>OX388203.1:0-5000000 GCA_947578815.1 Epinotia ramella
TCCCCAACCCACCGGCCTTATTGGGGGAGAAGGCGGTTGATGTATTGCAACCGCCTCCTCCCCACCCGTCTGCGCCGGAGCGGGTGCGCGTCGGCTCTCTCTTCGCGCACTCGCTCCGCTTCCTCTTTTTGCGACAGAACTTGTTCTGCGAACCCTGCCGCCGCCTCCCACGATCTCTCGCTGCTCAGCATACAGCTTACAACACTGTGCAGCGAGAGATCGTCCGTCCCCAGCGCCGCAACAAGCGCACGGCGCTCCACAGCCCAGCTCGGACATTCCGCCAGAGTGTGCTGGGCCGTATCGTCCTCTTCGTTGCAGTGGTGGCATTTTGCCACCTCTTCCCTCCCAATCCGGTGCAGGTAATGGCCGAAGCACCCGTGTCCGGTCATTACCTGCACCAGCCTATAACTGAGGCTCCCTCCCTTGCGGTCCAGCCAGCCCTCGAAATTGGGGAGGAGTGCCCCTATGACTCTGACACCATAGGGGGACTCCTCCAGGGCCTCTTTCCATCTGTCCCTCTCTCGCTCGACTGCCCTCCTTCTCCTCGCGGCCACTTCCGGTGGAGCCAGGCGCTCGTGCGTGTCTGCCCTGGCCGCCGCCCTCTGCCTGTATTCTTTCGCCAGCAGCCTGGCGTCCACCTCCCATGGCAGGGTGCCAGCGAGAGCGCAGGCAGCCGCGAACGAGACCGTTCGGAATGAGCGGCTGATGCGCTGCGCTATTGTCCGCTGCGGTCTTCGGAGAAGGGCCTTCGCTTTCTCGGAGAGCCTCTCCGCCCATATCGGCGCCCCATATGTAGCCATACTCCGCACAACCCCGGCGAAGAGGCGCCGACATGGGGCCTTTGGGCCTCCCACGTTCGGAAGCAGGCGGCCTAGTGCGGCTGCCGTGCCGACGAGACGGGGAGCTAGTTGCGCAAAGTGCTCCCCAAAGTTCCACCTGCGGTCCAGAATCAGGCCCAAGTACTTAATGTGGGCCTTGACCTGGACCGCCTCGCCTCCCACGGGGATGGTCTCGTCGGCACTCAGTCTCCACCCTCTTCCTCCGAAGACCACAGCGTCCGTTTTGTTTAGCGCCACCCGCAGCCCGAGGAGGGCAATCCTCCCCACCGTCATCTCCGTCGCTGCGGCCGCTCTTCGCAGGGTCTCCCTGTATTCCCTTCCCCTCACGGCCACCATCGTGTCGTCCGCATAACAGATGGTGACCATTCGGGGGAGTTGCGCCCCGCGGATCGCCCAGTCGAATCCGATGTTCCACAACAGGGGTCCTAACACCGACCCCTGGGGAACACCACACTCCATTTTCCTTACTTGGCGACCTGCCGCTCCCTCGTAGAGTACCACTCTTCCCTGGAGGTAGTGCCCCACAACAGCCCTCAGGTAGGGAGGCACTTGGTGGAAGCAAAGTGCCTCCCTGATCACCTCGTAGGGGAGGGAGCCAAAAGCGTTGGAAATGTCCAATGACACCGCAATGACTCCCTCACCTCTCCCCTCTGCGATATCGGCGAAGTCCCTCAGTGCGCCGACTGCGTCAATCGTCGACCGCCCCTCCCGGAACCCGAACTGTCTCTCGCTTATATTCGGGCCCGTGTCCTCCAGATGCCCGAGGATGCGCCGAGCGATAATGCGCTCGAGCATCTTCCCCACTTCGTCCAGGAGGACAATGGGGCGGTGGCCCGAAGGAGAGTCAGCTGGTCGACCCTCCTTGCGCAGCAGGCACAGCCTGCCCTCCTTCCACTGTTGAGGGAAGACACCCTCCTTGAGGCAGTCACCGAACAGCCCCCTCAGGCGCAGGCCCAGATGTTTGAGGGCGATAGGAATGACCTTCCCCGGAATCCCATCCGGGCCCGGGGCCTTTTTGCCGGCTTTGAGGCGGGTGACTGCCCCAAGAATTTCAGCGTCCGACACCTCTGGGACTTCGCCAATCTCCTCCCTCTCCTCGCTGGGCAGCGCCATCCTCGGCGGCACAAAGGCCGGCGCTTCCGGGAAGAGCCCCTCCACTACTCTCGCGAGGAGTTCCGGTTCCAGGGAATCCATGGGGGGAGTGTGACTGGTCTTGTTACGCACTATTTTATAGGGCCGCCCCCACGGATCCCTGTCCAGAGTGCAAATAAACTCCTCGCGAGCCTCGTCCTTCCTCTTCCCGATCGCAGCCGTGAGGGCCTCTTTGGCGGCAGTGAGTCTAGCCCGTAGCGCATCCTCTTCCTCAGCTGTGTGCCGCCGGCGCCGGCAGTGCTGGAACGCACGCCTTGCCGCATTGGCGGTCACGCGGAGGGCGGCAATCTCCCCGCACCACCAGTACACCTGCTTTCTGCTGGGCAGCCGCTTCGCTCTCCTCATTGCGGCGTCGCACACTCTCGTAAGCGACGCGCGGAAGCGGGCTGCCCGTTCTTCGGTGCCTAGGTTTGGAGGGACTGCGCACCAGGCCTCGACGATGGCCGCCTCCTCCGCCATCTCCCGGTCGAGGCTGGCCAGCGACCACCGCGGGAAACTACTGCCGGCGCATCGCCCGGCAGAAAAAGGCGGCGGCGGGACCCCCACTGACGGGCCGACCCTCATCCGAATGTAAACGTGGTCGGAGAGGGTCTCTACGTCCTCCATGACCCGCCAGTCGCCAATTCTGCCAGCGACGACGGGAGTCGCCATCGTTATGTCAACGATGGACCCCCCCTGGCACCGCACGCAGGTGTAAGTGTTTCCCCGATTAATGATTGCCAGTCCCATGGCTACTGCCCAGTCCCTAAGCGCAGCGCCCTTCGCATCCTCAACCGGGGAACCCCAGGCCGCGCTCTTGGCGTTGAGGTCTCCCATTAATAGTACCGGCTTCGGTGCGACTCTCCTTATCACCCTCCCTAGGCTTTCCAGGTGCCTCTCAAAAGCTGTGAGTGGCTGGTTGGGGGAGAAGTAGGTACCCACAATCACCATACTCTCCCACTTGGCCGCTACATAGCCTGGCCCCCTGTCTACCAGCACTAGGGTAGGGAAGTTGCCGACAGCCGGAACTATGATGGCCACACTCCCGTCCGATGCTCCTGCCCAGTTGGGCTGAGGAGGGACGCACCACGGCTCCGCGACCACCGCTACGCTTACACTCCACTCCGCCATGACCTGCGTGAGAAGATCTTGAGCGCGGGCGGAGTGGTTAGCATTTGTTTGTAAGACTTCGTGTTGGCGTAGCGGCATTAAATGTCCATTTTTTGTCCCTCATCAGCCTGGTCGGCATCTCTTACGTTGGGCCCCTGGGTCCGGACGGGGTCCTGCCTTCCTCTTATTTGTGGGGGGTTGCACCCTTGACCCCCCATTCTGTGACTGGCTGGGCACTTGGCGTAGTGGCACACCGCGCAGAAGGGAGTCTCCGTGCAGGATGCCGCCTTATGACCCGGCTTGCTGCACCGGAAGCAGAGTTGGCTCCTCTCTATCTCCGACGGGCACATGGCCCTGGTGTGCCCCGTTCCCATGCATCTGTAGCATCGAAACGGTGCCGGGTCTAGGGCCTGAACTTGCGCGCTGGACCACCCCACCTGCAGCCTCCCACCCTCGCAGATCATTTTTGCCACTGCTACTGGGCACCTCACAAGGGTCGAGCCGGATCCACTAAGAGCAGTGCGGATAGAGCCCACTTTCACTACGTCGACTCCACAATTACCCCTAGCCGCAACTGCCGTCGCCACCGCGTCAGGGGTTGCAGACTCAATGAGCCCCGATACTCTCATACTGGCCATCTTCATGGGCCTGTAGACCCTGGCATCGTTCCCGACGAGGTTCTCTATCCTCTCCCGCAGAGAGTCGGCCGCCCTACCGTTATCTGTATTGGGAACCTCGATGATTCGAGCCCCGTCAGCCGTCTTGCGAACCCTCACGTGTTCCAGACCCACTTCAGCCAGCGCAAAGGACGTTGTAACCCTTGTGAGGATCGAGGCATAGGTGGCCTCTGACTCTGGCTTTAGGGTCACAACTATGGCGGCCGTGGAAGGGACGGCCAGTCCACGGCTTGGCTGTTTCTTCGCTGGCTTCGGTGTGGGCTGAGATGTCGCTGCCACCGCCTTTTTGGCCTTATTTCTGGCCTTCCTTCCTATTACGTCCCTCCACGTTTCATCGTCCTGCAGCGGCTGCTCTGGAGCTGGAGAGGGTGGCGGCGGTAGCGCCACGCTTGTTTGCTCCAGTCTCTGAGGCGATGGAGCAGCACTAGCAGGATTCGTGGGCGCCAAAGTCTTGCCTCTTTTCTCCTTCTTCTTCTGCTGCTTGCGCTTGGAAGTACTTTCCGCAGGTTCTGTCCTCTGGGCAGCTGCTTCAGCCGCTCCTCGATCCGGCGCCAGTGGAGGGCGCAGGGTCGGCTCAGGAGGAAGACGAGCTCGTAGGTCCTCCAGGCGAGCATTCATCATCTCGCCTGCGCTTATAGTAATTTCCCTCCTCAGCTGCTCCTTCACGTCCCTCAGCGCGCTTTGGAGAAGCGCGGAGAGCTGGCTTTCAGTTGGCACCTGCTGAGGCTCGGCCCTCCTCTCGGAGATGGCCGTCCTCAGCGCCTTAGTTTCCGCGTCCAGGTGGGCCAACTGCTCTCTCATCCGCTTGTTGTCCGCCCGCAGTACGCGCATCTCCTCGCTTTCCCTGCGCCCCTCCAGGTCCTCAAGTCTTTGTGCGATCTCCCGGAGAGCCGCATTGATATTCCCGACCACCTTTCCGCTGAGGTTCTTAGACTTTTTGACCTCGGCCCTCACCGTGTCGGCTGCCGAACGAATCCCCTCTAGGGCGTCCCCAGTTGATTGCTCCTCCTGTTTTCGCTCCTGGCCCCTCTCCTGCCGCTCCTGGCGGCGCCCACTCGTCCTGCGGGTTGCCACCACGGTGTCCGAATTGGGCACGAACTCCTCGTCGTCGCCATCCCCTCGCAGGCAGCTCTTGGCCTTCGCCAGGCCCTGGTAGAAGCCCGGTGGGGCCATTTTAAGGAACGCCCCCTTTTTTTTTGCGGGTCTCCTCGTTTTCATCCTCATCCGAGGCGCGGGCTCTCTTAGACTTGCCCCTGGCCGCCCCCATCTCCACGTCCGACTCGGATGACTGCGCCGTCCCGAATTCCGGCGTCCACCCCTCCCGGCTCGCTTCCCCATCCACTCCGGCGTCATTTACCGATCCAGGCCAGTCATCCGCGTCCGATCCGGGCACTGGGGAGTCGACGGAGGTCTCCCGTGCCCTCTCCGAGCTCCCGAACTTGAAGGGCGTCAGCGGGCCTATGGGCACCCGCCCCCTGAACCGGGCTCTGTGCTCCCGCTGCGGGGCCGGTCCCGTCCGCCGGCGAGCCTCTACGGTGGAGGACGGCTGCCGCCCTACCCTTTCGACTCCGTCGGTCTGACCCTGCCCTTCCAGGCGCGCCAGCAGCACCCTCGGGATTAGCTCAAATTTGGCCTCTAGCCCCCCCTCGAGAGTTGGCGTCAGGTTTTCCTCTTGCTCCGCGCTAACGGCCGTCAATTGTGTGTCGTCGTGCGCTGAACCGTCTGTACTGTTGCGTGGAATCTGGAACATTTCAGCTTCAATGTTGATGTGCGGGCTACCATTCTCCCATCGCACTGGCGACCGCACCAGGCTGCGGCGGGGGCGGAAGGCCTCCGTGTCAGTGTCCCTCGTCAGGTGTTCATTGTCGTGATCTGCTGCCTTCTCATTTCTGGTGTTGTTTTCCTTGTTTTCCTAGTATAAGTTATATTTTTTGTGCATTTTTATTCCCACGAGTGTGGGGGAAAGACGTCCACCCAGGCAGTGCCCCCTGTACCTGGGTAACCCTATTTACTCTGGAGGTCGGGCGGTGTCCAGAGGTTTTAACGACTTCACTGTCGGGTTTTATAGGGTTTCCTTCCCGCGGGCCGGCCAGTTAAGGCAAGCCCTCCGGTCCGCGCGCTAAAAGAGCTGGCACCTCCCGTACCCCATGCCGCCATAGATGGGGGTCGTTGGGAGGGCTGCGGGTTCCGGGATTCAAGGGGAGCTGGCGTGGGCTCCCCTGTTGGTGGTTGGTTAGACCACCCCATCTCCACGGTCTTACGGCCGCTGCCCATCTCCAGCGCCATCTGCTACTCAGACGGACGCGGAGAGAGCCGTTCCGGGCCCTCTAGGGGCCCCCGCGCCACTAGGCGCCCTCCCTCGTCGCTCCCGGGTCCTCACCCCTTGCCTCCCCGGTATGGGTAGCCCTGTCCGGTACAGCCTCAGGGATCACTGGACCACGCAAGCCCCCTCCCTCCTGTGTCGGGTTATTAGTAGCAACAGTAAGCGATTCCCCCGTAGAAGAATCACTTACCGTTGCCTCCAGGGTGCACCAGCCAAGACCCTTCCCCTTCCCGCAGACCCGCGAGGGTCCACAGGAACTGGAAGAGCCCTGACACTCGTGGAGGTTACCCGACCTCGCACCCCAACCTAACCTAACCTAACCTAACCTAACCTAACCTAACCTAACCTAACCTAACCTAACCTAACCTAACCTAACCTAACCTAACCTAACCTAACCTAACCTAACCTAACCTAACCTAACCTAACCTAGCACCCCAACCTAACCTAACCTAACCTAACCTAACCTAACCTAACCTAACCTAACCTAACCTAACCTAACCTAACCTAACCTAACCTAACCTAACCTAACCTAACCTTTTTTTTTTTTTTTTTGTTTAGGGGGGGAAAATGCGTTACGCATACCACCCGGCCGCAGGGGGTGACCCGAGTGGTTATGTGGGACTCCCGTATAAGCTAATGAGGCCCACGGTGTACCCACTAAAAACCCCCCCACTTGCCGCCTCGCCGCCATGTGGCGAGCTTACGGGAACGCTTGCGCACACATCCGCGACCCCGCCGGCGGCAGCCGCCCACAAGCGGCTCCTCGCGGATGCCCAGAGGCCCTCCACGTGAGGCGCGCCACATGTTTTGACGCGCCTGCCTCCTCGATCTCCACCTGTTCAGTAGCGGACCCCCCTGAGTCCGCTACGAGGAGATCTTGGGTGCGGAATATCCAGCACCCGGTGGCGGATCAGGTCTGTGGTTCCGCCACCGACCACGTCTCGGCCGCAGAGGATAGGGCAAGCGGCGCACCGTAATACCGGCATTCCTCTTCCTCTGCGGTCCCACCAATGCCGTTTCAGCGGAACGGCCCCGCCAAGTTCGCAGGGGGTAGGGAGAGTGGCGCACCGTTATACCAACACGCCTCTCCCCCTGCGATCCCGCCTCGGCCGCAGAAGATAGGGAGAACGGCGAACCGCAATACCGGTACTCCTCTTCTTCTACGGTCCCTCCCCTACGCATCCTAAGCGGGCTTCGCCAAGCCCGCTAGGAGCGCCCTCCTCGGGCCAGCCGGTGGCCCAAACAGGCCGGCCCTGGGTGCCTCTTAGCTTCACCGTGGGTGACCAGTCCACGGTTACTAAGCCCCCCCGCCCCGACAAGGCGGGCACCCTCGGGGGGGAACCTAACCTAACCTTTTTTTTTTTTTTTTTTTTTTTTTTTTTTTTTTTTTTTTTTTTTTTACGGTGTGAAAATGCTTTACGCATACCCCCGGCCCGGGGAAGGCTCTTTGGGGGTTATGTGGGACTCTCTCCTCCTACCGCCATCCAAGTGATGGTGACTGGAGGAGCATACCCACTAAAAACACACCGGCGTCACCCGCATTGCCGTTAAGGGGGGCGCCATGGGATCGCGAACATTCCACCACGACGCCCCCCGGCAGTCCTGGCTATACCTGCGCCAGGACACCCGCACCAAAGGAGGGGAAGGTCAGGACGCTTGACCCTCCCCCCAGACATGTAGGGCCGTGCAATGTGGGTCCCCTACCCACTGGCCCTACTGAGGTAAGGCGCGATCAGCGGCCGCAAACCGCGCGCGCGCTCTACCCCGCCGTCTGCGCCGGAGCGGGAGCGCGTCCGCACTGTCTTCGCGCTCCCTCTCCGCTGTCTCCTTTTGCGACATGACTGTTTCGCAAAAGGAGGCCACCGCTTCCCACGATCTCTCGCTTCCCAGCATGGCCTTCACGACACTGAGAAGCGAGAGATCATCCGCACCGAGGGCCGTCACCATAGTGCGGCGCTCCTCGGCCCATCCGCTGCACCACTCGAGCGTGTGCTGGGCCGAGTCATCCTCAGCGCCGCACTCATGGCAGATGGGGCTTCCTTCTCTTCCGATTCTGTGCAGGTAATGACCGAAACAGCCATGTCCGGTCATCACCTGCGTCAACCGGAACCCCACCTTGCCATGGGCCCTCTCTAGCCAGGCGTCGAACGACCCGAGGAGCGCCCCTATTGTGCGGAGTCCATATGGCGTATATAGTAGTTAATAAGAAAATTGTAAGCAATAAATTAAGTCACTGAAATGTGTCTGGCATAAAAACTGAAACATTGTTAGCATCATAAGTTAAAAATAAGAAGTAAAATTGTAATACATAGTAAGATAGTTAAGTCAAAAAACTGTAAGAATAAAATATTGTTGAATATAAATAAAGAAACACCCGGGGATCCTCTTCCCTCCCATTGTTGATACAATAAGAAAATAATAAAGTATGGTAATAGAGGACGGCTAGATAGATATGATGGTATGGAAAAGAGGAAGGAAACGGAATGTTAGATAGATCAAGACAAAGTATGTATAAAGAAACAATATAGCTAGTTAGAGTAGACAAAGCAAGGTAAGAATGAGGAAGGACGTTAGAAAGAAAAAGTATGCAGCATGAAAGTGCGAGAGGCATAATCGATGGAACTGGAGTGAAACTGTTTGGCTTAAAATAGGCTCCGATTATGTTGGAGGTAGATCAGGAGAAAAAAAAAAAAAAAAAAAAAAAAAAAAAAAAAAAAAAAAAAAAAAAACCTAACCTAACCTAACCTAACCTAACCTAACCTAACCTAACCTAACCTAACCTAACCTTTTTTTTTTTTTTTTTTTTTTTTTTTTTTTTTGTTTACCCAGGGGAAATCCGTTATGGATCCCACCCGGTTCAGGAGAAACCGAGTGGGTATGTCCGACTCCCACGGACTAAAACCCCTGGGGTGTTCCTTCGCTCGCCATTGGACGGGATTCCGGGAACGCGGTTGCACACCGTTACCCCGTCAGCGCTGCCCTCGCGGGCCCACCTTCAGGGGCCGAGGCTATACTGCCCCGGGCCCACTCCGCTGAAGACTTTACGGAACACTAGCAAAGTCTTCCAGCTCGGGACCTCTTAATGCGAGTGATGGCCTCCCTATCCATCACCCGCAGGTCCTCGTCATGGCAGTATCATACGGCCAGCATAGGCCGCACGTCGCCTGCCAAGTCTTCGGCGACGTTGTGGGGGCGCGTTTGCGTCTTCTTCGCGCTCGCGCTCCGCCATCTCCTTTCGCGACATCACCGCGTCACTGAAATCGACCACTGCCGTCCAGGACTCCTCACTGCTGGCCATTTTGGCGACCAACGCCGGCAGCGACAGGTCACTCCCAACGGCCGCGGACAGGATAGCGCGGGGTTCCGCCCATGCAGGGCACTCCGAGCGCGTGTGTTCGGCCGTGTCCGCAGCCCTTCCTCCGCAATGGTGACATGCCGCTGTCGGCTCCTTGCCCACCACCACGCACAGGTACCTGCCAAAGCAGCCATGCCCAGTCAGGAGCTGCGTGAGATGGAAGGTTGGGGCGCCGTGCTTCCGTTCGACCCACTCCTTCAGAACGGGCCGAACCGCCGCCACTAGTTCCCGACTTGCGCCCGGGACTGCAAGTCTCTCCGACCACTTGCCGAGGAGAGCATCGCGTGCCTCCTCCCGCCACTGCTGGACTTCCCGTGGATGGGGCCAGTTTTCCTCCTCCCTTGCTGCCAGAACCCGCCAGTATACCTCGGAAAGAACCTCGGCATCGAGGTCCCACGGCGGGCATCCAGCAAGGAGGCAGGCTCCGGCGTGCGAGACTGTGCGGTATGCTCGAGCCACCCTTAGCGCGATGACCCTCTGCGGGCGTCGCAAAAAGGCGACGTTTCGGGGGCCTAGAGCATCCGCCCATATTGGCGCCCCATAAAGCGCCATAGAGCGCACTACTCCAATGTATAGGCGTCGGCACGCCCCTCCTGGCCCACCCAGGTTAGGCAGGATCCGCCCCAGAGCTCCGGCCGCAGCCACTAACCTCGGAGCCAAGCGCCGGAAATGCTCCTCGAACTTCCACCTGCCGTCGAGGACGAGTCCCAGATACTTCATCGTCGACCCGACGGCAATGGAAGTCCCTCCAACTGTGATGGCCAGATCCCGCGGCGGCGCGTTGCGAGGCCTATGAAAGGCCAGGGCCTCTGATTTATGGAGGGCCACCTCCAGACCAAGAGCCCGGATTCGGTGTACAACATGCGCCACTCCCGCAGTGGCAAGGTATGCCGCCTCCCGATGTGTGCTACCACGGGCTGAAACGAGGGTGTCATCAGCGTAGCAGGTTATGCTGACCCCCCGCAATGTGGCCCCGCGCAGCACCCAGTCGTAGCCGATGTTCCACAGGAGCGGCCCTAGGACCGAACCCTGTGGAACACCGCACGACATAGTTCTATACCCCCAACCGTCCTTCGTCGGGTATGCGATTTTCCTCTCCGCGAAGTAATCGGCAACCACCGCTTGCAGGTACGCAGGAACGCCGTGGTACCGTAGGACCGCCTTTACAGTTTCCCAGGGCAGGGTGTTAAAGGCATTTGAAATGTCTAAGGACACAGCCATCACCACCCCGCCCTGAGACACTCCCTCTTCCGCGATGGCTCTTACGCGAGCAATTGCATCCAACGTCGAGCGGCCGGGACGAAAACCATATTGCCACTCGCTCAGACCCCGCTCCATGGTTTTGACGAGACGGTTCACTATCAAGCGCTCAAATAGCTTACACATCTCATCGAGAAGCACGATGGGACGGTAAGCCGAAGGCTGGTCAGGCGGGCGTCCCTCCTTTCGCAGCAACACGAGTTTGCCCGTTTTCCACCTCCGTGGGAACTTCCCTTGCGCCAGACACGCACTAAATAAAGCGCACACATCGCCACCCATTTCCTTCAGGGCCACGGTCAACGCAAGCCCCGGTATGCCGTCCAGCCCTGGGGCGGTCTTCTTGGCCTGGAGTCTCAAGAGAGCAGCGCCGAATTCTGCGTCGGTAACCGGAGGCACCTCCAACTCCGCCTCTGAGGGTTCATTGGCGGACATGGCCGGCGGCACAAACTGATCTCTCTCAGGGAAGAGAGTGCCCACAACCTGACCCAGGAGTTCCGGCTGGAGACTGCTGGTGAGTGGGGGAGCCCATGGCCGGAGTTTCTGCCTCACGGTGCGATACGGCCTGCCCCACGGATCTCGATCAAGCGTCCCCAGCCATTCTTCCCAGGCAGCCTCCTTGGCTTGTGCAATGGCCGTCTGGAGGGCCTTACAGGCGGACCTGTATGCCTCGTACAACAAATCCTCCTGAGCCAGATCACGAATCCGCCTTCTTCGGCTTCGGGTGTATCGGCGCCGAGCAGCCACGCAAGCGCGTCGCAGCTGCCGGAGCTCTAGGCGCCACCAATATGCTCTGCGCCTTGGCGGGAGTGGCTTCATCCTAGGCATAGCGGCATCGCACACCCGAGTTATGGCGGCAACCAGCCGTTCGGCCTCATGGTCCACCTGGTCCACCGACCCAGTCCCCCAGGACTCGACTATAGCCGCCTCCTTGGCCAGCTGCCTGTCAAGGCGACTTATGACCCACCGCGGGCCATCCCCAACAGAGGACCGGTTTCCTTCCTGCGCAGGCAGAGAGGCATTGGCGACGTCGAACCGGATATACCGGTGGTCCGATAGAGTCTCCTCGTCCACCTCCACCCTCCAATCCTGAACACGGCGGGCCAGGGCGTGGGACGCAAACGTGATGTCTACGATCGATTCGCCCTGTCGCCGCACGCACGTGCTCTCCGATCCCCTGTTGATAATCGCCAACCCCAAGGACACCGCCCACTCGAGCAGCACTTCGCCCCGCGCATCAGTTGCTGGAGATCCCCACGCTGTTGATTTGGCGTTGAAATCGCCAGCAACAAGCACAGGGGTGGGGAGTACCCGCCCAATCAGAGCCCCGATTTCGTCGAGCAGTTGCTCAAAATCGGCGAGGCTACGGCTGGGCGAAAAATATACCCCAACAGTGGTCATTCCATCTAAGACCGCCAGAACATAGCCCAGACCCCTCACCACCCCTTCTAAAGTCGGGGAGCCGGCACTTGCAGGGGCTATAAGCGCCACTGACTCGACGCGGTCGGCGACCCAGCCATCCCGAGTGGGTACGAAGTAGGGCTCCGAGACCACGGCCACCTTAATCTGCCACTCTGCCATTGTCTGGATCAATAGATCCTGAGCTCTGGTCGAGTGGTTGATGTTCGCCTGCAAAATCTTGAGTGCCATTTATTGCACGCCGTCCATCAGATCCATCTCTGGAGCCCGTTGCGAAGACTGAGAGGGGGCAGAGTCACCATCCCCTGTTTTCTTAACAACAGCCCTCTTTTCTTTTTGGGAGTGCCCTCCGACGCAGCCTTTGGCACCAAGCGAATGTGCCGCAGGCTTGCCAGCCGCCGCGCAGATGGCGCAATTTGCTTCAGAAGCGGTGCACTCACGCGCCTTGTGGCCTGGTTTCCCACAGCGAAAACATAGGCCGCTGCGGTCTACACCACATACACAATTGACCGCTACGTGGCCTGTCTCCAGACATCTGTAGCAGCGCAGTGGCCGGGCCTCAAGCAACTCAACTCGTGCCGAAACCCAGCCTACCTTTATGCGGCCAACCTCTATCACTTTCTTAGCCGCTATTACTGGGCAGCTGAGCCACATCGATCCCGAGCCTCTCTGGCCACGGGATATTACGCCTGGTCTTATGGCCTCGGCGGCACAGCCCCCTTCCGCACATACAGCCGCTACGACTTCCTCTGCTCTTGACGAGTCATCCAGGCCCGTGACTCGGATCTCCGCACACTTCACCGGACGGTGAACGTGTACCACGTCTGCGCTGAGGGCCTGCCGGAGCTTTTCAGCAAGCGCATCCGCTGCTTTCTCCGGATTTTCCGTGCCGGGAGGGATCTCCAGCATGCGGGCTCCGGTCGCCGTCGTACGGAAGCGTACCGAAACTAAACCCACCTCCTCGAGCTTGATGCGGCTCCTGGCTTCAGCCAGCACTGTCTCATATTTGAGGCCTTTTTCGACAGCCTCTGGCTTCAAAGTGAGCGTAATCGCCGCTGTGCGTGGCGGGCGTAGTTTTTTCCCTCGTTTCGCTTTGGCCGCCTGTTTCTGAGGCTGCGACACCGTTTGTTCTTTAGCTTCGAGCGCCGCAGCTTTCCTCCTCTGTTTATGCCCACCGACTGCGTTACTCCATGTCTCGTTGGGAGCCGGCGAAGGCGGACGAGAGACGTCAGAAACGTTTATTCTGCGAGCGGAGGCCTCAACCGCGGCCAGAGTCGGCTTCTTCGCCTTCTTCTTGTTCTTCTTCTTTTTTTTCCCACTCACTTTATCCCCTTTTCGGGGCTCCTCCGTTAGGTTCGGAGTTCCTCGCTTTGGAGCCGCCTTGGGAGGGGGCACGGACTCGGACGCGGACGGGGGCTCCTGGGACTCGCTGTCAGGCCGCTCTTCTAACTCTTCGTTGGCGGCCGATGAGGGCCCCGCCCGTGGCTCCGGGAGGAGTCGGCACTCAATGCCCGCCAGCCGGGTGTTGAGCATGGCGCAGAGCTGGTCCCGGTTGGAGCGTGCCACCTCTTCGACCACCTTTCTCAGTCCGTGTGAGTGATCCAGTGTCCTGGATTTCTCTAGGCTGCTCCTCAGCTCTGTCAGCTCCTGGCGTAGGCTGGCCACTTCCCCTTGGAGCTTTTCGTTAGCTGCCTGCAGCAGGCGGGTTTCGTCCGAGACTGTGCGCGAACATAGGTGGTCGAACATCTCCGGGATGGCCGCCGCCACGTTCTTGAGTGCGCGCACGTACGTCCCCTGCAAATGCCCCGATTTAGTGGCCACTTTCATAACAATGGCCATTTGCTCCTCCACGGTTTTTCTCATATTTGCCACTGTGTTAGGCGTGGCTTCGCCTTCCCGCGAGGATTCGGACAGGCGGGAGGTCCGAGATCGCTCCGCCAGCGCAGCGTCTCTGGCAAGATCTTCCTCCGCTTCCAGCAGGATCGCCTCTCTTTTGGCCTTGTTAAGCGCCCGTTGGGACGCCGCGAGGCCGATGTACTCGCCAGTTGTTGGAGGGCGGCCCCTTTGTTTTTTAAACGCCGCGGCGGCCACCGGCCGGGTAGGCGTTGGTGGTGCCAGCGGCGGGTCATCTTCGCTGCTCTCCGACAGCTCCACACATAGCCGTTTCGGGCCCTGCCCCCGCCAGAAGCGGGCTTTCTCTCCCTGAGGCGGTGAGCCCGAGTCCGACCCGGACCGTGATTTGACGGTCACCAGGCTGGAGTCGGACCCGGATGCACCGCTATTAGTTCTCGCCTTACTGTTCGGTCTATGGGCGTCTACTCTTTCGAGGGACACCCTCAACTCTCGCACCTGCGCCAGCGCGTTTCCCTTCTCTGGGGCTCCCCGCCCCGCGCCCGTGGCTGCCAGCTGGAGCGAGCCCAAGGCCCCCCCCGCAGAGCGCTCCCCGCCCTGCCCTCGCCGCGTGAAGCGGCCAGAGCCGTCGCGCGCCGGGCCGCCTGCCCCTTTCGGCGTAATCTGCATGCTGGCCGCATGTATGTTAATCCCCTCCTGTCGCACTGGTGAGCGTGCGAGGCTCCGGCTGGGGCGGAAGGCCTCCGTATCGGTGTCCAGTATCGATTTGCCGTGTTTGTTTGTTTCCGTCTCCGTTTCATTTTTGTTGTCCATTTTGTTCCCACGAGTGTGGGGGAAAGACGTCCACCCAGGCAGTGCCCCCTGTACCTGGGTAACCCTATTTACTCTGGAGGTCGGGCGGTGTCCAGAGGTTTTAACGACTTCACTGTCGGGTTTTATAGGGTTTTCCTTCCCGCGGGCCGGCCAGTTAAGGCAAGCCCTCCGGTCCGCGCGCTAAGAGCTGGCACCTCCCGTACCCCATGCCGCCATAGATGGGGGGTCGTTGGGAGGGCTGCGGGTTCCGGGATTCAAGGGGAGCTGGCGTGGGCTCCCCTGTTGGTGGTTGGTTAGACCACCCCATCTCCACGGCCTTACGGCCGTTGCCCATCTCCAGCGCCATCTGCTACTCAGATGGACGCGGAGAGAGCCGTTCCGGGCCCTCTAGGGGCCCCCGCGCCACTAGGCGCCCTCCCTCGTCGCTCCGGGGTCCTCACCCCTTGCCTCCCCGGTATGGGTAGCCCTGTCCGGTACAGCCTCAGGGATCACTGGACCACGCAAGCCCCCTCCCTCCTGTGTCGGGTTATTAGTAGCACCAGTAAGCGATTCCCCCGTAGAAGAATCACTTACCGTTGCCTCCAGGGTGCACCAGCCAAGACCCTTCCCCTTCCCGCAGACCCGCGAGGGTCCACAGGAACTGGAAGAGCCCTGACACTCGTGGAGGTTACCCGACCTCGCACCCCAACCTAACCTAACCTAACCTAACCTAACCTAACCTAACCTAACCTAACCTAACCTAACCTAACCTAACCGACTGGCTCCCAGCGCCATACCGAGCGCCACGAATTTATTCGCTCCGCATTAGAAAAATCATTTTAAATAGTAAAGTCAGTGCCTTAGTGTCGTGAGTGGTATCAGGGGATGCGCCCTGACGCCCCCCTCGCATCGGTGGAAACAGATGTGAAATCAGATAACCATGTGAAGTGCAGTGACCATAACAGTGATTTAGGTTAACCTCAAAGAGAAGTGAAAAACTGTGAACACTACTTTCTCGTGTTAAAAGAGGTACCAGTGAAAGCGCATTTATGCCCACAGTGCAATACCACAAGTATTTTGAAAATTGGACCTCCAAGTGAAGTGTAAAAAACAAAAAAGTGAAACCAGGTTAACCTCAAAACAAAACTGAACACGTGTAGCACTTAAACCCATTATAAGTCTTAACTGCAAGCGCAAAAAAAAGTGAACGCATATATTATTACGGTGAGAACTGTATCCTGCAAATTAAGTGACACTGACCTCAAAACTGATTGTGCAAGTGAAAGTGACTGTTGTTATACGCAACATCTTAGTAGCCAAGGACTGGCTAGTACGTACGTACACAAAGAACGAGCGAGACGCAGCATCTTCATCAACTGAGTATCGACAGTTATACATTCCACAAAGGTACTGTCAAAAT
Source organism: Epinotia ramella (assembly GCA_947578815.1). Taxonomy (NCBI): domain Eukaryota; kingdom Metazoa; phylum Arthropoda; class Insecta; order Lepidoptera; family Tortricidae; genus Epinotia; species Epinotia ramella. Next base: position 16,175 of record OX388203.1, read on the forward strand.
TACAATTGCTGTGAACATATAAGAGCATATCGACGGTCCCAATTAAAAGAGTCGGATCTGCAAAATTTGAGTTTTTGTTTTTCAGCGGCTTAGGTCGTAAAAAACTCTACATTTTAAAACCACATTCACAGATTTTAGTTTTTCTCAATACTTTTTCTAAAAACCAAAATAAAAATGTCGGATCTAAGAACAGATGACATTTAAAAACGTCGGTTGTGACAGTTCCGACATTTTTACGGGACACACAGTGAGTACAAAGTGTCGGATATAACACATTCTACTATTTTACACGGAAAAGTGTAGCGTGTTTTTTGTTGTGTATTTTATGTAATTTATAGCCTGTTAAGTTATCAAGTAAATTTTCTCTGTATTCAATTGTTACATAAGAGTTTCCGTGCAACAATGTCAGTTCTGCCAATTACGACATTTTTTGGAGTACCTTTTTTGTCGGATGTGGTACATCCGACATAATTATGAATACAATTTCCAGACAAAAACGTCGTATGTGGCACTTCCGACAAATGATGCTTAAGCTATTCCGGTTAAAAAAGTAATATAAGAGGTTTTTGTATTTTTTTGTAAAAATGGCTGATAAAGTACATGTAAGCTCAACGGCTAGTAATAAACAACCTACTAATAAGCAAACATTCGAAGTTTGATAACGATATTCCATTAATTAACAATTTCCCCCATACAATTTTTTTTTCCAAAAACTTTGACAGCTTCTCCTAAAAAGTAGCTGTTTTGCAGATCCGACTCTTTTAATAGGGACCGTCGATATGTAGTGTGCGTGTGTCCCAAAACATCGCTACTCGCCAAGCTGCCAACCCTATAGGGGCCAGAGAACTCATAGTTTAGACATATGTATAACAGTGTGGTGTATTAAGACAGTTGCGACCCTAACATTTTGGAAAATCCAAAAAACCTAAATATCTCCGAAACGGTGGGCCCTAGCAAAAAACTAACAAAATTTTACCCCCCCCCCCCCTCTACGCTTCCCCCCTCCGAAAACCCCCAGCGATATTTTGAAACAATTTTTTTTGGCTCTACATTTCAAAAATTTTGGATTATTTTCGGATTCCGATAAATAGTGGCCCCATACACGGCGCCACATTTTGTATAACGTTTAAGACAGTCAGAGACTCTACAATTCAAAAAACCCTAAATATCTCCGAAACGGTGGGTCCTAGCAAAAAACTATTGAAATTTTACCCCCCCACCTCTATGCTTCCCCCTCCGAAATCCCCTGGCGACATTTTGACATATAAATTTTGGCTCTACATTCCAAAAATTTCAAAAAATTCCTAGATTAATTTCGGATTTGACAAATAGTGGCCCCCATACACGGCGCCACATCTTGTATAGCATTAAGACAGTCTGCGATTACGGCTCTACGTAGAGCAAATATATACTTTTTAAGATAATTTCATGCGACAAGGGCAAGACCCTGGAGACAATAATTAGTATTTAAGATTAGTTAGAGTCCGCGACTCTACATACATAAATATAAGAGTAGAATAGACCGTCACCCCCCTTATACAGGGGTGCCAAAAAAGTACTACGAACGTTGCAATCAACGTAAATTTATACAGTAAGAAATGTTTGGATATCGAACCCCAGCGAAGATGCCTGAGATTGAGGGGAACTAATCACATGACGAAGCAGGGAAGAAACCCGCATCAAACGTAGTCAGACGCAGCATTGGGGAATGGGAAGCAGGCAAGCAAAGTCAGAGCGAAATTGAAAAACCCCTCTGGTGGACCTAGGCGACGCGGAAGCCCCGTGCGAAAACGCTACGACACATAAGACCCCAACTACAGAGTTGCTAGGAATATCGACAACGCAGGCAGGCCCTGCGACATCACAGCAGAGGACGACTCCGACGCAAAAAGGGAAACTATTAACGGCACCGGAGGGATCGCCCGGTAAATTGAGTCCCAAAAAGAAACAATATAAAGATCGGCTTACGGAAGCAAGGGCCTGCCTAGAATCTGGAAAACTGCACATGTCCGCATCCCGAAATACAAAAGGTGTACGGGACAGTCTCGCACACTCTTGAGATGATAGTTGATAATGATAACACTGCTGTTTTCCACCGAAATTATGATTTATTGATAACGAATTGAAATGATACAATCTGCAGGCTTAATGGGAATACACTCCGCGGCGGTCGGACATGTACTGTCTTAAAGGAATGAAATATATATGCTACGTGAAGTAAAATGCTGACGGGCGGAATGCACACCTTTGTACAGACCGTACAAAAGGCGAAATAAAAAACGCGATAATGACAGCGCTGGAGCGGTTATACAACCTAGTGAAGGAGTCGGAGATGGATCTGAGAGCGAAATCCGAGAGCGGGGAAAAGATCAAAATGACGAAGCCAAAGAATACCACAACCGACATGGACTCAACCTTCACGGTCAGCAACAGCACGGCCAAAGACCAGACGCTTTCAAAAATAGAAGAAAATACAAAGCGGATAATGGAAGAACATGGAAATCTACTAAGAGAGAACAAAGAAGAGTTGTTAAAACTAAAAGAAGCACTCGAAAGGCAACAAGAAAAAATGGAAAACTATAAAGGGAGCTACGCGAGTGTCACCGCCGGTCCACCCAGAGACATGCCGTGGAAAGCAACGGCCATGCACTCCGTAGTAGTTTCGTCCACAGACGAAACACAAACAGGCGAACAAGTGCTGGACCAGATAAGGAAGGCGGTTAAAGCAAAGGAAGAAGGAGTCCAAATAGATAAGATCAGGAAAGCAAGAGACAGGAAGGTTATAGTAGGATGCAGGACACAGGAGGAAGTCGGAAAGGTAAAAGATAGGATCCTAAAAGCGGGGGGACAGCTGCAGGTGGATCCGGTGCTTAACAAAGACCCACTCGTAGTCCTGCGCGGGGTCCTCAAATGCCACTCAGACGAGGACATCCTCGGGGCCATAAGAGCCCAGAATAAGCACCTGCTGAGAGATGTGAGCGAAGAGCAGGACCGGATGGAAGTTAAGTACCGGAAAAGAGCAAGAAACCCACTTACTGCACACGTGGTGATCAAGGTGTCGCCGCTGATCTGGGGCCGCCTGACTGAGGCGGGCACAGTTTACGTGGACATGCAGAGGGTTCAGGTGGCGGACCAGTCCCCCCTGGTACAGTGCTCGCGCTGTCTAGGGTATGGACACGGAAAGCGACTGTGCCAGGACCATGTCGACGTGTGCAGCCACTGCGGTGGCCCGCACTTAAAAACGGAGTGCGCCGACTGGATCGCGGAGGGGCTACCCACCTGCTGTAATTGCAAAAAGGCAAATATAGACCAAGCACAACACAACGCATTCGACCCGGAGTGTCCAGTCAGGCAAAGGTGGGAGGCGTTAGCGAGGTCCACAGTGGCCTATTGCTAAGGTGGTCCCGGGCAGAGTCGGCGAAACTCCTGGTAACCCACACGATACTGGAAAGTACAGGGCGGTCCAGGCAAACCTCCAAAGGAGTGAACTTGCCGCAGCGGAACTCATAATGGAAGCAGCCAAGAGGAAGATATCCTTCGCAATGGTCCAAGAACCATACATCGGGAATACGGGACGTATGAAAGACTATAAAGGCACCAGAATAGTCCAGTGTGATCCAACCGCAACATCTGTAAACAAAGCGGCCATTGTGGTCCTCGACGACAAGATCGACGTCACTCAATGCCCAACAATAACGACCCACAATATCGCGGTCGCAAAGCTGAGAACTGGAGCTTGGGAGATAGGATTGATATCGGTCTATCTAGAAGGGGACAAGGAAATCGAACCTTATATCGAAAGGCTGGGGACGACAATCAGGGACCTAGGGATGAGGAGAGTTCTGCTGGGCGGAGATGTGAACGCATGGAGCACATGGTGGGGGAGCGAGAGGGTGGACCGCAGGGGGGAAATCTTCGCGGGTTTTATAGAGGAACAGGAGCTACAGATACTCAACCGGGGATCAGAGCCCACCTTCGACACAATCAGGGGGGGAAGACGTTTCACTAGTTGCGTCGATGTTACAACTTGCTCCATGGACATGTTGGGGCGAGTGGACAACTGGAGAGTAGATGGCGATATGACATGCTCGGACCACAAGGCAATCCTGTTTGATATAAGCCTACAAAAATCAGAGGGTATTGATATAAAACGGACCACACGAATGTACAATAGTAAGAAAGCAAATTGGAATCAGTTTCTTGAAAAACTGACACAATTTTATGCTGAACAGAATATCAATAAAATGGAAATAGAAAATATTACGGAAACAGAAATATTAGACAGAAAGGCAGTCGAAATTACCAAAACAATTAAAAAAGCATGCGAAGAATCAATACCTAAAGTGAAAAGCGGGACAAAGGCAGGGTTTCCTTGGTGGACCGCGGAGATCGACAAAATGAAAAAAGAGGTTGCCACGAAAAGGCACAGAATCCGATGTGCAGCGCCTATTCGCCGAGCATGGGTCGTGGAGCAGTACCTCCAGGCAAAGGAGGCATATGAGCTGGAGGTGAGGCGGGCACAGACCACCAGCTGGAAGAGCTTCTGTGAGAAGCAAGACCGCGAGAGTATGTGGGACGGGATATACAGGGTGATAGGTCGCACGTCGAAAAGAGCAGAGGACCTACCGCTCGTACAAAATGGGAAAGCTCTAGGGAATGAAGACTCGGCGCGGCTGCTGACAGATACATTCTTCCCAGAAGATGACTTACAGGAGGATAATGAGCACCACAAAGAAGTCAGAACCGCCGCCAAAACAGCGAACGAGAGGACGCATTCTGAAGAATGTGACCCCCCGTTTACAATGGAGGAGTTGCGGTGGGCGGCGTCGAGTTTTAACCCCAAGAAAGCACCCGGGCCGGACGGCCTCACAGCTGACATATGTAAAGCGGCCATCAAAATTCAAAAAAAAATTATTTATTTCAATCGGCCTGAACCCGGACATATTCCTCGCTCTCATAAACAAGTGTTTAACCCTCCACCACTTTCCCACCATCTGGAAGGAGGCGGCAGTGGTGGTTCTCCGCAAACAGGGAAAGGAAGACTACACCCACCCAAAATCGTATAGACCTATTGGCCTTCTGCCAGTTCTCGGGAAAATTCTCGAAAAGATGATGATCCGAAGGATAAGGTGGCACATTCTCCCGGACGCCAGCCGGCGTCAGTTCGGGTTCACACCGCAGCGCAGTACCGAAGACTCCCTCTATGCCATGTTAGAACAGATAAAGATGAAACTCAAAGCCAAAAACATAGTTACCATCGTATCACTGGACATAGAGGGGGCCTTCGATAGCGCATGGTGGCCCGCTATTCGATGCAGACTGGCGGAGACCCGATGCCCCGTGAACCTGAGACGCCTAGTGGACGACTACCTGTCAAATAGAATGGTAAAGCTGAGGTACGCGGGAACAGAGTGTGCCAGGGAAACAACAAAGGGTTGCGTGCAGGGGTCAATAGGGGGACCAACTTTCTGGAACCTGCTGCTGGATCCGCTGCTGAAAGAAATGGAGAACAGGGGAGACTACTGCCAGGCGTTCGCGGATGATGTGGTCCTGATTTTCTCGGGAACCACGGCTCTTGAAATCCAGGGACGGGCCAATGCGGCCCTCGCACATGTCCAGGAGTGGGGAGTCAGAAACAAACTCAAATTTGCACCGCATAAAACCAAGGCAATGGTGATAACAAATAAATTGAAGTACGACTCTCCACTCTTGAATATGGGAGGGATGGCCATTGGGCTGCCCCGGGAGATCAAGATCCTGGGACTCACGGTGGACGACAAGCTGACTTTTAACACACACGTATCCAATGTGTGCCGAAAGGCATTAGGCCTTTACAAGCAACTATCAAGAGCAGCAAAAATACACTGGGGGCTCAACCCCGAGGTAGTCAGGACCATATACACTGCAGTGGTGGAGCCTGTAATAATGTACGCTTCAAGCGCTTGGGCACAAGCGTCTAATAAACTGTGCCTTAAGAAACACCTGAATGCGGTGCAGAGAGGTTTCGTCCAAAAAATTATAAAGGCGTACAGAACGGTCTCCTTGAACTCGGCTCTTCTACTCGCGGGACTGCTTCCGCTGGACATCAGAATCCGCGAAGCAGCCTCACTTTATTATGCAAAGAAAGGTTGTTCCCGGAACGAATTGGCAGACCGAGATATGGAAAGACCGGTTCTATTCACAAATACGCCACATCCGGCAAGGCAGTTGGGGCTGAAGTTCATATGCCTGGAGAACCGTGCACAAATGGAGGAGCACGAAAACCCGGGTCTGAAAATATTTACAGACGGTAGTAAAATCCAGGGGAAGACTGGAGCAGCAGTTTCTATATGGAAAAACGACACGGAGACCAAAACTAAGAAGCTGAAGCTCGATCACCACTGCACGGTCTTCCAGGCTGAGCTGCTAGCTCTATTGGAAGCCACGAAATAGACTCTGCAAACCGGTGAAAGCATCTGCAATATTTACTGCGACTCAAGATCTGCTCTTGAAGTCGTCGTAAATGACACTTCCCTCCACCCCCTAGCAGTGCAGATAAGAGAGAACATCGCTTTAAACAACGAGCGGAACAAAATAATTAAGTTATTTTGGATCAAAGCACATGCTGGACTGGAGGGGAACGAGAGAGCGGATGCTCTCGCCAAAGACGCCGCAACAAAAATCAAAACAAAGCCAAACTACGACCGATGCCCGCTTTCATTCGTCAAGCGACAAATCCGTTTGGAGTCGATTGACGAATGGAACCAGCGCTACAAACAGGGTGACACGGCCTCTACCACCAAAGCATTCTTCCCGGACGCATCAATGGCCTACACGGTAGTTAGACAAATAGAACTGGATCAGGTCATGGTACAGGTGATGACGGGACACGGCGGGTTCTCCGAGTACTTGAACAGATTCAAGTGCAAGGATAGCCCGGCGTGCGTTTGCGATCCCAACATAGAAGAGAGTGCCCTGCATGTAGTGATAGATTGTCCTGTGTACTGCAAAGAAAGATTTAATATAGAAATGGAACTGGATATTAAAATATGTAAAGAAAACCTATGGGTAATAATGCAAGACAAAAATGTTAGAGATAAGTTTATGAAATATTGTAAAGAAATAGCAAGGAAAGTAGCAAATAGAAATAAGTAAACAGATACACTAGAACATACAAACTTTGTATGACGTCAGTGTCCTAAAACTAAGTAAATAAAAGGAAATGTAGTAAGCAATAAAACAAAATTTGAAATTATAACTAGTATCAGAAAACAATTGTCTCCATAATAATAAATAGTTTTAAGAACCACTGTAAAATAAAAATAACTCCTGTCTTTATTGCAATAAAGATTAACCCATCACCCGCAATTCCTGCAAATATATAGAATAGGTTTATTTAGGTGGGAATCCCACCCACACAAGCATAAAAGAGAAAGTATGAAAGAAAGAATCGTATGAAGAATAAAAGTGCGAGAGGCATAAATGATAGAACTGGAATGAAAGAAAATAGCAAACAAAGACCCTGTTTCATTCAGGGGCCAAGAGAGGAAAAAAAAAAAAAAAAACTTTTTTTTTTTTTTTTGACGCTGGGGAAATGTGTTTCTCCCCCTCGGACTCAACGAATCAAGTCCAAGGGGGCACATACCCCCCGGCCGGGGAGGCCATAGTGGGGGGTTATGTGGGGTTCTCTCCTCCCGTAACCCCCTCCGCATAGGGCGGAGGGAGGGGAAGAGCCTACCCACTAAAACCCCAGCGGCGTCACCCTCTCCTACCGTTAAGGGGGGCGTCGTGGGATGCAGCATTACTAACCACGACGACCCCCGGTGGCCCTGACTACTACGTCAGGGCACCCGCGCCAGAGGAGGGGAAGGCCAGAGACGCTTGACCTTCCCCCCAGACGTGTAGGGCCATGTGCAATGTGGGTCCCCAACCCACTGGCCCTACTGGGGAAAGACGCGGCCCGCGGCAGCAAACCGCGCGCGCCTTCGACCCCTCCGTCTGCGCCGGAGCGGGAGCGCATCCGCACTGTCTTCGCGCTCCCGCTCCGCGGCCTCCTTCTGCGATATGACGACTTCGCAGAAGGAGGCCACCGCTTCCCAAGATCTCTCGCTACCCAACATGGCCGCCACTACGCTGTGCAGCGAGAGATCATCCACACCAAGGGCCAACACCATTGTGCGGCGCTCTTCGGCCCAGCGAGTGCACCAATTGTATTTTGTACATACAGTTAGACAACCAGTCGCTACGTATGCATATTCAGTTAGCACATATTAAGTTTAAAGTCCTTACTAATATTATAAATGCGAAAGCTCTGTCAATATGTCTGTCTGTGTCGTGTTACCATTTCACGCTTAAATCGCTGGAACGATTAAGATGAAAGTTGGTATTGTGGTATATTGAATCCTTGTGAAGGAAAAAGCTACTAAGCTTTTTCTTTTTATAAGAACAGAAATGGGGGCCGAAAGTTTGTATGTAGCTTCGTTAAAAAACGAGTTTCAAACGGACGAAGTAAGACAGACTAATTAAATAATATCCAACCCTGACTGTTGTTTGCAAAAAAAAAACATAAATATCCTATACTATTAAACGAGCAATTTTGTATGTATGTATATATTTGCAATCACGTTCTCGGAAACGGCTCTACCAATTTGGAATAAGGGGTTTACGGGGGCGAGAAATCGATTTAACTAGCTAGGTCTGTCTGAGAAAATTCGTTTTCGCCATATTTTCACCCGAGCTGAGCTCGGTCGCCCAGGCACTATCTATTTTAAGTAGGTAGGTACCTATTAGAACAAACAGAGATTATGTTTCGGCTTAATAAGATGATTCGTAAGAAAATATCGTATAATGTACAATAGCCCCTAAAAATATAATGTACAATAGCCCTTATTAATAAACCTTTGCGCTAAACTATTTTTTTATGAGCTCAACATCAAATAATGTAAACCGACTAAGTGCAAGGTTAGTTGGACTCCCATATTTCACATATTCATATATGACACCTTACAACCTTCGTATTTTTGTCGTATGTGTCCGAGCCGCCCGGGCCGAGCACGAGCCGGGACCGGGCTGCTGAACAGCGGAGCGTTGCTGTAGGTCAACGGGCCGTGTGCGGGCCGGGCCGGGACCGAGCGTCGTCCGAGCCTCGGTTGTAGGTAGACCGGCCGTCAAACGTTGGTGTTACATATGAGCGACCGACACCGGGCCGACACCGAGCCGCTTCCGAGCCTCGGCCGTGGACCGGCCGGGCTTGGGCCGCGCAAAAACGCCGTCGTTTTTCTGAGAAAACGGCCCGGGCCGGACACGTCCCGTTCTACCGTGAGTCATCCTTTAGTCGGATTTCCAACAGAAAATCCCATACGAGCAGCCAACATAGGCCCTACCGCCGACTTAGTTGGCTTTCCTACCAAAAAATTGGAATTTAGCGCTATTTCGTGTCGAGTAGAGGCATTGCTCATCTGTCACGGGCCTGGACATAGGCTAAACAAGTACTTTTTACGCTATTCATCACCAGAGAGCACATAGCATTAGTACTATTGCATATTGAAAACAGCATAGGGCCAACAGTGGGCCACATATGAATCCAATGGCAGCGGGAGGAGAGGGGAATTCGGAAACAAAGTGCGGTGCGGGGGGCGGTGGACATGAGCACGCGCGGCGCGCGAATTCGATCGGCCATTTTGTTATCGATCTCCATCGTGAATAGTGCGTGTAAACGTATAAGTATATACTTAGTGGTTATATTTTCTTTTGAGTGCGTGCGTGCATGGTATAAAGTATTACTTGTTTTTGAAAGGGTTGCATATTTACTTAGCAAATATATATAAAAATAGTGTGCAAGTTAATACTTACATGTTATATTCACTAATCAAATAACAATATATCGTGTTTATTAAGCAATCCTTTCAAAATCACGTTCAGTATGATCAAAGTGGTGGAATTTAATGATTCTGATGGTGACGGCGTGGTCTTAGTGTAATACTTATGTAACAGAAGAGTGGATCACGCCTCGCAAGAAGGAGTGCCTTTGGCCTCCTCATAAAATCGTCAGTGCAGTACCTATGCCTCACAACTAAAATATTACCGGACGAGAATTGACATGTGTATCCCATTAAACGCATATTGTAGGGCCACAATTCAAATACAATTAATTATAATAGAAACATATCGATTATAAATCGAGGTTGTCTTTTTTTCCTTACAATAAAATTATAAACGTATTATGTGAAGTTTTATTTTACGGTCTAGCTGTACAAAATGATGGTAACGCAAGTAAATGTGAAAAGTCTCAGAAGGCATTTAAATCTCCGTTAACAGTTAATGTGCAGTTACGTTTGTAAATTCGGTTATTTAAAGACGTTTACTTTGTATGTTACAGATGTTTATTCTCACGAAGGCGGTTTGTGAGTATTATGCACATGCACATTGTTGTGTGCTCGGGCAATATAGAATCTCTCTCGAGATTACGCACCTAGAAACCATGGACATGTGCACTAAATAGGTACCACCCCACAACAAATGTACGATCCCTACCGACCACGAGCGACGCCGGGGCGCATATTGTAAGTGCCAAAGGAAATTGAAGCTTCTCTGCTTCAGTTAAATTCCACTACTCGCGCGCGCAGGTGGCAAGCTGCGTAAATTCCGTGCAAATATGGAATTTAACTACAGCAGAGAAGTTTCAATTTTCTTTGGCACTCACAATGTGCGCCCCGGCGTCACCCGGTCAGTGAAGATCGTGCATAAGTAAGACCAACCCGCCTTCGTGAGATAAACAACTGTACCTAACCCTACTAACTGCCAACGGCTATTCTACAGTTGGTACAGAGTGCTTTTATTTTGTAGGCCCTTCTTACGCAATGTTGCTTTAGGTCCAACAGTCGGAAACTGTGGTTGGCCTAACATAGTTCTCGTAGTAATGTTGCTGTAGGCCCTACTTTGCAAATGTAAATTGGCCCTACAACCGGAAACGGTGGTTGGCCCAACGTAGTTGTCGTAGTAATATTGCTGTAGGCCCTACGTTGTAAATGTAAATTGGCCCTACAGCCGGAAACGGTGGTTGGCCCAACATAGTCATCATAGTAGGCCCAATGTTGGGAGACACCGTTGGCTTTACCGAAAACAGGTGTTTCACTCGCAACGGTTGACCAACCATTCGGTGATCAATGGCCCTACGAAATGCCAACTTAAAATGCTACTAGGGTGGCGTATGGGAGCCCCTTAACTAAGACTTGGTCAGCGCTACTGAAGTAGGCAATTAGGTAGCCGTTCAATTTAGAAAGGGCAGAAGTGGATGGCATGATATGGGGTAGGATGATAAATATACCTACGTGTATCAAATATCACTTATATTGAACTATCTAGAAAATTAAACAACACGATAATTTCACATTGTATATCGATCATGTTCAATGGAAAAGAATAATCAACTTTTTACGGTTTTGTACAGCGATAAGCAGAATGTTGTTGGTATGTCACCAATATTTAATTGCTATGACGAGACGTGTAAAGGCGAAGCTGTGGTTGGGGTCGAGGTCGGCCTCGTCCAGCACGCTACCCAGCGCGCTAGACGCGGATGTGGAAGGTGGAGAGGAAGTCGGGCGCGCGCACGACGACGTGCTCGAAGTCCATGAAGGACAGGCGCTGGTCAGCGTCGAGGTCAGCCTCGTCCAGCACGCTGGCCACTACGTCCTGCAACTCGCGCGCGGAGAGCTGCCCACGCGTCAGTAGCCGCGCCGCCTGCAACAGGTCGCCGCGCCCGATGTACATGTCGTCGTCCAGGTCGTAGATGCGGAATGCGTACCTGTGGCACACACAACACATGTACTAATAGCTTCTCTCATCAGCCACACACTTCAAACCAACCTGCACAGCGGGACCAGTATATAAATTGTATCAAAGTGGAGGTTGGACAAACCTCAATCATATCTTGACTTGACCGTTTCATTAAACCCGTACATCCTCCAATAACTAACAGGTAGCCTGCATTATTATTTTATTTGCATTTTTGCAATTACTCATATTCTTGTGTTTTATACCTTGTGTAACGAGGTCGCGTAGACATCTTCAATCAATTTTGATTACTTATACAGATATAGAAATAAATAAGGCTCTTCATACGTGTCTGTTAAATTGAAGCTACGAAACTGTGGGAACTTGCTTTCTTATGCCGCGATGAATCAACTCTAACGCTACGTGACAGTTTATCATCAGTCTACTGAAACTCAGGGCTAAAGTAAAAACAGTCACGTGTCCTAAGGTCGCTAAAGTCAGACGATCACTGATCCGCCGCGACGGTATTTTAAACCAGACGAACGAGGGTCCTCCGTCGGTGTCAGTCTCCAAATAAAATGGGTTGCTCCAAACTCTGAAGTCCCTTTGAACATGACTTGACACGCGTTGTCACATGTCATCTCTATAAACTTCTCTAAGTAGGTACAGTCGAGGTCATAAATATGTTTACACTTTTGCACCTTATTACAAGGCAATAAGGTGCAAAAGTGTAAACGTATTTATGTCCGTACTACGTGGACTTGACCAGCATCTGGGACAGGGACGGTATTGCTTAACGAAAATGTACACAATTAACATATTATCCACATATAAATAAAATACGTGGCGCGTAGAATACTCACAGGTCGCAAACGTTTTACCAACGCGATAAGGTGAGCAAAAACTCTACTACAAGAGCCGTTATAGCGCGTTGGATATTTTACGCGCTTGTCTACACTAATAATATAATAGCAATAATAATATATAATATTATACATATATAATCTACACTAATATTATAAAGAGGAAAGATTTGATTATTTGTTTGTGTGTTTGTATTGAATAGGCTCCGAAACTACTGGACCGATTTGAAATAAAAAATTACCATTAGAAGCCGACATTATCCCTGATCGCTGATGAACATGGGCTACTTTTTACCGCGGGAATATGCTTCATTCCCACGAGAAAACGGGTAATTGCCTATAAAATTAAAACTTCTTACAGTGTAGTTGGCTTGGAGCTGTATTGCCTTGTTATATGTAACACACAGAGATATAGCATATTCTGGGGACGTATTGTCTGAACTGTGTAATGAATGATGTGTGTGTTACCAAGCCTTGATGTCGCGCGGGGCGGCCTCACTGAAGACGGACATCATGTCCAGGAAGTCCTCGAAGCTGAGGTTCCCCGAGCCGTCGTGCGAGAACACCTGGCAGATGCGCCGCTTGAACGTATTGTCTGAACTGTGCCCGCCTAGTAGCTAGCTATAAGTCGCAGTAGAACTAGTAATGAATGATGTGTGTGTTACCAAGCCTTGATGTCGCGCGGGGCGGCCTCACTGAAGACGGACATCATGTCCAGGAAGTCCTCGAAGCTGAGGTTCCCCGAGCCGTCGTGCGAGAACACCTGGCAGATGCGCCGCTTGAACGTATTGTCTGAACTGTGCCCGCCTAGTAGCTAGCTATAAGTCGCAGTAGAACTAGTAATGAATGATGTGTGTGTTACCAAGCCTTGATGTCGCGCGGGGCGGCCTCACTGAAGACGGACATCATGTCCAGGAAGTCCTCGAAGCTGAGGTTCCCCGAGCCGTCGTGCGAGAACACCTGGCAGATGCGCCGCTTGAACGTATTGTCTGAACTGTGCCCGCCTAGTAGCTATAAGTCGCAGTAGAACTAGTAATGAATGATGTGTGTGTTACCAAGCCTTGATGTCGCGCGGGGCGGCCTCACTGAAGACGGACATCATGTCCAGGAAGTCCTCGAAGCTGAGGTTCCCCGAGCCGTCGTGCGAGAACACCTGGCAGATGCGCCGCTTGAACGTATTGTCTGAACTGTGCCCGCCTAGTAGCTATAAGTCGCAGTAGAACTAGTAATGAATGATGTGTGTGTTACCAAGCCTTGATGTCGCGCGGGGCGGCCTCACTGAAGACGGACATCATGTCCAGGAAGTCCTCGAAGCTGAGGTTCCCCGAGCCGTCGTGCGAGAACACCTGGCAGATGCGCCGCTTGAACGGGTTCTCCTGGAACACCAGTTGCCTGAGTAAGCCTGTGCTCGTTGCGTCGAAGCTCGAAGGGAGCGCATTTAAGTACGCGAGTGTCCCAAGGTATGGTTTCTGGCCAAAAACGTGTCACGAAACATAACCATGCATTTTGGAGTAAATATTAAATTATTTTGTATATCTCCGCTCCTTATTACCCGACTGCCGAAGGCTCCTCTCCTTATTGATTAAGTTTTTCGAGCGTATGTATGTATATGTCTTATTCTTTGGCACGCCCTGCAGCCTAAACAGTGACGGATTTAGACGTATGAGGTTTCGTTGAATTCCTTTTCATTGTAGGAGTGATATAGGCTATATACTCCAGGCAAAATACGGTTTTGAAAAACATTAATTTATAATAGCGTTTTTTTTGTTGATTTCATTTAAAAATGTTATTCTAAGATGATTTAGTCAAGAATCCGACAAACTTTCCACCCGGAAGTAATTATGTAGATTTAAATGAAGCATGCATTATCTTTTTTTGTACGATTTATCTTGAATATTATAGAGCAAATGTAAATGAACCAAAATAAAGACAAAAACATTTATTAATATTTTTACTGACTTTTTAGAAGCCAGTTAACTTATCATTTTATCGATGTCTGAAATTTTGTCGGATTTTGTCGCTGGGTAACTATTTAATTGATAATATATCCGTTATACATAAAAATAAGCTATTATAAATTATTTCCAAAATTGTCATTTTTTCCATACAAGTTGTCAGTTCATTGCCTGGACTAATAATATTTGTAAGAAAGCAATCGGATTTTTAGGGTTCCGTAGTCAACAAGGAACCCTAAATATTATATTCTTCTCTTATAGTTTCGTTATGTCCTTCCGTCTGTCCGTCCGTCCGTCTGCGGCTTAGCTACGTAACCAGTAAGTTACTTAGTACCAGTAAGTTAATTTACTAGTAAACTGTAATTCGGCATGGGTATATAAATCAATTACGCCTACAAAACAGTACAGTAAATCTTATTTTTTAGGGTTCCGTACCTCAAAAGGAAAAAACGGAACCCTTAGGATCACTTTGTTGTTAGTCTGTCTGTCTGTATATCAAATACTCAGGTCTATTGTCCCCTGGGGCTGTAAAAATTCAAACTTAAAAGCCAACTCAATCAAAAGATACAGTCGTTTATGCTGCAAATTTTAGAACTTTTCGACACTCGCAAAACCTACGGGTTACTTCCTGTGAACTCAGAAACTTGAAATTTGGCACGAAGCAACGTCATATAGCACAGAAAAAGGAAAAATTACGAAAAGTAACCATTTATTGTAAAATCATACATTTATTTTTTTAATTCTAAACTTAATACCCTTTTCCTTGTAAACGTGTGGAGGTATTAAATTGAAATTCATGTCAGGGCTATAGGACCTTTCAGATGTAGCAAAACCATTTTTTATGTCAACGCAATCAAAAGAAACAGCAATTTCAGTCGCATATTTTGAAACTGAGTACTCGCAAGAAACTCAATACCTAAAGGGTACTTACAGCTAACACAGAAACTTGAAACTTGGCACGAAGAAACTTCATATAGCACAGACAAAGTAAAAATTACGAAAAGTAGGCATTTTTAATAAAATCATACAATTTTTTTTTTAATTTTAAACTTACTACCTTTTTTCTCGTAAACGCGTAGAGGAATTAAATTGAAGTTCATATCAAATACTCATACCTTTCACCTGTAGCAAAACGAAACTTATGTCCACGCAATTATAAGAAATAGCAATATAAGTCGCATAATTTAAAACTGAGTAGGTAATCTCAAGGGTATCGAAACCTAAAGGTACTTCTCGTGAACTCGGTTTTATTTTATATCAACGCAATAAAAAGAAACAGTAATCCGCTTATTTTGGCGTTCGCAACTACTCGCAAGGGAATCAAAGCCTAAAGGATGATTCCAGTCGACCTAGAATCTTTAAATTTGGTATGTAGTAAGACTAGTAACTTCATGGCACAGATAAATGTAAAATTGCAAAACGCATAAATCTTTAGTAAAACACTAACGCCGCATAATAAAAATAGTTTTCATAATTTTAAACTTGTAAATAACTTTGTAACTACTTTGATAAAAGAAGTTTTGCCAGACTGCTGCAAATCTAGTAGTATTTCAATTATATTATAAAATAAATGATGTGGTAATATACAGGCCGTCCCAAACTTATGGGACATGAAGGGGAAGTACCTTAAATATCGTAGATAGTGAATTTTGCTCAAAGATGACTTTATGTTATTTTTAAAAGTTAGTAATTCTGCATTCATAGATTTTCTAGAAATGACTTGCTTCGTCTGGGAATCGAACCGACTTAAATGTCAAAAAAAATCACCCTACTTTTATGATGCCAATCGAAAGAATAGCTAAAAAATAATAACTGCTTGAGTAACATGGTATTTTAAAAGAAAGGAACAACGTGAAATTAATAGTTTAATCAAATTAAAAACATACATGAAAGTGCCGTAGTATTAAATGCTCAAAATGTGATCCCTCTTGTCTTACGCAAATCTCCAATCTTTTAATGAGCCCGCTGCCTGTTGATTTTCTTATCATTTTATGGTGAACACTCGATGTGATATGGCACAATTCTGTTTGCAACTCGCCCACGTTCTCGTATCGCTTTTTGTATAGCATATCTTTCACCTATCCCCAAAAGAAGAAATCTAATGGTGTAAGGTCCGGGGATCTGGCCGGCCATCTAATCGGTCCATTTGTCCTTTTTTTTTTTTTTTTTTTTCTTTTTATCCTTTCTTTTAAAATAGGTACTATGTTACTTAAGCAGAGTTATTATTTTTTAGCTATTCTTTCGATTGGCATCATAAAAGTAGGATGATTTTTTTTGACATTTAAGTTGGCGGTTCGATTCCCAAAAAAAAAGTAATTTTTAGAAAATCTATGAATGCAGAATTACTAACTTTTAAAAATAAAATAGTCTTCTTTGAGCAAAATTCACTATCTACGATATTTAAGGTACTTCCCCTTCATGTCCCATAAGTTTGAGACACCCTGTATATATATTATTTTTTATGGATTATATATTGATATAAGTGACCCTGTTTAAATTTATGCTCCCCCAGCTTTCCACATTGTAACGTTACGGATTCCATTTTCATTTAGTAATAAAAATAAACATACTACAACTTTTGCTTGTTATAGGTTTGTACGGAACTCGGACTCGCACTTGGCCGTTTTTTTTTTGTAATTATACCTCCCCTACACTACACTTAAAGTGTGAATGTATTTTTTTTCTAGTTAAAATCTTAGTGTGGGGTTCCGTTAGATAGCTTGTTCAAAAGTATTATAGGTTTTCTATAATATTTTTTCAACTCAGTGAGTGATCGTGTGAGTGAGTCGTCGTATGTGTCCGTCCCCCGTCCCCCCTGCCGGCTTAATGGTTACTACTGAAGACGTGAAAAAATTCCTGGCAGCATACGACTACAGTAGTATAATGAATTTAAAAGGAAAACTATCACGTCTAAGAAGGCATAACTAGTTACCGAGTAATAGTCAACCAACAACGTGTACTTGGAAAGACCAACTTTAGTACAAATTCGGCCGACGTAATCGCACCATTTAGTTGGCGCGCCCGTCTCGATGTAACAAAGACAGAGAGGCAACTACGGAACCCTACACTGCGCGTGGCCCGACACGCACTTGGCTGGTTTTATTCGAAAAAGTTTTTGATTTCACTTGTTTAGCATAACAGCATTAAACCTAAAGATCTTGTTCACACGAATCGATCGATCGTGATGATGTGTTCGTTTCCCTTGTAGGTACCTGCTGAAGACTCATTACAAAGGAGTGTTTGTTGTCTATAGCAACCTTGTCCTGCTTCGATAATTAAGTACTTATTCATCAAATTGTAGTTTGATAAATGTATGTAGATTGGGATGTGACCTCAGTGAAACTGCTTGTTGTTCAACAATTATTTATTGCCAGTTTTACTCGGAGCTACACAATACCGTTACACTTCTATATGGTAACCGCCATCTTCCTCTATATCTATCTCACTCTTTCTGTCCCTTTCACTCACTTACGTTCCGTTTCCCACATGTATAAGTTCCCAAAAATAAACAAACAAGGCAATTACGCCAAATTAATCAAGGAGCGAATCATTTTCGTTGAAGGCTGCCACGGTTTTTGTATTGTGAATCATATTATATGGAATGAAGTGTTATTTTTGAATGGAGGTCGGCTAATCAAGTTACTAGGCTTCACCGAGAGCCTAAATAATTAAAAATCAGTGAATTGAGTTGTTCACGTCCCGAGTTAAGAGGAGAGCTCTTGCAAATGAGATATTCCTAGTAATGAGTATGCGGGCGCGGCACGTGCCGGCGTTATGTTTGGCGCGATAACCGACAGCACCGATCATTCTTCGTCGGCTTCACCTTTATCTGAACACGATGTTGATAAAAGTTACTTTCAAGGATTTGGTATACATATAGGCATAGGCATAAATAGTGATTTGCCGTCGCCGGAAACATTACAGAAATCCGAGCAAGATTCAGATTGAAAACCACTTGATATGTTGTGTTACAATATAAGTTTTGTATACTGATATGTTTTTGGTGTGTAAGGTACTTGTAAATATGAACCTTGATGTCTGACGCAAATAATAAAAAACCATGTATTTTTAGTAACTAAGTGTTTTACTTGTAAACATAGGTAATTACAGATGTGGTATTTTTTAAAGTTTTCACTATGTTTTGCCAATAGGCGTACAAAAACTTTGAACTAAATACTAAAGTACCTTATAGCTACTATCATGCATAATAAATTCAGGTGCCTTTATACAAATTATAATTCTATGGTAAAGTCAGTAATGGCAGTTAAACCATCTGTGTTAAAAAAAATATATAGATTATAGATAAATGTATTAGTGCATGTGCGGTCTTAAAGAATATCCATTAAATATGTCAGGTAAAAATTATTAGACATAAAAAAATAAAAATAATATAATATAATCAAGCGAATCAAATAAATGTCAATCTATTTTATCATTAATATAATCTGAAATGGAATAATAACATTTATGTCTTAAAAATGACATTATTTTTTTATTTTTATTTTTTATTTGTTAGTATTATTTTATGGCATATGTTTAACGGATCACCAGATATAGTAAAATATGAACACAAAAAAATTTTTTTTGACGACCAAAAATAGTAACTGAGCACCTAATTTTTTTCACCATTTTAATGTGAAATGATAACCTAAATAATAACATCTTACTATCCTATTTAAAGAAAATGTCTCCTAATTAATCATTGCTAACACATAAATAGTAAATGATCACCAAAATGTTACCACCATTTTTATGTTAAATGAAAACCAAATTATAACATCTTACTATCCTATTAAAGAAAATGTGTCCCAACTAATCATTGCTAACCCAAAAATAGTTAATGAGCGCCAAGATTTAATCACCATTTTTATGTTAATTGATAACCAAATTATAACATCTTACTATCCTATTAAAGAAAATGTCTCCCAACTAATCATTGCTAACCCAAAACTAACTCAGTCTCCCGCCCTCCGCCCGGGCTCCCGCCAGAAACTTTCTTCTGTCTCCGCGGGCTTTTATATACACTCTAGGGGTAAGACAGACAAGACCACGTGGAAGTGGGGTACGCTGATTCGGGTTTTGGTAGCTATTTTTACCTTTCGATCGCTATAAACAAGGAATCATTTAAGTTACTAGAAAATGTTTACTAACCTGATACCTCTTCATATTCCCTAAATTCGCGGCGCGGGCGGGGCGACGGAGTTGAGCGGCAAGTACTACTTTATTTGGTAATATGCATACATTTTATGGCAATCATAGTGACTTATTTAGGTAGACATATTGTAATAATTTCTTCGCTAAGATTAGGTGCTCAGTTACTAAATTTGGTAATCATTTACTAAATTTGATCTTTGAATACAATTTAATTGTGCAGTCGTTTCTAAAACAGGTAGTACCATTGTAATGGTAGAATTATTTTTTTGGTGTTCAGTACATTTTTTTGGTAAGAAAGCTTGAGGGTATCAAAGTATTTTCTGGTGGTCATTATATTTGTTCCCTTATTTTATTTACTTTAACGAGCCATATGTACAGTAAAACGTTGTACGATACACGTGCGAAAAGGTAATTCACAACTCATGTCGATTTAAAACACTCCCTTCGGTCGTGTTTTAATTTATCACGATTCGTTGCGAATTTCCTATTTTCGGCACTTGTATCGTAAATAACTATTTTAATTCTAACATATTTAATGACTTCAGGTTAAAGTGGTTATATATTTTACTGGCCAGACAATACACACGTTTTTTGCATTAATGCTGTCTTTGCAGGAACTACGAATATGCAAAGATTTAAAGTATGTTTCTTTGTCAAGTTTCTATTAGAGACATCACTGTGCCTTTTAAATAAGCTCGTATTGTTTTTGACAAACATAATTATTTCATAGATGTATAGAGAAGGCATCGTCAAAATTCTTGAGTCCTTGAAATAAGGTAGGTACACAACTGTCAGTTGATTTGAGACCATACATGGCTCTAACACACACACCTCTTCTGTGCCTTGAAAACGACTTCTCTACTTGTGGAGTTAACCCCAAAAAATAATGCCATACCGTAGCTATGACGCTACAAAACAATGCCATTATACTATGATATGTCATTAGTACTGCGTGAGGGCTTACTTGCTTGGCAAGTTTATGTAAGGCTTAGGCATATTGATTAAGTTTTTTGCATGTATCTTCCGCATGAACTTTCCAAGATTTGTAATAAATAGCCACAGAATCTATACTTTTCTTTTCATAATTGCAATTGATTTGGAGTGGTGATTTACGTTGACAAAAATGTATTTTAAATACATTATAACTATATTGTTGTCACCGAGCCTTGTAAAATGTCTGCAATAGAATGTAACGAATCCACAAACTTTTCTGGTATTTAGCTATTTATTCAAAAAATATCACAAATATTTCATGTGGCAGTTCCTGGGAATAGGAATATTGACACTGGAATGTCAGTAGGCAAGTAAGAAGTAGGTGAGTAGTGTGTGTGATGCACCGACCCTGAGCTCAGGCAGCGTCTCGATCTGGGCCACGGGCACCAGGATGGAGTGCGCCTGGCTCTCCGACAGGCTGCGTGGCACCAGCTCGGGGTTCACCTCGCGGAACCGCTTGAACACCCTGCAACCCCAATTAAACCTTACTATTCGATGGACATTACAATGAAAACATTTATTTTCTAAACTTTATACCAGATGATAATTAACATTACTTTACTAAATTAAACTAAGTTGAATCTAAAAAAGGCCCTGGGGCATTGTACTGGGTGCTGGCGGCATTCCCTTGCTGAATGGCAATGATGATGCGTTGCGCGAGAAAGCCGCCAGCTCTTCGGACGCCAATTACGTCAACCAGACGTTTTGCGATTTCCGCAAATAACTTTTGCGGACCCCACGGACCGAGGGTCTCGACGCCAAAGGGTACAAACTTGTACTCTCTGCCGAGACCTCTATATTTAATACGTTTCAGATAGATTAGTTTAATTCATAATTTAGGTGTCAGTGGGAACCTACCTAGAAGCGAAACGTAAAGCTCTTAAGTAAATTGAAGTATACAACAAAATGCGAAACATTCAACTTGACGCTCTGTTTTTAGTGATTCACGAGGGGCGCTTTTTATGACTGCGGTTTTTTCTTCAGCTACAAAAAAAGTTTGGCGATAGTTGAAATGTCTGAATAGAACCGTGTCACAATAGGCCACCGTAGCGAAGCCCGCTCCGTTAAATTAAATGTCAATATTGTCAATAGAGGATGCGGGCGGCACATAGCACAGCTTTGCTCGTCATGTGTCAGCGAGAGGAATTATTTTACGGACTCTTTGATACAACTTTGCTAACATACTTGCCGTACAAAAAGGTGTCGTTAGTACAGTCAGCTTCATATAGTTAGAAGCAGCCAAAGTAGCCAAATATATCGTAACACCTCCTTACTCCTATCTTAATAAAGACGTGCTCCGATATATTTGGCTACTTTGGCTGCTACTAACTACCTATATGATGCTGACTGTAAGTGACAATACATTTTACTCTGTAGTGAGGAGAAATACTGAACAGCCGGGTGGAAGACTGGCTGAGTGCTTTCTTGTCTATCCCCGAGAGGCTTCACTAGCGACTCAAATTTCTAGAGAACTTTCCCGAAATGGCTCGTGATTTGAAATTCTATAAGCATGGATGATGTTGATGATGTTGTTTGGAGCTTTAGTAGTAAAGTAGTAATAGTAAACTACAAATTTTACGTACCTAATCACTCTGCAGTTTTGTAATGTAATTGAAAGCTGCCGAGCCACTCGTGGCGTGGCTCCAGTTGGCTCGCCACGGTGCACGGCCAGGCCGGGCCGCGGCCGGTCACGTGCCTGTACGAGTACTATGCTATGCGAGTGCGAGCCCGATGCATAAGTTTTCGTCTACTTAGTCAGAGCAGTTTCAAAGGTTCTTCTATTTGTAAGCAAAATAATGTTTTAGATAAAAAATCAATACCGATTAATAATAGTGTTATAATAGTTCCATTTTGAACGAAAATATTCGGAACTAACTAAACTAAAATTTAAATATAACACTTTTATGAGTAGGAGAAATTACGGATTTTTTTTTCTAAATATTTCGGTTACGAATTCAACAGGCGTAAAAAAAGCAGGGAAAGCGACACGGCATAGTTATGAGATGACAGTTCTGCTTTGAGCCCATGAGTCAAGAAGTGCAGTTGTAGACCACAATTTGACTTAGACAATAGTTTTTAAGTGCCCTTTCTTTCTACAATAAAAGCCTTTTAGTATTTATTATTAAACAATGGAAATTAACTACAATAAAAAAATCTAATATTGTTCTTTATTTAGTCGGGATTAGGTGTCAAAGCGGACCCCGGGCTCCTTTAGGGGCATTACCGGGAATAACGCTAGGAGAATGATGATTGAGTCGTTTGATCTAAGCATGTCATAAATACTAGAATAAATGTGATAGTTGTTAAGTACTGGACGAACTCTTCTGCATTGGGGCTCGTACATAAACGGTTATTAGACTTATTAGCCATTGAGATGCAGTCATGCAGTGCCATTCGTGCTGGAGTCCGTCATGCAGGCGGACTAGGAACAGGTGAGTCTGCCCGGCCCGTAGTATGATATCAAAAATAAGTTTGTAGTGCGCACTCCTTGTGACAAGTTCTCATGGCATTTCTTGTTTCATGTTGGATATCATATCAAGTCGTTGAATCAGATAGCTCGGAATGGGATTTTCGTCACTAGGCATATTTTTGACTTCTTTCTTGTGGAATAATAATATGAGTCTGCAACCTTATTGGACTTTGCGTCTGAAATTTGAAGAGTACCTACGGCTCAAAGAACCTCGTGCGTGAGTCGCTGCGGGTGGCTCGGGATAGTAGGGTTGATGTATGAAGCACAAGAAACAGGCAACCATGATTAGGTAAACCACGTTTAGGGTTTGCAAGATCCACCAATATTTCGGATCCGGATATTTCCGATCTTTAAATTCAACAGATCTGGATAGTTTTTTTGATATATAGTAGGAATTGTAAGGCTAAACTAAGAAAACTCAAAACAGCTATACCACCGTATTTTTAGACCTGAAAGATTTTAAATAGATACGCATTCCCGACTTCATAAGAGGTATCAAACTTTATTTTGTATAAAATTTTTACTTACTACTACAAACTAACTGGCGAAGTTAGAGTTTCGTCAATGAAAGCTGTCACTTGAGTAACTACAACCAGGTCACGTTAACTCCGTACTTGCTGCTCGTACATACATTTCAATGAGCTCCATGTTTATCCGGATTGCAAACCTTACCACGTTGTTCTTAGTTTTTTTATCTACTGCGGTCGCAGACTAGCTACGAGCTGCTTGGTGGAGAGCAGATATCGTAGCCTATGGATGCTTGCAACTCCAGAAGAATTACACTGTGTAGCCGAACTTTTACTGATTTAATGATTCGTTGTGTTGACAGCTAGATACAAAAGCAGGTGACTCACTGTCAAAGCAGCGCATCCTGAGGAGGTCTGGCGCCCTTACCACCAAGAACAGATCAGGTGTTATTATGTCTGTGGTCTTCTGTAAGGTGGAGGTACATAGGTGCTACTACTCTGTAGAGCTGCCCCAAATATGAGAGACATGACACCCCGCTGTGCCTTACTACCTTGTAGAGCTGCCCCAAATATGAGAGACATGACACTCCGCTGTGTCTTACTACCCTGTAGAGCTGCCCCAAATATGAGAGACCTGACACTCCGCTGTGCCCTACTACTCTGTAGAGCTGCCCCAAATATGAGAGAGAGACATGACACTCCACTGTGTCCTACTACCCTGTAGAGCTGCCCCAAATATGAGAGACATGACACTCCGCTGTGCCCTACTACTCTGTAGAGCTGCCCCAAATATGAGAGACATGACACTCCACTGTGTCCTACTACCCTGTAGAGCTGCCCCAAATATGAGAGACCTGACACTCCGCTGTGCCCTACTACCCTGTAGAGCTGCCCAAAATAAGAGGGCCATGACACTCCGCTGTGCCCTACTACCTTGTAGAGCTGCCCCAAATATGAGAGACCTGACACTACGCTGTGCCCTACTACTCTGTAGAGCTGCCCCAAATATGAGAGACATGACACTCTGCTGTGTCCTACTACTCTGTAGAGCTGCCCCAAATATGAGAGACGTGACACTCCACTGTGCCCTACCTGTAGAGCTGCCCCAAATATGAGAGACATGACACTCCGCTGTGCCCTACTACTCTGTAGAGCTGCCCCAAATATGAGAGACATGACACTCCACTGTGTCCTACTACCCTGTAGAGCTGCCCCAAATATGAGAGACCTGACACTCCGCTGTGCCCTACTACCCTGTAGAGCTGCCCAAAATAAGAGGGCCATGACACTCCGCTGTGCCCTACTACCTTGTAGAGCTGCCCCAAATATGAGAGACCTGACACTACGCTGTGCCCTACTACTCTGTAGAGCTGCCCCAAATATGAGAGACATGACACTCTGCTGTGTCCTACTACTCTGTAGAGCTGCCCCAAATATGAGAGACGTGACACTCCACTGTGCCCTACCTGTAGAGCTGCCCCAAATATGAGAGACATGACACTCCACTGTGCCCTACTACTCTGTAAAGCTGCCCCAAATATGAGAGACATGACGCTCCGCAGTGCCCTACTACTCTATAGAGCTGCCCCAAATATGAGAGACATGACACTCCACTGTGCCCTACTACTCTGTAGAGCTGCCCCAAATATGAGAGACATGACACTCCACTGTGTCCTACTACTCTGTAGAGCTGCCCCAAATATGAGAGACATGACACTCCACTGTGTCCTACTACTCTGTAGAGCTGCCCCAAATATGAGAGACATGACACTCCACTGTGCCCTACTACCCTGTGGAGCTGCCCCAAATATGAGATACATGACACTCCACTGTCATGCTACTGTTGCACAGTCAGCAATTATTGATATTATCAACGACCTGATCAAATTTCATAATTGTTCTCTGCAAAATGTGCAACTGTAATATTGTTAAACCCTTTAGATTTCTGACTTACCGTAAAATTTCTTTCCTTGTGAAAAATGTACAGTCCTGAATGAAAAAAAAAACAGTAGGTTTGTTAATTTTGTATTAAGCAGTAACGCTGCTAACTGCACTGTGCAGCTGCTGTATTAAACTTTTCAATTTTTCCTTTAATTTAAAATTTATAGTAGGTTTGTATCCAGTTCCGGTACGAAAAGAAGATAAGTAGCTTTGATAATAGCGTTGATACATTATGTCATCCATGTTCCCTTTCCTTATTTCAAACATACAGCAACTACATTCTCCTATACTATTAAACGATCAAAATTATACATACCTACCTATATATATTTGAAATCACGATGTCGAAAACGGCTCTAACGATTTCAATTAGATTTGGAATATAAATATGGGTTTACGGGGGCGAAATATCGATCTAGCTGGGTCTCATGTCTGGGAAAATTAGTTTTCTGCGCATGTTCGCTCTTTTCACCCGAGCAGAGCTCGGTCGCCTAGGGACTTTCTAGTGAACGGGATTTAATAGCGTACATTTAACTTGTGTAAATAAATAATCTCTCTCCGAAGATACCGGACGTTCCGGATGTGTCACAAATCACAATATACAGTGAATAAATGAAAGTCAGTCTAAAAACGGGGGTTAATTTTCTATTTCAAAAACACCAGCAGGTCGATTCGATCACGTAACGCATTGTGTACGCTAAATCCCATAAGAATCATTCCCTGTAAAAAAGAGGCCAAGTCTCGAAACTCTTCCACCATAAAAAGTTGTGTTATTATTCTTTAATTGCTAGCTAAATGAAATTTTGCAACTTGGCAATCCCACAATTTTAGAATTTTGATGATCGGTCAGTCAGTCAAAGTCAGTTAGTGAATGACAAAATTAAGGAACTTTGATTAGTTATAATTCTTTAACTACTGGTTCAAATTGAATGAAATTTTAAATATACCTACCGTGTTTATACAATGCCTGCTTGGTTACTGAAAATTCAGGCTTCTAATTTCATCCACAACGAAGTTATTGGCGGCTAGAAAATGGCCAGAACTACTTCGAGAAAAGGATGGTATGGCCGTGCCGCTGTTTTATTTATTTATTTATTTAATCATTTACATAATAGACTTAGTAGAATTTTGCTCTACTTGGCTAGGCACTGCCGTGCCCCCAGATGTCAAATTTTATAATGGAAAAATGACAATTAATCTGTCCTAACGCGCGTACGAAACGTTACTTGATTACCCCTCCGAACTAACTAACGAACTTACCTTCAACTATATTACTTAGGTACAACTGGGTCTGACTCACTCATCAACATTGGTACGTTTACATAACGTTTGAGGGCTTTTGATAGGTGCGTAGTGTAAAACAAAAGAATACCTGGTAGTCCTCCAACTGTTGCTCCGTGAAGGTGACCACTTTGTTCCCCATGTCGCTGGCCTGCAGTGACCGTAGCGCGCGTCGGGTAGCGGTGGTGGAGCGGTGGTGAGCGGTGGGCGGTGACCAACGAGCAGGCCGCCTGTTACCGCCAGGGCCGCCATAAAACTAGTGGCATTAGCGCGGGGCTTAGGGTGCGCCCGGCACAGAGCACGGGTCAGAGGGTTGCGTCACTCGTTGCCGGGTTGTCACTACTATGTTATTGTGCCCGCTCCGCCCGCCGTATCGCGGCGAGAATCGCGCTTGAAATTTTCCTTAGCACCACATTCGCAGTGTTCACGATTGTCACAATTGTCCGCGTTCGCAGGTACAGTCGACTACAAAGAGATTGATACGGTAAAAGTTACAAAAATATGTATACACGGCTTTATAGTCTTAACATTAAGGTCGAGTATACATATTTTTGTAACATTGGCCGTATCTATCTCTTTGTAGTCGACTGTACTTTGACGCGTCCCAAAAACCGACATAAAGTGGTTAACAAGGCACGAACCCGCGACAAATATGCGAATCGGCTCCACATTCACGCTTTTACGCGTTCGCGCATAGTTTTCGCGCGAATGTGCAGCGGCCATTTCAATCATGCTGCTCTTGTATGACAGAGGACTCAGCCGGAGCCCAGTCTACATACTGATGCAAGAATCTTATGAAATCGGATTAGTTGTTCTAGAGATTACCCCTCACGTACAAACTGACAAGCTAAAGCCTCACAGACTTCTTCACCTGTCTATTGAATAGGCGTTCAGGATCTCTTAGTGATACATGGTCGAAGCCCCGCGGGCAGCTAATTAACACAGCAAAAGTAATTGAGAAATAAATTAGGGAGACCCCCAATATCTTAAATGAAACAGATCATCTTGAATTCACATTATATTTTCTTCTTTATAATAAGATAATTTGATATTTTTCTAATTTTTTTTTGACTCGAATATGTTTATCTCGAATCAAGTCTGTATTTTTTTCAAGCTTTTGTTTAACTGGCAATGTATGTGAGTAACTATGTTTGTTCGAGTGGCATCTTGGAACTCAATCTTGAAATAGATACCTTCAACCGATTGAGCTGTGGGTTTAAGTATAGTTTGGATGACCATTCAATATGATGGTACTATCGAGCTGATCTGATGATGGAGGGAGAAGGCGGCCATGGGAATGAGTCTGGGCTCGTTAGAATCGTCGGTTTAACGAGTAGTTGATGACGGTATACAGAAAAGTACAGTTGGCAATAAAAGCTTGTACCTGTACCAAATGATGAAATTTTGGACAGAAACTTATTTTCTATATCGTATTTAAGTCGTTATTTTCGTATTTAAGTATTTTCTTTTGCTTGTTCTTTTTTCAAATTGTGTGATTTGTGACGTTAAATAAATGTATATTCTTTCTTTCTATATAAAGGTAAATGCGACAACAAGGGATGCCTCTGCGTGCTCGTGCTCTGTGCCACGGCCACGGGCGAGCGTCAATTAGACGCGCCCAGGCGGTATTTCATGTCTTTCCGATTGCCTCTGACAGCACGGGAATTAACAGCGTAGGTAAAAAACAACAAGTCCGGGCGACGGTGACGTCATCTACACTCTCTAGGTCATCGGTCACTACTTCCCTAGATATTCACTCACTCACTTTGGCACACATTTCGAGCGCATTTCACGGTTTTCACGAATGACTTTTACATAGCAACGAAAAATAAAACAAATTTTCGTACAGCCTAAAATTACCAAAGTAACGAATGACCAGTTTATGCTCAGGTGCGACGAATTGTATAACGGAGGGAGATTCTCTGTAAAGGTTGGATATGATTTTTTAATCTCAGAATGGAAGCCTTGTATTAGAAGTGTGTACCTACTTAACTACTTACCTACTTTATGCAATTCAATATACGTTCACAATTTATCTGCTTTGCTATTAAGATCTTGTATCCTGAGCAAATGAATAATTATGATATTATATGTTAGGTCGGCCGACCAGGTGTAAATGCGTTGTGTACCCTTGCCACAAGTGAAGCATAGTAAGATGCACACTTTAAGTTAAATAAATAATAAAAAGTAAATCAAGATTCTCAATTAACGAAGGCACGCCAAGACGTAGCGTTAAGAGACTTGATTATACTATGGAAGAAAAAGAAGGTTGAATACAGTAAAGTTGATACGTATAAAAAGTGAGCTCAGTACAAAATATGTCATGACGAAATAATTCATGTCTTTCGCGCGAGACAAAATGAATTACACAGGTATTGGATTATACAGGGAAGAACGGAAATTACCGATCGGAAAATGAATGGAGTAAAGATATAGACGATTATTGGAAACGATGTAGAGATTGTCAGAAGCAGAAGTTTGACAGTAGACAAACGCGAGATATTATGGTTATAACTATCACAGCTACAACATCTTTTGAAGAATTATTTTTAGATTTAGTCAGAACTTTAGACTTAGACAGTGCAGGACATGAGTATATTTTAACTTGGCAACGTGAGTTAAGCAAATATGTAAAGGCATGGGATAAACTGCATAGGTTGGGCGTCTAGCTGAACCTGACATTTTAAATTTTATTTTATGATTTTATATAATATGTTGGTTCTTCTAGTTAATGTCGTTGAAATTGCAATTTGTAATTTAATGTGTTATGATTTTAATTTAATTTGTTGTTAGCCTTTGATCTTAGGTCTGAGAATAAAGCTTTATTATTGTTATTATTAGAAGTATTTGTGGAAAAAATTGTTTTAAGATATGGTATTTTTGAAGTTGTATTACGAGTAGTGCTCTTTTTTAGGAAGGAACCCCCTTGCCTTTTCAGGGGAGGTGTGGTAGGCAAACGTGCTCATCTACACGTATGTATAGATCATGCGAGTAGCATATTAAGAGAGATAAATGCCGTCCACCAGATAAGGGATTTCCTACCAAAGCACGTAGATTAATTATATACTTGTAAAGAAAAATATCTTTTCTTTGGTTTAAATATTCCCGCGCCTGAAGTTCAAGTGTCATCGTGACAGATCGGGACATACGCGGATGGATGTATTTTATTTGTTAATCTATGGTGAATGATAACCTAAAAGTGCTGTCATGAGATAGAACGCTAAGAACCAATATCATTGTGATTTAGGAATCGACATTGTGATTAATAACATTAAATGTCGTTTCTTTTCTTACAGGTAAAGTTTGTGTTTGTTACTGCTTAACTCGTACTGTTAATTGTGAATCTTACATGTAATTTAATAGAATAAAACTTTTCTTACAGAGAAACTCAGTTGTGTTTTGATTAACTGTGTCGTCCAAATCACTACGAATAAAATAATAGAAAACCATCTTATAAAACGACATTTATTGTCAGAAAATGGAAAAGTTGAAATTTACGTTTCAAGTAAAATCTACAACAGACGGAAAGTCAAACTATATTGCCATAACCTCAATTGCCACGCAAGATGACAAAGTTTTCCTGATTCCGGAAGAATATCAAGCAGTATCACAGTACCACAAAGATGTCCACACCTCTAAAGCTTTTACTACAGTGAAAAATACATTGAAGAAACGATATCAAAGCCGGAGTGTATGGATAAAAATGACGGAAGCTCTATTAAAAACATACTGTGATGAGGAGGAAAATATGATTTTCCAGGACCAATTCCTTGAGGAAATTACCCAAGAACAGTCAGCTAGTGGCAGTAAAAAGAGTTTGGAAGAGCCTTTGGTGAAAATTTTGGAAAAATTAATTGAAAGTCAACAAAACAAAGAAAAACAAAGTGTAAAGAAGTTAGCAGACAGATTTGTGATTGAAAAATTTGATGGAAAAAATACAAGTGCATATAATTGGATGGAAACATTTGAAAAAGAGTGTGCAAGGTTTGACATAGTAAAAGGGGAAGAAAAAATTGAAATATTCAGGTTATTTCTTGAGAAATCCTGCGCTGATTGGTACTCTTCCATGATGATCAAGCACAGTTTACAATCGGAGTGGTCCGAGTGGAAATTGAACTTTTTGCAAACCTATGCTAATAAAGGTTGGACTACGAGCAAGTATGCTTTGTTTTTCAAGTATCAATCAGGATCTATATTAGAATATGCTATTAAAAAAGAAAAACTTCTATTGGAAGTAAGAAAAACAATAGATCAAGGGACCCTAATCGATATAATTGCTGCCGGCTTACCAGATTTCATAACGGATAGAATCAGCAAAGAGGAAATTGTACAAACAAAAGACTTATTTAATGAACTTGGCAAGTTAGAACATTTGGTTGGAAAAAAGAAATTTATAAAAAAAAAAGATGATACCAAGCAAATGAAAGAAAAGTGTAGTATTTGTGAAAGTCTACAAAAAGGTGTGCGCTACCATCCCGAAGATTCCTGTTGGTTCAAAACCAAAATACACAGTGGAAAAGAAAGAAATAATCAACAAATAAAGCACATTAACAATTCGGAATTGGAATGTCAACTGCGGTGTGAAGACCCAAAAAACTAATAGTGCCGCCATTAATTAAAGTAAAATTAGTATTGAATAAAAATGTAGAAGTATTTGGAATCTATGACTCCGGCTCCAATGTGTCATTGATAAATTCAAGGTTACTGAAGATAGACAAAGAATCAAGTTACTCTAGCAATACTAATTTAAAAACAATTAATGGCGTTAAAAAGGCAAATGGAATAATAA
Organism: Epinotia ramella; assembly: GCA_947578815.1. Lineage (NCBI taxonomy): Eukaryota > Metazoa > Arthropoda > Insecta > Lepidoptera > Tortricidae > Epinotia > Epinotia ramella. The sequence goes on from OX388203.1 coordinate 47,839, forward strand.
CACTAGACATAACCATTTTTGATGTGGAGAAAAAAATGAATGTTTTTGTCATAGACCAAGAAAACTTCGATTACGATTTTTTGATCGGATTAGATTCTATAAAGGAGTTTTTCTTGGTTCAAAATGAAAACTTACAAATCTCTCAGAAAGTTCCCATACAAAGAAGTGAGGTAGTTTCTAAGGAAACAAATAAGTCAGATATTGAAATTTCTAAGGAAATCAAATCTGATAATTTAATAAACTTCAATGAGAACTTCAGTGAAGAAAATTTCAAAATTTGGATAAATCATCTGGACTATCAACAACAAACAGTGATTGATGATTTAATATTGAAGAATAAATCTGTATTTGCAAAGGACAAATATGACATCGGAACGGTAACAGATTATGAAGCACACATTGACCTGTCAATAGAGAAATATTGCAGTAAAAGGCCATATCGTTGCACAATTGAAGACAAAAAGGAGATTGAACTACAAATAGGAAAATTATTGGAAAAAAAAATCATAGAAGAATCATATAGTCCGTTCGCAGCTCCAGTTACTTTAGCTTATAAACGAGATGAGAATAAAAAGTCAAGACTGTGTATAGATTTTCGAGACCTAAATAAAATCGTTGTGCCTCAATCACAACCGTTCCCACTTATTGAGGACCTAATAGTGAAAACTAGAGATTGCAAGTTTTTCTCGACACTGGACCTGAATTCAGCATTTTGGTCAATACCTCTGCGTGTCACAGACAGATACAAAACTGCATTCGTCACCCAAGAGGGCCATTTTCAATGGACTTGCTTGCCTTTCGCCTTAAAGACCTCACCGGCCATATTTCAGAGAATAATGTGTAATATAATACGGAAACATAACCTTGGAGATTTCACAGTATGTTACATCGATGACATCTTATTATTCTCAAAATCATTCTCAGATCATGTCAGACATCTGGAACAGCTATTTCAAGCAATTAAAAGTGAAGGTTTGAGACTCAAATTCTCTAAATGTATGTTCACAGCCGACTCAGTTAAGTACTTGGGTCACATAATACAGAATAATTCGGTAAGACCTCTGAAGGACAACTTAATATCAATAAAAAACTTTCCTACTCCAAAAACGAGGAAAAATGTGAGACAATTTTTAGGAAAAATAAATTTCTATCATAAGTATGTGCCAAAAATAGCAATAAAATTAGAACCATTACATAACCTTTTAAGAAAAGAACAAACTTTTAACTGGACTAAGGCATGCCAAGAGTCATTTGACGAAATGAAACAAATATTATGTTCTCATCCAATACTGACCATTTTTGATCCGAACTTGCCTATCCACATATACACAGATGCCAGTATTCTAGGAGTAGGAGCAGTCCTTAAACAGCCGCAAGAAAACAATGAAGAGAAACCAGTGGCATACTTCTCAAAGAAATTGAATGAAGTTCAAAAAAGGAAGAAAGCTGTATATCTAGAATGCCTGGCAATTAAAGAATGTGTTAAGTATTGGCAGCACCTGTTAATTGGTCGGAAATTTACTGTCTTTTCAGATCACAAGCCCCTGGAAAATATGAACATAAAGTCAAGAACGGATGAAGAACTTGGAGATCTAACGTATTACCTATCTCAGTATGATTTCAAAGTGAAATATTCTCCAGGAAAATACAACATTGAAGCGGATTGCCTTAGTAGGAGTAGGAACCCAGTCTTAGAAGCAAATGAAAACCTTGATGAACAATTAAAAATAGTGAACATAATAACACTAGAAGATATTGTAACAGACCAAATGAAAAATGAAAAAATACAGTGCAGAAAAGAAAAATTAATTATAAAAAACAATGTTTATTACAAAACAATTAAGACAAAACAAAAAATAATTCTTTCAGAGAAATTTAGTATACAATTCATCAAAAATGTACATGCAGACCTGGGTCACATAGGAATTAAACAAATGCAGAGAATGATCAGCTCGTGGTACACCGCAGAAAACATGACAAAAAACATAAAAATAATCTGTGACAGTTGTATAATATGTATAAAGAACAAATCAAGAGGACAAAGCAAATATGGATGGATGTCCCACTTAGGCCCCGCCACGAAACCTTTTGAGATATGTTCCATTGATACGATTGGAGGATTTGGGGGATCAAGGTCAACAAAGAGATACTTGCACCTGCTATCAGATCATTTCACAAGGCACGCATACATTTTGACGTCAAGTACACAAAATGCAAATGATTTCATAAAACTAGTGAGAAACTGTGCGGAAATTAGCGACATTGGCATGATTCTCTCAGACCAATACCCAGGGATCAATTCTCGAGACTTCAAAAGATTTTTGGATGAAAAGAATATTCCAATCATTTTTACTGCTGTGGACTCGCCCTTCTCAAATGGATTAAACGAAAGACTAAATCAAACGTTAGTCAATAAAATCAGATGCAAGATAAACGAAAATGACAGTAAACTAGCATGGACAACCATAGCACAAATCTGTGTAAAAAACTATAACGAAACGGAGCACACTGTCACTGGATATGCTTCAAAGTATCTTCTTAACGGCACAGATGTTACAATTTTGCCAAATGAGCTGAAACTTAAAAAGACCGAATACGATTTGATCCAAGCCAGGAAAATAGCTTTAGAAAATACAATCAAATCACATAATTACAACAAGACGATTTATGATAAAAATCGAAGACATGTAGACTTCAAAGTTGGTGATACCGTTTTTGTGGATAATGGAAACAAACTGAATAGGAAAAAACTCGAAGAATTGAGAATCGGACCCTACAAAATCATAGAAAGAATATCAAACTCAATTTTCAAGATAAACACTAGTCATAGGAAGACAGAGTCAAACTTTTTCCACATTTCGAAACTAACACCTGCCCCTGCGCTTGAAGACCATGCAGAGTGAGTAGTATTGTTATATCTTCTCCGGGAGGGGGAGATGTAAAGAAAAATATCTTTTCTTTGGTTTAAATATTCCCGCGCCTGAAGTTCAAGTGTCATCGTGACAGATCGGGACATACGCGGATGGATGTATTTTATTTGTTAATCTATGGTGAATGATAACCTAAAAGTGCTGTCATGAGATAGAACGCTAAGAACCAATATCATTGTGATTTAGGAATCGACATTGTGATTAATAACATTAAATGTCGTTTCTTTTCTTACAGGTAAAGTTTGTGTTTGTTACTGCTTAACTCGTACTGTTAATTGTGAATCTTACATGTAATTTAATAGAATAAAACTTTTCTTACAGAGAAACTCAGTTGTGTTTTGATTAACTGTGTCGTCCAAATCACTACGAATAAAATAATAGAAAACCATCTTATATACTTATATAGAATAAGTTATTGTAACAGGGAGATCAGACGAGAGTTGTACTTTGTGACACATAAACTATGTTCGATTTCTACTAAGCGTATCCTTCAAAACCACCCCCTCGTATCCTGAGACTCCGCATATCACAGTACTGTAGATGGTATTTTTCAGTACTCAAAGTTGTACTTTATAACTAACTAGTCGAAATTGCCCCGCTGCACCTTATCTTGAATATGGGAAAATAAGTTTGTACATAAACTTTTTGAAGTCAAAAAAACATGGCTATTTAATATTGACATGGCCCTTAAAAAATCAATCATCAGTTAACACAATACGTCTGTCAGTTTTTGACCGTTTATTTTCTATTTTGTTAATTTTCTTAGTGATTGTATCCATATCTGCCACATATGGATTTCAACATTTATATAGTTTCTGATGCTGAAGAACTTACTACAGGTTTGAGCTCAATTTTGTTTATTTATTTGACAGTGTCGTCTCAAGTCAAAACAGGAGCTACGTCAGCCAATGTCACGTGATCAGCGCACAGTAGTTTTATAAACAAAATTGTTAGTGCTTTTTTGATAAAAATAATAATAAATAAATCATGTTTTCCTTATAGGTACAGGTCGCATTTCTTAACCGATTATCGTGAAATTTTGTAAGCAGCGGTTCGTTGATTATTACAGTTTAATTTTTTCAGTTACTTTTTCAAAATGTTTTTTTTAAAGACAGGCTCGGCGTCTACTTACAGGTCACGGAACCGCGCGTATACAACAATGTAGAAGTGGACCGCCTCCCAGGAGCTTACATGTTGTTCACTGGACTCCATGCAGTGAAATAATGTTCAGCAACTCTCTGTGATTATGTTTTTACCACATAATAACCTAAAGTGACGAGGATTAGCCCCGGGCCCGGGCTGAATATCCAAAACCCTGCAGCGCGGTTAGTGGTTCGCTAGTGGATGTCTATTACGTTTTCAAACTACTTAGTTAATTAAAATGAAAGTCCGCGAAGTTCAGCCATTTTGTTATGCTTGACGTAGCTCCAACATTTACTTGTTCGCATCGTATTAGACATTTAATTTAACATTTATCGTAATGCGTACACAGTTAAGATCATTTTCCTTTAATAGGTTATAGGATTTTACAGGCATAAATGATCAATCAAATTGAAAATTACCCCCAAACCCAAAAGTTCTAAATGATGATAACATACTTATAAATAAATAAATATACATAGAAAACATATGATCCAGGAACAAATATTCGTGCTCATCACACAAATATATATATTATTAATGGTTTACAAGATAATATATTATACTAGTACCTAATCCTATGGATCATTGGTCTGCAATAAACGATTTTTTATTTATTTTATTTATTAGTCTAATTTCTATCGAAAACTGAAGTCGCTTAAACTCTTCTGGAGCTGGACAGCAGTGCCGCCGGCGTTGCCAGTTTACCTCGCGGCGTCGCGGCGCGGCGCGTTACTCGATGACGTGCGCGTGCGGCGAGGGTGCACTCGTTGCGAATGCGACAGTAGTTTTCGTCAGCTTCGACACCGCTCCGGCAGCCGTGATCGTCTAGTGGTTAGGACCCTACGTTGTGGCCATAGTAACCCAGGTTCGAATCCTGGTCACGGCAGCGATAGCACTATGGCGGCGCATTTTATTTTGATAATTGTCGTTTACTTTCGTCACTGGTGTTGTATTTATATACAATACCTGTGAACGAAACCTTCATTCTGTCTCTTTAATTTAATTTGTACAATAAAATTGCTTGGAAATCCTTAACTATTTGACATTGTAATACTGTATTTCAACAGGGAGAAGGATGAAAATACAGTAAATAATTCATTCGCTTAAGTACGTAAATATGTAATAAGAATATATAAGCCCAACAAAACTTTACATAATAAAAATGGCCATTAGACCAGGTGGCCCTCTTGCGCCCTGTTTAACTATAGCACCGAACAGTTCAACCACAAGTGGCTTCGTTATAACTACTCTACTACTTACTTACGTAAACTTCTACATTCCCTAATCGTCGACATTGACATAATTGTTCGCATGTTCGCATCAAACGTGCAGTAATTAAGATAAAGCAGCGCCTGAAACTCAATCTAAGTAGCACCTAACTGCAGCCATACACAGTCGGCGCTTCAAACTAACTTCTGTAACCGCCTTGCCGCCAGTTAGTTCACATGTAACCGAGTTACTGTCTAAGGGCCTGTTTATGATTGTTGTTGTTGATTAGTGATTTGACGACCACTTTAGCCTAGTTGGTAGTGACTCTGCCTACGAAGCAAGAGGTCCTGGGTTCGAATCCCGGTAAGGGCATTTATTTGTGTGATGAGCACGAATATTTGTTCCTGAGTCATGGATGTTTTTCTATGTATTTAAGTATTTATTTATCTATATAAGTATGTTTATCGTCGTCTAGTACCCATAGTACAAGCTTTGCTTAGTTTGGGGCTAGGTCGATTTGTGTAAGATTGTCCCTTAATATTTATTTATTTATTTATAGTGATTAGTGCGAGTCCATACAAAAGCTACTCGCACATGCAGCAAAATGTATGAATTCGCACTAATCACTAATCAAGGTCTAAACAGCCCATAAAACAATTCTCAAGTAGGTATATATAGGAAAGATCTTCTCTTGACATTTAGTAAATCTGAAAAATGACTTCACTAAGTTACTAAGTATTACATTCAAGCTTAGTTATAGCAATCGATATTACATACAGCCAGTCTATGGGGGTGGACAACATTTATTTATTTATTTTTATTTATTTATTTATTTGGAGAACCAACAGCTACAGAAACATATTGACTATATAGATAAAATACAAAAAGCCAATTACAGGTTCCCACCGATAGCATCGCAGTAAACATTTGTGAGATCACTATTTTTACACTGAATTTGTGAGATTTCCTAACTAGGGGTTACAAAATGTGGAAACTTATGTATTCATTTAACTTAACTAAACAACTAAACAACATGTAGTGAGCAACACCATGCGTTCATTTGCCACGACGATGGCACCCGTTATTGAACGTTTTGTGCTGTGAGTGTGTTGGCAATGTTGTTGACATCTTTAGTTGGTGATCGCGAGGACGGCTAGGCCCAGCCGGCGCAGGCGGCGAGGCAGGCGCGCTCGGAGGGGAAGTTGTTCTCGTCGACGGGCAGCGAGCAGCGCGCGGGCTCCGTCCACCAGTGCCACACCACGCACCGCTGCGCGCCCCAGTCGAACACATACCTGCGAGGACGGCTAGGCCCAGCCGGCGCAGGCGGCGAGGCAGGCGCGCTCGGAGGGGAAGTTGTTCTCGTCGACGGGCAGCGAGCAGCGCGCGGGCTCCGTCCACCAGTGCCACACCACGCACCGCTGCGCGCCCCAGTCGAACACATACCTGCGAGGACGGCTAGGCCCAGCCGGCGCAGGCGGCGAGGCAGGCGCGCTCGGAGGGGAAGTTGTTCTCGTCGACGGGCAGCGAGCAGCGCGCGGGCTCCGTCCACCAGTGCCACACCACGCACCGCTGCGCGCCCCAGTCGAACACATACCTGCGAGGAGTTATTTCAATATCAAATTGAAGCGCTCATAGCCTCGCGGCGCCTGCGAGTCGGACACGATAACGCAGGTTAAAGCAAAGATGGCAGCGGTCAGTCTTTGGATGGGTGACCGCCTGATGTTTGAGTGGTTAATATAAATGAGCGCTTCCGTGCTTTGGAAGGCACCCTTAGCAGTTGATCCCGGCTGCTGTCTATGACAGTAGTCGTTAAGCCGAGTTAGAGGCCTTCGGGCGGCTTAAGAACTTCTAACAGTCGAGTTGCCCACTCACTTGACAAAGGGGGGACAACTGTTACTCGCGTCCGCAGGAGCTACCTACCACAACCCTGCACGTGTCCCCTGGGTGGTACTAAAGAGTGACAATATAATGTATGCCATACGATTAAATAAATAATATCAAATGAACTGCATTGATTTATTCACTCCAAACTGTAGAGTCTAGTCATTAGGTACATTAGTTTAACAACATTTCAACGTAACGATTCATTCACTAGATCAACAGAATTTAATGATGTTTGTTTGACCTAATTACTTTCACTTAGGATAAAAATGACCTGTAACAACTGTTATTAATATTTTTTATTTCATTTCAACTCTGTAAAACGTGATATTCATCCATGGAATTTGGAATTTTTAATAAAAATTTTGTAAGTACATTTTAGGCCTGATATCATAACGTAGATATGTATGTCGCATGTTCGTCATGTCGCTTGGTGATTGTGGTACTCTTTGGGGGAGGTATATGTCCAGCAGTGGACGTCTTTCGGTTGACATGGTGATGATGATGAGATATATATTAAGATGTTTTACCTCACAACCTGGTCGGACTCGCGTTGCCATGTCCCGTATTCCAAATGGCAGTGTTTATTTTTCGTAGGCAGCTGTCTGCATTGGCTCTCCGTCACTAGCGGCAAAATAAGTTTATGTCAAAAATTTAGTTTTTGTTACAAGCTTTTATTGCCGACTGTACTTTTCTGTATACGGTCATCAACTACTCGTTGAGACTATTCTAACAAGCCCAAACTCAGCGGGGTTACGTCTGTTAAGTCATGAACTCCCATGGCCACCTTCTGCTGCGGGGCGAGCACACGCCAGCGCAGCTACAGGTATTCCTTCCTACTGTCTCCAATCTCCATCATCAGAACAGCTGGATGGTACCATAATATTGAATTGTAACTGTTGGTACTTAAACCCAAAATATCAGCTCAGTCGGTTGAAGATATCTGTTTCAAAATTGGGCTGCAAGATTCCACCCGAACAAACATAGATTACATACGAGTACATTGCAAGTTAAATAAAAGCTTGTAATAAAAGTCCCATCATACAAATCTGTCATTGAAAAAGCCAACATTTAACCTAACCTCAAAATGTATACATACATAAAACAGTCGAACTCATAAGTCAAGACTCATAACTCAAGGACACCTAGATGCCTTGTCGCTTTTACCCGTTTGGTAACTTCGTATGATAGTCTCAATATGACGTTAAAGCGATACGGCACAAAGGTGGTCCGATCCTTGTGTTGTACTTTTACAGCCTATAAGTTCTCGTAAATAAATCATGGAAGGTAGGTATAATTTAAACACTGATCCAGGATCATATTGCATGCTGATTGAGCCGTCGGTGACAAATAATTGTTATTTACTCGTATATATTTATTTTAGTTTTTTTTGTATTTCATTTGACTTGCCTGTGGCTTCCAAACAGTGGAGCGCTGCGGTCAGTAGTAAGATAACTTGCGCAACCTTTGACATCGTGCTGATTGTAGCCGTATATCGGAACCGCCGCGCACTATGACTACAAATATAAGTATAAGTACAGATATATCTTAAACATGTTTTATATTAATTACTCTTATTACGATAAGATACGTGTAGTATTAATGATACTGCGCAATATCTTAATTTTTTTTCTTAACGGGTCTAAAACATTTTACAAATTTTAAGTTATGCTGATACCCAGACCTAATGAGGACTTAATAAACTTAGCTGTAGTTTGAAGATTGTCATTTCAAACAAACGTCAAAGTGACAGATAAACGTTCTATAAACCAATTTAAACTTGATAACCTGTATATCTATTACGACATTACGAGCACAAATTCACAACAGCCATCAAAATAATAGTTTACCTCTAGAGGTAAGTTACCCTAGGAATCAATTCCTAACTGCGAGTTAGTGACAGTGCGGACCGACTATTCATTTGTTTCAACGAGATAACGCCACTAAAGGTTCATCACTGGTCTCAAACGGGTGCTAGTGAGTGACCTCATACCAAGAAAAAAAGATCCCACCAATAACATAAATGTGAAAATGGGAGCCAAGTTCAATATTAAGAATATGCGTGGTTGTCAAATTCGCCGACAAAAGAATTGAGATCTAAATGGGACGGTGCCAAGTTCAGTAGATAATCCTAAAATACAATGCATTCTTAAAACATAATAATTTTTAATTTTTTCTACTACTTCAACGTTTGATATACCTATAAAAGTGTAACTTCTTAAATGTGAACACTCGAATTATTTACACAAAGCACTTTGGATAAATTGATGCTCAAGATTTGACTTGGCTAGTTTTTACTAGCACATTGGGGAGGAACTCCTGGATCATTGGGAATTTCAGGGTGTACTGAAATCTATAAAAGTACCTCACATATTCTGATATGATTCCGTTGCAATAGCAACTAATGAAGTGCCAAAGGTCTCAGAATCAACTTTCTTGATGAATCGACGGAACTCCTCAAATATTATCCCCCATACAGCGATTTGGTTTTTTGAAGTGAAAACTTCTTTAGCGGCGCTGAGCACTTTTTGGGATGGGGAAAAATTGTTAAATACGCGACAGAGTTTTGTGACGTCAGATGTGAAGGAGGTCACTTTTTGCTGCTAGCCGATTCGACTTAATTCAAAACTGAACGCTATTCGTAAGAGTATAAAGCCGTTATACACTTTTTGCAATAGCATATTCTGCAAATAAATTTATAATACCAAATACCAACGCGTCCTTCACCGTTTTGCTATTGAGAAAATTCGAATAGTTCGAATTTGGGCGTTATTCCTAAAGAGATAAAGCTTAGAAAAATATTTACCAACGGCAAAAACAAATTGATATTTTGGTCGCCACCGCCGTCTGCTGTGCTTGCAAATTCGAATAGTTCGAATTTAGACGTTATTCCTACAGAGATAAAGCTTTGAAAAATATTTGGCAATGGCAAATACAAATTGGTATTGTGTTTGCCGCCGCCCATCGGCGCGCCGACGGGCCCGTCCGCCTTAGTAATTGATAATTGTTTATAAATTTGCGTCAAATTCATTTTTAGGGTGACACCGTAAGATGTCACGTGACCTGATCGAAAAACTGTTTCAATGTTATTGAGTTTTCACTTCTGCCGGCACTCCCGGAGTGCAAACCGGTCTTTTTTTTTCTGTAATAATCAATATTCAATCAAGTGGAAAGGAAATGTGGAAATGTTCATGTGGCTTGGCGGAGTACTGAATTGAAGTCGGTTAAAACTTTGTTTTTAAAGTAAATTATACATTCTAAATAGACATAAGTAAATAAAAATTCAAATAACGTGGATCCTGTTAATTCAAAAAAATATGAATTAATAAGATGTCTCAAATTCGCTGGCAGTTAATATCCCTGATAAGCGCCCTCGTCCATCAGTGTCGTTGATACGTTAATATCCCTGATAAGCGCCCTCGTCCATCAGTGTCGTTGATACGTTAATATCCCTGATAAGCGCCCTCGTCCATCAGTGTCGTTGATACGTTAATATCCCTGATAAGCGCCCTCGTCCATCAGTGTCGTTGATACGTTAATATCCCTGATAAGCGCCCTCGTCCATCAGTGTCGTTGATACGTTAATATCCCTGATAAGCGCCCTCGTCCATCAGTGTCGTTGATACGTTAATATCCCTGATAAGCGCCCTCGTCCATCAGTGTCGTTGATACGTTAATATCCCTGATAAGCGCCCTCGTCCATCAGTGTCGTTGATACGTTAATATCCCTGATAAGCGCCCTCGTCCATCAGTGTCGTTGATACGTTAATATCCCTGATAAGCGCCCTCGTCCATCAGTGTCGTTGATACGTTAATATCCCTGATAAGCGCCCTCGTCCATCAGTGTCGTTGATACGTTAATATCCCTGATAAGCGCCCTCGTCCATCAGTGTCGTTGATACGTTAATATCCCTGATAAGCGCCCTCGTCCATCAGTGTCGTTGATACGTTAATTCCATCGCCCACAGCGCGGTTTCGTGATTCGTCTTGGAGACTGCAGACTCTGTAGTACATAGTAAATAAGATCTCGCCGGAACTTGGTCGAGACAATTACGTGGTGGCCAACTTTGAATGAGTTTTGTCCTTCAACACGATTGCAGAGAGTTTAGCTCTACAATCATATCGATACGACAATCTGTGCTGCCAGGCTTATAATTGTCAATTTATTAAGTAGAGACAATTTACTAAAATATTTAGGTACACCGATTTACACAGTAACTAACGTGTCATGACCAACACGATTGTAGTCAGACGTTTTGGTAACTAGTTTCTCCATTCAATTAAACTAAATTGAATTCAAATATTGAAAAAAAAAACCGCCCAAGTGCGAGTCGGACTCGCGCACGAAGGCTTCCGTACCATTATCTTTAAAAATGGCAAAAATCACGTTTGTTGTATTGGAGACCCCTTAAATATTTATTTTATTCTGTTTTTTAGTATTTGTTGTTATAGCGGCAAGAGACATCATCTGTAAAAATTTCAACTGTCTAACTATCACGGTTCACGAGATTCAGCTTGGTGACAGACGGACAGACAGACAGACGGACGGACGGACAGCGGAGTCTTAATAATAGGGTCCCGTTTTTACCCTTTGTGTACGGAACCCTAAAACAATATTTTTACACGTCAATTCTCATAATTTGTTGGTCTACGTCACACAGTTAGGTTAGCCACGAAACGGTGACACTCTTCAAAGCTGCCTGGGGCCACATATTCCAACAATTTGGCTGCAAAACATTTGATTGAGCTAGCACTTTGCTGAGCTGGTTTTACTAAATTGCCCGGAGGACAGCACGGTGGACGCGCCGCATGCTCGCTGCTTCGCTGCCTTGAACCAAACCAGACCCTCTCGTCCTCGTAATGATTAGGGGTGCGACGAAGAAGTTGTTCATTCACGACGATTGCTGGAACGACCAGCTCAGCTAGCACGATAGGTTTTATCGTCAAGTGTTACGGCGTAAACGTGTGTGGTTTTATCTTCACGTATACCGTGACGATAAAACCTATCGTGCTAGGGCCTCAGGAAGCGACCCGTCTACGTAAATGAGAATGTCTATACTGTGTCGGGGAATACATTACCGTACCTCCATTAGTGCACGTGAAGTGTCGCACCTGTGTATTCGTGGTGCTCGCTTGGTTCACGGCGGCTGACTCACTAATTGCACTTGCGCAAGATGCCTGAACTTAGATTGAGTTTGCAGCCTGCGTTTAGTTGCTGCTTTATCTTGATAGGAGCGTTTTCATGCTATGCCGGGGCTATGCCATGTTACTCAGAGAAACTGATTAAATTTAAGTATATCTGTGACTTTGTATCTCGATTCTCGGGGAATGAATAAAATACAACATTAAAACATTAACTTTTTATCGTAACCTAAGTCTTGCTACCTATGATATCGTTATATTAACCGAGACGTGGCTTGTTGACGGAATACAGGACTCTGAGTTATTTGACAACCGTTATGTAGTCTGGCGTCGGGACCGTGACTTGTCCTTGACTGGACAAAGCCGTGGAGGTGGTGTATTAATTGCTACTCGACGGGGGTTAACTGTGACCCCTGAAACGTCATACCATTCCACGGCGGAGGACCTATGGATTACGTTGGTACTCAGGAATAATCGAAACAGGTCTGTTAAACTCCATTTATGCGTTTTATATTTATGTAAGCAAAATCAGGGTCTCACTTTTTCGCAGCAGTTAGACAATGTTTTGAGTAGATTAAATGATGTTGTCATTCATAATCCTAGCGATAAAATTTTAATAGTCGGTGATTTCAATATGAGTAACATTCTGTGGACGAGTCAAAGTTCCTATATGGCTCCATCAAACTACACAAATAACGACGAGTGTAACTTAATTGATGACTTATACACGCATGGTTTATGTCAGTATAACGGAATCTATAATCAATACGGTAAATTGCTAGATCTAGTTTTATCAAATGACATTGTCAGTGTTCGCGAATGTATGAATGCTTTAGTACCCATAGATCCATATCACAAAGCGTTATTAATACATACTAATTACACCATCTTTGAACACCTTAAACCTGCACCACTTTTAAAATATCTCTACAATAGGGGTGACTACACTTCTATTAATAATAAGTTATCAGTTATTCGTTGGGAGGAAGAATTTTCTAAACGTACTTTGGATAATTGTCTTACCTTTTTATACGATACTTTCAAAAAATTAAGAAATGAATTTATTCCTAGTAAACAAATTAAATCGGATTCATATCCTGCGTGGTTCTCTCTACCTCTAATTAAAGCTATAAAAGAAAAATATAAATATTTAAAAAAATATAAAAAATACCACAACATATCTGACTTAATTTCTTTTAACACTTTAAGGGACAGAGTGAAGAGAATGGAACAGGGATGTTATGATACCTACATAAATCGTGTAGAGAGTAATATAGTCAAGAATCCAAAGCAGTTCTGGTCATTTATTAAATCGCGCTCTAGTTCTCGCGGCCTACCTAGTAGTTTAAAATATAATGGTCAATTGTTTAACTCAGATACGGACATATGTAATGCTTTCTCGGACTATTTCTCAACCAGCTTCTTAGCACCAAATAACAGTAATCCATCTACTAGCTCTAGTTTACCAACAGCCTCAAGTGCGACCCTCTCCAATGTAGAAGTAAAGCCTACCGAGCTCACAAATATTTTACTTAAACTTGACCCATCCAAATCCGCCGGTCCCGATGACCTACCAGCATTATTTTTAATAAACTGTCTTGAAAGTTTAATTACCCCTATTACGTTATTATTTAAGCGCTCCTTCTCCGAATGTTACGTGCCATCTATTTGGAAATCTGCTTATATTACCCCGGTTCATAAAAAAGGGCCCAAAACAGATATAGTTAATTACCGTCCTATCTCTAAATTATGCATTCTATCAAAAGTTCTTGAAAAAGTCGTTTATAGCCAAGTGTATGCCGCCCTTAAGAATTGTTTTAGCCATAACCAGCATGGCTTCCTCCAGCGCCGATCCATAGTGTCAAACCTTGTTCTTTTAAACGACTATGTCACCGACGCCATGGAAAAGGGACATCAAGTAGACGTAATATATACGGACTACAGTAAATGTTTCGACAGAATTAATCATGCGACGTTGCTATCAAAATTATATGAAATAGGTATTCATGGTGACTTGCTCAGGTGGTTTTCTTCTTACATAGATAACAGGTGTCAGGCTGTTGTCGTTAACAATTATATGTCAAGTTGGGTTAACGTCCCCAGTGGCGTCCCTCAGGGGTCGCTGCTTGGGCCATTGCTATTTAATATATTTGTTAACGACATCAGTAATTGCTTCGTTCACTCCAAACTTCTCTGCTTCGCAGATGACATGAAGATTTTCAAGACAATTAAATCGACTCACGATTCTTTACTTATTCAATCAGACCTCGTGCGTCTTGATAATTATTGCCATGATAACAGTCTAGACCTTAATCCATCTAAGTGTACCTCAATTACATTCTCGCGCCAACGAAATACCATCCCCTTTACTTATACACTTAAAGGACAACCCCTGAGCACGGTTAGTCACGTGAGAGATCTGGGTGTAGTTCATGATTCCAAACTATTGTTTGATAAACATGTTGATGGCATAGTGAGCAACGCACTGAGAGCTCTAGGATTCTTAATGCGAAACTCCGCTCACTTTACCCAAGCTAAGACTCTTAAAGTTTTATATTGTGCCTTAGTTAGAAGTAAGCTTGAATATGCTTCCCAAATTTGGAATCCTTGTTATAGTACGTATATAGACAGGATTGAACGCATTCAAAAAAAGTTCCTCAGATACTTAAGTTTTAAGCTTAAAAGTCCGTATCACTCTAAGGATTATTTAAGCACTTGCAAAAAACATCATCTAATTACATTACAAAAACGTCGTCTAATCGCGGACATAACTTACATACTCAATATCACCACTGGCAATATTGACTGTCCTGAACTCCTTTCTAAACTTTCGTTCAATACGCCTACTCGGTCTAAAAGGTTTTATCCCCCCCTTTCAGTTAAACGCACTTTATCTAATTATAGGCAAAATAGCTTCCTATGTCGCGCAGCTCGTAACTTGAATAACTTGTCGAAGGATCTAGATATTGACGTTTTTAACTGCTCAATTCCTTCTATAAGGCGTAATCTAGTCAATCGGTGCTTCTAAATAACCTGTTGCAGGCAGTAATATGCTATAGCGTCTGATCTGTAAGTTTGATTAATTTGTGTCCGGTCCATGTTGTTCATTAAATTATTTGTGTACATTTGTAGTTGTATTTGTACATTTATAGATGATTTGTACATCCAGAGATGTTCTTACTCGTTGCTCTTATAACATTTGATTCTTCTTTTGTTTTTTTGATATATTTCACACTGTAACATTTTGTATCACAGTATACCGTGCAATGTTATCACTTATCATATAGCGTGTACTGTGTAACATATTATTATACTCAGTTTCTATTTGCGAGTTCCTATAATTGGCTCTGTATTGCTATTTATCAAAGTCTAGCGAATATTTCATAGCTGTTGGAATTCCTTGTATAAATAAATAAATAAATAAATAAATAAATACGGTAAAAAGTATATAATATTTTGAAAGTCCGTTTGGAAGTCTCTGTTTGGCCCTATGGTTGACTGGTAGAGAATGCCTTGAGGCATGAAGTCCACCTTTAGTACTTTTATTACAATAATATGTAAATTCAAATAAGCATGCTCATGCCGACGTTTTATTAATTAAAATCGTGTCTTATTTTGTTCGTTATTTGATTGTCATCCAATATTGTCGGCTTTCTGAACCCTTGTCGTTTATTTAAAGGCAGGCCAGGTGCTCGTCCTAGTCAATAATCATTTGATATAAGTATTTATTGATCGAGTTTATGTAAAATAAACAATATAGCGAGGGTGCGTGCGGGGCGCGAAGGGAAAGACGTTACGTAACGCAAGAAGTGTATTTTACTTGAAAGAGTAAAATACACTTCTTGCGTTAAACAGTGGAGATTAGATGACGTGTTCCCCAGCCAGTAAAGTGAAGTGTACTAGAGCGGATGCACGGTTGAGACTGTGGGTGCTAGCCTAACCAAGGAATACTGAAATGACAACAATATGGCGAATGGAAAAAAAAGAGAATCTTCTCGGCCGGACTAGAAGCGTGGACCCGATTTGTACGGCAGCTGGCAGCTGAATGTCTCGCCGCCGCCGCGGCTCTGCCCGGTGCGCTGTCGTTCCTCGCGCACGCGCCCTGCAAATTCCTACTTTGACGTCAAATAACTCGGCCATTTTATTTAGCTAGCAAATAAAAAATGATAAGAATGCCTGAGACTTGGTACTACGAAATATCTCACAACTTTTTACGGTGGAAGAGTTTCGAGACTTGGCCTCTTTTTACATGGAATGTTTTTATGGCTACCTATTTAAGAGATTTTGCAATCGACATTCTTGTTGACTTTCGATGTTTCTTATTATGTCGATAATAATATTTTCGACAATTAGGCAGTTGATCTTAAGAGGGGGCGTATCGCCAGGGAAAAATCAGAAATCACCCGCGCGCCCCGTACCTGCCGCGCTGATGCGTCTATTGCTGCCCCGCTCCTTCTCGCATAGTATATGCCCCGACAGTCAGATGAAACATGATGAATACCTATAGATAATTATAATAAGTGGAAAGAAAGACCAAATCTGTAAGTACCTATATTTGAAGATATCATTTTCGCTAGTAGCTAAGTCAGTTTCGAGAGCTATAACTGAAATGACCTTCCGTTTTTTTACTAAATCACGTAAGGGTTGTAATTTAGCATAATAATGTCTCGTAAAAGGCTAAAGCAAAAAAACAGCTATAATCGAATTTAAACTTTTGTGAGACATATCTAAAATACTACTAATAAATCCACGGTTAAAAAAATAACGTAAATGTCACGGCAGGCGACATGTTTCGAACTCTTCGGGAGTTCTTCTTCAAAACAAACATCGAAAACACTAATCCTGAAGAAGAACTCCCGAAGAGTTCGAAACATGTCGCCTGTCGTGGCGTCATTTAATAAGTGAATTTATTAGTACGAGTAGCATTAAAAAAAACTGTAATTTATTATGAAAACTTCGATCATGTTTATGAAAGCCAGATTTTCAGGCCACTGTGTGGCGGCCAAATTTTTCAATTCTGACCCCGTGTCATGGTCGGCCTTATCACGCGATAAGTGACAGGATAGAGCGTCCGTCACTGGCTGACACCGTTTGATAGAACGAGACGATGCCCCTATCTTGTCACTTATCGAGTGATAAGGCCGACCATGATACGGGGTCTGATCTCGGATTCGTACTTGGAGACAATGGAGACGCTTTGGCCCTTTAGTTATCAATTTTAAACATACTCGTATTAAAGAAAAACTGCAAAATTGTGTTCACTTTTTTTAATATAAAAATGTCCAACTTCACAGGCAATAATTCGGGTGCAGACTCGAAAATTAGTATTACTCCAAAAGAAAGAAGGCAAAAAAATATGCATAGTGATGAAAATCCCATTCAGATATCTCAAAGAATTACGAAGCTACAACCGTTTTAATATTGCTTGTTAGAGAGAGAAAACGCAAACGGTGTGTGACGTCACATTAGAGGATGCTGCCGGCAGGCCGCGTCGACGGCGTCGCCGACCACGATGCGCGCGGCACGTTGCCGTATTCTGTGACGTCACATTCTTCCAGCGTCATCGTTTCATATGAAGTTGCGTTTTGCGAAAAAGGGACAGAACACATCCCTTCTTAAAACTTTGGACACTTATAACTTCGTGATTATTTAACCTTTTGCGTTGATTTTTTCTCCATTTGACAATTTTTTTTATCCTTCTTCGAGAAAATATCACATTATTTTATTTAGTGTCTACGCCCCTATTGTTGGAATCTAAAAGCGTCACCCGTGATGACTTTAAAGAAAAAAAATGTCAATAATTACACGGTTCGCCCACGTATTAAACGTCACTACGGGCGACAAGTTTCGAACTCTTCGGGAGTTCTTATTCAGGATTGAGTGTTTTCGCGGCGGTGTCGCTTGAATCACGACAAGATTCAAGCGACACCGCCGCGAAAACACTCACTTTATAGAGTACAAATTACTTTAATTACCCAAGGAATACCACTACCTACATTTTGTTGCTTAAAAAACCACCGGAGCTTTAACTGAAATATGGCCTTGCGTTTTTTTACTAAATCACGTAAGGGTTGTGAGCTAGCATAATAATGGCTAGTAAAAGCCTAAAGCAAAAAAAGCTATAATCGAATTTAAACTTTTGTGAGACATGTCTAAAATACTACTAATAAATCCACGGTTAAATTCACGCATTAAATGTCACAACAGGCGACATGTTTCGAACTTTTCGGGAGTTCTTCTTCAAAACAAACATCGAAAACACTCATCCTGAAGAAGAACTCCCGAAGTGTTCAAAACATGTCGCCTGTCGTGTCGTTTAATACGTGAATTTAACCGTCAATTTATTAGTAGCATTAAAAAAAAACTAATATATTATGAAAACTTCGATCATGTATATGAAAGTCAGATTTTCAGGCCACCACTGTGTGGTGGCCTAATTTTTCAATTCTGATCTCGGATTCGTACTTGGAGACAATGGAGACGCTTTAGCCCTTTAGTTATCAATTTTGAACATATTAAAGAAAAAGTGCATAATTATGTTCACTTTTTTAATATCAAAATGTCCAAGTTCGCAGGCAATAATTGTTGGAATCTGCACTCTCGATAACCCTAAAAGCGACACCCGTGATGACTTTAAAGAAAAACAATGTCAATAATGTCACTACGGGTGACATGTTCCGAACTCTTCGGAGGTTCTTCTTTAGGATGACGGTTTTCGCGGCGGTGTCGCTTGAATCACGACAAGATTCAAGCGACACCGCTGCGAAAACACTCATCCTTAAGAAGAATTCCCGAAGAGTTCGAAACATGTCGCCCGTAGTGACATTTAATACGTGAGTTGAACCGTGTAATTATTAGTACTGTTTCAACACGTCTCACGAAAGTTTAATTTCGAAAAGCAATGTCCGCCATCTTGGAATTCAAAATGGACATCATTTCTAGAATCTTCACCCTCGAGAAGCCTGCCAATGTATGTTGTTCTTTAAAAAAACGCGCATATTAATTTACAACGAATGTTTCAAAAATTTTAAATAATGCGACCACTTTTTGAAATATTTCTGACTATGAATTCGTATTTAGACCTCTCAGACATCGATTTTGAACATAACCGGATTTATTCTCAACTAGCGATCCGCTCCGGCTTCGCACGGATACTATATTATACATATAAACCTTCTTCTTGAATCACTCTATCTATTAAAAAAAACCGCATCAAAATCCGTTGCGTAGTTTTAAAGATCTAAGCATACATAGGGACAGACAGCGGGAAGCGACTTTGTTTTATATTATGTAGTGATAGTGATAGTGATAATCTTTCATAAAGTAAATACACGATCGACAGAAAAATGTTCGTCTAGTTTTGCATGTACTGCACAAATTATTCTAAGAAGCCGGTCACCCGCCGATCGCTGCGTAATCTTATAGTTGTATTTTGAACTTTAAGATCTATATGTTAAGGTCGACTTTTAAATATATTATTTCAAAAATAGCAAAATATCTACTGGAATGTAATGATACGTTCATTCACTGGACGAATATACTGGGTCACAATATTATTGAAATAATTATGTTCATCGTGCTGTCGTGAGAGCACAGAACGTAGTCCTCTCGTCTCAGCGGAGCGATTACGACTGACTCCGCCCGCGAACGGCAACAAAAGATATACAGAACCGCACGAAACACGCGACGGGAGAAAGGGTATCGCGCTAAATAAAAAAGGCCTATACGCCAAACACGTTTCACCTCAATAAGTCTGAAAAGGGACTACATAAAAATACCCCGCTAGTACTTTCATTAGGTAATGTGAAAAGCTATTATACACTCAACTTTTACTTAATTTATATGCACGGGAACCACACACTATTGAAATTGAGTAAAAATAAGACATGTTTTGGCGGTTCTTTTCTATCGAGGCAATTTTGGTTTTGTATGGTTTTGTTCAGACGATTCAATTGCAAATATGATGTAGTTTTGGTATGTTCTTTTTCCTGGCATTCGCTTTAGTTTGTCATAGGTAAATATTAAATCTAAGAACCCCGATTTCGCGGAGCGCCCCCTCTTAAAACATTAGGTAACTAATACTTTTGTTTGACGTTTTAAACTATGGCATTATGAACTATCGATGTTTTAAATTCGATATTCTCATTTTAGATATTTTTATTTCGATATTTAAATCGGTCGGTAAATTATACTTTCGATATTTTGAAGTTAGACCGTTCAACCGTTCGATATTTAGATTTTCGATATTTTGTGCTTCGATGTTTTCATTTTCGATGTATCAATTTTTGATCTTCTAATACGTACCCAACTAGCACACACACTACATACTGATGGGCGACTTAAATGCTAAAATTGGGATACCAAAAAATGAGGAACATCTGTAATCATGAAAGCACACGGACATGGAGATAGAAACGAGAGAGGACAAAGATCAATCGATTACGCCGGTGACAACAAACTGTCCATAATGAATACATAAAAAATAAATGGACCTGACGATCACCGGATGGGACCTATAAAAACGAAATCGACTCTGTGCTATCAAATCGACCTCGTCTGTTTAAAAAATATTGAAGTACTGAACATTAATTAGTAAACCCTTCAGTAAAACCGGTTTGCATTCCCTTAACGAAGCATGCTCTGGCTTCTGCAAGACTAACTGCTAAAAGCTAATTTGCTTTATCGGCACGTAATAACATATATCTCAGGGTTATGGTTATATTGCAAAATCAAAACGATCGATCTAGTAAGAGGGTTGTTTTTGACACACATGAGTGTTCTTTTGTAAGTTGTTATTTATGCTAGGGTATACCCTAAAACTACTAGAAACTATAGTTTCCTCTATTTCTGCCACTGGTAAGTAAATCCTGGGAAATATGCAAAAGTGAAAAACTGCTCGGAAATGTGACAAAAGATGGTCAGAATTCAGGCTTTAAAGCTAGGGTTAGTTGGACATCGCACAAACAGGCCAACTATGAGTTCAAACTGTCCCTCAATGTTATTTTTGGACAGTTTGAACAGCGATTCGCCCAATCTCAGGGCCCCCCGGCTGCGTCACCGGGCCGCCCCGCGCGGTGCCCCCCGACACGCGAGCGGGGCCGCGCGTATTATGATCTTTTCTCAAAAACAATCGGCAAAGTTGACTTAATTGGAAAATAAATCAGGACGTGAAGTGCATAGTCAAATCAAATCCAATCAAATAATTTATTTCATTTCATTTCATTTTTTTTTTCGTTTTTTTCTTTTAATTTTTTTTTTGGTCATAGTTTATGGTTAGTAAAAAATAAAAAAATAAAAACCTTGCCGGTTAGATTTTGCTCGTCAACAATGTTGCATACAAATTCCATTATTTGTCGTGGTACTTTTTAAAAAGTTTAAACGGCCATATAAATAAAAGGCATAGGTCCTAAACAGCCAAGACGGAAGATCAGTAGCTGTGACTTATCGCGACTTTTTAGCTGTCTCAAATAACTTATAGCGTTTTCGGAAGAAAAATACACTTCCAACTTATTATAAAAAAAAAACGAAAAGACGGCAATGCAAACATTATTCTGTCATTACATACAGTGGCCGCTTACTATGGGCCTCATAAGAAGGCTCAAAGTCACCCAAAGGGCTATGGAGAGGGCTATGTTGGGAGTTTCTCTGCGGGATCGCATCAGAAATGAGGCTATCCGCAGTAGAACCAAGGTAACAGATATAGCCCTCCGAATCGCTAAACTTAAGTGGCAGTGGGCGGGGCACATAGCACGTAGAACCGATGGCCGTTGGGGCGGAAAGGTTCTCGAGTGGCGACCACGTACCGGAAGGCGCAGCGTGGGTAGGCCCCCCGCAAGGTGGACTGATGACCTGGTAAAGGTTGCTGGAGTTCGCTGGATGCGGGTGGCGCAGGACCGGTCACTTTGGCACTCTTTGGGGGAGGCCTATGTCCAGCAGTGGACGTCTTTCGGCTGATATGATGATGATGATGATGACATACAGTGGCTAGGTGGTTTTTTCGGAAAATATAGTAAATTGACGTGAAAATGATTCCAGATTTAAAAAAGGCTGCAAGCTCGGTAAATTCGGTAGTTGATAATTTGTTCCCTGTAAAGCCAAAAGACAAATATCTAAAGGCTTACGACAATTTCATGAAGTGACGAGAAGTTTTCTTTTACATGCCTCATCATTTATCATTTATCATTTTCAGAAAGTATATTTTTGTTTTCTTGCACAAACTTTGAGAAAACCACTATATTTGTCTCAGCCGGAAGGGCACTCCCAAGGTCGTCCGTTTAAAATAAATAATCTGCCAGCAATTGCCTACTTCCGGTCAGGCTTGAAAAGCACTATGTAATGTCTCGGCCAAAAGTGCAAGGGATGGACTCGTCTCCTTCGAGGTCCTCACCTTCGGCTCAAACCTCGAACCCACTCGTCCATCTATTGCCTACTTTCTACCACAATGTACTATTCGAACCCAGTATTTATTAGTTAACCTCATTTTATATTTTGCCGTAATAATCCCCAAGACAGCTCGTGCGAACATCAAAATGTCTGTTTGCATATTATAGTCCGAATACAAACCAGAAAGACACACATCCTAACCAGTCCTTTCGTGAATGATTTTAAAATCCTAGTGCAGAACTTACAAAGCCTCAAAAATAAGATCCAACTATGAAAACATTCCTGTTAATAAATAAAATCCCGGCACTGTGTATCTCTGAAACATGGATATCAGAAAACCAGATTAACCTACAAAAAATCGACGGCTACGAGTTCGCAGCGGCTTTCTACCGTCAACAACACCGGGGAGGCGGTGTGGCTATTCTGCTACAAAAAGGCATACGTTTCGTGGAAAAAAGGGATATCGAGGAACTGTCAATAGAATGTGTTGTTGAGTGTTATGGAGTAGAAACACCTAGTGAAAATATGCTCTTGATAAATAAATACCGACCAGATCGTGAAATAGACGATTTCTTTGATGTATTGAACAAATTACTCGGTAAATTACAACTTAAAGAGCATAAAAAACGAATTGTTGTAGGTGACTTTAATATTAATATGTTAACACACTCTAGCTCCTCTAGGAAACTCTATGATACTATGCGAGGTCACAATCTAATACAAATCGTTCAAAACTCCACTAGGCAGGTTAACGGTTCAAACTCCTGTATCGATCTCATATTTACAAACCAAAAGGAATATGACCTCGTTATAGAGGACCATGGCATATCGGACCACAAAGGCGTTACATTCACAGTTTTAGCTAGCGCACTGTATGGTCGCAGTTCTACCTAACACTCTTCCTCGCTTCGCTCGTCGTCGTACCTACCTGAGACATGCCTTTAGGTGGAGGTTTAGGTTGGTTAGGTAGAACTGCGACCATACAGTGCGCGAGCCGAGCAAGCGAAGCGAGCGTGCCGCGGTAGCGGACGGCGAAGCGCTAGAACCGAATATTTTTTAGTAATACTTACATTACATATTATGTAAGTACTTACAAAAGTCTACGGCGGAGGGCGAGAGATTGAGTGCCAGTAACGAAAGCGGGGCTCCGTCAACTTCTTGGCAGACATTTTTATATGAAAGCGCAATTATTTTAAATAATATGTATGTTAAACATAGTTATGTCATAAATGCGTTATACGAAAATAGAATTATGCCACTTGCAAATTATGTCATTTTGTCTATTATATCAATCAATAATTAAGGTAAAGCAAAATATAGCAAAAAACCGTTACATCAAACGTTACATTATACTAAATAACTTTATGCCAATTTTATGTATATCAAGTGTATGTTAGTTTTTCTGACATTATATGAAACATTACGCACCCGCTCTGCCTACCCCTTTAGGGAATAAAGGCGTGAATGTATAAATAAAAAAATATTTGGGGACATTCTTACACAAATCGACCTAGTCCCAAACTAAGCAAAGCTTGTACTATGGGTACTAGACGACGATAAACAAAATTATATAGATAAATAAATACTTAAATACATAGAAAACATCCATGACTCAAAATAGTTATTTACGATACAAGTGCCGAAAATAGGAAATTCGCAACGAGTGGTGATATATTAAAACACGACCGAAGGGAGTGTTTTAAATCGACACGAGTTGCGAATTACCTATTCGCACGTGTATCGTACAACGTTTTACTGTACATATGGCTCTTTAAAGTTTCGACATATGCACGAAAAGTGCTCTTTTCCGCACTAGTGCGAGAAAGTAGGTCCATATGTCCTGTAAACTAATATTCGTGCTCATCACACAAATAAATGCCCTTACCGGGATTCGAACCCAGGACCTCTTGCTTCGTAGGCAGGGTCACTACCGACTAGGCTAAAGCGGTCGGCGTATGTATGTAAATTGTAATTGAGTAAACTATATTATAACCTAAACTTAACCTTTGACATTAAAAACTATTCAAATTAAAACTTAGGTACATGTCAAATTTATTCACTATACGAGTATATACATATTATATTACTTTTTAGATAATAAGCAGCATGACCCGGAATAAAGAATTACGTTACTTATAAGAACATTTGTGTGCCCTAACAGGGTGTCATGCAAGCCTTTTTGTATAATCTGAACATCTCCGCATCTCTCATCATCCGTTTGGAGAGGATCCAAAATATTTTCCTAAAGTCACTGTGTTATAGAACAGGTAATTATTTCGAGCGTTCCGCGTCAGCTGCGAAGCATTTCTGTTTTCCTTCCCTTCATAGCCGGAGACAGTTTTTAGATGTGATGATTTTGTTAAAAATTCTATAAGGTGTGATACACTGTCCGAACCTCTTAGAATTGGTTACTTTATGTTGCCCGCGTCACCCCTTAAGTCCTAGATCTCTATTCCATATCAGCTTTGCCCGCAAAAATTACTCACGGCATACTTTTTTCAGGCGAGTCCCTAGTTTTCATAATAAGTATCTGATCGTTATTGATCCTTTTCATCAATCATTGTGTTCAAACTCCTCGCCTAGTGCGAGTGGAGTGAACTGCCACGCGTTTCGCGGGTCATATAAGCCAGTGGATTGGCTACAAAACGTGTTCAACTCACCTGATTCCGGGAGGCGCGATGTTCGCTTCAACTCCGGTTAGTATCTGTCAAGGTTCAGTCAACTGTCAGGTCAAGTCAAGTTCAATCAAGAGGGTCTCCGGGGCCGAAGAAGCCGCCGTGGTGTTCCGGGGCCGTCTCGCCAACAATCCGCGGCGTCAAATCACCAACTGTTCTGATATCACCAAAATATCCACACAAAACACTCGGACACCCGTGTGTCTTCAAAGCGAGCGATATTACACAAAACAAGGAAAAATGCGTTTCCAAAATTACCCAAAAAAAAACCACTCGTCCCTTTCGGGTCTGCAAAAACGAGGTTATATTTTTTCGTCCGCCTTGACAAGAAGTGTCACTGTCAAAACCACAGACTCAAGAGGCGTACACACGTGAGGAGTTTAAGGGGCGGGCAGACGGTCGGCCCGAACAATCACCCGCCTCGGAACGGCCTCTAAGCCGGTCCGCTATACTAGGGGAAGTCGCGATAGGGTTGCTACCGCTCGCTTCAGAACCGAGTCCCCAACCATGACCTCGGCAAACCGAGGGGTCCCGTCTTTACCGGGAAACAAATTAACGATGCGCCCCCGGCGCCATCGCAGTGGCGGAAGGTTAGCATCCTTAACTAGCACAAGGTCTCCAACTCTGGGGGGACTGGTTTTGTCAGTCCACTTGAGGCGCTGCTGCAAAACATGCAAATACTCTAATGACCATCTGGTCCAAAAGTTCTGAGCCATTTGTTGCAGCATCTGGTAGCGCGACAAACGACCGGAGGGTACGTCCCGGAGGGGGTGCTCCGGCAACGCTGCAAGTGGCTGACCAATCAAGAAATGGCCTGGAGAGAGCGCTTCCAGGTCATTTGGGTCGGAGCTGAGCGGACACAACGGACGGGAATTGAGGACGGCCTCAATTCTACAAAACAACGTCGCGAGTTCCTCAAAAGTCAATACAGTTTGACCGACTACCCGATACATATGGGCTTTTGCTTGCTTCACGCAAGCCTCCCAGATTCCACCCCAGTGGGGGCAGCCTGGCGGATCGAACGTCCAGGTGATACCCCGACGGGAGAGGTCTGTTCCAATATCAATCTTATTTTCAAATAAAAATTTTACAACATCTTGTAAATAACGGTCGGCACCCTTGTAATTGGTTCCACAATCTGACCGGATCAGAGATGGGAGTCCCCTACGGGATACAAATCTATCCAATGCCGCAATAAAAGCCTCCGTCGTAAGATCACCAACAAGTTCAAGATGAGCAGCCTTGGTCGACAGGCATACGAAAACGCACAAATACGCTTTTACAACCTTCGCATTTCGAAGTCGCGACGTTTTCACTAAAAAAGGTCCCGCAAAATCGGTCCCCACCCTAGAGAAGGTCCTAGCCTCGTTGACCCGATCAGGAGGAAGGTCCCCCATCTGGGGCTGCATCGTGGCTGCCTTGAGCCGAAAGCAAGGCAAGCACCGAAACACGATGCTCCGAATAACCCGTCGGCTGTTCAATATCCAAAAGTCTCGCTGCAAAATGCCCAAGAGTGCATTGCAGCTGGCATGCGAGTTCTTTATGTGGCGGTCAATCACCAACAATTCCACCAGATGCCCCTTCTTAGGCAGCAAAATGGGGTGGCGCACCGAGTACGGCAAGCTAGCGTTGCGGAGCCGTCCTCCAACCCGGAGTGTACCCGACTCGTCAATGAACGGGTTGAGGCGTGCTATCGCCTTCGGTAGCTTAGGACGTCCCTGCCGCAGGGGCTTCAATACGTCCCCAAAGTGTTCTTCCTGCACAACCCTAATCCAATGATGTAGGGCGGCATTCCGCTCTTCTGTGGCGAGAACTCTAACGCGTGACCGGTTGTCAGGGTGGCGACAATTGTGTATAAATCGCTTGACCCAGGCGGTCACTCCAACAAGCTTGTCGAGAGAGCTATACCGTTCTAGCAACCAAGCAGTGTCTGACACTGGAGCGGTCTCGACAAGGTGGACACCCAAGCCAGAGGATGGGGTCCCAATCACACAACTGGCAGGCCAGAGTGTCTCCGGTTCCAACAACCAATCTGGTCTCCACCACAGTGAGTGGGCAACAAGCTCAGGTGCCGTGCAACCCCTGGACGCCACGTCCGCTGGGTTCAGTTCACCTGGCACGTGTCTCCAAACCAAAGCAGTCTCCGAATTCTGGATTTGCGAGACCCGGTTGGCCACAAAGACCTCCAAAGTATGGAATGACGACTGCAGCCAACACAATACAATTTGG
The DNA here is from genome assembly GCA_947578815.1 of Epinotia ramella. Taxonomy (NCBI): domain Eukaryota; kingdom Metazoa; phylum Arthropoda; class Insecta; order Lepidoptera; family Tortricidae; genus Epinotia; species Epinotia ramella. The sequence continues at coordinate 75,431 of OX388203.1, forward strand.
CTATCAGTCCATGCGTAGACACTCTCCTCAAGGTTCACGGTGTCCTTCAAGGTAGAGGCCACGTGGTTCAGTAGGCGTACAAGAAGAGCCGCTCCAGATAATTCCATTTTTGGGAGTGTCAAACGCGTGCGAAGGGGAGCCACCTTGCTCTTTGCCATTACCAAGTGCAAATCGACCGATCCGGCGGAGCTGACCGTCCGCAAGTAAACGGCAGCTGCATACCCTCGCTCGGAGGCGTCGCAAAACCCGTTATTACGTTAAGGGCAGTAACATGCGACGATGAGCTGAGTGTGAGACCTAACAGAATACGGGATACCTAATGGCTTACTTGTACTGAGGTTTAAGTGGGTTTGAGTGGGCCGCGGCGGCTTCAGCGGCTCGCCTTGCTGCTGGTGTTGAGCTGAGCTGATGGAAGTCTCTTCTTCTATGTATTAGAGACCTTGAGCTCAACAATCCTTCACACGCACACTGACGGTAAATTCACTTTGTGTCACTAAAGTCTTGAGCTGATGAGTACTGATATCACAATCACGATAGTTAGTTACCGGCCGGTATTCACAACGACACTTCCGAAGGCCCAGGTGAACGCGGAGCACGATAATTAAGCAACGCGTCTGCGCGTGTCAACGGTCAATTGCAACTGGGTGGCGGCGCGGCGTTTGCGCCGGCTCGTGAATGAAAGAATGAACGAGTGAGCTATACCGTCGCGTGGCTGGCGCGAACATCCTGGGGGGCCCAGGGTAGAGCCTCTTCCTGAGCTGAATCCAACGGCAACCTGGCTATCTTGAGTACAGGTCTGCGCAGATGTCCATGAGCGGTGTGCAGATCCACTACTCGGATCACTCCATCCTTGCCAGGTATTGTGCGGGTAATTCGACCCAGCCTCCATTGCAGGGGTGGCAAGTCATCTTCCTTGATGAGTACGAGCTCGCCAACTTGAGGGGGCGATGAAGGGGAGAGCCATTTTGAGCGAGTTTGGAGGGTATGTAGGTAGGACCTGGTCCACAGAGTCCAAAAGCGTTGAGAAAGAGCTTGTATGAGCTGGAAGCGTTTAAGAGCGGATAATGGCCTGTCATCAAAGGATGGCTCGGGCAGAGCAGTGAGTGGGCGGCCTATAAGAAAGTGTCCGGCGGATAAGGGTTCAATGTCCGAAGGGTCGGACGAAAGTGGGCAGAGTGGTCTGGAGTTGAGGACAGCCTCGATTCGTGTCAGTAGTGTGGAGAATTCCTCAAAGGTAAGGTGTTGTTCACCAACTACACGGTAGAACAACTGTTTCGTAGATTTGACGTTAATTTCATGTAAAGCACCGAACCAGGGCCCCTTTGGGGGATTTAGCAACCAGGTTATGTGCTGGTTAGCGAGCTTATGTGTGATTGCATCATTATTTTCGGAGAGGAAGTTTTGAACTTCTTTGAGATGATTCCTAGCGCCTACATAATTCGTGCCGCAATCCGATCTAATTAGAACTGGTGTACCGCGCCGCGAGACAAATCTTTGTAACGCCGCCAGAAAGGCTTCCGTGGTAAGAGCAGAGACGGCCTCCAAATGAACCGCCTTCGTCGAGAGACATACAAATATGCAAAAGTACGCCTTTAAAAGTTTAGCGTTCCTTAACGTGCTAGACTTAACGAGAAACGGGCCGGCAAAGTCAGTCGTGACTTGGCTAAATACAGGTTGTGGGTTAACTCTGTCCGCTGGGAGGTCAGCCATGAACGGGGCTGTGGGTTGAGCGCGAGATCGAAAACATCTAATACATTTGAACACCCGGTGTCGGATCACACGGCGAGCGGATAGTATCCAGTATTGCTGGCGTAGCATTGCGTGTAGAGTGTCAGCACCAGGATGGCAATGCACTCTGTAATAACGGTCAATGATGAGGTCTACGAGCGGGCTAGAGCTGGGAAGAATGAGTGGGTGTTGAGCGTTGTACCTAATTGAGGCATGAGAGAGACGACCACCGACTCTCAAGAGACCGTCCTGCGAGAATGGCGAGAGACGCTGGAGTCGGTTTGTGCAAAGTTTATTAGTTTGAAGACGATGAATGTCTTCTGAAAACTCATTCCGCTGAACAGAGCGGACCCAGAATAACAGAGCATCCCTACGTTCACAAGCTGTCAACGGTCCAGGGCGACGTACATCCGGGCCGTTCCTACAATTAAAGATGAAGCGCTTGATACAAGCCGTCACTCCGACGAGCTTGTCAAAAGAGCTGAAGCGTGTAAGCAAATCATGATCGAGATCAGGGACTGCTATATGAGCTGGCACCCGTTTTGGCTTAAGGCCTGGTAAAGCGTGATGACCTAAAGCGGCTGGCATCTGGGGCCAGGTATGAGGAGGCTCTTTGAGCCAGCTGGGAGACCACCAGAGATCATGGGTTGATAAAGATTGAGCTGACATTCCCCTACTAGCACAGTCTGCAGGGTTAAGGGTAGTGGGGACATGCCTCCACGTAGCGCTGGTCGGGCTAGACGTTATCTTAGCCACTCGGTTGGCTTCAAATGTCTGGAGTCGATGAGGGGGGGTGTTAAGCCAAGCTAAAACGATTGTGCTATCTGACCAACAGGTATGTTGGTCGATAGTAATGTGAGCTGACAATTTAGCCGACAGTCGTGTCATGAGCTGTGATAAAAGAGCTGTGGCTGATAATTCCATCTTGGGAATTGAGAGGCGATTCTTTATAGGCGCGACCTTTGACTTGGCAATAACCAGGTGTACATTGACAAGTCCATTGGCATCGAGCTCGTGCAGATAAATGACAGCACCAAACCCAGCTTCTGATGCGTCCGCGAACCCGTGGAGCGAGTAAGTGGACGTTGGTTTATACTTGCAGATATGCCGAGGCAAGCGGAGATTTGAGAGTTGAGGAAGGTCTTGTGCAATATGTTGCCACTCTGTGTGAACTTCATCGGGTGTGGGCTCGTCCCATCCCAGTTTCAGAAGCCATAACTTCTGTAACAGTAGTTTTGCGCGGAGTATAACGGGTGTAACCCAACCGTTGGGGTCGTAAAGAGAAGCTACTGTGCTGAGTATTGAGCGCTTTGTGACTTGGGTCAGTGAGGGGAGAGAAATGCTATAAGTGAACTCATCCGATTGAGGAATCCATTGTATACCTAATACTTTAATGGAATTCGATTCTGGGCTGATGTCAAAGTCTTTCGGCATGTCACATTGGTCATCTGGGAACCGTTTAAGGAGCTGGCGTGAGTTAGAAGTCCATTTACTGAGCTGAAAACCATCTAGGGCAAGTAAATTAATCAACTCGGTTTGGAGTGCTTGAGCAGACTCCACAGAGTCATGTCCACAGAGTATGTCATCAACGAAAACTGAATGGCGTAGGACTTGAGCAGCTTGCGGGTAGCGATGACCTTCGTCATCAGCCAATTGGAGCAGAGTACGGAGGGCGTGGTAAGGACTTGAGCGTAATCCATACGAGACGGTATTTAGAGAATAAGTGAGCAGAGGCTGGTCGGGTGACGACCGCCAGAGAATGAGCTGATATTGTCGTTGATCTGGGTGGATGAGTATGTTTCTGAACATCATTCTGATGTCAGTACTGAAAACTATGGGGTGTATTCTGAAGGACATGATAATGTCAACAATATCCTGCTGGAGAGGTGGGCCCGTGTGTAGGCAATCATTTAGACTAACGCCATTTGAGCTTTTACTGCTACCATCAAAAACAGTACGTATCTTGTCGGATCCTGATTCGAAGATGCCATGATGAGGGATGTGAAAATGAGGCTTATTCGCGAAAGTACTTGGGTGACAAGGTGACATGTGACCTAGGTTGAGATAATCGTTCATGAAGTCAACATATTTAGAGCGTAGGGGCGGATTTGCTTCTAGCTTCTTTTCGAGATTTAGAAATCTGCGTAGTGCAATAGCATGAGTATTTCCTAAGGTCGGCGCATTTGGTAGAAAAGGCAATGTTACCATATAGCGGCCTGATGGTTCTCGAGTGGTTGTAGTACGGTAAATTTCCTCGCACTGCTCGTGTAATGGGCTGGTCTGTATATGAGGTTGTGGTTCTTCTGTCTCCCAGAACCTTTCAAGGCTCTTATAAATGTCATGTGTGGACACGTCAGATTCCGGTGGTGAGCTGATAATGTGAGCTGAGTTGGACTGCTTCGCCGGTGTTGCATACAAGTCCTCTATGGGTCCTATCAATGCGAAGTCAAAAATCGTGCCGAAGGCTATGGGCTTCCCTCGGCCTAAGGAGATCTTAGTCCCGTCCAGAACTTGGCCGAGAACGTCGGAACCTAGCAAGAGGTCTATTGGAGCGGGTGTGTTATATGCTTGATCTGCTAAGGGAATCGGTGACTGACCTCTCACCTGAGCTATGTGTGGAACCTTTTGTAATGGGAGATAACCGGTAACGTGTTTCAAAATATGCGCTGTGGCCCTAATCGTTGGTGTGTCATGATGTGTAGGTCGACATATTATTGTGATTGATGCCTTTGATTCCTGTGTGGGATGGTTTCCCACTCCTGCGATTTTGAGCGGTGTTGAGTTTAGTGGTAACTTTAAATTTCGAGCCATGCGCTGAGTTATAAGTGTTAGCATACTACCACAATCTAGTAGAGCTCGTGCTGAGTGAAACTGGCCATTTACGTCTGCTATTTTTAGCGTGACGGTAGGCAATAATATTGGATGATTGATTACGTGCTCATCTTGTTGTGGGTAATTACAGGAAGAATGATTCGCTGTTGGAGCTTGAGATGTCTGTGTATGGGCTGAGTGTGTGTGTTCTGAATGTGAGTGTGTGTGCTGATTGTCGTCCTTTTCATTGTGTTCTGTTATTGTAGGTAGTCATGGTTGACCACCTGATCGAGACCTACTGGGCGATCGTGGGTGCTTCGGAGACGTGGGGTTCGCCTGTGAGGCGTGTGCCGAGAACTGCTGGTACTCACGAGCTGGACGTGTTCTGGGCTGTTCCCTCAGATGTGGGGGTAGGAGATGAGCGGACGAATGAGTCGGAGACGAAGCACCGGGGCGGTGAAGTGATGTGTGGTGTCTTTCATTACCACACTCTTTGCAAGCCTTCGTGGACTTGCACTCGTTTTCATAATGGGGGCCTAGGCAGCGTCGGCAGCGGTTGCGCGCCTGAATAAAGTCCCACCGGCCTCGGATTGGTTGGTCGTTATACCGTGGGCAGGCGATGATCTTGTGCCCTCTTTCTCCGCAGTATGGGCAGGGCATATTATTGGTGGCGTTTGCGTTTTGAGGTGATGGTTGAGCTGAGTAGGCCGGCCTGTGCTGAGCTGGATAGTCTGGCCGACTCCTAACTGGGGTCATGGGACGTGATTCGTGATACACGGGCTGTCGAGGCGGACCTCGAGGAGAATTAACGGGTGACTGCCTGCGATACTGGGCCGGCTGTGGCGAGTGCTGACTGACTTGGGAGGGGCCTGAGCTGGACCACTCGGTCTCGACACAACGCGCGTGCTCCTCCAAAAAGGTGATGAGATTCTTGAGGGTGGGCAGAGTCTGGCGGGATCCGTATTTACGTTCGAAAAGGGTCCGAAGTTCTCCCTTAAGTTTTCGTACTACTATGGATACGAAAACGTAGTCACTTTCTTGCATGGGCAGATCGAGATTATTGAGGGCGCATTGCGCGGAAATGAGCGGAGTTAAAAAGAGCGTGCGTATATCGGAGCGCACGTGAATGTGGGGCAGGCCTATGATGATGTCCACAAACCGGTCGATCAAGACTCGACGGTTTTCATAGCGCCGAGTTAGAATGTTCATGGCTACTGCGAAATTTTCGTTGGTGAGCTGGAGATGGGATACCATACTGCGTGCCTCGCCTGTCAGGCACGAGAGCAGGTAGTGTAGCTTTACAGCATCCGAAATAGTTGACATGTCATCAGTGAAGCTTCTAAAGATGGCAATGAAGGAAGGCCAGTCTTCAACTTTTGAGCTAAACTTTGGTAGCGTAATTTTGGGCAGAACGGTCGTAGGCGTCGCTGACGTGGAGGGGTGAGAAGTCTCCGGGAGCGCCGCGGTCACGCTTAATTTTTCGAACGCGACTAGAATCTCATTGTAGTCTGTAATCGCGCTGTCATAATTATTTGTGTATGTGGTTTCGGACTCGTCAGAGAGATCTTCGTCGTCTAGTATTTCGTGGTAGACGTCCTCTAACTTAGATTTGTACTCCTCCAACTTTGAGTACCGAGCAGTGAAATCTGACAGCGCATATTTCTTTGTATCTCTGGCTAGTACAGCCGAGGCGATTTCCTTGAGCTGGGTAATTGCCTTTGTCGCCTCACGGAAGATAGCTGCTTGTGATTTTGTTCGGGCCGACCGTCTGCCCGCCCCCTTAAACTCCTCACGTGTGTACGCCTCTTTTGAGTCTGTGGTTTTGACAGTGACACTTTTGTCAAGGCGGAGAGAAAAGATATAACCTCGTTGTTGCGGACCCGAAAGGGAACGAGTGTTTTTGGATAATTTGGAAACGCATTTTCCTTGTTTTGTGTAATATCGCTCGCTTTGAAGACACACGGGTGTCCGAGTGTTTTGTGTGGATATTTCGGTGACATCGGAAGAGTTGGTGATTTGACGCCGCGGATTGTTGGCGATACTGCCCCGGAACACAACGGCTGCTTCTTCAGCCCGGAGACCTTCTTGATTGAACTTGACTTGACCTGACAGATGACTGAACCTTGACAGATACTAACCGGAGTTGAAGCGAACATCGCGCCTCCCGGAATCAGGTGAGTTGAGCACGTTTTGTAGCCAATCCACTGGCTTATATGACCCGCGAAACGCGTGGCAGTTCACTCCACTCGCACTAGGCGAGGAGTTGAACAATTTTTGGTACCCAGAGCGTGGTTACTCACAAAGAAAAAACGCGAATTTTGATAGTTTTTTCCTTTTGGGTAAAAAAGGGCATTTTGAGGTTATTTGTTAAAACCAAATTTAGCTACAAGTATTTAAAACCTCTATTTTGTGGCACTGCAAGTGTTTTGTACTGTAGATTTCACGAAATTATTGTACTTGCAGTGCAAATTAGTGAGATTACAACCTCCGGAAGGTGATTGATTGTAATTTGGAAAGCCTTTCATAGCTTGTTGTTTGGTAATAAGGCATTTGTTTTATTCAGTTTGCTATAAGCGGCCAAGGTTGCTAGGAATATAAGCTAAAATATAAGGCTACCACAAATATTAGTTGTAAGCTAGAATATTGTAGAAGTGGTAACTAGCCAATTATAGATTATAATTTGAGCTTCCACTGCGTTTTGAGAATCTATATTGGTTGTTATTGTAAGGCATTTCTGTAATTGAGTTGATATTTGGTTTTGATTCACTAGGGTGACCAAGAGATTGGAATTTCCACATTAATTAAATTAATTTTAATTTTCTCTGGTATTGTTGGAAATTAATTTAAAATGGGATCTACACCTAAGGCTAAGATCCAGTCTGCACTGCGTTGGTTTTCATCTGCAGCAGCTTTGGTTGACAGAAATGACCGGGAGGAGGCTTTGTTGACCCGGTACGAGGAGGTGTCAGACCGTCTTAAGGCTGTGGAGTTCCAGGTTGAACTCTACCTAGCGGAGCCCGGCCGGACGACCCCGGAGACCGAGCAGGTGGAGCGGGACTTTGAGCAATGTATGGATTTTGGGGACAGGATTGTCGAGAGGGCTTCTAAGATACTGCGGTTTCGGAATGGTGCGGCCCGGGACGTTCCGAAACACGCAGTTATCTATAACCCAGGGTTGGCAGCGCGCTTGCCAGCCATACAGATGCCGGTCTTCCGAGGAGACCTGGACGAGTGGACCAGCTTCATCGACCTCTTTGATAGCTTGGTGCATGCCCGGACGGACCTGCCAGCGGCGTTGAAGTTGGCGCAGCTGATGTCTGCTCTCGTCGGGGAGCCGCGCGACTTGATCGCGCATTTGTCGGTCACCGACGACAATTATGAAATCGCGCGCACGTTGCTGAGGGACCGATACCAGAACGTGCGGCGACTTGCGGATACTCTTATGACTAAGATCTGGAATATCCCTCGGATCGCTCAGGCTTCAGACATCCGGCTGAAAATGCTGAATCCTGTTTTGACAGCGACCAAAGGGTTAGAGAACCTTGGTTTGCCGGTGGACCAGTGGTCCTACATACTGTTGAATTTTTTGTTGAACCGGCTGCCGGCTGATGTACGGGCCAGGTTTGAGCACCGGTATGGTGGTGAAAGTGCTCAGCATCTGCCGACCTTCACCAATCTTATCGACCAATTGGAACTTGAGTGTCGACGGGCCGACACCTCGGATCTACCTCCACCCCCGAGGCCTCCTGGGGCCCAGCGGGCCCAGGGGAGAGTTGCACCTCAAAGGGGAGGGTGGGGCAAATCGGCCCCACAACCAGCGGGTCCTCACCAATATAATACCAGTGCATTGGACCCTGAAGTCTGCCTATGCTGCAAGAACCCTGGCCATCGGGTGCCAGCGTGTCCGAAGTTTCTTGCGCAGCGGGTTGTGGGACGCCGCAACATTGCTAAGCAGCGGCAATGGTGCTTTGTTTGCTTGGGCCCACATTTTGTGCGAGATTGTGCCCACCCGCGGGCGTGTAGGTCCTGTGGTGGGAAGCACCACCCCATTTTATGCATGAACCGCAGTGGGGATACACCTCCCCCCCCCCCTGCGCAGGGGTCATGCTCCCCTGTTCGGAGTCAGCAGCGGGCTGACCAGGGGCCCATGGCCTACCAGTGGGGACGTCGGGTAACACCCCCCTCCCCCCCCCTCCAAAACTACGCGACTACTTCGCACGCACCCGGGCCCCAACGGGGGGTCCTTACGGGCGCATGCGCCACGGATGTCGCCGCCGCTTGTGGAGCGACCCCGCTTGGCGTCGGGACCTCCGGCGTACGGCCGGAGTAGGACATACCAGGGGCCGCAGGCGGCACGCATGGCGCGACGGCAGTACCAGCCGGAGTGGGACCCGCTCGAGCGGTACGAGCGGCCCGCCCATGCGGAACAGGATGCAACGCGTTATCCCTGCTAGGGATACGCCGCCCACGCACCAGCAACCGCCACGCCCTTGGAGACCGTGTTATTGCCCACGGCTTCGGTTTGTGTTTGGGGCCCTGGCGGAGGATCAGCCTGCGTGCGCTCTCTCCTTGACACGGGAGCGCAAGGCTGCATGGTATCCAGTAGGTTGGTGCGACAGTTGGGCTTGGTTGTGAAACCCCACCCGGAAAGTATACGTGGGGTAGGCAATGTGACAGTGTCAAACCTGGTAGGGCAGACCTTACTCACCTTTGGACCGGGTCCCACTTCACGCGCGAGGATTAATGCTCCCGCGTTAGTATTGGATGAAGTGGTGGGGAGACTCCCCCAGGTGAAGCTGCCTCCAGAGGTTCGGAGTTTGACAGCTGGATTAGTTCTGGCGGATGCTGGATTTGACAGACCTGGTCCGATTGACGTGTTGCTGGGTGCAGACGTTCTTGGGCGGGTGCTGTTGAGCGGCAACCGTACCTTACAGCCTGGCGGACTGGTTACACTGGAAACGGTGTTTGGCTATGCTGTAATGGGTTTGGTTTTAGCGGCTCCACCGCCTCCTACTGAGGAGGGCTGTCTGGTTGGAACTGCTCTTTCAGAAGCCGTGCAACGGTTCTGGGAGATTGAGGAACCACCTACCGCGTCGCGTATGAGCCCCGAGCAGGAAGAGTGCGAACGGTTTTACCAAAATAATACTGGGCGCCTCTGCTCTGGTCGGTTCATAACACGACTTCCTCTGCTCATCCACCGACCTCCTCTTGGAGCGTCACGTGAGATGGCTGAGAAGCGGCTGGTTTCGATGGAACGCCGAATGAGAAGAGATGCGCTCTTCCGGCAGAAGTATGTGGACTTCATGAGGGAGTACGAGGGTTTGGGACACATGTCGGTGGCTCGGACGGACTGGAGTACAGTGGAGCACTGCTTCCTGCCGCACCACGCGGTCCTAAAATCCCCGGAGTCCAAGATTCGTGTGGTCTTTGATGGGTCCGCGTCCACCTCGACTGGGGTGTCATTGAACCAGTGTTTGCATGCAGGTCCTAAGCTGCACAAGGATATCACGGATATCCTCACAAATTTTAGGAAACATCAGGTGGTGTTCGTCGCCGACATCCGGATGATGTTTCGGCAGACAGTGATCCATCCTGATGATCGTCGGTATCAGCTGATCTTGTGGCGTGAGAGCCCTGATGAACCGATGTTGGTGTACGAGCTGAATACGAATACATACGGCTTGAAGAGCAGTCCGTACATTTCAATTCGAACTTTGTTAGAATTGGCATCTCGAGAGAGACTGAGGTTCCCTCGAGCGTCCGCCATTTTGGAACGGGACTTATTTGTCGATGACGTGTGCACCGGGGCAAACAGTGTCGAAGAGGCTTTGGTTTTGCGGGATGAGCTGGTGGAACTCTTGCGGACGGGTGGATATGAATTGCGCAAATGGATGTCCAACTCACCGGCCGTGGTGGCCGGCCTCCCCGAGGATCACCAGCAGGATCCGCACCTGTTCGAAAATGTTGAGAGCCCGCACATGTTATCAGTCCTAGGCGTGCAATATCGACCAGTCCAAGATGTGTTCACCTATCGGGTGGAACTGGATTCCCCGAGGGTCTGGACGAAGCGGCTTGTGCTGTCCACGGTGGCCAGGACGTACGATCCGAATGGATGGATCGCGCCGGTCATCTTCACGGCGAAGGCATTTATGCAGCGCCTGTGGATGGTCCAACTGGGTTGGGATGATCCACTATCCGGAAATTTGTTGAGCGATTGGGAGGTTTTCTTCTCCACGCTCCCGGAGATAAATCAGGTCGAACTGCCGCGTAAGCTGTTGCCGGCAGGGAAATGCCGAGTAACCCTACACGGGTTTTGCGACGCCTCCGAGCGAGGGTATGCAGCTGCCGTTTACTTGCGGACGGTCAGCTCCGCCGGAGCGGTCGATTTGCACTTGGTAATGGCGAAGAGCAAGGTGGCTCCCCTTCGCACGCGTTTGACAATCCCAAAAATGGAATTATCTGGAGCGGCTCTTCTTGTACGCCTACTGAACCACGTGGCCTCTACCTTGAAGGACACCGTGAACCTTGAGGAGAGTGTCTACGCATGGACTGATAGCCAAATTGTATTGTGTTGGCTGCAGTCGTCATTCCATACTTTGGAGGTCTTTGTGGCCAACCGGGTCTCGCAAATCCAGAATTCGGAGACTGCCTTGGTTTGGAGACACGTGCCAGGTGAACTGAACCCAGCGGACGTGGCGTCCAGGGGTTGCACGGCACCTGAGCTTGTTGCCCACTCACTGTGGTGGAGACCAGATTGGTTGTTGGAACCGGAGACACTCTGGCCTGCCAGTTGTGTGATTGGGACCCCATCCTCTGGCTTGGGTGTCCACCTTGTCGAGACCGCTCCAGTGTCAGACACTGCTTGGTTGCTAGAACGGTATAGCTCTCTCGACAAGCTTGTTGGAGTGACCGCCTGGGTCAAGCGATTTATACACAATTGTCGCCACCCTGACAACCGGTCACGCGTTAGAGTTCTCGCCACAGAAGAGCGGAATGCCGCCCTACATCATTGGATTAGGGTTGTGCAGGAAGAACACTTTGGGGACGTATTGAAGCCCCTGCGGCAGGGACGTCCTAAGCTACCGAAGGCGATAGCACGCCTCAACCCGTTCATTGACGAGTCGGGTACACTCCGGGTTGGAGGACGGCTCCGCAACGCTAGCTTGCCGTACTCGGTGCGCCACCCCATTTTGCTGCCTAAGAAGGGGCATCTGGTGGAATTGTTGGTGATTGACCGCCACATAAAGAACTCGCATGCCAGCTGCAATGCACTCTTGGGCATTTTGCAGCGAGACTTTTGGATATTGAACAGCCGACGGGTTATTCGGAGCATCGTGTTTCGGTGCTTGCCTTGCTTTCGGCTCAAGGCAGCCACGATGCAGCCCCAGATGGGGGACCTTCCTCCCGATCGGGTCAACGAGGCTAGGACCTTCTCTAGGGTTGGGACCGATTTTGCGGGACCTTTTTTAGTGAAAACGTCGCGACTTCGAAATGCGAAGGTTGTAAAAGCGTATTTGTGCGTTTTCGTATGCCTGTCGACCAAGGCTGCTCATCTTGAACTTGTTGGTGATCTTACGACGGAGGCTTTTATTGCGGCATTGGATAGATTTGTATCCCGTAGGGGACTCCCATCTCTGATCCGGTCAGATTGTGGAACCAATTACAAGGGTGCCGACCGTTATTTACAAGATGTTGTAAAATTTTTATTTGAAAATAAGATTGATATTGGAACAGACCTCTCCCGTCGGGGTATCACCTGGACGTTCGATCCGCCAGGCTGCCCCCACTGGGGTGGAATCTGGGAGGCTTGCGTGAAGCAAGCAAAAGCCCATATGTATCGGGTAGTCGGTCAAACTGTATTGACTTTTGAGGAACTCGCGACGTTGTTTTGTAGAATTGAGGCCGTCCTCAATTCCCGTCCGTTGTGTCCGCTCAGCTCCGACCCAAATGACCTGGAAGCGCTCTCTCCAGGCCATTTCTTGATTGGTCAGCCACTTGCAGCGTTGCCGGAGCATCCCCTCCGGGACGTACCCTCCAGTCGTTTGTCGCGCTACCAGATGCTGCAACAAATGGCTCAGAACTTTTGGACCAGATGGTCATTAGAGTATTTGCATGTTTTGCAGCAGCGCCTCAAGTGGACTGACAAAACCAGTCCCCCCAGAGTTGGAGACCTTGTGCTAGTTAAGGATGCTAACCTTCCGCCACTGCGATGGCGCCGGGGGCGCATCGTTAATTTGTTTCCCGGTAAGGACGGGACCCCTCGGTTTGCCGAGGTCATGGTTGGGGACTCGGTTCTGAAGCGAGCGGTAGCAACCCTATCGCGACTTCCCCTAGTATAGCGGACCGGCTTAGAGGCCGTTCCGAGGCGGGTGATTGTTCGGGCCGACCGTCTGCCCGCCCCCTTAAACTCCTCACGTGTGTACGCCTCTTTTGAGTCTGTGGTTTTGACAGTGACACTTTTGTCAAGGCGGAGAGAAAAGATATAACCTCGTTGTTGCGGACCCGAAAGGGAACGAGTGTTTTTGGATAATTTGGAAACGCATTTTCCTTGTTTTGTGTAATATCGCTCGCTTTGAAGACACACGGGTGTCCGAGTGTTTTGTGTGGATATTTCGGTGACATCGGAAGAGTTGGTGATTTGACGCCGCGGATTGTTGGCGATACTGCCCCGGAACACAACGGCTGCTTCTTCAGCCCGGAGACCTTCTTGATTGAACTTGACTTGACCTGACAGATGACTGAACCTTGACAGATACTAACCGGAGTTGAAGCGAACATCGCGCCTCCCGGAATCAGGTGAGTTGAGCACGTTTTGTAGCCAATCCACTGGCTTATATGACCCGCGAAACGCGTGGCAGTTCACTCCACTCGCACTAGGCGAGGAGTTGAACAGATTTGGACGGCATGGTGTTATTCTATATGTGTACTTAAACTTGCAAATGAGCTAAGAGAAAAAGTGCAAAACAAAAAAAAAATGACACCCTGTATAACACGACTTGTGATGAGCAGGCTTTAAAAGTGGTGTATTAAACCAATACCAAAACGTCAACAAAAAAAAAATACCGGAAGAAATTAAAGAAAAACCTGTATGCAGTCGTATTTAAAAGTCAACCTGTATACGCAGTACGTAAATATGTTAGTTAATAGTATTTGGAGTGAGGGAGCTACAAAACTGTACCACTAATTTAACTAAGAAACTACACGTTAATAACTAGGTACTAAGTTGCGGCGTGATTATGGTACCTACGGTTGTCGCTGAGCGGATTTATTAAATAGTGTGTATTGGATTTTGAGCCTTATTCTTTTTACACTAAGGTAGCTTATTGAATGTACTATGCTGATGCAACTCTGTTAAATGTTATGATTTTACGTTGTTTAATTATGCCTAGTTATATCTATTTGTTGAGCTGAATAACTAATTTGGTATGAAGTACTATAACGACAACAAAATGTTGCTTTTTAAAGTTAAAATAATGATGCAATCAAACGCGTCTTTGGGATAAGTGATAAGTTAATCCGTAAGTAATTCTACACACTGTCTGTTATACACGTTTCGAGAATGTTGCTAAGGGCTGAAGTGAAGACCGCTGTTCGTGACTTTTACCTAGAGTAGGTACCTACCCACTTACGTAGGTGAACGGAATGTTATGGAGTAAATGTTATTTTTTAGGTTACTTAGGTAATTAATGAGATTGTGGTACTTGATAATATTGTACCTTTGTTTGAAATGGGCTGAGTTTACACTGTAACGTTATTACGTTATGGGTTCAGTACCCGGAGTACGGAAGATTTATTTATTTTTATGAAATGTGGGTGGGTTTTTTTTTCTAAACTGGGTGTGGTTTTCTGGGCTAGAGATACTGTTTATCCACAGGACTGGGGGGTTTCTCGAAGGACCAAACTATATTACGTTAAGGGCAGTAACATGCGACGATGAGCTGAGTGTGAGACCTAACAGAATACGGGATACCTAATGGCTTACTTGTACTGAGGTTTAAGTCGGTTTGAGTGGGCCGCGGCGGCTTCAGCGGCTCGCCTTGCTGCTAGTGTTGAGCTGAGCTGATGGAAGTCTCTTCTTCTATGTATTAGAGACCTTGAGCTCAACAATCCTTCACACGCACACTGACGGTAAATTCACTTTGAGTCACTAAAGTCTTGAGCTGATGAGTACTGATATCACAATCACGATAGTTAGTTACCGGCCGGTATTCACAACGACACTTCCGAAGGCCCAGGTGAACTCGGAGCACGATAATTAAGCAACGCGTCTGCGCGTGTCAACGGTCAATTGCAACTGGGTGGCGGCGCGGCGTTTGCGCCGGCTCGTGAATGAAAGAATGAACGAGTGAGCTATACCGTCGCGTGGCTGGCGCGAACACCCGTGTAGGGTTACTCGGCATTTCCCTGCCGGCAACAGCTTACGCGGCAGTTCGACCTGATTTATCTCCGGGAGCGTGGAGAAGAAAACCTCCCAATCGCTCAACAAATTTCCGGATAGTGGATCATCCCAACCCAGTTGGACCATCCACAGGCGCTGCATAAATGCCTTCGCCGTGAAGATGACCGGCGCGATCCATCCATTCGGATCGTACGTCCTGGCCACCGTGGACAGCACAAGCCGCTTCGTCCAGACCCTCGGGGAATCCAGTTCCACCCGATAGGTGAACACATCTTGGACTGGTCGATATTGCACGCCTAGGACTGATAACATGTGCGGGCTCTCAACATTTTCGAACAGGTGCGGATCCTGCTGGTGATCCTCGGGGAGGCCGGCCACCACGGCCGGTGAGTTGGACATCCATTTGCGCAATTCATATCCACCCGTCCGCAAGAGTTCCACCAGCTCATCCCGCAAAACCAAAGCCTCTTCGACACTGTTTGCCCCGGTGCACACGTCATCGACAAATAAGTCCCGTTCCAAAATGGCGGACGCTCGAGGGAACCTCAGTCTCTCTCGAGATGCCAATTCTAACAAAGTTCGAATTGAAATGTACGGACTGCTCTTCAAGCCGTATGTATTCGTATTCAGCTCGTACACCAACATCGGTTCATCAGGGCTCTCACGCCACAAGATCAGCTGATACCGACGATCATCAGGATGGATCACTGTCTGCCGAAACATCATCCGGATGTCGGCGACGAACACCACCTGATGTTTCCTAAAATTTGTGAGGATATCCGTGATATCCTTGTGCAGCTTAGGACCTGCATGCAAACACTGGTTCAATGACACCCCAGTCGAGGTGGACGCGGACCCATCAAAGACCACGCGAATCTTGGACTCCGGGGATTTTAGGACCGCGTGATGCGGCAGGAAGCAGTGCTCCACTGTACTCCAGTCCGTCCGAGCCACCGACATGTGTCCCAAACCCTCGTACTCCCTCATGAAGTCCACATACTTCTGCCGGAAGAGCGCATCTCTTCTCATTCGGCGTTCCATCGAAACCAGCCGCTTCTCAGCCATCTCACGTGACGCTCCAAGAGGAGGTCGGTGGATGAGCAGAGGAAGTCGTGTTATGAACCGACCAGAGCAGAGGCGCCCAGTATTATTTTGGTAAAACCGTTCGCACTCTTCCTGCTCGGGGCTCATACGCGACGCGGTAGGTGGTTCCTCAATCTCCCAGAACCGTTGCACGGCTTCTGAAAGAGCAGTTCCAACCAGACAGCCCTCCTCAGTAGGAGGCGGTGGAGCCGCTAACACCAAACCCATTACAGCATAGCCAAACACCGTTTCCAGTGTAACCAGTCCGCCAGGCTGTAAGGTACGGTTGCCGCTCAACAGCACCCGCCCAAGAACGTCTGCACCCAGCAACACGTCAATCGGACCAGGTCTGTCAAATCCAGCATCCGCCAGAACTAATCCAGCTGTCAAACTCCGAACCTCTGGAGGCAGCTTCACCTGGGGGAGTCTCCCCACCACTTCATCCAATACTAACGCGGGAGCATTAATCCTCGCGCGTGAAGTGGGACCCGGTCCAAAGGTGAGTAAGGTCTGCCCTACCAGGTTTGACACTGTCACATTGCCTACCCCACGTATACTTTCCGGGTGGGGTTTCACAACCAAGCCCAACTGTCGCACCAACCTACTGGATACCATGCAGCCTTGCGCTCCCGTGTCAAGGAGAGAGCGCACGCAGGCTGATCCTCCGCCAGGGCCCCAAACACAAACCGAAGCCGTGGGCAATAACACGGTCTCCAAGGGCGTGGCGGTTGCTGGTGCGTGGGCGGCGTATCCCTAGCAGGGATAACGCGTTGCATCCTGTTCCGCATGGGCGGGCCGCTCGTACCGCTCGAGCGGGTCCCACTCCGGCTGGTACTGCCGTCGCGCCATGCGTGCCGCCTGCGCCCCCTGGTATGTCCTACTCCGGCCGTACGCCGGAGGTCCCGACGCCAAGCGGGGTCGCTCCACAAGCGGCGGCGACATCCGTGGCGCCTGCCGGGGTGGAGGCGTTTGCGGGCACCCGCCCGTAAGGACCCCCCGTTGGGGCACGGGTGCGTGCGAAGTAGTCGCGTAGTTTTGGAGGGGGGGGGGAGGGGGGTGTTACCCGACGTCCCCACTCCTCCTCGGCCATGGGCCCCTGGTCAGCCCGCTGCTGACTCCGAACAGGGGAGCATGACCCCTGCGCAGGGGGGGGGGGGAGGTGTATCCCCACTGCGGTTCATGCATAAAATGGGGTGGTGCTTCCCACCACAGGGCTTACACGCCTGCGGGTGGGCACAATCTCGCACAAAATGTGGGCCCAAGCAAACAAAGCACCATTGCCGCTGCTTAGCAATGTTGCGGCGTCCCACAACCCGCTGCGCAAGAAACTTCGGACACGCTGGCACCCGATGGCCAGGGTTCTTGCAGCATAGGCAGACTTCAGGGTCCAATGCACTGGTATTATATTGGTGAGGACCCGCTGGTTGTGGGGCCGATTTGCCCCACCCTCCCCTTTGAGGTGCAACTCTCCCCTGGGCCCGCTGGGCCCCAGGAGGCCTCGGGGGTGGAGGTAGATCCGAGGTGTCGGCCCGTCGACACTCAAGTTCCAATTGGTCGATAAGATTGGTGAAGGTCGGCAGATGCTGAGCACTTTCACCACCATACCGGTGCTCAAACCTGGCCCGTACATCAGCCGGCAGCCGGTTCAACAAAAAATTCAACAGTATGTAGGACCACTGGTCCACCGGCAAACCAAGGTTCTCTAACCCTTTGGTCGCTGTCAAAACAGGATTCAGCATTTTCAGCCGGATGTCTGAAGCCTGAGCGATCCGAGGGATATTCCAGATCTTAGTCATAAGAGTATCCGCAGGTCGCCGCACGTTCTGGTATCGGTCCCTCAGCAACGTGCGCGCGATTTCATAATTGTCGTCGGTGACCGACAAATGCGCGATCAAGTCGCGCGGCTCCCCGACGAGAGCAGACATCAGCTGCGCCAACTTCAACGCCGCTGGCAGGTCCGTCCGGGCATGCACCAAGCTATCAAAGAGGTCGATGAAGCTGGTCCACTCGTCCAGGTCTCCTCGGAAGACCGGCATCTGTATGGCTGGCAAGCGCGCTGCCAACCCTGGGTTATAGATAACTGCGTGTTTCGGAACGTCCCGGGCCGCACCATTCCGAACCCGCAGTATCTTAGAAGCCCTCTCGACAATCCTGTCCCCAAAATCCATACATTGCTCAAAGTCCCGCTCCACCTGCTCGGCCTCCGGGGTCGTCCGGCCGGGCTCCGCTAGGTAGAGTTCAACCTGGAACTCCACAGCCTTAAGACGGTCTGACACCTCCTCGTACCGGGCCAACAAAGCCTCCTCCCGGTCATTTCTGTCAACCAAAGCTGCTGCAGATGAAAACCAACGCAGTGCAGACTGGATCTTAGCCTTAGGTGTAGATCCCATTTTAAATTAATTTCCAACAATACCAGAGAAAATTAAAATTAATTTAATTAATGTGGAAATTCCAATCTCTTGGTCACCCTAGTGAATCAAAACCAAATATCAACTCAATTACAGAAATGCCTTACAATAACAACCAATATAGATTCTCAAAACGCAGTGGAAGCTCAAATTATAATCTATAATTGGCTAGTTACATCACTTCTACAATAATCTAGCTTACAACTAATATTTATGGTAGCCTTATATTTTAGCTTATATTCTTAGCAACCTTGGCCGCTTATAGCAAACTGAATAAAACAAATGCCTTATTACCAAACAACAAGCTATGAAAGGCTTCCCAAATTACAATCAATCAAATATGTGGCTTAAATTTGCCTTCAACTATTTTCCAAATTAAATTGTACCAAACACTCAGAATCACCTTCCGGAGGTTGTAATCTCACTAATTTGCACTGCAAGTACAATAATTTCGTGAAATCTACAGTACAAAACACTTGCAGTGCCACAAAATAGAAGTTTTAAATACTTGTAGCTAAATTTGGTTTCAACAAATAACCTCAAAATGCCCTTTTTTACCCAAAAGGAAAAAACTATCAAAATTCGCGTTTTTTCTTTGTGGGTAACCACGCTCTGGGTACCAAAAATTGTTCAAACTCCTCGCCTAGTGCGAGTGGAGTGAACTGCCACGCGTTTCGCGGGTCATATAAGCCAGTGGATTGGCTACAAAACGTGTTCAACTCACCTGATCCCGGGAGGCGCGATGTTCGCTTCAACTCCGGTTAGTATCTGTCAAGGTTCAGTCAACTGTCAGGTCAATTCAAGTTCAATCAAGAGGGTCTCCGGGGCCGAAGAAGCCGCCGTGGTGTTCCGGGGCCGTCTCGCCAACAATCCGCGGCGTCAAATCACCAACTGTTCTGATATCACCAAAATATCCACACAAAACACTCGGACACCCGTGTGTCTTCAAAGCGAGCGATATTACACAAAACAAGGAAAAATGCGTTTCCAAAATTACCCAAAAAAAAACCACTCGTCCCTTTCGGGTCTGCAAAAACGAGGTTATATTTTTTCGTCCGCCTTGACAAGAAGTGTCACTGTCAAAACCACAGACTCAAGAGGCGTACACACGTGAGGAGTTTAAGGGGCGGGCAGACGGTCGGCCCGAACACATTGTGAAGTATCAAATTGTTAGTAAAATGTAAGTTATTTTCTTAGTCCTTCCAGGGGTATTTCAATTGCCTAATGTAAATGTTACTCTTCATCTCCTTGTAGGTATTCTAACCGAAAAATGTCTACATTCGTTTTTAGTTGCAAGATTAAGATTCCTTTTTTGTTAACACAATTATCATAACATTAATGAACCTCCAGGTCTTTAGCATTATGTCTGTTGGTACTCTATGTGTACCCCTTATAGTATATTTGTTTAAGCGACTGTTTGTGTTTCTAAATAAAAAAAAATAAAAAAAAACTCATGTACATGATTTTACAAATAAACATTCAATTCTATTATATTCTACTCTATAGTATATTACTACAGAGGCCGGGAAGTAAGGGGTTGCCGGCCGAGTACATATAGACGGCTGAGTGTAGCGAGGTCGGATAGTTATTACGAGTATCTGGCTGGCAGGCAACCCCTTTTCACGCCGAGGTATGTATAGTGCTTTTCTCAAACATGCAATAAAAAAAAAAAAAAAAATCAAGAAATCAAACTTTAATTTTCCTGTGCCACAAATTGTAAATTTGGAAATTAAAAAATCGGCCAAGTGCGAGTTGGAACTCAGCAATTAGTGTTCCGTACATTCAGTTATTTTAAATGATTCATACTTTTACCTGATTTTGAAGCTAACTACCACTAACTAAACTGCATGATTTATTGAATGGAGTTCAACAACAATTATATTTCTATATCTTCGATTCTCATACAAATTTGTTACTATCGAACGAGACGATGCTCTTATCTTGTCACTTATCGCGTGATAAGCCAGACCATGATACGGGGCCAGGTCATCCGTTCACCTTGTAGTACCCTCGCTTCTACCCACGCTGCGCCTTCCGGTACGTGGTCGCCACTCGAGAACCTTTCCGCCCGAATGGCCATCATCGGTCCTACGTGCAATGTGCCCCGCCCACTGCCACTTATTGTTGTGTATTGTGTAAGGGCTAGTTACTTACTTTACTTTACATGTGTTAATAATTTTAAATTTGTCGAATCCGCGAGCGATAACCTCAGACCAAGAAAGAAGATAGACAGAGCATTACGAAAAACCTAGTGAAGCCGGTTTTTAACCAAGCCAAATAAGTTTAGCACACGCTCACGCGCACTTAATACAAACAAAAAAATTGTACAAAACTGAATACGGGAACACTAAATAATATGATAACTATGACGCCTCTATTTGGTTTATTAATCTTTGGTCTATGTATCAGCTTTAAATATGGAACACTAAAAACAAACATTCATAAAGTAAGGGTACTTTATTTGAATTGGTTTAGATTAGGGATGTTACAAATATTCGCATTCGCATATGCGAATGATTCGCATCATTTTAAATATTCGCATCAACATTCGCATTCGCATCAAACGATGCGAATGTTTTGCGAATGCGAATATGTGCAAGTCGAGGCGTGTTTCGCCCGCGCCGACCGCCTGCCACCGAGACGCCGACTCGCGCATGCGCAAAGCGCGCCAACCCGTATCACGTGATTAATTTTGACCAATAGAAATTGATTACGTATACGTTGAGTTTTTAGTGTAGGTATACTTCCTTAAAGGGCTACCCGAGGTCTTCATCGATTTCTGACGAGTTTTGCATCGTATACTTTTGCAATACAGATTGAATTATAAGTCAAACGGCTATCGGTTCTTCAATCATTTATCTCCATATTTCTCTACCGGATTTTTAAAGAAATGAATACTTCATTTTGTATGTTTTTTTTTAAACATTGTCTAAAGAAACACTTGTTTCGTATCTCTATTGACGTGAAAGATCTAACATAGGTACATATATTCGAAATCTACATATTTAGTTTCGTCTATGACGTCTCTAAAAACGTGTCTAGGGTTTTCATTTTAATCAAATTAACTCAAAACTTATGGCCAGAAATCCAGTTTTTTGGCCTAAAATTGTTCAACTTTGTCAAATCAAATCAATTATTTATTCTGCAAATAGGCCACAAGGGCACTTTTACCTGTCAAACGGTAATTTACAATAAAATAGTAATCTTACACAATAATAATTTGAAATGATAATATAAAAGGTTAACAAACTAAATGCTTGATGCCAAATATCTCGAAAACAATGAACTTTAAAGTAAATATGGGATATTATATTGCTTAAGGCCGTTGTTGTTAATAATAATAAGCTACAAAAACATTAGAAAACTAAGGGATTCAGATCGAAGGTCACTGGCGTATGTGAGCCCCTTAATATTCGCATTCGCATTCGCACATTCGCATTCTAATTATTCGCATTCGCATTCGCATTCGCGAATGTAATAGAACTGACATTCGTGACATCCCTGGTTTAGATTATGACAACAATAAATCTTATTCTTACTAGATGCAAATTACATCAGATTCATTCGGAAATACGGAAATATAAACTACTTACTCACAATCTATCTCTAAACTACCACACACCACTAGTATATATTGACCGGCCGGGAAGTAAGGGGTTGCCGGCCGAGTACATATAGACGGCCGAGCGTAGCGAGGTCGGATAGTTATGAGGCTGGCAACCCCTTTTCACGCCAAGGTATGTATAGTGCTTTTCTGAAACATGCAATGAAATAAATTATAAACACTCCAAGAAATCCAATTTTAATTTTCATGGCTGAACGCCGTGATCATGTGGCACAAATTGTGGAATGGAAATAAAAAAAGACCATCTTGCCGGCCTAGGCCTCCAATTTTGTATGAAATGCCATTACAGATCTCTACGAAGAAGTCAGAAGCTACGGTAGCCTTGTGGTTCAGGCATGTCAAGCGGCGGCGGTCGTGGGTTCGAATTAGGGAATGCAACCCGGGTACCCTAAAACCCGGATTTTCAACTGATAAGCCGGGTTTTACCCGATTAGAAAAATATTAAGAAAAAGGAGTGACAACATAAATAAATTAATAACAAAATCTTCTATTACGGCTGTAACTCTAATTTACTGCATTTAAAATCATCTCATAAAAGACCCCATTGCATTTTACACTTCAATCGCGTAACTTTCTATTTCTGCACGCTTATCTTAGCGGGCTTAGTCATATCGTTTTCAACCCTTTGTTATTGCCGCCAGCCGCCGTAATTCTGGCTTTATTAAATAAAGAAACCAATGCAATGGTGACGGCCCAGGCGACATCATCTTCGGAAGCTGTTCACGTACAGATTGAAAATGAAAATTCGGCCACTGCCCTAACAACTACGGATATAGAAATTAGTGAGCCTTCAACATCGAAACTTTCAATTAAAGAATGCTTACCACAAGAATTGCAGATGAAAGTCAAGAGAACTACACAAAGCAACAAAGAGTCACAACAATCGGGCCCATGTGCAAATACTATAGGCTTCAAGATGGCACTTTACGAAAATGGTGGTAATAGAGGTATATATCTATAAATGGTATATCCATTATTGACTTCAATAAAACCCACAAGTGTACTCGTAGAATGCGAAAGAACATTTTCAACTGAAGGTTACCTATATGCTCAAAATTTCGCTTAAGAATGAACGATGGAACATTAGATGCGTGGATTGTTCTTTAACACTATAGTAGTGTCTAAAAATAAGTTGCAGACTTAATTCTAATGCAAATGATGAAAATTATTTATGTTGTTACATTTATTGTAACAATTATGAATATTAAAACATCAAATAATTTATTGAATCAGGCGTTACTTTGCGGAAGTCCATGATATATTACGAGAACAATATTTCTTTGCTATTCCGCTAAAAAAACGTGCTGGTCTATCAGTGAAGATAAGATGCAACTATTTGCGTATAAACATGCAAAAAATTACAGCAAACCACCACCAATATTGACAAAAACCTCGACACGTGTTTCGCCTCTCTACGAGGCATCATCAGGAGATGCTGGCAGGAGATGTTGCTTGCGCCACGTCCACTGAGCAAAAAAAAAAAAAAATTTTTTTTTTTTTTTTTTTTTTTTTTGGACTTTTTAATGTTGACGTTGTTTCTGATGCTTTTACTGATTATTTGTTAAGTTTCCTAATAACTGGTACTACGATTTTTATATAATATTGTGATTTAACATTACAGACTTTTCATTTATTAATCACAATCAATAACAACTTAAATTATTAAAAACAAAGTAAATCACATTATTACTTAAAATCACATAGTACAAGTTGTTATTCGTAAATTATAGTCTTTCTATTTATTGGTCACAAATATCAAAATCAACGGGAAAATATGACGGAACAATTGAAGTACCTACTTATACGTGCTTTTCACTCGTTAATACCCGTAAAAACCATGAAAATAAATATTTAATACTATTTTCTTAGTAGTCCGGGTAATACCTGGGTACCCGGGTTTCAAGCATCAAAGTCGGGTAATACCCGGGTACTAAAAATCACCGGGTATTGCATTCCCTACTTGTCACACATATAATAAGGAACAAAAGGATTCAAAAATAAATACTGAAAATTGAATAGCAAAAAAATGGTTCAGGTTTTTAGTCTACTCGGGCTACCGAAAAACGCAAAATCAGAGCTAACTTTGCCATCCTAATCTATCGAGGCAAATGAATCAAATCGTGTTTTGGGCCTCATATAACTGTACCAAATATCTTCAAATATCATTTAAAGAAGAAACTGTCACATTTTATGTAGTTTTCGCGTAATAAAGTAGTAAATTCGAAGCCCCATTTTACACCTTTGTGATAATTTCCTCAAGAGGCCTCACCTTAAACTATATTATGAATAGAAAAGTAAAACTAGCTAATAAGGTTTCATATGAGTGACAACACGTTGTACAGTATAGTTCTCGAGATTACCTCTGCTCGTAAATAGTGTATATAGTTCATGCATACAAGGGCTGCCACTTATGCAGCCCTTTATGCCTGGTTAAACCGCTACTACTGACCGCTGCTCGGCTGCTGCATATACGTTCGCCTGCGCGCTGCCTCCAAGCTACCTGAAGGTGCTCTAGGCCTGCCCAGCCCTACGAATGTCTCTACTATTCAGGGCAGTGACTTTTAGCTAGTACATGCTCCGTACTGACTGACTAAATTACCCATTCTGTACATACTTCTACTTCATTTCATTATTATATTTTAATGTATATAAACTATTCGTTTTATTTCTTACCCGCCGGCTAGCCGGGCTACAAGCTGTCAAGTACTGGGCCTGGTATGCAGTCTAAATTAGATTTCGTTTACTCCAAGAATAAGTTATACAAATCAAATTTGTACTTTCGTACGAGTCTAGAATGAACGCGAGTCGAAATTTAGGAGGCTAAATTATATAATCGCCTTGTTCGAGCGAAGCGAACGGAGATCTATGTTTCAGCTTTGGCTGGAAATCGTTTGTATGTCCGAATCACCCACTTTCCCGCGGTTCTCATCTACAGAGGGGTAGTCGGGTAACGCTTCGAATGCGCGTTAGGTTAGGACAATACCACTGTCATTTTTCCATATAAAAATAGACATTTAGATCTACCTCACTTACGAGACAACGTGACTTACGTACAATGCGTTACGTGATCGACCTGCTGGTCGCGAGTTCTACGTGAGCTGCAGAAGCGCGAGCATATCTTAAAAAAAACTTATTTCGAAAAAGTGAATCCAATTAAACTACTCAGGCGTCAAAAAAATCGCACCTTTCCTAAAATTCGTTTCAACCGATTATTTTTCCTAAGATACGTATTGTACCCGGTCGATATTAGTATCATTTGAAAGCTAAATGAATAAGCTTCCAAAAAAAGAAGCATTCATTTAAGTAAAAGTAAAAATCACAATTACACATTGAAACAGCATTTTAATTAAAAATTGCCGACATACGAGTTCGTAGCCTCACTAGTTGTGCCACCCCGGGACGCGTATAAAAGGGGTGGTAACAGTCAATTATGAGTCATCCACAATCCAGACGTCACAGATTTCACATCTGAAGAGCTCCTACAAGAAAACACCCACTGAAAATGGATATCACGGCAGAAGAAGCAGCTCAAGTGGCGGCCTTACTGCATACCGGGCTACGGCAGGAGACTGGTGGTTGCATCAGGAGGCATGGATCCGGACGACGACGCTGCACTACAGCCAGAGATGATCGATACATTGTGTCTAACTATCTGCGGAACCGTTGCTCCAACGCTGTGGCAGCAGCAGCTTCGAGCGACTCGAAGGACAGCAGTCAGCGTCTCCACGATTAGAAGAAGGCTGCGAGAGAAGAATTTGCTGCCCTGCAGAGCTACTACGGGCCTCGGAAAGACAGACCTCGTGTGCGTTTCCAGAGCTGGAGGTGGTCGCGGCCAGGGATCTCTGACTGCTCACCGCTACATAACGGAGATCTTGGAGCAGCATGTGGTCCCATATGCTGGGTTTGTTGGCCCGAACTTCGAGTTTATGCATGACAACGCCCGCTGCCACACAGCCTTAATTGTCAAGGACTACCTGCGTCAAGTTGGCATCACAGTTATGGACTGGCTAGCAAGAAGCCCTGACCTAAACCCCATCGAGCACCTCTGGAATGAGCTGAAACGGCATGTGCGGTCGCGGGATCCTGCTCCTGCCACTCTCGATTATCTTCGAGATGCCGGCATTGAGGAGTGGGACAACATTCGCCAAGAACACGTCGTGACGCTCATCAGGTCCATGACTGACCGCATGGAAGCTGCTCGGAGGGCTAGAGGAGGCAACACTAGGTTTTAAGTTTAATTGTAAGCATTGTAATTGTTGATTTTTTAATTTGTGTACTGTTTCTTGTTGTTGCAATTTTAATCAGAATACACTGTTTCACATTTTCCGAGAATTTTCTTTTTTTTGTGGCGGTGGCGGTCAATTTTCCGCCATTTTTAAGTAGGGGGTATTATTACCTTTCAAATGATACTTATATCGGTGGAAAAATGCGGCCTGTACATGAGAACAGCCGGACGGACAGACACCGGACAGACAAACAATTTTCAGCCCGAGCTGAATTATAAAACTTTTTCTTCGACAGTTCTCCTTGCAGGCAACAGCCATAACATTCTGTATAAGTATTAATGACGTGAGCCTACAATACATCTCTTCGGCACATTTGTTTACACATGCCGTGTCGTTTTCCTTTATACTCCATCTCGGCGTTCATAATGGTCGCATAAATCACGTTCTTTGTTAAGATATGACAGGAAATAATGACTCATTATTCCACGTTCTTTCAAAAGGACATAGGTGCTAGCACTGGCTCACTGTGGTGCGATGTTTTGTCCAAACAGGGTGTACAATAAAACGAGAGTAAGTGTTTCATACACTTTATTGCTTCACGGGTATTATTCTCCATAAAATTCTCAAACAACCACGTTTATAACGAAGAAATCTTAACCCAGGCAACGAGGAGTATTTTCGTACAACAGCCCCGACAGCAATCGTATCTCTTCTGTGGTATAACTTTCGATATCAATGTTTGTGTTATTATGAAAATTGTCAATAACACTGCAATTGGCATGTTGACATTCTTAAGATGATTCTTCTATTGTAGTGATAGTTAAGGCCGAGGGGATAATTTAACAGTAAAAACCACAGAACAAACAATTGCACTTATCAAAAAATCTCAATATTACAAAAAAAAGTTTGTATTTGCTGAGATTGACTGTTAGAGCAGTGTTAAAATAACATTGCACCTGTCACCTTACGGTGGAGCTGAGAACAGAGGGGTATACTCACTTAACATTTTCGAACGTGCCTTAGGATAATCCAAATGTTATTTTTCCATACAAAAATGTACATTTGGATCTACCTAACGTACATACGTATGTACAATGCATTACGTAATCGATCTGGACTATTATCAGATCTTACAATGAATTGACGGATGGACGATTTTTCAGCGTTATCGAGACGAACACATACGTTGTATTTGTTTACATAAAACCGAAAATGTATCCCAGGATGGATTGAACTACCTGGGAGGATTATTACCGGGGCCGACTCCTCGCCGCCTGGTCTACCTCCCGCGAGGGGACTACCGAGGCACTGAGAGACAGGAATCACAGATCGACAGAACTTAGAAGATACTCGCAACCGTAGGGCCGCGCGCGCGCACATCGATTAGGGCTCGCATACGCCGAGACAACATCACACACGAGATAGGTCGGCAGTTACAATAATTATCTATACTATAGTTAAAACAATTTGAACTGAGCTCATGAATGGCTATTGTACCGAGTTTATGGATAGACATTGTTTGCAGTCAGCGCGTGCCATTTTTGGAAAAAATGTTATGGCCACGTAAGATGTTCATTGAATAATGAACTGTCTTCGATTATGAAGAATGAACTAAAAATAATGATTTAAAATATCATGCGATTTAAAATATATCCGCGGCTATGAAGTCAATCCTGACAGATTGCGCAACTATGAAGTTTCTGAATAATGACAATGTCAACCAAAGGAAAAAATTACATATTTACATATTGCGTGTGACAGAATAGTGAGTGGCAATAATATCACAGACAATATATCGATACACGTTAAGAAGTTCGTATAGCCAAAAATATTGTTTTCAACACAATGCTCGTAACGTACCTCTTATTGTGTCGCTTTTAGGCTCATAATCCTGGCTATTAAACACGCGTGTTTCATAACATTACGACACTTGTGTGTTATGGTTATGGTTATATCCCGTTTAAGTCACGTTGGCACCTTGCAGCAAGATGTATGCATGCACACGGTGCATTCTTAAATTAACCGGGTGGTACAGATTGTACAGCTTTGTTTTTAATTCTAGGCAAATGGATTCTTACTTGACTAAACAAATTAAATCCTTTTTGTTAATTAATGACTATATCTTTTTGGATATGATATATAAACGTTTAATTTAGTAAAACAATTCACTTTTGATAACATTTTACATGAATTAATAAAGATAACATATAAAATAAATATATTCATTTTATTTTGTATTGGCTGTTTAGAGATTTCATCTAATGCGCGCGCACCGCGCACTCTTCACGAAAAAAACTGTTGCGCGCCATTATAGGTTATTTCACAGATATTTGTAAACATTGTTAATGCGTGTTTGGTTATTAACAAAAATGTTGACTCGTGGTGACTAGAAAAGTGATAAATAGAATGGACGCCACTGGAAATTCTTGGCGATGTATACAACATGTGAGTAAAAACCTGTTGACATCAAGCAAGTAAAGAAATAACTTGGCAGGCCTATAAAATTTTCATCTTATGAAAAGGATTTTTTCCTCGCAAAATGTGTTGAATAACGTCGTATGAAACGCGTGAGCTTTGATAATTACATCCTCGGCTCTCTTATCACGCTCACCTGCGGCTCGCGTGATAATTCCGCCTCTGGTGTAATTATCAACATACCTCACTTGTATCACAATGTACTATTATGATTTGTGATGATGTGCATTAATGTAAATAAAACGTATTACTTAATTGTAAAATTAGTTATATTAGTAATATTCTCCTTCAATTACTTATAAATATTCATAAATAAATGCGTTTGTTTCTTTATTACTAACCTCTAGGAATGGAATTATTTTTACCTAGAGAAAACTGGAACATTAAAGTGGAACAGAGACATTAAAGTGGACAGTATTTTAGATAATGACTTTGAGTTAGTTATTAATACAAACGATTCCAGTAGTGATGATGGTGATGGTGCTTCGGAATGTGATACCTAATAAAGTATCCAAAGAATATAGATATTATCTCTACCTAGATTTTTTTTTTCACTTTCCTTCATATACATCTGATAAATATTTTTTTATTACAGTTAGTAGAGAACTGCATTCGACTTAACTCACACTTTACTCGAATTTTATCGATACAATGATCGAACTTGTAACAACCCTAGAGGCATGTCTCAGGATTGACTTCATGGCCGCGGGGGACTATAGTTTATAGCTGGCACACTGTGTGGTATTTTATCTCGTAGCTAATTTGGTGTATACCTGTTGTAAAAGAAGATAGAGATAGTTTTCATTATTTATTTAAGGTATTACGTGGCGATTACATATTTTTTGCAAAATATGGCACGCGCTGACCGCAAACAATGCCTATTCATGAGCTCAGTACAATGCAATGGAGCTCAGTTCTAATCGTTTTTTCGATACAACAACATCAACCAACAAACAACATTAGCCTAGGTAAAGGTCAAAAGGCATCATGTCAGCATTTACAAGCCGCTCCTTTAATTAATAATTAATGTTTGCCTATTTTTATTATATAAATTAATGCATGTATCTTAATGCCAATTAGCACGTAAGGTTTAACTGTTGGTGCTAATTGAATAGTAAATAAATAAATAAAATAAATAAATTAATTAATTAAAAAGAGTCGATCGGAAGAGTCGACGACATAGGTACATAAATTATTCTAATCTATAAAAAAAGCTAAGTAGGTTTATAATATAATAATAATTAATCACTAAGAGATTAAAAAGGAAGAGTTCTGTTATCATCGGATTAGCCTTCCTTCGCCGACGTAAAGGCAGACCGCCCGGGGCTCTATTCTTTGACCGATGAGTTTGCCTCCGAGTGATCCGACGTCGCCGTCGCTCCGAGTCGGGTCTAAGACAAACACTCGGAAAATTGCATAGACGTTTTACAAACGGACTCGGCTTTCCTGCAATTAAGTTCTTGGTAAACTTCACTTTAGCTTTCCAGACCAGGAAATCTTTTAAGCGGCTTTATACC
The DNA here is from genome assembly GCA_947578815.1 of Epinotia ramella. Lineage (NCBI taxonomy): Eukaryota > Metazoa > Arthropoda > Insecta > Lepidoptera > Tortricidae > Epinotia > Epinotia ramella. The sequence goes on from OX388203.1 coordinate 105,703, forward strand.
GTGTTGAAAGTTTGTGCGGTGTTTGGCTAGCAGAGGGTAAGAAAAAGTATTTGGATCACCTTCAATTCAAAGTACTGAAATGTCAATGAGCGTTGTTATAGCTTCAAAGTACAAATATGATTCCAAATGGAGCATTACTTGGGATACTTTGAATACCACAACTTTTATCCATATATAAATCAATTTAAATAGAGTCATGATAATATTACCTCGATATTGTTCGTTCGATGAATGTTGGAAACAGTCACTTATTGATAAACTCTTTGTAAAAGAACTCCTTTTGTATTACAAAGTGCCTACCAAAAAATCTGACAAGGATGTTGCCTCGGTGTAAACATAGCGATAGAAACAACACACATTATACCGTTTGTAGACACTTAATCTATCCAATGAATTCAAAGTATAATCGCGTTGGCAAGGCGGGAGATGGACATTAATATAAAAAACTGGATGGCGGCGGGCGCGGCGAAGGCGCGGGGCGCGCGAGGCGCGGGTGGAAAGCCCCCAGCGCGGCCTCGTTGGTGGACGAGGGCCGCTCCTCGCGCACGCGCAGCTGCGGCAGCCGCCACGCCGCGCACGCCGCCGTCAGCGCGTGCCGGTTCAGCAGCCAGTAGGCCGCCGCGTTCAGGGCCGAATGCGCGTGCCCGATCAGCAGCGCATACTGCTGCAGCAGCAGCGGTGCTTGCAGTCCGAACGCTCCACAAATCACTATAGCCGCGTGAGGGCACCAGCATGCGGCGAAAGTGGCCGCTATGGCGATGAGGACGTTCCCGAGCCGCCGGCGAGCGTGCAGCGTCGAAGTCAAAGGTTGCGGACCGAGAAGACTGGGCTGCAGCTTCTTGGACCTGACGTCCCCCCCGTCGACGGCGTCACGGCGCTCCCGGGGGCCCACGCCGGCGACGATGATGACGTGCGTCGGGCGCCGCATGAGCGGGACCGGCAGGGGCAGCTCGCCGTGCGCCGCGCGCGCCGTCAGCGAGAGCGCGGTGAGCTTGACGCGCACCGCCCAGTGGCAGCGCGCCACCGCCAGCACGGGGAAGCAGTAGGTGACCAGCGCGTGCACCGCGCCCAGCGGCGGCCACGTCACGCAGCTCGAGGTGACTGCTGCCACGCCTGCTGGGCAAAAAAATCAATAATCAACATAATGTCGTTATAATGAGCAAGTGTCCTATTTAACTTTATTTTGTAAAACATCGTCACAAAGGTATGCTGTTACTAAACTTATTATTTTCAAGTCACCTTAATTTTGTCAAAATATCTCGTTCGCAAAACTTCGACTTTAATACGACCCGCGCGCGTCCGAACTGTGCCTATTTTTGAGGAATTGTCTCAAATTCTTCTTGGACGCAAAATAAAGTAAAAGTTGGAGTCTCATTTAAAAGTTGTTAATAGCCCGAGAAGTTGGGCCAATTCAACAGGTCGCTGGCTGGGTGAAGAGGTTAAGCAGAACCCCGCGGCGGTTTAATTCGGCTAACCAAGTAAAAACAGCAGTATGAACCGAGACTATCGAAGTTCTTAGGCCTTTTTGAAACTAGACTCCCTGAATTTCGTATTAACCTCGTTTTCGTGCCTCGGTAGGTACATTAAACCTTTAATGTCTTCTTAATAATGTATTTTGTCGCAGAAAATTTGTAAGAACGATTTTATTCAAGAGAACTCAAATCTATTAGAAAAAATATAACAATTACTTTTTCTAATGGAGTTATTAATTTTTAAAAATTTCTTGAGCAGCAATGTAGTTTTAACATTTATTTAACGTTAATTTCAGAGAGGCAGAGCTAGTAGTTTCAAACATAAAGTGCAAATTACACAATATGCACGAAGTTGCATGCCAGTTTAACTGCGTTGCGGGGTTTGATAGATAGAACTCATAGAACTCAGTATACATTACCTCGGTAACCCGCAATGTAATGAAACTTGCATGCAATGTCTTGCATGTGTGTAAATTGCGCTTTACTGTCAGTTGTTAGCTTGTAACAACTATTTTTGTTGTTTTAAAGAATTCTGTTTAGTTGTTATTGTAGATCGATAAGTGCATCCTAACGCCATCTGGTAGTGATCTCGCGCGTTATTTCTCATCATTAGCAGCCTACGTCAATAATTCAATACTCTCACACATTAAACAGGACATACGTCACATGTGACGTTAGTTCAGATTTTAAACACGACATGGGCAAGTACGAGTGCGCTGGTGTCTCTCTTTGACCGCAGCTCCCAAAGCGAACGGTCGCACCCACTCTGATTTAGCTAAAGCTCGCAGCGAAGCTTCTAGAAAGATGGCGAAGATCATCAAGTTTAATAAATTTAAATCATGAGTTTTAAGGCTCACATGCCGCCTTAATTTTAATAAAACTTATTTAAAATAATGGCAATGTAACAGTTAATTATTGAGTGAAGGAAATCCCGATAATGTGAGTATTAACGTTATTCGCTTTTGTTCGTATTTAACTGTTTGTCAAAACCTAATCTCGGAACCACGTTTAACCTAGGTGTAATTTTGTTATTAGGGGTCCTTAGTTTACGGTACATCCGGCGGTTACACTAAATTCCCTGGTCTTCGGTGGTGCAAGACAGTTGCACATGTCCAGAGCTTACGTGGCATTGATGATTTGAGCTTCTCACCTTGAAGCCCCCAAGGACATCGGCTTCCTTACTGCAGCTGAAGAATCAGTGATATAGTGTTTGTATAAAACTGTTTGGACAAGGTTAGTGTACCTAAGGCGTATCCATTTCTTGAAACATTTAACGTGTGTTAAATAAATAAATAATTTGTTACATTGCATAGGTGTGTTTCTTTTGAATAGTAACCGGTAGCAAGGCGCCCTGAGGTAATTTTTATATTTAATTAGAGTCTTATGCCAACCGATCTGGGTGGCTGGTGGGCCTGGTGGTAATCCCCAAAATAAGAGGTTACAAGCTGTGTTGCATTGTTGATGCATTGCGTGCCGAATTAATTTGTATGAGAAAGAAAAACCCTGTTTTTTAAATAACAGATGTGTTATTTAAAAAAACAGGTTTTTTTTTACGTTCATTAGTGCTTATATTGTCAGCCCTTAAAATATATGTTACATAAGGCAGGCACACACTGTATAAGGGTTTATTAAAATCAACCACAAAATAAGTAGGGAACAAATATAATGACCACCAGAAAATACTTTGATACCCTCAAGCTTTCTTACCAAAAAAATGTACTGAACACCAAAAAAAGAATTCTACCATTACAATGGTACTACCCTTTTCACGAAACAAATTATTTAATTGAATATTTTTGTTTCGTGTTATTTTTTAACGAGGAAGTTACCCCGATCATTTTATAAACGATATGATACAGAGAAAGAATATAATGGAAAAATAAACCATCTTCGTCTGTAGCCCCCGACAGGATTCGAACCTGCGACCTTTCTATTAACGCTAGACTGCTCTACCAACTGAGCTACGAGGACAGTGACGCAAGTTGTAAATTTTTCCACTATATTCCCGCTAAGACTAGCGCCCTCTCTGTATCGAGTTATAGACTTGTTTCACAGTCTTGGCACCACTCTAACTCACTCACTCACTCACTCTTGCGTCACTGTCCTCGTAGCTCAGTTGGTAGAGCAGTCTAGCGTTAATAGAAAGGTCGCAGGTTCGAATCCTGTCGGGGGCTACAGACGAAGATGGTTTATTTTTCCATTATATTCTTTCTCTGTATCATATCGTTTACAATGGTACTAACTGTTTTAGTAACGACTGAAACATTTAAATTGTATTTTTTTTTTTTTTTTTTTTTTTTTATTTAATCAAGGTTTACCAACAAATGTTTACACCAGTGCTAAACATAGTTTACATGATAATTAGTGTTAAAGAGTAGCGTAACATTTACTTAAAGGTAAACTCCACGTGCGAAACTTGTGAAGATTACTAATCTAAACTAAAATTGACAGTAACTAGCAACAACTAATAGGTACAAACAAAGATAAGTGCTTATTAAGACAATAAAATCCGAGCGATACAATTTAAAGGTTTAAGGGTTTGTGTGTTTCCTTATGGCTTTGCGTAACTTGCTGGGTGGGTCAAAGTGAATATCCATGTCTTGACTGCAACTGTTGGCCAACTGACATAACCTGCTTACTGGCGAGTTCCTACCTAACACTGACCTTCTGATAGGTGGACATAACGGTGTAATAGAATTTCGAGGAAATCTGCATGGAGCGCGAAATTGAAAAAGATCTAATAATTGCGGACAGTTTATTTTATGATGAAGAATTTTATGTAAAAATAAGGCGTCTAGAATTTTTCTACGGGTGTCAAGGGAATCAATTTTAAAATATTGCAATCTACGTTTATACGATGTTTTCCTTCTAGCCAGTGCAGTAGTTCGCTCATGAAAAGCCATGTGTCGAACAAACCGTTTTTGCACCCGCTCAAGTCGCAGTGAATGTGTCGCATAATGGGGTCGCCAAACGACACTGCAGTACTCCATGATACTCCTAACTAAACTATTATACAGCATTAGTTTTGTTTTGCTTCGTTTAAAGGATTTCCCATTTCTTATTACGAATCCTAACATTTTAGACGACCTTTTAACTGTGTTTTCGATATGCGGTATAAAGGTGAGCTTGGCATCAAACAGTACTCCCAGGTCCCGAATAGATTCAACCTCTTTTAGCTTATGGTCGCTAATATGATAGCTGGATGGTGTCACTGTGCGTTTTCGAGTGAATTTCAAGTGGACACACTTTTTTGGGTTTAAGTGCATAAGATTATGTTAGCACCATCTACTGAGCCTGTTTATATCGTCCTGAAGTAATGTGACGTCTACGGGTGAGGTAACAGCACGAGCGAATTTCAAATCATCGGCGTACATAAATACTCTAGAATTATGAAAGCAGTCCGTTACGTCATTGATGAATATGTTAAATAATAAAGGTCCCAAGTGGGAACCCTGTGGTACTCCTGAAACTATGTTACGGGCGGTTGATTGGTAGCCATTAACCACTACATAGAACTGCCGATCATTAAGGTAAGAGCAAATCCATTCCAACAAGGATCCAGATATTCCATAAGCAGACAATTTGTGCATTAAAATATTATGGGGAACTTTATCAAATGCCTTACTAAAATCTGTATATATAACGTCGGTTTGTCCGCCACGATCAATAACGTCTGCTAAATATTCGGTAAAAATTCAAAGATCAAATTTAGTAAATGATTACCAAATTTAGTAACTGAGCACCTAATCTTAGCGAAGAAATTATTACAATATGTCTACCTAAATAAGTCACTATGATTGCCATAAAATGTATGCATATTACCAAATAAAGTAGTACTTGCCGCTCAACTCCGTCGCCCCGCCCGCGCCGCGAATTTAGGGAATATGAAGAGGTATCAGGTTAGTAAACATTTTCTAGTAACTTAAATGATTCCTTGTTTATAGCGATCGAAAGGTAAAAATAGCTACCAAAACCCGAATCAGCGTACCCCACTTCCACGTGGTCTTGTCTGTCTTACCCCTAGAGTGTATATAAAAGCCCGCGGAGACAGAAGCAAGTTTCTGGCGGGAGCCCGGGCGGAGGGCGGGAGACTGAGTTAGTTTTGGGTTAGCAATGATTAGTTGGGAGACATTTTCTTTAATAGGATAGTAAGATGTTATAATTTGGTTATCAATTAACATAAAAATGGTGATTAAATCTTGGCCCTCATTAACTATTTTTGGGTTAGCAATGATTAGTTATGACACATTTTCTTTAATAGGATAGTAAGATGTTATAATTTGGTTATCAATTAACATAAAAATGGTGATTAAATCTTGGCCCTCATTAACTATTTTTGGGTTAGCAATGATTAGTTGGGAGACATTTTCTTTAATAGGATAGTAAGATGTTATAATTTGGTTATCAATTAACATAAAAATGGTGATTAAATCTTGGCCCTCAGTAACTATTTTTGGGTTAGCAATGATTAGTTGGGACACATTTTCTTTAATAGGATAGTAAGATGTTATAATTAGGTTTTCATTTAACATAAAAATGGTGGTAACATTTTGGTGATCATTTACTATTTATGTGTTAGCAATGATTAATTAGGAGACATTTTCTTTAAATAGGATAGTAAGATGTTATTATTTAGGTTATCATTTCACATTAAAATGGTGAAAAAAATTAGGTGCTCAGTTACTATTTTTGGTCGTCAAAAGTATTTTTTTTGTGTTCATATTTTACTATATCTGGTGGTCCGTTAAACATATGCCAAATAAGTATACCCGTCCCTGATCGATAAAAGAACCTAGTTATAAATAATAATGAGGTGGTCGCAATGGAATCGGATCTGACAACTGTCTTTTTCGGCTTAAAAATGAACCAGCTCGCCAAGTTGAAAACGATGGGAGAGTCGTTTCTTCCAAACCTGATCTTTTGGGTGAGATAGAGCACTTTTACGGACAGCTCGTCAACTTGCAGACCCGAAGTTAGTCTGGCTGAAGACCCTAGAGCTCTCTAACCCGACACAAACCACGATGACGCGACACGCCTTGCGTCTGCGATGAACGGCACACTTGGATCATGGATGGCCAACTCAGGCCGCCCCAAAAGTGGCCCCGCCCATGCGTCACATTATATTATAGTTCCTGTATAAATGACGTAGGACGCTGGGCGCGGCATGTCTTTGCTTTGCGCTTGGATATTGACTCACTCAGCAAGACCGCGCTGAGCCAGACGGCCGACACGGCGAGGCAGGGGCGCGAGCGCGCGGAGGCGCCGCGCCCGCGCCGCACCGCCCCGCACCGCTCCGCCGCCATCGCCACCAGCGACAGCGTGCTGGCTGCCACAGGGAACGACTGCGAACAGAAAAATTTAATCTTGATCACTTTTTAACCGACGTCAAAAAAGGAGGATGCTGTGATTACTCGAAGACGCCTGGACCGATTTTGAATATTCTTTTTTTATTTGAAAGGGTATCCTTCCCAGGTAGTCCCATACTCATCGGGTCAGGATCGGATGATAGAATCCTGGAAAAATCGAGGGAACTCTTCAAGATGTATGGGCACACTTTAAGTGATTTATACGCTTTTACTGATGTGATGTCATTGTCTGTTAAAACTTTGTTTTTAATATGTAATATGACTAGGGGCTAAAATAAGAAATATTACCACAAGATCGTTATATAAAAAAAATCGAGGTGTAATATGGCTTTTAGACCAGAGGTATCTGGGGGCACGGCAGTGCCCCCGCCAAGTCGAGCGCGAAGCAAACACTGCCGTACCATCCTTTACTGGAACCATTTCGCCGCATTTTCAGGCCCCTATTTGAGAACCTCTGGATAAGATCAGAACGCAGAAATTCTCGTCATCCAGTAAGCTATAATCACATACTTAAAATCCAAAATTTCAAGTCTGTAGGTCATTTAGTTCCGAAGTTAAGCGAAAGCAAAGTTTCGCATTTATGACACTCACTCACTCACGCACTCATGATCATCAAAGTAGAACTAGTACTTCCCATAAACTCAGAGAGCTGAAATTTGGTACAGAGTTAGGGTTTAATGGCCACGTAAAGGGAAAACTATAAAAAATTGCAATTTCAACCCAGTTTTCTAGATATACTAACGGTATACATTACTTTGTAATCCTATACAAATATATAGGATTACAAAGTTACATTTGCAGTGAATGGGAAATTCAAAAGCAAGAATGGGCCTGCATTCATAGGTTGTACTTTGTATGTATGGATATCACATTAACCTACAAAAAGAAGTGAGATCCCATAAAAACATTCCATGTAAAAAAGAGGCCAAGTCTCGAAACTCTTCCACCGTATAAAAATATGAGATATTTCGTATATTTCGTCTCAGGCATTCTTATTAATCTTTATTTGCTTGCTAAATACAATTCTGCAACGTGGCAATCACACAACTTAACTGTATTTATGGATTTTTGCATACTTACCTAAAATTATGTAGTATTGTGTGATTGCCAAGTCACAAAATTTTATTTAGCAAGCAAATAAAGATTATTAAGAATGCATGAGACTTGGCTCTACGAAATATCTCATATTTTTTTACGGTGGAAGAGTTTTGAGACTTGGCCTCTTTTTTACATGGAATGTTTTTTTATGGGATACACTCTACTTTTCACATCGACTGCAAGAAAATAGTAAACACGAAGATTATCCATCCATAATCAATAATAAATTTCACGGCGAAAAGATTGACAATTTGCATACTTAACAGAAACAACAGAGCAGTCTATCCCAGTCAATCTATTAGCCTATGCCAAGTATGCCGTTAATCACGCTTGAACGTTTGGACGCGGCTATTGACGATCAGAGGCGTTTATTTTTTTGAATGATGGTGATTTAAGTATTAAAAACACCTAATGTTTGACATGAATTCAATTTTCTGATTGGTCGATTTTAATATCCAGCTTTATTCTGGTTAGTTGATAGCAAATACAATTTTTATTGAAAGAATTGTGATTGGTGGATTTAATACGGAGAAATGTTTTCATTGGTCAAATTAAATATTTAAAAAATCATAAATATGTATACATGTTAAAGCGGGAAATAAAATACCAAAAATAGTCCCTCCGATTACGCTCTGCCAGTCAGAACTGAAACGTGTGGCGAAATTTAAGTACCTGGGGCATTGGCTCAGCGAGGCTCTCACAGATGATGCAGACATGAAGAGGGAGCGCAGGGCGTTTGCGGTGAGGTGCAATATGCTGGTCCGTAGGTTTACAAGGTGTGAGAAAGAGGTTAAGTTTAAGACCTTCTGACCTTCTGTCAAACGTTTTATACCTGCAGCCTATGGACCAAGTATACCCGAAAACCCTACGACTCCCTGCGCGTCCAGTATAATAATGGCTTCAGGATGTTGTTGGGACTCCCGCGATATTGTAGCGCGTCCGGTATGTTCTGCGAGGAGCGCACGGACGGTTTCTGTGCGATAATACGCAAGCGCGTGGCCTCCCTGATGCGCCGCCTTTGTGACAGTCCCAACAGCCTCCTTACAGCCATCGACGATAACGTAAACGGCCCGCTATGGAGGCACTGGAACTCCATTCACATGGAGTCCAGACAGAATATTTTTCAATGAATTAAATTTTAATGTTTTATTCATTATGAATTCGAATTTTATTATTATTTGACATGTTTTTATTTTACTTTAATAATTAAGTTATATTGTATTATGTTCCATGTTTGTATTATAATATGGGCAATGCCTGAAATAAAGAAGAAGAAGAATAATAATAATATATATTTGCATGTCCTTGTGACCAAACATGTAGCTCTGTATTTATTATTGAACCACCTATTTGTATAACAACAATCAGTATAATTTCATGGCGTATAATGTTCAAATAGTATAATACATGTTTGATATAACGTTTAATGGATATAATGTATACTGGATATAAGTATTAGTGGTATATCGTTATATCCAGTGAAACTATATCAAAAGTTTGTATATCGATCGTTACGCACCCAATCCGGTTTTGGTAGTGGTAGTGTTACGTTCTCACCTCAACATAATATGTTACGTGGCAGGTGGAGGCGTGTAGCCGCGCGGCGCGGGCGGCGGCGAGCGGCGCGGAGGCGGCGCACACGAGCAGGTCCGCCGCGCATGCGCTCAGCAGCTGCGGCGTGCGCAGCCGCGCCGCGCCGCCCGACGCCAGCGCCGCCATTAAGCTTATGTTACCTGCAACATTGGAGCATACTATGTACATGAATACAACCCTTCAAATATTACACCTTAACGAAACAAATGATTGTATAATAGTATTTTACGCAATCATAATATAATGTATGCTTTTTCAGTCGAGCACCACGTTTACCTAATTAAGGTACGAGACTTAAAAAGCTAATTATATAACTATTGTATACAATACTTTTTCTACTAGTCAACTGAACTAATTAAACAAACTTGGTACCTATCTATTGAAAATCTAAGCCCTGCTGAAACGAAGCGCAGCCAACGGCTTTTTCTTTTTTTGTCGTTGATGTCTTTTACTTTTCTTCTGTACGGGTGCCTGTCGTATCGCATAATGTTGATCGTCCTAAAAATGTTTGGCCGAGAATGTTTGGCATTATGTTGAGTGGCATACTACTTATTTAGCCTATTCATTTTAGCGCATACACATTTAAGAGGGGGCGCTCCGCGAAATCGAGGTTCTTAGATTGAATATTTACCTATGACAAACTAAAGCGAATGCCAGGAAAAAGAACATACCAAAACTACATCATATTTGCAATTGAATCGTCTGAACAAAACCATACAAAACCAAAATTGCCTCGATAGAAAAGAACCGCCAAAACATGTCTTATTTTTACTCAATTTCAATAGTGTGAGGTTCCCGTGCATATAACTTAAGTAAAAGTTGAGTGTATAATAGCTTTTCACATTACCTAATGAAAGTACTAGCGGGGTATTTTTATGTAGTCCCTTTTCAGACTTATTGAGGTGAAACGTATTTGGCGTATAGGCCTTTTTTATTTAGCGCGATACCCTTTCTCCCGTCGCGTGTTTCGTGCGGTTCTGTATATCTTTTGTTGCCGTTCGCGGGCGGAGTCAGTCGTAATCGCTCCGCTGAGACGAGAGGACTACGTTCTGTGCTCTCACGACAGCACGATGAACATAATTATTTCAATAATATTGTGACCCAGTATATTCGTCCAGTGAATGAACGTATCATTACATTCCAGTAGATATTTTGCTACATTTTGAAATAATATATTTAAAAGTCGACCTTAACATATAGATCTTAAAGTTCAAAATACAACTATAAGATTACGCAGCGATCGGCGGGTGACCCGGCTTCTTAGAATAATTTGTGCAGTACATGCAAAACTAGACGAACATTTTTCTGTCGATCGTGTATTTACTTTATGAAAGATTATCACTATCACTATCACTACATAGTATAAAACAAAGTCGCTTCCCGCTGTCTGTCCCTATGTATGCTTAGATCTTTAAAACTACGCAACGGATTTTGATGCGGTTTTTTTTAATAGATAGAGTGATTCAAGAAGAAGGTTTATATGTATAATATAGTATCCGTGCGAAGCCGGAGCGGATCGCTAGTTGAGAATAAATCCGGTTATGTTCAAAATCGATGTCTGAGAGGTCTAAATACGAATTCATAATCAGAAATATTTCAAAAAGTGGTCGCATTATTTAAAATTTTTGAAACATTCGTTGTAAATTAATATGCGCGTTTTTTTTTAAGAACAACATACATTGACAGGCTTCTCGAGGGTGAAGATTCTAGAAATGATGTCCATTTTGAATTCCAAGATGGCGGACATTGCTTTTCGAATTTAAACTTTCGTGAGACGTGTTGAAACAGTACTAATAATTACACGGTTCAACTCACGTATTAAATGTCACTACGGGCGACATGTTTCGAACTCTTCGGGAATTCTTCTTAAGGATGAGTGTTTTCGCGGCGGTGTCGCTTGAATCTTGTCGTGATTCAAGCGACACCGCCGCGAAAACACTCATCCTGAAGAAGAACTTCCGAAGAGTTCGGAACATGTCGCCCGTAGTGACATTATTGACATTGTTTTTCTTTAAAGTCATCACGGGTGTCGCTTTTAGGGTTATCGAGAGTGCAGATTCCAACAATTATTGCCTGCGAACTTGGACATTTTGATATTAAAAAAGTGAACATAATTATGCACTTTTTCTTTAATATGTTCAAAATTGATAACTAAAGGGCCAAAGCGTCTCCATTGTCTCCAAGTACGAATCCTAGATCAGAATTGAAAAATTTGGCCGCCACACAGTAGTGGCCTGAAAATCTGACTTTCATAGACATGATCGAAGTTTTCATAATATATTATAGTTTTTTTTTAATGCTACTAATAAATTCACGGTTAAATTCACGTATTAAACGACACGACAGGCGACATGTTTTGAACACTTCGGGAGTTCTTCTTCAGGATGAGTGTTTTCGATGTTTGTTTTGAAGAAGAACTCCCGAAAAGTTCGAAACATGTCGCCTGTTGTGACATTTAATGCGTGAATTTAACCGTGGATTTATTAGTAGTATTTTAGACATGTCTAGGCTTTTACTAGCCATTATTATGCTAGCTCACAAGTAAAAAAACGGAAGGCCATATTTCAGTTATAGCTCCGGTGGTTTTTTAAGCAACAAAATGTAGGTAGTGGTATTCCTTGGGTAATTAAAGTAATTTGTACTCTATAAAGTGAGTGTTTTCGCGGCGGTGTCGCTTGAATCATGTCGTGATTCAAGCGAAACCGCCGCGAAAACACTCAATCCTGAATAAGAACTCCCGAAGAGCTCGAAACATGTCACCCGTAGTGACGTTTAATACGTGGGTGAACCGTGTAATTATTGACATTTTTTTTTTTAAAGTCATCACGGGTGACGCTTTTAGATTCCAACAATAGGGGCGTAGACACTAAATAAAATAATGTGATATTTTCTCGAAGAAGGATAAAAAAAATTGTCAAATGGAGAAAAAATCAACGCAAAAGGTTAAATAATCACGAAGTCATAAGTGTACAAAGTTTTAAGAAGGGATGTGTTCTGTCCCTTTTTCGCAAAACGCAACTTCATATGAAACGATGACGCTGGAAGAATGTGACGTCACAGAAGACGCCAACGTGCCGCGCGCATCGTGGTCGGCGACGCCGTCGACGCGGCCTGCCGGCAGCATCCTGTAATGTGACGTCACACACCGTTTGCGTTTTCTCTCTCTAACAAGCAATATTAAAACGGTTGTAGCTTCGTAATTCTTTGAGATATCTGAATGGGATTTTCATCACTATGCATATTTTTTTGCCTTTTTTCTTTTGGAGTAATAATAATTTTCGAGTCTGCACCCGAATTATTGCCTGCGAAGTTGGACATTTTTATATTAAAAAAAGTGAACACAATTTTGCAGTTTTTCTTTAATACGAGTATGTTCAAAATTGATAACTAAAGGGCCAAAGCGTCTCCATTGTCTCCAAGTACGAATCCGAGATCAGACCCCGTATCATGGTCGGCCTTATCACTCGATAAGTGACAAGATAGGGGCATCGTCTCGTTCTATCAAACGGTGTCAGCCAGTGACGGACGCTCTATCCTGTCACTTATCGCGTGATAAGGCCGACCATGACACGGGGTCAGAATTGAAAAATTTGGCCGCCACACAGTGGCCTGAAAATCTGGCTTTCATAAACATGATCGAAGTTTTCATAATAAATTACAGTTTTTTTTTAATACTACTAATAAATTCACGTATTAAATGACGCGACAGGTGACATGTTTCGAACTCTTCGGGAGTTCTTCTTCAGGATTAGTGTTTTCGATGTTTGTTTTGAAGAAGAACTCCCGAAGAGTTCGAAACATGTCGCCTGCCGTGACATTTACGTTAATTTTTTAACGGTGGATTTATTAGTAGTATTTTAGATATGTCTCACAAAAGTTTAAATTCGATTATAGCTGTTTTTTTGCTTTAGCCTTTTACGAGACATTATTATGCTAAATTACAACCCTTACGTGATTTAGTAAAAAAACGGAAGGTCATTTCAGTTATAGCTCACGAAACTGACTTAGCTACTAGCGAAAATTATATCTTCAAATATAAAAGGTACTTACAGATTTTATCTTTCTTTCCACTTATTATAATTATCTATCCCAAGTAGCATTTAAGTGTCGGTAAAATCAATATACCAGCCAATTTAGAACTTAGTGTTTTAAGGGACTTATAAGAGTGTCAGAGAAAACTAACCTGAGCTCTAGCTGTATAAAATCATTATAAAGGAATCTGCGTACGCATGGGGTGTTATATCAGAATATAAAAAATCTACTATAAAACTTTAAGTGTTGTGTGACACTTCGACCTAATTCTATCGTTAAAGCTGTATACAGGCTGTATTGTAGTATCAATTGGCACTTGTTGCTGTAAAAAAGTATCTGTAAACTCCGTTATAAAACTTTAAGTATTGTGTGACGCTACAAGCTTATTCTATCATTAAAGCTGTATAGAGGCTATAGTGTAGGATCACCTGGCACTTGTTGCTGTACAAAAGTATTTGTCAACTCCGATTTAAAACTAATTCTTATGGCGTAATTTTACACTAAGTAGTAAGGTTATTATAGAACTAAAAGAATAAATGACAGCTGTAGTACAGTTTTTGTCTGTATTTCTGACCAAAGTCGCTTAAAGTAATTTTTTGGCGTAATTTTGCACTCATATAAGTATAGTAGTTTTATGATTTCTGACAAGGAGTGTATTATAAAACTAAATGAATAAATGGCAGTCATATTACAGCTTTAGTCTATTACTGACAGTTGCTCAAATCTATTTGTATAAAAATATTCTATTACAAAGCTGATTTAAATCCAAAAGCTGTAGAAGTGACTCCATTAATTACATAGTACAGCTACTAAGAGTATAATGCTCTCCAACTATCCTATAGGCTGTTTAAAAACTGTCGCCATTTTACTATGATTAAAAACATATTTGAAAATATAATTAAAGATACACTTGCAAATATTTAACAAAAACTTGTCATATTATGATCACCAGCTAAAATAAATTGTCTTTAGCCTTAGAATTAACATTAAAAGAAAAAAAAACCTTAACCTTAAAAACAAAAACTAAACTTATGTACGACTTTTAGATATTTTTGTTATGTTTCTCTTGATTATTAAGCAGGGGCGTGAATATTTTGCCAGAAAAGATACACATGTTCACAATAAATAATAATCGGCACTTACCAATAGTAATATAACTTCTCTCAAGATCCTGTATCTTAACTGCACTTTATTACTTTCCACTTATGTTTGTCATTTGTCGCCATTACAAATATATAACGAATGAACAAAAGACATTTTTAGACTTAAATATTTTTTATTCTATTGTAATTCTTCTTAAAAACCTATTTAAAACTTATATTCTTAAATCATATTTATAAGAGATAATCTGTAGTGCTAAGGTTTCCATTTACACCGAATTACAGCTATTATACAACTTATCTATTGCTTGTACAGCTACTGTACAGCTACTGTACAGCTCTAATAACGCGAAAAGCTGTATAATTGGGGCCCTTTTTTAACTTATAAGGGCTGTATAAGCGCTTATACAGCTGTAGTACAGCCTAAATGTACAGCTTATAGTATTCAAATAAACTGATATACAGCTCTTATACAGCATGCAATGCTACTTGGGATAGGTATTCATCATGTTTCATCTGACTGTCGGGGCATATACTATGCGAGAAGGAGCGGGGCAGCAATAGACGCATCAGCGCGGCAGGTACGGGGCGCGCGGGTGATTTCTGATTTTTCCCTGGCGATACGCCCCCTCTTAAAAGTTCTAAAGTATGTTTATCCTAATATTGATTACTCGAACATTGAATTACCTAAAAAGTAATAGTCCTAATTTTCATTGTCATAGTAATTATTTTGCATATTATTAAATTAGCTAAAATTACACCACCGATACAATTTTTTTCCTAAATTTAATACTATTTTTAAACTCTGAGCAGACCCGACCTACTTCTAGATAAATAAGATAGTTTCGTTAGTTGCATTTTCCCTCAGTGCAGAAATAGGGGCTCCACGGAGCGGGGCTGCGTCGACATGAGGGCGGGTCATAGGTTATTCAAGTATTAGGCAATTATCAGCAGAGACAACATGAGGGCATAATTAAGTAATAGGCAATTCTGACCAGATCCAACCTGCATTTAGATTCGGACAATAAATATTTAGGACAATCGATATATATGCGTAACAAAATGTATGCACAACATTTTTAGAACATTACATATTAGTAACATCAAAGTTATGCACATCAATCATTCTTAAAAAAAAACTTCGACACAATAAACATTCGGACAATAAATATTTGTCCACAATCGATATTAGGAACAACAATTTCGGCAAATAAAAAATTTGCACAACAATGTTTATGCCTTACGTTATTCGGCATAAAATTGGTATGCGACAAAATAGTAGGACCAAAAATTGTATGCCACCGTTCAGTTGGGGGCCTCCATAGTCAAAAGTATATGATTTTAGTTTGGTGTACGAAGTCTTAACTCAAACATTAAAGTCGACGAGTATAAAGACCGGGTTGCACTCCGGGAGTGCCGGTAGAAGTGAAAACTTGCGAATTGCTTTAATTATCAGTATTAAAAAAGAAACGGATCCGAAGTTCATTATTCCGCAGTGTCTCAAGACGAGAGTCTTTGACCAGTGTGTGTTGCCAGTGATGACGTATGGCACGGAAACGTGGTCGCTTACTATGGGCCTCATTAGAAGGCTCAAAGTCACCCAAAGGCTATGTTGGCAATTTATCTGCGCGATCGCTATCCGCAGAAATGAGGCTATCCGCAACAGAACCAAGGTAACCGACATAGCCCTCCGAATCGCTAAACTTAAGTGGCAGTGGGCGGGGCACATTGCACGTACGTTACCGATGGCCGTTGGGGCGGAAAGGTTCTCTAGTGGCGACCACGTACCGGAAGGCGCAGCGTGGGTAGGCCCCACACAAGGTGGACTGATAATAATAAATAAATAAATAAATATTAGGGGACAATCTTACACAAATCTACCTAGTCCCATAGTAAGCTCATTAAGGCTTGTGTTATGGGTACTAGACGACTGATGACCTGGTAAAGGTCGCGGGAGTCCGCTGATGCGGGCGGCGCAGCACCGGTCATTGTGGCACTCTTTGGGGGAGGCCTATGTCCAGCAGTGGACGTCTCTCGGCTGATATGATGATGATGATGATGAACGCGCGTTGGAAGCATTACGTGATTACCCCTCAGCAAGTAGATGTATTATAGTAAGAGTTGAGTTGTCCTAACGTACGTGTAAACGTCTAGAGTCACGTGATCACCCCTCTGGGCTACAGACAACTATGGTTTATTATAGTGAGAGTTGAGTTGTCCTAACGTACGTCTAAACGTCTAGATTCACGTGATCACCCCTCTGGGCTACAGACAACTATGGTTTATTATAGTGAGAGTTGAGTTGTCCTAACGTACGTCTAAACGTCTAGAGTCACGTGATCACCCCTCTGGGCTACAGACAACTATGGTTTTTTATAGTGAGAGTTGAGTTGTCCTAACGTACGTCTAAACGTCTAGAGTCACGTGATCACCCCTCTGGGCTACAGACGACTATGGTTTATTATAGTGAGAGTTGAGTTGTCCTAACGTACGTCTAAACGTCTAGAGTCACGTGATCACCCCTCTGGGCTACAGACAACTATGGTTTATTATAGTGAGAGTTGAGTTGTCCTAACGTACGTCTAAACGTCTAGAGTCACGTGATCACCCCTCTGGGCTACAGACAACTATGGTTTATTATAGTGAGAGTTGAGTTGTCCTAACGTACGTCTAAACGTCTAGAGTCACGTGATCACCCCTCTGGGCTACAGACGACTATGGTTTATTATAGTGAGAGTTGAGTTGTCCTAACGTACGTCTAAACGTCTAGAGTCACGTGATCACCCCTCTGGGCTACAGACAACTATGGTTTATTATAGTGAGAGTTGAGTTGTCCTAACGTACGTCTAAACGTCTAGAGTCACGTCATCACCCCTCTGGGCTACAGACGACTATGGTTTATTTTTCCATTATATTTGCTCTCTGTATTCCTTCAAATATTAAGTACTTAATTTTTTTCCTGTATCACCATTACAAGAGGAAATTGACGCAGAGAACAGGAGAGATTGACATTTTTCATATATAGTAGGTACCTAGTAGTAGTATAACTCTTTATTGTACAAAATAAAGTTATCTTTTGAGTAGAAACGAGAAGAGGTAGACAAATGCAACATGTACAACCAGGTACAAGAAATGCTACAGATACATTTACTTACATACATGTATAATGGATAACATAACTATGTATACCACACAGGAAAGGAGAAGAAAAACCGCATCGACAGAAGGAAATAATAAAATAAAAAAAAGACCGGGTTGCACTCCGCGAGTGCCGACAGAAGTGAAAACTCAATAACATTGTAACAGTTTTTCGATCAGGTCACGTGACACCTTACGGTGTCACCCTAAAAATGAATTTGACGCAAATTTATAAACAATTATCAATTATTTAGGCGGACGGGCCACGGGCGTGTTGGGTGCGACGAATACCAATTTGTCTTTGCCATTGCCAAATATTTTTCAAAGCTTTATCTCTTTAGGAATGACGTCTAAATTCGAACTATTCGAATTTGCAAGAACAGCAAACGGCGGTGGCGACCAAAATATCAATTTGTTTTTGCCTATAGTAAATATTTTTCTAAGCTTTATCTCTTTAGGAATAAAGCCCAAATTCGAACTATTCAAATTTTCTCAATAGCAAAACGGTGAAGGACGCGTTGGTTAAAATTACAAATTTATTTGCAGAATATGCTATTGCAAAAATTGTTTAACGGCTTTATACTCTTACGAATAGCGTTCAGTTTTGAATGAAGTCAAATCGGCTAACAGCAAAAAGTGACCTCCTTCACATCTGACGTCACAAAACTCTGTCGCGTATTTAACAATTTTTCCGAACCTCAAAAAGTGCTCAGCGCCGCTAAAGAAGTTTTCACTTCAAAAAATTGTGGCGTGCTAGTGATGGTTTAAATCAGATAACAACGGTATCTAATTGATATATTGTATTGGCGAGGTATTCAGGCGAGGAATTTTCGTTGATTGGCAATAGGCGCAATAATTGTCATTAATCATTATTAATATTCTCATTTTGTTTGCTCGTGTGGAATAGAATTCAGGGTGGAATAGATGCCGGTTTTTTGTAAAATATCCCGGATGTGACAGTGGCTCAGATATCGCCGGTTTTCTGAAGTGCTGTTAACAGCGAATATAGTTGTTACTATTACCGATAACTCCTAGTAGGGAGACCAGCACGTACAGCGCTAGCAGCGGCGCGAGCTGCGCGCGCGCCGGCTCCCACGCCTCGCTCGCGTTGCCGAACATCGCATCTCCGCCTGCAACAACAACACAACCTTACATTACATACGACACAGGCCTTGTTCATGCACAGGCGACTCGTCAGGCGACACGACACGCGCGTTGACATTGCGCGTGGCGCGAGGTGCGCATTGCGGTTCGGCGGTTCCATAAGGCCTTATATTTATATATTTTTTATTTATTTATATAGAAAGATCATCAGCTGAAATAATACACAGTAACTTAAAACGATATAGTGCTAGCTAATAACAGATCCTCACCGATAGCGTTATTAATTATATAAAAAATAACTGAGCAAAAATCCAAACAAAAGCACAACGCTTTTGCGTCTTGGAAGAGCTACACTCTCGCTCTAGCTCGCCCTAGTCGCTATTCGACGCGCTAAGCAATCTGAGGGGGTGAGGTGCGCGGCAATCCGTGAAGCGCCGCCCGCGCGCCCCGACCCGCTCGTCGAGCACGTGACCGCGCGGCAGCCATTGCACAGACAAGACGGGTCACAGTAAAGTGATCTTACGATCGCCGTATATTAACTGGACCGTGCAAGGGTCAAGTTTGCTATCTGTGAAGGGTGTGAACTATGTACGGGTTTCGGACTACAGTAAAAACCCTGTATTGTTTATTTTACTATTTCACAATTTGTCCAATATAACGGTGCATATTTTAAGATTTTTTGCGGGTTTAGGGAAAACTCAGTTAAAGGTCCGATGAAGAAACAGATGGCATTGAATTGATTGGTGTATACTTAGTAATATGGTTCCGTTTGGCACCCACGGGTGCAGAAACCTATAAAAGAAAACACAACACAAAGTAGAAAAACACTAATTATTTAACAATCATTTTAAAATCAATCACATTGTTGTTTCATAGACGAATTTTAATCATAAACCTTTTTTTGAAAATGTTTAGGCCGATGAAAGCATTTTTCATTACTTATTGAATACCTAGACACTCTCGCTGAAACTGATGCAAGTCGGTTTTCAAATGCACTAGGGGCATCACTATGCCTCTGCTTACGGCTAGCGCATCACTAGCTGTAAAAAAAAAGTCAGTTGGAACAATATGGCCGTACCGTGTGCATCTAATTTTCTACTCCCGCGCCGCTTTCCTTCTAAAACTTTCTGTTGGTGATAAGGGTGACTGCAGTGCCGTGTATTGTGCATGTTTTCCTGGATTTCCCGAAACGCTGAAGTTAGGTGAGTTGTTTTTGGTTTTCTTTGAGTGTGAATCGTGCTTTCAAGGTATACCTACCGCCGACGCTCGCAACAAGATTTAGGGAAAGGACCAACGAACGTGTTTTGAAACCTATGAAAGTCCACTTAAAATCGAAGCCCCAACATATTTTGATCCGTCGAACCGCATGTTCTGTAGAAATTTCCCTTAAATCATATTTTTTCGTTACGTTGTGCACCAACGCTCCGCCATCTTAACGTAATTTATCGCATTACATCTCCTAAATTCATCACAATTTCATACCTATAAGCCATTGTGGCTTGGGTTTTACCGCATTCTTATTTGTTTCTAATAAGATTTTATTAACAACCCCGCATTTTTCCATAACTTTCCATATAAAGTTAACCTATACGCCTATATATTTGAATTCTGTGTACGGTAGGAATACTACGCGACCATTTTACGTTGCGCCTTGGTTCGCTAATACCTATACTTCGTCTCGCTCGCACTTATGGTCACGGCCATTGTTCTTATTCTGTTCAAAGTCGTTCCAATATTAAATTGACGAACTTTCGTATTTTCTGTGGTTATAAGTGTTCCATTTTTGAATAATCGCAATAAAAATGGAGGATGAAAATAAATTAACTTTATTAGAATCTAAACGTGATTCTTACTTTGCGCGCATTCAAAGTATTTACGATTCCATTCCGAAAACACGACGAGACAAAACTAGTTTGTTTTTAATGCAAGCCGAAAATGTAACGAGTTTACGCGACGAATTTATTACACTGCTCGATGAAATAAATTCAACTGCTTTAAAGTTGATGAAGGAATTTAAACCAAACTTCGAAACGTTATGGGCATTCGATGATATGTACTATGCAATTAACGCCGCATATAAAAAGTTAAGCGATTCGACTAATGTTCAAGAACCCGCGAAGCCGGTCTTCAAACTTCCGGACATACAAATTCCCGATTTTCACGGAGACATACAGGCATTTCCATTGTTTATAGAATCGTTTCGAACGACAGTTCATCATAACACTGCGTTATGTGACGCTCAACGCATTCAATATTTAATATCAAAGCTAAAAGGCAAAGCTCAGAGCATTTGTGTAGGTATTACTCCTAACTCAGACAATTATAAAATTTTGTATGACGCCTTAGTGCAAAAATATGAGGATAGTCGCGCGATCGCTATTTCATATTTAGAAAACATCATTAATTTGAAGCCTTTAGCAGGTAAACCTAATGCGACTAGCTTGGACAGTTTGATCGATCAATTTTCGACGTCGGTGTCCGCACTACGTCAGCTAAACATCAAAGATTTAGCCGATTTTATATTTGTACATTTAGCATTGCGCAAAATGGATACAGAGACCTCCAGAGCATTCGAAATGTCTCTCAGTAATAAAACTGTATTTCCGAATTACGACGAATTCGTTCATTTTGTTCGCAATCATGCGAAAATATTGCAGCGCACTATGACGTCATCATCAGCTGTTGTCTCGCAGCATGCTTCGTACGGGCGCGACTCGCGCTCTGAGTCGGTCGCAAATAAGCGCACGCAAAATAATATGCAAACGTTTCTCGTTAGCAACAGCCAGTCTTCAGTACAAGTTTGTTGTTATTGCAATAGCAATAAACACATTCAATTGTACCAATGCGAACGATTTTTAAAGTTGTCGCCTATTGAGAAATATAACGTAGTTAAAAAATGTAACGGTTGCGTTAACTGTTTAAGTGTTCGTCATACGTTTTCCTTGTGCAAGTCAACTTCGACTTGTAAATTCTGTAACAAGGCTCATCATAGCCAGTTATGCCGCAATCAATATCAACCTGATGCTCAGATGCCTCAGATGCATTCTCAGCCGCGACCAACCGCTTTCGTGCCGCGCGAATACACGCCGCCATCCGCGCCCGCTGCGCCCTGCGCGCTCGCAGACTCGCCCGCTGCAGCCGCGCATGAACAGCGCAATAATAATAATATGCCGGTAGGCTTTGCTGGCGCTGCTACTACTAAACGAGATTCTCGCAAAACGGTTTTACTGGGTACCGCGATGGCACAGGTGTTAGACGCGTACGGTAATCGCCGCGATATTCGAATTTTAGTTGATTTAGGTTCGCAAAATCATTTCTTAAGCTCACGGTGCTTACGTAATTTAGGGTTTGACGTCACGCCTGACGACAAGAATACCTTGGTTCATGGAATAGGAGAAAGCTCTCAGCCGATTAAGGGTACAACGAATTTAACTTTGTTTTCGCAATTCGATCCTACTTTCAAGTTTGATGTGCAAGCGTTAATTATTGATAAAATCTCCGGCAATCTGCCTGAAGGTCAAATAGATACCGAAGCTCTCGAATACTTGAAAAATATTTCGTTTAGTGACAAAAATTGGTACCTGCCGGGCAAAATTGATTTGCTTCTAGGCGCCGAAGATTTTATTAAATGCATATTGAAAACTGACCGCATTATAGGGCCATCCGGTTGCCCTGATGCTATCGATACGGTGTTCGGCTATATAATTTCAGTTTCCGCAGCTATCTTAGGACCTAGGGCATCTAAACTTAACACGTTTTTTACGACTACTACAAACGTAGACGCTCTGCTTTCCAAATTTTGGGAAGTCGAAGAGGTACCGATCCGCAAACATCTTTCCGCCGGCGATAAGGCGTGTGAAGACATTTATACACAACAAACGACACGAGACTCTCTTGGTCGCTATATCGTGCCTTTACCGTTTTGCCGCGACCCGCGAGAACTAGGCGATTCACTTCCGACCGCGACGCGTAGGTATAACGCCCTAGAGAGAAGGTTTAAACAAAATAATATCCTTCATAAACAATATGATGAGATTATTCGCGATTACTTAAAACAAGAATATATTTCCTTGGTGAAGGACTTGGATAATAATTCCACTTCTTACATTATACCTAGTCACCCTGTAGTTCGTGACGATAAACTAACTACAAAGGTCCGTCTATGTCTAGACGCTAGCGCCGCGACTACGTCTAACTTGTCTCTCAATGACTGTTTATACGCTGGACCTAATCTGCAATCAGATTTGCTCGCAATAATATTTCATTTTCGGTTATTTCCGATCGCAATAACTTCTGATATCCGACAAATGTTTTTGAGAATTTTAGTTTCTCCGGAATGCCACCGCTTTCTTCGCATCATCTACCGCTTTTCTCATGAGGATGAACCGCAGCTTTACGAATTTAACCGCGTTTGCTTCGGTCTTAAGTGCAGTCCTTATTTGGCAATGCGCACGATCAAGCAACTTGTAAAGGACGAAGGAAAATATTTTCCCGCCGCAGCCGCTGCAGTGTCCCGCGATTTATATATGGACGACTTAGCTACTTCCGTTATGGATGAGTCCACCGCTATTAATCTCTCCCGCGATTTAATTAACCTTTTTCTGAAGGCTGGTCTAGACCTGGTTAAATTTTCAAGTAATTCACGCGCGTTACTAGAACACGTGCCAGAACAAAATCGATTGTCTGCCACGGTCGACATCTCCGATAAGGACGATTTAAAGATTTTAGGTCTACGTTGGTGTCCTACTGAAGACCAGTTCGCTATAACTGTAAATTTAGACCCGCATAACGTTGTTACGAAACGTACAATTCTATCTACAGTTGCCAAGCTGTGGGATATAGTAGGTATTGCCGCGCCGATAATTTTGTACGCGAAGTTACTTATTAAAACCCTCTGGTTACTGAAGCTAGATTGGGACGAAAGCCCTCCCCTGGAGATTTGCACTCAATGGTTAAAGTTCAAAGCTGAACTTCCGCTTTTACAGAATCTTAAATTTCCGCGCCACCTCGGCATCAATTCGGACGACTGCGAATTGACGTTGGTAGGTTTTTCTGACGCAAGTATGGTTGCGTACGGAGGCGTTGTTTATCTTTGCGTGTCGCATCCTGGGCTGCCTCATAATATAGTGAATATTGTGTGTGCCAAGTCAAAGGTAGCACCCGTGAAAGTTCTAACTCTAGCGCGGTTAGAATTATGTGCAAGCTTGCTCCTTGCTAAAGTTATGCGCTATGTCTCTGATAATATATCAGATCGATGCAGGATTTCGAACATTTTTGCATTTACGGACTCAAGTGTCACTTTACAGTGGATACATTCCTCTCCGCATCGCTTTAATGTTTTTGTTAGTAATCGTATCGCGCAAATTAATGATTACTTACCCGCATCTAAGTTTTTCCATGTCTCGGGCAAAGAGAACCCGTGCGACTGCTTGTCACGTGGTCTCACCCCCAGTCAGCTAATTGAGCATCCGCTTTGGCTCCACGGTCCCTCTTGGACCAAGCTACCGATCTCGCAGTGGCCTCTTGACCACTTTGTCTTTGACGGACAAGACGACCCACCAGAAGTAAAGGCTAATGCCCAAGCATACTTAACGACAGAAGCTAATAAACCGTTCTTGTATGAACTCGCTACTCGTTTCTCTTCGTGGAGTAAATTGCTTCGTGTGATAGTTTACGTGCTACGCTTTGTTAAAAGGCTACCTCAGTCAGGTCGCATTATGCCCCCTGATTTACAAGCCGCTGAAGAGGCAGTTCTTGCTTCAGTTCAGTCGGTGCATTTCGCGGAAGACAAGGACAATATTTTAAAGAATAAACCCCCATCTAAACGCATGAGACAACTTTGTCCAATTTTCAAAAATAACTTACTTCTGGTAGGTGGTCGGCTCGATAAGTCTGAGTTAGACTATTTCGCTAAACACCCGATTTTACTTCCAAACAACGACCACGTCGTGAACTTAATAATTGACGCTTATCACAAAAGGTTTTTACATGCCGGGCCCAATTTGCTTATGTCTCTGTTACGCCAAAGATATTGGATACTCTCCGGTAGAAACATAGTTCGTAAACGGTTTCAGTTGTGCAATCGCTGTTATACCGCTTCTCCTAAAGTAGATTCTCCATTCATGGCTGATTTGCCCATCTGCCGCGTCATCGAAGCGAAGCCCTTTTTGAATACTGGCGTAGATTTCGCGGGCCCTATTACTATTCTATTAAGTCGTTATAGAGGCGCACGTCAGCAGAAAGCTTATATCTGTTTGTTTGTCTGTCTCGCGACTCGCTGTACTCATATTGAGTTAGCGGTGGATTTGAGTACACCCGCCTTTATTAACGCGTTTAAACGGTTTGTGTCGCGCAGAGGCACTTGTTTAAGTTTATATTCCGATAATGGAACCAATTTTATTGGAGCAAAATCTTATTTTGATGATTTGACCCAACTTCTAAATTCAAACGAGTATAAAACCGCGCTTTCCGCTGAGACCCTTGAACAAGGCATCAGCTGGAAATTTAACCCGCCAAGTGCTCCACATTTCGGTGGATCGTGGGAGTCTAATATACGTAGTATAAAACTACATTTAAAACGTGTAATCGGTGACCAACTATTAACGTACGAAGAAATGTTGACTGTTTTAACGCAAATAGAAGCAGTTTTAAACTCGCGTCCGTTGACTCTATTAAATGCTGATCCATCAGAGCCGACTGCTCTTACTCCCTCGCATTTTTTAACCCTCGCGCCATTAAACTCTTTACATAACGCCGAAGTGTCAACCCTACCTATCAGTTTAGTAAAACGTAAATATCTGATAGACAAAATCATTCAATCGTTTTGGAAGCGATGGAAAACGGAATATTTGCATACGCTTCAAATGCGACAAAAATGGAATACTCTGACCAAACCTGTAACCAAAGGGACGGTAGTTTTACTAAATGTAGACAACGTTCCTCCTTTGAAATGGCCACTAGGTGTGATCGAAGATGTTTTCCCGGGTAAAGATGGTATCATCCGCGTGGTTGCCGTACGCACGAATTCAGGCATTTATAAAAGACCCGTGGTAAAGGTTTCTCCGTTACCACTTCAATAATCTTTGCTTACTTATTATAGTTTAATAGTGTCGCCTTATTCAAGGCTGTCACATCAACCATAATTTGGTTTTGCCTTTATTGTATTTTTTTTATCTTTTCGCATTTATTTAATTGTTGTCCCGCTTTCTTTGTTCTGTAGAAGAACAAAGAGATCTTTGCCCTTCTAGGCGGGGGGTATGTTTAGGCCGATGAAAGCATTTTTCATTACTTATTGAATACCTAGACACTCTCGCTGAAACTGATGCAAGTCGGTTTTCAAATGCACTAGGGGCATCACTATGCCTCTGCTTACGGCTAGCGCATCACTAGCTGTAAAAAAAAAGTCAGTTGGAACAATATGGCCGTACCGTGTGCATCTAATTTTCTACTCCCGCGCCGCTTTCCTTCTAAAACTTTCTGTTGGTGATAAGGGTGACTGCAGTGCCGTGTATTGTGCATGTTTTCCTGGATTTCCCGAAACGCTGAAGTTAGGTGAGTTGTTTTTGGTTTTCTTTGAGTGTGAATCGTGCTTTCAAGGTATACCTACCGCCGACGCTCGCAACAAGATTTAGGGAAAGGACCAACGAACGTGTTTTGAAACCTATGAAAGTCCACTTAAAATCGAAGCCCCAACAGAAAATATAAAGGTTTTTGATTAAAATTCGTCGAAATCATAAGTCCGCAAACTTGACAAATATTCCAATTCGAATACACTGTTCTCCGGTTTACACGGCTCGATAGCCACGGCTCGAGTAGGTAGTATTGCGTCGTCTTCTAACGATTGTGGCATCGCCTCATCTTCTACCGATTGTAGTGTTAACTCATCTTACCGATTGTAGTGGCAACCGGATGACAAGCGGTAGCCTGAAAGTGTGTACGCTGTTTATATAATGGAATTTTTATGCCATCCCTCCTAGTGCGACCGGAGCCGCGTAAGCAAGCGAAAAAAAAAAACAAAATTGGCAGGAAACTGCTTGAAATTGTCTGTTTGTGATGAAGAACAAGCGTGCCAATTTGCAAGCGGTTGCCTGCCAATTTTTTTTTTCTTCGCTCGCTCACGCGGCTCCGGTCGCACTAGGAGGGATGGCATAAAAATTTCATTATATAAACAGCGTACACACTTTCAGGTTACCGCTTGTCATCCGGTTGCCTCGCGATAATTTTTTTTTTACCACCGCTCCTATTTCCGAACCAGTAACAGTTGGCTCATTTCGGAATGCACAGGGCGGTTCCACATCACTTCGGGAGCTCAAATATCGCGAGCCATCCGGTTGCCTCTCCGACATTGAATTATGCGTCATTGCTCTGAATAGTAGCATACTTTGTTATTCATAATTCAAGATTTTTTAGTAGTTAGTATACTGTGAGCACTTCTATAAACCAATAAAAACCAGAATTATTAAAAAAAAACTATACAGGATGTCTCATATTTAAAGTACTTCCCCTCAATGTGGCATAGCCTGGGACACCCTGTATATGTACAATAAATACATTAGCTTACTCGTCTTGACAATCAGCAGAAGATGGGCCTAACAAGTTCACCATAGTCTTCACTTTCAATCTGCAGAAATAGAATTCTTATATTTTTGGTCTTCTATACAAATATTATAAAGAGGTAATGTTTGTAAGTTTGTGAGTTTGGCAATATTTAGAATCTACTTTCAAAGTAAACGCGGGCAACACCGCGGGAATAGTATAATTATAAAAAAAAAATGTCATGTTGACCTATACAGGATGGAAATAGATTTTGGGTCAGTGAGGGCAGCTACCAGATCCCGCGTTGCTAGGCGAAAATGATCTTACGAGACCTTCCTTGGATTTCAAATTAATGAAGATTGGCGTTTACAGATTTTGGAAAAAACATACAGGGTGCGAGAAAATGGTCATTTTTGCTAAACCTTTTTTTTTGCCAATCGATCCCTTTCCTGTCCAGGATTAAAAGCTTGTATAGGACCAAAAAGAAATTTCCGGCTAGAAAAGCCATAAATCAAGAAAAACTTTCCCCATACAATTTGTATGAAAATGAAACAATTTTTTTTTTACATGTATTTTTTTTATGTCAATCGATTACATTTCTATCCAGTATACATACATATACTGTGAAGAAAAAGTGAACGGAGTGAGTGAGTGATTGCAATTATTACTGTGATTTTCATACCGTATTATGATCCTTTAATGTAACAGAACTGATAAGCGTGACAGAAAATATTAAATAAAGTTCACTTTTTCTTCATAGTAAATGTATGAAAACAGTTTTCTTTAATTTCTGGCTTTTTTGTACATCACCGAAAGTTGACCCCTAGGAAACTATTGATACTGGATAGAAATGGATTCGATTTATATTAAAAAAATACATGTAAAAAAAAACGTTTTTAATTTTCATACAAGTTGTATGGGGAAAGTTTTTCACGATTTATGGCTTTTCTAGCCGGAAATTTCTTTTTGGTCCCATACAAGCTTTTGATCCTGGACTGGAATGGGATCGATTGGCATCAAAAAAAAAGTTTGTCAAAATGACCATTTTCTCGCAACCTGTACGTTTTTTCCAAAATCTATAAACGCCAATCTTCATTAATTTGAAATCGAAGGAAGGTCTCCTGAGATCATTTTCACGTAGCAACACGGGATCTGGTAGCTGCCCTCACTGACCCAAAATCTATTTCCACCCTGTATACTGTTCGTAATTATTATTTTTCAGTGGAAACTAGTGAGTGTCGTGTCAAGGGTTTTTTTTTAATATTTCGTAATGCTAATCACATAATTATTATAGTATAAAATATGTTTAGTAGTTCCCGTACTGTTTTTCTCTATACTGTGTAACTGTGGAAGTGTACGCGGTGTAATCTGCGCGCGTGTGTGTGTGGTTGATGTATTTAATACGGGAATTCGTTTTTTTTATGTAGTAACCTTTTCTGCTTATTCAGTTTCCGAAGCCCCAGTGACGATATCTTCTTTTTAATTTTTTTGTTACCCATTTTTAACAAATGCTGCTGCTGCGAAAATGCGCGTACGTCCGACCTCCAATGCGTTCCGCTCGGGACTGCCGCGGTGCAGCGGGAACGGAGCGGGAGTGAATTGTGCCAAAATTTCGTTGATTTTGGGTGAAAAAAGACATGTCTTAATAAATTAAAAATATTATGACCGACATCACTCACATCATCATAGACGCTTATTTTGGTGTAATTTTCTATTCATCAAGTTACGTAAGATTGGAATAATGTCAGTTTTAAGATGAGAATAGAGGTATGTTTGGCATTTTTTTCTATCGATCAAAGTTTATCCAATTATGTAACGGACATCCGACGGAACTAGATAAAGGTCTTAAATATAATATTACAGTTTTTTGTTAATTTTTAATATGTAGTATTTCAAAATAAAACCGTTTACAAAATCACATATCCTAGAAGAACCCCGAAGCAACTCGCCTTAAGGCGCTGTCAACACCAAATTGGCCTTGAGGATTTAGGATAGCGCGGACACTGTCTATTTGTATCGGAGTAAACGAGAGCGAGTGTCGTTGGGCGGCCCGGTTTTTGAAGATAAGTGCATAAATATTGAAATAAAAAAAAGGTGTGGATTATTTCAGAAATGTGACTCGTTAGCGGTCTAGGTATGAATATGTTGACTTCACTCTTTAATTGCAGACCCATACGTCAAAAAAATTAAGACATAGAACCGTTTAAGATGATTTTAAGACCAATCTTTGCAATTATTTTCTATTGAGCCGATTTCGTCCAATTATGTATCGAGCCCGTCCACGCTCCCTAATACTTTTTTTGATGTGCTAGAAGTAGTTTTTCTTAAAAAACCTCCTTAGCCCTTTAACCACGACACTGCGCGGCGGCGGCAGCGGCAGCGGTTTTTCTAATTCATTGCGTGTGATCCTAACTAACCACAGTGCGTCGCGTGTCTCGACCGCGCAATGAACAGACAAAACGCATATCGTGGCCGGGCCGTTAGGTTACGCGACACGACACGTGTGTTGACAGGAGGTGTGCAATGCGGTTCGGCGGCTCCACTAGGCCCTTTAGGACAGATTGGCATTTACATTTAACATTATCCGTTTTGTTAATGTTATTTCCATATTTTGGCATATCTATCCAAGAGCATACGCTGCGACCTTATATAGGACTACATGTTGTTGTTCTTAGCTTATTGTGGGTGATATCTTATAGGCTTGCGTTGAAGACCCTCATTTGTTGTTTGTTAAAAATCGAGCATAAGCTGGTAGAATATGTCACCGAGTGGAGTAAATATACCCCCCTCATCTGTTATTTACTTATTTAATAAAAAGTTATATGATATGAAAGGTTTTTTTTATATCCTGACAACCAGTGTTAGGTAGCCTAGGCAAGACCTGAACACAAAAAAGGTTGCCTAAGTTAAAGGTCGGGTTTTTCAAGTTTTCCTTAGAGCATACATACCTGGAGTACCCTTTATGTCGTATTTGAGTACAAAAAAGTCTGCCGAATTTTCCGGAGGGGGTGAAGAAATAACACATGCAAATCACACGCACACATTATGAAAAAGGAAAACACATTCTCATTTTGATGCACACAAACAGTGGCGCAACACAACAACAAATACAAAAAAACCGGCCAAGTGCGAGTCGGAGTGGGGCTCCCACACAACAGACATGATTTTTTTGCCGTTTTTATAGATAATGGTACGGAATCCTTCATGCGCGAGTCCGACTCGCACTTGGCCGGGTTTTTTGGTCATACAATACAATACAATACAAATACTCTTTATTGCACACCGTAAAACATGAAACAAATAGACATAACAACTTATAAAAAAATGTATGTTAACAACAGGCGGTCTTATCACTAAAGAGCGATCTCTTCCAGACAACCTTTAGGTAGCGGAGAAATAGCAACAAAAAGTTACAAAATAAGTAGGTGGCAAAATTGGAAGTAACCGAACTTGCAACATACACAATTACATTAATAATAAACATACACACATAAAGCATACAAATAAACATACATAAATTCCTACATAAATACTTATACATGTAGTGCTAACCACGGAAAATAAATAAATACAGAAAAATAGTAAGTATGAGGAATCATGGCAAAGACAGATAGTGCTTCTTTAGGTGAGCTTTGAAAGTAGCGACAGATTTAGCACGCCTCAAGTCCACGGGCAGAGAATTCCAGGGTCGAATGACATTGAATGTAAATGAACAGTTATAGAATCATGAAGAGGAGGACGGGACACTGAGAAGAAGATTTTGGGATGACCTGGCCGACTTGACAAAACTGAATCGGTCTATGAGGTAGCGGGGTGTAGCGGGATGAAACAGAACAATATTATATGATGATGTCCTCCCAGACGTATCCGTCGACGGCGACATCCTGACAAAGTTATATAGGTACTAAGGTTGGGAAACTTTACGTGCATGGGCACGAGTGTGACTTGCAAAACCAAATTTGGTTTTGAACGTACGACCGCAAGAGACACAGTGAAGCTGAATATTATATAGAAGGGTCAGGACATGAGCGTTATGACGATAACGAATAGGTAGCCACTATTACGCTGAAAGCGAAAATAAGAGACATGGTCATACTTGCGTAACCCAAATATGAACCGTATGCAGACGTTTTGAATGCGCTCAAGCTTATTAAGTTGCCATAAATTCATTTTAAATTTTATAAAATGACAGTATAAAAAGCATTAACTAATAAAATTTCGATCAATATTCAATTATTCGTGTCAGCAACGGAAATTGAGTTTTAACTAATTCACCCTCAAACGAAAATTAGCTTCGATTTTTTTTTGCGAAATCCCCGTGTAGAGTGCTCAGCTCAATGCGTAATTTGATTATTAGACCTCCATTAGTGACACAAAATGTAAAAATACTGTAAAGTCATGTTGAAGGGGATGTCCATTGCATATTAATCAAGCTATAGGGGGGTAATCAAGGAAACTGAAATATTGTACCAAAACTGTGGACTTAGGTAGCGAAACCTATTTTGTATTGTTCAAATATTTTAATTTGAACTGCTTGTAAAAACTTAATTGGAAAATAGTAGCTTCGTTAGATATATTATTGTCAGATCCATTTTGAGTAACTCAGTATATTATATTTACTATCCAATAAAAACTATCCTATATTTGAATCCATTTTAAATAAACTATCTTCATGCAAAATTTCATCCAAATCGGTTGAGCCGTTTTTGCGTGATTGTGTAACAAACATCCAAAGATCAAGTCGGTCCGACATGAGGTCCAGCAGCGGTCATAACAAAACCGGGCATGATCAGGTCTATCCTACTAATATTATAAATGCGAAGGTTTAGATGTTTGGATCTTTGGATGTTTGTTACTCAATCACGCAAAAACGGCTCAACCGATTTGGATGAAATTTTGCACGAAGATAGTTTATTTAAAATGGATTCAAATATAGGAAGTTTTTATCCTGGGTCCATGCAGATGAAATCGCAGGTGGAAGCTTTTGTATAATAAGTCTACGTTGCACAATATAAAAAATAATTTCATACAAGCCAAAAATACCAAGATAAAAAGTGTGATAATTTTCAAATTTACTTTCTTTATCAACTTGATACTTTTTTAACCTCAAGTATTACTTTTATAGAAAATAAAAGCCCTGTTATATCTGATAAGTACTTAGTTTTTGCTTTTGAATTAAAATCTCATTTTGTTACACTCAAGTTTTCAAAAGAAGTTTAATTGCCAATCTTTATTCTTTTTACAGCGTCTTTTGAAGCCGGAGTTTAAGAAGTAAAACGTTGGCATTCTATGTCTAGACTGTAGACGGTTCTATTCATTTTGTTTTATTTTTTAAAGCGTTATTTCCGTTAAGTGGCGCAGTGAGGAGCGCCGAGACAGTTCTGATGATCATCTCAACCGCCTCCGCAGCGGCGATGCGAGCCAACAACCACTTCCACAATGTGGCGGACGATTTTTTATTGCCTCTTATATCGTGTAACTGCAAGTTTACAGTACTTGTTGATTATATTCATAAAAATAGGTACCTAATTCAGACAAATACTATAAAACCGTTTCACACGGCCGGCGCTCCTTGAAATTGACCTTACGTCAACATTGGAACAATAAAGCACAGAGCTGGTCTCCTATTTCGTCTTTGTATTATGGTTGAGATTACTTAATGTGGCCGGCCTTTTATAAAACTGTCATTGTAATTAGAAGCTTCTACCTTCGAACGTAGAGTTGCTTTTTGAATGAACCACTGATGCAATTTGGTCAACTTAAATAATCTCATGTATACCATTCAAGTGTTTTAGGTACTTGAAACTCTATGCGACCAGACGATAACAAAAAACAGTTAATGGGCTTAGATCCGAAAGGACTTATATTAGTTGCAAGATATAACACATATGTCTTTTGACTAATTTATAGTAGGACTATTAATTATTGTAAACCAAAATGACGTATGTTAATATGGCATGTAAAATAATTACACCTTTTTAATATTGGACAAGAATCCATGTATAGGGTTTTGTCTTTACATTAGAGCAGTCGAGTTTGGACCTCGCGACAGGTTGCAATTATCCCATTCGGTTTCCCTTATAATCATCAATTAAATTTGATATTAGATTTCCGCGCGCGTTTCGCGTTTTATTTGTATGAAATAGTGTTCAATTACTAGAGATTTTATAGTGATATTTATAACAGACAATTTAAGACATTTTAGAGACGAATAAGTGAAATTAGTGTAGGCACGTATTTTTTAAGACAATTGACAATAGTGCGAGTGTGCAACATTAAGTGTTTGATTTGTTTTTATATGAATAGTTAATAATTATAGAGTCAGTGTTCACATTAAGTATTTATAAAAATTTACCTATGTAGTTATTTAAGAGTAAAGTGTTTATTTTTGGTTTGTAATATTTAGGTCGTCGCTTCGGGAGATTAGCTGGAAATATAGTTCTGCGTGCTAATTGCTGAGATAGTCATTTCCAAGGCTTCATAAATTAAAGGTATAGTTAGTTCTTTTCTGCAATTCAACGGGTCCGCTGAGCCGTTTAATCGAACATTAATAGGGGCCATAGGGCCAGATATTATTCTAAATTTTAATATTATGTATATACTATCTCTGGTATGAGAGTGGATTTAAGGATATACTACTATTGTCTTGAAATACAACTCTAATTTAAATAAGGATGCATGAATAGGTATAATAAATGATAGCATTGCAATGTGATTGAACTTTGGAAGAGCACACACACACATCTCAATTTTATAACTGGCTCTTTTTAACTTTTTAAAGCATTGTAGTGTTATGCATTTAATGGCTTTTTTTGATTCTATTATTTGTGACAAGATAGTGAACTTAAAAAAAAAACTTCTATACACACCCATTGTATTTCGTGGCTTTAGCCTGATTTCAATGGACATACACTCATACACATATCACATTTACACCAACATACATAGCTGACACACCACGAGCTTAGATTTCATTTGAATACACGCACTTAGGTACACTCGACGCAAAGCTTTTTGGCTGATACTAGATCCTGGATTGCTGGAGTCGACTCGAGTTTACACCTAAGGAATCTGACGTGTCAATTTCTTAGAAGCTGTGAACTTTTCATACACAATAGGTATACATCAAAAGGCCTGAGCTGTGTATATGTCTGTAACGTATTCTCTGTTTTCCCTGGGGCGCATCCTTTCGATAAAGCTGACCCCTGACGTCTGATGTCGTGTGTGAAGGCAGAGAGCTCTCCGTCCAATTTAAGGGGTCTACAGTACAGACTATGTTATAGTGTATACGTAGTATTCAGAGCACCTTGTACATAATCGACAACAATCACTATCTCTATTACAAATACCGTGGCTGCACGAACGTATAGGGTATGCGTAAATTCTGCCGCGCGTTATGCTTTGCGTAATTATTAAAATTAATCTTGGCAATCTGCGTAAAGTAAATTTAAAAGTACTTAAGTACTTAAGATTCGTGTAAGATGATGAATGTGTAGGAGAGATGGTTTGAATCAAATATATAGTAAGGGTTGATAGGTTGCATCATGACGGATTTGTTGGTTTGGCGAGGGTGTAGGAGCGTTGGGAGCCCTCGAAAGATTCAAGACATAACAATAGGTATAGGCCCCATTTTTCAAGACCTAAGGTCTAGAATCCCAAGGTCCCCTTGTAGTCTGTTTTTTTACAGGTCATCGTTGTCGTTCGTCGTGATCGAGCATTTTTATAGTATAATTTTAGTTAGTTCTAAGTTAGAAATAAATGTATGTAATTAGTAATAGATAATTATAATTCGTGTACGGTAATTAACTAATTAAATCAATTATCTTTGTTCGAGTTGTTCCTGATCGGGTGAGTCGCATGTTCACTTATGTAGATAGACTATTTGTTGATCTCAATTTTAAATGTTCATTATTGATTTGCGGACGATAAAATTTATTGACGGATTATAATTTACAGTAATGTTTGCGATTACTGAAATGACCTTTCAGGTGTTTTGATTCGGTTTTTTGCGGCTTATGATCATACATTTACGTATGATTTTTGACGTTTATTTAAACGCATTATTTAATGCGTCGATTGAACTACATTTACGTTCTGATTCATTTTGAAATTTTAGTTTCATTCGTTTTATTTATTACGAATGTTATTTATTCACATTTATTTATTGCGTTTGTTACGGTTTCTTTTGGAACATCATTTGACATTATTATTTTATACAATGCGTTTTACGACGAGATTTTAACACAACGTAGAGGGTCCTATTCGTACTTCTTGAACTAGACGATCACAAGTATTTTATTTATGGCCAGTATTTTAGTTAACTTATTAAATAGTATTTTATTTAAAGGAGGCTAGTTTAGTCTTTCTACAGTGTTGCCGTGAGCCAGGATTCAAGTCATTCAAAATTGAGTCAATTTAATTGATTTAATTACTTGATTACGAATCTGAGTTAAAGTTTAGTTTATATGTCATTATTCGCAAGTTACTACACTTATAACAAAATTGTAAAAGATACAATTAAAAGGTGTTATTAGCATTAAATCGTTTTTGTGTAGTAGTTTGTGGTTTTAGAATGAAACATAAAATATGTACGCTTATAGAACCAACCCCTATTTACGAATGTGAGGGCGTACAATTGATACTTATTACTCATGACTGCGTAATTTATTATTATCTTTACTAAACAGTTGTGCGATTTCTTTGTGAATATAATTTTTATGGGATGTAGTGTACGTTCTGCCTATTATCGGACAAAGCATGTACTTAATAGCAATTGTAATTAAATTAAATAAATATCGTTTCGGTCTTAGAGAAGTGAGGGCGCAGGTTTATGCTTAGTTTGCTCAGATGCTATCAGGGGTTTGAGTACATTACCTATTGAGATAGCCTCACAATTTCATCCTTTTCAATTCTAAAATTGTATCGTCAATCTGAGGGCGCTCTGTAACTGCAAGTTTACAGTACTTGTTGATTATATTCATAAAAATAGGTACCTAATTCAGACAAATACTATAAAACCGTTTCACACGGCCGGCGCTCCTTGAAATTGACCTTACGTCAACATTGGAACAATAAAGCACAGAGCTGGTCTCCTATTTCGTCTTTGTATTATGGTTGAGATTACTTAATGTGGCCGGCCTTTTATAAAACTGTCATTGTAATTAGAAGCTTCTACCTTCGAACGTAGAGTTGCTTTTTGAATGAACCACTGATGCAATTTGGTCAACTTAAATAATCTCATGTATACCATTCAAGTGTTTTAGGTACTTGAAACTCTATGCGACCAGACGATAACAAAAAACAGTTAATGGGCTTAGATCCGAAAGGACTTATATTAGTTGCAAGATATAACACATATGTCTTTTGACTAATTTATAGTAGGACTATTAATTATTGTAAACCAAAATGACGTATGTTAATATGGCATGTAAAATAATTACACCTTTTTAATATTGGACAAGAATCCATGTATAGGGTTTTGTCTTTACATTAGAGCAGTCGAGTTTGGACCTCGCGACAGGTTGCAATTATCCCATTCGGTTTCCCTTATAATCATCAATTAAATTTGATATTAGATTTCCGCGCGCGTTTCGCGTTTTATTTGTATGAAATAGTGTTCAATTACTAGAGATTTTATAGTGATATTTATAACAGACAATTTAAGACATTTTAGAGACGAATAAGTGAAATTAGTGTAGGCACGTATTTTTTAAGACAATTGACAATAGTGCGAGTGTGCAACATTAAGTGTTTGATTTGTTTTTATATGAATAGTTAATAATTATAGAGTCAGTGTTCACATTAAGTATTTATAAAAATTTACCTATGTAGTTATTTAAGAGTAAAGTGTTTATTTTTGGTTTGTAATATTTAGGTCGTCGCTTCGGGAGATTAGCTGGAAATATAGTTCTGCGTGCTAATTGCTGAGATAGTCATTTCCAAGGCTTCATAAATTAAAGGTATAGTTAGTTCTTTTCTGCAATTCAACGGGTCCGCTGAGCCGTTTAATCGAACATTAATAGGGGCCATAGGGCCAGATATTATTCTAAATTTTAATATTATGTATATACTATCTCTGGTATGAGAGTGGATTTAAGGATATACTACTATTGTCTTGAAATACAACTCTAATTTAAATAAGGATGCATGAATAGGTATAATAAATGATAGCATTGCAATGTGATTGAACTTTGGAAGAGCACACACACACATCTCAATTTTATAACTGGCTCTTTTTAACTTTTTAAAGCATTGTAGTGTTATGCATTTAATGGCTTTTTTTGATTCTATTATTTGTGACAAGATAGTGAACTTAAAAAAAAAACTTCTATACACACCCATTGTATTTCGTGGCTTTAGCCTGATTTCAATGGACATACACTCATACACATATCACATTTACACCAACATACATAGCTGACACACCACGAGCTTAGATTTCATTTGAATACACGCACTTAGGTACACTCGACGCAAAGCTTTTTGGCTGATACTAGATCCTGGATTGCTGGAGTCGACTCGAGTTTACACCTAAGGAATCTGACGTGTCAATTTCTTAGAAGCTGTGAACTTTTCATACACAATAGGTATACATCAAAAGGCCTGAGCTGTGTATATGTCTGTAACGTATTCTCTGTTTTCCCTGGGGCGCATCCTTTCGATAAAGCTGACCCCTGACGTCTGATGTCGTGTGTGAAGGCAGAGAGCTCTCCGTCCAATTTAAGGGGTCTACAGTACAGACTATGTTATAGTGTATACGTAGTATTCAGAGCACCTTGTACATAATCGACAACAATCACTATCTCTATTACAAATACCGTGGCTGCACGAACGTATAGGGTATGCGTAAATTCTGCCGCGCGTTATGCTTTGCGTAATTATTAAAATTAATCTTGGCAATCTGCGTAAAGTAAATTTAAAAGTACTTAAGTACTTAAGATTCGTGTAAGATGATGAATGTGTAGGAGAGATGGTTTGAATCAAATATATAGTAAGGGTTGATAGGTTGCATCATGACGGATTTGTTGGTTTGGCGAGGGTGTAGGAGCGTTGGGAGCCCTCGAAAGATTCAAGACATAACAATAGGTATAGGCCCCATTTTTCAAGACCTAAGGTCTAGAATCCCAAGGTCCCCTTGTAGTCTGTTTTTTTACAGGTCATCGTTGTCGTTCGTCGTGATCGAGCATTTTTATAGTATAATTTTAGTTAGTTCTAAGTTAGAAATAAATGTATGTAATTAGTAATAGATAATTATAATTCGTGTACGGTAATTAACTAATTAAATCAATTATCTTTGTTCGAGTTGTTCCTGATCGGGTGAGTCGCATGTTCACTTATGTAGATAGACTATTTGTTGATCTCAATTTTAAATGTTCATTATTGATTTGCGGACGATAAAATTTATTGACGGATTATAATTTACAGTAATGTTTGCGATTACTGAAATGACCTTTCAGGTGTTTTGATTCGGTTTTTTGCGGCTTATGATCATACATTTACGTAT
The DNA here is from genome assembly GCA_947578815.1 of Epinotia ramella. Lineage (NCBI taxonomy): Eukaryota > Metazoa > Arthropoda > Insecta > Lepidoptera > Tortricidae > Epinotia > Epinotia ramella. Next base: position 144,644 of record OX388203.1, read on the forward strand.
GATTTTTGACGTTTATTTAAACGCATTATTTAATGCGTCGATTGAACTACATTTACGTTCTGATTCATTTTGAAATTTTAGTTTCATTCGTTTTATTTATTACGAATGTTATTTATTCACATTTATTTATTGCGTTTGTTACGGTTTCTTTTGGAACATCATTTGACATTATTATTTTATACAATGCGTTTTACGACGAGATTTTAACACAACGTAGAGGGTCCTATTCGTACTTCTTGAACTAGACGATCACAAGTATTTTATTTATGGCCAGTATTTTAGTTAACTTATTAAATAGTATTTTATTTAAAGGAGGCTAGTTTAGTCTTTCTACAATCGAGAATGAAAAATTAACGCGATATGTCGCATATAAAGAATGTTTTCTGCTCTTTTAAATACAGGTAAATGTATAAAGAAAGAAAATGCCATTAGAAAATGCGAAGTAATGCAACTCCGTATTTAAAACTTAACATTTCGTTACATTTCTCTAGAACAAATGTTTCTCACATTGAAGCTGGTTGTAGAGAGTTCAGCGACTAGTTTTATTAGAAACCGATTCCTGCAAGACAAATAGCTCAACGTCGCCGTCGCTGGGAATGATTTCCCTCGCTGAAAGCGTTGTTTACAACCAAATAGAAAACCTTTTGTTAAGTGGAAACAATAAAAAAATCTACGTAGTTAGGTATTATAAATATTATAATACTTATCACAGAGAGATATCGTATATGTAGATCGCCATACGATTAAATAAATAATCTTCCTATATTTCCAATAATGTTATAGCTACCTAAAAACTTTACTGAAGTATTTTTGAAGTGTAAACTTCTTTTTGGGATGGGGAAAACACGCGTCCTTCACCGTTTTGCTATTAGCAAATTCGAATAGTTCGAATTTGGACGTTATTCCTAAAGATATAAAGCTTTGAAAAGTATTTAGGTACCAACGGCAAAAACATATTGATATTTTGTTCACCGCCGCCGTCCGCTGTTCTTGCAAATTCGAATAGTTCGAATTTGAACGTTATTCCTAAAGAGATAAAGCTTTGAAAAATATTTGGCAATGGCAAAAACAAATTGGTATTTTGTTCGCCGCCGGCGGGCGAGCCGGCCCGTCGCACCGAACACGCCCGTGGCCCGTCCGCCTAAATAATTGATAATTGTTTATAAATTTGCGCCAAATTCATTTTTAGGGTGACACCGTAAGATGTCACGTGACATGATCGAAAAACTGTTACAATGTTATTGAGTTTTCACTTCTGCCGGCACTCCCGGAGTGCAACCCGGTCTTTTTTTATAATTTTATTGTTTGAATACTTGTACAGCACAGACCATATAACCTAAAGACGTGGCATAGTCGAGCGAACCCCTCTGCCTCTCATACAGTGAATTCACTCTATATTTGAGACACGCCCTCATTGCTAACATCAGTATGAGCAAGGCGTTCGCGCAAGTACCATCGGTAGTTCAAACAACTTTAGACGTGGTTTTAGGTATGCAAAATATAGTATTACTAGCTTCTGCCCGCGACTCCGTCCGTGTGGAACTCGTTTATATCGTAGCTCCATACAAACTTTCCCCCACTTCATCCCCTTGGGGCATGATTTCCGGGATAAAAACTATCCTATGCCCTTCCCCAGGGCTCAAACTATCTCTATACCAAATTTTATCCAAATCGGTTCAGCGGTTTACGCGTGAAGAGGTAACAGACAGACAGACAGACACACTTTCGCATTTATAATATTAGTATGGATAGTATGGATTGTTGCGTGAAATTATGTGGCAAGAACACTAAAACATCTGGTGTCCAAAAGGATGGTATTTCATTTCACAGGTAAGCAGATTTTTAGAGATTTTAATAATTACAAATTCATTTATTGTAGACGGTGCTTTGAGCACTCGTTGATGTCTTTTAAGAAAGTCTCTTTCTGTCACGCTGCACGGAATATTCGCTCCTTCATTGTCTATCATACTAGTGATGTCCATAGTATGTGTTCGTTTACTATCGATAAGATAATTCACGGAAGATGCAATACATTGCAAGTAATTTATAAATAATACCTAGTGTATTGGTAACGTATTTGTGTACCATTTCTTTCTTTATTTATACAGGATGTTAACGGGGTCATGATCCGGAATGACAAAAAGCGAATAAGATGATCATACTGAACAACCTTTCCCATGGGACCAACCACGAAATCGCAAAAAAAAGAGCCAATTAAGAGTTAACTGCGATTTAATTGAGAGTTAATGTATGGAATACCTGGTTTTTTTTGCGATTTCGTGGTTGGTCCCATGGGAAAGGTTGTTCAGTATGATCATCTTATTCGCTTTTTGTCATTCCGGATCATGACCCCGTTAACATCCTGTATATCCTATAAGATGAGTTTTTACCAAGCTAATACATTTTAAGGGTCAATAATGTCATGATTTTATATTCGATGGTATTGCTGTAGCTACTGTTATAAAGTTTAAGATATAATGGAATAAGTTGTATACGACGAAATTAAAAGGATCTTTGGAGTTCGGAGTTTGATTGCATCAGAATTCCAAATAATCATTAATCTGACAATTTTTGTGCAATAAATAAAACTGAAATTCGGAGTTGTTTTATTTATTTCTTATATATTTATAATCTAAACATACTTATAAATAAAAACAAACAATTATGTTTGCTGTACATTTTGTCTCGCAATATAATTATCAATGTATTGTAAGGCGTGGTAACACGACTGATGAATTATAATCATTCTGATTATTTACTAGTACTACTTTATAAAATTCGATACTATCGTGAAAGTATCGCATGTGTCACATCACTACAGGCAGGCACGTGTTACGCGCGACCTTGAATGCACCAATCACAGCGGACTAGACGTCCCCAGCGCTCCGCAAGTTTGGCAGCTTTGTTTGGAAGTAAAAATTAGGCTAAGCGGGGTCTTTGTTATATGGTCTGCGTTGTACAGTCAGCATCGTATAGTTAGCAGCAGCCAAAGAAGCCAACTACATCGTAACCCTTCCTCTAACAGTAATAAAGACGTGTGCTGAAAATATTTGGCTACTTCGGCTGCTATTATAAGTATTTTTTTATTACACTTACCAGATTATAAATAACCCTCCTCTCCTTCGGCAGTCAGGTAAAAAACGTGGGCATGCAGATTTAACATCGTTTCCTATCATAACCCATCCATTGCATATAGGCCTACACTGATTATTCTTTTATAATTACATTATTTAAGTAATAATTACAAATATGCGTATGGAAAGCGAATATGTTATGACTTATGAACGCTTCGGTAGCCTAGTGCTTCAAGATTACGGTTAATGAGTTTTTGGGAGCTCATTTCCTGGATTCGCATCTACGATGTCAAGGAAAACATCGCGGGGAAAGAGAAAAGTCCAGCAGTAGGTCGCACGATGAAAGCTCTAAGTAAAGAATAATATAGACTCATCAAAAATGTATGCTCCGCCGCGACAGGCTGAAGGTCTATCGCTGCCGTGACCAGGATTCGAACCTGGGTTACTACGGCCACAACGTAGGGTCCTAACCACTAGACGATCACGGCTGCCGGAGCTGTGGCAAAGTCGCCGAAATTGTTGTACGCTTTCAGAAACTGGAGCACTTTCCAATTCATTATAAAATGCGTGACATAATGTTTAGTTGTAAAAATTGCACCACCCTTTTGCCTTTCGATTATGAACTTTAGAACTAATACGAAACGAATAAGGTAGTTTTTAACATATTTTTGTTGACGCCCTTCTATACACTCAGGGGTATTAAAATACGTATGTATAAGGACATAAATATCTGTACAGCCTAGCTAGCACGATAAGTTTTATCGTTATGTTTTACGTGACGGGTCAGTACATTTCCGCCGTAAAACGTGACGATATAACTATCGTGCTAGGGCCTGAGGACTCTATTTACTCCAGGCAAAATACGGGGTTTTGAAAAACATTAATTTATAATAGCGTTTTTTTTGTTGATTTCATTTGAAAATGTTATTCTAAGATGATTTAGTCAAGAATCCGACAAACTTTCCACCCGGAAGTAATTATGTAGATTTAAATGAAGCATGCATTATCTTTTTTTGTACGAATTATCTTGAATATTATAGAGCAAATGTAAATGAACCAAAATAAAGACAAAAACATTTATTAATATTTTTACTGACTTTTCAGAAGCCAGTTAACTTATCATTTTTTTGATGTCTGAAATTTTGTCGGATTTTGCCGCTGGGTAACTATTTAATTGATAATATATCCGTTACACATAAAAAATAAGCTATTATAAATTATTTCCAAAATTGTCATTTTTTCCATACAAGTTGTCAGTTCATTGCCTGGACTAATTGTCAATGTCATAAAGGCGTGTACAGATATTTATGTCCGTTTTTATGTACGTATATTAATATCCCAGATTTTACTTGTTAGTTTAGTAAAGTTGCCAATGGAAAAAGAAAACAAAAGATGCCAATTATGGACCTACTTATAGGCCAGTCAAGATCAAATAATGTTGGAATAAATAGATACATACAATTTTGTTCAAAAACCTGTTTAAGTGCCCACTTCACAGCAATAATAGTTTAACATACATACGTACATATGATCACGCCTATTTCCCGGAGGGGTAGGAAGAGATCATGGATTTTCAGTTGCTATTACGATCTTGATTAAACCTTTCTTCCAGATTTCGCCTAATAAATAATAATAATAAATAATAGTAATAGTTTAAATTGTCCCAAAACTAGCTACGACACCGTTCTATCGTAAAGATTCAGCTAATCTTTACAATAGACCGGTGTTCAGCCGTGTGCCAATTTACATAAACGTCATTGTAGGTACATACGTTCGTCGAATTGGCCGCTAGATGGCACGGTAATTTTGTTTCCTTCGATAATGACGTCTGGTCAATATAGTATTTGATTTTTGTACAAGTTCTATAGAAGATAGTTCCGAGTTTGATTCAATATACAGTATTGGCAAGTACCACTGGTATCATTTGGGAACTCTTTGAACAACCGGTTAATAAAACTCACAACATCGTGAAGCCAAATAGGTACGAGCTACTTACTACTACTACTTACTTACTTACTATCGGATCTATGTATAGGTACATGAGGGCTATCTCATTACTGGCATCCGTGACGGACTCTGTGGGCTCTTTGACTCAGTTACACGAACGCAGCGGAAGTAGCTGGCTATGTTCGTACTTCATGTATTATTAGCTTCTGCCCGCGACTCCGTTTGCATGGAACTCGTTTATATCGTAGCTTCATACAAACATTCACCCCCATTTCACCCCTTTAGGAGATGATTTCTGGATAAAAACTATCCTATGTCCTTGGACCAAACTATCTCCATACCCAATTTTGACACCCAGGCAGCCACACTTTCGCATTGATAACATTAGTATATAATGTATGGATATGGATGTACGATGGTAGAGTAGTGTATTCAATGAACGCATCATCCCGTCGCCATCACCGTGTTCACTAAATTAAACTCGGACGTAGTTAAACAAAATATAATCTACATAAAAAAATTTTTTTAGGGTTTTATTGAAACTTGCTTTCGTAAATCGGGCATTAGTATTTTTTTATAAGAACTGCTAATATATGACGTGCGCTCATGCCGTTCATTATTAAAGAACTAACACTACTCATCACAGCTGTGTAAGTTGCAAGTTGAGTAAAAGTGAGTCCTTACATAAGTATAATACTCGTACTTACCTAACTACGTGTATACGTTGTAGTTGCCTCGCCTCGCGAGGACTAGGCTAATAGGCTATACGAACTCGGAAGCGTTAAGCGTTAGAGGGAAACAAATGAACGTCATTAGTCATAAAGCTGCCAGTCATACCAGCACCGAAAACGACCTTCGCTCATTGTATGACACTACGTCACAGTACACATTTGTAGTGTCACCAGTTTTTCAAGTCTAAATTAACGGTTTGCAGATTATGGTCCCAGAACATGCAGTTTACATGGCGAATACCTTGTGTACAGTTAGGTACATGTATTAAGAAAATCAATGAAAAAAAAAAAAAAAAAAAAAAATGAAAAAGTTTATTGTTCAAGGGGAACATTACAATATAAATCACGACTCTGCGTCCTGAGCTAGGAAACCCTGTGTTACAGGACGCAGTTTTGTCGTTCCAATTACTTAACCTACTTATCTATTATACAATGCTCCATCTCGACCTGAAATATTTGTATGCCTAATGGCTAAACATAGAGCACACTATTATAAATCCTTGCAAGACCTGTACACCTATGTTTACAAATAAATGTTTTTGACTTTTGACTTAAAAATGGACCGTATAAATACTCTTAAGCTTGAAGCAAGCAGGTGATATGATATGTCTCTATTTGTATGAATCACAATTGTCAAGTTTATTAAACTTACTAATTAAGTCATTAATTATTAATGAATTTAACTAACAATTAATTATTGTTTTATTTTGTTTAGTTTTCTACTTTAATATTTAATTTAAGTTTATATAGGTACTCTGTTTATTAAACACAAGAACCGTCAAGAATCGTAAACAAAAAAACTAAATTAAATGAAACCTCATGTGTCGAAATCCGTCAAACGGATTAGGCTGCAGGGCGTGTAAAAGAATAAGACATAGTCACATACATACATACATACGCTCGAAAAACATAACCCTCCTCTCCTTCGGCAGTTGGGTAAAAATATGGGTGATGTAACTTTCTCGCGCAACGCACCGGCATTGCAATTCAGCGACGAAATGCCGCTAGCATCCTCGGCACAATGACGCGATATTTTAGAGTTAACTTAGTTTTAATTTAATTTAGTTAATGTTTATTATCATCTTCATATAACACTAAAATACTGGGTTAGAATATTTCGGACCAGCAGACTTTTTTAGCTTAAGTAGTTGAAGGGCTCGCCGCACGTCCTGTATAACTAGCCTGTCAACCTGAACCCGCGCTGCGCTGTTCTTTGCGCCGACTGCCACTATTGCGGCGCTTACCTCCAATTATTGCTTCTCCACACTGTACACGGAGTGAAAAAACCTAGCAAATTCACTACTTATTTGTTCACTGGATAAAGGTTCTCCATTAATTAATATTGTTTTCGTACCTCTGCTGCTTTTTTTTTGATTTCATATAATTCCAAAATGATTTAGGATCTCTTGCCATATGACTTTGTACCTACCCGATCTGGATAAGTTCATGGGCTTGCTTTATCTGATTTTTCAATCGAGCCCTGCACTAAGTAAACGCTTCGTAATCTACGGTTGATTTACTAGATTTATACGTTTTATAAAAAAGTAGCTTTAACTTTGATATTTCGAATTATCTCACCCGTGTACCACTCAGGATAGATGCACTTGGATCGTCCCCCATTTAGCAATTTTTTTGGAACACAGCACTCCTCTATTATCGAATTAAAAGTATCGTAGAAATAAATTAAACTCTTTTCTAAATCGAAATTATACAAAGGTGTCCAGTCTACTGCAGCGATTTTTGAATATAAAAGGTGAAAGTCGGCTTTGTTAAAGTTCCATTGAGTTTCAATATAGGGAACAGGTTTATTGTCGCATTGCCGGGCATGCCTCGCATCGCGCCGCGTTTATGTATGCGTAGTTGTCTTTCTCTCTTTCCTCCTTCACTCTTGGTTGTAGTTCTCTTCGTTTGTTCAAAACTTCCTTGGAGTAGTCTTCGGATACATAGATTCAGTTGAGTTTATCCTTTTCTTCATAATTTCGGGTTTCATCCAGCTATTCACCAAGCCTAACAAAACTGGCCTAGGTTTCGTATTATTCGCACTTTTTTTTTTTTTTTTTTCGTATTATTCGCACTTTTTTTTTTTTTTTTTTTTCGTTATATTCGCACTTTTTTTTTTTTTTGTTTATTCGATACATCTTGTCCACGTCTCTGTTTTCGAGTAATATTTTGAGCTGATCCTTAAATAATTGCGTCACTGTACCCATAATATGGGCTGAAGATGAGTTTACTTTCTCTTTGATGACCTCCTTAATAATAATGTTGTTCGATCTTTTCGACTGTTCGAGAAGCTGTAATCTCTCCTTCAGTGTTTTATTTTCTTGTTTGAGTTTGTCCACGTCGTTTGCTAGTGGGGCCAGGTTCTCGTCCATTTGTGACAAGATTTCTCGAATCTGATTGAGCCATTAGATATTTGATATGTTCCAGGAGCGCTTCGTTGTCCAATTTGTTTGACATTTGACAGTTATTACTCTACTGTGAATGCAGCCGTTTGTTTTTATGTTGGTAATGGGTAATTGTCTATTTTTTTGGGAAATGTCACTGACGTTTAACCTCCAATTTGCGTTAAACCCTAAATTGTTGCACTGATATTTCACCGTTTTTGCACTTGTTTCCCCGGATTTTTATGCGTACACGTGCTTCGATTCCTTATTTACGATAAATTGTTTATATTAGCCCGTTGCCGATAGTTATTGCACAGAATTTCACTTTAAACAGCGGAGCTCGAGTATGTGTGTGTTGGTCTTGACAGCGCCACAGAAGGGATTAGCAATGTACTTAACTAAAACGAAATACTAAAGCAATTACATATACTATTTCAACATTTAAATTTAAACTTATTTTTACGTTTCTAATTGAGTGTTCAGTTCGACATATTTATTCACCTAGGAACTCCTTCACAGAGTAGGTTAGTAGTAAGCCTTTTGTTTCGCAATATATTTTAAATTTGTGTGTAAAGCTACATTCAGTTCGGTGTCTAAAGTTCTGATTGGCTCTGGTATTTCATTGTAAATTTTGGTACCCATTACACCAAGAGATTTGACCGTTTTCCACTCTGGACATACTGTGCATGGAGCACAGAAGAATTTAGATCACAATCAGCGGTTTTCTACTCACAGATCTCCAGTTTTCATGAGTATATTCATTGAGATATATTCTAAAATATTATACTTATTATACTGGTCAACTTATACCTCAGCAAACTTAAACCATCGAAAAAGCATAGATATTTTATTTTAATTACGCTTAGGTTTACAGTGTTAAGGGAGTGCTAATTTCATCGTTGTGTTTTGTTCTAAAGAACGCCATACCATCATCATCATCATTTTAACCGAAAGACGTCCACTGCTGGTCATAGGCCTCCCCCAAGGAACGCCATGACACAGATTATATAATAGTTATGTGGTGCGTAACAATACTGGCCGCTCGTCACTGGCTGTGGCCGTCCATAAAACTGATCCTGTCTCGCCTCGCGAGCTCCAGGCCGCTTATTAAGTTAAGTTCGTTCCGATGTAACGCGGTGAATTCTTCTTGTTTAGGTTTTCGCGACTAAGAATTTTCTTTTTTATTTATACACGTTTCCTCGAGAAGGCTCAGTTGGTAGAAAAAAGTTTTAAATACATTCGTTTTATCTTATTGCTTTGTTTGTAGCCACCTTTTCTTTCCCTTTAAACTTAAGCATAACGAAGAAAAAATACAAAATTCCACATTAGTAATCGAACGAGGAGAGAGAGGGGAGCAAAGCGAACGAAGTTCGATGCCTCAGCTTGGGATGAAAATCGTTTGTAGGTCCGGATGTCCCGCTTTCCCGCTGTTTTCCTCTATAAGTCGCATTTCTCAAGCGATTCTAGAGAAAACATTGTGAACGAGTTCGTTAATTATAAGGAATTTTCTTGACGAGCTGAGTACTTTTTCAAAAAATTTTTGAAGACTGTCTTGCCAGTTCTGCAGCGCAGAGAGCCACTAATATTTCCTTACAGGTGCAATCCGTGTCGACAAGTACCGAGGACATAAACATTAAGTGCATAATGTAGTTAGTCTAGACACACACTAGTGAAACTAAAAACTTGCATAGAGCAAATGCATAAAATGCTATGAATTGCTTTAACTTATTTTTTAATCTTTATTGTTAGGTTAGTAAGTTATTACATGTTCTCATTTTTTTGAGGAGAAGCGTCGATTCTTATATGGGAACTCATCAAGTTATCGTAGGATTTTGGTCAAATTGATCGCAACTATTTCCTGACTGTAGTGTTAAATGAATTAAATAAATTTTATTCTGCACGTAGGTCGTAATGGCACTTTAGCAAGTCAAAATTCTACCTAGTACGGTTAGTACCTAGTATCTACCAAAAAAATAAAAAAAACGCTCCGCCGCGACATTGCCATCGCTGCCGTGACCAGGATTCGAACCTGGGTTACTACGGCCACAACGTAGGGTCCTAACCACTAGACGATCACGGCTGCCGGAGCGGTGTTAGCACCTTCCAAAAACCCAAATGCTATCCGACTTAAGAAAAATGGTCAATTGAAATTGTTCGGTAACTTAAATGAATTAGCGTACAAATTGCTTCGTTTGCATTTTTGCTAAGTTATGCGTAAATTGGAGCACTTTCACTCGTCGCCGCTGCGTCCGCGCAATGGTCAGCGTAGGACCCTGTCGCTTTTAACTGTTGACAAGCTAGTTCTTTATTTTGTGATACAAAACCATGATTGTCTTAGGGTGAAATGGTGCTTCAACGTTCGCTACGTTACACCTATTTGCAAATTGCAAATTGTATTTGAAATTACGTTTTATTTTATATTAATTTTATTTGAATTGCATGTATATATTATACATTTATTGTATAATACCCTATTATATAATTTATTTAATTTTCATTACTATTGCATTCCTCGACGATCGCTATAAGTAATATAATTTAAGTCAAATGTACTGTATCATGTGAAAATTGTACAACGAAATGAAATAAGCTAAACGAAACTATACCTGCATAGTAATATAGTATTTATTTCATTCAATAAAATTCTAGATAAAAATTATAAAAATATTTTTACCATACCGGTTACAAAAGATCTTTTTAACTAAAATGTTTTCTGATTCTTTAATAATAACATGAGTTATACAAAATAGTGACATTTCAATAGCAATGAATGAATGAATGAATGAATGAAATATTTTATTTCAGGTCTTCACCGACCCATATAAGAGGTGTTAGTTACAATTTACAATTTAATTTAATTTAATTTTAATTATTAGGTTAGGTTACACAACTTGTACACAGCAAAAATTTTACACACAACAGAGACTGACACACAGAGAACATATTACATTTACTTTATATATAATAATGTAGATTTGACCTGCCCAATCCAATACTCCAGTATTGGACCGTCAAACCTACCAGCCAACATTTTCAGGATGCTGTTAGTACTTTTTCTAACTCGAGCCATCAGGGATGAATTTTTTTTTCGCATAATCGCATGAAAGTCATTAGTGCGTGCCTCTGCGAACATCCCCGAGGCACTACACCATTTGGGCCTTCCTAACAGCATCCTGAAAACATTATTATACTGAACGCGTAGGGCGCTATAAGCTCGCTTTGTGTACTTAACCCACAGGGCGCCAGCGTAGAAAGATTGGCAGAAGGCTTTAAAAAGTGCAATCTTTACCTCTGCAGAACACCTAGCGAACCTGCAGGCAAGCATATTACCTCTGACTGATAGCGCCCTACGTTCCCTTTCTATATCCTGGTCATCACTCAGGTCTTCAGAAATAATGTGACCAAGATACTTAAAGCTGTTGACCACCTTAAGTACAACTCGGCCAAGAGTGACGGGGGGCACGAAATAAGGCTTGATTTTGCCCGCTTACCAATACCTACCTAACTTATTTAGATTATGTATAAACTTTCTGCATAAAAATGACCTTATTCTTTGTACGCATTATATAATTATATAATAGATATCATTTTTTAACATTTATGTTGTAGGTACCCGTTTTTTTTATCTGCCCCAAATGGAGCGCAAAAATGGTGCTTTTCTATTACATTATGCACTAAAGGAATTTATTTATTTATCGTATGGCAATTTGGGAGGAACATAAAGCATTTATTAGGGTACGTATCAGCCTGGCCGTCTCAACGTTTGTTAACTGTCTTATGCATCTTACTGCATAGGCAATATATCGCAAGTTGGTGTGACAAATTGCACCTGTTTGTAGTGTGCTGCGTTTTCTTTTTTTGAATGTCATAGACAAATCGCTTATTTTTGTAAATGATCGAAGTGACGTTTTTACAAGTGACTGAAATAGTTTTCAATAAAGAAATACGAATATTTTTAAATTAAATGGATCTTCCCATGCCGTCGTACATCTGCCTGCCGGTCTGCCTGTAATTGGTCTGCGTAGGGTCGAACCAGTTTCTATAAACAGCTGGCGAAAACGCTGAACTGTAGACAACTATACACCGCCTATTCTTGCTGTTTCTCGCTGACTTCTCCCATTTTCAAGCATCGTGAGGATTCTCGTACATTCCTCGGGTGTGAGTGAGACATAATTACTACCTACTTTAATAATAATTATTGAATACCTGGGAGATTTCTTATAAATACATTTTATGACAGAATAAAAACAAAAGCAAAGACAGTTGCGAACATTAAAAGTTCTAAATCGAGAAAAAAACGATGATTATGTTTATAACTTTATTAATGCCTTTACTACATGTCAACCAATAAGTTTTTGTACGTGTAGGTAATGAAGGATAATTAAATTGTCTATAAGGTTCAATTTATTTAAATACGAGTACGATAGCTTTATTCGTTTTCAAGATATTGAAGTAAATGCTAGTGACCCGAAACTTTTGCTCTCGAGTATACTCGTATTTGCTACTCGTGCTATAGCATTGCATTGTACCCGTTAGTTCGGTTTGGGTACGGTGTCCTATAAATTATTAATCGCGACGACGACGAGCCACGTACGGGTTATCTGTTAACACGAGACAGAACTATGGCTGCGTATTTAATTGAAAATGAATTTTGCAACACCGTATTGTCCGGCGCGTCCCTCGTATCCTAAACCAATATTGTAAATAATTCACAGCGCGCCACAACTATTCCGGGGCTCTACTTTAATAATATAAATCATTATCCACATCCATACTAATATTATAAATGCGAAGGTGTGTTTGTCTGTCTATCTGCCTGACTGAAATGAAATGAAATACATTTATGTGCAGGTACATGATGGTATTAACAGTAATATTTTGAGATCCATACATTCAGCCAGCTAGTGGCATGCAAAGTGATTACATTAATATTATTATGCAAGAAATAAGCATATACTAGAGCAGTCAATAAAAAAATACAAGATACAAGACGTGCGTGAATTATTTCTGTTTAATAAGATTGTTAAGAAACAATTGTCAAATTGGAGATTACAAAATGTGTGAATGTCAGTACTGACATTACCTACTAAGACTACTACTGTACAGTAGGTACTTAGTCTAATTTTGATATATAACAGAGTGTAATGAATTGATAATAATTAAATTAAATACATTGCATGCATTTAAATTTACTTACGTCTGTTTTGATTGAAAAAGTTCGGTAATTTTATAGTATTGTTTGTCTATATACCACTTCAGTAACTTGGATTTGAATTCAGGTAAGTCAGTCATGCTTATGTCCTCTGGTAACCGGTTGAATATTTTTTAAGCATACACAGAATACTATTCCGGAAGAGTTTCGTTTTAAAAGTTGGGTATTTCAGTTTTCATCCACTTCGTCCAGAGGCTTGCCGAGAATTTCGTGGCGCTATAACTATATAAAATTTGGACATATTTCTTTTTACATAAAGACAAGTTTCATACACGTATGGAGAGACTGTTACCTCTTCACGCTTATACGGCTAAACCGGTTTAGATGAAATTTAGTATAGAGATAGTTTGAGTCCCGGGAAAGGACCTAGAATGGTATTTATCCCGGAAATCATCCCCTAAGGGGATTAAATTGGGAGTGAAAGTTTGTATGGAGCTACGATATAAACGAGTTCCACGCGGACGGAGTCGTGGGCAGAAGCTAGTCTTATATAAATATTAACGCTTTCGCTCTCGGTCATGCGTAACGTAACCCAACTTACAAAAGCGGGATGCTCTGATCAATATTTTGAATTGAAAATGTATGTAATTATTTGCCGCAGAATGGTGGGCCGGGGATTAAACTTCGCGTCCCGGGATTGAGAGTAATGAAAGTATAATCTAATGGGTTTCATACAAAACGAAAAGGGACGCTGATCTGGGGAACGGAAGAGTGATATATGATTAATGGCATTTATCAGGCGAGAAAACAAGGTAATGAAAACACATAATAAGTTAAAAGAACACTGAACATTTTTGTTTACTGTTAAAGATGAAAAGAAGTCTATATAGGTAAAAATCATGTGAAGCCTCTGATAAGTCTCTCGTTAACTGAAACTATGTGAACTTTTTTGACTTCATCTATATTAAAGTGTAAAACATAATTACATATGAACGCAAGAGCGAACATGCGAATGAATTGGTACGATTTTTCGAAGTAAAGAAAAAAGTCAACTTTAAGTGCTAAAACTTACTTTACTTACTAGCCTTTTGTCTTGATACATCTAGAACAGTCGAGATTGTCAAACCTGGAAATCCCGGGGAGTTTTATGGAGCTTGGTATGAATGGATCGTAAGGAATATTCCTAAGCAAACTACGTACCACGACTAAACCTTACTTTTAGGAAATCATTCCCACACAAATTTTGGCACAATGATAACGCTATTCGTTTTAATTTTGGCTCGTGGTATCTGCCGGGATTTAATAAAGGAGGTATAGCCAGGGGCTAAAATCCCCGACGGAGATAAAAATAGGCTAAAGGTCGCCCGATTACAGGCTTTACAATTCTCTACTAAGCTTTACTGCCACAATAGCTTTGTGAGGCAGTAAATTGAAAAGGAAGATTACTCGAAATATTGTGCAATGTTGACCGAAGCTGAAAACAATCTATAAACTTGAGTTAGTTAGAAAATTATTTCTCTTGTACACTTAGGAATATAGAACTTCTCTATTATGTATACTAAAAGAACATTTTAAATGTTCTTTATCTGACTGGGACACTTTAGGCTTTTGACCAGAGGCTGAAACTAAGTTATTTCTGAAGATACCTTATTTGAAGGAATTGCTCATGTTTTAAGGGAAATTTCAGGCTAGCCATTGATGTGCCGTTGGCGAGGACATTAACAAATTGGTGGCGGCGGCTGTCAACGTTTCTGGCAGTAACCCAATACTGCCGCTGCTTTGGAAGTAAATAATATATTATAATAAATTAAAAAAAAAAAAAAAAAAAAAAATATTTATTTTGTAAAATACAGCACGTGTTTATAGTCTAGGGGATGGTGCCGCCCGGTAAGCAAAATATTGCCTGTGTTGGGAGACACCGCTCTTCCTTAGGTTATCAGGATGTTACATGAAATGAAAAATTATACTAGGTACTACTTGAGCAACTAGAAAAGTAAGTAAACAAAAGCACTTTTATATATAACTAGGCCTATGTCCAAACAGTGGACGTCTTTCGGCTGATATGGTGAGCTAAATATCATTATCATATCTTATTCAGTAATGGTTCGTACCAGCCAGTAGATGTTTATGTGTGTGCGTGTGCATGTGCGTGCGTGTGTGTGTGTGTGTGTGTGTGTGTGTGTGTGTGTGTGTGTGTGTGTGTGTGTGTGTGCGCGCGCGCGCGCGTGTGTGTGTGTGTGCGTGTGTGTATATGTGCGTTTGTGTGTGTGTTTGTGTCTGTCTGCATTAAATAAGTTGTTGTGTAAATGACGCGTAGCTTAAATTATTTTGTTACATTTGTAAGTTTTCTATTTCCTGGTAGTTTTTTGATTTCAGCCACTGTGTAATTATTCTTTTGCAATCGTAATATGGTTTTGGGTAAATGTTTAAGCATTTGTTGAGTTTGTTGTAAATGTGCCCAGACTTAACATTGTACTGTGAGCGCGCAAACTTAGTTTTTGTGTTAGTATACTAGCAACATTAATTATTGTTCTCTTAGAGTTATATTTAGCAACATACGAAAGGGTTTTATGTTTTTTTAGAGAGATATTTAAAATATAGAGTTTCCTCACTGTCAGAAGGTCACTAATCTGGTATAATAATTCGGTGGGAAAATGGATTTTCTTAAAATACATCACTTTTAAGAGTGCACGTTGAGCTCGTTCCAGGTCAATGAATCTGGTTTTGGCCGCCCCACCCCAAACAGATATGCAGTACACCAAGACAGATTGTACCAGGGATGTGTAGATTTCTGTTAGTATATTCCGTTGTTTCAACGGGGTCGTTTTTGCTCTACCTGAAAATCCAGAGCAGCTTTCTGACCCTACCAATAACCTGGTCAAGATGAGCGTACCAATTTAGATGCTCGTCTAAAGTGACTCCTAGGTATTTAATTTGTGAGACCTTTTCAATAACTGGGCAGCTACAAGTGTTTGGATTCGTTCCGTGACAATGGTGGGTTTTGAGATCTAGATCGAAGTCGGGTTGAGTGGAGTTCGTGATGCTGAAACACATGTATTTTGTTTTATCTGTGTTAAGCGTTAACAGATTTAGTCTTAGCCATTTTGAGACCTGAGCTAAGCCCTGTTCCGCATTTGTTTTGGCTTCTATCCAAGTTTTACCAACGAACACTATGGCTGTATCGTCAGCATATGAGAAGATTTTAGCATTAGCTACAGCCATGTCGCAAAGATCGTTGATGTAAGCCAAAAACAGTGTTGGTCCTAAGACACTCCCCTGGGGAACTCCGTACGATACGTACTCATCGTCACTAACATATTCACCTAACTTGACTCGTTGTTTCCTGCCAGAGAGGTAACTTTTAAATAAGGAGAGCGGAATACCCCTAACCCCCATTTTCCCAAGTTTCTGAATAAGGATAGAGATAGAGACGGTGTCAAAAGGTTTTTTTAGATCTAGAAAGACTGCCAAGCATTTATTTTTATTATCTACGTATCTTACAACTTCCGAAGTAAGAGCAGTTATAGCATCTTCCGTTGACTTCCCTTGTCTAAATCCGAATTGTGACTCTGATAAAATATTAAATTTTGTAAAAAAGCTTAGCAGTCTGGCATTGAGAATTTTTTCAAAGATCTTCGATACTGCAGGTAGAACAGATATTGGCCTGTAATTGCTGACATCGTCTCTATCCCCACTCTTGTACACAGGAGTGATTAGAGATTTTTTTAGTGAATTAGGGAAAGTTCCCGTGTTGAAACTGAGGTTGATGAGGTGTGTAATGACCGGAACTATTTCTTGAGCTGTATATTTTAGAAATTTTGTGGACACATTGTCCCAGCCAGGTGCGCTATTAGACTTCAGACTATACAAGGTGTTGAAGACTTCATCCTGGCTTACAGATAGCAGGACCAACGAACTGGATTGAATAGGCAGGGTATTGAGAAATGCGTGTAAGCTGTCCTGAGGATCAGGGGTAATTTTTAGGGCAAGCTCTCTCCCAATATCAACAAAGTACTTATTTATAAAATGAGCTGACTCAGAAGGAGTGGTTTTAATGTTTAATAACTCTGTGTTAGGTTTATTACATTTGGTAGTATAAGTTAGGTTTTTTATATTTTTCCACAGAAGTTTATTACTGTGCATTGAGTTTGCTAATAGCTCTCGTTCATATTGTCTTTTTAATTTTTTTATCAAATTGTTACAATAATTTCTATAGCGGGTGTAGGTTATTTTTATAATTGTATTGTCAGGATCATTATTTAGTTCTTGTTGTAGTTTATTTCGATTGCGGATACAACGCAGGATTCCGGGAGATATCCAGGGTTTCATTATACGATTTTTGCTAGGTATAGAAGTAGTAATAGAGTCCATTTTTCCTGATTCATTTAACATGTCTATAAAACGATTGGTTAGAATGTCGGGGTCATTACAAAACATTAGATCTGATAAGTTTTTTTCTTTTAGGTATCTTAGAGCGTCTTCGAAATTTAAAGTAGTTTTGCTTTTATTTACAGGAGGTAGGGTTTGCATTTTAGTTTTTGCCAATGAGAGAAAGATGGAATGGTGATCAGATGTAGTCGTTTTTATAATGGCAATGGTAGGAGAATACTTAGTCTTATTAAATTTTAATAATAAAATGATCCAAGCAGTTCTTTCCCCTGGTAGGTTTCGTGTGTCCAGCCAAAAGACCAAATGACGATAACATGTTTAAGTAGTTATTTCTGTTTTTGTACTCATGCGAGGTTTCTAATGGCCTAGGTCTTAAGTTAATGTTAATGTCTCCCGCTATGATCATGTTACTACCCGATTTTATTGATTCCAAATGATTTTGTAGTGACTCAATAAAGCTTTCAGCGTTCACATTTGATGGAGATCTATATATACCTAAAACTGTGTTATTTAGTACCTCCAGTTGAAGGCAAGACGCGTGGTTTAATTTAATTTCCATGACTTTATGCTTTAAAGTACTCTTTACATATATAACCACGCCATCATTTTGGTTCAGCTGAAAATAAGTAGAGTAAGAGTCGTAGGTTGCTAGCTGAGGGAGAGGTTTGTTACAGTTTAGTCTGCATTCAGTAAGAATAATGATATCAGGTTTAGATGTAAAGCTAGCCAACGTGATAACAAAATCGTCGAAATTGCAATAGATGCTCCTAATATTCTGTGCTATTATCGTAAAGTCACTTTTATGTAATCGAAATTGTTTCATTAAATCCCCAACATTCTATAGTGCGGGCAATCTCAATCTCGTCTATATTTGTTATAGTTTGTAAAGTATCACTCATTATTAATGTGGCAGAGAAAACGCGTCAGTATATGTTGATTGATATGTAAAGAAAAGTTTAGAACAGCGTTGCGCATACTGTAGTGTGATATATAAAGTAGCGACATAGAGGGTTTAAGGTCTAGGTGTCTTACAGACGTATAAAGAATATCTGTATGATATATGTTGAAGCCGCATCATCTACAGGGGAAGCGGGGGCACGACGGGCCTAAACCTGTTGGTCGAGTAATGGGGGCCGAATCCGCCGGCCCGCGACCCCACGCCCCACTCTCTCTTACGTTGCCATACAAGCAACACACGCGCTATACTTGACGCGCTCGTAGTTAAGAATCACATATTTTATTTTACATTGTGGAAACAAGATTATAGAAGTCTAGAAAATCTATGTCTTCAATTATTTCAACTAAGACCCCTAAGTCTCAAACATTGGTGACCCCGACGTGATCTACGAGAGCTACGCCGCCATTTCTGCGCCATACGAGAGTCGACACTTCGGGAAGGACGAACAGAGGTCAAGACATTGAAGCGCCACGTGCTTCGTTTCCAAGCTGCCAACCACCCTTACTTCAAGCCCGCCGGTCATCATCAACGAGCCGCAGCCAAGGTTTAGCAAGGGAAGTGCACCGTTCCATTTTATTCCTTCTGTTCCAAACTTTGTCCCCCTCTATTTGACTATTAAGCTCTGCCATCTTTTCAAAGTTTTCTTACGCACAAGCTTTAGTCACAACGCATTATTTTTCATTAGTATTTTATTTGCATTGCACCGCTTAGCTTTTCATTTTAGTGCCAATACATACCTACTGGTCGCTCTTTTATTTGTCTACGCTGCATTGCCGCTTAACTTCCATTTAAGCAAACGCCAAAGCAATTTTGCAATTAATTAATAAGGCTTGTTTACTGCCTTTGAGAACATAATTCTCCCTAATAAGTGCAGCGCAACTGTCGCTTTAATTATCCGTTTTATCTCCGCATTATAGAAGCTATAGATTTTTAAAATTCCTGTTTAATTAAAGACAGTCCATAATCCTCGCAAAATATTCCATGACATTACGTAACACAGTTGTTTTCGCCTAGCAGAGCCAACCAAACCGGTGCCCATTGTCCCGATCGGCCGGCCGCCGCCGCCTTATCCCGTTACCGCGTGCTGTTGCCGAGCGCCCGCATCTACCTTGCGCATCGTGCCGCCACGTTGACTGCGGACATAAGCCGGACGAATTTACGTAACCTTTTCTTTTATTTGAGTTTAGTACTTAGGTGTTCATCCTCTTGTTTCGAGTGCCTTCACGATGTCGAATTTGATAAATTCCAGGAGTTCAATTTAAGGGTCGTATGACCAAATTTAGAAATTTTCTCGACATCTTGAAGAGAAGTGATAGTATTTCACCGAAAGAAGTGGATGAATGCTCCATGAGGTTGGATCGCTTACGTGGGCTACTCAACAAATTTGACGAGTTGCAGACTCAAATCGAGATTGCCGATCCCACCTCATTGGACTCGGAAATTGATGTGAGAGAAGAGATGGAGAAGGACTTTTATTCATTGATATCGGATGCCCAAAAATTTATTGATTCGGTAACCGATAAACCTGAGTTTGCAAGCGTAAAATCGGAAGTTCAAAGTCAATGTAATCATCGTGAAAATGAGTTGAACTTCCGATTACCTCAAATAAAGATCGCTAGTTTTGATGGTTCATACTTTAAGTGGTTAGAGTTTCGTGAATCATTTGACGCGCTCATTAATAAGATTGAGAGAATCAGTCCAATTCATAAATTTCATTATTTGAATTCTTACTTAGAAGGCGAAGCCGCTCAGGTTATAAGTAATTTGGAGGTAACGCAGGCCAACTACACTGAAGCTTGGCGCCTCCTCTGCGAGAGATACGACAACAAAAAACAGTTGATTAGCAATCATTTAATTTCGCTTTTTAATCTTCAGCCCATAGGCCGCGAGTCGGCCAAGGCTTTGCGGTACTTGGTGGATCATGTGTCCAAAAATTTACGGGCCCTAAATACTTTGGGGTGCCCTACTTCCCAATGGGATATTTTAATTATCCACATGGTGTCGGCCAAACTCGACAACAACACTTCCTTAAAGTGGGAAGAATTTAAAAACGACGGTATCAATGATGATTTGCCATCCCTGGCCGATTTTAATCGGTTCTTGAAGGGTCGCGCCGATGTATTGGAATCGGTACAGCGAAATAGGTCTGAGAAACCAGTTTTTAATAATAAGCGTGAACCCCATTTCTCCCAACACAAGCAAGAGAAAGCTGTCGTGAAATCTTTCACAATTTCAGCCACTTCCGGTGCTTCAACTGTTGCTCCTGCGTCGTGCGTATTCTGCCAAGGCAGCCACCGCATCTACGACTGCTCGTCGTTCCTGTCGCTGTCGGTCGAGGAGCGCATATCCGGAGCGGCAAAGTTAAGGCTCTGTCTCAATTGTCTGCGTAAGGGACACACTTCACACCGCTGCAGAGCCATGCCTTGTCACACTTGTAAGAAGCGCCATAATACCTTGTTGCATAGGGAAGTTCCTCAGGTTGTAGACACGCCGGCCGCGGCCGAGCCCTCGCCTCCGCCGCACTCGTTGCCCGGGTTCGCATGCAACAACATGACCGTCGCGCATTCGAATAACGTGTTGTTGTCAACAGCCCTTATTGATGTTTACAATCCCGATACTAATGAGTATGTCACCGCGCGCGCGCTCTTAGACTCAGGTAGCATGACGTCACTTATAACGACCAGTTTAAAACAGAAATTGCATTTAATTCCGCAGCCGAACACAATTAGTGTGGTAGGAGTAGGTAATGTTCCATTGACCGGCACGCCCGAGCGCTGCGTTATACAAATACGTTCAAAATATAATAATAGAACGCAGGTAGATATGTCGTGTTTAGTTTTGCCCGCTATTTCGAGCGTTTTACCGCAGAAACATATTGATGCTTCGCGTTTAAGGCTGCCTAAGAATATTAAACTGGCCGATCCTACATTTAATAAGCCATCTTCTGTTGATGTTTTGATTGGCGCGGACCTGTTCTGGCATTTGATTGGGTCAGAGCAGATTACGTTAGGCGACAATATGCCAATTATGCGAAAGTCGAAGTTAGGTTGGGTACTGGCCGGACCTATGAGCGTTACGCCAAGGTCAAGCGGTATTTCTGTTAATACCGTAGTTCAATGCAATCACTTGTCAACTTGCGATATTAGATTAGAAGAGTCGTTGACTAAGTTTTGGGAACTGGAACAGATTCCTCAGCCTACCAAGCCGTATACCGACATCGAAACTGAATGCGAGCAACATTTCGTGACTCATACCTATCGGGGCGAGGACGGCAGATTTTTTGTGCGCCTGCCACTAATTACGGAACCTGATTGTTTGGGGGATTCATTTAATTTAGCGAAAAAACGGTTTCTCGCGTTAGAAAGGCGTTTTAATAAGAACCCCGCGCTTAAGAAAATGTATCAGGAGTTTATCTCTGAATATTCCGAGTTAGGGCATCTATCCGTGTCTGCCACTGCTATTCCAGACCCCTCATTCTTTGTTTCGCACCATCCAGTACTAAAACCCACCAGTGAATCCACGAAACAATCAGGTTCCGTAATTAGTGGCAGTGCAGCTACCTCTTCAGGTTATTCAATGAATGACTTGCAGATGATAGGCCCCACCATACAGGACTCGCTCTTCAACATTTTATTGAGATTTCGCAGCTATAAATACGTCCTGACCGGCGACATCGAGAAAATGTATCGTCAGATTAGGGTACAGGAATGCGATCGCGATTTGCAATTGATTCTTTGGCGGGAAAATGAAAGCGAGCCGTTGCAAACTCTTCGTCTAAACACCGTAACTTACGGATATTCAGCCGCCAGTTTTTTGAGCACTCGGTGTTTATGGCAGTTAGGCGAAGAGTGTGATGATGTTAGAATTAAAAATATAATTCAAAGCGACTTTCTCGTCGACGATTTGTTGACAGGAGCAGACACGGAGGAAGAGCTAATTCAAATTAAAAAATCAGTCGAGAATGCCTTATCAGCCGGTTGCTTTCCTTTGCGCAAGTATCGCTCTAATTTACCATCTGTGTTACATGTTTTACAGAACCCTAATCCAGAAGGGAGCCTGATTATTAGTTCCTCTTCGCACACGCTAGGCGTAGGCTGGGATTCTGCCACATATGTTATTAATTTTCCCACCGAGTATTCAGCCAAAAACGAAAGTCCCACTAAGCGATCTATTCTCTCAGATTCGTGAAAAATATTCGATCCGTTAGGAGTGCTTTCTTTGCTAACCATCATACCGAAAATATTGATCCAAAAATTATGGATTTCTCGAATCGGGTGGGACCATCCTGTACCAGAGCCGATTAAAAGTTCGTGGCAATATTTTGTCAATAGTTTGCATTACTTAACTTCGCTTCAATTACCACGGCATGTATTATGTGAGTTTCCTGTCAAAATTGAGATGCATTGTTTCTGCGACGCCAGCCAGGCGGCCTATGCCACTTGCATTTATTTAAAGTCAATTAACGACAAGGGTGATAACGTTGTTAGACTATTGTGTGCCAAGGCCAGGGTATGCCCGGTCAAGGTCATTACGGTTCCCCGAGCCGAGTTATCCGCTTGTTTACTAGGCGCGCAGCTCGCATCAGCTGTTTCCAAGACGCTGCGTTGCCAGATCGCGCGCACTGTCTACTGGACGGACTCGTCTATATGTTTATCATGGTTAGGTACTAATTACAATAAACTAAAAACGTTCGTATCTAATCGTGTGGCTAGTATTTTGGAACTCACTGAAGGCAGTGAATGGCGTCACATCCCCACTTCTCTCAACCCAGCCGATTACGGGTCTCGCGGGGTTGATGCTTGCAAATTACCTAACTTAAATATGTGGTGGAACGGACCTTCTTTTTTGCGTGAGCCAGAACAAAACTGGCCGCAGTTTGCCGCGAATACTGGAATTGATTTGCCCGAATTAAAAGTAAATGTTAATTTATTAAATAACATAACAGACGAGCCTATCCTTATCGATTTCGATAGGTATTCGAAACTTAAAACTCTGCAACGCTCATTAGCGTAAGTACTCAGGTTTTTATATAATTGTTTACATCCGACTGATAAGGTAACGGGTGGGTTACAACCTGAGGAACTTGAACGGTCATTTAAGAAGCTAGTTAGTTTGGCCCAACTAGACAGCTTCCCTCACGAACTAAAGATGCTTCGTGATAAACAAGTTCTTAACCCTAAAAATAAAATTATTTCTTTGAGCCCGTTTATTGATAAGGAAGGATTACTGCGTGTAGGCGGAAGGCTTGCTTCGTCGTTCTATGCGTTTGATAAACGCCATCCTCTTATTATGCATGCAAAACACAGGCTCACTAAATTGTTGTTTCGGCAGGAGCACGTGCGTCTTCTCCATGCTCCTCCACAGCTGCTTCACAGCTCCATTAGAGAATTTGTATGGACGATTCGAGGGCGCGACTTAGCTCGCACTGTGGCGCGTCAGTGCGTCACGTGTCGCCGTGCGGCTGGCAACACTTCTGCTCCGCTAATGGGTCTTTTGCCGCCAGAACGCACTACGCCCGACTTCCCGTACGTTGTCAGTGCTATTGACTTCGCTGGCCCTTTCTTAATAACCGACAGGCATGGTAGAGGATGCAAAATTACTAAATGTTACTTAGCTGTTTTCGTTTGCACCCGGTACAAATGTGTACACTTGGAGGCCGTGAGTCAGCTGTCTACAGACTCCTTTATTTTGTCGTTGCGCCGTTTTATCTCTCGCAGAGGAAAGCCGCGCGAACTTCTGTGTGACAATGGTCGAAATTTTACAGGAGCGGCCAAGGAACTCAGCGATTTTTTAAAGGTTTATTCGGATCACTTCTCTAATTTCGCATCTGACGAGGGTATTAAATTCAAATTTTCTCCGGCTTATGCTCCTCATTTTAATGGTTTAGCTGAGGCTTGCGTTCGATCGGCAAAATACCACTTGAAGCGAATTTTAGGAAATGCACATTTAACTTTTGAGGAGTTGGCAACTTTGTTTAGTCAAGTAGAGGCTATCCTAAACAGCCGACCCTTATGTCCATTATCTTCATCCCCTAACGATTTCCAACCTCTATCTCCAGGGCACTTCATCATCGGCCGCTCGTTGACATCACTGCCATCACCCAGCTTGATGGATATAAACCAAAACCGCTTAGATAGGCTTGAGGCATTGAGGCAGCATTTTTGGAAGCGGTGGCAGCTGGAATACATCTCCGAGCTCCAGCAGCGGACGAAATGGCGTGTTCCTGGCAGATCCGTTCAACTGGGTGACCTGGTGCTCATCAAGGAGCCGAATGCACCTCCTCTTCACTGGCGAATGGGACGAATCGCCAAACTGTTTCCCGGCACCGACGGCATTTCCCGAGTGGCTGATGTAGCCACCACTACGGGCACCTACCGGCGAGGTGTGGCCTACCTCTGCCCCTTGCTGGACGAGACGGAAGAAACATTGAAGACTGGAGCCTTCAAGGGCCCCCAGGATGTTGAAGCCGCATCATCTACAGGGGAAGCGGGGGCACGACGGGCCTAAACCTGTTGGTCGAGTAATGGGGGCCGAATCCGCCGGCCCGCGACCCCACGCCCCACTCTCTCTTACGTTGCCATACAAGCAACACACGCGCTATACTTGACGCGCTCGTAGTTAAGAATCACATATTTTATTTTACATTGTGGAAACAAGATTATAGAAGTCTAGAAAATCTATGTCTTCAATTATTTCAACTAAGACCCCTAAGTCTCAAACAATATATGTTAATAGCGAGTGAGTAACTGTTAGATTTGTGTGTAAGGTTATCTGAGTATATGTGTGTAAGTTGTGTAGATGTGTATGTGTTGAGAGTATTACAGGCTGAACTTGTTGTAATTAACATGGTGGATGGTAACAGTTGATGTAAAGTTAAGTCGAATACAGAGTAAATTATGTTAACGCCGACTCCGCTGTCGGTTAGTCAATTTTGTAGAAGACGATGTACTTGATCCTCAGAGTGTATAAGGATAATTGGAGATTCGTCTGTTGTCCGTACATATACCTTGCCATATGACGTCCAGCAGTACCTGTAGTTCTTTGTCTTCTTAAGGTCTCTTGCTAAGAAGTGTAGTCGGGAGCCTATAGAAGTGAGATGCTCCGAGATAAATACTTGGACGTCCTAGTTCGTAGTGAAACCTAGGTGTTTTGCACATAGTCTAGACGCATGTTTACCATTAAAGGTTTTCGCCGCTTTTATCAACTCTAATTTTAGTAAAGCGGAGTTCGTCTCTAAGATAATTGGTGTGTTTCGTTGTTCTTGATTCCTGCCTCGCACCCTGTAGATATCTTTTATGTCCGACTTGTTTATCTCACAACCTAGATTTTCTGCCAGGCGCATAACCATGCCCAGCAGGTCCTGCTTGGTTTCATTCTGTTTTCTAGGAGCATTTTTGATCTCTATGTTAGTCTTACGGCAACCTACTTGCATTTAATAAATTATTAATTTGCCAAAAAGGATTACATATGTTCTATGGGATCACAACAGATCAGCCTTATCACGTGATAAGTGACAAGATAGAGCGTCCTTCACTGGCTGACACCGCTCGATAGAATCGGAAATCGAACGCTCTATCTTGTTACTTATCGCGTGATAAGGCCCACCATGATACGGGGCCAGCAATGGTCGCAGTGATATAAGGGCTCTCTAATATGTCCTATGGACCCCAAACTAAGCAATGCCTGTATCTTGGGATCCTAGGAGTGCAGATAAGAAGGAAATTGAATGATAGAGGTGAGAAGTGACTACCATAAGAAATGCACAACAAAAAACTTCGCATTAGGCTAGGAATTATGCATTTCCATATAGTATGTTGTGATGAAAACCATAACCATTTTTTTTTATCGGCAATTGAGGAAATTTTCCTACAAAATTGCTGCTGCAGCATTGGTCGAGGATTCTTGCGAAATGGAAAGATACCAATAGACCAGCAGTAAAGCCCGTTGCGCACATACAGCAAGCGACACTGTAGTGGGTAACATACCCATTTAGGGCGGTTAAATAAAAGAGAGCAAATCGCATGTTTTCCGCGACACGGGCGATAATACGCAATCAAGTCTCATTTCTTACCGTTTGATTACCTCTGAACAAAAAAATAAAATAAAACAAGAATAATAATAAAAACATAATTTAGGACAGCTACTAGCATTAATCTACTTTTAACCTTGTACATAGTATGTGTATGTGTTGTGTGTGTGTATGTGTTGTGTGCTTTAGCTTTAGTGATATAAATACCGAAATGCAATTATAACCGGTTATACCTTATTTAAAACCGGTAGTAAGAATACCGGTAACGATCCCTGTATGAACCTGACATTCAATTCCCAAAGAATGGTCTATGTCATTTATAACATTATGAAGAGACATATTGATAAATTTTGACAGTGCGACTAATAAAACTGCAGACAAAGATAAAGAATGTCAGGCTCAAACTATTGCCACGAGATGTAGGTAGTATGTTGTGTATGTATTGTGTGATGATTAAGTGTTGTGTGTGTATAAGGATCTTTTTCAGTACCTGAAAATACGATAAACAGTAGAGAGGTACAATTTGAGATCAACGAATAATAACTTGTGAGAAAAACACGGAAAGGTATGGCGTACACCGATTAATTGATATCGGCAGAGACCACTGGAGCTGGTGTGTCCTGTTGTTCCACGGGGCCTGCCAAGTTGGCAGCAGTTGCAGTGTGCTTGTAAGCTGGGGGGGTCTCGGGTCGAGCCGGGTTTACAATATGGGTTGACTCCGGACCCGCAGGGAGTCCAATGTGCTGGTCGATTTCAAACAGGGTGCGGATGTGGATTGCAGGTCTTCCCTCCGCTTTGCGAACGTAAATACATCCGTTGCGAGTGCGGACCGTTGTCTGGCGGCGTAAAAAAGAGCGCGATTGAATTTGGTGAGTCTTTCATTGAGATACACCTTGCTAATGGGCCCCGGCGCGATGTCTTCAGACGTGAGATTTCTTCGGCTTCTGGCGGCTTTAACTAATTCATCTCTTTTTGAGCGCCGAGTTAGTTTCACGACAATTGGCCGGGGAGGCTGCTTTTTAAAACTCTGCACTCGCTTTGGACCGGCTCTGTGGACCTGGTCTACTTCAACATCAGTCAGTGGTACTCCGAGTTTTGTGCACGTTATTAGTGCAATGTGTTGAAGATTTTCGGAGTCAGCTTCTTCGATTCCAGTAATTTCCAGCTCATCTTGAATGGTTCTCTGCTCGAGAGTGTTATGGGATTGTTTAAGTTGTTCTAGAGCGTCGGTGAGCTCTATGATAGTTGATTGCTGCGCACAGACTACGTTCGTATGCCTTGATGGAATCTTTGAGAGAGGTTGTCACCAGGGAGAATTGACTTCGAAGGTCTTGAACGTCCTTTCTTAGTAGGGAAATTTCTGCCTTTTGTTCTTTCAGTGCCACCACTTCTGATCTCAACAGTCTAATCTCTTTTAACAGTTCAGGCATGCCGGGGCTGCTGTTATAAATTATTGAACCTGCTCTCTATATTTCTTGAGAATCGGTTGAGAAATGGGACCTGTAGGTACTGTAGAACTCTTCTATCGGACATATACAAAAAATTGGATGCACGACGCGTTATATAATTTCACTAAATCTATTTTGGTTTGATATACCATTGCTATTTATAATGTAACGGATGGTATAATATTGTTTCGGATAATTTTCAAATGATCTAATGTAAAAAGTGATATAATGATTTAAGGCTATAATTACAATTAGTATAAGACATTTACTTTATTTCTTACTTGGTATAAAACATGTTTATCATAATAACTTACTTGACATAATTCGCCAATGCTATAAATTTCAGAAGATATAAGTTAATTTTACAATAAATAACTTTAGATATAAACAAATCATTAAAAATAATGATATAATGAATAATAAAATAAATAAGCGACACCTGTCGAAGCCCCGTTGGAATGCCTATCAGTCGCTGCGTTGTAATGTAATCTTCACCTTTAATTCCCCTTATTTCCAAAACGGATGGTCAAAGAGAAAAGTTTTTGTCATTTTATACTGACATCAATTTTACGATACCGAAATTTTCTAAGTCCCTTTGCACTTTCATCATATAGCATAATCCACCTTAAGGCAGGTCTCAGGTAGGTACGACGATGAGAGAAGCGAGGAGGAGTGTTAGGTAAAACCGTGACCATACATTGCGCCAGAACCGAACATTTTTTAGTAATACTTACATTACATATTATGTTAGTACTTACGAAAGTCTACCTACTACTACGTTTTATTGTTATTGACCCTGTACATCT
Source organism: Epinotia ramella (assembly GCA_947578815.1). Lineage (NCBI taxonomy): Eukaryota > Metazoa > Arthropoda > Insecta > Lepidoptera > Tortricidae > Epinotia > Epinotia ramella. The sequence continues at coordinate 173,562 of OX388203.1, forward strand.
CTGACAATATTACATTAATGTTCCTGTTTTCGTTTTGTTTTGACGCTTGTATACGAGTACATACGCTTACGCTTCTATAAATACGACGCTTGTAGACCGTATACATCTCTACAAACACTAGAATTATTATTATTTGTATTTGGACGCTCAGAGACCTTACACATCTCTGGAATACTGAATTAATATCATTAACTTCTTGTTAATGCTGATACAGACCTTATATCGAATGTAATGGTCTTATTTTGCAATTTTGTTTTGTTTTCATTAACTTAGTGACATTTACTTTGGTAACCGTTTAAATCGGTCCATAATCTGCAAGTTTCAAATGATTATTGTGTAAGATTATTATTATTACATTGTAAATTACCGTTTGACATGTAAAAGTGCCCTTGTGGCCTATTTGCAGAATAAATAATTGAATTGAATTGAATTGAATTGAATTGAACTACGGCGGAGGGCGGAAGATTGAGTTCCAGAAACCAAAGCGGGGCTCCGTCAACTTCTTGGCAGACATTGTTAGGTATATGAAAGCGCAATTATTTGAAATAATATGTACGTTAAACATATTATTATTTATATCCTAAATGCGGTACATGGAAACGCAATTATTTTTAATAATATGTAAGTATGTTAAACATACTTATGTCATAAATGCGTTATACTAGTGTGTTATACTAAATAGAATTATGCCTCTTGCAAATTATGTCATTTTGCCTATTATATCAATCGATAATGAGATTTTTTTTTTATTTTTTTTTATGATATAGGAGGCAAACGAGCAGACGGATCACCTGATGGTAAGCGATTACCGCCGCCCATGGACACTTGCAACACCAGAGGTGTTGTGAGTGCGTTGCCGGCCTTTAAGATGGGAGTACGCTCTTTTCTTGAAGGTTTGAAGGTCGTATCCGTCCGGAAATACCGCAGGCGACAATCCATTCCACAGTTTAGCTGTGCGAGGCAGGAAGTTTTTGGAGAAGCACACAGTTGAGGACTGCCAACCATCTAAGTGGTGAGGATGGTAATGTTGTCGCGTTGGACGATGGCGAAAAGAAGCGGCAGGGATTAATCCGAACAATTCCTCGGAGCACTCCCCGTTATACATGCGATAGAAAATGCAGAGAGAGGCCACATCTCTACGCAGCGCCAAGGGGTCAAGCCGATCCGAAATATGCTCGCTGTCGACAATTCGAGTTGCTCGTCGTTGGATGCGATCCAGAGGGAGAAGCTGGTATTGGGGTGCCCCTGCCCATAGATGAGAACAGTATTCCATGTGTGGGCGGACCTGCGACTTATAAAGCTGCAGGCGGTGGGCCGGTGTGAAATAAAGCAAAATATAGCAAAAAACCGTTTTATCAAAAGTTACATTATACTAAATAACTTTATGCCAATCTAATGTATATTTAGTGTATGTTAGTTTTTCAGACATTATTTATAAAACATTACGCACCCCAAAAAAATATTTCCAAGCTGAAATGGAGAACTTTCTTCGCTTCGCTCGCCCGTTCTACTACGTGTATCTCTCTCTCTCCATACCGTGTCTGTCTTTCTGTCGGTGTGTCTGTTATAGAGATGTTAGTATAGAGATAATTTGAGTCCCGGGGACGGACGTAGGATAGTTTTTATCCCGGAAATCATCCTCTAAGTAGGTGAATCACGGGTAGAAGCTAGTGCCTGTTATATGTTGTCGATGTCGTTGCATGTCATCAGCGGTGTTGCCAGCGTGGTTCCAACTCTTCGAACATTTGAGGGGGAAATACCAATTTAACCCGAGGCCGTGTACTAATCACAAACAAACACGATGTATTTGAGTGATTTCTAATTCAACGTAATTTAATGTAAACAGTTAATAAAGCACGTTGGTATCGTGCATAATTAAACTTGTTAGTATTTCTGTTTAATGAAATCATTCGCCAATAATGTACATAATATCTCTACGTAATACTGTAGTAACAATATTTAAATGTTTTAATAACGGTTCTCCGCAATTATTTCTTGATAGCGTTAATGATAACTAAACTGAAATATTTTAACCAACAACGCGAGTTTTTTCATCATCAGAGAGGTTATCACGTAACGTTGTGAACGCGCGTTAGGTAGATCCAACTGTCATATTTCTATACAAAAAGTGACATTTACCTAGATCATGACGCGCGTACAATGCGTTACGTGGTCGACCTGCAGACGTTGTAAGCGAGGGATACATTTCAATTCAAATTCCAGCCCCGCTATTCTGTAACATGTTTTAATAATTTTTCACTCCAGCAGAGTTAAAATAAAAATGTTTCTCCAGCATTGTGCACTCGCCGCTTTCGCGGGGGGATAAAATAAGAGGACCAAGAAAGGGTCGCCCTGACAACACCACAATTTCGGATACGCAGAACTCATTGAATAACACATGTCTCGACCTTCATTTTATTATCATTGCTTCCACGAAATAAATCTTGACCAGTGCGCGAAAGTCCCGGCCGTAGCGCGACCCCCGTGCGAGACAAATGTTCTGGCTAATCCTAACGCTCTCGAATTAAGTGAATTCCGTGACGACGGTGGCGGTGGCCTGTCCCGCGGCCCGGGCCCCCGGGGGCACGTCTGCCGTCCAATTGGTTTGGTTCATTTCAGGATATAGTCGAGCTATTTGTTCAATTGACTGGTTGAAAAAACTTTACTATCAGATACGATGGAGATGAGGCACAATATTTTTCTATCCTTTTATATTATTGTTAGCCTAACAAATGCGTTTGATTTGTGTTACATTGTCCCCTATTACATATTATTTATTTTTGATCAGGCATTATTTATAATTTTTTGTATTTATTTTATACATACTTATTAAAGTGCCTATTTAATGTGCCTACCTATTTATTATTTAATCGTATGGCATACATTATTTTGGCCTTTAAAGTATCTTTGACATTATATTATATTATAATTAAGTAAATCTCAACTTGAATGTACCTAAATAAGGCTGACTGAATGAATAAATATTTTGTAAACCTACGCTGTGGGTAAAACATGGAGGTCTTATATTTTTGTACAATTACCAACCTTGTAACCTGTGTTTAACAAAATAAATAAGTTGAATTGAATATGATTTATGGTTAATATGTAATAGGGGACAATGTAACACATAATACATAATATTAGTCCCCTATTAAAAAAGTAAAATAGAAATTGTACCCTATTAGGTAAAATAGTTTAGTAAGGCATTTCTGAGTGCTTAAGTATGTCAATCATGAGAGAGGCTTCTCATTCTTCAAATTCTGCCTAGAAGTCCATTTACAGCTCATTTAAATGTGGACCGTTGAAAATTGGGAAATATCCCAAGATGCATGAAGGAAAATACGTAAAGCATTAATTTTCGAGTGTTGCTCCAAAGTTGCGAATGTTAGGATGTTTGTATGTTTGGATGTTTACGATAGTAGTCTTGGCTGAGACCATGGAGGACTTAAGTACGATGCTCGATGACCTCAGTAAAGCTTCCAAGCGAGTTGGTCTAAGGATGAACATGGATAAGACGAAGATCATGTCAAATGCCCATGTAGTTACCAACTCCCATTACAATCGGACACTTTACGCTCGAAGTTGTAGACGATTATGTATACCTAGGACAGACTATCCAGTTAGGTAGGTCCAACTTCGAGAAAGAGGTCAATCGTCGAATCCGACTCGGCTGGGCAGCGTTCGGGAAGCTACGGCAATATTTTCGTGCAATATTCCGCAGTGTCTCAAGACGAGAATCTTTGACCAGTGTGTGTTGCCAGTGATGACATATGGCACTGAAACGTGGTCGCTTACTATGGGCCTCATAAGAAGGCTCAAAATCACCCAAAGGGCAATGGAGAGGACCATGTTGGGAGTTTCTCTGCGTGATCGCATCAGAAATGAGGCTGTCCGCAGCAGAACCAAGGTAACCGATGTGGCCCTCCGGATCGCTAAACTTAAGTGGCAGTGGGCGGGGCACATAGCACGTAGAACTGATGACCGTTGGGGCGGAAAGGTTCTCGAGTGGCGATCACGTACCGGAAGGCGCGGCGTGGGTAGGCCCCCGACAAGGTGGACTGATGACCTGGTAAAGGTTGCGGGAGTCCGCTGGATGCGGGTGGCGCAGGACCGGTCGCTTTGGCACTCTTTAGGGGAGGCCTATGTCCAGCAGTGGACGTCTTTCGGCTGATATGATGATGATGATGATGTTTGGATGTTTAGATGTTTGGATGTTTGTTACTCAATCACGCTAAAACGGCTCAACCGATTTGGATGAAATTTTGCACGAAGATAGTTTATAGCCTGGATTAAAATATAGGATAGTTTTTATCCCGGAACCAGGCAGATGAAGGCGCGGGCGGAAGCTAGTGCGAATCTAAGTAATCACAAGGCAGTAGAAGGGACTCATTAACATTGTGCCTGTAAAATAAAACCGACAAACAGATAAACATTCTAACCGCCATCTTATTACTCGAATAAACTTTATCTGGAGTTTCGGCGACCATCAACTCGGCTAACAACTAATAATGTATAAAGGCCTCCGCCAAATCAATTCCTATCCTGTCCAGAGAGGGCTCAAACATTTTAGCCTTATGTTTACGGAGTAAGGTTCACTAACTAATATATAAACTAGTTTTCTTGGAGTTTCCGATGTCCCACAAATTGCTTTATAGACTAAAGTAAGTTGTACAACTGACCCTAAGTAAGCAAAAGTCGATAAATAAAGGGCTTGTATACACAGAACTTGTTTTTAATATTGGCTTATGTAGTAAGTTAAGAGTAAAGTGACTGGTGGTATGGATACCTAATGCGATGAGGCGGGATGAGTCTCGTGAGGACAGCCCACTGCGTACAAATGTACAGAAGAGATATGGACTGGACGTCAACGAAGATAATATATGCATGGACAAGATGCAGATATTTAAAGGTACCCTTGGTGGCAGAAACCAAGCGCTACTCACTTTAACGAAATAAATTATTTATTCCCCGATCCGATTCCGTAGAGCTACATTATTGTTCCTAGGCTACGGGACCTAAATAAAATGAAAATCATTTCATTTTATTTTATTAGGTTGCGTTGAAATACCTACATATATCGTTTACGTCGTATTACACGTAAGGTTGGGACCTCCTTTTAAATAAGCATGTATATGTATCAGGCGGACAATAAATATTATTACACTACACATTACACATTACACTACGTCACAACCGCGAACGGACGTCTCCACTAACGCTCTCGCCAGATATTGCCATAATTTGCGAGTTATCATGGCAAAAGTAACTCTGCAAGCTATTGAAAAACTAATTCAAAAAGTAATAGATCCAATTCAGACACAAATAGCTGAAATCCACTTTAAAATCGACGCGATCTTAGCTAAAATAGAAACGGATAGCAAAAATAATCAAACGACTAACGACAAAGATGGCGTCAAAGCAGCCGACCTAGAGCGCACACAACAGACACCGAAGACGAACGATCCGGCCCCGAAGACGGCACGTGGAAGCAAACCGGCAGGTACGTCACCAGCAACGACCACGAAAACATCGGCACGCAGCGCGCGTGCGAGCGCGAGGACTATACACGCGCAAGCTACGACCGCTGCGGCTCGGAAGTCTCTCTTGCACCCGGCACCGGCGGCTGCTGCACCTGTCACCGTCGCACCAGCGAGTAAGTCTGCAGATGTACCAGCTCCGATACCGCAGTCGAATACCTCCGAGCGCACGCCGAACGACAGCGATGACGCGATATCGTCGTGTGCGGCCACTAAACCCGCGGGTCAGGTCGACCAACAGGATCCCGTATTAGCGGAAATTGATAAGAGATGGGAGACTCCTGTTTCACGAAAACGCAGGAACCAGAAAAAAAAGAATATAGTGGTAGGAACAGGCTCCAACCATGACGAAATTAAGGGAGTTGAGCAACTAAAATACATTCAGGCCTGGTCATTTAGACCCGAAACGACCACAGACAATGTGCTGAATTTCTTAAAAACTGTAATAAACTCCAATGACTTCTCTGTACAACAGAGAATTATAAAAACTGACAGGCATGCGTCATTCTTAATTGGCATCCCCGAAGATATATTTGAGACCTTTAATTCGCCTGCTGTGTGGCCCCCGCGCGTAAGATTCACGGAGTGGTTTCGAAGCCGCCCCCGTGCCACCGCGCGGGGACACGAACATTGCTCCGGCGCATCGCCACCGGCTGGCGAGCGAGCGCAGCGCAACAAGTAGTAATCCACCCGCAAAAGCTATTCGCGAACCCGAACTACCGCGCAGATTAGTTATATGTCAACAAAACATACGCGCGCTCGACAACAAGACGCAACGGTTGGAAATATTGTTACGGAACGAACTACAATGCGACGTGCTAGCCTTGACTGAGCATTGGTTAAATAGCGCTAAACTACATTGTGTCAATTTAGATGACTTTAAACTACTGTCAAGTTTCTGCCGCTCGAGTCACGAGCATGGAGGTTCATGTATATTCGTACGCGATAATATACGAGCGATTGAAAATATGGACCTTATTGCATTAGCGGAAGAACGATATTGTGAAATATCTGCAGTAGATCTTGTGGACTTCAACATTACTGTTGTATGTATTTATAGGTCTAATTGTCACATTAGCAGTTCGGACTTCCTTAGGTATCTGGATCGCCTGCTCGATAAACTAAGTACCGATGATAGAGACTGCATAATATTAGGCGACATTAACATAAACGACTTGGAGTGCAACGATAAACCTGAGCTAAAAAAATTGTACGACTTGCTCGCGGCCCACGACTTTAGAAACGTGGTAAACTTTCCAACAAGAGTGACAGCCACAACGTCTACTAATCTCGACCACGTCTACTGGAACGGGCCGCGTTCTACGCTCCGCGCCGCGCCGGTCACCACGCACCTCAGCGACCACCTCGCCGTCCGAGCCGAGCTGCTGCGCCCGCGCGCCCCGCCCGCGCCCCTCACCCGCCGCGCAAGGGTCTACTCGCCACGATACTACCACGAATATCGAGCGGCGATACGGAGTGTGGATTGGCATGAAATTATCCACAGAAATAATGAGTCCGTCGTGAAACTGATTGTAGCCTTGATTACCATACTTAGAAATAAATTCGAAATTTGTTTTCCGATAAAAACCATGAACAACAAAAGAGTGGAATCATGGGTGACCAGCGATATTTACGACCTTAAGATGTTATTGTTCGAAATTATCGAGCTAGGAAAACAATTACCAGAGAACGAACATGTTAAAAATCTAGTTTCAAGTATGAATAATAAGTACATTAACCTTTTGCATGCGAAAAAAGCTCAGTTTTATAGTACCAAAATAAACAACAGCACGAACACTATTCGATCTATGTGGGCTGTAATAAATCAAGAAAAAGGGAATACTTTTCGTGATCAAGTAGATTTTACAGATCTCATAACGGACTCGGATGGAGCAAAATTTCAGACGAAAAAGGCTGCTGCCGATGCCATGAACAGTCGATTTGCCGGCGCGGCCGCTGCGTGCGGCGCGACGCCCGCCGACGTGTCGCGCGCGCTCGCCGCGTTGCGCGCGGCGCGCCCTCCCGCGGACCGCTGCCTCAGGCTCGAACCGTTTACACCTGACGAAGTATTTCGCATAATCACCTCGCGTGTAGCCAAAAAAGCAACCCGCGATATTTACGACATATCCGTTACGTTAATTTATTCCGTCGCAGCGGAACTGTCTCCAATTCTCGCGACCATTTACAATAGATGCCTCCGCGAGGGCGTCTTTCCCGATCCATTAAAAGAAAGCCGTATATCACCGCTTTTCAAAGGGAAGGGAAAGAGAAGTGACATCGATGGATACAGACCAGTTGCCATTATCCCAGTGATAAGCAAGATTCTTGAGCACGGCCTAAGCTCGCGGTTGACGGATTTCCTTAACACAACTAAGTGCTTATCTAATAGACAACATGCATATCGGAAAGGTCACTCCACAACCTCGCTAACACGCGCTGTAGTTCGACAGATAATGGAGGCTCGTGAACTCAGAAACCAGGTTGCAGTTCTATGTTGCGACCTATCTAAGGCGTTCGACGTCGCAGATCATGAAGTTCTGGTCAATAAACTGCGACACTATGGCCTTGAAGGTCCTTCACTGGCGCTAGTAACAGACCTGCTGCGGAACAGAAAGCAGGTTGTTGTTGCGGACAGCGGTCGCGTAAGATCAGACGCAATAACCACAAGTATGGGCGTGGCACAGGGATCCTCCGTGTCAAATATCCTCTTCTCGTTACTGCTGAACGACCTGCCAGACGCCATTCACAGTGGAGAGACATACATGTATGCTGATGATGTCGCGGTTGTCGTGTACGCCCCAACCTATGAAGAGCTTGAGGATAAATTAAATTTGACAGCCGCATCGGTAGCAAACTGGTTTACCGACAACGGCCTCATTTTAAATACGAGAAAGACCCAACACATAGCCTTCGATCTGTCCGGTCGCCCAGTGAGATCGCTGTCAGTATTGGCTGCTGGCAATATCATTGACCAAGTCTCCAGCTCAACATTCCTGGGTTTTGAACTGGACAGTAGCCTGACCTGGAGTTTACATATTGATAAGGTGTGCACTAAACTGTCGACGGCCTGCTTTGCCCTAAAACGGTTGGCGCGAATACTTCCGACGGAAATGGTGCGGGCCTGCTATTTTGCATCGGTACATGCGCACCTGCAGTACGGAGTTGAGCTGTGGGCTGGAGCCGCCGATCGCGAGAGAGCTTTTCGCCTGCAGAAGCGTGCAGTACGTGCAATAGCGCGCGTCTCACAAACAAACTCGGCAAAACCAATTTTTAAAATGCTAGGTATTGGCGCGTACCAAATGGCGGTGACTGCTCGCGATGAAGTGGCCACACTTTGTGGAAAGGACGTCCCACGTAGGTACGCGACCCGCAGTATGCGCGCAGGAAAGCTGCCCCTTGTATCGCACAGACTCGCGAAGTCAAAAAAACTCGCCCATATCATGGGTCGCAAGGTATACAACCACCTCCCAGGTGACATTATTGCTGCTCAGAGTACATCCGTATTTAAGGCAAAACTTAAAAAATGGCTAATTGAGCAGGCGTTCTATGACCACAAGGAATTATTTTGTCCCAGTCCCAGTGTTGTGTATTAAAAATGTATCGCTAATGTACTCTATACATACATTACAATTAATTAACATATTTACTGACATGTAATACTTATAATATAAACAATCCTTGTAGTGTAATAAATATTCTACGAGTACAACAATGTAAATGTACCTCTGACATGTAATTTATATTACCAATAAATGGATTATGATTATGATTATGATTATAATCTGTAATATGTTTTTACGATGGCACCTCGCATCTCTACGTAAACACAACATCCTGAAATCACTCGGAGGCATTTGTTACCGGTTTACGATTCAATGGATACCGCGGATATACTCTTATTTCTAATAATCCATTTTGGATTTATCAATTTATTTTTAAACTTATACGGTTCTGAGACATAATATGTACTGAACGGGAATTAATCACGTATAATTAACGTATTTATTTAATTACCTCTTTGAGGCTTCCCGACGTTTCGGATGTGTCGCAACATCCTTGGTCAACCATCATTTTCGGTTTGTATTAAAAAAAATTGGAGTGCGATGATTGTATGACTATAACTATGTAAAACCTAAAAACAATGTACAGGAAATTATTGAATTCATTGATTGATTTTTAGAACAATTGTTTAGACTTATGAGGTCACACATAAACAATGGCATGTCAATGTATTTACACTACAAAATCGTAATTCATATTTTTGGTGACCAGTGTTATATTTATATTAAGCATATGTTTAACAGACCACCAGATATAGTAAAATATAACGCAAAAAAAATACTTTTTACTGCCAAAAGTAGTAAATGATCACCAAAATTTTAGCTCCATTTTAATGTGAAATAGTAACCCAAATTATAACATCTAACTAACCTATTAAAGAAAATGCTATCCTAATAAATCATTGGTAACCCAAAAATAGTAAATGATCACCAAAATTGTATCTCCTATTAATGTGAAATAATAACCCAAATGATAACATCTTACTATCCTATTAAGGAAAATGCTTTCGTTTTTGGGACTCAGTCTCCCGCCCTCCGCCCGGGCTCCCGCCAGAAACTCGCTTCTGTCTCCGCGGGCTTTTGTATACACTCTAGGGGTAGGACAGACGAGACCACGTGGTAGTGGGGTGCGCTGATTTGAGTTTTGGTAGCTATTTTTACCTTTCGATCGCTATAAAGAAGGAATCATTTAAGTTACTAGAAAATGTTTACTTACCTGAAATTCAATTTCCCTAAATTAATTAACCACTACCAAAAAAACAGAAGGGTCAGAGTAAACGATACGATACAGAGAAAGAATATAATGTAAAAATAAACCATCTTCGTCTGTAGCCCCCGACAGGATTCGAACCTGCGACCTTTCTATTAACGCTAGACTGCTCTACCAACTGAGCTACGAGAACAGTAACGCAAGTTGTTTATTTATTTATTTATTTATTTATTGATACATGGAAAACCAACAGCGCAACATATTTATAGACAAAATAATAAAACCATATAGCCAATTACAGGTTCTCACTTATAGAAATATTCCACTATATTCCCGCTAAGACTAGCGCCCTCTCTGTATCGAGTTATAGACTCCCTCCTAACACGTAACCTCCTAACGTAACAGCCTCCAGTACGGAGAGGGGGGTTGAGGGTTGTAGGGGGGTTGGTGGGGGGGGAGTTGCTAGGGGGGAAGGATTTTTGAAGTGAAAACTTCCTTAGCGGCGCTGAGCACTTTTTGGGATGGGGAGAAATTGTTAAATACGCGACAGACTTTTGTGACGTCAGATGTGAAGGAGTACACTTTTTGCTGCTAGCCGATTCAACTTCATTCAAAACTGAACGCTATTCGTAAGAGTATAAAGCCATTAAACACTTTTTGCAATAGCATGTTCTGCAAATAAATTAGTAATAATACCAACGCGTCCTTCACCGTTTTGCTATTGAGAAAATTCGAATAGTTCGAATTGGGGCGTTATTCTTAAAGAGATAAAGTTTAGAAAAATATTTACCAACGGCAAAAACAAATTGATAATGTTTTTGCCGCCGCCCGTCAGCGCGCCGACGGGCGAGCCGGCGGCCCCTCGCTCCCAACGCGCCCGCGGACCGTCCGCCTAAATAATGGATAATTGTTTATAAATTTGCGTCAAATTCATTTTTAGGGTGACACCGTAAGATGTCACTTGACCTGATCGAAAAACTGTTACAATGTTATTGAGTTTTCACTTCTGCCGGCACTCCCGGAGTGCAACCCGGTCATTTTTATTCTTGATTGATGTTTATAAGGTACTCTTAGCTGGGACTTAAAAAAAATTGTAAAATTTTCGATGAATGTTGCGACTTCGCGTAGCTCCGAATAGCAAAGGAGGCGCAACCATATGTAAGTGTTTTGAGGGGGGGAGGAGCAACCATAGGTAAGTATTTTAAGGTTGGGGGGAGGAATAAAAAAAATATTGTTTTATCGTAATTAATACGTTACAATAAGCATGTTTTGTATGAAAAACTTTTTTTCTGAAATAAAAAGTAGCCGAGATATTTGGCCTCAAAGTCAATTTATGTGTCATTATTGGTTCTGGCGCTTCGTCGGCCGCTACCGCGGCACGCTCGCTTCGCTCGCTCGGCTCGCGCGCTTAGGGTCGCGGTGCACCTAACACTCCTCGCTTCGCTCGTCGATAACCTACACCGACCTGCCTTAGAGGTCCAATATCTTGGCCATTTTTTATTTTGAGATTTTTGGTCAGGTCGAGCGGGTCATGAGTACTTTGAAGAACATGTTAACCGTTTATTCTACTTTTATCTACATGTTTCTACTTTTTTCTACTTTTATCTACGTTTCTAATTATTTCTACTGTTTTCTACTTTTTTCTACTTTTTTCTACTTTTTTCTACTTTTTTCGACTTTTTTCTACCTTTTTCTACTTTTTTTTCTACTTTTTTCTACTTTTTCTACTTTTTTCTACTTTTTTCAACTTTTTTATATTTTTTTCTACTTCTTTCTACTTTTATCTACGTTTCTACTTTTTTTTAACTGTTATCTACATGTTTCTACTTATTTCTACTTGTTTCTACTGGTTTCTACTTTTTTCTACTTTTTTCTACTTTTATCTACGTTTCTATTTTTTTTTACTTTTTTCTACCTTAATCACCCCCATCGTTATTTTTCTAAGTCAAAAAAATTGTGTCCATTTAGGAGCCAATATCTCGGTAATTAACAAGTTTAGAAAAAAGTTGCCCTTACAAAACATGCTTATTTTAGCGTCCTCTATACGATAGCATCATAATTAAGTCCCGCGCCCCCTTTGCTATACCCTAACCAACAGAAGCGTTTATCAGGTTAAAAAAGCACTTGTTTTGGCATCATTATACTTTATTTGGTAACATGCATACACTTTATGGCAATCATAGTGGGTTATTTAGGTAGAAAATTGTATTAATTTGCTCGCTAAGATTTGGTGATCATTTACTAAATTTGGTCTTCGAATACAATTTAATGTGCTTAAACAGCTAGTACTATTGTAATGGTAAAAGAGCTTAGGGTATCAAAGCATTTTTTGGTGGTCATTTTATTTGATGCCTTTATATTATATCCCATCTGCATCAACAAGGAGCCTGGCTCCCGCTTGCTGCTTGCATTTTGCTAATTGTCAAGGTCGTGTAGCTCTCTATGATGAATTAAAGGAAAGAAAGAGTCTCACATTTATTTCGGGTTGTCGATTATGTAAAGCTACTTTGTGTTTCGGTCCGTTGATTACAATAGGTACTCCCTCAAATCAATGCGAGCAGGCTTATGCCCAACAGTGGGATCAATACAGCCTGCTGTTGTTGATGATTAGAAAACGAAAAATTAAACAAAGCGGATTATTTATATTATCTGAAATGATCAGCACGAAATGTGGGATTGTAAAACGTCAAAATACTTAGATGTCGGAGCTCGACACTGTATCTTAGTTTTCTCGCGAGGCCAGTTAAAGAGTGGAAATTACTTCCGGCAAACCTTTTCCCAGCTATTGTGAATATGGACTATCTAGGTATGCATGTAGCACTCGACCTCATCATCATTACGTGAATATTTTGACAAAAAAAACTAAACGACGTACTATTGCACAATAGTCACAGCCCTGTTCAATAACAATGTTTCTAGAACTGCGTTTGCGTGCGATATTCGTATTAAATGGTCAGCATAATCTTTTTAAAGTTTTTTTTTTTCCGAGCACGTTTTTTTGTTTTGGTTCTGTCCTTCTTAAAAGGCTTCGCGAGTTGCTTTAAATACCCGTGAACTCGAAATCATAAAACCGCGAAGTTTTAGGTCCTTGGCTTGCTTGTGTTCTTCAAACTTGAACAACGTGAGCGCGACCGCGACGCAGCCCCGCTCTCCGGGTTGTTTCACTCGACGTTCTGAATTCCTTTGGTATTTGTCCCGCGCCCGTTCGCATGCGCGCCAATCCTAATGTTTAAGTGCGATTAAATACCAAATCATTTCATTCCATACTTAAATGTTGTGTCCCAGTGCGCTTTAAGTTATTTGAGGAGATCGCGAAACGTCTGGTTGATGTAATTGGTTACCGAAGCGCATCAGCAATGCAATTCTGCGAGGAAATGCCGTCAGCATCCTCTTACTTAGTTTTCCATTTAATTCAGTTAATGATAATTATCATGTTGTCATATTTAGAAAAACAAACAGCTTTGCTTATCAAATAGACCCTCTTGAGTTACGCAACTTGCGCACAATTGTATTCAAATTTGCGGCCACTTGTGCGCAATCAGGGCTTCAATTTTGTTATAAAAGTTCCCGAAAGAAAATGTATTTACATAACAAAGAAACTCCGCTACTGTGCCTCGGAACAAGTGCTTCGTTTTGTATACTACATATGCCCTGTGCCAAGCAATATTATACTACAATATGGTATATCTGTTTGGGGTAGTGCTCCAAAAAGCACTCTGATAGTTCTGGAGAGGGCACAGCGCGCAGTAATGAAACTAATGCTCCGAAAACCTATTCTCTTCCCCACGGACACTCTTTATCGAGACTATAAACTTTTGAATGTAAGAAGCTACTTCACGAGCCCATGAAACATGCAATACTTACAAAATTATCCATTTTCCGCAGCTCCTGACCAAACGTGTATGTAAAGCCCCTCTACCTAATTATAGAACATTATTCGCAAAACGCTCACCTGACTATATGCATCGGCGAATTTACAATAAGATCTGCAAAGTTCGTGAGAGTCAACATTAACTACTCTATTGGTAACGCTACGGCGGTTGTGAAAAAGTGGCTTGTTTCTCTATCTGTATAATGACACGGAGGCCCTACTTCTTATTAAGTAAAACTCGATCGTGCACACTAACTAACGCACACATGCTCACACATACACACAAATACACACTATCAGGCTCAGCCTAGTTTGCTAAACTAAACATGTGTAATGATAAGCATTTTTTTTTAATAGGTACATATTGATAGGTACTTAACTTATCACTGCTTTCAATGACGTTTTCAGTAACAATAACGTGATAATTAAGTAGTTAAGTGGTATATAAATTATATTAGCTTCTGCCGGCGACTCCGTCCGCGAGGAATTCGTTTATATCGTAGCTTTCACCTCCCCATTTCGCCCCCTATACAAAAGTAGTTACGCTCTCATTTTAAAACTACGTGTTGGATTGTAACGAAACTTTGCAAATACAATGACATGAGGTATATATAACTAAGTCTATGTCTGTAATTAGTTTATGTAGCTTCAGATACCATAGTAAAAATAATACAGAGAATTTAAGTTTTTCATACAAAACTTGTTTTTGCTGCATTTCGTTTGTTTTGTAAACTGGAACTATATAAACTAATTACAGACATAGATATACCTCATGTCATTGTATATGCAAAAAATTCGTCACAATCCAACACGTAGTTTTAAAATGAGAGCGTAACTACGTTTGTATGGGAAGGTGAAATTCAGCCGAGCTTACTGCGGACTCTTAAGGGTTGATTTCCGGGATAAAAACGGTCCTTCCCCCGGACTCAAACTTTATACCATATTTCATCTAAATCGGTTCAGCAGTTTAAGCGTGCAGAGGTAACCGACAGACGACACACTTTCGCATTTATAATATTAATATGATGATCTCTTATTATATTAAAGCTCTGTCTTTGTTTTAGTTTTAGTATATAGTAAAATATAACGCCAAAAAATACTTTTTACTGCCAAAAATAGTAAATTATCACCAAAAATTTATATCCATTTTAATGTGAAATAGTAACCCAAATAATAACATCTTACTATCCTTTTAAAAAAAATGCTACCCTAATAAATCATTGCTAATCCAAAAATAGTTAAATGAAGACCAAAATTTTATCTACTACTAGCTTTTGCCCGCGGCTTCGCCCGCGTAGTAAATGTAATTTTGCAATAACTGTTGAATTGTTACGCCGGCAACAGTCTACTTACTGACTTACTTCCCTTATGAATAACCATTCGTCAAAACCCGTTATGGTAAATTATTTTTTATTTCCTATTATTTTTATTCCCGTGTGGTGTTGGGTTAGAATTTCACCACCCCCCTTCTTCCCGTGGGTGTCGTAAAAGTCGACTAAGGGAGCAGGGTTGAAGTGTGTTGTGGGCGATGGGCTAACAACCTATCACTGCAATATACCCACATTTATGCTAAAAGTGGCGCTGGAACATACGTTTCATGTGCTCTGCCTACCCCTTTTGAGAAAAAAGGCGTGAATCTATCTATATGTATGTTAAATGTTATCAGTAATTAATGACAATTTATAGACTGTAACAAAAAAGTACTTTAGTTAGTACAGTAACTAAAGTACTTTTTTTTGTATCTTAATAAGTAATCTTCCTACAAAGTTTCAAGTCTCTAGTTCAGCAAATAATGTTTCCCCAATACAAACTTTGGACCCCCATATAGGGGTTGAATTTTGAAAAATCCTTTCTTATTGCTCTCCTAGGCCTAATAAGGAACCTACGTGCCAAATTTGGAATCTCTAGAACCAGCGGTTTGGGCTGGTTCTAGAGATCAGTCAGTCAGTTTCTTCTTTTATATATTTAGATTAATGTGAAATAATAACCCAAATTATAACATCTTACTATCCTATTAAAGAAAATGTTGTCTAATAAATCATTGCTAACCCAAAAATAGTAAATGATCCCCAAAATTTTATCTCCTATTAATGTGAAATAATAACCCAAATTATAACATCTTACTATCCTATTAAAGAAAATGCTTTCGTTTCTGGGACTCGGTCTCCCGCCCTCCGCCCGGGCTCCCGCCAGAAACTCGCTTCGTCGGCCCTTCGTTTCACGTGCGCACTCGACCTATGTACGATCCGCTCAGGACCTCCTTCGCGAGCTTCTGTCTCCGCGGGCTTTTATATACACTCTTGGGGTAGGACAGACGAGACCACGTGGAAGTGGGGTTCGCTGATTTGTGTTTTGGTAGCTATTTTTACCTTTCGATCGCTATAAAGAAGGAATCATTTAAGTTACTAGAAAATGTTTACTAACCTGAAATTCAATTTCCCTAAATTAATTAACCACTACCAAAAAAAACAGAAGCGTTTATTCAATCAAATGCCCATCAGGTTAACAAAGCACTTGTACATTTGGCATCACTATACTTTATTTGGTAACATGCATACACTTTATGGCAATCATAGTGGGTTATTTAGGTAGAAATATTGTATTAATTTGCTCGCTAAGATTTGGTGATAATTTACTAAATTTGGTCTTCGAATACAATTTAATGTGCAGTCGTTACTAAAACAGCTAGTACTTTTGTAATGGTAGAATTATTATTTTTGGTGTTCAGTAAATTTTTTTGGTAAAAGAGCTTAGGTAAGCATTTTTTGGTGGTCATTATATTTGATGTCATATAAGTCCATGTTGAATACTTGTGTATTTAACTGCAAAATCTTTATTATAATTAAAAACATGATTGAATCGAAAATTAAAATTGACAAAGGCTACTTTATGGCACAATAAAAAAACATGAGTTCTCAAATCTTCAGATCTCATATAAAGTTGTCCAGTTTTTCACCATTGTAACGGTGTAGCACATGCTTAGAAAAACTGTAATTGAAATGGGATAAAAAATATAGTACTTTCCTACTTAACTGTAGTACCGTATAATATTGAATTTGAAAAAAAACAACAAAAGACATTTGTTAAAAATTGTATCACATGTTGCTCCATGCGCAATATTGCTATGCTAGAATGTAAGGCGTTTGTATTTTTCCTTCTGTATGTGTCAAAGTCAGACATTACACGTTACTTGAATTCCAGAAACCGTATTTAATTTTCTACTCCTGTTATACTCCAAAACATGGTCCTAGACCGAACCGGATTGAAGATTTGCAGCCCTTAGCTGTGTTATACTTAATAAAAGGAGTTAATTAGCGGAGAAATTAAGAAATTCGTCCAACAAGTGTAAGAGGTCACGCAAAGGGCAAAGAAACAGCGGACATCGTGCTCAAGTTGGATTGCTGAAATTGAAGACAGTGTTAAGCCTTCATTTATTCCTAATTTTAACCCATCACTCAACAGGTAGTACCTATGTATAAGGTTAATAATTATTACGGTTAGTATCATCTTGTAATTGTTGAAGTTAACTACTTACTTATACCTAACCGTTAGGTTAACCCATGTTACGTCAGATTGCTACTTTACTTTCATTTAATTTCGTATTCATTTAATTTAATACTAGTGTTTCATTGCTGTAGGGTCAGCCCTCTTAATTAACTAGTATATTTACGAATTGTAAAGTTAGATAATCATCATCAGTGGATTTAAACATAGGTGCTAATGAGCCCAGCAAAACGTTAGGTTTAGGCTGGCATTCTGAGTCTGATGAGCTATGTTTTCAATTTGGAACCTTAGTTTCCAAAGAAAACACCAAGCGCAATATGTTGTCAGTGATCGCTCAGATCTTTGACCCATTAGGACTTCTGTCTCCATGTGTGATCACCATGAAGATGCCGTTGCAGCGGTTATGGCTGCACAAGTTGTCCTGGGATGAACAGCTGTCACCAGACATCTCTAAACAGTGGTTGGAAATATTGACTAGCTTGCCGGCACTTAATGACATCCGAGTTCCTCGGCATGTCATATGCAATTCTCATCAGACGATGGATTTACACATCTTTACGGATGCATCCGAACGAGCGTACGGGTCCTGTGTGTACGTTCGGAGTGTGGACAAGGAGAACCACACTTTAGTTAGATTATTAATAGCCAAAAGTCGGGTAGCGCCGATTAAACCTACGACTATACCTCGGCTCGAGCTTTGTGGCGCACTGGTCGGTGCACACCTTTACGAAAAAGTTATGGCCTCACTTCGAGCCCAGGTTAGGAGTACGACATTTTGGACCGATTCCACGATAGTTTTAGGTTGGCTGAAGATGATGCCAAATAGGTTACAACCTTTTGTGAGAAATCGAGTGTCTGATATTTTAGAGATTACCGGCAGTTGTATTTGGAGACATGTTCCAACGGATCAAAACCCAGCGGATTTGATTTCGCGTGGAGTGCATGCAAGCGTTATGAGCACGTTAGACTTGTGTCCCAGCTTTTTACAACGAGATGTTTCTCAGTGGCCATTGACCCCAAGCTCTAAATCATTTAGCGCACTGCCGGAAACTCGCGTTGACGTATCACTGCACGTTAATATAAATAATGAGCCATTTATAGATTTCGATCGATTTTCAAATTTCTCACGGCTTAATCGTGCTCTGGCATACGCTTTGCGTTTTATTAACAGATGCCGTAAACAAATAACGTCGACTTCTCTGAGTCATGACGAATTAAATAATTCATTAATGCTCATTACTAGAACCAGTCAACGCGAATCATTCCCTGAATATAATTTATTATTAAACAAACAAACTTTGCAAAAAAAGAGTAAGCTTTTAAAATTCAACCCATTCTTAGATAAAGACAATTTAATGCGAGTTGGGGGCCGCCTTTCCAATTCTGAATTTGCTTATGAAAAAAGACACCCTATTTTTTTACAGTCCACTCATCGTTTCACAAAATTGTTATTTAGTTTTGAACATAAAAGGCTACTGCATGCACCATCCCAACTCTTGTTGGCAACCATTAAAGAATCCTACTGGCCGGTAGGAGGTCCTAATTTGGCAAAGGCTTGTTACCATCAATGCGTGCGATGCAAGATCATGAAAGCCGAAGTGATCGCTCCATTGATGGCCTTAATTCATAATTCATAATTCATAATTCATTTATTTGCATATAAAAAGGGTTTTACATAGGTGTTAGGTATAGAGTTACAAGTCCTATCCTTTTTAGCTGTTTTTTGCCAGCATGCAAATGGGTCATTACCTATATAAAACATTAAATGTGTACTACATTAGACTACCTTAAGATAACTTAATTAAATACTAAGCTACATTAACTTATACTAAGATAGAATGCGCAATGAGTTTACAATATACAAATACAGTCCCGGTAATTGATAATAAAATAGTTAATTATATAATGTCATGTTAATAAAATATTTGTAATATAAATTTGACTAATATGAATTTTATACATCACTATACACAATAAATTCATTAATAGAGTAAAATGTTTTTGCCAGTAGCCATTTAAAAAGCGCTGTTTTAAATTGAGTATATGGTAGATCTTTTATGTTCTGTGGTAGCTTATTGTATATGGTGACACACATGCAGTAACAGTTTTTCTTGAAGGCAGCAGTTCTTTGCTGTTTAAGTACAATAAGCCTGTTTGTGTTCCTAGTGTTTCTAGGAAACCCCTCCTTGGCTGTCCTAAACAAGTTCATATTTAGCTTAACAAATTTAGAGACTTCAAACACATAGAGACAGGGTAGAGGGAGAATATTTAATTCAGAGAAGAGAGGTTTACAAGAAGTCATTTGGCGCACTCCACATATAGCACGAATACATTTTTTTTGGCAGATGAAGGCCCTTTGAACATCAACCCCATTTCCCCACACAATCAGTCCATACCGAAGCACTGATTCTACGTAGCCGTGATAGGCCATCAATGCTGTTTTTTGGTCGGCCGTTGCGCGCAGTCTGTTCATGACAAAAACAAATCGATTAATTTTGTTACATACATGTTCGATATGTCCATTCCATTTTAAATTACTATTAACAATCAGGCCTAAAAAATTTATAACATTAGCATTTTCCAAGGTATGTCCACTATAATTAATATTCAATGTCCAGCTTAAACTATTAAAATTCATATAATTCGTCTTAGATAAATTTACTTGCATATTATTTTGTTGCATCCAGTTAGTTACGGCAGCTACAGTGTTGTTTACATTAATTTCATGATCTAATATAGTTTCAATCTTATTATTTGTGACAATAATAGAGATGTCGTCAGCGAACAGAATACATTTATGGGACGTCACGTTCGGTAAATCGTTAATATAGGTCAAAAATAGTAGTGGTCCTAAAACACTCCCTTGGGGAACTCCATAATGGTTAGATTTATAGTCAGATTGGTGTATCTCTGTTTCCTTTAACTCATTTACGCACTTAATTTCTACACATTGTTGTCTATTTTCCAGATAAGATCTTAGCCATTGCAATGCTTGTCCTCTGATGCCGTAGCACTCTAGTTTTGCCAAAAGTAAGTCATGTGCGACAAAGTCAAATGCCTTGGACATATCGAAGAAAAGGACAGTAGTAAAGCTGCGGTCGTCATAATGAGTAGAAGTTTCACGTACTAAGTTAAAAACCGCAAGTGCAGTTGATTTGGATTTTTGGAAACCATGTTGTTCCGGTGTGATAACATTGAATTTATGATAGAAGTCACTTATTCTTAGATACATTGCTTTCTCAAATACTTTAGAGATAATAGGAAGTATCGCAATGGGGCGGTAATTCCCAATATCCTGTCTTTCTCCATTTTTGTATATGGGGATGACAGTGGCCTTTCTTAATTTTGAAGGAAAAATTCCTGCCTCTATAGAACTATTTATTAAATGTGTTAAGATAGGAACTAGTTCAAAACAACATTTTTTATTAATACATGTTGCTAAACCATCGTAGCCCTCTGTATTTGAATTTTTAAGTGAGGTAATGATATTGTGGACCTCCTTTTCAGAAAAAGGTTTCAAAAATATGGAATTATTAACTACATTTCCATTAAGCGTATTTAAGGTTTTATAGTTCGATTTATTCGAGGTTTCAATAAAAAAATTATTAAATGTGTTAGCAATTTTAGTTGGGTCATTGATAGTCAGATTATTGTACTTAATGGTATTAATATACTGGTCGAAGTTAGAGTATTCAGCCTCATTTTTTATGATTTTCCAAGAGGCCCTGCATATGTTTTTACTATTTGATACAAACTTTTTATTTACATTCTTTTGGGCGTGTGAAATACAACGCCTCAATAATTTAGAATACGCAATGTATTTATTTTTATTTTCAGGCGACTTATCCCTATAGAAAGCAAATCTTAACTGTCTTTTCCTTTTTGTGCTTATCTTTAGTCCAGTAGTTATCCATTTTAGTTTGTTACTATTTGTTATTCTAATCTTAATATGTGGGAAACACAGTTTATAAAATAGACACACCGTCTCGTGGAAATTGTCGAAGGCTTTATTTAAATCTATTTCACTATAAACATCTTGGAAAGATAAATTGCTAAGGCTGTCTTTAAACTTGCGTACATTTTCGTCGGAGTAGTCTTTTTTAAGGATAGTGACAGTTTTTAGTGGCACCGGCCTTCTCTTAGGCTTATATGAGAACAATTGGGCTGTGTCGTGATCAGAGAGCCCTAAAGGGATAACTGTGCCAGTACTGTCCTTAATATTACTGATGATGTGATCCAGGCACGCGTGTTGTCGTGTCGGTTTGATAATGTGGTTGTGCAAATTGAAGTTTTTAATTATATTTAATAACTCGCAACTGTATTTATTAGTTTTAAGTGTATCGATATTAAGGTCGCCCGCTAAAATAAATTTCTTTTTTGAATATTTTTTTGACAATATAAATAGTAGTAACCCTAATTTCTCAAAGAATAAACTCAAGCAAGATGACGGTGTTCTATAGATACATACTATTATTAAGTTTATAGAGGAAATCTCTACAGCGCAGCATTCAAAGGAGAACATTTCAGTTAGGTCATTTATCGGTTGTACAATTATATATCTTAGACCTTTTCTTATTAGGATACAAGAGCCTCCTCTTTTACTTTTCCTAGAGAAATGTGATCCTAGTTCGTAGTGCCGCAGCAAGATGTTTCTTTCCTCACCTGATTTAATAAATGTTTCGGTTAGGCATATTACATCTACACTTATACCAGAATCACATAGTTCCGATAAACATAATTCCAGGTGATCTTTTTTATGTAAGAAGCTAGCAATATTCTGGTGCAATAAAACACTATTAAAAAACAATAAAACTATTGTTTACGAAAAAAGTCTTCATTTGGTCGTCCTAGCTGCGCAGCAGACGGCTCGATTCTGTCCAGAGTAACTGGTTCCGCCTCATTCCGCTTAGCTGGCTCCGCCTCATCCCGCTTAGCTGGCTTCGCCTCATCCTGGTTAGCTGGCTCCACCTCATCCCGCTTAGCTGGCTTTGGAGGTGAATGTTGTTCTATTGAGCTGTTGGAAGTTTTTTTTGAGAAGTAGTCCGATACTTTCCTTTGTATGTGCCTAACCTTCGGTGGTTTTAAATGGTAATCTGTCCGTGGTACTTCGCCATTAGTAGCAACAAATTGTCCCAGATGACGTATAATGTTGGCCATCCCGCGATCACTTAGTTGTCCTGTCTTGCTAGAGAACATATCAAGTGATAAGTCAAGGTTCGAGTCGAATGAAAAGTGTTTATTGTGAAGGGGCATGCTGCCACGTAACAAGATGTTAAAGTCCTCAATTCTGTAGTTGTACAGGGGTCTGCCACAAATATAGGTAGGGCACGCTATGACTATGTTAGTATGGGTAATTCGACTAACAGTCTTGGTAATATAATCAACTAAGTCGGTGTAATCTTCATTCTGCTGGAAGTCATCCTCGCCAATTAAAACTATGCAGTAATCTCTTAGTGTAAACGATGCCAATTTATCTTCTAGTTGATAGAGGCTATTTCTTATTCCTCCCCTAGGTGTTATAAAATGACACCAATCAAAGCTGGAGAATGTTGTGTCTTGTCCTACGATTCTAGAGATTTTATTTCTGTTGTTGCAACTCAATATTGCTATTTTATTTTTTGCAGGCGTTGAAGTTACTTGGCCACATTTTTTTACCTTATTAAAGGTACTGTTTCCCGTAGCGACATCTGTTGGCACCAATGGCGATATTGATGCCGATGCCGGTGTGGATGTAGATGCCGAAGCTGGCTCCGATGCCGGAGCTGGTGCCGCTGCCGATGTCGGTAGGGTCAATTGATTCTGAGACCTTGGTTTCCTGATGGCGCTGCAATTTTCTACCTTTTTCCCCGATTCGTGCTGTGTTATTTTTGATGGGATTTCAGCAGCTGAAGTGGGACTCGATGAGTTTTCATCTGGTAGGGGAGAGCCTTTACGTCTAGTTACTTTTTGAGGCGTCCCGATACAGGGTGTATTTCCTGACATTATTTTTTTATACATATCGTTTTTTTTTCGCTGGTCTTCTACGGTTTTTTTAAGGATCATGACTTCAGAGTTTAGTCGTTCTATTTCTTCGTGTGCACTGGCCAGTTGTGCAGATAGATTGCTTACCTCATATTTCAGATCTAGCATCGTTACGGTATCGATTATCGAAATATTTGGCAGACTACGGTGTGTGTCGCCATCTAGTGTCGAATCGTAGAGGTTTCGTTCAGAATCTGTGGTGATTGTTTCTTCCATTGAGGGGATTCGTGCCCGTTGCAGATGGCGTTTCCTTTTCGTTACGTTATCAATTTCAGTCGTTTCGGATGATATCTCGGTTATCATTTTGTTTGGTTTGATTACCTCAGATGCGCTGATGGTATTTTTTGCTGCTTTTTTGGTTTTTGTTTGCGCTCCGGCTACAGAGCTAACTGTCCTCGGAGTGGTTTTATTTGCGTGACATTGTTTACATATCCAAGATTTTTTGGTTTCTGATGTCATGAGTAAGAATAATTTCTCGGACCTTCCCGCACATTGCACATCGAAGGTTTGCTTGCATTTTGAACAACACAAAATGTCCTTGTTTTGTAAGCTTTCTTTACATTTTGCACATTTTGCACATTTGGGTGACATCTTTCATCGATTTGTTGTATTGTCAAGAAAAGTAAAATATGTACACAGTAATGTATGCTATCGTGACAACTAGGTGATAATATGAAGTTTCCGAACGTACCTTTCGCATTGGCAACATTTGTTGCGCCGCTTATGTTGGTACTACTGCCGTTGTGTCCGAGCTGTCAGTTGTCACCTTTCACCCAATCAGCTGTGCACATCATGCGTGGTCCCGTTAGGTTACACGGATCTTTTTACTATTTTCTTGTTGTTTTTAAACGTTAAACGGTCAAATAGTATTCTTACCGTAGTCCTAAAGTCTTAAAATGCGATGTTGTGACGTCTTATGTGGTGTATCTTCTGTAACGAAGCCTTCCTCTTGATGTTCGTTGATACGAGAATGTTGTGAGTACACTTAAAACATTTTTATCTTATTTAAAACGCACGGAGCCTAATCTTAGTATGTTTACTTGGCCAGAGTTGCCAGCAACAACTTACATTCTAGCATAGCAATATTGCGCATGGAGCAACATGTGATACAATTTTTAACACATTTGTTATAGATTTGTATCAGTGTCTACAAAGAAGATCGATCTAAGTTGTCCAGCGCGTCCTAGTATGTTTTAAGTCTACAAGCCTTTTTTTCTTCGTGGAGAAATCTTGCGAGTCAGGTCAGCTCCTTAGACCGAGGGACGACTGAGATGTGACACGACCCGTCCACCATTCACCCACCGTCATGCGGAGGTATCCAGGATCTCATACTGAACGCACTCACTAGCGACCCCAGTGACCCCCTTAGGGGCTGTCCATATATTACGTCATTTCAATATAGAGTAAAAAAAAGTAAAAAAGTACAAGTCATTTTATTGCACAAATAATAAAATACAGTTCGAAACAATAGGTTGGTAAAGTGCACTAGGCCGCCTGTATCGCGGGAAACCCGGTTTCTATTTGGTGTCATGCTTGTATTTATATATACCCTAAGTAATTTACATGAAAATTAAAACAAAATGAACATAATAACGTTCAGAAATACAAAAATAAAGCATATATTATAATGAAAAAGTGAAAACATAACATTACATTACGAATAATAACTATTTATAAATTATCTTAATTAGTAATGCTAGGGGTAATAATAGGGGTGGGGGGGGGGGGTCTGACCATTGGATGACGGTAGTCATTTTATTAGGCAGGGAGGGTCCATTCAAGGAATTAACAGGATGATGGGTGGGTCAAAAACCGACGACGTAATTAGTCGCCTTTTACGACAGGAGGGGGATACTGTAAATCTATTCGTGTCCTACGGTTAAATATTCAAGTTTATACTAGTAAATCCGTAGTCAAAGTCATTCAAATTGGGTTTCCAAGTTCAAAATCCAAGTTCGTCAAACTTTCGACAATGTAAACTATCTCAAACTAAACAATATCGCATGGCACTGCGTGTTTGCGTCAAGCTCCGAACTAAAACCAAAGCCGCGTGCATAATAAAGTTTGCAAACAATGTTTATAACCAATGACAGGGGTCGGAACACCAAGTCGAGTTTAAGTTTGAGCTACTATCCAATTCAACGACGTCTATCATAATAACAAAAGCTTAAAGCGGCAATTACACTGCGTCGTTCACCTAATGCGGTCGCCGAATTCATTTTAAACTACTTATGCCAACAAACGTCGTCTTCACATTAGTCTGTCCGCCTACTACGGCGACTTGGCAGCTGTCGATCGCCGAATGCGGCCGACTGAACTAACGTGTTCTTTACACTTTTGCGGTCGAAACGACGAAGTGTAATTGCCGCTTTACTCTAAAATAAATTATTTAGGGCGATGTTTAACATAAAAGCCTATACATATATTAAGTTTTTTGACTGAGTTAAATGACTATTATTATTAATATTATGATAAATGTGAAACGTAACAAAATCAAATATTGCGCTGTAATTAGTGTGGCAAGCGCAGAAGAATCTTAAATTGAGTGTCTCCAAGTTTTAATGGCTACCACTGTTTCGAGACTTTCTAGGCTCCGGCACTTTCCGAACACCGAAATATTGCCCTCTGATGCAACACAAGTGGTCTCGACCTAGCTCACAAATGTATATGTGCCATCCGCTTCATTTGAGTTCCATGTTGTATCGGTAACTTGGCTTCACTTCGAAATGCTAATCAAATACATCTTGTATCTGTTTCGGTTATTTATTAATTTATTAGGAGAACCAACAGCTATATACACATAATAAACATTGACAGTGGATACAAAGAGCCAATTATATTACTTACACACAAAACATAAATACTAAAACGACCTGGAAAACGATATTTTAACTTCCCAATCACGAAACAATTACAAATAATGCAAAACTTCTGAAAAGCTTAGAACAAAGAAGCTTGCACACGCACACATCGATGGCAAAAAGCGAGAACGTAGTAACCGCCACTTGGTCAAAAAATTTTTTTTTGCATATTCGGAATCAGCGAATTTTTCTGCGTCGACTGGTCTGGGTCCCATGGCTCTACGACGCTTAGAAAAAACTGGACTACGTTGCAAAACGAATGTATTTTTTTGACGATGCCCACATCTAATTGCTGTAAACACCCAAATAGTAGCAATTTTCTGAACGAGTACATTTACGCTAATTTTGTTTTTTCATAAATCAAAGGGTGTGCCGGTTACAGCGTTGCCGAAATTTTGTTCCGTGGCGGTTACAGCATTTATGCATGTAGTGAAAAAATTACGAACCAAGCTTACTGCAATTATCCTAAAATAAATTATCTATGATTGACGCTTACTACATTTCATTCGAAAATGAATTAACAGCAAGCTACAGTAACGACATTTGAAACACAACGTGAAGTGGGTAGTGCTTGAAGATACAGCAATAAAAATGTGCGCTCGCGGCGATGTGGCTCGTGAATACGACCTGTGATTTATTCTATCGTCGATCGCCGGAGCGAGTCGGTGTGCGTAGTCTGTGTAGGTACTCTGTGTGTCCGTGAAATAACAATTTTAATTTGTACGGTACCATAATAATATAACGTCTAGTTATTTAAGTTAAATATTAATGGTTCAGTGAGATTAGTTCAAAGAAATATTTTTATAATTGAGGTGATAGTTGTGTTCAAACAATTGTTTAAGAATTATGTTGAAAACTTATATAATAAGTAATACTTACATTCAAAACATCTTTTATAGTTAGTGGGTTTAATAGGTAGTGAGTTTTATATCGATAAAAGTTACTTAAAAGACAATTTAATGCCAAAACTGAAGATAAAATGTTAAAAGTAAAAAAGTGGTAAAGTTTTAAAGTTTTCACGGGAATATTAAACCTCATTACCTATAATATTTAGTTTTAGCGGATAACAATATTATAGTCTGATTAACCCTAAGAATATTTATGTTTGTTTTTAGCACGATAAGTACAAGGTTGTGATTTTATAATATGAGAGATTTTATTAGCCTTTTGAAATGTTATAAGCAACGGAGGTTTTAAGTAACTTTCGTAATGTCTTTATACAGAGAAATTGAGACTAGATAGTATTTGATATGTTAAGACGGTAATTGTTGCTTCTGAGCTTTTAATTTGTAAGAAACCTGCATTTAAAATTTGGAAACATTTAAAAAAAGTATGTTGATAAAAGTTGATTGATACTTAAGTCGTTTTATTTTCACAGTTTCTTTTTGCCGGTGGACACTTACCACATTTCAGTTAGTCCTATAAAGAACGTAATGACATTTACGTCAAAATTATTGAATCTGAAAATAAATATGCATCTGGTTACAGCATTTATGCTTTATGGAAATAATACTCGTTTCACCATTTTAGTACATTTACTTCTGGCGTTTACAGCGTTTTCGCGTAACGAAAAAAAGAGTTCAATTGTCGTAACCGCCACTAAGTCGTAAACCAGTCTTTTTTGTTAAATATTAAATATGCCAGTTGAAAGAAAACCATAAGTTATGAATTAGATCCAAATATCAAGTATTTTCGTTCATAAATGAAAGTTATAATTTTTTTTCTCGAAATCGAAAAGTTTTTTGGCTCTGGTGTAAAGTTTGCATTTTGGCGGTTACTACGTTCTCGCTTTTTGCCATCGACATACATATGACATGAATGATGCAAAATATTTTCCTTTCGCAAACACCTAGCGGCAACCCCGTTACCCAAAGAGCTCGGTCAACATTAAAATTGGGACAGTGTACACGCGCTGTATGCAAAACCTGTTTGCGGAGTGTAACCTTCGCTTAAATTGGATCGTCGTGTGGTGACACCTTTATAGTGGACCTATCAGAGGGATAACGTCAGGCTACGTATTACCCCATTGGTTTTGGAAAAGGAACCTTGTGCGTTGTAAGAGAAAGTGGACATTTGTACGTGATTATAAATGGATTTTGTGTACAAACGAATGATAGGTCCGTGTAATCCAAATGGGCTAGTACTTAGTATAAGTAATACATTTGAAACTACCAGAGACTGACCATGTTGTTGTCACTTTGAAACAACTTGTTGTCTTTATTTATACTACTAATATTACAAACTAGCTTCCGCCCGCGACTTCGTACGCGTATACATTATGGTTTACATTATATTCTTAAGTTTAACCATACGACTGACAAATTTCATAATAAAGATTTAATTTCCACAGACTGTGCGTGTAACAGTTCAAATTCTCTTTGAATCTAAATAAACACCCTCATAAACTTGGTCGTCAATAATATTATAAACATGCCCAAAGTATCATTTTAGAGAGCGCTCCCTATGCGAGCCCCAGGTCCGAAGGCCCCAGGGCGAGCCCGGCGGACACTCACTATCCTCAGGTGTCTTGTAAGCGAGATCGTTATCTCTGAGTAACTGGCAAGCGAAACCTGAGGGCAGAAGCCCTGAAGTTTAACGGGGAGGCAAGCGGAGCCGAAGACTGAGCTTTTCGTAGGAATGAAAGGCCCTAAGCATGCTGTTAGAGAGCGGTCGCTATGCGAGCTCGGGGGCTGAAGGCCCATGGTTGAGACCCCACGGACACAGGTATCTTGCAAGCGAAACCGAGGACTAAAGTGCTGAAGGTGAGCGGTGAGACAAGCGAGGCCGAAGGCCGAGCTTTTCATTGGAATTAAAGGCCTCAAGCGATCCTTCAGAGAGCGGTCTCAATGCGAGTCCGAGGGCCTAAGGCCCGAGGCCGAGCCCCCATGGATACTCGTTATCTCCGAATAACTTGCAAGCGAAACCTGAGAGCCGAAGTCCTGCAGGTAAACAGGGAGGCAAGCGAATCCGAAGACTGACCTTTTCGTAGGAATTAAAGCTTTTAGAGACCGCCCTAGGCGAGTTTGAGGTTTGAAGATCCGAAGGCAAGCCCCCACGGACACTTACAATCCCTAGATGTCTTTGCAAGCGAAACCTGTGGCCAAAGTACCGAAGATGAGCGGAAAGGCAAGCGAGCCCTCACGGACAAATACTATCCCGTAGATAAGTGGTGAGGCGAAGGGCGAAGTAAGTTCCGTAGGTGACTGGCGAGGCAAGCGAGGCCAAAGGCCGTGCATTTCGTTGGAATGAAAGACTCGAAGCATTCCTTCAGAAAGCTCTAAATATGCCCCCATGGACTGACACTCATTATCTCCCGGTGTCTTGCAAGCGAAACCCGAGGGTGAGCCCCCACGTACATTTACTATCCCCAGGTGTCTTGCAAGCGAAGTCCTAGGCCAAATTTCCGAAGGTGAGTGGCGAGGCAAACAAGACCTTTTCGTTGGAATGAAAGGCCCAAAGCAACCCTTCTGAGAGCGGTCTCAATGTGAGCAATGACCCCGTTGAATTTTAGAAACTCACCAGTGACCGGTGAAACATATTCTCCAGCGCAACTACTAATGAGTCGAAGTTTAAAGACACGGTTACCAGCAACTGGTGCTTTATTGAAACCACAGACAATTAATCGGCGTGTGTTTCAAGACGAAAGAGAAACAAGAATAAATAATTATAAACGTAATTACGATCGCGGGACTAAGGCATTATCGAAATTAAAACCAAACGATACAGTGCGCATGAAACAAAATAAAGAGTGGGTTAAATCATCAATAATAGATCAAGCCCAGGACGGGCGTTCATATTGGCTACGGACTAATGACGGTGGGGTTTACAGAAGAAACCGCCAGCACATATTAAAAGTTCCTCTCCCCACCAAAGAAAAAACTTCTCCAAGTCAGCATGCAACTGCTGATCGTGGGTATTTAGACTGGGAACAGTTTCAGGGTATTGCAGGCTCAGTAACGGGGCCGGCCCCCACTGAACCGCGGCCGTCCACTTCCACTGGCGGATATATTACTCACAGTGGCAGAGTTGTGCGACCGCCTCAGCGATATTGATCATCTTGAGCAATATTTCAAATGAATTACCTACTGTAATTTACATTATATAAAATATATAAATACTTACCTACCTACTTACACTATTTGCGCTGTAGCATGGTGCGGGTGACAGTTGCCTGTATGACGTTGACATCTGTCAGTACCACATGACTAGACTATACAAGACGTTACAGAAATTGTCACCCGCACCATGCTACAGCGCAAATAGTGTATTTAGTCATCTACAGACCCAACTAAATTCTTGGCTGATGTTGTTTCAAATAAACGTTGCTAACATATCGACCAATATTCATTCCATTATTGACCTTACGCTAGTAACAATAAGGTTTAAATTATAATACCAGCATTTGCAAGATGCGTTCCTTTGAAATAATTTCAACCAGAGTTGTAGTAAACAAATGTTATCTGTTATTATAAGACTTATAAAGTACGTACTATTAGCAAAGTTGTAAAAAAAAAAAACCTAGTAACCAAATTAAAGATGCATGTTAAACTTACGAGTAGGTATAAATAATAACAAGAATTTATTGCTTAGGTACTTACTACTACCTTAATGTTATTAAGTTGTCCATGGGTAGGTCTGTACATACCTAGGTATTTGCAGTTTCTCTAACGTCAGTGTTAGATTGTAAACTTTTCAATAGAATAACGTCCTTTAAGTATGAACTAAACCATGAGAGTATTATTATTATATAAGTCAAATAAAGAAAAAGGAAGAACAATAATCATAATAAAATTTAAAATAATTACTTGTACACACAGCAACACACCTAACTAACCATACCGTGAAAACCTAGAACCTTACTACAATGCACTTAAGGTCAGATTAGATTTCCGATGGTCACTTAGCTGTGTTGTCGACTGTACCTACTACAATGATGTCTAATATTTTGAAAATGATATTTGCATGTTTAATTATCATAGTTCATGAAAAGTAGTAGTAGTAGTTCGTATTTATATATAAGAAGGGAGATGTAGTGGGGAGACACAGTAATGTGGGTACTTGGAGTAGTGGATATGAGTTAATAAATCAGTCGTACGTAATCAGCTGTTTAATTCGGTCCCTGTCCCATACTACATATACTAGGCGGTGAAAATATGTGATGAATTACAGCCGGCATAAAAATCATTTGCCTGCAACAGCATAATAGTTCATTGTTTAACGAGGGGCGTAAGTGGAATATTGCGAACAAGAGTCTATCAGAAGCTCGACGCCAAAGGCGGAGGGCTTTTGTTGACTCGAGTTTGCAATATTCTTACGCCCGTGTTATACACAATGTTTTTCATCACATTTGCGAGGAAACAAATACATTTTAGATGAAATGAATACAAATCGTAATAAAAACTGCAACATGTCAGTCGTCCATTTTGTTGAACTTGACGTGAGGCGCGTATGGCAAAGAACCTTCGGTATACAGCTGCGAATTGAAAACACTTAAAAACATTTTACATAGACACTAAATAACTACATATTAAATCTGTAAATAATTTAGTTAAAAATGATTAAGTTTGTTTTTTAAGTTTAAATTTATTTATAAATACGTTTTCAGACATCGTATTTGATATAAAACCTCTTTGCTTTGTAACTGCCGCATGACTGACATATATACAATTTAAGAAAAAAACCATTATGCCCGTGGGCGTAACACAGCCTATTACAGCTCTGTATGTCTGCGCATTATGAAGCCCTTTTCGAGCAAGTGTGATGAAAATATCATTATACCTTTAAACTAGCTAGCTAGCTAGTTTTATAGCTTTTTTTGTAGCTCAGTTGGTAGAGCAGTCTAGCGTTAATAGAAGGGTCGCAGGTTCGAATCCCGTCGGGGGCTACAGACGAAGACGGTTTATTTTTCCATTATATTCTTTCTCTCTGTGTCATATAGTTTAGCATAAATATCCGATCAGAGCGAGTAAAAACATCTGATACTCCACGAAATCAAAATGATGTGACATATGACCAGCGTAATTATCTATCCGCTGTAGAAGCAAAAACATCGGATCATATAAAGACAGCATAAATATCTAAGACGATTGTCAGTAATAAATACCTCAAAATTCTGCAAATTGCTTGTACATACGGTCGTAATTTCAACAAAACTACTTGAGGCTTCTTGAAAAGAGTATAAACCTGTCATTGGATATCGCCGTCTCACGATTTAAATCGTGAATTTAACAGAATTGATAATAAGTCAAAATTGCCAGATGGGCCTAACATTGCGTTTCTACTCGTATTCCCTATATTCATAAGGAACCATTGAATTGATTGACAGCCAGTCCCTTATGTAATTTGACCCCTAGAATTTTAGCACATATGTAGGTACTCAGTGGTGCAAATTTTAATGGTCCATCTATAAATGCAGCTAGTAGTCTGAGAGCTTTGTGGATTCCTCACCAGCAGTACGATAAACAAAATGGTTCGACATCGCCTCTTCACTCGTTTTTGATATAACTTGAACCCGAAATTCGTAAAATTAAACGAAACGATTTTTTGTCATGAAGTTTGCTAGAAAGCAATAAAAAAAAAAGATGGCCAAAAAAACCCACGTTGGTAAGTTGTTTTTAGACGAGTTTTTTTTTCTAATTAAATTAAATTTAAATGTATATTAATATATGTCAAAATTATCAGTCCTTATTACGATCGTCAATAATTAAGAAATATAAATAAAAATAATATTCAAAATGTTAATACAGAAAGTGGAAATACATACGAGGGCGACACTGAAAGTCTTTAGAACTGGCCACTTGTAATAAATATAATAAAAAAATAAGTTCAAAATTTGAAAATGGAACTCTTTCTTAATATTTTTGTGTACGAATTCCACTCGATTGTCATTTGTTTTACGATTTGGCGGCAAATTGAAAATTGTGTGTACTACGTGAGCATGAATTTAACGCGAGAAAATTTTCGAGCAATGATTTTTTACGACTTTCGATGTAATTTAAGTCAACAAGAAAGTTATGATAGACTTCGATTGGCCTTTCACGATGAAGCCCCATCTCGTGCTACTATTTACAACTGGTTTAATGAATTTAAACGTGGCCGCACTAATCTCACTGATGATCTGCGTGAGGGCCGGCCTTCTACGGCGACTACTGAAGATAACATCAGTGTTGTGCGGCGTATGATAGAGACTGACAAAAGAGTAACCTATCAGCAGATTCGTACAAGCTTAGCCATTGGTATGAGTCAAGTCCACAAAATCCTCCATGAACATTTAGCGGTGAGGAAGCTTTGTGCCCGGTGGATACCTCATAATTTGACAGAAGCCCAAAAAGTCCGTCGTGTTGATTGGTGCCGTGAAATGGGTCAAAGATTCAACGGAGGTGACTCAAATGCTGTGTTCGACGTAGTTACGGGCGACGAAAGCTGGATTTACTGTTATGATCCTGAAACTAAAAGACGGTCTGCTGAGTGGGTGTTTCCTTCCGAGGAGTTGCCTACTAAAGTGAAGAGAGGTCGAAGTGTGGGAAAAAAGATGGTGGCCTCGTTCTTCGGAAGGACTGGTCATTACGCAACAATTATTTTAGAGGATCAAAAAACAGTTACTGCGAAGTGGTACACTAACAATTGTTTACCACTTGTCTTGGAAAAAGTTCGAGAAAAACGGCCTCGCAGTAGGATCCTGCTTCACCACGACAACGCCTCATCGCACACCGCCAAGCAAACGATCGACTATTTGGCGACGGCAAACGTGGAATTACTGGGTCACCCACCTTATAGCCCCGACCTTGCACCTTGTGATTTTTATTTATTCCCAAAAATAAAAAAAAAACTTCGAGGAAAACGTTTTATGGACGCCGACGAAGCAGTGGCTGCGTTTCAAAAGGCCGTCGAAGAGACCCCTAAGGACGAGTGGGCAAAGTGCTTTTCTCAGTGGTTCTATCGAATGCAGCGATGTATTGATGTGAAGGGAGGCTATTTTGAAAAGATATAATAAAAGTAATAAGTTGCTTGATTGCTCAGTTTTTGATTTTCTAAGAACTTTCAGTTTGACCCTCGTAGTATCTCCGAAAACAGATTGTCATTTTTGGGATTTGCCAAAACCGCCCCAACATTCAACTGCTATACCATCATATTAAAAGAACAAATCAGTAATACCTTTATTTACTACTTAAGTACCTATTCATTTTACTAATGAATAATGAAACAGTATACATTTGTAAATAAAGGAAAAATTTAAAAATTTAATGCTCCGAGCCGGATTCGAACCGGCGACCACTGGCATTTTTTCCTTTATTTAAAAATTTATAATTTCGTTAGCAGCGTAACTGCTTAATACAAAAAAAAATGAAACAGTATAGATAGGCACTTGAACAATAATCAGAAATTATTGTCATGGGTCAGTTATTATACCCATTCTTAGAACTTATTGATCAGCCCTTGTATCTTATAAAAAATACAAAAACAATACGATTTCACGGACCAGAAAAGAAATACTGCTTTTCTCGTTTTTTTTTTTTGCAAAAAAAAAGGATTTAGGTTATGTTGTTAACATACAAAGACTTATGGTTATATTTTCAAAGAGGCCAAACTATTTTCACAGGCAAATGACTTATATGCCGGCTGTATATCATCACACATTTTTACCGTCTGTGTATCGTCATATAATTAGATTAGATTAGATTAGATTTATTTCACGATAAAAATTACAATATAAATTTGCATAAATGTCAAGATTACAAGAATACCTTCAATTGATGATCAGATATTTTTGCAGCGTTGCTCATAGTCATATACTCGTATTGATGCTGGTGACTGTAAATCAATGAAACTTTGTTTATTTATTTATTTATTTATTTAAACTTTATTGCACAAAAGAAAACTTATCGTACAAAAGGCGGACTTAATGCCATATGGCATTCTCTACCAGTCAAACTATAACTAATAACTAACTATAACTTATAACTTTGTTTTGGCACTAAAAACGAGGATCTACCGAGTCCTACCGAACTCTCGGTAGATTCTCATTTCCAGTGCCAAGATAAAGTTACAAATACTAAATAGTTTATTTGTTCAACATAGGTAAAGTTATAAACAAAGTTCCATTGATGTACACATTTTACCTCCAAAATATGCAATTTTTCCTGTATTAGCTTTACACAGGTGACGACTGTATAGGTTACTGTAAGCACACTGATTAACAAAGAATGTAACCGAAGTAGGGATTGCAATCCGGTCCGGCCGGACCGGAATTTCGGCCGGATCCGGCGCTTTTTAGTGGCTACCGGATCCGGTAAAATTCACCGGATCCTGAACCGGATCCGGTAACGTCAATCACCCAGCTAAAACACAAAATATTAGCGTAAAGCACTGCTAAGATATTCAAACGTCGCTTGTATTATATGTATATTACTGTACTTAGATAAACCAAAGCTAACAGGTAGATTAATGAGGAGATTGATTATGTGGTTTGAGAAAGGTTTATTATCATTTGACAATTTTGAAATACGTGTTATTTGATTGCAATATTATTGTTATATGTGATTACCTATTATGTTACATTTAGTAGGCTACGATAGAAGTCAATTAATTGTTTGTTCATTCTTACAAAAACACCAAAGCTGATTGGATTATAATTTATTAGAATTATGTTTTTGTTTGTGAGTGAGACTGACTATACTTTATATGACTCAACTATCCATACTAATATTATAAATGCGAAAGTGTGTCTGTCTGTCTGTCTGTTACCTCTTCACGCTTAAACCGCTGAACCGATTTAGATGAATTTTGGTATAGAGATAGTTTGAGTTCCGGGGAAGGACATAGGATAGTTTTTATCCCGGAAATCATCCCCTGAGGGGGTGAAATGGGGGGTGAAAGTTTGTATGGAGCTGCGATATAAACGAGTTCCACGCGGACGGAGTCGCGGGCAGAAGCTAGTAATAAATAATTTAAAATTATATTACTACAAATAACTAAAAAAAGACTGGTTATATGGTTTACAGTTTAAAGAAAAGTTTATAGTTTGGACATTTTTGAAATACTACCTATTTGATTGTGATATTTGTGATATGTGATTACCTAAAAATGTTAATTTTATGTTAAGTTGGTAAAGATAACCTTAGATTTATTTTTTG
Organism: Epinotia ramella; assembly: GCA_947578815.1. Lineage (NCBI taxonomy): Eukaryota > Metazoa > Arthropoda > Insecta > Lepidoptera > Tortricidae > Epinotia > Epinotia ramella. The sequence goes on from OX388203.1 coordinate 210,259, forward strand.
TTACTCCTTCAGTAGATATTTAAGAAAAGATCTCAATTGATGACTGATTATAAATAACATAATATTTCCTAGGCTTACTCAGATTGTGATTATTAAAAATAATTGAAACTTAAAACTGCAGTTTTAATAATCCATTAGGACAAAATATCCGTCGTTTCTCAAATGATGATAAAAAAGTAATAAAACACGTGACATTTAATAATTTAAAACCAGCCAGTGTAATCTGGCCGGATCCGGCCGCATTCAAAATCAGTCCGGTTTGCAATCCCTAAACCGAAGCAGCTAGGCAGCGATTGGCACGCCAAACGTGAAAATGATATTGCCATGTGCTGTGTCGAACCGAATTGTCCTCATGGTCTGTAGATGAGGCTGAGGTATGTAATCAGTGCCCGGCTTATAATGAGCCGGCTGATTGCGTCGGCGACGCCATTCAATACATTTTGAGGATCGAACGCCGGAACAGTGTACAGAGTACAAACAGCGACCGTACTTTCCCAAAATACCATTTTTCTAACTAACTAACATACCATTTAATCCCACACCAGAATAAACAACTGAATGATGTCACATACACAAATGTTGGATATGTCATATTTCAGGCTTTTCACTTGTTACTAGTTGTGTTCATATTCATATAATATATTACATAACATGTGTTTACGTTGGTGGTTGGTGTCAAATAGTAGATGAAGATTGTATGACAAGAGTCTAAAATAAGCCATAGTGCCACGTTACCTTCTCGTTATTTTCCCGAACGAAATGAGGGGAAATTGTTCGAGAAGTAAGTATTGTAGTTGAAACCTCAGAATAGGACTTTAGCTTTCTTCAGATGGTGATATCAGGGTTGAAAATTTGTATGGCAATTTTTTATTTTTTAAGACAGAGACTTGAAACTTCCTAAAATGGTTCTTTAAAAACACAATAAAATCGATTTCAGCTTTTTTGATAATTCATACGCTATGGGGTTCAAATTCGGGATAAAAATTTGTATAGAGATAGAACTTCGGACTTGGAACTTCGTAAAATGGTTCCATATTAAAATGATATTTATATATATGTACATATTTAAAAAAAAACATCTTCTAAAGGGTAATAAAACTAGTTTGAAAGTTTGTATGTCAAAATCCAGAGTGAAGAACTCATCAATAGATGGCGCTACCAGTTTTACCTGATAACGTGCAATATTTGTTTAAATTATAGCTATATATATTTGAAATCATGTTCTGATGTGCAGTAGGGGTTTACGGGGCCGAGAATTTGATCTAGGTAGGTCTTATTCTCCAGAAAATTGTTTTTTTTCTTGCAAAAAGCTGGCTGCATAGACCAAATGGTAAATCTTATTTGTGATGGCTGCGAGTTCGAAGCCCAGCGATGAGAACTTGTTTTTACTTTTCTTTTTATTAGTTTTTTTTGTTATTTTTTTGGTTAATGATTTGTAATTTGTTGTAAAGAAATCGTTTTACTTAGTATTAAAGCCGAGAAAAGCTCGGTCCCAGGCACAAACAAAGCTAAAAGCATAAGCAAAGGAACAACATCGACGGTTATGGATTTGAATGCATCCACGCATTCTTATCGTTTTTAATTTATGCTGTTTTTAGTCCAAAACGTCCCCAAGCTGGGCCAAATTTAATTACAATATGGATTATTCAATATTCTGTTTGCGAAGTTACGGAAATATTGTATGACACTATAAATACATTTAAAAAGTTAGATTATTGGAGAAACAAAAGCTCACCGTCTCCGCTGGCTTGGTCATGTTGAAAGGATGGAGGAAGATCGGGGTGCCAAACGGACATATTTGGGACATCCAGTAGGGCGGCGACCCGTCGGACGTCCCAGGTATCGCTGGAACGGCGTCGTTGAATTAGACCTGCGCGATCTTAAAGCCATGAACTGGAAGGAGATGGCGCAGGATCGGGTCAAGTGGCGACCACTCGTGTCGGAGGCCAAGACCCAATTTGGGTCGGTGAGCCATTGAAGATAGATAGATTAGTGTTTTTTTCATAATTTTAGAACCAAATAAAACCTATTTAATACTTTTTGGTACAGTCGCCATCAGATATATCGGAGCGGCCAAAGTGCTCACAAATATCTGAACACGTCTCTAATGCCTCAACAATAAAGATGTGTTCAGATATTTGTGAGCACTTTGGCCGCTCCGATATATCTGATGGCGACTGTATATTATTTTTGGTTTACCATTGAATTGCCGACAAACATTTAATCGAATATTATTTCAAAGACAACGTTACGAGTATTCCCGGAATATAACGTACTTTATATATTATGTTAAAATAAATTTGAATAGAGCTACGATATAAACGTGTTCCACGAGGACGAAGTCGCGGGGAGAAGCTTGTATTTTAATGTCTGATTCTTACGGGAGCTTTCTATACAGGGTGGAATCTTGAACGTGATCCAAAATAGCAAAATGTGAATCTATCCATGATTCTGAGCAAATTTTATTATGGGACCAACTTTGTGTTATGCCAAAAAAAACACACCTGTTCATACATTCTTGTCAGTCTAAAATGAGCAGAGTTAATGAAATAGTTGGATTTTTTTGGCATAACACAAAGTTGGTCCCATAATAAAAGTTGCTCAGAATCATGGATAGATTCACATTTTGCTATTTTGGATCACGTTCAAGATTCCACCCTGTATAAAATCGTTTGAGGATCATACAAAAGGCTTGTCTTACTGACGGCCACGTATTTCCTGTGATCTAGGGATTACTTTGACCCAAAGGGTCGCTTGGCTGTGATGTGTGATGTGGAACGATGTAATTGGGCCCACACCGGGCCAATTCTTGAGTATAGGAGATTGTCGTGCCTATAGAAACGATGGAGGAGCGGAAAGTCAAATTGTTATTTTAATAAATCTGGTATAATGACCTCATACAAAACTTAGATGTCTTAATTAGATATATCGTAAATCAATATTTTTTTTTGCGGATATGATCTAATAATATTCTATTATATTGTTTCTATAATATTTATGTAGTTTCTATATCGTACAACGTACCTATGACAATACGCATACAAAATAACGTTTAATGTTCTAAATTATTTACTTAAGTGACCCAACTTCAAAGAGAAGCATGGTATTGATAGATTTTCAAATGAAACACGTAGTTACCGCTGATTGGGTTCCATAAATTTATTTGATGGGATTTCGGCCGGCCGAACTTTGGGAAATATAATACATTTCCCAGACCAATCTGCTCAAAAAGGAGTAAGTATGCCTCGATATTTCGCGTACCTATATGATATCAATGAGTTGCGCGCGCTCGCTCCACCGCGCGCCGAGCTAGTGCGGCCAAAGGAGTGCCCGGAAATGAGAGAGAATGGGTGAGATATTATATATGCGTCATAGTCGTGATCGGGTGCTGTTTTTATCGGACTGTTCATGCTTGTAAGGGCATAGTAACTACCTAAATACTAGTGTTATTAATATTATTATTTCCTTGACACCTCTGACAATAATCATATTATATTAATGTTTCTTTTTTTTGTTTGACGCTTAGAGACCGTATACATCTCTAAGAACATTAGAATAATTATTAATTGTATTTGGACGCTCAGATACCTTAAAGTATAGGTACATCTCTGGAATACTGAATTAATATCATTAACTTCTTGTTAATGCTGATATACATTGTCATGGATACTATTTTGCAATTTTGTTTTAGTGATATTTCGTTTGTTAAAAAACCGTTTATACCGGTCTTTAATCTGCAAATTTTAAATGATAGTTGTGTAAGATTATTATTATTTTATTGTAAATACTAAACCTTTCGACATGTAACAGTGCCCTTGTGGCGGGCGGTGTGGATTTGCAGAATAAATATTTGATTGATTGATTAATTGAACACGTTGAGCATAATGGTGGTAAAGATGTTTGCCTCCGTCCACTCCCTAAGGCGTTTGCAGAATTTTCTCCCTTTCCACACTAAGATGACCCTTGCCCAATCTCTTTTACTTCCTCTTTTAGACTATGGTGACAGAGCGATTGAGCGATTACAAAATGTCTGTGTAAGATATATATTTGGCCTGCGCAAATACGACCACATCTCTGAATCTCGTTCTCAGCTCGGCTGGTTACCGATCCGTCGGCGCAGAGACGTGCACATCCTCTCCTTGCTTTTTAACGTACTCTTCAATCCTGCTTCTCCACATTATTTGTCTGAACGTTTTACTTATGTGGCTGATGGCAGTAATCACCGCCTGCGGTCTCACGCTAACCTCACCCTTGCATTACCGTCTAATAAGACGCGCGCTTATTCTAAGTCTTTCACGGTGCGCGCTGTGAAGTTGTGGAATGGCTTGCCGTTGTCCTTTAGACAGTCCCAGTCTGTGGCATTACTCAAAGAAAAGTTGAAAAAGTTGTGGCTCTCCAACGACTTGTGATTTAATAGGATACTGTTTGTATATTGTGTAAAAATGTTTATATGTATATACATATATATAGTTATAGTATGTGTATACTTTTTATTTTTATTTATACTTGCATGTAGTATATTAAGATTAATTTACTGTAGCGTAAATACGTGTACCAGTGTTAATTTGTCTATCTTTTTGTTCCTGATCTCAACTCAATTGCTCAAAGGTTAACTGGAAGAGATCCCTTACAGGGATAAGTTCGCCCTTGTACCGATTTAACTTTTTTTTGTCTGTATTTTTACCTGTGTCTTGTGGACAATAAAGTATTTACATACATACATACATAATGGTACGCAAAACGTCGAACTAAAATGACCTCCAGCTTGGTATTATACCTCGGCAATTGAAAGGAATATGTTATTTCACCGATTTATTGCGGCCCGAGAAATGTCTTCTGAATTATATGTATTATTCATTCAACGAGGACTCAAAAGAGGCTCTTCCGATAAATTTACTGGAAATTAATCAGTGGATGGATAAAAGGCCGGTCTCACAGAAGTTCAGTTTAGGAATGATTGTGACTCCCTTTTTTCTGAAGTACGCCAAAGAAGGCATACTTACTATTAGTGCAAATTCATACCTACTTAAAGCTGCAAAACGAATATACTTCATTTGCCCGAATTTCATTTGCCATCCTATTCACAGGCCATAATATTATTTAACATAATTTCATGTGCCATAACTGTTATTTACCATAATATTCATAAGACAGAATTGTTATTTTCCATAATATCATATGCCAATAATATAATTTGCCAGAAACTTTATAATCCATAATATTCATATGCAATAAAATCATTGCCATACCTTTCACAAGCCGTACTATATGTAAAATAACAAATTACTGTGTGAAATTGGTGATATTATGAAAAATAGCTACCAAAACCCCAATCAGCGCACCCCACTTCCACGTGGTCTGTCCTACCCCTGGAGGCCTAGAGTGTTTATAAAAGCTCGCGGAGACGAAGCGAGTTTCTGGCGGGAGCCCGGGTGGAGGGTGGGAGACTGAGTCCCAGAAACGAAAGTGGGGCGTAGCGTACCAATATCAACGCACGATTACACTTAACTCAGACAGCTAAACTAGCTGTTATAATAGGCGCCTTTTATAGACTATGATCATTATAACTCTAAGGCAGGTCGGTGTAGGTACGACGACGAGCGCAGCGAGGAGCAGTGTTAGGTAAAACTGCGACCCTACAGCGCGCGAGCCGAGCGAGTGAAGCGAGCGTGCCGCGGTAGCGGCCGGCGAAGCGCCAGACACGAACATTCGCAACATTCGAACGGCTCTCAGAAATGTAGTTTGTCAAATGAATATTCTGTCAAGTAAAATTATAGCAAATAAAAATTATGGCATATGAATGATTCGGACATACAACATTATGGAAAATAATAATATGTCAAATGAATATTTTGGAAAATGAAACGTTATGGAATATAAAATTCGGGCAAATGAAATTCGGGGAAACGATAGATAACCCACAAAAATCTGTCGCGAGTTTGACAATTTTTCCCCATCCCAAAAAGTGCTCAGCGCCGCTAAAGAAGTTTTCACTTCAAAAATAAATGTTAAATCTCTCTATCCAATCCTGACGACCGGTTAGTCTAGTGGGTAGTGACGCTGCCTACGAAGCTGAAGGTCCTGGGTTCGAATCCCGGTAAGGGCAAATATTTGTGTGATGAGCATGCATATTTGTTTCTGAGCCATGGATGTTTTCTATGTATTTAAGTATTTCTATCTATTAAATATATCGTCGTCTAGTACCCATAACACAAGCCTTATTGAGCTTACTATGGGACTAGGTCGATTTGTGTAAGATTGTCCCCTAATATTTATTTATTATTTTATTTATTTAATCCTGATAGTTTCTTCAAAACAATCAAAAAACATACAAACAACTAACGGTTAGGTTCAAACGTCAAAGGTAGTGTGTGCACTGGTAACTGAAACTTTTAGCTATAACTTTTATATGTACATACTTAAATAAATAAGCGATGGAAAATGAATCTACATTTACCAAGGGCACTTTGTAACTAAAGATACCTACTTGTAGAAAGTCGACAACTTTTTCAATAATCTGCGCAGAACCGCCCTCTCATTAGAGCCCGCAGCTGCGGCCAGCTCACCGAGAACCACTGCTTGTTCTTAGTTCTTAGTAAAACAATCATGAGGTGAAACGACGGTGTCGTAGTTTCGTACTACATATTTACTTAATATTAACTTTGTTATTGAACGTGTAAAGAGCAAGTTGGAAAATATAATCACCATATGGCGCGTGAAAACCATAGTCCTGTTTGTTGACCTTGTTTGTAGTTACTAAAACATGTTAACTGTCAGTCAGACAGTTTATATGTCAGGACGGGCGTTTGAATTATTACGTGACTACTACTGTAAAAGCAGCATATGGCCACAAAATCACTGAGTTCTAGGAATCAGAAAAAAATAAACAGATAAAGAGACAATCCTCTCTTGCCTGCATTACCGCATGTCGCCCGGGTGTGCCCGGGGGCCAATTCAATAGTTACTAGGCGTTACTACTCATATTCAAATTGATAACATAGTGTTGCAAAATGGATAGTAAACCATCAAATTATTATCATAAAAAATAGATAAACAATATGATAAAATTTATGAAAAGATATGGACCTTGAATGCATATTTATGCATTTTAGGGTTCCGTAGTCAACAAAAATAAGGAACCCTTATAGTTTCGCCATATCCGTCTGTCCGTTTGTCCGTCCGTCCGTCCGTCCGTCTGTCCGTCCGACTTCGGCTTAGCTCAGTAACCATTACTACTAGAAAACTGTAATTCGGCATGGGTATATAAATAAATCACGCCGACTGGTGGTTGGCTCGGCCGAGATCCTTTATTTCAAATGTTCTTATTCATTTATCCTTCAGTTTTTTCTTCCATTTATGCTGTATCTTTACTGAAAATTAGGATGTCATCGACATATAGCGCTATTACCTATAATGAGGTTACCAGACCCATCCGATTTAATGTAAACACAGGGCTCACTGAGTGACTTCCTGAACTGAAGAACTGCCAGAGCATTATCAATTTTGTCATAGGCCTTTGACGCCTGTTTCAGTCCATATACTGCTTTATTGAGCCGGAATACATAGTTCTCCTTACCATCTACTTTATACCTATCAGGTTGTTCCATGTAGACAGTCTCCTTTAATTCGGCATTAAACGACCGCAGCCGACGACCGCTTTAGCCTAGTCGGTAGTGACGAAGCAAGAGGTCCTGGGTTCGAATCTCGGTAAGGGCATTTATTTGTGTGATGAGCACGAATATTTGTTCCTGAGTCATGGATGTTTTCTATGTATTTAAGTATTTATTTATCTATATTAGTATGTTTATCGTCGTCTAGTACCCATAGTACATGCTTTGCTTAGTTTTGGACTAGGTCGATTTGTGTAAGATTGTCCCCTTATATTTATTTATTTATTTATTCAAAAAGGCATGTGGGCAACATTCATGTCCACACACACACAACACAGTAGTACAGTAGTAGTGGTAGAGTACACTCAACAATACGCATCTTGCTTGCCCTGATAGTCAACTTGGACATGAATGTTGCCCATGCATGAATGCTTTGCATGTATGCAAATAGGTCTCATTATAGTCTATGCCATATTCCTGAGTGAAACCCTTAGCTACAAGTCGAGCTTTGTAACGAAGTAACTGACCTTCTAATCCGAGTTTTATCTTAAATATCCATTAACATTTTACAGCTTTCTTTCCTGCAGGCAGTAAAGTCAAAGTCCATGCTTTATTCTTTTCAAATGACTTGTACTCATCTGCAATAGCTTCCTTCCAATGTTCTTTGTCAGGTCCTGACAGCGCTTCTCGAATAGTCCGTGGTTCAGCACCGTGACATCCGGCTGTCATGGCAACGACAACACTGGCGGAGTTCGCAAAATCTTCATATTCACTTTAAACTTCATCCGTAGTCATATCAGGATTCCAAGTGACGTCGTTTTAAGATCATCCACATAGCTAGAACTAGAAGTGCTTGGATTAAAGGACTCTACATCTGTAACTGGCGAGGCATCTATAACTGGAGGGGTTGGCAAAGGACCCACATTCTTGGTTGCATCATCCACATTATTAAAAGAAATAAAGAAAGAAAGAAAAACCATTTATTCTATAAAACACGCATAACAGGACAGGATTAATAATAATAACATAAACGTAGACCAATACTAGCGTAAGAGGCACTGAAAGGCGTGCACACCGCACAAAAGGGTCCAGCAATATGTGCGATAAAGAAAAGGCTGCGCTCAGCATGTGACTGTGTGTATTACTGGTGAGTTCTAACCCAAAATCACTACTTAGTTTAATTTGTCTGATTTGGTTTCCAATCCTTATACATTTTGTCTCCTAAAAATTGTACATCTCTAGGCTAAATGCATTTAGTAGGATTTTCCGGATCAATTAATCTAAATCCTATTGATTCGCTGCAATATCCCACAAAGACATACATTTTGCTCTTTGCATCCAACTTTTTACGTTTTTCGGTGGGCATCATTGCATAAGCAATACAGCCGAATACTTTTAAACTAGATAAATTGACTGTATTACAAGACCATTTTTCTTCCGGCTTGGTGCCTCTCACCGCCTTACTTGGTGACTTCTTCTTGATGTGTATTGCTGTGTTCAGTGCCTCTGCCCAAAATCTTCGCTCCATTCCTGCATCTTGTAGCATGCATCGTCATGCCTCCATAATCGTGCGAATAACTCTCTCTGCCACTCCGTTCTGTGGCGGCGAGTACGGCGCAGTCATCTGATGCTGAATGCCATGCTCTTGCAGAAAAATCCGCAACTGTTTATTAACATATTCACGACCACTGTCCGATCTCAAGATCTTAATAATTAAATTAGTCTGATTCTCTTCTGCACAAGGTCCTTGAAAGTTTTGAACACAGACATAATTACTTATTCATCTTTACGTTTAATAAAGTATCTAAAAGTCATCCTTGTATGGTCGTCTATAAAAGTCAATAGATCTACTGCCACTAAATGAGGAAACTGGCATTGGTCCCATCAAATCGCTATGTACGAGTATGAGACCAAGTTTCTCAGTAGCTCTGTGAAATGTTTAGGGAACGGCAACCTACTTTGTTTTCCCTCAAGGCAAGCTACACAGGAAGTATGCTTACCATTAGTGTAATCAATTCCACTAGCCATACCTTGTTTCAATAAATCCATACTTCTCCCTGTTCAGGTGACCGAGTCTGCGATGCCATAAAACCTGCGTTGGCTTTGCCTCACACAGATTCGCAGCTTCTGCTTCTTGATCCTTGAATAAGATCTCTGGCAATAGAACACTTAAATTCGCCGATCGACACGCAGTTGACTGCTCGCATCCATGTGTAGACAGTAGACTCGCAGTGTCTATTTCATAAACACCGTTTGCCTTCGTAGCACTAGCAACTACAGTTTTGCCACGGTAAATTTGACACTTCTTCTGAGCAAAGTGCACATCAAGTCCTTTGTCTGTCATTTTGCCAACAGAAATAAGGTTTGTTGACAATCGGGGCACGTAAATGACATCGCTTATTTTAGTAGTTTCATCGTGTCCTTTTAACAACAGTTTCACAGTTCCGGTTCCGGTTTTTCCTTCACTCTGCATCTTCTGATTATTTGCTACTGTCACCAACCGCGGAATGTCCACGAAGTAGTCTTGTAGTAGAGATTTATTATACGTCATATGAGACGTGGCCCTCGAATGAATATAAAAAGAGTTTGAGTTGATATTCACAGCTAGTGCAGTTAACAATGTTCCGTTCCACGCTTTCTCTCTCTTCCCACTCCGTTTCAGTCTTTGATAGCTTTGGTTGGACAGTTTTTTGCATAATGATTCGGTTTCTTGCATATGAAGCATTGAACCTTTGTGGAATGCTTGCTGACCGTACCCCGGTTTGTAAACATTGCACTCTCTTCGCTCCAGTCAATATCTCGGCGGAAAATTTCTTGCAATAATTTACTTTTTAATGTCTCACTGCACAATTTAATGTTCAAATTCTCTAATGCCATAATGAGTGGGTTGTAATTCGGCGGTAGCCCACTTAACATCAACACTGGAGCGTTTATGTCTCGTAGTTGTTGATCTTAGTCTGTGATCTTTAAGAGATACGCTTCCATTTCACTAAATTGTTCCAGTTTCAATCCAAACAAAGTACGCAAAAGTCCAAGTCTTCTACACAGACCTCTGTCTTCATAGTACATTCTCCAATTGTTCCAAGCTTTATATCCAGTCTATATACTCTGCGTTCCATCCCGTACATGAGAGAACGATGACGGTTGCACCAGCAAACATATTTTCACGAGCGTCTTTTGTTGCTTGCGACCGTCGGTGACTTTAGGTACACCTGGTATAGCTTCTTGGATACAATCCCACAAATCTTTGTCACTCAAGTACATACGCATTAAAAACTTCCAGTTTCTATAATTTGTTATCCCACTGAGCTTTTCAAAATTGACTGTTATTGCGTAACTCGTTGCCTTACTCTATTTTCCGATTTTTCCGACATATCGGATTTTTGAACTATTTACGTACCTACTGTAATTACGTGGGCTGGGCCTAATAGGTTTAGAGTGGATTTAAACCAGGATTGAAAGCAATAGTAAATATAATCGGTCAGTAAAATAAAAATATCGTTTACATATTTTCTTCTATGACAAGCACACTTCATCAACAATAAAAACCTAGCAACGCTTTCAGAATGAAAACAGTTTGGTTTATATTCCAACATAACTCTCAGTCAGACAGTTTATATGTCAGGACGGGCGTTTGAATTATTACGTGGCTACTACTGTAAAAGCAGCATATGGCCACAAATCACTGAGTTCTAGGAAACAGAAAAAAATAATCAGATAAAGAGACAATCCCCTCCTGCCTGCATTACCGCACGTCGCCCGGGTGTGCCCCGGGGCCAATTCAATAGTTACAAGGCGTTACTACTCATATTAAAATTGATAACATAGTGTTGCAAAATGGATAGTAAACCATCAAATTATTGTCATAAAGTATAGATAAACAATATAATATAAAATATTAAAAGATATGGACCTTGAATGCATATTTATGCATTTTTTTTTATCGTCCAAGATAAATTTAAAGAAACCCCAAAGAATCCTTACGCTTTTTACAAGCTTTATATATAACAAAATATATTATTTCGCGACCGAAACAGCAATTTACTTGATTTTTCATAAGTACAGTCACCAGCATAAATATATGACTGGGCAGCGCTGCAAAAATATCTGATCATCAATTAAAGGATAATGATAATGACGATACACAGGCGGTAGCAATATGTGATGATTTACAGCATAAAAATCATTTGTCTGTAACAGCATTAAATATTGGATCTCAGACCGAGTAAAAATATCTGATACTCCACAAAATCAAAATTATGTTACATAATTATGACCAGCGTTATTATCTATCCGCTGTAATAGCATAACATCGGATCATATAAAGACAGCATAAATATCTGATACGATTGTCCGTAAAAATTATCTCAAAATTCTGCAAAAATGAACTTTATTAGCTGTAACATACGGTCGTAATTCGAACAAAGCTATTTTTGACGCTTCTTGAAAATAGCATTAACCTCTCATGAAATTTCGCCGTCTCACGTTTTACGACATAATTTCCATTGATAATATAAATAAGTAACAGTCGATCAAATAACGACAAATAGCAGATTGTGACGTCATACTTTTGTAAGTTTCATAGTATAACTTATTAAATGCCTGACTATACTAATCTGAAGGTTGTATTTTTGGTGGATACTAAAAGTCACTGATACCGAATTAATGTTTAATTAAAAGTTCACACAGTAGTACAATATTCACTTTCTATTGAAGGTCAACTAAGTTAATCAAATAAGTAATTTCTTCAGCTTACTATTAGCTGAGGGAATAAACCGGACAAGTCGAGAGACGGGGAACAACTCGTGCGGGCTGCGCCCTCCGCGCCTCGCGGCTTGTACGTTGAATGCACGATCAGCAAAACGTGACATAAACATGTGCCCTACAATATTCCTCCCCAATTTTTGGAGTAACAAAAATTTTAAGAATTAATAAAAACAAAATATCAATCAGTATGGATAGCTTAGTATCGCATCGCTGCAGGAATGAGACTTGCCTTATAGCTACATATTTTACTTGCGCTGCAATTTTGCGTTCACCGCGCTCGGATGGCAATACTACGCATTCATACCGATGGAATGTAACACCGCTGAACTAAATCTAAATGACAATGTTTCTATATAAGGATTAGAAATGTAAATAAACTGAATGTTAACATCGTAGAACTCATGGCTCGCAATCTAGTGGACAGTCTACAGCATTGTGCTGGTACCATCGTAAATTCAGACATAATGCGCGTTATTGCTATGCTCCATGTACTTTTAAATACAGGTGTTAAAATAACATGTCGACTATACAAAATTACGTATCGACCTCATTATCCATATCTTAAAAAAAATATGAAAATCGATCTGCACACTACATTAGCACACTGTAGTTGGGTGCACTGCTTGGGGTGGCATGGTCTGGGCTCGGACCACCGGTGCCGACCACCCTGCGGCTCCTGCTTCCTTCCGTAACCAGTTCCTGGTTCTCTTCAAACAGTGACGTCGCAATGCGAATACAAAACTCAATGTTATCAGACTTGCGACAACAATTAAAATAATTGACACAGTATTCAACCGTGTTTCCACTTGGGTAACGTTAGATACCACTTGAGCCTGGGCTATAACTTCGTTATTCTCGTTTTTACTTTGACCGTAGCCCATGATGAACTTTAGAAATGAAAACGCTTCTGCAGAATGGTATGAGATTGGAAAACAAATTACTTATATATCTCAAAAATGCTACACATTTGTTAATAAACGACATACTTTTTCTTGTGCAATGACTTACAAAGCAAATCTGTATACCTATACATAATTGTTTCAACGTGCGCTTGAAATGACCTGATTGCATTCATGCTAACATCGTAAAAAAAAAATAATGTGCATACCTATTACTAATTACGAAATAATAGTTACACGAACAAAATTATTCGTGTTGACCCTTCTGGGACAACAATTATACTTTGCAAAATCTATTAATGCTAAAACGAAGGTTAATATAATGAACCATCCCTTAGTATCCCTAACTACCACTATGAAAGCTGCATAAATCGTAACCTACAAAAAATCTTCGTAAAAACGAATCGGTCGTCGAATGACTCGGCCGCTCTTTGTCGTTCGGGGATTTGACTCTAAGTCCATGTTGCTAGAGTGCAAATTCGTCTGAATGTCGGTAGTAGGTTGGTCAGTCGCTGTGTCGCTTGCGTCGCTTACTAAATACGCGGGTTTCAAACGATCTATTGATATATTAGCTACACGCTCTGGAAGCTTAATTCTATAAACTTTATCAAAACGTTTGATCACTCGGTAAGGACCGTCATAAGGTGATTTTAGTGGACGCCTAACACTGTCGTCTCTTACGAAAACGTGACTGCATGACTTCAAATCGGGATGTACAAAGAATGTTCTAGAACTACTATGCGATTTTAAAGCGGGTTTGAACTTACTTATCGTATGACGAATTCTCTCGACCAAACTGCTATCGTCACTTACCTGAGTTTCTGTGACGTCATAAAAATCGCCGGGCAAACGTAAGCTTCTTCCGAAAGTCATCTCGGCAGCACTGACGCCATTGTCGCTTCTCAATGCTGCGCGAAGACCTAACATAACTGATGGCAACTGATCTACCCATGACGTATCTCCTAAAGTAGCTTTTAAGGAGGCTTTCATGGAGCGATGGTAACGCTCAATTAAACCATTAGCTTGAGCGTGGTAGGGCGTTGTCCTAAATTTTCTAATTCCCATAATCTTTAGTAAATTGGTAAACAAACTGCTCTCAAACTGCCTGCCTTGATCGCTGGTGAGTTTGAGTGGACACCCGTACCTAGTTATCCAACCGTCATAGATGCTCTTTGCTACGGTTTCCGCGGTAATGTCCTTTACCGGAAAAGCCTCGGGCCATCGTGTCTTCCTGTCTATAACTGTTACGCAATACCTATACCCGTTAACTGTGGTAGGAAGGGGCCCGACAATGTCAACGTTGATATGCTCAAACCTGTCTGCAGATGGATACTCACTAAACTCTGACAAGGTGTGCCTAGTTACCTTAGCGCGTTGACACTGTACACAACATTTTGCCCATAAACCTACATCGCGGTTCATACCTGGCCAAAAAAATCTACTAGCAATCATCTTCCTAGAGGTATTGATCCCTGGGTGACTTAAGTTATGTACGGAGTCGAAAGCTATTTTCCTAAACTCAATAGGTAGATAAGGTCGAATATGGCTAGTTGATGTTTCGCAATAGATCGACTTATCGCTTGTAGGCAAAAACACTTTCTTGAAACTCAAGCTGTTGTTTGTGTTCGCTGTTTCGCTTGCAACATAGTTGTCACGTTCCTGTGCCTCAGCTAATTCGTTGTAATCTATACATGTGGGACAGGATACGGTCTCGACTCGGGATAAACAATCTGCGACTATGTTATTCTTACCTTCTACGTATCGAATGTCCGTAGTGAATTCGCTTATGAATAACAACTGCCTAGCTCGTCGTGGCGTTTCTTTGTTGCTATCTACAGTCTGCGACTATGTTATTCTTACCTTCTACGTATCGAATGTCCGTAGTGAATTCGCTTATGAATAACAACTGCCTAGCTCGTCGTGGCGTTTCTTTGTTGCTATCTACAGTCTGCGACTATGTTATTCTTACCTTCTACGTATCGAATGTCCGTAGTGAATTCGCTTATGAATAACAACTGCCTAGCTCGTCGTGGCGTTTCTTTGTTGCTATCTACAGTCTGCGACTATGTTATTCTTACCTTCTACGTATCGAATGTCCGTAGTGAATTCGCTTATGAACAACAACTGCCTAGCTCGTCGTGGCGTTTCTTTGTTGCTATCTACAGTCTGCGACTATGTTATTCTTACCTTCTACGTATCGAATGTCCGTAGTGAATTCGCTTATGAACAACAACTGCCTAGCTCGTCGTGGCGTTTCTTTGTTGCTATCTACAGTCTGCGACTATGTTATTCTTACCTTCTACGTATCGAATGTCCGTAGTGAATTCGCTTATGAACAACAACTGCCTAGCTCGTCGTGGCGTTTCTTTGTTGCTATCTACGTTCTTAAATGCATAAGTTAAGGGCTTGTGATCGGTAAAAATAATTAAAGGTTGCCCTTCGAACATTTTCCGGAAGTATCTCACAGCTAGGAAAATACCGAGAAGTTCTCTGTCATAAGCACTATACTTTTGCTGAGCGCTAGTCATCTTTTTCGAAAAATATCCTAAGGGTTTCCAAGAATTACCTACCCTCATTTGCAGTACTCCCCCTACGCAAAAGTCAGACGCATCCGTCATTAGCGCTAAAGGCGCATCCGCACGGGGATGAAACAATGTAGCCGCATTTGTCAAGCTTAGCTTACATTACGAGAACAATATTTCTTTGCTATTCCGCTAAAAAAAAAAAAACGTGCTGGTCTATCAGTGAAGATCAGATGCAACTATTTGCGTATAAACATGCAAAAAATTACAGCAAACCACCACCAATATTGACAAAAACCTCGACACGTGTTTCGCCTCTCTACGAGGCATCATCAGGAGATGCTGGCAGGAGATGTTGCTTGCGCCACGTCCACTGAGCAAATGAGCCGCCCGGAGCCGTCCGCCATATTTATATTCTGTCCCCCCATACTACCATTCATGCGTGAAAGAGATGGAAGAACACGTAGTAACGGTGATGACGCAACATTCAATTGTTCGTTAATAATAACGCCTCTATTGTTGTACCTAATTATTTCTAGTTGTTCTAGAACACTTAAACGCAATCCTTTTTCGCAAACATGCAAGATGTTGTAAGAATGATTGTCAGACAACGCATGGTTATTCTCCAATAAATGTTTTGCAAAATTAGACTTGTCCGGGTGATTATGCCGGTACGACGCAACATGTTCTTTATACCTAGTGCTAAAACTACGGCCTGTTTGTCCCACATAAACTTTATTGCAATTGTCACAGCCAAGCTTATAGACTCCCGACTTTTTTGCGCTTTCCACTTCACAGTCTAAAGCGCAAGGTGTTATTCGTTTTGAAAGCCACGTTTATGTCGTTAGACTTTAAAATGTTGTAGATCTTATCAGACAACTTGCCAACATAAGTTATGCTTGCTTTGTACTTTTTAGGTGGGTCCAAAGATCGTGCAGCGTACAGAAGATTGTTTGTCATTCTAGCCCGTTTTTTCCCAATAATACCATCCACGTGAGACTTGCTGTAACCGTTTGAAATTGCCAAATGGTATATATTACTTAATTCCATTTTATAATGATCATCAGAAAGAGGCACTGTCAATAACCTATGTGCATAACAATGAAAAGCAGCTAACTTATGTTGCCATGGATGAGTGGAAGAAGCCGGGATAACTGTATCTGTATGCGTAGGCTTACGGTAAATTTGGAATTGATGTTTGTTATCTACCTTAGTAATCGTTAAATCCAAGAAATTCAGTGAGTTATTCTGTTCTAATTCCTTCTTAAACTTGATTTTAGGATGCTTGTTGTTGATTTCATTCACAAAAGTATCCAGTTGACTCATATTACCCGTCCAACAAATAATCAAATCAATGGTATGTTGATGATTTGATTATTTGTTGGACGGGTAATATGAGTCAACTGGATACTTTTGTGAATGAAATCAACAACAAGCATCCTAAAATCAAGTTTAAGAAGGAATTAGAACAGAATAACTCACTGAATTTCTTGGATTTAACGATTACTAAGGTAGATAACAAACATCAATTCCAAATTTACCGTAAGCCTACGCATACAGATACAGTTATCCCGGCTTCTTCCACTCATCCATGGCAACATAAGTTAGCTGCTTTTCATTGTTATGCACATAGGTTATTGACAGTGCCTCTTTCTGATGATCATTATAAAATGGAATTAAGTAATATATACCATTTGGCAATTTCAAACGGTTACAGCAAGTCTCACGTGGATGGTATTATTGGGAAAAAACGGGCTAGAATGACAAACAATCTTCTGTACGCTGCACGATCTTTGGACCCACCTAAAAAGTACAAAGCAAGCATAACTTATGTTGGCAAGTTGTCTGATAAGATCTACAACATTTTAAAGTCTAACGACATAAACGTGGCTTTCAAAACGAATAACACCTTGCGCTTTAGACTGTGCAATGGCAAGGAGAAAGTGGAAAGCGCAAAAAAGTCGGGAGTCTATAAGCTTGGCTGTGACAATTGCAATAAAGTTTATGTGGGACAAACAGGCCGTAGTTTTAGCACTAGGTATAAAGAACATGTTGCGTCGTACCGGCATAATCACCCGGACAAGTCTAATTTTGCAAAACATTTATTGGAGAATAACCATGCGTTGTCTGACAATCATTCTTACAACATCTTGCATGTTTGCGAAAAAGGATTGCGTTTAAGTGTTCTAGAACAACTAGAAATAATTAGGTACAACAATAGAGGCGTTATTATTAACGAACAATTGAATGTTGCGTCATCACCGTTACTACGTGTTCTTCCATCTCTTTCACGCATGAATGGTAGTATGGGGGGACAGAATATAAATATGGCGGACGGCTCCGGGCGGCTCATTTGCTCAGTGGACGTGGCGCAAGCAACATCTCCTGCCAGCATCTCCTGATGATGCCTCGTAGAGAGGCGAAACACGTGTCGAGGTTTTTGTCAATATTGGTGGTGGTTTGCTGTAATTTTTTGCATGTTTATACGCAAATAGTTGCATCTGATCTTCACTGATAGACCAGCACGTTTTTTTTTTAGCGGAATAGCAAAGAAATATTGTTCTCGTAATATATCATGGACTTCCGCAAAGTAACGCCTGATTCCATAAATTATTTAGCTTACATTGCTCAAAAGCTTCAGTGGCCTCCGGGGTCCACTGGATTTGCGTCTTGTCTTTTTTCTTGCTGTTATGCAAGTATTTGTTGAGCTCCGCCTGATACGTCACTGCGTTTGGTAAATGCGCACGATAAAAATTTACCATACCTAGAAAACGTCGTAAGTCCTGGATAGTCTGTGGTTTCGCGAAGTCTGTGATCGCCTGTACTTTCTCTGGTAACGGTCTGATTCCCTCTGTAGAGACCTCGAAACCTAAAAAATCCAGCTTCGACTTACCGAAACAGCATTTTGACACGTTGATAGTGATTCCACACTGGTTCAGCCTCTCGAAAACCGTTTGGAGGTGACGCTCGTGCTCCTGCTCTGTTTCGCTAGCTATTAGGACATCGTCGATGTAACAAAATAGGAAATCTAAATTTGGGAAAACCGTCGAATTCATGAATCTCTGGAATGACTGAGCTGCATTTTTTAATCCGAAGCTCATTTTTGGAAATTCCCATAAACCGAAAGGAGTAATTATCGCTGATTTTTCACCATCTTCATCGGCTATAGGTATGAAATGATAAGCCCTATTTATGTCTAGTCTCGAAAAATATTTCTTTCCTGATAAAATGTATGTAAATTCTTGTAATCTAGGAATTGGGTATCGGTCAGGTTTCGTAATTTCGTTCAATCGTCTATAATCTCCACATGGGCGAAGTTCGCCGTTCTTTTTTGGAACAACGTGCAACGGACTTGCCCACGGGCTCTTAGAAGGCCTACAGATACCTAATTCCTGCATGATCCGAAATTCTTCCTTAATTTTTTTGTAACGATCGGGAGGGAGTGGGCGAGCTTTCGAAAATATTGGAGGTCCTCTAGTCTCTATATGGTGTCTAATATTATGACTAGGTGGTTCTCTAAAAGAAACTGGTTTGGTAATTTCGGGGTACCTACTTAACAATGCATGAAAGGGATGATTCTCTTCTATGGTTTTAATTGATGGGTTTACACAATCTACTATTGAAGCAATTACATTCAAATTAGTCACATTGTCTATCAATTTCCTTGACTTAAGATCCACGAGAAGGCCATATCGTGTCAAAAAATCTGCACCCAAAATTGGTTGTTTTACATCAGCTATAATGAATGACCAACGATATGCTCTTCTTAAACCGAGGTTAAGTTCTAAACTCTTAATACCATAGGTTTTTATTTCCGAACCATTAGCTGCGTACAATTTGTAATCCGAACTTTCACCAATTGAATACTTATTTCTTACCGGAAGAACAGAGACGTTAGCGCCAGTGTCTATCAGGAAACGCATACCTGTCCTTGAGTCTGTCACTGATAGGCGGTGCGACGGCGTGACAGTACAAGCTTCCGCCACTTCTTGTACTCCCTCTAGTTTTCCGAGGACTTGTTCTTCCACGCGCATGGTGGAACACAACGTTGCGCCTTTTCTCTATATCTGTAATGGTATGAACAGAGCCAATCCGAGCTTTCAGGCGTTCTCCTGGTGCTACTCCTTCCTCGCGATCGTGATGCCGAACGAAACCGGTTGCCACCTCACGAACTAGATCTTCCTCGCTGTTGACACCGATGACACTCACTCTGCCTTGCCTGCTCCAACCCTGCTATTCTGGTATTCATCTTCTCGATACTGGCTACGATGGCTGCGATACCTCTTGGTGATGCACTTCTGCCGCGCGAAGACGTGGCCTGTACTTCTGCCACGTGAGATGTTGGGCGTACTGCTTCCAGTACCCTGTCGGCAATGGCCGCCAAACTGTCCAAGTTCTGGCTATCTGCGACTGCTACTGCTGCTCTCGCCGCCTGTGGTAAATGGTTTTGCCACAAAATGCAAAGCGTCTGATCGGGCACCTTGCCCCTGGCAAGATCACGCATCCTTCTCAATAGGTGTGATGGTTTTTGTTCACCGAGTTCCATGTCACTGAGGAGCTTTTGTAACTGGGCCTTCGCGGAGTCTTCGTATATCACTAGTAATTTCTCTTTAAGCGCTTCATACTTGCCCGAACTTGGTGGTTGCAGCAATAGATCGGTAATCTGCCCAATTGCGCTCTTTGTCAGCTTACCCAATACGAGGTCGTATTTCGCCTGATCTTTTAGGTGTTGTGGATTTAAAATGGCTTCCACCTGTATGAACCAATGTCTTGGCTGGTCCGCCCAAAACTCTGGTAACCTGGATGCTACCGATACCGCTGCCAGATCCAACTGCTCGTCTGATCTTCCTCCATACATTGGCGCTGGCGCGCCCCCCGCTGCCTGCGGCTGTGGCTGCGCACCGGCGGCGGGCGCTCCAACCCCACTGTTTGGCATCTTTATACTAATGCCTTGAAATAAAACTTGCCGGCTAGTCCCTCTGAGTTGTCCCCGCTATACAGAATTATTAAACACGTTCAGTTCGATTACACTTCAAAAATTGTTCGTATACACACCACTGGTAGTTAATAAGTCACTTTGTTCTTTGATCGGGGTCACCACTGTAAGTTTCATAGTATAACTTATTAAATGCCTGACTATACTAATCTGAAGGTTGTATTTTTGGTGGATACTAAAAGTCACTGATACCGAATTAATGTTTAATTAAAAGTTCACACAGTAGTACAATATTCACTTTCTATTGAAGGTCAACTAAGTTAATCAAATAAGTCATTTCTTCAGCTTACTATTAGCTGAGGGAATAAACCGGACAAGTCGAGAGACGGGGAACAACTCGTGCGGGCTGCGCCCTCCGCGCCTCGCGGCTTGTACGTTGAATGCACGATCAGCAAAACGTGACATAAACATGTGCCCTACACTTTTATGTCAATAGGGGTGTAGACACTAAATAAAATAATCAATAATGTCATATTTTCTCGAAAAAGGATCAAAAATGTAGTCAAATGGAGGAAAAATCAACGCATAAAGTCAAATAATCACGAACTTATTTTAAGTGTCCAAAGTTTTAAGAAGTGGTATGTTCTGTCCCTTTTTCGCAAAACGCAATTTCATAGGAAACGATGACGTTCGCAGCTTGTGACGTCACTAGAAGACGGCAACGTGCCGTGCCCCACCGTGTTCGGCGCGGCTCGCTCTGCGGCAGCCTCGCATATTGTGACGTCACACACTGTTTGCGTTTTCTCTCTCGAACAAGCAATATGAAAACGGTTTAGCTTCGTAATTCTTTGAGATATCCGAGTTGCTCTAAATAATACAAATATTTGTTTCTCACCAAAAACTGGTTCGAATGGCAGGTCACACCTCTATTGTACAACAGCCTTTATGTATAGTTGAATGTCAAAAACTTGCTGCACAGTGCACTTACAAAGCGTTAGATATACACGGTGGAATTTAATCGGTGATCAGGAATCCAAAAATCTTAATTATCAATCTACACAGAAACCAATACGTGAGATCTCGTGCAATATAGCTCACAATCTAATTAATCACACTTAATTAACATCGGTAAAATGTACACTGACTGAGTAAATGGACACCCTACTTTTATTGAAGGGAAGTTACTCGTAAGTGTACATACGTCAAGTGCTTGCTGGCTTTGGCGGGAAACTAGACAGATCAGACGATTTGAAGCAATTTGTTATGAATTTGACAATGACAAATTGACAGCTTATTGCTCATTTATGTTTTAAGTTTCTATGGCTGATAGTTTGAAAAGAGGTATTAAACTTTTCAGACTAAACCATTAGTAGGGTGACAATAAATTTAAATTAAAATTTAATTTCAACTTAAAAATTAATTATGATTAAAAAAAACTTGGTTCCACTTAAGTACTACATAAACGTGACCGCCATCGATTACTGAATTAGAAAAATGGGTTCCTGTTCACCGATTAAATTCCACCGTGTATATACATATACATTTAATTAATTAATTTATAATTATTAAACAATGGGATACAAAACTTAATCTATTACATTTTCCTGCAAAACTGTTTTAGCAGTTTGTCTGCAGGTACGAGTCTCTATAAAAACTATCTATCACAAAATTTAACTTTAACTAATATGTATCTAATATCATTGCATATTTTACGCACATAGAGCGTCGCGCTAAAACATTTACGTGGCATTTGCTTGTTAGCATTTGTTAACTTAAGTGGCAGTGGGCGGGGCACATTGCACGTAGAACCGATGGCGTACCGAAAGGCGCAGCGTGGGTAGGCCCCCACAAGGTGGACTGTTGACCTGGTAAAGGTCGCGGGAGTCCGCTGGATGCGGGTGGCGCAGGACCGGTCATTGTGACACTCTTTGGGGGAGGCCTATGTCCAGCAGTGGAGGTCTTTCGGCTGATATGATGATGATGATGATGATTTGTTACAAGTGTCAAGTGGAAAAATAAACCATCTTCGTCTGTAGCCCCCGACAGGACTCGAACCTGCGACCTTTCTATTAACGCTAGACTGCTCTACCAACTCACGAATAGAGTCGGAGAACTCGGAGATAATCGCCCCGAAAATCACTAAAATTGTGTCCTTCTAATTTTTGAACCGCGTATTTCAAAAATATGAAAAAAAACATATACATGGGGCTTATTACATTTTTCCGCAAAAAATATTTTGAACAAGATCGGTTCAAAGGTTTTCGAGATATTTCTAAAAATCTGCCTTCCTTAAAGAAAAGGACGTGCCATAAGATTTCAGTAACGATACGACCTTTGTAATGGGCACGGAACCCTGCGTGGTCCGACACGCACTTGGCCGCTTTTTAGGGTTCCGTAGTCAACTAGGAACCCTTATAGTTTCGCTTTATCTGTCCGTCCGTCCGCGGATAATCTCAGTAACCGTTAGCACTAGAAAGCTGAAATTTGGTACTAATATGTATATCAATCACGTTGACAAAGTGGTAAAATAAAAAGTGATTTATTTTATTTTATTAGTGTACCTCCCCTATACGTAACGTGGGGAGTGTTTTTTTTTTCATTTTAACCCTAACGTGTGATATATTGTTGGATAGGTATTTAAAAATGAATAGGGGTTTGCTAAAATTATTTTTTGACAATGTTAATAAATTCGAAGATAAT
Organism: Epinotia ramella; assembly: GCA_947578815.1. Classification (NCBI taxonomy): domain Eukaryota; kingdom Metazoa; phylum Arthropoda; class Insecta; order Lepidoptera; family Tortricidae; genus Epinotia; species Epinotia ramella. Next base: position 233,693 of record OX388203.1, read on the forward strand.
CGCTCCAGAAGTAAAAAAAAGGTGTCCCCCCCCTCTTACTTTGAACCATAAGTTTTAAAAATATGAAAAAAATCTCAAAAGTAGAACTTTATAAAAACTTTCTAGGAAAATTATTTTAAATTTGATAGGTTGAATAGTTTTTGAAAAAAATTACAAAATAATTTCTGGACGAAAAACTACGGAACTCTACACTGAGCGTGTCCCGACACGCTCTTGACCGGTGTTTTTTTTAATTTAAGCTTATGTGGCTCGTGTCGAATGTCTTCGAGCAAGGTGTTTAGTACGTACGGAAGTCGTTTAGCTAACATTCTATCTCCAAAATAGTTATTTAAACGAGTACTTCATACTTACCCGCAGACACAAAATGCTTATGCTCTATAAGTATTGGACTACCCGACTACCATGGTTGTTTACTGCTAGTAGATATTTAGGTTTTAAACTAATTGGAAGGATTTTACATGAATAATCTCCCTTGCAACTTTTTCTTGTTTTCCTATTGACTAATCGTTTTAAAAATCTTGTTTGCAATGCCTCCAGTTTATCAATGTAAGATTGAAATATGAGTCCATAACAGTCAAGGGCATAGCTCAATACAGAATCTACTATTGCAAATTAAAGACATTTCAGTATGTTACTAGGAACTTTAAAACTTAGATGGTAAAATTTTCCTAAAAAGATTCTTAATTTACTGGAAATACATATAACTAATATGTCGGAGCCAGGAAAAATAAATAAAGCATCCACCTTGATTCCAAGATATGTTGCACAGTCTACCTTTTCGATTGGTTTGCATTGACAGTTATTTAGACCATTATGAAAACATTTAAAGCTATGGGTATACATTAGTGGCGGAGTTTCCGCTATAGATAAATATGGTGATTGTATGACGAGAAGTTTAGTTTTCTCTGTGTTTAATATGATGTCATTATCATGTGACCATTTCACTACCGCATCTATATGCTGCTGAACCAGGCGACATGTTTCAGTAACATCGGTTCCGGCTACCGGGTCAGTTCCGTGTCGTGTGCCAAGTTAATAATAATGTAAACTGTCCGTTATTCTATCATATCATATAATAATATAAACTGTCCGTTATTCTATCATATCATATAATAATATAAACTGTCCGTTATTCTATCATATCATATAATAATGTAAACTGTCCGTTATTCTATCATATCATATAATAATATAAACTGTCCGTTATTCTATCATATCATATAATAATATAAACTGTCCGTTATTCTATCATATCATATAATAATGTAAACTGTCCGTTATTCTATCATATCATATAATAATGTAAACTGTCCGTTATTCTATCATATCATATAATAATATAAACGGTCCGTTATTCTATCATATCATATAATAATATAAACTGTCCGTTATTCTATCATATCATATAATAATATAAACTGTCCGTTATTCTATCATATCATATAATAATATAAACTGTCCGTTATTCTATCATATCATATAATAATGTAAACTGTCCGTTATTCTATCATATCATATAATAATGTAAACTGTCCGTTATTCTATCATATCATATAATAATGTAAACTGTCCGTTATTCTATCATATCATATAATAATATAAACTGTCCGTTATTCTATCATATCATATAATAATATAAACTGTCCGTTATTCTATCATATCATATAATAATATAAACTGTCCGTTATTCTATCATATCATATAATAATGTAAACGGTCCGTTATTCTATCATATCGGCAGATAACAGCGCAGTTGAGGACTTTAAGACATGACCCATTTTCGATCTTGTGACAAAACCATACGATCAAAAGAGTCCAATGAAATCGTCTGTTGCCGTTCAAAAGTACAAAAGGACCGTTGCTGTAATAAACCCGGTTGGTTCATGTCGTTGGGGTTAATGTTTGTTTGTCGGCCAGTGTAGATGTAGATGATGGTAGCTGATGTTCTTGTGATTTTGGGTTTTGATAGAGGCAATAATATAATATTTAAATAGCAAAATTAAACAAACCGTCAGTGATTCGTACTCGTATTTTCTCAAAAAAGTGCATTGCGTGTGTTTCACAATTGGAATACGAATGGTATGTGTAAAAGAAATGCCCCATTCTTATCGTGTCCGATTGACTACCTACATGCTGGAATTATCAGCAAAAACAACATTGCTGGAGAAATATTTTGTACCTGTATTTCTCCTTTTACATCCAACGAGAACGTTTAAAGTATTATCGACGAACAAACAGGAATGCTTGCTCGTGGTAGTTTTCTGCAGCGAAAATATTTCAATAGTAAACAAGTTTTATTTGTGAAATATACAGGCAAAGCAAGGTACATGGGTAAATTACATGTTTACACTAGTGCACCGGAATGTACAGGAATACATTTTTGACGCGGACAACTTGGCTTTGTAACTTAATACGCAGAAAAGGAATGCAGGAGAAATATTTATTTATTTACTATCTTCTGCCCGCTACTCCGTCCGCGTGGAACTCGTTTATATCGCAGCTCCATACAAACTTTCATCCCCAATTTCACCCCCCTAGGGGATGATTTCCGGGATAAAAACTATCCTATCCTTCTTCGGGGTTCAAACTATCTCCATAGCAAATTTCATCACAATCGGTTCAGCGGTTTAAGCTTGAAGAGGTAACAGACACACAGACAGACAGACAGACTTTCGAATTTATAATATCAGTATGGATTGTTAGCTGCAGGGAATATTTTTTTTTTGTTGATATTGCAATCAGCCAATAATGTAGTTTTTCGTATTTTTTCAACCCGGTTTCGTTTTAATACAGATGTGCGAAAAATACTGAAAATACCAACTAGGTAAAATACGAAAGAGCAACACGATTAGCCATATTTATTTCAAAATGTCCGACACAGACTTTATGTTACGACTTCCATGGCCAAAAATTTTATTGAAGTTATTTGGATAGTGCCTCGACTAATTGGTAAGTCACGGGACACGGAAATCATTAAAAGCTGAAACTGTGGAAGACAAATGGTTTAAAATAAATTAAATAAACTAGCTTCTGCTCGCGACTCCGTCCGCGTGGAACTCGTTTATATCGCAGCTCCATACAAACTTTTCCCCCCCTATTTCACCCCCTTAGGTGATGATTACGGGGATAAAAACTACCCTATGTTACTCTCCATCCCTTCAACTATCTCCACTTAAAAATTACGTCAATTCGTCGCTCCGTTTTGCCGTGGTCAGACAAACATACAAACAAACAAACACACACTTTCGCATTTATAATATTAGTATGGATGGATTCAGTTGAAATATTTGGACCTAAACAAGCGTGTGTGCCTTCAAATGGCAAGTTAAAAAGGGCTTGTTCAAATAATAATATTCATAATGTTCAGTAACGAAACATGACTTCCGTGCACATTTTTCTTACTTTCATGCATGTTTTCTGACTTGCATGTCACAAAAATCCACGGAAAAACTTGGAAGTCAGATACAAGGTCATCAAAAAATATAAAATATGTAATGTCAATAATCAACGGACCTACTCATCTAGCTCCGAATACCCAAGGTGATGGCGGTTTGTGTTATGATATTACCTGCTGAAATATCGCCGATGACGTCATGCGTGACAGAACAGAGGACCACAGCTACGATTCATGCGAGTTAGAGCGTGGATTTAAACTGTCACGGTTAAATATAAGACGTGAGTTCTGCCCCCTCAAGGAGAAAAACCATAAGTGACAATTAGTCACGTGCACCCACAGTGTGATCTGTTTGTGAGTTCGACCGCGCGACTGATGATTGGATGCAGGAGGGTGGCAGAATGCGAGATGCCCGCGAGTACTATAGTTTCACCTGCTTAAGAGTCGTTGTTGTTTATGTTTTTCTTTTTCTTTTTCTTAATATTACATATTTATAAGTTTGTACCGCTTTGGCCTTGCTGTTAAGGTATAAATGTTACTATATAAATAAATAAATAAATAAATGATGTTAGTTCGTGATTTTTATAAATATTAAAACTTTGAGCAATTAAATAAACCACAAGTACCCTTATGTGCTTTTTCAAGTTCCTAGATCATATACCTAGTAATATACCATATGTGAGTACTTGTGTTGTTTTTTCTTAGATGCTATAGTGCAAAGTTAACATAAACAACATAAGTGCGCACTTGTTGTCGCGAAGCCACTTCTGGTCACTCTCATGGCCGCGAAATAGTACCTATAGCACTCTAGCTTAGGTATCTGTATTAGCATATATGCAACTATGAACCTACACATACAGCTTCCGGAATCCTTTATATATCTGACATATGAGCTGCCGCCTTATGCGTACCAGCTCCATCTGAGATGTGGGGACCTTAGTCCCCGAGAATGTCCTCCACCTCCCCTTACAGACATCCCTTACCACACGACTGATAGTGATACTGTACCAATTCACACACTATATTGTTCCAGCTATAATTACCCGGGTGCACCCTTGATTGATGACGACATGGTCTGAGGCTGAAACTACCGAACCTGAGACCCTTGTTGTTACACTTGTTACTAATCCTTTCACACTAAAGAACTCCACGACTAAGAACTGTGTTATCGCATGTACGTGACATGTAGGAAAACCTTATTCATATACATAATATACCGTCACGCCTCCCAAATAGAATAAGACCTGTGGACGCACATAAATACATCACATCATGAACAATCATCGTCCGAGCTGTGTAAACACGTGAACCCACGTGTAAATGAACCAAATCGTTACAATGTCATAGGATGCATTGAAAGTGATTATGGAAAGAGCTCACCCTGGTTTGCCTCCAAATCTAACACTACAAATCTGCACTTGCACTGTTCGTACGCAATATAGCCGTTAAGAACTGTGACAACTCGCCTACCCGTCAACATTGTTATAAAAAGATTGTGGGTGTTGCTACATGAAATAAATCGGCTATTTGAGACATGATTATTAACATCAATGTAAATACTATCGTGAATCATGACTATTCACGACACTCCCGGCCCCCCAGAAAACTAGCGATCATATCTCCAGTAGAGTATTAATATAATCATCATTCACAGCTTTATTTAAGTCTTCCTCAGATCTTTGAAATAACCGTTCTTTTCCCATTGTGAATTTTGAAAAGCTCTGGATCCTGTCCTTCGCCTTGATTGGCCAATGCAGACTTTGTAGGTGATTGCAACATCAAATAAAATGGATTAGCTGGAATAATGATCTACATAATTTCTGATAGCTGTAAAGTCTGATAAGCTCATCTTGACGCACTTTCTAAATCAGTTCCAAACGTTTCGTGAAACCCGAGGTATACGTGCCAACTGCGAGGTCTTTTATCCTCTAGACCAACCAAGCTTCATCGTGTCGTGGCATTTCATTTTGTAATAAGCAATCAGTCGTATCCTATATACTATATCGTAAACAGTATGTTGGATTTGCTAGCGTATTTTTGCTGTTAACGTGAATTATCTATCCATGGTGGCAAACACATCACGACTTCTTCGAATCTACGTATGATCCACGTCGAACTGAGACACATGCATACCGAGTACATAATGCATCAACGTCTTTCACTCTCACGACACTGAAAGTTACGAAACGACAAAGAACTGAAAAAATACTTCTATACATTGTGCATTGCTGATTCATGAACGTACTTTTAGGTTGCCGCAATAGGAGTTGCTTTACCTTGCTAGATTAAAACGAATGTCTGGACAGATTTTACTATCGTCTTAATATTCGTTTACTTTTTCCATGGTATGGAATCCTCCACGACGGGCAAAATTGCTTACCATAATTATTAAACGGTCGTCCATTACCACCACTAATCTTAATCTATCTGCGTACTCATTTACTTGATTTCCCTGATTCCTCCTCGAATGTAACTATTTAAAAATTATTCCGCGCAGCTCAGTGTGATTGAATTTTAATTTTTTTGACAATGCAACAAATAAACTTTTTTGTACACCTCAAAAAATAACACTTTATTTTATAAAACCGAAAATAAAATGAATTATTTCAGTAGGTACAGGTACCTACCACCACAAACTAAGTTTGACCGTGGAGTGAGCACTGCAGTCTCAATAGGTACATAAATAAAATTAGTAATGTTTCATACTTGATATAAAACCTTTTGATATACAGTAAACTTGGTTTAGTGGGACCTCGATAAGTAAAAACCTCGATAGCTGGATCTCATGCTTAAGCACTGAATTACCTCTGTTAGTGGCATAAACCAACCCTATCTATCTGGAATTATTGCTTTCGATGTTATCTTCATAATTGCTTCTATAATTGAGACAGACAAGTGTATTTTATCTCTTTTACTAAGACTATATTTTAAGAATATTTTTTAGTGAATTGTTCTCTTTTATTTCATACCTCTTAACTTAACTCGGACTTTATTGCTGACTAAGCGATCCGCCCCGGCTTCACAAGGCAATTATACATATGAACCTTACTCTTGAATCACCCTATCTATTAAAAAAAAAAAAACCGCATCAAAATCCGTTGCATAGTTTTAAAGATCTAAGCATGCATAGGGCATAGCGGGAAGCGACTTTGTTTAACACTATGTAGTGATAGTGATACACTTTGGTCTTGTTCACTTATTCTTAGTTATTCCGTAAAATTCGCACTTGGCCGATTTGTGCCTAAATGACCTCAAGTTACTTCCAAAATTCAAAGTAAAATAACAGTGTTTGTTGATTGACTGATTCTGTATGCGTTTTTGTACTGTTCATAAAAACGTGCTTGATTATTTCTGTTTATTATTAGAGAGAAATTAATTTAACCACAATTTTATTTATAAACTTATATCTTATATGTGTTCAATATTATCTTGTTTGTAATTTTTATGTATTTATACCGGCCTTAATACGAGTCGCGCAATATGCTGTCCCGCACACCTCGCTGAATCCACAGAACCAGCGCCGCTGGCACTGCTGTGTCAACTGCATTGCTGAGTGGAGACCTTTTCGGTAGCACATCCCTATTTGTTAGTTCTTAAGGTGCATTATATTGTGAATGATGTGTTATCCGAATACATTTCTATTCTATTCTATTCTATTAACTTTTTTTTATTAACATTTAAAAATCGCACCTTTATAACAAACATTATTTCTTGATTCACCTGTATTAACGGAACCCTCTGTAAATGAGACAGACATTAATTAAATAAGACACTGGATAAGTGGAATACCTCTTTAAGCGAGACACATTTGCCGGTCCCTTTAAGTCCCAGTTATGTCAAGGTGTCACTGTATATATCTGGCTACTTCTTTATCGGATCTTTCCTGTTTTTATGCGCAGTTATATACGTTTTAAATCAACAATGACAGTAGTATCTACAACGGTGATCAGTGGTCGAGTCAAGCAAAACCAGCAGTGTTAAATGAGTATTTCCAAAGAAACGGTGCAAAACATTCGTGTATTGAAAAATTGAAGCACTATTGCAAACTGTGTTGAAAATTGTGCTCGAGTCTGAGGACTGCCAAGACCAGGATTCTGAACACCATGAAAACTATTCTGAGGACCGCTTATCTTACGCCACTGAGACTCTTGAAAATAATTCTGAGGACTGCTTAACCTACGAGTAGGCTCCTGAGCCTTACGAGAACTGTTCTGGGGATCGCTAAACCTAGGCCTCTGAGCCCTACGAAAACTGTTCTGAGGACCGCTAAACTCAGGCTTCTGAGCGTCACAAAACTGTTCTGAGGACCGTGAAGCTATTTTGAGCACTGCCAAACCAGTATTCTGAGCACTTCCAAAGTGTACCAATGATATATTGATGAATTATTTTTGAGGGATACTAAAAGTCATCATTTTGAGTATCGCTATTCGCTACGTGATTAAATTGGTTGAGTTTTAAATAAACACTTTGTTTCTGAGCTGAAGGCATGAAAATCATATTTTTTAACTATTTCTTGTATTCCTCATATTCTTTACCTCTGCCAAGAGCCACCGAGGGCGCCATTTTTGTACGGCGACTGTTCTTTAACATGTGATTTTTCGATGAGATGTTAAGCGATATGCATGTTTCGGAGACTGAATATTGCTTATTTTCAATCCTCGCACATGGATAATAGGCGCCAGTACATAGGTACAACACTTGTTATGACCGTGCAATGTCACATGATGTCCAATCCCATAGTGTATCGGTTATTATTAATGCTTAATTAGTTCAACTATTCGCTATACAACTCCACCTCTTTAGTTCATAATCATGCACTGTGTCACAACATTGTCTATAAAATAACATCAGTGACTAAATTAAATTATTTTGTAACTTATTTCTCGGATATTACAAATAAAAGCTAACGATATAAAATTAACGCCTGCTATTAACTAAGTGTCACTTGCAGCAGTTCGTATTTCATTCGTTATCGATGGATAGTCTCTGTATGATTCCGAGTTTATATACATTTGGTGTGACGTGCATTCCATAGTGTTTGCGACATCTAACGCAACGTTCAGGTCTTTGTACTAGGTATACGGAAATACTTCATTATGAGCTTTGGATCAGTTTGGTCCTTATAGTGGTTTTTCGAATCTTTCAGATTTTATAAATCCCAGTTACTTATCTATGTTTGTAGAGATTATTCTCCTACTGTATTCATTCTGAATTTAGTCAAATAGTGTGACGCCCGCTCGCTAACATGGTAGCTTATTTTTAATGCTGCCTGTTGCCGCCTTATGCGTACCAGCTCCATCTGAGATGTGGGGACCTTAGTCCCCGAGAATGTCCTCCACCTCCCCTTACAGACATCCCTTACCACACGACTGATACTGTACCAATTCACACACTATATTGTTCCAGTTATAATTACCCGGGTGCACCCTTGATTGATGACGACATGGTCTGAGGCTGAAACTACCGAACCTGAGACCCTTGTTGTTACACTTGTTACTAATCCTTTCACACTAAAGAACTCCACGACTAAGAACTGTGTTATCGCATGTACGTGACATGTAGGAAAACCTTATTCATGTACATAATATACCGTCACGCCTCCCAAATAGAATAAGACCTGTGGACGCACATAAATACATCACATCATGAACATGAACATCAATCATCGTCCGAGCTGTGTAAACACGTGAACCCACGTGTAAATGAACCAAATCGTTATAATGTCATAGGATGCATTGAAAGTGATTATGGAAAGAGCTCACCCTGGTTTGCCTCCAAATCTAACACTACAAATCTGCACTTAACTGTTCGTACGCAATATAGCCGTTAAGAACTGTGACAACTCGCCTACCCGTCAACATTGTTATAAAAAGATTGTGGGTGTTGCTACATGAAATAAATCGGCTATTTGAGACATGATTATTAACATCAATGTAAATACTATCGTGAATCATGACTATTCACGACACTTGTGCTGTTCTTTCTTTGAAACGTGTTTTTCTAATGTTTTTTTAAGAAGCAGAACCTTTTTTTTCTTAATATCTAATTCAAATACTTAAGTAAAAATATTATTAACAAAATTAAGTTGCATTAAAATTCTACAATTTATCTTGATTTATAAACACAGGTTTCAGCGCAGTGTATTTTTTTTTGGAATTATCTCCTAACTTACTTTAATTGTTACTTATGGTTTTTCTCGTTGAGGGGGCAGAGTTGGAGACAAAGTTAAAAAAACACATTTAGATAGTTTTTTAATTATATTATGTTTTATCAACTTATTTATTTATTTATTTATTCCAAACATATGCAAGTTGACAGTGCAAGACCAAAACACATATTACATTTAGTCATACATTCATTACATTACACAATAAAATAGAATAGAAAGTCATTCATTAGGTACATTATAAATAATTTAACACATATTCTAATTACACATTACATTACACAATAAATAAAAACAAAACATTAATGTCAAATATGTTATTATGACGCATACATGATTCTACTAATAATATAAATGCGAACGTTTGGATGATTGGTTGTTTAGACGTTTGGATGTCTGTTACTCAATCACGCCCAAACGGCTCAACCGAACAAGATGAAATTATGCATGAAGATTGTTTATCCCGGGTCCACGCAGACGAAGTCGCGGGCAGAAAGTGCGGGCTAGTAAATAATATAAGTATTTATACTAAAAGGGCCTTAATCGCGTGTAATTATCTTATTTATTTACCTCACTGAGGTCTCCCAACGTTGTTTTGCAACATCCATGGTCACGGGGCAATGGCTTGAACGGGTATCAACATCTTCTTGCTGCGCGGGTTTTCCGAACTACCCGCATTTGGTCTTTATTAACCACTTGTGCACTAGGGTTGTCACCCGGCCGACACACAACACTATAATAATGTCCGGTGATATAATGGACGATATTTTTTGACGCTGGCTTTGACTTATGATAGGATTCCACGAAGATGAAATCTTAAAACCGTCGTCCCGGTTGAAATTACGATGTTTTCTGATTTCAACGGCTTCACGTATTTTTCTACTGTAGAAATGACGTTCCGTAGACAGGACTTTCGGTTTATGGAGCTCAATCCAGTGGTTTGGTCCTGACTCCAACAAATGCTCGGCTATCGCAGACTTATTCACCTGCCGATTTTTGACAGCCGCAATGTTCCTTGACCCTTTCCGCGATGGTTCGCTTGGTCTCGCCAATGTAGGAACTTCCACAACTGCAGTCAATCTTATAAACTCCTGGTGATTGAAAGGGGATAACATCCTTTGGTGATCTTAGATGTCCCACGACCTTGGCTTGCCATGTATACGATATTAATGGAATTCCTTCGCAGTATTGTACCAACTTTGTCCGTTACTCCCTTAACGTAGGGTATAAAAAAGTAAGTATAAATAATGTGTGAGAATCGTGAAAGTTTAAATCAATATACTCGTAATAATATAAGTTACTAAAATTTTAGAGTTTTTTTTTTGTAATTGCTACAATTTCTTGAACTATGTATGGGTTGGAGATGCGACATGGAAGTCAGATTTTAACGGCTTAAGTTTTTTTGATAAGTTGTTATAATGACATAGCGTCAAGGTAATATATTCTCCAATTCGAGAATAATTAACGCTGCAGGTTAATGTAATGAATGAACCGTGTTTTTTGTAGTTATTTTTTGCATTATAAGAAGGCTTTAAGTGTTGAGTTGGCGGCTTGCATTCGTTATCCAATTCATGTCAATCTGACGAGTTAGAAGCAAGTCGAGTCGGCGAGTTGATTCTAGTTGCGATTTTTGTGAAAGAGTTGGCATAGCTTTTGACTAGTACATTTCCACTGTCAGGAATTCAGGATGTTGGTTGTGTTCCTGAAGTATTTTGTTCCGGAATTTCAATGCAAACCAAAATACATGAATACCGTAAGTAACGTAAGGGTTACTTTGACCCAATGGAGGATTACTTTGGCCCACATGAAAACCGCATATGCTAAACTGGCAATGTCACATAAAAAGGTAATAACGTGAGAAGTTAGCAGAAACTAACATTATAGTGATGTGACGCATAAAAAAGCGGTGGGCAGAGTTTTTTCGAGAGCCAAAGTTACCCTCCAGGGCCACATTTAATATTCGGACACATGTAATATGTCATATAAGTATTCTGTTACGGAGCTTAATCGTAGATTTGGCTCTTTTTCCATTCCTGCGTGTCCGCCGGCCGAGCGGCAAAGGCCTCCTCCGCATTTACGATATTCTAAATCTAACCTTATATTTGCCACTTTGAAAGCTCCAGAGTCTCCGAAGGTATACATACGAGTATATAGGCACGAATTTTACAAAGCTGTTTACACTTTGTTGAAGAGGCTAATGCTAATGTAACATGTTCGGTGTATAATAGGACCTTCCGATTCTTATACGGCCCGAGTGGTACTCGAGTAAGCAGTTAAGCACATACATCTTCATAAGTGTAGCATTACGTAAATACAAGTAATCTGCAATGTGTACCGGCTTTATGTGTGAAACATCGGCATTACGTTGATGGCTCGTCTCGTGTGTACTCGGTGTTAACTGGGCCTGTATTCTGCGATAAACAATTCAATACATGCTATCCATGTCCATACTAATATTATAAATGCGAAAGTGTGTCTGTCTGTCTGTCTGTTACCTCTCACGCTTAAACCACTGAACTGATTTAGGTTTTGAGTCCCGGGGAAGGACATAGGATAGTTTATATCCCGGAAATTATTCCCTAAAGGGATAACATGGGGGGCGAAAGTTTATATAGAGCTACGATATAAAAACGATTTCCACGCGGACGGAGTCGCGGGCAGAAGCTAGTAGTTACTTATACAATTTGATTATGAATTCAAGTATCATTATTATTTTAATGCGCTACACGGTGTTGCAACACGCAGTTTTTTTTAAATTTGCCGCTCTTTTACTTATACACTAAGAAAGAATCACAGGTTCTCACTTATATGGACAAGCATTGAATTTCTATTAAGTACGGGCAAAGTTACAGTGCAACATAAGCTACTATTTCTAATTAAACAAATGTCATGAATCACACATGAAACAAAAGAGAAACAGATTAGTATAAGACAGGTATAAGATGAAGAAGTTTAAACGTAACAAAGCCCAAGTTACGTACTAACTAATCCTAATGGGTCCTACTTAGGTAAAGCTACCTACTTAGAAAAGATGGCTGCTGAATTCAGCCTAAAGTGTAATCAGTTGTAATTGTATAAACCTAGTTGTCTCGAGACAAAGTATACTATCAGTAGTTAATGTCAATTAAGCTTATCTACGTTTCTTTGAATCATTCTCATCTTAAAATGTCCCTTTTTAGTCGTCAGAGAACATTGTTTAGACATTCACAGATACCTAGGTACCTAAAAGTTAAATTATAAGATCAAAACTGTTTCATTGCTATTAACATGAACCAATAAATTGGTAATTTACGACCCATTGCTAGCCCATCGTATAGACGATAGCCATGACGAATGACGAAGGCCATGTTACTTGGCATTTTGTATTTTAGTCATAAAGTTAGACATATATAATTATATACTAGGTATATTAACACATCATATCAGAGGGTACGCGCTGAGCGGATGCGGTGTGTACATACAAGACGCCACTGGTCTTGAATAGACCTTTTGATAAAACATAAATGGTGTCGAGATAAGACCAACGCTGGAATTGAAAGGCATGACAGTATTTTTTTTATCGTATGGCATATATTATTTTGGCCTTTAAAGTTTGTCTCTCTTTAGTACCCAAAGGGACACGTGTAGGGTTGTGGTAGGTAGCTCCTGCGGACGCGAGTAACAGTTGTCCCCCCTTTTTCAAGTGAGTGGGAAACTCGACTGTTAGAAGTTCTTAAGCCGCCCGAAGGCCTCTAACTCGGTTTAACGACTACTGTCATAGACAGCAGCCGGGATCAACTGCTTTCCAAAGCACGGAAACGCTCATATATATTAACTCACTACTCAAACATCAGGCGGTCATCCATCCAAAGACTGACCGCGGCTTTTTTTGATTGATTATCGTTATCGTTTCCGACTTGCAGGCGCCGCTAGGCTATGAGCGCTTAAGCATATGAGTATTCTACCTAATAAGATGTTAAAATATGTTCAAATTTTATACAAATGAACATTGCAGACATGATCGTTTCCGAGGGATTCCTTGAACACATCACCATGTTCTTGCTGGGTTGCGCTTAACAATGCTGAGTGGCATCGAATGTCTTTCTTGCCTATCTCTAGAAGATGGTCGCTGACAACGTTCGAGGGTCACAGTTGAGTCGTTTCTAGACGATTAAAATACAATAATGGCATTATTTGTTCACAACAAAACTCTACAGTTAAATAAGAGATGTGTAGACGAATGAGACGGCTGTAGTAAATTGGTCACAGGAGCACTGCTTGAGAATACGGTATTTAAGTCCAAAGGGTCCTCATTACGTGACTCGAACCGCCCGCGGCTAAAACATTACGCCGTCGCGTCGGTTGCACACTTTTAAAAAGCGCACGAGTAAATGAAAGGGATTTTCACCCGTGAACGCTTCGGCTGAGGAATGACCTTTGTGCTCAGGTTTCCCCGAGGGCCTACAGTATTTGGAACTACTTATGAGATTATTTAAGAAAGGTGTAATGGAGCTGTTTTGGTGGTACCCGTAGTTTACGATCTACGACCTGTTTGCCATCAGGCAGGTCGGCCGCTTGTTGCCTCAACGAACAACCAATGTAATATAATAACTAAATACATTGTAATAAACGAGCTGCTTACACATAACTACTTACACTCACGAAAGGGGGTGGCGCTAGTCTAAGAATATTACGCCTCTTTTCTCGACAGTTGAGTAAAAAGGTAACAACGAAAGCTGCTGTGAACGATATACGGAAATCGATTTAAGAACAGATAAGTGAAACAGCTTGCGCTTTGTAATATGGTCCTTCTTGAGTTTTAGTTTTAGTTTTATTTATCTCATTACACAATTCTCATATAACAATACCTTTGTAAATACTACTTATTGTATAATGATCGTTAGGCACAATTTCGCAACAATAATAGAAAAAATAATATAAATCAACAAATAGAATATAAAAAATAAGAATATCAAAATTTCAAAGTTAAGAATACAAATAATATAAAAATCATTAAAAATTAGTGTACTGAGAGGTACCTTATCAATAATTGGCGTACATAGAAATACAAGGACAAAACCAAAACCTGGTTCCTTAGTCAAGTAAGATTAAAAAATAATAATAATAATGAGTACCTACCGGTAGTACTTATCCATTGACATGTCAGTATATACTTAATACGTCAAATAAAATAAAAATAAAAAATCTAATTGGATCGCCAAATAACTACATTTAAAAAATGTAAATAAATGTCTTATTTGGGTATGTCAATGTATTCTATTACAGAATAAAGCGACTTCTCCAATAAAAGGTTCTTTAGTCGGCGCTTAAACGTTTCCTCGGAACATTCATTTTTAAGTCGTCGGGTAGGTGTTCATAGTAGGTCGGTCCTATCACCCGCGCATTCTTAGCGTGTAGCACTGTGCGCCGTTGCACTGTTCGAAGTCTTCCCGTACTACGAAGGCACTTCCCCGTCACTTCCACTCGCTTAAATTGTGACAGGTGGTTTCTCGTGAACATGATGATCTCGAAAATATACTGTGAATAGTGGGTCATTATTCGATGTTCGGCAAACAACGCTTTGCAGGACTGCCGCTGATTGAGCCCAAGCACGGTCCGCAGAGCTCTTTTTTGCATTCGCATCCCTCTCAGCATCAGTTGAGTTTCCCCATAATAATGTGCCGTAAGTCATAAGCGAGTGAAAGTGAGAAAAATACGCTTGTCTTAGCGCGTCACGGGACAGGAATTTTGCGTAATGTATATATTTAAACCTGGTAAAGGAAGGTTGCTGGAGTCCGCTGGATGTAGGTGGCGCAGAACCGGTCACTTTGGCACTCTTTGAGGGAGGCCTATGTCCAGCAGTGGACGTCTTTCGGCTGATATGATGATGATGATGATGATATATATAAACGTAAAAGTCCTGACTGACTAACTGATTTAAATCGACGCCCAGCCCATACCGTTATACCTAAGTATATCTACTTATATATATAAACTTAAAAGTCCTGACTGACTGACTTAAATCAACGCCCAGCCCAAATCGTTATACCTAAGTATATCTACTTATATATATAAACTTAAAAGTCCTGACTGACTAACTGATTTAAATCGACGCCCAGCCCATACCGTTATACCTAAGTATATCTACTTATATATATAAACTTAAAAGTCCTAACTGACTAACTGATTTAAATCGACGCCCAGCCCATACCGTTATACCTAAGTATATCTACTTATATATATATAAACTTAAAAGTCCTGACTGACTAACTGATTTAAATCGATGCCCAGCCCATACCGTTATACCTAAGTCTATCTACTTATACAGGGTGGAATCTTGAACGTGATCCAAAATAGCAAAATGTGAATCTATCCATGATTCTGAGCAACTTTTATTATGGGACCAACTTTGTGTTATGCCAAAAAAAACACACCTGTTCATACATTCTTGTCAGTCTAAAATGAGCAGAGTTAATGAAATAGTTGGATTTTTTTGGCATAACACAAAGTTGGTCCCATAATAAAAGTTGCTCAGAATCATGGATAGATTCACATTTTGCTATTTTGGATCACGTTCAAGATTCCACCCTGTATATATAAACTTAAAAGTCCTGACTGACTGACTTAAATCAACGCCCAGCCCAAACCGCTATACGTAGAAAGCTGATTCTTAGGGGTTGAATGTTTGTATGTGGATGGAGTACAATTTTAGGTGAGAGACTAGCGTTGAAATTATGTATTAATGTAGAAAAAATATATAAGATATGTAATAAACTCTTAATCAAATTACACCGGCGACGAGGCCACAGCCGACTAAAAAACGTGTTATGAATGGTTGATGTGATGTGACACAGTTGAAAGTTTTCATCGCGTCCGCACGGGGCCCGGGGTAGCGATGCATTCACTCGTTAGAAATGTTCCAATTGTGAGTGGATAGTTTGCAGCGTAGCGTGTCTATTATTTGAGTGTGTTATGTTGACATATTCATCCCAGCGTTTGCTCTCGAGTTTCGTTTGTGAAGACCGACTTAACCGTCCTACACAATTTCATTCTCGTTTTGTATAATTTACTGGATACTAGTACATTACTACAGAGGCCGGGAAGTAACGGGTTGCCGGCCGAGTACATATAGACGGCCGAGCGTAGCGAGGTCGGATAGTTATGAGGCTGGCAACCCCTTTTCACGCGGAGGTAGGTATGTATAGTGCTTTTCTCAAACACGCAATGAAATAAATTAAAAAAACTCCAGGAAATCAAACTTTAATTTTCATGGCTGAACCCTGTGATCCTGTGCCGTGCCACAAATTGTGGAGTAGAAATTAAAAAAGACCATCTTGCAGGCCTAGGCCTCCAATTTTGTATGAAATGACATTACGGGTCTCTCGTCTCGCTGCGCCCGAAACGTGACACTTTCGAAGCCCATTATGAAGAACACAACGTCAATATTTCATTGCATGTTTGAGAAAATCACATGTCCTTTTTCGCAGCCCATGCTATTCCACACCATGTCACTAGACATTATTCGCTGTGTTTTCCAAGAAATTAGTCTTCCGAATTACCTACGAATTCCATTATATTTCGTTATTGTAATGGTTTATTACTCCTGTTTACTTTTTTCTTTAGTGTCATTTGTTAAGGTTCCGGTGGCAAGCGATTAAAAACAATAATTATAAATAGTGGCAGTAATAGCAAAATATTTTTATGGTAACTGAATTTCAAATGCGACTGTCCTCCACTTCTGAGGGACCAATCTGAAAACCAGCGCTGGGTGCTTCAGCCTAGCACATGCTAAGATCGGCTCCTATTGTCACACCACACCTGTGTTAACTAGATTTAAGTGATTGTACTTTATTTTCTTTTGTTTCATGTACTTTTTCTTTTGTTACATATTTTAAGGTGATGGCAATAAACACATTCTTAATCTTAACTATTCTACATACGGCAGATGGCGATCGCCATGGAGTTGTATCACAAATACCCAGACTTCCCTCGAAAGCGAAGGATAGGTTAGGCTTGACTCGCCTCGGCGAATAAAAGGAAGGCTTTTAAAAATGTCCTGCTGAACAAGCGGCACGGTCGGGAAAATTTCATCATAAAAAAAACGTATGCTCCGCCGCGACAGTGCCATCACTGCCGTGACCAGGATTCGAACCTGGGTTACTACGGCCACAACGTAGGGTCCTAACCACTAGACGATCACGGCTGCCGGAGCTGTGGCAAAGTCGCCGAAATTACTGATCGCTTTCAACTGGAAAAAACAAAAACTGGAGCACTTTCACTAAGTGTTGCGCACGAGTAGCCCCGCAGCGCAGGCTACGATGTTAACAACAAGTGTACAAAGTAACTCAATTAGCCTTCTAGAAGTTTTATAAACAAATTGCGTCCGAATATAGTACTATTAGAAAGTCACATGTCAAATTCATATACGTGTAACAAAAGTTGTAGTAACCAGTTACAAAATGGCTATATTATCTTTTAAAGTTACACATCAACAATGCGATGCCGATGAAATAATAATATTTTAAGAGTTCATCAACTTAAATATTCATTGTAATCTTCACTTAAAAGTGATATCTTAATTTCCAGAGATCTTACATTTTCGCTACGTATTTAAAATTGAACAGAACACTCTTCGCAAACATTTCTATTTCACATTCCTGAGACTTTATTTTTACAAACAAATAAATTTTCTCATGCCATTTAGCACTGTCCCAGTTAGACTGAATCGCAAAGGGAAAATGCAGCATTAATTCCAGTTCTCTTTCAAACGGCAATACATTTAAAATTTAAATTAAGAACAGTAAATGAAAATAAAACATTAGAATCTGCTCTATCAGGCTAACTCGTATTAGTAAAGCCCGACATGCACTGTGGGTGTGGATCGTCGTTTTTATCAAATTATTTGTGCGGATTTTGCAGAAAGATGCTGCTGGTTTTACTTATTGTATTTAAAGGTCACCCACGTACGCCTGCTAAGCTTATATTATAACTGGTCCATAATTTTTTGGTAAGTATTATTAGTTGTTTAATAATGGTATATTGTGCAAAATTGGACCCTTTTTGAGATAAGTAATTCGATTTTTATACTCGTCAGATGGAAGGTATTTGGAACCACTCGTCCATACCATATTTGAAAACCGTGCCGAACGCTCTGTGTTTATTTTCATTGATGCGTATTTATTTTAGCAGAGGCGGTATTCGGGCTATTTTTATGACTTCTGTCAATGTTGAGAGATCGCGCCGTAATATTATCATTTCGGCTATTTGTGAAATAGGTACAGTTCGTTCGAAGTGAATTAAACTAGGTTTCGGAAAAGGTTGAATTAGCTATAGTATACCCATTACTAGTAGCGTACCTATAATACGAAGTATCACTAAGACGTAAAATGAATTTATATGAGTTTCTCGAGTTTGAAGGCAGCTGCTCAGAGCAGGAATGGGAGTGAAGAGCGCGAATCGGTCAGAGTATAGGAAAGGGTGGCCCAAGCACTTAGTAATTTTTTACCCAAAGTGGTGTCATTCTAACACCTATTTTGAATGATTGTAACGAATAGAACACATCAAAATAAGCATCTGTTACTTGAATACCTTTCTCTAAAGAAGTTATTTTCCGCCCTTTTATAAAAAAAAAATAACCACGAAGACAACGGCGGGAGCGGAGCTCCCGCCGCGGTGCCTTCTAACCTATCCGCCATCCGGGTTAAGTTAAGTCTTTTTTGCCCAAACATTTTTCCGGTCTTTTATAAAAAAAATAACCATCCGAGTCGTATTTGCCACGCCAAGGATTTGATCGAACATTTTCTAAGTCCCTGAGACGGCCACTAATATCCACACTTTCCAACTCTCATAACTTCATAATGGTGGCTCGTAGAAAAAAGTTTATTTGACATAATATGCTTTACTTGACGCATTCTATACGATTACTTATTGACGATTGAGCCCCGCCACTACGTGTTTATGGGTAGTTTTGTATAACATAATTCGCAAATATTGCCATTCATTTATATTAAACTGTTACATTCATTCAATTAATAATATTCATTATTTGACGATCATTAAATAAATTCGTGTAAATTAGCTTAAAGTTAACTTACAGTGTAAATTTATTGTATGCAATAAAGAAATCTAAATCTAAATCATTGAGTCAGATAACGGTCATGTTGTTATGTTGACGTCACATAATTGAGTGGCGGAACGGTTGTTTGTAAAAAGCCTTTTTCTGTTTTGGTCCAATTATTGACGCTGACAGATTTGAAATTCCAATTTTGTTTTCAGTCATTATAATTTATTGAAGCGCTTCATGTTAGAGGTTGTTCCGTTACAGTGGATTGAATGTTGTTGGGAACGTTGATATTGCAGACTGTAGCATTTAGGTTGGTACCTACTAGTGCCCATTCCCGATTCGCTCACATTCGCAACTCGTCCATACTCACAACCATATCACTTCCCCAGCTCGTTCACATTATTAACTACTACTTCTACTACTACTTATTTAAAAGTAAGAACCGAGTAAAGTAAGGAACCGAGTGAGACGAGTTTTGATACAGAGGTGTTTTGAGTGCAGGGAATGTACGCAGGATTTTATTCGGGCGGAGTTGCGAAAGAATCTTATTTTTATTAATACAGCGTCCGAGAAATAAGTACATATACGACGGTCCCAATTAAAAGAGTCGGATCTGCAAAAATTGAGATTATTGCTTTTCAGCGGCTTAGGTCGTAAAGAACTCTAAATTTTAAAACCACATTCACAGATTTTAGTTTTTCTCAATACTTTTCGTAAAAACCAAGATAAAAATGTCGGATCTAAGAACAGATGACATTTAAAAACGTCGGTTGTGACAGTTCCGACATTTTTACGGGACACAAAGTGAGTACAAAGTGTCGGATATAACACATTCTACTATTTTACACGGAAAAGTGTAGCGTGTTTTTTGTTGTGTATTTTATGTAATTTACAGCCTGTTAAGTTATCAAGTAAATTTTCTCTGTATTAAATTGTTACATAAGAGTTTCCGAGCAACAATGTCAGTTCTGCCAATTACGACATTTTTTGGAGTACCTTTTTTGTCGAATGTGGTACATCCGACATAATTATGTATACAATTTTCAGACAAAAATGTCGTATGTGGTCACTTCCGACAAATGATGCTTAAACTATTCCGGTTAAAAAAGTACCTAATATAGGTTTTTGTATTTTTTTGGAAAAATGGCTGATAAAGTACATGTATGCTCAACGGCTAGTAATAAACAACCTACTAATAAGCAAACATTCGAAGTTTGATAACGATATTCCATTAATTAACAATTCCCCCCATACAATTTTTTTTTCCAAAAACTTTGACAGCTTCTCCTAAAAAGTAGCTGTTTTGCAGATCCGACTCTTTTAATAGGGACCGTCGTATTATGTACATTAATATTATGTAATACTTAATGGCCAGTATTGTTTGCCGGGAGCCAACACTGCGGAGATAATATCACAAAGATGGTGCTGAAGCGTTTTCGATAACGGTGCTTTATCGAAGTAGGTCAGTTGATTCCAGCTAATATTAGGGTTCTATCTCACTAAACGTAGCCGATTTGAATCAGATTTATTAAAATAATACTTTAATCATTTATGTATTTTACATAAAAATCGGCCAAGTGCGTGTCGGGCCACGCGCAGTGTAGGGTTCCGTAGTTACCTGTCTGTCTTAGTTACATCGACGTGCAGTGCGGTTGCGTCAGTCGAATTTGTACGAAAATTGGCCTTTCCAAGTACACATTAAGTTGGTCGACTATTACTCAGTAACTACTTATGCCTTCTTGTCCGTGATAGTGTTTCTTTTAAATTCATTATGTGTACTACTACTACGATTTTTTTCACATCCCCAGTAGTAGCCATGTAGCTGGCAGGGGGGGGACATGACTCGAACAAAAATTAGGGCTTTAAAACCCAATATCTCGCAAACTAATCACTGATTTGAAAAATGGTTCTAGGAAACCCATAATACTTTTGAACGAGCTATCCAACTATAGATACCCCACAGCCACACCATGAGTTTAACGAGAAAAAAAATACATTCCCGCTTCAGGTGTAGGGGAAGTACCCTTGGCCGACTATTACTCGGTAACTACGTATGCCTACTTGTCCGTGATAGTTTTCCTTTTAAATTTATTATATGTACTACTACCACGAATTTTTTGACATCCCCAGTAGTAGCCGTTTAGCTGGCAGGACAGGGGGGGGGGGGCACATGACTCGACCAAAAATTTGCGCTTTATAGCCCAATATCTCGCAAACTAATCAGTAATATGAAAAATGGTATTAGGAAACCCATAATATTTTTGATCGTATGGGTTTAACGACAAAAAAAAATTACATACCCGCTTTAGATGTAGGGGAGATACCCTAAAAAAAAAAATTTAAACGTTTTATTGTACTGTTTTGTTGGCGTGATTGATTTATATACCCATGCCGAATTACAGTTTTCTAGTAGTAATGGTTACTGAGCTAAGCCGAGGACGGACAGACGAACATAGCGAAACTATAAGGGTTCCTTGTTGTCTACGAAACCCTAAAAATCAATAATTACATTCTAATTCAAAAACAATCGAAATATCATTACTTATAGATTGCAATTAAATATCATAATATTGAAGCTAACGAAGCTACGGGTAGCCTAGTGGGTCAGGCATGCGGCTGTCAAGCGGCGTCGTGGTGGGTTCAAATCCCGGCTCGTACAGTCGACTACAAAGAGATCGATACAGCCAAAGTTACAAAAATATGTATACACGACCTTAATAATAAGGCAATACAGTCGTGTATATATATTTTTGTAACTTTGTCCGTATCGATCTCTTTGTAGTCGACTGTTCCAATTAGTTTTTCGGAACTTACGTACTTACGGAATATTTGCCGTTAGCCTTTCGGTGAAGGAAAACATCGTGAGGAAACCGGTCTAATCCCAGTAAGGTCTAGTTTTCTCTCTGGGTTGGAAGGTCAGATGGCAGTCGCTTTCGTAAAACTATACAGGGTGATTCAGGAGACGTGAGCAGGATCAACCCTACACATACAGTTAATGTTAATGGATCTTTTACCATCGTAATTAAGTTAAACGCCCACAGTTTTTTTTTACATTTTGTGTACAAGTTTCATTCACAATAAATCATGGTCACCCTACACAACTAAAAAAAAATTCACGTTAATCTTACCAATGCTGGTACGACTGAGTAGCTTATAAACTATTGAATCCGTAGGGTTGATCCTGCTCATGTCTCCTGAATCACCCTGTATAGTTTCTATGCCAAATCTTGGGATTGGATGTCGAAGTGGACCTCGGGTACCTGTAGGGCATAGCCAATAACGCTAGGAGGATGGATGACCATAATATTAAATTTAATTACAATATAGCATGTCGTAAAAAAGCTATACAAATTAAATTTAATTATAAGATTAAATTAAATTGTCTAATTATATTTTATTAAACACTAGCGTCTGCCCGCGACTCCGTCCGCGTGGAACTCGTTTATATCGTAGCCCCATACAGACTTTCACCCCCCACTTCATCCCCTCGGGGGATGATTTCCGGGATAAAAACTATCCTATGTCCTTCCCCGGGATTCAAACTATCTCCATACCAAATTTCATCGCAATCGGTTCAGCGGTTTAAGCGTGAAGAGGTAACAGACAGACACACTTTCGCATTTATAATATTAGTATATGGATTATACATTTCAGGCCTGTCACGCATGTGCACGTCGTTCCAGACTTCCAGTGCCTCACCACAGGGCAGTCGTACTTGTTCAGCACCGCACTCAGGAGGCTGTTTGTGATGTCTCGGACTCTACGCAACACGGAGGCAACTCGTTTTCGCAATATAGTTTTAAAGCCATCCGTGTTTGTGTATAATTACGTGCATACTCATTCTGACACGTCAGGCTGAGTGCTCGGGAAGGAGTGTGCACTCGACAAATCTGAATCCGATTCAATCAAAATCTCTTGGTCAAACAGATCCCTAGACTTGATTAAGCTCTGAGCTCCACTTTTCAGTTTACTCACATTGATTCTTGAAGGAGATTTAAAAACTTTATTATACTCTTGAAAGAAGATTGCAATAAAAATGCTTAGGTATTATTCTTAGTTAAAATAACTTTCTTGGAGAAATTTCGTGGTGGGTAGGTTTACAATAAGTAAGTTAAATCTGGTTATCTGTCCGTCCCGCTCACATACACTGGAATAAGCTTCAAGCTTCAACGCATTGCAAGAGAGTGTGTATATGCGAATAAAAACCAGGAGGATTACATTCAAAACAGTTTGTATTATCAATCATATAAATGTTAGCTATTGAATTAAACCTTTTTTGACAATAAAACATGAATATTCTCTTTTATTGCCTTTTTACAAGCCTTGAATTTGCCTTTAGTGAGTGAGCGATAGTGTACTTGAGTACCGATTACCACCAGCTTGCCTGAAATGTATTATATACTCTTTAACTTTATCATAACTTCTTTGCACCGGGTTGCCCATCGAATATTTACAGGCGCCGCCACTGGTGAGTACGTCAAATAACAGCATGTTAAGCCATTTATAACGAACCGACTGAACTCATTGCATCACGTCCGGCTTGGACAGCAATGCCATAATATTATAAATATAACGATATAAACAGAAGAAGGCTAAGAAACTCCTAAACTACATCCCTCGTGCTTCATAGAAGTTGCTGGTAATAACGTATGAATTACTGACTGCATTACAAATTCAGTCTGCAAAAAACTTGTCTCATAACTGTCAATTTTGACGGAAACTTATTATATCCCAATTATGCCGCTGTAATGGTAATCAATCTTAGGCCGGCGTCATCTCGCGTCGTAATAAAATCTGCCGCGCTGACGCGATCCATCGTCTCGCCGTAATCTCGGATCCTGCTGTAGTGTGGGGCGGGCGTCCACTAACATATAGCTCATCATCATATATTTAAGAGCCAGGCCTTGTCGGGGGAGTAATTGCAACTTAGTCTTTACAAGATTTTGATTTAGTATAACATTATAAATAGTAAATGCGAAAGTTTGAATGTTTAGATGTTAGGATGTTTGTTACTCAATCACGCTTAAACGGCTCAAGTGGCTCAACCGATTTGGATGAAATTTTGCAGGAAGATAGTTTAAAGCTTGGATAAGAATATAGGATAGTTTTTATCCCGGCTCCACGCAGGCAAAGTCGCAGGCGGAAGCTATAATATTGTGAATGCGAAAGTTTGGATCTTTAGATGTTTGTTACTCAATGACGTTTACGAGTATACGGCTCAACCGATTGTGATGATTTTTTCACAAAGATAGTTTATAGCCTGGATTCAAATACAGAATAGGATTTATCCCGGGTCCACGCAGACGAAGTCGCGGGCGGAAGCTAGTTAATAATAATTGTGTCAAGTAATTAAATGTCACGGTGCAAGTATTTAATTACTCCAATTTAGGGAAGTGCCGTATAGGTAGATGTTGCCTTTCACTAGCACATAGCTGAGGAACGATTGACGACGACGATTGGTGACGATTGTTCTTACATGTGGCATAGACGAACGTGACTTAATGAATTAATTTTGTTACGAGAATAATATTCCTTTGCAAAAAGCAAGTCTCATGTGGATGGTATTTTTATAAAGAAACAGAGTAAAATGGCAAACAATCGATTGTACGCTGCACGATCCTTGGAATCACCTACAAAAAATACATACGTACATATATACATTCACGCCTTTATTCCCAAAGGGGTAGGCAGAGCACATGATACTTATGTTACAGTGCCACTTTTAGCATAAATGTGGATATAAAAGATCGACCAAATGTGATGTCGCAGTTATAGGTTGCTAGCTCATCGCCATAATGTTGGCAAATTGTCTGATAAGATCTACACAATTTTAATAAGTATTTAACTTATATATAAGGAGGTTATCAAAATGAATAACACCTTGCGCTTTAGAATATCCAACGGCAAGGTAAAAGTAGAACGCGCCAAAAAATCGGGCGTGTACAAGCTTGCCTGAGACGATTTCAATGAAGTGTATGTGGGACAAACAGGCCGTAGTTTTAACAACTTATAATTAAGACGAGTGTACAAAGGACATGTTGCGTCGTACCGGCATAACCCAGACAAGTCTAATTACAAAAAAAAAACCAGCGAATGACCTTTTTGAAAGAAGGTTTTAAATACGAGTATATATATAGTTAGATTTATAATATTATATAAATTATTGATTTCTTACTAGTATAATATACAACTTGCGGATTTCAACCCATACTAATATATTAATGTTATTTCATATTAATGCTGAACTGTAGGATGACAATTTTTCACGCTCAACGGATTTAAGTAAATTGCATCCTACCGAGGATAATTGAAGGGATATGGGTGATGGGGGATAAGTCGTAAATGTTGTTTTAAATCTACTGACCTATTTCTTCAGGTGATAAACCGCTTCTGAGATTCCACAAGGAAAGCGTAGGTTTTCGTTTGAGTGTAATTCGTCCCTTAGCCGACCCCGCAGGCCCGACCTTTGTCACGACGCGCAATAAATGCCGCTAAGGGCTCATTTAGAGCTTTATCCGGAGGCTTGTCTTATCGCTACATGATGAGACTTCGCAAAAACGTGAAAATGCTGTACAAATGTTTTGGGGTCTGAGTTACGCTTCGCAATCTGATTTCAAGTCAATGTTATGCTTACGAGGAATGCTATATATGTTTGCTTTATGCCTCGGAGCGAAAAATATTCCCATTGTTTTGTCCAAATCAAATCGTTTCGGCTTTTTGAAAAATAGTGTTAATATTAATTTGTTGCGCACCCTCGTAAAGCTCGGCTCGCGTGACACAAACGTGCGTAGCACATTAAATACTTCATGTTAAACTTAATTGAACTACTATATTATTGCACAAAATAATATACTGACTCTCAGTAAATAATAATACGCTATTTATTGTACGCGCGGACGAAGTCCACAGTGGCGAACCGGTGTAATCCACTTTAGTTTTCATTCAGCGAATATTAAGAGATTGAGTGAGTTTGAACAAGTGTTAATAATCTCACTCGGGTTCGGATCAAAATCAGTGAGGTATGAATAACACAAGTATTCACTGAGCTGCATGCAGATATATTTTACATGTAGCAAAATCTGCTTCAATCGACGATCCAGCGCGTCTTATCAGTAAACAAAAAAGCGGCCAAGTGCGTGTCGGGCCACGCACAGGGTAGGATTCCGTAGTTGCCCGTCTGTCACAGAATACGGACTTAAAAGGGCCTTTTGGGGTTTTTATTATAGCTTTCCCTCGTAAATAATCGTAAATATTAGATACTACATAAACTAATCGAACCGCAGATCGCAAACTTTTAGCAGCAACAGGTTATTTACGCAAACGCATAATTGAGTTGAAAAATAGTTATAAAAAACTCATTATATTTGAACAAGCTATCCAACGATACCCCACACTATTTTTTTTCAGGATTTTATTCTACTGTTTTGTCGGCGTGATTGGTTTATATACCCACGCCGAATTGCAGTTTTCTAGTTGTGAAGGTTACTGAGCTAAGCCGAAGACGTACATACAGACAGACAGAAAGACGGACGGACATTGCAAAACTATAAAGGAGGTTGACTACGGAACCCTTATAAAATCACACATATATTGTTCACCTCCTTCACCTCACACCTCCATCAAATTGTTTTTCCCCTCACTGTCTCGGAAAGCCGTCTTTTATCCTTTAAAACCAGTGAGCAAAAACGTATGTTATCCACTAGTGGGGAAAGTAATTTGACCTTGGAGCGTGTTTAAGTAGCTTTTGAGACTTTTGACGGATAACAAAACGTAAAACATTCATAATACAACATTTTCACAGATGATATATTTCTGTTGCCGCTATAACAACAAATACTAAAAAACAGAATAAAATAAATATTTAAGAACTTTTAAAGAATTGCTTGTTGTCTCAAAATGTATGGGAAAATTAAAACCCGACTCGCACTTGACCAAAATTCTACTTGATATTACTTAGCGTTATTATTACTATTTATTACTGTTAAAAAAATATTAATATGATTATTTAAATTAAATAAAGTTGTTTTGCATGTTGCACTTTCCTCGCTTCAGTGAGGTGAAAAGTTTTGCGTTACACACGGGTGCAAATGTATTTTACTACTCGTGTGTTGAAACACTCGCTACGCTCAGGATTCTAATTTAGAACCACTCGCTTCGCTCGTGGTTCAGCTATAGCATCCTTTCGCTTGCTTGTGTTTCAATTCCCAATCGCGGGTAAAATATAACTTTGCACCCTTGTATAACAAATAACTATTATTTATGAGGTAAAGTAACAAGTGAGTACCTATCTATTTTTACAGGATCGTATTTTCTATATTTTGCTTTCAGCAACCTAGCCTACAGAAAATAAAATAATACATATATATCGTCAAATAAATTAAGTTAAAATTAGTGATAATAAGTTTCTGTCAGAAAAATATTTTTGGTGCAAGCTTTTATTGCCAACTGTATTTTTCTGTATACCGTAATCAACTACTCGATGAGACGATTCTATCTAACTCAACGGGACTACGAGTACGTCTGTTAAGTCCTGAGGGATAATCAGATAATCACGTCACGTAACGTTTCGGACGCGCGTTAGTATCTTAGGACAATTTAACTGTCATTTTTCCATGTGAAATGTATGACATTCAGATTTACCTAACTTACGCACAATGCGTTACGTGATCAACATGCTAAATTTCCATGGCCCCCTTTTATCTCCATCATCAGATCAGCTCAATCCATACTAAAATGCGAATGTGTTTGTTTGTTTGTCCGTCTTTCACGGCAAAATGGAGCGACCAATTTACGTGATTTTTTAAGTGGAGATAGTTGAAGGGATGGAGTGTGACATAGGCTACTTTTTGTCTCTTTCTAACCCCCCACTTCCCTAAAATGAGTGGTGAAAGTTTGTATGGAGCTACGATATAAACGAGTTCCACGCGGACGGAGTCGCGGGCAGAAGCTAGTAGTACCATATATTGTCATCCAAACTATACCTACTTATAAACGCAAAATTTCAGCTCAATCGGTTGAAGATATCTGCTTCAAAATTGACACGTTATCCACGTTAATCACCTGACCCCGATCACCCAGGGGAATTAGCGGCAATTATTTTATATTCAACTAGGAAAAAATGATAATGTTCGGTTATGGCGCTTCGCCGGACGCTACCGCGTCACGCTCGCTTCGCTCGCTCGGCTCGCGCGCTGTAGGGTCGCAGTTCAACTAACAAACTAACCGTTTTTTTCCCCTGGGGGATCAGGCTAGGGGATTAACGTGGACAACAGCAAAATTGAGTTGCAAGATTCCATCCGAACAAACATATTAGTTACAAATCAATATTATAAATAAAGGTAAGGGTACGTAATGGTTAACAGATATACCGCCAACATGCTGCTAGGCTTTTGTTAATTTGGCCACGGAACTCTGAAATAAGAAAACCATTTGCGATCCCCAATCTACATTTAACTTCACGAAATTAAGAAATCCGCATCCGATCCGTCTCGTTATCCTGAAATCTAATTTCCCCACGTCACTGGCACGTGAAAAAAGGGGAGAAAAGGTTCAAAAAGAATAAATTAAGATCAAATCTCGGATAAAAAGCGGTGCGTAAAACATTTCCTTCCACCCTCCTATCTTAATCCAACGTGTATTCGAAAAAGCAACCTTATGAAGTGCCTAATTCGGTTTATATTAGGATTTGCCGCAATATACCGATATGTGACATTGCGAGAGTAAAATGGTAAGCGATGTTTTCTGCGTGGATGGGTGCCAAAACGGACAGACGTAATGGCGCCGCCTGATGTAACACCTGATGTGCGATTCACGTCCAACTTTGGTTCATCACCACTCGTCCTAGGATAACTTGACCCCGCGATTCGTAACAACGAAGCGTAATCTGAGCTCGGGCTCATACTTACAGACTGCTTGAAACGAATTGTCGGAAAGATTATGATTCTTAACCCCATTAAAATTTTTGGGACATAAGAAAATAATTATTTGCATTTTAGTTTCGTTTAGGTCGCGGAATCCGTTGGATGCGGGTGGCTCAGGACAGATGGTGATGACACCAAATAAAATAAACATTATTTGAATGACCTTGAAAAAGAATTAATAGTACATTACGTACCTAGGGCGGTGAATTTGTGAATGCCCCAGATCGCAGGTGTATGCGAACTAGGGCTTTACGAATTACCGCCCGTGGTGCGTACACAATTTTACGTCTTCTCCTGGGTGTGAAGTGAGATTTGCCGCTGCGCCCGTGGCGGTAAATCTCACATACCGCTCAGAGTGACGTAAACATGTTTATAGTCATATGGAGAAAAAACTAACACAAGACAATAAATAATCACAAGGTTATATTCGTAATTATTCAAAGCTTTAAGAGGGGTTAATACTCTGTCCCATTTCCGCAAATTATATTAATTATTTTCAGGAGACCTAAGTAGCAGGAGAGCTAACAGTTTAGATAGAGGCAAATTACAGCCCAAAATAACAGAAAACAGGTAAGAAAGGTGTGCCTAAACCGCACATTAACATTAACCCGTCGAACGCACGCCATAGGTCAAAATGCCATTCAAAATTTAACTCTATAAGTATAATCAGTAGGTACAAAAGTACAAAATGGCTGTAGACTAACGTTAGTCTACAGGATGCTTGACGGGTTAACAGCGCGCAGAAATGTATTGTTTAAACTTTGGCGTTTCAGAAGGAACCAAAGGATTGCAGCTCGATAAATATTGCAAGAACGCCTAGGAAAACGGCAAACGAGCAAAAGGGAGGTTGTTGCACGTGCAGAAATAGTATTTGGCAGCAGCTGCAACCATCAGAAAAACAGGTACGTTACAACGCACCTTCCCATGAAATGATTGTTGAACGATTACTATGACGCTCGAGACGCGTCGTGGCATGGATGGGGTCTCAAGCGTTTTCTCTCTCTCTCTATCAAGCAATATTAAAACGGTTGTACCTTCGCAATTTTTGAGGTATTTGATTGATTACAATTTTCCTCATTAGGCATAACTTTTTGCCTTCTTTCGTTTGGAATAATAAAATTCGAGTCCACAACCCTATTGTGGCACTCTTTGGGGGAGGCATATGTCCAGCAGTGGACGTCTTTCTGCTGATATGATGATGATGATGATGATGAATGCAGATGCAGGGTATCATGTAAGTCGAGTTCTCTAATATCTACACAGACAACCTTTAAAAAATATCTATACAGAGACTATATTGTTACTGACATAAGACACATGTGTAGATATTTTTGAAAGGTTGTCTGTATAGATATTGAAGAACTCGACTGTGCCTACTAACTAAAAGATTACTAACACGCAATGTAAATTACTAATGATGGCAATAAATAAATGAATAACAATATGAATATGATGGAATGTTTTTTTTAAGGTCATCGAATCAATTCAAATGCACTATGGTTTTCAAAATAAAATAAAAATGTAGCGAGTGGCAACTCAAGGATCTTGCCGCTTCAGGAAATAAGGATTATTTGACACGTATATACATATTCTAACAACGACCTTCATAATTCCCAATAAATACTTAGATTTGCAAACGCTTCTAAGCTGAAGGCATTCTAACTAAACTGGCCACGGACCTCTCGAAAATAATAGCGTTGTGGGCCAAGGTAAAGTTTGCACTAAGACCCTTAACCCTATATAAATTAACCCGGTGACGTGTTACTTAGGACGGCTTACAGGACCCTCAGCCCTCAGTCAGCCCAATACGTACATTATAAACCCGCACCTTTGTTGGTTAATAATTAGGTATTCAAATCAGAATTGGGCTATTTATGTAGGAAAACGGAGCACAATTGGAGCTCTGGTCGTTTCAGCGACAAGGTGAGCACGGGCCCCTAAAAATGTAAATAAACACCCGGGTGCTCGACGCTGTACTAGTATATGGCATGGGCATTATATGTCAAAGTGACTTGGATTAAATTCGAATGAAGAAAAATCCTCTTAGTTCGGATTTACCCCATATTGCTTGTACGAGTCGAGCACTCGGACGTTTACCTTAGTGTGAATTTAAATTTCGAAGGCGAAAAGTTTGAGAAGATGCCCACTCAGAGAAAGCGGGTTAGATTCAGATTCATTATTGCTTATTGCAAATTGCCATTATATTTTACAAATTTTCTTTGTAAGTATTTAAATAAAATGAATTCACAGAAAGCTCGTTAGGTAAATACAATAAATTTGTTACAATAATTTCTAACAATAATAATTAACAAGACAGACATAAATACCAATTTAAAACAATGTTGAACGTAGTAATGTCAAAAATATAATAAAATGTCAGAAACAAGAAAAATAAATAATATACGTATAGCATAATGTCGGGATGTCACAAGATATCAATATCATGTCAAATAAATGAATAAGGGCGTCCTAGATTATGATAAAGTCAAAGGAAAACAAAATAATAAAAAATATTAATTTTAAATAGCATCAAAAATAAATTGTCTAATATTGTATTTGTTCGGAGAATTCCTTTACTGAATACAGCGACTTTGACAGTAAAAAGTCTTTCAATCGGTGTCCAAAACCATCATCCGTTGATTCATTTCTGAGACTGGCGGGTAGTCTCGTAAAAAGCGGGGCCTATTACGCGCGGCGACTTGTCGAGGAGCGCGAGGCGCCGCGACGCGACACGAGTTTTAAATAGTTTTGATCGCCCCGTCTGACGGGTGATTCTGCCGGGCATATTCACTTTTTGAAATAAGTGTATATTTTTACATGTGAATATTATTACTTCATATTCGTAAAGTGAATAATGGGTCAACATATTGTCTAAAGCTACGTGGACCTCGGTTCTACGATCACGAACACTGGCGGGTGTGATGACGAAATTCGTAGAAGATGTGCTATCAGACGATCTGCAGTTGATAAGCTAAGTAGAGTCTGGAGCAACCGTAACATCGCCAAAGCCATGAAAATTCATCTGATGAGAAGCTTAGTCTTCCCAGTTTTCCTATATGGTGCAGAAACACGGGCCGTGTGCCTGAAAGACAAACGCAAAATTGGCGTACTCGAAATGTGGTGCTGGTTCGGATCAATGTTTCGATCTGGGAAGAACGTAAAATCAGAGAGATTATCGGCGACTGTGCCAATACGAATCGTCAGATACTTCGGGCACATTACTCGAAATAAAAACTCCCTGGAACGACTCGTTGTCCAGGGACGGGTAGAGGGAAAGCGATCACGCGGTCGTTCTCCTACGCGTTCGACGGATTCAATAAAAGCTGCGACACAGTCCACCATAATCCAGTGTTCCCGTGATCCTGAAGAACGTAACAAGTGGAGGAGCATCGTGAGGGCGGCTTTATCCGATAAATCATAATGAAACCACAACCACTCTTTCAAGAGTGAACGACTGAAGAGACGGTACATTAGAAGAAGTAGATATAATAAAAGTCACCCGATCATTTTGTTCTTTTGTTTACTTTTTTTGGCTATAAAAGTAAAATTGAGTAGCCGCCTTGCCCGCTAGAAAACTAGTAAGTATTTATAGTCGGAACTAAACGACTATATGGGGAGACATCATTTACGTGCAGAGCGACATCTACCGCGACATCTTCATCATATCAGCCAAAAGCCAAAAGACGTCCACTGCTGGACATAGGCCTCCCCCAAAGAGCGACCGCGACATCTTAATAGATTAATATTAAATAGACTGAGATTTAACAATACTAAAGGATGTAAAGTCTTTCTTGCTCGCTCATCCAAGGTTGGAGTGTAAGGTCACGTTCCGAGCAACTTTGAATATAGTGGAGCTTAAAAAGGATTCCCGGATCAAAGGAAATAATCTTTTGAGCCAAAAGGCCAAAGAAGTTGTGTCGTAATAAATAAACAAATATTACAATACGGGTACCATCTTACACAAATCGACCTAGTACCTTGTAAGCTCTATAAGGCTTGTGTTATGGGTACTAGACGACGATATATTTAATACATACAAATATATTTAAATACATAGAAAAAATCCAAGACTCAGAAACAAATATTCATTCTCATCACAAAAAATATTTTCCCTTACTGGGAATCGAACCCATCAGGTACTTCAGATTCATAGGCAGCGTCGCACACTACCTACCAGGCAAACCGGTCGTCATAAAATGAGACATTCCTGCACTAATTCAATTACGATGATTTTTCGCCGGCGAGGTGGAGCGAGGATAGAATTGAAATGGCAAAATCCTTACTAATATTATAAATGCGAAAGTATGTGTGTTTGTATGTTTGTCCTTCTTTCACGTCGCAACGGAGCGTCGTATTGATGTGATTGTATGGAGATAGTTCAGAAGCTGGAGAGTGACAGAGGCTACTTTTTCCAGCGGGAAAACATCTAATTCACACGGGAAAATTCAATATGTTACATTTTCCTATAACCACGCGGGCGAAGCCGCGGGCATCAGCTAGTATTTTAATAAAATCGTGATACAAACGAACATAAATACTGTACTTTGGTTGATGTAGGTAACTGGTGACCGAAGAGCTGGCGGCTTTCTCGCGCAACGCATCAGCATTGCAAGTCAGCGAGGAAATGCCGCCAGCATCCTCGGTATAGATAGACTAGAGGGCTTTTTTAAAAGTTTTATTTTAATTTAGTTAATATTCATTACATTATTATCTTGTGTCTAGCCAGGTACTTTAGAAAATAAATGCTTTTACTAAAACAATAAATACTTATTAAATTTATATAGGCTACATACAATAAGTTTGGAACATACAAGGCTCAGAAACTCTCATTTTAATTGAGCGGAGTTCATAACTATGGAACTAAACTGTTCACATATATTTGGCACCGTTCCTGTATACATATCTCTTCATCTGTTAATGCGTTCGCGACCGGCCGTAACCGTAAACGTCCACGGGCATAAACCGCGCCGTTTGGAAAGAAATCACGTTACTGCTTCTGCTAGGCGATTCACAACCTGTCACTTCACTTCACCTGACACCCTGTTCAACCTAACCCCAGGATTAGAAGCAACTGCGCGTGATCGGAGGTCAGCCTCACACAGGATCGCCTGAGATGAGGTGAGCGAGTGTGCGTTGTAAATACCAAGGCAGCTATCGGGTTTTATTCAGGGCATTTTCAACGGCTTTTAGCTCCAGTACGAGATAACAAGATTTATGTCGTGTTTTGCGGTTTACACCTAGAGTAAGGTTCAAATATGATGCTTTAGTAGCACTATACGATGCTGGGTTGCATTTTTCTAGACGATAATATAATCTCTTGATAGTTTTGTATTGATTACTTACTTATGCTACTTAGTTTCGCAGATTTTTTTCTAGAATTTTATTTCATCTTATTCCAACTCCTCAAAAAGAGTAGGTATGACATGCATCATATTTTTCACTTTCCTATAATATACGATATGATGCACCCGCAATGAACATTCTCTGTTTCTTTTTGCTTCTTCTTTCTTCTACAAATAGTAGGCAAATGCGAGTTTATTTTTCGACGTTATCACACACGTGTAATCACTATGACGACCTGTTAACTGAAGCATTTAAACGGAAATCGAAGTAAACAACCATCCGGTAAAAATGTTAGATGTATACAAGGATATCCGTTTATTGACGGTCCGTTGTCCGGTGAAAACAACGGACGTCTACAAGCGGCCTTAATATAATGACTATACTGATTCGCATGAAGTTCTTTGCTTCCAGTTTTCTCGTGAGGACAGCTCTTTATTAGCTCTCTTTAGTGGAACTCACTTCAAGGAAACCTTCTCCCAGCTACGTATAATCAGCATCTTTTCAAGACGAGAGTGAATGAGCACTCCCGAGGTATGCATGTAACACCCACGACCTCATCGTCACTTACCATCAGGTGAGTCAACTGCGTAATAAAATAAAACATTTTGTAATAATGAGCCTTATACTTTATAACAACAACGCGCTCATTCGCGTTTCTGAGTAGGTACAGTACCATTACTGTTAGTTAACCACTGACAGATAGTTTGCCTTCATTTAGTTTTCAAGTTTAATGTCATACAAATAAAGCAATTTTCATGCA
Organism: Epinotia ramella; assembly: GCA_947578815.1. Lineage (NCBI taxonomy): Eukaryota > Metazoa > Arthropoda > Insecta > Lepidoptera > Tortricidae > Epinotia > Epinotia ramella. Next base: position 269,318 of record OX388203.1, read on the forward strand.
GAATACTGTTACCCACGTCTACCGATTTAGAAATAACTACTTAATTTGTATGAGGTTAAAGTTGAAAATTAAATGAAGGCAAACTATCTGTCACTTCTGTCAGTGGTGAACCCCAAATAATTGTACTGTAACATGTCATGTTTGTGTCGCTGAGACTTATTTGGAGAAGGTAGGTACTGAATTAATTTGAACATTAAAATTCATTCACATAATTATAAAACTCGAATAATATTCCCGCGACATAAATACTTCCTATTATTGGCAATCAGACGAGATATGTTGGTAATCTAATTTTTTCTTATTTGAGTACGGTTCCCTAAAAACACAGCAGCTTTTGGAACATGTTATCTACAAAAATAAAATAGAGGTTATTAATTCTTATCTGAGCGACTCAGCACATGTCACAACACTCACAACAGATTTGAATCCCATTAAACCCTCAAAAGTATGCAAATGATGGAAGTGCCGGAAATTATACAGAAAAATGGCGCCCGAAGTAAATTGTTAATTTACTAAACAAATTATTCCAGCTTTCGAGGGATTTGCATTATCCTGCTGGCTACAGGTGGCAGCGGCGGGGGTCCATTTCACTACATGCATTGAATTGGAATCGGTGTGGTATTTGTCACTTATGCGCTTTAATATTTATGTTAAACCGCCTGTTGTTACCATTATTTATTAAGCAATTCTTGTTTAAGATGTTACTCTCCTGTCGTGGTGCAATAAAGAGTATATTATTTGTTTGTTTGTTTGTTATTTTTAATAACAGTGACAAAAATGCTTACGGCCTGGCTGATGGTAAGCGGATACTGTAGCCTATTCATTCATTAATTCATAGATTCTTGCCATTACTCGCAAAAGGGATAGGCAGATCACATAAAACTTATGTTCGAGTGCCACTTTTAGCATAGGTTAGAATTACACCACCCTCTTCCTGTGGGTGTCGAAAAAGTTGACTAAATGAGCAGGGTTGAACTGTGTTGTGGGCGATGGGCTAGCAACTTATCAGTTTGTCGATCTTTTATACCCACATTAACCTATGCTAAATGTGGCACTGGAACATAAGTTTCAGGTCCTCTGCCTACCTCTTTTGGGAGTAAAGAAATTGTGAGTACTTAAGTATGGTCATACGGTTTAACATATGATAGACAGATAGACTAAGTAAAGTGGAGTCTGAGCAAAGTAGGAATATACCCCTTCTGTCAAATATCGTGCGTCTTCTCGAAAGCCGGCCCTGGCGGCCTTTCGACTATGGATCCCTAAAACTGAAAAGCCGTCTCGGTTAAACTCCTGACTCGACGACGACCCCAATCGCATTCAACCCGCGCCGCGACAAAGCATCTTAAATACGTTTGCGTCGTCCACTTGTTCTCTTCATTCCCGATTTTTAAACCCTCAGGGACTGACCCGAGTCGCGGGAACCCTTTTAAGGCATCGACTTGGTCAAAGGAAAATTTGAGACGCAATCGTTTGAGGTTTGAATATGTAGGTTTTAGGTAGGTATATAATCACTTTATTACTATAGATACAGATAGGCAGGCAATTGTACCTATTTAGACTCAAAATTGGAAAGGCAAAGTCATACATTAGAACTGAATACAGAGCCATATTAGTATTTGATTGGTTGAGTACGTAGTGTAGTGCACACGGTCATAATTCTAATTAGATAGAGCACAAATCCATTACACTGCTCCCTTAGTCTACTTTTACGACACCCACGGGTGAACGGGGGGTGTGATGAACATTGAATACCTACTGGTAATGTAAGTAGTAATTAATTAGTGATGTTACGTTAATTGCGCAAGATGTTAAAATAAGTTGTTTATCAATCCTGGTGATGTTTACTATTGTAAATCCAGTAGGTATTTATTATTAAGGATCACCAACAGCGGTAACAACAAACACAAGCACTTATTTATAAATAATAACATTTACAGTATAATTACTGTAGAACCTACGATTTAAGTATTTAGTCAACTTATCATTCGATTAAAATTACCCTAATTTTACTGTTTGTACGCTCCTACCTAGATACCTACCTAATACCTAATAAGCAATTAACTAGTCAGTAATGCAGACGTCCGTTGTAATTTATTAAACTGATTATAATTATTACCCTTGTGTATAGCAGTGAAGCCATTTTCTAACTGGAATAGGCAACTGTATGCAATACCCATTAAGCTGCGTTTACGACTCGAAATGTTATTACCCCACTTGAGTGCGCCCGGGCTGTTGTTCACCACCCTAGCCAACATACCTCAGACCTAACCAGTTTATCCTATTTAAAATTATATTTAATCTCTGTTAGCATTGCTTTATTTTTTCTCATTAGCTATATTTTATTATTTATCATTTATTTATTTCAGGCATTGCCCATATCACATCACAAACATACAACATAATACAATATAACAATATATATAATATAGTCGCACTAAATGGTTATCAATTCAAAATGAGATTGGAATCGATTGAACTTAGTATTGTAACAATTTGTGCATTCGATACACATGACCAAGTTATATGTATTTGCATGTCTGTGTGACGCAACATGTAGATCTGTACATTTTAATTAAGTTACCTATTTTGTACCATGTTTTGATCAAATAAAGTTCTGATTCGGTAACGAGTCTATCCTTCCACGTATACCGTATAACTAACGCGTCAGAACAGGCGCGAAACATATCGAAATGCAATTGGGATGCGGAAGAGATGAATCGAATTAACCATTTGACTTCCGCCACGTCACGAGTCTAATGGAACCTGATCCGAGAACCGGACGCGTGCTACGGGTTTTTTTTGTCTCTTTCTCAGACCTACATTTCATCTAAACCATAGCACTGAGCCTTTACTTTTTTATCAAATAAGACATGTTACGAATCTTGGCTGTCTCATGACGTGCGCTTAGGTAAGGTGACGTGAGGTGATAGCTTTAGGTGAAGACGTAGGACACCGTCTTATTTTTTTTAAAGATTTAGGCTCCTCTAGATGTCGCGGGTCTATAGTAGTTAGAAGCGAGTCTCGACGTGAGTGAGACAGCCCCTGAATCGCCCTGTAGGACAATACTAGTCCTACTGCGCTGTCGGGGGTATTTTTACTGACTAATGGTATGAATGGACGTGGCATTAGTTTTCGTTAATTATGATAGTGAAATCACAAAAGCAAGTATATGTAAGCTCGTCTATTATGCGTCGTCACGAAACAAACTATTTTATTAAATAGTAGCTTCTGCCCGCGACTCCATTCGCGTGGAATAGTTTATATTGTAGCTTCCTACAAACTTTCACCCCCATTTTACCCCGTCAGGCGATGATTTTCGGGATAAAAACTATCCGCTTTCCTTCCCCGGGACTCAAACTATCTCTATACCAAATTTCATCTAAATCGGTTCAGTGATTTATGCGTGAAGAGGTAACAAAAAAAGTAAAAAAAGTACTTAATGGTTTAGGCTAGCCCTTCAGAGTGCCAATAGCCACCTCCACCCAGTACTTTGTGAGTGGACAGTCGAGGCGCTCGGATAACGCCCTCAGAAAGCCGTTGCTGCTGCCGCGCACCCGCCTGAGCAGTGACCCTATTATTTTTCGCCTAGTGACAAAAAAGTCCATTCTGCCTTCGCCACCATTCCGGATGCACTGCAGTGCCTCGGCAGCCTCAACGGCATTCTAAGGATTGCCTTCTGTGTAAATCTCACCCACAGACTGCACGTTGTAGAACGTCTGACAGTTAAGGCTTTGAAAAGCGTCAGTTTGACTTCGTTACTGTAGTAACGCAACGTGCAAATCTGCGGGTAAGCATATTGCCTCTTAGGCCAGGCGAGCACTACGATTTTTTGTCGTGCGATAAACGCGGCGCAGAAATGCACCTTATGGGTTTATATGTCAGTGCGCGCATATGGCATGTGCATGCTGGCATGCACGATTAACGCACGATAAAAAATCGTAGTGCGCGCCTGGCCTTACAGCCATCGCTCTTCTCTCTCTCTCTAGGTCAAGGTTATCACTTAGGTCTGCCTGAAGCATATGACCCAGATATCTCACCTTATTCACTACTTTTAAGGGTACTCCACCCAGAGCATGCTGCTGCCTCACACATCTTCAAAAGCTGCCTTATTGAGTTAACTGATGGCCCCAGCAGCACCATGTCGTCCGCGTAGCTTATATTGTTAAAGCTTACATCACCTAGATAGCAACCTACAAGCGTGCTCCTGAGCCCATCAATCAACTAGTTTACATATAGTTTTAACAGTATAGGCGATGATAGCCCTCCCTGTCTAACCCCACATTGAAGCCTATACTCGTCCGACTCTTTACCTGCCCATCTCACTCGATTGACCGATATGTACAGCTTGTATTTGGAGAAGCCTAACTAGGAAAGCGCCTTAAAAATATCACAGCGTTGATCTCAATACTGCTTAAACTTTGGGTGGACCCTCTCATCAACCGCGACAGAATGGCATTATGTTCAGAGAATGACAGACATTAAGTTAGTCGTATGGTATATAATCGATACAGGATAATTATTTAAAACATATAACACATGGTCGGTCGTCATGGTGCGGTGCCTATCAATTCTACCAGTCATGGTCCACCTCCACAATACACGAACTAAACGAAGCCGACATTCCGTGACCTTGGCGAAACGGGGTCGACGCCCCCTATTTTTACGATCATAAAAATGTTTTGCGGAAAAGAAGGATTTTATGTTGAGACTTCGCGTCTTAGTAAAATTAAAGATGACTCAATGTACGTTAAGCGTCCATGCACAATTTACCATAAAGTATGAACTGTACCGTGTTCGACACAGTGTGTGTCGGCCAGGGTTCAGTCGACTAAAACCTAATAATCCTTTATCAAATAGCGATCGACGTATTGATCTTACTTTCGCGTAATTTTCGCGAAGCGACATAATCGCGTAGGTATTCAATTCTAACGCAACCAATTTAGCTCCTAATTAGCTCCATTAGACGGTTCAAATAATAAACGAGAAAATATAAGGGCAAAGACACGATAAAACGACTTACCAAAGGCGGAGCAGAACTCAGTGGTAATTATGTCTGGACCTACCGTCTTCTATTAAACGGGCCATACTTTTGTCGTAATAAAGTATAATGTGTGTTACTTTCAGCTGGAGATATCCATTATAATTTAATGGTACATATAAAGGGGAAGGCTGTCAGGGCGTCACTGTAAGTTTGTAGATCCACAATATAATAGGGGCTACTGCTATATGCTCTGAAGCTAAGTAGCTAATAAGTATATATATCCGACTTCAGAAATTCTTTCACCAGTATGTAAAGTCTATTCATCCTTAAGTGTCCTATCATGTAAACAAACATGACGTAAAATATGATCATAGACAATGACTAGTGATTGGAAATGACGATAAAATATACATGAAGTGTGAATCATAGACAATCTAGACATCGTTATGTCAGATATTTTAGAGGTCATTCGTCCGTTACTTCGATTATTGAAGAAAATCTTAGTATAAATTATATATGTTGACCAATATGCTAGGAAATGTTCGCCTTAATGCAAGGTTAGTTGGACTCCCATATTTCACATATTCATATATTACACCTTACAACCTTCGTATTTTTGTCATGTGTCCGAGCCGCCCGGGCCGAGCACGAGCCGGGACCGGACTGCTGAACAGCGGAGCGTTGTTGTAGTTCAACGGGCCGTGTCCGTGCCGGGCCGGGACCGAGCGTCGTCCGAGCCTCGGTTGTAGGTTGGTGTTACATAATGAGCGGCCGACACCGGGCCGACACCGAGCCGCTTCCGAGCCTCGGCCGTGGCCCGGCCGGGCTTGGGCCGCACAAAAACGCCGTCGTTTTTCTGAGAAAACGGCCCGGGCCGGTCACGTCCCGTTCTAGCGTGAATCATCCCTTACTGTTGCAAAAATAGTACGTGAAGTTCCTCGTTAATGTAGAACGCAAATTTAAAAAGTTAAAAGTCATTACTGTACAGTACAGTGTATGAAATTCCTGTACTGTATATTTTTTTACCTTTTAACTATATGCTTTGACTAAGACAAATCACTACAAACAGCCAAGTGCTCGTACGATTAAGACCTTGCAATTTGTCACAACAACTTGCGATAGTAAGACTGGTTAGTAGTGTATAGATGTATCTTTCCAACTATTGCAAGTTGCTGTGACAAATTACGCCCGTTTGTAGCCTGCTGAAAGTTTTCTCGAGTTTTCTTTTTTTAAAACGCGTACTTTTGAAAGTGATGGAAGTGACGTTTTTAAAAATGTCTCAAATAGTTTAAAATGAAGAAATAAACATATTTATCAAAATAAAACTCACAACGAACTGAAATGCATTTCGATTGCAATCCCGTTTAATCTTTAATAATTTGAATTGCATAAAACATTTAAAATTGTGACTGGTACTTAGGTTTAAACTTTTTTATGTATGCCAATTGAAACTGGCACTATGAGTCATGCCGTATAAATATAAAAAAAAAAAATTGGGCGGGAACTTGATAGGTTATAGACATACTCGTTATTTTAAGATTATTGAAAATATAACTTTTTTTGGGGAAAAGCTCTGTATCTATGTACCTTGGCGGGAACGGCAATTCGTGGATTCGTCTCTATTGTCGGATGAAGCGAAGCTGAATCCGACAATAGAGACTCATCCACGAATTGCTACTTCCCGGCCGCTGCAATAATTTACTATTTACAGTGGTTACTTGGTTTATTTCTAAACTTTGTGAGCTTCTTTAAGTATACAACAAAATTTTAAGTGTTGATTATTATGTAATCCCGGGGAAAAGTGTGATAATGTCTCCAAAAAGTGTTTGTTTACATGATAAGACACGTAAGGATGAATAGACTTTAGAATGAACTCAGACAATTTTAACTCAAGTCTTCGCTGGGTTCTCTATGATACGGCGCAAAAGCCGTGTTCGTAGCTGCCCAGCTAGAATTATATAAAAATGTACTGCACAGTGAAATCAGTACCGTCGAGCTCGTTTATATCACAGCAACAATGGCTTGAAGAGGCAGCTCTTGTCAAAGACAGAGGCATGCGGGGGTTATCGGATATATTCTGGATTGGTTGTTAGGTACTTCTATGTAAATTACCTACCTGTTGTCTGTAATTTTGTCTTCTCAGGTTTCATACATTTCATACATATGTATAATTTATATAATGTCAGAGTTAATGAAAAAAGGGACGGTAGATAAAGGAAGAAATAGAAACCTGTCAGGTGTACTTTCAAGGTTAAAAACCACAAGCAAATTCTTATAGTTACATTTTTAATTTTATCATAAAAATACTTAAGGACCTGAAAATAATTATGAGTACCGCAAAATAATGAGGTCTTGTCTAAGAAGTAATTTAATTAGTTATTCCATTTTCGTTTTATTGCGATACTTAGGTACTTCAGTACTTATTTTAAAATTCCAATACTAGAATTTCTGTATATGCAACTAATGAAATAAAGACTTTGTTACATATATTTTTATTATTATATCAACTTAATCGATATAAGTATGCTATATTTTATTTCGTGGCTCTGCCGGGATTGCACGTAAATACGCTGGCAGGGCCGACTGTAGTAGGTATTATATAGAATATCTGTAATTAATATTCCAATTTTCAATGCTCTTCAATATAGTAGAATAAAACGCCGCCACATAGCTGAACGTCCGGCGCCGCCGTTCATGGATTCCGAGAATTCCTTGGAACATATAACTATGCCGACATCATACAATGACGTAGCGTTTTATTTCAACATGGCTGCCATCGGGTCTGTGCGACTGAACATATAGATTTGCAATCAATATGTGGTCCCGCGCACTTGTCTAAGCAAGACGCCAGCAGCACGGTTAGCACAAATCCGAGTGAACTACCTCGTGCCTGAGACGAACTACTCGCCTCTTTCTAAGTGTTCTAATTTGAAAAGGACGGATAGTGCTGGTCTCGCTTGTCTCTTCGACTGGACTCGGCTCTCGCGCTGCCCCGAGCAGACAATGAATGAACTGTGGTTGACAGTTAATTCGCTCCCAAAGTATACACTTCCCTTTGTTGTAGTCCCTCGGCAGGGAGCTCATTCCACAGCCGGAGCGTCCAAGGGAGGAAATATTTTGTGCGACGTTCATTTGTTTAGTTTTTATTCATATTTTCTATTTGATTCACATTATTTTATCATCATTGCATCTGGGGAAGTGTGGATCTCTCACATTAGGTATCAATAATTTTCAACTTCCATTCAACATTTGCACACTAAACTGATTTCAATTTACCACACAGGCTTGAAAACAAAAACACAAACTAGTGCGCAATGAGAAGTTGAGTTACTTCCTGAAAACGGATGCACAATCTTTGTTGTTTTATGAGGACCACCATTTGTTTAGTTAAGTTTTAGTTTATTTAATCTCATTATATAAATTTCACATAAGTACAGGTTATCTTATATTAGTTTTCATATAGCGATCGTTTATAAAAATACGCAATTTACTATTTGATTAGATTATACACAATGGAAAACATGTCAATTTAAGATTAAATAAATAATAATGAAAAATAACAATACGGTCATACCTAGATACAGGTAGGTACTATTCATTGCAATAGCCTTAATAAATAAAAATTAAAAAAAAATCATGTCGAAAAAAATAATTATGAATAATACAAATTGCAGTACAAGTGGTACATATCAATAACCTTAAAAGATTTAGTAATGTCAACTCTTAATACCTACTAATAAATAATAAAAACTAATATGTCAAAAAATTTGCAAATTCACAATTATATTACTAGTCTATTTCTTAATTTCTATGAATTCTTTTACGGAGTAGAATGACTTCTTCAATAAGTGGTTTTTAAGTTTGCGTTTAAATGTTCCGTCGCAGCACTCGGTCTTTATCTCATCGGGCAGGTGCTCATAATACGTTGGTCCAATGATACGCGGATTTCTTTCGTGCAGAACTGTGCGACGCGGCACCGTCCGAAGCTTTGGATCGTCACTTTCGCATCACTATTGCATTCCAATGTGTGCAGTGCATACTCTCGCTCTGACAGGGTATATAGTCCAGAGCGCGAAGTACACATTAAATTCTAATTTGAATCCGAAATGTATGTCTGAGATTCTCCCGTAGTTTTAGAACTGATTGAGGGCTTTTAAGGTCGCGTTTCTCGCGGCATCTATTTCACCGGAAGCCGCGTGAGCGGAAGTCGTCATCCTGCTTGCGATCACTTCCGGCTGCCTGCGGCTATCGAACTAGGGGGTCGAGCTGACACTTACGTCTTTACATCCAATTTGGATATCAATGTGTATTGCGAGCTCGATCTAACGCGTCAGCTTAGCGCACACACATATATATGTAATTGGAGTGCGAAATGTGAGTTTCTGATCGACCCTCTAGATATGTTGTAGATGAGGGCCCTTTCGGATACACTTCGACCCAGTGGGATCTTTTGTGCATTTGCCCTCTCCTTTATGCCTACTCCCAAGCTCGCTCCATCATTTCTACAAAACGGATGATGCACTTAAGCGGGAGCAACTTGAATTGAATTCCTTTGGTTGCGGATAGCCATTACCAAAGTAATTCATTATTTGTCTGGCAAGGGCATGACATTCACACAATAAGACTTTAGTGTTCCATCCTCCTCGCCACACATTCTACAGTCTAAACTAACCGATAGTCCCATCTTGGCCAAGAGATCCTTGACCCTGAAGTGACCTGTGAACACCCGAGATATAATTCTGAGTTGCTTCCTACTGGATTTCCCGAGTTTTTTGGTCCAGCCCGACTCTACTCCTTCAATGAAAAGCTTAGAGTGTCTTAAGCCCTCTAAGAGTCTCTCTGATCGACCCTCACTCTGAGGCCAGAGCTGAACAATATTCAGCGTGCACTCTCTTCACAGCTATCACAGGATGGCCCGCGAGCTGTGTCGCGGCGAGATAGACTACGCGTCTCATTCTAATGAGAACGCTTCGAACGAGACGGATAGTCATTGTCGCCGCGACACAGCGCGCGGGCCGTCCTACGATAGACGTGCTGGTATAGGAACTCTGGCTGGTGTAGGAGTATTTACGTACCGGTGCGGGCCCTTCCATAATCGGCAGACAACACGCGTCTCGTGGAGCCCAACGCCCCGCGTGTCCATCAATAGGGGTGTAGACTCAAAAAAAATACTTCAAAAGAAAGATGGGAAAAAAATATGCCTAATGACGAAAATCCCATTCAAATATCTTAAAAACTTACGAACCTACAACCGTTTTAATGTTGCTTGTTAGAGAAAGAAAACGCTAGCAGATCGTGACGTCACAATACTCGAGCGTAGTTTTTTATTTGTTTTGTTTTTTATGTTTAGTTTTGGTTTAAAGATTTTGTGTTTATTTTATTAATATGGACTATTCTCTCAGTGCCACGCCATCTAGTCCAAATGCTGGCTTCACTGAAAATCAGCGTCACGGAACGTGTCCTCTGGCTAGCTCCGTGACATTAAGCTGAGTGCAAGCCCTTTATTTTCTTTCTTTCTTCTTTCTTTCTTTCTTAAATGCCAATCGTTTCATATGAAGGTGCGTTTTGCGGAAAAGGGACAGCCATACGCGCTCTTAAAACTTTGGACACTTAAAACTTTGTGATTATTTAACCTCTTGCGCTGCTTTTTTCGCCATTGCAAACAAATTTATTTATTTATATCGTTATTTAAACTTTACAGCACAAAAAAAGAACATTCAGCGTTTTTGAAAATTCCACCCCTAAAGGGGGTCAAAAAGGGGTGCAAGGTTTGTATGGGGAACACTTTTAATTGAGCTAGAAATTTGAAACTTTATAGAAAGATTACTTATTAGAATATAAAAATAGTACCTACTTATAGCGTTTTAGAAAATTCGGTTTTAACCTGTATGTTAAAAGACTACAAAAATTATTTCAGCGCTTTTTTTAATTCATCCCCTAAAGGGGTTCAAAGTTTGTTTGGAGAGCAAGAATTTTTAGTAAGAGATAAGTAACTTTGGTCTTAGACTGTTTATTAAAAGACTACAAAACTGATTACAGTGTTTTTTTTATTACCCCACTAAAAGGGGTTCGAATTTCGTATAGAAAGGAAGACAATTTTAAAGTAAGGATATGTAACTTCGGTTTTAGACATCATCATCATCATTAACTTAAGAGGTGTCCTGTTGTCGGTGGAGTATTTTCCATCTCTCTCTGTCGTACGCCAGCCCTTTGATTTGCTGATACGACACGACACCACTGTTTCCTTTATTTGGTCTATATAACTGCGCCGTGGTCTTCCCCTGCCTCTCCTTTTCGGTTTTAGACAGTTTGTTTTAAAACTAGAAAACCGATTTACGTGTTTTTGAAGGTGATCCCTTAAGGGGGTCAAAATAGGGAGGGAGCCGGAGCAGGTTGCCACCACTGTGGTGACAGTGACCAGATGACAGGCACAGCACACTCTCGAGGTACCTATGTGGTACGTCGGTAACAGAGCGTCACTCTCTGGAGACGCTCATTGGAACTCCTATTTCTCTGTATTGGCCATACTGCGCAGCGAAATATTGCGGCGGGCTGTGGCCTCATTCTGCGAAACAGTTATGTCGCAGAAGGGGTTCTGCGACATGCCCCGCTGCCGAGCGGATGCGCGAAGACGATGCCACTACGCACCCGCTTCGGTGCAGACGGAGGAGAAGACGTAGAGAATTTGCCGCTGCTAACCGCCAGATCCCCCAATAGGGCCAATGCGTAGAGGACACATTCAGCAGGCTTTAAACGTCAGGAAGAAGAGTTGAAGCGAGCGTTACCAACCCTTCCCTCCATTTGGTGTGAGGGTGCTCACGAGGCAGCCGGGGGGCTTCGTGGTAGAAGGCTAGCGATCCCATGATGCCCCCTTAACGGCAGTGAGGATTGACGCCGCAGTGGATTAGTGGATATATTCCCTCATAAAGGCGAGTCCCACATAGCCCCTGAGCCTGCCTTGGGTTCGGGGGGATCCGTAATAGCATTCCCTTTGCGTCAACAAAAAAAAGGTTCGAACTATAATGCTCACAGAACCGAAAAGAACGTTAATGTTGGATGAAAATGCTGCGGATCATTATTTAAGATGTTTATTTTGGCTAATCAAAATATTTTAGTATTTAACACCGTTATATGGGGACTGGGGATGGAGATGGATCTGGATGAAATTTGGCGTAGAGATAATTTGAGACCCTTGGAAAGATATATGATAGTTTTCATCTCGGAAAACATCCCTTTATATGGTAGAAGTTTTTTTGAGAAAGCGATAATTAAGCTTGCGCAAAAAAAATAGCAATCATTTTTCTTAGACGATAACAAGTTCTACGCGGACGAAGTCGTGGGCAAGAAGCTAGTATAATATAATATTATATAAATACAACAAAATATAATATACGTACCTACATATTACTATTCCTGTTCAAAAAACTACGTCGCTAAAAAACTACCCAGAGATACCTTTATAACGAAAAAAAATATTTAATTAAATATTTTTTGTCTCAGTTGGTAGAGCAGTCTAGCGTTAATAGAAAGGTCGCAGGTTCGAATCCCGTCGGGGGCTACAGACGAAGATGGTTTATTTTCCATTATATTCTTTCTCTCTGTGTCATATAGTTTAACCAGAGATGCTCGTATCGTCGAGAAAATGTTTGCGCAACATGCGCTTGAAGTTGACATTGTAAATATCGCGTCAAATGAACTTCGGAAACCTACAGGAAAGAACTGAGAATATGGACGGAGACAGTATTGTGTTTTACAGCTTTCGTTTACGGGCGTATAAACCGAAGAACGATCAGCCTGAAGTAGTCGCCGCTTTAGTACCTTGTACCAATAATGTAGCGTAGCAGATTGAAGGGTACTCGTATTGAATGTTTCGAACCAAAATTTGTCCAAAGGAACACTTTACTACATGTACTTGTGGGTACAAGTGAATGGAGTAGATAGTGGCATACAAAGTTTTTGAAAAAACCTTCAATAGACTAAAACTCTAATAGTTTAGTTATCAAACTTGATAATATTAGCTAATTTAGAGGTATATTCCCACTAGTTCTACCGTCTGTCCTATTGATGAACCTAGTTCGATGTTTTCTTCCCATTTCTATTCCAATTAGTTCCATCAATAGAACAGATAATATTTAAAACTTGTGGGAACAAACCAATTTAAGTACTTGTAGATACTTATATCGTTAAATCTATTGCTCCGTCATAGATTTAACGAAATAAGTATCTACAAGTACTTAAATTGGTCTATTCCCACAAGTTTTAAATAACCCGCTCCTTCTCATCTGCATTATACCGACTAGGTAGAGTAGTTTGTGCGTCTCTTCGGTTGGTTTATCCCACAGCACCGCGAGGAGCGGACGTTTCATCTTATATTGACCGATCTAGACTAAACTTCATCTATGTATAGACCGCCAAAATCACTTGTGTTCGCAACGAACACTCAATAACCTAGTATCCATGTATGACGAATGAATGTAAATCAGGCGTTACCATTCATTCACTCTCTTTAAAAATTACCTTCTAACTCGCTACATGTGCTCCATACTTTTAATCAGTTTTTATTCAATAAAAGTGTGAATTTCCATTTAAAACTATTTTATTTATGTTCCTCACGAACATAAATTGGTGCCGAAACAAAATATCTGCTCGGGCTGCAAGTTTAAATAATTTTTCGTTCGAAGTGCAATTGTGCGTTATATTAACACTGGAAGTGAATCGCGAATAATTCAAGTGTTTCGACTAATACTGCGGACCAAAAGTGTGTGTAATCGAAATTCGTCAATATTTTCATACGAATTATTGCCACACCCGTCTGCATATTCAATCTTCGCGACACAAAATTGGAAGAAAACGGCCGCCATTTTTTTCTCGGTTGGTATCGAGACACGCCTCCGAATTCATCGCGAACTTAGCCGCAGAACGACACAGTGACATCCGCCTGGAACCATTCTCTACATTCACTTCAATCAATCGCCATAGACTTATAGACTGTCATCTGTCATTGTCAACGTCAACTTCATGTTTTGTTGAATCTAACCTTAAAACAACCAAAACAAAACATGCCCAATGAAAGAAAAATAAAAGCGCAGATGGCGCAATGCAGAGGATCGCTTACGAAGGCAGAAAACTTCTGGCAAGAGCAGCAAAACGGGCCTTTTGACAAAGAGGCAGTTTTATCACGATTACGTCAAATCGACAACGTTTTAACAAAGTACAACGATCTGTCGCTAGAGCTGCAGCTACTGAACGAGGAAGATTCTGCTGATGAGTTTAAGGACACCTTCGTGGATGACGGCTTCGAGGATCGCGCCCTCGCGATATCGTCTAAACTGCGGAGCTTGCTAAACACTCATCAGCAAGCGCAAGAGTGCGTCAACGGAAACCGGTGCAGTGCTAGCATTGCTTTGCCACAGATGGACATCCCCGTGTATGATGGCAAGGACTACACGCAATATCAAACATTTATAGAACTCTTTAGTGCCATGATACATAATAATGTAAAATTAGAATCTATTCAAAAATTATTCTATTTAAGAAAGTTTTTAAAAGGTGAGCCATTGTCACTGATTGAAGGGCTTCCCATTATAGGGGAGTCATATGAAAAAGCATTAGAATTGTTAAAAAATAGGTATGATAACAAGTTCTTAATAATAACTAACCATGTTCAAACATTGTTGGATATCCAACCAATTGTAAGGAGTTCTGCCAGCAATCTGCGAGAGTTAATATCACAATCTCGCCAACACTTAGGGGCTTTGAAAACTCTAGGGCAGGCAACTGATAGCTGGGACATGGTCATTCTACCTATTCTGCTGCGGAAAATCGACCAATTTTCCTGTCGAGCATATCATAGCGAGCGAGACAATACGAAGCTGCCAACATTAGAGGACTTCTTTACCTTCATGGAAAGAAGAGCCAGCAGCTTCGAGGAGAGCCAAAAAAGTGAAGGTAAGACATGTACCCATTTTAACAGTAATGTGTCTAAAAACAAAGTGTCAAATTTTGCAAGCAAATTAGTATCTTCTTGTAAATTTTGTAATTCTGAGTCACATAAATTATTCAAATGCACAAAATTTGAAACCTTGTCCCCTCAGGAAAGGGTTGAATTTGCAACCACCAATAATTTATGCAAGATATGCTTAGGAATGCACAGTAGCAAGTGTCACTTTCACTTCAAGTGTTCTCGGTGCAGTAGCAAGGAGCACAATACCTTATTGCACTGTGAACAAAACAAAACAAAAGCTTCATTGCACAGTGGTGTTAATAATACAGTTTTACTGCCAACAATAAAGGCAAAGATCCTCAGCCAAGATGGAAAGTCACACATTATTGCTAGGGGGCTGGTCGACTCTGGTAGTCAAGTAAACTTTTTAACATCCGATCTGGCCAATTCATTACAGTTGAAGCTTTTCAATAATGATCTAAACATAACTGCTTTAGGCAATCAAACAAACACAACTTCAAAATCAGCTGTTGTCAATTTTATGTCACTCAACAATGACTATGAGTGTCAAGTGACATGTTCCATTGTGAACCAAATCACAACACAGTTGCCTCAGCAGACAATTAATTTGCAGAATGTGATCATTCCGGACTCTGTGGTACTTGCAGACAATGATTTTCATACTCCGGGTGACATTTCCTTTTTGCTATCTGCTGATGTGTTTTTTAAAATACTGCTGCCTAACAAAGTCAAGCTCCAAAATAGTGATCTCTATTTAATGGACACAGAGTTTGGCTCAATATTGTCAGGTGAAATAAAAACAAAAAGCTCATCCTTCAAAAGTAATCTTGTAGCAATGCATGCCGCTTTAAGCAGCACCGATGATAATGTTGATCGCCTCCTACAAAAGTTTTGGGAAACTGAATTAGTCCCTGAAACGAAATCGGAGGTTACAGTAAAGCAGGCCACCTGTGAAGCCGAATTTAAAAATTCGGTACAGCTCAGCAGCGAGTTTCAGGTGTCCCTTCCGCTTCAATTACCAATAGATCAGCTTAACTTAGGCAACACATTTCCCATTGCATCAAAAGTATTATGCTCTATAGAAAAAAGATTAGCTAAGGATGAGCAACTAAATAAACAATATAAAGACTTCTTAGATCAATATATTGAGCTAGGTCATGCAAAGGTCATCCCCTTAAAGGATGCCGATACTGAAAAGATGTATTTCATGCAGCATTTACCTGTCATAAAAAAAGATAGAAAAACAAACAAAGTTAGAATTGTTTTTAATGGCAATACTAAAGCAAGTTCTCATCATAACAGCTTAAACGAAGTTCTCTTAAATGGACCCAAAGTGCAAAAAGACCTGTTTGACATATTAATTTTATTCAGGTCACACAAATATGTACTTATAACAGATATAAGGCATATGTACAGAGCTATAAAGATTGATCCATCTCATAGGCATCTGCAAAACATATTATGGAAAGACAAGTGTAACCGCAAAATTATTCTCCAATTACAGACCTTGACATACGGGCTCAAAAGTTCCAGTTACCAAGCCACCAGATGCCTCGAGGAGCTTGCAGAGCGTAATGAAGCTGAGATGCCGTTGGCAGCAGATGTAATCCGCACAGCCATGTATGTAGACGATGCTCTTTTTGGAGCCCAAACAATTGAAAAAGCACTTGAGGTAAGAGATCAATTTATATCGCTGCTTAATAAAGCCAACTTCCACTTGCACAAATGGGCTGCAAACGATCACCGACTCTTAACGGGCATACCAGCTGAAAAGCAGCACTTTGAAGAACACACACTTTTCCAAGAAAACTTAACAATGAAAGCTTTAGGATTGTCATATGATGTTAGCAATGATGTCTTAAAAGTAAGCTGTCCTGCGAGGCATGTAGAGTCATGGAACAAGCGGACCATCCTAAGTGTTATAGGGTCATTCTTCGATCCTCTAGGGCTGGCAGGACCCGTTATAGTTCGGGCTAAGGAATTTTTACAAAAAGTATGGAAGGAAAACCTTAAATGGGATTCTCCCATACCAGCACAATTGCTTAAAGCATGGCAAGCTTTTTATATGAACTTGATATCAATGCCTGTTATATCAGTCAACAGAAATTTCAACACATGTAATGCACAATGCATAGAAATATTTGGGTACTGTGACGCATCCAATATTGCATATGGATGTTGCATTTATATAAGAGTTATTCATAATGACAATGTAACAGTTACACTATTGTGTTCAAAGTCTAGAATTTCACCTGTAAAAAATACCTTGACTGCCCCAAAACTCGAACTTAATGCGGCATTATTGTTAGCAAAGTTGTACAATAGAGTAAAGGATGTATATTCTAAAATCAAATTTCATGGAAAATATTTGTTTTCAGACTCACAAGTAGTCTTATGTTGGTTAAAGTCGAAAAGAAATACCATCCCTGTTTATGTCAAAAATAGAGTGAATGTTATCAACTCTATTACATCTGATAGTGACTGGTTCCACATAGATGGAGCATCCAACTCTGCTGACTGTTTATCTCGGGGCTGTGATCCTGCTGATCTGCTAAAAAACAACTTATGGTGGTGCGGGCCCCCTCAGATTTCCCTGCCTAATTATAAGCCGCTACCATTTTCGGTTTCATGCAATCATATGCTATGTGAGGAGCAGCCAGCCACGCCTGATCAGGCAGCATACTTGGGTGTCATTGAACCATCTATATTTAAGCAATATTCATCATGGTTCAAAATGCAAAGAATATTTGCTTGGATATTGCGATTTAAATATAACTGTAAAAACAGAAGCAATAAACTCACGGGTAAACTGTCTTCAAAAGAATTAGAAAATGCCCGATTTAAAATAATATCTGTCATTCAGAATACATATTTCCATGAGGAAATAAAAAATATAAAAAATAATTTACCTATTAAATCGAACTTAAAAAGCTTAGCTCCATTCATAGATGGCAATGGTGTAATGAGAGTAAGTGGTCGTTTACAAAACTCGTCAATACCGTATTCTCAAAAATATCCAGTCATTCTACCAAAAAAATGTCATGTAACAGATATAGTTATACAAGACGAGCACTTAAACTCAATGCATGCTGGGCTAAAATTAATGATGTGCAACTTGGCCCAAAAATATTGGATTGTTAATTGCAACAGAGAAGTTAAAAGAATAATAAACAAATGCATTAAATGTTACAGATTTAAAGCCAAGTGCGCTTCCCAGTTAATGGGCTCATTACCTTCTGATAGGGTAAACGAAGCCAAAATATTTAGTATAGTCGGCATCGATTACTGTGGCGCCTTTCAAATAAAGCAATCGTCATTGCGACGAACAGTCATCACCAAAGGCTATGTTGCTGTATTTGTGTGCTTCGTCACCAAAGCGGTTCACTTAGAACTTGTGTCTGACATGACGTCTCAATGCTTCCTTGCAGCATTAAAACGATTTATCGCACGGCGCGGAGTGCCCATTACAATATATTGCGATAATGCTAAAACTTTTAAAGGAGCTGACAATATATTAAAAAAATTGTACTTGCTTAACAAGTCGAATGAACATATAACATTAATAAATAATTTTGCTACTTCCAAAGGTATTAACTTTCAATACATACCCAGCTATTCCCCGACCTTCGGAGGGATTTGGGAAAGTTCAGTGAAAAGCTTTAAGTATCACTTCAAAAGAGTAGTAGGACTTAGTTTATTCACATATGAAGAATTTAATACAATAATAACTAGCATAGAAGGCATTCTCAATTCAAGGCCAATAACAGGAATGTCTAAGGATATCTCTGATTTTTCTATATTAACGCCGGGCCATTTTCTTTTGGGCAGACATATAACAGCTGTACCAGAGCCTGACATAACATCCATTCCTACAAACAGGCTTCGCTTCTGGAGACGCTGCACACAGATACAGCAGCATTTTTGGAAAGCCTGGCATAGGCAGTATCTATCCCAGCTAAATAGCCGTTCTAAATGGCACAATAGCCAAGAAAACATAGCTGAAGGAAGCCTAGTACTTTTACGGGACGACAACACCGCGCCTTTGCACTGGCCTACAGGCAGAGTCGTTAAGGTTTACAAAGGGCCAGATCAAAAAGTTAGAGTAGCCGATATTAAAACTTCTACTGGCACGACCCGTAGAGCTATAAATAAGCTATGTTTACTTCCTATAGAGCTATGAACGATATGTTGTAAATTGTACAATTGTGTTGTATATGTAACAAAAGATTTATTTAATATTAAGTCGTTAATACAAACAAATGTCAGTTACCTAGATATAAAATTAACATTGTACCTTTTCTATTTAACTTGAAAATAAGTTTAAAACCCGCCTCTCGGGAATATGTTCGCAACGAACACTCAATAACCTAGTATCCATGTATGACGAATGAATGTAAATCAGGCGTTACCATTCATTCACTCTCTTTAAAAATTACCTTCTAACTCGCTACATGTGCTCCATACTTTTAATCAGTTTTTATTCAATAAAAGTGTGAATTTCCATTTAAAACTATTTTATTTATGTTCCTCACGAACAACTTGTCCCATTTCTATCATTTTCGCAACTACTCGAGCCTGATTAAACTTCAATAAGGATGGTTTGCTTGCATAAATAGATCACGAGAACCTTGAAATCACTGGCTTTCGTGATTAAAATTAACTCGGAACGAACCAGTCTGATTGGATCTTTGCGCGCTTATTCATTTTAATTAGTTTTTCATTGCGTTACCAAGTTTATTGTTAATTAAATGATTAATTATGCGAAATAAAAGTGAATATGAAAATGACAGAACAGGGTATGTGATAATAAAGTTATCAATTCTTGTATCCACAGTGTTCGCTCTACTGGAATACTAAATTGTGATTGAAATCACAATTTAGTGTTCCAGTAGAGCGAACACTGTGGATACAAGAATGTATATTTTGTGTATCATGTAAAATGCAATCCGCCACTGTGTCCCGAGTGGTGAACAAACCGCCAGTTTGATAGCATACCCATACGTAGACAACTGGCGTCGCTGATAAAATTGTCGTATAGACGGTCACATCGTCTTAAACACCATATGCATAACCACGTCCTTCCATATCAATAAAATCTGGAGCACGGGAAACTGTCTCGTTGCGTACTGGTTTTTTTTTGTACTATAGGTACTTATATAATATAAGCCGGGTCATATAGGACTCTTCTGCTCAGCGCAGACAGAGCATGATTTGGCCAGAAGGCCAAATCGTTGCGTACTAGAATAATGTGGGTATAATCCATGCACATAACATAAGCATAACTGCGCGTACGGCCTCGGGCGAGTCGGCCGGACTTCGTGGAAAACTGCCCTCGTTATCTTGCTACTTGCTAGTTCCTATAATGATAATATCTGCCTAGTGAGTAACGGAGTACAATAAAGAAATGGTCTATGAGTTTTTTGTAGGTATATTTGATACTTATCATATCAGCCGCAAGACGTCCACTGCTGGACATACAGGCCTCCCCCAAAGAGTGCCCCGGTCCTGTGCCACCCGCATCCAGCTACATACTAATATACTAATATTTTCTACTAAGTAGTTCATACTAATATTTTCTTTGCAATGATAAAAAGGTATATATTTACTACCAACAACATTAGGTGTCGCCACGAGAGTTGAGGGCACGTACATATTTAGTTAAAGCAATGACGCGTATAGTTGCAGTTCCGGGACTTCCGGGTCGTTGTCAGATTTAGGTTCGCGTCTCTCCTGTCGCCATTGCCAAGTTAAGGGCTATAAAGCTTAATTTTTGGATGAACTCTGAATCCGCATAAACGGCGTCGCCTCTTTTATAATAAAATTCTACGCGATAACAACCACACCACAACCACAAAAACGACGATATTTGTTTTTTTGACTGACAATGACCCATCAAAGAGGCAACCAGATGGCTCGCGGTATTTGAGCTCTCGAAGTGTTGTGGAACTGCTCGGTGCAGCCCGAACCGAGCCAAATTTGGCCTGATGCAGGAAAAGCGGGTGAAATGAAAAAAAAACATTGTTGCGTGGTTGTTTCACCCCTGTGCGCTTCTCATCAGTGTTCTCTTATGCAATTTACTATAGTGCTGAATAAAACCTCATATGCGGTTATCGTGTAAAAGATGCACTGGCCACTAAACCGCAATGGCAATGGTAATGGCAAATGGCAATGGCAAAGTGTTTTATTTGTTAAACATAGGTGAAGGCTGCATAGAAACAGAGATGTTAATTTTTTTACAGTACATATAGTGCTACTTTCCCGCACTCGTGCGGAAAAGAGCACTTTTCGTGCATATGTCGAAACTTTAAAGAGCCATATGTACAGTAAAACGTTGTACGATACACGTGCGAATAGGTAATTCGCAACTCGTATCGTGAATTACGTTACAACACTTGATTTGATTATTAATAAAGCATTGCAAATTATATTATGATGTAAGCATACATTTAGAATATAATGTCAAAAATAAGATAATCGAATTAAAAAATAACAATACCTACTTAACGATATATTAATTAGGAATTATCACGTAAAGCGGTGTTTGCTGGAGCTGTGCATAAATCCTCCCTATATCTTTGCCACAAACGGTTGCTGGTAAAGCTAGTCTTTTTAAATAGCAGTGGATTATGCGCGTGATAGGTTTGTTACTTTTTCCGTCACCTGGTGACTTTTATGTCAATCCTAAGAAATATAGTGTTATGTTTGTGTTTCTAATCCCACAATAAATAATTGTGATATAAGAAATATATTCCGTCTTAAGTTAACAGTGTGTTTATCATGTTCGACTAGTCCCACACCCCGTATTTCGTCCCCAGGGCGCTCAGAGCGGTTCCACAACACTTCGGGAGCTAAAATACGGCGAGCCATCCGGTTTCCTCTTGGATACTGCAACTACGCGTCATTGTTTTGAATAATTCATAGTTTTGACACTGGAATTCTTAAAAAAATCTAGTGTTTTACTTTATTTATGTATATATTTCATTGTATTGTACATGGTATGTTAGGTCTTTACAATTTGTTATGCATAAGTCAGACCATGACGCCCTGAAAGGACACACAACATAAGGGCATTTCTCAGAGGTGGCGTTTTTACGTGTACGGGGGCATAAACACGTGAATTCATTGCTATAAAAATCTGAATTAAATCATGCAAATCCATCAGCATCTTATTCACCGGGACAACTAGTAAAAGTTTCCATGTAGTATATATATTATAAGAAAATAAATGTTAAGTGCTAAAATTGACGAACAGTGGGTATATCTCACGCCCAGATTTATTGAAACAAAAAATCATAACTTGAGGCAGGAATTTTATTTTAATTTTTAATATTGGTTCACGTATTCTACATTAGCCTATTATTTATATTATAAGACTCAAAATAATTCAAGTATAAATATTATCAAATAAATCCAATTATTCGACTTGTCCCGCGGCAACACGTGATTTCACTGGAATTTATAAATCTTGTCGGCATTTCACAAAGGAATATACCAGGAACTCCGGGCCGCGTGCGCAGGTAGC
The DNA here is from genome assembly GCA_947578815.1 of Epinotia ramella. Classification (NCBI taxonomy): domain Eukaryota; kingdom Metazoa; phylum Arthropoda; class Insecta; order Lepidoptera; family Tortricidae; genus Epinotia; species Epinotia ramella. The sequence continues at coordinate 291,785 of OX388203.1, forward strand.
TCCAGTCGCGCCACGTTTACCGGCGAGAGCGAACGTCGGCTCCCGGTCTGCAAGCGGATTTCGTAAAGGTGTGTTCGACATTCGGTGAAGCAATTAATTGTTTAAGTGCTTGTGATTTTTTCGGTTTAATAGTGCGTAAGCCACCCCTCAGAGGTATGTGATTTGGATATTAGAAACTCTTTTTCATACTATGATTATTATTTCTGTAATTATTCAATAGCGATTAAAATTGAATTCAGTGGGTGTGATTACCGCGGAATCGGTGGGGTTTTTGACTATCGAAATCAAAAAATTGTCCACCGTTGTCATTTTTACAATAAAATGTTCTTTATTTTTGTACTTTACAGTATAAAAAGATAATTTAATTTGTTTATGTTGTGTATGTATGTAATTTTGATTGTTAAGCTGGTGTCACATTCATTATTTTTATTAATTTACAGTACAATCTGCAATCTAATATGAACATGCGCACAAAAAGCAGTTACTTTAATATAGTGTAGACTTTAATGTTGATATAGTTTTTACAATATTAGTAAATTTTGAATTCAGTAGCACCCTTTTTACAAATATTGATTTCGGTGAGTGTGTTTGATTTCAGTGTTTTGAAAAACTTAAATATCTCGCGAACCCTTACGTCTATAAGGAGGCCTTCACCACCATTATTTTTTAGTTTTAGGCCTAATTGTTAATGTTAACATCATGTCTATAAAGTAAAAAAAAAAAATCGGCACCGAAGTCACGCACCGAAGGTCACCTCTGAGAATCGCCCATAACTTAAAACTAAATACTTAATTCTACTTACTCTTTTCGAATAAATAGTAACATTAAAGAAATATAATTACACTTTAAAAACTCTTATACCTAGTACACTATGATTCGTTCGTTAGAATCAGAATTCATAAAATTAACAAATTTATTCACTGTCACGCTTTTATTCTGTCAGAACCCATGCAGCTGTGTTACTACTCTGAGTAATCCATCCACTGCAACTCTCGCCGTAATACCAGAACTACGCCGTTAAAATCTATTTTAAACGAGGGTTTCAGTTTAAACCAACACAATTTGCAATTCAGCTGGACCTTATGCATGGAATATTATTTGAGCTACTTTAAACGAATGGGTTGTCAAATGGTTTCATTCTCGTCTCGACGGTCCTACGTTTTCAGTTATGGCGTTCAATTCCTCCGTCACAGACATTCGTCTGGATGTAGCTCACGAGACATAAAGCAAGCTCCGAGCAAATTTCCCTTGAAATCTTCAAGATTTAGATTATTCATGGCTAGATTTCGTCCGAGACTAAAGTCGAGAGGGTTAAAGGTTAAAGCCGAAAGCCCTCCGGCGCAAATTCTACATATTTTCTGAATGCCTATTTGTGACACTTAGAGAGTTTGAACACTTCGATCCCGACACATGGCCCACATGAAAACTCAAGGAAAGTTATAGGAACTTTTTAACCGGCTGCAATGAAGCAATCACGCCAAATTGTGTTGTTTGTTGTTTACACTCTGAACGACGATTTTTTATTCAAATACCTACGATCTTTTTTTAAACAATAAATATCAGCATCCCCGTCACGGAATATATTAACGAATGAAATGGAATCGTATGCGAGCAACATGTGCGTACAGTGAATAGCACAATCAATACGCAATGTAGGTACTCGTGCCGACACAAGCCTCGCAGTTCGTGTCACACACGGCCGGGAGGGCCCGGCAGCGGGCGGAGGAGACAACGAAGTTCGAAATGAGACGTCCTCCGCATATCAGGGTAACGGATTTCACCGCGTATTCCCTTCTCTAAATGTACATCTACCTTACATCTAGTTCATTTACGCTCATGGAAAGAGCTTCACGGCAATTTGAAAACAATGATGCCACTCATGTTAATATCAAATATCAAAAGAGGTCTCACTATACATAGAAACTTATTGTGAACTTAATTTATATGTGTAGTGATTTTTTTGAAATATTAATTTTATAAGGATCATCGTGATAAGGATTCTTATAATTATGATATTGTATGTATACGTTGTAATTTTGATCTCGAAATAAATCACTAATCTATATTATTTACATAGCAAGATGATCGCTTAAATAATACACGGTAACCTGAAACATTAGTGATAGTGAGCTAATAACAGATCCTCACAGATGGCAAATCCATCGCCACCACCAGCAATGCATATATGTCCAGGGTTCACATAAACCGGCCTGCCTGTATAGCACGGCCCGTCACTTGTTCGATGCTGTCTGGGACTCGATTACTTGTGCCTTCTTATATTATATATTATATAACAGTCAATATCGGCTGCTTACAAATAAACTCTCGATATATGTACTCATATACTCTATAAGTAGTTATAAGCGACAGCATAGATGTCAAATAAATATACTAGTGTAGTGGCTCCATGAGCTGAAGACTTTGCGATAGTCGTAAAAATAATAGTTTTAAATATATATATCATATATATTTATATGTCGGAGAGGAGAAGTTCATTCAGCGCCCTCTATTACATTCATTGTGACTTCGGTCGTAATGTGCCCCACTGTCAATCTACAAATGTCATCATTGAAATACATGCGAACGAGGACATATTTGTCTGGGCAAACCCGGGAGCTCGTTAGTTCCGCCGTCCGCCAGCAGAGGGCTATAACGAGTATTATTTGAATTAGAAACAGAACAACGGACGGTGGTGTTCGCTGTCATCGAGGGAAAAGCCTGACAGGAGGTGGACGCTCTCTTGGATGGAGAATTCATCGTGTAGAGAGAATGGTGTGACGGAATACGAGAACCGAAATGGCCAGTTCCATGTATTTCACATGAATTTGTAACTATGCTCTGGAGAAGTCCTTAGTAAAGTTTGTAAACAAGTAACATTGTTTTCTATATATGCCCGAGAACCCAGGATACGCCCACACCTCGACATATATAAACTTATGCACTTATTACATTAACTTCTGCTTGTGTCATACAGTATTCATATTTTATTATTTTAAGATTATATTTCTTTCATGATTAAGTTGTTTTGAAAAAGTTATCATAATATTAATGAACCTCCAGGTGTTTAACATTATGTCCGGTGGTACTCTATGTGTATATATTTGTTCTAAATAAATAAAAAAATACAGAAAATTAATAAGCAAAAATTCCGAGACCTGCTCACATAGGATTTTACGAGAATCTATTGAGAAATGCGACCTGCAGAGGAGTACAGCAGGACATAAATGAAACGAGAACTTCGTTTGCCTCGCTCGCTCGTTCTATTATTGGTAGGAAAATAAAATTCGGTCAAGTGTGGATTGGACTCGCGCACCGAGGGTTCTGTAGTAGGTAAGTATATAACTAGTTCGTAAACTTAACTTTGCCGTTGGAATTGGAACAATGTTGCCCACATACATCGATATGGGTCACGGTCAGATTACCAACTGAAAATAAGTTTATAATGTTGGTTTTAAGTAGTTTGTTTGTTCTCGGATTTAATCCCGTACGACATAGCAATAGCATACAAAGCAAACATAGCTATAGCAATACAAGTCTCTTGGTGTAATGGGTGCCAAAATTTACAATAAAATACCAGAACTAATCAGAACTTTAGACACCGAAAGTAGCTTTAATACTTTATACACAAACTTTAAATATAGTGCGCAACACAGGCTTACTACTCTGTGAAGGAGTTCCTAGATGAATAAATATGTCGAACCGAATACTTCATTAGAAATGTAATGAATTTGAATAGTATCATATTATTTTAATTTTATTCTTACATAAGTAGGACATTCTAACCCAGTTTTTTTTTTCCCTAGCCTGTTATGGTGTCCCACTGCTGGGCAAAGGCCTCCCCTCTTTCCCTCCACTCGGCGCTATTGCTGGCATGCACCCGCCAGTCCAAGAAGAACGCGTCCAAATCGTCCCGCCATCTCCTTTTTGGTCTGCCTCTGCTCCGGTGGCCGTCTTGAGGAGTCCATTCTGTACTGATCCTGGCCCATCTTTCCGGATGCATACGGCAGACATGCCAGCCCAGTCTCACTTGAGTTTGGCGGTCTTGGCACCCACATCTACAATTTGTGTTTTGGAGCGCAGTTCCGTGTTTCTGATTCGATCAGTTCTGCGAACACCTAGGATGCTGCGCTCCATCGCCCGCTGGCAAACTTTGAGTTTGGACTTCTGAGCCTCAGTCAATTACCAGGTTTGAGCACCGTAAGATAGGACAGGCAAGATGCACATGTCAACGAGTTTGCGCTTCAGACATAGAGGGAGATTACCCTTCGATAGCGCCTTCATAGACCAGAAGCTCTTCCAGGCGTTCTCAATATGTCTATTGATTTCTACGGACTGCCTGTTTTCGATGGAAGCTTTCTGGCCCAGGTAAACGTATTCATCGACAAATTGTATATCCTGCCCATCTACCGTTATTTTACGTTTTGCTCCGTTGGTCATCAACTGAGTTTTCGCTCTGTTCATTGTGAGTCCAACCTCGAGGCTTGCTGTGCTGAGATCTTGTAGCATTTGTTGTAAAGGTCAATGTCGTCCGCAAAGCGCAAATTTGTTAACCATCTACCGTCGTCACATCGTCTCCCATGAGACCGCCAGCTATTTAAATATTTCTTCGAGGCAACTTGTGAACAATTTTGGGACAGTGGGTCGCCCTATTTAACACCTTTTTCCACTCTGAATACGGGACCGGGTGCGTGCAATTTAATACTTGCAGTGCTATTGTAGTAGATTGATCCGACGAGTTCAATGTATGTGGAGTATATACCTTGATTTTGCATGGCGGAAAATATAGCGGAGAGTTTGACGCTGTCGAATGCTTTGCTATAGTCTACAAAAGCAAGGCAAAGAGGCTTGTTGAACTCGTTGGACTTTTCTATTATTTGGTTCAATGTATGGAGGTGGTCTGTTGTGGAGAAACTAGGTCTAAAACCAACTTGATCGGGTGGCTGGTGTTTCTCCAGAAGTGAGGAGATCCTATTATTTTATAATATATATTTTAATATAAGAACCCAGTATTTTAGTTATTTATTTATATGAATTGTTTAATGTAACTGACAATGTATGATTAATACAAATAAAGAAATATCATATCATATCATAGCCCTTTGACTTATACTGTAATAACCTCCGACTTGAAAGACGATGCAGACATCGTACGAGAACGAAGAGCGTTGTGCGTCAGAGCGAACATGGTGGCTCGCAGGTTTGCTCGTTGCTCCGCAGAGGTTAAGTTACCGCTCTTTAGAGCCTTCTGTACCACCTTCTACACGAGCAGCCTGTGGGTCGACTATACGCAGAAGCAGTACAACGCCCTTCGTGTATAGTACAACAATGCTTTCAGGGTGCTGATGGGGCTGCCCCGTTTCTGTAGTGCGTCGGGGATGTTTGCCGAAGCGAGGGTGGACTGTTTTTACACCTTAATGCGGAAACGGTGCACATCTCTGGCGCACAGGGTGCGGGATAGCGCTAACGGCATCCTGAGGGCATTGTCGGATAGGTTTGATTGCCAGTATCTGAACCACTGCTACATGCATACATGATTCATGTACTGGCAAACAAACCTGGCAGACCAATATACAATTATAGATATTAGTGACTAACAATAGGATAAGATGTTTATTTAATTATTTGTAACTAACACATAATTCATTAATATTTTAATTTAATCAAATAATATAATATTATAATTTTGTATTAATAATGTAGCTATTGTATTGTATATGATCCTTGTTGGTCGAAATAAAGTATATTTGATTTGATTTGATATACCTATATAAGTAAGACAATAAAATTAGTGCTTGATATATTTAACGTTGTGAGGTTGTGACAGACGGACAGAGTTGCACCATAAGGGTTCCTTTTTTACCTTTTTGGTACGGAACGCTAACAATGGAATAAAGGAAAAAAAGATGATATAGTTAGGTACAGTAGTAGTTATACGAGTATTTCTGAAATTCTCATAAAATCTGAAGTCTGGATTCCAGAATTCGTTCACGAGCACCTCATCTAGTATTCATGTTGGAGCAGAGTGCGTTTTCGGTGAATTGGATGAATATCATATTCATATTCAGATGGCGTAGGAAGATGCCCGCAAGGTAATAACCTTATGCTATTGTAACAGTGACATCTCCGAGAGGTTCACGGATAATTGGACGCGCTTTCACTGAAATCAAAGTGATCCTACTTGTATTTAATGTTAAATGCATAGATACGACTTTTTAAAATGCGATATCCCCAGCATGTCATAGGGCACCCACATATATCTTTGTCTTTCTAAGCGAGAATAACAGAAACAAAAAACGGTAAACGGACGTGATAGGGACATGTCACATTTTGTAAGTGTGTGCAGCGCAGCACCTTGGTGTAAGCAGCGCGTGAATTAAAACTTTTTACACAGCATTTCATTTCGAGACTAATTCGGTAGAAATAGATAGAGATTTTAGGATCCAGAAGAAGTATGTCAGAGTCATTTGCATTGCAATGCGTGGTTCGATGATAGCTGTGTCCCATTGTTTAAGAAGCACATTCTGCCTTTGCCTAGTTTATTTTATACCTCAGAGAAGTATAACCTGTTACTGAAACCGCAATGTCACAAAGACATTTACAAGCGGAACGCATTCAACATGTGTAGTGCCATCTTCAACCGTCTGCCCGAGGAATTAAAGAAGTTAGGAGGGTAACCTGTTCAAATCTAACATCCCGTTCACACTGCGTCCGTTTCCGTGTCCGGGAGGCATCCCTCTTTTTCTCGCTTGCGATGTTTCGCCCGAGTGCGAAAGAGACGGATGCCTCCCGGACACGGAAACGGACGCAGTGTGAACGGGATGTTAGTTGAGTAGCTGGCTGCTGGATAAATGTTTTTATAGTATATGATTATTTTTGGAGACATAAAAGATTGTTTAATTATAGACCTAAAATTGAATTAACTGTGATTATATGAATTATTTCTTCTTTTTGACATAAATGTAAATGATAATATATGTATATTGTAAATAATTATGTAGATTTAATTTTAGACCGAAATGAATATTTGGACGCCTACACCGGCTTAATACATGACACTATTAATACATGTAATATTATGACATCCACTTGTACTGTATTTTATGCAAATAAATATTTGATTGATTGCTTGATTGATTAATTCGCATAAAAAAAATTGGGTCAAAGGTGTTCTTTCTTCAAAAGGTCTACTAGTTTAGCAGTCAAGTAAGTAATCTCTTCAGGTGCCGATAGACTTCAGCATTCACTCGTATTATAACGAGCATTCGAGCGAATATTACATTATAGGTAATCAGTAATGTGTAATCACTCCTTTATTTGCTAAAACATGGTACAAATAGGTGGTTTAATTAAAAATAAATACAATAAAACTACATGTTTAGTTACAAGGACATGCAAACATATACTATACAGAATGTCATGTGTATCGCATGCATTAGTTGCTAGTACTAAGAATGTCATGTGTATCGCATGCATTAGTTGCTAGTACTAAGAATGTATGTCATTGAGATATTCTTGGACGGGATAAAAGCAAGTTGCTAGTACTAAGAATGTCATGTGTATCGCATGCATTAGTTGCTAGTACTAAGAATGTATGTCATAGAGATATTCTTGGACGGGATAAAAGCAAGTTGCTAGTACTAAGAGTGTCATGTGTATCGCATGCATTAGTTGCTAGTACTAAGAATGTATGTCATTGAGATATTCTTGGACGGGATAAAAGCAAGTTGCTAGTGCTAGTACTAATAATGTATGTCATTGAGATATTCTTGGACGGGATAAAAGCAAGTTGCTAGTACTAAGAATGTATGTCATTGAGATATTCTTGGACGAGATAATAGCAAGTTGCTATTACTAAGAATGTATGTCATTGAGATATTCTTGGACGGGATAAAAGCAAGTTGCTAGTACTAATAATGTATGTCATTGAGATATTCTTGGACGGGATAAAAGCAAGTTGCTAGTACTAAGAATGTATGTCATTGAGATATTCTTGGACGGGATAAAAGCTCACACAATAAGCACGAGCGTTTCAGCGAACATTCAAGCGAGCGATCTATCAAGCATTCTAGCAAAACGACAGTCAATTTGCTTCGAGATTTTTGCCGAGCCGAGCCATCTTGATATCTGGCCGCGGCCGTCCCTCGCCGCCCACTCCTCCCGCACACCGTTTAGGTACTAGAATGGTCGTTAAATGTTCGTAGCGATGTTTGGCTTCCTTAGTTGTTCAGTTCGTTAATTTTAAAAACAGCGAATGCTCTTTGTTCCGTTACATGTTAATGCATATATGAAGGGCTTCTGCCCGCGACTCCATCCGCGTGGAGCTCGTTTATATCGTAGCTCCATACAAACTTACACCCCCCACTTCATCTCCATGGGGGATGATTTCCGGGATAAAAACTATCCTATGTCCTTCCCCAGGACTCAAACTATCTTTATATCAAATTTCATCCAAATCGGTTCAGCGGTTTAAGCGCGAAGAGGTAACAGACAGACAGACAGAGAGACACACTTTCGCATTTATAATATTAGTATGAATATATACATTAACATGTAATGGAACAAAGTGCATACCTATATAAAATTACCCTACTTTACCCTGTTTTTCTTGCCGTGTTCTGGCATAATGATGAAGACCCTCGTTATTAATGATGACTGGCGTAAATGATGGTGTAGCCGCTGGTCTGCGAAAGGGAGCTCAAAGAAACCCGCTTTGTCATCGAACGAACAATACGAAACAGACGCACGGAGCTTTTTATTGTAAAGGCATAACACAATAACTATAATTCATATTCAGATTCATAGAAGAAATTACATTATACATTTTCAGTGACTGTGTGGCGAACCGTGTGCCAAACGAATACGGTGTGTGACACCCATTTTGGGTAAATCAACATACAATGGGCGGGCATAACGCCTTAAAAGATCTGAATACACGGGAGTCCTTTACCGACAAAATGTTTCATCGAATGTGTTGTTTCACCGAGTTATCGTTTCATCGATATTTTTTTCTCAGAAGCTCTTACATTTAAGGTACGTATAGCTAAAAGGTAGATGTGAAGAACTCATTAGGTATAGTTTACTATTTCAGTTTTTTTTCCATGAAATGAAAATTCGGCGAAACATTCATTCGATGAAACGTTTGTCGGTAAAACAAGGATAAACCTATTCATTGGACTTAAGAGAAAACACAAGGGCCGTTTTTCCATAGAAATGTAGTCCCGTTTTCTCCCTGGATAATATAATGGCAGTAGAGCATTTTTTTTTTCCATAAATCTATGGCTACTATTGACATGTTCCTATGTTTTCCTTTTTTTCCATAAATGTATTCTTAAAACCTTCAAAAACCTAAGAAGAATGCCAGATTTTCCGCTGTGTTCAAACATCTAGAAAACAATTTTGACTAGATTATTTAAAAAAATGAAAACAGGAGCACGGCCAAAGCCTTTCTTTGATTTTTAATAAAAAAATAGTTAAACAGCTTGACCTGTTTTGGGGAAAAAACTTTGCTTTATGTACTTTTAATAGGTATTTTCGGTCCAAGCTGCAGTTGTCTCTATTACGCTCTGCGGGGGGAGGCTTGAGGTTGGCACGACAGCAATACATTTTACAAATACCTACTTCTCAATTATCTCGCCCATAGTGTTTCCTCTTAAATATTTAAAATAACGGACATAAACAATAAACAAACAAGGACGGTGTATTATTTTTATACTCGGGTTTTAATATGTATATTACTTTCTTTCTTTATTAGTTTATTTTAAAATTGAGTTCTTTTTTCTTATTTGTTTCATGTATTTAATGTGGCATTTGTAATACCTGATAAAATACATTCATAATAGTCAGATTTGATATAAAGGTGACATATTTATCAGATTTAAATTAATTTTGTATTAAGCACAGTAACGTCTGATAACAAAAATTTATAAATTTGTCATCAGATAGATTAGATAGATAGATAGATTAGACATAGATTTTTTCAAGTTTAATGCTTCGAGCCGGATTCGAACCTGCGATCACAGGCAAATATACAAACAAGTCATACAAGTGTTAGATATTAAATTAAATGCAAAGTAACAAATAAGCTAAGTTTGGATGAATTGACGAACGTTGAAGCGACTTACCGTAGCTATTATAGGAGTAGGTTAATAGCGCCCACCGATCTAAGTCAACGCAAATCCGGTAAGCTTGCCGAACAGCGCCGAATAGAAGCAATTAATTTAATACTTACTGTTAACCAGTTATTTTATACAGTGGAAATAATAACGATTTAGAATAACAATCCTTCAAAGTTAGTCGCTGCCAACTTATTTCCTATACAAAACTATTGTTTTTAAATGCTGAATGTATTTTATAACCCCCCGACACAATAAGAGGGGTGTTATAAGTTTGATGTATCTGTGTCTATGTGTATCTGGGTGTCTTTGTATCTGTCTATCTGTCTGCGGCATCGTAGCTTCTAAACGAATGAACCGATTTTTTAACCCCCGATGCAAAGAGTGTTATAAGTTCAACATGTCTGTGTATCTGTGTATCTGTATATCTGTGTATCTGTCTGTGGTATCGTAGCTCCCAAACGGATGGACCGATATGAATGCGGTTTTTTTGTGCCATAGATAATTTTATATTTTGTGTTTTTAGCCATGTTTTATAAAAATCTATTCAGCCGTTTTTGAGATATTGGACTTTGAAATGAAGTTTTCTTAGTTGTAGTTATCTTAGCCAAGGTTTAACAAAATCGGATTACGAAAAAGATGGGGAGATTTTTCAACTTTTCTAAGTAGTTAATTAACGGCTATGATATTGACAAGCGATAATTATGAAGTCTCACTCACCATTGGTGGACGTTATTCACGTGCCTGCCACTGGCCTGGTCAGATTTCTTTAATATTACAATTGTAAGAAGTCAGTAATTCCGGCAAATAAGCGGCTTATTTATAGCGGCTTATCAACCCAGTGCCCATCACATGTCCCGCCCAGTTCCGCCCATTCATTTGGAAGGAGAGGAACTAAAAAGGTTTTTCATTTGAAATTTAAAAATAAAACCTCGGACACTTCTTGGTCACCGATGGCTTCGAGACGATTCAGATAATTATTGTACGAGAGAGCTAGTGCTAGAGCTCTGGCCGTCTGCGCCAACATGATAGCCCGCACCCGCACCCGCAGGTTTAGCAGGTGTACAGCGCAAGTTAAAATACCACTCTTACAAGCATACCGTACACCTGCAGCCTGTGGACGAGGTACACGCAGCGCACCATGAGTCATGCAAGTTGTAAAAAATTGGACTATAGTTTCAAGAAATATTCACATGCCTATCGGCCGAATATATAATGGATCAATGCAATGATGTAATATAAAAAAGAGGTAGATACGTTGTATATGAAATTCCGTGTTTAAAAATGGCCACCAAATCTGACAGCTGAGACGTTCATTGACGACGCGACATTGAGGCAAAGGTCATACAATTGACTAAGTTTTAGTGTGCCGCTTTTGAAGTGCTTATAACCTATCTACCTCTTTTTTTATATTACATCATTGGATCAATGTACAAATTATAAGTTATAACACCTTATGTACCGTATATTCTGATGAATAAATTATGATTTACTGGCTTTCGCCCACGACTTCTAATTTAAAAATACTTTAAGATCTACAGCGACTTTATCCAAAATTCTGACATCGAGGGGATCGGTGGTTAAACGCTTTGAGAATGACCCAGCAGCAGCTTTGACTTTGAAGCAGTTAGTGCCTCACATCATCTATGGAACGGTTAATACTTCGACAGTTAAAGGAACACAAAGTAACAAGTATTTAACGGTTTACCCTTCTTTTACTGACAAACGTTTCATCGCTTCCCGGATCCATTATTTAACAAATATTTACCTAGTTTTAGATCTGCGCTTTTATTTAAGTACCTTCTCTTTATTCATTTGTAGATAAATATTACCTTAAGTTTTACTAACAAATAAATTGTACGAGGGGTTACTAATGTGTTGCATGAAATTGATTGTCATAATTTTATTTTGCATAACAGCCCTTGGCAGAATTACTTTTCATTTTTTTCTTTGCATCATTTCGCAGAATTACTTTTCGCATAAATTTCATTGCATACAGTCAATTCGCATAACTTCCTTTGGCAGTATAGTACATTGGCATAATGACGATGTAATAATAGTCCTATGATCGAATAATCGTGTCACCGAAATTTGTATCGCATAATATTTAGCTGGCATACTGTCATTTGGCACAACGTTCTTTGGCAGAATCGTACAATGGCATAATTTTTTTTAAGAATAATAGTTTTTTAATATGTTTATGTGTAGTGTTTTAATATGTTTGTTGATATTTAAACAAGTTTCCTGCTCTTTTATAAAAAAAATAACCTCGAAGACGGAAGCGGGAGCTAAGCTCCCGCTTTCGTGTTCTAACCTATCCGCGATCCGAGTCAGTTTTGCCACCACTTCCACGAAGTCCTTGTTCCCTACCGCCTACGTGATTCGTGAAATTCCGTAGTAATAGGTATTGTAAAATTTCTCGCTTGGCTCGCGCGTTTTAGGGTCGTCGCTTCGCTCGTCGTACCTACACCGACCTGCCTTAGAACGCTTTCCGCGCTAGTTTTACCTAGAGCAGCACGGTTCAATATTTGTACGGCTTCGGCGAAACGTATATTCTGGCACATAAAATTATGCAAATATAAAGTCGGTGATATTAGTTGTATGCTTCAAGAAATTCGGCGGAATATACGTTCTGCTACGTAAAATTCTGCGAAAGTAAATTCGGCCATATTACTATTCTGTAATTCAAAATTCTGCCAAATGAGTGTTAAGCGACATGATAGTTATGCTAATTATATGATTATGCTAAAGTATCATTCGGCTAAACATGTTTGTGCGATAACTGTTATGCGGAGTGTATTTCGGACAATCGATATTATGCCATATAAAGGGAACCCATTGTACGTGTATAGGTACATGTTTGTCCCCAACCTGTATAGGTCATCAAAGATATTATGTTTACGTTTTTGCAAATTCTTCCATTTCTCGCCTTATCAAATGGTAGAATTTGCAATGTATGGAGGTGGTCTGTTGTGGAGAAACTAGGTCTAAAACCAACTTGATCGGGTGGCTGGTGTTTCTCCAGAAGTGAGGAGATCCTATTATTTTATAATATATATTTTAATATAAGAACCCAGTATTTTAGTTATTTATTTATATGAATTGTTTAATGTAACTGACAATGTATGATTAATACAAATAAAGAAATATCATATCATATCATAGCCCTTTGACTTATACTGTAATAACCTCCGACTTGAAAGACGATGCAGACATCGTACGAGAACGAAGAGCGTTGTGCGTCAGAGCGAACATGGTGGCTCGCAGGTTTGCTCGTTGCTCCGCAGAGGTTAAGTTACCGCTCTTTAGAGCCTTCTGTACCACCTTCTACACGAGCAGCCTGTGGGTCGACTATACGCAGAAGCAGTACAACGCCCTTCGTGTATAGTACAACAATGCTTTCAGGGTGCTGATGGGGCTGCCCCGTTTCTGTAGTGCGTCGGGGATGTTTGCCGAAGCGAGGGTGGACTGTTTTTACACCTTAATGCGGAAACGGTGCACATCTCTGGCGCACAGGGTGCGGGATAGCGCTAACGGCATCCTGAGGGCATTGTCGGATAGGTTTGATTGCCAGTATCTGAACCACTGCTACATGCATACATGATTCATGTACTGGCAAACAAACCTGGCAGACCAATATACAATTATAGATATTAGTGACTAACAATAGGATAAGATGTTTATTTAATTATTTGTAACTAACACATAATTCATTAATATTTTAATTTAATCAAATAATATAATATTATAATTTTGTATTAATAATGTAGCTATTGTATTGTATATGATCCTTGTTGGTCGAAATAAAGTATATTTGATTTGATTTGATATACCTATATAAGTAAGACAATAAAATTAGTGCTTGATATATTTAACGTTGTGAGGTTGTGACAGACGGACAGAGTTGCACCATAAGGGTTCCTTTTTTACCTTTTTGGTACGGAACGCTAACAATGGAATAAAGGAAAAAAAGATGATATAGTTAGGTACAGTAGTAGTTATACGAGTATTTCTGAAATTCTCATAAAATCTGAAGTCTGGATTCCAGAATTCGTTCACGAGCACCTCATCTAGTATTCATGTTGGAGCAGAGTGCGTTTTCGGTGAATTGGATGAATATCATATTCATATTCAGATGGCGTAGGAAGATGCCCGCAAGGTAATAACCTTATGCTATTGTAACAGTGACATCTCCGAGAGGTTCACGGATAATTGGACGCGCTTTCACTGAAATCAAAGTGATCCTACTTGTATTTAATGTTAAATGCATAGATACGACTTTTTAAAATGCGATATCCCCAGCATGTCATAGGGCACCCACATATATCTTTGTCTTTCTAAGCGAGAATAACAGAAACAAAAAACGGTAAACGGACGTGATAGGGACATGTCACATTTTGTAAGTGTGTGCAGCGCAGCACCTTGGTGTAAGCAGCGCGTGAATTAAAACTTTTTACACAGCATTTCATTTCGAGACTAATTCGGTAGAAATAGATAGAGATTTTAGGATCCAGAAGAAGTATGTCAGAGTCATTTGCATTGCAATGCGTGGTTCGATGATAGCTGTGTCCCATTGTTTAAGAAGCACATTCTGCCTTTGCCTAGTTTATTTTATACCTCAGAGAAGTATAACCTGTTACTGAAACCGCAATGTCACAAAGACATTTACAAGCGGAACGCATTCAACATGTGTAGTGCCATCTTCAACCGTCTGCCCGAGGAATTAAAGAAGTTAGGAGGGTAACCTGTTCAAATCTAACATCCCGTTCACACTGCGTCCGTTTCCGTGTCCGGGAGGCATCCCTCTTTTTCTCGCTTGCGATGTTTCGCCCGAGTGCGAAAGAGACGGATGCCTCCCGGACACGGAAACGGACGCAGTGTGAACGGGATGTTAGTTGAGTAGCTGGCTGCTGGATAAATGTTTTTATAGTATATGATTATTTTTGGAGACATAAAAGATTGTTTAATTATAGACCTAAAATTGAATTAACTGTGATTATATGAATTATTTCTTCTTTTTGACATAAATGTAAATGATAATATATGTATATTGTAAATAATTATGTAGATTTAATTTTAGACCGAAATGAATATTTGGACGCCTACACCGGCTTAATACATGACACTATTAATACATGTAATATTATGACATCCACTTGTACTGTATTTTATGCAAATAAATATTTGATTGATTGCTTGATTGATTAATTCGCATAAAAAAAATTGGGTCAAAGGTGTTCTTTCTTCAAAAGGTCTACTAGTTTAGCAGTCAAGTAAGTAATCTCTTCAGGTGCCGATAGACTTCAGCATTCACTCGTATTATAACGAGCATTCGAGCGAATATTACATTATAGGTAATCAGTAATGTGTAATCACTCCTTTATTTGCTAAAACATGGTACAAATAGGTGGTTTAATTAAAAATAAATACAATAAAACTACATGTTTAGTTACAAGGACATGCAAACATATACTATACAGAATGTCATGTGTATCGCATGCATTAGTTGCTAGTACTAAGAATGTCATGTGTATCGCATGCATTAGTTGCTAGTACTAAGAATGTATGTCATTGAGATATTCTTGGACGGGATAAAAGCAAGTTGCTAGTACTAAGAATGTCATGTGTATCGCATGCATTAGTTGCTAGTACTAAGAATGTATGTCATAGAGATATTCTTGGACGGGATAAAAGCAAGTTGCTAGTACTAAGAGTGTCATGTGTATCGCATGCATTAGTTGCTAGTACTAAGAATGTATGTCATTGAGATATTCTTGGACGGGATAAAAGCAAGTTGCTAGTGCTAGTACTAATAATGTATGTCATTGAGATATTCTTGGACGGGATAAAAGCAAGTTGCTAGTACTAAGAATGTATGTCATTGAGATATTCTTGGACGAGATAATAGCAAGTTGCTATTACTAAGAATGTATGTCATTGAGATATTCTTGGACGGGATAAAAGCAAGTTGCTAGTACTAATAATGTATGTCATTGAGATATTCTTGGACGGGATAAAAGCAAGTTGCTAGTACTAAGAATGTATGTCATTGAGATATTCTTGGACGGGATAAAAGCTCACACAATAAGCACGAGCGTTTCAGCGAACATTCAAGCGAGCGATCTATCAAGCATTCTAGCAAAACGACAGTCAATTTGCTTCGAGATTTTTGCCGAGCCGAGCCATCTTGATATCTGGCCGCGGCCGTCCCTCGCCGCCCACTCCTCCCGCACACCGTTTAGGTACTAGAATGGTCGTTAAATGTTCGTAGCGATGTTTGGCTTCCTTAGTTGTTCAGTTCGTTAATTTTAAAAACAGCGAATGCTCTTTGTTCCGTTACATGTTAATGCATATATGAAGGGCTTCTGCCCGCGACTCCATCCGCGTGGAGCTCGTTTATATCGTAGCTCCATACAAACTTACACCCCCCACTTCATCTCCATGGGGGATGATTTCCGGGATAAAAACTATCCTATGTCCTTCCCCAGGACTCAAACTATCTTTATATCAAATTTCATCCAAATCGGTTCAGCGGTTTAAGCGCGAAGAGGTAACAGACAGACAGACAGAGAGACACACTTTCGCATTTATAATATTAGTATGAATATATACATTAACATGTAATGGAACAAAGTGCATACCTATATAAAATTACCCTACTTTACCCTGTTTTTCTTGCCGTGTTCTGGCATAATGATGAAGACCCTCGTTATTAATGATGACTGGCGTAAATGATGGTGTAGCCGCTGGTCTGCGAAAGGGAGCTCAAAGAAACCCGCTTTGTCATCGAACGAACAATACGAAACAGACGCACGGAGCTTTTTATTGTAAAGGCATAACACAATAACTATAATTCATATTCAGATTCATAGAAGAAATTACATTATACATTTTCAGTGACTGTGTGGCGAACCGTGTGCCAAACGAATACGGTGTGTGACACCCATTTTGGGTAAATCAACATACAATGGGCGGGCATAACGCCTTAAAAGATCTGAATACACGGGAGTCCTTTACCGACAAATGTTTCATCGAATGTGTTGTTTCACCGAGTTATCGTTTCATCGATATTTTTTTCTCAGAAGCTCTTACATTTAAGGTACGTATAGCTAAAAGGTAGATGTGAAGAACTCATTAGGTATAGTTTACTATTTCAGTTTTTTTTCCATGAAATGAAAATTCGGCGAAACATTCATTCGATGAAACGTTTGTCGGTAAAACAAGGATAAACCTATTCATTGGACTTAAGAGAAAACACAAGGGCCGTTTTTCCATAGAAATGTAGTCCCGTTTTCTCCCTGGATAATATAATGGCAGTAGAGCATTTTTTTTTTCCATAAATCTATGGCTACTATTGACATGTTCCTATGTTTTCCTTTTTTTCCATAAATGTATTCTTAAAACCTTCAAAAACCTAAGAAGAATGCCAGATTTTCCGCTGTGTTCAAACATCTAGAAAACAATTTTGACTAGATTATTTAAAAAAATGAAAACAGGAGCACGGCCAAAGCCTTTCTTTGATTTTTAATAAAAAAATAGTTAAACAGCTTGACCTGTTTTGGGGAAAAAACTTTGCTTTATGTACTTTTAATAGGTATTTTCGGTCCAAGCTGCAGTTGTCTCTATTACGCTCTGCGGGGGGAGGCTTGAGGTTGGCACGACAGCAATACATTTTACAAATACCTACTTCTCAATTATCTCGCCCATAGTGTTTCCTCTTAAATATTTAAAATAACGGACATAAACAATAAACAAACAAGGACGGTGTATTATTTTTATACTCGGGTTTTAATATGTATATTACTTTCTTTCTTTATTAGTTTATTTTAAAATTGAGTTCCTTTTTCTTATTTGTTTCATGTATTTAATGTGGCATTTGTAATACCTGATAAAATACATTCATAATAGTCAGATTTGATATAAAGGTGACATATTTATCAGATTTAAATTAATTTTGTATTAAGCACAGTAACGTCTGATAACAAAAATTTATAAATTTGTCATCAGATAGATTAGATAGATAGATAGATTAGACATAGATTTTTTCAAGTTTAATGCTTCGAGCCGGATTCGAACCTGCGATCACAGGCAAATATACAAACAAGTCATACAAGTGTTAGATATTAAATTAAATGCAAAGTAACAAATAAGCTAAGTTTGGATGAATTGACGAACGTTGAAGCGACTTACCGTAGCTATTATAGGAGTAGGTTAATAGCGCCCACCGATCTAAGTCAACGCAAATCCGGTAAGCTTGCCGAACAGCGCCGAATAGAAGCAATTAATTTAATACTTACTGTTAACCAGTTATTTTATACAGTGGAAATAATAACGATTTAGAATAACAATCCTTCAAAGTTAGTCGCTGCCAACTTATTTCCTATACAAAACTATTATTTTTAAATGCTGAATGTATTTTATAACCCCCCGACACAATAAGAGGGGTGTTATAAGTTTGATGTATCTGTGTCTATGTGTATCTGGGTGTCTTTGTATCTGTCTATCTGTCTGCGGCATCGTAGCTTCTAAACGAATGAACCGATTTTTTAACCCCCGATGCAAAGAGTGTTATAAGTTCAACGTGTCTGTGTATCTGTGTATCTGTATATCTGTGTATCTGTCTGTGGTATCGTAGCTCCCAAACGGATGGACCGATATGAATGCGGTTTTTTTGTGCCATAGATAATTTTATATTTTGTGTTTTTAGCCATGTTTTATAAAAATCTATTTAGCCGTTTTTGAGATATTGGACTTTGAAATGAAGTTTTCTTAGTTGTAGTTATCTTAGCCAAGGTTTAACAAAATCGGATTACGAAAAAGATGGGGAGATTTCTCAACTTTTTTAAGTTGTTAATTAACGGCTATGATATTGACAAGCGATAATTATGAAGTCTCACTCACCATTGGTGGACGTTATTCACGTGCCTGCCACTGGCCTGGTCAGTTTTCTTTAATATTACAATTGTAAGAAGTCAGTAATTCCGGCAAATAAGCGGCTTATTATATCAACCCAGTGCCCATCACATGTCCCGCCCAGTTCCGCCCATTCATTTGGAAGGAGAGGAACTAAAAAGGTTTTTCATTTGAAATTTAAAAATAAAACCTCGGACACTTCTTGGTCACCGATGGCTTCGAGACGATTCAGATAATTATTGTACGAGAGGGCTAGTGCTAGAGCTCTGGCCGTCTGGGCCAACATGATAGCCCGCACCCGCAGGTTTAGCAGGTGTACAGCGCAAGTTAAAATACCACTCTTACTAGCATACCGTACACCTGCAGCCTGTGGACGAGGTACACGCAGCGCACCATGAGTCATGCAAGTTGTAAAAAACTGGACTATAGTTTCAAGAAATATTCACATGCCTATCGGCCGAATATATAATGGATCAATGCAATGATGTAATATAAAAAAGAGGTAGATACGTTGTATATGAAATTCCGTGTTTAAAAATGGCCACCAAATCTGACAGCTGAGACGTTCATTGACGACGCGACATTGAGGCAAAGGTCATACAATTGACTAAGTTTTAGTGTGCCGCTTTTGGAGTGCTTATAACCTATCTACCTCTTTTTTATATTACATCATTGGATCAATGTATGTATTATAAGTTATAACACCTTATGTACCGTATATTCTGAAGAATAAATTATGATTTACTAGCTTTCGCCCACGACTTCTAATTTAAAAATACTTTAAGATCTACAGCGACTTTGTCAAAAATTCTGATATCGAGGGGATCGGTGGTTAAACGCTTTGAGAATGACCCAGCAGCAGCTTTGACTTTGAAGCAGTTAGTGCCTCACATCATCTATGGAACGTTTAATACTTCGACAGTTAAAGGAACACAAAGTAACAAGTATTTAACGGTTTACCCTTCTTTTACTGACAAACGTTTCATCGCTTCCCGGATCCCTTATTTAACAAATATTTACCTAGTTTTAGATCTGCGCTTTTATTTAAGTACCTTCTCTTTATTCATTTGTAGATAAATATTACCTTAAGTTTTACTAACAAAAAAAATTGTACGAGGGGTTACTAATGTGTTGCATAAAATTGATTGTCATAATTTTATTTTGCATAACAGCCTTGGCAGAAGCATCGTTTCGCAGAATTACTTTTCGCATAAATTTCATTGCATACAGTCAATTCGCATAACTTCCTTTGGCAGTATAGTACATTGGCATAATGACGATGTAATAATAGTTCTATGATCGAATAATCGTGTCACCGAAATTTGTATCGCATAATATTTAGCTGGCATATTGTCATTTGGCACAACGTTCTTTGGCAGAATCGTACAATGGCATAATTTTTTTAAGAATAATAGTTTTTTAATATGTTTATGTGTAGTGTTTTAATATGTTTGTTGATATTTAAACAAGTTTCCTGCTCTTTTATAAAAAAAATAACCTCGAAGACGGAAGCGGGAGCAAAGCTCCCGCTTTCGTCTTCTAACCTATCCGCGATCCGAGTCAGTTTTGCCACCACTTCCACTAAGTCCCTGTTCCCTACTGCCTACGTGATTCGTGAAATTCCGTAGTAATAGGTATTGTACAATTTCTCGCTTGGCTCGCGCGTTTTAGGGTCGTCGCTTCGCTCGTCGTACCTACACCGACCTGCCTTAGAACGCTTTCCGCGCTAGTTTTACCTAGAGCAGCACGGTTCAATATTTGTACGGCTTCGGCGAAACGTATATTCTGGCACATAAAATTATGTAAAAATAAAGTCGGTATAAAATTCTGCGAATGTAAATTCGGCCATATTACTATTCTGTAATTCAAAATTCTGCCAAATGAGTGTTATGCGACATGATAGTTATGCTAATTATATGATTATGCTAAAGTATCATTCGGCTAAAAATGTATCTGCGATAACTGTTATGCGGAGTGTATTTCGGACAATCGATATTATGCCAGATAA
The DNA here is from genome assembly GCA_947578815.1 of Epinotia ramella. Classification (NCBI taxonomy): domain Eukaryota; kingdom Metazoa; phylum Arthropoda; class Insecta; order Lepidoptera; family Tortricidae; genus Epinotia; species Epinotia ramella. Next base: position 312,818 of record OX388203.1, read on the forward strand.
AGGGAACCCATTGTACGAGTATAGGTACATGTTTGTCCCCAACCTGTATAGGTCATCAAAGATATTATGTTTACGTTTTTTGCAAATTCTTCCATTTCTCGCCTTATCAAATGGTAGAATTTGCAAGGTGATAAAGTGTAAACACAATATCTTCCATTTCGACTGGTAGACAAGCCGGTATCCAATCATTTCATAAAAAACTTTTCATAAATATTCATTTTAAAAACAACTTTTGGCAAACTAACGATTAACAAATTAGTGATTTCATAAAATATTGTTTTACAAATACTTTATTAGACAAATTATTCACTTGAAAAAACATTTTATTACCGTAAAATAGTATGGATAAAACTGACATTCAAACCTCGATAACATTTTATTTTTACTTGCAAACTGAATGTTGTATATAATAAGTGTTCCGGACGTTTGTATTTTAGTTTTTTTATGATTTTGGGTAGTTCCATTTCATAACTATAACGATAAACACGAAATCCCACCTCACCCTGTATTCCCTTGTAGTTGAAGTGAGATGGGTTTTCATACACAGGTGATTTTGGAAGATACTTGGATCGTTTTTTTTAATAATGAATATTACTACAGCTCCATTTTAAATTGGAATACATTATTAAGGTAGCAGTAGCCTTAAAATCCCATCTCACCCCCCTTTTATCCCTTCTCTCCCCATTAATAACCCAACTCTCCTCGCGATCCCTACTCAACCCATTTTATTTATTTTATTAATTAGTTGACAATTTACTCATTTATTATTCGTGACAATTGGCAAAGTAACGTATGGTAAAAGAACGTTTAAGAGGAAACACTAAGGGCGAGATAATTGAGAAATAGGAATTTGTAAAATGTATTGCTGTCGCGCCAACCTCAAGCCTCCCCTCCGCAGAGCGCGATAGAGACAACTGCAGCTTGGACCGAAAATACCTATTAAAAGTACATAAAATCAACTTTTCGTAGTCCCCTGATGTCGTCTCCAAAACTTGACCTATTTAACTATTTGTATCAAAGAAAGGCTTTGGCCGTGTTCCTGTTCCCTCTACTGCCATTATCTAGGGAGAAAACAGGGGACTACGTTTCTATGGAAAATCGGCCGTTGTGTTTCCTCTTAATAAAATGCATTGTTTGTACCTCATTTAATAAATCATTTGTCCTAAGTTTTAAACATTAACATAACTTGGATCTTTTCAAGACGAGACTGAATAGGCACTATCTAGGTATGCATTCTAACACCCCCGACCTTCACTTACCATCAGGCGAGATAGTGGTCAAATTCGTAACTTTACGTAATATATTTTTTTTTTCATAATTATATTTCTTTGGGTGCCACGAGGATACAGATATTGTATGATTCTAACACAAAGTAAATGGAAGGTCATGACCCCTTTTACATTATTCCTGGTACATCTTAGAATGTACTGAAAACGCGCGATTCCCTACCTATTCTACTCCAAACCCGGTCGGTGTAGGTATGACGACGCGAAAGGAAAGCGAGTCTAAGCAAGCGTAGTCGTTGGTCTTGTAATAAACATAATCCTTGACCACTCTAAGTTCGCCGGAGGCGCAGAGGTAACAATTCGGTTTAAAAAAGCGTGTTATGATGAGATATTTAAAAATTATAAGTAGCTTAAATAATTAAATAAGCCCGGAAAATGATAAAATACGAGCCGTAGACATAAAAAAATACTGTGGAGTGAAGTGTCATTTTTCACCAGTGTTAAGACATTTAATAAATTCCTGCATTACTACATCTGTGTATCCCGACGAACTTAAAATTGGAATAATACGACCTATCTACAAAAAGGGACCTACACAGACTATAACAACTACAGACCAACCACTATACACTGGTCGTGTATTAATTAACAAGGTCGCTGAGAGATACCTCGTTAACCAAATTAGTAATTTCTTGACTCGACATAAAATAATTAACACTAAACAGTTCTGTTAAAAAAAAAACCGAAGTGCCTCACAGCTACTTTGTGAATTCAGCAATGAAATCAACGAGCACATGCATGAAAAAAGGCATGTGCTCGTTGTTTTCATTGATTTCATTAAAGTTTTCGATATGCTAAAATACGAAACGCTATTCAGCAAACTAGAGTAGAACGGTATACAGGAGGCTAGTTAATTTGATAAAAAACTATCACGCTAACAGATATACTCGAGTTAAGGTTACACATACAGTGAAGCTGTAAAAACGGATAAAGGGACGGCACAGGGATCTATTATTGGCCCAACCGAATACTTGGTGTATGTTAATTAAATGTGTAACATTATAACTGAGGGCTCTATCTACCAGTTCGCGGACGACACATGCATTATCACAGCCGACAGAGATATAGCTAAGGCCGAGAGCGTAAATGCAAACAAACTTTAACACTCTCTGTAAATGGGTGCATGACGTTATTAACGCGCAAAAAACAAAAATAATGCATGTTCGTTCGGCTCATAACAAAATTGCAAACGAAGTTTCTGTAGTTGCCCATCAGCACAATTGCCTACACCAACACAGTTACGTGTAACTGTGAAAAAATAGATGTGGTAAAGGAACACAATATGTACATTGGACTTATAATAGATCACAGGCTCAACTGGGGACCTCATGTTAATTACGTATGCGACAAGCGGAGAGCTATCTTGAGTACATTATCCTTTCTAAAGCATAAAGTACCGTACAGAACCCTACGTCTGCTATACCTCGCTGACTCTGTGTTCGGCTAAGCCCTAGGTACCTATAGTAGAACCTATAAGACCTATATAGAAAAAATATATAACCTACAAATTAGAATACTAAAAAGTATTGTACCAAAAAATATTAAAGACCATTATGTAGGTAATCGACTATTCACAACTATTGAAATACTTTAATCTACTTCTTGTACAAAAAAAAAAAACTAGCCGTCTTAGTTATAGAACATCACAATGTTACAAAACTCAAAGTTTAGAAAAGATGTATTAGATTAAGAAAGTTATCATCCCAAAGCCAATTTTGTTTACCTAAATATAATATCATATACGGTGCTCGAAAATACTCGTACTTCCTGGCTAAAATAATAAATCAATTACCTGAACATGTACAAACCTTATATGTGAAAGGTTGTAAAATAAGAAAAATATTGAAGATATACTTTTTAAAATGTAATAAATGTAACCTATATTCTGTATTGTTTTTAATTTATAATTTAACAATAAATTAGATCAGTAGAAAATTAAGAACTCCCCACCGGCACACAACGCTCTCCAAGGTTTTGCCTAGATGCGCATTGTAATGATAACATGTATTTCATTGTTTTTGTCTTAATCAATCAATAAATAAATAAAATATAAAAGGTAGAATTGCGGCCCTACAGCGCGCGAGCCAAGCGAGCGAAGCGAGCGTGCCGCGGCAGTGGCCGGCGAAGCGCCAGTACCGATTTTTTATATTAGGTAAGTACTATACTTTTTATGAATTTACAACAGGGATGTTCCTTGGCTTTTTATGAAACAATCATTTATCAATCGATGTTTTGCAAAATGACTTATTTTATAAACGAATTATTTTGCAAATTATATTTTTAAAATGACAATTTAACATTTAAAAAATCATCTTATAACGATGCGAGGGAATGACTGAAAGTAGTACAGTCAGGATTCGTCGACGGCTATTTTAAACCCGCTAATTGTTGGAGACTTCAAAGTTACCTGTACCATACCTTAACACACAACGTTGATCAGTGATCACAAAAGCCTTTCAACAAACGAAAACATTTTGACAAGATGAAACGTTCAAATGTATTCTCACATTTTCTTTCATGACAATCACATTCTAATTCCAACGTCTCCACGTCGCGACAAAGTTTAATATCAAACGACGTATCTGCGGTCAGTGTGCTGGAAACATGAGCTACCTAGCCTTAGAAGTGAAACGTCATATAAGGGTCACAATCGTGATGCTTATACAAACTTTTGGCTAATTGTAGCTCTGTTAATTAAATTTGCTTTTCACATTTAGTCTGCGGGTGAACTATGCGGGGGATTACACGTTCGCGTAGCTGTATGGAATGTAGCGTAACACAGAAATGCCAACATAATGAACGATAATGCAATGCAAATTCGGCTTGTTAAATTTGCACGTTTCGTGTGTACTATATTAATTATGTTAGCAATTGCAAATTTATTGAGATTTATCATAACTCATGACATATTCGTTGATAGCTTACACACTACACGTACTATCTTTGTGAATTCTAGTTTTCAAAAAACGTTGCTGCGGTCTAAATACAGACATGGAAGAGAAATGTTGTAGCTCGAAAATGACTACCGTAAAATATTTGAACATCAATAACTAAGTTATACCAGGCGCGGGACACTCCGCGATTTACGTTCCTCACCGGTGCCCCAACGTTGGGGAACCGGCATTTACTTGTAGCGATGAACGTCGACGTCGTCAGAGGGCCATAAATCTTAATGTTTTGGCTGAGAACAAAGCGCCTTTTGTAAAGATCAAAGGAGTGTCCCTTCTGTACTTGTACTATTATCTATTCTGTGGTTAAATGAAATTGGAACCTACCAATTTGTTATTATCAATTGATACAATTCAAAAGTATACGTAATATGCATGTAACGAAACATCAGAGACTCGTTTAGTGATGGGACATGACGGATCTTAAGTATATCGGTACTTTTTAATTTGTAAGTACCTAACGAATATTCTTGTAAACTTCGTTTATCCGCTATACGTGTCTTTCATGCACTACCAGGTGAAATTAAAATCTTAGATAGTAATCGATTTAGGTGTACCGAAGTTAAAATCCTGGCTCATGTTATTTACAATTTAAATGAGTATTTTTTGAAATAGGATAGAATGTAGAAGAAACTAGTTGTAATTAAAGGTAATGTATGTTAAGGTAAAAATTGTATGCTCGAAATGGGCGACTGTTGGTTCTGTCAATTTATTTAACACCTTTGCACACAGTTTACAATTAATAATTATTTTACTTTAATTTAATTTACTTTATCTTTACTTGATTATAAACGGGAACCACACAAATAAATATAAAATAAATGAAACCGCCTAAATAAAACAAATCAAAACTGTAAATCGATAAGATGATTTTTAATTTGTTGCTTTGGATTGATTTATTAAGCCAATATCTTAACACCATTTACATGTGAATCAGTGAAATTTTAGGAGGAGGAAAAAGAAAACGTATCGCATACAAAGCACTAGCACTCGTACTGAGTTTGGCGTCTACCCACAAATTACAGAAAAAGCCAGATAATTAATTGAACGAATTCTATACATCCGATCTCTTCTCACTTTCGGACTTACCAACGAGTAAGAAGGGGATAGAACCAAGTTATCTGAGAGGTCTTCATGTCATTGTCTCCACCTTCCCGCTCGCATGATGTATCTCACTCTCTCGTGCATAAATGTTGCTACAAAAAAAGTATAGATGTAGATTTCTTTATTTCATAAAATAAATTTAAATTATAAGTTAACTTTAAGCTAATTTACACGAATTTATTTAATGATCGTCAAATAATGAATAATATTATTAATTGAATGAAATGTCACAGGTACAATACTACATTGTTATGGACATATATTACAAAATGATTAATGATAAAGTCAAAACAAGGAATATAAATACTGATATTGATATCTCGTAATGATCGTCAAATTAAAAACTAGAACATTATCAAATTGTAATTATTATTTTCAAATTAAATTAACCATGTCAAATATATTATGTCCATATACTCACATACAGAATACAATGGATGTTCTAATAAAAAGATCCTCAGCTGACGTTTGAATGTTTCGTCAGATGGTTCAGTTCGCAATTTGGCGGGTAAACGCTCGTAATACGTTGGGCCAATTACCCTAGGATTTTTTACTGAAAGTCTTCTAGCTTAGTCGTAGATTGAGGATTTAATTGGTGGCGTCCTAGCGCATGCCCGAGAGGGACGACGGTAAATTAACCTTCCTAAATTGAGAAGAATCAGAAGTCTAATAGGTACGTTCTTGACGTCTAATGTCGTTTATGATTTAGTAGTGTTATATCGGTGACGTCAGTTTCAGTATAATATTTTGACAGGAGGTGTCAAACAAGCAGGTGACAATCAAAAGAAGCCTATACGCGCTGAGGGACAGGAGATTTGACATTGTATCTCGTTCCCACTTGTGGTATTGTCTATTATGCTTACATCCTTGTCACTCATGTGGGTATGTGTGTGTGAGTCCCTCTATCATTCTTCCTAATAATCGGATTCATGATGACATTCAATGTTATATACAATTGAGATTTTAAATGATTACTTTTATCGACTCAAGTTTCGATACTTTCAACTCTCTAGTCTGAGATTTTCACCGCTGTCACCCGCACCAAGCTACTTTGAAAGCACTGTAAGTAAATAAACTTCAACATTTTATTTTCGAGGTTTGTAAACAGATAAGTAGATAAATCTGTAACATACGGAATTAAAAATTAAGTGATTTATTTACATTTGTTAAGTTACTATTACTACCTACTAATTGCCTTATTTAAAATAGACAAACCCGTATGGATGGACGAGGTATATACTCCTCAGAATTACACCAAATATTGTTTTGTGCTGAATTGCTAAAATGATTCGTCGAAGACACCGGACAAACATTTCTTTCATGTAGTGTTTTTAGTCATCCGTAGAATCCGTATGAAAGCATGGTGGTGTATGTATGTACAATCCAGTATCAGTACCTATCCGTTATTATAGCCTACATCATCGTACAAATCTTATATCAATTTGAACTTTGTTTAAGTGCGCGACAAACCACTGTTTAAAACAATGACAACGTCGGATTACTTAAACCATTACGATTTTTCGATCGAGATAAGACTAAAGTAAAGTAAGGGATCTATTCTATCGTAGAACTGGAGTTACGCCATTTTAGAATGTAATTATTAATAAATGAATAATAAATTAAATACAAATACTAGTGAAACAATTAAACTATCAGCGTATTCCTGTTTTAAACAAAAAAAGAGGAGAGAAGCAATAACATTATAGGCTCAGAAATATGAAATGTTGACAATTGAGTAACATGGTGTTTTTCTTTTTTCGAAAAGTATGATCTAAATCCATCTCTGTGTTGTGAAGTTCATTGGCTCGAGCCAAGATTCGAAGCCTGGCAAGAGCAATTCTGTATGGTTAAGTATTTGATTATGCTAGTTAATAGTAAGGCAGGCATGCACATCTTTAGACTCGTACGGTTCCCTTACCTACATACTATGTAGGTATACAGTCTAGTTGGGGACTAAATCGATTTGTGTAAGACTGTTTCATAAAATGTATGACGGACGTGCTTCTATTCTAGGGCCGATCTGCCACCCCGCAATGTATATATATCTAGGACTAATCTTACCCCCCCCCCCCACCGAACACGGGCAAACATTTTACTTCTAAAACAAGTAAAAAAGCCAGGCGGGCTACGACCCCGTTACGATAGTTAGTGCGTCATACTGTACAAATGTGCAAAAGGTTATTATGGCTCGACATTTTGTATTCCATTATATCGATGTGCTGCGCGCACTCGTTCTGAATCGATGGTGTCGAAGCTTCACCTTCAAGGGGACAGTTTCAGATACATTTCGATATTCCTTTAATTTGAACATGTTTCGCGTGCATGAACATACACATCGTTATCAAATAGAATGCGAAATATAGATCTTAGATTAGCTCCAGGGATATCTCCCGTATCAAATTACTCAAAACCGTAGGGCTATATTTTAGGCACACCTGTAGAGGTGTGCCTAAAATATTTGAAGAAACCCTCGATTCCTTCAGGACTGCATCATCAGGTCCTGACCTGATGAAAATTCTAGTTCACTAAATGGTGCTTTTCAAGACCCAATGCACAAGTTACAAAATACCCATACCTATAATATTTGAAGATTTCCGTCGATTCCTCCAGGACCCCATCATACTAATCCTGATCCCGACCCTGACCCTGACTGGATGGCAGTAGTCCCATCACTTCGGAAGTCCCTTTCAAGTTTTTTTTTTAAATCAGGTTATAAATGATAGAGTTCTGAGGTATAAGAAACATAAATAATAATAATATTTCAAAATTCTCCGTTTATTGACTTTTGATACACAAAATTACCCAGCTGGACGCCAAGTTACAACTTTCTAGGTCATCTGGAAGTGGGCTAGGTTTTTGATCTATCCGATCCGATCTATAAGTGATAAAAATGGCGGCTTTTGGACGTTAATATCTTTTTCGTTTTACTTGTACAATATATAAAATTTCGGTTTCTAATGAACGCATTTACGGCCAAGAATCGCTACGCGCTACGTAGTGTTAATCTAAGGGGGTTTTAATACGTATACCAAATTTCATGTTTATATGTAAAATTTATAGATTTTGAGTTATTTAGGAATCAAAAGTGGCTCCAAATGGTTCGTGTATAATTTACTTTAAAAACAAAGTTTTAACCGACTTCAATTTAGTACTCCGCCAAGGCACGAGAATATTTCCACATTTCTTATCCAATTTACCACATGATCTGATTTCCGAGAGCAAATGCGCTGATTATTAGAGAAAAGAACCGAATCGCTGTATGTGGGCCGATAATATTTGAGGAATTCGACCTTAGGCACTTCATTAGTTGCTATTTCAACGCAATCTTATCAGAATCTGTGATATACTTTTGTACTTTTAAGTACATAATTGAGGAATTCCATAAGTCATCTGTGGTCTTCATCATCAATTCCACTCCACCAAATTTATGATTTCCGGGTGTAAATACACTAGTTATAATAGAAAATACCAAAATCACTACACGCGTGCCTAATATAATTGAGGAGTTCCCTCAATTCCTCATGGATCCCATCATCCAACTGAATTTTGAAAAAAATGGGACCCACCTGGAAGCATATACTTACAAACAAAAAAAGAAAATTTCGAATCGGCTCATCAATGACGGAGTTCTGAGGTAACAAACAAATAAAAAAAAAATAAAAAAAAAATACAACCGAATTGAGAACCTCCTCCTTTTTTTTGAATTCGGTTAGAAATACACGGCTGCTGCGTCGCCAGTTCCTTTTGGCTTTGAACTACGAACGCATACACCTCGACGACCTCTGTAGCCTAGTTGGTAGTGAGCCTGCCTATGAAGCAAGAGGTCCCGGGTTGGAATCCCGGTAAGGGCATTTATTTGTGTGATGAGTCATGGATGATGTCTATGTATTTAAGTATTTAACTATCTATATAAGTATGTTTATCGTGGTCTAGTACCCATAGTACAAGCTTTGCTTAGTTTGGGGCTAGGTCGATTTGTGTAAGATTGTCCCTCAAATATTATTATAATTATACACATCAATATCAAATATAATGCGAGATATAGATCTCGGAATAACCCCAAGGACATAGCTTCATATTATTACGAGTATATATAGCTAATCAGTTAAAGATCTTGTTTAACCGTACGCATTGAACATAATAATATACTTATTGCTTATCCTTCATATCAGGTATACGGTATCTACGGAAGACGCGTCGGCTTCCTTAAGATCCATGGTACTAATAAATTTAAAACCTAAAAGGGTGATTATAAAAGTGATTCATTTTAATTAACACCCATTAACCAACACAAGAGAACACACTTCTGATTTAATTTGTTGAAGAGGTATAAAACATAATGCATACACATCAACAAAACATAATTATGCATTCATATCATAGTACACTGGGTACCAAGTAACCAATAAAGTGAGTATAACTAGTTGTAGCTAGTTTGTTTATGCACAGTCAGGGGTAATTATATACTGTACATAAATAAGGATAAATTTAATATCCGTACATGACTATATTGTCAATGTCATAAAGGCGTGTACAGATATTTATGAACTATATATTATTACCCCTGACTATAGTGCCATCTAGTTTTATTTATAACGCCAACATAAGTTTGATAGAAACGGAAAGATCGAAGTATTTCTCCAAAGCAGAACAGGATGTAATCCGACCAGAATTATATACATCTGGGTACTCACCTCAAGCGATATTAAGAAGCGAGCCCATTTGTTCCCCCGAGCTCAGCCGGATCATCCAAAACCTCATTTAGATTTGCGTAAGGAAGAGTTCCTTAATATCCGATAACACTCTCAATGCACAATTACACTAACAACATCACAAGGAGAGGAGACTAGACGTAAAGTTTTATAAAAATAGATTAAAGATTCTTATAAGTACTTCGGTGAAGCATCATAAACAGATTTGCAAAATATACAACACTTTAAAACATCAACAATTTAGTTACAACAGTTCACTACACAGCAAACACTAATTTTATCTAACTTCAGTTTCCAAACACGTCAAGAATAAGTTAATTGATTAGTGACACCGGGTTTCGTGTTGTGCAAAGTTTGTGCAATTGACGTGTGGAGTTGGGCGGCTGGGCGGCTGGGCGGCGTGCGAGCGCGGCGGCGGCGCGCGGACACTGACGCAGGGCGGGCGGCTCGCTGACGGGCGCGGGTTTAGCCACGGATTTGTACTTTAGAATTGTTTTGTTACGTCACCATGTTAACTATTTCTACGAATCCCACTTACCGTTTATTTGCGGAAGCTGTAACAGCTCAATGTAACGATTTGTTTGGAAAGAATGGCGTTGATTTGTTAGACTCGATTCAGTAAGAAGGACTAGGGGTCGATTCGAGACAATCAATCAAGCGACAACGATTACCGTGACGTCTGACTCATTGCAATTCAACGTCACGAAGTAAACTTAGCAGATAGGTAACTAACCCAGTGTTTTTAACATTTTTAAACGAGTGAGCGAGGCGAACGAAGTTCTCCGCTTCGGCTTGGGTAAGAAATCTTTCGTACAGGTCGCATTTCTCAACTGATTCTCCTGAAAAGTCAGGTTCGATAATGATATACAAAGACCTTTTTTGTCGATTCAGTTATCGTTTTTTAGCCCCCGACGCAAAGAGATCTGTCTGTGTATCTGTCTGTGGTATCGTAGCTCCCAAACGGATGGACCGATTTGAATGCGGTTTTTTTTGTGATACTGCTAATTATATCCTGAGTATTCTTAGCCATGTTTCATGAAAAGCTTTAGCCGTTTTTGAAATATTTGACTTTGAAATGAACATTTCGGGGGTTTTTCAACTTTTCTTTTTGTAAGTTTTTTAAACGAGAGTTAATTGACTGAGTTCTGCAGCTCACAGAGGCACTAACACTCTAACAGTGATATTAGATGCTAAATAAACGTCTTCAGTTTTGTTGCAAATGTGCAAAGCAATTGCGCGTCGAGCAAATAGCTAAAGGATCACATTGATTACTGAAAACAATTTGGACATAGAAATACGAAATACCTATATTCCTAAGGATGACCAGCACTGCACCAATTGAGCGCTGTGTGATAAGTTTAATAGACATTGAGCACTAGGTCGAGAACTCGAGACAATATCGTAAACTACGGTTACGCGCGATCGGAAAACGTCGTTACGATTGCACTTTTATCGAACAAGCTAGCAAAGCGAATAAAGTTCTATGCTTCAGCTTGGGCCGAAAATCGTTTGTATCTCCGGTGGCTGTCACACTGTCACGCTGCCCGGCTGTTCACCTCTGCAGGTCGCATTTCTCAACCGATCTTTGTGAAATTTTGTGAGCTGGTTTGTTAATTATATATTACTAGCTTCTGCCCGCGACTCCGTCCGCGTGGAACTCGTTTATATCGCAGCTGCATACAAACTTTTACCCCCCCCCCCCCACTTCACCCCCTTAGGGGATGATTACGGGGATAAAAAATATCCTATGTTACTCTCCATCCCTTCAACTATCTCCACTTAAAAAATCACGTCAATTCGTCGCTCCGTTTAGCCGTGACAGACGGACAAACAAACAAACAAACTAACAAACAAACACACACATACACTTTCGCATTTATAATGTTAGTATGGATAAGGAAGTGTGGATTGTTGTCGATTTACTTTTTAAAAAATTGTGTAATTCCGACGTTTCCCTGAGATAAATACGAGTAGTTTCATATAACCTCAGTTTGCACACCAATTAGCTTCACTCAGTTTACAGGCCACTTATGGTTTCGGGGCAGCGGAGGGTGGAGATGAATGATCTTAGTCTAATTTAAGCACACACGATTTAATTAATTAATACATGAAATAAATTATTTTAATTATGAACTAGTGAATCCGGTCGATGTAAGATCCGAATTGAGTAATTGTCATCCCTCGTTCTGGTAGCGCGGAGCAGCGACCTCCCACGTCGCTGGGAGCCGGGCACAGGTGTATCGCGGTGATTCAGTCTTCGCCGTAGCTGCTATGTGATACTTTGCCGATACTAGTGGTGCCGTATGGGTTCGCCTGGGTATTTAGTGTTAACCCATAACACTTCCGCCCTCAGAACGTCGACTATTTTAAAACGTTTAGTGAAAATGTCGACGCTTTTTCGTCTGGGCTTCTCTTATTCTCATCGGTTTTGGCAAGTGTAGGTGCAGCGTCTTCCTTACAGGATGCCCATCGTAGGAGTTCAGGACGGCGACATAGGATGATTGTTAGCAGCAGCAAGACGATTGCAATGATGCCGCAGAAAGGTATAGTAGTATGGTATAAGCTTTGAGCGCTGGGTTCTTCCAGTAGTACAGGTGACTGGTGAGTGATCTTTTCTTCGATCGAATGAAGGGCTCTGAGATCCACAGTACTCAGGTTAAGCGTGGGTAGAGTAGCTGCAGTTAAGTTTTCGTTCCTGTTTGGAAGTTTCATTATCTTCATGGGTTGGCCTTCGATGTGGTCATTGACATTAATGATAGTGAATTGATGAGTTTTTAATATGCAACCTTGAGAAATCGTTGCGAGATAGCTTCCATGATATGTATTATAATCCTCCCTGCCGCTTAGTAAGTAGAACAGCTGTCTTCTTACAGGATTCGCTGACAGATTGGTCATTGATGAGGTGAAGGATGCAGTCCGCATGGGTCCTTATTTGGTGATTTGTCTTCTCCTCACAGAGATACCGGGTGTTATACTTCGAGCATTCAGCCTCTACATATACATAAGAATCTCTACATGTTGCTATATAGGGAAACGGGGGAATGAGGGTGACGTTGTACCTATTCGGAACTATAGATAGCCTATAAAAGTTAAACAGATTTGGAGAAATTATCGGAAATCTAAAAACTAAAACTACTTGCTTCCTATTGTAGAAAGAACCAGGTTTTATAATACTATAATACTCTCTACGTTCCAGATCTAGTATCTGGTCTTTATTGTATAACTTTCTAAGCCTAATTATCATATTACCTAAGATGTAGAATGATGGGTACTAGATGCCCTCACACTAGCTAAAATATCTTCTATTCTATGTAATTCACTCAATAAATCGTCTACGTTTCCGCTAACAATAGATAAGATCTGAGCAAATCTAGTAAGATAAATATTTTTTTTTCACTTTTTGGCTATCTTGTATTAATAGCTTAAGTGTTCTGTTGATACTGATTTGATTTTTTGTTAGGTAAACGGTTTCTGAAATGCAGGTGCTGGTGGTTTCCTACCCGTTGCCTGCTCGTTGCGTTGCTGTACGTAAATGGCAATACTTTCTTCCTGAACAAATTCTAATGCCCGTTCAATACTTTCAGGACGCATACATCTTATTGGAGAACCCAGAGGTTTGTTCAATCCGCGAACCAAAGCTTGCATGGTAAGTTTTTTGTATTGGTCTCTTTTGGACTCGATGGTCGTTCCTAAAGTTTCATGCAAGGTCACATAGGTCATGATAATACTGAACAAAGTTTGGCATCGTTCATAAAATTCCTGTGGGGTGCTCGAACCTTGAGCTAGCAAAGCGAGGTCGTTGTAGAGGGCTGTCTCATCACGCTGGTCAGAAAAATTATTAATCAACGCTGACCTGATACCATTCCAGTTTTCTGGAACACCATTAGTATTAATTGTCCGGGCCGCAGGGCCTGTGACTTTATTAAGGATGCCATTGAGTAGAGCAAGATTCGTTAATTCGGCTCCCGGGTTATTCGAAACGTAGGTAAGTACTAACTGGTCGCACAGACGTATAAATCTTTTTAAAGTATTGGGGTTCCCGTCAAAATCGGGCACTACACGCAACGCCTTGTATATCGAGTCAAGGTCGGTTTGCGCCATATTATCACTTAAATTTCTATTCGTATCTACTAAATTATTCCTACTTGTTCTCCTAGGAGGTAGGGTCTCCTGGGATCTCTGGTTCCCGGGATAAAAAATTTTGACAGTTGAAATTGGGAATGGGAAAGGATAGCAACACAATAGAAAAATTCTTAGTATATAAAACTCACAGTTTCATCATCGGTCTCCGGTATCGATAGCTGGATAAGCCTCCGGCTGCAACCGCCCGTAGGTTCTGAATTCCGAAGTCGCGAACGTTCCCGATATAAGAGAGTCTTTACACGATTTTTGCGTAAATAGTTCGCACTCCCGAACTTCACTCGACTGCGCCACTTATGGTTTCGGGGCAGCGGAGGGTGGAGATGAATGATCTTAGTCTAATTTAAGCACACACGATTTAATTAATTAATACATGAAATAAATTATTTTAATTATGAACTCGTGAATCCGGTCGATGTAAGATCCGAATTGAGTAATTGTCATCCCTCGTTCTGGTAGCGCGGAGCAGCGACCTCCCACGTCGCTGGGAGCCGGGCACAGGTGTATCGCGGTGATTCAGTCTTCGCCGTAGCTGCTATGTGATACTTTGCCGATACTAGTGGTGCCGTATGGGTTCGCCTGGGTATTTAGTGTTAACCCATAACAGGCGCTCTGCCAGTCTAACGATGTTTTCTACTTCATTATTTTATTCATGAAAACAAAATACAATAAAATAAAATAATAAAAAAAACTTAGGCCTAGCCAAAATGTCCCCCTGCTGGAGTCGTCCCTGGCGCAAAGGTGTAACCCGTAACGGACAACCCTTGCACCAAGTACGACCCCACGCGATACTTCATTATTCGTTTTCGTCGTAGTCGACGGTAAACTTCTGCGATGCGATCCAGTAATCCATGTGAAGTGATAGCCGAAACAGTTAAAAAGCTTTGGTTTGTTTTGCAATCGAGACAGGTCAGCGTTAGATTATATTTATATTTCATGAAGCTTGCTGGAATTCCTTAGACCGCAAGAATAAAAATCACCGAGCTAGGTAGTAGGTATTTAACTTAAAATATACAATAAATTTAATAGTATTTTGAACATTCATCCACTGTCATACTGGGTATGCAAGAATAATGTCACAAAGTTTTTAGAAAAGCTTAATTATGATGAGACTGAAGCACTTGTTTATGGTAGCTAAGGAACTTTGTTAATTGATAATTAATAGAAACTAATTTTATAGAAATACCTCCTAGGTAAATTTATATCCCTTACCCTGGTTTACTCAAAACTAACATAACTTTAATGATTTAATTAGTATACGTATGTTTAGGTACAGTTAATATTGTATAACTGTAGAACATAATTCTCCCTATGTCCCGAGGTGGGCGTAAATAGCTGCAACACAGTTTAATACTAAAGCAGCTGCTTACGATCTTGTTGTTTTAAATATGCTTGTTTTGATGTTCAATAAAAACGTAAAAAAAAAAAATGTTTAAATGCTTATTAGACCTCCGTGGGTAGACTGACATGGTGGACTGATGACCTGGTAAAGGTCGCGGCAGTCCGCTGGGTGCGGGTAGCGCATGACCGGTCACTTCCACACTCTTTAGGGGAGGCTTTGATGGTAGGAGGAGGAGGACTGCCGGTGGACGTCTTTCTGCTGATATGATGATGATGATGATTTAACTATACTGATAGTTGATTTGAGATATTTCAAGCCGTTGAGCGATGTGTCCGGTTCGTCCCGCCATTAGATTAGATTAGATTAGATTTATTTATTACACGATAAAAATTACAATATAAATTTGCATAAAATGTCAAGATTACAAGAATTCCCGCGCGAAGCATTTCCGCGCTGGCGTTCCTCGTCTACGTCTTTTAGACTTCTCGTGGTTCCAATGGTGTTATTATCTTTGCACAATTCTTCGATAGTTTTATAACAAAACTGGCTTTGATCGTAAATACAGCTATAAATACGTTTGATGACCCGAATTTGGCAGAAAACACCGGCTGACTGACGCTACAGAATCAAGTTTTAGTGCCTTTTCTGAACCTAACTTTTCAGCCATAGTTCTGAGACAGACAACGGCCTAAGTACTAGTCTCATTTTTTTTTCTAGGATATATTTGTGTTCTTTTGCTTTTGGTTTGTGTCTTCTATTTCCTTGTTATTGTGTTCTTACATTTTGTTGACATTGTAGAATAGAATAGACTAGAATAGAATGGCATTTATTCAGGCAACAACACATCATAAGTAATAAAAATAAAACACATTAACAAATACATCGAAAAAGTAGGTCGGGATGTGGACCTGAAATGGCCTCCACTCAGCAATGCAGTTGGCACGGCTAGCGTGATCAACGGCGCTGGTTTTCTGTGGAGCCAGCGGGGTGTGCGGGTCAGCGTACTGTGTGTGTGTGTGTGTGTTTTTGACTTGTGTCAGTAGATACAAATACCTTATATGAAATATTAATCTAAAAAATATATATATATATTTTCTTAATATTTCTCTGTTTTTGACGATCGTGATAATAATTCTTATTTTTTTGACATCTGTAATGTAATTTTTTATCATGAATTAAATAATGTAATCTAATCTAATCTATAACGATTTGAAGTATTTGTCACTCGAGGAAATCACTAAAACCTAGTCTATTTTGAACAATTGCTAATTGAACGATCACAACTAACAAATGATTGTTATGCTTTAGGAGCTGTACCCCTGCAGCATGATCACGTAAGTCGCAACGCATTGTACGTACGTTAGGTAGATCTAAATGTAAATGTTCATATGGAAAAATTACCTAACCTAACCTGACGCGCGTTCAAAACGTTACGAATCACCCCTCTGGTACTCCTTACTCCTTTCCTCTGGTGGTCGCCGGTTCGAATCCGGCTCGGAACATTAAATTTTTCAATTTTTCCTTTATTTAAAAATGTATAATTTCGTTAGCAGCGTAACTGCTTAATACTACATTAATTTAGTACGGGGTGGCGCATCGTTACTGACGATTTCTCAATATAATTTGAGACGTTGGTGCCGTTAAGAAGCCTAAGTCTTCTGGTAGATGTCGCTACACGCCTCCCTAAGGCGTTGTAGGAAGGAACTGATTGAAAGATTTGATGGCCGAACCGGATTGTTCCGATAGCTCAGTTGGTTAGTAGCGACGGGCCATGAATGTCTGTGGTCGCCGGTTCAAATCCGGCTCGTAGCATTAAATTTTAAAATTTTTCCTTTATTTAAAAAAATATAATTTCGTTAGCAGCGTAACTGCTTAATACAAAATTAATTTACATCTTTACGGTTGACCGCTGGCTGAATATAATAAAAAAAACATTTAATGTATAGTCAAGGGCATAAATACACTCGCGGTCAAAGAAACCGGGTCAGTACGAAAATTTGTAATATCTCCTAAAATAATAAAGCTAGGGACATGAATTAAACTGCATATTGTAGATAATTTTATACTGAATTAAATAACATCAAATGGTGGAATCGTAATTCTTTTGTTTAATAAAATTACATAGGAAACAAAAAATCAACCAATTTTACGTACAAAAATAAGCAGTAGGTACTTCACATACAACACAAACAATAAAAATTAATACTTCGTATTGCCTCCTCGGGCTCTTCTTACAGCTTCTAGACGATTCGGCATGCTGTTTATTAAGTTCTTTATGCGTTCTTGCGGGATATTGTCCCATTCTTCCACTAACGCCTATTTCAGGTCTCTAAGTGTAGCTGGGGCGGGGTTTCGAGCTCTTACACGCCTCCCAAGCTCGCCCCATACATGCTCAATCGGATTTAAGTCCGGACTCCTCGAGGGCCAGTTCATACAGTTGATACCAACCTCCAAAAAATAATCTCTGACAATTTGAGCTGTGTGTGGCCTGGCGTTGTCATGCATAAACATAGAATTTCCACCCATATTAATTAAGTATGGGCCGACATGCTCATTAAGAATCTCTTCTACATATCTTGCACTCGTTAATGATCCATTTTCTATTAAAACTAACTCCGAGCGACTCTCTGAAGAGATTCCAGCCCAAACCATGACTGACCCACCGCCGAACGCCACCTTTTCCTCAAAACATGCTGGAATAAAACGTTCACCAGGCCGTCTGTAAACTCTTTGCCGCCCGTCATTTGCATAGAGCATAAATCTGGATTCATCGGAAAACAAAATTCTTGCCCAATCTTCGTCACCCCAGTATCTGTGATCGCGGGCATAAAGTCGTCTTGCTGTTCGATGTATTCTTTCAAGTTTTGGGCCATTGGCCGGCCTATGTGGGGTCAAATTTGCTTCTTTGAGCCGCCGCCTGACAGTCCGCTCGCTGATGCCGTCCCTTCGGGTCTCTAAAAGCTGATTTTTCACTTCAACTGCTGTGAGGTGCCGATTTCGGAGCATGGTTGTAACAATAAATCGATCTTCTCTAGCTGTAGTACATCTTGTTTTGCCGGTTCCTGGTCTTCTAAGGTTCTGCCCAGTTTGTAGGTAACGTTGGAGGACTCGCTGCACTGTAGAAAGTGACACACCTGTTCTTCTCGCTGTATACCTCTGACTTCTTCCTTCTTCTAACATAGTGATGATACGAGTACATACATCTCGTGTTAGCGGCATGATAGACATTCAAGAATGACCACAAAATAAAACAATGACAGCCTTTTATTATAGTTCTTTGACAGATTGAAAATAATTGCTTAAAAACAAGCAAAAGTAAAACGAACGCAATTTCAAATAAGTACCCAATTGGTCTTTTTTTTTCAATTAAACCTTTTTCCAGTTACTACGTAGAACATTGAAGGTTGGATTTAGAAGGATATTAAATTCTCTATAAAACAGAGTTAGTTTCATGCAGATACGACCAACGATTTACAAAATATTGAGGTTTTCGTCACTGACCCGGTTTCTTTGACCGCGAGTGTATATATACGTTCCCACGGCGTCAAAAATATCATCAATTTGTAGAAATAAAATATTCAGATCATACACAATGTGAGCAAATCTATAAATCAACAGAAGGCATCCCACAGGGGTTTGTACTCGGACCTTTGTTGTTTATCATCTTTATAAACGATCTACCGGATAATGTGTTCAAAATGGTACACCATATTTATACGCTGATGACACAAGTCTGATTTTGGGAGTGGAATGTTACGAGAGGCTAATACATGTAACCAATTGTGGCTGGGGAGACATATCTCATTGGTTCTTCGCGAATGGCCTATCGCTAAACAAAGACAAATGTTTCTACATGATATTTAAACGTGCACACAACTCTGTAGATTGTGTTTTGAACCTACCTCTTAACAAAACTGATTCTATCCGTGGGGTAGAACTAAATCCATGTATAAAATGGTATGATCACGTTAACCTTGTTGTAAAAAGACTAAGAAGTGCATGTTATACTCTAAAATCAATGACTAAAGTAGGCGATAAGATTAAGAACTATTTACTACTCTTATGTCGAAAGTATCATCCGATATGGAATTGAAGTTTGGGGCAATAGTTCATATGTGAATAAAGTGTTGTTAATGCAGAAGAAATGTTTAAGGTTTATTGAGGGTTACTTCCCTGAAACACATAGACACCTATTTATAAAAAACAACATTTATACTGTTACTGCATTATACCTGTATCAGGTTTGTCTTCATGTATACAAAAATCAAAACCTTTACGAATTAAAGAAATATTGTGAAAGATATCCCTTGCCTCGTAACTTGGACCTCTTATTGCCTCAGTCAAATTTTGCTAATTTTAAGAAAAGCTTCAACTTTATAGCCATAAAAAATTAAAATAATCTCGAAATTGACGTACAGAATTCTAGCAGCATAAGGAAATTTAGTGGGAAGTTAAAATCATACTTAATACTTAGACCTTTCTATAACTTGGACGAATACTTTGGTAAGATATTTGATTGATCATTCACTTGTATTTAATTAAATTTTTTGTTCCCAATAAGCATCAATCATCCATCACTTGTTCCATTTTATCTATCAACTATTGTAATTTCCTTGTTATTATATATTATTTCTCTTCTTTGACATGTTTGTACCGATTTAATGCAATTGTAATTTATATTTAAACTGACTTTATTATAGTATTCTTCACCTGACATTCACTTAATTATCTTAAATGTAATCCTATTTCGTATATTTTTCTAAGTTTAAGTCTATTACTCTGTTATGTTTTACTGTCGAATTGTTAAATCTATTGATGCTGTTTATTATGTATTACTGCATGGACGTGTCCTTTAACGCAATAAATGATGAATACTGAATACTGAATCTGTACAGTTGATAAGCCAGAAGTATCTGTACAGTAATTCGGTCAAAAATATGTTATCATTTTATTAGTCAAAAAGTTGCCGTATGAATACCTAAATACTGGCCGTATTAATACCTAAATTTAAGTGTCAAATTTGTTCTATCACAGCTTATAACAGAGCAGTCAGATAAATAAGAAATTTATGGCCTCCGATTTGCCTACATATATTTGACTGACATTGTACATTTATTTATGGCCATGTAAATGTCTAGAACATTTGACTAATAAAATTATCACATATTTTTGACCGGATTACCGTACATATATTTCTGGCTAATCTTCTGTACAGATATTTTTGACACCTTGGGAACGTATATATATATATTTATGCCCTTGACTTGATTATTATGAATGCATATTTGCTCCACTTTCCTTGTAGTTTCTTGAAGGCTTATTTCTGAAGGGTTATCTAGACAGAATCAATCCGATCATATCTTTAAGATCCCAAGTGCTAAGCGAGTTGTAAGCGATGAAATAGATTATGGAGTTTAATTCCAACGTTTCATTTCAATCAATCCTTTTAGATCGGAGTCATGTCATCACGTGTTGTTTTGTTGTCAAATCAATGCTGTTAATTAAAGCCACAATCATCGGCTATCGTGACGTGTTATTATTTTGTTGCCGACGTGTGAAGTTACCCTCTAATCTGGAACTTGCACTTGCAAATACGAGTGTAGAAAAGGATCCTGCCATTCCACGTACCAGCCCAGGGCCCAGCCTCATCTTCGTCATTACTTTAGACTTTAGAGTGAAGTAACTTGAAATGTGTCTAATCTATCAAAGATTTAAAGTATCTATACAATAAGGCGCCAAAAGTCCGAGCGCTAAAGTATGCCATTCCAAGTTATGCCAAAAGTGTTCGGCCAAAAGATTTTAGGACAGTCAATAGTAGGCCACGCTAAGGGCTTCCGTTTTGCGATTTCGGCGGTCCCTCCAATTTTACGCCCATAGAGCGCGATGGCATAACTCACACACTCATACAATGTAATATAGCGATATTGACCGTGACGTTAGTAACCCGACGAAATGAAATAGCGGCAGGTTACGGGAACAATTTGCGACGACCGAATGCTCCTCCGACTGAAGGGCAAAATTTACAAGAGCATTATAAGACCTGTCGTCATGCATGGGTCGGAATGTTGGGCCGCAAAGATGACGGATGAAACGAGATTGCATGTTACGGAGATGAGAATGTTGAGATGGATGTGTGGCGTGACGAGAATGGATCGAATAAGGAATGAGTATATAAGAGGAAGCCTGAAAGTCGGTGGTATGGACATGTTATGCGAAGGGATATTAGTCATGTTACTAGAAAGCCATTAAGTATGAATGTGGAGGGTTGTAAGAGAAGAGGTAGACCAAGAAAAAGGTGGATGGACTGCGACGATATGAATAGAAAGGAAGTGTGTGATGAGTTGACGGGCGATAGAGAGGTATGGAAAGAAAAAAACGGGCTGCGCCGACCCCATATAAATGGGATAAGGACAAGCAAATGATGATTAATAAAAAACTTTAACGGCTATATTTCTGGAGCCGACAAGCCAGTGGCGCCGGCTGGTGAGTGCAAAAACGGTAGCCCTCATTGAAGAGCTTTACTCTTTTTCATGTTATTGTACTATGAACTGCCTCTGTACGCAGTGATTCAAGCGACACCGCCGCGAAATCACTCACCCTGAAGAAGAACTCCCGAAGAGTTCGAAACATCAAATCAATTCATTTAAATCATTCCTTGCAAAAAAAAGCCTACTATGCAGCAAAAGATTTACTTAGCCATAGTTATTAATTTAGTGTAAATTAGAAGGCTGAAATTTTCATTTTGTGTTTATTTTACCTTATATTCTTTATTATATGTATGTATATATCTCAGCTACAAGATAATTTATTAATAAAATATAGGTACCTATTGTAATACCCTTACAGGGTTCATGTTTGAAACCTTATGTCACTATTGTTATCTTTGTACGTCACCAGCATAAATATATGACTATGGGCAACGCTGCAAAAATATCTGGTCATCAATTGAAGGTATAATTATGTGACGATACAAAGGCGGTAAAAATATGTGATGATTTACAGCCAGCATAAAAATAATTTGCCTGTAACAGCATAAATATCGGATCAGCCCGGGTAAAAAAATCTGATACTCCACTAAATCAAAATAATGTAATATATGACCAGCAAAACTATCTATCCGCATTATACAGAGCGTGCTTGGCCTTCGCACACGTACCGCGTGTGTGTAGGATCGTAAAAGTAACCTATCTACCCAAACCAGGTAAGGCGGATTACAGTGAAGCCAAATCGTATAGGCCGATAAGTTTATCGTCGTTTTTCCTCAAAACACTGCAGAAATTGGTAGTTAGACACATAAGGGATGGCCCATTAAGGAGACATCCTCTGCACGAACTACAATGTGCATACCAGCCAGGGAAGTCAACGGAAACCGCACTTCACCTGGTAACAACCAGGGCTGAACAAGCTATAGAGAATAAAGAACTATGTCTGGCTTTTTAGGCGTGGAGGGAGCGTTCGATCGTACCACGTATAAAGCTATCAGCGAAGCAGCTGCAAAACATGATGTAGAGCCGACCCTATGTAAATGGATAGGCAACATGCTAAATGGCAGACTAATAAAGTCATCTCTCTTAAGGGATGAGATAATGGCCACGGCCACAAAGGGATGTCAATAGCTCATCGACTGACGCCATTTTCAGAGGCAAACTAAAAAAGATCTTACTGGACATGTCGTGTTACGCCATTGACGAATTTAATGATAAGGTATTATTGACCCACGCATAACTTAGTTAATAACTCTTAATTAGACTGACATCTACAATGTCAATGAATATTTTTTTAGGAATATTGTATATCTATTTATAATTAAAACTACCTTGACATGTATAAAACGTATGTACCTACCTACTCTATTTGACATATAAAATAATGCATTTTATGAATAAAAAATCTGAATCTGAATCTGAATCTGGTGGGGTACTCTCACCAACTCTTTGGAGTTTGGTGGTGAACTCACTCCTGATAGAACTCAATAAAGGTCCCATCCACACGGTAGGATATGCTGATGATTTAGTGATACTGGTTATAGGGAAGTTCCCAGGCACGGTATCAGAAATTATGAACAAGGCACTGCAGACAGTGGAGACATGGTGCGACCGGCACCAATTATTCATTAAACCGGGCAAAACTGTAGTAATACCCTTTACTAGGAAAAGTACAGCAGTTAAAACTGTACGGGAGGGTACTAGAACTGTCCAATGATGTGAAATATCTAGGTGTCACACTGGATAAGGAACTGAATTGGAAGAAGCATACATACGAGTATCTCACTATTACAAAGGCACTGAGGGTATTTGGAATGTGTAGATCAGCGTATGGCAAAACATGGGGACTGAAGTGGATCTACACCATGATGGTGAGCCCCATATTATTGTACGGTAGCCTGGTATGGTGGCCAAGGACTTTAATGAGCACATGCAGAGATGCTAATAAATGATAATAAATAAATCTGAATCTGAATCTGAATCTGAAGGTGCAGAGATCGGCATGCATGGCTATAACAGAGGCGTTTCGTACCACGCCTACAGCGGTGCTAGAAGTCCTCAGTCCTGGACTTACTGCCACTTCAGTTGGGTGTCAATCACTTGTCTGGTGATTAAGTTAGAGGCGCGCAAATCGCTCTACAGATTAAGAACTCTAGGACTGTGGAGCGATAGCATGCCAAAGACTAAGCACAGAAACATGGGAAGCAACAAAAAGCTACCCAAGTTTGTATTGAACTACACAACAAAAGTTCCATCCAGGGCTGAATTGGCCGAAGGTCTAGAACAACCGAGGTCTGTTATCGAAGACAGTATATGGTGGACAAAAATGGGATCCGGTACGGGAGCAGGCATTTATGCGAATGACTACAGCAGTAGTGTAAGTATGGGTAGTTTGGCAACCGTCTTCCAGGCGGAGACATACGCCATAATTGCCTGTGTACAGGAGAATATAGACATTCAAACCAAAGGGCAGAACATCTTTATACTCAGTGACAGTCAAGCGGCCCTTAAAGCACTTACGGCGCCGAAAGTGGATTCTAGACTAGTCTATAATGGCGTCCAGGCACTAAAACAAGCTTGGAAAGCACAATAAGGTGCAACTAGTTTGGATACCAGGGCACGAGGGCTTCATCGGCAACGAAAGAGTGGATGAGCTTGCAAGAGGGGGGTCTACAAATCACTTTGTAGGTCCAGAACCATTTGTGGGACTCTCGCAGGGAACCATAATTTCGGCCTTTAAAGCCTACTCCAAAACCAAACACCAACACGAGTAGAGGAATGAGGTGGGCTTGAGGCACTCTAAGCTCTTCATAGAAGGAGTGGACTCGGGCTGGACTAACAAACTCTGGAAATCCAGTAGGAAGCAACTCAGAATCATAACTGGGGTGTTCACAAGTCACTTCGGGGTCAAGGATCTCTTGGCCAAGATGGGACTATCGGATAGTTAGACTGTAGAATGTGTGGCGCGGAGGATGAGACTATGGAACAGTTATTGTGTGAATGTCATGCCCTTGCCAGGCAAATAATGAATTACTTTGGTAACGGCTATCCGCAACCAAAGGAATTCAAGATGCTTCCGCTGAGCTGCATCATCCGCTATGTGGAAATGATAGAGCGAGCTTGGGAGTAGGCATAAAAGAGAGGGCAAATGCACAGAAGAACCCACTGGGTCAAAGTGCATCCGAAAGGGCCCTCATCTAGATAAGATAAGATAAGATCTATCCGCTGTAGAAGCATAACCATCGGATCACATAAAGAGCATAAATATCTGATACGATTCAGTAAAAAATATCTGAAAATTCTGCAAAGACGAACTTTATTTGCTTTAATATTCAGTCGTAATTTTAATATAACTATTTAATGCTTCTTGAAAAGCGTATTAACCTGTCATTGGATTTTGCCGTCTTACGTTTTACGACATTATTTCCATTGATAAAATAAATAAGTAACAGTTGATCTTAGCTTTTGAATCATGGACATGGTTCCGGGAGTTTTAACTTTAAGCAAGGAAATTTACACCAAGAATGAAAAGAAGGTCGGTGGTTATTTTCAAAAAAACAATTTTATTAAAATATGGTATCAAAACTGAACCAGAATTGAGCACCATAGTAAATGCAAGAACAAAAAATAAAAGTTGGCATGTTTGGCAATAAAATTAACGCTTTAAAAATCAACTATTTTAACAAATGTTATAACAAACTTATCAAAGCTTTTGGTTTTCAAGTTAAAAATGTCATTTAAAAAAAAATGCAAAACTTTATTTCAAAAGAACACTGTATCACTCCTGCAACATAGTGATTCCATCTGGTTATTGGAATAGGATAAAAAATAGTTTGAAAATAAAACCCTTCGTTTTTTTATACTTATAACATAACCTAATCCCCTTTATTTTGTAAAAAAAAGTTGAAAAGCAGTATATTTCTTTTCTAAAACTGTTCCGTGAAATCTTTTTGTTTTTTTTTTTATTTTTAGATACAAGGGCTGATCAATAAGTTCTAAGAATTGGTATTGTTCAAGTGCCTAAGATACTGTTTCATTATTCATTAGTAAAATTAATAGGTAAGTAAACAATTCAGATATTACTGATTTGTTCTTTTAATATGATGGTAAGTATAGCATATAACATATTCTGACGTCAGTAAAATGGGAAGATATTTGGTTGAATGTTGGGGCGGTTATGACAAAATTCCAAAAATGACAATCAGTTTTCGGAGATACTATGTATTTCTACTTTCTGTATTGACAATTTGCATATTATTTTTATTTTTATTTCTTAATAGATGAAATGTATCTTGATTATTGTATAATTATTGCATGCTAATATGGCTAAATGTGTGTTCATTTTAAGTAAGTAAGTAAAATTTTCATTCAATATAAATGGCGAAACGTTTTGAATGTAATATTTTTATATTTAAACTTACTTTAATACAAGAGGTAACTTAGGTAATGGCATTAACATTTGTCCATATATCCTTTCTGGTAAATATTCGTCCAATAATCTATAGTAAGCTCTATTTTGCAAAGTTTGCCTTACAAAGGACTTAAATTTATTCTCAGAAATGTCTTAAACATGATCTGGCAACTTGTAGTAGTAGCGTGTACAGAGCCCCACAAATGACTTATAAACTCTTCACTTCATGAGTCAATCGAAGAGCATTATTTATATTATGTATGCCATTTATATAGGTCAAAAAAGAAGAGGGCCCAGTATTGACCCTTGGGGAACAACAATTTTAACGGCGGACCCTGATGGCCGATTTCCATTCACCAGCACTTGTTGACTCTACCTGACAAATAAGATTGTATTAAGGCCAGTGCTTTTCCTTTAATACCGTAGTGATCAAGTTTAGTCAGCAAAAGTCAGATGGTCGACGCAATCGAATGCCTTCGACAAGTCACAGAAAATAGCGATCGTGTCTTTTTGGGGTTCCGTACCCAAGGGGAAAAACGGGACCATATAACTAAGACTTCGCTGTCTGTCTGTCCGTCTGTCCGTCCGTCTGTCTGCCACCGAGCTGTATCTCAAGAACCGCGATAGCTAGACAGTTGAAATTTTCACAGACGATGTATTTCTGTTGCCGCTATAACAACAAATACTAAAAACGAAATAAAGTAAATATTTAAGGGAGGCTCCCATACAAGAAAAGTGATTTTTTTTCCGTTTTTATAGATGCAATGCATCGAGGGCCTTAAAACCCTCCGTGCGCGAGTCCGACTCGCCTTGGCCGGTTTTTTTTTCTTCCCAAGCCTCGAAAACATTCTTAACCAATCTAATTCCCGTGTCAGTTGTAGATCTCCCTCTAGTAAAGCCATATTGCTGACTCAGACCTATTTGGTCTGAGTCAGCAATATGGTAAAATACAGACGGAGCATTACGAACAGTCTAGTGACGCCGAACAAAACCAAGCTACTAAATAACCTCCTTCTGAGTCCTCAGTGCGTGTCGCGACGCCGCCGTCATGTTGACACGTTTTCCGTGGTAACTAAGAAAGCAAACAATGATCTCCTGCGTTGTCAAATGTTGCAGAAACAACACAAAGTCAAAAAATAAATCGGACGGAATCACGTTTCATTTGTAAATATTGAAATAATACCTTAAGACACTTTTAGAAAACACAAATAATGATTGGCTCCTAACTTGGTTCCTAACACAAAATCTCAACGGTTAGTTGAAGTGACATCTGACAATCACATATAAAGCACGAGTGTTACCAGAGTATGATTTTTACTTACCCCAAACAGTTGTTCTCCGCATCATCATCATCATCTTGTTGACCGTCTGATTTTATTACTACCTCATATCTTATATATAAGATATGAGGTAGTAATAAAATCAGCAAATCGGATTTATTGCATTCAATAATGTGTATCTATACTGCAGCGCGAGATCTAAAGTGTGTAAATTTACCATATTGTACGATATTTATAGGAACCATTTCAACGCACCCGCACCGCGCACATATCTCGCATAGAAATTCGCAAAATATGTCATTAATTAAGTACTTTTTATCTGAAATAAATAGATTTTTTTGTTCTTCTTTTACGAGTAATTGATTACTATGCAAAATAGTACATTCACACACAGTACATTCCACGATACAAGCTTGTAAGTAATTAGTTTAATCTTTGCTCTGAGATTGCTGAGGATGATATAATTTGTTAAGATTAAAGTGCTCAAAAAGTTTAGCCATCACAATTTTCTCGAACATTGAATTCATTTGTTTTATAAGATCTACTAGCGACCCGCCCCGGCTTCGCACGGGTACTATATCATAATCACTCTATGTATTAAAAATCGGCATAATATGTTTAACGGACCACCAGATATAGTAAAATATAACGCCAAAAAAATACTTTTTACTGCCAAAAATAGTAAATGATCACCAATATTTTATTTTCTTTTTAATGTGAAATAGTAACCCAAATTATAACATCTTACTATCCTATTAAAGAAAATGCTATCCTAATAAATCATTGCTAATCCAAAAATAGTTAAATGAACACCAAAATGTTATCACCTATTAATGTGAAATAATAACCCAGATTATAACATCTTACTATCCTATTAAAGAAAATGCTATCCTAATAAATCATTGCTAACCCAAAAATAGTAAGTGATCACCAAAAATATATCTCCTATTAAAGTGAAATAATAACCCAAATTATAACATCTTACTATCCTATTAAAGAAAATGCTTTCGTTTCTGGGACTCAAGTCTCCCGCCCTCCGCCCGGGCTCCCGGCAGAAACTCGCTTCGTCGGCCCTTCGTTTCACGTGCGCACTCGACCCTACGCTCCGCTCAGGAGGTCGCCGGCTCGCTTCGCTCGCCACCTCCCCCCTTCGGCCTCGTCCACCCATTCAACTCAGGACCTCCTTCGCGAGATTCTGTCTCCGCGGGCTTTTATATACACTCTAGGGGTAGGACAGACGAGACCACGTGGAAGTGGGGTGCGCTGATTTTAGTTTTGGTAGCTATTTTTACCTTTCGATCGCTATAAAGAAGGAATCATTTAAGTTACTAGAAAATGTTTACTAACCTGAAATTCAATTTCCCTAAATTAATTAACCACTACCAAAAAAACAGACAGGTCAGAGTATAGCAAAGGGGGCGCAACCATATGTAAGTGTTATGGGGGGGGGGGGGGGGATACGGGGAGGGGGTTAGGGGGGAATTTTTTTTTTTCTTGATTGATGTTTTTAAGGTACTTGTAGCTGGGACTTGTAAAATTTTCGATGAATGTTGCGACTTCGCGTAGCTCCGATTAGCAAAGGAGGCGCAACCATATGTAAGTGTTTTGAGGGGGGGGAGGCGCAACCATAGGTAAGTATTTTAAGGGGGGAGGGGGAATAAAAAAAAATGTTTTATCCTAATTAATACGCTAAAATAAGCAAGTTTTGTATGAAAAAACTTTTTCCTGAAATAAAAAATAGCCAAGATATGTGAACTTAAATTTATGTGTCATTATTGGTTCTGGTGCTTCGCCGGCCGCTGCCGCGGCACGCTCGCTTCGCTGGCTTGGCTCGCGCGCTTAGGGTCGCGGTACACCTAACACTCCCCCTCGCTTCGCTCGTCGTCAACCTACACCAACCTGCCTTAGAGGTCCAATATCTTGGCCATTTTTAATTTAGGGACTTTTGGTCAGGTCGAGCGGGTCATGAGTACTTTGAAGAACATGGTAACGGTTTATTCTACTGTTTCTACTTTATTCAGATTTTTTCTACTTTTTTTTACTTTTATCTACGTTTCTACTTTATTCTACTTTTATCTACATGTTTACATTTTTCTATTTTTTCTTCTTTTATCTACATGTTTCTACTTTTTTCTACTTTATCCTACTTTTTTCTACTTTTATCTACATGTTTCTACTTGTTTCTACTTTTTTCAACTTTTATCAATTTTTTTCTACTTTTTGCTACTTTTATCTACATGTTTCTACTTTTATCTACGTTTCTAATATTTTTTTACTTTTTTCTACCTTAACCTACCTTACCTCGTTATTTTTCTAAGTCCAAATAATTGTGTCCATTTAGAAGCCAATATCTCGGTAATTATCAAGTTTAGAAAAAAGTTGCCCATACAAAACATGATTATTCTAGCGTCCTCTATACGATAGCATCATAAAGAAGTCCCGCGCCCCCTTTTCTATACCCCAACCAACAGAAGCGTTTATTCAATCAAATGCCTATCAGGTTAAAAAAGCACTTGTTTTGGCATCATTATACTTTATTTGGTAACATGCATACACTTTATGGCAATCATAGTAGGTTATTTAGGTAGAAATATTGTAGTAATTTGCTCGCTAAGATTTGGTGATCATTTACTAAATTTGTCTTCGAATACAATTTCATGTGCAGTGGTTACTTAAACAGCTAGTACTATTGTACTGGTAGAATTATTATTTTTGGTGTTCAGTATATTTTTTTGGTAAAAGAGCTTAGGGTATCAAAGCATTTTTTGGTGGTCATTATATTTGATGCCTTAAAAATCCGTTGCGTAGTTTTAAAGATCTAAGCATACATAGGGACAGACAGCGGGAAGCGACTTTATTTTATACTGTGTAGTGATGATTGTCAACCACATTTAATGCAAATAAAGAACTACTGAACTACTTGCTTAAATCGCGAAACGCCTGGTTGACGTAACTGGTGACGTCGTGACCGAAGAGGCTTTCTCAGGCAACGCATCAGCATTTCAATTCAGCGAGGAAATGCCGCCAGCATCCTCGGTACAATGCATAGAGGGCCTTATTTTAGATTTAACTTAGTTTTAATTTTATTTAATTAAGGTTATCATATTGTATTTACAATTATTAATAAATGTATTCACTTAATTACTTACTTACTATCTAATGATGTAATTCTATTCTTGTATTTGTTTGCGTGACAATAAATATTCCCTGATGAGTAGGCCTATGCCCAGCAGTGGACGTCTCTCGGTTGATATGATGATGATTCATTTATTTATTTATTCATTTAAAAGTCAATGTAAGTTTACAGCATACAATAACACCAAAACACTTACACGATAAATTATTACATAATTATAACAGAACACAATACATGTCAAAAAGAACAGGTCGTCAACGGTACACATACGCAATTATGGAATACGTTAAGAATTATAAAATATGTTAGAATAATAAATGATTGTTAATAAAAATTGTCCAGGAACTGCTTAGCAATACGGCATAATTTTGTAAAGCGATCAGCAAACATGTCCACCTCCTCGTGCTGAGTGAGCATTTGGTATAATAAAGATATTGCGCGCGCGGTAGGAGCGTGTCGAGCGTGGCACGTGCGAGCGGACACACGCTGCAGCAGGGCCGGCCGGTGGCTAGGCGCCACCGCCACGCAATCCAAATCCTGGGGGACCCTCGTGGGAACCACCAATCCGATCCTCTCGAGCACAGCCGGGCTGTCCACTCTGTGATGGACAACAGACAGATAGTGGACTAACAACAACAACTTCCTCCTCATCCGAAGCGTGTCTAGCCCAACCATCCCGGAGACAAACAATGAAGGGTACAGGAATACCCGTAGGATTTGCGGTACAACCAGCGGGCGAATTTACGCTGTACTCTTTCCGCCAACAAAGAGTATTTATCCTCGTAGGGATCCCACATAACAGCCCCATACTCCAACCTACTACGGACATAGGCACTGTACAAAACCACAGCGACTCCGACATGGAACTGCTTCGATGCCCTCATGACGAAACCTAGGGTTTTGCTAGCCAGTTTGCAAATATTAGTTACGTGTTTTCGAAAATCTAGTTTCGTATCTACACTACAACTAAACCTAGGTCGCTGATTTCGTCGATTCTTTCCAAACAAGCGTCCCCCAGGCCGTAATCGGTTAAAAGTGGCAAGCGCTTACGTGAAAATGTTCTGACCTTGCATTTTGCTTCATTAAAAGGCAAACGGTTCGCAACACTCCACTCAGCTGCCGCATTGATGTCGCTCTGCAACGCAACGCTGTCCGCCATACTACTGACGCCGAGCAACAACTTTAGGTCGTCCGCAAAAAGCAGACACTCAGCTGAACGAATTGTATCAGGCAAATCGTTAATCATTAAAAGAAATAACGTAGGCCCCAGAGTGCTGCCCTGACTCACCCCAGACAGCGTGCAGTAATCGTTTGACTCGAAGCCGCCTTCCCTGACATATTGCTGCCGTTCGCACAAGTAACTGGAAATGAAACTTAAAAGCTTTGGCGTGAAGCCCAGTAATGCAAGCTTTTCCAGCAAGATGTCGTTGTCTACCAGGTCGAATGCTTTCCTAAAGTCGAAATACGCAGCATCAACCTGGCGTCCAGCGTCCATCTCCTTGCAGACGTAGTCAGCGAGGGCAACCAGGTTTGTGGTGGTAGATCGGGCTTTACGAAAACCGTGTTGACTGGGGTGCAAACGATTAGACACCTGTTGACTTTTAGCGTGCACGAATAATAAGGACGTTGTTACTGACCTTTCTTGAGGTGGATAATAATAAGTCCGTTTAAATGCACTAACAGTTTATTATGAAGGGCACAGCATAACA
The DNA here is from genome assembly GCA_947578815.1 of Epinotia ramella. Taxonomy (NCBI): domain Eukaryota; kingdom Metazoa; phylum Arthropoda; class Insecta; order Lepidoptera; family Tortricidae; genus Epinotia; species Epinotia ramella. The sequence continues at coordinate 345,371 of OX388203.1, forward strand.
CAGTAAGCGGTAAGACACACAGCAAGCTTAGAAGGAAGAGCGGTAGCAATATGAGCTAGATTTATTTACGTTAGCAACCGGTAAGCGAGGAGCAGAGTAACATGCATTCGGTGCAAAGGCTCGCGGTCGACTGGCGGGGCAAGGCGGCCGTCGCAGGCGCAGCGCTAACGGTCTATCGCACCGTTACTCGGAAAGACATTTTTACTACACGGTTCCATGCGACGACTACCTTACGACCTGACGACTTTTACATGGTAATTAAGTATCTTATAATGACGTATGATTATGTATATATTGTATACTGTATATATCTTATTAGTTGTGTTATATAATGCTATACTCTTTATATTTACTTAATATTAACTAGGGAATTCATACTTTTGTGTAGATACACTACACCAGTCCCCCCCAGAGACCGTCACGGGCGATAATAATCGGGAGCTCTCACTGTTCGCCCCGATCGAGTTTTTATAGGTTTTGCTTCTACTGATGGCGGGGCAGAATCTTCTGCGCTTTGACTAGTATTGTCGGTAAGTACGTATGCTGGTTTTAGCCGGTCAATGGTCACTGTTACGGGCCTTCCGTTTATGAGTATAGTGTATACTTTTTCATTCCTCTTTAGCACTTCGTAAGGCCCTTTGTAGGCAGGTTGCAGGGGGGCTCTAACGGCGTCTTCTCTTACATACACGTGAGTAGTGAAACGTAGGTCTTTGAATATGAACGTGGGCCTCTTGCCGTGACGTGAGGCAGGTTGGGGTCGCAACTTCTGGGCGATCAATCTAAGGCGCGTCATAAATTCCGTCAAATCGGTACTCGTATTGGTGGAAGGTTGAAATAGATCGCCAGGCAGCCGCAATGGTTCTCCGTATAGCAGTTCGGCTGATGATCCTTGTATGTCTTCCTTGAAAGCACTGCGAATACCTAGCAAGACGAGTGGAAGCGATTCCATCCAATTGGATTGAGCGTGACAGATTATTGCCGCTTTTAGTTGTCTGTGTAGCCTCTCTAGCATCCCGTTGCAGGCTGGATGGTAAGCTGTGGTACGTTTGTGTTGAAATCCGATTAAATTCGCGAGGTGTTTAAATAGTGATGACTCGAATTGTCTGCCTCTATCGGTCAATATGTCTGTCGGACAACCGAAGCGTGCTATCCATCCGAAGATTAAAGCCTTAGCGACCGTTTCTGCCGTTATATCTTGAATTGGCATAACTTCTGGCCATCTAGTGAAACGGTCTATGGCGGTTAAACAATATTTATAGCCTTCTGCAACTGGTAGGGGTCCTATTATGTCAATATGGACGAACATGAATCTGGCGTTTGGAAGTTTAAATGAACCCAATGGTGCGGAAACATGTCGCGTTATCTTTGCCCTCTGGCATGGGTGACAACATCTCGTCCATTCTCGGCAGTCCTTGTTAATGCCAGGCCAAACGTACCGCTGTGCCACTAATTTAATAGATGCGTTGGCTCCTGGGTGGCTAAGTGAATGTAGGTTTTCAAATATTGGCTTTCGGAGTACTTTTGATACGTAGGGTCTTATATTTTGATCGCTGCGTTCGCAATATAGTCGGAGGTTACCACCCAGAGGGGTTACTTTTTCTAGCCGTAGAGATGTTCCACCTCTAAGTATTTGTTTCAGTTCTGTGTCTTCTTTCTGGGCTTCGGCTAGTGCCTCTAGTGATACAATTGGAGCTATTTCTTCCACACGAGACAATGTGTCCGCCACTACGTTATCCTTTCCGGATATATGACGAATGTCGGTTGTAAACTGACTAATATAGTCAAGATGACGATATTGCCGTGGCGAACAATTGTCTTTGCGCGTGCTGTATGCGAAACATATCGGTTTGTGGTCCGTATATACAGAAAAGTGTCTTGCTTCTAGCATATGCCTGAAATATTTTATGCCCTCATATATCGCCAGGAGCTCTCTGTCGTAAGGCGAGTATTTTTGTTGCGCAGGAGCTAGCTTACGGCTAAAGAAGGCAAGTGGTTCCCATGCTTTGTTCTTGTACTGTTGAAGGGCTGCACCAATTGCCGTATCTGACGCGTCTGTGACCAGCGCAATTCTTGCGTCTAAGTCTGGATGCGCGAGGAGCGTAGCTTTGCATAAACTTTCTTTGCAATTTTTGAATGCTGTTAGAGGCTCGCCGATGATATTAACAGGGTGCGAACCCTTGACGGAATCGGTTAGTAGTGCGTGTAACGGTGCCTGAACTTTTGCTGCGTTAGGAATAAACTTCCTGTAGAAATTTATCATTCCTAAAAATCGCCTGAGTTCTTTTACGGTTTTGGGTAGCGGAAATTCATTAATAGCTTGCACCTTTGATTTTAAGGGCTCGATTCCGGCGGATGACACGTTATATCCCAAAAATGTAACCGATGACACGCCAAAAACACATTTAGATGTGTTTATTACCATGCCATAGTCCTTTAACCTCTGAAAGACCTGATTTAGGTGGTTCTCGTGGGATTGCTCGTCATGTGAAAAAATCAAAAAGTCGTCCAGATATGCATAACAAAAGTCTAGGCCTCTTGTTATCTCATCTACAAATCTCTGGAACGTTTGCCCAGCGTTACGTAACCCGAACGTCATGTATGGGAACTCATACAAGCCAAACGGTGTTGTTATGGCTGTTTTCGGAATATCACTTTCATTAACGGGTATCTGGTTATATGCCTTTACTAAATCGATAGTCGAGAAGATATTACAACCAGATATACTGTGTGTGAAATCATGGATGTGGCGGATGGGGTAGCGATCTGGAATTGTGCGGGCGTTTAGCATACGATAATCACCGCATGGGCGCCACCCATTGTCTTTCTTTGGAGCTAGATGTAAAGGGGATGCCCACGCACTTTCTGATGGCCTTGCAGTTCCATTTTTTAACATGTCTTCGAACTCTGCTTTCGCGATCCTTAACTTGTCCGGCGCCAGTCGCCTAGGTGCGCCGCTGACGGGGGGGCCTTCTGTTGTCCTGATATGGTGAACAGTCCCGTGGACTGTTTGGGAGCGAGTTGCATCTGGACGTGTTATTGTTGGATAATTCCGCAGCAAGTTGTGGTATCTGGAGTCACCCATCAGAGTTTTAACTGACGAAATAACATTCGAAGTCGACACTGGCGTTGCTGCTGCCGTAATTGCCGTTGTGCTGTCTATAAGGCGTTGATTTCGACAGTCGACCACTAGACCGTAAAAGGACAGGAAGTCGACGCCAATTATAGCCTTCGTGACATCTGCAACGGTAAAACGCCATGTATAGTCACGCCGCAGTCCGAGGTTCAGATTAAGGAGAGTTGATCCGTATGTGTGTATACAAGATCCGTTTGCGGCGTAAAGTTGATAATTTGTCCTGGTCCGACGTTCCTGGAGCGCAGAGTGTGGAAAGACGCATAGATCGCTGCCTGTATCAACTAAAAATTGCGTCTTGCTGCTCTGATCCGTAACGAACAGGCGACCAGGTGAATTTTGGCAGTCGTTGGTCGCCATTATCGACTGCCTTGGGAGTTTCCCGCCTTGAAGTCACAAGGTTTTACGCATCTTGTTGCCTTGCTTCCGAATTTGTGGTGAAACCAACAGAAAGGAAATCTTCTATAGTTTGACTGGGATCTGCTGGTATCACGTTCTTTATTGAATTTTCTGGACCTATGATTACGCGTTGATAGCGCTTCGACCTGCATGGTGAGGGCTTCTAGGTGTTTAGCCATGGTTTCGAGCACTGGAGTAGGCGCTGCTGAGGTACTAGCTACCTGGGGTATTGCGGGAGCCACATCAAACACTCTATCTGCTAGGTCTGCCAACGTCTCCAAGTCTGTATCTGCCTGAGAAGCTATAGCGGTTTGTATGTTAGTTGGAAGGCGATTTGTCCAGATTGATAGCAGGAACTCCTCCGGCACTTTTGGTCCAGCAAGAGACTGTAGCTGGCGTAAGAATTGTGATGGCCGACGATCACCAAGCTCTTCATGCACTAATAGTTGCTTAACCTCTTTCTGCCTCGATAGCGACAATCGTTTAATTAGCTCACTCTTTATTTTCTCATATTTGCCTTTGGCTGGTGGGTTCATGATGATGTCTTTCACTTCTGCGGCGAATCTGTGTTCTAGTGTAGATTGCACATAATAATATTTGGTGTCATCATCTTTAATTCCAGCGAGCATAAAGTTGCCTTCCAGCTGAGCGAACCATACCGCCGGTTCTTCGGGCCAAAACGGTGGTGGTCGGACTCCGACACGACAAATGTCGTGAGGTGTAAATGGACCCGTCGAACTTGTACTTGTTTTCGCGTCGTGAGCGGCTTCTTTTGGGGTAGTGCCATCCTCATTTCCCATGTTGAATGCTTACTGTTTGCTGCTTGTGTTCTTCGGGGTCACCAGTTTAGCGTGCACGAATAATAAGGACGTTGTTACTGACCTTTCTTGAGGTGGATAATAATAAGTCCGTTTAAATGCACTAACAGTTTATTATGAAGGGCACAGCATAACACAGTAAGCGGTAAGACACACAGCAAGCTTAGAAGGAAGAGCGGTAGCAATATGAGCTAGATTTATTTACGTTAGCAACCGGTAAGCGAGGAGCAGAGTAACATGCATTCGGTGCAAAGGCTCGCGGTCGACTGGCGGGGCAAGGCGGCCGTCGCAGGCGCAGCGCTAACGGTCTATCGCACCGTTACTCGGAAAGACATTTTTACTACACGGTTCCATGCGACGACTACCTTACGACCTGACGACTTTTACATGGTAATTAAGTATCTTATAATGACGTATGATTATGTATATATTGTATACTGTATATATCTTATTAGTTGTGTTATATAATGCTATACTCTTTATATTTACTTAATATTAACTAGGGAATTCATACTTTTGTGTAGATACACTACAGACTTATGTGTTGGTTAAGGGTCATCTCAAATACTTTACCGAACACGGATAGAACTGCTATGGGTCTAAAAGAGGCGACGTCCATATTGGATTCTCCTTTGGCAATTGATGTTACTCTAGATTTTTTCCAACGACTAGGATAGATGGATTGTTTGAGCGAGAGGTTAAAGACGTACAACAAGGGAATCACCAAGGCGGAAGCACAATCCTTGGCCAAAAACACCGGGATACCATCAGGCCCTCCAGAAGATCGCAATTTGAGCCTTCGTATTGCCGCTCTAAAATCAACCTCAGTAATGGAGGGGTTCGAGACCGACCGAGAGTCACCCGAGGAGTGAGCTACGCGCGCCGCAGCTTCAGCATCCAAGCGCGGCCTGTCCTGCTGGAACACTGAGCGGATGATGATCTAATGATGTAATTATATTATTGTATCTGTTTGCGTGACCATAAATATTTCATGATGAGGAAGCCTGTGCTTAGCAGTGGACGTCTCTCGGTTGACATAATGATGATGATGAATATGATGATCTAATGATGTAATCTAGACACGCAGCAGCGTGTCAAGCCAAGTTCAAGCAAAGGAACTGGCTAGCCAGCGCCGAGTGTAATATAATATTACACGAATGTAATATGCCACTTTTGACCCTTCTATTCTATTTTCTGTATCTGTTTGTGTGACAATAAACGTTTCCTATTCTTATTCTGGACTATTTAATGTCCCTGGATGTTGGATCTTGACAAACAACAGAGTAGCCTGGCACGTGTCGGCCGTGCCAGCGTTTACGACGGGCGACGCCATTTTTCAGGCGTCGGACTCGCGTAAAAACGCAATATAAAATTGCCGGAGAAGCGCCTTGAGACAAAGTTAATGTAATCCGGCTAACAATGTTGTAATGGAAATAAGTTGCGAGCAGTATGGGAAAATGGGTCGTCTGCTAAACCCGTGCCATGTATTTGTAAAGCGTAGACATTATTTCAACTACACTACGTTAGTACCTACTCTTTATTATACTGTGACTACACTATGGGGTATATATGGCTTGTGTTATGGGTACTTTTAATAGATAATACTTAAATGCATAGATAAATAAATAAATAAAAATAAATATTTGGGGACAATCTTACACAAATCGACCTAGTTCCAAACTAAGCAAAGCTTGTACTATGGGTACTAGATGACGATATATATACTAATACTTATATAGATAAATAAATACTTAAATACATAGAAAACATCCATGACTCAGGAACAAATATTTATGCACATCACACAAATAAATGCCCTCACCGGGATTCGAACCCGGGACCTCCGGCTTCGTAGGCAGGGTCACTACCAATACCAACTAGGCTACAGAGGTCGTCGTAACTAATATTTGCTGTGAGTGAGTAGTGAGGAGCAGGAGTATATTTAGTAGTGGCTGAGCAAGTGAGCACCCATACAAGCCGATTCCCACTGGCTTGCCTAAAATTAATTTTTAGGCAAGCTTTTAGTTATATACTCTAAACTCTTTCATAACTGTTTTTGTTCCGGGTTGCCCATCAAAATTTTTCACGTGCCGCCATTGATATTTAGTCAGGGCCCTACTGAAAATTAGCGCCACCACTTGTACTTTAGACTTGTTTTGATCTCAATTGCGCGGAATTACTACGTAAATGATCGAAATAGGATTATGAATTCCTCAATAAGCCTGATATTAGATATTTTTTTTATCCTATATCAGCTTTTCATAATAACCAATACATAATGGCTGATTGAGGAATTCATAATCCTTTTTCGATCATTTACGTAGTACCTAATTCCCGCCAGGTTTACGTTCTTAAGACTTAGCCCAAATGCAGAAACATAAATTTAAACAAAATAATAAACTTTAATAAGACTCTTCTGAAACTTTTTGAACGAATATCACGAGAGCACTCATGAATTACTCATCATGTTGTCTTTGTTTAAGTCTTTTACAAGTCTTAAGAGCTTATAAACAAGGTCCGTTTGTAGGAGAGAAGTATTTTCGTGTGATGTCTGGGTATGTACACTCTCTCAAACAGCTCTAAGTACAAAATTGTCGAAGCGAATTTTCTATGAAAAGTAACTATATGTACAACAAAGGAATTATACAATGTTTGCATTAACATGATTATATTTGATTTATTTATTTCAAGGTTTAGATACAATTGTAATTCTAGGTAAATTTATACGACTTTCCTATGATCTACACCTGCAGGGGTTGGCAACAGGCGGCCCGCGAGACCCTTGCTTGCGGCCCGTGGGCCTCCCCGGCTGTTTTGTATGTAAAGGTCGTTAAATTCAGAATTTTGGAATTTCCTGATAAAGTCACAAGTAATTAAGTAGTGCGACACGCTTCATTTGTGTTAGCTCCTCGGCCCTTGGTTGCTAAAAGGTTGCCACCGACCCCTGATCTACACCGAAGGTAGAAAACATCATTTTTTTTTTTAATTATATTTTATATAGGTCGACGCGGTGTTTTTGTGTGAGCCTCCAGAGATGTGTGAGTAAAATGAGCATAGTGTGACTGAGCGTGATGGGCGAAGCTGTGAAATGTGTGCAGATGAGCGGTGCGAAGCTGTGCTGCAAGGCTGTGAAATGTGTGCGTTTTCTATTTATGTAAAAAACCTCGCTCTGCTGAGCCCAGTATATGCACCAGTGCTATTGCCACTATAGCAGAAAGTTTGCAAATAAGATAACAAGTGCTTCGTTAGCGTGCCTCGACAAACGTCTCAAGTGCTCTATAACACCTGAACACATGATGCCTTTTTCTTCAGGAAGGCCCGATTTGCGCCCCAACGGAGCCGTAATAAGGAATTGCTGATATATTTACAAGTTTTCTTGATGACATGCTGGGTTTTTAAAGGTCTTTCGGGTAAATTTGACATAACAACATTTTAAAGGTAATATTCGAGTAAATAGGAACTAAAAGACCGAAAAAATATAAAAAAAAAGTATTTTGTGCTAGTTTTAGTTGTTATGTCGTGTTCCAAGTTTAGTAAGAATTAGATGGTACATTCATTTTACACAAACAATACCAGAGTTGCATTAACTAAATTATTTCCGTCTCGGCGCTCATTTCCAAAACAAATAATCAGAGAAGTACTTATTTAACAAAGTCCGCATTAAGCTGATTCGTCACCGGGAACAAAGCTTTGTTCCGGGCAATCGGGGGAAAGGAATTCGGGGTATTTTATGAGTTACGTGACAGAAGTTGGGTATTTAATCTTGCTGCCGACTAATGGAGGCTCGTCCTATACAATCTAAGTGAAATACAAAGATAAGCCTGCTCTCGTCACTGTTGTTGGCAAGTTTATATTAATTCAACTACATGGATGGATGGATTTGGATGATGCCAATATTTTAAGTGGTATACCTAACTTACGTCCAGCATGGCGGCGCTATGGAGGCTTGCGACTCCAGAAGAGGTACGCGCCGGTAAAATACTGATGTTTTTTTTATATTACATTGAAAACAAACAGCCATGTACAAAATCATAATTGCAAAAATGGTCAGAAATTAGGCCTAAAGCTTCCTATATTACGTATCATGTACAGTTAATGTAAATTATTATCTATCTATCTTCTATATCTATCTATACATATGTATTATAAAACAGAGTCGCCGGCCGCGTACGTCTATTTATGTTATTGATAAACTCGAAAACTACTAGACCGTTTCTTTAAATGCCGTTTGCACCAATGTGTGTGAAGTTTACCGCGGTGGTTTTAGTATATAATTTATCCCACCTAAAACATTACATGTAAAGTGATGCCAAGACTTCATAGCTCATACAGCTTTCAGCGTGAAAAAGATATCAGATCGCAATTAGCGCCAAGCTTCCTACTCCACACGGCGTAATACTCCAGGCAAAATACGGTTTTGAAAAACATTAATTTATAATAGCGTTTTTTTTGTTGATTTCAATTTAAAATGTGTAAAGATGATTTATCAAGAATCCGACAAACTTTTCATCCGGAAGTAATTATGTAGATTTAAATGAAGCATGCATTGTCTTTTTTTGTACGATTTATCTTGAATATTATAGAGCAAATGTAAATGAACCAAAATAAAGACTAAAACATTTATTAATATTTTTAGGTACTGACTTTTCAGAAGACTGACTTATCATTTTTTCGATGTCTGAAATTTTGTCGGATTTTGCCGCTTCGGCTTCTGAAAAGTCAGTAAAAATATTAATAAATGTTTTAGTCTTTATTTTGGTTCATTTACATTTGCTCTATAATATTCAAGATAAATCGTACAAAAAAAGATAATGCATGCTTCATTTAAATCTACATAATTACTTCCGAGTGGAAAGTTTGTCGGATTCTTGACTAAATCATCTTAGAATAACATTTTCAAATGAAATCAACAAAAATATGCTTATATTTCTCTTGCAGTGTGCAAGACCGGGTCAGATCCTGCATATGCATAAATGTAGCGAATTGAAAGGTTTTCTGAGTACGCGTCACTGTTCACGATGCAACTTTTCTCAACTCACGAGTATTATTATCCACTTAAATTAATAATTATCATTAGGTGTAGTTAGTTTTGTTTGAGAAAAGCAACTTTACCGTTGAAGGCAAAAGATTCACATTCCAATGACAATTTTACAAAAAGGTCGGTCAGCTCAAATAATCTGAACTATACCATGTTTTTAATTCTCTGTAGCTGACAAGCGCTCATAGCTCAGCGGCGCCTGCGAGTCGGAAACGATGTTTGAGTGGTTAATATAAATGAGCGCTTCCGTGCTTTGGAAGGTATGTTAAGTAGTTGATCCCGGCTGCTGTCTATGACAGTAGTCGTTAAGCCGAGTTAGAGGCCTTCGGGCGGCTTAAAAACTTCTAACAGTCGAGTTGCCCACTCACTTGACAAAGGGGGGACAACTGTCACTCGCGTCCGCAGGTGCTACTACCTACCACAACCCTGCCCGTGACCCCTGGGTGGTACTAAAGAGTGACAAACTTTAAAGGCCAAAACAATGTATGCCATACGATTAAATAAAATAAATAAATTCTCTGTAGCTTGCTTCCACATCAAAGGTCTGTGCCCACTAGACCGTATCATACCATGACCGTAACCGTACCGTCACATGCAAGAAAATATTTATTTCATCACACTTGCTCGAAAAGGGCTTCATAAGGCGCAGACATACAGAGCTGTAATAGCCTGTGTTACGCCCACGGGCGTAATGGTTTTTTTCTTAAATTGCATCTGTCACTCATGCGGCAGTTACAAAGCAAAGAGGTTTTATATCAAATACGATGTCTCAAAACGTATTTATAAATAAATATAAACTTAAAAAACTACTTAAACATGTTTAACTGAATTATTTACAGATTTAATATGTAGTTATTTAGTGTCTATGTAAAATGTTTTTAAGTGTTTTCAAATCGTGGCTGTATACCGAAGGGTCTTTGCCATACGCGCGTCACGTCAACAAAATGGACGACTGACATAATGCAGTGTTTATTACGATTTGTATTCATTTCATCTAAAATGTATTTATTTCCTCGCAAATGTGATGAAAAACATTGTGTATAACACGGGCGTAAGAATATTGCAAACTCGAGTCATCAAAAGCCCTCCGCCTTCGGCGTCGGGCTTCTGATAGACTCTTGTTCGCAATATTCCACTTCCGCCCCTCGTTAAACAATGTACTATTGTATGAGGCATTATGAGATGACACCCGCTAGACCGTTCCGGCACCGGCACTTTTTAATATGAAGATTTTTTTTTGCCTGACACGTTCATAGTACGGTCATGGTATGATACGGTGTAATGGGTAGAGACCTTTATTATCTTAGTTATATTAAATCAGCTCTGTTTTTTTTTTCTTGATGTAATTAACGAATACCTAACTGTTGTTGTCCTTCTATTATGTAAGGGAACATAATACTGTATATTTACGGCTATTGTTATCCTAAATACCAACAAATAAATAAACATATGACACAGTGTGGTTCATGCTGACATTTGTTTGTTTTTTTTTTTGTGTTTGTGTAATATTATTATTATTTTATTGTAAATTACCGTTTGATATGTAAAAGTGCCCTTGTGGCCTATTTGCAGAATAAATAATTGATTTAATTTGATCAATAGCGCCGTCATAGACCAGAAGCTCTTCCAGGCGTTCTCGTCTATTGATTTCTATGGACGCCTGTTTTCGAAGGAAGCTATCTGGCGCAGTTAAACGTATTCATCGACAAATTGTATATCCTGTCCGTAACTTTACGTTTTGCTCCGTTGGTCAACAACTGAGTTTTCGCTCTGTTCATTGTGAGTCCAACCCTGCTTCTGCGGCTTCCTGCCCTGAGTGCTTCGGTTGTAACACCATCTTCACCGAGGCTCTTTTGATATTTCATGCTCTTAAGAGCGGCGTTGACTTCAAAACCTGATACAGGAGAGATGGTTTCTGGACTGGAATAACTACATATTATTGGGTGACGGGTGTTGAGATTCAGAGGAATAAAGATTTTTGTAGAACCTTGCCATCTGCGACTTGATCCCTATTGCTGCATTTCTTTCTCTATTCATGCCTTGTTTGGCTGTTCGAAGAGATGTAACTATTTGTCTTCAATGCAATTTCGACGAGCCCCGTGTTGAAATTTCGTATATCGCGTCTAATGCTTCGTTTTACTTGTTTGTCTATAATGTTGTATTGTTTTTTATTCGTTTTGTTGTTTTCGCGGGATTCTATTAGTTGTATTGTGTCTTTAGTTAATTTACTGCCGTTTTTTCTAGTTTGTTTGATTTTTCTGCTGGCTGTTTTTATACTGTTAATAATCGTATTATATTGGTTCTCGACATCTGTATTCTGGATCTGTGTTTTGTGTTCGGAGTATATCAAAACTACTTTGTAGCTCTAAGTTAAATTGGTCGTGGTTTGATATAAGTATGTCTTTGTTGAAGCGTTTTATCTTCTTTGACAATAGCCGTTTACGGTGGATTTTTATGTCAAACTGAATTTTGGTTCTCACTGCTCTATGGTCTGAACTAAATTTGAATTTGTTGAGGGTGAATACGTCTTTGATAATACTTTTCTCGAATGAAATAATATGGTCAGTTAAGTTTTAGATGTTTCCACCTGGCGATCCAGGTCCAACGGCGTTGTGGTTTTTTGAGGAAAAATGTATTACGTAAGAAAGTAGAACTTTCCGCACGCATAGCGGGTGGTAATACTGTATATCCACACTTACTGATCAGTGAACACATTCTTTGTTTCCTAATTACTCATATTGACTAAAAACCTCCTCCTTCTCCTCAATTATAAGTGAGTAGGTAGATACTCGTAATATTCGATAACTCGATTTCAACCGATTATTTTACAATCATCTTCAATGATATGATAAGATCTACCCTATATCTTATCATAGTAATTAATATAATCACAGATGGTTAGTTAAGTAAATACCTAACCTAACCTAACCGAAAACATCGACACCGTTGGCAAAAAAACTATAATATAGAGGTGAATCATTTTGGTTACCCATACGAAATAATTTGACTTATTTTTAGGGTTCTACGAAACTACCCGTTGTATAACAGTAGTTTCGTATTGTCCATCCACGGCTTAGCTCAGGTACTTTTTTTTTTTTTTGACGGAGTGGAAATGCACTTACGCATCCTCCCAGCCTGGGGAAGCTATAATGGGGGGGTATGTGGGACTCTCACCCTCCAGCCAACTGTATTTAAGCAGAAGGGGGAGGGAGTCTACCCACTAAACCGTTCCGTTCCGTACCTGCCGTTAATAGGGGCGCAATGGGATCGCGTAGCTCAGGTACCTACGAGTAAGTAGATACTACTGGCAATCTGTTATTTGGTATGAGTATTACCCAATCGACCAATTAGTTAAATAACATTTTTAAAGGTATTTATACTTTAACGGTCTTTTTAAGGTACAGTCAGCGTCATATAGTTAGTAGCATAGCAGCCAAGGTAGCCAAATATTTCGGTACACGTTTTTATTACTGTAAGAATAAGGGTGTGTTACGAAATATTTGGCTACTCTGGCTAACTATGACGCTGACTGTACCAACTTCTCTCCTTCCCCCTCTCCTCACACCCCATTACCTATTATGTAAAGTAGGGGTGAATTTTCCTCGTTTGATCTTAGGGAATGCAGAACGGTACTTTTTCAAGAACCAGGATTTTCAGTATGTACTCGTACCAGTCAAAACTGGAACCGCGATTTCCCGGTATTTTCGGCACTTTCTGGATCCCTTAGACTTCAAAAAATCCCCACTAGACTTAAATGACTCAAAACGTAAGCTCTGGATACAAAACATCTTCTTTTGAATTTGTCCGGTATAGTGATTTAGGTTCTATTTGCACACAGTGTGCCTATGACCTCGGGGCTTTAAATTCAAGATTAGCTCGTCAAGCTGATCCGCTTTTGTTCTGCAACATTGTAAAAAAACGATTATTTTTATTTATTTATCACTTTTGTATTTGAACTTTAACTGTACCGTCAATTTATTGCAAACTGGGCCTCATTATTTGACATCCATGATAGTGACAAGTATGATAATTAAACTAATATATCATATGTACATTGTTTTTTTTTTATAAAATAATGAAAATGTGAAAAGAACATATATTTGAAGTTTTAGGACAAAAGAGGTTCTGTTTTGGGAGCATACTCGATATTTGCATTTGAAGCCCGAAGCTCAGAGGCACCTAGTAGTATAAATTAGGTAATGTACTGAATATTGCTAAAAAATATGAGTAACGTCATAAATGTCTCTGGATCACACTCTTCTGCTTCATATGTTGGACTCTTTTCAATATTTGATCAACATTGCAGAAAATATAACAACAAAACGTTTTCCCAAAAATCCTGAAAGTACCGGTCCTTTTAGTTTCGGTGCCGGTTAGTCGATTTAAAAAAAACCGGGAATTCAAGGTTTTTTCCGTTCCGGTACTTCCCGGGTGCAAACCCCTAGGTGGCCTGGGCACCAAGGTGTGGCTTCATTGGACAGGTCGTTTAAAGATGTTGTGAGTATCTAGAAACTAGTCAGCGGCGCTACCACGAACTTCGAAAGTCGAAGTTCGGGTATTTCCATCTCTATCGCACTCCCTTACTCGGGTGACAGGGATGCATGTATTACGAACTTCGACTTTCGAAGTTCGTGGTAGCGCCGCAGGTAATTGACCTTGTTCGCGGGCGTCACATTCGCAGCGTTTAATGGGCGGTCACGGGGCGCATATTGCGGCGCGCAAGTCGAAGCAAAGTAACAAAGCCGCCGCCGAGCCGCAGCCACCCGGTTTTAAAGCATTAAGGCGCCGTAGGTTCATGGTCCATTCGACCGCTATATTGGGTCCGTCCTATTATAGCCACAGTCAGGTTAAAAAAAAAAAAAAAAAAAAAAAAAAGGTTCATGGTCTTCTCTCCCTCTCACTGAGCATAAGCGAGAGCGAGATGGAAGTGCGTGCTCGAAAGCGCGGATATCATGTTTTTTAATTTTAATTTTTTGGCCGTTTAAGTAAATAAAAATGTAATCACTGATTTCCCTCAAACATGATGTTGCCGATTTTTAAAAGCAATTTTAATATTTTTAGCTTTTGTGCATAATTTGTTACGAATATTTTAAGTGTATTTTTGTGTATTTTAGACCTATGTTCGTGTATGTTTTCTATCGAGCGAAATTTGCCTAATCATGTTTCGAATCATTGATCTCGCTGCAGAAAAGCCTCAAGATTACTATTCGTATTTTTTTGAAACCATATTATAATAAACAGACGCATTATATTGTTTCAAAACCTCTGTTCGCTTAACTTCGCTGAACCTACGGCGCCTTAACAGACGTTCGAATATGGTGCGTCGAACCGACGGACCGGTGGCGATGCGGTGCACTCGACACGCTACACCACCGCACCGCACCGTACAAAGACGGTCCAGGGGACCGATTTTTGACTTTCCAGCGCTCGACTCTTTCACTCGAAAACTGACAAAAATTATGAAATGCTATTTTGAAATAGCGATAGAAAATTTAAAAACGAGTGGTGTTGACCACTCGTATTAAATTCTATTGGTAGAAAGTAAGTGCCTGCCATTTTGACACTACAAACGTATTTACTTTTATTTGATTTTCGAGCGCTCGAAAGTCAAAAATCGGTCCCCAGTGCTTTTCGTGCTACAGTAGTAGGTACAGTGATCACGTTGACATGCCTCCGACTTTATCCAAACAAGCTAAAATCGCATTTTTTTTGACTTCCTCTATGGTGGCATGCGGGTACAAGTAACACGTTTTTTATTTTTCTAAAATGATTTCCAACGCTTGACTGCGGGGCATCTTTGTCGCAACAGGTCGTCGTTGAGTACCACAAACACGGAAAATCTTTGTAAAGTTCTAATGCTTCCACAATTAATCTTTTTTCCGTAATATTCACGGCTTCTTTGTCTGACGACATTGTAACGTGTGTCTCGCTCGGTGGTAGTACCGCGACTAAAGCTCTGAACGGTGCGGTGTCCCGTCCACACGAGCGAACTTGGTGCGGACCGCACCAAATCCTGTGGGAGAATCATCGAGCCGAGCGCACCGTCAATAATAGTAATAATGTGCGGCGGACCGCTGAACATACCATCGAATATTGTTCGGAGCAGATCAAGGTCACGGTGCGGAGCGCACCATATTCGAACGTCTCTTAATGCTTTTAGACCCAGCGGTCTCGGAGTGTGAGTATCCCAAGGCTATCCGACGTTGCGTTGCGCCTGTTGCGAGGCGAGGCGATAATGCACCAGTAGGAAGCGATGCGCGATAGCACCCTTGCTGGGTGCTCTTTGTGGTATTTATTATTTACCTCGCACAACTCAGTAAGTATGTCCATAGTTTCTAACAAAATAGTTTGACGGACGAGCCACTACAGAACCCTACATTGTTCGCGGCCCGACACTCACTTGGCTGATTTTTAATTTAAACAAATCATAATGAACTAATAACGTTAGCAATGTGTTTATTTTGAATAAGTACTCATGCCAACGCTACACAAGTGCACATTGTATGTCTTTGATCTGACGTTTTTTCCAAATACTATCACATCATATAACAAATTAGTATCAGCGATTGCCTGATATTCGTTGATAGTACAAGGAAAGTGTATTTTATAATTTCATTTACCTATACCTAAACCCTAAATACTGCTTCATGACCAGTCGAGTATTTTATTTTATTCTTGTATTGTTTTTACGTAGTTACATGATGTGGATGATGAATTATATCATAATGATTGTATTATTATTATTACGTGCACGTGTTATCTTACCCCGCTTACCCGTACCTAACGCACTCTCGCTTGTAAATATTAAAAAGTGGTCTATTCCCACTATATAGTTCTGTTATCTGCAGGTCGATCACGTAACGCATTGTACTCGCGTTAGGTAGATCAAAATAACAATGTTTATATAGAAAATGACAGTTGCGTTGCCCCAACGCGCGTTGGAAACGTTTCGTGACTACCCCGCCCTTCTACAAAGTTCCGTATGCGTGGATCCAGGATAAAAAAATATTTTATACTATCTTCGTGCAAAATTTCATTAAAATCGGCTGAGCCGTTTAAGCGTGATTGAGTAACAAACATCTTTAAACCCTTATCAAGTTATCACGAAACAAATTATTTAATTGAATATTTTTGTTTTACGAGTTTTTTTTTTTGATGAAATGGTTTGTTTTTCTATTAAATTCTTTCTCTTTATCATATTGTTTAAACATCTAAATATCCAAACTTCCAAATATCCAACTTTCACATTTTATAATATTAGTAGGATTGATGGAACTAGATACCTATACACATTTTCTTCCCAGTAGTTACATTCGTCGACGGGTTTTGTTTGAGTCAGTCTATATGTGAGACCGAGTCAGTGGTGAGTTCTGGAAATGAAGCCCGAGAATATCGCCGTGTTTTATTGTTATACCTATGTACACTCGCGGTCAAAGAAACCGGGTCAGTACGAAAATCTGTAATATCTCCTAAAATAATAAAGCTAGGGACATGAATTAAACTGCATATTGTAGATAATTTTATACTAAATTAAATAACATCAAATGGTGGAATCGTAATTCTTTTGTTTAATAAAATTACATAGGAAACAAAAAATCAACCAATTTTACGTACAAAAATAAGCAGTAGGTACTTCACATACAACACAAAAAATAAAAATTAATACTTCGTATTGCCTCCTCGGGCTCTTCTTACAGCTTCTAGACGATTCGGCATGCTGTTTATTAAGTTCTTTATGCGTTCTTGCGGGATATTGTCCCATTCTTCCACTAACGCCTGTTTCAGGTCTCTAAGGGTAGCTGGGGCGGGGTTTCGAGCTCTTACACGCCTCCCAAGCTCGTCCCATACATGCTCAATCGGATTTAAGTCCGGACTCCTCGAGGGCCAGTTCATACAGTTGATACCAACCTCCAAAAAATAATCTCTGACAATTTGAGCTGTGTGTGGCCTGGCGTTGTCATGCATAAACATAGAATTTCCACCCATATTAATTAAGTATGGGCCGACATGCTCATTAAGAATCTCTTCTACATATCTTGCACTCGTTAATGATCCATTTTCTATTAAAACTAACTCCGAGCGACTCTCTGAAGAGATTCCAGCCCAAACCATGACTGACCCACCGCCGAACGCCACTTTTTCCTCAAAACATGCTGGAATAAAACGTTCACCAGGCCGTCCGTAAACTCTTTGCCGCCCGTCATTTGCATAGAGCATAAATCTGGATTCATCGGAAAACAAAATTCTTGCCCAATCTTCGTCACCGGGCATAAAGTCGTCTTGCTGTTCGATGTATTCTTTCAAGTTTTGGGCCATTGGCCGGCCTATGTGGGGTCAAATTTGCTTCTTTGAGCCGCCGCCTGACAGTCCGCTCGCTGATGCCGTCCCTTCGGGTCTCTAAAAGCTGATTTTTCACTTCAACTGCTGTGAGGTGCCGATTTCGGAGCATGGTTGTAACAATAAATCGATCTTCTCTAGCTGTAGTACATCTTGTTTTGCCAGTTCCTGGTCTTCTAAGGTTCTGCCCAGTTTGTAGGTAACGTTGGAGGACTCGCTGCACTGTAGAAAGTGACACACCTGTTCTTCTCGCTGTATACCTCTGACTTCTTCCTTCTTCTAACATAGTGATGATACGAGTACATTCATCTCGTGTTAGCGGCATGATAGACATTCAAGAATGACCACAAAATAAAACAATGACAGCCTTTTATCATAGTTCTTTGACAGATTGAAAACAATTGCTTAAAAACAAGCAAAAGTAAAACGAACGCAATTTCAAATAAGTACCTAATTGGTTTTTTTTTTCAATTAAACCTTTTTCCAGTTACTACGTAGAACATTGAAGGTTGGATTTAGAAGGATATTAAATTCTCTATAAAACAGAGTTAGTTTCATGCAGATACGACCAACGATTTACAAAATATTGAGGTTTTCGTCACTGACCCGGTTTCTTTGACCGCGAGTGTATTTATAAAAATATCATGGCCACTATCCGTTCCACTATCATCTACTAACTATAGGCAAAACAGTTTTATGATCCGACCGAGCAACGGCTTAAATGGGGTTTCAGAGGTTCGACGACCTGGACCTATTCATCACAAGTGTTCCTTCAGTGAGACGACCCTTCTCTCGGCAATTTTTCGGCAGAAGTAGGGAAAAAGTTTAGGCAACTCTTTGTACTATTTAGAAATAAGTAGGTACTTAATTACGTAGTAGTACCAAAACGCAAAAGCGCTGTGTTTTTGTTTGGCTTTTGCTCACTTCTGGATCTGTTATTAGCTCACTGTCAGTACTGTTTTAAGCTACTGTGTAGTATTTAAGATAATGATCTTCCTAAATAAATAAATAAAATAAATAAATAATGTCAGCATGATAACTCTGGTAAAAGACATTTTTTATGTTTTTTCCGCTGTGGTCTGAGGTTTAAACCAACAGGTATGTTTACTTTTTCTAAACCAAAAGTCAACAGAGTCGTGTCAGTTCTAAATCCGCAGCATGGCGTCTAAGCGAGGGTTTCGCATGGATTTGTTTTCAATTATCTCTGAAAATTGAGTTTTCCGCGCCCTGAAAAGACGAACCTGCGTGAAAATTCGTTGTATCGTGAATCCTACCTTGTTACAAAAACGACGAATGTGACATGCTTTCTACATCTAACAATGTCTTTTTGATGTATTTTCGTGGCGCCACTCAGATGCAAGGGACTTTGAATTCTATCAGAAGCAATTAAAGTGGTTAATTGAGAGAAGTTTGTGTTTAACGTCCCAAGTACTTGACGTTCAATCAAAACGAATTAAATAGGTACGTTTTGATGGAACGCCGATAAGTAAATATTGCGATTTAATTTTATGGATGAGTATTTCTATTAATTACAGTAAGTACACAAAGTTTAACCTTCGTCTACATGAATAGAGTAAAACTATTTTTATTTGTATCTATATATATGATATGATTTATTTATCTCACTGTGTACAATTTCACTTAATATTTTTACACTTAATTAATTTTAGAACTAATAGATAAATAAGTATTCCGATGGCAAACCTTACAAAATACTCAAAATAAGTAGCTTTGCATTACAAGACTTGTAGCTTTCCTGGAAAGCGCTCCTGCTTGTAACATGAATTAGAGAATATAAAAAGATAGAAAATAATAATAATACAAACAAACAACTCCTCGGATTAGGTAAATATGAAATGTTGAATTAGAAGTCAGAGAATTTTTGGAACAGTTAAACTGTTCCAAAAATTGTACTTAAACACGCTTAAGATATGCGTACTAACATATTGGAAGTATGTTTCATAATATGTAAATATCTGGGCCCCGAAACAACATGCACATCCGTTTCCGCTAATGAATGTGTTTTGATTCGTGTTACGACCGCAGTCAAAACAAAGACTTTTTTAGGGTTCCGTACCTCAAAAGGAAAAAACGGAACCCTTATAGGATCACTTTGTTGTCCGTCTGTCTGTCTATCTGTCTGTCTGTCTGTCTGTCTGTCAAGACCGTTTTTCTCAGGAACGCGTAGAGGTATCAAGTAAAAATTTATATCAAATACTCAGGTCTATTGTCCCTTGAAGCTGTGATAAAGTCAAACTTAAAAGCCAACGCAATCAAAAGATATAGTCGTTTATGCTGCAAATTTTAGAGTTTTTCGACACTGGCAAAACCTACGGGGTACTCAACTCAGAAACTTGAAATTTGGTACGAAGCAACGTCATATAGCACAAAGGAAAAATTAAGAAAAGTAGACATTTTTAGTAAAATCACAAAAAAATATTTTTTTAAATTTTAAACTTATAACCTTTTTCCTCGTAATCGTGTGCAGGTATTCAATTGAAATTAAATTTTAAATACTCAGGGCTATAGGACCTTTAAGGTGTAGCAAAACCAAACTTTTATGTCAACGCAATAAAAAAAAATGGCAATTTTAGTCGCATACCTATTTTGAAACTGGGTACTCGCAAGAAACTCAAAACCTAAAGGGTACTTCCCGTTAACACAGAAACTTGAAACTTGACACGAAGAAACTTCATATAGCACAGACAAAAAAAAATTACGAAAAGTAGATATTTTTAGTAACATCATACAAAAAAATATTTTTTTTAATTTTAAATTTAATACCTTTTTCCTCGTAAAAGTGTGGAGGTATTCAATTGGAATTCATGTCAAATACTCAAGGCTATAGGACCTTTTAGATGTAGCAAAACCAAACTTTTATGTCAACGCAATCAAAAGAAATAAGCACTTTAAGTCGCATATTTTGAAACTGAGTAGGTACTCGCAAGAAACTCAAAACCTAAAAGGTACTTCCCGTTAACACAGAAACTTGAAACTTGGCACGAAGAAACTTCATATAGCACAAACAAAGGAAAAATTACGAAAAGTAGACATTTTAAGTAAAATCATACAAAAAATATATTTTTTTCATTTTAAACTACTACTACCTTTTTCTTCGTAAACGCGTAGAGGTATTAAATTCAAATTCATATCAAATACTCAGGTCTACATATAATACCTTTCTGCTGTAGCAAAATGAAACTTTTATGTCCATGCAATCATAAGAAATAGCAATATAAGTCGTATAATTTAAAACTGAGTAGGTGATCTCAAGGGTATCAAAACCTAAGGGTAGGTACTTCCCGTGAATCGATTTTAGAATGAATCCCCAAAATGGAATTTCCACATATTTTTCATCCATAAACATGATTCCGTTAATAAGCACTAGCACTACACGAAGTAGTACAACTATAGATAACGTTTTTTTGAACTTCAATGTTCAATGTGGTACTATTCATACCTTTTTCAGTCACCATTTACAGATCTAGTTCAAATTTTTCAAATTTAACAGAACAGTTAATAGTTACAGAACAGTTATTTTTGAACCGGATTTATAAAAAGATATTGACTAAAAACTTTGTAAATAAACAACTTTGATAAAAGAAGTTTTGCCAGGCTGCTGCAAATCTAGTGTAGGTATTTGAGTTATATTATAAAATAAGTGATGTGGTAATATTATATTTTATTTTTTATTTTTTCTAAATTGATAAAGTGACCCTGTTTAAATTTATGCTGCCCCAGCTTTCCAAATCAAATCAAATCAAATATCTTTATTTCGTCATCATAGGTAATAAAATAGGTGACAAACAGTACAAAATAAGTAGCAGATCTATGACGTGCCTTTTGGCGTACGAATTATTTACTTATCATTTACATAATACTATTATCATTAATCCCAAAGAAACAATTAGAAAATTTAAAATTACATGTCAAAAATTGTCAATTTCATTAAGTCACATTATTGAGATCATCATCATTAATATATTCCTTAATATTATAATAACATTTATGTAATAGCAATCTTAATAGTAAATGTTTAAATTAATTTATGTACATCAGCATTTTTTAGCACAACAGGCAATTTGTTATATAGTTTTGAAGCCATTATGTTAACATTGCGTCCCATCAGAGCGGTATTGTACTTCTCTATGAGCACCACAGGGCTTCTACATTGTAATGTTACGGATTCCATTTTCATTTAGTAATAAACATACTACAACTTTTGCTTGATATAGGTTTGTACGGAACCCTCGTTGCGCGAGTCCGACTCGCACTTGGCCGGTTTTTTACTGAGACTGCCATGCGACGCGGTACTGTTCTTAGCCTTCCAGTGGATCGGAGCTGTTTACCTGGTATATATGTACTTCAACCCGTTTAAACGTTCGTAAATTATTGGTTCTCAAAAACATTAGTACCTGAAACATATATAGGGGTGCGTCATGATGTGGTAGGTTTTAAATAATTCCTTACATAGATGCCTGGGTTTTTACTCCAGCCAGCAATCGAAGCGCACGTTTTTGGAGTAAGAACACTCGCTTAGAATCGGTTGAATTACCCCAAATGACATTATTATTAGTATATTATTAAATGAAATGAAATGAAATGAAAGTTTATTCACGAGAACATTTATGGTACAATAGATGTTATAAGTGTTATTGACCCTTAATACATTCTGCCTTAAGGCATGTGAAAATAGTTATTATGACATGGTCATCATGTCATTTATGTCAAAATTAAAATTAAATTTAAATGCGTGCAAATATTCTTAGTTAAATGTCAAGATACTAAAACTAAAATATAAATTGATTAACTGTCAATTGCCTAAGAACATGCTTCACATAACAACATTGAAATTTGGCTTTGAAATGTCATTATTCATCATTCTCCTAGCGTTGTTCCCGGTTATGCCCCTAAAGGAGCTCGGGGTCCGCTTTGACACCTAATCCCAAGATTTGGCATAGGCGCTAGTTTTACGAAAGCGACTGCCATCTGACCTTCCAACCCAGAGGGAAAACTAGACTTTATTGGGATTAGACCGGTTTCCTCACGATGTTTTCCTTCACCGAAAAGCTAACGGTAAATATTCCGTACATAAGTTCCGAAAAACTCATTGGTACGAGCCGGGATTCGAACCCACGACCGCCGCTTGACAGCCGCATGCCTGAACCACTAGGCTACCGGAGCTCGTACCAATAGGTACCGTAGTTTGAAATGTCATTATTATTAGATTATAATTTAAAATACAATTCTTAAATGTCAAAAGTGATATAAGTGCTAAAACTTATGAATAAAATATTCGTCAATTATGTAAAAACATGCGTTACATAAAATATTCTTGAATTTAAATTTGAACTCAGCATTTGACAGTGTCTTAATAGATGAAGGAATTTTGTTAAATATTCGTATACACATATAGTATGCGCTTTTCCGTTTTACTTTGAGCTTGCACGGAGGAAGTGTCATATTATTTTGTCTGAGTGGTCTATTTGATATATTGTTGAATTGCGGAAAGAGTTCTAAATTCTGTTTTACAAATACAGCTGCCTCATAAATGTACAGGCTTGGGAGTGTTAGTAGTTTAAGCTCAGCAAAAATAGGTCGGCACGGTTCTCTGCGTCTTTTTCCACAAATAGTTCGTATACCTTTTTTCTGAGCTACAAATGCACGATCTACTTCTACCGAGTTCCCCCATAAGAGGATGCCGTATCTCAATATTGAGTCGATATAAGCAGGGTAAGTTGTGACAGCTGTTTTTTGTGAAACGGTTTCTTTAAGTCGCCATAGTACAAAAATACATTTGTTAACTCTTTTACATACACTATCTACATGGTTTTTCCAGTTACAGTGCGTATCTAGTATCATTCCCAAGAAAACAGAATTTTCTACTTCTTCTATTTCAACATTGTTGTGTTTTCAACATTGTTGTGTAAAATTTTCATTTGCTGTGGCAGTGCCCTGCCCTGTATGACCTAAACTGCATAAATTTAATTAAAATACTGCGTTTTGTTTAGATTAATTGATAAGTTGTTTTTATTAAGCCAAGTGACGACATCGTTTAATGGTATATTTACATTACGCTCGTACAAGCTTATGTTGGTACCTACCCTTGACTATTATTGTGGTATCGTCTGCAAAAAGAATGCAGTCATGTCGCGTTGATTCTGGTACGTCATTGATGTACATAACAAATAATAACGGGGCTAAGATACTGCCTTGTGGTACTCCAATCGTATTTATTTTGTACTCAGTTTATTTTGTATTAGTTTTGTATATTGATATCTATGTTAGTCTGTAAGGTACTTATTTGTAAATATGGGCAACAAAACAAAACTTCCATGTCAATAAATATGTGTTTAAGCGATTAATTACAGTTTAGTTAAAAACTGTGTGTGAAAATGACGTAAGTTTAATTGTTATAATGTAATTCATATATAAGTAGACGGTATACAACTTGTTTTATAGGGGAAGGTACAACGGTGGTCGTCCAGTAGAAAAATCAATCAAGTCATATTACACTGAATATATTGCACAACAATATGAGTTCTAGAAGTTTTAATTACCCCTTCAGCGCCCCACATCATTAACTTTTAGGGTAAAATACTCTATTGCATATGTTTTGTAATAATAATGTGTAATAATTATCGACAGCGTACATGCGCAAATGAGACTACTTAAGCTAAGATGATTCTCATTCACATCACAAATGAATCAGTATGCCACAAACACCCATTGGGGCCCCAAGGTCGTTTCATTGGTTATAATATAATTTAAAATTGCAATCCTACTAATATTATAAATGCGAAAGTTTGGATGTTAAGATGTTGGGATGGTTGGATGTTTAGATGATTGTTACTCAATCACGCCTAAACGGCTCAACCGATTTGGATGAAATTTTGCACGAAGATGAAAATATATGATAGTTTTTATCCCGGGTCCACGCAGACGAAGTCGCGGGTGGAAGCTAAATATAATAAATTACCTACCAACCATGTACATACAGTTAGTAGTTAACCGCGTCACGGCGTAAACTCTTGCGCAACATTGAAAGTGCTCCAGTTTTTGAAAGTGTACAGCAATTTCGGTGACTCCGTCACAGCTCCGGCAGCCGTGATCGTCTAGTGGTTAGGACCCTACGTTGTGGCCGTAGTAACCCAGGTTCGAATCCTGGTCACGGCAGCGATGGCACTGTCGCGGCGGAGAGTTTTTTTTTGGACACACCCATGTATTTTGCTGTATACGAATGATATTAGGCCCCTAGCACACGGTGTATTTTAAACGCGCTGTCGACGCGCGTTTCCCTACTACCATCGGCTGGGTAGTAGGGAAACACGCGTCGACGACCACTGGGACACTTTAATCATTTATATGGTCTCATCAAAATTAGACAACACAAGAACACAGAAATTCTCTCACTGAAATGCCTACGCTTGACAATTTTCATTATTTCCTAAAGAGCCGTGCGGATGTACTCGAGACAGTTCAACGACATAAATATGATAAGGCATTTAAGCGTCAGTCAGACGTAGGTGTACGTCAACATACAACAAAGTTTCCAAACCAACTGTTAAGGCATTCATGGCCCACACCAATGCACCTTCTTGCTCCAAACCATTTCGCTGCCTAATTTGCAACGGAGAACATTGCATCTTAGATTGTGCTTCGTTCTAGTCAAAAACAACAGAAGACAGGTTCACCCAGGCCACTAGTTTAAACTTTAAACTTGTGTCTCAATTGTTTGCGAGTGGGGCATGAAGTGCGCCGTTGTAGGTCGGTTGCAAGTACCCGGACTCGTCGTTTATGTAGTCAACGTCAACTTTGCGTAAGGAAATGGAGCCCTCTGAGGAAATTGTTCCAACAAACCTGTCTACATTGACTGTGTCAACCCCATTGGAAACATTACTATCAACGGCTTTGGTTAACCTGGTAAATCCAATTTAAAAAAAAAATCGGCCAAGTACGTGTCGGGCCCCACGGGTTCCGTAGTTGCCTGTCTTTCTTAGTTACACCGACACGCGCGCGTCAACTAATTAAATGGTTGCGTCGGCCGAATTTATACGGAAGTTGGCCTTTCTAAGTACATTTTAAGTTGGTCGACTACGAGTATACTCGGTAACTACTTAGCCGTGATAGTTTTCCTTTTAAATAATTCATTATATGTACTACTGCCAAGATTTTTTTCACATTCCCAGTAGCAGCCATTTAGATTTAAAATTTGGGCCTTAAAACCCAATCTCGCAAACGAATCACTAATTTGAAAAATCGTTTTAAGAAACCCATAATATTTTTGAACAAGCTATCCAAAGGTGAGGTCTTTGGATAGCTTGTTCACTATGGGTTTAACGAGAAAAAAAAATTACATCCTCATTTTAGGTGCAGGGGAGGTACTTATCGCAAAAAAAATTCGAGCCATCAATCGCATCTGCCTACTCCTTTCACCTGATGCCGCAGGATCTTGAAATATTTTACAAGCATTCACGGGCGCAAAACGGAGCGGTTTAATTTCCGAAAGCAGTTTGCGTTTTATAAAGAACTAGCGACCCGCCCCGGCTTCTCACGGGTACTATATTATACATGTAAACCTTCCTTGTAAATCACTCTATCTATTAAAAGAAACCGGATCAAAATCCGTTGCGTGGTTTTAAAGATCTAAGCAAACATAGGGACAGACAGCGGGAAGCGGCTTTGTTTTATACTAGTGATGATAATGTATTTTGGATTTTAATTAAACTTGTATATTACTTATTGGAAATAAGAATTAATCATTTTAATGTCCCATCTTGCCTGCATTAAATAAAATTTAAAAGTGTAATCGACTACATAATTGCTCAAATATTCTGCCAAAGAACGTGATTGCAATTAATATTGTATAGGTAGTACCGGAGTGGTTTTTAATCATTTGACTTTCAAACGGAGTTGGACGTTTCAATCCTGGATGGTTAAATATAATTTGAAATTATTATTCCTATTCTACTTATTAGTTTAGCTACCTTAAGGAAAGTCTCCGTTAGGTAGAACGACGAGCGATCGAGAAGGTTAGGATTGTTAGGTAGAATAGCGACCCATCAGCGAAGCGCCAGAACACAATAAGAAAACACTACATTTTCAGTAGTTTCATTTAATGTATCTTATAGGTAGGTTACGGAAATGTAGTGTAGGTTAGAACTGCGACTTTACAAAATGTTACTGCTTTGAGTAGCTCACCAAGAGCTCACTTATTTCAAGAAAATGATTTTATGGAAATCGAATATTCTGTCATTAAGTTATTTGTGGTTTGTATGTGATTTTGTGACAGAAGAATCACAAGCGCGTTGCCGACCCTTTACTGATTTGAGGATTCGTTGTGTAGACAGCTAGAGACATATACAGGTGCCTCACTCTCAGCACCGCGGGAGCTCTGGCGACCTTATTCGCCACCCGTTAATCGTT
The DNA here is from genome assembly GCA_947578815.1 of Epinotia ramella. Taxonomy (NCBI): domain Eukaryota; kingdom Metazoa; phylum Arthropoda; class Insecta; order Lepidoptera; family Tortricidae; genus Epinotia; species Epinotia ramella. The sequence goes on from OX388203.1 coordinate 372,519, forward strand.
AATTAACGAAGTTAACATTAACTTTTAAGTTGTGCTTAAAAATTGTTAACGTAATTATTAACTTCCGTTTAAATGAAATGATTTATTTGTTTGCGTCAGGCAAGAAGACCCATATTCACAAATACCTTATACAGACTAACATACATATAATGTTAAGACCGTGCGACGCGGTTCATGAAGGTCGACGAACGGTCGAGCTTGTCAGTTGGTACTCTCACCACAAATTAAGCATATAATATATATTATATGCGTGTGGAGAATATTGGGTTACAATTCCAGTTACACTTGCAGCTCTAACGGTCTCGGTTACCTATCACAACCTCGAAAAATGTAAGCCCGAATATCAAAATTCCAATAACGAATCGATTATTTTCGTATCCTATTTTTGCGTTAGTCCGAAGCTTCTTTTCATATTTTTTCTATAGTCAGATGATTATTTAAGCTATATTTTGGTATTACTTTTGCCCAATATCAAAATGGTCATTTCGTGTTGACGATTTCCCATTTATCCCAAATTACAGTAAATCATACCATGGTACCTTTATAATTTTGTTTAATAACCCCTTGTGATTCGCAAAACCAACCGCCTTAGTACTCATGGCCATGAAAAGAACTGTTACGGGGGTTTAATTATATAAGCCACTATTAACGAGTTTGAACATCGCTAAAGAAGTAAGTCCATTTAGATTTCCAAAATCCGTGCTGCTGATCATTTATTCAATTATTACTGTCTAAAAATTGTACTAATCTATTAAACTTGACTTTTAGAAAATGAGAATAATTGTTACTGTCCATGTATGGAATGGGCATGTGCCCATTTCAGTTAAGTATATCACCCTTTTTAGGGTTCCGGAGCCAGAATGGCAAAAACGGAACCCTTATAGTTTCGCTATGTCCGTCCGTCCGTCCGTCCGTCCGTCCGCAGCTTAGCTCAGAGGCTCTTGGTACTAGAAAGCTGTAACTTGGCATGAATATACATATTAGTCATGCCGACAAAGTGGTAAAATAAAATCTTGAAAAACATTTTTTTTAGGGTACCTCCCCTACATGTAAAGTGGGGATGATTTTTTTTATTGTCGTCTACCCCATAGTGTGGGGTGTCGTTGGATAGGTCTTTTAATATTATTGGGGGTTTGTGAGAACAATTTTTCGATTAAACGATCCGTTTGTGAAATATTAAGCCTTAAAGTGCTAATTTTTGTTAGACTCCAGTGTCCCCACCCCCTGCTAGCTAAATGGTTGTTTTGGGATATGTGAAAAAATTCATGGTAGTAGTACATATAACGAAGTTAAAAGGAAAACTATCACAGCTAAGTAGGCTTTACACGTTTACGAGTAATAGTCGACCAACTTATAAAATGTACTTCAAGAAGTAATAGTTTCGTACAAATTCTATTGTAACTTATTATTATATATAATGGTACGGAACCCTTCGTGCGCGAGTCCGACTTGCACTTGGCCGGTTTTTATTATAAAAGGCTTTAACAACTGATTTCTTCAGAATGACAGGAAAGCTACCCTGCATTAACGATAGATTTAATATTTGAGTTTGAAATTACAAACATACTATTATTTATGCCATCATTCCTCAAGTCATCATAACCAACAGCTTTTGAGTTACTAAGGTCTTCGATAATAATACTCAGCAGCTCATTGACATTTACGGGATTAAGAAAAAATGTCGAATCATATTTAAGGAATATCAATAACATTGCAAGTGTCTGATGTCACATTAAGTAGGTACTACTAATAAATTAACATTCAGCATTTTTTGTGGGTCATTCTCTTATGAGCTTTTCCACCGACCTACTGTTACAGTCTGTTGTGGTTTGTGGCTTCTTAATAAGGCTCCAAACTGCCATGCACTAGACCACACAATATTACCCCGCTTTGGGCTCATTGGAACCCACTCAATGAATACCTAGTTGTCAATACGAAATATTCATGATATATATATTTTTTTTATCTATTCTATAAGTAATTATATAACCGGAAAAAAATATAACTCTTTTACAATATTATTAAATAAGCTAAAAAAAAATAATTAAAACTACTATCATTTTCGGACGATCAAAACGCCACCATTTTGGCGCGCTCATTTGTGACGTCACCGTGCACCTTAGTGCACGGTGGTTCTTAAACAAATTAACAACAAAGTGTTTCTTTCACACTTTCAATAAATGTGAGTGATTAAAGCTTATAAGATCAACTTATTGTAATGGAAGAGCACACAAAAGCTTATTATAAATATTGTATTGTACCTATGTGTGAAAATAACATTAAAACTGCAAATATTTTCATATGCCCAAAGGTGCAAATATAAGGATAAAGTGGTGTAAGGCGATGAGGAGAGATAATGTATCGTGCTTGAGTAGTTTATATTGTTGTGAAGATCATTTCGACGAGAGTATTAAATATGTATGTACCTAAAATCTTTTTTATTACGACTCGCGAACAATATAAGCAATAACCTAACCTCAAAATTGTATTATATACATATTCATAAAACTATTCTGATTCCCAATTTTTTTAGTTATTAATGTTACAAATATTATGATTTTTGTTGATCAACAGCTGACTAGGAGTGTTGATTTTGATCATGAAACGTTTTAGCTAAGTTTCTTTGTTTGCACTGTTGATCGAAGAAAGTTAAAAGAATTTAATCCTTTTTACTGAGTGACCTACACAAATTTGTTTTATTTATAAGCCATGACGAAAACAACCTAGTTTGTTAAAGTTCATAAAGATGTTCTCAACATTTAACATTCCTAATAGGTACCTACATATCTTTGATTATATAATACTAGCTTCTGCCCGCGACTCCGTCCGCGTGGAACTCGTTTATACTAACTATCTCTATACCAAATTTCATCCAAATCGGTTCAGCAGTTTAAGCGTGAAGAGGTAACAGACAAACAGACAGACACACTTTCGCATTTATAATATTATTAAGTATATATAAAATATATAATATAACTAGCTTCTGCCCGCGACTCCGTCCGCGTGGAACTCGTTTATATCGTAGCTCCATACAAACTTTCATCCCCACTTCATCCCCTTGAGGGATGATTTCCGGGATAAAAACTATGCTATATCCTTCCCCAGGACTCAAACTATCTCTATACCAAATTTCATCCAAATCGGTTAAGCGGTTTAAGCGTGAAGAGGTAACAGACAATCACACAGAAATAAAATCGTACAAAATAGTATGCGGCCGGGAAACAGCAATTCGTTGATGAGATGATTTTGTCGGATGAAGCAAAGATGAATCCTACAATAGATACGAATCCACGAATTGCCATTCCATATAGTGCTATGCAAACATAGTGCTGTTCTCCAAAAATGCGAGGAAATCAAATAATATTTTCAATAATCTTAAAACAGCGAGTATGTCAATAACCGTCCCAACTTTTTTCTAAAAGTAGGAACACGGCTTAGCTCATGGTGCCAGTATCAATCGGCAAACATAAAACATTATAATCGATCATGATTAAAACTATTAAAGATTAAACGGGATTGAAACCCACACGCATTATAGTTCGTTTTGAATTTTTATTCGAAAATATTTTTATTTATTCATTTAAAATTATGTTAGTTACATTAGTAAAAACGATGAAAATTAAAAAAAACTAGAGAAAACTTGACACATTACAAATGGGTGCAATTTGTCACACCAATGTAGTAATTTGCCTTAGTAAAAACATATGGTAATAAGGTAAAAATGTAGTACGGAACGTAATGGAATTTCATAAGCTTTCCTGGCCGCTAAAACTGTACAGTAATGACTATTATATTTAAAATTTGCGCTTGTCAGGAACGACGAACTTCATGTACTATTTTTGCTACAGGAAGGCAAATATATCCGAGCATATTGGAAAAAACAAAATTATATATTCGATACAAGATATGGAACAGAACAGACATAATACTAACATAACAAAAAAAACTTAAACAAACAATTGCTGTGTGCGTTGCAGCAAAATGAAAGGATTTGATTGTTATCGTTAATTACTGTAGATGGGTATCGTCAGTGAGTAATTGAGTAATTAAAAACAGTAATGATTAATTAGCAGCCAAACAAATATTATTATTAACTATATTACACCATTTTTTTTATCTATACAAAATCTATACAATTAACGAACCTGCTCACAAAATTTCACGAGAATCGGTTGAGAAACGCGACCCGTAGAGTTCCTCCGTTCTTCGTTCCTTCGTTCGCTCGTTCTGAGAATTGGTAGAGAAACGCGACCCGTACAGTGCCTCCGTTCTTCGTTTCTTCGTTCGCTCGTTCTGAGAATCGGTAGAGAAACGCGACCCGTACAGTGCCTCCGTTCTTCGTTTCTTCGTTCGCTCGTTCTGAGAATCGGTAGAGAAACGCGACCCGTAGAGTGCCTGCGTTCTTCGTTCCTTCGTTCGCTCGTTCTGAGAATCGGTAGAGAAAAGCGACCCGTAGAGTGCCTCCGTTCTTCGTTCCTTCGTTCACTCGTTCTGAGAATCGGTAGAGAAACGCGACCCGTAGAGTGCCTCCGTTCTTCGTTCCTTCGTTCGCTCGTTCTGAGAATCGGTTGAGAAACGCGACCCGTAGAGTGCCTCCGTTCTTCGTTCCTTCGTTCACTCGTTCTGAGAATCGGTAGAGAAACGCGACCCGTAGAGTGCCTCCGTTCTTCGTTCCTTCGTTTGCTTGTTCTGAGAATCGGTAGAGAAACGCGACCCGTAGAGTGCCTCCGTTCTTCGTTCCTTCGTTACGTTAAATACGAGCTAAACGGTGCCAACTAAATAGACTCCGCACTGAATGCGGGCGATCCGGAGAGTTTATGTTTAGGTGTGGGTGGGGAGATACACCGAGTTGCGACTGTGGAGCACCTGTACAGTCAATTTACCACATTGTCCACGAGTGCCCAAACAGAAAGTACACGGGAGATCCTCTGGACTTACTTAAGCTAAGTGAAAACGCAGCCGATTGGGTGAAGAATCTATATATTCATTTGTAAACAGAAGCACTCTCCTTGCAAGCATGCACAGGTTAAAGAAACAGAAGCAGTCTCCTTGCAAGCATGCACAGGTTAAAGAAACGGAAGCAGTCTCCTTGCAAGCATGCACAGGTTAAAGAAACAGAAGCAGTCTCCTTGCAAGCATGCACAGGTTAAAGACACAGAAGCAGCCTCCTTGCAAGCATGCACAGGTTAAAGAAACAGAAGCAGTCTCCTTGCAAGCATCCACAGGTTAAAGGAACAGAAGCAGTCTCCTTGCAAGCATGCACAGGTTAAAGAAATAGAAGCAGTCTCCTTGCAAGCATCCACAGGTTAAAGGAACAGAAGCAGTCTCCTTGCAAGCATGCACAGGTTGAAGAAACAGAAGCAGTCTCCTTGCAAGCATGCACAGGTTAAAGAAATAGAAGCAGTCTCCTTGCAAGCATGCACAGGTTGAAGAAATAGAAGCAGTCTCCTTGCAAGCATGCACAGGTTGAAGAAATAGAAGCAGTCTCTTTGCAAGCATGCACAAGTTGAATAAATAGAAGCAGTCTCCTTGCAAGCATGCACAGGTTAAAGACACAGAAGCAGTCTCCTTGCAAGCATGCACAGGTTAAAGAAACAGAAGCAGTCTCCTTGCAAGCATCCACAGGTTAAAGGAACAGAAGCAGTCTCCTTGCAAGCATGCACAGGTTGAAGAAACAGAAGCAGTCTCCTTGCAAGCATGCACAGGTTGAAGAAATAGAAGCAGTCTCTTTGCAAGCATGCACAAGTGGAAGAAATAGAAGCAGTCTCCTTGCAAGCATGCACAGGTTGAAGAAACAGAAGCAGTCTCCTTGCAAGCATGCACAGGTTGAAGAAACAGAAGCAGTCTCCTTGCAAGCATGCACAGGTTGAAGAAACAGAAGCAGTCTCCTTGCAAGCATGCACAGCTTGAAGAAACAGAAGCAGTCTCCTTGCAAGCATGCACAAGTTGAAGAAATAGAAGCAGTCTCCTTGCAAGCATGCACAGGTTGAAGAAACAGAAGCAGTTTCCTTGCGAGTATGCACAGGTTAAAGAAACAGAAGCAGTCACCTTTGCAAGCATGCAAAGGTTAAAGAAACAGAAGCAGTCTCCTTGCAAGCATGCACAGGTTAAAGAAACAAGAGCAGTGCGTATGGAAAATCTACAATCGGTTTCTAAGAGACTTAAAAGAATTGGAAACATCAGAGAACATATTTATAAGTACTTAAATAAACTTCAGGGGTAAGACCACTGGTAATTTTTCCATACAAAAGTTCTCGACTGTTTCCTCCGAGGTTTTTGATCGTAGATTAATTATCCTAATATAAGTGCTAGGTTACTTTACAGAAAGCTTAAAACGGCCCAATTACATAGTCCGCAAACATACGCCTATTACACAAATCTGTTAATAATAAGCGCAAAAATCAAAACGGCCCGACATTAACCATTTCCTACTTATTCATATCCCAATTTTTTTTACTATTGATAAAGTTTCGGAGGAGGAAACAGTCGAGAACGAAACCTCGATTCTTCACTTCTCACCTTATGATTTTTTACTTAGGGCTTTTAGTCGGAGCAGCAGTTGTCCTTGTCAGACTGATTTTTGGGGCGGAAACGATTTGGTAAATACGAACACAGACGAATAAGTGATAGGCAATTTTCGATACTAAAGGTTAAATATCCCAGTGGTGTGAAAAGTTATCGATAAATCTAAAGCCATCGATATCTTTCAACTGAAACGTTACGACCGAACGTGCCGAGGAAAAAATCACGAATAACGCGTGAGTATAATAACAACATGCCCAAAGAAGATGTTGACGAAAGCAGAACGGGACGAATTTAAGAACTTGACAAAAAACCATTGAGACGAGCCAAGCAAGAGTTTACCCAAATACCCTATTGACCAAACACGATTAACTCGAAGTTACCTAAAACTGACGTTCTTTATTTTCTGAAGAAAACTGAATAAGGAATCACTTTTAGTTTGCGAAAATTTGACGTATGTGTGTATCTACTTAACTTCAAGAAATGTATGATGGATGACCAAACATTCAGTGGATATTAGTGTTAACATTATCATTAAATTGAATTAACTAAACAGTGATTTAATTGCATGAGACCTCATCCATTGAAATCCGTTATGGCTGTTTATCAATATTTTTCGACTCCTGGTCACGAATTAAAAACCATCTTGTAAAGACATGAATGAACTTTAATACAATTTGTAAATTCTGAATGGTTAAAATGACGAGTAACTAATGTTATCTTTAAATAATTGAATTCAATTGAATTGACAAATCCTGACGTCACGTAAATGGCAGGCTATTTTGTTACATGTTACGGGCGGTGTTCGCAAAATATTGGTGTGGTATCAAAAAATATATTTAAAAATTAGAAGTTTATCTATTTTGATGCCACGAAATTCAAAAAATCAAACTCGTGTCATCATTTTTTTAAGGCACAGCTCACCTAACAAAGTTCAAGGCAGGTTTTTCTAGCCATTAATATATATATTTTATAATTTCTTTAAATAGGGTGAACAAAGAAGACAACTATATGAATATAAATACGAAGGGAGAGTGAATCAAGATAATTCTATAGCAATTAAACAAGGTCATCTAAGAAAAAAACAAAAAGAGTAAGATTTTTTTTAACGATAGAATTAAATCATATTTTTATCATAATATATGCATCAGAACTTATTGAACACCGCAAGTAGGGTCATTTCGCCGGCTAGCGACCACCTAATTTAATGTGCAGGTGGGCGACCACTTAAGCTGAGTTGGTGAACTGAAAGGATATTTTCTCGGTTTTTTAGTAGATTTCTATTCTAAAACAACAAAAAAATGCATGTACAAGTAATTGTCTCAATATGGTGTGTAGAATTGATGTTATCTTCAATAGAAAAAACCTTCTCCTTCAGGTGGTCGCTAACCGAAGGTGGTCGCGTAACCAGCGAAATGACCCTACTTACGCTATCAATCATATTACATGCTTTATACTTTTACCGTAGCTCGAGTACCTATAGCTATTCTAGCTATATTAAAAGCTTAATTATCGAGTACAAAGAGCAAATAGAACCGATTTTCAAATCTGGCGGTTAATATGCCACTTACTTTCTGCATTCCAATTTGATGCTTACCTACGTGTTTTGGCGCCCTCGGCCTCGCTAGCACGCGCGCCCATTTAGTGCGAGTGCGCTAAATGGGCGCGAAATATACGTTGATATCAAATTACAATAAAAAAACAAAGATTGAACTCCTATGGCCGATTCCAATAATCAATCTACCGATAGTTTTCCTTACCAACAGTTACATTTTGACACATTTTCTACGGGTAATCTGTCAAAATGTTACTGCCGGCACAGATTAAAGAATACAAGTACTGCCGGTAAGGAAAACTATCGGTGGATTGATTATTGGAACCGGCCACTAATAAATAGACTTAAACAGAGTGTGCTGTACTGCTCTTGTTTTATAATCGAATAATTTAAATCGCCCACAAATGTCTACTTTACCCGAAGGTTGACGCGTAGGAAATGTTTTTGGCATAATGCTCCGCCTGCTGTGGGATTAGTTCTGCTCTTGTACCCACAGTGGATATTCAATATGCTCTCAATATTGAGCGAGGTGACAATCCACTATGCCCTACATTTAACCCTAAACTGGGTCATTTGTAGAATTAGAATCTGGGTCATTAGAATCTGCAATTGTAGTGTGCTGGTGACGTTTTTTCCGAGCGTATGGCTGCTTTGTCCCGTCGTCGTCCCCAAAACAAGTCGATATTTACTCCCGCAATTTTCAACGGTTATCTTCCGTTATTTTCAGCTTAACAGCGTTGTCAACTATGGACGAGAATACCTGCGACATCTTGCGACAAAAAATAACGAATCGCCGCCGGCGCAAGCGCAGATTGCAAGTGAAAGTAATATCCGAGATAGGACTTTGTCACTGTCACAATTTCAGCACATTTTATACCTCCTTTGTATCGTCAAGTTACTGCGGCAAAGTACGACAGTAGCCAGCCTCTTTGGGGAATGTTTTGTGAATTTTATATAAGCCAATTTCGACACTAATGCATTATCATGAAAGGTCATTTTTAATTGATAAGTGAATGTCGGAAAGCAGTTGGGTTTTTGGAAGGTGCTTACACAGCTCCGGCAGCCGTGATCGTCTAGTGGTTAGGACCCTACGTTGTGGCCGTAGTAACCCAGGTTCGAATCCTGGTCACGGCAGCGATGGCACTGTCGCGGCGGAGCGTTTATTTTTGTAATTATTTTGGATTATTCATTAGTCATAATATACCTGCCGACTGGACGTGTCGAAGAAATGAATATATACCAACAGACATTAAATTTACACTTGGAAAACATTATTTATAATTGAAATCCATTGAAAGGTGGCTTAGAGGCCTTAAGCGTCAACCGAAAGGTTAATTCTCAATTTGTTTACATTCACTCAATTACATTTCGTCTAATTCGCATTTCATTTCTGGTCACTGGCACTAAAAGTAACAAGTCCCTGTTTGTGTGAGAACAAAACTCATCGGTGAATTAGATGAGCGAATTTTCCATTCAATTAGCGTAAACATGTTTGACAAATTAAGCTCGTAATTAGTTTGTTAACTTTACAAGAGACTAAGTTTAGTGATTTTGCTGAACGATTTTGTTTTAACTTGTGTTACATTTCATTTACATGTTTATTTCTGTGGAACAACTTATTTAACTTTGTTTGTAAATCTGGCATCCGCGAACATCCCGGACGCGCTACAGAAACGAGGCAGCCCCAGTCTTAGCACCCTGAAAGCATTATTGTATTCATATTCATATCATTTATTGCACTCGTGTAAGTTAAGTATACAGTTCTTAAAGTAATGGTAACAGATTAACATGAACCCTGGAAGGGCAAAGCAATTGAATAAAAGTTGTAGTACACGAAGGGCGGCGTTGTACTGTTTTTGCGTATAAGTGACCCACAGACTGCTCGTGGAGAGGGTCGTACAGAAGGCTCTGAATAGAGTTATTTTCACCTCAGCAGAACAACGAACAAATCTGCGGGCCACCATGTTTGCTCTAACGGACAACGCCCTCCGCTATCGCTCAATGTCTACGATGCAGGCATTCCTTGAGGTCAGAGGTTACAACGTGTCCCAAGTATCTAAAGGTATCCACCCTTTTTAGGGTTCAACAAGGAACCCTTATAGTTTCGCCATGTCCGTCTGGCCGTCCGTCCGTCCGTCCGTCTGTCCGTCGGTCTTCGGCTTAGCTCTGTAACCATTACTACTAGAAAACTGTAATTCGGCATGGGTATATAAATAGTAGGAGTAGTTTAGTATTGGATTGGGCAGGTCAAATCTACTTTATTATATATTAAATAAGTGTATGTTCTCTGTGTGTCAGTCTCTGTTGTGTGTCAAATTGTTGTTGTGTAACCCATAGTGTTGGGTATCGTTGGATATAGCTTGTTCTAAAAATTATACGGGTTTCATAAAACGATTTTTCGTTTGCGAGATATTGGGCTTTAAAGCCCTAAACTTTTGTTCGAGACATGTGTCGTCGTCGTCGTCCCCTGCCGGCAAAATGGCTGCTACTGGGAATGTGAATAAAATTGTGGCAGTAGGCATATAATGAATTTAAATGGAAACCTATATCACGGCTAAGTAGGCATAACTATGTAGTTACCGAGTAATAGTCGACCAACTTAAAATGTACTTAGAAAGGCCAACTTTCGTACAAATTCGGCCGACGCAACCATTTAATTGGCGCGCGCGTGTCGATGTAACTAAGAAAAACCGGCAACTACGGAACTCTACACTGCGCGTGGCCCGACACGCACTTGTTAATAGTGTTCCATATATGTAGTATAGACGAATAGGGGGTACAGGTTGCAGATCTTTGCCTCTGACATGAAAAACCATGCATTCACTTTTTCTCTCATTATATTACAAGCCATGACTAAGTGCGAACTTTTCACATGTTCCCAATAGCTTAGCGAGACCACAAGGCGAGGCACTCAGCAGCACCATGTCGTCTGCATAGCTAATGTCATTGAGACAAACATCATCAATGTGGCAGCCGACATGAGTGCAGCTGAGCCTATCAAAATAATGACTTAACATTTTATGTAACCCGATATGGACCCTCCGTGAGATTGCAGCTTACGCATTCATATAGGGCCCTAACGCACTAAACGGCTAGGCGCGTGCGGTTGCGGCAACCGCTTAGTGCGTAGAGGTTTTGCGTTTGCGGTTTCATATGTTTTGTCCAACAACCGGGTAGTGCGTACCCGGCCTTACGCTTTTTAAAAACTACAAACTTGGAATTAATTTAGGCATTTTAAAAACTACAAGCTTTAATTTTCTTTACATGTACGGTCACGGACTTTAATTGTTGAGCCATTTAGAGCTTACTTTATACTGGACACTTCAAAGTTTGACTATTAAAATACCAAAATTAGTTGACACCTAAATGGCTCAACAATTAAGCTGTTATCCACGTTAATCCCCTAGCCTGATCCCCCAGGGGAAAAAAACGGTTAGGTTGTTAGTTGAACTGCGACCCTACAGCGCGCGAGCCGAGCGAGCGAAGCGAGCGTGACGCGGTAGCGTCCGGCGAAGCGCAATAACCGAACATTATCATTTTTTCCTAGTTGAATATAAAATAATTGCCGCTAATTCCCCTGGGGGATCAGGCTAGGGGATTAACGTGGATAACGTGACAATTAAAGTCCTTGACTGTACCTGCCTGCATTTCTAGCAACACGCGGGCGAAGCGAAGCGAAGATTTCAGTCAGTATATAACCCCCCCACGCTCGTAACATTATTACTTCGTCAGCACTCTCACTCTGCTGTTTAATATTACAGTAATGGTTTCACATAACGGTAATTACTGTTCAAAACGCCCTTAGGGTGTCTTTAACGCCTCACGATACGTGGCTCATATGGAATACCACTTACAGATAGCCACTTAAATTTACTAAAACTTGAACACTTACTGAGTGTGTCGTTCCAAAACGGGCAGTTCAGTCAATCAGTCAAGTTAAAGTCTGAGTCAGGTCGCCCGCTGGGTTCCTCGTGTAGGCCTACAGAGGCCCGCCGCACGCCGCGAGAATCTTCACTCCTCCCGGGATCAAATTCGACACAAATATCCCACTCGCGCCTAGCGCGTACAAATACGAATATATCTGACCCACCAACTGGGTTTCACAACAGATTCTACAATTACTCAAACCAAATCTCTCACGCCAGCCCGTGTGCTGTCCAAAAAAAGTGAGGTTACATTTTAGGCCATTATCCGCATGGCACCAATCCCAATAGACAAGTGTCCCATTGACAGGTGGACGTAGTTACGCGAAAACGTTCCAATCCACAGCGACCCCATTTTGAGATAAACGCAATTTTGTGTTTTAGCGGTACACTTTTTCCCTGTAATTATTTCAGGCAAATACTATTGGTTTTACAGTGGAATGCCAAACTGGTTATTGAATGATATGCATATTTTTTGTAAATACATAATACAAGGGGCATATAAATAGGTAAAACGAGTTTGAAACGTTTTTGCTAAATTTAATTTTGTATGAACCTTGTTAAATAGCAATTATGCATAAACGTTCCAAAACGAATTTAAGTGTATTATTTTATAAATATAATATATCTTAAATAAATTTAATATGTAAAATAATAAATAACAATGAGAAACATTCAAAAACAACAAAAAAAAATTGAAAATGTATTACAAAAAAAATAGGACGTGATCTTTTGAGCTTAGAGCCTATGCCAAAAAATAGCTAATAATAATTATGGTTCCAAAAGTTATCAAAAACTTATATTAAACATTCAATCATCATCGTATTCTATGATCTCGAAGTCCGGAACTCCACCAAACCCATCAACATCATCAGTAGCTTCTTCAGAACTTTGAAGCGTTCTATAAAATTGAAGGCAATCCTCAGGTATGTAGCGGTACATGGATTGTAAGTCCACTAATTTCGCTGGAGCAATCGGTTTGCCATTAGGCCACAATAAACAAAAATCAGATTATTTTATATATTGCAGTTCTCGCTTTATTCTTTTATCAATTTTCAACTCATTGAAATCGTCTTCCATCATAGACCGCATAATAATAGAAACCGCACTCAAGCACCATCAACGCGTATATACACCTGAAGAATACATCAATATTATTAAAACCTGTAAAAAAGTTAAACCTCTTCAAGTTTACAAAATGACAAAGACTGATTTTTTTAGTACAACTAAACTGGAAAAGAAGATTATCAATAGGAAGAAGTTTACAGACTCATCTAAAGTTAGTTGGCTACATACAAAAGAAAGTAAGTTGGATAAAGATAAACTGTTTTCTATTTAAAAATAGAAAACAGTGCGGTCTACGATGGAAGACGATTTCAATGAGTTGAAAATTGATAAAAGAATAAAGCGAGAACTGCAATACATAAAAGAATCTGATTTTTGTTTATTGTGGCCTAATGGCAAACCGATTGCTCCAGCGAAATTAGTGGACTTACAATCCATGTACCACTACATACCTGAGGATTGCCTTCAATTTTATAGAACGCTTCAAAGTTCTGAAGAAGCTACTGATGATGTTGATTAGTTTGGTGGAGTTCCGGACTTGGAGATCATAGAATACGATGATAATTGAATGTTTAATATAAGTTTTTGATAACTTTTGGAACCATATCAGCTAATTTTTGGCATAGGTTCTAAGCTCAAAAGATCACGTCCTATTTTTTTGTAATACATTTTCAATTTTTTTTTGTTGTTTTTGTATGATCCTCATTGTTATTTATTATTTTACACATTAAATTTATTTTAGATATATTTATAAAATAATACACTTAAATTCGTTTTGGAACGTTTATGCATAATTGCTATTTAACAAGGTTCATACAAAATTAAATTTAGCAAAAACGTTTCAAACTCGTTTTACCTATTTATATGCCCCTTGTATTATGTATTTACAAAAAATATGCATATCATTCAATAACCAGTTTGGCATTCCACAGTAAAACCATATTTGCCTGAAATAATTACAGGGAAAAAGTGTACCTACCGCTAAAACACAAAATTGCGTTTATCTCAAAATGGGGTCGCTGTGGGTTGGAACGTTTTCGCGTAACTACATCCAAATATACCAAAGTTATTTATTTTGGTAAAAAATATTTTTTTCTCTCGAACATATTTAATAGCAAAAATGGATCAAGTATGTGGATCGTTTATAGCAAAAAATTAGAAAATAATATATTATAATAAAACGTTCCAATTTATTTAGAACAGTCTTCGCAGCTTAAAAAAACAGTATGGATTAATCTAAAAGGTTTCAAATTACATGGAACATTTTTGCAGAAATAAAAAATGTATAAAGATTGTGCAAAAACGTTCTAACCCACATGGATCATTTAAGAAACAATTAAATGTGCGTTTTATGAATTTAGTATAATGTTCCAAGACAAGTGGAACATTATAACGATATGTTATTCTATTAAGAGTTTTTAACAATATGTTTCAGTATGCATGTAATGTTTTTACTTTATTTTGAGTACACGTCCTTGGCATAATGGTGGGTTGGAACATTTGGGTCAAACTTTATTGATGAAACTAACCTAAAAATACTAGCATCTTTGTGTGCACATGATGTAATATGTCAAAAATAGTACCCAGGTTATGGTAACTCATTTTCGAGTGACTTGTGGGTTGGAACGTTTTCGCGTAACTACGTCCAGGTGTCACTCATTTTACTTTTTTTTTTACAATCCACCGGTGTTGCCATGTGAATAATACTTAGGGCCTTTCACACGGGCCCGAACATACTACTTCTTGAATACTACATCGTTTTTAGTTTATTACACTAGTGGGCTCTACGAGCTGTAGATATATAACGCGAGCCTGTTTTTTTTTTATGAATAGGTAGTTGAATCGAAAAAGAAATCTTTATAATTATGAAACCTAGGTACTCACAAAATTTCACGAGAATCAGTTGAGAAATGCGAGCTATATGCTACCTGCAGAGGAGGACAGCCGGACATCTGGACATCCGGACATACGAAAGAATTTTGGCCCAAGGTGAAACGGAGAACTCCAGTGAGCGAAGCGAACAATTATTTTTGGACAAAATGGGACACTGGAATATTCATTTGGGCAGCCCCATCAGCATGCATTAATTAAGTATACACACAAGGGACGTAAATCCTTGGTTCAAACAAGCATCAGATCCAAGGCATGGCATACGACTGTGACTCATTATTTCTTTAAATAAATATACACATTACAATAAAAGTCATCACATTTAGTTAAACAAGTTCATCTCACCTTAAATTATTTCTGGCTGCACTATCTTTCACCACATTCGTCAACTAGTTTTAGGAGAGGTTACCACTTCGACGTCCCGACAACGAATGCCCCCAAGTCTATCTCCTCGCCCTGATGTTCCTTACTATCCCCACTATTTAACATTTATCTACTCTGCGTTCCCTGATTGGTGGTTATTCAGCCAATCAGGGGAAGCAGCCAATCAGGTGAAAGTCAGTGTTGCCAGTAAAGGAAGTATTTATATTAAATCAATAATGCACATTCAAGGTAACAAATCATAATAATAATTATAAACTATATAACGCTAACACTATTGATTCAACCTGTATAATGTTTGCGGATGACGTATCTATAATGTTTAACTGCATGGATAGCACTGACTGTAACTCACGCCTAGAAACGTCACTCAAAAGCGTAGATGACTGGCTAACAGATCATAGCTTAGAAATAAACTACAAGAAAACAAAAGTTATGCAATTTAACCAACATCAAAAAAATCCTCTGAGTATAAGCCTTATGACTAAATACGGAAAAATGGAGGAGGTCCAATGTTTCTTGTTACTAGATATTACTATAGACACTAGCCTAAACTGGAAAACCCATATATCAAACACAAGAACGAAATTAACGAGATTCGTGTACGCGCTCAGCATTTTAAAGATGAACACCAATTATGAAACGGCTCTTTCAGCATACTACGCCTACGCATACGCCTGGCTCCGTTATGGAGTAATCTTGTGGGGAGCCAGCACGGACGTCCAAGACCTGTTCGTGATGCAGAAGAAGTGCCTGCGCATCCTCGCAAACATACAAAGCACAGAAAGTTGCCGACCACACTTTATAAATAAAGAACTCCTCACTCTTCCTTCCATCTACATACTGGAAGTTTGTAGGTTTGTGAGAGAGCACATGCACCTTTTCCGACAAATAAAAGATGCCGGAAATCGCAGAATGGCAACTCGGCATGAAAAGCATGCATGGATTACCAATTAATATTGGCAATATTGGCAAGTCAAGCCTACTTGCCAATATCTAAATTGGTAATCCATAAAAATATACTAAATATAGAAGATATGTGCGTTTTATAAATATATATAACAAAGGCTCCTACAACCATTAAAGCAACAGAACAGATAAGAATCACATATTTAAACATAAATTGAAAAACTGACTGACTGAACAAGCGTACTATACAATCGACGAGTTTCGAAAGGATAATTTAAATTTAAAGGTGAATAGTAAATTTAGTATAAATAGCTATAACTCAATGTACCTAATAATTCATATGTTTGTATCGAACTTATTTATTTCTCACTTACTTTAATTATTTTCTACTTACTTCAATTTATTTGTATGTAAATTGACGACTAAGAAAATTGTATTAAAATAATTATTCTCTGTTATCAATCCGATTATACACATTATACGACATTAAAATAGAATAGCTAAACTACTACTAGATAATAAGCAATGATTAATTACTAACTTAAACCAATTCTATGTACTTCTTATTAATCTTTATGAAATGTTATATATTATTAATGAAATTGAATGTGACTTGCAACGAATTGAAATCGAATATCGCTTTTACCTATTTATTAAATTGATACGCCCTAACAGGGCCCATATGAAACATATGTACATATTACTAAGAACTGTACAACTTTGGATTCAATAAATAATATGACTATGACTATGACTAAAGGCAAAATTCCCCATTGGGTCGATTAGGAAAACTTTTATCTGATAAAGATACAAATATTGTCTTGTTTACAATCTTATTATGACACGACCATAATATACTGATATGAAATCATGTAGTATTTAAGGCCTAATGTAGCGGAAGTATTCTGATAATTAACTTGTTCGCCGACCAACATGGATTCCAGCGTGACCCTTTGGGTTGTGACAATCGTCGTTACTGCACTCATGTGCATTTACCTTTACTGCCGCAGAAAATTGTCCTATTGGACTAAACGCGGCATCGAGCAGTTGCCTTCGGCTCATTGGCTTTTCGGAAACTTTAAAGAAGGCATTCTCTTCCGATCGGCGCCAGGGTGGCACCTTGGAGAACTGTACCGCAGAGCACGAAGCAAAGCGCCTTTTGTCGGTTTCTATATATTCCACAAACCATGCATACTGTTGAGGGATCCAGAATTCATCAAGCAGATACTGATAAGAGATTTCGAAAATTTCTCCGATAGGAATTTTGCAGGGAATACCCAAAAGGACAGTATTGGGATGAAGAATCTTTTCGGGATTCGTAATCCTGCTTGGAGATACTTGAGGCAGAAGATTTCCCCGACGCTGACGAAGTCAAAATTGAAGCCGATGTTAGAGCACATGCTGAAGACGGGGCAGCCGCTGGTGGAGCACATTGAGGCTCAAAAGAGCCCGCGACTGGATGCGCAGGAGTTGAGCTACAAGTACGCGACGGATCTGATCGCGTGCGTAGCGCTCGGGACCAAGACCGACTCGTTTAATAACCCTGACGGCGAGTTCACGCGGGCTGGTGAGTGCTTGTTTATTTTTAAATAACTTAACTTCCTTGAAAAGGACACCGCACACCAAGTATGGAAAAAAAGCTCAGTGAATTTTCTTACAACTAAAATATTTTTGTGTATTTCAGTGTATATTCAAATATAGTGAAGGGGCAAAACTTTCTATTTAGTTTTAGATAAAAATACTTATACTCGTATATAGTGAAAACTTATCCAGAATCAAAGATTATTGAAAAGCCTTTTAAATTCTTAATAATCTTTGCCAGAATTGAGCTCCGTGGTAAAATTTATAGGCAAAAAATAACTGGTCAAAATCGAATGAAAAAACCTATGTTATAAAAGTCATTAATTTAAACACATTTTTTAAACAGCATAGGTGCGCAACAAAGTTTTTACTTCCCAACTTCCCTTCTTTATTTACTTTTGCCTATGAATTAATTGTGACTATAATTTGAACCAAATGTAACTTGACATTTTATTACAATTCTTATTCTCTTTGACGAGCATATATAAATTCATATTGATTAATCAGCTTTAATTTATATTATAATTGTATATTATGAAATAAATAAATCTAAATCTAAAAAAACGAAATCTTCCACGGACCATTTCTTGAAAAAAATGCCATTAATACCGGTATTTTCAAAAAAAAAAATTGTTCTAATTATGAAAAAAAAAGCTGCTTCGATATTCAACTAGCCAACTACTCGTATCTTTCTTTTTATGTCAATTGCCGGATGGAACAAAAATATTGCAGGAGTGGGTGCCCTAAAGAAAGGTTTGTACATTTGGCAGTAAATGGGAAGCAAAAACATTTTTAAGAATATGAATTAACTTTTTTATAACTTTTTTTTTTTCATTACAATCTGACCACTCATTTTTTTCCCATACATTTTACTATGGAGCTTAATTCTGGATCAGTTTTAACAAAAATGATTTTTCTCACAAAATCGTTTTTGCACCTTCACGTTTTTTGAATTTACACTAAATTATTTTCAAGAATATTCACAGAAATATTAAATAATATACCTATAATTCAAAATGACCGCCATAAGATAAAGATGACCGACAGAGTAGTTCGCTCCTATTAAAAACTTAAAGCCGTACTAGTACCTACCTGAAAAAAAATGGTGCTTTTGTCCGGCGTGCTGTGTACGATTTTTTCCAGCAATCTGCCCCACTAGACGTAGGCATGGCCTCCCAACTAGAACAACGTATAATTGATACTAAAAAGAACTCATAGATGGCGACACAGGTACCGAGTGAAACATTTGAACCAGTAATCGTGAAGATAGAATGGTTTTTAGACCTTAATAAATTCAACGTACCTTAATTATATCACAAACATACTTCCGCACATACAATAAAGGTATATTTTATAAGTTTAGTAAATGCAATAAAATTGATACTAAATCCATGTAACTCGTACTATACGAGTGAGCTTTCAAGCTTGCTACGTATTATTGGGTACTGTCACTAGATGGCGCCATCACGGGTCGCGAAAGTTCTATGGAACCACAGGCTCTAAGCATTTGGTTATGTATATTTTTGTGTGATGTGTAATATTGTCTCTAAAATACTACTTTTATATCGAAACAATCAAAAATACCCTATTTGTTGCCCTGGAAGTCAACGCCATCTGGTGATATCTCAATGTATTACTAAAGGCTGACAGCGTCATAGCCGTGGTAGCTCGGATACTGCATCTACTGGTGTAGCTACGGGACTAAAATTGTATACAGAATTGCCTACATTAGGACGGTACGCTTTTGCTCTATGAGATTGGGTATCTGTACTTGTATTCTTTAATCTGTGACGTAGGATATTAAAAAAAGATAGGGCCCAAAACCACTCACTTGCTTGTGGTAACCACAGTTGCCAATATCGCGGACTCCTAAATTGATGGTGGCAACTATGGTTGCCAATCGAAGTATGGGCTGCTTTGATAATGAAAAATTAGAAGCAGTTTAGGCTACCTTTTTTAAAATATAAAATCGAGTGAGCGGATGGCCCTGTCAATCATTTGAGCTGAGGTTTCCGACTGTCAAATTTAACTTTACAATTTATTTGTAGGTACCTGAACGACTAAAGCGGCGTTTACACTGGGGTCGCCAAACTTGTTTCAAATCACTTCGTCGAACGAACGTCGTTTTATTTAATAAGTCAGTCCGCCTGCGACTGCGGTGGATGCAACTCTACACGTTCAGTCGACGCAACAGGCGGGCGGACTAGTTTCAAGACGACGTACGTTAATCGAATCCGTTGACCAAACTACAAAGTCACATTCTTCACCAGTAGTCTTGTGCTTCGAGAAGTTTAGTACACTCAATTGTTTTCTTTATTTCCAGTATCGGAGTTCTTCCACAGTTTCAAGCGCATGGTGGCCCTGGTGTCAGTGTTCTTCGTGCCCGAGCTGGTGGACCTGCTGGGTGCGCCGCTGCTCTTTGACTCGGGGTTCGTGCGCGGCGTGTTCTGGGCTGCCGTGGAGAAGCGCGAGCGCGAGGGCGGGCCGCGGGGGGACTACATCGACACTATCCTGCAGCTCAAGAATGGACCGCAGAATCCTTTATATGGTGAGTTTTTCTTAAAGCTACTGGCTGCTCTGTATAAGTTACTGCTTGCCTGGTAAGCGGCGATTTCAAAGAAGCGTGTGACGCTGATAGGCAGCACCAATATTCAATTATATTTATATGGGAGAACGAGTCTTCCACGGCGCGTGGAAATGCGTGGTGGTGCTGGTGTGACCACTTACCGAAAACGAGGTTTGTATAGTGTGGAGCGACGATGGGTCGGTTAAGGAAATTTATTTTGCCTCATTATTACGGCACTTCTAGGGTCTTGAAGGACGACAATAGGTACACACGGACAGTGCAAATTAATATAAAGCTTGTAATAATCAGGGCAGGATAAATTCGTGGAAACAGAAATTAACATTAAATAGACCTGTTAAGGGTCGAAATGACTTTGATCATCCCGTTCGAATAACGCGACATTCCGTCAGGCCAAACGACTATAAAGTGTAACATCCATACGCCGACCCCCAGATGGAATTGGATATAATTGTATGGTACCAAGCACTGAACCCTGCGAGCCGCCGAAACCGCAAGCAAACCTATTTACAAGGGAGTAAGTTTCCTTGCAACACTCAATGACATAAACCTTTTCATTCTAGATCTGCCTTCACCGCGTACCTATTTTCCTGTGATCTTGAGTTGAAAATTGGACCTTATCAAACTCTGTTTATAGTTTACTTTCGGACTGAATACATGTTTATGGAAATAAGCTCTTTTCAGTTTAATTGAGGGTAACTTGTTGACCACAATAATTGTATTCCTGTGGTCGAGAATAGGACGCGGCAGAACGGAGGTTCGCAAATTATACACTTTGGCGTATACTCTTAACCACACATTGGTAACTGATTTCAAGGTATGAATAGTCATTTTCTCGGTAATGAATAGTGTTCTCGGAGTGAAAATTTTTAGGGTAATAACTGCAACGACGGCCACAGTCGAGATGGATCGACGACATCAAAAAAGGAAGTCGTGATGACTGGCATATGAAAGCGCAAAACCGAGAGGATTGGCGAAAACTGGGAGAGGCCTTTACTCGCAACGAGGTCCACTCATTAGAATAAGCACAAAATATATATATATATTTAGATAAGTATAATAAATTTAATTTTGGAAATGTAACCCCTAACTTTGTAACTTTTAGATAATGAGAAGGAATAAAAGGCTTTTTTTTTTTTTTTTATTATTTATAACTGCAACAACTAAAGTTTTTATCAGCACTTGCAACGTAGCGTCTTTTTTTTTGTATATTAGCAACGGGTTAATAGAAGAACAGCTTCTATTAAACTAATACGCCATCTTTACTACCCCAACAGAATATGAAAAATCCAGTGAATTTACAAACAACCGGCTACCGATAAAATGGGTACACTACATAACCCTTCAGCTGTGGTCATCCCTCTGTGGGCTTCATATTTTTTCCTGCAGGTCGGTGGAGCCCCCCTCGGAGGGGCGCATTGGCTGTGCTTACTTTCTTAGAAATAAAACCGCCATTCGTGTATTGATCTCGTTTTAATCCATTGAAACGTATAGCCAATGAAGCGAGACAGCTAACAAGCGACTATTTCAATGGCCATTGGAGGAAAATTTTGAATTTGATCGGTAGTCTAAAACTGCCAATGGCGCGTTAACCACGGTCGAGTTTCGCGAGTGAGTTTTAATGGTTTTAGTGCGAATTTTCTTTGCCAGAAGGAGATATCTTGGAGAAAAGTAAATAATCCTTCGTTTTCTGTTAAAAAAATATAGTTTTTAGTTGATTAACGATAATAAACTTATGGCTAACACAACATACCTACTCATGGTCAAAATTTGCCTACGGGTTTTTTTGCGCTTTTCTACTAATTAAGAATTACTAACAGCTATTAATATTACCGCTATTTATCGTAAATTTATTTAAAATGTAGGAAATGGACTAACAATCGCCCGAAAGTACATAAATAGATCGAAATTGGTAACGGTCATAACAAAGCCCTCAGTGGGATGGTAGCCGTCAAGGAACTTCCCTCCGAGGGATGCTCACATGAGACCTCGTGACGTCACTTACTCAGCGCACCAGCGCGATTTCATAATATGGATACGCCATGGATTGATTGTCTTGCAACGTTCGTAATTCGTATCTATTAACGGAAAAGTTGGATCTTATGTTGTGCTCGCGATTTGTTGCTATTGTCTAGCTTTATGTCGGTGAACTAACATTAGATAAATACTTAGTGCTTGTGTATGTGCCTAATGTGCTTATCAATATTAATATTAATAAATATTCAGGTGTGTCTTTAGTGCTCGTTCGGACTCTTCCGACTAATCAAGTGAGTGAGTGGCGCTTTTGATTGTAAGCACGAATACGATGGTTTATGTGCTATCATAGTTTCAATAAGTGTTAACTGAGCTGTGTGCTGTGTTATTAAGGTGTTTGTACAATCTACGAAGAACCATCGTAAGTAAGAACTAGTTTCTACACAGACGAGAGACCACTCAGAAATCACCACTATTCCTTCATGTTCATCAGATTGTACCGCTACTACAAACTCATGGTGTGGGTAAGGGTATATCCATACTAAGCAAACCATTTTTTTTCGAAATGGTCTTGATTTTCATTGTTTTAATGTTCATGTTTTACGTGTTTTTTGTTTAACTGGTATTAATGTAGTAATTTTAATTGAAAGGATATTTAATCAAGATGCTTCCAACCAAATTTGTTTGGTTTAAAGCCCATGGTTGCTGTGATAATTGCAGTCGTTTGGAAGAGGTTATTTTGTGTCAAAGTAGACATACTTTTTTCATTTTACTCTCACATAAAACCTGCTGCACCTACAATAAAAAAAGCTTCGGTTACACCTAGTTTAATTTTTAATTTTTAATTTTTTAATTTTTTTAATTATTCATTTTTACAATTTATTTAACATTATTATTTAATTATTTACTCAAAGTCATAAATCAGTAACATATTTCTAAATTATTTCAATTTTACACTTTAAACAATTATATTTTATTATTTACCTTATTAGAAATAAAATCGAATCATAAATCTATTGTTTGATTCAATTGATTCGTTATTTCATTCACTATCTGATATAAAATATACAAAAAAAGGGTTTTTAAATCACTTAATTATAATAAACTAATTAATTAAAGATATACTAACTAATAATATAACTATTTAAAGCAACAAATAAAAGTCGAAAATTTCCATACAAAATAAATATTAAATCTCAAGTGACCGCCGGCATTCTACGCGATAATTCTAACGGTCTCCTTATGTACAGCGGGCATAATGGTAAATGAGGCGGCGCTGTGTATGTGTGAGTGCGCCCGCGTCATTCACTGCTAGGAGACTCGAGACGGCGGACGCTGCCAGTGCGTTCGCATACCTATTTAAATCGCGTCTTCATGCGCCTGGATTTTACAGTCTGCACTATCTTATAAGTGATTTAAGTAAAGTTTTCTCCCTTCGCGGCAGTGGAACCTCACATTCATTACGATCCAAGTTTGTGTTTACATGTAGTTCGAGCACCCCGTTACGGGTAAGTGAAGTGTTGAACAAAACAATCATTCAGTGTTAGCTTTAAGCAATCTCATTAGTTAGTCATACATCAAATTGCCTTGCAATAAATATTACCGTAGTGTACCTTTCTGCGCTTAGTAACAGTTAGCTTCTTGCCAAATCATGCTTTACGCTCTCGTGTTTTAATTTTCTATCAAACCTGTACCTCCGTTCTGATCGTGAGCACTCACCAACTAAAATCGGTATCTTCCCTGCTTACGCTAAACCAGGGTGCTCACCGTCGACGGCATAATCGGCAATAAATAGCACATTGTAATGCGAGCCGTTTATTCACAGGGTGCTACGTTTATACTACGTTTTTTTTGATAAAAAAAACCCCGGCCCCTTCGGCGCGCGCCTTTCCCCCTCACGGCTGGACAAATTACGAGGACCCTCATCGCTCGCCGTCGTCAGAGTGGGAGCCTATCTGTTCGCCACCAGCCAGTGCATCATCAGCGCCAATAGCGCCAGGGGAGTACCGCACCGCGATAGTGAAACGGACGGGCCATCCACGACCATAATATTTTTTAAAATAAATTTAATTGTGCTGACGAAGTTTTAATCATTTAATCTCCACCGTCTGAGCTACCGTCACACTGGCACCAAATTTATTGTTTAGGCATAAATTTGATTACATACAGTATAAAACACTTCAGATAAAAACATGTAAATTGAAGCCCACACGAGCAACTTCGGAGTGTAGGCATTATATTGGTAGAATATTTCAAATGGTCTAGTGTAAAAAAAATACTCATGAGCCTCCCATTTTATGTTTTTCGAATAAGTATAACACTAATTTCTTCAAATTAAGCCCATTAATCACCCCAAATATCCAATTTATTATATTTAAAATGACCAAAATATGTCGTAAACTTCGGTGACCTGGTGACGAGGTCAGCTAGATAGCCTTAATACGACTTTAATGTAACGATGATATATCGTTGCAGTCAGATAATTTAATATAGATCGAGTTTCGTCCAAAATCCTGGCTGTGATTATATAAAAAACTAAAGAAAATTTAATTTTACCAAATCACTTCACCCCACAAACCTTGGAGGTGGAGCGTCCCTCAGAGGGTGCCACAGACGTGGGTAAGCGGCCATGTTTTTTTGCCACAGCTGAAGGGATAAATACGAAAAACGAAATTCCGATTGTCGGAATCACGAATTTCATAATACCGATTTTCATAATTCCGAATGTTTTACAACTCCGAATATAACTATTCCGATTCTTCATAAATCCGATTTTTATAAATCCGAAATTTCAAAAGGTCTATCGGTTACAATTCCGATTATCAAAGTTCCGAATTTCAATACCCCGAATAATAAGAAGTCCGACTGAATAATAATCCGAAATATCAAAAATACGAATTCCGATTATTAAAATACCGATTTTCAAAAATCCGAATATCATTACACCGACCAATTATAAATCCGACTAATCAAAAATCCGAAAAATCTGAATTACGAATTCTTGTTCTTAATAACTGTTAAAATAAGCATTAAAACAACCCCCAACAATGTTTAAGATCATATTGTGTAATGCGCATAAATTTGATGCGCATAAAAGTATTTAAGCATACTTTATAATGGACATAAATTGGTTGCTCATAAAACAATTTAACTATACTGTATAAACGCATAAACTGCAAAACGCATAATCCTATGTTTTTCTTAGTAGTAAATGAAGATCTCGAATCAGAAGCAAGTAAGTTACAAAGTTCTCTTTTATGTTGGGCCACAGTAGGTATAGTAAAGGACGGTCCATATAAAAGTTTACAAACAAGTTGTAATAACAAGTTTTTCCTCTCTTTTATAAAAAAAATAACCTCGAAGACAAAAGCGGGAGCGAAGCTAAATCTAGCCTCTAGAAAGAGCATCTCACACACGAATTATTTAACAACTAAATTAATAAATTATATTCTTTTTTAAAGAAAATTTGCATAGCAACACACCTCGTGAGATGCTTGTTTGATTTTAATTTTCCTTACACAAACTGTCTCCTTTCATGATATTGTTTTATGGCTATAAAAACCGGTAGGTATAGGTTCATTCGTTACCTTGTGTCCCTCAGAGGAGAAAGTAGGTGCCCCGCGAAAGCGGGGCTTTGTCGAGTTGCTGTGGGGGCACTTTTGCCTAGTATAATACAACCACACAGTTTTTTTGTACCAGCGATAAGTTCGTTACCTTGTGTCCTTCAAAGTGGAAAGTAAGAGCAAATAAGTTAAAATGATGGAAAATGATAAATCTAAATCATTTCAATAACTTCATGTTCAACTAAAATAGATTTATTTATCGTATTTCAACTACAATAAAAAACACTGTTTTTATAATCTAAATTTACCTTCTGCCAGTTATTTTTTTCAAGTCGAACTAAATAGATTCGTCAATTACTTTATGCTAACTTATAAAAATATAGGTCACTAATATAACTACCATTTTTTGATAACGTTATTAAGTTAATTTCAAGTTCAACTATAGTAGATTCAGTCATCAATTACTTATAGTAACGTAAAAAATAAATAGAGGTGACAATATGAAATTAGAATCCGTTGAAATTATTTAATAGATGCAATAGAAACACTTATTAGAAGCTCAAAGTATGTAGGCATATGTATTTAAAGGAATATCCTAAAGGCCAATCATCTTACCAAAAGGCCCTGCGTATCTTCCTAACATAAACTGCACTTGGCAAAATTTTGTTCAAATCCATTGTCGTTTAAAGTATTCACCAAGCATGGATTATTCTAAGTGTATGCCATTATTGTGTCATCATATTCCCAATTCTGCCTAATATGAATTTGCGCGCAACTGAATTTGAACTTCGTTCTTTTATTTCCACACAATCCCAGTTCTTGCTATTCGTGATTCTGCACCATATAATTCCGCACTACTGTATTTGATCATATTCGTTATTCTTCACGGGCATTATTTTTCACACGGTCCCGTTTCTTCCTATTCGCGATTTTGTACAATATCAATTCCACACTAGCGCATTTTGATCGGGAACACCCAAATACTCCGAAATATTTTATTCCGAATTTGCTAATTCCGATTTCAAAACTCCGAATTTCATAATTCCTAAGACTTATAATTTCGATTACTCAAAAACACGAATTTTAATTTGCCGAATTACAAAATCTCGATAGTTTGTTTTTCCGATTTTTATAACTCCGAACAATCAAAAGCGCGAAATGTCATTGGCCCGAAAAACAGTATTCCGATTATCAATTTTCCGAAATTTCATTGCTAATTCGGAAATCTAATATTCGGGATAATGAACTTCGAGTTTTCAATAATCGGAATTTTATCTCTTAGGAATTATTAAATTCGGAGTTTTGAAAATCGGAATTAGCAAATTCGGAATATAATATTTCGGAGTATTTGGGTGTTCCCATCACGGGACATACACGGGGAATAAAAAATCCGAAAATTACGGGTGTTCTGCCTTTTCCCCGAACTTTTTTTGTTCGAATTTCTTTTGCCAACCAACATTTCGCCGATGGTTCACTTTGACAACCAACTATTAGCAAATGTTTGTATGACAACGTTTCATTTGGCAGAATTATTATAAAGCCGATTATCGTAATGACTCAATACTTTTGGCATACTGACAATTTGTCAAATCTTTCACTAGGCCTAACAACTATTAAACGAATAATGTTAAAACAAAAAAAAACCGTTTCACAGAGTCCAGGTAGGTGCGACGACGAGCGAAGCGAGGAGGAGTGTTAGGTTTAACTGTGACCCTACAGCGCGCGAGCCGAGCGAGCGAAGCGAGCGTGCCGCGGTAGCGGCCGGCGAAGCGCCAGAACCGACTGTTTTTTTATTCCCTCGGCATCGCGGCCCCTCATCGGTCAAAAGTCGGTTCTATGAAACCTCACTTACTTATTGCTTAGAATCGACTTTTTATTGTTCATAAGCATGGTGTATAAAGTTCAAGTTTTCACGTAGGCAGTAGGGAACAGGGACTTACTTAGTGGCAAAACCGACTCGGATCGCGGATAGGTTAGAAGACAAAAGCGGGAGCTTCGCTCCCGCTTTCGTCTTCGAGGTTATTTTTTTTATAAAAGAGAGGAAAAACTTGTTATTACAACTTGTTTGTAAACTTTTATATGGACCGTCCTTTACTATACCTACTGTGGCCCAACATAAAAGAGAACTTTGTAACTTACTTGCTTCTGATTCGAGATCTTCATTTACTACTAAGAAAAACATAGGATTATGCGTTTTGCAGTTTATGCGTTTATACAGTATAGTTAAATTGTTTTATGAGCAACCAATTTATGTCCATTATAAAGTATGCTTAAATACTTTTATGCGCATCAAATTTATGCGCATTACACAATATGTTCTTAAACATTGTTGGGGGTTGTTTTAATGCTTATTTTAACAGTTATTAAGAACAAGAATTCGTAATTCATATTTTTCGGATTTTTGATTAGTCGGATTTATAATTGGTCGGTGTAATGATATTCGGATTTTTGAAAATCGGTATTTTAATAATCGGAATTCGTATTTTTGATATTTCGGATTATTATTCAGTCGGACTTCTTATTATTCGGGGTATTGAAATTCGGAATTTTGATAATCGGAATTGTAACCGATAGACCTTTTGAAATTTCGGATTTATAAAATCGGATTTATGAAGAATCGGAATAGTTATATTCGGAGTTGTAAAATATTCGGAATTATGAAAATCGGTATTATGAAATTCGTGATTCCGACAATCGGAATTTCGTTTTTCGTATTTATGTAGTGTACCCATTTTGATCACATTCTTTATTCTTCACGGTCATTATTTCTACACGATTCTGTTTCTTTACATTTTAACTGAGCTCGCCTCGATCCAAGTTGGCTCACTTCGGGTTGCACAGGGTAGTTTCACAACATTTCGGGAGCTCAAATAACGCGAGCCATCCGGTTGCCACTCGGACACTGAAACTACGCGTCATTACTTTAACTATAATGACATAAACTTAAAATAATCCCGTGTTACATATTGCGAGCTTACTATATATAATAGGGGACATATAATAGGGGACAATCTTACACAAATCGACCTAGTCCCATAGTAAGCTCATTAAGGCTTGTGTTATGGGTACTAGACGACGATATATATAATAGATATAATTACTTAAATACACAGAAAACTTCCATGACTCAGAAACAAATATTCATGCTCATCACACAAATATTTGCCCTTACCGGGATTCGAACCCAGGACCTTCAGCTTCGTAGGCAGCGTCACTACCCACTAG
Source organism: Epinotia ramella (assembly GCA_947578815.1). Lineage (NCBI taxonomy): Eukaryota > Metazoa > Arthropoda > Insecta > Lepidoptera > Tortricidae > Epinotia > Epinotia ramella. Next base: position 401,691 of record OX388203.1, read on the forward strand.
GCTAACCGGTCGTTACTGTTAGGTTATTGTGGAATGTTTTAAAACTAGCTTCTGCCTGCGACTCCGTCCGCGTGGAACTCGTTTATATCGTAGCTCCATACAAACTTTCACCCCCCACTTTGAGGGATGATTTCCGGGATACAAACTATCCTATGTCCTTCCCCAGGACTCAAACTATCTCTATACCAAATTTCATCCAAATAGGTTCAGCGGTTTAAGCGTGAAGAGGTAACAGACAGACAGACAGACAGACAGAAAGTTAAATGTAAATGATATAATCCAGTGCAAGTCAATCAGATACATCAATAAAAAGTAAAATAAATGAAATGATGTAATAATTTCCAGAGTTCTCCGGCGACAACCTCCTGTTCCAATCAGGCACGTTCTTCTCCGGGTTCGAGTCGAGCGCGACGGCGGCGGCCTTCACGCTGTCGGAGCTGGCTCTGAACGCACCCTGCCAGGCGCGGGCGAGGCAGGACGTGCGGCAGGCGGTAAAGCAGCACGGGTGGACTTACGAAGGGTACGTGGACTCCTTCGTAATCCTACAATGTCTCATTAATATTATGAAGATACTCGAACTAATACTACTTCGCTTACGCAGTCCAATCCTCATCGTCATTTTCATAGTCTCGACTCATAGATTGAATTCCAATTTGCGCATCACACTCATGATATCGAAAGTTAGATTTATATTGATATTTATATGTCTTATTATATTACGAGTACATTGCTTTGACCGTCAAGGGTTCAAGTAATAGGTGATAATAAAGAATTGAAAAATACATAATGCACCGCGTGATCTCTCAGTCTTACGGCTTCATGAATTCGTGTATGCAAGATATTGTATTTTCTAAAAGTAATTTCTTTATCATGTAATTGAGGTTCCTCATTGACGCATGTCAGTACACCGATATCTTCCAAAACCTTCAAAAGTTGGATTAAACGTTACGTTGCATTAAGTCACAACTGAACTTCTAACTATACAGGTTCAAGGCCATGAAGTACCTGGACCAGTGCTTGGCTGAGGGCATCAGGATGCACCCGCCCGTGTCCACCGTGGACCGAGTCGCTAAAGAGGACTATAAGGTGAGGATCTACTTTAAACTCTTAGTGATATTATCACACCTCCTTTTTCTGGCAGAAAGAATATTAGAAATGTAATAAGTAATTTAAAAATGCATCGCTCGGATTGTACTACTGTATTTTCAAAAAGTCTTATGTCTGTAATAAGAATAACATTATATATATTCTATGAAGGAAAACTTCGTGAGGACCGGCCTAATCCCAACATGGTCTAGTTTTCCCTCTGGGTTGGAAAGTCAGATGGCAGTAGCTTTCGTTAAACTAGTGCCTACTGAATCTTGGGATTTGGTGCCAAAGTGGACTCCGGGCCCCTTTATGTTTTGAACCGGGAAACTGCTAGGAGGATAATGACCTTTTTTTAATGGGAGGAAAATCCTTTATGGATACTTCCGCGCCACGGGGATAGCGTGAAAGACTAAACAGCCCCCCGATGTCCTAGGGTTTCATGCTTCTATCCTACCTCTTTTTTTACGATTGCAGCCCGCAGCTGTAACGGTGCACCTTGTACGACAGGCAGGGGATACCGTAGACGTACTCTAATGCCCGGGCTACAGGGAGCAGGAGGATAATGACCTAAAGCTTCTAGAATTATAGCCACTGACTTCCTTCAGTACACCTTTAACCTTTTCAACTGCCAGATTCCCGGAACCAACGTGACCATAGAGAAGGGCACGGCCATCTACATCTCGCTGTACGGACTGCAAGGCGACCCCGCGCACTTCGACGACCCGGGCACTTTCGACCCGGACCGGTTCGCCGCGGATAAGCTCGTGCCGGAGGCGTTCATGCCGTACGGCGCCGGGCCCAGGATGTGCGTTGGTCAGTATACTTTACAAGATTTGTTTAATCAATCAATCAATCAAATTATTTATTAATCGTTAATTTGGCACTTCTAAACACTAGTGCCTTGTTAGGAATGTATTTATGTAAGAGACTGGACTGGCAAAGCCAGAAGATGGCTCGGGTATGACATTGAAAGGTAGAAAAACTGGCCTGAGCTATTTAAATAAGTATTTGCTTGTTGGGATTTGGACGAGATTCTGACTCTTTGTCTAAAGTCTAGATCGGTTTAAGCGGCAGCTAAAGATCGCAGCACTTTTATTTTTATGATACTGGTTTTCTGTGTAATTGTAAATCGTCTTCTTTCCAGGTATGAAAGCCGGGCAGCTCCACGCCAAGGTCGTGCTGTCCATGATCCTGTCTCAATTCGAGGTCCACCAGCCCCACGCTTCTATGGAGCTGGACCCTCGCTCCACCTTCACCGCGGCGGCGCACGGGCTGCACATGGACTTCAATAGGATAGAAGAGAGTGATCTTAGCAAAATTGTCAGGCCTGGCTCTCTATAGTGTCCCCGTGGTCCCGCCGGTTGTATGGAATAGTCACGTCACTAAACATATGGAACAATATAGAATAGAATAGAAAAACTTTATTCAACATCACACAATTCAAGTTACATGAAAACCTTAAAAGTAAACTTAACATATAAATTTAAAATTAATCTTACAGTTATCATTAAGTGATGTTAAAAAGGGGCTTGCTTCAGCATAATGTTACAGTAGTAAGGCCACTGCAGCGCTGGTTCTCAGGCAGATCCTGGTAACTACAGGCCATACTGAACAATTTTTACAATGGGGCCAACCCCGAATTCTCAAAAAAAATTTTGCCGCGTCATACATTTCGACCGTTCGGATATCGATATTTTGTATGAAGAGGACAATTTTTTTTTGAGTTTTCGGGGTGTGGCCCCATTGTAAAAATTGTTCAGTATGGCCTAAACTATCACCAACTTTCGGTTTTGCATCCTGTTACCATACACCCTGTATTAATCCATTTTACATTGCTCGCTGTTTGTCGGGAACAAAACGATGTCTCAGTTTGTGTGTGCGTGTGTGTGAGTGTGAGGGTATGTGTATGAGTGTGTGTGTGTGTGTTTGACTTGACGGAATACGGAGTGTGTGATATTATGTCGTAGGAATAAAACTTTAGTAGGTAATAATATTGTATGTTTGGATATACACTGTAAACGTATTTGGCCAAATAAATAATTAAAAGTATATATTTTTAGTATTAAGTTACTTTAATTTACCAGGTACTCTAATGTAAATTTACACCTATATGAATTTAAATCTTAGGGTCATACATATATGTAGGCACAGCTCGACTGCCAGGAGGAAGTGTCTGCTGTATTTGCATTAGGTATCGTTTCAGATCTAATTTGAAATGGCCGATGATATTACATTTCTTGAGTGGCGGAGGTATGTTATTCCAGCACTTAGTGGCAGTGTATTTAAAACTTCCTCGTAAAGCGGGGGTATGGTGACGTGGAGGTAGCAATTCATGGCAGACTGATTTGATGCCGTGTGAGGAGGACCTGTTTGAGCGCCAGGTGAACTTTTTATGTAAATACTCTGGCTCGGAAGTTTTTACCACGCCAAACAACAGTAGAAGTTCTCTTCGGTATGCCATTTTGAGAATACCCGCCGAGTTCAGATAAGGGGTCATGTGTGATCGCGGGGGGATACTAAAACAGTAGCGTACAAGCCAGTAACCGTGGGCCATAAACCACATCCCCGCACCAAGGAATCGCATAACTTAACACGCAAATCTACACTAAGGAAGTCACGAATACGGTAAAGTACCTTGAGCCTGTAAAATGAAGCTTTGGCGACATTCGCTATATGACCCTCGAAACGCAATGACTCGTCCATTGTAAGGCCTAAATTGCGCGCTTCGTGTACTCGCTCTACTATGTATCTATTTAAGCTGGTTCCTAGAGCCGAATATCATAAATTTAGATTTACTGGGATTTAGGACCAAAGAATTAGAGTCAGGCTAAGCTGCAATACTTTCTAAATCGTCGTTTAGTTCAGTATCAGCTGTGTCCCGTAAATGGCACGTTACATTGACACCGAAGGTAGGTCAGCTGAAGAGGTCCCGAACCAACCTAACATGACCCCAGTAAAAGTTGCACGGTTTTCGAGTTTTTGCCAAATTTAAGTTTTTCCCATTTTTTTTACATTGTTAGTGTCGTCATTTCCTTGGAAAACCCTCTAAGCTAGTTTTTTTTTAATTTTTCAAAATCATGAATAGTTAAATAAGATGACACAAGTGTAAATTTGTCGACAACTAATGTAAAATAAGAAAAAATACTAGATTAATCTTGCATTAAAGTGTCAACAAAACTTTTACTTCGACTATCCACCCGCCGTGAAAAAAAATACTAGAAACGAAATAAGCAGATAATGTCACAAGTTTGCGCATGTTGTGCAGATTCAATAATGCTATGATACAAGTATCTTACTTTAATGCAACCCGTCTCGTTTCATCTTTGTTCCGACGTACGACGCACGGTCGACGTCTGCTACCTGAACTTATCTCAGTGTTCGAAAACATAAGTAACGCGATAAGCGACAAAATTACACTAGTGTCATCTTAATTAACTATTCATGACTTTGAAAAATAAAAAATAAACTAGCTTAGAGGGTTTTCCAAGGAAATGACGACCTAACAATGTAAAAAAAATGGGAAAAACTTAAATTTGGCAAAAACTCGAAAACCGTGCAACTTTTACTGGGGTCATCATGACCCGGTCATGTTAGGTTGGTTCGGGTCCTCTTAAGCTAACCTACCTTCGGTGTCAATGTGACGTGCCATTTACGGGACACCCTGTATATATATTTATTTGACCTAAATTTCAGCCAATTCAGCTCAGTATTTAGTTTACCTATTTTTCAATATTATATTATATGTATAGATGTATGTTGTATTACTACCAGTTTATGCGAAACTTACACTACGTGACTTAAATTGACATAACTTTTTTTTATTTTTTAACCGATTTGAATAAAATAAACACTAAATGTTAAGGGAAGTCTAGCATAATATATTACTGAAAACCGCAACCAAATCGGTTAAGCCGTTTCTGAGATTAGCGTGCACAAACGCACAGACGCGAAAATCGGATTGCAAAGTAGGAAGAACTTTATTATTTTCAAGAAATGTCGACAACTGTATGTAGGTACCCTACCCGTTCTAATATTTTAGACATACAAGGAAGAATACTTATTGGCCGTAAATCTTTCACATCAGTAATATTACTCTTTTTAAGAAGAGGTGTTTACAGCCCGTTCACACAGTCTCCGTATTTACGGTACCCATTTTAACGGATACAACAAAAAATTATGCTTTGTTCACACATAGGCACCGTATAACGTTCAACGTATCCCGCCTTAAGTCTCCGTAAATGAGTTTCGTACTAGCGGTGGTGTTCGGGCCGACCGTCTGCCCGCCCCTTAAACTCCTCACGTGTGTACGCCTCTTGAGTCTGTGGTTTTGACAGTGACACTTCTTGTCAAGGCGGACGAAAAAATATATAACCTCGTTTTGGCAGACCCGAAAGGGACGAGTGGTTTTTTTTTATTGGGTAATTTGGAAACGCATTTTTCCTTGTTTTTGTGTAATATCGCTCGCTTTGAAGACACACGGGTGTCCGAGTGTTTTGTGTGGATATTTTGGTGATATCCGAACAGTTGGTGATTTGACGCCGCGGATTGTTGGCGAGACGGCCCCGGAACACCACGGCGGCTTCTTCGGCCCCGGAGACCCTCTTGATTGAACTTGACTTGACCTGACAGTTGACTGAACCTTGACAGATACTAACCGGAGTTGAAGCGAACATCGCGCCTCCCGGAATCAGGTGAGTTGAACACGTTTTGTAGCCAATCCACTGGCTTATATGACCCGCGAAACGCGTGGCAGTTCACTCCACTCGCACTAGGCGAGGACTTTGAACAATTTTTGGTACCCAGAGCGTGGTTACCCACAAAGAAAAAACGCGAATTTTGATAGTTTTTTCCTTTTGGGTAAAAAAGGGCATTTTGAGGTTATTTGTTGAAACCAAATTTAGCTACAAGTATTTAAAACTTCTATTTTGTGGCACTGCAAGTGTTTTGTACTGTAGATTTCACGAAATTATTGTACTTGCAGTGCAAATTAGTGAGATTACAACCTCCGGAAGGTGATTCTGAGTGTTTGGTACAATTTAATTTGGAAAATAGTTGAAGGCAAATTTAAGCCACATATTTGATTGATTGTAATTTGGGAAGCCTTTCATAGCTTGTTGTTTGGTAATAAGGCATTTGTTTTATTCCGTTTGCTATAAGCGGCCAAGGTTGCTAAGAATATAAGCTAAAATATAAGGCTACCATAAATATTAGTTGTAAGCTAGATTATTGTAGAAGTGATGTAACTAGCCAATTATATATTATAATTTGAGCTTCCACTGCGTTTTGAGAATCTATATTGGTTGTTATTGTAAGGCATTTCTGTAATTGAGTTGATATTTGGTTTTGATTCACTAGGGTGACCAAGAGATTGGAATTTCCACATTAATTAAATTAATTTTAATTTTCTCTGGTATTGTTGGAAATTAATTTAAAATGGGATCTACACCTAAGGCTAAGATCCAGTCTGCACTGCGTTGGTTTTCATCTGCAGTAGCTTTGGTTGACAGAAATGACCGGGAGGAGGCTTTGTTGGCCCGGTACGAGGAGGTGTCAGACCGTCTTAAGGCTGTGGAGTTCCAGGTTGAACTCTACCTAGCGGAGCCCGGCCGGACGACCCCGGAGGCCGAGCAGGTGGAGCGGGACTTTGAGCAATGTATGGATTTTGGGGACAGGATTGTCGAGAGGGCTTCTAAGATACTGCGGGTTCGGAATGGTGCGGCCCGGGACGTTCCGAAACACGCAGTTATCTATAACCCAGGGTTGGCAGCGCGCTTGCCAGCCATACAGATGCCGGTCTTCCGAGGAGACCTGGACGAGTGGACCAGCTTCATCGACCTCTTTGATAGCTTGGTGCATGCCCGGACGGACCTGCCAGCGGCGTTGAAGTTGGCGCAGCTGATGTCTGCTCTCGTCGGGGAGCCGCGCGACTTGATCGCGCATTTGTCGGTCACCGACGACAATTATGAAATCGCGCGCACGTTGCTGAGGGACCGATACCAGAACGTGCGGCGACTTGCGGATACTCTTATGACTAAGATCTGGAATATCCCTCGGATCGCTCAGGCTTCAGACATCCGGCTGAAAATGCTGAATCCTGTTTTGACAGCGACCAAAGGGTTAGAGAACCTTGGTTTGCCGGTGGACCAGTGGTCCTACATACTGTTGAATTTTTTGTTGAACCGGCTGCCGGCTGATGTACGGGCCAGGTTTGAGCACCGGTATGGTGGTGAAAGTGCTCAGCATCTGCCGACCTTCACCAATCTTATCGACCAATTGGAACTTGAGTGTCGACGGGCCGACACCTCGGATCTACCTCCACCCCCGAGGCCTCCTGGGGCCCAGCGGGCCCAGGGGAGAGTTGCACCTCAAAGGGGAGGGTGGGGCAAATCGGCCCCACAACCAGCGGGTCCTCACCAATATAATACCAGTGCATTGGACCCTGAAGTCTGCCTATGCGGCAAGAACCCTGGCCATCGGGTGCCAGCGTGTCCGAAGTTTCTTGCGCAGCGGGTTGTGGGACGCCGCAACATTGCTAAGCAGCGGCAATGGTGCTTTGTTTGCTTGGGCCCACATTTTGTGCGAGATTGTGCCCACCCGCAGGCGTGTAAGTCCTGTGGTGGGAAGCACCACCCCATTTTATGCATGAACCGCAGTGGGGATACACCTCCCCCCCCCCTGCGCAGGGGTCATGCTCCCCTGTTCGGAGTCAGCAGCGGGCTGACCAGGGGCCCATGGCCGAGGAGAAGTGGGGACGTCGGGTAACACCCCCCTCCCCCCCCCCCTCCAAAACTACGCGACTACTTCGCACGCACCCGTGCCCCAACGGGGGGTCCTTACGGGCGGGTGCCCGCAAACGCCTCCACCCCGGCAGGCGCCACGGATGTCGCCGCCGCTTGTGGAGCGAGCCCGCTTGGCGTCGGGACCTCCGGCGTACGGCCGGAGTAGGACATACCAGGGGGCGCAGGCGGCACGCATGGCGCGACGGCAGTACCAGCCGGAGTGGGACCCGCTCGAGCGGTACGAGCGGCCCGCCCATGCGGAACAGGATGCAACGCGTTATCCCTGCTAGGGATACGCCGCCCACGCACCAGCAACCGCCACGCCCTTGGAGACCGTGTTATTGCCCACGGCTTCGGTTTGTGTTTGGGGCCCTGGCGGAGGATCAGCCTGCGTGCGCTCTCTCCTTGACACGGGAGCGCAAGGCTGCATGGTATCCAGTAGGTTGGTGCGACAGTTGGGCTTGGTTGTGAAACCCCACCCGGAAAGTATACGTGGGGTAGGCAATGTGACAGTGTCAAACCTGGTAGGGCAGACCTTACTCACCTTTGGACCGGGTCCCACTTCACGCGCGAGGATTAATGCTCCCGCGTTAGTATTGGATGAAGTGGTGGGGAGACTCCCCCAGGTGAAGCTGCCTCCAGAGGTTCGGAGTTTGACAGCTGGATTAGTTCTGGCGGATGCTGGATTTGACAGACCTGGTCCGATTGACGTGTTGCTGGGTGCAGACGTTCTTGGGCGGGTGCTGTTGAGCGGCAACCGTACCTTACAGCCTGGCGGACTGGTTACACTGGAAACGGTGTTTGGCTATGCTGTAATGGGTTTGGTGTTAGCGGCTCCACCGCCTCCTACTGAGGAGGGCTGTCTGGTTGGAACTGCTCTTTCAGAAGCCATGCAACGGTTCTGGGAGATTGAGGAACCACCTACCGCGTCGCGTATGAGCCCCGAGCAGGAAGAGTGCGAACGGTTTTACCAAAATAATACTGGGCGCCTCTGCTCTGGTCGGTTCATAACACGACTTCCTCTGCTCATCCACCGACCTCCTCTTGGAGCGTCACGTGAGATGGCTGAGAAGCGGCTGGTTTCGATGGAACGCCGAATGAGAAGAGATGCGCTCTTCCGGCAGAAGTATGTGGACTTCATGAGGGAGTACGAGGGTTTGGGACACATGTCGGTGGCTCGGACGGACTGGAGTACAGTGGAGCACTGCTTCCTGCCGCACCACGCGGTCCTAAAATCCCCGGAGTCCAAGATTCGCGTGGTCTTTGATGGGTCCGCGTCCACCTCGACTGGGGTGTCATTGAACCAGTGTTTGCATGCAGGTCCTAAGCTGCACAAGGATATCACGGATATCCTCACAAATTTTAGGAAACATCAGGTGGTGTTCGTCGCCGACATCCGGATGATGTTTCGGCAGACAGTGATCCATCCTGATGATCGTCGGTATCAGCTGATCTTGTGGCGTGAGAGCCCTGATGAACCGATGTTGGTGTACGAGCTGAATACGAATACATACGGCTTGAAGAGCAGTCCGTACATTTCAATTCGAACTTTGTTAGAATTGGCGTCTCGAGAGAGACTGAGGTTCCCTCGAGCGTCCGCCATTTTGGAACGGGACTTATTTGTCGATGACGTGTGCACCGGGGCAAACAGTGTCGAAGAGGCTTTGGTTTTGCGGGATGAGCTGGTGGAACTCTTGCGGACGGGTGGATATGAATTGCGCAAATGGATGTCCAACTCACCGGCCGTGGTGGCCGGCCTCCCCGAGGATCACCAGCAGGATCCGCACCTGTTCGAAAATGTTGAGAGCCCGCACATGTTATCAGTCCTAGGCGTGCAATATCGACCAGTCCAAGATGTGTTCACCTATCGGGTGGAACTGGATTCCCCGAGGGTCTGGACGAAGCGGCTTGTGCTGTCCACGGTGGCCAGGACGTACGATCCGAATGGATGGATCGCGCCGGTCATCTTCACGGCGAAGGCATTTATGCAGCGCCTGTGGATGGTCCAACTGGGTTGGGATGATCCACTATCCGGAAATTTGTTGAGCGATTGGGAGGTTTTCTTCTCCACGCTCCCGGAGATAAATCAGGTCGAACTGCCGCGTAAGCTGTTGCCGGCAGGGAAATGCCGAGTAACCCTACACGGGTTTTGCGACGCCTCCGAGCGAGGGTATGCAGCTGCCGTTTACTTGCGGACGGTCAGCTCCGCCGGATCGGTCGATTTGCACTTGGTAATGGCGAAGAGCAAGGTGGCTCCCCTTCGCACGCGTTTGACAATCCCAAAAATGGAATTATCTGGAGCGGCTCTTCTTGTACGCCTACTGAACCACGTGGCCTCTACCTTGAAGGACACCGTGAACCTTGAGGAGAGTGTCTACGCATGGACTGATAGCCAAATTGTATTGTGTTGGCTGCAGTCGTCATTCCATACTTTGGAGGTCTTTGTGGCCAACCGGGTCTCGCAAATCCAGAATTCGGAGACTGCCTTGGTTTGGAGACACGTGCCAGGTGAACTGAACCCAGCGGACGTGGCGTCCAGGGGTTGCACGGCACCTGAGCTTGTTGCCCACTCACTGTGGTGGAGACCAGATTGGTTGTTGGAACCGGAGACACTCTGGCCTGCCAGTTGTGTGATTGGGACCCCATCCTCTGGCTTGGGTGTCCACCTTGTCGAGACCGCTCCAGTGTCAGACACTGCTTGGTTGCTAGAACGGTATAGCTCTCTCGACAAGCTTGTTGGAGTGACCGCCTGGGTCAAGCGATTTATACACAATTGTCGCCACCCTGACAACCGGTCACGCGTTAGAGTTCTCGCCACAGAAGAGCGGAATGCCGCCCTACATCATTGGATTAGGGTTGTGCAGGAAGAACACTTTGGGGACGTATTGAAGCCCCTGCGGCAGGGACGTCCTAAGCTACCGAAGGCGATAGCACGCCTCAACCCGTTCATTGACTTTTAAGAGAGGTAGGGCTCAGCGTAATGTCATCACGCTTGAATCTGGAGCAGCCCGACTGGGGGAGTACCTCCGCCTTACAGAAGACCACAGCCATAATAGCACTGCTGCCTACTCCGTACGTATGTAGTGTTGTGTTCCTGTTGGTGAGTAAGGTTCCCAGAGCTCCAACCCCAACCCCCCCTTTCTAATGATAATGGCGCAGTTAAAGAGGTTACCCCAGGAGGGTACCAGCTGCACTAGCGCTGGAGAATCCCTCTCTGGGCTTCCACGCTCAGGTAACATTATGCCTGAGCGTGGACGCCGAGACCGCCCCACGTCGTACTCTGGGGGGGGCAAAACCGCGCTCATTCATCTGCCATCTGCCCGAGGCAAGAGCAAGGCAGCTCCGGCACCCCTTGCTACGCTGGCCGTGGACTTCTGCAACATCAGGGGTTTACATTCCAACCTTAATGCTGTCCACCTACACCTCGAGACAGCTAAGCCGGCCTTGCTTTTCTTGACCGAGACGCAGATATCGACTCCAGCGGACACATCATACCTCTCCTACCCTGGGTACGGACTGGAACACTCCTTTTCGCCCAGGGCTGGCGTGTGCGTGTACGTTAGAGACGATATCAGTTTTCGCCGCCTCAGCAATCTTGAAGGTAGGGACCTCTCCACCTTATGGCTGCGTATCGACAACGCTGACAATCCCCGTGTCTATTCGTGCCTATACAGGTCCCATAGTGGTGATACCGAAACTGACCGACTCATTGAGCAGATCCAAACGGCTGCAGACTCTGTGCAGCAGCAGATCCCATCCGTTGAGATTATTGTACTTGGTGATTTCAATGCCCACAACGCCGAATGGCTCGGCTCTAGCAAGACTGATCATGCGGGTAGATCTGTTTTTGACTTTGCTCTGGCATATGGCTTGACACAATTGGTTACTGCGCCTACGCGAATCCCAGATGTGGAAGGCCAGGAACCTTCCCTGTTGGACCTTCTGCTGACCTCTCATCCGGTTGACTACCATGTATCCGTTGAAGCCCCCTCGGTTCTTCGGATCATTGCTTGATCCGGAGTACGGTGCCACTCGCGTGCCCGCCGCGTCGGCGAGTTGCTTGTGGCCGCCGTGTGTGGCACTATAGGTCAGCAGATTGGGACGAGATGCGGTCCTTCTTTGCATCTTACCCTTGGGGGCAGGTTTGCTTCACGCCGGATGATCCCTACGTCGTTGCTGATTCTGTTGCTGACGTGGTACTGCAGGGAATGGAGCTTTTCATTCCTTCCTCTGTGGTCCCTGTTGGTGGCAAATCCCAACCCTGGTTTGGTCGCTTCTGTAAAATGGCCTCTCGCCGAAAGCATGAATGTTACCAAGCCTGGGTAGACGCAGCGGCAGTACGGGATGAAAAGACTAGCGTATTAAAAAAGGAGTTTAACTTTGCCTCCAGGTCCTTCAAAAGAGATATTGCCAGAGCAAAGTCGCTGCATATTGGTAGAATTGGTGAGAAATTAGAGCGCCTCCCGTCGGGAACTCGTGCGTTCTGGTCTCTTGCCAAAGCTATCCAGGGGAATTTCTGCACGCCATCTTTTCCGCCTCTGCACATGGATAACGATTCATTGGCCCACGACGCAAAAGACAAAGCCGATCTTCTAGGTAAACTCTTTGCGTCCAACTCGACTTTGGATGACGGGGGAAACGCGCCGCCGACCATTCCGCGGTGCGAGAGCTGTATGCCGGATATCCGGTTCAACCAAAGCTCGGTGCGTAAAGCTCTTCTTTCCCTCTACACTCATAAGTCGAGTGGGCCTGATGGAATCCCTGCAATTGTGCTGAAGAGGTGTGCTCCCGAGTTGGCTCCGGTCTTAACGCGTCTCTTTCGGCTCTCTTATTCTTCTGGCGTAGTCCCGACCTCGTGGAAGTCAGCTTTGGTGCATCCGATCCCTAAAAAAGGCGACCGCTCAAACCCGTCCAACTACAGGCCAATAGCTGTTACCTCCCTTCTCTCGAAGATAATGGAGTCCATTATCAACTGCCAGCTCCTTCGGTACCTAGAGGACCACCAGTTGCTTAGCGATCGACAATACGGTTTCCGTAGAGGCCGCTCGGCTGGTGATCTTCTAGTCTACCTGTCACATCGTTGGGCACAGGCGATCGAGACTAAGGGTGAAGCATTGGCTGTTAGTTTGGATATAGCGAAGGCCTTTGATCGGGTTTGGCACAAAGCACTTCTTTCGAAGCTACCATCCTATGGGCTTCCCGAGAGATTATGTGTATGGGTCAGTAGCTTTCTAGCAGACAGAAGCATTAAGGTCGTAGTTGACGGGGAATGCTCCGACTCCATGTCTGTGAATGCTGGTGTCCCCCAAGGTTGTGTGCTATCGCCCACGCTATTCCTTATGCATATCAATGAAATGCTGCAAATCAGCGGAATTCATTGTTATGCTGATGATAGTACAGGTGATGCCTCTTACACCGGCCGTACCAATATCTCTCGGGAAATCGTCATCGAGAACCGGAACAAACTTGTGTCTGAAATTGAGACTTCCCTAAGTGCAATCTCTGAATGGGGTCGACTTAACTTAGTCCGTTTTAACCCTACCAAGACACAGGTTTGCGCGTTTACCGCAAAAAAGTTAAAATTCGACGTGTCACCTTGTTTTGAGAGCACTCCCCTGACTGCCGCAGCCAGTATCGGAATCCTTGGCGTCGACATTTCGAGTGAAGTCCAGTTCCGCGGCCATTTAGAGGGTAAGGCCAAATTAGCCTCAAAAAAGCTCGGTGTGCTCAATAGATCGAGACAGTATTTCACACCGGCCCACCGCCTGCAGCTTTATAAGTCGCAGGTCCGCCCACACATGGAATACTGTTCTCATCTATGGGCAGGGGCACCCCAATACCAGCTTCTCCCTCTGGATCGCATCCAACGACGAGCAACTCGAATTGTCGACAGCGAGCATATTTCGGATCGGCTTGACCCCTTGGCGCTGCGTAGAGATGTGGCCTCTCTCTGCATTTTCTATCGCATGTATAACGGGGAGTGCTCCGAGGCATTGTTCGGTTTAATCCCTGCCGCTTCTTTTCGCCATCGTCCAACGCGACAACATTACCATCCTCACCACTTAGATGGTTGGCAGTCCTCAACTGTGCGCTTCTCCAGAAACTTCCTGCCTCGCACAGCTAAACTGTGGAATGGATTGTCGCCTGCGGTATTTCCGGACCGATACGACCTTCAAACCTTCAAGAAAAGAGCGTACTCCCATCTTAAAGGCCGGCAACGCACTCACAACACCTCTGGTGTTGCAAGTGTCCATGGGCGGCGGTAATCGCTTACCATCAGGTGATCCGTCTGCTCGTTTGCCTCCTATATCATAAAAAAAAAAAAAAAAAAAAAAAAATTGACGAGTCGGGTACACTCCGGGTTGGAGGACGGCTCCGCAACGCTAGCTTGCCGTACTCGGTGCGCCACCCCATTTTGCTGCCTAAGAAGGGGCATCTGGTGGAATTGTTGGTGATTGACCGCCACATAAAGAACTCGCATGCCAGCTGCAATGCACTCTTGGGCATTTTGCAGCGAGACTTTTGGATATTGAACAGCCGACGGGTTATTCGGAGCATCGTGTTTCGGTGCTTGCCTTGCTTTCGGCTCAAGGCAGCCACGATGCAGCCCCAGATGGGGGACCTTCCTCCTGATCGGGTCAACGAGGCTAGGACCTTCTCTAGGGTGGGGACCGATTTTGCGGGACCTTTTTTAGTGAAAACGTCGCGACTTCGAAATGCGAAGGTTGTAAAAGCGTATTTGTGCGTTTTCGTATGCCTGTCGACCAAGGCTGCTCATCTTGAACTTGTTGGTGATCTTACGACGGAGGCTTTTATTGCGGCATTGGATAGATTTGTATCCCGTAGGGGACTCCCATCTCTGATCCGGTCAGATTGTGGAACCAATTACAAGGGTGCCGACCGTTATTTACAAGATGTTGTAAAAATTTTATTTGAAAATAAGATTGATATTGGAACAGACCTCTCCCGTCGGGGTATCACCTGGACGTTCGATCCGCCAGGCTGCCCCCACTGGGGTGGAATCTGGGAGGCTTGCGTGAAGCAAGCAAAAGCCCATATGTATCGGGTAGTCGGTCAAACTGTATTGACTTTTGAGGAACTCGCGACGTTGTTTTGTAGAATTGAGGCCGTCCTCAATTCCCGTCCGTTGTGTCCGCTCAGCTCCGACCCAAATGACCTGGAAGCGCTCTCTCCTGGCCATTTCTTGATTGGTCAGCCACTTGCAGCGTTGCCGGAGCACCCCCTCCGGGACGTACCCTCCGGTCGTTTGTCGCGCTACCAGATGCTGCAACAAATGGCTCAGAACTTTTGGACCAGATGGTCATTAGAGTATTTGCATGTTTTGCAGCAGCGCCTCAAGTGGACTGACAAAACCAGTCCCCCCAGAGTTGGAGACCTTGTGCTAGTTAAGGATGCTAACCTTCCGCCACTGCGATGGCGCCGGGGGCGCATCGTTAATTTGTTTCCCGGTAAAGACGGGACCCCACGGTTTGCCGAGGTCATGGTTGGGGACTCGGTTCTGAAGCGAGCGGTAGCAACCCTATCGCGACTTCCCCTAGTATAGCGGACCGGCTTAGAGGCCGTTCCGAGGCGGGTGATTGTTCGGGCCGACCGTCTGCCCGCCCCTTAAACTCCTCACGTGTGTACGCCTCTTGAGTCTGTGGTTTTGACAGTGACACTTCTTGTCAAGGCGGACGAAAAAATATATAACCTCGTTTTGGCAGACCCGAAAGGGACGAGTGGTTTTTTTTTATTGGGTAATTTGGAAACGCATTTTTTCTTGTTTTTGTGTAATATCGCTCGCTTTGAAGACACACGGGTGTCCGAGTGTTTTGTGTGGATATTTTGGTGATATCCGAACAGTTGGTGATTTGACGCCGCGGATTGTTGGCGAGACGGCCCCGGAACACCACGGCGGCTTCTTCGGCCCCGGAGACCCTCTTGATTGAACTTGACTTGACCTGACAGTTGACTGAACCTTGACAGATACTAACCGGAGTTGAAGCGAACATCGCGCCTCCCGGAATCAGGTGAGTTGAACACGTTTTGTAGCCAATCCACTGGCTTATATGACCCACGAAACGCGTGGCAGTTCACTCCACTCGCACTAGGCGAGGAGTTTGAACAGGTGGTATGCTTCGCAGTATACGTATACGGATACGTTTTCCGTTCATCCAGTATTCGATGACAAAACGGAATGTCATAATTTAACGGTCCGACATTTTTAACTGTATACTGAATACTGTGTCATATGTGAAGTCGCTCATACAACTCCATACGCCATCAATGAAAAAAAACGTATACGATAAAACGGATCAGTAGGTAAAAGGTAAAACGGAGACCCTGTGTGAACGGGCTCTTACCAATGCCACCTTCCAAGCAACAGAAAAGATCGAAGATGAGATGGATTTATTAATTATGGCAGTAATTGCGGCTAATGAACGACATTTGTCGGTTTTTCAAAGTTTAGGCCGATATTGGTTAGCTCCTGGCGCATCGCTGCGAACTCTGATCGAAACAGCTGCATTTAGCGAACAAGGCTGGTTTCATCTTCACCCGGCACGCACCGTGGGAGTTTTGTTTCTGAAGCCAACGATGGCAGCAACGTCGCCGGTTCCAAAGCCGTTTTGGATGACTGCGGCTGCTGAGGCGCTACCGCGAAATTCAAAAGTCGAATTTCGGGTATGTCCATCTCTATCGCACTCCCTTAATCGAGTGACAGGGATGCATGTATTACGAACTTCGACTTTCGAAGTTCGTGGTAGCGCCGCTGTGCATTTTTTTTCGCGTCGTATCATTATCAACCGGCTGATTACGGAGTGGGGTACTGGAATTATCACCGCCTTTTTTGTTGCCGCTTTGCACTCAGGGCAGATCCAGCTTGACTTTTCTGATGTTGACAGTTTGTTCACTTACATTGATATTGATACACAGGCCGTGAAAGACCCTTTGGCATGCCTGTGACATACAAAACATCGCGGTTTTGATGTTTGTAATCTCTTCTTTGCAACCACAGCATATTTTATTGTTATCTGAAGGCGACATCGTTGTTTTTGTGAATACCTCGTACCACTAGATTTATTTTTCACTTCGTTCAACAATTGCTGAGCATTCATAGTAAGGCGAGCGATAACGCACAGCTGTTTGCAGCGTTATCGTGGTACGGAGGCGCACAATTATATCTACCGCGCACTACAATTATTAAATGTTCGAATACTTTTTATGCACTAAATATTTGCTGGTCTCTAATAAACGGCAACTATTTATTATATTTTAGTATATTTGCACTAATACTGGCAATATTACGGAATTAAATTACAGAGAGCCGACGTTAACGACAACAGCGCAGGGTGGCCAATTGTCAATGCCAATATGTCAATATGGTTCTCAATGCGGGTTTAAAAACAAGCAAAACACGCATTCTGTATTGTACTCGTAAGTCATAATTGTTCTGTTTGATCATTATTTGATCTAAACCCGCACGCATAATGTGGAACTGTCGGATTTTGTAACACGCTTCAGAGTGTTTTCACTACGTACGAAAGACCGATTGTATGAAGAAAATAGTACTTAGAGACGTTGACGCTAGATGGCGCTAATTCATTAATTTAAGTGGGTTCCACACCTTCCGATTCTATCGAATGGATTTTGGACCCACTTTACTGTATTTATTTTTTCCGCTGGTATTATTCATTGATGCTGCTAGCTGGCATCACTGATATTTAAGTTTCATTCTATGCATAAACTTTATTCCCAACATATAAAGTTGTATGCACTTATGTAGAAAATATCCTTATTAATATGCGACTTAAATGTAGATTTTCTTTCTGAGAACAGTTCGAAAAGAAAACTGAATGACATTCTAGGTAGTTACGGCTGCGCGAACACGGTTGGGTTTCCGACCCGTGTGTGCGCGGATAGTTGTACCTGTGTCGACGTCGGCATAGTGTCTCGGACCTGTGACGTCACCGCCGCGCCGATACATACACCTATAAGCGACCACAACGCGCAGGTGTTTACGTTATCAACAGAACATTTGCAACGCGAAAAATGTAACACTTTTATTGAACGTAGACTCATAAATGATCAATCGGTATACCTATTTTATTATGACATCGATAATTATAATTGGAATTTTGTATATAATAAAAATGTTAGTATAAATGATAAATTTTGTAAATTAATTATTATTTTGACGTATTACATTGACATTCATTTTCCAATTAAAAAAATCAGACTAAAAAAGAAGCCAAATGTTCCGTGGATGACGGACGAAATAAAAAAATATATGGAAAACTTTACTCTGAATATGGTTTTAATTTTGATTTGTCTGTATCTATTACTTGTTATTTATTTTCATTTGTTATTATTTGTTAGATTTGATATCATTGTATCATTGTATTGTGTTGTTGTTGTGTGTGTGTTGTGTGTTGTATGTATTATATAGTTAGTTGATAGGTACTTCATGGGTACCACATTATTATTTCTTTTATTTTTAATTTTTACTTTGTGACATATTATGATTGGTACCTGCACTCAGGTACAACATCGTTGGTTTAATTTTTCTGTTCGTTATGACTTTTTATTTCTGTGTACACCTGACATCGCATCATGTATTAATATTATTACATTATTCGAAGTGCAGCTATATATTTTGTATATACGTTACACATTGTTCTTTATTTCCGCATTTTCTAAAATTATGATGACTGTATTTATAACGATCACTATGCGACGAGTAGCATAAGCAAATGTAATGTGTTATGTGAAATTTGTATACTGAGATATAATAAACTAAACTAAACTAAACTAATGTACTATTAATCACAAATAAATACAGAAACCTCAAATAAACACTCCAAAAACAACTCAATGACACGACACTCGTATTGCAGAACAAAACGAGCGCGCGCCCTGAAATTGCGCCACATAAAGGGCACCTTCCTTCCTAGACCGTAAGAGATGGAGAGGTTTTTGATTTTTTTTATAATGTAGGCCAACTCAATACCCCGAGGGTATTTTTTATTTTTTCGATATCGCTTTTCGTTTTAAAAATATTGCCGATTTTGTACGAAAAGACCTCAAAAAAATGCGTAATTTTTCGACACTTGCGTTTTTACAAAAGGCTATATTTTTTTTTTTACATTTCGTAATCCTTTGCAAGGGGCATCTTTTGAGATCTCAATCATCCAAGTAGCCCTAAAACTCACGACGCCAGAGCGATGTCTCACTTTCGCTGAAATTGGGGGCTATACGGGCTATACTGAAGCGATTTAAATAACATTCTCAAATTAGATCGTGATGATTTTCAGATATTTAAAGAAATAATTAAATAAAAAATGCCAATTTTTGATAACAACGATATTTAAGAATTAGATTATAAAGAATATCTGCACATTCACTTCCTCCTAAGAGTCAAATTCAGACATTTAACAAACGTATATAAATGTCGCCGGGAAATCAACAAAAATATCCTTTACGTCAAACCTGGCCATAACGCGAGTTCGATTCCGGCTAGACCGTAAAAGATACAAAGGTTTTTTTTTTTCATAATGTAGGCAAACTCAATACCCCGAGGGTTTTTTTTATTTTTTCGGTATTGCTTTTCGTTTTCAAGATATTGCCGATTTTGTACGAAAAGACCCAAAATATACGTAATTTTTCGACATTTTTGCGATTTAACAAAAAGCTATATTTTTTTTTTTTTTTTTACATTTTGTAGCCCTTGCTAAGGGGTATCTTTTGACATCTCAATCATCCCGTAGCCCTAAAACTCACGTGACCAGGGCAATGTCTCACTTTCGCTGAAATTAGGGGCTATACTAAAGCGATTTAAAAAACATTTTCAATGTAAAAAATTGCGCGCTGTTAATCTGTTTCAGATTTTATTGGGTATATATTATTCTTCATTCTAGCGTTATTGATATTCGTTTTAAATATAAAAAACTACTAGGATAAATAAATTCTCTATCTAACTAGGAAATATACTGTAAGTCAGTGACAAAGGCAGTATTTTAATAACAGTATGGCTAGTTTTTGGTGTGCACGCGAGATAGACGTAAGTAATATGATAATGTGTGGCTTTTTCTGTTTCTAGCGCAATAGACATGAATGATAAATATTTTACGAATGATAAGTTGTATGTGTTACACGAGAGCACAGTATTTGGATCTCGGGCTTTTGAGTCCCTCGCTGAATTTTAGAATCTTTCGTTTCCTCAGGACTCAAAATCAGCACTCGCAGCAAAAACAAACTTTGCTCTCTTGTTGCACAAATAACTATTGTTTATTTCGAATATCTGAACGACGAAGAAAATCTATACAATTATTGAACCAGCTCAAAACATTTGACGAGAATCGGTTGGGAAAAAGCGACCTGTAGAGGAGAGCAGCAGGACGACATACGGACATACAAAACATTTTTGGCCCAAGCTGGAACGAAGAACTTCGTTCGCTTCGCTCGTTCGTTCAATTAAACATGATTCCCGAAAACTTGAATTCAATCATAGTTAGTTATCACCCGCTAATATTTGCTACTCCATATATAGCAGCAGTCTTTCCCCGATGTCCCCGGCCGCGGAACGGCAAACACAGGACCGAGTAATAATCAGCAACCAATGCCACGGCTCCCGCGGGACACCCAACAAAATAAACCCCTTATTTCTGAGGACATTAAGAAATTGCTTTCTTTCTTACAGATCGCCTAAAGCTCAGGGTACAGTCGCATTCATTTGTGGCACACAAAAGAGGGCAAAAATAAAATGAAAGAAATGAATCTAAATGCAAGTAGGCCGCAATGGCACTTTTACAAGTCAAATTCAAAACAAAAAGAAGACCGCTGTCAAGAAGACATGCCGAAACAAACTCTACAGTCAGTCATTTGAAATAATAAAACTAGTGGCTCCATGGACCTATGATACTCAGGACAGGCTATACGTGTTGCCACAGTGAGGGACAGAAAGGCTCCTATGCAGTTAAATTAAGAACTGGTCTTAAAATGGCTGATGACTTGCCATAAACAACCTACTTAATTTGGCCGGGTAATGGTAAATCAGTTGTGGCAAATAAAAAAAAAGTTGACTTTGACAAGGACAATGAATGATAATTTCCCTTTCTGTCACACTTATCGAGATTTGTATGCTACCAGCTCGCTCGCACGTGGTATTATTATTACCATAGCTTGTCCTGAGTATAATAGGTTCATGAGTGGCTCAGTGAGCTGTAGAACTCGCGAGCCTGGGTTTTTCACAATATTTTTATGTGTAAAAAGTGACTCCACAAAAAAAAATTGCACTCCGGGAGTGCCGGCAGAAGTGAAAACTCAATAACATTGTAACAGTTTTTCGATCAGGTCACGTGACATCTTACGGTGTCACCCTAAAAATGAATATGACGCAAATTTATAAACAATTATCAATTATTTACGCGGACGGGCCGCGGGCTCGTCGGGTGCGAGGGGCCGCCGGCTCGCCCGTCGGCGCGCCGACGGGCGGCGGCAAACACAATACCAACTTGTTTTTGCCATTGCCAAATATTTTTCAAAGCTTTATCTCTTTAGGAATAACGTCTAAATTCGAACTATTCGAATTTGCAAGAACAGCAGACGGCGGTGGCGACCAAATATCAATTTGTTTTTGCCGTTGGTAAATATTATTCTAAGCTTTATCTCTTTAGGAATAACGCCCAAATTCTAACTATTCGAATTTTCTCAATAGCAAAACGGTGAAGGACGCGTTGGTATTATTACAAATTTATTTGCAGAATATGCTATTGCAAAAAGTGTTTAACGGCTTTATACTCTTACGAATAGCGTTCAGTTTTGAATGAAGTCGAATCGGCTAGCAGCAAAAAGTGACCTCCTTCACATCTGACGTCACAAAACTCTGTCGCGTATTTAACAATTTTTCCCCATACCAAAAAGTGCTCAGCGCCGCTAAAAAAGCTTTCAGTTCAAAAATCTATATAATAAGGGTGTAGAATCTAAAATTATTATTACCTACTCCAAAAGAAAGAAGGCAAAAAAATATGCCTAGTGACGCAAAATCCCATACAGATATCTCAAAGAATTACGAAGCTAAAACCGTTTTATTATTGCTTGTTAAAGAGAGAAAACGCAAACAGTGTGTGACGTCACGTTTCGGGATGCTGCCGGGGGGCCGCGTTGACGGCGGCGCCGAACACGACGGGGCGCCGCACGTTGCCGTCTATTAGTGACGTCACAATCTTCCAGTGTCATTTTCATATGAAGTTGCGTTTTGCGAAAAAGGGACAGAACATACCCCTTCTTAAAACTTTGGGCACTTACAACTTTGTGATTATTTAACCTTTTGCATTATTTTTTTCTCCATTTGACTACATTTTTAATCCTTATTCGAGAAAATATTAACGAACCTGTTCACAATATTTCACGAAAATCTGTTGAGATTTTTTTTTTTTTAATACAACGACGACGGTGGCAAACAAGCGTATGGCCCGCCTGATGGTAAGCGGACACCGCAGCCTATAGACGCATGCAACTCCGAAGGAGTAACATGGGCGTTGCTGATCCTTGATTATTATGTTTGAGGATTCGCTGTGTGAAGGAACAAATTCCCTCGTTCTCAACACAACGAACGCATCCTCGGGAGCTCTGGCGACCTTGCTCACCTCCAGGAACACAACACTACTACAGAGCAAGTAGTAGTGTTATTATGGCTGTGGTCTTCTGCAAGGCGGAGGTACTTCCCCAGTTGGGCTGCGCGAAATTCGAGCGGGAAGACATTTCGCTGTGCCCTACCTCACCAATGTGACCTGTAGACGAGAACAGCTGGAAAGCGGGACATCCGGACATTCTGACATCTGGACATACTAAACGATTTTCGGCCCAAGCTGAAGCATAGAACTTCGTTCGCTTCGCTCCCTCGTTCGGAAATGAATTATCTGGCCCTAACGACCTACCAAATGGAGTCGGGTCAGATACTTATGCACGCTCTATTGCGGCATGTACAAAATGCTGGTGACTGGACCTATATAAAAATATCGATTTTTTACAATGCAAACTGCATTCAAGTCGAAAAACAATAACAGCGGGCGTACTGCGTAGCATGGTTGCATTTTATCACTTATCGTTGCCCATAAGACATCCGTCACTCTCGCACTCGCACACTTGTTAGAACAGATAAGAATGTACAGCGATAAATGATAAAATGGCGTAGCATGGTTTGCTGTAATTTTTTGATAGTTATATGGTTGGATTCACCGAAAATTTTATAAGTCCCAGCTACGAGTACCTTCAAAACATCAATCAAGAAACCCCCCCCCCCTAGCAACCCCCCCCCCCCCCAACTTTTACATATGGTTGCGCCCCCTTTGCTATACTCTGACCCTTCTGTTTTTTTGGTAGTGGTTAATTAATTTAGGGAAATTGAATTTCAGGTTAGTAAACATTTTCTAGTAACTTAAATGATTCCTTCTTTATAGCGATCGAAAGGTAAAAATTGCCACCAAAACTCAAATCAGCGCACCCCACTTCCACGTGGTCTCGTCTGTCCTACCCCTAGAGTGTATATAAACGCCCGCGGAGACAGAAGCTCGCGAAGGAGGCCCTGAGTTGAACGGGCGACCTCCTGAGCGGAGCGTAGGGTCGAGTGCGCGCGTGAAACGAAGGGCCGACGAAGCGAGTTTCTGGGGGGAGCCCGGGCGGAGGGCAGGAGACTGAGTCCTAGAAACGAAAGCATTTTCTTTAATAGGATAAGATGTTATAATTTGGGTTATTATTTCACATTAATAGGAGATACAATTTTGGTGATCATTTACTATTTTTGGGTTAGCAATGATTTATGACGATAGCATTTTCTTTAATAGGATAGTAAGATGTTATAATTTGAGTTATTATTTCACATTAATAGGAGATAACATTTTGGTGTTCATTTACGATTTTTGGCAGTAAAAAGTATTTTTTTGGCGTTATATTTGACTATATCTGATGGTCCGTTAAACATATGCCAAATAGTAATTGATTCTGAAAAAAATGTATTTTGAAATCGTAAAACAGCGAAATCTACCGCTTTTTCGCGTGTCCCACTTGCGGTTTTGCTCAAACAAAAATTCATAACTACGGCAACGTTTAAATGAACAACTTGTACTGTTATAAAGAAGATTTATTAGCGTGTTTATTAAAGTATCTTGCAAAATTAATGCGTGAATAATTAAAATCAGTGAAGTGTTTTAGTAGTTGTCCCACGTGCTACCCATTTATAAGGACTCAAGCTCAAACCCCTTAAAGTCTGGTTTTCTATTGTCCCACCGTTACATTTACTTTATGATACGATAGACAGGTTAGTTGGGCTTCAACCACCAACGGGAGTGGACGGAATGCCAGTATTTTTGTCGGAGGAAACAGGTTTTCTTTATACGACATATTTCGGTACGGCTATCACGACATGTATGGGCGTTTATTTATTCATATACGATTGATATAAAAATGTGTCTTTCATAACAAAGGTTAGCAATATGGGCTAAGAGTTTCTTGTTTAACTAATTAGTGAATTAATTTAATAGTGTACGAAGGACTGCCAAAAAACATTCATGTTGACATTTGTATGGCGACATTTGTACGGCTTGTTTGGCCGTACAAATGTCGAATGTGGCATACAAATGTCGATTCAAAACAAAATCTAAGTAAAACACGAAATTAATGGACATTGGAAAGGATAAAACTGGTCTCGATTTAGACACTGGTTCCGTGACACATTTGTTGTTTGCTAACTTACCTACTTACTACTTTTTAGGGTTCCGTACCCAAAGGGTAAAAACGGGACCCTATTACTAAGACTCCGTTGTCCGCCTGTCTGTCTGTTTGTCTGTCTGTCCGTCTGTCACAAGGCTGTATCTCATGACATGAACCGTGATAGTTAGACTGTTGACATTGACTTACTTGACTTAATGTCCTGTGTCCCCTAGATGGGGCAGAGGGCTTCCACAGTGCCTTGCCATTGCGTTCTGTCTTGGGCTACGCGTTTCGCCTCGGACCACGTCAGCCCGATAGCCTTCAGTTCCGCTGCCACTGAACGTCTCCAGGTGTGTTTCGGCCGGCCACGTTTCCTCTTCCCTTGTGGCGTCCATTCCAGGGCTTGCCTTGGGATGTGGTTGGGAGCTCTTCTTAGGGTGTGACCGACCCAAGTCCACTTGCGGCGTTTAATTTGGTGACCGATTGGCGTTTGGGAACAGATATTCCAGAGTTCTTCGTTGGGGATCTTTTCGGGCCAGTAAATACCGACGATCTGCCTAAGGCATCGGTTGACAAAGACCTGGATACGGTGCGTGATGTCTTTAGTGACTCTCCACGTTTCGCACCCGTAGAGCAGGACTGTTTTGACGTTAGAGCGAAATATTTTTAATTTCACCCTACGTGTCAGCTTCTTAGACTGCCATACGATACGGGTCGCAGTTGCGCGAAGGTCGCCCGGGCCTTGGCTACCCTAGAAGCGATGTCCTCTTCCGTTCCTCCAGTTTGCGACACGATACTGCCAAGGTAGATAAACCCTCCGTTCGCATTTCCTGGGTCTTCCGCGCGTTGATTTTAAGACCCTCGAGGAGTGCCTCACTCTGTAGATTGTCCAATTTGGCTTGCATATCAACGTGCTTGTGGCTAAGCAGGCATAGGTCATCAGCGTAGTCTAGGTCACCCAAAGTATCGGTTAACCCCCACTCTATACCTCGCCGCTTGCTGTCGTTTGTTCTTTGCATGATGCCATCTAGGTCGATCAGGAATAGCAGAGGTGAAAGGAGGCAGCCCTGTCTAACCCCCGCGTGGACGCTGATATCTTCGGAGATAAGGCCATCGTGCTCTACTTTGCACGTGTAGTTCTTGTAGATGGCTGTCAGAATGTCCCTGATTTTGGGTGGAACTCCAATTTCGTCAAGTCGGGACCAGATTCTGGACCATCGGACGGTGTCGAAGGCTTTTTGGAAATCGACGAAGGTAAGGTATACCTCGCGTTGCCATTCTGATGCCTCCTCCACGATGATTCAAAGTGTGTTGATCTGGTCCGTGCAGGAACGGTTTGGTCTGAAGCCAGCCTGTTCCCTCCTGAGTAGCGGTTCAACTGCGCCAGATAGCCTGTCCAGTAATACCTTGCATAGAATCTTTGATGGTACCGAGAGCAGGGCGATCCCTCTCCAGTTACCGCACTGGCTGAGGTCGCCCTTCTTCGGCACAGTTATTAGGAGGCCCTTGTTCCAATCAACTGGGAGAGTTTCGGTGATCCAGATTTTTTCCAGGAGAGGTGTTAAGATCTCGACTGCGGTGGGTATATCTGCTTTTAGCATTTCCGACGTTATGTGGTCGAGGCCTGGGGCTTTGCCTCTCTTCAGGGAGAGTATGGCGTTTCGGACTTCTTCTCTGCTCGGTGGGGCCGTATTAATATATAATGATTGAGGCGCTAGGGTGTTTTGCGGAGAGTGAAATGGTACTGTGGTTTGTACGCGGAATATCTCTTCAAAGTGCTCCCGCCATCTTCTGAGCCGTTCCTCGGATGTTGTGATCAGTCTTCCTTGCTTGTCCCGTAGAGGCTTTTTCCTGAAGTCACGCTTCCCAGCTAAGGTTTTAGTAGCATTATACAGCTCTCTTAGGTTGCCAGTATTGGCAGCATGTTGTGCACGATCAGCTACATCGTCAGACCATATCCTCTTGTCTGTTCTGGTGCTACGATAGATGCGTCTGCGCATTTGCCGATACTGCAATCCAAGACTGGCCCGTTCAGTCTCACTGCGTGACTCCAGGAGTTTTAAATGAAGCGCTTTTCGGGCCTCGATGAGGTACCAGGTTGACTGCGATATCCACTCATCGCGCTTCTTTGTTTGATGTCCTAGCACGACAGAGCTGGTTTCTTGGTAGACCATTTTGATGCGGTTCCACTCCGTGTCTGCTGTGTCTACGTCTTCCTCGTCTTCGTAGTTCGGCGACCATCAGCATGTGATCACTGTCGATGTCGGCGCCTCGCCTGTTACGAACGTCCAACAGTGATGTTCGCCATTTACAGCTGATAGCAAGGTGGTCAATCTGGTTTCGAGTGACGCCGTCAGGTGATGTCCAAGTATATTTGTGTATATCCTTATGCAAGAAAAGCGTTCCTCCGATGGCCAGATTGTTATTGTGACAGAACTCGAGGAATCGCTCACCGTTATCGTTGATCGTTCCAAGTCCATGTTTACCCAGGTGTTTTTCGCAGCCAGCATTGGCGCTCCCCACTTTGGCGTTGAGGTCTCCCATTACGATAATGATGTCTTGCCTACGTATGTTCTTCAAGGTGTTCTGAAGTGTGCTATAGAAGGCATCCTTGTCCTCTTCAGTGGAAGCATGTTGACATTGTCACAGATGATGTATTTATGTTACCGCTATAACAACAAATACTAAAAAAACAGAATAAAATAAATATTTAAGGGGGCTCCCATAAAACAAACGTAATTTTTTTGCCGTTTTTATAGATAATGGTACGGAACCCTTCATGCGCGAGTCCGACTCGCACTCGGCCGGTTCTTTGCTGTCTTTTTGCTACCTTCTCTTAGGCAGAATTAAATAATCTGTTTTCTAAGTGATTTTTAATGTACAAATATAACGATCATCATAAACCATAAACCGGAGATACTATATCGAAATAGTGAGTGTACGGGCGTACATAAGGTTATTAAGATGAACTCGAGAAAAGTTATAAACTATTTAATAAGGTTTCTACAAGTTTTTATGGTTTGAAATATATGTATGGGATGCGTGTGTGTGGTACGCTGTCCCAAGGCGAATAGAAAGAGCCGCTGCTCGCTGCCGGCGGTGGTGGGGCGCCCCTCGCTCGCCCGTATGACGTCGTAGTCTCGTGGTGGGGGCGCGAACATGCTGGGGGCCCTTGAAAGCCCTGCTTTCAAGAATCATGAAGAAGGCACATGCGGTTCAGTGCTCGTCTGATGAGTCCTCTCACGGTGTCTATGTCGGCGACCCGTGGTAT
Source organism: Epinotia ramella (assembly GCA_947578815.1). Lineage (NCBI taxonomy): Eukaryota > Metazoa > Arthropoda > Insecta > Lepidoptera > Tortricidae > Epinotia > Epinotia ramella. The sequence continues at coordinate 429,537 of OX388203.1, forward strand.
TCCGTCTGAGCCAGGATGAAGTTTTCGTACTCTCCCCAGGCGCCATGACAATGGAGGTTGATTCTCTTCCTTTATGATGACAAGATCTCCTTGCTGTAGGTCTCTGGCGCGCGTTTTCCATTTAGTTCGTTGCTGCAGCTCCATGACGTACTCGGACTGCCAGCGCCTCCAGAAATGCTGTCTCATTTGTTCGAGGAGGTGGAAGCGATTCAACTTGTTGGTGTTGACATCCGTCAGGTCCGGGGCTGGGAGCGACATCAGTGGCCTGCCAAGGAGAAAGTGCCCCGGTGTGAGCGCTGCGTAATTTTTAGGAGAGGAGGAGAGGGGGCAGAGGGGTCGGCTGTTGAGGATAGCCTCAATTTGAGCAAACAAAGACGATAGCTCTTCAAATGTGAGGTGCGTGTTGCCCAATATACGCTTGATATGAAATTTAGCCGATTTAATGCCTGCCTCTACGTAGCCGTTAAAATTAGGAGCGTAAGCCGGTGAAAATTTAAATATGATATCAAGATCAGATGCAAAGTCTAGTATTGGTCTTGAATGTTGCTTAAAAAAGTCATTAACTTCTTTAGCACCGGCGACAAAGTTTTTGCCATTGTCGCAAAAGATCTCTCTCGGCTTACCCCTGCGTGAAATGAACCGACGCAGGGACAATATGAAGGCGTCTTTGGAAAGTTCACTCACTGCCTCTAAATGAACACACTTAAATCTAAGACATATAAAAAGACAAAGGTAACATTTCGTTATCCTGCAACCACGCCCACGTCGATCAGTGATCAAAAATGCTCCTGCAAAATCCACAGCTATAGTAGAAAATGGGAAGTCAGGCGTGATGCGCTGTGATGGCAGATTACCCATGATGTTTGACATTGTTTTGCCATAATAGCGAATGCAGAGAACACACTGTTGGGCCGTGCGTCGTGCCAAGTCCCTACCCCCGATAGGCCAGAACTGCTCGCGCACGGATGCTAGCATGAGCTGAGGTCCCGCATGCAAGTGGCGTATGTGTTCGTGAGTAAAAATTAACTTTGTAAGTATGTGTTTGGAGGAGAGAAGCATAGGATGTTTTACTGAAAAGTCGTACTTAGACTTAGCTAGCCTGCCCCCCACTCTCAGGATGCCCTGAGAGTCAATAAATGGTGCTAATGTAGTGATGTGTGATTTAGGGTTTAGTTTTTTATTTCCTTTTAATAAATCTAACTCCGCAGAAAAAGATTGTTGTTGTGATAACTTTACTTAAACCTTTAAGGCATTTTCAAGCTCAATTACAGTTAAAGGACCCTTTATGTTCTGTTTTTTGCATTTGATGTTAATGAAGCGCGATACATATGCAACTATACGCTTAAGTTTGTTGAGTTGTGAGTACCTTTGAAAGTCTATGATAGTACTGGCAGTATCTAATCTGTTCTCTACGCTTGTCATTAAGGATGTGATTGGTTTACATTCAGGTAAGTCACGTGTCATAGAATTAGTGTTTAGAGCCGGCCACCTTTCTTCGGGCTCTAAAAGAAATGTAGGTCCATGCCACCACAGCTGCTGAGACTGAGCATACTGAGGGTCAACTCCGCGAGAAGCAAGGTCAGCGGGATTGAGAGCTGTGGGAACATGACGCCACGATGAGCTTTCGGTAAGCTCTTGAATGGTCGCGACACGGTTCGCGACGTACGTTTTCAATTTGGATGGACAAGTGTTTATCCAGGCCAGTGTCACGCTGGAGTCGGTCCAGTATATGCAGCGTGCTATAGGCTTGCGAAATGCGTTATTAACAGTCGAGGCAAGCCGACTAGCAAGAAGCGCTGATGAAAGCTCCAAACGAGGTATCGTCGTTGCTTTCGTAGGTGCGACCCGAGACTTCGCGCACAGAAGGTTTACGACTTGTTTGCCTGACATTGAAGTGTATTTAATGTATATACATGCGCCATACGCGGCCTGTGACGCATCGCAGAAAGCATGAATTTCCATTATTGAAGCTAAGTCGTCATTAAATATGTTTCTAGGCACAGTAAGAAGCTTTAGGTATTTTATGTTGTCAATGAAGGATGCCCAGGTTCGATGGATTTGGGCAGGAACTGCCTCATCCCAGCCCAGCTTGAGAGACCAGAGTTTTTGCAATAATATTTTAGGTTTAACCGTACACAACGTTAAGAGGCCTAAAGGGTCAAAGACCTTAAAAGTTGTGGATAAAATGGAGCGCTTAGTAACGATGTCAGATGCATTACTATCGTCATGAATATTAAAATGAAGCGTGTCTTGAGTAGGATTCCATAGCAAGCCTAGCGTGTGTTGAGACTGAGTCAACACTAAACTTTCATTTATGACTGGCTTAGATTTATGATGAGTGGGAAAGTCTTCATATTCCCAAAATTTTACAAGCTGCGATTCTAAGTCGTTCTGGCTAGTCACAAAGTTACACGATATTATATCAACAGGTTTATCCCTGACCGAGATGGGCCCAGCTATTAGCCAGCCAAGCTCGGAGCTATGCAAAATGGGTAACTTGTTTCCTAGAGGGCGCTGTTCTGACCCGATAAGACCCCAGAACACGTCTGCACCCAAAAGAATGTCAATTTGCGACGGTTGATTGAAAGTGGGGTCTGCTAATTTGATAGATGATGGTATGTTAAGATGGTTCACAGAAATGTAATTCTTAGGAAGTGATTCAGTTATACGAGGAAGTATTAGAAATTCATGGTCGCGAACGAATGTACTCTGCCTAGACCTCACGAGAGCAGAGCAGCGTTCTGGAACGATGTTAAGAGGTGTTTCACCTATGCCCAGGATGCGTGTGGCACTGGAATGCCAAGAAGTCAGATGAAGACGTTGCTTTAAATCGGTAGTCATAATAGAAGACTGACTTCCACTGTCTAAAAGAGCCCTGACAGTTTCTACTTTATTATTTTGCGGATTAAAAATGTCAATTAAAGCTGTAGGCAATAGAACTTCAGAAGTAGATACTGCCGACATAACGATCGAAGAAGAAGGCTCCTCCTTCTCCCCATTATTACTGCCAGAGGGGCCAAAAGAAGCAGAAGGTGTGGATGTGTCAGTGTTGTGTTTGTGCAAGACTGTGTTGTGGCGCCTCTTACATACGCGACATCCTCCCAATCGGCAGCGGGTACTGTCGTGGTCCGGGCGCAAGCAGTTGAAGCAGAGCTGGAGCTTCGCAGCCTGAGCCCATTTTTCTTCAGTTGACAGGCTATTGAAAACCTTGCAATCGAAGATACGATGCTTTCCTTGGCATACGACGCACGGCCGTGGAGTCTTTTCATTCGCTGAAATTACAAAAGATTTGGTTTGAGGCGATTCTATTTTGAATTGAGGCTTGGCGCATATAGGTTTGTCCCTTTTAGCTCTAAATAGTGCCTCCAAAACATCAGCACGAGATTGTAAGAATTTCTTAAATTCATCTAATGTAGGTAGTTCGGTTAAATTATTACGATGTTCTTCCCATTTTATACGAGTAGCTTGGTCTAACTTTGATGTGACCATATGTATGATGATCGTATCCCACCGATCGGTGGGCTGGCCGAGCGTCTTCAACGCTCGCAAATTTTTGGTCACGTGATCACTGAGATACCTCAGTGCCCTGTCTGATTCGCGTTGCAATGGTTCAATGCTAAATAGGGAGTTAAGATGATTAGTTATAAGTTGACGATTATTATTATAACGCTCGCATAGAAGGTCCCACGCTTCAGAATAGTTGTGCGTCGAAACCTCTAAGTTTGAAATGACGCGCGCGGCTTCACCCTCAAGATAGGAACAAAGATAATGAAACTTGTGTATCGGTTGGATTCTAGTATTTCTATGAATAAGCGACTCGTAAGTATCACGAAATTCAAGCCATTTAAAGAAGGTTCCGTCAAATTTATGAATTTGAATTAAAGGCAATTTAAAGCCTATATCATCGTGGCATCGTTGATTGCCAGAACAAGAGTGTGAGGATGACGCCTGGTCGGCATCATGGAAGGTATATTTAGGTTTACATGCTTCTAAAATAGATTGAGCTGTGGCAATGGCAAGATGAAGACTTTCTTCTATAGTGTCCCTTTCGGCGAGCTCATTCACGAGGTTTCCTTCATTCAAGACCTCTATGCGAGTTTGCATGATCTCAAATTTACTGCTGAGTTCAAGGAATTTATTCAACTTTAAAGTTAATTCATTGATTTGAATCGATGTCAACGAGTCCGCACCGTGAAATCCCTTTAAATGATTACTGAACCTTGTTATTTGTCCCTTAATAGAACTCCGCTTGACCTTAAGATCGGAACATGTTTCGTTTTCCGCTAACGATGCAGCGGGAAATGACAAGGTGGGAAGTTTAAGCGCCGATTCGGACCTTGTCGACATGATTAATATGCACTGAATAGGCTAGATTACGTATATAACATCAATGAACTAACTGATTTGCACAAAAATAAACGTAAACAAGCAAGTTGAATAAATTACCGTAATGATAAATGAAGTTAAAAGTGTAGGTACTAAAATTGCAAACGGCTTACGCTCCTTATCGCTGAGGAATGTGGCTAGTTGCTAACGGGCCGGCCGGCGGGAGCTGGAGCACTGCGCGGAAGCGACTGCACTACGCGGCGGGCTTGGCACCGGTTCGACTCCGGGCAATTGTCACTGAAAATATGTATGAAGCAAGGGTTGACAGTGCGAACGTAAGCAAGAGATGGGGTGCGATGCTAGGCTACGTGCAAATAAAAATTTAATGTAAAAACGGGAAAAAGCCTATCTCGCATATGCTTTATAATTAGGAAATGAGAAGAATATGCTAGAGGACGGCGTAGAACTTGGCAGGCAGAAAAAAGTTAATGACGTGTTGGAAATGAATACGAACATACATGGTTCTCTATTGGATCGCATAAAATCATTTGGAATAATATAATAACGCATAATTTTTTATAGCCGAATTAGCGTTAAGCCTAATCATGTTATGGCATAAATTTTTAGGCATAAAATTAAAAATAATAAACGAAAATAGCATAATCATCATAAAGACTAACATCAGATAGCATAAATACAAAAAGACATAATAATTACTTGGCATCATTACAAAACGCATAAGTACACAAAGCAATGAAAGCATAATGCACGGCCCAATAATGTACAGCCTGATAATCCATGTACAGTCGAGGAATTTGAATGTTTAGCACTTTTGGACCTTAACGTCATTCAAATAGAGTTGACATGTGCCAAACCTTCATTTTCCTCGACCGTACATTGGGACGGTCATCTGTGCGGACTAATAATCTCCAGCGAGTCGACGCCACCCCGCTGCGCGGGGTGTCTATTTCTGGTCTGAGGAACACAAGTGAACCCTAACCTAACCGACCTAAGACAGAGTTCGCTTATGACAAGCCATTTTTATCCGCCCTGATAATGCACGACCCAATAATCCGCGTCCACGAAAAGTGTAAATGCATGCTATATAATGTATTTAGAAAACAGTAATTATGCTTCAAAACAGATATACCAAATAATTATTAGCCCAAACAATAGTATGCGTAATATGTATTCGGCCAATACAGATTAGTTCAACTGAAATTATGCTATTAGCGTAGTATGCCAAACAAAGTAGTAGGCCAAAGTATTATTATGCGACAGTATTATTATGCCAATAGAAATTATGCCAAATCAATTATGCGAAACTATATTAGTCTAAAAAAAATTATGCCAATGAAGGGGATCCCAACATACATACACTTCAACGCTGGTCCCTTAGTCGACTTTTACGACACCCACGGGAAGAAAGGGGGTGGTGAAATTCTAACCCGACACCACACGGGTCGGGGTTTAAAATGAAGCGTGTTAAAAACAGCAATTTTTGTAAAAAATAAATAAATTATCAGGCGAAGGACGATGTAAGATGCAATTAAATGGTCATTAAATATTAAGATGCTGTAAGAGAACACAGATTAATTAGGATGTAGCTACCTTTCAAAGATGAGCGGCCATTAAGCGGCGCAAATAGCTTAAGAAGCAAGGTAACAATTATACTGGGTGGAACAGATCGATGGACTTTTAAGCAAATGGGATATAGATCAGGTTTAGTGCTTTACTTCTCACCTAGTAACCATATTAATATTTCTAACGGTTACCGAGATACAACTTGTTAAACTTTGGTGAAAAAAACTGTATGTTTCAACCCTATCCAGCAGATTCAATGAAGTCAGCAAGATTCTTGTGACTTGTGACATGTGTCAATTTCAAATGAAAATAATAACTATGTATAGTATTAGGGTTGTCACTAAGATAAAATATTTCGATTTTTATGTTTTTTTTTTTTCTTTTAAATCCAGCTTAACATTTATAATAGATCGTTTGTACGTCACTTATATAACACTGTCCTTTCAGCTTAGTCCAAGGAAATGTTCCTCCCTGTATATGAAAATTGTGATGTTTGTATATGTGGGTACCTACGTAAATCTATATATGTATGCATACCGCCATTCAGTTGTACGTACTTGCGCTGTTTCATTTCTCAAATATCTCATTGGCGACGTCTGGAAAACAGTTTGTAGACAGAAAATTGAGTCAGTGTATAAAACGCGTGCAAAATAAATATAAAATACAATGTCGATCGGCAAGATCCGCGAGTTTGATATCGAAAGTGGCAGTTGGGACTCCTACTGTGAGCGGCTTCAAATGTATTTTAAAGCCAATGCTGTTGCTTAAGATAAGCAGTTAGCGACGCTAATTTCGGTGGTTGGAGATCAGTGCTACGAATTAATGTCTAATCTGGCGAGCCCGAAGAAACCGTCGGAATTAGAGTTTGTACAGCTAGTGGCGTTGGTAAAAAACCATTTAAATCCGAAACCGTCTGTCATGGCGGAACGTTACCGTTTTAGACTTCGGAAGCAAGCAGCAGGGGAGACTATATCACAATACGTCACGGAGCTGAAGAAACTGGCTCGTACTAGTGATTTTAAAGAAACATTAGCGGATAATCTTCGAGATCAGTTTGTGTGCGGCGTAAGTGGAGACGTTATACGGCAGCGGTTGTTCGCGGAGGAGGACCTTTCGTACGCCAGGGCCGTGACCTTGGCACGCTCGTTGGAGGCGGCAGAGCGTGATGCAGCGGTTATAGCGGGCAGCAGTACTCGTGGGTACAGGGAGTCCGCGGGGGAGCTGCATCGGGTCGCGAGCGGCGGGGAGGGCGCGGGGCGCGCGGCCGGGCACTGGCCGCAGGCGCAGCGCAAGAAAACCGGTTTCAATGCGCGGGGAACCGCTGGAGGTGCGTTTACTGCAACGTCATGCACCGCTTGTGGCGCTACGAATCACAGTTATTCTACATGCAAGTTTAAAGGTTATATATGTAGCATGTGCCATGCGACGGGGCACCTGCGTCGAGTATGTCCCGGGTGGTCGTCCGGCAACCGGCAGGCGACTGGAGGGCACAGTCGAGGTCGACCACGGACCCACTTTGTTACTGAAGAGGAAGAAGAAGAACAAAGTGACTCCGAGGAAGAGGAAGCGGTCTATAGAATGTCCTTAAGCCAGTACAAACCGGTGAGTTTACCTGTGTACGTTAATGGCCGACAATTAGTGATGGAGGTGGACACGGGAGCTTCTAGTTCGTTTATAAGTAAAAAAACGTTTGATTTGTATTTTAAAGATGAGGAGTTAAAAGGTACCAATACCGTGTTCAAGTTTTATGATGGTACAAAAATAAAACCATGTGGGGTCATTACGCCATCTGTAAGGTACGAATCGATCACAAAGAGACTAGATCTATATATAGTAGAGAAAGGTGAAACCAATTTAATGGGCAGGCAGTGGCTAGCCGAGTTATGTATAAAAATACCGATACTAAAGTGTTGCTCGGTCAGCAAAGTCAACTCCGTTAGCGACGTTAATAGCGAATTGGATGTAATTCTCGACAGATATAAACAAGTTTTCGATGGGGGCCTGGGGTGCTACAGCGGAGGGACTGCCACGCTGCGCGTGCGCGAGGGCGCGGCGCCCGTGTTCCGGCGCGCGCGGCCCCTGCCGTTCGCGCTGCGCGGCCGCGTCGACGCCGAGCTGGATGGCATGCTGCGGAGCGGCGTCATCGAGCCCGTCGACTGCGCGGACTGGGCGACACCCCTGGTTCCGGTCACTAAGAAGGATGGAGGTTTGAGGTTTTGTGCAGATTTCAAGGTCACGCTCAATCCTGTTCTAATGGTGGATAGGTACCCGCTGCCAAAGGTGGAGGAGTTATTTGCTAACTTATCAGGCGGAGAAATGTTTACCAAAATAGACTTGTCCCAAGCGTATAATCAGATTTGTTTATCTGAGGAGTCAAAGATGTTAACTGTAATAAATACTCATCGAGGGCTGTTCAGGTATAATAGGTTACCATACGGCTTGTCGTCCAGTTCGGGGATATTCTGTAGAATTAGTGAGTCGATAGTAAAGGATATACCTAATGCTCAAACCTTCTGTGACGATATCTTGGTATTTGGCAAAACTCGGGAGGCACATTTAGCCACGTTGGAGGCTGTGTTAAAAAAGTTGAGAGACTTAGGTTTAAAACTAAAGAAAAGTAAGTGTACGTTTCTTGCTGACGAGGTTTGTTATCTAGGTTATGTCGTCAGCAAGGACGGTATCAAACCCGACCCCAACAAGGTCGCGGCTGTGGCGAAGATGCCGCCGCCATCAAGTGTATCTGAGGCGCGGTCATTTTTAGGTATGGTGAATTTTTATTCTAAGTTCATTCCAAGCGCGAGCGATGTATTACACCCTATACACTGTTTACTAAAAAAGGGTGCGCGATGGAACTGGACTGCGGAGTGCGAGGCGTCATTCAACAAGGTTAAAGCCTTGTTGCTCGGTAAGCAGATACTAGCCCACTACGATCCTGGTAACAGCCTAACGCTAACATGTGATGCCAGTCCACGTGGGGTCGCCGGGGTTCTCAGCCAGCCGGATCGGCAGGGGCGAGAGCGCCCGGTGGCGTACATATCGAGGAAACTCAATGCGGCGGAGCAGAATTACTCACAAATTCATAGGGAAGCGCTTGCAATAATATTTTGCAGTCAGAAATTTCACCAGTATCTGTACGGTAGGCGGTTTACTCTGAAAACAGATCATAAGCCTTTAATAAGCATTTTTGGTCCGCAAACCGGTGTGCCAAGCATGACTTCGAGTCGTATGCAGCGATGGGCGTTGCTGTTGATGGCTTATGACTTTGATATCGAGTATGTAAACACGGCACACAATTGCGCCGACGCAATGTCGCGTCTGCCGATGGGACAGAGTAAAGAGGTTGACCCGCCGGAGCAATCTTACTTGCACTTCGCATCCGACGCGCTTTTTATAGATTGCAACGAAATACGCCTAATGACGTCCAAAGATGCATTGTTAGGTAGGGTAGTTAATTACATAAAAAATGGGTGGCCTGCCAGTGCCGATATGAGAGAAATTCAGCCATATTTTAATAGGCAGAAGAAGTTATATTTAGAACTCGATTGGGTCATGTGGGGGCACCGCGTTGTAGTGCCGGAGGCGTGCCGCGAAGTGGTGCTGCGTGAACTGCACGAGCCGCACATGGGAATCGTGAAGACCAAAGCCATGGCCAGGAGTTATGTATGGTGGCCCGGGGTGGACGAGGCCATCGAGGCGCGGTGCCGCGCGTGCGACGCGAGTGCGCCCGTGCCATGGCATTGGCCGTCACGAGCCTATGATCGGGTCCATATAGATTTTTTGGGACCTATTGACGGACGCACGTATATGGTATCAATTGACGCTAGGTCCAAGTGGATAGAAGTATCGAAGATGGTACGAACCACGGCCGATAATGTTATTGACAGGTTAATGGACTCGTGGTCAAGGTGGGGCATTCCAAAACAAATCGTTTCAGACAATGGCCCACCGTTTTCGAGCCAGGAGTTTAACCGCTTTCTAGAAATAAACAGCGTGCGTCACATTTATTCAGCACCTTACCACCCGGCGTCTAATGGGGCGGCTGAAGGAGCTGTAAAGTTAATAAAAAACGTAATTAAGAAGGCTAAACACGAGGCGGTTAACCCAGACCGGGCCATTTTAAAATTTCTACTGCACTATCACAATACGCCTCACAGTACCACGGGTGAATCTCCGGCCCGGCTATTACAGGGCCGCGATTTACGAATTCGCCTAGATGCTATAAAACCGGATAGGACTGCAAAGGTAATAAACGAACAGTTTAAAGCAGTAGAACGATCAAGCAAACCCTCTAGGCATTTAGACGTAGGTGAGCCTGTACAATATCGAACGTTCCGAACGGGAACAAAGTGGTCGGACGGTCATATAACTGAGAAGCTAGGAAAGTCTGATTATACGGTTGTGACAAGTGACTGATCTACGCATCATCGCCATATAGATCAAATGAAGCGGCGGCACTTGCGAAACTCGAACGTTTGTCCTCCACCTCCCTCCTACGTTGAGACCGAACCGGGGAGCGCCGCCGACAGTGCTAATGTTACCGCGCCTAACGAGCCCGGTAATGTCGCGGCGCCCGCGCCCGCGACAGCGATGGCGCCGGAACAGCCGGCCGCCGCCGCACTGGCCGCCCCCGAGGCCCCACTCGCGCCGCGCGAGAAGGGTGAGCCGATGGCAGTCGAAGGGGAAGTCGCGAAGTGTCCCAAACGCGTAGAACCACCACCACCTCCCTTACCGGTATTACACAAGAGAATTCCTAAAGCGGTTAAACGCTACGGATTCGATTTTGACTGATTCTTATATTTAATTATGGGCATTATGGCTCAAGCTGTAATGTTAATATGTTAGTTTTTTTTATTTAGATTTATCTAATATTGATTTCAGTTCACAGTAGCCCTAAATAATACCATGTCAGCAAAGCTATGTAGTCCAATAATGTTTCACAGTAGTCTAACTGTACAATCATTAATAGTTACTTACTTGCCTACTTATTATTTACGCTTAAGCCACTAGCGACTGTAAATCATATAGTAACGCACAAGGGTGCAGTTTAGAATGTAGATATAATGTTGTTATCAATTCTGTTAGCGGCCGCGTGAGCCTAGTGATAGCTGTAATTTTTGATTAGTTAGGTATATTGTTTATATAGATTTTTTATATAGATATATTGTTACTCCATTGTGTCATTTAATTGAACACTATTACTTATCATGTAATATTGGAATAAGTGCGAGGGTGTGATGTTTGTATATGTAGGTACCTACGTAAATCTATATATGTATGCATACCGCCATTCAGTTGCAATAAAGCATCAGCTGTGTTAACGTACTTGCGCTGTTTCATTTCTCAAATATCTCAAAAATAATGTGGGTAAGAAGGATTTTAGATTTAAATGATGATGCAATCAATAAAAGAAGATAAGATGGTTCCTTGATAAGATGATCAGATATGATAAGAGGTTCACACACGATAAATGAAGCGCTATCGCCTTTATATGATCAAACTGAGGGGGATATAAGAAGGAAGTTGGTGGGTTAGCTCACGGCACTCTTGAACCTTGCACCTTGACGCTGCCAGCGAAACTCGTCGCAAATTCTTGAATGATCCCGTCGGAATCGTGATCAGGGCAATGGTGACTGCGCTCCAGCGCAGTTAGGGGTGAAGCTGCTTGACTGGAGACCAAAGTGTCGGCGGCACGGAAACGTGGCGGGGCGTGGCGCGGCGCAAATTTGCTTCTGTTTTTCGGCTTGGAGATGATTCATGCCCACCCGGGGGCGCCAAATTATGTACGGGCGTACATAAGGTTATTAAGATGAACTCGAGAAATTTTATAAACTATTTAATAAGGTTTCTACAAGTTTGTATGGTTTGAAATATATGTATGGGATGCGTGTGTGTGGTGCGCTGTCCCAAGGCGAATAGAAAGAGCCGCTGCTCGCTGCCGGCGGTGGTGGGGCGCCCCTCGCTCGCCCGTATGACGTCGTAGTCTCGTGGTGGGGGCGCGAACAGTGAGTTTTTTAGTATTGTACAAATATTTTAAGGTTTTTCAACAATTGTATGGCAAATTCGACATTTTGATGGCACCCGCCAACATTTGTATGCCGCTATCGACATTTGTATGGCAGAATTGACATTTGTATGGCACTATATCGACTTTTGTATGGCACTGTCGACATTGGTATGGCGCTGACGACATTGGTATGGCACGGTGTTTTTAAAGCATCAATATCTAGCTAACCATTAGAAGCAGAGTGGTGCCTCATGCACCATATTTTTTCTTTTTGTAAACCCTACCTCACGTTGTCGGTACGAATCTAATATTCCAAAAAAAAAACCATACAAATGTCGAAAAAACGGCCTCTTCAAAAATTGACCCATCAATGTTTGTAAGTTGCTGTTCTGTTGATTTCCCGTCACTCGCAGTCAGTCGCTCACTTAGTAATACTATAACCTAAATTAATTATTTTTGACACTTAATACTTTAATTTACAGTCACTCGTTAAAATACTACCCAATTATAATAACTTATTTATTACATAGGTACCACTATCTCTATGTAAACATCAGTCTACATCAAATCAACACTGCCAGGCACTTCATAAATATTAATAGTGAAAAGTCGCCCTTACAAGGTTACTCCGGCCACCCAAACGTGTAGTTCGCGCGGTCCGCCACGTGGTACGCAGTCCGTACAACAGATGGCGCCACTCTTTTCCATTAAGGACAGATGTCAATGGAATTGTTCGGACAGACGTAACTTGACTTTCGATATCATTGATAGCAGCGGATTCCATTATTCGAATCCAAGTATAGACGTACCGGACATACCCCTGTCCCAAGACAGCGTCGACTCACGCGAGGAGGCCGCGCCGTCACCAGCGCCCAGCGACCAGGAGCGCGCCGCGGGGCCACGGACAGAGGAGGGGGAGGAAGTCGGGGTATCGACTAGGAATACTCAGACTGAGGCGACTCCTAGCACGGGCGATGTTGAGGAATATTATGAAGCTTCCGAGAATGATGTTGATCCGCAACAGGAGGAACCCCAGATGCCCCTCCTGATCAGAGCGATAGAGCCGGTTTACCTAGAATGCTGTTGCGTCCAATTCCCAGGACGGATTATAAACCTTTTTACTGTATGAACAATGTTAACTTGTAAGTTAGAATAAGGTGCATGCTTCCAATTAAAACGGGGAGAGATGTTACGTATGCATTGTTTTGTAATGGAAATAAACGTCAGTGCGTATATGAGCCGCAGTGGTTTCAGTCGTCCCGCCAGATATCTAACATTATGTAAATACACAAATCCACATGAAAAAAAAACGAAACAATAGTAGATTGTTAACCGAGGGTTGAAAGACTTGAAAGCCAGCCATTCCTGACGAGATATGTTGGTGAACCAATAGTTCGAGGCTGAAATGGGTGGCTTTCCCCGAATTAAACACTCTAATTTTCATTTCGAATACGAGGAAATGGAATGAAAGGCAAAAATTTAAATATTTTCTAAATCAGTCAGATCATATAGAACCCATTTTAAAAGCGTTTGTGTGTGGACCATTTGGGCGGGAACTGTCGAAAAACTAATTTCAATAGTCTTCAAATACCAATAATAGTCATACAAGAATTAATTTATTATCAATATTTAAAAAAATAACGCATGGTTGTCAACAATTTTTCTGAAACTGTGGCTGTACAGGTTTCTGCCATAACTTTTTTTTATTACTTTTCAGCCCTAAGGGCGACATCGACATGCCTTGCACTTGCACTTTCTTTCTTTCTTTCAACCCGCTGTTTAGATAAACAATGACCTACTTTCAGAGTATGAGGAATGAAAAAAATTTAAACAGGTTTCGGCTACTATTTATCGTAGTGGGCGGGACGGGAATCTGAGAGCTTACTAATGTCAAACAGATTTCTTTACTTGACGGTATGATGTCAGTATTGTATTTGCGTATTTAGTTAGTATTAGTATGTACCTATCTATTATTAGTATGTAAGTATCCGCTATGACTTCCGCGCATTCCACGCCAATCGAAGCACTCATTGAAATATAGGCATGCAGTGAATAATCTGTACTCTGTACTGTCTCGGACCCTAACACTACACCGCCTCTGTGCCATCAAATGGGGATGTGGTTTTAGGTTGGGCTCACACAGTCTGTATTCGGTACCAGGACCACTCAAGACCAAAAAAAAGGTACATCATCTGGTTGTACAAAGTGTAGGTACCGTTTTATTTGCTCGTGAGTGATTCAGATTATCAGTGAATTCTGTTCTGTGTTAGGCCAGCCTTGGAATAGGACCTATATAACTTAATATTACATTGTCCAAGTATTGAGATGAAAGGGCAGTTTAAGGTCTGGTGGCATATTTGCAGCATAAATATTTAATTTCATTTGACTACGTGTCTGTAATAAGAGGTTCTGACTCAGATTGGTGTCACAGAGCAAGCCACAGGACACACTCCGTGACGCAAATTTACAATAAATTTATGAATGATGAAGATTCTTGAAGAACGCTGATGCTGGCAGCACCTTGGCCGCGGCTCTGATGTTGTGGATGACGTTCTTGTAAGCCTTCTCCACAATTTTGCAAAAATTCTTAACCCACGACTCGTTCATTTTTTCGGGACCGAATCCTCTGGTGGCATAATCTGTAAAAAGTGAAAAAACTGTATATAACATTGCAAGCTTTTATCAAGACGTTCGAAATATACATACTTCGGCTAGTTACGAAAAGGGTGTAGCAGGACAGCCTTTCAAAAATGACTCCCGAAGCCTGGGGTGTGGAACTACCTATAGCTAAACAATACCTTATCATTGATGCACAACTTTTCTACTCTCTTCTCCCTTTAGCTCACGACAACCAATTAACCAGAAAACCGTTTTGTTTTCTACCCAAATGTATGTAGCTGCCGCATTTCAAATGTTCGTATAGCGCTATGGTTTGTAACGTTATTCGCACACGTCGCACAGTTCTGCACGAAAGAAATCCGCGTATCATTATTGTCTAGTTAGCATTACGGTACTATATTGTCTAGTTCGACTATTGTAAAGGCTCTTTGACTTTTCAGGTAGCAAGGTAAGTGTGGTTTCCTCTGCCATATTAGTTATTTCTTGAGGAGTTAAAGATGTTTCGTCACTGTCACTACTCATTTTCTTAGTTTTTATTTTAACTTTTTAAGTTTAACTTTGAAAAGAAAATTTATCACATCACACCACCGGCGTCCGTAATGTTGCATTCACGTTGCATTGCAGTACTGTGCTGTGATTGTCTAAATACAAGCCAATCACAGAGCTTAGTTTTTTTTTTACTTTTATGCCCTGGATACAGCAGCAAGTTCAAGTAGATTTTTGTCAGATGACGCGACGCTGTTACGTTCTGAAACGCCATAGATTGGCAATCTTGTATCGGATCGAGTCTCCTTAAACAAGGACACATTATTGAAATACGAAGTTCTATTTTCAAATTTTTTCGATTTTCCATAGAGCATAAACTTTTTCATCAGAATAAAAGTATTCCATTGCGTTATGGTTTGCGAGGTTCTAATTTAAAGATTACAGTCGACGAGTATAAAAAGCAATACTTGCGTAAGCGATATAATAACGTTATAGGCTACCCCTTTCTCGCATTCAGTATCGCCTACTCGTGCGATGTCAGCGCTGCTCGCATTTTAAAACGATATTATAACGTTATTCGACCGTTTTTTATAATGTTATGATATTCATTCGGTTATGATATTTATATCGTTATGGAGAATACTGATTTTTTATAACGTAATTTTTTAACACTACCGAAATATATCGTTATAATATCGCTTTTTTTCCGGTGGTACAAGCATATTTTTTTCTAAACATGTACTTGCCTTGTGGCACGGACGTGGACCGACTGGGTCACCACGGACTATGTTGTCAAAAAAGTGCAGCCCGTTTTGCAAGACATGCGACTCTTAATGACATAATCCGCCGGTCTCTTGCCGCCATCAATGTGCCTGCTCTTCTTGAGCCGCCTGACATTGTCAGAGATGATGGCAAAAGACCAGACCTGATAGAGTGTCTCTGATTCCGTGGAGTTTGGGACGGATGTTTGTGTGGGACGCTACCTGTGTAGACACACTGGCACCGTCCCACTTCCAACGGACTACTTCTAAAGCGGGTGCAGCGGCGGAAAATGCCGAAAATCTGAAACGCATTAAATATAGAGGCCTCAGCAGAGAGTACAACTTTGTACCATTTGGCGTCGAGACCCTCGGTCCGTGGGATCCCAGTGCGCAAACGTTATTTGCGGAAATCGTGAAACGTCTGGTTGACGTAACTGGTGACCGAAGAGCTGGCGGCTTTCTTGCGCAACGCATCAGCATTGCAATTCAGCGAGGAAATGCCGCCAGCATCCTCGGTACAATGCCTCGAGGGCCTTTTTTAGATTAACTTAATTTAATTTAGTTAATGTTAGTTATCATACTAACAATTACACGGTTTAATGTCACTACGGGCGACATGTTTCGAACTCTTCGGGAGTTCTTCTTCAGGATGAGTGTTATCGCGGCGGTGTCGCTTGTATCAATGCCCGCGCCCGTTCCGAACGCCGAGCGGCGCGTGAGTCGCGTGACGCACGCGCCGACAGGGCGGGGGGAGGGGGGCAGTCTAGCGCTGGAGTAGTTGTATGAGATTGCGGCAGGAGGTCATCTCCTCCGAGAAACGACACGCACACTGAACTTACTGTGTCCACGGGATTGTCACAACACATTGTCCACTTTAATTTAGGAATGATAGTTTTCCATGCTGGCAGTAACATCCAGCCACCATCACGATTAAAATTTGGGCCGCGCCCAATCTCAATCGCCTCGCGAATCTTACGTGGCACATAACCTTTCTCCCGTACTAGCAATTTCGCCTTGTCGAAACGAATGAAATATGACGCGCCTGTATCGCACGCATGTTCTGCTACCGCCGAGTTCCTCACATCCATCTTCTTCACGCTGCGTATGTGTTCCAGCAATCTTGTGGAGACCTTCCGCCCAGTTTCCCTTACGTACGCCTTACTATACGTGGGCTGTTCCGAAAGTTGTTAGCTGCTCCGGCTCTACTCAAGCGATTACAATATTATTTATACCATCGTGAGGGATATTTATATGCTAATTATGGCCATGATTTTTTTATAAATTAATGTGATTCGTTTTTTTATTATATATTTTTAACTGAAAGCTGTTTTGTATGGAGTTACGAATTGCTTAGAAAAAAACGGCAATTTTAGGCATAATTCAATGACTTTTGTATTGAAATCTTAGAAAATCGAACTTAAATTTACCCGAGATTAATTATTCTGTTTCTTTTGCTATTTCCAATGTATAAATCAATAAATAATGTTATAAGTGTATATACATTTTTTTTACATATCAGAAATTTTTACGTTTAACGAAAGACTCATTCTTGACACCTATTAAATCATAATAATGTTTACTCAATCAACACGATTTATACGTGAAAAAACCGTCGAGATTCGTAATTAGCAGCACCTAAAAAACGAATTGTTTTTTAACAAATACTGTTTATAAAATGACAGCACATAATATGGAGTCTCAATTACTGATTTTCATGACTGATGGTTAGGCTTCGACGCTTCGAAGTAAAAAATAAATAAAATAAAAACTAAGCGTTTTCTAAAAATATATTTACAGCACTTCAATAAGTACTTAAATATCCCTCACAATGGTATAAATAATATTGTAATCGCTTGAGTAGAGTCGGAGCAGCTAACAACTTTCGGAACAGCCCTGGTAATCACAGGGAATCTCGTATACCCCCGGGCTACCCAGCGGGACGTAGTAGGAACATTGAATACGTGAGTTGAACCGTGTAATTGTTAGTATTATTTCAACATGTCTCACGAAAGTTTAAATTATACAATTTGTTTATGAATAAAGTAGAAACATGCATATTGTGCATTTTGATGAGAGACGATATACCTATAGTGATAGTGACGTAGATCTGCCAGAAACCACCGTATTATCAGACCTACCGTCGCTTTTAAGAGCTTGCTCGAACTCCGGACTGAACTGAACTGTGGCTCCGCTGACGACTTGGCACGAGATGGTCTCCGGGCTGACGTTAAACCGCACAACCCCCTTGGCGTCCGTCTCCAGCTCGTAGCTGTAAACTGCTGTGCACAGCACACCTGCAATTAAACATGGAAACTCTCTCTTCTCTCTGTCTTAAAGTTCCGTAACTCGAAAGGAAAAATTATTAGGGTTATTTAATTTTAGTTGTCTGTTTGTGTGCGAAGGCCCTTTTGGCCAGAAACACGTGAAGGTATTATGTTAAAACTAATATAAAAATTTAATTAAATATAAAGGGAGAAGTCGGGGTATGTAATACTGGCAAGAAGTGAAAGAGTGGATTGTTAAATGGACGGGTCAAGAATAACTGGCGAAGCGCTGAAATATTTGTAAGCGTAGCGTCAATGTCAAGAGTATTGGAAGAACAGCAGTTTTGTACACCCTCTGGGCCTCAGAGGCGGCGAATAGTGGTTCCAACAGCAATAGGCCGTACGCCTCCATCCTTTTTAAGTAGTGCGCATAGGTTAGCACCGTAAAGTATATCCATAATGTCAGATGGAACTTGGCCGGCCAGCATCATGTTAACTAGGTCCGTCAAATTCTTCAGAAGATCATCGCGAGCAACGCTGCAACCCTGGCTCATTAAATATTTAAGGTGCTGTGGCGTAAAGCCATCTAGGCCTGAAGATCTGACTCTGACTGAAAAAGAAAATGGTGAATGTATGTGAATCTGCTGAGAAACTTACTTCCATATGATGAGCAGCGTCCCGCCACCATGCTTTGCGACAATTTGGTGAAGGAAACTGTGATATCACCGCCAATAGTTAAATCAGCAGACGTGGTTAGTATAACCGACCTATTTGTGATGTCCATTCTGAAATAAACAAGAAATATTAATTCTTCTATTGTACATAACTACTAACTTCCTGCATTTTCACCCACTCCTTACTTTTTCCCGGGCACTAAAGTATTGTGCTATTATTTGTGTACTTTACATATCCATTACCAGTAAATTACCATACATTTCCACTTTATAGTAGTGTATGCTTTATGTTCATGCATTTTATTCCATCCCCACCGCTTTCCAAACGGCCGCCTAATTACTCTCACATACATGACCTCAGTACTGACCTACGAGTGTCGAGTGGTGCGATGCACATGCCCGCGACATACGTCATTACTCATTATACAATTGAGAACGAACTCTATTTTACGTGTCCAAACAAGGCTGTACGGCTAGTGTTTCCAAGTGTGACCTGGACCTAGACTCCTGAAGTGTACCCCTGGACTGTCCGCCGTGACCGCGAAGTAAATTACCTGGTTTTCCTTTAATAAATACGTTTAAAGACTTAAACTCGATCATCATATTTATAATTTACATTCGAAATGTCCGATAATGGTAATGACCATACTCTGGCTCAAAATCAGTATACCGATTCAGCAGACTTTAAAAGTCATATGGGGACTGTTCGATTTGTTAGCGACTGGATTAAAGATACCCATACGGTGTTACATTCCTTATCGGTTCCGAGACTGCGCGTGAGGTTAAGTGAGTTAGATGTGCATTATAAACGGTTTACCCAGGCATGTTCGCAACTGTTCGGCAGCTTAGACCCAACTATAGACGGATCCGAATACGAATACATCCGTAGGCAAACCCGATCTGTTAGAGATATGGTAGATGATCTTAAAATTAAATATAACGACGTTTTACCTAAATCTGAGGGCGGCGAACCTGGCGCCAGTAGTACCCCCTTGCGGCCGCCGATGCTGACTAGACCTACCATGTCGGACCCGATGCAGAGCCGACTGCCCGACTTACCTATACCTAAATTTGATGGCCGTCCAGAGTCGTGGATTAGCTTCTTGGACCAGTTTGATAGTGTGGTTCACTCGCAACCCCTGCTTACTCCCATCGTTAAACTTCAGTACTTACTGGGGTCATTAACCGATGAGCCGCGTCGACTATTACAACACTTGCGCATAGAAGCCGACAACTATAATACTGCGCGCGATCTTTTAAAGCGGCGTTATCATAACACGCGCATTCTGGCAGATAATTATATTATTCAAATTTTGACCTTGCCCGAGCTTAACTCGAAACTAACTGGTCTTCGTACTACCTTTCTCAACCCAATGTTCACTGCCTATAGAGGACTCGAAAGACTTAAATTGCCTGTGACCCAGTGGTCTTACATGTTAGTGCATATATGCCTTACTAAACTGCCCAGCGACCTGAGGTCACGGTTTGAACGCCGGTATGGAGACCACGACGGTCTTCCGGAGTTTAGTCAACTTTTGACTTTTTTGGAAGATGAGTGTCGTCATCACGACAATGTTGGAAACGCTTCACTGGTTGACGCTTTGCCTTCGTCATCTACCAGACCGCGACAACGTTCCCCTATTATGCCTACTTACAGTACTTACCTTACCCCAGGCATACCCGCACTTACACAACCACGGTCCCTTCAACCTCGCCTACCCAGTCTAGTCGTTTGTGTTACCTATGCTCTAGTGATTCGCATTATTTTCGTGAGTGCTCGGATTTCCGACATTTGTCCCCGCGGGACCGTGCGTCATTTGTAAAAGAGGCAAGGTTATGCTACAGATGCCTAGACAAACATTCCATTGCCTATTGTCAACGTGATTACCGTTGTGGTACATGTGGTAATAGCAGTATTAGGGGTGCAATTTGACCCTTCTAACGATTCCTTTACATACCGATACGCCTTTGATCCTGACCACCCAGTAACTAAATGCAAGGTACTCTCCCTTATTGCGCGTATGTACGATCCATGCGGGTGGATAGCCCCCATAATTTTCAAGGCCAAGATCTTTATTCAGCGTCTTTGGCTCTCTGGGCTGAATTGGGACGACGAGCTCTCAACCGAACTTTCTATTGAGTGGGTTGCATTTACTCAGGACCTTACAAATATATATTTTTTTTCAGAACACATACAGTCATACATAAAAAGATAGAGGTTAGTTGCTTATATATATAAAAACAGACCTGGAGGTTCATAAATACAAACATTAAGTAAAATATACAAAAGCGTCTTAGCGAGTAGGAAAATAAGTAGGTAGAACACTAAGTATTTTTTATCGATATCAATTTAGATCTCGTACGTTCTTTTAAAACATCAAGAGAGTGCATAAATGGATCGATGTCACAGAAATACTCATTGTAGTTTTTTAAAACTCGTTTGGAAAAGGTATGTCTTTAATAATTAGTACGTGCGGAACTCACATAAAACAAATTACGTGGACGTAAGGGGCGATGCGGTACATGAAACATTATATTTTGCAGCAAATTTGGGCAATTAATTTCGTTTTTTAGAATCTTGAAGAAGAAAA
Organism: Epinotia ramella; assembly: GCA_947578815.1. Lineage (NCBI taxonomy): Eukaryota > Metazoa > Arthropoda > Insecta > Lepidoptera > Tortricidae > Epinotia > Epinotia ramella. The sequence goes on from OX388203.1 coordinate 450,846, forward strand.
TTGTGTCCAAATAAAGTCTTCTATTACAGAGGGAACTCATGCTAAAATATTTTGTTGACTTAGCAAACGATTCCAGAGGTGTACCGGTCCTGTAACATAGTGACCTCAAGAAAACATTTTGTATTCTTTCAAGGCGATTAATATGGACATGGTATTGAGGAGACCAGATAACAGACCCGAACTCAAGAATACTCCTGACGTAAGAATATAATAATATCTTAAGGGTGCAGGGGCGCCTAAAGGGTTTGCCCATCCTTAGTATCATACCTAGACTTTTATAGGCCTTGTTACAAATTTTGTCGATATGATTATTGAAATTAAGCTGCGAGTCCATAGGTCTCTAATAGAACTAACGCGAGTTATCTGCTTCCCAGCAATAAGATAGGTAAAATTGATTATATTTTGTTTACGGGAAAAACTTATCACAAAACATTTGTCTAGATTTAGGTACAGATAATTATTTGAACAATATTCGCAAAAACTATCAAGATCTTGTTGTAGACTATGACAATCAGCTTCAGAAGATATAGCTTTGTAAATTTTTGTGTCATCTGCATAAACAAGATGTTCTGAGTTTCTGAAGCAGGTTGCCATGTCATTTACATATAAGATGAAGAGGAGAGGGCCAAGGTGCGAACCTTGCGGCACCCCTGACGGTATTGGGAGATAACGGGAAGTGTAACCCTTCAGCGCTACAGCCTGGCTTCGGTTTCTGAGATAAGACTCAATCCATCTCAGGAGATCACTGTGAATACCGAGCTTGTCGAGCTTTGTAATTAACTTAAAATGATTGATTTTGTCGAAACATCTAGAGAAGTCGGTATACACGGCGTCCACCTGCCAGCCGGAAGAGATTTTATTTATTATAAAGTCAGAAAAGTTGAGGAGATTTGTGTCGATACTGCGACCACGACAAAAACCATGCTGACGTTCTGATATATGCTGATAAACCGTGGCAGTTATTTCATTAGTGACAATTTTTTCGAAAACCTTACCAAAGATATTAAATTTGCTAATTGGTCTATAATTAGTGACTAATTGAGAATCACCGCCTTTGTGAATCGGGGTTATTAAAGCTTTCTTCCATAATTCGGGAAAAGTTCCCGACGAAATAGATTTTATGAAAATTTTCGTTATGGGGATGGTTAATTCTTTAGCACATGTCTTAATGAAAAGTGGATGGATAAAATCGGCACCGCTACCCTTCTTAACATTCACACCGCTCAAGTGCTTATAGACCAAATCTTCTGTAATATTAATAGAACACAGATCAATAAAGTTATCATTGGGCCAGTGTGACGATAGCGCCCCCTGCCCATCACGAGGGGCGGTTACGAATACAGAATTGAAATAATCGTTAAAAAGATTACTCATAGCTTCCCCATCACTAGCGGGCAATATAAGCCAGGTGTCCGTACCACGGCACATTATTCCTTCAGGCTCTCTGTCTTATTCCTTACACGGATTTTGCGACGCTTCGGAGGCGGGTTACGCGGCTGTTATTTATCTAAGGGTTGAAACTTTATCAGACCTTTGCTCCGTTCACTTATTGATGTCGAAAAGTAAAGTTGCCCCTGTTCGGACGTGACTCACAATTCCCAAGTTGGAATTGCAAGGAGCGGTGCTCCTTTCAAAATTAGTGCAGCACGTTGCTCCCTGTCTACAGAGAGCATTGGTGCTGCATGCCATATATACCTGGACGGACAGCAAAATCGTCTTAGCTTGGATCCGTACTCCGCCGCATTGCCTCCAAACATTTGAAGCCAATAGGGAGTAATTCCCCCACGCCCACCATTTGGCGACACATTCCTGGAGAGCTGAACCCCGCCGATTGCGCTTCGCGTGGGTTGAGCGCGACTGCTCTTATAGACAAAACCTTGTGGTGGTCGCCACCCTGGCTAGCACGAAACCCGCATTCATGGCCCCCTCATGAAACTGAACTGCAAAATGAATTGCCTGGACTCAAATGCTTATTGGCAACCGGTTCTCCTGACTCTATTTTAAGTGTATTTTAGACCTATGTTCGTGATTTTTTTCTATCGAACGAAAATTGCTTAATCATATTTCCAACCTCTGATCTCGCTGCAGAAAAGCCTCATGATTACTATTCGTATTTTTTTGCAACCATATTATTATAAGCAGACGCATTATATTGTTTCAAAAACTCTGTTCGCTTAACTTCGCTGAAGTATAGGCCATAAAAGGTACAGGTTGTCATCAGGTATATCTGTACTCTTCAGGGCTCTGGTGAACGATATCTGAACATGCACACTAACACCTTCATAATTAAATAGAGTCGAGTTCAGTTATTTGGGAGCACTTTGGTTGCTGCGATATATTTGAAGGCGACTACTTATACCTAAACAACAAGAGTATATCCTTAGTCTGATGAATGTTTACTAATGTTTCGGCGAAAATTATTTGGCAAATGTTTAACTCCCAAACTATTTTTCCCATATTTTTATTTGGTCGAAGTTTTATTTCCCAACTCAACGTTTCGCACTGATATCATTTCCCAACGAATGATTTGATAAATTATTGTTAGGCAAATTATTACCTGGGATTTTTTTAATACGTCATTTATGTATTCGTCAAATGTATTGATTGGCATAACATACTTTTAGCACTGATATCATTTCGCAACTATTGATTTGAAAAATTATTAACTGGGATTTTTTTAAGATTTACCTTTTTAGACCATAGTTTTATCTGTGCGGACTGATAATCTCCAGCGAGTCGACGCCACCCCGCTGCGCGGGGTGTCTATTTCTGGTCTGAGAGACACAAGTGAACCCTAACCTAACCGACCTAAAACAGTCCGCTTATGACAAGCCATTTTTGTCTGCCCTGATAATCCGCGTCCAGAATAGTGCTCCGCGCCTCAGTATTTCTATGACCTTTGAAGCGAACTAGAGTGCCATAGTTTTATCTGTGCGGACTGATAATCTCCAGCGAGTCGACGCCACCCCGCTGCGCGGGGTGTCTATTTCTGGTCTGAGGGACACAAGTGAACCCTAACCTAACCGACCTAAGACAGTCCGCTTATGACAAGCCATTTTTGTCTGCCCTGATAATCCGCGTCCAGAATAGTGCTCCGCGCCTCAGTTTCTATGACCTTTGAAGCGCTCTAAATGGTGCCATGTTTTTGGTTGCCCAAACGTCATTTGAAGACTTGTTATTTGCCTAAGCAAATCATTTGCTTCATAATAATTTGCCACATAAAAGTTTGTCGAAGTAAAATTTAGCAATATAAAATTTAGCTAAATGAGAAAACTGCGAAGTTAAGTTATGCCAACAATTGGTTTGCCAAATGAAAATTCTGCGAAAAGTTGGTGGCCATGTGAAATTCTGCGAAACATATTTCGCCGAAAAGGCAGAACCCCCCCTGGTTAATTTGATAATATCTCACTATCATCGAGAAAATTCCCACGCCACAGCTGGCACGCTACAAGGAATATTAAACCGTCAATTCTGGATCATAGCCGCACCCCGTGCCATAAAGAATGTAATTTTTCGTTGCCTCCCCTGCTATCGCCTTAAGGCTGTTACAACCCAACCATGGGTGATCTACCTACGGACAGGGTAACTGCCTCCCGACCTTTTAGCGGAGTAGGAACAGATTTTGCTGGACCCTTTCTTACAAAAGTGCAACACCATCGAAACCGAACACTTATTAAATCCTACCTCTGCGTATTTATCTGCCTATCCACAAAGGCCGTACACCTGGAGATCGTGTCGGATTTAACCACGGGAGCCTTTATTGCTACATTCACCCGTTTCGTCTCCCGTCGTGGCTATCCAGCTCTGGTTCGTTCTGATAATGGGAGAAATTATATTGGCGCGAATAACCACCTTAAAGACTTGCAAAAATTCCTGTCTGAAAACCAGGCCGAGATAGGTCATGAACTTTCGAAATGCCATGTTAATTGGTTATTTAGGCCTCCGGCGTGCCCTCACTGGGGTGGCTTGTTTGAAGCTGCAGTGAAATCTGCAAAAACTCACCTGAAGCGTGTAATTGGCGATACCCCACTTACATTTGAGGAACTCACTACAGTGATGACTAAAATCGAAGCGGTTCTGAACTCCCGACCTCTTTGCCCTATATATAAAGACCCAAATGATTTTGAAACCCTTACTCCTGGGCATTTTTTAATAGGCCAACATTAACAGCCGTACCTGAGTATCCCTTTAAAGACGTCAAAATGAATCGATTAACCCGTTTTCAAGTACTACAACAGATAACCCAACATTTTTGGTCTCGATGGCATTCTGAATACCTTGCTACATTGCAAGCTCGCAACAAGTGGACTGCTCCTATGAAGCCACCGTCCGTAGGGGAACTAGTTCTTTTGAAAGAGGATAACGCCCCTCCCCTAGAATGGAGACGGGGCCGTATCATCCAACTTTATCCTGGACAAGACGGTGTTATTCGTGTGGTCGATGTTCAAACTCCCACCACAGTACTAAAACGACCCTTGAATAAGCTAGTAAGACTACCCATCAATTAAGTTTAACTAGGTTTCCTAAACATTTAATTTATGTTTAGGGCGGGGGCGATGTTCATGCATTTTATTCCATCCCCACCGCTTTCCAAACGGCCGCCTAATTACTCTCACATACATGACCTCAGTACTGACCTACGAGTGGTGTGATGCACATGCCCGCGACATACGTCATTATACAATTGAGAACGAACTCTATTTTACGTGTCCAAACAAGGCTGTACGGCTAGTGTTTCCAAGTGTGACCTGGACCTAGACTCCTGAAGTGTACCCCTGGACTGTTCCTGTGTGCCAGCGGGATACCTACTAGTTTATTCCTGAGGATCGCGACTTCCAGCAGCTCAAGTTATTGTGATCCACTTACACCACGAACACTGACAAGCCCCCTTTTTCCCTTAAAATATACATACATATATTATATCGGAAGACAGATAATGTTGTTTGTTAGTGTGTGACTGTCAGAAGCGATTCACGAATATAATTCACAAAATTTTATTATTTTATCCCCAGCCCCATTAGTGATTTATTGTAGCAATAACACTTACTTGAATTCGTGTATCTTCTGGTGCCGTAATCCCGTCACCACCACATTTCTGTTCTCGTAAAGCAGACCTTCGTTGTCCAACGCTACTTGTAATTCTGGTATCAATACGGGGTCTATGGCTAGTATGTTACGGGAAGGAATTCCGTTGTACGTTTGTTTCAAGAATGTCTCCGTGGACTCACGAAGGCAATCCATATCGCCGAGGTTACATGACAGCAGTAGTGATTCTGAAAAAGGTAGAATTTTGATACAAGTGAGGTATGTTGACAATCACATCAGAGGCGGAATTGTTCACGCAAGCCGCAGGTGAGCGTGATAAGAGAGCCGAGGATATTTTCAATTATCAAAGCTCACGCGTTTCATACGACGTTTTTCAATACATATGCGAGGAAAAAATCCTTTTCATAAAATGAAAATGTTAAGTATGGTTTCTCAGTTATCAATAACTAAACAATTCCGCCTCTTTTTACTCACATATTGTACATTGACAAGAATTTCCAGTGGCGTCAATTATATTAATAATCATCATCATCATATCAGCCGAAAGACGTCCACTGCAGGACATAGACCTCCCCCAAAGAGTGCCAAAGTGACGGGTCCTGCGCCACCTCCAGCGGACTCCAGCAACCTTTACCAGGTCATCAGTCCACCTTGCGGGGGGGCCTAACCACGCCGCGCCTTCCGGTACGTGGTCGCCACTCGAGAACCTTTCCGCCCCAACGGCCATCGGTTCTACGTGCTATGTGCCCCGCCCACTGCCCCTTAGGTTTAGCGATTCGCAGGGCTATATCGGTTACCTTGGTTCTGCTGCGGATAGTCTCATTTCTGATGCGATCACGCAGAGAAACTCCCAACATAGCCCTCTCCATAGGCCTTTGGGTGACTAAGCCTTCTTATGAGGCCCATAGTAAGCGACCACTTTCAGTGCCATATGTCATCACTCACACACTGGTCAAAGACTCGTCTTGAGACACTGCGGAATATTGGACGAAAAGATGTGCCGTAGCTTCCCGAACGCTGCTCAGCCGAGTCGGATTCGAAGATTGATCTCTTTCTCGAAGTTGGACCTACCTAACAGATAGTCTGTCCTAGGTATACATAATCGTCTACAACTTCAAGCGTAAAGTGTCCGATTGTAATGGAAGTTGGTACTACATGGGCATTTGACATGATCTTCGTCTTATCCATGATCATTCTTAGACCAACTCGCTCAGAAGCTTTACTGAGGTCATCGAGCATCGTACTTAAGTCCTCCGTGGTCTCAGCCAAGACTACTATATCGTCAGCAAACCGAAGGTGACTGATGTACTTGCCGTTGATGTTGATGCCTAGCCTTCTCCAGTCCAGAGTTTTGAAAACGTCCTGCTGTGCAGCGGTGAACAGTTTTGAAGATATAACATCTCCTTGCCTGACTCCCCGCTGCAGCGGAATAGGTTTCGAGTTCTGGTCCTGGAGTCGAACTGACATAGCGACGTTCTCGTACAAACACTTCAGTGCTTCGATATAGCGATAGTCAACTTGGCACCGCTGGAGAGACTGTAGTACGCCCCAGGTTTCAATCGAATCGAAGGCTTTCTCGTATTCCACGAACGCTAGGCAGAGGGGCAGTTTATACTCCTCGGTCTTCTGTATAACCTGACGGAGCGTGTGGATGTGGTCTAAGGTACTAAAGCCTCTTCGGGAACCGGCTTGTTCGGGAGGCTGGAAGTTATCTAGCCTGCGTACGAGACGATTTGTCATTAACCCTCGAAAACAGCTTATAGACATGGCTCAGAAGTGAGATGGGTCTGTATAGTTCTTCAGCAGGGTGTTGTCACACTTTTTGAACAACAGCACCACCACCCCTCCGTTCCATGCCTTTGGAGTTCTCCCTTCCAGTAAGATGGAATCGAACAACTTCTGAAGGGCCATAAGGACCGGCTTTCCACCCGCCTTCAGGAGTTCGAATGTTATTCCGTCTTCACCGGGTGCCTAGTTGTTCTTGAGCTGTTTAAGAGCCATTACAATCTCGTACAGGCTGATGTCCGGGATGTTATCGGTATAGTGCCAGGTTAGTCTAGCTCTAGGGTCTTCCGCCCGACCATCTTTGGGTCTGCGTGTTGACTTGTAAAGCTGACGGTAAAAGTGCTCTATCTCACCCAGAATCTCGGTTTTAGAAGGAATTCTACCATCTTCAGTGTTTAACTTTGCGGGCTGGCTTATTTTTATAAGTGTTCTCGAGAACACTTATAAACGATATTAATAATACTAACTAATAATCATCATTATTATTATTGAGAACCCGCAGAAAATGGTAACAGTCGAAGTTTCCTAATATGATGAGCGAACCAGGGACATTCTGGAGGTGCCACCAGAAATCAGCAATAATCCTAAGAGAAGGGTGATGGATGTACGCTGACACAACGATACAATCCAGAACTTTACATGCAACAACAAAAAATGAGGGGTGAGATGGGATGTTAATTATAGAATAGTTTATGCCTTTTCTAATAAAAAGAGCACAATCATCATAACCATCAAGGCCATCATGTCGTAAGCATAGAAAGTTCGGACAGTTAAAAAAAGAATTAGGTTTAAGCCAAATTTCTGAGATAACTGGGTAAATTTAAGAGCCATAATAAAGGGCCAGAGGGGGCCACCAGGAAGAAAGAGGACAAAGTTATTAAATAATTGGCAACGTTGGGCGGTAGAGGGACAGCATTCTGCTGTAAAAATTTAACCAGATAGAGAATAACTGAGTTGACTAGGGACTAAAGGTGGAGGGCGGTCCAGGGGTAATCGGAGCTACTATAGGGAGGGAAGGGCGTTATCGAGATCGGCTTTCTAAACATCACCCCGTTGGAAGATTGGGGAGGGCTATAAATTGCAATTAGGGCATTATTGGTCTTCTGATCGTACCCTTGTGGGTTAGCAGGGCTACGGGGTGTTCTCGTAATAAAAACAGTTTTTTGTATGAAAATGGTTGAGTTACTCCGTTACAGGGTTTCCGAGAAGATGGGTTTATTTTTCAGCTTCCGCAAACGCAAACGCGTGATGAGATGCTCTCATCACCCATCATGCGTAACATTTTGTTGTCTACCAAACTCAGGGCACTTTTTATCAGTAGCCTTGTGTCGACCAGAACGATTTACATTCCTCTGCGTCGTGCGGTTGTGCGCATTTAGAACAGCGAGGGCGGGACGGGAGCGACATTGGGCCCTAACGTGGCCAAACTATAATTTTGGGTAAATTGACAACGTTGAAATAAGAAAACTGGAAAACAATTTATATGTCGCGAATAGATTTTTACAAAGACTTAGATTCACATAGGTCAAAAATAAACTTGTCTTGTTGTCTTGTTTGACGACCGGTTAGTCTAGTGGGTAGTGACGCTGCCTACGAAGCTGAAGGTCCTGGGTTCGAATCCCGGTAAGGGCAAATATTTGTGTGATGAGCATGAATATTTGTTTCTGAGTCATGGATGTTTTCTATGTATTTAAGTATTTCTATCTATTAAATATATCGTCGTCTAGTACCCATAACACAAGCCTGATTGAGCTTACTATGGGACTAGGTCGATTTGTGTAAGATTGTCCCCTAATATTTATTATTTATTATTATTATTAAATATCTAAATATATAAAAGAAGAAACTGACTGACTGACTGACATATCAACGCACAGCCCAAACCGCTGGTTCTAGAGATTCCAAAATTGGCACGTAGGTTCCTTATAAGATCTAGGGGTGCACTAAGAAAGGGTTTTTCAAAATTCACCCCTTAAAGGGGTGAAATGGGAGTCCAAAGTTTGTATGGGGCAAACATGATTTTTTGAACTAGAGACTTGAAACTTTGTAAGAAGATTACTTATTAAGATAGAAAAAAAATTGTATCAGCGTTTTAGAAAATTTCTTCCCTAAGGGGGTTACATAGGGGTGCAAAGTTTGTAAGTATCCGAAACTACTGGGACAAGAAACTTGAAATTTACACCAGAACTTCCTTTTATGACGTAGGCAAGGGATTAGACGGGATTTTTGGAAATTCTACCCCTAAGGGGGTTAAATAGAGGTGCAAAGTTTGTATGAGAGAAATATTATTTTTTGAACTAGACTTGAAACTTTGTAGAAAGAATACTTATTAAGATTTAAAAAAAGTACTTTAGGCGTTTTAGAAAATTCTACCCCTAAGGGGGTTAAATAGGGGTGCAAAGTTTGTATAAACATAAACATAACATAAACATAATTTATTGATAAAACATACAGTACATCAGGTTTACTATAGACTAGGAGCTTACTATTAGAGGCAAATAACACGTGCCTGAGCTAGGATACCCTGTGTTTCAGGCAAAAAAGAACTAACAATTGAAAATCAAGTTATTCAAAAAATAATACAATATCATTCTTATTGGCTAGTACAAAATAGATAGGAAGTTATAACCTAGGCGCTAACTATGAAGATATAATAAAATAAAATTATTTTAAAACGATAAATAACTTCTCTGTATCATCATAGGACATATTCTGTAGGGCTTCTCGTAGCGTTGATTTACATTTCATGTAATTTAGAGGATATAAACCTAGCCGCGTATTAAGTCTATTGTAAAGAAGTGGACCTAGGAAAAGAAAAAATCTAGAAGAGAAAGCGTGTCGTTTTTGCGTATATTTAGCACAAACAAAATCTTTACGCCTTTTACTGGCATGATCAGTGTTGTAAGGGGTTACAGCGTGCTGTTTTAGAACTGTGTGCAATATAAACAATTGGCGAACTGTTAAAACTTCAGATGATTTATACAGAAGGTTAGTGGGGAATTGATAGGGGCGGAAAGTAGAAACCTTGAGGATTGCTCTCTGGGCTCTTTCTAGGTTTAGTAAAGTGGTTTTAGCCAAGCCACCCCACGTGGAGATGCAGTAAATTAATACAGATTGACATAACGCAAAGTAAACTTGTTTGATTATGTGCGAGTCTGCAATCGTACGTAATTTTTTGAAAATAAATATTAACTTACGAACTCTATGAGGGAACTTTATTTTTTGTGCTAGAAACTTGAAACTTTGTAGAAAAAATACTTATTAGAATACAAAAGAGAACTGTCAGTGTTTTAGAAAATTCCACCCCTAAGGGGGTTACATAGGGGTGTAAAGTTTGTATCCGAAACTACTGCTGGGACTGGAAACTTGAAATTTACACCAGAACTTCCTTTTATGACGTAGGCAAGATAAGACGGGATTTTTGGAAATTCCATCCCTAACGGGGTCAAATAGGGGTGCAAAGTTTGTATAAGAGAAACTTTATTTTTTGAACTAGAGACTTGAAACTTTGTAGAAAGATTACTCATTAGAATACAAAAAAATATTTTGTGCGTTTTAGAAAATTCTACCCCTAAGGGGGTTAAATAGAAGTGCAAAGTTTGTATGGAGGGAACTCTACTTTTTGAGCTAGTAACTTGAAACTTTGTAGAAAAATTACTTATTAAAATACAAAACAATAGCTGTCAGCGTTTTATAAAAAAAACACCCCTAAGAGGGTTAAAAAGGGATGCAAGGTTAGGATCAGAAATACTTTGTTTTAGCTAGAGACTGCAACGTTGTAGAAAGATTAATTATACAATAAAAAAATATTTTCAGCGTTTCAGAAAATTCCATCCCTAAGGGGGTTAAAAAGGGATGCAAGGTTAGGATGAGATTTTTTTTTTTGAGCTAGAGACTTGCAACGTTGTAGAGAGATTACTTATTAAATGCTCCCATAACCAAAAAGAAGGTAACGTTTGATTAAACCTGCGGATTATAATGTATTCTCTAACACCGTTAAATGGGGCTGGGGATGGAGATAATTTTGCTTTCAAAACTATACAGGTAACCCGGACTAACGTAAATAAGGACGGATTTCGGCAAAAAAATCCAGTAATGGAGCTTAGTAGACATAAAAAAAATATCTTTAATACTTTATGAAAAATGTAAGCTGTAATGTCTGTTGATGGTTCTTAAGATTAAGATTTATGTTTGTAAAAACGGAGTTTTCAATTTAGATTAAGCAATTTACACTAACGAACTCATCGCACTGTTACCTTTTACTCTTAATCACTGAACGGATTTAGATGACTTTTTCCGTACAAATAATTTGAGACCCTTGGAAGGATATGGGATAGTTTTTATCTCGAAAACCATCCGTTAAGATGGTAGAAGTGTGTTTGCGACAGCGATAATTAAGCTTGCGCCTAACATAATTTAACAGCAATCATTTTTCTAGGTCGATAACAATTTCTACGCGGACGAAGTCGTGGGCAACAGCTATATATTATAAAACTCTTGCGTTACACAGCAGGTTTCTTTTATAATATGTAGATATATATACAGTTTTTTTTTAAACTTAAAAACGTTAAACCTATATCAATGTCAATCAATGTTTACAAATAAATTATTGGTTGATTGTTGAAGAAAATAAACTTGCGGTTAGATGGTCATATGGAAAAGTTCATAGATACGACGGCCTATTTTCTATATAATGACAAAATAATTCTTATGTAGGAGGACAACTATGGACCTAAACGCAGCATTTCGCGACCCAAACAGGAATTTACTTGATTTTCCATACAACGATTGGTACAAATAGCAACTGTGACGTCACAATCTAATGTCAATTAGTATGAAGCATTTCGGCTGCCGCCAGAGCGAGGTCAATGTTTGAATAAAATTTTTGGGTATTTATGTTCTTTTATTGTAGGTGCTCCCATACAAACTTTTGTTCCTCTCCAAATACTGGTTCGAATGGCATCGAAAAAAAATCGTAGGAATCATGCCTATTAGGAAATAAGCCTATAGCAATGTCCGGGTCACAAATTTGCCTTGAAACACAAACAAACATGCACGCATACTAATTCCTGTTCCTCAATTCGATTTTAAAATAGCCTAGAGGCTAACCGTGGGTCAGCACGATGGTATAAGCTTTCCTGGAGGTTAACCGCGCGTTAACACGATGGTTAAGCATGATGATTTTAAAATAGCCTAGAGGCTAACCGTGAGTCAGCACGATGGTATAAGCTTTCCTGGAGGTTAACCGCGCGTTAACACGATGGTTAAGCATGATGATTTTAAAATAGCCTAGAGGCTAACCGTGAGTCAGCACGATGGTATAAGCTTTCCTGGAGGTTGGTTAACCGCGCGTTAACACGATGGTTAAGCGATGATTTAAAAACTTTGGTCGTATGGGGAGCCAGCACTGACGCACATGATCTTTTTGTGTTACAAAAAAAATGCATACGAATTCTGGCAAATATACGGATTCCAAATAGCTGCCGACCGTTATTCAAACAGTTTGAGTTACTTACTCTTCCGGCAATATATATAATGGAGGCCGTTATCTTTGCTAGGAAAAACCCCGATCTATTTGAAGCTAAACTAGATACACACAAAACCAGGAACCAGTATAGAAACAAACTGAAAACTCCAAACTCTAATTTAGCTATCCGTAGAAAGGGGCCTCGTTTAAGTTAAACTTTTTGGTCAATAAACAATTTTTTACTTTTTTTTTTTTACTTTTCATTTTGCATGTATCCGAGCAGTAAACAAAATACCCGACGAGATCAAATTTGAACCAAATGATAAACTGTTCCACAAAAAAATTAAAATGTTTCTCATTCATAAATGTTATTACTCAGTGGAGGAGGAGGTCTTAAATGATGAAACCTTGTCGCATCATAAAAGTAGGTAATTGAGTAATCATTAGTAAGTAAATTGTAATTGAGTAAACTATAAATTTTAAAATAAATAATAACATAATAAGCAGCATGACCCGGAATATAGAATTAAGTTATACTTATAAGAACATACGTGTGCCCTAACAGGGTGTCATGGAAGCCTTTTTTAACCCCCGACGCAAAGAGAGGGGTATTATGTATAATCTGAACATCTCATCTACATGACTTTACGAATAAACATTCTATTCTATTCTATTCTAAAATAGCCTGGAGGCTGGCCGTGTGCCAGCACGATGGTATAAGCTTTCCTGGAGGTTAACCGCGTGTTAACACGATGGTTAAGGATGATGATTTAAAAATAGCCTGGAGGCTGGCCGTGTGCCAGCACGATGGTATAAGCTTTCCTGGAGGTTAACCGCGTGTTAACACGATGGTTAAGCATGATGATTTCAAAATAGCCTGGAGGCTGGCCGTGTGCCAGCACGATGGTATAAGCTTTCCTGCACGGCTAGCACGCGACGGCGCGCGAGCTCTTTCGACTTTTCTCGCACTATCCGTCTCTCACTTATTAGACCACTTAGAACAAGAGGTATAGTGCGATAAAAATCGAGAGTATGTCGCGGCCGTCGTGTGCTAGACGTGCTGGAGGTTAACCGCGCGTTAACACGATGGTTAAGCATGATGATTTAAAAATAGCCTGGAGGCTGGCCGTGTGCCAGCACGATGGTATTAAGCTTTCCTGGAGGTTAACCGCGCGTTAACACGATGGTTAAGCATGATGATTTAAAAATAGCCTGGAGGCTGGCCGTGTGCCAGCACGATGGTATTAAGCTTTCCTGGAGGTTAACCGCGCGTTAACACGATGGTTAAGCATGATGATTTAAAACTAGCCTGGAGGCTGGCCGTGTGCCAGCACGATGGTATTAAGCTTTCCTGGAGGTTAACCGCGCGTTAACACGATGGTTAAGCATGATGATTTAAAAATAGCCTGGAGGCTGGCCGTGTGCCAGCACGATGGTATTAAGCTTTCCTGGAGGTTAACCGCGCGTTAACACGATGGTTAAGCATGATGATTTAAAAATAGCCTGGAGGCTGGCCGTGCGCCAGCACGATGGTATAAGCTTTCCTGGAGGTTAACCGCGCGTTAACACAATGGTTAAGCATGATGATTTAAAAATAGCCTGGAGGCTGACCGTGGGTATAAATTATCAGAGGTGTAAGTTTATTGCAAACAGAATTTCATTCATTTTACTAACTACCCTCTTTTTTGCCCTATTTAGATAACGGAGTCCAACACGTAGAGGAACACAATGACGCGTCTCTGGTACCGTCGGCTACGCCCGACGCGGCCCCAAGCGCGGCCCCTGAGGCCGACACCGGCGGTAACACAGACAAATCTGGTACGTTCGATCTCGATCCACAATTGCTACAAGCTTTGGGTGATCCATCTGATGACACTCCTGCTTTTGGTATAGATTTTTACGAAAAGTTGGCTCAACGTTGGCTACCTATTCTTTAAAAAGGCATGCTAAAAGAGACAAAAGAACAACTTATGAAGAAATCCGCTATTCCTGGGAACTGTAAGCTGCTAAGAGCTCCTACACTGAACGCAGAAATAAGGTCCCGAGATAAGAAAATTCAAGCCAAGCAAGATCAGCTGGGCTTAGGCATTACAGTTGTAAATAGAGCCATGAATTGATTACTGACCATAGTGATGATAAAGTGCAAGCTATCAAGATAATATCCGACGGCTGCCGAATACTTTCAGACCTACACTTTGTGGAGCCACATGTTTATAACTCCGGAAAAAATCAAAGTGGCAGAGGTCATCGAGAAACAAGGACTTCAAATTAAAAAGCCTTTAATTCCAAAGCCGTCCACATCCAACTCATCATCTTCAGGGTCACGGCCTCGCCAGGGAAACTGGAGGGGCCCTCGCTTCCCATCGTCGAGCAGGGGCGGGCACGCCTCGGCTTACCGGACGCCGCCGCCGCCGCCGCCGTGCCCGCACCCGAACCAACACCGGCGCGCGCCGCCGGCAGCCGCGCCAGCGACGACGCGCGCCATGGCATAGGCGACCTACAACAAACCTGCAAAAACACGGCAGTAACTCAGGTACATGCCGGCAAATTGCAACATTGTTGGTTGGGCATTACTAATAACCCAGTTATCCTATATTGGATTCGTAATGGTTATCGAATACCATTCTTTAGGAAAGTCGACCAAAGTAATCTTCCACGTAATTGTTTTTCAAGTAAAGAAAAACGGGATATGACAATAGCAATTGAAAACTTATTACACTTGGGGGCCATCTTAAAATGTAATTCTCGACCCTGATGAGTTAATATCTAACTTTTTTTTTGGCGAAAAAATCTAACGGTGGTCATAGATTTATACTTAATCTGAAACGTCTTAATAAGTACCTACGTAGTTAGTGATCATTTTAAAATGGAGGATTTTAGAACGGCGTCAAAAATGATACCTCCTAATGGATTTATGGCCACTATAGATCTTAAAGAATCATACCTGCTTGTACCTTTAGCTGTATCTCATCGTAATTATCTTCGATTTCAGTTTGGAAAGATTACATATGAGTTCAAGGGCATAAATCTGTAGGTAGTAGTATCTTGATGATATACTCTGTATCGGTAATACTATGAGTGATCTAATGTGGGTTTGTGGTTAACTACGATAAAAATTGTTTATTACCCGTACAAAACTGCAAGTTTTAGGATTTGTGTATAATTCAACTGCTATGACGTTTTCACTGCCTTCGGAAAATCGTAATAATGTATTACAATTAGTTCGAAAGTACTCTCGCTTCCGCGTTTGTACTATTCGAGATTTAATAGGTGTTCTTACTTCAGCTTGTCTGGCTGTAAAATACGGCCGGTTGTACACCAAGATTTTAGAACGGCAGAAATAACTCGCCCTTACGGAACATCAAAAATACGATAGAAAAATAAAACTCTCCGAAGTTATTTTACCCGATTTACAGTGGTGGGCTAATAAAATGTTGTCTACCTTTAAACCGCTCAGGTTACCAAGTTTTGTGATAATAATCACGTTCATGGGAGATGGAAAGACCGCGAACGGAATCCCCATATCAATTAGGTACCTGGAATTACTTGCCGCCTTTTCGGACTTAAGAGTTTTGCTCGCGATATACGTAATTGTAATATATTGCTACGCGTCGATAATATAACAGCAATTAGTTACGTGAATCGAATGGGTGGAATTCGATTTCCACACTTGAATGATTTATCAAAAACCATTTGGCAATGGTGTGAGGAGCGAGGCATATGGCTTTTTGCTTCGTACATCAATACGAAAGATAACGTAGAAGCTGACCAAGAGTCTCGAAGACAGAACCCCGATATACAGTGGCAATTAACTGATTTCGAATATCAAAGGATAGTTGCTGCTTTTGGTGAGCCGGCCATAGATATTACGTTGTATTACGTTGAATTGGAAAAACGTATATTTTTATGCTTTTCCACCATGTTCACTCATCATGAAATGCATACAACGACGACCGGTTAGCCTAGTGGGTAGTGACGCTGCCTACGAAGCTGAAGGTCCTGGGTTCGAATCCCGGTAAGGGCAAATATTTGTGTGATGAGCATGAATATTTGTTTCTGAGTCATGGAAGTTTTCTATGTATTTAAGTATTTATAACTATTATATATATCGTCGTCTAGTACCCATAACACAAGCCTTAATGAGCTTACTGTGGGACTAGGTCGATTTGTGTAAGATTGTCCCCTAATATTTATTTATTTATTTATTTATACAAAAAAATATTGATGACAAGGCTCCAGATGCGGCGTTGGAGTTAATGATTAATTCACTTTTGAAAAATACTCTACTGCAGTACTTATAAATTATGGTGGTTCATAGATTAAATCAGTCCAGAACACACAACAACACACAACACACACACATTGTAACATGTCCAGTCTTAACAGAACAATGCCATAATGGAGACGCTTTCGGTTCTTTAAACAGTCACCGCTCAGCGCTGTCCCTGTTATTAGGTATCGGTTTAGGCTCTGACATTAAGATTAAGCGACTACAGAAGGGTGTTTATAAGTTGAGACCAGCTTTGCCAAAATATTCTAATACATGGGATCCACAAATAGTACTTGATCTTATCGGCAAGTAGATACCTAATAGAGAGCTGCTGTCTATTGGGAAAATCACCTTAAAATTGGTCGTGCTTTTAGCTAGCACTTTGTAGTGCACATCGAGTCCAAACACTCTCGCTTATTAAGTTACAGAACATAGTCGTTGGTCCGACCGGTATTGAGATAGGTATTATTAGGACGTGAGCAACCCGTGCTTCGATTACCTTATTTTAAAGAAAATGGCGCCATCTGCTACAATTCGGAAGATGGTCAATTTATATTGACATATCAGAAACCACACAAGCAAGCCTCTGCTCAATCAATCAGCAGATGGATTAAGCAGGTGCTAGGTGCCAGCGGGGCGTAGACGTGACATAGTTCAGCGCCCATAGCACGCGCCATGCCGCCACATCTGCAGTGCGGGCTTCTGGTAGGTATATCCTTAGACACCATCAGGAAAGCTGCTGGTTGGTCTAGCTCATTGCAAACATTTGCAATATTTTACCATCGTCCCATAAAGCAAGCTGGTAGTTTTGTAAGATCTTTGCTAATGCCTAACACGTCATAAAATTATTTGGTGTTCAGAAATACGGCGCACACACGTTCACAATAATCTAAATTTACATTTAGATTATTGTGAACTGATGATTCCTAGTTGATTAAGAACCATTACTGGTACATAATAAAAACTAACTGTATTTTGATTTACAAAATTTTCATCTCTAAACATCTACATGTTGTCTTTATATCTGAACAATGAAGCGACGAAATATAATAGATGATCAAACGAACTTAACAAGTGAATGTGTTTTTCATACCGGAGTTCATCATCCACTAAATACCTAAGTTAAGCGCTTCACTAACCCTTTCAATAGGCTCATTCGTGAACATAACATCCAATGTAGGTGCAAGCCTAGATAACTGCTGCTTGCTACCAAAAACCAGGTACTTAGTTTTGGTAGGATTTAGTAGGAAACCATTACTTGAGCCCCGGGTTGCTATTCTAGAGAGATATGACACCTTGTACGTCATCCGCATAAAAATGTTTTTTGCAATGTCTAATGTGTGCAGCACTTATGTCGGCAGCGTACACAGTGAACAGGGTTAGACCAAGGATGGATTTCAGATTTTTTCTTACGAACCGATGGTTTTGATTGACCCTCCTCACCCTGACCAACCTGAATGCAGGGTTTATTGTAAACCGTATGCCAAACGAGTAGGTTAGGTAGGTAGTTAGTAGGTACACTTACTTCATATTTTGGATAAATGAATACTTATCCCGCCCACGGTATTTTTATTAATTTAAGTTTTACTAACTTACTTTTTGTCTTTAATAGCCGAGCAACAAACTTTTTTCCTTGAATTATTGACAGCTTATCTAAACACGTGGTACTCCATTAGAATGGTGAAAAACTGGAGAATATTAGATGAGATCTGCAGATCTGAGTTTTTTTTAAATTGGGCTATACAGTGGTTTCTGTCGATTTTTATTTTCGTTTAACTTACACTTTGCTGGTTCTCATTTTTAAAGTATTAAGTATTTTAACAAAAAAAGTTTACAGTTAAATACAGGTAAGTATTCCAAATTAAAACACAACAAAACAAGAATCATTCCTGAGGCAAAGGTTGTCCATCGCGATTCAACGGGGTAATGCCGCGAGCGTGATGGGCACCTTTGCCTCTGGGGGTCGCGGCGGGAGCTATTAGCTTATTTAAGTTAGTTTCTTTTTTTTTTTTTTTTTTTTAACTTTAGTTGTGATTGTATTTATCCAATAAACTTTTATACTTAATATACGATATACAATAATTTGTATGCTACATAATTGTGAGAATAAATTTGCATCAAATAATATCTAATATATCTTGCATATTTAGTTACTTTTGTTAGTACTACTAATAAGGTGTACAATAATTAAAACAAAATAAATTATAATTTATTTACCAGCACACGTAAAAAAAATAGGTTAAATATAATACGGGAATAGTTATTAAGAATGTTTAGAAGTTAGTAAGTAGTTACATTATTTTTGCTCAGTTTTTTTACCTATAACGTACACCCCAAGCAAGTTTTTTTTTGGGATTATGAAATTAGGTTGTTTTTTTTAATTTGTTCGATTATTTATTCTAATGTTATGTTTCTGTTATTTTAATATTATGTATGTAATGAATAATTTAATAAGAATAAATATACAAACCTGGGGTATCGAAAGGATCAATCGTTGAAAAAACACAAGCAAACGCGACCTGTAAAACGAGATATGTTATGTATTTCTTAATACAACCATACTAACTACTTACTTATAATTTAGCAAAAAAATGTATGATAATATAAGTACCAACTCATAAAATTAATAAAATATATGAATAATACTAAAATTAACGGGTGCCCTTTGTATGGACTAATATTGATTATCCAAAAATCTTTTGGCCTTACATTTTTGGCATAACGTTGAATGGCATACTTTCTTTTTAGCATACTACTATTTGTTTTGCTTAATAGTCGAATGTCCTAATTCATATTGCTTCTAATTTTCGAAAACAAAATTTGTTTTTCGTTGATTGAGGTCAGTTTGACGCAGCTTCCTGCCGTTAAAAATGTTAAAAAATATATTAGCATCATTAGCATAGTTGATAAACATCCTCTTTTTGTATTTTTTTGATTTTGGTTGCGTTTCGGTACATTTTCGACTGTTTGATTCTCCGTTTTCTGTTCGTCCAAAGGTAAGACAGATAACTTTACTATTGGCCTCTTGAGTATACCCCTTGCTGTTTTGAGTGTCACTACTCTTGTATGCCCATCTTGACCTGGATGGACGTCTATAACTCGCCCTAGTGCCCATTTTCCTGCCGGTAAATTATCTTCGTGAATGACCACAATATCTCCTGTTACAAGGTTCTTCTGAGGGTGAAACCATTTCTGTCTTGCTGTTAGTTGGCTTAAATACTCTGTTTTCCAACGTTTCCAAATATCATTGAATATTTTTTGTGTCAAGTGCCACCTTGTTCTTGCGTCTTCGCCTGTTTCGATTATTGTGACGCCGGCTCTCCCCGTTAGAAAATGAGAAGGAGAGAGAGAGTTTAGGTCATCTATGTTTTCTGTTAGTGGGCATAGTGGACGGGAATTTAGACAAGCTTCTAACTGGGCTAAGACGGTAGAGTACTCCTCATACGTCAGTTTCTGTTCACCCACTACGCGTTTTAAGTGATATTTCAGACTTCTGACAGCCCTTTCCCAGAGGCCGCCAGCGGATGGCCAAGACGGTGCATTAATGGTACTATTCAAAAATGTAATTACGTGCCACTGAATGTATGCGTCTTTGTATTTGTATATACATATATATGTGTAGATATATATATATATATATATATATATATATATATATATATATTATAAATGTACTTTTTTCTTTTTCTTTAAATATTGTATTTAGCACAACTACAATTCAAGGAAACTGTAGGTCTTAAGTTTCTAACAACATTTCTGTACACAATTTTTGTATATGACCGTTTGTTTCTATCAATAAATAAATAAATAAATAAAATAAATTAAAATGCCACTGGATCTCCATGTCGGATATTTCTGCCAAGAAGTCGTCATTAAAAATGTTTTCAAGCTGCTGCCACTGTCTTTGCAGTATGTTGTTACTTCCTACGAAGTTTGTTCCTTGATCGCTGTAAATATGATGTGGGGCACCTTTTCTCGCTGCCATCCTTCGTAGAGCGGCTAGGAATGCTGAGCTTGTTAGCTCTGTTACGAGTTCCAAATGCACAGCTTTTGTGACCATGCAGACAAAAATGGCAATGTAGCCCTTCAGTGTTCTGCTTCCTTGAGCTTTGCTAGCCTTTATGTCAACGAATCCCGTGTAATCGACTCCAGTGTGATAGAACGGTTTGGCTTCGTTGACGCGGGCTGAAGGAAGATCACCCATCAGCTGATGTTGTGTTCTCCCATCAATTTTCTGGCACTTAACACATTTTCTTACTTGTTGTTTTACTCTGTCGTTTCCGCTCATAACCCAATATTCTTCTCTTAATTTGCTAAGAGTGAGCTTTGCACCTCCATGAAATGTCAACAAGTGAGCTTGTTTGATAAGTAGAGTCGTTAGCCGTGAATCCTTAGGGATAATTTTTGGATGCCGTATCTCGTAAGATAAATGCGCTTCTCTGAGACGACCTCCCACGCGAAGAATGTTGTTATTATCAATGAATGGGTTTAACTTTATTAGTTTGCTCTTTGATTCGACTGCTGTTATGCATGCGTGAATATTCAATATCCGTTCCCAATTCGATGTTTTGCACATTTCTAATTATTATCAATTTAGCCTTTCGTAACTCGGGTAATGTGATATAGCTAGGTAAACAATTGCGGTTCGGAGTGAATGCCCGCATAATGTAGGCTACGATTCGTATTACTTTAGTAATATAGCTATATTTTTGTAACAAATTGTTTATAATATCTTCGCCGTTGTTGTTATGTTGTATTACATTAGATTTGTATGTTTTTTTTCGACTCTTCTGTTGTTGTATACTTAACATATTGAAAACTTTCTAGCTCTGATTCGAATTGTGCCAACCAAGTTGGACCGTTCCACCACAGAGAATTGGCTTTCAACTGAGATGCAGTCTGTCCTCTGCTCGCAGCATCCGATGGATTTTCTGCTGATTTTACGTATCGCCATTGATCCTCGGGCATTATTTGTTTTATCTGTTGGACGCGATTCGCTACAAAGGGTTTCCAGCGACTCGGTTCGCCTTGGAGCCAGCCTAGCACAATCTTTGAGTCGGTCCAACCGAAACTTTCCAACTTATGGTGTTCCAGGGAAGTTTTAATCTTTGCCATTAATTTAGATAGTAGGTGAGCTGCACTCAATTCTAGTTTTGGAAGGCTTAATTGTTTTTTGTGTGGGACGACCTTTGTTTTTGCGGCTATTATTACGGGGGGTTTTTGATTGTTGATACGTGCGTAAACTACACAGGCATATGCTTTCAAGGACGCGTCACAGTATCCGTGAAGCTGTATTATGTCATTTTCCTTACATGTTAACCATCTTGGTATTTTGAAATCATTTATTACGTGAATGTCATTAAGTATTTCGGACCACTCGTTGTCCATGTCTTCTGGTATAATCTGATTCCACTGTAGATTCTGCTTCCAAACTTTTTGGAATAAAAGTTTCAGTTTGGTACTAAGTGGAGCAAGCCAGCCTAATGGGTCGAAAAGTTTGGAAATGTCAGACAGGAGGGTTCTCTTCGTTGGTTTACTTTTTTGTTTTTCTAGTTTACATTGAAAGGTAAAGCTATCTTGGACGGGATTCCAGCTTAACCCGAGTGTTTTGGAAATGGCGCCTTGTTTACAATTGAAAAGCAAGTCTGTAACACATGAGACCGCTATTCCCCGCCGGCCGGCTCCAGTGCGTAAACAACTCACGCACACAGCGATCTGCTCGTCGCGACGGCACACACTCAAGCGCCCGGCCCTAATAAAACCGGGTTGCCGCGGCGCTCGGCATTCAGTCCACCCCGGCGATCCGTGACGGACAGAGCTCTCCCCTAGTACTACCGCGGCACCCGCGACGGTACTTCGTAAGCAATCCTACCACGGCAATCCGTGTGGATTATTTTCTGTTATTGTACCACTTGTAAAACTTATTAAATAAATAAAGTATTACTACACTGGCGCCCAACGTGGGGCAACTCTGAACCTGTCTATCATCCTCCGTAATGCGCCAGCCACTTTCCAGAGGATGATAAACAGGTTCAGAGTGAGTCTAGAAGGAATTAAGATACTTGGGTACCTAGACGATTTGATCGTTTTCTCTACGACGTTCGAGACCCATCTGGCAGACCTAAGAAGAGTATTTCAGCGAATGAGAGAATATAATCTCACTATTAACAAGAAGAAGTGTAGATTCTTCGCTTCCTCCATCAAATATTTAGGGCATCTAATCACACCCGACGGTCTGAAAGCTGACTCGGAGAAAGTTGCTACGATTATGAATTTGCCATCTCCAACGAATTTGAAGCACCTGATCACATTTTTACAGACGTGTTCATGGTATCGGCGCTTCATAGAAAACTTCTCGTCGGTTGCTGAACCCCTTACGAGATTGACGAAGAAGTCTGCTTCTTGGATCTGGACTGATGAGCAGGAAAAGGCCTTTTTGGAGCTGAAACGTCGACTAACTACGTCCCCAATATTGCGCCAGGCTGACCATACCAAGCCCTACATATTGAAAACTGATGCCAGTAACTATGCTCTCGGGGCAGTTTTGGTCCAGGGGGAGGGAAGCGAAGAATACGCAGTAGAGTATGCCAGTCGATTGCTAATTCCCGCAGAGCGGAATTACTCAACCACTGAGAGGGAAGCGCTGGCTGTTGTATGGGCTCTTCAGAAATACCGTGGCTACATAGAAGGATTACCTACCACCGTAGTAACCGACCATCAGGCCCTTCGCTGGTTGATGCAGTTGAAATCACCGACGGGCAGACTGGCTAGATGGGCACTCCAGGTACAGGCTTTCGACATTACCATTAAGTACACCCCTGGCAAGACTAATGTAGTAGCCGATACCTTATCAAGACCAACGTGTAACAGAGAAACCAGCGAAACATGTGGAATATGTTCAATCGCAGTAGACATGCCTACACGAGATCCAAAGAACATCAGAGAAGAACAAGTAAAAGACCCATCCATACAGAAAATTATCACTTCAATGGAAGACCCAAAACAACATGAGAATGCAGCATATTGGAGTAGCAAAGGGTATTTGATGAATAATGCCCTTCTGTATCGACACAACCCAAGTTCAGATGCCGAAAACGCCCAACTCGTAGTACCCGAACACGAATGGGCTAATCTTTTGACTGTTTACCACGATGAACCAACTTCAGGACACTATGGAGCGGAAAAAACTTTTCAAAGAATATCATTGCGCTACTACTGGAAGGGAATGCGCAAGTATATCGAGAGTTATGTTCGAAATTGCATTCAATGTCAGCGGTTCAAGCCGTCTAATATGAAACCGGCTGGATTGCTCCAAACTACCGCAACCGCAAAACGGTTTGAAACTATCTCGTTTGACCTATTTGGGCCACTACCTCCTACACCTGCTGGAGAAACCTGGATATTTATAGTGGAAGACATAGCAAGCCGCTGGGTTGAGCTGTTTGCTCTAAAAACGGCGACGGCAGAGGCGTGTGCAGTCACCCTGATCAATGAGATCTTCCTGAGATATGGCGTGCCCAGGAGATTAATCAGCGACAACGGCCCGCAATTTGTAAGCTCCGTAATGCAACAAGTCGCCTATTGTCTCGGAATAAAACATAACTTGACCCCTGTTTACCATCCGGAAGCCAACCCAGTCGAAAGGCGAAACCGTGATATAAAAACCCAGTTAAGCATCCTGGTGCAAGATGACCACAGACAATGGGCCGACAAGCTCCCAATTTGCCGTTTCGCTATGAACACGGCACAACAGTCGTCTACGGGTTACTCCCCAGCTTATTTAACTTTCGGACGAGAACTCAGAACGACTGATGATACGTATAATGATCTAAGAGAAATCATACTCAATGAAAATTTTATTGCTGAGATCACTCCAAAACTGATTCTTCTTTCGGAAACCCTAAAGCGAGCAAGAGAGTTGCAAGAGCAGAAAGAAGAAACCAGAAAGAGTTATGCAGATAAAACTCGGCGATCCGGGGTACTCTATAATACGGGCACATTGGTGCTAGTGAAAACGCACCCCATCAGCCGAGCTGCCCAAGGAGTAAGCGCAAAATTTGCACCCCGCCGAGATGGCCCATACATCATCACCAAACAGCATGGCCCGTCATCTTATCAACTTGCCTTGGCCAATACCCCAGACATTGCTGTAGGAATCTACCATGCGTCAGCTCTGGAGCCATACCATGGTTCAAAGGATGAACTGCCGATTCCTGTACAGGCGATACGCAAAAGAGGACGCCCCAAGAAGAATGCTGCCAGCCTGCCTATGGTCAGGAAGCAGAAAAACCGAAACTAACTGGCTTCTCGTCGGGCCGCCATCGGAGCCAGAGGGGGAGGATGTAACACATGAGACCGCTATTCCCCGCCGGCCGGCTCCAGTGCGTAAACACCTCACGCACACAGCGATCTGCTCGTCGCGACGGCACACACTCAAGCGCCCGGCCCTAATAAAACCGGGTTGCCGCGGCGCTCGGCATTCAGTCCACCGCGGCGATCCGTGACGGACAGTGCTCTCCCCTAGTACTACCGCGGCACCCGCGACGGTACTTCGTAAGCAATCCTACCACGGCAATCCGTGTGGATTATTTTCTGTTATTGTACCACTTGTAAAACTTATTAAATAAATAAAGTATTACTACAAGTCTTCATTGTTTTGTTTGTTCTGTATCTGTTCTAACACTTCTTCTCTGTTTGACGACCATTTGCGCAAAATAAATCCACCTGCTCTTAAAAGATTGATCACATCGTTTATTAATTTTGTTGCTTGTTCTACTGAGTGTGACCCATGCACCAAGTCATCCATGTAAAAGGACTCTTCTAAAACCTTGGCTGCTTCTGGATATTTTTCTCGTTCGTCGTGCGCTAGTCTTCTTAGCGTCATCATTGCCAAGAAGGGAGCTGCTCTTTGTCCGTATGTTACAGTTGTTAGCTGAAATGATTTAAGTGGTCCTTGATTTTCTCTCCAAATAATCTTCTGCAACTGTTGATCGTCCTCATGGACCATGATCTGCCGGTACATCTTGGCAACGTCTGCTGTATAGACGAACTCGTACTGTCTCCATTTTAGTAATAGTGATTGTAAATCATTTTGTAAGTTAGGACCCGTGTACATTAAATCATTTAAGGAGTATCCTGTGGATGTGCTGGAAGAGGCATTGTATACCACCCTGTACTTTGTTGACGTTGACTCTTCTCGCTCTATTATGTGGTGCGGTAAGAAGCATTCCACTTTCTGATTATCTACCGCCGGTTTCATATGCCCTAAGTCACTATATTCCTTCATGAAAGTTTTATAAGCTTCTGCTAGTTTGTTTTGCCTCTCAAGCTTCTTTTCCATGTGCTTCAGCTGAGCTATGGCCTTTTTTCTGGAGTCCCCTAGTTTTGTTTGAAAGTTAGGCTTCATAGGAAGCCGTACTTGATATCTCCCGGCGGGTATTCGAATTGTGTTTTCTTCAAAATGCTTCATGCATTCCAAGTCTTCCTGTGATAGGTTTCCTTCCTCTGTGATATCCTCCACTTCCCAAAACTGTTGTATGTCTTCCAAATTGTTAATGACTACATTACAATGATATGTTTGCGCATTCCCGCATAATAACCACCCGATCTGCGTTTGCTGCGCCAGTGGTTGTGACGCATCTTCGCTTTTTATCATCCCATTCAAGAAGATTTGAGAGTAAATGTCTGCTCCTAGTAGTAAATCTACTGGGCGACTAATGTGGAAGTCTGGATCGGCAAGGATGTTTTGTAACATGGACCAGGACGGTTTTGTAAATGTTTTGTTCGGCAAACTTTTTATAAGGTTATTCATTATGATAACTTCTGCGTTAAATGTGAAATCCGTGTAGATGGAGCTACAAGTTATGGTTAGTTTACCCTTGCAATTGTTCTCTCTCTGTCCGATCCCGTAAATAATACCTCGACACTTCTCTCTCTTTAAGTTAAGTATGTGAGCCGCTTGTTCGGATATAAGTGAAATTTGAGACCCAGCGTCTACAAGGGCTCTAAGGGTGTGGTAGGTACCATCAGCAGCCTTAATTTTCAATTGAGCAGTAGCTAATAAAATTTCAGCATGCGATTGTTGCGAAAAGTTAGTCCCGTGCACTGTCTGTTTGTCAGAAATAGTTGCATTTGCTGCATGTGTTGAGGTCGATGACTGAGGTGCTGATGTAGCAGACTTTACACACGCTTCGTGCAGCAATGTGTTGTGTTGACCTGCACATTTGTGACATGTTTTATTTGAATTGCAGGCATTTCCATTATGACTAAATAAGCAATTTATGCACAGTGCAAGTTTATTGACCGTATGATATCTTTTTTCACTTGGCATTTGCAAAAAGTGTCTACAACTGTAAATTCCGTGCGGATATTTGCACAACGGACATTTGATACTGGCGACGTGCATTGTTTTCGCAATAGTTAAACTTCCATTATTTATACTAGCCGAGTTAATATTTTGTTGATTGTAAGAATAAGGACGATTATTGTATGTTTGAACAGGTTTCTTCATGTTATAAGAGGAGTGATTAAATGGCTGTTGAGATAGTGTTTTAGGAATTACCGACTCTTGTTTACGGCGCGATGACTCCAGGCTTGTAAATTTCCCTTCCAGGAAATCGAAAAACTCCTGCAGGGTTGGTAATTCCCGAGAGTTTTTTAATGACTCTATGTAGTCCTTGTGTGTTTCGGAATCCAGCTTCTGAGTCAGAATATAAACTACGATCGGGTCCCACGTACTAATGTCTACGTCAAGGTTCTTAACAGCATGCAAGCACTCCGTCGCCGTGTCATGAATTTTCTTTATTTGGGCCAGTGATTGTTGCTGCATGTTAGGAAGTCCAAACAAAATATTCGTGTGGGACGTAAATATTAACTTTATATTGTTGTAGCGATTGTTGAGAATCTCCCAGCAAACTAAATAATTATCTGAACTTATTTGCAAATGTTGTATAAGTCGCTCCGCTTCACCCTTTACCTTTGATTTCAAAAACTGCATCTTTTGGGCGTTTGACAATGCCGAATTATTATGGATCGCTTCATTGAACAAATCTTTGAAAGAAACCCACGAGTTATAATTTCCATGAAAAGTGGGGATGTCTAAAACAGGAGTTGACTTGTCCCGATGTGCTACAGACCAAATCTTTTTATTGATAGCCTTCTTATGCATGTTATAAGTATCCTCATGTTTGTTAAACGCATCTTCATACCCTGCATCTAATTGGGAGTCCTCACTTTCTATTTCCCAATGCAAAGAATCGATAACTGACCAACGAGATCCTAACGACTTAAGAGCATCCTCTAGTTCCCATTTGTCGGTCAATAAGTCAATATGAATATTATTGACGGTTCGCACAAAAGCCTTTATGTTTGCATACTGTTGACGCAACATTTCATCCATCTTACTATCTGTACCCCTCTGCTGTTTGTTACGCTGTTGGATATCTTCTAAGGGCCTTCCGTCGGTGCCCACTGGTGGTCTTACTGTTGGTTCCCTTGCGCCACTGCCTTCACTCGTAGGATTTTTCTGAGAGATTGCTTGATAACCCTCAGTTAGCTTACAGTTTAGGATGGAATAAACTTCTTTAGTGGTTTCATAAATCCTGTTAGTAAAGTACGGATCAGTCCGGCTTTCCACCATAGAAATTTGCTCGTGGTTGAATTGAAATTCGCCCCATAACTCACTCAAATTCTCCAAACGTACCTTGAAGTACTCAATTCTCGCCTTCCTCTCCGAACTATCTTTTTTTAAGTTAGACAAGGCAGTCTCAATGCTTCGTTGAATCTCTACCTGACGTTGGACGTTAGCCATCTTGATTGATTTGGTGTTAGCAATATAAAAGGAAAGATCTTACTTGAATATCTCTTTGCGCTGTTCTCTTACTGCCAAATACCACCGTTGCTGTTGAAGTTCTGCTACTCTTCTCCTTTAATCGCTCCAATACTCACACCCGAAGTGTAAAGTTCGTTTGCCTCACACGCCAATCAACCACCGTATCAAAACGCGCGAGGTCACTGTTCGAAGGACCAATGTGGGCGGCGAGGTTTAAGGCGAATGTTAAAGTCGGGAAAAGAGTATAAAATGTTTAATAACTAAAAGACTACTACAAAAACTGTTATTGGCTAAGTTAGATAGATGTTGAAAATGTTAATGTTATAAAATATATTCGAATGCATCCGGTCGCGACGGTATCCGTAAATGCATTAAAATTAAATCGAATCGGCACTCAATGCAACTAAATAATCGCATACGCACGCAGGCGTATGGCACGTGTTAGGTGCATTGCACCGAACAATTGGGGTAATTTAAAAGTATTGTAAAATGGTTCTTATACATTATCAGTCGAGGGTATCAATTCCTTTTTTGTTTTATTTTCCCCTTTAAAATATCTTATTGATTTAAGTTTTATAAAATAATTTTTAACAACTTCATACCTCACCAATGGAAAAAGAAGTTTAAATGGTGTGGACCAAAACCTTAGCACAACTAGCACGTTACACCTATTTTGTGCATTTTAGTTTTCTATTGATTGATAAAATCGTCCTTAGGTAGTAGAACTTTCAAAACAAAATACTTAAATTAGACTCGCATACTCACAAGCAAAACCGCCAAGTAGCAGAAGTGGTTCATAGTGAGGATAGCTACGTAACTGTTCCCCGTAAATATTTTTTTTTGGTATATTTGACGATAGAAACGTAGAAAAGTCGTCCACCAGGGAGCCTTTCGAAGTTGTGTTGACACGCTGAAGCTGAAACTGAAGGATTGGTTGGAGCACTTGGAGTAAAACTTCGAGTTTAGCAATTTACTTGATGTATATCGAACAACTGTACCACTGGACGTGTGTTCAGAGGAAGGAGTTAAGCCGGAATGATGCTGGAAGGACGCAGCCTCCTTTTATATGCATCAGCCTCTTGAGTCACAATAGGATATTAGAAATTCGCAGAAATATGCGTGACCGTTTCGCGAGCGCATACTTTCGATAAGCCGGTCGTAAACTATGATTTGTATGAGCGTTACGTGCTCCTGTAGTGACAGGTATTCAAATGAACCGTAACTAATTAGAATGTTCTGAACGTGATGCTTACATTGTATCCTATAAGTTAGGTATACTTAACTCCTCCCTCCTTAAGAGGAAAAATACATTTTTATAAAAATTATTTTTTCTAGTTATTACAATAAGGTTAGTACATAACAATTATTTTTAGTAAAATTAACAGCTATAAACATGATGAAAACTTATATTGTCCCTTAAATGTCTTTTATTGCCCTATTCCCAGCACTACACTGATTATCACTTCACTTTCACTGATATTGTTTTTTTTTGTGCGTCGTTGATGATGTTTGCCTCTTGGTAACATGACACAAATGCCAATGGTATGACACAAGTCATAGGCTTTTGTGATAAGTCACTAAGTTGCTACCTCTCTTCATTTGCTTTATAACTTCTTTGTATTCTCTTATCTTTGAATTGTTCACCCAATTAACTCGGGGACTCTCAGTTATGTTGTTTCACAGTAACCAACAATAGCAAATTCTTCTTTATCTTCTGTCACTCATTATGGGAAAGGAATAGGAAGGGTTATCATATTCAAGCTTATGTTTGTTTATGTTTGTTATTATTGTTTTTTCCTATAATGCATCGCATTTGATTATTCAAACCTTACTTATCGTTTTCTAATAGTTTTCTCAAGAGATTACGTCAGCAAAAATGGAAACGATTAAAAAAATTATAAATCTCCTGAAATAATATTCAAGTGACTAGTGGCTACTATAGTGTATTCAAAACTACTAAAATATATTGCAGCACAAATTTCTAACAGATTTATCAATAGTCTTTTTTTTATTAGGAATTATATCTTGAAACCATTCTCCTTACCATAAAAGAAATCTCATAAATTCTCAAGTCGGCGTAATTCATTTCAGTTCTATCAAGAATATATAAACACAAATTCTAACGGATTCATCAATAGCTCTTAATTGCATTTGCTTATCAGTTATTATCCGCAATTTAAATCTTTCGCGCGCGACTTGCGCGATTCGTGTGCAGCGTGCTAGCAGCCGAGTACCTCTCCAAGGCCGTGCCGTGCGTACGCTCAAACTTGTAGGTACAAACTTTTAGAACTTGATTTTACTTTATATTTAGTTACTAGTTGTTTTTCGGTTGCAATTATCTATTTTATTTTACCAATAAAGAAAGTTATATAGGGTTATTTAGTATTAAACTTAAATTAGCTTCAATTTTATTTGTAGGTAATTATTTACTAGTCGTGATGTCATATCTGATGTTACTAATATGAAGTAGATACAGAAAGTATATATATACAGGGTTATTAGTATTAGTTATCTCTCTAAGTAGTAGTAGGTAGTAAAATTAGGGTGAAGGTAGGAGGTAAACTCCGAAAGTTAGATACTCAAGAATCTTTCAAATTCCGATTAGAGCCTAAAGGTGGTTTTCCACCGGATGAGCGCGGATTGAATTGATTTTTTATTTGCACGCTAAATTGAAACGTATTGCCGTACTATTAGAATGCACATTACACTGAAGAAATTTTCCCGCGATGTCAAGCGCTTGAAAATAATCTTGAGTGTGATTTGCACTCTAACAGTACAGCAGTACGGTTCAATTTAGCGTGCAAATAAAAAAACAATTCAATCCGCGCTCATCCGGTGGAAAACCACATTAACACTAAATGATCGAATTACCAAAAAAAAATTGTTGTTCATCGAAACGGAAGAGGACTTTTTAAATTAATTAATACTAAAACTCCGGAGTTATTGAAATTATAGAATTTCGATCCATATTTCTTAGTAAGAAGTATGGATCGAAATTCTATAATTTCAATAATACTAGGGAATGCTTACCGGTTAACCGGTCAATTTTCTGAGTATAAGGCCGGTATAAAACCGGTAAATTTAAATCAAAACCGGTAATTGACCTAAACATGAATTATTAGTTATATATATTTTTTTTTACAATTATTAATACTTGATCGTCATGATTATATCTCAATCAATACCCTCCTTTTGTCATGTAAAATGACAATTGATTAACTGGTTAGCGTTATAGTACAGTCAGCATCATATAGTTAGTAGCAGCCAAAGTAGCCAAATATATCGGAACACGTCTTTATTACTATAGGAATAAGGAAATGTTACGATATATTTGGCTACTTTGGCTGCTACTAACTATGTGATGCTGACTGTACCAAATTAATACAATATCGTTTGCAGAAGCTTCTTAAAATACAAACACGGTTCCGTTCTATAAAATATGAATAATGATCTGCTTGGATAAGTACGACAGAGAGCGCCTTATTTAACATAGTTTGTAGGTAATAGCCTAATAGGTATACTAATCATTTCATTTTCAAAACAAGGAAATACCTCTCTTTGTCTTAGTGAAAGAGTGAACGGCAAAGGCATCGAACAGAGGTGTGCTGGTGCTTTTCTTTGAAAATGGTAACAACACACTGCTTAAGAAACACCGACTCATCTCACTTCTGAGCCGTGTGTAAAAGCTGTTTTCGAGAGTAATTACAAATCGTCTCGTGCGCAGGTTAGATGACTTCCAGCCTCCCGAACAAGCCAGTTTCTGAAGAGGCTTTAGCACTATAGATGACCAACTAGCTTGGATACCAGGGCACGAGGGCTTCATCGGCAACGAAAAAGCAGATGAGCTTAAAGCAAGAAGGGGGTCTACAAATTACTTTTCTCGAACATGAAATTATATATTGACGTTGTGTCATTCATAATGGGCTTCGAAGTGTCACATTCCAAAATTTGTGGCACATCATCACGGCATTCAGCCATGAAAATTAAAGTTTGATTTCTTGGAGTTTAATTTATTTATTTCATTGCATGTTTGTGAAAAGCACTATACATACCTCGGCGTAAAAAGGGGTTGCCAGCCTCATAACTATCCGGCCTCGCTATGATCGGCAAATGTACTCGGCCGGCAACCCCTTACTTCCCGGCCTCTGTAGTAATGTACTATTGTAGGTCCAGAACAATTTGTGGTACTCTCGTAGGGAACCATGATAACGGCCTTTGAAGCCTACGCCAAAACCAAAGACCAACATGAGTGGAGGAATGAGGCTGGCTTAAGGCAATCTAAGCCAGCTTATAGAAGGAGTGGACTCGGGCTTGACCAAAAGCTCTGGAAATCCAGCAGAAAGCAACTCAGAATTATATTTGGGGTGTTGACAGGTCACTTCGGGGTCAAGAACCTCTTGGCCAAGATGGGACTATCGGATAGTTTAGACTGTAGAATGTGTGGTGAGGAGGATGATACTATGGAACACTTACTGTGTGAATGTCATGCCCTTGCCAGAAAAATAATTAATTACTTTGATAACGGCTATCCGCAACCAAAGGATTTGAAGGTTCTTCCGCTGAGCTGCATCATCCAGTTTGTAGAAATGATGGAGCAATTTGGGAGTAGTTATAAATGAGACGGCAAATGCACAAAAGATCCCACTGGGTCGAAGTGTATCCGAAAGGGCCCTCATCTAGATAAGATAAAATAAGACCACCCGTCAAGTTATATAGAAGGCTGCGGAGTATAATCTGCCCTTTTGCTTAGCGTTTCTGGACTACGATTCAATCGAAACCTGGGCTGTACTACAGTTTCTCCAGCGTTGCCAAGTATTTTATATTTCACTTTTGTAATTCAAGGCCCTGGCATGGCTCGCTAAGCCAGCGCCATTTCTCAGCCACGACACTTGGCATCTTTAGAATGTACTTCTTGCATGCTTTCTTTAGATATGTATATTATTATTATTTTATTTTACCTTTATTGTTTAAATGTCGTATTTTATCAATGCCATGTATGTTTTGCGAATGAATAAAGTTTTAATCAATCAATCAAACGAGAATACAAATACAAACAAATACAAATAAATTTATTGAATAACTTTTTGTACAAATGTTACAACTATAGACTAAAATTACAATTAGATATGTATAAAAAGGAGCCTGAGCTAGGGATACCCTGTGGTTCAGGCAAAAAAGGTAAAGATATGTCTATTATAATATTCATCTAAATATAAAAATACATTATTACTTGGTAACTAGTATACAAGTACAATTGTTATTTAAGTAAACCATGTAAATTAACTGACTAATAAAAACAGTAGGTAAAGATACAATTATGTAACATCAAGTTAATACAGTCAATAACTTCTCTGTATCATCATACGACATTTTTAATAGGGCATCTCGAAGCCTTTTCTTACAATTTGCGAAGCTTAGCGGATATAGCTCTAGTTTAGCATTCAGTCTGTTATAAATAAATGGGCCCAAGAAAACAAAAAATCTTGAGGAAAAGGCGTGTTTTTTCTTACCATATGGGGGGCAAACAATATCTTTACGTCTTTTGTTAGTATAATCTGTGCTGTAAGGAATTGCGGCGTGCTGTTTTAAAACTATACTCATTATGAATAACTGCCGTACCGTAAGAACTTCACATACTTTATAAAGGTGGTCAGTGGGGTAGAGGTATGGTAGGAAATAAGAGACTTTCAGAATCGCTCTTTGTGCTCTTTCTAGTTTGATAAGTGTTGTTTTCGCCAAACCACCCCATGAAGAAATGCAGTAAGTTAATACAGACTGGCATAACGCAAAGTAAACTTGTTTTATAAGCATTGCATCCGCAAAAGAGCGAAGTTTTTTGAATACATATATTAACTTACGCACTTTACTGCACAAAGCCTCTACATGATATTTAAAAGAGAGCGACTCATCAATTATAATTCCTAGGTAAAAAAAAAAAAAAAAAAATTAAAATATAATCTGTTTATTTCACATAAAAGCATACATTTTTTTAAGGCTTAACTACTAATCTTAAATTATAAAGATTTTTTGAGTTAAGGAGTCTATAATATTATACAACAATATCAAATAACTTACAACGATAGGGTTAGCTATATTCTCTTATTTTAAGCATGTGCTTTTTTATCATATTTCTAGCTTGTCTACATGTTCGACCTTCTAATGAGCATATTAAATCATATTAAATCAGGTACTTAATTTGATTAGTTATAGCTATAATTGGACAAGTGCATTGTATGTTGGTGTTATTATTGCAATTGTGTGCGTACAGTTTTTGATTAGCTAGCGGTAAATTTGCCTTGCGCATGGAAAATTTTATGTAGTTCGTTTTATCTGGGTTGAGGGTTAGTAGGTGAAGCTGAAGCCACTTATTTACAAGGTTAAAGCCTTTTTGTGCATAATGGTATACTTCGTCGGTCGATATTGCAGAAAAAAGTAGGACAGTGTCATCAGCGTAGGAAATGATTCGGCCGCTGTCAATTTTCAGATTGCAAAGGTCATTAATATAAATTGAAAAGAGAGTTGGTCCTAATATGCTTCCTTGTGGGACCCCAAAACAGGCATTTTTTAAGTCAGAACTGAAGACATTATCTATTTTTGTGCACTGCGTTCGACCGTCTAGGTAATCTGTGAACAATTTAAGCTGTGTGCCTCTAATACCTAAGGTTTCAAGCTTGTGCAATAGGGTGGGAATGGAAACGGTGTCAAAAGCTTTTGCGAGGTCCAAAAAAAGGCCTATTGTTTGGTTACCCTTATCCAGCTCCTGGACTAAGTAGCCAGTCATTTCATGGACAGCGTCGGCGGTTGATAGTTTAGGCCGAAAACCAAACTGATTTTTCGAAAAAATTTCGTGGCTGTCCAAGTACTTAACCAGTCTGTGATTGATAATTTTTTCTAAGATTTTGGATATCGATGGTAGTAGAGAAATAGGTCTATAGTTCGATATATGGGTTTTACTTCCAGATTTGTAAATTGGTACTACAATGGCTTTTTTTAGGCACTTGGGGAAAATTCCCTCAGAGAGACACTTTTGAAAGAGATACGTAAGGGGAGGAACTAGGATATGCTTTAACTGCTTTAGTATTTTATTTGAAATACCATCCCAGCCAACTGCAGAGTCATCTTTTAATCCCATTATGATCCGCTCCACCTCTTGTTCATCAGTATTAAATAATACAAACGAATTTGAGGGATTGCTGTGATTTATAGGACTGGTAATACGGGGTACCGGCGAGTGTATTGGGAGTTTTTCGGCTAGATTTTTACATATGTTTACAAAAAACTCGTTTGCGTTATTTGCGGATGTCAAAGGCGACAAGTGTGACTGTAACAGGCCTGTAGTCGATTCACGTTGTTTTGTTGTATAAGTGATTTGTTTTATGCTTTTCCAGAGTAGTTTACTGTTTGTCCCAGCCATATCTATTTGATTTTTATCATATCCATGTTTAATTTGTTTAAGTAGGTTATTGCAAAAGTTGCGGTACCTTTTGTAAGTTACTTGCAGTAACTCGTTGCCTGGGCTTGATTTAGCCTTCTTGTGCAATTTATCCCGGTGTCTCATACAGCGTATAAGTCCGGGCGTAATCCAAGGTTTAATGTTACGATATTTACTATTTACACGTTTGTTTACTGTATTATTTAATATTGCTTGTTGGACTTTTTGAATCAGGTACGACATGCTAGCGTCTGTGTCAGCAGAATTATAAACTAGGTCAAATTGAATGTCGGATAAATCACGTTGGAGTTTATTTAAATCTAGTTTAGAGATAATTCGTGTACAAGTTGTATTTTGTTGTTTTTAAATAGGGTTAGTAAGGCAGCTTTATGATCGGTCACAGAGGAGTTAGTAACAAGGGCTAGTGCTCGCAGGTTCGACTTAAACATGATATGATCTAAACAAGAGCCGCTTTGATGAGTGGGAAGCGTGTGTGCTGGAAGTAAGCCATGATAAGAACATAGGTTAAGGTAGTTTTGAGCCGCGGGGTCGGTGTTCTCTGGCAAAATGTTGATATTTATGTCTCCTATCAAAATAAGGTTTTGAAAAGATGAGAGGTTTCTTAAAGTCTGGTCTAGAGATTCAATAAAAGGATTGATATTTCTAAAAGAAGGCGGTCTATACAAAGCCAATATGGTACAATTTGAACCAATCTTTATTAAAAGACCATTGCAGTCGGCAATGTTTGGTTCTTCCGTGTTGATTATTAAATGACTTCTAGCATATACAGCGTGTCTCTGACTTTGGGGCTATAAATGCAAATGTCAATTATGCTCCTTAAACGGAACTACTTTTGCTCTACAACTTTTCAAAAATACGTTCTTTTTATATTTTCATTATTCCATACAAATAAAATAAAATGTTCAATGTACATCATCCATTAGTTAGTTTTCATACTTGTCAGTGTCATGGATGTCAAATAATGAGGCCGTGTTTGCAATACATTGATGGTACAGTTAAAGTTCAAACACGAATAAATGATAGAAATAATAGTTATTTTACAAAGTTGCGGAACAAAAGTGGTTCAGTTTCAGGACCGTAATGGACATTTGCATTTAAAGCCCCTAAGTCAGAGACACGCTGTATAACAATGCCGTCGTTTTGGTTAAAACTAGTCTGGGTGGTATAGAAATTATAACGCGGCATAATAGGCAGGTTACCTAGTTTACGTGACCAACACTCCGTCAGAATAATAACATCACAATCGAGGCCAAGTCTTTGTTGAAATACTGTAAAGTTATCGAAATTCTTATATATACTACGTATGTTTTGAGTTAGTATAGTAAGCGGATTTCGGTAAGAGTAAATATATTGTTTGCAGTTTTCAACTTCGCAGGTTTTAGACTCAGATACAGAGAAGTTATCTAAGTCAGAAAGTAAATTACTTGTCATAATTTACAAACTAAAACTTAAGTACTAAAAATATAAGATAGGAGGCGGCGCTCTTAGACGCCTTCATAATCAATCGAATCTATATACCTTTTTTCGGCCAATTTTCTGGCGGGGCAGTCCGCATTGCCTGTCTCGTGTTCAGCCGGCTTTTTGTAGTGCATACACGTGGCACATTTAGGTGACTCCGTCTTTTTAGGGCATTCCTTCATCGCGTGAGCTAAAATGCCGCAATGACCGCAGGTATCCACTTCCCCCTTGCACGTCTTCGCGGCATGGCCGTAATGGTGACATCGGTAGCACCTCGTCACCAGGGTGAAATCTCTGACAGGACACGATGACCAGTTCAGGAAAACTCTCTCGTTTGTGATTAAGGTCTTCCTTACAAGAGCGGGGACTTCGATAATATAGTTGCAGGTTTCTGCGCCTTTTTTACCGGATTTATGGCTAAGTCTTGTAGAGGTCAAGAATTTTTCGAGGGACATTGCTGGTATCTTGTCGGCTAGGTTTTGTTGGTAGATGCACGTAAAAACTTCCGCTTCCTGCAGGTCCGCTGGCACTCCGATCACCACGATTCTGGGCTTACGTTTAACGGGCTCGTCAACTGTAAGTCCCGAGGCCGACAATTGCGTGGACTGTTTAAGCTTAAGAAGGTCTTGTTTGGAGTCCGTGCTGATAATTACGCCTCCGTTCTTGACTTTACGTACTCCACGCACTTGAAGTTTCCATTCATCAGGCCTTATAATCTTTTGTACTAGAGCTTTTGTTTCGTCGCTGGTTTTTTGTTTGTCGATAGGATAAATTGCAACCGAGTTCATTGTTGGCTGGACGTACCTGGATAATTGACTGGTCTTTAGCTTTTCGGCAAAAGTCGCAGGTATCGCATTAACTTTCGCGTTTTGGTCTATGGTTTGTTTTAACTCTTGGACACGCTGTGATAGGTCACTTTTTTCTTTCAGGGCTGTAAGAGTGTTGTAGTTCATGGCCGCTTTAGCTTTGAGAGCCTGGTATTCTACGGCCAATAGTGATGCGCAGTGAGCTACTTTGCGGCAAAGATTGTGGACTTTCAGTTTTTGATCCGAGTTCATTTTCCCTTCCGTAGCGATCCCGCATACCTCATTGAGATACTGCTCGATGGACTTCATCCATCCTTGAAGTTCCGATGTAGGTATCATCTTCGGGAGGTCCTCTTCTTGTTTGGTGGGCGCAGGTTCGGGCGGCGGGCAGGGCTGCGGCGGGGGCGACGGCGGCGGGCTGCGCTGCATCAGGCTGCTCCGGTTGAAAGGGCTACTCCCCGACATATTTAGCATTTAAATTGGTTAATTAACACTGTGTTAACATTATTATTCACCGAGTTATGCTGACGACTCTACTAAAACAATTGCGCTTGTTCGAACTGGGTCGCGAATACAGCAAATGAATATTATTTATTTTCTTTAAGAGACACGTCCGATCTCGCTGACGACTGACGACTCACAGCCACTTCACTGTGTAAATCCGACTCCAGAATTGGAACGCGAAGCCTATTCCGCTGAAGCGAGTCGATCAAGGAGATGTTATTTCTCCAAAACTGTTCACCGCTGCACTGGTGGATGCTTTAAAGACTGGACTGGAGAAGGCGAGTATATCACTCACCTTCGGATACCATGGAGGACTTGAATACTATAAAGCCTCTGAGCGGGTTGGTCTAAGAATTAACATGAATAAGACGAATATCATCTGATGCCCATGTATTACCGACTCTCATTACAATCGGACGCTTTACGCTCGAAGTTGTAGACGATTATATATACGTAGGACAAACTGTGTCTTGTCGACTCAGATGGGCAGCGTTTGTTCGGGAAGCTACGTCACATCTTTTCGTCTAGTATTCCGAAGTGTCTCAAGACGAGAGTCTTTGGCCCATGTGTGGTGCCAGTGATGACATATGACACTGAAATGTGTTCGCGCACTATCGGCCTCATTAGAAGGCTCAAAGGGCTATGGAGAGGGCTATGTTGGGAGTTTGTCTGCGTGATCGCATTAGAAGTTAGGTTATCCGCAGGAGAGCTAGGATACAGAAAGTATACATACTCGTACAGACCTAGCCCCCCCAAATCGCTAAACCGATGCCACAATTTGGAACCCCATGATCAACAGTGCACGCTTTTCCTAGATAAAGTTAATAAACTGATTTGTCCGAACGCTCTTTAGTAAAATGTTCGGTTACTATTAGTACGTTACGTCTTATGAACATTCCTTAGAAACAGATATTTGGTAAAATACTTTTTTTTAATACTACGTGGGCTTGTAGTCAACTAGTCAGTTTGTGTTGTATTATTTTGATTGTTTTTTTATTCAGTAAATGATTGTTTTTTAGGATAGTAAATCCGTAGGGTTGCGTATCTGTAGATTTAGGAGTCAAAACAATGACCGAGGGCACTGTGTGACCCGCCGACGCCAATGATGGGTGAAGGGGAACAGGCAATGCACCATAATACTAATATTCACGTTAACCTTCGTCACTCCATATTCACTACTGGTACTGTTTTGTATTGTACTGATACTACTGATGTTGTAATGGTAATCTGTAAAACTGGGACCAATTCCTATTCCTACCGACCTGTTAATCCCCAAGGAACGTTTTCAGTTGTGTTTTAGCCCTCCTACCACGGAGCAAGTTTTAAATATTAAAGAAAATGATTATTACGACATTTACGGAACATGAAACCACCTTTTACTCTTTATACTACCTTTTAGTTTATTTTTACGATAAATAAACATCAAATAACGCTACTTATAAACCAAATTGAAATTACCGGTAATTTACCGGTTAATAGGTTTTGTCCTACTCAAGTCGGTAATTTACCGGTTTTGAATTTTGCCCAGTAATTGCATATTGCATTCCCTATTTCTTACATACGTTACGTAAACGCTTGCTCTTAGTTTTGTATGTTAAGTTAACATACACATTGTATCATATTAAGGCGAAACATTCTCTTCAATCATATTTAAGGCTAACCTTACCAAATATAGCAACGAAACCAAATGGCTATACTATGATTACATACATACGCTGGACAAAGAAAACCACTTATTTGGCTGGGCATAATTCATATTTATTTCAACTTATGTAATGCCGTCTTCTCCCTAAGGCGTTGTAAGAATGAACTGATTGAAAAAAAAGGTGACCGAGGTGGATTGTTCATATAGCTCAGTTGGTTGAGAGTAGGGAATGCAAAACCGGTTTTAACCGAAACCGAAGAAACCCGTTAACCGACTGTAAGAAATCGGGCCGCGGCTGAGTCGGCTAGAGATCTGAGGGGTAATCACAAAACGTTTCAAACGCGCGTTAGGACAATTCAACTGTCGTTTTACAATATAAAAAAAAAACATTTAGATCTACCTACCGGTCACTCATACGTTGTTTCAGTGGGTCAACCTAGCTTGTTAAAGCTACACAATAAGTTGATTATTGAATAAGTAATTGCATAAGTACGTTGATAGTTACTCTTTAGGTTGATGAAGCTTATGAGTGTATAATTAATAGACGGAAAAGTCATCATTACAAACATTTATTTACTAATTCATTCGTCATTACAAAGATTTATTTATAAATTCAACACTTAATATAAATTAACACAATCGTAAAATCAACATTCTTTCATTTTGCAAGTGAGCTGATCAACAGAGGGGAGGCTACCGCGTAGGAAACAAGCAACGACGGCGTGCTGTGATTGGTCATGACGCTCTCGCCGTCAGCGCACTAGACTCGCGCGCAGTTCGTCGTGCGTTCAAATTTAAAAAATAATTGATAAATGAATACAATGTGGAGCTATTGATGAATTACTTAGATTTTTTATCAATAGATGACTATGATAAAGCTGGATTATATGTGTCGACTTGAAATTTTTTGAGATTTATTTTAAAATAATTAGAAGGCTTTCAACATTAAACTGTTCATACAAATTTAACCTATTGATAAATATGTTATTAATTCAAACTTAGGTTATATTTGATAGTTTTTAAAGTATTCAGTAATCAAAACCCACTTGTATAATCTTTGAGGAAATATTTTTTTTTTATTCGTTTCGGATTATACTGACGTAAGCACTTGACGAAAGTTTTAGCAAATTAAAGTGGAGATTATAATACTAAAATGCGATACTCTATTGAAGAAAAATACCACTTGTATAATCTATCCCTGGATTTACAAGGGTCGCTAAGAAAACGCTGTGTAATACCTAAAGCAACGTCAAATTTCCCTATCTTTTTTTACTACTAGTAGTACTCATCATATTCTAAATATTAACAAAAAAATCGCGACCTTGGGAATTATCGAAGGTGCATTCATTTTACGTACCGTACTATCAGGCCCGGATCCAGTTCTATACCGAGGAAACGGATGGAGTCAGATTTACTAAATGGTAGATTGAGAGTACAATCTTCAGAATTAAATGCGCGCTTAAAAATCATGTAATAACATTTATCTTGGTTCAGCGATAAGCCATTTGCGGAAAACCATGCAGTTAAATCTTCCCAGACACATTTGGTTACTTCTTGTAGATCCGAGTAATTTTTTGCACCAATAATGAGGCTGGTATCGTCAGCATATAGGTACGGGGATCCATTATAAATATTGTCAGGCAAGTCATTAATAAATATTGTAAACAGCAGAGGACCCAGGACAGAACCCTGTGGAACGCCACGTGTTATAATGCCTTCATCCGATTTATAGGTGTGTTTACGTCCCCCGTTGTCTGAACATTTAATTTCAACAAATTGTCTACGTCCGGATAGATAAGAGGATAGCAAATTGAGAACAGGGCCACGAAAACCGTAGTATTCTAATTTGTAAAGAAGTATTTTGTGATCGACGCAGTCAAACGCTTTACTTAAATCACAGAATATTCCTGCACACTTTATATTCTGATTTAGATAATTCATTACCTCAGAGGTAAGCCCAGTCATTGCCGAGATTGTATCTTTGCCTTTGAGAAATCCAAATTGTTTCAATGATATAAAGGAGTTATTATTCATGTACCCTTCTATACGGTCAGCTAAACATTTTTCAAAGATTTTTGCGATTATTGAAAGTAAAGAAATGGGTCTATAGTTATTTACCTGTGTATTTTTGCCTTTCTTATATATCGGTATTACTTTCGCATGTTTAAGTATGTCAGGAAATATGCCTACTTTTATATGCTCGTTGAAAATATGACTGATAGGTGTACAAAAAATATCAATGTTGCTTTTTATTATAGTAGTGTGTATGTCATCTGGTCCGCATGAGTTACTATTTTTGAGATTTCGAGCAACTCTGATGACTTCGTGTTCCGTGACAGGTTTTATAAACATTGATTTGGAGCTATCGATTTTTTTCGTATTTAATCATTTTTTATGGTCACTATTCGTACTAATGTTTGTAAGATTGTTACCAACATTGAGAAAATAGTCATTAAAAAGGTTACAGATTGCTTTGGGATCCTTAATGATTTCGTTCCCTTGCTCTATTTCCCATGCTAGTTCCTTACGCGTAGTTAGTTTACCAGTATTTTCTTTCA
This sequence comes from Epinotia ramella, assembly GCA_947578815.1. Classification (NCBI taxonomy): domain Eukaryota; kingdom Metazoa; phylum Arthropoda; class Insecta; order Lepidoptera; family Tortricidae; genus Epinotia; species Epinotia ramella. The sequence continues at coordinate 493,668 of OX388203.1, forward strand.
CTAATTTCCAAACAGCTTTAGATTTATTTTTGGCTTTTTTAATTGTATTAGAGATGTGTACTTGTTTTGCAGTAACTAGTACATTTTTTAGAACATGTTGACACATTTTAAAGTCCCGATTGAGCTTTTCATCAAACTTTCTCATTAGTTTGATGTACATTTTTCTTTTTGTTCTACAGCATTTTTTGATGCCTTTGGTTACCCAGTTCTTTTTTTTAAGTGCAATGTTAGTTGTTTTTATAGGATAGTATTTATTAATTAGTTCATAAAGAATATCGTAGAAAACTGTCAATTGTTCATTATATTTTAAGTTAGATAATATTTTCGTCCAATCTATATTTTCTAAAGCAGTTTTAAATTTAGTGTTTGCTCTTTTGGTATAGAACCTTTTTGTGACTAACTTATGTTTTATGCTATTTTTAGCAATGTCCTTCTTAAGATATATTATTTGTGCATCGTGATCAGAAAATGAGCATGGCACAATTAAAGCATTTTTATTTTGGTCAACGTCGGTAAAAATGTTGTCAATTGTGGTATTTGTATTTTTTGTGCTTATTGTTGGTCCTGTAATACTCGGTTTCAGATTATGTACAAGTAGTGTTTGAAGGAAATCCACTACTGTTTGTGACTTGCGTTGTGAATTCTAATTTAAACGGAAAGTTTACATGTCAATGAAAATACACTAAGTCAAATAACCCGCCCCGTGTCATTCCTGGCGCAAATGTGCCCATCAGACTCGCCGCATTGCCGCGTTGAATTGCGATCGACAACCTTTGCACCAGGAATGACCCGGAACGGGAGTCATGCCCTCTCAGTCGCAAACGACGCCCCACTTCCGCCAAGAATGTTCTGGCCTCTGAGCACCAGCAACCTATCGTCTCCACCGCAAGAGGGACAAAGGAATAATTCACCAATGTGGAGTATTTGTCCCGCTTTCTGAGCGCAGCCGCCTCGGCAGCAGCTCCTGCTGCCCCGATGGTGCGACAAAGGTGCGAGGCAGCGAAAGTGCTAACACAAGTGGCGTCCCACAGCAAGCATCTACCCTTCTGCCACGGCACCAGGGTCAAACCATCCGGCCTCTTACCATCCGACCGGCTTAGGCCTGAAGGCTCAAGTACGTAAGGAATATTGGCCGAGACTAAGGCCCTCCGGATGATGTCGTTGAGAGCGTGATGACGAGAGAATCTCCCCGCACAACGACAGCAACTCAAAGCGTGGTGCACGTTACTCTCCACCCTGGCGCCGCAGATGCATAAATGAGGTTCGCAAACATCGCAGCCCAGGCGGAACGCCACCGCCACCCGCATTGAGTCGTCGTCAAGGAGAGTTCCCAAGTGTGGAGAGGGAAGCGCATGCAGCCATGCCCCAGACTCCGAAGTAGAAACCGCGTTCAGTCTAGCCTTGTCCACTCCTTGCGCAGCCTCTACAAGGGAATCCAGTGCCCGTCTCACTCCTATGTCGTCCCACGAACGCTGGCGGTCGGGTTTTTCCGGCCTGCGCGCACCTGGGTTTAGAGCCAGCCAAGCATCCCAAGCACCAGACGCGTGTGGTATGGTTACCTTGTCACCCTGCCCGGAAAGTATATCAGTCACAAGCCCCACTACCCCACCCGCCGATGCCAAGAAAGCCGGAAGGCTAATATCCCGCGCACGCCGAATTCCCAATCCACCATTCCGGATAGGGAGAGACGCAAGTTCCCATTGGTCCTGATTTAGGGAAACATTCAGAATGGATTTCAATGTGTTTTTTAGCACACAATCAAATGAGTCGACATCACCAGGGTGCAGCCACGCCGGCACAGTGCGCAAAAGGTAAGTAAGCTTCGGCACTGCGAAACAAAACTGCAACAATGTGAGAGCAACGTGTGCCGAAAGGTTTTTTAGCCTAGTCGCCGCCGCCATGAGAAACTGCCTCCTTACTTCAAAGGCATCAGGAACGGCTGCCGGGAAAATAGGAGAGCCCAGAAGATTAAACGTTTGCTCCGATAACACCCTAAGGCCGGGAAGCAAAGCGTGAAAAGAAGAGAAAGACGCATTAGATTGGGCACTGCAAGGGAAGAATTCGCACTTGGCACTATTAACCTCCAGGCCTAATTCCTTGAAACGAGGAAGAAGGGGGATTTGGTCTTTCAGTACCACTTCCAGTTTCCCCCCGAGGGTGCCATCATCCAGGTACCAAACATTCAAAGGAGACTGCAACTCTGATATAACCTTTTGAATGGCCAGACTAAAAGCTAGAGGGCCAAGTGGGTCCCCCTGCTGTGCGACAACCTGGGAAAGCCGACCTGGGAAAGTATAAGGGACTCGTCGTAAAAGAGGTATGACGGTGAGGAGTATACCTGGTAGAGGAAAGGGTAAAGGGAAGGCACCCTCTCCCTAATTTCACGCAGCAAAGCATCCCGTTCGATGGAGTTAAATGCATTTTTGACGTCCAGCTTGATAATCACACAATCTGCGTGATCAGGATCGAAGGAAAAAGCGCGTGTTGCGTGGATAGCAGCCTTGCAGCCCAATCTTGTACCAAAACCCAACTGGGTCGCAAATAGGCAGCCATTTCCTCTCTCACAGCAAAACACCCCAATTTAGCGGTCAGCCGACGAAACACGCTGCCGACAGCTATGGGTCTCAAGCCCCCATCCTTCTTTGATAACGCGCACAAGGACGCTCCATATATATATGGACATATATCAGGGTTTACTTGGCCGCTAAGTAAAAAATTGCAGAGTTTAGTAAGACATCCAAGTAAACGAATTCCGCTATCACCGGCCGATCCAGACGTCAGCTCTTTTAAATGTACAGGCCGAATTCCGTCCAAACCACCCGCAGAACTGCTGTTAAATGACGCAATTGCCCTAACGATGTGTTCTACCTCCACACTATAGGAAGCGATGGATCTATCTGGCTCCAGTGGGACTTCTAGTGGCCGGGATGGGGCCGGATGCTTGGACTCCAGGGTGGCAAGCGTTTCTGGACTCAGTGGCGCCACTCTGTCATCCGACATAAGCACCCGGACCGCACCTCTCAGGTCACCCTCAAAGACTTTGGACTCTATTGTTTTAACGACTGAGGGCACTCTAGCCACCGCCTGTGCCCCACCCACACATAATGGAACATCGACACCGGCTGAGTCGACATTGCGTTTTACTTTGGCGGTAAGGTTACCCTCCTGTGTCGTTTCTGGTGCCCTTAGTGCTGTATAAGCAAAAGTTAAGAAAACGGTCCAGTCAACCGTGTCATTGGTTGCGATACAACTATCGATGATGTCACTTAACTTACCTGCCGCGAGGTTTCGTGCGCTTTTAGGGATATGACGCAGCACCCGCACAGTTTGTTTGAGAGCGGCTAGATCAGTCAACCCCAGTGCGGCCGCGTTTCCCGTTTGTACTATCTGTGACTGCGACGCAACACTAGACGCGGATTGAGAAGTACCCGAATGGATTATTCCCTTGTGCATGCGACCGATGTGCACTTTAAGCCCGTGGGTAGTAAAAGTGCGAGACGAATTAGGGCAGTGAGAGCACGCCAGCGACCGAGAGGGGTTGTTCATAATTACAAAATAAAAGACAGCACCAATAATAGTAAAAACAATCGAAAGTATCACTCTGAGTATAGTCATGCAACTAATCAATTAAGTAAAGCAAACTTAAATAAATTTTAGGATAGGATTGAATATAAATAAATAATGTCACTATTACAGTATTCTCTAAGCTCAGGCTACAAATCCATAAAAATAAAATAAATAAAATAAACACAAAGTATATACAGGGTGTTAACGGGGTCATGATCCGGAATGACAAAAAGCGAATAAGATGATCATACTGAACAACCTTTCCCATGGGACCAACCACGAAATCGCAAAAAAAAAGAGCCAATTAAGAGTTAACTGTGAGTTAACTGCGATTTAATTGAGAGTTAATGTATGGAATACCTGGTTTTTTTTGCGATTTCGTGGTTGGTCCCATGGGAAAGGTTGTTCAGTATGATCATCTTATTCGCTTTTTGTCATTCCGGATCATGACCCCGTTAACAGCCTGTATATATATACTCAATACAATGTCAACAAACTAAGGCCAGTATAAACATACTACCACTAAATCGTTATATATAATCGAATACAAACAATCTCAAGAATTTAACTACGTTAACAAATACAGCTTAATGATATAAAGGCCTAACATAAATTCATCGTACAATAACACTCTCTGCCTAAATATACAAAATGGCAAATAAAAGTTATACAAAAATATAAAAAAAAAAAAACATTTGAAGCTTAAGCTACAACACAGCAAGTTCGCGAAGCCGATGCCATCTATTGGAAAACCGCGCACTGATCACAGTATAGAAAGACTACCACATATCCAAAGCCCCAAACACCTGACAACCGTGCTGCATCCGCGGCGAGACAGTTCCCACGTCCCTTCCCAGGTGGCTCCACTATTGGCAGGAATGCGCCAGCGCAGAATCTTGCACGAGATGAAATAGTTCGGCTGGAAACTCCTAGATGGCGGTAGACTTCGAGATCGTGTTTCAGGGCGTGCTGTCGGTTGGCTAAAGTTGCGGTTTCCGAACGTGCATTTAATGCTGGCAACCCACATCTGTGACGAAATCTGTCATATGTCACTCACAGTCCGTCGCCCAATCAGCTGTTCATGGAGTGAAATGTCCCGTTACATTTTAAGCGAAAAAACGAGCGTTCCCTGTGTTTTGAATAACAAACGGTAAAAAGTGAGCCTCACCGAAGTGCCAACATGTGTAATTATCGTGCTGAGTGGCTAAATACGGCGTCCCTCCAGCACTGAGTCACTCTCCGGCACTTATGTCAACAACACAACATAACACGTAAGCTTTAATAACTTATTTATACTTAAAAGAATCGGAGCTCTCTCAATTGCACTGTTTACCTGGCTAGGGTTGCCACATCTTTTTAAATGAATTTAAGACTTTTTTGATGTCTACTACTACTACATTACTAGAAATGTTTGCCTAAATCGTTACATTAGTTTTACTCAGGTTAGTCCGGGCTACTCGTACCTGTGTAGTTTGAAAGCCAGATGATCGTATGCTGAAAGACGTAGAACTTTCCATCTCTATCCCCAGTCCCCATGCAACGGTGTTAAAGCATAAATAATTTTGATTATCCATAATAAACTTTTTAAATTAACAAAATAATCCGCAGGTTTAATCAAACATTACCTTCTTTTCGGTTCTGGGAGCATCGCAGTTCTAACCTACATTTTCTGGTAGCTGTTCGGTTAGATTATTCTACGTTCATGCCAATATCGTTTCTTGAGTCTGTAGCAAAGCACTCAGCTGGATATCAAGATATTGGGTTGGACTGGAGCAAAGGGGGGGCCGTCACTTATAAAATTTTGACTTTCTGATGTAACAGTATTGTTCAATATTGCCTACTTTGGGTAAATTTAAATTATTATTATAGCAACACAAGTTGCCACTCTATTTCCGAGTTTAGTATGGCAGCACAGATAGTATTAAGATTCGAAGAAAAATAGTTCGTTGTTCGTCCGTTTCTTACGAGATTATTTTCGATATCGCCCACAATAAGTAGTGGTTGGGCTTCTCGGGTCAAGGCAGTAACTCATTTCACCTTCCGCGAAGAACAAGGATTGTTATCGGCGACAGTTTACCTGTGTGTGCATTCGAAAGTGGTAGGACCGAGGGTACCGCTTAACTGGATCCAGCACTGAGCTAAGCCTGAGAGAGTGCCTTTCCTGTATGCTGAGCCTCGCCTAGAAGATCGCCAGGTAAACCGATACGCAATCCATTCAGACGCTAACATTTATCCTGTGAAATCACGGCAATTGCGCGAGGACTCATTTTGATACAGTCCACTTAGATTTCTCGCCTTTCGCTATAGTATTACACTTCATTTTGGTCCTTCGAACCGGATTTTATTGAAAAGTACCTGTTGTCGTGAGTTTTTACGTATTTTCTCCGTGATTTTACAAAATAATTGTTTTTTTTTACATTTCGTGGGGTACTTAAGAAATTGCCTTGGCCAAATTTATCGTGTTAGTTGTACGCCATCTTTTTTGTCGCTTTCGGTTTTCGTTTTATGTTGGCAGTACAACTTCCATACCATAGACTCGATATAATATATTGCACAATTCGTAAACGTGAAACGGAACGTAGCTTAGTGAGTAGAAATAGCCTAGTATAATCTAATATTCATTTCATTATCTGTCGAAACTTTAACGTCAAACGTCAATTCGTAAACAAACATTGTGTTTTCGCTGTTTTTGCATGATTTGAGGTTTTGATTTCTATTTAAAACAAAATGAGTGAAGATGGTTCAAGTGATCGGGAACCCGCGACTGTGGATACTTTCCGGGTCGCGCGGGATTATTGTATGATGCGTTTAGAGCATATCGAAAGTTCGGATTTGCAAGGTTATAATGAGTACGATTTTAAAGACATCGAAAAGGACTTTCATGATGCACAAATCCGAATTTTACGGCCGCTCACACAAGCAGAACGTCTTGACGAGTACGCAATTACGAAGGAATTCGAGAATCGTTTAAAATCGGTGAAGAATAGGTTAAGACAAAGTACTCAAAGTGGACAATTTGAAACTAAGCCTTTATCGTTAGAAAACAACTTAGCTAAATTGCCTAAAATATCAATCAAACCCTTTGATGGGAAATTGGAGAACTGGGTGTCCTTTAAGGAACTCTTTGATTCGCTAATTCATAAGCGGAGCACTATCAGTGATGTTGAAAAATTACATTACCTTTTGTCGAGTGTTCAGGGTTCCGCATATGAATTAATTAAAAGTTTTCCTTTGCCAGGTGACAATTATGCCAACGCTTATGAGACTTTGTATTATGATAGGAAGAGACAAATTGCTGTTATGTTCTATGAAAAGATGTTGAACTGTGAATCAGTTAAAAACAAAAATGATTTAGAAAGAGTGTTCCGAACATTCAATGAGAACTTAAACATCTTGTCAAAATGTAATCTTCCCGATCAGAACTTCATGCTGTATTATTTACTATGGTCAAAACTTGATATCGCTACTCGTGAAGCATTTGAATTGCAACTTTCTTCAAACATTGATATGCCAAGTTTTGATGATTTGAAAAAGTTTATTGAAAAGCGAAGCAAAGCTTTAGAAAATTCAAACATCAAACTGACGAATATTAAACCATTGACTAAAAATAAAACAGCATTTGTCGTCTCGAGTTCGAACTGTGTCTTTTGTACTGGTCGGCACAGTCTTACTAGCTGTAGTGAATTTTTAAAACTTGACAAGCATGATCGTTTTAATTTTGTGAAGGAAAGGGGTCTGTGCATATTATGCTTTTCAAGCGCTCATAGAGTGAAAGTTTGTCGTGCTTCTCGTTGTAGTGTGTGTAGTCGTTCACATCACACTTTGTTACATTTCACCAAGAATATGCAGACGCCCGCACCCACCGAGGCTGGTAACGCGCCGCCCAGTAGTAATATAAATAGCAACAATAGTAACACAGTTTTAACTTCACTGACTGGGGAAAATACAATTTTATTTTCGACTGTAAAAGTTTTAATTAGGGATAGTGCGCGCGCTTCTCGATTGCGCTAGCGCGTGTAATTTTATTTCGAAATCCTGCGCAAAAATGCTAGGGTTTAACATTTGTCGGGGCCAACATGCCGTATATGGCATTGGCAATTCTGTCGCTCAACCGCTCGGCTCACTGTCGTGTGAAATTAAGCCGCTCGGTAATACAACTTTGTCGTCGAATATTAAATTCGAAGCTCTCGTTTTATCGTCGATATGTGCTGACCAACCTACCCAACCTGTCGATTCGTCGAGGTGGTCGCACATAAACAACTTATCGCTCGCTGACCCTGACTTCGCTCGCTCGGCGCCGGTGGACATGCTGCTTAATACAGATATTTTCGCGTTGTCGTTGCTACCTGGCCTTCGGCGAGGGGAGTCTGGACAACCTATCGCGTTGAATACGCTCTTCGGATGGATCGTCATGGGCGAGTGTGACAAAAGTCTACTCACCTCAAACGCCATCGCCTCCTTAAATACAATAAAAAAACACAATAAAAAACATTGTTTTTTCGTTTCGAATCTTTTGCAAACCTTGTCGCTCGATGATTCCATAAAGAAATTTTGGGAATTAGAAAATGTTAGTTCTCCGATTAAACCTTTCGTATCAGAGGAGGACCAACGCTGCGAAGATTACTTTCGGGCAAAATACTATCGCAATGAAGAAGGCAGATTCGTCGTACCTTTACCTTTCGTCGATCCTGCGAACAAACCTACCTTCTTCAATTCGCGCGAAATCGCACTCAGGCGATTCCTTTCGTTGGAACGCAAGTTGAACTGCAATCCTGAGTTCAAAAGGTCCTATGTCGAATTCTTGGAAGACTATGAGTCTCTCGGTCACTTGGAAAAAGTGGATCCTCCTTCTACAAGCGAGGGTCAGTTTTATTACGTGCCGCATCACGGAATATTGCGCGACTCAGTGTCAACTCCTCTACGTGTCGTCTTCGACGCTAGCACCAAGGACGCCAAAGGGGTTTCCTTGAATTCCACTCTTCTCGCTGGCCCTAAACTCCAGACGAACATTTTCGATCTGCTTATGCGCTTTCGTTGGCACGCCGTCGTCTGGTTCCTGGAGAAGACGCTGACTTTCAGCGCATTCTACGGCGGCCCTCGGCTTCCAGTCCTGTGCGTGACTATCCTCTTAAGACTGTAACTTACGGTATTTCCTCGGCACCGTTCCAAGCTCTTCGTACCATGGCCCAGCTTGCTAGCGATGCTGCAGAAGTCTACCCAGGTGGTGCAGCTGTTCTCGCTCGAGACATATACGGCGATGACGTCGTCACGGGAGCGGACTCTGTCGAGCAGGCTCGCTTACTTCAGATGGAACTCATAAAAATATTGTCGTCGGGGGGTTTCCATCTGAGGAAGTGGACTTCCAATAGCAGTGAATTCCTGGAAAACCTTCCATCCTCGGACCTGTACTCACAGGACTTTATACATTTCGAAGAAATGTCAGACATTTCTTTAAAAATATTGGGATTGCTATGGCAACCTCAATCAGACTGCTTTCGTTTTCGAGTCGCAGTTGCTCATCAAGGTCGGTGCACAAAACGCACCATTCTGTCAGAGATAGCCAGGCTCTTCGACCCGTTAGGCTTTCTCTCGCCTGTAACCTTCCTCGCCAAGTACCTAATGCAGTTGCTCTGGGTTTCCGGTGTTTCATGGGATGGCGATGTCCCGAAAAACGTTCGGCTTGAATGGCAGGAATTTAAGGCCCAACTTTCGTCGTTGAGCTCTGTGGCTATTCCTCGCCGTATAGTCGGGGAATTTGACGTATTACAAGTGCATGGATTTTGTGATGCGTCAGAACGTGGCTTTTGTGCCGTAGTTTATTTTCGTACGATGTGTAAAAATGGCGATATCTTCGTCAAATTAGCTTGCGCTAAGTCCAAAGTTGCGCCACTACGTAAATTGTCAGTGCCACGTCTTGAATTGGTTGCAGCGGTTCTTTTATCAGACTTAATAGCGTCAGTCGTGGTGGCTCTAAAGCCCTTTCACTCGATACAACAGATCTTCGCATGGTCGGACTCAACTGTGGCGTTGAATTGGATAAAATCGTGTCCGTCCAAATGGAAGACGTTCGTCCAAGAAATAGTTCCTCCCGACTCCTGGCATCATGTCAGAACCACTGATAACCCGGCAGACTGTGGATCACGTGGGTTACTACCTAGCGACTTAGTGAACCTAAGTTGCTGGTGGAACGGACCTTCTTGGCTTAGAGACCCCAGTGAAAACTGGCCCAAGTCGGTGTTGTCGATAAATAAAGATGTGTAGTTAGGCTACAACGATCTTTGTAGTAAAGTAACTATAAACTTACGTGCAGGGTTCGGGAGATTCACAGGTCAAAATAACACACACCAAGTCAATCCTTAAGTAATATAATGTTCTCAATAGCACATACAAGCATAAGGGTAAGCAAAGGCGTAAAGAAAGCGCGTGAAAGTACAAGCGAAAGCGAGATAGTTCGGAGCACAAGCGACATGCGTCTAGCGTCGAATCAAGTAGCAGACTGCAGGAGCGGTCAGCGGGCGGGCACTGCGCAGCCCGGTGTGCGAGTGACGTCACGCGGTACCGTTGGAGCTGGCCGCCGCGCGCTTCCACGGGCATCGGCTGTGTCGACGCGGCCGGGAACTTGGTAAGCAAATATGTGTCGATTTTGTATGAATGAATGTCGTTTATTCACCAGAAACATATGGTACATACAGATGTTACAATCAATTAGCGTCCCTAAATATGTTTCGCCAAAACAGGCATGTGAAAATTTAATGTCATAAGTTAAATTAAGAATTGTAATATAAAAATTAATGAATCCAATTAAAAATAAAATTCAAAATTTAAATATGTCAATCTGATATCAAAATCAACATTACAAATAAGTTAAAATAAAATTAGGTAAAAAATTAATAAACATTGTGAATACAGTTCTTAATTTAAATTTTAACATGTCAATCAAATTAAATTTAAACATGTCAATCAAATTAAAAAGTGAAATGGTAGATAAGAGATAACATAATTACATTAATAGAGAAATAATACAAATGAGTTAAAATAGGATGAAGTCAAGATACATTGGAGGAATAACAATACAAATCAAATTCATATATTAAAAAATTGTCTTAAACTTAAAAAATTGAAAGAATGGTATCATATTGAAAACAACAAAAAAAAACATGCGAAAACATGCAAAAAACCTGTCCATCAAAATTTGTGTTCAAAAAATTCTTTGATACTATAAAAACCGTGTTCGCACAATAACTTATATAATTTAGTTTTAAATTCTGGGTCAGATAAAGATTTTATAGATGTCGGCAATTTGTGGTAAATTTTGATGCACATGTTATGGGCGCTTTTGTGTCTAAGAGCTAATTTGTTATTTGCCGGTAATGCCAAGCGATATCTTCTCTGCGGTCTAGTTGTTTCTTTATCAGTTATTGTAAAGAGTTCTAGGTGTTGTTTGACAAAATTGGCTGTTTCGAAGATGTAGAGACAAGGAAGTGAAAGTAGATTAAGTTTTTAAATAGAGGTCTGCATGATTCGCGATTTTTAACACCACACAATGTCCGAATGCATTTTTTTTGGGCCACGAACGCGCGATCTGCATCACTAGAATTTCCCCACATAAGGATTCCATATCTTAGTACGGACATTATATACGCATGGTACGTCGTCAGTGCAGTTTGTGAAGAGACGGTTTGTTTAAGAGGCCATAGTGCAAAGACAAATTTATTAACTTTCTTGCAAACTATGTCAACGTGTTCCTTCCAGTGGCAATGCGTATCTAGGGTCATACCAAGGAATGTTGTACTTTTTACTTCTTCTATAGCGTCAGAGTTGTGCTTGATTTGCAATTGATGTGTCTTCGACTTATGCCCTAGTAGCATTTTGCGTTGGCCAACCGTAGCTAACGGTTGGGAAAAAGTTGGGAAATCGTTAGTAGCAATCTAACGAATTGGCAACAATGGCCCTAATGCTATTTATGGTTCGTTTTCCAACTGCAAAACCATACAAACATCTAACATAGGCCCTACCACAGTTATCAGTTGGGTTACCAACAAATAATACATACGAACAAACGACGTAGGCCCTACTACCGTTTTTGGTTAGATTTCCTACAAAAAATCCATACGAACAGCCAACATAGGCCCTACTGTGGTTTTGGTCGGATTTCCAACAGAAAATCCCATACGAGCAGCCAACATAGGCCCTACTGCAGTTTTGCGCAGCGATCCCAACAAAAAAACCATACGACCATACAACATAGGCCCTACCGCCGACTTAGTTGGCTTCCCTACCAAAAAATCCCTACGAGCAGCCAACATAGGCCCTACTGCGGTTTTATACGGCGTTATGAACAAACAATCCATACGATCATGCAACATAGGCCCTACCGCGGTTTTGGTCGGATTTCCAACCGAAAATCCCATACGAGCAGCCAACATAGGCCCTACTGCAGTTTTGCGCAGCGTTCCCAACAAAAAAACCATACCACTATACAACGTAGGCACAACCGCCGACTGAGTTGGCTTTCCAACTGAAAATCCCATACGAGCAGCCAACATAGGCCCTACTGCAGTTTTGCGCAGCGTTCCCAACAAAAAAACCATACGACCATACAACATAGGCCCTACCGCCGACTGAGTTGGCTTTCCTACCATAAAATCCCTACTAGCAGCCAACATAGGCCCTACTGAGGTTTTGTACGGCGTTCCGAGCAAAAAATCCATACGATCATGTAACATACAACCTACCGCGGTTTTGGTCGGATTTCCAACAGAAAATCTCGTACGAGCACCCAACATAGGCCCTACCGCCGACTTTGTTGGCTTTCCTACCAAAAAATTGGAATTTAGCGCTATCTCGTGTCGAGTAGAGGCATTGCTCATCTGTCACGGGCCTGGACATAGGCTAAACAAGTACTTTTTACGCTATTCATCACCAGAGAGCACATAGCATTAGTACTATTGCATATTGAAAACAGCATAGGGCCAACAGTGGGCCACATAGGAATCCAATGGCAGCGGGAAGAGAGGGGAATTCGGAAACAAAGTGCGGTGCGGGGGGCGGTGGACAGGAGCACGCGCGCGCGGCGCGCGAATTCGATCGGCCATTTTGTTATCGATCTCCATCGTGAATAGTGCGTGTAAACGTATACTTAGTGGTTATATTTTCTTTTGAGTGCGTGCGTGCATGGTATAAAGTATTACTTGTTTTTGAAAGGGTTGCATATTTACTTAGCAAATATGTATAAAAAATTGTGTGCAAGTTAATACTTACATGTTATATTCACTAATCAAATAACAATATATCGTGTTTATTAAGCAATCCTTTCAAAATCACGTTCAGTACGATCAAAGTGGTGGAATTTAATGATTCTGATGGTGACGGCGTGGTCTTAGTGTAATACTTATGTAACAGAAGAGTGAATCACGCCTCGCAAGAAGGAGTGCCTTTGGCCTCCTCATAAAATCGTCAGTACAGTACCTATGCCTCACAACTAAAATATTACCGGACGAGAATTGACATGTGTATCCCATTAAACGCATATTGTACGAGACAGGTGAGTTAATATTAGTTAATTTAATTTTTAAATCACAAGGTCAATTTAGTTTTGTAACGTCGTGTGTTCATTTTGATTTAATATCTGTTTAAAACTGATGCTGGCAAAGCTGCCATTTCTCTATAAGTACATAGGTAATAATAAATAGTTTTAGCTATTTGTCGTTTTTATGAAAAGGTTAGTTTTAGCTATTTCATCACAGTCCTCTTTGTCTGTGTCATTTAAATGTGTGTTCATCTCTCTTCTAACAGATGGCTGCGTCCTTGTCAATTGGCTGACGAAACTGGCCAGTGTGGACGCCACATTAAAGTTGCTGAATAATCCAGCGTCTAATTAACTTATTTGGACCTTGCGCGATGAGCGGACCATTGGATTTTTGACACCTGAACCACTGAAATGACGGAGTGCAACTGCTCGGAATCGGAGGTCAAAATATGTTAGTCCAGTCATGACGTTGACAAATTTGGGCTAGTATGATGCCTTTTATGGCCCGCCATAAAGAATGTGTCCCTTTCTCACTTATATACTTGCTAGAAAGTGATGAATGTTTTAAGGCCGCTCAAAAAGCATCGTGCTACAGGGCCAGCATTCAAATACAATTAATTATAATAGAAACATATCGATTATAAATCGAGGTTGTCTTTTTTTTTCCTTACAATAAAATTATAAACGTATTATGTGATGTTTTATTTTACGGTCTAGCTGTACAAAATGATGGTAACGCAAGTAAATGTGAAAAGTCTCAGAAGGCATTTAAATCTCCGTTAACAGTTAATGTGCAGTTACGTTTGTAAATTCGGTTACTTAAAGACGTTTACTTTGTATGTTACAGATGTTTATTCTCACGAAGGCGGTTTGTGAGTATTATGCACATGCACATTGTTGTGTGCTCGGCTAATATAGAATCTCTCTCGAGATTACGCACCTAGAAACCATGGACATGTGCACTAAATAGGTACCACCCCACAACAAATGTACGATCCCTACCGACCACGAGCGACGCCGGGGCGCACATTGTAAGTGCCAAAGGAAATTGAAGCTTCTCTGCTGTAGTTAAATTCCACTACTCGCGCGCGCAGGTGGCAAGCTGCGTAAATTCCGTGCAAAAATGGAATTTAACTACAGCAGAGAAGTTTCAATTTCCTTTGGCACTCACAATGTGCGCCCCGGCGTCACCCGGTCAGTGGAGATCGTGTATAAGTAAGACCAACCCGCCTTCGTGAGATAAACAACTGTACCTAACTCTACTAACTGCCAACGGCTATTCTACAGTTGGTACAGAGTGTTTTTATTTTGTAGGCCCTTCTTACGCAATGTTGCTTTAGGTCCAACAGTCGGAAACTGTGGTTGGCCCAACATAGTTCTCGTAGTAATGTTGCTGTAGGCCCTACTTTGCAAATGTAAATTGGCCCTACAACCGGAAACGGTGGTTCGCCCAACGTAGTTGTCGTAGTAATATTGCTGTAGGCCCTACGTTGTAAATGTAAATTGGCCCTACAGCCGGAAACGGTGGTTGGCCCAACATAGTCATCATAGTAGGCCCAATGTTGGGAGACATCGTTGGCTTTACCGAAAACAGGTGTTTCACTCGCAACGGTTGACCAACCATTCGGTGATCAATGGCCCTACGAAATGCCAATTTAAAATGCTACTAGGGTGTGATTTAAATTGCATAAATTTAGTTTTGCTGAGATTCATTTTAAGGTGATTACTGTCAAGCCATTTTACAACATCGCGTGCTCCATTGATATCATTTTCAAAAGCGTCTTTGTTTCTACCTTCGATTATTATTGTTGTATCGTCGGCAAATAGAATGCAGTCATGTTTTATCGAATCTGGTAAGTCATTTATGTATAGTAGAAATAGTAGAGGTCCTAAAATACTCCCCTGAGGGACGCCGTACTTCTTGGTTTTGTAGCAAGAGCTGAATGTGCTGACTATATTATTGATAGTTTTATTTATTTGGGTACATTGTTGTCTATTAGACAAGTAGCTTTCAATCCAGGAGTGAGCTGGTCCTCTAAATTCCGTATTTGTATATTTTGTCCAAAAGTAACCTGTGACATACTGTGTCAAATGCTTTAGACATATCAAGGAATAGTACGCCTACTGGTATTCCTTTTTTATATATAGGTTTCACTATACATTTTTTCAGTGTATTGGGAAATACTCCATGTTCAAATGATGTATTTATCAGATTTGAAATTTGATATGAGAGTGTGAGTGAGATTTCTTTTAATATTCGAGTGGGTATTTTGTCATAACCGGTGGATTGTGTATTTTTAAGGGTTTGGATTATTTTATAAATCTCATAAGGTGTGGTTGGTGACAGAAATATACCATGAGGACAAGTATTCAGAGTTTTCGAATTCTTTTGAGCTGTATCTGTGATTGAAAATCCAGTTGTGTTTATAAAGTGCTCGTTAAATGCTTCAGCTATATGTTGAGGTGATTGTATTGATATTTGATGACTATCTGTGATACTAATTATTTTATTGGCTGTTGGTTGGTCAAAGTTTTGTTTTATTAAATTCCATGTTGCGCGACATTTTTTTTTCGCTTTTTCGATGAAGTTAGTATTGCAAAATTTTTGTGAGTGTGCAATACATTTTCTTAATATGCTTGTATATGTGTGCAGTTCATTTTTATTACTTACAGTATTGTTTTTGTTTTTATTCTTATAGTGTTGGTAATAAAGTTTCCTTTTCTTAATGCAGCAATTCCTTAAAGATTTTGTTAGCCATTTCTTTGTTTTATTACGATTAACGGTTATTTTAACTTTAATTTCAGGGAAGCAAAGGTCGTGGAATAATATTAAATTTTCATGAAGTATTTTGAATGATTCGTCAGGGCTGGCTTCGTAAATTTCGGAAAATGTTAAACTGTTAATGCATTCTTTAAACTTCTTCACGTTGTCGTCGCAGTAGTCCCTTTTTTTATATACCAATAACGGGATAAATTTTTAATTTTACAGTTAAAGGATGACTCACGCTAGAACGGGACGTGTCCGGCCCGGGCCGTTTTCTCAGAAAAACGACGGCGTTTTTGCGCAGCCCAAGCCCGGCCGGGCCACGGCCGAGGCTCGGAAGCGGCTCGGTGTCGGCCCGGTGTCGGTCGCTCATATGTAACACCAACGTTTGACGGCCGGTCTACCTACAACCGAGGCTCGGACGACGCTCGGTCCCGGCCCGGCCCGCACACGGCCCGTTGACCTACAACAACGCTCCGCTGTTCAGCAGCCCGGTCCCGGCTCGTGCTCGGCCCGGGCGGCTCGGACACATACGACAAAAATACGAAGGTTGTAAGGTGTCATATATGAATATGTGAAATATGGGAGTCCAACTAACCTTGCACTTAGTCGGTTTACATTATTTGATGTGCTCATAAAAAAATAGTTTAGCGCAAAGGTTTATTAATAAGGGCTATTGTAGATTATATTTTTAAGGGCTATTGTACATTATACGATATTTTCTTACGAATCATCTTATTAAGACGAAACAAAATCTCTGTTTGTTCTAATAGGTACCTACCTACTTAAAATAGATAGTGCCTGGGCGACCGAGCTCAGCTCGGGTGAAAATACGGCGAAAACGAATTTTCTCAGACAGACCTAGCTAGATAAATCGATTTCTCGCCCCCGTAAACCCCTTATTCCAAATCCGTAGAGCCGTTTCCGAGAACGTGATTGCAAATATATACATACATACAAAATTGCTCGTTTAATAGTATAGGATATTTATGTACTTTTTTTGCAAACAACAGTCAGGGTTGGATATATTATTATTTAATTAGTCTGTCTTACTTCGTCCGTTTGAAACTCGTTTATAACGTAGCTACATACAAACTTTCGTCCCCCATTTCTGTTCTTATAAAAAGAAAAAGCTTAGTAGCCTTTTCCTTCACGAGGATTCAATCTACCACCATACCAACTTTCATCTTAATCGTTCCAGCGATTTAAGCGTGAAATGGTAACACACAGACAGACATATTCACAGAGCTTCGCATTTATAATATTAGTAAGGAACTGAATATGCAGAAGTAGCTACTGGTTGTCTAACTGTATGTACAAAATACAATAATAAAACAGGACAAGGCATAAAGTTTTTTTATTAGTACTAATCTTGCAAAATCACATGGGTTTACATGGTTATGTATAAACACACAACTAATAGTTTTTTAACAACGTGCCCATATTGTTACATTACAGTTTTCGTAGTGATTTTTTCATAGCGTGCCTAAGATTACGCAGATTTAAGTAATGGGCTTCATACGAGATGTGTGAAAATATAGATTTCCATCTTCGTAGAATGATCAGATAAGATTTATTATTACTTCATAACTGTGGTTATTCCGATCTGTTACCCTATAGAATGAATAACAGATCGGAGTAACCGCATAGCTGTCAAAAATAAAGACGCACCACAAAAATAATGACTGCACGGCTATCACGCGACGGCGCGCGAGCTCTCTCGATTTTTTTCGCACTATCCGTCTCTCTCCTATTAGAACACTTAGAACGAGAGGTATAGTGCGAGAAAAATCGAGAGTAGGTATGTCGCGGCCGTCCCATGATAGACGTGCTGATATGCTACGTAGACGACGTAAATGCAGACAAGTATATAGTTTATGAAACTCTTACGGTGCGTTCAGAAAAATTGATGATTTCCGATTTCCGCTTTTGCTAGTCTGATTATCATGCATGTGAACTAACCTTAACGTCGGTTACCGAATACCAATACTTAGAAAAGGTAACCAACCTAAAGCCTCGTAGCCTAACTAACCCACAGATTTATAAAAACGGCAGCTAAGAGTATGCGCGCACGAGCAACTTTGTCGCCGGCGACAGTACATCTGTCTCTTTCGCACGCTAGAAGTGAGAAAAAGAGAGATGTACTGTTGCTGGCGACAAAGTTGCTCGTGCGCGCCTACACTAAGTCTTGTGACCCATACCCATGACAAGATGTCAAAGTCAAATGTCATGAATCGATTGCACCTGACTTTGACAGCTGTAATCCAATTTGCCGTTGGAATAAAAAAAAACACCAATATTTTTATTTATAACATTGAATAATGAAGTATATAAGTATAGTAGGTATTAAACTTATTGAGTAGATGAATTTGCCGCCCGCTGATGGAGAAATATTTTTCTTTCCGCCGTGCTATGTTGAAGCAGTTGGGTCCGTCCGTAGGCTGACAGAGAAGTGATGGCATCCGATTGGACATCTTCTTCCCGCCATGCCACGTGTGCTGCTCCAGCTAGTAGCCTGTTGTTGCTGCAGTATAGTATCATCTAGACCGGCTCACCTCGCTCGTACATGTAACAAGAAATAAAACGTCCAACTACAGGAGAAAGAAAATTACCACAAGCTATCAGTAAATACAGTTACAAAGTTTATTTGATGAATTAAATAATTGCACGGTTATTTAATTTTAATTTTTAGTAAGTAGATGCTTTTCACAATCATAACTCCATATAGCAGGACTACGCGATACGCTATAAAAAAAAAACTGCAAGATTTAAATATCCGTAAGTGAACGTTCATGAGATACAGCCTGGCGACAGACGGATAGACATACATACAGACAGACATACAGACAGACCGACAGACAGACATACAGACAGACAGACATACAGACAGACAGACAGACGGACTGACAGAAGTCTTAGTAATTTAATATTTATTTACTAATATTTATTTATTTATTTATTTATTGACAAATACATTTACGTGACATTACAGTAAAAACCAATGCGTCACGAATCACGAAACTAAAAACAACAAATAATACTATTTAGGCGACGAAACGGCGTGGCCCCGTTGCATCGTCATCTCCGGTGTAGGATTCGGCAGATTTTAATAGTGTGCCGTTTTACCCTTTGGGTACGGAACCCTGAAAACATCACTGATAACGCATTCACCACGATACTGCTACTTTTTCTGTGCCTACTATCTATTTTACTACCTAACCTACCATTATACGATACTATAGTGCATGAGCTCCTGGGGCACATTACAGTATTACATACAGAGCGGACACGAACCGCCCCTCGCCGAAGTCGGTCACCTCGCAGATGGGCGTCATTTAGGGGGCACGATCGAGTGCAGTTTAGTGCGACCACGTGCGACGCTCTGCTCTTACTGATTGAAATTGAACTAGCATACGATATTACTGAAAACCGCATCTAAATAGGTTAAGCCCCTTCTGAGATTTGCGTGCACAAACGCACAGACAAACAGATAAACAGACAAACCGACAAACAGACATCATTTCTTTGGGCTCTATTGCGTTTATGAAGGCCCCCCATAAAAGTGTTTTTAATATATTTGCCATGTACAGTCGAGTTCATAAATATATGTACACTTTTTTACCTAACCGAACGCGTTTGCATACTAATTGTTAGCGGCCGCATTCGAGTTGGTAAAAAAGTGTACATATATTGGAGAACTCGACTGTACAGACAGCGATCAGTTACGATTTTATTATATGTATTGATTAGTACGTACTTATTTTTAGCAGTCAATCTTACGCTGGTGTTGGGTGTGGGTCTTGAAATCATCTTGTGTCAGGGTCCAACAACTTTCGTAAGTATCTCAAAATCCATATGAAACAAAAACATTACAATTGGGAAACACGATAAAGACATACCGACAGACAGATACGTAGATAATACACGATAGCGGACAAGGATTCGCATACGGAGGGTTCCGTACCAATCCTGTAACGGCTGTAACAGACGGACGTACGGATCGGCAGATAGTGGAGCCTTTGTTAAGGGTTCAAATATAATCCTTTTAGGTACACAACTCTTAAGAAGATGATCCTTACTTTACAAGTTGGTTAATAAACTGTATTTTATGGTATAAGTTACACCCTAGTTTTTTTTAAGAATACTATGCGAGTCGCCACGCTGAAGAACATTTTGTAATCAATTTAATGTGCTCAATTACTGACACCTTTTGTACCTAATAAATGTGTTATAGATAAATATAAATATAATAGTTTCAATGGGAATGTCACTCTAATTAAATGAACTATCTACCTACTCCAATTTTGTACTTCGCCATGCCATTGCCATACACATGACATTTCACGTAGTTTCAACACTTTACTACATGAACAGCTTTCCGATAGTAACTGTAGTGTATTGGTTAGGTACTAAAGCACATAGCAAAGATGCTGATATGTTTGCCATATAGATACTGTGCCGATCCCTCATCATCAATTCCATTTCCATCACCTGAAGCACTAGTAAAGTAAGAAATCTGTGAAGTAGGTACCTACATAATTACTACACTTACTTACGTACTTACATAATTCAAACGATACAGCCCTGTAACAGCCGGACGGATGAACATATAGATGAGCCTTAGGGACCATTATGCACCCTTTTGGGTAAGTACAGAACTAGTAAAGTAAGAAATCTGTGAAGTAGGTACCCACATAATTACTACACTTACTTACGTACTTACATAATTCAAACGATACAGCCCTGTAACAGCCGGACGGATGAACATATAGATGAGCCTTAGGGACCATTATGCACCCTTTTGGGTAAGTACAGAACTAGTAAAGTAAGAAATCTGTGAAGTAGGTACCTACATAATTACTACACTTACTTACGTACTTACATAATTCAAACGATACAGCCCTGTAACAGCCGGACGGATGAACATATAGAGGAGCCTTAGGGACCATTATGCACCCTTTTGGGTAAGTGCAGAACTAAGAAGATACATTAAGTACCTCTTAATTTTTCATGTAAGTTGAAAATAATGCTAGGAGATTTGAGACATACATACTTACATCAAAATCTCAAGTGTCTACATACTTTGATTCAAATTATATAGCCCTAATGGTGGTCATAAGGTCATAAATGTTGTTATCATCATCATATCAGCCGAAAGAAGTCCGTTGCTGGGAAGGTCTATCCCCCCAAAAATGCCACAATGACCGGTTCTGCACCACCCACACCCAGCGGGCACCTGCGCGCTTTGCCTACCAGGTCATCAGTCCACCTTCTTGGGGTCTACCCACGCTGCGCCTTCCGGTACGTGGTCACCACTCGAGAAACTTTTCGCCGGTCTATCGGTTTTACGTTCAATCAACGTCCCAACGTTCAACCCTCCTAGCGTTTTCACGATTGTAAGTACCATTGTTTTGTGCCATCTACCCTTCCAACCCAGAGGGTAATGTACCTACACCTTGTTGTTAGCTAATCTCAAGAACATGACCGTTTTCCTCACGATACTTACTTATTTACTTTTCACAGAAAAGCTATTATCAAGTACATCGACCTTCATCATCATCATATCAGCCGAAGACATCCACTGCTGGATATAGGCCTCCCTCAAAGAGTGCCACAGTATCGATCTAACCTCTAAGTAATATTAAAAGTTTTAAAACCGATTAATGATAATAACTACATAGCTGACCGCGCGGCTCCATTACCGCGCATCCATAGTACCTTTGTAACAATATAAAACTTTGTGTCACATCCAAACCTAGTGTATTTTGAGGATAATAAACTACACTTTCACTACACCAAGTCTTTTTTTTTAATGATACAGGGAATACGTAGATATTTTAAATCAATTACGTTATTTTAAAGTAATCTTTTTGTTTACGAACAATTTTGACATGTCATGCGTTGTCATGTACAAATGCAAATAACCATTCACGAACATTTAAACGTGATGCATACTTAATACTTCGCAAATTGATTATAGGTTCAGTAGCCTAAACTATGGGCGAAACTATGGACACTAATGTTTCGGGACACTAGAAATGTGCAATTAATGCAACGTCGATTCGTGAAATCCCCCATTGTGTAATATTTTTACATTAACACAATTCTTGCGAAAGCTGAATTTTGCATGATGTATCTGAAGGTACATAGTTGACGATTCTGTGTATAAAGCTACAGACATGCTACCTGAATAACTGCTGAATTAAAAAAAAATTGCTTGCCATTTTTATTTGTTTACAAACACTAATATAGTAAGGTTTGCCGTGGTATGTGCATCTGTGAAAATTAAGTAGTCACAAGTTAGCATTTCATATAAATAATAATTATGCTTTATTATACACTAGCTTCTGCCCGCGACTCCGTCCGCGTAGAACTCATTTATATCGTAACACCATACAAACTTTCATCCTCAATTTCACTCCCTCCGGGGATGGTTTCCGGGATAAAAACTATCTTCATACCAAATTTCATCTCAATCGGTTCAGCGGTTTAAGCGTGAAGAGGTAATAGACATACAGACAGACAGACCAGACACACTTTCACATTTATAATACTAGCTTCTGCCCGTGACTCCGTCCGCGTGGAAATCGTTTTTATTGCAGCTCCATACAAACTTCAACCCCCCATTTCATCCCCTTAGGGGGTGATTTCCAGGATGAAAACGATCCTATGTCCTTCCCCGGGATTCAAACTATCTCCTTACCAAATTTCATCGCAATCGGTTCAGCGGTTTAAGCGTGAAGAGATAACAGACAGACAGACAGACAGACACACTTTCGCATTTATAATATTAGTATGGAGTATGGCTAGTATGGAATGGATATGGATTAGTATGGATTATTAATACTTATTCTGAGATGGGCAGCGGCGGTGACGTTCCTGTCATATCATAAGCCGAGCTGATATTGACTACGTTTACCGACCATTCACATCAAAGCAAAACCAGTGAAAGTCTGACCTCCGAACACGCATAGTTGTTATGACCCTCGGAATTGTTATACATATTGGTTGAATGGTGAGGTGGAATGGAAAAGGTTGTGAATATTATGACTGTCACATTGATTATTAAAAATCGTTCATGAGACGTTGTTTGCAATGGCTGGGTTCTTTTATCAGAAAATGTATACTAGGAACCTAATAATGAATTTCAATCAACTCTTTTTACCCGACTGCCGAAGGAGAGGAGGGTTATTACATGGCATGTTTTTTTATGGGATCTTGCTTATTTTTGTATGTTATTGTGTTATCATCAATATACAAATTATAAATGCAGTCCCATTCTTACTTTTTCATTTTTTGTCCCATTCACTATGCTCCAATGCAATTTGAGAAACGCCAGATCCTTTCAAATTCGTCGGCAATTTTCCTCCACGTCTCTTCGTTTGGCTGTGGCATCACCTCTTTCATTAAACAATAAACTATTGCTGGACGAGTTTCGTCAACAATTTTACAAACGGCAGAATGACCCATTCGAAAATTGAGCGAAAGTGTTTTGAATGAATCCCCGTAGTCAGGAATCTGCAAATAAATTTAACCTTTAGTTTATAATTTACAAATAGATTTAAATGTATAATTATTGAAACGTCGTAGGTACCTATTATTATTGGGTAGCATTACCTATAAAAGCTACGGTAGCCTAGTGGTTCAGGCATGCGGCTGTCAAGCGGCGGTCGTGGGTTCAAATCCTGGCACGTACCAATGAGTTTTTTGGAGCTTAGGTACGGAATATTTACCGTTAGCTTTTCGGTGAAGGAAAAAATCGTGAGGAAACCTCTCATTCATCAAAACGGACCCCGGGCTCCTTTAGAGGCACAACCGGGAATAACGCTAGGAGGTTGATAGTTAGTAGCAGTAGCATTTCTAAATTTAATTTGTTTTGAAGTAGCACCTCAAGCGTCAACTCCGAGCGATTGACTGTTTCCTACCAAAAACTTATACATCCTTATAAAAGAACTTATATACCTAAACGTCCTATTAGTCCTGTACTATAAAGCAAAGATATGCTCTTGTGGATGAGAATAGGCTAAGGAACAAAGTGGGCCAGTGCTGCTTGGACACTTTTCGTCAACATCTTCGCAGATGCTGTACATACCTGTGCAAGTTTCCTCACGATTTCCCTCCAACTAAAACTATCGACATTCTCCACTCACACTGGCGAGTCGACCGTCGCGCACGCCTCCCAAAGGTCCGAAGCACCATTGCGTCGTGAGCGGGAAATACATTCAAATAATAATAACGCGCACATTTATGTTTTCACAAAATTTCAACTCGTCAACGTCACACAAACAATATAGAATCTGCCCACCTGACCGTACACAAACACAGACACCATAGCCTATGAATACTTGCAACTTGTGCAGTATAACAAGCTTGTTCTCAACCCTTTATTTAGACTTCTGATTATGCTTAGTCGAATCGCGGCGTCAGGATATATTTGTGAGTGAGCTTAAAATAAGAAACAGAATAGCGGGGCTGGAGAAAAATGCACACTCACACTCTCATAGCACATACCTACTCAGATTTTATTGGATTATTTATTCGATATTGCTTACCTTAAACAAAGAGCTAGTCGATGTTCGGAGGATATAGGTTTCTGGAACCTTGTAATTTTCTTTTCCAAACAGTGTTTAACTTTATCATGGATATGCACGGAAAGAATCTTGTGTCATGTGAAAGTAATCATAAAATTTGTCATCATAGGTCCAACGATCTTTACACAAAATGTCGGATTCTCCTCTTTCTTCACGGGAACGCCAAGCGGATGCACGCCAAATTGTCTTGAAGAACATGGTGCCAAATCTTCTTCTTCGTCTTGAATTGTTGCAACAGCTAATATTACATCGAAATCAGACACTCTCGACATTTTATTATTTTTATTACATATGTATTTAAGATTACGTATTTATAAGATAATATAATTATGATGCAAAGGGATTATGTTGCAGTACTCGAATAAATTGCAATGACAATGTCAATGTCTTTGTTAATGACATTAAATAGCGAAAGCGGCCCGGTTGCTGCCCGTTGTGATTGACACGCAACGCTCGTGAGCGGCCCGGCCGCGGCACGGTGTCGGCCCGGTGTCGGCCCGGCCCGGTGCGAGCTCGGTGACATGTCGTTTGCATAATGTCCCGGCCCGGTGGCCGAGCTGCGGACGAGGCTCGGCTCGTTGCAGGCTCGGACACGGCCCGTTGGCGAAATGTGACAACCAAATAAGCTCGTTGACGGCTCGTCACGATTACGGCCCGGGCCCGTCACGGCCCGTTCTAGCGTGAGTCATCCTTAAATGTTAATGTCTGTGCCGTGTCGTGGTCGGATAGGCCTAGCGGATGGGTTTCGCCTTTAGCTTTGCGAATATTGCTAAGAACGTGGTCAATGCAATTACTTTTACGGGTAGGTATGTTTATATGATTGCATAGATCGTAGTTGTCAAGCAGACTCAAATACTCCTTAGTAATATTGTTACTGGCCGAAGTGTTTATGTTCATATCTCCGCAAGTAACAATCCTTTTGTTACGTTTGGATAGGAGAAGGCCGAATAGGTTATTTAGAGACTATAAAAATTTATTGGCATTTGCATCTGGCGTTCTATATAAGCAGACGATAATAAGATTGCTATCTACGATTTCGATGCCGCAGCATTCAAATTCTCTTTCAACAGCGAACTTTTTCAAAGTCACGAGTTCATCATAATATATGTTTTTCCGAACCATTATAGAAACTCCGCCTCTTTTTTTATTTTTACGTGAAAAGAAGGATGCTAACTGATAATTGTTAAGAAAAAGATTACTTTCAGTACCTGAGCTAGGAAATGTTTCTGAAAAACACAGTACAGTTGGCGAGATGGCTTTTTTACTAAGTTCATCGAGTATTATTTCGATTTCATCTCGTTTTGTAAGTATAGGTACCGGCTATATTTTGGTGTAAAATACAGAATACGTTATTCACGAAAAAAAATGTTGTCTTCTTGCATCGGTTTTTTATATGACTTAGCAGGGTCCAGTGAAGTAGGAAGCTCTGAGTTGGGCAACTTGGGCATCGTGGTATCTGTATGTGTTGCAGTTTGTGCATTCAATGTCACGGGTAGGCTGTCAGGGGCGCTCAGGGATCGCTGAGGTTGTTGAGCTCCCGCGCTGGGTAGACAATGCGCAAGTTGGTTAGATACCTCGGGTTGCTGAGGTTGCGTGGGTTGCTGTGACTGTGATGGTGATGATGATTGTGTATTTGTCACGTACTCTTGACCATTTACATATAATCGTCCGTTGCGTATAACAGCGTGCTTGCCATTTTTGCGCGCGCTAATAAGGCATTCTCTCAAATGTTTTCTATTTTTCAACGCAGTAATGTATATTGTTATTTGTCTATATGTGCTTATGTATGTATGATATATGTATGTGCCTACTATATATATTGTATTTGTATGTAGAAGTATATTTATACCATGTATTATTGTGTAATATTTATAAGTAAGTATTTATGTAATGTATATGTATATAAGTAAATATTGTATATTTATTCATATGTACATATAGGTGGCAACGCCACAGATGTTCTTCATGAAGAACAAAAAATTACCGTTCTCGTATCGTCCAATAAGGACGATTTAGTCGGAGACACACTTCAATATGTGTTAGCATATTGTATTCGGTTTACAGTGAACTGTAAACAAAAAACTGTCGATCATCGTGTTTTCGGAGCTTTACAGCCATCAGAGATTCACAAGGCGCTTATGATGTTAGTTAAAGTTGTGCAAGAGAGTGCGTTCTCGTCAGAGTTGGAACTCATAGAAAAAGGTTCACCAAACTCACTTCCTAAGAGTTTCCGCAAACTATCACCGTTCGTGGATGAGGCGGGTTTTCTCAGGGTGGGCGGTCGCTTGGCTAATGCAAAGATCTGCTTCGAAGCAAAGCACCCACTACTATTGCCCCGCTATCATCGCCTCACTTCGCTGATAATCCAGGAGTATCACACTCGCTTCATGCACCCTGGTGCGCAAACTCTCCAGAATCTCATTGCACAAAACTTCTGGATATTGTCGTGTAAACGCGTCATTCGATCGGTAATCTCCGGCTGTATTAAATGTTTTCGTGTTCGTCCACAAGTTGCCCCTACTCCGTTTATGGGAAACTATCCATCGTACCGTGTTAACCAACTTAAATGCTTTTCGAGTTCAGTTATCGATTACGGTGGACCCTTCAATATAGCTTTCGGACGTGGTCGTGGTGCCAAAACCTTTAAAGGGTACATTTGTGTTTTCGTGTGCACCGCCACGAAAGCTATACATATCGAACTGGCATCCGAACTGTCAACGGAGGCATTTCTGGCCACTTTGCGCCGTTTTATCGTTCGTCGTGGTCGCTGCAGCCATCTCGTTTCCGATCAGGGCAGGAATTTCATCGGTGCTAGCAACTACCTTGGTTCTCTTATGCAAAAGGCCACTGAGTCCCAGGAGATTAAGTTCTCGTTCAGTCCCCCTGGGGATCCTCATTTCAACGGTTTAGCAGAAGCCGGAATCAAGTCGGTGAAAACACACCTAACTCGTGCTATCGATACGCAAAGATTGACCTTCGAGGAGTTCTATACAGAGCTGACACAGGTAGAGGCGATGTTAAACTCGCGCCCTTTGACGCCTCTTAGTTCGGACGCCAATGACCTCGCAGCCTTAAGCCCGGGCAATCTGCTGACCTTAGAACCTCTTTTGATTATGCCCGAGGAGAAATTGGTACATTTAAATATAAGCGTCCAGCACCGGTGGAAACTTATTCAAAAGATCCATCAGTCCTTCTGGTACCGATGGCAAAGTGAATACATACACACACTACAGCAGAGGGCAAAGTGGGACAAAACCCATGCTAATATTACCGTGGGAGCAATGGTGCTCATAGTTAATGAACAGTTAGACCCCCTAAAATGGCCATTAGGTCGTATCGTTGCTCTGCACCCCGGTGCAGATGGAATATGTAGGGTAGTAACGGTTAGAACTGCCGCTGGGCAGTACAAAAGACCAGTGGTTAAGATTTGTCCATTGCCAGTGGCATGTGATACTTAATTAAAATAAAATTAAAATTGTAACTTATCACTTAGCCCTTGCAAGGCTAGTGTGAATCGTAGTAAATAGTTTTAGTTTAGTAACGTTCTGTTTCAAACAGCACCCTTTCGTACCTTTTGTCCCATTCACTATGCTCCAATGCAATTTGAGAAACGCCAGATCCTTTCAAATTCGTCGGCAATTTTCCTCCACGTCTCTTCGTTTGGCTGTGGCATCACCTCTTTCATTAAACAATAAACTATTGCTGGACGAGTTTCGTCAACAATTTTACAAACGGCAGAATGACCCATTCGAAAATTGAGCGAAAGTGTTTTGAATGAATCCCCGTAGTCAGGAATCTGCAAATAAATTTAACCTTTAGTTTATAATTTACAAATAGATTTAAATGTATAATTATTGAAACGTCGTAGGTACCTATTATTATTGGGTAGCATTACCTATAAAAGCTACGGTAGCCTAGTGGTTCAGGCATGCGGCTGTCAAGCGGCGGTCGTGGGTTCAAATCCTGGCACGTACCAATGAGTTTTTTGGAGCTTAGGTACGGAATATTTACCGTTAGCTTTTCGGTGAAGGAAAAAATCGTGAGGAAACCTCTCATTCATCAAAACGGACCCCGGGCTCCTTTAGAGGCACAACCGGGAATAACGCTAGGAGGTTGATAGTTAGTAGCAGTAGCATTTCTAAATTTAATTTGTTTTGAAGTAGCACCTCAAGCGTCAACTCCGAGCGATTGACTGTTTCCTACCAAAAACTTATACATCCTTATAAAAGAACTTATATACCTAAACGTCCTATTAGTCCTGTACTATAAAGCAAAGATATGCTCTTGTGGATGAGAATAGGCTAAGGAACAAAGTGGGCCAGTGCTGCTTGGACACTTTTCGTCAACATCTTCGCAGATGCTGTACATACCTGTGCAAGTTTCCTCACGATTTCCCTCCAACTAAAACTATCGACATTCTCCACTCACACTGGCGAGTCGACCGTCGCGCACGCCTCCCAAAGGTCCGAAGCACCATTGCGTCGTGAGCGGGAAATACATTCAAATAATAATAACGCGCACATTTATGTTTTCACAAAATTTCAACTCGTCAACGTCACACAAACAATATAGAATCTGCCCACCTGACCGTACACAAACACAGACACCATAGCCTATGAATACTTGCAACTTGTGCAGTATAACAAGCTTGTTCTCAACCCTTTATTTAGACTTCTGATTATGCTTAGTCGAATCGCGGCGTCAGGATATATTTGTGAGTGAGCTTAAAATAAGAAACAGAATAGCGGGGCTGGAGAAAAATGCACACTCACACTCTCATAGCACATACCTACTCAGATTTTATTGGATTATTTATTCGATATTGCTTACCTTAAACAAAGAGCTAGTCGATGTTCGGAGGATATAGGTTTCTGGAACCTTGTAATTTTCTTTTCCAAACAGTGTTTAACTTTATCATGGATATGCACGGAAAGAATCTTGTGTCATGTGAAAGTAATCATAAAATTTGTCATCATAGGTCCAACGATCTTTACACAAAATGTCGGATTCTCCTCTTTCTTCACGGGAACGCCAAGCGGATGCACGCCAAATTGTCTTGAAGAACATGGTGCCAAATCTTCTTCTTCGTCTTGAATTGTTGCAACAGCTAATATTACATCGAAATCAGACACTCTCGACATTTTATTATTTTTATTACATATGTATTTAAGATTACGTATTTATAAGATAATATAATTATGATGCAAAGGGATTATGTTGCAGTACTCGAATAAATTGCAATGACAATGTCAATGTCTTTGTTAATGACATTAAATAGCGAAAGCGGCCCGGTTGCTGCCCGTTGTGATTGACACGCAACGCTCGTGAGCGGCCCGGCCGCGGCACGGTGTCGGCCCGGCGTCGGCCCGGCCCGGTGCGAGCTCGGTGACATGTCGTTTGCATAATGTCCCGGCCCGGTGGCCGAGCTGCGGACGAGGCTCGGCTCGTTGCAGGCTCGGACACGGCCCGTTGGCGAAATGTGACAACCAAATAAGCTCGTTGACGGCTCGTCACGATTACGGCCCGGGCCCGTCACGGCCCGTTCTAGCGTGAGTCATCCTTAAATGTTAATGTCTGTGCCGTGTCGTGGTCGGATAGGCCTAGCGGATGGGTTTCGCCTTTAGCTTTGCGAATATTGCTAAGAACGTGGTCAATGCAATTACTTTTACGGGTAGGTATGTTTATATGATTGCATAGATCGTAGTTGTCAAGCAGACTCAAATACTCCTTAGTAATATTGTTACTGGCCGAAGTGTTTATGTTCATATCTCCGCAAGTAACAATCCTTTTGTTACGTTTGGATAGGAGAAGGCCGAATAGGTTATTTAGAGACTATAAAAATTTATTGGCATTTGCATCTGGCGTTCTATATAAGCAGACGATAATAAGATTGCTATCTACGATTTCGATGCCGCAGCATTCAAATTCTCTTTCAACAGCGAACTTTTTCAAAGTCACGAGTTCATCATAATATATGTTTTTCCGAACCATTATAGAAACTCCGCCTCTTTTTTTATTTTTACGTGAAAAGAAGGATGCTAACTGATAATTGTTAAGAAAAAGATTACTTTCAGTACCTGAGCTAGGAAATGTTCCTGAAAAACACAGTACAGTTGGCGAGATGGCTTTTTTACTAAGTTCATCGAGTATTATTTCGATTTCATCTCGTTTTGTAAGTATAGGTACCGGCTATATTTTGGTGTAAAATACAGAATACGTTATTCACGAAAAAAAATGTTGTCTTCTTGCATCGGTTTTTTATATGACTTAGCAGGGTCCAGTGAAGTAGGAAGCTCTGAGTTGGGCAACTTGGGCATCGTGGTATCTGTATGTGTTGCAGTTTGTGCATTCAATGTCACGGGTAGGCTGTCAGGGGCGCTCAGGGATCGCTGAGGTTGTTGAGCTCCCGCGCTGGGTAGACAATGCGCAAGTTGGTTAGATACCTCGGGTTGCTGAGGTTGCGTGGGTTGCTGTGACTGTGATGGTGATGATGATTGTGTATTTGTCACGTACTCTTGACCATTTACATATAATCGTCCGTTGCGTATAACAGCGTGCTTGCCATTTTTGCGCGCGCTAATAAGGCATTCTCTCAAATGTTTTCTATTTTTCAACGCAGTAATGTATATTGTTATTTGTCTATATGTGCTTATGTATGTATGATATATGTATGTGCCTACTATATATATTGTATTTGTATGTAGAAGTATATTTATACCATGTATTATTGTGTAATATTTATAAGTAAGTATTTATGTAATGTATATGTATATAAGTAAATATTGTATATTTATTCATATGTACATATAGGTGGCAACGCCACAGATGTTCTTCATGAAGAACAAAAAATTACCGTTCTCGTATCGTCCAATAAGGACGATTTAGTCGGAGACACACTTCAATATGTGTTAGCATATTGTATTCGGTTTACAGTGAACTGTAAACAAAAAACTGTCGATCATCGTGTTTTCGGAGCTTTACAGCCATCAGAGATTCACAAGGCGCTTATGATGTTAGTTAAAGTTGTGCAAGAGAGTGCGTTCTCGTCAGAGTTGGAACTCATAGAAAAAGGTTCACCAAACTCACTTCCTAAGAGTTTCCGCAAACTATCACCGTTCGTGGATGAGGCGGGTTTTCTCAGGGTGGGCGGTCGCTTGGCTAATGCAAAGATCTGCTTCGAAGCAAAGCACCCACTACTATTGCCCCGCTATCATCGCCTCACTTCGCTGATAATCCAGGAGTATCACACTCGCTTCATGCACCCTGGTGCGCAAACTCTCCAGAATCTCATTGCACAAAACTTCTGGATATTGTCGTGTAAACGCGTCATTCGATCGGTAATCTCCGGCTGTATTAAATGTTTTCGTGTTCGTCCACAAGTTGCCCCTACTCCGTTTATGGGAAACTATCCATCGTACCGTGTTAACCAACTTAAATGCTTTTCGAGTTCAGTTATCGATTACGGTGGACCCTTCAATATAGCTTTCGGACGTGGTCGTGGTGCCAAAACCTTTAAAGGGTACATTTGTGTTTTCGTGTGCACCGCCACGAAAGCTATACATATCGAACTGGCATCCGAACTGTCAACGGAGGCATTTCTGGCCACTTTGCGCCGTTTTATCGTTCGTCGTGGTCGCTGCAGCCATCTCGTTTCCGATCAGGGCAGGAATTTCATCGGTGCTAGCAACTACCTTGGTTCTCTTATGCAAAAGGCCACTGAGTCCCAGGAGATTAAGTTCTCGTTCAGTCCCCCTGGGGATCCTCATTTCAACGGTTTAGCAGAAGCCGGAATCAAGTCGGTGAAAACACACCTAACTCGTGCTATCGATACGCAAAGATTGACCTTCGAGGAGTTCTATACAGAGCTGACACAGGTAGAGGCGATGTTAAACTCGCGCCCTTTGACGCCTCTTAGTTCGGACGCCAATGACCTCGCAGCCTTAAGCCCGGGCAATCTGCTGACCTTAGAACCTCTTTTGATTATGCCCGAGGAGAAATTGGTACATTTAAATATAAGCGTCCAGCACCGGTGGAAACTTATTCAAAAGATCCATCAGTCCTTCTGGTACCGATGGCAAAGTGAATACATACACACACTACAGCAGAGGGCAAAGTGGGACAAAACCCATGCTAATATTACCGTGGGAGCAATGGTGCTCATAGTTAATGAACAGTTAGACCCCCTAAAATGGCCATTAGGTCGTATCGTTGCTCTGCACCCCGGTGCAGATGGAATATGTAGGGTAGTAACGGTTAGAACTGCCGCTGGGCAGTACAAAAGACCAGTGGTTAAGATTTGTCCATTGCCAGTGGCATGTGATACTTAATTAAAATAAAATTAAAATTGTAACTTATCACTTAGCCCTTACAAGGCTAGTGTGAATCGTAGTAAATAGTTTTAGTTTAGTAACGTTCTGTTTCAAACAGCACCCTTTCGTAGATTTAAGTATTCGTTGTCATAGTAAATACCGCGGCATTCTTGAGCATGCCGTCGCATTTAGGTGGGCGGAATGTTCAATATTGCCTACTCTGGGTAAATTTAAATTATTATTATAGCAACACAAGTTGCCACTCTATTTCCGAGTTTAGTATGGCAAAACAGATAGTATTAAGATTCGAAGAAAAATAGTTCGTTGCTCGTCCGTTTCTTACGTGAATATTTTCGATATCGCCCACAATAAGTAGTGGTTGGGCTTCTCGGGTCAAGGCAGTAACTCATTTCACCTTCCGCGAAGAACAAGGATTGTTATCGGCGACAGTTTACCTGTGTGTGCATTCGAAAGTGGTAGGACCGAGGGTACCGCTTAACTGGATCCAGCACTGAGCTTAGCCTGAGGGAGTGCCTTTCCTGTATGCTGAGCCTCGCCTACAAGATCGCCAGGTAAGCCGATACGCAATCCATTCAGACGCTAACATTTTATCCTGTGAAATCACGGCAATTCCGCGAGGACTCATTTTGATACAGTCCACTTAGATTTCTCGCCTTTCGCTATAGTATTACACTTCAATTATACTAATATTATAATTTTATTCGTTTTTTTTTTCAATGATTTATTTTGAATTTTTTTTTTGCTTGACATCTGACATTTTGTTCATTGTATATTATAAATGTTGTTATGTGCTCTTGAGATGTTTGATAATTATTTACTTTACCTTATATAAAAAAAGTGCTCGTCTCCGCGCCTCCGGCTTTTTATATACACTCTAGGGGTAGGGCAGACAAGACCACGTGGATATTGGGGTGCTCCGATTCGGTTTTGTTACCGTCTCCAATGCATATAAAATATAATATCTCGGCCATTTTTGATTTTTGAAGTCCTAGGTCGTTTTGAATTTCTAGGTCCAATATCTCGGCCATTTTTGATTTTAGAGAAAAAACATACATAATTTAACGTATTTTGTACGAAACAAGTGTCAAGTGTCGGCACCCCCTTTGTCCAACCAATCATATGGCCGAACTCGCAACTTTGGACTGCTCTAATTCTTAAATGGGCAAGTTAATAAAAAAATGATAATGAATAAAATATGTTTATATTAATGTAATCAATAAAGTTCTAATAAAAAAAAAGTAGCAAAACGCGGAATATTTTTTTGAAAAGTTCTGGTTACCCTTTGCTACACCCCAACCCCTTGGTTTATATTAATATTAATTTACTATTAATAGTTTGTTAATGTAACTGCAAACAAACAAATCAAATTCCTTGACACGCACACTGATCTTTAAGTACTTACTGATTAGAATATTTTAAGAATATTCCCCATGCTAAACCCATGGTGTACCTATGAGTCAGACTGGATTTAACCATCCCTTTCGACTCTTTTCGGCTTTTTCTGACACGTTAGCTTAGTGTGGACGGACGGGAGCACGTGCGTTAAATTAAATTGTGATAGATGGGATCGGAACATATAGATTTTCCTTTAAAGCCGTAAGGAACCCCGTGCCGATATATTTTTTCAATTAATAATACAGTGAGTGCTGTCGAACTCGCACATTTACGAGTAAGAGTTAACCGGCTGAATAAACAAACGTCAATCGGCGGTAGCCACATGTCGCAACGCCCTCTTTATAATGGAATGTTACACATTAATGATATATTAGATTAGATTAGATTAGATTGATTTATTTCGAAATAAAAATTACAATATAGATTCGCATACAATGTCAAAATTATAATAATTATTATCACGATCGTCAATAATAAGAAATAAGAATTAAATAATATTCAAAATGTCAATACAGAAAGTGGAAATAGTATCTCCGATTACGGATTGTCATTTAACAAGTAGTGGATAATTAATTTTAAACAAAAATAAACAATGTCAATTTACGTACTTATTACGATTTCACAGATTATAATCATAAGAGATTATGATCTCTTGTATAATACAATTTAGACTGCGTTAAGCTTGAGGACGCCACGATAGGTTTAAACATGATTTAAGGAGAGGAAATTTGAATCCTACCTTAAAATCATCCCACGCAGTCCATGTATATATCTGCTTCGCTTCTGACGGCTTGTCCCACCTGTGGGTTGAGTGTTATATGAAAACACGGTCACTTAGAGCCTTAGAACTTGGCACACGTTAGTTCTAACTACTAAACAACGGGAGATGCTTTCCTCCTTGTAGCTATATTAATGGTCGTCGTAACACTCATCTCAATTACATACTGCCAGTTTCTTATACTATGAACGGTTAGCCACATAAGATGTGTGCACTGTATATTACTGTCCAGGTTCTCGCCTATCGGCCGAGCAACCCTGGGACTCCACATTCTACTATACTGTGTCCATCTCATGTTCTCGCCCACCGGCCGAGCAACCATGACAACACCTCATCTCTAGTCTCTCTTGTCTCCTTTATATCTAGATAGGAAATGTCTCATCTATGTCGTACTGATATTCAAGGATATTGCATTATCCGGGTGATTCTAACTAACAGTTGTCAAGTCCTACTGTATGTCTGTCTTTACCTTTAGTCCACGAGCCTTATCTCTCAACCAATAATTCCTTCCTCATCATCCTAAGGGTGATCTTGCTATCCACACATTTCGTCTGTGTAGATAACACGTGACTGATACACAAACCGATAACGGCAATGCCGGTCCCTAAGCATGTTTGATCACACGGGTCGTTCACTCTCAGACCTCACAGGTTCGTCCGTCCTTGCCCCATCACCGGCACCTGGGGTTAGGGCAAGGAAGGATCTGGGACATCAAGCTCACGCACGCGCATACGGTCTTGCCCATATTGGAACCTTGTCCTCTATGGCTCACGTATGGGGCGATCTTGCTACCTGGACCAGGCTTTACACCAGGGTACCCTGCAGCCACACACCTGAGCCCCCCTCCGACACACGGACGGGCGGCCCTTAAACTCGTATAAAGAAGGAGACAAAGTCGACACCTAACACGTGTCGACGCTCAACTAGATTTATCAGGACGGGCATACGATCTCTCAAATTAGTAACTCTATTCCTAGGTTACTGGTAGCATGTTATCATGATGGGTAATTGTCATTACGTTACACAGGAATCAGAAATGCTACTTAGTATAAAACCTCTCGCATATGTACTCAGGTTATAGAGCAGTTTTAAGAGTACTGCCTTAAATATAAGTTTGTATTAAATAAACTATGCAATAAGCAAATTGTGTTTAATTTTTAATAATAAATTTTTGACAATTTGTACTGTACATCAACAACATAATTGAGTCAACCTATTTTCCTTGTACAGTCAGGGGTACTAATATACATGTGGTGACCATCGCACCACACTAGAAAATCATCAGCTGCCCTTCCTGCGTTCACCACTGCCAAAGCGGGCCGCGTATGTATGCAGCCCTGGCGCTGCGATGCGGCGGACAATGGATGACGTCACGCGCTCGTTAGCGCGCCGGCCGCCGGGAGCTCACTCCAACGCCGCCGCTCTGACAGACCTTCCACGAGACTCGCACCGAACGCACGTCACCTTGCTCCGCGACTAGCTTACGCGCGATCTCGTCTTGCTTTATATCCGCTTAATATCTACGTCTTTCCGTTCACGCTAAACTTCATGTTAATTAGTAACTGAGTTTTAAATTGATTATATTTAATTATATGGAAGTCTACGTCTATTAATTCTGCACCGAAGTTAGGACTCCATATCTGGTGACCGCGCGACGTTTTTACGAAAGATATTAGAGCCATGTCGGACGACGAGCGGACAAAGGAATCGACGGGCGGTCCAAAGGTCGCGGCAAGTAACGGCGCGTCGACGTCGGGTAGTGGCGCGGTGGAACGTGTTGCCGTGCGTTTACCTCCCTTTTGGCCGGACGATCCAGAAATTTGGTTCGCCCAGGTGGAGGCGCAATTCGAGGTCTCCGGAACGAAGACAGATGCTACCAAGTTCTACACGGTAATCCAGCAGCTAGACCAGAATATCGCCAGAGAAGTACGTGACGTCATTACGAATCCACCTTCACAAGGCAGGTATGACAAATTAAAATTTGAATTGGTGCGACGGCTGTCGATGTCACGTGACGAACGCTTGCGGAAGCTTCTAGTAAAAGAAGAATTAGGAGATCAAAAGCCATCTCAATTTCTTCGCAAGCTGCAATCGCTGGCAGGGTCGTCGGTTTCCGACGAATTTATAAGATCGCTGTGGTCAAGCCGCTTGCCTGTTAATGTTCAGCAAATAATTGCTTCGCAAAATGTTAGCCTCGCAGATTTAGCTGATTTAGCCGATAAAATAATGGATATTTCACCGCACAATTCGCTTCAAGTAGCTAGCACGAGCCATATTGCTACCAGCGCACCGACGGGTCCGTTATCTTTTGAGGGAATGCTTGCAAAAATGGAAGAATTAATTTCGAGCCGTATTAAATCTGAAATTAACCAACAGATCGCCCAGCTGAACATTCGAGAAGGTCGGAGCCACTCGCCGCATGCAGGTAGACAAGGTAGACGGTATTCCCGTTCG
This sequence comes from Epinotia ramella, assembly GCA_947578815.1. Lineage (NCBI taxonomy): Eukaryota > Metazoa > Arthropoda > Insecta > Lepidoptera > Tortricidae > Epinotia > Epinotia ramella. The sequence continues at coordinate 531,076 of OX388203.1, forward strand.
AAAAGCAGGGGTCGTCAACGTTCGCAGAGCCGTACTCCAGGTATTTGTTGGTACCATAATTTATTTGGCGATAAAGCTGAAAAATGCACTGTTCCGTGCAATTATAAATCGGGAAACTTCAAGGACAGTCAGTAGAAGCGGCAAATGACTGTCTCGGTTCTACCAGCCGCTTATTCGTCACAGATAAGAATACTAAAGTGCAATTCTTAATTGATACGGGCTCGGATCTTTGCGTGCTGCCGCGCAGGTTTGCTCGAGATCACAAGAAGCCGATGGACTACAGCCTGACTGCTGCAAATGGTACCGTGATCCGAACGTACGGCACAATTAAGCTGCATCTTCAACTAGGTCTGCGACGTGACTTTGCCTGGAATTTCGTCGTGGCTGAGGTAGATACGCCTATCATAGGCGCCGATTTTATTTCTTTTTACGGGTTGCTTGTTGATTGCAGAAACAGACGTTTACTGGACAGCATCACCTCACTGTCAACTCCTGGAGTGGTCAAGGCGTGCCAGCCGCCGAGCATCAAAGCCATTTCTGGTAACACAGAGTACCACAAGCTCCTGGCGCGGTATCCCGATCTAACCAAGCCGTCAGGCATCACGAGAGAGGTAAAGCACTCAACCGTCCATTATATAAGAACCACACCTGGACCACCTGTATTCTGCCGTCCTCGCCGATTAGCACCCGACCGTTTAAAGGTAGCCAAGCAGCAATTTGACGAGATGCTTCGAGACGGAACAGCTCGACGCTCGGACTCCCCTTGGCCATCTGCCCTACACCTGGCACCTAAGAAAGGAGACACCTGGAGACCCTGCGGCGACTATCGAGCATTAAACGCACGCACAATACCTGACAGGTACCCCGTCAGGCACATAGAAGACTTCTCGCTCAGGCTCGCTGGTTGTAGGATATTTTCGAAGCTAGACCTGGTCAAGGCCTACAATCAGATTCCGGTGTATCCTGCTGACATTCCCAAGTCCGCCATGACGACACCATTCGGCTTATTTGAATTCCCGTACATGTCGTTCGGCTTACGGAACGCTGCTCAATCATTCCAGCGCTTCATGGATGAAGTTTTACGGGGCCTGGACTTCTGTTTCTCGTATATAGACGACATTTTTATATTTTCCCAGGACCAAAACCAACATCAAGAGCACCTGGAGCAGCTCTTCAGTCGTCTAAGCGAATACGGCATCCTGTTAAACGAGGCCAAATGCAGTTTCGGTGTAAGTGAAATCACTTTTCTGGGCTATAGCATATCAGCAGAAGGCACCCGTCCGCTGGAGTCAAAAGTCACAGCCATCCAGCAGTTCTCACCGCCTGAAACAGCGAAGGGATTAAGGCGATTCCTCGGGATGCTTAACTTTTATAGGCGTTTCCTACCGAATGCCGCAGAGGAGCAAGCAGCGCTTAACGATATGTTGGCCGGTTCACACGTCAAGGACTCCAAGATCCTGACCTGGACCCCACAGCTGCGGGACGCCTTTGAAAGATGTAAGTCCAGTCTATCTCAGGCAGCATTACTCTCTCATCCTGTCCAGGACGCTCCGCTAGCCCTCATAACTGACGCTTCTAATTTAGCCATGGGCGCGGTCTTAGAGCAACTGGTAGATGGACAGTCACTGGCATTCTTTTCAAAGAAGCTGAACAACGCACAGAAGCAGTACAGCGCTTATGACCGGGAGCTGCTGGCCATTTACGAGAGCATAAAACACTTCCGTCACATGATCGAAGGACGTCATTTTGTCATTTACACGGATCACAAACCGATCACGTATGCATTCCAGCAGAAGGACCGAACCTGTTCTCCACGTCAATTTAACTACCTAGACCTGATCTCTCAGTTCACAACGGACATTCGGCATATCTCAGGTAAAGATAACCTGACTGCCGACGCCCTCTCCAGAATTGAAGCCATTTCAACTCCTGTGGACTTTGAGAAGCTAGCTCACCTGCAACGGGTCGATGACGAGTTGAAGAACTTGTTAGCCAGCGGTTCGTCACTACAGCTGAAAAGTATACCGGTACCAGGTATGAACTTTGATTTAGTTTGCGACGTCTCTCAGTCAAAGCCACGACCATTCATCACCAAGGAACTTCGTCAGCAGGTGTTCCAGTCTGTACACGGATTGAGTCACTCAGGAGCAAAGTCCACGATTAAACTGGTAACAGACAGATTTGTTTGGCCCTCTGTGCGCAAGGATTGCCGCACCTGGGTCCAGAGCTGCGAGTCGTGCCAACGCGCTAAAGTCCAGAGACACACTTCTGCACCATTGGGAGACTTCAAACTGACAGAAACCAGGTTTTCTCATGTTCACATAGACCTCGTCGGACCTCTGCCATCTTCCGGTGACTACAAATACTGTTTAACTGCCATAGACAGATTTACACGCTGGCCAGAAGTTGTACCGCTGCAAAACATCAGCGCTGAGACGGTATCTAAGGCATTCTGTGATACATGGATTTCAAGGTTTGGTTGTCCACAGGTTCTGACTACTGACCAAGGCCGCCAATTTGAATCACGCCTGTTCAAGGAGCTTGCCAAGCTGTGCGGTACCCAGCTGCGACGCACCACGGCTTACCATCCAGCTGCTAATGGCATGATTGAACGGCTACATCGAACCTTAAAGGCAGCTATCATGGCACACGACGAGATACGATGGACAGATGTTCTACCCATCGTGCTCCTGGGCTTACGCACAGCGTGAAAGGCAGATCTGCGGTGCTCAGCAGCAGAAATGGTCTATGGTGAGCCACTGAGGATTCCTGGTGAGTTTTTGCAACCAGTACATTTGGATAAGACCGAACCAGTCAATTTTGTTTTGCAATTGAGGAAACATATTGCCAATATTAGGCCTGTTCCTGCTTCGAGGCATGGTTCAAAGTCAGTATTTGTCCACAAAGACCTGATTACCTCAAGCCATGTATTTTTAAGGAAGGATCATCTGCGAGGGGCGTTGGAGGCTCCTTACACGGGCCCACTGAAGGTTCTGAAGCGAACCGATAAAACTGTTACTCTTGACTTGCAACGAGGACCAGTAACAGTTTCTATTGACAGGGTCAAACCTGCATATGTATTGACAGATGACAGCTCACCACGTACTCAGCTCCAAGTCAACGTCTGCCCACCTCCGGCTGTCAAAACAACACGTTCAGGCAGAAGAGTAAAATTTCCTGATTTTTATGTCGCAGGGCCATAAATCTCCCAGGGGGGTGGTGTGGTGACCATCGCACCACACTAGAAAATCATCAGCTGCCCTTCCTGCGTTCACCACTGCCAAAGCGGGCCGCGTATGTATGCAGCCCTGGCGCTGCGATGCGGCGGACAATGGATGACGTCACGCGCTCGTTAGCGCGCCGGCCGCCGGGAGCTCACTCCAACGCCGCCGCTCTGACAGACCTTCCACGAGACTCGCACCGAACGCACGTCACCTTGCTCCGCGACTAGCTTACGCGCGATCTCGTCTTGCTTTATATCCGCTTAATATCTACGTCTTTCCGTTCACGCTAAACTTCATGTTAATTAGTAACTGAGTTTTAAATTGATTATATTTAATTATATGGAAGTCTACGTCTATTAATTCTGCACCGAAGTTAGGACTCCATATACATACATAGATTAGATAAGATTAGATTAGATTATTTATTTCATGATAAAAAATTACATTACAGATTTGCATACATGTCAAAAAAATAAGAATTATTATCATGATCGTCAAAAACAGATAAATATTAAGAGAATGTCAACAAATGTAAGAACACAATAACAAGGAAATAGAAGAAACAAACCAAAAGCAAAGAACACAAATATATCAACCTCTAGGTATCGTCATTTTATACAATATTTAAATACGTGACACAGTACATTTAAAGTCAAATCATAATCATACAAATTTAAATAGGTCATAATAATAATTTAACATGTCAAGTCCAGACTCATATACTCTTTAAGTGAGTATAATGGATTTTCCAATAAAAGGTATTTAAGGCGGCGTCGAAATGCTTCGTCAGATGGTTCCTGTCTAAGATCAGCGGGCAGTCGCTCGTAGTAGGTAGGCCCAATGACACGCGGGTTCTTGCCTGCAAGTGCCATGCGACGGGGAACTGTTCTCTAACGCCCAGTGCGGCGGAGTGTTTTGCCAATCGCATTTACGGTATCAAAAGAAGAATGATTGTTCCTTACGAACATTATAATTTCGAATACATAGAGTGAGTAGTGCGTCATAATACCGTGCATTGGGAAGTAGCCTCTACACGAAGTCCTCGATTTTGCCCCAATCATCGCACGTACGGCACGTTTCTGCATAAGTAGCACTCTGTTGGCATCCGTTGAGTTTCCTCAAATGAGCGAACCGTAGGACATCAGCGAATGGAAATGAGCAAAATAAACCTGCTTCATAAATATCTGTAAAGGACTTTATTGACAATGCCAAAGTTGTGTACAGATATTTATGTACGTAAGTATATTAATACCCCTGACTGTACCAAATCCTGTCTGGAATAAGGTATGGTTATTTTATTAAAACTCGCTGCCAGGAACTCGCCTAACGGGTGGGCTTGCCACTGTCGTAGTAAAGGTAATGTAGCACCAGCTCTGGTGGATACTCACCCTAAAAAAGGTTGGCACACAAGCAAGCATACTGCCCACCTGATGGTTAAGAACCCACAGTGTAAAACCGAGTAGCTAGTAGGTACCTATCTATGTATCTATAAATCGTTGAATCCACGAGGACGCGCCCCACTTCTCTATGACTATGCTAAGGACAAAAGACAAACTAGTTTGCAGTGAAATGCTGGGGTGCGTCCTCGTGGATTATACGTAACCTACTACGAATAGCGGCAGTAGCGGAGCGGAGGACGGCATGTTACTCTTCCATACAAGTTTGAACCTTACGAGGGATATGTAACGTCACCGACCCGCGCTGCACCGCTCCGCGTGACCTCTGCCTGCGCGTTAAGTAGCAGTTTTATGTATTTACCTACCTCCTGGGCATTCCAAGGAATAAAATCCCTTTGTAGTAGGCGACTGCATCGCTGCCATTCGTTTGGTGTCAGGCACCACGTCCCTGGTCTTTTTGTAGGTCCGCTCTTAATAGGTGCACAATTACTTAATAACATTATTTACGTAAATAGTTAATACGACACTACGAAACACGATAAGTTTATTCTCCCACTGTCACTGATAACGTGATAACTTTTTAACTTGAAATGGGCGCGCATGTTCTCGCGGTCCCGCCATTGTTCGTGCAGGAATTACTATTTGTAATCGAATTTAAAACCTTTTCTTGTGTAAATTACTCATTTGTTTATCTGGTTACATCATTATAAATTGACAAAGCATTAATCAGCTTTGATATCATAAAAACATTCAAAATCGTATTGCGAGCTTCCTCGAATACTTGCCGTCAACATCAGCCGTTTTCAATTTGGCGGCCATTTTTCTCCTTAAAATGGAGATAAAATAGGTTTAAAGAAGGGTCCACCGTTCGCTAAGTTAGCGAGTCGTTAAAATGGGCTTGACGGACCGAACTGCGTTAACTGACGTTTATGAATCAGATTTTTGCGAAACAGTGCTATAGGCTCGCTATAGCACTGTTTTAACTTTTTATGAATAAGACCGTTAGAAGATAGGTGCCCTACATATTTATCTTGACATAAATATATCTAAATCTATTCTGGTGTGAGTGTATAGTGCCCAGGGGTGGCAGAATACCGGGCAAAGCACCTCGGAACACCGGGGTCGCTACCGGAGGCCGTCGGCAACATAAAGGGTCTGCTAGGCTTCTGGTGGAACTGGGTTGGCACGAATAGCGGTAGTGCCAATAACCCATACGCTAAATAGGCGCTTTTTATGACGTCGAGTTGCGGAAACCCAGCCCGCGTATGTAAGTGTATGGTAATCCAGAACATACACATTTTGATGCCTCGAAAAAACATCTCATGTAAACACAACTTACCTAAATTAAGTTCAACGTGGGTTTTTTTGGCCATCAATCTTATTTTTTATTGCTAGAAATTCACGACCAGCATTTAAACAATTAATTTAATAAAAAAAAAAACAGTGTTTAATTTTACGAATTTTGGGTTCAAGTCGACGTGTGAAGAGGCGAGTCGAACCGTTTTGTAATTCGTACTGCTGATGCTGGGGAGGAATCCACAAAGCTCTCAGACTACTAGCTGCATTTATACATGGACCAGTATAAATTGCACCACCGAATACCGACATATGTGCTACAATTATAGGGGTCAAATTACATTGGGGACTAGTTGTCAATCAATTCAACGTCTACTTATGAATATAGGGCTTAGAAACGCAATGTTAGGACCATCTGGCAATTTTGAGTTACTATCAATTCTGACAAATTCACGTTTTAAATCGTGAGATGGCGATATCCAATGACAGGTTAATCTGGGGGCACGGGAGTGCCCCCGCCAAGACGAGCCAAGCGAAGCGCAAGGGCACTACCTACCTTTTCTCGAAGCGCTTCGTCGTATTTTTGAACCTTCTTAACTTGGGTCCGGATTATACCAGATAAACAAAATTATCGGGATATGATGTCAGTGGTTGACTTATTAAAACTATAAAGTTTCAATTGCATAGCTCTTATACTTTAGATTTTATTGATATCTAAAATACCCCGATTTCGTCACTGACTCACTGATGATCATCAATATTCTTAACGTTCTTCCTGAAGTCCTAGAAAGCTGAAATTTGGTATGTAAGCTAGTAATCGTATACAAACAACGAAAAAATCTTAAAACTAGAAACTTTTACCCCCCCAACCCCTTAAACTAGGAGGTGAAAGTTTGTATGAGACTTCCGCAAATTTTGATGCTAGGGGTCTGAACATTCCCATTCACTCCTTTAGAAATTACCTTACAAAAAGGGAGATCCCACTAAAAACATTACATGTAAAGTGATGCCAAGACTCCGTAGCTCATACAGCTTTCAGCGTGAAAAAGATATCAGATCGCGACTAACGCCAAGCTCACTACCAGCCACGCTCTACAAATTCTATATCTTGGCTAAAAAGTATAGACCCGTTGCTTATTAATATCATCATAAATTCATTCGGCGCGAGAGTCTATGCGGCGACCGGGATGTGCCCAACAGAGCTATACTTTTTAGCCAAGATATAGAATTTGTAGAGCGTGGCTGGTAGTGAGCTTGGCGTTAGTCGCGATCTGATATCTTTTTCACGCTGAAAGCTGTATGAGCTACGGAGTCTTGGCATCACTTTACATATAATGTTTTTAGTGGGATTCCTCTTTTCAAGAAGCGTCAAATAGCTTTGTTCAAATTACGACCGTATGTCGAAGTTAATATTCATATTCATATTCATATTCATATTTATTCATAATAATTCATATTATATGTCGACAATTATAATCATACAATTACATACTTATGACTAGTAGTATAAAAAATGATATCTTTGGTACAACAAATTGTACATAGTTGTACACACTACAAAACTCAAGTCAAGTATAACATTCGCTAAATCTATAAAAAGTGTGCTCGATAAGCCATGATTTGAGTCGCGATCTAAAGCCGGCCAGTGACTGTGCATCTGTGATATGCGCCGGTAGTTGGTTGTACACGAGCGGTCCCATGACATGGGTGAGTTTGCCAGACTTCGCCAGCCTATGCTTCACACCAACAAGTTTGTTAGCGTTTCGGAGATTACGACCGTGTATATCTGCTCCTCTCGCGTATTCGTGCAAATGACATCGCACGTATGTAGCTACCTGAAATATTACTATGGAAGGTAGCGTGAGTATCCCGAGGGACTTGAAGTAAGGTCTTGCAGAGACACTTTGGCCTACCTGTGCAATCGCTCGTACGGCTCTCTTTTGCATGCGAAAAACACGCTCCCATTCGGCAGCGCGGCCCCACAGCTCTGTGCCGTATTGTAGAAGCGAGTGCACAGTGGCGAAATAGCACGAGCGCACTACGTCTCTGGGCATTATCCTCGCTAATCGACGCAGGGCGAAGCAGGCACTCCCTAGCTTCTTACACAGTTTTGTGATGTGTAATTCCCACTTAACCCCCCCGTCCAACTCGAAACCCAGAAATGTAGTGTTTTGCACTTGCTCTACTTTGGTGTCATCCACAAGAATTCCAAGGCTTCTCGGAACCTTACCACCCAGATGAAAGTGGATAAACTGGGTCTTTTTTAAATTAAGTACCAAACCATTAAATGTAAATGTATTTTTCAATAAATAAATAAATAAATAAATAAATTGCTCCGGAAATATTGTGACACCTGATTAGCTACTTCATTTAGGCGTTGCTCGAGCTTGTCGATGTCTGGTGCGCACACAACCGCCGCGACGTCGTCGGCGTACATATATACCTCTCCCGCTGGTATCGCTTCAGGAAGGTCGTTGAGAAGCAGTGAGAAAAGTATATTCGACACCGACGACCCCTGTGCCACGCCCATTGCGGTTGACGTTGGAACTGACCTCACATCTCCCCTGTCGCCCACGACTACCTGTGATCTCTCATGCATCATATCCGATAAGAGTGCATGCGCTCTACCGTTGATGCCATAGTGACGCAGTTTAATGGAGAGCACGGCATGGTCGGCGACATCGAAGGCCTTCGACAGGTCGCAGCATAACACCGCGACCTACTGGCCTCGCTCGCGCGCGTCCATCACCCGGCGCACCACCTCGCGCGCCATGGCGCTCGTCGAGCGTCCCGCCCGGTAAGCATATTGCCGCGTGGACAGGGCGTCGGTTGCAGTCAGGAATTCCGTTATTCGCGTACTTAATCCATTTTCCATCACCTTTGCCACCGCTGGTATGATGGAGACGGGTCTGTAGCAATCGATGTCTTCTCTTTTTCCCTTGCCCTTATATAATGGTGAAATCTTGCTGATTTTCAGAGCAGAGGGGTATGCTCCTTCAGAGATGCATCGATTGTACAAATCCGCCAGCACCGGTGACAGAGGAGCTGCGGCGAGATATAGAAGTTCCATTGAGACACCGTACAGATCCTTCGATGGTTTGTGTGGGATATTTTTCGTAATGATGTGATACACCTCACTCGCGGAGAATTGACGGAAACGTAAGCTACGATCAGCCGGAGCACGCGCTGCGCTCAGCGCAGCACGCACTAGCACTAAGTTGGCACTCGGCGCACCGCACGCCGCGGCAGCGCGGGCGAAACGACAGTTCATGGCATTGGCTGCATCGTGCTTTGATTTGAACTTTGTCCCGTCCGCATCGACGACGATATCTGTGAAGTCAGCCAATGAGCTAGAAATTTTAGCTCGTTCCTTATTTACGATTTGCCACATCGACTTGCTTGCATTTTTACTATTTTCCATAATATTTTGATAATGGTCGTACTTGCTCATTCTAATCAGCTCACTATATTTTTTATGTGCTATTTCTATTATGCGCTTTACATGTTCATTATTCGGAAATTTAATGCCTATTTTAATAATGTCAAATACTAATAATTTAGAATTGATAATGTCGTCTGATAGCCAGGAATTATTATTGCGGTTACTAATATATTTTATAGGGAAACAAATGTCAAACTTATTACTAATTACGGTTACTATGGACATGGCCATCGTGGCTGCCGTATAGCCGCGATGGTTCCATATTTTCTCCCAGTCTATGCTGCTCATGGCGTCAACAAAGCTAGCTCGGTTAGCGTGAGTGGATGCGCGCGCCAGCCGCGTGGGCGCGGGCGGCGCGCGACGCGGGAACACCGCTTCGCAGCGCACCGCGAGATGGTCGCCCACGTTTGTGGTCACAGGCGATGCTCGCGTCACACCGGCTTGGCAATTAGTATAAACGTGATCTAGACACGACGCCGAGTGGCTGGTTATCCTCGTAGGGAAGTCTACTTCACATCGGAAGTTATACACAGTCAACAAATCTATCAGTTGTTTTTGAATAATTGTATCGTCTAAATAATCTATATTCATGTCACCGACAATAATGCAGTTTTTTTCTAAGTCATTGATCTTAGCGAGCACACTTTCTAGATGAGTCATAAATTCATTAGCGTTTATCACATTAGTTCTATAAACACAAATTACAATAAGGTTATAATCTATCAGTTCTATTGCAGATAGTTCGCAGTAAAGTTCTTTTGACAGTTGTTGTATCTCATTTACTTCTACAGTTTTTAAGTTGTTCTTAACAAAGATGCACGAACCACCGTGAATAGACTGTTTTCTACAAAACTTAGATATTAAACAATAATCTTCTAAATGGATACATGAAATTGTATCATCTGTTAACCAATGTTCCGTAATCGCCAGTATGTCGCAAGATAACTCGGTTTTTAACAGTACTTCTAACCTTTCAGTTTTATTGTTGAGTGATTGGACTGATTGGGCATTTTGCTGACAAATCACAAGCTTACGTGAAAGTGGTGCGTCATACGTCATGTTACGAGTTGTAGCGGACGGCAGCAGCGCGCGCGGACCTTCCTCATTGCGCGGCGGCGGCAGTGCGACTGTGAGCGGCTCCCCGCCACTTGCGGGGGCGAGCGAGAAACCAGTCTGAGATCCGCACGCCCGGCGGCCACACAGTCGGCGTCATTAGTCGCGTGTATATGCTTTCTGGCATGCCAATAACAAAGGCTGCGTGCCTATCCGTTTTTATGTTGCGCTTTTCAACAACATAGTCATTTGACTCCTCTATTTTGCAGATGAATTTTCGGATTTGGTCAGTTGTCGTTTCCGGTTTAAACAGCCATACCTGAATGTATTTCAATCGCTCGACGGATTGAAGTTCGATGTCTGCGTTTCCAGTTCCTATAATTATGGCGGACTGTTTGGATTTACGCTTTTTTCTTTTCTTCCCTCCTGCAGCTGTCCATTCCTTCTCGTCCTGTTCATTAGTCTCTAGGCTTACACTTTGCGGAATCGCTATTGGTGTTGCTTGCGCTTGTGACTCTTGCGAGTTTAGTGGCCCATCAGTTTTCGTCGGAGTCTTGGCCACACCGGGCGTCAGCTGTTGATGATGGAGTGTGTTTGGCGATAATACAGCAGCTGGCATCGCTGTAGGCACAGTGAGTTCAGCGGCTGGAATCGCTGCAGGCGCGAGCTAAATAAAGTTCCGATTTGCAGAATTTTGAGATATTTTTTACTGACAATCGTATCAGATATTTAAGTATGCTGTCTTTATGTGATCCGATGTTTATGCTTCTACAGTGGATAGATAATTACGCTTTTGATATGTCACTGTATCATTTGAATTTCGTGGAGTATCAGATATTTTTATTCGGTCTGATCCGATATTTATGCAGGCAAATGATTTTTATGCCGGCTGTAAATCATCACATATTTTTACCGCCTGTGTATCGTCATATACCTTCAATTGATGATCAGTTATTTCTGCAGCGCTGCCCATAGTCATATATTTATACTGGTGACTGTACTTTGGTACTTAAATAGATCTTCAACATATTGTAATTCATTTCGTAGAATTTTCCTTCCGCGAACGCTCCGACTGTGGAATGAGCCAAATACAAAGGTTTTCCCTCAGGACAGTACGGGATTCTTTAATAAGGGAAGGACAGGCGGCATGTGACAGACTTTGAGTGGCAAGGGTCCATAAAAGTATTATAACTTTCTTGAACTGGTAGTTTTTTTGCCACTCTCAAAGAATAAATCCCTCACTCACGTGTAAGTATACGATATTCCCCCTCATAATAATAATAATAATAAATACTCTTTATTGCACCACTACAGGAGAGTAACATCTTACAAAAAATTCGCTTAATAAATAATGGTAACAACAGGCGGTCTTATCGCTTTAAAGCGATCTCTTCCAGACAACCTTTGTACAGCAGGAAACACTTAAACTAGAATTTTAAACAGGTAGTGCAGGAATTCATCAAGAAGAGCATACTAACACATCAATCTTTCAAATATTACTATGTAAACAGGATACTTTAAAATACATACATCCTCATCTCATCTTATAATCATTTTATCTTTATTTCTCTTATTTTATTCCTCCATTTCATAAGATTAACACTGCACATCTTGGGAACAAAATCGCCGATGTTTTGAATTCTACCCTAGTATTCCTTTGTGACCGTCCACTGAAAAAGACCGAGTTCTTATCTCTGTTCTAAATCGCTTTATACTTAAGTTCTATCATGGCATATACGATAATAAAGTTATTATCTATCTCTATATCTAAAGAGCTATGAAATTAATATCCTTTCCGTGGAATCAAGTCGAAGCCAATTTAGTGCGCTTCATTTGAAATTTGCGCTGTTACTTGCAATACTAAACGTGTTCCACTGCTATTATATACCACTCAAAAGAAACTAGGGTCCACAAGTGTATCATATGGCGATATTTACGTGAAAGTCATATTAAACAGTAATATATATTATCTCCAGCTATTAGACTTAATGACCAGCATGCAAGAGGTTAGATTCTGAAGGATGCTTATCAATTAGTTTATGTTCAATGATTAACAATTACATAGAAAAATGTTAGTGGCTCTTATTTTGTTTTGAGCAGTATATATTATCCCACCAAAAACATTACATGTAAAGTGATGCCAAGACTCCATAGCTCATACAGCTTTCAGCGTGAAAAAGATATCAGATCGCAATTAGCGCCAAGCTTCCTACTCCACACGGCGTAACTCTACCACTACTAGCCACGCTCTACAAATTCTACGTCTTGGCTAAAAAGTATAGCTTTGCTCCGTTTGGGAGCCACAGATACACAGATGTATACACGTGTTAAACTTCTACATTCGTACTAAATTGAAGAGGATCCTAACGATAGCGCAGCTAAGATAAATCCGCCAAGACGAGCCAAGCGATGCGCAACGCAAGGGCACTACCTACCGTTTCTCGAAGCGGTTCGTCGTTTTTTTGAACCCTCGTAACTTGGGTTTGGATTGTACCAGATAAACAAAATTCTCGGGATATGATGACAATAGTGGACTTATTAAACATATAAAGTTTCAGTAACATAGCTCTTATACTTAAGATTTTATTGATATCTAAAAAACGCCGATTTCGTCACTGACTCACTAACTCACTGATGTTGATCATCAAAACCTCTAGGGTACTTCCTGAAGTCCTAGAAAGCTGAAATTTGGTATGTATGCTAGTATTAGTACACAATTAACAAAATAATTCAAAAAATTGGAACTTCTACCCCCCAACCCCTTAAAGTAGGGGATGGAACTTTGTATGAGACTTCCGCAAATGTTGATGCTAGGGGTCTGAAAATGTATATAGGGACTCCTTGTTATAAATAATAAAATACGTATTTCAGGATTTTTAGTAAATTAGCCCCCACCCTTGAAATTAGGGGGTTGAAGTTTATATTTTTCCGCAAACTTTAAATTAGAGGATGGAAGTTTGTATGGGTTTTCCCATTCACTTCTTTAGAAATTACCTTACAAAAAGGAATGAGATCCCACCAAAAAACATTACATGTAAAGTGATGCCAAGACTCCATTGCTCATACAGCTTTCAGCGTGAAAACTGCCTCGTTATTGTAGTGCATCAAGCATGTTTGCAGAAGCCCGAATTCCGGATTTCTTCGCCATTGTTAGGTCACGCATGGCGACTTTCAGAAACCGTCTTATGTCGTCAGAAAACGAGATAATTACCACCTTGTCCGAGCGCCTGGACTGCCAGATTCTAAAGTGCTGGCTGTCTGTGCACCGCGATAGGAATAAAGGTGGTTTTCCACCGGATGAGCGCGGATTGAATTGATTTTTTATTTGCACGCTAAATTGAACCGTACTGCTGTACTGTTAGAGTGCAAATCACACTGAAGATTATTTTCAAGCGCTTGACATCGCGGGAAAATTTCTTCAGTGTAATGTGCATTCTAATAGTACGGCAATACGTTTCAATTTAGCGTGCAAATAAAAAATCAATTCAATCCGCGCTCATCCGGTGGAAAACCACCTTAAGAAGTGATTGTCCTGTTTATTTTTATTTTTATATTAACTCATTTACACTTTTACTTAAGTTATTTAATTTTATTGTAATTTTACATTGTATATGGGTACACTACCTGAAATAAATGATAATAATAATAATTACTTTTATTACTGCGCGCAGCGCTCTCTCTAACTGAAGTAGAGTGGTTTTTGGAGCGCCGCCCCAAACTGTAATGTCATATTGTAATATTGATTGGCACACCGCGCAGTAGACTAAGCGAAGCATTTGCTCCGAGGTGCAGTAGCGAAGTTTTTTCATTAGATAAATGTACATGTCCTTACTCTGCCACATAGCGCGGAGATGTGTTGTTTAAAGGATAGGTTTTCATCAATCAACAGACCCAGATACTTGATTTTTTCGTACTAATTCGGCCGACGCGACCGCACTGTTTACTTGGCACGTGTCGATGTACCAAATATTCGCCTAGTCTAGGTATGCAACTAGGGAACCCTACACTGCGCGTGGCCCGACACGCACTTGGCCGGTTTTGTATTTACCTTTCCAGTGCGGGATGCTCATATAACGTTAATTCTTTCGAAATAAATTCAGTCACGAGGTTTTATCAAGAATTATACAATTCTTTCTTCAGGAAAGCGGCCTAAAATAAATAAACTTGTCAACAAAAAACATCGACAGAGCGATGGAGATGGATGACGCAGAAAAAGTATTCGTTGCGGGAAAGAGTTTGCGAACAAACCACTTACAAAAATAACTTCTAAATCCCCATTCCTTTAAAAGGTTACAGAGAAAATGGTCCAACCATTCTACTTTTTGGTGACCGTAAAGTACGACCCCACATTTTGAAATAAAATATAAAAATAATTAAAAAGACAAAAATAACCCAACAGCGTAAAATATAAAAAAATAACTGAAAAGAAAAAACAAGACTAGTTAGGTAGTAGCCGCCAAGTGGGTCTTTACGAATTCGTTAAAAATTTTTTTTTTTCATATTTTATCCTCTTTCTACATATCGGAAAGTAGGATCACCCAATTATACATAGAAGGATATTATAATACGTGCTTGTTTACTCGTACTTTTCGCTTTGAGGTGAAATACTTTACCGATGGTTGCGGATTTGTGGACTTTTCGGTTCCATTATTAGATGACCGATTTGGCAATTTTTTATCAAAAAAGTCCCATACATGAACCCAGCCATCTGTCATACAATACAACAAAAATGTCAGCATATCTGTCTAAAAATCGGAGTTTTGTGTCAATTAATAGTGCTGGATGTAAGACCGTATTAAGAATGAGGCTTTTTTGAAAATCTTTGATACACGGTGTTATGACTCATAGGAGCAAACTTCTGTATCTCATAAAATTTCGGATTTTGACCTCACTGCCACGTTTGAATAATATAGCTGCTGCTGAGGCTGCAAAGCGCCGCAAATACGCATCTTTAGGTGACAGTTACGTACTTGCGGCGTTTGCCGTGGAGACCTTGGCTCCATGGGGACCGGAGGCCTTAAAACTGTTTAACCAAATTTCTAAAATACTCATCCGCTCCACTGGTGACCATGGCTGGCTCGTTCCTCGCTCAACGCATTGGCATTGCCATTCAGCGAGGTAACTCAGCCAGCCTTATGGGCACCCTACCCTACCAAGTGGTATTGATCTAGGGGACATATGTAAATATAGTGTAATACCCCATAGGTTAAGTTAGTTTTAGTATTTTTATTTAATTGTACCATCATCATCACTATCAATACACAGTACTTATAAAACAAACTACGCAACGGTTATTGATGCGGTTTTTTTTAATAGTTACAGTGATTAAAGAGGAAGGTTTATATGTATTATATAGTACCCGTGCGAAGCCGGGCGGGTCGCTAGTATCTAATATGTAAATGTATCATGTCTGTCATAATATAATATATCCAGTATTACATGTCATGGAATTTGAGTTCTAACAGTCTTTCAGTCAAAACTTAACATTTTACAGTCAATAATCTAAACGAAAAAAATACGAATAAAAGTAATTTATAAGTAGGCAGATGGATTGATTAATATAAAAGCTTTTTGCACTGAGGTAATCTCGGAGTTGGTTCATGAATTTCATAATTAAAAGAAAACTTGGACCATTTTGACAGCACTGCAGGCGAAAAGCATCGGTAAGCTGAAATACCTACTACGAATCCAACATTTCGAATTCGTTAAAATATTTCAGAAGTAGATCTCAGTTGCAGTTATCTATTTATATTAATGCTACAGAGAGAATAGGTACATATTTCAAGCACAGAAAGTTTCAATCAAATACTCTTTTATAAAATTAAATACAAAATGCTTCGAACTGAGAAAAACTTCAGCGCCTGACTAAACATGTGCAATAAAACCTCAACGAGCACATTTGCCTTTCTACTCTTTAAAGCGGGTAAAATCTAAATAACATGAGCAAACTGTAAATTAATTAAGCTTTAATGTGCTAGGTAATGAGACAACACTGCAGCTGCTCGCTCCGTCCCTCGGGCGGACACGGGAACGTTGTCAGATGGCTTGTTTTGTTTCAAAACTGCACAGCATGTTTTATAATTTTTAGCTTCAAGTTACAAAGACTTGAATACTATATTTACTAAACGGGACTTAATCGCGCGTATTCATTTACCTCTTCGAGGCTTCCCGACGTTTCGGATGTGTCACAACAAGGTTTGGAAAACCCGCGCAACAAGAAGATGTTGGTATAATTCCCGCCAAACAACTTGAGCAAAGGACCTTGCCTGCGCAGAGGCGAATTGTACGTGCGAGCTGCCCCCCCACTTCGTCCCGCATGTTCAAGTTGTTTGACGGGAACTATACCCGCATAAGCCAGTTCGTCCCGCGACCAAGGATGTTGTGACACATGCAAACCGTCGGCAAACCTCGTAAATAAATACGTTAATTATAAGTACGCGATTAAGTCCCGTTAAGTAAATATTATGTAAATACGGTATCAGGTTCATACTTAAATTCAGAAGGGTAAAAAATGTAGGTGAAAAATTATCCAGTCAATATTTTGATGTTCGAACGTTTGATCCTCTGATCCTGTTAAAAAGTAGTACGCCTGAACAGCTTGGCTACCATCGCTTACTCACTGCTACGTAATTTGATTGCTATTATTAAATTGTTAGGCGTCAAAGTGCCTCGTCGCGTCGCGTTAATAATTTCACTGCAAGCTAAGGATTTACCTTGTGAACTTTCCGAAAATACTGTTTTAAAACGCATTATTTTTATTTTACCTTGTTCCTGAATACCGAAGAAGGCGGAAAGATTATTCGCAACATTCGAAACAACTCTCTTTTGACTCATTAAATTATTTATTATTTTAAAAACTGCAACTCACTTCAACTATCGAACTCAACACCTTTTGTTCAACTGTTTTTCCATAGACAATAAAAACTAATTAAAACATTCTTCTAAGCTGCCATGTATTAATCTAGTAATAAAAAAAAATCTAGCTTAGTTTAGAATTCCTGCTCCGTCTTCGCAATCAAAGGCTTTGATGTGTCTTCTGGTGCCTAGCACTCTCATGGAGACAGCTCGTATGAGTGAAATTTGAACTTTAACTTTTAGCCAGAAAATTAATTGTGAGTACTGTACTGTATGTTTTGTTCTGCTCTGAACATATTGGGGGCCAAACTAAAAAAAATAATATGTGTTATGTTATGTACCTTTCTGGAAAAAAATATTAAAAAATAATAATATTAAAAAAAAACTGCACCTGATAAGATAACAAACATACAAAATGATGTTAAGTCCATGTCCCAGCATTAGAGTCTGGCAAACGAAAGCGTGACCTGGACTTTTTGTAAGTTTTAATATGACAACATTATTAATCTGTCAAAAGTGTCAAATGCACGTCAAAGTCTTTCGTTGAGTATTTCGTATTTTGTAAACTCAATTATTTCTCTCTCTAATATGGGTAAAACAATAAAGAGTAATGTGCGAAAGCTGCTACATACAATACATACATATGATCAGTAAGTTCAAGCAAAAACAAGAGGAAAAAGAAGTTGTTTTCCAAGAGAAACAACAATGTTTAGATGCGATGTCGGATTTTTTAGGTTAGTATGAATTTGTAATCTTAATCCTTGTCGGCTGATTATTTGGTATAATACCCGTTTATGGCCGTTTCTTATGTTTACAGATAATCTTGAAAATATTGAAGGAATCTGTAAAAATAATTTACCTACTATAATTAGTAATACTATGTGAAACTTCTTTTCTCAGGTCACGCTTTCGTTTGCCAGACTCTAGCACTCAGTACAGACTATTAATTTATTTGAAAGGTTTTTACGTTTAATTGCAGAGTGCTTTAATTTAAACGTTAAAAGCATTGCTTTGTGATTTCACACTAATTAAGAATAAGATACCTTTTGACTACTAAGAGTACCTATAATCTATTTCATTTAGACATGTAACACCTTCAAATATAATTGAAGGAGAGAGCGAAGCCACCGAAGTTCTTTGTTTCAGGTTGGGCCAATATCCACGGGTCGCATTTCTTAACCGATTCTCGTGAAATTTTGTGAGCAGGTTCAATAATTAGATCGTTTTTCTTCGATTAAGTTTTCGAAACTTAAATTAATATAATTTGAAAAGAAAATGGGTTCTACAAAGCCACTAGTTATTGGTCTCAAATGTACTACTTAAAGTCGCCGTCAATGGAATTTGCTAACTATGTAAACAAACCGCCATAGTGAAAGACAATTTCAATATGGCGGTTTGTTTACATAGTTAGCAAATTCCATTGACGGCCACTTTAGACTAGTAACTAGTCTAAAGTGGCCGTCAATGGAATTGATTGGTCTAAACTGTTTAGACTACGTCTGGAGATGTGTCCAGCAAAATAAAGCTGCGTCTCTGTCACTTGTGACAAATTGCATCATTTGTACTGCTGCTGTAAGTATGGCTATTGCAAGCGAGTAGAAACATACATACAGATTTGAATTCAGCCTTTGCTATTATCGTTAGCTCGCTTCAAACTCGAATGATTACAAAACAGTGAATGCCAAATACTATCGAGATTTAATAAGAGCCAAAAATGACGCTAAATAAATTCTGTACCTTTAAGTAATTAAAAAGTAAAGCTCTTCAATTCCGAAGGTGAACAAAACAAAGTTTGGGCACCGCCTGTCAAGGCGCCTCCCAAACTTTGTCACAGACAATGAAATCCCACCAAAAACATTACATGTAAAGTGATGCCAAGACTCCATAGCTCATACACTTTCAGCGTGAAAAAGATATCAGATCGCAAGTAGCGCCAAGCTTCCTACTCCACACGGCGTAACTCTACCACTACCAGCCACGCTCTACAAATTCTACATCTTGGCTAAAAGTACAGCTTTGTTGGGCACATCCCGGTCGCCGCATAGACTTTCACGCCGAATGAATTTATGATGATATTAATAAGTGACGGGACTATACTTTTTAGCCAAGATGTAGAATTTGTAGAGCGTGGCTGGTAGTGGTAGAGTTACGCCGTGTGGAGTAGGAAGCTTGGCGCTAATTGCGATCTGATATCTTTTTCACGCTGAAAGTGTCCCAGACAACAATTTCTGCCCGATGACGTAAATTATGACGTGAATTTTTGGTGATTTTTTTTAATTTTACGTCTTAAGGAAATAAATGACGTCAAAAATCACGTCGAAAGTTTTCGTATATCGGCTTACGTCTGAAAATGACGTCACTAATCACGTTGTTAATTATTCTGTTCCGTCATAAGTCTGATAATGACGTTGCTAATCACGTCGTAATTTGTCCTATATCGTCAGTGGTTTAAAGATGACGTTGTAAAACACGTCGTAAATTTTCGTATGTCGGCATACGCCTAAAAGTGACGTCGCTGATCACGTTATAAATTATTGTGTTTCGTCAGAGGTCTGATAATAACGTTGCAAATCACGTCTTAATTTGTCCTGTTTCGTCAGTGGTTTAAAGATGACGTTGTAAAACACGTCGAAAGTTTTCGTATGTTGGCATACGCCTAAAAGTGACGTCGCTGATCACGTTATAAATTATTGTGTTTCGTCAGAGGTCTGATAATAACGTTGCAAATCACGTCTTAATATGTCGTGTTTCGTCAGTGGTTTAAAGATGACGTTGTAAAACACGTCGAAAGTTTTCGTATATTGGCATACGTCTAAAAGTGACGTCGCTGATCACGTTATAAATTATTGTGTTTCGTCAGAGGTCTGATAATGACGTTGCAAATCACGTTGTAATGTGTCGTGTTTCGTTAGTGGTTTAAAGGTGACGTTGTAAAACGCTTTGAAAGTTTCCGTATGTCGGCATACGCCTAAAAGTGACGTTGTTAATTATTCTGTTCCGTCATAAGTCTGATAATGACGTTGCTAATCACGTCGTTATTTTGTCCTGTTTCGTCAGTGGTTTAAATACGACGTTGTAAAACACGTCGAAAGTTTTCGTATGTTGGCATACGCCTAAAAGTGACGTAGCCGATCACGTTATAAATTATTGTGTTTCGTCAGAGGTCTGATGATGCCGTTGCAAATCACATCGTAATGTGTCGTGTTTCGTCAGTGGTTTAAAGGTAACGTTGTAAAACGCGTTGAAAGTTTTCGTACGTCGGCATACGCCTAAAAGTGACGTCGCTGATCACGTTATAAATTATTGCGTTTCGTCAGAGGTCTGATAATGACGTTGCAAATCACGTCGTAATATATCGTGTTTCATTAGTGGTTTAAAGATGACGTTGTGAAACGCGTCGAAAGTTTCCATATGTCGGCATACGCCTAAAAGTGACGTCGCTAATCACGTTATAAAGTATTGTGTTTCATCAGAGGTCCGATGATGACGTTGCAAATCACGTCGTAGTATGTCGTGTTTCGTCAATGGTTTAAAGGCGAGGTTGTAAAGCGCGTCGAAAGTTTTCGTACATATGTTGGCATACGCCTAAATTTGATTTCACTGATCACGTAATCAATTATTGTGTTTCGTGAGAGGTCTGATAATGACGTTGTTAATCACGTCGTAATATGTCATGTTTCGTCAGTGGTTTAAATACGACGTTGTAAAACACGTCAAAAGTTTTCGTATGTTGTCATACGCCTAAAAGTGACGTAGCTGATAACGTTGTTAATTATTCTGTTCCGTCATAAGTCTGATAATGACGTTGCTAATCACGTCGTTATTTTGTCCTGTTTCGTCAGTGGTTTAAATACGACGTTGTAAAACACGTCGAAAGCTTTCGTATGTTGGCATACTTACGCCTAAAAGTGACGTAGCTGATCACGTTATAAATTATTGTGTTTCGTCAGAGGTCTGATGATGCCGTTGCAAATCACATCGTAATGTGTCGTGTTTCGTCAGTGGTTTAAAGGTGACGTTGTAAAACGAGTTGAAAGTTTTCGTACGTCGGCATACGCCTAAAAGTGACGTCGCTGATCACGTTATAAATTATTGCGTTTCGTCAGAGGTCTGATAATGACGTTGCAAATCACGTCGTAATATATCGTGTTTCATTAGTGGTTTAAAGATGACGTTGTGAAACGCGTCGAAAGTTTCCGTATGTCGGCATACGCCTAAAAGTGACGTCGCTGATTACGTTGTTAATTATTCTGTTCCGTCATAAGTCTGATAATGACGTTGCTAATCACGTCGTTATTTTGTCCTGTTTCGTCAGTGGTTTAAATACGACGTTGTAAAACTCGTCGAAAGTTTTCGTATGTTGGCATATGCCTAAAAGTGACGTCGCTAATCACGTTATAAAGTATTGTGTTTCGTCATAGGTCCGATGATGACGTTGCAAATCACGTCGTAGTATGTCGTGTTTCGTCAATGGTTTAAAGGCGAGGTTGTAAAGCGCGTCGAAAGTTTTCGTACATATGTTGGCATACGCCTAAATTTGACTTCACTGATCACGTAATCAATTATTGTGTTTCGTGATAGGTCTGATAATGACGTTGCTAATCACGTCGTAATATGTCATGTTTCGTCAGTGGTTTAAGAGTCCGTATACAGCCGTTTGCTGAATTCGCTAGAATTATTGAGGTCATATCTCATGAAATATTCGTTTTCCTACAGATTTTATTGTGTAATATGAAAGATATCAATTCAAGTCAAATAAGTGGAAATGTTGTTTACATTTAGCTCTCAATTTACCATATTTTGGCTCAGTCCAACAGCTGTTTTCCCAATTTTCGCTCGGAGACGTGTAAAACGACTTAGATTTGAAGAATGAATTGATTTCAAACCGACATAAAACAAATAAATATATATTGGATTGATAGTCTTCTTAGGATTAAGTGGAAAACATTTTATTAGTTACATATTAAATTGTTGAGTAAAACCGTATTTCCATCCAACAACTTTTTAGTAAAAACACACGAAGAATCACCAGTATTTATGGCCATTTAGCACATTATTTCAAAAATATGAAACCATAATAAGAAACTCCAGTTAAAGCTATTCGAAAAAATAAAAAAATATTTATGTGTAGAAGTAAATTGTGGCATAAAAAATATTTCAAATCACCCTAAAATTCGTAATAAAACACCGTGCACGGCGCTCGATGCGGCAGTCACCGCCAAGCGGTTTGAGAGAGCGGTCACGTCGCTCGTCGATTTCAAGGTCACGTACTCGTAGCTATGGGCGCTTGGGCTAGCGGGAATCATAGCGCGACGAGGCAGTCTTGATTGATCATTTGGTAAGTGATGCTTTTTCTTACTTTTGACTTTTTATATGAAATTGCATTTGTACTATCTAATGGAAATATGTTCATTGTACTACTAACATTTTTGACCTATGTTCCATAGAAGGAGGTTCTTAATTAGTCTTCATGTTTTATCTATATATACATATAGCGATAATTCTAAAAGTACTTACGTCATTGAATTTTCATCATCATCAGCCTATATATACGTCCCAGTGCTGGGCACAGACGTCCTCTCCTGAATTAGTTTGACTGTTCAGGTTGTTATTTTGCAGTTTCTTAATTTTGACAGTCGTTTGTAATATTTCCGATTTACTGAATCTTATTCCTATTGCCTTTATCTGTGTGATATAAACTGCTTCCTGCAGTGTCCTGCCCCCCTAGCACACTAGGTTTTATATCCGACATAAAGCATTTGTCCCTCTTGCACTCACATATTGGCCAGAACGGGACGAATGCTTTATGTCCGACATAAAACTTAGCGTACTAGCCCCTCTGGTGCTACTTTTGTGGCCTTTTTTAATCATTTCTGGTTTTAACCATATTTATTTTTTTATGCAATTTTATCTAACATCTGCTTCGATGACAGGTCTCAACATATCTGTCAGTAATAATTGGTCATATTTGAAAAATTACTCCAACGGTAGTCTAATTTTATGGGTACCTATCAGCTTTCTTTTTAAAGGATAAACCTAAAATCGGGGGGTATCATCGGTTTCCTCACAAAAAAAATAACGCAATTTCTGCTTCTTCTTCTGCACCTTTGTTAGTAATTTCTGCAGTGTCATTCCACTACTTGTATAGAACTCACGCTTAAAGAGCATATCGTTTTGCATCTTGTAAGTCATTTATGACCTTATAGTGATAATATGCAAATATTATGAAATTGATGATACAACTATATATAAAGATTAATATGAAGTTGTGTCATCTTTCACTTTAGTTGTGGACGGACGGTGCAACATGTTTTATCTCCGTATCTTTTTAACCGCCCATCTTTTCCTTGCTCAAATTCTTACTATTCATGTCGCTAAAGTAGTATACTATAATAGAATATTTATCAATTGATTGGTTTTATTATTTTAGATTCAAGTATGGCGCCTAGGAAGACAAACCGTTCATTTGGTACAGTAAAAAGAAAAAAAAAATTGTGACCCTAAAACATTAACACCAGACTATAACGACATCAGCACAACGCTGGAATCTGGAAAGGTTAACGAATTATTCTTATTTATCTGGTGATTAAGCTAATTATACTTTAGCCACATTAACTGTAAACAAAAATAAACTGTACCTACATTTCTAAATTACCTGGTATTTTATTTCAACACCTACACTAAAACAAAGAAACGAATAAGTCAGGTAAAACCTTTTTACCTAGAATTTGATAACCTGGAAACTGAAAACTCTAACAGTAATTAAGTATCGACCGAGTGAGCGGAAGCGAATAAGGTATCCCTTTCATCTTGGACAAAAATGCTTTCGTATGTCTGTCCTGATTTCCGGCTGTTCTCCTCTAGAGGTGGCGTTTCTCAACCGATTCTCGTGAAATTTGGTGAGCAGGTTCGGTAATTATATAGAACTTTTTGTCGAGCCCGTTTTTGGAATTTTTTCAAAATGGCGGAGTTATGCAAAAAGACACTCGCGAGGTCTACAGCTCACAGAGCCACTTGTAAATAATATAAATAACCTAAGTTTTAATATGAGTAAAGATAAATAATAATAAATATTGGGGTCAATCTTACACAAATCGACCTAGTCCCAAACTAAGCAAACCTTGAACTATGGGTACTAAACGACGATATACATACTTATATAGATAAATAAATACTTAAATACATTGAGAACCGATATCAATGACTCAGAAATAAATAAATGCCCATACCAGGATTCGAACCCAGAACTTCCAGTTCGTAGGCAGGATCACTACCATCTAGGCTAAAGCGGTCGTCAAACAAGCAAGTACTTACTTAAATTAATTTGTAGTAATTACATAAATACATTATAATGAACGATACAGTTCTAAGTTACCTGATTTTTATTTAAATACGTATAGGTAGGTACATATAAATATTAAGAAACGAAAAAGTCAGATAAAACGGTTCAGGCACCGTAGGTTCCGCGAAGTTAAGCGAACAGAGTTTTTGAAACAATATAATGCGTCTGTTTATAATAATATGGTTTCAAAAAAATACGTTTAGTAATCTAGAGGCTTTTCTGCAGCGAGATCAGTGATTCGAAATATGATTAAGCAATTTTCGCTCGATAGAAATAAATCACGAATAAAATATTCGTAACAACTTCTAGAAATCGGTTATGTTTGAGAGAACTAAGTGATTACTTTTTTATTTATTTAAACGGCCAAAAAAAAACATGATATCCGCGCTTCCGAGCACGCACTTCCACCTCGCTCACGCTTATGCTCAGTGAGAGGGAGAGAAGACCATGAACCTACGGCGCCTTAAAGTATCAAAACTACTCTACGCCGACCTAGCCGCCTCGCTCGATCCCCACTACCAATACCTGCGCTGGCGCGCTCGCGCTCGGAGACGGGTAATGATACCTACAATCGAACTTTTTCCGGGCCGATACGGACTCTTAAAAGTGACGTTGTAAAACGCGTCGAAAGTTTTCGTATGACGGCATACGCCTAAAAGTGACGTCGCTGATCACGTTATAAATTATTGTGTATCGTCAGAGGTCTGATGTTGACGTTGCAAATAACGTCGTAATATATCGTGTTTCATCAGTGGTTGAAAGATGACGTTGTAAAACGCGGCGAAAGTTTCCGTATGTCGGCATACGCCTAAAAGTGACATCGCTGATGACATTCATAGACCGTGGGCCCACTCCCAATACACCTACGTCTCATGACAACATGATAGAATGCATGGCAGCAAGTCGAGAAAGTTATGCTGAGCAAGGCAAAAAAAAATAAAAAATTAGATCTTCACTTCCGGTCAAAATTTGTATGGGGATATTTACGTCATGTCACAAAAGTACGAGACGTGTAGCATCCTTTAGCCCTTTATTCGTAGAGAGAGAAAACCTAAGCCGGCCAGTCCTGAAATGGCCGGAAGAACCTACTTGGCAGACGGCGTCAGAGTTGCCAACTGTGGGGTGTTGGGAGTCTTGGGAGTGGGCCCACGGTCTATCAGGGGTTTAAAGATGATTTTGTAAAATACGTCGACAGTTTTCGTGTGTGTATACATTTTACAAGGGCCTGAACTATAGGATACCCTGAGGGGCTACCGTGAAACGAAAACGAACTTCGTTCGTGTATCTCCCTCTCTGTTCCTCGAATTAGCAAGTGCGACAAAGACGGAGATACACGAACGAAGTTAGTTTTCGTTTTGCGGTAGGACCTCTGTGTTTTAGGCAGTAGTAAAGATCAGTATAACTATTTTAAACACACTTGCAAATACGTTTAAATACAGTACAAAACTTAAACAATTACACAAAGTACTTTGCCGTTCCCTTAATTCAACCAATGAAAGTGCGGCGTTATTAACGCGCGCTAGCAATTTTTCCCGTTCCGACCAATCACACGTCATAATCGCTATCTCTGATTGGTCGAAAGCTCGCGGTTGTTAATTCGCGCCAGTCACATTGTTCTGTGAATCTGGCTTTAGTCGTTTCCGGAGTCACTTTAGTGTTTAATAACTGTGTAAAACTATAACCTGTATACCCTCAAGTGTATAAAAATTAGTATGGAAAACTAAGAACAAATATTTTATAATTATTATATTACTCATTAGCAAACAGAAGCTGAATATAAAATTTACAAACACCGTTTTCTTTTCTCGCCATAAAACCTGTTCGAACCCGTCGCGTCGCAGCCATTGTTGCATCATACTTAGGGATGTCCCACGTTTACTTGATGGGCTAGGCTAGGTGTCAGTCGATATTCGATAGTAAAAAAAATACATTGCTTTGAAATTTAACCGCCAAACTCGCACACATTTCTAATTAAAACGAAGAGATCGCTGCTAATATAGTGTTAGGTAACTTTTGCGTTTAAACATATCGACGCTGGAAATTTTACAAGCGACATTTTTGGTGATATTGAGTTACATAGGTACACGTTAGAATCGGCAGATTTTTCTGTATCGAATGGGCTGGCAGTCTCGTGTCCGATCTCCGTGATCCCTTCGGTTATTTAGCAGATCACGACCATTGTTTTCTACTAAACGACTTCGTTTTTGACAATTTTGTGCAAAATGGAGATTAGATTAAATGTTTTTTCGCGAAAATGAACCACAAGAGCTTTTTACTTTTATTTGTAAGAATAGATTAAACTTAACTTATGTAGATAATTTGGTTTACTTAGTTGCAAATAACCTTTCACTTGTTGGTTAACCGCTTTTAACAGATTATTGGTTGTTAGACAACTTTACCGTTCTGTTTTATTATGAATCAAGTAAGCATGGTAATAGGTATATACAGGTATATTTATGACACATAAATTATTTTTATTGTTGGTACCTAACAATGTATTTCGACCTCAGAGCATAGAATCACTATTACTATCACTACATAGTATAAAACAAAGTCGCTTCCCGCTGTCTGTCCCTAATATGTATGCTTAGATCTTTAAAACTACGCAACGGATTTTGATGCGGTTTTTTTTTAATAGATAGTGATTCAAGAGGAAGGTTTATTTATATGTATATTATAGTACCCGTGCGAAGCCGGGGCGGGTCGCTAGTACAACTTATATTCATACATCTGTGATTTCGACACTCTCAAGGGAATGATCCTATAAGGGTTCCGTTTTTACCGATTGAGGTACGGAACACTAAAAACCTATAGCCTTAGATTTAAAATGAATAAAGGAAATCCTTACTAATATTATAAATTCGAAAGTGTGTTTGATTCTCCTTTTTAGGGTTCCATAGCCAAATAGCAAAAAACAGAACCCTTATGGATTCGTCATGTCTGTATGTCTGTCCGTCCGTATGTCACAGACATTTTACTCGAAAATTATAAAGTGTATTTGAATATAATTTTGAGGATAGGTGTATTTTGTTTGCCGCTACACTTTTGTTATTAAATTACAAAAAAAAAAATTTTAAAGGGGTGCACTCCATACATAAAACTGAAAGTCAAAAAAACTTTTTTCATTGCAAGCCCACGTGTGGCACATCAATCGATAGGCCTTTCGAAATAAATATAAGGTTTCTCAGCAATTTTTTTGATTAAGCGAATGAAGTCAGAGATAATCGCCACAAAAGTCACTAAAATTGTGTCCCCCCCCCTCTCATTTTTGAACCGTGTATTTTAAAAATATGAAAAAAATCATGGACATTAGGGCTCATTAAATTCTTTCAGCGAAAATTGTTTTGAACAAGATCGGTTCAAAGGTTTTCGAGATATTTCTAAAAAACTGCCTTCCTTAAAGAAAAGGACGTAAGTGCCGTAAGATTTCAGTCACGATACGACCTTTTTAATAGGCACGGAACCCTTCGTTGTGCGTGGTCCGACACGCACTTGGCTGCTTTTTTTGTGTGTGGAGAATAG
Organism: Epinotia ramella; assembly: GCA_947578815.1. NCBI lineage: Eukaryota > Metazoa > Arthropoda > Insecta > Lepidoptera > Tortricidae > Epinotia > Epinotia ramella. The sequence goes on from OX388203.1 coordinate 559,207, forward strand.
TTCTAGTTAGAGTGACATAGGCTACTTTTTGCCGGGATAAAACATATTATTCCCGTAGGAAGATCCATTATGATGTTAGTTCCCCTTGACCACGCGGGCGAAGCCGCGGGTAACAGCTAGTAATAATAATAATAATTCATGAAATCATAATAAAAACAAGTAGCATAAAAAGTCACATCTACACAGAGCAAATTATTATTTCAAACCTAAACCCAGTTTTAAAGTTTCGTTTCTTAGTATTTGGTGGATAAATATTATACAAAATACTTACTAGTACGACCGTTAATCGAGCGTTAATATCGATATCGAATTAGGTATCGCTTTTCGCATTCTCACGCACTAGTCGCGACTCGCACACTCGCAGTCGGGAGTTCCATAATTTCGTTTGTTTCGTTGTTTTTGACCGGAAAACTGGTGAGTATGCCGATAATAATTTAGTTAGCAATCAATTAAAACATCAAGTACTGGGTAAGTGAGTCTTGTCTTTTGTGAAGTGTTGTAACATTTGTCTATATGTATATGTAAATTATTTCAGGTTGTGTGTGCTCGAATAATTGTGCGGTTTATTTTGTTGTATTATGGACGATAAAAACACTTATACCGTCGCGGAAGGAGATGACGAAGAAAACAAGAAGCATTTTGGCCAAGATTTAAACAAACTTCTCAATGATTAAACACGAAGCACCAGACGATCAAACATGGCAGTTAATAACCCTTAATTGAGAGAAAATTTATGAAACAGGTAAAGACTTTTGTGACCGTTTCGTTGAAGATCCCGCATAGTTTTTTTACCATAACCTAGTTGCGTTGGGAGGACCCGAATCGTGTTTTTTTATTCATTTTATATCTTCAAGCCAATGTTTCATCAAATTCACCCTAATATGTGCTGTTTGTCTTTGCAGCGGATTTAATGACTGCCCGTATAAAGGCAAAACAAGCGGAGTCAACAAGTGATTTGAATGATTACGATGATACCAAAAAACGAGACAAAGAAGCCAATTCGAGTAATTGACTATGACGCTTCATTGTCATCTGAACCTGAAGAAAGTGCCCTGGACTTGTGTATGATTGGTGAGTTATTTTTTTTTTGACAGTTAATATAATTATCACTATTATCAGAAACAAGGCATAAGAAAGGTTCCAATAATCAATCCACCGATAGTTTTCCTTACCGGCAGTTACATTTTGACAGATTACCTGTAGAAAATGTGTCAAAATGTAACTGTTGATAAGGAAAACTATCGGTGGATTGATTATTGGAACCGGCCATTAATCTAAATAAGAACCTACTACCAAAAACAAAAGAACTAAATTAATATAAAAACTTAAAGTATAGTGGAGGAAAATGAAAGTTTGGCACATGTCAACTCTATTTGAATGACGTTAAGGTCCAAAAGTGCTAAACATTCAATTTCCTCGACTGTACATTGATGATCGCTTAAGCCTAGTTGGTAGTGACCCTGCCTTCGAAGCAAGAGGTCCTGAGTTCGAATCCCGGTAAGGGCATTTATTTGTGTGACGAGCACGAATATTTGTTCCTGAGTCATGGATGTTTTCTATGTATTTAAGTATTTATTTATCTATATAAGTATGTTTATCGTCGTCTAGTACCCATAGTACAAGCTTGGCCTAGTTTGGGACTAGGTCGATTTGTGTAAGATTGTGTCCCCTAATATATTTACAATTAATTGCTTCTAACTAAAATTTAATTAAAACTAAAATAAATCTAAAAAGTAGTGCCCTCGCGGCATGGTGCCGAAGATGCTGGCATCATTTCCTCGCTCAATAGCAATACTAATGCATTGTGCAAGGTAGCTGGTAGCTCTTTGGTGGCCAGTCGTTTTGGTTAGTGAGTTAGTTTGAGTTATATATATTAGGTAAGGTCGGGTAAGACTAACATAGTTTATTAGACGGGGTACTTTGTAGTATATATTAAAGTCCATATTATGGAAACTTGTAGTCTTGCCCCGGAGACTGTCATACCCCGCCTTACTTTTATTAATTTACTATTGACGACCCTATATGTATAAGTATGTTTCTCCATTGCTAGTTCCCATAGCTCAAAGAGCTTTAGTTGCTTTATTTGGGACAATAATCTTTATAATATTCTTTTAATACTGTTTAAAAGAATATTAGGTTTACTTAAATTAAATTAAAAATGGTTTTAATAAAGTGTCTCCTAATGTTGTATAGATAATAGTACGGAACCCTTCGTGCGCGAGTCCGACTCTCACTTGTCTGGTTTTATTTAAAACTCTAATCAGGCAATTTATAAAAGACTTGTGTATCTCAGTGGTCCCAATTAGTGGGACTATGGCTGTAAGTTACATTTAATTTTCAGGTAATGTAGCAGGGAGCTTTGTAAAAAAGAAAAATAAGTTAAATGAAATATCACAAAATGACTAAAACATTGAAGGTAAAATATAAAATATTTATTCAAAGCAATATTCATTTTTTATACAACGACGGTGGCAAACAAGCGTACGGCCCGCCTGATGGCCTGATGGCTTGGTCTGATGCTGCAGCCAGGATGTCTAGCATTGAAAAATAATAGGAGATATTATGTCTGGATTAAAATCAAGTATTTTATTTATTATAGTTGATTTGTGGGCCGCTTATGGCCGGTTATGCCGCTTCGACCAGCAAGTGATCTATTGTGGCAGCCCTTTTTTTAAAGGATTATTTGTAGCTTTTCAGTTTATTTTGAAGTCTGTACTTTTTATTTTTTTTATCAAAATTAAATTCATGTTTGTTTGTAGGTCATCCATCAGCATAAAGTTATGCATTTTTTGACAACTCTGGTGGAACAGAACAACCAAATATTAACCTGGATTAGAAGCCAAAATGAAACTGATGAAATTATGAGAATAAAAGAACCTATAAAGCTTCCTGTACAGCTGCCTATTCGTGATGAAAATGAATTATCAACACTGGAAGAATATCTCAATAATGATGTAAATTTTGGAGAACTTTACATTAAAAAAAAAATGGTTCTAGATTATTTTTTGAGTTAATAAAGATTTTCATGGCATACACTTTTGTTTTGTTTCAGATACAATTAGGTCTTTGGGAACATGTCCACTAACGACTTTGAAAATTCTAGCACGAAAGTTACGCGAGGTCACTATAAGTCACCATTTGGTCATTAGGCAATTTGTCATTAGGCATGGCGTCACGTTTACTGTGACGTCTGCTGGCGCTTTTCAATGACGTCGGTGGATGTGTTTCCAATGACGTCTACAGACGTCATCGGGAATTCATGACGTCGATAAACGTCTATACTATGATGTCGACAGACGTCTACCCGATGACGTCTATAGACGTCTTACTAGTGGCGTCACGTGACGTCAACTAACGACGTCGTGTGACGTCCATTTATCCCAGCGTCATCACAAAGACGTCATGCGACGTGACCTAACGACGTCGTTTGACGTCCATTAACGACGTCATGCGACGTGAACTAACCACGTCGTGTGACGTCCATTAATGACGTTATCCCAGCGTCATCACAAAGACGTCATGCGACGTGACCTAACGACGTCGTTTGACGTCCATTAACGACGTCATGCGACGTGAACTAACCACGTCGTGTGACGTCCTTTAATGACGTTATCCCAGCGTCATCCTAACGACGTCTTGCGACGTGAACTAACCACGTCGTGTGACGTCCATTAATGACGTTGTCCCAGTGGCATCCCAATGACGTCATGCGACGTGAACTAACGACGTCGTGTGACGTCCATTAAAGACGTTGTACCAACGTCATCGCAACGACGTCATGCGACGTGAATTAACGACGTCGTGTGACGTCTAATAAACACGTGATATATAAGGACCAGTAGACGTCGCCGTGACACGTATACTGGACGTGCAAAATCACGTCATCATATGTATCAAAATGACGTCAAGTGGTGACGTCAATAATGACGATAAATTTGTGACATCGCCACGTGAAACATGACGTCAGTACTTACGTCTAAAAGACGTGAACTATGACAACCTGTCGACGTCTTAAATCACGTCAACATATGTATCAAAATGACGTCAAGTGGTGACGTCAATAATGACGATAAATTTGCGACATCGCCACGTGAAACATGACGTGAACTATGACGACGTCTCAACGTCTTCCTACGACGTCTGACGTCACGTCACTATACGGATCAAAATGACGTCAAGTGGTGACGTCAATAATGACGATAAATTTGTGACATCGTCACGTGAAACATGACGTTTGAAATCACGTGATGTGACGTCTAAAATGCCCAATAATTCACGTCAATAATGACGTGACCTTGCTGTCTGGGGTATGAGCTATGGAGTCTTGGCATCACTTTACATGTAATGTTTTTGGTGGGATCTCATTCCTTTTTGTAAGGTAATTTCTCAAGAAGTGAATGGGAAAACCCATACAAACTTCCATCCCCTAATTTAAAGAGTGGGGGGTGATTTACTAAAAATCCTGAAATACACATCTTATTCGAATTTAAACTTTCGTGAGACATGTTGAAATAACACTAACAATTACACGGTTCAACTCACGTATTCTATGTCACTACGGGCGACATGTTTCGAACTCTTCGGGAGTTCTTCTTCAGGATGAGTGTTTTCGCGGCGGTGTCGCTTGTATCACTGCCCGAGCTCGCTCCGCACGCCGAGCGGCGCGTGAAGCACGCGCCGACAGGGCGGGGGGAGGGGGGCAGTCTAGCGCTGGAGTAGTTGAGTGAGATTGCGGCAGGAGGTCATCTCCTCCGATAGACGACACGCACACTGAACTCACTGTGTCCACGGGGTTGTCACAACACACTGTCCACTTCAATTTAGGAATGATAGTTTTCCATGCTGGCGGTAACATCCAGCCACCATCACGATTAAAATTTGGGCGGCGCCCAATTTCAATCGCCTCGCGAATCTTGCGTGGCACATAACCTTTCTCCCGTACCAGCAATTTCGCCTTGTCGAACCGAATGAAATGTGACGCGCCTGTATCGCACGCATGTTCTGTCCCCGCCCGTATTCTATGTCGCCCGTAGTGACATAGAATACGTGAGTTGAACCGTGTAATTGTTAGTGACACATCTTATTATTTATAACAAGGATAACAAGGACCCCCTATATCAATTTTCAGACCACTAGCATCAAAATTTGCGGAAGTCTCATACAAACTTTCACCCAGAACCTTAAACTAGGTTAAGGGGTTGGGGGGCGGTAAAAGTTTCAAGTTTTAAGATTTTTTCGTTGTTTGTATACTATTACTAGCTTACATACCAAATTTCAGCTTTCTAGGACTTCAGGAAGAACCTTAAGAATATTGATGATCATCAGTGAGTCAGTGACGAAATCGGGATATTTTAGATATCAATAAAATCTAATGTATAATAGCTATGCAATTGAAACTTTACAGTTTTAATAAGTCAACCACTGACATCATATCCCGAAAATTTGGTTTATCTGGTATAATCTAAACCCAAGTTAGGAAGGTTCAAAAATACGACGAAGCGCTTCGAGAAAAGGTAGGTAGTGCCCTTGCGCTTCGCTTGGCTCGTCTTGGCGGGGGCACTCCCGTGCCCCCAGATATTCCTATCGAATTTTCCTTTTATTTCCTGACCCGTTTCAACTTTAACGAGTTCTCAGGTGATGAGTTTGTAACATTTCAGAGAAAGTAGATAACCCCGTATGGACGCAAATACGTCGTGGAATGTGGAAAATGGCAGTCTTGTTACCAGTTATTCGTAGAATATGATCACTTGCTAAAAACAGGTACCTATACTTCGTTATTTTATACAAGGAATTGATTTAATTATACCCAGCACGTCTATCATGCGACGGCCGCGACATACTCTCGATTTTTCTCGCACTATCCGTCTCTTTCTTATTAGAACAAGAGGTATAGTGCGAGAAAAATCGAGAGTATGTCGCGGCCGTCGCATGATAGACGTGCTGGAGGCAGTTCTCTCATTTTACTGCGTACTTTCTAAAGTGAAATGAGAGAAGCTGAGACTAGACTACACTTGAAGGGAAAAAACAAAAACATATTACATATCAATTTGGAATACGTATTGAATCAGATTTACTTCCTGTGCATAGGTATAAGCAATCAAATTGAAATGCACACGGGTACTTTAATTCCCTCATGAAATCAATTTGCGTTCAGTTTTCCGAGAAATCACGTATAACAAACCACTCCACTCAATGTAGACCTACTTAGTTATATAATAAAATTACGCGTACCCAAGTAGGTATTCAAAACCACCCTCTTAAAAAAAAAAATATTATAAAGTGAAATTTTTAATAATGCGGATTGAAAGGAATTTGGGAGGCAAATAAGGACGCAAATTGTGAGAGGCGCACCTGTTGATGCGTCGTGACGTGACTGGACCGCCGGCCGCCGACGCAGAGTGTGAGAGGCACACCTGTTGATGCGTCGTGACGTGACTGGACCGCCGGCCGCCGACGCAGAGTGTGAGAGGCACACCTGTTGATGCGTCGTGACGTGACTGGACCGCCGGCCGCCGACGCAGAGTGTGTGAGACGAAGTAATCATGACGAACAATTACCGGAGGTATATCCTGAAGGACGGTACGGTCGACATTTGTCGGGCATGCCGCCGTCCCGGGGAGTCACTCAGGCATATTATCTCCGGTTGTGGTCATCTTGCTAACGGCGAGTACTTGCACAGACATAACCTAGTAGCCAGAATTATTCACCAGCAACTTGCTCTGCTATACGGTCTTGTGGCCTCCGAAGTGCCTTACTATAAGTACACACCTGCGCCAGTTCTCGAAAATGGTCGTGCCACGCTCTATTGTGATCGATCTGTCATCACGGACAGGACTATTCTTGCCAATACCGTGCTGACAGATCGATCGAAACGCCAGGCAGTGCTCGTCGACATCACCATCCCCCATGACGAGAACCTCGTGAAGGCCGAGAAGGACAAAGCCAGCAAGTACCTAGACCTGGCTCACGAGGTAACCGCCTTGTGGGATGTTGATTCGACGATCATCGTCCCGATAGTCGTTTCGGCGAACGGCTTAATAGCGAAGAGTCTCGACCATCATCTCAAGAGACTCTCGCTAGACGGCTGGATCAAGGGTCAGATACAGAAGGCGGTACTCCTGGATACTGCGTGGATAGTCAGGAGGTTCCTGTCTCTGTCGCCCTGACCACCGGTAGCTTAGGCCCCGCCTCGCTGCCGGCTGCACCCTAGGTTAGGTTTTTATAATGATTGTATGTTTTGTATGTATAGTTTTATATTTTACTTTTTATATATAATTATTGTACAAACCTAACTTAAGAGGAAACATGAATAAAGGAAATAATAATTATTATTATTTATTCATTTATTTCGAACCATAAGTCCATATTTAATTACAAAATAAAGTACAATCATTAATTAAAAAGAAACATTACATTAAAATACATAAAATAAAATAAAATAAAATCATTAAATAATAACACTATTAATCCTACTTGTTCTGTAGTAGTGTTGTGTTCCTGGAGGTGAGCAAGGTCGCCGGAGCACCCGAGGATGCGTTGTGTTGAGAACGAGGGAATTTGTTCCTTCAGCTGTCAAAACGGCGAATCCCCAAACATATCAAGGGTCGGCAACGCCCATGTTACCCCCTTTGGAGTTGCATGCGTCTATAGGCTGCGGTGTCCGCTTACCATCAGGCGGGCCACGCTTGTTTGCCACCGTCGTTGTAGAAAAAAAAAGACCGGGTTGCACTCCGGGAGTGCGGGCAGAAGTGAAAACTCAATAACATTGTAACAGTTTTTCGATCAGGTCACGTGACATCTTACGGTGTCACCCTAAAAATGAATTTGACGCAAATTTATAACCAATTATCAATTATTTAGGCGGCTGGGCCGCGGGCGCGTCGGGTGCGAGGGGCCGCCGGCTCGCCCGTCGGCGCGTCAACGGGCGGCGGCAAACACAATACCAATTTGTTTTTGCCATTGCCAAATATTTTTCAAAGCTTTATAACGAATAACGTCTAAATTCGAACTATTCGAATTTGCAAGAACGGCAGACGGCGGTGGCGACCAAAATATCAATTTGTTTTTGCCTTTGGTAAATATTTTTCTAAGCTTTATCTCTTAGGAATAACGTCTAAACTCGAACTATTCGAATTTGCAAGAACGGCAGACGGCAGTGGCGACCAAAATATCAATTTGTTTTTGCCGCTGGTAAATATTTTTCTAAGCTTTATCTCTTTAGGAATAACGCCCAAATTCGAACTATTCGAATTTTCTCAATAGCAAAACGGTGAAGGACGCGTTGGTATTATTACAAATTTATTTGCAGAATATGCTATTGCAAAAAGTGTTTAACGGCTTTATACTCTTACGAATAGCGTTCAGTTTTGAATGATGTGTATAAATGTTATTTAAGATCTTGACAAAAAATTGACATGTACGAGTAAAACTACGTTTTATCAAGGAATAAATGAAATGAAAAAATAAAGTCGAATCGGCTAGCAGCAAAAGGTGACCTCCTTCACATCTGACGTCACAAAACTCTGTCGCGTATTTAACAATTTTTCCCCATCCCAAAAAGTGCTCAGCGCCGCTAAAGAAGTTTTCACTTCAAAAACCGACCGGGTTGCACTCCGGGAGTGCCGGCAGAAGTGAAAACTCAATGACATTGTAACAGTTTTTCGATCAGGTCACGTGTCCGTCTTAAGAATTTTCAATCTGTCGAATCTTACGGTCACGTGACATCTTACGGTCACATGACCTGTGGCGAGTTTAATAATTTTTCCCCATCACAAAAAGTGCATAGCGCCGCTAAAGAAGTTTTCACTTCAGAAAAAATAAAAAAACTTTAAAAGTGTAAATATCAAAAGCGAGAGGGTCGCATTTAAAGTAGGCGACATAAACGCGATCATACTTGCTAGGCTGGATATGGTTGAGATCATTCATGGTGGCCAACTTTTTATAAAAATGTAATTGGAATTGGAACCTTCTACCTTCAACGGTAGAGGTGGTTTTATAATGGCGGTGGCTTGAATATGTCATGCTCGCTTAAAGGGCTTTGCTTACGGTGGCGTCGTTGATCGGGTCGCCACCTTCCCTAACATATGGTTGAGGGAGGCGATGGCTGAAGATATGCGTCATACTCGTGATCGGGTGCTGTTTGTGGAGTCCGGACTGTTCATGCTTGCAAGGGCATAGACCTAACTACTTAAATACTAGTGTTATTATACTTATTATTATTATTATCGTATTGACGTGAGACATCATTCTGATCTTGACACGTTTTATTGTTATTGACCCTGTACATATCTGTCCTCCATCTATTTTCCTTTTTCTTGTTTTGTTTGACGCTTAGAGACCGTATACATCTCTACGAACATTAGAATACCTAATTATTAATTGTATTTGGAGTTTGGATGCTCAGAGACCTTATATGTGAAAAAGGCTAGGAATGGCAAATACTCGGTGTAATACCGCAGAAATTGAGACATTGTATCAATAACAACGCACTTCAATCGGGTGGCCAACTCTGGCACCGGCTGCCAAGTACATCCGGCCATTTCAGGACTGACAGAGTTAGGTTTACTCTCTATACGATTAAAGGGCTAAATGATGCCACATGTCTCTACCAGTAAGATCTCTAGTTACAGTAGAATTATTTGAGGTTTACCACTGACAGATAGTTTGCCTTCATTTAATTTTCAACTGTAACCTCATACAAATTAAGTAGTTATTTCTAAATAGGTAGACGTGGGTAACAGTATTCTGAAAATTGCTTTATTTGTATGATGTTAAAGTTGAAAATTAAATGAAGGCAAACTATCTGTCAGTGGTTAACTAACAGTAATCGTAATGTAGGTACTTACTGCCAAGTTGGGCTATATAAGCAAGTTTATTATGATTTCGTATTAGAAATTCCGTACATATACCTCAATTCAATCTAATAATAGCAATCCAAGCGCACATACCGACGACTTATATAATGAGTACGTTATAAAAGTTCTCGAGGCGAGTTATTTTTTGAATGTAAGTGACACAAGAAGAGTGCTTCCCCAGCCTTGTTGACTCGGGCCTGTTTACTTACAAAAAACGTAATTGATGCGTGTATGGTGTTAGAGATACGCTTTTTTGATAATTTGTGTTAAAGGGACAATATATCGTTGGCTGAATTAAATGTCAAGTTTTTTGGGATTTTTGACATTTGACATTTGAATGTATTGTATTGTCATTTGAATTTATTGTACTGACATTAACATTAGGATTTTTATTGTATTATTATTATGTTTACTGTAATATTCTACACAATTTCTTTGTTATGAATAAAAATGAAATGAAATGAAATGAAATTCTTGATAATGTCGTCATCAAGCGAGTTATGTTCAAAGAATTAAAGTACCCGTTTGCATTTCAATGTCATATGATTGGTTAAACCTATGCACAGGGAGTAAATGTAATAAATATACGATAAATTTATAATATATGTATTGTGTTCTCGCTAAAACGCGCGTCAAGCTATCGTTTCTAAATGAATACGCAAAACAAATTGATAATATATACTATTTTACACTAAAACTGTTTCGAGTTGAAACACAACCTTCAGTGTGTACATCTTGAAATCTATCCTAAATTTTATCGGAAAGCAACATTAGCAAATTGCTTATTTACTCTGATCCACTGGAACATACGCGGACGAAATGGTGTAAATACGACTTTATTTATTCAACAAAAGTATCGATGAGCAAGAAAATCGTGTTTTCACTTTCCAATACCACTATTTCTATAACTTTAAAGTTTCGCGCTTCATACACAATACTTATATTATTACTTATTACGTTTTTAATTTGTTATTATTTCTAAATAATTGGTTGAAATAAAGTTGGTAAATGTATAGGTATCTATGGACTGTGACTGAGGCTTTAGGGTGAGGTATCCACGAGAGCTGTGCCAGGTTGCAAGGCGGTGGCGGTGGCGGTGAGCGTGGAAAACAATATGCACCAATAAGAAGCAATGCGCAAGCGCACCTAGCAGCATTGGTAGATTTTTTCTTCGCCCAACGCCCTCAACCTCGCACAGCTTGCTCTGATGGATACTCACCCTTATTCTTGGATTGTTCGATGTGTTCAGTCTCGACTTCAATAAAAAAAAACTCGAGCCAATAACAAACGAAAATGAAACAGTAATTCAGATAATTCGCGTTCTTTTGTTATCTCCATCGTCTACAGCGGATCATTTAGATTGTCCATTACGAAGATGCTAAACAAAACAACCGAACCTTTCCAAATGTGTCGCACTTAGATTCTGTTTTTTGTTTGAAAATTAAAATTATATTTCTAACAGTTACCTGAAATGTTTATAAGCATACAGAAATAAGACAATATCTTGTTTCTTTTCTTGGACAAGTAAATTAATCATAATAAAACGTTTATTAAGAACTCGACTTGCGAGAAATATATTTACTACTTTTACTTACTTATATATTCAAAAAGAGTCAAGGATTTCATTTGTCCTACATTTTTTTTACCTCTTTATTACAGTACAATTTAGCTATTCATATTTCTTTTCATTAATATTATATTACAATTTGCTACCCCTGGGGTGTCATTAGTGATTACTTTTTCGATGTCACCATTTGATGTTTCTCTATCAAGGGTGCTACATAAAAACCTTACAAACTAATATTGTACAAGAACTAATAAGTGTCCCTAGATACACATTTAGGAAAATATTAAGTTACCCCTAATGTAGATACTGGACGTACAGATGTACCAGCTTCAATTTGCGGTCGGGAAAACCCATTAACCCTTACAATTGTATCGAAGAGGTTCCGTTTCACCAGAAAATATAAAATAGTTTCATAAATGACCACTCAACGAGGGTAAATGTCCTCAGGCATCTTTTGATGCAAGATGTTCTATAAACAAAGAATAGGATCAAGTCACAATACAACTTTAGACCTTATCGCGTGGAGTGACCTATAATTGAATAAAATGACCTACTGAAGGTCTATCCGACCAAGCGTATTGATAATAACAATTTATTTACTACATTATTGGTCACCCGCGCTCACACCTCGAGCATTACCTTCACTGTAAGAAAGAGTGCGGCCAACAGATGACATATTAATATAATATACAATATATACATCTGCCCGCTGTAGCTCCATACAAACTTTCACCACCCATTTCACCTCCTAAGAGGATGATTTTAAACTATATATCTATTTTGACGACCGCTTTAGCCTAGTTGGTAGTGACCCTGCCTACGAAGCAAGAGGTCCTGGGTTCGAATCCCGGTAAGGGCATTTATTTGTGTGATGAACACGAATATTTGTTCCTGAGTCATGGATGTTTTCTATGTATTTAAGTATTTATTTATCTATATAAGTATGTTTATCGTCGTCTAGTACCCATAGTACAAGCTTTGCTTAGTTTGGGACTAGGTCGATTTGTGTAAGATTGTCCCCTAATATTGATTTATTTATTTTATTTATTTATCTCCATACCAAATCAAATTTCATCTCAACTGGCTAAGCGGTTTAAGCGTTAAGAGGAAATAGACAAGACAGATAGACAGACAGACCGGGAGACATACACACTTTCGCATTTATAATCGAACGACCGACCGAAGCTAACAAAGTTCTATGCTTTAGCTTGGGCCTAAAATCGTTTGTAAACCGGTGTTCGGTGTCGGACACTACAAAAACTCGAAATTCTACAAAAATTACGTTTTTGATATAATTAATATAGACTCGCGAGACAGAGCCACTAATATTGGTATGGATGCGAGTAGTCAAACAGGCCTATTTTATATCGTTTAGTAAGCCTTAGGGCATATTCGGAATCCCTGCTTTTACTTTTGAAATATTTTGAGTAATTAAATACCAGCGATAGCTCGGGGCACCCGACAAGTAAATGTAGACTTGTATTATATTAGGCAACGTACCCATACTACGTGACCCGTTCAGGGGGGGTATGGGGGTCTTCAAAATACCACGCTTGGTCACAGGGAAGAGAAGCTTAGGTTAGGTTAAAAAAAAATGGTACACGTAGTATATGTATGGGTACGTTTCCTTACAATAAGTACAACCAATATTTAAATAAGACATAAAGAGAGTAGGAATAGTGAAAATACAAAGTGTAAAGTTTAACGACCGTTTAAAAGTTAAAATGATTTGAAAAAAATACAGACGACGGAAAACATATGGGTGACCCTCGAAATAGCTACTACATGTATTGTATATCCTAAAGTCACTTGCCATGAACAGTTTTGCCCTATAACCTGGTTTAGGGTTATAACTAGTTGGTTCACCAATAAAAAAAATATATACAATAATAATAATAAATAAAAAAACACATTATAGTGTATCGTTAACATAAAGTCCATGAAGAGAGAGATTTCCTATGATTATTTGAGCGGGGCAGCAATTACTGGGCCATCTACACTTTCCATTCTGTATAAAACCAAATTTTCAGTCTTATCCTTAATCCCTACATTAATTAACATTAGTGTGTTGCGGGTAACTCCCCGGTTTGCTTCTGAGAGATCAAGCGATTGAGTTTATCAATTAGAATGCCTCATTACGCTCTCGATAGCCGGCGCGTGCCCTCGCGGTACGACCGCTTGGGGGCCCATTGGCCACGCAATTATACCCAATGTCTGAGGCCTTTTAATTATCTTAATTACGCTCGAGAAGGAAACACAATCAGAATTAATGGCGTTCGTTCAAATGTTCCTGTGAAACACAACTCCAGTTGGCTGTCTAGGATAAGTTTATATGTCTGACAGAGAGGTCGCCGTACAGTCAGCCACAATATTTTTATTTATTTAAAGGTTATTGCACAGTCACGAACTACAAATACAAAAGACGAACTTAACACCATAAGGTATTCTCTAACAGTCAACATTTAGGTAAAACAGAAAATAATCATAGCTGGTAGGTAATATTCAATTCAATTCAATTCAATTCATTTATTTACTCAGATAACAAAATCCAGTTTTTGTTATAAATAACAACAATAACAATATGCTATGCTCTCAGGTACTAACCTTTTTAACCCCCGTGTTATAAGTTTAACGTGTCTGTCTGTGTATCTGTGTGTCTGTCTGTGATATAGTAGCTCCCAAACGGATGGACCGATTTGAATGCGGTTTGTTTTGTGTCATAGATAATTTTATCCCGAGTGTTTTTATATCCCACGGGTTTTTCTGCGTTATTTGCAATACGCGGAAGAAGCTGCGGGCGCAGCTAGTCGATATTATAAACGCGGAAGTGCGTCTATGTATTTATAACTATTTCACAAATTGAAATATTAAATATTTCAAATAATAGTTAGGCAAACGAGTTGCATCATAATAATCCATTAAAAACCGGCCAAGAGCGTGTCGGGCCACGCTCAGTGTAGGGTTCCGTAGTTTTTGTAATTTTTTTCAAAAACTATTAAACCTATCAAGTTCAAAATAATTTTCCTAGAAAGTTTTTATAAAGTTCTACATTTGAGAATTTTTTCATATTTGTAAAACTTATGGTTCAAAAGTTAGAGAGAAGGAGGACACATTTTTTTTTACTTCTGGAGCGATTATCTCCAAAAATATTAACATTATCAAAAAAATATTTTAGCAAATTCATTTTTAAATACCTATCCAACAATATATCACACGTTAGGGTTGAAATGAAAAAAAAACACTCCCCACGTTAGATATCCCTTCAGCTGTGGCAAAAAAACATGGCCGCTTACCCACGTCTGTGGCACCCTCTGAGGGACGCTCCACCTCCAAGGTTTGTGGGGTGAAGTGATTTGGTAAAATTAAATTTTCTTTAGTTTTTTATATAATCACAGCCAGGATTTTGGACGAAACTCGATCTATATTAAATTATCTGACTGCAACGATATATCATCGTTACATTAAAGTCGTATTAAGGCTATCTAGCTGACCTCGTCACCAGGTCACCGAAGTTTACGACATATTTTGGTCATTTTAAATATAATAAATTGGATATTTGGGGTGTTTAATGGGCTTAATTTGAAGAAATTAGTGTTATACTTATTCGAAAAACATAAAATGGGAGGCTCATGAGTATTTTTTTTACACTAGACCATTTGAAATATTCTACCAATATAATGCCTACACTCCGAAGTTGCTCGTGTGGGCTTCAATTTACATGTTTTTATCTGAAGTGTTTTATACTGTATGTAATCAAATTTATGCCTAAACAATAAATTTGGGCCATCAACTAGGTGTAACCGAAGCTTTTTTTATTGTAGGTGCAGCAGGTTTTATGTGAGAGTAAAATGAAAAAAGTATGTCTACTTTGACACAAAATAACCTCTTCCAAACGACTGCAATTATCACAGCAACCATGGGCTTTAAACCAAACAAATTTGGTTGGAAGCATCTTGATTAAATATCCTTTCAATTAAAATTACTACATTAATACCAGTTAAACAAAAAACACGTAAAACATGAACATTAAAACAATGAAAATCAAGACCATTTCGAAAAAAAATGGTTTGCTTAGTATGGATATACCCTTACCCACACCATGAGTTTGTAGTAGCGGTACAATCTGATGAACATGAAGGAATAGTGGTGATTTCTGAGTGGTCTCTCGTCTGTGTAGAAACTAGTTCTTACTTACGATGGTTCTTCGTAGATTGTACAAACACCTTAATAACACAGCACACAGCTCAGTTAACACTTATTGAAACTATGATAGCACATAAACCATCGTATTCGTGCTTACAATCAAAAGCGCCACTCACTCACTTGATTAGTCGGAAGAGTCCGAACGAGCACTAAAGACACACCTGAATATTTATTAATATTAATATTGATAAGCACATTAGGCACATACACAAGCACTAAGTATTTATCTAATGTTAGTTCACCGACATAAAGCTAGACAATAGCAACAAATCGCGAGCACAACATAAGATCCAACTTTTCCGTTAATAGATACGAATTACGAACGTTGCAAGACAATCAATCCATGGCGTATCCATATTATGAAATCGCGCTGGTGCGCTGAGTAAGTGACGTCACGAGGTCTCATGTGAGCATCCCTCGGAGGGAAGTTCCTTGACGGCTACCATCCCACTGAGGGCTTTGTTATGACCGTTACCAATTTCGATCTATTTATGTACTTTCGGGCGATTGTTAGTCCATTTCCTACATTTTAAATAAATTTACGATAAATAGCGGTAATATTAATAGCTGTTAGTAATTCTTAATTAGTAGAAAAGCGCTAAAAAACCTGTAGGCAAATTTTGACCATGAGTAGGTATGTTGTGTTAGCCATAAGTTTATTATCGTTAATCAACTAAAAACTATATTTTTTTAACAGAAAACGAAGGATTATTTACTTTTCTCCAAGATATCTCCTTCTGGCAAAGAAAATTCGCACTAAAACCATTAAAACTCACTCGCGAAACTCGACCGTGGTTAACGCGCCATTGGCAGTTTTAGACTACCGATCAAATTCAAAATTTTCCTCCAATGGCCATTGAAATAGTCGCTTGTTAGCTGTCTCGCTTCATTGGCTATACGTTTCAATGGATTAAAACGAGATCAATACACGAATGGCGGTTTTATTTCTAAGAAAGTAAGCACAGCCAATGCGCCCCTCCGAGGGGGGCTCCACCGACCTGCAGGAAAAAATATGAAGCCCACAGAGGGATGACCACAGCTGAAGGGTTATAGGGGAGGTACCCTAATAAAATAAAATAAAACACTTTTTATTTTACCACTTTGTCGGCGTGATTAATATACATATTAGTAGGTACCAAATTTCAGCTTTCTAGTGCTAACGGTTACTGAGATTATCCGCGGACGGACGGACAGACAAAGCGAAACTATAAGGGTTCCTAGTCGACTACGGAACCCTAAAAAAGCGACTCTATAGTTTATAAATAAGTTTTATGAAATGTCGGTCACAATGATTTCAACCATACGTACGCTGGCTAACTGCGGTGCCCAAACCGCAGCCCCCAATTACCTCTAACAACAATTTGACGTTCGCTGCTCAACCACCGACGGGTTTGTTATGTTCTAATTTGTAACGTTAACATTGCACTATTACCATGAATCTCTGCTGTGGGTGACAGGTTTTTATTACTCGACTTCGCAAATCGCATCGCAAAGCTATGGTAGGGTTATGAGTAGTACTAATTTTGACGCACGCAGGTTACGGTGCAGTGTGTGGTACCGAGCGGATTTTGTATACAAATTGAGGTACAGTCGCCATCAGATATATCGGGGCGGCCAAAATGCTCACAAATATCTGAACAAGTCTCTAATGCCTCTAATAATTGTACAAATTGTACCATTATTAATTATGATGTTAATAAAAAATAAATAAGAAGAAGAAGAAGAATAACTGCTAAAATCTTCATTGTTTTTCAACTGTATTACAATGATGCTACAGAATAGGCATGATGAACAATTTTGAAAAACTGTTCTATAATGTTTAGAATCATTTATTATGTACAACGAATAAGATTTTTCTAGAGAAAATAACAGTTAAGTAGGAAAAAAATGCATTTTAGTTTTTAAATTTAAAATTGGCGCTAAAACGCTTGTCAGTGTCATGGCTTCCCGAGTGACGACACATTTGTATAAACCACGAACTTAGACATACTGGACTTTGCCATTCAAAAATGTTTTGAAACCAGAAAAAAATTAGCTACCTTGAATGAGGTCACGTCTTTCCGTCATCTCTTTCTAGTTTTGTGATGTGTTGCTATAACTTGAAACACAAACAGCGCGACATTTCTATAAAGACGTGCTCTACGCTATACGGTTATCATTCATTTTGCTATAATTTCACTCAATTAAATGCAAATGAAAATTAATTTACTGAAATAAAAATGTATAGACTTTTCTAAATATCACTCCAAAAATACCAACGCATTCAAAATCCTAACTTTGACGGTATGCTTGTACTGCTTGTTATGGCAATACTAATTAAAAAATATGGCTGTTATGTCAAAACAGATTTTACCATATCGAAAGTTTATTTCGTGAAATATACCCTTTGCTTCAATTTAATCGCAAAATGGTTATTGTCTTGTATAATGACGCTCTGAGGAAGTACTTGGAGACCGAATTCAGCTATTAAATTTTACAGGTAAGTGGCCATTTCACGAAAATATCGGCGGTTTTACTAGCAATCAATTTGAATCTAAGATCAGAGTGAAACTTGTTAGATTCTATGCAAATAACGTTCAGATAGGTTTATTTCGATCATTAGTAAGTGTGTATTGTTCATTTTGTAAGTAAACACTAATATTATAGGCTGATAAAAAATGTGTAATCTTATTACTAGGGTGACCATTCCGTCCTCGTGTTCTTCGTATTGAAAGGAGCAAAATTGTATCATTTTGACAGATTATATCATGACAAATTTAATTATAGTCTGTAATAATACAGTTTAATTTGTATAATTATTATTAATTTTACTTATTCAAATTTATTTATTCATCCTAGGTAGTAGGATGATGTAATGAGAATAATTTACATATTAAAAAAAAAAAAATCATTTATTTCGACCAACTGGGATCATATTACAAGGCGAGGAATAACAGGAAATAATTATAATTAGCTTGTTACATTACACAATATACTATACTACTATAATATTATATGAGTATCAAGTATCTTAACATTTGTCAGTTATTCCTAGCGTATTCAGAATAATGGACACCCTAAAAGAAAGATGACAGAAAGACGTGACGTCATTCAAGGTCATTTTTAGGGTTCCGTAGCCAAATGGCAAAAAACGGAACCCTTATAGATTCGTCATGTCTGTCTGTCTGTCTGTCCGTCCGTATGTCACAGGCATTTTACTCGAAAACTATAAGGTGTATTTGAATAAAATTTTCAGGATAGGTGTATTTTGGAAGCTACGGTAGCCTTGTGGTTCAGGCATGCGGCTGTCAAGCGGCGGTCGTGGGTTCGAATCCCGGCTCGTACCAATGAGTTTTTCGGAACTTATGTGCGGAATATTTACCGTTAGCTTTTCGGTGAAGGAAAACATCGTGAGGAAACCGGTCTAATCCCAATAAGGTCTAGTTTTTCCCTCTGGGTCGAAAGGTCAGATGGCAGTCGCTTTCGTAAAAACTAGTGCCTATGCCAAATCTTGGGATTAGGTGTCAAAGCGGACCCCGAGCTCCTTTAGGGGCATAACCGGGAACAACGCTAGGAGAATGATGATGAGGTGTATTTTGTTAACCGCTACATAGTTTTGTAACTAAATTCCTAAAAAAAATTTTTTTTAGGGGTGTACATACATAAACCTGTTAGCCAACATTTTTTTTTTCATTGCAAGCCCACGTGTGGCACATTAATCGATAGGCCTTTCAAAATAAATATAAGGTTTCTCAGCATTTTTTTAGATTAGGTGAATAGAGTCGGAGATAATCTCCTCGAAAGTCACTAAAATTGTGTCCCCCCCCCCTCTAATTTTTGAACCGTGTATTTTAAAAATATGAAAAAAATCATGCTCATAGGGCTTATTAAATTATCTCAGCGAAAATTGTTTTGAACAAGATCGGTTAAAAGGTTTTTGAGATATTTCTAAAAAACTGCCTTCCTTAAAGAAAACAAGACTCATAAGTGCCGTACAGGCACATAAGTGCCGTAAGATTTCAGTAACGATACGACCTTTTTAATAGGCACGGAACCCTCGTTGTGCGTGGTACGACACGCACTTGGCCGCTTTTTTTCTTGTTTCAAAACATTGTCTGAATGGCAAAGTCCAGTATGTACTTATTTAAGTTCGTGGGTATTTGTTTATACGAGTATGACGTCATGCGCTCTGATTGGTGTTTAACATATCATGGCGGGCGTCCGTATTTTTCAGTTTAATTTTATCAAAATAAACAATAATCTCTTACTTAATAAAAAAATATAAGCATTTTTCGAATTCTATGATTAAAATTTCACTAAGAACATACCATATTTTAGTGATTTTCAATTACTGTCATCATGCCTATTAATAACATAAAAGTTTCGAATTCCTTACAGCTGCAAACGCACAGAGAGCGGTGGCGGGGCGGCGCGGTGCGGCGCGGAGGCGGTACCGGTTGTAATGTTAGAGCTAATATGAAAGGATCCGCACAGAAAACCGCGCCGCGCCGCGCCGCTCTGTGCGGATCCTTTCATATTAGCTCGAACATTACAACCGGTACCGCCTCCGCGCCGCACCGCGCCGCTCCGCCACCGCTGTCAGTGCGTTTCGGCCTTACTTGTTGTTTTTCTTATTTTTTCGCAACTGTATTAAAAAACGTCGTTTTGATACACGTACGGAACTGTCATTGTTCTGTCGTAATGACATACTTTCCGCACTAGCATCGAAATTATTCACGAACACTTTACCTACCTACAGTATTGCTACCAATCAGTGACTGCTCACTGATTACTACACAGTATGCAATGCACTACACTGATATTATTCATAATGCTCGACTACTGGTACCGATTAGACACAATGCCTGGCGAGTAATTATAATCTAATACATAATACTCGGTACACTGCATTCTCATCAGCGCTCAGAGAGAATACTGAACGCAGCAACTTTATATATAGATTATATACTATTCACGTTGACAAATTAATTTGAATAGACTACCTGCCCGCGCGGCTTTGCTCACTTATTACAGAGAACCCGGGTGGAGACGAGGGGTGAAATCTTACTAATATTATAAATGCGAAAGTTTAGATGTTTGGATGTTTGTTACTCAATCACGGTTAAACGGCCCAACCGATTTTGATGAAATTTTGTACAAAGATAGTTTATAGCCTGGATTAAAATATAGGGTAGTTTTTACCTCAGGTCCACGCAGACGAAGTCGCGGGCGGAAGCTAGTATAATATATACATATACAACGTGTTAATAAAATAACGCAAAACCTGAAAACAGTTTGTTCAGAATCGAGAGTAGAATGGGAAAAAAATAAAAAATAAAATTTTTGACGCGATTTATTTTTTACATTTGTATGGAGCAGGTCGCTCCAGTCGGCCAACACTCCATACAAATGTAAAAAATAAATCTTGTCAAAAATTTTTATTTTTATTTTTTTCGCATTCTATGCTCGATTCTGAACAAACTGTTTTCAGGTTTTGCGTTATTTTATTAACACGTTGTATAGCCATGTCTATCCTGAACGTCCATTCTGTATGTGAAATATTTTTTGAAAACGGTTGTGTATGCCCGTGTGGATGTCGTAAAAGGCGACTAAGGAAACAGGGTTGAAGTGTGCTGTGGGCGATGGGCTAGCAACCTATCACTGCGATATCACATTTTGTTGTTCTTGTATACCCACATTTATGTTAAAAGTGGCACTGGAACATAAGTTTCATGTGCTCTGCCTTAGGGATAAAGGCGTGAATCTATGTATGTGTGTATGTATGTACATATATGCATTCCGGATATTACTCCCTACATACGAGTATAAATGTACAAAACCATTACCTTACAGGCTTTTACAATATTAATTAAGGCGCCGTAGGTTCATGGTCTTCTCTCCCTCTAACTGAGCGTAAGCGTGAGCGAGATGGAAGTGCGTGCTCTGAAGCGCGGATAAGTATCATGTTATATATTTTTTAAGTTTTGACCATTTAATTAAATAAAAAAGTAATCACTGAGTTCTCTCAAACATGATATTGCCGATTTTTAGGAGCAATTTTAATATTTTTAGCAAAAGCTAAAAATATTAAAATTAAACACAACATTATGCACAAAAGTGCATAATTTCTTACGAATATATTAAGTGTATTTTAGACCGATGTTGGTGGTTTTGTTCTATCGAGCGAAAATTGCTTAATCATGTTTCGAATCACTGATCTCGCTGCAGAAAAGCCTCAATATTACTATTCGTATTTTTTTGAAACCATATTATTATAAACAGTCGCATTATATTGTTTCAAAAACTCTGTTCGCTTACCTTCGCTGAACCTACGGCGCCTTAACGGGAACTACTATAAAGGTTTTGCATGTTTTTTAGGGTTCCGTAGACAACAAGGAACCCTTATAGTTTCGCCGATGTCCGTCCGTCTGTCTGTCTGTCCGTCTTCGGCTTAGCTCAGTAACCATTACAACTAGAAAACTGTAATTCGGCATGGGTATATAAATCAATTACGCCGACAAAACTGTACAATAAAATCTTGAAAAAAAATTTTTAGGGTGATGTGGTGTAGCGATGATGGGTGGTGAGCGGGGATCTAATTTTTCTCGTTAAACTCATGGTGTGGGGTATCGTTGGATAGCTCGTTCAAAACTATTATGGGTTTTCTAAGACCACTTTTGAAATCAATATATTCAATTAATTTGCAAGATATTGGGCTTTAAAGCCCTAATTTATGTTCGAGTCATGTGTCTCCCCCCCTGCCGGCTAAATGGCTACTACTGGGGATGTGAAAAAAATCGTGGTAGTAGTACATATAATGAATTTAAAAGAAAAACTATCACGGACAAGAAGGCATAAGTAGTTACCGAGTGATAGTCCACGAACTTAATGTGTACTTGGAAAGGCCAATTGCACAAATTCGGCCGACGCAACCGCACCGCACGTCGATGCAACTAAGACAAGCAACTACGGAACCCTACACTGCGTGTGGCCTGACACGCACTTGGCCGGTTTTATTTTACTTTAAGTAAGTTACAGTACCTACAGGACTGCAATGAGATATACCACCGTATGTGGCCTTAACGTTACAAACGCCTTAACATACTTCGGCCTTTATATATTTGCACCTGGTAAGGCCAGATCATCATCATCATATCATATGATCACTTAACAGGTGCAAATATTTAAAGGCTGAAGTATGAATAAAAATACGTTAACACGACTTTATTGACTTAACATTAAGGTCGTGTATACACATTTTTGTAACTTTGACCGTTTAGATCTGTTTGCAGTCGAGTGTACCTACATACTTATAACTATGTCTACGTACCCCGCGTAGGTAACAATATGCGATTGTAATCAGTGATTACGGTACCTGTTGTGCCTCCGTATCACCAGTGGCGATCAAGACCATCTGTTAACAAAAAAGTTCAACGCGAAAATATCCTAACAACACAAAAGCATCGACTCTAAACGAAATATGTACCATATTACATAGTTTAGAGTCAACGCTTGAAACCCATCTGAAGGCATTTCAAGTATGATTTTACTTCATAAACAATAAATCCAATGTCATTTAAATGCGTCAGGCGTCAACACAAAATAGATTTTAAAGTAATTGAAAAGAAATTCATTATCATGTCTACAGAGTCTTTACGCCTAAGCGATATAAAAGAAAGAAAGAATACTTTATTATAAAATATCGGTGTTGCTTTTATACGTACGACTCAAAAATGAATTTTCATATTTTCTCCGCAATTGTTCAGTCTTCATATTTTTTAATCTTCTCAATTGTTCTGAATGTTCATGTTTCTTGGGGCATCGATGACGTAGACGGACTTAACTCCGGTAACCTAGCTTTATGATGTCTATACATACTCATACAGCTAGATAACCAAAGATAATTCACCGATCTACTACACGCCGATCTTCATTTGTTCCCCATTATCTTCCTAACGACGATTTTCTTTCACTTCTAGTGCAGTAATTTGCTTTTTCTGGAGCGCGTTTCATTTGTTTTCTTTCTTGAACGTTAATAGCACGTTCTAAGGATGTTGTTGAGTTTTTTTGTACCATTTTACTTGTCTTAGCTATGGTAAACACATTCGAAGGGAAGACACTTTTCAATTTGAACGAAAACGTAAGTAGTTATAAGTAAATGTTTTAACTAATGGATTGGTCGTATTTGAAAGGGAGTGTACATGCACATTATAGATCTATTATAAATCGATTCAGAAGCGTTCAGTAATGACAAATGTCACACTGCATCCCATACATAGATACATGATATGACCAACCCATTCAAGAAATATAATATAAAACTAAAACTAACGGTAAAAAATTAGCCCCAGGTATGCCGTAGGTAAATAGTTATAATTTTGGCCTTCTTAAAGGCAAAAATAATGTATGCGATACGATTAAAAATATAGGTAGTTAAGCATAATAAACATTCAAACATATACACGGCGTCCCGGCAGGATTCCAAATAATTGTAACAGCGTGTTCCAAAGGCCCTCAGGAGTAAAAATTGCCATATAAATCTAGTCTATCTAAACACTGGGCCCTCTCGCCATAGGCTGCTGCTGGCAGCGCAGCGCTTTAGTGTATTGAGCAAGGAAGCTGCCAGCAGTCCCCTGCTGTGGAATCTATTAATCTTCTAGAGAAGAAAGTTAACGGGCCTCGGACCCCACTGGCCAAGACTCTTGACACCGAACGGAATAAAAGTATATTCGGTGCCAAGACCCCTACATATATTTAAGCCTTTTAATTTTTTCCGTTTATATAACCACATTCGACGTGGACTAAATTCAATTCCGGCTTAATATTTGCAATGCAACACCTATTTATGTAATATTTTACTGGTTTTGGCTTGAACAATGATATACGCCGCATACTAATATAATTCCTCGTATCGAGACTGTAACAGCTAGGCTAGCTAGCACGCTACTAGTAAACAAGGAACAGTCAACGTCAAATACTTGTTCACCTTACACCGTCGTAATAAGGGGAAAAATGTTCACATATTTTTGACGTCGTCTGGACGTGTATAGATAACACAGGAAAGTCCGCTTTAATTCACGACGGTGGTCATTTGCATCTCGTATTAATGTCAAGGAAACCAGTCTTTTGCGTAGCCGTTACAATCTACGTTTTAATAGACACGTATTAAGTAGTGTACAAAATTTGAATCCTTCTCATTTAGATGGATCTAATATGTCCTTGAACAGATTTTTCTTGTGCAAAGAATTGATTTAAATACAACAGACGAAACATACAATACCCATATCACTGGAGCTGATATTTGCTGCGGCGAGATATTTTGTGACAAGTGTGGGTAAAAAGGGAAAAGTAAGTATTTGATGCTTCGTCATCCCGAACAGAAAAGACAAATTGGAACCTACTATTCCATTTATGGCCCAAACTTATTTTCAGTAAAAACTAGGTAAGAACTTCATAGAATCCAATGCTTAAAGACAGTATAAATATGTACATTATTGTTCTTTATCTCAGTAAAATACGGCGAACACTTTGCATACATATTAATGCAGTCGCAGGACATTATGTAAAAGAAAGTCCAAAACCCCATCAGTACAACTTTAACAACTTTACCTACCGTGCTTTATATTTGACTATAACTTGCACAAGTTATGATGGATCGTGTCTAGGATACTTACCAGTGAATTAACCCTTTCATGACGAGGTTGTCAGGTTAACTAAGTCCAGACCCATCTTAAATTGTCCAAGCTATAGTCACAGTTGGAAACATTTACCTACAGTATAAAATCCGAACAAGCCGGTGTCCTTGACAATAGTATCTGTTCAGATATTTTTGCCTCGGATACTCATGCAAATGTCTTCTACTGTACATTCGTTGGCAGAGTAGCCGCTGTTGGCAGCCCACTGTCCCAGCATCGATGGGTCATTGCTGGAACTGCTCCAATATCTATTGGCCCCGGCGTGGTGGTAAAATCAGCTTTCCTTGGTCACCTGGAATGAGACGAATTTCAACTGCATTAAATGTATACTATGTTTCGGCACAACAACTTAAAAGGATTAAATAAAAGGCTGACGTACGACACAGAGAGATAGAAAATACACCACCGACAAGAGGAAACTCTTTGTGATGATGAAATTAATACTAATAGTTCATTTACGAGTTTTAGTAACGAATATTTTGATACTACACTTAGGAACACAGGGTCAGATTAGAGAAACATTACGACCCCGTCACCGGACGACATATCTCCACTTTAATGTCTCATCATCATCATATCAGCCGAAAGACGTCCACTGCTGGACATAGGTCTCCCCCAAAGAGTGACAACGTGACCGGTCCTGCGCCACCCGCATCCAGCGGGCTTTAATGTCTATGTCTTTCAAATCCGAATGCCACAGGCTGGAATGTGAACCGATACCCTAGGATTCTTATTCTTGTCAATTAAAACCAATGGAATGGTGACTGAACTGTTAACACACAGACACACAGTGTGTTTTATTTACTTGTTTCCTTGCACGATAATTTACTCTCCCAACGGTATAGTCTCGAAATAAATCGCTTAAAGGCGACTTTGACTTGTCAATGAGCAGAGCAAAGACATTCGTTCGTTCGCGGGACTGTTTGGTTAGGTCAACACACTTCGAGGTAGGCATAGGCCTCCTGCGTTGTCACACAAACACAAATCACGCGTCCATTCTAATTTGTATTTTAAATGCATTGCGTTAAGTCTCAATCTTACGACTACCTTTAACGCACTTCATCCATTCAAAATTGAAACTTATACCGTACAGTTTAGGTCTATATTTTTTAATTCCGCTGAAACGGACTTGGTGGAAATTCTTTACATTCTGTTTTGAATCTTAACAACTATATTATTAAGTTTAAAATTGAACCTAAATCTCTCATTTACTTCCACTTTTACTTTCCGCGCCAAAATGAAGATAGTTGAAACTCTTTGTATTCCATATTGAATCTTAAAGTTATCAAAATTAGGTTCTAAATTATGTGAGTGATAAGTATGACGATGCCCCGTATTTTTAAAGATTGGTAAGTAAATGTTTAGTTACAAGATGTAATGTAATGGACAAAGACCGTGAAGGCTAGAGGAAATAGCAGCCTACAAAATGAGTTGGCTAATTTTCTTGCCTTTTAAATACTTGTGCGAGTGTAATACAACTTATGAAAACATCTGACGACCGGTTAGCCTAGTGGGTAGTGACCATACCCCGGGGTTTTGGGTGTGGGAATAACTTGAGAAAGAGTAGAGATAAACAGATAGGTTATATTGACAAATAATCATATTGTGCCTAATGAATAAATACCTTCCTGCAAATTGTAAACAAACTACAATTTAATTTTAACTTAAGTAGCAGGGTCGACTTTAGCATTTCTACCAAGCCCTTCGAGATAATAATAAAAATAATGTTAATTAATTACCTGCCGTCAATTAGTATTTAACACGATTTTCAAAATAAACAATTAATATTTTTTCTACATTTGGAACAGTTAAGCTTCGGCGTCTAGCTGTAAATATCCATTTCAACAAACTAATAGGTTGATAATAAATTACTGAGCATTTATTTGATATCATACTAGATGTTATCCGCGGCTTCGTAAGCGTAGTTAAATGAAATATTTTCAAATAAATCAATAATTGAACGTATGTTTTTTTTTGTATTTTTTTATTCAATTAATTATTCAGTAGGTAAGTATACATTCTGTTATTTATTTCATACCTATTCTTTGGCTTATGTCATTCATTCCCGCACCCAAAACCCCGGGGTATGGTAGTGACGCTGCCTACGAAGCTGAAGGTCCTGAGTTCGAATCCCGGTCAAATATTTGTTTTTGTTTCCAAGTCTTGGATGTTTTCTATATGTTATCAGCTTAAAGTGTGTCTCTGACATCGTAGGTTCGAAAAGGAGTTTTTTTTATTCCACCAATGGTAAAGCGGCCGGTTACCGTAGCATATGGACCTGAACCTGAACTCCAAGGGACTC
Organism: Epinotia ramella; assembly: GCA_947578815.1. Classification (NCBI taxonomy): domain Eukaryota; kingdom Metazoa; phylum Arthropoda; class Insecta; order Lepidoptera; family Tortricidae; genus Epinotia; species Epinotia ramella. The sequence continues at coordinate 586,807 of OX388203.1, forward strand.
GCATGCGCGTTGCCAACCCTTTAAATAAACCGATTTGAGTGCAATTGTTTTATCGGGAGAGAGTTTCGACATGGTGGTATGTTTATTGTGTCGGGGGTGTTTTAATTTCTTAATTTATGTAATTAATGTAACTATAGAGAACCCAACGCTACATTCCTGAGACAGAGAATCTATCTATCGATATCGTCCAACAAAGGCTGAATATCTGACATGGCGGTGATTTCACTTAAGATCTGACAAAAGAATAGGCCGTTAAGGTCGTATTGTCAATACATCATGGAGATATCTCAAAATCGGGGATATCGCGACCTGTCAAAATACAACATCGAATGGCGTCCCAAAATTAGGTGACCACGTAATGTGTAAAAATCAATCAACATTCAATTATCACGTATGACTCGATACACGTCGAAACAGCGGCGGCATGGTTGGACCGCCTACGAAGAAGCTTAAACAACAAGCGAACTTCACTCTTATTACCAAGATCCAAGGTTGGTTTTTCGTTAACTTGTAGAAAAGTAAAGGTACATCTTCGATCTTAGTTAAAAAAGGGTTAATGGAATTTGGGGAATCAACCCTTTTCTAATGTTGTAAGATCTTATGCTACTAAACTATCTTTAAGCTGTTTAGTAAAGCAGTGGTGAGTGAGGTAAAATAGTTAGCCCATAAAAAGACAAAAATATTCATTGACATTTATTCAGACTTTTGAGAAGCTAGTTAATTAATATATTTTTGGATGTCTGAAATTTTGTCGGATTCTGTCGCTGGGTTACTATTTAATTGATAATATATCCGTTACACAGAAAAAATAAGCTATTATATTTTTTTTTTTTCAAAATTGTCATTGTTTCCATACAAGTTGTCAGTTCATTGACTGGACTAACTATATTGCATTAATTAACAAATGAGTTGGTTTGAGGAAATACCTAATTAACCCAATACGTCTGTAACTTGGTAGAGAAAGCGCTTGGGTGTTTTATAAAGGAACTTGGACAAGATGAGCACTGAAAGTGAAATCGTTATTTTCAAAAATCTTTAGTTAATAAGTTTTTGTCAAAAGAATCATTTTTGGTACAAGCTTTTATTGCCAACTTTTCTGTATACCGTCATCAACTACGTAGGGTCGTTGAGTCGATTCGAACGAGCCCAAACTCAACGGGGTTACGTCTGTTGAGACCTGAATATCCATCATCAGATCAGCTCGATGGTACCATAATATTGAATTGTCATCCAAACTATACTTAAATCCCAAAATTGCAGCTCAATCGGTTGAAGATATTAGATTTCTATGGATTAAAACATACAATTCAAGATATATCTGCTTCAAAATTGAGTTGCCAGATTCCACGCGAATAAACATACTAAATAAAAGCTTGTAAAAATAGGAGTCTATTCGACTTAAAGATAAAACTGGAATCGGTCCTGTACAGGTGTGCGCGCTGGAGCGATAAATGTGACACTGATTCCAGTTCAACATACTAAAATAGACCCCTATTTACTGTCGCGCCGCGCGGTTCTATTACAGAGTATTAAATAAGAACAGCCGAGTTTCTTAATTCTCGGTCGTATGCAGTTGACGTAAGGTCTATATTTGATCTGTTCAAATGGGTACTACTAATAAATGCAAAATCAAATACCGTAATTCATAACATAAGGGCCCTTGTTGTGAAGAAGCTTCATTATTATATAATTGATTAAAATGAGGAAGATTTTTGGATAGGTATTACAATATAAGTACAGAAGAGGAAATTTTGACAAGATATTTACCCGTAACCCGTAAGTATACATTTTGTTTTTATGGTTGGTTTCATTAGATGGCGGTAGCGGATCCAACGAAGAGACTAAGTGGCTCAAGTCCGATTCAAAAACATCTATAGCAGCAGTAGCTAACGCAAAATAACACGCTCAAAATGATCTAAACAGTCCTTATTCTCTTGACATTAGAGTCGTGTGTAGGTCATTTTGAACACTACCCGCATTGCTACTTTTGTTGCTGACTGTATGTTAGTACCTAGTCTAGTCCCTACTCCTTACGCTAAGAACTGACTGGATCCGCAACCTACTGCGAAATGTAGGTAGTATGAGGTATTGATGCTGTGACTCTCAACACCATTGCATATGCGTCTGCTTGCCTAATGCAAGATTATTAGGATTCGAACTAGATCATATATTTTCGTGGAAAAAGCATGTCGACTCAATATGTGGAAAGTTGGCAAAAGGTGTATATTTACTCAAGCAATTAAGACCATTGATTTCGAGAGATAATTTGAAAGAGGCCTACTATGCATACATTAATTCAATCCTGTCATATGGTATTATTCTATGGGGGAATTCAACTGATAATGAACGTGTCCTGAAAATGCAAAAACGTGCTATTCGAGTCTTGGTTAATGCAAAATATGATGATAGCTGCAGAGAACACTTCAAGAACCTGCAAATCTTAACATCGGTGGCAACATATTTCTTAGAAATTGTTATGTATGTTCGAAATAATCCTCGTGAATTTAAACGGGTCGGAGATGATGCCACACGTCCGACGAGATACGCTGACAACTTAAAGCAGATTAATTGTAGGTTAAATATGGCAAAAAAATCCCCCCGATCCATGGGTCAAAAATTATATAACAAGCTGCCCATAGCCATAAAATCGGAAATGAACATCAGTACTTTCCGTAACAGTGTAAAGAAACTGCTCCTTACGAGAACGCTGTACACTGTAAACGAATTCCTAGATGCTAAATATCTTTAAATTGATTACGTAATCCCATACCTGTTGTACCTTTGACATTCTTAATTTTAGTATTGTAGATAATAATAATTGAATAATTGAATGAATAATTTATATATTGCTTTATAAATAATAATAGTTAATACATATTAATATGATAATTCTTATTGTACAATTTGACGATCTCAGTATGTGTATGTTCTGTTTTCTGTATATTGAAATCATGTCATATGACTATTGAGAAATAAATAATCTGAATCTGAATCTGAATCTAATGAGAGGGTAGGTACTATCGTCATTATTTTTTCTTTTAGCTAAATATAGCAAAACAGTAACTTCATTCTAATATTCTTAAACCCACGATTGATTTATTTACGCGAATGGAATCGTCCGTACAAAGCACTTATTATCATGATTTTGATAATTATACCCAAGGTTACTTTGCGTAGGAGTAACTAACATAATACCATGACCATCACATACAAATTACAAAGACATATGTAAAATGTTGATCATAGAATCTTACACATCTTCGCGAATGTTAAAAACAGAAAAAGGCCTTGAAACAAATATACTCCATAATACATTCGCAAAAAGCCAAAAACTGACTTCCACCATTTACATATTATCACTGTTGAAGTATTAAGCATCTGTTCAATAATAAAATTATAAAAGTAATTTAATATCAATGCTAAAAATATTGCGTTATATAGGTACGTAACATACTCGTAGTAAAGTATATAAAAAACGAATTGAGCGCATCCTTTAAAAAAATCAGTTTTCATCGCGATGTTTTTGTATTTTTCATATAAAATGTTCCGATGCCGATGAACGCTGTAACTTATTATTTATTAAATTATTCAGAAAACTCCGCCATGAACTCGATATTAAGTGGTTTTGACGTAATTTTTCATATTTATTCTCAAAGCCGTCACGTCTAGATGCCTTATTATAGAGCATGATTCAACGCCGCAGATAACCGACGTTATGATAGACAAAAACGGTGGGGCGTGGAGCGCATTCAAATGGCAGATTTTAGGTCAAAGTTGGAGGCACCGGAGGTCTTTATCAAAGGTAATAAAAGAAGTGGTAACCGGGTTGAATGTGCACTAATTGTATTGGGATCGTCAACTTATAGCTATCCAAACTTTTAAGTGACGTGCTACGTCTACATAATGTGTATACCGGAATATTACTATATTCCAGTAGTTAGACATAATTCACGAATTTCCGTCTGACCCGTCTGTTCACCAACACAATTAGGCTGCGGTTATGGTCGAGGTTCGTCTGACAGTTTCTCGTTTACCCTTCCTTCATACAATATGTTATTTGCTCTTCTGTTTATCTGGGTACTGGGCACAGTCAGATTTCACTACATTGATGGCTACGAACGCGAACTTATTCAACAATTGTCATGATCACATTGTTTTGGGTAACATTGCGACTAGATACTCAATCTGAATGCCCGTGCACTCTAAGCTGACATGCACAACGTGCAACGGCCTCAACTGGCCTCAGCCGATCCAGTACAAGTCTGACCTCCGATTACACACAGTTGTTATGAATCCCAGAGTCAAGATAGACTAGGACGAATGTAGTCGAGATTGTGAAGGCATTGTTGTTCACATCACGTCCCCACAAGGCGATTCCTACAAAAACGGTCGGCACGTGAATACCAATGTGCCGAACGTCGCCATTCCACGTCGAAGGACGACGAGGATTACACCAAAACAGACCTTTTTGTAGAACCTTAAGGTCTTCGGCGCCTACAGGATTACTGGCGGCATGACGTCCTGTTGATAATGAACAGCAATCGAAACATAACGGATCGAATAGGTTTGATATAAAGAACAAACACGGTGTCGTATAAAAAGGTTCAAAACATTAACCATGCAACTCCACTTAATCTGAAAGACTATCATTGAAACAATCCGCGTCTGGGCGAGTGCTATGACATTTCTTCTTAAGTATTCCTCGATAGTCCTATCCCAGTTTTTAGAGTAAGGTGCCTCAAATACCTTTGGTATGTTTCCTCCACTAAAATAATAGCCCAGTCTAGACGTAATAGATATTGCGCCACGTATATTTATGCGGCGACCGGTCGCCGTATACGGTCGTCGTAATTGCGGCCAGTAATGGCTTATTCAGGCGACCGGTTCTGTTCGAACGCTAATTTGGATTGCGTAGCTTTTGGCGAGATACGTCGGCAGCATGTCGGGTCGATTCGTTGGCTGTTCTGCTTCTTGGGCTTGCCTACTTGGAGCCCGCCCAGGGGAATTCAGATGCATGTTATCCGAGCCTTAGGCCGTGGTTGCCGGTTGACGCAGCACACCGTGTATAGACATTTTCGAATTGGTGGTAGTTTCAATCAATATTCATAGGTGCATGTAATAATGTCTAAATTGAAGTACAAAGAACTTTGGCTTTAACTTTGTACTGTACTGTCAACAGTCTTAACTATTTATTACCATTATGAAAAAAGGCCATGTGTTGCTAACTTGTATTGAATTATGTTAAATCGTCAAAATGAAAAAGATCAGCAAACGATTCCAATTAAAACACAAAAATCTCCTGAAGCCGAGCAACAAGAAACATTTTTCATTATTCCCTTTGTAGGATGCTTGTTTAAACAAGCAACACAAAAGACTGCCAAGAATTTTAGGAATACAACTCGCTTTTTGATTCATGGTAAATTTTTGACAATGTTCATTTAGCTTATTAGCAAAAACATATCTGTATTCACTGTAACTTTGAATAGTACTATATATTTTTTATTTGGCAAATTATTCTCTCAATAACAACACCATCATCATCAAAGAGATTAGGTAGTCTTGTTCCAGCCGCTGTTTCCATAAATGTTCGGTGGTCATGTCCGCGGCATGTCATAAGGTCCCATTTTTATTTCATCAAATGAATGACAGACAAAAGTGGTATCCTAGGGACGTCCCGTTCTGTCCATAAGACGATGGCTGTTTTGCTCCTTTCAAAACGAAACATGTATCATTCCTTCTAAATTTTATGGTGCAAGTCAAATATACAAATGCGTTTAAGATTAAACTGCGAATGAACTCAAAACCCGATCTGACCGTACCATCCTACAATTGCATGATGCACCATTTCATTCATTGTTCAATCGTTCACTAATCGATTCATTCATTAACGCTTACTATTGTAACCCGAACAAACAACACAACCTGTACCACGCACCTCACTTCAGACATTTTACGACTTCTCTATTTATCCAGGCTGTAATTGTAACGTTCCGCCGCCTACATCATAATTACGCTAGAATTACAATTTTAGAATTATGGTAATTGGCTTTTTATGGTTTCCGAGTCAGTGGTTTCAATTAATGCATGTCTTTAAAGTCACTTTAGCATTCCTTTTTATTTGGAGGCGTATGCAAGGTGGATAAACGGGTCTCATTTAGGCAATTTTTCTCATACATTTTACTACACGCACACAAATTTTATTACTAATTTACTACTTACCTATTTTACTATTGACAAATTATTTGGGAGATGAATAATCAATTTTCATTACATTAATAAATATGTGATTGTAAAATCACTACATAGTATAAAACAAAGTCGCTTTCCGCTGTCTGTCCCTATGTATGCTTAGATCTTTAAAACTACGCAACGGATTTTGATGCGGTTTTTTTAATAGATAGACTGATATGTATAATTTATAGTTCCCGTGCAAAGCCTGGGTGGGTCGCTAGTAAGTCATAAATAAATACGTGGAAGTAAGGCTTTTCCTAATTTATTTTATCATTCTACGCTACAATTAAGAGGAAGTCATGATTTATAAATCAAATCTGTGTATACACAGTCAGATTTGAAGCAACTAACTTGTGCATTCAAAGTGCGTACAACACCAACGTTTCAAACAAAAGGGTAGATTGTGATATTTGTTATTCACGCACCAATGCATTAATATTAACAATATTAACATACAAGAAACGACAGTATCATCTGCCAAACAATATGAATAATCCACTACAAACGTCTTTTTTGCATGCTCAAAGATTCACAATATCCCATCGCCGCGCCGTATCTAATAATAATACGTCATAAATCATCGATAATAGTTTTATTTTTCAACAATAATACCTTGAGAACGTCTGGCAGATGATTCCTCACACGATACGGCACGCCTGTCAATAGAACCCGTGTAAACTTCACAGGTGGCTGCATTGGACTGAAGGCCAGATTATAATGATCTACCCTACCCCCTTGGACATTCCATGCTTGGGCGATAGAGGGGAAAATAAAGCGAGCAAGGGGATCTTGGCTAACTGGCAGGATAGCAGGTGGACTGACACCGGCCAGTTACCTGCTCCGATAAAAAGAAAAAGAATTCGACCTGTTCCAAATTTGAATTAATTGCTCAGGGGGAATATTCCAGTGATGAGTTCGGGATGTTTTATTTTTAAAACCGCCATCCGGTTGGTTTGCCAGTGATAAAGTTTTTTCTTGTTTTTGACGGATGAGGCTGTGTTTCGGAATTATTATGAAACCAGCGAACTGTCCAAACAAAGCTAATTAAATACAGAACTTCGTTAAGTATTCGGGATGTTTTAAATGATCTTGTGCCGATGCCGGTTGTGGTCGCGCGGCTTTTGTCGTCAACGTTTTAACAGATTCTAGAGAAGAATTCGTACCGGACAGATATAGGTATTGTACATAGATATTTATTTAAATTGTAGAATATTTAACAATTATTATTCTGTTACAACTGACAATTAAGAGACCGCATTAAGCTCGAATCTCCATACGAACTCATTTTAAAACTACGAGTACGTGTTGGATTGTAACGAAATTTTGCATATACAATGAAATGAGGTATATTATCTATGTCTGTAATTAGTTTATGTAGCTTCAGATAGGTATACCATAGTAAAAAAATACAGCGAATATAAGTTTTTCAAACAAAACTTGTTTTTGCTGTATTTCGTTTGTTTTATAAACTGGAACCATAATAAGTATGCCATATATAAACTTCGGCGATTTTTTTTTTTTAACTAATTCACTGAATATTTATTACTTTACTAGCTTCTGCCCGCGACTCCCGTCCGCGTGGAACGCGTTTATATCGTAGCTCCATACAAACTTTCACCCCCCATTTTAGGGAAGTGTGGGGTTAGAAAGACACAAAAAGTAGCTTATGTCACTCTCCATCTCTTCAACTATCTCCACTTAAAAAATCACGTAAATTCGTCGCTCCGTTTTGCCGTGAAAGACGGACAAACAAACACACACACTTTCGCATTAATATTAGTATGGATATACTCAAATTAAGTATAGATACCAACATAGTATATAAAGTGTATTGTATTCTCAATGTGACGGTCGAAACGCAGCGTTAAAAAACGCCCGTCCGACAAAAATGGCGGCATTTCGATGAACTGCAAAAATTAATTATCGCGACCCGACGAGATAACTCGATCGTGCGGAAACTGAATTAATTCATTTAAATTTCGAACGGGGCCGAATTCGTTGGAATAATTATATCAATTGCTGGCAATATTATTCGAAACGCTGATTTATCAGTTTATCACCTTTATTATGTGTTGTCTTTTGAAATGTTTGAAAATAGTAACTTTCTTACTACCGAGTATATCATTTTATTCCGAAATATTTCCCAAATATGAATCACGCGGATCTTAGTTTGTCTTTGAAACGAAAATCACATTTAAGGTGTCACTCTCACTGCCAGACTTTACCTAACCCATAAGAAACTTAGACCATAACGCGCCCAATTCACGATTCCAGAAAACTAAAACTCTAAATCTTAATTAAAATAGAACTTTCCTATTTGTCACTGAACCTACAAAATGTCCTACTTACAATTTCATGAAAATACAAATGCCATCCACGCACACATTTAAGACATTTAAAGCTATGCACCAACGCAAGAGTGCACGAGCACGACTCCCATAACGTTTCAATAAGTCAAAAGACCCTACGCTCAATAAAACGACTGGTTTGATACAATCAAGATTCTACCAACGATCAATCGTCACCCCCAGACGCTATCACGATCATGATCACCAGATGGTCTAGAGCCACATCATGGTTCCCACGCCGTCAATCTGATGACATCAATACCCTTGCTCGGCCTGCGGCAAAATTGGCCGTGACGAGATTTACATACAAACAAAAGAGTGGGTAAACTTACCATTTGACAACTCGGTCGACTTCATTTATCAGTACCGACGACTTGAGAAATTGTGTGCCGATTAACCTACCAACCGACCGCTAGAGTACATAATTATGTACTTTAATAAATTATGAAAATATTGAGCATTATCGGAGTTCCTGGAAATCTCCACTAAAAAAAATTTTTGAGCGTTGTTGAGTTTTACGATAAAGTCGGTTAGCCTCCTTCTAAGTAAGCGTGGTCGTTCTATTCCTTAAGATTTAACTATAATTAAGAGAAACCCTCCCACCAATCCCGCAAAATCCTTGTCAGTATAATTTATACCTGAACACTACAATAAAGTTACCACAATCGTTCCCAGGAAGGAAGCGCGGACATAAACCCCATTCGTAAACCTTAAGCCCACTCTTAAGTACTAACTCTCAACGAACAAAACATTAATCTTGGCCGTTATTATCTCTAACAGCATCCTTTGTATCCAGCCAGCTTGACCGATTGTTTCCTTTGTCCATAACCATAAAAAAACATTTCAAATTTCGAATTACAAAAGTAAAAATAAACGAACAAAGCTTTTTTACAAGTCAAAGTTAAAAGTACGCTTAGCTGCGGCGCCACTGTCTATCTCTCAGTATTCAAAATGGTTAGTTGCTTTTTTCGCCGTGGGCGAGTATAATTTTGCCAGGTTTTATACCAGGTAGTTTTGAGAATCGAGAGCTCCTTTTCAAGTACGAGTGTTTTTTTTTTAAATTTTTATGGCCTGGATACAGGTACCTTGCCGTGTTATTTTTGCAAGTGTCATTTTTGGTTTACGACGTAATTTACGCTTTTGATTGCCGTTTGGGGGCACCCTTTTGTCCATATATTGGTTTATATTTTACGCTGAACACAATACTTTAGGGCAAATTTTGAGGTGCATTTTGTTATTGAGAAGTGAAATGTTTAAGTAATAATTCAAAACAATATAATATCCATTGTTGTAAACCACACAGTTGGTATTTTCCTCATAATTTGAGATGGAATTTAAGTGTTTCGATCTCTGAAGCCGCATCCGATAAACAGGAATTTCTAATAGTGTCTGCCAACAGATATAACTACAAAGTACGCTATTAAAGCATTCTGCATGGGTATTTCTATATACCTCATCATATTCTAGTCACATTCGCCCACTAACCGTCCTTACGACGTCCCACACACTCGTCTAAAATACGTAGAATCACCCGTGACCGTACTCCTAACGTGCTCCTGCGACCAACTGTCCCATTTACTGAGGAGAGTCTCGTTAAAATATATGGAAAGGAAGCCGTATGGAACTCATGAACATTGCTTTTTAGTACTTGGTGGTTGTCCGTTTTTAAGGAATGTATTTTAACGAGCGTCTCTTTAAATTAAACGATGAATATTTTGTTATTTAGTAGTAAAAAAAGGGTCATAGTCAGTCAGTAAAACAAAAATCGTCTTTTCAGTGGGCAATAGTTAAGGGCTTTAGTTTATATATAATGTTTTATCGCATAGAATTATAGAAGAGGCGACAGCGTTTATGCGGATTCAGAGTTCAACCAAAAATTAGGCTTTAAAGCCCTTAACTTCGGCAATGTCCACCGAAAAGACGCGAACCTAAATCTGACAATGACCCGTCTAGAAGTTGATATAAACCCAGTAGGTACTTTAATAACAACAAAAAAATGTTGATTGGCCTTGATGAAAACCCAGCCTAACACTACGACCAAATTCAACAATAGGTGTAGCTACTGAACTTACAGAGACAAAATGAAATTTTAACTTTCGGCCTAAATAGCGTACTGGAAGATTTATCACAAATTACTCGGTTACAATAATCTACTTTTACTGGCACCACTTTTCTACACAAATTTAACACGCAACAAATCGCCGCGAAGTTAAAACCGCATTCTAACAAAACACATACAAAAATCTAATTTAATTTGGATAATAAAAACCGTCTGCACGGTCCGTCGGCGCGGGCACAGGCTGTTCTCACGAGAAATTTACGGTCACTGCCTATGTAAATGATTTACCTATTACGCCTTAAGTCAGGGGGATAAGAGCCATAATTGCATGCGTCAGTGACTAATTTACTAGACATCGTACAGTTACAGTGAAACAATGGAATGTTTGAAGTTCACGCAAATCAAGTTCGTGTACAGGAAATTCGGATTTTTATTTATATCTAGCCTTGGGTGTTTTAACAAAGTAGCATATTGAGAAAACGTGAAGGGTGTCTTGCTTTCACAAAAGTTTATGATATATTTAACTACATATTAATATTAGGAAATCAGACCTAGGAATTGGTGAGAATTTAACGCATACAGGAAGTAATTGTAAAATACGCTGGGTATTTTAGTTTATGAGATATGTATGTATTAACATTACTGTGAACCCCAGTAGTGTTATTAAAGGATTTATTATTATTCTTCTATTATTATTTCAGGTTCAAGGAGCACGTCTTACTAACAGACAATTTCTAGTAGTCATGACATGTGTACCCACCAGATAAGGCAAATTTTATTTTAGTCCAACTCTCATCTGTCATAATATATTAACTGCTATTGTTTGTCGAGTTGTATCCCCGGAGACAGTCAAGTTAGCATCGTATCAAAGTTAGATAAAACGTTCGTTGCAAAGTTAGATAGAACGTAAAGTTGAGTATATAAAATACGAGTTTTACGCGAGTTCGGCAGAAGTCGAGTTAAACGTTAAGTGCAGGTAACAAATATGTCTCAGATTATTTCATTTTAAGGTTTCCTTGGCCTAAACTTCCTTAATGTCATGCTGCAGGACTCTATATCTCTGTCCTGGCATATTCTCTTTTAGTATTTAGAAAAAAAAATACAATACTTAATTCATAAAAATTAGGGATTTAATTTTTTTTTACATATTTTTAAACATTATTTATGCTTTGTAACAGATATTTAATCTTACTGGATTACCAATTCGAGAATCATTAAAAAAATCTATACTCAAATGGTTAACCAAGTAGATTTTTTATTTTATTTGATGCGAAGGATGAAGAACATTTTATTTTCTGATACTTTCATTAATTTTTCCCTGTGAAACTGGTAAAAATCACTCGCCTACATGCTTAAAAGTATGTAGTTACTATTTTCGTTCACTATGATTTAATTTATTTTTCTCCTTAGACCAGACAATTCTCGTAACTGTACTCATCCGTAGCAAGTCTAGCCTTGAGTGGCGATGTGAGTGGCATTGTCCAATAACGCGTCTCGGTGTCATTAGAGAATGTAGTCGTAATGGCTGGGATTAGCGGGTTTTGCCGGGGTCGATGACCTCACGTACCTCTCGTGTTCATGTGCCGATACATACGAGATGGACGGTAACATTTGAATTCAAAAATATTCACGCAGGCAGCATCAATTTTTTTTTCGATAGCCTGTTGTTTTTCATCTGAAATCATCTGATTTAGAAATTTTAATAACGTTGTAAATATAAATATGTTTATGACAGTGATCGTATGGGTAGATTGGGTAGTTTGTTGTGATTTATTTCTGTTGTACGACTAAGATTTTTTGTGAAATCGAAGGATTTTTTTCGTGAGCTGTTAAGGATCAAATATACATATATCTAGGAAATTGTGAAATTACATATTCACTATTCAGTCATGCTTAATTTTGCTTTAAGTTTCAGAGATAACTTGATACTATTATTTTATTCAACAAGCGGCGAAACGTAAGATTTGAATATTTTTTAGGTTATATACATCATCAAATATATTTTTAGAGCCTGGAACATTGTTTTGCTAGGGCGGCTCTTTTATTCACTTATTCTTCAACACTGTATTAATAACCTTGTTTAGAAAAAAATACGCGCCTGCCCAAAATCATGGTCACCCCACGTATTATTGTCAGATTTTTCCAACCGCATTCTTAGGGGGCAAATTCACACGCTGCCACACATCACATACAGACACACATACATACATGAACTTATCAGGGATGCCACTTGCCTATAATGTAGTAAAATATAAAAAACGTGACGCTATTTTTACATAAAAAATAGGTCCTAAAAACTGTACTGTTTCATTGTTTGTGACAATAAGATTAGCCGAAATGATTTATGAAAAATATGCCATAAATTGGACGTTCATATAAAACTGAGCGACCTTTTTAATTTGAGCAATAATATATTGTTAGTAAATAGTCATGCATTTACTTTCTATGATATTTTTTGTCATATCAAATAAGATAATATTCAGTTGATAGCGTAGCAGTCACGCAAAAACAAATATGAAGAACAAAAAAACATAATACTTACGTCTTTTAATATTTATACACGGTGGAATTTAATCGGTGATCAGGAATCCAAAAATCTTAATTATCAATCTACACAGATAGATACACTACACTAGATAAAAAAAAACTTGGTTCCACTTAAGTACTACATAAACGTGACCGCCATCGATTACTGAATTAGAAAAATGGGTTCCTGTTCACCGATTAAATTCCACCGTGTATACTAAAACAAATTACTTACTTCATACATCATTCCGTTTTCTTTATAATACCATAGAACGGTCAACAGCCCTAGCTCACACGCACACACACAAGCACACACGCACACACACAAGCACACACACGCACACACACAAGCTCACACGCACACACACAAGCACACGAGTCGTACAGACATTCACGGTCACTGACTATGTAAATAGGGAATTTGGAATTCCACCAAACAATGGAAACGGGAAAGTTCCTTATCACAAGATTAATGGCGTGGTTATATAATAATTACTTTAATTAACTACGGGAAGACGTCGCAGTAAAATGAAGAACAATACCTAGGCGACTTGACTTGGCGGCAGCACTACCGTGCCCCATTTTTAGAAACAAGATTTAAAAGGCATTTTTACCAAATCCACTTTTAGGAAACCAAAATCAAACGCATGTTTTGTATCGACTAAGCTTGATAAAAAGTTTATACTGAAACCTTCATTTTCGAAACGAACATTTTGTAACGCATTTTTGACATATGGAAGCCATACACGAATCGTCTCCGCATACATATAGGCGCTCTCTTTTGCGTTAGCGAATAGTCCAGTGCAAGCAGGACTCCCTGATACTCAGGTTTGGTTTAAATTTAAATCGAATTGATTCGCAAAATCACCGAGCTTCTTAAATCACATTGATCCATGTTCTGTCCTGTCATGTCCACGACCATTTCGGGTGACCAGTTTCTAATGTCGCAAGCTCGTGTGACCAGGGCGCAATTATAAACAATTAAATACAGAACCGTCCACATTTTGCCCGATTACGGATAACCGCCGCTAATTGAGTCTGTTGCAACCGATTCTGGGTTACGAGACACAAACAGGTACTTTACTATCGAGTGACTGCAAGCTAATCGCGCTCGCCATTACTGTACGAGATGTAGACGTATAAATAATACACGTTTTATTAAGAAACTCGCAGTACATACTCATATGAGATTATACTACAGGCTCCGTGTGGTGTGGTGTTGTCAACGCGAGCATGTCATTTTAAAAATAATGTTGATTTCGTAAATGGGAATCGACAAAAAATATTTATAATTATTGCATTTTCTCAAAAAAAATCACGAGAATCGGTTGAGAAGTTTGACGACCGCTTTAGCCTAGTTGGTAGTGACCCTGCCTACGAAGCAAGAGGTCCCGGGTTCGAATTCCGGTAAGGGCACGTTTTTGTGATGAACACGAATATTTGTTCCTGAGTCATGGATGATTTCTATGTATTTAAGTATTTATTTATCTATATAAGTATGTATATCGTCGTCTAGTATATACCCATAGTACAAGCTTTGCTTAGTTTGGGACTAGGTCGATTTGTGTAAGATTGTCCCCTAATATTATTATTATTTAGAAACTTGACCTAGAGAGGAGAACAGCTGAACAGCCGGACATACGAAATAATTTTTACTAGGGTCCTATTTTTTGAGAAGAAACAAGAGTCGGTTTTTGAGAAAAAAGGGTAGAATCAACTTCTGTATACAAAAATGAACCCCATATTCAAAAAACTTCACAAACCTCCGTTAACTAAAATGTACACAAAGACAAAAGTGACATAAGGACCAGATTGAGGAGGATTGTACCAGCATTATAGCTAAAATAGGTTTAATGAATGTTCGTGATTATACATTATATACTAAATCATCTCAACAGATATTAGTCACGGGGCGCGGCGGAACCTGCAATATATATGCGATACTAACCAAAATATTTGCCTGACTTTTATTAAATACCTTTCACGAAACGATTTTCAATTGTTTTTCCAAGACTTGTAATATTGACGTCTCTTTATTCAATTGGTATTTTACATTTCTCAATCTACCTACTAGCTTTAAAATTAATTGCTTCTAGCTATAAAAAGTTCAACCCTACGTTACAAAAAAAAAATGTTGTAACTAATAGTACTTAAATATTTCAGGCATGTGTACCTTTCTTGCTTGCGTAGCCACTCACACCGATAGCTTACTTAATTATAGTAATAACATGAAGATGACCGAGAATTCAGCCATTTTGTTTCCGCCAGACTAGTCCGACTACGTATTCTAAATTACAACTGAGTGCAGAAAGTTTTTCATGTCTGCACTAATTAGCAAAGACATTCATTAGAATCATTAGATACCAATCAAAATCAATCATTATATTTATTTTCTCAAACATGCTCGGAAATGTAAGCGTTAATATCACGAAATGAAGACGTGAAGTTTCTTGTTTATGGCTCCCTACATTACTTCTTGGCCTTACGCCAAGAAGTAATGTATGAAAACCCTAAGTAAAACCATTATTGTCCGCTACTCTAACTTTTTAAATTTGCTTACTAATATTAAACTGACAAAGGAAAATTTACATACTGCCAACCACCACTAGACACCGTAAGCATACTTGCTTCATAAAAAAAATAAAAAAAATCTATGGTACTATACTTTATGTACGGTTAAACATGGTGCTCGAACGGCTTGTTCAAATGGCATGTTTAAAAAATAAAAAAGGCGCAAATTACCTATTATTTAATTGATTACCTAGTATTTATTTTACTTTTAATATTTCCTCACATCGTTTGAGAAAAGTACTATACAATCCTCGGCCGGAACAGGGATTGCTGGACTCGTTGTATTCGGCCTCGTCTACGACTCGGCCGTCTACCCCAATCTCGTCCAGCAATCCCTTACTTCACGGCCTCTGCAGTAATCTACTATTATAGGAGAGTTATAGTAGGTATATTTGCTTTTTTTTCTAGTTCTAAGAAATATTGCTGTAGTGAAATATCTTTATGTTCATAAAATGCTATCATCATCAACATCATTTAGCCCATAATTGCGAAATACATTAGGCCTCTCTTCGAGTACGTACTAAGCTGAGCGGGTCTTATTAATTTTTGCAATGATTAAAAACCCCAAGCACCCCTTATTCTGTAACTTGTTTTAAGCTCACCTCATCGCTCACCCACAAATATATCTTGACACCGCAATGCGTAGTAACTAAGCGTAGGTAGAAGGTCTTGTTTCGTGACGGGTGAGCCGCATTAGCGCGTAGCCCAGAAGTTTTTTTTTTTATACCACGTCGGTAGCAAACATGCTTACGGCCCACCTGATGATAAGTGGTTACCGTAGCCTATGGACGCTTGCAACTCCAGGGGTGCTACATGCGCGTTGCCGACCCTTGAAGAATTTATACACTCCTTTTTTGAAGAACACATACTGTAGTCCCTCGGGAAAATCTCCCCCGCCCGTGACCCGACCCCGACCCCGACCGTGAAGTGACCCGCGTTCTTCCTAATACTCGTATCGTCCACCCTTTGAGCTGGCGGACGGCCGACGCTCCTTTTATCTGGAAGTGGATGATTGAATTGGCCACCAATGTGATCCGATCCATCTGCCTGACAAGGTGTCCTGTCTAACTCCACTATGTTTTATAGTTATAGTATTTTATTTACAAGCTTAGTGGGACTAAAGGCGTGCCGTCCCGAGTAATGTTTCCGTGTTGAGAATCATCCAAGCTGTAAAATATTCATCGGAAACTGCACGTCTTTAAGCGAGCCTATGGGTAACGAGTAACGTAACGACCGACGTGGTTCCCACAAGGTGCGCACGTCGATTTCTTAATAAACTCATCTATATATCATATACATCTGTACATGTATGTAATTACGTACATATCCATCAGAATCTCATTAAGGCCGATACCGTGAAATAACGTTGTATAATTATATGAAATACGTGGATCTTAATGCCTTTTTCTTTTAAATCAGACGGCGTCGGCAATAAAACATATATTAATCTCGGTTATTTTTAACACTGTCCAATAATTAATCCAATCGATATGTATATCTATACCTACATTTTAAGATAGTAAGTAAGAACGAGTCTAAAATAAGATGCATACTTTGTGATAATGTGATGTGATTTGTGATGTTGACGACCGGTTAGTCTAGTGGGTAGTGACGCTGCCTACAAAGCTGAAGGTCCTGGGTTTGAATCCCGGTAAGGGCAAATATTTGTGTGATGAGCATGAATATTTGTTTCTGAGTCATGGATGTTTTCTATGTATTTAAGTATTTCTATCTATTAAATATATCGTCGTCTAGTACCCATAACACAAGCCTTATTGAGCTTACTATGGGACTAGGTCGATTTGTGTAAGGTTGTCCCCTAATATTTATTTATTTATTATAATATGTATCACCATCATATCAGACGAAGTCCACTGCTGGGAATAGAGATATTTATACATTGTAGGTATTCAATACTGTATTTCAACTATCATTTATTTATAACGACTCGAGCGTTTAATTTTAGCATAGAACTTTCTGGGCCCAATAATTGTGATACTACCTACCTACCTATAATTAATACAGCAATTTATACGTTCGATTAATACTTAAGAAGTGTTATTTAAAACTTTAACAACGAAATAAAATCCTACCCGCATTTTAAATACCTACATGGATACGTTCGAGTAACGATCTTAAACAAGGTGCATAATCATTTTCCTTATAAAACACTGCACAATACGTACTGCATATTGCTTTCCGTACTCAGTATAGTTTGTAACAAAACATTTGTAACGTACATTTTTCAAAAAGAATTTGCTCGTAATGAAATAAGTGCCTACCCGCTAATGAGAAAGACATCAACGCGCGCGCGCCCCAAATTTTATCAACGCATCTCATTTTCTTTCCTATACATTCCTAATTAACTGGCAAGACTTCTAGGCATGAAATAATACGTGTTGGAAGTGTCAGAAGCTATAGACAAAGGCTTTGAGGCTTGCAAAAAGTGAAGTGTACCTACACACTTCGAGACACTTAAGTATACGTTTTTTAGCGGTTATGAATAGGCGTATGAATCGATAGACACGTGAACGGGTTCGCGGCGGTCAAGGCTGCCCAGCCACCGAACCCGGATACAACCGGCACACAAAAAAGTTAACAAAACTACGCAAAATTCGAAAAACTTACCCCGGAAAGTGCTGCCTGACTGGTACCCAAGTGTCCTGTATTACTGAAACACGGTTTTTGAGGGGTTTTCGAGTGTGGTCGGCGCGGCACCGGCGCTCGCGCCGATGGGCGGAGGCGACTGACGCCTGCGCTCGCCGCGCCCCGCGCGCGATTGGCCGCCGCGCGTGACGTCAGCGCGCGACGAATTGTGCGCGCGCGCTGCCGACCGCGCGCGGAGACGCCCGAGCGTTTGAATTTCGAACGAACTGATTTTTAAGGGGATTTGGTGGAAATGTATGTTTATACTTTATATACGAGTAATATCTACCATATTTCTCATAAAAAGTAGAGACGTGGAAGAAAATTGTAAGCAAAAGTGGTTAAAAAAAATACTATGTCTACTTATAAGGTTATGTACATTTACACTGTTAAATAATCCGGACCATAGTTAAGATTGGAACACAACAAACATAAGTAATTTTATTATATCCTTCTGTCTTGAGTGGTGCTAATTACTGCACAAATAAAATGGTAGTACGGCCAACATTAGATTAAATTAAGAAAGTGTAAATGAGGCTTGTATCTCTCAAACGGTAACCATGTTTTTTATCCATTCAACAAAGTTCCGGTTAGGTACATAAATACATGGTTTTAACACATAGGTACGAATTTACGTTCAAATTCCTTATCAACGCTCTGTAACATAAGATTTAGCTCTTGACTGATTTTTGTGAATTAATTATACATATAACATGAACAGCTATAGATATAAATTGACATTCGTTTTTGGAAGGCGGCTAAAGACAATCACGTTGTTTAACATGGTCGCAAGCGCCATAGCGACGTATAGATGTTAGTCCCTTGTCGCAGTGAGGTAGAGCACTCCTTGATTGACCACTTCCTGCGGTCAAACTGGTTTAAGCTCTTAGCCTTAAGCCTTTTACGAGCTCTGACCGGCGCAAAGTGGCGGGAAAATGCAGACCTGGTTCACGACAGCTACCCACAGCTTCAACTGCTAGTATAAATTGGACCTGAAACCTTGACTACCAGTGTAAATCGGACCTGAGACTGCACATATTTATTGCGACTGTTGGGATTGGGACCAAGTTATACTAGCTGTAGTGAAGTTAGTCAAGATTGTGAACCGCGTAGCTATATCGTAACCCTCCTCTCTTTCGGCAGTCGGGTAAAAATGTGAGTGTGGTGATAACGTCATTCTGTCCGTTTCAAGCCACGTTACATGAGGTGACGTTTGATATTCATTATGTATGACTCGTATCGTACTACTAGCGGCTCGTGCAAGCTGTAAGTACTCGTAGAACGCGCAAACCTGTCTTTAAAAAAAAACCTATTTTATAATTTCGATAACAGAATTGACAAAAAAAACGATATACTCGTAATTATTGAAGCTGGTCACAAAATTTCACGAGAATCAGTTGTGAAATGCGACCTCTAGAGGCAGACATACGCCGGACGTATTACGAAAGAATTTAGAAACTTCGTTCACCTCGCTCGCTCCTTCAACTATCAAATCACTGCTTAAAATATGCGGAACCATGTTCAAGAATGAACTTCTCACAATATTAAGCTGGTCTGCCGCTCCGTATATGTTTGAAAGAAGGCAAACTAACCAGACACACCTCATTTATGTAGTTTTACTTAGTTACGCAATATTTGTAAATAATGTGTACCTGCCATGTATACACAGTGACCCTCGCTGCTGGTCTTGGTTCACTACGTTTTGAACTAACTGAATCTTGATATATATTTGACGCGAGAAAAGAAGTTAAAATGAGAACGGAGCGTAGGTGCTCCACTATAATCATTAAGAGATACTCGAAACGAAAAGTTAAGTCTAGTTATTTAAGTAAAAAACAGTGATTTGCATCTTTCCAGTCGGAAAGGGCAGGTAGAGGAACAAAAAAGGGAAAGGGTTTGCCTTCGCCTTTTTGTTCGGACGGTGTCTCAGGCGTTTTTAGGGTTCCGTAGTCTAGGAACTTCCTAGTAGGAACCCTTATAGATTCGCTTTGTCTGTCCGACCGACCGCGGATAATCTCAGTAACCGTTAGCACTAGAAAGCTGAAATCTGGTACTAATATGTATATCAATCACGCCGACAAAGTGGTAAAATAAAAAGTTTATTTTTTATTTTTATTAGGGTACCTCCCCTATACCTAACGTGGGGAGTGTTTCTTTTTTTCATTTCAACCCTAACGTGTTATATATTTTTGGATAGGTATTTAAAAATAAATAGGGGTTTGCTAAAATAACTTTTTGATAATGTTAATATTTTCGGAGATAATCGCTCCAGAAGTAAAAAAAAATGTGTCCCCCCCCCCTCTAACTTTTGAACCATAAGTTTTAAAAATATGAAAAAAATCTCAAAAGTAGAACTTTATAAAAACTTTCTAGGAAAATTATTTTAACTTGTAAGTTGAATAGTTTTTGAAAAAAATTACAAAATAATTTCTGGACGAAAAACTACGGAACCGTACACTGAGCGTGGCCCGACACGCTCTTGGCCGGTTTTTTTACAAAGCTGTGGCCAGTTGGGGTCTGCAGAATTATCTCGACTTACCTCGTTTCTAAATCTATTAATAGTTTTGTAAGTCCCGTACTTATAAAAGTACAAATTCAAATAGAGTCTCAAACCCTAATAAAGATAGCTATAAGATATAAGCGAATGATGTCGATGAGCGAAGGTCCTAAATTCAAAAACAAAAAAAAATATCAGGGAATTAAGAAGGTAGTAATATGCGCTTAGATACCTAGTAAACAGCACATATCCGTGCACTTCACCGCGTGACGTCTTATCAGGGGGCCTAGACAAGGTTACAATCGACAAGCGCTAACGCTAACGCTAACTAACTAATAAAATGTATGGGTATTGTAACCTTGTCTACGGCCCCAGCACTCTGGGTACGGTGTGAAGCGCATAGCGAGCGCGGGGAGGTAAGAGGGGAAGCGGGAGCGGCGTCGCATTCCCGGGAGGTTACAAACAAAAGAGTTTACATAAAAAAATATTAACGAGCATTTTTGCATTTAATTTTTAGTGACGAGTAATGACAGATCACCGCTACCTAGAATGTGTGTTCGTTTTTTGTCTGAACCTAGCTCAGAGAATCGACAAAACCGAAGAGATACGCAGAAATACGTATGAGAATCGTGACATTTTACATGTACGCGGCGTTAAACTCCTGTGTAGCATATCTTTTATAATATGAACCGAGTCGACGCAGGCGCAGCGCCCGCGCATAAAGGCGCGGAATGCAGTCCAGCCTGCGCCGAAACTGTCAATTTCGCCCGCCAATTTCCCAAGCTTTCTACCCGTCACCACCCACAGTGCACCCCGCAGCGGCGCCATCGTCTTCACAAACTCACTACACAACTACCAGATCCCAATAGTTCCAGTATTCACCAACGGTATAACGTACATTTGTACAACGTTGCAAGCTAGTGACCGAGCGAAATCCTTAAGACCGTGGAATAGAGTTGAAATTGGATTGCAATTTAAAGGGATAGTAGTGTCGTGGCCAAGCGATGTGGCTTAATGAACCGATATAATCGGTAAATTGCGAATAATCGAATTGCTAATCGGGTATTTAAGTGAGTATTTGTGACGCACATTTTGGTGCCGATGAGTCACTTCGGTATAAAACGATGCCTGTGCTAGCGTGGGATGAAATAAAATAACCGTTCGTTTGTATCCTCATGGCATAGAATTCTAACATTGAAGAATATCAAGATGTGCATTTGTCTCTTTTTGATAGTAATTGATAAAAGGAAACGGATGCTTTATTTCGGGATAAATGGAACCGCAGGGGATTAAAAACAAATATCTAGTTTTGACATCATGAAATAAGTATCTTGGAGTCTGTGTCCAATATGCCCAGCTATTAAAACTGATCGACCGAATCAATTGATCCATAAGTAGACAGATAAATTAAGAATCAGCCTTCTTTTCCGAAGTTGGTTAAATTAAAACTACGCTCAACAGGAACTAACAAACAAGAAACTACGGGAACAGCTGATTACATGTTGACAGTTCTCAATTTAAACGTTTTACTTACATTTACTTGGGCTTACATGCACCTAATTACAGGTGAACACGTCATTTGCAATTATAAATCACCCATTCAATGTGTAGAAGGTGACGATTTATCGCCGTCGTGAGCCCATCACTACTCGGCATACTCTTATTATAAAGTAAGAATTGCATTTTCTTTTTTCGGAACCCCGCCTAACCGGTCGCAGACTGCTTTAAATTCGGCTTCCACGAACCGTGAGCGGCGATACTCGCTAAATATTGAACTGGGATTGTAACTGTGGCTCGAAAGTCACTCAGTGTCATTGGTGTAAAGATCTACAACACTCTTCCGAATGATGTCATTAACACCGAAAGTGACGCTATATTCGCTAATAAACTCAAAAAAATGTTAATTGACCTAGCATGTTACGATATAAATGAATTTATGTTAAGGAAGACTGATGACTAAAACAATTTGTAATTCGAATGTTAAAAATGTTAAATATAATGAAATAAGAGTTGTAGTAATTTTATTAAATTAAAATTACTAACTTAGTTTAATTTAAAGAACTGACCAATGTATACTAAAATTAATATAAAATGAAACTAACCTACTTATAAACTATAATTAATATAATCCCATGTAAAATGAGTGACATGTAAAATTATTTATAATTTTATCAATAAATATCTCATTCTCATTCTCATGTATCCACCATTACAATTCGATTGTGATTAAAATTTAATCTAGCATCTTTCTCTCGAGTGCGAACAACCTACTTCTTTGTTTCCTGTCAAATCTCAATACCTACGTCATTAGCACTTAAAAAATATTTGCTAAAACGGGTGGGTTCCTTAGACATACCACATTATTTGCTTTTGAGAAATACTTTACTCAAGTTAGGTAGTGTGAATCCTATTGATCAGTGGCCACGAAGATACAAGTTACAATTTTAGTCTGCACAAGTCACAGCCCAAACTATGAGTATGCTTTAGACGAGCAGCTCAGCAAGAATATCGTGGTATGGGTGCGTCTCACGAGATATAACAACAATATATATCATTTCATATTAATAACGTTCACTAGATATAATTAACGTTAGCTATAACAAGAAAACCAATACTTTTATAAGGAATAAAGGTCCACGTGCGGCCACTATAGCAGCACCGCCAGTCTTTACGTACTTACACGTTATTTTTTGTTTAAGTTGGTATTTAGCTAAGTTTCTTTTTGTATATTATGTTTTCTAATTAAATTGTAGCAACAGCGCGGAATGCTCTGAACGCTTACGGCAAGTATACATAACTATCACTAAGTGGCTCGCGGAACATAATTTTGAAATCAACCTGAAAAAAAAAACAAAATAATTCAATTCAAACCCTGTATGGGTTTGAATTGAAAGAAACCTTTAGAAATTACACTAAAAATAAATACAGATAAAATCGAAGAAGTAAACGATTTTAAGTTGTTAGGAATAAAAATAGATTCGAGTCTAAATTGGAAATCGCATGCACAAAATATCAAGTCAAAATTATCTAGTTTTGTGTATGCTCTAAGTGTCCTTAAAATAAATACTAACTAACAAACCGCTTTGTCAGCTTAGTTTGCTTTTGCACACTCATGGCTCCAGTATGGTGTGATACTTTGGGGCGCGAGTACCGACGCCGACCAACTCTTTGTGATGCAGAAGAAGTGTATCCGCATCCTAACAAATACTAGAGTTCCAGATAGTTGCCGTCCACATTATACCCAGCTAAGAAATCTCACGTTACCCCTCACTGTACATTTTGGAAGCAGCACTTTTTGTCAGGAATAATCCGCACTTATTTACGAAACGGGTAGTCAAATCGCAAAGACGGAAAAACTGTAATAAATTAGAATTACCAGCTACTAAATTAGCTATGTACAGAAATAGACCTTATTACCGCTGTATAACAGTAGCAAATAAAATACCAGAGCATATAATGGAGGAATCGAAAGGTGAAGTATTTAAACGGAAATTAAGAGAATTATTACTTGATAAATGCTACTATTCAATAGAGGAGTTCATATGTGATGATCAATTGAAATAGTATTTTGTAAATGTTATTTATTGACTTGTGGGATACGTGGCCGGCAACCCCGTTTCTCGCCGAGATTTGTATAGTGCTTTTCTCAAACTTGCAATTAAATAAAAATAAAAAGTAGTCAATTTGTTTTATAAATAATACGTTTTTTCGTGCACCGCCTGCACCGCCGCCGCCGCGCCGCCAGCGGGCCCGCGCCCCCTCCCTCCGTTTAAAAACAAAAGAAGGTTGCTTTAGAGGCCTAGGAAATTCCTTTACATATCATCTTCACTCATCGCACTACGTATCCAGTATTTCCGAACCTAATTTGAAGTAAGTCACGTCAACATTTCATTGCAAGTTTGAACAAGTATATTTCCTTAAAGGTTTTTTAATATAGAAGATTAGGTTACTCCAGCTAGAAAAAGGGTATTGGAGGCGCGGAGCCCTCCTCAAGGGGGGATCGGGGGGCAAAAAAAACAAACAATCGTAACAATGGTATTATTTGTAGGTTAGGTTAGGGTTAACTTGTGTCCCTTAGAGCGGAAATAGGCACCCCGCGTTCACGGGGTGACGTCTACACGCTGGCGGTTGAGTTAGATTTAGGTTAGTTTAAAATAATAGGCGTGTTTGTTTAAAAAAATATATTTAATTACAAACAACAAATGTATATTATATTACAAACTTTTACTGCTATTTAAATAATTGTAGGCGATTATACTATACGAGCATTATACTTTTTGATGTTAGATTATTTGAATAATATATGATTTAAACCTTAGGTGTTATGAATATTATACGCTTTAATCGATATATCAATTAATATTATATCTAAATAACGTTATTCTTTACGAAAATATATATTATGAAATTATACCTTTCGTTCATTATATGCAGTGAACGTTATACTAAACAAGCTTATACAAAGTGAGCGTATATATTATGATTTATGACTGTTATATGATAAGTTCTTATACCTCGTATTACTTACCCCGTGGTATAGAAACGGGTCATGCTTTAGACTTCAGCAGCTCAGCAAGCATATTGTGGTATAGAAAAGGGCCATGCTTTAGACTTCAGCAGCTCAGCAAGAATATCGTGGTATAGAAACGGGTCATGCTTTAGAATTCAGCTGCTCAGCAAGAATATCGTGGTATAGAAACGGGTCATGCTTTAGAATTCAGCTGCTCAGCAAGAATATCGTGGTATAGAAACGGGTCATGCTTTAGAATTCAGCTGCTCAGCAAGCATATTGTGGTATAGAAACGGGTCATGCTTTAGAATTCAGCTGCTCAGCAAGAATATCGTGGTATAGAAACGGGTCATGCTTTAGAATTCAGCTGCTCAGCAAGAATATCGTGGTATAGAAACGGGCCATGCTTTAGAATTCAGCTGCTCAGCAAGAATATCGTGGTATAGAAACGGGCCATGCTTTAGACTTCAACAGCTCAGCAAGCATATTGTGGTATAGAAACGGGTCATGTTTTAGACTTCAACAGCTCAGCAAGCATATTGTGGTATAGAAACGGGTCATGCTTTAGAATTCAGCAGCTTAGCAAGAATATCGTGGTGTAATCATTTAGCACTGTATCTAAATTTGAATTACGGGCGTGAGTTTACGTAATACTTAATTATTTATCTTGCAGATTTTAACATCTACAATTTCGAAATGTAAAAATATAGCAGCAGTATAATACTTACGAGTATTACCATTACTTATACCATTAAATGCGGAAACGTCACGGATGTACTGTAGGTGTAGGTACCTGTTATTATAATCGCTGTAATGAAGAATGACTATTATATTATTCCAATTAATCAAATATGATTGTTTGCCGATTCATGTTTCTAGTATTATACTCGTAGCTGCGGTTTCTGACCACAATAAAATATTCTTGCCAACAATCACACATGTCTCCCTCTCCGCGTACTTGTACACGTTTAAAATCAAATCCAGGTTCGAACTCTCAATAGAGTTACAAATCACAAAAATCTATCTGGGACTTACGAGGTTAAATCCTCACTACATACATATTATCATTTTCGGGAACGCTAGATGTCGCTGAAATAGAATTGAGCGTGCAAAACATATTGATTGATATCATTGTAGGCATTGGAAAGATATCATTCCCTTGAAATTAAAATGAACTTGGTAAGATCGCCGTGATATAATTATATCACCATGTATAATATTAACTCAATGAAAAACTCCTAATAGATGACGCCAATGTGTCAAACAGAAGTCTAAGTAACATATGAAATTTATGATACAGAGAGTGCCTCTCTATAGTGAAACTAGCTACAACATCCCATTATTTTAGGAACGCTGCAGTGTATAGATATTAGCATTAGCAGTCTTTATAATTCGCTAATCTCCGGGTACGGGTTAATTCTGAAGCTAACCATGAACCCTGGCACTTGGCAGACCCCGCAGACTTAATCCCGCTGTGGCCGCTTTCTCGCGAGGCCGAGACCGAGGGCGCGGCGGGCGCGTCGTGCGGACCCGAGATGGCCGAGACCGAGGGCGCGGCGGGCGCGTCGTGTGGACCCGAGATGGCCGAGATCGGGAGCGCGGCGGGCGCGTCGTGCGGAGCCGAGATGGCCGAGATCGAAGGCGCGGCGGGCGCGTCGTGCGGAGCCGAGATGGCCGAGACCGAGGGCGCGGCGGGCGCGTCGTGCGGACCCGAGATGGCCGGGACCGAGGCGAGGGCGAGGAGGGCGCGTCGTGCGGACCCGAGATGGCCGCGATCGTGTGAATCAAACGAGGGTGTACTCCTCTTGCGACTGTCGCTTCCAGCACGGCTAACAGTTGTCCCTTACTCACAAATTTCTTCTGTATGCGACATAACGACCTAGTTTTTATAAAGTCTTGCTAAGAAAAAGCTTCATAATATCAACGAATTCCGTACGTGTGTACGCTTCCCATCAGTTGCCGGGGAAAGCATCACTCCAGTGCAATTCCCGCTTTTTAAAATTAAAAAAATTAAAAATTAAAATTCGTTTATTTCAAGTAATAGGACTCATAGTTATATAATTACAAACAATTCGATAATAAAATTAAAATTTTGCGTAGGCCTGCCTCGTCTTTGATCCCAAATGCCATCTTCTGGTATCACTTGGTAACTGCTACGAT
This sequence comes from Epinotia ramella, assembly GCA_947578815.1. Taxonomy (NCBI): domain Eukaryota; kingdom Metazoa; phylum Arthropoda; class Insecta; order Lepidoptera; family Tortricidae; genus Epinotia; species Epinotia ramella. The sequence continues at coordinate 614,355 of OX388203.1, forward strand.
TTTTTTTTGGTAAAAGGCTGTTGCAAAATGTCGGCTTTATTTTGGCATTTTACTAATTTGCTAGTTACACGGAGTGATTAATATGAGTGTGAGTAGGTACTTTATTATGTGCAAAGATTGCCTATTAAATGAAGTGACTAATAATGAACATGATATAAATATATAAAGCTATCTAGTTGCAGGCATGAGCCCTGAGAGGTAATCACGTAACGTTTTGAACGCGCGTTAGGACAGTTTACCTGTAATTTTTCCATATAAAGAGTGACATATAGATCTACCTGACGCACGTACAATGCGTTGCGTGCTCGACCGGCTGATGACGACTTGCGAAGCCGAACGAAACGTTTTTATTCTTAGTCGACTCGCTATCAATGTTTCAAGTCTTTTCGGAGCCTAAATTCACGCCCTGATTCTGTCGATTAATATAGCTTGTGGCGAAAAAAGCCAGCTCACAGGGCCCATGTGAACGAAAGCCGCGATCACGTCTGGGCCGTCTAACATGTCAGATTGACGGTTAGACAAAAGGCGTCGAACACGTCGGCGCGTGATGCGCCGTTAATTTTGGAAGTGTTACAGTTAGGTTAGTCATCGCAGACTTATTTAGACCTATATAGTCCAAGGTATTTTCAAGACGAGAGTGAATAGCACTAGCTAGGTATACGAACTACCTCGACCTCATCATCACTTACCATCAGGTGAGATAGTGGTCAGATGCTTACCTATTATAATTTTTTAAAAACATTGTCAAATTTATGATGAGCAGGGAGCGTACATTTCATGCCGATGACAGGCGTATGACGTCAAGCTACATACAGGATGGAAAAAGTTTGAAAAGGGCAACGGCATAACGAACGTTTATTTATCCGTACCCAATAATGGAAAATGTGATTAATCAATGATTAATCACTGTTATCTAATCAACCTCTTCCGTTTAAGTAGATCTAATATATTGACACTTGAGACGGACATTGAAAGAACTTTATCTAACATTGTCACATCAAAGTTTACTCTTTGTCACAAATAGGAGACATGCGGAAACAACATTTCAGTTAAATTTAATAAGATCAGGAAATTTAATGCTTTGCTAGTGGCCTAGGTCGCCATGGAGGCTATAAAATTATTGTGCCAAATAAATCCATGTTTAGATATAGATAATAAACAAATTTATTGGTCCTGCTGTCAGCAAAGTTTGCCACCAAGCAAGCAACATCAAATTACATTTACAACACAAAGAACATGAGGAACATAAAGAAACACAGTTTGATTTTAACATGGACTTGACCAATTTCATGATAGCATCGATAGACACGTTGTTGTGGCCTATAAGTAATTAAAAATAAAATAAAATATTAGTTACTAAATACGTTTACGGTTACTAAGTCGTGTCACTTCGTTTTTTGAATCATCCTGTGTGTTTATATGAATACGTCATTATGACGAAACCGGCATGAAATGTACGCTCCCTGATGATGAGCTTATACTTTGCGATAGGGATGTTATAGAGCTTCGGTTCCGCCTCGGAAAAGTCTGAACTTCCGATTGTCTATTTCCATCTTATAGCTGCGTCTCGGTGGTTGTGACAAATTGGTAGGTGTGTAATGGCCTAAAGGCGGCGGGACGGCCGCGGCGTACCTACAACACAACCAGGTTTATACCTATCGCTCATCTACCACGTGGCGCACTATAAAATTATTGTTTTCTTGTGCACCTTATACATTTATCTTCCACCTCCGCCTCCGACTCCGACTTCGGTTCCGATTCCGACTCCGACAAACTAAATTTAAAACCTCCGAATCCGACTTCGGTACCGATAAAACCACCTTCGTAAAATCCCTGCTTTGCGATGTTAAACAGTACCTAACCCTGTCATGATGTGGCGGTCATGTCAATTTGACAGGTTAACTGTAACGTAAAGTTTTTTTTTTTTTAATTTATTGGCCAAAATATTAAAAGCACATTAGTGGTACAACATTTAACACCAGCGGAAACCTCAGGGGGTTTATATGCTGATGAGTAGTTCGCTTAGCTATTAGATATTAAATTTACTTAACTAGTTAGTACAATTACAATACACTCGTGTTCGGTTCAGCTAACGTGAGATATCTTTTAATGGGCGGTATCGACTTGGAGCTGTTTAAATATGTTAATTAAACGTTCGAAGTTTCGAACCCGGTGCGCGTCGAACTACGTGGGGATAGGGAACATATGCCTTGATTTAGCCCTTGACTCGACGGCCCTCGACCCCGGGGTCCAAAGGCCGACATGAGCAAAACCGGACTAGGAAAGAGGACACCCATGATAGTGCAAAGTGGAGCAAAGTGAATAGAACAGCGGACCCTGGCAAATGCCGGGGTAACTCTAGGTAGAAAAAGAATACTACACGCACTCATTCGGACTGACTTCATCTTGGAAGTATCAAATCCCCCTAGATGGCGTTATTAATATACTTGCAACGCGCTATCACAGAAATTTTGTAAAATTTTCAATACCCATGACCATCTACAAATTCTACATCAATAAAAATGCAGTTAATATCTTCACAATGTTCTCGTACTTGTAGAACATGCAGTGTTTTAAAATAAAGCTTGTCCAATAAAGAGGCACGTCCGTAACAGAATCCTATTATATTCCTGCAGTGTTGTTGCTGCTTATCTTTATGAAGTCGGTCCCCCACTGGGACGCAAGCGCGGCCCGACTAGCATCATACGAGGAAAGTATCACACGAATAACGCGCGATATGATACAAGCATCATCATAATTCAAATTATTTGTTTCAGACTCATATCCATGTCATGTTAGTAGTTTGTAACAATAAAAATGTATAAAACTACACTCAGAGGCAATGAAAACGGGTCACTTCCCATGGATTACTTTACAAAGTGACCCGTTTTCATTGCCTCTGAGGTAGCGTACCTTCATAGTTCACATTGGGAATTACACTCAGAGGCAATGAAAACGGGTCACTTTGTAAAGTAATCCATGGGAAGTGACCCGTTTTCATTGCCTCTGAGTGTATGTTGAGGCAAAGAGTTAAGATTTAATGTCATATCGAAATTTACCAATGTCACAAAATAAAACAATGTGTAGGGTTCCAGTCTCTCCATACTGCGCAAGCAGGACTGTCCCAATCCCAAATCAGCTGAAGAAGGCTATTGGAACTATCAATCTTAATAAAATGACTTTTTTTTTTTATATCTGGTAACATTCAACTCAATGACCTTATTTTCCATCCCAACCATAGTCTTGGACCTGGCGGGGAACATCTCCCAGTCACCTCCATCTCCAAGGGACTCTGCGCTGTAGGTTTCGGGCCTTCGGCTCCACGCCTCTCAGAGGTCCGGGACCCCGTGGTCCCGAGATATGGAAAGACATCTTCTTCTCAGTCGTGCACTCTTGTCAGTGACCACGAACGTTCGTTGATGGTTTACTCGGAGGGTCTCCATCGGTGTTATGCCTCTTGCCAATGGCCGCAGCTGTTGCTACGGCGCGTCACTTCAGACGGATTCTGGCATTGCGGGAGCACTGGACTATGCTGATCTCCGTGGCCTTTTTATTATATCCGTCCAGCGTCTTGATGATCGGTCCCGTGCTATTTTCCCCATTACAGATTGCTTGACGACGAGCCTCTCCATCCTTGAGATGTGGCTGAAGAAATTCAGTATTCGTTAGGACAAGACATACAAAAATGTCATCTAGGCCCATGTTGCAAATGTTAAACGAGTCGAATTCGCCCAGCCCATGTGCTCCGTAAGCATGCTAGGCTTGTGTCTTGACGCGCCACTCGGACATGGACACTGTTTATCCTACATGACGGCTTGACATTTCGCTACATGGTCCTTTCCGTTTTGTCCGAACAGCGGTGAATAAAATCTAGCTAGTCTAACCCTAGTCTGATTCTGAGCTTGAGAATGTTGAATAAACGTGTAGGAAGGTTTCGAACCTGCCACCTTTTGGTACCTGGTGAACTGAGTGCTCTTCGCTAACGAAGCTATCAAAGTCTTAATCAATGCAGCTACATTTTCAGTAACTTCTCTTTTATCTTATTACTCCTTAGTGTGAGGAATCAGTAGGCTCATAAAGCTGAGTCAGATTTTCACATCCTACTAGAATTTTGTTAATTACTGGTTTCTGTTAATTATTCCCTTTAATTTTATTGTGTATAGATAATTAGAATATTTATATCGTAGCTCCATACCAACTTTCACCCCCATTTCGCCCCCTTAGGGGATGATTTCCGGGATTAAAACTATCCTTATCCGTCCCCGGCACTCAAACTATCTCTATACCAAATTTCATCTAAATCGGTTTAGCGGTTTAAACGTGAAGAGGTAACAAACAGCCAGACATTCACACACTTTCGCATTTATAATATTAGTATGGAATAATGGATTTAGAATTCGTTGGACGATAATGCGTAAATTATATAAACCTGTCATTGCAATTGGAATCTTCTACCTTGGGCGGTAGAGTTGTTTTCCAACGGATAATTTTCTAATTTCATGCAATTTGGCCAACTCAAATAATCTCAAATATACTTATGTAAGTAAGTACCCCTTTCGCATTCGTATCCTCATTGCTGAGGGTCGCGACTACCACAGCGGTCATCTTCCTAACACTACTATTTAGATTGCGCAATATGCTACCTTTCATGACATTTTGTTGTAATAATCGTTAATTTTATTTTTATTTTTAGGACATAAAATTTTATAATGGCTGATTGTGACAAACTATAGACCACTATCTACTTTATAATTATAGAATATAATAGAATCGCTCTTCTTCTACGTGTCTTCCTTTCCACGTACATTCAACATAATATAGTTTAGTAGCACTCAAAGTAGCTGTATGTTTCGGTACCTACACGTATTTATTAACCGATTTCAAAAAAAAGGAGAAGGTTCTCAATTCGGTTGTATTTTTTAACCCCCGACGCAAAGAGAGGGGTGTTATAAGTTTAATTATTTGTTAGTTTTTAGAGTTTTTCTTTTTTTTACATTTTTATCTTTTTTTTTTAAATGTTTGTTACCTCAGAACTCCGTCATTGATGAGAATGATGAGCCGATTCGTAAAATTTATTTTTAGTTTGTAAGTAGGTATATTGCTTCCAGGTGGGTCCCATTGTTTTCAAAAATTCAGTTGGATGATGGGATCCATCAGGAATTGAGGGAACTCCTCAATTATATTAGGCACGCGTGTAGTGATTTTGGGATTTTCTATTATAACTCGTGAATTTACACCCGGAAATCATAAATTTGGTGGAGTGGAATTGATGATGAAGACCACAGATGACTTATGGAATTCCTCAATTATGTACTGAAAAGTACAAAAGTACGTCACAGATTCTGAAAAGATTCCGTTGAAATAGCACCTAATGAAGTGCCACAGGTGATCCTTGTGGAATCGACGGAAGTCCTCAAATATTATCGGGCCACATACAGCAATTGGGATTTTTCTCTAATAATCAACGCATTTGCTCTTGGAAATCAGTTCATGTGGTAAATTGGAAAAGAAATGTGGAAATGTTCTCGTGGCTTGGCCGAGTACTAAATTAAAGTCGGTTAAAACTTTGATTTTAAAGTAAATTATTACATGTGCAAACTGAATGGTGTATATAATAAGTGTTCCGGACGTTTGTATTTTAGTTTTTATTACTGTAACAGTAAGGATGTGTTACGATATGTTTGACTACTTTGGCTGCAACTAACTATACGATGCTGACTACGAGTACCTTACGCACCTACTTCGTATTGCTCGTGGTATAAGTGATGTCAAAAAACGCGGCCCAGTTTCGTAAATAACCTTAAAGCTTGAACCTCTATTTCGCAAACAATGACGCCGGCGATGAGGCAGCGCATACGAATGTGGCTCACGTGCGTACGCAATGTAAACTTGACGAACACAGACAGATACACAAGCAGTAGCCTGACTTCTCTTGACAACATTCACGAAACGTCCCAAGAGTATAATTCCCACCGGAAATCATCGTCGTTTAGTACCCATAGAACAAGCTTGCTTAGTTTGGGACTAGGTCAATTTGTGAAAGATTGTCCCCAAATATCTATTAATTTATATCACAGTTCTTAGAGAAAAAGTATATTTGCTTCGGCTAGGATGATGATGTTTAAGAAAACGCGAATTTTTTGTTATTTTTAACAAGAATGCTCACAACTGTCAACAAGTACACTCAAGAGTAAAAGCCTATAAGTACTTCGTATTGATTTTTTTGTATTTGTCAATGTATGACAAGTACAAAATGTTTCAATGAAATTGAATCACCTGGGTACACGGCAGAAAACAACTTCTTTCCAAAATTCATTTCGTGTTGCTTTAATAGGACGAACCTAATAAAGAGGTTGAACTGCATGGTTGGAGATTAGCCTGGGAAAATCCATGGGAAAGTCAGGCACGACCACGTTAGTTAACCGGTTCCAACCGAATCTGGGGTGCGAAATAAGTTAAGATTCAAGTTTAAAGACGAGCTACTGGATACTTTCACTCCCTGTGGCGCAGACGTGCTTTACATTTGTGTTTCAATGAAATCGAGTTCGTTACGACGCGAAATTGAAATTAAATTCTCAGGAAAATCGGTTTGAATTGACTTCGTGTCTATCAGACGATTCAACTACCTATTTATACAGCCTGTATGTTCAATATTACCTCAAATTGTAACCAGACGTAGGTAGGTGTTAGGGCTACAAAAAATGACATTTAGATCTAACTGACGTACGTACGAAGCGTTACGCAATAGACTAGACGGAGTAAGTGGTCCTTTTGTGCTACCATTTATTTTGTATTCGCATTCCATTTGTTACATAGTTAGAATATCTATATAATGTAATTCCTCTTTATTTATTTGCATTCTTACTGCTAGATTAAATAAGCAGGGATGCATACGTATAAGAAATAAAATGAAACTCGCAAAAATTTCAAAACCTTGAAGCGTCTCGTAGCAAAAATGCGTGAATGAATACATTCCCGGCGTAGCCGAAGGGACCTTTTCCACGGGCGTCCATTTTTCACGGCGACATTTCGAAAAATAATAAAGTCGTTGGCGCACCTCGGCCTCTTCCAGCCGCCATCTTGACCCGTGCATAGTGTAGTTTCCAACAGTACACTCACTCTTGTATGGGTATAATAACCTAAGAGCTCGCTTCACTTGGTCGATAAATAAAATACTTCCCTTTTCATACTTACGCTGAACTAATTTAGTAAGTTTGGTCCCGGACATGGGGTTCTTTAATCCCGGAAATTATTTTCCAAGGGAGTTAAGAAAACAAGCTCCACGGGATTATGATTTCACCCACAGTTCTGGGGGTACTATGAGAATCAGCACACAACTATACTGCCTGATAACCCGGCATTAGAGCTAGGTAATCCAAGGCACAGCAGTTAGGTATATTATAGTTAAAATGCCAACCATTTCTGAAAATTCCATTGTTTCTTTGAACTATTCTGTATCCTTGCAACTGTGCTGTGGCATCACAACGCGGTTATCGGCCCGATATTAGATAAATGCCACCCGCGCCGAACTACTGCTCACAGCGCACAGACCCAGAAGGACAGTACTTACCCGCTTGCCCACGAACATACGGCTGTCTACAGTATTGATCTTCACGAAAATGTTTAATTCAAATGATTAATCGGCTTAAGCGATGGATTGTCCAGCGGTTTCTGGGCGGTTTTGTAGTAGGTAAGTATTATGATTATTATGATAATGATACATAATCATTTTGATACATGGTTTTAACTGTCGCCTCGCCGAAGAACTCCAAGTACGTATGGGAAGCTAAAGAAAATCTCTCTTTTTCTGGTTGAAGCGCCATGATTGAGGGTCGCGACTGGCATACGTAGTTTTCGACTGCAGTGTTCTCCAAACTGACCGCTATCTTCCTCAGATGTTCACGTAACGTCGAATGAATCAAAATAACTGGAGAGTATTCTTGTCCTCCACTTAGCCAATAGCATCAGCTTTTCCAAAGCTGTATGGTACACGCCGGGCCAAATGGCAAAAGAAACCAAGAACTCCCCTGAGACAGCTAGGAGAAAGGCCTCTTTGTGCAGAAACGGCATCTGCCGCGAAAAGTGGTTTCAAAATTTCAAAGTGATCTTGAATATACCTGTAAACTGAGGAAGGAAGTATAGAGGACTTTTTTGTTTCTTATAGAATTCCACATAAAATTTAAACTTAATTCACTTGTTTGTTCTCAATTATTTCTGTACTGATGGTTCCTGAAGTTAAGTTCTTTATAAGAATACCTCACATTTTATAAGTCTAATCGTATAACAACAGCTAACAACTTACTTACAAGTAAAAGTTCGAGAAGATTTTTGACAGGCACTGTGTTTGTTTTAATAGTAGTTATCGTACATATTTGTATAAACTCGATCACATCCGCATCCTTTAACCATTAAATTCCCCACAGACTTCGACAAAGAATGACATGACTTATATTACCTACTGTCAAGTTAGATTAATCTTTAGAATGTATCGAGATCACACATCAATTCCGGGAAGCAACGGTAACCACATTCGGTCAGTCTCGCGACCACAGACAGCCAAAATACTGCTAATGGCCTGTCTATCTATTCACAAAACGTTCTGCATTCGACAGTTACCTCATGTCTAGTTAACTAGACCTCTATGTTTGTAAGACTCTGAGGTCAGCCATATTGGTTCGTCTGCGGCGATGAAACCCGTAAGCGTAATGAATAACAGCCTGGGAATTGTTTTCTGAACGAAATACAAGGAAATCTTCTGGCTTCCTTGAATGGATATCCAAAAAAATTAGACAATGAATAATGTAATTTGTATCTAAATAGATAGGTACGAATGAGTTATGGTCTGAATCCGAATGTATCCTAATTTTCCTTTCTGATGCAAACCTTTTCCGTAACTATCATATTCAGGTGACCGGTGGTTATTAACTGGTGCAATTCAGCGAGGAAATGCCGCCAGCATCCTCGGTAGGATGCCTCGAGGAACTTTTTAAATTTAAATTAATTTTAATTTAATTTCTTTAATTTATTTATTTATCAGGCGAGGTAACAAATGTAAATTATTACATACATATTTAGCATAGTTCTATGGAAATAATATTAAATTTACATTCCTATAACTACCAAGCACAACATACTAATAACAAATCGAAATAAGATAATTGTGAAAGAGTAACTTATTATAGGTAATTAACTTAAACTTAAATATGTAATGAGATCACACAGTGCAATAATGAAATCGTGTAGTAAACAACTAACTATGAGACAATTTTGCAACACAATTTTTAAATTTATTGAAACCTAAATGGAGTATACGAGTATCAACGTCATTACAGATAATATTGTAGATTTTACACATTCGGGCCGCCAGGGGACTGTGTTGGGTAACATTGTTGGAAGCTACTGGTACTAAAAACTGAGCAAGACTGCGACTTGGTCTGGAATGCACTCGCAACTCTATATTACTAATGGTAATATTGGTAATGAAATGAGATAAGAGTCTAACTTATTGTTAATAATCCTTACTATTATTATAAATGCGAAAGTGTGTGTGTTTGTATGTTTGTCCTTCTTTCACGTCGCAACGGAGCGTCGTAATGATCTGATTTTTTGTAAGGAGATAGTTTAGAAGCTGGAGAGTGACATAGGCTACTTATATAAGTGACATAGGCTATTAATAAATGTATTCCTCATATTCAGATGAATCGGTAAAAATATGAGCCGTTAAGGAATTTGTTTTAATTGGCAGGCACAAACATTCAAAACTCAGGAAGGAAAACTCAAAACTGGTGTTGCTGGTTTCACCTACGAGATAAAACAATACCTACGTAGCAACGGACCTCTAACTTTTCATGGTTTATGATTATGATGCAACTTCAACAATTCTACGATGAAATGGAGGATTCAATATGGATAAAGCCTGATAATGTACATGATTATGTACAATACTTAAGTAACTTGCAAGTTTACGTAGGAATGTTGCTGCGGTAAAGATAAAAGTGAACAGGCGCACAAGGAAATTAAATGAACAGTACCTAAAGATGACATACCAAGCGAAAATATAATAAATGCATTCTGTTACAATCCATTATTTTATCATAGTACAAGCTTTGCTTAGTTTCGGGCTCGGTCGATTTGTGTAAGATTGTCCCCAAATATTTATTTATTTATTCTATTTATTTATTTATTTTCTCTTAGCGAAAAGTCGACTGTATTCAGAAAAGCTCGTTCCTTTATTTGGTCTAAGGCAACCATTACATTTGAATGAGTTGTTTCCAACAGAATTAGTTTTCTCTTCGACTTGTCATGTATCTTGTATTGTTTGTGCCCCATTAAACGTATAGCTAATAATTTTAAATTCTCTGCAGTCGTCAAAGAACACACAGTCCTGTCAATAACGTCTACATAGAGGTACGTACACGTTCCATTGTTTATGTCTAGGGAATAAAATTGTGTATTGATGTTTTTAAAGTTGACAGTCATAAGAACGAAAGTGGCATGATATTCGTATAAGTTGAAACAAACAACAGCTTATTAAAACTGTAAAGATATTAATACTTAATGTAAGAAAGCCGTACACACACTTCGTTGAATCGTATCATGTTCTCCACTATTACATTAACGAGTCGGATCTGAACAACAAAAAAGTTCCCAAATCGGCTCGGATTTGGTTCGAGCCCGCTCCGTCTGTGGTTGGACTTCATTTCATCGCGGGCGCACAGCACAAGCGGTCCGAGGTCGCACACTGGGCTTATTATTGATGAGCTCGAATGGGGTTGGGCTTTAGAATGATTGTCATCCAGTTCATGGCTCACATTTTTTATATAGATTTTACACATTAAAACGATGATTCCTCACCAAATTTCGATTTGCGAAAACCCATACTTTTTGAGAGCAAAAAAGTTAAAGTTTTCATATAAATTTTGCTTGGCGGATACGAGAGACACCCTTGGTTATCCCGATGGTAATGCACAATAGTAGAATAAGATGGGCGTTTGCAACTCGAGACGTGGCACCATTTTACATGGCCATTGTCGATTGTTCTTAATGGACCAAGCCAACTCTTCATCGTCATCGTAATTTACGATCGTAGCTTAAGAGCTGTAGTGGTGGTTAGTGGAGTAGGCACCAGGTTTTCGGTAGCCGACATCATACTCCCTTATTTGGGCTGGGGATATTTAGTGAGGTGGTTTCCCCGCTTGCCTTGTGCCAGTGGGCGGGACACTGCTACCGCGTCAGAAATCCGGCCAGATTCTACGTTTTCGGCCCTCTGCCAGTATGTACAACCAACGCTGTTGTCCGATGCGAGAGGAATGCCTATTTGATGGCGGCATTATCTCGCCATAGAAGAAGTTGTCGTAGAACCTTCTCACCATGAATGAACTTTATTTCTATGTGATATGGTTTAATTCTATGAAAACCCGGATGCCTTTGTACCCGTTAAAGGGTTAAGGGTAGGCCTGCCTCCCAAAACTCCCACTGCGTCCTAACAACCCAACCGCTGCGGGGCTGATTATTCACTATTGGCAGCTGAAAACCCTAACGTTATCTAGTGCACTATCCACTACTTGTGACCCTGTCGATAGCTTGCAGCTGACCACCAACCAACTAGACAGACAAAATTAATATTTTCTGCCGGAGCAATTGTTTACTAGTTTCGCTCGGTCGGGCTATACTTATTTGAGAAGTCGCTATGATGATTATGTATCCTCGGTTGCTCTGATGGGTAATCCGCTATAAATAGATTTTCAGGTAAGCTCCTCGCCTTTTTCATTTTTTGCTGCGATGATGTTTCTATATCTTTGTAACTCATAGCAGTTCTTTGCAATAGGAAGAAGAAAACTGCCTCTCTGTAGTTGCGCTCGCTAGATGCTCTAGCCAGCCTCGCCCGCTGCCGCGCCTCGCGTGGGAGGCGAGTACGTGTGAGCGGCCGACGCATCAGCATTACTCGCGGTCGTCGCCCCCACAGAAGGTCACGTTTCGACTGCGAATTCAACCGAGAGGTCCATCTCACTCGACCTCTTCTTATTACGTATGGCATTCTCATCCGTACTCGCTCCTACGCGCAAACCTGACGTCAAAAACTACAATTGTCATGCCAAAACGAGTAGCAAAGGCCATGACATTATCAATCCGTCGAGCCAAATAGACCTCCAACTCCGAATTCGAATTGTAACGGATTTCAAAGAATTTTCTTGAGTTTCAAATCGGATTGGGATCGCAACGGATTTTAAAGAATTTCAACGGAAATAAATTCAGATTAAGGATGCCGGCTTCAAATTGATTTGTTGGTAATGTTTGACGATGATGTTTGAACTTTTGGTTAACTGCGGTTTAATGAATGTGTTTATTCAATAACCGGTTGGTTCCTTCGTTACCTATATGATTTGTGATGTTATTTGTTTGTGGTACTGTTGGATTTTGTTTAATTAATCAGGTTTTCGTCAGATTTTACAAAATTTACTTTACTTCGGCGATATCACGAAATTGAATGAATTAATGAATGAATATTTTATTTGTTAACAGTGGTTTTAAAAGTTAACAAATAAAATAACAAACAAACGGTCTTAAAAGTATACATCACTGATCTCCACATTATGCCTACAAACTAGCGTACAAATATCAAATTCAGTTGAATTTAATTTAAAATTTAACACTTCATTAATGATTTAAGAACTCTTTAACGCTGTAATAGTACATTGTGATACAAGTGAGGTATGTTTCATACGACGATTTCAACACATTTTGCGAGGAAAAAATCCTATTCATAATATGAAAATTTGATAGGCCTGCCAAGTTATTTTCTTTACTTATTGATGTCAACAGGTTTTTTACTCACATGTTGTATACATCGTCAAGAATTTCCAGTGGTGACCATTCTTTTTATCACTTTTCTAGTCACCGCGAGTCAACATTTTTGTTAATAACCAAACACGCATTAACTATGTTTACAAATATCTAGGAAATAACCTACATATAATGGCGCGCAACAGTTTTTTTTCGTGAAGTTTGCAATGCGCGGGCATTACATGACATAAAAGCGACACAATAAGAGGTACGTTACGAGAAATTTTATTGAAAAAATATTTCTGACATAACCAATTCCTCATCATGTTTTTAAATACATTTAATTTCGTGTCTTTGAAAACATCCGGTAGTTTGTTATAAATTGTAATACACATTGCATAAGTGTTTTTGGATGTCAAAGTTAGCTTTGCGGCTGGTTTAAATAATTCGAATTTATATTGATCTCTTACTTTACGAGAGCACATTTTTTGTGTTTCCGTGAATTGCAGGTTTTTATATTTATGGACAAACATGCAAACCTCCGATATATATATACAATACAAGGAACTGTCATAAGGTTATTTTCTGTGAAGTAAGAGCGACATGATCCTTTACGGCCGATTCTAAAAATAGCTCTGATGCAGCGTTTCTGTGCAATAAAAAATTGGTCCATTATCATATTAATATCCCATATCTTATAGTAGAACTAACGTCACCATGATATGCCATTAAATCAGCTTTTAGAGAAACTGTCTGCCTTATTCGTGTCAAAGCAAATACAAAACTATTTACTTTAGAACAAACTTTATCCACATGCTCTTTCCACTTACAGTGACAGTCTATAATTATTCCTAACAACTATGCGTGTTGTACTTCTTCTAATTTCATTAGAACGTCTTGAATAGGGTCCATTAGGTGTTCTTTTTACTAGTTATCTAGACTAGTTTAGATTTTTATCTTTCTTAACATAGGTTTAAAAACAACGCCCCATTGAAACAATGTCTTTACTTGTGACTTTATCCTCTAAATATTAGTCAACAAAAATATGATTAGCAACGACATTTCTAAATAAAGGTTTTTCAAGTAAGAGTTCCAAGAAGGAAAAGGATCAATTTGTGTAGCACAATAATTAGCAACCACAACACACATTACATACCAGTAATTTGTCCGTTAACTTTATTTCTGAGTTGTTTTTACACCCCGCACCAGCTATGATCATTTTCTGTTTGGTCTAAAGGAATACGATACATTACATACAGTTGACGACCATATAGCCTAGTTGGTAGTGACCCTGGCTACGAAGCTGGAGGTCCTGGGTTCGAATCCCGATAAGGGCATTTATTTGTGTGATGAGCACGAATATTTGTTCCTGAGTCATGGATGTTTCCTATACGTATTTATTTATCTAGTATGTATATCGTCGTCTAGTACCCATGGTGCTTTGCTTAGTTCGATTTGTGTAAGATTTTCCCCACATATTTATTATTTATTTATTTACAAATAAAGTTTCCAAAAGCTATATTTGGTAAAGTCAAAAGAATACCTAAACGATCAGAATTTGACTATAATCATAATGAACACGAGAAATCAAATAGCTTTGTTGCTAACGTAAATGATTCCTTGTCTTCCAGCGTTTGCCAGTTTCATTAGAGGCATTACGTTGTATGGTTGAGAGCTAGAGACTATTCATTGCGGCCGACTTTATATAAAACTGTCATTGACATTGGAATCTTCTTCCTGTGACGGTAGAGCTGCTTTTTGAACGGACTAGTTTGACGCAATTCGGCCAACTTAAATAATCTCAAGTACCTATATGAGCAGCAACAGGCTGCCCTGACCTTTAGAAGACCTTATTTCGTTGTAACAGGGTGCAAATTGGGTCAGTCAACTGCCCGATGGTACCGGCTTGTAGTTTAATCGAGATCTTATACCTGAGATTATAGTTGGCCGAATTGCATCAAATTAGTCCATTCAAAAAGCAACTCTATCATCCAAGATAGAATATTCCAATTGCAATAACAGCTTTATAAGAAGGCGGCCAATTTAAATAATACCTAAACGCGTTGTTTTGTTTAGCCAATGTCGATGTACCTTTAATGATTGGTGGTAATTAAATTGGAGAGTGTGCTCTTATGCACATTCCTTAACAATTGTAATGTTCAAATTTAAACTTTCGTGAGACATGTTTAAAATAATACTAATAACTAGGTACATTCACCATCAGATATATCGAAGCGGCCAAAGTGATCACACATATCTGAACACGTCTCTTATGCCTCGACTATAGAGACGTGTTCAGATATTTGTGAGCACTTTGGCCGCTCCGATATATCTGATGGCGACTGTACACGGTTAAACTCACGTTCAGAGATTCCAGCGACACTGCCGCGAAAACAGTCATCCAGCACGGCTATTACAAATCACAACACAAGACGGCGCGCGAGCTCTCTCTCGCACTACACCTCTCTTTCTAAGTGTTCTAATAAGAGATGGACGGATAGTGCGAGAAAAATCGAGAGCTCGCACGTCTTCTTGTGATAGCTGTGCTGCAGGAATAAGAACTCGCGAAGAGTTCGAAACATGTCCCCCATAGTGACATTTAATACGTGAGGTTAACCGCGTAATTATTAGTATTATTTTAATTGCAATGTGCCTAAGCAGTGCTTTACCTTACTCTTTTATCTAGATTGACGTGAACTCAGATCATGCTCATTTTAGGTGACTGGATCCAAAGTAGGGAATGCAAATCGGTTATAACCGAAACTGAAATATTCGGTTATAACCGATTATTCTGGCCAAATCGCATAACCGATTATTGGAATTTAGTAATAACCGCATTAGGTTATTTTCGGTTATTTTTTGCATTTTATGTATATGATATTTTGCCCATAACTTATAATGTCGATACTGATGCAATATTATTAAGTTTCTGGGTGCCGATTATAACCATTGCATTATTTGCATTAATTAGAAAAAAAAGGCGTAATAATTCGTTTCAGTACAACACTGGGGCCTTATTTCACAAATATTCTAGTTGATAAAAGTATTAGAAGTGCAAATTTTGTGTATTTACAAGATAACTGATTTAACTGAATATCACGAGTGTTGCTACATACTCGTAAGTTGGCAGTTGATTCCGCAGCATCTGCTGCCACAAGTCCTTAATCTGTATACCAGACAGACTCAGACTGTAGGTATACCGCAAATGATTTTATTTGAAATGGCTTCACACGAAAATGGTCAATGGTACAAATATTTGTCCATAGCTGCTGAACGTGCATTTTCAACTGCGGGATATTTCTGCAGCAAATCAAGATCAACACTCAGTGACGCCACGTTAGATGCTAATGTTTTTGAGGGCTTTCATACGTACACAAATGAGTTAGGTACACTTGAGATGAGTGACATTTAGAAAACATTAAAATTGACTTTGGCTGAATTTATCACGTTATCCACGTTAATCCCCTAGCCTGATCCCCCAGGGGAATTAGCGGCAATTATTTTATATTCAACTAGGAAAAAATGATAATGTTCGGTTATGGCGCTTCGCCGGACGCTACCGCGTCACGCTCGCTTCGCTCGCTCGGCTCGCGCGCTGTAGGGTCGCAGTTCAACTAACAACCTAACCGTTTTTTTCACGTTATCCACGTTAATCACCTGACCCCGATCACCCAGGGGAATTAGCGGCAATTATTTTATATTCAACTAGGAGAAAATTATAATGTTCGGTTATAGCGCTTCGCCGAACGCTACCGCGTCACGCTCGCTTCGCTCGCTCAGCTCGCGCGCTGTAGGTTCGCAGTTCAACTAATAACCTAACCGTTTTTTTCCCCTGGGGGATCAGGCTAGGGGATTAACGTGGACAACAGCGAATTTATGGTACACAATAATTAGTGATTTTCTTTATTCATTATGATCAGTGTTTTTTAATATAAATCTTTATTTTAAAATACTGATTATAACTAATAAAGAAAATCAAAGCAAGGTTTATGTTTCATTAATACTGTTTATTTTATGATTTTACGTCACGTAGAACTAGATGTATCTATACCGTAAACCAGGGTTACTTTGATCAATTTTAGACTTTGACACCATTTTTTGACGATCCTAATAAACGTAAAAATATGAAATTAAAATATAATATTCGGGTTTTTCTCTTCTTTAAACCTGCTAAATAAAAAAATATATGGACTTGCAGTTTTTACAAAAAAAAAAAAAAACAGCGCGATCAAAGTTATATTAAGAATGGGGTACTTTGAAACCACAACTTTTTTTGCTGCCAATCTAAAGTAAACCCGCTAAAAAGCTTGTAAAAAATTAAAAAAGAAAAATCGCTTAAGTACTTTTTAAGTTATATATAATGCGTGGGGTTACTTTGATATCACACCAAATGATACAAATCAATAATTGGAAGCGATTTATTAGATTATTAACTAGAGAAAACGTAGGTAACTTTACTTATACAGGTATAAAAGTACCTTTCCTTTTAATACTTTTTGATCACATACATAATCAGCCTTTTTTCAAGGTAATATTTATAATTATGTGACTCAAACTTTCTCTTGTCATATTGTGGTATTGTTCCTTCAAAAAAATACCATATACACTAAGTTATTATTCATATGAACAGCAAAAAGCGCCAGAAAACGAATTCCTGAGGCTTAATCGTTAGGTCAATTTCACCCCATATAGGTGATCAAAGACACCCCTACCCATGGATTCCCCGGCTAAGGGTGCAGTTTTAGGTTTTAGGATTGAGGATTTTTTTTTCTAACTCACTACTAACCAGTGATTAACTTAAGATACCGAACAAATCACTTGCATTTATTCTTGACATATGTATAGTAGAAGTTTTTTAACCATTATAATCAAGAGGAAAAGTGTCCTTGCCGTTAACATTTTTTTTCTCCATGAAATAATTGCACTACGCACTTACCAGTTGACTATGTGACGAAGCAACTACCAGTCTTGCCAATAATGCGAAAGAAACTACTAAGGTGCTTTTAAACTCTTTAATACAAGTAGTTTAGTAGTGGATGGAAGTTGTTATCAAAGTCGACCCGCAAATCAAAGTAACCCCGGTTTACGGTACGTAATTTTTAATAAACGTTGAATAACCGATTATAACCGAATATCGGTTATTTTTCGGCCATAACCGTAACCGAAACCGGTTATGAAATTAGGTCGGTTATTGCATTCCCTAATCCAAAGATATACATATCAACTAAATTGAAATGTAACTTATATTATAGGCGTAGTACCTACTACACGTTCTTAGATATACCCTAATATTCTACATTTAAAGAAAACAAATAAAATTCCGTTTATAAAATATCTTAGTCTGAGCAAAATATATTCCAAGTAGAATTTGAAAGTAATAGGCAGCAAATCACCAAACAAATCAACAGTAGCTGACGATATAAATCCTAGTTTCTTGGCTAACATACAGTGTAGTACTCTAAATCAAAAAATACATAAACTTTTATTAGGTATCTGTTCACGTGAAATATTAGGTATTCTAGTTGTATATCAAACTAGCTCAATTTGATCACACTTCAGATAAAGAAACTTTAGTGACATTTTATGCAACCCCATTACTTGGAGTCGAAACGAAATTTACATGAGCAAATTACAATTGCAGCGCCGATATTAGACAAAGAGATACAAAAGTATGCAAATTTGTTTTCGTCGCCAACCCTGTTTACCATACTTTTACAAACCCAACTGAGACCAAACTTTGTTACACATAAATATTACGTCAACCCTAACGCTCTATATTTGAGCCACTTATTTAACGAAATATGCATCAGATTGGTATCATTATCTTTCTCACGCGTAACGGTTTTATTACACTTGTCAAATTCCTTTGTTCAAGTTGTTTAGTTTTTTGCGTATTGATATAAATTTCATCATAATCTTTGATCAAATGGATTTTTTTCTTTGAAATTTTCTCTATTCAATATTTGATCAAATTTTCATTGATGTATGCCCATTCCACCCGTCCAATTTTTGTCCAATATAACTTTTTTTTGCGTAGCCATTTTGATTTCAATAGTGTTTCTCATATTTAAACAAATCATCCAGTTTCTTTGAACAATTGCACATTAGACAAAGAAACTGATTAAAAGGATTCACAAATATTCGAAAATACCCAATTACAAGACGGTACAATTATGTAGAACCCCGTTTACTGTCGCTGAGCAGTATACCCAGTTAGTCATTAACGTATATTCTATTATACAATAAGGCGAATTTGAACAGCTTCCGACGCTCTCAGGAAGTAATTATTTTCGTTCGACGCTCACCTGTGGTGTTTGGTCACCACACTGACCAAATGCGTATGAACGATACGCAGAATACCAATCCAATGAAACAGGAAATATTGTGTGTACGATATAAGGTCATAGAAAATCACTTTCAGAATTGTTCGGCAAACTTTTTATCTAATTCAAAAGCATGGAGATACTCGTTCATATAAATCCGTTACGCGACCCCTTTCCGTTAATACAAACTTAAATATTCACCGCTTTATTCCCAAAAGAGGTAGGCACATTAAACTTATATAGGTTATAGGGCGCGGGCGGGCTGGGTTTCCGCAACTCCGCGTATTTTGCATATGAAACTTATGTTCCAGTTCCCTTTCATGTAAATAAAACTATAAAAAACGGCATTATCCTGTGATACAGGGTTTTATAACAATCACTATTCATTTACGTAATAAAACGAAACTCTGATTTTTACACAAACCAGGTTCGATTCTCAGCCGTAGATGCTTTTTTGAAAATATTCAAATGCAGTTAACATTTTTGTAAAATCGGTCTCGTGACTCCTAAGAGCCAGTTTTCGTATCTATTACAGTTTAAGGATTTCCCTCATTGCTCCGTTTGAATAATACACCCTGTATAGTCTGCCTGGCGATTGCCGTCCGCCACGTATGACTAAGGACGCTTTTATCTCATACGTCGCCTGCGCTCTTGCGGCCCCGCTATTCTGTAACTTGTTTTAACCTCACCTCACCGTTCACCCACAAATATATCTTAACGCCGCGATTCCTATTAACCACATATTAACTAAGCCTAAGCGTAAGGTAGAGGTTAAGTTTTCGTTTCGTGACGGGTGAGGTGAAGCGCATTGGCGCGTTCCGAATAACAGCCCAGGGGCGGCTACCACGTTGCTGCCTAGAGTGGTTGGTTCAGCGACTGATGTGTAACGTGTAACTCGCACTGTGTAAATTAGAAAGATTGGGGTAGATTCTAGATTCGTTCTCTTCACGCTTCTTCGCGTTGTTTTGCGCTGCGCTTTGCGCTGTCATGTTCCATTAATTAGGTATATACCTAAATTTTCCTGAGAATTCTAAGGAAAGTGACCCGAATCTTCTCCCCTTAAGAGCGTGTTCACATGTCACAGTACGATATCAGTGTAGGATCCGGCACCAAAATTGGAGGCAATAAAAATTTATGAAAAATATGAACATAAGTCACTTTGCACAGTACGATATCGTTGCAGGCTCCGACACTAGCCTTAAGCCTATGGGTTTAATTGCCGGTTCGTACACCGATATCGTGCCGGATAATGTGAACACGCTCTTAGTACGAGAAGCCCTATCAATATACCTGTAAGATATGCGTACAGGCATAAACATGTAGCCAATTAAGCGCGTCTGCGCATGTGCAGTGACTAAGCCTTTTTGGAGTCGCTTGCACAAGCCGATTGAATGGAAATTCCGCGCGATGCGAGATCTAGCCGCGTTTGCCAAGAATAAATAAGCCTTATATGTATTTTCTGAGTATGCCTGTGATATACGCACAGCGGAGATGATGTAAGAGTTTTTAATTTTTTTACTAAATCTCGTGTAAATTCTCTATACATGAAGATACATACCTACTGCAGCATGTGCGTGGTGTATATGAGCGAGCAGATGCGGTGACTTTAGATTTAGATTTGAATTTATTTCTCTGAAGATAAAAATAATAAATATTCGCATACAATGTCAATATTATGAGAATCCTTGTCACGGTTAATAATAACAAATAAAAATTAAATAATATTCAAAATGTCAATACAGCAAATGGAAATTGCGGACTGTCATTGAACAACTAATTAACAAATACAATTTTTTAAACAATAATAAACAATGTAAATTTACATCAGGTATTTACTTTTCTCTGCAGCTAACTGCGGCGCTACCACGAAATTCGAAAGTCGAAGTTCGTAATACATGCATCCCTGTTACTCGATTAAGGGAGTGCGATAGAGATGGAAATACCCGAACTTCGACTTTCGAAGTTCGAGGTAGCGCCGCTGTACCTACTACTTTTTTCTTGCAGACTTTACTGATTTGAGCAATAGTTGAGTCGACAGCTAGACGCGAATGCAACTATCTCTAGCGACTTGACTCAACAACAGCACACAACACAACACAACACAACATACCCACAGAGCAAGTAGTGGTGTTATAATGGCTGTCAGTTGAGCTGCTCCAAATATATGCAAGATGAGAGTCCATTGTGTCATACCTACCGCTTTTACAGATATGTATGGCATCGCTTCGTCGGCTCAGCAGTCGCAGGGCGCTCCGCGAGTTGTGTCGCGGCGACATAGCATATCTGTCTCTTTGTAAGCGTTCAAATTAGAAAGAGACGGCTAGTCTATCTCATTATTGCAGGGGAATGTGCATTTGTGAAACAGTTTTTAATATTTGACCTCTCATAACCCGGTTCCCATTACACATCGTGCAAACACTGATTTATTACACAACACAGTACCGTTAACTGGATTTTTTCGTGCCTTATCCTGACCATTGTACGAAGATCTCTATGCTTCACTGAATTTGCACGTGTTTTTAGGAAATTCCGTGCGCTCTGAGGTCAGTTTAACTGGTGAGATTGTTATGACGCGATTGCTGCAAAATTATAAATGCGTGTGGATAAGAAAAATACCGAAATAAGTACGCACAAATTCAGTACATCGTGTATAAAATGGCGCTTTTTTTAAGGCACTCGTAAGTTGGTAAATCTTATTTTGACTAACAAAGCTCGAGGTCGCACATTTTCGTGTCGAATTCTATAACAATGCTGATTGAGTTGTGTTTTGCGCATGTAGAAAAAAAAACAGCTTTCATTTTAGTGTCCACCAAGGCAGCCAACTATCGCTTAAACCAATTTCATTAGTTATATAGGTCAGGAGTTTTCTATAACGTTTCTATGAAATAAAAAATTGCGAAATAAAACTTCTAACAAACAAAATCGCCTAATCAAAGGTACAATGTGAATCGAAATAGTAATTCGTTACAATATGCGGTTTCCGATCTAGTGCTTAGATTCTTCTGAGGCCCTCTTTAAACTATCAGTATAGAAAACTTTTATGTAGGTAAATAGTAATGCACTCGAAACGCACGAGACATTTCTAAAATGACGAAACTCTTTACGTGGAAAGTCCTCGGTAATTTTATAACATTATCCTTACAAACTCCCAACATGGCCCATGGCCATAGCACGTAGAACCGATGGCCGTTGGGGCGGAAAGGTTCTCGAGTGGCGACCACGTACCGGAAGGCGCGGCGTGGGTAGGCCCCCGACAAGGTGGACTGATGACCCGGTAAAGGTTGCGGGAGTCCACTGGATGCGGGTGGCGATGGCGCAGGACCGGTCACTTTGGCACTCTTTGGGGGAGGCCTATGTCCAGCAGTGGATGTCTTTCGGCTGATATGATGATGATGATGATCCTCACAAAATTATACGTTATCAGGGAGCTACTTAAACGCAAACTTGCTTTAAGTACGAGTACATTCACGAGTAATTTTCCTGAAATGTCTCAATATTTCAACCTTTATGAATGTTCTGAAACTTATGTTGAATGTTCTACAACATTACTATATGTAAGTAATAGAGTGTTTATTGTGTGAGTTAGGTGTGAAACGAGCAGTCTGGCGGAGTCACGGCCGGGCAAGGCCGCGGTTACACAATGACACCACTGTCAACCGGACCGCGTGGTACCAATAGCCCATACAAATTATTTTAATACATGTCATTTTTACAAGTAAGTAAAACTTTTGCAAGTCAAAATCTACCAACGGTTCTGAAAAAGGACCACTGTCATGTGGAAAGCCGAAATATCTTCACAGTCAGTTCATTTATACTTGAGATTATTTTAGTTAGGCGTTAGCATATTGATTTCACCTTTCAAAAATATAAAACTAGAATGTGTAGATACCGCTCCCCTTCTAAGGTTCGAAGTTGGTTGCAATGTTAATTGGAAAGCGCATGTAGCCAAAATTAAAACAAAATTATAAATTTTTAAATAAAGGAAAAATTGAAAAATGTAATGCTCCGAGCCGGATTCGAACCGGCGACCACAGGCATTCATGGCCCGTCGCTACTAACCAACTGAGCTATCGGAACAATCCGGTTCGGCCACCAAAACCTTCAATCAGTTCCTTCCTGCAACAATGGGATTTTAAGGCTACTGCTACCTAAATCATGTATTCCAATTTAAAATGGAGCTATAGCAATATACATAATAAAAAAAAGACCGGGTTACACTCCGGGAGTGCCGGCAGAAGTGAAAACTCAATAACATTGTAACAGTTTTTCGATCAGGTCACGTGACATCTTACGGTGTCACCCTAAAAATGAATTTGGCGCTCTTTATAAACAATTATCAATTATTTAGGCGGACGGGCCGCGGGCGCGTTGGGTGCGACGGGCCGGCTCGCCCGCCGCCGGCAGCGAACAAAATACCAATCTGTTTTTGCCATTGCCAAATATTTTTCAAAGCTTTATCTCTTTAGAAATAACGTCAAAATTCGAACTATTCCAATTTGCAAGAACAGCGGACGGCGGCGGTGAACAAAATATCTTTTTTTTTTGCCGTTGGTAAATATTATTCAACGCTTTATCTCTTTAGGAATAACGTCCAAATTCGAATTATTCGAATTTGCTCAATAGCAAAACGGTGAAGGACGCGTGAACAAAATTACAAATTTATTTGCAGAATATGCTATTGTAAAAAGTGTTTAACGGCTTTATACTCTTACGAATAGCGTTCAGTTTTGAATGAAGTCGAATCGGCTAGCAGCAAAATATAAAAGTTTGTGACCTCCTTCACATCTGACGTCACAAAAATCTGTCGCCTATTTAACAATTTTTCCCCATTCCAAAAAGTGCTCAGCCCTGCTAAAGAAGTTTTCACTTCAAAAAAACGATCCAACAATCTTCCAAAATCACCTTTGTATGAAAACCCATCTCACCCCAACTACGAGGGACTACGGGGTGAGGTGGGATTTTGTGTTTATCGTTAAAGTTATGAAATGGAACTACCCAAAATCATAAAAAAAAACTAAAATAGAAACGTCGGGAACACTTATTATATATACATCATTCAACATATGTAAAAATAAAATGTTATCGAGGTTTGAATGTCAGTTTTGTCCCTACTAACCCCGTTTTACGGTAATTCCCTTTTCACACAAAATTTTCGCCTTTTTATGGAATCATTTAAATAGACGATGTAGGTATCTGAAATAACAGTTAAAAATAAATAGCATTAGGTACCTATATTTATTTTACGATTCGTGGTTGTCTGATTCACTCTTTCCACCCTCTTCCTTTTTTTCTGTGATTCATCTTTTAATAACCAACTCTTTTATACAAATAATAGGGGTGTAGATACTAAATAAAATAATATTGTATTTTATCGAAAAAATATAAACAATTTAGTCAAATGGAGAAAAAACAACGAAAGAGGTTAAATAATCGCAAAGTAAAAGTGTTCAAAGCTTTAAGGGGGGTATGTTTTGTCCCTTTTCCGCAAAACGCACCTTCAAATGAAACGTTATTTTCATTTACTATGACGCTGGCAGATTGTGACGTCACTATCTGCGAGCGTTTTCTCTCTCTAACAAGCAATATTAAAACGGTTGTTGCTTCGAAATTCTTTGGATACAGTCACTAGGCATATTTTTTGCCTTCTTTATTTTAGAGTAATACTTAATACATATTGAGTCTACACCAGTATTCATGACATTTGTATGGTAGCCGGTGTCGACGTTATTTGGTTTCTGTCAAAATACTCCGGCGACAACGTCCGCATAATGTGTTCTGAGTATTGAGCACGCGTGATTCGCTCTGTTGTGGCGACTGTTCTTTTATGAAGGCACGATTCCACTCGTTTTAATAGTCTCTTGTGACATTACGACCATAAGGTTTCCCGGCGAAATGTCAAATTTGAAGAGGATGGCACATTTTGCAGGTATAGGATAGGTACTTTCTCCACTCATACGTAGTATACAGCTCTTAAAAGAGTTAAAAAGAGAACTTTACTGATTTAAAAAAAAAGTATTTTTTTGAGAACTCAAATTTAAGTAAATATAAATACACGGTGTGATAAGAGAAACGTGACACCTATGACAACACTATTACCCAAGCTATATTATTTTGCTAACATGTTAATCTAAATTTTAGAGTTTTTACTAAATAAGATCATTTTACAACTACATATACATAAAAAAGTAGTGGGAAAAACCAGCACTAGGGGTTTTCCCACTACTTTTTCAGGCAATAAAAAGGTTCGCCACTTAACGACTTTTATTCAATGAATTTAATCCAAAATGTACACACCTTTAAATATATTATACGACTGTACAATCAATTATCTTATTTAAAACCAAACACATTGAGCTTATAGAAAACGGTAGGCACGAGTTCACCTGCATCGAAGATAAACTTTATATCTTCGATGTGATGATGATGATGTACACAACATTTATAAACTTGGCACCGGCAGCTGACCCCAACTCCTCGAGTCGCCATGGCAAACGCGCCAGATTTGGCGGCAGTAAGTGAACCAGGTACCGGAACGAACACTGTTTCATTAGCTCGTTACAATCCCACGCCGCCATTTTGGGCTCCAATTTCGGCGCGATTCAGGGTTCCGTACACTTTAAGGAGCATGTAAAGTAATCCTTCACGGCCGGATTCAGCTACGGCGCCTGCTTTCAACTCCATTTTTCCGAACGACAGATCAACTCTACTTAGCTGCAATTGACTTAATTACCATTAGCACTAAAGTAATCAACGTAAGTAGTCCATCTAGATCGTATAAAAATGATGTGGATAATCCCCCTATACTTCAGAGAGATAACTGACGGCTGTGCCCCCTAGCTGAGAGCAAGCAAGTTTGGTTGGACAAGCCAGCTAAAAGTAAAGTCAAGGCAAATCCATTTTGGTTCCTTTTATCTTTTTATCCTCTGTATTTCTAGTGATTTTATATTATGTATGTGTTTGGTCACTGTGCCGTGGCATCACCAAATGGTCGCAACGGAAGGCCAGCGCTGGCTCCGCCAGCATTACGCTGAGTTGCGACCATTTCGTGGCAAATTACGCAACTGTATGTTAATGTATGTAAATTGCCTTGTGTTTATCACGAATAAATGTATCTTTCTTTCTTTCTTTTCTTTCTTTCATAAGCCAGGACTCAAACTTTCTTCCTTTCTTAATACCAAATCAGAAGCAAGAACCTCTCGGCTACGATACGTCTAAAAACAACAAGTTCTCAATTCATCGTTATCTTTACGTGTGTTCTGTGATATTTGGTTAACATTCGATGATATACTAAATCCAGTACTTAGGAATGACTGTCACAGAATTAGTCGTTTTCGAGGAATGCCTGGGATCACCTAACGAAAACACCATTAAAGTCTATGTAGCTCCGCAAAATGGCCCCACAAAATGGATACCATGGCCATTATGCGGGGATGGGGACGAGGTGTCAAAACGATGCGAGGTAGGTGTTTAGTTTGAACATACGCATAGTGAGTTTTAGGCACGTGTTTGGATAGGAATGAGTAAGCTCGCATTCTATGGTTTTAGGCACGTGTTTGGATAGGAATGAGTAAGGAGCTCGCATACTATGGTTTTAGGCACGTGTTTGGATAGGAATGAGTAAGGAGCTCGCATACTATGGTTTTAGGCACGTGTTTGGATAGGAATGAGTAAAGAGCTCGCATACTATGGTTTTAGGCACGTGTTTGGATAGAAATGAGTAAGGAGCTCGCATACTATGGTTTTAGGCACGTGTTTGGATAGAAATGAGTAAGGAGCTCGCATTCTATGGTTTTAGGCACGTGTTTGGATAGAAATGAGTAAGGAGCTCGCATACTATGGTTTTAGGCACGTGTTTGGATAGAAATGAGTAAGGAGCTCGCATTCTATGGTTTTAGGCACGTGTTTGGATAGGAATGAGTAAGGAGCTCGCATACTATGGTTTTAGGCACGTGTTTGGATAGGAATGAGTAAGGAGCTCGCATACTATGGTTTTAGGCACGTGTTTGGATAGGAATGAGTAAGGAGCTCGCAAACTATGGTTTTAGGCACGTGTTTGGATAGGAATGAGTAAGGAGCTCGCATACTATGGTTTTAGGCACGTGTTTGGATAGGAATGAGTAAGGAGCTCGCATACTATGGTTTTAGGCACGTGTTTGGATAGGAATGAGTAAGGAGCTCGCATACTATGGTTTTAGGCACGTGTTTGGATAGGAATGAGTAAGGAGCTCGCATACTATGGTTTTAGGCACGTGTTTGGATAGGAATGAGTAAGGAGCTCGCATTCTATGGTTTTAGGCACGTGTTTGGATAGAAATGAGTAAGGAGCTCGCATTCTATGGTTTTAGGCACGAGTTTGGATAGGAATGAGTAAGGAGCTCGCATACCATGGTTTTAGGCACGTGTTTGGATAGGAATGAGTAAGGAGCTCGCATACTATGGTTTTAGGCACGTGTTTGGATAGAAATGAGTAAGGAGCTCGCATTCTATGGTTTTAGGCACGTGTTTGGATAGTAATGAGTAAGGAGCTCGCATACTATGGTTTTAGGCACGTGTTTGGATAGAAATGAGTAAGGAGCTCGCATACTATAGTTTTAGGCACGTGTTTGGATAGAAATGAGTAAGGAGCTCGCATACTATGGTTTTAGGCACGTGTTTGGATAGAAATGAGTAAGGAGCTCGCATACTATGGTTTTAGGCACGTGTTTGGATAGAAATGAGTAAGGAGCTCGCATACTATGGTTTTAGGCACGTGTTTGGATAGGAATGAGTAAGGAGCTCGCATACTATGGTTTTAGGCACGTGTTTGGATAGAAATGAGTAAGGAGCTCGCATACTATGGTTTTAGGCACGTGTTTGGATAGAAATGAGTAAGGAGCTCGCATACTATGGTTTTAGGCACGTGTTTGGATAGAAATGAGTAAGGAGCTCGCATTCTATGGTTTTAGGCACGTGTTTGGATAGAAATGAGTAAGGAGCTCGCATACTATGGTTTTAGGCACGTGTTTGGATAGAAATGAGTAAGGAGCTCGCATTCTATGGTTTTAGGCACGTGTTTGGATAGGAATGAGTAAGGAGCTCGCATACTATGGTTTTAGGCACGTGTTTGGATAGGAATGAGTAAGGAGCTCGCATACTATGGTTTTAGGCACGTGTTTGGATAGGAATGAGTAAGGAGCTCGCAAACTATGGTTTTAGGCACGTGTTTGGATAGGAATGAGTAAGGAGCTCGCATACTATGGTTTTAGGCACGTGTTTGGATAGGAATGAGTAAGGAGCTCGCATACTATGGTTTTAGGCACGTGTTTGGATAGGAATGAGTAAGGAGCTCGCATACTATGGTTTTAGGCACGTGTTTGGATAGGAATGAGTAAGGAGCTCGCATACTATGGTTTTAGGCACGTGTTTGGATAGGAATGAGTAAGGAGCTCGCATTCTATGGTTTTAGGCACGTGTTTGGATAGAAATGAGTAAGGAGCTCGCATTCTATGGTTTTAGGCACGAGTTTGGATAGGAATGAGTAAGGAGCTCGCATACCATGGTTTTAGGCACGTGTTTGGATAGGAATGAGTAAGGAGCTCGCATACTATGGTTTTAGGCACGTGTTTGGATAGAAATGAGTAAGGAGCTCGCATTCTATGGTTTTAGGCACGTGTTTGGATAGTAATGAGTAAGGAGCTCGCATACTATGGTTTTAGGCACGTGTTTGGATAGAAATGAGTAAGGAGCTCGCATACTATAGTTTTAGGCACGTGTTTGGATAGAAATGAGTAAGGAGCTCGCATACTATGGTTTTAGGCACGTGTTTGGATAGAAATGAGTAAGGAGCTCGCATACTATGGTTTTAGGCACGTGTTTGGATAGAAATGAGTAAGGAGCTCGCATACTATGGTTTTAGGCACGTGTTTGGATAGGAATGAGTAAGGAGCTCGCATACTATGGTTTTAGGCACGTGTTTGGATAGAAATGAGTAAGGAGCTCGCATTCTATGGTTTTAGGCACGTGTTTGGATAGAAATGAGTAAGGAGCTCGCATACTATGGTTTTAGGCACGTGTTTGGATAGAAATGACTAAGGAGCTCGCATTCTATGGTTTTAGGCACGTGTTTGGATAGAAATGAGTAAGGAGCTCGCATACTATGGTTTTAGGCACGTGTTTGGATAGAAATGAGTAAGGAGCTCGCATACTATGGTTTTAGGCACGTGTTTGGATAGGAATGAGTAAGGAGCTCGCATACTATGGTTTTAGGCACGTGTTTGGATAGAAATGAGTAAGGAGCTCGCATACTATGGTTTTAGGCACGTGTTTGGATAGGAATGAGTAAGGAGCTCGCATACTATGGTTTTAGGCACGTGTTTGGATAGAAATGAGTAAGGAGCTCGCATACTATGGTTTTAGGCACGTGTTTGGATAGGAATGAGTAAGGAGCTCGCATACTATGGTTTTAGGCACGTGTTTGGATAGAAATGAGTAAGGAGCTCGCATACTATGGTTTTAGGCACGTGTTTGGATAGAAATGAGTAAGGAGCTCGCATACTATGGTTTTTTCGTTTGCTGCCTGGGATTTGTTGGATTAATAAAGTGAAATAATTTTAAACCTCTTTCAAGAAGGTACATATATACCGGTAAGCCCGCGTGCCTTGCGCTGTGTGCCGGTGATCGGTGTCGGGTACCACTCCTGGAACGCAGGTGTGGGCGACAGTGACATGTATTGAGAGCGACGAACTCTGATCAACCTGTCATTGTTGCTTCATTTAATATATTTCATACATAGATACACGGCCGCAATTTCATCTGTGATTGACGGAGGAGGACTTCGAGGTTAGGATATTGCTTTTGTTTCCTGTCTCATGTCATTCTGATTTTGAAAGACATCAAAGTGGGGATATAGTTTATTATAATATGTCGGGACATGTCACGTTTGTCGTTTGTTTAGAAATGAGTGATGACTTGATGAGTTAAGCATAAGTCCCATAATTTCTCAATTATCTTAGAATTGTTGCTTGGGTTGATGATATGCAGCCACGGGATGTTGTTAAGGATGCAGAGGCAGTTTATTTCTTCCCAACAGAGCGAGCACAACTGACGCCGTGACGCGACGCGAGACGAGAAAAAAGTACCTACTTATCTCTTTCTAATTCCTAATTTGGACAGGTGAGCGAAACAGTTGTCGCTGGGCTAGACGGCCTGATAATAATAATATGATGATGTCTTATGTCTTCCTGTATCGAATCTTGTGGTAAATATAATCAAATGAAGCATACACTACGTCGAAGAAAATGTACGGAACCGTGGTTTCCCGATCGCGTCCTGCTCACCTGCCGAAACAGTGACAAGTGTACCGCGACCTCAACGCTAGGGCGCGCCGGCGCCGACCGTTCACACGGGCGCCTATGATGCCAACTCTTCATTTAAATAATAGGGCACACTTGTCCGGGGACTGAGTGGATCAAGAATATTCAAGAATGACAATAATGTAATAATGTAGTGGGTGAAAGTTGCCTTATAGTCAAATGAGGATGGACGATACTCGTTGCTTAAGGTAAACGATGTTTGTATGATATGATATGATATGATTTATTTATCTCACAATATACAATTTCACTTAAAACTATTACACTTATTTTTAAGAATTTATATTGTGATTGTTAGTTATTTTACATTTCACATTACATTACATTTTAAAACTATAAGTATAGTATATATAAGTATAATAGTTAGCACCTAGTTGATAATTAAGATTGAAATTGTATATTTAATCAATGTCAATTACTGGGGCGTTTGCCGAACCTGCCATAATACCTTGGCATTATATTGTACTAGGTTACCTATAATATCTTTGGTTTATCCACGAAGCACTTAAGAATCTTAAGATGCTTTTATCCCGGAAATAATCATGACCAAAGAGTTCTACGCTAGCGGAGCCGCGGGCCCGGCTATCATCTTCATGAAAGTCAAAGGAAAGCCTTTTAAGCGCACGTATATTCAAGTATTTAAGTAATACCTACACTATAGACACAATAGGAGCTTAACTCAAGACATCCGCCACTCAGCCTGCCCACGCGCACACTATGTCAGCTAAACAACCTAACTATATGAAAACCAACGGCGGTTACTGCCTTCTCCAACAATGCCGCCATTGTATGCAGAACTGCGCTGGATGTCTACGGGAATTATGTTCATAATATTTGAATAAGGTTTTATACAGTATAATAGGCTATTTGGGATTAAAGTTGCGTTTTAAGTTTTAACCCTCTTATACAGACACATTATAAGGTGTAGTTGCATCGCGCCTCGTAATCGACGGAGGAAAGTTTACATTACTTACCAAAACGGAGGGAATATTTTACATTACTTACATACTCTTCTTGCACAACGAAACAAGGCGTGTCTTACAACAACATGTCACTGATCCCGATCTGATGTGGTTCTTCTTCGCCAGCTTGGATCTATTCCATTTATCGGTCTGCGCCCACTATATCTGCCCATCGGAGTGGACCGGCCGAACAGCATCCCGTTGGTTTTCCAATGACCTTTTAACAACCCCCATTATTCATCGAAATCTATGTCACAAGATAAACCACAATGAAAAGAAGTTTTGGACAGACACAGCAATGGATTATTCTACTGAAACACGTTTGAAAATCGTGATAGTAAATCATCAAGATTTATGTTAGCAATAATTAAGTAGGTCACAAAGTTTTAAATATCGGCTATTTTTCGAATTCTCGAACTCCTATCGGATTTCTCTTTTAGTAGAATAGGTTCTCCGTAAAATCCTGGGCGCTACGCGGAGATCCGACGAGGTTTAAAAGACTCGAAAAAAAATACCGAAATCCCAAGCTTCATGTTAGAATTGGACTAATTACGGTTTTGTAGTTTATCTGAAAAGTCTGAACTCTATAACTTCTTTAAGGACCGCACTGCAAGGTCTGACTGACCTATTGCAACTGATATTTCCAGTATTTCCACACGGATTTGGTTAATATTTACATTATGCAAACAATTCGGTAAAGTATGATACAATTTTAGACAACACATTCACCTTTTTCATCCAAACTGAGCCACCCATACGTTAAAAAACGACATGGGCGATAGATTTAGAATACATTACCCTTCTTTAGGACTCGTAATCTCGTCCCGAGCTTACTGATACACGCGGCTAAATACAGAACTAAACTTATTTTATAGTCTTCAATATAACCGTCTTGGAAAGCGCCTTTCCTGACGGCAAAGATATCTTTGTATAAGTTCGATGGAACAGGTCTTCCCGGTTCGTCCGGTTGGCCGGACCTACACTCAGAACTCAAAGGTCTTAAGTGTGTACGAGATACGAATGTACATAGGATCTTTTGGGTGAGGAAGGCCGCACAATACAGATACTAAATAGATCTATAGACCGTACGGGCGAGCTCGTAAAATATAGCAGCTGAATTATGTTGGTAAAACGTGTTTATTTCTAAGCTATTTTTCCGACAGATCAATGCGGAGGCTATGTAGCTATTTATTGGTAGAACGCTAACCGTAACTTTGTAGGTACAGGCTAGTCCTATTAAACAAACCCTTATTTAGCTAATTAACCAGTTCGAATTTTCGTTGTTTCATATAATCCTGTGCTATCAGGAACTTGTTATCTAAATTGGAAAATGTGCATAAAATAAAAATTGCTATTACTAGGTAGGTACATACATAATAGTATGTGATTAGTGT
This sequence comes from Epinotia ramella, assembly GCA_947578815.1. Classification (NCBI taxonomy): domain Eukaryota; kingdom Metazoa; phylum Arthropoda; class Insecta; order Lepidoptera; family Tortricidae; genus Epinotia; species Epinotia ramella. The sequence continues at coordinate 647,168 of OX388203.1, forward strand.
AAAGGTAGTTCACAATTAATTTTTAAGGAATGGCTAGTATTAACTTAGCAGTCTTATCACCTTCTCATTATCTAGGTAACTAACCACCTTCAAAGTGAAAATTATTTATTCTTCAATTTAGACATATCACATGCACCCTTAAATTTCGATAAACTAGAACCGGATCGGAAAGAAAACCTCTGCCTCGTGAAGAACCGGCGTACAAAACTCGGCGAGGTATTTTTTTGTCAAAACATTATATCATTTCAGTATCCCTATATAGGTTGAGTAGGTAGGTATACTGACTAAACCGACTTAGAAACTTTTTTTTTTAATGAAAAAGAATATTATTCTTACTTGCTTGACTCAAGATTTTTTAGCGTCGGTTTAAAAACCTGCTATAATTTTTAGCTAAATAAAATCCAAGCATTGGGTGACTTATTACAACCACTCTCCGTTTAACATCTTCTTTTTGCAACCTCAATTACATAGCAATGCAGAGATTAAAGATCAGAAAGATTAAGAGCAACGGTCGAATCGACACAAAAAGAGATAAAAAACACATAACTGTTTTAATTGACAATCTCCGTCCCACTCTGCAACAGTAACTCTAATAGGGTTACCTTTTCTATACATATGTTGCTGGCATATGCACACTTTCAGACAGTTTATAAAATGTCTACGCGCGGCGAGCTCACGAGGTTTATTTTAGGTACCGATTTATTGTGGGTAGCCTTGTCATGACATAGCGGTGCCGTCGACTGATTAATTAAGCTGTTAATGTGTCCCTCCCGACCATGACATAGGACTTTTATTGTTCATGGTACTTATTTCTCGCAAGTATATCCCGTACTCGCGACCCACCTTAAATTAAAGTAAGGTTAAATCTATTTTTTTAGGGATTTGGGTAGCAATAACTGCACTTTTAGGAAAGGTTCATGTATTTTTTTACTTATGTAGACTTCCAAAATGTTTCGTGAATGTTTTTTTGAGTTACTAGGTCAATATTATTTTAAAGAACGTACAGGTTTATTAGCAATGATGAGATGCGTATTTTTACATGCGGTTAGTGCCCTATTTTTTTTTACTTTTATGTAAATTGGCTTTATTAATAAATTGAATATGATTATGAATATATTAAATCAGGCTAACAGCTCAGATATATTTGAAATCCTCAATAGTATAGTAGGTATCAAACCTAGTATGCAATGGCCGAGTGGTTGCACGCTGATGCTCGTTTTCAACTATTGTTTGAAGACAATAAGAAGAGAGATATGTTAGAATGTAATACTTTAATCTCGCTCTCACCCATTTGATTGCTTGCATCAAGATGAGCGGTTTAGCCTAGTGGGTAGTGACTAGTGACACAGAATAGATAATAGTACAAGTACAGAAGGGACACTCCTTTGATCTTTAGAAAAGGCGCTTTGTTCTCAGCCAAAACATTAAGATTTATGGCCCTCTGACGTCGTCGACGACGACGTCGACGTTCATCGCTACGAGTACATGCCGGTTCCCCAACGTTGGGGCACCGGCATGTACTTGTAGCGATGAACGTAAATCGCGGAGTGTCCCGCGCCTGCTAGTGATCCTACTTGCAAAGCCGACGGTCTTATTTCAAATCACGATAAGGACATATTATACTCGTAAAGGTGACTATACATGAGCATTTGTTTACGAGTCTTGGATGTTTTTTACGTATATAATATTTCTTAACGCTTCAATAGGACGTTGGTACACTCCCAGAAAATTCAGCAATATGCCTATCATCAAAAATTAAACTGATCGACTATCACTATCAGTTTTAAAATTAGCGTGTTTAATTCGATGTATCCCATTCCAGTTCCCTCCTCTTTATATAAACATCCTTAATTTTCACTCTTTATATATACCTAGGTATATTTACGTACCTACGTATTTTTTTTATAAGACATACCTACGTTTTTCAAACATACATTAGACACTTTTCATACAGTCTTATACCATAGTTCAACCGCCACAAACTAGTTCATACTCGAATGGCGAGGCCAGGTCACTGAACCCCCGAATCAGATTATTAAAACTCCCATTAGGTACCTCAGTTCGAACATGTCTAGAACAATCTTGGCCTTTCCTGGTTAAGTGGTTACTGTGGATCAATTGTTCGGTTATTAATACTATTTAGGTTCTTCTGAGCCGCGATTCTAGTTGTCGTAATGACATAAAGGGATGTACCTTTTTTCGTAGAGAAACTTACGACTCTCCACATTGGTCCTCATATGAATGCAGAGGATTCCAAGATCTCATACTGAGCGCACTGGAGCAACGCCGAATGTTCCTAGGATATCACTTTTCTTTAATATTACTATCATTCCGATCCAGAAAAACCTCAGGAGATTGGCTGGTATCCGGCAAGTTCACAAATACGATAAGTAGGTACCCACTTTCATATCTCTGTCTTTCAAAACCAGAATGATAGAGACTTCAAAGTAGGGACATTTTTCCCGGATGAAATAGTAGCCCTAATTAAATGTCAGGCGGCTGTCACACAGACGACAGACAGCTGACAATGACATTTCATGTTAGGCAGCTAATACAAGGCCTGAAAAAATAAGGAACTATGAGTTGAACTCGTTTGTTTAATTGTCATTGACACGCATTTTTTTAATTGGTATTAGTATAGAATAGACATCTTTAACAACTGGTCTACTTCCTGCGTCATAAATTTGACAATTGTCTTCTGACTGGGTTTAACCCTCTACTTAGGTACGTGACCGGGATGACAAAAACGAGTATTGTTATTTCACAGAAGTGAGTTGTTTTTTTTTATTTCACGTTGTTGTGGCTAACAAGTTCGGCCCGCCTGTTGGGAAGCGGTCACCATAGCCTGTGGACGCTTGTAACTCCCGGGGTGTTACTGAAGCCCCTACTGTGTGTCAATTGCCAAAAAGATGAATTAGGCGCCTAGAAATTGAAACAATTCTCATGATTTTTTATTTGTAGGTCCTTTCGTTATTATTTGTATATTTGCAAAAAAACGCAAAACGTGCATTCTCCTTTTTCTGACTCATGGTCTCATATCTTTATGACGTCATACTCCGTAATACCTAATTGGACGAGGTATGTTCGTATAACTTTGTAGCAGCTAGGTATGTGACTTAAACTTAATAATTAACTCGTGTAGTAGTAGTACTCCAGCCAAGTTCGGAAAAACACACCATTAAAACTTTAAGTATATACTAAGTAGCGCTCTAATTCTGGGACATGTTTTTATATATGAGCATCTACTCGTATACTCATACTCATTTATTTATTTATGAAACTTCACTCTTCTTCATTATTAAAATAAATTATAAAAAACCACTTAAATTAAAAATGTCCATAGTGAAATTAAAGATTACATTCATCATTCAAATTCTTAAAATAGGTATAACTATCATTAATTACCAAATAAATTAAAATTCTTCAAATATAACAAATGATGCATTAACAATTTAGAATTTTAAATGTCACAAAATTAAGAAATATAAAAGGAGTTTTACCAATGGCCACACCTAATGATGTGCGAGCGCGGCGCGAATTTAGACGCAAAATGGAGACCCATAACTACTGTCTTCGCGGAGTTGCTATATATCACTTCCATCTCAAATATTTATTTGTACTAACACTTATAACACAGTGTTTTCGTTCCGAACTTGACTATTTTATTTATTTATTTATACATTTCGTCACATCGTAATTTTCCATAATAATTTAAATCAACAGACTTATTATAGCCAATGAGCCTATCCTACTGATAGACTGAAACGCCAGGCGGTGCTCGTCCGCATAACCATCACGCCCCCTTCCCCATATAGGTAAGGCTTTTTTATATAGGTATTTTTGTGTATTCGTACCACATCAAACAATCCAACCTTAGAGTTAAATAAAGAATTAATCAACATAATATATAAAAAAAAAGACCAGTTTGCACTCCGGGAGTGCCGGCAGAAGTAAAAACTCAATAACATTGTAACAGTTTTTCGATCAGGTCACGTGACATCTTACAGTGTCACCCTAAAAATGAATTTGACGCAAATTTATAAACAATTATCAATTATTTAGGCAGACGGGCGGCGGCAAACACAATACCAATTTGTTTTTGCCATTGCCAAATATTTTTCAAAGCTTTCTCTTTAGGAATAACGTCTAAATTTGAACTATTCGAATTTGCAAGAACAGCAGACGGCGGTGGCGACCAAAATATCAATTTGTTTTTGCCGTTGGTAAATATTTTTCTAAGCTTTATCTCTTTAGGAATAACGCCCAAATTCGAACTATTCTAATTTTCTCAATAGCCAAACGGTGAAGGACGCGTTGGTTAAAATTACAAATTTATTTGCAGAATATGCTGTTGCAAAAAGTGTTTAACGGCTTCATACTCTTACGAATAGCGTTCAGTTTTGAATGAAGTCGAATCGGCTAGCAGCAAAAAGTGACCTCCTTCACATCTGACGTCACAAAACTCTGTCGCGTATTTGAGAATTTTTCCCCATCCCAAAAAGTGTTCAGCGCCGCTAAAGAAGTTTTCACTTCAAAACAGTAACTCCCGGACTCGGCCATATTTTTACATTTGTGATATCGATGTTGGCGGCATATTCATTAGTGGAACTGCGAGCTCCCGCCGCGCATCTACGTACTGTAATGACTAAACTTCAGGGATTTGTAGTTTGTACTAGGCTAACACTGGAAGAAAACAACTGCATGCTAGTTGTGGTATCATACGTCGTTTTGACAAACGAGGCACATCAGACAGTACATCTCTCGACAATTTTATTCTAGCGAGAATTACGGACAAAAACATACAGACAACATATTTACACAAATACGTGGACATAAATAAAATAAATATATACATAAATATACGATACATACCTACAAGCGAAATTTTAAAATCTGATACATTAAGACTTCTCGGATCTGCCAGCAAAGAAATTACGCACAGATTTCTTAAAAACGAATGTGCTCGGGGCTTTCCTGATCGCGGGGGAAGGCCGTTCCAAAGACGAACCACCTGCACAGTGAAATAATGAGACGTTAAGCCTGTACGGTGAAGATAGATAGATAGAGAAAGATTGGTTGTAGACCGAAATTGACGGTCACCAGTAGCACCATAAAATTGAGAGAAAGATTTGATATATTCAAGAGAATCGGATCATTGAGAATAGAAAATAAAGTGCAAAGCATGTGAATATTTCGCCGTTGACGGATAGGAGCCATCACTTATTTATAACTGTAAATGTCAACGTCTTCATGTCACAAATAAACAGTTTTTATTTGTTGTATTCGTCTACTATGTACATAAGTAGTTTTAAAACAACTCGACCCGAAACCGAGAACTAAATAATTAAAAATATTCTACGAGGTCGAATTTTGAACCAGGTATAAAAACAATACTTCAAAGACATTTCCCCAGTGATTGAACTAACCTTAGGTATCTTGATAGTAAACGTGGGTCATTTAAAACAAGCTTTATAATTCCTAAACTATCGGGGTTTCCAAGAAGGAAATTACCGGCTCGGCATCAAACTCAATTGATTTTTTTACGGGCCTATATTGTTTTTTCACCGCAATTTCTGCAGATAATTTATATTATTCCGCCGCCAACGGCCGCTTTAGCCTAGTTGGTAGTGACCTTGCCTACGAAGCAAGAGGTCTTAGGTTCGAATCCCGGTAAGGGTATTTATTTGTGTGATGAGCACGAATATATTTTGTTCCTGAGTCATGGATGTTTTCTATGTATTTAAGTATTTTTTTATCTATATAAGTATGTTTATCGTCGTCTAGTACCCATAGTACAAGCTTTGCTTAGTTTGGGACTAGGTCGAGAAGTAAGATTGCCCCCAATTTTTTTTTCTTTCGTCTATAAATCAAAAACCTATTATATCGTTTTATAAATTATGCGTAAACTACTATAACTATGATTTTATATTATCTTATTCGAACTCAGACGCTTCTGATATATTCCTACATAATTTAATATTTACGAAGAGGATGACGGGACAGTTGAAAGAAAAAAATTGGGGGCAATAGTAACAGAACTAATTGCCTATGTACTTTTTTGGTTGTAATAATTTTAAAAAAATCGTTGATAATTATTAAAAGATATTATATTACTTGTATTATTTCAATAATACAAGTAAAAAATGGGAGAAATGTACAAAATAAAATAAAACAATTGTTGATCATTATTGTGCGTTGGACCAAAATAAGTCTCAAATTATAAGTATGTTAAAGGCTACTAAGACTAAATTATGTTACATTCGTAACTACGATATCAAGCGCTATATTTGAATTGAAATCAATGATTTGAAGTGATTCTAATAATTTAATATTTTATTCTTAGATGTTTCAACTGGCTGGGGCGCCCTTGTTTCATCCGACCCAGATTCTGGATAATTTCAAACGGTTTTCGATGTTTCGTAAAATCTCTATAATTACAATAATATTCCACAATGACTACATAGCCAAACATACCGAAGCGCTACATACCGAACAGATTCTATTATAAACCGGCCAAGTGCGTGTCGGGCCACGCGCAGTGTAGGGTTCCGTAGTTGCCTGTCTGTCTTAGTTACATCGACGTGCGGTGCGGTTGCGTCGGCCGAATTAGTACGAAAATCGGCCTTTCCAAGTACACATTAAGCTGGTCAACTATTACTCGGTAACTACTTATGCCTACTTGTCCGTGATAGTTTTCCTTGTAAATTCATTATATGTACTACTACCACGATTTTTTTCACATCCCCAGTAGTAGCCATTTAACCGGCAGGGGGGGGGACACATGACTCGAACAAAAATTAGGGCTTTAAAGCCCAATATCTCGCAAACGAATTACTGATTTGAAAAGTAGTTTTAGGAAACCCAAAATATTTTTAAATGAGCTATCCAAGGATACCCCACATCATGGGTTTAACGAGAAAAAAAAATACATTCCCGCTTTAGGTGTAGGGGAGGTACCCTAACAAAAAAAAAATCTCAAGATTATATTGTACCATTTTGTCAACGTAATTGATTTATATACCCATGCCGAATTATAGTTTTGTAGGAGTTATGGTTACTGAGCTAAGCCGAAGACGGACAGACAGACAGACAGACAGACGGACAGACAGACGGAAGGACATGGCGAAACTATAAGGGTTCTTAGTTGACTACGGAACCCTAAAAATGAGGACATGATAGCCTTTTATATCAAAAACGTTCCAATTAACCTCAGTCTCCCCTACATTATCTATTTTTTAAAGTTTAACTAGGGGGCAGCTTCGGTGTATGTCTGCTACCCCTCCATTCCTTCATTAAAAGATAGTTGGATGCTCGTAGAATATCTCAGTAATACAATAGAATGTATCTGTCTTAAGTACGTAATGTAACTGGAGCAGAAATATTTAGTTGAACGTGAGGTCAAAACCATCCTCAGTTCACCCTCGGGTCTCCGGGACTCAAACTTTCATAACAAATTTCATCAAAATGTTCAGCAGTTTAAGTATGGAAGGGATCAAACAAAAAGACGAGAGAGAATTGCGTTTGCACTAATAATATTTGTATCGATTTTCTCTCAGCCTGAAACTTAGTTTGCGACCTGACCGGCAGCCGGATCACGTAACGCATTGTACGTAAGTTAATTAGGTAGATCTAAATGTAAATTTCTAACATGGTAAAGTGACAGTTTGACTGTCCTAACGTGCGTTAGAAATGTGACGTGATTACCCCTCGAATCAACATGGATTTCTAATTGAATATTGAGACAGGTCAAAATGTCATTCAAACGGATTGACGGCGGTCAATATCGAACTATCTGATTCTGTTCACAGTTGTAAATAATGACTAATGAAATTTTTGTACCAGCTTCTAACTAAATAGTTTGCAAATAAGGAAATCGCTGGAAAACACGGATTTTAGCAGAGCTAAGTTCGCTGAGCCCGCGAAATCTCGAATCATTGCTGCCAATTTGGAAGACTTATTCTGTGCGACTGCCTAGAAACTTCAACAAGACGATATAGCCTCGTGAACACCTACAAAGAAAAATTAAAGATAGGCAAAATTTAGTTAACTGACTTTTATTATTAAAATAATAAAGATTACATTTATACACTGTCAGAATAAAATGCCTGTTTGGAAAAGAAACATCTGCTCCCGTTTTTTGTCTCAGACTAGTCATTAAACTAAATGACGCAATTTTCTTTTGATCATAATACTTACAGAGTTTCATGAGATTAAATATTCTAGAAAACCTTTCTGGTTGTTCTACATATAGGTATTACTGGAACATAAAATTGAACAAATCAAGCCACTCTAAACGAAATTGTCGGTTAACGAGTAGGTAATACTTGGGGTCCTGCCGTTTCGGCAAAATATTTTTCGCTAAATTTCACTTCCCACAAAACTTATGGCAGTAGTTTCATTTCCCAAACGAACAAATAGCACATTTTTGTTTCGCAAATTGTTCATTTGGTCAAAATATCATCTGGCATCATTTTGCTTTGTCAAATGTTATTAAGACAAAAGTTTATTTAGCAAACACTTTGTTTGGGCTAATATTGTTTTCCAAACAAAACATTTGCTCAAATTTTCATTTCGCACACTTCACTTAGCATAACTTTGGCAAATATTTTATTTTTAATACAAACTAAAATGAAAAGACAAAGAAATGCAAAACATAACATACTTTAATTTATATTTTATCAATACACATTTTGATATAAGAAAAGTTTAACAAACCGTGTTTTTTTTTAACTTAATAACGGCCATCTTTTATCAACGGCAAAAATAGACACAATCATTTGAGAAATAAAATTATAAGTAGGTTAGGTTAGGGTTCACTTGTGTCCCTTAGAGCGGAAATAGGCACCCCGCGAATCGGGGTGACGTCGACACGCTGGCGGTTAGGTTAGGTTATAAGAATTGCCAATATATTTGGTATGCACTACATAATTAGGATATAAATCGTATGCCATGCAATAATTTGGAAAACGAATGTTATGCCAAATAATATGTTTGACTAAATGAAACTTGACTATATAAAACTTTGCCAAACAATAATTTGCGAAGTAATATTTTTCCATAGGAGATAATGCCAAGTGATAAAATGCGAAACAATTTATTTGATTAGTCATTTTATGCCAAATTAATATTTGGGAATTTTTTTTTGGGAAGTGACACTTTGGGAAATGATTTTTGCCCATACAATAGAGAACCGTAATACTTTGTAACGTAAAAGCGCTTAGTACGCCTTTCGCATAATAATAATAATAATAAATCAGCCTATATACGTCCCACTGCTGGGCCAGGCCTCCTCTCATTGATGCATAGTTAAGTTTATTTAGAATGTAATAGTAATTATATGTTTTATAAAAACTTAGCACGCACGTCGCAGAAACGTCCGCTAACGAAATTTCAAATTTGGATCATAGTGGAAAATTTAAAAATATTCGCCACGAGCGGGATTTCAACCCACGACCTCTGAAATCCGTCCATCACTCTGCCAATTGAGCTACCGAGAGCGATGGACGGATTCCAGAGGTTGTGGGTTCAAATCCCGCTCGTGGCGTATAACTTTTTAATTTTCCACTATGATCGAAATTCGAGAATAGTAATTCATTGCCAAACAACAAAAATGAACTTCAAAACTTACTATTATTAAACAAAAAACTAAATCAAGTACTAATAATTAGTAACTTCGTAAACCGTCTTGACTTAGACGAAGGGCTCTAAGCCAATGGTTCTGTCAGGAAATGTTGTTTGTTATTTGAGGGCGTTTCTTCGATGTTTTAATGGTATTTGTACCTCTGCATGAACTGAGAACCTGTAGCAGCATATGCGTGTGATAACAGGAGTGGACTTAGTGTTTGCTGGGGTACAGACTAGCTGCGCAGGTTCTCAGTTCATGCAGAGGTACATATACCATTAAAACACCGAAGAAACGCCCTCAAATAACAAACAACATTTCCTGACAGAACCATTGGCTTAGAGCCCTTCGTCTAAGTCAAGACGGTTTACGAAGTTACTAATTATTAATATGTTCTGACATTACAGTCAAGGCTGTAAATATATCAATCAATCAATCAATCAATTATTTATTCTGCAAATAGGCCACAAGGGCACTTTTACATGTCAAACGGTAATTTACAATAAAATAGTAATCTTACACAATAATCATTTAAAATGATATATAAAAGGTTGACAAACTAAATGTCACTAAGTTAATGTAACAAAACAAAATTGCAAAATATGACCATTACATTCGATATAAGATCTGTATCCAGCATTAACAGAAGTTAATGATATTATTCAGTATTCCAGAGATGTATAAGGTCTCTGAGCGTCCAAATACAATTAATAATTATTCTAATATTCTAAGAGATGTATACGGTCTCTAAGCGTCAAAACAAAAAAGGAACATTAATGTTATATTGTCAGAGATGTACAGGGTCAATAACAATAAAACGTGTCAAGATCAGAATGATGTCTCTCGTCAATACGATAATAATAATAATAACACTAGTATTTAAGTAGTTAATTAGGTACTATGCCCTTGCAAGCATGAACAGTCCGGACTCCACAAACAGCACCCGATCACGAGTATGACGCATATCTCAGCCATCGCCTCCCTCAACCATATGTTAGGGAAGGTGGCGACCCGATCAACGACGCCACCGTAAGCAAAGCCCTTTAAGCGAGCATGACATATTCAAGCCACCGGACATTGATAATAGCAAAGATTAAGCGACTTGTTCGGCGAGAAACAGCATTACGTGCTCTCTTCTTACATAAAACGGTACAGTTATTTCAGGTAGGTATGTACTTATAATGATTACATGTATTTAGGTATATTCCTAATAGAATCAGACTACTACTGGCTTAAAGGCATTTTTGTCGTTTAAGAAATCGTTGACAGTATAATACGCCTTATATATAATGTAATGTAACTATAGGAACCAACATTTCTGAGCATGAGTAATAAGTCTTCTTTACAATGTTCTGTCATTTCCACTTGTGCAACTTATATATTTTTCTCTCTCAAATTATAATGAGTCGTGAGTCTGGACAAACACCGAGATATTCAATAATGATACGTTGAAATTTGCAAACTCTCGGACCCATGATCCAAAGTATAGGATGGCAACATATAGCATAATATGTATGGAATGGCCTGACAAGGAGTGAATTACTTACGATCAAATGAGTTTGAGATGGAGTATTAGTAGGTGTGTAGTGTGCGTGATATTCGAAGTCTTTCAGCTACGAAACTATATACATTATGATGATGATGGCAGTATCCTCTTGTCCTACATGAGAGACTTTGCTCTCTTAAACCGGATTCGACCAACCAGGAATGAGACCTGAACTCTTATTAAACGTAAAAATTTAATGGACTAATGTTGGTCAGTCGAATCAACACTCACTTGAATTAGAGCACCCACACAGACAGATGCGATCCGCGATGCCACGGGCCTCAAGAGTCAAGAGCCAGGAGGCAATAATAAGTCTAAGGTTTGGCCAGTGGTGGTGAAGAACTACTCTAATGGTGGTCACGATCATCAGCCCCGAGGAACCAAAGAAGAGGAAGTGAAGAATAAGATATACGTATTCATCGGAATATGTTATGCCAGCCTTGTACCTCGTGCTGCAAGATGCGCGTGGGCACATGACCAGGGCTGTTATTCGCTAAGCGCTAATACGGCTCACCCCGCCGGTTACCCGTCACGAAACTGGACCTCTACCGACGCTTAGTTACTACGCATCGCGGTGTCAAGATATATTTGTGGGTGAACGTTGAGGTGAGCTTAAGAGGCTCCCATACGCCAATGACCTTCGATCTGAATCCCTTAGTTTTCTAATGTTTTTTGTAGCTTATTATATTAACAACAACGGCTTTAAGCAATATAGTATCCCATATTTACTTCAAACTTCATTGTTTTCGAGATATTTGGCATCAAAGTTGAACAATTTTAGGCCAAAAAACTGGTTTTCTGGCCATAACTTTTGTGTTAATTGGTTTAAAATTAAAACCCTCTGCCAGTTTTTAGAGACTTCATAGACGAACCCAAATTTGTAGATTTCGTATATGTTAGATCTTTCACGTCAATAGAGATGCAAAATAAGTGTTTTTTTAGACAATGTTTAAAAAAATCATACAAAATTAAGTATTAATTTGTTTCAAAATCCGGTCAGTCAAAATGGAGATAAAAGATTGAAGAACCGATAGCCGTTTGATTTATGATTCTATCTGTAGTGCAAAAGTAGTAGATACGATTCAAAACTTGTCAAAAATCGATGAAAACCTCGGGTAGCCCCTTAAAACAAGTTACAGAATAGGGGTACTGTACTGGTACATCGCAAACTCGAGATTCGCTATCGTCGCTATATCGAAGTATACAACCAGCGGCTCTATTCGACAAGTTCGTATACAACCAGCGGCTCTATTCGACAAGTTCGTATACAACCAGCGGCTCTATTCAACAAGTTCATATACAACCAGCGGCTCTATTCAACAAGCTCATATACAACCAGCGGCTCTATTCGACAAGTTCGTATACAACCAGCGGCTCTATTCAACAAGTTCATATACAACCAGCGGCTCTATTCGACAAGTTCGTATACAACCAGCGGCTCTATTCAACAAGTTCATATACAACCAGCGGCTCTATTCAACAAGCTCATATACAACCAGCGGCTCTATTCGACAAGTTCGTATACAACCAGCGGCTCTATTCAACAAGTTCATATACAACCAGCGGCTCTATTCGACAAGTTCGTATACAACCAGCGGCTCTATTCAACAAGTTCATATACAACCAGCGGCTCTATTCGACAAGTTCGTATACAACCAGCGGCTCTATTCGACAAGTTCGTATACAACCAGCGGCTCTATTCGACAAGCTCGTATACAACCAGCGGCTCTATTCGACAAGCTCGTATACAACCAGCGGCTCTATTCGACAAGTTCATATACAAGCAGTGGTTCTATTCGACAAGTTCATATACAAGCAGTGGTTCTATTCAACAAGTTCATATACAACCAGCGGCTCTATTCGACAAGTTCGTATACAACCAGCGGCTCTATTCAACAAGTTCATATACAACCAGCGGCTCTATTCGACAAGTTCGTATACAACCAGCGGCTCTATTCGACAAGCTCGTATACAACCAGCGGCTCTATTCGACAAGTTCATATACAAGCAGTGGTTCTATTCGACAAGTTCATATACAAGCAGTGGTTCTATTCGACAAGTTCATATACAAGCAGTGGTTCTATTCGACAAGTTCATATACAAGCAGTGGTTCTATTCGACAAGCTCGTATACAACCAGCGGCTCTATTCGACAAGCTCGTATACAACCAGCGGCTCTATTCGACAAGCTCGTATACAACCAGCGGCTCTATTCGACAAGCTCGTATACAACCAGCGGCTCTATTCGACAAGCTCGTATACAACCAGCGGCTCTATTCGACAAGTTCGTATACAACCAGCGGCTCTATTCGACAAGCTCGTATACAACCAGCGGCTCTATTCGACAAGTTCATATACAAGCAGTGGTTCTATTCGACAAGTTCATATACAAGCAGTGGTTCTATTCGACAAGTTCATATACAAGCAGTGGTTCTATTCGACAAGTTCATATACAAGCAGTGGTTCTATTCGACAAGTTCATATACAAGCAGTCGTTCTATTCGACAAGTTCATATCCCTTCAGCTGTGGCGAAAAAACATGGCCGCTTACCCACGTCTGTGGCACCCTCTGAGGGACGCTCCACCTCCAAGGTTTGTGAGGTGAAGTGATTTGGTAAAATTAAATTTTCTTTAGTTTTTTACATAATCACAGCCAGGATTTTGGACGAAACTCGATCTATATTAAATTATGTAACTGCAACGATATATCATCGTTACATTAAAGTCGTATTAAGGCTATCTAGCTGACCTCGTCACCAGGTCACCGAAGTTTACGACATATTTTGGTCATTTTAAATATAATAAATTGGATATTTGGGGTGTTTAATGGGCTTAATTTGAAGAAATTAGTGTTATACTTATTCGAAAAACATAAAATGGGAGGCTCATGAGTATTTTTTTTACACTAGACCATTTAAAATATTCTACCAATACAATGCCTACACTCAGAAGTTGCTCGTGTGGACTTCGATTTACATGTTTAAATCTGAAGTGTTTTATACTGTATGTAATCAAATTCATGCCTAAACAATACATTTGGGCCATCAACTAGGTGTAACCGAAGCTTTTTTTATTGTAGGTGCAGCAGGTTTTATGTGAGAGTAAAGTGAAAAAAGTATGTCAACTTTGACACAAAATAACCTCTTCCAAACGACTGCAATTATCACAGCAACCATGGGCTTTAAACCAAACAAATTTTGTTGGAAGCATCTTGATTAAATATCCTTTCAATTAAAATTACAACATTAATACCAGTTAAACAAAAAACATGTAAAACATGAACATTAAAACAATGAAAATCAAGACCTTTTCGAAAAAAAATGGTTTGCTTAGTATGGATATACCCTTACACATACCATCAGTTTGTAGTAGCGGTACAACCTGACATGAAGGAATAGTGGTGATTTCTGAGTGGTCTCTCGTCTGTGTAGAAATTAGTTCTTACTTACGATGGTTCTTCGTAGATTGTACAAGCACCTAAATAACACAGCACACAGCTCAGTTAACACTTATTGAAACTATGATAGCACATGAACCATCGTATTCGTTACAATCGAAAGCGCCACTCACTCACTTGATTAGTCCGAAGAGTCCGAACGAGCACTAAAGACACACCTGAATATTTATTAATATTAATATTGATAAGCACATTAGGCACAAACACAAGCACTAAGTATTTATCTAATGTTAGTTCACCGACATAAAGCTAGACAATAGCAACAAATCGCGAGCACAACACAAGATCCAACTTTTCCGTTAATAGATACGAATTACGAACGTTGCAAGACAATCAATCCATGGCGTATCCATATTATGAAATCGCGCTGGTGCGCTGAGTAAGTGACGTCACGAGGTCTCATGTGATCATCCCTCGGAGGGAAGTTCCTTGACGGTTACCATCCCTCTGAGGGCTCTGTTATGACCGTTACCAATTTCGATCTATTTATCAACTTTCGGGCGATTGTTAGTCCATTTCCTACATTTTAAATAAATTTACGATAAATAGCGGTAATATTAATAGCTGTTAGTAATTCTAAATTAGTAAAAAAGCGCTAAAAAACCTGTAGGCAAATTTTGACCATGAGTAGGTATGGTGTGTTAGCCACAAGTTTATTATCGTTAATCAACTAAAAACTATATTTTTTTAACAGAAAACGAAGGATTATTTACATTTCTCCAAGATATCTCCTTCTGGCAACGAAAATTCGCACTAAAACCATTAAAACTCACTCGCGAAACTCGACCGTGGTTAACGCGCCAGTGGCAGTTTTAGACTACCGATCAAATTCAAAATTTTCCTCCAATGGCCATTGAAATTGTCGCTTGTTAGCTGTCTCGCTTCATTGGCTATACGTTTCAATGGATTAAAACGAGATCAATACACGAATGGCGGTTTTATTTCAAAGAAAGTAAGCACAGCCAATGCGCCCCTCCGAGGGGGGCTCCACCAACCTGCAGGATAAAATATGAAGCCCACAGAGGGATGACCACAGCTGAAGGGATATACAAGCAGTGGTTCTATTCGACAAGTTCATATACAAGCAGTGGTTCTATTCGACAAGTTCATATACAAGCAGTGGTTCTATTCGACAAGTTCATATACAAGCAGTGGTTCTATTCGACAAGTTCATATACAAGCAGTGGTTCTATTCGACAAGTTCGAATACAACCAGCGGCTCTATTTGACATTGAATTGGAGACTGTTTTTAACCCCTGATGCAAACGAGGGATTTCATAACTTTAACATGTATATGTGTGTGTCTGTCTGTGGCAAAGTAGCTCCTAAAAGGATAAACCGATTTGAGTACACTTTTTTAATCGAAAATATTGTCTGTCGCGATGGTAGTTGTGATGATCCTTGCATACTAACCTCTGAGCAAGTGGGGGTCACTGGCTGTACATAGTTATTAGACGAAGTCTAGTGTCGTTTTCATTAAAGTCACGGGTGAGGGATACATTTTATCTGATCATCGTTAGCGACGCAATTTATTGGTATTTAATAATCACATAATGCAGCGACTCGAGGCTCTCTTGTTTATTTTGATTTAGGACCAATATACATACTAAATCTCCAACGTTTATGAGCCTTGTATCCTAAGAAGCCTCCCAAGCCAAGACACCTACGTCCCACTTAAATGCAGTGTTACAGACAATAGTTTATCTAATGCGCCATAAAGTGGGCAATAGACATTTAATAGGAGAGCTATGAATAAATTACAACAATACGGCTAGATAATATCTGGAAGTCCATTTGACTCGCAATATTGCTATGATATTCGACCGAGCGAGCCACGCGAACGAAGTTCTTTGTTTCACCTTGTATTGGACTAAAATGCGTTCGTATGTCTGGCTGTTCCCTCTACACTTGGCATTTCTCAACCATTTCTCATGATTTTTAGTGAGCTGATTCGGTAATTATATGGATTTTTACTGACGATTCAGCTTATGGAATTTTTTAAAAGATTCATCTTCATTCTCCTAGCGGTGTTCCCGGTTATGCCCCTAAAGGAGCTCGGGGTCCGCTTTGACACCTAATCCCAAGATTTGGCATAGGCGCTAGTTTTACGAAAGCGACTGCCATCTGACCTTCCAACCCAGAGGGAAAACTAGACCTTATTGGGATTAGATCGGTTTCCTCACGATGTTTTCCTTCACCGAAAAGCTAACGGTAAATATTCCGTACATAAGTTCCGAAAAACTCATTGGTACGAGCCGGGATTCGAACTCACGACCGCCGCTTGACAGCCGCATGCCTGAACCACTAGGCTACCGTAGCTATAAAAGTATTAGGTATAGTAGGTATTTTTTAAAAGATTACATTTCTGAAAAAAAATACAGCTCACAGTGCCACTGGTTGTATGATAATTTTAGAACATAACAGAATTGTAACGTGTCAGTAGTGGACGGTACAAATGTCATATCATTATCATATCAATACGTCGAGCAAAATAAACCTCCTGGATTGAAGTATTAACAGTTCAGGAAGTGATAATCTAAACGGTAGTTGACTGTAGGGATAAATTCACAAAGCTGTGTTAAGCTTTGTGAATTAGCCCTATAGTAGTACAATCCTGATCTCAGATTATTAACAGTTGTTACGAATCTAGGGAGCAAATTGTCTTAGAAACTAGTTCGTAATCGAGCGTTTTGTCAATAGGCCGGGTTGTACACGATGGGGTTATTCTCAAAATATGTGACTTTGCAGCTGTGTGGATTCGGGAATTTTGTGAAGTGGCACAATTTTGTGCACAGCCTACATTCTAGAGGACTTTACTAATTATATTTACAGGTTATCGTAACGAGCGTAAAGTGAACGAAAGGCCAAGCTGAAGCCTGTTTGATGGTAAAGTGACTCATGTTCTAACAGAATACTTACTAATTACTTTTATTTGCTTTTTTTAACTTTGCTCAATCTCAACATGACTTTGGGTACTCTTATTTGAAGTCGGTTAAAAATTCTTGTCACAGCCTGTAGAAACAGTAAGACGTCAGTTTATAAACGTAAACAAACTAATTAAAACCAACCCACATCATATCAGATTACTGCAATTTCAACTATGACCAGATACTGATAAGTCTAATACAATACGAAACACTAAACTAAACACTTCTTGAAATGTTATTATTTCATTATTATTTACAACAGGGATTTTGCATATCATTGTAGTTCACTTTGACATTAATTTTATTATGACATTCCATTAGATTTGCCATCTTGTTATTTTTCTTTTGAAAGAGGTCAGGTTAAATCAATTAATTGGACTTTTTTCCTTTAAATTTAAACTTCAAGTCAGAGTTTGACATTCGTCTGCCAAGAAAATCTAATAAATAGAAATTTTTATTAAAAATTACTGATAATGCCTTTAAATTTTTCTGCGGAGGAACTTGTGGATATGATCCTTCTTTACGGAGAGTGTAGGGGAAACGGGAATGCCGCTTTTCGTCTCTACGCGGAGAGGTTTCCCGCACGAAGGCAACCCAACCATGGCCGTGTGATCGTCAATACGCTTATCCGACTGCGAAATAACAACCCGCCGGTGCCGGTCAACCGAGGAGGGGCTCCACAATTACACGTGAGAGAGGAAGAACATGTACTAGACCATTTACGTCATTGTATTTGTTGTTATTGATAACAATGTAATTAAATATTCATATTCATATTCATTTAATCCATTGTTATCATGTTCATCAGCACATTGGTCTTACATTTTAGTCATAGTAGGTACATGATACCCTGCTAGGGCATACAATATAGGACATATATTATTATACTACTTAATAACTAAATAAAAATTACAATTAAGTACAATAATTATCATGCAGCACTAGGTTAACTAAAATAATACAGCAGGTAATAAAATAATTGTTTATTATTCTTTTTTTTCACTTCCATTAAAAGATGCTAAATTTGCATAAGCCCGGCACCATAATCATATTTATGGTCTAAACATGAATGGGTCTCTTTCTTGGCCTTTCGTTCTGATACATACTGTATATTGTAATTTGTGTAAGATTGTCCGCAAATATTTATTTATTATTTATTTATTTACTTTGGATCGTTTATAGATATTATTTTACTAGAGAGCTGTGCTAGCTCCACTCCATTCAGGTGAAATAGTAAGGGATTGAGGTCTTCAATTTCATTGAAAAATTATGAAAGTCAACGTAAGTTTGGCAATTAACGTTTGAGTGATTATTGTTGGGTTCCATCGCGTTGCACGCAACAAGATCAAACCTAAACATTCATGTAATGTTTAGGTTCCATCGCGTTGCACGCAACAAGATGAAACCTAAACATTCATGTAATGTTTAGGTTCCATCGCGTTGCACGCAACAAGATGAAACCTAAACATTCATGTCATGTTTCGAAGTATTCATTTCTTCAATTACCCAGAGTAACAACATTCAAGAATTAATTTGTTTTTAATTAAGTAAGCCATTTTGTCAGAAATACATTTATATGAAAAGTTAACCGTGACGTTTGTTCTTAAAGGAAGACTGACAGAGAGTAATTTAAAATGTCCTTTTTTATATATTTTTAAATAATTTCAATATGTATGTATCCCAATTAAAATAAATATCGCATGCTTTAAGGATACGAACACCCTTGTCACGATGTAAAATTTATGATTGCGTACAGTTAGTTCGCTGTTAACTAGGGTTTAAGATATGGTTAGTAGTAAGATACCGAGTTAACTTTCTCTTCAGAATTTATTAAATTTTATTTCCAATATAATAACACAGAATAACAGTTAAACGAAATCACTGCGAAGCTACAAAATACCCGAGCCACATCATTAGAAAATCAGAATATAAATAGCAATAAAAATAATACTATTAACCAACGTCTGCGAAAACATTCTAAGGTGTATGTAAAGTCCCCAGCCCGCACTGGGCCAGCGTGGACTCTGCCCACATAACCTCTCATCCATGTGAGGAGGTTTGTACCCATCAGTGAGGCTTCTCAATATTTATGTAAGTACGTGCCTTCATGCGTAACTAGTTTGATAATGATGTTAGGCTTTAGATCGCGAAAAAGTGAACAGTGACCGACAGGCTAGAACTGAAAAACAATAAGTATCTGTTAAACTTTCATATTTGGCACAAGCTTTTATCGCCATCTGTAATTTTCTATATACCGTCATCAACACTCATTGACACGATTCTAACGAGCCCAAACTCAACGGGGTTAGGTACGTCAGTTAAGTACTGAATTCCTATGGTCACATTCTGTCTCCATCATCAAATCAGCTCCATGGTACCATAATATTGAATTGTCATCCAAACTATACTTATATCCAAAATTTCATTTCAATCGGTTGAGGTTAACTGGTTCAAAATTCAATTTCAAGATTTGTCCCACACTAACAAACTAACAAACGAACAGGCCAAGTTAAATAAAAGCTTGTAAAAAGAGCAGAGGCTTTCGTATTTGTAATACAAGTCTAGACACATCACATCTAGTGGCCTCAGCCTGCGGGCTTACCTTGTTGTTTGTATGGAGTGACATTCAATTCCAAGTGATGAACTAGCGAACGGTAATCTAATTACATGTGTGCCTATGTTTACAAATTCCAAAGTTGCGCGTTCCTTGTATTATTCTATTCTAATATTAAAAGAGGAAACATCTGTGGAGATGAAGATCGTGTTCAAATTGGTACAGATCTGTTCACTCACGAAGTCGCGCCCCTCCACAGCATATTGCATACTGCACATTGGTAAATCGCTGTGGATGGGCGCGACTTCGTGAGTGAACAGATCTGTAATGTGTAAGTATATTTTTAAACGTTGGTTATTTATTTTTATTTACTATTTATTTCTATCTGTGTTTGTCATAAATAAATACTTTTCTTTCTTTCTTCTTTCTTTTTCTTTCTTTCTTTAAAGGTACAAACTGTGAATAAACAAAGGCTAAAAATTGTACAATAAGTAATTTGGATCGAAACAGCTATTTCACTCGTAATTATCCTTATACGGGTCTACACACTCATAGAATCCAACCAGACTCAGTACATAATCCAATAACAAAAAACAAAAGTCGCGTGTACACCACTTCGTCTGTGGCCAGTCACGTGCCTTAACGGCCGACTCTCATGGCGGCGAAAAAACGAGCATCAGAAAAAACCGCTCTTAAAAAAAGGCTGGACCGCGGCCACGTACTCACATATTTTTAAGACCAAGGCTATCTTTTCGCGAGCAGTACCGACGTATAGGTTGGTTATTTATGTTGGATGCACTGTTTCGTTTTGCTGCTTCGTTTTGTATCTCATTGTTTTTGTAGTATTTTTAGTTTTTAATGGAGTGTTAGTTAAATTGAGGTGGCATTAATTTAATTCATTCAACTTCAAAACCACATACTTACTCCATAAATTATGCTAATAGAACTAAGTACATGCGAGTAAAGAGCAAATATATCAACTTATTTACACACTTTTTTATAATCGGGATAAAGATTCCAATAACCGAATATTTTTTTTGTTTTCTATATTGAGATTATTTGCAAGGCCCTTTAAGTATCAGTTTTTATTCAAACACAACTTGATAATTTATAGTCAATCGTAGTTAGACGAATATTATTATCTATGCTCCCTGTTCCTTATTTGAAGCTTTGTGTTACCGCAGATTAGGCATATAGATATACCACTCAACGGTCATAACTAGCAACTATTATTATAGCACAGTTTGGTCCATAGATTCCGGAGCAGATACCTACTATAAGCTCGTTTAACGGCTGCGACTGGCCGTTACGAAAACGATTTTACACTCCATAAAAAACGATTCGCTTTGACTCCCATTACTATTTCTTGTAATTTATTGAAAGATTCTTTGTTTAAACCAATTATTTGAGATTATAGCTAGAAGCAATAATGTTTTTTTTAAGGAATACCCTTCCAATTGTCAACACATGCTTGTGTGGCAAAAGCATTCCACACAATTCTAATCAAACCTCTTGGCAACCTATTCAAACTATGCTTAGGTGATACAATGCTAATAACTCTACAAGGCCGCGATTCCATTTCATCTTAATCGGGAAAAGGGGATATCCCTAGGATGTCACTCTTATTTCATGTCTCTGTCGCTCTGATTTTATAAGACAGAAATAAAAGTAACATGAAAGTGCCGGGACATGACGCATATTGTGATGATTGCACTTAATTCTTGGCCATCTATTAGCCCACAACACGATTAGGTAATCGTGATAAATTAGAGAAATCTCAGGGCTTTTTACTGCAGTTAAAGGTAAGCAAAGGAAAGGCCAATAAAGTTTTGAATAGCCGCTCATCAGTAACTGATATAAAGGAACAATTTATATGATCTCCGCAATTTATAGCGGGCTCGCACTGTTCATTTATACCTACTGTTAAACTTTATATTTTAAAGTTTTATTGGCACTGTAAATAACTCGACTCTGGCCTTTAAATTTAACGATGCGACCCACTTGTGAAAGTGCACGTTGAGGTTCTGAGGTAGGTACACACAGACCGGGGGTCACTGTCTGTCATTCAGCCCCGCTATTCTATAACTTGCTTTAAATTTGCCTCAACGCTCACCCACAAATATATCTTGACGCCGTGATTCAATACTCAATACTCACTATTCGTAGTCGGTGAGGTGAGACGCATCAGCGCATAAAGAATAACACCCCAGCACAAATTGAAAACTCGAAATTATTGTTTAAATCTGAAAAACGATGACGTAATAACTTCGTCAAATTGTTTAGCCTGCATATTTCTCATTCTTTATTTATGTCCTAATAGTGAAATTGGAGAACAAACACAGTTTCCTTTATAAAAATCTTCCAGCAACCTTAAGAGCCTTATCACACTTGCGATTTGCGAGCGTGTTTTCTATACAATTATCAGTCGCGGCGAACACGCTGCGTGATCGCCTTCATACAAAATACGCTTGGAAATCGCAAGTGTGATAAGGCTCTAACTTTTTTCCTTATGTTTTACTAGCTGATGCCCACGGCTTCACCCACGTGGTTATAGGAAAATGTAACA
Organism: Epinotia ramella; assembly: GCA_947578815.1. Classification (NCBI taxonomy): domain Eukaryota; kingdom Metazoa; phylum Arthropoda; class Insecta; order Lepidoptera; family Tortricidae; genus Epinotia; species Epinotia ramella. Next base: position 669,839 of record OX388203.1, read on the forward strand.
TATTGAATTTTCCCGTGGGAATTGGATGTTTTCCCGCTGAATAAAAGTAGCCTTTATCACTCTCCAGCTTCTAAACTATCTCCATACAAAAAATCACATCAATACGACGCTCCGTTGCGACGTGAAAGAAGGACATACATACACACACACTTTCGCATTAATAATATTAGTAAGGATGGTAAATATAAATATGAAGTTGGCGAGTTAGATTAACAGGACTTCAACGATTAATAAATAATGCTTCTAGGAGTGGGGTTAGTGGTTAGTGATACATAAATGCTTTTAAATACGAAATCCAGCTTTTAAGATTCCAAAGGAAAAAAAACCGGCCAAGTGCGAGTTGGACTCGCGCACGAAGGGTTCCGTACCATTATCTATAAAAACACAAAAAAAAAGTTTGTTGTATGGGAAGCCCCCTTAAATATTTATTTTATTTTGTTTTTAGGGTGAGATACATAATTTGCGAAAATGTCAACTGTCTAGATACCGCGGTTCTTGAGATACAGCCTGAAAAAAAAAACGTTTGTTGTATGGGAGCCCCCCTTAAATATTTATTTTATTTTGTTTTTAGTATTTGTTGTTATAGCGGCAACAGAAATACATAATCTGTGAAAATTTCAACTGTCTAGCTATTGCGGTTCTTGAGATACAGCCAGGCGACAGACAAAACGACAAAAAAAAACACGTTTTATTGTATGGGAGCTCCTCAAATATTTATTTTGTTCGTCTGTCTGTCTGTCAAGATCCTTTATCTCAGGAACGCGTGGAGGTATAAAGTTGAAATTAAAACCATATATTCAAATAATACTAACAGTGACACGGTTCCACTCACGTATTCAATGTCACTACGGGCCGTGTTATTGTTAGTATTATTTCAACATGTCTCACGAAAGTTTAAACTCGACCATATATTCGAGTTTAAATTTCTTTAAAACTTTGCAAAAATTAAACTTCTAAGTTAACGTAAAAAAAACCGGCCAAGAGCGTGTCGGGCCACGCTCAGTGTAGGGTTCCGTAGTTTTTGTAATTTTTTTCAAAAACTATTCAACCTATCAAGTTCAAAATAATTTTCCTAGAAAGTTTTTATAAAGTTCTACTTTTGAGATTTTTTTCATATTTTTAAAAGTTATGGTTCAAAAGTTAGAGGGGGGGGGCACATTTTTTTTTACTTCTGGAGCGATTATCTCCTAAAATATTAACATTATCAAAAAATGATTTTTTCAAACCCCTATTTATTTTTAAATACCTATCCAACAATATATCACACGTTAGGGTTGAAATGAAAAAAAAAACACTCCCCACGTTACGCATAGGGGAGGTACCCTAATTAAATTAAATAAATCACTTTTTATTTTACCACTTTGTTGGCGTGATTGATATACATATTAGTACCAAATTTCAGCTTTCTAGTGCTAACGGTTACTGAGATTATCCGCGGACGGACGGACAGACAAAGCGAAACTATAAGGGTTCCTAGTCGACTACGGAACCCTAAAAAAGATACGGTTGATTATGCCACAAAAAAACGTATATCGGGTGAATCCGTCTTTTTAACCCCTGATTATACCAGAAAGGAACGGAACAACTAAACAAGAAACATAAACTAGGTAATTAATATGCGTTCAGCTTTATGGTACCTAAATTAAATGGGTAGTGGCATTCGTTTACTAAAATTTGCAAACATTATCGGTGATACACAGACTCAGCCTCCGTTATCGAGAAAGCAACACCGATAAACGGCGGACAGCGTTCGGGCGCGGCCGAATAATTCATTCGGGTAATACGCGATTTCATCGAATTACGTAATTCAATAGTCGCAATTGCAGACCCTAATATAACCGGGTAATTCCAAGCTTGCTTAAATGGTTTACGTGGATTAATTGAATTACCCGCAATAGTGTTACAAATGGTATGGGATTAGGTGTCAAAGCGGACCCCGGGCTCAATTATGGCACAACCGGGAATAACGCTAGGAGGATGAGTGTTATAAATGGTACCTGTACACTTGATTTCACATAGAGGTTTAAGCCGATATAGCATTTCGCCGAGTATTTATTCCATAATTATTTTCCCGTCTAAAATCTCCAATCATAATGCTATAATTATGCCAGTTAAGTCAACGTGTGTAACCGCTCTTAATTCATAGCTATAGTGACAAGCAGGGAGCCGATTATTGAAATAGCTACAAACATACCTTAAAACATTTTTAACTCGTGACGCAAAAAGAGGGGTGTTAGGCGGTCGTCACACTGCGCCGCATCAACGGACGGAGGTGCGGAGCTGCATACAAATTTCGCCGGACGGAGGTGCGGAGCAGTGTGACGTCCACCTTATAAGTTTGACGCATCTGTGTGTATGCCTGTGGCATGGTAGCTCCTAAACGGCTGGACAGATTTTTTTGTTCGGACGTCATCGAGATGGTTCTTAGTTAATAAGTTTTAACAAAATCGGTTCAGCCGGTAGATATTGAACTTTGGAATAAAAAAGTCGCGGGTTTTTAACATTTTTTAAGTTGTTAATATGTTAAAATGACATTGATAAGACAAGACAGTGATAAGTTGAGAGACAGGACTGATGTCCTGTCTCTCAACTTATCACTTGGGCTTCTGTGTTTGTCCAACAAGGCAAAATAGTTTTTGTATTAGAGGTTTAATAATGTAAATATTTCCCACAAGATGGCGGGAGTACTGTTGGTAAATACCAGAGCGTATTTCTATAATTGCGTTGACTATAAAGACATCGATAATGAGTTATCTGGAACAGGCTATTACACTGTCAAACGGACGGCACGTTGTTTATGGCTACTGAAGCATTTACAGTTGGCGGTTAATGAGACACTAACATTTCGCATTCAGATTTTCTACTATGTGTTTCATGTTCACAGGTCACAGGTGGTGGGTAGTGCCACGGCCATCAGATATGGGGGTGAGCAACAAATATAGCGAATGAGCAGTCCCCAACCAGCAGCGACAGGGTAATCAGGACCTGAGGTTGGAGGTTCAGGGGGCAAGTCGACCGAAACCGAAACGAACGTACTATATAATATCTCCAAATAAAAGAGTATGATGTCGGTTAACGAAGAACTGGCGTCTAGTCCACCGACAAGAGCCAAGCTCTTAAATTACGATGATGATGAATTTTCTTCGGGTACGCATTTGAAGATCGAAAATGAAAATATCTACAGTCAAAACATCGAAGTCCAAAATATCGAACGATCGAAATATCTAATGTTATTATATCGACGTCAAATTTTTCTGAAATACAAATGCCGAATGATTAAAACTAACGCATGAGTAAATTACGTTTAGAACATTACTATAATGAGACACGTAATTTTACATCATAAGTTTAGGGTATTTAAGAGATTCTGCAATCGACATTCTTGTTGACTTTCGATATTTCTTATATAGATAGTAAAATCTTAAATCATTCGGTAGCTAATACTTTCGACATTTTAAACTATGGCCTTATGAACTTTTGATGTTTTAAATTCGATATTCTTACAAGGAAGGCTACGGTAGCCTAGTGGTTCAGGCATGCGGCTGTCAAGCGGCGGTCGTGGGTTCGAATCCCGGCTCGTACCAATGAGTTTTTCGGAACTTATGTACGGAATATTTACCGTTAGCTTTTCGGTGAAGGAAAACATGGTGAGGAAACCGGTCTAATCCCAATAAGGTCTAGTTTTCCCTCTGGGTTGGAAGGTCAGATGGCATCGCTTTCGTAAAACTAGCGCCTATGCCAAATCTTGGGATTAGGTGTCAAAGCGGACCCCGAACTCCTTTAGGGGCATAACCGGGAACAACGCTAGGAGAATGATGATGAAATTCGATATTCTTAGTTTCGAAATGGTTATTTCGCTATTTTAATCGGTCGGTAAATTAAGCTTTTGATATTTTGAATTTCGATTATTCAACCGTTGGATATTTTGTACTTCGATGTTTTACTGTCAATTTTCGATCTGCAAATCCGTACCCCTTACTTCGCGAGCTAACCTGTCAGAAATATCACATAATCAAAAAATAAATTGGAATAAGAACTTTAGGTGCCAATTTGACCCCTGGTTATTTATTCTATACTTGGCAATAAGTTTCTTATCCTCCGTCCGTGAATATGGTGTTTTCCCAGATGGATCGAAGAAAATACTTCACGTTTACACCATCGTAATTATCAACCAAGTGTCGTGTCTGGATTAAATATTTTCATTAAAAACGACAGTAAGTATCGTTGTTTACACTTCTAATGCTCGTAAAGCTCGTCTTTATGTTGTATTTTTTATTCTACGATGACGGTGGCGAACAAGCATACGATCTGCCCGATGGTAAACATATACCGTCGCCTCCGGACGCTTTGACGCTATTGATTTGAGGATTTGTTGTGTTGATAGCTAGACGATCGCGGTGCCTCACTCTCAAACCCACACATCCTCGGAAGTAACCTGTATAAATTGGATTTTTACGATCCAGTGCATTTTTTTCTAAGGCTAAGGATTATCAGGTTCAACAGTCACACGTACAATAAAATTAACTTTTTATATTAGTTCACTTCTGTGTTTTTATGGCTTATTTAAAAACCTAGAACAGATAATATAGGACTCAATTATTATATAAAAGTGAAAATAACGTATTATGATATCGCAGTATGTAGGTATGTGTTTTATTTTATTATGACACGGTGCAAATAAAACAAAACCGTTTAAAAATTCAGTACTGGGAATTACTTCGCTATTTATTCTATAGGTACTATTAAACGAACAATATTGGCATATATAAACACCTATATACATATATATATTTGTAATCACGTTCTCGGAAACGGCTCTAATGATTTTGAATATAGGGGTTTACGGGGGCGAGAAATCGAGCTAGCTAGTTCTCATGTCTGATTACCTAAACTAAAACAATGACGTCTAGCGACGAAGAATGGGCACTATGGGTACTATGGGCAATCACGACTAGTTCGTTAATAAAGCAGAATGCAATAACTACATGAATTAAACATTTAATACTACAAACAAAGCTCATAACCATATCGACAGAGAAGACTTTCCATTAAAAAAAACCGCAAAAAAATCGCTTCATTCGCTTATGGCAGCTTAAAAAGAAAGAAAATAGAAAGAACTGTGTATTCATAAAATCGAATGCTACAGTATTCGATTTTATGAATACACAGTATTGCGATGAATCTACGCAAATAGAGAAAATAAGAAATCCGAGGCTCGCGGAGGCTTACAGCAGTCAAGAGGATTTCAGATGTATTAAATCCTCTCAAATCTCAAAGAATACCACAAAATATCCTGATACCATTCAAATACTAACAACATTTACATTTTGTGAATAAGAGTTGCGACTTCACAAACAATTACGAAGTTCTCGAGTTGTTTAAAAGTTAATGCGCCGTAATCGGATTTTGTTCATTGACTGCCAAGTCCTTTTTAAATATACAAACCAACCACAAATGAAGTGGAATTAGCTGATGTTGTGGAACGGTAATGTATTGATTATTTATGGGAATTCGTGGTTCGTATCGAATGCGTTAGCAAACGTCAGTTAGGGTTTTGGTGATTCAAATCGGTCGTAATTAATCTTATCAAGTTTTTTTGAATACTACGGCGCTTTTGATGTTCTCGTTTTGTCACCATCTGCAGAGGGGCAAATTTGGAGACGAAAGCTTGTGTATTTAGGTATACTCATAATAAGACGAGTGGCTCGGTGAACTGTAAAAGTGAGCATGTCCTTTTTTAGAAAAAAACTATGTAACTAACGAACCTGTTCCCAAAATTTCACGAGAATCGGTTGACAACTTGACACCGGACAGACAAACGATTCCCGACCGAAACCGCGAAGCTGAAGCATACAACTTGGTTCGCCGCCACGCTCGGTCGATTAACAATGTTTAGTTCTAAACTTAAACTAGCAAAACTACTACATACATAGTTATACGATTAGAGGTAAAGTTCGCACGATACAGTAGGTATACAAAACTATGGTAAGTATAATGTTTGTATTTTTTATTTATGTTTAACTGATTACAAGTATACGTCCAAAAAAATCAAACCTATTTAAATTTAATTAAAATGCAATTAATACTAAATAAAAGTAGACCGGCGTAGTAGTTGCTTGATTACTGAAGCTGCTATCGTGAGTTTGTCTAAACCTCCCTAAGCTGCTTATATGCAGCCATATTTAGCCTTCAGCGTCCTTTACTCATTCCCTCTTTTCTGTTCTTGAGTGCAAAAAATATCGAAATATGTCTTTAAATTGCTGATGCCCTGATTTAGTAGGCACCCCAAGCTATAGTCAAACGAGAACCGATTATAAACCTTATTAGAATGGCACAAAGCCAGTAGTCACTTAAGCGAGTCGGTTCTTAACTTTAACTGCTGGTCTGACCTCCGCGGCCACGGAAAAAATAAAGGGCCTGGATTCACCGACCTTTATTCCCACAGGAGTTTACCAACGCCTTTTCTTTGGGTTCGTCCTTTTGTGTTCAGTTAGTGCTCACTGGTCAGGTAGACCGAAAGCTGACAGTTTACTGGCTTGGCAGAAATAGGCTGGGTTTAGGACGACAAGCAGATAATTCTAAAAAAAGTGAGGTTTTTAACTATAAGCTAAAAAGCACTATCCAGACAACTGCATCCGGCCAAGCTAATCCTGTATATTTTATAATAAACATTACTGTTTGAATTGAACTTATTCCGAACTCAAGTCCACTTAGCAACAAGCCCGAACGGACTAAAACAACCAACGTTTCTCATACAATGGTCCCCGATTCCAAAACAACTAAACAATACTGACAATGAATGTGACTTACTCCTTTCTACACTGGATATTCTCTTCGCCTTTGTCTGTAGAACGCCGTAAGTGTGTGGTTGCTATGCAACGCTTGAGTCGTTGGGCTTGGCGCAGTCCGCATAGCAACGAGACGCGCCTACCTGCGCCCGCGCCGCCCAAAAGGAACAAGAGGCTGCATTCCTCGCCCTGCAGCCTTCGATGGGTAGGGGTGCCGCGCAGTGTCGTCATTTTATTTTATTAGGCGCATTATAGGTTTTATTGTAAGCGTATTTGAACACGTAGATGTTATAGGCTCTAAATAAATATCGATGGACTATCTAGATTATTTATTTGCATCAAGCAACAAGGTCCATTTCCATGTATCTTACAGATGTATCTTAGACGGTTCACACCGTTCATACACAAAAGGACGAATTCGTATTGTAGCGATATTCGTATAGAGTGTAAATCATTTTACATGTACGGATTAATGGTAAAATTTTCTATAAATAACAGTCTTTTAAGCTTTTTAAAAATGTGCACCCTGGATTTCTGTGGAGCTGTAAACATGTATTATTTTTTATGAGTCTTAGTTATACGTGGAACTGAATATCAATAATACTAAAGACTACACAAACTAACTCTTAACGAAAATGCTTTAAATATGTTGAACTAACTGTTGCCCGCGACTTCGTTTATATTGTAACGTAACTCCAAACACAGACACAAACTGTCGCACCCTATTGTACTGTACCCCCCTTGGAATGATTTCTAGAATACAAACTACAACTATTCCTTCCCCGGGATTTAATCTATCTCCATACCAAATTTCATCTCAATCGGTTAAGCGTGAAAAGGTAACAGACAGTTACTTTCGCATTTATGATATTATATAAGTATGGATATCGTCCCTCGGCAGCCCTGCCCGCACCCTTCGCACGCGGGACGCGGCGCTGCGCCCGCGCCGCTATAAACACGCCGCCGATTAATACCGAACCGATTCAACCGTCAATTACTGATGCAAGGGACTGCCTGGTAATGAGGGCGAGGAGGCAACGCGCATGTAACTACTAAATATTTTGACTCAGTTTTCCAAAACGGGTCTTGGGCCACTTGGCCTCCGGAACAAGAGCATGCCAGTTATCCCGATCCTGCACCGCTTTCCGCTATGCCTCCAGTGATACCTGGGCCAGCCGACGCGCATGTAACTCTTATGGAATTGCAAGTGAAGAGCAGGCAGGCTGTATGCTTCTTCGACACTGTCGTGGTATAAGATAATGCGGCCGCCGCCGATTGATACCGGCCCGATACATCCGTCAATTAACTGATGCAAGGGACTGCCTAGTAATGAAGGCGAAATGGGTCGGCGATTCAAAAAAAGGGTCTCGGCTTCCGAAACGGGAGCACGCCATTTATCCCGATCCTGCGCCACATCTTGTCAGTTTTCGGCTTGAAGCTGACATTGATCAGTTTCCATAGGCTACGGTAGCCGTGCTGCCATCATGGTACACTGTATCCTGACAGGATGCAGCCTCGTTTGCCTATGGTGACAAAGAATGCTATAAAAAAATGCTGCCGCACTGCGCCCGCGCGTAAATAACGCCGCCAATTCATCCGTCAATTAACTGCCGAGCACCGCAGATCTGCCTGGTAATTAAAAAGGCCTAATTCGGGTCATCTGGTGCTTCCTCTACAATTAGTTCTTCTTTTGTGTGATAAGACTAAATAAATTAGATTAAGGCGCAACTCGTTGTTTATCGAGCTGTTACGCTCGCTACTTTTAAGGTCGTGACATCATGTCATGCTACTTGCTATATTATTATGTCTCTGTCGTTTTCAGTGTGGATGTCACCCCAAAAACATTACTTTTCTGTTTTTGGGGAGTTGTGTAAAAATATTCACTGATAAGGCTGGTTGATAGGTCAGATGGCCAAATCTTGGGATGAGGTGCTAAATAGGACTTTGGGCTCGTTTGAGCACTACCGGGAAAAATGCTAGGAGGATAAAGGGGCGAGCAAAGCTTCAAAACATTTAATTTGAGATCTAAAGGCCTCTAGAGAATTACCAGCACTCATCAATAATAGTTTAACCCCAGAAACTGCCCAGTCCCAGTTTTCGCACTCTCAAGAAAGCCGTTATTCCATAATCAAACTCATTACCAGCAATGGTACATTATGTTAAGGGCATGTATCAACCGAAGGTCGGGCCGCCCATCGATCAAGTAGAAAGTAGTCCGCCCGTTATGATCGCTGAGTTACTGCTGTCTAAAACTGGCTTACTGTGTACAAAGTTCATTGGTAGTTGTTGCCTTTTGCCACGGATGCTCGTGTGGCTTACTCGTACTTGGCTGTCATTGTGCAGCGTAAATGATACGGTTTTCTGGAATAAGACTATAGGAAGTGTTCTGTACCAAAATTGGTCATTTTATCTGATAACCAAAACAGTACTTAACAGATAGAACAGACATGTCAGTTGGTACCTACATACAACTTACTCATAAATATGACCCATCGCTCTTATGTCAGCGACTTAAGGTTTTGGTACATATTTATGAGAGGATTAAATTGATACATACTACTCGTATTGCACTTGACTGTACAGAATTCGAAGAATGGGTAATTTCAAAATGTTATTTTGAATTTTATATATTGACTGGTCGTGATTTCATGTGTAGTTATTAATTCTCATCGAATCGCCAGTAGGTAGGTTTTACAAGTTCAGGCAACACGCAGAAGTCACAGAAAACTCTATGATACAGATACTTAAAGTGAGAAACGTATATCTCTGTCAAAGTGTTTATGGCATTGACACAAGATTTAATTTCACCTGCACTACTACCTAGCATGGGACGGCCGCGACATACTCTCGATTTTTATCGCACTATACCTCTCTTTCTAAGTGTTCTAATAAGAGAGAGACGGATAGTGCGAGAAAAATCGAGAGAGCTCGCGTGCCGTTGCGTGCTAGCCGTGCTGGTGGAAATAGTAGACTGTGTTTCAAGGGAGCGAAATTATATATTTACGGCGAGGGTGGTATATATTGAATTCTGAGTGAAGCGAAATAATCATGAGAGTAACGAGGGATTCAAGTGATTACACCCAAGACGGAAATAGTTTTGCTACTGAGTGACACATACTGTATTTCACACCTTTTATATATAAGAAAGAAAGAAAGAAAGAAAATGATTTATTCGTAACAAACAAATATGAATATCACATACACACATATAATATGAATATAAGTAAAATTTAAATCCCTCATTTGAGGGCAACATTGACTTTTTCCTAATGGCAGGATAAAAGAAGAAAAGTACAACTTTTATCCCTAACACGCAAATGGCTCATTACAGAATAGTAAGTGTGAAATAGTTATTTGTTATACAAGGGTGCAAAGTTGTATTTTACCCGCGAGTGTGGAATTGAAACACGAGCAAGCGAAAGGATTCTATAGTTGAACCACGATCGAAGCGAGTGGTTCTAAATTAGAATCCTGACCGTAGCGAGTGTTTTCAACACACGAGAAGTAAAATACATTTGCACCGGTGTGTAACACAAAACTTTTCACCTCACTGTAGCGAGGAAAGTGTAACATGCATGCAAAACAACTTCAGTATTTTTTTTTTTGTTTTTTACGTGAGTAATATCAAGTAGAATGTTGGTCAAGTGCGAGTCGGATTTTAGTTTTTCCATACATTTTGAGACCCAGCGCCTGAAGAACGCAACAAGCCATGTTTATAAAGTTATTAAATATTTACCTATTCGATTCTGTTTTTTAGTATTTGTTGTTATAGCGGCAACAGAAATACATCATTTGTGAAAATTTTGTATTATGAGCGTTTTACGTTTTGTTATCTGTCAAAAGCTACTTAAACACCACAGACATAGATCACGCAAATGCATGTACTTCGCGTGTCAGAATTCGGACTCCGAGTTGGCACTCCGACTTACATTCCGCGCGCGTCTGTTGCGGTAGCCGGTTGTCCGTCAATATTAAGAAAATACCTTATTGCAGAATCGATTTTCCGCGGACAACGGGGAATTCAGATCACTAATTCGCCCGTGTGACGTCAAAGTAGGTAGAAAAAAGTGACACGGTCGGTTTTCATACAGATTATGGTGTTTAAGTTATCTAGTGTATATCTATATCTGTGTTAAACACGCTCCAAGGTCAAATTACTTTCCCCACTAGTGGATAAAATGCGTTTTTGCCCACTGGTTTTAAAGGATAAAAGACGGTTTTCCGAGGCAGTGAGGGTAAAAGGTTTTTTCACTATACCTTCCGGTCGATTGCGAAACGCTTCGGACGTACGTCAGGTACATCTAGATGTTTTTATTTTAAAATAAAAACATTTCCAATCCTAGGGGATTAGGTGTCAAAAGCGGACCCCGGGCTCCTTTAGGGGCACAACCGGGAATAACGCTAGGAGGATGATGACAGTTGATATATCCTAACGCTCGTTTGAAAAGTAACGTAATGACCTCTGTCAGGTACAAGGTCAAATAACAATGTTGCGTCCAACGTTGCAGTCCAGTCCCTGCCATGTTGCTGCCTGCCAGCCGTGTTTACACCGCACTAGATCAAAGCTAGTTCCAATTCCCTAGATTTCTAAGAAAGTCCGCGGACCAGATATAACCGGTACCTATGGAATAACTTCTGCGTCTAGGCTTGGCTTACATAGTTAATATCTACAAATAAATGCCTTTATAAACTACTTACGAGTACGATCACCGAATTCGGCCTTTCCGGACTACGTTCATTAAAAAAACAAGTATGTTTAAAAAAGAAAATCAAGCTATTAATATTGTACTCCTTAGCCTAAGGACGCCTGTGACTCCGGAAGAATCACAGCGCGTGGTTCGTCATTTTGCACGTTAAACAGATGCTCGGGGGCTCTGGCTACTCCACCACCAAAAACACCCACACACACACACACACACACACACACACACACACACACACATTCCTACAGAGCAGGCAATGGTGTTTTATGGCTGCGGGCTTCTAGAAGGTGGAGGTACTTCCCCGGTTGGTGTTCAGAGCAGAACACAATATAAAGTAATATACATAGTAAATAGTTTTTAATGTCATAGCTGCCATGATACGCAGCGTAGAATAATATTTTAGTATGTATCTATATACATATTGTGCTCAACTCACACCTTCCGGTTTTCCATAGGGAAAACCGGAAGGTGTGAGTTGAGTTGGATAGTTGATTGGATTATTTTATAATATAAATAAATATGTAATTGAATGAGTTAATACTGAGTTGTTTTCTATTTCTGAATACCGAAGAAGGCGGAAAGATTATTCGGACCAGTTGGGCTGCTAGAATGTTATAATCTTCATAATTGTATGCAATAAACAGACGACCGCTTTGGCCTAGTTGGTAGTGACCCTGCCTACGAAGCAAGAAAGGGCATTTATTTGTGTGATGAACACGAATATTTGTTCCTGAGTCATGGATGTTTTCTATATATTCAAGTATTTATTTATATATATAAGTATGTTTATCGTCGTCTAGTACCCATAAGTACAAGCTTTGCTTAGTTTGGGACTAGGTCGATTTGTTTAAAAAAAAAAAGAAAAAAGAACCACTCCGTTGCCATGTATATATCTCTCTCGCTTCTTCATCGTGTATGGCCATTGTTGGGCATACGCCTCTCCAAGTTTATTTATTTACTTATTGGAAAGCCAACAGCTCACAAAACTTAACATCCTGCTAATATTATAAATGCGAAAGTTTGCATGTTTAGAGTTTGGATGTTTGTTACTCAATCACGCTAAACGGTTCACCTGATTTGGATGAAATTTTGCACGAAAATAGTTTATAGCCTGGTGTAAAATATAGGATAGTTTATCCCGGCCCCACGCAGACGAAGTCGCAGGCGGAAGCTAGTCAGATTTAAAAACAAGGGGCCAATTATAGCTTCTCACAGATAGAATTTTCTTCCATTCCGCCTAATTTGCCGTAGCTTGCCCCCAGACTGGCCCTGCGATTGTTTTTTTTTATGTCGTCCAACCATCATTGTATATGCATACAAGTATTTAATAAACATAGTGTAATGTGTCCAGTGTAATTAAAAATCCACCTACGATATCGCTCGGTTAGACAAAACCTGACGCCGTCCATTCCAAAAAAATAACCTTAAAATTGCCATTAAAATTAAGAAAAAACCGACACTGGTAAACTAACACTCTTCCAAATGATGGACGTAGCTAAAAACTAGAAATCTAGAATGTATATACCGCGTCAAGTATAGAGTCGGGTCTATACTATAGACCCGACTCGATGCTATCACTTCTTCTTCTTCTTTTTTAGCGTTCAGCAAGCCCAGCCCATATGTTTTAATGTTTTAATAATTAATAACAATTTGTAATACTTAACTATAATTTAATTTAATTTATTTCGTATCATTTGTATTTCATTTAATTCAATTATTATGATGTAATTGCTAATATGGACTTGTTCTGGATTAAATTATTTTCATTCATTTCATTTCATTCATTAATGGCGTTCTGGCCAACTACGTCGGCTCAAATTTGCCAGAATCAAGTTGCACGAGAGCTGCTCATGACCTGCGAACAAACGGACAACACAAACACATAACGACTACCAAACACCATTGTTAAAAAAGACTTATAGGAGGTAAGCATCACAAACGGGGTGTTAAGGGAGTTAAAAAGGTTAAAGTTTAATGTTATTCTTTTCTACGAACTTGGCAAGTAAACGGAACATTTTTTTTATTTTCTGTTAAACAGATTAAAGAGGCTACATTCGAAGGGAGGGCGACATAGAGTAGAGATTAAGATGCTATCATGGTATTGCAGGATACTCTAATGACAGTAATGACATCGGTAAGTGTTGCCATGACACGTGATATTGACTTCACAATAAGCAATAGCCTACGCCATTTTTTTTTTTTTAATTTTCATTTTGATTTGATAGTTAACTAGTATTTTTATTTCGTCAGAATAATATCGCTTTATGCAAAGACATCATGTTTAAAATTATAACTATATATATTCGCGCGAAAAATGTGCATATTGCACGTTCTTTAGCATAGTCCTGTTATACAGACGTCACTCACAAGAAAAAAATGGCGGTCGGCGTTTTCGGCCTTCGGCCACGAGATATCCTTACTAGTATTATAAATGCGAAAGTGTGTGTGTGTTTATTTGTACTTATGTTTGTCCTTCTTTCACGTCGCAACGGAGCGTTGTATTGATGTGATTTTTTGTATGGAGATAGTTTAGAAGCTGGAGAGTGACATAGGCTACTTTTTCCAGTGGGAAAACCTCTAATTCCCACGGGAAAATTCAATATGTTACATTTTCCTATAACCACGCGGGCGAAGCCGCGGGCATCAGCTAGTACAGATCATAAAGCTACGATTTAAATTTTCAAATTATAAATAAATCTTGCAATGCTACAAGACCTAAGCTCGGCAAGTCTTCAATCTGGTCTCTCAATGATTAGATCCAAGACCCAGATAATGACCAATGCCACGAAGCGTAGGGTTGTGGTAGACGGGCAGCTAATACATTACGTCGATGAGTACACATATTAAGGCCAATTAGCTTCCTTCAACCAAAGGCAGGATAAAGAAATTGAAAGATGAATCCAGAACGCCTGGAGAAGCTATTGGTCGATAAAAGAGCTTCTGAAGGGAGATCTTCCTTTAACCCTGAAGCGAAGACTCGTCGATATGTGTATTCTGCCCGTCCTAACCTACGGTGCCCAAACATGGTCACTCACCGAGGCACAAAAGACCAGATTGAAGGTTTGCCAACGGGCTATGGAGCGTAGCATACTGGGAGTGAAACGAATCGACCGTCTCCGAAACTCTACGCTACGCTCAAAAACCCGCATTGCCGACGTTGGGGTTAAGACCGCCAAGCTGAATTGGGAATGGGCTGGTCACGTCTGCCGCATGCATCCACAGAGGTGGGCAAAAATAGCCAAGGAGTGGGTGCCACACGACGGGCGGCGGCGACGTGGCAGGCCGAGACGGAGACGGCGGGACGACCTGGACGCATTTTGTAACAATTGGCCAGAGACTGCTCATACCCGGGACGAGTGGAAGTCGAGAGAGTTATAACAAAATAGAGTATATTCCGTGAATAGAACACCCTCTGTCCGAAACCCTTGAAATCGTTAACAATCGGCGAGTTTTCCATTAAGTTCGTACAACGTACGTGAATGGAGAGGTCAATCTGGGACTTAGGTTTCGCGTTTTCAATAGACTGCAATGTGTTTTGATTACGTTCCGACATGATAGCTCAGTGGTTGTGGAAATAGAGTTAATATTCTTAGTTCTTCTGGTTAAAACTATATAAAAAATACTTGGATAGTTTAAATTTGATAGAAAAAAGAAAGGTACTTAATAAATAATTAGCATAAAATAATTTAATACCAATCGCAAAGTCAAACGAATACCTAGGCCGTATTGAAGTAACAATGTATTTAACGCTCAATAAAACAGAATAATCGTAATAAAACATAATAGGTTAGGTTTGTAATGCTTTCCACGACTTTACTGAGCCACCGGTTATTTTACATTTACACTACTTTGTACGTTTAATTCGCCGCCAGCAATACAATTTAATTTGAACGTACGTTATTGACATTTCACTTGAACGAGTACAACATTTAAACATGTCTCCTGTCGTGACATTTAATACGTGAGTTTAACCGTGGATTTATTAGTAGGACATGTCTCACGAAAGTTTAAATTCGAACATTTAATGTCATCAGTTTGACTCTTATATTTACTTTCTGATGGCTGATCTGTCTCTTGTAATTGAATCTGGCAATTCATGTGTTTATTTTGTTCTAACAAATGGGTCATGAAGCTTTTTTTTTCTTTAAACCTAGAATTGCTCGTGTCAGTGTCATGTTGTCCTGTCTACTCCTTTAAAAATACAGGCGTGATGAGTTCTATAAGTATTTGGACCGCCAGTTGTTTCATTAATCAATAACGAGTATGAAAAAATTACAAAATTATTACAAGCAGGCAGGGATAACCTCAAATTCATCATCCACTAATCCTATTAATGTTATAAATGCGAAAGTTTGGATGTTTAGATGTTTGTTACTCAATCACGCTTAAATGGCCCAACCGATTTGGATGTCATTTTTCACGAATATAATTTATAGCCTGGAATAAAATATAGGATAGTTTTTATCCCGGGTCCACGCAGACAAAGTCGCGGTTTTAAGCTAGTATTATAATAGCGAAAGTGTGTATGTTTGTTACTCAATCACGCTTAAATGGCTCAACCGATTTGGATACAATTTTTCACGAAGATAGTTTATAAATATAACCTGGATATAAATATAGGATAGTTTTTATCCCAGATGCACGCAGAGGAAGTAGCGGACGGAAGTTAGTATTATATATTCCTAAATTACTTTTTTAAAGCTTCATTTCCACAACCTAAGCTAAACTACATAACCATACAAACCAACCAAGCTAAGCTACAAAGCTTCGTAATACCTAACCGTATTAAAACACACCTTATTTTAGATGAGGTTTTGGTGGTTTTCAACTGGAAATTTTGTAAGGCTGGCCGAATTGCATAAAAGCAGACCATTCAAAAAGCAGCTCTACCATCCAAAAAAGAAGATCACAATTCCAATGACTAGGTCTATAAGAAATCGGCCACATCAAATAATCAAAATGTTCCATACTTGAGGAGAGGTGATTAATCAACGCAGATTACTCAGCTCTCGAGTGACATTCAGAACTCCGTCCAAATGTTATTTCCTCCCCACCTCTATCGCTTTTATGCCAGTCACAGCGGCGCGGTGGCAACTTTCGCAAGTTCCTATCAGTCCAAGGTTACCACGAAAATCGACCTTGTTTGGAAGACGTAAGGTGGAAATGAAAAATCATGTTATATGTTGCCCCAATTATGCTGTAGCTTTTAATCTTCACTAGCTTCCGCCCGCGACTTCGTCTGCGTGGACCCGGGATAAAAACTATCCTGTATATTTTTATCCAGGCTATAAACTGTCTTCGTACAAAATATTATCCAAATTGTGGGCCGTTTGGGCGTGTGTTTTTTTTTTAATCTTCATTGAAAAAACAAGGCCTTTATCGTACAGCAATAACATGGTTCATTGTCTACAGTTCAGTAATTTAACTACTTATTAATTGGTACAGTTCGATTGCTAATTTAGATGTAGGGTTAGACAATATTATGTTACATAAGCCAATGTCTGCTAATTTAAGTTTGGCTTGTGTTTCAAGTACCCTGCGGTCTGCTCCGACTCGAGCACATTCCACCAATGCGTGGTAGACATCTTCTCTCACACCACAAATCGAGCAGTTTGGAGAATCAACCACTCTCATCAAATGCCCGAACACATTTAGTCCAAACATCCAATCATCCAAACTTTCGCATTTATAATATTATAGTAGGATTATGTCTTCCCGGAAGGTTTGGTCGTGAGACAATTATTTTTACTCTTTTATTGTCCAACATACAAACATCACCAGTGTTGCCATATGTTCCTGTCTACGCGTTTTCCGCCAGGTTCGCAGCCGCCTAAAGGATGAATATCTCCACCGGTCCGGGTCCGGCCCGGACCCAGCCGGCACTCGGTCACCGAGTTATTTGAACATTCGCCCGTCCGCTCACCGGCAAACGGTGACACCACAGGATGTTAATAATTAATAGGCGAACTTTGTGACAGTGACGAAGACTTTATTTAGTCGGGTTATGTGTGTAACCGAGCGGTAAGGCGCGTGACTTTCAATTTGGAGGTCGTGGGTTCGAACCCCAGCTCGTGCCACTGGGTTTGTCAAAAAACTCATTTACAAAATATAATTTATTTATTTATTTATTTTAGGGATAACAAACAACTATACAAACCATGTTACAATTAGTGTTACAAATAAGTATTATGTTATGCACAGTCAACAACGTTATCCACGAGTTATATAATTTGGTACTACTTTTCGGTGAAAACAGCATGAGGAACCCGCAAGTCCCAACAAGGTTCAGTTTTTCCTCTGATCCGATGGCAGTCGCTTTCGTAAAACTTGTGCCTACGCCAAATCTTGGGATTAGATGCCAAAGCGGACGCCAGGCTCCTTTAGGATACAACCGGGAAAACGCTAGGAGATTGTTTGTTTGTTGAAAAACGGGTCGCATTTGTCAATCGATTATATCGTTTTTTATTGTCGATTCAGGATTCACAATTAAAAAGATATATATATAAATAAATGTCAGTCGAGTTCCGCAGATCACAGAGTCACTAGTGTTAGTAACTAGTAACAAGCGAGTTGGTTGTTTTGTTTAGTCGAAGTACGAGTCTCGTTGAATGCCCGGATATTGGGACGGGTTCTTCGATATCCTGGATTTTATGGTCGCAGCAACATTGTTCCACGGTTTTTACATACATACATACATACATACATACATTATCGCCTATTAGCCGTACCTTTGTTTGATTTGTAAAAGGTCTTTATCCTACTAATATTATAAATGCGAAACTTTGGATGTTTGGATGTTTAGATGTTTCGATGTTTGTTACTCAATCACGCTAAAGCGGCTCAACCAGTTTGGATGAAATATTGCACGAATATAGTTCATAGCCTAGTGTTAAATATAGGATAGTTCCGGGTCCACGCATACGTAGTCGCGGGCGGAAGCTAGTTTATCATAAAACAATTAGTACTAGTCGCAAACAATAAAGTCACTTACCATTACCATACCCTACTGTAAAAAAAAAAGATGTAGTTACCTAATTAAGATAATATAGTTATAAGGCAGGCTCCTTAACACAAAAAATCTTTTAAATTTAAGATTAGTAGTTAAGACTGTAATTTAACCCCTACTTTTTTATTGAAATAAACAGTTCAACATTTTTTTTTTTTTTTTTTACTAGTAGTACTACTACAATATAATATATACACTTACTTGTATCGTATATACCAAACATAAATTAATTAATGATACTTTCTTCTCGTACAGGCTAGCTTGCACATTTAAAAGCTCCTTACATTCATAAAAAAGATTTGATTATTACATAAAGAAACGGATAAAATTAGTTCTAATACTACGGCGAATAAATACTAAACGAATCGTTATCTAATTACTATTAAGTAGGTATTGCTTTATGTGACCTATCGTATTTACCCTTTTAACATCACCTAATATTATAGATGAGTAAAAACTCTTTCTCCGCCATCCAAAATCGACTATAATACCATACCAACCGATATAACCCATACCGCTGAATCACATTGTTATATTTATAGCTTCGACACTCGATAATCGAAAATGAATTAACATAATAGGCCCCCAGCGTCTCTTCTCTGTCTAACAATAACTAACTACGCTAACTTACTCATGCACTCTTCTTGATTAATATTTGCCAACCAAAAGAGAATTCTACTTACTAGGACCAAGATTCACATTACAATGATAGAGTTAGAGGAGATACGAGTTTGGAATGGTTACATGGGTTATGTATAACGTACATGAGAAGACAATCTTGGTCGTGACCGGCTGCGTGTATGTGTGTGTGTTAGGTGTGTGGGTGTGAGTGAACTACGATTGTACGGAACTGTGTCCATTACTTCCACGGACGGTTCCTATTAAACTACTTAAAGGTCTTATACTTAGATAAGTTCGGAATACCATCATTAAATTGTATCTAGGAGACGCTATTTGATGATGCACTATTGCAATGTGACAGAGGAGCCAAAGCTCATTTCACTGTTATTTTTTGATAGTCGTTACAACGCCAATCCTGCCAAAGAGGGCTGTAAACGCGGCTGTGACGGAAAGACATTGACGCCGAGGATATTCCAAGTCCTAGGCTTTGAATGTAGGTGGAGATACTTTCCCAGATCAGCTGCTCCAAGAACGACATGGCATTTTCTCGAATTATACCCCCTTTTTCCCTCCAAGACGTGCTAACATGCGATTGCCTATACTCAGCGAAAGCACACCAATACCAACCTATTCTGTTTACAGTTGTTAGTTGGGCCGTCTACACTTTTTCTTCTTTGCCTAAAGGTTGACTGTTCCGCCCGGCTTTTTTTTTTTTTTTTTTTTTTTTGAACCTGACCGTGGCTATAATAGGACGGACCCAATATAGCGGTCGAATTGCATGGTTGGAGGGTAGCCTGGGGAAAATCCAGGGGGAGCCTCCGGCACGACCACGCGGGAAAGTTTGTACACTGGAATACTCTACGAGTTTGCGCTCCAGTGAGATTGGTTGAACGGTATCAACCGAATCTGGGGTGTGAGTGGTGTCGAACTACTGGGAGTTTTATCGCTGGTTCGCTAAAACCTAGCCTAGCTGAGAAGAGTCCAGCAAGAAACTCAGCTAGGCCCGACCTGGGTCGGACTGACTCTACCCGGTATGCGGCGGTACCGGGACGAATAGGGGCTGTATGTGTCTGTGTTGTCGTGGATTCGCGGTGGACGTCCCCGCCGGCGGGAACGCCGAAGTGTACGCGATGGGATGGACGCCGAAAGCGCAGCGTTCCATCTTTCGATGGACGCTGTGATTTCGTCGTCCGGGTCCGTGAGTGTGTGCCTAGGACGCCGGACCGTGGTTCCGCCCGGCGACATTAAGTCCGCCTTTTGAGAGACTGCCCTCGACCACTGCCACGCCGACTGCCAACTGCCATTACAAGGCAGGCTTATCAAGCGATGGCTGGATGTCGTGAAGGCCGACATGAGCGAAAACGGGCTTATAAAAGAGAACGCCCAAGATCATGAAAAGTGGAGAAAAGAGAGTAGGAAAGCTGCATAAACTGGGATAACAAGAAGAGCAATAAAAGTGAAATAAATAAATAGGTATTACACTTGAAATAATAGAAATGCGGCATAGTATAGTGGGCACGCACAGAACCCGTCCAGCACGAATAGTGCCTAGTGTACAACTGTACAGTACCTACCTACGCCCGCAACATGGACCAGCTGGAGTCATCGTACCGCCGCCGGCGCAAGTTCTATGCTGCACCATATGGTAAGATCAAACTGGCCATTTCCCTCTCATGGAAGTTAGTTAGCAGACTAGCCAGCTCAGACGTGTTGGTGTCTGAGATAAAACCATCTCGACGACCGCTTTTAGCCCTTTGGTATTTCAGTCACCGGTAATAATATCAGACAAGAAAAAGCGTGCAGAAATATCTGACACGCTCGAACGGCGCTATAAATAAGATGGTGTTATATAATATAAGGCTCATTCCATATAATGTAAGAACTTTAACGGACATATTCATCTACGTTTCGTCGTTTATCTAGGATATTAAAGTAAAACATTGTACTAGATTTACTTATTTCGATCACTAAGTACTTTTCACACATAACAATAGAATATATTTTCCGTTTCAAAATTATCCATGAATCTGTTATTCAATTCAAAACATTTATTTCGACAAACTGGGATCATAGATACAGTTAGTTACAGTTAGCCTAAAGTTAGCAAATATTACTAAACTTAACGTAATACATATAAAATAAGGACAGCACTTAGTAGGGCTGGACTGTCAGTACGTGGATCATGTGACTGAGATGTGATTCAGATACTCACAATCAAACCTCTGGAAGGATACCACTATCTAGAGCTAGCCCGCACCCTGCGCGCCAGGGATGTGCTGCGTTTCTTCATAGTTCTATAGAAACAGTCATCTCTGGCATCCGCGAATATCCCGGACGCACTACAGAAACGTTATATGGAATAGGGTATATTGGCGCGACTTGTCCTGGCGTATATCCGTGCAGGAAAGGGCAGGTCACTGTACTGCCTACGAAGGCAGTGGATTCGAATTTCTGTAAGGGCAAGTGTTTATGTGATAAGCACAAGTATTTGTTCTTCTTGGATGTTTTCTATCTAGTTAGTAAACAAGGTGAGCACCTTGCGAGCGGAAGGAATCCAAATAACTCAGGCGCGTTTATGTCGGAGATAAAGCCGTCTCGACGACCGCTTTTAGCCCAGTTGGCAGTATGTAACTAGTAGCACTAGGCTCAAAACCCGGTAAAGGTCAATATTTGTGTGATAAGCACATTAGTATATTTGTTCCTAGGCAGCATATAAGTTGTCAGTTGATGAAAAGTCACCTTGTTTGTGGTGTTAGTCTCGCGGATGATAGATTATCAGCACGCGGGACAAGCACCGACCACGACTGGCGGTGCGTCGTAGTTACGAGCGCAGGTTATTTACAGATACACTATAAACATAGTATATATGTCGGTCGTGTTTCGATAACGTAACGAGCGGCGGGCGGGGCTGCAAAAACTGGCCGCAGAACCGGTCGCGCCGAAATACGCCTGTAACGAAACCACTGCGCGTGCGCCGCTCGAGGTTTTATACTGTAGCAAACAAGCATACGGCCTGCAGGCACCGTGGCCTAGGGATGACTGTAACTCCAGAAGAAACACAAGCGAGTTGATGAACCTCTCTTGAGTTGACAGCTCTCTATTCTCAACACAGTGCATCTCCGCGAGCTCTAGCAACAAAATCAAAATCATCCAGGAACACACCTCCATGCAGGTTCCTCGGCAGCCTGCATGTGTTCAACTGTGAGGTGTTAGCATATCGATGCACCCATCTTTGTCGTCACGTCGTGTGTTGTGACGTCACGACTAATTGGGCTTTTTTTACAAGATTTTATTTAACTTGACCTGTTTGTTTGTTAGTTTATTACTTTTATTAGTGTGGGACAAATCTTGGAACTGAATTTTAAACAAGTTAACCTCAACCGATTGAGCCGAATTTTGGGTATAAGAATAGTTTGGATGACAATTCAATATGATGGTACCATCGAGCTGATCTGATGATGGAGATAGAAGTATGACATGGGAATTAAGGCGAAGAGTACTGGTACTTGGCAATAAAAGCTTGTACTAAAAATGATTTTTTGACAAAAGTTTATTTACTATCCATGTCATTTAAATGAGCTTATCAAACCAAGAGCGCTGACATTAAAGTAGCCACGTCACACCAAAATGGCGCCCAAACTCGAATGGCAAAAATACGAATCGCATTTTCGTGTTCACCGAAATCGTTAATGATGCAGCGACCGTTACCGAGATTAATTGCGGGTCCAGCTTCCCAGGCTCCGGCCAGAGCACTGTAATTTGAATCCTCGTGAAACGTGCTAAGTACAGAGCATAAGAGTCGATTTTTAACTTCTTATGGACGAGATAGAAATTTTTTATAGGTTTGGTCTATAAGGCTGCTCAGGATTGCGGCGTCTAGAAACGCGGGGGGAGGCCTTTGCCCACCAGTAGCACATACAGTTAAAGCCTCTTGATAATAATAGTATGTACATACCTACTTATATGTAGTTCGGAACTAGCCCCTTATTGTAGCGTTGTCCAAAGGATTAATTACGTAACTTTTAGGACAAATCAACTTTCATTTTCCTATACAAAAAATTACTCTTAGATCTTCGTAACGTAACGTTTTTTACGTAGGTAGGTACGTTAGGTCGATCTAAATGTAATTGGCGTGGGCAAATGACAGCGACTTGTTCTAACGCTCATTCCAAAAGGTAACCCATACCCTTCTATATACCCTTGTGCACAAAAAGCACCCCGAGCCCACTGGCTAATCCTATGTATTGGTTTAGGCACCAGTTCTGGCTAAAGCGACTGCCATCTGATCTATCATCCCAGAGGGAAAAAGCCCTTCTTTGCTTTTAGCAAGCGCTTCGTTTTAATATTAAATTTAGTCCGGCCATTGAAGACTCATTCATTACAATTTCTTTACCCTGTTAGCTTTGCTCAGCTTTCACCTCGAACCGTGAGCTTTTACGTCACTCCGCACTTTATAATCATAATAGAACTTTATGTAAAGCTCGCTACGTAATAAAGCTCTAAGGTTTCTACGGACTATAAAACACTGAATCACCTTCTAGCTGTGCCCGGTGGGTCCCCTACAGGAGCCCGGAGTTCGCTTTGACATCTAATCCCAAGATTTGACATAGGCACTAGTTTTACGAAGCGACTAGCGAGCGAGCGATATTACCTACACTGAATATTGAAATTAAAATAAAACATAATCAAAACCTCGTATTACGATCGTTCCTATACTCAATACATCTAGTTTGGTTAAAAACAAAAAAAAAATATTCAGACTACTTAGCTTTATTTTTAACCTTAAGATTAATATGAGTACTAAGTGTAGTTAGGAGACGAAATTAGACTAGTTGAAATTTTCTTGATAAACATACTCAAATATATGTAGTGTAGTGGCATATAAGTATGTTTATCAAGAAAATTTCTTCTAAGTCTCATTTCCTCTCCTACGTCAAGGAATACTCTATCTAACTTATTCACCGAACTATCCGCTAAGTACGAACCCGTGTACGCGGCTGAGCTACTTAGCGGTGACACGCGGGTGACGCGGGTGACGGGTTACCCGACGAGGCAGCTTCGAGCTCCGTGGCATAACACACATGTGGCATTATCCGGGAGTATATTCGACGTAAGTTATTGAATTGGAATAGAGTGTGTATTCGTTTCACTGTTTCTGAAATATCAAGCTTGGGGCGCGAATAAAGGATGAATACTAAAGCGATTCAAATTCGATTGGTCTAGCCGAATAGACTGTAGCTTCGTTAACGCTGAAGTGTCGTGTCGTGTACGCCGATACAATGGATTTTTCATCACACTTGCTCGAAAAGGGCTTCATAATGCGCAGACATACAGAGCTGTAATAGCTTGTGTTACGCCCACGGGCGTAATGGTTTTTTTCTTAAATTGTATCTGTCACTCATGCGGCAGTTACAAAGCAAAGAGGTTTTATATCAAATACAATGTCTGAAAACGTATCTATAAATAAATGTAAACTTAAAAAAACTAGTTAATCATGTTTCACTGAATTATTTACAGATTTAATATGTAGTTATTTAGTGTTTATGTAAAATGTTTTAAGTGTTTTCAAATCGTGGCTGTACACCGAAGGGTCTTTGCCATACGCACCTCACGTCAAATTCAACAAAATGGAGGACTGACATGTTGCAGTTTTTATTACGATTTGTATTCATTTCATCTAAAATGTATTTGTTTTCTCGCAAATGTGATGAAAAACATTGTGTATAACACGGGCGCAAGAATATTGCAAACTCGAGTCATCAAAAGCCCTCCGCCTTCGGCGTCGGGCTTCTATAGACTCTTGTTCGCAATATTCCACTTACGCCCCTCGTTAAACAATGTACTATTACAAACCGTGATGATGGTAAATATGTTAAGGGCCAAATCAGACTCGGTATCGATTAGTATTCGCTTCTGTGGTGTTGGTAAACATCTTTAGAAAGGTCCCTCCTGCATGTATGGAGTTGTGTATACAGATTCATATCAATGCATAAATATCTTATCGTGAATATTAAATTATGAATTGACAAGATTAACCAAACTTCTTAGCTAAGTCACTGATAAGTTTGCAAAGCGGACGTTTTATCTTTACTAATATTATAAGAGGTCTGTGTAATTGTAGCGTCGTAAGTTTGTGGAATGTAATGGGCATCTTTTCGTCCAATATCACGCGCTGTCTCAAGACGAGAGTCTTTGACCAGTGTTTGCCAGTGATGACGTATGGCACGGAAACGTGGTCGCTTACTATGGGCCTCACAAGAAGGCTCAAAGTCACAAAAGCAATGAAGAGGGCCATGTTGGGAATTTATCTGCGCAATCGCATCAGAAATGAGGCTATCCGCAACAGAACCAAGGTAACCGATATAGCCCTCCGAATCGCTAAACTTAGTGGGCGGCGCATATAGCACGTAGAATCGATGGCCGTTGAGGCGGAAAGGTTCTCGAGTGGCAACCACGTACCGGAAAGCGCGGCGTGGGTAGGCCCCCCAAGGTGGACTGATGACCTGGTAAAGGTCGCTGGAGTCCGCTGGATGCGGGCGGCGCAGGACCGGTCATTGTGGTAATCTTTGGGGGAGGCCTATGTCCAGCAGTGGACGTCTTTCGGCTGATATGATGATGATGATGAATGGGTAATCTCCGGAACTACTTGTCGGATTTCATAAATCATTTCACCTGAGTGTAGAATGGATTTTCTGGATACATATATCCATACTTAATATTATAAATGCGAAAGTGTGTCTGTCTGTCTGTCTGTCTGTCTGTCTGTCTGTCTGTCTGTCTGTCGGTCTGTTACCTCTTCACGCTTAACCCGCTAAACCGATTTGGATGAAATTTGGTATAGAGATAGTTTGAGTCCTGGGGAAGGACATATGATAGTTTTTATCCCCGAAATCATCTCTCAAGGGGATGAAGTGGGGGGTGAAAGTTTGTATGGAGCTATACGATATAAACGAGTTCCACGCGGACGGAGTCGCGGGCAGAAGCTAGTAGGCTATATTTTATCCTGCGGGTTTGCCTGAGGCAGGCGACGCGACGCGGGCGCAGCTAGTCACAAATATGTATAAAGTGCAAGCTGCCCGCCTGGGTCCAGCCGAATGATATCCCTATTTACGAACTTACACAGCTACAACCTATATTAGAATACTCATATGGAATGCCGCTTAATTAATTTACTACAAAATGCGAGAGAGGTCTTTCGAGGAGATATATACATATTATTATATTAAACTCCTCCATCTCCGATGGAACGTAGGTAAGACATAAGTAGACCGTTGGACCACCTACGTACATGAGGGTTCGCCGCATAGGTACAAATGTAATGTAATGTCTACAAATTATATACTCGATTTAGTCGAGCGACGTCCATTGACGACCGATCAAGCAGTTGGAATAAACGGGGGTGAGGCCAAAGACGTCGCTGAACAGAACGTGGTGCGAGACCTTTTGTGACTCTAGGGTGTCTTAGGACAGGAACAACACACTTAAGCACTAACTTAATGTAAAAAACTTTAGCATAAAACATCTTTCTCGCTGTGGAACGATGGCCTTAGCCCTCGGTCAGCGGTCCGCGGTATGCTAATCTAACCTTACCGTGAATAGAACTTAACGATCGGCGAGCAGAGAATAAGCTACACTAGGGCTGGCATGGCACTAATAGCCAGGCAACATCGTGAGCCTGCCGACAAATATAGTTATTTATTCGATTAGGCAATTTAAAATTTTAAAATAATAAGATTAAGCCTGATTGCTGGAAACGTAACATATTTTTTCTAAAGAAATAAACAGTTAAATTTTCAGAACAGCAATTCACCACGTTCATTGTTTTATCGTTTATATCGTAACTCCATACAAACTTTCACCCCCTACTTCATCCCCTTGGGGGATGATTTCCGAGATAAAAACTATCATATGTCCTTCCCCAGGACTCAAACTATCTCTATACCAAATTTCATTCAAATCGGTTCAGCGGTTTCAGCGTGAAGAGTGTAACAGACAGACAGACAGAGAGACAGACACACTTTCACGTTTATAATATTAGAATGGAAGTATGGATTTCTCTAAATTACTCTCTTGTAAGGGTATCCACGGAAGATCAGCGTCAAGGTATTTACATGTGTCATTAATCTGAGTGGAGTCCTTTTCTCTGACGCTTTTGTTAGGTTAACATTTCGCGATAGTTTTAAGCAAAAATGTTTATTTTCATGTGTTAGTCTAAGTAGCGTCTTGAATAAATATTTTTTCTTTCTTTCATATTAAGGTACTTGCCAACAGTGAAAATAATGGTTTTTTCATTAGCAACAATTTCAAAAAAAGTATTGTATCTCTTCAAGGAACTTTCAAAAAAATTAGCCGACACCACCGGGGACGGAAGAGCTGGCGGCTTCCTCTCCTCGCTCAACGCATTAGTATTGCGATACAGCGGGGAAATGCCGCCAGCATCTTCGGCACCATGCTGCGGGGAGACCCTTTATTTTAGTTATAAGTAGTAGTGTATATTTTTAATGATTAATCGGTGCCTTATCTATACTGTAATTGTATCTATTTTAGTACAAAATGAAAGTATTTTAACAATAGGTTAAGTTAAAATGTTACTAACCGATATGGAACTTGTTCTGAAATAAATGTTTTCATTAATTCATTCATAAACATTACGAAAATACTCGGATAGAATCAATCTTTCATTTATTTTGGCAATTTTAAGATTAAATTTTTATTTAAACTAACAGTAAGAAAGTTGTTTGATCACATGCAAGTAATCCCTAAAAAAAATATAGTTAACAAAGGGTTTTTGACCGTTCATAAAATGAAGCTGATTTGACTTTCGCCAAGTACCGTATTCAAAAAAAATCGGTAATAGTTGGTGCGGTCACGATTCTAAGCATTCAGGGACCGGCAGATTGGTATGAGTAGCATTTTATGTAAGTGGGACTTGGAATATCAGTCTGCCTTCGCCAACCCTATTCCAGGGGCATGCTAGACCTGGCCAGAAGCGAACGGACTGATACCGGATGAATAACGACCACCCGCAGTCGGGCCTAGCACAGCCGCACGACTGCAGTCCTGAAACGACACTGACTAATGCATACAACGATATGATTTGTAGTTCGTTTTGAAATTTTGTCATTGTGAACCATAACTTTACATTCAGTTTTTGGTATTTTTTAAAAGCTTATATTTAACTTGACCTGCAGGTCGATCACGTAACGCATTCTATGTACGTCAGGTAGATCTAAATGTCAAATTTCATATGAAAAAATTACAGTTAAACTGTCCTAACGCGCGTTGGAAACGTTACGTGGCTACCCCTCTAGGTTCGTTTGTTTGTTAGTTTGTTAGTATGGGAAAAATCTTGGAACTAAATTTTGAACGTCATCAATTCAATATTATGGTACATCGAGCTGATCTGATGATGGAGACAGAAGGTGGCCATGGGAATTGAGTACTTAACTTGACTAGTTGATGAAGGTATACAGATTTTTTTGACAGAAACGACACCAGACGCAAACCAGCATACGACGATGGCTAGCAGACACCGTACCCTATACATACTGGACTCTCCTGAGGAGTCACTAGCCCGTTGGCGACCCTCTACTGATTTGAGGATTCCTTTTTTTGACAGCTAGGCTTGAGATAAGTTTAGGTTTCCTTTTCTTAACACAGCACACCCTTGCGAGCTCTGGCGAGAACACCAAAGAGAGCGAAAACACTACATGCCTAATACAGGATAACAAATAGTATCAAATATAAAAATCGCTGTAGGCCTCGGCGGAGAAGACTTTTTACCCCTTGGCCTCGAGACCCTCGGTCCGTGGGGTTCCAGTGCGTATAAGTCGCGAAATGTCTGATTGATGTAACTGGTGACCGAAGAGGTGGCGGCATTCTCGCACAACGCTACAGCATTGCAATTCAGCGAGGACCGCCAGCATCCTCGGTAAAATGCCTCGAGGGCCTTTTCTAGATTTAAGTTTAGTTTTATTTTAATTTAGTTAATGTTAATTATCATCTGGTTTATACTTTAGAAAATAAATATTATAAGATTACAAAGCTACAGTAGAAATTTTGTATGTTTTGTAATTTTATGCAATTTCCTTACGACTTTTTTTTTTTTTTATAATCCAAGGATTGCCTTTTCCCAAGACTAACTGTATTTGCCATTTTCCGTTGGCCGCTAAACCCCGGATAGAGCAGCACAATAACTAACAACAATAGGATCCTATTACGATGCACCAACACTCAATCATATCACAGCGGACGGCATACAGACCAACGGAATTAATCATTCTCAGTCAATACACCTAATTAATGAATTGTTCACTCATCGGCCCAGCACGACTTCAGTTTTTTACTTTGGCGATAATGAACCTTACTAACTTTGATATCAGGTTCATTTTTGAAATACTTGATTACAACATTTATGCGTCAAATCGAGTTGTTGAAAACGAAACTCTGTCATAAAGGCGCTAGGTTCGTTACCGATTAACGATTGTTTATAATATAAGGTCCTATAGCAACGTTTCTAAAACTAATGTTTCGTGGACTACTATTAAGAATTGCAGATACTAGCTACTGATAGTAGATAATACGAGTATAGGATTATAGGGGCCTTTGATATTTGATCGAAATCTGAAGCAACTAACAAGAATATATGCCTCCTGTTATCATCCGAACCTATAACACACGGTATTGCATGCCAAATAAGGTTAGTTGGCTGAGTTAGGTACCTACATGACTTTATAGATTAGCTAATTTAGCAAACGCCGAACGCCTTTTTTACCAAAATAGACTCCGCCGCAAACTTGGTTTCTGTGACCCACCTCACCATAATAGATGCATGGAGGCTTTCTAGGGTTCCGTAGTCAACAAGGCACCCTTATACTTTCGCTATGTGCGTCTGTCCGTCTGTCCGTCTAGGGCTTAGCTCAGGGACCTTTACTACTCGTACTAGAAAGCTGTAATTCGGCATAGGTATATAAATCAATCACGCCGACATAACTATCATACACATACATTCTAGTAAATTACTACTACTAATTTTATTATTTATTATTGACGTGTAAATTGGTTTTATAAATAAATTATTATGATTAAAATATTGAAAAAAGATTTTTTTTTAGGGTTGCTCGCCCTATACATAAAGTATGTATTTTTTTCTCCTCCGTGGTGTGGCGTTTTATATCCTACCTGTCTTTGTTACATAGACACGCGCGTGCATCGTCAAGTTGGCGCGCGCGTGTCGATGTAACAAAGACAGATAGGCAACTACGGGACCCGACACTGCGAATGGCCCGACACGCCCTAGCCGGTTGTTTTTCAGTATTATTTTGCATATTTTTTTATCACACGGCTGTAAGGTACCTTTTCTACTAAACCGTAGGGCCAAATTTACGGACTTGTAATTAACATACAACTAAAAATAAAACTATTCAACAAATGTTACATTACATCATATAATTTTCCAACTAGCGATGAAAAAATTGTTTTTATTTTCCACTTTTACAAAACATTCTTATATCTCCAAAACGACCGCCATAGGTACCTTTACCCGTGGAACGACAAAAATATGTTTCTAACATATGTTATTATATTATTTGCTGTCAATCCTTACAGTTCCTTTTCCTGTAATTATTCCATCACTCCTGTATATAAATGAATCATCCTTGTATATAATATATTTAAAGCCTTTTATAATTTTTAGTCATGTCATATTATAATTATTATTCCACCCTATCCTGGTCTTTAAGCTACGGTAGCCTAGTGGTTCAGGCATGCGGCTGTCAAGCGGCGGTCGTGGGTTCGAATCCCGGCTCGTACCAATGAGTTTTTCGGAACTTATGTACGGAATATTTACCGTTAGCTGTTCGGTGAAGGAAAACATAGTGAGGAAACCGGTCTAATCCCAATAAGGTCTAGTTCTCCCTCTGGGTTGGAAGGTCAGATGGCAACCGCTTTCGTAAAACTAGTGCCTATGCCAAATCTTGGGATTAGGTGTCAAAGCGGACCCCGAGCTCCTTTAGGGTCATAACCGGGAACAACGCTAGGAGAATGATGATGACCACCCTATCCTGGTATTTCCCTTGTCTTCCAAAATGTTCGATCTGTCCGTATTTTTACTTTTAATCCCGATCCTCGTACTTTAGCTGGAAGCGCCAAGCGATGCCATTTAAAAAATGACAAATTCGTGTTTCATTGTTCGAATTTGGAAATACATTTGTTGAAATTACGCCTGAATACGTGCGCATATAAGTTATCGTATCAGAATCGATTGTTTTTTTAAGCTTTATCATTTGGTTTGCGTTTCGTAAAGCTCTATCGTAGACGCAATCAAAATTATTAATAGGTAAAAGACAAAGAAATTCCATCTGACTTCACTGACAGATGAGAAAAATGTATTAATTATCGCAGTCGGATAAAAAGTATCCTAAGCAACATAATAATTTACCTATAAAAAAAATGTTTCATGTTCTTCCGTTCATTGGAAGCTGAGATCCTTCGTGACAAAACAATGTTTTCTGAAATGATACTGGCTGTTTTTTTTTTAATTCAGTTATTTCTTATAAGTGTCTTCATATTTGTAATATTGTATAATTTTTCTTAAAACAAAAAAAAACAATCGAAATAGAATAAAATTAAGTAAAGTTTGCTTAATCAAACCTGATTAGCCAAGTCTATTTTGTTTTGAGGCTTGCACTACATTGAATATTGAATGTAGTGATAAGTGCCTGGATTCAACACGCGAAAAAGCCATATAGCGAGTTCTTTAGAATTGCGTGTCTGAAGATAAACGCAGCGAAAGCTGTACTTCGCATATCTTTATGACTAAAGAACCACTAAGGGAATCCAATTTAGATTCGAAACTATTCGTTTAGAACTTAAGATTTACCAATAAGCTCGATATAGGTCCCAATATACCAGATTTTTTCCGCCATGGAGCCAGCCACGAAATCGCATAAAAATAAGGGGCACTTAGTTAATTTATGGATGGATCAACTGTTTTTTTTTTGCGACTCCGTAGCTGTTAGTGTCCTGGGAAGTATTGTTCAGTATGAACATCTTATTCGCATTTGGCCATTTCGGATCATGACCCCGAAAACACCCAGTATAAGACACAATATATTAAGACATTAGAAGTGTCTCAATTGTATCCACACATTATTAATAAATTTACTACAGCGTCAGAGAGTCATTGACACAACAACAATATATTACAGCCCATTAAGAACTAAACCTCATTTAAACTTGTCTTAAACGGGCGCAAGGTAACAAATCACCGACCGTAGTCAATCATCACGGAATCACGGTAATATCTATTCTGGTAATATCCCGTGTTTAAATAACCTGTTTTGAGGGGTCGTCATTAATTTTGATGTGAAAATTCTTCTGTGAGAGTGCGTGGATACTATAGACATGATTCGAAATTGGTAACGTAATAGGAAAATAAAAGCAAGCCTTGATTGACCTACTTCATGCAATCATTCATATCAGCCGAAAGACGTCCACCGCTGGACATAAGCTTCCCCCAAAGAGTGCCAAAGTGACCGGTTCTGCGCCAACCGCATCCAGCGGAGTCCCGCGACTTTTACCAGGTCATCAACGACGTCAGGGACGTACTTAATTTGTACAAAGAGGAAAAGTCCGAGAGATTATAGCTCTGTAAATTTGTAGGTGTAATCTAGACCAGTTTATAGAATGGATCTTATGGATGGACATAGGTACGGGTTCTCGCGGGCGGAGCCGCGTGGTGTGTTAGTTTAGTAGTCCCTGAGAAAAATAGAACAAAAAATCAGATGATTAAGAGGATTCTCAGGAAGTGAAAAGGGAGGTCGAAATGGCGGGGAAAAGCTTGAATACTAACGCAGCGTCAGAACTGCCGATACATTAGATTACCTGCGTAATTATCTGGCCTGAAACTAACCTCACGTTGTGTGAAATCGCGGGGTATCTGGCAAACTGCGTGACAGTTCTACATTCCACATTCAGCTATCGCAATCCTAACCGGCCAGTATGAAATACAACCGAATGGGCTGTCAATTTGGCACATGACCGATATACCAACGATTTGAAAGGGACTGGCCGGTACTACCCGATATATCAGCATGTCAGCGATTACAGGGCTCATACGAAATGCGCCAATTAGGTCCATGACTCTATCAGATTCTAGACTGAGTAGACTTTCCCTGTAAGTAGATAGTTTAGAAGTGGTTGTCTATAAATAGTGTTAGCAGATCATTCTAATCATAGTCGGTAGATAATTTGTAATGAAGTTTAATAATAGTCAAAAAAGTCTACGTAGATTTACGAAAGATTTCATATTATCTAGTCAAATCTTTCAGCGGTGTACTTTGTATTCTGTTAATAGACAGACGTGTAGATAATAATATTATCTATAGTCTATACTAATATTATGTACGCAAAGTAATATGTACTTATGTATGTATATTATAATTTTTTATTTATGTAATTAATGTATTTATTTATTATATTAGGAAATGTATTTTCATTAGCTACCTATCCTTTTATTTTGTGTTTTTCTTGGTCAACTGCCTGCACCTATAAGCTTTTCTGTTTAGCCATGTGGTTGACTGGTAGAGAATGCCTTAAGGCATTAAGTCCGCCATTTCTACTTCTTATTTGTGCAATAAAGTGCAAGTAAATAAACAAATAGTATTATAACGAAAAAGTGTCTGCTGTCGGGGAGATTGTAGCTTTGTAAGTTTGTATGTTTTAGACAATATCTGGAACAGCTTCTTATCCGCTTTCAACAATTCTATCACCTACGTGTAGAATGGACTTCATGGATGGTTATAGGCTGAAAATCCGGCGGGTTTGCCTGCGTTATTTGCAATACTCAGGCATAGCCGCGCGGGTAGCTAGTATTTAATATAGAACACAAAGAGACATAGCATATACCGCATACATAAACAAGAGACACCCCACATATAATACTAAGGAATACCGCTTGACAAGTGCGGTACCGTAAAATGGGGTGAGTAGGGTTCGCGGGGAGAGTTGGGTTATGAATGGGGAGAGAAGGGATGTAATGGGGGTGAGATGGGATTTTAAGGCTACTGCTACTAAAATAATGTATTCCAATTTACAATGGAGCTATAATAGCTCATAATAAAAAAAAACGATCCAACAATCTTCCGAAATCACCTTTGTATGAAATCCCATCTCACCCCAATTACGAGGGACTACGGGGTAAGGTGGGATTTCCTGTTTACAAAAACACAACAAAAACTAAAATACAAACGTCCGGAACATTTATTATATACACCATTCAGTTTGTATATGTAAAAATAAAATGCTATCGAGGTATGAATGTCAGTTTTGCCCCTACTCACCCCATTTTACGGTACTGCGCTTGACAAAAGTTATTGAAGCAAGTCGTCGCCTTCGGCTTACAGTAAATAACCGGTTTCTCCATTAATGTAATTAGCCTACAGGGATGGAACCTTGTAATAGTGGGCCGGGGGAATTTATTCGTGTTTGCGAACAAACCGCGGATAAATCCGAAAGCGTTAGGCCTGGATGTGCGCAGACTAGACAGAAACAGTGGTTCCACAGATTAAAGTCATGTTATTAACATACACAAACATTTTGTATGTATTAGGCTTCATGTATATTGTAGTGTAGAATCATCACAGTCTACCACGGACCTTGGATTCCACAATTTATATTAGGCAACCAAATGGACAAAGGTCACAACAATATTATTAATTGTCCCAGTGGTATATTAATTGAGGCAATCATCCAGAGGAGCAGGATTCTGTTCCCAGCATACATAGCTGTGTAGTGAACACCTGTCTGGGGGAACGGTAGTGCCCCCGCCAAGTCGAGCAAAACAAAGAAGCACGGCCGTAACATCCTTTTCTCGAAAACATTCAATTTGAACTTGTATTTTAAGAGCTTTTGCCCGTCAAAGGTCCTTAGTTTTGTCACTGACACACTCACTGACTTACTGACTGATCCACCTAATTCTAAGGTACTTCTAGCAGACCCACAAGCTCCAAATTTTAAATGCTATTAGTGTTTAACCTATCAATTTATAAAAAGCCTAAAAAGATAGCAATTTCAGTCACGTTTCAGAGGTATACAAACTGCAGAAGTAAGTTTGTAATCTTATACAAATACATGCGAGTACAAAGTTCCTGCAAATAGCAAGGTAGGTACAGTGCACTTTGCTATGTATTTGCATGCAGTTAGTGTTAGATTAGATAGAGACTAGAAAACCATAACGTTATTTGCGGTTGGTAAAATAACATCTTCATACAAAAACTATGCAAAAATATTATTCCCAGCTGCATTCATAATTTGTATGTAACGATAACAAAATAACCTACAAAAAGAAGTGAGATCCCATAAAAAACTCATCCACCGTAAAAAGTTCTGAAATATTTCGTAGAGCCAAGTCAGGCATTGTTATTAATCTTTATTTGCTTGCTAAATATAATTTTGTGACTTGGCAATCATACAATCTTACATAGTAAGGTAAGGTATGCATCAATTAATAAATGCTGTAAAGTTGTGTGATTCCCAAATTGCAGAATTTTATTTAGCAAGCAAATAAAGATGAATAACAATGCCTGACTTGGCTCTACAAAAATGTCACAACGTTTTACGGTGGAAGAGATTCGAGACTTGGCCTATTTTTTTACATGGAATGTTTTTTATGGGATTGATATCCCTAAAATATAATACATAATATATGCATACAGATTTTCTTCAGTAAATTAGTTTTCTCTTCAGACATTCCAACAGATTCCCTTAGGAAACTAATATCTGACAAACTGGACACTGCGTTTAATGAAATTATTAATAAATGTAATAAATATAAGGTTACAGAAAATCTAAAATAAACCACTCTGGCATTCTAGACCAGGACATCTCAGTGGCTTTTCAATCCCTTCATGAAGAGCTGACCCAAAAAAACTGAAACCACTGTTAGACAATAAACTGCATAACCCCGATCGTGGTCTCAGTGTCCACATTCGCTGTAAATACCTCCCATTAGCATAACGGAGCAAACAGGCTACCTCTGGAGAAATATTGTCTGTGAAGGGCTTTGTGCAAACATGGCGGAGCATTTTCTGTAGCAGAATCATTGTTGGATCAACAGAGCCTGCTGGATCAAGGTCTTCCGACGATTTACACAATGAACGCAAACCTTTTGTTTCTTTAAAATTACGAGTATGTATTTATTTTTCAGAGGGCACAGTGGAATGTCATCTCGCTCATAGTGGAACATCCTAGGTGGTGAAAGACCTCCGACTTACTGAAGGTATGCACTTATGCGGTGATGTGTTCGTCGTGGTGACGTAGCCACGACGCAGCTGCCTAGTAAGCGCTGTGTAGTCGCGACGTTGTAGTGCACATCCTCCCAGTTTCGCGTGTGCTGACTTCTGGCCGAAGGGTGTCGTATTTCGGCGGTTCCGGGGCAACCTACCGAACTCTACACCGGACTTGACGACGCAACGGAGTCACACTGTTTCGTCGCCTAAATAATAATTAGTTTCTTAATATTATATTGTATGTATGTTAGTCTGTAAGGTATTTGTAACTATGGGCCTTAGTTGCCTGAAATAAATGTTTTTTTTTTTTATATTATTATTATTAAGTAAACGGCCGCGAAAGTATCGGAACTTGAATCCTTCTGGTCAAAACTCTTCCTTAGATATGATAATGGTGGGAACTGGAAAAGTACAACAGTACCAGATATTAAAAACAAAGTGCGGTACGTTTGTTCATGTTGGCTAGATAAAATGCAGCTCTCTAGAAGATAAACATACAGACAAACCAAAAGGCGTGACTGATGAACTGTACATGTATTCTTTGTTTCAAATATCACGTATTAGCTAATAGCTCTACACTAATTAAAATCTTGTTCAAACAAAGATTCATAATAAATGACGAAGAAACTTGTTTTCAACTTTTTAGTTGCGTTGCGGGCAAACTCCATAACAAGATATGGGGATCATCATATTTCAATTACAAGTTTATTTTATTTACGTAAAACTCGGAGGTTAGGTAATTCAAATTTAATTTTCGCGATATAATTATTAAAATCTTTGCTGCTAAGTAAAATAAAGTCGTAAAATTTGCGAATGGTAAATATCACCGCTTGGAAAACACGATTTTCGGAAAACACAGTAATATTGAGTTTTAATATTGACCGCCACCGCAGGCCGTGTCAGTGATTCAGTCCTAAGATTGTAAGAAAACTCACTATGTTACTGTGACATATGTAAAGCACATTAACAGTTTGGATTATCATTAAAATATTTATTTGTACACACACGTACAAATAAAACTAATACTTATAAAACTATTTACAATAACTACATGTGATTAGAATCGGAAACAACAGATAAAAACAGATCTCCTGGTATGTGCAACCAGCCTTTATTACTTTGGACAGTTTAATCATCAAAAGGTTAACAGTATACGTCCCATTGGGCGGAACATCCTCGCTGAGAGAGATCCGGGAGTGATGTCATGCTAGACGCCTATCTGTACTGTACCTACTTTCCAATGACTCAGAGAGCATACGGTACCGCTTTGTAGTACTTCAACACTAATTCCTGGAAGTCAGAATCAATGAGTAATATTAATAATAGTAACGGTAATATTTAATTGACATCTTTGTGTGTATACGGCAGATATGTCCAGCCACTTCAGTTTGGCGGTCTGGGACCCACATCTTTTTTTTTTTTTTTTTTTTTTTTTTTTTATTATCCAAAATACTTAAAAAACTATTTACATATGCATTCGAATAGCGAGCGAAAACCGCGCACGGTTTATCTGTCACTATTGTCGCTCGTTTTACAGTTGTTGTTAAAAATTAAATAAGAAAAAAGGGTAGATTCACTAGTTATTACATAATTTGTGCACCGCTTGGGCGCGCATCGGTAGTTGACAAGTACATATTTTTTGTAATGACTTTTACTTTGCTAGGATTATGAATAAGTTCCTGGAGAACATCGTTAGGCCATTCGTTTAATATATAAGGTAACAAATACTCACACATTCTTTTGCCGTATGCATTGTTATACGGTGGCAATACGTATTTAGGTAAGGTACTTATGTTTCTCAATTTTTGTGTCCTACATCGATTATGAAGGTTGGGTAAATTTGAAATTTCATCACAGATTAGCATCATCTTAAATTTATCGTACACGTTTATAATTTTACAGTATCGAAATAGGTAATTATCGTCATCTTTATGCTTGTTTCTAATAGAATTAGGTACAATTGTTTTTATCATTCTTAATTGTAGCTTATAGATGTTATCCAGGTAAGTCTTATAGGTTCTGCCGTAGCTACCAAGGCTGTAACTAACAATGGATTCAGCTAATGACATGTACAGCATTCTGAGCGTATTAAAAGGTAATTTATATTTTAAAAGGGATAGTTTGCATAAAATGGATCGTAATTTGTTACAAATATGGCTAATATGGGGACCCCAATTGAATGTATTATCTATGACCAAACCGAGGTATGTATGCTTATCCACTATTTCCAGATGTTCACATTCACACGTACGCGCAGTGTTTTGGTGCATGCACTCGTGGCTATGCGCTATAATTTTAGGTGTTAGGTGGCTTTTTTTATATGCAGAGTGGATATGCATGACCTTGGTTTTGTCATAGTTAATGACTAAGCCTACGTCGTGCGCCCATGCACATAGCTGGTTAAAGTTAGCCTGTAGGATGGTTTCAGCAACCGTGATGTCGGCATGGGTGGCCACGAGGCAGGTATCGTCCGCAAACTGGTACACCGACCCACCACTGAATATATTGCACATGTCGTTTACGTACAAAAGATATTCGGTAGGTGCGAAATTTGATCCTTGAGCTGTACCTTTTTCTGTTGGAATCCTATCACTATTGGTATTATTAATTTTGACCGATGTAAAACGGTTGGTGTGGTAGTTTTTTATAAATTCTAGCAGTGGGCCCTGTATACCATTTTGCAGGAGTTTGGAATATAAGGTGTTATATTTGAGTGTGTCAAACGCTTTACTAAAATCAATAAATACTACAATTACATGTTTCTTATCATTTAAGTGTATGTTAACTTCGTTTGTAAATTTACATAGCAGTTGTGCCGTATTTTTGCCCTTCTGAAAACCGTATTGTTCATTGTTTATTATTTTATTTTTATTTAGAAATTGGTGTATTTGATTTCCGAAGAATTTTTCAATTATTTTATCGATGCAGGATAATATTGTAATAGGTCGGTAGTTGTTTATATCACTATGGCTGCCTTTTTTATAGATTGGTCTGATAGTTCCTATTTTTAATTTATTAGGAAAGGTTGAGGTCTTGATGCAGGTATTTATTAGGTGCGTAAGGATAGGAGTTATTTCCGTGTTTATACATTTAATGTCCACGGCACGAATTTTGTCTATACCGGAACTTTTTTTAACGTTCAATTGTTTAATAATGGAAAATACAACTTTTTCTGTGGCTTTATTTATTTTTAAAGACACCAGTGGATTTTTTACGTATGTGTTTTCTACTAGAATTGGTATATCACAGGAAGGGCTTATTTTATTAACGTTATTTCTAAATTCATACGCAAATTTGTTAACTAATGAGCTTATGTTGTATTTTTTGAAATTTTTTATTATAATTTCGTCGATGGATTTTGTAATTTTTCCGCATAGTCGGTTAACAATCTCCCAAACTTTTTTCTGGTTTTTAAAGTTATCATTAATGTCATTTTTTATGCAGTTATTTTTGACCTTATTTATGTATTTATTTGTTTTATTACGATATTTGTTATAAAGGAGCCTTTTTTGTGCATTGTTTTGATCTACATACCATATTTTAAAGAGTTCGTCCCGTTTTTTACACATTTTTATTATTTTGTTATTTTTCCATTTTACATTTTTTCTCTTACCCAGGTAGATTTTTGTTTTATATTTACATTTATTGTAGACTAATGTAAACTTATCAATAATGTAGTCTAGTATATCGTTGGGATCGTCGTAGGCTAGTCCCTGGCTCCAGTCGGCAGCACGTAGTTCTGTTATCACCTGTTTGTTATCTAATTTAACTGTATATTTTGGTTGCATCAGTGCGAGCGAACTATCCCATATAGCAAATCCGGTTATGAAGTGGTCGGCGAGCGCATTGTTGACCACTGCAGTTCTTATCTGCCTGTCGCTGTTGCTACGGCCCGCCGGCGGTAAGCAACGAATAAACACATGGTCTATGCACGACTTAGTAATACGGTTTCCGCTAAGTTCTATACGTGTGTGCTGACTGATGCCAGGTTCTAGTCCTTTTTCGCTTAATTTATTTAGATAATATGATACTGCAGAGTTTGACTGTTTTAAATCTATGTTTATATCGCCAATAATTACAAAGTTGGATTTATTTGAGGGGGGGGATACAATTTTTGATAATTCTGATACAAATAATGTTTTGTTTAAATTAGGTGGTCTATATATAGCACATAGGTTAATTCTGAAGTTAAAGTTAGTTGTTATTTCGCCCAAAATACATTCAAAGTTATGGGTTGCTATTAGTTGTCTATCAAACCTAACACTATTATGTACGTATACGATAATACCGCCACCCCTCCTGTCGATACGGAGCTCGGAGAATAGTTCATAGTCATCCAGTTCGAACAGTCTTACGCACTCGTGTGAGATGTTTGCTTCGGTTATTACTATGACGTGAACGGTTCGAGAGCTACTTGTAATTATGTGCTCTAGCTGATGAAAGTTTTTTACCATTGATCTTATGTTGACATGTAAAGTAATCAAGGAATTATATTGACGTGGTACAGTATCGACGAAGTTCTTCCATGTATCGTGGTTATCTTCTAGGATACTCGATGATGTATCGTCCATTTATAATTTATGATTGTAGGTAGTTATAAGTTGCTATGCAGTTAATCAAGTATCGGTGTTTGATTCGGTATTTCCTGCTAGGCGACTTATGTCATTTGTCGATCGGATAATATGGGGCTTGCTTTTGTCTTCCTTTCGTACGAAGACCGTGCCGTTTTTGCACCAAACGTATTTGTATAGGCCGGTATCCCTGAGGGTGGTCTTGGCTTTCCATCTTAGGAAGGCCGTGGTGGGTGTTAATGATTCTCGCAGATAGACTTTGGAGTCGGTTCCCATTCCTAGGTCATCCCTGGCGCTCACGGTGGTAGTTTTTGCGGCATCCAGCCAGGGGCCACGGCGACCTTCGCGGACTGTGACGACGATCGGCTCCTGTGGTCGCTGGACAGCTGGTTCGGCAGTGCTGGTGGTTTCGGCAGCGGCAATTCTTGCGTTTAAGGTCTTTCCGGTACACGTTGACTATATCCTGGGGATTTTGCCCAATTTTTATGCAGTATTTTTTAACAATTGATGTGACATCTTCATCTTTTATCTCTTTTATGCCAACAATTTCGAGATGATTATTTATGCAACTTTGTTCCATAGAGTTCACTCTTAGTTCAAGCGCCTCATTTTTTAGAACAAGGTTCTTACAGGTATTTTTTAGATTAGTGCATTGTTTTTCGAAATCATTCATTTTTTGTTCATAATCGTCTATTTTGTCCGAGTAGAACTGTAATGCTGTCTGTAATTCCGTACGAACCACTTCGCGTACTTCTCGCTTGATGTCACTTAGCATTTTTTCCGCGTTCTTTGGGGTTTGCAGGGTCTCTGTATCCGTGTTCTCATCGTCCTCGGCGTCAGGCAGTATGAATGAGATGCGTTTTGGCTTGTTTTTTCCTATGCAATCCCGGCGATCTACAATTTGTGTTTGAAGTGTTTAATTATGTAATAAAAACTAAGATTAATAGCACGACGTCTAAAAATGGCGAGTTTAAATTTACCAGTTTTACTTTTGCATGACATCACTGATATTTGTAAAACACATTCGTTTGTATGGAAATTGGATGAGTCACTTTAAAATATTTTTATTAGTATCGTGTTTTCAAATGTAAGTAACATAATGGCTACCGGTCACAGTGGCTCTATTCGCACACCGCTCAAAACTAATTGAAATTGAATAAGACAACTATTGCTATCGCCTTCACTGGCGAGTAGTACAAGTGTGGAGTATCCCATTCAATTTCAAAAAACAAATTGATTGTTAGTATAAATTAAAGTGAAAGTTCAACAAATAATCAAATCAATAAAGGGTCGATAACGCTCTTGTGGCGTCGCTATAGTCATAGTCATAGGCTACGGTGTCTGCTTACCATGAGGCAGGCTGCATGCTTGTTTGCCACCGTCGTGGTATTAAAACAAGTACAGACCCCGTATCATGGTCGGCCTTATCACGCGATAAGCGACAAGATAGGAGCGTCGTCTCGTTCTATCGAACGGTGTCAGCCGGTGACGGACGCTCTATCCTGTCACTTATCGTGTGATAAGCTGATAAGGCCGACCATGATACGGGGTCAGGACTCTCAGGACAGACGTTCGATCTGTTGTCGTTCTATACTTCTTCGTCTGAGCTATCGAGGATCTGGGGCTCTATTCCAGCATTTTTAGGGTTCCGTAGCCAAATGGCAAAAAATGGAACCCTTGTGGATTCGTCATGTCTGTCTGTCTGTCTGTCCATCCGTATGTCACAGGCATTTTAATCGAAAACTATAAGGTGTATTTGAATAACATGTTGAGGATAAGTGTATTTTGTAAACCGCTACAATTTTTTAATAAAATTAAAAAAAAAAAATTTTTAGGGGTGCACTCCATACATAAAAAAAAAGTTATTTTTTTTTTTTTCATTGCAAGACCACGTGTGGCACATCAATCGATAGGCCTTTCAAAATAAATATAAGGTTTCTCAGCAATCGGCCCGAAGGTCACTAAAATTGTGTCCACCCCCCCTCTAATTTTTGAACCGTGTATTTTAAAAATATGAAAACAAAAACATGGACATTAGGGCTTATTAAATTCTTTCAGCGAAAATTGTTTTGAACAAGATCGGTTCAAAGGTTTTTGAGATATTTCTAAAAAACTGCCTTCTTTAAACAAAAGTACTTAAGTGCCATAAGATTTCAGTAACGATATGACCTTTTTAACAGGCACGCAACCTTTCGTCGTGCGTGGTCCGACACGTACTTGGCCGCTTTTTTTAAATAATTACTTGATGGATTTACTTTTTTTACACCTGGCAGGCGTTTGATGTAACATCTACATCAAATCATTTTCCCCACCCAATCAGTCAATAGATATTTAAATCAGAATTATTAAGTCTGTCAGGGCAAGGTTCACGAGTTCTCGCTCCGGTTCCTAACCGAGGTTCGAGAAGGTCAGATGGGAGTCGCTTTCGGGAAACTAGTGGCTATACCAAATCTTGAGATTAGGTGTCAAAGCGGACCCCGGGCTCCTTCAGGATACAACCGAAAAAACGATAGGAGAATTTACATTGAGATTGAATTAAATGTTTCGCCTTGAATGGAGGCGTCGGTTCCGACGCAGTTAGTTAGTGAGTCGTAAAGATGAAATATTTGGAGCCGCTGGGTCTGCTTACGTATGCGAATCAGAAGTAATTTGTTAAGTGCGAAATACGTGAATTGTACTCGAAGTTTGGGCATTATTTTCTTTTTAGGGAAAAATAACAGACGGACAAATGACATAAATGTGCAAAAAATATCTTAAGGCAGATATAGCCGGTATAGCCTAGTTCTTAGTACTTATATACTAAGCTGAAGGTCCTGGGTTCGAATCCCGGTAAGGGCAAATATTTGTGTGATGAGCATGAATATTTGTTTCTGAGTCATGGAAGTTTTCTATGTATTTAAGTATTTATATCTATTATATGTATCGTCGTCTAGTACCCATAACACAAGCCTTAATCAGCTTACTATGCGACTAGGTCGATTTGTGTAAGATTGTCCCCTAATATTTATTTATTTATTTATATACAATTCCTACTGAGACATAATATGATGTTCTAATATATAATATGCGATACAGTAAGTTTATTTCCCTGTCGGATGGTAAATGGAAATCTATATACTAACGGCCTTATTCATAAACGTACTAAAAGCCTATTTTAACTAAAATGGCGCTAAAATTCGTTTGTCTTTATCTGTCGCTTTGACATTTGTGTTCGTCAGAAAGGGACAAAGCACATTTTATTTAGCAGAAGTATTGTAAGTTTTATGAATAAGGGGATAATTTACTATATATTATACTAATTTACTAATAGTATAGAGGAAAAGTCTGTGAGCTAATAGGTTTGTATGTGGGGGGTAATCTTCGGAACCACTCCTTTCAAACATTCTTCCACCAGTATATAGCTTTCAGACTAAATATTATCCTGCGGTTTTGCCGGCGTTTTCTCGCAATACGCGGGCGGAGCCGCGCTGGCAACTAGTAAACAAATAGTTCCGTAGTTGTCAAATAATGAGTCCCGTTTTAATTGGCACGCCCACTCGACAGGGACAAGCCTCCAATCAACGCAGTTACAACACAATACAACACAATGCCAATATAGTAGTGGTTATTGTAGTGGGTAGGAGGTAACCCATG
Source organism: Epinotia ramella (assembly GCA_947578815.1). NCBI lineage: Eukaryota > Metazoa > Arthropoda > Insecta > Lepidoptera > Tortricidae > Epinotia > Epinotia ramella. Next base: position 714,449 of record OX388203.1, read on the forward strand.
TGAATACAGTCGGCTACAGGCCTATCGCAGACGCATTATCCTTAAATATACCTAATTTGTCTTCGGACTCTTCGGCAACACGCCGAATTATGCTGAAATGGTGAAAGAAGTAAAGGAATAACAATAATAATAAATACTCTTTATTGCACCACGACAAGAGAGAAACATCATGCAAAAAACCGGCCAAGTGCGTGTCGGGCCACGTGCAGTGTAGGGTTCCGTAGTTGCTTGTCTTAGTTACATCGACGTGCGGTGCGGTTGCGTCGGCCGAATTTGTATAATTGGCCTTTCCAAGTACACATTAAATTCGTCGACTATTACTCGGTAACTACTTATGCCTTCTTGTCCGTGATAGTTTTCCGTTTAAATTCATTATATGTAACTAGTATCACGATTTTTTTCACATCCCCAGTAGTAGCCGGCAGGGGGGGGACACATGACTCGAACAAAAATTAGGGCTTTAAAGCCCAATATCTCGCAAACGAATCACTGATTTGAAAAATGGTAATAGGAAAGCCATAATAGTATTGAACGAGCTATCCAACGATACCCCACACAAACACGTGGGTTTAACGAGAAAAAAAAATATAGATACTCTAAAAAAAATTTTTTTAAAGATTTTATTGTATTGTTTTGTCCGCGTGATTGATTTATATATATACCCATGCTGAATTACAGTTTTCTAGTTGTAATGGTTACTGAGCTAAGCCGAAGACGGACAGACAGACAGACAGACAGACAGACAGACAGACAGACAGACAGACAGACGGACGGACATAGCGAAACTATAAGGGTTCCTTGTTGTCAACGGAACCCTAAAAAATTTGCTTAATATATAATGGTAACAACAGGCGGTCTTATCGCTTCAAAGCGATCTCTGCCAGACAACCTTTGTATAGCAGGAAACATGTAAACGAGAATAACTAACTGACTTAAGTAACTGATGTATATTAACTTTTTACAAGCTTTTTAACTAACAATGTATGTAAATATGTTTGTTCGGGTGGAATCTTGCAACTCAATTTTGAAGCAGATATCTTCAACCGATTGAGCTGAAATTTTGGGTTTAAGTGTAGTTTGGATGACAATTTAATATTGTCGTACAGTCGACAACACAGCTAACTGACCATCGGAAATCTAATCTGACCTTAAGCGCATTGTAATAAGGTTCTAGGTTTTCACGATATGGTCAGTTAGCTGTGTTGTCGACTGTACCATCGAGAAAGTTACTATGGGCATATGACAGCTGCAGGCGCCATATTTAACGTTGATCGGTCTGTAATCGTTAGTCGGTGCTACACGACTATACAAACAACACCGCAGCTAAACACTAGTCAGTACAGAGAAGTACGATAGCATGAGATCAATATAACTTCTGACATGTGTTCCAGCATTGAACAGTTATTTTCAATTCGCTCTTTCTTGTAACGAATTATTCCATAATAGGTTTGCCGCTAATTTTATTTTTTGGGTTCCGTACCTCAAAAGGAAAACACGGAACCCTTGTAGGATAACTTTGGTGTCCGTCTGTCAAGACCTTTATAGCACTTTATTACAGTCCCTTGAAGCTGTGGAAAAACCTAACTTCTAAGTTTACGTAAAAAAGATACGGCCGTTTATGTCGCAAAAAACGTATATTCTACACTCTTAAGGAAACCAAAATTCATAGGATACTTATCCGTTGACCTGAACGATGAAATTTGGAAATTAAATTATCGTCTTATACTAAAGAAAAACCGATAACTATACATTTGTAATTAAGTACGGAACCCTCGGTGGGCGAGTCCGACTCGGTTTTTATTGGGTAGTCGTGATATTTTCCTTCGCCATAGCAAGCATTGCGCAAAGCAATTCAAAAATATCAATTTAATGAATGCATTTTTTGCTTACAAACTGTATTTATCTAATCAAAACGTTCTGTTAGTTAAGTATGAAGTTTGTACACAGACTAGTGACGTCCTCTTTAGGTCTTTATGTTTTTGAAAATCTTTCAAATGGCAAAAACAACTTGTGGCTTCAGTGAGAGTGAGAGGCACCAGAAGACAGATCAAAGCCTTTGATTGCGAAGACGGAGCAGGAATTCTAAACTGAGCTAGATTTTACAACCAAGCTTTGATTAAGCTCGTGTTTGCTATTGACAGTTTATCTAGTAACATTATCCACTCATATAACTGTGGATTACTTAATCCGACTATGTTAATTTGTTCATTGGCATTTGGCACACGTCCACTAACGCATACACTAAAACAAGGAAGTTCGGAACCTTTGCCAAATATCCACGTAAGACAATTACAATTGTAAATACATCCACTGGCCTACGTGACTTGGGTTGACAAGGTTGCATGAGCAAGGCTAGACTTTTGTGACGATATCCTTTGTTTTAGGAAATTATCTCAAAAATAGCGTATATTGAAGTATGGTTGCGATACCGTAATACCAAAGATAATGATAGATACAAGATTGAGAATTGTATAATATAAAATTGCGTATTGAGAATTATAATCCTTACTTATATTAATATTATAAATGCGAAAGTGTGTGTGTTTCTATGTTTGTCCTTCTTTCACGTTGCAACGAAGCGTCGTATTGATGTGATTTTTTGTATGGAGATAGTTTAGAAGCTGGAGAATGACATAGGCTACTTTTTCCAGCGGGAAAACATCTAATTCCCACGGGAAAATTCAATATGTTACATTTTTCTATAACCGCGGGCATCAGATAGTAATATATAGAACTGAGGTAGAGCATAATATATCAAAAATAAATTAATAATGAATAACAAAGCGAATAAGTATTTCTTTTAAATAACCCCATTATAACATTTATTTTCATCAGTGACACTAGGAAATATTTCATACAGGGAACCAACTTCTATTATTGATTTTTATGAAATGTTTCAACTTAATGTAAGTACCTAACTATAGTATACAAGTTGTTCCCTAATCAATTTTAGAAATTCTACAATATTGTAAGCAAGTAACATGCGTTTAATTTTTTTTTCTGCCACCCCAGGGGTGAAGGGAACTTTCAGGGGAGGTGAAGTTTGGTCATTAGTCACCTTTAGAGTTTAACAGTAACTTAATGGTTTACTGCAACATAAACGCATATTGCTTTTATCAGCGATAACCCTTAAGGTACTGATACACATGCTCTTTAGTAGCATGCTTATTTGCAAATAGCATGCTACTTACTAGCAACTTTCCAAATACACATGCTATTTGGTCGAAATTAGCATGCTTTCGTGCCACTAAAGAGCATGTGTATCAGTACCCTAAGTGTATAAAGCTAGGAATATTCCAATAAAGCAAGGCATTATACTACAGAGACTTGGCGTATTATATTCATATCCTAGTAACGCTGCCCGAGCCGAACCTCCTCAACCTCATATAGTTCAATATTCTTCTGGGGTCCCAAACATCCATAGGCTAGGTTTGCTTATTATAAGGCAGGAAAATTTACGAAATTACTCTGCTACTGTCAAGGATCTCTTGGCTATCGGTCAGTTTAGAGTGTAGAATGTGTGGCGAGCAGGATGAGTCCATAGAACAACTGTGTCAATGTCATGCCCTTGCCAGACCAGGAATGAATTACTTTCGTAACCCACAACCAAAGGAATTATTTCGATTTTAAAACGTATGTTAAACTTATATCACCCTTCGTTTATTGCTTTGGGGGTTAAGGGGGTGAATTGGGAATTATAGCAATTATTCCATAAAGCAAACATAACAGGATTAATAATAACATAAACCTAGACACATGCTATGGTAAGAGTCACAGAGAGAGAGGTGTGCGTATTGCACAGGGTCCAGCAATGTGTGCGAGAGAGAGAGGTGTGCGTATCGCACAGGGTCCAGCAATGTGTGCGAGAGAGAGAGGTGTGCGTATTGCACAGGGTCCAGCAATGTGTGCGAGAGAGAGAGGTGTGCGTATCGCACAGGGTCCAGCAATGTGTGCGAGAGAGAGAGGTGTGCATATTGCACAGGGTCCAGCAATGTGTGCGAGAGAGAGAGGTGTGCGTATTGCACAGGGTCCAGCAATGTGTGCGAGAGAGAGAGGTGTGCGTATTGCACAGGGTCCAGCAATGTGTGCGAGAGAGAGAGGTGTGCGTATTGCACAGGGTCCAGCAATGTGTGCGAGAGAGAGAGGTGTGCGTATTGCACAGGGTCCAGCAATGTGTGCGAGAGAGAGAGGTGTGCGTATTGCACAGGGTCCAGCAATGTGTGCGAGAGAGAGGTGTGCGTATTGCACAGGGTCCAGCAATGTGTGCGAGAGAGAGAGGTGTGCGTATCGCACAAGGTCCAGCAATGTGTGCGAGAGAGAGAGGTGTGCGTATCGCACAGGGTCCAGCAATGTGTGCGAGAGAGAGAGAGGTGTGCGTATCGCACAGGGTCCAGCAATGTGTGCGAGAGAAAGAGGTGTGCGTATTGCACAGGGTCCAGCAATGTGTGCGAGAGAGAGAGGTGTGCGTATCGCACAGGGTCCAGCAATGTGTGCGAGAGAGAGAGGTGTGCGTATCGCACAGGGTCCAGCAATGTGTGCGAGAGAGAGGTGTGCGTATCGCACAGGGTCCAGCAATGTGTGCGAGAGAGAGAGGTGTGCGTATCGCACAGGGTCCAGCAATGTGTGTGAGAGAGAGAGGTGTGCGTATTGCACAGGGTCCAGCAATGTGTGCGAGAGAGAGAGGTGTGCGTATTGCACAGGGTCCAGCAATGTGTGCGAGAGAGAGAGGTGTACGTATTGCACAGGGTCCAGCAATGTGTGCGAGAGAGAGAGGTGTGCGTATTGCACAGGGTCCAGCAATGTGTGCGAGAGAGAGAGGTGTGCGTATTGCACAGGGTCCAGCAATGTGTGCGAGAGAGAAAAGGCTGAGACACAGCATGTGTTGCTATTTTGCAAAGTATGCAAACTGCAACGCTGCAATAGGCAATAGGCCTTATGTTCAAATTGATAACGTAGTGATGCTAAATGGATAGTAAACCATCAAATTATCGTAATAAAGTATAAATTATAATTAAAATCATAAAAAGATATGAACCTTGAAAATTTGGAAAAAATATGCATTTTTTTTTATTGTCCAAAAGTAAATTTAAAGCTACCAATAGAATCCTTACGCTTTTATGGAAACAAAATTGTATGACAACTATGTACTTAAACGCAGTATTTCGCGACCGAAACAACAATTACCCGAATTTCCATACGACGATTTGTACAACTGCCACTTGTGACGTCATACGTGGGTGTCTATCAGTATATTATAAAGCGTTTTCAATCTTTGTTTTTTCTTGGAATTTAATCTTTGTTTCAAATTTTAGGGTATTTGTTCTTTAATTGTAGTTGCTCCCATACAAACATTTGTTCCTCTCCAAAAACTGGTTCGAATGACATCATAAAAAAATCTTAGTCCGCATCCCTATTCTGCCACAGCCTAAGAGTTTAATAAGAAGTCAGGCCGATTAACGTATACAATAATAGACTACATTCAAAAAATTGTTGCAGTGCATTTGCAACTAGTTGCACAAAATCCGCGTCGCTAGAACTAACAAAGCACTGTCTACGTGTGTGTATAGACCGGGCCGACACAGTAGATACATAAAGCAGTAAAACAAAACAAATCCATACAAACGTCTGATACAAAACATTCACACACGCGCGTCGCTATAATAAACTTAAGCGGACTTCGGCGGAGGGGCGGTGCATCAGCACAGTAGATGTATAAGTAGCTTTATCATCATTATCATCATCATTAGTAGGATACTAATCCTACCCTAATCCTACTGTAATATTATAAATACGAAAGTTTGTATGTTTGGATGTTTGTTATTCAATCACGCTTAAACGGCTCAACCGATTTGGATGACATTTTGTACGAAGTTTATAGCCTGGTTTAAAATAAATATAGGATAGTTTATATCCCGGGTCCACGCAGAAGAAGTCGCGGGCATATCAGCCGAAAGACTTCCTCTGCTGGACATATGCCTCCCCAAAGAGTGCCACAATGTCCGGTCCTGCGCCGTCCGCCAGCGGACTCCCGCGGCTTTTACCAGGTTTCCGCCGCAACGGCCATCGGTTCTACGCGCAATGTGCCCCGACCACTACCGTTTAAAAGTTTAATGATTCGGTGGGATATATCGATATAAATGATTTTGTTCGGGCCGACCGTCTGCCCGCCCCTTAAACTCCTCACGTGTGTACCATCTTGACTCTGTGGTTTTGACAGTGACACTTCTTGTCAAGGCGGAGAAAAAAGAGATAACCTCGTGGTTGCGGACCCGAAATGGAACGAGTGTTTTTGGATAATTTGGAAACGCATTTTCCTTGTTTTGTGTAATATCGCTCGCTTTGAAGACACACGGGTGTCCGAGTGTTTTGTGTGGATATTTCGGTGACATCGGAAGAGTTGGTGATTTGATCGCCGCGGATTGTTGGCGATACTGCCGCGGAACACAACGGCTGCTTCTTCAGCCCCGGTGACCCTCATGATTGAACTTGACTTGACCTGACAGTTGACTGAACCTTGACAGATACCAACCGGAGTTGAAGCGAACATCGCGCCTCCCGGAATCAGGTGAGTTGAACAAGTTTTGTAGCCAATCCACTGGCTTATATGACCCGCGAAACGCGTGGCAGTTCACTCCACTCGCACTAGGCGAGGAGTTGAACAATTTTTGGTACCCAGAGCGTGGTTCCTCACAAAGAAAAAACGCGAATTTTGATAGTTTTTTCCTTTTGGGTAAAAATTTTGAGGTTATTTGTTAAAACCAAATTTAGCTACAACTATTTAAAACCTCTATTTTGTGGCACTGCAAGTGTTTTGTACTGTAGATTTCACGAAATTATTGTACTTGCAGTGCAAATTAGTGAGATTACAACCTCCGGAAGGTGATTTTGAGTGTTTGGTACAATTTAATTTGGACAATAGTTGAAGGCAAATTAAAGCCACATATTTGATTGATTGTAATTTGGAAAGCCTTTCATAGCTTGTTGTTTGGTAATAAGGCATTTGTTTTATTCAGTTTGCTATAAGCGGCCAAGGTTGTTAAGAATATAAGCTAAAATATAAGGCTAACACAAATATTAGTTGTAAGCTAGATTATTGTACAAGTGATCTAACTAGCCAATTATAGATTATAATTTGAGCTTCCACTGCGTTTTGAGAATCTATATTGGTTGTTATTGTAAGGCATTCCTGTAATTGAGTTGATATTTGGTTTTGATTCACTAGGGTGACCAAGAGATTGGAATTTCCACATTAATTAAATTAATTTTAATTTTCTCTGGTATTGTTGGAAATTCATTTAAAATGGGATCTACATATAAGGCTAAGATCCAGTCTGCACTGCGTTGGTTTTCATCTGCAGCAGCTTTGGTTGACAGAAATGACCGGGAGGAGGCTTTGTTGACCCGGTACGAGGAGGTGTCAGACCGTCTTAAGGCTGTGGAGTTCCAGGTTGAACTCTACCTAGCGGAGCCCGGCCGGACGACCCCGGAGACTGAGCAGGTGGAGCGGGACTTTGAGCAATGTATGGATTTTGGGGACAGGATTGTCGAGAGGGCTTCTAAGATACTGCGGGTTCGGAATGGTGCGGCCCGGGACGTTCCGAAACACGCAGTTATCTATAACCCAGGGTTGGCAGCGCGCTTGCCAGCCATACAGATGCCGGTCTTCCGAGGAGACCTGGACGAGTGGACCAGCTTCATCGACCTCTTTGATAGCTTGGTGCATGCCCGGACGGACCTGCCAGCGGCGTTGAAGTTGGCGCAGCTGATGTCTGCTCTCGTCGGGGAGCCGCGCGACTTGATCGCGCATTTGTCGGTCACCGACGACAATTATGAAATCGCGCGCACGTTGCTGAGGGACCGATACCAGAACGTGCGGCGACTTGCGGATACTCTTATGACTAAGATCTGGAATATCCCTCGGATCGCTCAGGCTTCAGACATCCGGCTGAAAATGCTGAATCCTGTTTTGACAGCGACCAAAGGGTTAGAGAACCTTGGTTTGCCGGTGGACCAGTGGTCCTACATACTGTTGAATTTTTTGTTGAACCGGCTGCCGGCTGATGTACGGGCCAGGTTTGAGCACCGGTATGGTGGTGAAAGTGCTCAGCATCTGCCGACCTTCACCAATCTTATCGACCAATTGGAACTTGAGTGTCGACGGGCCGACACCTCGGATCTACCTCCACCCCCGAGGCCTCCTGGGGCCCAGCGGGCCCAGGGGAGAGTTGCACCTCAAAGGGGAGGGTGGGGCAAATCGGCCCCACAACCAGCGGGTCCTCACCAATATAATATCAGTGCATTGGACCCTGAAGTCTGCCTATGCTGCAAGAACCCTGGCCATCGGGTGCCAGCGTGTCCGAAGTTTCTTGCGCAGCGGGTTGTGGGACGCCGCAACATTGCTAAGCAGCGGCAATGGTGCTTTGTTTGCTTGGGCCCACATTTTGTGCGAGATTGTGCCCACCCGCAGGCGTGTAAGTCCTGTGGTGGGAAGCACCACCCCATTTTATGCATGAACCGCAGTGGGGATACACCTCCCCCCCCCCCTGCGCAGGGGTCATGCTCCCCTGTTCGGAGTCAGCAGCGGGCTGACCAGGGGCCCATGGCCTACCAGTGGGGACGTCGGGTAACACCCCCCTCCCCCCCCCTCCAAAACTACGCGACTACTTCGCACGCACCCGGGCCCCAACGGGGGGTCCTTACGGGCGGGTGCCCGCAAACGCCTCCACCCCGGCAGGCGCCACGGATGTCGCCGCCGCTTGTGGAGCGACCCCGCTTGGCGTCGGGACCTCCGGTGTACGGCCGGAGTAGGACATACCAGGGGCCGCAGGCGGCACGCATGGCGCGACGGCAGTACCAGCCGGAGTGGGACCCGCTCGAGCGGTACGAGCGGCCCGCCCATGCGGAACAGGATGCAACGCGTTATCCCTGCTAGGGATACGCCGCCCACGCACCAGCAACCGCCACGCCCTTGGAGACCGTGTTATTGCCCACGGCTTCGGTTTGTGTTTGGGGCCCTGGCGGAGGATCAGCCTGCGTGCGCTCTCTCCTTGACACGGGAGCGCAAGGCTGCATGGTATCCAGTAGGTTGGTGCGACAGTTGGGCTTGGTTGTGAAACCCCACCCGGAAAGTATACGTGGGGTAGGCAATGTGACAGTGTCAAATCTGGTAGGGCAGACCTTACTCACCTTTGGACCGGATCCCACTTCACGCGCGAGGATTAATGCTCCCGCGTTAGTATTGGATGAAGTGGTGGGGAGACTCCCCCAGGTGAAGCTGCCTCCAGAGGTTCGGAGTTTGACAGCTGGATTAGTTCTGGCGGATGCTGGATTTGACAGACCTGGTCCGATTGACGTGTTGCTGGGTGCAGACGTTCTTGGGCGGGTGCTGTTGAGCGGCAACCGTACCTTACAGCCTGGCGGACTGGTTACACTGGAAACGGTGTTTGGCTATGCTGTAATGGGTTTGGTTTTAGCGGCTCCACCGCCTCCTACTGAGGAGGGCTGTCTGGTTGGAACTGCTCTTTCAGAAGCCGTGCAACGGTTCTGGGAGATTGAGGAACCACCTACCGCGTCGCGTATGAGCCCCGAGCAGGAAGAGTGCGAACGGTTTTACCAAAATAATACTGGGCGCCTCTGCTCTGGTCGGTTCATAACACGACTTCCTCTGCTCATCCACCGACCTCCTCTTGGAGCGTCACGTGAGATGGCTGAGAAGCGGCTGGTTTCGATGGAACGCCGAATGAGAAGAGATGCGCTCTTCCGGCAGAAGTATGTGGACTTCATGAGGGAGTACGAGGGTTTGGGACACATGTCGGTGGCTCGGACGGACTGGAGTACAGTGGAGCACTGCTTCCTGCCGCACCACGCGGTCCTAAAATCCCCGGAGTCCAAGATTCGTGTGGTCTTTGATGGGTCCGCGTCCACCTCGACTGGGGTGTCATTGAACCAGTGTTTGCATGCAGGTCCTAAGCTGCACAAGGATATCACGGATATCCTCACAAATTTTAGGAAACATCAGGTGGTGTTCGTCGCCGACATCCGGATGATGTTTCGGCAGACAGTGATCCATCCTGATGATCGTCGGTATCAGCTGATCTTGTGGCGTGAGAGCCCTGATGAACCGATGTTGGTGTACGAGCTGAATACGAATACATACGGCTTGAAGAGCAGTCCGTACATTTCAATTCGAACTTTGTTAGAATTGGCGTCTCGAGAGAGACTGAGGTTCCCTCGAGCGTCCGCCATTTTGGAACGGGACTTATTTGTCGATGACGTGTGCACCGGGGCAAACAGTGTCGAAGAGGCTTTGGTTTTGCGGGATGAGCTGGTGGAACTCTTGCGGACGGGTGGATATGAATTGCGCAAATGGATGTCCAACTCACCGGCCGTGGTGGCCGGCCTCCCCGAGGATCACCAGCAGGATCCGCACCTGTTCGAAAATGTTGAGAGCCCGCACATGTTATCAGTCCTAGGCGTGCAATATCGACCAGTCCAAGATGTGTTCACCTATCGGGTGGAACTGGATTCCCCGAGGGTCTGGACGAAGCGGCTTGTGCTGTCCACGGTGGCCAGGACGTACGATCCGAATGGATGGATCGCGCCGGTCATCTTCACGGCGAAGGCATTTATGCAGCGCCTGTGGATGGTCCAACTGGGTTGGGATGATCCACTATCCGGAAATTTGTTGAGCGATTGGGAGGTTTTCTTCTCCACGCTCCCGGAGATAAATCAGGTCGAACTGCCGCGTAAGCTGTTGCCGGCAGGGAAATGCCGAGTAACCCTACACGGGTTTTGCGACGCCTCCGAGCGAGGGTATGCAGCTGCCGTTTACTTGCGGACGGTCAGCTCCGCCGGAGCGGTCGATTTGCACTTGGTAATGGCGAAGAGCAAGGTGGCTCCCCTTCGCACGCGTTTGACAATCCCAAAAATGGAATTATCTGGTGCGGCTCTTCTTGTACGCCTACTGAACCACGTGGCCTCTACCTTGAAGGACACCGTGAACCTTGAGGAGAGTGTCTACGCATGGACTGATAGCCAAATTGTATTGTGTTGGCTGCAGTCGTCATTCCATACTTTGGAGGTCTTTGTGGCCAACCGGGTCTCGCAAATCCAGAATTCGGAGACTGCCTTGGTTTGGAGACACGTGCCAGGTGAACTGAACCCAGCGGACGTGGCGTCCAGGGGTTGCACGGCACCTGAGCTTGTTGCCCACTCACTGTGGTGGAGACCAGATTGGTTGTTGGAACCGGAGACACTCTGGCCTGCCAGTTGTGTGATTGGGACCCCATCCTCTGGCTTGGGTGTCCACCTTGTCGAGACCGCTCCAGTGTCAGACACTGCTTGGTTGCTAGAACGGTATAGCTCTCTCGACAAGCTTGTTGGAGTGACCGCCTGGGTCAAGCGATTTATACACAATTGTCGCCACCCTGACAACCGGTCACGCGTTAGAGTTCTCGCCACAGAAGAGCGGAATGCCGCCCTACATCATTGGATTAGGGTTGTGCAGGAAGAACACTTTGCGGACGTATTGAAGCCCCTGCGGCAGGGACGTCCTAAGCTACCGAAGGCGATAGCACGCCTCAACCCGTTCATTGACGAGTCGGGTACACTCCGGGTTGGAGGACGGCTCCGCAACGCTAGCTTGCCGTACTCGGTGCGCCACCCCATTTTGCTGCCTAAGAAGGGGCATCTGGTGGAATTGTTGGTGATTGACCGCCACATAAAGAACTCGCATGCCAGCTGCAATGCACTCTTGGGCATTTTACAGCGAGACTTTTGGATATTGAACAGCCGACGGGTTATTCGGAGCATCGTGTTTCGGTGCTTGCCTTGCTTTCGGCTCAAGGCAGCCACGATGCAGCCCCAGATGGGGGACCTTCCTCCTGATCGGGTCAACGAGGCTAGGACCTTCTCTAGGGTGGGGACCGATTTTGCGGGACCTTTTTTAGTGAAAACGTCGCGACTTCGAAATGCGAAGGTTGTAAAAGCGTATTTGTGCGTTTTCGTATGCCTGTCGACCAAGGCTGCTCATCTTGAACTTGTTGGTGATCTTACGACGGAGGCTTTTATTGCGGCATTGGATAGATTTGTATCCCGTAGGGGACTCCCATCTCTGATCCGGTCAGATTGTGGAACCAATTACAAGGGTGCCGACCGTTATTTACAAGATGTTGTAAAATTTTTATTTGAAAATAAGATTGATATTGGAACAGACCTCTCCCGTCGGGGTATCACCTGGACGTTCGATCCGCCAGGCTGCCCCCACTGGGGTGGAATCTGGGAGGCTTGCGTGAAGCAAGCAAAAGCCCATATGTATCGGGTAGTCGGTCAAACTGTATTGACTTTTGAGGAACTCGCGACGTTGTTTTGTAGAATTGAGGCCGTCCTCAATTCCCGTCCGTTGTGTCCGCTCAGCTCCGACCCAAATGACCTGGAAGCGCTCTCTCCAGGCCATTTCTTGATTGGTCAGCCACTTGCAGCGTTGCCGGAGCACCCCCTCCGGGACGTACCCTCCAGTCGTTTGTCGCGCTACCAGATGCTGCAACAAATGGCTCAGAACTTTTGAACCAGATGGTCATTAGAGTATTTGCATGTTTTGCAGCAGCGCCTCAAGTGGACTGACAAAACCAGTCCCCCCAGAGTTGGAGACCTTGTGCTAGTTAAGGATGCTAACCTTCCGCCACTGCGATGGCGTCGGGGGCGCATCGTTAATTTGTTTCCCGGTAAAGACGGGACCCCTCGGTTTGCCGAGGTCATGGTTGGGGACTCGGTTCTGAAGCGAGCGGTAGCAACCCTATCGCGACTTCCCCTAGTATAGCGGACCGGCTTAGAGGCCGTTCCGAGGCGGGTGATTGTTCGGGCCGACCGTCTGCCCGCCCCTTAAACTCCTCACGTGTGTACCATCTTGACTCTGTGGTTTTGACAGTGACACTTCTTGTCAAGGCGGAGAAAAAAGAGATAACCTCGTGGTTGCGGACCCGAAATGGAACGAGTGTTTTTGGATAATTTGGAAACGCATTTTCCTTGTTTTGTGTAATATCGCTCGCTTTGAAGACACACGGGTGTCCGAGTGTTTTGTGTGGATATTTCGGTGACATCGGAAGAGTTGGTGATTTGATCGCCGCGGATTGTTGGCGATACTGCCGCGGAACACAACGGCTGCTTCTTCAGCCCCGGTGACCCTCATGATTGAACTTGACTTGACCTGACAGTTGACTGAACCTTGACAGATACCAACCGGAGTTGAAGCGAACATCGCGCCTCCCGGAATCAGGTGAGTTGAACAAGTTTTGTAGCCAATCCACTGGCTTATATGACCCGCGAAACGCGTGGCAGTTCACTCCACTCGCACTAGGCGAGGAGTTGAACAGATTTCAATGGAGCGCAGGAGTAAAAAGGTCTTAAGAGACTAGTTGACAGCATCTCAACTAGAGTATCTTAAGACCGTTTTACACCTGCAGGGATTCTAGTTGAGATACTGCTTTACTATCTACGTGTGTACAGTACAGTTGTCTACGTGTCTGTGCGCTGCGGGCCGCCGCGCCGGCGACGTGCCGCGACCGCCCGTCTGGTCACGACGCGACCTGTGACGTCACGGGCACACACTACACGCTTTTCCATCTATCGTACGTAAAGCTAGGTATTAATAAAGAGACAAATGATTTAGATATTGTTTTTTTTTTATATTTCGCAATTGTGTGACATCCCAGGAATTGTAAGGAGTCCATAGGCTGAAGTCTACAAAATTGGTGTATCACATAGAGGCTTCGACTGTGTAACGTAATATAAGATTATGTTATGAGCATGAGTTTAATTTTACAAGCCTTTATTCAACCCGTACCCGTTTCGTATGTAAATAAAATATATTTAAGTAATCCTTCTGATTTAGCTGTGACATCCTTTATGTAAGGGGCTGGCTGTTTAACAGTATCCTGCAATTCTTCGAGTTCGCAGGACTTGACCAAGAATTGTAGTAAGTGGCGATCACAACAGATCAGCGATGCAGATGGTCGCAGTGTTATAAGGGCTCTTACAACCCGGACGCCACTACTAGAGTAATAATAATAAGGGCCTGTTCACACATCGATTAGTGATTAGTGCGAGTCCATAGAAAAGCTACTCGCACAACAGCACAACACAGCTAATCAAAGTGTAAACAGCCCATAATATATCTGTGACAACGCGCAAAATGACCACCGATCAGTTCTAATGACGGAGATGGAAGGTGACCAATGACCATACTGTCTTTTCCAAGACCTCACGGTTCTAAATACTGATTTGCCATACGATAAATAAATAAATAAGCGATCCCGAAACTACACAAGATAACCTCGTCTTGTTTGAGCTCATTATTAGAATAAGAATAACTGTATGTTACCAACGACACTGTTACATACTCGTAATAGAAAAGCGATATCCGGTGAGTCCCAAACTAGGCTGAGCCTGTATCTGGAACCATCTCAACGAGTAGTTGATGAGACTGCAAGGAACTACAATCAAAAGTAAAGCTTCGCAATATTATCCTGTGAGCAGTGGAACTCGCGGCCGGCCCTTTTTAAATTGTTTTAATAGGGGCGTAGACACTAAACAAAATAGTCAATAATTCATATTTTCTCGAAAAAGGATAAAAAGTGTAGTCAAATGGAGAAAAAATCAACGCGAAAAGTTAAATAATTACGAAGTTATAAGTGTCCAAAGTTTTAAGAACAACGTTCTGTCGCTTTTTCGCAAAACGCAACTTCATATGAAACGATGACGCTGGAAGAATGTGACGTCACAGAAGACGGCAACGTGCCACGTCTTGTCGTGGTCGGCGCCGCCGGCGACGCGGCCCCCCGGCAGCATCCTGTAATGTGACGTCACACACCGTTTGAGTTTTCTCTCTCTAACAAGCAATGTTAAAACGGTTGGTAGTTTCGTAATTCTTTGAGATATCTGAATGGGATTTTCGTCACTAGGCATATTTTTTTGCCTTCTTTCTTTTGGATTAATAATAATTTTTGAGTCAACACCCGTATTATTTCGAAAAACTGAACGACCAAAAAGTGCGGTTGAACCTGCTCACAAAGTAGATGAGAGGTAGGGCGCAGTGAAATATCATGGAGCAGCCCAACTGGGGAAGTACTTCCGCCTTGCAGAAGACCACAGCCATAATAACACTACTACTTGCTCTGTAGTAGTGTTGTGTTCCTGGAGGTGAGCAAGGTCGCCAGAGCTCCCGAGGATGCGTTGTGTTGAGAACGAGGGAATTTGTTCCTTCAGCTGTCAACACGGTGAATCCTTAAACATATCAAGGGTCGGCAACGCCCATGTTGCTCCTTTGGAGTTGCATGCGTATATAGGCTGCGGTGTCCGCTTACCATCAGGAGGGCCGCACGCTTGTTTGCCACCGTCGTTGTATTAAAAAAAAAGAGAATGTGTAGAGAAGAACATCTGGACAGTTTTTCTTTAAGTGCGCATGCGCCGCACCCCAGCCACCACGCCTAACAAAACTGGACCTCTACCTACGCTTAGTTACTACGAATCGGCAGCAAGATATATTGGTGGGTGAGCTTAAACAAGTTACAGAATAGCGGGGCTCGACATATTTACGAAACAGTTTTGGCCCAAGCTGAAACGGAAATCATCTTTCGTTTCGCTCGCTCGTTCTAAAATAAAAGATTTGACAGGAACTTATTAACTTGTATTTTTTTAATATCCACACCAATTTAACCATATATACAATACTAGCGGATGCCCGCGGCTTCGCCCGCGTGGTTATAGGAAAATGTAACACATTGAATTTTCCCGTGGGAATTAGATGTTTTCCCGCTGGAAAAAGTAGCCTATGTCACTCTCCAGCCTCTAAACTATCTCCATACCAAAAATCACATTAATACGACGCTCCGTTGCGACGTGAAAAAAGGACAAACAAACACACAAACACACTTTCGCATTTATAATATTAGTAAGGATAAGGATAAGGATTGGAAGTCTTGTCCTGTTGCACAGGCTGATGCTTTGTCTAGGGTTTGAACGACGCCATGCTCCCAGTAGTTGTCTAGTATCTAAACTACCGGCGTCAGTGGAGAAAGGCCCGATAAAGCGTTACCCAATACTCTCGAGATTATATCTAGATTACAATTACCGATTAGAGCCGGTTTCGCCCTACGTCTAGATCTAGATGGTAAAGATTTCATATTCATTGCCGTAGGATAACGTAATTTGGACGCTTAACGCGTTCATAGGCAACGGTATAGGTATGGTGTCCATCAGACAGGCCTTATGCAGTATAAAAAAAAACCAACCAAAACACCCAGAACTTGCGCCGAGCGTCGCCGTCTTAACGTGTTTTTGTGTTATGTTATAAGTTTTGTATATTATTATGTATGTTAGTCTGTAAGGTATTTCTAAATATGGGCCTCGTTGCCTGACTCAAATAAATAAATAAAAACAACTGATACAAGAAGCGCCATAGAAACTTATTCGGCAATTCCAGATTGTATCTTCTAAAACCTACTTTACTGGATTAAGCCCCTGTCTTCTACCTACTGCTCTCGATCCAATATCACAATACAGTATATGTACCTACTTATATCTGATCATTTGAGAAATAAGATACTGCATTTATATAAACTAAAATAAAACAACGTCTCTTTATAAAACACCTGACAGCTCAGTCAAACCAAAATTCTCTCTCGATTGCACATAAAAACACTTAATTTTGCTCCAAATCATTTCGTTCCTTAGTTTCGCTGGCACCTATAAAAAAAAAGTTAACCGATCAGTTCTGCTTGTAACTCCATTAAATTAAATTCGTTTGAAACTGAGCCTTATGCGAAGGGTGTAAGGATTGTATGTGTTTTAGCGGGCGGTGTTAATATGTTGGTGAATTTGTAACATGTCGGGAGAGGTGGGGGGGAGCGGAGCGAGGAATGCGGTCTTCAGCGAGGCTAGCATGCCTGTTCGGAAGGCAGCCTTTTTACGTTGACGTATACATACAGCTATATAGAAACATACATATAGGAGTCTACCTTCAGATATCGTGAGTGGTCTGCTACTGTGCTGTGAAGTATAAAGATTGTTTTTAATATAACATACTTGTCTATAAAAACATACAACACGCACTTTTTAGACTTGAGCAGGACGGGGCGAACTTTGTGAATCTTGGGCTGTCACACGATCACATTTCTTTCGGCTGATATGATGATGATGATGATGATCCCGATGATGACATTAATGAGCAGGAGTGCACGAAAGAGTAAAAGAATGACTCGAGTAATGCACTGTTAAACATTATGTTTGTGAGACCCAACCGAACCCTGTGCACGCACGTATCTAAGTCAGTACTAGTGTCTATTCCATGGTTTGGATAATACAAGAGAAAAACGTTAGCCACTCGTCAGAAATATCCTATATATTGAGTTCATATGTGAAGTTGAGCAATATTCTTTTTTTCGCTTCCTAGCTTTTAGAACACTTTCGTCAATTGAGAATATTGAGATAATCGGCTCCATGCTAGCCCTGATGTAATACCCCCACGGTTTAAAAGGCTCTCAGATCCAAAAGAAATAAACTTGGGAAACCTATCCATTAGATCCAGCTTTTTTGAGATAATTGTATGGATGCTGTAGTTGTGGCCATGTACTTGTAAGTACGGGATCGTAATATTTTAATTAAAGAAATTTTGTGAAATTCGAGCACGGCTGTGTTAATTATTTATTACGCGCAGTTTATTATTCAGATATCAGTGTCAATGAGGTGACTGATGTTAAAATGTTCATGTCGTTTGTGTGGATTTGTGAATATTCGTTTGATTCAAACTCCCCTTTATACCCGAAGGGTTTTTTGTCAGTTCATACTGGTAACTGCAGCACTCATATTATCGTGAGTCGAATTTAATTAAAGCAAGTATTCGATTTTTTCATGTATGTGGCAGTACCCATCACACAGCAGGCTTTATTGAGTCTAGTGTGGGATTACATTGTTTTATTTATTTATTTATTTATTTATACAAGGAATTCCAACAGCTATGAAATATTTGCTAGACTTTGATAAATAGCAATACAGAGCCAATTATAGGAACTCGCAAATAGAAACTGAGTATAATAATATGTTACACAGTACACGCTATATGATAAGTGATAACATTGCACAGTATACTGTGATACAAAATGT
Organism: Epinotia ramella; assembly: GCA_947578815.1. Lineage (NCBI taxonomy): Eukaryota > Metazoa > Arthropoda > Insecta > Lepidoptera > Tortricidae > Epinotia > Epinotia ramella. The sequence continues at coordinate 732,605 of OX388203.1, forward strand.
TACAGTGTGAAATATATCAAAAAAACAAAAGAAGAATCAAATGTTATAAGAGCAACGAGTAAGAACATCTCTGGATGTACAAATCATCTATAAATGTACAAATACAACTACAAATGTACACAAATAATTTAATGAACAACATGGACCATGGATTTTGTGTGATTGTCCTCAATCTTACGGTTATAATTGCGAGCGTTGAATGGGCGTCTAGGTGTGGCCGAAATATCTACTCAGTGCAAGTTCTTATTCTTCAATTTAGGCATATTACACACACACACCATAAATGTCGATATGTAAGATAAGTAACGACTGATAAGTAATTGAATTCTTTTTTGCGTAGGAACCGTAGTCACCGTGGACCGTGTTAGGATGGGAGTCATTCTTCAAAGCAATTCGTTCCACATCTGTCTCAAACTAATTAGTAATTAAGATAATTTACAGCTAGTAGAGAAGTCGGACCGGTTACGTTTCCTTCTAGACAGGATGTAGTGGTATGATGAAAAATTGAACCTGCAGTTTAGATGTGGATTCATTTAGTTTTACTGTCTTTCTAATAATTAAACGTGTAATAAAAGTAATTTCCGAGAGCACGGTTATAGTCGCTATCGCGATGAAATGCTGCACATGCACAAATGCATCGGAACACGCTTTGGAAATAAGTTAAAAATATATGTTTATTCATGAATTTCATGATGTTATGATGATGAATTGGAATTGATTTATGACCACCCGGCTAAGGACTTGTATCCTTGTAAATACGGGGTCGTATTATTTTGTGAGTTGTGTGGTAGTGTTCTATCTACCGTGCGTCTGCATATTGGAGGCCTGCAAATACGTAAGAGCTAATCAACACAAATTCAGTTTTTGAAGTGAAAACTTCTTTAGCGGCGCTGACCAATTTTTGGGATGCGGAAAAATTGTTAAATATGCGACAGAGTTTTGTGACGTCAGATGTGAAGGAGGTCACTTTTTGCTGCTAGCCGATTCGACTTCATTCAAAACTGAACGCTATTCGTAAGAGTATAAAGCCGTTAAACACTTTTTGCAATAGCATATTATGCAAATAAATTTGTAATAATACCAACGCATCCTTCACAGTTTTGCTATTGAGAAAATTCGAATAGTTCGCATTTGGGCGTTATTCCTAAAGAGATAAAGCTTAGAAAAATATTTACCAACGGCAAAAACAAATTGATATCTTGGTCGCCACCGCCGTCTGCTGTTGTGCTGTTCTTTCAAATTCGAATAGTTCGAATATAGACGTTATTCCTAAAGAGATAAAGCTTTGAAAAATATTTGGCAATGGCAAAAACAAATTGGTATTGTGTTTGCCGCCGCCCGTCGGCGCGCCGACGGGCCCGTCCGCCTAAGTGCGGGGCGTGCAGCGTCCATATAAAACAAATGCAATTTATATGGACGCTCGACGCCCCGCTCTGAGCGGGGCGTCCACTCAGGCCTTGCACTAAGTAATTGACTAATTGATAATTGTTTATAAATTTGCGTCAAATTCATTTTTAGGGTGACACCGTAAGATGTCACGTGACCTGATCGAAAAACTGTTACAATGTAGTGAGTTCTCACTTCTGCCGGCACTCCCGGAGTGCAACGCGGTCTTTTTTTTATGGTCTCTTAATTAAGTGGAGACTTCACGTGGGTACTTTAACGCTCACACTGGTGTTTCTTATCGATATCCACCATCTACATTATAATCGGTCATGATTAGATATTTGTATCACGGATTTTTTAACTCCGATGCATGCGATAATGACTCATCTGAATTGAGGCCCAGAGTATTTGTAGTGTGTTCTGGTTCTGGTAGGATTTGGCACGATACCCATTAAAAGCAAAAATATACCTCGAGTTACTTTACAATCGTCTACCTGTCTATGGTGGTACAAAAAACAGATTATTCATTAAAACAGAAAGAACAAAGCATTTAGTCGAACTCAAAACCCAATACCGCCGAAAGTGCCGCGGGCAAGTCCACTTTTTTGGGCAGTCGTGGGCGAGGCCACTGACCCCAACCACCACATTGCGGCTGTCGTGTACGCCAAGAAAGTTCACCACTTTTGGACTTTAATGTATAAATAATAGAGTTCAAAAGTGGTCTTCCACTTTCTTGGCTGTACTTTGGACGTTAGTTTCAAATATTGTGAATTAACTACCTTTTCTTCAGGTAGAGGCGTTATACCACATACTGCGTGTCAAACATGTATCATGCATGACATGTGAGTAAGGCCTGGACACACTGGCGCGGCCTGCGGTGGCGTTCAATAGTAAACTTGACATTAATTGTCAACTTTACTATTTTCCGCCACCGCAGGCCGCACCAGTCTGTGAGAGGCTTAAGGGGTAAGTATCTGAGTTAATGTAGATTTAGTTCCAATTTCGGCCACCGGTAAAGTCAAGTTGGTGGCGCAACCGTACGCGTATGTCGTGCCCGATCTTATCTGTGGTATTTTGTGCTATCTGTGATCTCTGCGTTCCGTTCCACGCAATGATCGCTATGCACTTTATTGGTCAAGCTTCTGCGCGAGAAATTCTATTTTACAACCAATTCTTTCGCAAATACGCATGGTTTTGGAATAGGCTATCATCTATGAATATTATTTGTATTGTAGCCCTGTAACATGAGGTTGTTTAAACCATTCGACGCCGCTGACTTGAACTCAAGTTCGTCACTGTTGCAAGCCACCGACGTCATGCGAAGTCCGAAAAGAATAGACTTAAAACCTGCGTGGCGTGGAGGTGCCACCTTGCATTTCGTTATGTGGCACGAATGAGTGAAGAAGTACATGGCATTCGAAAAGAGGCAGTATATAATTCGGCGAAGAACAAAAGGAAACCGCATCAAGCAAACATTATGCCTCTGGTAGGAGTCCAATAGATATAATATATACCTGTTCAACTCCTCGCCTAGTGCGAGTGGAGTGAACTGCCACGCGTTTCGCGGGTCATATAAGCCAGTGGATTGGCTACAAAACTTGTTCAACTCACCTGATTCCGGGAGGCGCGATGTTCGCTTCAACTCCGGTTAGTATCTGTCAAGGTTCAGTCAACTGTCAGGTCAAGTCAAGTTCAATCATGAGGGTCACCGGGGCTGAAGAAGCCGCCGTGGTGTACGGGCCGTCTCGCCAACAATCCGCGGCGTCAAATCACCAACTCTTCCGATGTCACCGAAATATCCACACAAAACACTCGGACACCCGTGTGTCTTCAAAGCGAGCGATATTACACAAAACAAGGAAAATGCGTTTCCAAATTATCCAAAAACACTCGTTCCCTTTCGGGTCCGCAACAACGAGGTTATCTATTTTTTCTCCGCCTTGACAAAGTGTCACTGTCAAAACCACAGACTCAAAAGAGGCGTACACACGTGAGGAGTTTAAGGGGGCGGGCAGACGGTCGGCCCGAACAATCACCCGCCTCGGAACGGCCTTTAAGCCGGTCCGCTATACTAGGGGAAGTCGCGATAGGGTTGCTACCGCTCGCTTCAGAACCGAGTCCCCAACCATGACCTCGGCAAACCGAGGGGTCCCGTCCTTACCGGGAAACAAATTAACGATGCGCCCCCGGCGCCATTGCAGTGGCGGAAGGTTAGCATCCTTAACTAGCACAAGGTCTCCAACTCTGGGGGGACTGGTTTTGTCAGTCCACTTGAGGCGCTGCTGCAAAACATGCAAATACTCTAATGACCATCTGGTCCAAAAGTTCTGAGCCATTTGTTGCAGCATCTGGTAGCGCGACAAACGACTGGAGGGTACGTCCCGGAGGGGGTGCTCCGGCAACGCTGCAAGTGGCTGACCAATCAAGAAATGGCCTGGAGAGAGCGCTTCCAGGTCATTTGGGTCGGAGCTGAGCGGACACAACGGACGGGAATTGAGGACGGCCTCAATTCTACAAAACAACGTCGCGAGTTCCTCAAAAGTCAATACAGTTTGACCGACTACCCGATACATATGGGCTTTTGCTTGCTTCACGCAAGCCTCCCAGATTCCACCCCAGTGGGGGCAGCCTGGCGGATCGAACGTCCAGGTGATACCCCGACGGGAGAGGTCTGTTCCAATATCAATCTTATTTTCAAATAAAAATTTTACAACATCTTGTAAATAACGGTCGGCACCCTTGTAATTGGTTCCACAATCTGACCGGATCAGAGATGGGAGTCCCCTACGGGATACAAATCTATCCAATGCCGCAATAAAAGCCTCCGTCGTAAGATCACCAACAAGTTCAAGATGAGCAGCCTTGGTCGACAGGCATACGAAAACGCACAAATACGCTTTTACAACCTTCGCATTTCGAAGTCGCGACGTTTTCACTAAAAAAGGTCCCGCAAAATCGGTCCCCACCCTAGAGAAGGTCCTAGCCTCGTTGACCCGATCAGGAGGAAGGTCCCCCATCTGGGGCTGCATCGTGGCTGCCTTGAGCCGAAAGCAAGGCAAGCACCGAAACACGATGCTCCGAATAACCCGTCGGCTGTTCAATATCCAAAAGTCTCGCTGCAAAATGCCCAAGAGTGCATTGCAGCTGGCATGCGAGTTCTTTATGTGGCGGTCAATCACCAACAATTCCACCAGATGCCCCTTCTTAGGCAGCAAAATGGGGTGGCGCACCGAGTACGGCAAGCTAGCGTTGCGGAGCCGTCCTCCAACCCGGAGTGTACCCGACTCGTCAATGAACGGGTTGAGGCGTGCTATCGCCTTCGGTAGCTTAGGACGTCCCTGCCGCAGGGGCTTCAATACGTCCCCAAAGTGTTCTTCCTGCACAACCCTAATCCAATGATGTAGGGCGGCATTCCGCTCTTCTGTGGCGAGAACTCTAACGCGTGACCGGTTGTCAGGGTGGCGACAATTGTGTATAAATCGCTTGACCCAGGCGGTAACTCCAACAAGCTTGTCGAGAGAGCTATACCGTTCTAGCAACCAAGCAGTGTCTGACACTGGAGCGGTCTCGACAAGGTGGACACCCAAGCCAGAGGATGGGGTCCCAATCACACAACTGGCAGGCCAGAGTGTTCGGTAATTCGGTGCTCTTCAATAAGTAGACGTTTTTAATAATATATAAGTATAATCAGCTTCCACAAGGTATATATAGTATCGAAATTTGAATTAATTCGTGTAATAGACAGCGCTTGATCGTTGCCGTACGAGGTGGTTTTTTAAGATGATATGTGTCAAGTAGTGTCCTCCTCCCGCGGCCGCGCCGGCCCCTCTCCCCTCCAGCTAGTTAAGGGTGGGCGTAGACATCTTCCCCCCCTCGAAGACCGTGGGATTTCGAGTTGTCTGCATGCTCGTTGGGTAACGGGCAGAGGTTTGTGATGGCACGTCGGATGACGCCCCTTGATGTGTTGACGTCTGCTACGCGTGCGATACCATCGGGTCCTGGATAAAGTCGATGGATGCGCCCCATGCGCCATTTGAGCGGTGGTAAATTGGCCTCTTTGATTACCACCATATCACCTTCAAATAGTTGTCCCTCATTAACTCTCCACTTTGATCGCTGTTGCAGCTCGTTGAGATATTCGGTACGCCATCTCTCCCAAAACTGTTGACGGATTCGTTCAATCTGCTCATATCTGCTAAGACGATTCGGGTTTATTTCAATAAGTGCAGGAGATGGTATTGAAGTGAGCGGCTTGCCGATCAGAAAGTGCCCAGGACACAAAGGATAAAAGTCGTTAGGATCGGCTGATAGAGGAGTTAACGGTCGGGAGTTTAATATTGCCTCAACCTGTGCAAATAAAGTCGCTAATTCCTCAAAGGTGAGGTTAGTATTCCCTATCATCCGAGTCAAATGATGTTTAGCAGCTTTGACGCCTGCTTCAGTAAGTCCGTTGAAATGAGGCGAATAAGCCGGTGAGAATTTAAAATTGATGAATTCTCCGGCAGCATATGACGAGATGGATTCACCAAAGGATTCTAAAAATCTCTTAAATTCATTACACGCGCCCACAAAGTTTCGGCCATTGTCGCAATGAATCACGCTTGGCTTTCCTCTGCGTGAGATAAAACGTTGTAAACACATTTTAAAAGATTCTGTACTCATGTCTGATGCAATTTCTAAATGAAGTGCCTTGGTTGTAAAACAAACAAAGATACACAAATAGCTTTTAATAATCCTGCAACCGCGCCCCTTTCGGTCACGCGTCGGGAATGGGCCAGCAAAATCGACACCCGCTACCTCAAAGGCGAAGCTAGGACTGACACGAGCTGAAGGTAAATTTCCCATTATAGGTATAACTGATTTGGTCCTTAAGATCCTACATATCCTACAATTATTAACTGTGGATCTGGCTAGTCTCCTTCCGGTAATAGGCCAATATAGCTGTCTTACGTTAGTCAGCAAAAGCTGAGCACCCCCATGACACAATTTTATATGTTCGTGAATGAACAGCAGTTTGGTAAAATGGTTTTTTGAGTCTAATATGACAGGATGTTTCTTGCTGAATATTTCAGGTGAGTTTTGAATACGTCCGCCAACTCTAAGGATACCCCTCTCGTCTACAAATGGTCTAAGCGAAAGGAGCCTTGATTTTGAAGGTAAGATTTTATTATTATTTAATAGGACTAGCTCGTTATTAAAACATTCCTTCTGACTTTGTTTGATTAAGTGATGTAACGACAAGTGAAGTTCATCTGTAGTCAAATGGCCTGTGACTTTTGCATTTGAGTGCCGTAGGTTATTGATAAATCGTAACGCATAGGCCATGCTTCGTAGTAGAATTGTGAACTTTGAGAATTTCTCAAAGTTGACAAGGTGATCAGAAGTTGTGTTTGCAAATAAAGTGCATGTTGTAGTTTTAGATGTAATATTGTGAGTTTTAGGTTTAGGTTTAGTTGTATAAGTTTTCATTTCAGGAAGTTCGATTGATGGCTTAATTATCTCTGGCCATGCCGATGGATCTTCTTTTAAAAAGGAAGGTCCATGCCACCATAACTTAGCATCGGTCACTTGTGATGGATTTAACCCACGCGAAGCTAAATCCGCTGGGTTTTGGACACCTGGTACATGCCTCCAGGATCCATTTGCTGTTAATTCTTGAATTTGTGCAACCCGGTTACACACAAATGTCTTAAGAGTCTGAGATGAAGAGTGGATCCATCCGAGCACGACGGATGAATCAGTCCAATAATATATATTTGTAATAGTAAGACGTAGGGCTTCCGTTACTTTTGAGCTTAAGCGAGCTGCCAATAAGGCACCACATAATTCAAGACGTGGTATAGTTTGAGCTCGTACTGGAGCCACCTTCGTTTTTGCACAGAGTAAATTGATTTCTACTTCACCTGAGCTATTAATCGAGCGCAAGTAAACGCATGCTGCATATGCATCTTGTGACGCATCACAAAACGTATGCATCTCCACGATCGCATCCGGATCGTTGACAAGCACAAATCTTGGTATTCGAAACTGAACTAAACTCTTTAAGCCTAATACAAATTTTTCCCACATCTTTGATATATCGGTTGGAATAGGATCGTCCCATTCTAATTTGGACATCCATAATTTTTGAAGAATTATTTTAGGCACAATAGTGCATAAACTTAACAACCCGAGAGGATCAAATAGCCTCGCCGAGTTTGATAAAATTGATCGCTTGGTGGGTACTGTGGAATATTTTATGTCCACTGGAAAGTTGAAGGTGTCTGTACTTGGATCCCAATTAAGCCCCAATGCACTAGATTGTGAACTGAAGTCTAAGTCCTTGGGTATCAGGGAGTTTGATTTATCCTGGAGGACGGAACCAACATTAGTTCGAAATTTACGCAGTGGCAAGTGTGCTGAATTAAGAATTTCCGTAATAGAATTGATTATATAGCACATGTCCTCCTTTGAGCTACTCCCAGTAATGACGTCATCAATATAAAAATCGTGCCTTATTATATTAGCAATCCTATCATCGTAGCATTCATCAGCAAGTTGAATTAAACATCTTGTACTTAAGAACGGCGCGGAGGACGTACCGTATGAAATCGTATTTAGCGTAAATATTTTAATAGGTATATCTTCGTGCTCACGCCACAGAATCATCTGCAGATGGCGCTGTTCAGGCTGAACTAAAATCTGGCGGTACATCTTCTCCACGTCAGCCGTTACGACATATTTATGCTGCCTAAATCGCAACAATATTGAGAAGAGGTCGTCTTGCACGACAGGCCCTACATGTTGTATTTCGTTGAATGAAATGCCTGATGACGTCTTCGCAGACCCGTCATAGACCACTCTTAAACGAGTGGTTTCGCTACTATTTTTTATTACAGCATGATGCGGCAGGAAGCATCCAACATCTGGTTTAGTCGTGAGTTCACTCATATGTCCTAGGCTCTCGTATTCTCGCATAAATTTAGTATACTCTTGTTTAAATTCAGGTTTCTGTTTCATTTTTCTTTCAATTTGATGTAGTCGCTTTTCAGCTATATGATACGAGTCGCCTAGTACATTCGGTGAGTCACAAAGTGGGATCTGAACGCAAAATCTACCATCCTCATCACGATATGTTGTTTCTCGGTAAAGTGTTTGGCAATAATCTTCGCTATTTGAAGTAGATTTGCTAGTGGGGATCTCTTCTAGTTCCCAGAACTTGACAAGTTGTTGTTCTATGTCCTTACTAAAGTTGCAGTGTATTTTACTTGGAGCCTTAAAATATTTCCCCCCAATGCGGCCTGCCACGATCCAACCAAGACGCGTTTCTTGGAGGATTGGTTTATTTTGTCCGAGCTGCACTCGAGCTGAACCCATAATATCCCAAAAGACATCTGCGCCTAATAACAGGTCAATGTCTGATGGCCGAAAGAAGGTTGGGTCGGCTAACTCGATGTGGCCGGGAATACCTAATTGATGCAGTTGCACTTCTGTCTGAGGAAGATTGTCGGTAATAATAGGTACCACATAACATTTGACAGAAGTGGTGAACTGAGTGTATGTTGACTTAATCTCGATGTTGCAGTGTTCGGCAATGCTTACTGTTGCATTATTAAGACCGGACACATATTTGCACTGATTTTTAATTTTATTGCAACCTAATTTAATTTGCGCCGCCTCCGTAATAAAAGACGACTGCGAGCCACTGTCCAACAGCGCGCGCAGTTTGATTATGTTGCCATTGTTTGACACCTCAACCAAGGCCGTAGAAAGAAGAGCCAGATTTGAGGCGCCAGCAGACATTGTAACTACCGGAGTGGGGCTAGACGATGCGTTATCGTTTGCAATCGCGCTTGCTTCAATGTTAGAAGCTAGGTTAGTAGTCGTAGCCAACGAAGCTGACGTGGACGGTTCCACGTTATTTTGTGGTTCTGGTTGTGTTGAGAGCGATTGTGGTTGGCGCGATTGGTAAGTAAAGCTACTTTGTTTGTGTAGTAACGTGTTATGCCTTCGTTTGCAGATGCGGCAACCTGCGAGCCGACATTGGTATGATTGATGATCATTACGTAAACAATTGCTACATATTCTCCATTGATAGACCTTAGCATTTCGTTCTTCAACAGACATATTCTTAAATTTATTGCAATCATATAATTTATGATCTTGTTTACAGGCTAAACAACAACCACGGAGAGGTGAATCGAGCGAAGAAGAAACAAATGATTTTGACCTATTAAAGTTTTGGCGATTTTCAACTTTATTATGACTATTTAATGTCTTGGCGGCATAGACTGTTTCTAATACAGTTGCCTTTTGACGAAGGAAATCGAAAAAATCGTCTAAACTGTGGGTCTCTAATTTGCTACGAAATTCCTCCCAATTCCTAGCAGTCGTCGAGTCCAACTTCGACGAGGCAATATAAATTATAAGCGTACTCCAACTATCGGTCGGTTCGCCTAACAACTTCAAGGCACTTAAGTTTTTAGAAATGGTATCAACCAAGTTGCGTAGGCCCCGGTCGGACTCCTTAGGGAGCGCCTCAATAGAAAGTAAACACTTAACGTGCTCATTAATTAATAGACGCTTATTGTTGTATCTATCGCAGAGCAACGACCAAGCAATTTTATAATTATCTGCCGAAACATTGACCGAATTAATGACTGACAAAGCGGAACCCTCTAAGTACGATTTTAAATAATGGAACTTACTAACGTCGTCAATAGTCTCATTATTATGAATGTGTGATAAGTACATATCTCGAAACTGAAGCCATTTGTTTATATCACCGTTGAAAGGAGAAATCTTCAGAGGTGGCAATTTAATATGATTTGCAACTGACGTAGTACTGCCACGACATGAAGATTCATCCCCTCGTTTAATTTTGCAATCATTATACGCATCCAAGAACTCCTGAGCGATACCAATCAGTTGGAAGAAGCGATTTTCTGTTTGCTCCCGCTCTTCCATCTGCCTGGACGAGTCAGGGTCTAATTCCTCAATTTTACCCTGAATTTCCTCAAAGCTGTAACTTAGATCTTGGAACTTAGTTAATCTTAAACTTAACTCATTATTTATCAGTTTATTGCGCTCATTTATAGTGTCTAGTTTCAATAACGGCGATAAATACTTCTCAAATAATGTTATACGGCCTCTAATGACACCTCTTTGCTTTATAAGATCCTGTAAGTCAGTCATAATTCGGACGTAAATAACAAATAAGTACAATAATTAAAATGAATCCAACCTCGTAATAGATGCGAAGAACAGCTGATAACAACCGTTTCGTGCACAAGTACTTTGCTTGTTACCGGGCGGCGGCGTCGGCGCAGCGACACGGTGAGACACGGTGCAGCTATCGGACACCGCCGTGATAATATAATTTCCGAAATCACTACTTCTCACCGGCTCTTTCCCCGTTTATTTCCTGGAATAGTCAGCAAATTATGTTTACATGCACTAATTACTTATTTTTGAAGGGAACTAGTAGTTAAATCTTGAATTTACGAAATAGAATCGCGAGAATTAGACACTGTGTCACACTGTGTTAACACACAATCTTTAAGTTAAATTTGCAGTTAGCTTACGATATTCACGATATTAAGGCTTATGTATATTTCACCTATAGATAATTAAGAAGAGATTTGAGTATGATTTTAACGTTATAAATGAAGAACTAAGAAGTTTTGTAAATAAAAAATAAGTTGGTAGTTGTACCTAAATGATGGAAGTTAGTCGTAAACAACACTAATTGCACTTGAATTATCGAACTAAATTAACACAAGTTGAGACAAATACTAATGTAAAGGAGATGAATAACTTTATTAGGAACGGGCGTACTTCCCTCGGATCCAAAAGGCACTTATTCCGGGATATCTTCGCCTTCCAGTTGCATCATCCAAATCACGTCGGGGTCACCATAAAATGTTCGGTAATTCGGTGCTCTTCAATAAGTAGACGTTTTTAATAATATATAAGTATAATCAGCTTCCACAAGGTATATATAGTATCGAAATTTGAATTAATTCGTGTAATAGACAGCGCTTGATCGTTGCCGTACGAGGTGGTTTTTTAAGATGATATGTGTCAAGTAGTGTCCTCCTCCCGCGGCCGCGCCGGCCCCTCTCCCCTCCAGCTAGTTAAGGGTGGGCGTAGACACAGAGTGTCTCCGGTTCCAACAACCAATCTGGTCTCCACCACAGTGAGTGGGCAACAAGCTCAGGTGCCGTGCAACCCCTGGACGCCACGTCCGCTGGGTTCAGTTCACCTGGCACGTGTCTCCAAACCAAGGCAGTCTCCGAATTCTGGATTTGCGAGACCCGGTTGGCCACAAAGACCTCCAAAGTATGGAATGACGACTGCAGCCAACACAATACAATTTGGCTATCAGTCCATGCGTAGACACTCTCCTCAAGGTTCACGGTGTCCTTCAAGGTAGAGGCCACGTGGTTCAGTAGGCGTACAAGAAGAGCCGCTCCAGATAATTCCATTTTTGGGATTGTCAAACGCGTGCGAAGGGGAGCCACCTTGCTCTTCGCCATTACCAAGTGCAAATCGACCGATCCGGCGGAGCTGACCGTCCGCAAGTAAACGGCCGCTGCATACCCTCGCTCGGAGGCGTCGCAAAACCCGTGTAGGGTTACTCGGCATTTCCCGGCCGGCAACAGCTTACGCGGCAGTTCGACCTGATTTATCTCCGGGAGCGTGGAGAAGAAAACCTCCCAATCGCTCAACAAATTTCCGGATAGTGGATCATCCCAACCCAGTTGGACCATCCACAGGCGCTGCATAAATGCCTTCGCCGTGAAGATGACCGGCGCGATCCATCCATTCGGATCGTACGTCCTGGCCACCGTGGACAGCACAAGCCGCTTCGTCCAGACCCTCGGGGAATCCAGTTCCACCCGATAGGTGAACACATCTTGGACTGGTCGATATTGCACGCCTAGGACTGATAACATGTGCGGGCTCTCAACATTTTCGAACAGGTGCGGATCCTGCTGGTGATCCTCGGGGAGGCCGGCCACCACGGCCGGTGAGTTGGACATCCATTTGCGCAATTCATATCCACCCATCCGCAAGAGTTCCACCAGCTCATCCCGCAAAACCAAAGCCTCTTCGACACTGTTTGCCCCGGTGCACACGTCATCGACAAATAAGTCCCGTTCCAAAATGGCGGACGCTCGAGGGAACCTCAGTCTCTCTCGAGACGCCAATTCTAACAAAGTTCGAATTGAAATGTACGGACTGCTCTTCAAGCCGTATGTATTCGTATTCAGCTCGTACACCAACATCGGTTCATCAGGGCTCTCACGCCACAAGATCAGCTGATACCGACGATCATCAGGATGGATCACTGTCTGCCGAAACATCATCCGGATGTCGGCGACGAACACCACCTGATGTTTCCTAAAATTTGTGAGGATATCCGTGATATCCTTGTGCAGCTTAGGACCTGCATGCAAACACTGGTTCAATGACACCCCAGTCGAGGTGGACGCGGACCCATCAAAGACCACACGAATCTTGGACTCCGGGGATTTTAGGACCGCGTGGTGCGGCAGGAAGCAGTGCTCCACTGTACTCCAGTCCGTCCGAGCCACCGACATGTGTCCCAAACCCTCGTACTCCCTCATGAAGTCCACATACTTCTGCCGGAAGAGCGCATCTCTTCTCATTCGGCGTTCCATCGAAACCAGCCGCTTCTCAGCCATCTCACGTGACGCTCCAAGAGGAGGTCGGTGGATGAGCAGAGGAAGTCGTGTTATGAACCGACCAGAGCAGAGGCGCCCAGTATTATTTTGGTAAAACCGTTCGCACTCTTCCTGCTCGGGGCTCATACGCGACGCGGTAGGTGGTTCCTCAATCTCCCAGAACCGTTGCACGGCTTCTGAAAGAGCAGTTCCAACCAGACAGCCCTCCTCAGTAGGAGGCGGTGGAGCCGCTAACACCAAACCCATTACAGCATAGCCAAACACCGTTTCCAGTGTAACCAGTCCGCCAGGCTGTAAGGTACGGTTGCCGCTCAACAGCACCCGCCCAAGAACGTCTGCACCCAGCAACACGTCAATCGGACCAGGTCTGTCAAATCCAGCATCCGCCAGAACTAATCCAGCTGTCAAACTCCGAACCTCTGGAGGCAGCTTCACCTGGGGGAGTCTCCCCACCACTTCATCCAATACTAACGCGGGAGCATTAATCCTCGCGCGTGAAGTGGGACCCGGTCCAAAGGTGAGTAAGGTCTGCCCTACCAGGTTTGACACTGTCGTCTGTCACATTGCCTACCCCACGTATACTTTCCGGGTGGGGTTTCACAACCAAGCCCAACTGTCGCACCAACCTACTGGATACCATGCAGCCTTGCGCTCCCGTGTCAAGGAGAGAGCGCACGCAGGCTGATCCTCCGCCAGGGCCCCAAACACAAACCGAAGCCGTGGGCAATAACACGGTCTCCAAGGGCGTGGCGGTTGCTGGTGCGTGGGCGGCGTATCCCTAGCAGGGATAACGCGTTGCATCCTGTTCCGCATGGGCGGGCCGCTCGTACCGCTCGAGCGGGTCCCACTCCGGCTGGTACTGCCGTCGCGCCATGCGTGCCGCCTGCGGCCCCTGGTATGTCCTACTCCGGCCGTACACCGGAGGTCCCGACGCCAAGCGGGGTCGCTCCACAAGCGGCGGCGACATCCGTGGCGCCTGCCGGGGTGGAGGCGTTTGCGGGCACCCGCCCGTAAGGACACCCCGTTGGGGCACGGGTGCGTGCGAAGTAGTCGCGTAGTTTTGGAGGGGGGGGGGAGGGGGGTGTTACCCGACGTCCCCACTGGTAGGCCATGGGCCCCTGGTCAGCCCGCTGCTGACTCCGAACAGGGGAGCATGACCCCTGCGCAGGGGGGGGGGGAGGTGTATCCCCACTGCGGTTCATGCATAAAATGGGGTGGTGCTTCCCACCACAGGACTTACACGCCCGCGGGTGGGCACAATCTCGCACAAAATGTGGGCCCAAGCAAACAAAGCACCATTGCCGCTGCTTAGCAATGTTGCGGCGTCCCACAACCCGCTGCGCAAGAAACTTCGGACACGCTGGCACCCGATGGCCAGGGTTCTTGCAGCATAGGCAGACTTCAGGGTCCAATGCACTGGTATTATATTGGTGAGGACCCGCTGGTTGTGGGGCCGATTTGCCCCACCCTCCCCTTTGAGGTGCAACTCTCCCCTGGGCCCGCTGGGCCCCAGGAGGCCTCGGGGGTGGAGGTAGATCCGAGGTGTCGGCCCGTCGACACTCAAGTTCCAATTGGTCGATAAGATTGGTGAAGGTCGGCAGATGCTGAGCACTTTCACCACCATACCGGTGCTCAAACCTGGCCCGCACATCAGCCGGCAGCCGGTTCAACAAAAAATTCAACAGTATGTAGGACCACTGGTCCACCGGCAAACCAAGGTTCTCTAACCCTTTGGTCGCTGTCAAAACAGGATTCAGCATTTTCAGCCGGATGTCTGAAGCCTGAGCGATCCGAGGGATATTCCAGATCTTAGTCATAAGAGTATCCGCAAGTCGCCGCACGTTCTGGTATCGGTCCCTCAGCAACGTGCGCGCGATTTCATAATTGTCGTCGGTGACCGACAAATGCGCGATCAAGTCGCGCGGCTCCCCGACGAGAGCAGACATCAGCTGCGCCAACTTCAACGCCGCTGGCAGGTCCGTCCGGGCATGCACCAAGCTATCAAAGAGGTCGATGAAGCTGGTCCACTCGTCCAGGTCTCCTCGGAAGACCGGCATCTGTATGGCTGGCAAGCGCGCTGCCAACCCTGGGTTATAGATAACTGCGTGTTTCGGAACGTCCCGGGCCGCACCATTCCGAACCCGCAGTATCTTAGAAGCCCTCTCGACAATCCTGTCCCCAAAATCCATACATTGCTCAAAGTCCCGCTCCACCTGCTCGGTCTCCGGGGTCGTCCGGCCGGGCTCCGCTAGGTAGAGTTCAACCTGGAACTCCACAGCCTTAAGACGGTCTGACACCTCCTCGTACCGGGTCAACAAAGCCTCCTCCCGGTCATTTCTGTCAACCAAAGCTGCTGCAGATGAAAACCAACGCAGTGCAGACTGGATCTTAGCCTTAGGTGTAGATCCCATTTTAAATTAATTTCCAACAATACCAGAGAAAATTAAAATTAATTTAATTAATGTGGAAATTCCAATCTCTTGGTCACCCTAGTGAATCAAAACCAAATATCAACTCAATTACAGAAATGCCTTACAATAACAACCAATATAGATTCTCAAAACGCAGTGGAAGCTCAAATTATAATCTATAATTGGCTAGTTACACGACTTCTAATAATCTAGCTTACAACTAATATTTATGTTAGCCTTATATTTTAGCTTATATTCTTAGCAACGTTGGCCGCTTATAGCAAACTGAATAAAACAAATGCCTTCTTACCAAACAACAAGCTATGAAAGGCTTTCCAAATTACAATCAATCAAATATGTGGCTTATTTTTGCCTTCAACTATTTTCCAAATTAAATTGTACCAAACACTCAAAATCACCTTCCGGAGGTTGTAATCTCACTAATTTGCACTGCAAGTACAATAATTTCGTGAAATCTACAGTACAAAACACTTGCAGTGCCACAAAATAGAGGTTTTAAATACTTGTAGCTAAATTTGGTTTTAACAAATAACCTCAAAATGCCCTTTTTTACCCAAAAGGAAAAAACTATCAAAATTCGCGTTTTTTCTTTGTGAGTAACCACGCTCTGGGTACCAAAAATTCTTCAACTCCTCGCCTAGTGCGAGTGGAGTGAACTGCCACGCGTTTCGCGGGTCATATAAGCCAGTGGATTGGCTACAAAACTTGTTCAACTCACCTGATTCCGGGAGGCGCGATGTTCGCTTCAACTCCGGTTAGTATCTGTCAAGGTTCAGTCAACTGTCAGGTCAAGTCAAGTTCAATCATGAGGGTCACCGGGGCTGAAGAAGCCGCCGTGGTGTACGGGCCGTCTCGCCAACAATCCGCGGCGTCAAATCACCAACTCTTCCGATGTCACCGAAATATCCACACAAAACACTCGGACACCCGTGTGTCTTCAAAGCGAGCGATATTACACAAAACAAGGAAAATGCGTTTCCAAATTATCCAAAAACACTCGTTCCCTTTTGGGTCCGCAACAACGAGGTTATCTATTTTTTCTCCGCCTTGACAAAGTGTCACTGTCAAAACCACAGACTCAAAAGAGGCGTACACACGTGAGGAGTTTAAGGGGGCGGGCAGACGGTCGGCCCGAACAATACCGTTTCTACATAGCGGTTAGTTATGCTAGGTTTTATACTGTTACCTACATCTTTAAGCAAGGGAATCTCCAGAGAATGCGGCGTGTCAATTTTGATGGGCTAGCTTTTATCTTTCTGGTCACAATCTAAAACAAGGAAATAAGAAATCATCGACACGAGAAGATCGTAACGAATTCTCAAATTAATCAAGGGTCGGCAACGTGCTTGTGTTTTCCGAGTCGCAATAAGCATCCATGGGCTTCGGGATCCGCTTCCCATCAGCAAAGCTGAAATAAATATACCTACATACTAACAACTTTGCCTAACTTGATATTTTTTGATGCACTTCTTTTCTTGCGATCATTTGAAAAGCGCTACTAAAATTTTATTTATATAGGAACAGTATGTATGTAAATACTTTATTGTACACAAGACACAGGTAAAAATACAGACAAAAAAAGTTAAATCGGTACAAAGGCGAACTTATCCCTGTAAGGGATCTCTTCCAGTTAACCTTTGAGCAATTGAGTTGAGATTAGGAACAACAAGATAGACAAACTAACACGTGTACAGACGTATTTACCTTGACGCTACAGTAAATTAATCTTAATACATAGTTATAACTATATATATATATATATATGTCGGAGAGGAGAAGTTTCATGCAGCGCCCTCTATTACATTCATCGTGACTTCGGTCGTAATGTGCTCCACTGTCAATCTACAAATGTCATCATTGAAATACATGCGAATGAGGACATATTTGTCTGGGCAAACTCGGGAGCTCATTAGTTCCGCCGCGCGCCAACAGAGGGCTATGACGAGTATTATTTTGAATTAGAAACAGAACAACGGACGGTTGTGTTCGCTGTCATGGAGGAAAAAGCCTGACAGGAGGTGGTTGCTCTCTTGGATGGAGAATTAATCGTTTAGAGAATGGTGTGACGGAATACGAGAACCGAAATTGCCAGTTCACTGTATTTCACATGAATTTTGTAATTATGCTGTGGAGAAGTCCTTAGTAAAGTTTGTAATCATAGTAACATTGTTTCCTATCAATGCCCGAGAACCCAGGATACGCCCACACCTCGACATATATATATATATATATATATATATATATATATATATGTACCTATATATACAAATAAACATTTTTACACAATATACAAACAGTATCCCATTAAATCACAATAGTATGTGTATACTGTTTATTTTTATTTGTACTTACAAATCACAAGTCGTTGGAGAGCCACAACTTTTTCAACTTTTCTTTGAGTAGGTAATGCCACAGACTGGGACTGTCTAAAGGACAACGGCAAGCCATAGTGGCAACAGTAGTGGTATAGTAAGTTTAAAAAAAAATCCTTGCGTTTAAAATTACTTAGGACCGTATTCCAAGACGCGTTATGAACCTATTGTAATCATATGCAAATCTTCTTGGTTCAGGCGCTCTCTCTTGCGTAAGCGCATAGTAGGGGGTGAAACACAACTCGTGTGAGCGCGACGTACTAGTAATGATATGGTATTTGGATGAAATACGTAAAATATACACATATTTACAAATGGAGACTCGTGCTTGATATGGCGGAAAACACGAAACAAATATTATCGCCCGTATTATATATTGAAACTCAATTACAAAGTTTCCATCAAAAATTTCATTTTTGGTACGAGCTTTTATTGCCGACTGTACTTTTCTGTATACCATCATCAACTACTCAATGAGACGATTCTAACGACTCGATGAGGTTGTGTCGTTTCATTGCAATGTTCTTATGGCCACCTTACAGCTCCATCATCAGATCAGCACCATGTCATCATAATATTTCATTGTCACGCGATTTACACATGTATGAAAAATTTCAGCTCAATCGGTAACCGGGAAGTGGATCAAATTTAACTTGCAAGATTTGATTAAAGACAGACAGACAACGAGACAGATGAAACTAAATAAAAGCTTGTAATAAACCTGTTATTATTTGCCTGTGCATTTAATTAAGTTTTCTAATGTAATGCATAATGTTTTAATTTTTAATTCTGAGGAATTTCGATTTTTTGAGATTTAGCAATTAATAATATTTCGCCTGTTGACATTAACGATTTACATTTCAAGTCCAAGTTTTTTTATTATTATTACAACGACGGTGGCAAACAAGCGTACGGCCCGCCTGATGGTAAGCGGACACCGTAGCCTATAGACGCATGCAACTCCAAAGGAGTAACATGGGCGTTGCCGACCCTTGATATGTTTGAGGATTCGCTGTGTTGAGAGCTGAAGGAACAAATTTCCTCGCTCTCAACACAACGCATCCTCGGGAGCTCTGGCGACCTTGCTCACCTCCAGGAACACAACACTACTGCAGAGCAAGTAGTAGTACTACAGAGGAAGTCGTGCCGCTATTGGATTATACAGCTATACGAGTAGGCTTGCAACAGTCATCCGATCCCTGCTGATGAAGCGGCATGCAGCCATTGATAATAAAGATGATGGTGACATTTCATATCAGAAAGAGAAATTACGCAAAGGAAATGAAAACATTTATTTCAGGACCAGTTCCACATCGGCTACTAGAAAATTGTAACTTAACCTATTGTTCAAAACGATCCTGATTACAATACAATGTCGTGGGTTTCAAAGTGTATGATTACTACTAGGTACTCTACCTTTCGTAGCCTACACTCGCACTGCTCGGCAAAGGCCGCCCCTCTCCATTGATACGAGATGAAGTTAAAATACTGCACATATGTAGATTGCGTGGACGGACCAAAATGGTCAAAGCCATCGTAGGTCCGAACGCGTAATTATAAATGCTTCGCGTCTTATTTGGCCGGCGCTGGACGTGATAATTGCACATAGCGGGGATGTCAGCTTCATCTGTCCGACACATGCACGACGCGGAAAAAATCGAGACAACTAGACTCGCAATTATTGATCTGTTCTTATTTAAATCTTAATTTATAAAAAATAAATAAGTATCCTAATAATAAACAGTCCTAATACTTGTACTTCTCTATAACAGATAATTTTAAATATTTAGTTATTAGTTAATACTTATAACATGTATATATTTCCGTTCTTCATATTTCCCATTTATTATGTAATCGTATGGCAAAAGATAATTTGAAAAGGAACGGTCAGAGTAAATCGTTGAGGTTGTTATGCCAGGCAGCTATGTCAGGTGTCAGAGCGTGCAGGCAGATCTTGAATAGGTCTAGGCTAGGAATGAAGATGACAGCGCTGGAAGATGTGCTCATATATCCTAAGAGTTATTTATGGTAATGAAGATAAGCTAAAAAAATTTTTTTACTAAAGCAAGCATAACCAATCGAATGATTACTTTTGGTTTACACTTCCTAGCGCATTTAGGGGTAAGTGTAGGTCCCTCGCCATCTCCACAGCGCGTATATGACAGACGTGAAGCCTCCGTCCCGCACGCGCTTACATACTTGCCAGTAAGGGACAACTGCTTTATGCCTGACATAAATGCGATCATTCTAGCTAGGCTGATGAGCCCTAGCGACTAATGCATACATACATACATATATATAATCACGCCTATTTCCCGTAGGGTTCGGCAGAGATCACGGATTTCCACTTGCTACGATCTTGACCAACTTTTGTTGCTTAATTACCTTCGATTACATTTTTCATACATGCTCGTTGGTTTAGGGTACCTACTCTTAACTTGACAGTTCTTCAGGATTTCTCTAACTGCATTAGTCAGAGAAATATACGATACATATTAATAACAGCAAAAGATCTTGCAACAAAGAATTCCGAATTGAAATGTTCTCATTTCAAGTCAAGTGAGCTCCACGCTGTGCATTGTGAGTGGCGGCCGAGGGCTCCCGAGAGCGCAGCGCGCCTCGAGACCTCAAGAGCTGAGGAATTGTTCTCCGCTCGAGAGCTCGGAAACCAATTCTTATAGGATGGTCGTTACAGGTTATGTTGAAAATAGTATACAGGGTGTATTATTCAAGCGGGGCAGTAAGGGAAAATCTGAAACTACAAGAGATAAGGAAAATTTACTCTGAGCAATCACGAGACGGATATTAGAAGAAAAAACTGAATTCGATGATTTTGAAAATGTCTTATACATCACCAAAAAGTACGATACATTTATAAATAAAATATACAGAATAGTATAAGTGGCCCAGTCATCGGAATTCTCGTAGCATTTTTGAGCTGTCATAGGGACTTCTCGTTTATCGACTTCCGATTATACATTATGTATATCGATAAATCGGTTTAAAGAATCTTTATTCTCATAAATACAGAATAAAATATGTAAAATAATTATGATTACTAGTAGAAGTAAACAACATGCAGTCTTATCGGGAATGAGCGATCTCTTCGAGATAACCTTTGGATATCAACTTTTAGGAAATTGTAAATAGAAATATAAAATTAAACTTTGAACATGAAATTGATGAATGTTAAAACACTCAACTGAACTGATTATATGTAAAATTGTTAACTATTAATTTTTCATTGCTTTTATTGCAAATCTCTTATATATATATTATCTCATTTTCAGCCATTCAAACGTTAACTAAAAGAGATCGCTCTTTAGCGATAAAACCGCCTGTTGTACCTCTGGTTTTTCTTCTTTGATATGTTGTGTTGTGGTCTATAATGTATATACATATAAAATATGTATATCGGAAGTCGATAAACGAGAAGTCCCTATGACAGCTCAAAAATGCTACGAGAATTCCGATGACTGACACACACACACATGAAATGGGAGTTTTTAACTTTAGTCGCAAACGAAGGGTATCTTAACGTGGTTAACGTGTGTCTGTGTGTCTGTCCGTAGCATCGTAGCTCCCAAACGGATAAACGGTGAGTGCGTTTCTTTTATTAGTTATTTGTTGTGTCAGGGGTGTTTTCAATGTTTAATTTCTTTAGACATTAGATATTTAAAAAATTCAGTTCAGTTCATCTCCAAAACTATGCGGAAACTATCTCAAAAGTATACATTCTAATTACATACACATACTTACATGAGATGGACCTTCCGTAAGGAAAAAGGCTATTCTTACGTTCCTCGTAGCAGGCGGAATCGCGGGGACACCTAGTTTTGAAAATATTGACACACAAACAGACTTTCCACACCAAACTAAAAAACTAAGTGCTATGGTTGCATACAAAAGACATCAACGCGCGCTAGGCGCAGGCGCAGCGTTTAACACCAAGACATCATAACTTCAACAATATGACATTCAACATTGCACCTAATTACGTTTGAATAAGGACTTAAAGGTAAGTTGGTATTGCTGATATTATTGGAGTTGTGGGTATTGAAGTGCTTATGGGTGTTTGTACATTACATTATGAGGGCAAGCGATGTACACGGACATCTGGAGTTGAGAAATCACCGGGAGACGCGGTCGGTACCGCGGAGACCCGATTGTTGAAGCTGCATGCAGCGAACGAAAAAACCATAGAAGTCTAGAAGAACGAAAAAAAATGGCTGACACAGAATGGGTGTCATTGCCATTATGCGGGGGTGGGGGCGGGGTGCCAAAACGATGCCAGGCAGCCGTTTAGTTCGAACATGACCGCACACACACACACATGACATGACATGTACATTATGTCTTATCAATAAATTATTTGTATTTTGTATGTCAAGTTGAAAAATGGGCTCAGGGCAGGGTAAAAGTTGGTTTCGAACAGTTTGATAATTTAATTTCTATTAAAAATGTCAAAAAAAAAACAATTTTGAAATACGACTCTTTGATCATCGTTTTCAAAGGTTCATCAGAATAATCATGGGAGAAATTAATTTGTTAAAAATTCAGGTAAACGTCCCAATGTTTCACACTTTAGTGACGAATTGACACTTTGTTTTCTTGTTCTTGACGTTTATTGTTTCGACTAGGTAATATTGAACCTGTCGACTATTGGTTCAGTGTCGAGCACTAGGATATTCATATTTACCTTCACTATTTGGGAGAAACTTTTAGCCGGAATTAACCCGTACCATTGCATTTCAACATGAAATATCTTAATTTAACAATCCTATGTCTATGTTTCCTGACTTCACTACGTGAGAAAGGAGCTTTAAAGAACAGAAAAATGCAAATAAAATAAATAAGGAACTCTCCAAACCCCCTGATATTTTTATGAATCACAAAACTACGCGAATTCGTCTAATGTGGGTCAGAAGAAGAAGTCATACAACCTGTAGAACGCAGTCCCCGCTGCGGCGAACGTACACGTTAGGTTAACAACGCATGTGAGACCGACTCGGGCTCCGACGAGCTAGGCTTACGCGGCCCGAGCAGGGTAAGGATCCACCAGCACCGTGCGAGGGAGCGAGGCGGTGAGGGAGGAAAAAACTACCAATAGGAAGATGGTGATGGAGTGAGCATAAGCTCGCCCATTAGAGGTGTGCCAAGGCTGTGAAACAAGTCTATAACACGATACAGAGGGCGCTAGTCTTAGCGGGAATGTACGAGGGCTGCCTTTTAAGTTGTGTCGTTTGGAAAAACTAAAGACAATTTAAGTGTTAAATGGTATTTATTGTTTTTCAAAGTAATCACCGTGATATGTAATACACTTTTTCATTCGATCGAACCAGTTTTCGAAACACTTATTCCAGTCCGAAGTCGGGGTCTCCAAAATGGCCGTTTTGTATGCCTCAACCGCTTCTTCAGGCGTCTGGTACCGTTGACCACGAAGTCGTTGCTTGATTTTTGGAAAAGTAAAAAAATCGTTAGGGCTTAAGTCTGGACTGTACGGCGGGTGTTCCAGAATTTCGACGTTTTGCTCTTTTAAAAACGCAATAGTTTGCCGGGCGGTGTGCGAGCTCGCATTATCGTGGTGCAGTTGTCGTGAATAGTCATGATTCACGATAGTATTTACATTGATGTTAATAATCATGTCTCAAACAGCCGATTTATTTCATGTAGCAACACCCACAATCTTTTTATAACAATGTTGACGGGTAGGCGAGTTGTCACAGTTCTTAACGGCTATATTGCGTACGAACAGTTAAGTGCAGATTTGTAGTGTTAGATTTGGAGGAAAACCAGGGTGAGCTCTTTCCATAATCACTTTCGATGCATCCTATGACATTGTAACGATTTGGTTCATTTACACGTGGGTTCACGTGTTTACACAGCTCGGACGATGATTGTTCATGATGTGATGTA
The DNA here is from genome assembly GCA_947578815.1 of Epinotia ramella. Taxonomy (NCBI): domain Eukaryota; kingdom Metazoa; phylum Arthropoda; class Insecta; order Lepidoptera; family Tortricidae; genus Epinotia; species Epinotia ramella. Next base: position 756,401 of record OX388203.1, read on the forward strand.
TTTATGTGCGTCCACAGGTCTTATTCTATTTGGGAGGCGTGACGGTATATTATGTATATGAATAAGGTTTTCCTACATGTCACGTACATGCGATAACACAGTTCTTAGTCGTGGAGTTCTTTAGTGTGAAAGGATTAGTAACAAGTGTAACAACAAGGGTCTCAGGTTCGGTAGTTTCAGCCTCAGACCATGTCGTCATCAATCAAGGGTGCACCCGGGTAATTATAACTGGAACAATATAGTGTGTGAATTGGTACAGTATCAGTCGTGTGGTAAGGGATGTCTGTAAGGGGAGGTGGAGGACATTCTCGGGGACGAAGGTCCCCACATCTCAGATGGAGCTGGTAGGCGGCAGCTCATATGTCAGATATATAAAGGATTCCGGAAGCTGTATGTGTAGGTTCATAGTTGCATATATGCTAATACAGATACCTAAGCTAGAGTGCTATAGGTACTATTTCGCGGCCATGAGAGTGACCAGAAGTGGCTTCGCGACATGGTGGAGCATGCTGGGATCTAAACCAGTCTTAGCTTAGTTTGTTTATGAAATTAACACTTTATTTGCCCCAGCTTCCTGATAATACAATGTAAAATGTACCATGCGCATGATGGACTCAAAAGCAGATTACTGTTCATAAAGTTAAACTAAAGATTTAAAACCATCCATGAGAAGAAAGAGCTTATCATTAGTAGAAACGTGTCTTAATCGGTTTAGTCATTTCTAACTTTACACAAAACATACATAAGAACATCAAATTGCTTTGTATTATGTCAGTAGATGTTACTTATATACAAAGGTGACGGTTAAAACCAGGTTATTTAACAGAACAATAACATTAATCAATATTTAATGTGGTGCAAAAATTTTAGACTTTTTAGACAATATAATTAAGCTCCCATACAGTACATTTCAATATTATGTTACGATAAGTAACGTTATGGTTACTGGCCTAAAGAAATTATATGGCAATTAAAAAGAGTTGAAACCATTTGTATTTTTTATTGAAACAATGGCAAATTATGGGATTATATTACTAATATTAATATATCCTACACTATTAAATGAGCAGCATTGGTATATTTATTTGATTATCAATGGTTTTTAGAAAACAGCGTAAAGGATTTCGATATTTATTTACTGCACGACTTTACGGGGGTAAAAATAATCACCTCGTTTTCTTTGTAAAAACCAATGAGCAAGGCCCGGTCTTCCAGGTACTATATTTGAAGGTTGCGTTTTTATGAAAAAAAAAATGAGCTCAACATTTTCTGGTGAATCGGATTAATTGTCCTGATGGCAGTCAAGACGTCAGATGGTCAAGAGTGGACGAACTTAAGAGACTATTAGCTAGCAGGCACAAATAATAAAATGCGAATGAGTTTTTTCAATTTGCCGATGCCGGTAACACTTTACCTTTTGAAATAATCTGTGGAGTGGAGGAGGAATATTTAGACGGTATACTTAATGTTATTCTCAAGTTTCGTTTAGATTTGATCAGTGTATTTGTTTCTAGGTATTTATTTATATTTTTATTATTGAAATGAGAAGAATGGGAGCAACCTGGGAACTTACTTGTTTGTTGTATTAGTTGGATGAGGCTTTGGTGCCGATTCACGTTTATTTCTGTGATTACTGTGAAATCAAGGAAGTGTCATTTATTGACACTTGTGATATATCAGACGAACGGTGGTAAATAATTTAATGAAGTGTCAAGTATTATAAATCGCATAGTGAGTCGTATACTGTGTGGGGTCTGGTGAATGTCGTGATGCTTGACGAAACACGGGATGTAACCATATTATCAGTATGATACACAATAGTATACCTATTCCAAAAAATGGTTGCAGGTGGCCCGGTCCTCATGTACGAGAAAGTTAGATGCACTAGGTTCCTATCAATTGTTAGGTGGCAGAGAAAAAAAAAATATTTATTACAAAACATCTTCATCACATATCCATCACGCGATAGATTAGGTGGAGTCTTGGATTATAAATCAATTAAGATTCATTGGATACGTTGAAATATTGTAAAATGCTCTATTGACTATAATCAGTAGGTATTAATCATTCAAATTTTTCCCATCATAGTAGAAAGAAAAATTAAATCGTAAAATTACCAACATATGAATCATGAATATATACACGCGTGCCATAGCCGTAGCTATTTGGTAAATACAACAAGATCTACACCTAGAAGTTGTAAACACTTACCTTCGTCGACTCCGATACTATACTCTGAATCAGGATCTAAAATGGTTATGTAAAAGGTTGATGTTTCTGTTAATCCGTTACTTACAAAGTAGTTGTATGAATTCTTGTATAAGTATATTCAATTCTGACTTGAAAGTAGAAACTCCGATAACTCACGTGACTTTGTCAAGTGATCTCAAAGAATAACATTTGGTAGGTGCAACCGAAAGTTCGGCTCATGGGTAGAATACGTTCAGACTCGAGCATCATCTAATGTTATGGCTTCGGTAATGTTAAACAAAGATTTACTAATCCGGACTATTTTAATATTTCGTAATTGGACTTTCATACAAAGGCAAATATTAGATTTCAGGTTATAGATTATTTATTGATAAGTGCATCACATTTACAAGCCTAAATACATATCATTTACAGTTTTTGAACCGTGTTAGGGTCAGTGATACGCAAGGTTCGCTTTGGACAGATCTACCCCTTGAATTAGAATCCAGTGAAAATTACTGAAATAAGCGTTACTCAAGTTACTGGGAGACAATATAGATGCGATTCTAGACAGTGTGTAGCACGTAGCGGACAGCCTTTCACATACATAGTCAATCTCTGATGGTGAAAGAATGGTGTTTTTGGTGGTTATGTTTAGTAAGCTATGTTTTGTTTGAACTGCATTAGTGTAAAATGCATAATGTTTATTATCAATCAGCTTTATTAGACACAGTCGATACACGATGGGGAGGGCGATGAGTCTAACGCCTCTCTAGGAGGCAAATCACAGAGTGTAGGTACATAATGCTGCATCTAGCACTTGGTTTTAACAGCTCACAATCGAGTTCAAAGCAGTGTCTAGGAATATGGCTAGTCGCGCACCTAATACTAAGCCCGGAAGGAGCACTGAACTTTGTTTGTGATTGGACCGGTTTCCTCACGATGTGAACATCAGAATCCTAGGTTACGTGAATAATTTCAACATGTCACCTTGAAAAATACGTCTTATCCCTAATGTAACTAAGCATCATTCGAGCATATATATGTATAGACACGCGCAGCGGGCGTTGGATATATTGCAAACATGACTTTAGACTTGAATCTGAAATGGAAAACATTCGTTAAGGAAAACAAATAATGCAGTATCCTGCAGACAATGATCATACTCAATGTAATATCGTGACAACAGCTCAGAAAACTCGAACTTGTAAGTACATTAGCAGACAGATAGCCTCGGAGCCGGAACAACTATATTCTAGACAAGATTGCTGCAAGACTGACCACCAGTTATTAGTGTTACCTCAAGAAGCTAAAGTTACGAAGCACCACGCTTCCCTAATCAGAAAAATGTCAGCAACTGGCGATTAGTAGCAGAAAGAGATCAAGGATGACAGTCCTATTTCGTGTGCACAGTCGCAGAGCAGCATCTCATGTCAGACGCATGACACTTCATATTGTTAATTCTTCTTAGTGTTTCTCTACCTTTCTTTTATACTTAGTTTTTCAGTCGGTTCTATATTCGTATGTTTTATAGTCAGCATAAAGACCGGTAGAGACAGATATACCACATACTTTAATTTAATAAGACCAGTGGGTGAGTGGTCTGCTACGACTACGTGCACGTCAGTTCAGAGATATCCCGATTTGATCTTCAGTTCATAGAGTTTTCTCTAACTCAAACGCACTGCTCATCTCAGTCTAATTCAATTTTGGTTGAAAGCTTTAATTTTGTAACTAACTTGTAAGAAATATAGAATAGAACAGAATTAATTTATTTTGGAACAACAACAGTAATACACATCACATAAGGCTTAAATCTAGAAATGGAATTTATTGTTGCTTCTATAAAGGACTCCACTCGAGACAAAGAGTGCAACGATGCTGATTTTCAGTGGATCCGATAAAATAAATATATGGATGTCTCAAGAACTCAGAAACTCAACAAACCGTCAAAGCAAAGAAGGTCCAGTTCAAGACTTAATTTTCTAAAATCAGAAACACGATCGTCAAAGGAATTCAACACTAACTAAAGTAACTAAGGACCTGACCATCCCCATGTTACTATAAGTCATAAGCTTCATATGGGGAACATGCCTTGCGATATGAATATACCTGATGCCCGTCGCATAAGCTGACGCCAACAGTATGCAAGCATCAAAGGAATTTATGCGTTAATAGGCTAGGGTTTAACAGGATGTATTGTATCGTTTGAGGTACCTTCCGAGTTGATATATAATCCTATTGTGGACAGCTACGAGCTAGAATTCAATCAAGAAACTTTCTTCAATCCATCCTAGAGCAGCTCTTCAAATGGTACTTAATTACAATTAATACGTTTTATATATTTTGAAAAGGCGTTCGTCGGTATCTCGGGAGGCAGTTCTCAGACAATAATAGGTACCCGTGTTCTATAGGTATATGCGTTATGGATCTCATTATAAACGACATCAAAACCATCACCTTGGATATTTTTTTAGAGCAACGATTGTTGTTCTAATCTTGGGAACTGCAGAAAAACTAGTGAAAATCTTTGTCTCCTTGATGAAAACACTCAGAAGAGATATCATGCGTGCACGGCAATGATAATGACACTAACAACATAACGTTATGTCGACGGAAGTTTTAAAGTAGCTCCAATCAAAGACAAACTTCTCAAAACCCGTCTGTGATGGTTCGCAAAAAGAGAAAAATACCGTAATATCGACAATATCGTTATCATTGCATTAAGGCTTCCCGAACACCCGAGATGAAGAGGTAGACCAAAATCCACGTGGTAGCCCAATATTAGAAAAGATGTAATGTAAGGAACCTGGTCATATATGAACAGACAACCCAGAATCGATATCGCTCTAGTGCAAACTGACAAGGATACCTGACCTTACATAGATGGTAAAAGATAAGGAAAATAAATTGAGAAGTGTACTTCCATATAAGTGTATACTGATAGTAAATAGTCGGTATTCAATATAATATTCAATATTGGGCGATCAACAGGCAGCATTAAAAATAAGCTACCATGTTAGCGAGCGGGCGTCACACTATTTGACTTAATTCGGAATGAATACAGTAGGAGAATAATCTCTACAAACATAGATAAGTAACTGAGATTTATAAAATCTGAAAGATTCGAAAAACCACTATAAGGACCAAACTGATCCAAAGCTCATAATGAAGTATTTCCGTATACCTAGTACAAAGACCTGAACGTTGCGTTAGATGTCGCAAACACTATGGAATGCACGTCACACCAAATGTATATAAACTCGGAATCATACAGAGACTATCCATCGATAACGAATGAAATACGAACTGCTGCAAGTGACACTTAGTTAATAGCAGGCGTTAATTTTATATCGTTAACTTTTATTTGTAATATCCGAGAAATAAGTGACAAAATAATTTAATTTAGTCACTGATGTTATTTTATAGACAATGTTGTGACACAGTGCATGATTATGAACTAAAGAGGTGGAGTTGTATAGCGAATAGTTGAACTAATTAAGCATTAATAATAACCGATACACTATGGGATTGGACCTCATGTGACATTGCACGGTCATAACAAGTGTTGTACCTATGTACTGGCGCCTATTGTCCATGTGCGAGGATTGAAAATAAGCAATATTCAGTCTCCGAAACATGCATATCGCTTAACATCTCATCGAAAAATCACATGTTAAAGAACAGTCGCCGTACAAAAATGGCGCCCTCGGTGGCTCTTGGCAGAGGTAAAGAATATGAGGAATACAAGAAATAGTTGAAAATAATGATTTTCATGCCTTCAGCTCAGAAACAAAGTGTTTATTTAAAACTCAACCAATTTAATCACGTAGCGAATAGCGATACTCAAAATGATGACTTTTAGTATCTCTCAAAAATCATTCATCAATATATCATTGGTACACTTTGGAAGTGCTCAGAATACTGGTTTGACAGTGCTCAAAATAGCTTAACGGTCCTCAGAACAGTTTTGTGACGCTCAGAAGCCTGAGTTTAGCGGTCCTCAGAACAGTTTTCGTAGGGCTCAGAGACCTAGGTTTAGCGATCCTCAGAACAGTTCTCGTAAGGCTCAGGAGCCTACTCGTAGGTTAAGCAGTCCTCAGAATTATTTTCAAGAGTCTCAGGGGCGTAAGATAAGCGGTCCTCAGAATAGTTTTCATGGTGTTCAGAATCCTGGTCTTGGCAGTCCTCAGACTCGAGCACAATTTTCAACACAGTTTGCAATAGTGCTTCAATTTTTCAATACACGAATGTTTTGCACCGTTTCTTTGGAAATAGGTACTCATTTAACACTGCTGGTTTTGCTTGACTCGAACACTGATCACCGTTGTAGATACTACTGTCATTGTTGATTTAAAACGTATATAACTGCGCATAAAAATAGGAAAGATCCGATAAAGAAGTAGCCAGATATATACAGTGACACCTTGACATAACTGGGACTTAAAGGGACCGGCAAATGTGTCTCGCTTAAAGAGGTATTCCACTTCTCCAGTGTCTTAATTAATGTCTGTCTCATTTACAGAGGGTTCCATTAATACAGGTGAATCAAGAAATAATGTTTGTTATAAAGGTGCGATTTTTAAATGTTAATAAAAAAGTTAATAGAATAGAATAGAATAGATATGTATTCGGATAACACATCATTACACATACATTCACAATATAATGCACCTTAAGAACTAACAAATAGGGATGTGCTACCGAAAAGGTCTCCACTCAGCAATGCAGTTGACACAGCAGTGCCAGTGGCGCTGGTTTTCTGTGGATTCAGCGAGGTGTGCGGGACAGCATATTGCGCGACTCGTATTAAGGCCGGTATAAATACATAAAAATTACAAACAAGATAATATTGAACACATAAGATATAAGTTTATAAATAAAATTGTGGTTAAATTAATTTCTCTCTAATAATAAACAGAAATAATCAAGCACGTTTTTATGAACAGTACAAAAACGCATACAGAATCAGTCAATCAACAAACACTGTTATTTTACTTTGAATTTTGGAAGTAACTTGAGGTCATTTAGGCACAAATCGGCCAAGTGCGAATTTTACGGAATAACTAAGAATAAGTGAACAAGACCAAAGTATATCACTATCACTACATAGTATTAAACAAAGTCGCTTCCCGCTATGCCCTATGCATGCTTAGATCTTTAAAACTATGCAACGGATTTTGATGCGGTTTTTTTTTTATAGATAGGGTGATTCAAGAGTAAGGTTCATATGTATAATTGCCTTGTGAAGCCGGGGCGGGTCGCTTAGTCAGCAATAAAGTCCGAGTTAAGTTAAGAGGTATGAAATAAAAGAAAACAATTCACTAAAAAATATTCTTAAAATATAGTCTTAGTAAAAGAGATGTGATGTGAGTGACTTGTCCGTCTCAATTATAGAAGCAATTATGAAGATAAAATCGAAAGCAATAATTCCAGATAGATAGGGTTGGTTTATGCCACTAACAGAGGTAATTCAGTGCTTAAGCATGAGATCCAGCTATCGAGGTTTTTACTTATCGAGGTCCCACTAAACCAAGTTTACTGTATATCAAAAGGTTTTATATCAAGTATGAAACATTACTAATTTTATTTATGTACCTATTGAGGCTGCAGTGCTCACTCCACGGTCAAACTTAGTTTGTGGTGGTAGGTACCTGTACCTACTGAAATAATTCATTTTATTTTCGGTTTTATAAAATAAAGTGTTATTTTTTGAGGTGTACAATAAAGTTTATTTGTTGCATTGTCAAGAAAATTAAAATTCAATCACACTGAGCTGCGCAGAATAATTTTTAAATAGTTACATTCGAGGAGGAATCAGGGAAATCAAGTAAATGAGTACGCAGATAGATTAAGATTAGTGGTGGTAATGGACGACCGTTTAATAATTATGGTAAGCAATTATGCCCGTCGTGGAGGATTCCATACCATGGAAAAAGTAAACGAATATTAAGACGATAGTAAAATCTGTCCAGACATTCGTTTTAATCTAGCAAGGTAAAGCAACTCCTATTGCGTCAACCTAAAAGTACGTTCATGAATCAGCAATGCGCAATGTATAGAAGTATTTTTTCAGTTCTTTGTCGTTTCGTAACTTTCAGTGTCGTGAGAGTGAAAGACGTTGATGCATTATGTACTCGGTATGCATGTGTCTCAGTTCGACGTGGATCATACGTATTCGAAGAAATCGTGATGTGTTTGCCACCATGGATAGATAATTCACGTTAACAGCAAAAATACGCTAGCAAATCCAACATACTGTTTACGATATAGTATATAGGATACGACTGATTGCTTATTACAAAATGAAATGCCACGACACGATGAAGCTTGGTTGGTCTAGAGGATAAAGGACCTCGCAGTTGGCACGTATACCTCGGGTCTCACGAAACATTTGGAACTGATTTAGAAAGTGCGTCAAGATGAGCTTATCAGACTTTACAGCTATCAGAAATGATATAGATCATTATTCCAGCTAATCCATTTTATTCAATGTTGCAATCACCTACAAAGTCTGCATTGGCCAATCAAGGCGAAGGACAGGATCCAGAGCTTGTCAAAATTCACAATGGGAAAACAACGGTTATTTCAAAGATCTGAGGAAGACTTAAATAAAGCTGTGAATGATGATTATATTAATACTCTACTGGAGATATGATCGCTAGTTTTCTGGGGGGCCGGGAGTGTCGTGAATAGTCATGATTCACGATAGTATTTACATTGATGTTAATAATCATGTCTCAAACAGCCGATTTATTTCATGTAGCAACACCCACAATCTTTTTATAACAATGTTGACGGGTAGGCGAGTTGTCACAGTTCTTAACGGCTATATTGCGTACGAACAGTTAAGTGCAGATTTGTAGTGTTAGATTTGGAGGAAAACCAGGGTGAGCTCTTTCCATAATCACTTTCGATGCATCCTATGACATTGTAACGATTTGGTTCATTTACACGTGGGTTCACGTGTTTACACAGCTCGGACGATGATTGTTCATGATGTGATGTATTTATGTGCGTCCACAGGTCTTATTCTATTTGGGAGGCGTGACGGTATATTATGTATATGAATAAGGTTTTCCTACATGTCACGTACATGCGATAACACAGTTCTTAGTCGTGGAGTTCTTTAGTGTGAAAGGATTAGTAACAAGTGTAACAACAAGGGTCTCAGGTTCGGTAGTTTCAGCCTCAGACCATGTCGTCATCAATCAAGGGTGCACCCGGGTAATTATAACTGGAACAATATAGTGTGTGAATTGGTACAGTATCAGTCGTGTGGTAAGGGATGTCTGTAAGGGGAGGTGGAGGACATTCTCGGGGACGAAGGTCCCCACATCTCAGATGGAGCTGGTAGGCGGCAGCTCATATGTCAGATATATAAAGGATTCCGGAAGCTGTATGTGTAGGTTCATAGTTGCATATATGCTAATACAGATACCTAAGCTAGAGTGCTATAGGTACTATTTCGCGGCCATGAGAGTGACCAGAAGTGGCTTCGCGACAGCAGTCTTATACGACGTCTTGGGGTATTTTTTCGAAACTCGCCGATGACTTCTGGTAAACAGACAGTGGTATACCAGTCAGCATTAACCGTTTTACGATCCTCGAGCACGATGGTGGCAACGTGGCCACTTTTCGCCACAAACATGGCGACCATTTTTTTCGAAGTGCTCCGTGAGCGTATTACTTTGGTCGGTTTTGGCTCATTTTGGAACATCCAAACAGTCGACTGCTGTTTAGAATCGGGATCGTAGGCATATATCCAAGATTCGTCACCACTGATAATGTCGTAAACATGTTTCGAGTTTCCTCGGTTGAATTGCCGCAGAGTTTTGCGACACCATCGAACGCGAGCCGTTTTTTGGTCTTCACTGAGTAAATGTGGTATCCAGCGTGAGATCAACTTTTTTACGCCTAAGTGATCATGCAAAATACTGTGAACACTGGTCCCTGAAATACTTAAGGAAGCTTCTATCTCACGGTATGTCGTATGGCGATCTTCGATGATCAGTTGCCGTACAGCATCAATGTTCTCCTGGGTTACGGCTGTTTTTGGTCGACCTTCACGATGTCTATCACCAAGACTAGAGCAACCACGTTGAAATTCTAAATACCAGCGTTCCACAGTCCGAAGGCATGGTGCTTTATCATTGAAAACCGTAGTCAACTCTTCGAAGCACTGAAGTCGCGTTAAGCCCCTTTTGAATTTGTAAAAAATTATCGCACGTAAATTTTCCTTCGAAATTTCCATTTTCACAACTGACTTGTCAACTTTGAACGAACGCTGTACTAAAACGGTTGGGCCGATTTCGAGTCATTCTTTTGTGTTCGAATTCTAAATTCAAATATTTTAACGTGACACTAGTTCTTTTTTATGCAATCACGGGAGGTTTGCAAACGACAGAACTTAAAAGGCAGCCCTCGTAATGCAGAAATACGCAGCGTAAGTCAATGTCCACGTAGCTCAGTTGGTAGAGCAGTCTAGCGTTAATAGAAAGGTCGCAGGTTCGAGTCCTGTCGGGGGCTACAGACGAAGATGGTTTATTTTTCCATTATATTCTTTCTCTGTATCATATCGATTATAAAATGATCGGGGTAACTTCCTCGTTAAAAATAACACGAAAACAAAATATTTAATTAAAATAATCTGTTTCGTGATAAGGGTATTTAATAGGAAGATGCGTAAGGCTAACCCCCTTATTCATAAAACTTAAAATACCTCTGCTAAATAAAATATGCTTTATCCCTCTCTGACGAACACAAATGTCAAAGTGACAAATAAAGACAAAATAATTTTAACGCCATTTTAGTTAAAATAGGATTGTAGAACGTTTATGAATACGACCGTAGCACTTTTAGGCGAAACGCCATACTGCTAACGAAATAGACATTTATGCTTTTTTCCGTGACTTCGTCCGCGTGGAACTCGTTATATCGTAGCTCCATACAAACTTTCATCCCCCATTTCACCCTCTCAGGGAATGGCTTTCGGGGTAAAAACTATCCTATGTGCTTCCCCGGGTTGCGACTATTACCAAATTTCATCTCCATCGGTTCAGCGGTTTAAGAGTCCGCAGTAAGCTCGGCCGAATTTCACCTTCCCATACAAACGGAGTTTCGTTCTCATTTTAAAACTACGTGTTGGATTGTGACGAAACTTTGCACATACAATGACATGAGGTATATCTATGTCTGTAACTAGTTTATATGGTTCCAGTTGATAAAAGAAAACGAAATACAGCCAAAACAAGTTAAAAAAAAATCTTAAACTCGCTGTATTTTTTTTACTATATGGTGTATGAGCTACATAAACTAATTACAGACCTGGATATACCTCATGTCATTGTACATCCAAAGTTTCGTTACAATCCAACACGTAGTTTTAAAATGAGAGCGTAATTACGTTTGTATGGAGAATCGAGCTTACTGCGGACTCTTAAGCGTGACTCACGCTGACGCGTGCGTGACAGACACACTTTTGCATTTATAATATTAGTATGGTATGGATAGTATGGTTTTGCGCGAGCCCGCATTATGCTGAGCCGGGACCATTTCGTAACAAATAAATTGTTTTACATTTTTAAATAGTATTGAATGTATGTATGTAAGAGATATATTTTGTTTGTTACGAAAAATAAGTTTCATTTCATAAACTTAATTTCCCAGTTTGTCCGAATTTTAATTTAGGCAAAAGCCAGTTTAGTCGAAGACCCCAATATATTTGATTTTATTTAAATATTTATCGCGTAGAACGTATTAGGTTAGGTTTGTTTTATATAATAATACTGAAAAAATCATTTCGGACGACAATGCAGTTGGGCAATGAAATTTATTGCGATGGGTAACCATTATATCGGCTTTGACATGTTGAATGTATAGAACTGGTGAAAAATTAAATCCTATAGATATGATGTTGTTCGGGCCGACCGTCTGCCCGCCCCCTTAAACTCCTCACGTGTGTACGCCTCTTTTGAGTCTGTGGTTTTGACAGTGACACTTCTTGTCAAGGCGGAGAAAAAATAGATAACCTCGTTGTTGCGGACCCGAATGGGAACGAGTGTTTTTGGATAATTTGGAAACGCATTTTCCTTGTTTGGTGTAATATCGCTCGCTTTGAAGACACACGGGTGTCCGAATGTTTTGTGTGGATATTTCGGTGATATCAGAACAGTTGGTGATTTGACGCCGCGGATTGTTGGCGATACTGCCCCGGAAAACCACGGCTGCTTCTTCAGCCCCGAAGACCCTCATGATTGAACTTGACTTGACCTGACAGTTGACTGAACCTTGACAGATACTAACCGGAGTTGAAGCGAACATCGCGCCTCCCGGAATCAGGTGAGTTGAACAAGTTTTGTAGCCAATCCACTGGCTTATATGACCCGCGAAACGCGTGGCAGTTCACTCCACTCGCACTAGGCGAGGAGTTGAACAATTTTTGGTACCCAGAGCGTGGTTACTCACAAAGAAAAAACGCGAATTTTGATAGTTTTTTCCTTTTGGGTAAAAAAGGGCATTTTGAGGTTATTTGTTAAAACCAAATTTAGCTACAATTATTTAAAACTTCTATTTTGTGGCACTGCAAGTGTTTTGTACTGTAGATTTCACGAAATTATTGTACTTGCAGTGCAAATTAGTGAGATTACAACCTCCGGAAGGTGATTTTGAGTGTTTGGTACAATTTAATTTGGAAAATAGTTGAAGGCAAATATAAGCCACATATTTGATTGATTGTAATTTGGAAAGCCTTTCATAGCTTGTTGTTTGGTAATAAGGCATTTGTTTTATTCAGTTTGCTATAAGCGGCCAAGGTTGTTAAGAATATAAGCTAAAATATAAGGCTAACATAAATATTAGTTGTAAGCTAGATTATTAGAAGTCATGTAACTAGCCAATTATAGATTATAATTTGAGCTTCCACTGCGTTTTGAGAATCTATATTGGTTGTTATTGTAAGGCATTCCTGTAATTGAGTTGATATTTGGTTTTGATTCACTAGGGTGACCAAGAGATTGGAATTTCCACATTAATTAAATTAATTTTAATTTTCTCTGGTATTGTTGGAAATTAATTTAAAATGGGATCTACACCTAAGGCTAAGATCCAGTCTGCACTGCGTTGGTTTTCATCTGCAGCAGCTTTGGTTGACAGAAATGACCGGGAGGAGGCTTTGTTGACCCGGTACGAGGAGGTGTCAGACCGTCTTAAGGCTGTGGAGTTCCAGGTTGAACTCTACCTAGCGGAGCCCGGCCGGACGACCCCGGAGACCGAGCAGGTGGAGCGGGACTTTGAGCAATGTATGGATTTTGGGGACAGGATTGTCGAGAGGGCTTCTAAGATACTGCGGGTTCGGAATGGTGCGGCCCGGGACGTTCCGAAACACGCAGTTATCTATAACCCAGGGTTGGCAGCGCGCTTGCCAGCCATACAGATGCCGGTCTTCCGAGGAGACCTGGACGAGTGGACCAGCTTCATCGACCTCTTTGATAGCTTGGTGCATGCCCGGACGGACCTGCCAGCGGCGTTGAAGTTGGCGCAGCTGATGTCTGCTCTCGTCGGGGAGCCGCGCGACTTGATCGCGCATTTGTCGGTCACCGACGACAATTATGAAATCGCGCGCACGTTGCTGAGGGACCGATACCAGAACGTGCGGCGACTTGCGGATACTCTTATGACTAAGATCTGGAATATCCCTCGGATCGCTCAGGCTTCAGACATCCGGCTGAAAATGCTGAATCCTGTTTTGACAGCGACCAAAGGGTTAGAGAACCTTGGTTTGCCGGTGGACCAGTGGTCCTACATACTGTTGAATTTTTTGTTGAACCGGCTGCCGGCTGATGTACGGGCCAGGTTTGAGCACCGGTATGGTGGTGAAAGTGCTCAGCATCTGCCGACCTTCACCAATCTTATCGACCAATTGGAACTTGAGTGTCGACGGGCCGACACCTCGGATCTACCTCCACCCCCGAGGCCTCCTGGGGCCCAGCGGGCCCAGGGGAGAGTTGCACCTCAAAGGGGAGGGTGGGGCAAATCGGCCCCACAACCAGCGGGTCCTCACCAATATAATACCAGTGCATTGGACCCTGAAGTCTGCCTATGCTGCAAGAACCCTGGCCATCGGGTGCCAGCGTGTCCGAAGTTTCTTGCGCAGCGGGTTGTGGGACGCCGCAACATTGCTAAGCAGCGGCAATGGTGCTTTGTTTGCTTGGGCCCACATTTTGTGCGAGATTGTGCCCACCCGCAGGCGTGTAAGTCCTGTGGTGGGAAGCACCACCCCATTTTATGCATGAACCGCAGTGGGGATACACCTCCCCCCCCCCCTGCGCAGGGGTCATGCTCCCCTGTTCGGAGTCAGCAGCGGGCTGACCAGGGGCCCATGGCCGAGGAGAAGTGGGGACGTCGGGTAACACCCCCCTCCCCCCCCCTCCAAAACTACGCGACTACTTCGCACGCACCCGTGCCCCAACGGGGGGTCCTTACGGGCGGGTGCCCGCAAACGCCTCCACCCCGGCAGGCGCCACGGATGTCGCCGCCGCTTGTGGAGCGACCCCGCTGGGGGTCGGGACCTCCGGTGTACGGCCGGAGTAGGACATACCAGGGGGCGCAGGCGGCACGCATGGCGCGACGGCAGTACCAGCCGGAGTGGGACCCGCTCGAGCGGTACGAGCGGCCCGCCCATGCGGAACAGGATGCAACGCGTTATCCCTGCTAGGGATACGCCGCCCACGCACCAGCAACCGCCACGCCCTTGGAGACCGTGTTATTGCCCACGGCTTCGGTTTGTGTTTGGGGCCCTGGCGGAGGATCAGCCTGCGTGCGCTCTCTCCTTGACACGGGAGCGCAAGGCTGCATGGTATCCAGTAGGTTGGTGCGACAGTTGGGCTTGGTTGTGAAACCCCACCCGGAAAGTATACGTGGGGTAGGCAATGTGACAGTGTCAAATCTGGTAGGGCAGACCTTACTCACCTTTGGACCGGGTCCCACTTCACGCGCGAGGATTAATGCTCCCGCGTTAGTATTGGATGAAGTGGTGGGGAGACTCCCCCAGGTGAAGCTGCCTCCAGAGGTTCGGAGTTTGACAGCTGGATTAGTTCTGGCGGATGCTGGATTTGACAGACCTGGTCCGATTGACGTGTTGCTGGGTGCAGACGTTCTTGGGCGGGTGCTGTTGAGCGGCAACCGTACCTTACAGCCTGGCGGACTGGTTACACTGGAAACGGTGTTTGGCTATGCTGTAATGGGTTTGGTTTTAGCGGCTCCATCGCCTCCTACTGAGGAGGGCTGTCTGGTTGGAACTGCTCTTTCAGAAGCCGTGCAACGGTTCTGGGAGATTGAGGAACCACCTACCGCGTCGCGTATGAGCCCCGAGCAGGAAGAGTGCGAACGGTTTTACCAAAATAATACTGGGCGCCTCTGCTCTGGTCGGTTCATAACACGACTTCCTCTGCTCATCCACCGACCTCCTCTTGGAGCGTCACGTGAGATGGCTGAGAAGCGGCTGGTTTCGATGGAACGCCGAATGAGAAGAGATGCGCTCTTCCGGCAGAAGTATGTGGACTTCATGAGGGAGTACGAGGGTTTGGGACACATGTCGGTGGCTCGGACGGACTGGAGTACAGTGGAGCACTGCTTCCTGCCGCACCACGCGGTCCTAAAATCCCCGGAGTCCAAGATTCGTGTGGTCTTTGATGGGTCCGCGTCCACCTCGACTGGGGTGTCATTGAACCAGTGTTTGCATGCAGGTCCTAAGCTGCACAAGGATATCACGGATATCCTCACAAATTTTAGGAAACATCAGGTGGTGTTCGTCGCCGACATCCGGATGATGTTTCGGCAGACAGTGATCCATCCTGATGATCGTCGGTATCAGCTGATCTTGTGGCGTGAGAGCCCTGATGAACCGATGTTGGTGTACGAGCTGAATACGAATACATACGGCTTGAAGAGCAGTCCGTACATTTCAATTCGAACTTTGTTAGAATTGGCGTCTCGAGAGAGACTGAGGTTCCCTCGAGCGTCCGCCATTTTGGAACGGGACTTATTTGTCGATGACGTGTGCACCGGGGCAAACAGTGTCGAAGAGGCTTTGGTTTTGCGGGATGAGCTGGTGGAACTCTTGCGGACGGGTGGATATGAATTGCGCAAATGGATGTCCAACTCACCGGCCGTGGTGGCCGGCCTCCCCGAGGATCACCAGCAGGATCCGCACCTGTTCGAAAATGTTGAGAGCCCGCACATGTTATCAGTCCTAGGCGTGCAATATCGACCAGTCCAAGATGTGTTCACCTATCGGGTGGAACTGGATTCCCCGAGGGTCTGGACGAAGCGGCTTGTGCTGTCCACGGTGGCCAGGACGTACGATCCGAATGGATGGATCGCGCCGGTCATCTTCACGGCGAAGGCATTTATGCAGCGCCTGTGGATGGTCCAACTGGGTTGGGATGATCCACTATCCGGAAATTTGTTGAGCGATTGGGAGGTTTTCTTCTCCACGCTCCCGGAGATAAATCAGGTCGAACTGCCGCGTAAGCTGTTGCCGGCAGGGAAATGCCGAGTAACCCTACACGGGTTTTGCGACGCCTCCGAGCGAGGGTATGCAGCTGCCGTTTACTTGCGGACGGTCAGCTCCGCCGGATCGGTCGATTTGCACTTGGTAATGGCGAAGAGCAAGGTGGCTCCCCTTCGCACGCGTTTGACAATCCCAAAAATGGAATTATCTGGAGCGGCTCTTCTTGTACGCCTACTGAACCACGTGGCCTCTACCTTGAAGGACACCGTGAACCTTGAGGAGAGTGTCTACGCATGGACTGATAGCCAAATTGTATTGTGTTGGCTGCAGTCGTCATTCCATACTTTGGAGGTCTTTGTGGCCAACCGGGTCTCGCAAATCCAGAATTCGGAGACTGCCTTGGTTTGGAGACACGTGCCAGGTGAACTGAACCCAGCGGACGTGGCGTCCAGGGGTTGCACGGCACCTGAGCTTGTTGCCCACTCACTGTGGTGGAGACCAGATTGGTTGTTGGAACCGGAGACACTCTGGCCTGCCAGTTGTGTGATTGGGACCCCATCCTCTGGCTTGGGTGTCCACCTTGTCGAGACCGCTCCAGTGTCAGACACTGCTTGGTTGCTAGAACGGTATAGCTCTCTCGACAAGCTTGTTGGAGTGACCGCCTGGGTCAAGCGATTTATACACAATTGTCGCCACCCTGACAACCGGTCACGCGTTAGAGTTCTCGCCACAGAAGAGCGGAATGCCGCCCTACATCATTGGATTAGGGTTGTGCAGGAAGAACACTTTGGGGACGTATTGAAGCCCCTGCGGCAGGGACGTCCTAAGCTACCGAAGGCGATAGCACGCCTCAACCCGTTCATTGACGAGTCGGGTACACTCCGGGTTGGAGGACGGCTCCGCAACGCTAGCTTGCCGTACTCGGTGCGCCACCCCATTTTGCTGCCTAAGAAGGGGCATCTGGTGGAATTGTTGGTGATTGACCGCCACATAAAGAACTCGCATGCCAGCTGCAATGCACTCTTGGGCATTTTGCAGCGAGACTTTTGGATATTGAACAGCCGACGGGTTATTCGGAGCATCGTGTTTCGGTGCTTGCCTTGCTTTCGGCTCAAGGCAGCCACGATGCAGCCCCAGATGGGGGACCTTCCTCCTGATCGGGTCAACGAGGCTAGGACCTTCTCTAGGGTTGGGACCGATTTTGCGGGACCTTTTTTAGTGAAAACGTCGCGACTTCGAAATGCGAAGGTTGTAAAAGCGTATTTGTGCGTTTTCGTATGCCTGTCGACCAAGGCTGCTCATCTTGAACTTGTTGGTGATCTTACGACGGAGGCTTTTATTGCGGCATTGGATAGATTTGTATCCCGTAGGGGACTCCCATCTCTGATCCGGTCAGATTGTGGAACCAATTACAAGGGTGCCGACCGTTATTTACAAGATGTTGTAAAATTTTTATTTGAAAATAAGATTGATATTGGAACAGACCTCTCCCGTCGGGGTATCACCTGGACGTTCGATCCGCCAGGCTGCCCCCACTGGGGTGGAATCTGGGAGGCTTGCGTGAAGCAAGCAAAAGCCCATATGTATCGGGTAGTCGGTCAAACTGTATTGACTTTTGAGGAACTCGCGACGTTGTTTTGTAGAATTGAGGCCGTCCTCAATTCCCGTCCGTTGTGTCCGCTCAGCTCCGACCCAAATGACCTGGAAGCGCTCTCTCCAGGCCATTTCTTGATTGGTCAGCCACTTGCAGCGTTGCCCGAGCACCCCCTCCGGGACGTACCCTCCAGTCGTTTGTCGCGCTACCAGATGCTGCAACAAATGGCTCAGAACTTTTGGACCAGATGGTCATTAGAGTATTTGCATGTTTTGCAGCAGCGCCTCAAGTGGACTGACAAAACCAGTCCCCCCAGAGTTGGAGACCTTGTGCTAGTTAAGGATGCTAACCTTCCGCCACTGCGATGGCGCCGGGGGCGCATCGTTAATTTGTTTCCCGGTAAGGACGGGACCCCTCGGTTTGCCGAGGTCATGGTGGGGGACTCGGTTCTGAAGCGAGCGGTAGCAACCCTATCGCGACTTCCCCTAGTATAGCGGACCGGCTTAGAGGCCGTTCCGAGGCGGGTGATTGTTCGGGCCGACCGTCTGCCCGCCCCCTTAAACTCCTCACGTGTGTACGCCTCTTTTGAGTCTGTGGTTTTGACAGTGACACTTCTTGTCAAGGCGGAGAAAAAATAGATAACCTCGTTGTTGCGGACCCGAATGGGAACGAGTGTTTTTGGATAATTTGGAAACGCATTTTCCTTGTTTGGTGTAATATCGCTCGCTTTGAAGACACACGGGTGTCCGAGTGTTTTGTGTGGATATTTCGGTGATATCAGAACAGTTGGTGATTTGACGCCGCGGATTGTTGGCGATACTGCCCCGGAAAACCACGGCTGCTTCTTCAGCCCCGAAGACCCTCATGATTGAACTTGACTTGACCTGACAGTTGACTGAACCTTGACAGATACTAACCGGAGTTGAAGCGAACATCGCGCCTCCCGGAATCAGGTGAGTTGAACAAGTTTTGTAGCCAATCCACTGGCTTATATGACCCGCGAAACGCGTGGCAGTTCACTCCACTCGCACTAGGCGAGGAGTTGAACAGATGTAAAGAACTTCTTGCTTGACACATGAACGTAGAATAACGGGTAGTTTTGAAATACCTAGTATCAAAGTCTGCACAAAGTTCTACCTTCTACCAATTAACATCCTAGAAAAGCGTAAACATTAAGGAATATTTAACAAAAAATATCACCATTAAAACTTACGCTATTCTATGACGTAGCGCACTTGTAATAAGCACCACAGTTGTGTGTCAAAACATAGTCGACTTGTGACGTTTGGTTCTATTTATAGAAATAACAGAGACTCGTGTTACCAGTTTAATTGCAACACTTGCGTGGTTTTGCGGGCGGGATGGATTTCTAATGGCGCAAAGGGTAATTCTAATTTCTAATTCAACATGTTTTTTCAACACAATTTAGATAAATAATGTTGATGTGGTATACGGCCAGGAGTCTGCTCGAAGCGGAGCGTGTGGCGAGCCGG
Source organism: Epinotia ramella (assembly GCA_947578815.1). Lineage (NCBI taxonomy): Eukaryota > Metazoa > Arthropoda > Insecta > Lepidoptera > Tortricidae > Epinotia > Epinotia ramella. The sequence goes on from OX388203.1 coordinate 776,190, forward strand.
TGACGGTGCGGTGGCGGTGACGTTTTGTAGATGCACGTGGCAGTGGCACGCCTTGCCCCGCTACACGATCCCTGGGGACCGATTTTTGACTTTCGAGCGCTCGAATCTTTCACTCGAAAACTGACAAAAATTATGAAATGCTATTTTGAAATAGCGATAGAAAATTGAAAAACGAGTGGTATTGACCACTCGTAATTAATTCTATTGGTAGAAAGTAAGTGCCTGCCATTTTGACACTACAAACGTATTTACTGTATTATATTAATACTGGTATCTGAATGCCACATTACAATTAAGTCACGTTTCCGAACGCTACCTGTGCGACTATATAAGGAAGATCAAGATGGCGTCGTGCCCTCTTTTCCTAACACGAAGATAGAAGAACAACTCCATTGTAAGAAGCTAATAAGAAAATAAATGCGTGTATACCTCACGTGTCTGTTTAATTTCAAAACTAAACATTACATTTACTTTTATTTGATTTTCGAGCGCTCGAAAGTCAAAGATCGGTCCCCAGCTCGGGTACACTAGACAATGATTTTCATACAGACCTCTGTGCGGATATCTAATAAATCTAGACGTGCAAGAAAATCTGAGACTATTTATATGTGCGTCACACATTTAGGTTCTCGTCTCTCAGGGGTATACAACCTAGTTTATGTGTGTACGCAAAATCTATAAATAAATCTGTGTCAAACCATAACTGACATGTACTGTCGAGTTCAAAGATATGTATACACTTTTGCACCTAATTAAATAAATAATAAATATTTGCAAACAATAATACACAAATCAACCTAGTCCCAAACTAAGCAAAGCTTGTACTATGGGTACTAGACGACGATATACATAGGCACTTATATAGATAAATGAATACTGAAAATACATGACTCAGGAACAAATATTCGTGCTCATCACACAAATAAATGCCCTTACCGGGATTCGAACCCGGGACCTATAGCTTCGTACGCATGGTCACTACCAACTAGGCTAAAGCGGTCGTCATATTCCATGTATTCCACTGTACTATTATTTATTCATTCTACATTTAGGCTGTTAACTGACTACAGAAAATACTCCCTCAGAAGATAACATGTTTGCTTAACATCAAAAGAAAGTCATGAATTTTGTGAAGGCAACTTTCTAGAATTTATCCAATATTAGCATTACATAGATCGCCGATCACCGGGATTCCCTATCGGAGCTGCGTATAGGTAATAAATCAGCGAAGAACGTGAGGTAAGTGTGACAGAATTTTAATGCAACAAATATTACTTCGATAACAGTTAACTGCGACAAATTATAACCAACATTCAGAACTTCACACAAGTGGTCCGAGAGAACATTTTAAAGCTATGTTTTTTTCTAAGGAATTGGCTACGAGGCATGCTGCTGACCGATCTAACGATCATCAATAGATATTTTTATAACTGTAAATGAAAGCTCAGAAAAAGTTCTAGTCCATCGCAAAGAGTGACATACTTACGCGAAACTAAAGTCACAAAGCAAACATAGCCGGCTGTAACGTTAATTTGCAAAGTTCAAAGCTGAACAATGTCGCAAAGCGAACATTCCTGCCCGTTGACGGCCTTCAAGGCAAAGGTTCAAGGCTGCAGAGGGTCAGATAATTAAATAATTTACTATTTTTAACGGGTCGGACAGAGTGTGTCTAAAAGGACGTTTGCCTCGTCCTAAAAGTAGAACATGGATAAGTGAAAAACCTCTGCTGGAAGAAATGCTCGACCCGGGTCCTTTTGCAACGAATTATTTATACCTCTGTAACTGGAGCTAAGGACCTCGCTACTCAGATCTTAGACAATTTCGTATAATTACAGTTATACTCACCACTATTGGTATGATCGCTTCAATTGGTAACCTTTTTGACATTCGCAATCAGCATTCAACAATAACGAGTCTAATTTTCAATTACATTGTTCACTCAGTCAAATTCAGATCAAAAAGGTCACCTGCTCACCCGCTTTCAAATCAAAATGTTTCAAAGCGGTATTATTAATTATTAAACGACTCAGTAACCTCTCGGATCTGTTATCAAATTACAAACTTAATTTACCGGTTAATTTTGGGCTTACGATTTAAGCTTGGATTCCCAATTAAGACTTCTATAGTTTACGTGGTATTTCGGCAACTGTAAAATTAAGTTGGTATCCGAATGTAGGTAGGTAGTAATAACAATCGATTTCTCTACCTGCTTGCCTCTGGTTTGTCAGTGGTCGCATCTTCTCACCCTTATTTAAGAAGAAGTCAGTTTCGATAACTAACATATTTTGAACGTTATTCTTTAGCTCATAAGATTGCTTGTAGTGTGCTAATTGCTTCGAAATATTGTTTTATTTGTTCAAAATATCGAGTCATCGGATTCGAGCGCTTTTAGGCACAGGTGCTTTAATAAAAAAACGTTATAAAAAACGTCCCGATCTCGGCAATTAATGGCTGATGTATAAAATGAGTCGCTTGCCTAAATTGTACCATAAAGATTGTAAAGTCTTTTGTATTGGTTAACAAACTTATGTTTGCGGGTGACGAAATCTGCAACGACCATTCTCCTGTACAAAATACACAATCATTCTAAGAGCGTAACAGCAAAGTTAATTTGGTGCCGTTGCATTAGGAATATGTTAAAAAAGTTTAGATTTTATCGTTGGGTGTGAAATATCGTTTTGTGAATGACTTTAGAAGCATGACTGATCGTAATTGAATCATATAATGTAGAAACAAAGGTTTAGTCACCACAAGTTTTCTGGGGGTCGTAACTCATAAATATTATTAAAACCTGCACAATTTACGATGGGTCGTGGCTCTGGGTTAATTTGCGTGATTTAGCAGTGATATACTTAACCCACCCTTGGTCATTATGTGGCTGTCATATCGATTGAACCAATTAACAGCCGCTGTGACATTGGCGTCACGACAAGGTTATGTATAAAATAAATAAATAAATCAGCCTAAAAACGTCCCACTGCTGGGCACAGGCCACCTCATATAGATGCGAGGGAATGGGCAGTAGACCCCACGCTGGCCCAGTGCGGTTTGAGGACTTCACCTTTGAATTTCTTAGCAGTTGAATGCAGGTTTACTCATGATGTTTCTTTCTAAGAAAAGCTACTGCTAAATATCAAATGATATTCCGATATTCATCGGGTTACGGCTATCGACGAATGCTGCGAACACCTGTTTTCTATAAATGGGTTCTCCGATCTTACATTTTATAATGGCTGTTGTCTATGTAGGTACGTTCTTTTTGTTTGATTCGTATAGGTGAGGGTGTAATCACGCAAAAACCCCATCTCTACACATCCGAACCTATAAGTTATATTATATGATTCGATCCGTTCGATCCGTGCGGTTTCCGATAGTGGCTTACCCTCTTATTCATAAAAATTAAAATACCTCTGCTAAATAAACTGTGCTTTGTCCCTTTCTTACGAACACAAAAGTCAATGTGACATACAAAGACAAAGTAATTTTAACGTCATTTTAGTTAAAATAGGCTTGTAGAACGTTTAATGAATACGGCCGTAAGAATATAATATTTTGTAAATTAAAAATACAGATTTAAGAAAAGTTGAATTTTATGTACCTAGATGCTACTAATTAAGCTAAGCTACGAAAAGATTTATTTGCAACCAAGTACTTAAAAATAAGATACATGGACCCAACATGGACCTCGGAACGGTGTATTAGCTGTGAAATATGTAAGGTGACTGGGAATTTACTAAAAAAACGATTCTTTACAACGGAATTTTGTACAAGTATTCGAAATTTGAAAAAAATCGACTTCTCCCATCCCAGTGATTGGCGTGATTGCATAGTGTTGCGCCTCAGTTGTAATGGTGTAGTGGGTGATTACCGGTACGTTCGGAGTTCGAATTTCGAAGCCGCGCTGATAATGCGAGGCTGCTGGGCGCGGCGCGATCCGGCTCGCGAACATGCTTGGTATATTATTTTTAGATGTCGCACACCGCTCTAAGGGAACTGGTTTAAAGATTGATTTAATGGAACATGGGCTTGGAAAGCTCAGAAAGTTAAGTCCTCAGGAAGCTCGACGTTCCATTTAACGAAATCATTGAATTATACATTAAAGTGCAAAACATTAAAACTACATCGTTTATACTAAGCGAAGTATGAACCAACGCACCCGCGTCTGTAGCCAAGCAAAGAAGTCCGCCCTACCAACTGAGCTGTCGAAGTCCTGCCCGACACCATCGATTTCAACGAGTTTAAGAGCCTTATCACACTTGCGATTTGCGAGCGTATTTTCTATACAATTATCAGTCGCGGCGTACACGCTGCGTCAACGCCTTCATACAAAATACGCTTGCAAATCGCAAGTGTGATAAGGCTCTTAGTCAGTTGATAAAGGCGGTGGCCTTGTCATGTATTTTTCACTGTCTGATATTAATTAAAATAAACTGGTCAAGTGAGAGTCTGGCTACCGCACCGAGGGTTCTGTACTTACTTTCATACACCATATCGTCACGACTACACTCACGACCCCATTCATTCTAGTGGATAGTTGAACCTATCCGTACGCCATCTATTGGTACATTTTGTTACTATTACTTGCAACGTTTCTTTTTCGGACTGATTTCAGTATTTTTTCATTTGAAGAAAAAAAAACATACAAAGGTAATTTGGTTCTCATTTTAAAACTGCATGCTGGAACAACATGAAACTTTGTATAGTATACCTGCACATCTGGATCCGTCATATCTAGGTCGGACATTAGTCTCTGTTTCTAGAAACTTGTATCGAGCTTCCTGGGAACTCTTGGCCCGCCGGTATTTCAGAAGGTCACTGGTTCCAATCCAGCTTGCATCAAAGATATTATAATTAATTCCTTTTATTTCCATATGCATAAATTCGTTATTAAAATGCTACTGCTTACTACAAATATAGTTTGGTTGCAAAATATTAACTCCTTTAAACTTTACCTCACAATACACAGAAATGTACAAATGGCGTTATCTTCTAGCCAACCATTGGGCTAATCAAAGTTTTATAAAACGTGCATAGAAAAAAGTATGATACATTTCTATTAAGCACACGATTAAACTCGAAAATATGTATTCAAATTATGGGTACTTAAGTATAGATACCTTCACGATTTCACACATTATTATAACTATACGAAATGTATTCCAAAAACTTCCAAGACTAGGTATAATAGTTACAACAGGATCAAAATAGGTACCTACTCAATTATGTCAAGATAAAGAAAGGGACATGAAGACGACATCGTGTGACGGGTTAGAACATATGACTCGACCAAAAATTAGGGCTTTAACCCTTTATTTGATTATGTATTACTTACACATTTCTTCATGCTCTTTTTGCATTTTTTGCGCAGACTATTTTTTTTGCTCTAGAAGCCGCAAACGAGGCTTGAACTCACGATTTTTTTTTTGCTTGCCAAATAAAGGATTAAAGCCCAATATCTCGCAAACGAATCACTGAGTGGAAAATGGTTTTAAGAGGCACCCATACGCCAATGACCTTCGATCTGAATCCCTTAGTTTTCTAATGTTTTTTGTAGCTTATTATATTAACAACAACGGCTTTAAGCAATATAGTATCCCATATTTACTTCAAACTTCATTGTTTTCGAGATATTTGGCATCAAAGTTGAACAATTTTAGGCAAAAAAACTGGTTTTCTGGCCATAACTTTTGTGTTAATTGGTTTAAAATTAAAACCCTCTGCCAGTTTTTAGAGACGTCATAGACGAACCCAAATTTGTAGATTTCGTATATGTTAGATCTTTCACGTCAATAGAGATGCGAAATAAGTGTTTTTTTAGACAATGTTTAAAAAAATCATACAAAATTAAGTATTAATTTGTTTCAAAATCCGGTCTGTCAAAATGGAGATAAAAGATTGAAGAACCGATAGCCGTTTGATTTATGATTCTATCTGTAGTGCAAAAGTAGTAGATACGATTCAAAACTTGTCAAAAATCGATGAAAACCTCGGGTAGCCCCTTAAGAAAACCCATAATATTTTTGATCAAGCTATCCAACGATACCCCCCACACTATGGATTTAAACAGAAAAAAAAAATACATCTCTACTTTAGTGCTTTAGGTTTTAGGTGAAGGGGAGGAAAAGTATTTTTTTTAAGATTTTCTTCTACTGTTTTGTCGGCGTGATTGATTTATATACCCATGCCGAATTACCGTTTTCTAAAATAAATACTTAAGGGGGCCTCTTAAGTATTTATTTTATTTTGTTTTTAGTACTTGTTGTTATAGCGGCAACAGAAATACATAATTTGTGTAAATTACAACTGTCTAGCTATCGCGGTTCTTGAAATACAACGTGAAAAAAAAACGTTTGTTGTATGGGGGCCCCTCTTAACTATTTATTTTATTTTGTTTTTAGTATTTGTTGTTATAGCGGCAACAGAAATACATAATCTGTAAAAATTTCAATTGTCTATAGCTATCGCGGTTCTTGAGATACAGCCTGGCGACAGACAAAACGGCAAAAAAAACACGTTTGTTGTATGGGAACCCCCCTTCAATATTTATTTTATTTTGTTTTTAGTATTTGTTGTTATAGCAGTAACAGAAATACATCATCTGTAAAAATTTCAACTGTCTAGCTATCGCGGTTCTTCAGATACAGCCTGGTGACAGAAAGACAGACGGACAGCGAAGTCTAAGTAATAGGGTCCCGTTTTTACCCTTTGGGTACGGAACCCTAAAAAGGACTTACAAATTAACTTGGTGCAGCGGTGTTGAGTTAGGAGTTTCCCACAACGAGTTAATCTCGCAGCTTGGATTCCGAATCTGCCCGAGTCCAACATTGTTCGTTAAGTATTCGACAAGCCTCTTTCTTAAACTTCATTAAGTCAGTTTAAGCCCGTTAAGTACCTACCTACTCTAGTTTCGTTTATTTTGATCTAATGATTAAATACTTTATCAGTCTTTATGAACCCTATAAATATAGGTAAATACAATTGGGCTAGCCCTAATTTACGCTCTTATAGATTACAGCATATTTAATATAGGTCGGAATAACAACAAAGTTACTTTATCTCAGTACGTAGGTACGTACAGTACCAATCGCTGAAGCGACGCTGGTCAAAAAAGGATGCCTACCGTTTCAGGCATTTTGGAGACGGATTCCTTATTACCTGCTTCAGTTTAAAACTTTAAATATTACATTCGATTTAATAATAAAAGCCTTCGTGAGCCGGATCGCGCAGCGATCAGACAGAAGAAAGCACAGCGAAGATAGCAACCGGCCCGACCGGTTTTACCGCCATTGTGCGCTAAAAAATGTTATATGTACCATTACTTGTCTATGCCTACAAGACCTTCTTACAGCGAGGCTGTGTACCGCGCCCACTGCGACTTATTCAATCAAACTAATATATTTAACACTTTTTAATGCTACATAATGTAAACATTTATCGTAATTTTGCAAGAGTTAAGCTAAAATCGGCACTAGAGTGCACAGGAAAAGGTAGTGAGATGTCATCTCTATGCTATGCAGCAGCTCAAGCGGGGAGGAAGTACTATTTAGTATTTACCCAGTAGGTACTGTTTCTTATAGGTATCATACCGTATCTTTGACCGCAACCAATAGGTATTATGTGTGTATTCGTCAAACTATTCGCCATATACCATGTGTTTTTGTAATATAACCAACTTCAAAAAAGGAAGGATGTTTTCAAGTGCAAGTCGCAATTCCCGCCATCTAGTGTGAATTTGAGAAATCACTATCAGAATGGGTTGCAGCGTTGTCTTGGTTTTTGCACGGACCCTTCTATCATTCATCAACATTTTAATAGATACTCTTATTTCTAAACCTTGATTAATATTTAATAAAACCATCGGCCAAAGTATTTTGTATTTTAAGTTTTCACACTGTAACTTCAGTTTGGACTTGAATGAAACCGCCAGTGTTGCCAGAGAGAATAAGTAAAGTGTAGTATTTCTTTTCTGTGGTAGTTGAGCTAGTTGTCAAAAAATGACTTTCTGACGTGATTCGCCGAACCTAAATTACTTGAATTCTTTTTATTTAATAACATGGGAGGCTCGCAAAGCACACGAAAATTAAGCGTGGACAACGAGAATGCTATTCAAGTTTCCCAGGACGCGTTAGAAAGGATACAGGCCCAACTCGCCGCAAACGTATGATGCTGCCTCTGAATTACATAATTTACATCAATGTCGCCTAGATTAAACAAACTGTGCCAAGTGTTTTGTTTACCGAACTGTTAAAAAAACTCCTTATTTATTTCACTTATCGTTTCACTCATGTATTTCAAAGATCAATAACTTAGGGAGTAAAATGAAATTACTCTATGGATAACCTTGGAATTCTAGGTTATTTTCAGTCTAGAAATATAGTGAAACTAGTTCAAAACCGGTTGTAGGCAGTTCAATAACTTTTCCAATCGTGAACATTTTCTTACTGCTATAAAAAAATAATAGCCCATAAATAATTCGTTTTTTTAATGTTAATAATGACCATTGCAGCAAGCAGCTCAGCCAGCAGCGCCGGCGCCTCAATTTGCGCCACCTCCTTACTACGAGTCGCGAAGGCAGCAACAAGATAGTGCAGCAGAAGAGGCCTACTGGGGTCGTAGAATTGAAGGCTTAAAACGGGCACACGAGAAAATCAACAGCGGAATGCAGATTGAGTACCAGAAGACATTGAAAGAAGCCAATGACTTGTTTGATTTAGCACAGAAGGATAAAATCGCCAATAAACTACCACCATGTCAAGAGGAGAAAGCAAAGGTATGTCTTATTTTGCTTTTGTTTTAACCTGCTGGCATCTGTAAATTTTGGTTTGGAAAATACTTGTAATGTTCTTAATTTCTCAGTGAATAATAACTTGAAAAATTAAGCATAAGCCAGTTAACCCATTTTTTGCTCTACATACAATTGGTTACAAAGCGAAAAATTGCTACTACGCGCTATGGGAACACACATGTAGTTAATTGTGAAAAAGATAAAAATCTGCATCAAGTGTTTTCTTTGTGGCCAATCCTTAAGAAATATATTATAGTAGGAAGTTTCATTGTTCTAAGGAAGCCAATTTAGATCACAATAGCACAATGGCACAATGGCAATGGTCACAGTGATATAAGGGCTCTCACAGCCTGGAAGCCACTACCAGAATAATAAGGAAGCCAATAATGCCCAACCAAATAATATAAGCGCGATATTGCGGCGACTTTATTGGACGCGCGTTATCGGCTTGAAATTATTGTTCCGGACCATGTTTGCACAGCCCAAAACATGTCTGTACTAGACATTATCGTAACACGGCCATACATTAACCAGATCAATTTTGTATTTGCAGGTCCTGCAATGCTACAGCACGAACCCCGACAAGTCACTGCTATGTGCGATGCTAGTGAATGAGTTCAATGACTGTGTGTGCCGGAGCAGAGTCGCTGCCGTCTCCGCCTCTTGAGTTCTTGTATATTAAAGATGCTTCCCACTGGATGGGCATGTTGAGCATAATACTATGACAAATCATTGTGTGTTATGCTTCAGTGATAAACTACAAATCAGATGTAGGGCGTTTTCATCTGGCCTGATTTAGAGACTGAGTGTGCATCATGATGTTGAATTGAAATGCTTTAACTCTCTAACAGGATTGTAGGATGGTGTGCAAGTAATGATCCCTAAAATTAAGTTCAAATTGTAATGTAGTGTGCTTAGGAAAAAACCACCAAAATACAATACTTACATTGGATTCGGCACATTTAGCACCATCATTGGTAACATTAATGTGGCACCCACATTTGTTTATTTACAAAGTAAAGATGTAACTTGTTTAAAACCATGAAGTTTAGTAAAAATACTTCACATGACATTCAGTCCTCCATTTTTGCATCAGGATGTTCCATAATCTCAAGACCCAGCACTCCTAATTACCACAGAATCGGAAAGGAGATAACATTATTAATTAATTATATTTAAAGTTAAATGAACAAATAGTTAAACAAATTTTAATTGTTTTGTTGAATGAGAAATGTACATTTTTAATTATGTTATGAATAATTTTAGGAATTGCATAAAAATGTAAATATATATCCATCATTGTTTTTTGGCATTTATAAGTATTTATCTACTGCCAGTGAACTTGTATCTTAACGTCATAGTATTAGAGCCCAAAATCGCATATCGCGATTCGTGTCCAGTGGGAAGCCACAATAGTGAAGATTCCTAGCTGGAAGTTATCAAATCCAAATGTATGTAAAAATAACACTTCGGGAAGGCTGGGGAAGTAGTCTTAATAATTTAAATGATACTGCTGTATGAATAAACTGTTAACTTAATAGTTACTTTTATTTTATTAAACACAAGTTTACATTCCTTAGCAGGCAAATCGCTTCGTGCGAACAAATGGTATGACGTCTGTCGACCAGTTGCGACTCACATAAACGGACAAACTAGTCGACGTCGGTGTTCAGACTGTGACTTAGACGAAATAGCTGGATATAAACTTATTTTAAGGTATAAGGAAACAGCATCTACTGAATGTCATACTAAATATATGGGAGTGTTGACATTAAAATATTGCATATATCTGGCATGATTTATAAACTGTATTTGATATGGGTAACGTAATTTCGATATCAGTGTGAAGACTGAAAATGTTTTCGATAGGTATAATATTTTATATTTACACACTATATATTCTTGGGGATTGGGGAACACTAAACGATTACACCCTGTACAATACAATACAATACAATACAATACAAATACTCTTTACGTCACAGCTGGCCATAATGCGAGTTATACCGCACGCTGCGCGTACGGTAAAACTCGCATTGTGGCCAGGTGGAGACGTAAAATTATGTACGCACCACGGGCGGTAATTCACCGCCCTAGGTACGTAATGTACCATTATTGCACACCGTAAAACATGAACCAAATAGACATAAAAACTTATAAAAAAATACATGTTAACAACAGGCGGTCTTATCGCTAAAGAGCTATCTCTTCCAGACAACCTTGCTTTTTTTCCTGTATATCTTGTTCATTGAACAGAAAGTTTTATTTTTGTCTATGCCAAAATCTAGTCTGGCAACACCATTTTTCCTTCTTCTTCTTGTCCAGCCACGGCCATAGCGTGCTGTTCAATTACATTTTAAGGTAATTATTGGTGTCAATATACATCTAAAAGTTTGTAGCGTGTTTTATTGAATGAACATATCTGATGGTGATGTTTTATTTCCACCATAAATAAAGCATCGTCTGTTTCCACCGAAACAGTCCACGTGTCTTTAATAAGTACAGCCCATGGTATAACAACACAGGTACTCTCTGCCGACTGACACAAGCCTACGTCATCAAACGGCATTTAACAGCATGATGACGTAGGCTTGTGTCAGTCACGTGGTTCGCGAGTCTCGGAAGAGAGTACCTGTGTTGTTATACCATGGTACAGCCTTTTTCTCCACCTGACGTTAACGATCAAACGTATCATAGCAACAGTCATTTGACCCACCCTTCAAAGACCTGTAAACACATTATTAGATGTGTAAATATTAGCACGGTTTTTCTTTACACCTGACCGCATACATATTGCGTCAAGCATGCAGAACGCCGCAGCCCCGCCGGAGCAGAAGCGGCGGATACCGCTGTACCCGGGGTTCCCCGAGCTGGCCCGCTCCGATGTCAGCATTCACCCGAGCTACACCAAGCTGGCATTGGCTTAGTAAGTATTTAACTTGCAGTGGGTTCGAACTCCGGATTGTCCCTACTTACCTCTGGATTTATAAAAAAAAACGTAAATGTACGTAATATCATTTGATATTTAACAGAAGCGTTTTAGTGAAGGAAAGAATCGTGAGATAACCGGTGTAATGCCAACAAGGTCTAAGTAGTTTTCCCTCTAGATTAGTAAAACTAGAGCCTACGCCTAACGCCAGATCTTTGAATAAGATGCCAAAGCGGACCCCGGGCTCCTTTAGGGTACAACCGGGAACACGCTAGGAAGATGATGAATTAGTCTACATAGATATAGATATTGCTCCTAAGCGGATCTCCCGGAGCGTTAGACCGCGTTTACGCACAAACGTAATGTCACGCCACGCGACTGGCGGCGTGTCACGCGACTGTGGCGGCGTGTCACACGACATTACGCCTGCACGTATACGCGACCTTAGTATCCAACAAGGGCAGATGTCCTTTTTTTTGCACTTGCAACATCTCTATTCTGTTGAGTATCTGACTGCCGACACAACGAATCCTCAAATCAGTAAAGGGTCGCCAGTGCGCTTATAATTCTTCTGGCGTCGCAAGCGTCCATAGTCAACGCATGCTAGTTTGCCACCGTCGTATAAAAACAAAAAAAAGAGCGACGGACGAAGACTACGATGTTCATAATATATTGAGCTAACCTAATGCGTGGCGATTATGGCATATACCCCCCATGCAGAATGCAATGGAGAGGGCTATGTTGGGAATTTCTCTGCGCGATCGCATCAGAAATGAGGCTATCCGCACCAGAACCAAGGTAACCGATATAGCCCTCCGAATCGCTAAACTTAAGTGGCAGTGGGCGGGGCACATTGCACGTAGAACCTATGGCCGTTGGGGCGGAAAGGTTCTCGAGTGGCGATCACGTACCGGAAGGCGCAGCGTAAGCCCCCGACAAGGTGGACTGATAACCTGGTAAAGGTCGCGGGAGTCCGCTGGATGCGGGTGGCGCAGGACCGGTCATTGTGGCACTCTTTGGGGGAGGCCTATGTCCAGCAGTGGACGTCTTTCGGCTGATGTGATGATGATGGTGACGAAGTACCTAATTCCTAATCTCTCCTCCAGCCGCGTGGTCTGCCGCCACCGCTACCACTGGGCCAAGGTCGCGCAGCGCCGGCAGTTCATGAAGGAGCTCCACAGCTTCGAGCGCCTCCAGCCGCTGGCGCTGGGCGGGGTCCGCGTGCACCGCGAGTTCTCGCAGGGCATCCTGTCGCACGTCATACCGCCGCGGAGATACATACAGAAGCTCACGCCCGACCCGCTGAACAGCAAGCAGAGGATGCGGGTGGAGGAGATCATTAGTGGACATGTTCATTTTAGCCAGAAATAAACACTCTCGTGTCTCGTGGGTCAGCAGAAGAAAATATTCATCATCAGTTCACCTCACCTCAATGTGGATAGTGACTCCTCTTATTGTTGACCAGACTTCTCCAAAGGCTCCTATCAGCCACTTTGTGTATGCCCTCGTGCAGATGTAGTTGCAAGATTGCAGTGATTTGTGTGGTCCATCCAATGGTCTGCATATTTTCGACGCGCGCCTAGGAGCATATAGCTCGCCCATAAACATCATGTTTCAAAATGAATGACAATCATTATCTGATAAAGATATTGTAAATTTACGAGCACCAGTCAGGCCAAATTGGCTCATGTCATGGGATGGAGACTGATCAAGGTCATCAAAACATTAGTGGCTATAATTTTTTTTATAAAGATTAGCCCAGAGAAGAATTGAACATTTTTACAGATAATCTACAATATCTTACACAATGATTGATTACAGACAAACATTTGATGTGAGATTTGATAATGCTCTGACTGCAACAGATTTTCTGATAATCGCCCCCATGCTTCTTTCACCATTAGTTGTAAACATAATTCTAATTACACTAGAACTAAAAATAAAGACAAATCAACACCTGATAAGTTTATTAAGAACCTTAAACCTAATCAATCCTCTTTCACTGCTTTCTTTCTCTTTAGCCGCTTGCTCATCTCCACATTGGTCTGCAAGTAGTTTGCCTCCTTCTTTGCCTGTGAGATCTCGGCCCGCAGTCTCTGCTTCATTGCAGCCTTCTCGTACGCCAGCCTCTCGCTCAGGTGAATCCACTTAAACCTCGGTATATATTTAATGTTCCAAATCATATCATAGTACCGGGACTTTTTCCTTGAGCCTATTTTAGTGTTGTTCAGTTTGAGGGCCACGTCTTTTGCGACTTTCTTCTTCTGGTACTCCACCCAGCCTTCGGTGAATTGTTTGGGGATGCGTTTTCGCTTTTCTCCAGGCTCTGAAACATTAAACTTACTTAGTGAAATTGCTGCGAACTGGGGCTTTATTATGAGTATTAATGACAACTATATTTGCGACACAAAATACGCTCATATGTACAATATTTATAAGTCATTAACTGTAGTTACTTCGAGAATCAACTTGTTGGATGAAATAAACATAACCTCTACTTACTAGCACTTGACTGCAGATAAATTCTCCCAACTTCACCAAACTGACTGAAGGTTTCTCGTATTTTAGCTACATTCATGTAAGGAGGGATTGTAGACAGGAATATTATTCCTCGTTTCCTAGTTTTCTTTTTGTTGATCGACTTTCCAGAGTTAGAAACAGAGTTGTTGTCTTCATCTACACTGTCCAGGGTAGTTGATTCAGCATCAGAACCGTTTTCTGGAACGCGATCCATTTTCGCATCTACCATCAAACACAACAAATACTTCGCATATAATTGAAGAAATAAGAAAATTCAGAATTCATGAAATACATGGTACAATACAACACACACCACAACCACACACGTGAATTTGACGTAAGTCTGACGTTTAGCAAAAGCACTGTGTTGCTCGCTAAAAACGTGGCATTGGTAAAAATTATCGAAATTACTAGCTGTTATAAAACGACGCAGAACAGTCTGACAATGACTGTCTTTGAACAAAAAAAACTATGGTCTAGTCTAGTCAGCGTTGCCAGATGGGTACGCAATAGTACGCACGGCGTACTATTTTATGGTATTGCGTACTCGCGTACTCATCCGTCGATTTGCGTACGTTTTTTTATATTCTAGCAGCTGTTACTTCACTTGACAGAAAAAAAAATTTTTAGGTTTTCATATTAATATTACTTAGGAACGCACCCAAAAAATGTTAACTACTACTACTTCTACAAATTCAATTCAAATGACATTAAGGCACCGATTGTCAATAAATGTTGTATTGCGTACTCAAACTTGAATTTGCGTACTATTTTTAAGAGCTGCGCGTAACGGAACGTAAAACCCATCTGGCAACATTGAGTCTAGTCTATGTTAGTGTGTCATGTCATGGCTGTCATTTAAGTCATTCGTCATAAATCAATTAAAATCATAAAATATTGTTGTTGTATTACCACGTATTTATTTTGCAATATCTAAATAATTCTCCATTGCTACTACCACCTTTATTTATTGCATCATACGTGACATCATAATAACGATACAATGGGTTGCGATGGCGGAACAATACCTCGACGAGATGAACTCGTTCGCATGAAAAAGAAACCAGAACAAGTACGTATTTTTACTATTATTTTTATCTTATCACTCTTGTTTTGCGTAAAATACTGTAGATTATTTGTCAATCCTCTTAAATAGTCTTGTGTACATACGAATAACCTGTGTGTTTATGATATAGAAAGACAAAGATGCTGAGCGATCGTTCAAGTGGCGCAACTGCGCGCTGTCGCAGCAGCCGCTGCAGGAGCCGGTGGTGGCGTGCGCGCTCGGCCGCCTCTACAGCAAGGGCTCGTTGCTGGAGGCCCTGCTGGACAAGGAAACCAAGCCGGAGTCCATCAGCCATATAAAGAACATGAAAGTAAGTTTTTTTGTTACTAAGGCGTCAGAGTTAAGAAGTCATTGACCCTTCTCGTTGTGTACTAGTTTGTGTTTTTGTCATAGCATAGGAGTGAAGGAAGGAGAGAAGTGCGTTCTTCATAGACAGACTAAATAAAATAAAATAAAATATTGGCCAATCCTATACCACATCAGAATGATCCACCAGTTAAAATGTCAGAAGAGATAAAACAAAAGTTGATTGGTGCTGCAACCTTGTCTGCAAAGAGTTAACCTACTTAACATCTTCACTAGACAAAATGTGAGAGAATAATTCATTTCTCCAGACCAGTTCTCTTTATTAACTTTGTTCAATTGTTCCAGGACATCAAAGACCTCAAGCTGGTAAAGAACCCAGCACACATAGCTACCGAGTTCACAGACGGCTCCGTTGGAGATGGCAGTGCTCCGTACATCTGCCCGATCAGCGGCATTGAGATGACGGGCAAGTTTCGCTTCGTGTACCTCTGGAGCTGCGGCTGTGTGCTAGCAGAGAGGGCCCTCAAGGAAGTCAAGCAGCGTCTCTGCCACATGGTATGCATCACTGCATGTCATTCATCACCATCTTGTAGTGGTTACACCTCGTGTAGCGATTCCCGCGCGAGTGTGAGTACACGACTATATAAGGTGCTTCCAAATTAGATTCCAATACTTTTAGAGCTGATAGTACTTGTCCTTAGAAGTAGACTTAAGTATAAAACTAATTTAAAGTTTGTTAGTTTTGGGAGAAAATTAATAAAACAACTGTGCCACTTAATAACATCCAGTTAATGAGATAATCAGAATTCAATGATTAAACTTCTTTGATTATCGTATGAAACCTCTTGACTGTCGCTTAAGGTGATTGCCGACCATACAAAACGTTTTTTGCCATTCGCAGATTAACGGCGTGATATTTTAAGAATCTTAGGAACAATCTTTCATAAATTGGCTTTCCATTTCCGCGAAATTCCCCATTTCCTAGAAAGAACTTGTATAAACTAGAATAATTTGAGAATAATCGTTTTCCCAAAGTATCACGTGAAAAACGAATTTCTCAAATGATGAATATGCCGTTAATATGCGAATGGCCACTTCAAGCTAGTCACTTCCCTTGTAACGTTTTCCCCGCCACTCTTAATCAATGTCACCGATGACAAACAAGGACGCTCACTTGACAGAAAGTGATAACCACCTTGTCAGTTAAATGGATGCACAGGATGGTTATGATCGGGCAGAATTTTAATTTAATTATTTTGTTCGGAAAATTTATACAAAAAATTCATATAGACAGTTTTCTTCATTCCTATTTAAAGTAAATTATTTTGATGTAAGTTAACATCTCATAAGCTGCAAACGCACAGAGAGCGGTGGCGGGGCGGCGCGGTGCGGCGCGGAGGCGGTACCGGTTGTAATGTTCGAGCTAATATGAAAGGATCCGCACAGAAAACCGCGCCGCGCCGCGCCGCTCTGTGCGGATCCTTTCATATTAGCTCGAACATTACAACCGGTACCGCCTCCGCGCCGCACCGCGCCGCTCCGCCACCGCTGTCAGTGCGTTTCGGCCTTTAAAGTCAATGCCAATGCATCTAATTTGGAAGCACCTTATACTGTGTCAATATTGCTGCAAAACTTGGCTTGGCCATGTGTAAACCACTCTTGGTGCTGTTCACACGAGTTAATTCGTCATTTACAAGCCAAAGCGGACCCATGGCCAGGGCTCCTTTACTGAGGAGGGTGATGAGGCCTTAGACTGTTAATGCTATTTCGAATTTTATCCTTTGAATATGATTTGAACTCCGTAAGTGTTGTTATTTTTCAGTGCCAGGCGCCCTTCACAGACAATGACGTCATCGTGCTCAACGGAACAGATGACGACATCGAGCTGCTGAAAGCCAAAATGGCCACCCGAGTAGCCAACCGAAAATCCAAGAAGACCAAATCCGAGAAACTTGTCAAAGCAGAAGCCACAGCTACTTGCACTGTGACCTCAGAATCCTCGGATGCTCCATCATCATCAGACATTAAAACGGAGGTGAAGGAAGAGCCCGAAGCTGGATCCAGTCAAGCGGTGAAGAAAGAGATTGAAACCATTCCTCTATCCCTGCCAAAGTATAACCCGAATAAAGTCCCTAGAGGCCACTTCGGCTCACAGAAGCGAGCATTTGGATCTAACGATTTAGTTCAAGATCCATCTTACAAGAAGACGAAGAAGGATTACAGTATAGCGAAGGACCCGCAGTCGTCAGAAGTGTACAAGAGTTTGTTTACGTCACACTCTAATGAACAGACTCAGCAGAGGGCTCACTGGGTTACTTACAATCCATTTTACAATTAAGTTTTCTTTTTGAGATAAACAATCAAAATAGAGTGTTTGAGAATTTTACTCAACAGCATCATCTAAGCGCAATCTCAACATCAAATATAATGTCATAGCGGGCCTCAGTAGATATTTTATCTTGTGATACTATTTTTTTTGTGGAACGCATTTGGAGGAATTTTCATACAAAGTATAGTTGGAAAAACGAATGTACATGCAAACACATATAGTGTCGATGGCAATAAAACTAGTTTAGTTAATTGTATGATTGGTAATATTAGTAGAGATTTTTTAATTTTGATCTCAAATAATGTTTAATTAAATGAAACGACGATAAAAAAACTGAAATGAAACCACAAAGTCTTTGTTTTACTTTACTTAAATTACCAATAAATAATATATTGCACTAGAAATTGCACATAGAAAAGGTAAAAACTATCAATGTAAACATTAATTTCAATGATTTTCATACATAACAATTTTGTGCCATCATCCTAATACCTTAGAAATATAGGAAATGCACAACGGAATGTCAATAGCAGGGGTCCGTATAATGTACAGCTCAATAATCTGCGTCCTAGTATCTTTCTCTCTCTCTTTCTACATATATACGTATACGTGGGTTAAAATGAGACAGACATAGTGGACGTAGATTATTGGGCCGGCCGTACATTCGTCTTGGTACTTGCTTGCAACTATATTAAGTACAACAATGAATATCTTGAAAAAACAGCTGAGATCACCTTATTATCTATTTATGCAACATATTCTGCATATTTGTACTACATTTTAACTAATTAATACACGACTAAATGCTAGCCGACCCGACCGCTACCCATCTCACTCTCAGGGCGAATATCCAGCATAGATATGCGAAGCCGCGTTTTCATATTAGAAACATATATTCAAGTATATTCAGCCCAAGGCTTCTTTCCAGAGCTAAGCTATGGTTTTATACAAATCTAGTGGTGGTCCTGAACGAGGGCCAGCGTGGCCTCGATGATGAGGTTGAAGTCCAGCTCGTTGAGGGACGCCTTGGCCGTCAGCAGCGCCAGGAACGTGTCCAGCGGAGACAGTCTCTCGCCGGCCGGGAGCGCCGCGATGCCTGGAACATTCGCGCTTTGTAGTCCCTACCCATTAGGATTCGGACCTATTTTTCTTTCGCTTGCCCTTATGTCAAGTATACGATTTCATACCTTATTTCCCTATGGTTATACTTGACGTTAATACGTACGACGCCATATTGGTTCTACTGGTGGTCGGCGATTACAATCACAAATCAACTGGTCAAATTGAAGTTTGTTCTGAAGAAGAACGATGCATGAGGAGATAGTGCACATTTTGCGTAAAAAATGCCGTTTTACTCCTTCTGGTGCAAAGCTGGCGCAGATCCCGGAAAATGTATGCGACATTTCACGAATCCCTGGTCCCTAGAAAGCGACTCGGGCCGGGCTCCATTTAGCCGGCCTACTTGGTACAGTAGATGTTAGGTCTCACCGTGGTCGTGCGGCTTGGGTCTGCGCTCGCGCGGGCCCGCGGCGGCGCCCGCGCCGCTCAGCAGCGCCGCCGCGTGCTCCCGCGCGCGGAGCACCAGCGCAGCCCTACAATAACAAAACAAATACTACATCGTTGTAGAGGCCAGAAAGTGGCCGACCTTAGAGCATACATACCTTTCAGTAACTTACCCCTCTGTTGAAAACCTTGCACAATGTGCAAAAAATTATACAAACACAGTTTCACAATCGATTAAGGGTCATTCACACAATCGCATCGCAAGGGACAACACCACGTATGATAAAAATGGACGCATGTGCTGTAAGCACGTGTAATAAACGTTCAACCACTTCAAGCTTAGAAAATATGGTATAACATTCCATTTTGTAAGTAGTTTTAGTATTTTTGTATTGCTTTAATATTATTTTTATGAAAATATTTTCATGACGCGTCAAATTAAACGATTATGTAATCGATTTACAATTATTGCTTGGATACGTCATGACACTCCCCATGAGACTCCGTTTTCATGCTTTGTAAGAAATAACTTAATGGCATTTGAAAAAGAGTCTACATATAATAACATTGACATTGATTAATCAAAATAAGTTAAATTTACACTCTCCCCACGAGACTCCGTTTTCCAGCTTTGTAAACCGAAAATCTAAAACGCATTAAATACTCGTATATAGGCCTCGGCAGAGAGTACGACTTTGTACCATTTGGCGTCGAGACACTCCGTCCGTGGGGTCCCAGTTCGCAAAAGTTATTTGCGGAAATCGCGAAATGTCTGGTCGTCGTAACGGTGACCGAAGAGCTGGCAGCTTTCTCGCGCAATGCATCAGCATTGCAATTCAGCGAGGAAATCCCGCCAGCATCCTCGGTACACTACCTCGAGGGCCTTTTTTAGATTTAACTTAGTTTTTATTTAATTTAGTTAATGTTAGATATCATCTTGTATAGGTATACCTACTTTAGAAAATAAATGAACAACTTTTCGGAATTAATTGAATGACAAACGTTTATGTCGGGTCCACCTCATTTCCTATAACCCGGGCAAGCTCGTTTTTAACGGTCCAGGCAAAAAACCAGTCTTAAGCGGGAAACCGTCTTGTAATATAATACTACTCGGTACTTTATATGTAAGTAGTTAATTGAAATATAATTTCTTTAATAAAGATAAATAGACACGTCATATTTTTATTGCTTTATTGTATTTTATAGCCTAACAATTATTTCAGTAACCAATTGCGTCTCAGTATACATTTGTGTAGGTAAATATCGATAGAATTATCGAAATTAGTTAACGAATCAAACCTCGCCCTATAGGTTTAGCCGATCACATTGGCATTTTCGTATTCTTAACCCGTGTTTCCACGAAGTCTTTCCATGTGTGATAGGTTTGTGTGCATCAAAATGAGAATGTGTTTTCTTTTTTCATAATGTGTGCGTGTGTAAATAGATTCAGATTCAGATTCATTTATTGCTTCTTGAAAATGTACATTATATTTTACAAATTTTCTTTGTATATAAATAAAATGAATTCACAGAAAGCTCATAATAAAAATATACAGATCGTTTTTGCATTAGTGAGTTATCTTTTGCATGTGTTATTTCTTCACCCCCCTGCAAAATTCAGCAGACTTTTTTGTACTCAAATGCGATATAAAGGGTACTCCAGGTATGTATGCTCTAAGTGGCCGACAGATAGACGAATGACCCCGATAATACATGTCCAACTATTGCACTTTCGGCTGTGAAATTACATAGTGCTGCTTCTCACGGGTACTGCGAGGAAATAGACAATAAATGAGGGCAATTGTAATAGGGGCGTAGACACTAAATAAAATAATCAATAATGTCATATTTTCTCGAAAAAGGAATAAAAATGTAGTCAAATAGAGAAAAAATCAACGCAAAAGGTTAAATAATCACGAAGTTATTAAGTGTCCAAAGTTTTAAGAAGGGGTGTGTTCTGTCCCTTTTTCGCAAAACGCAACTTCATATGAAACGATGACGCTGGATGAATGTGACGTCACTGAAGACGGCAACGCGCCGCGCCGCATCGTGGTCGGCGCCGCCGTCGACGCGGCCCCCCGGCAGCATCCTGTAATGTGACGTCACACACCGTTTGCGTTTCTTCTCTCTAACAAGCAATATTAAAACGGTTGTAGCTTCGTAATTCTTTGAGATATCTGAATGGGATTTTCGTCACTATAGGAATATTTTTTTGCCTTTTTCCTTTAGAGTAATACTAATTTTCGAGTCTACACCCCTATTAAAGAAACACCTCAGCGCAACCGAAAGGGCGGCGGCGAACGGGCTGCTCTGATTAATCGAATTATTTTTCCAACAATACCATGCTAACATAGTCGTCTTTCAACATATTTCCGAGCAGTGGCGTGAAGAGTATAATGTCATATATCCCGACTCCACAAAATACTACATACAAAAGAGCAGGTACAATAGACGCTCACTGACGCATGAAGCTGCGGCATGACGTTGCGTCGTACCGCATAACGCAGCGTTGTGCGTCGCGATCAAAAAAACCATAGCTTTACCTGTGCGGCCAGGCCGCCAGCGTGCGGCGCGCGCGGCCCTCTCCGATCAGCTGGATCAGTCGCAGCTTGTTGTTCACCGTGCGCGAGTCCACGTCTTTACCTGTGCGGCCAGGCCGCCAGCGTGCGGCGCGCGCGGCCCTCTCCGATCAGCTGGATCAGTCGCAGCTTGTTGTTCACCGTGCGCGAGTCCACGTCTTTACCTGTGCGGCCAGGCCGCCAGCGTGCGGCGCGCGCGGCCCTCTCCGATCAGCTGGATCAGTCGCAGCTTGTTGTTCACCGTGCGCGAGTCCACGTCTTTACCTGTGCGGCCAGGCCGCCAGCGTGCGGCGCGCGCGGCCCTCTCCGATCAGCTGGATCAGTCGCAGCTTGTTGTTCACCGTGCGCGAGTCCACGTCTTTACCTGTGCGGCCAGGCCGCCAGCGTGCGGCGCGCGCGGCCCTCTCCGATCAGCTGGATCAGTCGCAGCTTGTTGTTCACCGTGCGCGAGTCCACGTCTTTACCTGTGCGGCCAGGCCGCCAGCGTGCGGCGCGCGCGGCCCTCTCCGATCAGCTGGATCAGTCGCAGCTTGTTGTTCACCGTGCGCGAGTCCACGTCTTTACCTGTGCGGCCAGGCCGCCAGCGTGCGGCGCGCGCGGCCCTCTCCGATCAGCTGGATCAGTCGCAGCTTGTTGTTCACCGTGCGCGAGTCCACGTCTTTACCTGTGCGGCCAGGCCGCCAGCGTGCGGCGCGCGCGGCCCTCTCCGATCAGCTGGATCAGTCGCAGCTTGTTGTTCACCGTGCGCGAGTCCACGTCTTTACCTGTGCGGCCAGGCCGCCAGCGTGCGGCGCGCGCGGCCCTCTCCGATCAGCTGGATCAGTCGCAGCTTGTTGTTCACCGTGCGCGAGTCCACGTCTTTACCTGTGCGGCCAGGCCGCCAGCGTGCGGCGCGCGCGGCCCTCTCCGATCAGCTGGATCAGTCGCAGCTTGTTGTTCACCGTGCGCGAGTCCACGTCTTTACCTGTGCGGCCAGGCCGCCAGCGTGCGGCGCGCGCGGCCCTCTCCGATCAGCTGGATCAGTCGCAGCTTGTTGTTCACCGTGCGCGAGTCCACGTCTTTACCTGTGCGGCCAGGCCGCCAGCGTGCGGCGCGCGCGGCCCTCTCCGATCAGCTGGATCAGTCGCAGCTTGTTGTTCACCGTGCGCGAGTCCACGTCTTTACCTGTGCGGCCAGGCCGCCAGCGTGCGGCGCGCGCGGCCCTCTCCGATCAGCTGGATCAGTCGCAGCTTGTTGTTCACCGTGCGCGAGTCCACGTCTTTACCTGTGCGGCCAGGCCGCCAGCGTGCGGCGCGCGCGGCCCTCTCCGATCAGCTGGATCAGTCGCAGCTTGTTGTTCACCGTGCGCGAGTCCACGTCTTTACCTGTGCGGCCAGGCCGCCAGCGTGCGGCGCGCGCGGCCCTCTCCGATCAGCTGGATCAGTCGCAGCTTGTTGTTCACCGTGCGCGAGTCCACGTCTTTACCTGTGCGGCCAGGCCGCCAGCGTGCGGCGCGCGCGGCCCTCTCCGATCAGCTGGATCAGTCGCAGCTTGTTGTTCACCGTGCGCGAGTCCACGTCTTTACCTGTGCGGCCAGGCCGCCAGCGTGCGGCGCGCGCGGCCCTCTCCGATCAGCTGGATCAGTCGCAGCTTGTTGTTCACCGTGCGCGAGTCCACGTCTTTACCTGTGCGGCCAGGCCGCCAGCGTGCGGCGCGCGCGGCCCTCTCCGATCAGCTGGATCAGTCGCAGCTTGTTGTTCACCGTGCGCGAGTCCACGTCTTTACCTGTGCGGCCAGGCCGCCAGCGTGCGGCGCGCGCGGCCCTCTCCGATCAGCTGGATCAGTCGCAGCTTGTTGTTCACCGTGCGCGAGTCCACGTCTTTACCTGTGCGGCCAGGCCGCCAGCGTGCGGCGCGCGCGGCCCTCTCCGATCAGCTGGATCAGTCGCAGCTTGTTGTTCACCGTGCGCGAGTCCACGTCTTTACCTGTGCGGCCAGGCCGCCAGCGTGCGGCGCGCGCGGCCCTCTCCGATCAGCTGGATCAGTCGCAGCTTGTTGTTCACCGTGCGCGAGTCCACGTCTTTACCTGTGCGGCCAGGCCGCCAGCGTGCGGCGCGCGCGGCCCTCTCCGATCAGCTGGATCAGTCGCAGCTTGTTGTTCACCGTGCGCGAGTCCACGTCTTTACCTGTGCGGCCAGGCCGCCAGCGTGCGGCGCGCGCGGCCCTCTCCGATCAGCTGGATCAGTCGCAGCTTGTTGTTCACCGTGCGCGAGTCCACGTCTTTACCTGTGCGGCCAGGCCGCCAGCGTGCGGCGCGCGCGGCCCTCTCCGATCAGCTGGATCAGTCGCAGCTTGTTGTTCACCGTGCGCGAGTCCACGTCTTTACCTGTGCGGCCAGGCCGCCAGCGTGCGGCGCGCGCGGCCCTCTCCGATCAGCTGGATCAGTCGCAGCTTGTTGTTCACCGTGCGCGAGTCCACGTCTTTACCTGTGCGGCCAGGCCGCCAGCGTGCGGCGCGCGCGGCCCTCTCCGATCAGCTGGATCAGTCGCAGCTTGTTGTTCACCGTGCGCGAGTCCACGTCTTTACCTGTGCGGCCAGGCCGCCAGCGTGCGGCGCGCGCGGCCCTCTCCGATCAGCTGGATCAGTCGCAGCTTGTTGTTCACCGTGCGCGAGTCCACGTCTTTACCTGTGCGGCCAGGCCGCCAGCGTGCGGCGCGCGCGGCCCTCTCCGATCAGCTGGATCAGTCGCAGCTTGTTGTTCACCGTGCGCGAGTCCACGTCTTTACCTGTGCGGCCAGGCCGCCAGCGTGCGGCGCGCGCGGCCCTCTCCGATCAGCTGGATCAGTCGCAGCTTGTTGTTCACCGTGCGCGAGTCCACGTCTTTACCTGTGCGGCCAGGCCGCCAGCGTGCGGCGCGCGCGGCCCTCTCCGATCAGCTGGATCAGTCGCAGCTTGTTGTTCACCGTGCGCGAGTCCACGTCTTTACCTGTGCGGCCAGGCCGCCAGCGTGCGGCGCGCGCGGCCCTCTCCGATCAGCTGGATCAGTCGCAGCTTGTTGTTCACCGTGCGCGAGTCCACGTCTTTACCTGTGCGGCCAGGCCGCCAGCGTGCGGCGCGCGCGGCCCTCTCCGATCAGCTGGATCAGTCGCAGCTTGTTGTTCACCGTGCGCGAGTCCACGTCTTTACCTGTGCGGCCAGGCCGCCAGCGTGCGGCGCGCGCGGCCCTCTCCGATCAGCTGGATCAGTCGCAGCTTGTTGTTCACCGTGCGCGAGTCCACGTCTTTACCTGTGCGGCCAGGCCGCCAGCGTGCGGCGCGCGCGGCCCTCTCCGATCAGCTGGATCAGTCGCAGCTTGTTGTTCACCGTGCGCGAGTCCACGTCTTTACCTGTGCGGCCAGGCCGCCAGCGTGCGGCGCGCGCGGCCCTCTCCGATCAGCTGGATCAGTCGCAGCTTGTTGTTCACCGTGCGCGAGTCCACGTCTTTACCTGTGCGGCCAGGCCGCCAGCGTGCGGCGCGCGCGGCCCTCTCCGATCAGCTGGATCAGTCGCAGCTTGTTGTTCACCGTGCGCGAGTCCACGTCTTTACCTGTGCGGCCAGGCCGCCAGCGTGCGGCGCGCGCGGCCCTCTCCGATCAGCTGGATCAGTCGCAGCTTGTTGTTCACCGTGCGCGAGTCCACGTCTTTACCTGTGCGGCCAGGCCGCCAGCGTGCGGCGCGCGCGGCCCTCTCCGATCAGCTGGATCAGTCGCAGCTTGTTGTTCACCGTGCGCGAGTCCACGTCTTTACCTGTGCGGCCAGGCCGCCAGCGTGCGGCGCGCGCGGCCCTCTCCGATCAGCTGGATCAGTCGCAGCTTGTTGTTCACCGTGCGCGAGTCCACGTCTTTACCTGTGCGGCCAGGCCGCCAGCGTGCGGCGCGCGCGGCCCTCTCCGATCAGCTGGATCAGTCGCAGCTTGTTGTTCACCGTGCGCGAGTCCACGTCTTTACCTGTGCGGCCAGGCCGCCAGCGTGCGGCGCGCGCGGCCCTCTCCGATCAGCTGGATCAGTCGCAGCTTGTTGTTCACCGTGCGCGAGTCCACGTCTTTACCTGTGCGGCCAGGCCGCCAGCGTGCGGCGCGCGCGGCCCTCTCCGATCAGCTGGATCAGTCGCAGCTTGTTGTTCACCGTGCGCGAGTCCACGTCTTTACCTGTGCGGCCAGGCCGCCAGCGTGCGGCGCGCGCGGCCCTCTCCGATCAGCTGGATCAGTCGCAGCTTGTTGTTCACCGTGCGCGAGTCCACGTCTTTACCTGTGCGGCCAGGCCGCCAGCGTGCGGCGCGCGCGGCCCTCTCCGATCAGCTGGATCAGTCGCAGCTTGTTGTTCACCGTGCGCGAGTCCACGTCTTTACCTGTGCGGCCAGGCCGCCAGCGTGCGGCGCGCGCGGCCCTCTCCGATCAGCTGGATCAGTCGCAGCTTGTTGTTCACCGTGCGCGAGTCCACGTCTTTACCTGTGCGGCCAGGCCGCCAGCGTGCGGCGCGCGCGGCCCTCTCCGATCAGCTGGATCAGTCGCAGCTTGTTGTTCACCGTGCGCGAGTCCACGTCTTTACCTGTGCGGCCAGGCCGCCAGCGTGCGGCGCGCGCGGCCCTCTCCGATCAGCTGGATCAGTCGCAGCTTGTTGTTCACCGTGCGCGAGTCCACGTCTTTACCTGTGCGGCCAGGCCGCCAGCGTGCGGCGCGCGCGGCCCTCTCCGATCAGCTGGATCAGTCGCAGCTTGTTGTTCACCGTGCGCGAGTCCACGTCTTTACCTGTGCGGCCAGGCCGCCAGCGTGCGGCGCGCGCGGCCCTCTCCGATCAGCTGGATCAGTCGCAGCTTGTTGTTCACCGTGCGCGAGTCCACGTCTTTACCTGTGCGGCCAGGCCGCCAGCGTGCGGCGCGCGCGGCCCTCTCCGATCAGCTGGATCAGTCGCAGCTTGTTGTTCACCGTGCGCGAGTCCACGTCTTTACCTGTGCGGCCAGGCCGCCAGCGTGCGGCGCGCGCGGCCCTCTCCGATCAGCTGGATCAGTCGCAGCTTGTTGTTCACCGTGCGCGAGTCCACGTCTTTACCTGTGCGGCCAGGCCGCCAGCGTGCGGCGCGCGCGGCCCTCTCCGATCAGCTGGATCAGTCGCAGCTTGTTGTTCACCGTGCGCGAGTCCACGTCTTTACCTGTGCGGCCAGGCCGCCAGCGTGCGGCGCGCGCGGCCCTCTCCGATCAGCTGGATCAGTCGCAGCTTGTTGTTCACCGTGCGCGAGTCCACGTCTTTACCTGTGCGGCCAGGCCGCCAGCGTGCGGCGCGCGCGGCCCTCTCCGATCAGCTGGATCAGTCGCAGCTTGTTGTTCACCGTGCGCGAGTCCACGTCTTTACCTGTGCGGCCAGGCCGCCAGCGTGCGGCGCGCGCGGCCCTCTCCGATCAGCTGGATCAGTCGCAGCTTGTTGTTCACCGTGCGCGAGTCCACGTCTTTACCTGTGCGGCCAGGCCGCCAGCGTGCGGCGCGCGCGGCCCTCTCCGATCAGCTGGATCAGTCGCAGCTTGTTGTTCACCGTGCGCGAGTCCACGTCTTTACCTGTGCGGCCAGGCCGCCAGCGTGCGGCGCGCGCGGCCCTCTCCGATCAGCTGGATCAGTCGCAGCTTGTTGTTCACCGTGCGCGAGTCCACGTCTTTACCTGTGCGGCCAGGCCGCCAGCGTGCGGCGCGCGCGGCCCTCTCCGATCAGCTGGATCAGTCGCAGCTTGTTGTTCACCGTGCGCGAGTCCACGTCTTTACCTGTGCGGCCAGGCCGCCAGCGTGCGGCGCGCGCGGCCCTCTCCGATCAGCTGGATCAGTCGCAGCTTGTTGTTCACCGTGCGCGAGTCCACGTCTTTACCTGTGCGGCCAGGCCGCCAGCGTGCGGCGCGCGCGGCCCTCTCCGATCAGCTGGATCAGTCGCAGCTTGTTGTTCACCGTGCGCGAGTCCACGTCTTTACCTGTGCGGCCAGGCCGCCAGCGTGCGGCGCGCGCGGCCCTCTCCGATCAGCTGGATCAGTCGCAGCTTGTTGTTCACCGTGCGCGAGTCCACGTCTTTACCTGTGCGGCCAGGCCGCCAGCGTGCGGCGCGCGCGGCCCTCTCCGATCAGCTGGATCAGTCGCAGCTTGTTGTTCACCGTGCGCGAGTCCACGTCTTTACCTGTGCGGCCAGGCCGCCAGCGTGCGGCGCGCGCGGCCCTCTCCGATCAGCTGGATCAGTCGCAGCTTGTTGTTCACCGTGCGCGAGTCCACGTCTTTACCTGTGCGGCCAGGCCGCCAGCGTGCGGCGCGCGCGGCCCTCTCCGATCAGCTGGATCAGTCGCAGCTTGTTGTTCACCGTGCGCGAGTCCACGTCTTTACCTGTGCGGCCAGGCCGCCAGCGTGCGGCGCGCGCGGCCCTCTCCGATCAGCTGGATCAGTCGCAGCTTGTTGTTCACCGTGCGCGAGTCCACGTCTTTACCTGTGCGGCCAGGCCGCCAGCGTGCGGCGCGCGCGGCCCTCTCCGATCAGCTGGATCAGTCGCAGCTTGTTGTTCACCGTGCGCGAGTCCACGTCTTTCGCTGGAATGAATAATCCAAGCTTAGTTATGGTACTATCATAAATACGCCATCAATTATGGTAATTAAAGAAAACATCGGCGATTTAGACAACCCGCGACCAACAGTAGGTAGGTAATGCGTGGGGCGTGGAATTTGTCTGCGATGTAGCCGGCTCAATCGGCCGCGGAATCAAATCAGTACAGTCAGCATCATATAGTTAGTAGTAGCCAAAGTGGCCAAATACATCGTAACACGTCCTTACTCGTTTAGTAATAAAGACGTGTTCCGATATATTGGGCTACTTTGGTTGCTACTAACTATATAATGCTGACTGTACAACAAAGAATGTCTCAGGTCGCAGGTATTGGAGCGAGCTGACTGCAAGGGTGACTACCCGTGGTGAGTACACGATTTTACGTCTCCCCTGGCCAGGTGGAATTATCCGCACGGTAATCGCCACTTTATGTCAGATGTGACGTAAACTAACTGGCGACCATCTCTTCGTCGTCACACTTTGGGCAGAGTGGTAGTGATACTAGTGATCGTCACATCAAGGTTCACAATCCATCGCCGATCCTCGCGTACTGTTACTCTTCTGGTACTTACATTCGTGGAGTGCAGTTTTGACTTGGTCGGGCCCACGCATTGGTCACCTGCCGCGCGCTATTCTGCCGCCAAATAATACCTGTCTACAGTAAACTAACTGGCGACGATGTCCTTGCACACGTCGATCTGCAGCTCGAGCGCGCCGCGGTGCACGAGCGGCGCGAGGGCCGCAAACGGCAGCGCGCGGTGCGCGAGCCGCGCGAAGAACGAGCTGAACCCCAGCGTGAGCGGGAACGAGACGCGCGAGCACGCCAGGGAGTACTGCTCTAGCACGCTGTACACTATCAGCGCGTGCGACGCGTCCATTTCCTCACTGGAACATAAAATGGACTTCTTTTAAACCTACTGAGATATTTTGTGCCGATCAACTTTTTTCTGTGGCTAATGGGTCCCTTTTGCCTTTACATGCTGAGACCCATTGGCTCATTTTTATTATTATCATTAGTTTTCGCTTTTATTTTGTAATTTACTGTTTGATTCGATTTTTAATTTATTACACTACTTTTAGTATAATGTTGTGGCAATAAATAATTATTTTTAAATAAATAAAATGTAGGACTCGTCGGTATTTTAACCCTATTTTTCATTTAATAGGTTTTCTAACAAACTCTCGACATCTGCTGTCTCTTGGCTTATCGGACAGGATACCAACAGAAAATAGTTGATTGACCTATTTACACAAACATACTCGAAAATATATTCCAAGTTGGTTTGGTATCTAAACAGCCTCCATTTAATGATACAATAAAATAAATAAAAATAAAAATAAATAAATTTCTGAGCACGTTTGGTAAAATGAGAACAGCGACAACTACATACATAATACATAATATCACGCCTGTATTCCAAAAGGGATAGAAAGAACACGTAACAATTTCGGTGCTTTTTTCAGTGCTATTTCTGGAAATTTAAGGTTTAACCCGTCGAATGCGTACGGATCGGCGCCAAGAATTTCAGGTCTGTCTCTTTCTTTTTATTAGCTATAGTTTCAACATCCGCATACGAGGGGTTAAAGATGGAGAAAATGTGTGATTGCAGTGACAGGTCGCTAGCCCATCGCCCGCAACACACTTCAACTTTATCCCCGGGATTTACGGAAGGATTTACGGGAAAGGGGGCGGTGCCATTCTACGCCAACACCACACGGGGTACAGTCGAGTGTAAGGGATCGTCCTAATACAACGCAAGGTGTCCTAATTGTTGCGTTGTATTAGGACGAACGATCCCTAGTAATATGGCCGCATACAACTTACTCATAAATATGTCCCATCGCTCTTGTCAGCGTATTAAGGTTTCGGTACATATTTATGAGCGGAATAAATCGATAGGTAAATATTTTTGCACTTGACTGTACCTACTCATAAATTAATTTAAATAAAATTATGTACCAAGCTTGCAACTAATTGTTCCCAGAATAAAGCGAACGAAAACAGGCTTACACGAAAATAACATTAATTAACACACAACATCAATAAAAATGGTCCAACACCATTCGTTGAGAAATTAAAAAGACAAAACAAATGAGGATGAAAAACACTGAAAAGCAAACAATCTTCCTAAAAAACAAATTAAAGGACACAAAAAACTAAATAAAATATAAACTAGCCGAATGAGAATGAAACAAAAATCCTAGAAACTCAAATGAAACTGAAATCACACAACCAAAGTAAACTGTAATAAAACTGAGCAAGCTTCAAAAGACCCAAAACGCGAAACGAAAGGACCTGCATATGCTCGAAACTTGATTAACGTTTTAAAGTCACGAGTGTTTAGAGTCTAAGCAGTTTTTATACCCTTTTATTTAAATAATGTATGTGGGAGTCCGCTGGATGCGGGTGGCGAGGACCGGTCATTGGCACTCTTTGGGGGAGGCCTATGTCCAGCAGTGGACGTCTTTCGGCTGATGATGATGATTCGTATGTAATTTATTAAGTAGGTAATGTAAGATTAACCTTCAAATTTTGCAAATCATTTCTCAGCCAATTGCCGGTATCCGACTGATCTGAAATTCGGCATGTGTAAGTTTGGTGACAAACAACGCAATATTGTGGCACCACCGACCTGGTCTGATGATGGAGACAGAAGGTGGCCATGGCAACACCTAAACTACACGCAACAGCGAACGAAAAAACCATAGAAGTCTAAGCAGCGCCGCAAAATGGCCCCACAGAATGGGTGCCATTGCCATTATGCGGGGATGGGGGCGGGGTGTCTAAACGATGCCAGGCAGCCGTTTAGTTGATTATGATGAACATGCGCATACCGGGTTTTAGAGGTAGGTACGTGTTTGGGTAGAAATTTGTAAGGAGCACGTATTCTATGGTTTTTTCGTTCGCTGACACGAAATAAGTGACGTTTAATACGTGACTTAACCGTGTAATTATTATTATTACTTAAACATGTCTCACGCAAGTTTAAATTAGACCAAAAAATAAATTTAGGAATTAGGAATAATCGTAGTTTATGAATTTCTCCACACTGATAACTGCGGTGGCACAACGCGACATTTACTAATTTAATACCTGGCATAGGACCTCACCACTACCTGATTCAGGGCGTTCCCAGAAGCAGCTGAGTCTCAGCTGGGCCAAGCTCCCCCCCAAACAGAGGTAAGCTCCCCCCAAACAAAGTCAAGCTCCTCCCCAAACAGAGTCAAGCTTCTTCCCAAACAGAGTCAAGCTCCCCCAAACAGAGTCAAGCTCCCCCCCCAAAATCTTGGATCCTCCACTGGACCTCACTATAACTTCCCGGCCACGCGCACAATGAAGCCGCGCCGCAATTCGCGCAATGTATCTCCCCAACGTTAATCAAGTTTCCGCAACCACAAGCTCCGTCATACATGAACGCGAATCCCCTCTGCTGGGTGGTGGTGGCGCCGACCGCGCGGCACACGGCGCGGCACAGCGCGCGCGTGGCGTCGAGCTGCGCGGACACGTAGCGCGTGGCCGCCGCGTGCACGCCGTCCGCGCCGCACGACGCGTTGCGCAGCAAGTGCGTGCTGATCGCGCGCAGGTTCTAAGGAGGTCATACAGCGAACGGTTGATGCTAAACATGGCAGATTTGGACAGCAGGTTTCTCTCTTGATTTAGACTATTCTTGCCAATAGGCCTGATATCGTGCTGACAGATCGATCGAAACGCCAGGCAGTGCTCGTCGACATCACCATCCCCCATGACGAGAACCTCTTGGAGGCCGAGAAGGACAAAGCCAGCAAGTACCTAACCCTGGCCCACGAGGTAACCGCCATGTGGGATGTTGATTCGACGATCATCGTCCCGATAGTCGTTTCGGCGAACGGTTTAATAGCGAAGAGTCTCGACCATCACCTCAAGAGACTCGCTAGATGGCTGGATCAAGGGTCAGATACAGAAGGCGGTACTCCTGGATACTGCGCGGATAGTCAGGAGGTTCCTGTCTCTGTCGCCCTGACCACCGGCAGCTTAGGCCCCGCCTCGCTGCCGGCGGTACCCTAGGTTAGGTTTTTATTTATTTATTTATTTATTGATACATGGAAAACCAACAGCGCAACATATTTATAGACAAAATAATAAACCCATATAGCCAATTACAGGTTCTCACTTATAGAAATAAACTAACACAAATAGATTTATAATCTATTAATCTATTTATAATCTTTTAATTTTTTTTTAATGTACGCTAAGTTTAAGTTTGGCTATAGATTTATAGCCAAACTTAAACTTACGCACAGTACATTACGCACAGTAACCAATCGCGCACCGATAGCAAGCATGGCAATGGGAATATACAAGTACAAGGTAGTTAATAAATTAGAATATATATAAACTCTAGTAACCTGAGCCTATAATATTATAATGATTTTATGTTTTGTATGTATAGTGTTATATTTTACTATTTATATAATTATTGTAAAACCTAGCCTAAGAAGAAAATTTAATAAAGAGAATAATAATATAATAATATAAGCCTTTTATTCAGAAATTTTACAGTTTAAAGAGTTTAAATATTATTGTACACAACTTATCGAATTACATAACTTAACATATTACTGTTTCAGACAACATCGGTTTGGTCTGTATGCCGTTTGGCAAAGGCCTCTTCCATCCCTTTCCATTTTTCCCTGTCTCTCGCCCATCTGGTCCAATGTCTCCCTGCGAATTTGACAATTTCATCTTCCCATCTCATTTTTGGTGGTCCTTGTTTTCTTTTTCTATATTTTAGGAACCACCAATCAATTCTCTTGTTCCATTTCTCTTTGCCCCTGATCATACTATGTCCGTGTATGTGTGGTAGGTATAGGTACATGTATAATAATTACTTACACAAATTACTTTATGATTTTTTTTTCAATGCAAATATCGCTAATTCTTAATTCTTAGCTTATTAATACTTATTCGCAAAATTCATTTATAAGTAATGTACTCATGTATAGTTCAAAAAAACATACTTCACTTACCCAGGTAACAATTAAATAATTTCCACCATAAAATGAAGCATCATAACAAAATGACCTCCCCGATAAGTGATAATCACAGACTGATTTACTAGTGTTACTTGCAGTTTCGACTCAAGCGACAAGCAGAGCCTGTGGGTATATTGAGGTAAAACGCAGCAAATGCACTTGCTGCGTTTCACCCTAGTATAGCGCGGTAGATAAATTTCATAACGTTGTTTCAACATGCAGTAACCCACTATATACTGAATTTTACTGTAGTATGATGTAAATGCTGCGTTTTATTCTGGTATCATAAGTGTTTTTTGAACAAATACTGTATTTTTATCAACTAAATTTCTGTGTTAACGGCCATTGAAAAAATAAAAATAATATACATAGATAGATATTTATTCACTTATGCTATTTTTCATAAAAACTCAAAATCGTAATTTTGTCGATTACTGCGTTCTTCACTACGAGGGCAGTTGTGGCCTCGCCTCGCGCCTTGCGACAAAAACAAACAAGTTTATTTACTTCGAAGTTTTGAAGCTCAATATCCCGCAAACGAATCACTGATTTGTAAAAAGAATTTAGGAAACCAATAATAGTTTTTAACGAACTATCCAACGATACCCCACCCTACAGGTTTAACAAGAAAAAAAAAATGCATGCGGTTTAGGTGTAGGGGAGGTAACCTAAAAAGATTTTTTTTTCAAGATTTTATGGTACTGTTCTATCGGCATGACTGATTTATATAACCATGCCGAATTACAGTTTTCTAGTAATGGTTACTGAGCTAAGCCGAAGAGACGGACAGACAGACAGACGGACGGACATGGCGAAACTATAAGGGTGCCTTGATGACTACGGAACCCTAAAAATGTACATATATATTGTAATACATTATAAAAAATTATTTTTATTTTACTCAACTTGTTTATTAACATGTATAATTTCTAGATTTTTTTTTTTATTATGTCAATTCAATTCAATTTATTTCTCATATAGGTATACAAGATACACTTATGTCCGTCAGTAGATACGTTGTTTCTTATCATATTAGCAGCTTATGTGAGACGACATGACATACAATATACTCTATCTCATGTATAATCAGGTAACAGATATAACGCCCCTTGCTATGTCACTCTATCTATCACTATCAAATGCAATTAGCAGTAAAACTAGAAAGCAAGGTTCTCCCTTGTTAGACCAAACAACTTTTGGCCAAATGTTTCATTTGACCTAATGCATTGTTTTCTTAAAGCTTTATAGGATTATTATAACACAAACCTAACCTAACCTAATGACTTCTATTTGATGATATTCAAAGAATACCCGAAAATACCACTGGTTTGACGAAAAATGCATTAGGTCAAATGAAACATTTGTCAAATGATACATTTGGCTAAAAGTTGTTTGGTCAAGAGACAGGACCCCAGAAAGCAAACCTACGTCAGAGAGCTCGCCCACGCAGGGGCACAGAGACTCTATAAACCCATGTATTCCATAATAAAGTGATCATTCATTTCCCGAGTCTCGTCGTGTTATTACAACGTAACGTCCAACATTTCATGGCGAGCTAGCCAGGCAGGGCGGGTCGCTTCACGGCGACCTCCCTTGCTACTGTAGAATAAAACCGCGCCGCGTTCCACGCAGGTCGCTTCATAGTACGATCAACGAAAACCCGAAATTGGCAAATAAAAACAAAAAATTGTGTAGTCTGGATTAATATTTTTTATAATAGGTTTGACCCCCAGGTATAACATACTAAAAGTCCCCAGCCAAGGGCCGGTTGCTTTAGGCGAGGTGGGAGGGATATGTCCCATATTATAGTTTTTCTTAAATATTTCAAAAACTAAGCGTCGTAGGAAAAAGAAATCTTAAAAGTAATGAAAATTATTAAATTTCTTACAAAATGATATATTAATTGTATTTTTATGACAAATACAAAAGGAAATGCAATATAAACGTGATTCAAACTGAAAAAAAGGTATTATTATTGCCTTAAAAATAAATGTTTATTATTCCATCATCATCATCATCATATCAGCCGAAAGACGTCCACTGCTGGACATAGGCATCCCCCAAAGAGTGCCACAACGACCGGTCCTGCGCCACCAGCATCCAGCGAACTCCCGCGCCCTTTACCAGGTCATCAGTCCACCTTGTGGGGGGCCACCCAAGCTGCGCCTTCCGGTACGTGGTCGCCACTCAAGAACCTTTCCGCCCCAACGGCCATCGGTTCTACGTGCAATGTGCCCCGCTCACTGCCACTTAAGTTTAGCGATTCGAAGTTGGTCCGGCGGAAGACCCTAGAGGTAGACTTACCGGACACTACACCGACGACATCCCGGACATAACCCTGTACGAGATTAGAATGGCTTTGAAACAGCTTAAGAACAGCAAGGCACCCGGTGAAGACGGAATAACAGCCGAACTCCTGAAGGCGGGTGGAAAACCGATCCTTACGGCCCTTCAGAAGTTGTTCGACACCGTCCTACTGGAAGGGAGAACCCCAAAGGCGTGGAACAGAGGTGAAGTGGTGCTGTTCTTCAAAAAACTACCGACCCATCTCACTTCTGAGCCATGTCTATAAGCTGTTTTGAAGGGTCATTACGAATCATCTCGCACGCAGGCTTGATGACTTCCAGCCTCCCGAACAAGCCGGTTTCCGAAGAGGTTTTAGTACCGTAGACCACATTCATACGCTTCGTCAGGTTATACAGAAGACTGAGGAGTATACCCTGCCTCTCTGCATAGCGTTCGTGGACTACGAGAAAGCCTTCGATTCGATCGAAACCTGCATGCATAATCATTCATACATCTCGCACGTACTTAATCTATGGCTAATCTTAAACACGTATTTATGGAATATCTTATCGCTACAATAGAATGTGCCTTGCCGGCACACGCCCCTATGTCAGTCCGACTCCAGGATCGGAGTTCGAAGCCTATTCCGCTGCAGGCAAGGGGATGATATTTCCCCAAAACTGTTCACCGCTGCACTGGAGGACGTTTTGTACATCACTCACCTTCGGTATGCTGATGATATAGCAGTCTTGGCTGAGACCATGGAGGACTTAAGTACGATGCTCGATGACGTCAGTAAAGCCCACGAGCGACTTGGTCTAAGGATGAACATGGGTAAGACAAAGATCATGTCAAACCTCCATGTAGTACCAATACTACCAACTCCCATTTGAATCGGCCAATTTACGCTCGAAGTTGTAGACGATTATATATACCTAGGATAGACTGTGCAGTTAGGTAGGTCCAACTTTGAGAAATAGGTCAATCGTCGAATCCGACTCGGCTGGGCAGCATTCGGGAGGCTACTACACAACATTTCGTCCAGTATCGCGTCCGCAGTGTGTCACGACGAGAGTCTTTGACCAGTGTGTGTTGCCAGTGATGACGTATTCTGTCATCCATTTTGAATAAATTTAACTCCACTTAGCCTGCGTTCAGCAAATGATTAAATAACCTTTTCCTTTATTTCTAGATAAACTAAGCAATAAAAATATTTTTTTGACATTTTTCACCTCCCCCTCCCGTATCTCCCTTATTAATAAAGGCCGTCGAGCGCGGACACGGAGGCGTGTGAGCCCCAGGCCTCCGGGGACTCAACAGTAGGGACTCACCGCGGCGGTGACCTGCTCCTGCCGGCTCACGGTGCACAGGTCCAGCTCGAGGAAGGGCAGGCCGTCGTGCGCGGACACGGAGGCGCGGCGCGGCGCGGCCCCGAGCCCCAGGCCTCCGCCCGGCGCCAGCGGGGACAGCGGCGTGCTGCCGCGGGACAGGGCTTCAGGCTGGAATAACAGGGGTTCTTCAGCTGAAGAGAATCATGGCCCGGCGCACATTCTCGGCGGGAGCGTTTCAATCGTCATAAAAACTTTTTGTATAGGTACTGTCATGTAACATACGTTCGAAACAGCGCGGCGCGCTAAATAAACGCAGTCTGCATACGCCCTTACGACATTGCGCGAATAGGGGTGTAGACTCGAAAATTATTATTACTCCAAAAGAAAGAAGGCAAAAAAATATGCCTAGTGACCAAAATCCTATTCAGATATCTCAAAGGATTACGAAGCTACAACCGTTTTAATATTGCTTGTCAGAAACAGAAAACGCAAACAGTGTGTGACGTCACCATACGCGAGGCTGCCGGGTGGCCGCGTCGACGGCGGCGCCGAACACGATGGAACGTTGCCGTCTATTAGTGACGTCACAATCTTCAAGCGTCATCGTTTTATATGAAGTTGCGTTTTGCGAACAGACAGAACAGGGTCTATTTCTCGTTGGTCTACAATTTATAGCCCGATATTTTTTTCGGCACATATTTTTTGGTCTAATCTTTGGTCGATTGTTTTTTATGTCGAAAATAGTTTGGGCGAAATTACTTTGCATATACAGGGTGGAATCTTGTACGTGATCCAAAATAGCAAAATGTGAATCTATCCATGATTCTGAGCAACTTTTATTATGGGACCAACTTTGTGTTATGCCAAAAAAAACACACCTGTTCATACATTCTTGTCAGTCTAAAATGAGCAGAGTTAATGAAATAGTTGGATTTTTTTGGCATAACACAAAGTTGGTCCCATAATAAAAGTTGCTCAGAATCATGGATAGATTCACATTTTGCTATTTTGGATCACGTACAAGATTCCACCCTGTATTTTTGGCCGTAAATTGTTTAGTCTAACATTTGTATGGAATAACATTGTTTGGTCGAATGTATTTTAGGCATAAAATTGGTATTCCGAATATTGGTGTCACTAATACCTAATCGCATCCAAACTGTCGCATTTATTAAATTAATATTACTTAGATTTCCTAGTATAAACACGTGAGCAAAGTTTCGTCGTTGAATATAGTTGCGGTTGCGGGTATACATTGTATTGTTGATTCCGCATGGTAATAGTTAAGGCAATGTGGGTAAGTTTGCAACTGTTTAAATTTTGTCGTGGTTCAGTGTTGGTTAAAAAAACGCAAAAAGACGTTTTTGCGTTTTGTGTAGAGGTCGCAATTCTAACCTAACCGCCAGCGTGTCGACGTCACCCCGCGGCGGGGTGCCTATTTCCGCTCTAACGCCTTAGCCACGACTTTGGTCTTAAGCGACCTGCGGTGCGTCCGGCGGTGCGGAATTTAGAGCGGGGCGGCGAGCAGGCCACGTACTCCGCAAGCCGCGGCGACTTCGATGGGACGT
Source organism: Epinotia ramella (assembly GCA_947578815.1). Lineage (NCBI taxonomy): Eukaryota > Metazoa > Arthropoda > Insecta > Lepidoptera > Tortricidae > Epinotia > Epinotia ramella. Next base: position 814,982 of record OX388203.1, read on the forward strand.
ACTCGGGTGACTCAAAATGTCTTTGTCGAAAGTGGCCCTTCAGTGCCTCGAAAGCAGCTCCTATTTCATGGGAGACATTTTAAATATGAGAGAAGGTGTGCACGTGACAAATAGACGACGTTATACGTTGGGCGAATTCCGGACATTGTATGAAGAATACCGAAAGCATCCCCAAAAGTATTTCATTTCACCCCACAGCCTTTTTACTACATGCCGCAACTTATGTTGAGGATGCTTCGGCATCCATATTGCAGGCCTGTTTAATATTTCTGAAATTAACGTCTCTGTGTCTATGGACATCGTGCGCGGATAATACAATAAACTTTGTTCTTAAAATGACCGCCCGGTCCGGGCCGCCGCTAAGACCGGTCGCACCGCTCTGAGTCGTGGCCGCGCGTTCGCGCGCCTTGTCTTTGTTCGTTCCGCCCGCCAGCCCGCTGCCCGCAGTCGCCGGTCGCTCGAGTAAATCCGCGCGCTTGGTCGCCGGTGCGGAAGTTCGTGGCATCTCTTCTTTTCCGCGCTGTTTTTGTATTATGCGCGATCCGCTAGTCGCCGCCGCCGAAGCAGGTCGCGCAAAGTCGTGGCCAGGCGGTAAGGGACACAAGTTAGCCCTAACCTAACCTAACCTAACCTACCAAATAATACAATTGTTACGATTATTTGTTTTTTTACTGCGGGGGCCTCCGCCCCTCGAGCCCCCCTTTTTGGCTACCCTAACCTAATTTAACTTGATTTGGGACATGAAATTTGACCAAAATAAATTTGGTAAGCTTTTTAGTCGTAAAAAAATATACTAAACAATTTTAGGTCAAACATGTTTTAGGACAAAAAATATGTATGCAAAAAAAACTTTATGCTAAAGAATAAGTATACCATTAAATAATATACTATTATTATATATTTCGGCCAAACAATTTTAAAACAGAAAATTTTAGACCAAGGGAAAGGGCGCCCGACAGAACATAGCCCTTATTTAAACTATGGACACTTATAACTTCGTGATTATTTAACCTTTTGCGTTGATTTTTTCTTCATTTGGCTACATTTTTAATCCTTTTTCGAGATGACTCGTAATGGCATTTCATACAAAATTGGAGGCCTAGGCCTGCAAGATGGTCTTTTTTAATTTCCATTTCACAATTTGTGGCACAGGATCACGGCGTTCAGCCATGAAAATCAAAGTTTGATTACTTAGAGTTTTTTTTAATTTATTTCATTGCATGTTTGAGAAAAGCACTATACATACCTCGGCGTGAAAAGGGGTTGCCAGCCTCATAACTATCCGACCTGGCTACGCTCGGCCTTCTATATGTGCTCGGCCGGCAACCGCTTACTTCCCGGCCTCTGTAGTAATATACTATTGTCTTGACAGCGCGCGCCACAGCCGCGTCCAGGCGTCCTCCGCGAACTGGCACACGCGCTGTCGGGGCGCCGCACCAGAGCTGCTCCTGGCTCACGCTCACATATTACCATCTATGATCTCACCTGATAGCAGTGCATGGTCTGCGCCAGTCGCTTGGTGACGGCCTGCGGCTCCGCGCGGCGCGGCGGCGGCGCGGACAGCGCGCGCCACAGCCGCGTCCAGGCGTCCTCCGCGAACTGGCACACGCGCTGTCGTGGCGCCAGCACCACGCTGGCGCCGCACCAGAGTTGCTCCTGGCTCACGCTCACACATACGTCGCGAACCTGATGAGAGAATGGAAGGGTATGATAATAGTAACAGTAATGGACAAATTTATGCGATGAAATGGATTGACGCATTCGCGAGGCTACAACTTATAATTTTTCTCAAAAATGTTCGTCAAAGTTGACTTTAGTGGTTAAACATCAGGACGAGAAGTGCATAGTTTATGGTTAGTCAAAAATTTAAAAATAAAAAACATTGCCGGCTCGATTTAGCTCGACAAGAATGTTGCATACAATTTCCATTATTTATCGAAGTACCAACTTTTTAAAAATTTAATTAGCCAAAACGGAAGATCGGTAGCTGTGACTTATCGCGACTTTTCAGTTGTCTCAAATAACTTATGGCGTTTTCGGAACACGTTAAATTTATTTGTTATTTTCCAAAGGTTTCACTGTTACAACACAAAAGTACATTAAATAACCAAAGAAGTTTCACGGGCCGCTAAACGATAACCGGTCTGACGAATTTACGGTCTTCAACGGAAATCCAGAACTTATTATTAAAAAAAAAAGACGGCAATGCAAAAATTATTCTGTTTTTTCATATAGTGCCTAGTTGTTTTTTCGGAAAATATTGAAAATTGACGTGAAAACTATTTCAGATCTAAAAGAAGCTGCAAGCTCAGTTATTGATAATTTGTTCCCTGCAAAGCCAAAAGACAAATATCTAAAGGCGTACGACAATTTCATGAAGCGGCGAGAAGAAAAGCATGCCTCATCATTTTCAGAAAGTATATGTTTGTTTTCTTGCACAATTTTAGAGAAAAGCACTATATTTGTCTCAGTCGGAAGGGCAATGGCCGTTTAAAATTTGTCGTCCGTTTAAAATTAATACTCAGCCAGCAATTGGGGATTCGACGTTTTGTCAAATTTTAGTTTGCCTAACAACTTTTAGTATAATGTATTCTTTGTGTAAAGTCAATTTGTATAATTTAATTTTTCATAATAATTGTTTGTTCGAAATACGTTTACAATGACGATTGTCATAACTCTTGTTTTGCCAAATATTATTTTATCTAAAAATCAAACATCAACTAATCATCACATTGCCGAATAACCTTATTACTTAGATTTTTTTGTTTAATGCTGAATCATAGTAATATTTACTTGTTAAAAAGTACTAATTGTACAAATGACTAACTTTTTGCCTAATTTCGGTCCGAGGTATTTTATATGCATACAGGTAACAAAATCGAATCGGAGCACCCAATATCCACGTGGTCTTGTGTGCACTACCCCTAGAGTGTAGTATATAAAAAGCCAAAGGAGCGGAGGGGGAGCAGATGCTTTGTCACGCGAGGGTGAAAGGGCTGCTCTCCGCGCAGTGCCGGAACTAAGGCGGAGTCCTGTCACTGTCCAACTGACTACTATGAATTTTCTGGTTACCCTTTGCTACACCTCGACCCGTCGGTCGTCTGTTGCTGCTGTCTGCATTCGAGTTACCATTTTTACCTTAAGGTAGGTCGGTGTAGGTACGACGACGAGGAGGAGTGTTAGGTAGAACTGCGACCCTCAGCACAGCCGCAGCCGCAGACAGAAACCATTTTTTACAAGCTTTTATTTAGTTTCACCTGTCCCGTTGTCTGTCTGTCTGTAATCAGATCTTGCAAGTTAAATTTGACCCACTTCGCGGTCACCGATTGAGCTGAAATTTTGGGTATAAGTATAGTTTGGATGACAATTTAATATTATGGTACCATCGAGCTGATCTGATGATGGAGACAAAATGTGGCCATGGGAATTCAGTACTAAACCGACGTAACCCCGTTTGGGCTCGTTAGAATCGTCTCAATGTGTAGTTGATGATGGTATACAGAAAAGTACAGTCGGCAATAAAAGCTTGTACCACAGATTAAAGAATACAAGTAGCTACATCAGTAGATGCAGTATCCGAGCTACCACGGATATGACGATGTCAGCCTACCTAATAGTTTTAGTAATACATGGAGTTATCACCAGATGGAATTGACTTCCCGGGCAACAAATAGACGCGCCACAGTCAGGGGCCTCTTCAAGGTTGTGCAATTCGGAATCGGTGTGGATATATTTGACCTTTGTCTTTGTGTTGACATGTGACAACGTGATGGCGCCATCTAGTGACAGTACCCAATAATACGTAGCAAGCCTGAAAGCTCACACGTATAGTACGAGTTACATGGATTTAGTATAAATATTGCATTTTCCAAACTTATAAAATATACCTTTACTTTATGTAGGCAAGGAAGTTTGTGATATAATTAAGGTACGTTGAATTTATTAAGGTGTAAAACACATTATATCTTAACGATTACTGGTTCAAATGTTTCGCTTGGTACCTGTGTCGCCATCTATGAGTTATTTTTAGTTTATACGTTGTTCGAGTTGGGAGGCCATATTCAAAGCCTAAATTAGTTTTTGGCGACGTCCAAGAGGCAAGCGAGTAGTGATTAGATAAAATGAAATTGTGCAAAATGTATGTTAGACAAAATGAATTATGTCAGTCAAACAACATACAAAATAAGATTATACAAACTAAAAATTAGGTAAAATGAAAGTAGGCTAAACAAAATTAGGTGAAGCTAGAATTAGACAAAATGTTTTTTGCACAAATAAAAATTAGGCAAAACAAGCTATTATGCGAAACAATATTTAATCTAAATAAAATTAGGCAAAACGTTTGTAGGCCAAACAAAGGTAATCCCCAGCAATTGCCTAGTTCCATTGCTTCGACAATAATGTACAAACTGGCAACATTCAGGCTTTTAACCAATAGCGACTGGCCTTTGGATCAGTGTTGCCGGCGGCGAAGGTGTAATAATTATAATTCATTTATTTCCCATATAGCTATGCTTGGATACACTTATGTCCGTCAACAATATACAATAAGATTTATAATTACAAATTATCGCTAGGATAATTATTGACTATATTAGGCGTAACAATTCTTAAATCTAAATCCCAAACATTTTTGTCTGACAAATAATCCTTCACTTTATAATACGATTTCTGAATCAATTTGGCTTTAACAATATTATATATAAGTGCTGTGTTGACTTGAGAAATTGTGACTTGTATCTTCGTGAAAGGGCAATCTATACTAATATTATAAAGAGGAAAAGTCCGTGAGATTGTAGCTTTGTAAGTTTTGGGTAAATTCTCGAAGCGGTTCGTCGTTTTTTAAAACCCTGATAACTTGGGATTGGATTATACCGATAAACAAAATCCTCGGGATATGCTGTCAATAGTGGACTTATTAAACATATAAAGTTTCAGTAACATAGCTCTTATACTTAAGATTTTATTGATAACTAAAAAAATGCCGATTTCATCACTAACTCACTCACGTTCATCACCTAAACCTTTTAGGGTACTTCCTGGAGTCCTAGAGAGCAGTGGTATGTAAGCTAGTATTAGTACACAATCAACAAGAAAATCTAAACAAAATGAACTTCTACCCCCCAACCCTTTAAACTAGGTAATGGAATTTTGTATGAGACTTCCGCAAATTTTGATGTTAGCGGTCTGAAAATGTATACATAGGGACTCCTTGTTATAAATAATAAAATACATATTCAGGATTCTTAGTAAATAGGGGATGAAAGTTTTTATGGGTTTTCCCATTCACTTCTTTAGAAATTACCTTACAAAAACGAATGAGATTCCACTAAAAACATTAAATGTAAAGTGATTGCCAAGACTCCGTACCTCATATAGCTTTCAGCGTGAAAAAGATATCAGATCGCAATTAGCGCCAAGCTTCCTACTTTATACGAATTAACTCTACCAGCCACGCTCTACAAATTGTGTATCTTGGCTAAAAAGTATAGAACCGTCTCGCTTATTAATATCATCATAATATTCATAATACGTACCGTATGCACGCGCGGGAGTCTATGTGGCGATCGGGATGTGCCCAAAAAAGCTATGCAATATTTTTTTTCAAAATAAAATAAACTAAAAAAGTTTATTTTATTTTATTTATTTATTACAATAATTTGATGGTTTACTATCTATTTAGCAACACAACGTTATCAATTTGAACATCACGCAACTAGCACTGCTTAACGTACCTTGACATCATGCAGTTTGTTGTGCAGCACGCTCGGCAGCAAGTCCAGCAGAGGCACGGCGGAGGCCGGCAGGGACCGCCGCGTGAGCGAGAAGGCGCTAGCGATGAGGTACTCCTCCATCACCCGGACAAACACGTCGCCGTCCCGGGGACGCTGGTTGACGCACAGCCACGACATCAGCTGGAATATTACATTTAATTTAATAATTCCATAAAAATATACATTGCATGTGAACATATCAAAAAAATATCATCATACAGCCGAAAGTCGTCCACTGCTGGACATAGGCCTCCCCCAAAGAGTGCCAAAGCGACCGGTCCTGCGACACCCGCATCCAGCGGACTCCCGCAACCTTTACCAGGTCATCAGTCCACCTTGTCGGGGGCCTACCCACGCCGCGCCTTCCGGCATTGGAATACGGCTACGGTATCCGGTACCTACAAGACGATTGAAGCATGGGTACCTCTTCAGCCAGCTCAGTGTTCCCCTCGTGCTCCACCAGGTAGTGGATGATGGCGATCTTGTTCTCAGCCACCGTGCTCTTGAAGGCTGATACCAGGTCCTTCTGCGCGATGCTGAGGGTCACCACGTCTAGTGTGTTCAGATCCACCTGAATATATCAATAAAACATGTTCATTTTTGAAGTGAACACTTCTTTAGCGGCGCTGAGCACGTTTTGGGATGGGGAAAAATTGTCAAACTCGCGACAGATTTTTGTGACGTAAGATGCGTAGGAGATCACGTGACCGTAGGATGGTGAGAGATGCGTGACGAGGCTTGGGGGCGGGGGGAAAATTGTTTGATGTAAGACGTACGGGGCTTGGGCGCGGTGGCGGGCCGGGGAAGGGATGTGAGGGAAGGGAGGGGGGGGTTTGTAGGGGGAGGGGGTGGGGGGCTTTTTTTAAAGCGACCATGGCGGGTACAGCAGCCTACGATTACAGACTGGTCAACGTTAAACGTAGAGCCGGCAGCTATCGTTGTACGGAAACTTCTATTTCAGTTGAATACAATGTATTTTGGTTCGACAAGAGGTTGATGATACCGCTGCAGGACTTCTCACAAAGCACAACGTCCGTTAACTACTGCCCTTCGGCGGTCCATAGAACCGGAGTTTCGGAACTGGTTCCGTACGAGGCTTTCAGATTACTTGTATGTAACTGGTTCCGATCAAGTAATTATCGTATTCCATCAGCCGTGAAGAAGTAAAGACACAGACATATCTAAAATAGATTAAAGTCCTTTATTACACGGAAAAACTATCGAACGGATCTTGATGAAACTTGGTGGGTAGACAGATTAATTAAATAATTAATTTAATTAAATAGAAGAGTTACTCCATAAGAAATAAGGCACAAAAAATATGCCTAAAACGAAAATCCTATTCAAATATCTCAAAAAATACCGAAGATACAACCGTTTAATATTGTTTGATAGAGAGAGAAAACGCTAAGGCGCGTGACGTCACGGGCCTCGAGCGTCATAGTAAATGACGACGGTTTCATGTGTAGGTGCGTTTTGCGGAAATGGTACAGAGTATACCCGCTCTTAAAACTTTGAACACTTACAACTATGTCATTATTTATTGTCTTGTGTTACTTTTATCTCCATGTGACTATATTTTAATCCTCTTTCGAGAAAATTCAACATTATTGATTGTTTTATTTGGTGTCACCGTCCCTATTAGGGCACCACTCGTCACGCGACATAAGTTCTATTTTCACGGTCAATTTGTTGAGATAATGGGTTTCGTTTCGTCACGACCACTACATGGTGTTAGTTAGGGTCTCCACTTTTCGTTATTGGACTCCTGGTACTTTATTTACCCTTTTAAAAACCAGTGGACCCTAGACTGCTCCCTAGAAACGCCTGCGTCCTTGGTGGATGTAATTTTAACTTAATTAAAATGTAATTTTAACTTTAATTAACTCCATGGAACTAATTGTGGCTAATTTTTAATCAGTAGATTAATTCTCGTTATATTTTGTTTTTTGACATTACTTAGATTGTTTTTCTAGAAACATTCACTAGTATTTTCTATACAACTTTTACTTCATATAATTTTGATTTTTTATGTTTAATAAATTTCTTAAAAAAAAAAAACTGATGATTTGAAAATGCTTTTTACTAGGCCTACTTGAATAAAGATCAATTTGAGTTTGAGTTTGATTTATTGCCATCGTCAGCAATCACAGACGATGTTGAAGCGAAATTATTAATAAAATGGAACCTGTACGTTTCCCCGGGAACGCGTACCTGTTCCTACCATCTGCGGCTGACCCAAAGCTAGAAAGGAAAAAAAAAGGCGGAAGACAACTTCGCGGACTTCGAGGACTTGGCATAAGATCATTTGGAAGGATTTATTTACTCATCTAATAGGCCAGTTATTATGAAAGAGTTAGACAGCACAGACACTCACGGGCGTCACGGCCATCATGTCAGGCGTTTTTCGGTGAACGAGGTCCAGCAGTTTTCCATACATTTAAATTAAAAGCCGCGATCGGAACCAGTTCCAAACAAGTAAATTAAAGCCGCGATCGGAACCAGTTCCAAACAAGTAAATTAAAAGCCGCAATCGGAACTAGTTCCATACAAGTAAATTAAAAGCCGCGATGGGAACCAGTTCCATACAAGTAAATTAAAAGCCGCGATCGGAACCAGTTCCAAACAAGTAAATTAAAGCCGCGATCGGAACCAGTTCCAAACAAGTAAATTAAAAGCCGCAATCGGAACTAGTTCCATACAAGTAAATTAAAAGCCGCGATGGGAACCAGTTCCATACAAGTAAATTAAAAGCCACGATCGGAACCAGTTCCATAGAAGTAGATTAGAGCCGCGATCGGAACCAGTTCCAAACAAGTAAATTAAAAGCCGCAATCGGAACTAGTTCCATACAAGTAAATTAAAAGCCGCGATGGGAACCAGTTCCATACAAGTAAATTAAAAGCCGCGATCGGAACCAGTTCCAAACAAGTAAATTAAAGCCGCGATCGGAACCAGTTCCAAACAAGTAAATTAAAAGCCGCAATCGGAACTAGTTCCATACAAGTAAATTAAAAGCCGCGATGGGAACCAGTTCCATACAAGTAAATTAAAAGCCGCGATCGGAACCAGTTCCATACAAGTAAATTAAAGCCGCGATCGGAACCAGTTCCATATAAGTAAATTAAAGCCGCGATCGGAACCAGTTCCATACAAGTAAATTAAAAGCCGCGATTGGAACCAGTTCCATACAAGTAAATTAAAGCCGCGATCGGAACCAGTTCCATACAAGTAAATTAAAAGCCGCGATTGGAACCAGTTCCATACAAGTAAATTAAAGCCGCGATCGGAACCAGTTCCATACAAGTAAATTAAAAGCCGCGATTGGAACCAGTTCCATACAAGTAAATTAAAGCCGCGATCGGAACCAGTTCCATATAAGTAAATTAAAGCCGCGATCGGAACCAGTTCCATACAAGTAAATTAAAAGCCGCGATTGGAACCAGTTCCATACAAGTAAATTAAAAGCCGCGATCGAAACCAGTTCCATACAAGTAAATAAAAGCCGCGATCGGAACCAGTTCCATATAAGTAAATTAAAGCCGCGATCGAAACTAGTTCCATACGAGTAAATTAAAGCCGCGATCGGGTCAAGTTCCATATAAGTAAATTAAAAGCCGCGATCGGAACCAGTTCCATACAAGTAAATTAAAAGCCGCGATCGAAACCACTTCCATATAAGTAAATTAAAAGCGCGATCGGAACCAGTTCCATACAAGTAATTTGAAAGCCCTGTACGGAACCAGTTCCGAAACTCCGGTTCTACAGACGGCCGAAGGGATCTACTGTTATCAGGTTTATGGTGGCTATAATATGTATACGCCACTCGGTTTTTTGTTGTGGATTTTTTCTTGCAATCTGTCTCGCATACATTGAGCAATCTAGTCTACCATGGCATGCGGCCCCCAGCCGAGCAGCGGCGCTAGGCCGCCGGCGTCCTCGCACGGCAGCACGATGTGGCAGCACGGCTCGTGCTCCGGGCTGATGTCGATCAGGTGCGTCAGCAGCATGGGGATGTGCACCAGGAGGTGCGAGTAGAGTGTACCATGGCATGCGGCCCCCAGCCGAGCAGCGGCGCCAGGCCGCCGGCGTCCTCGCACGGCAGCACGATGTGGCAGCACGGCTCGTGCTCCGGGCTGATGTCGATCAGGTGCGTCAGCAGCATGGGGATGTGCACCAGGAGGTGCGAGTAGAGTGTACCATGGCATGCGGCCCCCAGCCGAGCAGCGGCGCCAGGCCGCCGGCGTCCTCGCACGGCAGCACGATGTGGCAGCACGGCTCGTGCTCCGGGCTGATGTCGATCAGGTGCGTCAGCAGCATGGGGATGTGGACCAGAAGGTGGTCGTCTGTGGACAAAAAGTTCCGTGTGAGGAGGGAGCTAGGACCGCCCACACGGACGAACAAACTTACCTCCTGGTATCCTGTCCCAATCACTATATTTTATTTCCAAAATGTATTGTATGTGCGAATTCTCATTTCGGCAAGAAGCCGTTTTTCTCTGAAACTTTGAAACTTTCAGGATTATTATAAAACAAAACTAACCTAACGTAATGGGCTCTACACGATAAGTAATTAAAAATAAGAAAAAATCTTTGCGGTCGTAACGAAAACTGGCTTTTTGCCGAAATTAAAATTTCGACAATCGATAGTTCTGAAATGTAATTTAGGATTGTAATAGGTAGCTCTCTCGTAGACACTTTCGTCTATAAACAATATTAGGTCATCAGGTCAGCTGTCATGGAGCAACTAATCTAATAAACTTCTAGAACATTCTTATCTCTGTGCACGGCTGTCTTCCAAGACTAGAATATGTGGTCTACACTACAGTGGAGGTTCCAGAATGTTCTCACCGTTGTACAGAGTGTAGGACGGACGCAGACTCCTGGCCAGCGCCCAGGGCAGGTCCGGGAGCACGCTGTGGACCACCACTCCGTGCCGCAGCACCGTCACGGAGTACGCGAAGTTGACCCCGGAGTCCTTGAGGTCCGCGCTGTCATCCAGCACCAGCGAGCTCGTCGAGTCGTCTAAGGGCTGTAAAAAGAAGTCTGTATCAATCACCACATAAAAATTATCCAGAGAGCAATAGCGTGACATACAAAAGAAAGTAGACACACAAAATGCTAAGTATGTGTTCCTCTCACAAAGGGCTCGTCCTCCAAACTGTCCCTGATACAGATATTGAGACCTGTGTCAGGAGCGCCGTCGACTCTTTATGAATCCCATCATCACTGATGTTGGCTGGGAAACTATTATTTTTTGACTTCTGATAATTTAAATCTAGGATGGCCTAGCTATTATTAATATTCTGACATTGACATTGTACCATTTATCATTAAGTATTTAAATTGTTCCTATTGTTAGTATTTTTTATTTCTCATGTCATTATCATGTTAAGCGCGTAGATAAACTTCGTTAATTTTGTCTTCGTGTATTGTATGTGGCCTCTCCAGTTTATTCCGGAGTCAATAATCACTCCTAGTAGTTTAAATTCCGAGACTTCCTCTATTTGGGTGCTATTCATATATAAGTTTAACTCTTTAGGTTTTTTTTGTCTAGGTTTAAATTGTATAATTTTGGTTTTCTTTATATTTATTTCAAGGTTGTGGTCTTCTAGCCATGTTCTAACTGTATTGAAGTTACAGATAAGTTGGGAGTTACATTCTGGACTATTTGTGGCGCTGAATAAAAGGGAGACGTCGTCAGCAAACATAACACAAGTTATGTTGGGATCTAGACTTTTAGGTAGGTCGTTTATATAGGCTAAAAATAGGGTACATGCTAAGATACTCCCTTGAGGCAAGGAACAGGTAGTGCGGCGTATTTGAGAGTTAATAACAGTTACTTTTCGGGAATCATGATTGTAGTGATCTACGTGTACATATTGTTTACGATCTGCTAGATAGGATTTGAACCAGCTATGTGTCTTACCCCGTATTCCCATTTTATACAACTTTGTGAGAAGTACTTCGTGTGACACTTTATCGTATGCTTTAGTCATGTCCAGGAGTAATCCTATGCTGTATTTCCCATTATCAACGTGCTCTAGGATTTTTTTTATATATTTAAATACTGCTAACGTTGTTGAGTGATGTTTTCTGAATCCATGTTGATTTTTGTCTAATATTTTATACTTTTCGAGGAACGATTTGTCATGGCTTTTTCGAAGATTTTTGAGATGGCCGATAGTAGTGCAATGGTTCTCCTGGTTTTAAAATTGGTTTTATTTTAGCAATTTTCAGCAGGTCTGGGAAGGCCCCATCATCGAACGACTGGTTTCTTAATTGTGTTAATGGCGGAGTTAATTCATTTGCGCACAGTTTTATTAACGTTGGAGGCAGGTCGTCAGTGCCGAAGCTCTTTTTATTTTTAAGCTGTTTAAATTATTTCAGAATTTCGCATTCAGTTGGTGACAAAGGTGGAGGCAGGATGGCCGAGACGCGGCGCGGGCCTACCTACGCAATATGCGCGCGTAGAATCAGGCGACGATGACTCACCCACCGATGCAAAGTGCTCGTTCATAGCATCGGCTACAAGTTGGAGAAATTCTAAAACTTTATCGTCGATTTGTCGACACATGTTTTTATATCGTCGCTCATTGTTTTTCCGCGTTGCATGATTTATCGTGCTCCAAATAGCTTTCGTTTTGTTTTTAGACTTGTTAATTTTATTTGCATAATTTAATTTGTTGGATTTCCTTATGCATCTTTTCAGCATTTTTCATATTTTTTATAAAAATTGAGGATAGTTTCGTTTCTTGTTGTGTTAGCGAGAATTTTTAGCTGTCTCTTATGTTTGCAAGATATTTTTAAGCCCTTAGTTAGCCAGGTTTTAGCGTCGAAAGATGTGCGAACTCAAATTTTTTTTTTGGTATGTGTGTGTTAAGGATTTGCTGCAATTTATCATTAAAAGATTGATAGTTTTGATGAATGTTATTTCTATCCAGTATTATAGTTCCCCAGTCTACGTCTTTCAGTGCCTGCCTAAAAGGAAACATGTTTTTGTCACTGAATATCCTACTCTCTATGTGCCAGGATTTCTGTGTGTTCCGCACGGTATGACCTTGAACTGTGAATGTAACGCGTTTGTGGTCTGATATGCCATGGTCCTCTATAACGAGGTATTTTGTTTTTGGATAAGAAATACTTTGAAAAAAAAAGAGTTCGAAGAGGTCGTTTTGCAAGGGTGTGCTAACAATATTTCAGATTATAGATAGGGGTGTAGACAATTAATAAAATGATCAATAATGATGTATTTCTTGAAAAAATATTAAAAATGTAGTCAAATGGAGAAAAGAACCACGCAAGAGGTTCAATAACCACAGACAGAGTTATATTATAAGTGTCCAAAGTTTTAAGTAGGGGTATGTTTTGTCCCTTTTCCGTAAAACGCACCTTCATATGAAACGATTGTCATATTACTATGACGCTCGAGGACCGTGACATCACGATCTGCTAGCGTTTTCTCTCTATAACAAGACTAACATTACTAACATTATAACGGTTGTAGCTTTGTAATTGCTTGAGATATATGCATGGGATCTTCGTCATTACATTAGGCATATTTTTTTGCTTTCCTTCTTTTGAAGTTATAATATTCTTAGAGCAGAGATAGTGGTGCATGACGCAGAACTCGGAATCGTCCACGTCCGCGCCGCACGCGTTCGATGTCGTGTGGAGACCAGCGGGACGTTGAGCTGACTGTACCAGCGACTGACTGACCTTGTAGAGGTAGTGGTGCATGACGCACAGCACGCCGCGGTCCCGACACACGATGCTGAGGTCGAGCGAGCAGTCGTGCACGCGGAGAGGCACGGGGTCGTCCTCGTACGCGCCGCACGCGTTCGATGTCGTGTGGAGACCAGCGGGACGTTGAGCTGACTGTACCAGCGACTGACTGACCTTGTAGAGGTAGTGGTGCATGACGCACAGCACGCCGCGGTCCCGACACACGATGCTGAGGTCGAGCGAGCAGTCGTGCACGCGGAGAGGCACGGGGTCGTCCTCGTACGCGCCGCACGCGTTCGATGTCGTGTGGAGACCAGCGGGACGTTGAGCTGACTGTACCAGCGACTGACTGACCTTGTAGAGGTAGTGGTGCATGACGCACAGCACGCCGCGGTCCCGACACACGATGCTGAGGTCGAGCGAGCAGTCGTGCACGCGGAGAGGCACGGGGTCGTCCTCGTACGCGCCGCACGCGTTCGGGGTCGCGTGCAGGTGAGGCAGGCTTAACGGGATGTTGAGCTGAACAAACAAACAAAAAAACAAACATTATTTAACTGATGATGGTTGCTTAAAATAGACTCAAGCCGTATTCACACTTACCACGTGATACTCTCCAGATTCATACTAATCCGGCGTGATCGTCTCTGATGCGTGACATAGAAGAAGCAGAGCGCAAATGCATGCCACCTAAACATACGCACCACAGTCTCGTGCGGCAGGTCCGCGTGGAACTGCAGCGCGGAGAGTGTGGGCGACACGTCGCAGGGGGACTTCACCTCCTCCTCCGCGAAGCTCTGCGCCGGCGCGCGGTAGTGGATGTAGTACAGCACCTGACGAACATCATGTTTATGAGGGCTCGACAGTTACATGGACCCTGAATGGGTGGCCTATACTGACTATGCTGAAGGACCAAATAAGTAGATAAATAAGTAACATACTGCACCTCGGACATTTGCTCATGGTTTACTCAAAGAAATCAAAATCAAAATATTTATTCACTTTTACAAGTCAAAATGTATACTTCTAAATAGTATGTAATATAATAATATTAACTCAAAGTTTACATGTCAAAAACAAACGATGTATAAGGTCTCCAAGTGTCAAAATTAAAATAATCATAATTAAACACCGCTTTAAAAGAGATTTATAAAGTCTCTGACAGGCATGACCCTCAAAATATCTAGCTTCTAAATAGATCTTCAGGTTTAGGTTAAACACATATGAAATTTTACCACATGGCAAAAATAAAAATAAGTGTTTGATCTAGAAACCTGCTAAGGACATCTGCAAGCGGCCTTAAGAGCTGTACTATAATCCTTATTCATGACAACAGTTAGCTTCATAATAATAAGAGGCAAACTGTCTAATTAGCGTCTAAAGTATTTTAGTGACCTGGTTGGCAGCATCCCACTGCGCCCACGAGAACACCTTGGCGACGGTCTCGGGCTCCGGGTAGACGCCGTCGAAGCCCCAGCGCTCGCTACCGTCCGCGCACTCGTTCAGGAACAGGGGGCTCCGGTACACCTTTATATCTAGAATAAACAAGATGAGATGATAAACAACATTAACATTTATTTATGTGAAGCTCTAAGAGATGGGAAAAGTAAGCGAGGCAGACCATTGCGCAGATAGGAAGATGACGTAAAGGCAGTTGCAGGACCGACTTGGTGACGTATTGCAAAAGACAGATATGAACGGAAGATTTTAGTGGGAGCCTGTGCCGAGAGGCAAATTGACCACACTACTGATGTCAGTGTATAATCGAGTAGCGTCGAGTCCTTCGCGGCGAGTCGGGTTGTCCTGAGCTAGTATGCCGCCTACCGCCTCGTGCGACTGTTTGTGCCAGACGTCCCCAAAATAGCTCTTAGGTCTCGGCGACGCGTTCTTCTTGCTGCCCCGGCAGCTCGGACTGTGTCGCGTAGGAACTCCTGCGCGATTGGCATCAGCACCGGAGTGCGATCTGTTTGCATGGCGATGGGCGAGTGTGAGAAAATAATGTTTGAAGTTCTATGAGGTGATGGATGCCAGGCCCTGGAGTGTAATGTAATAATGTCTCTTTTGTGTACACTGTTATTGCATCTCTTTTTATTATGTGCTATTGTTAACATGTTTAATCTTAGTTGTGTGACGAATTAGATTTCTGTAACATATATTAAGAGGCTCCCATACGCCAATGACCTTCGATCTGAATCCCTTAGTTTTCTAATGTTTTTTGTAGCTTATTATATTAACAACAACGGCTTTAAGCAATATAGTATCCCATATTTACTTCAAACTTCATTGTTTTCGAGATATTTGGCATCAAAGTTGAACAATTTTAGGCCAAAAAACTGGTTTTCTGGCCATAACTTTTGTGTTAATTGGTTTAAAATTAAAACCCTCTGCCAGTTTTTAGAGACGTCATAGACGAACCCAAATTTGTAGATTTCGTATATGTTAGATCTTTCACGTCAATAGAGATGCGAAATAAGTGTTTTTTTAGACAATGTTTAAAAAAATCATACAAAATTAAGTATTAATTTGTTTCAAAATCCGGTCTGTCAAAATGGAGATAAAAGATTGAAGAACCGATAGCCGTTTGATTTATGATTCTATCTGTAGTGCAAAAGTAGTAGATACGATTCAAAACTTGTCAAAAATCGATGAAAACCTCGGGTAGCCACTTAAAAAAAAAAAAAAAATTGTGTGTATGTTAATTTTGTCGAAGGTCGTCAATAAAAGGCTCCTTGGCGGTACGAATTATAAAGTTGGAGGCAAATCACTTGGTTTCGGTAGCAGGAACATTCACGTGATGACGTAAAAATGCGTGACATTCATTATTAGACGTGTCTACACCAGACGCATGCCCCTGCCGAGCACACCTCGCCCAAGTGTGTGCGCTTAGTGTAGGTGTGCCACGGCGAGCCACGGCGAGCGACGCCTCGCCCTAGCAGGCGCACTCAGTGTAGACGTGCCTCGGCGAGCCACGCCATGCCTCGCCCTAGCAGGCGCACTCAGTGTAGACGTGCCTCGGCGAGCCACGCCATGCCTCGCCCTAGCAGGCGCACTCAGTGTAGACGTGCCTCGGCGAGCCACGCCATGCCTCGCCCTAGAGTGCGCGCTTAACGTGCCTCAGGCGAGACGTGCGGCCGAGCGTGCGTCCGGTGTAGACTCGGCTATTCGTGTTTGTTACACATGGCAAAATTTATTTGTCTAACCGCTTAGCTCAGTTGGAAACTAATAACAACATGTCACATTCGGTCAGATTACCTAGACATGGATTGTCCTTACTTTACACCAACTATTTAAAGAAAGAATGAAATATATTTATTTGGTGTGATATCATGTTACATGTGTGTGTTACAATTGGAATTCACCAAAATGGATGCCACTCAGCATAGGCCACTAGCAATATCAATAATATTAAAGATATTTAATGAGTCTTCAACCATTATTAATTACTATGATAATGACTACAAATGTTTGTATCTCTATTCAACTAATTTTCTAATGACTTATGCATGAGTAATGATGTTCAAGGTAAATTTAACATGGTACTTGATTATCCTATAAACATTAGAACATTCCATAAATTTCCAATGTACAAACGACAACACTGTCAACTGACCATCCTGTGTTTATATAGAACCTTATTACAATGCACTTAAGGTGCACCAATCGTCATTTAGCTGTGTTGTCGATAGTACAGCCAATGTCCAAGATATTTATACATTTATTGCCTTATTACAACAAAATAAGGTCCAAAAGTGTGTACTACATTCTTGCAATTAATAAATGATTATGACTATGATTATAGACTTGACTATGTCCATATCTTTGACATGGGCTGTAAGTATCATATGGAAACGTTATGTGGCATAAATTCAGATATCTTTACCACAAATGAATGCCTATTGCAGCTAGCTTTTCAATCAGCTACTCTGCTGCTTTTTTCTTTTTACTATGGGGCTAGTTGGATTTGAGTGAGATTGTTCCAAATTTATTTTCATTTATTTTAATGACTCAAATTTAAGCATAAACATTAAAATACAATCTTATAAAAAAACATGGCAGACATGTAATTGGTCCTCGTCTGACAAGAAAGCACAAGATTAAAAACATAATATACTTACATTCCAAATGCTTGAACAGCACGAACCTATCATTCCTTATTCCCGGACTGTACTTATTACTTTTCCCATACACATATTGCACCATAATCTGCTTTGTTGAACTTTCTTCTACCTCCTGCGGCGTTCTATCTTTATCCAGCAATAAACATATCAAATACGGAGAGTATAAGGGTTCTTTTATCTCCGAATCTTCAGTAGGCATTTGTTTTATGGAATAAACAAGCAAGCTGTGGCTAGCGTTTACTGAAGCTTGTATTATATTCAGTTTCTCCTCAAATGTGTGCAGAGTGACTAGTGATTTAGTTTTGTTGGTGTAGACGCCGATGTTGAGCACTTCTTTGTCGTCTTTTGTTGCAACCCACGAGAGTACTTGTGACCCGTGTTGCTCTTGGCCGAGTAAACGCCATTCTCGAGCGGTTATCTCTGAAAACATTCGACATTATACCGACATCGTTATTATGTAGTTAAACAAACGTTAAAGCTTTGCGAATCATTTTGGTCGCTTGTTATTAGGATATATGATGTATTCAAGCGTTTTCAGACCGTACCAGGCAAAGGATATAGGATATAATAAGGTGTTATGTGCACCATACGAACCTTCGTCACTATGCCCTTGCAAAACACCGCACAGTTTCACAGCAATATTTTGGACAGCCATTTTAATTTAATATCAACATAAACAACACCTGTAATTCACATAACAATTGCAATTTCACTATATCGCCACGTTATCAATAGTATAAATGCACACCCTTATTGACTTTTCTCGCTCAATTTTCTATCAGCTGGCGCCCAGCTGTAGTTCGGAATGACATTAGCCGTTTCAAGGCTACCAACAATGCGAAACAAAACACAGCTGCCAAGCCGCGGAGTTGTGGCGTTTGATGCGTCACTCAGCCAATCAGAGGCTAGCATCAGAGTCACGTCGGCGTTCCATTTCAGGGCCCAAAATTATATTATTTTCCCGCAATTTAGAAGTATCTTCGTACATAGAATAAATACGAAAGCATTTCAGTAAACATTATATATAATTTCTATATTCCATCATAGATTTTTTTTTCAAAAAAATTTAATAATTCCGACATTTTCCGAAAAATATCGGAAACCGGAAAAAAGCATTACACTTTTCGCTTATAGTGATGGTTATTATTTGTAAAAATTGATTAGTAATAATAAAAAAATACCGTTTATATTATAATTGTGTTCGAAACGAAATATTTGTAGAACGGAACGTAACGCCAAGCTGACGTCCGTTTTCAGAGGAAACAAACATGAAGTTGGCCGTTAGTCCTCCTGCAGGGGTACCAGGGTTTTAGCGCGACATTTTCGCGCGGAAAGCCGGGCGTTATTGAGCCGTGAAAACTGAAAAGTAACATGTAAATTTAGGAAATTAGCATAAGTGTAACGTTTTAGTTCATATATAGTGAAATAAGAAACGTCTGTGTTGAAGAAAAATCTTTAAAATCCGTGTTTTTGTGTTCGTAGTTGAGACATCAGTACTGATGCTCAAGAAAATTTTGTTCATTGCTATTTGGATTAATTTGTGAATGATCAGGTATTTTCTAATTATATATTTCCGATGTCTAGGATGTGGCCCTAACCGTGATGCATTTAATTGAGTTGGAAATTTTATTGTTAGGTCCTAATTAGGTTAGAAACCTCTGGTGGGCGATAAGCCAAGCCAATACTGTCAACGGTTATTTGCTGTATATGAGGCTTTTATTTCGGTACTAATCGGTATGATTTCTTATAAAACGTGTGTCGGGGTAGCGATGTAAAGTATCCGATCTATTTATATAAATTTCCAAAAGCGGATGGGTGGTGAATTGGCGAGCCCGCGACGTGTCCCAATGGCGCTGATCGAGCTTTTCGCGCGCGATCGCGGCGGATTCGTGGCATTTTTTTAACCAGCTGATTGTTACATTTCCACTATTTAATGATCTCTATCAACGCTTTATGTAGTCCGGTGAATGTAAAAATTAAGAATAGTGAAAAAGGATGGTAGATTAGCCCCGAAAATAGGCCTAGAAAAAAAAACTCCCGCCAACCTGTAGGGGGCACGCTGTCGAAATATCGGCATAGATGGTCACTTTAGCCCCTGATTTCTACATATATTTCGCGATTGCACGTTTCTACGATACCATCCAAACGTTTATTAATTGTTTTTCTCGTGATAAATTTAGAAATATGGTCTGTAATACGGTTGTCAACTGACATAACCCTATTTGCGAGTTGATCGTGACATGCGGTAATTTTGGGTCATTATCCTAGACTTTGATGCCTATAATGATATAAATCATTACGTATGGCTAACGATCATTCATTTCTAGGGCAAGGGTATCGCGCTTCAGCTAACCAGTGCCTCCCACCATGGCTCAACCTGCGTGAGTACTCGGCACGTCGTAGCTCGAAACAGTGACATTATACACTTGATTAACTGTGTTTACTTAACACTTGACGCTTTCTACAGCTCCCCTGGTGAGTCCTCCGAAAAACGGATGACCCTGAAACGAAAACGGAACTCCACTGATGATGAGGTGAGTACTGTCTGTGTTGCTTTACAAACCACTAACAGGAACAGCCAATTAACTGAGTTGTATCTTTCTAGGAGGTTGAGAACATGCCACCGGTGAAGATGGCTCAGAAAGAAGACCATAATGACCAAGTCCACAACATAGTTGTGGAATCAACATCCTCAAGTGATGAGGACACACAGTTCGGGAACATAGAGCAGCCGAGGAGTGTGTTCACCGACTTAGAATATAACCCTGATAGTTTCTTAAGCCCACCGAGTATACCTGAACTACCAAATTGTGTGCTGAGCCCTCTGGAGAATGTTGCCCGGGGCGACTCCACACCACACACTAACAAGAGGCCTAGGTAAGAAACAAAACACTGCATAGCTGATTTATTTTTGAATTAGGTCTATGTTGGATGTTAAAACAAAACACATGTTAAGAGGCTTCTAGACGGGCCATATTTTCACTGCAATATGTGGCCGGCAACTATTGGTGTCCCTGTCTAACATGTGAGTAAGAGAGGGACGCGCATAGTTGCCGGCCACACATTTCCGGAAAAGTATAGCCCGTCTAGAAGCCCCATTAAGCATCAACTGTCATCCTACAATTATCCTGTTCATTGAATGAACAAATAACTACATGAGGAGCCCTGAAACTTACCTGAACAATCTAATTTTTTATGAACAATTGACAATGACACAGATGTTAGCTACTGGCAGGAACCAGCAATGCTGATATTGGCAAGTGAATAGATTCTCTTCGACTTCCTTCCTCTCTCAGAACATTTCGTTGTCTGTTATCTGTTCTTCAGACCCGGAATTCAGGATGATAGGCCATTATTACTATGTGGTTTCAATTTGACACACTTAGCATAGAGGGATCCTTGATCTATGGGAGGCCTGGACAAATAGGACAATGGGGTCTGAACTGGCAGGAGCTAGGGAGCCCCATTCAGTCCTCATTAGTTGCGGGGCCCTGAATACTTGAGTTTGGACCCTGGACAAGAGATTTCATGGACTGGCTTCCTGTCAGTTTACATTTTTAAGATAACCATAGACAGCACTCAAGTTTTATTTATGTGCTGTTAGCTAAATAAAAGTGCAAGCCAAACAAACGACACAGCTTTAGTGACTGAAGATTAGCTGCTAATCCTGCACTGAAACGCGAAATTTAGGATATATTTAGCTGAGTATTGTAGAATTGCATAAAGAATAAGATATTGCATATTTGGCTAGAAAGTGGACTGATCACATGGTATTTGTGGATCTCGTATGTGGAGGTCATTGAACCTGTCATTCTCTAGGGGTGGTCCATAGTCAGCAAATATTGAGAAACTGTATATTCCTGATAAGTCAGTGCACAACGTTAGCTTGATAACAATATGACCTTTTCTTAATCATATTTTAAATTCTAATACTGGCCAGCAGACTGTTGCTGGCCAGTTATCTCCTTCGCACGGTTACGGTATGTGTGCTACGCCGTAGTCCGTAGCACGTTAAATCCCGTATGTAGCATAAATACCTCGTAGAGCCTTGATTCGTCGATTATAAACACGTGCGAAAAAGTGTCTCTATGACTGTTTATTATCTTTTAACTTAAAGAGCTGGTGGAATTGAGATATTATTTGGTTTGGAGATAATAAATTGAGTCATGGGCCCTATATCACAAAACTTACAAATGATATATTAATAACAAGTTTGTACACTTTAAAATGCTCTTTACGTGATACGGTATTTTTCCTACAATTCAACAAGTTTGTTGACTTGTACACTTGTAAAGTTTTGTGGTAGGCCCTGGAGACTAGAATAATATTAAAAAATATATCTTCATAGGTAAAATGGGGGAGGATTCTATCTAGGTGAAGCTATACAAGATGCATTGTATAAAATGTTCTTTCAATCAATCCATACTAATATTATAAATGCGAAAGTGTGTCTGTCTGTCTGTCTGTTACCTCTTCACGCTTAAACCGCTGAACCGATTTGGATGAAATTTGGTATAGAGATAGTTTGAGTCCTGGGGAAGGACATATAATAGTTTTTATCCTGTAAATCATCCCCCAAGGAGATGTAGTGGGGGGTGAAAGTTTGTATGGAGCTACGATATAACCGAGTTCCACGCGGACGGAGTCGCGGGCAGAAGCTAGTATAATTATATATAGGTCCTATGGTCCAAAATAAAGAGGAGTGAAAACATTTGGCCTTGTAGTTTATCAAGCTTACAGTAGGTTTCCTTCTAGGCCGCGATTATTTTTCATTGTCTTGATCTTGGTTTCAATAATAACAAAGTAGGGTGGTATTCCACTTTAATCGCGATACATACACACACATAACAGCTTGATTAAACCCATTCGCCACCACAGGAAAAAAAAAGATGTGGCATCCCCACACGCCACGCAAGTCTTACCCACAAATCTACCACATTGGAGGACAAACTTGCTGGTCTTTTGTTTTTGAGCTTAGCTCAGTGTATACTACTAGAAAGTTGTAATTCGGCATGGATAATGTTGTATATAAATCAATCACGCTGACAAAACAGTAGAATAAAATGAAGTTTTGTACCTCCTGTGAATAAATTCGCGGGCAGTAGTACATAATATAATGAATTTATAAGGAAAACTGTCACGGCTAAGTTAGGCATACGAGGGACGGCTGAAAAGAAATCTACCTAAGTATGAAACAAAAGACTGTCATGTATGTATTTTTTTTATTTTTCAATATAGTCCCCTGCTAGTGAAATACACTTATTACATTTGTCAAATATTGACATTAACCCATGAAAAAAAAAATCTTTCGGTTTCTCGTCAAAAAAGTCACTAACTGCAGCCTTCATTTCGTCATCGGTCAGAAATCGTCTTCCTCGGAGATCTTTTTTGAGGTGTCTAAATAAAAAATAGTCGCATGGGGCTAGGTCTGGACTGTAAGGTGGATGGTTAACGGCATCGAACCCTAATTCCTTCATGGTAAGCATTGTTGTGCGGGCGGTATGCACAGGTGCATTATCGTGTAAAATCAGGATCCCTTTGCTAAGTTTACCCCTCCTCTTTTCTTTTATCGCGTCTCGTAACTGATGCAGTAAGCTGGAATAATATTCAGCATTCATTGTCCTTTTTTTTGGTAAATAATCTATTAATAAAATTCCTTCTGTATCCCAAAATACGGTAGCCATAAGTTTGCCTGCCGACGGCCTGACCTTAAACTTCCGAGGAGGCTTCTCATCCTTGAATTTCCACTGCAAAGACTCTTGTTTGCTTTCGGGGTCCCACTGTCGAATCCAGGTCTCATCACACGTCACCATTTTAGAAACAATTTCTTCCTCATTACCTCGACTCATTTCCAAAAACTCCTCACAACATTTGACACGTCGGTCCTTGTCAAACGCCGTTAACATTCTGGGGACCCAACGTGCACTCACCTTGGACATATTCAGATGCACATGAATTATCTCATTGACTCTTTCTTTACTGATGCCCACATCTCTAGCAATCTCCCACTGCTTCACTCGTCGGTCTTCTAAAATTATTTTTTTAACTTTGGCTACATTTTCGTTTGTAACGGCAGAAACCGGCCTTCCACTACGAGCGTCATCTTCCAAGCTCTCACGACCGAGTTTAAATTGTTTAGACCAAAACTTTATAGTAAATTCGGAAGGGCACGAACTACCGAACACACACATCATACGTTCTCGGATCTGTGAGGGAGTATTTCCTTCTTTTGTTAGAAATTTAATCACTGCACGATGTTCAATTTTAGCGATATTCATTTTTTCAACCGATATGTCGCAAACATTCGAGAATTGTAGAAAAATGGAACGGAAAAAACAAATGAACGTCAAATAATTCAAAAAAAGAATAACCAAAGAACAAGAATGCATTTCAGCCAGTATCATTTTCGCATATTTTTTTAACCAAGGAGATTACTTTTCAGCCGCCCCTCGTAGCTATTTACCGAGTAATAGTCGACAAACTTAACGAGTACTTGGAAAGGGTTACTTTCGTACTAATTCGGCCCACGCAACCGCACCATTTAGTTTGCGCGCGCGTCTCGATTTAACCCTTGGCATGCCTGGTAGGGTCTGACAGACCCGGGCTGTTAAAAATCCGTCGTTATTTTTTGAAATTCTAAATTTACCGCGTCGCGTTTCTGAGTAGCTTCGCGTCATGAACTACCCGACGTTTTGACGCTGCTCCCGCAGTCGGCCGCGAGCACCCTTTCGATTTGGACGTGCGTAAAGTGCTCGCGGGCCTGAGAAACCCGACCAGGCATACGGCGTAACATTTTATCGCTAAGTACATTTACGTTATTTTTCGTATATATTTTATATACATAACATACGAGTATATATTTCATAGATAGTCACAATGATATATCAGTGCCTTAAATAAACCTAAGACTGACGTTGATCTTAGGTATAAGTTTAATTTTTATGTTTTTTGACATGAGAGTCTATTTTTGTTGATGGAAATATCAAATGTTTTTATTTATGTAATAAGTTCTTATGGAGTTTCTTGGATTAAGGCTTGTATTTTCTAGTAAAAATGATGTACAAAATAACCAAAAACACACAAACCAACAAGTTAAAAAAACATTCATATGTATTTTTTTTTTTTACATTTACGGGTTTGTCAGACCCACCAGGCATACAGTGTGACTTTCGTTCACCAGGCATGCCAAGGGTTAAAGCCGCTCTTACAGTACAGTACAGTCGGTAATATGGAGCAACACGGAAAATTTTCCGAAATATTGCCGCAATTTCTATATATTGCCCCATATTGCTCAATTAATTGCTCCATTTATTTCGGCGATTCGGCAATTTTTATCGCTACGCGTGACCCGACACGCACTTGGCCGGTTTTATTACTTGTATGCCAGCACTGAAAACAGAGCTTTGCCAGCGCGAACGCAGTCCCTTAGCATAGTATGTAGTAAAGTAAGTTGCATATGAAGTAATTAGGTCGCATTACAGATAACAGCGCCATTAGCCCACTCGTCTAGCTGACAGTTTCAGTATTTATCCGTGCGGAACAATACAGTACAAGCTTTATTTTACAGCCAATGTTTTGAGTGTTGCACTCTACTTCTGGTACTCTTGTTGGCTATGGTGCACTAGATTTTGGAGGACATTTTGAGTGTAGTTTAGGATATTGGATGTTTCATGGATATTATTTTAGAAACAATAGAATGCTGCATAGTAGGTATCCTACTATGTACCTAGGTAGGAAGCTGATATAATTTACGTATTTTTATGACCCATTCATGCGTTTACCAGGGATTCACTTAATCTAATCTAGATATATATCTACCGCGTTAGATTGCATTGAAACCGACTGCAATTGTTTTGGTTGTTTCTAAATTATTTTACGAGTCGTGTCTAGCGGTTTCACCTCGCAAGCATCCGTCCTCCTCACACTTACGTACGAGTACTTGCTAGTAAGAGATGGAAGCTGTATGTCGAACATAAACGGGACCATGCTAACTATAGAGGTATAACGTGACTATCCATACTTCCATACTAATATTATAAATGCGAAAGTGTGTCTGTCTGTCTATCTGTTACCTCTTCACGCTTAAACCGCTGAACCGGTATAGAGATAGTTTGAGCCCTGGGGAAGGACATAGGATAGTTTTTATCCCGGAAATCATTCCCCAAGGGGTATGAAGTGGGGGGTGAAAGTTTGTATGAAGCTACGATATAAACGAGTTCCACGCGGACGGAGTCGCGGGCAGAAGCTAGTCTTTAATAAAATTGCTTAACGCCTCTACATATAATATACCATATATTGCTGGCATCTAAAGCCCATAGAGATACAGACACCAAGACTAACTAACCTACAGTACAATAAAAAAAAACTTATTATTTAGGCTTCGTCTACCGCGGTGTAAACTTCGGGAAATAATGTAGGTAACATGAGTAAGGACCAAATTCTCGTTGTGATACGAAAGTTAACCATACAATTATATGGTTAATTTTTGTGTCACAACGGAACTTTGTTCACTTCTCCAGTTTGCATGGCTAACTACCGACTAACCAGGCTAACTCCTGACCAAGAATTTGTTCCTTACCCAATACCTACATAAATTTGGTCCTTACCCAATACCTACATAAATTTGGTCCTTACCCAATACCTACACAAATTTGGTCCTTACCCAATACCTACATAAATTTGGTCCTTACCCAATACCTACATAAATTTGGTCCTTACCCAATACCTACATAAATTTGGTCCTTACCCAATACCTACACAAATTTGGTCCTTACCCAATACCTACATAAATTTGGTCCTTACCCAATACCTACATAAATTTGGTCCTTACCCAATACCTACATAAATTCTCGCCTAGACTCGCGGAAGGGCCAAACAAAGCTTATGAAATTTAATATTCAGTGCCACTTCTAGCAATTGTTGGTTTAAAGATGGACAAATGTGATATTGCGGTGATAGGTTGCTAGCCGATCGCCGGCAACACACTTCCTCCATCAACCCTTTCCAATAGACCCTCACGACACCTTCGGAAAGAAAGGGGGTGGGGCTATTCTAACCCAACCCCTATATGTCTAGCACATATAGCCTAGCCACATGCTGCCAAGTCGCATCCCGCGTGACTCAGATACTCCTGTCTCACTCGCACTGTGCTAATTAGAATGAGCAGGGTAGATTATCTCGACTCGCGTTGCGTTGCATTGTAACATCTGTTGTGCTAGCCCCGCTAATATTGTGGTACCCCGTTATAGCTAAGAAGAATAGCGTTAGCCTTGACGACTCGAGGCTTGCACTAAAATCATGCAAAGTAAACATAAGCAGAAGAAAGTAAATATAATTAATCACTGCTTTCCAACTCTCCCGATTCATTGCCAATAGGGGTGTAGACTCAAAACTTATTATTACTTCAAAAGAAAGAAAGCAAACAATTAATAATATGCCTAATGACGAAAATCCCGTTCAAATGAATATCTCAAAAAATTACGAAGCTACAACCGTTTTAATGTTGTTAGAGAAAGAAAACGCTAGCAGATCGTGACGTCACGATTCTCGAGCGTCGTAGTAACTGACAATCGTTTCATATGAAGGTGCGTTTGGCGGAATAGGGACAATACATACTTCTCTTAAATCTTTGGACACTTCTAATGTGATTAGTTAACCTCTTGCGTTGCTTTTTACCCGACTGCCGAAGGAGAAGAGGGTTATGTTTTTCGAGCGTATGTATGTATGTGACCTTATTCTTTGGCACGCCCTGCAGCCTAAACCGTTTGACGGATTTCGACATATGAGGGGTCGTTGGATTCCTCTTAATCGTGAGATAGACATAGGCAAGGCAAAAAAGCAGTTGGGTTTTTTGAAAAATCTTTTTTCTCCATTTGACTACATTCTTAATCCTTTTTTAAGAAAAGACATCATTATCGATTATTTTATTTAGTGTCTGCATCCCTATTCTGACCAGTCGCTTTGAAATACGTCCAGATCATCCCGCCATCCCTCGGCCGACCGGCGCTGGAGCCCATCTTGTGGCACCCACCCTACTCTGTTGCTATTTTAGCCCACCTCTGTGGGTAAACCAGCCCGTTACCATTATTTACTAAGTATTATAACAAGTAATTTCTAACAGCTACTTCCTTTTCAGCACAAGTAAGCTGGAATACCCGCCCCTCCCCAAACGCAAGTGCCCGCTGCCCGGGCTCTCCTGGGCGGAGCCCGGCGACGTGTGGAAGGGCATGTGCGAGTGCGACGCGCGCTCGAGCATGAGGAAGACGCCGAGCATGTTCGACAACCATCCCAACCTGCAGCCGAGGATGCGGGCCATACTGCTGGACTGGCTTAATGAGGTTAGTGACCCTTAAAGCGGGAACGCTGCAGATGTTCGCACCCGCCAAAACCCATTCAAGACAAGAACAAGCAATGCTCGTGTGCTGCGCCGTAGCGCGTAGCAGCATTTTTGGTCTCCCTCATTACACGGATCTCAAAAATCAGATGAATTATCGTAAGTGACAAACAAGAGTATGCGCAAGGCAAGCGGTCACCGTCAGGGTAAGGATTGTGTGTTGACAGCTTAAAAGATAAACGCATAGATAGGACACAACACATTTTCAGGAGCTCGGCGACCTTACCACTAGGAACACTCCCTTTCATGGCGAAATAGTACTATCTGCTACGCCGTAGCCATTATGAAATAAGTCTCAATTAAGAGGAAACACTAAGGGCGAGATAATTGTGAAATAGGTATTTGTAAGATGTATTGCTGTCGCGCCAACCTCAAGCCTCCCCCCGCAGAGCGCGATAGGGACAACTGCAGCTTGGACCGCAAATACCTATTAAAAGTACAGTCAGCGTCAAATAGTAGCAGTCAAGGTAGCCAAATATTTCGGTACAAGTCTTTATTACTGTAAGAATAAGGGTGTGTTAAGAAATATTTGGCTACCCTGACTGCTACTAACTACATATATGACGCTGCCTGTACATAAAATCAACGTTTCGTAGTCCTCTGATTTCTTCACCAAAACTTGACCTATTTAATTATTTTTTTTATTAAAAATCAAAGAAGGCTTTGGCCGTGTTCGGTGTTTTCCTTTTTTGTTGTTTTCTGGATGTTTGAACTCAGCGGAAAATCTGGCATTTTTCTTAGGTTTTTTAAGGTTAAAAATAAAATAAAATAAATAAATAAATAAATATTAGGGGACAATCTTACACAAATCGACCTAGTCCCATAGTAAGCTCAATAAGGCTTGTGTTATGGGTACTAGACGACGATATATTTAATAGATAGAAATACTTAAATACATAGAAAACATCCATGACTCAGAAACAAATATTCATGCTCATCACACAAATATTTGCCCTTACCGGGATTCGAACCCAGGACCTTTAGCTTCAGGTTAATATCTAATAAGAATAAATTTATGAAAAAAAGGAAAACATAGGAACATGTCAATAGTAGCCATAGATTTATGGAAAAAAATATTGCTCTACTGCCATTATCCAGGGAGAAAACAGGGGACTACGTTTCTATGGAAAACGGCCCTTGTGTTTCCTCTTAAACCAGACATTTCTCGCAGCGTGTGCATTGTTTTTTTGGGTTTTTAGCTGCACAGCTAAAGCCCCCGGGCTGGGCGCGCGTCTGGGCTGGCTGTGGGTACGCGCCACTAGGGGGCTACCCGACAGCCGAACAGCAGGACTTGGCTACGAGTTGCAGCGGGGGTAGAAGGGGAGTTTGTGCGCCTTACGCGGGAGCGAGAGATAGAAGCGCGGCCTCTCGCTCCCACGTATGGCGCTCCGCTGTCGCTGCCGCCGTCGCTCGGAGTCGTGGCCCAGCCGTAAAGGTCAACATATACAGAATATAGGACAGTCACCTGCGATACAGGTGACATAATATTTCATAAATTGAAAAGTATTTGTATTGCACATGGCATCTGACAAATGTACAATTCAGAATTATATCGTACATTATAATCTATCATAATTTTGATTACGCGTCTTAATGACCGTTCTACTTTAATTTGAGCACAATAGCAATTTAATTTGTGAGTTATGCTTACTTTCGACGAATTCAGCTGCGTTGATGATATTAATACGAAAGTAGGACTGCGTTTTAATAATATTTATATTGGTATTTTCACGCTGCATCCAGTGGTAATGGCGGATAATGCAAGGTAAGTTGTATTAACATAATTTTTAACTTTTTCTGTATTTCCACAGCTAGTGTCCCTGATGTCATTTCGCAAATTGATGTTTTTGTACATTATTTTGGATATATGAATGAATGAATGAATGAAATATTTTATTTCAGGTCTTTACCGACCCATATAACAGGTGTTAGTTACAATTTAATTTAATTTTAATTATTAGGTTAGGTTACACAACTTGTATCACAGCAACAATTTGACACACAACAGAGACTGACACACAGAGAACATATTACATTTATTTTATATATAATAATGTAGATTTGACCTGCCCAATCCAATACTCCAGTATTGGACCGTCAAACCTACCAGCCAACATTTTCAGGATGCTGTTAGTACTTTTTCTAACTCGAGCCATCAGGGATGACATTTTGTTTCGCATAATCGCATGAAAGTCATTAGTGCGTGCCTCTGCTAACATCCCCGAGGCACTACACCATTTGGGCCTTCCTAACAGCATCCTGAAAACATTATTATACTGAACGCGTAGGGCGCTATAAGCTCGCTTTGTGTACTTAACCCACAGGGCGCCAGCGTAGAAAGATTGGCAGAAGGCTTTAAAAAGTGCAATCTTTACCTCTGCAGAACACCTAGCGAACCTGCGGGCAAGCATGTTACCTCTGACTGATAGCGCCCTACGTTCCCTTTCTATATCCTGGTCATCACTCAGGTCTTCAGAAATAATGTGACCAAGATACTTAAAGCTGTTGACCACCTTAAGTACAACTTAATATTTTCCAGCTTAGACCTCTGTCATCTCAACGCAAACCCATTTCTATATCGTATTTGAACCCTTAATTTGGCAAAAGCGAACGAAGGTCCAGAGTTGAAGCCTCGGTGACTTAGGACAGTCCCAAACGTGCTGTACGTCTAGCATTACTTGCTAACAAGTCGCTTCGCGCGCGACTGAGCGCCTCCTGTCTCACTCGCACCGTGCAAATTAGAAAGAGGTGGGTAGATCTTTCTCGACTCGCGTCGCGGCGCGGCGTCAGTTGTGCTAGCCCCCCTGGTCAGGATAACAATACAAAAAGACGGCCAAAGACTTTGTACTACTTTGTACTAGTACAGTCGGCTGGACACTGCCAAATTAAAAGAATGACGATGAAATTAAGGCGATAAATGACGGGATTTCTTTTTTAGTCAGGTTTTAGGGATGGTGTTATATACATTTTCTCAATAATGGCCCGCAAAGTGAACATAACTCGCTACATATTGGAAGGCAAAGTGAATAGTTTAAGGTCAAAGCTAAATTAAAAAATTAAAAACATTGCAGGCCGCCTGGAATGTTATATACAGGGTGATTCAGGAGACGTGAGCAGGATCAACCCTACACATACAGTTAATGTTAATGGATCTTTTACCATCGTAATTAAATTAAACGCCCACAGTTTTTTTTTACATTTTGTGTGAAAGTTTCATTCACAATAAATCATGGTCACCCTACACAACTAAAAAAAAATTAACGTTAATCTTACCAATGCTGGTACGACTGAGTAGCTTATAAACTATTGAATCCGTAGGGTTGATCCTGCTCATGTCTCCTGAATCACCCTGTATAAATTCCTTTATTTGTCGAGTACCAATTTTTTTTTAAAGTAGAAACTGGCATATGAAAGACGGCACAGCTCGTATTCAGCCAATTCAACTCGTATTTTTCTGTTGCAAACACAACGTTTTTGTATGTGTCTCAAATAGTTTGCGTTTTTTTGGTGGAAAAATACACTTGAGATTCTGTTTAAAAAAAACGGCGGGAAATCGTAAATATTTTCTCGTTGTGATATTTAAAGTTTATACAGGATGTTAACGGGGTCATGATCCGGAATGACAAAAAGCGAATAAGATGATCATACTGAACAACCTTTCCCATGGGACCAACCACGAAATCGCAAAAAAAACCAGGTATTCCATACATTAACTCTCAATTAAATCGCAGTTAACTCACAGTTAACTCTTAATTGGCTCTTTTTTTTTGCGATTTCGTGGTTGGTCCCATGGGAAAGGTTGTTCAGTATGATCATCTTATTCGCTTTTTGTCATTCCGGATCATGACCCCGTTAACATCCTGTATAAATTTAGTATTTTTTACTCCCCCATTTTTGAGAAAATCACTATATTAGCCTCAGCCGGAATGGCAATTGCAGGCTTCGTATTATAATTAAACGGACTCGCAAGCTCGTCCGTTTAAACAAATACTCAGCCTGCAATTGCCTTCTTCCCGGCCACGGCAATAATGTACTATTGTAGGCTGTTTAAGTGTTCCATGTTATGCGAAGTATGGTCCAACGGGACACGGGCAGTCTCAAAGATCGCTAAACATAGAAAGTTGTCTGGTTGTGATATATCAATTAGCTATTCATTACTATTAGCTCTGGGGGAGGCCTGTGAGCAGTGGGCATCTTTCGACTGATATGACGATGATAGCAATTGATCATTCTCCTAGCGTTATTCCCGGTTGTGCCCTAAAGGCCGCTTTGACACCTAATGGTGGCAATTGATGGCCTTATTTATTTATGTAGAAGTGTGTACAAAAGGGTATCACTGGATTTCCTTCCTGTGGGCGGGTTTGGTCCGGGCGACGTACAATCAACCCCCATTGCAGGCATTATGGAAGGCGTGTCACATTAGTACTCGTTGTAAATACTAAGTAGGTATCTCGAGAATTCCCGATTACGACATAAAAATTAACGGCTCACAGTGGTGCCGCGATATAGAGGGCGTTGACCGCTTTTTTGCCCGGTACGTTAACCTTTTCAGAACCACCGTGTTTCGGCGACCATTGCTTTTTTGCCCGTGACCGATCGTCGTTTGTTAAATCTTTTTAAAATCAAATATAATTATAATTAACAAATTAACGTTTTTATGATCAGGCTTTAAATGAGATTTAAGTGATTAGTTACGCATGTTTAAGTGTAAATGTGAATGTTTTTGCAATTTTTTTACAAATTCTTTATTTATTAAGAAAATAACTTTGTGACGCATGGCGAGATCAATGTACATTACTTATACGTAAAGATAGTAAGGACGATCATTCCAAGATGCAATTAGTTTTCGATGTTTTTTTTTACTTAATGTGCTGCAAGTACGTGCCATGGTGTAGATCTCGTCAACGTATACAAACGTTCGCTCGCCATTTTCTGCATAAATAGTATCCTGCATACTTCTAGGGGACTGAAGACAAATGGGGATTTTCAATCATTTATGTACCCAATTAGCGCTAATTAAAAATTAACTGTAACAATTATTGAACATTAACTAGAAAGACGTCCACTGCTAGACATAGGCCTCCCCCAAAGAGTGCCACAATGACCGGTCCTGCATCCAGCGGACAGCCGCGACCTTTACGACGTCATCAGTCCATTTTGTGGGGGGCCTACCCACGCCGCGTCGTCCGGTACGTGGACGGTGGGACAGACTGTCCAGTTAGGAAGGTCCAACTTCGAGAAAGAGGTCTATCGTCGAATCCGACTCGGCTGGGCAGCGTTCGGGAGGCTACGGCACATCTTTTCGTCCAATATTCCGCAGTGTCTCAAGACGAGAGTCTTTGACCAGTGTGTGTTGCCAGTGATGACGTATGGCACGGAAACGTGGTCGCTTACTATGGGCCTCATTAGAAGGCTCAGTCACCCAAACGGCAATGGAGAAATAAGTCAATTTTTATATCACCTTAATACTTAATTGTCGTCACAAAACTGACGCTGAGCATTTTTTTTTTATTGTTTACTCACATTTTTGAAAATGCGCAATTACTCTTAGCCGCCGAACGTAAAAATTAACTCGCAATTTTCAACTGTTATAATTCAAAGAGCGTTAAAACTGTAATTCTGTCCCATACATCATACAATGGCGGTTAAAAGGTTAAATGATGACTCACGCCGTATCGTAGACAACAAATGTCAAAGATAACATGATATATGCATACGTATAGCCGAAAACAGCTGTTATTACCAATATACCTACCTATGTAGTACATATAGTACCTACTATGGCAATCTCCTGACGCTCAAAAGTCAATAGACCATAATAAAGCATCTCTTTCTAAATTTCGATCAAACTGGAAAAAATATAAATTATTCGCCACGCGCGGGATTGTAACCCGCGTCCTCTCGAATCCGTCCATTGCTCTCATCCAACTGAGCTACCGTGAGTTTCGCTAGTGGCGACGAATCATTGAATCCCTTCCACTCTTCTAATTATACCTTAGGCTCATCTCTTTCTGTCAAATAGGGTTAGGGACATTGTCAAATTGGACTACTTAAACGATACGCGGGCATCATATGGCTACTTAGGGCGACTGTAGCTCCCAAAATGTTGTCTCGCTTGCAGTTCTAGCAGTTATTTATTTAATCGTATGGCATACATTATTTTGGCCTTTAAAGTTTGTCACTCTTTAGTACCACCCAGGGGACACGCGCAGAGTTGTGGTAGGTAGCTCCTCCGGACGCGAGTAACAGTTGCAGTTGTTTCCCTTTGTCAAGTGAGTGGGCAACTCGACTGTTAGAAGTTCTTAAGCCGCCCGAAGGCCTCTAACTCGGCTTAACGACTACTGTCATAGACTGCAGCCGGGATCGACTGCTTAGCGTGCCTTCCAAAGCACGGAAGCGCTCATTTATGTTAACCACTCAAACATCAGGCGGTCACCCATCCAAAGACTGACTGACCGCTGCCATCTTTGCTTAACCTGCGTCATCGTTTCCGACTCGCAGGCGCCGCTAGGCTATGAGCGCTTCTATGCTGCTAGCGCGCTATGAGTTCTAGCAGCGCACGGACCAACTTGCAAAATTTGAATACAAAAACATTGTAAAACCAGTCATTCTTTTGGAAACCTAAATGTATTACCCATTTTAAACAACCTTTAAAATACCTCTTATGGTTTAGTGAAGCCTACTGCTGCTAAGTTTTAGTTGAAAACAGGCAAAACAGCCTGATCATCATGGAAATATTTTGAATTGGTCGCTTTTTTTTTCAAATTTAATTTCCAAAATATCGATCCTAGAAGAAAAATTGAGAGGACCAAACTTGTAGAGAATCAAATTTCCTAAAATTTTTGTCCTCACGGTTTTACTGTAAAATCAAAAATGGCCGAGTTATTCAAGAAAAACCGTTTTACGAATATACACAGGAGCCTGATTCAGTCTATTTTTTGAATTTACACTCCCAGTTACCCCCGCCGAGGGACCTACGAAAAAAAAAATCCAAGAACTGATTATTCACGGGTCAAAATCTAAAATGACTTAAATATAGCTAGTGTCCTTAAGCGATAGGCGACCATCATAGGGCTTGTTAATAGTGGAGCCTTCGGCCATCTGCCGGGCGCGCGTGCACAGTTCACACCAGCCGTTATTATTGTAATGGGCGCCAAGCTCAAGTGGACGAAAACAAATAAAAAATACAATTCAACATGCAAAATTCACATCAAACACGCAAATACAATCGAAACGCAGTGCTGTAAGCTCAATAATTTGTAACGACTATAGAAGTCCTCAACGTTTAAAGGGTTTATCTAACTGAGAAATAATCCTTTTGCAGTTATTTCTTGCGACGTAACATAATTAGCGAATCGAACGAAGTTGTATGTAGTATGTGCAGATGTCCGGCTGTTATCCTCTACAGACCCCGTATCATGGTCGGCCTTATCAGTTATCACGCGATGAGTGACAAGATAGGAGCGTCGTCTCGTTGTATCGAACGGTGTCAGCCAGTGACGGACGCTCTATCCTGTCACTTATCGTGGCGTTTCTCTTGAAATTTTGCGAGCAGTAGCTTCTCTAAATATTCCGTTTTTTGTCTATATATTTTTTCGAAATTTAAAAAGATGCTCGCTTGTTTTCTAGTTCTATGAAAGCCGTGGCAATGTGGTTATAAGGTTGTGTGGCCGTATTGAAGTGTACAATAAAGACAAATAAACACTAGACAGCTGCCGGCAGGTGCATTGGTGACGTCACCACGCGTGTCGAGAAAATGCCGGACACGCGTGGCAACAGTGGCTCCGATGACGAACATACGCATCAACGTCAATAGTGTCGATACACTGTATGAATGAAAATAAATAAGGTCGATTTTTTGTCTTTTTTAAATCGGATTCGGAGCAAATTTAGAATTAGCTGAAAATATCGATATATGTATGTATTTATGTAAGCACTTTATTGTACACAATAACAGGTTAAAGAATATGCATGTCACACAATAGATCAAAGTACAAAGGTTTCTATATTATTTTTAATTCATTTCTGGGCTCGAGAATATTAAACTCGAAATCCTCGAATTAATATATGTATTTATTTTTGTGTAAAGTCGTTTGAGGTCGGATAAAATAGACCTGTTTAGATGTCACACTTTTGCACAATTTTTTTTTCGCCTACTCGCGCCGAGTAAATATAAGTTAAGGTAAGCTAAATATTTTGGCCTCGATTCTGACCTTCGTGCGACCTTAAAATGTTTCTGCTAGATACATTCTGGCGTTCATATTGGTCGCAAAACTAGCGAACTTCCTCATCCTTTTAGCAAGTGTATACATTTTGTAGTAGGTAAAACCCGCCCGTTTAAGCTGAAAATTTTATTTCCAAAAACGCTGTTGCAGCTGACTTATGTACGATTCCCATCGAACGGGCCCGGCTGAGTCGCGTGGCGCCGTATCGCAACGGATGCGCGAGCACCCGGCGGCAGCCGACCGCGTTTTAATAGAGTGCAGTAGGCAAAAGCCGAACGGAGCCGGTCAGGTGCCGAGACAGCCGAGCGCAGCCATGTCCGCGATGTATCGTCGATATTACAGATCGAAATTCTTTTGGCAACTTGTAAAATGCGCTCAGTGCGCTCTGGCCCAGCCCAGTGGTGAGAATCGTTCATTAGGTAGGATCTATTTTTCCAAGCTTATACATAACATCGTATAGAAAACCATTAGGTTAGATTATATTTGTCTTGTAACAAACCTGACAAAAATATATTCAGAAAAGGGTAGCTATGGCAAACATACGTTTTGTTGTTAGGAGTAAGGGTGCACTCCCACGGGCGAGCGGAGAATTAAATTGAAACTATATACCTACTATGAGCGATAAAACAAATTAATATTTTATCGTTGATATAATTTCCCGTCTCGTCCTGTCTGGCCTTGTCGGTAGAAAATATCGTAATTAACATCTAATCTAGAAGAGACATATATGTAATATGTATACTGTCAACATAACTTCGTTCCGCCAAAATCGAAGGACATTAACATAATATATACCTAATAGATACCTCATGTCAATCAAGTATTTAATCGTCGATTTTCTTAGTCAGCCAGCATCAGCTGAAGATTCACTGATCCACATAAAAAGTGACCATTGAAAGTGGCCTTTTTTGGGTGCGACTGGTTTTTGCGCTCCGGCCTGCCTGCGGGCCTCCGCGTTACCGCTACGTCACTGTTATGCAATGCCAATCATATGATTTGGAATTTATTGGAATACACGAAAGCGGTCACAGGTTAGATTCCCGCCAAAACCTGCACGTAAAGCATGTTTAAGTTGCACAATTTATAATTTGGGAAACTTGGGAAGATTTAAAATTGGTAACTAAGATAAAGATAACAAGATACATAATAAGATTGACGAAGATGACGAGTTAACAGGTAGATAGACGCATACACAACAGAATTACGCCTATAGGCGTGTGCTGTCTATCAACGTGTAAGTATATGTGTCCAATTGATGTGACGAGACAAGTCATGACAGAGTTGTATCACTTAAATCTCACGAAAATTCAGCGCAAATAGCAGTTTTTATTAGCAGGAGAAGGATTTGCTCCACTTAGTAGCTACCGCTACACTCGTTGTGTTATGGTGGTGAATGTAGGATAGTACATGCCCAGCTGATTGGAATTGTTCCTTATCGCTGCCGTAGGCGGGTCACCGCGTAAATCTAGGTGAAAGTGACGCCCTACCGCTGGCTGTACCTTGAGGTGCGTTATCGTATCGTAAACAGTGTCTATAAAATATTTTTAAAATAAAAATATTTGCGGACTATCTTACACAAATCAACCTAGTCCCAAATTAAGCAAAGCTTGTACTATGGGTACTAGACGACGATATACATACTTATATAGATAAATAAATACTTAATTACATAGAAAACATCCATGACTCAGGAACAAATATCCATGCTCATCACACAAATAAATGCCCTTACCGGGATTCAAACCCGGGACCTCCGGCTTCGTAGGCAGAGTCACTACCAACTAGGCTACAGAGGTCGTCAATAACGAGAATAAGAGGTCGTCGAAATATGCCTATTGTCAATACTTAACGAAGTGCGCACAGCAATGCCGTGCCTTAAATCTTCTAAAGGGAAACGGTGTCTCATGCCTTTTTAATGTTCAGCGATAACCCTTTACGCATACAACTTAAGGTAATTTTTTTATCACACCCAAGAGCAACGAAAACAGACAATTTGTATGGGCAGTGTAGACAAAATAAAAAGTCAACAACTCACGTACTAATAGAATGTATATATGTAAGCACTTTATTGTACACAATTGCAGGTTATATAATATACCTACATATCACATAATAGATCAAACTACAAAGGCCGTCTTATCCCTATAAGCGATCTCTTCCTGCTAACCTTTGAGCAATTGAGAGGAAGTAGACACGTACGGGCGACATGTTTCGAATCTTTCGGAAGTTCGTCTTCAGGATGGGTGTTCGGTTCCGCGCACACTGACTGTGTGGGCGATTAATACGCGACTGGAACCGTTTTTGACTAGGTATTTTTTTAGTGAGAATTAGTCTTTTGCTGTAGTCCGATTGAAGGCGAACTGTGTTCCATGTCCTATCCGTCGGAAGAGACATACCTTACCTTATATGTTTTGATCATTCTGCGTGGCCGCACGCAGCTAATTGCGCCTTTGTTGTCAACAACCGAGATCTGTTTTCGTGACGATGGATAGCTGTGTGTAGGTGTTTGAAAATCTATTACATGATGTATTCTAATGTGCGTAAATGATTATTGTTTTGCTGCGATTCCAAAGACACCGGCGATCACCGCAGCGGTTACATAGAAGGTATCTTTGGAATCGCAGTGTTTATCGCATAAAAAAACTGCGCGATTAAGTTGATGTTTAGTTTCACAGTGCATTCGTTTTAAGCCTGATATGCTGTGTAAGATAGTTAAACAATATAATTTGTTGTAGGTGTGTGAAGTGTACAAGCTGCACCGAGAGACGTTCCACCTGACGGTGGACTACGTGGACCGCTACCTCTCCAACATGGACGACGTGCAGAAGGGACGGTTGCAGCTCATAGGTGAGTCGGCCCAGCAACACGGCCTCGCACACCTCCGAGGTGCTGTCACCTGAACGCGGCTGACACTTCTGGGCAGTGACACTATAGGCAGATTATTTACCATTCGGCGCCATTTGGGCGCCGGGCTTCGCCACCCGCGCGTCGCCCGCGTCCCGTTATCGCCCTACCTCCGCTCCCGCGCGCCAAGCAGGCGAGGGCTGAGTTAAGAGGGAAGAAATACTAGTACTCGTCCATACAAAAAGAGAAAATGTTTTCAAATCTCAAGTACGTTTTTGACATAAATTCACTTATCATCTAAAAACTTTTTTTTAAGCGAGTTCTATAAACCTAGAATGTATTATGCTGACATCAAAATGAAAGTGATTTGTTAATATTGAGTTAGTGGAAACCGTTTTCTCAAAAAGTACCTATTTTCAGTCGCGAGCTGCTGG
This sequence comes from Epinotia ramella, assembly GCA_947578815.1. Lineage (NCBI taxonomy): Eukaryota > Metazoa > Arthropoda > Insecta > Lepidoptera > Tortricidae > Epinotia > Epinotia ramella. Next base: position 854,491 of record OX388203.1, read on the forward strand.
CTGCTGCAAAGCTAAGCTAAGCTAAAGCTTCCGTCTTAAACGGTCTACCTATAGTCGCGCGAGATAAACTTGTGACGTATTTATGACGGATAGCAAAACTGTCACCTCCAATGCCATTGTAATCGCGGTTAGATAATGGGTACTTTAAATAGGCGATAAAGCCTGTTTTTCGGGATCTCCAGTTTTGCTGATGTTCTGAATTGGTGGAATTCAATAACAAAACTTCTCACTTCATCAAGGAACATCAAATAGGGCTTTGATATACACAACACACAAGGTAACAGACAGTTGTATACGAGACTAGCGACCCGCCCCGGCTTCTCACGGGTACTATATGATTCAAGAGGATGGTTTATAAAATATTATACATATATAAACCTTCCTCTTGAATCACTCTATCTATTTAAAAAAAACCGCATCAAAATCCGTTGCGTAGTTTTAAAGATCTAAGCATATATAGGGACAGACAGCGGGAAGCGACTTTGTTTTATTTATACTAAGTAGTGATGAGTAAGGAAATTGGTGAAACCCAATAGAAAGAAGAAAGAAAGAAAGAAAATACATTTATTTAACGTCACAACTTACATAATAAAAAGACAAAGAACAAGCAAAAGAAAAGGCTTAAATACGCGGACGTTAAACAGGAGCCCCACTCAGCATAAGGCCCCTGCAAGACACGGCAAGCAGAGGCGCTGATTTTCGGTGGGGACCTAACTTAAAACTATTGTAAGTGGCGGCACAAACGCAAACAACTAGTATTAATTAAGAACAACAAAATAAAATAAACCTAAACAATTGACATAAGTAACAAAATAACAAAATAAAAAGAAAAAAATTAATATGAATATATATACAGGGAGGAACATTTCCTTGGACTAAGCTGAAAGGACAGTGTTATATAAGTGACGTACAAACGATCTATTATAAATGTTAAGCTGGATTTAAAAGAAAAAAAAAAACATAAAAATCGAAATACTTTATCTTAGTGACAACCCTAATACTATACATAGTTATTATTTTCATTTGAAATTGACACATGTCACAAGTCACAAGAATCTTGCTGACTTCATTGAATCTGCTGGATAGGGTTGAAACATACAGTTTTTTTCACCAAAGTTTAACAAGTTGTATCTCGGTAACCGTTAGAAATATTAATATGGTTACTAGGTGAGAAGTAAAGCACTAAACCTGATCTATATCCCATTTGCTTAAAAGTCCATCGATCTGTTCCACCCAGTATATTAGATTAGATTAGATTATTTGTTTCATGATAAAAAATTACATTACAGATTTGCATACATGTCAAAAAAATAAGAATTATTATCATGATCGTCAAAAACAGATAAATATTAAGAGAATGTTAACAAATGTAAGAACACAATAACAAGGAAATAGAAGAAACAAACCAAAAGCAAAGAACACAAATATATCAACCTCTAGGTATCGTCATTTTATACAATATTTAAATACGTGACACAGTACATTTAAAGTCAAATCATAATCAATAATCATACAAATTTAAATAGGTCATAATAATAATTGAACATGTCAAGTCCAGACTCATATACTCATATATATATGTATAATTTACATGAAGACCCTATAACATAACCTAACCCTAACATAACCCTATAACAAAACTTAAATAAAACCCGCAAAATTGAAAAATATGTTTTTGTAATTTACACTTTATTCTTATTGGCACACAATTGATACTGGTGCTTACTCACAAGGGGTTCTAATAATGTACGGCCCGATAGTCGGCGTTCACTATAATCTCTCTCTTGCCTAAATATCGAGAAAGCGACGCGGATGATTGTGCCGTACATTACAGGGCCTCAAAAGCACATCTCCCAAACACCATAAAAATTCCAGGTATCACCTGCCTCTTCATCGCCGCAAAAGTGGAAGAGGTCTACCCACCAAAAATCGGCGAGTTCGCGTACGTCACCGACGGCGCCTGCACCACCGACGAGATCCTTCTAGAAGAGCTGCACATCCTCAAAACACTGTCCTGGAACATCACTCCCATCACCATCAACAGCTGGCTCAACGTGTACATGCAGCTGGCGAGCGAAGGGAGGAGTGCGAAGCGAAGACTGATCAGTGAAAGCGACGTTGGAGCGAACGCTCTTCGGGGGTACACGTTCGTGTTCCCCCAGTACTCGTCGCTGGAGTTCGTGGTGTGCGGACAGCTGATAGACCTGGCGGTGCTGCATGTGGACGTGAACCAGTTCTCGTATAGCGTGGTGGCCGCGGCGGCCATTGCGCACGCGTTCGATAAGGAGCTGGCGATCAGGGTGTCTGGTGAGTAGAATTTGTTTTTTTTTTTTTGGGGCGTCGGCAAACTTTCTGCAAGTACTTACGCCAAGTACTAAAATGTCATCTTAAATATTTATTACAATTTTTACGCAAATTTTTGATGATGTTGTCAGTTTTAACACTTACAGTGCCGGGCTAGCTCCTAGGAAAATGCCTCTACGAGCGATTTCCCCTACAAAGCGGAAAAAATGCGGTAACGCGCCACGGCGTAGCACGTAGCGTTGCTTGACCTCAACTGGATTATTACTTAAGCTGTTATTTTTAGCAAAACTTAACAAAGGCATTTTTTGAATACTACGCCGGTGGCAAACAAACATACGGTCTGCTTGATACTAAGCAAACACCGTAGCCTTCAGACGCTTGCCTTGTCCAATGTGTACTTGCGTCTCACTTTTTGCATAAAGCGTGAGTAAGATACAATGCACATTGTATACAGATCTTGACAAGTGGAATACCACCCTTACACAACTTTTCAGAACATGTATTGTGTGAGATTAGTCGGTGAGACTCTAAACCGATAAGTACCTACTGAAAAAAACATGGCGACGCCACCCACTCTCATAACCATGAATTCGGTGACCCAGTAGTTATGACTTTGGCCAATGTCGAACACGCAGGTCCTGCATATTTTTGGATCTCATCTGACTTAATAAGGGGCTCCCGATAATTCAGCTTTGGCAGAACTAACCGTAATATTAGATTTTGTTTGGCGTCAAGTGAGCGAGTCCATAGCGTGTGCATCTGCCATCTTATCTATCAGAGACACTTTAATTTTATTTATTGATTTATTTATATAGGAAGATCATCTGCTTAAATATTACACAGTAGCTTAAAACAGGACTGACAGTGAGCTAATAACAGATCCTCACCCATAACGTAATAATAAGTGAGCAAAATCCAAACGAAAACGGCGGTTTTGCGTCTTGGTACAGCTACATAATTAAGTAGTACTTATTTGAGTCGTAGTGAATACCTAATTCGAAGCAAAGAAACTTTAAAGACTTCTAGATATTTTCCAATCTCGTTACATAGCATTTGTAACGAGGATTCCAGACCTGAGATGCATATTCCAAGGTACTCCTAACAAGGGCACAATATAGAATCTTAAATGTTTTAGCCTGTTTAAAATCCCTTGAACAACGAAACAAGAAACTTAGTGATTTTGATGCTCCAGATATGACATTATTAATATGGTTATTAAAAAGAAGTTTACGATCATGTAAGATGCCCAGGTTCCGCACAGCAACCTCGCGTTGTAAAGATGGCCCCTTGAGTTGATAATCGAACGAGAGTGCATTAATTTTACTAGTAAAAGTAACTACCGTACATTTAGAGGGATTAAGGTCCAGGTGATTGAGTGAGCAGTAATCATCCAATCTGGATAAGTCACTTTGAAGTGCATCTGCTTCACGCTGTGATGGCACAGAAGCAAAAATCTTCATCATCTGCGAAGCAAAGCAGCCTTGACGTGAAAGAGCAACGGGCCAAGCAAAAAACCTTGCGGCACGCCGCGGGGGACTCTGACCCAGCTAGAGATGTAATTGCTCACGACAGCAGCCTGAGTACGATTGACAATATAGGACGAGAACCACCTGAGCAAATCCCCTCTAATGCTGATGCACTCCAGTTTGTATAGAAGACGCTTGTGGTTTACGCGATCAAATGCCTTAATGTAATCAGTGTAAATGACGTCAACTTGCCGACCGCTGTCCATCGATGATGTTAAAAGTCATTGAAAAGAACCAAGTTGGAGACAATTGATCTAGCGGGCAGAAAACCGTGTTGGGATTCATCAAGAGAATGGGGAACAGCTACATAAACCTGAGTGTGAATATTTTTTTCAAACACTTTTGAAATGATGCATAATTTGGAAATCGGCCTATAATTAGTTGCCTCAATTTTCGATCCTTTCTTGTGATAAAAGCTGATTTCCACACGCTGGGCACTTTACAAACGATATCGGCATTGCTAAGGTTTTAGCACAGCTAGTTAAAAATACAGCCGGCAAGTGGTCTGGGGCCGCAGATTTAGCAGGGTCGAGTTTGAGCAGCGTGCTACATACAACGTCCTGGTCGATTTATATTGCAGGTATGTCAGACACTAGATTGGTTTCAGTAACATGTGGTTGGCAGTTCAGAGTGTCAGCAGTAGAAGCGGCACTGCAAGAGTACTCAAGAAAGTGGACTGAAAATAATCAGAAAAAAGTTTGCTATAGCATTACCTCTGCCGCCATCATAATTTATCTTACATTCGAAGACGAGCGCGTTTTAATAATACCCCAAAAATGCTTAGTTTTTTTTCGATCTCGGATTCTACAGACGAAACATAGGCAAGGTAGCATTTATCCTCAAGCATTTTTACCCTACTACGCAACAATTTGAAGGACTCGGCATCGCATCGCAAAGGGTATTCATATTCATATTCATATATAATTTATTGCATAACATGTGTTTACATTGGTGTTAGAATACAATTTGTTTCAACATGTACCCTTTCGGGCATAGCAATCTACTAACACCAAGTACATTATAGAAAAAATGGGAACAATAGGGAATATTCATGACATTTTTTTATTTTTTTTATCTATTCTATAAGTAATTATATAACCGGAAAAAAATATAACACTTTCACAATATTATTAAATAAGCTAAAAAAAAATAATTAAAATTACTATCATTTTCGGACGATCAAAACGCCACCATTTTGGCGCGCTCATTTGTGACGTCACCGTGCAGCTTAGTGCACGGCGGTTCTTAAACAAATTAACAACAAAGTTTTTGATTCACACTTTTAATAAATGTGAGTGATTAAAGCTTATAAGATCAACTTATTGTAATGGAAGAGCACACAAAAGCTTATTATAAATATTGTATTGTCCCTATGTGTGAAAATCACATTAAAACTGCAAATATTTTCATATGCCCAAAGGTGCAAATATAAGGATAAAGTGGTGTAAGGCGATGAGGAGAGATAATGTATCGTGCTTGAGTAGTTTATATTGTTGTGAAGATCATTTCGACGTGAGTATTAAATATGTATGTACCTAAAATCTTTTTTATTACGACTCGCGAACAATATAGGTAAACAATAACCTAACCTCAAAATTGTATTATATACTTATTCATAAAACTATTCTGATTTTTATATTTTTTTAGTTATTAATGTTACAAATATTATGATTTTTGTTGATCAACAGCTGACTACGAGTGTTGATTTTGATCAAGAAACGTTTTAGCTAAGTTTCTTTGTTTGCACTGTTGATCGAAGAAAGTTAAAAGAATTTAATCCTTTTTACCGAGTGACCTACACAAATTTGTTTTATTTATAAGCCTTGACGAAAACAACCTAGTTTGTTAAAGTTCATAAAGATGTTCTCAACATTTAACATTCCTAATAGGTACCTACATATCTTTGATTATATAATACTAGCTTCTGCCCGCGACTCCGTCCGCGTGGAACTCGTTTATACTATCTCTATACCAAATTTCATCCAAATCGGTTCAGCAGTTTAAGCGTGAAGAGGTAACAAACAGACAGACAGACACACTTTCGCATTTATAATTTATTATTAAGTAAGTATATATAAAATATATAATATAACTAGCTTCTGCCCGCGACTCCGTCCGCGTGGAACTCATTTATATCGTAGCTCCCCCCATATCCCCCAAAGGGATGAAGTGGGGGGTGAAAGTTTGTATGGAGCTACGATATAAATGAGTACCACGCGGACGGAGTCGCGGGCAGAAGTTAGTATATATAATATATAAAGGTATAGTATAGTAAAATAGTATATAGTATGGATAAATATCTACTAGTTTTTGTATTCCACTTATTTAACAAAGACACCTATTTGAAGTAGTTTAAAAGTCTAGCTATTTGAATCGCCAAAATAGGTTATAATTATTTAATTGACCAATCTCACGAGTATAAAAACAAGGAATATGAAAATTTATTGAATATCTGTAACTTATTTACCTTGCAGCTTTTACTCCTCTTAGTTCAGCCGACGTAAAGTCACAAATATTTGCGAAGTATGTATTAAATTTAGTCATCATGAACACATCAATTTTAGGCAGATTATCCGACTGTGCCTTGACAAAACCGCCTTCAGTCATTGTGGCGAGTCTTTTTTCACTTAATAATTACCAAAAAACACTGATTATTTATCATAAACAGCGGCCAAACAATGCGAATAACTTTCAATAATCATACTAACGACCTGCACGGTGACGTCACGTTTCGCTCCGCCAATAGCGTTGCGTTTTGGAAATTTGCGAGGGAATTTGAAAAATAGTACTTTTAAACAATTTATTTTATCAATAGAAACATGATAATTTGAAAAAATAATCATGTGTGTATATTTATTAAGCAATATAGATTACACGTGATTTTTTTTGTCCATTTCTAAATCACATGCATATTCCCTATTAAACATATTAAACATTTAAAAAATAATAAAATTCAATTAATATACATGCTCATTATTCTTAAGCGCATATTGATTTCAATCCATTATTATTCTTATACATTTCAATTAATTTCTATGTTAAAGGCTTAATCAGTAATTTATTATAAATTAAAAAATAAATAGCTTGGCTAAAATTGTTACATGTCTCTAAGATTGTCAGCCCAAAATTCATCTAAGCAATAATAGGATTTATGTAGTAAAAATGACTTAAGTTTCTTATAATAAGTATGATTTATGATGTCTTGAATTTACGGTAATATTTATACTGTTCTTTTATAGTACGTTTTAAGGCTGGCGAGTACCATTTAGGGTATGAATCCGGTTTACATATTTGAGAAGGCACATATTTGTCTCTGACATTGACGAACACTGAGTAAATATATTCGACACACTCATCCAATGATTTCGAAGTGAATTCCCTCACCCAGTCCACCTTTGAGATCCCCTTATTGATAGATTCGTTGTCAGCTTTATTAAATAAGTAGGTATATAGTGAAAGTTGCTGGTTTTAAAATCTCAATGTTTATCGATTCGACACTTATGAGAAGTGCCCCATGATGCAAGTCGATAGGCACGAGTGGGTCCGCTCAGTTAGATATTTAATAGAATGTCATCATTCGATAACACTAAATCAAGGATTCTGCCATAATGATTTAATATACCGTTAAATTGCCGCAAGCCCAAGACATTCTCGTCAGATGTGTACAACCCTACAGGTACAAAGTAAGACTGTTCAGGTACCCATCAGCTAATAGCACTCAAGTTGAAATCACCCAAGATTAAATATTTGTCATCAGGTTTCAACAGAATAATATCGCTAAGCTTGGAAAGGTAATTCGTTAGTTGCAAAGAAAAATAATTACCTAGGTTTTGCCTACACTAATAAAGTGTACATAAGTGAAGGTTAGTTACTTCATGAGTCCGGGAGTTGGTCAAGGAAATCGTAATCCACAGGTCCTCGGCTGAGGATTGATAAGTGAACAGAGGCTTAATACGGGTGTAGACTCAAAATTTATTATTATTCCAAAAGAAAGAAGGCAAAAAATTATGCAGTGACTAAAATCCCATTCAGATATCTCAAAGGATTACGATCCTACAACCATTTTAATATTGCTTGTTGAGTAAAATCGCTCGAAGATCGTGACGTCACGATCTGCGAGCGTCATAGTAAATGACAATCCTTTCATATGAAGGTGCATTTTGCGGAAAAGGGACAGAACATACCTCGCATAAAACTTTGGACACTTATAACTTTGTGATTATTTGATCCATTGCTTTACTTTTTTCTCTATTTAACAATATTCTAAATCCTTTTTCGAGAAAATTCAACATTATTGGTTATTTTAATTGGGAATCTACACCCCTATTGCCAGGAACCGGCCGGCGGCCTAGATAGCGGAAGCTCTGCTCGTAGACGCCTTCCTCTACTTAGTCTACACCCCTATTGCCAGGAACTGGCCGGCGGCCTAGATAGCGGACGCTCTGCTCGTAGACGCCTTCCTCTACTTAGTCTACACCCCTATTGCCAGGAACCGGCCGGCGGCCTAGATAGCGGACGCTCTGCTCGTAGACGCCTTCCTCTACTTAGTCTACACCCCTATTGCCAGGAACCGGCCGGCGGCCTAGATAGCGGACGCTCTGCTCGTAGACGCCTTCCTCTACTTAGTCTACACCCCTATTGCCAGGAACCGGCCGGCGGCCTAGATAGCGGACGCTCTGCTCGTAGACGCCTTCCTCTACTTAGTCTACACCCCTATTGCCAGGAACCGGCCGGCGGCCTAGATAGCGGACGCTCTGCTCGTAGACGCCTTCCTCTACTTAGTCTACACCCCTATTGCCAGGAACCGGCCGGCGGCCTAGATAGCGGACGCTCTGCTCGTAGACGCCTTCCTCTACTTAGTCTACACCCCTATTGCCAGGAACCGGCCGGCGGCCTAGATAGCGGACGCTCTGCTCGTAGACGCCTTCCTCTACTTAATCTACACCCCTATTGCCAGGAACCGGCCGGCGGCCTAGATAGCGGACGCTCTGCTCGTAGACGCCTTCCTCTACTTAGTCTACACCCCTATTGCCAGGAACCGGCCGGCGGCCTAGATACCGGACGCTCTGCTCGTAGACGCCTTCCTCTACTTAGCGGCATAGGCAACAGCGTAGCGCTACGAATTGGTTGGCAGTGAAGGTGTGGTCGTTATAAATTTAAATTGTTACCCTTAAACAACGCGGCGTGTAGGTTAAAAGTAGTGGCTTAGAGCTGGTTACACCAACTTACGATTACAGACCGATGAACGTTAAATATGGCGCCGGCAGATGTCATTTCTATGGAATGACTTGTCAAATTTTTCATACATTCAACTTTGATACAGGCAACCCACCCTGAGTGAGGTGATGGTCTCTTAAACCTGAAGAATCAAACTGATTAGGGCGACAATCTAACACAAATCGTACGAGTTCCATAATTAGCTCAAGAAGGCTTGCGTTATATATTTTAAGGACGACCAATAGCTGTGTAACTTATTACTAACATGAATATTAACAAAAAAGCCGATTACAGGATACAATTACAGATAGGATATGAGAACACTTAACAAAGTGTGAACCACTTATACACAATTACACGAGCAATCAGAACAAGATTAATATACCTAATGACAATTACTGAATGATGGATGATACACTGCTATCAACAACTTAAAATAATGCGTCTATGCAAATTATGTTACAAATACAAATCGTTGATTCGCAGTCATATGGTTACAAATGTCTTAAATTACATTATAGTGGATCTACATATTACACCTATTCCTGGCGTGCGAATTTTAATAAATGCTTAATATCTCAAATGCATGATTACATCAAATCTATCGTGCTACTAACCTAATTAATGTCTATGTTACACAACATGTCCTTTGTAAGTAAATAATTCATTCACCTAGTTAAACACTATGAGCGAGCCATTTATGGAGTTCAGTTTTAAATATTTTTAAGGGCCAGTTACGCAGACGTTACGGTTGGGATGATTATGAGTATATATTTCATATATGTAAATACATGAAATATATGTGTTTCATATGTGTAGTACACAAAGAATACACCAAAGGCTCCGAAACAAACGTTTATACTCATGACACATATTTAACCTCACCGGGATTCGATCCCTGGACCATATTTTTATTGATGGCACTTTCTCAAAGGAAAACGTTACGAGTGCTATGCCGTAGCGCGCAGCATTGTTTTCCTAGCGTTTATTGACTTCTGCGTTACTGTATAGTGAAATCTAGCCTTTCACTAAAACATGGTAATCAGCGGAAACGGAGGTAACGAACTGAGTGGACTGGAGTTAAATAGTTGTGCACTTCCACTAGGAAAAAGTGTCAGTTGCCTTCCACTGCCAGCGGACTTTGCGAAGCGAGCGAGGTGGAAAATGAGATGGGTCGGATGAGCGAGTCGGTTCAACACTAGTGCGCCACGCCATGACACAGCGGACCCATTTTAACTCGTTCAATCCGCTCCGCTTACTCGCTCGCGGTGGAAGTGTTCGAATGAAAATCAGTGTTGCGAGTCGAGCGGAATCCGCTCAACTCAGCGAACACTTTTGTGAGTCTTTTAACTCGTTTAGTCCGCTCCGCGCACTCTTATTCGGTGGAAGCACTTCCTTGCAGTTCGCCATTGCGAGTTAAACGGACTCGTACAGAGCCCGCTTCGCTCGCAGTGGAAGGCGGGCAAAATAGTTGGGAGCTATGCCCTTTTTGTAAATCTCTTCCTTTTCTCTTCCTTCATGAACGCTTTGTGAAGATACAGATCTTGTTATGTTATTGTGTATGCACCCAGCACGTGGGCACGCCGTGTCTAGTCCTGGTCACTAACGTGCACGACGTGTCGTGTGTGCCCGCAGGCTGGACGTGGGAGGTGCTGGAGCCGTGCTGGCGCTGGCTGGCGCCGTCGGTGGCCGTGCTGCGCGCCGAGGGCGCCGTGAGCGCCGTGCGCGGCGGCGACGGCGAGTTCCTGCAGCGCGCCGCCGGTCTCGACCTCATCTGTCCCGACATCAACGTGGACGAGAGCCATCGCATACAGAGCCACAACGTCACCTTGGACATGTTTGTGAGTATTGTAAATCCTCCTCGGCGAAGACGAGACCCCCACAAAGTTAGCTTCTACACTCGTGAAGGTGGTATTCCACTCGTCAATCTTTGATAAAAAACAATACATAGTAGTAGTACCTCATATATTTGATCAAATCATCCTGTCTTTGATCAAATGCACATTGGACAGAGATATTGGATAAGTGGAATGCCACCCTATATGTGTATAACTGTAGTTGGTAACTTAAGACGGTCATATCAAACATTAAAATCGCAAGCTAACGGCGACCACTACCAGTACCGTATATCGATGTTTGCAGCTTTGAAAAACCTGTGCTAACTTTGCAGCTCTCGTAAAACCACGAAATTTTGTACACTTTTTTTGGTATTGTGAATATGAATCCTCTACTATGCTGTTTTCTTTAATAAAAATGTACAAGTTTGTTTAAGAAGACTAAAATTACTACAATTTGAGACCAGAACCAGTTGTAGGTTCAAAAAACCAGCACCGACACAGAGCCGGTACTTACCGACATAGAGCTCTCCAAAAATTTGTTGTTTAGCCAACTCTAAATCGTTATAATCTTAAACTCTTACTTTAACTAAAAAAATATTAAATAAACCTTATACTGATTTTGAAATACCAATTTATCGATACCCAACAGGACATAGTTCATCGACTTATTTTTTTTATTTTTTACAATATGGCGTCTGGTGGCCGGCATTTTGAATTTTGATTACTGTTATGTCCTCAGTTAAATTCTCAATAGACTATCATATTATGGCCGGTCCCAATAATCAATCCACCAATAGTTTTCCTTACCGGCAGTTACATTTTGACAGATTACCCGTAGAAAATGTGTCAAAATGTAACTGTTGGTAAGGAAAACTATCGGTGGATTGATTATTGGAACCGGCCATTAATCGAATTGATTGATATATGATTAAAAAAAATTGCCTAAGCTTGCGATTTTAGCGATTCTAGAGTGCTACATTTATTTTAAAAAACCGCATAGTTTAGGATTCATATTGACAATACCAAAAAAGGTGCGAAAATTTCGTGGTTTTTCGAGTGCTGCAAAGTTAGCACAGGTCTTTCGAATCTGCAAACTTGGATAATAATAGACGGTACTGGTAGTGGTCCTAACAACATATTAAAAAATCACAACTAGCCGTTAGCTTGCGATTTTAGCGATTTTTAGGCCAGTCATATTTAGGACTGGCCTAAAATAAATGTTGCACGATTTGCGACGAATATACTATTAGAGCCACACCAGAAGCCGCAAACTTTCAATATGGCGCCAGCCACTGTCATCGAACATATAACTCAGATAGATAGATGTGTGTTTTGATTACTTTCGAATTGGTATGTTTGTTGCAAATCAATATTTAATTAATAATATGTTTGACCGGCAACACAACGTTGAGCACTCGACAATCGAGACCACACTTATATGATATGATATAGTATATACGTGACCGCAACCAAATTCGTGCAAACATGACCATAAATGCGACATCTATAACCGGAAGTCTGAGGTTGAAAGTTTGTATGTAGCGAGAAATCATCAGAACTACTCATCCAATTTAAAAAAATCTTTCACCAGTTTAAAGAATGTATCTTCAAGCTTCAGGGGGAGGACGCGGGTTGCATTATAACCCGCGGCTTCGTTTGCGCTGTGTAACCGAGGGCATTCAATAAATATGAATGCTTCCGAATGAACAAACATGTTCCTTTCCAGGACAAGGTTCTCCACTCTCGGCCCTCGTCCCCGGCCCCGGCTGCCGACTTGTCGCTGTCGCCCGCGGAGTGCCCGGGCGGGGCGCACGTGTACCCGCCCACGCCGCCGCAGTCCGACCAGAAGAGTCCGAGCACGCCGACCTCCAAGACGCCCTCCACGAGGCCCGCGGTGCGGCTGCAGGCGGACGAATAGGAAGGCGCCCTCACTTGTGTACTCGGTTAGGTACTCTACGTTTTACACTAATATCCAGTTCGTAGCCTTAAAATGTTCATCCAGCCCGATCGAGCCAGTAAGCTTTCAGAAACCTAACCTTATGAGCTATTCATGTTGATATTTAAAAAAAGCTGGAAGCTGACAGTTTCCTCGTATTGGATGAATAGATTTATTAACTTCGGGTGTTTTGTGAATGTATGAACCTTTAATGCGACATTTGGTGGATTTTTAGTAAGTAATCTGACATCTTTTTATTTTGACCAATTGTTCCAAGTTTAGGCATGATTCTAATATCAAACGAGTGAAACAAATTTCCCCAAATGTTGTGTTTGGCTAGGACCGGACTTGGCTTTACAAATGTGCCTCCGAAGACATCCATGCCAGTCCGGCCCTAAAACCTAATCCATTTAATCGTCGTTTTGTTGATTTATCTACAAAATGGCACGTACACAAGTGAGACAGCATATTACGTGTTATTGTTGACAATGTTGTTACGTCGTTTGATTGGTTGTTTAGCTGAATTTTAGACCTGTTTATACCGTTTTCGATACCGGATGGTAACTGCTTTTGTGACAACGTAAGATGTGTATTTTTACGTTTTTTTTATGCCTGTGTCGTATCGACATTTTATGAAACCTATTATTAGCTGTTCTGAGTAGTTTTGACTTACGTATATACACTGAATTGACTTCTAGCTTTTGAGCTAGTACAACCTGCATACAGTCATTTGTTTTGTGACGGGGTTGCTCCTATGTGTGCCCGTACACATTATCTTGCACCCATCACATACACAATATTCATATAATCTGCATATAAATCTTCCCACAGAAATGTGAGCTAACTGTTTTCCTACAAAATATCTGTATTAGATGTGAAGTATTCTAGATATACATAAAACACATTAAATATAAACAGTGAGACGAATTTTGACCCGAATCAATGCAAAGATACATTGCATTGCAAATGATTACAAAAAGATGTAATTATTAACTTTAAAAGAAATATACGTCTTTCCGTAGTCGACTGTCCGTTGCACAGAGTCAAAAACATTTTTTTTTACCATTCCCTGTATTGATGAAATGTCTATTTATGTTGACTTTCACATTATAGTTTCATTGACAACTTTTAGATACAAAAACCTCATCTCTAAATCTCTGAGATCTCTGCTAAATCCACCACATACTTATTCTTTGAAGACTGCCGGAGTGATTTGCATGCACACTAACAGGACTAATGTGTTAGTGACAGCTTACTAACTTGAAAGCGTATTTTGAAGAGATAATCCTACTATATCTGACTCGGTTAATGCTTGTAAGATGTGAAACAAAGGCTGGTCACTTGTTTTGGAGTATTGTACGGCTATAATTAACGTCAAATATATGTTTACATTTTTCGCTTTATTAAACTGCAAAAATGTAAATAAAATGTATGATGAACGTCGACTACATCAAGACAATATTTTCGAGTAAAAGTGATTATTGGTTATGGATCCCTTTGGTCCCTTTTAATAAATTCTATATGCTTCCTAACCAGCGGTGTGTTGCATGAAACTAATGTTAATCTAATGTCTCGGTAGTCATCAATTCGTCATCAAACAGACCGTAACGCCTCGATTACACTAGACGAGCGCCCTGATTACGGAGCGAGTCAGTGATATACACAATACCGGGTTCTTGGCCGATAGTGTAACAATATGGGCACTTGCAATCTTCTCAAATTATTTCATGATTTTTATTATTAAATTATTTATGGAATTTTCAAGATGTAAGTTCCCACATTATTACAGTGTTACTGTAGTGGTGGACTTGGCAAGTTAACAGGTTTCCATACTCTATGTCCGGAACATCGAAATTATTTGTAATAAACGGTTTATGCCTTTTTTACAATCAAATACGTTTTAACCTCTACTTATAGTTGTCAATGTTCCTCACAATCGTGAAATTATAAATGCAAAACCAGACTTCCCCCTGCATTCAGCAACTAGTAGGGGTAAGGTCATCCGAGGAAAATGCGTCGATGGGGTTAATGCGTCTCTTGATGATATCTCCGAAATCTAAATTGAAACTTTGGTAACTATACTTTGAACATCAAGAGCTGTAATAGTTCTAAAATTAACCCTGGTGGACCTTATTGAAAATTGTTACAATTTGTATGGCCACATGTCGTGTGTACTAGTAACACAACAAAAATCAACAATTTGATTATAACCATTAACCATCTTTATAATGATAAGTAATGAGAAATATTAATATTGTTCCTAATATAAATAGTTTATTTCAATAATCGAGTGTGACTGGAGTCGGCAGTTGTGCCAACATAACCCTGTTTAAACGTTTAAACATTCCAGCGTTTTACATATCTTATGTAAAAATATTCAATAAAACCTTAATATTATTTTATATCAATTTGTGAGAAATTCAGAAGTCTTTAAACACGACTCGCACACGACTGTTCTCTCCCGAGTGTGAATCGCGCTTAAAGAGTCTTTAGTGAGTTCGGTGTTTCGTTGTAAATTAGAATGAGTGTCATGGAAAGTAGAGAGTACTTGAGTCTTGTTTGATAATGTGTTATCATTATAATAAGTGTATATAAATAAATGCATTGCACCAATCATTTTCAATCAAAATATTGCCGAGAAATGCGCTTAGCTAATCAACAAATGTATCGGATATTTTTTTTCTAACGCACAATTTTAGGTTCCAAATTCAATCACTTACTCAAATCAAATTGAATACGTAAGGATCTTTTCATTATTTTAATCGAACGATTGGTTTATTTTTTGTGTAAATACTTTGATTTTCTTCTAATTTATTTTTTATGTTAGTGAAGTGTACTCGACTGACACTGGTGGCGTAAGATTTGTGCAAAAATACAAATATTCATAGGAAAAAGCCCACGACTGAACCAAAGACTGTAACCGATTGGCGAAGGTTTGGCAGTTAGGGCGCTTTTACACCGAGTCTATTCAACTCGTGACATGTAAGGCAAGCTGAACTCGCCTATCCAGTGGTTGATTCTGATGTAAGCGCGCCCTAGAGATAATTATTTTAGTGCGTTATTGGTTGCCTCTATGCATTTTTATCCAACCAATTTGACTGATCCGCATGTACGGTTGCCATTCGCCAATCGAGATCTATTTATACTGGGCATTACGTTATTAGATACACATGTAAAGGCGCATTCGGAGTACACAAATAGACGACTTTCTGAATGTAGCCAAAACTTTACTTTAATGATGCAATCTTTACTAATTTTTCACAATAACTAAGCTATAAGTTGACAATGTTATCTTCCAGTGAAATCAAACCAGTCCATATGGATATCACATGATTTTTTCATGTAACAAGTAAAATCCTTGAAAAAACTTGTGGTTTCCCAGACCCATTTTAATTGAAAAAAATTGAGTTTCATCATTAAAAAATACTTCAGAGGCGCAATAAAGTGACCTTTTCTGCATCAAATGTAGTTAAGTATGCCTACGAAAATTAAAAATAAAACACCTCTAACCCTTATTTAATTTATTATCAGAATTCGGACTGGTTTGAGATAGCATCTGCTCACTGTAAAACTGATAATTTGAATAAAATTCGCAACACCGTAAGCGTATCACAGTTACATATTGTTTAAATCAAGGCCGCCAAGCCATGTTCTTTTCTCTTCATAATGAAGCGTAGACAATGTTTTAATGTGAGTATCTATTCCTAAATCTCCAGACATTTACTCATGAGGAAATGTTTGAAACCTGTGCTAATTTAAATATCGAATGCAATAGGTACGAATTTGCGAAGATTATTAAACCTAGCTTACATTTAGCGAGTGCTTGAACGAGTCGACTCGACCCAGCGCTCGCTCCGTGTAAACGAGGCTATAGTTAAATTCAGTTTGAATGTATTATATAATGTAATTGAAGTGTTTGAGCACTAGGCGGGTATTTTCATGTTTTAGTATAGTTTGTCGTAGTTAGTCGAACGAATACGCTTACCCAAGGCACTGACCTTTAAATAAGACTTCGATAGATTTGTTACTTTATATCAGAATAATTTAATTGTATTCCTAGCATTAAATAGTGCGCTTTTAGATGTAAGTTATTTTTATATCAATGTATTTGAAACTAATATAAAAAAACTAATGGTAGTATGAATGGTCGGTTTCAAATTCATTTGTACTCCAGTTCTTTGGTCAATTCTAAATTACAAATGACTCCGCATAGATTTAAGTTTAGATGTAAGTATCTCCCTGAATATGTAATGTAAGTAAATGAAAAATAAATTTATATAGAAAGAAAAAATAAAAATTACGGATGCCATTTAATTTAGGTACAGTCCGCAGCGGAAAGTTCTCAAAGTGTGCATTTCACTGTCAAGAGAGTAATATTCATAAACTTCTATAAACCTATTTTACATAAAATTTGTTTGTATTTATCTGTTGCATACATATTTGTGTGAGAGGACAAAACACATTTTAGTTACGAGGTTAATAATGTTTTATGAATAATGGGGTAATACACCAAACTATCTACGTAAATTGATCATCAATTATGAATTTTGCATTGACGCCAATGGGCTTCGACCTGGTATTGGCGTTAACGCCCTCACAGCTAGATCATTTTGAGTATTTCACACTCTAGGCGACTGTACACGGGTCAATGACCTTTTGTGCGAATGAATTTGGAACGAATTAGCAAACTTTTTAAATTGTATTCTATCTGAGGTGCATTTGATCTCATTGACATTCAGAGGGCATGTGGTGGTCGCGTTTCTCGCTTACTGCTCAGAAACAACAGTGTCTCAGACAAATGAGACAATAATATATAAGGTTCTTGCCAAGTCGAGTGCAGAATTTTTGGAGCCAAACATGTAGGTCAATCAGCTAGTTTTGAAACCTGAAAGATGACCTTGGTACTTAGCATCAACATTTCTGGACTAACTTACTTGAAAGAACTTAGGTGTCCAGGGTAAATCTACCTTTCGTTCGCACGATCGCTTGTGTGACGTCACGGGTCTCGAGCGTCATAGTAAATTACAAGTTTCTCTCTGTCAAGTAATATTAAAATGGTTGCGTTGGTAATTTTTTGAGATATTTAAATAGTTTTTTCGTCATTAGGCATTTTTTTTGCCTTCTTTCTTTTGGAGTAATAATACAATTAGAGTCTATACCCCTATACCCACTTGTCAGGCGGCAATTGTCAAGTTGATGGTTATAAGGGCAACATAGGCCTATCTATGTTGCCCTTATAACACGATAATGTTTTATCGAGCGATAAACGATAAACGCGACCGCCGCAGTCGTGCGGCTGAAGTGTATCTCACTGTGCAATAACCCTGCATTCATCTTCACTTCGCGTACGATGGGATGTCAGCGATCTAGTATTAAATAAAATGGTGTTGAACAATTATTCTTGTTTTTTTCCGTAGTAACTGCCCCAGAACTAGGGCTGCGTGTGCCCCAAATCTGTATTTTTAACAGCTCTCTCATGGTGGCACTACACTTGGGAATGCGTGTTCGCGTATTTGCTTCATTTGGCCAAATATGACCATGTGTGGAGGATAAATTTGTACGAATAGCCAAACACAGAAATAGACAAACACTCGTATCCGCCCGCCTGTCGGTTTTTGTCACACATCAAAGGACGCAAATGTTGCAAATATTTGCGTTCACCGTCTACATTTGACTCACTTACGAGTAGCTCAGTTGTGTGAGCGACGGCAACAAGTCAAGACGTCAGCAAAATGGATTGGACAAATAATGTCGTGATGCGATTTTTAGAATTGTACCGAATGAATAGGTGTAGGTAATTGGGACCCAAAATGCTCTCGATATATTGCTGCAAACATTTGATATATTTTCTGTTGCAGTCCCAAGTGTGGATGTCGTGAAATGAAAATGAAATGAAAAAATGAAATGAAAATGATTTATTTGTACAACATAGGTATTACATAAGGATCTTAAATAATAGGTTTTAGAACCACTATGCTGGGCAGTTAGGCATACAAATTTTAGCAGTAATTAATGGACGAACATGGTTCTGTTCCATTAATTACAGTCTAACAAATACTCATTTGTTGTGTAGTACGCTTTTTTACCAGATGATCAAAAAATTTTCGTTTAAAGACTACCGTATTTTCTACTTCTACAATGTCTTTCGGTACCTTATTGTAAATTTTAGGAGCCATTCCAAGTATGCTTTTCCGATATAGAGCAGTTTTTGATAATGTTGGATTAATTCTATACTTAAGTTAAGTACGTCGTGTTTGTGATGTTTGGACTTCAACGAATATTTAGACAAACACGGCGAATACGCTACGCGAACACGCATTCCCAAGTGTATTGCCACCATCAGAAGGTGTCTAGTTAAAGCAATGACGCGTAGTCTCAGTGTCCGAGGTGCAACCGGATGGCGCGGTATTTGAGCTCCCGAAGCTTTGTGGAACCGCCCTGCGCAACCCAAACTGAGCCAACTTGGACTGGGGCGGGTAAATGTATGTATGTATGATTTTTTGTAATTGTGTACACACATTGAAAATGCCCAAATATATGTAGACACCGCGATTCGTAGTGACTAAGCGTAGGTAGAGGTCTAGTTTCGTGACGGGTGACGGGTCGTCCTGCTGGTTGCCTGAACATGCCCGTGGTGGGCGCCGATGTTCCTCCATCTCTGTACGTGACCGAGCTGGCGGGGATCGAGAGCTTTCTTTCCTCCGATGGAGAGTGACAGAAACTTCAGAGTCCGATAGAATGCGAAATTGAGCATCTTGGACCCAACATTATTAGCGCACGCTGCGCGTACGGTAAAACTCGCATTGTGGCCAGGTGAAGACGTAAAATTGTGTACTCACCACGGGCGCTAATTCTTAAAGCCCCAGATCGCATATTTATGGCCCTCACCTTCGGTTCGGGCCACAAACACCTGCGATCTGGGCCATTCACGGATTAAAATTGTGTACTCACCACGGGCAGTAAAAAAGAAAGCCCGAAATCGCAGGTATTTGTGACCCGAGCCGCAGGCGATACAGCCCTTGGTAAGTAATGTACTATTAGTGCTCTTAAATGCGTTCAGAAACCGTAGGAAATGACCAGCATTATTACAACCAATTTTACTATGAGAACTTTCTTGTCTGTGGTAGTAGGTAAAATCTGTAATTTGGATCAGCTGTCAAAACTCATATGGGTCTCTATTCTAGTATTCATAGATATTAAAACAGTTATCGATGCGAAACGTCAATTCCGTATGTTTTTATAAACCGCACGATATTTGATCTTGAGTGACATGAGAATAGGGACTTCATTCGTTTGTCTATGATTTAAAAAAACATTCGGGTTGACGTAGGATCGAATTGCCGCCATTACTGTTGTCGTCTCTTTGTTGGTTTTTTGCTGTTACGAAAGTAGAATTGTGAAAAGTTGTTTGTAACTCACATTTCAGTTGAAAATATGAATAGTAGAGACTTCGAGTATTGAACACTCCGCCGGATATCGTAAATGCAGCCACGATTGCAACAAAGATATTTTACAGGTAGTACAGTCGAGTTCTCCAATATATGTACACTTTTTTACCAACTCGAATGCGGCCGCTAACAATTAGTATGCAAACGCGTTCGATTAGGTAAAAAAGTGTACATATATTTATGAACTCGACTACCTAGCAATGCGGGTCATTTTCCTACGGCTTCTGAACCCATCTTAGATTACTTATGATATGTGTGCAGATAAAGTAGTGTATGAAACTGTACATAATTTGGCCTTAAAACACTCGTGTGATCCTATTATGAAACTCGTATTTTAAGGCCTCTGATTATGTATCAGTTGCATAAACTGATTGGACGGACGGGATTGAAATTAAAAACGAATAATATATTTCAAGAGTATAATATCAATAATGCAATGCAACAATCAACAAGCAAATGGAATCGCGAACACAATTATAATCGTATCCAATCACGATAATCATCTAGAACAATGGTTAGGTACACACCTAATATTAGAAATAATCACTAGTAACTTAATTTGTGGTAATAGCCCTAGCTTGTCTACGGTCGTGGGTCCGCCATCCTGAAACATAAATAAATCAGGATATCAAAAATATGATTCAGAAAGTATTAAAATGCGAGTGGCTCCTTGAGCTGTAGAACTAGAGCCTTTTTTTTTAAAGTATCTTGACAAAAAAACTATCGACGAGTCTGCTCACAAACATTCACGAGAATCAGTTGAGAGACCTGTAGATGAGAACAGTGGGACAGACGGCGGCTGTGTACAAACGATTTTCGGCCCAAGCTGAAGCGTAGAACTTAGTTCGCTTCGCTCGCTCGTTCGATAATGAAGCAGATCACACGTCGTTGAGGTCGAATATCACTCGACACGTCCGCAGTGTTAAGCGCGCCGGCATCGCGAGCTCACGATTAAGGGCCACGTATCGATTCGAAACATATCGAGCGATATTCGACCTCAAAGATGTCATCCGTTTCATAATGACGACCGCTTTAGCCTAGTCGGTAGTGACCCTGCCTACGAAGCAAGAGGTCCTGGGTTCGAACCCCGGTAAGGGCATTTATTTGTGTGATGAACACGAATATAATTTTTTTTCCTGAGTCATGGATGTTTTCTATGTATTTAAGTATTTATTAATCTATATAAGTATGTTTATCGTCTAGTACCCATAGTACAAGCTTTGCTTAGTTTGGGACTAGGTCGATATTTGTTAAAAAAATCGTTCTAATAATCCTACTCACAATAAATGGAGGCAAATAGGATATAAAGGAGTTTGTACACAAGTAAAATATTTTTTGAGATCGGAAAACGGGTTTCCAGGTATTATCCCCTTCATAAAAACTTACAACGCTACAATCTCACAGACTTGTAAACTTTCCAGAATACTGGGCTCCTGTCCTGGCCTGATCTCGACGCTACAAGTTACTGTTAATAAATAAATAAATAAACAATTTAATATTGTAAAAAAAAAAAAAAAAAAACTGTTGTACAAGTCTAACCTGGCAACACTACGCTACGGTATCCTAGTGGTTTAGGCATGCGGCGGTCGTGGGTTCGACTCCCGGCTCGTACCAATGAGTTTTACGGAACTTACATATGTACGGAATGTTTACCGTTTGCTTTTCGGTGAAGAAAAACATCGTGACGAAAAAAACGTTTTCCCTCTGGGTTGGAAGGTCAGATGGCAGTGCACAGCGCGCGCGCCAGCGACTGAAGCTTCTTTGATGCGGGCTCTAAAACCGACAGCGCTCGGGTCGCCGCGCGGCGCGCTCCAGCGCGGCCATGTTCCATCTGCGCAAGGAAACCCCGTCTCCATTGCGATCCAATGTTCGAGTCATTGCCGCGCATAATCTGTCTGTACGCAGCTTAAGGCGCTTGGCCAACAACGACTGGCGTTTAGCCGGTGTCGCCGGTAAAGACCCATGAAATAGTATCTCATAACTTCATGAGTCGGATCCCTGGTTCACGCTGCGGGTGCACAGACAGACGGACTCACACGTGTATGCTGATGTGCGCGCCCGCCTTGACGGAGGAGGCGTCCTGCGGCGTGAGGAACACGAACTGCCGCGAGGGGTTCTTCAGCGCGTGGTTCAGCAGCAGGTGCATCACCTTGTGACGGTTCACGTTGTCCTGCAAACACACATATGCTCACTTTTACTTTACTTTAGTTTTATTCATCCCATTACACAATTCTCATATGCTATTAAAAATAATCAATAATGTTGTATTTTCTCGAAAAAGTATTAAAAATTTAGTCAAATGGAGAATAAAGCAACGCAAGGGGTAAAGTAATCACAAAGTAAGTGTCCAAAGTTTTATAATTTTATGTTCTGTCCCTTTTCCGCAAAACGCACCTTCACATGAAACGATTGTCATTCACTATGACGCTCGCAGATTGTGACGTCACTATCTGCGAGCGTTTTCTCTCTCCAACAAGCAATTTTAAAACGGTTGTAGCTTCGTAATTCTTTGATATATTGAGTGGGATTTTCGAATTGATTTAGTATATAGAACTAGATACACAATCAGCCGAAACAAATGGCCGTCGAAAAGAGCTTCTCTTTCGCGTTTAGTCTGGTTTCAACCATGAAACTTGTTGGTTGTCAGTTATTTCTAAATGTTCAGTCAAAAACTGCGTAAATACCAACAAAAAAACTTGAAAAAAAGATGGGATTTATTTCTTTAAGGAAGTTCTTTTCATAACGTGTATCGAAATTTGTGTAAACTCATTGTAATTGAATAGTTTTAAACATGTTTTAAATAATTAATTTTGTTAGTTCAAATGACAAAGTCGCGGAACATAAATATAAGGAGTCGGTATTAGATATTTTTTTTTTGATGTCGTTACCTATATAATTATGGTTTTCATTTTAAGATTTCCAAGAAATCCTAAGCGACGTGCAAAATGGGCTGCAGTCATAGCACACGACAGTCGAGATGATTACCTTGCATGGCCTTTTCTATGCATCTGAAGATGTATTTACTGTGTGCAAAACCACTGAAGGTTTTATACGATGTAATATGCGAATGGGAGTAGAAAATAACAGTATTATACTAACAACAAAGGTATTAAAGACATTCTTGAGCGTAAACATTTTTAATTCAAGCTCAGAAAAAGACCACAGCAACAATCATAGGATTGTTTTAATAAAATCGATAGCTGATCGCTACTTCACTGTACGCTTATAAAGCAAAAAAAGAAAGTATCAAAAGACAATTATTTAACAAACTGAATCTATTTCAAGGAAACTAAAATGACTTCTTTTTATTTTAAGGACTCTTGTCAGCTGCACTGTAGGTACTAACGGAAATCTCACCCAACATTTTTTTTGTACATAATATTTGTACATACATTTGAAACTGTTTATTCCCCACTTGTAAAATGAAGAAACCTGATTTATTTGTGCTATTGGTCTTTCTGTTTAAATAAATAAAATAATTTTATAATGCGACTCCATTCATTCGCTAAACGCTAGCTAAAGTTTTGACATGAGCAGTCAAGTCACATTATGATATGTCTCAATAAACTAAAAAGTATTCAATCTTTTGATGTTGGTTTGCTAATATGGTGCTTAAAGTCTAAAACACTGAGTTCTTTTTTTATGAAACATATACCTTGATGCAGGTTATAAGTTAACGCTATTAGCAACTACTGAAATGTAGCTGGAGTTGTCTTTCTGGGGCACATTTCTTGGCATATTTGTTAGACATTGTGCATCTAGTTCTATATACTAAATCAATGGATTTTCGTCACTAGCTATATTTTTTTGCCTTCTTTCTTTTGGAGTAATAATATTTTTCGAGTCTACACCCGTATGCTTGGAGCGCCCACACATTACAGCCACTAATGGCCGCCACTAAACGCAACCGCTGTACCGCACATTACAGCCACTACAGTCCTCGCGCTTAAGGGGGTGAATTGGAAATTATCGCGGGGTGTGTAATGATTGGTATAACAACTTTTGATATATTTTCACTGGATACAACAACATCCATACTAATATTATAAATGCGAAAGTGTGTCTGTCTGTCTGTCTGTCTGTCTGTCTGTCTGTTACCTCTTCACGCTTAAACCGCTGAACCGATTGAAATGAAATTTGGTATGGAGATAGCTTGAATCCCGAGGAAGGACATAGGATAGTTTTTATCCCGGAAATCATCCTCTAAGGGGGTGAAATCGGGGGTGAAAGTTTGTGTGGAGCTACGATATAAACGAGTTCCACGCGGACGCAGTCGCGGGCAGAAGCTAGTTTAATATAATTTCATTGGATATAATCACTCAAGGGACATAATCAACTTTTGGTATAAGAACAATCAGTATAATTTCATGGTGTATAATGTTCAAATAGTATAATACATTTTTGATATAATGTTTATGGTTGCTGGAGTTCGCTGGATGCGGGTGGCGCAGGACCGGTCACTTTGGCACTCTTTGGGGGAGGCCTATGCCCAGCAGTGGACGTCTTTCGGCTGATATGATGATGATGATGATAACGTTTAAGTATTAGTGGTATAATGTTTTGTAAGATATTTTTTTTTTCACACACGTTAATTATTTTAACTTAACCTAAACCTAACCTAACCGCCAGCGTGTCGCCCGTTTCCGCTCTAAGGGACACCAGCTAACCCTAACCTACAAACAATACCAATCACGAGCTTTGAAACGCCGTTCTGACTAGATTAAGGAGCAATAATGAGGTTAGGTCATATTTTCAGATATATGATTCTTGACTATATGATTGTTTATCTGATTTAATCGATAGATGATTTCCTATTTCCTCAATAGAAAAAAAATCCAAAGTTGGTCTTTATTTTCCTTTTTTTTACTCAGCCTACTCAAACAATACATTATTTTACGACACAATCAAGTTAATAGTATAGTATTTTATCTCGTCTAAAATCTCACTTAATGAAATATAAATAAAACTTCACTAAGTTAGGTATTTATCGAAATATGTCCAAAAAAGCCATTCCCGAAGAGTGTTGCATCTCTTTTTCTCGTGCGCGGAAGGCATAAGCGTGTCTCTGTCAAGGGGGCGTGGTCGACTAGAATTAAGGCATCCCCTTAACTAACCGCAGCTTGCGGCTCAGACGCGGCCACTAAACGCCCGATGTGCGCCGGAGCTATACATAATGAATGAAAGAACTCGTCCACAGCTTGTGGCGGCCACTAGCGGCTCAGCGTGCGGGCAGCTTTTACTAAGTAAAAGGATAGGTTTTATGCACTCTATCAGTGTTCGGGCACATATTTCATGCCCCTGATGGTAATAAGGGTGTAGACTCACAAATTATTATTACTCAAAAAGAAAGAAGCCAAAAAAATATGCCTAGTGACGAAAATCCTATTCAGATATCTCAAAGAATTAACTACGAAGCTACAACCGTTTCAATATTGCTTGTTAGAGAGAGAAAATGCAAACAGTGTGTGACGGCACGTTTCGGGATCCACGACGGGGCGCGGCACGTTGCCGTCTATTAGTGACGTAACAATCTTCCAGCGTCATCGTTTCATATGAAGTTGCGTTTTGCGAAAAAGAGACAGAACGACAAACTTTGGACACTTCTAACTTCGTGATTATTTAACCTTTGCGTTGATTTTTTCTCCATTTGACTACATTTTTAAACCTTTTTCGAGAAAATATGACATTATTGATTATTTTATTTAGTGTCTACACCGGGTAAGTAATACGAGGTATAACAACTTATCATATAACGGTCATAATATATACGCTCACTGTGTATAAGCTTGTTTAGTATAACGTTCATTGCACATAATGAACGAAAGGTATAATGTCAAAATATATATTTTCGTAAAGTATAACGTACTTTAGATATAATATCAATTGTTATATCGATTAAAGCGTAAAATATTCATAACACCTAAGGAATTGAAAGATTGAAATTAAATATTTTTTTGAAATCAAACACGCCAATTATTATTTTTTGAGCCTAACCTAACCGCCAACGTGTCGACGTCACCCCGCTTCGCGGGGTGTCTATATCCGCTCTAAGGGACACAAGATAACCCTAACCTAACCTACAAATAATACCATTGTAGTAGTGTAGTGGTTTTTATTGGTTTTTGGACGGTTGTCATTTGACGTCGGTGGCCATAAAATAAAGAAAATAATACCAAACATTAAAAAGAGTTCTAGAAGTGGTTTTTGGACGGTCGACATTTGCCGTCGGTGGCGTCCGTGGCACGGCGAGTCAGTTCGTCAGCCGGCGGTGAAAAGGTAAAAATATAAAACAGTTGTACATACCATAAAGACGTCGAATTCATCCATGAAGTAGAAGGGCAGCTCGACGCAGGCCCACAGCGCCATGATGAAGGCCACGGTGCTGTAGGAGCGCTCGCCGCCGGACAGCGAGGCCGTGCTGGACGCGGCGCGCGCGCTCTCGCGCCCCGTGCACGTGATCTCCAGCACGGCCTGAGAGAAGTCGATGCTCATGTTGCCCTGGGAACATTACATAAGTTTAAGGTCTGTGCCCACTAGACCGTATACCATGACCGTAACCGTACCGTCACATGTAAGAAAATATTCTTTTCACCTCACCGGCTCGAAAAGGCTTGCTTTATCGCTCAAAATCTGCGCCCAAAAGCCCATTTTATCCGTTAGCGTGGAAAGAGTTTTTGAATTTGGAACGTGACGGTCAATCGCGAGGTCCAACTTTTTTCTATAAAATGAAGTATTATTTTTCAAAAAATTTCGCTCCATGCAATTTTGGAACGCACCGTTTTATAAGTTAATTTAAGAAAAAAACGCACATACATTTAATTTTGTTTTGTTTTGTTCTACAGCTAATAATAAATCAAAATAATGGAACTCATTTACAGATTTTAGTGCAGAAGATATACAAATATGAATTTGAATGCCTGCTAAGTTAGCGGAAAAAGTTAAATATGCGTATTTGAGCCTTAGTTTACCCGTGAGTACCCAATAATACTTTGACTTTTTTAATGTAGGTAAGCGCGGAGTTATTTAAAGATGCAAAAATGTTTATATGTTACATTTAATCTTTATAAAATGCTTTGATCTTGATGAAATGTAAACAAACCTTTATTGAAAATGAGTAAAAGGTCCAAATGACTTTAATTACATTTACAATTTTCCTCGCAGTGGTGAGGTGAAAAGTTGTGTGTTTCGCTCGGCAGCAAAGTTGTTTGGCGTCTCGTGCCTTGAAAGCCTCGATATGCTCAGGATTGTACTTTTGAACCATTCGCTTCGCTCATGGTTCAATCTTAAAATCCTTCGCTAGCTCGGCTTTCAATACAAGCACTTGCGCCAAACAACAGCTTTGCAGCCTTGCATAAAAAATAACTATTGTATGAGGCATTATGAGATGACGCCCGCTAGACCGTTCCGGCACCGCCACTTTATGATACAAAGAATATTTTTTTGCCTGACACGTTCATAGTACGGTCATGGTATGATACGGTGTAATGGGTAGACCTTAAGGCGCCGTAGGTTCAGCGAAGTTAAGCGAACAGAGTTTTTGAAACAATATAATGCGTTTGTATATAATAATACGGTTTCAAAAAAATACGAATAGTAATCTTGAGGCTTTTCTGCAGCGAGATCAGTGATTCGAAACATGATTAAGCAATTTTCGCTCGATAGAAAAAAATCACGAACATAGGTCTAAAATACACTTCAATTATTCGTAACAAATTATGCACAAAAGCTAAAAATATTGAGATTGCTTCTAAAAATCAACCATATCATGTTTGAGAGAACTCAGTGATTACTTTTTTATTTATTTAAACAGCCAAAAAATTAAAATTAAAAAACATGATATCCGCGCTTCCGAGCACGCCCTTCCATCTCGCTCACGCTTATGCTCAGTGAGAAGGAGAGAAGACCATGAAACTACGGCGCCTTAAGGCTTGTTCGGACCGAAGCCTAAGGCACAAAGCTTAAAGATACAATACGGTATTTGACAAAGGCCAAATCAGCTTCTTTTTACGAAACGTCAAAAACGCTCCGTTAGTACGGAATTTGTAGGGATTACAGGCTTGTGACGTCACAGTCAAACAACGTCCTTATTGTTAGTTTTTATGAATTGAAAAATTTTAACATATAGCAAACATAAAGTATGGGTAAGATTGACACTTTCCGAGTATTTTCGTAATGTTTATCTGCTGCTATAGTCCGTTTTTTTAGGATTAGAAATACGGTAAACAAAGAAGCAGTCGTCGTCAACCTTTTCTGCTTGGGACAAATATTAGATGTTACAAAGTCCTTAACAGAACGAGAACCTCTCTTTTCTTTGGTTTTAGAAGGCAGTAGACGGTGGCAGGCGATATTCCGGCAGTTTCAGCCGTTTTTTTTACTAAATCTACCTTACCCGGAAATTCATCCTTGCTGCAAATTTCACACACCAACATGTAAATGTAGACCACCATACGTTTCTCATTTGTTGTTAATGGACTCTGTTTCTGTCTCTTTGCTTTTGGTGAAGGCAAAACGTTCAGGGGAGCACGAGTCGGTCTTTTTGCAAGCCACTTGGGCCTGCCTCTTGTTGGTCCATCGCAGTCCACACGCCACCACACACAGCGAAAAATGAAATCTTAATATTAATTAACAAATAGATACTCATATAATAATAATATACGATTGTCAATTTTGTCAATTTCGACATCGAAAAAAACGAACCGATCGGTTTAAACCTCTTCTTCTTTAGGTTTTTTATTATGCAAAGGCAGTTGACGGTGAGTATGGAGGCGAAGTCGTGCTGCACGCGGCCCGGGATGTGTTGTCTGTGTGTGTGTGTGTGTGTGTGTGTGTGTGTGTTTGTGGTGTTGGTTGGACTCACCGAGTACCCGTTGACGGTGAGTATGGAGGCGAAGTCGTGCTGCACGCGGCCCGCGATATGTTGTCTGTGTGTGTGTGAGTGTGGAGTTGGTTGGACTCACCGAGTACCCGTTGACGGTGAGTATGGAGGCGAAGTCGTGCTGCACGCGGCCCGCGATGTGTTGTCTGTGTGTGTGTAAGCGTGGAGTTGGTTGGACTCACCGAGTACCCGTTGACGGTGAGTATGGAGGCGAAGTCGTGCTGCACGCGGCCCGCAATGTGCTTCTGCAGCTTGTACCCCAGGTAGCGGTGCTTCTCCGTCGCTTTCGTGCACTGTACACACATCACTATTACAATTATACCTTCATTCATGTCATGACGCTTTCCAACTTAGGGTAATGTCTAAAACTGGACAAGTGCGAGTCGGACTCGCCGGCCGAGGGTTCCTTAGAAGTTGATTACGTAGGGTAAATCGCCGATAACTGGCTACCCTTCAATAACTAGCCACCTCATACTAAAAAATTACTCTGCTCCCCCACAAACAGCATTCAATTTAGTATAAATAACGTGGCCAGTTATTATGAAGGGTGGCCAGTAATTAACACCTTATACTAAAACATAATTATATTCTAGGTGAATAGAGTAATTTTTTAGTATAAGGTGGCCAGTTATTGGACAGTGGCCAGTTATTGGCAAGTACCCTACTTTAAGTAATGTATATGTAAATGTATAGTTTTCAGATTTTTCCGTGTACTATCGACAACACAGCTAACTGACCATCGGTGCACCTTAAGTACATTGTAATAAGGTTCTATATAAACACAGGATGGTCAGTTAACAGTGTTGTCGTTTGTACTTAAATTATAACACGATATTGCTTGCCTAATTTTATAGTTCAAGGTCAACGGAAAGTACCCTACACATTTTAATTCTCTTGAGTGTCGAAATATACGTTTTTTGCGGCATAAACGGAGGTATCTTTTTTACGTTAACTTGGAAGTTAGATATTTTCACAGCTTTTACAGATGTCTTTTTTTAATCGAAAAACCCATTGCAACAGCCAATAACGTTCTTCAAGGTCAACCTGCTCTGTCGCTGGTAGTAACAGCTTAATCGGATAAAGTCGGCTATATTCGACTGTGGAAACAATGAAATTCTAATACCTACTGTCTTAATACTAACAATTACACGGTTCAACTCACGTATTCTATGTCACTACGGGCGACATGTTTCGAACTCTTCGGGAGTTCTTCTTCAGGATGACACTCATCCTATTATTTCAACATGTCTCACGAAAGTTTAAATTCGACCTACTGTCTTTTTCATATGCCATGCAAAATTTTCGAAAGATGTTAAACGGTGACATGAGCTCGGAAAAGCTCGGTAAATAAACATGTCATACTGCGGCTGAAACGTCATGTTAGCGTTGCAAAGAAAGATAACACTTAGTATTCATTAGCGATTATCAACAGCTATTTAGACTTAAGAATGTACGCGAATAAAATTCTTTGACTGTACTTGGTCTATGATTTCCCAGAAGGGCAACATAACATTTCTAATCTGTTATATAACGGCCCAATAGTTAACAGAGGCTTAGAACCTTAGAGGTTTATGAATCACTCTTTTTTAAAAAACGTCAATTAGGCTTAGTAAACTACTACAAAAAATACTTGATACTTGACTACTATTGTACCCGTTAATCATCTAGCATAACAGAGTGTACACGTTAATCTTAGGCAAATCAGAGAGATTGTACCCGTTAATCATCTAGCATAACAAAGTGTACACGTTAATCTTAGGCAAATCAGAGAGATTGTACCCGTTAATCTTCTAGCATAACAGAGTGTACACGTTAATCTTAGGCAAATCAGAGAGATTGTACCCGTTAATCTTCTAGCATAACAGAGTGTACACGTTAATCTTAGGCAAATCAGAGAGATTGTACCCGTTAATCATCTAGCATAACAAAGTGTACACGTTAATCTTAGGCAAATCAGAGAGATTGTACCCGTTAATCATCTAGCATAACAGAGTGTACACGTTAATCTTAGGCAAATCAGAGAGATTGTACCCGTTAATCATCTAGCATAACAGAGTGTACACGTTAATCTTAGGCAAATCAGAAAGATTGTACCCGTTAATCATCTAGCATAACAGAGTGTACACGTTAATCTTAGGCAAATCAGAGAGATTGTACCCGTTAATCATCTAGCATAACAGAGTGTACACGTTAATCTTAGGCAAATCAGAGAGATTGTACCCGTTAATCTTCTAGCATAACAGAGTGTACACGTTAATCTTCGGCAAATCAGAGAGATTGTACCTGTAAATCTTTACGCAAATCAGAGACAGTGTACCCGTTAATCCCACAAATGAGTTACCTTCTCAACTAGCTCCTTCAACCGTGTGAGCTTGCCCTCGGTGTCGAGGTACTTGGTCTCCACGCGGAGCAGCTCCTCGGCCACCTCCGCCTTGCTGCGCCCGTCCGTGCGGATCGACTTCAGCTTCGACTTGGCCTTCTCTATCTCCTTCGTAACTGTCTCTTTGTCTCTGTAATCAATACTAAATTACTAATACTCATTATAGCACACCTCAGTATTTAATACTCGACCGTGATTAGTCTGGGAATCAAAATAGCTGTCGTTTCATATACATTTTGACGTAAGTATTATTATGGCAGAACCTCAGTCCTAATCGCGGTTTGATAATGCAACACCAAAAAAAGTTAAGGGCAAACAACAGGCGGTCTTATCGCTAAAAAGCGATCTCTTCCAGGCAAACTTAGACAATAAGTATATGTTAAGTGTCAGACAACAAGGTATTAAATTTGTTGTGTGATTAATGATTATGTTCAACAGTTAGAGCAAAGAGCTCACATAGAATAGTATTTTATGCAACTGTTGTATAAGAAGAAGGGTCTGAAAACGCGAGTGTCGTGGGTTGCGATGCAAGCCTTGGTGAGTATCGCAATTAAAGACGCCACTAGCGTTTTTAGACCAGTTATACACCGTTGCATACAATACTTTTTCTACACCAAATTTTAAATAATTTGCATTATTTAGACTTTTCAGGCAGCAAGTTTTCTATTCGTTATTTTGCTATTTACTCACGCAATTTCTTCAGAAGTGCATTTATGAATTCCTTTGACCATTTTAAAAGGAATGTATATTTGTATTCACAAACACAAATAAAATCATAATAGTTTAGGAGTTATAGTTTATAATCTTTCATCTTTTCATTTTGAACTGTATTTTGGTGGGAAATCGGAGCTCTACGTTACCTGGGGTTGTGGACGCGCGGGCACAGCGTCTCCGCCTCGGCGGTCTTGGTGGTGACGAGCGCCTGGATGTCCCCCTGGATCTTGTGTATCTCCTTGATCTTGGCGCGCTCCTCCTTCAGCCGCTGCTGCAGCGTCTGCCGCTCGGTCGCGCCTTGTGCTTGCTTCATCTGAGCCCTACGTTACCTGGGGTTGTGGACGCGCGGGCACAGCGTCTCCGCCTCGGCGGTCTTGGTGGTGTCGAGCGCCTGGATGTCCCCCTGGATCTTGTGTATCTCCTTGATCTTGGCGCGCTCCTCCTTCAGCCGCTGCTGCAGCGTCTGCCGCTCGGTCGCGCCTTGTGCTTGCTTCATCTGAGCCCTACGTTACCTGGGGTTGTGGACGCGCGGGCACAGCGTCTCCGCCTCGGCGGTCTTGGTGGTGACGAGCGCCTGGATGTCCCCCTGGATCTTGTGTATCTCCTTGATCTTGGCGCGCTCCTCCTTCAGCCGCTGCTGCAGCGTCTGCCGCTCGGTCGCGCCTTGTGCTTGCTTCATCTGAGCCCTACGTTACCTGGGGTTGTGGACGCGCGGGCACAGCGTCTCCGCCTCGGCGGTCTTGGTGGTGACGAGCGCCTGGATGTCCCCCTGGATCTTGTGTATCTCCTTGATCTTGGCGCGCTCCTCCTTCAGCCGCTGCTGCAGCGTCTGCCGCTCGGTCGCGCCTTGTGCTTGCTTCATCTGCTCTTGTTCTATCTCTTCCTGTATTTATTAGTTTTTTTATTGCAAAGAACCATTCGCCACCAGACAACATTGGTCAGTCACCATTAAGTAAAAAGGAATGTTTTGAAATATCTTTCAGTGAATAATAATAATACAGTATTACCAGAGGCTGGAAAGACAAGGATTGCAGGCCAAATTGCCATTAACGGATAGGGGAACGAGACTGGCAATCCTTTTTCACATAATGTACATATATAAAAAATCTTTAAGAAGTTTTGTACATGGCTGAACGCTATGATTTTGTGACGTAAATAAATATTAAAATAAAAGTCACTATGCAGGCCTAGAGCTTCTACTTCTCGTCATTTCTTTACAACAGCACCACATATATGACACTAGTACTCACTTCTTTGTTCCTACATTCCCTATGCAACTCGCCGAACTCCTTCTTGACCTCCTTCATCTGCTGCTCGAGCTCGTCTATCTTCTGCTTCTGCGCTCGATCCTTCTGCGCCCACTCTTCCACCTGGGCAGTGAGCTGCGCCAGCTTCTCCTTCGATATGTTCAGCTCTTCCTCCTGCGTGGAAGCAGTTCATTTAGTGGAATGGTAAATGCCTTGCCTACGAAGCTAGCGGGCCCAGGTTCGAAAACTGGCAAGGGTACATATTCTAGTGGTGAGTTTGATGATGTTTTTGAGTCTTACGTTGAGAACAACGAACGGACGAGTTGCCCATTCATTTGAAGGGCCTATTCCCAATAACGCAGTGGCTTCTGCAAAAAAGCCTACACTTGTTACCTACCAATTTGTGGCGTACGGACTACGGACCCCGGGCTCCTCTGGGATGCAGCCGAGACAACGCTACAGCGCCTCCTGCATGAGGAGAACAAGGCGTAGTGGTCTATTTGTAGTCAGTTTATTGTTATAACTTAACACTTTCGGTGTTACGAACCCGCTAGCTGGGAGCGCTGTAATTAGGTAGGTTAGGCTTAGGTTTACCTTTTTTTTTAAATTTGCAATAAATTCAAACTTAGGCACCAAATCTGCTTTTTAGCGAAACTTACATTATATTATGCTGAAGCGATCGACATCAAAATCAAAGTGATTTGTTAAGATTTAGTTAGTAGAAAACGTTTTCTCCTGAAATGGAAATTTCATATAAAAAGTAGGTATTGTCAGTCGCGAGCTGCTTGCTATACTTCCCTCTTAAGACGACGTGTAGAAAATAGTCGTATTTAGGCACTTGTCCTTCCTTCCTCTTTCCTTGTTCGTGTCCTTGTGTTGTTGTCTTGTTCTTGTGTTGAGTAAGAATTAATATGAGAATACTCGCTACTCGCCGGCGGTGGGACAAGTGTATTGTCCATCATTCATTTTCATTGTAGGCGTACCAGCACGGCGTGTTGTGGCGCCTGCTGCGTGTCGAGCGCGGCCACGGCGTCCCGCTCCTCCTGCTCCCGGCTGTGCTGCAGCCCGAGCAGCTCCTGCAGACAGAACACGTCAGCTTACGTACCAGCACGGCGTGTTGTGGCGCCTGCTGCGTGTCGAGCGCGGCCACGGCGTCCCGCTCCTCCTGCTCCCGGCTGTGCTGCAGCCCGAGCAGCTCCTGCAGACAGAACACGTCAGCTTACGTACCAGCACGGCGTGTTGTGGCGCCTGCTGCGTGTCGAGCGCGGCCACGGCGTCCCGCTCCTCCTGCTCCCGGCTGTGCTGCAGCCCGAGCAGCTCCTGCAGACAGAACACGTCAGCTTACGTACCAGCACGGCGTGTTGTGGCGCCTGCTGCGTGTCGAGCGCGGCCACGGCGTCCCGCTCCTCCTGCTCCCGGCTGTGCTGCAGCCCGAGCAGCTCCTGCAGACAGAACACGTCAGCTTACGTACCAGCACGGCGTGTTGTGGCGCCTGCTGCGTGTCGAGCGCGGCCACGGCGTCCCGCTCCTCCTGCTCCCGGCTGTGCTGCAGCCCGAGCAGCTCCTGCAGACAGAACACGTCAGCTTACGTACCAGCACGGCGTGTTGTGGCGCCTGCTGCGTGTCGAGCGCGGCCACGGCGTCCCGCTCCTCCTGCTCCCGGCTGTGCTGCAGCCCGAGCAGCTCCTGCAGACAGACAGAAGATGGTTCAAAGATTCCTACTCACATTCCAGGGTTGTCAGCCTACGGAACGTGCTTCGGTCACGTGATCATGGGCACGTGCACTACTCAGCGGGCAGCTGGGACTTCGGTTGAAGATTATGGTCTGCTTGCATCCAGGCTAGAGGACGTCCTGGAGCGCTTCTGGAAGACGGAGGAGCCGCCTTCAGAACCAGTCATCCACCCAGACCACATGGAGTGCGAAAGGTTGTATCAGTCCACTACTCAACGTATGCCAGATGGCAAATATCAAGTCAGACTGCCACTGCTATCAAACAGACCGACTCTAGGCGAGTCTCGGGCCGTAGCTGTCAAACGATTACACTCAGTGGAAAATAAGATGGCAAAATATCCCTTATTTGCTGAGAAATATAAAGATTTCATGCGAGAATATGAAGCCCTTGGTCATATGAGTAAATCAAGCTTTCAGTTCGACTCAGAGCACTTCATTATCCCCCACCAAGGGATATTCAAGAGAGGGGGTGAAAAAATACGGGTCGTATTTGACTGTTCGAGTAAGTGAAGCAATGGCGTGTCACTCAACCAATGCCTTCACTCAGGACAGCCACTTCAAAATGATATCACGAAAATATTGCTCAATTTCAGACGTCATCGTGTGGTCTTCACGACGGACATCAGGATAATGTTCCGACAGACATGGATTCACCCGCAGGACAGGAAGTCATAGTCATAGTCATAGCATTTATTGCAACCATAGTTTGTACAGGTCTTAGTAACTAGGTACATTTGGACTCATATGGACCCTGGTAGGGCGTAGCAGTACCAGCTCATCCTATGGAGAGAGGATACCTCACAGGAGATACAGGTATACGAGCTTAATACTATTTCCTACGGGGCCCGGTCTGCCCCCCACCAAGCTATCAGAACGCTCATCCGTCTAGTTGACGATTGGGAGGAAGAGCACCCAGACTCACAAGCGTCACGCGTGATGACGCGTGTTTGTGGATGACATACTCACCGGGGCGGACAAGGTGGAGGAGGCAAGGCTATTAAGGTCAGAACTGATACAGGTCATGGAGACTGCCGGTTATGAGCTTAGGAAATGGTCATCGAACTGTCCAGAGGTGATGGACGGGCTTCCAGCAGAACATTGTGAGACACCACATCAGTTCGATAATGAAGACAAAACGCTCATAAAGGTATTGGGCATACAGTGGGACCCGGGTACAGACATGATGTCATATGAATTAAATATACCTGTAGGTCAGCCAATCACGAAAAGGAGTGTGCTAAGTACAATAGCCAGATTGTACGACCCATGTGGTTACTGTGCACGTAAAATATTTAAATTCAAAATATTTCTACAATCATTATTTATAGACGGGCTGAATTGGGATCAGCCGCTAAGCGAAAACCAGATAGCTCATTGGGACGAGCTAATTCAAGACTTAAAGTATTTGTCTCAATTGCAGATTCCAAGGTGTGTAGCACTGCCGGACGCAGTGTCCTACTCTCTTCACGGCTACGGAGATGCATCTGAGCTGGGATACGCTGCGTGCATCTACTTACGTACGCAAGATATGTCAGGCAACATAATGGCGAGACTTCTCATATCAAAGACAAGAGTCGCATCACAGAAAGTGAAGCGAACTATCCCTAAACTGGAGCTTAGTGCTGCTCATTCAGTTTTTCAACTGTTAAACCATGCGGCAAGCGCTTATGAGGATTCAGTGGAATTTGAAAGTCTCAACGCCTGGTCAGACAGCACGATTGTGTTGTCGTGGTTAAATTCAAAGCCACACATGTTGCAAACGTTCGAATGTAACAGAGTACAAGACATTCAGCAGACAAAACGTCCAATGACATGGCGTCACATAAGGTCAGAACAAAATCCAGCTGACATAGCATCACGCGGGCTGTCAGCGAAAGACATTATCAAATGTCAACAATGGTGGTCACCAGAATGGTTACACAGGGACAAGACTCAATGGCCGACGCTGCCAGTAGTCGTGCCATCAAATTTACCAGGCTTCAAGAAGCTGGTAAACACAATCAACACTCAAGAAACATGGGAAGATGAGCTTTTGGAACGCGTAAGCTCGTACAGTAAGCTCATCAATGTCACAGCTTATGTGCTCAGGTTCGTGAATAACATGCCTGAAGAGGAAAGAAACCTTAGAGCGAACCTTTCACTCAATGAAACTCGCGAGGCAACTAAGCACTGGATCAGAAAAGCTCAACTAGACTCATACAGGGAGGAAATCATAATGGTCAAGAAAGGAAAATTGGTATGTAAATCACTTCAAAAGCTCAGCGTGTTTGTAGACGAACAACACTTCATCCGTGTCGGGGGACGATTACGGAAATCGAAGCTTTCGTATGGCGCGAAGCATCATTATCTCATACCTAAGGATCATAGGTGGACTCGGCTACTAATCGAGCACTATCACAACGCTTATTGTCATGCGGTGACAAACGCACTCATCGCTATACTCAGACAAGAATATTAGATACCGTCTATAAGACGTCAAGTTTCAAAGGTCA
Organism: Epinotia ramella; assembly: GCA_947578815.1. NCBI lineage: Eukaryota > Metazoa > Arthropoda > Insecta > Lepidoptera > Tortricidae > Epinotia > Epinotia ramella. Next base: position 892,200 of record OX388203.1, read on the forward strand.
CTGGGAAATGTATGAAATGTTTCAGATTCAACGCCACAAGTCAACCGCCAATCATGGCGGACCTTCCAGCTGATAGGATAACAGTTGTGAGGCCATTTGCGGGAGTAGCTACAGATTTCGCGGGGCCGTTTCTAGTCAAGAGTAGCTTGCTTAGGAACGCAAAATCAGTGAAATCATATTTATGTATTTTTGTTTGCCTAGGTACCAAGGCGGTTCACCTGGAGCTCGTCTCGTCGCTCAGTACGGAGAGCTTCACTGCGGCACTCACCAGGTTTGTCAGCCGGCGAGGGCTGCCGGCACTAATCAGGTCAGATCGGGGTACAAACTTTATTGGATTCAATTCATATGTCAGGGAGGTCAATCAATTTCTCACACAAAATCAAATCGTACTTCAAGATGAGGCTCGCAAACAAAACATACGGTGGGAGTTCAACCCTCCTGGGGCCCCTCATATGTCTGGTTTGGTTGAAGCCGGGGTCAAGAGTGTTAAAAATTTACTCAAACGAGAAATTGGGGATACGATCCTCACTTTCGAGGAACTCTATACGATATTCACGAAAATAGGGTCAATTCTAAATTCACGCCCACTAGTACCAATGTCAGAAAATCCGTGTGACATGGAAATTCTCACTCCATCTCATTTCATTATAGGCCAACCTTTAGTAGCCTTGCCAGAACCTCACTGGAAGGACACTAAAATATCACGTTTGTCTCGTTTTCAGGCCATTCAACGGCACTCGCAGGTTATATGGTCACGATGGCATAAAAAATACCTTAATACCTTGCAAGCACGTAATAAGTGGTTTACTCATTCGTTAGCTATAAGTTTAAATGATTTAGTACTCATTATTGATGAGAACACGCCACCTCTACATTGGCGTAGAGATCGTGTTATAGAGTTGTTTAAAGGATCTGACGGTGTCATCAGATCAGTGAGATTAAAGACTCAAAATGGAGAGCTTATTCGACCAGTGGTCAAGCTGTGTAAATTACCTGTTGAATGCTAATCATGTTAGTTGTAAGGTCAATGTATGTAGGTTTATATCACACTATTTAGCATTTCTCTTAGCATGTTATGGTTTAATACATTGTGTATGTAGTCGTTAGTGATACTACTTCATAATGACTCTACAAGTTCATATCCACATTGTCATTTATACACTTGTGTATTCGGTCTTTAGTCATACCATTTCATGAGTTATTAGTTGTCATGGCTATGCCATATATTTGTACTTAGTCTGTAGTCGCACTATTTTCGATTTCAATATGTTTTCAATTAATGTTTTTTTGTTTTTTTTTCCTGGCGGGCGGAGGAAATGTTCACGCAAAACGAACATGTTTCATAAAACTCAAGTATTCAATATCAAATAATCATAGATCAAATTTGCCGCGCTGTCAAGTCATTCAGTCATTCACGATCGTCGCGATACGCGCGCCACCAGGGAAGAAGGGCCGTAACTTGAGGTTTCAAAATGGACTCTGGCATTGCTTTCCGGGATCGAAAATGTGACGCGGTGTTTTTTTTAGGTTAAATTAGCACCCAAGGGCTTATAATCAGTTTTCATGTAATTCGTGTGTTTAGTTGTCAATACAACAATTCAAAATTCATCATAGTTTAATTTCAAATCAAATTCATTACCTCGACGCGTGCGCCGGGACACGCGGCGTGTTCGGGGTTGGTTGCCCAAAATCTACGTTCCTGCCGACGAGCGGTCTTCGGGCATCCAGGGGAGGCTGCGGTGAGGACTGTCGTCTGCTTCTAGGTGATCCAGGACGGAGCCTAGGAGCCCTAAGTATCTTTTCTTCAAACATTTGTGATGGTCCCATGAGGGGACATTCATATCACGTTACAGTGGCAACATAAATATCTATCTATCTATAAACATCTGTGAAAAATTCAACTGTCTAACTATCACGGTTCATAAGATACAACCTGGTGACAGACGGACTAACAGACAGCGGAGCCTTAGTAATAGGGTCCCGTTTTTACCCTTTGGGTACGGAACCCTAAAAAGTAGACATAATTACAATTTCACCAAATTCAGTTATGATGGTATTACTTTCGGTTTAATTTCATAATGGTAATTTCGTGTTGTCGATTGACGAATGACAGTAAATCGCTCACTCCATTACAAGTTATTTCGACGTGCGAGGCCCGACTGAAGACATTAGAAAGTATCGGGACCAATGGAGGTCGACTAAAACAGACAGATGAGTCGTTTCAAGAACAACTGAGTTTTCAAGCACAAGCGTCTCTGCGAAATGACGTAGAAATATGAGGAGCCCCTGAAAATTCAGCTGAAAATCCGTACCATCTATTTCTCATAATAGTCATAATAGCAGCGCTGATTGGTATGAAACTGACAGTGACTGCGCTGGGCCTCTGACAAGGTAACCTAATGACCCCAGGCCTAGGCCTCTAGTAGTTATGTTAGCTGTTAGAGCATAAATAACTGGAGTAGCCTTTCAGAAACTTAGCCCTCTGTTGAAAACCTTGCGCAATGTGCAAAAAATCATATACTTAAAGACATCACAACGGATTAATGGTAATTCACAACATCATGCCCACCTGTACTGCAAGCACATGTAATAGTTAAACGTTCAACCAATTCCAGCTTAGAAAAAGATGATATAACATTCGAAATGTAAATAATTTTAGTATTTTTGTATTGCTAAAATATTATTTTTATGAAAATATTTTCATCACTCGTCAAATTAAACAATTATGAAATCGATTTACAATTATTTCTTGGATACGTCATGGCACTCCCCACGAGACTTTGTTTTCATGCTTTGTAAGAATTAACTTCATGGTATTTGAAAAAGAGTCTTCTATAATAATATTAGTATTGATTAATCTAAATTAGGGAAAACTAGGCACTTTCCACGAGACTCCGTTTTCATACTTTGTAAGAATAAACCTAATTACAATTAGATTAGAGTTAATAATAATATTTGCAAGGACTATTGAAAATTAAGAAAATGACAGATCGGTGTACCAAGACTTTAAAGTAGAGATGGGGTAGTATCGATGAAATCAATAATTATCTATAGTAAGTATGATTCAGAACCTGCAAAATTGCCAAGTGAACACAAATTATTCGAAAAAGCGACGTATCAAGCAAGTTCTACTATAATATATTAATACTCGCTACCTTATATGTATTTTGTTTAGAAATTACATTATTGAAATCTAGCAACATTAAGGAATAACCCTTCCTTTTTAGTTCATTTCCACATCCTTAATCAACAATTACATTCGGTCACTTTCGACTCCCCATTCACTCTTCTCTCGTAAAAATGTCTGACGTGACGCTCTCACGCGTCTTCAAAAACTGAATAAATCTTCCAATTAGAGTCAGTGGATCCCGTCTGCCTTCAGCATTCTCAATTCTAGCACTCAAAATTACGTAGCGTGACAAGACAGACAAGAAGGTGTTTATTTACCATCAAGAAAGCGGCGCCGCCAACGTGGGACACGCAAGTACTTAAACCTTTACACCTGACTGACCAAGGTACTCAAATCATTTATCTCCTTCCATTATTTTACCCTTCTGGTATCCACCATAAAATTTGTTCCTTTACAACCGGATTTCTTAACATTTGTATTGAAAACGCCGATTTTCAAAGTAAAGTTTCACGTTGTCGGCCATATTGTTGCGTAGTTTGTCCAACTTCTTTAAACTAATTTAGAAGTATTCTGCCACAGTGCATTACGTCGAAAAGTGTTTGCAAGTTGTGCATTTGTCTTACAAAAGTAATTAATTTCCTGCACTTAGTGCATATTAGTCGAAAGTGTCTGCATGAATTGCATCGGTCTTACGAAAGTAATTGTTTATTTAGGTGCTCCCTGAGCATTGTTATTTGGACGTATCGTGTCTAGAACGTACTAAATTTAAATCGTACGTTTAATTGTCTGCATTGTGCATAAAATGAGTTTTAATTCCCACATGTTTTATCTAAACCTAACATTGTAGGTAGATATTCACGTACATTGCGTTTCGTCATTGCTGGTAGGTAAAGGTAGTCACCCACGTCTGTTTTCGTTGAAGCATTTCATGTAGTTTCCATTCAAATCTTAGTCAATGGGAACATACTTTGATTGTGGTGATGGTGAAACGAAACGCGGTGACTGAACGTAACGAAGTGAACTGTCAATAGTGTCAATTATTCTATATTTTCGTGAAACGTTATTTGTGAAAGATATTGTGATTCTTTCAAGCAAAATCGTGAGTTTTAGTTAATATGACGGTCGAAATACGATACAAAGTGGTAAAATTACAAATAGATTTACTGTGGAATGCGGCAAATAGTGCGGTTGATGACGAATCAAAGTGGTTAGAGTTTAAAGCAAGGTATCAAGAGTTTCCGCAAATCAAGAAGGACTTTACGGATAGTTTTATTTCGGTCGAGGCTTCTAAACGCGCCGGTTTTGATGCGGATAAGCATTTACAAGAGTACATGGAATATGATTCAAAGTTGATTCAGGTGAGTGCGATATATTGTCGATTGGTCCCGAGTGGTTCGTCACCATCCGCGAACGATGTTTCCAATGTCAATTCCCAATGTCAAGGGCAAGACTTGCCTTTACCTCGTATTTCTTTGCCGTCGTTTGCTGGGGACATAACTGGGTGGACCAATTTCATCAATATTTTCAAAAATTTAATTGATGAAAATGGATCCATGAGGCCTGTGAGAAAGTTACATTATTTGTTGTCATGTCTGTCAAAAGAGGCTCATGATTTAGTGAAACATTTGCCACTGACTGATGAAAATTATAGTGTTGCCTTAACACTTTTAGAGAAAAGGTTCTCTAACATACGTCTAATTGCAGATACTCATCTCGGGCACATAATGGCCCTGCCAACAATTGTTAACATTAAATCAGACTTAAGGCCATTCTTAAACACATTTAATGAACATATTGCAGCTCTTAAAGCGTTAAAGTTCAACCCTGATGAATGGTCATTTATCCTGTTACACATTTTACTGAAACGGATACCTACTGAAGTGCGTAGCAAATTTGAATTGAGTTTGACAGGTGCAGACATACCTAAATATACTGAACTTATAGTCTTCCTGGAAAATCATTGCATGGCATTGGAGATGTCTGTCCCTGTAAAGCAATCATGTATCGCCTTGTCTAAATCACTGCCTGTTAAGCCTCAATTTAACCGCAATGTTAAAACAGTCATGCATGTTCAGGAACGAGGCAAAGAAATAAGTTGTCGGTATTGTAACTTAGATCATTACATGTATATGTGTAACAAATTCAAGGCATTAAGTATTGAGCAACGCCGAGAATTTCTGAAATCAAAGAATTTGTGCTTCAATTGTTTTGGTCTTCACAAATATCATGAATGTACTTCATTACATAAATGCAAGGTCTGCCGGGCAAAGCATCACACATTGATTTGTCCATCTTCAACAAATGTGGATACTCCATCTGTAGTACGTTCAGCTGCTGTCACGGCTGATTTTAGTGTTGTCTCTTCACCGTGTGCAGGTGAAGTAGAAATGGATGTACCTGATGTTCCAAAGGTCAACAGTGCAATGTTGATATCTCCTCCTGTGATGGGTACTAAACCTAAATTGCACAATGTCTTGTTGGGTACGGCCATGTGTCTAGCAGGTAATGGTGATGGCCATTTCCAACCTGTTCGTTTGTTTGTTGACCCTGGTTCTCAGTGTTCGATTGTGTCAGAGGAATGCGTTCAGCGTCTCCAACTTAAGCACAACCATCAGCCGGTGGCGATTAGTGGTGTAGGTGCCGGCATGCCTCATCGGTCACATGGAGTGACAACTTTGTTTTTAAAACCACTGACTTCTGACAAGCCATTACTGACTGTTTCGGCTATCATTTTAAAGAAAGTGACTGGTAATTTACCAAATGTCTCCCTGGCTGCGGATATTAAGTCAAATTATCAGCATCTACAATTGGCTGATGATAATTTTAATCTGTCCCGGCCCATAGACATACTCTTGGGCAGTGACATGTATAATGACATTTCATGTGGCGAGAAGGTATGGCCTTCCCACAATGTACCAGCGGCTTATCTAACTGTTTTTGGTTGGATAATAATTGGTGATGCCTCAAGGTTCACCGATTCTGTTCCCGAGTTGACGTCACATCACGTGGCGTTAGATGATTGTTTGACGAGGTTTTGGGAGATTGAAGAGATCCCAGAAACTATATTTCCTGATCCCGAAGATAAGATTATCGAGGATCATTTCTTGAATAATGTCACACGTGACGATGAGCAACGTTTTGTTGTACGTCTTCCCTTCAAAGGTAATCAAACTGAGTTGGGAGATAGCCGCGAATCGGCAACCCGAAGACTTTTAAGTCTAGAAAGAAGATTTAAAAGGGATCCTGCATTGAAGACGGAGTATTCTAAGGTGCTGAAGGAATACATGGACGAGAAACATATGGAACCTGTTCCCGACCAATCTGGTAGTGGAAAATATTACCTGGCTCATCATTTTGTGACGAAAGAAGATTCTTCTACCACTAAATTAAGAGTGGTTTACGACGCTTCTATGCCTTCATCCACGGGCATATCTTTAAACAATGTATTGCACGCGGGTCCTAAACTTCAGCGCAACATAGTAGACGTACTCCTACGTTTTCGTCTTAAGCCTGTCGCATTCACTTGTGACATCAAAGCTATGTACAGACAAGTGCTGGTGCATCCGGACGACCGTGACTATCAAAGAATTCTCTGGCGTCAACACTCTGATGATCCCATCGAAGAATTTCGTTTGACAACTGTCAGTTTCGGCGTTTCGGCGAGCCCATTCCTGGCCATGAGGTGCATTCTGCAATTGGCGGAGGAAGGAAAGGCATCACATCCTGAAGCTAGTCAAATTTTGTTGAATCAAATTTTCGTTGATGACATAGTAACGGGAGCCCCCGACCTCGACTCTGCTCGGAAGCAAAGAGCCGAGTTAATTGATCTTCTTAGACAAGGTTGCTTCGAGTTGCGCAAATGGTCAAGCAACAATCGTGAGTTTTTATCTGACTTGCCTGACAACGTCCGTGAAGGGTCATTGTCATTTGAGCCTGAAAATGAAGGATCCGTGAAGGTACTCGGTGTTAAATGGAATCCTGTGACTGATGCTTTTACGTATCATAGTAAAATTTTAAATACGGGACTGACGAAACGTGCCGTGCTCGCAAACATAGCGTGCATATATGATCCGTGTGGCTGGCTGATGCCAGTCATATTTACTGCAAAGGCATTCATGCAACGGCTGTGGCTTCTTGGGCTTGGCTGGGATGACCCTTTGCCTGATGAGGAGCAGGCAGAGTGGCTCTCGTTCATCGAAGAGTTCACAAATCTGTCAGAGATTACACTGAACAGGTTTATCCTGTCTGCGGATGGCACAAACTTCCAAATTCACACCTTTTGTGATGCGTCACTCAAGGGGTACGCCGCTGTAGTCTATCTTCGTGTTGAAAGAGCAAATAATGAGGTCGAGGTTCACCTGTTACTTTCCAAGTCCAAGGTTGCACCAATAAAACCGAAGATGACGGTACCACGGCTCGAGCTTTGTGGTGCATTTTTAGCGTCAAAATTGGTCAAGCACTGTTCTAGACTGATAAACGTAGCCCATGAAACTGTGATCTGGTGTGATTCGAGCATTGCTCTTTCATGGATACGCACCCCGGTTCATCAACTTAAGATGTTCGAAGGGAACAGAGTCTCGCAGATTCTGGCAAACACATCCCCTTCTCAATGGAGACATGTGCCTTCCTTGATGAATCCTGCAGATGCTGCATCACGAGGATTGATGCCTTCGGAGCTTGGCTCCCATACTCTTTGGTGGTCTCCACCATGGCTTAAGATGTCGCCAGACACTTGGCCGTCTGCCGGTCGCTTCATACGCGAGACGCTTCCTTTTGTTGAACTGAATGATGATGCAGAATCCATTGTCCAAGTGAACAAGATCACCTGTGAAGTCGATCCGACGGAGTTTATGTCCAGATATAGCTCACTTCACACCCTCGTTAAGGTACATGGATACTGCCTGAGATTTATTTACAATCTGAAAAATCCAACCGCAAAAACCAATGGTCCATTGACATGTTCTGAGTGGCGTAACGCCTTATATTCCTTAATAAAACTTGTCCAAAACTCTGTGTTTGCCACTGAGTTGAAACTAGTTGAACGCGGTTTACCACACCAAACTAACCTTCGTAAATTAGTTCCCTTCATTGATACTGAAGGGCTCCTGCGTGTATTAGGGAGATTGAGGTATACGCATCTAGCCACGCAAAGTAAACATCCAGTTATTCTTCCAAAATCGCACCCTTTAACAATTTTGTTGATAAACTATTATCATGAATTGTACTTGCATGTGGGTGCCCCCATTTTGCTTTCATTGTTGCGAAAACAATTTTGGATTCTATCTGCTCGTACGGTTATTAAACAGCAAATTAGAAAATGCCTTAAGTGCTTCAAGGCTAACCCGAAACCAGCTGGCTATTTGATGGCAGATCTGCCTCCATCAAGAGTCACTCCGTGTAGACCCTTTGCAAAGGTTGGAGTTGACTATGCCGGACCGTTTTTGATAAAAACGTCCAAACTGAAACGTGCACCTATTGCAAAGGCGTACCTATGTATATTCGTTTGCATGGTCACCAAAGCTTGCCACCTTGAATTGGTGTCGGATCTCTCCACCGACTGTTTCTTGGCGTGTCTCACCCGTTTTATTAGTAGACGTGGTTGGTGCTCGGACATATTTTCTGATTGTGGTACCAACTTCGTTGGAGCAAATAATCATTTAAGGGAACTCTACTCCTTCCTCAAGAAGTGCACCACGAACACTGACGTGCAAAATTACTTCCTCAAGCATCAGCTTAAATGGCATTTTAATCCCCCGTCTGCTCCAAGCATGGGAGGACTATGGGAGACTGCAGTTAAATCGTCAAAAGCAATCTTGAAACGTATAATAGGAGAAACCGTTCTGACTTTCGAGGAACTAAGTACCATATTTTCCAAGATTGAATCGATTTTGAACTCGAGACCTCTATGTCCCATTTCAGACGACGTTGATGAAATCGATGCATTGACCCCAGCTCACTTCCTTTTAGGAGATAATATGGTCTCACTTCCTGAGTACGATCTTCAGACTGAGAAACTGAATAGGCTATCTCGTTGGCAACTTCTTCAAAGCGTAAGCCAAAGGTTTTGGCGTCGTTGGAACTTGGAGTATTTGCACCATCTGCAAAGCCGTAACAAGTGGTTTAAGGGCACGGATAATATAAGGGTTAACGATATCGTACTAATAATAAATGAGAACACCTCGCCTTATTGTTGGACACTGGCTCGTGTAGTTTCGTTATCCCCTGGACGTGACGGTGTAGTGCGAGTTGCTACCTTGAAAACTGCTACAGGCAACCACTTGGTGCGACCTGTTTTGAAGCTGTGCCCTCTCCCTCATCAGCAATGACTAAATGTAGAGGTTCACGTAGTTTTAAGCATATTTAGTAATAATATAGTTTATTTTGCATTATTGTAGACAATTAGTATTGTGTTCTAAGAAATCCTACAGATTTCTTCCCGGGCAGTATGTTTAGAAATTACATTATTGAAATCTAGCAACATTAAGGAATAACCCTTCCTTTTTAGTTCATTTCCACATCCTTAATCAACAATTACATTCGGTCACTTTCGACTCCCCATTCACTCTTCTCTCGTAAAAATGTCTGACGTGACGCTCTCACGCGTCTTCAAAAACTGAATAAATCTTCCAATTAGAGTCAGTGGATCCCGTCTGCCTTCAGCATTCTCAATTCTAGCACTCAAAATTACGTAGCGTGACAAGACAGACAAGAAGGTGTTTATTTACCATCAAGAAAGCGGCGCCGCCAACGTGGGACACGCAAGTACTTAAACCTTTACACCTGACTGACCAAGGTACTCAAATCATTTATCTCCTTCCATTATTTTACCCTTCTGGTATCCACCAATTTAGTTAATTGAAATGTAAAATAGTTAATAAAGAATAACACAGATAAATAAAAAAGGCATATTTTTTGCGTTGTTGCATTTTGTAGCTAAACAATTATTTCAAAATACAATTGAGTTTCAATATCCTATTAAGATGCTCATAATAATGTATACTAAAATTGTACATTTTTGTGCAAATATCGATACAATTAAAGACTTTATTATGCCCGGGCCACACTAACGAGAAATGCCATTAATTATCGCGATAATGGACGTTATCAGTACGGCCAAACTACGATTATCGCGATAATTAATGGCATTTCTCGTTAGTGTGGCCCCAGCATTAAACGACCCAAACCTCGCCGTACTGGTCTAGCCGGCCACACTGGCATTTACGTATTCAGAAACCATGTTTCTATGAAGTCTTTCCATGCGTGATATGTTTGAGTGCATCAATGAGAATGCCTTTTTTTTTCAAAATGTACTTGTGTATTTATTTACAAAGATCGTTTTTCCATTCAACCCAAGCTAAAACTATAAAAGTACTTTTTTGTGCTTATGTTAGAAGCAAACTTCAGTACGCGTCGCAAATTTGGAACCCGCATTACCAGACATATATTGACAGAATTGAGCGTGTCCAAAAAAAGTTTGTTAAATATCTTTGCTTTAAACTGAAAACTCTTTACAAATCATCTGAATACAACCATATCTGTAAAAAGCATCACCTTCTTCCGCTTTCCACGCGTCGGGACTTGGCGGATATTACTTATATTTTAAACATTATAAATGGAAATGTAGACTGCTCTGATTCAGTAGCTAAACTTTCGTTCAATATTCCGTCTACAACCAAAAGACACTATCCCCCTCTCTCTATTCCCTTTGCCCCGTGTAAGTATAGGCAGAACACTTTTCTAATTCGTGGCTTTAAAAATATAATCAAGCTGACAAAAGACCTTGATATTGACATATTCAACAGTAATATTCCTGATGTGAGGCGTAAATTGACGGAGAGTTACTTTGAATGAGCGTAGCTTCAATCTTTTAGATAATCATACTGTGTTCCTATCCTTATGATGTTGTTGTTCAGTTAAGTTAAATGAATACATAAGTTTCCACATTCTGTAACCCCTAGTTAGGAAATCTCACAAATTCAGTGTAAAAATAGTGATCTCACAAATGTTAACTGCGATGCTATCGGTGGGAACCTGTAATTTATCTATTTTTGTATTTTATCTATATAATCAATGTGTTTCTGTAGTTGTTGGTTCTCCAAATAAATAAATAAATAAATTAGTGAGTAATTTTTTGCATGTGTTATTTCTTCGCGCCTTGTACCTTGTACTTGTTCGCAAATACGACATAAGGCTCCTCCAGTTATGTATGCTCTAAGGTTAGAAGTGAAATAATCGTTCTCATTTCATGTATATTTTATCGACACCCAATTACTAGTCATCGTCTATGATCATCTTTGACGCCATATTTATTTATTTATATTTTTTTATATTTTTTTATTTTTTCATTTTATTTTTTTATATTTGTTTACATGATAGTTCACGTAAGTATGAATATAATTTAGTATGAAACCCTTAAGGCGATTAGCAAGTACACGCGCAAAACATAAGCTAGTGTCAAATTAGTACATTACGTACCTAGGGTGGTGAATTCGTGAATGGCTCAGATCGCAGGTGTTTGCGCCATGAATATGCGATCTGGGGCTTTACGAATTACCGCCCGTGGTGAGTACACAATTTTACGTCTTTACCTGGCCACAATGCGAGTTTAACCGTACGCGCAGCGTGCGGTATAACTCGCATTATGGCCAGGTGTGACGTAAAAAATATTTACGAGAGCGCACCTGTAGGGCTCGCGAGGCCTTATATTCCACGTCCTTCGCTGCGTTCAGTTCCATGGACAGCATCTTTTCTTCGGCATCGAGATTCTTCAGTTCCGCTTCAACCTTCTTTAGTTCATCCTTCAACTGCCTAAAACGGACAGACACCACGTTATTAAATCATAAACTAAAGGTTTTGACGACCTCTGTAGCCTAGTTGGTAGTGACCCTGCCTACGAAGCCGGAGGTCCCGGGTTCGAATCCCGGTAAGGGCATTTATTTGTGTGATGAGCATAAATATTTGTTCCTGAGTCATGGATGTTTTCTATGTATTTAAGTATTTATTTATATATATAAGTATGTATATCGACGTACGACGAAAAAAAAAAAAAAAGTACATAGTATAGGCTGTAAAGAGTAGCTTCGGTAGCCTAGTGGTTCAGGCATGCGGCTGTCAAATGGCGGTCGTAAGTTCGAATCAAGGTGCGTACCAATGAGTTTTTCGGAACTTATGTATGTAATATTTGCCGTTAGCTTTTCGGCGAAGGAAAACATCGTGAGGAAACCGGTGTGATCCCAATAAGGTCTAGTTTCCCTCTGGGTTGGAAGGTCAGATGGCAGATGCAGTGCGGCCGCAGTTGTCAGGCCTCGCTCACCTGTGCCGCTCCACGCTGCTGACGGCGAGGAAGCGCGCGGGCTTGTTGGCGCCCCCGTAGCTGCGGGAGCGTCACGATGCGGCCGCAGTTGTCAGGCCTCGCTCACCTGTGCCGCTCCACGCTGCTGACGGCGAGGAAGCGCGCGGGCTTGTTGGCGCCCCCGTAGCTGCGGGAGCGTCACGATGCGGCCGCAGTTGTCAGGCCTCGCTCACCTGTGCCGCTCCACGCTGCTGACGGCGAGGAAGCGCGCGGGCTTGTTGGCGCCCCCGTAGCTGCGGGAGCGTCACGATGCGGCCGCAGTTGTCAGGCCTCGCTCACCTGTGCCGCTCCACGCTGCTGACGGCGAGGAAGCGCGCGGGCTTGTTGGCGCCCCCGTAGCTGCGGGAGCGTCACGATGCGGCCGCAGTTGTCAGGCCTCGCTCACCTGTGCCGCTCCACGCTGCTGACGGCGAGGAAGCGCGCGGGCTTGTTGGCGCCCCCGTAGCTGCGGGAGCGTCACGATGCGGCCGCAGTTGTCAGGCCTCGCTCACCTGTGCCGCTCCACGCTGCTGACGGCGAGGAAGCGCGCGGGCTTGTTGGCGCCCCCGTAGCTGCGGGAGCGTCACGATGCGGCCGCAGTTGTCAGGCCTCGCTCACCTGTGCGGCTCCACGCTGCTGACGGCGAGGAAGCGCGCGGGCTTGTTGGCGCCCCCGTAGCTGCGGGAGCGTCACGATGCGGCCGCAGTTGTCAGGCCTCGCTCACCTGTGCCGCTCCACGCTGCTGACGGCGAGGAAGCGCGCGGGCTTGTTGGCGCCCCCGTAGCTGCGGGAGCGTCACGATGCGGCCGCAGTTGTCAGGCCTCGCTCACCTGTGCCGCTCCACGCTGCTGACGGCGAGGAAGCGCGCGGGCTTGTTGGCGCCCCCGTAGCTGCGGGAGCGTCACGATGCGGCCGCAGTTGTCAGGCCTCGCTCACCTGTGCCGCTCCACGCTGCTGACGGCGAGGAAGCGCGCGGGCTTGTTGGCGCCCCCGTAGCTGCGGGAGCGTCACGATGCGGCCGCAGTTGTCAGGCCTCGCTCACCTGTGCCGCTCCACGCTGCTGACGGCGAGGAAGCGCGCGGGCTTGTTGGCGCCCCCGTAGCTGCGGGAGCGTCACGATGCGGCCGCAGTTGTCAGGCCTCGCTCACCTGTGCCGCTCCACGCTGCTGACGGCGAGGAAGCGCGCGGGCTTGTTGGCGCCCCCGTAGCTGCGGTAGCGCGGCGCGGGGTAGTACTCCGTGGCGTCCAGCGTCACGATGCGGCTGCAGTTCTTCGGGACGTTCTCCACGCGGTCCGACAAGCGTTGGGCAGCCGCTGCCATTATAAAACCAGTTTTCTGAGTGCATCAAGCTTGGCTGATTCAAGATCGAAGAAATCAGACCAGACCGTATATCACTGGAATTCGCAGATTATAGCCTGTGTGTGACAACTAGCAAGCCTTAATCTTTCAAACGGATCTATACATAAGAGCCAGAGCCACTCACTATGCTCTTGCACCATGAGGATCCTCTCCACGCCCACGCTGTCGATGAGGAAGTTGGCGACGACCGGGTCGGCGATGACCAGCGAGTCCAGCGCGGACACGTGCTGCGCGTTCCGCACGACATGCCGCGACACATCGTGCTGCTTGGACAGGAACCTGCTGCAGGTTACGCCCGGCTTGTTCTCTTTGCCGTACACCTGGAACAATTGGAACAAATACCAGAGACTGCGTGGGAGTCATGTTCAGGGTGCTCCAGGCCACATATTGACCTAATGCGGCTTCCATCTGTTTTTAAGTGTCCTATCATGTAAACAAACATGACGTCAAATATGATCAAAGACAATGACTAGTAAGTGAAAATGACAATAAAATATATATGAAGTGTGATTCATAGACAATCTAGACATCGTTATGTCAGATATTTTAGAGTTCATTCGTCCGTTACTTCGATTATTGAAGAAAATCTTAGTATACATTGTATATTGCAGTGGTTACTTGGTTGATTTCAATACTTTGTGAGTTTGTTTAAGTATACAAAAACATTTTGAGTGATGGTTATTGTGCACAGCGAAAAGTGTGACAATATCTTCGAGAAGTGTTTGTTTACATGATAAGACACGTAAAGATGAATAGACCCTGTCGGAATTAAACCCGTTTCCTCAGGATGTTTTCCATGTCAGTATAAAGCAGACATCCCCTAGCATAAGCAAGCGCTACCCTAGTGGGAGTACACTTCCATATTCTCTGGCGCACGCCAGTACAGACGTTCCAAATCCAGTCCATGCCAAGATGTCGGCCTGATGGAACACGGCAAGAAAAATGTTCTAGCTGCTTCAACAGTCTTTCATGCACTTTGATTTATTAGTGGATGGTCAGAGCCTCTCTCACCTTATTCATGAGGCTATACAGCAGGATGCGGTCCTTGTCGTCATTCACGAGGAAGCTCTTGATGTTCCCGCCAAGGATGTGCTCCAGCGCTCCGCCCCATATTTTCTCGCGCACCTTCAGGTAAGCCCCTGCCGACAAATACTCATCATCACATCAGCAGAAACACATTTAGGACTCCCTCGAGGTTAAAGTTATCTGGATTTAAAGAATCGAGGCTTAAAATTCGTCGTTGCACAATTTATAAAATAGCTACGGTACGTCTGATCTCTACGGCAGACGACGCAAAAATGAGAAAGCCAACATGGCGGCGAGCGCGGGCGGTGGTTCTGGGGTTGGCAGGTTAGCAGAGGCGGATGTGACGTCACAGCGATGGCGTGGAGTGACTCATTTAACGCAAACGGCTACTTCCGGTCGTGGGCAGTGGCGCCCTCTCAATTCTACTGGATCCCGGACGTCGAACGGAACAAATAATAAATAATTGGTGTGGTATGGGCGATCTGTAGGGGTTGGTTGGAGGATCGCACGGAGCAAGAAGCTCCATCAACAAAGAAAATAGAACAGAAAATATATAAGACTGAAAGGTAGAATATAAGTAAGAACTTGTGACGAGTGTGTACTTAGAAACACGTTATACAGTTTGTATTTAGGCAAATGCATGTCAATGACATAGATTTGTGGTAGAAGGTCTTGTCGTTATGTATATGCTAGTACTCGGGCAAAAATCAAGGTTTATCCAGGCCCCGTAGCATGGATGGCGTTATCACGCGATAAGTGACAGGATAGGCGCGTCGTCTCGTTCTATCGAACGGTGTCAGCCAGGGACGGAAGCTCTATCCTGTCACTTATCGCGTGATAACGCCATCCATGATACGGGGCCAGAATTGTCTTACACTAGAATCAAGATAGAATCAAAAGCATAGCTAAACGTAGCGACAAGCCTTATTACAAAGAGATGATTATTTTCCTGAACGAAAAGAGGGGAAACATTTCGAGGGGTAATATGGCTTTACACTCTACTTTTCACTTCGACTGCGAGAAAACAGTAAAAGCAAAGAATATCCATCCACAATCAATAATAAATCAACGGCGAAAATATTGTTCAATCTGGCGGCATGATTTTTTAAATTAACAGCTTTGGCACAGATACAAAATATTAACACCACGAAAAAACGCCTCTGACCGTCCATAGCCACCTCCAAACGGCCGAGCGCGGCGGGCAGCATACATGGCATAAGATAAAGCGAGATAGACAACAGTCTATCCCGCTCAATCTTCATAGCTTATGCCGCGCTTGAACGTTTGGACGCGGCTATAGACGGTTAGAGGCGTTTATTTTTTTCATTTTGAATTCGGGAATGAAAAACACCTCATGTTTGAATTGAAATCTGTTTCCTGAGTGGTCGATTTTAATATCTGTTAGGGTCCTACTGGGACTTAATTGAAATGGACTGTATAAATTCAATAGGCTGGTTTATTCCGCCTTAATTACAATGTGGGATGCCCGGCCAAACAAAAGTAAATTTAAATGCGAGAGTCGTCCGTTGCCGGTGGGGTTCGTGAAGCCGAGTGTCGCTCGCCTGTCGCCGCGCTCTCCGCGACGGTGACGTCGCACTGTGTCCGCCGCCCGCGCGTCTCCTCCCGTGCGCATGTCGATCCAGTTCTCAACATGCTCCCCGGGTTGAAGTATGGAAGAAGACTTCAAAAATCTGGAAGAGGACAGATGTTATTAAAGGCCCTCCTAATGGTACCTCTCTTGGTCTTCAGTTCAGCAACTCTAGTGACGCCGTCGTTGACTGGGTACAGCTGAATGACGCGCCCTAGGGACCATAAAAGTGGTGGAAGAGCCCGTTCCTTTATTAAAACTAGCGAACCAAGTTTCAGCTCCTTATTCGAGGTTTGCCATTTAACCTTTTGCTGCAGCAGGCCGACGTATTCAACCGAAAATCGGTTCCAGAAGTCCTGTTTTATAAGCTGGATCCGCTTGAATCTGTCAAGGCGGTTGATGTTCACATGAGACACTGGTGGCTGAGGAATTGACATAAGTGAGCGTCCAAGCAGAAAATGAGAAGGAGTGAGAGCTGTGAAATCGGACGGATCAGTGGAAAATGGGATGAGGGGACGAGAATTCAAAACAGCCTCAATCTCAGTGAGGCAGGTTGCCATTTCCTCATATGTTAAATGAGTGGTTTGCAGCAGTCGCTTGAGATGGTGCTTTGTCGAGCGGACGGCCGCTTCAGCTAGGCCGTTGAAGTGGGGAGTATAAGCCGGTATGAATTTAAATTCGATGCCTTCCTGCGCTACTTGACCCTCGAGGTCTGACTGCGACAAAAACTGAGCTAACTCATTAGACGCACCAACGAAATTAGTTCCGTTGTCGGATGTGATGGTTAAGGGTGTGCCACGACGAGACACAAAGCGTTTTAAGGCGGCTATATACGCTTCGCTGGATAGAGCCGTGACGAGCTCGATGTGGCATGACTTTGTCGAACTGCAGATAAAAATTGCCAAAAAAGATTTAATGAGTCGGCAACCTCTACCTTTACGATCTGCTATCAACACTGGACCTGCGTAGTCAACAGAACAATGCAAAAAAGGGAACTCTAAATCCGTTCGTGATGCAGGTAGCTGCCCCATTATGGGTTCAACTGCCTGTGCCTCAGACTTAAATCTAAAACAACGTACACATTTCTTTACGGTGTTTTTTGCAAGATTTGTGCCACCTAAGGGCCAATAGGATTGCTTAATAGTACCTGGTGTAAATTTAAAAGGATTAATAGGGATTACCTCGTTTCCTGCTGCGGTGAATACCTGATGTGCTGGTTCAGTTGATATTCTTCGGCAATCCAATCACTTTCTTTTTACTTGCAAGTTTTATAGATTATTTTGAGAGTTAATTTGAGGTTTATTTATGTTTCAAGGTATTTTTGGGTTTTTCATAGAGGAGATGCGCGCGCGCGATGATTTTGAGTTTTTTGTAGTAACAATATGGCGACTGGACGTGACGTCACAGGCACTTGGTATGTACCGGAAGCGTTACTGCCAACTTCCGCAGAGGTAAGGGGAAAAGGATGCGTTCGGAAACTAATAGAATAAGGATATGGATAATATTTTTATAAAAGTGTGTGTGGTGTGATGTAATATGTTTTTTATTGAATTCGGCCAAACCATACTCCCCCGCCTTGGAGTGTACTCCAACATTAAATTATGAATAAGATTGACATAATAAATTAAATATAAACTTCTTTCACATATACAAAGCAATACTTATTATTATTATTATTATTTTACAAATCTATAGAATGTGAAAGATTCTTAATTCTAAATTATTATAAGTATATAAGTATTATTGAGTGGGTAGAGGACACACTCTGACTACAGGACGAATGTAAGTACCAGTTTTAGTTTTGACCTTTACAACCCGAGTAACACCATCATTACCAGGGTAAGTCTCCTCTATCACAGCAAGAGGCCAACACAAAAGAGGAAGTTTTTCTTCCTTTAATATCACTACTTGTCCCTTTTTTACAGGGTTAGAAACAGTGTTCCATTTTTCTCGACTCTGCAATGAGGTAAGATATTCAATGTGCCATCTTTTCCAGTAAGATTGGACCATTTTGTCAATTAATTTATATCTTTGTAAACGCGACATAGGAATATCATCTAAATTTACCGCCGGTATATATTTTAAAGGGCTCAAATTTAGAAAATGTGACGGCGTGAGAGCCAACGGTTCAGAGGGGTCACTACTGAGAACACATAGAGGCCTAGAGTTCATGAGTGCTTCTATTTGTATAAGCACTGTATTCATCTCCTCATATGTCAAAATTTGAGAGCCAATTGCTTTGTGAAGATGTACTTTGACACACTTTACATTACTCTCCCATATTCCACTCATGTGTGGAGCATAAGGTGGCTGAATCCTGAATTCGATCTTTTGGGGAGTTAATTCACGAATGATAGCCTTGTTATATTCTTCCGAACAAACTACCGAATAAATTTCGTTAAATTGGTTACGAGCACCAATGAAATTCTTGCCTCCGTCACTCATGATAAGCGATACGGGGCCGCGGCGTGAAATGAAGCGTTTGAATGCAGCGATATACATTTCTGTTGACAGATCAGAGACTAATTCCAAATGAATTGCTTTGGACACTAGGTCCACGAATAAGCATACATAAGCCTTTTGACTTTTAATTCCTCTTTTCTTACTCATTGTTATGTATAGAGGACCCATATAGTCGACTCCACATTTTGAAAAGCATTTCTGTTGAGTAACGCGAAATTCGGGCAAGTTTCCCATAAAGGGATACAATTCTTTAGGTTTATGTTTAAAACATTTATTACAGGCGTGGATAACCTTGCGAACTATGCTACGAGCAGGTAGCACCCAGTATTCATGCCTGAGCAAGCCTAGGACTAACCCAGGTCCTGTGTGAAAGTTTTTGCGATGATAATGTTCAATGAGTAAACGCGCTATTCTACTCTTTGCGGGGACGAGTATTGGATGCTTTTGCTCATATGTCATGGGAGCATTATTTAAACGTCCACCGACACGAAGGACACCGTTATCATCAATGAAAGCATTTAATTTTCTAAGAGGGGCGCGAAGAGTTTTATTATTTTTAATGGCATCAATGTCAGAAGCAAAGTATGCAGATTGGACTACTTTAATGAGGTAAGTTTCAGAGACATTGAAATCAGTTATGCTAATAGAACCACTACTCTTTAATATTTTTGCAAATCGTAAGACATATGTTACTGCATTTAACAGTTTAGTCCAAATTGACATACGCTCAATGAGTGCCAACAGCGGGTGAGTTTCATTTTGAGTATCTAGTTTCTGAACCAACGAGACCGACTTTGATTCGGGAATATCCGCAGGAATATTCAATTTATTAAAAGAGCTTATGGGCCAGTTTTCACATGGTAATGCAAGCCATTCAGGACCATCAAACCACGATTTATTATTGATTAACTTATTTGGTGTGACAGGGCGTGAAACAAGGTCACTTGGGTTTTCATGGCCAGGAATATGATACCAGTACTGCGGGGCTAATACATCATGTATTGCAGAAGTTCTGTTCGCAATAAATGTTTGCCACCTGTGCGGTGATGAATGAATCCATGCAAGTGTAATGGTTGAATCAGAAAAAGCGAGCGTAGTGTTGACTTGACATCTTTTATTAATAGTTTTTAGAGCAGTCTGTATAAGTTGAGAGAGTAGATGAGCTGCACAAAGTTCGAGCCGAGCCAAAGTTATCTTTTTCAGAGGAGCGAGGCGAGAGCGAGCACACAGTAATGCCACATGTGAAGCTTCAGAGGTCAAAGAGCCAATCCGTAAGTATATAACAGCTCCATAGCATTTCTCACTTGAGTCTGCGAATCCCAAAAGGCTAATATATGAATTTTCATCTATACCTACATGTCTTGGTATTTGAATCTGAGACAGATTTGACAGTTCTATTTTTATCTGAGACCAGACTCTACAAATGTCACTAGGGACATCTTCATCCCAGGAAAGAAGGCGTTTCCAACACTCTTGTATTAAAAGTTTCATGTAAGCGGTGAGTGGAGCAAGTAAACCTAGTGGATCATATAGAGCAGCGGTTTGAGCAAGAATTGATCGCTTGGTGCAATTTTCAGTATCTGAGCAATTAACCTTAAAGGTGAAATGGTCTTTCACTGGGTCCCAACGGAGTCCAACTAATTTGGTTTCTGACTCAGAGTCAAAATTTAAACTTTTTGAGGCCCGAGATTCTACAGGTATGTTTTGTAGAAATTGAGGTGAATTTGAGATCCACTTGGTCAACTTAAAACCACCACTGGCAAACATATTAACCAATTGGTTATACAATTCAAGTGCTTCACTAGGTGAAGCAACAGAATGAATGAAGTCATCCATATAAGAATAGAGCGGAGCAACTTGGGAGGCTTTCGGGTACTTGTGCCCTTCATCTTGAGCGAGTTGGCGAACCACTCTCATAGCGAGATAAGGCGAACATTTCAGTCCAAATGCAAGCCTTTGGAACTCATATGTTTGAATGGGTTCAGTGTCTGGGTTAAACCTGAATAGTATTCTTTGAAAGGCTTTATGTTCAGTTATCAATTTAAGTTGGAAATACATTTTTTCCAGATCTGCTGATACAGCGACAGAGAATAAGCGGAGATTTATCAACAAATCGAATATGTTTGTTTGCAGGTTAGCACCGCAATGTAAAATGTCATTCAGGCTTTTGCCAGATGATGTCTTGGAACTGGCATCGAGAACAATTCTGATTTTAGAGGTGTCTTTGTCAGGTCGATACACTGCTCTGTGCGGTATATGATAAGTGAGAGGTGCGGTTGAAGGTTCAGACACTTTAGCTAAAAAACCTTTATCTATGTAATCTTGCATGGTTGTGTTATAACCTGAGCGTAATTCCAGCTGAGAATCTAACTTGCGTTCAAGCGACAAGAGACGGCGGGTGGCGTTTTTGTAAGAGTCCCCTAACATTAGGGGATCATCCGAAAAAGGCAATGAGACGACATATCGACCGTCCGATTCGCGAGACACAGTTTCGTTGAACATTTGTTCGCACTGTTGTTCTTCGGGACACAATATTTTGCGCGCGGGTAATGTTTCGAGGTTCCAAAATTGTTGGACTAAATTGTCTAATTTATTGTTGTCCTCAATAAAAGCGTGAAAGGAATGATTATTTGTTGAATACGAATTACCTTCCGCTTCACCCATGATTATATACCCCAAGGAAGTTTCCAAGGCAACAGCGCGAGTATCTGGGTGCGTGATTTTACCGGCTCGGAGTAAATGCGGGAATAATCCAGACCCGACAACGCAGTCTATTTCTGATGGCATGTAAAACAACTCATCAGCAAGTGTTACGTTTTTAAAATATTCTAATATTTTTGTATTTAGACGCGTAGTGGGCAAATTACCTGTAATTTGTTCGACGACAGCGGCTTTTATTGAATACTGGCAGCGAGGATCGGTTCTTGATCTGAATACTATTGTCGTATAACCTAGCACGGGTTTCACCGACATACCTATTCCATGCACGGATGAAGGTTGGTATTTTATGTTTAATTTCAGTCTCTGACAACAGGATTTCGTTATGAAATTTGCCGTTGACCCTGTGTCTAAGAGAATTCTCATATTAGCGGTATTCACTTCACTTTCACTATTCAACACTTTTACACAAGCTGTAGGCACAACGTCGTTGTAAAATGTGCACGAGTTTACGTCAGAGGTGACAAAACACTGAGTATTACTCGATTGTTTTTCACGCGGCGGCGGCGGCGCCATGTTTGTGTTTACCGTTTGTCCGGAAACTGATCCGACTAGCGAGTCTTGCGCAGTAACAGCGCAGGCGAGCGATGCGGAATTCGAGGGGGTCGAGTTTGAGGGAAATATGTTTGTTTCGCTCGCACTTAGCGTCTGCGGCTCGAGAAACGTCAAAACATTAGCTCGCGGTCGCGGCGGCGGCGGTGTATCAAAGCGTTGAATATTATTTGGTTGGTACACAAAATTGTCAATGTGTAACAGAGAGTGATGTTTCCGATTGCATTTGGCACAAGTTCTGATCGATTTACATTCTTTTATGTTATGAAATCCGAGGCATTTTTTACAAAACGAATGTTTGGTAACAATTGAGTATCTAGCATTCGCGTCAAGGTCGTTAAATCTTTTACAGAAATACAAGGGATGTTTCTCATTATTACAAACGATGCAAGTATGCATGTTTGTGATGTTTGCGGAAGCGGTGTGCGAAGGCGGAGCGGTAGGTATCGAAAGCGGTTGAGCGGTTTGCGAGAATTGCGAGTTAATCACGTATGAATGATAGGGTTTGTTTTTATAAGCGGTTTGTGAGTAACTTTGTTTAGCGGGTGCGCGGAAAGTATTTGTTATATTTAACTCAGAGCGTGACAATACTTTGCTTTGATCTTTTACGAACTGTTCGAGAGACGCGAATGTAGGTATTTTCTGCGAGCGGCAGCTTTGTTCAAAGAGTTGAACGGTGTCTTTGTCGAGCTTGTTGAGAGCTATATGCGTAATCATGAAATCTGCTAAATCTTCCAGAGTTAATGACTTAAGAGCTGCAACTGATGCGCAATATTGCTCAACAAATGAGTCAAGGTTATGCGGAGACGCGGTTGTTAGGGGTTTGAATTTGAACATCTTATCTAAATACTGAGTACCTAACGTACGTTCATCTTGGTATTTCTCAACGAGTAAATTCCAAATGATGTTATAATTGGAGGCAACAGGGAGGACTCCTGCGATGACAGAGGAAACCGGCCCAGATAGTTTCGAGACTAAATACTGAACGCGTTCGGCGTCTGATAGGTGTTCATTCTCGTGAATCATTTCTTTAAAGTTTTGGTAAAACAGCGGCCATCGCGCTGGGTCGCCGTTGAATGAAATCAACTCTAAAGCTGGTAATTTAGGTATAGGCCTGCTGTTAGGTACCGAGTGTACTGACCTTGAGGGTGCGGACTCTGCTTTAACTGAACTAACGAGCGATTCTTCCGTCGATCGAATATGACAGTACATTTCATCGAAGGCTTCGACGGCCTTGAAGTCGACCTCGAGCTCGGGATTGAGGGTCATCGTTAGGCGATTCATTTCATTAACCACATCTGTGAATTCTGTTCTTAGTTTATCTAGCGTTTTTGTTCTGATAAGAAACTTCTTCTGTTCTTCCGCGGTTGTTACATTTCGACTCAAGTCGTAAACATTTTGTAATATGGCGAAAAAGCTTTTCCTTTTGCCATCTAAAAGTTTTAAATCTATATTCATAGCCATTTTTAAATACTAATGTACATATCAATTAACGAAATAAGGTTAGAAATCTAAAATACGTGGAAAATGGCGAGACGGGTATGAGATGTACGAGTTGTGTAATTTGAAAATGTGCGAATAAATAACAAAATATGCAAAGATTCTAAAGTGTAACTGTAAAATATCACGGGGAGAAGGACCAAAAAGGAGGATGGTGTAAATTTAAAAGGATTAATAGGGATTACCTCGTTTCCTGCTGCGGTGAATACCTGATGTGCTGGTTCAGTTGATATTCTTCGGCAATCCAATCACTTTCTTTTTACTTGCAAGTTTTATAGATTATTTTGAGAGTTAATTTGAGGTTTATTTATGTTTCAAGGTATTTTTGGGTTTTTCATAGAGGAGATGCGCGCGCGCGATGATTTTGAGTTTTTTGTAGTAACAATATGGCGACTGGACGTGACGTCACAGGCACTTGGTATGTACCGGAAGCGTTACTGCCAACTTCCGCAGAGGTAAGGGGAAAAGGATGCGTTCGGAAACTAATAGAATAAGGATATGGATAATATTTTTATAAAAGTGTGTGTGGTGTGATGTAATATGTTTTTTATTGAATTCGGCCAAACCAGTACCTAGCAGCAGACGTGGTGGGGCATGTAAACATTTGATGTGGAAGTGTCTGAATATGATTTTGGTTAGATGGTGCTTACTACATAAAATGATGGGGTGCTTTGTGTCATAACTGTATGGGGAGTTATCAAGCCTGCCACCAACTCGCATGATATGATTGCTATCTAAAAATGGGGTTACTGAAATTAATCGATTTTTTTTAGGTAGTGCCTTGCCGGCTTTTAAAATAGCATATTCGGCAGGAAACATTTCCAACTGACCTTTACGCGTTATTAAATTTAATGAATTTTGTAGTTCTTGAACCGAAAGATGACCAGTCAACTTGTTGGTCCGATTCTTGCAATTATGTATAAATCTTTGTAAATATGCTATTATATTTTGTAAATTAGTTAGTTTAGATTTGTTATTAATGACGTTAGCTACGTGATCCATGTGGGAATCATTATCAAGCGCGAAAGAACAAGTAGTCAACTCAGGTAGATCGTGTTTCACGTTCAAGTTGGGCATTGTTGGCCATTCAGATTCATTTTCTGATAAAAATGTAGGCCCTGACCACCACAACGATGAACTGCTGATCTGGTCAGCCTTCAGCCCACGAGAAACAAGATCCGCCGGATTGTCTTTCGACGGTACGTAGCTCCACGTGTGACTCCCCGTGCTCTCTTGAATCTCATGTACCCTGTTGCGAGTGGTATTGAGGGCATAACTTTCCTCACAAGCACGTTCCTCTGGGGACAAAGAGTGCTTGACTTCGACAGTATCAAATTCCCAAAAACGAGCTAAGTCTGGATTGGTCTCCTCGATCACAAAATGACAAACGGGAGCAGAAGACGGTGACTTAAGGCGGGCAACATACCCTGATACCAGCCAACCCAGCTTAGTTTCGAACAACTTCGGTTGATTTTTACCTAAGTCGATTGAGTTATTGCATAAGACGGACCAAAATACGTCGGCCCCGACTAAAATGTCTATTGCTGACGGTACATTGAAGGTAGGGTCAGCTAGACTTATTCCCATTGGAAGAGGAATGTGGCCTATGTCAATATACGATGACGGTAATGACTTCGTTATATGAGGCAAGATAAGACAGTCAACAGTGAAGCTATAATCATTGTAATACGACATTATTTTAAGACTGCAAGACTGTGTAATATTCGAAGTATTATTATTGATACCTGTCACCGTGGAGCTCGCACTACGCCGCGACAAACCCAGCTTACCGCAGAGCGATTCGGTAACGAAGTTTGCCGAACTGCCATTATCAAGTAGCAGCCGAGCAGAACGCACGTCGCCCGCGCAGTCGAGCACCTTCACGATCGCTGTGGAAAGCAAAACATACGGCGGAGTAGTATGCTGCGGTATATCGCTAGAGTTAGCGTAATGACTAACTGAAGGCATCGGAGACTCATTTAAATGCTGCTGTGTGTCGCTAGAATTAGCGTAGTGACTTACTAAAGGCATCGGGGGCTCAGGTACCACTAAAGACTCATGTAAATGTAGAAGCGTGCTGTGCCTTTTTTTGCAATATTTACATGACACTAGTCTGCAATTATTTTCTAGGTGCCCCGGACGTAAACAATTAAGACAGACCTTTGATTCCTTGGCCTTTTGAATACGATTTTCGATAGGGAGGGCTCTGAATGTTTCACAGTTGAAGAGAAAATGATTTTGGTTGCACATTGGGCACGTTAATGGTTTTCTTGTAAATTTGTTTAATGGTTTGCTGAAATTTTTATTTGGAGTGAAATTATTGTTACTAGTAGCTATAAGCAGGTTAGTACTAGATTTATAAGGTTCAGTTTTATCATTTTTACCTTTACTTTCTTGCAAAGTCTCCAACAAGTCTGCTCTGTTGCAAAGAAAGGTAATGAAAATGTCTAATGAAGGAGGATTAGTTAGACTATTTCTGTGCTCTTCCCATACCCTATGCGTGACACTATCGAGTTTTTCTGACATCATATGTATGATTAAAGTGTCCCAATGTTGCGTTTGTTCGCCTAAAGTGGAAAGTGCGCGAAGATTTTTGTTTGTAATGTCTATAAGGCGACGAATAGACGAACAAGACTCGTTACGCATATGCTCAACGTTAAAAAGTTCTCTGACGTGATTATTAACGAGCAATCTCTTGTTATCGTACCTACTGCTCAATAACTTCCAAGCGGAGTGATAGTTCTCGCCTTTAAAATCCAAATTATCAATCACGAGCAACGCACTACCTTTTAAAGATGCGCGAAGATAATGCAACTTATTAATGTTATCCATATCATCTCTGGAATGTATTAATGAGACAAAAGTATCCCTGAACTCGAGCCAGTGTTGATAGTGACCTTGAAACACGGGTAAATCTATTTTTGGCAATCTAACACAGTTAAGTCTATGACCACCTGCCTGTGCATCCTCGAAGCTCGTCACGGATCCATCCCGCTCAGCGTCCACAGGCTTGGACATCGGGCGCGCGCCGAGCAGACTGCGCGCCCTCGCCACCAGCTCGTGGTACTTTGCCTCGAATTCTTCCCGCTCCGAGTCCAAGGTTTCCGAAAGCATGTCGATGTCATCCTGTAATTTGTCGTAATCCGCGTATAAGGCATCGAACTTACCAAAACGGCTTTCTAAGTCTAATAGTTGCACGGTGCTAGGGTTTATTAATGTACTAAATTCCTCTAGGTATTTATCAAAGATGGTCATTTTACCCTTCATACAACTACGCTTCCTAATAAGCTGGACCAACAGGTTCTTCCGTAGTCATATTAACAGCTGTATTAGCGATAAGCTGAGGTTAATGACTCAAATGAAATAACTACTTTATGTTTTAATGATGTAGCAAAATGCACCGCAGATTAACCTTGAAATATGCACAAAGCAACAGATGGGCTAGCGGTCGCTATGCGCTGATAAGAAGCGAGCGAACTGCGTAAAGTAAAAAATCCCGTTATTCGAAACAGATTTGATGCATTAACTTAGCGAAACTAAGCCTTGTAAGCGTTATAAATAAGGATGCTAGGATATTTAGTTCGCTATAAACGTGTGCAATAGATTTGCGAAGTTAAATAAGTAAATGAAATGGCAAAGCACTCACTAAAATTAAGCTGTTTTGAATTTTAACTTTGTATGAACAAGGAAAGGCTAAGGCTAATAAAATGGAACGAACTCACGAATGATCAAACCGTCCAAAAGTGAATCGTGATCGATGATGTTGGCTTTCCTTTGTCTTGAAGATGACTCGAACTTTCGAGGGGTCCAAAGTCCGTTGCAGTGACGACCTCTAAATGACTTCTGCTCTCTGACGTGTGCGGTTGCTAGGCGAAGAAATAGGTGCTCGATGAACCGACGATAATGAAGAGGCTTCACCAAGTATCTTCTGTAGCTGAAGACCGCAACTGAAGGGCCACGAGATCGAAGTGGCAGGGCGTGGCGTTATTCCCGCTAATTAAGACGGTGAGATCCTAAAGGACCAATGTTAGGGTCCTACTGGGACTTAATTGAAATGGACTGTATAAATTCAATAGGCTGGTTTATTCCGCCTTAATTACAATGTGGGATGCCCGGCCAAACAAAAGTAAATTTAAATGCGAGAGTCGTCCGTTGCCGGTGGGGTTCGTGAAGCCGAGTGTCGCTCGCCTGTCGCCGCGCTCTCCGCGACGGTGACGTCGCACTGTGTCCGCCGCCCGCGCGTCTCCTCCCGTGCGCATGTCGATCCAGTTCTCAACAATATCTGGCTGTATTCTTGATAGCAAATACAAATGTTTTTTTAGAGTTGTAATTGGTGGATTTAATACGATGAAGTGTTTTGATAGGTTCCATTTAAATGTTTTAAAAATCACAAATATGTATACATATTTCCCCTAGTGGCTAAATTAACTATTTAAGGAGGCTAATATTACATTGTGGCGGGGGCGTAAGTGGAATATTGCGAACTTTTGATGACTCGAATTTGCAATATTCTTACGCCCGTGTTATACAGAATGTTTTTCATTACATTTGCGACGAAATAATAACTACAAAAGACAGAAAAATCTATGTTTCATACAACCGCACCAATCAAAAATTACGAAATTGACAACTTCACTTCCAGATCAGTGCGAGTGGAGCGCGCAGCTTCAATATTTCAACCATCACAGAGCAGTACAGTAGTATTCTTGCGGCGCGTGGCCAACCAGATTTTTTTCAATCAATCACAGAGTAGAATTCTTGTGGCGCGCGGCCAACTAGATTGGCTTAAACCAATCAGATCACATACCAGCCCATAACTCCCGTGGGAACAATTAAGGCAATTGTCCTTCTGTATACAGGCATGGAATAACACCATTTACGAGCAAGTGTGAAGAAAAACCTAATTTTCGAGCATGAGAAGTGAGAAAGCTATGAAAGGAGCCACAAGCGAACACATACCGACGGGTCCGCGCGGCGCCTGCGTGAACTGGCCGCGCGCGACGGCCTCGTCCACGAGCCTGCGCAGCGCCACCACGCTGTTGCCGTACACGCCCAGCGAGTCCGAGGCGTTTCCGCGGGACTCCAGCTCGTGGACCTCCTGTTTCAGTTTAGCTGTCAACCAAAGTAAACTAAATGAATATGCTCTGACAATCTTACTCTTATCAACCTATAGACGCCGTCAATGGACTTTGCTAACTATGCAAACAAAGGACGTAACTTTGTTTTGTCGATGTTTCTCCTTGAATTTTCACATCACCAAATCAAACACCACTGAAACTAGACACTATTGAACCGGTCGTTACCGTAAAATACAAAACCACAAAATATATAACTGAATCTTGGATATTTCATTAAAAGTTCATAATGCATGCCCTGATGCAATGACGTTTTTGTTTCTTTTAAATTCTACAATAGGGAATATTCATGACATTTTTTTATTTTTTTTATCTATTCTATAAGTAATTATATAACCGGAAAAAAATATAACACTTTCACAATATTATTAAATAAGCTAAAAAAAAATAATTAAAATTACTATCATTTTCGGACGATCAAAACGCCACCATTTTGGCGCGCTCATTTGTGACGTCACCGTGCAGCTTAGTGCACGGCGGTTCTTAAACAAATTAACAACAAAGTGTTGATTCGCACTTTTAATAAATGTGAGTGATTAAAGCTTATAAGATCAACTTATTGTAATGGAAGAGCACACAAAAGCTTATTATAAATATTGTATTGTCCCTATGTGTGAAAATCACATTAAAACTGCAAATATTTTCATATGCCCAAAGGTGCAAATATAAGGATAAAGTGGTGTAAGGCGATGAGGAGAGATAATGTATCGTGCTTGAGTAGTTTATATTGTTGTGAAGATCATTTCGACGTGAGTATTAAATATGTATGTCCCTAAAATCTTTTTTATTACGACTCGCGAACAATATAGGTAAACAATAACCTAACCTCAAAATTGTATTATATACTTATTCATAAAACTATTCTGATTCCCAATTTTTTTAGTTATTAATGTTACAAATATTATGATTTTTGTTGATCAACAGCTGACTACGAGTGTTGATTTTGATCAAGAAACCTTTTAGCTAAGTTTCTTTTTTTGCACTGTTGATCGAAGAAAGTTAAAAGAATTTAATCCTTTTTACTGAGTGACCTACACAAATTTGTTTTATTTATAAGCCTTGACGAAAACAACCTAGTTTGTTAAAGTTCATAAAGATGTTCTCAACATTTAACATTCCTAATAGGTACCTACATATCTTTGATTATATAATACTAGCTTCTGCCCGCGACTCCGTCCGCGTGGAACTCGTTTATACTATCTCTATACCAAATTTCATCCAAATCGGTTCAGCAGTTTAAGCGTGAAGAGGTAACAAACAGACAGACAGACACACTTTCGCATTTATAATTTATTATTAAGTAAGTATATATAAAATATATAATATAACTAGCTTCTGCCCGCGACTCCGTCCGCGTGGAACTCGTTTATATCGTAGCTCCCCCCATATCCCCCAAAGGGATGAAGTGGGGGTGAAAGTTTGTATGGAGCTACGATATAAATGAGTTCCACGCGGACGGAGTCGCGGGCAGAAGTTAGTATATATAATATATAAAGTTATAGTATAGTAAAATAGTATATAGTATGGATAAATATCTATCTACTAGTTTTTTATTCCACTTATTTAACAAAGACACCTATTTGAAGTAGTTTAAAAGTCTAGCTATTTGAATCGCCAAAATAGGTTATAATTATTTAATTGACCAATCTCACGAGTATAAAAACAAGGAATATGAAAATTTATTGAATATCTGTAACTTATTTACCGAGAGATTTAGACGAGAGTGAATAGGCACTATCTAGGTATGCATGTAACACCCTCGACCTCATCATCACTTACCATCAGGCGAGATAGGGGTCAAATGCGTACCTATACTCAATAAAAAAAAAAAAAAAAAAAACTTATTTACCTTGCAGCTTTTACTCCTCTTAGTTCAGCGGACGTAAAGTCACAAATATTTGCGAAGTATGTATTAAATTTAGTCATCATGAACACATCAATTTTAGGCAGATTATCCGACTGTGCCTTGACAAAACCGCCTTCAGTCATTGTGGCGAGTCTTTTTTCACTTAATAATTACCAAAAAACACTGATTATTTATCATAAACAGCGGCCAAACAATGCGAATAACTTTCAATAATCATACTAACGACCTGCACGGTGACGTCACGTTTCGCTCCGCCAATAGCGTTGCGTTTTGGAAATTTGCGAGGGAATTTGAAAAATAGTACTTTTAAACAATTTATTTTATCAATAGAAACATGATAATTTGAAAAAATAATCATGTGTGTATATTTATTAAGCAATATAGATTACACGTGATTTTTTTTGTCCATTTCTAAATCACATGCATATTCCCTATTGTCTATGTGTTGTGACTTAAGTTGGTGATATTGTAAAGCCGCTACACACTACCCAACTCACGATCTGTAGTATCTGTACCTGCCATCGCGGTTGTGTACACTACGCAGTAGTTTTATGAGTGGGTAATGAATCGTAGTGTTTTAACAGTGGGTAAAGGGTTTAAAAAAGAATTAAAAATACCTAGGCGTTTTTTAATTTCGATATTTTAATATTCGATATGTTTTGACATATAAGAGTACAGTAAGAGTGTTCGCCATCACTAGTAAATTCATCATTCAGAGACAATTTCAATATGGCGGTTTGTTTACATATTTAGCAAAGTCCATTGACGGCGACTTAGTCATAATCATAATCATTTGTGTGTATAAAAGATGTTAAAGCTATTAACGTTTCAACACAACCCTGAGAGGACACTGCAGCTGAATATATAGACAATATAATTTCAATAAAGTACAATTAACAATTTTAAATAAGAATATTATTATCCCAAATTATTAGTCCCAATCCCAAACTAAACAAAGCTTGTATAGGTACTAAATGACGATATACATACTTATATAGATAATAAATACTTATACAGGGTGTAACAAAAATGGGTTGTGAACGGAGCAAGGGCATATTCGGTAGCGCATTGCGATTCCAAATATGCATTAGTTAATGTTTTTTTTATTTTTTGATTATTTTTGTTTACATTAAGATTTTTGTTTTTGTTTACATCACAGTCTTTGTTTTTGTTGACATTGCTTGTGTATGATAACGTTTCCCCGGCAGGGTGAAGGGTGGGAGGGTTTATTTCATTTTCAACCGCTGCGCACACAGCTGCATTATGAAAACAAATGTTTTGTGTATGTTTTTCTGACACTCAGGCTTTTACGTTTTTGATGTCATACACAAGCAATATCAACAAAAACAAAGACTCTAAATGTAAATAAAAACAAAAATTTCAATGTAAACAAAAACAAATGAAAAAAATAAACAAATGCATTTTTGTAATCGCAATACGCTACCGAACATGCCCTTCATCGGTTCACACCCCATTTTAGATGCAATCTGTATACATACATAGAAAACATCCATGTGCTCATCATACAAATAAATGCCCTTATTTGGATTCGATTCAGATGGTTTTCCTCTTGGACCTCGGAATATAATGTACCATCTTGTATTTACCTATGAAAGCAATAAAGATGCTGATACTGATACCTCTGTCTTCGTAGGCAGGGTCACTACCAACTAGGCTAAGAAGGTCGTCGAAATCGTTAATACAAATAGAAAGAAAGAAGGATACATTTATTCACAAACACAGGACACACATTCGACGACCGCTTTAGCCTAGGTGGTAGTGACCCTGCCTACGAAGCAAGAGGTCCTGGGTGTGATGAGCACGAATATTTGTTGATGGATGTTTTTTTTATGTATTTAAGTATTTATTTATCTATATAAGTAAGTTTATCGTCGTCTAGTCCCCATAGTACAAGCTTTGCTTAGTTTGGGACTAGGTCAATTTATGTAAGATTGTACCCTAATATTTATATATATTTACATATTAAACAACTAGCTTCCGCCCGCGACTTCGTCTGCGTGGACCCGGAATAAAAACTATCCTATATTTTAATCCAGGCTATAAACTATCTTCTTGCTAAATTTCATCTAAATCCGTTGAGCCGTTTAAGCATGTATGAGTAACAAACATCCAAACTTTCGCATTTATAATATACGGTAGATTAAGCTTGTGAGCAATTATTTCCAGGTGGTTTTAAATGAAAAAAAAAAAAAAAGGACCTTGCACTCCGGGAGTGCCGGCAGAAGTGAAAACTCAATAACATCCCAATTGTTACTAACACTATTATGGATCTCGGTCTGAATTAAACAATTTTTATTTTTATTTATTTTTATAACATTGTAACAGTTTTTCGATCAGGTGACGTGACATCTTACGGTGTCACCCTAAAAATGAATTTGACGCAAATTTATAAACAATTATCAATTATTTAGGCGGACGGCCCGCGGGCGCGTTGGGTGCGACGGGCCCAACGCGCCGCCGCGGCGCAACGGTGCCGGGGTCCGGCGCGCCGACGGGCGGCGGCAAACACAATACCAATTTGTTTACGTCACACCTGGCCATAATGTGAGTTTTACCGCACCCAGGGCGTACGGTAAAACACGCATTATGGCCAGGTGAAGACGTAAAATTGTGTACTCACCACGGGCAGTAAAAAAGAAAGCCCTCTATCGCATATTTACACCCCTCGCCTGCGGCTCGGGTCTCAAATACCTACGATTTCGAGCTTTCTTTCTTTTACAGCCCTTGGTAAGTAATGTACTATTTTGCCATTGCCAAATATTTTTCAAAGCTTTATCTCTTTAGGAATAACGTCTAAATTCGAACTATTCGAATTAGCACAGCAGACGGCGGTGGCGACCAAAATATCAATTTGTTTTTTCCGTTGATAAATATGTTTCTAAGCTTTATCTCTTTAGGAATAACGCCCAAATTCGAACTATTCGAATTTTCTCAATAGCAAAACGGTGAAGGACGCGTTGGTATTATTACAAATTTATTTGCAGAATATGCTACTGCAAAAAGTGTTTAACGGCTTTATACTCTTACGAATAGCGTTCAGTTTTGAATGAAGTTGAATCGGTTAGCAGCAAAAAGTGACCTCCTTCACATCTGACGTCACAAAACTCTGTCGCGTATTTAACAATTTATCCCCATCCCAAAAAGTGCTCAGCGCCGCTAAAGAAAATTACTTTAGCGCTTTAGCTTTTCACTTCAAAAAAAAATACTTTAAATTCAGTTTAAGGTGAGTGTGGGCAAGAGTAACATCGGGGGAAGAGGGTCAAAAGCTTCTCCAGCTAATTCTTTTGAATTGAGCGCCTTTTTGTACCGTCGGTAAAACAGAGGCGTGTATTAGTTCCATCGTCAAATCATAGATGTCTCTTTCACACGCCATATTGAAACAAAACGCGGTTTATTTTGACTGGTTACGACTTGTGTTAAGTGGAAGTGCACGTGTATAATTCAAAAGCGGTTTTGTGTGATTTATGGCTGTTAATTCGGATTTGTTTGTTGGTGAGTCGAATATTTATAGTTTATTTCTGTTCGTACCTGACTGTACTTCACTTTATTTGTTAATGTCCGTACCTGACTGTACTTCACTTCACTTTATTATATACCCGGTTGTACTGACTTGTTTTTGGTTACTGATTTGAGCTTGAAGGCGACTAGAACCCATGATTTCAGGAAAAATCTTGTTAGCGTGTTTCTACTAAGGATATCGGCATCTAGCGGCTAATTAATGAACTAATTTTGATATGTACATAATTTCTTTAATGTTCCGTCGGCGACGTGTGGCGTATCGTATGTGCTACGTACTTTTGTTGTCTTTATGAGGCTCTTTCTGTTCATATCTAAGGTAATTGCGTTTTCTCTCCTCTCAGGTTGTATGGCAGACATGAATTCTTCGCTGTTGTAGTTCTAAGCCTTTCTTGCTCATCACTTGTTGGAGCTGCTCATGTGCTTTTAATGCAGACTTTACATCGTCAAAGCCCGTAAGTACCGTAAGTACATCGTCCATGTAGAAGTCTCTGTTAGTGATTTCAGATACTGCAGGAAATGCTTCTCTTTCTTCTTTGGCCAGCTGTTTTAAGGTTCCAATCGCCAAATACGGGGCTGAGGCTGTACCAAATGTGACTGTAAGCATTCTGAAATCTTGAATTTCTTCATTTGGATCGAATCTGTACACAATTCTTTGATAGTCAGTGTCTGTTTCTCGCACTTTAATCTGACGATACATCTTGACGATGTCTGCGACGAAGCATATCTTGTGTTGTCTCCATCTCATGATGACGTCTCTCAACTCCTCCAGTAGAGTTGCGCCAACTAATAATTCATCATTGAGAGATACTCCATTACTTCCTTTGCAGGATGCGTCGAATACGACTCGTACTTTTGTTGTCTCTCTATCCTCACGTACTACTGCATGATGCGGCAGGTAAACTGTCTTCATATCTCCATTAGGTTTATCCACCCGTTTCATGTGACTCAAGGTAAGGTACTCTTTGATAACATTGTCATACTCTGTTTTCAATTTACTGTTGTGTGCTAGCTTCCTCTCAAGACATTCCAGTCTTTTCACAGCAATTGTGCGGGAGTGTTCGGGTAGAATCGGTGCGTCTCGTACGAATGGTAGTCCCACTATGAATCTTCCATCCTTGTCTCTAGCTACTGTTTTCTCATCTCTTCAGCTCTTGTCTCAAGTGGCGTCAGAGTGTGTTTGCTCTCAATCTCTAGCGTGTCCGATTCATTTCATTTTCATTCCATTTATTCCTTGATAAAACGTAGTTTTACATGTCAAATTTTTGTCAAGATCTTAAATAACATTTATACACATCTTATATAACAAAACAAGTATGTCTCAGTTTACAATACGGTATAATTATGGTTAGTACATTTGTTTATTTGTCAATGTTTCAGGAAGAAAGATATTTTATACTTCCTAATAGTATCAGTTGGTTGGGTAGCGAGCCAGTTAAAAAGTTGTGTGGCTGTCAGTATACCTATTTAATTCATAAATTCGTTTATGGAATAGCATGCATCGGATGCTAGTTTAATTTTAAGTCTATTAACAAAACACCTCATACTCGGCGCGCTTTTGACATCCTGGGGCAACTTGTTGTAAATCTTGGGTCCCATCGAGTGAAGACATTTTTTGGCCTTTGCGAGACGTGTGGCAGGTGGGCGCAGATCACCGCGTCGCCTGGTGTTATAATTGTGTGAGTCACCGCGCGTCGGGAACTGTTCAAGGTTACCTCTCACGTACTTGGCTACTTCAAGGACATACAAGCTTGGGAGGGTGAGAATTTTGGTTTCCTTGAACAGTTCACGGGCAGGATGATCCCAGGAGACTCCACATATGCAACGAATGGCTCGCTTTTGAAGTCTGAATGGCCTCTCTCGACTGGCTGCGCTTGCCCATAAATCAATTCCATATGTTAGGAGACATTGCTGTGATCTAGACTTGGGCGCAGCCTACCGAGTGCAAAACATGCGGATGACAAACGATCGCATAGTGCGTCGATATGGGGACCCCACGTTAAGCCAGAATCAATGATAAGACCCAAATATTTCACCTCGTCAACCTGAGGGACGAGTCGACCATTGCAGTATATATTTAGATTATGTCCTTTTTTTCCGTGAAGTGAGAAGTGCATGATGTTGGTTTTCTCAATGTTTAATAGCATTCCGTTAGCCGAGAACCAACAGGCGACGTCCCCCATTACCTTGTTGAGGTTGCATCTTAGGTCCTCCTGGTTGTCGGCGGAGACGATGACACAACCGTCATCGGCGAACATCACGAATTCTGCATCGTCGGTGGCGGTTGTGAAATCGTTCATAAGAATTAAAAACAGATTATTGCCAATCACAGAACCTTGAGGCACGGCACAGTCACAGATTCCCAAAATCTTTGCAGCATGTTGTCTAGTCTTACATTTAAATGCATGCTAACAATTCTTCCATTTTTCCCGTACTCTGTGGGTGCTCCTCCTGATATTATTTTCCAGGACTGTGGTAAGTGGGATCAGCTATTTCCAATCCGTGTAGTTGAGTCTATTGTTTTACATCAATCTTCGTGACAGGTATGATTTCGGTGACTTGTTTTATCACGTAGGCGGTGCATTTCATCTTGTAGTGTCGTTTATTCTCGAATTCTCGATACGACTCCTATATCCGCCGCGTGCGTAATTTGAGTCGACATTTTTCCAACACCTGTAACTTGTCCATCCACATTTGTTCTCTTGAGTTGTAGTTTTCGTGCTGTTTCTTCTGTTATGAAGGACTCTTGAGAACAAGGTTCTATAAGGGCTCGAACTACTTGCGCTACTCTGCTCGTCGTAATATTCACTAGTGCTGTAGCTAAAAGAGTAACCTGACTTTGTGATGCACAGTGAGATATTTTCTTAACCGGTGGTGTAGTTTGTTCTTTCTTGTGGTTTTCTTCTTCTAATACCGGGTACGATTTCGTAACGTACAATAATGTGTGATGCTTCCTCTTGCAACGCAGGCATGAAGTATTGCGTTTGCAAAATCTAATACCATGTCCAGACCGTAAGCAGTTGAAGCAAAGACCTCGTGTTTGTACTTCTTGGGATCGTAAACTCCTTGCAGTTGAATATAAAGTGATCCTCATTACAGAAACCACATTTTTGTTTGGAATCTGCAGTGCTGCTATGCGGGGCAATTGCATGGAATGCTTTGGTTTTGAGTTGTGGCTTCTCTCTTGGGTGTGCAGTTTGAATCATCTCCAGTACTCTAAACCTTCCCTCTAAGAAAGCGTTAAAGCAGTCCAAAGTGGGTAACTCTTCAACAGACAATGACTTCAAGTCTTCTTCCCATTGTTTATGTGACTCAGCATCTAACTTGTTCACTAGTAGATGTTTAGTTTAGTTTAGTTTTATTTATCTCATTACACAATTCTCTATAATGATCGTTAGGCACAATTTCGCAACAATAATAGAAAAAATTATATAAATCAACAAATAGAATATAAAAAATAAGAATGTCAAAATTTCAAAGTTAACAATACAAGGCCTCGTGCTGCGCCGTGCTGTAGCGCGCGCGCGCCGCAGCCAGCGCCGCGCGCGCCTTGGCGGCCGCAGCTTCCAGGGACGAGCGCTGGGAGAACGTGTCGCCGGCACTGTGTATGTATGGTACAGTACAGTACTGTTACTTACTCAGCTTGGCCCTGGCGTGCTGGCGCGGCTGCTGCGCGAGGTCTCGCTGCTGCGCGCAGTGCTCGGTGTTCTGGCGCGCCTGCGCGGCCTCGTGCTGCGCCGTGCTGTAGCGCGCGCGCGCCGCAGCCAGCGCCGCGCGCGCCTTGGCGGCCGCGGCTTCCAGGGACGAGCGCTGGGAGAACGTGTCGCCGGCACTGTGTATGTATGGTACAGTACAGTACTGTTACTTACTCAGCTTGGCCCTGGCGTGCTGGCGCGGCTGCTGCGCGAGGTCTCGCTGCTGCGCGCAGTGCTCGGTGTTCTGGCGCGCCTGCTGCGCGAGGTCTCGCTGCTGCGCGCAGTGCTCGGTGTTCTGGCGCGCCTGCGCGGCCTCGTGCTGCGCCGTGCTATAGCGCGCGCGCGCCGCAGCCAGCGCCGCGCGCGCCTTGGCGGCCGCGGCTTCCAGGGACGAGCGCTGGGAGAACGTGTCGCCGGCACTGTGTATGTATGGTACAGTACAGTACTGTTACTTACTCAGCTTGGCCCTGGCGTGCTGGCGCGGCTGCTGCGCGAGGTCTCGCTGCTGCGCGCAGTGCTCGGTGTTCTGGCGCGCCTGCGCGGCCTCGTGCTGCGCCGTGCTGTAGCGCGCGCGCGCCGCAGCCAGCGCCGCGCGCGCCTTGGCGGCCGCGGCTTCCAGGGACGAGCGCTGGGAGAACGTGTCGCCGGCACTGTGTATGTATGGTACAGTACAGTACTGTTACTTACTCAGCTTGGCCCTGGCGTGCTGGCGCGGCTGCTGCGCGAGGTCTCGCTGCTGCGCGCAGTGCTCGGTGTTCTGGCGCGCCTGCTGCGCGAGGTCTCGCTGCTGCGCGCAGTGCTCGGTGTTCTGGCGCGCCTGCGCGGCCTCGTGCTGCGCCGTGCTGTAGCGCGCGCGCGCCGCAGCCAGCGCCGCGCGCGCCTTGGCGGCCGCGGCTTCCAGGGACGAGCGCTGGGAGAACGTGTCGCCGGCACTGTGTATGTATGGTACAGTACAGTACTGTTACTTACTCAGCTTGGCCCTGGCGTGCTGGCGCGGCTGCTGCGCGAGGTCTCCCTGCTGCGCGCAGTGCTCGGTGTTCTGGCGCGCCTGCGCGGCCTCGTGCTGCGCCGTGCTGTAGCGCGCGCGCGCCGCAGCCAGCGCCGCGCGCGCCTTGGCGGCCGCGGCTTCCAGGGACGAGCGCTGGGAGAACGTGTCGCCGGCACTGTGTATGTATGGTACAGTACAGTACTGTTACTTACTCAGCTTGGCCCTGGCGTGCTGGCGCGGCTGCTGCGCGAGGTCTCGCTGCTGCGCGCAGTGCTCGGTGTTCTGGCGCGCCTGCGCGGCCTCGTGCTGCGCCGTGCTGTAGCGCGCGCGCGCCGCAGCCAGCGCCGCGCGCGCCTTGGCGGCCGCGGCTTCCAGGGACGAGCGCTGGGAGAACGTGTCGCCGGCACTGTGTACGACAATTCAACTTATAATTTATTTCGATAAAATAACAAGTGTTCCGACACGTACAGACGCAGAACCTATATAAATACACATTGATTACTGTGAGTTCTTGTAAATGCCAGTAAAAATGTTCAAGGCTTGTGACATTATTATTTTATTTTATTTTAATTTATTTATTTATTTTTATTATCATACATACATAGATTCTCGCCTTTATTCCCAAAAGGGGTAGCCAGAGTCCATGAATCTTATTTCCCAGTACGACACCCACGAGAAGAAAGGGGATGGTGAAATTCTAACCCGACACGACACGGGGTCATTCGTTATCAAAATTCCAAAAACCCTTCCCAAAAACTTTGAGATGTTACAGTTTTGGCTCCGGTTCCGTAAAGTCCCCATTCCCATTGTTTTTTTTTTTTTAATCTTATATTTTAAAGAGGCTTTTGAACACTCGTGGTGACAATACCAGCCTCATAGGATAACACACTTTCAATATCTTTCAGTTAGGTCTTATTTCTAGGCATTTAATATAAAACATAACCTATATTATTTGGTTTTCATGGCATCATCAGACATAGGTTCAGCAAGTATCAAATTTATAGATGAAGCATTATCCAGTAAATTTCCTAAATTCTTTGCCTTTCACAACTAAACCTGGTGCATTCTATCAAAATATGGACTTTGCCACAATTATCACATAGATTATGATATGATCTATTCTTCTCATTAAGTGATAGAATTTATTTATTTGGTATGTCCCGAGCGTAATCTTAAAGCGGTTGTTAGTATTCTCCTAGTGAGCCTGGAATTATCAAACCATGGAACCCATCTGGGTCGTCCCTGCACACTGCGGTACCATATACCCTTTGCAGCAGAATTTTCTTCAAACTTTTTTTCCCAGTTGACTAGACATACTCTTCTTATAATGGGGAATTACATGCGAGATCAATTCCTTTATCAATGGACTCATTAGCTAGACAATCAACAATTTAATTCCCTCTGATTCCAACATGAGACGGAATCCATTCAATTTTAACACTTATATTTTTATTCTGTAAGTCATTAATAACTTTCAATGCTTGGTAAGCAATCGACATCCCTCGAGATCCCGATACACACCGCGCTAGATGTTGTAGTGCACTCTTCGAGTCCGATAGAATTACTATATTCTTGGTATTTAATGATTCAGCGTAATATACTAATGCTTGGGTGATAGCTAACAACTCCGCTCTCATTATACAACACTCCTTTGGTAATTTAAATTGTCTTTTTGTGTTTGTTTGTGGATCGTACAGTGCACTTCCAACTCCCTTCGCTGTTTTGGACCCGTCTGTATACAGTTTATAATAATTATTATATTTATGGATAATCACCTCTAATGCTTTGTCTTAAAATTATGGGGTTATTAACCTTTTTTGGGGAGTCCATATCTCGTAAGTTATCTTCTATACATGCTTTAATGTTAATGTATGATATCCATGTATGTAACTCATACATTTCTAGTCTATTATTTTGAGTTTTATCGATATCTCTACAAGCTAAATTTCTATTTATATTAACTAATGTTGGATGGTTTTTGTTTCTCCAGTAACTACGTTCGCATAATACAGATAGTTCATTTAATTTATTTAGTATATTGCCCTCATCAACTGTGTATAATTTCAGTAAATATCTATAGGCTAACCATTCTCTTCTTATATATAGTGACGGTAGGGACAGTTCACTTTCCATCACATGAATGGGTGTAGTTCGTATGAACCCACCAGATTCTCATGGCTCGGTTTTGTAGTACATCAAGTTTCATTAAATTGGTTTTTGCGCTTGTTCCATACAAAAAGCTTCCATAATCAATTCTACTCCTAATTAACGATATATATAATCTACGAAGATGCTTTTGGTGGACTCCCCAAGAGCTTCCTGACAGAACTTTTAAAATATTGAGATACTTATATATCTTGCTACATATTTCTAAAATGTGATTATTCCACCTTAAACCTGCATCCAGCCACATTCCAAGGTACGGTCGAGGTCATAAATATGTTTACACTTTTGCACCTTATTGCCTTGTAATAAGGTGCAAAAGTGTAAACATATTTATGACCTCGACTGTACCTAATTTTGCCTACATTCTGAACGAAATCCTCATGAATTTTTACATTAATGTTTATCTTTTTTTTACTCCTATTAAATACACATATCTTACTTGTATCCTCAGATAACGATAAACCAATTTTATCTAGCTCAGTGGTAAGTGTGAATATGGATGTTTGCAGATTTTCTACAGAATTACTATCATTGATGTATGTATACAACACAAAATCGTCTGCATATTGAGATATTATAACATTGGTAACCTTCTTACATACATTCATTGTTGCAATGTTGAACAAAAGAGGAGATAAAGGATCTCCTTGAGCAAGGCCTAGTCCTGTGCTGCTGACGTTTACCATGGCACCGCTTCCTGCAATTTCTAGCTGTCGATTCGATAAAAAAATCGAAAATATACAAACACAGACTCTTATCAATGCCCAAACTGTTCAACATTACAACTAATGTTTTAACATTTACATTATTGTACGCACTACGAGGGCTGCCTTTTAAGTTGTGTCGTTTGGAAAAACTAAAGACAATTTAAGTGTTAAATGGTATTTGTTGTTTTTCAAAGTAATCACCGTGATATGTAATACACTTTTTCATTCGATCGAACCAGTTTACGAAACACTTATTCCAGTCCGAAGTCGGGGTCTCCAAAATGGCCGTTTTGTATGCCTCAACCGCTTCTTCAGGCGTCTGGTACCGTTGACCACGAAGTCGTTGCTTGATTTTTGGAAAAGTAAAAAAATCGTTAGGGCTTAAGTCTGGACTGTACGGCGGGTGTTCCAGAATTTCGACGTTTTGCTCTTTTAAAAACGCAATAGTTTGCCGGGCGGTGTGCGAGCTCGCATTATCGTGGTGCAGTCTTATACGACGTCTTGGGTTATTTTTTCGAAACTCGCCGATGACTTCTGGTAAACAGACAGTGGTATACCAGTCAGCATTAACCGTTTTACGATCCTCGAGCACGATGGTGGCAACGTGGCCACTTTTCGCCACAAACGTGGCGACCATTTTTTTCGAAGTGCTCCGTGAGCGTATTACTTTGGTCGGTTTTGGCTCATCTTGGAACACCCAAACAGTCGACTGCTGTTTAGAATCGGGATCGTAGGCATATATCCAAGATTCGTCACCACTGATAATGTCGTAAACATGTTTCGAGTTTCCTCGGTTGAATTGCCGCAGAGTTTTGCGACACCATCGAACGCGAGCCGTTTTTTGGTCTTCACTGAGTAAATGTGGTATCCAGCGTGAGATCAACTTTTTTACGCCTAAGTGATCATGCAAAATACTGTGAACACTGGTCCCTGAAATACTTAAGGAAGCTTCTATCTCACGGTATGTCGCATGGCGATCTTCGATGATCAGTTGCCGTACAGCATCAATGTTCTCCTGGGTTACGGCTGTTTTTGGTCGACCTTCACGATGTCTATCACCAAGACTAGAGCAACCACGTTGAAATTCTAAATACCAGCGTTCCACAGTCCGAAGGCATGGTGCTTTATCATTGAAAATCGTAGTCAACTCTTCGAAGCACTGAAATCGCGTTAAGCCCCTTTTGAAGTTGTAAAAAATTATCGCACGTAAATTTTCCTTCGAAATTTCCATTTTCACAACTGACTTGGCAACTTTGAACGAACGCTGTACTAAAACGGTTGGGCCGATTTCGAGTCATTCTTTTGTTTTCGAATTCTAAACTCAAATATTTTAACGTGACACTAGTTCTTTTTTATGCAATCACGGGAGGTTTGCAAACGACAGAACTTAAAAGGCAGCCCTCGTATCAATATCTACAAAGCATGCTAAGGTTGTAATATGTTTTGAAAACCCGGATTGAATATATGTTATTAAACTGGATAAATTATCCAAACATGAGTGTGCTCGTCTAAAGCCAGTAGTACCCGAGGAAAATATAGACCTGCTTTCACAAAACCAATCTAGTCTTTTCAAAATTATTAAGTGGAAGATTTTGCATACACAAGAGAGAAGGGATATCGGACGCAATGATGAAGATAGGCTGGGGCATGCCCTCCCAACTCGAACAACGTATAATTATTACAAAAAAGAACTCATAGATGGCGACACAGGTACCGAGCGAAACATTTGAACCAGTAATCGTGAAGATAGAATGATTTTACACCTTAATAAATTCACCGTACCTTAATTATATCGCAAACATCCTTCCGTACATAAAATAAAGGTAAATTGTATAAGTTTAGTAATTGCAATAAAATTGGTACTAAATCCATGTAACTCGTACATACGTGTGAGTTAAGTAAGTTTGCTACACGTATTATTGGGTACTGTCACTAGATGGCGCCATCACTGGTCGCGAAAGTTCTATGGAACCACAGGCTCCAAGCGTTTGGTTATGTATAATTTTGTGTGATGTGTAATATTGTCTCGAAAACACTACTTTTATATCAAAAAACACAAAAATACTCTATTTGTTTCCCGGGAAGTCAATGCCATCTGGTGATATCTCAATGTATTACTAAAACTGTCAGGTAGGCTGACAGCGTCATAGTCATAGCCGTGGTAGCTCGGATACTGCATCTACTGGTGTAGCTACGAGACTAAAATTGTATACAGAATTGCCTACATTAGGACGGTACGCTTTTGCTCTATGAGATTGGGTATCTGTACTTGTATTCTTTAATCTGTGGCTGGGGTCACGACCAGGTTTTGCAATAGGTAGCACTTACTTGTCGCCACTGCTCCGGAACTTCTCCTACCTGCAGGATCATGTTGTATAATCCTACCAGAAACTGTTTTCCAATTAAAGGAAGATGATACAACATGGAATACGATATATTATCCACACCTCGAGCAGTATTCTTTATCCGAAAGTTGTTTTCTAGCTCAGTTACATTTATTTCTCGGTCCAGGGCTCCACTGGTATCATTTGTAAAATCTGGGAGTGTTTCTTGAGCCGAATCAGGTGT
Source organism: Epinotia ramella (assembly GCA_947578815.1). Taxonomy (NCBI): domain Eukaryota; kingdom Metazoa; phylum Arthropoda; class Insecta; order Lepidoptera; family Tortricidae; genus Epinotia; species Epinotia ramella. The sequence goes on from OX388203.1 coordinate 936,531, forward strand.
AAGAGAACGAAGAAGATCCATAGCCTTTTCCGGGTCCACTCCGCTACTAGAGGATCGATTACCCTTCATCCATCTCATCTTCCGCCACATTTCACTTGGAGAACTTTCCTCGTTTATACTCGAACAAAACTCAGACCAGTTTTTGGACTGTGCATCTTGTATCAGGTTTTTTGCTTGAATTATTTTGTTCTGTAACCTATTGTAGTTATCTGGAGTTAGATTGCGCCTTAATTGAGCCAGTGCTAATCGTCTTTCTGCAACAACTTTAGACATAGATGAATTCCAGTACTGTCTCGGGATAAATTTATTATTAGGTTCAGGACAGTGTCTGATCCAAGGGATGGTTTTCTCAGCGGCCGCATTCACATTATCCAAAAAGTAATCGTAGCGTTCTTGAATATTGTTAAAATCACCAGGATTTTGAAAAGCTTTACTCTTTCCATTTAGCTTCTTTGAAATATCGTTTTTTGTACTTTAAACCCGATCTCCTGAAACCAACCACCATTTTAACGATAACATGATCGCTTCCTAGGGTTTCATTTGTTGTTTTCCATTTAATGTTTACTGCAATATCCTGTGAAGTAAATGTCACATCGGGGGATGATTGTTGAAGGGCACATTAACTTTTCTATCAGTTTTATATGACCATGAGAGATGGTGAGCATTAACGTCTCCAGTTATTAAAGTTTCAGAATTATACATTCCAAAAATCTGATCCCAGTCCGATTGTGTCATATTTATTTGCGGCGGGCAATAGAGATGAATGATACATCTAAGACCTGGAACATTCAACATTTTGACCCCAATAACTTATATATTTGTGTTTTGCAAGGATATGTTGAGGGGTGTTACCTTGACTGACTTATGGGTTAAAATACAAACACCTCCATATGAATCTTCTCTATTACACCTCCATATATGATATCCGCTTACTTTAATAATATCTTCCTCATCAAGCCATGTCTGACTTATTAAAGCTATGTGTATTTTATCTCTATTTAATAGTACTTGAAGATCATGTAGTTTAGGTTTCAGACTATTTGCATTCCATTGTATGATATTTAACTGGCTCTCTTTGTGCTTGTATTTATCCATTACTGAAGGTTCCTACAAACTTCATCAGATTTTCTAGATTTAGGTATTTCTGGATATAATTTATTAATTCACTAGTTATGTACTGCACAATGTTTTGTATTTTTTCACTATATTTACTATCTGCATACACAATTTCATTAATCTTCTCCCATAGTAAGTTTTGTGTTATTCTGCTTTCTATTATCCATATTCTCACTTGGTGCCTCTATATCCATTATTTCCTCTTCTTCGCTGGACGAGGCCTTTCCTTTTTTATTTGTCTTAATAATTTTTTTTTAGTTGGAACGCTTCTATCATGCACTTGAGCTTTAATTTCCTCTCTATTTTTGATCTTCATTTCACTGTTCTGCCTTAAGGCGTGGGCATAGCTATTTCCGTCCTTGTGTATATTGTTATCAATCCCATTACTGTTGCTATTATTTTGAATGTTGTGCACCTCCTTATTCTGAACCGTCTCCTCAGTCATACTATTCTTTTTCTCCTCATAATATTGAGTTAGTGCTACTTTATAAGAGCAGTTTAATTTATTCATAATATCTCTAATCACTCTTTCTTTTTCATATACCGGGCAAACATTTTTATACATTGCCATGTGATTACCTTTGCAGTTTATACACTTATATTCCTTTGTCTCACAAATTTCATGGTTTTGGCTACATTTTGGGCATGTCTCCGTTTTTGAAGGGCAGAAAATTCTCATATGTCCGTATTTCCAACATTTGGAGCATTGTGTGACAGGGAAAATAAAAGGCTCCACTTTCATCCTTGTCCCATATACATAAACATAAGGCGGTGTAATTTTCCCCCTAAAAGTTAATTTAACTGTCTCACAATCTATCCATTTTCCTTCTTCATTCTTTTTCTTTAGACGTTTTATTCCTGCAATCTCTATATTGCTCTTAACAATTTCCTTTAAGGTCTCTTCTGTTTCGTTCATGTCTACCTCCTTTATAATTCCGTAGGATTGAATTATCTCGTCTGTTCTCCGGCATATCCATCCGTTCTTTTAGAATGTCTCTGAGGTCGTTAGTTTTAGCGCCGATATGTCATTAGAAGTGCGTACGAGGATTTTATATGGGCTTTTATATATTACTTTAGTAATATCTGTGACATTCTCCTTGTTTAAAATCCTAGCCATCCCAATTTGTTTCGGTAGGACTTCCTTTGATGTTATTGCCACTTCAACATACCCCTCATTATCTTGTTCTGCATCAACATTAATTACAGGTGAAATTCTTGTTTTCAGTTTTTTTCCCTTGACCAGAATATAACCGTCATCCTCTTCATTTGAGCTGGTTCTTCCTCTTTTCACCGAAGCATTGTTCTCGCTAGCTTGTGTCTTTGCAATCTTCTCCGATTCGCTTTCCGATTTTTCTCCACCCACGTCACTATCATCCCATTCCAACTCAGCGTCTCGATCTTGATCATGCACTTCTCTAAACTCTCGATATATCTCCTCATCATCCCTGTCTGGACTTGTCATCTTTCAGGTATAATGTTTATCAAATTCGTGTATTCAATGAAAGTTGCATGACCGGCACGAAAACTTAGGTTATCTTCACTTACCGCTTGTTTTTAATAATCGCTTAATTACACTACTATGTCTTATACCGGCATACCAGTATTAACTGGACGGTGCTTACACAGCCAATCACACAGATATCAATCCACCATTTAAAATTTAAGTTTTTCAGTGTTTGAAGACTGATAAAATGTGTCCCATTGATATTACTCGTCCTCCTTCGACTTCGGTTCCGGTTCCGACTCCTGCACTAAATATAAAACCCCCGCCTCCGTCTTCGGTTCCAATAAAACGAAACATTCACTAAGGAAGAACTTTGGCCGAAGGGAGTCAAGTTCCGGCGTTTTGGCGGTCGGTGACCTGACACCACGAAGTTGTGTACACACAATACACATCGCAGTTAGTATTTAGTGTGTTTTTTATGTATTGCATTTAAGTTTACATTGTATGTATGCTATATGTAGGGATTGCAGTCCCGATACTTATTAAAGTCCTGAGTCAGTCCCGGGAAAACCAGGATACTTTCGGGACTTTCGGGGAAGTTTTTTATGGAGCATTCAAAAACCGATAACGATTCAATTAATTGAATCAGCGAATTGCATGGGATGTGTGCAATTTTACAAGTAAGAATAGTGCAACATTAACGTGGTTTGACAGCGAGGTGTAGGGTAAGCAAATCGCGAGCGCCGTCGTCGTAGTCCCCGGAATTAAAAGTAAAGAAACAACGAACATTTGCTGGTAATTTAATTACAAGTTTTTTATAGAAATTTCAATAATCAACCTCAGCTAATTAAGTAATAAAAGAGAGGAGAGTAAAGAAATGGCCAAAAAAGTCAACTAGATTTCTCATTTCACTAGACTAGTTTAGTGATTTGATAAAATCCCTAAACCACGTTAGTGAGTTGATGAAATGAGCTCTAAAAGAAAACTCGTTTTGCCCTTTCACTATAAATTATAAAATAACCCGCATGCAAAGCGTGGCGATTATGGCATTTACCGCCCAATGACAGGTACAAAAAAACCACGGCCCGAGGTTCCAGCGACCCACGGTACCTAGTTATGATAGATGGATAACACGCGCACACTGCAGGCCAACGGCAGAAGTGGAACTGGAGGAAGAATTGGGTAAGTTGCGTTGGGATGTTATAGGGTTATGTGAAGTCCGAAGAGGGCGAGGACACGATAACCCTTAAATCCGGCAACTTGCGGCTTTGGCGGACCTGGCCATCTAGCTCGGTAGCTGCTGCTCTAGAGGTCATGTTCGTAGAGTACTCACTTGATACTGTTGATCTCGCGCTCTAAGTCGGCGACCTAGCGCCGCTCCCTCCTGATCAGGTCGTTTTGCTTATTCCCTGTGTTCTGGAAGCCTCGCAACGCGGTCTGCGCCTGGCGGACCTGGCCATCTAGCTCGGTAGCTGCTGCTCTAGAGGTCATGTTCGTAGAGTACTCACTTGATACTGTTGATCTCGCGCTCTAAGTCGGCGACCTTGCGCCGCTCCCTCCTGATCAGGTCGTTTTGCTTATTCCCTGTGTTCTGGAAGCCTCGCAACGCGATCTGCGCCTGGCGGACCTGGCCATCTAGCTCGGTAGCTGCTGCTCTAGAGGTCATGTTCGTAGAGTACTCACTTGATACTGTTGATCTCGCGCTCTAAGTCGGCGACCTTGCGCCGCTCCCTCCTGATCAGGTCGTTTTGCTTATTCCCTGTGTTCTGGAAGCCTCGCAACGTGGTCTGCGCCTGGCGGACCTGGCCATCTAGCTCGGATAACTGCTGCTCTAGTTGAGAGCGTTGAGCGTTATGCTCGGTGAGTAGGGCTTTTAGAGAGCTAGAAAAACAAATCAACTATCAGTGCTTGCTCTAAAACAGTTTGTTCTTGGCTTTTTGGGGAGAAAATATGTAAGTAAATTGTAGGTAATTTATTTATTTATTTATTTATTTATTTATTTATTTATTTGGAGAACCAACAGCTACAGAAACATATTGACTATATAGATAAAATACAAAAAGCCAATTACAGGTTCCCACCGATAGCGTCGCAGTAAACATTTGTGAGATCACTATTTTTACACTGAATTTGTGAGATTTCCTAACTAGGGGTTACAAAATGTGGAAACTTATGTATTCATTTAACTTAACTAAACAACAACATCATACGGATAGGAACACATTATGATTAACTAAAATTTTGAAGCTACGCTCATTCAAAGTAACTTCTCGTCAATTTACGCCTCACAGCAGGAATATTACTGTTGAATATATCAATATCAAGGTCTTTTGTCAGCTTATTAATTTTTTTACAGCCACGAATTAGAAAAGTGTTCTGCCTATACTTACACGGGACAAAGGGAATAGAGAGAGGGGGATAGTGTCTTTTGGTTCTAGACGGAATATTGAACGAAAGTTTAGCTAATAAATCAGAGCAGTCTACATTTCCATTTATAATGTTTAAAATATAAGTAATATCCGCTAAGTCCCGACGCGTGGAAAGCGGAAGAAGGTGATGCTTTTTACAGATATGGCTGTATTCAGATGATTTGTAAGGAGTTTTCAGTTTAAAGCAAAGATATTTAACAAACTTTTTTTGGACACGCTCAATTCTGTCAATATATGTCTGATACTGCGGGTTCCAAATTTGCGACGCGTACTCAAGTTTGCTTCTAACATAAGCACAAAAAAGTACTTTTATAGTTTTAGCTTGGGTAAAATAATAGGAATTACGTATGATGAAACCTAATGCTTTTGTAGCACTAGATACAACATTATTAATATGTTCATCGAATAGAAGCTTAGAGTCATGTAGCACACCGAGGTCCCTCATAACTGGTACTTTTGATAGTTGCTGATCTCTGAGTTTGTAAGAGGTTTGAGCTGGACAACGTTGCCTCGAGAAGGTTACGGTGTCGATTAACCCAGAGTTAGTGGCAAGACTGAGTGCTTTTATGAATACATATATATTTCTTAGCGAAACTAAAGGTATATACTTTAAGGATTGGTTTGATGGTTGTGTACTCACTCAATAACACCGTTGTTGCTCCCATAGTTCTCCGCTATCTTGCTCAACTTCTCCTCCAACTTGTGTATCTTGGCCTGCTGCTTGTCGGCCTGCGCCTGGATCTTCTCTGCGTCTCCCTCGTATTGCGCTATCTCGCTCCAATAGTACTCGTTCACGAGAGCCTTCTCCTGCGCCACGATTTCGCTGCGCGACTGGAGTCTGTCGTAGATCGCTTTTAATTTGTTCTTTTCTTTAAGAACATCTTCTAGAGCCTGAGAAAGAATTTCGAAGGTGTATTTTCAGGGAACAGGGTAATCGCAGGACCCACTTATCCGATTTCAAACGTTCTATAACAGCAATGCAATGGATGCAATAGGCGGGCAGCCGGTATTTAATAAAAATAATTCGATTCGCTTAAACTACAAGATAAACATGATCAACCTTCTCAACTAACCTCAGACTTCCTCGTCAATACACTCTTAGCCAGCTTGGAGCTGTTCAGCGCACTCGCGTAGTTAATCTCCGTGCGGTCCAAGTTGGTAGCCTTCTGGAACAACAAGAACTTCTTCTTGGAGTCCGCCGCGTGGAAGCTGCGGGCATCGTCCTGGTTCAGCACCGATATCGGGTTATCCACTTGTATGTCGTGGGCCGTTATGATGTTGTTCACTTCGTCGAATTTCGTTGATACCACTTTGCCTGGAAAAAAAGCAAGGCTAAAAGAAAAACGTCTAGAGTCTACTGTATGAAAAACGAACGCTTCTAATTGAACAGTCGTCATCCAAACTTCAATTGTCATACGTTGAATATTTTGTGCGGCTCACCATGGGCGTTTTAGAGAAAAGAAAACTAATAATACATACATACACCAGCTAAATAAGTTTGTAGGTAACTGGACGTCAGATAGATGGGTGCAATCGTTTGTTTCACGTAAAATATACTTAATCATTTTATAGGGCTGAATTCATGGTTCTATTGAACTGAAATTTGGTTATTTTTGAACATCACGCGTTAATTTTCCCCCGTGTGGTGTCGGGTTAGTATAGCACCACCCCCTTTCTTCCTGTGGGTGTCGTAAGAGTCGACTAAGGGAACAGGGTTGAAGTGTGTTGTGGGCGATGGGCTAACAACCTTTCACTGCGATATCACATATTGTCGATCTTTTAGAGCTGTCGTGACGTCTATACATTGTACATCTCTAACCTCAGACATTGCCCGAGTTCTATTAAGACATAACGACAAGAGTTCTGACATGTACACTTTACATTGTAAAGTGTACCTGCAATATATACGATACACGAGTGAGAGGTGAAGTGATTTCTCTATATTCTCATTCTAATCACGATACTGATTCTATTCTGATTTCTTTCTATTCTTACGTATTGGCAGGAATTCTTTTCCCGCCGCGGGTCTCCACAACTCCCCTTATAACCCGGCCCTTTCCTCTCATAACCATTTGGCATATTCTTGGCTATTTCTATTCTGTATATTCCACTTACTGGAATATCCCTTCATCTCTCAACTCATCTTTCTAATAATACACATAAGACACTCACCGGGATCCCCGGCGGTCTTCTTTTCGATTCTATTCTCGTACTTACTCCGTCCTTGCAGTTTTCCTGCTAGGCTACTTATTGGATTCTGGAAATTCTGGAGTCTCCCGCCACGCGAACATTGTTCCGTTGGGAAATTAAAACTTCTCCTCCTACCGTTAAGACAAGATTCGTTAAACCTTCAAATGTTCTTTTTGAGTTGCCAGTTGAATAAATCAAGGCTGTTTGAGTCAAGCATTTACCTGTTTTGTGTGAGGATCGCGTTCGTCGCGACACTCCCGACGGCAAAGAAATTCTTACAGGATCGCTGCCAGCTGGCTGGGCCACAAGGCAATCTTCTCCCTTGCCCTAAGAGCCGCCGTTCTTCTAATTCTTTCTTCCTTCGCATTTTCACTGCCAATTACTTTCATATCTTGTTTGACCACCCTATTTCTGTCATCGATGCCAGTATCCATTTTTTCTATGGGATCGGGGCTATGTGAACCCATCAAGCGATTTTCAAGCGATGCATCTCCTTTTCCTTCTACAACGCTTTCTTCCATCAGTTCTATGGGTTCTTCAACAGGACACACTGGTTCTTCTTCGAGATCCGTAGTTCCTCTAAGTAGGGACGATTCTTCTAGTCTCTGCAATCCTCCATGTTGATAGTTCTCATCCTCTACTTCTAAGAGATATGAATGCGCTATAGAGCGGATGAACTCTTCTTCTTGTACACATACTTTCGCAACTTTGCATCTCCCTTTCTTCCCTGTTCCAAGCTGATGATTTTCCCTACTTTCCAATTCTCTCGGTTCTTAGAGTTTCTTTTGATCTGGAATAGGTCTCCTACACTTGGACTCCGGCTCGCCCGGACTCGAGGTTCTCTATGTGAATGCTGGTACCTTTCTCTTAGGCTGCAAAGGTACTGAACCATGAACATTCTTTTAAATTCGTCAATTGGCCTTTCTATGGACGTTTCGATAGAGATGCATTTTCCATATCTCAGAAAATCTGATGGTTTCGAACCATATTCTATATCCGAACCAACACAGGTCGGACGCGAAGTAGCCACGGCTTCGATTTCCTTGACGACCGTACATAGTTTTGTATCGGTTAAGAGTCGCTTTTGTAGGGTTCTTTCCATACAGTTTTTTACCAAACCGACCAACCGCTCGTAGAACCCTCTATGCCATGGACTAAGCTGTGGAATGAATTTCCACCGTATCTTATTGTCCGCAAAGTACGTGTCCGACAACAACTTTGCCGTTAGTTTAAATTGCAAGGCGTTATCAGAGACGATGAGTTCAGGTCTCTACCGCGCTGCCGCTGACCCGAATTTTCTCATAGCGAGTAAACATTCTTCTGCCGTGAGGTCCCTCACTACTTCCAAGTGTACAGCGCGTACAGCCAGGCTAGTATACAGGCTTATCCATCTCTTCTTCGTTTCTCCGTTGTTATCTGTAAACCCTGAATTCTCTGGTATAAGAATTGGATGCTTGGCGTCATATGAACACATTGTGTTCATTAACCGCCCTTTGCATCGTAAGATTCCATCCATGTCCATGAAGAGACCCAAGTTCCTGGATATACTGGTTACCTTTCCTAATAACACATACAGGAGGGTGAAGTAGGTTTTCTGTAATTTCTTCAATTCAGTGATGTTCTTATCCTCGCTGATGATCAAATGATTGATTCTCTATCATCTATTTCCATTGTAGCTTCTTGCGTATCTATCTTTTCCGTTTGCGTGGCAATATAGGCAACTCCTCGGTTGACCTGTCTTTTTCTACACCAAACAGTTCCGTTCTAGGCTTGTTAAGAGCGCTGACTGGCCATGCTCTTGTAGCCTTGGCCAGCCCTCCTCACCAAGCAAAAGGAATTGCGGTCCATTGAACCACAGTTCCCCTTTCAAGTGCCACAGCTCAGGTCGTGTCATCAGCCGGATTCATTTCTGTGTGGACATATCTAGCTTCTATTTCTTTGTTTTGTTTGATTTCACTTATCCGCTTGCACACAAATGGAGGTAGTAGTTTTTCTGACTTCATCCAATACAGAACCACTTCACTGTCAGACCAGAGACGTAACCGCTTTATCTGTAATCCTAGGCTGTCTCGTACATACATTAAGAGACGTTTGCCTATAACAAATCCAAGAAGTTCTAGTTTTGGTGTCTTGAGATCTTCTTTATGGGCGATCGGGGTCACACGTGACTTGGCCATAAGGAACACCATTTTAGTGCTATTGTCATTCTTATTTCGTATCCGTAGGTACAGTGTTACTGCTGTAAATGCTCGTTGTGAGGCGTCTGTAAAACAATGAAGTTTACATTCTGTTTCATTCTTTGATGTTTGGCCTCTTGCCATTCCTTTTCTAGCTCTTCTGACAGAGGAGTGTCCCACTTTAGCTTTCTTTTCCACATCTCTTGTAAAATAAATTTTGCAGGCAGAACCAGCGGTGCTGCAAAACCACACGGGTCATACTCCTTCATGGTGTCTTCTGGGAGTCATTGGACTAGGCTTGACAGTCTGCCATGGGTGAGGCCGTAGTTAGAGGGTAGATCGGGAAGGTATGTTATCCAAGGCCACTTCACTTGGTATCTGTTGTCTTCATACTTGACCGTTTCATTTAAATATTTGACCGCTTCTTCTTACCTAGTGACTTTCGGAGAGTCTGTTATACCAATGCCTTCTAGAGCCCAGAGAAATTTAATATCTGGTTCTCGAAGAGGCAGATCCGGTGTTGCAAAGTATGGGGTATCAGAATTCGGACACTGACAATAAGTACTCACGAATAAACTGTTTCTATTTTCTTCCTCTTTCAAGATCTTCCCGGCGATCATCCATCCGAATTCTGTATTAATTAAAAATAAAAATTCTTCTTATAATCTCATATCATTTTTAAGAAATGAGAAGTAATAATCACTTCCTATCAACATGTATATTTGATCCCCCGCCGAACCATCATCAGCCACGACGTCTACATCATTTATCTCCATGGGAGGAGGTATTCTATTAGTGATATGGTATACAAAATTTGCTCCAATACTTCTCTTAATACCCTCTCCTCGTGATGATCTCTACGTCAGTAGCCGGACCTGCGATTTCTACTAGTTTGTCAGCACCAAGTACAAATATCATTAAAAGATCTTCCTGATCCGAGGCTAGCTGCAGTTCTCTAGCGAGTCCCTGCGCGATATAGCTGCGCCGAGAACCCGAATCAAGAAGAATCCTGCTTGTTCTACTTCTTTTGGTGTTCAACTGCCCCGCCTCCGCTACTGCCGTCAGCAGATAAGACTGAGAATTAATTTCTGTGTTACTGTCACTATTTCTGGGGAGTGAATTTGGTGTCATAGCTAAACTACCTGGTTTATTCTGCGGGCACAGAGCTTGGTTATGTCCCCCTTTGCAGGACTAGCACAACTTCTTCTTTATGCATCAACTACCTTGTGTTCATTTCCATATCTTTCTTTCAGTACATCCACAGCTACTTGATAATTTAAATTTGTAATACTTAAACCCTCGACCGCTTGGAGGGCTTCTTCTTCTAGGCAGCCTACTTAATATGCCATCTTCTCCAACTCAGATATAAGCTTCTGATCCACATTTGTCTTGAACCGGTCCCAAAACTCCGACCAGCGCAACACTTCACCCTTAAATTTCGGCAAGCAGAGCTTTGGCAGCTTGGCTGTGCTGCACCCGACGTCAGGAGGCTGTCGTGGTGTTCCATCTTTCAGCAACGCCTTCATATCAACCATCCACTATTCTGCCTTAAATTGTGTTTCAGTTAATTACGTTTAAGTATAGTTTGTAGTTGACGTTCTTTATGTGATATTATCTTAGTCATTTATTTACTTTTGCCTATTAATTAATTGTGACTATAATTTAAACCAAATGCAACTTGACATTTAACTACAATTCTTATTCTCTTTGACGATCATAATAAATTCATATAGATTAAGCTAGCTTTAATTTATATTGTAATTGTATATTGTGAAATAAATAAATCTAAAAATCTAAATCTAAATCTACTGCAGTTTCTCATGCGAGATTTGACTGGCCTTTTCCAAATAAAAGTGTATCTAACTGGTCAATCTAGCGCCGCATTCATCTACCAACTAAACTAGTTTCCTTAAATCTTCTTTAATCGTCGTTATAGCACCTGTACGTTCTAAAAGATTCAGAAGCCGCCTTTATATTTGGTCTAAACGAACCACTATTGCCTCATCCATTTTGAAAGCAACTGAAATTAAATAATTTCCGTCCTATACTCGCAATTTCTCATTTACTGATCATAATACTGCTAGGCATACAAATACAATTTTCCACATGATTACTTCTACGCGGCTTCTACAACTGTACCAACGCCAACCGTCAACCCTCACCCTCTATTGCATTGCAACAAAGGTCAAGAATGGACAACCGACAGTACCGGCGTCTAAACTTTAAGTTAAGTAAAAACACTCGAAAGTGCTGTACATTAACGTCGTAATTACTTTTCTTTCGACACAAACTTACAAGTTCGCCGGTTTTCTTCTAGCAATAATATTGCTTTGTACAAAATCAACGGGAAATTTACTTCAAAAATGGCGTAACAAAAGTTTTATAGAATGCAAATTGTACATAAAACTTACTTGATTCTTTCACAATATTGATTTACCCACTAAATGAAACTTTCACTGATGGTCACTTTTACACTACTTAATAATTTAAAGGATAAATCCGTCCATTTAAGTAAACACAAGCACATCGAAAATATCGAAATAACGCTTAGTAAATTTAAAATAGAAAATTCCGCTGTCTCGTTTGCCTATGTATATTGTCAACATTGTCTTTCGTTTCTAAGTTCTCTAACTTCCACTCGTTCTATCTTTATCCTACTTGTAGTATCTTATATATTCGAGCGACAGAGAGAAGAGAGAAAACACTAAACAGCACTAAACTTTGATCTTCAACTTCATATCATAACATAAATAACATAATATTACCACTGCTCGCGCTTTATTAGGTTCTCGCTTACCGCAATCATCTTCTATTTCTTAACTATCCTTTCAACAAATAGGAAAAAGTCCACTCAGTAAACTGACCAATGAGATACAACCCTGTTCGCGCCATGAAAATTTTGTTGTAACGAGAACAGACTTACCAGAGATAATGCACTGATGCCAGCCTACCCAGTCTGAGGCGTTTTTCTATCAGCTAACTGTAAACCTTAAAAACCCCTACACACTATCCGATTGCCGCGACACTAGCGCCATTACCGCGATACAGCAACAACATTCTACTGAAAGGAACGTGATTATGTTATAATGTTACAGCTTTATTTACGGCCCCAGAACCTTAATATAATATTATGCGAATACTTATCGACTTCTTAATTAGTAATAAACAGATTTCCTTTTAATAACTGTAACAATTAAAATTAAAAAATACTTTTATATCTATTCTATTCACACAAGCCCAACCTAGGATTCCTAGCCTGGGCCTACTTCTTTCTCATACCTGCAATGACAACATCTCAATGAAATGTCGTCTGTTCTAGTAATATTTTGCGAGTTTCTAGGTCTCCACCGAACTGTGAGTTTCTAGGTTTCCACCGAACTGTGAGTTTCTAGGTCTCCACCGAACTGTGAGTTTCTTGGTCTCCACCGAACTGTGAGTTTCTAGGTCTCCACCGAACTGTGAGTTTATTGGTCTCCACCGAACTGTGAGTTTCTAGGTCTCCACCGAACTGTGAGTTTCTTGGTCTCCACCGAACTGAGTTTCTTACCGTACTGTGAGTTTCTAGATTTCTACCGAACTGTGAGTTTCTAGGTCTCCACCGAACTGTGAGTTTCTAGGTCTCCACCGAACTGTGAGTTTCTTGGTCTCCACCGAACTGTGAGTTTCTAGGTCTCCACCGAACTGTGAGTTTCTTGGTCTCCACCGTACTGTGAGTTTCTAGGTCTCCACCGAACTGTGAGTTTCTAGGTCTCCACCGAACTGTGAGTTTCTTGGTCTCCACCGTACTGTGAGTTTCTAGGTCTCCACCGAACTGTGAGTTTCTTGGTCTCCACCGAACTGTGAGTTTCTAGGTCTCCACCGAACTGTGAGTTTCTTGGTCTCCACCGAACTGTGAGTTTCTAGGTCTCCACCGTACTGTGAGTTTCTAGGTCTCCACCGAACTGTGAGTTTCTTGGTCTCCACCGTACTGTGAGTTTCTAGGTCTCCACCGTACTGTGAGTTTCTAGGTCTCCACCGAACTGTGAGTTTCTAGGTCTCCACCGTCTGTGAGTTTCTAGGTCTCCACCGTACTGTGAGTTTCTAGGTCTCCACCGAACTGTGAGTTTCTAGGTCTCCACCGAACTGTGAGTTTCTAGGTCTCCACCGTACTGTGAGTTTCTAGGTCTCCACCGTACTGTGAGTTTCTAGGTCTCCACCGTACTGTGAGTTTCTAGGTCTCCACCGTACTGTGAGTTTCTAGGTCTCCACCGTACTGTGAGTTTCTAGGTCTCCACCGAACTGTGAGTTTCTAGGTCTCCACCGTACTGTGAGTTTCCTTACCGTTCTACTACGGAGCCTCCCGAGCAAAGAAAAAGTTGCATATTGCCGAGCACGCTTCGCCTACTTATTCTTAAGGTGTTCACTCAGCTCCTCCACCAATTTGTCGTGATTTCTATACATTGTACATCTCTAACCTCAGACATTGCCCGAGTTCTATTAAGACATAACGACAAGAGTTCTGACATGTACACTTTACATTGTAAAGTGTACCTGCAATATATACGATACACGAGTGAGAGGTGAAGTGATTTCTCTATATTCTCATTCTAATCACGATACTGATTCTATTCTGATTTCTTTCTATTCTTACGTATTGGCAGGAATTCTTTTCCCGCCGCGGGTCTCCACAACTCCCCTTATAACCCGGCCCTTTCCTCTCATAACCATTTGGCATATTCTTGGCTATTTCTATTCTGTATATTCCACTTACTGGAATATCCCTTCATCTCTCAACTCATCTTTCTAATAATACACATAAGACACTCACCGGGATCCCCGGCGGTCTTCTTTTCGATTCTATTCTCGTACTTACTCCGTCCTTGCAGTTTTCCTGCTAGGCTACTTATTGGATTCTGGAAATTCTGGAGTCTCCCGCCACGCGAACATTGTTCCGTTGGGAAATTAAAACTTCTCCTCCTACCGTTAAGACAAGATTCGTTAAACCTTCAAATGTTCTTTTTGAGTTGCCAGTTGAATAAATCAAGGCTGTTTGAGTCAAGCATTTACCTGTTTTGTGTGAGGATCGCGTTCGTCGCGACAAGAGCCACATTTATGCTAAAAGTGGTACTGGAACACAAGTTTCATGTGCTCTGCCTACCCCTTTTAGGGATAAAGGCGTGAATGTATGTATGTATGTATGTATGTTTGTACGAGTTAATTTTAAATTAACTGTTGTGATGTGATTTATATATTTTAAAATATAACTTTAAGTTTAATATTTTGAACTCTGACCTGGCTGAGGGGTCCTCATAATAACGACTGATGTACAAAAATAACCAAATTGGAGTTCAATAGAGTGAATCCCGAGGACCTAAAAATCACGTTTGTTGTATGGGAGCCCCCATAAATATTTATATTATTCTGTTTTTAAGTATTTATTGTTATAGCATCAACAGAAATACATCATCTGTGAAAATGTCAACTGTCTAACTATCACGGTTCATGAGATACAGCCTGGTGACAAACGGACGGACGGACGGACAACGGAGCCTTAGTAATAGGGTCCCGTTTTATCCTTTGGGTACGGAACCCTACTGCTGGACGTAGGCCTCCCCCAAAGAGTGCCAATGTGACAGGTCCTGCGCCACCCGCATCCAGCGGAATCCCGCGACCTTTACCAGGTCATCAGTCCACCTAACCACGCCGCGCGTTCCGGTACGTGGTCACCACTCGAGAACATTTCCGCCCCTACGGCCATCGATTCTACGTGCAATGTGCCCCGCCCACTGTCACTTAAGTTTAGCGATTCGGAGTGCTATAGTGGTTACCTTGTTTCTGCTACGGATAGCCTCATTTCTGTTGTTTCGTAATGTTTGCTCAGGATGCCTAGCGAATTCTGTCGGTTTCTGGTGAATTGTTCCATTTTTAGTCCGGTTGCGAAAGTGTTAAGTCTGACACAAACATAATCATGCCAACTAAGTAAGCAGGTCTAGAAAACCGTACCTGCCGCATTCTTAACCTTGTAGCCGGAGCCACCAGAAGCATTAATGTGTCTCTCAATGGTGATGAAGTCTCCATACACATCATGCTTGTATGCCTGCTCACTGTTGTTCCTGATTTTTATCTCTATTGAAGCTGAGTTCGCGCCCTTTTTGATGAAAGCTGAAATGTTTACATTTAATAGGTTATACATGTTAATGAACATATGTTCTTATTTAAAGAGTAAAACTATAAGGAAACCAACTATACTAACAATTATGTCATGTACTATAAACAATCTTAAGTGGCGATGGACAGGAGGCCAAGTAAATGGTGCGGTTGCGTCGGACGAATTTGTACGAAAGTTGGCCTTTTAAGTTGGTCGACCTAGCCGTGATAATTTTCCTTTTAAATTCATTGTATTTACTACTGCCACTAATTTTTTCACATCCGCAGTGGTCCCCCCTACTGTTTTGTCAGCGTTATTGATTTCATGCCGAATTACCGAATTAGGTACAGTTTTCTAGTAGTAAAGGTTACTGAGCTAAGCCGAAGACGGACATACGGACGGACATGGCAAAGCTGCAAGGGTTCCTTGTTGACTAAGCAACTAATAAATAAGTTAAATAAATACGGCGTTCGAGTAGTTAAGGAAAAATTGATAAATAGTTATTTAAGAGACCGTGTTTTAAGTGGTTTACCATTGAATTGCCGACTAACATTTAATCGAATATTATTTCAAAGACAACGTTTCAAGTATTTTCATTTCATCGACAAGTCATTGCGTCGAGGACTCGATACTAGGTAATTTGAACCGAGGTCTTTTAATTGGTAGTTGACTTATTTCAATAAAATTTATGTCATGGCTTTTCATTTCGGGTTTTTTTAATTCATTTTTTTTTACTTGTAATAATATTTATTCCGCATAAAATTATTTCGGATCTATATCTGAATCCCTAACGTTTTTTAACCATTTTTGGCGTGCAGCGAGTCGACGCCACCCCGCTGCGCGGGGTGTCTATTTCTGGTCTGAGGGACACAAGCGAACCCTAACCTAACCGACCTAAAACAGACGAGTTCGCTTATGACAACCCATTTTTGTCCGCCCTGATATTTTTTTGTAATAAACGATCTACGCCAATGATTCTTAGTTTTATTATCCATACATATTAAACATATTTGTATGTCACACATTTAACTACATAATTTGAATAATGTATAAATGTGCAGTAGGACATATAAATTTGTATTAAAGTAATACGTCGAAGAAATGCATTGCAATGTTTTGTAGTTGTGCCAATTAAGATAATTTGAAACAAATCAGCGATTAAGTAATATTCGTTGAATAGTATTTCTACGTAATAAGATAAATTTAAATAAATAGTAGTTGAAATGAAATAACTCCAAACAATATTACTAGTACTGAAGTTTCGATGAATCGTTGTCGATGAAATAATATTCGATGAAAAGGTTGTCGACAAAACAAGGGTACACCGTTTTAAGTATATATACAGAAATAACCCAACTTCAGAAAATGAGTGTTTGCACAATGGTGTCACCGTCTGGTGAGTATAATTACTACTATTCACGCCGTTGTTAGTGCAGCTAGCACCTTAAGTGTTTTAAATCACAGATGCAATTTAATAGGCGTGTCCACACCGGACGAGCAGTTCGGCCGAACACCGTTCGCCCTAACGTGCGTGCTCAGTGTAGACGTGGTCGTGGTGTAGACGTAGTTCGGCGAATCACCGCTCGCCTGAACTGTTCGGCCGAGCATCCGAATGCTTGCCCGAACGGCTTGTCAAAACTATGTTTATGCGTTTTCATACTCATCAAGCCCCTCCCAATAGGTTCGTCTTTGTAATGAATATAAAGGTGCGTACGAATTAGAGCAGCCTCGGGTTGAGGCACGCACGGCTCACCTATTTTGCTCTAATTCGTACGCGCTCACGCGCTGTGCGCGAGCAACGCGCGAGCGGCGCGCGGCGAGCCGCCTAGAGTCGGTCTTTTGACCGTGCTCAAAGGCGCCTCAGTGTGCGTGCTTCGCGTAAATTTTCTTTTTGGTAATAATTCGGTGAATTACGATAAACGCAGCCGCAACTGTCATCGCGTCCGACGCCATTTTGAATTCAAATTTATTATTCGTATTTCTTTTCTCTGATGTCATACGGTATTATATTATGGGGAAACTCAACAGAGTCGGACCGAGTATTTAAATTACAGAAACGAGCCTTGCGTATACTGGCAGGTGTAACTCCGAGGCACTCATGTAAACAGCTTTTTAAACAATATAATATGTTGACCCATTATTCACTTTACATATATGAAGTAATAATGTTCACACTTAAAAATATACACTCATTTAAAAAAGTGAATATGCCCGGCAGAATCACCCGTCAGACGGGGCGATTACAGCTCGTGCCGCGGCGGCGGCGCCTCGCGCTCCTCGACAAGTCACCGCGCGTAATAGGCCCCGCTTTTTACGAGACTACCCGCCAGTCTCAGAAATGAATCAACGGATGATGGTTTTGGACACCGATTGAAAGACTTTTTATAGTCAAGGTCGCTGTATTCAGTAAAGGAATTCACCCAACAAAAACAATATTAGACAATTATTAATATTATTATTTTTTGATGCAATTTTTTTAATTTATTTTTTTATTTTTTATTATTTTGTTTTTTTTTGACCTTATCATAATCTAGGACGCCCTAGAGATAAATTATTTTTATTATTATTGCTGTAATTTCCGTTTTTATATTATTGTACGTTTGACATATATGTAATTTTATCCATTTATTTGACATTATTGTAACAAATTTATTGTATGTACCTGACGAGCTTTCTGTGAATTCATTTTATTTATATACAAAGAAAATTTGTAAAATATCATGTAAATTTTCAATAAGCAATAAAAAATGAATCTGAATCTGAATCTGAATGAATCTGAATCTGAATGACGCACAATGGCGGCTCGCCGCGAGCGCGTTGCCTGGCCCGCGCATGTTTATGTGCACCAAATTGGCTCGCGAGCAGCACGCCGCTCGGGGCGAGCATGCCTCAGGCTGAGCCACTCAAATTCGTAGAGCTTTAAATTCAATGGGAGGTTCCCATTGAATTTAATATTCATTACAAAGACGAACCTATATCAAAAGCCACTCATACCAATTTTCTTGGAATAATTCTTGATATTCACTGTGACTGGAAATTACATACAGGGTGACGGGAAATTCGACGTATTCCTTGAAAGGGGTTATTCTATAGCTCATTTGCAATGATTTAGATCCAGTCAACCGGGGGTCAAAACTCATTGGTTTGCAAGTTATTCGAGTTTTTAGATTTTTTTTTAGAAAACCCACCTGTCGGCCTAAAACTCGTATGTGTGAAAAAATAATTAAATTTAGACCTCAAAAAAGGATTTATTTAATAGCCAATAAATGACTGATTAAGGAAAATAAAAAAACATGCCAAAACTTTTCAAGATATTGCAAAGAAAAGCATTTAAAGTCTCAAGTTTTTAAATTTTGTTCCAAATTTTGTAACACTTCGAGGCATTATTTAAAAAAAAAGTATGACACTTCGCGTAAAAATTACATAAATTAGTTCCTCAGTTCATAAGCTTTCATGAAAGGTACAATTGGCGACATTTTTGTAATAATTCTTAATAATAATGATAATAATGGCGGAGCAGGTAGGCAGCGTGCCTTCGGCGACGCGACAAACAAACCAATTAAGGGGTGGTATTTTACATGTTACAATGGCTTTGTCTTCGGTTCCTTATCTTATCTTATCTTCTTAGGGTAGGAGTCACTAAAAGTTGCCTTTGGTGTTTTAAGTAATTTATTAGATGGTATCTTGATTTTCTTTACTTTAATGACAGTCACAAGGAAAGGATTGAAAAGAGTTACTAACAAATTCATTAGTAAATAAAATAATTTAATCAATCAAAAAATCAACATAATAAGTATCTTATAAAGTCACACTAACCTTAGATACAAGAAAGTAAAAAGAAAGACTTAATTAAAACTAAACTGCCTAATAATTATCTTTAAAAAAACTCTTAAAAATCACAAGTCTTGCTCAAACTGCCTGCCTCGGTTTCGTATGCAAGCACGAAGCCTTTTTCGAACTTCAGTGATTGTCACTCGCGTCGAAAGCCCTTCTTTCATTGTTTGTGCAGCTGCTTCAATTTTTTGCCGTAACTCTTCAACGTTATTTATCGGTGTGTCGTAAACCAACGCCTTCATGTGACCCCAGATGTAAAAGTCACATGGAGTTAAATCTGGACCTGGGGCCAAGGGGTTGGGCCACCTCGACCAATCCATCTTATTGGGTAGTGCTGATCCATCCATTTTCGCACACCTCGGTGAAAGTGAGCAGGGCAGCCATCGTGTTGATAAACCATATTCAATCTTGTGGCAAGTGGCACATCCTCCAGTAATGTGGGTAACTCTTCCCTTAAAAAATGTTCGTACGCGATGCCGTTTAATCGCGCTGGCAGGAAGAACGGTCCGATCAAATTGTCGTGCACGATTCCCATCCACACGTTCAAAGAAAATCTTTGCTGATGAGCTCCTTCATTGGATTTTCTTGGGTTTTGACCTTTAGGCGCCCAAAAGTGCAGATTGTGGTATTTTGTAATTCCGTCACGGTCGAAATTGGATTCATCGGTCCATAAAATTCTCTTCAGGTAATCGGGGTCTTCAGCATCAGTATTAATTAAAAATCTGCAGAAATCCAACCTTCTTGCTGGGTCTCCCTCTTCAATTGCGTGGACTGGAGCAAAATGATATGGATACTGCCGAGCTGAGTGCAGGGTTAACCACACCTTCCACTGAGAAATACCGAGCCGGTTAGCAACAATTCTCGTCGAGGTAGTGCCGTCTGCTCGGAAACACTGTAGGATTTGTTCCTCTTCAGCAGGATCATAAATTCGAGGTCTTCCAGCATCAGCTTGGCTGCGTCGAACTGTTCCTTTTTCCCGAATAAGTCGATACGTCGTCCCAAACACACTTCTGTGAGGTAAGCGGCGGTTAGGGAAACGACGTTGGTACTCTCTTCTAGCTGCAGCGGAGTCACCATCACAGAGTCCGTAACAATAAATGATGTCTGCGTATTCTGCAAATTCATAAGCAGCCATTTGCAAAGGAAGCTTAGTTGTCAATAATCGTCCGAATTGGAAAGAAAGTTGAAACTGATTGATTACTTAATGCATGAAGAATTATCAAGCCTAGTTTAGTCCCTCTCCCAGGTACTCCCCCACTTCATGAAAATGAATAAGATAAGGAAAAAAATACATAAAAACCAAAATGAACAATTAACCTAATGACCCTTAATTGGTTTGTTTGTGTCGCGTCCCCGAAGGCACGCTGCCTACCTGCTCCGCTATTATTATCATTATTATTAAAAATTATTACAAAAATATCGCCAATTGTACCTTTCATGAAAGCTTATGAACTGAGGAACTAATTTATGTAATTTTTACGCGAAGTGTCATACTTTTGTTTTAAATAATGCCTCGAAGTGTTACAAAATTTGGAACAAAATTTAAAACCTTGTGACTTTAAATGCTTTTCTTTGCAATATCTTGAAAAGTTTTGGCATGTTTTTTTATTTTTCTTAATCAGTCATTTATTGGCTATTAAATAAATCCTTTTTTGAGGTCTAAATTTAATTAGTTTTTTCACAATTACGAGTTTTATGCCAAAAGGTGGGTTTTCTTAAAAAAACTCGAATAACTTGCAAACCAATGAGTTTTGACCCCCGGTTGACTGGATCTAAATCATTGCAAATGAGCTATAGAATAACCCCTTTCAAGGAATACGTCGAATTTCTCGTCACCCTGTATAGACAGTGTTTGTAAAAAAGTTAGTAGTTTTGTATTTGCACTTCGGCACTTAAGACAAGTGGCATCTGATGAAACGAGTGTCACCGCATATCACCGTTACATTTCGTCCTTTCTTCAATACGGACTGCTATTGTGGGGAAATTCAACACATGTAAACAGGATGTTTATTCTACAAAAAAAATGTGTTAGGGCAATTTTTGGTGCATATATACACATATACAGGTACCTAAGATTCATGCAAACAACTATTTCTAAAATTAAAGCTGCTTACTCTGTCATTTCTGTATATTAAACAATTAGCAATATTAGTGAAAGTAAATCCAGAACTATTTTCTAAAGTTAGAGACAATAGGACACAACAAACAGTTAACGAAGGTGTTACCAAAAACTAAACTGTATTACATTAGAAAGAAATGCTTATGTTATCGCCATCAAAGTTTTTAATAAACTGTCTAGAAATCTACGTATTTTAATATAATCTCATTATGCATACTGTCAAAATACATAAAATCAAATTGCATACCGTACAAAATCTATAGAGTATTTTACTTGGTGAATCAATTATTTACTTACAAAGAAGATATTGTGTAACATAGACAACAGTTAGGTTAGTAGCATGAGCAACAAAAAAAATTACTTCAAAGCCCAATATCACACAAATTTGACGACCACTAGCCTAGTTGGTAGTGACCCTGCCTACGAACAAGAGGTTTACACAACATTCATCGAAATTTTTGCAAGTCCTAGAATCTTCCCAAGTTTAAGGTCAAATATTATCTCGGCCGTTTTTGATTTTAGAGAAAAGTTTTTCCTACAAAACATGCTTATTTTAGCATATTCTACGATAACATCAAGAAAAATAGATGTCATAATAACATCAGCATCACTGAGGAAATTGTTTTTAAGTTTGTGCCCCCTTTGCTTTAGTCCAACCGGTACTTACAATGTAGGTTGTTTCCTCTGTTCGTTGCCGAGGCCCTGCCTCCCAAACCGACAACCAAAGCAGTCAGGATTGCGCTTTTGCCGCTGCCGTTGCGCCCAACGACAAAATTAACGTTTTTATTCAAATCAATCTGTAAATTGTCGTGGCAAAAGAAATTGCGTACGCGAATACTGCAAATAGATCCGTCTGTGTCCACCTCCACTGCCTCAAAATCCATTTTTTCAAAATTCGGATTCGCTTGAAAATCACACGAGCATTGAATCGGAGGGAGGGCGGTGTTTCTTTTCTGAAGCTGTCAAACAAATCAACAACAAACAGCGTAGATAGAGTATTCATGCTCTATGCTTCCTTGTGCCTCTATGTTAACCAACAACATTCATTCAATTCACTCGTATTCCCACGTATTCCACTCATTCGATATGAAATGTGTCAAATAAACTGGCCTTTACTATTTACCAACAACACAAGATTTAGAAAGAATAGAAAGTAGCTTTGATACGGTGGTAGCATTTATAGACGTTTTCTTGGTTTTTACACTGGTAACTCAGTATTCATAAACGCCATTTTTGATTTGAGAAAAATTTGCAAGGCTTGTTGACGATTTTGGTCTGATCGTTGTACCCATTATTTTATTGTGTTATTTTTAAATTACTCATATCCAACGACCGCTAGCTACACCATTGGCGATCAATTTGCTGAAAAAAGGAGAGTTAAAATCCAAGGTAAACAACTTTTGATACATCGTCTCGACAAGTTCTCAACAACAAACCATGTGAACAGGACTCCGATTTTTATTTAAAGAATTTGGTTTATTACTTAAATTTTTCTTCGTATTTACGTTGAAATCCGATATTTATTGGTAGAGCTAATTGGCTGTTAAACAATAATGGGGGTAGTGTAGATTAAAACTCATTTTTGACGTTTTTTAGTAAGTACTTTTCAAGAACATTGCACACCTACGTTTGGAGAAACCGTTCATTTCGACAGGGCTATCCCATTTTTCTTATCTTTCTGTTTTACTAAAGCTGACAAGCATCCGACTTAGTCTTTGCTACTAACTTGTTTCAGATTTCCGCAATGGGTGACTCCCAGGATCAGAATGAACCCCCGAAAGACGTGAGTACTTATTATAAAAACGCGAGCCAATTAACTACTGGAGAGTGGAAATAAGCCATATTTCAGATAAAGGTAGATTTTCCATCTTCCTATACAAGTGACCCACCTCCACACGCCCCTTGGTCAACTTGAACTAAAACAGCTTGGTTTAGCCTTGAAGAAAAAATAGCCTCAGGCTGTAAAGACACTGCATTCTTTTTTTCTCTCCTGTACATACATACATACATTCACGCCTTTATTCCCAAAAGGGGTAGGCACAGCACATGAAACATATGTTCCAGCACCACTTTTAGCATAAATGTGGGTATAAAAGATCAACAAAATGTGATATTGCAGTGATAGGTTGCTAGGCCATCGCCCACAACACACTTCAACCCTGGTCCCTTAGTCGACTTTTACGACACCCACGGGAAGAAACGGGGTGGTGAAATTCTAACCCGACACCACACGGGTCCTGTACTTTAGCAAAATTGGAATTATGTTTTTTTTTTTGGTAAGCCTATACAAATGTTTTGGTTTGCAAAGCTGAGTGACAACCTTCTTAGCACATATTGCTACTATGTATGCATATACTATTCTGTATGTTTCTAAGTGAACATGCTTTGAGATGCTAAATAAATATATTTCTTTCTTTTAAATGGTTTTATTCATCATTAAATTATTGAAATGTAAATTTCAATTTCTAGCCAATGGACTGATACTGTTATATCCATTTGAATTCCTCAAGTCTAGCCTTGCCTATTGTGGCACTATAGACCATAGACCACTATATATCATATCTATTATAAATGCAAATGTTTGTAAAGATGTTTCAAAATTATTACTCTTTTGCTTAATTCCTGCCGTTATATAACTTAATGCAAACCTCTTTACAGCCGAAAGAGTTGGAGAAGTTAGAAGAAGCCAAGCTGAAGGCAAAGTTCCCGAATGCCATGCTGGGCAGAGGGCCCGGAGGGCACTCCGCATTCTTGCAGAAAAGGCTTGCTAAAGGAGTAAGTGCTGCTGATGCAATTTTGTGATCAATGCTATTGTAATCCTACTTACCTACAAATAGAAAAGTATGTGACAATGTTAGGATGTTGCACAAAAAGTAACAAACAGATTTCAAGTAATATTGCTATTTGTGACAATGAGATGTATCTACTCGTGTAATTTTGCATGTAGCAGCAAGCTTCCTCCGCAACCGCAAACATGCAAATAAATACATCCAACCACCACCAATGAAAAACCATGCCACATATTTTGCCTCTATATGAGGCATCATCAGGAAGTGTTGCTAGCGCCACATCCACTGAGCAACATCACTTGGAAGGAAGATTAATCAAAAACATTGGATCGTCATACGTTTCCATAGATGAAGCTATACCTCATTCCAGATAACATTTGAATATTAACGATATATTAGTCTTCGTTTTGTTGTTTATCTAGGGTATCAAAGGCAAATACTGTAGTAGTTTTACTTATTTTGATCATTAAGTGTTTTCAAACATACAGCACTCAAGATTTCGCGTGTTAAAACAGTGTTCCGTAAAATAGCAGGACAATCAACACACGATTTTTCCAATCTTATATGGAATGGGGTATAAACATCATCAAATATTAACTGTTACTCATTCCACAGCAAAAGTTCTTTGACTCCGGCGACTACCAGATGGCGAAGCAGCGGCCCGGGAACCTGGCAGCGCCCTTCAAGACTCCCGCGGCGCCCACGGGCACCAAGCATCCGCCGCCCGTGCCCACCGGGGACGCCATCCCCACCGTCGACACCGTGCCCGTGCGCAAGACATCCATCATCCAGCCCAAGTTCCAGCAGTCCAGCCAGACCTCCTAGCCGTGCGCCCACCCGGGACCGCCCAATTGACTACGTGTCTAATTCCTGCGATTAGCCCAACCATCCTCAGGAAAGTAACCCGTCGATAACTAAGCCATACTAAAAAAACTACGCAATTTTGTCCAAAGTAAGTCTTAAAACCCACTGGCTCCCCAGGGAGCAACTAGGTTCGATAGGTTAAACATTTAAGGGTGGGTATCCATCAGTGCTGTGCAAGGTAGCAGGATGGTGTGCCCACCAATAACAAGAGATGCGTGGCAAGACTAGCAATGTTATTGCTGATTTTTTCCCCACACATTGCTCCGCTACCTTGCCCAACTCTTATGAGGATTCTTATGATACCATTAAAGGGTTTCAATCCTTAAACAAGTAAGACATTCCTTTCGTCTACTAAAATGCTATTACGCTTTTAGCATTGCAGCAATATATTCTCATTGTAACCTGGCCATTTGCAGTTTGCTAAGAGCAATGATTTTAAATATTCTCTGTTAGTCTGGTTGGGCTATAGCTGTTATTAAGAGTGTCTCTTTTCAATGTTTGCACCAGAAATGTCTTTGGTAGTCAAACAGACAGCCAAGAATCAACTAATACTTCAACTTGTATGTAAACTATTATCTTTTCAGGGAACCAACTTTTTATTTTAGATACACTTGCTAACTTGATAAGGGATTTTGGATTTATATTTGCTTTTGTAGATTTAGAATAAATGGTGTCTGCACTGTTTTCAATGATTGCCAAATTCGCAAGATTACAAAACTATGCAAAGATATTTTGTCACGCTTATATTCCACTTTTCTTTACGTTAAGGCTAGCATTGACGTGTATGAGCACCATTTTGTCCAGGGTCCGACTAGGGTGCCAAGTTGAGTGCTGAATAGGCTCCAATCTGAAGCCCAGAGTTGGCCCTGATTTTGTGTTAGTATTAAAACATCACGTAAATTAGGAATTAGGGTTGCCACTGGGAGTTAAGATCGTTGAGGAAGGAATGAGTGGCATAAAACGCGAGTCTCTTGCTCGGTTGTCTCCAATAGCATCCAGTGATTTGGTTGTTGAGCTGCAGCTGGCAGCTTCTGCTTTGTGGGCATCCCTGCTATGGATTGTTCATCCACAGAAGTGCCCCAATCCTACATACATCGTGGACAAACGCAATGAGGAGTGGGGTGCTTCCTCGCACATTGAACGGTCTGTAATGTGTCTAGATTAGTAAGGTCGTCAAAGCCCCTGCATTGCTAAGATCAGCCAGCTTTTATGTTGACCACATGGAACCCAGCTTTGGCCAGCCTTGGCACTATTTCACCAAGCACTGAGAGATTGTTGATGTGTTACTATAAACTTGTGATTTAATCGTTCGGTCGTAACTAGGATGTATGTTGAAATTTAAATCTTATAAGAACAAGCGTTATATTTTTATTATAAAATTTAGGCATAGTCTGATGGGATCTGTGTACATTGTCTAAGTGTTCCAATTGTCTACTATAACCTCAGTCCGTAAGAAGCATAAACGTAGAATCACGTCATCTATATACTTGCCATCGACTGTATGTTACATAAATGTATACAAGAGTGTACATTCATAGCCATAGTTATGTATGTAGCTCGACCTTGCGGCCACTTATCGTGTCATAATCATAACTGTAAAGTATCATGTAGATGCCCTTATGCATTCAATGTTCACATATCAAGTGATATGACTTGTATGCCCAACTTAGGGGATAACCCCTGTACATAAATGCCATTTGTAGGATTGTTATATGGATAGGCTCTAAAGGAGTTTATGATGCAGAGGATGTGATCACCGTGAAATTGTCATTTGCATGTCATAGACTACAGTTGTGTTGTGGTTAGGAAGACAAAAATGTATGATTGCTATTCTAAATTTTAAGGCACCATTACAATTTATTTTATAATATGAAGATTTTAAAATGAGTCGCATATCAAACTCCAAGTCCTGATTGGTACACTAACTTGAAGGGTTTGAAATAAATGTTTGATATGTGTCAACACATATACTAATTTTGCTACAGTTATTTTAATCATGTTTTATTTAAATATCTACTCTGAATATAATTTTAGATTCAATGCATGGTCGATGTTGCCTGAATGTTAGTGTTACTGAAAATTCCATGACCAACTGCTGTTTATTGGGGGATATTGATAGCCTGCATTTAAGAAAATGGGGTATAATACTGGAGTTTTGCCCTAACAGGTAATCTTGTCCACTGAAAATAAATGAGCTATTCAATGATTGACCCTTGATGAGTATTTGCTCAATAGGCTTCACCGCCAAAGGCAAAATTGGACAGTTTTCTATACCCTGTGGTAGCAGCCTTAGATCCCTCGCAGGGCACCTGCTGCACCCTTGACGCGATAGATGTAAAATGTTGAGAGGTTAGCCATTATAATAAATTCTTGGTAAAAAAAAAAAGCAAATTTTATTTCGCATTTTTACAGGCAACTACCTATGGGGCGTGTGAGACGGAAAACAATGGGGTTGCCGTTTTCAGTCTAACGCGGCATAATTACATTAATGAATTAAACAACACATAACGCATGATGTTGAGTCATGGGGTATCCACATTATGTGATTGTACCCCAATTTGTCAGACCAACATGTCGAAGTCATAATTGGGTGTAGCGTGCAGACGTAACAACTGCAAATACAATTTCATTCAGTGTGACCAGTTAACAGTAAGAAAGCGAAAATTGCCGCATTCAAACGGTCCTGCGAAGCGGACTGCAAGATTGTACCGATGAGATAGGGCAAGATAGCACGTCTAACATGGGACGGCCGCGATACTCTCGATTTTTCTCGCACTATACCTCTTGTTCTAAGTGTTCTAATAAGAGAGAGACGGATAGTGCGAGAAAAATCGAGAGCTCGCGCGCCGTCGCGTAATAGCCGTGCAGCACACAAAAATCGAGAGTATATCACGGCCGTCTCATGATAGACGTGCTGTCTCGCTCTATCTCGTCGGTTAGTAACAATCTTGCAGTCCGCTTCGCACGACCGTTTGAATGCGGCAATTTTCGCTTTCTTACTGTTAACTGGCCACACTCAATGAAATTGTAGTTGCAAAACACCGATTTAAAAAAAAAGACCGGGTTGCACTCCGGGAGTGCCGGCAGAAGTGAAAACTCAATAAAATTGTAACAGTTTTTCGATCTGGCCCCGTAGCATGGATGGCGTTATCACGCGATAAGTGACAGGATAGAGCTTCCGTCCCTGGCTGACACCGTTCGATAGAACGAGACGACGCGCCTATCCTGTCACTTATCGCGTGATAACGCCATCCATGCTACGGGGCCAGGTCACGTGACATCTTACGGTGTCACCCTAAAAATTAATTTGACGCAAATTTATAAACAATTATCAATTATTTAGGCGGACGGCCCGCGGGCGCGTTGGGTGCGACGGGCCCAACGCGCCGCCGCGGCGCAACGGTGCCGGGGTCCGGCGCGCCGGCGGGCGGCGGCAAACACAATACCAATTTGTTTTTGCCATTCCCAAAAAAAAATTCAAAGCTTTATCTCCTTAGGAATAACGTCTAAATTCGAATTTGCAAGAACAGCAGATGGCGGTGCACGGTGGCGACCAAAATAACAATTTGTTTTTGCCGTTCGTAAATATTTTTCTAAGCTTTATCTCTTTAGGAATAAGGAATAACGCCCAAATTCGAACTATTCGAATTTTCTCAATAGCAAAACGGTGAAGGACGCGTTGGTATTATTACAAATTTATTAGCAGAATATGCTGTTGTTTTTTTTTCTCGTAGGTAGACATACGATAGATAGATAAATTATTTATTTGGCATTTGTCACTTTTTTTTTCTCGTACTTAGACATACGATAGATAGTTAAATTATTTATTTGGCATTTTGCAACAAAGTAAATGAAAAAAAATACACAAAAAAGAAACAGAGAGAATAACGGTAAAAGAACAAGTAAAACATTCGACGACCGGTTAGCCTAGTGGGTAGTGACGCTGCCTACGAAGCTGAAGGTCCTGGGTTCGAATCCCGGTAAGGGCAAACATTTGTGTGATGACTGTGATGAGACATGAGCATGAATATTTGTTTCTGAGTCATGGAAGTTTTTCTATGTATTTAAGTATTTATATCTATTATACAGGGTGTCCCAAACTTATGGGACATGAAGGGGAAGTACCTTAAATATCGTAGATAGTGAATTTTGCTCAAAGAAGACTTTATGTTATTTTTAAAAGTTAGTAATTCTGCATTCATAGATTTTCTAAAAATTACTTGCTTCGTCTGGGAATCGAACCGCCAACTTAAATGTCAAAAAAAACACCCTACTTTTATGATGCCAATCGAAAGAATAGCTAAAAAATAATAACTCTGCTTAAGTAACATAGTAATTTAAAAGCCGTCTTTTATCCTTTAAAACCAGTGAGCATAAACGTATTTTATCCACTAGTGGGGAAAGTTATTTGACCTTGGAGCGTGTTTAAGTAGCTTTTGAGACTTTTGACAGGTAACAAAACGTAAAACACTCATAATAACATTTTCACAGATGATGTATTTCTGTTGCCGCTATAACAACAAATACTAAAAAACAGAATAAAATAAATATTTAAGAACTTTTAAAGAATTGCTTGTTGACTTCATTCAGGCGCTGAGTCTCAAAATGTATGGGAAAATTAAAACCCGACTCGCACTTGACCAAAATTCTACTTGATATTACTTAACGTTATTATGACAATTTATTACAGTTAAAAAAATATACATATTATTATTTAAATTAAATAAAGTTATTTTGCATGTTGCACTTTCCTCGCTACAGTGAGGTGAAAAGTTTTGTGTTACACACGGGTGCAAATGTATTTTACTACTCGTGTGTTGAAACACTCGCTACGCTCAGGATTCTAATTTAGAACCACTCGCTTCGCTCGTGGTTCAACTATAGGATCCTTTCGCTTGCTTGTGTTTCAGTTCCACACTCGCGGGTAAAATTAAAATACAACTTTGCACCCTTGTAACATAACAAATAACTATTTTTTTTTTCCATTCCGTGGCAAAGCAAAATGTGCTTTTTATTTTATTTCTTTTATTATATGTGTTGTGTTTGTCACGAATAAATGTTTTGATTTGATTTTAAAAGAAAAATAGTAATAAATAAATAAAGCTTGCAAATAATATCGAATAAATAAAATAGATCTGCGTGATAGTTGAGTAATATAAATGACAAAATGTAAAGTGTAACTGTATGTAACGACAGTGTATATATGTAACGACAGTGTATATATTATGCAGAAACCGGTCAAGTGCGAGTCTGACTCGCGCACCGAGGGTTCCGTACAAACTATCAATTGAATCAATATACTTATTATAACCCAACACAACAGAATTCAATTTAAAACAACGAATAACTTTTACACCAAGACCATCAAACTACCAAAACAATTAGACGATTGAATGGCTATCTTTTTTTAGACCTGCTATTGAAATATACCCGTGCCAACCCCATTAATTCTAGAAAAATCTTAACAGCGCGAAGTAGGAATGGCCCCATTTGGTACTAACGTGCAAGGGCAATCAGCTTAGTATGTATGTTGGTGTTTTAGCGATTATTGTTTATCACGTGAACAGATCTCGATTATTATTTTTTTATTTGAAAGGGAGTACTTATATCTATCTGTCTGTGTATCTTATCTGTCTTATAGGAATTTTTTTTTACATTTTCCTTCATAGATCGAAATTTTACCAATGTAGAAAAAAAAAACTGTTTTAAAACGTCCAACTCAAGCCCCACTTGACCTAGCAGCTAAACTTTGAATTTTTCCACCCCTCTTATCCGTAATTTTAGATAGATATTAAAAATATATATTATTACCATATTATAAAATTAGTAGACAAGCGTCAGTAATGTCAAAGCCCGCTAAAACGCGCATTTGGCGCGTGGGATTTGTTGTGCTTGTTTGTTCGAACACTGAGATAAGCTCAGAGGGGCTACCGCGAAGTGAAAACGAACTTCGTTCGAGTATCTCCCTCTCTGTCGCTCAAACAAGCAAGTGCAACAGAGAGGGAGATACACGAACGAAATTCGTTTTCACTTCGCGGTAGCCGCCCAGGTAGCGGACGTCGACCGTGCGTCGTGCGTCGGAACAAAGATGAAAAGAGACTGGTTGCATTGGAGTAAGATACTTGTATCATAGCATTATTGAATCTGCACAACATGCGCAAACTTATGACCTTATTTGCTTGTTTCGTGTCTAGTAATTTTTTTTCACGGCGGGTGGTTAAAGTCGAAGTAAAAAAATTGTTGACACTGTAATGCAAGATTAATCCAGTACTTTTTCTTATTTTACATTAGTTGTCGATAAAATTACACTTGTTTCATCTTAATTAACTATTCATGACTTTGAAAATGAAAAAAAAAACTAACTTAGAGGGCTTTCCAAGTAAATGACGACACTAACAATGTAAAAAAATAACTTAAATTTGCCAATAACTCGAAAACCGTGCAACTTTTACTGGGGTCATGTTAGGTTGGTTCGGGTCCTCCTAAGCTGACCTACCTTCGGTGTCAATGTGACGTGCCATTTACGGGACACCCTGTATAGCGGTGGAAGTCCCTGGCTCCGTAGCAAAGAGTACTATGACCGCAACTTTGGACCGCTCTAGTTTTTAAACCGGCAAGTACATCATTTTTTTAATTTATAAAGGATGCTTATTGAAGTGAAAACTTCTTTAGCGGCGCTGAGCACTTTTTGGGATGGGGAAAAATTGTTAAATACGCGACAGAGTTTTGTGACGTCAGATGTGAAGGAGGTCACTTTTTGCTGCTAGCCGATTCGATTATAAGGCCGTTAAACACTTTTTGCGATAGCATATTCTGCAAATAAATTTGTAATTTTAACCAACGCATCCTTCACCGTTTTGCTATTGAGAAAATTCGAATAGTTCGAATTTCGGCGTTATTCCTAAAGAGATAGAAAGCTTGAGCTTAGAAAGATATTTACCAACGGCAAAAACAAATTGATATTTTGGTCGCCACCGCCGTCTGCTGTTCTTGCAAATTCGAATAGTTCGAATTTAGACGTTATTCCTAAAGAGATAAAGCTTTGAAAAATATTTGGCAATGGCAAAAACAAATTGGTATTGTGTTTGCCGCCGCCCGTCGGCGCGCCGAACGGCGAGCCGGCGGCCCGTCGCACCCAACGCGCCCGCGGCCCGTCCGCCTAAATAATTGATAATTGTTTATAAATTGCGTCCAATTCATTTTTAGGGTGACACCGGAAGATGTCACGTGACCTGATCGAAAAACTGTTACAATGTTATTGAGTTTTCACTTCTGCCGGCACTCCCGGAGTGCAACCCGGACTTTTTTTTTATTGTATTCTTTAGTACTTTACCATCATACCAATATCTTCCACAAATCCGAATCACGTGATGGAATACAGTTTCGCATGAAATGGTTCGAAGCGATGCTTGCATCGCTTCGAACCGCCGCCCGTCGGCGCGCCGAACGGCGAGCCGGCGGCCCGTCGCACCCAACGCGCCCGCGGCCCGTCCGCCTAAATAATTGATAATTGTTTATAAATTTGCGTCCAATTCATTTTTAGGGTGACACCGGAAGATGTCACGTGACCTGATTGAAAAACTGTTACAATGTTATTGAGTTTTCACTTCTGCCGGCACTCCCGGAGTGCAACCCGGACTTTTTTTTTATTGTATTCTTTAGTACTTTACCATCATACCAATATCTTCCAAAAATCCGAATCACGTGATGGAATACACAGTTTCGCATGAAATGGTTCGAAGCGATGCAAGCACGTATGAAATTAAATTAAAAAATATATATATTTATTTCGTAAAATACAACACGCGTTTATAATCTAGGGGATGGTGCCGCCCGGTAAGCAAAATGTTGCCTGTTTTGGGAGACACCGCTCTTCCTTAGGTTATCAGAATGTTACATGAAAAGTTATACTAGGTACTACTGAAGATCTTAAAACAGGTGTAAGCAACTAGAAAAGTAAGTAAATGCAATTTTATGTATAACTAGGCCTATGTCCAGCAGTGGACGTCTTTCCGTGTGAGACGCACTCTAAACTCAGGCGTCTCGGACTCTACAAGTACATGCGCACGTCACAATGCGAGGAGCGTATGGTCGGAGAGGTGTTTGGCGGCGGTGGAGTTGAAGACACACTCGTATTATATGGCGCCGGGTGCAAATTCATGAACACCGCCAAATTTTCGGGCCGCAAATATCCACACGACTCATTGCTGAAGAGACTGCGCGCCAAACGCAACATTACAGTTGAAATTGTCGACGAGAAGTACACATCACAGGCGTGCTCGACGTGCAACGAGAAAACGGCCGAGTTTTCGAAAGTCACCAGTCACCATGAAAAATCGACTGCGCTGGGGAGTCAGTCTGTCCGACGTGCCACAGCGAGTTCGACCGAGCGAGACGCCAACGCCGCTTTGAATATTTTCACAAATTACAGCCAGATCTGCCATCTGTAGGCCAAGATGTCCCGTAAACCGGATATCGTAACCTCCCGAGGGATAATAAAATAAAATTCGAACGCAATTTTTGCGTTCGGGACTCGGGAGGTTGGTAAAATCTGTTTTTGGAGTCCGGACTGTTCATGCTTGCAAGGGCATAGTACCTTATTATTAGTTATTATTATTATTATCGTATTGACGAGAGACATCATTCTGATCTTGACACGTTTTATTGTTATTGACCCTGTACATCTCTGACAATATTACATTAATGTTCCTTTTTTTTGTTTTGTTTTGATTTGACGCTTAGAGACCGTATATGCATCTCTACGAACATAGAATAATTATTAATTGTATTTTGACGCTCAGAGACCTTATACATCTCTGGCATACTTACTGAATTAATATCATAATTTACTTCTTGTTAATGCTGATGCTGATACAGACCTTATATCGAATGTAATGGGCATATTTTGCAGTTTTGTTTTCATTTTCACTAACTTAGTGACATTTAGTTTGTTAACTGTTTATATCGGTCCTTAATCTGCAAATTTTAAATTATTATTGTGTAAGATTATTATTATTTAATTGTAAATTACCGTTTGACATGTAAAAGTGCCCTTGTAGCCTATTTGCAGAATAAATAATTGATTTTGATTTTTTGATTTCGATAGCTAGGATAGGATAAAGGAGTATGATGCAGAGGATGTGATCGCCGTGAAATTGTCATTTGCATGTCATAGACTACAGTTGTGTTGTGGCTAGGAACACAAAAATTTTGATTGCTATTTTAAATTTTAAGGCACCATTACAAGTTATTTATAATATGAAGATTTTAAAATGAGTCGCATATCAAACTCCAAGTCCTCATTCGTACAATAACTTGAAGGGTTTGAAATAACTTAAGTTCTGTCGCGAGTATGTGTGGACTAATATTTGATATGTGTCGACACAAATACTAATTTTGCTACAGTTATTTTAATCATGTTTTATTTAAATATCTACTCTGCATATGATTTTAGATTCAATGCATGGATGATGTTGCCTGAATGTTTGTGTTACTGAAAATTCCAAGCAGCCTTTTAGATATACTAGTAGTAGTATACTACCATCCATTTCCTAGAGTTACATAGGGATGAAAGTGTGTGCACGCGATACATGTAAATGTTCAAAGGTTAGCCATTATAATAAATTCTTGGTAAAAAAAAAGCAAGTTTTATTTCACATTTTTACAGGCAACTAACCTATGGGCGCGTTACATTAGATTAATTAATTAAACAACACTTAACTAGATTAGTACAGTTAACGGCACGGCTCGAGAACGGAAATAATAATAAAGCAGCCTATATAACTGCTGGGCACAGGAAATAATACATATTCAAAGAATCACAGTATTGTATTTCAGCCAAAAAACACGAAGAAGGCCCGAAGGTCTATCAGTCGAGTATGGACGAGCGAGAAAGATGGAGATATTAGAAAGATTTCGCGGTTGCTTTTTTTGTAGTTTAAAAATTAAAAAAGAACAAAAAATAAATTGGTGTTTGAGTTCTAGGAGGCTTGACTAGCGTTCTTTTTTCATGTTGTGAACGGATGTAACAAAAGATTTCTGGAGATAAGCGAGAACACTGAAAAATACATAATTCCGCCCAAGATCCATACCGTTGCAGATAAAACGTTTTGCACAGGCCAGGCGAAATGAATTATTTAGTCAATATCCAGTCTGACATGTGAAAACCTTTCCTCTGTACACTTTGAATCACAGATTCCGATTATTCGAGTTAACAATGAGATAAATGCAATAATATGATGGCACTGGTTAACACTAGATTAACAACTTGTGAGTGAACAAATACTTATTTGCAGCTTTGGAATCCATACGAGTTCGCACCACGCGCAGATCTTCGTTTAGTTATAGTTGACAGCTCTCTGTGAACAATAGGACCGGTTATTATTTGGAAAAGAGGGTGTCAGTCTCAAGACATTCATCTTTCTATCCCCCGGCGCAAAAAGAGGGGTGTTAAAGTTTGACGTGGGGCGTCGCGTCGTAGGCTTCCTAAACGAATGGACCGATTTTAACCCTTTACCAGTCCGCGAAGAACAAGCGTGTCTTAATAAGTTATATAGATTTGCATCCGTATTCCATATGAACGTCTTGTACAAAATGTATTTACAAAAGTCTGATATGTTCTAGTAAACCAGAAAAAAAAACATTGTAGCCGAGTGTTGTAAATGAAGATCATGAAATCATATTTTCAGGGATTGATATTGAGGTGTATGACGCAACATCGAATATATCTTATGCAACATTGTAAGTTATAACCTTGAATATCTAATAATCTTGTGGAATATGCTCTAGCCTTGAAATACAATACCCCAGCATCTGGTTCACGCTCGTGTAGACATAATCACCATTTAAGTGCATTAGCGATAAGGATCTAAAGTCGTAAACCCTATGTAAGCGACCACACACACAGCGGCACCGAGACCCTATACATATAAACCCCTGTTTATACCTAAATAAACGTTCATTGATATCCCAACTCTCGTCTATATTATTTACCCTACGGGCTACATCTCAATATAAAGATTTGTAGAAGATTTGGAGTTGAAACCACTATGGTAAACGAAATACTATGTGGGAGACATATCACCCTTTGCCTGGTAAATGGTTAATATAGTTTTTTTCGTCCAAAAGCTGACGTGGTCGAGACGGTTCTTAGCTATATTTCAATAAAATCGGTTCAGCCGGTTTTGAGATATTGAAATTAAAATGTCGTGGGTTTTTCACTTTTGTTAATTATCAAACTGATAAGGCGCACCTTCACGAGCGAGCATGGCAGTCCACCGCGTGATTGCGACCCGTCTAGGCTTACGTACTTGCAGGCTACAGGACCAGGGTCTCACCATACTGGATTTCCCGTGACCATTCTCGGCAGGACTGTCACGCTCGCTCGTGGGGATGCGCTTGCCCTGCAAGACTGCCATACATGACCGTACAGGTGTTCCTTAAATTGTAAACCTGTGTGATAGTTTGAAGGTAACAGCTTAGCTCTGGGTGAGTCACCTGGCGTCCAGTGCACGTAGTCCGGCGTGGCCGCGGCGTGGTACTCGCGCACCAGCGAGTCGACGACCGCGCGGGACTCGTCGAACTCGTCCAGCGAGTCGCGGAACATGGGCTCCTTGCGGAACACGTCGATGAAGGCCTCGCGCTTGCGCAGCTTGTCGTATTGCTGCAGGCAACGGTCGAACAGCTATGGAAAAGAAAAAAA
Source organism: Epinotia ramella (assembly GCA_947578815.1). Lineage (NCBI taxonomy): Eukaryota > Metazoa > Arthropoda > Insecta > Lepidoptera > Tortricidae > Epinotia > Epinotia ramella. The sequence goes on from OX388203.1 coordinate 973,321, forward strand.
ATCCATTACAATCTGTATGAAATCGCGGTAGTCGGATGGGTGGTGCAAGACCGGTTTATTATTGTGGCACTCTTTGATATGATGATGTAAAAAATAGGAACAATATGTTTGAAAACTAAAGACAATGATACGAATGTGGTGGTTGAACGAGCTGGTAACATGTGGCGAACGACGCGACGGGACAACTTGTATGGCGGGATGAAATTGTCTCAATCCTGGACACGGCACCAATTGTACTAACAACTTCACTTACCGAGCTGACGTTAGTAACCACTAATGCTCCATAACCATCCAGAAGCAGCCAGTACGCCCTATTGAAGGTCGGGTGTGCCGCGACAGAGCCGCTTACCAGGACGAGCGCATCCACAGGATGAAGTTAGCTTTATCCTGATTTTAGTGTAAGACTTTCACTTACCGAGCTGATGTTGGTGTGGTTGGCCAGCAGTAGCCCTGACACCTTGTGCGAGGAGGTGACATGCGGCGAGCGACGCGACAGGGCCACTTGTATGGACGCTGGTCCCCACGGGATAAAGTTGGCTAACTTCCGCTCCCGGATGCGTTGGAGCGATTTGTGCACTTGCGACGGGTCCACCTCGCCCTGGGAATACAAACAGAATGCCACAAAACATTATTCGTCGTCAGTTTCATTAACCCCTTTCTACGCTAGTGAAATGACTAACATTTTCTTACTGTTTTCCGGTTCCGTGCGAGGCAATAAGTTGTGTCACTGAAAGCCAATGGCTAGGTCACAGAAAATGAGGTAGACCGCCCAAGGGTAGAGGCCCAAATCAGGCAGTCCAAAAAAGTCCTTATTGACGACTCAGTAATCTTATTTTATTCACATAGGCGACACAAATGATGTTGGTTTTACTTTTGGCATACCTGTATAATGTTGAGGATGGAGATGTAGCAGTGCTGGTTGGCGCGGTCGGGGCTGAGAGAGACCATCATGTTCTTAGGTTGCAGCAACCTTTGCATCACGTCCAGTACTGTGGTTTTGCGGATCTTCGGCGCCTAAGGAGACATTGAAAACAGTGAGCTAGCGTTTTACTTTTTAAATATATCTCGGCATACATACGAGTAGAACCGGCACAAACGGTGTCCCGCAAGCTGTCGTTCTTTAATGCAAAAAGAGTTTCCTGTTTCTTTTCTACATCTCCTTGACGAGTGGACCGACGTTTCAGACTCGTATAACGTATTTATTAAATAGATTTGGTTTGAATAGGTTTTTGGGCATTCAGTGTGATGAGGGTCAAGCAGCAGATCGGAAAATATTAGCTATTACTATTTACCGTTTAACCTTCGGCGAAAAAGACGAGGAGTGGAGAGGGGAGTGTGAATCTGTGTCAAACGGAAAAACCGATGTATGCATTTTTTTTTATCGAACGTCGCTTTTTTAGATTGATATTAGCTATGTTCGTTAAGGGGGTGCTTCATAATCATACATTAAATGTCTTTATATTCGATGGTTTTATTCTCGTTCTCTCCAACTGCTGAAATGGGGGTGATATTGTGGAACTTACGATGTGCGCGTCATGGTCGGCGGTGAGCGGCGTGTACCCGGTCATGAGGAAGTGCAGCCGCGGCGTGGGGATCAGCGGCGCCACCAGGCTGATCAGGTCGTTGTTCATGTACGACGGGTACCTGCAACAAACCCTCGGTATCAGCCTATGTACACTGAACACGGGACTTGTGGATAAGAGGGAAGGAAATTAATATGGCTGTAGACTTCAGTATAACTACAATATTACTTAGAAACAAGGTAAAGTGATAATGGAACTAAGTTTGTTGGCGTAATATTAAACCGGGTGCGGCAGGCGAGTCGATGTGGGCCTGTGTACAGGCGCATGTGTGCGCGGCACGTACAAAAGATTCTCCCTATGCACGAGCGTTGCTTCATGCGCAGATCCAAACTTATACCTCAGCCACCACACGTCCTCACGCTGCTCATCGCTCTGCGCCTTGCTGCCGCGATGTTGCTCTCTCTGGCGGCACACTGCTCTACTCACGCGATTAATCACGAGTATCGCGCCGCTCCGCACTAGGTTACTGGCCTTTATTGCGGCTCCTTTGACTCGCGCCCAAAACACCGACAAAACAGCGGTGGGCATGACGAGTAACGTTGCCACAGTATGTCTCCGTCTCCTTTCCTCGCTATTTCCCACATCACGCGTCGAGTCCGTGGCAGGGGTCTTAGACTGTTTGGTGTGGATCCAACTATTGGTTTTACCTGAGAGTTGCCGTGCTTGCGCTCATGATAGTGGACACGAGCGTGTTGATCTGCGTGAAGGACGGGTTGGGGATGTGCAGCCGGTCGCTGGCGATCCTGTTGAGCGCGGTGTTGTCGAGCACCATGACGCAGTCCGCGCTCTCCGTCAGTCGCTTCAGGGTGAGCAGGGAGTTGTAGGGCTGTACTACTACGTCACTGTGGACATATTCATTTTGTTAACTAATCTTACAAGTTTTTCAAGATCTTCTACCAGGAAGAAAACGATGTTACGAATCAAACTTTTACATTGCACTCATTTAAAATCTTCTTAGAAAGAGCACAAAGAGCTGTGTTAAAAGTCTCCTTGCGTAGACCAAAAAGGTTCTCTACTGACGCTTTGTTTATGGAGGCAGGTGTACTTAGCGTTCGAAGACTATTTCTCTGGCGGGTTGCAGTCTGCATGCATAAAATGGTAATAAACTCTACGTCCTACCTACATATGCTACAGCAACGCGTGTTTAGGGCTCCTGTGCCTCGAGTCCGCAGTAGGTTCGCTAGACGCTTTAAGTCGTTTATTTTTCCGCACGTTTATAATGCTGTGCTCAAAGTTTGTGATGTGAAGCGCTACCACCTCGCTAAAGCTAAGAGTCAAATGCTTAAGTTTTTACTGCCATTGACCTACAAGGAAGCTGAGGATATGCTGTCCTAGAATCGTGGTCGAAGCTTTGTTTCCTAAGTAGCTCTCCTAAAAGTGACTTCTCGCCAGGCCAAATTTGTCCATTGTCTACTATCACTTCTACACCCACATGTCCCACATTTACATCATAACACTCTCACACACCACACTCCACACCAAATCATTTACACACACTTACAGGCAGTGAAATATAGTTTTTAATGAACACCTGTTCTAACATTTATTTGTTAGAAGCTGTCATGTTATTGCGTAGGTTTTTAATTGTAAACCTTTAGTTTAATATTTTATAGTTATGCAGGTACATTTTTGTTCTTAAGCCGCTATGTTTATGTTTATGGTAACCCTAAATGTCTCTGATTCCCACGATTCAGGCTTAGCCTAGTGTGGGAGTCGCCGATAAAAACTGTTAAAAGTATATAAATTTATGTTTTGGTAAATAAATATTTTTTACTCTTTTACTCTTTTACTTTTTTTTACTTTAGGGTCATTTAAACTTCAGCTCTAATTTGACCTTGAGGTCTTCAACAAGATCAGACAGTTGATTCGGCGTTTTATCCTTTAGCCATAAATTGAACCCTTTATATTTAAAGTCGGGCAATTTAAACGCAACAATACTTCATAAACTTTAATGCTGTTAACTACCTGATCTCATCCAAGTTAGGGAAGACACTGTAAGTCTGCACCAGCTTTTTGGGGAAGCGGTCGGAGAGGTGCTCCAGGATGTAGGAACCCATGCCCGACCCCGTGCCGCCCGCTATGGAGTGGCACACCACAAACCCCTGGCAAACATACAATATAATTAATAAATAATAATAATGACAGACTCTTTCACTTCTACACAAAGTTGTATGAGGCATTAATACAAGTCCAAAATAAATAATCCAAAGCGCTAGACTTAAGTCACCCAAAGGGAGGGGGTATGCTGGCCTTGGATTTGCTGCTATCTGCAGCAAAACCAAGGTAACTGATATAGCCCTCTGAATCGCTAAACTTAAGTGGCAGTGGTCAGGGCACATTGCATGTAGAACCTATAGCCGTTGGGGCGGAAAGGTTCTAGAGTGGCGATCACGTACCGGAAGGCGCAGCGTGGGTAGGCCCTCCCACAAGGTGGACTGATGACCTGCTAAATAAATAAATGGGTGGCGCAGGACTGGACATTGTGGCACTCTTTGGGTGAGGCTTATGTGGACATCTTTCCGCTGATATGATGATGATGATGAAACAAGACTGACTTTAATTGCTCATTCTTTACCTAATGTATTACCTACTCTTTATTTAAGTTGGGTGTGTACTGTGTAAGTCACAATTATTTACCCTCAATACACATAACCGTGGAACCCCTATTTATGCTTACTCTTTTCGTATTTCCAAATACCCACCTGCACACATGGAATTTGAAATACAGTGCTCTTTGTATAATTCATTCAATATTTTTATTTCAGGTTTTTGGACCCATATGTGTTAGTTAGTTACAATAAGAGATGCTCCACAAATTTAGACATCATAATCCTAAACATCAGCAGTCAGTCTAGGTTTTTTTCCTGTCATAAACTTGTATCGTAACTGGATGATATAATTTGCCTACACCTAATTGTCAACAACTTGTTGCTTTACCTCTAGGTTGTCACTGCCATCAGCCTCCCTGTTAATGATGTCAAACACCTCCTCGTTCAGCTTGTCTCCCTGTGCGTACCCGGAGGCCCAGTTGTTGCCTGCACCTCCTCCATGTTTGGACAGATACACATTCTCTGGGTTGTATAACTAAAACAAATGTTACATAACTTAGCAACTTATTATGTCAAGTTCAGTTAATTTCTATTCACTGAAACTTATGTTTAGTAAGGAAAAAATTATTACTGATTATTAAAGAAACAAGTGCATGGAGCATACAACATATTATTGAAAACATAACCCTCCTGCTGTTGCAGTCACGTAAAAGAAGGACAAAATTTAGCTAAATTCAAAGCAATCAAAATATGAATAACCTTTATGAAAAAGAACTTTGACTAACAAATGTTCTGGCAATTTTAACAGTAGATCTTTTGAATTTTATCCTGAGTCATAATGACCTTTGTATATTGAGATCAATAAAACTAAAGCAGTAAAGCAATATACCTTAGCATAAGGTGAGTTCATAATAGTATGTATGACCCTAGGCTCCAAATCCAGGAGCACAGCTCTGGGAATGTAATGGTCGTCATCAGCCTGGTAGAAGAACACGTCCTTGCGGTCCAGCCCCGCCGTCGCGTACTCCTCCAGGATGCCCTCCGGCGATATCCCGTGCTCTATGCATAACTGCTTCCAGAACTCAAAGCCGACTGGGAAGCAACAACATAGTAATAATAAATATATAGTTATTTACGTGTTCGTTGCGTGAATAACTACCAAATCGTTATGTTAGTGGCGTCAAGAAAGTCCAGGAACACATTGAATTGAATGATGTAAGTAAATTAAGCCGGAAACGAGAAAAACAAAGCATTAATTTTGAATTAACCGAAGGAAGTTGTTAGGTACTATTCTTACTCTGATTGCCACATTGGCCCAGCTGCAGCGTTATCATTTCATTCGGCATGTTGGATTTGTTGTTTCTATTACTCTTTCCTAGGATAATATGAAGCTATAACTACGCATTGATTTAAATAAAATCCAAACAACTCCATTTACCACCAGAAGTCCAGAACCAACTGACCAACAACTGACATTTGTTTTGTTTGGCAGACAGATTATACCACAGATAAAGTAATGTTTGAATTTGCATGCATCCATTTCTTACCATTTTCATGATATTCACTTAGTCAATTTTGAAGTAAGATAACTATAATATTTTTCATGCATTTTTTCCGATGTCATTCATGAAAAACATTAATTATTTTGATAATTGTAATTTATTTTCATAAAAGGAACACAATAAAAATATAACAATAAAAAATGCTTTTCTGATGAATGATTCCATAACTTAAATGTCAAAAGTTTCGTAAAGTTTTAGGAATTCCGTAGCAATAAGTTGTAATTAAACTAGGTTCTTTTTGTTTCATCTGCTTTATTATGTATGTTTTAACGCTTTATAATTAGTGCAACATATAATCATCACATAATAAGTGATTAGCGGCGCGATCATTCCAAGGTAATTATGCATTCTTTACATGTCGCATACATCTTGATGGCCTTCGGTGCTATTTCTCAACTTTGTTGTCCAACCTACAATGTAATAACTTGTGTGGATAATGTCGCCGTGGGTGTAACTTTCGTTAAGCAAGGTTTCATCGGAATCCCAAAGTGGAGTGTTCGCTTAAATTACTAATAAGGAAGTGATTTGACGCGATACACGATTCTGTTTAGATTCCAATTTGCACAGGTGTGAATACATGTTCAAACAGACTGGAATTAAAACAGTGTTTGTATTGAATTATTCAGTGGTCTATAGTTGATTACATTTTCACTTGACTGGCCATAGCTAACATAGCTTGTTAGTTGAAACAAAGTTGGTTTGGTTTGTCAGATAGTGGATTGACAGCGCTCAAAATGCCGCGGAAGCTGCTGAAGTTCCTGATCGTGTTTGACAACACATCACTGCTGTACTACCCGGGCCAGTTCTTGTCCGGGAAAGTGCTTATGGAGCTGCAGGAGGACACTCCTGTACTCGGTGAGCTTGTTACATTATCATTTACCCCGAAGCTATATATGTTCGACAATGCTCTATTAATAATCATGTTGATTATTCATCTGTAAATTCCTAACAAAGTACAGAAATACATGAAACCTATCTTACTGTAACTGGAGATCATTTAAACTGGTTTGAAATTACACACACAACTATAGTATACAGGGCTCTATCACATTGGTCACTTTGGGCAAGTGCTCTACATGCAACTGATGGCCTTCATGGAGCTCCTATTTTTAGTCAGGTCTCAAAATCATCAGCACCAGGCACCATTTCCTAAGGCCTAGAGTTGCTTCGTACTGTACAATTGACTGCAAACAGATGTATCCAATTTTTGGCCTTGTTGCGTCCCGCCCCCGCCTATTATTATTATTTATTAAAAGACAACAAAGGTGGTCCAATCGGGGTTAGTTATTCTTAGCCTACGTTAGTATACAATACCTTTACTATACCTTTATACCGATGTACATACAATCAGTAAAAGAGTTCAGTCTACTTAGCTAGCATACTCAAATACACATCAACCCTAATGATAATGTTGATGATGCTATGATTCACACAGCCCTTACCATTATGCAAGCCATTACCATTACCCTATTCCAAGTAAGATTAGAAAAATCGTGTGTTAATTGTCATGGGAGTCCAAGGAAAAGATTAGAAACACAAAAAAAAATTGTATTATTATTATTGAAAAGCACTTCTTGATCGAAATAAGTCAAACATTTATTCCCTTTGGTATAAATAGATAATCAAAGACACGTAGACGAATTTGATTGTTAAAACTCTATTGTTATATGGAATGAGGTATAAGAATAAGTAACAAAATCAATCCAAGTACGCTCTCGGCCTCATCTCAACATGGTCCCCCTGTTCAACTTCAATCTTTTGTTTTATTACCTGTCAGCCATGATGAAGTCCATAACACTATAATAAACCTTAAGTCCAAAAGTGCTCCGGGCTGTGATGGTATATATCATCTGCATTCTTAAAACACATATCAAATGAAGTGGTGCCTATTATAACTCACCTTATAAACCTCAGCTTCGAGCATGGAGTCTTCCCTGACTCACTAAAACACTCAATTATAACTCCTGTGTACAAGGGAGGGGACAGAGATGACGTCAGTAATTATAGGCCAATTTCGGTCTTACCTGCAGTTTCAAAAATCCTAGAAAAAATAATTAATGCCAGACTATTAACCTTTCTAAATAAATTTAAACTGATATTGAATGCCCAATTTGGCTTTAGACAGCAAAAATCAACTGAAGATGCTATAATTGCTCTTACTTCTGTCGTTTCCAATAATCTGGACTGCAGCAACAAGTGTCTGGGTGTTTACCTTGACCTCAAAAAAGCTTTCGACACCGTCTCTGTTCCCATTCTTGTACAGAAACTCAATAACATGGGAGTCAGGGGAACCCCATTGTCACTACTAGAGAGCTATCTTACCGGACGGAAACAGAGTGTGAAACTTGGGGATGTCGTCAGTGAGTTCGAGGAAGTCTCTTACGGCGTCCCACAGGGAAGCGTGCTTGGCCCCACACTATTCTTGATTTATATCAATGATTTGCTCCATATGAACATACAGCATGCAAAACTCTTCTCATACGCAGACGACACAGCAATAATATTCTCCGGTAAATCGTGGAATGAAGTCAAAGACTACACAGAAAAGGGGTTAGCTTTAAAAGACAGTTGGCTTAAAAGGAACCTTTTGACACTGAATACGAAAAAAACAAATTACATAATTATGCTTTAGTATTTCCGACAGCTCTAGACCCAAAAACGAAATGTCGATAAGGATTCACTCATGCCTTCATCCAGCCTCAACAACATGTCACTGTCCAGTAATTGATAGGGTTACTCAAACCAAATACCTTGGAGTTCTACTAGATGAGCATCTTAACTGGTATCCTCAAATGGAGCAAGTCACAGGTAGAGTCAGAAAACTAATTTGGATTTTTAAGACACTAAGGCACATTGTACCAGGAAAAAATAATGCAACAAGATCGCGTAACATCATTAATGAAATATATGTATCCCTGGTACAATCTGTCCTGGTGTATTGTATCTCTGTGTGGGGCGGAGCAGCAAAGAGCCGTTTCATTGATCTCGAAAGAGCTCAACGCGCACTAATTAAGGTCATTTACTTTAAAAAAATTAGGTTCCCTACTGATCAACTCTATGTGATCAGTGATCTTTTATCAGTCAGAAAACTTTACATCTTGCAAATTACATTAAAAAAACACAAATTGTTACCGTATATTACAAATAATAAAAATAAAAACAAAAGAAGAAAACCTGTAGTAGCAGAGCTTGTTAAAACAAGAACCTCATTCGCTCGCAGGCAATTTACCTTTAAATCTTCGCACATTTACAACAAATTAAACAAACAGCTTGACATCCACCCGAAACTTTACCATACATGCAAAATATAAATAATCAAATGGCTTAAGGACCTAACTTTCGATGAAACAGAACTCTTATTACAGTGATAATATTTTATTAAACAACACAATCCATTTGCAACCACTCACTCGCACACACACACAATACGCACACGTACACACGCTCGCACGCACACTCACACTCACGTACACACATACACACACACACACACACACACACACAAACACACGTACTCGCATAATTATATCTTTAACGTTTTTAGTACTGATCTTAAATTAATTTAACTTAATTGAGCATGTTTCAACAATACTAAATTGTACTAACTACTCTTTGAATTTGAATCTGGTAGTATGTAGATTTCTTTTTTGGTAGCATGTAAGTTAAAATATTAACTTAAGGAAACATCCTGTAACCAAAAGGAAGAGCGGTGCTGCCCAACACAGGCATTTTTTGCTTACCGGGTGGCCCCATCACCTTAGATTATATAGATGTATATTATATCAATAAAGAATTTTGAATTTGAATTTTGAATAGTTACTTGAGATTATTTGAGTTGGCCGATTTCATCAAAGTAGTCCATACAAAAAGCAACTCTACCGTCCCAGGTGAAGATTCTCTAATTCCAATTGTAACAGGACTCCCGAGAAATGATACAAACCAGTGAAGATATACAACAGCTTTATATTTCTGCCAATAGTTACATTGATTATTTAATCCAAACAATCCAATATCCCTGACTGTCCGGTCCGATGGGTCTACTCCGACTGGCCGGTGGCCGCCTGCGCTGCCTACCGCCATACGTCAAATAATAGTATTAACTACCCTCTTCTTTTAATAAATATTTTCAAATCAATGTCAAATAAGCGGCGTTCAGGAGTAATGCTAACAGTCGGCCATCCTGCAGTCGGGATGCCCTCATTCCGATTGACTCGGCCATTCTAAAGACAGTGGTATGACCTCATACCTACATATTTAGCTATCGGTACTACAACTTTAAAGGTTTTTCATTCTGTATATTATTTTATACAACCTTCATTACTTATTTCAAATCATACTATAATGATTAAGTTAGCAAAATGTTAAACGTAAAACATGTTAATAATTGTTGTCAAGTTACCAATTCAAAGATTATTTTAATAAAGATTACATTTAACACATATGCTATATTTTCTAATCATTTTCGTTGCTTTTGTCTTGCTTAGGCCACCCGCAGGCCTTCATAAGTCACTTATCATAGGCCACCCGCAGGCCTTCATATTTAAGTCACTTATCAATCTTATCATAGGCCACCCGCAGGCCAAAATCCATTCAGTCTTCCTTTTGGCCATCCGAAAGCCATGGCAATGCCAGTAATACATCTTCAATTATATTGTGACCACCCGAAGGTCATGTCCATCTTCAACCATCTGCATATGCTGGGCAATATCCGATCACCCGGTCTCTATGCTGTAACTGGTAGGACAGAAATGGACAACTGTTATTATAATCATACCAGATTATTACATCAAACAATTATTGTATCATGTCATAATATATGCTAACAAATCACTTTGGCGGTGGAATAAGGATTACAATTGAGCAAAATAGTAAATACTCTAAGGACGGTGTAGTTCGATAAAACCCCATAAATGCTGGTTTTAATGTCTGAACTATCAGGAATACAATATAGGCTAGAAAGTAATGTATAATTTATTCATCATTTGATTCTGCGTCAGTATTGTCACTAATTTCATTAGAATTGGTGATACCTACGCATATTGTGACCCATGGCTTAAGTTGGTCGGAACTAAAAACATTTTTATATTGTCTCTGAGCATGTCCTCGAATGCTCGATACCTACTTCGTAGCTGTCATTGTCTAGGGACTGCATAACCCTAAAAGATCCATGAAACTTAGGGGCTATTAGCTACTTATTAACTTTTTGCCATCTCAGGGTTATGGATAGGTACCATGCCTAAAATTGATAGAGTATCTAAAAATGCACACATTTTTTTTAGTCATCTTTTTGTATTTTTTTCTATAACTGTTTTTTGCGCATTACCTATCTAGCGCAAACGAGACTTGAACGTACGATTTTTGTGTTACTTTGCAAAGTTTAGGGTTAAGTCACCTTTCTTAAAAACTTTAATTATTGCCAATTTTTTATCGATAGTTGCCTTAATTTTTGCTTGTCCCTTCTCTATTCTTTCTTGCACAATTTTTCTCATATCTTGCCTTTGCGTATTACTACTATTGTATAGCTTCGCCAATTTAGGCATATTACATGAAGGTTGTAGTTACCACCGGTTCGGAAAGAAAACCTCTGCCACGAGAAGAACCGGCGTAAAAATACTCGGCGATATAAATATTTCATTCAAAACCGTATTCAATAGGTACTTATATAATTTCAACATCACAGTATTATAAAATTACATTGCTACATTTGCTACAGTAGAAATCTTATTTATTATTTTTTTTTGCGATAAATTACTCGTGCCGGACGCTATCACTGCCAAATGTCGGTATCCATGATGTAGGTAATCGTTTATCATACATATAATCCTTCCGTGCTTTGGAAGGCACGCTAAGCAGTTGATCCCGGCTGCTGTCTATGACAGTAGTCGTTAAGCTGAGCTAGAGGCCTTCGGGCGGCTTAAGAACTTCTAACAGTCGAGTTGCCCACTCACTTGACAAAGGGGCACAACTGTTACTCGCGTCCGCAGGAGCTACCTACCACAACCTGCACGTGTCCCCTGGGTGGTACTAAAGAGTGACAAACTTTCAAGGCAAAAAATAATGTATGTCATAAGATTAAATAAATAAATACATATAATATGCTTTTGAAATAAAGCACGTGCTTCTGGCTTATCAGTCTTCGCTAGGAAGTCGTATACATTCTTCCTAACATACATTATTATTTCAAATACGTATATCGGCAGTCTTAGAACATCTACTCGTATTTCCTTGAAGAAGTCTCTTCATGACTCACGCGACCCCAGGTTATAAATTGTTCTAATAGCCATTTCTGCTAGAGATTCCCGTGTACTTTTATTGATTGTATTATTTAAACTCCACCGCAGTTTAAATATTAACGTGTGTATCCCAGTCTCTCTCATCCAACCCATGGTTCACAGTGTATTGCAAGTTCAAAATAGCCCTGTTGTACCTCTCAATTTGCCAATTTGCCCGAGGGATGGCAATGGTATTTAAAACGTGCTTTGCCCTAATTGAAGCAACAAATGTTTTGAAGTATTTTTATGTGAAACTGGAGCCTTTATCGGATGTACAATAACTTTGCGCCTACAAAAAGATGTGAAAATGTCATATACCACTTTGATAGTGGTTTGAGATTTAGTATTTCTTACTGCCTTGACAAAAATGTACTTGGTGAATCCATCTTATAACACCAAGTATAAGTATTCCCTTTTTTAATTTTTCCATGTGAACTGTGTGAAAATAGCATTCACTGTGGGAATAGGATACAGTAAGTAAACAGATTTCTTGCCTGCCAATACTTGGCTGCATGCACAGTTATTTTAAGCTTTAACGTATTGATGAAGCGATTCATTTTGGGGAAACCAATAATCTGCCGTCGTGATTAAGAGCATATCCTATCGAGCAGAGCTTGATACGACCCATTTTAATTTAGGGGCCATGCGGCTATAAACTTTGGCAACACGGAGAACGTAATTAGTGGTAGGTGGTAATCTTTAACATCGTCCTGAATATTTTATTTTTTTGTTATGTGCTAGATGCGTAGATCTGTCATCTGCACTGTATGGAGCCAATGATTGGTGGTAATATTGAGAATAATCTACCTCTCCTTAAGTGTCTGACGTAGTGACTGGATTGCGGCTTAAGCCACATGTTGCATGTTGAACCCAGGTCTATACTCGATCGTAAAAGTATATTTTTGTAACAGCAGGATCTTGCTATCTTAGTTATCAAGTCTCTCTTTGTCAAGTTGGACCGCAATGGATTATAGTCGGTGATCACCGTAAATTCTAGCCGCAATCGTCTCCAACTTATAGGAGTATTAGCTTTCTTCACGAGTGCAGTGCTTTGCTTACTAAAGTACTTAGTCGATTTTTATCGGCGTCCGATACTTTTGGACCAAAATGTATCATGTCCAATGTATGGTTCTTTAGTTTGATTCATTATTAAATTGTTAGTATAGGTTTAGCTGGGGTTTCATCAACGATATTATCAACTAATTTCTGGTTTATTTTTAATAAGAGCTTTTTTTTAAGTCTCTAATTTAATAGCACGCCCGAGTTATTTTAGCTTAAGAAAAGTGACAGGTTTAGGAGATGGACATAAACCTTGACAAAGCGCCCAGGCGCCTTTAATTTAATTTATGTTTAGCTTAATTATAGAACACTAACCATAGCTCTATGTTTGTAATGTAACCTCTAACACTATGGATTTTATAGTCCGAAATAAATGATTTGTATTTGTATAAACCTCCACCAAAGAGTGCCACAATGACCGGTCCTGCGCCACCCGCATCCAGCGGACTCCGCAGTCTTAAGTAAATAAATGGCCGAAACAACGTATGCCTCGACGTTGGCAACTCGTCTACCCTTATATTTACTAACTCTCACTATGTAAAACCGTTAATAACTACTGTTTTTCTACTAGCGAATCATTAACTAAAGTTCATTGGCCACCGAAATGTATATAACATGTTGTGTTAAAATACAATACAAATACTGTTTATTGTACACCTCTGTATATACATATAATTCTTATATATTATTATCAATAATTGTTATTGTTAAGGAGGAACAGGCCATGGTTTTTGTGTCTTAGAAGGTGCTTTACTGATTTGTGGACAAACTAAACATTTATTAGAAATATTTTCTACTTCAGTGTCTAAGTTAGGTTTGTTATCCGTGGGCTTGTCACCGGCTTGTTGAGGTTTAGGAAGATATTGGCACACAGTGTTTATAATAATAATATCGTTGTTTGTTCGCGGGTGCACATAAACCTATTAGGTATTGCGTCTCGTGCCATTGGTTTGCATTACCATCAGCCAACTTTGGTATGGCGTTGAATATTATCTGTCGTTGGCTCCAGCCGTATATTCTCGCAGTCTGTGAATGAGCATATGGGTCGAACTGTGGGATAACATTGTGAGCACCTTCAAAATGGTTTCCTTTGCCTCTCATAATCGTGGCAAACTCCTTAAGGACACCATTCTCCTGGCCGCTCCCAGATCGAGAACGATATCGTCTTCGTTTCCCAAGCTGATGACGATGAGGACTAGTTCGCTCCCGGCTGCTTCTGAATGAGGAATTATGACCGCGAGACAACTAAGTTTGAATTATGCCGCCGTTTCCTACTGAGTACTACGATAGCGCCGAGGTCTACTAGGGGAACGGCCTGCCCTGCGATTACGCCGATGAGACTTCGTAAAAATTGTTCCCCCCTGAGCTAGCGTCGCTGCTACTATCGCTACAATGAGATGGCGATCTGGGACGGCGGGAACAGCTACGGTAGGTGGTCCGCGCTCACTGCCTTGTATTTGTACTATTGACCGAACGCCGTCGATCCCTATTACTTTTGGGGCTGCGTGGCGTTCGAAAGGTCTCATATTTGAAAGTGGTGTGTGTACCGCGACTCATCGCTTGAGGACAATGTGTCAGACAGTGGGGATTGGAAACTACAATAGCATATGAATTATGACTCATCAATGTGTCAATTATTAATTTATTATGTAATTCGTATTCGTTATTTTCTTTGTGATGTAGTAATGAGAAGTCATTTAGATTGTGTTACATACATAATTCAACAGGTATGATTATTAGACAGAAGAAATAAGGGAAAATAAAATAAAGCATTTGTAAGATTTCGTTAGTAATAAATCCTAATCGGCTTACGCCTAACAGAAAAAAAACCCATTCTCTTATTTTTCGAGTTTTACTTTTCGCTGTTAGACCGGACTAGTAGCTTATTAGAACTAGAAATTAAATATAGAATACAACAAGCTGCCATTCATTGCCGACTGCACTTTTCTGTATACCGTCATCAACCACTCACTGAGACGGTTCCAACGAGCCCAAACTCAACAGGGCCACGTCGGCAAAGTACTGAATTGTCATCCAAACCACACGTTCATCCAAAACCTCAGCTCAATCGGCTGAAGACATCTGGTTCAAAATTGAGTTGCAAGATTCCACACGAACAAACATAGTTATAGGTACATACAATACATTGCAAGTTAATAGAAAGATTTAAAAACTGTATAGAATATGCAAATAAAACTTGTGCTTTTAAATAACATAAACAGAAAACAAAACACTAAGAAATCTGAAAATTACTTCCTCGAGACGTTCAATAGCTAAACAGACATTTGAGTAAAACCCCATTTACTTAATATTCAAATCTGTGTAACAGTTTTGTATTTGTTCATTGTTTTGTTCTTTTGTTTTCTATGTAAGTATTACATCAGTAACCAAGTGTCATTGCAACCAAATCGGGATAGAATTTATACTCCAGGCAAAATACGGTTTTAAAAAACATTAATTTATAATAGCGTTTTTTTTGTTGATTTCATTTGAAAATGTTATTCTAAAATGATTTAGTCAATAATCCGACAGACTTTCCACCCGGAAGTAATTATGTAGATTTAAATGAAGCATGCATTATCTTTTTTTGTAAGATTTATCTTGAATATTATAGAGCAAATGTAAATGAACCAAAATAAAGACAAAAACATTTATTAATATTTTTACTGACTTTTCAGAAGCCAGTTAACTTATAATTTTTTCGATGTCTGAAATTTTGTCGGATTTTGTCGCTGGGTAACTATTTAATTGATAATATATCCGTTACACATAAAAAATAAGCTATTATAAATTATTTCCAAAATTGACATTTTTTTCCATACAAGTTGTCAGTTCATTGCCTGGACTATTATTCCAAGATAAATAGTCAACACAATTTGGTCGTTTATCCTCAGACGTAAACAAAGGAAACGTAAACCCAAATCCATAGTTCTTTGCTCATAGTTATTACGCATTTTAATCTTGTTGCATAATATATTGCACTCCTATAGTAGTAGTACGTCAATATTCCGAGACCTCAAATTATATGGGTACACGTATATTTTTAAAGCACATAGTAAATATAAGGATGCAATATAGGTGAGCATTCGCGTTATAGAACATAGAACATACACTGTATTACACATATATATATACAGTTACGTGAGTACTATTGCTTCCTTCGTTAAAAAATCAATCTTTATTCTACATGTTCTTTATTTAGTACGTAGGTGCTTACCTACGTAGATGCATTATGTAACGAAAATACTTCTTGGTAAAAGGCAACGATGAAATCACGGAACAAACATCATAAACTGACCACTGTCCTTATTTCGTTGCAGTAAGGTTCTTGAGAGATCAATTAATTATGTTGTTGGCGGTAATGTAATTAGACATTCATTAAAAATAAACAATAATGGCATAATAATGAATAAAAACATACCTCGGGGTTTTTTCCAAAGTTCTTACCACTTCTGACTGTAACAGGACTCCCGAGAAATGATACAAACCAGTGAAGATATACAACAGCTTTATATTTCTGCCAATAGTTACATTGATTATTTAATCCAAACAATCCAATATCCCTGACTGTCCGGTCCGATGGGTCTACTCCGACTGGCCGGTGGCCGCCTGCGCTGCCTACCGCCATACGTCAAATAATAGTATTAACTACCCTCTTCTTTTAATAAATATTTTCAAATCAATGTCAAATAAGCGGCGTTCAGGAGTAATGCTAACACAATGTCAGTTTTAAAATAGTTTTTTAAAAGTAGTTCCATGTGCTTCAGTTTGTATTCATTCGGTGGCAGAACAACACTATCTAGCTTGTTTATTCGCGAGGCGCGTACGATTTTTTTTCATGACCCCATCTGAGCAGGAACATATTTCAAGACTATTTCGTGTTATCTCCTCGCAGGACTACATTTCCATGTAGTGGGCGAAGGAGTGGTCCGCGTGGGCTCGGGACGGCACGAGCGCCTCTTCGACAAGGAGAACTACATCGATTTCAGGATGCGGCTGCTGGGGGAACCAGGTACTCTTCTATCAAAATATGGGTACAGCCAGCTACATATGCTACGGTTGTTAAGTTGCTAGCTGCCCGCGCGGCAAGGCTAGCGTATTACTAAGTACGCAGGGGAAGCCTCGGGATAAAATATAGCCTACTAGCTGCTACCCGCGACTCTGGCGGCGTGGAACTCGTTTATATCGTAACTCCATACAAGGAGGGGATGATTCCCGGGATAAAAACTATCCTTTGTCCTTCCTCGGGACTCATTCTATCTCTATATCAAATTTCATCCAAATCGGTGCAGCGGTTGAAGCGTGAAGAGGTAACAGAGAGACAGACACACTTTCATATTTACAATATTAAGTATGGAAAGCACTTACTTACGTACAGGTCATATAACAAAACCAATGTTTGTCAATTTAAAAAAACTTATATCAAGCCATCCCGCTCTAACGCATAGCACGCTCTTTCGTCTAGCGTTTTGTGAGACACAGTGACAACGCGGGCCGCGCAACTATGTATAGTGAGATGGTTTTAAGATGCCCAAAAGGCAATGAACAGCTTATCTGTAGATCAATGTTTTTGTCCCTATTTAACTTTGGCTACTCCTTATCAGTTCAAAACGAAAAGGAAAGACTAAACTAACAAGACAATGCGTAACTTCCTATGTAAGCTAAAGGTTGAAGTTGTAATAATGGACCATAAAAAAAAAGACCGAGATCCATAGTGTTAGTAACATTTTTTTTTTTTTTTTTAGTTCAAGACTATGTTAGCCTTACATGTTAAGTTAAATTAAGTTCAGTTTAATTTAATTTAGTTTTTGGTAGTGTAAATTGGCCGAGAAGGCAGGAGCAATATAGTAACAATAATATAGTGATTTGTTACTCCTTACTTGGCCCTACCATTGACCACTTCAACCCAATACTTGATGAGCGGGCAGTCCAGGCGCTCTGCCAACACCCTCAGCATACTGTTGCTGCTGCCTCGCATCCGCTTTAACAGTGAGGCTATTCTTGTACGCCGAATGGCAAGTAAGTCGTCCGCCTGGGCCTCATACGGGACACATAAGGCACGGTAGCGGGGTAGGCGGTCGACGGAGACAATAATTTAAGACGCTGTCAACACCAAAATGCCCTTGAGGATTTGGGATACCGCGCACACTGTCTATTTGTATCGGAGTAAACGAGAGCGAGTGTTACTGGGCGCCCAGGTCTAAGAAGATAAATAAACAAATATTCAAATAAAAAAAAAGTGTGGATTATTTGTGAAATATGACTTGTTAGCGGTTTAGGTATGAATATGTTGACTTCATGTTTTTAATTGCAGACCCATACGTCAAAAAAATAAAGACAGAACCGTTAAATGATGATTTTAAGACCAATCTTTGTAATTATTTTCTGTCGAGCCGATTTCGTCCAATTATGTATTGAGTCCGTCCACGGTCTTTGAAATATTATGAATATTAACATATTTTTTTTTTGAAGTGCTAGAACTAGAACAAATGGTTTTTCTTAAAAAACTGCTTAAATAACATCAATTTGAACAAAATTAGGTCTTGTCAGCCTCTTAACGAGGCGATCCCTTCTTGGCCTTTGCAACATACTCTTTCTTCCAGGCAACGGCACATCAGTCCTCTCCCCCGGCATCCACAGCTTCCCCTTCAAGCTGGGGCTGCCCATGGGGCTCCCGTCCACGTTCCTGGGCACGCACGGCTGGGTGCAGTACTACTGCAAGGCGGCGCTGCGCGAGCCCAACGGCCTGACGCACAAGAACCAGCAGGTGTTCATTGTGTGCAACCCGATTGACTTGAACTTGGAGCCTCCGGTGCTATCGGTGAGTTGCAAACATACATACGTTCCGTTGTGGACTTAGATAACAGCATTCGGGTCCGGGTGAAATCCTTTATTTTGACGTAAGAACGTGTAAGAGCAATTGAGAGAAATAAAGACCCGAATTATATTCTAAATGGACTGTACATATATGCAGGCCCGTATTTCCCAGGATTAGGCAGACAGACCACATTCAAATTAGTTTTCAGTAGTCTCTTCTAGCCATTGTTGGTTCAAAGGCGTAGAAATACGACACCTCAACCCAATCTCGTAGTGGACTTTGACGACACCGACGGGAAGGAAGGAGTGGTGCTGTTCTATCATTCAATCATATATCCGGCCATCCTGACATTGCACGCGTCCACGCACTTGCAAAATCTGATATATCTAAGATACCTCAATAGTACGGCCTACTATACTTTTGACAGCATTTCTAGTCTCAAATCTCAACAAACTACCGAACTTGAAAATCATTACCATTGCTTCTTCAGAAGTCGGTCAAAAAAATGACAAGTCTTTTTGCTAATAAAGTCGTTAAAACTACCAGTAGAAGTTATTTTTATAGGTTCATTTACTAATTATAATGTCAGTTACGAAACATAAAAAATTGGATGATTTTCCTTTAATTTCGTGAAATTGATAAATGGCCGTGTAACAAGCTATTCATTCATGCAATAAACGTAACTATGCATCGCATGTCGGAACAATTAGTGCACACGAAAACTCATAACTGATCAATTATAGATTTTATTACATTGATATAGAATCCAAAATTGTTGACACGAAGTCACGGGTGTGCTGTATGTCTGCTGATGCATTCGATCCGGCCGTGATATAGCATTCACTGCCCGTGCACCGACCGTGGCTTGTTCAATGTCAGCTTATTTTACTCCTAGTTAAGCAATTTAAATAAGTTTTAAGTTCGATGACAGTACCAACAGTCCCCTAAAGGCGTTGTTATACTGAACTCGCAGAGCACTGAGGTCTTCTTATGAAGTTGCTCCACAGGTTGCACGGCTATAGGTATAGATTAGGGCAGTAAGTTTTAAACAGTGTTATCCTCGCGAGAACAAGAGGAAGCCGGTCTTGTAGTGCTGTGCCCTAAAGGAAACATCGCTAACACCTGGAAACCAATTCAAGATATTAGTATGTTGTAAGCACGTTACTTGGATCCCTTAACCACAGAAACCGAATACCGGGCGTTTCGTTTACGAACTCCCCTGTATCATGATCGTCATTTGTTTATCCCCCTTCGCAGCAAGAGTTCGAGTGCAGCGTGGAGCACCGGCTCGGCGTGGGCTGCGTGGGCGGCGGCAGCGTGGCGTGCCGGGTCACGCTGGACCGCGGCGCCTACGTGCCCGGCGAGACCGTGGCGCTGTCCGCCGCGCTCGCCAACCACTCGCGCACCACCATCCGCGCCACGCGCGCCACGCTCACCGAGGTGCGTATACCGACCGGGGCCCACGTGCCCGGCGAGACCGTGGCATCTAGCCTCAGACATCGTTGACGACCGGCGTAGTCTCGTGCAGGGGTCGCCAAACTACGACCCACGGGCCAAGTCCGGCCGCGAGCCCTTCTAATCCGGCCCGCGGAAAGAAAACGAAGAGTCTGGCCCGCGATAGCGATGGGGTTATGGCTGATCATTGACTAGCCATGTGCATACTACCGATTCTGACCGACGGTGCACAGACTTGGTCTTTGATGTTATCTCAGAAGTTAAAACTCGGGGTTTTCCAGCGGGCCATATTAGGTGTAAAATTAATGGACTGTATCCGGAACACCACGCTGCGCTCCAAGACGCAAATAATTGACGTAGCTCGGAAAGCGGCCGTTGAAGTGGGACTGGGCTGGTCATGTCTGCCGCATGCCGAGTGAGATGTGGACCAAGACCGCCACTGAATGGCAGCCCAACAGCTCAAAACGGAGACGCAGCAGACCTCGCGATTATTATCACAGCACTCATCAATACCTTTTCCATTTCAGACTATCCAGTACTCCGCGCACGGAAAGGTGTGCGCCAAGGAGGTCCGCTCGCTCGCCTCGCTCTCGCGCGGCAAGGTCCGGCCGGGCGGCACGGACGCGTGGCGCCGCGAGCTGCTCTACATCCCCCCGCTGCCACCCACCAACCTGCGCGGCTGCCATCTCATACAAGTGTCGTATGACATATTTGTGAGTCTTATCTCCTAGTAGCTCCGTGAGCTGTATAAGTTGCGAGCCTGTCTTTTTTTTATGTCGGTAATTTGACCCGACAATTTATTTAAATATAATTAATCAGAATCAGAATATTTATTTTGTTAAACATAGGTTACAGTGAAGGATGTTACATGAACAGATATTAACGAACATGCTTACAAAATTACGCGAGAATCGGTTGAGAAAACACCCATAGAGGAAAACAGCCGGACAGACAAAAAAATATTGGCCCAAGCTGAAGCGTAGCACTTCTTTAGCAGCGATACAAACGCGCGACTTCATCGCGGTACCCACGCGCTCTTGAGAAAAAGAGTCTTCACAGAAAAATGAACAACAAAGTGGTCGAATAAGGGTTCGTTTTTTCTTTAAGTGTACGAAATACTTATTAAAAACAACTATCGTCAAGCTAAAAGTATATTCATATTTGTTCCCAGTTCATTATTGAGCCGAAGAGCCTCGAGAAGGAAGTGAAGCTACAGCTGCCGATCCTGCTAGGGACATACCCGTTCGCGTCCGAGCGCGACGCCGCGCCGCCCGCCATCTATCCCAGCACCCTGCCTATCTTCCGGCCTTGGCTCGCTGACAAACCGCAATGATCTGAGCCAACCTCACCACACTGAGCCACAGTGATCAACTGAGCCAGCCTCACTATGACTCTGAGCCACAGTTACCCACTGAGCCAGTCTCACCACAATACTGAACTACACTGAATACTGAACCCGTACTAGATTACTAAGCTACGTGCCCGAAGCTGCACTACAGGTTAATGTAGCTTCAGGCAGGGTCAGAGATAGCACTGAGTATGGCGCTGACTAGCACTCACCGCAACACTGAGCCACACTCACCACAGTACTATGCCACACTGACCACAACACAGAGCCACACTCACCACAACACTGAGCAACACTAAGCCACACTAACCACAACACTAAACTACACTCACCACAGCATGAGCCACACAGACCACATCGCTAAGCCACACAGCCAACAACACTCAGCCACACTCACCACAACACTGAGCAACACTAACCACAACACTAATCCACACTAACCACAACACTAAACTACACTCACCACAGCATGAGCCACACAGACCACATCGCTAAGCCACACAGCCAACAACACTCAGCCACACTCACCACAACAATGAGCCACACTAACCACAACACTAAGCTACACTTACCACAGCACTAAACCCCACTGACCACAACTCTGAGCCCCACTGACCACAACACTGAACCACACTCGACACAACCCGTATCGATTGATTAAAGGCTCCTAGTGTAGCTTAATCACACAGGAAACGAACTGTAGAACCCACCATTTTGTTATATTTCGTTTTCGAGAACAAAATGGCGTACTCTAGGCTCTGAAGTTTTTTTCATATGCTCTTTGGCTGTATTGAGTAAGAATTCGTTGCCACGGATGTCTGCATGCGTTTTGGTTCTGCTAGCTGACATCAAGTTAAATTGGATTATGTAAATCACATTCGCATTGAGCGTAAACATATCTATATCAGGAAACGTAAACTAAGAGAACCTAATTTTATTGCGTGGAATTGACTTTTTATTGACTTATTTCTAATTGACTACAAGGTTTTTATATTTAATTCCACGCGATGAATATTTTTTTTATAATATAAGATTATATCCTAAGTCTTTTTACAATTTTTCATCAAAAGTAGGTGCGTAAATAATATACTAGACACTTCTACATATTCCATAGCACCACAAGATAGCTTGAATTTAACATCACTATGTGTGTTTTCGAGTGTATCTCGAACTTTAAAGTCTGTAGTGCTTTTGAAATTGTTCAGATGTTTTGACACCTGTCAACACACTGTTTTTCATCATTTATAACCCTAAATTGACAGTGAGTTGACAGTTCAATGTCAGGTGTCAGCATATGAGCACTTTTAGGATCGGCGACGGGCAAGTCACACCCCTGCAGTTGCAAGCGTCCATAAGCTACGGTGACCACTTATCGTATCAGATGGGACGTACGCTTGTTTGCCACCGAAGTGGCATATATATAAAAAATGTACACTAAAGGCATTTTTTCTCTATGCTTTAATAAATATAAATCTGCCTTTAGGATCTTCAAATATATGGAGTGAATTTATCAACAAAGCAGGTGAATATGGAGGAGCTTAATTAAAAAGCTAGTGAATGACTCCGAAGATCATTTTCACGTGGTGGCAAGAAAGATAGCTGAAGTTTTCACCCTGTATAAATCTCACCCTAGCATTACTTGGTTGAACAATTTCGGTAGTACCACCGCTTTTCTGTTTTTAATTGTTTATATACTTTTGTGCCATCACATTTCTGCAGTTATTTTACATATTAACGTATGTTAAGTAGGTAGAATTAAATAATGAAGAATAAGCAATTCAAGAGTCATCTTGTATTTATATATGGATATTATGCTCTCAAATATTCGCTTTTACATTTATTATTTTATAGATATTAAAAAAGCTTATTTATTCTAATGTAATGTTATCTGAAAGTATTTTAAGCAATGTATTGTTTATATCAGAAATACGATATATAATTGTAATAAAAAATATTTTGTAACAGTTTTTACGACTAACCTGTGATATACCAGTCCGTCCAGTGTAAATCGATCTATGAATTAAATTAAACATAAGAAAGTGTGAGAGCTTTTCTGTACTTCTCTTAATTAGGTGTACCTAAGTAACAAATAATATCTATCGGCGGCGGGGCGCCCATAGAACTCGATTCCCACAAAATGGGATAGCCGTTCAGGGATGGTATGTGGCGTCATTTATTTGTCAAAGGGCGGTCGTGGGTTCGAATCCCGGCTCGTACCAATGAGTTTTTCGGAATTCATGTATGGAATATTACTTGATATTTTACCGTTAGCTTTTCGGTGAAGGAAAAATAGCGCGAGGAAACTTGCATACATCTGCGAAGAAATTCAAAGGTGTATGTGAAGGCCCCAACCCGCACGGGGCCAGCGGGAGGCCTGTACCCAGCAGTGGAACGTATATAGGCTGATTTATTTTTATTATATTTAATTTAGTTTTGTCCCATGTCTATTTTACAGGACAAACAATTTTATTTCATATTTTGTAGTTTACTCACGCAATGATAAATGTTAGTCGAGACAGCTCGCGCGCCGTGAAATCAATTTTAAAATATTCTGTTTTACCACGTCGTATTTTCTGCCTCCACGCGTCCACGGTAGCACCAATCTTTATATCAGTTATATTGAACGCAGCTGAATGCCATTCTCCATTTTTGCTACTGGCAATAACAAAAAAAACAAACATCATGTCAGTGTCACTCGTCCGTCTCACGTCAGCGGCTGTTTATTTCATCGAAATTCCTCTGATTTCCCAAATTTTCACTTTAAACAAAGTTAAGGCCAGAATAATGTCCGACAACGACGACGACTACATGTGTGAGGAAGAGGAGGACTATGGCTTGGTGAGTTCCGTACTTATTTTGAGCTGCGAACTTCGTTTTCACAATGACATTGGCACTGCACTTTGTTTTTCTGTTATGATCCAAGCTCGCAGCTTTTGTATTAGAATATTGCTATTTATATACCGCTCCTTTATTAAGTTTACCAATTTTTTTTCGTGTAAAAGAGTTATCTAGTTTGGTTTTTCGAAGACCTAACCTATAAGTTACCTTATTGTTGGGTAAAATATCATTTGTAGTGAGGACTGAGGACTTTGTGTCTGAGGATGTTCGCAGAACTAGTTTTAAGTATCATTTATAAATATGTCCTATACAAAAACATTTCTATATTATTAATTTAATTTCATTATTCAGTACAGTACACTGTCATTTGTTTTCTGTTTGTTCCATTTGAAAGAGTGGTCAAGAATTTAATTAGAGCTGGGCGTTTTTTCCCGTAAGCGTTTTCGAAAACGGTTTCTCGTACAATAACGGAATAACAGTTTGTGGCTAGAAACACAAACTGTTTTTATAAAAACGATCGAACGGTCACATGCAACGGTTGCAATGCAAAACGTGAAAACGTAACTCGAACACTGTAAATTGTTTCATCCGTTTTTTCGTTTCACTTCGTTTGGCGACCGGCGACGGCGCCAACGCACGGAGAAACTAGTTATTTTTGAAACTGTTTTTCAAAACAGTTTTGTGAGAGAAAAAAACGGTTACGTTTCGTTTCACGGAAAAGTCGAAACGACCCAGCTCTAAATTTAATGTAGTTCCTTTAATAGTAAAGGTTTTTTGGTTGGTATTACATTGAAAGTGTACCAAGTCACATAGTTTAGTAAGTAGAATCTTTCTTTTTTGTAAACAGCAACAGTCAGTGAGGTTGTATGTTTTGATGTAGTGGGTACCCAGAACTACTGATTCAAATTGAAAAAAAAATACATTCTCTATTTAGGACTAATCAGAGCCAATACACTGTGGCCGGTTGTATCAATCAAACAATGGCCGGTAAAAAATACATATGGCGCCTGGATCTCATAGAGAACGGTTAAATTCCATCTATTTCATATGATATGATTTATTTATCTCACAGTACACAATTTCACTTAAAACTATTACACTTAATAAATTTTAGGAATTTATATTGTGATTGTTCATACAAACATAACATACATTACCAATAGTTTGCAACAACAGTCTAAGGGTTGAACCATATAATGAATTGCTGAATCCACAGAAATAAAAAAAAGAGTTATTATTTGATTCAAATTAAGCTTCCACATCATGAAGAGCAGAGTAATAGTACACAAAATAGTAAATAATAGTATTATATGCAACTGTTGTATAAGTAGGGTTTAACCCGCGAGTGGCGTGAGTTCCAAATCAAATCAAATCAAATCAATTATTTATTCTGCAAATAGGCCACAAGGGCACTTTTACATGTCAAACGGTAATTTACAATAAAATAGTAATCTTACACAATAATAATTTAAAATTATAAATAAAAGGTCTACAAACTAAATGTCACTAAGTTAATGTAAACAAAACAAAATTGCAAAATATGACCATTACATTCGATATAAGATCTGTATCAGCATTAACAGAAGTTAATGATATTATTCAGTATTCCAGAGATGTATAAGGTCTCTGAGCGTCCAAATACAATTAATAATTATTCTAAGAGATGTATACGGTCTCTAAGCGTCAAAACAAAAAAGGAACATTAATGTTATATGTTTATGTTGTATTGTGTTTATGTTATATTGTCAGAGATGTACAGGGTCAATAACATTAAAACGTGTCAAGATCAGAATGATGTCTCTCGTCAATACGATAATAATAATAATAACACTAGTATTTAAGTAGTTAATTAGGTACTATGCCCTTGCAAGCATGAACAGTCCGGTTCCGATGCGAGCCTTGGCGAGCATCGCAATTAAAGACGCCACGAGCGTTTTAAGACCAAGTTATACACCGTTGCATACAATACTTTTTCTACGACTAATTCTAAATAAATAGCATTTGACTTTTCAGGCAGTAGTTTTTCCGTTACTTGTAAACTACTCACGCAATTTCTTCAGCGGTGCAGTTATTTTCTTCTTCGTCCATTTGAAAAGGAACATACACAGTTTTCTTCACTTCACAAACACGAATAAAATCGTATAAGTTATAAATAACGAATAGTTATCATATTTCGTCTTTTCATTTTGAATTGGAACTTTGGTGGGAAATTAGAAATATGACACATTGACACCTCTTGTTTATGGTCTGTTTTGTTTTTAATTTTTTTGATCGAATCGGATCGGTTTATATTTATAAATAATACCAATAATTGGTAAAATATGTATACACATAATACATGATCATTTATTTTTATTTTAGTAAATAATTTATGTTCTACAAATGTTTGATAGTAAAACTTTTTATTATGAAGTTGGTACCACTACCACTGCAATATGGCGGCCGATTGAAAAAAAGTTACATGATTTGACATTGTGGTAAACAGTGCGTTTATGGGCCATAGAGCATAGAGTTTTTCGACAACGTATTATCGGTGTCATTGTATTTGAGCTAGAGCCTATATAAATGTCAGACAACGGTACAGGAGTAGAAAAAATATAATAATGTATAGTCCGTAAAATTAAGTATACATACATTAACACCCTCCTTAGCCCAGTTGGTAGTGATCCTGTCTACAAAGCCGGAGGTGCCGGGTTCGAATCCCAGTTAGGGCATTTATTTGTGTGATGAGCACAAATGTTTGTTCCTGAGTAATGGATATGTTAGTGTGCCAGGTACTTAATGTACAAATATGTGGTGTGGTTTATGGTCAGCATCACCTGGGAAAGCAAATAGCAATAAAATCATTTATTTTAATACCTAGTGGTAAAGACCTATTTGAAAAATTGATAGAAAATCTATTTGAAAAATTTCGAAAACCTTAATCTGTATACATATAATTATTTATTTATTTATTGATACATGGAAAACCAACAGCGCAACATATTTATAGACAAAATAATAAAACCATATAGCCAATTACAGGTTCTCACTTATAAACCCACTAACAAAATTTCATGAGAATCGGTTGGCAAATGTGACCTGTAGAGGAGCAGGGCTGCAGACATCCGGATATCCGGATACCCAGGCAGATGTAAAATGTAATACATAAGCATTCATCCCAAGCTGAAGCAAAAATGTTTGTGCCCTTCATTCCCTTGTTCAAAGACAGCCATTTATACAGTTTAGGTTGCGCTGATACAAGCAATATGCCTTATGTAGCAGCAAACCATTGTCTTACTGCTAAACAGGTCATTCAATTGGTCAATCACCACATTACAGGAGTACTCAGAGGACAGCAACTCCGAGCCGGACGTTGACCTCGAGAACCAGTACTACAACAGCAAGGCGCTGAAGGAGGATGAGCCCAAGGAGGCACTGCTCAGCTTCCAGAAGGTCTTGGACCTGGAGGGCGGCGAGAAGGGCGAGTGGGGCTTCAAGGCGCTTAAACAGATGATCAAAATTAACTTTAAACTGGTAAGTTGCATAGAGCAAGTAGCCTGTACTTCCATCAGGTTCTCTAGACCTGGAGGCTGGGCCTCAAGAACCAGTATTACTAACAGCAGGACGCTGAAAGAGGACTAGCCCAAGGAAGCACTGTTCAGCTTCCAGAAGGTCTTGGACCTGGATGGCGGTGGCAAGGGCGAGTGAGGCTTCAAGGCGCTTAAACAGATGATCGAGATAAACCTTAAACTGAAACATAATGGTAAGTTATGATGGATCAAGGCTACTAGGTACTTCCAGAAGATTTTCTATACCTGGAGTGACAATAGGGAGGAGCTTTTTAAAGGGTTCCAGCATATGTGATATGCATTTAAACAGGTATGTATGACAAAAGTAGAAGGATAACCTTTGACCAGTAGTGGGAATCCAGCTATTTTTAGAGTATCAGAACCCTGTGCATGTAAGCCAGTATGCCATATACAGCGTACTGTAAGCCATATCTGCGTTATGTGGCCATTTGCGATTGGCGGTCATGTGTTACTTCATAAACCACCACCATGGTAGTATCGTCAGCTAGAGCGCAGCCGCACTATGAGGCCGCGGAGTAGACGCCAGCGTACATTGGACATACATTCGAGCGACTTTAATGTAGGGGCAGCCGCTCGTCGCCCCGCTGCCCGCTGGCGTCTACTTTGCGGCCTCACCCGTTGGCCGCCTGACTTAAACTCAAGCTTGTCACCGTTGCCACCCTCCTGCCACCGATTTAATACGAAGTCCAAAAACAATAGACTTAAGACTTACGTGGCGTGGGGGTGGCACCTTGCACTTTTTTCTGTGGCAGAAGGGTTAAACACCCGAGCCGTCAGGGCTATCGCGATCTTCTCAGTGCTGCATAACGACTCGAATCTTTGAGGATCGGCGGGAACCTTGTAAATTACAACATACTACACCATGGTGCATGGTGTAGTGAGAAACGCCTTCGCCTCAATTCTCCCGTATGCGTAGCAGCGTGAAGATGCATGCCCACATCCCTGTTTACTTGTTTAGTATAGTCCTTGCGTTTATCTCGGTCCTCGCCTGCTTGCGCGCGGACGGTCGGCGCCCGAGCCCGCTACACCGTGAACAAGCCGAGTGAACAGGCCTACCTATAGAATGCTATCATAGTTACCCTCATCCCACCTTGACGAAACAAATTATTTTATTAAATATTTTTGTTTCGTGTCAGTTTAACAGATTACCACGATCAAATTTTAAACGATATGATACAGAGAACAAATATAATGGAAAAATAAACCATCATCGTCTGAAGCCCAAGACAGCCCGGTACGTATGGAAAGTTTATATTTCCATGATATTCGTTCTCTGTATTTTGTTTACCCTCATCCCGTCCACTGTCGTCTATTTCCGGTGTTTCTGCATTTGTTTTGTTGCCACAGCTAACTCCGAACTGCCTGTTCCAGAGCAACTTCACGGAGATGATGGCGCGCTACAAGCAGCTGCTGACGTACATCAAGAGCGCCGTCACGCGCAACCACTCGGAGAAGTCCATCAACTCCATCCTCGACTACATCTCCACCTCTAGAAATGTAAGTACTTTTACCTCTACTTAGCTAAGCCCGAGAACTAGGGTCGCTCCTATAGCTCCTCTCTAACGCTATCCTTTTAGATTACTACACAAGTTAAAAAGATTCATAAAAAAACCCAAGTGCTTTTTTCAATTATTATATATAGCCTATGTCACTCCCACAATACACACATAGGTCGAAATCCGTCAAACGGTTTAGGCTGCAGGGCGTGCCAAAGAATAACGCATACATACATTACATACATACGCTCGAAAAACAACCCTCCTCTCCTTCGGCAGTCGGGTAAAAAGACTAGACAGGCACACTCGCTTGTCGAGAGTCAGTGCAATACTCGCCAATAAACGCTGTGTTTGGCGAACTATTCGTCAGAAGACAGATTGTACATGTACCATATTCTTTTTAGGAAAAAGAAAGGAATAATAGTTAAATAGCCATGCAGAAGTGGAACGCACACGCGCAAGCAGCAAGTTTCCAAATCAAATTAAACACTTCTAATTACATGTCGATATTACATACCAATCAAAATCAATTATTTATTCTGCAAATAGGCCACAATGGCACTTTTACAGGTCAAACGGTTACAATAAAATAATAATAATCTCACACAATAATCATTTAAAACTTGCAGATTAAGGACCGATATAAACTGTTATCAAATCAACTAAATGTCACTAAATAAGCGTTAAATATGGCATGTCCTGCCATTGAAATTCTAATATAATCATTAATCAGAAATTGTGCGCTTGCAAGTTGCTGCTAGATAAGGTGGGTCGGGGCAAGAGAGTCATATTTTTTTAAAAGTTAGATTCAAATAGTGTTTGTGATCTTATTATTGCATTAATTCGTATAATAAAGCGATAACATATAAGTAAATTTTATATATTTTTAATTGAAACCACTTATCAAGCAAAGAACCTTTTAAAACATGCACTTTTTTGTAAAAAAATAAAAATCGTCATGACTGTTCCTGTTGCCCCATGACTGGGGTAAGAGTATCGTACGTACCTAACTTGAACTAGGTTAGCTCCAGTGGATTTACGAATTTAGTAACACAGTTGGTAGACGCTGTCAAGATAATGAATACCTTAATAAGTTGAAAAACTCTTCAAAATTCTGAGAAACTGCGTTTATACATATTCTGGGGCAAGAGTGTCATAGTAAGTGTTATCAGGGGTGACAAACCACCTAACACTTAAATGAAAAAAAGAATGCTTTGATTTTTTTAATTTAAGTACTTTGTAAACTATACTATTTACGAGTACCTATAGGTATTACAGTCGTATTTAGTATTAATGCCACTCGTGATTACTTTCGTCTTTAACCAATAAAAATCTTTATTTTGTTTTTGTTATACCAATTTACCGCATTTTATCAGGTGACAAGACCTGAGGCGATTTTTTTGTTTTGTACGTAATTGTAATAGTGTCACGATATGGTTGATTATTTATGTTTTTCAGTGCTTGAACCCAACATCCGCATCCTAAAATGTCGAAAAACCGCATACGCAGTACGCACATGCCCGAATTAAACAGTGCCAATTTGTAATAAAAATGACAATTAATAAAAGGTTTGACCGCCCCGACATGGGGTAAGAGTAGCTTATGACTCTCTTCCCCCGGACTGAACTGGCACTCTTGCCCCACTTAAATAATTTGAGGTTAAATTTTATTGGCTTGATAAAAACTTATAATCGATAGGAATTACAGAAAATAACGATGTAAATAAGAAATAAACTATAAATATTCGACTCACCAACAAATAAATTCGAATGAACAGCCATAAATCACACAAAACCGCTTTTGAATTATACACGTGCACTTCCACTTATCACAAGTCGTAACCAGTCAAAATAAACCGCTTTTTGTTTCAATATGGCGTGTGAAAGAGACATCTATGATATGATGATGGAACGAATACACGCCTGTATGTTTTACCGACGGTACAAAAAGGCGCTCAATTCAATAGAATTCGCTGGAGAAGCTTTTGACCCTCTTCCCCCGATGTTACTCTTGCCCCGACTCACCTTACCATTAACTTTTTGGACGCCATTTTCACGTACCAAAATTGGTGTCCATGTCACTTTCGTTTTCGCCAGCTTTTTTCCGGAAGATTGTGTATAGGAACCTTGGTTTAAAGCATGAAGGTGACTGACAGCGCACGCCCTAACACATACAGACTCTCTCACCGCCGAGGATACCAAAACAGTCACCACCTTCAGTTGTTTGTTCTTGGCGTCCAAAGGGTTAACAAGTTTGTACTTTTCAGATGGAACTACTACAAGACTTCTACGAGACCACATTAGAGGCTCTAAAAGACGCGAAGAATGACCGGCTGTGGTTCAAGACCAACACCAAGCTCGGCAAGCTGTACTACGACCGCGGCGACTTCAACAAGCTCGCCAAGATACTCAAACAGCTGCACCAGAGCTGCCAGGTGTGTACCAACGGGGAGTTACCTACCGAACTTGGCTTGATGGTAAGTCATTGTAGCCACTAGTCGCCGCCACTAACGCGCCCGCTAATGGTTCAGTCAAACCACCACGTGGTTCAGTCAAATCAGTGCTCGGCAGGCTTGCAACAGACTAGACTAGACGTGGGGCGCGGGGGTAGAGCATAGAGGAGTGGCCGGTCACACGGCATCTCGCGGCCACTAGTGGCGAGGACGCGGCCACTCGAACGCAGTATGCGCGGATGCTATACAAAATCTATGAAATACACCGCAACTTGTAGCGGCCACAAATGATTCTAATGTAGCCGCCACCAGTGGCTCGGACGCCCTTAGTTGAGCGAGCGCTGAAAGTAGACACAGATTGTAATTGTTTATCGAGCGTCAAGTAACGCGGCTAGTAGTTCTAACACTCCTAGAATATTGAGTGTGACGTGTGACAAAGTAATACATATTTATTTCAGACGGATGACGGCGAAGACGACTTAAAGAAAGGCACGCAACTGCTGGAAATATACGCGCTGGAGATCCAGATGTACACGGCGCAGAAGAACAACAAGAAGCTGAAGGCTCTCTACGAGCAGTCGCTGCACATCAAGTCGGCCATCCCGCATCCGCTCATCATGGGCGTCATACGAGGTCAGTCCTGTGCATACTTATATATACTAATTGAAGTGTAATACTATAGCGAAAGGCGAGACATCTAAGTGGACTGTATCAAAATGAGTCCTCGCGCAATTGCCGTGATTTCACAGGATAAATGTTAGCGTCTGAATGGATTGCGTATCGGCTTACCTGGCGATCTTCTAGGCGAGGCTCAGCATACAGGAAAGGCACTCCCTCAGGCTAAGCTCAGTGCTGGATCCAGTTAAGCGGTACCCTCGGTCCTACCACTTTCGAATGCACACACAGGTAAACTGTCGCCGATAACAATCCTTGTTCTTCGCGGAAGGTGAATTTGCCTGCGTTCCTTGCAATACGCGGACGAAGCCGCGCGGGCAGCTAGTGCAGAATATAGAACTTAGTTTCTCCTTGCGGCGTGGGGCGTTACCAGGCCCGAGTCTGGTTTTTATTATTCCTAATATGACGATTTTGAACAAAAGGAAAAGGGAGAGGGGAAGTGGAAATCTGCTATGGTAAGCGAAAAGCGGAAGGTAGACTTGTAAGTCGAAATTTGAAAAAACACTGTCCGTCTTGTGAACTTGGAGGAGTGGTGTGAGTATCCGCGTGGGCTCCGCCGGTCAGACGCTCGGGGATAGAGGTAGAGCGATGTAGGCCGAATTGTCAGATGACAATTATCAAATGCTTGAAATAGGGGCCTAGTAAATATGATGAGGATAACTGGATGATGATTTGCTATCTGTTCTGTACCAAGTGTTTTTTATCGAGAGCGTTTTTATGTGTGATACCTCTGTCAGTGCCAGGAACGCTCTCTCATTGGCGCTGTCCTCTACATACGGAGTTCCCCATGTTATACTCAACGAGCGCTACGAAATCTTTGGCACTGAATGTTTACATTTTTGTTCATTAGAATGCGGCGGCAAGATGCACCTCCGCGAGGGCGAGTTCGAGAAGGCGCACACGGACTTCTTCGAGGCGTTCAAGAACTACGACGAGTCGGGCTCCCCGCGCCGCACCACCTGCCTCAAGTACCTCGTGCTCGCCAACATGTGCGTACAGATACACTATAACACGTCCGCTCCGGACGAGTGGCTGGCGTCAACTGACCGTTTGCCATGGAATCGTATTCGAAATCCTACTAATATTATAAATGCGAAAGTTTGGATGGTTGGATGTTTGTTACTCAATGACGCTTAAAGGGCTCAACCGATTTGGATGAAATTTTGCACGAAGATAGTGTATAGCCTGGATTAAAATATAGGATAGCTTTATCCCGGGTCCAAACAAGGTCACGGGCGGAAGCTAGTATCAAATAATTCAATATTCCAATATTTATTTTGCAAGTAGCTCTCAAGGATTCTTTTCGCATTAGTTACGTTTATCGCTGACCGATTACGTGATTGATTACACAGTTTTCTAGTAACATTTACTTGTTGCAAAGTATTTCTTTTTCTACCAGTCAACTTCGAGTAAGCACTCTTATACGTGAGTCTACAAATGACATCATTAAGTGGTAATCAAACATTTAGGACAAACGAGGACACAGGGGGCACATGCACTCCGGAAGTTTTTGAGTCCACACACATACAACCAGGTGGAAGTTTTCCGACCACTTTGGATATCGTCAAGTCTGTTCAAATAAGTAGTATCTTTCGTTTATCATGTCTTTCTCTAATAACGTTTTCAGGTTAATGAAGTCCGGTATAAACCCCTTCGACTCCCAAGAAGCCAAGCCCTACAAGAACGACCCAGAAATCCTGGCCATGACCAACCTAGTCATGGCGTACCAGAACAACGACATCAACGACTTCGAGGCCATCCTCAAGCACAACCGGAACAACATCATGGACGACCCCTTCATCCGAGAGCACATCGAGGACTTGCTGCGGAACATCCGGACGCAAGTGCTCATCAAGCTCATAGGCCCGTACACGAGGATCCACATACCGTTCATATCGAAGGAGCTCAATATTGACGAGAAGGAGGTGGAGAATCTATTAGTTACTTGTATTTTGGATAAGTGAGTATTTTTGTTTTGATGACTTTTTTTTTATCACAAGCGCGTCGCCGACCCTTTATTGATTTGAGGGTGTGTTGTGTTGCTAGCTAGGGACTAACTCTGGTCCCTTACTCTCAACACAGAGCAACCTCGGGAGCTGTGGCGACCTTACTGACCACCAGGAACACAACACCACATAGCTACAGAGCAAGTAGTGGCGTTATTATGTCTGCTGTAAGGTCCTTCGTGTACCTGACGAAGTACTGCTCCAGATATAAATGCGATGACATATTATGTTCTTTATAAACTTGTAGAAGTTTTGATGAATATCAATCAATTGTATTTCTGCCTATGCAGCTGCCGTTCCTGGGTTTAAATCCCGGTAAGGACAAATATTTGTTTATCAATCTTGGATTTTTTCTATATCTTTTAAGTAACACAACGCTCATTGAGTTTGCTATGGAGCAAGTTCGATTTGTTCGTTTCTGTCAAAAATTTCATTTATGTTACATGGTTTTATTGTCGACTGTACTTTTTTGTATACCGTCATTTATTGAGACGATTCTAATGAGCCCAAATTCAACAGGGTTACGTCGGTTAAATACTGAATTTCCATGGCCGACTTCTGTCTCTACCATCAGATCAGGTAGATGGTACGGTCAAGGTCTTTAATTGCTGGGTCATTTAGGTGTCAACTAATTTTGGTTTTTAAATAGTAGTCCAGTATAAAGTGAGCTCTAAATGGCTCAACAATTAAAATTCTTGACTGTACAACAGCATTGAATTGTCATTCAAACTATGCCTTTACCCAAAATTTCAGCTCAATCGGTCGATTCAGTTTCAAGATTTCACCCGGACAAACATAAATTGCCAGTTAATTAAAATATTGTAACTTGTAAAAATGCAAGAAACATGATTGAATACATTTGTTGTTCCAGCACGATAAGCGGACGCATCGACCAGGTGAACGCCGTGCTGGAGCTCACGGTGGGCCGGCGCGGCGCCGAGCGCTACGCGGCGCTCGACAAGTGGACCGGCCAGCTCGCCAACCTGCATCTCGCGCTCGTCAACAAGATGGCCTAGCCGCCCTAGCCGCGCCGGGGGACCGCCCACACACGTGCCAACGGACGAACCAACCTTAGTCAAACAGTGCTCTCAATGGAAACAGCGGCCTTAACCAGTGGACTGGGTCATCTAGTGTTAATGAGATAGCCTAACCGCGCCGCCCAAGAACGTGAACGGACTAACCAATCTATGTGAAACAGTGCTCTCAATTGAAACAGCGGCCTTAACCAGTGGACTGGGTCATCTAGTGTTAATGAGATAGCCTAACCGCGCCGCCCAAGAACGTGAACGGACTAACCAATCTATGTGAAACAGTGCTCTCAATTGAAACAGCGTGTAAGCCTTAACGAGTGAACTGGATAGCATCTAGTGTTAATGAGATGGCCGTGCCGCACCGCCAGCGACGCCAGTGTTCCACTCTAAATTACTTGTGAACGGACAAACCAATCTACGTGAAACAGTGCTCTCAATGGCAACAGCGCTTTAAGCCTTAACGGGTGCACTGCATGGCATCTTGTGTTAATAAGATGGGGTAGCCCGCCGGACACCAGTATTCAAATTAATTGTACAGATAAACCAATCCTACGTGAAGTCAAGTGCTCTAAATCTTAGTGGCGACAGCGGCAACGTGCATCTAATGTTAATAGGATGTGTTGGCCCAGCCCAAACCTTTATTCAGTTCCAGTGCTGAAACAGTTGACCGTGGATCGATTACTAACTAACCTACATCAGCATGGGTAGCACCATGCGCTGCGCGAGCTCTATCACACTATCCATCTCTTTCTAAGTTTTCCAATATGAGATAGAAATATAGTGTGAGAGAGCTCGCGCGCCGTCTTGTGCTAACCTTATGTAATGTTATATGACAAGGGTTCTCGATCTCAACGTCAACGAGCAGTCTTATTAATTAATACAACCTCAAATAACAGGTCGCTTAAATATGTCAAATAACAGGTCGCTTAAATATGTCAAATAACAGGTCGCTTAAATATGTCAAATGCTCCCGATCTCTACGACAACGGCCGTGCACAGACTTCATTATAAGCATTAAACAAGAAACAATGGAGCTGATTACTCATCTAGCGCAGTTAACCTTTTCGATCCGCACCGCAGGTTCAACGCCAACAACTGATACAAACTTCTTGCATAGACATGAGGTTTAACTCCGCTAAATGTGTTGTTGACTTGGCGTGTGGTTGTCAACTTTTATCTTTAACACAGCATTCAAAAGGTTAATATGACTGCCTATCAAGGACGTCGGTCGCCATATTGGCGGGAGTCCTGTTTTATTTGTTTTTATAAATGATTTAATCCTTTATTTCGTAGTTAATTTATACTCTCACTGACTCTGGCAAAGGCCCTAGAGGCTGCCATTTCTCTTTTAAAATAATAAAGGTTAATATAATAACTATAACAAGCATGAGCGCCCAAGGCAACCTTGTCAATATGTGACAAACTTTTAAGTGGACTGACAATCTCTGGCTCAGATCAACGAGACTGCCTAAACCATCATAAAATAAATGGCAAGTGCTCTTGATCTCGATAAAAACAACCGTCATGCTCCTGAGACAGCCAAAGACAGTTTTTTTTTTTTCTAAATATTGTCTCAGTTAATTATTACTCAACTATATTGTCTCAGTTACCGTCAGAGGGGCCCCGGGTCTTGAACAGCGGCAGTCTGACCATTAGTCCTCAATCAAAGGGATCGGAGCTAGCGTAGCATCTGGCGCCCATTAACAAAATGGCCAAACTTTCACCAACTTGACATTTAACTGTCACATTATAGTCATACATTTCTGAGTCGCCACGTAAAAACTATTGCTTTGCTGGACAGTATCGTCATTTATCGACGAGCAATAATGTACGTCAAATTGTTAAAATACAAGCCAGATATCTCGCTGCTGGGTAAAAGAGGCCCATCGAACACTACACGCAGTTTGGTCAAAGACATTTAAACCGAATACTGCTTTGCTGAAAACATTTATACTTGAGATTATTTTTGTTGGCTGAATTGCACAAAAGTAGTACATTCAAAAAGCAACTCAACCGTCCAGGTTGAAGATTCCAATTGCAATGACAGCTTTATAAATATTCTGCCACATTAAATAATCCCAACCATATGTTGCTACAGTATAATAGAATAAGTTTACTTCTAATGCATAGTAGAGTTCGCCTACCTTCACTCTTTCTCAAAACACATGTCTTGTTCAGGAGATCTAGGTTACAAATAAGTGTTTTAATTAAATCATATAAAATTATGTTTATTAGATGTGGCCAATTTTTAATATGAGCAGTATAAAAATGTATTTAGTTCTGCAAGTACGTGTACGCGCACAATTAAGGCCCTTACACACTCAGCAATTTGTCGCAACAACTTGCTACATTTGGAATGTGCGGCAGTAACACATACCTTTCATTCTAACAGCAAGTTGGTGTGACTAATCGCATCGTTTGTGGTGTGCTTTATAACAACATAAGAACGGCAGGCATTATTAGCTCAGCGAGTATTATTATGACAGAGTTGAAAATTTTGATTCAATCGGCGTTTAAAAGATAACGTTATATATTTTTTGCATTAAAGCTTGTGTAAATGAATATGAATGAATACTTATAAAATGTAAAGATTGAAAAAGTTTTACCCATCTATAGCTAGCAGCTATAGTTATGAAAAGCGATAAAATGTATGGTTCCCAGGCAAAAGGTATTGCTCGGTTGGTGGTTAATAAGGCGCTACTGGCATAAGGGTTCAATTAAAACAAATGTCTTAATTGATTACCGAGAAAGAGATACTATTTGCCTGGAGAGGACACGAATATCGCACCAGACCCCGTATCATGGTCAGCCTTATCACGCGACAAGTGACAAGGTAGGAGCGTCGTCTCGTTCTATCGAACGGTGTCAGCCAGTGACGGACGCTCTATCCTGTCACTTATCGTGTGATAAGGCCGACCATGATACGGGGTCAGGAAGCGTTTCAAATAAATACAATGTTTTGTATTAAATAAGTATTCTTTAGAACACTAATATACAGGCTTTTTTTACTTGAGACAAAAATGCCACTGCTTTTTAACTTGATGAAATTGGAATAACTACTTAATCTAAGATTAAACATCAATATATTGTATGACTAATCTTGAAATAAACTCTTCTCTTATTTCATCAAATTGACACTCAGCAGTGAGGTTATTTTATTACATAATACAAGCACAACATTGAGATATAAGTCTTATTTTAAGCACACTTTAATGATGCAACTTGTCATAACTGCCAGTATAGTAAGCTAGTTATCTCCGTCTCTATTGCGTGTGTTCCATCGTGTATGCCGGGCATGAGACGGAGATAACTAGCTTACTATACTGGCTTGAAAAACTAGCCTCGTGTATTCCGGGCATAATGGTATCTGTATATTGCTGTCTCATACCAACTAGAGCTGCGTCTCTGTCAGTTGTTGTGACAAATTGCAAGGTGTGTAATGTGACCACGTGGCTTGCTTCAATCGCATAGTATTGTTGTCG
Source organism: Epinotia ramella (assembly GCA_947578815.1). NCBI lineage: Eukaryota > Metazoa > Arthropoda > Insecta > Lepidoptera > Tortricidae > Epinotia > Epinotia ramella. The sequence goes on from OX388203.1 coordinate 1,012,519, forward strand.
TATGTCAGTTAGGTACTGTTACACATGCTCTTTAGTAGCACGAAAGCAGTAGTTTCGAGCAAATAGCACCACTAGTAGCATGGTATTTTGCATATAATTATATAATAATTGAGCATGCTAAAACAAGCATGCTACTAAAGAGCATGCGTACTATCCACAACACAGCTAATTGGTTGGCTGAGGTTCAATATAAATACAGGATGGTCAGTTAACTGTGTTGGCGTTTATTCTATGTAAAAAGCATGGGCTGCGGGTTGGGGAGTTCCACTTGTGGGCTGATCTGTCTCCATTAACATGTGTAAAGTGTATATTGTAATATATCTGATTTTTAATTAGCTGTATGTAGTAGCTATGCAAACGCATGGGAACGATATAAAGCCCTCTTCCTCTAACGCATAGCTGCATCTGCTCACGCGCCAACGTTGGTCCAATGTGTGCAGCCGGCTTAACAGGGTAGCCAAACTATCGTAAAGCCGGCTGTACACATTGAGCCAACGTTGGCGCGGGAACAGATGCAGCCATGCGTTAGAGGAAGAGGGCTTTATTTCGTTCTCATGCGTTGGCCCAATGTGTACAGCCGGCATAAAAATAAAACACGCTTATTCTTAAGCCTGCTGTACACACTGGGCCAACGTTGGCGCGTAAGCAGAAGGCAGCTATGCGTTAGAGGCAGAAGGCTATAATTCGTTTACATAGCTGCCTCCTGTTCACGCGCCAACGTTGGCCCAATGTGTACAGCCGGCATTACAGTAATAAAGACGTGTACCGAAATATTTGGCTATGTTGGCTGCTTCTAACTATATGATGCTGACTGTATACTGTACCTCATCGTCGGCAGCCTTATTCACTACATGCAATAAGTTGAATTATTTTTCAATAGAATAGAGTTCACGAAATTTAAAAAAAGACGCTTGACAATTTTATTGTATTACGAGTATGTTGTAAAGATAAGTAGGTTGTTAAAGCTATTCTTAAGCTCTTTATATGTAGGTATGCATTGATTTTGGCGAACAATGATGTTCCACTCGCCCCTTATGTACCGGATAAATTATACTGTTATTACGTTATTAGAGAATTGGAGATGTAGCTTCGACCATTGACACTGCTACCTTTTACAATATTTTCCTATGAACAAAACATAAATAATTTAAAAACCATGACTGTTTTTTTTTTCACCCTGACAATATCCTATAATAAGATGTATAAACATCATTCAAGGCATAAGGATAAGCTACACGGGCCGATATCTACGGACAGCTATTTGGCCGGCCGCTGTACTTCGACACGTATCCGCACGGGCCGAATCACGCGTCGGCCGCGGAGTGTAGCGTCTCCTATAGACGTATAAAGGCGCTCAGGCGCTCTTACACGGGCGATTTTTCGGGCAATTGTAGTCGGCAATATGGAGCAACACGGAAATTTGACGGAAATATTTCCGAAATATTGCCGCAATTTCTATATATTGCCCCATATTGCTCAATTAATTTCGGCAATTTTTATCGCCCGTGTAAGAGCACCTTTAAGTCTTGACTTGAGACTGTACATATAGTCTGATCAAACTATGACTACTGAACCATATATTTTGAACGGACAATATATAGACATCCGATTAAACTAGCTGAGTCCTTACTAAAACCGAGCCTCAGCTAGGCCGAAGCCCCCAACCAAAATCCTGGATCACGTCACTGATAGGTAGGTGCCAAGGCGGTCCCTGGGTTCCTTTAGAATACAACCGGGAAAAACACTCGGAGGGGAGGATGAACAGACATCGGATCCGACGTCGTTCGTCTCATAAGCAGTATTGACGAAGTAATATTGACGAAAACTGAAAAAGGTCCCAGACTTTTATGGTTTTTCAAGTATTTAATTATGATCCGGATTAATGGTCGCAAACTTGGGGTTACGCCTTACCACCATTAACATATAAAAACCCTCATTTGATGCTAGGTAAAACTTTCCGATTCCCATGTAGTGTGCACACCCTATTTTATTGCCCATCCGATAGTCTGCATGCGCTATCTGCATACTTTTGCAGGGAGATGAACTGATGCAAGAATCAGACGTTTATTCAAATAGAATATAACTACTACGTTTATTCAGTGAATATCGAAAGTGTATAGCCGCCGCGCGAACGTGTGAAGTGTGCCGACTCCACATTGCCACGCATATTTTTCGGGCGTTCGCGCGTGAATGTGGAGGGAGGGCCTTGTGAAATGATTGGCCGGTGATCGAACAGCTGACACACCGGAAGTCAGTCATGAACAAACAAACGGTTTTGACTGTTTTCAAATCAGGAAGGCAACTTTTTAATTACAATTATGTACTATCACCAAGAAACTTAAAAAAACAAATCAATAATAACTGGTCATATTCATATAATCTCACATTGTCTGCGTATCTAAAAAAATTTTTTATTCCAAACTAAAGAACTATGTCATTGACTTCTCCCGCGTTTTTAAGCACACGACGTGAATGGTTCATTCAACTGTGTTCTGAGTTTGTTCCGAATTGCATTTTTGGGTCCAGTAAATAAATATCCGCAATGTAAAGGAAATCCACCCTTTGTAATTAAAATTATTTACCTTCTTTTTCTATATATTTTTTTCAGAGATATTTTTTATTTTATTTAGTGGTACATTTGAAAGTGATTTATTACTTTACAGCAATAGTTCAATAAACAGTTACAAAGTTATACGATTCGTTTGGACCGTAGTGTCTATTTCCCGCCATTTGGGGTAATCAAAAGTATAAATACTGGGAGTTGTGGACTTGTGGAAAATTCTAGCGGCAAGTCACCGCTTCAGTGGATCAATGATATATCTGAAATTAGCGTGTAAGGTTCTCTGTACTGTGTTTTTCGATTATATAAAGTCCTTTGTCTTATCAAAATGTCTCTAATAAACAACAAGGAAAATCTAAACAACATAATGAGCAACGTGCACATCAAGGTAATTATTACTGAATTTCTTGAGAGCAATACGCATTTGTTTTTTGTAAATTACATTACAGTAATTACAATTGTTTCTTTTAGTCACCCGTAAAGAACAACGTTCTCGCAACACTAAACGGCAACGTGAAAGAAGAAGAAGAAAAATCAGACATAATGGATATTGTAAAGACAGAAGAAACGCCCGTATTTGACCCGCAGCTGGAGCCCCTGTTGCGCGAAAACCCTCGTAGATTTGTTATTTTCCCTATCCAATACAATGACATTTGGCAAATGTACAAAAAAGCAGAAGCGTCCTTCTGGACCGTAGAGGAAGTGGATCTCTCTAAGGTAACCTAATTAAACTAAATTATTATTTTAATGTACTACATGTTCCGTATGTGGCGATTCTTGTGAATTCATGAGCGTCAGTAACATGTTGCGCAATTATTACATTCATGTTTTGACGCCACCATCAGTTCAAGTGTTAGTTATTTGTTTACTTACTCATCAAAACCGATTGCAGGACATGCATGACTGGGAAAACCTCAAGGACGGTGAAAGGCATTTCATCAAGCATGTGCTAGCATTCTTCGCGGCATCGGATGGTATTGTGAATGAGAACCTTGTGGAGCGCTTCTCACAAGAAGTTCAAGTGACTGAAGCGAGGTGCTTCTACGGTTTCCAGATTGCTATGGAAAATGTACATTCTGAAATGTATTCTTTGTTGATTGACACGTACATCAGAGATCCCAAGGAGAGGTATGTATCAGTCTTATTATATTCAATTATTTCCCTAAAGTATTCAATAGGTAATATTATAACGACAAAGCTATGAAGTGAACATGTCAATTAAAATTGATTTCCATGTCTGTCGGTCACATAATCAAATGCTGATAATTGATTGCCATGATAAAACTATTTAGTATAATAATTATTCCATCTAATTATCCATGTGACTCATTGTAATTTTGTAAAAGCGTGGTATTTTCCGGTGAAATTTTTACAAATCTAATTAATAATATTTCAGAGATTTCCTCTTCAATGCTATTGAAACTCTGCCTTGCATTAAAAAGAAGGCAGACTGGGCTCTTCAGTGGATCGGAAGCAAGACGGCCACATTTGGAGAGAGAATTGTAGCATTTGCAGCTGTGGAAGGCATCTTCTTCTCAGGCAGCTTTGCTTCCATCTTCTGGCTGAAGAAGAGAGGGCTCTTGCCGGGGTTGACCTTCAGCAATGAGCTGATTTCCAGAGATGAGGTTTGTAGATTGAGGACACATTACTATTCTGTTAGTTTAAAAAAGGTATAGTTATATTCCTAATATTTGAACGATTAGGTACTTTGCCTCTTACGCTATGAACAGAACAGTAACAAGTATGCCATAAAATAGAGTAAGAGTGCATGCAACATTCAACCATAACTTGTGCCATTTTTAAATTTAAAACAAAATACTGACACAAAATTACCTAAAGTAGCATTAAATGTGTCACTAATCAGTCAGTTAAAATGGTCACGTAAATGTTATCATAAAGCTATATGGGTTAATCGCAACAGCACTGATAGGCGCTGAAAGCTCTTAAAGATATGTTATCAGGGACAAAATAGAACATACGAGGGGCGTCTGAAAAGTTCTAAGCCTAAGGTATTTCGAGGTTATATATGCGTTTATGATACTGGCCACTAGAAAGGCCATTTAAAAACAAATTATTAAAAAATAACATGTCACGTTTTTATTATTCTGTTTCGAGATATTCAACGGAAAAGTACATCATGTGTGAATTACCAACGAATTTTACGAAAATTGAGCACCGTGCTGTAATTAAATTCCTTACAAAAAGTGACAAATCACCGCAGTGTATTTTTGAGGAAATGGCTATTATTTACGGTGATTCTGGGCCTTCTTATGCCACAGTCAAAAAGTGGAGTCGCTTATTTAAACTCGGACCGGAATCGATCGAAGACGACCCCCGCTCAGGGCGGCCAATATCGGTAGTGACCGAAGAAAACGTAGCAAAAGTCAAAAAGCTGGTATTAGAAGATAGAAGAATGAAGGTTTGGCAAATAGCTGAGGTCTTAGGTATTAGTAAAGAAAGAGTCGGAGAAATTTTACATGAACATTTGTACATGAGTAAAGTCAGTGCTCGTTGGGTACCGAAAATGCTAACGGCCTTCGATAAAGTACGTCGTGTGGAAACTTCTCGGGCGTTTTTAGAATTGTGCGAAGATGATTTAGATGAAGTTTGTTCCCGAATAGTCACTGTTGATGAAACATGGATCAGACAGTATGATCCGGAGTTTAAGTCTGAGTCGATGCAGTGGATTGATAGGGTGAAAGGCCGCCGAAGAAATTTAAAGTGCAAAAGTCGGCCTCTAAGTTAATGGCTACGGTATTTTGGGACTGTGATGGCATTCTTTTAATCGATTATTTAGAAAAAGGCTCTACGATAAACGGAATTTATTATGCAAATCTAATAAGACAGGTGCGACAAGCCATAGTTGAGAAAAGGCGGGGTAAACTAAGGAAAGGCATTTTGTTTTTGCAAGACAACGCACCCGTTCACACCGCTAATGTTGCGAGGCGTGCTCTGAAGGAAGTTGGTTTTGAGGAAATTGACCACCCACCCTACAGCCCAGATCTAGCCCCAAGCGATTATTTTCTATTCAATAATTTGAAGAAAGAGTTGAGGGGAAAGCGATTTAGAAGTGACGAAGAGATGAAGGCGGCTGTACAGGAGCATTTTGAAGGGCAAAATAAAGATTATTTTTTTAATGGCCTAAAAGCACTGTATAAAAAATGTAAAAAATGCATTGATATAGGAGGAGACTATATTGAAAAATAAACACGAGTTCATTTTTGTAAATTGTTTTTTTCTATCTTAGGCTTAGAACTTTTCAGACGCCCCTCGTAGTTCAGTGATGATACTATGTTATGTTATACTTGTTTGCCTTACAAGTCTGCAATTGTTTGCTGAACAAACCAAGCAATAACTTATTTGGTTTTATAATTAGCATCTGTGTCATCATATTTACCATAAATCTTCCTGCAGCAGTAGAGTAGACATGTATGTAGGTATATAGCATTTTACAGCCTATACTCTCGTAAAACAGGTTACTTGCTGGTACTCGACTGTTTATCACAACATCACTTGAATGTCTTGTTTTATTGAGTATACAATCTTTTGTTCCGGATATACACTGTAGACTACACATACAAAGTACTGTATATAAGCCTATATTACATTGAGCCAGCAATGGATAAAAAAAATGATTGTAACTATGTTTATACTGTAAACAAAATAAGGTTTGGGCTTTGGGACAAGAACAAAACAGAGATAATTCATACCTTAGCTATTTAGCTATTAAACTCTTATATTCAGAAAAAATAATATGAAAGCGGACTTATAAATACCCTTATCACGAAACAAATTATTTTAATTAAATATTTTGTTTTCGTGTTATTTTTAACGAGGAAGTTACCCAGTTAGTTAGGAGTGTTAGTATGGAGTGAGCATAAGCTCGCCCATTAGAGGTGTGCCAAGGCTGTGAAACAAGTCTATAACACGATACAGAGGGCGCTAGTCATAGCGGGAATGTAATGCAGAAATACGCAGCGTAAGTCAATGTCCACGTAGCTCAGTTGGTAGAGCAGTCTAGCGTTAATAGAAAGGTCGCAGGTTCGAGTCCTGTCGGGGGCTACAGACGAAGATGGTTTATTTTTCCATTATATTCTTTCTCTGTATCATATCGATTAAAGCGGACTTATGCTAATGCCATGACAATTGCATTCTCGACCGCTACCAGTCACAGTCAACCGGCCAGAAAAAAGCAGCTTTATAGTTGAAAAGATTCCAGAATAATTTTGAAAGCAGGTCTAAGCTCTGAAGTTCAGTAATTTTGGTGCAGGAGTAGCATTGTCTTATCATGAACCATTCCAGGGCCTCCACACGGACTTCGCCTGCCTGATGTTCAAGCACCTCGTCCAGAAGACGAGCAAGGAGCGCGTGCTCACCATCATCAAGGACGCCGTCGTCATCGAGCAGGAGTTCCTCACGGACGCGCTGCCCGTGCGGCTGCTCGGCATGAACTGCGACCTCATGTCGGAGTACATAGAGTTCGTGGCCGATAGACTGCTGCTGGACCTCATCGGGGAAAAGGTATAGGCTGTTTTCTGCTGTTATTTCTAGGGCATCCTCCTTGATTAATTGCCTGTTAAAAACAGCATTCACCGCAGTTAGCCTTGAACTAGCGCTATCTGCGTCTTCGTCTTTAACCTTGTGTATGGGGCAGCACAGTTGCAAGACTATAGCACGGGTATTGAATGCTAGACAACATACCCTACTGTGAGATGATTGGATAGGCTTCTCTAATCTAGAAACTTCCGATGAAGTCACTATGATAAACTGCTCTCTAATTTAGATTAAGTATTGACCCCAATTTGTTTAAAATGTTTAGTATAATACCATATTTCTATCTTTCACAGCACTACAACACGAAGAATCCGTTCGACTTCATGAACCTCATCTCCCTGGAAGGCAAAACAAACTTCTTTGAAAAGAAAGTTGGTGAATACCAGAAGTGGGGAGTCATGTCCAACCGCATGGACAATGTTTTCACACTAGACGCAGAGTTTTAAGAACACTCCTATGATTAGTTATTTGTAGTTTCATGTGCACACTATGCTTAGACACAGACCTTAGATTTGTTTTATATAAAAGAAGGTGACTTGAACATGGAAGATTATCAGGCCAATATTTTATATAAAATATATGCTAAGTTCAACATGCATTTATCGAATAAGTGAATGAGTGGAACTATAATGTTGAATGCAAGTGTGAGTGAGTGCATGAACTGACAGTATTATTTGTTCCAGTACATAAGCAGTTAATTCGTAATAGCAAATTGATATTATATCTACCGGTGGAGCCGGTATGGTTATTGCTATGTGAAAATCCTATTTTCATAAATTCCTCTTGACATCTCATAGAATAATATTGACTACATAAGTGACCTTTATTGTAAGTACCTGGCGGACAGAAAGTATGCTAAGCATAAGTTATTAATTAAGAATGAAATATTTCCAGAATTTTATACTTACTTTTTTTTTAAAGATGACATCTTTTATTTTCTTAGAATCGGTAACGTGTGATAATAATGTAAATAAAATTTAGCTTTTAATGACCGTAAACTGCATTTAATTGTAATGGACCCTCGAATTTTTCCATCACGTTTTTACCCTTTTTCAGGCCGGCAGTTAGTGACAGTAAAAGGTCAATCTTTCTCATTCAAATTAAGATAAATAAACATGACGAAGTCTGTGGTCGATATTTATAAACGCCGCTGCCAGAATAATACGGGATGCACAAGTAATGGTTTAAGCTGATACTTGTATGCAATGAATTTCGTATTTTTTGGGGATATAACTATAATTATTATGTAGTGACGTGGTATTAGCACCGGGAACGTACTCGTCAAGGTTCTCCATCTCCGAAAAGTTGGGAAAAGGAAAGTGACAATACTCGAAATGTGCATTTTGTCAGGACGATGACGAATCCCCTTGAAAATGAAATGATCCATTAGGCGGATCCACACCGGACGAGCGGCTCGGCAGAACACGGTTAGCCCTGTCGTGCGCGCTCAGTGTAGGAGCCGCCGCAGCCTATGTGGACGGTTGTTTTGTTCGGCCGAACGCCTCACCCAGCGTTGTCGGCTTTTTGACAGAGATCAAAGGACCGGACATACGAAAGCATTTTTGCCCTATAAATATCGAACTCGAAATGTCACGAGAATCTGTTAAGAGATAGGACAGCCGCACACACGAAAGCATTTCAGCCCTATAAAAGAAGAAATAGCAAAATTAAGTCGCTCGTGGCGATCGCGACCTCAACTAATAGGCCGGTAGGTAAATTCGGCCGAGACAATTTGGCTTGGACTTGCCGAGCGCGTTTGCCCAAGGCGTGTCCAACTGTCCACACCGACGAAATTGGACCGAGCCGTTCGGACGAGCGTTTGGACGGGCTCGAGCGAGGCGCTCGTCCGGTGTGGATCCGCCTATTGCAGAATTCTGGCGGCAGTCATACACTATTATAGCCGTGTCCAGAAATAGACGAGCTGGAATCCGGCGAACACATTGCTAACATAATAGAGCGCGTTGAGCAAACGCAATATGGTGCGGGGAATCTTCCTTCTAGTTCGCGAAGTATATCCCTAACATGTGTTTTATCTTATCTAAGATACGTAATACAGGTTATTGACCTCCAGGTCGCCAACTAAACATCTGGGATGAATTTAAGCATTATTTTTGCTGTCAAAAGTCGCGCGGTATTCTCGAGTCTAAATAATTATAGTGAACACATTATAGAACTTCAAGCTCTAATACACTCAGAGGCAATGAAAACGGGTCACTTCCCATGGATTACTTTACAAAGTGACCCGTTTTCATTGCCTCTGAGGTAGCGTACCTTCATAGTTCACATTGGGAATTACACTCAGAGGCAATGAAAACGGGTCACTTTGTAAAGTAATCCATGGGAAGTGACCCGTTTTCATTGCCTCTGAGTGTATTATAAAATAAAACTAAATTTAAAAGAACAAACATCTTTATTATATAAAATCTATAACTATCAGAAATCTGAAGCACACTCCGATGAAACGACTAAACATTGCTATACAATCTCCATTGAAATGTGCTTCAGAGGAGGAATGACATTAACTTAAATTAAAATGGAAACTCAATCCACATGTGTAATTTTATATGTATTACATATATATAATTATTTTGTGAGATAAGGGGAATAGAAACGCCACCTTAGGATTACAAATCCTATCGGCAAATAATTTGTGGACATGATTGCACATTGGTAAGGAGAAAACATGGTATTGCTGTGAATAAGTGCAATACCTCTTTTTGTGCACATATAAATAGTAAGATACAACTAAACCGAGGCGTGGGTAGGCCCCCCCATAAGGTGGACTGATGACCTGGTAAAGGTCGCGGGAGTCCACTGGATGCGGGTCACTGAATCGGTCACTTTGGCACTCTTTGGGGGAGGCCTATGTCCAGCAGTGGACGTCTTTCGGCTGATATGATGATGATGAACCAAACCGATGATATCAATCACACAGAACGTTCGAAATTCTTAATGACAAACAAACATGCCTTCAATCACGCGTAATATACAATTGCGAAACAAGCATTGTACAGAATTAATTAACATTTGACTAAACCCTAAATTAACGACCCATTGGCTGGCAAACGAAACAATCGGCAATCTCTTTTAAAAACACGGTTATTTGCTTCTTATTTAATCTCGAGTAGATTCCACGCACAAAATGCCTTGTTACATATTACATAAGATTGTACAGAGGTCAACTCGGCTCAGACAAGAAAATGCTTGTAAGCACTGGATTATAAAATCCTCGCATTGAATGAAAGGCAGTATGTTTATAATTGGAATCACTTCCATACATTTCATTCAATACTACCTGACACGGATCCAGTTCTCGACGTAGACTGGAATAGCAAAAAATTTGGGCATTTTGAGCGTCTTCAGATTGTTCAGTCGTTTTGGTGTTGCGATCTAAAAATGCAAGTAATATCGAATGGAAACACTAGATGTTATGACACGTCAAAAAGCTCTCGGCATACGCGTGGCGCGTGTCTTGTGTCGGTTTCCCCGGAGACTAGTGACTAGTGCTTGTCGCTGACGAGCCGCCGCAGCAGGCGGTGTCCCGCGAGGAAGGTGAGCGCGGCGAGCGGCAGCAGGTAGCGCGCCGTCTCGAACATGCTCAGCTGGAGCCACAGCACAAAGTACAGCGACAGGCAACCTGGGAAACGGAACTTTACTGTAATAGTTATTTACGATGCAAGTGCCGAAAATAGGAAATTCGCAACGAGTGGTGATAAATTAAAACACGACCGTAGGGAGTGTTTTAAATCGACACGAGTTGCGAATTACCTATTCGCACGTGTATCGTACAACGTTTTACTGTACACGCCGAAGGCGGAGGGCTTTTGATGACTCGAGTTTGCAATATTTTTACGCCCGTGTTATACACAATATTTTTCATCACATTTGCGAGGAAACAAATACATTTTAGATGAAATGAATACAAATCGTAATAAAAACTGCAACATGTCAGTCGGCCATTTTGTTGAATTTGACGTGAGGCGCGTATGGCAAAGACCCTTCTCTATACAGCCACGATTTGAAAACACTTAATAACATTTTACATAGACACTAAATAACTACATATTATCTGTAAATAATTCAGTTAAACATGTTTCAGTAGTTTTTTGAGTTTAAGTTTATTTATAAATACGTTTTAAGACATCGTATTTGATATAAAACCTCTTTGCTTTGTAACTGCCGCATGAGTGACAGATACAATTTAAGAAAAAAACCATTACGCCCGTGGGCGTAACACAGACTATTACAGCTCTGTATGTCTGCGCATTATAAAGCCCTTTTCGAGCAAGTGTGATGAAAAGTATATTTCAATTTATGAGACAATCTGTTGAGTCACAATAAGTTTCTTTGGCAGGAATACATTAACGGTATGAATGTAGAGTTCGTAACAATTTGGCGCCTGTGTTCAGGATGCTCCTATTCCAATTAGATGCCAGGAGTTATGGAATTGGGCTAGTAATCAAGTCTCGACTTAATGGAGATAGAAGTGGAGCTGACGAATATCGGCCATCATAATGGACTCCCTTTTCCACTTTAATTAGAAATGCTGCAACAATTCTATTTGTGGCACTCATTGGGGGATGCGTATGTCTAGCAGTGGACATATTTTGGCTGATAAGATGATAATGAAGTCGATTTGTGTCCGCTTAAATAGTCTAATTACCAGAGCCCGGAATTGTCGTAGCACTTTTGAGCTGTCATAGGGACTTTTCGTTTATCGACTTTCGATTGTACATATGTATATCGATAAATACAGAATACAATATGTAAAATAAGATTACACATACAAGTAAACAACACGCAGTTTATAATTTCCTAAAAGTTGGTATTCAAAGGTTAACGCGATAAGACTGCATGATGTTTACTGCTACTCGTATCGTAATCATATTTTACATGTTGTATTCTGTATTTATCGATATACATATGTACAATTGGAAGTCGATCTAGAAGTCCCTATGCCAGCTCAAAAGTGCTACGAGAATTCCGGGCTCTGCTAATTACAGTTTAGTCCAACTTTGAATCTTGAATTCTGACCATCTTTTGCCACATGTCCGAGCAGTGGCGTGAAAAGTAAATGAATGGCTTTTATACTGGGATCGCAAGGTGGATGGGGATAGCTGTATGGGCCGCAGGTTGAGTATAGTTGTGGTTGTGGTGTAGTGTCACCTCCAAGTCCCAGATGGAAGAGCAGCGCGCTCGGTGCCGCGGGAAAGTGTGAGAGGTTGACCCGGAGCCGCGCCCACAACGCCAGCAGCAGCAGGAGCGGCGCCGCCGCGGCCGCCGCGAACACGTCCGACACCACGCGCGGCGGCCGGGGCTCCGCCGACCGGAACAGGTGCGTGATCTCCGGCAGCGCAGCCCGCGGCCCGCCCGTGGCTGCCGCTGGAGACAAACACATTATATGAGAAAGGCTGAAAAAACTGGCAAATCTCTTGTTGTGATGGGTGCCAAAATTTACAATAAATACCCGTACCAATCAGAACTCGACACCGAAAGTAGCTTTACATACAAACTTAAAATATATTGCGCAACACAGGCTTACTACTCTGTGAAGAAGTTTCTAGATGAATGAATATATCGAGCCGAACACTTCATTAGAAATGTAATGAGTTTGATCAAATTGTATCATATAACCTTGCAGGAGACCGCAGCCATAACATTACCATTACTCTGTATTACTCGACCGCAATAACTTTAGGAATGGAGTAACCGTCAGTTCACATACATATTTTACGTATTTATTAGAAAACTGAAACCACTGTCACCAAAACTGTCACGATATCGTATGGTGTTAGTGCTGTATTCCTGATAATAAGTAAGATCGCCAGAGCTCCTGACCATATGCTGTGTTAAGAATGACCAGCATTGGTCTCTAGCTGCGCTTCTGTTTCTTCTATAATCGCAAGCGCCCATAGGCTACGATGTCTGTTTATAATCAGGCAAGCCATAGGCTTTTTTTTTACTGTAGTAGTAAAAAAATAAAAGTAACTGCACCACCACGAAAGACTAAGTTTCTGTCAAAAAAAAAACATTTTTGATACAAGCTTACTGCCCACTGTACTTTTCTGTATACCGTCATCAACTACTCATTGAGACGATTCTAACGAGCCCAAACTCAACGGGGTTACGGCGGTTAAGTACTGAATTCCCATGGCCACTTTCTGTCTCCATCATCAGATCAGATGGATGGTACAATAATATGGAATTGTCATCCAAACTATACCTTTACCCAAGATTTCAGCTCAATCGGTTGATGATATCTGCTTCAAAATTCAGTCGTAAGATTCCACCCGGACAAACATACATTGCAATTATATATTATGTATGAATTAAAAGCTTGTAAAATAAAAGACGCAATGATAACAAAACAGGTTTTATCGCTATATTATTTTGATGACGGAGGTGCTTCAAGACGACTCCTGCTGATCAGTGCCGGTTGATGTACGACACAGCACAGCAAGCTTGGTCTGGGGCAATAATTGGAAGCCAATTTTGTACGAGCTGACAATGCACGCCCCAATAGGGAGGGAGTCCCTGTGGCTTCGGATTATCAACCGCACATCACTAACCTGGCGCTGCCACCTCGTCCCCGAAGTTGAAGAGCACGTCTCCGAGGTGCCACGCGACGGGCGCGGCCACGGCGCTGTCTCCCAGGAGCAGGGTCAGCGAGTGCGCGCCCGAGCGGTGCCCAAGGTGCTTCGATATGGCGCCCACGTTCTGCAAGGAGGCGTTAGCGGTGCCCGGTGATCAACGTAACTTACTTAATATATGCCCAGTCAAATTATATTGATTGAAGGTTCAAACTTCTGAGGCTCTAGTATAAGTTTTAGGCCACGGTCTCCTATAAATCACGCCGTACGCTGCGTCACAACGCTTACTATGGTGATGTTCTGATGTGGCCGACGACCAAAACAAAATGTTACGACCGCGTTCGCGTTTAGCTGTCAAATCCCATATAAATTGAGGGTAAAACGCAAACGCGATCGTAAAGTTTTGTTTCGATAAAACTTATACTAGAGCCTCTGGAGAAGAAAACTGACTATGCTACGTCGGATCACTAGAGGTAGAAGTATGAAAATGTAGAGCTCACCAGTTCAACCTTGTACGCCCTGGCGTTGTCGGGCTCCGCCACGAAGATGGCCTCGTCGTCTCCGGAGGCCGGGGCCACGCGCACGAAGGCCTGTTGGACCAGCACTGGCTTGCCGTATTTGTCCTTCACAGTCAATTTCAGTGTCACCCTGAAATGTATAATTTATTTAAACTCACGAGCCCGAGTTAAAAAAAATAAGGTTGTTTTAATTTCGAAGCGTTACTCGACAAAAAAGCTATATATAAATCGAACATGCTCACAAAATTTCACCAGAATCGGTTGAGAAATGCGAGAACAGCGGGACAGACACCGGAGGCCGGACAGATAAACAATTTTCGGCCAAAGCTGAAGCATAGAACTTAATTCGCTTCAGTCGCTCGTTCGATATAACAAACAGTCTGCTATGGATTTGTGTCTTTCATTGATACATTGGCGCAGTCAGTAGGATATGATATTGAGGCCATCAGAAATTGCAGCTTAGTCTAAGTTGGTCACTGTGCTTTTTCCATATGTATTTACAAAAACGGGACACCACGCATAACTAGAAAAGAGTATAATGCAATAAGAGGGATGTAATACATTGAAACTCACTTCTGCATATGATCGGCGTGCAGCTTCTCCGGCAGCTTGTTGGGGTACGCGACCGCGGTCAGCTTGGGGCTCGTGGTGCCGTCCACGTCTCCCACGCCCACCTCCACGCTGCCGACCTGGATCTCGCCCAGCACCGCCACGTTCACACTGGCCGTCTTACTATCAGCGCTCAGCGCAATCTTGTACAAGCCATACTGAGCCTTAATCTTGCTCAAGTTAAGGACGAAAGTTGTCGGATCGTTGGGCTTCTGTGTTAGAGGTTGTTTGGAGAGCACGACGACGTCGTCGGCGAGGCGGGTCCCAGACTGGGCGACGACCTTGTCGGCCTTGAGGCCGCGCACGGGACGCCCGATCAGGTCGGTGATGGAGATCTCGATGGAGTCGGAATCGGTCGAGATGTATTTCTTGCCTTTGACGGCGATGGAGATTGGTGATGGCTGTTGAGGAAAACTTATGTTACTGTTTGTTGTTTTCCAGTGTTCCTGATTATACACATATATAATGAAGCTTTATGTATTTGCTGTCCCGTTCTTACAACAACGTAATTGTGAAAGTGACAGACATTTTATCCACATCTCGTAGACCCATACCAATACCACCTTTTAATGAATTGCTCGCAAACAGTAAATTTAATACAGAAAAAAAAACATAGTTAACAGTCATCTTCGGCTGAAGTTTTTTGTTCAAATCGATTAATCTAAGCACTGGGACAAAGCAGTTCCAACTTGCTAAGTTACCAGGATATTATACTTTTGCTATTCCGTTAAGGAACCTGCAGGTATATTAGCTCATTACAGCTAATTACTGGAGTCCGCTGGATGCGTGGCGCAGGACCGGTTACTTTGGCACTCTTTGGGGGAGGCCTATGTCCAGCAGTGGACGTCTTTCGGCTGATATGATGATGATGACTAATTTAGTGGAATAGCCAGACTGACCTGGTAACCAATAATGAAATTCGGTAAAGCAACGCCTAATTGAATCAAGCTCCAAGCATTGTGTGAAACGGTTCCTACTACTGTCGTCACAACGCCGAGGGAGGAGGAGTGTGCATATTCATAAAAGATGATATGAATTGTGTCTTCTTCTTTGATTGTGAAGTCTTTATTTGAAGTATGCGCCGTTGAACTCCCAGTGCTTAATAAAGTCCTAGTTAATGTATACTGGCCTAACAGCCAAAGGATGCCCGATACCTTCTTTGCGTCAATGGAACTACTCCTAAAACATTTACAAAAGAAGTACGCCAAAAGAGATATCACGATTGGCGGCGACTTTAACGTCAATGTACTTGAACATATAAACTGTTCTAAAACTCTTCTAAACTTAATGTCTAGGTTTAATTATAAACAAAAGGTCCAGGAACCGACAAGAGTAACAGAAAAAAGTGCAACCTGTATTGACCTTGTGTTTACACACCATATATGTAACATGACTGTAACTGTAAATGATTATGGATTTTCAGACCATAAAGGAGTTTATACCAGCAATAAAAACAAATACGCAAAGTAGTTGGCATATACGAAAACGACATTATAGCAAGGATAATATATATATTTTTAAATCAGAGCTAGGAAAAATAGATTTTACCATCATGATGACAGGAGGGAAAACTTTAAATGAAAACTATACCACGCTACAAAAAACATTGCTCCATTTATTGGAATTATACATGCCGAAAATAAACACTAGAATTAAACTACATAACAACAACAAAAAATGCTTAACTTCCGGTATAAAAGTATCTTGCAGGCATAAACGACTGCTAAAAGCACTCACAACTAAAGTAAATAACCCCATCCTAAACCAAAATTATAAACAGTACGGAAAAATATTAAAAAAGGCAGTTACCGCGTCAAAAAAGCTCCAAAACATCAAAAAGATGAGAATGTCAAATAACGTTGTAAAGCCAATGTGGCAAATAGTTAAAACAAAAACCAATAAACTTCCAAAAAAAACTAGTACCAATATTAAACTGAATATTAACACCAAACTGACGGAAGACCTAACAACAATCGCCAATTACTTCAATAACTATTTCTCATCAGTGGGCGCTGTTGGTATGTGCACCGCACCACCGCAAGGACGCCCGCCAATTAATCGCACAGAAACTTCATTTTTCTTGAGTCCCACTACACCATACGAAGTTTTTAAAATAATCAAAAGCTTGAAAAACAAGAGAAGTTTTGGCCATGATGAACTACCGCCTTTACTAATTAAAGAATGTGCTGAAAAACTGGCCTTCCCACTAACGTACATCATTAACCAGTCCTTTGCCGAAGGAATATTCCCAGACTTACTGAAGATCTCGGTAATTAAACCAATATATAAAAAAGGTAAACAAAGTGACTGCGCCAACTACCGGCCCATAGCTCTGTTATCAACAATTTCAAAAATCTTTGAAACTGCAATGGCTAAACGATTATATTCCTTCTGCGAGAAATACAACATATTTAGTGATGCACAAAACGGTTTCAGAAAACACCGGTCAACAACTCTAGCTGTTTTTAAATATATGCAAGATGTACTAAATATAATAAACAAAAACAAGCATGCCGTTGGAATATTACTTGATATGAGTAAGATACTTACGATCGAGTTCTCTATGACATTTTACTGCAAAAGCTACGCGGAATCGGTGTAAGAGGAACACCTTACGATTGGTTTGTTTCATATCTTTCAAATCGTATGCATTATGTAGAAATTGAATACCACAATCACATAACTGGCAACATTCAGCAAATTAAATCACAACTGAGCAGGGTTACACAATCAAGCCCTCAAGGCAGTGTTCTCGGATGCATCCTATTCCTAATATACGAGGGTCAAACTGAAAGTTCTTAGAAAATCAAAAACTGAGCAATCAAGCAACTTATTACTTTTATTATATCTTTTCAAAATAGCCTCCCTTCACATCAATACATCGCTGCATTCGATAGAACCACTGAGAAAAGCACTTTGCCCACTCGTCCTTAGGGGTCTCTTCGACGGCCTTTTGAAACGCAGCCACTGCTTCGTCGGCGTCCATAAATCATTTTCCTCGAAGTTTTTCTTTAATTTTTGGGAATAAATAAAAATCACAAGGTGCAAGGTCGGGGCTATAAGGTGGGTGACCCAGTAATTCCACGTTTGCCGTCGCCAAATAGTCGATCGTTTGCTTGGCGGTGTGCGATGAGGCGTTGTCGTGGTGAAGCAGGATCCTACTGCGAGGCCGTTTTTCTCGAACTTCTTCCAAGACAAGTGGTAAACAATTGTTAGTGTACCACTTCGCAGTAACTGTTTTTTGATCCTCTAAAATAATTGTTGCGTAATGACCAGTCCTTCCGAAGAACGAGGCCACCATCTTTTTTCCCACACTTCGACCTCTCTTCACTTTAGTAGGCAACTCCTCGGAAGGAAACACCCACTCAGCAGACTGTCTTTTAGTTTCAGGATCATAACAGTAAATCCAGCTTTCGTCACCCGTAACTACGTCGAACACAGCATTTGAGTCACCTCCGTTGAATCTTTGACCCATTTCACGGCACCAATCAACACGACGGACTTTTTGGGCTTCTGTCAAATTATGAGGTATCCACCGGGCATAAAGCTTCCTCACCGCTAAATGTTCATGGAGGATTTTGTGGACTTGACTCATACCAATGGCTAAGCTTGTACGAATCTGCTGATAGGTTACTCTTTTGTCAGTCTCTATCATACGCCGCACAACACTGATGTTATCTTCAGTAGTCGCCGTAGAAGGCCGGCCCTCACGCAGATCATCAGTGAGATTAGTGCGGCCACGTTTAAATTCATTAAACCAGTTGTAAATAGTAGCACGAGATGGGGCTTCATCGTGAAAGGCCAATCGAAGTCTATCATAACTTTCTTGTTGACTTAAATTACATCGAAAGTCGTAAAAAATCATTGCTCGAAAATTTTCTCGCGTTAAATTCATGCTCACGTAGTACACACAATTTTCAATTTGCCGCCAAATCGTAAAACAAATGACAATCGAGTGGAATTCGTACACAAAAATATTAAGAAAGAGTTCCATTTTCAAATTTTGAACTTATTTTTTTATTATATTTATTACAAGTGGCCAGTTCTAAAGACTTTCAGTGTCGCCCTCGTATATTAATGACTTGCCCAAAACGATAAATTGCTCCTGCACGCTTTTCGCAGACGACATATCCCTAGTGTATCCGTAACCCTACTCTAAAAAATCAATTGGACAACACTATATCCAGTATCGTAACCTGGCTTCAAGACCATAACCTCAAAATGATTTTTTCGAAAACTAAACTTATCGAATTCAGACCTTACCAAAAACGCAGCTTGAACATAAATTACAGCTTCGAAAAAACTAATTTAGAATGTGTAAATGGCGCTCCGCTCTTGGGCATCCACATAGACTCTTGACTTTTGACGACCGGTTAGTCTAGTGGGTAGTGACGCTGCCTACGAAGCTGAAGGTCCTGGGTTCGAATCCCGGTAAGGGCAAATATTTGTGTGATGAGCATGAATATTTGTTTCTGAGTCATGGATGTTTTCTATGTATTTAAGTATTTCTATCTATTAAATATATCGTCGTCTAGTACCCATAACACAAGCCTTATTGAGCTTACTATGGGACTAGGTCGATTTGTGTAAGATTGTCCCCTAATATTTACTATATTTACTATTTACTCTTATATAAATTGGAAAGAACATGTACATCAAACATCCCTTAAGTTAAACCGATTCAGTTATGCTCTCTATGAATTAAAAAAATGCACCGATATAAAAACTGCGACTTGTGCCTACTATGCTTACGCACAATCTTGGCGACAATATGGCATATTATTGTGGGGAAACAGTCCAGATGCAATACAACTGTTTAGAATCCAGAAACGTTGCCTAAGAATACTAGTTAACGTAGACAAGATGACAAGCTGCAAAAAACATTTTATTGAACAAAAAATTCTAACTACCCTCCATGTACATTTTACAAGCCAGTTTATTCGTAAACAACAATATGTCATTATTTCCACAATACTCACACGCATCTTACTTACGACCCCGTAACAAAGTGCCCCTTTGCTATGGCAATAAAAATATTTAATAAAATCCCAAAAAAGTTCCAAGACATAAGTAATATACGCAAATTAAAAATCGAACTTAAAACCTATTTGAGTAAAAAAACATATTATTCCATACAAGAATTCCTGAATGATGCCGAGACCAAATTAATTTAAATTATAATGTAACGAAATTTTATATAATGATGAATTCTATTGCAATAAAATGTTATCTTATTATTATTATTTGAATGTAATGAACTATATATAAATACAATTTGTGTACGAATAATTCAATGTCAGTAATTTAATTTTGCATGCGCTTTTCGATACTTATTTCAAACTTTGATTTATATCCTTTTAATTTTTAACTCTTCCTTTCTTTTTAACATTATTATAACTATTGATTGAAGTTTTCCGTATTTGACATTTTAAATTTGTAGTTTTAGGAAATTGCTATGCTCAACAGAGCTCATGTTTGAACTGTACCTAGCTTTAAGATCCTATTTTACTAACATGAAACGCAATAAATGATTGAATTGAATTGAAATGCTGACCTGGTCGTCAGCGAGGGCCTGCGCGGCGTCGAGCAGCAGCGCGGCGCCGCGCGGGGAGTGCACGGAGCGCCGCGACACCAGGTACGCCGCGAACTTCAGCCGCTGCGCCTCCGACAGCGGGGACGCCTTGCCGAGGGACTTGTACGTTCTAAAAATAACACCCAATGGCCTCATGTCAGACAGAACAAACTGTTTCAATTTACAGCTAGGTTGGCGTAAAAAAGACACAAACACACAAGTACCCAATTGACCGCTTCAAGAAAAAGAAGTAATAAAGTTAAACAACCTTAAGCTGCTATAGGTAGTGCAACTAGTGCAGCAAAAAGTCGATGAAATTCAATCAAAGACCAATACAAATATCAAAATATGCCAGAAGCTGAAATAAAAATTTATGTTCATCAAAACTTTTAATGTTCATGATCAGTAAGATCACTATCTATCTAAATATGTATACTAGTACTGCAAACACATGTTTACAAATGCCTCACCTGACGATAGTAGACAGCACAAGGGAGGTGACAGGCAGGCCTCCCTCGAAGTGCAGGGCTTTGGCGTCGCTCTCGTCGGCAGCCAGCAGGACTCCCTCCGCGTGCTGGGTGCTCCAGGACGTGCAGCCCATGTGCTCGCACAGGGCGAACACGTAACCATAGCTGTAGTGATAAAACATTCAAAGTAGTCCTTTTTTCTGGCAATAAAAAATTATGGACATGGAACAACATATAAAATGTGACTATTGATAAATAATTATTATGTTGATAACATTGAACAGCATTGTTAAAAGTAATTAAAAATTAAATTGACATATATTACTACTTTTCCTTATACTAAATATACCTGAAAACTGCTAATTTTATACAAGCAATTCCTAACATTTCAACATAACTAGTTCCACCAGGGGATTCTACAATGAACTGGCAGATACAACCTCTTCATTTTAATATTTTCATTAATATTCATAATTCAATTTCAAATAATTTTTCAGCTCCAAATATTTAACTAAAATGACCAAACTGAAAAAACAAACATACTTAGCTGGTGAATCATCCTTCTTCAGCAGCTGAACGAGATTCTTAAGCCCATCCTCCTTGTCATATATTGAGCCCTTCCCGAGGGCCTTCAGTGAGTACACCGCATAGTAGAGCTCCGGGATGGTGGCATCCTTCTTGTCTAGAGTCTGGGCTGGAGCGCCCAGGATCTCGGGCTTGAGGGAGTTGAGGCAGTTGGAGAGAGCTGCGGCGTTTGTGAGGTAGAACACTTGCTCAATGCTCTTGGCATCATATTTGATGATTTTCAAGTCCTGGGAAGAAAAACTATGGCTGTGAGAGTCTTCAAGGTTTTTAAATAATGTATCATTTTGATATTTGACCTGATGATGCCTGCATACATTATCTGGAATCAATGTTTAGTTGAACTTGCAAAGTTAAACCTTCATGTATCTGGCTACCTATTTCTTGGTAGGATGCTTACTCAGTCAAAGCATAACTCAGAAGTGTTTTAAAAAAAGTCAAATTACAATGTTGTCCACTTCAACTGAACCTGACTACTACTGATGCAATGACTACCATTACCCTAACCACCACCTAATTTAGCGTGCCAGTTTGCAACCACACAGATTTGTTGCTGAAGTGAAACAACATTGTTAAATTTTTTGCAAATTCCCAATGCATAACTGCAATAAAGAAGCATACGGCTGTCTGTTTGTTTAGGGCCAGCAGAAGTGGCATTGTCTTTAATTGAAGAAAATGTTCCCCATCAGGTTCATACACCAGCACAATGTCAATCTTTATTAAATGCAGTATATTATTGAATTTACCTCACAGATGTTGGGGATCTTGGCATTGAGCTGCGAGAGTCCCTTGACGGCATAGTACAGGGAGCTGAGGTCCTTGTTCTTCAGGTTGTCCTGCAGGATGCTCTCCAGCCTCTTCACGTCTATCGTGCCCTGTAGCGTGTTGCCATGGCCTAGTGCTATGACACTTAATAATAGAAATGCTGGAAAAGGAAAATTATGATTATTCTCATGTATCTGTAGCAAAAGAGCCAAAAGTTAAAAAGTTTCTTATTCTAACACTCATACCCCAGAGGAAACACTGAATTTTATCAACTATTTTGCTAATTGAAACGATTGGCTAGTCTGACTATAAGTATATCAAGATAGACTGGTACTTATTAGAATTCGGCTTTTACCTGATTTGTATCGATCTTTCATATTACTAAAAGGTTGCAATTCGTCAGAAAAGCCGTTTAATGCTCCAGATGGAGTTTATTTCTATTATCGTATCGGTAAAATGCGGCGCTTGGCCCACCGATAACACTGACGTGTCCCTAACTGTTTACATCTTTTTAGTGAACTGGGAAATAACTA
The DNA here is from genome assembly GCA_947578815.1 of Epinotia ramella. Lineage (NCBI taxonomy): Eukaryota > Metazoa > Arthropoda > Insecta > Lepidoptera > Tortricidae > Epinotia > Epinotia ramella. The sequence goes on from OX388203.1 coordinate 1,035,269, forward strand.
CAGGTTGTTATCACTAAGATTACGTTACAAATACAGCATCCAGTCATTTATCAAGTGTGATTAATGGGATTTAAGCTATAAAATCGTGATTGAAAAGCGGCCTAATCATAGGTTTAGGTTATAAGGCGTATAAGTTACTTATGACAGAAGTACATACCACGAAAGTACATTTTTAAAGTAGAATTGATCTAATCCTACTTTACTATTTAATTATTTCCGGGATATCTCTTAGTTTCTTGTTAGAAAATAAATAAAAATTAATTCATCGCCGGCTAGGCTTGACAGAAAACGATCGACGTAGCAAAGAAAGTTGCCAGTAGAAAATATTTATTCACTCATAGACAAGGGTCGATATTAATTGAATGCAAAATAGGTCTACTCAAACTGAAAACCTGTTTGAGACACTGGCGGCCATCGCCCATCTGTCAGATCTGATTTTGACAGGTAAATTCTGATCAACTTCCATCCATTCCAAAACCGAAAATTTTGGTTTCATTTCGGCCTCTTCATCTGTTTTAATTAAGTCCTGCCAAAATGGCCAGTGCATTGATTAACAGTAAGTGTAGAATAATAACAGTTTTAACAATAGCTTAAAGCCATTCCAATTATATTCAATGTTGTGGTCGCGTCAGTTATGTAATAATTCCAATATCATTTCAATAAATGAAGGTCGCAACTACCAATATATAATTTATTATTTAATACGAATTAAATCTCTGCTATATAACATGCAGACTTAATACAAAATCAATGTTATCCATTCATCTATCGTTCTTATTACCAAATTTGAGGTTATGTGCAAAAGTACTACCTAATCTACCCTCTCAATAAAGCTATCCAATTTCCAGATGCCATCGCCGGCGCGCGGCCCAAGTTCGCCATCTTCATGAAATACGCCAAAGTCGAGCTCGCGCCCCCCAAACTGAGCGAGATCCCTCAGATCAAGGCAGGCATTGGCAAGCTCCTCGCCGGAGCCAAGTCCGGAGCGTGGAAGAACCAGACCGTGAAGCAGGCCACCCTGAACACGCTGGTCGGCATGGAGGTGCTGTTCTGGTTCTACATTGGAGAATGCATCGGCAAGCGCCACCTTGTCGGCTATGATGTTTAGGTTTCGGTTAAGGACACTGTAGATATATGTATGTAATGCAAGCGGCTAAATAAATTATTAAAATCAGTGGTTGGTTGTTTTTTTTCACTAGAGCGTAGGCCAGCAAGAATAGGACATGATGTCTTAATGATGATTGTGACATCATGAGTGATCTGATCAACTATGTTGTGATATGGAAAGCTCATACATACATACATGCTCATACATGGAAGGTTCATACTTATGTTCTAGACAGATGTTGCATTTTTTATTTTAAGTGATGTTCTTCTTGTTCGTCGCATGCTCATTACTGAGGATCGTGACTACACTAAGTGATGTTAAGGGATGTTAAGGATTTGAGATTAGTAAAATAAAAAATATGTAAATTAAGAGGCGGGTTAAGAAATATTCTTCTATATTATGAGGGTTTCAGCATGAAATAGTTTGATAAATACTGACTTGGATAGATAGCTCGGTGTACTTACAGGTACATAAATAGTGGGATCTAGCTAGCACAGCACCATGTTTTATTCAAAATAGGATCAGAATTGCATTGCATTGCATTTGGGTGCATTGTAAATTATCGCGTGCATTGAAACGCCGTTCTGACTAGATTAAGAAACAATAAGGTCTGATTTTCAGATATATATATATTTTTTTTTTTTTTTTTTTTTTTTTACTATCTGCAATCAGTTAGACTATAAGCAAATTGGTTGAAGGCTTCGTAGCAAGTCGAGTGTGTCCTCCAGTGAGGGCATCTACTCCTCCATTATATCATCTAACTAGAATGTTAATATGTCTTTTCTTTTGAGCCTCTTTCCATAGTCTCTGGTTGTCAGCTTTACAGCAAGCTCATTCGGATGGCGAATCAGTCTCTCTTTGTACACTTTGGTCGCAAAGAGTATTTCTTCCTTCACTGTGTTCATTTCTAGGTACTTGTGGATTTCAGAGTTGGTTGTAAACCACGGAGCATTGCATATGGACCGCAGTATGTTATTTTGCATTCTTTGTAAAATGGAGATGTTCGAGTTACTGGCACTGCCCCACAGTTGTATACCGTACATCCAAACTGGTTTTAGGATGGAGTTGTAGATTAGTAGCTTGTTGTCCGTAGATAGTTTACTGTTCCTTCGCAGTAACCAGTAATAGTCTCGGAATCGGAAACGCAGTTCTTCTCTCTTGGTTTTTATGTGATGATTCCAGGTGAGTCTTCGGTCAAGATGTAAACCTAAATATCGAATATGGTCCTGGTGGGGAAGTATGGCATTTTCAAGTGTGACTGGCGGACAATTACCTCTCCTCAGTGTAAAAGTAACCTGTACAGATTTTGATGCACTTGCCTTTATCCTCCATTTCTGTAACCATTTTGTTATTTTATCAAGGCCATTTTGCAGCTTGTGTGTTGCAATACTAGGGTCTTTGTTGCTAGCAAGTATGGCGGTATCGTCAGCGAATGTGGCAGTTGTAATACCATCAGTTTGTGGTAAGTCGGCTGTATAGATTGTGTAGAGCACAGGTCCAAGTACTGAACCCTGTGGTACTCCAGCCTTTATTTCCAGAATCTTTGATGTGTCATCAGTTTCCTTAACTTGGAAAAGGCGGCCTGACAGGTAAGATTCAAACAAGAGAAAGTAGCTGTGAGGCAGATTAGTGCGTATCTTACATAACAGTCCGTTGTGCCACACTCTGTCGAAAGCTTACTCTGGGCTGGGCGGGCGGCTCGCCGCGCACCGCTCGCGTACAGTGCGTGAGCGCGTACGAATTATTTGACAAAAGTCAAATCAGCTTCTTTTTACGAAACGTCAAAAACGCTCCGTTAACTTACTTATTAACTTGCTTGTGACGTCACAATCAAACAACTTCCATATTGTTCCATCTGTTGCTAATGGAAAAACAAATTATTTTCATTGTTGTCAAATACCCTATTTGAGCAAAATAGGTGGGCCTCAACCCGAGGGCAAAGTCCACTACGTTCCCGAGGCTACTCACACTCGGACGCACTACGACCGTGTGAATTACAAGCCGAAAAATGAAAGAGGAAAGATCTTGTAATGCTGGGTAACCTTTTTAATTTCTCCACTCCTTTTGACTTTTTCACAGATGTGTTTAGGAGCTTTTTCAGCCTGCACGGCTATCACAAGACGGCGGGCGAGCTCTCGATTTTTCTCGTACTATACTTCTCTTTCTAAGGGTTCTAATAAGAAAGAGACGGATAATGCGAGAAAAATCGAGAGAGCTCGCGCGCTGTGTTGTGATAGCTGCTGGGGTTGCTTACTTCTGAGCATAAACCTCTCTTCGAATACTAAATCCCAGTCTTGAGCTAGACTTCCTAGAACCTTCTAATGTCCTTGACCCACTTGCCGTAATAAAACAAGCAAGTAAATAAACTACAATATATTATCCTAACATTCTCCCAGCCCTTATAGCGGAGCACAGAGCTCCATGAATTTATAGGGGTTGGTAGCGCTGACGAACTTCAACTCAGTGTCGAGTTCCTCGGGCCCGCGCAGCCACAGCCGGTCGCGGTAGTAGCCGGCGCACGAGAGGAACTCCTTCTCCGAGTAGCGGCGCACTGCCACGGGGACGAAGGGGTCGAGGTGCTCGAAGCCCTGAAATGGAAGGTTTACAATCAGACCATAGAGTTCCTGACTTTTTCGATTGAAACTTCATATATCATGTATTAAACGCAAAATTATACAATAACGAAACCTATGTCCTGAGAATAACAAGTCTATGTAATAATCTTAGGCATAGTTTTGAAGCATTCTGTGGACAGACATGGCGAAACCAGGGTTTGAAATGATCAAAATAATTATGTTCTGCGATATTTATCACTGGCGAATGTAGGCGATATCCTACCTTTCAAACTCTGGGCGAAACTAGAACTACAAAATCGATTGATTGAAGACTTTACATACATAAGATTTTCAATATTATCAATAAATGAGTATGAGTAAGTAGACAATTAGACATAACATAGGACAAACCTTTTTGTACAGCAAATATTTCGGCAGATGTGACTCTTGGTGGTCATCGGGCACTGCTAACTGGTCTGCCGTCACCACCACCGCGCCATTTGTCTGGAAAACTAATTATTAGAGCTTCGCACACAAGATTTGTGGTATAGGTCGTGTAGGTCGACCACATGAAAACTATCTTTAACACCGATTGACCCTGTCAGAGCAGCGGGTCTTCTCTCATACTCTAACTATTTATTTATTTATTTATTTAAACTTTATTGCACAAAAGAAAACTTATCGTACAAAAGGCGGACTTAATGCCATATGGCATTCTCTACCAGTCAAACCTTAAGGCAAAGCGGAAAATATGAGCGTGGCCAGATCAGGGCAATTTGTCCTTTTACCAGTTTGGCCCATACTCTTTACCAGCTCCCCTCGCGCCCCTGTCCCGTCTCAGGTGCTGTCTCAGTTAAACGGCAAGCCTGTAGAGTGCCAAGCATCTGTACACGATATTAAGGACGCCATACAAGCAAGTCATACTATTATCAAGGACGTACCATCATGGCACGTAAGTGCAACATACAGCGCAGTGTGCAGAGGTATCATATGGTTCACGAGAAACCACGTAACGGAAAGCTTAGCGTGGGTAGACCCCCACAAGGTGGACTGATGACCTGGCAAAGGTTGCGGGAGTCCGCTGGATGCGTGGCCCAGGGCCGGTCATTGTGGCACTTTTTGGGGGAGGCCAGCAGTGGACGTCTTTCGGTTGATGACGTACCCAGTCGTTGTCAGTGAGGGACAGGAACGTGGTGGTGAGCGTGACCTCCTCGGGCCTGACCTCGCGCTTGCTCGGCGTCCGCAGCCGCGTGAGCGGGTAGAAGAAACCGTTGAAACCGTCCACGGCCACGAATGTTTTGCATCTAGAAATTAAATCGTAATTCTAACTACGTTTTGATCGCCATTCAAATTGGGATTCACAAATCATCTAGAGAGACGTCTCAAAAACAGAACGCATGCGGGGGAATTGCGTATCATTCTAACTTGACACTGAGCATACGATCATATTTTTGCTTTAGATTGGAGATGTACCGACTAGTCGCCGACTAGTTGGGAAAGCCGACTATCCGGCCTCATTTGCAGTTGGCGACTAGTCGGCAAAATGTGCCGATTAGTCGGCACTTTATGGATCACATGAAAACGAGACATAAAATAAGTAAACTTCCATTTTTTACCATTCGTTTTATATTTTACTCAAATACAGATTCAATATCACATTTGGTACTTTGAACGCATGCAGACAGCGCGACGGCAAAGCGAAACGAAGTTTCCCGATTGCACCCGAACTTAGCCGAAGTCCACGATCGGCCGAGCCGACTAGTCGGCCTTCTAGGCGGCCGACTAGTCGGCTATTCGGCTAGTCGGCCAAACCCATAGTCGGCCCATCTCTACTTTAGATCCATGATTTGGTAATACTCGTAGAGCCCAGATTGCACCACTAGCCGGATAGTTGTACAGCCGCGTAATAAAAAGGTTTGTCACTTTTGGACTTTAAATAAAGTCGAAAAGTGGGGTACCTTTCCATTCCTTGACTATAAAACTGGGCTTGACTTGTTGTCTATTGTTAAATGCACCACGGCGTGGCAATAAAGTCCACCCACCACTATTGTCGCTCGACTAAACAGCTATGTAATGTTATGTTATAATGGTGCATCTGGCTACTGTAAAATGCACCCTATGGCATGGTATGGTAGTGGACTCACCGCTTGGCGCTCGACAGCAGTTTGATCTCTTGCACGAGCGCGTCGATGACGTCACACGCGTACTTAACCCTGCTGACGCCGTGCTCGACCAGCTGCAACAGCGGCGCGCCCGCTTCGGTCTTCTCGCGTTTGCTCCACACGTACTCTTTTGATAGGATCAACTGCCAAACAAAGGTTAAAAAACCATTTATTGACAATATTAGTCCGTGATCTCTTAGAAAAGTATTCGGTTGATATATAGCGGGTATTTTGTCATAAAAACGCGTAAGAGCAAGCGAGAGAGAAACTTAGGCCCGCATCCCATTCTAAATGCTCACGAGTTGTATTCACCATATTGTCAAACTACGAAGGTAGTTAGAGAAAATTATGCTAAATTACCCTCCATTTCAAATACATGACATGATTCTACCCGGACGGAAACTGCAGAGGACGGAACCCTGAAATATAAAGTTTGTGTCCTGGTATGTTGTTCGTTTTAGTAGGTGTGTAAATGTAACGCAGTAAGGTTGTCCATTCTTTTTCATAGCCTCATGTGGCCAACACTAGCCCAGCGTGTACCCGGATATGGCTATACTGCAGGATGGCATCGTGGCGGGCTTTAAGATACCATACACTGTATAGTATACTATACATGGTTCTCTAATGTATTGCCGATGATCAGTTCGCAACCAGCAATTTGTCAACTTATAAATAGATTTCGATATAAAGTCACTTTACAGTACATATGGTGCTACTTTCCTAAAGAGCACTTTTCGTGCATATGTCGAAACTTTAAAGAGCCATATGTACAGTAAAACGTTGTACGATACACGTGCGAATAGGTAATTCGCAACTCGTGTCGATTTAAAACACTCCCTACGGTCGTGTTTTAATTTATCACCACTCGTTGCGAATTTCCTATTTTCGGCACTTGTATCGTAAATAACTATTTGAAAACGCCACCTTCGAGAAGCATAATGGTCTAGTTTGAGTAATATAAACGACGCTTACCAAATGTTTTAGTTAATAAGGGTTCATTTAGTAACTATGCAACATATTGATGAAGTGGGTAAACGCAACCGCTCCCTTGTTTTTATGACAATGAAGGTACCTGAATGAGCAATCATTGGAGATGAGTGTTTACATCATTAATTTTGGACTGTTGCTTGGTGCAATGTATGGTATGTATGTTTTTTTTTTTAAACATACACGCCAATTATTTTAACCTAACCTACTCTTTTTTTTTTTTTTGACGATGGAGTAATGTGATACATTATTATTATGGCACATCCCCCCGGCCCGGGGAAGGCCATAGTGGGGGGTTATGTGCGGATCTCTCCTCCCGTAACCCCCCAGGAGGGGAGGAGCCTACCCACTAAATCTCCAGCGGCGTCACCCTCACCTGCCGTTAAGGGGGCGTATACATACATCAGGGTGCTTCAGTAGCGCCTGGTTCTGGCTCTTGAAGTGCACCAGCCAGGCGGCGGCGTCCAGCGGCAGGTCCACGAAGCCCTCGCGCGTCGTAGAGTTCGCCATCTCCTTGTGGCGGGGGATGCGCCGGAGCCACTCGGACACTGTCATTCAAACACGGCCCTGTTAGAACGCGGAAGCGGGACAGAGCAGTGTGCAAGCGGGCTCGCGCAATTCTCAACTCTGAATGTACGGGACGTTGAGCTACGCCAGACCAACTTGAACGCGGAATACTCGCAAGGCCGCACCCTTATAATAGCGAATAGCGGCGTACCCGGTTGTATTAGTATGGCGCCCACAAAGCGGGCCTGCATTGATACGGATCGGATCAATCTGACGGAGGCTTGTCTTATACGGAAAAGAGGAAAGCGATGACAGAAAAAGAGGTAGGAAGATCCGGCTACGTCTTGTAGAAGCTCTGGATAGAGAGATGGACCACTTTGCGGGAGGCCTAGGTATGCCAAAGGCCATCATACGATTCTGAGTTGAGTCTGAGGAAAATAGCTTTCTATACTGTAATTAATGAGTAAAATTGTCTCATGAAAATGACGCAGAAAAATTCATTGCTCTCACAGATTGTTCCCCATACTTTTGTTTAATCATTATTGCACAAAAAACTTTCAAATGATAACATCAGTTTTGTGTGAAGTGAAGACTTAAAGACTGAGAATGAGAAGATCTGGTCACATACAGTGTTTATTTGTTTCGGGTAAACGCGTGATTTTTCTGACCTATTTTAATATATTATTGGTACCTTATCTTTGATATATTATTGGTTAGTACTGTATGTATAGGTAGATTGAGTGTCTTACCCCAAGGGACATGTACAATGAGGTAGCCCTCCGTGTGTGCGTAGTGCAGCAGGTGTGCCATCGTCAGAGACTTGCCGGTGCCCTTCTCGCCATCTGTTTAAGTTGCTAGGAAAAATACTGCCGGCATATTGTTGATAAACATACATTTTCAGGTTAGATGAAATATAAAGTTGATTAAATACACAAATAGTAAAATAATGTGAAATCGATATTGTCCTCTTCACAATCTTACTAATATTATAAATGTGAAAGGTTGGTTGTTTCGATTAGTTAGAAGTTTGTTACTAAATTATTAAAAAAAAACTAGAAAGCTGTTTTGTTCACAATAGGTACCTAGTTAAACACACAAGCACAATATAACGTAAGAACCCAATAAGAAGGGATTTTTGAAAATTCTACCGTCAAGGGGTTAAAAAGGGGGTTGAAAGGTAGTACGGGGATGAAGTAAAATTTTAAGTAAGAGAACTTATTACAAAATAAGAAAAAAATAGGGTTTTGGAAAACCCCACCCGTAAGCGGGTTATTGCGGGGTATTGCCTCCATTAATTTGTTTTAGTAAATGGTTCAATCAACTATTTCTAGTTGTTATTCTGTCCCGTTAGGCAGGAGACAAAAATACACAGATTTTTGTAGGAATATTGTTATAATACAGAGTTCTAAGGAGCCTAGAAGATGGTCTATACAAAAAGGGGTCAAACATGACAAGAAAAGTGCACATTTGGTGATTTAAAACCCATAAATCGCAGTTTTAAAAAGTGACTCAGGAGACATAACCATGGCAACTAGTGACAGACCATAGTTGATCCAGCCAAATAATGCATTTTCAAACATATTGACTATTTTCAAAGGATACAAAGAACATATCTGATGATTGGCTTATCAAAATCCGTAGCTTTTATACACTCCATGACATCAAGTGCAGGCTGGCGCACCATGATGCTGGTCTCCGTGAAGGTTTTGGCCTGTCTCGTGAAGCTCTTGGGGAATCCGCCCTGGCCAAACAGCTGTTTCACTACATCTGGCTGGACTGTGTAGAACATGCCTACTTGGTTGTCATTGTGCTGTGACTGAAATAAAGATTTCGAGGGGATAGTTGGTCTCTCTTAAGAAACTCCTGGGAGGTTCTTTGTGGTCTCATGGATGGCTCCAAAACTCACTAGTTTTACAAGGAGTCTAGGGTGTTTGTCAAACTTTTAAGTTTTGTACATAATTCATTAAATTCTGCCCAGAACCGAAAGAATTGTCTCCAGTATAGAAGTATCAGAATAGTGAAAAATAGGAGTATGAATTTGTTGAATGAATAAATTAAAAATAAACTTAAATTTCCGAGTCTCAAAAAAAGTGAACTTTGTTGGCACACTTTAACCATAAATATTTGTTATATAGCAGTCTTATAGAATATTATGGACATTCTAACAATTTATATAACTAAAGCCTGATGAGATTGGTTTCTTTAAAAACGTACCTAACCTGAAATTACTTTACAACAAGAATAACTTGTCGATACAAAAAGGTACATCTATAACACTTTGTTATTTTGAAAAACAAGAAGAATGGTACCTATCTGTAATAAATTTCCATTGATTGTTATTAATACTTACAGGTGATGCCTCCGAGGTCCTGAAGTTTACAGCCTGTGAATACCGCCGGCAGAGATGTCTGAAGTTACGCGATAGCATTGTGCCAATTGTTCACCTTCACAGTTGCAGGATTTTACGATATTTTTCAATTAACAAATACTTTTTCTTTTTCTATTTTAACAACATAACCTAAAATAAGGCAGACTGACAGAACCGATCCATGACAGAAAGTGTTCGTCTGGAAATTTGTATTCGCAACTCGTTCGGAAACATTCCGTTTTTTATTCAGGACACTGTCGCCCGCGCCCCGAAGAGATTTTTTTTTTTGATGATTGAATTACCATTCGAAGCCTTTTTTTCCAGTTTATAAAATCTACAGTAGGTCAAAAAGAATAAAGCTAATAAAACAACAACATCATCCTCCTAGCGTCATTCCCGGTTGTGCCCTTAAAGGAGCCCGGGATCCGTTTTGCCACCTAATCCCAAGATTTATCATAGGCACTAGTTTTAAGAAAGCGGCTACCATCCTAACTTTCTAACCCAGAGGCACAGAGTACTTTTCTATATATTGTCTCAGAGAAAAAACTACACCTTTATTGGGATTAGACCTGTTTCCTCACGATGTTTTCTTTCACCGAAAAGTTAACGGTAATCGTTCCGAAAAACTCATTGTACGGGCCGGGATTCTAACCCAAGACCGCTGCTTGACAGTTGCATGCCTGAACCACTAGGCTACCGTAGCTAATAATAAAAAAACAACAATATGGTTAAAATGATTTAATTTCATTGCACATATTTACAAAATTCACATCATTTATGGTTTTGCTGTCTCCGTTTCTTAAATAAGCTTATGGGTCTCTTATCACCACTCTCAAATGTGTTATCATTCTCATCTACTTTTTCAACTACATCATTAAGAACAATGGTCTTATTCCTTTGCCGATTGTCTTCAGCCTCTTGAAAATCATCTACTTTGATTCTCTTCTCAAACTTAGGTTCGCATGATGACAGGTCTCTTTCATACTTTGATATCTTCAAAATAGATGTTGTTTCAGTGAATATGTTAGAGAAAGCTGCGTAAATATCACTAGGCTTTGTTATTCCTCTTTCCTTATCATATGGTGTTGTGTCTGGATGTGTTTCAGAATGTGAGAATGTTAATTCCAATGTTTCACTGTCATCTTCATCAGCAAATGACACACTTCTTTTTATTTTCACTGCTGTTAGTTTCAATTTCTGTTCTTCTGATTCCTCAGCTTGTTCCACTTCTTCAGCCTGGAGAATGTCATCTAACCTGCACAGAAAAATTTAATTATATAGAATTATAATACCATGACATAAATCTCTTAAACAGTAGGTTTTTTAAAATTGTCACAACTTTTCATGCATTGTCATCTATTTATAACAAAGTTTACCTATCCATTTCATCCTCCAAGTCCTCCAATTGTTCCATTTTATCCAATCTTGACAACAAATCATTTTCTGTTTGACTGGAAGCTGTTTCTTTATTCTTCAAATCAGTAAGTTTCTCTTTCAACTCATTCTGCCTATCAATGACTTGCTGTAAAAGTTCCAGATTATGATTATTTTTATAGGATTCTTCTTTAGTGATTTTGGAATTTCTAATTTCCACATGTCTTGACAGTGGTCTTTCTTTTGTTTTACTACTATCATATTTTGATACTTCATCTTCATCAGTAGATGTGTGATTAAAATCTTGACTATCAACATGTTCCCTTTTCAACTTATTAATATTTTGTTCAGCCGGTTTTATTGTTGTTACATTGACAGTTTTAGCCATTTCTTCCTCTAACTCTTCTTGCAACTCCAATTCTTCTAGTCTGCTCCAGAAATCTTCATCATCAACTTCCTCTTTGGGCTCTTCATGTTTGCTTCTCTGTTTGTACTGTCTCATGTTTTCCTTGTGCTTCTCCCTCCATTTTAAGTCCTCTTCTTCAGTGAATTCTTCCATTATTTCCTGTCCCTGGTTGTTTAATACATTCTCAGCACCAAATTGGAGCTGGTTTTGGATATAATCTCTTTCTTTTTGCAGTGCTTCAACTTTAGATTCTGCATCTTAAAAAAAAAAGTAAATTGATCATTTATGTTTTATTCCTTGGTAATTTGTTTGTGTTTATATTTTTATTTATTTATCCATGCTAATATTATACAGAAGGGAAGTTATTGGCATTGTACAGTCAAGTGCAAAAATATGTATCGATAACATCCTCTCATAAATGAGTACCAAAACCTTAGTCCCTAAGACTTATGGGACATATTTATGAGTGAGTGGTATGCACCCATATTTTTACACTTGACTGTACTACTCGTCCTGTTTCAAATATTATTATCTTTTATAAGAAAGCACTAATGGTAGTCAAAATAGGATAAGGCTGGACAGGATATTCAGGTTTTCCTTTTTAATGTCAAAGCGGGGTGATCCATTCAAACCTTTAATTCTGTGTTGCCGTAGCACTTCTGCCTGTGAAAGTGAGCACTTGACAAAATAGTCCGCGCCCAGAGCGATAGTCACTTCATTGGTATGCTTCAAAACACCTCGGAATAACACTTTACTGCCTACTGGAACCAGCGCCGGGACTTTCAACTTATCGGCATACACGCTAAAGTCAAGTAATCGCAAGTTTTGTAAGTAATTCTCCCAGAAGCGCAGGTTTTCTTCATTTTTATATAAAGTCTGAAACAACGTAAATAGTCAGCAAAGGTTTTCGAAACTGCGTAAAAGTTTGCTGAATAAAGTTTCGTACCTTGTGGTATATATCTGACAAAATGTTCATGGTTTGGTATAGATTTTAATGTTAAAATACCTAAGATTAAAGATAGAATGTATGCAGTACGAAACTAACAACACGACTTACAGTGTTTGGTATATTTTTTACTAAAACCTAACCTAGAAAGGAACGGTTATTTTGACAGTCACGACATTTAAGTGAAGGTAGCGTTTCAAATGATATCCCTCAGACAGCCAATTCCATTTTTATACATTTGAACTTTGTTTTTACACTTGGTGTAATTTAAGAATTGATTAAAATATTCAACGAATGACATAAGAAACTAAGGTTTTCCTATGTTCATGTGTTAAAAACTGATTTTAACAACGAATTTGGAAAAAAGCAGCTCTCTAACAATTTAACCGTTTCTAAACCTACCCTTAAAAGCAAACACAACGTCAATACTTTTCTGTCACTGTCAAAAACATACGTTCAATTTCGTCAATAGGAGAATATTTCCCATTTTTCTATAATATTATAATTTAACATGGTATTTAAATCAGTGCTATTCAGTTGAACGGTTCATCAGCATTCACCATGGAAGAAAATAAGTCAATTTTACACGAATTATACGTGTTTTCTGAATGGAAACCAGAACCCGAATACATCGTAAGCTTTCTCAGTTGATTTATCTCCTAATGCTTTTTTGGTTTAACTTCACAGCTTTACAACATTATTGTAGGTGTAATGTACTTGGAGAAAATCTAATAACTTTTGTTTTTCAATAGCAAAAACCGGATAATATTCTTCCTGAAAATATATCAGCTCTCTGGCGATGGTTGAAGTTTTTTGGGCCTAAGAAAAGCCTTATTGATAGCATAGCAGCGTAAGTAACTTTTATTGCCAAAGTAAATCCATATTTACCTGAATCACAATAAAATTCTAAGAAAACTTATTTATTAAGTAAAAAACTTATCATTTTTAATATGACTACAGTTGCAAGGAGAGACAGCAAAAATGGCACATTGCGCTCGGCGACGAAGGCAAAGTCATTGCTATTTTGACGGATAATATTCTTGAGATCAGAACAAAGCGCTCAGAGTATGCCACTATTGCAGCTCGGACTACTGGTGAGATTTATATCATTTGAAGAAAATTTCAGTATTACTTCAGGAAGAGCTTCTGTAACATTAACGGTGCCAGTTAATGTACGGCCCAATAATCGGCGTCCACTATATCTCTGTTTCTTTTTAACTCATGCAAAAAGAAAGAGAGAAAGATAGATGGATGTGGATTATCGAGACAAACATTAACCAGCACCAAATTGACTATTAAAGATAGTGTTTTCCAATACTTTATCTAGATGATAGCAGTGTGCACTACTTTTAGTATTAAATTCTTAATGCTGATAGACCTGCGTTACATAGTCATATGTATTATTGAAAAAAAGCAAAGGCGCGCCTGCATATTGCAATCACTTTTGACTTTTGATGTTTGAGTAATCCTATCCTCCTACATGAAATCTTATTTTTTTAATGATTTTAGTATAGACACACAGCAAGATCATTTACATAAAATGACATTATTCTTACAGTTTCTCGAGACGCATATCCCCAGTGGCGCAAGCTAGTATGGAGCCCTGATTGTTCATTCCTAGCCATGGCATATGGAAATGGGGTTGTCAGTTTCTTTGATCTAACTGCGTCCAACCTGTTCAATATACCAGCAGTGAGTTATATTTATATTTATGTACTTGTATTTATCTATTAATTTCATTCCAAAATGTATTTATTTATCGTATTGCATTCAAAATTATCTACTATAATTTTTATGATATTAGATTCCGAAATTAAACCCAACATATATTTTTTAATAATTGGGTTATTTGAAATATTTATTATCTCAACAAAAAAAAGAAGATTAAAACTTATATTAATGGTGATAATTCATACCTTTATAGGTTTGAATCCTGTCGGGGGCTACAGACAAAGATGGTTTATTTTTCCATTATATTCTTTCTCTCTGTATCATATCATTAAAAAAAAAGGTGGTAATTCAATTCAAATATTTCAACAAATAACTAAACATATTTAATGTTGCTATTAGTTAGGGAGAGAAAGTACTGCAGCAAAAAGCTTTGAACACTTATAAGTTATAACTATGTGATTATTTTATACTCTTGGTTACTTTTTCTATATATTTTATTATACATATTTCATCCTTTTTCGGGAACAATCTAAATGATTGACTTTTTATTTGTATCAACATCCCTCTTATAGCGTGCACCTTTTTACCAGTATTTTTTTGTAATTTGTCAGGACTGTACAAGGCCTGGAGGGCTGGAGTGCTCGGACAACACCCACGCCGTGGCCGACATCATATTCATGCCGCTCAGAGTCAAGGATAACAAATGGTGAGTTTGTTTTGTTTAATTAACAGGTAAACATTTGAAAAGTACTAACCTAAGTAACTTATTTCATCTTTGAAATGGAATTGTTGTAGATGTGTTTTGTTTTAATAATAAACATCACCTTTATTCATTTCTGCATGAAGTCACCTTAATTTTGTAATAAAGTAATGCCGAAATCACCAGATGATCAATTTGAATGTATTTTATTAATTCTCGACAATTATACTCATACTCATTTATTGATAATACTAACCCACTAAAAACATTACATGTAAAGTGATGCCAAGACTCCGTAGCTCATACAGCTTTCAGCGTGAAAAAGATATCAGATCGCGACTAACGCCAAGCTCACTTGGCGTTAGTCGCGATCTGATAACTTTTAGTGCTTTTAGTGGGAACTCATTCCTTTTTGTAAGGTAATTTCTAAAGGAGTGAATGGGAAAACCTATACATTCTACCATACCATCCCTTAATTTAAAGGGTATTTTATTATTTATAACAAGGAGTCCCTACATATATGTTTAGACCCCTAGCATCAAAATTTGCGGAAGTCTCATACAAACTTTCACCTCCTAGTTTAAGGGGTTGGGGGGGTAAAAGTTTCTAGTTTTAAGATTTTTTCGTTGTTTGTATACGATTACTAGCTTACATACCAAATTTCAGCTTTCTAGGACTTCAGGAAGAACCTTAAGAATATTGATGATCATCAGTGAGTCAGTGACGAAATCGGGGTATTTTAGATATCAATAAAATCTAAAGTATAAGAGCTATGCAATTGAAACTTTATAGTTTTAATAAGTCAACCACTGACATCATATCCCGATAATTTTGTTTATCTGGTATAATCCGGACCCAAGTTAAGAAGGTTCAAAAATACGACGAAGCGCTTCGAGAAAAGGTAGGTAGTGCCCTTGCGCTTCGCTTGGCTCGTCTTGGCGGGGGCACTCCCGTGCCCCCAGAAAAAGATTACATGTCAAAATTGTTTAACTATCTTAATTTAATTTATATAATTTCATTCATTAGTGCTTAGATAATCATTCTACGACAGTATGCAACAAGCTCTCGGGCGTTTGCTTTGCACTTAAAAGACTGTCTACAGAATTTCCACAATCTCACGTCCGTAGCGGTTATTTTGCACTGTTCCACTCTGTATTAAACTACAGCTTTGAATTCTGGGGTAACGCCGCTGAATGGCACCGAGTCTTTGTCTTCCAGAAACGTGCAGTAAGAATAATTGCTCACGTTCCCCCAGGCAACTATTCATTTCTCTGGGCATTAACCATCCCAGTACATTTATAACATTGCCATGTTCGTAAGGTGTAACCTCAACTCATTTACACCACGACCTGACAATCCCCGGCAGCTACGAGACAGGTGCAGAGGAGCACTTATGAGACCAGATGTAAACTAACCAAGACTATCAAAACCGCATATATTATAGTATAGGACCAAAAATCTATAATTCATTACCCAGTCAAATTGTTAATTTAGACAACGAACTTTCATTTAACAGAGAGTTAATAAAATGGCTTGTACAAAATTCCTTTTACGACTTTTCAGAATTTCACGCGTTGAATGTTAATGTAAACACACGAAAATTGTTAACATTATCAAATATTTGATATATAAATTTTATTTCTTTAGTCAATCAATCAATCAATTAATTATTTATTCTGCAAATAGGCCACAAGGGCACTTTTACATGTCAAACGGTAATTTACAATGTAATAATAATAATCTTACACAATAATCATTTAAAACTTGCAGATCAAGGACCGATTTAAACGGTTAACAAAGTAAATGTCACTAAGTTAATGAAACAAAACAAAATTGGAAAATATGACCATTACATTCGATATAAGGTCTGTATCAGCATTAACAAGAAGTTAATGATATTAATTCAGTATTCCAGAGATGTATAAGGTCTCTGAGCGTCCAAATACAATTAATAATTATTCTAATGTTTGTAGAGATGTATACGGTCTCTAAGCGTCAAAACAAAACAAAAAAAGGAACATTAATGTAATATTGTCAGAGATGTACAGGGTCAATAACAATAAAACGTGTCAAGATCAGAATGATGTCTCTCGTCAATACGATAATAATAATAAGAACACTAGTATTTAAGTACTATGCCCTTGCAAGCATGAACAGTCCGGACTCCACAAACAGCACCCGATCACGAGTATGACGCATATCTCAGCCATCGCCTCCCTCAACCATATGTTAGGGAAGGTGGCGACCCAATCAACGACGCCACCGTGCACCGTAAGCAAAGCCCTTTAAGCGAGCATGACATATTCAAGCCACCGGACATTGATAATAACAAAGATTAAGCGACTTGTTCGGCGAGAAACAGAATTAGGTGCTCTCTTCTTACATAAAACGGAACAGTTATTTCATGTAGGTACTTATAATTATTACATGTATTTAGGTATATTCCTAATAGAATTAGCCTACTATACTGGCTTAAAGGCATTTTTATCGTTTAAGAAATCGTTGACAGTATAATACGCCTTGCTGAGCAAATTACTTTTAACATGAGACTTAAATTTACTGAATGGTAAATTAACAATTTCGGTGGGTATTTTATTGTAAAAACGTATGCAGTTCCCTACGAACGACATGCTAACCTTGCGGAGACGACTGGCCTTCACTGCGATCTTGTTTTTACTTCTGGTGTTGAAGTCGTGGATATCACTGTTGAGTTTGAACTCGTGAAGGTTTTTCCGCACATACATGATATTCTCAAGAATGTATTGCCATGCTACAGTAAGAATGTTTGCCTCCTTAAATTTGTCCCTGAGAGAATCTCGAGCTTTTAGTTCGTATATGGAGCGTACAGCTCGTTTCTGTAGCACGAATATGGTCTGGATATCAGCCGCCTTCCCCCACAACAGGATTCCGTAGGACATAACACTGTGGAAGTAACTGTAGTACACCAGCCTGGCCGTCTCAACGTTTGTTAACTGTCTTATGCGTCTTACTGCATAGGCTGCCGAACTAAGTTTTCCAGCTAGGGCGGCGATCTGCGCATGCCATTGTAGTTTTGAGTCCAAGGTGATACCTAAAAAGAGTTGGGCTCATTCCACCTAAATTTCATTTTACCTTTTTTTCAATAGTCCGAGATCTCAAAAGGCCTTAGTGTCAAAATACCTAAACTACAGAACACCTAACTTTTTTTTTTCATAATACCTTATTTGCAATATGGCTAGATTTTACAATATCTATGTTTCATAATGGGCAAACTTCACAATACCATAGTCGCAAAACATACTATGTTCAAAACAACCAAGTACCAGAATACCTAAATTTCAAAAAGACTAGTTAACCAGCATGTATACTTGCTACTTTAAGCTCCATAGACTGCAAATATTTAGGCATTTTGAAACTACGACATTTTGATGTGCTGGAGTTTTCAGCTTAGGGTATTTTAAAAATTTGTCGTATCTGCGATTTGGTATTTGAAACAAATGTATATTTTAATATTTAGGTATTATGGTCATGAGACGTTTTAGTTCAAAGTTATTATGAATTTTGTTCATTGTAGCAATTAAGACAATTCGATATTTAGGTATTATGAACCGACGGAAATTTGAACTTTAGTGTAATTAGTGTATTAGACGTTATGGAAATTAGGTGGAATGAGCCCAACACCCTAAAAACACTGTTCCATCTTCAAATTCCAGCTCATCGCCCTTTAATTGGATCTTGGTACTATTTACCTGCTTGACATTAGGTAAAGTGAATCTGATACACTTTGTTTTCTTAGAATTTAGCAGTAAATTATTTGCTGTAAACCATTTTACAACAGTGTTGAGCGCATCATTAATACCATCGAAGCTTTTCTCTTTCCTGTCTACCTTGAAGATAAGCGACGTGTCGTCTGCAAATAGCACTATATCATGTTTATCTTGCAACACATTTGGTAGGTCATTGATGTAAATCAGAAACAGAAACGGACCCAGAATCGAGCCTTGAGGAACACCAGAGCAACAGTTGTCCCTGCTGATTGGGTCCCATTGACGACTACTCGATGTGTTCTCTCCGAGAGATACGATGAAACAAGATCAAGAGCACCGTTTTTAATCCCATAATGTCTCAACTTTCTGATTAAATTCTCGTGATCAACGCAATCAAATACCTTTGATAAATCACAGAACACTCCAATAGCATCTTGAGCCTCTTCCCAGGCATCAAAAATATTTTTAATTAGTACCACCCCTGCATCAGTGCTAGAGCGACCCCTAGTGAATCCGAACTGATTGGTATTGAGTAGTTTATTGCAACTAAAGTGGGACATAAGCTGATGAAGAATAAGCTTCTCAAAAACTTACTTAGTGCCGGTAGTATTGATATTGGCCTGAAGTTGTTGGGTCAGTTTTCGTTCCTGATTTAAACAACGCGATAATTTTACCGTGTTTCATGAGGTCAGGAAATACTCCAGTATCAATACATTTATTGAAAATATCAGCTAAGAAAGGTGCAATTGATTCTACTTTCTATTAGTTATAATTTTGTAGAATGATTATACTTATCTAAGCACTAATGAATGAAATTATATAAATTAAATTAAGATAATTAAACAATTATAATATTTTGACATGACATATTCTTTAGTATTATCAATACATGAGTATGAGTATGAGTATAATTGTCGAGACTAGTACATTGTGATACAAGTGAGGTATGTTGATAATTACATCAGAGGCGGAACTGTTCCGGCGAGCCGCAGGTGAGCGTGATAAGAGAGCCGAGGATGTAATTATCAAAGCTTTCATACGACGTTTTTCAACACATCCTTTTCATCTAGGACTACAAATGAAAACCCGCCCGGACGCTCCCCGGACGCCTTTTAAACTAGGACAAATCCGGGGAAACCCGGACGGATGGCAACCCTGTTTTCATCAGGTGAAAATTTTATAGGCCTGCCAAGTTATTTTCTTTACTTAATTAAAAAAAAAAAAAAAATTAAAATTGTTTATTTCAGACCAGTAATCCATATTTTGTTAGTACAGAGAACCTTAAGAACTATGTTAGGAAAATATGCTAAGGAATACAAAAATAACTTAAATAAGAATACATTACAAAAATGCATGCATTAAATGCATTACATTATGTTGGCAACATGTTTTTACTCGCATATTGTACATCGCCAAGAATTTCCAGTGGCGTCCATTGTATTTATCACTTTTCTAGTCACCACAACCACAAGTCAACATTTTTGGTAATAACCAAATACGCATTAACAATGTTTAACAAATATTTGTGAAATAACCTATAATGGCGCGCAAAAATTTTTTTCCTGAAGTTTGCGTAGTGTGCGCGCATGTGTTAAGCCAAGCCAGATAGCCAGACTTAAATGAAATCTTTAAACAGCCAATACAAAAGAAAATCTATATTTTTGTTTTAAAATGTTATCTTTGTTAATTCATGTAAAATGTTATCAAAAGTGAATAGTTTTACTAAAATAAACGTTTCTATATCATATCCAAAAATAAATAGTCAATTAATTAATAGGATTTAATTTGTTTAGTCGAGTAAGAATCCATTTGCGGAGAATTAAAAAAAAAGCTGCACATTCTGTACAACCCGGTTAATTTAAGAATGCACCGCGTTCATGCATACATCTTGCTGCAAGGTGCCAACGTGACTTAATCGGGATGTAACCATAACACACGAGTGTCGTAATGTTATAAAACACGCGTGTTTAATACCCAGGATTATGAGCCTAATAGCGACCTAATGGGACGAGGGACGTAACGAGCAAATGTGTTGAAAAAAAGAAAAAACATTCAAATTGATCATTTGGGCATTTCGGCATTACGGCATAATGAAAGGTGTTACGACGCGTGTGATTACTGGTCTGTATGCACTCGTACATTAACCGGACGTGAATGTGCAGGAACTGGGAAGTCCTGGTGGTGACGTATGACGGTGTTGTGCGCGGGTTCCTGGTGTCGGTGGAGGGCTGCGAGCCGCACCACGCGGCGCGGCTCCCGGGCGGCGCGGGCAGCGTGGTGCACTGCGCGCCGCACGCCACGCTGCTGGTGGCCGGTCTGCCCAGGGCGGGCGTCAAGGTTAGTGTGTCTGGTGTCGGTGGAGGGCTGCGAGCCGCACCACGCGGCGCGCCGCCGGGCGGCGCGGGCGGCGTGGTGCACTGGCACCGGCATCATCCTAGCTTGTACCTTAAAAGACCCCGGGTCCGCATTGGCACCTAATCCCAAGATTTGGCGTTAAGCACTAGTTTTACAAAAGCGACCGAATATGTATAAGGTTCGAAGACAGGCAGGCGAATACCTGTCTCAAAACGAAATGTGATTCTCGAAAATTCAGTGTTCTTCTCTTTTGGCCACGTCAGCATTATTTCGAAGGACCAACATTATACCTGTTAAACATTTTACAGGATCCTTCTTCGCCCCTAAGTGCGGGTATCACGGCGTGGCGTATACTGAACGAAGACCCATGGTACAAGCTGTCCGTTGTATCGGACCAGCTGGAAACTCAGCTCGCGAACCAGGGCTTCCAGCTTTATGTGCCCTTTGTCTCTGCTAAAAACTTGGTGAGTACAAACGAGAAAATCGTTTTTGAAATTTGTAGCTTCTTAAAACGGCCCACTGTTATCTACTGTAGTTTGTATCTAGGTCAAGTTTCACGTATTGCTTTCTTGGTGAGCATATATTTTTGTCCAGGCCTTCATAGTCCAAATGGTGGTATCCCCGGACAACACCAAACTGGTCTGCCTCCACTGCACCGGTGACGTCACAATATGGCGGCTGCCCCTGCTGCGACTCCTGCACCGCTATCCTCTGGCCGTGCAGCCTCAGCACGAGCTGCGGAACCCGCTGGTGAAGGGGGAGCGGGACGGCATGGCGTGCCACGCGGGGGACGTCAGCTGGTGGAGCGACGAGGTTGGTGCACAGTAGGACGGTAGTGTTGCATGCTCTGTAAAGGCCCCATGTCTCTGCCCCGTACAAAAGAACGGGGATGATCAAAGCCTTATAAACGCTTATCTTTGTCTCCAGCTTGAGATCATGGGACTTACAGACACTTAAGTCAGTAGATGACTACTAGTGGGCTTACATAGTTAGTAGACGACGATACGGCTGTAAAAAGACGAGTGCTCAAAGAATTACGAAGCACCGTTACAACCGTTTTAATATCGCTTGTTAGAGAGAGAACACGCTCGCAGTTAGTGATGTCACAAGCGGCAAGCGTCATAGTAAATGACAATCGTTTCGTATGAAGTTGCGTTTTGCTTTTTTCCGCAAAACGCAACTTCCTGGGACGGAACATACCCGTTCTTAAAACTTTGGACATTTATAACTTTGTGATCATTAATACCTCTTGCGTTGCTGTTTTCTCCATTTGACTACATTTTTAATCCTTTTTCGAGATAATACGACATTATTGATTAATTTATTAACCGACTTCAAACAAAAGGAAGAGGTTCTCAATTCGATTGTATTTTTTTTTCTTTGTTTTTTCAATGTTTGTTACCGCAGAACTACGTCATTGATGAGCCGATTCGTTTTTTTTTTTGTTTGTAAGTAAATGCTGCAGGTGGGTCCCATACATAGATAGTATGACTGGGATTTCATAGTCAGTAGACGTCAAATTGGTAATGTCACGTGGTGTCGGTATACGTGCAATAACATACTGGCATACATACATACATACATAGATTCACGCCTTTATTCCCAATAGGGGTAGGCAGAGCACATGACACTCATGTTCCAGTGCCACATTTAGCATAAATGTGGTTATACGATATTGACTAAATGTGATATCGCAGTGATAGGTTGCTAGCCCAAAGCCCATCGCCCACAACACACTTTTACCCTGTCCTTTTAGTACGACTCTTGCGACACCCAAAGGGGGTGGGGCTATTCTAACCCGACACCACATAGTGAGAAGATACCAATTACCGAGAGCTTGTCGGTTTACATAGATAGTTGACGTCAGCTAGTGGAGCTAACTGATGTGTAGATCAGTACACTATACACGGTGCTGGCTAGGAATCCAAAAGATTTCAACCACGCATTCCTTGGGTTATTAGGAGTAAAAAAAAAAAAGACCGGGTTGCACTCCGGGAGTGCCGGCAGAAGTGAAAACTCAATAACATTGTAACAGTTTTTCGATCAGGTGTCGTGACATCTTACGGTGTCACCCTAAAAATTAATTTGACGCAAATTTATAAACAATTATCAATTATTTAGGCGGACGAGCCGCGGGCGCGTCGGGCGCGACGGGCCTCCGGCTCGCCCGTCGGCGCGCCGACGGGCGGCGGCAAACACAATACCAATTTTTTTTGCCATTGCCAAATATTTTTCAAAGCTTTATCTCTTTAGGAATAACGTCTAAATTCGAACTATTCGAATTTGCAAGAACGGCAGACAGCGGTGGCGACCAAAATATCAATTTGTTTTTGCCGTTGGTAAATATTTTTCTTAGCTTTATCTCTTTAGGAATAACGCCCAAATTCGAACTATTCGAATTTTCTCAATAGCAAAACGGTGAAGAACGCGTTGGTATTATTACAAATTTATTTGCAGAATATGCTATTGCAAAAAGTGTTTAACGGCTTTATACTCTTACGAATAGCGTTCAGTTTTGAATTGAAGTCGAATCGGCTAGCAGCAAAAAGTGACCTCCTTCACATCTGACGTCACAAAACTCTGTCACGAATTTAACAATTTTTCCCCATCCCAAAAAGTGCTCAGCGCCGCTAAAGAAGTTTACACTTCAATTTTTTTTTTTAAATTGATTTTTCGTTTTTGTCATAAAATGTGGATGACAACTATTGCTTCCCTATGAAACTTATACTTTTTAATAAAATGTTTCCGATATTTTTTCCAAAAAAAGATGAATTTAGTGAGTGGTAGCTGTCACTTTGATGTCTGTCAATAGCGACGCTAAACTTAACAACATAGGTGGCAACGTCGCGATCAAAAGAGCTTAATACACTTAGTAATCACAATAAATAGTTTACATAAAAATGTATATCATCAAAACTAAGCCGTGTTTGACTCCGGTTCTTATATATTTTTTAATCCTAATGACCCAAGGAATGCGTGGTTGAAATCTTTTGGATTCCTCCCGAGCACCATGTATGTTTGTTTGTAGGAACTGATCCTGTCGCGATTCAGCGGGGCCGTGTCGGTGTGCGACGTGGACGGCCTGGTCAACATCCTCGGCAAGAAGCCGGAGTTCTTCCAGGGCGCTCCAAGGGTAGGTTTACTATTTATATTTTCTGTTCTGTACTCTCTTACTAGTATGTCGGTGGCAAACACGGTGGTTACCGTAGCCTATGGCCGCTTGCACCTCCAGGGGTGTTACATGCGCGTTGCAGTTCCTTTATGAATTTTTCATTTCTCATGCTCTAAAAGTTCGTCTTTATGCTGTGCGTAGGCGACATAAAGTCGCTTTTTATGCTCTAGTGCATAAAGTAAAATCTTCGTCGAAGACCAAGGCAATCGGTCCAACAGCCACATGAGCAAGTTTAACTTCATAGAATAAACTCTTTGTTTTTATTTTATTATGTTTCGTTAGTATTCTAAGACCAAGGCAAGCATACCAACAGCCAAGGTACACTATAAAACCTCTAATTTTCCTGGTATTTTCGATTTTTCACAAAGTTGCGTTCGGCGCTCGAGGTCACAAACTTGGATTAATCATTGGGCCAACATCATGAACATGTGTGCAAGGGATCAGAACTACTGGATTTGACGCAAAGTACCTTCAGGCGACAAGGTTACTGGATTATGTATCGTAAGGTTAAGTTTATGTATTTATGTGTATAACCAGGTACATTAAAGTGGGCGCTCTGCTCGTAACCAATTTTCGCTTGAGCGTTTTCCCTCGTAATCGGCTAGCTAGTAGCGCTACGAGAAGTCCGCTCTGAATGTGTTAAACATCGTTTTTGTACTCGTCGATTAAAATCTGTGTATTAAGAATTCATAGAGAATACTGCAACGTCACTCTTTTCATCGTTGAATAGTCTATGTTACTTCCGAAACAACCGAAATAACTTTTTCGATACGCTCTAGACAACCGAAAAAAAATTGAAAATAGAACTTCATATTTCAATAATATGTGTCCTTGTTTAAGGAGACTCGATTCGATACAAGATTGCCAATCTATGACATTTCGGAACGTAGCAGCGTCGCGTCATCTGTCAAAAATCTACTTGAACTTGCTGCTGTATCCAGGGCATAAAAAAAATAAAAAATCTACGCTTTGTGATTGGCTAGTATTTAGACAATCACAGCACAGTAGTGCAACATTACGGACGCCGGTGGTGTGATGTGCTAACTTTTCTTTTCAAAGCTAAACTTAAAAAGTTACAATAAAAACTAAGAAAATGAGTAGTGACAGTGACGAAACATCTTTAACTCCTCAAGAAATAAATTATATGGCAGAGGAAGCCAACTTACCTTGCTACCTGAAAAGTCAGAGCCTTTACAATAGTAGAACTAGACAATATAGTAGTAGTACATACGATATTTAGTTTACTTATATTAATAATTTTAATGAACTCGTACAAAAAGTATTGTTCACAATAGTGTCATAATCAAGCTTTTTAATCTCGTACCTTACTTAGGCCACTCAGCAAGCTTCGTGGCCTAAACACGGTACTCGACTAAAAAGCTCTCTGTTATAACACGATTGTGAAAAATACTATTGTTTGTCTGCAGGTGACTATAGCGCACGCCGGGACGTTCATGGTGCTCGAGTGCGAGTCGCACGTGCTGCCGTCCAAGAGAGCGCGCAGCGATGACAGTGTGAGTAACAATAGGCATGCGGCCTCATGTTCAAATTGATAACGTAGTGATGCTAAATGGATAGTAATCAAATTATCGTAATAAATGTATAAATTATAAAATATAATTCAAATCATAAAAAGATATGAACCTTGAAAATTTTGAAAATATATGCATTTTTTTATTGTCCAAGAGTAAATTTAAAGCTACCAATAGAATCCTTACGCTTTTATAAAAACAAAATTGTATGACAACTATGTACCTAAACGCAGTATTTCGCGACCGAAACAACAATTTACCGGATTTTCCATACAACGATACAACTACTTTGTACAAGTGACGTCATACGTGGGTGTCTATCAGTATGAAGCGTTTCGCGCTGCCGCCAGCGACGTCAATCTTTGTCTCAAATTTATGGGTATTTATACTATTTATGTTCTTTAATTGTAGTTGCTCCCATACAAACATTTGTTCCTCTCCAAAAACTGGTCCGAATGACATCCGCATCCCTATTATTTATTTATTGTATGGCAAATGGCAATCTACACTGTGTATAATCTAAAATTACATTCTACCGGGTAGATAGCAGCTGCACTCGTTAGTGGACACTCCAAGACGATATGCCGTACAGTTTGCTTTGGGCATCCGCAACAGCAGCATTCCTGTTCGCTTCAGCCCCGTTTTTCCGGAGGTGGGCACAATGGCCTATGCCCGTTCTCAGGCGATTCAGCATGCACCAGACACGGCGTGATTCGTTGAATCCACTTGGGTGGCTGCCCAGGTCCACTTTAAAAAGTTCAATACAAAGTCGTCATTGTCTATCAAATTGACTACTTAAATGTAGTACTCAATTCAAACCATCCTGTTCCAATGTCTGTTATGTTAAATAAAATACTTGTGTTTATAGAATGGTAAAACAAGGCTGGAAAACTGGCTGCACACATTTTATAGCTACTTCGAGGATTTTTTTTTTTTTTTTTTTTGCATAATTTTTACATTTCTTATTGACTAATGTTGGTCTTGACTTTATTTTACATCATATTAACATTATTATCTTATGAACTATAATGACATGTGATATTATTAATATTGCGAATAAGTGCATAAGTACTCATACTCATACTCATTTATTAATAATATTATCTAAATATTACATGTCACATATTATTACCATCAGAATTGTGAAATATGTTGTGATCGTAGGGGGAATGTTGCGGCTTCATTCTTCTTGAAACAACTTCTGTTCCGGTTGTCTTTTCGTTTTTCGCCTGGTTAGTGTAGTCTTCTTTGTTCCTTTTCGGTTCGCTGGTATGGGTCGCCATGTTGTGATCGTAGGGGGATGACTTGGAGGTTTTAAGTGAAACCAAACATGGTAATCGCCAAAGATGTTATATTCTTGGTAGATCAAGTATAAAGAACATGGTTAACCTAAACTTACAATACTTATAGATAGTTATTGCTTACTTGCTATATTGCTTAATTACGTGTGTCACATGTCGCAGGGCGTAACGCTAGTTTTCATGTTACGGTTAATGTGCTAAGTTGGGATACAGTACAATTGCGTATATACGCTGCACACCTTTTATAGCTTCTACGAGGAATTTTTGAGTGTCAAACTGTAGTTTGACATTTATAATTTTTACATTTCTTATTGACTAATGTTGGTCTTGACTTTATTTTACATAATATTATTATTATTATCTTATGAACTATAATGACATGTGATATTATTAATATTGCGAATAAGTGCATAAGTACTCATACTCATACTCATTTATTAATAATATTATCTAAATATTACATGTCACATATTATTAGCATCACAATTGCGTATATACGCTACAAGCGAAATTTGAAGTTTTAACCCGTGACCTTCGCTGAACTATCGTAGTTTCCACTCCTAGCTACGAATTAATCGATAACTTCTTTAACCTCCGGCGCACAAGAGGTGTTATAAGTTTAATATGTCATGTGTATCCGTGTGGCTGTCTGACTTCGTAGCCCCTCAAACGCATGGACCGATTTGAGTGCGGTCTGTTGTAATCGAAAGTAGCCAATTTTAATTGTATAATTCATTTAGTTACGGCTTGTTTTAGATGGAAATGGTGCAACTCGAACCGGACACGGAAGACACGATGCTGGATCTGACGAGGGAGCTGTTCAAGTCCGTCATGTTCGCTATAACGGACATGGAGACCTTTCAACCGCGGCCGAGAAGAGTCACAGTTGTGGCGCGAGTGTACCGGCTGCTCGGGGTCAGGAGTACTACACCTCAGGAGCTGTTCTCGAGGAAGGTATGTGACTTATATAGGACATAATGTCCACTACAAGGGACATCGAGACCACACCACCCTAGCTTCGCTGGTCTACTATAATGTAATGGTATATTGGAGTGTGGCTGTATATGTCCCCTATAACGGACATGCAGTGTTAGATCCCATTTTCAGTTTGCTTTTGTTATTAACAAATCTAATCTATGGATAGCCGATTTTATGGATAACTAAACAAACCTATGTTAACTAAAATTAGTTTTGTCCCTTTTTTAAAAACGTTAATGTTAAGCTTAGTGATATAAACACAAACGATATTTCAAGTAAAATTAGTTTCATGGATGAGTTTAAGGACGTTATAACGGTAAGGAGACACACTTGTTTTATGTGTTTTTTGTTTATTTTATTGTTTTTTCTACTCCTCTACCGTTATCTGTCATTTATATAGGCTCTAGCTCAAATACAATGACACCGATAATATGTCGTCGAAAAACTCTATGCTCTATGGCCCATAAACGCACTGTTTAGTGTACTTTTATGGTTCATACATTTTTCATAAAAGCACTGTTTACCACGATGTCAAATCATTCACTTTTTTTCAATCGGCCGGCTTATTGCAGTGGTACCAACTCCATAAGCAAATTTTTCGAAATAAAAAGTTTTACTATCAAACATTTGTAGAACATAAATTGTTTACTAAAATAAAAATAAATGATCATGAGTTGTGTGTATACATATTTTACCAATTACTGGTATTATTTATAAATATAAACCGATCCGATTCGGTTCGGATCCGGATTCAGTTTGGTTCAGATGGCAAGTTCAAGGAAATTAAAAACAAAACGGACCATAAACAAGAGGTGTCAATGTGTCATATTTCTAAATTCCCACCAAAGTTCCAATTCACAATTAGACGAAATATGATAACTATTCGTTATTAATAACTTATTAAGATTTGATTCATGTTTGTGAATTGAAGAAAACTGTGTACAGTCGACTAGAGATGTATCCATACGATGTTACAAAAGTATGTATACATAGACTTTACTACCATAGTAATAACAATAAGATATACATACATAACTTTGTAACATTAAAAAACATACTTATCTTTGTAGTCGACTGTACGTTCCATTTAAAATGGACGAAGAAGAAAATAACTGCACCGCTGAAGAAATTGCGTGAGTAGTAATAGAACTAACGGAAAAACTACTGCCGAAAAGTCAAATGCTATTTATTTAGAATTAGTCGTAGAAAAAGTATTGTATGCAACGGTGTATAACTTGGTCTTAAAACGCTCGTGGCGTCTTAAATTGCGATGCTCGCCAAGGCTCGCATCGCAACTCACGCCACTCGCGTTTTAAGACCCTTCTTATACAAAAAGTTTTACATTATATCCTTAACGCATTGTCAAACCGGCCAGACTGTCCACTTACCAGGCTATGCATCAGACTTCATGCGAGATCCCAGACCTAAATAGGTGTGAGAGTTTGGGTCGCTAATTTGAATTTTATAAAGACAAAGACAAAAGACAAAGACAAAATATTTATTTGTAAACATAGGTTCAAAGGTTAGGTTACAATTATTTATATTAGTGTATCTGTATGTTTTGCCATAAGGCATACAAATATTTTAAGTCAAGATGGAGCATGCGTCCATTGTTACAATTCTTCATCTGTCAAGTATTCCCTTAGTGAATAGTAGGCTTTTTTAACAAGAAATGCAAACAAGCTTTTTTTGAACGCTACCAATTCTTCTAACTTAGTTATATTTTTTGGCAATCTATTGTATATTGTAGGTGCCATCCCGAAAATACTTTTACCAAGAAGAGCTGTTTTTTTGGATTTCACATATAGTTTGACACATCTTCGAGCACTTTTAAAAACAGAAAATTGGCCATATTGGCCTTAACATATACTGCTGTTTCATATATATATATATAGACATGGTAATGTCAGTATATTGTGCCGAATGAAATGTGTTTTACACGATTCTGTTATTGGTAACCTGCATACTGATCGTAGACATTTTTTTTGTGCCTTGAAGGCCATCTCTCGGTCTGTGGAATTGCCCCAGAATATGACGCCGTATCTCAGAGTCGAAGTAACATACCCGTGATAGGCGGTTAATGCAGTCGGCTGGCTTACTATTTTACTAAGGTTATATAATGCATACGAAAATTTATTAAGCTTCTTACATACAATGTCAATCTGATCCTTCCAAGTCAACTTATTGTCTAAACTTAACCCTAAAAACTTTGTGATGTCCGTTTCAGCAATTTGATGTTCTTTGTATGTCACAGTAAGATTAGGTATTCTTTCAGTTCTTTGGTTGAAACTCATAATTTTTGTTTTATTCAAGTTGATACGTAAATTATTATTTTTCAGCCATTCTATTACTGTCTCCAATGCGTTATTTATTTTGATCTGCAATGTGTGTGGACCGCTTCCAGTAAATACAATAGTACTATCATCAGCGAATAGAATCATGGGATGTTCTACAGTCAGTGGCAAGTCGTTGATGTATATAAGAAACAATAACGGGCCTAATACACTGCCTTGAGGCACACCGCATTTTATTTCTTTAAAATCTGATGATACACACATGTCTGTTTTTGTTTTAATACAAAGTTTATTAATTTTCACTACTTGCTTTCGTCCAGTTAAGTATGACTTAAGTAGATCGTGGACGTTACCGCGTATGCCATAATTATAAAGTTTATCTAACAGTATGTTATGGTCGACAAGATCGAATGCCTTGGACATGTCCATGTATAATGCACAGACTGGTCTCTTTTCATCGACTTCTTTCATAATTGTTTGTAAGAGATCGAAAATTGCCATATTAATAGACTTGTTTTTTCTGAAGCCCTTTTGTTCTGCAGCAAATAGGTTGTGAGTTTCAAAGTTTATGTTTTATTTTATGTTATATTTTATTTTATTTTATGTTTTATTAAATTCCGACATTTTATTTGAATGTACTAACAATAGCTTAAGTTCACAATGTATACTAACCCGTATGGACATACGTCTGAAATAAATTATTCATTCATTCATTACATACTTACATACATACATTCACGCCTTTATCCCTAAAAGGGGTAGGCAGAACACATTAATCTTGTGTTCCAGTACCACTTTTAGCATAAATGTGGGTGTAAAATATCGACAAAATGTGATATCGATGTGATAGGTTGCTAGCCCATCGCCAACAACACACTTAAACCCCATTCCCTTATTCGACTTTTACGACACCCACGAGAAGACAGGGGGTGGTGAAATATATATTTAATCCAACATGATTTGACATTGCAGATAGAGAGCGGCAACTACACGGAGGCGCTGGCTCTGGCCGAGGAGTTCGCGCTGGACAGCGACCTGGTGTACCAGCAGCAGTGGCGCAAGAACCCTGTCTCCACCGACGCCATACAGAAGTACCTGGTGCGTCCACAGATTCATTTCCTTCCTCGAACGCTTCGGTTGTGGAATGAGCTCCTGAAGTTTTCCCTGGGGAGTGGGGACTACAGTATGGGGTTCTTCAAGAAAGGAGTGTATACATTTTGAAAGGGTCGGCAACGCGCAGGTGGTGCTGGATTGGCCAGTGTCCTTAGGCTACGGTGATCGTTTCCCATCAGACGGGCTGTTGAGCTAACAGTTGCTAACGGCGTGATGTGAAAGAAATACGAACCCATAAGTAGCTTAACGGTTTGATACACTGGTCGCTTTCAACTATTTGACAACGTCGTCCGGCAGTTTATAGATGACGTTAAAGCGAGGTTCAAAAGTATTCAGCTTTTGTGAGTTTGACTATGTTTGTTAGTCATCGCACGGAAATGCCTTTACAATGTCGTATTCATCTGAAATAAAAAGTCTGTTGTGGAGGGTGTATTTTTGCATTACGTATGGCGCTTCGATCTTTCTCTACTTAACTTACTTGTCAAGACCTCGGCCGGTGAAATCCGTGTCGAAGCGCCAGAAATAAATGTAAATGAATATCGAGTTAGACTTGTCTAAAGTATTTGCGTCTGCCCGCGACTCCGTCCGCGTGGAACTCGTTTATATCGTAGCTCCATACAAATTTTCACCCCCGATCCCACCCCCTTAGGCGATGGATTCCGGGATAAAAACTATCCTATGTCTTTCCCCGGGACTCAAAACTATCTCAATACCAAATTTCATCTAAATCGGTTTAGCGGTTTAAGCGTGAAGAGGTAACAGACATACAGGCACACTTTCGCATTTATAATATTAGTATGGATTGTTTTTTAACCCCCGACGCAGAGAGAGGTGTTATAAGTTTAACGTGTCTGTGGTATCGTAGCTCCCAAACGGATAGACCGATTTGAATGCGGTTTTATTTGTGTCATAGATAATTTTATCCCGAGTGTTCTTAGCCATGTTTCATGAAAATCCGTTCAGCCGTTTTTGAGATATTGGACTTTGAAATGAAAATGTCGGGGGTTTTTCAACTTTTCTAAGTTATAAATATGTTATACAGAGTAAGGTGTCTAAGAAGATCTGGGCGGTGCACCAGTGCGTGGACCGGCTGCCGGAGACGCTGCCGGCCGCGCGCGACCTGCTGACCTGCGGGCTCGCGCTCACCGCCGGGGAGATACTCAAAGGTCAGTATGTTATACAGAGTAAGGTGTCTAAGAAGATCTGGGCGGTGCACCAGTGCGTGGACCGGCTGCCGGAGACGCTGCCGGCCGCGCGCGACCTGCTGACCTGCGGGCTCGCGCTCACCGCCGGGGAGATACTCAAAGGTCAGTATGTTATACAGAGTAAGGTGTCTAAGAAGATCTGGGCGGTGCACCAGTGCGTGGACCGGCTGCCGGAGACGCTGCCGGCCGCGCGCGACCTGCTGACCTGCGGGCTCGCGCTCACCGCCGGGGAGATACTCAAAGGTCAGTATGTTATACAGAGTAAGGTGTCTAAGAAGATCTGGGCGGTGCACCAGTGCGTGGACCGGCTGCCGGAGACGCTGCCGGCCGCGCGCGACCTGCTGACCTGCGGGCTCGCGCTCACCGCCGGGGAGATACTCAAAGGTCAGTATGTTATACAGAGTAAGGTGTCTAAGAAGATCTGGGCGGTGCTGCACCAGTGCGTGGACCGGCTGCCGGAGACGCTGCCGGCCGCGCGCGACCTGCTGACCTGCGGGCTCGCGCTCACCGCCGGGGAGATACTCAAAGGTCAGTATGTCCGTTGTATAGGGCATCGGCAGATCTGATGTCCATTCTAATGCACATGTGTACTCAACGTTGTTAACCATTCGTTTGAAGGTGGAAGTGAAGTGGGCCGATCGCTGAAGGTCGTGATTCCCGGGCGGCGACTTTACAAAGCTATTAGAATCAAAGTGAGAATCTATTGCGGTCTACAACAGAATTTTAGCCATGACGCCGATTGTATGAGATGAGCTTTTGGTGTTGCAAATTCCTTGACAACATCCTAGTTCAGTATATAATATTACTTAAACAAGGTTTGATTTTTTAATTTAAAGACAGCAGTGTAAATGTAATTCTACTATAATGAAAGCATCCATTAGGTACGGCGACGAGCGAAGCGAGGAAGAGTGTAAGGTAGAACTGCGACTTAATAGCGCGCGAGCCGAGCGAGCGAAGGCGAAGCGAGCTTGCCGCGGTAGCGGCCGGCGAATCGTTTCTGGCGCTTCGCCAGCCGCAAAAAGCTAATCTGTTTGAGTGAACAATCGGTACTGAAATAGATTAGATATTGTTAAGTAATATGCACAAACAAAAGCTCATCTGTTATAATTTGACTCGTGACTCAATCAGTATGTTTTTTGTAAATTAGCTACCGGGCCCCTTAATACTTTCGGTGTTCGGAACCAGATCACTGAGCGCTCTTGCTCTGCTCGTAGGCGCTTTCCCCTATACATGGTTTTTCGCATATTAATCATATTTTCGGCTAGGAGCGTAGAACTATGAAACGTTGGCATTGATACAATACAATACAAATATTATTTATTGCACACCTCACCACAAACAATGCAGTTAGAAAGAGAAACAATACAATAACATGTAGGTAGAGGTAGACAACAAGCGGTCTTATCACTGAAGAGCGATCTCTTCCAGACAACCTTTGGGTATCGGAGAAAGAGATAAAACTAGATCAAGTAGTAGGTGGTGCAGAGTAATTAGCCAATAATCAAAATAATTATATAAGTACACGTACATACTCGTATATAGCTCTATGTATAAACATATCACAAATATCACAATTAAAAATAAAATACATAAACAGTCAGCCAAAAAATAATAATAGTAAGACAATCAGGGTCATGGGAGAGACAAATAATGTTCTTTAAGAAGAGATTTGAAGTTACCGATAGATTTAGCTTGTCTTATGTCAAGAGGGAGGCACTTGTCCCACCGCCGGCGAGTAGCGAGTACTCTCATAGTAATTCTTACTCGCTTTTACTCGCGCGAGTAAGAATTACTATGCGAGTACTCGCTACTCGCCGGCGGTGGGACAAGTGCCGGAGAGAGTGCCCCAGGAGTGTATGTGTTAATAAACTGTATAATGTGCGTGTGTTTCTAGAAATAAACAGGGACAGAGAGGAGAAGATTGAAGACCCTGATGCCATCGTGCTGTCGGACCTGAACGCGTACACCAGCGAACTCCTCCGCTGTCGGCACGTCATGCTGTTCTACTGGCAGCGCGTCTCGCTCTACGAGGTAAAAACACTTTCTAGGGTAGATTCGTGTGTCAATATTACCTGTGTACCGTGTGTACCCCTGTACTGTGGTACAGAAACTCTCGTGACACGCGGTAATGAAACATTAAATTCGGATACCATAGAACTACAAATATGCGGCCTTTTAGTGTCTTAATTTCCATTTTTGGGGTATCAATCGGTTTGAACGAGTTTTTATAACGGTCCGTTAGATCTTTGATGAAGAATGTCAGGTAAAATTATAGTTGGTAATTTTTTGACATTGCATACCCATGTAAGCTCTAGCCGATCTTTGTTTTAATTTAATCTTATGGCATATATTATTTTGGCCTTTTAAAGTTTGTCACTCTTTAGTACCACCCAGGGGACACGTGCAGGGTTGTGGTAGGTAGCTCCTGCGGACGCGAGTAACAGTTGTCCCCCCTTTGTCATGTGAGTGGGCAACTCGACTGTTAGAAGTTCTTAAGCCGCCCAAAGGCCTCTAACTCGGCTTAACGACTACTGTCATAGACAGCAACCGGGATCAACTGCTTAGCGTGCCTTCCAAAGCACGGAAACGCGCATTTATATTAACCACTCAAACATCAGGCGGTCACCCATCCAAAGACTGACCCGCTGCCATCTTTGCTTAACCTGCGTTATCGTTTCCGACTCGCAGGGGCCGCCAGGCTACGAGCGCTTCATCTTTGTAAAACCGGGCCTTAATGACAATATACTTTATAACAATCTTCTACCCGATGTGTAACAGTCCACCTGACAGTTATATACGAGACCCTCAACAATGAGCCCAATTTGATCAGTAATTAGTTATTTGTATTCTGAAGTAACTAGTAATTATCTCCCAGGCAATCCTCCGCTGCGAGAAATCCACCTACGTCAAAGACGAATACGACCGCCTCCGCTCGAACAACCTCGTCCACAGCTCCATAGAGCTCGCCAAAGAGGGCCGCATAGAGGCCCTCACGTGTCTATGGCCCCACATCAACACTCTCTCCATGCAGTTGGCAGTTCTGGAGAGCTTGCCGGAGACGGTGAACCCGCTGGACTATCAGCACTTGTTGCCGATAAAGGAAGCGCTGATGTGGTTTGAGAAGACGAGTCCGGTTAAAATGGTGCCGTCGGAGTATGACAATGATTGGTGCAAGAAGGAGATTTTCAGGTTAGTTTTTCAGAACAATTAAGTCCAGTGATAAGTTCCAGTTTCAGTTGTGTCCTCCAAAAACTAGCGCAGACAAGACAGCATACGTATTGTTGCTTTGTAAAACCCAACATACTGAGTGTACCAAAAATGGGGTTTGAACCAATCAAGGGTATCGGTATAACAGGTATCGTGTTCTGATAATAAAAACTAAAATATTATTTTTTTGACGCGGTTTTTTTTACATTTATATGGATCAGTCGGCCAACGATCCATACAAATGTAAAAGAAAAAACGTAAAAAAATATTTTCTTTTAGTTTTTTTTATCAGAACAGGATACCATACCTGTTATGCCCTTGATAGGTTCACACCCCATTTTTGGTACACTCAGTATATATAAAATGTTTGCTAAGGTAATTTAAATCTAATTGCATAGACAATCGGATTGAATTTAATTTTTTCGTTTTACGAAAGGTTTTATTCCCATTCCCATTGAAACGGAGTGTATATCCATTACATTTTCGGCAATATTTAAAAATAACAAGAATGTGTTGGAATGTTTTTGCCATACCAGTGGCAAAAAAATATTGGACAACGATGAAGAATCCGTCTGCTATTCTAAAGAGACTAACTAAATACTGCTCTAAACTGGCATACAATACTACTGTATACAATACTTTATTAAAAAATTAAAATTGAAAATATTTGAAATTGTTTATTTCAGACCGAGATCCATAATAGTGTTAGTAACATTTGGGACTTACAAGACTATGTTAGAAATTACACCTTACCTTAAGTTAAGTTTTAAGTTTTTAATTTAGTGTTGTAAGATGGCCGAAAAAGGTAGGAGCAAGTAGTGATTTGTTGCTCCCTACCCTCAGCATACTGTTGCTGCTGCCTCGCATCCGCTTTAACAGTGAGGCTATTCTTTTCCGCCGAATGGCAAATAAGTCGTCCGCCTGGGAAAATTGATAACACCATAATTACAAGTCAAATAGAATAATAATAAAAATAAATATTTAAATATCATCATCATCATATCAGCCGAAAGACGTCCACTGCTGGACATAGGCCTCCCCCAAAGAGTGCCAAAGCGACCGGGCCTGCGCCACCAACCAAGCAGCAGAACCAAGGTAACCGATGTGGCCCTCCGGATCGCAAAACTTAAGTGGCAGTGGGCGGGGCACATAGCACGTAGAACCGATGGCCGTTAGGGCGGAAAGGTTCTCGAGTGGCGACCACGTACCGGAAGGCGCGGCCTGGGTAGGCCCCCGACAAGGTGGACTCATGACCTGGTAAAGGTTGCGGGAGTCCGCTGGATTTAAATATAAATAAATATATACATATAATGGATGTCATATTAAATAAGAAAATAAGCGATCTTAGCTTACTTGTACTATCGACATCATGTATTAGTGCCTTTGTGGCCTATTTGCAGAATAAATAAATTATTTTGATTGATTTTGACAACACACCTAACTGACCATCGGTGCACCTTAAGTGCATTGAAATAAGGTTCTATATAAACACAGGATGAGGAACAGATGTTGTCGTTTGTACAATGTAGATTCGTAGATACAAGTATTAGGTGGCAAATCAAAGTCTAATCATACAACGTAGCGACAAGTACGAGTATAATAATTCACAGAAATACGAGCAGGTAATACACACGCTTTCCAATTATAGAGACACAAGACACACCATCGTTCGGAATCACCTCCGTCCACGGATACTCGTAGCAGTCACATTGGCATACTTTTTAATGTATTCAGATCGATCTGGAGCTCGAACTGGTCCGAGGACAGCACGCCCGACTCGGAGACTGCCGCTCCTAACGAAGATATTTCACAATGGTATGTAATTATAC
Source organism: Epinotia ramella (assembly GCA_947578815.1). NCBI lineage: Eukaryota > Metazoa > Arthropoda > Insecta > Lepidoptera > Tortricidae > Epinotia > Epinotia ramella. Next base: position 1,072,785 of record OX388203.1, read on the forward strand.
TACATTTTCCATATTATTTATTTATTCATATGATCAATTTGCAATCGTAGAAAACTACATGCAAGTTAAAGCAGTACACCCTCCTATATTTATATTTTTTCAAAGATTTTTGTACATCATAAACGATACTAAAACAGAAATAATGACATTAGTATAGTTAATTGCCTGTATATGTAGTTAGACAATTATGTTTGTGGTCCGAAAGAAGTAGTTTAGGGATTGAAGTGAACCACTTGATCTCAGGTACGACAAGCGCGCGCGCGAGATCGAGGCCAACAGCGGCCTGGTCTCGCACGCGCTCACGCTCGCCACGCTGGCCACCGTGGGCGGCGGGGTCCCGGGGCTCGACGCGCTGATGTTCCACCTGCTCACGCTGGACACGCTGCTGTACGACCTCAACGTGGAGGGCGTCACCCTCGAGGAACTGGAGCAGCTGACTGTGCTGGAGACGTGCACGCTGCTCATGAAGATGGTCAGTTTTGTGTCCTGCTGTCCTATACTTGTGTCGAATGTGTGTAGCTCCAGCTAGAGTCGGTCTAGCTCGAGTGGTCTTATATCTAACTTACTCCCTCTGCTGTCCCCAAGTGCGCAAGTTGCGTCGTCACAGTATTGTTGAAAAAAAAAGCATCTATGATGACTCAAAATATCAAGAGAAATTGTCTTGGAAGTGGTTCACTTTTGTATAATGCATTATGGGGTCTAAGAAGTCAATCAACCGGCCCTTACCACGAATACGGTTAATTACTAATAACATTTTATACATTTTTAGTTTTCTGATTTTAATCATGGTATGAATTCCACAGGCAACCCCAGCATCGTTTGTGGCGGACCTGAAGGCGTTCGTGATCCCCTTCCTGAAGCGCTACGAGAACCTGGCGCAGCGCTCCGACTACTGCCTGCACGGGCTCATCGAGTACCTCGAGAGCGTCAGCGTCGAGGACCTGTCCTCGATACTGCTGGTGAGTCCAAGGTCACAGTCCAGTAACGTTCGTGAACCCCTTCCTGAAGAGCTACGAGAACCTGGCGCAGCGCTCCGACTACTGCCTGCACGGGCTCATCGAGTACCTCGAGAGCGTCAGCGTCGAGGACTTGTCCTCCATACTGCTGGTGAGTCCAAGGTCACAGTCCAGTAACGTTCGTGAACCCCTTCCTGAAGCGCTACGAGAACCTGGTGCAGCGCTCCGACTACTGCCTGCACGGGCTCATCGAGTACCTCGAGAGCGTCAGCGTCGAGGACGTGTCCTCCATACTGCTGGTGAGTCCAAGAGACCATGTCTTCCCTGATAACACAGAAATCTTTAAAAGCCCTAGTGACACAACGTTACGTGAGTGAAACCAGAAACAACGTTAAGTACGCACTTAGAGGTCACAGCTCATTAGAGCCACCCGGCGCCCGACCCGCACCGCCTCGCCTCGTAAATTTACTAACTACGGAGTTGATGTAGTGAGCGCATGCCCGTACAAATCCATATAAAGAATACTAACCGCTCGAGGCGAGGTGGTGCGGGTCGGGCGACGGGTGGCTCTAATGAGCTGTGACCTTTAAACGGCTGATGAGCTTCAGGGATAACTTAGGCAACCATGCGCTGTGTTGACGGCGAGGGGACATGAAACTCAAGAAAGAGAAGACGAGAGATAGACTGGTGCATTGACACACTCGCACCTGCCTGATTGATGATACATTCCACTAGGGTATAGTGGAAGAATTGGGGTCTGCTCGGTAAACTCCGCCACAAGTTTCGAATAGCCACGCCTTTTACAACGGCCCTATTTCGATCTCATTGGGATTCTCTGTGAGTTTTTAACAAAACTGGTTTCTTCTCCAATTTTGAAAGGCCGCAATGAGCACGAGTAGTTATCACGGAGAAGTTGTACATGAATTTGTTGGAGGATAGGATAGTGGGTATGGACAACATTCAACGGTTGACTTTCAAAATGTACTGTTCTATATGATGTATGTTATTTTTTCTCTGTGACCCCAGGTCCTGCAGTCCCCGACCGAGTTCGAGCTGGACGTCCGCACGCATCTAGACCTGGCCGAGAAGTGCTTGTTCGCGTACAACGGCACCGAGCAGCTCGACAAGGCGTGCGACTTGCTCGACACTATACTCAAGGAGAGGTAAGCATTCGTTTTCAGCTTGTAACCCATAGCATAGATCTCTCTTCTAGTACACCGGTTCAATGCTGAGCTAGCGTTATCCAGGACTGACCCGCGATTCCCCAAATATCGTTATCGCATTGAGTTGGTAGGACGACCGACACTTTTTTTTCTAGAAGTGCAGCTATAACATAACAAGTACAGTTTTTATTTCGTTAAACTAAGTTGCGTCTCAAAAATTGGTCCTTCGAACCGGATATCCTAATACATTAGTCCTTCGATCCGGATAAACTAAAACCATTGATCCTCCGAACCCGATATCCTAAGACAGTCGTTCTTAGAACCGGATATCCTAAGACATTGGTCCCTCGAACCGGATACTCAATGCCACCTGGATCCCTTTAAGTTATGTACAAATGTAATGAATGTGTGCAGCGATGGCAGCATATCGCCAAGCGAGCTGGTCCGGCGCTGCGTGGAGCTGGAGAAGCTGGTGGCGGCCAGCAGCCTGGTGAACTGGCGCGGCGTGGCCGTCACCGTGCGCGACCTGCGCGACCTGCACCAGGACAAGGAGCGCGCGCGCACGCTGCTCGCCAGGGTGGCCCGGGACAAGTGAGCGGGGACAGGGGGACAGGGGACAGCCACGGGAGACTGGTTGCTCGCAGGTGAACACGACCTGGTGGCGGCCAGAAGCTTGATCAACTGGCGCACGTGAATGTATGTACGTAGGGGGACAGACAGACTGGACAAGAGAGCAGGCAGAGTGAACACTGCTGGAACAGGTGGCGGCCAGATCAGAAGCGGCAGCTTGATTAGCTGGCGCATGCTGCTAGCTTGGGTGGTTAGAGACAGGTACCTACAGGGAGACGGACCGACAGATAGAAGGAATCTGAAGGTAGGCTCATGTTCAGTCATATAGACAGTTAAACAGAAGGCTGTTAAACTGGCAGATCAGTCGATCGCAATCAGACACTGCGCATTATAATGTGTGTTATCTGGTGCACACTCAATGGGACACCTTCGACGCCCACACACACGACGTCACACGGCTTCTGCGGGTGCTCACACAATGGGACGCCTAACAAGTCTAACAACACTGATGAGTAATCTGGCAGTTGTTAGACTCAGACAAAGAATTTACATCCGCCCGGATAAGTGTTCTTCTATATAACAACTTCATTGAGATCACAGATAACCTCCTATAGATAGAGCCTATAGGGCGACGCATATATGCTCTAGCAATGATAGCCCCCCGCTACCCTGGGCCATGTTGTCAGTTGCGACCAGGTACACGATTTAGACGTGCGTCAAACAAGCAACAAATTAAAATTGTTTTGCGCTACAAAAATGAGTTATTGCTGTGTGAAGTGGTGTGGGAAAAACTCCCGAACGTCTTATTTCACAACCGACGGAATAACATTTGACAGGTAAGTTAAATTTATCATATAAATGTAAATTTCATTCTGTCACGCACGCGCAGTTCATTTTACACTGGTCCATAAGAAGTAGTGAAGTATGCGTGTCCCTTTTCATCAAATGGAAATGGCAATACACCTACTGTTCCTCTCTCACGAAAGCACGTGACACTCTAGTGATGGGCTAGTGATGCTTTCGAAATTTACCGATTCAGATTCATTTAAGGAAACAATACGTTAATTCATTTTAAGAGAAAGTTGTGTACCATTTTTTAAATCTCTTAAGATATTAACACTGCCTTCATTGTACATCCTGGAAGTAGGTATTTTTGTCAAGACCAATCCAAATTTTTACAACAACGTTTCTCAAGGTCGCAGGTTTCCAACACGTAAACAATACAAACATACAGTTAAAACTTTGCCGGGAAGTAACACAGCGCTCATGAGAAGTGGAATCTTGGGAATGGCACCGAGGATTTTCAATAAAATTCCAGATCGAATTAAGACATTGGACATTAATAAATTTAAATGGCAATTGACCTCATATCTGACCGAGAAATGTTATTATACGATTAAAGATTACCTTAATGACGCTACTACGTGACATGGTCCCTTTCATTATAAAAGAAAAAAATATATATTGTCTTTTTTTTTTTCTTTCCATTTTTGACCAGGCATTAACTATAATTATTTGTGATTCTTTTAATACATACCTAATTATAGTACCTATTTAATGTACCTACCTATTTACTATTTAATCGTATGCCATACATTATTTTGGCCTCTAAAGTATCTTTGACATTACATTATATTATAATTAAGTAAATCTCAACTTGAATGTACCTAAATAAGGCTGACTGAATGAAAAAATATAATTTTGTAAACCTACGCCGTGGGTAAAACATGGAGGTCTTATATTTTTGTACTTACCAACCTTTGTAACCTGTGTTTAACAAAATAAATAAATTGAATTGAATTGAATTTATCCGTGCTTTCGTGTACTATTTTAATACGAAAATTCACCAAAGATTATATTTATATACTTGCATTATCAAAATTATTTTGTTAGAAATCATAGATAATGTATACCATGTACTAAAGGTACCTAAGGTAAGGAGAGACTAGAGACGTAGTAAATTACTATCTCGCTCTATTTTATAGCTTCCAGAGCTAATGAATGGAATATAATATTGTAGTACCTACAGCACGTCTATCATGAGACGGCCGCGACATACTCTGCGCTCTACTCTGACGCTCTATCCTGTCATTTATCGTGTGATAAGGACGTCCATGCTACGGGGTCAGGCCAGGCCATCACGCGATAAGTGACAAGATAGAGCGTTCGTCTCGTTCCATTGAACGGTGTCAGCCAGTGACGGACCCTCTAATTTGTCACTTATCGCGTGATAAGGCCGACCATGATACGGGGTCTGCACGTCTATCATGAGACGGCCGCGAGTCGTGACATATTCTCGATTTTTCTCGTACTATACCTCTTGGTCTAAGTGTTCTAATATGAAAGAGATGGATAGTGCGAGAAAAATCGAGAGAGCTCGCGCGCCGTCGCATGATAGCCGTGCTGGAAGTTTTTTGTTGGTTTAGGAGTAGATATTATGTAGTTTTATTTTATTTATTGGGTAACTTAGACTATTGTAGAATAATATGTAGTGTCGAAGTTAGCTATTGCTATGTAGTATTCATTTATATAAAGTAGAATGAAATATAATTTTATAATGAATACATAGGTAGTATAATCTCGGAGGTGGATAGTAATGGAATACGAACGGGACGAAGGCTTCTTGTCCGACATAAACACGATAATGCAGTAAATGTTGTAAAATGCCTAGAAATAACTATTTTATATGACTACTCGATGTGATTAACATACTTTTTTATGTTGCGTGGTGATCAAAATATTCGATGAACGCAACATGATAATAATATAGGTTTAAAAATATAAACCATGTTAACAGGTACCTACGCCATGTAAAATATTCTACTAACAATTAATTGCGGCACCGCTAAAAACCGTTAACGACCAACGCGTCCCATCACTACGCTTCTGGCGCCGTGATGTGACAAAGCGCGCTACTTTCGAAACAGCCAATCGCAGCGCCGTTACCGACCTCCCCGCAACCCGCACCTACCGCCAACTGTGGTGACCTTTGCATCGAACTAAATCGCTTATAGGCTCTATCTATAGGAGGTTATCTGTGATTGAGATACAGCCTGGTGACAGACGGACAGCGGAGCCTTAGTAATAGGGTCCCGATTTTACCCTTTGTATACGGAACCCTAAAAAGCCTCCTGCATCGTTTACCAAGCGTTTATTTAATTTCAGAAACAGAGAAGAGAAATGGACACAGCAGGAGTGGGATAAACTCCTGAAAGACCTGCTAGAGCTGCAGTCGACTCTGCTCAACTGCGTCAGCAAAGAGGAGGTGTATGAGGTATGTTGTTATTAAATTTGTACGAACTTTATAATTGTTAATTACCCGTTTTGCCTCTATATTCTAAATCAAAAATTCCATGAGTACATCAGAAAAAAATATTGTCATTCTCCTAGCGCTGTTCTGGTTGTTCTGGGGTCCGCTTTGACACCTAATGCTAAGATTGGGCGTTAGCACTAGTTTTACGAAAGCGTTTGCCATGCCTCCATGAAGTGCGCGCACTGCGGAAAATAATCCGTATGCGGATTAAAATCTGTGGTTTGCTGCAAATTGGTTGCGGTGCGGGCCGCACGAATTTTCTGCATCCTATGGACTAGTATGCGCGGGGTTTCATAATGATGTAACCCCGCGTACTGCGGGATAAAATCCGTGCGGACGCCGGCCGTCTACCATCCAGTGACGCATGTTCTCGCGACACGGTGCTGCTTTCGACGTGCGTTTTTTACTTGAGTTGGGACTAGAATGGCAAAACGTGCGGATATGCCACCGCTATACGTGTATTGGACAAACTCGTTTTTATTCCTTTCCGATTTTAAAAACGCACCGCAACTCGCCGCACCGCAGAAGCCTTACCGCTCGGCTACAGTGGCTCGCCTGTGAATAAATATGTACGAATTTTATTATTCTTGAGCACTTATTACATATAACACCAAATTGCGATGAAGTTTTTTAACTAGAACATCCCTTCTAAAGATTCTTTTGGCGAAAAACAGTCGCCATCAGATATATCCGAGCGGTCCAAGTGCTCACAAATATCTGAACATGTCTCTAATGCCCCGACAATAGAGACGTGTGCAGATATTTGTGAGCACTTTCGCTCCGATATATCTGTTGGCGACTGTACACGATTTAGTGCGTGTTGTTACGGGATTCCGCCGAAGTAATACTTCACATTCGGATACCAGCGCCATCTTTTTGTATGTTGTTATAGGCATATGCTGGATTTCAAAACTGCCGGAAGACAATCCCCACGTCCACTTTACTTCATAAACTAGAAACGCGTGGTATAAGAGGAATCCAGCGCAAACTCTTTGCAGACTACCTAGACGGGCGTTCTCAGTGCGTAAAAATAGACAACGTGATCAGCTCTGACCAAATTAATACCTCTTTTAGGGTCCCACAAGGTAGCATTTTATCTTCCACATTATTTTTAATTAATATAAATGACCTGTGTAATATAAAAATAGACAGTGGCAAAATTATTTCCTACGCTGACGACACTGGCCTACTTTTTTCTGCAAAATCAACAGATGAAGTATATACGTATGCACAGCGCGGACTTACTGTTGTAACTAACTGGCTTCAGCATCACCTACTAACACTTAACTCGGAAAAGAATAACTGTATAAAGTTTTGCATGCGCAAATCCTTGACCACAAGCAATCATAAGCTCTATGCACACAAGTGCCAGAACTCCACTGATAGCCGATGTATATGCCCAGCGATAAATAGCACTTCTAAAACAAAATATTTGGGAATTATAATTGACGAATCTCTCTCATTCAAGTATCATATCGAAGCGTTGTGCAATAGAGTTCGGAAGCTAATATTTGTTTTCAAAAAACTTCGCTCGATCGAAGAACCACGTTTAATCAAGCAAGTATATTTTGCGATATGCCAATCGATAACAACCTACTGCATTTCTTCATGGGGTGGTATAGCTAAAACTACTCTACCTAACCTAGAAAGAGCCCAAAGAGCTATCCTAAAAGTATCTACATTCCGCTGTTTCCTCTACCCTACTAAACTTCTCTATGCGTCATGTGAAGTCCTCACTGTTCGACAACTATTTATTTTGAGCACAATATTAAAACAGCACTCCGCAATCCCGTACAACGCTGAACACGGTAGAAAAAGACGAAAAGATATTGTTTGCCTCCAAAATTCATAGGAAATGTGTATTCTCCTCCAGATTTAAAATTTACATTTTAATTATACTCTCTCATCTATACTAAATGTTAGAAAACTCTCCCAGATGCCCTTCAAAAAATGTCGTACGAAGACACAGATAACCTATTTATTGTTCTAAAATGAATCTTGATTTATGTAAATAAAATACATACTTTGTATAGTTGTTAAGTTTTGTACTGTATTTAAACGTAGATCCTAGTTCAGGCCCTCGTAAAATGTATCCCTTAATATAATATTTTAGTATTAAGACATCATTCTGTAAAATAAGTTTTTAATCATAAATTAATTATGAATTATTACGAATTATGAATCTCTAAAAGGAGTCGGTCTCCCCAGTAACGACGTCATCAAAATCGCCGCGGCCGTGTTAGGAAAAGTGTAAATGACGTCCAAACATGCACAGGACACACACATGTGGGCTTTCAAACGAAACCTGAATAAGTTGTCTTGAACACTCAAATAAAATATTTTATTCCCAATAACAATTTCCGATTTTGAAAACTAAGAATTTCATAAATTTTAAGGTCTTATAATTTCGATTACACACAAAAAACACGAACTTGATTTTACCGTATTAAAAAAAACGACGTGTGTTTTTTTTCGATTTTTATAACTCCGAATAATGAAAGCGCGAAGTGTCATTGGCCCGAAAAACAGTATTCCGATTATAAATTTTTCGAAATTTCGTTGCTAATTCGTGTTTTCAATAATCGGAATTTTATTTCTTAGGAATTATGAAATTCGGATTTTTGAACCTACACCGGGGTTAACAAATCCGAAAATCACGATTCCTATTTCCCGTAGAGAATATATAGAAAGGCGCAAGGTTAGCTCAAAGTAGTTTTAGAGAGACTCTAAGGCAGGTCGGTGTAGGTACGTCGACGAGCGAAGCGAGGAGAAATGTTAGGTAGAACCGCGACCCTACAGCGCGCGAGCCGCGGCAGCGGCCGGCGAAGCGCCAGGACCGAATCTATTTTATATTTGACCCAGAAGTTCAAAACACATGTGTATATAAAAGGCGCGGAGCGGAGTACGGGCGACCGTGCTTTGTCACGCGAGGGCGAGGGCTGCCCTCCCCGCAGCGCTGGAGCTAAGGCGGCTCTCACTGTCCAGTCGACCCTGACACAGCGTTTTAAATTTCGGATCTTAGGTACTTAATTCGTCTTTGTTAGCTGGTTAGGGAACTAAGACGTTCGGGGTTGTTTTAATAGGGGTGTAGACACTAAATAAAATAATCAATAATGTCATATTTTCTCGAAAAAGGATTAAAAATGTAGTCAAATGGAGAAAAAATCAACGCAAGAGGTTAAATAATCACGAAGTTATAGTTTCCAAAGTTTTAAGAAGGGGTTTGTTGTTCAAAACGCCTATTTGTATACGATCACTAATCCAAAACAGGGCACTCAATCAATAACTCAATTACACTTTAGCTAATTAGCAGTTGCACATTAACAATTAATTTCAATTAGAAATTCCAACTACTAATATCATACTCGCGCCTAGCGCGGACAAATACATCTGAACCTAGGACTAGGTTTCCAAACAGATTCTAACAATTATTCCAATTCCCCACACCGCCCGTGCGGCTGCCAAAGTGAGGTTATATTACAAGTCCGCCATTCGCATGCCACTGATCCCGACTGACCACAGGTGTCACTATTTTTTTTTTTTATAATCGGTGTTTCTATGTGAATAATACTAGGGCCTTTCACACGGGCCCGAACATCAGTTCTGTCCCTTTTTCGCAAAACGCAACTTCATATGAAACGATGACGTTTGTAGTTTGTGACGTCATTAATAGACGGCAACGTGCCGTGCCCCATCGTGCGCGACGCGCTCTGCGGCAGCCTCGTAGATTGTGACGTCACAAACTGTTTGCGTTTTCTCTCTCTGACAAGGAATATTGAAACAGTTGTAGCTTCGTAACTATTGGAGATATCTGAATGGGATTTTCTTCACTAGGCATATTTTTTTGCCTTCTTTCTTGTGGAGTAATAATAATTTTCGAGTATACACCCGTATTATTGCATAACCTACTAATCGACTTGTACAGATCTACGCGTCCTCCCTCCTCACCTCGGGCGACGCGGCCAGCATCCAGCTGGCCAGCTCCGTGTTGTCGTGCGGCGGCGGGAGCCCGGTGCGGCTGGTGCCGGCGCCGCGCTCGGCGCAGCTGGCCGTGAGCTGCGCGCGCGAGTACTTCAACTCGGGGGCGGACCTGAGGGAGCCGGCGCTGCAGCTGGCCAAGTCAGTACAGTCACAGCTAGCCAGCTCCGTGTTGTCGTGCGGCGGCGGGAGCCCGGCGCGGCTGGTGCCGGCGCCGCGCTCGGCGCAGCTGGCCGTGAGCTGAGCGCGCGAGTACTTCAACTCGGGGGCGGACCTGAGGGAGCCGGCGCTGCAGCTGGCCAAGTCAGTACAGTCACAGCTAGCCAGCTCCGTGTTGTCGTGCGGCGGCGGGAGCCCGGCGCGGCTGGTGCACATTCAGGGTCCCGAGCCACGTGATAGCGTCAGGTGTTAACTTATACAGATCTTCTGTATGCCCCGAGTATAAGTCAACTATAATGAATTTGACCAATCATGTGGCGCCATTACTGAACTGTAATGAATTTGACGAAGAACATCAATGAAATGCTGAGCCGGTGGGCTGCGCTTCGTTTCAGCAGGCCTTAGATTTTAATAGATACCAAGTTTGTGTAATTATTTTAGTTGACTCGTAGAAAAAGTATTGTATACAATAGTAACACAATTGGCTCTTAATTGTCGTACCTGACACGGTAAGCCTCGTGGCCTTAACACGGTACTGGACTTTAAGAGCCCTACTTGTGTAACGATTGTATAATAGTATTTTATGCAATCGTTATATAATGTATGCTTTTTCAGTCGAGTACCACGTTTAGGCCTCGAAGCTTGCTGAGTGGCCTAATGAAGGTACGAGACATAAAAAGCTAATTATATAACTATTATACATATACAATACTTTTTCTACGAGTCAACTGAACTAATTAAACAAACTTGGTATCTATTGAAAATCTAAGCCCTGCTGAAATGAAGTGCAACCAACGGGTTTTTACTTTTGTGCATTGATGTCCTTTTGACTTTCTCATGACGGCGTCCTATTGGTCAAATACATTATAGTTCAGTAAAGGCGCCACGTGATTGGTCAATTTCATTTTAGTTGTCTCAACAGTTATGAAATGTTCAGTTGGGAGCTCCATAGTAAAAAGTATGTGATTTAAGTTTGGTGTACGAAGTCTTAATTCAAACATTAAGGTCGACGAGTATAAAAAATACTATTATCATTCATGGGTATACATTTCTTTTTACGCATTTTGTGTATGAAGTTTTAGGATCCTTCTGACGTTTTCATAAGCTTCATGGAACAAAGGTTCAAGACCGATGTGTTGATACCTTCGCATTTCAGGATCACGAAGCGAGATATAATATGTTGAAGATAATCAGTGCTACTAGAGCAAGCAGATCCTGTTTCCAAAAAAAAATATCCGTTTAATCTTCTTGTCTGGCATTTTCTCTCAAATTTCTCTGGCATTTTCATTATATTCTCCGTGGCCTTCTTGTTCTATAGTTTACTAAACGACCAATTATCTACAGATGCGCCCTGTCCCTGATACAAGACGAAAACGAGGAAATACAGAAAGAGCTGGATCTCATCGCTTCGCTGGAAATACTGAGCGCTTTCAACTTGGACATACTTCCTATTCAAGGTAATAATGACAAAAGATACTCGTAGTTGTTTAATATTTTCAGAAAAGGGACGATGCGATTTTTTTTTATGTTGTTTTCTCCTGGTTTAAAAAATCGTTTTGAATGAAGTCAAATTAGAAATCACTTGTTTCAAAATCTGGATCCATAATTTGATTGTTACAATTTATTTACTTTTTAAACCCTAGGTCATATTCCTGTCTAAAGATAGTCCTGCTTATTATTTGATATAGATCGGCTCCGATCGATGGAACTTGGAACCCGTTTCATTCGTTTAGTTTTTTAGTTATTTATAGTCCACACTAATATTATAATAAAGAGGAAAACTCTGTGCGATTGTAGCTTTATAAGTTTGTATGTAATGCTAATGGGTAATCTCCGGAACCGCTTAACTGATTCCAAAAAAAATTTCACCTGAGTGTAGAATGGACTTTCTGAATGGTTAGGGTTAATGGTTTTATCCCGCGGTTTAGCCTGAGTTATTTGCGGGTGAAGCCGCGCGGGCAGCTAGTAGTTAATATTTGTATATTAGACATTATTACCGTCATTAGACATGTGTGTACACGTGGTTGTTTTGTTCGTAGTGCGCTTATGCGAAGACAGACTGACCCTGATTGAGAAGTGTCTGAAGTCGGACCCGAACGGCTACATGGCGAGCCACAAGCTGCTGAAGCTGGCCAAGCTGCTGCGGGTCGCCGGCGACGACGAACAGGCTAGGTGACGTACCGATACATCCTATTGTGGACCTTATTACAGTGTGCGTAGGAAAAGGTATCCAGTGGTCGTTTTGGCACCGTCTGACGTCTGTATAGTACTTCCGGCCATTTCAGAACTGACACTTATGTTTACTTTCTCTGCCACGTGTGTCGTAGTGATGTCATATAACGTAAATATACCCTTAAAATTTTGACCGACTACGATCTGTAGATCTAATTCTAGAAATAAAAAGAGAAGTGTCAACTTTGACAGCTACGACTAATGCAACAAAACGTTTCCCGACAGAATGGCAAGTCCATATCTCGGAACCGCAAATGTTTACATGATGTAAATGTGTTATTTAGTGACTAGTATTAAGTGAAAGTGTCTTGAGTGCATTTCCCCTGGATCATACAGCTAATATGCAATGGAATACCCTTGTGACCGATGGGAAAATCCCCGTACTTAAAGTAAAAAGTAGACTATAAAAGTTGCCCCTCGGCTTACAGCAACGAAGCCTTTTCGCGACTAAATTAGCTTATCCCTAGCCGACGAAGTGTTACAAAGTGAAGGGTTTTATTAAACTTTCGACCAATTTTAGGTGCGATAATCTTCTGATTCTAGAGAGAATCAGAAGATTATCGCATTAAAAGTTGTGCTGAGAGCAGCACAACTTTTTCGACCGTGTGCCATGCATTTTATCGTGATGTCATGAGACGTAAGCATATTGGAAGTGAACTTACGGTCTAGTACTTCTACGCTACAGGTGCGCAAATACTGCTAATAATTAACAACTTAGCCCTGACATTTTCATATCAAAGTTCAATATCTCAAAACCGGCTGAACCGATTTTGTTGCACCATCTCGATCACGTTAGTTTTCGGATAAAAAAAATGCATTAAATCGATCTATTCGTTTAAAAGCTATGATGTCACAGGCAGACACACAGATACACAGACACGTCAAACTTATAACAACCCTCTTTTTGCGTCGGGAAGAAAAAAATGGTAGCATAATTAGCGCAGCGGTAGCGTGGAGGTATATCAAGGCAACATGCTATGCTACTATAGTATTTTTTCTACTCCAACACTTCTATCCGTCTATTAAATGACTGACAGCGATATCTAAATCAACTTCATTTGAGTTGGGCTCATAAGATAACTGTGTACAGAACTAAAATGAAATTTGACCAATCACGAGGCTTGATTTCCAGAAGACAACAACGCGCAAAAATTAAAAAGCGGTTGGCTGCACTTCGTTTCAGCAGGGCGATTTTCAATAGATACCAAGTTTGTTTAATAAATTATTATTTCCGTTAACTCGTAGAAAAAGTATTGTATGCAATCCTACTAATATTATAAATGCGAAAGTTTAGATGTTTGGATGTTTGTTACTCAATCACGCTTAAACGGCTTAACCGATTTGGATGAAATTTTGCACGAAAATAGTTTATAGCCTGGATTAAAATATAGGATAGTTTTTATCCCGGGTCCACGCAGACGAAGTCGCGGGCGGAAGCTAGTAGTTATATAATTAGCTTTTTAACTCTCGTACCTTAATTAGGCCACTCAGCAAGCTTCGTGGCCTAAACGTGGTACTCGACTGAAAAAGCATACATTATAACGATTGCATAAACTACTATTATACAATAGATACACAATGAGGGCTCTTAAAGTCGAGTGCCGTTGGCCTAAGTAAGGTACGAGAATTCAAGAGTTAAGAGTTAATTGTGTAAGTATTGTATTCTACGAAACAATTGAAATAATTATACAAACTTGGTACGAGTATCTATTGAAAATCTAAGCTCTGCTGAAATTAAGCGTAGCCCACCGGCTCAGCGTTTCGTTGTTGTCATTTCTTCTATGACCAAGGCGACGTTTTGTTGGTCAAATTCAATATAGTCCAGTAAAGGCGCCACGTGATTGGTCAAATTCATGATAGTTGTTATCAATTTTATTCCGTTTTTAGTTTAGTTTATCCTTCGTTTAGTATATATATTATTTTTTGTTTATATATGTAGTTGTAAACAGTTGTATAATAATTTATTGTAGTTGAGTTGGGGGCTCCATAGAAAAAAGTATGTGATTATAGTTTGGTGTGCGAAGTCTCAAGTCGACGGGTATAAAAATAGACCGGGTTGCACTCCGGGACTGCCGGTAGAAGTGAAAACTCAATGACATTGTAACAGTTTTTCGACCAGGTCACGGACGTCTTACGTATTTTCAATCTGTCGAATCTTACGGTCACGTGACATCTTGCGGTCACGTGACGTGTTGCGAGTATCTCTCGAATCTCACGGTCACGTGACATCTTACGGTCACGTGACCTGTGGCGAGTTTAACAATTTTTCCCCATCACAAAAAGTGCACAGCGCCGCTAAAGAAGTTTTCACTTCAAAAAGTTAGTTGGCTCAAATATGAATTGAAACAGGGATATACTTGTAAATGGATGTTTCATGAATGTACATAAATATCAGGGTTTTGTATTGTGTCAGGGAGGGCAGCGTGCTCCAGCTGGTGGCGGCCGCGGCCGTGTCGGCGGGCGCGGGCGGCATGGCGGCCGCGGCCGGGGCGGCGCGGCGCCTGGCCGCGCTGCGCTGCGCCGCCGCCGCGCCGCTGCTCGCGCACGTTGCTCGGAGTGCGCACGCGCACGCGGACACGCAGGCCAGGAGGGACTTGTATGCGGCCGCGGCTACCTTCGCCGACCCGAAGGCTATAGAGGACATTCTGAGGGACAGGTGACATACAAAGAAAACACAGACCGTCTTAGTTATACGTTTTGACATTATATTGTTATCCCTTTATTCAAGCTACGATTGCAATTCCGTTGTTCAGGCTGTGAGTGTTGATCCATTGTCCAGGCTGTCGCTGGAGCTGGACGCGCTGCAGCAGACAGCGGCGGCGGCGCGCGAGCACGCCTGCCTCGCCGCCCTCGCGGAGCGCTGGCCCTCCGTCGAGGATGAGTTCGCGGACGCCGTCACCACCGTGAGTGTTGATCCATTGTCCAGGCTGTCGCTGGAGCTGGACGCGCTGCAGCAGCAGACAAAACTTAAAATTATAATGATAAATGCTATTGTTGCGTACCGGAAGGCGCGGCGTGGGTAGGCCCCCGACAAGGTGGACTGATGACCTGGTAAAGGTTGCGGAAGTCCGCTGGATGCGGGTAGCGCAGGACCGGTCGCTTTGGCACTCTTTGGGGGAGGCCTATGTCCAGCAGTGGACGTCTTTCGGCTGATATGATGATGATGATGATTGTTAATGAAATGTTCTTCTTC
This sequence comes from Epinotia ramella, assembly GCA_947578815.1. NCBI lineage: Eukaryota > Metazoa > Arthropoda > Insecta > Lepidoptera > Tortricidae > Epinotia > Epinotia ramella. The sequence goes on from OX388203.1 coordinate 1,088,349, forward strand.
CTTCATATACTCGTACATGTGACATATATGTAGCTACTGAAGTGAAACCACCTGCTCTGAACGTACATCTGTACAATAAATCATGACGCACCTTGGTTATTCTTTGTTCCGCAGCCCGTGATCGAGAAGAAAGACCTGGTGGCGCCGGTGGAGAAGAAACTCTTCAACTACTTGCTCGACACTTTTCAGAACAAGTTCTCTGGAGGGTAAGTACTTACCTTACATCATGTTTAGAGGCGGTTTCTACGATTAGTTACATTTCGATTCGTTCAACCTGTTTTTTTCGAGTAAAGGTCCGCGTTATATGCGTTGGGGCCTATCAACTATTTCTGTTGTTGCCATGGTCACGTCTCCAGAAAGAGAGTCCCTTTTGGAGACGATGGTAAATCTATTTTATGGTGGAGCATCTCCTTAGGACGTTAGCAGTCCATTTGATACATTTATTTCTAAGAAACTGTGCTATTTTCCGGAACAGAATAACACCAAGAAAAAGTTAATAACTCTATTTGATTTTGGTCCTACGAATATGGTCCCTAAAACGTATCCTTTTACAGCGACGCCAAAACGCAACCCGCTGACGGCAGCGACCACTCCATCTACTGCCAAGAGTTCTACCGCACTCTCTACCCGGAGCACAAGACGTCGGACTGCTACTACGACTACACGCGGTTCAGCGCGCCGTCCCCGCCCGAGCAGAGCGCGGCGCAGGCGGTGCTCAAGTGGTACTACGTGCAGAACTGTCTGGACAACGGCCGGACGTCGGACATGGAGGGAGAAGGTATGAGCAAGATAATTATACTGCAACAATTATACTGCTGCTGTTGGTTGTATGACGCAACATTGGATAACATTGTGTAGTGTAAATAACCTTGAATCCCCTAGCAGATGGTTTACGCGCGAGTACCCAAATCATCATTAAACTGCATTAGCGATAAGAATCTAGGTCGTAAAGACTCTATAAGCGTCACTCACACAACGACACCCAAACCGTATATGAACCCCCTGTTTTACCTAAATAAATGTTCATTCTATATCCGAGATTCATTGTTTTATTTATACCCCTACTGCCTACGTTTCAATACTGCCATGCTTTTACTTTGTTACTTGACTAACCTAACTAAGACCATACTAATTACATACAGTCTGCACGCACACGCTCTGCACGTACACGGGGTACGGGGGGTACACGGGGACGGCCCGAGAGGTCTTTAAATACGAATCCGAGGTCAGAATCGGAAAAGAGGGTCAAAGTCCGGGCCACAAACGGGGCCTTTTTGCTATACTCTGACCCTCTTCCGACATAATGTATGTATGTATATTTATTTATTTTGAGAACCAACAGCTACATGTGCTTACATTGATTTTATAGATAAAATACAAAAAGCCAATTACAGGTTCCCACCGATAGCAAGAAAAGATGCTTATTTTAATGTACTCCTTAAAGTGCTAAACAAAAGTTAAGTTAGTTCGAAGCAAAAATTAGAAATAAAAGACCGGGTTGCACTCCGGTGCACTGCCGGCAGAAGTGAAAACTCAATAACATTGTAACAGTTTTTCGATCAGGTCACGTGACATCTTACGGTGTCACCCTAAAAATGAATTTTGAATGAATGTTCGGCGCCAAGAACAGCGAACGGCGGCCGCAAACAAAATACCAATTTGTATTTGCCATTGCCAAATATTTTCCAAAACTTTATCTCTTTAGGAATAACGTCCAAGTTCGAACTATTCGAATTTGCAAGAACAGCGGACGGCGGCGGCGAACAAAATACCAATTTGTTTTTGCCGTTGCCAAATATTTTTCAGAGCTTTATCCCTTTAATTCGAATTTGCTCAATAGCAAAACGGTGAAGGACGCGTGGACAAAATTACAAATTCATTTGCAGAATATGCTATTACAAAAAGTGTTTAACGGCTTTATACTCTTACGAATAGCGTTCAGTTTTGAATGAAGTCGAATCGGCTAGCAGCAAAAAGTGACCTCCTTCACATCTGACGTCACAAAAATCTGTCGCGCATTTAGCAATTTTTCTCCATCCCAAAAAGTGCTAAGCGCCGCTAAAGAAGTTTTCACTTAAAAAAAAGTCTAATATATATTTAAGTCCTAAAATCGGGCACTTATTGCTACCCCAACCAAAAAGAGACCGCCATTTTAAACTTTTTTGTATATGGTACGATTTTGTCTAAAACGTTTTCAGAGGTTTGCCGCCTTATTCATTGGTATTATTGCTTTGCCAGTGGTCCAAAAATGCGCCGAAGAGCTCCTCAACAAAGACACAGCCCTCAGCGTGGCGTGCCTGCTCCGCTCAGCGCGGGACTCGCGGCTGTGGGCGCGACGCCACTCGCGCGCGGCCGTCAGCGCGGCGCTGTACGCCAACGTGCTCGAGTGCGCCGCGCCCGAGCTCCGCGACAACGTGTACCTCACCAAGCCGAAGGAGGTGAGTGCAGGCTCCACACGTCACAGCTAGTGTCTGCTCCGCTCAGTGTGGGCGCGACGCCACTTGCGGGTTTAACCCAAGCAACAATCGTGCCAAGCGGCGACGCCTGAGACAAAAGTGCGGACTGCTCCATACTATGCTGCCATTCATTACCCCACTATTTCGGCTGAATCATGTATCATTTATTGCATAATCATGTTGCTTAACAAAGTGTTTCTTAGGATCGGCTACGAGCGTAGCGCGTAGCGATTCCTGGCAGTGAATTTGTTAAAAACCGTTTTCTTGGCCCGAGGTTAAAACGTTAAGTTTTCGTTACCAGCTCGCCCGCATGACGCTGGAAGGCCAGAACGCGTCGGACGAGCAGATGGAGGTGATCCGCCGCTGCCTCGCCAAGCTGGGCGGCTGCGGGGAGGTGGAGCAGATCAAGTCGCTGGGGATCAACGTCAACGGACTCCTGTTCTCGGCTGACGCGGACTATCGACAGGAGATCGTGTATAGAATCGCTAGGTATACAAAATATCTGCAGTAGCGTCTGTTAACGGGAAATATAATATTTTCAATTTAATGGGAAATATTCGTTGTCTGAGTAATTGGTTCCGATAGCCCGGTTCGTACAGTAGAATTATTTGGGGTTCTTTAGGAATGGGTCGCCGGTACGCCTTCTACCCTTCCTTCTACTTACTGGTCTTCTAAAAAGCCTGGATAACTCCCAGTAAAAAATCTGCTGGAAAAGGATATGTTGTTTGAGTCACTCAATATCTCTAAATCGTCGATTTCGGATTACAGAAATTCAAATCATCTGTTCGCGCAGCTCTACAGTCAGCGTCATATAATTAGTAGCAGCCAGAGTAGCCAAATATTTCGTAACACACCCTTATTCTTACAGTAATAAAGACGTGTACCGAAATATTTGGCTACCCTGGCTGCTACTAACTATATGACGCTGACTGTACCCATGTGTACGGTAACTACTCGGGTTCGATGTATGTGGCCTGACACGGCAGTCGTCGTTACAGCGCATGCACACACACAGCCGCGTCCAAAGACGAGTTGAACTATCTGTACAACCTCGTTTTTCGCCATCAGGTCCTCTAACCCTGAGCATCTCGAGCTGGCCTGTTCCCTAGCCGCCAAGTACGAGTTGGATGAGCTGGAAGTGTGGCTCCAGCACGCCGAGAGCGACCCCTCGCTGTCGCGGCTGGTGGCGAGTGTACCGCGGGTCGACGCACACACTCACACCCGGTAACACCTATAGTATTTTATGTAACTACGTCATCGTCACCGTGATCACAATAGGGATGACGCAATATATTCATTTTTGCTTTCATTTGAAAGAGTCGCACGTAGCAATAGGTACTAATATACAGTCAAAAACTTCCTGTTATAAAATAACAATTTAAACATTCGCGCCTAAACGGATCTCCAGTTCCTGTGACGTCACTCATGTGTGTCCCTCGCCATATTTGTTTATCCGTGGTTCGTCCCTAGATGTCATAGAGTTGCCTAAATTTTGACTTTTGACAGGAGTGACGTCACCAGAAGCTGATTGTTGGATCAAAACACGTTCCGTTTCACATTACGTCAAATCGTTGTTTGAAGTAAGTATTAAACTAAAGTAAAAACGTTTTTGTAGCTATTATTTTATGTTTTTTTCAACATTTTGGTCACAAAATAATGGTAAATATTATCGCTGCATCTTCCCTATTGGACGAGCTTATAGTGTGACTCTAGCTAGCGTATAAAGTTAAAAAAGAGTGTCACGTTAGTTCATAAAAATATCAGCCAAAAATCGTATCTGGAAAAATGAATCTGTATTTCATTCAAAGCTGAGTTTCAGCCAAACAGCTCAAAGCGGAGACGAGGCAGACCTCGAAGGCGATGGCGCGACGAGCTGGACTCTTTTTAAAATAATGGAATCTAGAATAAAGGTGGTTTTCCACCGGATGAGCGCGGATTGAATTGATTTTTTATTTGCACGCTAAATTGAACCGTACTGCTGTACTGTTAGAGTGCAAATCACACTGAAGATTATTTTCAAGCGCTTGACATAGCGGGAAAATTTCTTCAGTGTAATGTGCATTCTAATAGTACGGCAATACGTTTCAATTTAGCGTGCAAATAAAAAATCAATTCAATCCGCGCTCATCCGGTGGAAAACCACCTTAAGAAGAATAGGAAGGAATGGTAAAAAAGCTGCGGATGCCTTTTTCCCGCAGTAGGTTCTGGCTTATAATTTAAAGAGAGACATTCTATTCTAATCCATCTGTCCTATTATCCAGCATCCGTGAAAGCCTATGGCCGAAGATCGACGGCGCCAACCACCACGCGCTGATCAACTTCTTCTCGATCCTGAGGAGCGTGGACGAGCGGCCCTCGCTGTGGGGCCTCACCGCGGCCGACCACATCAAGCTGCTCAAGAAAGTGAAGGCTGCCTCCAACGGTAATTTCTTTTATATTATACCCACTCGAAATGCATAACTAACAAACTTTAAATAAGCATAAACAGTTCAAAACACTCCATTTATCAAACTTCCTTCCTTCTTTCCAAACACCCTGTACAGTCTCACCACTGCACATTTTTCCGTTTACGTTGCGACCTACTTTAGGCCGCGCTATAATATGACATTATAAAGTAAATGATATTAGTGCAAACATAACTCGCATACGATAAGCATCAACTGAAGGAACAGCCAATAAGTCTAACTATGTAGTTTGTATCTTAAAAGTAATAAATCAGTTTAATAACTACTTATACCTTAACTTCTCCGTTCTCTCAACGCACTCCAACACAACAACAAATGTCTGGGCTAACTGGCTCATACACACCCCATTTATCAAAATCGGTTCAGTATCTTAAACGCTACGGTGGAATACACGTAAATACATTAGACTGCTTAATCCCTACCTTTCTCTCTGCCGTTGTCGGGTAAACATCCAGCAGACTTCAGCTTCGACATGGACCCGAACACTCGCTGATTGCCTTTAGAGATCTTTGCTATTAGATTCCCATAGGCATTGTACTACTCGACGTAAGCCGAACAGATCACCGAGTACTTGCGTTTCAAGACCAAGCTCATCCTGAGGGTTGAGAGGTTGGAGGCCCGCCACAAACCGAGTTTCAATTAATTTGTGGTGAGAGTACCAACTGACAAGCTGTCGACCTTCATGAAGGAGGAGATCTGGCCGATGGGTGGAGTTTTCCGGCGATTTCGAGGCCGGCTAACTATTTGACACCCAGAACTTGCGCCGCGTGTCGCCGTCTTAACGTGTTTTTGTGTTATGTTATAAAATTTGTATTTGTTATGTATGACTCAAATAAATCATGAGACGCATTTACCCCATCGACGCATTTGCCCGGTTGAGCGATCTTTCCTGGATTAAAAGTATTCTTTGTCGATTCCCGGATCTCAAACTATTTGCAACCAAATTTACTTTCAATCGGTTGAGTGCGTTACATCACATCACAGCCGTTTAAAAGTAAAAACGAAACAGACTGTTACTTTCACATTCACCATATCTGTATAAATTGTTAAAGACACAAAGATAGAACAGTGTTTTAAACTGTACCAACATTGTCCCATTGTTTTTAACCGACTTTAAAAAAGGAGGAGGTTCTATGTTCCACTGTATGTTTTTTTAATGTAAGTTCACTGATTTCTCTGTCGATTGTGGAGCTATTTCCTAAATTGTTTTATAATTCGAAAGAGTATACTCCTGAGGAAGTCCCAGTCACCAAGTCAGGATCCGATGTTGGGTTCCCAGGGAAATTAAGGTCAACCCACAAATTTTATCACGTTATCCACGTTAATCACCTGACCCCGATCACCCAGCGGCAATTATTTTATATTCAACTAGGAAAAACTGATAATGTTTGGTTATGGCGCTTCGCCGGCCGCTACCGCGTCACGCTCGCTTCGCTCGCTCGGCTCGCGCGCTGTAGGGTCGCAGTTCACCTAACAACGTAACCGTTTTTTTCCCCTGGCTAGGGGATTAACGTGGACATCAGCAATTTTCTAGGCACGCGTGTAGGGATTTCGGTATTTTCTATTATGAATCGTGTATTTACCTTCGGATATCGCAATTTTGGATGATTGCAGTGAATCTGACGATGAAGACCGCAGATCACTGATGGAACTCCTCAAGGATATAAATTACGTCAAAGATTCTGATTCGTGATTCCTTAGAAGTAGCAATGAAGTGTCAATTCTGAAATCCTTGAGGAACCGACGGAGTTCTTCAAATATTATCAGCCCACGTATAGCGACTTGGTTTTACTTGTAATAATCTACGCATTTGCTGTCAGAAAGCAGTTTATGTGGTAAATTGGAACTAAATATGAAAATTTTCATGTACCTAAATATGTGGTTTGGCGAAGTACTCAATTAAAGTCGGTTTAAACTTTGTTTTTAAAGCAAATTATGTACGTTGTGATTGTTATTCAAATTGATGGATATAATAGTAAATAATAAACCATTTATTTCAAGCATCTAAGGCCCATAGTTACAAATACCTTAAACTGCCTCAAAGGCTAACATACATACAATTATAAAATTAAAAACGAATTATTATTTAGGCGACGAAACAGTGTGGCTCCGTTGCGTCGTCACGTCCGATGTGTAGAATTCGGTAGGTTGCCCCGGAACCGCCGAAACACAAACGAGCTGAAGTGCACGTAGTGGCGCGAACGCAGCTGGAAAACCCTCAGCGAGTAGCCAGTCTTCTGGTGAATATACTGCATCATGTCATCAGCCGTGGCGGAGTAATGCAGGCGCGACACTTACAGCGCCTTACTCGGTGTAGCAACCCGCAGACCAGAACCAACCGGCTTTGCTATACCGCACTGAGTCGGTCGCGGCTTGCGCTTTCTTGATATGTTGCATTACCTCCACTGCCTAGATCTACACAAAGGTTGTCCGGTTGGGATTGCTTCTTAGCAATAAGAGCGCCTGCGGGCCTAAGTTGTTTGCCATTTTATCACTTATCGCTGTGGATAAGACGTCCGTCATGTTCGACAAGTGTGTGAGTGCGAGAGTGAAGGATGTGTTATTCACATTGATAAGTTATAAAACAAGTTTCTGTCAAATTTTTCATTTTTTATACAAGCTTTTTTTGCCGACTGTATACCATCATCAACTTTTGATTGAGACGATTCTAACGAGCCCAAACTCAACGGGGTTTGGTCGGTTAAGTGCTGAATTCCCATGGGCCACCTTCTGTCTCCATCATCAGATAAGCTCGATGGTACCATAATATTGAATTGTCATCCAAACTATACTTATACCGAAAATTTCAGTTCAATCGGTCACCGGGAAGTGGGTCAAATTTAACTTGCAAGATTTGATGATAAACATTGGGACAGGTGAAACTAAATAAAAGCTTGTAAATGAGAAGTTTCCTAGCCCCGCTGTTGTTTACCTCTACTCAAATCTTTACGTCCTGCTCTGTGTTATTGTTTAAAGGCTTGATAAAGTGTATTCGTATTGTATTGTATTGTCCCACAGAGCTAGACTACAAGGTGCTCCTGGAGCCTGCCTCGGAAGCGTCATTCACGAGCCACGTGCTGCGCGTCATGCGGCCCGAGTCGGCCGGCATGGTGGCCAAGCTGCTGCGCGCGCTACCGCCCGCCTTCAGGCTGCCCGTGCCCGTGCACGCGCTCTACACCATGTGGCTCACCGGCTACTTCTTCAGCGTGAGTACACTCCCCGCTGGCCGAGGACTACCATCCTCCGAGCGTTATTCCCGGTTGTGCCCTAAAGGAGCCGGCGCTTTGACACCTAATCCCAAGATTAGGCATAGCTACTAGTTTACGAAAGCGACTGCCATCTGACCTTCTAAGCCAGAAGGAAAACTAGACCTTATTGGGATTCGACCGGTTTCCTTACGATGTTTTCCTTCACCGATAAGCTAACGGTAAATTCGTACATTAGTTCCGTAGCTGTCCTCTTGAGAACCTTTCCACCCAAAGCCATCGACATCGGTGCTACGTGCACTTAAGCTTTACCAATAATGTTGTCCTTAAAATAAATAATGGCTTAAGCAAGATAAATGCTTCGCCGCAATTTTTGGCAGGCAGAAAGCAAAAAATCGCATGCTTACAGATCAGCGATAAAATAGTTACTTAACTTTTTTATTTATCTTCGAGGGTGGAAAAGTGCCTTAATAGCTTTTCTTCACTAGGAACCAAGCAACGGCTCCTCCAGCAGCAACAAGAAGTGGATGCAGCGCTACCGGCAGTGCGCCAGCTACTTCAACAAGCTGAACAAGAAGGAACTGCTCCGGTTCCTGGCGGAGACCTGCTTCAGCGAGCAGGCGCTGCAGAGGTAAGGCCCAGGACCTCCGGGTGATGATGACGGTGACGATGATTATGATGTCGATGGCGACGGTTATGATAATGATTATGTTGATCACAATGATGACGATGATGATTAGGATGACGACGATAACTATGATGACGATGAATATGATGACGATGACGAAGACGACGACTATGATGACGATGATCGTCGACATCGATAACCGATGACAATGTTGTTGCCTATTGCAGGGTCCCGGCGGGCACGCGCGGCCTGATGCTGATGCAGGCGGTGGACTACTGCCAGCAGGAGCAGGAGAACGACTTCAAGTTCATCAAGGAGTAAGTAGAGTCGGAGTAAGGAGTAGTATGGTAATTAAAAATTATGACCTAGCTGCATATAATGCTGAAAAAAAAACGAAATACTGAGCTGTCGTTAATTGCAGGTTTCCGCAAAACTTTACAAACACTAGTCAACAAGTTGTTGATTGTGGGCAGATAGTGTATGTACGAGTATAGTATTACAATTTTTCGTTGTTATATGTCAAACGTGATTGTGAGTTTTGTGATATAGGGCTCAGATATGTCTGATTCTTGAGCCTATCAGGATTTGTTAAAAATATTTAAATGCAGTTTTTTATAAAGTAAAGTCGTCGTACTTCCTATATACAACGTGTTAATAAAATAACGCAAAACCTGAAAACTGTTTGTTCAGAATCGATAGTAGAATGCCAAAAAAAATATTTTTTTTTTTTTTGACTACATTTATTTTTTACATTTGTATGGAGCGTTGGCCGACTGGGGCGACCTGCTCCATACAAATGTAAAAAATAAATCGCGTCAAAAATTTATTTTTTATTTTTTTCGCATTCTACTCTCGATTCTGAACAAACTGTTTTCAGGTTTTGCGTTATTTTATTAACACGTTGTATATGTCTTTATCTATGATAATTTCCGACATATGCACACTGGGTAAGACAGGGTTACAGCCGTTAAAACTGGGTCATTGTTCAGTGAAGGGTTATGTTAAGCTAATACCCGTGTAACCAACCTACTTCGGCCCATAATAGCATGACAATAAGCTTCAATTTCCCTTGCAGCGAGATGTCGTGGACCCAAGTCGGGCAGGAGCTGACCCGCTGGGCGCGTTTCCTCGAGAACTTCCACTCGGACACCATCCAGGGAATCATCGAGAACAGCGGCGTGCCGCGCGACGAGATATGGCCGTAAGTGCTATTGATATAAGGTGCAAATCCCTTTGCAGCAGTTGCAACTCCACAAGGTGGACTGATGACCTGGGGTCGCGGGAGACCGCTGGATGCGGGTGGCGCAGGACCGATTATTGTGGCACTCTTTGGGGGAGTCCTGCAGTGGGCTTTCGGCTGATATGATGATGATTCAAAGATTTATTCTGCAAGTAGGTCTCATCTCAAGGGCTCTTTTGATTTTTTTTGTTTATAATTAAGTGACATAAGTACACAGCAACATGGACTCAATAGACCGAAACCTGGGCACACATTTGCTAAGAGAATAGTCTCCGGGATGTTATTCTCCGGGACCATTACAATACAATTAATTTAACCCATAACGTACACGTAATGGACATGTAGAAGGTCCTCATACTAAAAAAAATGGTTTGCAGATGTAAAAGGTCTTAAATTCATAAAAATACAAAAATGAATACTTCAAGTTGTGCTTGTCTCATCGTCATCATATCAGCCGAAAGACGTACACTGCTGGACATGGGCTTTCCCCAAAGAGTGCCACAATGACACCCGCATCCAGCGGACTCCCGCGGCCTTTACCAGGCCATCAGTCTATCTTGTGGGGGCAGTATATGTTCCGTTGGATGATGGGATCCATGATGAATTGAGGGAAGTCCTCATTTTTATTAGGCACACGTGTAGTGATTTCTGTATTATGTTCTGTCGTATCACGTTATACAGGGCGTCCTAAGCCTATGAGACATGAAGGGAAAGTACCTTAAATATCCTATCTACGATACTGAATCGAACACTCGGTGAAGGAAAACATCGTGAGGAAACCGGTCTAATCCCAATAAGGTCTAGTTTTCCCTCTGGGGTGGAAGGTCAGATGTCAGTCGCTTTCATAAAACTAAATGTGTAAATAAAAAATAATAAACTAGTTTATATGCCAAATCTTAGGATTACGTGTCAAAGGGCTCGGTTAGGGCACAACCGGGAATAACGCTAGGAGGATGATGTGCAAGTAGATAATTTACATTAACTTAATTCAATCTAAGAAAGGCCCTCGAAGCATTGTACCGAGGATGCTGGCGGCATTTCCTCGCCTGAATGCACAGAATGCGGACTTTTAATTTTTTACTCGGAATTTTGGTGGCAAATTATTTGTAATTTTTTTGAGGGATTTTCATGTGTCACCCAGGGAGATAGAGCGCAGCCACGGCAACACGGACACGCTAGTGCCCCTGCTGGCCCGGCTCAGCATGGCTCGGCTCGGCGCCGCCGGCCTCCGCACGCTGCTGCAGTGCCTCCACGTCGGCTGCGACGCGGCGCGCGTGCTGCGCCACCAGGCCCACTCTAGTGGCCCAGGGTAAGTTCATGTGTCACCCAGGGAGATAGAGCGCAGCCACGGCAACACGGACACGCTAGTGCCCCTGCTGGGCCGGCTCAGCATGGCTCGGCTCGGCGCCGCCGGCCTCCGCACGCTGCTGCAGTGCCTCCACGTCGGCTGCGACGCGGCGCGCGTGCTGCGCCACCAGGCCCACTCTAGTGGCCCAGGGTAAGTTCATGTGTCACCCAGGGAGATAGAGCGCAGCCACGGCAACACGGACACGCTAGTGCCCCTGCTGGGCCGGCTCAGCATGGCTCGGCTCGGCGCCGCCGGCCTCCGCACGCTGCTGCAGTGCCTCCACGTCGGCTGCGACGCGGCGCGCGTGCTGCGCCACCAGGCCCACTCTAGTGGCCCAGGGTAAGTTCATGTGTCACCCAGGGAGATAGAGCGCAGCCACGGCAACACGGACACGCTAGTGCCCCTGCTGGGCCGGCTCAGCATGGCTCGGCTCGGCGCCGCCGGCCTCCGCACGCTGCTGCAGTGCCTCCACGTCGGCTGCGACGCGGCGCGCGTGCTGCGCCACCAGGCCCACTCTAGTGGCCCAGGGTAAGTTCATGTGTCACCCAGGGAGATAGAGCGCAGCCATGGCAACACGGACACGCTAGTGCCCCTGCTGGGTCGGCTCAGCATGGCTAAGCTCGGCGCCGCCGGCCTCCGCACGCTGCTGCAGTGCCTCCACGTCGGCTGCGACGCGGCGCGCGTGCTGCGCCACCAGGCCCACTCTAGTGGCCCAGGGTAAGTTCATGTGTCACCCAGGGAGATAGAGCGCAGCCACGGCAACACGGACACGCTAGTGCCCCTGCTGGGCCAGGAACTTTGGCCTCGAAGCTCGTTGTAAACTGGGAACCCGGATAAGTTCGTAGTGGTTGAGGTGGATGGTGAACAGTCGCGTGCGTGGTCTCACCATGCAGTGGACATACCAGATCGCTACTCTGACAGGCCTCACAGTTCCTAAAGTTAATAAAGCTGAGGAAAGCACCCTCGGTTGGAAGCAGGTGGTGACAAGCTCAGCAAAAAAGTACAAGACGGTCACAACCTTCAGTAATGGAGACCAGGATTTTTGAAGTCTGCCTTTCCATTCCTCATTCAATCTTACCAGTTCCTACCTGTGCCCTGTAGTGTAGCGTAGCTATATTAAACAAATGTTGACTAATCTCTACGATTTCAGCGAAATACCCACCCTAGTGACCCGCCTCATCCAATACCACAAGGAAGGCGTGAAAATACCCGAAGACCTCATCGAGACGGTGATGCAGAAGGCCACAGAAGCGGGGCTCCCGCCGCACAAGCAGATAGGGCTCCTGGCGCTCAGCGAGAAGGGGCAGTTGCAGGACAGCGGGGACTTGGCTAAAGTCGCCCAGTATACTATCGACTTGTTGAAGACAGAGTTTGATGAGGAGTACGCTCGGGAGTTGACTGGTGAGTCTCGTTTTTTACATCCCTTTGGCCTCACCTTTTGTGTTCGGCCGAGCCTTGAAGACTTAAGCCGTTAAAGCTAGGCGCGTTATGCAGAACTGAGAAGACTCGTCTTAGTCCTGGCGACTCAAGTTTTTAAGGCACTGGCAAGCACTAACTCATAACAGTACTCACCTTGAACCGGCGATAGGGTTAAACATGGAGAACTAGAACCTCTGCTTGAACCTTCTTTTTGAGGACCTTATAGAGACAGAAGGTGCCTGCCTTCCACAAGCAAATTGTGCTGCTGTAATGGCGACCTGCTAAAGATCTAGGATGACTTATAGGATGATTACATTAACTTGGAACTTTTGTAAACACCTAGAAAGTTCTATGACAAGGTCGAATCAAGACGTCATTATAATGTTTTCCAGAGGAGCAGCTGCTGACAGAGGAGGGTCGACGGGAGGTGTTCCACAAACTGCTGGAGCTGGCGCACTCGTGGGCGCGCAGGAAGGCGCTGGTGGACGCGCTCGGCTGCTGGCCGGCCGCGCGGGACAGGTACCGGACCACCCGCTCATACAGAGAGGATAGGGCACAGCTGAATGCCATCTCGCTCTTATGTGGGCCAGCTCGACTGGGGAAATAGGTCTCCACTTTTTTGACTATGCGCTGAAACTTGGCACAGTCACATGTCACATGGTGTTAGAGAAATATGGCTTGAAATTAAACGCGGCGGGGGCATACTTCCCCCCGCCCCCCACTAACTGCGGGGGCTCTCGATGGCTCCCAGCCCGAATCCACTCAAGACCACCTAACCATCAACTGTGTCAAGTTTCAGCGCATAGTCAAAAAGTGCAAGGTCCCCATACAACGGATAGCAATAGCACACCAGCTATTACAGAAGACCGCAGCCATTACAACGCCAGTACTTGCTTTGTGAGTATAACCTCCCGAGGTTGCTCTGTGTTGTGTGGGACCTGCATTTGTCTCTAGCTGTCAACGCAACGAACCCTCCAATCGGAAAATTCAATAAAAGGTCGGCAGCGCTCTTGTGTATCCAAGCATCTATAGGTTTATATCCAGAGATCGGAAATTCGGGAGCTTTTATACCTAAACCTAGCAAAATCCCGGAAAAAGCGAAGCAAGTATGGAGTCGGCTTCTTAAAAATAATATTTTAATTATTTAAGTTCCGGGATTGTATAAAGCATTATGTAAAGCCTACCTTTTTTTTAGGTTATGACTATTTTCAGCGATTTTTGTCAACATACACGTTGGTAAACAGTTTTAACGACATACATTAGACAAGGACGGAAATGCAAAAATACCACGTGTGTCGCTGTAGGTTGATTACGAGGGTCAAACTGAAAGTTCTTAGAAAATCAAAAACTAAGCAATCAAGCAACTTATTACTTTTATTATATCTTTTCAAAATAGCCTCCCTTCACATCAATACATCGCTGCATTCGATAGAACCACTGAGAAAAGCACTTTGCCCACTCGTCCTTAGGGGTCTCTTCGACGGCCTTTTGAAACGCAGCCACTGCTTCGTCGGCGTCCATAAAACGTTTTCCTCGAAGTTTTTCTTTAATTTTTGGGAATAAATAAAAATCACAAGGTGCAAGGTCGGGGCTATAAGGTGGGTGACCCAGTAATTCCACGTTTGCCGTCGCCAAATAGTCGATCGTTTGCTTGGCGGTGTGCGATGAGGCGTTGTCGTGGTGAAGCAGGATCCTACTGCGAGGCCGTTTTTCTCGAACTTTTTCCAAGACAAGTGGTAAACAATTGTTAGTGTACCACTTCGCAGTAACTGTTTTTTGATCCTCTAAAAATAATTGTTGCGTAATGACCAGTCCTTCCGAAGAACGAGGCCACCATCTTTTTTCCCACACTTCGACCTCTCTTCACTTTAGTAGGCAACTCCTCGGAAGGAAACACCCACTCAGCAGACTGTCTTTTAGTTTCAGGATCATAACAGTAAATCCAGCTTTCGTCACCCGTAACTACGTCGAACACAGCATTTGAGTCACCTCCGTTGAATCTTTGACCCATTTCACGGCACCAATCAACACGACGGACTTTTTGGGCTTCTGTCAAATTATGAGGTATCCACCGGGCACAAAGCTTCCTCACCGCTAAATGTTCATGGAGGATTTTGTGGACTTGACTCATACCAATGGCTAAGCTTGTACGAATCTGCTGATAGGTTACTCTTTTGTCAGTCTCTATCATACGCCGCACAACACTGATGTTATCTTCAGTAGTCGCCGTAGAAGGCCGGCCCTCACGCAGATCATCAGTGAGATTAGTGCGGCCACGTTTAAATTCATTAAACCAGTTGTAAATAGTAGTACGAGATGGGGCTTCATCGTGAAAGGCCAATCGAAGTCTATCATAACTTTCTTGTTGACTTAAATTACATCGAAAGTCGTAAAAAATCATTGCTCGAAAATTTTCTCGCGTTAAATTCATGCTCACGTAGTACACACAATATTCAATTTGCCGCCAAATCGTAAAACAAATGACAATCGAGTGGAATTCGTACACAAAAATATTAAGAAAAAGTTCCATTTTCAAATTTTGAACTTATTTTTTTATTATATTTATTACAAGTGGCCAGTTCTAAAGACTTTCAGTGTCGCCCTCGTACCTATTCACTTTTGTGTGGCTATGTACATTTGTTTTAATTTATTGATTTAACAGAGATACTTACGTTTGAACCATTATTTTTAATAAAAGTTACAAAACAATTTTGGTTTGATGTTATCTAACTGTTAGTTAAATGAATATGTGAATTAAATAATATTTTGTAAATAGGAACAACTAAAATAGTTTATTTAAATACTTTAATACGTATGTGTTCATGTTATCCTAATTTTCGGTATTCCGGGAAATCCCTGGAAATTTAATACTAAAATTTAATTGAGTCCGCCTCCATGCTACTCAACAACAACGCGGTGTAGGTACTGGGGCCGAAGTTTAGGTATAAAAGCTCCCGAATTTCCGATCTCTATTTATATCTATTGGCAAATAATAGTACATTACTACAGAGGCCGGGAAGTAAGGTGTTGTCGGCCGGGTACACATATAGACGGCCGAACGTAGCAAGGTTGAATAGTTATGAGGCTGGCAACCCCTTTTCACGCCGAGGTAAAAATAAATAAAAAAAACCAAGAAATCAAACTTTAATTTTCATGGCTGAACCGCCGCTGGCCGTGATGCTGTGCCACAAATTGTGGAATGGAAATTAAAAAATTAAGAAATGCCATTACGAATCTCTCGTCTCGCTGCGCCTAATCGTGTAACTTCGAAGCTCATTATGAAGAACACAACGTCAATGTTTCATTGCATGTTTGAGAAAATATTATGTATTAATGTAATGAGGGCTATCAACGCGTGTGCGGCTTCGCTATATATTTACCAACTAATTCTTGTTGG
The DNA here is from genome assembly GCA_947578815.1 of Epinotia ramella. Taxonomy (NCBI): domain Eukaryota; kingdom Metazoa; phylum Arthropoda; class Insecta; order Lepidoptera; family Tortricidae; genus Epinotia; species Epinotia ramella. The sequence goes on from OX388203.1 coordinate 1,104,508, forward strand.
CAGGTACCCTCGCAGCCTGCAGTGCGAGTACTTGCACGAGCTGCTGTCGGCTAGTGACCAGCGCGAGGCGCGCGTGCTAGTCAAGCTACTGTTGCGCAGACCCGACTTGACTGACCAGGTACCGTCCATAAACTTATACACATATTCACATATCTAAGAATAGAAACAGATATGAATAAAAAAAAGACCGGGTTGCACTCCGGGAGTGCCGGCAGAAGTGAAAACTCAATAACATTGTAACAGTTATTCGATCAGGTCACGTGACATCTTACGGTGTCACCCTAAAAATGAATTTGGCGCAAATTTATAAACAATTATCAACTATTTAGGCGGACGGGCCGCGGGCGCGTTGGGTGCGACGGGAAATACAAATTTGTTTTTGCCATTGCCAGATATTTTTCAAAGCTTTATCTCTAGAAATAACGTCCAAATTCGAACTATTCGAATTTGCAAGAACAGCGGACGGCGGCGGTGAACAAAATATCAATTTGTTTTTGCTGTTGGTAAATATTTTTCAAAGCTTTATCTCTTTAGAAATAACGTCCCAATTCGAACTATTCGAATTTGCAAGAACAGTGGACGGCGGCGGTGAACAAAATATTAATTTGGTTTTGCCGTTGGTAAATATTTTTCAAAGCTTTATCTCTTTAGGAATAACGGCCAAATTCGAACTATTCGAATTTGCAAGAACAGCGGACGGCGGCAGTGAACAAAATATCAATTTTTTTTTTTCGTTGGTAGATATTTTTCAAAGCTTTATCTCTTTAGGAATAACGTCCAAATTCGAACTATTCGAATTTGCTCAATAGCAAAACGGTGAAGGACGCGTGAACAAAATTACAAATTTATCAGCATACTCTTACGAATAGCGTTCAGTTTTGAATGAAGTCGAATCGGCTAGCAGCAAAATATAAAAGTTTGTGACCTCCTTCACATCTGACGTCACAAAAAACTGTCACGTATTTAACAATTTTTCCCCATCCAAAAAAGTGCTCAGCGCCGCTAATGAAGTTTTCACTTCAAAAATATAAGACATAACATAAGATACAAGATACATATGTGTAAATGAAGTGGTTGATTGTGACACACGCAAAACTTGTTCCTGTAACAACTACTCGTACTCGCACAATTTGACAATATATTATTAAAAGCTGGTGTCGAATAGACCTCTCGCCACAATGCTGCAGTGGTTTACATAAAGCATTTGGAAACCCCAAGAAATTGTATTGTACAGTCAGCAGCAAAAGTAAACGTAACGTAAGCGGGTCAAGTGCTCAAAATGACACACGACTCTAATGTCAAGGGAATAAGGACTGTCTAGATCACTTAGAGCGTGTTATTTTGCGTACCTACTTCTGCTGCTGACTGTAGGTACCAGTACTAAATACAATCTAGAAAGCTTACTGTCTGACTGACTACGCGAGCCGAAAAAGATTATCACTTTGTCTTAGTGTGTCCCGTCCTAATATAGGTAATACTAATATCTATATCTGTATATACGTATAAATCATAAATTTTCGCAGAAAAAGTACGTATTGCTACTTACATTTTTTGTTAGTATTGTATGTGTATATTTTATTTTTAAAATGGCAATGAGTATAAGAGGTAATGTGTGTTGTACACACTGAACATCCTTTTGGTCTCGTTTTTCAGCTTATCTAAGGTCAATTTTGATACAGTCTATAGTGAAAATGCCCTTACATTCAATATTTGACAGCTGTCATCCTAGTACAATTTATGTCATCATATGTCATCATCGCCGTTTATTGTAAAAAAATCGAATCATAGTGACTTAGAACGTATTAGTCAACATTTGTCGAGGTTTTGGAAGATTCCGGCCATGTCCGTATAATGAAACGTCATTGGGAAACCCTTATTGAAGTGTATCTGTATTTCAGGAAGTGAAATGGCTGACGGAGGAGGTGTCTGGCGCAGCGGCGGTGACCGCGCTGTGGGTCATCCTGCTGGCCAGGAGCGAGGCCGCCAGGGAGGACATCCCCGCGCTGGCCGCCAGGAACAGGGTGAGCACAGGGTTCCGATAGCTCCGTTGGTAGCAGTAGCAGCTACTAGCCACGTATGCAACAAGTTCCAATCTTACTCAGAGCATTCATTTTTTCAATCTATCCCTTTAATTTGCTTAATACCTACAAAGATTTAATAATAAATTAGAAATATCATGGTAAGAAAACTACATTCGTTATTGACTATATGCACAGATTAAAGAATACAAGTACAGATACCCAATCTCATAGAGCAAAAGCGTACCGTCCTAATGTAGGCAATTCTGTATACAATTTTAGTCTCGTAGCTACACCAGTAGATGCAGTATCCGAGCTACCACGGCTATGACGCTGTCAGCCTTTAGTAATACATTGAGATATCACCAGATGGCGTTGACTTCCCGGGCAACAAATAAGAGTATTTTTGATTTTTTCGATATAAAAGTAGTATTTTAGAGACAATATTACACATCACACAAAAATATACATAACCAAATGCTTAGAGCCTGTGGTTCCATAGAACTTTCGCGACCCGTAATGGCGCCATCTAGTGACAGTACCCAATAATACGTAGCAAGCTTGAAAGCTTACTCGTATAGTACGAGTTACATGGATTTAATATCAATTTTATAGCATTTACTAAACTTATAAAATATACCTTTATTGTATGTGCGGAAGTATGTTTGTGATATAATTAAGGTACGTTGAATTTATTAAGGTGTAAAAATCATTCTATCTTCACGATTACTGGTTCAAATGTTTCGCTCGGTACCTGTGTCGCCATCTATGAGTTCTTTTTAGTATCAATTATACGTTGTTCTAGTTGGGAGGCCATGCTATATGTCATAATTATATCTATGTCTAATTTATAACGAGTTGGCTGGTGAGATGTTATCTCCCTAACAAAAAATATGAGTTCAATCTGACTTCGTGATACATACACAGATTCTGTAAAAAAGGTCTCTATTTTCCAGGACGATATTTTTTAAATTAATAAAATGTTTCGGGCACCATCTAGTGAAACTACAGTGTCCTACGCTTCTAAATTACCTTCGACACTTATGACTTATGAATCTTATGATCCCCTACAACAGATAATACTTTTCATGAAGGTGAGCATAACTACAATACTAACTTTCTGTTACAGGACCACATCGAAAAGCTCGAAATAGAGGACGAACTAATCAAAGAGCTCCTCGACAACGACTTGTTCATCAAACTGGTACCCACCCCGCTCTACTCTTCTATCATAAACTACATCCTCAGCAGAGAGTCCACTGACTCGACCACCGTGTACACCGTGTCGTGGGCAGTGACTGCGCTGTGTAAACATAACTACACGGCCGAGGCCGGCCAGTTGGAGCTGATGACTATGGGTGTGCCCGCGGCGTTGCGCGGCTTTACGCAGACGGTGCAGTATTGCAGGAACTTGTTTAAGCAGTAGGTTAAGGAATAAATTATTGAATTAATAAATGGTGCAATCGGAACTTGTGTTTTAATGTCAGCTCTTGGTCCTTGTTGGCGCGTTTATCTGAATATTTTTAAGATCGTGAAGATTTCTATAGATAATCGATTTCACCATATCAATTAAGTGAAAATCATGAAAATGTATTAGAAGAGTACATCCGACATAAATAGAAAGGATATACTTGCAAGTGCGTATGTTATGATATGAGATATATAACAAGAACTTATTTCGTAGAAAGTAAAAGAAGGAGACTACTAACACCACCTATTAAAAAGTATTTACTGCGATTTTAGATTCGATTCCGTACAAGAATGAATCATTCCAAGGTGCAATCTACGGGGACAGAAAAAGTTTCGCATTTATTCGTTTGAAATATGAAAATAAATCATAAATAAATAAGTTAGAATTATCACGTTATGGTGCGTACAAACAAAAAACAATGCAGTCACAAAACGTCGAAAGCTGTCAAATAAATGTCATATGATTTTGAGGTTATGTTTCCTTACGCACAAAATACATAACAAATTCTTAAGAAATAAGGAGCCCAATCTACTTGAACCATGCTAAGTGCGATTAGAAACACATTACGTGTTCCCGTGACCAGCGTGGCGCGGATGTTCCAGACCTCCGTGCCCCTGGAGACGGAGAAGTTCGACCACAAGCGGATTCCGGCCAGCGACGAAGGTGTTCAGGGCGAGAAGATCGTAGACTTGGACGCGGTGCTTAAGCAGTTAGTTCAAATAATCTTCTCTTCATTCACCATCATCATATAGATAGATCATAGAGTGCCGAAGTGATCGATCCTCTTTATTCATCTGTTTGGTTTGTAGATTATTAACAATCTTTTCCTTTCCCATCTAAAATGTATGCTGCTGCATCCCTAGATTTAGGTTTTCTTAATACCTATTACTTTGTATTTAAATTGTGAATCATTATTAAAGTTATCTATTCAGTAGATCCTACTAATATTAAAAATGCAAGTTTGGATATTTAGATGTTTGTTACTCCATCATGCTTAAACGGCTCAACCGATTTGGATGAAATTTTGAACAAAGATACTTTATAGCCTGGATTAAAATATAGGACAGTTTGGTTCCCATGCAGAGAAAATTGCGGGTGGACGCTAGTTCATTGTGTAAATTCATGATACTTACTCTTTACTCTTACTCCTTACAGAAAACAAAACCTCTTCCCAACCCTAGAATCTGACGACCAGCTATTTGATGGGACACCATATAAGCAGCTGCCGATCTGCAACATTCGCGTGAGCCACAACAACACCATCGTCACCATGACCGACCATGTGGGCACTGTCAAGCTCATCAAGTCGTGCGGCATGGAGGGGTTCAAGAATACTAAGAAGGGAACTAATATTGCTGCACAGACTACGGCTGTTAGCTTAGCCACGGTGAGTTGTTATTTGTTCATTATTTGTTCATTATTTGTTCATTATTTGTTCATTATTTGTTCATTATTTGTTCATTATTTGTTCATTATTTGATGCGTACAGTTGATGTCTAAGATGGTTTACACTTTCTCACCTCATTCCTGTATAATATAGCAAACACTATACAGGGAGGAACATTTCCTTGGACTAAGCTGAAAGGACAGTGTTATATAAGTGACGTACAAACGATCTATTATAAATGTTAAGCTGGATTTAAAAGAAAAAAAAAAACATAAAAATCGAAATATTTTATCTTAGTGACAACCCTAATACTATACATAGTTATTATTTTCATTTGAAATTGACACATGTCACAAGTCACAAGAATCTTGCTGACTTCATTGAATCTGCTGGATAGGGTTGAACATACAGTTTTTTTCACCAAAGTTTAACAAGTATGAAGCTTTGTAAATTCCGTAAATAATTGATTGGTAAACTCAGTTCCTTGGTCAGTCACGATGGTTAGTGGAAGTCCGTGATGTGTGCAATAAATCAAGAGAGCGAGAACTACGCTTATCGCAGTTCCATCGCACAAGTGGTATGCCTGACCGTACTTTGAGAAGACATCTATGAATGTTAGGTACTTCTCGTTTTGGGCTGTGAACAGGTCCATATGGACGACTTCGAAAGGTTTACTAGGTGGGGGCACGATATTAAATTGCTGTCGAATTGGGTTTCTGTCGTACTTTGCCTGGCCGCAAATCGAGCATTCATTTATGAATTTGGTTACACTATCCTTCATTTTGGGCCAGTAGTACCGGCGGGATAAAGCCAAGTAACACTCGTTAATTCCACGGTGATTTGTTTTACCCTCATGATACTGTCGGATTAGATGCTGTTGTTTCAGAAAATCATTAACGTTTTCTACTTCATTTTTTGTTAAAACTAACTTCATGGCAGAGCTTCGGAATTTCTCTTGTAAAATTGGTACTATTGTATACATCCTTAGCGAAGGTGTAATTAATAAAGCGGTCTTTACCCTAGGATTAACGTGCTCTTTAATTGCATCAACTAAATCGTTTTCTGTATCTCGGTAACCGTTAGAAATATTAATATGGTTACTAGGTGAGAAGTAAAGCACTAAACCTGATCTATATCCCATTTGCTTAAAAGTCCATCGATCTGTTCCACCCAGTATATGTTTATCTTTGATCTTGACTGTATGAATACGTAAACCCAGATATAACTACCAAGTATGTTTATGGCACTCAAATTGTATTGACCCAGTTTTTGAGTATATCAAACAATTACAAAAAAAACATATTTATGTACATGTTAAGATTATTATTGATTCATCCTTGATCCCATAAAAATCTTGTGATTGTGTCGGATTTTTTTACAAGAGTAATTTCAATTTTTTTACAGAAAGCAATTGACAGAGGCTTCAAGACAATCAGGGTCAGAGTGAGAGGCCTGGGACCTGGCAGATTAGTAAGTATATAACCTGCTATGCAACTGGCATTATTTGACAAAAACCCCTGACACAATAACTTAAATTTTAGTTTTAGCTATATTGTAGTGCCCTCAGGGTTTCATAGCTGAACAAATATAAAGGTACTGGTACACATGCTGTGAGTAGCATGCTTGTTTGAGCATGCTCAATTATTATATATGCAAATAGCATGCTACTTACTAGCAACATCTGGGGGCACAGCGGTGCCCCCGCCAAGTCGAGCAAAAGAGCGGCACGGCCGTAACATCCTTTTCTCGAAGCAGTTCAGGCCATTTTCTACCCCCCTATAACTTCGTTGTGGATAAAACTAGAAGCCTGCATTTTCATTAACCAAGCACGCATTGTATAAACACGTTATATTTCAAATTTCATTCAATTTGAACCAGAGGTTTAAGATTTATAACTAGTCAGTTTCTTAATTTTGTCACTCACTGACTGACTCACCGATCATCAAAAGTCTAAGGCACTTCTAGCAGACATAGAAGCTTCAAATTTAGAATACAATTAGTGTTTAGTGTATAAATAAAGGGAACACTAAAAAAAAAGCAGTCCAGTTTTCTAGATACACCAACTGCATACATAACTTTGTAATCCCATATAAACATATTGGATTACAAAGTTATATTTGCAGGGAATGGGGCAAAAATAAACTGCATTACTAACTTTGTAATCCCATATAAACATATAGGATTACAAAGTTATATTTACAGTGAATGGACAAAAAAATAAAAATCAAGAATTGTCCAATTCCTTCTCCATGTTTGTAGGATATTGATAGCACAATAACCTACAAAAAGAAGTGAGATCCCATAAAAACATTCCATGTAAAAAAGAGGCCAAGTCTCGAAACTCTTCCACCATAAAAAGTTGTGAGATATTTCGTAGTACCAAGTCTCAGGCATTCTTATTACTCTTTATTTGCTAGCTAAATGAAATTTTGTGACTTGGTAATCACACAATAGTTACTACATAGTTGTAGGTATGCAAAAATCCATAAATGCAGTAAAGTTGTGTGATTGCCAAGTTGCAGATTTTTATTTAGCTAGCAAATAAAGAATAATAAGAATGCCTGAGACTTGGTACTACGAAATATCTCACAACTTTTTACGGTGGAAGAGTTTCGAGACTTGGCCTCTTTTTACCTGGAATGTTTTTATGGGATTACATTTACACATGCTATTTGCTCGGAACTTGCTAGTTCCGCTTTCGTGCTACTAAAGAGCATGTGTAACAGTACCTTAATGTACCATCTTGTATTTACCTATGAAAGCAATAAAGATACTGATTACTGATTACATCACAGATCTACTTTCAATTATAAAAAAACTCTCAATTGGCTCATCTGTTTCGGAGCTATCATGCCATCGCCTCTTGTTTGCGAGGTTAAAAATGGCTTCATTAAATCAGAAGAGATATAGCACAACTATACTATATTTTATCTCCTATCTGTACTGTACCTTGTACTAAATGGGTAATTACCAGGGCTCGGATTTTACATCGCACGGTAAGACGAAAGAAAACTATGGAGTCGATATTAACATTACAACTTTACTCATATTCATACTCACTCATTTTCCTAGTCCCGTAATTATTATATATTTATCATGCTGTCAAATTTCAACTTAGTTGCATACCTAGTTATCCAAACCATATTGTTGCGATAGACTTAACGGTGGGTACTGGCCGCTTTATTTAATTGCCTCTTGTTTCAATCATTGACGGCTTTAGACGTGTCATTTATTTAAGTTTGCAATTAGTGCATATATTAATTAACTTAATTATTTCGTGAACATTTTATTATTTAGCTTATAATGTAATAAACATGGTGTGGCGGTTAACATTTGTATTTACAATATAATAAACTTTTGGTATTAATTAAATGAATGAGTATGAGTATGAATATGAGTAAAGTTTTAATGTTGATATCGACTCCATAGTTTTCTTTTGTCTTATCGTGCGATGAAAAATCCGAACCCTGGTAATTACGTATGGCGTCCAGCCGTATTATTTAGCCGCAGTATTTACTAGCTCTTTAGCTATTGTCTTATACGATAAAGTAATTCAATACCATTTTTTTTTCAGGCAGCAATAAAGGGTCTCCAAATGGGTGGTCTCCAGATAGTGTCTATAACAGACTCCACCCCAGTGTCATGGAACCCCCCTCGCCCGCGGAAGGCTAGACGACTTTAACTTATCTTATTTAGATTACTTAGTAGTTGATATACAATATTCAAATTATTGGTTATTTAAAATAAAAAATCTGTATAAAAAATATGCTTTATATTATCAGTCTACCCTCCCACCCCGAGAGAGGTTGACGCGCACGACCGTTATCCGGTTTAAAAATGACTAAGTGTAATTCTTGTAACGTTATCATTAACGAACTATTAGCTTTCATTCAAAACAAGCTTAATGTAATGGACGATGAGAGCATAGTGCTAATATGCAGTCGCGCGTTCAGTGCAACGGAAATTCGCATTGCTAAAACTCTTGTCTACGAGGCGGTCCCTAGCGAGCAACGCCTCACCGTGAGAAGAAATGAGGGAAAAACACAGCGGGAACTCGAAGACATCGTGAAATTTCTAAGATCAGCGGATCCCGACAGTGTCCCAATATTTGTGGCGCAAAAGCTAGCTAAGCTACCCCCAGTGACATTCGATCATATTGACGTGACCCGGTTGTTAAAGGACATCGTGTCCCTGAAATCAGATATTGCGAACATTCACCACACCTATGCCCCACTTGATCAGCTTGAATCACTACAGACGCAAGTAGAACGGCTGAAGAACTGCATGCGTGCACCTATTGTACCCGCGGTGTTGCAAACTGCTAACATGTATAGGACTATGTTAGAAGACAGTGGACCTAGTGGAATCCACGTCGACTGTGATGATGATAAAATAATGGATTCACCGCTCCAAACTAGGCGGGATGTTTTGACAATACAAACGCAGTCTCCGGCCTTAGTCAGCAATCAAAAAAGTCATAATCTTAGTAACGGCAGTGCGCCGATAGCTGACACTACGCAGTGTCTACTTAGTACTAAAACACAGAGCGCAAATGTTCCTACGATACCGCCGGGAAGAGTTGCGATACCTAAGCCTAAACCTAAAGTGCAGCGTCATAAGAAGGCGCCGCAAGATGACATGCCTGTAAAAGTTCAAGCGCCAATAAGTAGTCACTCAGAAATACCGGCAAAGGATACTGCTGACTGCTCGGAAACTGATGCTGATGGTTATGTAATGGCAACCAACCGGAAAAAGAGGTCTCGCAACAAAAATATCGTTGGATCTGCAACGAACATCGTCAGCAGTTTGATTAGAGCAGCTACTCGGACGGCTAACGCCTACGTTGCAAACCTAGATAGTTCCATCTCCACCCAGCAACTAGCTGATTATATAAAAACAATCGGCGTTACAGTTCTAAGAGTCGAGAAATTACCTGCCAATGAAAAAGTAACCTACAACGAATTCAAGGTCATAGTTCCCTGGGACAAACTTAACTGCATAATAAAATCAGATCTTTGGCCTGCGGGTGTAGTAGTTGGCCGATATTATAATAATAATACCCGAAAGGGTGTTCCTAAGAAATCATCTTCGCGAAATTAAAAATAGCGTCAATCAATTGTAGGTCCGTACGACGATCTACTAAATTCATTCATGATCTGTGCTGTGATAATGATATCGTACTAATTCAAGAAACATGGCTGCTGTCGACGGATATTCATTATCTAAACACTATTCATAATGATTATAATAGTGCGGGTACATCGGCGGTTGATAGCTCGGCTGGAATACTACGCGGCAGACCGTATGGCGGAGTAGGTATACTGTTCAACAGCAAACTTAAAGTGGTAACGATAGAATGCGACACACCGAGACTCTGCGCGATAGAAATAAGCACTTCCGATTCCAACACTATTCTTCTTATCACAGTTTATATGCCTACGGCAAGCACGGACAACTTTCCGGAATACTGCGAATTACTGGGCAAAATACACTCCATAATTGAAGTCAGAGGAACGACCGATTGCCTAGTCCTAGGAGATTTCAACGCGGATCCTGCGCACCGTTTCGGACAAGAACTAGAAATGTTTTGTTCGGAATATAACTTAAAATATGCCGACAACCTTTTACTTCCGCCACACACATACTCATACGTCAGCGACGCGCATAACACCACTAGTTGGCTCGACCACTGCCTGGCGACTGAGAGCGTGTTTGGTGCGATAACTGCATTGTACATAGACCTAGCGGTCGACTGGACAGATCACCGGCCTATGTTCGTGGAATTGAAACTCGATTCGCTAACTGCATGTTACAACACTACAAACACAAACCCGCCAAAATTGAATTGGAAGACATGTACGACAATGCAAATTGAAAAATATACGCATACCGTTAATAAACGCATCAGTCGATTAATGGCTGAGAACATTGACTTAGAAATACCGAGCAATATCGATTACTGTTACAAAAAGGTAGTATCGATATTGCACAATGCAACTCGGGCTGCTAGGTATAATCGCAACAAGACGCGAAAGAAAACTAATATAATTCCGGGCTGGAATAGATACGTGGCGGAAAAATATGCCGCTTCTAGGTGCGCGTTGCGTCTATGGCACGAAGCTGGATGTCCCGTTACCGGGGTGGCGGCCGAGCGACGTAAACAATGCCGAGCGCGATTTAAATCGGCCTTGCGTTATTGTCAAAACAATAATGAGCAAGTTGTTATGGACAATATTGCAAGCGACATGGAGCACAAAAATTTCGGAAAGTTTTGGCAAAGTGTAAACAAGATTCTAAAAACAAATTCTAGCTTATTGATGGACAGACGGACGACAGTGACATAGCAGAAACGTTTAGCATTTTGTTCACACAACCGAAGCCTGTTATAACCTACCGGGCTCAAGAGAGACTTGACACCGACTCCGAGGTACCATTTACGATTACCGCGACCGACCTAGCTAAAGTAATCAGGCAAATGACGCGAGGGAAGTCTCCTGGCTTGGACGGGCTGACCGTTGAACACTTTAGATACGGGGGACCTGCACTGCTGCATATGCTGGCTTCGCTTTTTACAATGATTATTAAGACCGGTCACTTACCGCAGGACCTAACGGATACTGTGATTGTACCTATTTGCAAGAATAGAAGGAAAAATGTCGCTAGCTCAAGCAATTACCGCCCTATTGCTCTTGCAAATATGATAGCACGACTATTAGAAAGGGTGCTTCATCAGCTCGCCGCTCCTTATCTGTATAGTGCCGACACCCAGTTTGGTTTTAAAAGTAATGTCTCGACTACCTCGGCCATCTATGCATTCAAACAAATTGTGGGATACTATAAGTCCAGGAAAACGTGTGTATATGCCTGTTTCCTGGACTTGAGCAAAGCCTTCGATAGGGTCGATCACCAACTCCTTTGGGAGAAACTACACACTCGAAAAACACCCACACCAATCATCAAGGTACTGGAGAAATGGTATTCCCAGCAGAGAAACGTCGTGAGATGGAAAGGCGAACTATCCGAAGCCTCATTATTGAATTGCGGTGTCAGGCAAGGTGGCAGCATGTCGCCAGCGCTGTTCAATGTGTATATGGACGGGTTATCGCAGGCCCTGACACAGACAGGAGTCGGTTGTTCCATTAACGGCACGATGACTAACCACTTGTCATATGCGGACGACATGGTTCTACTTGCTCCATCGGTGGCGGCTATGCGGGAGTTACTCACAGAATGCGAGAGATATGCGAGCCAGCACAATATGACCTATAACCCTGACAAGTCAGAATTCATGCTGATGGAGGCTACAAACATGCCGACACACGTACCTCCGCTGCTGCTGAACGGTGTGCAGCTACGTCGGGTGGATGAAGTCAAATATCTTGGCCACATTCTACTGTCTAATATGAAAGATCACGCAGACATCCAGAGGCAAAGACGAGCTATCGCAGTACGAGCGAATATGCTAGCCAGGAGGTTCGCTAAATGTAGCAAGGGCGTCAAAAGGCAGCTATTCCTGAGCTTCTGTACCAGTGTGTACACAGTAGAATTGTGGTCAAACTTTACATGCGCTGCCGCTCGAGACATGCGCGTGCAATATAATGACGCGTGGCGTGCCTTGTTTCGGTTGCCGCGCTGGTGCAGCGCGAGCGCGATGTTCGCGGAGGGGCGCGCGCCGGGCTGGCCCGCGCTGCTGCGCGCGAGGACCGCCACCGCCAGAAAGGCAATTTACACTTCCTCCAACACACTGCTCTCGGCGGTGAGAGAGTGGGACGCCAGCCCGCTGCATGAGCGCTGGAGGGAGTACCACAGGCCGGTCGTCGCAGGATCGGGGTGACCCGCGGCGTTCAGCAAGCCCAGCCCATATATTTAATGTTTTAATAATTAACAACAATTTGTAATACTTAACTATAATTTAATTTAATTTATTTCGTAACATTTGTATTTAATTTAATCCAATTATTTTGATGTAATTGCTAATATGGACTTGTTCTGGAGTAAATTATTTTCATTTCATTTCATTATTTACAACCTATATACCTAGACATTAAGGGATTTCAGATGGAAGAAACTTAATCATATAGCTTATCCTAGCATACATCCCTCGCATTCTGTACAACAGACAACGAAGACAACGAAGACTGCCTTATCCTGTCCGTATTAAGGTGAAATACGCTCAGGCCGATTTTTAGAAACTACCTAATGGTATTATTATAAAATTCACTTGATAGCAAATTAAACCGAAAACTCCCCAAATCGGCCTGAGCCTACCTTGCCTTAATCGCAGTTGCGAGCATGACAGACTTGCATAAGTTTAACGTTCAAGGCAATGCAATGACGGAAAATTATTCAATACTGCTAGTTTCGCCAATTCTAAAACATCAAAAACACCAGTAACATGCTCCAAAATCTCCAATGTAAGAGAACTGTGAAGTCTGTGCACTCTTGACACACTTGAGTGTCCGATCAGAACCCATATTTGGATTGGGTCTGCCGCTTGGACATTCTGTTGTTGGCCCATTGGTTCTGCAGCTCCACCTCGTTAGCTTTAGCCTGCCAAATAAATAATATATCATTAATAAAACATGGCACACAAATTGTGGTCATTCAAATCTTTTTTCAATGAAAACAATTGATCAACACGCTGCTCGACATGCGCTTGCTGTGTTTGAGTTCCCGCGCCAAACGGCCATCATTTGGACGTCGCTCTCACACTAACCAATTAGCCATAAGCCCGCCTGCAGGAATAGCCCGCGCGGGGCACCTTACATTACTACTCCTGATAATAGAGACGGTTATCTAGTCTAGTAGTTTCCTGGCTTGCTCTAAGAGCCCGCTCCCGGGAGCCAATCGTACGCGGATTCACTTTCTCAAACCAAGCGATCTACGGCGCTCATTTCTGCTGGCTAAAAAAACAGAGATGGCACGGTACCTGGTGAGCGAGATAGGTGATCTGGTGCTTCCTCTTCTATGCTATCTGGATGCCTTCGCGTTTACACGAGCCATAGGAAGCCTACCTTTCATTACTATCAAAATCGAGGACTTCGTGTAGAGGCTACTTCCCAATGCACGGTATTATGACGCACTACTCACTCTATGTATTCGAAATTATAATGTTCGTAAGGAACAATCTTTCTTCTTTCGATACCGTAAATGCGATTGGCAAAACACTCCGCCGCACTGGGCGTTTGAGAACAGTTCCCCGTCGCATGGCACTTGCAGGCAAGAACCCGCGTGTCATTGGGCCTACCTACTACGAGCGACTGCCCGCTGATCTTAGACAGGAACCATCTGACGAAGCATTTCGACGCCGCCTTAAATACCTTTTATTGGAAAATCCATTATACTCAGTGAAAGAGTATATGAGTCTGGACTTGACATGTTAAATTATTATTATTACCTATTTAAATTTGTATGATAGTTATAAAGAATCATAAAATGTAATAATGTCAGTCATACAGTATACAAAACTTAAGTCCAAATATTACATGAGTACTGTAAGCCAGTCAGTTTAGTCAACCCCGTTCGTTATCGATTTGTATGATTATGATTTGACTTTAAATGTATTGTGTGACGTATTTAAATATTGTAAAAAATGACGATACCTAAAGGTTGATATATTTGTGTTCTTTTGCTTTTGGTTTGTTTCTTCTATTTCCTTGTTATTGTGTTCTTACATTTGTTGACATTCTCTTAATATTTCTCTGTTTTTGACGATCGTGATAATAATTCTTATTTTTTTGACATGTATGCAAATCTGTAATGTAATTTATTATCATGAAATAAATAATCTAATCTAATCTAATCTATATATCTAATAAGCGAGACGGTAATCTAGTGGTATCTCTTGCTTCTGCCGACTGGTGTAGGTACTCGCCGTCCGCTATTGGAAGTCTTCGCACATACGTTAGCCATAGGAAGCCCACCTGCGGGAGTAGCCCACGCGTGGGGCTCCTATTTTTAATTAGCACACATAATAAGCGAGACGATAATCTCCCGCTCACGGGAGTCCGCCACACAAGCCACGTGACCTGTGGCACTCCTTATAGCAGGCTACAAAATTTAACTTACCTATCCTACCCTACATAACTAGCCCTGATAAACGAGTTTCCTGGCTCATTGCTGCGTTAGCTGTAAGAGCCCCGCTCGCGGGAATCAGCCCGCAGGCGGGCCACCCTCGCAAACCCATTGACCTGTGGTGTTCTTTCACACTACGTACCTGGTGAGCGAGATAGGTGATCTGGTGCTTCCTCTTCTGCTGGCTGGTGGGTTCGTTCCCGCGGCGCTTGCTGCTGGACACGCGCTTGCTGGTGTCGTCCGTGAGCCCCCGCGCGAGCCACTCGCGCGCGTCCGCCAGCACCTCGCTCTGGTTCACGTCCACTATCTGGATTTCCTCGCGCTTGCGCTTGCCGCGGGTGCCGCACAGCTTCAGTATCTGGAAGTTTGGTTGAGAAATATCAATGGACGGGGGTCTGGATGATACCTTAGAGGGATAGGTAAGTTCGCGTTAATATAAATGCTTTTATATTATCTATTATTACTAGTTAAAGAAAAAATTACAATGCAGAAGAAGTTCAACACAAAATGTACTGTGTAAAACAGTGTGTATGTAATTGTGTAATTCTGCATTTGCGTAATAAACTTATTTTCTTTCTTTCTAAAATACATAGAAGGTTATGTATAATTCAGAACTTGACGAAAGACTAAAGATCCACCCACCCATTCAAGATGAATATGTATCCATAATTGGAGTAAATAAATTGTGAAAAAAACAAAATAAATTGAGACTTAATGAAATGACTTTTCTTCATTTAGAGACTGACTGGCCATCCTTTAACCTGCATATTGTCCTAAATAAAATGCTCACCGCCTCTTCATCCAAAGTGCCACTACTTGATCCTTGGTCTGAGTAGCCATTCCCGTAGCTGGCACCCTCATCATACCCAACACTACTAGATTCAGCGTATTCCGGCTGCACTTCATTCTCAACCGTATCAGCCTTGAAATAGGATTGAATATCCCTTGGCTGCTTTGGAACTGAAATTTGAATTTCTTTTTTTGTAACTTTCTCCTTAATGTTCAAAGGCATGTCTTCCGGCAGTTCCACAGGTTTGTTTATGGAGAAGAAATCATTTTGCACTTCTTCATCACTGTCATCTGAGTAGTCTATGGCCTGACTCTCTGGTTTACTTTTTTTTATTGAGGGCAATGGCTCTTTTTTCTTTACGGCTGTTGGCTTGGGTTTTTGTGTGAGGACATGAGGTATTAAGGATCTAGTTGTTGCTAGGACTGAGGCATTTCTTGGTTGGGGCAGCATACTTAGTAGGCCGGACTTTTTCTGGAAGAAAAAAAAAAGTAACAAAACTGCCATGCTTATGATAACAGCGGTAACTCTGTTCGGAATATTATTCAATTGTTTACTTTATTTGAATTAGAGTCTGGGGCTTGTCATATATTACATCATCGTTTTTTGTCGATTTTTGACCATCCCTATCATCCTGTTAATTCTTTAAATGATCACTACCGTCATCCAATGGTCAGACCCCCTCCCCCCCATAATTCTTATTTTTTTGACATGTATGCAAATCTGTAATGTAATTTTTTATCATGAAATAAATAATCTAATCTATGTGAGTTTAACTGTTTTATTAGTAGTATTTTAGACAATGTCACGAAAGTTTAAATCCGATTAATGATTAGTTTATATATTAATTACACTTAGTTTCCATACTAACTCGTCCAATTTAGTGTTACTTTTCTTTATTATAAATGTCACTTACCCCATCCACTTTCTTGGGTTTTGCTGCACGTGCTTTGTCTTCTACATCTCTGAACTAAAATTAAATAAAAATATTTAGTACCTGATTCAATTAGCTGTATACAACTGCATAAATTAAAAATGTAATACACCTCCAACACAACAAACATAGCTAAATACAGTAAAAACGATCTCAACAGACAACACATTCATCTTAAATAAAACTACACTCAAATTGGTTCATCCGTTTGGGAGCTATTATGCTACAGGCAGGCACATAGATACACATGTTAAGCTTATATTTGTTGGGTTTGAAAGAGTGTGATTTACAGAAACTTCTATCTGCCTGGATTTTTTTATTGTAATGGGTGTGAAACTAATGATTAAATGTTTCATGAATCGCGATGGCAAATAATATAGGCAAAATGGTGGTAGTTATAGAGTAAACATCAAATTGAAACTAATAACTTACATCACTAAGTAATGGCACCGTAATTTTAGCCTTAGGCTTTACTATAGGGATATCAGTTTCTTTCTTGTGTAGAAATTCGTCGTCTTCCTCCAACACAGAGAGCTTTTTGGTCGAGGGCTGGGGCAGCAGATTAAACAGGCTCTGGTTTTGAGGTTCCACGTCATCCTGTGATACTGGCTTAGATCCTGAGGGTACTGGAACTAATGAAAGTTAATTGACAACACAGATTTACTGTGCAGTCATTGAAAACAATGCAGATATTCGACAGATAGTGATTGAGGTCCTTACGTTCATCTTTCTTGTTTATAATGACCGCAGTAGCGGTAGCCCCTTCACTTTCTTCATCCTCAAATTCACTGGAATCACTATTGTCGTAAGCCACTAAAGCCATGATAGCATAATGGATGAATATATTAAATTTTATACAATTTTACAGTGTTTATTTTCGACTTTTGACCAAAGAATCTTTTCTTTTGACATTACATGAAAATGGCATAAACCACAGACTCGTTAAGGTAAGCGCATCCCAAACCATGTAATTTATCACAACAACTGACTGAGGTGCAGCGAGAATTGGAACGAGAGAACAATATAAACATCTCATTCTAACTATAGTTGCGTCTCTGTCAGTTATAATAAATTGCATCGTTTGTAATGTGCTTTTGATCAAAAATCGTCGCAGTCGGGACCTAATTTTAGAAAAAAAATAAACAACAAGTCAACACTCCAACACTGTCAACATTACGCGAATTTTCCAATTTTTTCCTGAGAATTTCAGCCAATTCACCGAGAAATATCCAAAGTAAAGTGTGTTTTGCTCTATTGATATCCAAAGTAGTTCTTTCGTTTCTAAACACATAGCTAAATTGGTACCCGAATTGTGTTCTTCGCTGTGAAAACTATTATAAATACATTGCCAGAGGTTAGGTACTTACTTTGGTGTATATTTTCACCAACTCACCCCTTCACAGTAAAAGTATTTAAGGGTAGAAAGATCAGTAGCTTTACAGCATCATGCCAAAGAAATTTGTGGGTGAAAACAGCAAGGCTGTGGCGGCACGGCAACGCAAAGAGGATGCCAAGGTTGAGCAAGATTCGAAACTCAAGAAGATGGTTGAGGATGCGGCGTGGGAAGACAACGACGACAAATTGAAAAAGAAACAACAGAAAAAGGTCGGTATTTGTATAACTTGTTACTATACTTCAATGACCATCTTGTAGCACTTTTGCTATGACTAATTTTGTACCACCCCTTTGTTAGGTGATCTCATTAAATATATTGACGTTTTACGTACGTATTAAAAATAATTATTTCTGCAGGCTGCTAATTGTCTATTGATGTAGACAGATATCCTATAAGACAACCCAATTGCCTTTAACTGACAATGTGGCCTTAGCTAATTGAGTTTTTCTGTGGCCTTAGCAAAGTATGATTTGAAGTTAGTAAATAAGGTCAAGTATTTTTATATGAATTAAACTGTCTCCGGGCACACCAGACAGAATAAAAACAAGAAAATCTTGTGCAGCCTGACACAAGAAATTTACAATACTAGTGTGTGGTCCTAACAAAATACTAATCATATCAATGATCAACAACAGAATGAAACTGGAAAAAAGAGGTTGTATTAAGTTTTTCTAGTGTGAATTAAATCTAACAGGTTTTAAGATACTCAATTAAATCAAAGTCAATTATTTATTCTACAAATAAATACTTCATACATACTGACCTGAGACTCCTCTAGTGTGCATTCTATGGATGAGTGTAACATCTTTTACATAATTCCTTATATTTCAACAGGATGAGCAAGAGAAGAAGCGTCTAGAGCAGCTGCAGAAGAAGCAAGAGGCAAAGGCTTTACTGGAGAAGGAGATGGAATCCATAAAGACCACCCCGAAGGTCGCGCCCGCGCCCAAGATCACGCGCGCGCAGATCGCCAAGATACAGGAGAAGAGTGTCAAGCCAGAGCCTCCAAAGCCTGCGGTGAGACTAAATAAGTTACTGACAATTTTTTATAGGTACTACTGACTACTTTTTTGCAGTAATCAACTAGCTAGAAAGCCTAGAAAACAGAGATTGTTCTAATTGGGCTCATTTGAACAATCTTCTCTCATCTCATTTGAAGTTGCATCTGTGGCTATCATCAGATTAGCTTGGTGGCACCATAATATATCATTGTCACCAAATTTATACAAGAATGCATGTTTTCAGCTCAATCTGGCAATTGTTTGCACATCTTGAAGGATATCATACCTACTCACTTACTAACAAACAGTGCAAATAAATATAAAGCTCGTAAAAAAAGTAAGAGTCAAACTCGTGCAGTATGGCACAAGACCGAGTCATCCCTACATTATTATTTTAAACCATTGGAGCTGTAATAACTTTCCAAATAATGATACTACCAGCAACTTGTTACTTCAGTGCACATTGACAAAGTTGATTATGTTTCCAGCCGGCGCGAGTGGTGGTGGAGGAGCCCCCGCTGGTGGAGAATCTCAACAGGATAGAGCTGGACAGTGAGGTGGCGCAGTCGGTGGACGAGGCCATATCTCTACTCAGGTAACTGACTCCTCATCTCAGAGTTATCCTGGTTGCATTCTGAATAGACTAATCTAAAGGGTGAACCACTTTGAATCTATCATATTGCGAAATTGGTTTATGATGCAATTGATGCGTGGGTCGAAACACTTTCCAGCCGGTACACACCGCACGCATGCCTCGGACGAAGCGTGCAGCGGGACCGACATTCTGTTTGCTGAACTGTTCCGTGGTAGAATTTTAGCGTTTGTTTCCGAGTCGAGTCAACCCTGCGCGGAAGCCCGAATAGTTGGCTCGGCCGAATTTACCTACAAACTCGCCGTGGCCAAAAAGCCGACAACGCCCAGCCCAGCTCGGGTGACGCATTTCTCATGCCAGAGGTTTGATTTCCAAACCGGTGGTGAATGGTATGTAAGGATGCATTCTTCCCACGCATGGATATTCGTCTTAAAACTAAATAGTCAACAAAAACTTTATTTCCAGTGACAAGGCAGAAATCGACAGGCACCCTGAGAAGCGGCTGAAAGCGGCCTACACCGCCTTCGAGGAGGTCACCATGCCGCGCCTCAAGGCCGAGAACCCCTCGCTCAGGCTCTCGCAGCTCAAGCAGCTGCTGCGGAAGGAATGGGTCAAGTCCCCGCAGAACCCACTCAACAACAAGATCTCAGCTTAGGTTGCTAGATAATGTTAGGTCACTTCTAAAATCATCCTTAGCCCTTAAAACGCAAATAACACATAGTGTTGCGTGTTGTCATGGCCCGCGCCAAGAACGACTGTACAAAGTGCACCAACCTATGATTACAGGCTGATCAATAAAGATGGCGCCGCGCCGGCAGCTGTCATTCCATACATAACATTCAGATGTTAACGAACACCGGTTACGATAGACGCTTTGGTGCTACCCACCCTTAGCGTTATGGTGTAGGTTGTCAGACGCCTTCGTGCTTCCAAGTGAAGTTCATAATCACATTCTTACAGAAAAACGTTTGGGAATACATATATATAACATTCGTACATAAGATATGGCACCCAAAAGGTTAAGCTATTGTCATCATCAGTTGCGATGGAAAACGAATGCAATTGAAACATTGATAATTACATAATTACCTAGCTTTGTTTAGATGAGGAAAGCACCTTGTCTCGCGTCGCAACATTTTTTTTTACTGGTTTCGCCAAGACAACCAAATACAATACAAATCAAATTGTTTCACATTATTTATTAAGTCCATATTGTAAAACCCCGTACTCATTGTAAATAATAAATATATCGATTATAAATCACTCTGGCTCATTATTGTACTGTAGCGGTATGCCCTTTCTGCCCTGTTCAGCCAATTTGACTACGGTCTCTCCAAGTTTCTGCTCCAGTCCCTGCCAGGAGCGATCCTGTAGATTCTGGCCAATGGTCTCTAAAGCCCAGTTTTGTTTAGCCTCCAATTCCAAGCTGTTCCCACTAGAATTCACTTTGGTCTCTCTGATTTTCCCTGTTATTAGACTGACATCAGTTAACTCTTTAACATGGTCAATGTCACGGTAGTATTTCCTCCCGGGCAGCAGTTCTCCGTAGTCGGTGACGTGGGTGGTGGAGTAGGCTTCTCGGTTGGAGTTGAGCGCTACCTCCAGCTCGAACGGGTAGACGATGGGCTTGTAGAAGTCTCGGTTGCTGTAGAGATCGTTTTCGGGACATGCTACCATCGCGTAGATGTCAATCTGAAACGATTAAGTAATGTTTTTTGTAAACGGCATTAAAATATATATAATAAATAATTTTAAAAGAAGCGGAAACACCTCTAACCTTTCGGAAGACCACAGACAAAATGACCTTGGCTGCGCAGAAGCGAATTTTAGGTCTTCTTTGGATGGGGCGGTTGGAATGTGTATTTTGTAATGCCATAAAAGTGAGTTTCTTTTTTTAATCGTAAGTGTAGATGGATGCGCAAACTTTCTTCCAGCACGTCATCTCATGCTCAAGTTGTTTGCCGGCACGCACACCGCCGCGCGCAATTAACGAGTTGAACTATCTTTCTGTTACTTAGGGTGAGTGTATTAAATAAGGTTGTTTTAAGGTCGCCGAAGGTCCCGAGGATGTTGTGGGACATTATCTTAAGCTATTAACACAGTATCCTAATGTAGTCTAATGTTTACAACGTCCGCCTACCGTATAGTATAAGCAAGCAGTAAGTAGTACACGGCGTACACCTGCTTGCCACCATGAACAACTTACCTCAGGAAAGTTGGCCAACTTAGCGACATTAGGCTTGCCGACGGACACGATGTAGCTCTTCTTCCCGTTCACCCTGCAGAGCCGCTTCAGCCTGCCGAGGATGTCCTGCGTCCGCGCGCCCAGCTGGCACACCAGGAGGCCCACGACCGCGGCGTCCTTGCACTTCTCGACGAGGAAGCGGCGGCGCTTGAACCAGGTGGTTTCGTCCATGCGAGACAGGGTTATACCGGGGTCTAGGAGGTACCATTCTTTAGCTGCAAAGATATAAGGATTGGGGTGAACATTTATTACACCACTGCCCGAGAAAGGAGTTAATTTATTCCGCCAGAACTACCTACTAAACGCCATAACCGATTTAAGTCGGTATTAATTGTCCTGAATCATCTTCCTAACTCATTCAGGATAATGTAATACCGGCTTTAGGTGTGAGTTGTCGTTGTCCTTGCGTTACAAAACTATTATCGGGAGTCGCGTTTTTTTTAACCGACTTCAAAAAAAAAGGAGGAGGTTCTCAATTCGGTTGTATTTATATATTATTTTTCTTTTTTTTTCACATGTTTATGTGCACCAAATTGTTTCAATGTTTGTTACCTCAGAACTCCGTCATTGATGAGCCGATTTGTAATTATTTTTTTTGTTGGTAAGTACCTATATGCTTCCAGGTGGGTCCCATTTTTTTCAAAAATTCAGGAGGATGATGGGATCCAGGAGGAATTGAGGGAACTCCTCAATTGTATTAGGCACGCGTGTAGTGATTTTGGTATTTTCTATTATAACTCGTGTATTTACACCCGGAAATCATAAATTTGGTGGAGTGGAATTGATGATGAAGACCACAGATTACTTATGGAATTCCTCAATTCCTTAAAAGTACAAAAGTATATCATAGATTCTGATAAGATAACGTCGAAATAGCAACTAATGAAGTGCCACAGGTGATCCTTGTGGAATCGACAGAAGTCCTCAAATATTATCAGCTCACATACAGCGATTCGGTTTTTTTCTCTAATAATCAACGCATTTGCTCTCAGAAATCAGTTAATGTGGTAAATTGGAAAATAAATTTGGAAATTTTCTCGTGGCTTGGTGGAGTACTGAATTAAAGTCGGTTAAAAACTTTGTTTTTAAAGTAAATTATTATATTTTATACTTTATTGTATTGATCGATAAATAATGAATAAAAGATAATGTTACAAGGCCATCCTCTCCCTCTTATTAGAAAACTTAGAAAGAGACTTATAGTGGTAAATATCAAGAGAGCTCGCGCGCCGTCTTGTGATAGCCGTGCAGGGGGTATTACACGAGTAGGCTAGACACGTATACCGAAAACTTACTAAAAATACCTGTGTGAAAGTTGAAAATAACCAACCTGCAATAGATATAGTATAGTTGAACAGAGTCTGTCCCTTCGAGCCCATGTAGACGCATACACAGTCGGCCAGGCCATCCTGCGGGAGTACGCGTCCCGGCGAGTCCCTGACGACGCGCCCGAGGAATCTGTGCTCGTGCTCGTCAATGGATACGTCGGCTACGTAGCTGTCTGGGTATAGTGTGAACCAGGCTTTTGTTAAGGTGTCTGGAAATAAAATGTTGTTCTATAGGTGAAGCACCCCCAATATGATATCTTATTGCATTCAAAAACAACATTTGAGGCTCGTCTGTAGTATTTTTTGGGTTTTATAAAACTGCCTCGCGTAATTTGGACGTGTATCCGAGCGTGCCGTGGACAGAACTATGTAATTTGGTAAAGTATATGTGCACCCATGAATTACGATTTCCACCACCCTGGTTATTTTCTCTTCTTTTTGGTAATAATTCGGTGAGTTACGATAAACGCAGCCGCGGCTGTCATCGTGTCCGACGCCATTTTGAACGACGCACAATGTCGGCTTCGCTGCCTCGCGCATGTTTATGTGCACCAAATTGGCTCGCGAGCAACTCGCCGCGCGGGCCGAGCATGCCTCAGGCTGAACCGCTCAAATTCGTACTCAGCTTTAGATACTTTGGATGTTACTTGACGTTGTTCTGGCTGATATATGGATTTCCATCACCACCATTTGTCGTCATTGATGCACCAGATATTAAATGGTTTAGGATATTTTATTATTCAATTACAATAGACATTCATTAGACACTACTACATACTACAAGGAAGTTTTACAACTATTACCTTTATAGTGATAATACTCTGCATCATAAAACAAGCACAATTTTTCATTGTCAAAGCCAGAGTGTTCCCGCAGTAACTTGAATGCAGCATCCACATCTAAGCTCCGTTTAGGCAGCACCGTGAACACTGGAATGTTCCATGCAGAGAAACAGCTGTGGCCGTAGTGGATGACAGCTTCCCCCTTCACATGCATAGCGGCTACTACATCAACGCAGCAACTGGAGTAAAAAATGGATATATAACATACACACTATATGATAATGAAATTATAAAAATTGTCTCATGGATTGAGTCCTTTTTGCTTAACTACACCTCATTCCAGATAACATTAGAATTTTAATAGACAAATTCAAATACATTTCTACATTAATCTAGGTCCTAGGATATTATCAAAGGGAAATATTGTACTGGTTTTACTTATTTCAATCATTTAGTGATTTTCAAACAGCAATACTGCCATGCTATGCCAAATGGCGCTATCTCAAAATGATATGTCTGTAAGTTATATCATTAGACATAGATTTTAAATTGCATGTTTCATTTTGAGATAGTGCTATTTGGCTTATCAGGGCAGAATACAGTGACAATAGCTTAAAATCGCATGACAATGAATGCATGTTTTTTCTAATCTTAATATGAAATATGATATCTAGTTCGAGTCAATCGAATTGGAAATAGATTTGTCGTAACTTTGTGTCCTTAAGAGGCTAGTTTATTGGAACAAAAACCGAATATAATTTGCCACGGGCAGTAAAAGAGAAAGTCCTCCATTGCACATTTACAAACCTGACTGGGGTCACAAATACCTGCGATTTCGGGTTTTCTTTCTTTTACAGTCCTTGGTAAGTAATGCACTATTGTTACTTATATGGTAAGTCAGCAGTGGGTGATTAAAGTAACCGAGCTCTAATAATTATTTCGACCAGACATACAATTGAGAATTGTGTTGTGTTGAGAGTAGTTGCTACGCTATTCAATCTTAATTCATTACTCAAGCAATAAATTAACAAGCAAATATATCACCTCGCGTATGACGTGTCCCCAAGAATGTACAAATCGACATCAACTCTGCTCTTGATCTCTTCATAAATCTTAACGCTGGCGCCAAGCAAGTCATCGGGAAACTGAAGACAAACCTAGAAAACCCTTTGCCCGTTGTAATAAACAGTCATACAGAGTTAAAAGTAAAGAAACTATTTATTTAACTCAGGGTTTCGCTCACCCGTTCATACTTGTTGTCCTCAATCCATTTGCATGTAGGAATTATATCAAAACGTGACAATATATCGTCGTCTACTGCACCACTGTTTGTTACTTCAATCTCCCGTTCAATGCAGATTTTTCCGTCGGTTGTAAAGTTAGCCATTATTTACGAAAACAATAATACAATATCCATATCCACATAACCTCAACTCAGTGTGAGTGACATTGGCTGTCAATGTCATGGCATGAGCACAGATAAGATACAAACGAGCGTTGATACATTACGACAGGTTAACCAACATTACGACCGGTTAGCCTAGTGGGTAAGTGACGCTGCCTACGAAGCTGAAGGTCCTGGGTTCGAATCTCGGTAAGGGCAAATATTTGTGTGATGAGCATGAATATTTGTTTCTGAGTCATGGAAGTTTTTATATGTGTTTAAGTATTTATATCCTGACACGTGTTTTTTACCTACTAGGAAGTCCTTGTTGTCATCTTGCGACTCGTTTTTTCCCTAATATTAAAAAAAAAAAATCATATCTATTATATAATTATATCGTCGTCTAGTACCCATAACACAAGCCTTACTGAGCTTACTGTGGGACTAGGTCGATTTGTGTAAGATTGTCCCTTAATATTTATTTATTAATTAATAAAATGAATAAATCATACACATTAGAGAATTTTATTCTGAGCAATAAATTAATGTTTACAGACTTCAGCATTCAAAGGTATTTTTACATTAGGCTTTAGTACCCTTCATCACTAATTGTGATAGTGTATGAAGGGTAAGCATCCTTGATAAGTTTAGCTGCTTCTTCATGATCTGCCTTTCCATAGCCTTGAGAGTAGCCATAGATGTGAAGCTTCTTGTTATCAGGCTCATGAGATATTCTGCCTCCTCCCAAAGGTTCACAGTCTAAAGGTTGAAGCTTTTCTTGGACCTTAAATATAAGGTTAGATCCATTAAGTACTGCAATCGTTTCTAGGCCTAGAGTGAATAATTTTTCACTTAATAGCTACATTTATTAGAATTTACCTCATCATAAATATCTGAATGGTAATTGCATCTTTGGTACCCTCTTACGATTGTGATGGAAGGCTCTTCACAGTTTTGTGCTTTATCATACACTTTGACCAAAATGTATTTGAATACTCCCGAAGGGTCTATGTCCACCTTAGGTACAGCTTCTAGCGATGCTGTAGACATTGTTTTGACTTTTCTTAGTAATATCAGATCTAGTAAGGATAACATGGGGTTAGAAATAAAAATACATAGGTGCCGCCACAGAGGTTAGGATCTGAATTCAATTCACAATAGAATACAAATGTATAAAAATAGAATGAAATTTCCACTTACTAGAGGATAACAAACTGATTTGGTTAGTAATTAGAAAAGCAGTCTTCAATTTCGGTAAATAATTAGAAAGAATCTTCATTCGTAAAATGTTCGTGAAACTTTCGTTTTGACATTGACAGTTATGTTATGCTAACTTTAATAACGTAAAACGAAACATGACGTCGTAATTATCGTAAAATATTTAAAAACGCGCTTCTCGCATTAATTAAGCATTAACTTCACTAATAGTTTCATCTTTAGAAACATAAGAACTCTCGTCTCCGGTTCAAAATGGAATTATCTCGTCTATTACTTGAATAGTTTTTTTCGTAGTAGTCGATCGTTATTTGCGTACATTGGAAAACCAGATTAGAAGTCGGACAGATAACATAATTGTCTTTAATTTGTCAAAAACTTGTGAAGTAAAATTGACTCTTAGCCATCAGAATAAGGTATATAATTGACCAACAAAATTTAATTGCATATAAGCGTCATTTGCGCCAGCTTATCCAGGTTACAAGTAAAAAAAAAACACTTTTCAAAAATAAAAATGGCTGCAGGTGTTTAGCAGCGATTACGCTAAGTTTAAAAAAGCTTTATAAAGCTTTCGAGTGCTTGATAAATAAAATATATGATCGTTTAATTTACCATGAATAAAATGGATTCTACTTTCACTAGTAAGTACTGTTCTACATTTTTCTAAATCAGTCCAAACTAAAAAAATACAAGGCCGTTTCAGTATCATATTACTCATCGAGTTTATTTACATTATGCTATTTAATCAGGTGTGAAATTGTAATTTCTTACATATTTTACGTACTCAGTACTCAAATAACGCTCGCTCTACTTCAAAATTCTAGTTTTTGTATTGCATGTGGTGATTTTGTTGTTTTAGGTATGTGGGTGAGCTTCTTCACTGCCGCGGGGATCCCGTCGGACGTGGCGGCGTCCTACGCGCTCACGTTCGCGGAGAACAGGATACAGAACGACATGCTGCTGGACCTGAACAAGGAGTACCTGCGGGACATGGGCATCACTAGGATGGGAGATGTTATTGCCATACTGCGGTGAGTGGGCACTGTTACTGTTGGTTCTCATGGGCTTTCTGTGTATTACAACCATCATCATCATTTTAATGTGGGTGGAGTTCTCTGAGATTGGTAGAGATTGTTTGAATACAAATTCTCTATCGTAACTAACTTAAATTGTTGTAACTACTAATATTATTGTTACTATATAACGGTGCATACGAATTTGAGCGGCTCAGCCTGAGGCATGCTCGCCCCGAGCGGCGTGCTGCTCGCGAGCCAATTTGGTGCGCATAAACATGCGCGGGCCAGGCACCGCGCTCGCGGCGAGCCGCCATTGTACGTCATTCGAATTGGCGTCGGGCACGATGACAGTCTCGGCTGCGTTTATCGTAATTCACCGAATTATTACCAAAAAGAAGAGGAAATCGCCTTGGTGTTGGATGAAAAAGTTGTATAAAACGTACGGGATGTCATATAGGCGATACATGTTTTAATAACACCAGCTATGCAGATGACATGGTGCTCCTGGGGCCCTCAGTTGACTCGGTACGACAGCTTTTGGCAAGGTGTGAGAGGTACGCTGAGCGGCAGGGTCTTAAGTATAATGCGTCCAAAAGCGAGCTGGTTATTATAATTTAAGTCGAAAAAATATAACCCGATCACTGCTCCTAATATCATGTTGTCTGGCGTGCCCCTTAAAGTAGTGGACAGATTGAAATATGTAGGGCACATGGTAACCGAGGATTTAAGCGATGACCTGGACATGGAGCGGGAGAGGAGATTGATGTCAGTGCGAGGCAACATGCTCACCCGCAGGTTTGCACTCTGTAATGAACAAGTTAAGCTGACACTTTTCAAAGCATATTGTCAAACTTTCTACACGTGCAGCCTGTGGGTGAGATTTACACAGAAGGCATATAACACACTGCGTGTGCAGTACAATAACGTCCTTAGAATGCTGTTGAGGCTGCCTAAGCACTGCAGTGCGTCTGGCATGTTCGCCGAGGCGTGAACGGATGACTTTTTCGCCATTAGACGAAAAAGAGTAGCCTCACTACTACAACGGGTGCGTGGCAGCAGCAACAGCATGCTGAGGATGTTAGCCGAGCGCCTCGACTGCCCGCTCACCAAGTACTGGGTCGAAGTGGTAATCGGTGGGACCAAGTAGAACAATGGCTATTTGCTCCCACAATAACGAATTAATCTATCTTTTGTTTTCTTTTGTTTTGTTGCTGTTTTCATTATTACTATTGTTACTAGCATAGCGTTAAGGATCTATTGTCTATGTCATTTTGTCACTAACATAATATGGATCGCTGGTCTGAATTAAAACATTTTTATTTTATTTATTTATTAAAAAGTCGTAATTCATGTTGTCGCCAAGTCCATATCATGATGTGTACTAAACATGTACACCTATTCATATGACCAGCGATAATTACTCTAATAATGCATTACTTTGATTTTTATCATTGCCTTGTTTCCAACCAATGTAACAGAGTGCAAGTATAATATCGTCGGGGATAGTACAATACCGCGTAACTAGCACTGGTAAATAGTGCGTATCTGTGATGTGATGTTGTGAAGGGACGCCTGGCCGGAAGCAGGCGACTGTCGATCGGTTTTTGCGTTCATTCAGCCCCATTCCCTAGGGTTGGAGCCACAGGTTACTGCCCCGGCGGCGTTCCCACTTCAAACTCTTCCATTATTCTCGTTTTCCTGCAGAACAGACACACACAGAGACAGAGACCCTCAATTCCCTCTCCTCTAACACATCTTTACCGAATGTATTAAACCGCGGTGCCGCGTACATAATACATTCCGTTAATACATGCTTACTAGTTTCTTCCTCCCCACAGTGTGGGCAGGAAGCGTCACTGCTGATACCTATTACCTTCAAGTGTCTATTTAGAGTATTGTGACCAGTTATGATACCGGTTAGCAACCTCAGATTGTTCTTACCCAGTTTTAGCAGATACCTGGTTCTTCTGTGATCCATACCTCCTATCATCATCTTTGTCTGTCTACATCCAGATGCTTCCCTCCATTCTCTCTCTCCTTCTTGTTCTTTTAGCCTTTCTATGTTCCCTTTGTGACTTGAGCCGAGAAAGGGAGGACCGGTTCTAGTCATAGTGCGTATCTACACATATTGCGAAACCGCGTAACTAGCACTGGTAAATACTGCGTATCTACACAATTACCCAAATTTTCAGGAGAAGCTTGGTATATTCTAATCAGGGTTTTACGTTCGTTGGCGGGAAAACTTAATTTGGCTATATTTGTTAGATACGCGGTATTAACCAATGCTCGTTATGCGGATTTGCCCTACGGGTGTTGTGTAGTGGCCAGAGCCAGAGCACTGCTGAGTATTAAGAGCCCTATAAATCAGTTACTATGGTAACTTCACCATGTAAGGGTGGTTTGCTGCCAAGGAAAAAGCCCAACTGTACTCCCATGCCATAGCGGGGACCTACCGGTAGAAGAGGTGAGCTCTGGCCCCTATTTCACCAACGTGACAATTGTCACCTGACACTGGATATAGTCCCCGAAGGACTCATTATATCAAAACACTTAGTATAGTTAGTATTGAAAGTGAAATAAAGGAAACCTAAGACACTTAGCTTTCCAATCCAGGCTCCTCTCGAGATAAGTATGCTAATGCAACAGCCGCACAGCATTTGACACTGACTACTAATATTACACTAGCTGAACGTAAATTGGTCATTAAACTTTATCAGACAGTATGGAAGTGACATTCGAGAGTGGCGCGAAGTGAACAATGACAGTCAGAAAATGGGAGTTGCTTACCATAGAGTTTAATGTTGCTATATACAATATTTACATTTCGCGGAAGTGTCGCGACACATGTGGTGCACATTTACTTTACCAAATTACATCGTTCTGTCCGCGGCACGCTCGGATACACGTCCAATTTACGCGAGGCACGCACACTGAGGCGCCTTTGAGCACGGGCAAAAGACCGACTCTAGGCACAGAATAGATAATAGTACAAGTACAGAAGGGACACCCCTTTGATCTTTACAAAAGCCTTTTTCTCAGCCAAAACATTATGATTTATGGCTCTCTGGCGTCGTCGACTCCAGCGCAAGCCAAACGGAACGTTAAGGCTGTGTACGAACGGTGAAAATGAATTGGCTCACTCGCCGCGTCGCCGATAGTGAGGGCTGACAACGACTAAAAATATATAATAATGTATTGCCCATTTATTGGTTGCATTCAATATAGGTAGCAATAAATGTTACTCTATTTCATTATTTATTAACATAATGAATCTCACTATTTGGACGAATTGAATACACCAAGACCGCCAGGCCACATTTTATTGGCTTTGCTGCAACCCACAGTAATGCGAAATCTTGTTGCTTTATTGAAAAAAAAAAAAATGTTTAATAAAATAAAACAATGCAACGAATGCGTTACGTTACCATGCAACGCAACGAATAGAAAAACGCGTGATTCGTATTTTTATCATTATTTCTGCAACCTGCTGCGATGCAATATCTTCTCGCTGTCTTTTTATTCATTTCAATAGCATCAATGCAACACACAAACAGACGAATGCGGCACCGTTCACTTGCGATGTATTGACGTAAGAGTGTGCGCGCGAAGCAGCATGCGCGTGTGGTCCGATGCACAGCGTGGCAGCCACTTAATAGACCCCAATATTGGGGTTCTGGCATGTACTTGCAGCGATGAACGTAAATCGCGGAGTGTCCTGCGCCTGCTCTAGGCGGCTCGCCGCGCGCCGCCGCCGCTCGCGCGTTGCTCGCGCACAGCGCGCGAGCGCGTACGAATTAGAGCAAAATAGGTGAGCCGTGCGTGCCTCAACCCGAGGCTGCTCTAATTCGTACGCACCTTAAGCAGTTCTAAGACCAAATAAAGGAGCTCCCAGACCAAAAGTTTATTTTCTCTTTATAATTTATAATATAACTAGCGAAAACTGCCCCGGCTTCGCACGGGTACTATATTATGCATATAAACCCTCCTCTTGAATCACTCTTATCTATTAAAAAACCGCATCAAAATCCGTTGCGTAGTTTTCAAGATCTAAGCATACATAGGGACAGACAGCGAGAAGCGACTTTGTTTTATACTATGCAGTGATATAGTTTGAGAGCTGAAAACTGTTAAATAAATAAAATTAAAAATATTCAGTATTCATTATTTACAAATCAAAATTCTACTAGCGTTTCTGAAAAAGAAGACCACTGTTAAGAAGAAACGCTGAACTCAACAGTCATTTTTTTCCCAAAAAAAGGCTGTTTACAATGATAGTTTTTAATCTTAACCTACTTAAAAAAAATAAGTCTAACTGAATATGTATACAAATAACAAAATTTATCATAATGCATTGTTCTACAAGAAAACATGACCCAAAACTGAGATGAGCATATTCATTAATTTATGTCCCTTAAACAGACAGTTACGTATTGTAACAAACCTGTCAGTCAATAGGCGGATCCACACCGGACAAGCGGCTCGGCCGAGCACGGCTCGCCCTAACGTGCGCGCTCAGTGTAGACGCGGCTCGGCGAGCCACTGCTCGCCTGACCCGAGCGCGCCGCAGCCTATGTGGACGGTTGTTTTGTCCGACCGCACGCCTCGCCCAGTGTGGTCGGCTTTTTGACCGATATCCGGGCTGGATATACGAAAGCATTTATGCCCCATATATCTCGAACTCGCTCATAAAATTTTACTACAATCTGTTGAGATATGCGACCTATAGAGGGGACAGCCGGACATTCGAAAGCATTTTAGCCCTATAAATATTAGAGCTGTGCGTACGTGCGGCTTCATGGCGATCGCGAGCTAATGATAAGATAAGATAAGATAGCCTTTAATTGCTGAGTTATTTTGTTACATTTCATTTACTACATGCATGCTTATTATATATCTTAAACTAAGCGAGCTAATGGCCCATAGGTAAATTTGGCCGAGCCAATTTAGCTCGGACTTGCGCGCGTTTGCCCAAGGCGTGTCCTCACCGACCAAATTTGACCGAGCGCATGCGGCCGAACATTCGGACGGCTCGCCCGAGCCGTTCGGGCGAACGTTTGGACTGGCTCGGCCGAGCCGCTCGTCCGTTGTGGATCCTAATCGCATATGTTTAGTAACAAAACCGACAGGTTAGATGTGACTCAAACATCGCATTAGTTAACCTTAACTAGCCATTTTTTAAACTCCCCAGGTTATGGGTAAAAAGTGAGGCACAGCACATCATGATCATCCAGCCATTTTCAACTTGGAGTGATCATTAACCAACCTCTATCCTTGTACTGTTCAGTGCTCATACAACTAGTGTGTTCTCGGCAGGCATGCAAAGCAGGTGCACGAGAGCCTGGCGCGCGACAAGGTGCTGGGCAGCACCAGCACCATCAACATGGTCCCCGTGGCGGCCATCACGGGGCGAGCCACCATCACACAAAACAAGCCTGTGTCGCGTGAGTGTCTGTCTACTTGAGATTATTTAAGTTAGCCAAATGTCAAAGTAGTCTGTTCAAAAAGCAACTCTACCGTCCAGGGAAAAAGATTCCAATGACAGTATTATAAAAAATCTGCCACATTACAATTAATCTCAACAGTTCCTACTATTATAGTGTATTGTGTTGGAGCATTTTCATAATATTGATAACTAGCGACCCGCCCCGGCTCCGCACGGGTATTATATTATACATATAAACTAACTCTATCTATTAAAAAAAACGCATCAAAATCCGGTGCGTAATTTTAAATATGTAAGCATACATAGGGACAGACAGCGGGAAGCGACTTTGTTTTATACTATGTAGTGATAGTTTTAAAGATCTAAGCATACATAGGGACAGACAGCGGGAAGCGACTTTGTTTTATACTATGTAGTGATAGTTTTAAAGATCTAAGCATACAAAGGGACATACAGCGGAAAGGGACTTTGTTTTATACTATGTAGTGATAGTTTTAAAGATCTAAGCATACATAGGGACAGACAGCGGGAAGCGACTCTGTTTTATAATATGTAGTAATAGTTTTATAGATCTAAGCATACATAGGGACAGACAGCGGGAAGCGACTTTGTTTTATACTATGTAGTGATAGTTTTAAAGATCTAAGCATACATAGGGACAGACAGCGGGAAGGGACTTTGTTTTATAGTATGTAGGTATAGTTTTAAAGATCTAAGCATACATAGGGACAGACAGCGGGAAGCGACTTTGTTTTATACTATGTAGTGATAGTTTTAAAGATCTAAGCATGCATAGGGACAGACAGCGGGAAGGGACTTTGTTTTATACTATGTAGTGATAGTTTTATAGATCTAAGCATACATAGGGACAGACAGCGGGAAGCGACTTTGTTTTATACTATGTAGTGATACTTTTAAAGATCTAAGCATACATAGGGACAGACAGCGGGAAGGGACTTTGTTTTATACTATGTAGTGATAGTTTTAAAGATCTAAGCATACATATGGACAGACAGCGGGAAGGGACTTTGTTTTATACTATGTAGGTATAGTTTTAAAGATCTAAGCATACATAGGGACAGACAGCGGGAAGCGACTTTGTTTTATACTATGTAGTGATAGTTTTAAAGATCTAAGCATACATAGGGACAGACAGCGGGAAGGGACTTTGTTTTATACTATGTAGTGATAGTTTTAAAGATCTAAGCATACATAGGGACAGACAGCGGCAAGCGACTCTGTTTTATAATATGTAGTAATAGTTTTATAGATCTAAGCATACATAGGGACAGACAGCGGGAAGCGACTTTGTTTTATACTATGTAGTGATACTTTTAAAGATCTAAGCATACATAGGGACAGACAGCGGGAAGGGACTTTGTTTTATACTATGTAGTGATACTTTTAAAGATCTAAGCATACATAGGGACAGACAGCGGGAAGGGACTTTGTTTTATACTATGTAGTGATACTTTTAAAGATCTAAGCATACATAGGGACAGACAGCGGGAAGGGACTTTGTTTTATACTATGTAGTAATAGTTTTAAAGATCTAAGCATACATAGGGACATACAGCGGGAAGCGACTTTGTTTTATACTATGTAGTGATAGTTTTAAAGATCTAAGCATACATAGGGACAGACAGCGGGAAGCGACTCTGTTTTATAATATATAGTAATAGTTTTGTAGATCTAAGCATACATAGGGACAGACAGCGGGAAGCGACTTTGTTTTATACTATGTAGTAATAGTTTTAAAGATCTAAGCATACATAGGGACATACAGCGGGAAGCGACTTTGTTTTATACTATGTAGTGATCGTTTTAAAGATCTAAGCATACATAGGGACAGCCAGCGGGAAGCGACTTTGTTTTATACTATGTAGTAATAGTTTTAAAGATCTAAGCATACATAGGGACAGACAGCGGGAAGCGACTTTGTTTTATACTATGTAGTAATAGTTTTAAAGATCTAAGCATACATAGGGACAGCCAGCGGGAAGCGACTTTGTTTTATACTATGTAGTAATAGTTTTAAAGATCTAAGCATACATAGGGACAGACAGCGGGAAGCGACTTTGTTTTATACTATGTAGTAATAGTTTTAAAGATCTAAGCATACATAGGGACAGACAGCGGGAAGCGATTTTGTTTTATGCTATGTAGTGATAGTGATAATAACTCTTTTTCTAAATACAAAAGTCAGTCCAAAATTTTGCTCTTATAGAATGACAATTGTTTATGGTCAGTGATTTTGGTAATGATTGTTACATCCATCTTAAAAGCAACAAGTTAAACAGTTATTTACCTTTGTTCCCGAAATAAGAGAAGATAAATATTGCAGAGTAATCATTTAAATATGTGTACTGAGTGTGTCAATTTAAAGTGGTGTACATAATCACATCACAAGTATGTATTTTCAAATATTTATTTTCTGAATCTTTGAAGAATACAATTATGATTAGAAACATAATCTACAATATATCCTATAAAAAAATCTCCATGCAAAAATTCCCATTTTATTTGGATTAGGGCCTCCTTCATGTTAATAACGACTCCAAGCCGAGCCGAGTCATTGAAACACGAAAAAAATTGTTTGTTGTAAACGTTGTGACGAGTGGTTTGTGCGCAGCCGCAAGCCGCATCCTGGAGCGGTACACGCGCAACGCGAAGGAGGCCCCCGTCTCGCCCACGCACCAGGCGAAGCGGAAGACCGAGGCTGGGTGAGTGACTACCTCCTCCTCATCTTAATCTGATAGCATCAGGGCCTGGCTTACCCACAGGCTAATAAGGCTAGAGCTTAGGGCGCAAGGGGGCGGCGGGGGGTGCGGCGCTCAGCTGAGACTTACTTACATTTCATAGTTAGCCGGGGGTGGTCAGAACTCTAAATCAGGCTCTTAGCGGAGGATGATCCCCTGCTTAGGGGCCTGGGATTTCATGCAGCTTGTTCCCTATGTGTTGGCAGGCACTAGTTTTTTGGCATTCCAACTTGAGGGAAATCTAGATTTATTTGGAACTATCTTCTGCCCGCGTGGAACTCGTTTATATCGTAGTTCCATACAAACTTTAACCCTCTTTTCACCTCTATAGGGGATGATTTCCGGGATTTAAACTATCCTATTCCCTTCCCCAGGATTCAAACTATCTCCATACCAAATTTCATCTCAATTAGTTCAGCGGTTTAGGTGTGACGAGATAACAGACGGACAGACAGACACACTTTTGCATTTATAATATAAGTATGGATAGGCAAATAGGTCTGTCACTCATAGGAATAAAGTATCTGGACTAAAAAAATAAATTATCTTGATTTGTGTTCAAATGTGAATATGATGACAGTTCGTTTCTTGTTCTATATTTCAGGATGGAAACAACAGATATAAAGAAATCCCGTCTCATCAGATTCGGATCTCCGCAACCCGCCGTCAAAGAAGGTAAACATCACTATTTCTCAGTTAACTTGTTCAACTGGAACTAAAACCGTACCGAGCCCCATTA
Organism: Epinotia ramella; assembly: GCA_947578815.1. Classification (NCBI taxonomy): domain Eukaryota; kingdom Metazoa; phylum Arthropoda; class Insecta; order Lepidoptera; family Tortricidae; genus Epinotia; species Epinotia ramella. Next base: position 1,141,079 of record OX388203.1, read on the forward strand.
ATGGTGACGCGACTGTGAAATTGATTTCATCAAAAAAATGATTGATTCTGACCTTGAATTCTTTTCAGTTGCTCAAACAAAAACGGTGTTCGCGAGACTTGGGCAAACGGAAGCTGTTAAGCCAAATGTGCCCACAAAGGATGCTAAACCCATCTTCGCCCGCCTAGGCTCCAAAACAGGCGAGCACCCAGCCATACCCGTTCAAAAAGACGCCCTAAAATACGAGGGGATCCTCAAGAGTCCACCAGTGGCCAAAAAAGTCGTTACCATCACAACTACCAAGAACAGCGTCCGCCAAATTGCCATGGGATGCACCATGAGGGCTGATGAAGAACCGATCAGTGTGAAAGAGAAGCTGGCTGTGCCAAAGTCCAAGTCTGTCAAGTTTTCCAACCATGTCGAATATAAGGAGATAGAAACGGTGCAAGAGAGGCTTGTGCAAGCCAAGATACAGCCGAAGCCGGCGAAGCAAACAGTTTTCAATAAGCCAGAGAGGCGGCTGTCCATGCCTGATAATACCAATGTCAAGGCCCGCTTGGGAGTGAAGAGCGCTAATGTTAACTTACCAGTCAAGAACGCTAACAATATAACGATAACCAAGAACGTGTTTAAGAGGTTAGGTGTGTGATAATGTGTGATTGGAACTTGGTGCTAAATGCTGATTTACGAGGGATTTATGTTGAGAAGTAACTGTGTGGAGGGAACTCGTTTATCGTCCATTGCAAATCAATGCGTTTCATATCTAACTTTTTATTGTATTTGTATGACCGCGACGTGTCCGCTAGCTACGAAAGGTATTTCGTAGAAATACGTTGAAACCAGTCGTGTCGCCGCGACATGTTGTCTGCTGTGGTCTGCGGTCGGGTTTTAACTTTGTAACTTCAAACTGCAGATTAAGTTAAACTAACGCCTCTAATTATTATTTATTTCGAATGCGACATAGCACATATTAGTATGTCAAGTTGTGTGCCCATAAGCACACGCGGAGAACTGAATTGAATCAGGCCAGCTAGAAAGCTATGATACGTTTTATGTAATTATATTTCCTTGTTAATCTGCTAAGTGCAAGATGAAAATTTATTTCACCAATATTTATTGAAGTTCATTACCAGAGTGCCACAACTTAACGGTAAACATATCTGACTCGTCCTAACCTAACGGCCCTAGCATTACAGGCGTGCTTGCTTTGTTTGGGTGTATAACACATTTGATTTGATTTGACTGACATGAATCGTAGCCGATCCTGTGGCTTTCCCTCTAAACAGCGGAAAGCGACTACGGCATAGGAGCCCGCTAGGCGGGTACCTGGCCCATAGTCCATAGGCCCGCGCTCTGGTATCCCAATAAATTAAAGGTTTTGTGACCCACGATCTACGTTGTTGGCACAGACTATTTAGTAATATTTTCTGAAGTATGGTGTTTTTTTTTTTTTTTTCATCAATGGCTTTTTTTTACTGTTACTGCATACTCGTATTGTATGTGTGAGTGCTGGTAGATTTAATTTTAGTAACTACTGATTTGTAAATGCTAATAAAATGTTTTTTTAGACTGTAGACCAACTAAACTTGTTAATCTTGATATGAACCAATTTGAACGCTGTTCTGGTCAGATAGGACATCTGAATTATATCGTCTAGCTAGACTCAAGAACATCTTTAATTTGGCTGTGCAGCCGGCTATACAAACTCTTTGGCCGTTTTTTTTTCCTGGCCTTTGGAACTTTGTTAGTTTTTGTCAAATTAAGGGAGTTACGTAAATTACGTATCTATGTATAGATATTGTCTAGGAGAATGTCTTAGACAAATATTGTGATAATATAAGTTAATTTATGTTGTGCATTTGTGTAAAATATAAGTATTATATATATTAGTTTTAGGTTTCATTAATAATTAATTCAAAACAAAAATAATCATCACAAAGCATTTTCGTTTGCATGTTGCTCTTAACACATTCACTGCCAACAATTTCGTAGCGCTGCGGTGCCGTGGTTTTCCCGCAAAGTAGAATAGAATAGAAATAGAATATAAAAATATTGTACACAAACCGTGTAGACATACAAAGGTATACAGATGCATGGTATGAGTTCCAACAGTTTTTACCCTTTTCGGGCATACAATTTTATCAATCTTATCAATTTATAAAAATGACATTATACATAACTATAATATTCGTTTAGGTTGTACCTTATCTATAAGAAAGTTTTTTAAACGCCTCTTAAAGCTATTTCCTTCCAGGCTTTTTATTTCTACAGGAAGATTGTTATAAATGCGTATGGCTGATATGAATGTACACATGTATATCGAGGTACTCACTTTTGGAGCGGTTATATTATATTTATATTGAGACTGGACGTTAGACTCGCACGATAGAGGGAGACGCCTACGAACAGAGTGCCCGTTAGTCTGGTACCTGGCAGTGAAAGTGTTAAGGGGAGTAGGGACATAGATCATTAATTAATTACAATGTGAATCTCTACCAATTAAACTAAAATCACGTTTTCATTAATTTTAAAATATCAGGAGTACGTTTTTTTTAGTTTTTAATTAAGAAATCAACAGTTTTCTTTTTTGGAATGGAGCCCTATGTTTCGATTTTCTTTGTACTAAGTAACATTTGATAATACCAATATACTATTTACTTTGTTACCAATAGCTCAATTTAGGTTAGATTTTGTAACAAATGTCATAGTACGTTCACACGCACGCCGTGTAGCCTGGCAAGCAGCCCGGCACGGCGTGCGTCGAATGTCGCTTTAAACGCGAGCATGTGAACGCGGCATAAAAAGAAGAAAATTTCACGAGAACGTTACATTTACACATTAGTGAATAATATTACATTACTTACCAAGGCTTTCTTTTTTACTGCCCGTGGTGTGTACTCAATTTTACGTCTTCACCTGGCCATAATGCGAGTTTTACCGTACGCGCTGCGTGCGATAAATTTCAGATTATGGCCAGGTGTGACGTAAAAGTTATTACCTTATCCGTTTAAGTGATAACCTCTAGCCTCCCATAAAGCCTTTTAAAAGCGCGCTTATTCTTCCCCGACTACGGCAGAGCCGAAACGAAGGAACAATATTTAGCAGTCTATGTTTGTATGTACTTGTGTATGTATGTTCCACCGTAGCGCTTAGGTTACTGAACCGATTTTTATAAACAAGTGTAATCAAATGATTTTTTGAAAAACCCAAGTGCTGCTTTACAAATATTATAGCCTATGTCACTCCTACGATTAACACTCGCAACCGGACTTAAAATGGAACAATTCACCAGAAACCGACAGAATTCGCTAGGTGTGTAAGTTCATAGTACTGCCCGCCTGGCGGGCTCAGCCGGCATCTGAGCAAACATTACGAGTGCCCGCTAGGCGGGTTCTTGGATGCGAACGTGTTAAGAGGAATCCAAAGACGCCTCATATGTCGAAATCTGTCAAATGGTTTAGGCTGCAGGGCGTGCCAAAGAATGAGACATACATACATACGCTCGAAAAACATAACCCTCCTCTGTCGGCAGTCGGGTAATGAAGTGTCAATCGATTCGTAATTACGCTGCGATGACATATGTAACAATTTTTTTCCAGTTTCCGTAGTCCGGTAACAGTTTTTTTTTTTTGCTTTTTATGCCCGTCGTGTTGAGAATGATGGAAATTCTATTAAACGTATTTGAGTGGATCAACTATTTTCTGTCACTAGTTACCACGGTAACGTCTCCTGAGTCACTTTTAAAAACTGCTATTTATGGGTTTTATATCACCAAATGTGGGGTTTTCTTGTCAAGTTCCGACCCCTTTTTGCATGGATCATCTTCTTGCACGTTAGAAGTCCGTATTGTAACATTTTTTCCGTATTGTAACATTTTTTCTAAGAAACTGTAATTTTGTCTCCTGGCTAACGGGATAGAATAACAACAAGAAATAGTTGATTGACCCATTTATATAATTCTAGATTGCAACAGTTGTATTGGTTTTAGTTCATTGGATTTTGAAACAAAACAAGTTCTAGTACATTTCCTATTATAGTCGATTCAAATTTTTTTTTTCTTGTAGACGGGTTGCTAGAGGTTTAGAAAGTATATAACTTTTTTTTGTTTTATTTCTTTGTGACCAGCTATTGGCTGCCCTTTGTATGTATTTACATAGTAAAACATAAGTGTGTAAATCCACACAGAAACTATATTTGACATAAGAGACTAGGTGTAAGATTTATTGAAGTGGATGTTTTGTATTTTGTAAATAGTTTGATCCTCAATAAAACTAACATAATATTATTCCATTTGTTTTATCTCGAACTACGTTAAAGTGTGTTGTTCCCAAAGGTGTTGTTTCGTTGGAATAGTTGGGCTTGTCGGTATTAATAAAGACTTGTACAAACTGGATCCTTCCGTGAGTGACGAGTTATGGGGTATATAGATTATGTGATTTTACCCCAATTTGTCAGTACAACATGTCGAAGTCATAATTGGGTGTAGCATACAGATATGTAACAATCCGACCACTGCATGCAATTTCTCAATACAACTCGTTTGACAGTTTGATCAGCATCGCAACATGCCCCCAGACGATAGCAATTAGTCATCTTCTGATAAATTGGAGCTGACAAATCATGACATGTATAGACGCCATTATTGGAAAACGGCCACTGCCTAAGTTGCCTGCGGCGCTACCACGAAAATCAAAACTCGAAATTTGTATACATGCATCCCTGTCACTCGAGTAATGTAAGTGCGATAGAGATGGAGATACCCGAACTTCGATTTTCGAAGTTCGTGGTTATAGCCCTGGGCACAACGAACACGGTGACATAATATTACATTGCTCAAACATGCAATCAAATATTGACGTTGTGGTATTCATAATGGGCTTCGAGGTGTCACGTTTCGGGCGCAGCGAGACGAGAGACCCGTAATGGCAGTTCTCAAACATGCAATGAAACAAAAGAGAAACTCCAAGAAATCTAACTTTAATTTTCATGGCTGAACGCCGGGATCGTGATGCTGTGCCACAAATAAATAAAAATAAAAATTATCCCGGCCTAGGCCTTCAATTTTGTAAGAAATTCCTTTATAGTTCTTTCGAGTTGTTCCGCCCGAAACGTGATACTTTGAAGCCTGTTATAACGCACGTAATAACGACACTTCATTGCATGTTTGAGAAGTAGGTACATTTCGATGCTGGTGCGGGAAGTATGTCATTACGCAGGGAGTACCGAGATGAGTGAAGAATGTCATTTCCGCACGTGTATCGAACAACGTTTTTTAATACAGTTGCGAAAAAATAAGAAACACATTACAACAAGTAAGGAATTCGAAACTTTTATATTATTAATTCTGTAACATTATTGCAATACAGTTGAAAATAGTTATTTACGATACAAGTGCCGAAAATAGGAAATTCGCAACGAGTGGTGATAAATTAAAACACGACCGAAGGGAGTGTTTTAAATCGACACGAATTGCGAATTACCTATTCGCACGTGTATCGTACAACGTTTTACTGTACATATGGCTCTTTAAAGTTTCGACATGTGCACGGAAAGTGCTCTTTTCCGCACTAGTGCGGGAAAGTAGCACCTATGTACTGTATTGGTTTTTTTTTTTTTTTTACATATATTACAGTGCTACTATGGTGTTGTCATCGTTTTCTCTCAAATGATGTTTCGCCAAATCTGTCTGTTTTCGGCGACATGCACGGCTTCGTGGAGCTTAGTAACGAGGGTGTTGCGGATTTCGTCGGTCCATCGAATTGGACTGCGTCCTCTCGGTCTTTGCCTTTCCACCTTTCCAGTCACAACAAGCCGCTTAAAGTTGTCGTATAGACTCGTTAGTCCGGCGCGAGGTCCAGGGTATACGTAGCATGCATGTGTGGAAATGTGTTGCTATTTCCAAAACATCAATGAGTACGCCGTCGGCTTTCCTCAGGGTCCAGGTCTCGGTGCCATACAGAAAGATCGATCGAGAACACCAGTCTATTGACCAGCTTGATCTTGGTTTTCCGGGAAATGTTCCTGTCAGTCCACACTTTCTGTAATTGCATCATTACATTTTTGGCCATTTGGTCTGCGTAACAGTGTGATTATAAAGTCGGTATTTCAATGATGATCTGTAATGGATTGACTTGACATGGCGGGATCACTGAACAATGAACAATTGACTGATCTAATCGGCTTACGTCCTTCGCATAGTCAATTGTAATGTAGACTTAACGTGTCCGGAAATAAGGTCGAGATTCGTGGGAATATTCGATGGACATAAACCTTGTTGTTAAGTGAGTTACTTTCACTGTGTCGAGTCGGGTACGGTGTCCCGGGCAAGCGTGAAGTGTAGTCTAGATTACCTAGGCGCTGACCGTGAAGGAAAGCAGTGGGTCGGGAAAGTGATCCCATATGTGAAGTCACTGTAAAAAAGAATATAGTTTGAGGTGCTAAAGCTGACGCTAGACGTGCGAAGTGCGGACGACACCAGCGGTACGAAGTTATAAGATAGAGCGAGATAGGGATATAATTTTGCAGGACGCCGTGCTTCGGGCACCTATATCCTTACGGGCCGAAATCACGCGGCGGCGACTAGATGCAGTTTGCCGATATCGTCGCGCAGTTGCACTCGTATATTTGCCAGAATGGGACGAATGCTTTATGTCCGACATAAAACTTAGCGTACTAGCCCCCCTGGTCGTGGTCATAACCACACTACTCTTGTTAGGCCGATACAGGGCAATTTCGGTTATATTCAAAAAGTTGCCCGGGATCCGCTTACCTACTAGACACATAACCTACTAAACATGTGTTCTGGTTGAAACTCTTCTACTTATATACTAAATCGAAAGATGAATCGTACCTACCTTAATTCGGAAAAATAAGTTTTGCTCCACGACCAGAGGGATCAAAATGCTACTTTTCTGTTAGCTAAAAACCTACTTTTACAGTACATATGGTGCTACTTTCCCGCACTAGTGCGGAAAGTGCACTTTCCGTGCATATGTCGAAAATTTAAAGAGCCATATGTTCAGTAAAACGTTGTACGATACACGTGTGAAAAGATAATTCGGAACTCGTGTCGATTTAAAACACTCCCTTCGGCCGTGTTTTAATTTATCACCACTCGTTGCGAATTTCCTATTTTCGGCACTTGTATCGTAAATAACTATTTTTATCTACGCACATATCATTAGTGCTCTAAAATGCGTTCAGAAACCGTAGGTAATGACCAGCATTATTACAACCAATTTTACTATGAGAAGTTTCTTGTCTGTGGTAGTAGGTAAAATCTGTACTGTAATGTTATTAGTAATAACTTATTACAGTACAGATTTTTGTAAGGTTATGAGTTTAAATTTGGAACAGCTGTCAAAACTCAAGTGGGTCTCTATTCTAGTATCCATAGATATTAAAACAGTTGGGTATGGCCGTCAAAACTTGTACTTTTTAAATGAAGCCCTATGCTAAAATTTCTTAAAAAAAAATGATCATTGATATATTATGAAACTATCGAATACTTCAATCTCGCATAGTACTTTAATGTGTTGAAATAATTAAACTCTAATAAATGATCGTAATTGCGGCAACAGCCTGATTAAAAGTTAGGTAGGTAGTCAGAAAATCGTGCTTAGTTACCCTCCCCTTTACATGAAAATATTTTTTTAAAAATGACGGAAACGATTTTTGATATGAAATTAATCACAACGTATTCTATGATTAAATATCTTGAAACCGATGAAACAAACATTTACACAATTTAATATTCAGATATACAAAAATATGTTTCAATACATAAGTCCACACAATTCTCCACATGTAACACACTTAAGTTTTCATCGTTAGATTTTTTTCCTTCCTGGGATGGTAACACCGTGTCGTATTTATTTGCTAGAGCAACACCGTCGGTATTTTGTCAAATGTCGCACATTAAGTTATGGGTGCATTTATCGGTGGAATTTATTGCTTTTAATAGTGAAATAAAACGAATATTGGAACAAGAAATACTTCGGAAGGACATTTTGTCAAGGTAAGTGTAAATATTATGTTTTACCGTTGTTCTATTCGAAAATATAGACAATATTCTATGAAACAAAGAATTATTACAAGTGTAGCATCCAAAATGGCGGCGATAAACCAATTTGTTTTTTCTTCCAGTGTGTATTTCTAGTGTGTTCATTTATGTGCGTTATGTGCGTTACGTTGTGCGTTACGTGCGTTGTGCCGTTCGTTGCGTGTGTTATGCCGTTCGTTATGTGTGATACGCTTTTTTCTATTATAACACACTGGAATCCAGATAAGGGTTCGTTTATATGCATGCGTGCAATATAAAAAGCTAAAATAGAAAGTATCAGGAGGGATAGGTGTCGAGAAATAAAATCTTATTATTCTTTGACCGACTGGTTGAAGTATAGTATAGAAGTAGATGGAAACCCGGGAAATAACCGCAGAATAAACTGCCTATTGTGTATGTACATCAGTGCTCATATACCACTGATGTACATACTTAATCTTTGAAAATAAATTTCATGTCTGTTTCTGTTTGTTTCTGACAAAGGGTAATAAGGGTATAAGGGTATAAGGGTAAGGGTAGGGGTAGGGGTTTTATCCCTAAAAAATAGGGCTAATGTAAATCTCGGGTGTCTTTTGATAATATGAAAAAACATTATTCGCGTAGCATATAATATACATTATATGATGGCTAAGTGGCTCGCTTTTTTTTTAATTGCAGTTTTTATTGAAAAATAATTATTACTTTATGTGACAAAACTAGTAGTATTGCACGTTATGATAAAAAATATCTTCGAAATAACAGCGATGCATTTCAATGATACCTATATGTAACTCAATTTTGCCTATAATTTCGCTTAAGGGGTTTTTTTTTTCTGCCGCACTGTGGATCGAAAATGGTCTCTCCATAGAATTAGGGACTGTTTTTCTAAGTGCCTATTTTTTAAATTGAAATCGAGTCTTCTCGTGATAATAAGCTAAAAAAATGAATATAGGTAAATTTGGCTAGAAATCCGCCAATTTTTTTTTTCAATATATGTAATATTTTTTTACGAAAATTTTGTATGGAGTGTATATGAAAAAACTGAATATCTCAGAAAGTGCACAATTTCCCGTAATATACTTCAGCGCAAATTGAATACCAATAATTTGTGATTTTCCGGCGTAAGTACTCAAAATTTCCTGGCCAGGTGCACTCTTTTTTTTTTAATCGAAAACGTTTTATATGGAGAAAACTAGTTTTTTTGTAGGTATTTAAGTTTGCAAGACACGTCTAATCATGGAATAAAATTAAATTAAATTGGGCACTTTCTGAGATATTCCGTTGATTCATTTACGCTCTATACAAAATTTTCGTAAAAAAAATATTACTCGGCGGTTTTCTAGCCAAATTTACCCATATTTTTTTTTACCTAATTATCACGAGAAGACTCGATTTCAATTTAAAAAATAGGCACTTATAAAATTAAGTCCCTAATTCTATGGAGAGGCCATTTTCGATCCACAGTGTGCCGACGACATGACATTATAAAGTAATATTTTATATTCATTTATAGCTAGATGGCGCCATCCAGAACAGCTGAGCGGCAAAAAAAATACCGGGAAAGGCTGAAAACTTTACACCCAGAAAAATACGCTGAGGCTAAAGAAAAAACGCAGAAAGAATGAGAAAGAATAGAAAAAAGATATCGGAATGTAACGAAGAAGAAAAAAAAGTCTACGACAAGAATGGAGAAATCAAAAAAAGAAGAAAAACGAGGAAGACAAGTCCAAAACTGAATTTGAGTTGAATAAGTAGCTGTAAGAGCTGTATCTAGTAAAAGTAATTTTCTTCAATTAGGTTAGAAAATAATATTGTTGTTTAGTTTGGCCGTAGTGCAATATAAAAGATTCATTTTATAGCGATTCTTTTGTTATCTATTTTCGACAAGTTTTTTTTTTTTTAATGGCTTAAAGCAGGTTGCGAATGTTTTTCTTGTTTTTTTTTTGTTATGTTTTTCCAATGAGACATAACGTTCAGAACATTCCAAAAACGTTCAGTTAGTTTTGTATTTTATTTTTTAACTGTTCTCGACTTTCAATAGTATTTAATCAATCATACGAATCGCCTTGCTTTTTTCATATACTGGTAAAAATATTGTTTGATTAGTTTTATTGCTCTAGTGCAATATTAAGAACAATAATTTAAGTTTTATTACCCTTGTGTTACCTATTTGTTGACTAAATATTTACCTATATTTTGATAGAAATTAGTCAGTTTGTATCATACGAGTATCAAGCTTCTTAGACGTGCCATAAACTCATTACTAAGATCTAGTTTCGAAGAAGCTTACTTGTTTTTTTGTTAATTCTCGACATTGCTTTGATAATCAATCACATTTTGATATTTTTTTCATTTATTTGTATGTCGTTTGCGTCATGGTTGGAACTAAATCAAACTAGATTAATTTTACGATGTTTTATTCGCATAAGTACCAGCGTCCAGTTCCTACATCTGTATGTACATTAAACAAAGTAGGTACAATCTAATAAATAAAAATAAAAACCGACATGTAAACTCCTTTTTAGAAATTTCTGCTACTTTCCAGTGTGTTAGTGTGTTATGTGTGTTACATGTTCCAGTGCGTTAAGGTACAAGTTTTGACGGCCAGACCCAGTTATCGATGCGAAACGTCAATTCAGTATGTTTTTTAATATAAACCGCACGACATTTGATCAAGAGTGACATGGGAATAGGGACATCATTCGTTTGTCTATGATTTAAAAAAACATTCGTCTTGACGTAGGATCAAATTGCCGCCATTACTATTGTCATTTCTTTGTTGGTTTTTGCTGTTACGAAAGTAGAATTGTGAAAAGTTGTTTGTAATTCACATTTTAGTTGAAAATATGAGTAGTAGTGACTCCGAGAACGATATGCACACTCCGCCGGATATCGTAAATGCAGCCACGATTGCAACAAAGATATTTTACAGGTAGCACAATGCAGGTCATTTTCCTACGGCTTCTGAACCGATCTTAGAGTACCTACTTATGATATGTGTGTAGATAAAGTATAGTGTATGCAACTGTACATAATTTAGCCTTAAAACACTCGTGTGATCCTATTATGAAACTCGCTGACGCTCGTTTCATAAAACCACACTCGTATTTTAAGGCCGCTGATTATGTATCAGTTGCATAAACTACTATAATTTAATCATTGGCATGTAGCATTTACGCAATATGCCAATTGAACACAGATCTTAATAAAATAATCGATTGTAATTTCATCGTAATGGATTAAAAACGAACATAATTTCAAGTTTTAACTTTAACGTTAGACGTTTATATGAAAATTAATGAAATTTCGTAATATTTAAAAATTAGTAATAAAAATTAGGAAAATTTGTTAAAACTTGTTAAGGTACTTCGCCGACCATACAAAACGTTTTTTTGACATTGTCAGATTAACGTCGTGATATTTTAAGAAACTTAGGTAACAATCCTTACTATTATTATAAATGCGAAAGTGTGTACGTTTTTCCTTCTTTCACGTCGCAACGGAGCGTCGTATTGATGTGATTTTTTGTATGGAGATAGTTTAGAAGCTGGAGAGTGACATAGGCTACTTTTTTCAGCGGGAAAACATCTAATTCCCACGGGAAAATTCAATATGTTACATTTTCTTATAACCACGCGGGCGAGGCCGCGGGCATCAGCTATAGTCTTTCATAAATTGGCTTTCCATTTGCACGAAATTCCCCATTTGCTAGAAAAGACTTAGGTATATAAATTAGAATAATTTGAGAACCATCGTTTTCACAAAGTATCACGTGCGTGACAAACTAATTTCTCAAATTATCCTAGTTTATACAAGTTTATTCTAGGAAAGGGGCAATTTCGCGCCAATGGATAGCCAGTTTATGAAAGTGTGTTGCATAAGTTTCTTAAAATATCACGCCGTTATCTGCGAATGACAGAAAAAACGATTTGTATGGTCGCGGAGCCACCACCCTGAGTAATTTTAAGAGCATCTTTTTTAAAAAATTTCATAGTCGCTGTGAAAAATAGTAAGTATGTCACTCGGTAGCAAAATTATCTTCGTCTCGGGCGTTAACACGTGTATCCCTCACTACGCGCAGAATCCAACGTTATATACGTTATTGTAGGATCCCTCGCTACGTTCAGGATTCAATACACCGCCCTGGCCGTAAATATACTATTTTGCTCCCTTGTGACACAAATAACTAAGGTAAGAGTATTTGTATTGTAAGGTATCTTCGCTATTTTGGGTCGTTGAAACAGTTGAAAGTCAGTAGTAAATAATAGCAGTTGGTAAAATTCGCAAACGTATTATTTTAAAACATAGTCTGAGACAAGTCTATACTTACATAAAAGAATAAGGCTTTTGCAGATTCATTTTTGGTGTAGACAGCACTTTGGCACACCATGAACTGAGGTGGTTGCTTTCGTCGAAGATGTCGTAAGATGCTATCAATCGTAGAATAGCGGAACTTCTCTATTTTTAGCGTTCGTATAAAATGTTTAAATAAAGGCAATACAAGACGCCAGAATATTTTTGTTATGCACGAACGATCTTGTATTCTGTTTCAATCATTGTTTTGATTTCTTTTGCATGTTTTCTATATGCAACAATTCCAATAAAATCAACGCCATGTTAGTTCTTGTTTTTTCACATTTTTCCAAACGCGGTCAAAACGAGTCAACGAACCGCCGTTTTCAGACAGCCAAACGGATTTATTCGTTTTTTCAAATCATGTAACCCAATTTGGGTGTTATTCAACTGAAGATTAGTGAATTCGGTGGAATTAATTTATTTAATAAGTGGATTGTATTTTTTCGTTTATTGATGATATAAGTGGTGAATGAAGGAAGGTGGAGGTCGATATAAGCGCGTGGAGGGAGCGCGCCGCCACAGTGCGCTAGAAGCAGTCGTGGACGAACGTCGGCCGACATGGGGAGAACGGTACGTTTTATACTTACCTTTTAATTTTTGGAAATCGAATAGCAATCTGAGATAAGCTTTAATTATGTTTAAATTTAAAGATCCATCTTGATTTAAATTTCTCGGAAAATTACAATAAGTATTAACAGTTTTAAAGTTTCGCGATTGAAATAATGTTTCCAGTAGTTAGTATTCAAATTTGGAATGCCAATAATGGTTGATCGAATGATAATTTAGGTATGCTTCAATGAAGTGCATGCGAGTTCCGGACATGCACACTATCTGAATAAATTAAGGTTACGTAAAAGTTTGCATACCCAGTTGCAGATTCATAATAACATGCGTGATGAGTGATTGAGTTTCATCGCTCCAATGAATATCCGGTTTCCAGTTGTTCTCACCGGAACTGAAGTTTCCAGATTCACTTTCATGATATTTTCTTTTTCAGGCGTTAACAGCGGTCGCGTGGCTAATAAGTGCGTGGACTGTGACATGTTTGGCGATCAGAGACAATGAGAGTGCCGAGAGTGCCCCCCCTTTGTACCGGAACGCTAAGGGGATATACGCGAGTGCATACGCCAACGCTGCGCCGTATGGTGCTTTCTCCTTCCAAGTGCCCACCGTCGTGCCAGCGGCTAAAGCCACCCAGCTCATCCCGGTGAAACAAGAGAGCATCGTTATACAGAATTCGAATGGATTCTTGAAGGATTCGTACGGAAACAAATTCTTGGAAACGCCGACATCTTTGTCGTATAAGACCACATTTCCGCAGCAGTTTGTGCAGCTGCAACATCTGCCGGCGCATCTATCCCAGCCACTGAGTTCTGCTCCGAGCTACCACTTCCCTCAAGGCGCGCCACAAGCGTTCTTTGGAGGGCAGTACCGCCTGCCGTCTCTGGACGCTGTTACTTCGCCCTTGACTCGCTATGGAGCCTACGCACAGCCCTTCGTGTATGCAGGAAATGTAAAGAATTGGACTCCGGCTTCGGACCAGCAGTTCCAATTCGTAGCTCCCACAAATGTCCAGCAAGACTCCAGCAACAATAAAGTGGTTTACGATACCCAGGGCTACAATCAGCTTCAGAACCAGGTTAAGTTCCAGCGGTTAGAACAGAAACCTCATCACAACGAATATTACGAAGCGCCTCGTCAGCAGGCGGCGCCCAGCATTAAGGCGAAAGTGCGGACTCCTATCAGACATACAGTGAAAACCACTCACAACGGGGAGGATACCGTGGTACAGATAGAGACCAAGCCCCCTCTACCTCTCCTGGACCTCAGTCTGTTAGAACCACTGACATTCGCCAACCCCATCGTACCCCAAGTGCAACACTACTTGCCTAAAATAAATGCATTGACATACTCAAAACTGCATCCATACGATGATGCCGAGGACAAAAACCAAAAGGAATTAGTTGTTGAAAAAACTAAATCTTACGACACCGGTGTCGTCAAAGGCAAAGCATACGGTGATGACACGAAGAAAAAACAAAAGAAACCTCCGAAGAAGGACGCCGACGTGTATATCAACTTCGAAAGTAAATCGGAAAAGCCGAGCATAAAAGTGAAAGGGAAACCTAATGACCCCGGATACTCTTACGAAATAAATTCTCCGGGATATAAAGAGTCATTCAACCAACAAATTGTCAGCTACAACAAAGAGACACAGAACGATCCAGTTACGTACACTTACGAGAAGCAAACTCAGAAAGAACCAGTGACTTATAGTTATTCGCACAATTCTAAAGATCCGGGTCAGACGAAGGTAGTGCAATACGTGAAGAAGGATCCCGTGCCTAGCCATTTAGTGTACAACTTCCAGCCAGAACAAGGTTCCAAACATAACGAGAGTCCTGAGCCAGCGCCTGAAGAGTCCGATGACTCTAATGAGTCCTCGGAGGCCGACGACGAGAGCCCTTCCTACAATGACGCCCAACACGATACACAGCCTCATCATGATAAACCCCATTCTTCATCTCATTCGCATCATAATCATCCTTCTAACACCGATAAATCCCATCCTTCAACCCATTCCCATCAATCATCTCATGGTCAATCGTCACCTCACTCACACTCCTCAAGTACTTCTCATCCTTCCACTCCTTCCTACCACCTTCAATCTACACCTTCTTACCACTCTCACGTAACACCCTCTCAGTATTTAAAAGCTGAGCATAAAGGACAGCTAAATCAACACAACCCAACCCCGTCGTATTACGTGGTTAACCACAAACCTCAATACTACACCCATTCTTCGCAAACCGCTACTCCGAAGCTCCCACCTCTTCACGAGTACGTAGAAAACATCAGATTCATCCCGTCTTATCCCAGTCCCCTCACCAGTGCAGCGATACGCGTGGATCCCAGACAGCCTCAGAGCCAGCCCCCGAGACCTCAGTACTACATCCAGCAAACGACGCCCCGCGCTCGATCTGAAGGCTCCGTCGTATCTGAACCTGTTATCTATGAGAAGTCAAAGAAAATCATCATCCAAGAAGAATCTCCCGATGAGATGCACTCGCACCAAGAAAAACTCACGGCGCAAATGGAAACCGTGGGCCAGGGCGAAGATAGTGAAGAGGACTTCGAAAAGTCTTACAAGGACGCCGCTTACGGGTTCCCCGCCTACGACCGGGACTCGGCTGAAAGTGAGGAAGCAATCTACGGCCATAACTACGGGGATCCTAGGCAAGAAAGCGGAGAAGATAATGGTCATTCGCCCTTCGAACAATATACGGAAGATGGTGATCAATTCCCCAAATCCGCCCGCCTCGGCTACAAAGATGATCGAGACAAAGTGCAAGAAGACTATTTTTTAGGTTACTCGCTTAACAAACCCGAGATCATGACCGACCGCTACCAAAGCAAAATAAATTACTATAAAATGTTCATGAAAAATAAACCGGAGAAACTACGCGTAAGCGATGGGAAGAAGATAACATCGAAATACACGGTCGAACCGTCGTTTTATGATTCAGCGCCTAAGCAGCAGCAGAAGCAATCCGCGCAATACAAATCGGCGCCGACCTACGAGTACACGTACAATTACGCCAAGGAGGCACCGCGGGACAGCTCGGCGTACGCGTCGCGTCCCCTGCGATATAAAAGCAAAACGCATTTCGTTGAGCCCCAATTCCAATACGGTTTTGAACCCATCGCCATCCCCAGACTCGACGGCGAACAAGAATCTATGGCGAGCAACGTCAGTCCCGAGAGCGAGAAGCCCGGCTCGAGGAAAAAGGTGTACAAAGAAAACTGGTACATTAAGAAAACAACCACGTCTAGCAAGCCTAGCTGATAAATAAATATTTATTTGTATTGTTAAGTTTTTTGTTAGTTTATTGTTAATAAAATATTGAATTAAAATGTTTTCTTTCAATGGCTTTACCGTTATGCAATCGTACTTTCGCCTTCAATCAATATATTACGTGACACAATTTTTTACTAAATTTTCTAGTTCATTGTTTGGTTTAAAAAAAGCTTGTAAAAAGTGTGTTGCTTTATCCATTGACCGCAGAGAATGCAAAAAGTTCCCGAATTCGATTTAGCATGCTCTCGGATGGGCGCCCGCTCCGGCGTTGAGGAAACAGCAGCAAAAACTCGGTGCATTGCATCACATAATTGTTTGAAGCAACTGAAATTGTGGTTTGTGCTCTCGTTGCCAAAGACAGCTAACCATTAAGTAATGGTAATAAAAAGAGTTAATTTTATACACCTTGCAAAATAAACTGAAAAATGACATGGTTGTCAAATTGTGATAAAAACTAAATTCGATTTCGGGTAGGTATCTATTTATTTATTAAATTAACATGAATACTGTCCGGCAACTTAAAAATACGGTTACATTATAAAACAAAAACTTCACGTTATTGTATGTCGTCTGACTAGTTGAAGTTATTAAATACATTGCTTCGTTTAGTGGACGTGCTAGAGAGACCATTTGATAATAGGAATAATGCACCTACTACAAAATGAAAAGTATAAATAATAGGGACGAAACTATCAGGTTGCCGTCGCTACATGTAGTATCTTCGGGCGGATAGGGACGGTACGGAAGTCGGAATGTACCAAGTCTAAGACGAATCTAATATCTCTGCTATCTCTGCTTTCTGTTTGTTTCTGTGTCCGTATCCGTATAATTTTTCCTTCTGAACAATCTCATGGTCATTAGAAGCGACGCGAAACCCAGACAGATAGCCAATATGCCCAAAATCATTAAACCTTCCGACACATAGCCATTCTTGTGAAACGCCTCTCCTACCAACGCAACGGGTCGAAGGATCTTAACCACGGGTTCGCAGCCCGACTCTCTGACGTACTTGGCCCAAGTTCGGTTGGCGTAGGTCAGTTTTTGCGGCTTTAGGAAGGGTCGTCTTCCCGGTACCTGGGTCCTGTTGCTTGGGATACTCATGTTCCTTAGCTGGCTCTCGTTGTATCTACAGTACAAATTCTTTTTCTTCTTATTTCCTTTGACGATGATATCCTTTTCAGCGCTCTTGGCTCCGATTAGGACGTCTAAGTCGCCCTTGATCATGTTCGCCCAATCCCACATTTCAGCAATCTTACAGTCGCAAATAAATGGATTCCCGATCAAATTCAAGGAGTGAAGCTTCGGATTGTTCACGAACACCTCCGGGTCTATCGTAGTCAGGTTGTTATTACTCAAATTTATTTTCTCCAATTGCTGCAAGCTGTCCAGGAACAAAAGACTGCCTTCTGTAGAGCTGATCCGGTTCCCGGCTAAGTTCAAATCGGTGATGTTATCCGAATTCTTGAAAGAGTCGACGTTTAGTGACGTGATATTGCAATTGCTTAGATCCAAAATGGTGACTTGTGTCAACGATTTAGGGAACAGCGGGCCCGAAGCAGGTATCACTAGAGGGTTCCCTCCAAGCCTTATTTCTCTCAAGTCCATATACGTGAGGTGCTTGAAGAAAGCATCAGCTTTCAAAGTCCGTTTGAGACCGCAGAATTCCAATTCAATTGTGGTCAGTTGTGTGAGATTACCGAACAGTCCCGCTTCGAGGGACAAGAGGTCATTGCCTGAGAGGACTAGTCGCTTCAATGACGTCAGATTCGAAAACGAATCCGGAGCAATGTAGGACAAGTTACTGTAACCCATGTTTAGGTATTCTAGTTTTTCAAGTGGAGCGAGCAGTTTAGCAAACACGTTCACGAGAGGGTTGTGCGATATATCCAATTCCACTAGATTATCGAAAGCGTTGAAATTGTACGGCAGGCGGCGGAGTCCGCAATTGCTCAAGAATAATCTTTCTAATCTCGGTAAAGGCGCCAAAGCTTCCTCCAAGTCTGATGCGAATAAGGGGTTACCAGAAAGATACAGACTTTTCATTCTAGTCGCGTTTGCGAAAACGTCGCCCGATATCGGCCCAATTATCTTACAGTGCGACAGATCTAGTAGTTCCAAATGATCCACGCTACTGCCCAACGTTGCGGCAACATCCAAGTCACGTAGCTCGTTGTCGGCCAAAATAAGTGTGAACAGATTTGTGCAATTCGAGAACGTGTCTTCAGACAGCGAAGTCAAGCCAGCCTTTCGTAGATTCAAGTACTCTAATCTTGTCAAGGAGCTCAGAAGTTCTGTGAAGTCGGTGTTAGTTAGGAGGTTACCAGCTAGCTCTAAGTTCTTCAGATTTATGAGGTTTGAGAATACATTCTCTGAGACAGATGACAAATTGCAGTTGTTGAGTTTGAGGGTGTCCAGGCTCGTGAGGATGTTGAAGACGCCCGCTTCCAAGGTGTTCAGTGGGTTGTTGGACAGATCGACGCTAGTTAAAGAGGTGATGTTATCGAAGAACTGGGGGTTGATGTAGGCGAGCTTGCATGAGCTGATATCCAGGAACTGCAGGGTGCCGGAGACGAGGAAGGGACCGTCGACGGGCGCCAGGGGGTTTTCCTGGAGCTCCACGTTCAGCAGGCCGCGGGAGTCCCTGGAATTTGAAGATATCGTTAATTTAATGACAGTTTCTACTAATAAGTGCGAACGTGAAGGTCTATTTTGGGCTGCTGCTTCCGATTCCAATCTGTTTTGCGCTGTCACTTACGCGCGCCGAGTTAAATTGTTAGAACACCACAAGAAAAATATTAAAACACGATTGAAATATGATACAGATGAACCCAATCGAGACACATTTATTGGACAACTAGCTTCTGCCCGCGACTCCGTCCGCGTGGAAATTGTTTATATCGCAGCTGCATACAAACTTCAACCCCCCATTTCATCCCCTTAGGGGGTGATTTCCAGGATGAAAACTATCCTATGTCCTTCCCCGGGATTCAAACTATCTCTATACCAAATTTCATCGCAATCGGTTCAGCGGTTTAAGCGTGAAGAGGTGACAGACAGACAGACAGACAGACAGACACACTTTCGCATTTATAATATTAGTATGGATGTCGAGAATCAAAAATTAAAGTGCCCGGGGTCAACGAAAATATCACATGCGTTTGTTACTCGTAGAATTTTCTACGAGTTAAGTACATTTTGTGCTCTTCCGTATAGCATTTGTTGTGTCTACGTCAATTTTGTAATAGTTGCTACAATTTATGCGCCATATCCAGTTTCATGATGCCATTATAGTAAACTTAATGATATTAAGCAGTCTTTATGTGGTCTCAGAAGGACACTTTACAACAATTGCACGTGGACGTTTCAACTTTACTAGGTGTCTACTTTACTGGGGTTTGTTTGAAGCGATGTAGTTGCCTCCATATCATCCAAACCACTCAGGAACACGGACAAAATTCGTAGCATAAAGAGTGTCCTTCAGCTCCAACTTACGCGCATAAACATGGAAATGGGCCTGGATGAATTCAATTTGCATCGTCCATTATCTAATATAGTTGGCATCACGAGAGCCAATTTGCCACTGCCACAACAAGTTCAGAGCCAATTGGAACAATTTTATAATCTGCTTTGTGCGCCAGGGCTGACAATGGCGCGTGGGAAATATTCTAGTGTTTAGGTAAACGATGTTACGCATGGCGGTACCTTAATTGGTCCGTGCGGTGTCAGACGGATGTAATATTAAGTGAGGGTGATTTTGTTCGGTTTTGATGTAAAAAGCAATGATGTTGATACGTCCAAAAGTTCTATTGTTATGCGGAAGTTGTAAAAAACTAATGAGTGTATTTTAATATCACAATGGTGGCAACAAACTGTGCTTACGCTTAATGGTAAGAGGAAGCCGTAGTCTATGACTTGAGATGAGATTTCGCTGTGTACAAGTTCTCTTTCTCTAGGGCACCTATGTAAAATGGTATAAACTTACTTTTACAAAATGGCATTTTCCAAAATCATAACAGTATTTTGAGTTCGTCAATGCAAGAGGGTTGAATTGTATCATATTATTTTAATTTTATACTTAGGACATTCTAACCCAGTATTTGAGTGTTTTTTGTTAATTGTTTAATGTAATTGGCAATGTATGATTAATACAAATAAAAACATAACATATAAGGCAACCAGTAATAAGCCGCATGGTTTCGTTCAGCTGTACATCCACAGAAGAAACACTGGCGCTGTTCATCTATACCGGAGCGGAGTATTCAGCCGTCGAATAGACGAGGGCCAAGGCCGGAGTTCGTAGGCAAGACGCAGAAGCCCCGAATAGCCTTAGATTAGAACTTAGAAGTGAACGAACTATTGTAAAATTTGGAAGATGACGAAGTCACAGTTAGGTAATAGCAAATTGTTAGAAAATCTAACAGAATTAAAATAACTTAAACGCTCTTTGAGATAGCGGGGAGTTGCAGGGTTAAAAAGGACACTAAACAGAAGCAAAATAATGTGAGAGTTACCTACTACGATAACGAATAGGTACCTACCAGGTATAATATATAACATAACATAAAACTCTTCTAAATAATAACGAGGCCGACCCATTTGCTCTCATTAATTTTAAATAATGGAACTGTTAAGTTTACTGAAGCTATTTCCAGCTCACGTCAACATTCATAATTAAAATCCACATTTGAGTACCGTAAGCGACCGCAGCTCGTTAAAAATGGCTGACATTTAAAATGCAAAGGCTTTATGAAAACTTGACTTCGCCATCATCTCAAGTGCTGAAGTAGGCACTGGAAATGAGGCCACCGTGTTGCTGATTAAGGCCTGAGGGTCGATGTGTTACGTATTCCGCATTTCAATTTGATTTCAGTGCATTAACATTGAACCATTAATTAGTTAACGGTGGTTAGTGGTTGTCACAAAACTGACGACCCCTCACTGCCAGAGGCATACGTTTCGCCACAAAACTGACAATTAGGCATGAGCTACAACTTATATGACTAGTGGCTCTGTGAGCCGTAGAACTCACGTGCCTATCCTTAAAAAAAATGAAAAAAATGCTCGACAAAAAAAACTATTTAATTAAAGAACCTGCTCACAAAATTTCACGAGAATCAGTTGAGAATTTCGACATGTAAAGGAGAACAGCAGGAAAGCGGGACGTCCGGACATCCAGACATACAATCGATTTTCGGCCCAAACTGAAGCATAGATCTAATAAAATAAAATAAATCAACCCCGACAGAAAAAATCGAACTAAAACCATCCCGAAAGACAAGGTTTTCAAATAAAAATACACCGCACGCAAATTGGCTGAACCGTTTCGGAACTACGATACCACGATAGACACTGAGACACACATGTTAAACTTATAAACCCTTCAATGTGTTTCGCGTGCGTGACACATTGGAATCCGGAATACAAAATGCATGTCTCAAATTGACCCTCTGTGTACCCTGAGTCGACGCTGAGGTAAGCGTTAATTACGTACAGCAAAGAGGATTTTAGCTGGGTGAAATTATAACTTCACATGCACGCAAGTCGAGGGTCATACATTTTTAATTAAATTTAACATTTGTTACGGCTAGACTCTAGAGGACGCTGCAAAACGAATTCCAAAATATCTTCTACTTTTGACTATACGTGGCAAACCAAATCAAAATCAAAGATCATTTATTTTCAGGCAACGAAGGCCCGTAGATAATTAAAATAGGTAGGTAGAAACAAATGCTTAACTACCCCCAAAACAGTCCTTCATAAATGGCACTATATGCCAGTTCTGCAATAAGGCCATCAATTTCTACTTACAACTAAAGTTTAACCTAGGCTAGCAATCAAAACATCTTTACACATGGTTTCGTGACATTATTACGGGATGTTCCAACAAGATTACTACTGGATTTTATCCCTAGCATGGCGGAAATTACGTTGCCAACTTGCCACCACGTTCTTCGAAAATTTGGTTCTTCGATTTCCATACCGGACTGAATTTTGACGGTGTTATACCTACCCACATTTTTTTGTCTATAAATAAAAGGAAATACTTACAAAAACGCCTCAGGATCAACATAACTAATATTGTTCCCAGATAGATCCACATCTATCAGATACTCCAATCCCGATAACGCCTCTCTCGTAATCCTCGTCAGCCTGTTATTGGCGATCTGTAGTCTCCTCATCTTAATGTCCTTCGGGAACGGCTTTAACGTCGTTATATTGTTCTCATTTAAGTCTAGAATGTATACGCTCATGCTTAATTCATCGTAGGGGATCTCCGTGAGGTTGCTTTCAGAGCAGTCTGTGACCCAGTTGATTCTGAAGTAGTGGCAGTCGCATTCATCCGGGCATTCCAGCTCGAAGCTGTCGCCGTTGAAGGCGGCAGCGAGTCCGATGGAGACGAAGAAGATGACCGGTAGGCGCGCCATTGTTCTATTGGGGTCCCATTATCTGTAACAGAAGAGATAGTATAGTAAGTTTATATCTTATCTTGGGTATGCGAAAATCCTGCCCCAAAACCTCTTATGCAATCAAAAAAATCTATGACTGCCGAATTTGACTGATATAGTAATTAGTTTAATTACCTAATATACTCTTACAAACCCTACAGAACATGTTTTTATCGCTTGTGTTTGCACTTGATACCTAAGCCTTCTGAATCTATTTACTGCGCAGTGTGTTAGACGTGTGTCGATAATTAGAACGGCAAATGTGGAGCATGTGTGTGGTATTGTTGCATGGCGTCAATCGTAAAGTAAGCATCGGGTAATCGTATGTTTGGCACGAGCACTTTTGTAGGACAGAGTGCCATGCTGCGTGAGAAGTTAATTAGCTAGGTACCTGACTTGTTTTCGCACAATGGTTATTGCACAGTAGCCATGTCAAGAGAGGCAAGGGCTCTTCGGTGTTGATTACCCACACAAGTTGCCTTCTGGGCATCGTTTGACAGCAATCCTTTAGACCGGTTCATAGCAGAAACACTGACAAGTTATGCCCATGTTGTTCGCCGTGTCACCACCCTTCTGTCGGGAGATAATCATTGAGGCGACTTCCGCGGCGGGATTTATCCGCCTGTCCGTGGCGAGCCTAACACTGATAAAAAGTAACACTTTTGTATGGAAAACGGTGGTTGCCGTGTAATCTATAAAATATACTTACTCTCTTTCTGCCTATACAACCGTTCTCAACCCTGATTTTTACATGAATATGTATAACTATGTAAGTAAACTGTACGTAACATCATAAAGGGCGCAGCCGGCGGCTCCGCCATTGTTGACACAATCGACTAATGGCCGTCATCCTGCGAGCCTCGCTAGAATATTCCAGAACTAACGCGTGTTGGCCGGCGCTGTTGTATTCTGTTGGCCAATGGCCAGTCAGCAGCAGCTTATCGAAATGGTGTGCTGTTTGGTTTGCTAAGTTGTATGGTATACTATCCTAAAATCTAAGAAGACGCGTCTACGCTATTCTATACGAATAAATGAGCAGTAAGTTTGTATATCAATTTGTGCGTTTGATTGTTTGTAAAGGGGTTCTCGCAAATTGCTGGACAAATTCAATCAGATTTTAATTAAATTAAAAATTGAATTTCGTTCGGCCTTAGTGGAAACTTAAGACATACATGTGGGATTGGTACTGTTTTTATGGTTTAGTATGGTGCTCGCTGTTAATACATGATGAACAAAGAGTAAACGTAGTATGAATATATAGAGAATGATGAATAAGGGACGATCGAATATTGTTTGAATTTTTTTGCAATGGCGACCGTGTTGACGGATGACGCATGTGAAAGTAGAGCTGGACGAAGCAAGACGGTAACAGAAAACAATGTAAATAAAGCAGACGATTTAATAAGAAGTTTAGATTTAGATTTATTTATTGCACGATAAAAATTACAATATAAATTTGCATAAATGTCAAGATTACAAGAATTTCTACCATGTTCGTCAATTTTAATAATAAAAACTTAATGAGTCAACTGTAAATACTCAATATTATATAATTATCTCTCCCGAAAAGGATCGGCATTCATTACACACAATTACATAATAAAATAATAATCACACAACATTGAAAATAAATGTCAATTTAAGAAAACAAAATACACAATTAAAAAGTTATTTCCATGTAGATACTCGTTAACGGAGTACAGAGGGTTTTCCAACAAAAGATTTCTCAGTTTGCGCCGGAATGTTTCGTCATTATGGTTCATTCCTTAGATTGGCCGGCAAGTGTTCGTAATACGTGGGTCCGATGACTTATTTATTTTCATCTGGTCCCTCCACTATTTAAGTATCATCTACTTCCATACGTTACTATTACTATTTCCATTATATATTGTGGGGCTGAGAAATTTTAACATCAATCTAGCTAGGTTTTTCTATATAGTTTAGTCCTTGAACTGTGATGAACTTTTCAAAGGTAAAGAGCCACCGAGCACCCAGTTTTATGGTTAGTCCCTCCCTTCATAAAATCGAGTTATGCTTTCATGTGGCTTTCATTCAAGTGATTCACGTCACACAAAGGAAGCGTATAATGAAATAGCAGACGTAGGTCAGGTGACTCAGCCGTGTGATGCATTTTACGAAACAAAATCAAGAAAATTGCTGACGGAATGCGTCACTTCGTCTTCCTTGTTGGTAAAAGAACGACACATGTGTCGTTGAATTGAAATTCCTTCCACCCTAGGTAAAAATGTAACTTACGGAAAACCTAATCTCACAGAGGCTTCACAGAGGACTAGATCATTGGTGCGATGGTATTGACAGACTGTCAATTTAACAAATTTTATTTATATTTTTTTTATTCTTCTGCAAAAACTATTATCATGGTATGGATGCCATATTGATTGGAGCCTGGTTACCTATGAGCAGTTAATGTTACAGCCAGATATGACAACATGAGACTGTCTGTATCGCGGTTAACCAAAGTGCATGTTATAGTGCCAATTCTCGGGATAAGTTAACCGCTCCTTCAGGATGTAACCGGAGTAGCACTAAGGAGGAGGACTATTAGAAGACCTCTCCTGATGAATTATCGCCATGTAACTTCACTATAATTGAAAGAGAGAGCGAGCGTATGTCCGGCGGTGCTCCTCTACAGCACGGCTATCACAAGACGGCGCGCGAGCTCTCTCGGTTTTTCTCGCACTATCCGTATCTTTCTTATTAGAACACTTAGAAAGAGAGGCATAGTGCGAGAAAAATCGAGAGCTCGCGCGCCGTCTTGTAAGTTGTGATAGCCATGGTTGCATTTCTCAACCGCCTATCGTGACATTTTCTGAGCAGGTTGGATTTTTTTCTCGGACTCTCGAGGTCAACACAACAGCTCACAGTCACTGTTAGTATTTAGTTACGTCTTTTTAGTACGGTAGATTGCGCCCGACTCGTGGGTTGAGATTCGCAAGTATTGTGGTCACTTTATTGGACCAAGACTTCCCGATTATTAAGAGGACAATGAATGATGGCCTGAGATGGCTGAGATGTAAGACGTCTAGACTTGAGCCATGTTACGGATGGTTAATTGCATGGACGTGCGTTAAATTACAATATTATTTTAGTAATGCAAACTTCTCAAGTGTTTTTTTTTATATGGCACAGCTCGAAGGTCCCTAATAAAAGAGACGGATCTGCAGAATTCTCATTTTTGGTTCTCTACGGTATAGGTTACCGACCTACTTAGGTCATAACTACGGTATAAAGTACTTGGGTCATAAAACTCATAAATAATAATAGAATGGTCATCTTTTTATTATTATTTATTAAATTGTTGGATGGGCGCAATGTCTAGTAGGTATGCCAAGTCCAGACAAAAATGGCGTACCGTCCCTATGTGGCACTTCCGACTATTTTTTGGCTATTAAATTACATGTATACTTGATATTTTGATATGTAATAAATGTAATAATCTAATAATAAACCCACATTCGAAGTTTGACAACTATATTCCATTAAGTAACAATTTCTTCCATACCTATTTTTTTTAGAAAACTGACGGCTTCTGAAAAGTAGCTGTTTTGCAGATCCGACTCTTTTATTTGGGACCGTCGTGCTGTGTGCGATCACGTCATGTTTGGGGCAGTCCCACTGTACTGGGGACCAACCTTGCAGTAGACCGCAGACATAACAAGACCACTACTAGCTATGTGAGTAAGATCGCCAGAACTCCCGAGATGAGCTCTATTGAGAGTGAAAGGACCTGCGCATTTGTCACATTGTATTTGTTGTTGTTGACACAACGAATACTCATATAAAAAAAGCGGCCAAGTGCGTGTCGGACCACGCACAACGAAGGGTTTTTTTTAGAAATATCTCAAATACCTTTAACCGATCTTGTGCAAAACAATTTTCGCTAATAGAATTTAAGCCCCGTGTCCATGATGTTTTTCATATTTTTAAAATACACGGTTCAAAAATTAGAGGGGGGGGTTTTTAGTGACTTTCGTGGCGATTATTCACTTACTCAAAAAAATTGCTGAGACATTATACTATTTATTTTGAAAGGCCTATCGATTGATGTGCCACACATGGGCTTGCAATGAAAATCATTGTTTTGACTTTCAGTTTTATGTATTGAGTGCACCGCTAAATTTTTTTTTTAAAAACTAGCGGCTAACAAAATACACCTACTTATCCTCAAAATTTTATTCAAATACACCTTATAGTTTTCGAGTAACATGCCTGTGACATACGGACGGACAGACAGACATACAGACATGACGAATCCATAAGGGTTTCGTTTTCTGCCATTTGGCTACGGAACCCTAATAAAGTGTTGGCTACGCGCTTGTAACTCCGCTGGCTCAAGCGTCCAGGACATTAAACACTAAAACCCCCTTATTCATAAAACTTTAAAATGCCTCTGCTTAATAAAATGGTGCTTTGTCCCTTTCTTACGAACACAACCCTTTCTTCAAACGGGCATATGTTACCTAGGACGTTTATGAATACGGTCGTAACTAAGCAAACAGGTTAAGATAATTACATTTATTAACGACAGATGAAACGGACCGTCTCGGCGGTATGCTAAATTACCTACCAAACGTAACCCTCTCCTTGATTTCATGTGGGACAGTTAACCCTGGCCCCACAAATGTAAACCTTAAACAGTTAAGGTAAACACCAGTTAACTAGATACCGGTAGTAATTACTGGCTACTGCATTAAGCAATGTTACAGCTAGGCCGTTTACATCAACAATTACCGTCCGAGAGCTGGACCAGTGTTAACTGATCTCCGCTTGCGCGTAGATATAGCCGTTCTAAGAGCCTTATCACACTTGCGATTTGCGAGCGTGTTTTCTATACAATTATCAGGCGCGGCGAACACGCTGCGTGATCGCCTTCATACAAAATACGCTTGGAAATCGCAAGTGTGATAAGGCTCTAAGGGTCAAGTTATACACAGAATGAACATGAGAAAAAAAGTGTTAGAGAATAGACCTACACAATGTTGGCTATTATACTTGTGCGATTGGCATCATCGCGATTGTTACCCGATTACAGCAGACAAGATTATGTTTTGCGATTGATTGCTTTAATGTTTTATTATAGGCCCGAGATTGGCTTGGCTAAGTATTTACGAGTACACTCATCATTTGCGTGTTTCCACTGAAGCTACGTAGCCGAGCGAGAAATATCATTAGACATTTAACAGTGGCTTTTCGGTGAAGGAAAACGTCGTAGGAAACCGGCGGTCCAATCTCAATAAGGTCTATAGTGGGTTGGAAGGTCCGAGGGGAGCCGCTTTCATAAAACTAGCGCCATCTCTTGGGATTAGGTGCCAAAGCGGACCCCGGGCTCGTTTAGGGCACAACCGGGATAACGCTTAGGAGGATGATCTGCCCTAGCGTTTTCCAGCTTGTATCCTAAATAAGCCCGGGTCCGCTTTGGCATCTAATTCCAAGATCAGGCGTGGGCACTAGTTTTACGAAAGCGGCTCCCCTCTGACTTTCCATCTCAGAGGGAAAACTAGACGTTATTGGAATTAGACCGGGAAACTATTGTTAAATATCAAATGATGATAATTTAGTATTTCTTAAAAACTTCTACATAACTGTCCTGAAGAATCTATAGGGTCATTTCGCTGGTTACGCGACCACCTTCGGTTAGCGACCACCTAAAGGAGAAGGTTTTTTCTATTGAAGATAACATCAATTCTACACACCCTATTGAGATGCATTTTTTTGTTGTTTTACCTAACGTACGTTTTGTCCCTCATTGCAATGGTAATTTACCGTCTGCAGTCAGGAGCACATTTCACATTTCTTCGTTAACAAAATCTATAGGTACCTACTCATTAAAACTAACACGTACGATAAAGTGTAATTAGGTACCTACTTAATACGTTAATCTAATTAAAATCATGTTGAAATCGATCAAACCGTTTAGGCTGCTACGCAAAGATCCAGCAGTCACACTACATTCAATCGGCAGATGCTAGTAGTGTTTACTATGCAACACCTACCGACTAATCACATGATAATCACAACACAAGTTTGCATTAAAAACTGCCACTGACCCACAAACTATTAGGTATGTCGTAAAAAGTCACGTAACACAGTCCGCTCAACAAAACAAAACAATCATACTTTTATAACTTCATAAATAAGTCGCAAATTACTTGCGTTTATAAAGTTAGTGCCCAAGATTCCGACCCTGAGGTAATTCCCAAGTTCTAGTCGCGTTCAGAAATATCGTTAAATTACGATGCAAGTATTTATGTAATTGTAAAGCTCACTTACATGACGTGCGGGCGGCTGCGGCGCCAGTAGAGTACTGAAGCGGAGAGTTGGTGCTGGCTAGTGATGTGTTGAATCGATAATATTGATATGTTTTCTCGTGCGTTTTTATGAGTTGTTTACACGAGGGTGACAGAAGTTGAGGTGCCTTGTAAAAGGGTACGACGTATGGCTCTTTACAATGCCGATTTCTACTCATACGCGTTCTGCAGGTTTTAACATGCCATCGTGAAGTCATCATGCTACAGCGTCTTATAAGTACCTGTTATGTTGTGTCTTGGATTTGTAACAACTATGCGGGCAGGGGAGGCGCCGCTGGTTTCTCGAGAGCAAGTCTTAAATAGATTGCCCTCTAGTCATAAACAGTTACCTACATACAACGGGTCCAGGGGTCAAATAAGAATACAGGAGGTAGTTTAGGGATCATTCAGTTGGGTTTCTTCTCGGTTTGTAGACCTTTGTATCCCAGCACGGCTATCACGCGACGGCGCGCGAGCTCTCTCGATTTTTGTTTCACTATCCGTCTCTCTCTAACCAGAACAGAACTCTTAGAACAAGAGGTATAGGTAAGTAGTGCGAGAAAAATCGAGAGTCCCTATGTCGCGACCGTCCCATCCCATGATAGACGTGCTGGGAATTAATTAGTACACTTATAAGAGATTTCAAGTTTAACAAGGTAATACCGTGGAGGTGGTTGAAAATTTACGATGTGCAACCTGGAGCAAAAAAAAGGACCTAATGAAAGAGTATATATATATATATATATATATATATATATATATAACTATTATATAGAAAGAAATTTTGGGCAAGCCGGTGGAAATCGGCTTATATATGGACGCTCGCTACTGCAAGGTACCTTACAGTCGAGTCGTGTAAAAATATGGGTGCATATAACTTAAGTAAGTACTCATGGATAATGGTGTCTGACATAAAACTTAGCGTACTAGCCCCTTAGGTCGATACATAGTTATTATTCCAATTAATTTAATAAACATTGTCATCCCTTACCTTTGTATTGTTATAACATCTTTTTGATGAGCATGCAACCCGCGTATGCGTATTTTTTTATAGATAGTTTTTTTTTTCTGTTTCAACAAATGTACGAAGTCTGAGTGACTATGTATGTGCACATAGTATTGCAACAATTCATTGGATACTAATCCAATTCAATTCAATGAGTTGATTGCTATGCAATTGACTCTAGTAATAATGTACCTACCTATATATATGAGTTGCTGGTACCATGGACCTATAATACTCAGGACAAGCTATGAGATGAGTGTTACCACATGAGCACTGTATAATAAAGAATACATGAGGGACGGAAATGCAGCTAAATTAAGAACTGATTTTAAAATGGCTGATGGCTTACCATAAACGACCTAGGTATTTAATTTGGGCGGGTAATGTTTATTTGCCGCGACCTCATACTAAATCAGCACGGCTATCACGAGACGTCTCTTTCTAAGTGTTCTAATAAGAGAGAGACGGATAGTGTGAGAAAAATCGAGAGAGCT
Organism: Epinotia ramella; assembly: GCA_947578815.1. Taxonomy (NCBI): domain Eukaryota; kingdom Metazoa; phylum Arthropoda; class Insecta; order Lepidoptera; family Tortricidae; genus Epinotia; species Epinotia ramella. Next base: position 1,171,568 of record OX388203.1, read on the forward strand.
CGCGCGCCGTCCCGTGATAGCCGTGTGCAGTTGCGGCAAACAAAAAAAGTGGAACTATATGATAAGGACAACGAATGATATTTACCTTTCAGTCACACTTATAGAGATTTGTATGCTACCATCTCACTCGGACGTGGTATTATTATTACGATAGTTTGTCCTGAGTATTATAGCTCCATGGTTGGTACCTATCAGGGCCAATCCGGCCAATGATCTGTCAAACGTTGGGATGCTATGGGATGTTTGGTTCTGAGGTAAAATGTATTTGCTTGTATTTACTTTTAGCCAGATATCGTAATTTTTATAGTATTTTCGGTGCAATTATTTATTTATTTTTATTTATTTTCCTCTTCTTTTTTTAATGTTGGTATAAACTGTTTCAATCGTAATGCATTATTAACGTTATATAATAACGTCAATATTAACATGAATACTAGCTACCTACTTACTGCCCACGACTCCGTCCGCTTGGAGCTCGTTTATATCGTATGTCCATACAAACTTCCACCACCCATTTGACCCCTTTAGGAGGTGATTTCCGGGATAAAAACTATTCTATATCCTATACAACGTGTTAATAAAATAACGCAAAACCTGAAAACCGTTTGTTCAGAATCGAGAGTAGAATGCGAAAAAAATAAAAAATAAATTTTTTGACGCGATTTATTTTTTACATTTGTATGGAGCAGGTCGCCCCAGTCGGCCAACACTCCATACAAATGTAAAAAATAAATCTTGTCAAAAATTTATTTTTTTATTTTTTTCGCATTCTATGCTCGATTCTGAACAAACGGTTTTCAGGTTTTGCGTTATTTTATTAACACGTTGTATATTGATTTAAACTTTCATGATTTTCACACATTATTTATACTAAACGGGACTTAATCACGTATAATTAACTTATTTATTTACCTCACTGAGGTCTCCCGACGTTTCGGATGTGTTGCATGGCTTGAGCGGGTATCAACATCTTCTTGCTCCGCGGGTTTTCCGAACTACCCGCATTTGGTCTTTATTAACCACTTGTACACTAGAGTTGTCACCCGGCCGACACACAACACTAATAATGTCCGGTGCACGTCCGGTGATATAACGGACGATGTTTTTTGACGCTGGCATTTACTTATGATAGGATTCCACGAAGATGAAATCTTAAAACCGTCGCCCCGGTTGAAATTACGATGTTTTCTGATTTCAACGGCTTCACGTATAGGTGACGGCACGTAAGTCTAGCGCTGACCGTTTATGCGCAGAAGTCGAAAATAAGGTATCTCGGGGGAGTGAAGGGGACGCGCGGGGGCGTGCGTAAGCGCTCATTGGCTCTCCAGTCGTACTCTGTCCCGCGCACCGATACGACACCCCGCTCACTTCTGGTGGTACAGTCGCGTTCTAAATTGTATTGTTATTAGTTATTACTGTCGTTTTTTTGTGTTAAGTTTGAGTTTGTTTTTTATTGACTGTTTTTATTAAGTTAGTGTTTATTTGTGATTTTAAACAGTAAGTATGCCTAGAAGAAATACTGTTTGAGAAGACAGGCACGGAAAATGGTATATGATGTGCATTATTTCTTAAAGAGAGAAACGAATGAATTACTTGATTCTTTGAAACATATTAAAAGTCAGATTGACGAAACTACGAATATGTAACTCAGTCACTTTTGGACAGCGGCACTGTGGATTTAAAAATGAATAACATGATGCATGAGGGTGTGCTACCCCTATCAGATTTCGATTAATGTTACTGAATAAAAATAAAAAAATTTTTTTTATTTCTACCTCCCCATATTAGTGATGAGATTAGTTTAAACGAACTACCTTAGATATAAAAGAAGGACAAACAAAAACAAGTTTTTATTAGTAAGGATTATTGTAATCAAGTTGTAGTGATAACAATTGCGTTCGCGACAGTACCTATGCGCAGCTATCCCCTCCATGTTTCGTTCACCGCTAGACTTACGTGCCGCTACCTATATTTTTCTACTGTAGAAATGACGTTCCGTAGACAGCACTTTCGGTTTATAGAGCTCAATCCAGTGGTTTGGTCCTGTCTCCAACAAATGCTCGGCTATAGCAGACTTATTCACCTGCTGATTTTTGACTGCCGCAATATGTTCCTTGACCCTTTCCGCGATGGTTCGCTTGGTCTCGCCAATGTAGGAACTTCCACAACTGCAGTCAATCTTATAAACTCCTGGTGATTGAAAGGGGATAACATCCTTTGGTGATCATAGATGTCCCACGACCTTGGTCTTATCTGACCTGACCTTGGCTTGGACCACGATGTTGTCGCGTCATGCTCCTCAAAACATTGTTCAAGAGACCCAGCACGGCTATCACATGACGGCCTGAGAGCTATCTCCTCGCGGCGAGATAGACTATCCATCTCTCTCTAATTAGAACGCTTAGAAAGAGACGGATAGTCTATGTCGTCGCGACACAGCTCGCAGGCCGTCCTGTGGTAAGAAGACGCTACACGGGCCGATATCGGCAGGACTGCTTGCAGGCCGCCGCGTGATTCGACCCGTGTGGATACGTATCGGAAGCACGGCGGCCAACCAAATCAAGGTCACTTCATACTAGATTTCCTGTGACCTTGCTTGGCAGTCCTGCCGATTTCGCTAGTGTAGCGTCTCCTAGAGCCGTGCAGTTTAAACAAGTTGGCCGTCACGTTTCCCTTTGCTCCGACGTTGCTGTGCTAATTAAGTTAGGCGTTAATCCAATAAATTAATTACAATTAAAGCAAGGCGCGTGTAGGTCCAAGGTCCAATTAACCCATTCACCACTACACTAAGCTCGTAGCGCCACGCACAGTCCGTAGCAGCTAAAACTCCGTATGTAGCGAAAAGCGCCCGTGTCGTAATTAGCGCTGAATGGTTAATATAGAAGGCGAATTTGTACGGAAGTTGGCCTTTCTAAGTACCTACATTTTAAGTTGGTCGACTTTTACTCGGTAACTAGTTATACCTACCTAGCTGTGATAGTTTTCCTATTAAATTCATTCTTGGCGGTTGGCGGTCCTTGTTAACTACGGAACCCTAATAAGAAATTGGCACCCTAGACTAATAATGTATAAGAACTATTTAGCAATACTTCTAAATTACTAGATACCCCAAGTATTTTCGAAACTAATACTTATTCAAAATATTTTATTTTCTAAATTCAGAAATATTTTCAAGCAGTGCGTTCACCGAGCGTTGATCAAATGATCAATATATCAAATTGCACAAAAATTCCATCGCTCGTAAGGAATAATTCTTAGATAGTGACTTTAAAGTCCAAACACGAACATGCTCTCACCTCTCAACTCACCCATATATATACTTAATTACTCCATACATATATCGAATATACTTAACCCAAAGCACCTTACTTAATTTAAGATCCGTACCTACTTCGAGGTAGGTAGTTAGGTAGATTTTTTGGTGGGTATTTGGTAATGTGTGCTCGGTCATTCTCGGTTATCTTATCAGAAATCCCGTAAGCCAATAAGTAAGGATACGTAATATAAAACACAATATTATCTAAGGTCAATTAACTCCGTTCGTAGGTGGTGTTGGGCATGCAAATATTGCTTGCCTACCTACAAAATTGTGACGCGCATATTTTGAAATCGACCGTAAAATCATTGAAATAGAATACTTAGATGAAAAAAAAAAGTTTGAATACAGTAGTACCTACTTGGTGAAAACTTTTTGTACCCGACTGTTCCTGCACATAATGTTCAACGGTCCGTTTCCGCGGATTACGAGCTTGTGATATTGTTTGGGTGGGGTCCTCTGGGAACGAAAAATCGATCTAGCGGGGTTGCATTGACGGGAAAACTGTTTTTTCTCCGGGAAAATGCGAAAAGTTGAGCAAAGCTCGGTTTCCTAGACACTATTTGTTTAATTACCTGAATATTTTAATAAAATAGTATGTTTACTTCGTTTAGAGGTCGAAGTAGAGGCGGAACATCTGATTTATATCTCGTAGGTAGAGTCAGCAACACTAATAGGAATAAATTAACACAAATCGTACTTGGGCATGATTCTTGTAGAACCTCAATATTTTTTTTACGTGAAGCTCTCTCGTTACTTATTTAATCATGTTTAATGTAATAAATTATTTCATGAATAATTCACTTACAATCTATCTCGGAACTCGGCTCGATCGAAACAAACTACTTCATTATATAATGCCTTCTGAACGTACCCCATCAAACGTCAGTCACAATTAGATGTCAAAGCCGACAAAAAAACAATCTGAGGTTGCTGTTAGCTCAATTCGTTATTTTATTTCTTTCGGATTCTCGCTATAATAATGTCGCAATCAAAAGCTGACGCAGGTGCGTCCACGGAAGAGGAGCCTTTGAAAGATGTGTTTGATCAGGCCATGAAGATGTTTGAAAAGATAGAAAGTAGTAATGAACCTACAAACTGCGATGCTATGCAGGTAAGCTCTATTTTCAAGTGTATTGCTTCATATTTATCTTAAATTGTCTACTCATTTCACACTAAGATTTCAATTTATTGATTGGGCTCCTAAAAATCGCGTTACGAACTCATACTTGACGTAGTACAGTTCAGTTGCGATTCTGTCATATCCATGTAAATAGTTGTTTTCTATTCTCCCCGGCATGACTTTATTGTTACCATTGACAGCGATAGCGAATAGTTTTACGCATTCCTTTGCCAAGTATAACCTGCTTCTTTACAGATCAGCTTAAAGGCAACCATAGCAAAGTTTGAAAAGGCCACCAACTTGGTATCACTGTCAGGCATGTTCAGCAGTAATGAAAACCTGGAAGAACTGCCAACAGAGACGCTGCAGTACTTGCTGCTGCCGGCACTGCTTGGCACACTTAGTCTCAAATTATGTGGACAGCCGAGGAAGGATGTTATACGTCTTGCGGAGATTTACTTCAAGTAAGTTGATTGAGAACTTTATAAGGTTTTTATTAGTTTTACAAATACTCTTTATTGCACTCCTCAATAGTATAAAATAAACACAAAAGTTAACATATAGTTTTAGTCAATTATTAATTGCTCTATGGCTCTTCAGGCTGCTATTTTCAATAATAGAGCTATTTTAAGTAGAGATATTTAATGTCTTTGGATTGTTATGTTTGATTTTATTGGTTATTATTTTATTTATTTATTTATTTATCAGGCAGGCTGTTGAAACAACTGATGATGCCTGTTTCCAATTAATGTTAAATTTAATTTCCTTTTATGAAGTTAAATAGAATAAATGTGAATAAAACATTTTTGGTTCTGCATTTTCTGTTTCATTTATGTATGCAGTTTTGTTAGGTTTTCTTTGCAAAATCAAACAAAAAAACAAACAATGAAAAAAACAAATACACTTAAAAGATAACAAAGTGTGGAACATAAAGCTTAAGGTATGTAAACAACAGGAGAGGAGGCCTGTGCCCAGCAGTGGGATGTATCAGCCTATGAACCAACAAGCAGTCTTATCTCTAAGGATTTAGCATTAATAATTTATAAATAATGAATTAATCAAAATTCTTTATTTACGACCAACCTGGATCATGGTGTTAGTAACAATACGGGTGTTGACTCGAAAATTATTATTACTCCAAAAGAAAGAAGGCAAAAAAATATGTAGTGACGAAAATTCCATTCAGATATCTCAAAGAATTACGAAGCTACAACTGTTTTAATATTGCTTGTTAGAGAGAGAAAACGCAAACGGTGTGTGACGTCACATTACAGGATGCTGCCGGAAGGCGGCGTCGACGACCACGATGAGGCGCGGCACGTTGCCGTCTTCTGTGACGTCACATTCTTCCAGCGTCATCGTTTCATATCAAGTTGCGTTTTGCGAAAAAGGGACAGAACATACCGCTTCTTAAAACTTTGGACACTTATAACTTTGTGATTATTTAACCTTTTGCGTTGATTTTTTCTCCATTTGACCACATTTTTTTTCCTTTTTCGAGAAAATATGACACTATTGATTATTTTATTTAGTGTGTGTAGTTGGTGTCTGTGTGTGTGTGTCTGTGTTATTGTGTTACTTATTTAACTAGTGTAACATTACATTATTATTATTTGTTATTGCGGCCGCAGTTGTTTGTACAACCTGTACTTGTGTAGAGGCCATCTATCCTGTCCGCTATCATGCTCAGAATGTTGTTGGAGCTAGCACGCACTCGCACAAACATCCCTTATGTCGGAACAGACATATGTTATCTTATCTTATCTAGATGAGGGCCCTTTCGGATACACTTTGACCCAATGGGATCTTTTGTGCATTTGCCATCTCGTTTATGCCTACTCCCAAGCTCGCTCCATCATCTCCACGAAACGGATGATGCAGCTCAGCGGGGGCACCTTGAATTCCTTAGGTTGCGGATATCCATTACCAAAGTAATTCATTCTTTGTCTGGCAAGGGCATGACATTCACACAATAAGTGTTCCAATAAGTGACATATGTTAAATATTCTATTACATTATTGCAGGGACTTCTTGCAAAGGTGCAACGACTATGCTGTGACGAATGTGGAGGTGCCGCAGTCCACAGACAAGAACCAACCCGAGAGAGTAGTCACCGAGCAAGTCAAGATCGCGAATATGGTACCAAATATCTTAAATTTGCCCGCCTGATCAATAAATAAACAAGTACATAAAATAAAATAAAGTAGATAATGTTTTTCATAGAATAGATATTTCAATTAATTAGTCTAATAACAAGGGTCAAAATACACTTTGAGATGCCAAGTCAGCATTTCGATTCATCCATATTATTTATTTATTTAATTTTTATTGAACAACAGAATAACTTAAGGTAGAAAAGGCGGACTTAATATCCATATCCATACTAATATTATAAATGGGAAAGTGTATGGGTGTGTTTGTTTGTCCGTCTTTCACGGCAAAACGGAGCGACGAATTGACGTGATTTTTTAAGTGAAGATAGTTGAAGGGATGGAGAGTGACATAGGCTACTTTTTGTCTCTTTCTAACTCCCCACTTCCCTAAAATGGGGGGTGAAAGTTTGTATGGAGCTACGATATAAACGAGTTCCACGCGGACGGAGTCGCGGGCAGAAGCTAGTATTTAAGAATAAACAGCAGCAGTTTATTTTTGCATCTTTCAGGTGAACAGCCGCGAAGCCAAAATAAAGCGCTACAAAGAGATGAAAGAACTGCAAGAGAAGCTATCAACCCTGTCCAAAGCCATGGCCTCGGAGCATGTGGACGATGAGACCAAGCGGGAGTACTTCACCAGCATGCTGCTGAGCTACGTCAGCCAGGCGCTGGACGAGCTCAGCAGCATAGAGCAGGAGAAACCGCTGTTGGAGTACATGGAAAAACATGCAGGAGGTCAGTGCTGGCTCTTGTTAGTCTTTTTTAATACAACGACGGTGGCAAACAAGCGTACGGCCCGCCTGATGGTAAGCGGACATCTGCGTATACACGCATGCCACTCCAAATGAGTAACATGGTCATATGTTTGAGGATTCGCCGTGTTGACAGCTGAAGGAACAAATTCCCTCGCTCTCAACACAACGCATTCTCGGGAGCTCTTGCTCACCTCCAGGAGCACAACACTACCTCAGGTCGTATTGAATGTTGTTTCTAGTGGATAGGATTTAGGATGTAATGAAAGGGGTTAATCACGTCATTGAGGCCGAATATCGGTAACATGTTTCGAATCAATCTGCGGTCCTAAAAAGTCTCTCACAGACTTGTCATTAACTGTCAAATTTACTCCTTTTTGAAATTCGCCGATCTTTTCTAGGCTCATCTTTGGTTGGCCAGAATCTAGTTTTTAACCCCCGACGCAAAGAGCGGGGTTTTATAAGTTTAACATATCTGTCTGTGGTATCGTAGCTCCCAAACGGATGAACCGTTTTTCGTTTAGTTTTTTTATTGTCATAGATAATTTTATCCCGAGTTTACTTAGTCATGTTTCATGAAAATCTGTTGAGCCGTTTTTGAGATAGAGATATTGGTTTCTCTACTTGTCTAAGCTGTAGTTGTTTTTTTTTTTTAATTTTTATTGGACATACAATCACATCTCTTTTTGGAGGCTAGCTCCACTCTATTCGCATGGACGCCGAAGGGACGTCCCGGGGGGGAAGGAAAGAGATAATTTTGATTTTCTGTGGTCAGTCTGTTCAGTCGAGTAGGTGTTCTAGTTTTCTTTTGTTTGTAAGGTGACTTCACTACATCACTACATAGTATAAAATAAAGTCGCTTCCCGCTGTCTGTCCCTATGTATGCTTCTCAAAATCAAATCTATTAGTATCTTTAAAATACGCAACGGATTTTTATGCGGTTTTTTTTAATAGGTATAGTGATTCAAGAGGAAGGTTTATATGTATAATATTAATATAGTACCCGTGCGAAGCCGGGGCGGGTCGCTAGTGATCGAATATAGTTGTTGTAGTCTAGAGTAGTCTAGAATGTAGTCTAGTAGTAGACTAGAATGTAGTTGTTCTTTATTGAATGCTGTATCCCTGCAGAGCCCAAGTCGAAGCACCCCCGCGCGGCCCCGCTGCGGCCGGTGATCATCGCGCGCGACGCGCTGCAGAAGGCGGTGTACGGCGCCGGGTACCCCGCGCTGCCCGCCATGACCGTCGAGGAGTTCTACGACAAACGCGTCCGGGACGGACTGTGAGTATATTTGGGCTTAGCTGTAACTTACTCAAAGGATCAAAGTGGAAATTTGTAAAAATTTCGCCACGAGCGTGATTTGAACCCGCGGCCTCTGGAATCCGTCCATCGCTCTTGCCAACTGAGCTACCGAGGGTCCGCTAGTGGCGACGAATCTTTCAATCCCGTCCACTCTTCTAATTATACCTTAGGGAGGCTCGTAGCGACAACTATCGCGAAGTTATTACAACTCCTGAAGCGGCACCAACGTCTCAAGTTACATCAATTAAAATTTTCCACTTTGATCCAAATTTGGAATTTCGATAGCGGACGTTTCTGCTTAGTAAACATTTACTGTAACTTATTTGTCTCCACTGCTAAATTATTTTAACCACCCAAGTCCCACATCATCATCATCATCATCATGTCAGCCGAAAGACGTCCACTGCTGGACATAGGCCTCCCCCAAAGAGTGCCAAAGCGACCGGTCCTGCGCCACCCGCATCCCAAGTCCCACGTTGGTCTAGAAATAACAAAATTGCTCAATGGAATATACGTCAAATTTCAATGGAATTTTATTACATGTAATTTTAGTACAAATGACTATTCTGAACTATTATCTGAATAACTTGGTTGAAAATGTAGAAATTCTGTTTTTATTTTCGTTGAATGCGGTTTCGGTTGGTTAAGTTTTAATTATTAATATAAATAAAATAAATAATTAATTAAGGTAAATCATACAAAGAGAAAACACCCAAAACTCAGAAACAAATTTCACAGAAATTATTGTCCTTACCGGGATTCGAACCTACCCACTGGCACAGATTATATAATAGTTCTTGTTCTACGAACAGATACTCAGGTCTGAATAAAAATGCCAATACCTACTGCTTTAAGTGCCTACAAAATTTAACAATGGAGCGACCTTGAACGCGCGGGCGCGTTGCCCGCACTCGCCGGCCAATCGACGCTAGGGTTGACACCGCTTAGAAATGATTTTATAATTAATAGTTGAGTGAAATAAAAAACGGTTTAAGTATTACTTATTTATTAGATTAATTTAATTGTTATCTTTTTTCAATTTCTATGTTTCTAGAGACCCGTTACGTAATTATCCGGGATTTCCCGAGATACTGCCAGTATCTGAACTGCATAGTCACTTACATACATACATACAGGCATATCAACGCAGCATGTTAAATACAATTGAATGCCATGTTACCTATCGCTCACCCTGTCTATGGTTACGACATACGACAGTTAACGAAACCTTTTGTGTCGGTAAGTAACTTAATTTAAATATATCCTGACGACAGTACGAAATAAAGTTTGTAAGTGTATATAAATAACGTAATAGTTTAAAAGAAGCATTACAAACTTGAAAGTAGTCACTTCACTAGGCATAAGTTGTTATAATGTGTTGTTTTAAAATATTCTGATTACGTATTTCATCCTCGCGAGTGCATCCCAGCCCTTACAAAAAGTCATAAGTCCCTATAGCAACGACAATGTGTACGCCCTAAACTATTATACTAATTGCAGTTAGACAGGTATAAACATAATCATGAAATCTACGAAAACAACCAAATAATTTGGACATCATGGCAGTGGCGGAGTATACTTGTCGGAGGCTCGGGGTAGGTATACTAAATTACCGAAACTCAAGCAGGCCGTACAAATTAATTACGTATTTGAAATAGGTATTAAAGATTCAATGTTACGTAAAAATCATTACGTCCTTGTTATGTCTATTTGTTTTATTATATTATTACAACCCACAACACTGCGGTGCGCCGAATTTATTCGGGTAGAAGTCATTTTTAATAAAAGTGTAAGCAGCGTCCGGCTGTGAGCGCGTGTGCCACCCAACTGGCCTTGATTGCCGCAAGCGGCGCGCAAACTGTAGGTATAAGTTCCACGGCGCAGCTAGGTAGCACTGCCACTGGGCTAACCGGCCTTCCAAAAACCTGAATCTTTGCGGCAAATACCGTTCTCAACCTCACTAAAGCAAAACAAGAAGAAATTGATTGTAATAACTACAACTTAGAAAAGTTGAAAAACCCCCGACATTTTCATTTCAAAGTTCAATATCTCAAAAACGGCTGAACAGATTTTCATGAAACACTGGCTAAGAACACTCGGGATCAAATTATCTATGACACAAAAAAAACTAAACGAAAATTGGTTCATCCGTTTGGGAGCTACGATACCACAGACAGATACACAGACAGACACGTTAGACTTATAACACCCCTCTTTGCGTCGGGGGTTAAATGGGTCAAATAGCGCTTCGGTAGCTCAGTTGTTAACTGGTCCTCTCCCATTGACCCATATATGGGTCACAGGTCTAATCTCCTGGACTCCCGCTGACCCACATATGGGTCACTTTTTTCAAAATAATTTGGACTCAATTATTATTATTTATCAAAATTCTAATTTAAACAACAACATGGAAACGTCCGGGACTTGAACACCTTTGACCTTTGAAGGTCACGGGATAGGACGGTCGCAGTAATGCAAACAAAAATCTCTTTAGGGGAAACCTATGTCCAGCAGTGCACGTGTTCCGGCTGATATGATGATAATGCGAAAAAATGCAATCCTACGCAATTAGACGGAATAGGGCACTGTTTAATAATAATAACTTTATTGCTTTCATGTAGGTATACAGGTGGTTAAATAACTGATCGATCTCTGCAGGCTGGGGTTCAGGGCTGTCGTATGTAAATATGTCTCCTAAAGAAAAAATCAATTTCCATGTTGCTATTCTCGTCAGGTGATATCTTTCTTCGTTATCTTTTGCGGATGCGGATGTAGTACAGTTTGCGAATGGCGTTCAGTATTTTCGTGATTAGAAAGAAGAAGAAGAAAGAAGAAGGAAGAGATCCCTTGCAGGGATAAGTTCGCCTTTGTACCGAATTAACTTTTTTTTGTCTGTATTTTTACCTCAGTCTTGTGTACAATAAAGTATTTACATACATACATTAGTCAATAAGAGTCTTCATTTGGTTTCCTGTAATCTGACGATTCGCCGTATTCGCTGTTGGTGATGCGTTAGGTTTGCAACGATTGTAAACCAGTCGCAACGTGTCCGAGTACTGCGTGACCCTAAAGGCGTTGCGTATTTATGTTTTTGAGTCTTTTCCTCAAGCTCCGCATCCGCGGATGTCTAAAAAGTCGCATCCGCAGCATCCCTACTCTCTTCTCACGTTTATAATACGGGTGTAGACTCGAAAATTATTATTACTCCAAAAGAAAGCAGCAAAAAAATATGCCTGGTGACGAAAATCCCATTCAGATATCTCAAAGAATTACGAAGCTGCAACCGCGCAAGCAGCGTGTGACGTCACGTTACGGGATGCTGCTGGGGGGCCGCGTCGACGGCGGCGCCGAACACGATGGGCGCGGCACGTGCCGTCTATTAGTGACGTCACAATCTACAAGCGTCATCGTTTCATATGAAGTTGCGTTTTGGGGAAAAGGGACAGAACCTACCCCTTCTTAAAACTTTGGACACTTATAACTTCTTCATTATTTAACCTTTTGCGTTGATTTTTTCTCCATTTGACTATACTACATTTTCAATCTTTTTTCGAGAAGTATGACATTGATGATTTTATTGTGTCTACACCCCTATTGTACTACTGATTTGAATTCGTAGGTTCCCGTCGGCGGCGGCGATCCCGCATCAGACCATCCAGAGCGCCGACAGCGAGGACGACGACGCCGAGCGAGCGAAAAAGGTACCTAATACACACTCTTATAGGCGCGTCCAAACGTCCAAGTGTGGCAGATTCAAGCACCGGAAAACACCTTTTTACCCGACTGCCGACAGAGAGGAGGGTTATGTTTTTCGAGCGTATGTATATTGTATGTATCTGTGTATGTCTTACTGGCACGCCTTGCAGCCTAAACTGTTTGACGGATTTCGACATATGAGGTGTCGTTGGATTCCTCTTAATCGTAGGAGTGGTGTAGGCTATAATAATTGAAAACCGGCCAAGTGCGTGTCTAGGCACGCGCAGTGTAGGGATCCGTAGTTGCCTGTCTGTATTTGTCACAGACAGGCAATGGTGCGGTTGCATCGGCCGAATTTGTACGAAAGTAAATTCATTATACGTACTGCTGCCACGATTTTTTCACATCCCCAGTATTACCCATTTAGCCGGCAGGGGGGGGGGGGGGGGGACACATGACTCGAACAAAAATTAGGGCTTTAAAGCCCAATATCTCGCAAACGAATCACTGAGTTGAAAAAGGATATAAGAATTCCATAATATTTTTAAACAAGCTATCCAACGATACCCCACACTAACCCCCTTATTCATAAAACTTAAAATGCCTCTGCTAAATAAAATGTGCTTTGTCCCTTTCTTACGAACACAAATGTCAAAGTGACAGATAAGGACAAACGAATATTAACGCCATTTTAATTAAAACAGGCTTATAGTACGTTTATGAATACGGTTTAACGAGAAAAAAAAATACATTCCCACTTTGGGTAAGTATTAAGGTATAAGGTAAGCAATTAGGGGAGAAACACTAAAAAAAAAATATTCAAGATTTTATTCTACTGTTTTGTCGGCGTGATTGATTCTTATACCCATGCCGAATCACAGTTTTCTAGTAGTAAGGTTACTGAGCTAAGCCGAAGACGGACAGACGGATGGACATGGCGACACTATAAGGATTCCTTGTTGACTACTGATCCCTTAAAAGCAGTAGGGTTTTTTGAAAAATCTTTTTAATTTCACTTGCTAGGCTTGAGCCTATCGATTTTGTGACCCTATCAATTATGTTATGGTAAGGATATCTGAAGTGGTAACCATAAGGTAACCTATTGTTATTACCATATAGATAGGGTTTTCAAATTGGTTAGTGGTAAGGCAAGTTAACTCGATCAATAGGGTTACCCTATCAATAAGGTTACCTTATCATAAGGTTACCAATATGAATAGGGTTTTAAAAACATCTTCTTAAACAAGCCTATGGAAAACCGGTTTAGGGAACGGTTCCGGTCCTTGGGCAGACTGCACAAAGAACAGTGTTTCCTATCTCGCTCTATCTTATAACTTTTGGTCTCTTGGAGTGTGCCCGCTCGCGGACGTTTGTACGCGCCTTATCTTGACAAAAATAACCGTTTTACATTACCCGATACGATATCGATCGCTAAACTGAAGTGGCAGTGGGCGGGGCACATTGCACGTAGAACCGATGGCCGTTGGGGCGGAAAGGTTCTTGAGTGGCGACCACGTACCGGAAGGCGCGGCGTGGGTAGGCGCAAGGTGGACTGATGACCTGGTAAAGGTCGCGGGAGTCCGCTGGATGCGGGTGGCGCAGGACCGGTCATTGTGGCACTCTTTGGGGGAGGCCCATGTCCAGCATTGGACGTCTTTCGGCTGATATGATGATGATACGATATCGAAGTCGGTATATGCTTTTTTATATTTCGTTATGTCGGATATTGGTATATTTTTGCTTTAGATGCGAGTCAAAAATTGCTTACAGAATTTACTGCTTCAAGATTTCATGGTTCTGTAGACGCTGGGACTGTTGCTTACGCTAAAAAACCAAGATGCTTATTTTAAAAAATAACAAACCCCTTTAACTAAAATTTTCACAAAACATTTGATCAAAGCTTATAAAGTGCATAATAGTATGTATGTATGTATGTAAGCACTTTATTGTACACAATAACAGGTTAAAGAATATACATGTCACAAAATAGATCAAAGTACAAAGGCGAACTTATCCCTATAAGGGATCTCTTCCAGCTAACCTTTGAGCAATTGAGAGGAAGGTAGGTAGGTAATAGTTTATTTTAAAATAAACTAACTTCCTTAAATAAAAACTAACTATCTTATTTTTAAAAAAGAACTTAACAAATCCCCGTTAACTAAAATATCTAGTCCCCTTATTCACAAACAATTATCAAAGTTACAGAGTTACAGTAACATTTGATTAACGCTTAAAACCATAATATTTTATTTAAAGTAAAGATAAATTGTCATGATGACGAACTAAGAAACGAAAAAAAAAAGGACTCCGTTTAATTTACTATGGAAATATTGAAAACCTAATTCCCATTTTGTTAAATGGAAACGAGATGGTGAACAGTTAAAACTGATGTGTATAAACTTCTGTCTGCTTATTTGTGAGTCTTCCTTCTTCATTCTTTCTTATCCTTGCTTTAATTTAATATACAGGTATATTGAAAACCCCCCCCTCTCATCCATGAGAGGAGGCCTGTGCCCAGCTGTGGGACGTATATAGCGTCGGGCGTCGGTGCGATTGCCAAATCCGATATGTACATAATTTACGTCGAAGGAAATAATGCTCTAGTAATTACATGTATGGTATTGTGTCTGTTAATTCGAACCATGCACATAACGAATTTGGCATTCTATTAGGCTGATTGATTTGATAGTGAAAAAACCGTATCCAAAGGCCTGAGGGGCTAGTACGCTAAGTTTTATGTCGGACATAAAGCGTTCGTCCCATTCTGGCCAATGCACAAATGCTTTATATCGGACATAAAACCTAGTGTGCTAGGGGGGCAGGTGAAATTCAATCTTATGTCAATCCCATAAAGACTTTTACAGGGAGAATCTTTTCTCACTGTATCTGTGGCCCGATTCGCAAAGCTACATGTTACAATTTTTCATGTCTAATCCGGAAGTTTCCATTCCCAGGCCTATCAGTGGAACGTATATGGACTGATGATTATCACTCCGGCAACACTGGTTGAATGGCCAGTCGTTATTGGTCGAGCTCATCGGTGTTGCCAGTCTAGACAAGTAAAATGAAACTTGTAGTTCGTGAAACAGGGTGCTGTAGTCGATGATCAATAATTAATTTTGTATTAATCAGTAACACAGGCAATTACACACAGGCATTACTTATAAATTTAAATTAAAGGAAAAATTCAAAACTTTAATGCTCCAAGCCGGATTCAAACCGGCGACCACAGGCATTCATGGCCCGTCGCTACTAACCAACTCAGCTATTGGAACAATCTGTCTCGGCCACCAAATCTGATCCTGTGGTCGCCGGTTCGAATCCGGCTCGGAGCTTTAAAGTATTCAATTTTTCCTTTAATAAAAAAAATATCAATAATACCAGTAATACCTGTATAGTACGGATTATTTTTCTAACGGATCTTACCTTAAGGATCCATCGGTCCAACAAAGCAATTGTTTAGCCACGTGCCACACACGATCCGAAATGAAAAGGTTCTATTGTTGAAGTAGTCTGCTGTTTTAAATACGAAATGGTCAACATTACTACTAAGTAGTATTTTTTTTTTATGGGTTCGTTTCCTTAGACATAAGGCCACCTTTTAGTTGTACACTTAACTTAACACTTTCACTGCCAGGAACCCGGCTAGCTTGCGCCTACGCCGTAGTTGCATTCCGCTACATACGAGGAAAACCACGGGATCGGCTACGAGCGTAGCGCGTAGCGGTTCTTGGCAGTGAATGTGTTAACAATGAAAGACAATCGCTTTGTTCTCTAATCCGAATTCGGCCTAGAAAAATAATCCGAGAAGTACCTACATATATATAGAGTATTTCTCTCACAATAATGCCAGTAGATTTAGAGAGTTCCTCTCGTTTCAGGACCGCTTGGAAGAGGAAGCTGACCCCGAAGACCTGGCCCGCAAGAGAAACATGGACGAGTACAAGGACGAACACCGCCGCGGCTGGGGCAACCGGCACAACCGGAGCTAGATGCCGACGGGGGTCGCGGGTTGCCATCGATG
Source organism: Epinotia ramella (assembly GCA_947578815.1). Taxonomy (NCBI): domain Eukaryota; kingdom Metazoa; phylum Arthropoda; class Insecta; order Lepidoptera; family Tortricidae; genus Epinotia; species Epinotia ramella. The sequence goes on from OX388203.1 coordinate 1,187,932, forward strand.
GCAGACGCGAGTTGCCATCGATGGTTGTTGTGGGTTGCTATTGATGGTTGCGGGTTGCCTTCAGTGGGTGTCACGGGTCAGCCATCCATGGTTTTGCCAGATTTGGGATGATTGTCGCAAGTTGCCATTGATGGTTGCTGCAAGTGGCCATCGATGATTCTCGCGAGTTACCCTTGAAAGTTGTCACCATTGTATTGATGGTAACGCGAATAACCATTGATGGTTGACGCGGGTTGCCATTAGTATTTGTTGAGAAGTTCGATAATTATGTAATATACTAAAAAGTCTGTGAGTTTGTTTGGGCAGCCTCTAGCCTCCATTGCCACATTTTTTTTTCATAGTAGTTATTTAAAGTAATGGATCTTTAAAAAAAACCTAATCCTAGTCGGACTAACGATGCAGTTCTAAAATCTACTTGAATCCAACACTTTTTACATTCTTGTATATTTATGTTTATTCATACTACATTGCGGGGGTTTTTACCCTTCGACCACGAGTGCAGAAAAGGGCTCAAAATGTCGGGATTTATTTAATACATAAGGTTGTCTTTAATTGATCGCTTCCTAGCGATAATACCGCCTGTTGTTTGATTTTGTTCTGTATAGTCTTGTTTTAATGAGGTGTGCAATAATAGTTCATTACTATAAAGGCCGAGAAGGAAAGGATTGCCTGCCAAGTGTGAGCTGTGTGAGATGGGATAGTAATACGAGGCAGGCAAATACTTCCGGCCGAGTACTGTACAGTGCTTTTCTCAAACATGCAATGAAATTAAAAACAACCTTAAGTTTTTTTTAATGGCTGACTAAATGCCATGATGTTGCGACAGCAATTTTACAAGTATGAAATTTAATTATGGGCCTCTTGTCTCGTCGCATCTGAAACGTGATGCTTATGCTTCGCAGCCTAACTGCGTGTTCACACTGCGTCCGTTTCCGTGTCCGGGAGGCATCCCTCTTTTTCTCGCTTGCGATGTTTCGCCGACGGATGCCTCCCGGACACGGAAACGGACGCAGTGTGAACACGCGGTAAGCTAGCCTACGGAACGTAACGCCGATATTTCATTGCGTGTTTGAGAAAAAAGTATTTGTATTACCTATACGCGATAAAATCCGTAGTAAATAATTTCATGTGTAAATAATTGCGGAAACCGAAGACAATATTATGAAACTTATTTTGTTTATTTCGTCATGGAAAATAACTTTTGACATTTCCAGTGTTTATACGTTTCTGAGTAACAATTGTAACAAAATAAAGAAATTGAGTTTTAATTGAAGTATTTTATTTCTTAATTAATTATTTAGGCTCCTACTTTTTTCTGTGTGTTCGTGGGCAACTTGAGGGAGTGAGAACCTTTCTTTATCAACGTGCTGTCTGTGTGTCTTTCTTGTGTTTTTTGTTATAAATAATACCATTCTTACCTCAAAACTTATGATTCAGATAAGTTTTATGTATTCATAGTAGTTTTTGAGCCACATACAGGTAAGTAATGATTGGTACCTTACCTATTACAATATTACATTTGGTATAACCTAACGTTTGATGTATCACGCTTTATTGCGGACACTACTGTAACTTTATGATTATTGTAAAACAAAACCTCAGAAAAAATATACACTAAAAGCGTACAGTCACTCAATAAATTACATTATATCTAATAACAATAAATACTAATAAATACTCTTTATTGCGCCTCAAGAGAGAAACATCTTTAAAAAATCTAACAATTCTAACAAAATACTCATATTCATTTATTGATAACGATAATACAAACAAATATGACATGTCAAAATATTACAATTATTAAATTATTGAACTATCTTAATACTTATAGGTAGGTATCATTCATTTTACATCGTTATGTAAAGCTACCCGTATTCCAAAGAACAGGGAAACCCGCGGTACAAAATTTAGCCCATCCATGATCATGTCCATCCAGTAAGACTATTCTTGAAACCGGAAAAGCATATAGTTCCAGAGATTACCCCAACATACAAACTTACAGCTACAATCTCACAGACTTCCTCCAGAAGTATAGAAGTAGGTATGAGACGTAGATACACCCCACAGACACATGAACTGGCGCGGGAGAGGTAGGGATTCCGAGTGCATGCAATACAAGCATTAACCGAGTACTCTTTCTTGACCTGACCAGTGGCAGTCGTCGAGCGTGTGCGTGCTAGCCCCGTCTCCCTCGCTCGCTGCCTCGCGGGAGTCGCGAGGCATGTCGTCCTGCGCGGCCGGTTGCCTCGCGCCGTGCAAGCTGCTCGCGGAATAGTTATTCTTTAATAATAATAATAATAAATGCATTTATTCACTCCACCACAAAGTATCATTTTTACAATTAATGACCAAGGCAATGTTACAGATAGATATACAAGACTTGTGCGGTGGAGACTGGTGCCTGAACTATAGGGGGAACCTGTATTTCAGGTCACCAGGTCTCCAATCTCCAGATGTCTGCAGATACAATCATGTTTTAATACATCGAATTTAAACTTTTTTTCTTTCTTGAGACATGTTGAAATAATACTAATAATTAAACGGTTCAACTCACGTATTTAATGTCACTACGGGCGACATGTTTCGAACTCTTCGCGGCGGTGTCGCTTGAATCACTGCCCGCGCCCGTTCCGAACGCCGAGCGGCAAAAACACTCATCCTGAAGAAGAACTCCCGAAGAGTTCGTAACACGTTGCCCGTAGGTAGGTACTGACGTTGAATACGTGAGTTAAACCGTGTAATTATTAGTATTATGTTTTAATACAGTTAGAATGAAGGAGCGAAATAAGAATAGCAAAAGCGAGGTTAAAAAGAAAAGAAAATGAAAAAAAATAAGAAAGTGGCTATCAAGTGGGGCTTGAATGCATTGATGCTCTGCTGCCTCGCACTATGCGCTCGGCGACATGTGCACGGCGCGGCGCACGCCGTAAAAGTCCACGTTGCCGCGCCGTGGATGTTTGCGGCGCCGCGCCGTGAGTATCTACGGCGCCTCGTTGCATCGTGCTTTTCGAAGGCGCTGCGTCGTGATAGTACAAATTATTCGGCGCCGCAACGTGCGTTTCTAAGGCGCGCGCCACGCCGCGAAAATACACAAAGCCGCGCCGTGGATTTCTGCGGCCGAGCCCTCCGGTAGCTGTTTGACCAAGCATTAGCTAATGTTCTAATGGTTGCCGATCGATATACGATGTCTTGGCGGCATGTGTCCTAAAGGACTTTATTATTATTACCGACGAGTAAGTGTCGCGCAGTCGTAAGTGTCGAGGCCGCTATAGATATATCGATCGAAGTGGTTTTGGCCCGCCGCCGGCAGGTGGCGCGACAGCACTGACCGCTCTGTTTTACCGACCGGGTCAAGCTCTGTCGGTAAAGCGGGGAATCTGTCTCTTTTCTCTAAAACGGACGGCGCGAGCAGCAGCATTTTAGTCCGCCGATCCAGATTATAATTTATAACCAAATAAAACCAATAAACAAATATACGGAAAATTGTATTTTCTTCACTAAGTAGGTACACGATATGTACGGACCCTTTCTCTAATAAGCGATGTGGTAAGCGATATGGGCCCCAAGTCTGCAAAGGGCACCGGCTCCCCATATTGGGCCTTAGATATCGAGTAGTGTGATCATCATCATCATATCAGCCGTAAGACGTCCACTGCTGGACATGGGCCTCCTCAAAAGAGTGCCACAATGACCGGTCCTGCGCCACCCGCATCCAGCGGACTCCCGCGACCTTTACCAGGTCACCAGTCCACCTTGTCCAACCCACGCTGCGCCTTCCGGCACGGTACGTGTAATTACTGTAATAAGTGCTTTAATTTAAATCTACTGTTTGACAATACACAAAAGTATTTTTATGAAATTAAGAAGATGTAGTTTAGTTATAATTAGAGACATATAATTTTCTAAATAAATAATATCATCATAAATACTAGCCGTGATTTCTTTCTATGAAATAACCACACTACAGCAGGTTTACAAACATGATAACATCGATAACTGATACGCATAAGTCGTCACTGCGGAGCGAGATTCTATGTTTTAATTGACATACGGGAACATCCCTCGGATATCGCTTTTGTTTCAAAATTATATTATTCTGATTCTGAGAGAGAAATTAAAGAGGGATCTCTGTGATGTGAGTGAGCCCCTGTGTTACATATTTTTTGTCTTTGCCGACATCATCCATCATCCTCCATGCGTTTTCCCGGTTGTAACCACTCTAAAAGAGAGTTGCAATGCGTTGAATCGGAAACGCGACGCGTGACGTCATCTATACCACAAGGTAGTGTAATTGGCTGTGTGCTCTTTGTCGCTTATATAAATGACCTGCCGAAGATACTTGACACAACGTGTGTTATGTTCGCCGACGACGTGTCTGTCTTGCTCAGCTGTGAAAATAGCAACGAGTGCAATATGCGACTCTCGGGATATCTAGACTCTATTATGCAATGGCTTACCGCACATAATCTTGAAATTAACATGAAAAAAACCAAAGTGATCCAATTCAAACCTTGCCAAAAGGACCCTCTAGATATAAACTTAATCTTGAACAATATAAAAATAGACCAAGTTGAACACTTCAATCTCTTGGGTATAACAGTGGACAGTAGCGTAAATTGGAAGGCTCATATCCAAAAAATTAAAACTAAATTATCGCGGTTCATTTACGCTCTTACAGTGCTCAAGACAAACTCTGACTTCAACACGGCCTTAACTGCCTATTATGCATACGCACATGCTTGGCTTCGGTACGGAGTAGTGTTGTGGGGAGCGAGTACTAACGCGAGCGACTTATTCGTTATGCAGAAAAAATGTATACGTATCCTTGTAAATGCCAAGTACAGAACCAGTTGCAAACCATTTTTTATCCAGCATAAGATACTCACATTTCCCTCAGTATACATTTTAGAAGTAGGCATGTTTGTTCGGAAACATATTGGCTTATTTACATACAAGAAAGATGTATGTAAATTTAATACGCGAACAAAACATAAATGAGTTCCACCAATATCCAAACTAGCCATATTTAAGAATAGCCCTTATTGCAGGTGTATTAAAATTTACAACAAAATACCTTCACAGTTACACGATGAGCGAAAAGACGATGTTTTTATTAGGAAGCTAAAAGACATATTAATTCAAAAATCCTATTATACTATTGAAGAATATTTGACAGATAATAACCTCAAATAAATGTAAAATAATATTGACCGAATGCCATCATTTGGTTTTACACTGTTTTTATTTTATTTTATTCTAATCCTTAAAAAAAAAAAAAATATCGACTGAATAGCAATATTTAAATTTACTTTATTTTTTGAAATATGACATACCTACCGTAATCTAGTTTCATAATAATAATAATTTTTATTTTTGTATACCTAGGCTTAAGTATATTTGTGGTGCCCTTGCAGGGTGTCCATGTGGAACTGACTTAGATTAAGACCTACCATCTGTCTCCATGATATACTTGTATATATGTGCCATATGTGACAACAATGAATAAATGAATATGAATATGAATATGAATAAAATAGCCCTGTGTACACTTCGCCTCCTAAACCCAGCCCCCCTATTCTGTAACTTGTTTTAAGCTCACCTCAAAGCTCACCCACAAATATATCTTGACACCGCGATGCGTAGTAACTAAGCGTAGGTAGAGGTCTAGTTTCGTGACGGGTGACCGGCGGGGTGAGCCGCATTAGCGCGTAGCGAAAAACAGCCCAGTATTTTTCGTAGGCTCATGTGTTACTAAAGTGACTGCCATCTTACCTTCCAAACCGGCTTACCGCGTTCCTTCACCGAAAAGCTACGTTAAATATCAAGTGATATTATACCTACGTATAACCCGGTTACAATATCTGTGGACCTGGCGTCGATGACGTCACGTCGGCGCTCTGGTACGGTGCGCAAGGCGCGCGGGGCGAGCGCGGGTAGCTTAAAGAGAAGGGGGAGAGACTTCACATTCCAGCGAGGTCCACAGATATTGTAATGAGTTGTAACTACATACGTTTTTTGAAAAACCTAGTGCTACGAGCTGGGGTTCGAACCCACGGCCTCCAGATTAATAGTCGCGTGTCTTACCACTCGGGCACAGTAGCTCTTTTTTGCTCTAGCCGACATATGGTTACCAAATATAAACTCTTACATGGTTACCGAAACGAATCTCCTTTTACGAAGTTTTTACGACGCTCCAGTTAGCGAGTTTTTCTTTTTTCCAGTCGCCGTGGTCGATATCGGCCGGGATAATCATGATGCCCTTACAAGCCCTATACGCGATGTGTACATATCGAAAGCGCGTCTGCTAGTGGGCCTATAAAGCCGCGCCATAGACGAAGGACCATAGATAGAGAGCACTTCCGCCGCACCCACTAGGGCAAGTAGCGCGTGCGCCGGAAGCTTGCGCGCGCAGCCAGGAACGACGGCTGAGGCACTTTACTGCACGAGTTTGCGAGTATGCTCATTTATTTATACGCATCAGGTTATGGGGCATATTTACATACACATACATACAAGGTGGAATTAAACGATAAGTGATCTCACTCGATTATGTCTAAACTATACAAGATATCCAAAAACTGGTTACTGATACTGAAAGTGCTTCACGAGCTGTATCACACGGTATCAATAATAGATTACAAAATAAACTGGATCTATCCGAAAATTGGAAAACCGAAAAACGTTACTACCAATCGCGGCGTCATGAATCATGATATAGTTGTGTTGTGTGTGGGTGAGCTTAAAACAAGTGACAGTGTAGCGGGGCTGATGTTATGATAGAGGTAGAAGGTGGCCATAGCAATTCGTAAACTACACAAGATAAACCCTTTTCTTTTTTGGTCCCTTACCGTTGCTAATAATATGACGAACCCAATACTGCGGTCGAATTGCGTGGTTGGAGAGTAGGTAGCCAGCGGAAACCTCAGGCACGACCACGCGGCGGTTTGAACACTGGAATAGACAGACCCATCGTGTTTGGGCTCATTGGAACCTTCTTAACGAGTAGTTGATGACTGTACAAGAAAAGTACAGACGGCAATAAAAGCTTGTACCAAAATAGACAGTTCTGTAAAAATTTTTGTCATTTAACACCTTTAAAGCGAAAAGAGCGTACTGTATTGCAAATGTTGCAAGTATTCATAAAATACCTACAGACCCCGTAGCATGGACGGCCTTACCACACGATAAGTGACAAGATAGAGCGTCCGTCACTGGCTGAATAGAACGAGACGGACGCTCTATCTTGTCACTTATCGCGTGATAAGGCCGACCATGGATACGGGGCCTGAACTACGGTGTGTGATTATCACTAGCACGGCTTTCACGTGACGGCCCGCGAGCTGTGTCGCGGCGAGATCGAATATCCGTCACTTTCTAATTAGAACGCTTAGAACGAGACGGATAGTTGGCACCATCTTGTTTAAAATACCAACGCCGCATCCATGTCTTCGTCGCTCGCGCATTAGGCTGCTAATCGCCTCATTACCATTACGGACGGAGCAATGAATATGAAACGTTTACTTTTCCTTCCTTAATGTGTTCAGTTTTTAGCGGAGCTGACGAGCGTGTGACGTGTGATGGCTTTCATCTGCACCGATATAGCATCGGGTCTTCGAGCGATCGGCAGTGAATGTGAGAGAGTAGGTAGGTACAGTAGCCTTCACGAAGTTACGATTTTATTTAACGAACGAGCGATGGAAGCGAAGGAAGTTCTCTCTTTCAACTTGGGCCAAAATTTGTCATTTATAGGTACTATGACACTCGCAGATCGTGACGTCACGTGTCAGTGTTTTCTCTCTCTACCAAGCAATATTAAAACGGTTGTAGCTTCGTAATTCTTTGAGATATCTGAATGGGATTTTCGTCACTCGGCATAATTTTTTGCCTTCTTTCTTTTGGAGTAATAATACGTTTTAAGTCTACACCCGTATTAAATAAGTTTCTAGTTAATTTGATTGTTCTTGAAAGTTTAGAACAATGGAACATTTACTTTTGCAAGCATTTATTTTTACAATCTAAAGTGCCTATGTCTTGACGAAATCCTTCAGCGCAACATACATAGTTTTCGGAGTGATGAAATTCTGATAATAGTTTCGGACAAATTATTAATGGGAATTATGTAGCGTACCCCGAAAGTCATAACATAATATACCTATTAATTTAGTTTTCACACTATTTAAATAGAACCTGAACACGTATCTAATTCACCTCGACGTTTCGGACAGGTCGCAACACTTAAGTCCCGTTTAGTTAACAGCCGGATAACACCGAATCAGGTTATATTTATACAGTCCTACTAGCCGACGTTCAAGCGGGCCTGTAATAGTTAATTGTAGGCGATAACTCACAAACTTATCTTGCCGTTACACCTCCGTCCTTTAGGAGTCAGAGCGAGCGTCGATTTGCATGACTGGGAGTCGGTCAGTCAGGCAGAGTGGACTGACGGCATTGCGGTGGACACCTCAATACCGATGTGAGGTACAGTACAGCCATCAAATATATCTGTACTCTTCAATATATTCTAACGCCTTGATAAGAGAGTCGTGTTCGGATATTTCTGAGCACCGTGTTCGCTCCTATATATGTGACGGTGACTGTACAGGTTTAGTGCCTCTTAGAGCGTTCTCTTTTTGCAGCGATTTAAACGCGTTTCCCGAACGTTAATCGCGACGGTAACATAGGTACATACCATCGACAACACAGCTAACTGACCATCCATGCACTTTATGTGCATTGTAATAAGGCTCTAAATAAATACAGGATGGTCCGTTAACTGTGTTGTCGTTTGTACAAACAATATGTATCGCGTCTGACCACTCTCAAGTGCTCGCGGAACGTTTTTTGCTGAACTTTTAACGATTTCTTCCGCTTTTTCTTTCTCATGCATCTCGTAGGTATCCTAAAATCATGCTTCAAATACTGCATAATGTATCTAAAGAAGGAAGCACCTGTTTATGACATATATTAGGTATATAATATATATACTTAATATCTGGTATTGTGGAGAGTGCGTTGTGCACTTGTGGCGGCGAACATATGGATGATTATAAAAAAGCAATCAAGTTGTAAGCTGAGTCAGTTGAAAGACTCTGTTGTCCGCCAGTGTAGATGTTCCTTGTTCCAGTCGTAAAACCAAGATTATGCCGCATCGGCAAACCATATGGCGGGTAATAAACACCAATTTATTGAAGATAAACAAGTGTTCAAACCATTAAATTCTGCAGAATAACTTCGGACCTCTCCATAAAATGAACTAAATGCCCATGCTCTGAGTAGTTAGAAATAAAGAAAAATAAGAAGTTAATTTGGCGTAAAATAGTTAGTACAATACAATACAATACAATACAAATACTCTTTATTGCACACCTCACACAACCAAAGCAGTTAAAAAGAGAAACAATACAATAACATGTAGGTAGAGGTAGACAACAGGCGGTCTTATCGCTGAAGAGCGATCTCTTCCAGACAACCTTTGGGTATCGGAGAAAGAGATAAAACTAGATTATGTAGTAGGTGGTGCAGAGATTATAATAAGCCAAAAATCAAAATAATTATATCAATACACGTACATAAATAGCTCTATATATAAACATACATACACAATCATACATATATACAAATAACACAAATAAAAATATATAAATATAATACACCTAATAATAGTACCTACATTAACTTAAATGTCCACAAATAACGGCAAACAAAGAGTAGACTTAATAGTCAGCTAAGGCGCTCCGAGAGAAATACAAAATAAAATTTAACTACATAAGTCATAACTTAATTAAACATATCTCCACTAAACTTAATGAAAGGGATAAGGCCTTTGGCGCCTATGACCGTTTATCAGGCGGCCCCTACGCTTGTTTGCTACTAGGTAAGTATACTAGTTGTAAAACACACAAATGATCTTGCTCCATTCTCCTTTATCTCATTCCGGTACAACTAGGACGTGGTTATCAGTATCTTTTAGACATTTCCGTTGTTTTTTCCAAGATACAATCTCTGTATCTCATCTTCGCTTTATCTGGGTTTCCCTCAGTCGAATTACTGTGTTTTAGTGGAAAAGTTTGTGCTGTTTGAAATATGCTGCAGTGTGAAATTGAATCTGTCAAGGTAATTGATTTACACTATGTAGATTTCGTGGCGGTTAACTAAGTTTATAACAATAGATTATATGCGTTATAAACATACATCGGGGTTTTCGGAGCGGGAATGATTTGAGAAAGAGTAGAGATAAACAGATATGTTAGTCTAAGAAAATATCTTATTATGCCTAATGAATAACTACCTCTCTGTGAGTTGTATACAATCTGTGACAAAGTTTTATTTTAATTTCCGTAAAAGTCTTATAACTTATAAGGTAACAATTAAAATAACTTTAATTAATTACCTGCTGTAAATTGAATAGTTGACACGATTTTCAGAATAAACTATTAATATTTTTTCTATATTTGGGACAGTTAATCTACGGCGTCTTGCTGTAAATATCCATTTCAAGGAGCTAAATGATCTTTCCACGTCGACAGTTGTAATAGGTGCATATTTAAATTTTTTGTAGGAATCAATTGATGCACGAGAAGTTTGAGATTGAAGTTCTATTTCTTTGCCTTGTACCAACTCATTTATAATTTTTAGTGTGCTATAGCCAGAATACTGACGGTGTGTTAAAAGTAAAAGTACTTTATTGTGATTATTATGGTTAGCACCCCATAATTCATCAAGAGCACTTGTGACCGTATTGGATATTGATACATTGTTCGTGCTGTCTAACCGTTTACTGGATATCAAGTGTTGAGTGCCAATGTGATCATCACGTAATGCTCCCACTATTACGTTAGCTATTTGACGACCATAATCATCCGTGGTTTCGTCAACACTCACATATATATATTCATTTTTTAGTTCGCTCCGTATTTTATTCATTTTTTCATCGTAAGCTTTATTTAAATATTCCCGTCGCAGTTGACATTCCGAAGGAACTTTTGCAGTTTTTCCAAATTTACCGGTAACACAATTTTCGATAAAATCTTTAAATATCGGATTGTTTACCTGCGTCCATGGTATACTCGTATTACAGCCCACAACAAATTTCAAGAGCTCACTATTGAAATCATATTTCATACCTGTATGTTTATTAGATGCGACATGTCGCGTTACACTAGATTTCGTTTGAGCGAAGCTCACATTGCACTTGGTGCAAAATAATAAAGAATCTCGAACCTCTATCTCTGGATTATTTTCTATCCACGAACGCATAAACTCGTAACGAGTTTTTTTTCTCGGAGGCATATTTGTGTTGACTGATTATTTACAGTTTTTTAAAATACAATTGCATATAAGTTTATCTACTAGACAAGCAAGGGTAACGGTTGACAATAGGTGTCTAATACAATGTCAATCTTGACGCTCGATATCTATGAAGCATTTTCTTATAAATGAATAGACTTAACTGAAGAGGTTGATAATGAATGACCAATATAAAATATGTACCTATATGTATGATTAATCTTTATTTATTTTTCAATCAATTATTCATTCGGTAGAAACCTACTAGGGTACGATCTGTTTTTAAGTAAATACCTACTCTTTGGCTAATGTCAAACGTTCCCGCTCCGAAAACCCCGATGTATGGTTATAAAGCTTCATGCACAAAATATATGCCTTCTTACCTATATTGTTTAACGAAGGGCGTAAGTAGAATATTGCCAACAAGAATCTGAAGCTTTTGCTGACTCGAGTTTGCAATATTCTTACGCCCGTGTTATACACAATGTTTTTCATTACCAGACCTCGGACAGAGTGAGCCATTTTTACGTCATTAATGTCAAGTGTAGATGTTAATATAGATATGCCTCAAGATGAAATATTAAAAAGAATTCATGAATAATAATTAAACAAAAATGACAGTGCAACAAAACGAGTAAGTATTATTTATTTATTCAAATTTTTCTTTGTTATTGGTTATTGTAATAAAGAACTATAATTTTTTCTAGATTTTCAATTTTCAACGCACTTCTTTTTGAGTTTAATATCCACTTATAGATGGAAAAAGACCTTTCTACTTCCACTGAAGTGAGCGGAGTGAAGTTGTACATTAAAATACCGTCCACATCTGTTCCTTTCGAAATTTTTTCAGCAATAGTCCCTAAACAGATCTAAGTCTGGGTTTCTAGCTATGACGTCTTCTAATTTCTGACTGACAGAAGCAGACGAAGACCAGCTTATAACAGCTCTCACTTGGTCCAACGTTAAAAATGTATCTACGACGGATATTTTAGATTCCTGTAATTTTTTTAAGGCATATTCAATTATATGGAAATTCTCAACAATATATTTTAGATTATTTCGTAAATTTTCAGTTTGTATAATTCTTTTCGCCACTCTTATCGACATTGCGTCTGACGATCTCAATGCCCATAGGACTACTTTTATTTCGTCAAAATATTTTTCGTAATATGTTGCTGCCGCTAGCCAAGTTCCCCATCTCGTAATCACTGGTTTTGGAGGCAGGGGCATATTAGGATATTTATCCTTTAATATGCGGATTCTATTAGGAGCCTTTAAAAATACTTTTTTAACGTTTGAAATGAGCAAATCCACATCTGGATACAGGGAACGTATTTTTTCGGCTACGCGGTTTAGCCCATGTGCCAAACATGTAACGTGTTTCAAATTAGGCAGATAAGTTTTCAAAATTCGGCCAGCCAGCAACATGTATGCAACACCATCAGTACTTAGCACCAGAACATTTCCAATTTTGTAGTCATAAGATTCGCCCCACATATTTTTCAGAGTGTCCATCACGAATACAGATATTGTTTGACCATTAACTTTTGATAATATTTTGCAGGCTATTAAATATGGTCTGTTAAATGAATTCAATGGCTTCACTAAAAAATGCACTATATATCTCCCCAAAGAGTCGGTTGATTCGTCAAGAGAAATCCATATTTTTTCATTCGAAAGATTATCGTGTATTGAACTGATTTGCTTCTGATACAATTTATCCAAATAAACTTTCCTCAGCCATGATTCACTCGGGAGTGTAGGTTGGTTTGCACACTGGCAGCATAAATACTTAGAAAAAAACTGTTTGAAAGCCGGATTCTTCATTTGTGACCATGGTATGTTACACAAAATGAGGAATCGAATTAAATTGAGATTGAAATCCTCATCAAACTTTCGATAATTGCCATTGTGCATTGGTCCCTTGATGTGTCTTTGCACATTACTTTTTTTAGTTGTCACTTTGGTTTTACATTTTGCACAAAAAATACTTTTATTACCGTCATATGTCATGTCAGGTTCATTTTCAATCCACTTAAGAACTGTTTTTGCTTTATATTTCGGCATACTCAAATTCGGAATAATCTCTCTTCTTAATTATTTATATTTTATTAGCAAACTCAAATTGCTCACAAATTAAAATAACACAACAGAACATTAGAATGACATTAATGACTTTGTCATGATATTTCAATGTTAAATATGGCATCGTTAAATAGAGTTATTGTCTATCTAAAGAGGTATGATATCATATCAGTTATATTACTTTCATATGGATATATGTAATAATATGCTTATCATTTAAAGAGGCTTGCTATACAATTAATTTGTTTTGCTAGTTATGTAAAGATCTAAATAGAATAATTTAATTCGTTATTCAATTACATCACATCTGCCATTGAATGACTACGTAGGTATGTCCATATTATGCAAACTCTTAAAACAGCTCACCCTGTCCGAGGTCTGTTCATTACATTTGCGAGGAAATAATAACTACAAAAGACAAAAAAACTTCAACTTCCAGATCAATGCGCGAGCGCGCAGCTTCAATATTTCAACCAATCACAGAGCATTACAGTATCATATTCTTGCGGCGCGTGGCCAACTAGATTTTTTTCAACCATTCACAGAACAGAATTCTAATGGCGCGCGGCCAACTAGAATTGCTTAAACCAATCAGAGGCTCTAGTATAAGTTTTACCGAAACAAAACTTTACGATCGCGTTTGCGTTTTACCCTCAATTTGTATGGGATTTGACAGCTAAACGCAAACGCGGTCGTAACGTTTTGTTTCGGTAAAACTTATACTAGAGCCTCTGATCACACACAAGCTCATAAATCCCTAGAGAGTTATAAAAATCCATAACTCCCGTGGGAACAATTTAGGCCATTGTCGTTCTGTATACATGCATGGAATAACACCATTTACTAGCAAGTGTGATGAAAACGGTATTTTCGCGTTTTAGGAGATAAATACATCGCCTCGTTGCTACGGCGGGGTAAGTAACTAAGGGCTTGTTTCCGGGCCGGAACTGCTTATTACGAGTACAAGCCATGAGCGATGTTCAAGCGTTGTGCGTGCGTGTACCTAATCTATTATTTATCAACGTCTCTACTCCTGAAAGTGACAAGCACTAATATACTACGTATTTCTGTGCATACCTTAATAAGTATCACAGTGACTACAAGATTACGTTATACCTACTTGCCCTTTAGTTAATAGTACTTACGTGAGGATACTAGGTAATATTATAAAGAGGAAAAGTCTGATGTTACCTAGTAGGTACCTTTGTGAAATTATCAATTTTGTTGTTACTAATATCAAGTTTATTACCTATGCTTCTAAAGTGATCATATCCTATAAAAGTATATAAAATATTGTTATTTATAACCAGTGAAAATATATCTAAAGTTGAAAGTACACCGATCACCGGAGCTTCAGAACAAAGTTTGGATTTGCAAGTAACTCTAGCGCCAATGCACGTAAATAATAAATTAGGTATATCTTTAAGAATCAAATTGGTGGGAGGTCGCCCTGGACGGATATGTCTGGGAGGACATCATCAAGTAACGTATATGTGTAAAGGGTAATCACCGAAACTACTCAGCCAATTTCAAATATGGCCTATGTTCACCCAGAAACTACATTCTATAAACAGGTGTAAGAATTTTGGAAATCGGCTGAGAAGTTCCAGGGATTACCCCATGCTTACATGTAAGTTACGACCTCCACAGACAGACTTTTCGTCTGTATAATATTAGCATAGACTATTCTAGACAGTCAGAATCGTATACTTTAGTTAGAACAAGCCAAAGTAGCCTAATATATGGTGACACACAATCTTAAAGTCATAAAGACGTGTACCGAAAATGTTGGCTGCTTTGGCTGCTACGAACTATGTGATGCTAACTGTACCTATAAAGATAAGTATAGACGACTGGCATCTTAGTGGTCTTGATTACTCTACGGGTACTTTTAGCAATAACCACCAAGGTTGATATGTCCTTAATCGATCAACAATATTGACAATAAAAATACTTCTTAGCAATTACGTACGTGTTAACGATCATAGCAAGATGCAGGTATGTTTGAGAGCTCCAAGGTGACATACCTCTACCACGATTAGTAAAGGCTTTGCACACATTACCAGGGTTATTTTCTTGGGGATTTTTTAATTTATTTGGGACTCTGGGCAATTTGCTGGCGTAATGGAATGCGTTTTAGAAATCTCCCGCGCCCCCAATGCGGGTGCTATCGACTAGTGAAAACGGTTGCTCGAATGAGGGCCCTACGGCATGCGTTTTGGAAATCTCCCTAGCCCCGAATGCCGCTGCTATCGACAAGTGAAAACGGTTGCTCGAATGAGGGCCGTACGGCATGCGTTTTGGAAATCTCTCTAGCCCCGAATGCCGCTGCTATCGACTAGTGAAAACGGTTGCTCGAATGAGGGCCGTACGGCATGCGTTTTGGAAATCTCTCTAGCCCCGAATGCCGCTGCTATCGACTAGTGAAAACGGTTGCTCGAGTGAGGGCCATACATCATGCGTTTTGGAAAAAACTAACACCTTTACCTATCTAAGTATCTACCTATGCGGGCCGTAAGCTTGTTTGCCACCGATGTGGCAATCGTCCTATGCAAAGGCGTCTTCAGTCCCAGTTAGCCCATAATGCCCTCACCTTAACTCTCTGGTGACGCGACCTTGTCTGTATGTTTGCATATTCCGCCCGCGTCGTTCACTCGACTGTGAGACATCTTACAAATAATAGTAAAATCATACATACAAACAGACAAAAATATGAGACACAGGGACGTCCTGCTTTTAAAGGTGTTGGTCCAAAAGTCACGCAATATTTGAATTATAAAGAAAACACAGTTTTTCATTATACGGTATAGGTTTACGTATGGCCTAGCCTAGCACCATAGCTTTTTTTGTGAATTTGCAAGCACATTTCTGAATGTTGTTGAAACGGCGTTGAATGTCCTCTTTACGACAGTGTAATTTGCTGTCTTTGGCGTTCAATAGGTTAAAGATCTTCCTCATCTTGTCCCGGTTGCATCCTAAAAGAGCTCATCATCATCATCATATCAGCCGAAGGCCGTCCACTGCTGGACATAGGTCTCCCCCAAAGAGTGCCAAAGAGATCGGTGCTGCGCCACCCGCATCCAGCGGACTCCCGCGACCTTTACCATGTCATCAGTCGTCCTTGTGTGGTCTACCCATACCCATGCTGCGTCTTCCGGTACGTGGTCACCACTCGAGAACCTTTCCGACCCAATAGTCATCGGTTCTGCATATGGACCCCGCCCACTGTCAATTAAATTTGGCGATTCGGAGAGTTATATCGGTTACCCTAGTTCTGGTGCGGATAGCCTCACTTCTGATGCGATCACGCAGAGAAACTCCTAGCATAGCCCTTTCGATTTCCTTTTAGGTGACATTGAACCTTCTTATATGAGGCCCATCCATAGTAAGTGACTACATTTCTGTGCCATATGTCACCACTGGCAAGTCTGGCAAGGGGCAACGCTTACTGAAAAGAGCTGGAGTGCGATTTTTGAATCTCACTGGTGATATCAAAGTCACCGGTGACTAAAATTATCACCGATGACTTTTATGTCACCATTTTCCAAGAGCCGTATTTTTGAAAGTCACACGCTGTTTACCAACATGCAGAAATTTTACAATGTCAGTCAGAGACAATCTTCCCGTTACGTTCCTTTTTACGCAGATGTGTGGTGTTGTCCTTGATACCGGTTTTTAGGGTTCCGTAGCCAAATGGCAAAAAACGGAACCCTTATGGATTCGTCATGTCTGTCTGTCTGTCCGTCCGTATGTCACAGGCATTTTACTCGAAAACTATAGTGTATTTGAATACAATTTTGAGGATAGGTGTATTTTGTTAGCCGCTACAGTTTTGTAATTAAATTACAAAAAAAATTTTTTTTAGGGGTGCACTCCATACATAAAACAGAGTCAATTTTTTTTTTCATTGCAGGTTTCTCAGCATTTTTTTTGATTAAGTGAATAGAGTCGGAGATAATCGCCCCGAAAGTCACTATAATTGTGTCCACCCCCTCTAATTTTTGAACCGTGTATTTTAAAAATATGAAGAAAAAAAACATGGACATAGGGCTTATTAAATTCTTTCAGCGAAAATTGTTTTGAACAAGATCGATTCAAAGGTTTTTGAGGTGGAGGAAGACCTATCGATTGATGTGACACACGTGGGCTTGCAATAAAAAAAAAATTTTTTTTTCAGTTGTTTTAGGAATTGAATTACAAAACTATGTAGTGTTTAATAAAATACACCTATCCTCAAAATTTTATTCAAATACACCTTATAGTTTTCGAGTAAAATGCCTGTGACATACGCACGGACAGACAGACAGACAGACATGACGAATCTATAAGGGTTCCGTTTCTTGCCATTTTAATAGGCACGGAACCCTTCGTTGTGCGTGGTCCGACACGCACTTGGCCGCTTATTTATATTCTCAATAAATCGTCGCAATCACAAATATCACAATCGAACCCCGCTGCTAATTCTTCCGAAAAACATACTTTGGTACTTTTGGCAGATGTCACTAACGTCAACTGTCAAAAACAATCGCATGGTGATTTCAATTACGAGTGGGTAGGGGCACTCGTAAATCGATATCATAGGTCACCGGTGAGTTTCAAAAATACGAACTTTCGGAAATCACTCACATCGGTGAGAATTAGTCACTTGGTGAGATTCAAAAATCGATCCCCTGGTGCGCAAACTTAAAGATATTGTGTTAGGCGGCGTTGTTGAGAGCACATTGTTTACCTAAGCCTGTCACGGCCTTGCTTACTTGTTTGTATATTCCAACAGCATATCAACAGATAACATCACAAACTAACAATTGTAACACGCCCATTCTAAAACGTTCTATAAACCGGAGACAATCATAAGTTTGCGCCATTCTTTTATTTTGTACGGTATAATGGCGTATCGTACGAGTATGTATTATGTATTGTGAGATTGTTTTCGGATGTCTCAATTGCGTTTCTCATGTAGGAGCGGCATGTGGCCTATTATTGTCGGTTTTTGAGTTGTGTAAGATAATTGCGAATCTCTATTTGAAATAAATTGAATTTAAATAAAATCTGGTCAGTATAATATTTTGCGCGAATGACCTGTCCATCAATGCGAGCAAAACAGTACTAGTGCCCTTTACAAAAAAAAGGAAACTAGACAAGCTCGCCAAACTAAAACTGAATGGACAGGAAATATCGTACTCAAATGAGGTCAAGTACCTAGGAGTTACTTTTGACCAAAGGCTAACTTGGAACGCTCATTTGAAAAGTATAATACAAAAGGCAAAAATGGCCATGTGGACTTGCTGTCGAATGGCAGGAGCAAGATGGGGCATAAGACCCAAAATTGCTTTGTGGCTTTACACAGCGGTAGTGAGGCCTGTAATCACATACGCCTCTGCAGTCTGGTGTAACAAAGCCAACCAAAAGACAGCCATCACAATGTTAAGCAGTCTACAGCGTACAGCTTGCTTAACAGCTACAGGAGCTTTATGCTCAACACCGGGGGCAGCCTTGGATGCACTGCTCGATCTAACGCCACTCCACCTGCATGTGCAAAAGGAGGCGAAGCAGAGCAGTGCATCTACAGGATATGCACACTAACAAGGCCAAAATGGCGCTCTCAAGCGCTAGTCAAACTGGAGGCCCTTGTTTTTGATAACAAAAAACTAAACATGCCCACTGACGATACTTACGTGGAATGCAAATTCACCAAACTGTATACAGTGGAAATACCTCCGAGAGACAAATGGTTAAACGACCAAATGAACTTCAAGGAAGGAAGCCACGTTTGGTATACAGATGGATCTAAAAAAGGTGACGATGTTGGATGCGGTATCTACGGTGAGAGGCCAAAGCTCAAAGCTAGCGTCAGCATGGGGAAAGAGGCCTCAATCTATCAGGCTGAACTCTTCGCAATAAATAAATGCGTGGAGTTCAATCTTGAAAGAAACCTAAGAAACCAACACATCTACATCAACTCAGACAGCCAAGCTGCTCTGCTGGCACTAGAATCCCTAGAGTCCTACTCTAAACTAGTCCAGAACGGTCTTAACGGTGAAATCTAAAACAAAGGGCTGCCACAATAGATCACTTGCTGGTCGAAGCGGCATATAAAGGCCCACAATAGCACACAATAATAATAATAATAATATTTTGTACTTAATATTAATAATTATTATTAATGTCACGACTTATGTTATGTCATATTGACGTGTATATTTAATTTTTTTACGACATATGTGAATATGTTCTACAATTATGACGTGTAAATTGGCTTTACTAATAAAATACTTATGACTTATGACTTATGACTGTAAAAACAATTTAAACACCCTGGCTAATACCAACAAAGTCATACTTAGATGGGTACCAGGACATTCCGACATAGTAGGAAATGAAAAAGCAGA
The DNA here is from genome assembly GCA_947578815.1 of Epinotia ramella. NCBI lineage: Eukaryota > Metazoa > Arthropoda > Insecta > Lepidoptera > Tortricidae > Epinotia > Epinotia ramella. The sequence goes on from OX388203.1 coordinate 1,207,692, forward strand.
TGAACTTGCAAGGAAGGGCGCAGACACAACCCTGGTCGGCCCAGAACCGTTCTGTGGTATCACAAAACGGAAAGCATATTCTCTGCTAAACAACACAGTAAAATCAGAGGCAATAAAGTTGTGGAAGTTCGCCAAAGGACAAAAACATGCTAAAGCCTTGATCAAAGGGTACAACAATAAACTGTCTAAAGAGCTATTACAACTCAGAAGACACAAAACCTGCGCAGTGACAAGAATTCTGACAGGACATTGCAAATTAAACAAGCACCTGTTTCAAATGGGTATGACACAGGACACAACTTGCAGGTTCTGCCAGGAGACAGAGGAAACAGCAATGCACATTCTCTGCTCCTGCGGACCACTCATGCACAAAAGAAGTATCCACCTAGGGCGGCACATCGTGCACCCAGAAGAGGTACAACATATCACCGCCCAAAGAATCTGGAATTTCTTAGAGGCAACGGGTCTTAACGGTGAAATCTAAAACAAAGGGCTGCCACAATAGATCACTTGCTGGTCGAAGCGGCATATAAAGGCCCACAATAGCACACAATAATAATAATAATAATATTTTGCGCGCACTGTTTAGTCAAATATGAATCCGATATCAAGTAAATGTGCTATACAATACAACACGCTATATGCACTCGCCTTCGGTTCATGCTAGAGGCTGAACGGTCAGAGACATTTATTTATTAATCCCCGACGCAAAAAGAGGGGTGATATTAGTTGTGTGTCTGTCTGAGGCAGCTCCTAAACGAATGGACCGATTTTAATGCGTTTTTTATTGTGCGAAATCTGACGTGATCGAGATGGTTCTTAGCTATATGTTTCAACAAAATAGTTCCAGCCGGTTTTGAGATAAAGTTGGGAGTTTTTAAACTTTTCTATGTTGGTAATATTTTATGCGTGTAATGTGCTTTTTCTCTATTTAATAAAAAAACATGATCTAGCGATAATTAAACATAGAAATACGGCACAATGTTTACAATTTAAAGAGATATCAAATGTGTGAAACTCGAATTAGAAACCAATACCTACTTACTCATTAAGTACCTTTAAAAAAATAAAGCTTAAGCACTTCTGAACCTCTAATATGTACCTATACTAACAAATACACTATTCACGACACATTCTAAGTCTTATTGCGATTGAGATAAAGTCTACAATTATATAGTAACGTAAATGTGTTTGTATAAATAAGTAGTGCAATTCAATATTAAGTAAGGCCTCGATGAAGATTGATATCAGACATAATACCAAGCTTACTACAACTTATTTATATTATCTGATCGTGACTTATGTCTAAACATTAGAAGGACTAGGTTCATTTCGCTGGTTGATACGCGGCCACCTTCGGTTAGCGGCCACCTGAAGGAGGTTTTTTCTATTGAAGACAACATCAATTCTACACACCCTATTGAGGCAATTACTTGTAAATGCATTTTTTTTGCTGTTTTAGAATAGAAATCTACTAAAAAACCGAGAAAATATCCTTTCAGTTCACCAACTCAGCTTAAGGCCCTGCCAAGCGTCAACATTAGGTATTTTAAGCCACGCCCTAACACCCGCCCGCGGCCTGCACCCCGCATTAAAAGTCTCGTATTTATACAATGTTACACACACAAACACACGCGTTCCGCTCACGTCACGTCACCTAATATATCCACACAGAAAACAATATTCAAATTTGACTTGAAATTTGACGCTCATCGAGAAGAGATCAGTTATGTCATGCGATACATTCGTCCCTTTCATTTCGGTCCCGACGTCATGGAGTCTTCATCTGTTCCTTTGAAAATCGCTTATTACACAATTCTATATATTTAGACTTTACTAGACCAAGTGTAGAGTAAGTTGTGGCAGATAATTCATTGTATGTACCAAAATAATGAAATATTCGCTGAATGTGATGTGACATTATGAGCATGAAATGAGCTCATATGAAAAAAAAACTAGAGGGTAGTATGGAGATGGAGTAAAAGTATGTGTTTACAGCGGTAGCCCAAAAGTTGCCATAGAACCACGGAAATTGAAGCAAGTCCCACTTTTCAGATGGACTTGTTTAAATTATTTTTGTGTATTGAAATTTCCAAAGAAAAATACTCGCACAATTTTCAATTTATCACAACTTGTAGGTAAATGAAAATATTTCTTATTTATGTGACTGCTCTGTTATAAGCTGTGATATTCTGTAGAACAAATTTGACACTTTAATTTAGGTATCAATACGGCCAGTATTTTTCAATCACAACACAACACCCCATAGAAACAATTTCAGCAAAAAGTTTTAATGTGAAGTAACTGATTAGCACACATTATAAATTTATTGCGCATGTGTGAGTGCGATTCTAGGAGCGCCCAAGCCCATTACAAGAAGACCTCCGGCATGTTTTGGGTTGAATGGCGCCGTAGGCCTACATATACTGGTGTATAATTATATTCGTAAGTAATTTTGCGGCGCTGAATAACATAGGTCCTGCCTCGAAGACGGCCGGTCGCCGAATGGACTCAATGGGCGGTCCGCGCGTCAGAGACAAACTTACGCCAATAACGTTTGACAGACAAGGAAACAACATCCTCAGAAAGGGGCGTTTGCTATCAAAAACGCGAAATCAGTAATGATGGGATTATTATAAATATTATTATGAAGGAAGTATATTTTATAAAATCAGATTCAAGACCAGTAATAGATCATCATTTCAACGAAGTTTCGCCGCTTGATATCATGTTGCTAACGTACACTGGTTAAAAATCTAAAAATTGTGACGCAACTTTGGATTTTTTTTCTATCGAGGAAATTTTAAGCAATCGTGTATCGATCTGGTTGGATCAACAAACATATAATCAAGAATCATATATCTGAAAATCTGGCCTCATTGTCTGCTAGTATGGTCATAATGGCGTTTCAAACAACTCGATATTTTTCAATACAGCCCCTTAAATGGTCGCCCACCGGCACATGAAATTAGGTGGTCGCTAACCGGCGAAATTACCCTATTTCTCTACGCCATATGGTAGGTACATGCGTATGGTACTTTAACCCGCAATTTGAGTAAACATTACGGGTTAAAGTGACAAGGTTGCATGTCACAAATAGTGTTTTGCTAAAACCAACCGTATGTCGTGTAGCGATGTTTTGCTTTTGGAAAAAGAAGCGCTAAGCGGTTATGTTGTCAGTCATCAAATAAAATAAAGATTCGAATATCGAAGGCTAATGAACCATGCCTTACAAACAACTTAAGTGCCTAGATTGTTTTAAGCAAAAATAGATCTACTGCCATTGCAGTAAGCTCCTCGCCTCTTACTTAAATTATAATGTTGAACGAATTATACAGATCTTGTGTCGGTCTTTTGTTATTATTACTGGCTGATTATTATTTATTGTATGTTATTGTAATTTTCGCGACCTCGATTTTATGCTTGATATTGAACATTGGACTTTAATGTTTGAAGCAAGGCTTAGGATTTGTATTCCAATGAAAATATGTAAAACTGAACCCAATTCTCGTCAGTCAGTCATCAGTCGTATAATAGGGGCATCGTTAAACGGGTAGCAGGCCTACCATATGTGCAATAATGTTATCTTTATTAGTGTATCATTCTCTCATAACTATTACGACATGGTACACAATGGGTTTCTTGCCGCGTACAACTCTTTACCTAAGTACCTAATGCATATCATTTCCTTGAGAACCTCTTACAAACAAACAGACAGTGTAAACTGACACGAGCAAGCATCATAATATGAGACTAATGAATTGTCTGGTTCTTATCACATCAACATGTAAAGTGATCTGGAACAGTACGAGTAGAGCTCGTATTTTTTTATACAACGACGGTGGCAAACAAGCGTACGGACCGCCTGATGGTAAGCGGACACCGCAGCCTATAGATGCATGCAACTCCAAAGGAGTAACATGGATGTTGCCGACCCTTGATATATTTGAGAATTCGCTGTGTTGAGAGCTAAAGGAACAAATTAGCTCGCTCTCAACACAACGCATCCTCGGGAGCTCTGGCGACCTTGCTCACCTCCAGGAACACAACACTACTACAGAGCAAGTAGTAGTGTTATTATGGCTGTGGTCTTCTACAAGGCGGAGGTACTTCCCCAGTTGGGCTGCTTCAAATTCGAGCGGGATGATATTTTCGCTGTGCCCTACGGTAAACGGATTAAGGGACGCGTAGGGTCATTACGCTGGTTATGCGACCACCTTCGGTTAGCGACCACCTGAAGGAGAACGTTTTTTCTATTGAAGATAACATCAATTCTACAAACCCTATTGAGACAGTTAGTTGTACATGCATTTCTTTGTTGTTTTAGAATAGAAATCTACTAAAAAACCGGGAAAATATCCTTTCGGTTCATCAACTCAGCTAAGTGGTCGCCAACCGGCACATGAAATTAGACCGTCGCTAACCGGCGAAATGACCCTACTACAATAACCAGAATATTCCTCTAAATTATTTGGTACAACAATTACCTATTAGGTAGCTAATGCTTGAGCTAACGTTAATGTGCGATTCACACCGAACGGGCCGGGCTGATATCAGGGGCCGTAGACAAGGTTACAATCGACAAGCGCTGCGCAATGCTACGAATGAAATGTATGGGAATGACAGATGCCGACGAAACACTTTTCGTTAACATCTGTCATTCCCATACATTTGATTAGTTAGCGTTAGCGTTAGCGCTTGTCGATTGTAACCTTGTCTAGGTCCCCTGATAAGGTTACATTTAAATTGAAATGAAATTGTTAGTTGCAAAATTTAAGTCTTATGATGGCACTGTCTATACATAGAAGCATATAAGTGGAACTCGGCTTAATAGGTCGCCATTCAATCAACCGATGATGTCATCTTATGTAACATCTTAGGTTATAATGGAGGTACCTATAGTTACGTACCTAGTAACGTCCCACATAATTGACATACAAATTGCAAGTGCTATGTAGGGTCAAAATATATGGACAGTGAGTAATGAGTTGAGTTGAAACAGTTTGTTTCTTGCATAGCTGGGCTGCGATCCCATTTGTTTTGAGAGACAGAAAGGACATCCCTAGGATTTCGCCTTGATTTGTCATTATAATATTAAAATACATGAAAACGGCCATTGTTCCTTGTCAGATGCTAAAACAACATGTCTAAAAAATTGAGATAGAAAAAAAAAAATGGGTCCAAATAGCCGTTTTTCGACAGTGCTGTATCGATTTTCACGTGCGCGGAAGACATACCTAGACCTACACGTGTCTGTTACATGGGCAACAGGTTTACGAGAATCGAGGAATTTAATACCTACTAATGGAATGGCCGCCCTTTTATTGGGTTCGTTGAAACGACGTGTGCGCATCATCATGCGCGTGCGCCGCTCACCGCCATTGACCGAGATCGTGTCGTGGCTCATTCACGAATTCGTAGCATTACTTGATTACTGGCGATGATGATGATTACACGGCGGGCCAAGGGGTCGAGTTCCAATGTCCTTGGTATTCTGAAGATTACGATGGGATGCGATTTTTATTAAGTACTTATGTATCATTCTAATTGGAGGTTTTTTACAATGTGCTGGCGGAGTTGCGGAAGTGTGCGCGAGCGTTCCTGGCTCCGCCAAAAACCAGCGCGCACGCGCAGAGCGCAGAGCACCGTGAAGTTATCCCCGGGAGTCCGACGTACCCATATGTGCTGGTTCCCCAGTCAGGCCGGATGCGTAAAGGCATTTCCCCACAGGAAAAACCATAAAACGGTTTTTTACAATGTGTATTATAAAAGTAGAAAGTTTAAAGGCCAGGACTAAGGAAACGATTGATGCCTTCGAGATGTGGTGCTGGCGGAAAATGCTTGGCATTACGTAGACAGCCCGCTATACTAAATATCATATTATATATCAATATATGATATCCCGTATCAAACCTGAACCAAGGCTTGGCTTGGCAGAATTCGCTACGCGCTAAAGCGGCTCACCCCGCCCCGGTCACCCGTTACGCTTAGTTACTACGCAAAACAAGTTACAGAATAAGGGGCAGCTGAAGATTCGAACTCGACTCTCCACCATATGTACTCAACGCGTAGGTACTTCGCTTTTTCGGACACGTGGCTAGACAGGAGGACAGGACAGTCTAGAGAAATTGATATTGGTCATCACGTGGAAGGGAGGAGAAGTAAAAGAAAAGCGCCTAACCTAACCAGCGGATAGATTATGAAAAAGCTTCAGCAGGAACCAGCGCTCAGGCTTGCCTGCGTGTGGCGCAAAATGGAAGTGCTTCGAGGAAGGTGCAAGACGTATGTGGTAGTCACGACCCTCAGCAATAAGGAACCAACTAAGAAGAAGAAGATATAAGAAAATTAAAAGATAAATACAAAATAAATGCATTATAATAATTAAAACCTAGGGTGCCGCCGGCAGCGAGGCGGGGCCTAGCTATACGGGTGGTCGCAGGGCGACAGTGAGAGGAACCTCCCGCCTTCTGTATCTGACCCTTGACCCGGCCATCAAGCGAGTCTCTTAAAGTGTTGGTCAAGACTTCGCTATTCGAACGTTTGCCGAAACGACTAACGAGACAATGATCGTCGAATCATCATCCCAATCTGCGCATGTCTAATACTCGTAGACATGCTGCAACGGCTGCCGAGTTACTTTATAAGTTCTTTACCAGCTTTCGTTCGCGTTGACTTCCTTTTGTTGGACTTTTACTGCGATAAAAAGTATTATAGATTTAGATTTAGATTTAGATTCATTTATTTCTCAATTAGTGTTACATTATTTTCAATTACAAAAACTTATAATAAAAACATGAGCACATACTGAGATCGTCAATAACTAAACTAGATTACAATAAGGTTCATTAAATAGAGTCAATACAATTATAATTTCGCTATCCATAATCATTATTCAAATATTCTTTAATATGGTACAATGTCTTACTGAGTAATAGAGTTTTGACTTTATTACGAAAAGTATAAATGTTATGTTCAGATTTGATTTCTGCTGGCAGCTTATTGTACAGTTTTTCTGCCATTATCTTAGGACATTTTTTTGTCATGGCTAACCTAACATTTACTTTGCTTTTTAGGTTATCTGGATATCGTGTAGGGCGTTTATTTACATCACCGTTTCGTACAAACTCGCTCGGATTGTTTCTCACATATAAGGCTATCTCTAGAATGTATGTCGACACAGATGTTAGGACCTCTAGGTTTTTAAAATGTTCTCTGCAACTATCTCTGTAACGTGCATTAGCCAGAACTCGTATTGCACGTTTTTGCATTTTGAGCACACGTTCGAAATCTGTGGAGTTTCCCCACAACAGTATTCCATAAGAGAGGATTGAATGTATATATGCATAATATGCTTCTTTAAGGTGGTCGCTCGAAACGATTGGCTTTAATTGTTTGAGGATATATACTCCTTTTGCTATCTTTCCACATACCGAATTGATGTGTGTTTTCCATGAGAATGTTGGATCCAAATGAAATCCCAGTAATTTTACATGCTGTACACTTTGAATCATTGCGCCGTCTGGAAGGATTACATCTAACTTATCAGTCACTTTGTTTTGCGTATTAAATTTAACAATGTTAGTCTTTTCTGAATTTAATTTAAGTCCATTAATTTTAAACCACTTTTCTAATGCAAGTAGAGTTCTGGTTATCTTATCAACTAATTTATTTTCAGATTCGTCGTTGATGATTATTGTCGTGTCATCTGCATATAAAATTATTTCACCATCTATGTCTAGTTCTGTAATGTCATTTAAAAATATAGAGAATAATATGTTTCCTAATGAAGACCCTTGTGGAACTCCTATATTTATTAATTGTGGCTTAGACCTATAATGCTTTCCGTTTACTTTAATTTCCACCGTTTGTTCTCTGTTTGATAGAAAAGATTGTAATAATTCAGCACTCTGACCTTTTATTCCGTATTGATGGAGTTTTGCCAAAAGCAGAGTGTGGTCCACAGAATCAAAGGCTTTTGATACTGCAGCGTCAAGGTAAATACGTCTGTACACGTGTTAGTTTGTCTATCTTGTTGTTCCTGATCTCAACTCAATTGCTCAAAGGTTAACTGGAAGAGATCCCTTACAGGGATAAGTTCGCCTTTGTACCGATTTAATTTTTTTTTTGTCTGTATATTTACCTGTGTCTTGTGTACAATAAAGTATTTACATACATACATACATATATATGTTAATCCAGGCTATACTCTATTTGTACACTAAAATTAATCTTAATCCGCTCAGCCGTTATTGCGTGATTTAGTAACAAACATCCAAACTTCCGCATTTATAATATTAGTAGGATAGGGTCATTTCGCCTGTTGAAATTTAGCTCAGTGGAGTTGGTGAACTGAAAGCATATTTTTTAGTTTTTTTGTAAATACCTATTCTATTATTTTTATAACTACAAACAATAATGCATACGGCTAAATGTTTCTATAGGCTCTGTAGAATTGAGTTATCTTCAATTGGAAATGCATTGTCCTGGTCGCTAACCGAAAGTGGTCACGTAACCGGCATAATGGCCCTAATAAGTAGTTCGAAGATTGAAGTATGCTTCACATGCGATCACAAGTTGTCATTAGAGAAAATCGAATCGCTGCCGCGAAAATAATGTAAGCGTATAATTATATAACCATCGGATTTTAATTTATCCTTTCAAGTACCTTATTACGTGATTAGCCACTGACATTTGGCATATTCCCATTCGTATGTCATTACATTGACTTATTGGCGCTTAAATTAGACAAAGTTGTGTTTGCTGTCAATACTTTTGCTGGCCCTGTTTTTTTTATTAAATGTAACTAATATGCAAGTGGCAGTGGGCGGGGCACATTGCACGTAGAACCGATGGCCATTGGGGCGGAAAGGTTCTCGAGTGGCGACCACGTATAAACGGAAGGCGCATCAGCGTGGGCTTGTGGACTGATGGCCTGGTAAAGGTCGCGGGAGTCCGCTGGATGCGGGTGGCGCAGGACCGGTCATTGTGGCACTCTTTGGGGGAGGCCTATGTCCAGCAGTGGACATATTTCGGCTGATATGATGGTAATGATAATGAATATGCAACGAAAATGTTTCGTTCTCTAAGTATTGCTTGTATGGAGTAAGAAACTAAAATTTTGTTCAAAAAAGCGGCCAAGTGCGTGTCGGACCACGCATAACGAAGGGTTCCGTACCTATAAAAAGGTCGTATCGTTACTGAAATCTTATGGCACTTACGTCCTTTTCTTTAAGGAAGGCAGTTTTTTAGAAATATCCCGAAAACCTTTGAACCGATCTTGTTCTAAACAATTTTCGCTGAAAGAATTTAATAAACCCTATGTTCAGGTTTTTTTTTTTCATATTTTTAAATACACGGTTCAAAAATTAGAAGGTGGACACACAATTTTAGTGACTTTCGGGGCGATTATCTCCGACTCAAAAAAAATACTGAGAAACCTTATATTTATTTTGAAAGGCCTATCGATTGATGTGCCACACGTGGGCTTGCAATGAAAAAAAAATATTTGACTTTCAGCTTTATGTATGGAGTGCACCCCTAAAAAAATCCAGCGAGATACAAAGTAAGTACCCAACAATCGACTAACTGGTTCGTATTACAATCACGCGCAAACTTAACTTGGCACCCGATAATTATGTACGGAAGGTCAGATACGTTGTAATAGATACATCTGTTTAGAAAATCGGATATGACGTAACGAAGGTCAGATATAGTACCACTATTCGGCCGCTTTACCCATATTCCAACGAAAGTTGACTACGATTGAAATGGTTACCCAGTTCACATGCATGAAAAAAAGTTGCCATAGATGATATAATGGTTGCCACACGTCCTGTGTGGATGCAAATAGTGATTAATTATGACATCGAATTGAAGCATGATTTAGATTGTAATTATCGATAAAAATTGTAATGAGTTATTTCCCAACTTTGGAGTTTAATTAGTATGTTAGCTTTTGTACAGTCGACTACAAAGACATCGATACGGCCAAAGTTACAAAAATATGTATACACGACCTTAATGTCAAGACAACCGTGATACATATTTTTGTAACTTTGGCCGTATCGATCTCTTTGAAGTCGACTGTACTTTGAATTTGATCGCAATTCATTTGAAAGTTTTGCAAAATAATAGTGGTCTAGACACGAAATAAAATAACCAATAATGTTGAATTTTCCCGAAAAAGGATCGAAAATATTGTCAAATGGAGGAAAAGTAAAACAGGGGTTAAATAATCACAGAGTTATGTGTCCTTGAAGTTTAAAGAGGGGGTATATTCTGTTCCTTTTCCGGAAAACGCACCTTCATATGAAACGATTGTCATTTACTATGACGCTCGCAGGTCGTGACGTCACGATCTGCGAGTTTTTTCTCTCCCTAACAAGCAATATTAAAACGGTTGTAGCTTCGTAATTCTTTATTGAGATATCTGAATGGGATTTTCGTCACTAGGCATTTTTTTTGCCTTTTACTTTTGGAGTAATATTAAATTTTGAGTCTACACCCGTATTGGTTTTAGATATCTGTAAAGTCGAAAATACCGCATACCGCATGCCGATCCCGCGCAGCTGAATACGGATCTGAGTTTTCACCTTTGGGTTCTCAAAAAGAGCCAATTTTGATACAGGGATTTAAGGGGCGAAAAATCGATCTAGCTAAGCTTCACTTTCGGGTAAATTACTTTCCCGGGTTTTTTTTATTACAACGCCTATCTGCTTTCACACACACACTCACACATCTCTAACGTCTTTCTTAAAGTATAGAAAGTAGGTAATTGGAAAATAAAAGTCTGATAAAGTTGTGTGGAAAGTTAATTTCTCAAGAGTGGCTGCGTTTCTCTGGCAGACGGCCAATTAGCTTGAAGTCGAAGACCGATACCGGAAAAATGTAAGGAAGGAAATCTTTTAGGATATGTTTTTCGTCTGTTGACCCTACAGTACGTGAACAGATTACACATGATAGCGGAGTTCCGTCTCGATTTGGTCTTTATCATTGGAGAGACGATCATCCACCTTGCAGAAGACGCCAGCCTAATTCTAGCCACTGCATGATCCGTGCTGTGTCCTGATGATGACCCTTAGGTTACTATCAATGTCATTTCGCCGGTTAGCGACCACCTAATTTCATGTGCCGGTTGGCGACCACTTAGCTGAGTTGGTGAACGGAAAGGATATTTTCTCGGTTTTTTAGTAGATTTCTATTCTAAAACAACAAAAAAAATGCATGTACAACTAATTGTCTCAATAGGGTCTTTCAGGTGGTCGCTAACCGAAGGTGGTCGCGTAACCAGCGTAATGACCCTACAACGAATTCTCATACGAGTAACTTTAATTGAAACGGACGGAGCAACGCGTATTCATTGGTGTTAAGGCGCCGTAGGTTCAGCGAAGTTAAGCGAACAGAGTTTTTGAAACAATATAATGCGTCTGTTTATAATAATATGGTTTAAAAAAATACCAATATGTAAACATGATTAAGCAAATTTCGCTTGATAGAAAAAAATCACGAACATAGGTCTAAAATACACAAAAAATACACTTAAAATATTCGTAAGAAATTATGCACAAAAGCTATAAATATTAAAATTGCTTTTAAAAATCGGCAATATCATGTTCGAGAGAAATCAGTGATTACATTTTTATTTATTTAAAAGGCCAAAAAATTAAAATTAAAAAACATGATATCCGCGCTTCCGAGCACGCACTTCCATCTCGCTCACCTTTATGCTCAGTGAGAGGGAGAGAAGACCATGAACCTACGGCGCCTTAACGTTACAGTTATGTTAAAAGCCTCCATAGGTTAGGTTAGGTTAGGCCATTACCTGTGCAGGATTAGAAGAGAGGATAGCCCCACCTGCCATGAGTGCGGCGCGGAGGACGACACGGCCCAGCACACCTTGGAGTGGTGCACTCGCTGGGCCGAAGAGCGCCGCACGATGGTGTTGGCCCTCGGAGTGGATGACCTCTCGCTGCACAACGTTGTGGCGGCCATGTTGGGCAGCGAGAGATCTTGGGAGGCGGTGGCCTCTTTTTGCGAAGTCGTCATATCGCAGAAGGAGGCCGCGGAGCGGGAGCGCGAAGACAGTGCGGACGCGCTCCCGCTCCGGCGCAGACGGAGGGGTCGAAGACGCGCGCGCCTCAGGCCGCGTCCTCCCGCAGTAGGGCCAGTGGGTTGGGGACCCACATTGCACATGGCCCTACACGTCTGGGGGGAAGGTCAAGCGTCTCTGACCTTCCCCTCCCTTGGCGCGGGTGCCCTGAGGCAGGGCCGCCGGGGGGCGTCGTGGTAAGTAATGCTGCTTCCCACGACGCCCCCTTTAACGGCAGGTGAGGGTGACGCCGCTGGAGTTTTAGTGGGCAGGCTCCTCCCCTCCCTCCGCCTTGTGCGGAGGGGGTTACGGGAGGAGAGATCCCCACATAACCCCCCACTATGGCCTTCCCCGGGTCGGGGGGTATGTGTAACTCATTTCTCCAGCGTCAAAAAAAAAAAAAAAAGGCTGTGCTGTGCAATGCTGTACGAACGCTACCATAATAGTTGTTGAATTTACTACAAATAGCGCTCAAAGACGATACTGATGTGTATGTATATGTAGCTGACTTAAGCGACCTAGTAAACGTTACCCTTATTTATTACTGTAGGTGTGTTCATTAATTTGTCGTAAAATATTATCTCATTCGTCATACATATATAATCCTCATGCTGTGAACAAAATTATCAAATTAGATTATCAAATAACCTCTAACCAAGGCCGCGTGCGAACTGCAAAAGATTAACTTTTTAAATAATCGTTTTTAAACTGAACGATGCGTTTAGAATAACCGCTTCTCATGACGCAACTCGTTACGATAACAATCAAGTTATATAATTCAAAAATGGAACGCGCACGTTCGAAATTCTTTCGCGCGGCTTCTTTTAATTAGTGAGACTTCCGGGCGTCCTTTCCGCGAAAATGGCGCGAAAAGTTAGTGCTTGTCGGTGATTAAGACAAGTCGCGCTCTAGTTCCTCCAGACACTTGATTGATATTTATGTACTCATATGTCCGTCCAATTGTATGTAACGGGGATTATAAAATATGCCTCATTATGTAAATAAATCATGCATTGTAGTCTGTATGTCCATTGTTTAAGACGATTTACTTTTCGTAGACCACATGGCGCTGTCACTTGTGTGTTACGGTTGCTCGATTCAAATTCGTTAAATCCTACAACGGTCCATCATGGCCCAGCATACAGGACGTAACTATGCGTTAGACAGAACAAATTCGAACTATTCGAATTTGTTCAATAGCAAAACGGTAAAGGACGCGTGGACAAAATTACAAATTTATTTGCAGAATATGCTATTGCAAAAAGTGTTAAACGGCTTTATACTCTTACGAATAGCGTTCAGTTTTGAATGAAGTCGAATCGGCTAGCAGCAAAATATAAAAGTTTGTGACCTCCTTCACATCTGTAGGTACGTCTAGCACAACTTGCTGACAAGTCGCTTCGCGCGAGACTGAGCGTCTCCTGTCTCACTCGCACCGTGCAAATTAGAAAGAGGAGGGTAGATCTTTCTCGAATCGCGTCGTGGCGCGGTGTCAGTTGTGCTAGCCCCCCTGACGTCACAAAAATCTGTCGCGTATTTAACAATTTTTTCCCATCCCAAAAAGCGCTCAGCGCCGCTAAAGAAGTTTTCACTTCAAAAATACATACTTCTGTCGCATTCCATCCAAGGCATTATTGCGTCCCACGTCGCGTCGTCTGCCTTTAGACAGAGCCGAATGGGATCGTCCTAATACAACGCGACTACGCGATCATCGCAAGTTCGCGCGAATTTTACTCGCGCGAACGCGCGATCAAACATATTGGACTCGAATAAGTGTCCTCATTGACAATCGCGCGAACTTGCGTGTCAAGATATATTTGTGGGTGAGCATAGGGGGGCAGGTCACGTTGATCCATACACTTAGTCCGTCAGCGAACGCTCTTTTATCACCGTTAATAATATTATTATACATACCATCACATTAATAGTATACAAATGTTACTACTAAACTGATCTACAATCCGGTACGTGTCAGCACCTCGTATGCAAACCAGCACTAACTACCGTCCTTGCTCGGCCTAACTGCTTCCTCATACGTGGCCGGAATCAAATAATACCAAATTTTCAGCCCGCAGGATCGCAATGAACTAGATTTTTTACGTCGTTGGTGGCGAAGAAGTTAACGACGCGCTTGCACGCATGATGGTTAAGCGGACACCGTAGCCTTTGGGCCTTGCAATGCCGGTGGTGTTGTCGCTGGCCGCGGCGGTCAATAGCAAACTTGTCATTAATTGTCAAATTTACTATTGACCGCCACCGCAGGCCGCGCCAGTGTGATGTGATATGTGATGTAGACCTTAAGCCTGTATCACACGCCAGTGTTTTTTTTATCTGTCAAATTTACTATTGATTGACCGCTACCGCAGCGCAGGCCGCTCCAGTCTGTGAGAGGCCTTATTCATAAAATATTTTTTATATCACGATGGTATAGAACTTTCAATCCACCTGACCTTTTCGTTGCGTTTTAGTTTGTGTTTTGTCCAAAACGTATGATCGGCTATTTTGACAGCTTAAGGGACAAACGCATATCCTATGTACACCAGGGTACTCCACACACAGTTCTCATTTTCTGGGAACATACTCGTACCTACATATTATCCGCAACTAAACTGTGCTGAAAAATACGAATTAAGTATGCAAATAGTCTATTGTCACTTCCCGTTTCTTAAAGGACTCATGGAGGCTAGGCTCACGCTCTCAACTAATAACCATAGACATTCCGACCTCCCAATTGTTTCTGGCCCATTTGCCACCAGCCTTTGCTGCAGCGCGCCAATTTGCGCCAAACGAGCGTAACACAACCACGCATTATTCAGTAGTTCAGTGGCAGATTGAATTCGCTTTTGTTTTACTTTTACAAACTTGTATATGCACGCGGCGAACTATTTCAAACCGCACCAAATCACTGCTTAAACCCAAAAAGCAATAAGTTAATTGACGCGCTTGTCCATAAATCGACTGTAACATGCTCGTATTAAAGTCTATATTTGAATAAAGAATTTGTGTAATTTAGTGTTTTTTGTTTTGAACGTAACGTATACTAACCTGATGTTTGACGAACAGCGCCACCTATGGACTGTTTTGGTAAGTTGGTGCTATATGAATGGTCACGGGCATTGTGAACGAATTGGAATGAGTGCGTTATGGCGATTACATTTCGGTTTTGTCCATTGTTATATTTAACGATCTTGGAGATTTCATATTCAGTGAGCACAGAATTGTGATTTGAAATAATATTCGATCTTGCAGTGGTTTCAAGTTGGTCAAACTCCGTTGGACACATTACCTATGCAATTAACAGGCCCCTATTTCACCAACTTGACAATTGTCACCTGACAATGACGATTCACCATACATTGCTTGTTCTAGAAGTTAAGGTGGTCGCTAGGTTATTTGTGGAACCAACAATATACTGAGAATTGTCGTTGTCAGTTGACAATAGTCAAGTTGGTTAAATAGGGGCGTTGATCTAGAGTAACATCACCAAGCGTCGGTTTATAAATAATGAAAATTGACAATAAATATATCAACACATACATACAATAATGCTAATTAATGAATTAAAACTATTATTAGCAATAAAAGACACACGGATCAAAGATAACAATTATAATCACTTTTTCTACAAATATTAAATCAATTTACATCAAATCTACTATTTTACAATAAGAATCTCAAGAGAAACGTTTAAATTAAACATATCCACCATTACAAGAATCTATACCAAAAGTGACAATCTAGCCTATTCGCGCGTTAATGTGACAGCTAATGTCATCCGGCCCGTTTAAGGCGTCTTTAAAAACGTCGAAGATCCAACACTATTTATTTGTTACGAAATGTAATAAGCATTTGGCATAATTTGACTCATACAAGAACGTTACCAAACAGCAGGATACAATTTTATCCTTATTTCTGCCATCGTCTCATTCTCTTTCTCTCTATAACCTCGGCCTATTTAAAAAGAAAGGTTCTGTATTTGAAATATTTTTAAAATTATTAAATGACATGTAGTTCTTTTAATTACCACAGACTATATATGTCACGGTGTGTAATCTTCGACGTTATTACTGGCCATAAGGCACCAAATTGGCAACGTTTAACGTGAGATGAATATTTTAATATTTTGACACCCACAGCACTTTCTAGCGCGTGTTCACGCCATATACAACTGCAGATTTTATTTGGTTGTATGATAACAATAATAATTGATAATTGAGCACCATTCAGATTAAAGAAAGCGATGAAAGTAGGTATATCGATTTCTAGTGTGCCGGACATAAGAAATCCTATAGACTACTAGGTAGCTGCCAGTTCGGCATCTTATTGTTGTTTTTGAAATCGGATACGTAGTTCCGGAGATTACCCCCTGCCAACATTAAAACTTGACATAACATTTAACTCAAACGTAAACTAAAACTTGACACTCCCTGACAAAACTTCTGCATGTGTCACTGTGGCGGAGTGCCCTTACAAGCCGATTCCCACCGGCGGCGTGCCAAAAATACATTTTTAGGCACGCCTATACTCTAGGTAAACTCTTTCATATTTTTTTTGCTCCGGGTTGCCAATCAAACATTTTCACGGCCACCGATGTGTCCTACGTTTGTGTTTGTGTGACTACTGACTCTTCTTTGAAAGCTTGCACTATGGTAACACGGGCTACCAGCAGAGGCGTCTTTACCTATGGTGCAGGGTGTGCGTTGCACACGGGCGCAGCGGTCCTAGGCGCCGAGCGCCGCCCCCTACCATTCCATTTTGACCGCGCGCTTACTAGGGGGCGCTACATGGGCTAGAAAGATCTACCATCCTTTTTCTAATTTACACAGTGCGAGTGAGATAGGAGACGCTCAGTCACGCGCGAGGCAACTGAGCAGCAAGTTTAGTTGTGCTAGACGTACAGCAGTCCTATCATACGAAACAATGGGCAATGGCATTAGGACAGGTGTAGCACGAGCTCTACTTCTGAGCGAAAACTAATTGTTATACAGCCAGCAAGGCTAGGCCTGCATTAGCATGGCAGTCGCCGCGGCGCCGGCGCACATTTCCTAGTTTTACGTCACTAGCGGGTTACTTTTAGTAACCCGTGGTAATAGCCGACCTCATCTCATAGTAAACTTAAACGTAAAGGATTTCTACCGGGTCAGCTTGGTTTAAATTAATCGGCTTGTATCTAGATGCAATATGTGCAGAGCAGTTAGGCGCTATCGTTGGATGGTATTATCAAATACGTATCTTGAATTGGACACTGATGTTCAATACTTTAGCAATTTTAGTCCCCTCTCACTATGAAAACTACTCAATTTAAGAGGAAACACAAGGGCCGTTTTTCCATAGAAGCGTAGTCCCCTGTTTTCTCCCTGGATAATGGCAGTAGAGCAATATTTTTTTTCCATAAATCTATGGTTACTATTGACATGTTCCTATGTTTTCCTTTTTTTCATAAATTTATTCTTAAAAGAGAATAGATAAAATTCTAAGAAAAATGCCAGATTTTTACCGCTGTGTTCAAACATCCAGAAAACAATTTAGACTAGATTATTAAAAAAAAGGAAAGCATAGGAACACGGCCGAAGCCTTTCTTTGATTTTTAATAAAAAAAATAGTTATTTAAATAGGTCAAGTTTTGGAGAAGAAATCAGAGGACTACGAAACGTTGATTTTATGTAATTTTAATAGGTATTTTCGGTCCAAGCTGCAGTTGTCTCTATCGCGCTCTGGGGGGACGCTTGAGGTTGGCGCCACAGTAATACACACACATTATGTGTAAATTGTATTGTATTTGTACTCCCTTTGTCTATGTGTGTCTTTTGCGTAGTGAATAAATGTCTTCTTTCTTTCTTTCTTTCTTTCTTAATACATTTTACAAATACCTATTTCTCAATTATCTCGCCCTTATGTTTCCTTTGTCATCAAACGAATCAGATAGCATTTAGGCTCTCGGATTAATATTTAAAACGAACCCCAAGTATGTTAGGGAGGCTAGACAGTAATAAGAGTAGGTATATAAGGTAGAAAAAGTCGGGAAAATCCCCACACAAAAATACCGAATACGCGATATGACGTGACCAAGATGTTTTTGCAGTTAAGTACTTATCTTATCTCTAGCTGTCAAATAAATAGTGTCGGAAATGCGCTTGTGATTATTCTAAAGTGGCAAGTGTCCATAGGCTACAGTGTCTACCAGCCAGGCTATAAGCTTGTTCGCCACCGTCACAGCATAAAAAAGCGTGTAAGAAACAACAACTTAGCCTTCGTCCTAACATATGGAGCACCATAACGTCGGATACGTCGGCTAGGCGAGGCCGAGCAGTATGACTTATTCATAAACTGTCACGTAACTATTTACCTATTCGGTGTAAGGTCAAGAGCGCTATAAAACAGCTGGTTAGGCCGAAGGGTGGGAACGGTGGCTTTTAAAATATATCTGGAGGTATTGGCATCAAAACTTAATTAATCAGTCGATTACGACGAGTAATAATGGGGTGGTCTTGCTTTCTTGGCCCTTAAGACGGCTTGGGAACTTATATTTATTTGTCAAGTCAAGTGGCCCACACGACAAAATCCTTGTTCCAAACAGGGGTGGGGTAATGACGTAACTTTCAGACATGGCGCGTGTAAATTTTCGATGGGCAACCCCAAACAAAAATAATTATGCAAGAGTTTAGAGTAGATATACATTTATACCTTATTTATACAAATAACTATGGCTTGCCTAAAAATAAATTTAAGACAAGCCGATGGGAATTGGCTTGTATGGACGATACGCCACTGGACTCGAACGAACGTTAGGACAAATCAACTGTCAATTTCCCATACAAGAAATTACATGTTAGATCTTTCTAGCTGTCTGACGTCCGTAACGAAGCTTTACTATGTAATCCTAATCGACCATGCGGTCGAAACGTCAATTAAACGTTGTTATATATGCCTGATTTACATTCAGCCCCTGCCTAACTTCCCTGCTCACTTCGGCTGAATGTAAATGAGGCATTAGTTTTTTGTAGTCAGCCATCAGCGTCCCTTTTTTGATATTTATGTAAGTACGAGTATATAAAAAGTTTTATGGGTATTTTCGTGAGGTTGGTTTATTGGTGATGTAGAAATATATTCAATTGCTGTCGAGTATTTCCTTATTTATTACATAGACTATACTTCCTTATCAACGATTTGTATAAAAAAACCTAACCGTTACTATTACTCAGTATAAATCTGTCCATTGAACACCTTTGTATAAACTTCAGGAAACCCCATTTATTCTGCAACAGGAACTAACCAACACATCAATTAGTTCCTCTGTCAATTGAGTTACTAATCAGCGCATTTACTTTCATAGCCTCCTATTTTGAATAAAATTACACCCAAATATGAATCGTAAGTTCAGAGAGTACGCTTGGTTCTGCAATGGTGCCGATGTGCAAGTTAGCTGGTGTTTCAATTAGCATGTAATCAAACGTGATGCGTTTTACCTTGGCGCCGTGCGTCGTGTGATAAGATGCTTTATTGTGTAGTCCTTCGCGTTTGTTGTTTATAAATGAGGAGTCATTTTGTTTGTCAACGCAACTTAAAGGTACTTATAACACCACGCCGCGCTCCAAGACGCAAATAATCGCCGTAGCTCGGAAAGCGGCTAAGTTGAAGTAGGACTTGGCTGGTCATGTCTGCCGCATGCAGAGTGAGCTGTGTGCCAGCTTGCCAAGATGTCTGCCGCAGGCAGAGTGAGCTGTGTGCCAGCTTGCCAAGATGGCCACTGACTGGCAGCCCGAAAGCTCAAAACGGAGACGCGTAGACCTCGCCGTAGGTACTAGTTCACACGAAATTGACATTATATTTAGTAGAGTTCTACATCTTTTTTGTGTCTCGTCTACTAGACTAGCGCCAGGAGTAGGTTGGTGCAGTCCATTTCCTTTCTCATGAGAGGAGACCTGTTTTATGTATTATATTGAAATAGGACAAATAGGCTGATATTGATTGATGAGGTACTTCAATGCCGGAGTTCTGTAAGTGTGCTTTGTTGCAGGACCGGTACACTAGGTCATCGAGAGTCCAGCTCCGTCGCAGCACTAGCCTGCTTTCCTGGCGAGAACTGAAGACGGACTGGGTGAGTTTTTTTAATACATACTAAGTCGGAGGCAAACAAGCATACGGTCTGCCTGAGTAAGCATGACACATGGCTATAGAAATCTAAAAACAAACGAATCTAATAATTTTCCAATTATTTCCACGATTGTTTCTGTGGTGGTTCCACCGAGGATATTTTCGAGGGTTTGTCACACTTTTCTGAGTAATTGATAGATACTACGTACTATATCAGCGCTGTAGGTGTCTGTCCGACACCTCGGCATAATGCTGAGACAGCGACCGATTCCCTGCCGCGAAGACACACACATTATGTATAAATTGTATTGTATTTGTACTCCCTTTGTCTCTGTGTGTCTTTTGCGTAGTGAATAATGTCTTCTTTCTTTCTTTTATATTTAACGCTTACGGGCTGGATTTCATGCTGTCAGCGGGAACGGAAAAAACGGTTGTATAGTGGAGGAAAATGAAAGTTTGGCACATGTCAACTCTATTTGAATGAAGTTAAGGTCCAAAAGTGCTAAACATTCAATTTCCTCGACTGTACCTTGTTTTACCGACGATAGCTTAGACACTAAATAAAATAATCAATGATGTCATATTTTCTCGAAAAAGGATTAAAAATGTAGTCAAATGGAGAAAAAATCAACGCAAAAGGTTAAATAATATACAAAAAAATACAAAATAAGTACAAATACTTTATTCGTCGATCATAGGTATACAATATACATGACATAATATTGCAGATAAGATAGTGGTAAAAGCGGTGTTGTTTCACTATGTCGTACCCGGAGGCATACGAATTTTCATGCAGTCACTCAGTAGTAGAAGTGGCATGCATTAAATTATAATTGTTTACAGTCTTAAATAAAGGTAATAACAATGTCAAGTTTCAAATCTAATTAACGAATATTCTAATACAAATAAATATTAATCACGAAGTTATAAGTGTCCAAAGTTTTAAGAAGGGGTGTGTTCTATCCCTTTTTCGCAAAAAGCAAATTCATATGAAAAGATGACGCTGGAAGAATGTGACGTCACATAAGACGGCGACGTGCCGCGTCGCATCACGGTCGGCGCCGCCGTCGACGTGGCATCCTGTAATGTGACGTCACACACCGTTTGCGTTATCACTCTCAACAAGCAATATTAAAACGGTTGTAGCTTCGTAATTCTTTGAGATATCTGAATGGGATTTTCGTCTCTAGGCATATTTTTTTGCCTTCTTTCTTTTGGAGTAATAATAATGAGTCTACACCCCTATTGTTCAACGAATGTATAGGTTTCGCAGAATTTTCATTTGATCACTAACCATTTTTTTCAGAATCGTTTAATTTTTCAGGAATGTTATAAAACAAACCTAATCTAACCTAGGTTCTCTACAGAATGACCTTTTAGCTGTACCAAAAAAGTTATCGGTTTATAATTATGAGTTACAGAAGTTCGATGAAACGAAAATTCGGCGAAACCATACATTCGGTAAAACGTTTGTCGGTGGACACCCGGAAAAACCCTAGGTCTAATTATTTCTATGATTTGCTGGGACGTAAGTATTCTTTGATAAGTATATAACCGATCTTTTAAAATCCAGATGTTGATCAAGACAGACTAAGCAAAATAAATAGACATCCAACACCTTCAAATGACTTTCAAGCGTCTTCATTTTGTAATGTTAGTCCTAATTAGAAGGATGCAGGACAATGCAGCCATCGATAATCAACCTTATTAACTATGTCACAAAGTTCACAGTCAATTGCCTTCGAGTAACTACAATGCACTACGTAATTACAACTACATCTTGTATTCCGAATATTCCTGACATCATCGAGGCGACATTGAAATAATGAACTCTAAACAAAAAGCCTAAAAGTTGATTTTCACTTGTACCATGACTCTTATGATTTGTCCATGCCCGTAACCTTTTGAAATGGTATTTTAAAGTGAAGGTGATAGAGTTGATTTTGCTTTGTATAGGTTAGTGCTCGGTCGTGAACTTTAACAAGTGTTAACTGGTGGTCAAGGCGTTAACATTAACAGTGTTATTAACATATGTAGTTGCTTTTGTTAAGTCGGTTTCGTTACGTCAATGTCTGTGTTCGGTGCTCACGATTCTTTAAAAGTCTAAGTACCTAAACATTGAAACGAACAGTTACAAGTGACTGTGTAGTGACTGAGTTTGTATGTAGGGCGTAATCTCCGGAACTACTCATCCGATATCAAAAGAATCTATCACAAGTATTTATAATGTATGTATGTATGTAAATACTTTATTGTACACAAGCCACAGGTAGGTAAACATACAGATAAAATAACAAGTTAACACACAACACAGGTACACTGTACAGTCAAGGGGACCAATATTCACTCAAAGTTTCATAAATATGTATACTACAACCGTATTGTTGCAGAAATAAGGTCTGCCTACATATTTTTGAGACTTTGTGGTGTATACATTGTATTGGTGCCCTTGACTGTTCAAAGACGTATATTATTTACCTTTTCTCTACAGTGATTTAACCTTACTACAAAATAAAATGAAAATACCATACATATAATATAAACTAATATATATATCTTAACACAATATACAAAGAGTGGGTCCCCTATAAAGTCATTGGAGAGCCACAACTTTATATTATACTGGCTGCCCGGCCCGGCTTCGCACGGATTACCCGTTTTCCCGTAGGAATGAAGCATTTTTCCGGTAAAAAGTAGCCTATGTTCATCAGGGATAATGTCGGCTTCTAATGGTAAAGAAAGTTTCAAATCGGTCCAGTAGTTTCGGAGCCTATTCAATACAAACACACAAACAAACAATCAAATCTTTCCTCTTTATAATATTAGTGTAGATTCTATCCCGTGGCTTCGCTTTTGTTCTGTGTAATTTAATTACTCATGCGGAGCTGCTCGGGCATCCAGTACTAGACTAGACTTGGACTTTACAAGTGGAAATATCTCCTCAGAATCTATGTAGAGTCTGAGGGCTCTACATTCTTTGTCTCTGTAGCTGTCAAAACAGAAAATCCTGACATTGGCATCTTTTAAGGGGATGCCTTGATTTGAGTCGACCACGCCCCCTTGACAGATACACGCTTATGCTTTCCGCGCACGAGAAAAAGAGATGCAACAAAGTCTTCGGTAATGGCTTTTTTTTGGACAAATTTCGATAAATACCGAACTTAGTGAAGTTTTATTTATATTTCATTAAGTGAGATTTTAGATGGGATAAAATACTATAGTATTAACTTGATCCTGTCGTAAAATGATGTACCTATTGTTTGAGTAGGCTGAGTAAAAAAAGGAAAATAAAGACCCAAGTTTGGTTTTTTTTTTGTATCGAGGAAATTTTAGACAATCAATAGTACATAGTTAACTACTTACATACTAGTGTTATTATTATTATTATCGTATTGACCAGATACGTCATTCTGATCTTGACACGTTTTATTGTTATTGGCCCGTTACATCTCTGATTTATGTTCCTTCTTTGTTTTGACGCTTAGAGACCGTATACATCTCTTAGAATATTAGAATAATTATTAATTGTATTTGGACGCTCAGAGACCTTATACATCTCTGGAATACTGAATTAATAACATTAACTTCTTGTTAATGCTGATACAGATCTTATATCGAATGTAATGGTCATATTTTGCAATTTTGTTTTGTTTACATTGACTTAGTTTAGTTTGTTAACCTTTTATATATAATTTTAAATTATTATTGTGTAAGATTATTATTATTTTATTGTAAATTACCGTTTGACATGTAAAAGTGCCCTTGTAGCCTATTTGCAGAATAAATAATTGATTTTGATTTTGAATCATGTATCGATTAAACGTTTAAACGGGTGGAAGTACCAGGTAAACAGCTCCGATCCACTGGAAGGCTAAGAACAGTACCGCGTCGCATGGCACTTTCAGTAAAAAATCCAAGGGTAATTGGCCCAACGTATTACGAGCGTCTACCCGCCAAATTGCGAACTGAACCATCTGACGAAACATTCAAACGTCAGCTGAGAATCTTTTTATTAGAACATCCATTGTATTCTGTGTGTACTATATGGACATATAATATATTTGACATGGTTAATTTAATTTAAAAATAATAATTACAATTTGATAATGTTCTAGTTTTTATTTTGACGATCACTACGAGATATCAATATCAATATTTATATTCCTTATTTTGACTTTATCATTAATCATTTTGTAATATAAGTATGTCCATAATAATCTTGTATTGTACCTGTGACATTTCATTCAATTAATCATATTGGCTCAACTGTACAATATCAGGCATGGAGTACAGGGTTCATATTTTATTTATAGATTGTACTCGCCATAAGACGACTCCTCGCCAAATTTCAAGTTGCGGAAACGCTTGGTTTGCGAGAAAAAAAATATTAAAAATTTCATACAAAGTCCCGATTTTATGACCGCCATGACGCATATTTTTCTGTTTCTTTGCACGTGTTGTCATAGTGCTTTATTTTTTTGTTAAGTTTTTACTCAAATACAGCTTTTTCGACCTAATTATTAAAATATTGTACTCATATGTTATTTATTTCGTGTTTTATTTAAATTTGAAACACTTTTTTGCTAAAGTTGTTGACTAATAATTATTACAAATGGCGCGAATTAGTGAAACGTGTTAAACGGAACGCAATTTGATGTGGCGGGGAATGACACTGTTACATTGGAAGCCATTTTGTTTTGTCAGTCGTTATTTGTACTTTCAGTTGAGAGCGTTATTTAGTATATATAGTCAATTATTTAAAAAAATCAAAGTTCGGTGGGCGCAAGACTCATCATGGCAAAACCGACTCGGATAAGGGATAGGTTAGAAGATGGTGGCGGGACCACCATCTTCGAGGTTATTTTTTTTATAAAAGAGCGGAAAAAAACTTCTATACAGAAAAGTTTTTAGGTTTCAACCCTCCACACACTATATTCCCCCCCTCCAGCCCCCCCTCCCCCTCTACCGCTTTGTATGTAATGCAATGCACCGGTTCAACAGGCCATAATATTGATGAAAATGTTAATTTCATATAAAAAAAAAATATTTTTTCTCAAAACCCATGGATTTCCGCAGATTTTGGATTTCAAAAATACACTATAGACACCCTCCTCTGCTCTCAAAAAAAAAATGGTGCATTTTGGCCATGCCTGATATTGTACAGCCCTTCCGCTATACCCATGCTCGTTTGAGTAAAAATAAGTTTAGTAGGTATTCTATTGATCATCAATAGGGTATTTTGTTTGGATGCCGTTCCAACTGCTGACCAATCAAAGATACTAAGAAACAATAACGTAGGTACGACGCATTCGAGTATTACTTATCTTGATCTATGTGGGTCAGTATTATCTACATGCGTAATACATGGTCGGATTATCCTGTAATTATCAAATTAGTCAGATAATGTAGCATTGATACAGGTTTACAGTTGTTTCCAATGTAATCCTTGGCGATTAGACTGTCATGGGGTTCTATTCCAATTTGCATTTCAAGCAAGCGAGTCGATCGCTCTTCCCGCGCGCCGTTGAACACCTCTCGCAAGACTTGCTAGGAAGGGACGATGCCTACCTGCGATTTTCCCTTACAAACGCTCTCGACTTTTTCCTCTCTGGTTTTTGAACATAGAGCAATGAATTTTTCAAATAAGATTAATATCATCAATATCTATGCCGGATATTTTCATTTTAAAGAAACTTACAGCGCCTTGAAAATCGCAAAAACGGCTTAATTGAATTGGCTGCCAAAAAAGGCGCAGTATACAAATATGACAACAAATATCAAAAAAATTAAAAAAACTGTGGCTTAGATTATTTCTTCTTCTTGCAGTTCCCAAAATCTTATAATGATTGGTTGCGTTTTGGAGGAGGAAACAGTCGAGAGCGAAACCTCGATTTTTGAGTTTTTTGCGTGGGATTTTTAGTCCGAGCTGCAGTTGTCCTTATCGCACGAGCTCCCGCTCCCGCCCACAGCAGCGCGACAGAAACATTGCTTCAAAAATTCGAAATTTGAAAAGTTGCTCAGCTAGCTGCCAAAGCCAAATACAATGCCTAGGCATTGCTCTTAAGTTCGACATAAACACTTCAAAAAAGTAGTAATATTTTATTCATATGACGAACTGTTATTAACACCTTAACTGCGGGACTGATTTTTATGTACTTTCATACCATGCGATACCAGGTATTTTGTGCCGGGTAGTAGAGTTTCGTCTGATGCGAACCAGGTTTAAATGGCCTGGTGAAAGTCATTCATATAAATATATGAGTCCAAGATCGCCAATATTAAAAGTGAACAAATGAAATTTCACGTGTATCTAGTTCATGAATGTACCTGTTCAAACTTAGCTTCGCCCGGGAATTGGACCGAAAATGACTGTTTTTTTTTTTACAAAAAGATACCAGGTTTTATAGACCTGTTAAGGCACCAATAAAAAGTTATGCCATGTATTTTAAACCTGGTAATGCATTACTAAAATATAATAATAGGGATGGGACAATGAAACAAATACATCAAATCGACAATTTTATTACAAAGGAAGAGAAGGATAGTAATTGGGTCAATCAACTATTTTATGTTGCTCGTTGCCATGGTTACGTCTCCTGGGTCACTCTTTAAAACTACGATTTTATAGGGTTTAAATCCACGAAACACGTGTTTTTGTTATATTGGTTAGCCCATTCCCTGCGGGGGCATCTCCTTAGCATGAAATAAGTCCAATTTATAGTATTTTTTCTAAGAAACTCTGTCACAGTTGTCTCTTGGCTTACCGGGACAGAATAACAACAAGAAAAAGTTGATTGACCCAATTATTAAAAATGTTTTTCATTGAAACATGGTAATAATATGATTTTTGACATTGTTTGCATTCAGGTTTAATTTTTTTAATTTTGTCTGCTTTTTTTTGGGTATGTTTGTCGGTCCATTTTCGCTGTCTGATCCGAAAAATGATTCAATACTGTTTTGATTATTTTCGACAGCTGCATTCACCATTTCACCGTGGTAGAATTAGGTGATGATAAATTTAACTTTCTTTTCGATTTTTTTGACGGAAATTTAGGGTTTTTAACGGGAAATATTTCAAACTTGTCGTCACTTCGAGTTAACATTATTTGACGCCATATCACATCACGTCAAATTTACCACGCCATTCACACCGAACAGCCGAAAACACGTGTGCACGATATACAACAAACAAATCACTCGACAGCACTAGCGGCGGCGAACGCCCCCCTCCTCCGCTGACACTCGCTCAGTGCGGCTACCAGGCCCACTAATCAAGACCTGGTACTCGCACTGAATTTATTCAAATTTAACTTTTTGCGAACTATGTCTGAAGGACCTGGTACATTTTTTAATCGCTACACGTCATAACCTTTAAAATCGAATCATGGATATATAACTATCTCTTTCGTACGCATAATATTTCCCGAGTTATGGCGTCCGCACGAGGCGAAATGACACGATTTCAGAGCGCGCACGGGGAGGAATACACCTACCAGGCATATTGTACCTTGCTTCGCAGCGAACGTGTTAAAAGTCGTATTGCCCCTTTGTGCCTGTTTTACAGCCTAGGTCAGTATTTTCACCATCGATATTTGACATAAGGGTATACCCCAACGTTGATGTCTCTGTCACTCTGGATTTAAAAGTAGACAGTAGTGGTGACAAAGTGGCATAAATAAAAATACGTATCTATTTAGAATTTAAGACGAATGCAAGCTGCATGCTTGTTGTAGCTATTTCTATATAGGTACCTTGTATGGCAAAACAAAGTGACACTCGACTTTAAGAAGCAACTATGTTTTAGAAATAAACTAGCGACCCGCCCCGGCTTCGCACGGGTACTATATTGTACATATAAACATAAACCTTCCTCTTGAATCACTATATATTAAAAAAAAACCGCATCGAAATCCGTTGCGTAGTTTTAAAGATCTAAACATACATAGGGACAGACAGCGGGAAGCGACTTTGTTTTATACTATGTAGTGATTATTTAAATGACAAGATAGTAGTGGACCACTAGGGACTAACTAGTGGTAGGTGCCCTTATGGGTATGGCTGCCCTTTATAATAAGACTTCCCCAGTCCGGCTGCTCAAAATATGCACGAAATTAACGTTTATCGCGTAACTTAAGGATTGAGGTTGAATACATCTTGACGTTTGGAACCCTTTTTATCACTCGTGGACAACTGAGAAAAAAAAATCTTTGTCCAACTTACATTAGAAAAACTTTAAAAAAGTCAATGTGTAGGATATATGTAGTACCTACCTATAGCTACGTGATGCATTAAACCGGCCTTGTCAACAATTCGGCCTAGTTACAAGTGCTCCTAAAACCCAGATCCTCAAACAGCCACCAAGAGGAATTATCGCTGATCCAACAGCACTGAACCTAAATGAGAAAGCCCTTGAAGAAGTCTCTCACTTTAAGTACCTTGGAAGCACTATTCGGCATGATAATACCTTGGCTTCGGAAATACCTTTGCGTATCGTCAAAGCCGCTGCCAATTTCGGGCGACTGAATGATCGTTTCTGGCTGGAAGTCCCATGATCTCAAGCTGGAGACAAAGATAAGCGTTTATAAGGCTTTGACCATCCCCGTTCTTTATACGGAGCAGAGACTTGGTGCATTTACAGAGCAGACAAAAATACTAGACACTTACCACCTATCATGTATGAGATAGGACTGTCCCGAATTCTGAGGTTCTGCGTCGCACCGGGATGTATGGCATGGACGCTCTCCGAATGCAACGTCGGCTCAGCGGGGCTAGCACAACGCCGCGACGCGAGTCGAGAAAGATCTACCCTCCTATTTCTAAATGGCATGGAGCGAGTGAGACAAGAGACGCTCTGTCGCGCGCGAAGCGACTAAGCAGCAAGTTGTCCTAGACGTACAGGTCAAGTGGACATATCCTTCGAATGAATGACCGTCGCTTGCCTAAGGCTTGCCATCCTTGCTATAGAGCAAGCTTGGCCTAGCCAGTTATATCAGAGCTCATAATAAGGTTAATTTATAATTTGTTAGGGTCATCGTCATCGAAATCGATGAGGAGGACTATATATATACATATATATACTATATCAAACTAAGTGAGAATACCCATATGTCATGTATGTGTGTTTGTGTGTGCGTGTGTCTGATGTCTAACAAAGTCGTTAACTTACTTTTGTTCAGCGAACGTTTCAGCAATAATGTGCGTTTTTCAGCGCTATTATATCGCGAGATCCACTTTCTTCGCGATCCGCACTTGAAATATGGCGTTCGGTGTAAGCAGGGTTGCTACTTCTGGGGAAATAGTACGACTGAAAAAGATCAGATTTTTCAAATCACTTTTTCCTCCCCTGGCAGATAGCACAAGACTGCGCGCGAGATAAATATCCGTTTCTTTTCAAGTGTTCTTATTAACTAGACAGAGTAGAAGTAAGTTACTTATCAAGTTAATGGATTGCATTCAGATACTTGATAGCGTGGAACCTGTCATCATCATCATCATATCAGCCGAAAGACGTCCACTGCTGGACATATGCCTCCCCCAAAGAGTGCCAAAGTGACCGGTCCTGCGCCACCCGCATCCAGCGGAACCGAGGAGCCGAGGAACCTGTATTGGTCCCTAATAATCCCCGTACAAAAGTTGGGCTACGCGCATGTGCAGTTAAAAGTGTCCAGTGCAAGTGACAGCGGTCATTACTGCACAGTCAACGTCAAATTAGGTACAACGTTTAATGTTATATGTAAGGTGCCAAAGTAAAAATGTATCTTTGTCGACGACTATACTATATTTTAATGTAAAAAAATGTACTGAGATGTGATGACTCAATGAAAATAATGTATAATATAAACGTAGATTGTAAACCCTAACACGAATAAATTGGTGTTTTACACTTAACGCTTTCTGGCGATACACTGTACAATAAACAAAATATAAATTATGTGATTGCACTTTATAAATAATTGTTATAAGCAGCTTCTACTGATTTCTCCAATTAGTTCGCTAGCTCTCCCGCGGCGCACGCGCAGCTCACGTGTGATCTAATGTCGTATAAAGGCATACACACCTAGCAATTGTTACAACTTGTTATAGTTGAAATGAAACAGCAATACAGTATTTTCATTCTAGCTATAGCAAGTTGGTGTGACAAATTGCATTGTGTGTAGTGTGCTTGGGACTCCATTTGACTTTACATGGGGTTTGCAGTCAATCGGCTTTGTATATTATTTGTAGGGTGAACTGTGGTGAACCGGTGCTTATTACTGGCCACCTTCTATAGATTGGCCTGGCCACCTCTCAAAAATATGCATAAAGTTTAACAACATCAATTAAATAATTTTGTATTGACATCAAAATTAGCGGCTTAAAATGAAATTTTTATTATTTATTTATTTATACTTTAGGAGTACCAACAGCTGCAAAAACATGATATAAGTCTTACATAGTAATACAAAACCAATTAAAGGGACCCACAGACAGAATATATAGGTAACTACGTCGTCAGTTAACGACGATTTACCTTATCTTACCGCAAGTTCAAACAATGTCTTCCTTTACGGACAAGCTAATAATTAAGTAAGTAGTTTGAATTGAATTCATTGACTTTAAGCCTGTTTTTACAGGCTTAAAAAATATTTTCGTTCTAGACTATTCCTGGGTCGGTATTCTAATCACGGTTTTTGAGAGGAGACTTTCCGACATTTAATGTTTCTAAATCAGAATGACAGAAACATCAATAAGGGTAGGTATGTCTCCTTCTGTCAAATATCGCAAATCAAATACCAGCCCAGAACATTTCACAGTTACAGGATATTTCCAATTTATTTACGTCCCAAAATCTTCAACAATTCTTCAGTGAACCTTTGCGAACGATTATCAATGCAATTACCCTCGAAGAACGACCCACGCTGCTCACACGACTCTCGCTCTTAATGTCTTCCATTCTGAAGAGCATTAAGGGGTCATTATCGTGGCAAATGTCAAGGAAGGTTTGGAGGAAATTATACACTTCGACATTGTACATTGACAATGGCGGTTGATTGTTTGGTTTCGGTATAAATCAAAGGAATTGGAGGTACAAAAAATGTATCTAATGCAAATTAACCTATGACAGAATTCAGATTTGTTTTTTGACGTCTCGTGATATGGCTGATTTTTTAATATCTCGATGATATATTAACCGTATACATTTTTGAGACAGGTCCTTTTCTCAATTTTCTATAACGTCACCATTGATAAAACGAAAAACGACTTTGGAAGCTAAATATATAAAATAATATAAATACCGATAAATGTCATTAGTTCCCTAATAAACAAGCTATCCAATGATAACTCACACCATAGGTTTGCGAGAAAAACAAATTACATCCCCACTTTACGTTTAGGGGGGGTTATAATATTCTACTTTATTGATTCTATGACTGATTTATATAACTCATGTCGAATTCACGACGAAAACAGCTTTACAGTACATTATGGTGCTACTTTCCCGGACTAGTGGACCACTTTTCGTGCATATGTCGAAACTTTAAAGAGCCATATGTACAGTAAAACGTTGTACGATACACGTGCGAATAGGTAATTCGAATAAAATTTCCTATTTTCGGCACTTGTATCGTAAATAACTATTAAATTACTTTATAGGATTCTCAAACATTATTTTTACTAAACGGGACTTAATCACGTCTTTAATTACAAGGATGTTGTGACACCTTCGAAACGTCGGGGAGACTCAAATACGTAAAAAGAGGTAAATAATTTATAGGAGTTAAGTTCAATACCCGTAAGTAAAAATGACACAACTACTTGCTCTTGCTAACATCAAACATTAAACAAAAATGAACTGGAAATATTCGCCGTCACCGGTATAAACATCCGGCCGACATTCAATAGTCGGATGTTGCCTTCATTCAAACAGAAGAGCATCATTCAGTTGCAAGTGACGCGCTGGAATGTCCTGGAATATCTTTGCATTCGTAGTCGGTAGACAAACTATTGTTTTAAGAGAAAAATGGTAAAGATACAATCATCAGAATGGTATCTGAAGATTTTAAGCCGCTAATTATGATGTCAATACAAAAATATTTTATTGATGTTGTTAAACTTTATGCATATTTTTGAGAGGTGGCCAGTAATAAGCACCGGTTCACCACAGTTCAGCCTACAAATAATGTACAAAGCCGATTGACTGCAAACCCCATGTAAAGTCAAATGGAGTCCCAAGCACACTACACACAATGCAATTTGTCACACAAACTTGCTATAGTTAAAATGAAAATACTGTATTGCTGTCTCATTTCAACTATAACAAGTTGTAACAATTGTATGCATGCCAATGGTGTGTATGCCTTTATACGACATTAGATAAACAAATACAACCTTATGAAGAATAACGAATAATAACGATGACGACAAAAATGTGAATTTTCTGGACTTTCGACTCGTAAAAAAGACGGTTTAGGTTTTAGGTTGGTTTTCTCTTGCAGAGTAGTGTACCTTTTGATTGCGCATTAGGGCACATCGACTGTCATTTTAGATGTGAAAATGAAAAGATACGCAATACAGCTGATTTTCCACCGGAGGGGCGAGACGAGACGAGGCGAGGCGAGAGTTGAAATTTGTATGGCACTTACTATTTCCACCGAGCGCGCGCGAGGAGAGAATTGAAAATTTGCCATACGAATTTCAATTCTCGCCTCGCCTCGTCTCGTCTCACCCCTCCGGTGGCAAATCAGCTTTACCCTGCTGGTTCTCATTATTTTGCGAGCGGTCTTCGACCTGTATTCTAAGAATGGTTTTTTCGCATCTACTTGGGTAATCCGGTGGCAAATCGGACAGTGAATCTGTGACCATGACAACGACGGAAGGTTAAACGAGGTGAACGAAGTCAATCATCCGACCATTCAAACAAATACTCATCGTCTTCCTAGCGCGCAAAGTTGCAACCCAGAGCTCCTTCACAGAAACCAAGTGCTTTTCTTTTAAATACTGTCCACTGTCCAGTGATTGAACCTACGTCTCACCTGCTGATGGTATAATAAGCGACCATACACAGAGCGTATGATGGAGCTCACTGGTTCAGTCATACCCTATGCCTTCAAAGCAAGAGTGAATGCTTTCAAGGCACCTAGATCGAAGTTCTCAGGAAATACAGATGAAGGGAGCGAATTCCATTCCTTAGCCAGTTGCGTGCGAATAAATAGTACCTACCTACGTATTACGTTGACAACATAAGGATACATTCGATCCCCGAACACCGATAGGCAAGCTACTCGCCGTCGCTGTTCGAGACTGAAGTTTGATTTAGTTATAAAAATGTAAAGATTCTGATACATACCTAATACTAAAAATGTTTTTACCCACCTAGGTAGAACCATCAGGTACCTACCTACTTATATAGTTTTGATATTATTCTGTAAATTCAAAATAATTAGACTTCTTAAATCAGACTGACAAGCCGTAGCTAAAGTACCTACCTTGACTACCTAAACGACCTGCCAAAACCACAGCACAGTTCAAATAAAGCAATCATTTAGCCATCTGAGCATCATCTGCTCATTAGATAACTTCATCAGAAACCGTTTGTACCGAGCAGATCTGTCCGAGTCATGATTATTTTATTATATTTAATATGCGTACAGCAGCTCTCGCCCTATCCGTCTCTTTCTAAATTTTCTAATAAGAGACAGACGGATAGTGCGAGAGAGCTCGCGCGCCGTCTCGTGCTAACCGTGCTCATCATGAATTCCAAATTTAAGGCCCTGCCAAGCGTCAACATTAGGTATTTTAAGCCACGCCCTAACACCCGCCCGCGACCTGCACCCCGCATTAAAAGTCTCGTTTTATAGTTTCGCTTTGTCTGTCCGTCCGTCCGCGGATAATCTCAGTAACCGTTAGCACTGGAAAGCTGAAATTTGGTAATAATATGTATATCAATCACGCCGACAAAGTGGTAAAATAAAAAGTGTATTTTTTATTTTTATTAGGGTACCTCCCCTATACGTAACGTGGGGAGTTTTTTTTTTTCATTTCAACCCTAACGTGTGATATATTGTTGGATAGGTATTTAAAAATGAATAGGGGTTTGCATAAATCATTTTTTGATTTTTTTAAATATCTTCGGAGATAATCGTTCCAGAAGTTAAAAAAAATGTGTGTCCCCCCCCCCCTCTAACTTTTGAACCATAAGTTTTAAAAATATGGAAAAAATCTCAAAAGTAGAACTTTATAAAAACTTTCTAGGAAAATTATTTTTAACTTGATAGGTTGAATAGTTTTTGAAAAAAAAAAATACAAAAACTACGGAAACCTACACTGAGCGTGGCCCGACACGCTCTTGGCCGGTTTTTTATACATGTTACACACACAAACACACGCGTTCCGCTCACGTCACGTCAACTAGCGTGACAGTAGAGAACGAGGTAAGTACTATGACTTGACACAGGAAATTTATACAAAAATAAGATAGATAGCGTGCATTCATCAACACGAGTCATTAAAATGTGTACTAATACGTTCATTAATATCAGTACAATGACAAATATATGTAGGCAAACAAGCAGCCACAAATATCTATACACAATGTTTATCATATACATGCGAACAAAGTAGGGGTCGCAAATATCTACTCACGTATGTCATAAACATTTGTACAAAACAGAGGTCAAAAATATGTAAACAGTCAAGGTCAAGAATATCTTTGCACACATGTGCCATATATATGTAAACATACAAAGGTCATAAATATCCATACAGTAAACAATATTCAAATTTGACTTTTGAAATTTTACGCTCATCGAGAAGAGTTCAGTTATGTCATGCGATATATTCGTCCCTTTCATTTCGGTCCCGACGACGTCATGGAGTCTTCATCTGTTCCTTTGAAAATCGCTTATTACACAATTCTATATATTTAGACTTTACTAGACCAAGTGTAGAGTAAGTTGTGGCAGATAATTCATTGTATGTCCCAAAATTATGAAATATTCGCTGAATGTGATGTGACATTATGAGCATGAAATTAACGTCGTAGCGACGCCGTAGTTCAGTTCCTTTGCTCATATGAAAAAAATACTAGAGGGTAGTATGGATATGGAGTAAAAGTATGTGTTTGCAGCGGTAGCCCAAAAGTTGCCATAGAACCACGGAAATTGAAGCAAGTCCCACTTTTCAGATGGACTTGTTTAAATTATTTTTGTGTGTTGAAATTTCCAAAGAAAAATACTAAACTGCAACTGCACAAGTACATATTGACAATGAGACGACAACTGTACCACAAGTAACCTCATCACATTCAAAAAAAAAATCTCAACGTAAAACTGAAGATTTTTTTCGTGAGTAATCAAATATGTGTATTACATCAGAACATAGCCGGCTTAAGCAGTAAGTCTGATCTGCTTACGGTCTGCCTAGATGACCTTCTGGATAAAAATGTGAACATTGACGTACTCTGTATCACCGAGCACAACATGACAACGAGCTGCAAAGACTCGATAAACATCGAAAACTTTCAAATGGCGGCATCCTATATGAGGGACAAAAAACGAGGAGGAGCGTGCATCTTAGTCAAATACGGCTGCGTATTCAAGGAACTCCCGGAAATAGCACATCAGTCGATATGTGGACTATTCGAATGTTGTGCCATAGAGTTAATTAAGTATAAGATAATCATTGTATGTGTGTACCGAGTACCAAAGTCAACTCAAAGGTATTTAAGTGTATTTTTCGAAAAACTTGAAGCAATTTTACATATTACTAGTAAGAAAACACGACATTATATTGTACTATGTGGAGATTTTAATATTAATACTTTAAAGAATAACAATGTTACCCAGGCATTAGTTAATTGTCTAAAATCTTATAATCTCCAGTTACAAATTAAGCAAGCCACAAGAATCGCTTCGGGTACGTGTATAGACAATGTAGCACATAACATGCCGAAAGCATGTGAAACAAATGTGATCGAACTTGCTCTATCAGATCACACAGCACAGCTGTTAAAGATACCTACTAAAAATACTTGCACTGTCAACTCTTGGCGGATAGAAAAACGGGACTATTGTATCGATAATCTTAAGAAATTTAGACATTGTATGGAGAAAACTTCATTTGATGACATGTTGTATACAAATAATCCCAACGA
Organism: Epinotia ramella; assembly: GCA_947578815.1. Taxonomy (NCBI): domain Eukaryota; kingdom Metazoa; phylum Arthropoda; class Insecta; order Lepidoptera; family Tortricidae; genus Epinotia; species Epinotia ramella. The sequence continues at coordinate 1,244,006 of OX388203.1, forward strand.
TGCTTTTAATATGTTTCACAGAACATTTAAATTGTATTATGATCTCTGCTTCCCTAAGAATACAATTACTATTAAGTCAGTTAAGAAGCCGACCTGGATCACGCCGGGTATTAAAAAATGTAGTAAAATTAAAAGGAGGCTTTTGTGGGCATACTCGTATAGGTCCAAATCTTCGTTAGAGAATAAAATAAAAATGAAAAACTATTCTATAACATTCAAAGCTATTACGAAAATGTCGCAGCGCCTGCACAACATGAAAGCTATACGAACTGCTGACAATAAAACAAAAATGGCTTGGCAAGTAATAAATAGAACAAAATTTAACCGTCCTAAGAACTACATACAAAAAATTAATGACTCTATCATCTCTGACCCAAAAAGTATGGCGAATGCTTTTAACGACTATTATATTAATAAAACATCAAAACTAACTAAAGATTCTGAATTTAACAACAAATATATAATCGCCAGATCATCATCTATGTTTATGTCACCAAGTACTCCTATGGAGATCTACAAAATGATTAATGAATAAAAAAATAAAAAAAGTGTAGGACATGACGGAATATCAACAAAAGTTATTAAATATGTTGCAGATTATATCTCGCCACACCTAAGTTACCTGATTAACCTTAGTATAAGTGAAGGCGTTTTTCCTGAAATTCTAAAGATTGGCATCATAAAACCAATGTATAAAAAAGATGACAAGGAAGATATGAAATCATATAGACCTGTTGCACTCTTGTCAGTGTTCGCGAAAGTATATGAAAAATGTATCCATAAGGAGCTGTACAATTATTTTGAAAAGAAATGTTTACTGACAAAGGAGCAACAGGGATTTCGTAAAAATAGGTCAACAGCTATGGCAATATTCGATCTCCTTAATATCGTCACGGCAAATGTTGACAGGAGAAAGCCTGTTTGTAGTATATTTATGGACATGACTCAGGCGTTCGATTTTGTTGACCACAACACACTTCTGAAGAAACTGAATGCGTATGGAGTCAGAGGTAATGTTAATAAATTGATGGAATCTTATTTAAGTCACAGAAAACAATATGTAGAAATATCTAGATTAGATTCGAAGACAAAAAAAGAAACGTCATTCCTATCCAAGAGTCGCACTAATACTTATGGTGTACCGCAAGGATCTGTGCTCGGACCATTGTTCTTCATTATTTATATTAATGACCTACCAAAAGTAGTAACTAACCCAATGACTTTATTTGCCGATGACAGCACCGTAATTGTAGAATGTAAAGATAGAATGACATATGAAAATGATATTAATGATTCAATAAATAATATTATTTCCTGGCTCGAAAAGAACAACCTTAGAGTAAACCTCTCGAAAACCAAGATTATGCATTATGGGCAACGCAAGTCCAATATACCACACACTAGCATATCATATGAAGGTCGTAAGCTGGAAGATGTAGACAGTATTAAGTTTTTGGGGGTTTATATTGATCAATCTCTTAATTGGAAAAAACATGTTGAGGTGATTTGTTCAAGATTAGCCAAATCGTCATATGCATTGCATAAACTAAGGCAAATAGTAAATGTAGAGATTGTTTTGTCAGCATATCATGCACTAGTAGCGTCTGTTTTAAGGTACGGGGTCATATTTTGGGGAAATTGTACGGATCGGGAACATGTTTTAATAGGTCAAAAACGATGCATACGAGCTATGTTTGGCCTGAAACCATTAGAAAGTTGTAAGCCATACTTTATCCACTATAAAATATTGACATTCCCTTGTATCTATATTTATGAAGTAGCAGTATTTGTTCGCAGCAATCCTGATTTATTTCAGCGGGGAAATGGCGCCAGTAGTGCTCTAAGACCACGTGACAACAGTAAAATAAGATGCCTATTCGCCAACACTGCCTTACTAAAGAAAAGTGTATTTGGTTTAGCCCCTAGAATTTTTAACAAGATACCCAAAGCAATTAGGGACAGCCCAATTACAATCTTTAAGCGTAAGTTGTTGACGCTATTAGTAGGTAAATGTTATTATAGCTTAAATGATTTTTTCAACGACATTTTACTAAATAATTCTATGTGATATTTGAGACAAGGATATAGATTGAACGAATGATAAATTATTATTACTATTTTAATGTGACTGTATGCATGACATGAATGTAGGTTTAAATAATTATAGATTACTATGATTGTAATTTTATTCAAAACATTTTAATCATCAATTTATAATTTTGACATCCTTAGTTTTATTTTTTTATTGTTCTCATAGTGTAGCTATATAAAATAATTTGTACGCCGAAAGGCAAAACATGAAGGACATAATTTTAACAATGACAGCTGTATGTACATTTACTCATGTTTGGACAAATAAATTATCTTTATCTTTATCTTTATCTTTATCTTTACAATCTACAATTTATCACAACTTGTAGGTAAATGAAAATATTTCTTATTTAGCTGACTGCTCTGTTATAAGCTGTGATATTCTGTAGAACAAATTTGACACTTAAATTTAGGTATTAATACGGCCAGTACTTTTCAATCTCAACACCCCATAGAAACAATTTCACAAAAAGTTTTAATGTGAAGTAACTGCTTAGCACACATTATAAATTTATTGCGCATGTGTGATTGCGATTCTAGGAGCGCCCAAGCCCATTACAAAAAGACCTCCGGCACGTTTCGGGTTGAATGGCGCCGTAGGCCTACATATACTGGTGTATAATTATAATTCAGTAATTTTGCGGCGCTGAATAACATAGGTCCTGCCTCGAAGACGGCCGGTCGCCGAATGGACTCAATGGGCGGTCCGCGCGTCAGACACAAACTTACGCCAATAATGTTTCACAGACAAGGAAACAACATCCTCAGAAAGGGGCGTTTGCTTTCAAAAATGCGAAATCAGTAATGATGGGATTATTATAAATATTATTATGAAGGGAGTATATTTTATAAAATCAGATTCAAGACGAGTAATAGATCATCATTTCAACGAAGTTTCGCCGCTTGATATCATGTTGCTTACGTACACTGGTTAAAAATCTAAAAATTAGGACGCAACTTTGGATTTTTTTTCTATCGAGGAAATTTTAAGCAATCGTGTATCGATCTGGTTGGATCAACAAACATATAATCAAGCATCATATATCTGAAAATCAGGCCTCATTGTCTGCTAGTATGGTCAGAATGGCGTTTCAAACAACTCGATATTTTTCAATACAGCCCCTTAAAAGATCCATGACATAACAAATAACAATAAGTAAATGTAGAACTGTTAAACTCACTAACTACTACTATGCCTAAATAATATTAAAATATCATAATTGTTTTCTTATTTTATTTAACAAACTATTCCGATAAACGTATGTAATGGAAAGGTCACGCAAATATTTACCCTTACCAAGTGGTTTAGCACCGTTGTATCATCTGCCAACTCACTGCATTTTGCCCTATTAGGGAAACAGAGGCTGCTCTTAATGAGTAACAGATTGTGCAACTCCGGTCCGGTATCAACATCATTGCTAATCGTATTAAAAACAAATCAGACATGTGGCATAACGGTAGGCACTGCGTCTGGGTGCCTCGTTTATACCGCAGACTAAGTAAAAACATAATGATAAACTAGATTATGACATGCACAATTTATGAGCCGTGGGTTTGGAACAGTTAGGGGCCATCTCTGCCGTCCCGTCCTAAGCCAAAAGAACGCATCTGACTACGGGTCTCATAGTCAGATGCGACCTTTTTGCTCAGGACGGCAGTTCTATAAAGTACGTCACACGTTAAGCGGGAGGGAGGGGGTCGACGAAGTGCGACACTGTGTGACAAGCCCACCCCCTTGTCAGGGGTCCTAAATTTCGTGACATCACATTTCAAAATCGTTATTTGTTTTGTTAATTGTTTGAAGTGATGTATAAAAAAAAATTAAAACTGATTTCGGAACCGCTGTTTTCATTCAATAAAATCTAAATGTAAATTTGCAAAATATGTGACGTCACACTAGGGAGGGGGGGAGTCTCACAAATGTGACCAGCTGTGACAAGGACGGGGGAGGGGCAAAAAAACATGAAATTCGTGTGACGTAATTTATGGATGACCCCTTAGGAAGACTTAACAGTGATCTAATAACGCAATTGTCACATCGACTGGTCGATTTACTGTCATTCTGCAGAAATGGAACATGTAACAGCTCGATAAACTCGAAATTATTGGTCGAATCTGAATAATGTCTAAATCCTCCGGAATATGGTCCAGCATGAATAATGCTAAAATTGTATTACAACGACACCAGGTCAAACGAGGTGCATGCAACCGTCAATCGTCCAACCATAAATCATCGTCTTCACTTCACACGAGATGGTAGATCTTATTGGAATCAGAAAAATCTACACAAAAACAACAAAAGTGACAAAGTTAAGGGTGTAGGCAAGTTTTAAATAGTTTTATTTTTACTGAAATTCCAATCGAACATTGTTGGTGTCTGATATCTTTCTCTTAATCTCCTACTGAAGGTAAAATGTTCGACCGTTTCTTCTCTTCCTTGATTTATGTCTCGCGTCTATTTTTATCTTTGATTTTTCTGACGGAAGTGTTTTTTATTTTAAAGTGTATAAATAGAAATAGCCTGATATAGATATAACGTAAAAGTATCAAATAAATCTACTTTACATTATAAGATTTATGAGTTTATATATTCATGAAAAAATATATGTTTATGTCACGTTACCTATTTCTATGGCGCTACCTGTTTGTGTGTCTTGGCCTCCTGATGTTGGAGAAATATTATTTATAGATCTCAAATTTTTGCTTGCATGGATGCCAGTTGCTTGCAAAACCAAGGTCCATTCACGGGCGTACCGAGGGTAAAGTTTTTAGTTCACTAATAATCTTATTGGACAATTCTTCACATCGAACATACTGATTTACCAACGAATCGTTTTCTTAAGCTGTTAACACATCTGTGGCTGTTAGGGCTGTCGGTCTGTCAACCTGGAAAAATGTATTGTCTATATTAGTAATTTCCCAAAGTTCCTTCGGGACCCCCCGGCGTCCATGCGCAGCAGGCGCTCCAGAACTACATTACCTAAAAGAACAAAAAAAAAAAAAACCCAAAGTTTCATTTGTCCGAAGGCATTTCATGGAACCATTAACAAGCTTTCGAAAATTGTAACATATGAAACCCCTTAGGTTAGGTTTGTTTTATAAAACTACTGAAAATGTCTGGTCTCTGAAAAAAAAAAAATCGTAGAAATGAAACTTTGGCAAATGACTCAACCGGAGGAACATAGGGTCTTGGTAAGATAGGTACGTTATTGTATACATATCATCATGATCATCATCATCATATCAGCCGAAAGACGTCCACTGCTGGACATAGGCCTCCCCCAAAGAGTGCGACCGGTCCTGCGCCATCCGCATCCAGCGGACTCCCGCAACCTTTACCACCTTGACGGGGGCCTACCCACGCCGCGCCTTCCGGTACGTGGTTGCCACTCGAGAACCTTTCCGCCCCAACGGCCATCGGTTGTACGTGCTATGTGCCCCGCCCACTGCCACTTAAGTTTAGCGATCCGGAGGGCCACATCGGCATATACATCGGCGGGCATATAAATATAAATAAATAAATAAATATTTGCGGACAATCTTACACAAATCGACCTAGTCCCAAACTAAGCAAAGCTTGTACTATGGGTACTAGACGACGATAAACATACTTATATACATAAATAAATACTTAAATACATAGAAAACATCCATGACTCAGGAACAAATATTCGTGCTCATCACACAAATAAATGCCCTTACCGGGATTCGAACCCGGGACCTCTAGCTTCGTAGGCAGGGTCGCTACTAACTAAGCTAAAGCGGTCGTCATATCAACTGGTTATATTTATCAGGGAATCTGCAAACATGACGCAAATATTCGTAATCATAGTAACTGCTAATACTACTTTTCTTATCGACACGAGATTGACAGGCGTGGAAAAATTCTTCAGTGTCAACTTTAAATAAATAAATAACCCAAAGATTTTCATCGTTACGGCGCGAAATTGGCAATTGGTATGAAATATTACAGAGAACTTTTTTAATGTTTTTTATTAATGAATACGTGTTAAAAATGTAAGTATACCTGTAGGTATGTACTTAAAATAGTAGAACCTAAGGGTTGAAAGCCACCCATTTCCGATGAGATATTATAAATGGGTGGCTTTCTCCGAGTTAACCACTCTACTTTTCATTTCGATTACGAGGAAATGAAATGAAAGCTAAAAACTTGTTTAAACATTTTCTAAATCAGTCAGATCCTATAGAATCCATTTTAAAAGCGCTTGTGTGGACCATTTGGGTGAGAAGTTGAGAACTGGTGACTAATTTTAATAATGTTTATAATGTGAGGACCGTGTGGACCAAAGGACGCTTTTGAAGCGGTTATATTGAAAACGAATTTAACCCATTATAATGATCAACAGGCTTTAAAAATCAACGAAACTTTATGTAAAGTGTGGCTGTATAGGTCTCTGCCATTGTTCAATGTTTTGTATGACTTTAGGAAGCGTTCCTGAACCGGCTACATTAAACTATGAACGCTTAAAAAATTCCTATTGAGAAGTCTTCAAGTAGAAATAATAGAAATCAAGTAACTAATTTATGATCATAATTAAAAACCACTCACGATAAGTAATTATCAACAAGTTTCAAAATCAATACAATTTTATGGAACTGTGGCTGTATAGGTTTCTGCTATTGCTTATTTTCTTAATTATTTTTCAGCCCTAGGGCGACACGCATCACTTTCATTGAACCCGTGTTTAGATAAACACTGACCTACTTTCAGAGTATGAGAGATATAAAAAGCTTTTTCAAATACTGTAATTTTTGACTTTTAATTTTTTTCGTGTTTTATATCTTAATGTGTACCAAATTTCAACAGTGTATTGTAATTATACAGTTTTGTATCCATCTTTTAAATGGAGGCTGAAAGCTAATATTGAAGAAAACCATTTATTTTGGGTTTTTTCAATGGGTAACCTCGACATTTTCTAAATCAGTCAGATCCTATAGAATCCATTTTAAAAGCGCTTGTGTGTGGACCATTTGGGTGAGAAGTTGAGAACTGGTGACTAATTTTAATAATGTTTATAATGTGAGGACCGTGTGGACCAAAGGACGCTTTTGAAGCGGTTATATTGAAAACGAATTTAACCCATTATAATGATCAACAGGCTTTAAAAATCAACGAAACTTTATGTAAAGTGTGGCTGTATAGGTCTCTGCCATTGTTCAATGTTTTGTATGACTTTAGGAAGCGTTCCTGAACCGGCTACATTAAACTATGAACGCTTAAAAAATTCCTATTGAGAAGTCTTCAAGTAGAAATAATAGAAATCAAGTAACTAATTTATGATCATAATTAAAAACCACTCACGATAAGTAATTATCAACAAGTTTCAAAATCAATACAATTTTATGGAACTGTGGCTGTATAGGTTTCTGCTATTGCTTATTTTCTTAATTATTTTTCAGCCCTAGGGCGACACGCATCACTTTCATTGAACCCGTGTTTAGATAAACACTGACCTACTTTCAGAGTATGAGAGATATAAAAAGCTTTTTCAAATACTGTAATTTTTGACTTTTAATTTTTTTCGTGTTTTATATCTTAATGTGTACCAAATTTCAACAGTGTATTGTAATTATACAGTTTTGTATCCATCTTTTAAATGGAGGCTGAAAGCTAATATTGAAGAAAACCATTTATTTTGGGTTTTTTCAATGGGTAACCTCGACATTTTCTAAATCAGTCAGATCCTATAGAATCCATTTTAAAAGCGCTTGTGTGTGGACCATTTGGGTGAGAAGTTGAGAACTGGTGACTAATTTTAATAATGTTTATAATGTGAGGACCGTGTGGACCAAAGGACGCTTTTGAAGCGGTTATATTGAAAACGAATTTAACCCATTATAATGATCAACAGGCTTTAAAAATCAACGAAACTTTATGTAAAGTGTGGCTGTATAGGTCTCTGCCATTGTTCAATGTTTTGTATGACTTTAGGAAGCGTTCCTGAACCGGCTACATTAAACTATGAACGCTTAAAAAATTCCTATTGAGAAGTCTTCAAGTAGAAATAATAGAAATCAAGTAACTAATTTATGATCATAATTAAAAACCACTCACGATAAGTAATTATCAACAAGTTTCAAAATCAATACAATTTTATGGAACTGTGGCTGTATAGGTTTCTGCTATTGCTTATTTTCTTAATTATTTTTCAGCCCTAGGGCGACACGCATCACTTTCATTGAACCCGTGTTTAGATAAACACTGACCTACTTTCAGAGTATGAGAGATATAAAAAGCTTTTTCAAATACTGTAATTTTTGACTTTTAATTTTTTTCGTGTTTTATATCTTAATGTGTACCAAATTTCAACAGTGTATTGTAATTATACAGTTTTGTATCCATCTTTTAAATGGAGGCTGAAAGCTAATATTGAAGAAAACCATTTATTTTGGGTTTTTTCAATGGGTAACCTCGACATTTTCTAAATCAGTCAGATCCTATAGAATCCATTTTAAAAGCGCTTGTGTGTGGACCATTTGGGTGAGAAGTTGAGAACTGGTGACTAATTTTAATAATGTTTATAATGTGAGGACCGTGTGGACCAAAGGACGCTTTTGAAGCGGTTATATTGAAAACGAATTTAACCCATTATAATGATCAACAGGCTTTAAAAATCAACGAAACTTTATGTAAAGTGTGGCTGTATAGGTCTCTGCCATTGTTCAATGTTTTGTATGACTTTAGGAAGCGTTCCTGAACCGGCTACATTAAACTATGAACGCTTAAAAAATTCCTATTGAGAAGTCTTCAAATAGAAATAATAGAAATCAAGTAACTAATTTATGATCATAATTAAAAACCACTCACGATAAGTAATTATCAACAAGTTTCAAAATCAATACAATTTTATGGAACTGTGGCTGTATAGGTTTCTGCTATTGCTTATTTTCTTAATTATTTTTCAGCCCTAGGGCGACACGCATCACTTTCATTGAACCCGTGTTTAGATAAACACTGACCTACTTTCAGAGTATGAGAGATATAAAAAGCTTTTTCAAATACTGTAATTTTTGACTTTTAATTTTTTTCGTGTTTTATATCTTAATGTGTACCAAATTTCAACAGTGTATTGTAATTATACAGTTTTGTATCCATCTTTTAAATGGAGGCTGAAAGCTAATATTGAAGAAAACCATTTATTTTGGGTTTTTTCAATGGGTAACCTCGACATGTCACTGCAGTGAAGTTTGTTTATCATTATCATCTAGGTGGCTGGTACTCTGACATTCTTAACTTCACCTAAAATAAAAAGCAAATAAAAATCAACTAACGACATTTTTTGTTGCATTGCACTTTATGAAATTATATTTCTTCAATTCTTACGTAACTTCCGAACGCATCATTTTATGTTGTTTTATCTGTGGAATGGAATTGTCTTTATTCGCGGGTCATGCTCATGGGTGACGCTACTGTCATGTGATTTTGATTTAGGTATCAATATGGAAATAATTACCTATATTATAAAAAAAACAATAAGCACATGTTTATAGTACTTAAATGTGAACTAAGTATATGTGTTTTATTTTAAGTGATTCCAAAAATATCTATCTGACTAAACTAAATGTGAAGAAAAAAACCTATAATCTTGTAACGTGGTAATGTCATGCATATTAGTGACATCAGTTCCATTGTATATTTTTTACAAGATCCAAGCGTAATTAATAAATAAGCCTGGGCAGGCTTAACTTCAATCGTACTTGGTTAGCTATTTACTCAAATATGACTCTTGATCTCCCGTCTTAAGGTCTGTGATGAATCATAGTATATTTTACAGAGCATTTCAGTTGTGGATACAAGTGCTTCATCTTGTTTTGCTCCGTGGCTGCTATATACTGCCTCATTGTCATTTCTTAATCACTCTTTGGAGTATTCCATTTTCTGATTTGAATTATATTTCCTTCACCGTAGGTCGCGTTTTAAAACAATAGTCCGTACTTTTGATGTGCTATTACGAAACTCTAGCCTTAGTTATTGTATTTAGTGTAGGTATTGTCTAAAATCGTTTACACTATTGTTGGTGTCCAATGGTCGTGACACGGCGTGTTATTATAACCGGTCCGATATACAAGTGGTTGATTTAGCAACGATTAATATAAGTAATACCTACCTAGATGCAGGTGTCTTACTAGAAGCTGTATGTGCTTCATTGTCGTTTTCATATTAATTTGCTTAAGATCAGTACCGTATCCAATCAGAACTCCATTGAAAACCCATACTAGGTACCTACGTGTACAAATAAGTACCTACATATGTAGATACTATGAATGAAATATTTAATGTATGATACATGTTGGTACCTACTTAAACAGTTGAATGTTCTTTAATAAAAACAGCAGCTGCAGCAAAGACGTTATAAGAGTTTGCACCATACCTACGTTTGTTCAAAAACTCAGGTTCGCTTCAAGGAAATAAAAGTTACTCACAAACAGGTATCCATCAGTTTCTTTGTACCGATTTGGTGTGGGATTCGAAATCCAGAGACGGTAAAAAAACGCACGTGAGGTCGCTGAGATCGAGAGGCGAGCGAGAGGCACTTCCAAGCGAAACGAGTAGATGTAGGTAGTCACTAGACTCACTAGTCAGTGCCGCGCCGACCGCAGACGACGCATGTCGTGTTTATCGTTCAAGTTTTACCGCGATTAAAAACTTATCGAGTGCTTCTAAAAATCGAAAAATAAACCAAACAAACGACCTGTCCCATTATATCGAAACGAAACCAACAGTGCTGTGAATCAAGTGTGAAGACGTGGCGTTTCATGTTCCGAATGCTCTACAATTAGTTTAGGTAAAAGTGAGTGTGTTCAATCAGAAGTAGATTAGGCTTTTGTATGTACTGATACCTAGTTTGTGTGAGCAGCTTCCAGGCGTTACGGATGTTGAAGCTGGTTAGTGTTTGTTTTGTTGCCTCGCCTCACCTGTACCGTAGTGTGGTGTTTATGTTGCATCGTCAATGAAACCTGACGTTTACCGCTTTGTAATCCTTTCCAAAGATAAGCTAGAACTATAAAATGCGTACAAATACGTGTAAAATCTACTGCGCATTCTATTCAGACTAGGTGTAGAAACTTTAGTTATCATCAGCTTCTGGTGGGCAATTTTGGTCACTTTCTACACCTGTCGTCACATCATAACACCACACTACGGTATCTTACTTTGGTATTATCTGCTTCTCTACTCTACTCACTAATCCTTTTGATACGTTCCGATTAGCAACACTCGCATTTGTGATAAACGTGCTATAGTTTTGTGGATTCAAATCGAGTTAGCTGACCTTTTGTTTGTTTACTTCCAACCTCTCTGCTTCCTGTTCCTTTCCTTTTACGTTGATTCCATGCTTTATTATATTAGTTTAATTGATCATCTGCCATATTTGTGAGTATGCGTCACGCTCTGTGTGTTGTATTGTCTGCATTCGGAGTAGCGAATGACCGACCGGTGTTTGTCCTACACAGCTGATGGCTCCAAATGTAAAAATAGTAAGACACCTGTTTGCCATTATAAAAACAAGTGTGCTCTTTACTTTTTCATTAAAAGTAGCACGTGTAATTTAATAACCATGAAAAGCTTCTGAGGAAGAAGTTTCGATTACCTACCCCAAGAAGTCGGAAAAAGAAGAAAATCATTAGGAAAAATTTACAGGTTTATTAACGCTAATGTTATTAAAATTTGTTTGAATCAGAAATGGGTTTGAATTCGGAACTTGACAGAGTTCTGTATGTAAAACTAGCAATAGTATCATCTGAATTCTTAACTCAAACCTAACTGCAGACTGAAATATGCAAGTAATTAAACTCAATGGATTGCAGTCCCTGGCGAAGTTTATTGGTTTTTTTTATACAACGCCAACGACGGTGCCGAACAAGCGTTACGGCCCGCCTGATGATAAGCGGACACCGCAGCCTATAGACGCATGCAACTCCAAATGAGTAACATGGGCGTTGCCGACCCTTGATACGAGTATGTTTGGTGTTAAATTTTCGAATTATACTTAGCCTTACACCTATTTACGGAATATTTACCGTTATTTTTAGTCGCTTTCGTAAAACTAGTGGTAGTGCAAATCTTGGAATTAGGTGTCAAAGCGGACCCCGAGCTCATTTAGGGCCACAACCGGGAACAACGCTAGGAGGATCTGGAGGATTTCGGAATAAATCCATAGCTTGCTAGCTGCATCCGTATTTACAGAATAAATAAATGTTTTTGATTCCGTACACTCATATTTTTCGGCTCTTAAATCTTCTCATGAGAAAATCTTTAGTAAAACTACCGAGTCTAGGTTTATCTACAAACTTACAAAATACTTACTGCAGATCGCAACGCATTATCATTTCTTTTATTAAATGTCACAATCTCCCCGAAGAACTTTCACGTTGAATGCTTTCCATTTCGTTAATTAAATTAGCTGAAAATTGGTATGAAGCATGGTAATGTTATAATAGCTAAATTGATCCTGTTGATACAGAAATTAACAGCAATCAATCAGATTGATTGCTCTGAGCAATTCAATCACAATTCTTACCTACCGTACTTATGTCTTACCGGACGTATATATATCTTAGTTATTTATTACTTTCTTTTCGTTCTGATTACTTTTTAAGGAAGGCATATAATTTTGTCTGGAACTAAACAGGTTCCATTCGTAGAAGCACTTTATGGATGTTGTTTTTGTTTCCACGAAAGTCAATGGTAAGGTAACTAGGTATAGTCCATAGAACGTTGAAAAAGAACGCACTTATCCGTTCGCCATCAAGAGCTTGGCCAACAAAAACTGTTTGTCTACAAAGCAATTCCATTAGGCATGCCCTTTGCGACCTTGTCTTTTAACGCTGATTTTGGAATATTTAGACCGCCATTCTGTTGGTGAAAGTGATAGTAATTGTCATTTTGTGTCTGCAAAGATTGAAGATCAAGAACCAATACCTGATCTTTAAGGACGGATGAGTATTGTAGGTACGTGATCTTTCCAGATTTATACGTATGCCGTGATTGTTTCGTTACCATAGCTTTGATTTGATCTACAGTTAAGATCAGTGGATTTAGAAGCACAGAAGCATACCAGTTCTCAAGTTGACTATTGATTTAGGATTTCAGGACGAGTCTACTTACCAGGTTCCGTGCCATAATAAAATCCGGTTCACAAATGAAATCAAGTGACTGATCTATTCAGAACACAATCGGACAGCACTCCAAATTCGAGCACAATCTTCACCGCGCAGCTAATCTAACACTTTCCGCAAATTATAGAAACCTCATTGTCGGTATCGCTGCCCCACTCACCCATATGCTGTGCGTGCGCAGCCCGCCGGATTAATCGCCACATTAATCACTAGCTGCTGCGGTTTCACCGACATTACACCACGACAGGGATGTCATTTGTCTTCTCTATGAATTATGTTCATTTGAGTTAGAAGTCATGCTTAGCTTTGCGAGTCTATGGTATTGTTTACCTTTTGCCTCAATCCACCCAAAAAATGAGGTTTATTTTCTTTATTTGTACAAAGAGGTACCACTAAGTTGTTTAATTGCTAGCTCTCTAGGATATATCATTTCTAGTGTTCCTTGTTTACTCTAAAACTAGAAGTTTAGCGTATACCGTTTTATTATCTCATCGTAATTTGAGTACTTTTGGTTTATTATCAATTGGCAATTAGATTTTGCTTTACTTTCTTTGTGAATCCGTTTTGTTTCCTTGATTAGTAAATATCAGGGAAGTAAAAGTAAGAATCCAACAATATTATTCTAGCAGGCCATCACTCTGATTTATAAGCATTATAGTCATCACAACTAACTCTAACGGCTACTTTTAAACTAGAAAAACTAGTAGATTAAATTTCTAGCCGTATCATGTTCAACCCTAACCACGATCGCTAATGTAATATTAGTCTGATTACTACTCGTGATAACATTTCTTTTCGTTCTCGCGACACACCCCGCCATTACGGCGTTAGATAATTCTCCAATTATCTTTCAGCCATTACAGAATCGCTGAATAACTAGATGACGCAAACGTTCAGTCGCGTTTACATTTTCACTTTAATGTTATACAATAATCAAATTATGATTGTAATAAGCAAAATCTCTAGCGTACGAACTTTTATTACATGGTTTGGGTTGCAAATGAACATCAAAGTGGGGTGTTTTGTGACGAAAGCGAAGCCATCTACATCATAAATACATAATACACGCTTAGATAAACATTTAAACTCAAATCAACAACTTCTTTATCAGATTTTGATTGTGATGCGATGCAAGAAGATCTAGGAGCTTCGATCACTATTTGGAATGATTTAGAAAATCTAGTAGAAATCGCAGCGAGACAAAGTCATCGATCATTGGAGAAATAAGTCAGACGATCGATCGAGAGCAGATATCATATGACAGATAGGGGTGATAATGGCGGTGACCTTGATGCCGACGACAACAAACACTCATTGATGACGTATGTTTCTCGTGCTGAATGCACAATTCAAATGAAATCTGTACAGTTGAAATGTTTTTGGTACTAACATGTTTATAGTTAGGATCTTGTGCAGATTTTTATTTGAAGTAATTATGGATTATAGACTAATAGTAAGATTACTACAAAGGCCGGGAAATAAAACGTTATCCACGTTAATCACCTGACCCCGATCACCCAGGGGAACCTAGCGGAAATTATTTTATATTCAACTAGGAAAAAATGATAATGTTCGGTTCTGACACAACCCATTTACATTGAACATTAAAGTCGTTCTAATCTAACGCACTAGAATCGGTTCAACAGGAGAAAGGATGTGTCCTTGTTGGACCAATTCTAGTGCTTTTTATTGGTACAGTTGGTACAGCAACACAGGCTTATGTATATTTAAGACACATCATATGTCTGTGTTTAGCAAGCGTATAAGATCGCTGTCATCTCGGTTAGAATTATATACAGCCCAAAATGCTTGCATCGTAATTCTAAACATTTCAACTTTGTTGTTTTTATAACTGACAGTATTGAGTTGAGCCTAATCAAGTTCATTGTAGGAAAGATTGCGAATATATTACACCATATGTCCGACATCAATACCCTGATGGACAGTGCCAATAGTGAATAGGTTACGTTGCGAGACACTTATCACTCGCCAACTTGTGAAAGGCATGCATTGAGCACTTTTGTATTCTTAGGTTATTCAAAATTTGCTTCGCTACAATAGTTACTAATTGACATCTCGAAGAATCTCTCTTGACATTTTTGTTTAATTTCGGTACGGACTCATTAATTTGGTTTGAAATAACTGCTATGTAGTTAGTAGGAAAGTTGTCTGTGAAATAGCTAATAAGTTGATTGATGTCTGTCGCCTGGAATAGAACTTTAGACCAAGTTTTGTGGATTCCTTTTAATGTGTAGTAGGGAGGGGGAGTAAATTATTTGTAATACGTATGTCATTGTCTGATACTCAATCAATACCTATAGTAGATTTATAGAGAGAAATGAGGCTTCAATCAATCTAAAAGTTAGAGAAGTTGTTTCTATGTTTTTATATAAAGTTAACTGGCAGTACGAGAATCCTGTTTTCT
Organism: Epinotia ramella; assembly: GCA_947578815.1. NCBI lineage: Eukaryota > Metazoa > Arthropoda > Insecta > Lepidoptera > Tortricidae > Epinotia > Epinotia ramella. The sequence continues at coordinate 1,259,661 of OX388203.1, forward strand.
TAATTGAAATTGCACAAGAAATATTACCTCTTCACCTATAACGTGCGTTTCTTTTGTTTTTATTGGTTTCGTTCGAACAAAGTGCGATTAGTAACTTAAGCAGTTTGTTTTTTCTTAAAATAAACCAGGGTACTTTTTCATTATTGTCTACTGATAATAATACTTGACTTCGCTCTCATTACTGAAGTAATTGTTACAAGGGCAAGATAACTGAGTCGCGATTATTTTACAAATTACAATTCACTTATCTGTATTTGGTTTAGTTTAGTGTTTCGAGTGCCTCATTTGAAAGGGTGTAATGTGGTATTTGGCATTGAAGAAATAATACTGCTGCAATCATTTGTCTGATGTGATGTGCTATCTTCTGTGGGTGTTTTAGCACCTTATATGCTACAAGTGCTGGTAACACTGGTAACTGAGTGCGATAACGTGAGAGTTTTGGGTACACTTAATAATTCCGAAGAGTAATTTGATCCGAAAGGCATAATATTTTAGAATTCAGAAAACCAATTTCCAATGAAGGTTTTTATTTATCGTTCGGGAATATAATACTAACATTAGGTAACGTTATCTAATCTCTGTACACATTCTATTAAATGATTCACAGCGTCAAAAGTTTCGTTAAAAGGAAAAAAGAGTTCGGATTTTTAACATTTCTGAAAATTGTTGTTTTCGGATAAATTGCTCTTAGGAGTTTTCGTGTGTTCCCGAGATTTTCAAACAAAGTACTGCAAGTACGGAACATGGCTCACCTAACAATTAGTGTCTCGAAACTTTTATACGGTATCTCATTTGATACACACGGCTTTCCATGGGGGAATACCTATTTGGAAAATCCTATTTACATGAATGTATAAAATCGAATGTGTGTATGATCTTTATTTCATACTGGGGCTACTTGGGGCACCCATTCAAGGAGACCAGTGCAGCTGTACTGCGGGTCGTATTCTGATAATGATGATAATTGTAGGTGCTACATTAAACAAAGTATCATGGGTATTAAAATTAAAGGAATAAATGATTTTTTTTATGCTCTAAGCCGATTTAAAACCGGCAACCACATACATGGTTCGACGCTACTAACAGTTTATGCCATGTTGCAAGAACCATAGACCATTTGGAAACCACACTGGCATTCACCTACGAACCGAAGGGCCGTGAATTGGCCATAGACAATCAGAGAAAACGGTTGCGACACTAACCTTAACGAGTCTCAGTCTATTTGGCGCACAATCGCGGCGCACGCGCCGTTGACAATTAACTGGTTATTACCGGTTTAATAAGGGTGTAGATTCTGATGGCATTTTTTTGGAGTTAAAGGTGCCTGTTGAGTGTTTGTAGAAACAAATTATTTTAAATGCACTTTTGCATTATGTATTGCAATTATATATATATATATCTACCCACCTACAGGTGTTCTATAAACTCGACTAACTAACTTGATTTCCAATTTTATATACCAATGACGGTGTTTCTCCTTCTTCATTTGTGTTACTTCCCTGCTCTTCCATTTTCTCTGTTGTTTTCAAATTTTTCTTCTGTAATTTTATTTGTGACATTTGAAGTCATGTATGAGAAGACCAGAGAAGGTTTTTCTTTGCTTTTCCCATCTTTAAAAGCCTTCTGGTTTATCTTACTCCTCTAAACATGTCCGTATCATTTAGATGAAAACGTGTTTAGCATTATGTCGATCGATCTCATTTTGTTAAAATCCTACTAATAATATAAATGCGAAAGTTTTGATGTTTGTTCATTGGCTCATTTGGATGAAACTTTGCACGAAGACGGTTTACAGGTTTTATCCCGGGTCCACGCAGACGAACTCGCGGGCGGAAGCTATTAATACATATTAAGAAGTTCGTCTATACTATTTACAGAAATAACTATCACTTATACCAATATTGTATTACCATCATTCGCAAGTTTACAAATTACCGGATTAATTCGCCAAAACATTGTATGAATGGCTTTTGTCTCAATATCCTTCGAATTACGGGAACAGCGCATGGTCCTCGATTGTTGTCATATTAAATATGAATTATACAAAAGTATCATCAGAAAGGCCAGGACACAACTTCCTTTATTGTTATTTTAAGACTTACCTCGTATAGGTACCTATACGCTATTGATTGATACCCGGGATCGATGTCGAGAGCCACTAAAGGTTCGCAAACCATATTTGTTTCAGTTCATCAGCTTGATTTGCATTTGCATTGGTAAAATTTTCTATATTTCACACACCTCAAATTCTTCGAGTTAATTGACAAATTAAGGTAAATTAACATTTAAATAACTATTTCCTTCTCTCGTTGCATAAATAATACCTGACCTGACCAGACACGTGTAAGAAATAGAGTAAGTAGGTAAACAAACAAAACATTTCATTGAGAACGACAATCTTACAAAATATCTCTCTCTATAAAATCGCATTTCAACATTTTCAACATACTCGTAGTTGCAGCAAAAAATATTAGTTAAATCACTCTCGCTTATTAATCTAAGTATCTATTTTAAACAAACCTTGATATTACCTAAGTTCACACATTTACACTTACACCTATGTAAACATGATACATCGTTTAATAACATAACCTTCAAAATACGTGCATATTGTGACTGATTAAAGTGAATACTTAGTCTTATTGGATAGCTAGTTGCGGTATGGTCAGAGTTTATCTGCGTGATGTCATGCAGTCTGAAACGCAACTCTTTGTGCGCTTCCAAAGATAGATTGAACGGAACATTGCTATATGAAGTGGTGAACTGATGCTTCGGGAGAAGCGGGGACGATGTTTTACGAAGTGCTAATAAAATTATGTTCACTTATACCAATATTGTATTACCATCATTCGCAAGTTTACAAATTACCGGATTAATTCGCCAAAACATTGTATGAATGGCTTTTGTCTCAATATCCTTCGAATTACGGGAACAGCGCATGGTCCTCGATTGTTGTCGGCTTAAATCGATTGTTACCTTACCGATTAATCGACTCAATGTGCTGCAGTCTGTGTAACCTTTCTCAAGCTTTGCCATAATCGACTTAATTCAATTAAGATCGATATCTTTGTTTGCGTTGGTTATTGACTAGTTAATATCTTGATCTTATTGCTTAATTGAATGCTGGCTTATTTTAATACTTGATTTGAGCAGGCGGGTTTCACTTTCTCCCTAAGACGCACCGTACAAATTTGAATCAGCTACTGTAGGAAATACAGTTCAATTTCTTTTCTTTCAAATATCGCCGAGAGAAAAAATGCGAGTCTGCTCCAATTGAAAATGATTTAATTTCCTTTAAGCGAATAAGTCCTTTCAGTATAATTCAGTAGGGTGACTCATTGACTTTCGGAAGGTTCGCAGCATATGAAGCTTTGGTATCCGAAAGAGTACGAGTTATGCAACAGCAAGAGAGGGCATGATTCAGAGCAAGTTTTTTTAAATATTTTATACAATTAACATTAAACCGCTGGGTTGTTCGATATTGAATCTACTCTACTGTGAATACGTATCTGAGTACTTATCCACGGTAGCATTGTGCACTCTAACGTGATAACTTTGACATTCATCCTAAGGAAACACTGCTGACGAGTTGGAAACATGTCGCTCGTAGTACTTACACGTGAATAATCGCTGTCAGCCATGAATCTCTACGCGCTACGCTCGTAGCCGATCCAGTGGTTTTCCTCATATGTAGCGGAAAGCGATTAAGGCGTAGCCGGGTTCCTGCCTGCAGTGAGTGTTAAAATATTTGAAAGTTAGAATGAAAGTTACTTAAAATAACAAAACATACAGTATGTCATATGTATGATTTTTATTAAAGACGATGCAGTAGGCCTACAGCATAGAGTATACAGTTAGCCTCCTGTAAAAGTGTTGGTCCGTTATCCTGTTATCTAACAATTTTATCACCAAGCTGGTAGTATTGTATGGGAGATATTACCAATTCCGAACACCGATCATTCGTCCGTCGACATTTGCAATTCTATATTGTTCCGAGAAAATGAATAACGGACGAGACGTGATTCTATGCGCTTCACACTCCGCCGATAACCACGTACAGACGACGCCAAAGATATGTATACATTATTCGCCTTATTACAAAGGAGTAAGGTCCCCACGTGTTGACATATCTTTAACATCTGCTGGTACCACAAACAGCTGATGCAAACAGCATAAGTTCAAAACTATTCGAACACACTTACGTCCTTTTGGACGGGAGAGGTGAACACAAACGTATGGTGATAAAGATTCTATTGATGCCTCGATTTACATTGCTGTTTCTGTGTTATGTTTGAGTGCGTAGTTTCTAGTGGAGCGAGCGATGTACGCTGTTTTGTGACGTGTGTGGTAGGCATGGCGACTATGGGGAGTGACTGCATGTTGTGTGAATTCACGAGACATTCTGTCTTGATTGTTCTCGTGTCTGTTATAACTTGACCGCTACATTCGTAAGAAATATTGGTGTGGAGATCGCATTTAAACTGGTTTACAGAGTGTCGGTAGAGTTTTGAATAACAGTCATGGTGTGAAGTGAGCGGTCGTGTTCATTTGCACCTTTGTGTGTTTTAGTATTTTTACGCACACCTTGGCTGTAAAAAGGCAATTGCACTTGCAGTTAACCGGTGTAAAAGTGACAACAGTAAAACAGAGTCGCCAGCGTTAACCATTGTAAGTATCTTCCAGTGGTAAATGTACAATTTTGGACCCCTTACCCAAGCCTCAAACGACAATAAAGATCGCATATGTGTGACACGTTCCGCTGAATGAATTTCAGATGTTTCAGGATATAACCTGTTTACATATTTTAGTAAATCATGTGCATCCAAATTTTTGTTTAGTCTAAAATGTCTTACGGAATTCCTAAATCTTCGGAATAAAGTCGCTTTCGCACAAATGGCTCTTCGGAATTCTCGTGTGTTACCAACAAATATTATCTCCCGTGCCTTCAGCTTGTGATAAAAATACCCGCCATCTGAGATGCTTGTGTACCGCCACAGAATTTGTAGCTTACCTACTATAAAAAAAAACCGGCCAAGAGCGTGTCGGGCCACGCTCAGAGTAGGGTTCCGTAGTTTTAGTATTTTTTTTTCAAAAACTATTCAACCTATCAAGTTCAAAATAATTATCCTAGAAAGTTTTTATAAAGTTCTACTTTTGAGATTTTTTTCATATTTTTAAAACTTATGGTTCAAAAGTTAGAGGGGGGGGACACATTTTTTTTTACTTCTGGAGCGATTATCTCCGAAAATATTAACATTATCAAAAAATGATTTTGGCAAACTCATATTCATTTTTAAATACCTATCCAACAATATATCACACGTTAGGGTTGAAGTGAAAAAAACACTCCCCACGTTACGTATAGGGGAGGTACCCTAATAAAAAAAAAAACACTTTTTATTTTAACACTTTGTCGGCGTGATTGATATACATATTAGTACCAAATTTCAGCTTTCTAGTGCTAACGGTTACTGAGATTATCCGCGGACGGACGGACAGACAAAGCGAAACTATAAGGGTTCCTAGTCGACTACGGAACCCTAAAAAGGTATTTTTTATCAATTTTCTGATGTTTAATATTCACATTGCACAAGCCGTTGCCATTGCCACAATGTCATTAGAACGTTCGAAGGATTTTGAACGAGGCCTCGTAATCATTTTGATAATTAATACTTTAATGTAAATAAAAAAAAAACGTGTTTTGTCTGATATTTTCTGTTAAGAGATTGTTCTTGAACGTCAATAGGTGTTTTTCAGAATACAAATTTGGTACCTATTAGGTACGATCATTAATAATGCAAACATCCAGTAGTCGGATTTAGTTTGGTTTTTGGTTTACGATATTTTGCAACGTTTCATTCTAGTAATTTCGTTCAGGTTTGAACCTTAACTGTTAAATCTTTATCATGTAGGCAATGGATAGAATATGTAGTAGGTAAGATCTATCTACAATGTGTATGATTACTAAGAAAATTAGAAAAAAAACACTAACTCTGAGCATGCTAAGATATACAACGTGTTAATATATTATGAAAGTAAATCTTGTAAATGTAAAGATACTGATTTAATAAAAAAAAAAAATTGACGCGATTTATTTTTTACATTTGTATGGAGAAGGTCGCTCCAGTCGGCCAACACTCCATACAAATGTAAAAAATAAATCTTGTCAAAAAAATTATTTTTTATTTTTTTCGCATTCTATGCTCGATTCTGAAGAAACAGGTTTCAGGTTTTGCGTTATTTTATTAACACGTTGTATTATAAAATATATATACCTATATATTTTTCTTTTAATTTACGTTCTACTAATAAAAGAAATCTACATTGAATGTTGAAAAATGGCCTCCAAACGTTATACAATGTGTACAAACAATGATATGTCGACACTAAGACTCGTGAGAGAGATCAAATAAATCGCTAAAATAGTCCAGGAGCTAGTCTATGAATATATGCTCCTCATCTATCTTATGTTTTTTTTTTACTTTCGTTTAGGTACCCTATTTGGAACGCCTGTAAAATATTTGAAGATTATGTCAGCCCCTACTAATCCTACAAATACTAAAATAATTAGTTTTCAGGATTGTTCGGTCTTTGTTTCTCTTTCATGCAAAACCACGGCTCGAATTTAGATTTAGATGAAAGAGTACCTACTGCAATATTACGCAAACCGGACAAAAAAATGTATAATTGAGGGTAAATAATGTTGATACACCGTCAATTTCATTCGTTGAAGCTAATTATCAATAAGTACTTATTTATTTAATTGCTAACTGTTAACGTCGTATATCTTAATTCCTTAGATTCCCACACATCTTAGCGGAGTGAATTTAACTTTTTGCCGACGTAGCACACAAAAGACAATACAATACAACAAAAATACTCTTTGTTGCACACCTCAATAAAGGCAACCAATATACCTAGAACATCATCAAAGTATAGGTAAGTATACTAGGGGCGGTGTTTTCGCTAAAGAGCGATCTCTTCCAAACAACCAAGAACAAGCAGAGAGTCAATGGAAATAGGGTTGAATCGCATTATGATTTATGTCCCTACCAAACCAACGTATCACAGCAGCATCACATTTTCTCCATCTGTAATGTAAACTATAATTGCTAGATCTGACACCGAAGACCCAATTTCATGTGTTCTGCCGACATCTTTTGGCATGAGTTTATGCACGGTCAATTGTAAAAATATGGGCCCTACATCAAACTTACCTTCTCGTAAGTATGTCCCATTGCTTTCATGTCAGCGGGCTTCGGTAAGTACATATTTGTGAAGGGACTAAATCGATACATACTTAGTCAATAACTTTCTTAGTAAGAACTAATGAATACTGCTGTCTCATTTAAAATTTCGCGCAGAAATTTGATGATCCTCTTTCAAGTTGGTTACCTACGGGACAGGCCTAGCCTAGTGTAGGAACCAGTGCAAATTGTGAAGGAAATATCAGACTGTACGTTCCTCTACATGTGATGTTCTGTATTTTTTGTAAATTTCTTGTATTGTACAATAAACGTCTTTATATATCCTTCCAAGGGTCTCAAATTATCTGTACGGAAAATTTCATCTAAAACCGTTCAGGGATTAAGCGTGAAAGGTAACAGTGCGATGAATTCATTATTTTAAATAGCTAAATTGAAAACTTCGTTTTACAAATATACATATTTTAAGAATCATCAACAGACGTTTCTGCTTAAATTGTATATTTGTTCAAAATGTATTAAAGAAATCTACATATTTTTGCACTTCATCATCATCGTCATCATAATTTCATCCGAAAGACGTCCAGTGCTGGACATAGATAGGCCTCCCCCAAAGAGTGCCACAACGACCTGTTCTGACTTGCACTTGACTGTATGTAGTATCTATAGTACAAGCTTTGCTTAGTTTGGGACTAGGTTGATTTAAAAAATATGATAAATATATATATTATATTATATTATTATATGTAAGAATGAACTAGGTCGCTATTTGACAGCCACTACTGTAAATCAAACAAATGCTTTTGTCTGTCCACAAAACAAATAGAAAGTGCGCTAAGCGCGCATTTACACGAGTTACGTAATTCGATACGAATCTAATTTAATTTGAGTTACGTGGTATTATAGCACACCAATTAATGTGTAAAGCATCTCTTTGGAATTGCTAATTATTTCCGATTTTGAAATGTATCTCATTACTATATGTACATTAAAGTTACATATATATTAACAGTTTAAAACAACCGACACATCAAGTAGGTACTTACTTACAGCTAAGAAACATCTCGACGGACAAGAATTCTATATAAAAAACACGATTTATATGTGTGGGAGCTACGACGCCGCAGACGTACACAGTCTGGCCACTGGACAAGGAGATGGCTCTCATGATACAAATCGTGAAGCAAATAACATTTATAGTACTATTTATATTATACCATCAACATTCTCACATCTCTATACGTTTCAATTGTTTTCATCGTCACAAACGCATCCTAATTATCTTCTGCATCCTACAGTCTACTTCGGCATCCTGTCCCATATCACAATTACTTATCATTGCGCAGCGGTCGCTGACCCGTGACGAAACCCCATAATGTGCTCAGGTTAGCCAACATAACGCATGCATGTCCCATTCCTAGCGCAGTTGACGCGCCTGGCAGTTTACCGAACGTCCTTTGCCATAAGTGGCTTAATTAAAAAGCTTGCGTAGTCTAGATTGCTTATGGTAGCTCGATTATTGCATGGTTTCGAAAATAACGAAATGTAGACTTGGTACGGATTACGGTTTGAATGGATCATGAAAATTAATATTTATTTATTATTAAACTTTAGACTGCTGCTGAAAAATATACTCAAGATATCTCAGAGCTTTACTGAGTTGTAATTAGAATGTGAAATTGGCCGACGAAGTGCTTCGCAAATGAGGTGCCCTCGAAAGCCAACAGACATTGCGCGTTGTAGCTGCATGAGCGTAGGTAACTAGAAGGGAAGCCGGGTGGGCCAGGGCGCACCCCAGGAGTCCCGGGACTAGGACCCAGGATGACTAAAGAGTCAAATTTACTTGACGATCCAGTGTAAAATACCCGTAAGACCCACACATACACACACACTATTGTTGATTTTTAACCTGTAGACGCTGCTAACGTATGGAGATTTTACAATTTGTATCAGAAGATCGGCCTATGTTATGCTATGAAGATTGAATACGTCGCTTTAACACAAAATGTCTTTGTTCCTATCGTTGCAACTTGCAAATTGCCGGCGAGCAAATAACACAAAAAGAACCAAGTCCGGTCCAAAGGCCCGTGACTGTCATCGCCGAACGCGTGTTGCATTCGTCTCCACTTGTTCATAACACTTACAACACATCTTAGCGAACACTCTGTGGACTGCTGCATTAGGTTGCGTGGACTTCTACCGTGCTTGGAAGATGGTCTATAGACAAAGAGGTAATATAATTATGTCAACAACACATTTGTTGGATCGGCGGTTAAAAAGTGACTTGGGAAACGTAACCGTGGCAATGGCAAATACGGACGAACAAAAGTTCATTCACTTATATATCATGAGTGACATGAGTGAAGAGAAATCCCTCAGTTATTGAGTTGGTCAACATTTTCATGGAATAATTCTTAGCTCTGTTTCTTAGTTTTATAATTAGTTAGAAACTGCCAGTTTTTTTCTAGTTCTACACCGAACTCGAAACTTGTGGTTTTTTTAATATCCTAGCAACTCATTTTTTTTAAAGCTCCGCGCAGGCACAGGTTGCACTGAGTCAGCCCCAAACGTGACGTCATCGGCGACATTCCTCAGTTTCACAAGACGGAACTATGCATTAGGTAATCGGTGAAACGATACGAGATGACTTTTATTAGAAACGGGCTTGGCGCGTGCGCGGAGGTCGTATGGTCGCTTGATGAGCTTCTAGGCCTTCAGATCGTCAGATAACAGCCTCTTTGTAAGAATGCGTGAGGTCGCATCTCAGCGAAATATTTCGATAAACCTAGTCTTGTAAAACAGGCTTGGCTGGTAGTGCTAAAGATACCGAGTAACATAAAGAAAATGTTTGAACGCCCGTCTGTGCTTGTAAATATAAACTTGTTGATAGTCTTCAAAGGCTGTAACAGTCGTTCATATGTCATAGCACATCATGAAATATAATACCTTTGGATGTGTGACCGCCTGATGTTTGAGTGGTTAATATAAATGAGCGCTTCCGTGCTTTGGAAGGCACGCTAAGCAGTTGATCCTGGCTGCTGTCTATGACAGTAGTCATTAAGCCGAGTTAGAGGCCTTCGGGCGGCTCAAGAACTTCTAACAGTCGAGTTGCCCACTCACTTGACAAAGGGGGGACAACTGTCACTCGCGTCCGCAGGAGCTTACCTACTACAACCCTGCACGTGTCCCCTGGGTGATACTAAAGAGTGACAAACATTAAAACCCAAAATAATGTATGGCATACGATTAAATAATTGAAATATAAAAAAGATTGTATATACTGCCATGACTATGGGCATCGTTCACGATCTCCTTAAAGAGACCGGCCTAGACCAAGACGCCGAAGCCAGAAACGATGTCTCAACCTCAACCTGTTAAGTTAATGGAGCACTCCAACAGGCAGCCAGCACTGAGGGACTTATTGAGGAGGAGGACGTCTCTGTTTCCAGGGTTCTGTACCCAAATTTGTGTTCATTTGCATGTCTGTCTCGTAAGATTTAAAAGTAAATGCACGTCTGTAGAATCAACAATTATACTCCTTCACAGTGTTCAACGTAAATGCTCAAACATCTTTATCCTTATTTATTTTGTTGCAACGCCAACGCAATTCACACTTCGGCGAACTGAGTTTTTTTACGTTATTAAGTCTTTGCCCTTTCCTTGATAATAAAAGATCTTGACGTAATTATTCACGAATAATGCAATAAAGGAGCGGCTACCGCGAAACGAAAATGGAAGTTCGTTAGTGTCGCACTTGCTGATGTGAGTGTCAGAGAGGGAATTCACCAACAAACTTCACATTCGTTTTGCGGTAGCCACTCAGACTTACTAGAAACTTTGAATCGCAATCCAGATGGCAGGGTCAAATTAATTCTGGTACCAATCCTCATAAAATCACCTTTTTATGTTCCATAACGTCATGTGTAGATTGTTTCGACATAAATAAAGTTTCCTTTAGCTTTAAGTGTCTTATAAAAAAAACTTACCACGTTAGCGGAAACTACATTTTTTCTGACAATTTATGCGGTTAAAAGGTGACATAATCTCAACGTAAATACACGTTTATTCCGGCGGAATACGCTTTCTATTTACGCAAGTGAATTATTCTTGAGAGGACTATCACGCAGCAAAATACGTTACTAGTCCGCGATAAAATCTAGTGATCAGATGACTTGTCTGGTATTAGTTTATATGCTGGACTAGTTAAAGTTAAAGTTATTCCTGTGATATTGGACTTAAACGAGGCGGAGATCGTATGTTATTTACGTTGTATGACAGCGTGTTTCCGATCCTTTGATTTAAGTTAGACCACTCGCGAGCCTTTTTATAAAAAAAAATCTTTCTCTTTTGAACCGAAGTGTACGAAGGCTGAAAAAACAAATACTTGTGGTGGAAGAGATGTGGAATAAAGGAATATTTATCTGTAACTGTACCCGACACAATACCACATTAAGACACAGGAAGCCTATAAACTTCTTGTAATTGTAAAGCCTGATAATATAATCCACATTCAAACAACAATCGAGGAATTAACTACGCAAACATCAAGAAAGGCCAAACCAGGCTCAGATAAACCCGCAAGATGTTTACGACATTTTCGACATTCCTCATTGTTTCCGAGATTAACTGATAAGCCGATTGCGCAGGCGCAGGCAAATAAGAACAAAATTACGGTTTTTAATGCATTCAAAATAATGAGAGATGAGGTCTAACAATAGAGGACGGGAGATGTCGGAGAGGTGACAAGCGGATTTACGTTGCCGTTTTATCACGTGTGGACTACTGAGGATAGGACACTCGTCACTCTCACACTCGTAAACTTGCTAGAAAGTGACGGATGTATCCAGCAATGAGTGATAAAATGGCATATGCTCGATGAACTCCGAAGCAGTAGCTGATGACACAATGGGGATAAACGTTGAGATACATTTTATGGAACAATCTAACACAGGGGAGGTCCCCTCTTACCTAGCTTTGCCTACTTCAACCAATGCAACAATTGGCTTAGCAGGAAGTCACAACTTAAACCATGATAATACTCTTTAATGGTGATTTATCGACTGAAGCCGTTTTCAAATTAGTCCATACAAATGTAAAGACTTATCGGTCTTGTGGCCAAAGCGACGTTAAAGCAGTTGCCATTGCTTCACGATCCCCACTAGAAAAGGAAAAGATTGCACCAGCAATGTCCGAGGGAATGCATAGAATGCTTGAGGAAAATCGCGACGTCGCGTCGACGCATTCAGTCTCTATCCGTCCCGGTATGCTGCACACCCAGTAGAATTTGTGCGACTCAGGTCTCAATAATCTCATCTAGTGGTAATTTTATCCCTTTATCGCCGTGGGTAAGATATCCGTCACTCTCGCACTCGCATACTGGTCAGAACGTGAGGCACGTCTTATCTACAGAGAGGTGACTAAATTGCATCCTTCATACACGTCCTGAGTTTCATGAGGTCTTCTCTTCTCAGCTAGACTAGGGATAGGAAAACTAACCAAGTTAAACCTCCATTATTATACACCAGGGGGCCTAGACAAGGTTACAATCGACAAGCGCTAACGCTAACGCTAACTAATAAAATGTATGGGAATGACAGATGTTAACGAAAAGTGTTTCGTCGGCATCTGTCATTCCCATACATTTTATTCGTTAGCGTTAGCGCTTGTCGATTGTAACCTTGTCTACGGCCTCAGAATTGTTTAGGTTAGGTTATATTCCTTTGCTATTCGGCTAAAAAATGCGCAGAATTGATTATCAGCTATAACTGCCAGCCAAAGTGAACCAAACAATTCATGGTGCTATTTCATTTTCGATGCGATCCGAGTTTTCCGAATCCGACAAAAACAATGTCATCATAATGGCCATGATTTTAATCCATATCGAATCGTTCGAAAATTATATCATTACCTTTGTATTGATCGGGCTGTTTAAACACTGCCAGTGTTGTCTTAAGGGCGTAACAACCGTTTGAACTCCAATGACATAAGGCTTTGAATACATGACCATTATTGTATGCAGAGTGTGAACGTCAATGGTGAATCACTCGTAAGCTCGTAGCCTTGATAAAAATATTTTCCCGATATGATGTGCAAATATAAATATTGCACTAATTCGATTGCCATGTAAACACACGTTTGATGGGCTTCAGGAAAATGCGTTACAGAAAAATCTTTATGAATAGATTAGATTAGATTTGCTTAAATTGGCTTTTGATATAGTATCGTACATGTTTGTCGAATATGAGTAAGTGTGTTTGTAGGTGTAATATGTTGAAGATTTTGGTTGTCGTACGTTATAATAGCATAATATATTACTGTTTTTAGAACGAAATCAGATGTTTTGAAAAATATATGAAAAAATACCTATTCGTACATAAGAAGAATTATTAAGATTTCCATGACAATTTCCATTTAGCCTGTATATTAAAACACTTTTCATTTGGAGAAACAATGAAGGAAAGTCTGTATGTATAATATAGGCTACAACTTTTTTACCAGAGTTCTGTCCTGCTATTATGTAACTTGTTTTAACGTCGACGACGACGATCATGACGATGAAGCGTAACTAGAGGTCTAATAGTCAGCTCACCTCTCTGTTCTCACCCACGACTATAATCTTGACGCCGCGATTAGTAGCTCAGAGTATAGAGTTCCAGTTTCGTTAGGCGTGACGGGTGAGGTGAAGCACATTAGCGCGTTCCAAATAACAATTGAACTTTGCTAATCGTATGTGTGAAACATAAGTACAAAGCCAATATTTTCTCAAATTAAAGAAATGTGACGTATCGGGGTAAGATTATCTTGTCTGTCGCATTAGGCGAGAGGCGAGAGGTGAGAGGTGAGGTGAGAGGTGGGGTGACCTGTGAGGTGATGTCTTGGGACGCCGTCTCGAAATATATCATTATTTTAGTGAATTGGACTCCAGCCCTATGGAAACGAATCTCTTAAATTTTATAGATCTGCTTTGTATACTGGCACAAACCTGACCCATCTAACCGTGTACGCTCGTTAATAGTAATCCGCGTGATCTCAAAGGCACCGCAAATTGATTTTCCTAATTTCCAATATCTCTACGTGATAAAACTGATCCTATCTCAAATCTATGCCATTAGATAGTGCTAATTTAGTGTGTTTCGATGGATAGACCTTAATCCTAACGCAAAGGGGCTTTTACCATAGCAAGGTCGATAAGGAATCTGTTAAGTGTAATTGGAGTGAAAGGTCGTAAAGTACCCGTAAAAGGATAGCCAGGAAGCGTTACGCTGTTACACAGAAGTGTACCGTATGCCGAAGGCTTAAGAGCGAGATTAGTACTGGATTGCCATGTTTGAATGAGGTCTGAAGATGATATCGGGATACTTTTACTACTTACCACTTGACTTCTTCTTTCTCGTGTGAAGGGATCAAACTTAACTAAATTGATTTAAACACTTTACTATTATGACCACGCGTAATTAGCACATTGTTGCTAATATTCACATTTCGGTTAATTTTTATTTTTACCCGACTACGGCAAAGCGGAAGGGGATATTATTTTAGCAGTATATGTTTGTATTTACGCGTGTTCAGCAGCAGCGTTTAAGATACTGAACAGATTTTGATAAATCAGGTGTGAATCGATTGGAAATTAAGGTAAGATGCTACCTTTTGTTTGAAAAAAACTTTTATGTTTGTTAATAACTTCAATGATATCGTTAAATATCTAGTTAGGTTTTTGCAGGCAAAAGTAGTAATTTAATCTAAGCCTATAAAACTTAGATTATGTTGTTATCCAAATCAAGGTTGGAATCGAATAAGTTACCAGTCTCATTTTCACCGACGATGAAGCAATAAAAGGTTATGATTTAACCCGCACGAAGTCAAATTCTAATCTTGAATTAAAATGAAATAACTGATTAGTCCTCCAAGTGCAACGTTTGTGCGTTTCGTTGACTGATAACAATCTAATCGTGATGTCGTAACGTAACTTATAGTAACTATAGTCGTGCGGAGTTCGTTCTACGCAATAGTAACACGGCATATTTAACAACTATTAGTTATTACTACATACTTTGACTAAGTATGTACTTACATATGACTGGTAAGGTTGTTTGTATGCGTGCTCACATTAATAACAATACGATTGCGACAGCAAATAAGACCAAACCTATTAACGTCAAAATCACAGATTTTTACAGCTTAGGTTAGTTAGTTCAAAGAGGAGAATGGTAAGTTAAAATGGAAAAAATACTCGTTAGGTAATCTTTTTTTGGAGATTTAATTACAACTAGAAATCACGGATACTTTTCGGCGGGTAGGTACTTCCTAATAAAGTGCTTGTGTTTCTGAATACGTAGTACTTAAAAGATCGGTATATGCTTACCTGAATATTAGAATTTCACATACTTTACCTATACAACTTTAACATTAGGTTCATTAGTAGGTATGTTATAATTCCAAGCAAACATCCATACCATACCATACTAAAAGCTAATACCGGCCGCCGCTAATATTGCAAAGAACGCAGACGAATCAGCTGGATAAAATATAGCCTATGTCCATTCTATATACTGGTGAAAGAATTTATGAAAACGAATGAGCAGTTCCAGAAACATCGAACATTATCTTAAAAAGCTTTTCCTCTTTATAATATTAAGATTATTTCCAATCACTATCACTAGTCAATCGCGCCATAAGGAAACCTCGCTTGGAAAACTCTTGCGCAGCGGGGCCTACCCGTTATAGGGACACACTTTATAGAGGAGATAAAAGGGCTATTTGTTCGCAGCAGTGACACGAGATAAAAGTACTGTTAGGGGTTAGAGTTTATACCGTAAGGAATAAGGATGCACCTGTATTAAGGCATTTAGTCCGCCAATTTACTTTTATTAGTATTTGTGTAAAGTTTACACAAAGTGGACTGTTGATCTGGTAAAGGTCGCCGAAGTCCGCTGGATGCGGGTGCGCGGACCGGTTATTTTGGCATTATTTGGGGAAAGCCTACGCTACGTCCAGCAGTGGATGTCGTAAGATCAGATGATAGATTTATGAAAGAATTGGTAAAAATAAATGGGGTGACAACCAGTAACTACGGTTCCATAGGCACCATGAATTCCCGTATAGGGTAGCGTAGCGAAAGAAAATACCACCAATAAGAACAGATGTATAGATTTTTCCTCGCACACCGTTCTTCCACCTACTGCTCTGATGGATACTCACTGTAATGTTTCAGATGTACCTACTTACACTTTTAAAAGCCTTGTACTGACATGGCCTGATACTTTGGCTATGCTTATTTAGAGTAAACAATTGTTGTTTGTTGAAGGTGTCCCCCGAGGTCCGCATGGCGCTGCCGCTGCCCCGCGCGCCGGACCCAATGCTGGCGGCCTACTGGGCTGAGTACGAGGACCTGTGCCGGCTCAGCGGGCAACCTACGGACGACGACGACAACCTCTATGAAGGTAAGTCGATCATCATCTTCCTAGCATTTTCCCGGTTTACCCTAGAGCCTGCTTTGATACCTAGTGCACCGGCGCCGGCGCAGGCGGCTGGAGATAACACTTATGCTGACGCGCTGGTATCGTCTGAGAAACCATTGCGGGATCATGAGGATGGTGAATGGGAGGATGTTTATAATAAAAAAAAGAAAAACAAGGCTAGCAATAGCCATAAAGGTAAAATTGGGACCTCGAATGTAACATTCGGCACTTTTAAAGCCGCCGAGCGCAGAATTCCGATGTTTATTACGAAAATTAACAAGGATGCGCAGGAATCGGAAATAACTGAGTACATTAAACTAAAAACGCATGAGTCGATTTCTCTCGAGAAAATTAAGATTCGAAACGAGAAATTCTATAACGCTTATAAGTTCTTCGTAAATGAATCGAAAATACCACTGTTTTTGGATAGCAACTTATGGCCAAAAGATATTATATTCCGTAAGTTTGTACATTACAAGTATAAACAACCCGGCAGAGTAACATCTGGTAACGGTATCGTCCCAAGTTAATAATATGGCTAGAAGGACATGTTTATTCGCAAGTTATAATTGTAAAAATGTCAAACGCTGTATTGACAGTGTAAGAGAACTGTGTCACGCGTGTGACATAATAGCGCTGCAGGAAACATGGCTGATTCCCGAAGATATCCCATTTTTGAATAGCATTGACTCAAAATTTGGTGCGACGGGGACATCGGCAGTTGATACAGCGGCGGGCATGCTGCGCGGGCGGCCGTACGGCGGTGTCGCGTTGCTGTGGCGGAGTGCGGTTTTCTGCGATGTGTCGGTGATACCGTGCAATAACCCGCGAGTGTGTGCGATTAAAATAGTGATGGACAATCGGCCTATTGTAGTGATGAGCGTGTATATGCCAACAAACAGTACGGATAATCTATCGGATTTTTCGGACTGCCTCGGAGGGGTGAGTGCTATCATAGAGGAATACGGCATAGAATCGGTCTACATACTAGGAGATTTCAACGCCCATCCATATGAACTATTCTATAATGAACTAATGAACTACTGTGAGGAACTGGATTGGTGTTGTATCGACATACGGAAGTTAGGTGTGGATTCTGGCACATATACGTTCATTAGTGAAGCTCATTACTCCAAACGTTGGTTGGATCATTGCATAACATCTCAATCTGCAATGTCATCCGTACAAGATGTGTACATTAAATACGATGTTACTTGGTCCGACCATTTCCCTCTCATGATAGTATGTGATTTGGGTTTACTGACGCCTAGATTAATAAATCAACCTAGTTTACCTAATGAACAGGTCGTATGGGGGGAGAGAGGGGCGGAGCAAGTAGCACACTATAAAAAAGTATGTCACGAAGGCCTAAAATTCATTGACTTTCCCTCGGAGCTCAGACTTTGTGCTGATAATCATTGCAATGAAAACAATCACAGGCGGGTAATAGATCAATTGTATAAAGATATTGTTTCTGTACTTCGCGGAGCCGCTATTGCAAGTTGTAAAATCAGGAAAAGAAAGTCTGGGAGTCAGGTAGTAGGGTGGAACAGGCACGTCAAAGATGCTCACGGGGTAGCCAGGCTGAAGTTTCAAGAGTGGGTGCTTTATGGTAGACCTTCAAATGGAAATCTTTTTAATGAGATGTGTGAAGCACGAAAGATCTTTAAATCGCGCCTTAAATGGTGTCAAGATCACCAGTTACAAATAAAAATGGACATCATGGCGTCACAGCACTCAAAAAAGGATTTCCGTTCGTTCTGGAAGGCTACAAATTCGATGAAGCTTCGGCCGGGCTGCCCGCTTAGTGTAGACGGGAAAAGTGACTTGAAAGATATTGCCAACCACTTTAAAGACATTTTCATTGTAAAGTCACCTTTAGACACGTCGAGGTGGGAGGTGAACAATGCTGAGGCCAACATGGAACCGGTTGTACCTGCTTTTACTGCCAGGGAGGTAGCAAAAGCGATTAGCCTGATCTCCCGAGGTAAGTCTCCGGGCCATGATGGCCTCAGTATTGAGCATCTTCAAAATGCGGGTCCTCATATTTATAGACTGTTGGCTATGTTTTACACCTTGTGTGTCAGGCATTGCCATTTGCCTGACGATTTTATGAGGACCATAGTTATACCGGTAGTCAAAAACAAAACTGGGGACCTAGCGGACTCCAGTAACTATAGACCTATCTCCTTGGCAGCTATCATAGCGAAGGTATTTGACGGTATACTTAACGCACAGGTAAATAAATACGTGAGTCTTAATCATAATCAGTTTGGATTTAGACCAGGACTATCCACGGAGAGCGCAATACTGTGCCTTAAGCATACCGTCAAGTATTATATAGATAAAAGGACTCCAGTTTATGCTGCATTCTTAGACCTATCTAAAGCTTTTGACCTGGTGTCCTACGATTTACTGTGGAAGAAGCTTAAAGACACTCGATTGCCTTCTGAGACAGTACGGATACTCAGGTACTGGTACGAGGGCCAGGTCAATAGCGTTAGATGGGCGGGTACGCTGTCGGACCCATATAGGCTGGAGTGTGGAGTGAGGCAGGGGGGGCTAACCTCACCCACTTTCTTCAACCTATATATGAACGAACTTCTGGAGGCGCTGGGTAAAATGCATGTCGGTTGTCATATTGACTCAGTATGTGTCAACAATATCAGTTATGCGGACGACACAGTTTTACTTAGCGCTTCGGCATGTGGCCTGCGTCAGCTACTTGAAGTATGTGAAAAGTATGCCATAGAGCACGGACTTAAATATAATGTAGGAAAAAGTCACCTTATGGTCTTTGAGCCTAAGAAATACAAAATCAATGTAGTACCCCCCATAGGGTTAAACGGTAATCCATTGCAAAGGGTATGGAGTTTTAAGTACCTAGGCCATATTGTCACTCATGATCTGAAAGACAATATGGACATGGAACGGGAACGGAGGGCTCTCTCAGTTCGGGCCAATATGATCTCCCGTAAGTTCGCGCGGTGCACAAGGGAGGTTAAAATAACTTTATTTAAAACGTATTGTACCTCTTTGTACACGTGCAGCTTATGGCGGTTCTATACTCAGCGGGCATACGGAGCCCTCCGTGTCCAGTTCAATAACGCGTTCCGGGTGCTGGTGGGGCTGCCCCGCTTCTGTAGCGCATCAGGGATGTTCGCGGAAGCGCGAGTAGACTGCTTTTACGCGAGCATGCGTAAGCGATGCACATCCCTGGTGCGCCGGGTGCGCGCCAGCCCCAACCCCATCCTGCGTTCTATAGCGGACAGGGTTGACTGTCCGTTTATGAGACACTGTTGCGAGATGCATATTTCGCACAGTCAATTTTTTATATAATGTATAGCAGTAAGTAGGTAGTATATACTAACATTAGAAATAAGTAATTGTGCTAACTATATCATGTATGAGTCCTGTGTTACTCGAATTAAACGTTTCTATCTAAAGCCAAGATTTGGCGTAAGGCATTAGTTTGAATAAAGCGATTAAACGACTAGACCTTATCAGGATTAGAACTGCTGTTAGATACCAAATGATATTTCGTACAAGTTTTTTTGAAAACCTCAGGAATAGGTGCGAGGCGCTAGCCGGTTCCAACCCATGACGTTTCGCGTGCCTTAGGTACCGTTTCGTTACAGTGGGAGACTGTTCTCGTGTGAACCGAACGAACAGAGCTACTAGTTTAATGTTGATCAGCTGGTTGTCTGTCATAATACACACATAGGTAATTACTAAAATAACATGGCGTTTTGTGTCCGATAACCTAGCACAAAAGTAAAATGACACGCAAATATTGACTGCATCAGCGCAGCTTGTTTCATTCATCTTTAGGCCTCTCACAGACTGTAGCGGCCTGCGGTGGCGGTCCATATAGTCTTCATCATTGGCCGCAACATCCTGGTACGAAAGGTTTATGTAACATTTTGATAAGAATGCGGATTAAACCCTTCTGTTATTGTCGTTGTTATCGTGCATCGTGCTCCAATGTGGGTTAACGAGTGCAAGGTTGTAAAAAGTACTGCACTTCGTGGAAAGCGAAATGGTGTAGATTTTGACAATGTGCTACAGACCGATGTGGTTCAGAACAGTGCACTGTGGAAATATCTAAGCTACTAACGCAGTCAGAAATATCTTATCAGCGCTTGTCTACCGATATGAATAGGTACGGTACACCCTAAAATTATCGGTTAACTTCAAGTTTTCTACTTTTTTTGCTTTTCAAAGATCTTTGTAGGTAAATGAAATCAATGCTGGCAATCAGAAATGGACGCCGTTTGTCTCCAGAAGATGTACTAAGAAACCATTTTGTAAGATCACTGGTCTGTACGAGTATTTCCTTATTGTACTAAGTTAACAGAGTGTTTTTGACATTTCATAAGAAGTTGGTGATTTGACTATAAGTCAAATACCTACCTAGTATAACGGCTGAGAATCAAACAGGGACACGGAGGTCACCATGAATCACACATACAATTAATTTGCAATAATGGATATTGTGGGAGCCGGTTGCCACGGAGAACGAAACCGAGCACTTTCTTCCGATTCCATTCGTTCTCGACACGCGATTCGAATCACGCGATTATGGACTGTCACATTAGTCACATACTCCATGAAAAATGTGTATTTTCGAAAAAAATAAACACATGATTGGTCACAAAATTTCACGAAAGTTGGTTGAGGCTTGTGGAGGACAGGCTAGCCGGATATCTAGAAATCTGGACATACGAAATAATTTTGGCCCGAGCTGATATGGAGAACTTCGTTCGCTTCGCTGGCTGGTTCAACAAGCGCCATGTAATAAGTATACAGGACGAACGGAGAAACGTCAGGAATAAGTTCCGACTCTATTCGGTAAATCAATCATGTTATTTTGTTGTCATTTTTCACCCCCTTTTTAGGGTTCCGTAGTCAACAACTATAAGGGTTCCTATAGTTTCGCCATGTCCGTCTGGCCGTCCGTCCGTCTATTACTACTAGAAAACTGTAATTCGGCATGGGTATATAAATCAATCACGCCGACAAAACAGTAGAATAAAATCTTGAATTTTTTTTTTGGGGTACCTCCCCTGCACCTAAAGTGGGGTTGTCATTTTTTTTTCTTGTTATGCCCATAGTGTGGGGTATCTTTAGATAGCTTGTTTAAAAATATTATGGGTTCCCTACAAATATTTTTCAATTTAGTGATTCGTTTGCGAGATAATAGTCGACCAACTTAAAATGTACTTAGAAAGGCCAACTTTCGTACAAATTCGGCTGATGCAACTGCACCATTTAGTTGGAGCGCGCGTGTCGATGTAACTAAGACAGACAGGCAACTACGGAGCCCTACTCTGCGCGTGGCCCGGCCCGACGCGCACTTGACCGATTTTTTGAGTCTTGTTCTAAATATATTTCGTCATTTTGTTTACTGGCTAAAGCTGTGGTTCCTAACCGGTGGTCTCTGGAAGCACTCGAAGTGATCCGCGACGCCATCGACAAAAATATTAAACAAGTCACAACGAGTCGACACAACAACCCCCAAACAGTTAAGTCTAGATAGTAGTCCATGGCAAAACAAAAACAAATGGTCTCTTATCACTAAAAGGTTAAGAACCACTGGACTAAAGGGACAGACTAACAACGAGAAGTAACGTAACTGACTAATCAAATCATGGTCACCCTATCGCTTTTGACACATGATGTATGGGGGATGACAAAGCGTCGTGTGGAATAGGGTGACCAAATTGTACTATTTTTTTCCTGTTAATAAATTGTTTTTTTTTTCTCTACTAAAATTAACTACATCAAAGTTTACACGAAGATGTACTCGTATTATTTACAGTCTATCGATATACATTTATACCATTGTGGCATATTTGCTGAATTTTGCGACTAGAAATATTGTCATTTTATAAAGTTTGCCATTTAATTGTTAATCATGTCTATATTAGTCATTTCTGATCACTGCATGTTAATGCTACAACTATCAACAAATCCCGTGGTAAATAAATAAATAAATACTTAAATACTCTCTCTTTTCGATATCCGTGTCGTAAACACCGACGCTCCCTCTTACACTGCACGCCCCGTCACTTCTGTCCTAAAATCTGCTGAGACTGAAAAACAAAGAAAATAAATGCTTGCGAAGCGAAACATGCTACCTTCACCCCTCACGTGACTTCCGTCGATGGCGTATTCGCACTATTTCGCACCACAGATGACCTCCTTTCAAACACATAGGCGAAGCCCTCGCAGACCGTTGGAATAAATCACTGAGTACGATACTGGGTTGGCTTAGAACGAGGATATGCACTGCCATAACATAACTCGAGCCACCAGTATGTGCATACGAGGCACACGCCACAAATTCAAACCTGCAGCGAAACTGCTGGGGTTTGACGACGGAGCAGCCATTCCTAGCACTCACTAAACTTCACCTGTCAATTGCAGAGACGTGATTTATTATTATTATTTGTCGTACATTATTATTATCTGTAATAAAAAATATATTGGTCCATAAATACATAGAAAACATCCATGACTCGGGAACAAATATTCGTGCTCATCATACAAATAAATGCCCTTACCGGGATTCAAGTAATTGACAACACTTAATAATGTTTAGTAATGCCCGTGGAATGTGTCAATACAATGTTTCTCAGAAATAACTTGGTGCCTACAAAGCAAAACAAAATGGTTTATATAATTGTTTTATTACACTTTGAAGCAATAATATATAAGTAATTGGTGTAATGACTTTTTTGGTTACATTCAAAGAGTTTGTTAACTAATTGACAATAAGCGATTGTTTGTTGCCTAATTTTATTTAAAACATTTATTTTAAAATCCTTCGTACATCTGGATGTCCGTCTGTTTTCCTCTACATGTTGCATTTCTTAACTGATTCTCGTTAAATTTTGTGGGCAAGTTCGAGTTTTTTTTTAATTATATCTTTTTACTAGAGATGCAACGGATAGTGGTTTG
Source organism: Epinotia ramella (assembly GCA_947578815.1). Classification (NCBI taxonomy): domain Eukaryota; kingdom Metazoa; phylum Arthropoda; class Insecta; order Lepidoptera; family Tortricidae; genus Epinotia; species Epinotia ramella. The sequence continues at coordinate 1,283,287 of OX388203.1, forward strand.
GCCGGATACCGGATACCGAATATCCGGCGGTGCAGCTGGCCGGATATCCGCTATCCGGCCGCCGGATATTCGTCCGAAAGTAATACATGCCTAAAATGTAGCAAATTCGACCGCACCCGTGCGCGGCGCTCTGTGTAGGTTGTAACTTGTCCCTCGCTATGGCAGGCTTTGATAGAATAGAAACATGCGCAAATTTTTAAACTGACTTTGACTATTGATTACTTTGTTGTTCGTTATTTATTCAACTTTATTTTACCTACTGTAGTTCTCTTTTTACCATTGTAATATTCTAGGCCTATACATTACTTTTAATACCGAAAAAAAGTTATATTTTCGGTATAAAATACTATCCGGTATCCGGCCGGATACTATGCCACTATTCGGTATTCGGCTGGATACTAACATTGCGGCCGGATACTGGATAGTGACCGGATATCCGATGCATCTCTACTTTTTCTTTTTACCATTAAACTCGAAAAAAAAAAAAAAAATCTTTTTGCGTATTTTACAGCTAACAGAGCAACTAGTAATAATAGCAACAAGCTAAGCCAGCTCCGATATCCGCCGACCATGAATACTGTAACTTGATACGTGATACAATTTAATTAATTTATTTAAACAAGTTACTCTAATGCTCGAAAATATTTAACCCGAAGGTTAGGTAGTCATATATATTTTGTTATTACATTCTCAACTGATCATCTTCCAATCATAATCTGCATACAAATGACCCTTACTGAGCTATATATATTGCATATTATTTTAACTAACGTCAAGGAAAAATGTCGAAAAATCTATATGAACACTTGAATTGCGAAAATTATGTGGGTAATTATCTGCTCCAGCACGTCTAGTATGGGACGGCCGCGACATACTCTCGATTTTTATCGCACTATACCTTTTGTTCTAAGTGTTCTAATAAGAGAGAGACGGATAGTGCTAGAAAAATCGAGAGAGCTCGCGCGCCGTCGCGTGCTAGCCGTGCTGGGTGTCGTCGCCAACCTTGGTGCCAACTCGTGAACCAGTCCGTCGGTGTGGACACGCCTTAATTTGAAATGTAAACGGGTTTTAACGCGAGTGCGTACGCACCTTGGTTTTTGTAGTGTCGTAAGCTCTGATTTAATTAAGAAAATTTTAAATATAATCTCAGATAAAAAAAACATACTCAATCATCACTACATAGTATAAAACAAAGTCGCTTCCCGCTGTCTGTCCCTATGTATGCTTTAGATCTTTAAAACTACGCAACGGATTTTGATGCGGTTTTTACGAGTAATAGATAGAGTGATTCAAGAGGAAGGTTTATATGTAGGTATGATATAGTATCCGTGCGAAGCCGGGGCGGGTCGCTAGTTAAATAATAAAAATAAATCTATAAAAATACGAAACGCTCCGAACCAAATTCACCACAGCTGATACAATCGCTGTAACAATATATGTATGTATAAATCCCATGAATAGGGCCAGAACGACTGAAACTATACTCAGCATCATTATATCAGCCAAAAGACGTCTACTGCTGGGCATAGCGCCTGCCGCTACGTGGACACAACATGAGAACCTTTCCGCCCCAACGGCCGTCGGTTCTAAACTATAGTACAGTCAGCGTCATACAGCTAGTAGCCAAATATTTCGGTACACGTCTTTATTACTGTAAGAATAAGGGTGTGTTACGAAATATTTGGCTACCCTGGCTGCTACTTACTATTTAATGACGCTGACTGTTACAAGTACTTATAATAAACATCTTGAATAAGTTGCAAAACGTCTACGTACTATCGACAACACAGCACGTCGACCATCGGTGCACCTTAAGTGCATTGTAATAAGGTTCTATATTAATCGTTTGTACCATTTAGCATAATGACTGGTTTGCCTAACGGTAGCTTGTACAAATCTAGGCGTTTTATGACCGAGGCGTTATGCAGGTCAAGACGTCACCTAATAAGCAAAACAAAACAAATTTCTAGGTCCTTTGATCTCAACCCCTATTGTCAACAATTTAATAAAGCTAAGTGGCTCTGTGAGTTGTAGAACTCGCAAGCCTGACCTTTTTTAAAAATAAAAAAAATACGAAATAGTATATTAAAATCTATAAGTATAGTTAATTATCGAACGTGCCACAAAATTTCACGAGAATCAGTTGAGAAATGCGAACTGTAGAGTAGAACAGCCGGACAGCTGGACATACGAAACAATTTTGGCCCAAGCCGAAACGGAAACCTTCGTTCGCTTCGCTCGCTTGTTCAATAAACATGTCCTAAGACTACAACTTCCGTTGAAAATCAACCCGGTATCCACAAGTACAAAAGCTTAATCTCTTTCACTCTTATCTTCACTAACTAAAGAGTGAAAGAGACGGTGAAATTCTCAGTGCGCAGGCGACTGACCCGTCGTGACATTCTGAGAAAGTCAAGTTTATTGCGAAAATCGTGACGGGAAATTACAGGCATTGCGAGTTGCGACACCCATTGAGCAAAACCGGGCTTTTGGTGAAATGTCGAGTTTTTACGAGGAAGGTTGAACAAGTGGACAGGTTTTGCGTGACACTGCGACAGGTTGACAGGTCATCTTTCAAAAGACCTTTCACGATTATGTCAAGTGTCAACCCATTCAGCGCCAATCATACTTATTATACTCTTTGGCGCCAATGCGCCAGTGCTACGGGCGCTTCCCGCTACACAACAATAAAAAAGTTTGCAAAGTTTGAAATTCATAGGATTCATGAAAGGCGGCAGGTGCAGCGTGGGTAGACCTCCCTAAAGCCGGCTGTACACATTGGGCTAACGTTGGCGCGTGAGCAGATGCAGCTATGCGAGCGGGCTTTATATCGATCTCATGCGTTTGCATAGCTGCATCCTGCTCACGCGCCAACGTTGGCCCAATGTGTACAGCCGGCATTAGGTGCTGGACTTATGACCTGGTCAATGTCGCGGAAGTCCGCTGGATGCGGGTGGCGCACGACCGGTCATTATGGCACGCATTACATTACATTATATTATAAGTTAATTGTATTAAGTTAAATCTCGTATAATAGTATATTACTACAGAGGCCGGGAAGTAAGGGGTTACCGGCCGAGTACATATAGACGGCCGGGGTGCCCCCTGAAATCTCGACAAACTTTTCATCGAATTTCATTTCATCGAAAACGATTCATAGAATATTCAGTATACATATTATCTCTTGTAGTATTATGGCTTCATCGACTATTCATTATATATTAAAACAATAATTAGAGCAACTGTACAAGGAATATTAAATGCTTAAAATCTTTTTTAACCAACTATACAAAAGGCAGTACTACAAAATATCGCTTTTTATTTATTCGATATATCATTTTATAACTATTCAATTTTATACTAGATTACATATTTTAAGGATATACAAACCCAATAAAGAAAAAAAACATATAAGTGAAACTTACGCAGAATGACACACACGCAAAGTGACATTAAGGCAGGTCTCAGTTAGGTACGACGACGAGCGAAGCGAGGAGGAGTGTTAGGTAGGACTGCGACCCTACAGCGCGCGAGCCGAGTGAGCGAAGCGAGCGTGCCGCGGCAGCGGCCGGCGAAGCGCCAGAACCGACTTTTTTATTAGTATACTTTTTTTTAAACGGGCAAGTTAATCAAAAAATTGTATAGTTATGAGTAATATGTATTATTTAAAAAAAGTAAAATATCACTCATTTTTCACAACAATATATTTATCAATAAGCAAATACTAATTGTACAACTAGATATACTCGGATGACAAAGACATCTAATTCGCAGCATAAACAACAGGGTACACACATAAAACACCAATATCTACCCACATCCGTCTGCGAGCGCATTGCGTTTAGTTTCTCTAATAATTAATTGAAGTAATAAATACTTAAATGATTTTCAAACATGTAAAGTTTACAATAAAAAAAATATATATATATATATATATATATATATATATATATATATATATATATATATATATATTAGATAATAAAGTATTAAATAAAGATCTGTGACATAAAGTATTTACTAAATAAAAATTATACACATTAAAAATCGGTGTTTTAAAAATACATCATTTAATTGTTCGATGTAAAGAATATTCGATCAAATGAAAATACGCGAAACGTTGACTTTGAACTGAAATTCGATTAAAAGTTTGTCGAGATTTCAAGGGTAAACCAGACGGCCGAGCATATCGAGGTCGGATAGTTAGTATGGCTGGCAACCCCTTTTCACGCCGAGGTATGTATAGTGCTTTTCTCAAGCATGCAATGAAATAAATTTAAAAAAAAACTCGAAAAAATCAAACTTTAATTTTCATGGCTGAACGCCGTGGTCCGTGCCACAAATTGTGGAATAGAAATTAAAATGCCAAGATATGAAATGGCATTACGGGTCTGTCGTCTCGCTGCGCCCAAAACGTGACACTTCGAAGCCCATTATGAAGAACACAACGTCAATATTTCATTGCATGTTTGAGAAAATTAAGTTTTCATTATTATTTTGTTTTTTTGTTGGTTACCTTGAAGTCACTCGACAGTTTTATTGGAAGATCAGCGCTGGCAGATCACGCTGAGATAGAACCGTTTAGTGACAAACACTATTGTATGCCACTCGTTTTGGTTTTATTGATTGTTTTTGTCACGAATAAATGCTTCTTTCTTTCTTTCATTATTGAGGGAGGCCTATGTCCAGCAGTGGACGTCTTTCGCCTAATATGACGATGATGAAGTGATGATGAATGAAAATGTTGACAATCGATGTTTTATTACCGCGGAGGTGGCAAACTATCTTACGGCCTTCCTAATGCCGCAGACACTGTAGCCTATAGACGCCCACGACTCGTAAACAGTCGCTAGCACGTTGCCAATCCTTAATTGATTTGAGGATTAGTTGTGTTGACAGCTAGAGATAAATGTATACTTGAAACCATAACTAGATTCCAAAACAACAACCTTAAAATTGCCATTAAAATGAATAAAAAAAACCAACACTGGCAAATTTACACTCTTCCAAATGATGTATGTAGCTACGTCCATCATTTCGAATAGTGTAAGTTTGCCAGTACGACCCGCCGCAGTGCCGATACCCAAAGGTTGTCTGGAAGAGATCGCTCTAGACCATAGGCGGTCTTATCGCTGAAGAGCGATCTTTTTCATTTTAATGGCAATTTTAAGGTTGTCTACCTCTACCTACATGTTATTGTATTGTTTCTCTTTTTACAAGCTTTATATTAACTTGACTTGTTCGTATGTAAGTATAAAAGTATGTATGTATGTAAGTTGTCCGTCAAATCTTGCAAGTTAAATTTGACCCACTTCCCGGTGACCGATTGAGCTGAAATTTTGGGTATAAGTATAGTTTGGATGACAATTCAATATTCATCGAGCTGATCTGATGATGGAGACAGAAGGTGGCCATGGGAACTCCGTAATAAACCCACATAACCCCATCGAGTTTGGGCGTCTCAATGAGCAGCTGATGATGGTATACAGAAAAGTACAGTCGGCAATAAAAGCTTGTATCAAAAATGAAAATTTTGACAGAAACTTTTATTAACTGCTTTGTTTGTGTGAGGTGTGCAATAAAGAGTATTTGTATTGTATTGTTATTTTTTTGGAATCTAATTATGGTTTCAAGATTAGGCCTTGCACTGAACACAGCGCGTCCTCGGCCGCTATGGCGACCTTGAGGGTTGTGGTGGGTAGCTCCAGCGGACGCGAGTGACAGTTGTCCCCCCTTTGTCAAGTGAGTGGGCAACTCGACTGTTAGAAGTTCCCGAAGGCCTCTAACTGGGCTTAACGACTACTGTCATAGACAGCAGCCGGGAGCAACTGCTTAGCGTGCCTTCCAAAGCACGGAGGCGCTCTGTTAACCACTCAAACATCAGGCGGTCACCCATCCAAAGACTGCCCGCTGCCATCTTTGCTTAACCTGCGTTATCGTTTCCGACTCGCAGGCGCCGCTAGGCTATGAGCGCTTCAAGGTGGTTCTAAGGAAAATAATAATATCCAACGGTAGTTAAATACGTTAAATGCATTTCTGGTTCGCACACTCATTTTCTGAACTCGATTCTTTTGAACTATTTTAACTGCCTAACGGCGAGAGTTGTTTGAAAATAGCTGAAATGTTTCTGTAGAAATGCAATTAAAGAGATTAATGAGTGAAAGTGGATGGTATTATTTGTATTGTAATGGTTTGTAAGTTTTTTGTCAACATATTAAGTACAGTTGCAGTTTCAACATTACACGACCTTTTACATGCATAAAAAAACACAGTTTTATTCTAGACTCATAGAACTACTACTAATTAACTCATAGAAAATGCATTTGTTTTGGATATATACAGGGTGATTCAGGAGACGTGAGCAGGATCAACCCTACACATACAGTTAATGTTAATGGATCTTTTACCATCGTAATTAAGTTAAACGCCCACAGTTTTTTTTTACATTTTGTGTAAAACTTTCATTCACAATAAATCATGGTCACCCTACACAACTAAAAAAAAATTCACGTTAATCTTACCAATGCTGGTACGACTGAGTAGCTTATAAACTATTGAATCCGTAGGGTTGATCCTGCTCATGTCTCCTGAATCACCCTGTATATCAATCTATTGGATATTCTTTGCATATATTCATCGTAATATTATAAAAAGTTTGTGAGGATGTTACTTTGTAGGTTGCGCACCTTCCGCGCACGAGAAAAAGAGATGCAACTCTCTTCGGGAATGGCTGTTTTGGACAAATTTCGATAAACACCTAACTTAGTGAAGCATTTCACTAAGTGAGATTTTAGATGAGATAAATTACAACAGTATTAACTAGATTGTGTCATAAAATAATGTATTGTTTGAGTAGGCTGAATAAAAAAAGGAAAATAAAGACACTACTTGGGATTTTTTTTCTATCGAGGAAACTTTAGGCAATGTATCGATTAAATCAGATAAACAATATAGGTAGTCAAGAATCATATACTTATCTGAAAATCAGACCTTAATTGTTGCTTAATCTAGTCAGAACAAGCACACGATAATTTCCAATGCACCCCCTTAAACAAGACTTACATCGTTCTTACGAAGTTAAGGATATGACACAAAGCTCCTATTGCTCAACTCGTTTCAGCCAGTTATTAACCAAGACCCAAACAGTAGCCAAACAAGTAACAACGCCACGCAACATTACCCAGCCCGGTTGACATTAACAATACCCTTCCTGCCTTATGCAAGGCATTGTCTCGAGCCGTGCTCATTGTAAGATAGCCAATTGTAACAAAATGTCGCGGGATATGTCCCAAGATACAATTAGGACGGTTACAGCGTGAAGGTTAGAGTTATAGCCACCATGTACAATAATACATCGCCTCTAAATTGTTGTGCTCCTGCGTTTGGGGCGGCAACTTGCATTTATTTTGTCCTTAAAGGTCATCGGTCAAGTAGTAAAAAATGCTTGAAATTATGCTGTTTTCAACTTAAAATCGGTTCACGGTTCTTTTTTAAAAAATGATAACTAGCTTCGGCCCGCGACTTCGTGCGCGTGGATCGAGTTTATGTCGTACCTTCTTACAAACTTACACCCTCTATTTCACCGCCTAGGAAATGATTTCCGGGGTAAAAAGTATACTATGTCCTTTCTTCGGACTAAAACTATTTCCATACCAAATTTTATTTAAGCGGGAAAAGGTAACAGACAGACGGAGTCCGCTTTGTTTGACACCTAATCCCAATATTTGTAATTTCGTATAGATGTACTAGTTTTTACGAAAGCGACTGCCATGTGACCTTCCAACCCAGAGAGAAAACTAGACCCTATTGGGATTAGACCGGTTTCCTCATGATGTTTTACTTCACCGAAAAGCTTAGACAGGTACGAAAACTCATTGGTACGAGCCGCTTGACAGCAGCAAGTCTGAACCACTAGGCTATCGTAGCTTATAGCCAGACCTCGGACAGAGTGAGCCATTTAACGTCATTAATGTCAAGTGTAGATGTTAATATAGATATGCCTCAAGATGAAATATTAAAAAGAATTCATGAATAATAATTAAACAAAAATGACAGTGCATTATGTACAAAACGAGTAAGTATTATTTATTTATTCAAATTTTTCTTTGTTATTGGTTATTGTAATAAAATAAAGAACTATATTTTTTTCTAGATTTTCAATTTTCAACGCACTTCTTCTTGAGTTTAATATCCACTTATAGATGGAAAAAGACCTTTCTACTTCCACTGAAGTGAGCGGAGTGAAGTTGTACATTAAAATACCGTCCACATCTGTTCCTTCCGAAATTATGCTATTATTATTTTTTTATTAGCAAACTCAAATTGCTCACAAATTAAAATAACACAACAGAACATTAGAATGACATTAATGACTTTGTCATGATATTTCAATGTTAAATATGGCATCGTTAAATAGAGTTATTGTCTATCTAAAGAGGTATGATATCATATCAGTTATATTACTTTCATATGGATATATGTAATAATATGCTTATCATTTAAAGAGGCTTGCTATACAATTAATTTGTTTTGCTAGTTATGTAAAGATCTAAATAGAATAATTTAATTCGTTATTCAATTACATCACATCTGCCATTGAATGACTACGTAGGTATGTCCATATTATGCAAACTCTTAAAACAGCTCACCCTGTCCGAGGTCTGCTTATAGCGTAGCGTAGTTTTATTTATGGATTATTTTATATAAATCAGACAATGATATTCCGAAATATTCATTCGTGTTGACGTGCGCGGGTGCAACGTTGGGCATATCGGGCTAACATTAGCGCGCAACAGAAACAAAATATTGCGGGCTATGACCGCCGAAATAAGTTAAATACAATCAAACCTATCGCATCACATTCACCCTCGCACACCTGCAGATTACATAGTTTTGGCCAACAATCCTGTGTTACATAACCGTTTTTGGACGATTCATCGCCACAATAATCGATGGGCCGACACTTTCTTGCCTCGGTCCGCATTCCGCGGGCTCGCTCCCGGCTTTCACGCAATGACGATTTGCGAGGGTCGGTAGAAGTTCTTCTGCGTTACTTGGTTATTACACAGAATAGATAATAGTACTTACAGTTATTATGAGTCCCTGGCATGGTCGACACAAGTCGAATATCCATATAAACTTAGTTTGTCACTTCTCATGATAAAACGGCTCACCGGAATTACATGAAACTTTATATACAGAATGGGCTCGGAAACCAGTTTCTGTTGCTAGAAGTTAAAAAGAAAAAAAATAGAGCGTGTATAACGTTTTTCGTACAAAGTTTGAAATTGTTTCATTTTTTTCTATTATAAACTTATAATTGTTAGCGGATGTCATTGTGTATGCACTGTTTGTCGTTATAAAATGAGAAAAAGAGACATACTACGTTTGTATGGAAAATCAAGCATTATGGCGACCCTTATAAGTGGTCATATATACTCAAAATCTTTGTATTCTAGCTACACTAATATTATAAAGAGGTAGAGTTTGTAGCTTTGCAAGTTACAATGCGGGAGGAATTCTGATCCGATATCAAAACTTTTTAACCATTTTCTAGAATGGTGAATACACTAATAATTACCGTAGTGACATTTATTACATAAAGTGTGTTACCTAGGCATATTATTTTGAGATTTTAAGAGTTGCAATACCTACCCTTACAGGGTCCCATGTTGGACTGTTAATTTTGTTAGACCACCTGTATGCCAACATGAAAGCAATAAAGTTATTTCTATTTATTTCTATTTAATACGTGAGTTGAACCGTGTAATTATTAGTATTATTTCTAACGGGTGTGAAGTTAGCAACCTAAAGTTAGCAGCCTATGATAACCCGACCAAATGAAAAAGTCACAGTTTTAGTAATTTTTTAAATCACAAAATATGAGTCATCCAGCTTACTAAACGAGTTATACCTTGAGTAAAATGCATATTCTATATTCCTAGCGACGCAGAGAACAAACAACAGTCAAAATACTACATTTCCGTAAGGCAGCTAACTTCACACGATAGCTGCCTAAACAAAACTTGTAATTTTTTTTTTCTACCTGTGAAGATGTCTAGATTACACTTTCTGTCTATGATCATTTTAAAATGTATCAAAAAAGCTTTTAATCAAGGTATGTCTCGACACGATTGAAAGAGCCTGGCTACATCAAAAACACTTCAGAAAGTTAGCAGCCTACATGTCTCACGAAAGTTTAAATTCGATTAATGGTGAATAAGTTTTTGAAACGGAAATAAGTTTCTGTAAAACAATATAGGTAAGTACTTGAACTTATATGTTCTTTGTGTTGTTTCAGGTATGTCTTACAAATGCATCCTCTGGTGAATACACGTTACAATCACCGTGGTAGTTCGTGACAGTTTGTTCGTCGGTTATCAGTTGGTATGTCAGTTTCGGACCTGTTCAACAATGACATTTAACTGCAATCCAAGATGTGTCATCTAGTATCTTATTGAAGACGCAAGAGTTATTTTGATTCATTCATCTTAGTTGAACTGAAGCCTAATCGCATATTTCTTTAAGAGAGTAATGTAATATAAGTACTATTGTGGGCGGCATGATGGTAAAAAATACTTTATTATGTTAGCTTTAAGGTACATCGTGGATTAGCATAATCGTTCAGTGCCTAACTGAAAATAAAGAGGTTAAATAATTTCTTAGCCAAGCTACCAACTTAATAGTTAATATTTCGTCCGCCTGCGCGTACGCAGTGTGTCAAGCGTCCAGCGGCCGTTACGGAGTGAGTATCGTAACGGGACCCCGTGCCAATTGGCGTTCATTTACTATGTTGATCTGGACAGCATTCCGCAGGTCTGTTAACATGGCCGTGATATCACAGGTGATGTTCCTGAGGGTAAGCATTGGGAGGCGATTCGACGTAGGTGATGCGTGTTTACAATAACCCTCCTCTCCTTCGGCAGTAGGGTAAAAAGGCGATCCGCGATCGCATCGCGCGCGCCGGTGTCGCCTAGACAAAATATGGCTTTCCCTACGAAACCCGCGTGGCGTTCATGTACAAAATTTTCAGTCACACAGAGAGGCGTTACCCCTCATTTTTCTATTAGATAATATTAAATAACGAAAGTTAATGGTTCATTTATACTTAAACCAGAACTAAACAAGTCTATTGTTGTAAACTAGTGTGTCTGTGAGGTGTAGAACACTTTATTGCAAATTTCGAAAAAAAATCCTTAGTTTTTTTATTATTATTATTGAACCTGCTCTCAAAATTTCACGAGAAACGGTTGAAAAATGCGGCCTGTAGACAGCCGAACAGACGTCGGACACACAAACTGAGAATATTCTTCGCTTCGCTCGTTCGTTCAATTTGATTCCATGCACGGAATAACCTAAGACATTCATGTTACCTACAAATGCGAGGAACGTCTCTTGGACTACGTAATACATTAATTTTGTATTAAGCAGTTACGCTGCTAACGAAATTATACATTTTTAAATAAAGGAAAAATTGAAAAATTTAATGCTCCGAGCCGGATTTGAACCGGCGGCTAAGGCGTTGTAGGAAGGAACTGATTGAGGAATTTGGTGCCCGAACCGGATTGTTCCGATAGCTCAGTTGGTTAGTAGCGACGGGCCATGAATACCTGTGGTCGCCGGTTCGAATCCGGATCGGAGCATTAAATTTTTAAATTTTTCCTTTATTTAAAAATGTGCGTAATACATGTTAAGACGCTGGCAACACCAAAATGCCCTTGAGGATTCGGGATACCGCGCACACTGTCTATTTGTATCGGAGTTTCGGAGTACGAGAGCGAGTGTTATTGGGCGGCCAGGGGCCGTAGACAAGGTTACAATCGACAAGCGCTAACGCTAACGCTAACGAATAAAATGTATGGCAATCTGTCATTGGCCGACGAAACACTTTTCGTTAACATCTGTCATTCCCATACATTTTATTAGTTAGCGTTAGCGTTAGCGCTTGTCGATTGTAACCTTGTCTAGGCCCCCAGGTCTTAGAAGATAATAATAAATAAATATTGATATAAAAAAGTGTGGATTATTTGTGAAATATGACTCGTTAGCGGTTTAGGTATGAATATGTTGACTTCATGTTTTTAATTGCAGACCCATACGTCAAAACAAGAAAACATAGAACCGATTAATGATGATTTTAAGACCAATCTTTGCAATTATTTTCTATCGAGCCGATTTCGTCCAATTATGTATTGAGACCGTCCACGGTCTTTGAAATATGATGAATATTAACATATATTTTTTTGATGCGCTAGAACAAGTAGTTTTTCTTAAAAAACTGCTTAAATAACATCAATTTCAACAAAAATAGGTCTTGTCAGCCTCTTAACCACCTTACAAAATTGGCTATTTCAGGCTCGGCGCTGGGCATTGATATTTAAATGCAAGAACTAGCTCCACACTGGCGAATAGGGATGGCGACACTACGAGTAAATATAAGAATCAATAATGTTGTATTTTCTCGAAAAAGGATGAAAAAAACAACGCAAGATATTAAATAATCACTAAGTTATAGTAGGTATCTAAAATTTTAAGACCCCAATATATTCTGTCCCATTTCCGCAAAACGCACCTTCATATGAAACAATTTTCATTTACTATGACGCTCGAGGATCGTCGATTATTTATTTAACATTAAAACGGTTGTAGCTTCGTAATTTTTTGAGATATTTGAATTGGATGTTCGTCATTAGGCATATTTTGTTGCCTTCTTTCTTTTGGAGTAATAATACATTTCTGAGTCCACAGTCCTATTCGCAGGCAAAAGCTAGTACTAAACAGGGCCCATGACGACACATATGCGTCAGACCGCCGTAGTCGCTTTCCGCTACATACGAGGAAAACCACAGGATCGGCTACGAGCGTAGCGCGTAGCGATTCTGGGCAATGAATGTGTTCGTGCCTTGAACCCCGCCAGTCTGTAAGCAAATATAGGTAATCGCAGCCAATGGTCATTTGTGGTCAACAGGAAACGCATACAATTCATCTGTTGATGTTCAAAAATACACTTTATGTCAAAGGAATAGGGTCGTGGTTACGTAAGACGTAATATTTAACTATGTGAATGCATTATGTTTGAGTAAAGTCGTTCAAATGCATACTTACAATTTGCTTGTTCGTTCTTCATATAGTTGGACATTTCGTAATACCTACTTTACTGCTTAAGGGGGAGTATCCACCAGAGATGCGAAGCTGTGTATCCATGTGCGAAAACTGTAATTTTTATAATATGGTTTATAAAATATCGCGATATTGGAGTAGGTTAAGTACTATCATTGTACCAAGCTTTTTTTTGGCAAAAAATTACTGACTGTCGAGTTTGTTTCAGCGTTTCTTCTTAACAGGCAGGCCAGTTGGCTTTCTTTCTTAGAAACGCTGCTAGAATTTTGACTTTGAAAAGTGCCCTACATGCAGAATAAAATTCATTTATTTTATTTATAAAATATTTTTTTTCATTTATTTCGATGATCGCGATAAAACGTAGTGGTTCATAATTATTGTTGATAAACAAAATCAAGAACCAATCGTAATTTACGAGTATTTAAATTATTGTTTGATGTTTAGTTCACAGTGTATGATTAATACAAATAAAGAGAACTTAACCTAAATTAGTCTTGATTTGATAATTTCTTCACAGTTTTGTTTCATTACGACGCTTTAAAAAAACTGTGCTCTCCTTTCTTAAAGATCTACTGTAGTCCCTCGGGAAAACTACATTTAACAATTGAACTGAATTACCTAAACCACCAGGTTACAATCAGCAGGCAAGCCTACGGACAGCCATCCACCGTTGCCATTGGACGCTTGCAATTCCAGTCACAAGCCCACTGTAATCAGTCCGCTTGTAAAAAGCTCAAGTATGACGACTTAATCCGTCCTTCAAGTACAGTCAGCTCCAGGAATCGCATTAAACGCTTGTTAAAACTGTCGCAGTTAACGCTAACTGGTACAGTTAGTCTGAGCAATCAGCGTAATTTAACTGGTATTCACATTATGATCCTCATTGTTTTCTATTTAGCCCAGTGCATGCTTCACATACTTGTATTGCGTTGCGTCAACACAATTTAAAGTGACGGTTAACGTTAAATATTTAAAGTGACGGTTAACGTTAAATATTTAAAGTGACGGTTAACGTTAAATATTTAAAGTGACGGTTAACGTTAAATATTTAAAGTGACGGTTAACGTTAAATATTTAAAGTGACGGTTAACGTTAAATATGGCGCCAGCAACTCTTGTTCCATAGAGCACTGTTAAAGTTGTTATAATATTGTACCTAACTATAAATAGTAAGTTTACTGTATAAGGTTTAATATTTAGGAGAGATGTGCGGCACCACCGGAAGGCGCGGCGTGGGTAGGCCCCCCACAAGGTGGACTGATGACCTGGTAAAGGTCGCGGGAGTCCGCTGGATGCGGGTGGCGCAGGACCGGTCATTGTGGGAGGCCTAGGTCCAGCAGTGGACGTCTTTCGGCTGATATGATGATGATGATATGATGTGCGGTGCGAGACTGTGATGTTATATATTTCACACCACGCATGCTTGACACAGATAAATAAGGATGAGAGAACGAAACCGCTAAGGCAATGACGATGAAAATATACATAGTTCATTAAGAATGTATAATATAACAAGTGATATCGATGATTTTTCGAAAAATCCGACTGCTGTTTTACAAATATTCTAGCCTATGTCACTCCCACTTAACCCTTAAATGCATGATTTTTTCAAGTTGTTCAAGAACGTAAGCCTTTTTTTTTATCTGTGAGATGTCTAATGCTTTGTAGACATTTGGCAACACTATGCATTTAAGGGTTAAGAGGTATCCAACGACCCCTCATTTGTCGAAATCCGTCGAACGGTTTAGGCTGCAGGCGTGCAAAAGAATAAGACATATACACATACATACACTCCTCTCCTTCGGTAGTCGGTAATCAAAGCATGGTTGAGGTTACTCTTCTACCAACAAACTAGCATGAAATTTAGAACATAATTTAAATAATCATGTACTTGGGCCAGTTTTATAACGGTCCGTTAGACCTTATATTGGTATGTACTGATGTAAAAGTGAAATCAAAATATTTTTCAATAAACCCATCGGCTTTTTCCAAATTTCACTCTCACGATTACGAGGAATCCACGACAAATCTCCACGAAATCCGTCTAGCAGTTTGGACTTAAGCACGCGTGAAATTTAATTTTTCACGTCACTGCTTGGAAATGTAGCAAAAGATAGTCAGAATTCAGGCTTCAAAGCCGGGATTAGATGGACATCGCACGAACAGGCCAACTATGAATTCAAACTGTCCAACAATGTTATTGTTGGACAGTTTGAACAGCGATTCGCTCAATCACATAATTATTTGCGATTTCCTCGCAGTAGGCGTGAAAAGCACTATGTAATGTCTCGACCAAAAGTGCAATAAGTAGATGGACTCGTCTCCTTCGAGGTCCTCACCTAGCGGCTCGGACCTCGAACCCACTCGTCCATCTATTGCCTACTTTCTAGCCTTTATAACAATGTACTATTATTGTCCACATACATACGCTCGAAAAACATAACCCACCTCCTGAGGAAGAATACAGAGATACTTGATCCGACATTAAATCAACTGTGATCTTCATAAACCGGGCCAAAATAATGACTTTGGGTCTGAAGTAAAATTGAAATAAAATAGCTATATCGGCGATAAATGATATCGTGTTGAAAGTAACAAATCGATACATGCAATAATTAGAAAAATGATTGCTTGTTCAGTTCACGTTCAATTATATTATGCAAATGACAGCCACATCATAGCGTGCGATGGCGTTAACGGGAAAACGGTACAATTATGGGTATTATTGCGTATTTGCAACCTCTTCCCGTTTTTGTGCTAACCGCTAACTTCCGTAGCTTTCTCAGAGGACTGAATGGAAATATTATCATTTAGTATTAGGGATTTAATGAAACTCAGTGAAAGATATGCATGTAACTTATTTAAATCTTAGTTTAGCGTCTTTCGGGTTTTTAAAGGCCTGATAACGAAACAAAAATCAGTTTTTTTGTATATAAAGGAATTGAGGAATTGCCTTAAGCTCTCAGATAAGTAAATAATTAGCTGTTCTATAAGTGAAATAACTGCAAAGAAGATATATTGTATAGACGTATTTTATATCAAAATTTTCAGCGAAAAATCGTCGTTTTCCACAAGTGCTTTGATTATTTATTCACGTTTAAAAAATATATACAATTACTATATTTGTAGACCTTTTACGTAGAAAACGTATTTTTTCAAGAGGTTGATGAAATTACAACGTTTTCGAGTGGAAGCCACAATATTACATCTTCTACGCGGTTTGTACGAGACTCTTATTAATTTGCTGTTGTTATGTAAATACTCATACTCATGCTCGTACACAATACACGAAACAAGCCCCTGTTATAGTCGAAAACCTTCAAATAACTAGACGTTCTTATTGAAATCGCCACTAGCACTTGTTTTATGAATTATGAAACATAATATGCTACAATTAAGAACAAGGATTTCTGACTAGTGGAAACTATCACCTGATTTACATACCTGGTTATTTGACGCTCTATATTCAATTGAATTGACTGCACTTTTAGTGTAATACTTTTGTAATTTTACGCTAAGATAGGCCAGCGTCTATTTGACTAAGCGTACGGCCCGCCTGATGGTAAGCGGACACCGCGGCCTATAGACGCATGCAACTCCAAAGGAGTAACATGGGCGTTGCCCACCCTTGATATGTTTGAGGATTCGCCGTGTTGACAGCTGAAGGAACAAATACCCTCGCTC
This sequence comes from Epinotia ramella, assembly GCA_947578815.1. Taxonomy (NCBI): domain Eukaryota; kingdom Metazoa; phylum Arthropoda; class Insecta; order Lepidoptera; family Tortricidae; genus Epinotia; species Epinotia ramella. Next base: position 1,300,089 of record OX388203.1, read on the forward strand.
TCAACACAGCGCATCCTCGGGAGCTCTGATTTAAAGTATTGAATTGGAATCTGATTGAGAATTGTCGAGCGCGTGTCCTAGTCCTGATGCCTTGAAATTTCAAGTGTCTCTGTTTGGCCTTATGATGGACTGGTAGAGAATGCCATTTGGCATTAAGTCCGTCATTTGTACATTATTTTCGTTTTGTGCAATAAAGTTTAAATAAATAAATATGGGAGCAAGCTTGTACGAGAGCTACGAAACTGATTCCAATCCGAATGTAAGCTCAATAGGACCCTAGGGTTTTAATTTAACACATCTAGATGTAAACACGTCATACTCGTATAAATATCGGAGCCTTTAGATATACTCGAGCATCAACTATTTATAACAGCATCTCGAAATTGGTTACAATTTTATATGTTATTTCGAAATGTCCTAGATCTAGCCATTCATGCAAATATGAAATCGTGAAGTACCATAAGACGCCCCTCCATTTTTTTCATAGCCTATATCGGGGTTCAACTTCTGGGCAAAGGCCTCTCTCATTGAATGCCATGACTCCCTGCGTTTCATAGGCCAATGTAAAAAAGGTTTTACTAGGGCTTTCTATCCAACCTTATGGAACTCGGTGGGGAAATGTAGCATTTCTAAACTGATTATTTACAGTTCTAGAACCACCCATTTAATGATAGAGGTAGCTGCTACATTTTACCACGTTGATTTGAATTAAACTAGCCGTAATGGAACGAGTTTATTTCGATACGCAAAACCTTGTTGGGCCGCAATTAGAAAATCAATTTATTGCGGATCACCTTGGGATTTTATAAGGTTAGCATTCTTACGCACTCCAATTATGGCGAATCGATTTTACTGTCAATTAATTTCAAAGTCTCATACCAAATAGTTACGATCAATGTCACTGTGTTCGTTCAACAGATTATATTTCGTCGCTTCATTCTTCAGATATAATTATTAACCAGGTAGTTTCTTTAACTTGCTAGGCAACGTCACACGATTTTTAGAGTCATTTTTGTAAAAAAGTACGTCTATTGACTTTTATGTCCCCCGCTCTTGACCCAATGAGTTCCTAACCGCCATATTTAATCCTCATTCCTTTTTCGTGCGTGGCAACGAGCACACCTTCGCAAAAATGCCGAAGCCAAAGCGTAGTACTCGTGAACAAATCGAACGTTATAAAAGAAAACTTGAAGATTTAGAAAGTTACAACGTTAAAAAGAAACGTCGTCGTAGACTCCCATCTTCAGATGAGTCCGATAGTGATCAGCAAGGTAAGACACAGTGATTTATTCCCTTACCTTCGTAGTAAAAATATAATTTTACGATGAAATCGTAATTTTTTTATCACAATACGAATGTGACCTATTTTCGTAACTTACGTTATAAGTAAGACAAATTAGACTTTAATTGTTGTGATTCTACCCTCTTATTAATAAAATTACGCCAGGGTTAACTGCGAGTTAACTGTGGCAACGAGATCAACTGCGAGTTGATTTCGATTAAAATAAAAACTAAAACGTGCAATCTATAAATAGATATACACGTTCACCACGGTATTGTCTGCGAGACAATGTCAGAGGTGATAATATGTACCATCTGCGATGATGTTCTAAGTCCTGTTTACTTATTTTTAGGTGAAAATCACCTTCAAAACCAACAAACAAACTCTGCGATTGAAAGCTATCCATCACCAATTGAAGAAATCAATTATGATGATACAGTGTTAGAAACACAATTGGACGGGCAAGGACAAGAGCTGCCAGAGCCTTGTCTTCAACCGATCGCGAATAGTCTCGATCCGCGGCCGGAGCTACCGGCCGTGGCTGCCGGCCCGACCGCACCCGCCCCCGCGCCGACTGCACCCGCCGCCGCCCCGACGGCGCCGACGCCTGATCAGGCAGAGCCTCCCGCTCAACCCGCGCTTACTACTGGCGACCAGTCGTCTCTGGACCCTGTGCTGCTTGCAGCTTTGGGAGAGTCCTCTTCCGATACACCTGAATACGGAACAAGTATTCATGACAGTCTTGCAAATTTATGGTTGCCTCTCTTAAAGAAGGGTATGGCTAAAGACACAAAGGACAAAATACTTAAGGAATATTTAATTCCAAACAATTGCAAATTATTGCAAGCGCCAAAGCTAAACGCCGAGATATCGGCTGCTGTGTCGGAGATTGTACGCGGGCGTGACAAAAAATACGTTGCAGTACAACAACAACTTGGTCAAGGCATCGCCGCTGTAAGTCGAGCCATGGATGTCCTATTAAAAACTGACAACAAGGTTGAGGCCCTCAAATACTTGAGTGATGGCTGTCGTATTCTATCCGACACACATAACTTCTTGACCAAGGACCGAATCAGATTAATCACACCTAGCCTAGAGAAAAGCTTTCTCCACGTTATTCAAGACGCCGAACGGGATGAATCCCTTTTTGGCAGTACTTTATCTGAAAAAATTAAGGCCAGCAAGGCTATCGAGAGACAAGGTCAACAAATAAAGAAAAACATCAGTGCACCAAAGGCTAGCACTTCAAATACGACGAACACCCGGGCCTCCACTTCACAGGGAAACTGGTCCGGTCCTCCCCGTTATTCGTCGAACAGGGGGGGAGCGCGCGGAGGAAATCGCAAGACGAATCCCCCACCGGCGACGCGTCGCCCGTACATCAACACTGCTGCCTCGATGAGGCCGCCGGCGCAGAGCAAACCACGGACTTTGACACATCAGTAGCCCAGGTACACGCCGGCCGATTAGCAAACTTTTTTCATAACTGGTCAAAAATTACAACTAACCCAACTGTTCTATCTTGTATTGAACTCGGATTAGCCATACCGTTAAGCAAACCGGTATCTCAGTCTATGACACCTAGTTTTAGTCTGACGCCAAATGATTCAAATTTAATGGGCTTGGAAATAAATAAGCTAATAAACCTAGGAGCCGTGAGAAAATGCATTTCCAGGAATGATCAATACATTTCTAGTACTTTTTTGGTTCCAAAACCTAATGGCACTAGACGTTTTATATTAAATTTAAAATCTTTCAACAAATTTGTGACCAAGTCCCATTTCAAGATGGAGGATTATCGGACTGCTTCCAAACTTATACCACGTAATGGTTACATGGCTACAATCGACCTCAAAGAGGCCTATTTACTTATTCCTATAAACGAGGCAGATCGAAAGTACCTGCGTTTTCAATTTGTACCTTATGGCTCAACTGAAATTCAACTATATGAATTTACGTCAATGCCTTATGGCTTGTCCGTAGGACCCAAGGTGTTTACTAAAATTATGAAAGAGGTGGTAACACATTTAAGGCGACAGGGATTTAAATCCGTCGTATACTTAGATGACATTTGCTGTATTGGAGATAATTACGATGATTGCGTTAATAATGTTAATGCCACCATTAACCTATTAGAATATTTAGGTTTCATTGTTAATAGGGACAAGAGTGTGTTACAACCCTCTCAAAATTGCAAATTCTTGGGATTCAATTTTGATTCACGAAATTTGATCATAAGCTTACCCCTAGATAAACGTGAAAAGATTTATCACTTGGTTGATAAATTCATGAAATTACCTCGATGTACCATTCGAGAGTACGCTCAGCTGATTGGTGTTCTTATCTCCGCCTGTCCTGCCACTAATTATGGTTGGCTTTATACAAAATTGTTAGAACGACATAAATTTCTAAGTCTTCAACAACATGACGGTAATTATGAAGCCAAAATAAATCTTCCAGTTACTATCCTGGATGATTTATGTTGGTGGAAAGATAACATTTACACGACTTTTTCACATATGCGAACTTCAAGTTTTAAATTCGAAATTTATACAGATGCGTCAGGAATTGGCTGGGGCTCTGTATGCGGAAATAATAGTACAGGAGGGCATTGGAAGGCAGTTGAGAAGGAACACCACATCAACTACTTGGAACTTTTGGCAGTATTTTTAGGTCTAAAGAGCTTTGCAGGAAATGAAACTGATTGCGTGATTTTATTAAGAGTAGACAATACTACTGCCATCAGTTACATTAACCGTATGGGTGGTATTCAATTTCCATACCTTAACGATCTGAGTAGACGAATTTGGCAATGGTGTGAAATGCGAAACATAATCCTGTATGCGTCTTATGTTAATACAAAAGACAATCGAGCCGACGAGGCATCTCGAAAGTCAAACCTCGATACAGAGTGGGAATTGTCTGACCACGCTTTTCAGACCATTGTCACGTGTTTCGGCCAACCCGAAATCGATCTTTTTGCATCTCGAGCCAATGCCAAATCGGATATATTTGTGTCTTGGTTCCAAGAGCCTGATGCTTTCGCTGTTGATGCGTTCACAATCAACTGGAGTGACTATTTTTTCTATGCTTTTCCACCGTTCTGTTTATTACTAAAATGCATACGAAAAATTATTGATGATGAGGCAAACGGTATTCTTGTTTTTCCGTATTGGCCTTCCCAGGCTTGGTTCCCCATGTTACAAAAGTTATTCGTCTCAGAAATTATATTTTTCAATCCGGGTAAATCACTACTCCGATCTGATTGCAGACGACCACACCGCTTGCACACCAGCCTTACCCTGGCGGCCGCGACGTTATCAGCGCGGCCTTCTCGCGCCGTGGCGTTCCACTAGAAGCGATCCCATTATCGTTAGCTTCTCTTTCGGAGAATACAATTAAACAATACAATGTATCCTTAAAGCTCTGGTGGGAGTTTTGCAATAATAACGGCCTAGAGCCTACAAACTCGTCAGTGTCGTCTATCATTCAATTTCTAACGAGTGAATTCCATAGAGGTTGCGCGTACGGAACGCTAAACAGTCATCGGTCCGCATTGTCTCTTTTGTGGCCCGGTCTAGGATCTGATGACCGCATCAAAAGATTGCTTAAAGGCGCGTTTAGATTAAAACCTAGTCTACCGAAGTATAGTAACACTTGGGATCCTCAAGTAGTTCTTGATCTGGTATCTAATTGGTATCCCAACAAAGATCTTTCCCTAGAGATGATAACGAAAAAACTTGTTATCTTACTCGCCATTTGTACAGCACACCGAGTGCAAACTCTCTCATTAATTAAAATCGAAAATATTCGTATTTTAGAGGATGTTATTCAAATTTCAATACCTGATTTAATCAAAACATCTGCGCCCGGTCGAGAACAACCACTATCCCTAGTAGCATTTTGCGTTGGCCAACCGTAGCTAACGGTTGGGAAAAAGTTGGGAAATCGTTAGTAGCAATCTAACGAATTGCCAACAATGGCCCTAATGCTATTTATGGTTCATTTTCCAACTGCAAAACCATACAAACATCTAACATAGGCCCTACCACAGTTATCGGTTGGGTTACCAACAAATAATCCATACGAACAAACGACGTAGGCCCTACTACCGTTTTTGGTTAGATTTCCTACAAAAAATCCATACGAACAGCCAACATAGGCCCTACTGTAGTTTTGGTCGGATTTCCAACTGAAAATCCCATACGAGCAGCCAACATAGGCCCTACTGCAGTTTTGCGCAGCGTTCCCAACAAAAAAACCATACGACTATACAACGTAGGCCCTACCGCCGACTGAGTTGGCTTTCCAACTGAAAATCCCATACGAGCAGCCAACATAGGCCCTACTGCAGTTTTGCGCAGCGTTACCAACAAAAAAACCATACGACCATACAACATAGGCCCTACCGCCGACTGAGTTGACTTTCCTACCAAAAAATCCCTACTAGCAGCCAACATAGGCCCTACTGAGGTTTTGTACGGCGTTCCGAACAAAAAATCCATACGATCATGTAACATACAACCTACCGCGGTTTTGGTCGGATTTCCAACAGAAAATCCCATACGAGCAGCCAACATAGGCCCTACCGCCGACTTAGTTGGCTTTCCTACCAAAAAATTGGAATTTAGCGCTATCTCGTGTCGAGTAGAGGCATTGCTCATCTGTCACGGGCCTGGACATTGGCTAAACAAATACTTTTTACGCTATTCATCACCAGAGAGCACATAGCATTAGTACTATTGCATATTGAAAACAGCATAGGGCCAACAGTGGGCCACATAGGAATCCAATGGCAGCGGGAGGAGAGGGGAATTCGGAAACAAAGTGCGGTGCGGGGGGCGGTGTACAGGAGCAAGCGCGGCGCGCGAAGTCGATCGGCCATTTTGTTATCGATCTCCATCGTGAATAGTGCGTGTAAACGTATACTTAGTGGTTATATTTTCTTTTGAGTGCGTGCGTGCATGGTATAAAGTATTACTTGTTTTTGAAAGGGTTGCATATTTACTTAGCAAATATATATAAAAAATAGTGTGCAAGTTAATACTTACATGTTATATTCACTAATCAAATAACAATATATCGTGTTTATTAAGCAATCATTTCAAAATCACGTTCAGTATGATCAAAGTGGTGGAATTTAATGATTCTGATGGTGACGGCGTGGTCTTAGTGTAATACTTATGTAACAGAAGAGTGGATTACGCCTCGGAAGAAGGAGTGCCTTTGGCCTCCTCATAAAATCGTCAGTACAGTACCTATGCCTCACAACTAAAATATTACCGGACGAGAATTGACATGTGTATCCCATTAAACGCATATTGTACGAGACAGGTGAGTTAATATTAGTTAATTTAATTTTTAAATCACAAGGTCAATTTAGTTTTGTAACGTCGTGTGTTCATTTTGATTTAATATTTGTTCAAAACTGATGCTGGCAAAAGTTCGAGCTGCCATTTCTCTATAAGTACATAGGTAATAGTTTTAGCTAATTGTCGTTTTTATGTAAAGGTTAGTTTTAGCTATTTCATCACAGTCCTCTTTGTCTGTGTCATTTAAATGTGTGTTCATCTCTCTTCTAACAGATGGCTGCGTCCTTGTCAATTGGCTGCCGAAACTGGCCAGTGTGGCGCGACATTAAAGTTGCTGAATAATCCGGCGTCTAATTAACTTATTTGGACCTTGCGCGATGAGCGGACCATTGGATTTTTGACACCTGAACCCACTGAAATGACGGAGTGCAACTGCTCGGAATCTGAGGTCAAAATATGTTAGTCCAGTCATGACGTTGACAAATTTGGGCTAGTATGATGCCTTTTATGGCCCGCCATAAAGAATGTGTCCCTTTCTCACTTTCATACTTGCTAGAACGTGATGAATGCTTTAAGGCCGGTCAAAAAGCATCGTGCTATAGGGCCAGCATTCAAATACAATTAATTATAATAGAAACATATCGATTATAAATCGAGGTTGTCTTTTTTTCCTTACAATAAAATTATAAACGTATTATGTGAAGTTTTATTTTACGGTCTAGCTGTACAAAATGATGGTAACGCAAGTAAATGTGAAAAGTCTCAGAAGGCATTTAAATCTCCGTTAACAGTTAATGTGCAGTTACGTTTGTAAATTCGGTTATTTAAAGACGTTTACTTTGTATGTTACAGATGTTTATTCTCACGAAGGCGGTTTGTGAGTATTATGCACATGCACATTATTGTGTGCTCGGCCAATATAGAATCTCTCTCGAGATTACGCACCTAGAAACCATGGACATGTGCACTAAATAGGTACCACCCCACAACAAATGTACGATCCCTACCGACCACGAGCGACGCCGGGGCGCACATTGTAAGTGCCAAAGGAAATTGAAGCTTCTCTGCTGTAGTTAAATTCCACTACTCGCAGGTGGCAAGCTGCGTAAATTCCGTGCAAATATGGAATTTAACTACAGCAGAGAAGCTTCAATTTCCTTTGGCACTCACAATGTGCGCCCCGGCGTCACCCGGTCAGTGGAGATCGTGCATAAGTAAGACCAACCCGCCTTCGTGAGATAAACAACTGTACCTAACCCTACTAACTGCCAACGGCTATTCTACAGTTGGTACAGAGTGCTTTTATTTTGTAGGCCCTTCTTCGCAATGTTGCTTTAGGTCCAACAGTCGGAAACTGTGGTTGGCCCAACATAGTTCTCGTAGTAATGTTGCTGTAGGCCCTACTTTGCAAATGTAAATTGGCCCTACAACCGGAAACGGTGGTTGGCCCAACGTAGTTGTCGTAGTAATATTGCTGTAGGCCCTACGTTGTAAATGTAAATTGGCCCTACAGCCGGAAACGGTGGTTGGCCCAACATAGTCATCATAGTAGGCCCAATGTTGGGAGACATCGTTGGCTTTACCGAAAACAGGTGTTTCACTCGCAACGGTTGACCAACCATTCGGTGATCAATGGCCCTACGAAATGCCAACTTAAAATGCTACTAGGGATTGTATTTGCCTTATTTTAAAGACAATTTAAGTATTTGCCCTGCCCTAACTCTCAAAGACTATATTTTGGTAACACAAAATAAGAGAATTAGAAATCATGGTGCACTATTGCTGACATACAAAGCTCCCCACAGAGCAGCCACGAGTCAAACCGTGGGCCGGTGGATACGCCAGGTATTAGGTGCGGCGGGCGTGGACGTGTCCAGGTTCGGAGCGCACAGTACGCGACACGCGTCCACGTCGGCCGCGCGAGCCGCCGGCGTGTCCATAGAAATTATCCGCAAGGCGGCTGGATGGACAGCATCGTCTCAGACCTTTTCTAGGTTTTATAACAGGCCCTTAGAAGACGGAAACAATGGTATCTTTGCAAGATCTGTGTGCCTTAGACGTAATACGTCAAATTGATTATTTGTTAATTGTTATCGATAACAAATTATTTTGTTATACTTACCTATCAAAAACATAAGAATTTGATTTATCTTATATTATTTTGTATCTTCAAAATAAATGAAAGACATTCATTATAATGTTGTGTTTTAACTTATAATTAAACCACATATCAACAAGAAGCAAAACTTGCTTCTCTAAAACTCTACCTGGTTAATAATTATATCTGAAGAATGAAGCGACGAAATATAATAGATGATCAAACGAACTTCTTGAAGTGAAGTTCGATCACTATTATGTGAGTCGCTTCATTCGAAGATATATTCAGTACCCTCCCTCCCGTGACTTTGTCACATCAGAATTAAGACTTCTGAATCTCCCATATATACAAGTTTTGCTCCTTACTCCAAAGGAATGAGGATTAAATATGGCGGTTAGGAACTCATTGGGTCAAGAGCGGGGGACATAAAAGTCAATAGACGTACTTTTTTACAAAAATGACTCTAAAAATCGTGTGACGTTGCCTAGCAAGTTAAAGAAACTACCTGGTTAATAATTATATCTTCGAATGAAGCGAATCACATAATAGTGATCGAACTTCACTTCAAGAAGTTCGTTTGATCATCTAAATTATACTAGTTTCAATAGTATTTCTGCAATGTTCTGCCGCCAGAGTGCAGCACTAGAACATACCGTAAACCGTTTTTAAATGTCCGTAGGATGCCAAGATAACTCAATACAGCCTTTTTACTATATGAATAATAATAAAATTATCATATTTTAACATATTTTCACGAATTAACATATTTTCACGAATTATTTGATACTAATACATATGACATATGACATGATGTGTCACCGCACCGTGCTTTGTTTACGGTATGTGATAGTGTCGCCCCCTACCCTACACAGAGTTTTGAGTAATATTCCCTATTGGTAGCTAAGCTACCAATAGGGAATATTAAGTAGCTTGCGATATGGCCGTCAATGGCGGCCAATACGCGGTGATTAATACCGATGATTCTGGTTTGCCAGTATTTGCAGCAATACTCAGTATGGAAGCATTATTGAATGGCCCTTTAAACGCGAATTATTTATCGCGTCAGTATTAAAGGGTGGCCAGACGGTAGTTCTGCTTCTTCCATATGCCCATCTCGCTCTATCTTATAGCTGCGTAGCGCTCATACCATCCACCAAGCAGAATCATGTGGTGTGCCTTTAGTCGCGCACAGAGTACCTATTTCTTGTATGTGGGCGGATTTCAAAATCATCCGGATATTCTGCAATATATTGACAATCCTGTGATACCGTCAATATGCATGTGATCCGGATTGTGATATGGGTGGATCATCAGTATTTAATCACCGTGTATTGGCCGCCATTGGAGAACTGTCAATATTTGCTAGGTTTTTGAAATGCGGTAAGTCGTAGAAAATTTAAATAACTGACAAATCCAAAGCCATTAGATTGAAAAAAATATATGTACCTACCCAGGTACATGATATATCAAATTTATTCAATGAAAATTTAAGGTTATGTGTCAAATTGACTCGTAAGCAAGTCTCACATACAAATGACCACACTTTCGCATTTGACATACACTAATTTTTAGCGATTCCTTAGATTATCCAAAACATACAAACTTACAAACGTATATACTTACAAAGCTACAATCTTAGAAACTCCTCTTTAAAATATTAGTATAGATTATTACAAAGTATAGATTGCGTATCCACTGAATCGATTCGCGAACAAAACCCCGTGAACACGAGACAACCTTCTTACGACAAATCTAATTTGTACCGCAAATTGTTAAAGCTACCTCACTATCGTTAAGATTTACGATCTATTGTGACTACTATTAGCCATACATTGTTTGCCCCATTATGCCGATAGAAAACTTCTCATAAACTTGGTCACATGCAATGGGAAAGTAAAAGATTTCTTCCGCACCATTTCCCTGTCACGGTTATCAGCTGTGTCATGTGTGTGGCAGGTTTATTTTATTGTAACAGAAAAAAAACACAGTACCAGTCACTGTAGCCGCGTGGTATCGCGAATTTCAATATGGTGGCCCTGGCTCCAAACCTCAAAAACGACTTATGTACGAAATATCATTTGAAATTTAATAGTGGCTTTTCGGTGAAGGAAAACATCGTGAGGAAACCGGTCTGATCCCGATAACGTCTAGTTCTCCCTCTGGGTTGGAATATCAGATGCCAGTCGTTGTCGAACACTGCTTAATGGATTTACCTAACACAACTCTGCACGTGTCCCCTGGGTGGTGTTAAATGAGCGACGCTTTCGGCGAAATAGGCGCTCCTATAAAAATATCACATGGATATTCGCCTATTCTACAGGTCGCTATACGATTAAATTATAATACTGCTTAATGAAAATGTTGATTATTGATAAAAACCAATGCCTACACTCATATCACCTTGCGAATGCCGTTAGCGTGCATTTCAGAGTATCCGAATACAAAAAGGCAATATATGCGGATGGCTGCGGCCGAGGCGAGTGAAAGACAGAAGGCCGAGCACTCACTCCCGGCAAGGTGATGTTTCACAACCGTGTGTGCTTGTGAAATTGTCTCCGGACATACCTTCCGTTCGATTTTCATGCGGATTCTCAGGAACAGAATACAGGAATACTTGTACAGATTTCCATGTTTGAGGATATCCAGTTTTACAGAAAGTATGCTTTACCGCTCGGCTACAGTGGCTGTAGTTATTTTTTGTGCATTTTTCTATTACCATAGAATATATAAATATTAGGGGACAATCTTACACAAATCGACCTAGTCCCATAGTAAGCTCATTAAGGCTTGTGTTATGGGTACTAGACAACGATATATATAATATATATAAATACATAGAAAACTTCCATGACTCAGAAACAAATATTCATGCTCATGACACAAAATATTTGCCCTTACCGGGATTCGAACCCAGGACCTTCAGCTTCGTAGGCAGCGTCACTACCCACTACGCTAACCGGTCATCAAAATAAAGCACGCTTTACGAAATGCTTGGTTGAGAAACAGCAAATTATTGAAGTTCGAAGTGTAACAATTCTTTTAAAGATTGGGCTTTCTTTCGCGCCAAAATTAAGAATAATTGTGCCGAAAACAAGATTCTTGCGTCACCGCTTTACTCCCGTATCATAGATGCATGTCCATATTATTCTTCTAGAGGTTTTTAAAAGTTTTTGTCGTTTTACTTTGTGGTATACCCGACAGTAATCGTAAACTAAGTAAACCGCAGCCAATATTGGGCTTTCTGGAAATTAGACACGTAATTAAAGAGAGAAAATAATAAGAAATAAAACAGGTTGTATTCAAGACAACCGCCATAGCGGTGCAGATTACGTAGGCAGAGTAATTAAACAAACATGGTTACAACTATCATGTTATACCGGGGAAGATAATGTCGTTAAAGTACGGCGAATTTTGATGAAATAGGGGCGATGCTAACCCTAGAGACGATGGTCGTTTTCGCCCTAGGACGAGCCAGATATATAGCGGTGCAAAAGGAGGGCTCCTGTGCGTTCAGTATGCGATCCTAGTCTTCTGCATGAAAGCGTACATGACGGCTGCAGCGTAGTTTTTAGTGGATATAAATACATGTAACCCAGTCATCCCACGATGACTGGCTACTTGTCTAAAGACATCTAGTTACAAATAAAGTTCACTTTTTTTTTTTTTTTTTTTTTTTTTTTTTTTTTTTTTTTTTTTTTTTTTTTTTTTTTTTTTTTTTTTTTTTTTTAAAGATTTAAAGATTTTTATTGAACTTAATAACAGGTATACCGAATAACAAAACATTCGTAATCGGCTGCAGTAGTCAAAGACTGAGTCGCAGCGATTACGCCCACCTCGGGACACAAAGGACTTAAGTTCTAAAACATTAATTGTGTTGTTCTGATTTATAACCAGATTATATATATAGACAGATATAGACTAGTATTACATGCTAACAGATGATGTGGTAGAACACAATGCGAAAATAAATCTACTACACGTTTGTGCAATAAACTTTAAATAAATAAATATAACCAAAGATACAAAAAAGTGTTAAAAACAATAATAATATTAAATGTTAATGTGTGTGTGTGTGTGTGTGTGTGTGTGTGTGTGTGTGTGTGTGTGTGTGTGTGTGTGGGTGTGGGTGTGGGCGGGTGTGTGGGTGTATGTGTGTGTAACTTGGGTAACTACTAACTGCTTCTAGCAGTATATAGGACATCAATTTCACAGGTGATATTACCTCGCACTTTCGCTGATCCGACTAATCGATGCCGAGCAAGCTGAATCAGCAGCTAATGAAGTCCGTAATTAGAGAGAGAAAGTTCGCGTGCGCATCGGATGTCTCTCTCGTACTCTCGATTGTGTGGAGATCATGTATAATGGGTTATTTATAGGCATTTTTATCGTCACGCTCTGTATAATATTATAATTAATTTCTTCACGCCAATTCTTATGATGGTATCAACTAGCAAGCGGAGTTCGGTACCTTTTAGAAAAATGCAACCGGGGTACAGCTTTGATGAAGTTTCTGGTGTTTCTCGATTCATCCCGTTAAGGTAGGTACTTGATTAAGATTGGATTAACGATTTTTTTCTTATTTGTGGGTACTTCGTTTATTGAATAAATGTGCCAGACTTGCTAGATGGCAGGTACTGTGACCTAGTTGTTCGTGGTTTCAGTAAGTTCAATATTTGCTAGTTACCTACACCTACTTGTTATCCGGAAATTATGACTTTTGATTGGAATGACACTTATTTTCATAATGCGGTTTACAGCTTGTACCGGGGTCAATCAATATGCCTCTGTTAAATGTTAATCCCATAAAAAACATTCCATGTAAAAAACAGGCCAAGTCTCGAAACTCTTCCACCGTAAAAAGTTGTGAGATATTTCGTTGCGCCAAGTCTCAGGCGTTCTTATTAATCTTTATTTGCTGACTGATAAGGTAACTGTCCAAAAATTTAACACCTTAATGCGTTACCTCTATTATGAATATTAAGTGTCATGCGCTGGGACTTCATTGGCTTATTTTGTTTTTTGCTACTGAAATCTAAATCCTCAAGAGTCCACATTAAACCCTTGGTAGCCCTTGAACTTATATATAAAAACATATAAGCAGTGTAGCAACAGCACCATTTTCAATGTCGTCCAACGACTCCGAATCACCGTTTACGGCGAAACTACGCTCTCAAAGATTCGCCGCGGCTATTACAATCAAAAGTGTTTATAATTTACATAAAAAGTGAAGACAGGTTCACGACACGATCAGACAGCATATTTCTATATATGTATAACTAACTGCCCGCGCGGCTTTGCCCGCGTATTGCAAAGCATTCAGGTAAACCTACGGGATTATACAGAGTGTACCAAAAATGGGGTGTGAACCGATTAAGTGCATACAGGTATCGTGTTCTGATAAGAAAAAACGAAAATTCTTTTTTTTTTGACGTGATTTATTTTTACATTTATGTGGAGCAGTCCCCCAGTCAGCCAACGCTCCATACAAATGTAAAAAAAAATCGCGTATTTTTTTTTCTCTTATTTTTAGGGTTCCGTACCTCAAAAGGTAAACACGGAACCCTTATAGGATCACTTTGTTGTCCATCCGTCCGTCCGTCTGTCAAGACCCTTTTTCTCAAGAACGCGTGGAGGTATCAAGCTAATATTTATACCAAATACTCAAGTCTACTGTTCCTTGGAGCTCTAAAAAAATCAAACTTCTAAGCCAACGCAATCAAAAGATACAGCCGTTTATGCCGCAAAAATTTCGAAACTAGCAAGGGAATCAAAACCTACTTCCCGTGAACTCGGAATCTTGAAATTTGGTACGAAGCAACGTCTTAGAGCACAGATAAAGGAAAAAATGCGAAATCCGTAAATTTTGAACCCTCGGTGCGCGAGTCCGACTCGCACATGGCCGGTTTTTTCCTTATCAGAACACGATACCTGATATGCCCTTGATAGGTTCACTCCCCATTTTTGGTACACCCTGTATAGCATATATCCAGAAAGTCCATTCTACCTACACATAAAATATAAGTTTTGAAATCGGATAAGTAGAAACAACAAACTTACAAAGCTCACAGAGTTTTCTTCTTTATAATATTAATATAGATAATTTTATTATAAACACCTTAAGTCAAGTGGATAAGAGTTGTTATCGATTGACAGCTTATACTTTATACAGGTTAGTTCATCACCCTCCTAGCGTTATTCCCGGTTGTGCCCCTAATGGAGCCCGGTGTCCGCTTTTATACAGGTTAGTTACTAATACCGAATATCGTATAGGTAATACATGGAATATTCCTGTGACGTAAGCTCTTTTTAATCCGAGAAGTGTGAAAGTACTCGATGATGCGCCAAATTTCACATCGGCCATGATCGGAAGTATGAATGAACATGCACTACCAAAGCACCATTCATCGTTACGTATGAATTATGAGTTCTGTGGTTACAGCATGTGTGTGTGTATAAACTCGTAAGACCACAGATAAGACACCGCGGCGGACAATAGTAAACTTGTCATTAGCTGTCAAATTTACTATTGTCCCCACCGCTGGCCGCTCCAGTCTGCGAGAGACCTTACGCTTTTACCCACTCCTATACAGCCACCGGATATGCCGTGTTCAAATCACAGATACAGCCGCATATTTAAGACTAGCTTCTTCTGCGAGGCCCCGGGATAAACACTATCCTATATTTTAATCCAGGCTTATCTTCGTCCAAAATTTCATCCAAATCGGTTGAGCCCTTTAAGCGTGATTGAGTAACAAACTTTCGCATTTATAATATTAGTAGGATAGTAGGATTAAGTAAAATATACTTTTATGTATAATCTGGTCAACCATTAATTTACTGGAAGGTAGCAGAGACAAGTTGTATCTTTTTCTTATGGTCACTACTGTCAGTAGTCCAAAGAAAGAGATGTGTATAGCTTCTCTGTTAAATACTAGTCATTGGTGGACATTGATTCCTGGATTCAATATTTCGAAGCCTTCGACGTAAAAAGGTTTGGTCGATGCGTGAGTGAGTAAGCTACTGCCAAAATATTCACAATTCCTGGAGTTTTATATATTTTTGCATGACAACGATAGAACATTACGTAAATAAAAAAATGCCACTTGCTGTCTTGGAAAAAAGGGATGGAAAAAAGTTATAATAGGATTACGACTAAGTAGAGCCCTACTGCAGTTTTGCTAGGGCTTGAAATACTTCTGACCACTTCTGAAGTCACGTAACAGCTCATAATATTGATAGAGATGCCCAATGTAGATATAATCTGTTCGACTGCAAAGTGATCAATAATTAATCCAAACATCATTACCGCCGTGTTGACTGAACACACCATTTGACACTCTGATTGATACATCCAATCCTTACACGTCTTTAATTACCGATTGAGCGATCACTCCATTTGACACTTGGTCAATATGTGATACCAATCGAACTCATGGAACAATCAGATACTTGTAATCAACAGTACACCTTGTTCCGTTACAGTAAGGTTTAAAGTTTGTGTAACTGTTCTATGTAACAATCAATTACATTGCGTAAGACCGTTACGACATGTTCCATGGGTATAATATGTGGCCACTTGTTACAAGCTAGCTGGGATGGTATTCCGTTTGATGGCGATTACAATCAGCAATGGCCGATGTTTATGAGAGATTTGCTGGCTGGTAATGATAAAATCCCTTTTATGCTTATAGCTATAGGCTTTCTGACTGGTAATGATTTGAAACACTGTTATTCTAAAGAACATGTCAGGTTTAAAATACATAAGAAATGAAGCTATTTGTTATCACTGTAGAAAAATGTGGTGCTATTTGTTATCACTGTAGAAAAATAAAATGAAAAACCCAAGCAAAACACGAAAGCCTGTATAAAGTGTGAGGCTCATCGCCATGCCAATTGCCATCGCCTTACGTAATCGGGAACACGTAAAGTATTAAATAGAAAGTGCAATAAAAATAGTAAAATCATCCAGTGAAAGGGTAAAATGGCGGATGCAATAAATAATACATATCAATAAATGGAGGCCGATCACTTGACAAAGAGATGCATTCCTTTAAATAAGGGTACGCTAATGCCAGTTTAAAAATATACACTATGTCTATACTACATATGTATAAATCTACATATCTATATGATTTGTCTTCCTTTAAAAAAAATGTGGGTTATTAAGTTATTGATTAAATCTATATATTGAAAACTTATACTTATCGTAGAAAAAACTTCGTACAAATAAGATAATTTTATCGCTATTGTATCACCTTAATTCATCTCAACAAGGTATTTATCTGTTGTATTCGTGTTATGGCGATTTAATATATTGTTGAACATGCAAGTGAAAGTTTAAATTCCGTATTTAACTTTGCAGAATTTCGCGGTTAATTACTCAAAACTACCTCCAACAGGATGGTGTCGCCATTTCCCACGATTCTAACAATTTCTGCTGCGTATCACCCGTTTCGTATTACCACATGTAGAGTTGCCTATCCACAATCACCTTACCATTTATCTCTAGTACCCATAACTTGACCCCGATAGATGTAAGGTATGTGTGTACTCAGGGATTAGGCATTCTGGTTGTGACGGTGAGTTGCGTTGTGAATGAGTGTGCTAGTTTGCGCCCAGTTGGGAGTTGAGTCACTCATCCGACGACTTTAATTGCCTCAAATGAACTAATGTGGTGCGATCCAATCTAACGTATATAATGGTCTTTATTGTGGTCAGTGACCTGTCGTTTAGTTGGATGTGGGCGTTTATACTTGGATGTAGTGTCGTTATTTTATGATATTACAATATTTTGTTAGTAAGTTAACGTAAGTTGTCCGGTGTCCTTTCAGATAGATCCGGAAAAAACGCTAGGATGGGATGATGATGGTCCTTGCTTTGATACAAAATTATTATTTGTGCACTCTTTTCTTCTTTACCATCCTTTGATTTTTCTCATAAGGCGCAGCAAATGTCTCCGTTACTACACTAGTGAGCCCAGGGTGGCTTTACCCTATTCCATATAAGATTAGAAAATCGTGCGTTAATCGTAATGCGATTAAAAAAAAACATTTTGACACGCAAAGAAGTTAGTATCGTTATGTTTGGAAAGCACTTAATAATCTAAATAAGTAAAACTATTATAATACTTTCCTTTGATAGCTTAGATAAATGAAGGAACTTAGAATTTGTCCATTTTAAAATCGAATGTTATATGGAATGGCGTATAGAACCATCTAATCTCAGCGATGTCGAGCCCGGCCCGGAGACCACCCCTCCCCAACTAAAATCCTGATTCCACCATTGTGGCTTCGCTTCTTACTCGCTCGCCCCACCGTTGTCCTTCAAAATACCTATTTGCTCGAATGTAGGCTATTCTGTTCCACTGTTGAGCAAAGACCTCCCCTTTTTTCGCCACTAGTCTCGTTCCTGTGCTAGTTTTTGTCATTCCATACAAAACGTATAAAAGGCGTCCTGGTTCCTCGTTTTAGGTCTGCCTCTATCTCGGAGCCATCTTGTGGGGTCCAGTCGGTGGTTAATTTAGCCCAAAAGTCTTACAACATTAAAACATTAAAAAATACGACTGATTTGATCTGAGTGTAATAATCCTATTCTAAAGATAAGAATCAAAATCAGTGGCACATTAACTCTTGGGCACCCATTAAACGATACAGTGGACAGATGACTGACTTAAGATGCGGTCAGTAACGGTGGTGTCGTGTTCCATGCTTTCGGCTACCAGATGTTGACGTTTTGGTTAGTGAGTTTAGAACTTACAGTTAGATCGGATTCCGTAACTTTTTCTAGGTTACGGGTTGTGGCATAATTAATTATTATGAGAAGGTTTATTAGACATTTTAAGAGGTGTTACATTACATCAAAACAATTGACTTTAAATAGAAATTAAGAAAACTTTTCATATGATATTTTTGTTTTAATTTCCGGTACAAAATAAATAAATTAAAATTTCGACCAAACATAATCAGCCTGTGCATTCAACTGACAAGATGTTAAAACACTATCTGTCAAGTGAACATCGTTGTTTGTGACAAACGTCAATGATTGATTGTTGACTATCTCATTAACAGGGTGTTTTTACGCAGTAACGTTGTATCCCTAATTATCTCCAAAAAGTGATACACACTTTTAAATGTTTCATACTTAACTCTACTCCTAGAGACAAGTACTATCAGCTCTAAAAGTATTGGTACCTAATTTGTTAGCACCTTATAGAGTCCAGAAAGTAAGTGAAGAACGAGCGCTACAAGCCGGTTACATGGTTATGATTATTTAATGTGACCGACTTTTTATAAAACTGTTATTGCAATTGGAACCTTCTACCTTCCACGGTAGAGTCGCTATCCGAATGGACTACTTTGATGCAATACGGCCAACTCAAATAATCTCAAGTATAATTCTAAGCCGAAAATTACAAATGAACGGCTCACCTTTCTCTCTGCGGTCAATATTGTTTGATTAATAATATTGCTATTTCAGGTAAACGATGTACAAAATGTACTTATTATTTTTCTTAGGGCTAATCTTTGATTATGAAGCGGATTGACGGCCAAAACAACACAACCTCATCGAGTATATCTCGTTAAAACAAGCATTCAACCACTCATCCTAAAGGCTTAATAATACCTTCTCCGTATCGTCGTAGTAAAAAATATTCGAAGTGTTTTTGCAAAGCAAAGTGCAGTCGTCAATAAAACCAACATTTAATCAGCTACGATACGCCTAACTTACGCAAATACCGTGAAGGCTTTACTTTTGTCGCACATTCATGACTTCATCCACGGGCGTCATTCATCGCGGGCGGAATTCATTACCATACACAAGAGGCTGCGCATTCATTACCGGACCGGTTTTATATCCTTTTTGCGGAAATGGCGGACGATGGCGCTTTCTGTTTTAAGACAAGTTATTATTTAATATCGATGATTTCTATTGTTTTAACATTTGCGTTCGACTTCTCTCGTCCGCTTAGAAATCGCCAATCGCACTACTTTACAGTCTACCCCCATCTCACTTCCTTAAGGTACTCCTTTTTTCTAAATTGTTAAATTTTATCTCAATCGGATCACCAGTCAGATCAGGCGACAAACAATTCGCGAGTAGTAAAAAATACAGTAGGTTCTTGTCGTGTAACTAGTGAATGTAACTTAAAAGTGTCTCAATAAGAGTGCAACAGTTCGATTAAATATAACCCTAAAGTTAGGTATAGGGTGACCGTGTAGTGCATTCTTATTGGGACACCCGTTAGTTGAAAAGAACATAAGGGCGGGTTGCATCATCAACATTTATGTCGTGATAGCATCACCAATCCATACTAATATTATAAATGCGAAAGTGTATGTGTGTGTTTGTTTGTCCGTCTTTCACGGCAAAACGGAGCGACGAATTGACGTGATTTTTTAAGTGGAGATAGTTGAAGGAATGGAGAGTAACATAGGATAGTTTTTATCCCCGTAATCATCCCCTAAGGGGGTGAAATGGGGGGGTAAAAGTTTGTATGGAGCTGCGATATAAACGAGTTCGACGCGGACGGAGTCGCGGGCAGAAGCTAGTATGTATATAGATGTGACAGGAGACGAGGCATAAGAAGCGTCGCCAACCTTGTAACAAGGCTTTTAAAAAAATGACTAAGGCGACCAATTTACTAATTAGTGACTTACGATCCCAGGTATTTGCTCATCCAAGTCCATTACGATTACGTGCACCTCATACCTATAGAAGCAATTAGTTTTGCGTAAGGATCTTTTCGTAATGCTCCAAGTTTTGCCCCAAGAATGCCAGATGAGAAGATTTTATCAGTAAGTGAATTCGGCTTGTTTCGTAATAAGATTTCTAATGTCGCCGTATTTACCTAATAGCGCCAATAGATTTCTTTTGTTGACAGTTACGTGTGGGGTAAAGTAAATTGTCATATTGTGGCAATGTTTTTTGGAAATTCAATGGAATCATTTATTAGCAAAGTCGTCTTTATTTCTAAAAATGCGAGTGAAAGTATATTAATAAGAATTCACGTTGGTGTGCTAAATGGCACAACAATTGGCATTGTGGCAATTTATTTAAGAAAATGGCTTAATTTTGAGAGTATTTACTTACCAAAACGGTGGCGAACGAGCATACCGGCGACGATCGGTTAGTCTAGTGGGTAGTGACGCTGCCTACGAAGCTGAAGGTCCTGGGTTCGAATCCCGGTAAGGGCAAATATTTGTGTAATGAGCATTAATATTTGTTTCTGAGTCATGGATGTTTTCTATGTATTTAAGTATTTCTATCTATTAAATATATCGTCTTCTAGTACCCATAACACAAGCCAAATTGAGCTTACTATGGGACTAGGTCGATTTGTATAAGATTGTCCCCCTATATTTATTTATTTATACGGCCTGCCTAATGGCAAGCAGACACCGTAGCTAATAATAATAATTAATTTAATTCAGGCATCTAAGGCCCATATAACAAATACCTTAAAGACATACATACAGTTATAAAAACTAGTATTAAAGATATCATTTAGGCACGACATAACAGTGTTGCTCCGCTACGAACGCTTGCGACACCAATAGCGCATTATTGACCCTTTATTGATTTAAGGAATAATTGTGTGGACATATGCAGGCGCCTGACTTTCAGCAAAGCGTATAATATGGTATCCGATCATTTCATAAAAAAACCTTTCATAAATATTCATTTTATAAACAACGTTTGGCAAGCTAACGATTAACAGAATAGTCGTTTTATAAAATATTGTTTTACAAAGAGTTCATTAGACAAATCATTTAGTTGAAAAAACATCATACTATAAATCATTATTTCACAAATTACTCATTTATTATTCGTCACAATTGGCAAAGTAACGTTTGGTAAAATAACGTTTAAGAAATGCATTGTTTGGTAAATACCTTGTTTAATAAATCATTGATCGTCTTGATAAAGTTTTAACCCACAGGTTGTATAATTCTATACAGGTATCGTATAAGTCTGTATGAGCACACGGATAAGTCTAAAAGTGTTTAGCAAGTAAGTTATCATTCCTAGCCTAAAAAACAACTTTTAGGTCTTAAAATGTACTGACATAACAGGTGGGTTGCCTATCTATTCTACTTTAAGGCAGGTGAGTGTAGGTACGACGACGAGCGAAGCGAGGAGGAGTGTTAGGTGAACTGCGACCCTACAGCGAGCGAGCCGAGCGAGCGAAGCGAGCGTGCCGCTGCAGCGGCCGGCGAAGCGCTAAAACCGATTTATGTTTAAATACTACGAGTATACCTTTTTATTATTTTCTACAGGAATATTTCTTGGCCAGTCCGCTAGATACCGTGATATGACAGATATTTACTTTTATGAAACAATCATTTATCAATCGACGATTTGTAAAATGACCTATTTTATAAACGATTTATTTGGTAAATGATCATTTTTAAAATAACAATTTAACATTCAATGTTTTATTAAAGTGTAGCATTTGCTAAATGAATATTTGTCAAATAATTATTTATAGTATAAGCATTTTCAGGAATGATAGGTTTGTGAAATGAATAGTTTGCGAATCGTTGTTTATAAAATGATCATTTATGAAACGTTTTTTATGAAATAATGGTGAACCGTATAATTTACTGCATATCAGCTGCAGAGCAAGTAGTGGTATTAGGCGGATATCACATTGCGCATACAGCTGCATAAAAATTTCGCCGGACGGAGGTGCGAGCTACTTGCATACAACGAGAAAACCGTCACTCCACACCTCCGTCCGGAGATGCGGCGCAGTGTGACACCCGCCTTATGGCTGCGGTTTCTGTATGCAATGATTTTCATAATTATTAGTTAGTCGTAAACTATATAAACTAAAGTCCGCTATTAAAAATCGAGTGCATACTCTGCACTGCATTACAGTACAAACAAACATTTTCTCAAATTGAGGCTACTAAATTGATGTGTCAGTGTTGATTCTAGGACACGATTAGACTCGGTCATTGTGTTTTCATTCGTTTGTTTATTTCAAAGGACACACAGAAACTAAATTGCGAATCCGGGTTGCCCTATTGTTCTGTGCTAGCCCCGTTTTTGGACACAAAAATTAGTTTTGTGTGCCTTAAAATGGGGTGAGTAGGGATCGCGAGGAGAGTTGGGTTATGAATGGGGAGAGAAGGGATGAAAGGGGGTGAGATGGGATTTAAAGGCTACTGCTACCTAAATAATGTATTCCAATTTAAAATGGAGCTATAGTAATATTTATAATAAAAAAAATCGATCCAACAATCTTCCAAAATCACCTTTGTATGAAAACCCATCTCACCTCAACTACGAGGGACTACGGGGTGAGGTGGGATTTCGTGTTACCACCCAAAAACTACCCAAAATAAAAAAAAAAACTAAAATACAAACGGAACACTTATTATATACAACATTCAGTTTGCATTGTAAAAATTAAATGTTATCGGGGTTTGGATGTCAGTTTTGTCCCTACTCACCCCATTTTACGGTACAATATTGACGCAGCGCCGTCATCTGAGTTTTGAAAGGTGTTGATGGATTGTTCGTGAATATTTCTCTTGTAGGTAAGCTGTGTTTAGAGGTGGAAATACAGGGAAATTGACATATCATAAGATCACCTGAGTACTATTTTACGGTCCTCAAGTTGGAAAAACTGCAACTGCAATACCCATGTCACCCTTGTTTTGCCAACAAAACTTTCATCGAATGCATGTTTCACAGAGTTTTCATTTAATCAAAAACCATTTAATTCAGAAACAGTTAACTTTTCAGGATTGTTATAAAATGATGATGATATCATAAATAAATCATTAGACCATCGTTCGTAGAACAGAAAAGTATGTAACTATTATTATTATATTCAAAGATTGATGTTTTCAAAGTTATAAGTCGTGCATTTACGAAATGAGCTTACTGGATGTAAAGTTTTTGTAGTAAAAGGTTTAGATTTCGATTATTGGAATAAAACTGTCTTACGCTCTCTATTCTGATTAGTCCAATATGAGGTGCCATTCAATATAATAGGAGCGATATAAATCATGCGTCTAAATGATTGATGTTTGTCAACCATTGATGATTAGGAAAGCGTACGCAATGATAATGACAGTTGTGCTACTTTAAATGGTTTCAGAGTGAAATGGATGTGGCAGGGTCAAACAATAGGCAATGAGAGAACTGGAATGAATATATCGCATTTGACGATCTGTGCTTATGTGTAATTTGATAATAGATTTGGGGCAGCACGGTGATGGAGATATGATTTCTATTGCTTATCAAATGTTATTAATCTGGAAGTTCTAGAAGCTTTATCAATTAGTGCGTATTTTAATACTATCTTCATTGCCTATATCAGTTTGACACGCCTCTTTTATATTCACTTTTACTACTTATAAGCAATGAGCAACAAATTAATTAAAAGAATCCTAGATTTTCACACCTATGGTTTATAATTTAATTATCATGTTGTTTGCTTGTATATTTCCACATAGTTATTATTGTGTGTTAGTTATTATTTGACATGTAATTTTATATTATATGAATAAGATCTCAATTTCAGGCAACAAAATCTAAAAATGCATGGACATGATGGATATTCGCGCCGATATTTTGTGGTATCTTCTCTGTATCTGTTTTGATCGATTTCATTTGTTTTTTTTACAATTCCTCAAGCGTTTAAAGTTACCTCAAATGTTTTCTCTTCTTCATTTAGGAATAAATCATTATTTTGGCGACCTAAATTCCTTCTCTGTTCATTACTTTTGATATGTACCGTTTGCTTCCTTGTCCACCCACGAAATAAATGGTCACCCACGTAAGTAAAACTCAACATTACCCAGTATGTTATTATTCAATGACCCATGCATTTATCTGCGTTATTATCGTCCTGGGAGACGACCTACTTACTCCAAATTGTAATTGTTCTAATGGCCTCACGCCTCCATCTCATGACATTTATGAAACAATGTGGGACGAGACAACCATGCCATCGTCGTCACCCTTATTCCCGCATACTAAAGCACAAACTCACTTAAACTAACGGTACATTATTTGTGGTAATATTAATTTTTCGGTCATACTTTTAGTCATAACCATGCGTTTGTCATAACTTCTGTCACAACGGAATAAAGTCTATTTTTGCAAGCTCCGTCAGTAAAGTCCTCGTGTGTTTTTAATTTCGGAACGCATTTAATTTGTTCGCCAATTATTTTTTCGGAGTCACGTTCTCAATTGTTAGTTTTTGCCGAATTATTCAAATGAAGTGTCCTTCAATTGTTTTTGTCACCAATTTTGTTGTTGATTTTTTTGGATTAAAAAAAAATAAGAAACAGGGATTACAGGATCCAAACGAATATTAGGTTTTCTGCTACAGGGCGAACGTATCGGAGGTGAGGCGTTTTTAAATTTAAAAATCATTTATAAAAATAATGGTAATAGATGCATATCCCAGAATAGGTGCATTCAGCAAAGACAGGCACGTTACAAAAAAGTCTACGTGTCGTTACAAGTTGTTTTAAACTAAAAAAACAAAGTAGCCTGATTTGATCACACATTTTGATATCCAATCTTGAGCCCTTTGCTCTCAAATCAGTCTCTTTATAGGCCATAAACCTAAGTATCTACTTACATACTGTACTTAATTTAATGTATCGACTACTTTTTACTGTCATACAAACTATTAACGGCTGGTGCGTTGTATTCACTGGCCATTAATACGCAACGCGACATCTTACTTCGAAGGCAATAATTTTACGACATTAGTGGCATCCTGTGCATCATTACCTTGCCAAACGGGAATGACGGATATACTCATTACCTGTTATGGCCAAAGACATTTTTTACTTTCAGAAGCGACATTCATTTTCACTCTTAATATTATATTGCACTGGTCTAATTATTGGACAGTTATAAACGTTTATTCAGGTCTTTGTCTGACGTTGATAGAACGAAGCGTCTTTGTAATTGTGAATTATGAATACAACAAGCGTGACTTCCTAATGTGTATGTAGGTATATGTCGTTTTTTAACGTTACTTTTTTATAAATATAGACATAGGCATAGACATCATTTATTGGTAATAAGGTATTACAGGTCATTGTTTAAAATGGTCATACAGTAAAAGAAGCACCATAGAAGCAAATACAATTTATCAACATCAACATAACAGCTTATACCATAGCGTTGGTAAACTTAAAGTAACATATTAAGTAAGTTCTAAGTACATATACATCGCAGAATTAGTAAAATTAAATCATAAAGATTGAGAGTAGTTACAATTAAAAATTGTTTTCACAAAACTGTAAAAGAGTAGGGCGAAGTTTGTTCCATTTACCGGCAAACAGGTCGCAATCCGGTGCGAAATAAATCAATTTATTTAGTAGCACTTGGGCATGGACAACCGGTGTGTGCTCGTGCGCCACAGTGCGAGCCGCCTCCTCCGCCAGGAGTCGGTGGCTGCGGCCGCGCAGGTACTTATCGGGAACGAAGAGGCGACATGTTCTTGCGACCAAGTCGGAACAATCTGACTGAATGTAACAGCTTACCACTTTGTATGGTCTAAATATCTCGGGATATTTTCTGGAGCCACGGGGAGTTGTGAGGTTGTTACCTATTTAACAGGTCCATTTTTAGGGTTCCGTACACAAATGGTAAAAACGGGACCCTATTACTAAGACTTCGCTGTCTGTCCGTCCTTCTGTCCGTACGTCTGTCTGCCACCAGGCTGTATCTCAAGAACCGCGATAGCTAGACAGTTGAAGTTGTAGTTGAAGTTTTTCACAGATGATGTATTTCTGTCGCCGCTATAACAACAAATACTAAAATCAAAATAAAGGGGGGCTCCCATACAACAAACGTGTTTTTTTTGGCCGTTTTTATAGATAATGGTACCTACGGAACCCTCCGTGCGCGAGTCTGACTCGCACTTGGCCGGTTTTTATAAATATAATATTGGCATATCTTCCATTCCATCAATACCAAACCGATAAAAACGAGTGATCATTACATTCAATTACGACCGACTGAGTGAATGACGCCGTCAGTTAGCGGCTCAATTTGCTGCTTGCTTCGCAATTTGCGCCGGTTATGCGTTATGCCTCCTTACCAGCCCCCGATTGGAGGTGTGAATGAGTTTACATTACCAGGCGCCATTTGGCTTTCTGGATGTCGCTGATTTATGGCTTGGTCAAGAAATATCTTTGTTGGCACAAAAAACGCAGCATAAAGGTACACGTTGGAACTTGGAACCCGACCGCAGACAGCAGCGGCAGACGACGTGTCGCAGCGACAGCGACACTTATATCTTTGTATTTCTGTGATGGCGACGTGTCGGAAGGTATTTCACAGAAATACATAGAAACCAAGTACTTAGGGAAACCCACGGGCTAAAATATACCCTATAACCATAAAGTCCATTGCTCACGCAGGACATCGAATAATGGGTTCCGCAGAGTATCCAAAATATAAAAAAAATACAAACTTATAGACTTTTAAAAACTACAATCTCAATAGATTCCTCTTCATAATACACTGGCATCCGCCCGCGACTTCGTCTGCGTGGACCTGCGATTAAAACTATCCTATATTTTAATCCAGACTATAAACTACCTTCGTGCAAGATTTCATATCCTACTATATACCAAAAATTATAAATGTGAAAGTTTGGATATTTGACGTTTAGATGTTAGTTACTCATCACTCTTCATTATAGACTTTATGCTGTCGAGGATATGATATCCTCGACAGCATAAAGTCTATAATGAAGCTTTCTAAAAACGAGCTTACCCTCATTTGATGAATACGACCGGAAGTTTCAATTTGCTCCCTTAATGCCTTATTAATCCGCGAATTCTTAGAAATATTGTTTTTAACACTAAATGTGCAAAAGCCAATTAGCAATCTTCCGACAGAAATCAATCAGAAAAAATCCTATTCATATGGATTTCTCTAGAACGTTAGGTAGGGCTAGCACTGAGCTACCGGTTATTAATATAAATAATGACGGTTTTAGATCCACATATAAAAAACAGAAAATCGTGAATGAATACTAATTGATTCGTTAAAATGGATGAAATTTTATGTGTGAAATTAACTGATAATAAGTGTGTGTGTACCTGTATAAATTAGTTTGACTTTAAGTCTGTACCTAGTTATAAGACCCCATTGACGGCCAGCTATCCTAGCTAGCACTCACATTTATATGTCGAATATAAAGTATTCATCCTTTACTAGCAAATAAATAAGTGTGAGGGGGACGAATGCTAATGTCTAACATAAACACGATCATGTTAGCTAGTCTGAAGTCATTTATGTGCAGTCCAGCACGGTTAGCACAAGACGGCGCGAGAGCTGTCTACCCGTCTCTTTCTAATTAGCAAGATATTAACCTATAAGTATCACGGCGTATCTCAATAGTACTATTTTACGTTTATGTGAGGTGACAGCTGTCATAGGGATCAAGTTTGTTTAGTCATATTTTAACACTTAGAAAGAGAATAGTCTATCTTTCCTCACAGGTGGTGCGACGTCTTTGTCTTGCAGGCGATCGGCGCGGCGCGGCGCTCGACGCCTCATGTTGCCTATGTTGTTTACGGTCAAACTATCGTGAAGACTCAACCATATGATTAATAATGGCATTACATGGAAAACCACGCTGCTACTTAACTAAAGAGGCAACCCTGCAAACGATGTTTGTCTTGTATAGCCACTGGGCAAACAATCCTCCTCGCTAACGCTAACACTCACGTGGGAGCGCCCATTGTTGTGTATTCTGTAGTGTTTGTATCATTGAGCTATGGCGTAGTCTCGAGATCACGGGTAGTGGGGCGGAGTCACGTGAGAGCCGGGGGTGAGAACGGACGTGTCGACCCCAGCTACTGGTGACGTACCGAGCCAGATATTTGCCCTGTCTCCCTCGGGTAGAGGGAGCACTACAAGTGGCGACGAGCAAAAAGGTCAGTGCAAAACGAAGTATTTTGTACTTAAATAAGTTTTTTTTAAGGAAACGAGGGTATTCAGCCATTTTGACAACCTAGTTAACGTTCGGCTGTTTAGTAATTGAATTGTTTGTGCAAAGTGACAGTAATTAATATTATCAAGTAAAAATTTCATTGGTTGTTATGAAATCATGGAATACAATAAGAAGTAGTTTTCGGAACAAAAGGTTCCCGCAATTCCGTACTCATTACAGTTCCAATATACTTCGTAAACAAATAATTCCTTGCCTATAAATTATCAGAACAGTTCCATTGTAGTTTTCAATCCAAATCGATGGCCGTAAGTACTTATGTAAAGAGTTCTGACCGCCGTTCATTTTTAATTTAGTAGTTATACCTACGTACCCAATATTCCCTGGTAGCAACTTGATGAGCTGTAGCTGTAATCGGGAGGTGATAATAAAGGATATTTACTATAGTACTTATGTAACAAGTCGAATTTAGATAACTTACCATTTCATTAATTGAAAACATGGTTATAATTGTAACAATGTTTAGGATTTGTGTTGTTTACGATGATAGAACGAACCTGCAAACTAAAATGCGCTTTATTTATTAAGATAATTTGTTTATGTACTTACATACCTAAAAGGGAGCGTGGTGAGTGCGGAATGAGTGGTCAACTAGACTTTGTTTACATAAGATGTACAAATTGAAACATAGGCGTTATGCCCCGGGAACGAGTCGGTTCATGGTAATAAAGTAGGTATGTATGCTAAATATCTTGCCACGCTAGTAAGGCACAAATAAAGTTAGTAAGTTGATAAATTTTACTAATAAAAACAAGGAGTGTTTATAAAATCAAAATTAGAATCTAATGTTTAGTTTAGTTAGTTTTGTCTGCAAGTAGGCCACATGGGCTCTGTCATTATCAGCCATAGTCCGTCCACTGCTGAACATTGGCCTACATCATTTTACGCCGCAATATTTGATTCCGGGCTTTTCCCAACCAGCCACTGCCAGAAATCCTCTTAAGGTCGTACTTTAAAATATTTTCTTTTAAATGTTTAATTTCTAACTTTATGTCCCGGAACTACGTAAACACGTATCGGATCAATTCAAAATAAAGTGGGGAGTGTTTACATCATGCTTATATGTATAGATGGGGGCGGACACTTCCATAATAAAATAAAAAATGTACGTAACAGTTAAATATTTATCTAGGCAGTACGGGCCTGCATGAAATTGTAAACCGTGCGTGTATTGTTATAGGCAGTACGGGCCTTCATGAAATTGTAAACCGTGCGTGTAGGTGTGTTATAGGCAGTACGGGCCTTCATGAAATTGTAAACCGTGCGTGTATGTGTGTTACAGGCAGTACGGGCCATCATGAAATTGTAAACCGTGCGTGTAAGAGTGTTGTAGGCAGTACGGGCCTTCATGAAATTGTAAACCGTGCGTGTAAGGGTGTTGTCGGCAGTGCGGGCCTTCATGAAATTGTAAACCGTGCGTGTAAGTGTGTAGTGGGCAGTACGGGCCTTCATGAAATTGTAAACCGTGCGTGTAAGTGTGTAGTGGGCAGTACGGGCCTTCATGAAATTGTAAACCGTGCGTAACTGTTTAGTCAGGTTTTGTAGGCAGTACGGGCCTTCATGAAATAGTGTAAACCGTACGTGAAGTTGTAGGCAGTAGTTACATGACCTAGCTGGGGTGTATGCCCACATCGATACATTTATCAGGTAGTATGGGCCTACACGTCTCATGTTAAGGTGTAAACCATACGTATGTTGATAGTGTTGTCCATAGATAACGTTTGGTTTCAGGTAGCCCCACAATTCCAAACATGGCAAATCTACTTCCACCTCCAGATAAACTTGATCTTGAAGGCGACAACGCCACAATTGCTTTACGATGGGAAAGATGGAAAAGATCGTTAAACATCTTCCTGGATGCTACGGAAACTGAAGGCCCTGCAAAGAAAAGAGCCACCTTGTTACTATTAGGTGGATCTGAATTACAGGAGATTATTTATAATCTGCCAGGAGCATACGTTCCGGCTACTGACAAAAATGACGTTTTCCAAGTTGCAATTGAAAAATTGGACGGATACTTTCTACCAAAGAAAAATAAAATTTATGAGAGGCACATGTTTCGTCAAATCAAACAGGAAGAAAACGAAAAGTTCGAAAAGTTTGTAGTCAGATTGAGGAACCAAGCTGGCAAGTGTGACTTTACGAGTTCGGATGAACATTTGATCGATCAAATTGTAGATAAATGTTCATCATCAGAGCTCAGGAAAAAGATATTGACATTAGGTGATAGTGTTACACTCGATAAAATAATCACTGAAGCCAATACATTAGAAGCGGTAGGGCACCAACTCGAAGGTTATGGACATAACAAAAATACGACTTCAAATAATTCTGATATTAATTCGATTATGAAGCGTTCCACCAAACCAAGTGCGAGTAAACCCGGAAATAGCAAATGTGGTAGGTGTGGTTATAATGCGCATACCCTACCGAACCAGGAATGTCCAGCGAAAAGGAAAAAATGTCACGCCTGTGGAAAACTAGGACATTTTAGCGCACTGTGCAGGACAAGACCGCAAAAGCGAAAGCTCGAGAATAAACAGGAGGAAGATAGGAAATATAAAAGAAACCGAGATGAAAAGAGGGTGAATTCTATTGAGGCTGAAGCCACAGCGGAAAATATCCAATATATTTTTAATGTGAATGACGACGCCACAATTGAATGTGTTGTAGGAGGAGTCCAATTATGGTTATTAATCGATTCCGGTTGTAAACTGAATCTTATTACCGATAAAACATGGGAGATGTTAAAACAAAATCGAGTAGATGTGACCAATCTTACAAAAAGGACAGACAAAACTCTGTACCCTTATGGTTCTAAAAAACCATTAGACGTAAAAGGAACATTTGAAACTGTTATTGCAACGAATGGGAAATCTGAACAGGCTGTGGTGTACGTCATCAATGGTGGGTCAAGAGACATATTGGGAAAGGAAACTGCTATCCGTCTCGGAGTTTTGAAATTAGGCATAGGTATAAACGAAATTTCGCAAGCAGATACACCATTTCCGAAATTCAAGGATGTGTTAATAGAAATCCCAATTGATGAAACATGTAAGCCTGTGTCGCAGCCTTATAGACGGATACCAATTCCCATCGAAAAAAAAGTAGAATGCAAAATTCAGGAATTGCTCAACAGTGACATCATCGAAGAAGTCCACGGACCCTCTTCGTGGATTTCACCAGTAGTTCCGATACTCAAGGATGATAACGATCTCCGCCTGTGCGTTGATATGCGGCGTGCCAATCAGGCAATTTTGAGGGAAAACCATCCACTGCCTTGCATGGACAATCTATTACCCAAGATTAAAAAAGGTCAATACTTTTCGAAACTGGACATAAAAAATGCTTTTCATCAGGTCGAAATTCATCCCGATTCCAGGTATTTGACAACATTCATTACAGCAAAAGGGTTATACCGATATAAGCGATTAATGTTCGGTATTACGTGTGCGCCAGAGCTGTTCCAAAAGATAATTGAAAGAATGCTAACAGGACTAGATGGAGTAATAAACTTCATTGATGACATCTTAATTTACGGAGAGAATGAAAAACAACATGACGAAAGACTGGAAAATACTTTGAAGCGGTTGAAAGAAAACAACGTGTTACTAAATGAAGCAAAATGCGTATACAAGGTTATGAAAATCAATTTCCTTGGACATGAATTAACTCCTGGTGGAGTAAAGCCCTTAAAGAAATATGTAACCAGCATCGAAGAGTTTCGAGTTCCCAAGACAGTAGAAGAACTTCAGAGTTTTCTGGGACTGGTTAACTATATAAATAAGTGGCTACCTAATGTTGCGACCATAACCGAACCGTTGAAAGCGTTGTTGAGACTTAAGATAGCAAGAAAGGCGAGTATAGAGGAAGTATGGAAAGAAGAGCAGGACCAAGCATTCCATCAGTTGAAGCAAATGTTATCTTCTGTTCGAACATTAGGATACTATGATGTCGATGATGAAACCCAGGTCATCGCTGACGCAAGTCCGGTTGGGTTAGGAGCCATCTTAATTCAGAAAAACGGTAGTGGGCCTAGAATTATTGCCTATGGCAATCGAACACTATCGGAGCTTGAACGAAAATACAGCCAAACTGAAAAAGAAGCGCTGGCTTTAGTATGGGCGGTCGAACACTTTAGCATTTTCTTATTTGGCAAGAAATTCGACCTCATCACGGATCACAAGCCATTGGAATTTTTATTTGGCCCAAAATCGAAACCTTGTGCTCGTATTGAGCGCTGGGTGTTACGATTACAGACGTATCGCTTCAATATTAGGTACAAACCAGGAAAAGCTAACATTGCCGATCCTTTGTCCCGACTTTGTACATATCCGGATATACCACCAGGAACCATTGACGATTATATTCATCATATTGTGGAACAAGCTCGCCCCTGTGCCGTCCCCATGCAAGCTATTATCAAGAGCTCAGAAAATGACCCACAGATTAAAAGTGTCAAAAGGGGAATTTACAACAACGACTGGGATGAGTCTGTAAAAGAGTACAAAGTTTTTGAATCGGATCTCTGTTTCTACGACAATATTCTTTTACGAGGTAGTCGGATTGTCATACCCAAAGAGTTGAGGAAAAGCGTTTTGGACGCAGCGCATGAGGGCCACCCAGGGATTGTGGCAATGAAAAGTCGTTTGAGGGCGAAAGTTTGGTGGCCCCGCATAGATAAAGACGTCGAGGCAATAGTGAAACAATGTAAAGGTTGTACTCTAGTGGGCCTGCCGACTGCTCCAGTGCCAATGAAACGACGCGAACTTCCAGCTGCTCCCTGGGTGGACATAGCCATGGACTTGCTCGGACCTCTGCCCAGTAATGACTACCTGCTAGTGGTCATCGACTATTATAGCAGGTATAAGGAGATCAAATTTACAAAAGTAATTACGAGCTCGCAAATCATAAAATTACTAAAAGAAATTTTTAGCCGTCTCGGTTATCCTACTTCTATCACAGCTGACAATGGCCGTCAATTTGTAAGTGATGAGTTTAAGAAATATTGCCAGCAGTGCAACATAAAACTATTCAATACGATTCCCTACTGGCCACAGCAGAACGGAGAAGTGGAACGGCAAAACCGTGATATTCTAAAAAGGCTTAAAATAAGTCAAATTCAAAAGCAGGACCTAAAAGAATCAGTTATGGAATATTTAATGATGTACAACTCAACACCACACTCAGTAACGGGAAAAACACCGGCCGAACTGTTTTTTAGAAGACAGAATAAGGATAAAATTCCTTCTCTTCTGTATAATGAGCACATATTAGATGATACGGATGTAAGAGATAGAGATACAATACAGAAAGGAAAGGGGAAGGAGTATGGTGATAGAAAGAGAAGGGCTGAAGACTCAACATTGACTGAAGGTGACAAAGTTTATGTTAAGGAAATGGTAAAGCAAAATAAGCTATCAGCAAACTTTAAACCAACTCCGCACATTGTCGAACGAACGGACGGTGGGGATGTTCTTGTGAGAAATGAGGAAAGTGGTCAAATGCTGAGGCGAAATGTCATACACTTAAAAAGAGTAGAAGGTGAATGGAAAATAGATGATGGCAATAAGCGTTTAAATCAAAGTGAACCGGAAGAATCACAATAGTTACATTCTCGTAGTTAATCAGCGGATAATTAGTTAATAGTGATAACTTGAATTAATAATTTGTTTATTGATTTCTTTAAAAATAAATTATGATAAGGAAGGGATGTAGTGTTTGTATCATTGAGCTATGGCGTAGTCTCGAGATCACGGGTAGTGGGGCGGAGTCACGTGAGAGCCGGGGGTGAGAACGGACGTGTCGACCCCAGCTACTGGTGACGTACCGAGCCAGATATTTGCCCTGTCTCCCTCGGGTAGAGGGAGCACTACATATTCTAATAACGAAACAGCACAACTACCACTACATACAACTTGTGTCAGAAGCCAGCAGACCAGTGACGGACGCTCTATCTTGTCACTTATCGCGTGATAAGGCCGACCATGATACGGGGCCAGGTCGTCGTACAGTCAACAGCATAGATGATCATTTTAGTCTTTGTCGCACTTTACAGAACAATACTGCGACAGTTAGGATGCGTCAAAGCGGTGAAAGTGACAAGGTTCTGAACTGATCATCTACTTTTGCTGTTGACTAGACGTACATGTATACTCGTACGTTGGGTCAGGTTAGTTGTTGTTACGTGATTACCCCTCTGAACACGGTTTGGCTCGGTGAGCCGTAATTTAGTTAGTAAGTATATTTCTTCCATGTATGTATTAGATTAGTGTGCATAAGGACTTAGTTGTGCGAACGTTGAATACAATTGAAATACGAAGATTAAACCAATTCATACCTATCACTACAATTCCACATTTTCTTTATTTCTTAAATATATATAACTGTTAAGCAGTGGCACTGAAACTAGATTCACGTCTTCCCCTTTTGGCAATGGGTAGTCAATATCATGCTAAAGTCAAATCAAATTAAATGAAAAAAACGCGATTGAAACAAAATCTGCAAATACTTCAAATATTTTCCACTATATTAGATCCTTGTATACTCGGCAGGGTACATAAGTCGTTTATTAGGGGCCAAGCATTGTTCTACGGCAATGACTTTCGTTGGAAATTGATTTTGTTATAACTAATTGCAATTTTGCTTGAAATCAGTTTAATTTTAGAGCGAATGGTTGGAAAGCAGATGTGAATGGGTTAAGTTTGAGACTACGAGAAAGTAGTATTGTTAGAGAAATGTACGGGGTGTCTTTAATGCATGGACTTAATCGTTTATTTTTCACTTTCATTATTGCTTGTACTGTAGAGGTCGCCTATGCAACCTTTATAGTACTGGCTGTATACTGCTGAACGCTGTTAGGCCTGAATCACACTGGCGGCCTGCGGTGGCGGTCAACTAATGACAAGTTAGTTAGTTTGACAGCTAATGACAAGTTTACTATTGACCGCCGCGGCCAAGCGGCGTCAGTGTGTTAGAGACTTTATTCTCATTGCAAATCAAGCGGTCTGGAAGTATATAATAGAAGACGATTTGAAGACGTCAAGCAGTCGCCCCGAAACTTTGGCTTCTGGGCCGCGAAACTCGTACTTCTTGCAACGTACTCGAATAAACGTGTTAATATGTACTCTAGCTAGCTGTCGTCTTTATCTACCACTGAGCACCTTCCCTACAAGTGGTGGAGGTCGCTTGAAAAATGTTTATTAAAAATTCTGAAACAGGTGTTGAATTGGAATAGTGCTTGTGTAGCCGAGTGTGTCTCCGATAGGATTGGATTCGATTTTTTTTATATTTATAAAAATAATGTTAAGGTCTTTTTTGAGTTTTTCTCGGCAATCTACATTATTGAAGGTTTAACCGAATTAAATTCAGTACTCCGCTTCAAGTGTGCCTATAACATTGGAAGAGTTCCCTCGATTTAACCAGGATCCCATCATCAGATCCTGAGCATGGGACCGCCAAAAGCAAGGATATCCGTTAAAAAAAAAACCAAATCGCGTCTTTCGAGTAATCGGGGAATATACATAAAAAATAAAAGATTCCGACTATAGACGAGTTGAGAACCGTTGAGAATAGTTTTTGGATTTGGTAAAAAAATCAAAGTAGGTAGCTTTTATAATTTATTCCTCTGATATGATCACGATAGAGAAGAATTCAACAGGTAATCATACGCTCTTTCATAGTCGAGCATGGAATTCTTTCCTATTCTTATAATTATTCCTAAGCCATGGTCATGTTCCCATGACAACCCCGTCTTCCTGGTCACGCATACTTGGCACGTTCACACGCTGTGGGAGCCGATTATGGTAAACACATTTATTAAGTTTACTCGCCATAACAAATCTTTCATTCCCACTTACGCTTCAATACGGCGGAAAAGTTAAATTACTCATGAATAGATAGATAAACAGGGACTCTATTCGAGAAACAAAGATACGCATTCTAATTTTATTATGACTTGTTTTTAATGAAAAACAGTCTCTCTCTTGATTTCTTCGGTGAAGAAAAAACATCGTGAGTAAGCCTGCATACATCTGAGTAGAAATTCAAAGATATTATGAAGGCCCCAATCCGAACTGGGCCATTGTGGGGACTACCTGCCCGTTACCTCTCATTCATGAGAGGAAGCCTGTGCCCAACAGTGGGATGTTTATAGATAGACGATGGTGACGATGTTGAGTTCAATGATGCGCTCACGTCTGACCAGTTAGCTTCTATGGAACAGGCAGTTCTTCTCTTCGATATTTTCGGCCTAACGACACACACTTAACTTGAACTTAAACTAGAGCCCTAACTCGAAACTCAAAAGTGACAAACCATAATTCATTATGTACGTTTTATCAAAACCAATCTCACAATACCTTTCAATGCGTACCTGTCACAATAAACTCGAATAGTTTATGATTCTGCCCCACTTTGAGTCGTGAAGGCCGTGTGCTTATTTCTTTTGTTATCGGTCGTGACAATTGAGGAAAGTAATTTCGTCGCCTTTTTAATGCCACGGCGGAGGCAAACAAGCATACTGCATGATGGTAAATAAATAAAGAAATATATTCGGACAATCTTACACACAAATCGATGTCTATTCCCAAACTATGCAAAGCTATGTAAACCATGGGTACTAGACGACGATAAACATACTTGTATAGATAAATAAATACTTAAATACATAGAAAACACCCATGACTCAGAATAGTACATTGTTTAACGAGGGGCGGAAGTGGAATATTGCGAACAAGAGTCTATCAGAAGCCCGACGCCGAAGGCGGAGGGCTTTTGATGACTCGCGTTTGCAATATTCTTACGCCCGTGTTATACACAATGTTTTTCATCACATTTGCGAGGAAACAAATACATTTTAGATGAAATTAATACAAATCGTAATAAAAACTTCAACATGTCAGTCGTCCATTTTGTTGAATTTGACGTGAGGCGCGTATGGCAAAGACCCTTCGGTATACAGCCACGATTTGAAAACACTTAAAAACATTTTACATAGACACTAAATAACTACATTTTAAATCTGTAAATAATTCAGTTAAACATGTAAGTTTAAATTTATTAATAAATACGTTTTCAGACATCGTATTTGATATAAAACCTCTTTGCTCTGTAACTGCCGCATGAGTGACAGATACAATTTAAGAAAAAAACCATTACGCCCGTGGGCGTAACACAGGCTATTACAGCTCTGTATGTCAGCGCATTATGAAGCCCTTTTCGAGCAAGTGTGATGAAAACGAATATTCGTGCTCATCACACAAGTAATAGCCCTTACCGGTATTCTATCCCAGGACCTCGAGCTTCGTAGGCAGGGTCACTGCCATCTAGGCTAAACCGGTCGTCAAATGTCGTCGATGGTTAGCTGACACCGTAACCTTTCTAGACTGTAAACGTCCGAGGGCTCACAAGTTCTTTATTGATTTGAGGTGTTTTTTTGTGTCGACTGCTAGACCCAAATGCAGGGTCTTCAACCTTAACACAGCGCAGCGTCTGTTTCGGATGATTAATGGTCGCCAGAGCTCCCGAGGAAGCACTGCACTGAGACTGAGGAACCTGTATTTGTCCCTATCTAACACATACCTACAGAACCAGCAGCAAGTTCATTGTGCCCCAATTTAGAAGTCGGGAAGGTCGAATATTTATTGCTTTTATTATCGATCGTGACAATTGAGGAAAGTTCTCGATCTTAATTATCACACCTATCTCTTATGTATCGCCAAAGGTTGTATGTCGCTAGATTTTTCTATGAACAGGAGATTTTTGTGTCGGGTTTATTTATTACAATTTATTACAATACTCTAGGCAAAATACGGTTTTGAGAAACATTAATTTATAATAGCGTTTTTTTTGTTAATTTCATTTGAAAATGTTATTCTAAGATGATTTATTCAAGAATCCGACAAACTTTCCACCCGGAAGTAATTATGTAGATTTAAATGAAGCATGTATTGTCTTTCTGGTACGATTTATCTTAAATATTATAGAGCAAATGTAAATGAACCAAAATAAAGACAAAAATATTTATTAATATTTTTTCTGACTTTTCAGAAGATAGTTAACTTATCATTTTTTTTATGTCTGAAATTTTGTCGGATTTTGTCGCTGGGTAACTATTTAATTGATAATATATCCGTTACACATAAAAAGTAAGCTATTATAAATTATTTCCAAAATTGACCTGTTTTTCCATACAAGTTGTCAGTTAATTGACTGGATTACAACTTGTGTGGTGATAGGAG
The DNA here is from genome assembly GCA_947578815.1 of Epinotia ramella. NCBI lineage: Eukaryota > Metazoa > Arthropoda > Insecta > Lepidoptera > Tortricidae > Epinotia > Epinotia ramella. The sequence goes on from OX388203.1 coordinate 1,339,027, forward strand.
AGCTCTTGTAATGGATTGGGTTACGGTTGTCGAACTACTTTTGTTGTTTATGTTTTAATGTAATGTGGTTTTACTTTGACAAATTAGGTAAACCGTCTACGGATTTTGAGAGGTTGCTTCCTAGGTGGTTTCATTACGTTTGTATCTATACAGTTTTTTATACTCGAAAGTCGACATTGCAGTAGCTGAAAGTATACATTTCTTTATTTATTCTGATATCCCTCTATTACAGTTTCTGATATCGCTTCAACTTCCCATTTGAATTGTCCGCCCTATCATGTTAAGCCTAAGTTTCTCATGTATAACTGACCTAGAGCTTGATAATTTGAAGCTATCTTTCTGAATTTATGAGAGTGAGCGCGCGCAACACACCGCAAACTATTATGATACCAAGACGTCGGGTCAAATGGACCTCGTACGAGATTATAATACTTAATTCAATGTTGGACGGTTTTTTCCACGATTAGGTACTTGCTTGTGTTTATGTTAACTATAGGGTAATAATCATTATTCTCAACATGTGTCATCAAAGTCATCATGTCATCAAAGATCGAGATAATAAAGGCTTTAAGCGTATTTGCATTTAAAATCCCAGTGACTCAATGTAAAGAAGCCTTATTACTTGTTTATAAACTCTATCGATATTGGCTTTATGTTTGTGATGTCAATTATCAAAAACAATATTAATAATCAATAAATATTAATATGTATGTATTATAATCAATTCATACGCATGTCTAGTGCTACCTCCCAATATAAAATAATTATTGTGATAACTCTTTTTTAGGGTTCCGTAGTCGACTAGGAACCCTTATAGTTTCGCTTTTTGCCTGTCCGTCCGTCCACGGATAATCTCAGTAACCGTTAGCACTAGAATGCTGAAATTTGGTACTAATATGTATGTATATCAATCACGCCGACAAAGTGGTAAAATAAAAAGTGTTTTTTTTTATTAGGGTACCTCCCCTATACGTAACGTGGGGAGTGTTTTTTTTTTTCATTTCAACCCTAACGTGTGATATATTGTTGGATATAGGTATTTAAAAATGAATAAGTGTTTGCTAAAAAAAAGTGTGTCCCCCCCCCCCCTCTAACTTTTGAACCATAAGTTTTAAAAATATGAAATAATCTCAAAAGTAGAACTTTATAAAAACTTTCTAGGGATTTTTTTTTGAACTTGATAGGTTGAATAGTTTTTGAAAAAAATTACAAAAACTACGGAACCCTACACTGAGCGTGGCCCGACACGCTCTTGGCCGGTTTTTATGTATAGAAGTTAATAACTGTTCACGAATGTGGTGTCGATACAAACCCGATAGGGTTTTACAACACTTCTGTTTAACGAAATGTATTTTTCTTTTTATAAATGTAAGTATTAAATAAACAAAGGTCGGTACAAACATACTTTAGAATTAACATACCAATAGAGTTATAGCTGTATAGTCATAAGTCTAGTTAGATATTTAACTGGTAATTAACTGAAATGAGTTATATTATAATTATTATTTTAGATAATTAATCCAAGAAACTTGGACTATATTCGGTACGTTGTACTCATGTATATATTTTTTGTTTCAGGTACAATCGAGTTCTAAATACGCTTTCCCTGGTAAACTGCGGACACGTACGTGTAAGTTTTACGCGGGAAGAAATTGTTTTAAATTAACCAAAACCAAATTAATGCTTAAAATATGACTACTTATTTTGTTAAATATTAGTAAGTCTTTCGGTCTAAATCGTACTCAGTGAATATTAATTTCACTATGTTATTAGTAGCAACTTCGGTATCGTGAAAAGTCTTATCCAGGGGTGAAATTCAATATTCTTTACTCTCTGACCTGCCACTCCCGCGAATCAGCAAACGTAGTGTAGGACGACTAGGACGTCACACTAGATGGTATGTTGACGCAGAGTGGCTGGCAAGAGCTACATGAGAGTAGCCGTGGATCATGCTCAGTGGCGTGCAATTGAAGAGAACTATGTCCAGCAGAGCACTAAAAGGGGTTACATAACAGGGGTAACACGCGGCCCTTTTTTTTGCAGCGAGCGATAAATACGCGCGTTTAACGAACGCGCGATTGACGCGGGACACTAGCCATAAATCGCCTGTATCGATATTGAATCGCGTTTGTAGCGTATTAAGTTGTCAAGTAACTAAATTTTAACTTAATTTTAAGCAACATAAAGCGTTTACAATATATTTTTATTACAATTTAGTTAATTATTACTTAAGTGTATATGCTGAGCGTCCATCTCGGGCTAACTAAAGAGCTTTACTAATTCGAACGTGTAAACGCTTGCTTAAAATTAAGTCGCTTAAAATTGAGTTAATTACTTGACAACTTAATACGTGTAAACCGGCCTTTAGGGCGAGACGCTCCCCAGGTTATACGCAGATGCAATCTTCCGTAATTGCGAAGTGGGCAGCACGCTTAAGATATGCTAATATTGTGAAGTGTAGCTGGCACTGAAATGTCAAACAATAAAAATAACGATATCGTTACCGTCACGTATTAAGTCAATCTATTGAAATCTCCATCATGCACACATCACATTCTTGACTAATGATGGCCGCGTAAATAAATACATAGGAATGCTATTAGCATTGGAAATGTATGAATTGTTTGCATTTATCTATATCCATACAAATGGCTGCTTAAGGCTGTAACTTAGCGTTGACGCGTATATTCGGTCGCAGAAAACGCGATTTCTAATAGAGTTGTTTTAAAATCTCTTATTTATTATTATTATTATTTATTTATTATTTTATTATTCCCCGGTGGCGTCGGGTCGGGTTAGAATTTCATCACCCCCTTTCTTCGCGTGGGTGCCGTAAAAGTCCACTAAGGGAGGGTTGAAGTGTGTTGTGGGCGCTGGGCTAGCAACCTATCACAGCGATATCGCCTTTTGTCGATTTATGCTAAAACTGGCACCGGAGCATAAATTTCAAGTGATCTGCCTATAGTTGTCTACCCCTTTTGGAAATAAAGGCGTGAATCTATGTATATGTATTTATAATCAGACAACAAGAATATAATAAAATAGATATTATGAGTTGTATTACGAACCGCTGCTCTACAAAACAAAACTATCAACATACATATCACACACACACACACACACATATTATCATATCACATATTCCATATAAACTAAGTATGTTTACGATTTCCACTTTTGAATCCGACGGCCTTGGGTTCAAATCCCGGTATAAGGACAAGTATTTGTGTGGTGAGAATAAAAAAATGTTTCCGACTCTAGGATGTCGTGACTTACGTACTTACACGGAGAGGGTTGCGTTGCATCAACAATTTTTTACGCCAAAATGCAAGTGACAAGGCTGGCATACCTACCTTAGATTAGGTCTATTGTCCACTGGCATGCCTTGCTGAAGAGTTGGCAACAAATTCTGGCGCGCACCTTTCGGTATGAATGGAAGCACGTCTGGCTTGTCGATTAGAGTCCCGCAGTTATGATAAGAAAACCTGGAAAGTATTTGTTCTTTTATCTTATGGCGTGACCTCATTTACGTCAAAAGAGAGTTTTTGAATAATAATTAGGTATGTTAAAATATGACTGTAGCCGACCGGTAAGGCGCGGTGACTTTGTTTGTGACTGGGTTTTTTCAAAACCCTATGTACAGTCAAGGAATTTAAATACCTACCCATTTCGTTGAAATGTCGTTAGACATTCGCAATGCATTAAGGTCGAAACTTCTATTTCAGTAATAGTATTGAAATGTCAAATTGTCAATACATATTTATTTGTCACTTCACATTACAGATAACCTCTTTGCGAAAAGTTATCATTTGCTTTTCTAATTACGAACACGTGTCAGTGTCAATCGAGAAATCTAAAAAATAATTTTCAATTACGTTATTAATTTGAAAAATAAAATACCTGCCGCTAACCGTCAACTATTAAGAGCTAGAAATAGCAGTTACGCCAGGAAGTGGGGATTGAGGAGATAACGCGTTTAAAATTTCAGTTCACCATGTCAACGTAGTTAATCTGGTTGCCTAGTTACTAACATATAACAATGCATGCGATATGTCAAAGGAACGTCGTGCTCTAGCTAGCTCTTATGGTGACAGTTTGCTATACAATATTGAGCCTTAGCTGGGTCGGAAATTAAATTCCTTGACTGTACGTAATGTCATTTGATATTTAAAAGTGGCTTTTCGGTGAAGGAAAACATCGTGAGGAGACCGGTCTAATCCCAATAAGGTCTAGTTTTCCCTCTGAGTTGGGTTAGATGGTAGTTGCATTCGTAAAGCTAGTGCCTACGCCAAGTCATCGGATTAGGTGCCAAAGCGGACCCCGGCCCGGTTTGAGCACTACCGGGAAAAATGCTATAGGAGAATGATGAGAATATTTTGACTTTTATTGTGACTTGGAAAGTGGACTGACTTGACCGTTATTTGGCAGGGGTCAGGGACCACTCTCAAATAACCAGAAATGCCACGAAAATCTGCAGGGACTTCGTCAAAAATTCAGACATGGAGGGGACGGCGGTCGAGACGCTCTGGCAAGGCTCTGGGGCAGTTCAGACCTTATTATATCAGCATATCCCGAATCGTTTTCCAAATTTTCATTTCGCCAAATAACCTGTTTCACCAAACATCCTGAACTAAAGTAGGTATTTTTTTATACACATCGTTATGTTAGGTTTCTTTTATAAAAATCCGGAAATTTTTCACGTTGCAAAAGTGACCTTCCGTATCACCTCAACGCAGGGTTTCTTGACGCGGCAGCAGTAAGTAATAAAACACGCTTTCAGCGAAACGTTTTAAGGAGAAATGAAACAGTTGGGAAACAAGTTTTAGTGATTCAGATAGGTAACCCCACTATACTATCTATAATTAGCAGACTCACTGACAGATCTAGAAGGGGGTCTAAGGAGCTCTAGGTCGCCACAAAAACATCAGATACTAACACTATTATATTTAAGGCGGAACCCATGTTTTACGCAACCGATCACGCTTCAACTGGCGGCGTATCAATGAAACCCATTCTGTAGTAACAGCATTATGTGCATAGGAATATCTTAGTTCTCTAAGTGTATAATAAGTACAGTCGACCAAAGAGTAAGATACTTACTTCCAAAGTTACAAAATATGTATACACGACTTTATTGCCTTATCAAAAAGGAATGCATGTTTTTGTAACTTTGGCCGCATCGATCTCTTTACAGTCGACTGTACATCTACACTAATAGTAATGAAGATGGTCTGTGGAATGTAAGTTCGTAGCTTTGCAAAATGTAGGGCAGGGTTATCCCGGAAATATACTTTCTATGAATACCTTTAGGAAAATCCACGGGCATAGCGCGGAGGTTATACTCCAGGCAAAATACGGTTTTGAAAAACATTAATTTATAATAGCGTTTTTTTTGTTGATTTCATTTGAAAATGTTATTCTAAGATGATTTAGTCAAGAATCCGACAAACTTTCCACCGGGAAGTAATTATGTAGATTTAAATGAAGCATGCATTATCTTTTTTGTACGATTTATCTTGAATATTATAGAGCAAATGTAAATGAACCAAAATAAAGACAAAAACATTTATTAATATTTTTACTGACTTTTTAGAAGCCTAAACTTATAATTTTTTCGATGTCTGAAATTTTGTCGGATTTTGTCGCTGGGTAACTATTTAATTGATTATATATCCGTTATACATAAAAAATAAGCTATTATAAATTATTTCCAAAATTGAATTTTTTTCCATACAAGTTGTCAGTTCATTGCCTGGACTATTATGTCGGACTCACACCGACTAAAAACCCCCCCGATGGTCCTCGACCCATTTCGGACGGCTCTGGGATCTTACCTAAATGCACCTTCAGAATAAACATAGGCTACATTTTATACCACGTATTGCTTGCGGTCTGTGGTATACGTAGGCGGGGCCATGCGGGCATCAACTAGTGCATACATGTAGGTACTGGCATGACGATAGGAAATCGTCTCATCCTCAAATAACACATACACCAACCATGCCACTTCGTTCCACCGCCACGATTCGTTCCATTTACATTCGAAAATGGAACCGTTTCCGTATTCCGAGACGCGCCGGCGAAATCGAGAACGCGTTGCAATTCTGTACGCATCGCCATGGGTCTATCTCACTAGAGGAACTGTATTGAAACCAAATTTACATTTGTTGCGTGCACTCGTAAAATCTTCACTTTGTTTTAAACTGTTCTCCGAACTTCTAAGAACTTCTGGAGATATTTGCTCGCTCTGAATTAAACCTCAATTCGGTTCCCAATCCTTCGAGTGAGTATGAACGAAAGCGTACGAGGTTTCGAAGCGGTGAACGAGAAAATCCACCAATAGCGTGGCTGATGGCTGCGCACGCATCGCTTCCTATGGTGTACTTTTTTCTTTCTCACCACCTCGCAACCTCACTCAGCTCTACAAATACTAACCCTTTATCTTCTCAATCACATTGCAATTGTTTTGCAAGGTCTGTCTATTAACACGTTAGCTCTGCGCGCGTTCCAGCTAGCCCACGAAACAAATTGTGGAATGCGTTAGGAATCGGAAGCGACGAAAACATAATTAGCATACTTACAAATTCAATTTAATTCAAATTCTGAAGAAGTTAGCTCCCTCATCTCATTGAACGAGTGAACGAAGCGTACGAAGAATGTTGAGCTGAAATGGAAGCTCAAAATTCTTTCATATGTACGGATGTTCAGATATCTGGCTGTTATTTGCAGGTCGCATTTCTCAAGCGATTCTCGTGAGCATTTTCAATAATTATTATAACAGCTTTATTTTGTCGATTTTTTTTTCGAACATAAAAAAATAAACAAAAGATAGGGTCGCATATTCTACAGCTCACAGAGCCACAAGTGACTAATTCCGAACACTTATTGAAAACGCAGCTTTAGCAGTGATTCGAGTAAGCTCGTGCGAGACAAAGATATGTTAATATGATTTCAATCCGATACAGTTAGTCAAATAGTACCCCGCGTCGAGAGCTGATAACGGTCGCATCCTTATTGGGAACTTATTGTTCTGCTTTTGGGTGTGATATCGAATAAATAGGTGTGATACGTGATCGATTGTTTTCGATTTCTAAAAATAAACTGCCCTTTAGAACGAAATAAATACCTATCTGCATAAATGTGCCGCCGGCAATGCCAAGACATGAAAAAAGCGCTGGTTCCCTTTTTTTCTTTACCAATCGCATCGTCCTATTTTCGAAGCATTCATTCTTGTAAATATTACAATTATTATTGTTATATTAACCCAAAATTAAAGGACTTCATTTTTCAATCACCTGAACTGAACTTCTAAGGAATCGCGAGGAATAATTCCGAAGTGCGATGGTGACCTCGAGTTTGAACAGTAAACGAACATAAGAATTTCTTAAGACGTAGATCTGAGGGCACGCCAAGTCGAGTAAAACAGCGGCACGGCCGTACCATCCTTTTCTCGAAGCAGTTCAGGCCATTTTCGACCCCCAATATAAGTTTGACTGCTTTTTATGCTGGCAATTTTGGCGAAAAATTACTAACTGATGAGTTTGTTTCGGCGTTTCCTCTTGACGATTTTCTTTTTCAGAAACGCTGGTAGATTTGCGAGATGGCAAGTTTATTTACTTGTAACAGCATATATCTACAGTATTTATAGGCAAATAAACGTTTGGCCCTTGCGCAGAAACCCAATAACTCACAAATTCATAAAAATCGTTCCCCTTGTTAACCCGACAATCATTGCTCGGTAACCGTGTCATAACACGTGTTCTAAACGGAAAAACACTTAAGACGTCAGTTAAAATGACAATGCATTAATGTCATAAGAACCCCATGTGTACTTACGACCTTCTTCTTTAAATGTTTTTAAGTTATTCATCTACCTTGTAGCGAGGCATACAAATGACGTGAATAGCTCAACGATACTTCCTGAATGTGTGATTTTTTACTTTTGCAGTGTTGGCGTACTTGTATTTGCTTTGCGTTTCGCACCTTATAAAGTTAGTTGGTATGTCGTTGCAATATGCCAATTTAAGTGCGAAGTATGGGTTAGCTTACAAATTGCTAGTTTATGTGCCGACACGAGCTGGAAGCATATAATAAACCTACAAACGAATACACTTAAATATAAATACCAATTTGTGGACCCAATTTTAAATTAGCGTATGTTCGTTCTAAGTGTAAATAAGTCTGAAGTTTTAAACGGCGAATTTGCAAGATAGTTCGTTTCATTTGCAATTTTCATAAATAATTTGAATAAATGTACCTATATACAGGATGATTCAGGACACGTGAGCAGGATCAACCCTACACATACAGTTAATGTTAATGGATCTTTTACCATCGTAATTAAGTTAAACGCCCACAGTTTTTTTTTACATTTTGTGTAAAAGTTTCATTCACAATAAATCATGGTCACCCTACACAACTAAAAAAAAATTAACGTTAATCTTACCAATGCTGGTACGACTGAGTAGCTTATAAACTATTGAATCCGTAGGGTTGATCCTGCTCATGTCTCCTGAATCACCCTGTATACATAAGAGAACTCAATAGATAATGAAAAATTTAAATAACTATCTAAAACATTATCGGGACTGAATCTTGCGATGCTGTAGAAATATGACTTCACAATAATGAAATAATATTAGAAAACGGCAGTTTTTTTAATTACAGATGATAACTTGCGCCTACAACGAACTCTTGCCTTCGTCCAGTTTGCTCTTTGATTCTTTACATATAGAAAATTGTACGTTTTAGAAATCGCATATCACGGTGACTGTTCTGCCTGACATACATACTAATTTTAACACTTTTTCGCAGTGACATAACATTACTGCGTCTCAATGTGTCTATTAGTAAAAGTGACAAGTATCAAAAGCGGCCAGGAACTTATAAAGTCGTATTTACTGATTATATTTATCTAACGCATTTGTCGGCTTATCACGTATTTGTATGTAATCCTTGCGCAACAATTTAGCGAGACAAAATACAAGCGTCATGTGTGGCTTATTTTACAAATACTTGTAACCAACCTCTCTCTCTTTCCTCGTAGCCTTAATTAATCCCATAAATGTCAGGATTCCCTGAGAATTACAATCTAGTTCTATAAAATATTAATAGTAAGGCCTGAATCACACTGGCGCAGCCGGCGGTGGCGGTCAATAGTAAATTTGACAGTTATTGTTAACTTTATTCCCACAGACTGGAGCGGCCTGCGGTAGCGGTCAATTACTTACCCTTTGACAGTAGCTGCTGTCAAACTACCGCGCACCATCACCGCAAGCCGCGCTAGTCTGTGAGAGGCTCAAATAATCTGTCATCTCTTGTCACTTTCCATCACCTGCGACTAAGGGCCAATGGCCAATGACTTATCAATATTTCATTTAAAAAAGGCGTCTAAACTGCTGCTAGGTCATCTCTGCCGATGTGTCTGCCGTATTTACGTTTCGGTTTATAGCAGCCACTAGGCAGTGGTTGGAATAACTTGAAAAACATCTTAGTATAATAGATTGTAGTGTGTCCCTGTGGACTACTCGCTCTGTGGCCTTTGTGGGGTCGATTAGTCAGTTCAAATAACCATTACCATAATCATAAAACGTATTGAAATAAATTCCCCACTTTATTGTCAAGTCTCAAGGTTTTCGAATTGTTTATTCGCGACACATTTTAAATTCGTCTTGGAGCTCATCATCGCCATCATATCAGCCGAAATACGTCCACTGCTGGCTGGGGCGCTACCCGCATTCAGCCAGCGAACGAAAACACTATAGAAGTCTAAGTAGCGCCGCAAAACGGCCCCACAGAATGGGTGGCATTGCCATCATGTGGGACTGCCGGCGGGGTGTGGAAACGATGCCAGCACGTCTATCATGAGACAGCCCCGACATATACTCTCGATTACCTCTTGTTGTAAGTGTTCTAATAAGAGAGACGGATAGTGCGAGAAAAATCGAGAGAGCTCGCGCGCCGTCTCGTGATAGCGGTGCAGGGGAGCCGTTTAGTTCGAAGTTCGATGTTTTAGACATGTTTGGATGCCGGGTTTTAGACACGTGTTTGGGTAGAAATTTGTAAGATTCCTTCGCTGCATTCAGCGGATTTCCACGACCTTTGCGAGGTTATTAGTCTGGGATGCACGGTCTAGGAGCTCATCTCAGTATTATTTGACCCTTAAATTAATAACTATAGGTCATCGAAAATCTGAGTGATTCTAATGATGTCAGAAAAAATAAGTTCTGTATTAGCAATTTTGTGGGTAACGCCTCTTCGTTTATTTTAAGCGTAAACAAGTAATTGATTATTCAATATTTCGAACAAATATTATGATTACATCCATACACATGTTTTTTCCTCTTCTTTACCATTGATTCTCTGAAATTCAGTTTACTCATTTTTTATTACGATTTCATCTTATTGATTTCTGAATAAACTTACCTAATATTCTCATTTCAAGTGGATAAAACACAAAAATAAGATAGTAACCGAGATTACCCGTCACGAGTTACTACCTCAGACTGTTTTATTTATAAACCTGCGACGCAAATATTGTCACCTGCCTACATGATTATTTAAATCTTTTATCTGATATTGGTCAGAAAAATACGTCGCAGACTCAATCGTACAAACGGTATCGGGAGAGATTCTTGTGTTTTGTTTTTGTTTAATTAATTTGCATTAATGTCAATTAAACATGAAGATGTTAAATTCCGTGTTTCCTATCAGTAAGTGTTTATTCTGTTTTATAGCTTAGGCTAGTATTACAGGTCAAAAAAGACTTATGATGATTTTTTATCAATAATTATAGGGTTTTTTTGGTTTAAACTCAGTTAAGAGTAGTATTTTTTTTCATCACTTACCATCAGGCGAGATAGTGGGCAAATGCGTACCTATACGTTATAAAAAAGAAAATGCCATAGATATGAAGCATAGATAATTTGAAATTCAAAAAAACAAAAGAGGTTCTGTATGATGCGTAATCTTGTTAGATCAGTGATAACTTGTCCGCATTCATTTCTTTAGAATGTGTTCCTTATCACCCAAATATTTAAGTGGCCTGACAACAGCAACAATAACTCTATTGACATCGTGTTGACTTCGAACTCATTAGGTTAAATATTCCACAATCACGCACTTAGGTGGGGGTAATGAGAGGACAAATTGTGATTTTTAAGTTAGTACACTTTACCATTCGACCGTTAGTGGTGGAAGACTGGATTTTATGAAAAATATTATTTTCAATTTTCATTTGGAAAATGAAAAAACATTTCTAACTGTGATTTATAAAGAAGTTGGTGGGGTTGTTGTGTATTGTTTGAAGTGTCGAAGTTTTGTGATTTTATTGGAAATAATGGTGGTGTTGTTAAGTTTTAGAAATATGGATATTTGGTCCAGTTCTGTTATGGAATCAGGTACGTCATATAGAGGTATATTCTGTTACCCCCATATTCTTAAAATTTACCAAACCTCTGTTAAGTAAAATGTGTTTTATCCCCCCTTTTTACAAACCCAAATGTCAAAGGTACTTATGTTTTCGACCAGACTGCATGAAAATTTATGTTATAAAAAACCGATAAAAAGGCTGCATGGCGAAATGAACTCGCCGAGACAAAGACATTCATTCATGCATTAAAGACCTAATGTCTGTTTGTTGTGTTTTCTTTTATTTCTTTCTAAGTTGTAAGGCCTGACTGGACGCCCCGCTCAGTGCGGGGCGTGCAGCGTCAATATAAAACAAATGCAATTTATATGGACACTCGACGCCCCGCTCTGAGCGGGGCGTCCACTCAGGCCTTACACTAAGGAAATATGAAAGAGTCATATTGTCCGTCTATAAAAAGCCAGATAGAAACTTTCAACGCCATAAAAATAAAATCTAAAACAGTGACACTTCGCAGTTTATGTCGTTTTTGTAGGCAACAGATTAAAAATGAACCACAAGTGTTTGATCTTATAAAATTTATATCATACTGCACCAGGGATCTATAAATAAGAGGCATAACAAACTCGGACGCCAACGCATGCGCCCTGGCGCAGTCAGTCGCGCTGCGACGCTGCAACTACACAGTTAATCACCTCTAACATTAACAAACGACATAAAAGTTTAAAGTATGACATAAAACTTAAATGTTTAGTTTAAAAAGCGTTTTAAAAAAAAAATTGAGATAGTGCTCAAAGTTATCGCCCGCCATAATTTGCTGAAAATTATGTAAAATTATATTTACCGGCAGCAAAATTTATAAGAAAGCTTATTTAGTGACACTAGCTTCTTGCTATAATATATTATTGCAGTGTCGTGAATATCGAAGCAACGCATTTTCATTTGTGTAATCTGTATAAATTTTAAAATTTGGAACGGTTGTGTTTCGTTAGTCAATCAAATGGCATCCGCTTTTCTGGCCAGTGCGTGCAGTGTGTGAGTCCATGTGGTATGGGTGCAATATGCTGGTTCCACGCCAAATTGGTTATTGGTAAGTTTACTAAGTGCATTCTTCTGTTTTGGTACTTCTTCCAGTTTGCGAAATTTCTTCAGTGTCAGAAGAAATATTGAAATTGTATCTCATAGAACGATAATAACTTTAATTCCTTACCCCAAATATGATACTGGCTATAGCATAGGTACCTAGAAGTTAACACAAAATATATAGTTGCGAATGTAAACATTTTTTTAAAATATGTATTGTACACAATCAAGTATCATTTAAAGCTGACTAAAATATCTCATGGCAGAAATCTGTTGATTGTGTTTCTAATTCACATTTACAACTTTCACAGAAAAATGGAATCACAAAACTGGACTAACATATCTAAATCCCTTCCGACCGCAGATTATATCATTAAGTACCGCCAAACTTTACACGGAGTCTCTAAAGCCTGAAACACACTGGCGCAACCTGCGGTGGCGGTCAATAGTCTGAACTTGACAATAGCTGTCAAATTTTGTATTGACCGCACCAGTCTGTGAGAGGCTTAATAAGTGTTAAAGCATTTTTCCCGTAACCCTACTTAAACCTCTTTCGACCACAAACAACTATCATATATTGATCGTCTAAATTCTAATTGTGAACAGTTAATCGGGTGCGAACGCTCGTCAAAGGAAGTTTACGTAAAGATGTCAACACATCCCGCGGTTTGGTTCAACAAGTGTGTTTTGAGTTTGCCGAGTTGCTATAGTATCATGGTTCCATTTCCATACTACTTTAAAACTGCTTAATCTCTAAGTAATACATTTATTAGCCTTTACTGTAGATAATAGTTAAGGACTATGTACGGGCGTACCCAAGTTTTAATATCAGAGGCGCCGATATTCAAAAAATAATGTAGGTAATTTGTATTTTGGACCCCCCAAAACACCCCTCTGGCTAGGTAGGTACTCCCGTGGGACTTTGAAGTATAAAATGAGGTAACCAAATGTTGAATAAATACCTTATTAGGTCCTTCAAAGACCAATTTAGCTTGCAATTTTTAGAAACGGGCGACGAATGTTTGGTTGCATGACAGAGTAACTCTTGTCATAGTGGTCGCGTTCTTGGGTCATAACGACTGACTGATATTTGATTGGTTCTTGGCTAGATTCCATCTTATTTACCCTTTTCATATAGGTACCTATCTATTACTAGCTTCGCGTGCGATCGGCTCGCGTATTATCCAGAACGCAATCCAAGGCGCGGGTTAAGCAGCGAACGGAAAAAACCATAGGAGTCTAAGTAGCGCCGCAAAATGGCCCCACAGAATGGGTGCTATTGCCATTATGCGGGGATGGGGGCGGGGTGTCAAAACGATGACAGACAGAGAGAGTAGAACTCGCAACCTGTCTTTAAAAAAATCTTTTTAAAACTGAATTTGATTATTATTGAACCTGCATCACATAGTTTCACGAGAATCGGTTGAGACATGCGACCTGTAGAGAAAAACAGCCGGTCATACGAAAGAATGTTTGCCCAAGCTGAAACGGGGAGTTGGACGTTCGCATTCGCAACACGCAACGTTCGGTGAGGTAGGGCACAGCGAAATATCATCCCGCTCGAATTTGGAGCAGCCCAACTGGGGAAGTACCTCCGCCTTGCAGAAGACCACAGCCATAATAACACTACTACTTGCTCTGTAGTAGTGTTGTGTTCCTGGAGGTGAGCAAGGTCGCCAGAGCTCCCGAGGATGCGTTGTGTTGAGAGCGAGGGAATTTGTTCCTTCAGCTCTCAACACAGCGAATCCTCAAACTTATCAAGGGTCGGCAACGCCCATGTTACTCCTTTGGAGTTGCATGCGTCTATAGGCTGCGGTGTCCGCTTACCATCAGGCGGACCGTACGCTTGTTTGCCACCGTCGTTGTAAAAAAATAAAAAATAAAAACGTACGCAACACCCTCACAAAGCTCTTTATAATATTAGTAGGTAGAAAAGACAGATAGGTACATTGAATGTTTTTTTTTTCATTTCTACACATGCGGAATTCACATAATCAGTCATACGCATTTCCGAGTTACATTACGCTGGTTTTTCCTACGAACGAATACTACTAAGTACTAGTTATTTATACTACTATGCGTTATTACTATGACTATGACGTAAAATCACATGAGCACTCGAACGCGGTCAGATAATGAAATGAAATGAAAAACAAGATCCGTAGGATTTAGTTTACCATTAACCTTGGGTAGAGTCCACAGTCGGTTCCTAATAGTTTTCGCGCGGTATTTTCATACACGAAACTATAGCTGTCCGCGCGGCCTGCCATTGAGAGAGAGCAAGCCAATCCGCGGGAAAAACGCCTCGTGGTACCCATGGGTATATAGTGGGTATGGTTTTGGTGGTGACGCCAGCGAGAGACGAGCAGAAGTGAGCCACACCACGGGCGGACGCCCATACATGATCTCCACCGCGGGTGGCACCATGCTAGCTACGCCACTGCAAATACGTCGCTTCAGACGTATTTGGACTCTATACCTAATCATTATGGGACTCGCCAATTATATCTAGATTGGAAACTAGTTTCTGTTGCAAGAAATTAAAATGGAAAAAAGTAGAGCGATTACAACGTTTTTCATATAAAGTCTCTAATCGCTACCTTTTTTTTATTAGGTATATTTCTATATCCATGACGTCATGATTTCAGTATGCCGTTTTAAAATAAGAACCAAACTAAGTTTGTATGGAGAGTCGGCTTCAGTCGACCGTGTTGGGGACTCAACTCTCAAACAAATTCAGGAAAAACATCAGACAAAGCACTACATATGAAAGTCATTAAGCCGTAGTTTGTAGTCCGGACGTTACTTCCCGTCCAAAAATACGCTTCACAAGCATCCGCGGCAGAAATAGACCACTCCCACTTACTCCGCGGTACACCCACGAATTGCGCTACGATTTTGTTTATTTTGCCAGCTCAACTTGACCACGTGGTAAAAGGATTTTTTCTAGAGGAAACTATAAAAAAAGATCATGAAGAAAAGTTTTTCTTTGAGATTTGAACACCACGATGGTGGCAAAATGACTCCTGGGCGAATATTCAGCGTTTTTAAGTCGTTTGTTTCTTCATTGTCGTTGACAGCAAATACTATTAAAAGGCGAATCTGTTTTGATTCAAGTTTCCGCGGTATGTTTTACCTCTGCTGAAATAATATTAATGACCCGACAATGACGTTAGAACCGAGCGGTTTTCCCTAACCTCCGATATGGTCTAGTGGCTAGGATACCTGGCTCTCATCCAGAAGGCTCGGGTTCGATTCCCGGTATCGGAACATCTTTTCTCCAGTGCGTTCAGCATGAGATCCTGGAGTCCCCTGCATGGGAGCGCGATGCAGAGCACCGTGGAGTTTTTAGTGGATAGAAATACCACATAACCCAGTCCGGTGATTGGGTTCGCAGGTTTTCTCCACTATAAAAAAAAGGAGATTTGCCCTCTTTCAGTAAGGCAATGCCTATGGACGCTTTCAACTATATGCTCGGTGCCGGCATCATCATCAATATCCCAGCATTATCCTGGTTGTACCCTAACGAAGCCCGGGGTCCGCATTGCCACCATATCCCAAAGTCACTGCAATCTGACCTTCCAATCCAGAGGGAAAGCTAATAAAGGCGACGAACTACAAAAAAAATCTTGAGTTATAAGAAAGTAGGATATAGATTTAACGAATTATACATTATTATTATTATTTTAATGTGACATGACACGAAAGTAGGGTTAATTACGAGTAGATATAGATTATTATTACTGTAATTTTATTCATAACATTTTAATCATCAATTTATAGTTTTGACATCCTTAATATTTATTGTTTTCAGCAGCCATATAAAATAGTTTGTACGCCGAAAGGCAAAACACGAAGGACATATTTTTTACGATGACATCTGTATGTACTTTTACTCATATTTGGACAAATAAATTATCTTTATCTTAGGACTAATAAATCTAATAATAGGTATATTGCAATCACTAAATTACATTTCCCAACTGTATCGTTTGTCCGAAATTTAATTTCGGCAAAAATCCAGTCGTCTCTCAGACCATAAGGTTTTTGATTCTTTTTGTATACTTACTTACTTATATCGCGTAGAATCCATTAGGTTAAGTTAAGTTTGTTTTATAATAATCCTGAAAACTTCAAAGTTTCAGAGAAAAGCGGCTTTTTGCCGAAATGAAAATTCGAACAAACGATACTGTTATTGGTCACCCTAATAGTAAGATGTCCATTACTGTGTTCACCAGCCATAAGGAAAACGATAACATAAACACGTACATGTCAATCTTGGTACTTGCACTAAGTTGCCAGTCGTCTGTTACGCACTGACATATCTTGTGACATACATCAGATGACTTAGATCGCCAGCGGACTTAATGAATGCAAATATTATGCTATTATTTCTTTGTATTATGCGACAGTAGGTATAGGTAGTTAACGTCGGATTACCTGAACCACACACTTAAGAAGGCAGCATTATTTTAAGGTTACTTGAAAAAATATCAGATGAAGTAGTTAATATACCAATTTGCTTCAAAACTGGCTTTAATTATTACTCTTAATTCACGCTGGTATAGGTTGGAAATGATTACAGAGCGCATAATTTTTATTAAAAGTTCGAATGCGGAAATCAACAAATGAAAGATGATGAAGAATTATAATCATGAAATATCTAAACAAGAAATATTCGGTATCTAATTGTCAAACTGGCCAATTAGCCCACAAAAAATGTTAAATCGTACAACTTGTAACAGTCTCCATTTTAATCTCGGTCGCATTTTACGCGAATGTATCAAATAAAATGTATATTTTTTTCTTAATCGAACTCGGACCTTTACGACAATCTCAAGCTCATCGTTTCCCAAATAAGTACAGAAGCAGCGCTAAAGATACCCGCACACTCAATTAGTGAAACGAATCTCGCTCGGGTAAAATGCCTGTAAGACCAAAAAGAGAGGGCGTGATTCAGAGCAGACGAGCTATATATAGGCAGCGCCGGCGCCGCCTGTCCTTAGTCATGGGTTTAGAAATTAAACTGCTACGGGTTAACGTGGGGAGTTAACAAAGGGAATTGATCCCATTGTTCTATAAAGGAATCATATTACTTTGTTTGATTATTTTTTTGGTTCGTGACAATTAATAAATATAAAATATAAAATAAATAATATGTTAAAGTCGGATTGTAATCAAAATGTATCGATCATCTTTGTTATTTTTTTAAAGTGAAAACTTCTTTAGCGGCGCTGTGCACTTTTTGGGATGGGGAAAAATTGTTAAACTCGCCTAGGAGCGTAGGAGGTCACGTGACCGTAAGATTTTCGATAGTGAGATTCGAGACAGGCCGACCGTAAGTTTTTTTTTAAATACTTACTGATAATTAAAGCAATTCGCAAGTTTTCACTTCTGCCGGCACTCCCGGAGTGCAACCCGGTCTTTTTTATTCATTAAATCTCTATTAAATGCTCCCATTGTAAACGGGGTTCTCGAAACTGGCTCTACAATTTTGCAGACATTTTAAATACAGGCGTCTACGGGGGCGAAAAATCGCTATGCCGAATTTTGGGGTTTTTTCGGGATTTTACAAATGACGCCGAGTCTGTCTGATATAAGTGTAGCGAATCGGTTCTCTATTGGATCGCATAAAATCATTTGGAATAATATAATAACGCATAATTTTTTATAGCTTAATTAGCGTTAAGCCTAATCATGTTATGGCATAAATTTTTAGGCATAAAATTAAAAAGAATAAACGAAAATAGCATAATCATCACAAAGACTAACATCAGATAGCATAAATACAAAAAGACATAATAATTACTTGGCATCATTACAAAACGCATACAAATTGTGTCCTAAAAAATAAAATCATGCATTACACAAAGCAATGAAAGCATAATGCACGGCCCAATAATGTGCAGCCTGATAATCCATGTACATTGGGACGGTCATCTGTGCGGACTAATAATCTCCAGCGAGTCGACGCCACCCCGCTGCGCGGGGTGTCTATTTCTGGTCTGAGGAACACAAGTGAACCCTAACCTAACCGACCTAAGACAGAGTTCGCTTATGACAAGCCATTTTTATCCGCCCTGATAATGCACGACCCAATAATCCGCGTCCATGAAAAGTGTAAATGCATGCTAACAAAGAAACTGTGTTTTATTTATTTAGAAAACAGAAATTATGCTTCAAAACAGATATGATAAATAATTATTAGCCCATACAATAGTATGCATAATGAGTATTAGTCGAATACAAATTAGTCCAAGTAAAATTATTCTAAAACCATAGTATGCCAAACAATGTAGTAGGCCAAAGTATTATTATGCGACAGTATTATTATGCCAATAGAAATTATGCCAAATCAATTATGCGAAACTATATTAGTCTAAAAAAATATATGCCAATGAAGGGGATCCCTAGCGAATCATGTAAACTGTCTTTCTACCCAGCTTATTAAGTTATCATCTCAAGTACAGTCAGGCTGAAGAAGCTGGGATCGAAGAAAAAGTTGAAAAAGGGAAATTGGAGGCAAACCTGGTTCCTGAATATTTGCCCCGCGCGTGCTTGATGGAATTGGACGCGACGCTCACTCCTTTAACTTCTTCTGCCCCAGGGTGTATGATCGGCGATATAATCGCGCTGATTGTCTTGGTATTGTCCACTCGCGGTATTTTATTTCGAAGGGAGCGTGTGCTCGACCCGAGGCGCGCAGTAGTAGAGAGAGTTGTCATAGTTTTTGTTTTCCTACCCCAATTCAGGTATGCGAATATATGGAGTTAGGTAGGATAGGGTAAAAAACGGTAGTTTTACATTAGTAGTGATGGGATGAATCGGCATTTGCCAGAAGCGTTAAAGTAAATGCTCACTCACTTGCATCCTTCCCTTCTCCACACACACTCACACTACCTACACTCACTCCTCCTACACTCATTCACATAAATAAAATCACTAAACTAAATAGTTAAATTTAAATTGTTAAGTCTCTCTAGTGTTAATAGTGTCTAATGTTACTTTTCCGTATTTTTTTTTATAACGCCGCCTGATATCCGGTAACTCTTGCAAGCGATCTGACTCCAACGATACAGGCTGTCCTAGTGTGGAGTCACCGATCATGTACATAAATTGTAAAATGTATGTTTGGTAAATATACTATTCTTATTCTTATAAGTGAAGTCAAGTTCTGAGAACGATCGTCGAACGCTCGATTGGTGTAGGATTGCACCCAGATATGTTCCTTTTTTATGCCTTTCATATTATAACTGCACTTAATAATATTTTCTTAATGTCTTGTTTCTTAATGTTCTTAACATCTAAATTAGTATTTCAATTACTAATACCAAGAACTCCAAAGTAAACATTTAAATTCATACAAAACTTTACTCGGAAGCCAATGATTCTGCTTCTTGTCCGTATAATATAATGGTTTCTTAAAACGGAAGAACAAACATTTTAAAGCGATGTCTCATTTCCTAAATGCTGCACTCATTAGGACAGATTTATCTCAGGAGCTCTATTCTACACTGTGAAGTGGCAGATCGTGACATGACCGCGTTGTGAGATCTTAAAGATATTTGCCACTTGTCCACTTCGTGATGTGTTTATAACGCGAAAAAGACGTTCGTTTATGTAACATAATATTGTCTAAACCTACATCTAGAACCAAGTATCTGCTGCAACAGAGGTGGCTGACTGGTATCGTAACCGGTCACAATACTCTAAATAGACACTTAAAGGTAAGCTATCAGTAGCAATGCTTCCTGCCCACACGATGGGGAGGCAAAAACTAGTGAGCATGTATTATGTACCTACGCGGAACCGCTGTTAATACTTTTGGTGAAGTTTAGAGGAGATTGAATTCAAGGATGAAGGATTATGACGGATGCTATTATGTCAAATAATTTAATGTGGGAACCCTGCCGGTACTGCAGTAACCTTAAGCTTCAACCGTAGGGAAACGATCGACAGCCAGCCTGTTTCCGGCCAGGCATCCCTTCAAAACATCAACAACCCTACGTCTAAATTCGTAATGAAATTGAAGCTCAATGGCGTAAGCTCTTTTAAGTGCTCGACTGTGTGCAGGCCATATTGTCACCATCTGTCATCAAAAAGGCAGAATAAAGGCTTGGATTGTTACTGAGATTTGGCACTCGTGTTTACGATGATATAAAAACAAGCATCTTGACCTTTCCATGTAATGTACAGTCACGTCTATTACATGATTAAAATAATTATATATAAAAGGCAATCGACACAAATATACAAAATACAATATTTAAACGTATATTTTTTGTGATTTCTTGTTTCTATTGTTAACATAACACCATAACACGTGCATGACTATTGTCACTTGACACCAGTGGCGTGTCGTCCATAGAACTCGATTTTCGCCGGGTACTATTTGGGAACTATTCAGTACCATAATACTGAAACTCTTGCCTATGGCATTGTTCAAGGCTGACCTCAACAAATGGTTATCAATCGAAACGACAATATCGCCCTGTCGGTCCAAAAATTAGTAATTGTCCTAGTCGACTAACAATTGTCAAGTTAGTAAATATAGTCAACGGTGTGGTCATCAGACTCATCAGACATTAGGTCATAGATCCGGGCTGTTATTCGGAACGCGCTAATGTGCCTCATCTCACCCGTCACGGCTTACGAAACTAGACCTCTGACTGTGCGTCTGATTACGCTTAGTTACTACGTATCGCGGCATCAAGATATATTTGTGGGTGAACGGTGAGGTGAGGTTACAACCAATTACAGGCAGAGCACCAGATCGTTAGTTCGATCCTTTAGTTCCATCTCGTAGCCCCATTTTGGTATTTCGCAGACGGCGGGGAAGCAGTGGCGTTAACATTAAGAGGCTATTACTGAGTAGTGAGGGGATACAGGCGAAGATTAGATGTAAAAGTCAGGAAATTTGCCCACTCAGTCAGAACTGGACAGCGATCGAATACAATGTAATTTCTCTGTACTTTCTTTATATCAACGTTCAATTAATTCTGATTCATGGGCGGACTGTATGCGTGGGTGTCCGTCCGTCCCTCATCATGTCTAAACCGATCGGAACAGTTATAACGGCGATTGTTTGTGGTTAACTTGCATTATTTGAAGTGAGGTTGCTTCGGTGCTTAATCAGGCAACACCGTTAAAAACAAAAACAAAAATCGGGTTGGTCATGCCTGTGTTTGGCGCGCCCGATTTGGTATGGTGCAAATGCTTCTGTTTTATCGATTACCTTTTGGATCTTTTGTTATTTATGCGCTGTGTTTGCTCCATGTAAGAGCTGCTACTGACATATTGAGATTCATATTGGATACATATTGGTATGTAGGACTCTTGCCATCACAAATATGTCAGTAGCATGCTCTTACATGGAGCTGTTGAGAGTGATGCTGACCTGCATTTGTCTGTAACTGTCAACACAGCGAATCCTCAAATCAATAAAGAGTCGGTAACGCGCTTGTCAATATCTTATGAAGTGGCTAGCGACCATAGGTATATGCTTACAGGCAGGCTGCTCGTTTGCCATCGTCCAAGAATAAAAAAAAAAACGAATCAATTGTTTTAATAACTAGAACTATAACGTATGTACGTGTTATCCGCTCGAATGCATCTATAAATGTAAGTAATTATGATTCTTTGTTCAAACCAAACCATACTCAATATTTTTTACCCATGCGTGTAACAAAGACATTCGAGAAAAAATACGGAAGATTGTGTGTCCAAAAAAAACGTAATCTGCCAATTTTTGCGCAGAAGGACGGAATGATTATTTTTTTGTCGGCTACTGTTCCGTTTGGACCTTTGGAGCGTTTATGGATTTAACGAATCACGCCCGATTATGCATGGTCCATTCAATGTTTTAAATGCGGCATGCTAATTGCATTTTAGGCATAGGGATATTCAATATGTTTTTTTACATTTTAGTTTCGCACAGTAAAGTTTTATTACTTTTGTATAGATTATTTTGTATAGTAGATATTGTATTTAAGAAAGAAATAACCTGGGCCCCATTTCATTAAAAGTTACAATCTTATGTAAATAAAAAAAATAATGTAAAAAAGTCGGAACTGGCAACACCAAATACTCGACCAAATTATGACTGGCCGTTTGGTTTAAGCTTTACTTTACACTAAAATAATGGACCCGATTCTACAGTGGCCTCTAAACTTCCTAATTTTATTTAGGTGTCGCTAAAACTATTTGCTATTCTATGAGCAGCTGTCATAAACAAATGACAGCGCTAATTTGAATCTGACGTTTAGTTTTAGGCTAGTTAAGCCATGTGCACGTAGAATCGGGTCCAATTGCGGTTTAATTTACGCTTACTTAGGTACTGAATAAGTAAAAAGAGCAGCCAGCAGCAATTACTATTTAAGATTGTAGATTGCTACTGGCTTGGACTTGGCCACCTAATAATTTTGTTGTAATGTTATTTTCTTGTAACTTATGAATATCTTAATGATGGAGGACCATACCTTCTAAGAATATTTCTTTCTTCAATATTAATTGCCTAGATTTCTTGCTAAAGGCTTGGGCAGACACCGAGCGGGGACGGGACATCGACAGCGCTGTCGCGCTGCCGTCATGTCACGCTGTTTGACGTTGTCTATATTGACTAGTACCTACATTAGAGCTGCTACCATCCTGCCGGCATCCTGTCGACGTGCCGTCCTCGCTCGCTGTCTGCCCAAGTCTTAAAGAAAATGAAATACACAACTGAAATTCTCCTCTTGTCAACAGAAGGCGAACTCGAAACAGAATGGCTGCAGGCCGCCGGCCTCGGCTCCCTGGCCGCGCCCTTCCAGGCGGGGCTCGAGGTGTCCGAGGCCCAGCTGGGTGAGGCCGTGAGGCCGCTGCCCCGGGAGCAGGCCGCAGCAGTCCGCAGACGAGTCCGCAGGCTGAACCGGACGGTGCGACGACGGCGAGCGGCCTCGAGGGCCAGGAAACCTGATATTAGAGATGTCTTTCGGGATTTGGAGGTGAGTTTCCTTTGTATTCTTGGCTGCGGGCTCCACTGGTGTATTGCAGAGAACCGCGGAAACCATCTATGTTGATTACATAGAGTCCAGCTGGTGCTGTTTTTATGTAGTAGTTGTGTATATATATATTTTTTTTCAGAAACAGTAAACTTTTCAGTATTGTTATAAAACTTAATACATTCGGTGAAACGCTTGTCAGTCAAATAAGGGACTCTGCAACATACGTAGGTACCTACATAAATACTCACGGTCGTATCCCATTGGGCTAAGCAGAAACCAAAAACGCCAAATCGATACTAATAGACAACGTGATACTTGATATTAAATAGGTATGTGCGGGAGAATTTTTGTTGCATACCAAGTCATTAGCCTCTTGAGATTCGCTAGGTATTAGGCTACACACGCTCGACATCTATCTATTGTAACGTTGTCTCCTCTGTAAGGTCATTGACATAGCACTGCTAGTATAGATGCTCTTAGAGCCTTATCACACTTGCGATTTCCAAGCGTATTTTGTATGAAGGCGATCACGCAGCGTGTTCGCCGCGACTGATAATTGTATAGAAAACACGCTCGCAAATCGCAAGTGTGATAAGGCTCTTAAGTGTACATAGTCGGCATTCTATTTTAATTTGTCTATTATGGACGCATCCTAGTCTCTTGATAAGGAATGCGTGAATGTGTAGACATAAAAAAGGGCTATTAGAGTAAAGGCCTATTTACATGGTGCAGTGCAACAAATCGAAATAGCGTGAATGTTGTTGCTCCATGTAAATGGACCTTAGACAAGGACCTGTAGTAAGAAGGTAGTAGTAGTGACGACCTCTGTAGCCTAGTTGATAGTGACCCTGCCAACGAAGCCGGAGGTCCCGGGTTCGGATCCCGGTAAGGGCATTCATTTGTGGAGTGATCACGAATATTTGTTCCTGAGTCATGGATGTTGGATTGTCTAATACCCATAGTACAAGGTTTACTTAGTTTGGGACTAGGTCGATTTGTGTAAGATTTATTTTAGTTAAGTACCCCAAATATTTATTTTAGTTTAAAGTACTATTTAATTATCCATATAGCAAGCGTGTAAGGGAAGCGAATGCAAGAGACAAGAGACGTCGGGTCGGAACTCGGGCTTTAGATACGACGATATATTGTGTAGGAAATTTACATTAATCTTGAACTAGTAGGTATTTATCATCTCCTTTCATTGTCTGTACACTTACCAGTTCAATATGACCTCTGACTGTACGTTTAAAACTTACCACGTTTTTACTTTATGCTCTACCGATTTGAAATTGACATTGATCTATTCACCGAAGCATATTTTTAATATTTCTGGCCATGCGTAAAATTTTTACTCCTCTCACTCACTTTCTCAAAACAACCTTCTAACATTGACACCTGTGTATACCCAACCGGATTGCTTCAGCAGGTTCAAAAACTTTTCCTAAGTTACTGACCGCGCCCGTCAAAGTTCTCTAGATTGACGGACAACGCACAAAAACTATAAGTAATTATCAAGAGCGTATCGTAGACCGGTTACTGAGCTGCCAAGGTCAGAAACATATTACAATTACATAGGAATGCCCTCTGAGCCAAATCAAAGCAGACCCCACGGTGTCTAGAGCCGGTTCCCAACTTTCTTTCACAAAAAACAAGTGACAGACAAGCCGGTCTGACTCACGCCTGTCATTCAGTCGTCTTGAAAATCGAACTCGATATTCAAGCGTGTTTTTTTCTTATTTTATGGCATCATGATTTACAACCAGCCCGCTAGCTTTAAAAATGCTTTTAAATCTGTAGCCGCTGAGATGGGATTATCGGGGCCTAGACAAGGTTACAATCGACAAGCGCTAACGCCAATAGAAAACTAATAAAATGTATGGGAATGACAGATGTTAACGAAGTGTTTCGTCGGCATCTGTCATTTCCATACAATTTATTATTTTCTATTGGCGTTAGCGCTTGTCGATTGTAACCTTGTCTACGGCCCCTGATCTATAGTAAAAATTCAAACTAAACGAAAACGATTAATTTGAATTTCGAGCTGTGAGCTGTGAATTCTAACGGAATTTAACGCTCATTTTTTTAAATAGAATAGTAGGTACATTGTTTTAAAGGCTAAAAACTAGGCAATAGATGGACGAGTGGGTTCGAGGTCCGAGCCAAAGGTGAGGACCTCGAAGCAGACGAGTCCGTGTATTGCACTTTTGGCCGAGACATGACATAGTGCTTTTCACGCCTACTGCGAGGAAATTGCAAATAATTATAATTATAAGTCAAAATTAAGTACCTAATGAATAGTACATTGTTGTAAAGGCTAGAAAGTAGGCAATAGATGGACGAGTGTGTTCGAGGTCCGAGCCGCAGGTGAGGAGCTGTGATTGTTCGAATCGCTGTTCAAACTGGACTACAAAAACATTGTTGGACAGTTTGAACTCATAGATGGCCTGTTCTTGCCACGTCCAACTAACCAGCTTTGAAGCCTGAATTCTAACCATCTTTTGCCACATTTCCGAGCAGTGGCGTGAAATAATTATTAATGTTTAAGAACCGAGTTTAAGAATTTACCGATACTTGAATATCTACAGACAAGTTAAGCTCAAAGCCAGATTATAAATACCAAAACTTACTATCAAAATATGTAGTTAGAAAACCGCTTTGCTTGCTTGTGTAACGGGCATAACAACTGGTTTGAACGAATTCGATACGTTTCTTTGAATAGTCGACGCAACTTTGCGTAATGGGTAGAGAAATTTAATGTATTGTTAATGTAGATTGATGTTATGCGTTGTTATGAATTGGTTGAACTTACGCACATGTTTATTTGACAAAATTCTATAGAATATGATACGATGTCAATTCTCACTGAAATCTTTCTATTGTTTCGGTCTCGGTACTCACGGCTGCATGTAATTTACTTTTTATGTCAGTAATGCTCGCGGGAGACCACTGGATGCGGATGGCGCAGGACCGGTCATTGTGACACTCTTTGGGGTAGGCCTATGCCCATCAGTAGACGTTATTCGGCTGATATGATGATGATGAACAAAGTCGATTTTTTTTTATGTACACAGTATATATTTTCCCTGTTTATTATTTTCACGACTACAGGACATAAATTCGTCATTAGTCAATACTATAGTCATAATCATAAACGCCTTCCACGCCCTTGATTGATTTCATTCCACCCAGTTCGCATAATAATCAGTAATACTGGTAATCGCTCGTACCGTCCGTTCCGCTCGGGCGGGCGAGCAAAGTGCCGCAAATTGCAGTGTTCGGAGTTACGCTGCGGGAACCGTGGGTAATGTTGAAAGCTTCCTTTTGACGCTTCTGTAACCCAGGAAGTGTTAGTCATAAGTAGTGGTGCGTGAGTCAGGCGTCACATCCCTTTGCCTGCATTGACTAATTTAATGCGTGACAGTTCTCGTTTAGACTGATGGTTGGTGATAAAAATGGGTTAATAATCACTTCCATATTATCATTATCTAGAACTATGTAATACTATTAAGTAAATAATTCTGTTCTAGAACTGTTCGCAATGATCATAATTTGTCTTTCAATTTATTTTCTCTAAAACAGGCAACATTTACTGTATAAAACTGTATAACCCTGTATTTTAAGGTTTAGAAAAAATACTGTAAAGTAGATGATTATTATGTCAAATGTAAACAAAGGAGAGGCTCCCATTGGAAATTATTGATATTTGAGCAGAAAGTGTATGCTCACACACAAATTACGCGTACGTTTAAAATTCGTGCTACTTTAAAAGAGCTGTGAGCAAGGAGCCTGAACAAGATCATTCGTATTTCAGAAATGACATGATTAATATAATACTTACTCTAAGTAAGTAATTACACGGCAGCTGTCAATTAGTATAACACGTATTGCGAAATCTTTAACCGCAATTCCAATCGAGGGGCGTAATTAATAAAATTTAGTAAGAACGCATTAAAATAGTTTCAAAACAAGCCAACTATTAATGCCCTGAGTAAGGAACTCGCATTAAGGCCACCGATAACATAGACGGTCATTAGATAAAATACCTATTAACTTTCAAGGGACTCTTTCAAACGTAACGTATTGAAGACACAGTCACGTGGATAACGGTCGCGTTCAAAAATATAACTAGAATACAGACAATAAAAAATTCAGATAACAAATTATTAAAAAAGTTGCGAAAATGCTCGTTAATTACACAAGTTCGCCGTTTATTCGAACGGACGTTCTAAATTTTCGCGCCAACACGAATTAACGGCGTCCGGTGAAAAATTACCAGCTGGATTTTGTGTTCACAGTGCAGTTGGTTGATTGGGTGTGCAGTTGTTTTCATTGTTTGTGCGTGAATTTAGCATCATGATTTGTGATACAGTGAGATTGAAACTTTGCGAGAAAATGGTGAACTGCAAGGGGTTGGCTTTGGTGAAAACGTA
The DNA here is from genome assembly GCA_947578815.1 of Epinotia ramella. NCBI lineage: Eukaryota > Metazoa > Arthropoda > Insecta > Lepidoptera > Tortricidae > Epinotia > Epinotia ramella. Next base: position 1,366,890 of record OX388203.1, read on the forward strand.
TATCGAAGCCCTGGTAACTTTTTTATATGCTTATACTTTACCTTCGTCAGTCATCACTGTTTGTGTTAACGCATGCTATTTTTAGTAGTGTATTGTATCTTTGTTGTTAAATGGTAGCACAGTTTTGCTCTCATTTTTAACCCTAATCTTGGTTATCATTACTTTTTCACCAATGGTTCACCTACAGATATCTACACAATGATCAAACAAAATATTGTGACGCCCTTTATTACTCTAATATCCTAAGTTAAATAACTACTTACTCTTGCTTTATTTAGATTTGCTATCGATTTGCTCGATCACATTTAAAATGTATTTACTTTTTATGTTGCGATAACAATCACAATTAACTAATGTAATTCGATCCTGCTTGCAATCTTTTCTAGGTATTATATTATACTCGAGTACGACTGGTAATGAAGTACTTTAAAATAATTTTAATCTCTCATACTCTGAAAGTAGGTCATTGTTTATCTAAACAGCGGGTTGAAAGTGAGGCATGTCGCCCCTAGGGCTGAAAAGTAATAAAAAATAAAAAGGCAATGGCAGAAACCTGTACAGCCACAGTTTCAGAAAATGGTACTGACTGAAAGTTGTTGACAATCATGCGTTATTTTTTAAAATACCTATTGATAATAAATAAATTATTGTATGACTATTATTGCTATTTGAAGACTATTTCAATTTTTTATGTGTTCGTAGTTCAATGTAACCGCTTCAGAACAGCGTCCTAAAGTAATAAATAAAAAATAACAATGGCAAAAACCTATACTGCCACACTTCCATAAAATTGTGTTGATTTTTGAAGCTTGTTGATAACTAGAGTCTGGCAAACGAAAGTTGAACCCACTAAACTCAATTACGCGGCAACACTAAACTTCATACGCATACATTTTGATCAACAGTGTTGCCGCGTAATTGAGTTTAGTGGGTTCAACTTTCGTTTGCCAGACTATGATGGTTTCCATTCTTTATTAGTAATAGTTTTTCGATATAACCACTTCAAAAGCGGATCCACCCAATACTCCGCACACTAACATTATTAAAATCTGTCAACAGTTTCCGCCCGAATGGTCCATACACAAACGCTTTTAAAATGGGTTCCATAGGATCTGACTGATTTAGAAAATATTTAAGTTTTTTGTTTTCAATTCATTTCCTCGTATTCGAAATGAAAAGTAGTGTGTTTAACTCGGGGAAAGCCACCCATTTCAGCCTCGGACTATTGGCGCTCTCACTTCGTTCGAGCGCCAAAATATCTCGTCGGGACTGGGTGGCTTTCAACCCTCGGTTAACAATCTACTATTCTCGTCTTCTGCACGAGTGAAAAGTCATTTTTCAATTGTTCTCACGACAATCTAAACAAGTCTGATAACTTCTTGCACTTTTTCGATTGATTTTCGTTAAAGCTGAGTTTAGTGATTCCTAATAATCGGGTGAACGTGTTTTGTTAATACGTACTAATAGAATCAGTATGGAGTTCTGGTTTTTACGCAGCGATAGGCTCTATCTGTACACCCAACCGACCCAAAGTGCGTATTAGTCGGTCAACCACTAAACCCATTAAGACGTAGAGGCGTGTCGTATTCGTAAGTCGTATGTGCTATACAAGGCAGGTGTCCTCACGGTGTCCCGGATACAGTTTCCATAGATCGCCTCAGGGTTTGGTCGCGACTTCAAGCGGCGGCAGCAGCGGTAGCCGGTAGGTATACATGGGATGGGAGCGATAGGCCTCGCACACTTCTGTGGCCTCGCAGCAGCGCGGCAGATCTAGTATTCTGGTTTGTCTTCAGGCTTGACTCCGCTAAGATTAAATTTTCCCACATAACGGCCCGGCCACGAGTTCGAGCGGTGGCGGCAGAGGTTTTTCTATTTCATTTTCTGTCAGTCTGTCTGTCAGTCTGTCTATCTGTCTGTCTTATACTTATATTAGAGATGGAAGGACATAGGATAGTTTTTATCCCCGAAATTAGTTCCTAAGGGGGTGAAATGGGGAGTGTAAGTTATGTATGATGCTACGATATAAACGAGTTCCACGCGGACGGAGTAAAACGCTTGTCGCGCCGCAATTCGCGCGGAATGTGGCCGCGCCGGGTCGTAAGGCGCACCGCTGCCGCTCGATATCGTGACCAAGCCTTAACAGAATGGGATATAAACCATATCAAAAACCCATCAAGTCGATTGTGGCTAATGATCCGAGTGATGTCGAAACACAGGACACGGTAACGAGTTCAGGATTCCGGGCAACCCGAACGATGGGCGATAAGATAACGGACCCAATTAGATAGTTCGTATTCATGGTATGTAAACAAATTGCTGTTATCTGTGTTGACAATAGGACACAGAGGGCTTGGGGCTTTAGGGGCTTTAAATACTAATACTATATTAATAATGATGGTCTAAAACTGGATTTTATAAAACGTTGCAATTTTAATTGTAGACTAAATGGAATAAAAGTATTAGGTATTTCTATAAGCCGCGATGCACTGGAGATCAATGTCTAATCTCCTAAAATTTACTTTATGTGATACTACAAAAACATATAAGGTTAAACACTCAATTTGAATATGAGTATTATTTTGTAGGTTTAATTTGGGTCGAAGAAATTCAAGATCTAGAGCTTAAAATGAAAGGTTTGCAAATATTTCAAGCACCCTTTCTAGTAATTCCTTTACGATGATTCATAATAGATATTTTCTTGTTTACCTTAATCAGAGAAACCACAACAATTATTTCGTTATAACACGGCCCTTAGGGCCGGAAACCCGAGTTGTTAACGATTTCTAGTTTTGCCGTGCGAGCTCAATGCCGACTGACCGGTGCATGATTGCTTGTGAAATCGTTTTGGAATTAAATCCATAATGATTTGAAGCATTTTGAGTTGCTTAGGTTGTCTAGAAATACCAGGGTTCTTGTCATAAACTTCAGAAATGTTTTACCGCAGACGATTTACTGAACGTTAATGGATCTACAAGTATTGATACTTATACTTAGCAACATCCTTACTTTTTTTAGGGGACATTCTTGCACAAATTGAACTCGTCCCATAGTAAGCTCAATAAGGCTTGTGTTATGTGTACTTAGACAACGATATATTTAATAGCTAAATATAAAGAAAACATCCAAGACTTCGAACAAATATTCATGCTTGTGGGAATGTGTTTACCTTTGTTGCGCCCTCTCTCGTACCAATCAATCAGGGCAAATAAGTGCAACAAAGGTGCTCTGTTCCTTCTAGTCACCTCTTCTCATACTTATACTGGAAGATATCAGTCGATATATCTTTTTATTTTTATAATTTCAATAGGTAATAGGTACCATTCTTCCTATACGTAAGTCCTTTAGGTTGCGGTCCGGTAGGATGCGCCAGTTCCCTGAGGACCAAGCCCTAAAATTGATAAAATCTGTGTAGCTGTCACATAAAATATTAGTGGCATACGATTGTCACTCGCTTCCGAGTAGAGGCATGATTCGAAATCAACAATAAACCCAGTTCTCGGTTTACGATTATCGATTCCGATCGCGTATTCCTATTTTAAATCGATTGACTTCTTGCTTCTAGCGTCTGAGTTATAGAGATTCATTGGAATAATATTGGGTTAACTGCCACATGACTTTATACGATTTCTTGCAAGCGAAAGGATCCTCGGGGTTACTTCTTAGTAACTTAAACAGGAGGATTAGCTTCTAAAACAAGGCGTTGAATGTATTTGACGACAAAACAAAATGTTATAATAATAATAAAACATTTCTAGCAACTAAAGCCCATAGTTACAAATACCTTACAGACTAACAATACATACAATATAATATTAAAACACTAATTATTATTAAGGCGACGAAACACTGTGGTTCCGTTGCGTCGTCAAGTCCGGTGTAGAGTTCGGTAGGTTGCCCCGGGACCGCCGAAACGCGACACCCATCGGCCAGAAACCAGCACACGCGATGGGTCTCCTGCAGCGGCCGCGGCACGCGCACTACAAATGAGCTGAAGTGCACATAGTGGCGTGAACGCAGCCGGAAATCCCTCAGCGAGTAGCCAGACTTCTGGTGAATATACTGCACCATGTCATCAGCGGTGGCGGAGTAATGCAGGCGCGACACGTACAGCGCTTTACTCGGTGTGGCAACCCGCAGGCCCGAACCAACTGGCTCTCTGTACCTACTGTACCACACTGGCTCTTTCGTTCTTTATGCATTGAGTATTATAGTTGGGTTAGTAAACGTCCTGAGTAGGCTCATGAAAAGTTCTGCCGGTCAGGCTCAGCCAGGGTTGTATTTAGGAGATATTATTAGTCATATCATATTGAAAAAAGATAATCCAAGCAGTCAAATATATGAATAAAAATAAAGAGGTGCAGCAGTACGTAGACCTAGGTGCATCATCAGCCAGAGGCCTGTGCCCAGCAGTGGGACTCCTCTCATATATGAGAATTAGGTTAGTCGTAGATACTACATATGAAATGGCTTGCCAAGTCTGAGGGTAGTTGACGTCGTTTAAATTCTCCTGCGCACTTCCTAAAATGAGATTCATAATCATTTACTCGGAAGAACTTACACTGGGACTAACAGATGTTGATGGTTTTTCTAAAATTGGTCGCTCCGGAAACTCTCCAAGAATACTATCATCTGAAGTCTGCAAATGCGATTCCAATACAAAAACCTCTGCAAACCCACAAACATACGTTTGCCGACGCACAAGGCAGAAACTGGTATGCTTGCCCACTGATTACTTGCCATCCAACCACCAATGGAGTTTCCAAGTTGAACGACTAAGATTGCCAAGAACAGGTTCCTTGCTCCTACTGACTGACATTCTTACCAGTTCTGATACACCGGATAGGACAGGCATATTTAAATAAGTGCTGGCCGCCTTCCGTGTTACGCCTTGCGGTATTTTATAGTAGCTTGTGGCCTTTAAAAGGATTGATCAATGAGAAACGTATCATTTTACAAATATTTTATTAATAACACCTAGTTACATGTCAGGTTTATAACATACGCATATTTAACCTGTTGGTACATCATTCAATTCATTCATAATTATACTAGGTACATCGACATAGGTATGTGTTACTGCTGGAAGCCATTAAGAGGTAATACTACGCGACGCGACAACTGCAGCTCAGAGTAAAAATCCGATACAGAAATCATCAAAATCGAGGTTTCGTTCTCGACTGTTTCCTCCTCCAAAACTTAACCAATCTTAACGAAATTTTGGAAATTGAATGGGAAGGAGACATTCTGTGTCGGACCGTTTTGATTTTTGTGCTTATTATTATACGATTTGTATACTAGGCGTCTGTTTGCGGTCAATTTATTTTGGCGTTTTAAGCGATGTTTGAAGTAGCCTAACTTCTATATAATCAAAAATATCCAATAAATAAAAACGTACCGACATAAATAATGATGATATTAATTTTGTATAAAAAAATTATTGATCTAGGTTCAAAAACCAGGGAGGAAACAGTCGAGAACGTTTGTATGGAAAAATGACCCATAGCATTCCCTCTTAAACTTATTGACACTACATTTTAATAGGAAATTGGTTTTGGATATATACATTATGCTGTCAATGAGACAATGTGAATGCTGCATCTTTCAGAATGTTTGTACTCGTAAAATATGGAAATAAATTGTATTATCAATGTCCACTTATTTTTGAACTCCTGACAGTCCTGACTGTATACCTTGATGCAAGTATTTATAGAACACACTAAAAGTGATCACTTATCTGATTATGATGACAAAATTGTATGTATGGTATACGATTAGACTTGATAAAATTATGACAATGCTAATGACGATGACTTATGACGAATATTATTTAATTTTTCATTTTTTAAAGTTCCAAATAGGCTTTGGTGACCGTCCCACACTGAAAGTGTATCATTTCTTCGAATCATCATCATGGTATTTAAGTCATTTAGTGACAATAAGGGAGACCACATCTGGATTATTCAGTACAAAGGCTTCCCGCCACAGGAAACCAATAAATTAATCTATTATCTTTTGACGGTCAATTTAACTTCCTATGCCAATCCCAGTCAGTCGTATGCCCTTATACAGCCAAGAAATTGTGCCGGAAGATGGCAATCAATAAAAATGCCTTAATAACCTTATACGGTGTGATCAAGCTGTACAACTAACATGCCATGAGGAATCGTGGGGTTTTTATATTAATTGCTTTGATGTTGAAGACAGTAAGCGGAGTTTTTTCATTCATGAGACAAAATTTTAGAACGAAATTGTAGGCTCACCTCACTCATACATGTTATCCAGAGGGGTAATCACGTAACGTTCCGAACGCGCGTTAGGACAATTTAACTGTAATTTTTCCATATAAAAAGTGACATTTAGTTCTACCTGACGCGCGTGCAATGCGTTACGTGATCGACCTGCTGTCTTTTATTTTTAATATCACGACGGTGGCAAACAAACTTACCGCCTGCGGGCCTATGTTGGTTGCCATTTTATCACTTATCGTTGTGTTTAAGACATCCGTCACTCTCGCACTCGCATACTTGTCAGAACGTGACGCATGTCTTATCGACAGCGATAATATCAACCATGCTACGCCCGCTGAGGTGGTACTCACACACCGTAGTCACATGCGCATTGCCGACCCCATATTGATTTGAAGATTATAACTAGAGCTGACCCAATTAGAATATGAAAAAATGAAATTTACCATGACCCAAATAGAAGGTGCAGCTCGGAAGGCGGCCAATTTAATGTGGGACTGGGCTGGTCTACCGCATGCCGAATGAGCTGTCGGCCAAAGGGACCACGGAGTGGAAGCCCCAAGATAACTTGGACCCCTTTTTAAAAGACTGGCCTTATATTGCTGAAGACCGCGATGAATGGAAAAAGAGGGGGGAGGCCTTTGCTCCGCAGTGGGACATAATGGGTTCGATATAATAATACTGAGCAGTGCTATATTTATATACAAGTAACGTAAACTATAAAGAAGTGTCATTTTGTTCAACTTAATAGCTCAGATTGTTTAACCACGTTTCACGAACTTCAAAAACTAGCAGCAGAGTAGAACTCCCAAGGATGGACTGTGTTGAGAGAGTAGGCTGCATGCTGCATTTGTCTCTAGCTCTCACCACAACGACTCCTCAATTCAATAAGGTGTCGGCAGCGCTCGTGATTCATCTAGTATCGCAAGCGTCGATATGCGGGCCGTATGCTTGTGAGCCACCGTCGCAGTATAAAGAGCAGGTGCTAAATATAACGTCGTATCAAAGTCTGCAAGATGGAAACGACATTTAGAAAGCACTTTTAATGACTCCCGTACAAGCCTGATTGTTGTGAAACGCTGATACGCGCTATTGTCGCACCGTGCTTATGTAATTATTTGGCCACCTAATAGGTAGAAAGTGTTTTCTTGTGTTTTGTTTGTAAGTATAAAGCTCGTGAGATGAGTGTGGTCGGCCGCTCAGGTTTCTTCGCTGTGCAGTCATTAGATATACCTGCCTAGTCATTATAATAGAATAGAAAAACTTTATACCACATCACACAATTCAAGTTACATGAGAACACAATTCAAGTTAAAAGTAGACTTAACAGTATATAAAATTAAAATTAATCTTACATTTATCATTATCGGCCGTATTCATAAACATCCTATAAGCCTGTTTTAACTACATGGCGTTAAAATTAGTTTGTCCTTATCTGTCACTTTGACATTTGTGTTCGTAAGAAAGGGACAAAGCTCATTTTATTTAGCAGTGGCATTTTAAGTTTTATGAATAAGGGGGTAAGTGATGACTGATGTTAAAAAGGTGCTTGCCTCAGCATAATGTTACAGTAGTAAAGGCCACTGCAACGCTGGTTTTCAGGCAGATCCTGGTAACTATATTAATCCACTAGCTTTTGCCCGCGGCTTCGCCCGCGTAGTAAGTGTAATTTTGCAATAACTGTTCAATTGTTACGCCGGCAACGGCCTACTTACTGACTTACTTCCCTTATGAATGACCATTCGTCAAAACCCGTTATTAGTAAATTATTTTTTATTTCCTTTTATTTTTATTCCCGTGTGGTGTAGGGTAGAATTTCACCACCCCCTTTCTTCCCGTGGGTGTCGTGAAAGTCGACTAAGGGAGCAGGGTTGAAGTGTGTTGTGGGCGATGGGGTAACAACCTATCACTGCAATATACCCACATTTATGCTAAAAGTGGCGCTGGAACATAAGTTTCATGTGCTCTGCCTAGAAGATAAGATAATCAAGATTCTAGCTCTAAAAATAAAGTTCCCTCATACAAACTCTGCACTCCTATTTAATCCCCTTAGGGGTAGAATTTTCAAAACGCAGAAAGTACTTTTTTGTATTGTATTAAGTAATCTTTCTACAAAGTTTCAAGTTTCTAGCTCAAAGAATAATGTTTCCCCCATACAAACTTGGCACCCCTATTTAACCCCCTTAGGGGAAGAATTTTCTAAAACGCCTTAAGTACTTTTCTGTATCTTAATAAGTAATCTTCCTACAAAGTTTCAAGTCTGTAGTTCAAATTTTTTTTTTCTCTCATACAAACTTTGGACCCCTATTTAACTCCTTTAGGGTTGGAATTTTCAAAAATCCCGTCTTACCTACGTCATAAAAGGAAGTTCTAGTGTAAATTTCAAGTTTCTAATCCCAGTAGTTTCAGATACAAAATCCCGTCTTACCTACGTCATAAAAGGAAGTTCTAGTGTAAATTTCAAGTTTCTAATCCCAGTAGTTTCAGATACAAACTTTGCACCCTTAGTTATTAACCCCCTTAGGGGTGGAATTTTCTAAAACGCTGACAGTTCTTTTTTGTATTCTAATAAGTAATTTTTCTACTAAGTTTCAAGTTTCTAGCTCAAAAAATAAAGTTCACTCATACAAACTTTGCACCCCTATTTAACCCCATTAGGGGTGGAATTTTCTAAAACTCTGACAGTCCTTTTTTGTATTCTAATAAGTAATTTTTCTACAAAGTTTCAAGTTTCTAGTTAAAAAAAAAAATGTTTCTCTCATACAAACTTTGCACCCCTATTTAACCCCCTTAGGCATGGAATTTCCAGAAATCCCGTCTTATCCCTTGCCTGCGTCATAAAAGGAAGTTCTGGTGTAAATTTCAAGTTTCTAGTATCAGTAGTTTCGGATACAAACTTTGCACCCCTATTTAACCCCCTTGGGGGTGGAGTTTTCCAAAACGCTGAAAGTATTTTTTTTCTATCCTAATAAGTAATCTTCCAACAAAGTTTCAAGTCTCTAGTTCAAAAAAAAATGTTTACCCATACAAACTTTTGACCCCCATTTCACTCCCTTAGGGGATGAATTTTGATAAAACCCTTTCTTAGTGCTCCCCTAGATCTTATAAGGAACCTACGTGCCAAATTAAGAATCTCTAGAACCAGCGGTTTGGGCTGTGCGTTGATTATGTCAACTTTGCACCCCTATTTAACCCACCCACTACCCACTTAGGGGTAGAATTTTCAAAAACGCTGAAAGTACTTTTTTTGTATTTTAATAAGTAATCTTCCTACAAAGTTTCAAGTCTCTAGTTCAACAAATAATGTTTCCCCCGATACAAACTTTGGACCCCCATATCACCCCCTTAGGGGTTGAATTTTGAAAAATCCTTTCTTAGTGCTCTTCTAGGCCTTATAAGGAACCTACGTGTCAAATTTGGAATCTCTAGAACCAGCGGTTTGGGCTGTGCGTTGATATGTCAGTCAGTTTCTTCTTTTATATATTTAGACCAAGATGGTTTTTCATACAAAGGTGATTTTTGAAGATTGTTGGATCGATTTTTTTTATTATGCGTTATTACTATAGCTCCATTTTAAATTGGAATACATTCATTTTGTAGCAGTAGCCTTAAAATTCCTGCTCACCCCCCTCTCAAACCTTATCACCCCATTCATAAGCCACCACCTCTCCCCGCGAAACCTACTCACCCCGTTTTACGGTACCTAATTTTTATTTTGTTTTGTGTGCCACTACTAATTTTTGTAAGTTAATTGTAAAAAAATAATTGAGGGGGGCACTCCGTACATACAAATAACTAAAGGTACAAAAAATATATTAACCCCCTTATGGGTTGTATTTTTCCAAAACACAATGACTTTTTTTGGATTCTGATAAGTTTTAATTTTGTAGGTCACAAAAAGAGTTTCCCCCATACAAACTTTTCACCCCTATTTAACCTACTTAGGGGTGGGCTTTTCCAAAACCCTAAAATTACTTTTCTTGTATTGTAATAAGGAGTCCATACACAAAGTGGCAAGTCTCTCACTTAAAGTTTTACTCCAATCCCATACAGACTTTCAACCCCTTTTTAACCCCTTTAGGGGTAGAATTTTCCAAAACGCTGAAATTACTTTATTTGTATTCTAATAAGTAATCTTTCTACAAAGTTTGAAGTCTCTAGCTCAAATACTAAAGTTTTCCCCATACAAACTTTGCACCCCTATTTAACCCCTTTAGGGGTGAAATTTTCAAAAATCGCTTCTTAGTGGGTACTTACGTTATGTAAAGCACCTATTGTGAAAAAATCAGCTTTCTAAGTTCAACGGTTTGGGCTGGGCGTTGATGAGTCAGTCAGTCAGGACTTTTACGTTTATATATATAGATAGATTTTACATTGCTCGCTGTTTGTCGGGAACGAAATGTCTCAGTTTGTGTGTGTGTGTGCGTATGTGTATGAGTGTGTGTGTGTTTGACTTGACGGAATACATTAATACACTCGCGGTCAAAGAAACCGGGTCAGTACGATAATCTGTAATATCTCCTAAAATAATAAAGCTAGGGACATGAATTAAACTGCATATTGTAGATAATTTTATACTGAATTAAATAACATCAAATGGTGGAATCGTAATTCTTTTGTTTAATAAAATTACATATGAAACAAAAAATCAACCAATTTTACGTACAAAAATAAGCAGTAGGTACTTCACATACAACACAAAAAATAAAAATTAATACTTCGTATTGCCTCCTCGGGCTCTTCTTACAGCTTCTAGACGATTCGGCATGCTGTTTATTAAGTTCTTTATGCGTTCTTGCGGGATATTGTCCCATTCTTCCACCAACGCCTGTTTCAGGTCTCTAAGTGTAGCTGGGGCGGGGTTTCGAGCTCTTACACGCCTCCCAAGCTCGTCCCATACATGCTCAATCGGATTTAAGTCCGGACTCCTCGAGGGCCAGTTCATACAGTTGATACCAACCTCCAAAAAATAATCTCTGACAATTTGAGCTGTGTGTGGCCTGGCGTTGTCATGCATAAACATAGAATTTCCACCCATATTAATTAAGTATGGGCCGACATGCTCATTAAGAATCTCTTCTACATATCTTGCACTCGTTAATGATCCATTTTCTATTAAAACTAACTCCGAGCGACTCTCTGAAGAGATTCCAGCCCAAACCATGACTGACCCACCGCCGAACGCCACTTTTTCCTCAAAACATGCTGGAATAAAACGTTCACCAGGCCGTCTGTAAACTCTTTGCCGCCCGTCATTTGCATAGAGCATAAATCTGGATTCATCGGAAAACAAAATTCTTGCCCAATCTTCGTCACCCCAGTATCTGTGATCGCGGGCATAAAGTCGTCTTGCTGTTCGATGTATTCTTTCAAGTTTTGGGCCATTGGCTGGCCTATGTGGGGTCAAATTTGCTTCTTTGAGCCGCCGCCTGACAGTCCGCTCGCTGATACCGTCCCTTCGGGTCTCTAAAAGCTGATTTTTCACTTCAACTGCTGTGAGGTGCCGATTTCGGAGCATGGTTGTAACAATAAATCGATCTTCTCTAGCTGTAGTACATCTTGTTTTGCCGGTTCCTGGTCTTCTAAGGTTCTGCCCAGTTTGTAGGTAACGTTGGAGGACTCGCTGCACTGTAGAAAGTGACACACCTGTTCTTCTCGCTGTATACCTCTGACTTCTTCCTTCTTCTAACATAGTGATGATACGAGTACATTCATCTCGTGTTAGCGGCATGATAGACATTCAAGAATGACCACAAAATAAAACAATGACAGCCTTTTATCATAGTTCTTTGACAGATTGAAAACAATTGCTTAAAAACAAGCAAAAGTAAAACGAACACAATTTCAAATAAGTACCTAATTGGTTTTTTTTTTCAATTAAACCTTTTTCCAGTTACTACGTAGAACATTGAAGGTTGGATTTAGAAGGATATTAAATCCATACTAATATTATAAATGCGAAAGTGTGTCTGTCTGTCTGTCTGTCTGTCTGTTACCTCTTCACGCTTAAACCGCTGAACCGATTGCGATGAAATTTGCTATGGAGATAGTTTGAATCCCGGGGAAGGACATAGGATAGTTTTCATCCTGGAAATCACCCCCTTAGGGGATGAAATGGGGGGTTGAAGTTTGTATGGAGCTGCGATATAAACGATTTCCACGCGAACGGAGTCGCGGGCAGAAGCTAGTTCTCTATAAAACAGAGTTAGTTTCATGCAGATACGACCAACGATTTACAAAATATTGAGGTTTTCGTCACTGACCCGGTTTCTTTGACCGCGAGTGTAGTTATTTAGGTATATACTCGTACTAAGGTTATGCATTAGGTAATGGAGATGTAGTAAAACTATACTTATTTTACTTAGGTGTTATATTTAGTCAGAAGGCAGTAGAAGAATTAAATTGCCACATATTTTTTGTTTACAATCTTGCACAAATTGACCTACTCCCAAACAAAGAAGCTTGTACTGCTACGTGACGATATACATACAAATATAGACAAATAAATACTTAAATACATAGAAGGCGTTCATGACTCGGCAACAAATATTCGTGCTCATCACACAAATACATGCCCTTACCGGGATTCGAACCCAGGACCTCCAGCTTCGTAGGCAGAGTCACTTTACTACCAACTCGGCTTGTCAAATATATAAGTGTAGTTGCACTTTAATTAGTAATTAGTGCAAGTTCATGGAATAGGAGCGTGTTCTATTTTTTGTGCGAGTAGATTTTGTATCGGATTCATAGGAAACACTAATCAGTGTGTAGGTAGTTGTGTAAACAGACAGGCCCTACGAGTAGGTTATAAACATAACAGGGGTTTAGACACTAAATAAAATAATAAATAATGTCATATTTTCTCGGAAATGGATTAAAAATGTAGTCAAATGGAGAAAAAATCAAAGCAAAGGGTTAAATAAGGTAATGTTCTGTCCCTTTTTCGCAAAACGCAACTTCATATGCAACGATGACACTTGAGGATTGTGACGCCACTAATACCTAGACAGCAACGTGCCGTGCCCCATCGTGTTCGGCGCCGCCGTCGACGCGGCCCCCCGGCAGCCTCACGTAACGTGACGTCACATACACTACTACTTGTTAGAACAAGCAATAGTAAAACGGTTGTAGCTTCGTAATTCTTTGAGATATCTGAATGGGATTTTCGTCATAAGGCATATTTTTTTGCCTTCATTCTTTTGGAGTAATAATAATTTTCGAATCTACACCCCTATTAACTAACGAGTATATTTTCATTGTTACAGAACTCGAGCGGCAGCGAGCCTCGATCGCGAAGCGCTACCCCGGACTCCCTGGACTCGTTGCCGAGCGGTGGCTCGGGCAGTCCCCCGGCCGAGTGGGCCGACTCCCACACACCGGACTTTGTGTAAGTAACGTATGCTGCTGGTCGATGGTAACGCTTCGTATAGTCAGCATCAAAAGTAGCTACGTGACGTGTTCAAAATGACCTGCACACGACTCTAATGTCAAGAGTATAAGGACTGTTTAGATCATTTTGAGCGCGTTATTTTGCGTAGCCACTTCTGCTGCTGACTGTACGTACCTACGTCAGAGGGGCTAGTACGCTAAGTTTTATATCGGACATAAAGCATTCGTCCCATTCTGGCCAATATGCGAGTGCAAGAGGGACAAAAGCTTTATGTCGGACATAAAACCTAGTGTGCTAGGGGGGCAGGTAGATGTAAATCTCATGTTTTGCATGGGGAAATCACAGTTTGAGTTGTTCAAACGCTCGTTGGAAAATTTACCCGTCTGGTCATACAGATATTAATGCGAAGTACACATACCTATACATAAAGGACATATAGCAAAAGTTAAACGGTAAAAATATAGCACTAAAATTTTCAGCACTTAACCGACGTAACCCCGTTAAATTTGGGCTCGTTAGAATCGTCTCAATGAGTAGTTGATGCTATGAAGAGAACAGTCGGCTATAAAAGCTTGTACCAACAATGAAATTTTTGACAGAAACTTCTTCTAGAATAGTTAAGTGAACGCTCGTTTCTGTTCATGCTCACTCATCGATCAAACACCATTTTCCGACACAACCAAACATCTCAAAGTACTCAGGAAAACCGATGCGTACAGGGATATCCGCTAGCTAATTGTTAGCCTGGGTAACCGCTGCTTTTCCCGGCATTTGTGTCTTGCACAACGTTCACACGCCGGCTTCCGAGAGCTGACAGCCATACCCGCAATTACGGTCTCTGATGATTTCCCGGACTATGCAAATAAGCGTATACATAATTGTACTTTTCTTGTAGTGAAATCTCACTTGCCACCGCAAGACTAGGCCTTGTTTATGGACAGGCGGTGCGAGACGTGGACTTTCAGGCGAGATCGTGATAAACGCTCCTACACAACGCTACTTCAGATATATGTTTGTTTGGGCGATGTAGAACGCCCCTTTTCTCCATAAACGCGGCCTTAGCCTGCTCTAAGCAAACCAGGTGTTCAGTAACTGAAACAAATACCAATTTGGACAACGGATCATGGTGTAGTTCAGGGGTCTTCAAACTTTTTGACTGAAGGGCCACACTGCACTCAATATAAATTCGTGCGGGCCAAGACTTCATGGTTCAAGGCTTCAAGGTTTCATGGCTAGTCATGAAAAGCCATACCCCATCGCTATCGCAGGCCGGACTCTCCGCTTTCTTTCCGCGGGTCGGACGAGAAGGGCTCGCGGGTCGGACTTGGCCCGCGGGGCGTAGTTTGGCGACTCCTGGTGTAGTTCAATGATTTTGAGCATGTTTACCCATTGAGTTATATCGTATAGCAGACATTCCCTAGCGTAAGCTTGCGCATGGTAAACTACTCTCATGGGACCTTTGCATAGCCGGGGGCTGGCGGGCTGTCGCTAAATAGTACTGAATTTCATGGTTGCCATGGAAGACGTCAAGAAATATGTTCTAGATGGCCAATCTATACCTAGTACTCGTAATAGTCAATGGCTTAACCCAACTAATAATCCCTTTCGTTTCCAGCGACAGTTTCCCCCCAACGGGCACGCACTCGCCTCTCGCTCGCACGCCGTCCGCGCCGGCTGCGCCGCGTCGCGCGCGACTCTCGCCGCCGGCGCTGGAACCGCCGCTGCCCATGCACGAGCTGTTCAAGCCGAATGACTTGCACTGGGCTGATATTGCTACTAATACCGGTAACTTACAATACAATACAAATACTCTTACATCTCCCATATATATCTACAGCAGGTACAAACGAATATACAAGGATACAGGGAGCCAGATGTAAAACAACCGGCAGTCTTATCGGTAAAAAGCGATTTCTTCCAGACAACATTTTGGTAGTGGAGTAAATTCTAGAGTTTACTGTCACTGCGTCTCTTGTCAACACTCTTAACTCTCCCGCTGTTTAAGTACCTAAACATTTTTAAAATATTACTTTCCAAAATGCTTTTAAGTTCTTTTCCGTTTCTCCGTGATAGTAACTCTTGATTCAACGAGATTTATTTTTATTTTCAGAGGGTATCGAACTCCTAGGCTACCAAAGATACGGGACTGTCCAGGGTCCAAGAATAGGCAAGGAGCGAATCAACGGATCAATACTGAAGGACAACGACCCTTTCGTGTAAGTATTATACTTAGCATCCATAAATAGCAACTAGCAAAAAACTAATTACCTATGCAGTAGCAAAAAATCCAATCAGATTGAATAAAAGTCGGCGGTAGGTATTTATTATTAATTTAAATAACTGACAATCGATTTCTATAAGAGGCGGACGAAATTTATGGGCCTACCATTAAGTACACTTGCTTTAGGAATTTAAGATGATTAATTTTAGAAATTCTTTAGAAATGGCTAAGATATCGTTGCAATGTCGCGATACACTATGCGATAGTACTTATATGAGTTTTTGGAAGTCCTTTCAAAAAATAATTATCTTTTTATTATGTCTCAATTCATCAGCTCACAACTTTTTCTTTCCAAAATAGTTAGGTTTTATGTAGTCTCTGTTGCAAGAAGCATCTAATGGATGTGTTCCAGTTGTCTAACGACTTCATCTAAGTTAGTGCTAATGTCTCTATTGTTGTACAGTGACACACAGTCTTGGACTAAATTGTTTTAGCACTTAATTTAACAGCGTATTGCATTCCGGGCACTATTTAACGGCCATTTCCAAAGAGGGAATACCTGCTTTGCTTCTAATAAAGGTGTTTGTTTCTCAAATACCTAACTACATACGAGGGTCAAACTGAAAGTTCTTAGAAAATCAAAAACTGAGCAATCAAGCAACTTATTACTTTTATTATATCTTTTCAAAATAGCCTCCCTTCATATCAATACATCGCTGCATTCGATAGAACCACTGAGAAAAGCACTTTGCCCACTCGTCCTTAGGGGTCTCTTCGACGGCCTTTTGAAACGCAGCCACTGCTTCGTCGGCGTCCATAAAACGTTTTCCTCGAAGTTTTTCTTTAATTTTTGGGAATAAATAAAAATCACAAGGTGCAAGGTCGGGGCTATAAGGTGGGTGACCCAGTAATTCCACGTTTGCCGTCGCCAAATAGTCGATCGTTTGCTTGACGGTGTGCGATGAGGCGTTGTCGTGGTGAAGCAGGATCCTACTGCGAGGCCGTTTTTCTCGAACTTTTTCCAAGACAAGTGGTAAACAATTGTTAGTGTACCACTTCGCAGTAACTGTTTTTTGATCCTCTAAAATAGTTGTTGCGTAATGACCAGTCCTTCCGAAGAACGAGGCCACCATCTTTTTTCCCACACTTCGACCTCTCTTCACTTTAGTAGGCAACTCCTCGGAAGGAAACACCCACTCAGCAGACTGTCTTTTAGTTTCAGGATCATAACAGTAAATCCAGCTTTCGTCACCCGTAACTACGTCGAACACAGCATTTGAGTCACCTCCGTTGAATCTTTGACCCATTTCACGGCACCAATCAACACGACGGACTTTTTGGGCTTCTGTCAAATTATGAGGTATCCACCGGGCACAAAGCTTCCTCACCGCTAAATGTTCATGGAGGATTTTGTGGACTTGACTCATACCAATGGCTAAGCTTGTACGAATCTGCTGATAGGTTACTCTTTTGTCAGTCTCTATCATACGCCGCACAACACTGATGTTATCTTCAGTAGTCGCCGTAGAAGGCCGGCCCTCACGCAGATCATCAGTGAGATGAGTGCGGCCACGTTTAAATTCATTAAACCAGTTGTAAATAGTAGCACGAGATGGGGCTTCATCGTGAAAGGCCAATCGAAGTCTATCATAACTTTCTTGTTGACTTAAATTACATCGAAAGTCGTAAAAAATCATTGCTCGAAAATTTTCTCGCGTTAAATTCATGCTCACGTAGTACACACAATTTTCAATTTGCCGCCAAATCGTAAAACAAATGACAATCGAGTGGAATTCGTACACAAAAATATTAAGAAAGAGTTCCATTTTCAAATTTTGAACTTATTTTTTTATTATATTTATTACAAGTGGCCAGTTCTAAAGACTTTCAGTGTCGCCCTCGTATAAGGGTCATGATGATACAGCTCAACAGCTGATAAATCACCAAGCAAAGTGCTGTAGGTATAAAATGCATACGTACCTACTGCTCGCATCCTCCTTCCTACTAATATTATAAATGCGAAAGTTTGGATGTTTGTTACTCAATCACGATTAAACGGCTAAACACGCAAACGAAGTCGCAAGCGGAAGCTACCACTGTATAGTGTTAATTTCAAATGAAAGAGACAATATTAAAAATCCTTTGGGGCCACTCAATCAACTGATCTATCGAGGCCCTTGGTCCATTCAACCATTTCCCTCGTATTACGCCATCTCATTTGATCCAGGATTTTGGCTTGACTCCGTTTGTAGAAGGGCTTGAACCCATAAGGAGACGCTAAACGAGTGAAATAAACAGGACTGCTAAGCAAGGTCACACGGACCGAATCACGCGGCGGCCTGAATGTAGTCCGGCCGATTTCGGCCCGTGTAGCGTCTCCTGTTGAGGTTAGATTTAAGTATTTAAGTTAGGACTCAGGTGATTTTACCCACCCCTCCCCTAGATTAGCTATAGTACGCCTTGTTAATGTGATGTTTGTGTTGCAGCAAGCACACAATCGTGTCGCGGGCTAAAAGCGCGGCGTCCGTGCAGCAGCAGCAGCAACCGCTCAGCTTCGAGCACAAGTTCAACCTGGACCGCCAGATGATGGACCACGAGGAGGTGACAGCATATTTTATTAAGGTTTTGAGAATAACTGATCGAGTGATGACTATGAGCCTGTACTAACTACTGTAAAGATTGAATGAGAATTAGTTTTTCGAAATGACATTGCATCTATTTGAACAGTGCAGACATCATAATCAATTAAAACCATGAACTGTATTTTGTAACGATCTCGTGCAGGCATACCTACTTACCTTTTTATGTCAGGACCCTTAATCAATGGAATCATCTTGATATTCCCAGCAGTGGCCTGAAGACGGCAGCGTGGTCGACGTGGAAAGCATCGGCGAGCCACAGCTGAAGCGTCTCCCACAGCTGCTACTGTTGGAGCTGACAGCACTCTTCGACAAGTACTCACTACCTTTCCAGAAGAGGAAGCCCCCAAAGAAGAAGAGGAAAGAAGGTAATTTATCAAGCGTTTTCAGTTAGGAAAAAGTATTGGAAATGAGGTTCCCTTTGGGAGCGTATTCGTATCCTGCCGACTGCGCCAAGTTCAAGTAGGTATCCGGACACTTAAGTCTAATAAGAGATCAAGACAAAGGCGGTTTATTAAAATTTGGACATACCCACAAAATCTGTGATATCATAGCCGTAGAACGTCTAGCGCAGCTTTTACGGCTCGATGACTACTTAAAAGACTAAAGTCTACACCGTCCACATAATGCCTGCCAAACTAATTTGAATGAGCAAGATATTGTCATTTTTCAACTGAGCCTGAAAAAGGGTTAGCATCGCGTGACACGCAGCCGAGTCGATTAGATCACTGGATTCCACAAGCCGAATTCTTTCTAGCTGAACTAAAGGAGATCTAGATTGTATGTAACTCCTCCTTTCTAATTCCAGAGGGTGCCGTATTCGGCGTGTCGCTAGAAACCCTGCTCCGCAAGGACATGCTCCTGTGGGAGGAGACCTGGAGCTCGGTGCCCGGGGTGCTGCGCGCGCTGGCCGCCGCGCTGCAGGCACGAGTCCAAGACGAGGGCTTGCTGCGAGTCGCCGGGAATAAGCATAAGGTGAGCGCAGAAAGCTTTTGTGTTTAGGTTTATGTCAGACTCTAGCCGCTATGTTAAGTGACGTAAATTTGATTATACGAGTAGCAGAAGTAATCAGAAAAGTAAAACGTTTGGTTTTAGAAACTGTTGTACAGATAACGATTGAGCACGTAGCATCATGAATTAGTTTCATTGTCAATCAACCATTGCTTTAGAATTGTTCAAGTGTCTCTTAATAGAGTTGTCCTGGTCGTGCGTGGTAGCAAAATGTGAGTGAACAGGAACTAAACTACTGAGCTTCATGCACAGACCATATATCCTAAAGACCCCGCTTAGCCCAATTTTTACTTACAAACAAAGCTGCCATACTTGCGGGGCGCGGGGGACGTCTAGTGCGCTGTGATTGGTGCATTCAAGGCCGCGCGCGTAAGTGATTGGTCCGGTGTCTCAAATATAGAGTGAATTCACCGTATGTGTGGCAGAGGGGGTCGCCCGACTAAGCGACGTCTATAGGTTTACTGGTCTGTGGCTTCATGTTAGGCTCGGTCGTCACTCACCATCAGGTGAGACTACGGTAAATTACTGGACAGTCTTTTATCTGTCTGACCGACAACAATGTACTGAGTAACATTATAAATGGTAATTAAAAGTGGCGAGATCAGCATACAAATATAACCGCCGTGGGGTGCCACAGGGTAGTATACTAGGTCCGCTGCTATTCTTAGGTACTATACGTAAATGGTCTACCGAGCAACGTAAACCAAAGTTGTATAATTTTTGCGGACGTAAGTTATTAAATCCAATAGTATCGATGATTATAATGATGAAATAAATAATGCGCACTCAAAAGTAATAGACTGGTTGAACGTAATAATAAGTTAAATATTAATGTCAACAAAACCCATTTGATGTAATTCAGAAACCTCTATTCCAAGCTACGGGGGTCTTTATTAATGCAGTACATTAATTAGATTGCGCTATTTGTAAAACGACATCCAGATGATGACCGTAGATACCTTTACCCAAATTTTCAGCTTAATCGGTTGAAGTAGAATCTGCTTCAAAATTCAGTAGCAAGATTCCACCCGGACAAACATACAATACATTGCAAATTAATTAAAAGCCCGTTCGTTCCAAAACCCGCCAATTGCCCTGGGGTTCGGAAGCCTAAGAAATAATAATATATTTTTTCTCAAACATGCAATGAAATATTGAAATTGTGTTCTTCATAATGGGCTTCGAAGTGTCACGTTTCGGGCGCAGCGAGACCAGAGACCCGTAATGGCATTTCATACAAAATTTGAAGCCTAGGCCTGCAAGATGGTCTTTTTAAATTGCCATTTCTCAATTTGTGGCACTGGATCACGGCGTTCAGCCAAGAAAATTAAAATTAGATTTCTTGGAGTTTTTTAAATTTATTTCATTGCATGTTTGAGGAATGCAATATACATACCTCGGCGTGAAAAGGGATTGCCAGCCTCATAACTATCCGACCTCGCTACGCTCGGCCGTCCATATGTCCTCTGCGCGCAACCCCTTACTGCCCGGCCTCTGTTGTAAAGTAATGTACTAATGATTTTCTCAAACATGCAATGAAATATTGACGTTGTGTTCTTCATAATGGGCTTCGAACTGTCACGTTTCGGGCGCAGCGAGACGAGAGATCCGTAATGGCATTTCATACGAAATTGGAGGCCTGCAAGATGGTCTTTTTTAATTTACATTCCACAATTTGTGGCACAGGATCACGGCGTTCAGCCATGAAAATTAAAGTTTGATTTCTTGGAGTTTTTTAAATTTATTTCATTGCATGTTTGAGAAATGCAATATACATACCTCGGCGTGAAAAGGGATTGCCAGCCTCATAACTATCCGACCTCGCTACGCTCGGCCGTCCATATGTCCTCTGCGCGCAACCCCTTACTGCCCGGCCTCTGTTGTAAAGTAATGTACTAATGATTTTCTCAAACATGCAATGAAATATTGACGTTGTGTTCTTCATAATGGGCTTCGAACTGTCACGTTTCGGGCGCAGCGAGACGAGAGATCCGTAATGGCATTTCATACGAAATTGGAGGCCTGCAAGATGGTCTTTTTTAATTTACATTCCACAATTTGTGGCACAGGATCACGGCGTTCAGCCATGAAAATTAAAGTTTGATTTCTTGGAGTTTTTTAAATTTATTTCATTGCATGTTTGAGAAATGCAATATACATACCTCGGCGTGAAAAGGGATTGCCAGCCTCATAACTATCCGACCTCGCTACGCTCGGCCGTCTATACGGCAAAAACTAGTCCTACTAATCCTACTAATATTATAAATGTGAAAGTTTGGATGTTTGTTGCTCAACCACGCTTAACCTTTCGTCTGTGATGGGTTAACAAAATAGTGGGTTCAAGCCTCGGTCGCGCCGCATTACAGAAAATAAATGATGTCTGAAATATATCTATATAGTAAATATAAACTATCTTCGTACAAAATTTCATCCAAATCGGTTGAGCGATTTAAGCGTGACTGAGTAACAAACATCTAAACATCCAAACTTTGGCATCTCTTCTCTACATATAATAAATGTGAAAGTTCGTTGAGGTTGTCAGTGAGACATAAGTAGAGCTTGAAGGAAATTGTATTTATGCAACATACATTAAAAACTTCAATAGCGCGATGCAGAACTTCACCAATTTCCACGCATTTAGAAGGTCATTCTCCAGATTTTTGTCAGCGTCTGAACTCCAACAAACCATATTAAACGTATAAAAAAGTTTGATTGAGTTACGGTGACCCACAGGCCAAATTTGAGAATATTTGGATAAAGTCGTCTTTACTTTACGCAACAGCGCGCCATCAATCTGTTAATTAATACGACAGCCCAACGAAAAGGATGTTTGTCTGTTTTTGTTAGTATAGTATAGTTTTCCCATGATACCCAGGTATCATGGGAAAACTATCGAATGGATTAATATGCAACCTTCACTAAAACGTTTAATGGATCTTCGGCCACGCAATAGAATATAAAAATTATGGGTGCAATAGGGTTAAAAAATGGGGTTGAAGTTTGTATGGGAACCCCTTGAATCTATGAGCTAAAGACTTGAAAATTGGCAAGCATATACTTGACTAGAAATTAAAAAGAACCCTATTCAATTTCGCAAGAGGCAGGCTTACTCTTCGATGACAACCAATGGTTACCCAATGGTTGGTTTGTTGATTGATGGCTGTGAGTTCGAACCCCAGCGATGAGGTTTTTTTGTTTTCTTTCTATCAGTTTATTTCGTTTTCAGTTATTGGTTTTTTGTTTAATTTTGAATATAAATAAATTTTTCGTAGTATTACAGCCGAGAAAAACTCAGTCCCCGGAAAAAACAAAGCTTAAGCATTAATAACAATATTGACGGCTGTGGATTTGAAAGCATTCATGCAGTCTTAGCGTTTTAAATTTATGCCGAGTTTCTCCAAGATGACCCCAACATGGGCCAAACTTAATTAAAATATGAACTGATAAAATGTTCTGTTTGCGAAGTTACGGAAATATTGTATGGCATTATACTTAGAAACATTTACAGTTTTACATTAGTTTTCCTTTCATAATTTTAGAATCAAATTAAACTCATTTAATACGGTTTGGTATGTTATTTTTATTAGTCTAAATAAAATCAAAAATATAAGCGGCATCTATCGAGCTGAAATTGGACTAAACTTAAGCTCGGTAGATGGCGCCAGTCGACAACTAACATCAACGACCTCTATCAAACTGAAATTGTATCAAAATCATGCTCGCTAGATGGTGCCATCATTATATACATCAAGCATTAATAATGTTTATTTTTCATTGAATTTGCGACTCATAATCATGAATATATTATTGTTAATATCCGTTGTAACAAAAAAATAATTTTGTATTAAGCAGTTACGCTGTTAACGAAATTATACATTTATTATTCTGCTTAGCGTGCCTTCCAAAGCACGGAAGCGCTCATTTATATTAAATATTAACCACCCACTCAAACATCAGGCGGTCACCCATCCAATGAGTGACCGCTGCCATCTTTGCTTAACCTGCGTTATCGTTTCCGACTAGCAGCCGCCGCTAGGCTATGATGCTAAAGTTTGGACCTCAATCACGCAAAAACGGATTAAAATTAATTTTGGTATACATATAGTGTTTATTCCGGCAATCATCGTCTAAGGGGGCGAAATAGGGGGCGCAAGTTTGTATATAAGGAGCTGCGATATAAAAGCAGTTCCACGCGTACGAAGTCGCGGGCAGAAGCTAGTTTTTAATAAACAAATAATTATGTTCACTCCTACGCAAATTTTGGAAACTGAACATGTAAAAATAAAAAACTTCTAATTAACAATTAAAATAATTAAACACGTCTTTATACAGCGTGAAGTTTATTGACAATTCCCCAATATATATTTTTTTAATACATTAACGCGGCAAGTCTCGAGTCGTTCAACCGCATTCTTAAGGTTAAAGCATCCCAGCTGCCGAAAATGCTCTCTATTAGAATACTTAAACAGTTATAACACTAATATTATAAAAATCCGAAAATCCGGATTAAGGTTTAAAAATCTGGATTTTGATACGGATCGTGAAATCCCTTGAAAATCCGGATTTTTGAACTAATCCGGATTGCAATCCTTATTCAGAGCACTCGTCTCGCCTTCGGCTCGGGCTACAAAGTTCCTGAGGTGGCCTTTATTTTACTGCTTTAGGTGCGTATCATGACCGTCTGACTCGTATAATTACTCACAAAACAAAAAAAGAGTTTCTAGAGGCGCGATGTGACGACAGAGATCGCTAGCAGAGTCGAGCGTGGTGATAGTTAATCGGTGCGTAATTAACAAAATTTATTATTGCTTCGTTATTTATTACACCAACAAAATCTATATTGTTGGAAAGCTTATAAACTAACCAATTTTTTTTATAATAACTTTAATTGCGTTAGGTATTACTTATTGAGTTATAAGCGTGTTTTATCAGTAGGTAATCATGCAAACGCGCACGGTAAAGTTTTTTCAAGTATAAAAAAAAATGTTGATGGTATGTCATAGGGTTTATAGAAACAATTATAGAACGTTTAATATGCTTTCAAATGACACCTCACACAAACCGATCAGTAAAATAGAACCAGAGATTTGAACATAAATCGATGACCGTTGGCCGCCATCTTTGTGACGTCACAGCTACGTCCGTCCCCCTCTCCTTTAACTAGGAAGGAGGAGGAAGGAAGACATCCATACCCGTTTTTTAGGTATATAGAAGAGATGTCCACGAAAATCGTGAAAGAGACGACTTTTTGCGATATTGCCACCGTACTATAATGTACTATTGTTCGTTAGATCGAAGCCCTGTGCCAGCTGATCGAGCGCTCGTGGTACACGGAGCAGCGCGGCGCCGTGGAGGCGGCGCTGGCGGGCGCGAGCAGCCACGACCTCGCCGCCGCCTTCAAGCGCCTGCTGCGCGCGCTGCCGCAGCCGCCGCTCACGCAGGAGCTCATGCGGCTCTTCTACCATACCTACGGTGAGCCAACCATCCAGTAGGCCAGAGCCCTGTGCCAGCTGATCGAGCGCTCGTGGTACAGTGTCCTGGGCCTCTCAAAACTTTCACTGCCAGGAACCCGCCCAGCTTTCCGATTCATACGGAGAAACCACGGGATCGGCTGCTTTTTTGAAAAAGGCAGGCTCGCGAGTTCTTAGTAGCGGAGCTCAGAGATATTTATACTTTATTGCACAAACGAACATAATTTACCTATAAATGGCGGACTTAATGCCAATCGGCATTAAGTTGAATCGACTAGACCAGTTCGAGTTCCCACACAATTAGATTTCTTCGCAGTTGCATGTGTTTATTGTATTTGGTTCGAAAGACCTGACCTAGCCTAAATTGTTACAGCGCTAACCGGCACGACGCAAGGCCGCGCCCTGAACCTGCTAGTTCTCCTGCTGCCGACGGAGCAGCGCGCGACACTGCGCTGCATCCTGTCTCTCGCGCGCGACATAGTCGCGCACGCGACCACCAACAAGATGAGCACGCACAACGTGGCCATGATCATCGCGCCGGCTCTGTTCCCACCCAGGTATGTACTCCTAGTCTATAGGCCAAGACGAATGACGCCAAGGCGCGACGCGAGACGAGAAAATCTACCCTCAGCTTCCTAATTAGCTCACTGCGAGTGAGATAGGAGTCGCTGAGTCGCGTTTGATGCGACTTGGCAGAGAGTTGTATTAGACGTAGAGGTATAGTCTGAGCTTCCTGCCCAGGTATACCTACACATCACTCTAAGCATCAAGCTTCCTGTTTTCTCTAGGCATGTCCTGTCACGGTCGCCAATTCGCAATGTAAGAAGGCAATTAATTTGTCACAGGAAATTAGCGTTTAGTTCATTTCATTTTTCTTTACATACACCGCCAAGAACCAAATCCAACAGATCAAAAAAAAAATCTAACCAATGCTTTTTTTCCAGCCTCCTGATCAAGCAGTCAGACAGCCTGGAGACGCAGCTAGCCACCGCAGCCAACAGCTGCCACGTGACCGAAGCCCTCATGCGTTGGTGCGAACAACTCTGGCTGATCCCAGCCTCCATCCTCCAAGCTTCGCAGAGGAAACCTTCCCCGCAACGACGGAACCATATCTGACTCTATGCTGGAAGACTTAAGGTGCTTATTCGATCGCGGTAGCGAAGTCAAGATGGCGGGAGAACGCCACAAAATGGCGGACGGTCAAGATGGCGCTGTGCGTCAACGTTAAAGCCTGAATCACATTGGCGCGGCCTGCGGTGGCGGTCAATAGTAAACTGTGCCAGTTTATGTTTATGTCAAGTTTATTATTGACCGCCACCGCAGGGTGCTAGTGTGAGAGGCTTGAATTGCAGCTGTGTAAGCATCCTTTCTGAGTGGCGTACGTGTTTATTATCGATAAACTAAGATAAATCACATCAAAAGGTTTTGAAGCACGAGTGCTGACGAAATGTTTCGTCTTACATCTCCACTATTGGTTAGTTTTTATAAATGCTGACATAAATGCATGTAGGTACAGTTCGGTCATTCGCACTTCGGGTCGAGTAGTGCATATTGAACAATTTTTATATAATTGAGTGATATGATATTATATTTAATTAACGCATATATATACTCCGTGTTAATGATTGTTAACGCATTTAGTGTGGTATATAATTGTGAATGGGATGCCAAATATTCATCTTGTTTTAGTGAAATAACCAGTTATAGTTAATGATGAATGCTATTGAAACACGCCCTTAAAATGATGCATAAGAAATCATTGGTTATAATTAAATTTTTTTTTAGACGAAGGTTGTCCCAAAAGGAAGTAAAAATGTAAAATATGTTTGCATTGAAGTTTATTAGAATTTGGAATTTTGTAAGTGTGGTGCCATTTTTCGGCTCGTTTCGAATCCCTAGTTACCGTTTTGGATAATTGAAATTTACTATTGGTTCTATAACCGCGGTGCCTGTAGTTTCCTTAGGGCCTATGCAGACTGCGGGTTTTTCACGCGCCGTCGACCCGGGTACCTAGTGGATGATAGTAGGGGACAAAAACCTCTGCATAAGCCCTTAGTGGCAGTGAAAACTGTACAGGAGAGGCGCATTTCTAACAACCTCAAAAACATATAAAATAACAATATTGTCTATGGTCCTCGCTGGTTAGAAATGAACCTTGTCTCCTGTAATTTAAACGCATTTTATAATGCATCGTTTCGAGACCGCATAAAAAAATACAGTGGAATATGAACTAAGAGGTTCTGGTAGCATCTTTGACTTTTCATTTATTCTAAAATCAAAAGAAACAAAGCAAATACAGGTCTCTTCCTTCATCATTTTGTTTGTTGTAGAAACCTGGGTTAAAATGATATATAGAAAAAACATGTGCCAGGATTGACTTCATTCCTGCTGAGGACCATTCGGCATTTCAGTACTTTCTTGTATAGAATTCCTATACAAATAGGCACCCACCCATTTACATTACATTTCGTAGTTTTGGTGCAAAGTTCTTAAAGCCCGAATCATTTAATAAATTTCTTACTTTGGTTTCTACACATGAAAATATTGACTTATATAAAACTACTTACATATTACATCTGGTTTAACAATTTAGAAAGGAATTGTTAGAAATGCCCTGCTTCTGCATAAGTCTACTATTATGATATTTATGATAAGTCCTATTATTAAGTTGTAAATACTATGATAATTACTGTAAAATATATTACCAATACTTTGACTAGGCAAGCAAAGACTGACTTGGTGTATTATTATTAAGATAATGTGTATTGATATTATTTAAGTTGTATTTACTTCCATTATTAAATAAAATGCATATTATTTACAAAACTTTGTTGTTATTTGTACGAAACTTTATAATAACTTAAGTGTAATAACATCAATACTTATTTATAAGACATTTTCATACAACAATATCCGGAAAACGAAAATGGAACAGTCAGCCATCACAAAATAACCTGCACGAAGCTTTTCTGAACATGCCTCAACAACTTCACGGTAAGGTTGGGTACGTCCGTGAGGTTTGGTGTGCCTATGGACGCTTGTTACCCCAGAGGAGTCAACAGCACATTGCCGACTAAATTAATTTAATGATTAGTTTCGTCGAGAACTAGAGAAAAGAGATCCAACATTCACACCATCTTCAGGAGCTCTAAATGTAAATATATACCTTGTCGGTATAGTATTATATTATTACTAGCTTCTGCCCGCGACTCCGTCCGCGTGGAACTCGTTTATATCGCAGCTCCATACGAACTTTTACCCCCCCATTTCACCCCCTCAGGGGATGATTGCGGGGATAAAAACTATCCTATGTTACTCTCCATCCCTTCAACTATCTCCACTTAAATAATCACGTCAATTCGTCGCTCCGTTTTGCCGTGAAAGACGGACAAACATACAAACAAACACACACATACACTTTCGCAATTATAATATTAGTATGGACTATGAGCCTGTAGTGTCCCACCACACAGATACTGAGTAGTATGTGGCCATTATTTAAATAATATTGTTTAAAAAAGATCTTGGCAGGTTGTAACTTCATTCTTCAAACTAATTCAACATTCTTAAATACGACACAACTTATGAATCAATGGAAACGTTTTGGCCTTCATAACCCTATCATTTACACCCAAAACACAATTTAAGTTACAAATTATGATTTAATACTTAAAATTATTAATAACATACACAGCTTCATTATCCGCCCCACACAAGATCCTCCCCCTATTACAATGTATCGTGTTTATCGCTTTATGAAGCGTTGGCATCAGCGAATTTACCACCATAGTATTCTTATCCTCCAAAGGCATCCACGTAGTAACCTGACTGTCCTCTCCCTTCGTAGTCCTGATCATAGCTTCCATGTTCCACTCCCAAATCTCCCCAGACAGCGAACAAGAGATCAGTTTAGACGGGTTCACGGGGTGGAACTGCATTTCTGTGACGCTGGCAGCATGAGCGCTAAGCAAAGAGGTAGGGAAGGAGTTCATACGCAAGTCCCAAATAGCCAGGGAGCCTGATTCGCTGCCTGCGAGGATGATGTGAGGCTGTGTCGGGTGACTGAGGATGCAGGTAGCGGCTAGCTCGTCCCCTGCGAGCAGGAAGGAGGCCGATGGTTTGTTGTCTGAGGATCTGGAGTCCCATATCTTCATGTGGCCGCGGAGGTTTCCTGTTATAATCTGTAATAGAGAACAGCATGGTTAAAGTGAGAGAATTAAGTTCTTAAATCAAAAGAAGGGTTAATTCCCACAAGCTTTTTCTCAATATTTATTTCAATGTGGTTAGATCATGATAGTTCTTGTGAAAAGAAGTGTATATTTCATTGCATTTGGCTGTATTTAATGTGTATCGAAAGTGCACTCTTTATAATTATTTTCTCAGAGTATTTCAAATATATTTCTTTTATATCACTTATCATCATCATCATCCTGCTAGCGTTATTCCCGGTTGTGCCCTAAAGGAGCCAGGGTCCGCTTTGCAATCTAAACCCCAGGAGTTGGCATAGGCACTAGTTTTACGAAAGTAAATACTAAGATAAGGAACGCTTTTTTCAGACTAAAATCGCTGTACAGAATTAGGAAGTACCTGAATGAGAGAGTAAGAGAAATACTCATTGAAATTTTAGTCCTGTCACAGCTGAACTACGGCGATGTCGTGTATGGCCCAAGGCTTTTGGAGAAAACCAAAAAATCTCTCCAGCGTGTGCAAAATGCATGTACTCGATTCTGCTACGACATACCGAAACGAGACTATATTACGCCACAGGAATATTAAATATGTCAAGCCGAAGGCAGATGCGCTTTGCGAACACCGTACGCAGAGTTATCGAGTTCGAAACGCCGCGGTATCTGTTTGATGAGCTGAAGCCAATCAGATCCGCACACAAAAGGCCACTGAGAAGCCACAGAGAATTTAAACTTGTGGTTCCGCAACACAACACAGCACTCTACAGAGGGGGTTTTAAATTTGCCGCAGCTAAAATTTGGAATGACCTGCCGCCGCCTTTAAGGCAACCTATGTACTACCTTAAATTTAAAAAAATACTGCGAGCTCATTTCCTCGAACTGCAGAGGCAAATTTAAAACCCACGCAAACACAACACGACACACAAAACAGCAACACACCACACAACAGCGAACACACATCACACACACATACATATACAATCGTTATATATACGTAAAATACTGATAGGCAAGACGTTTATCAACATTTGTTTTTATTTATAGTATCTATTTATTTATAATATTCTTTATACATCTAAACACTTAGCACAAGAATAATATGATCGTAGAGCAATCATTTACTAATTATAGACGTAGTGTTACGACCAACCCTGTCGAAGGGACTCGTCTGAAAACCAGCGCAAGGCTTCAAGCCTTGCATACTCGTATGCTGAGACGAGCACCCATTGCCCAACCTAACGCAATTTAGTATTTTTAGTTTTAATTCTAAGGCATTGTTAAGCTATTTCTTTGTACTTATGTTAAAAGTTATATTTTGTGTACTTTTCGGCAATAAATTAATTTGAATTTTGAATTTGAATTTGAAAGTGACGCCCATCTGCCCTTCCAACCCAGAGAGAAAACTAGACAGGTTTCCTCACGATGTTTCCCTTCTCCGAAAAGCTTAATACTCCGCACACAGGTTCCGAAAAACTCATTAGTACGAGCCGGGATTAGAACCCACGACCACCGCAGCTTTAAAGCCTGAATAAAAAATATGACATAGGAAGCTTGTAATGGCGGGGTCCCACGGCCCGTGTTAACACAGGATTATCTATTCTGTGACACAGGTTAGATCGCGCCAGGCGAGACCGACAGGTCATGGGAACCGTCGCATCTGGCCTGGCTGTGACAAAGCAGGCCAAGGGACCGTGGCCGCGACAGGCGCCGTCGCACCGCGCCTTTGAATTTACTGACTCCCGATGGATAGGACGGGCGAGGACAGGCCACCGTAGGCCTCATCGAATGCGACAGTTCCCACGGTCGGCCTGTCGGTCTGACCTGGCGCTTAATAGTACATTGTTCAACGAGGGGCCTAAGTGGAATATTGCGAACAAGAGTCTATCAGAAGGGCTTTTGATGACTCTAGTTTGCAATATTCTTACGCCCGTGTTATACTCAATGTTTTTCATCACATTTGCGAGGAAACAAATACATTTTAGATGAAATGAATACAAATCGTAATAAAAACTGCAACATGTCAGTCGTCCATTTTGTTGAATTTGACGTGAGGCGCGTATGGCAAAGACCCTTCGGTATACAGCCACGATTTGAAAACACTTAAAAACATTTTACATAGACACTAAATAACTACATATTAAATCTATAAATAATTCAGTTAAACATGGTCAAGTAGTTTTTTAAGTTTAAATTTATTTATAAGTACGTTTTCAGACATCGTATTTGATATAAAACCTCTTTGCTTTATAACTGCCGCATGAGTGACAGATACTATTTAAGAAAAAAACCATTACGCCCGTGGGCGTAACACAGGCTATTACAGCTCTGTATGGCTGCGCATTATGAAGCCCTTTTCGAGCAAGTCTGATGAAAAAAGATAAGAGTGACACATGCAGAGATAAACCCCTTGACACCCACCTCATTGTACTTAATATAGCAGACGGAATGTAGGGAGCAGCTATCAGCACCAGTGACCGTGCGGACTATGTCTCCTCGGTGCCCGTTCAAGAAGTTGATGTTGCCATCTTCCCCCACGGACGCTATGTCGCTGTCCATGGTGGCTACGGCTGTGCAGCTGCTGCTGTCTTCCCTGTGAAAGAGGGAATATGAAGTACCTGTTAGATATGATATGTGGGTGAATCAACTTTTGTCTGTCACTAGTTGCAAGGGTATGTCTCCTTGGTCACTTCTTAAAACTGTGATTCGATCGATCGATTTTTGAGTTAATGGCTTCTGTCCAGAGGGACAATTATGCCAGCATCAAGGTTGGAAGCTACACGAAAGTGTCTTGAAAAAACTGTCCAAAAGGTGATTTTGATCGGTTGAAAGATCTAAAACAAAAGACAACACAATGTTAGGCTAACTACAACATATACATGATTAGTTTTTTTTTTTTTTTTATTGATTATAACCGATTTGGATAATTTAAAAAAATTGATTAAACTTAATAAAATTATAGTTTAATTTTGGACTTCACAATAAATCTAGCTAGAATATATACAAAGGACGTATTAACAAAAGTGAGGATGTAACTAAGATTAGCAGGTCGATGAATATAGTCAGGAAGGAGATCATATAGGGAAGGTGAAGTTTTGGGACAGTTAAAAAAAATATGATCTGCAGTGCCCTCCTCCAGGCCACATTCACATAAAGAGTGGTCACGAACTCTGATTTTCGCAAGAAAGGATGGAGAGCAGATGTGTCCCAGTCGCAGCCGGATTATGGTAGAGGTTGCAGTCTTGCTAGCTTTTTGAAATTTAAAAAACCAAGGTCTTACAGGTAGGTCAGGCTGAATTCCACCATAATGCCTTCCCTTGGAGAGGCGAGTAATATTCCATTCTTCTGACCAATGTTCAGATAACTGGGTCTTAGCAGAAGCACGCAAATCCTGACTATGGCACCCAGAATGAGAAGAACAGCCAATCTCAATGGCCTGTTTAGCAAAGGCATCAGCCTGCTCATTACCATCAATACCGGAATGGCTCGGGACCCAAGCCAGCACTACTTCGAAGCCATGAGAGTCACACCGAAAACTGTGATTTTATGGGTTTTGTTGTGTATGAACATTATGGACAAAGTGGGTAGTTTGGTGACAAGTGTCAAGATATGGAAGGTAGTTTAGAAATCCAGTCTGTCACCTGGATTTCAGCCAGCCTATGTGCTCTAGAACCTAAATGTGAGTATACCTCAGGTTTTAATTCACCAGATGTGGTGAAAAAAGCGGCCAAGTGCGTGTCGGACCACGCACAACTGAGGGTTCCGTGCCTATTAAAAAGGTCGTATCGTTACTGAAATCTTATGGCACTTACGTCCTTTTCTTTAAGGAAGGCAGTTTTTTAGAAATATCTCGAAAACCTTTGAACCGATCTTATTGAAAACAATTTTCGCTGAAAGAATTTAATGCCCTATGTCCATGTTTTTTTTTTCATATTTTTTAAAATACATGGTTCAAAAATGGGGACACAATTTTAGTGAGTTTCGGGGCGATTATCTCTGACTATTCAATTAATCAAAAAAAAAGCTGAAAAACCTTATAATAATATTGAAAGGCCTATCGATTGATGTGCCACACGTGAGCTTCGATTCTTCTTCTTCTTCTTCGAGTGAGGATGGACAGACAGACAGACAGACAGACATGATGAATCCATAAGGGTTCCGTTTTTTGCCATCTGGCTACGGAACCCTAAAAATGGTCCATACACCCCTTTTTGACCATCTTTATGGCATGTTAGAATATGGATTGTAAAAAAAATTCTAAGAAACTCTGCCAAATTGTCTCCTGGCTAACTGGCTGGACAGAATAACAATTAAGAAATAGTTGATTGACTAATGCATGTTAATGATGATTTATGTCAACCAAATACAATAAAATAAATAAAAACAATAACTTTAAAACTAGCTTGAGCCTAGTCAAAAATTCTCCCTCAAGTTGTCCCTCTTGCAAAAGTACCCATCACACTAGCTGTATTACCACATTGAATGGCAAACAGACAACTTATGATGTATGTTACTTTTTAATTTTTAATCCATAATGTAAATTGTTAAAAAAATCATATATTATTATGAGCACACAGTAACACCACACCACAAAACTTAATAATAAAATGTAGAAAAAATTACTTCAAGGTAAGGCACAAAAAAAAACGGTTTTTTATAACCAAGTTCTGCGAAAAATAAAATGTAACACTAAAACAGACTGGTTCAATAAAAAAAACATTCATTTAGACAGCTTACCTATGGTTCTGTGTATGGCTATGGTTTATATACCTTATCCATCAGACTCAGATTTTCTTAACCTTTAACAACAAATACAATCCTTATCCTTAACTTCTGAATAAAATGGAAATCGAGATACCTAATTGGAATTTATCATAAACACAACAATCAGAAAGAAAAGAACTTGCTATTTAAAAGTTTTAGAAGTCTTACCCAAATTTGTGCAATTTCTCCCATTTGAAAACCTCTTTTAAAGGCTGTTTTCTCTCGTACATACTGATCTCCAGCAGCCGAACATCACCGTCTGAAGAAGACACGACTATTCTGTTTTTACTAGTAAATTTAATCTCAGTCACATCTCCCTCAATTTTAAACTCTGACTGGCATTTAGGATATTCCACTTCTTCATCCTCTTGGCTTTCGAAACTCCAAACTTTAACGGAATTTACGTCGTCGTCCCAACTGCCGGTAAAGAAACACTTTGTCTCGACATACTCCTCGGGAATCCATCGCACTTTACTGATTTTCTGTGATACGAATGTGCCTTGTACGTCTAAAGGCATTTTTATAAATCTAGAATAATATGTTAAGTTTAATTTTCTGTAATCGCAGGAATAGGGGACGCGGTATTTTGAGGTTAAATAACAATGACACTGGCAGGGCAGCTGACAAATGACAGTAGAATAGGATTGCCTCAACTAAAAACGAATAAATGTTTGAGACACATTTTAACCTGCTGTGTTTTATGCTAGCAGTTAATTTCCAAATGACGAGTTGATAATTGATCGTTTCATGCCAGTTTTATCAGATATTATGTGAAAATTACAGCAAGTGAGATTACTGTCAGCATATTCGATAATATAGTATTAATTAATAGAAACATATTTTCAATTAATTCAATTATTTAAAAAAAAAATGGCTTCCATCTAAGTTAAGATAATTTCGCCAATGTCAAGTTAGCTTATAATTTATAAAGCGACGTTGTTCGGTAGTTTGGTCAGTCGTCAATAATGCAATCAGCGTCAGAAGCTCCGCTTGAGAAGCAAGGCGTCCACCGCTGACCGCATCCCCGACGAAAGACCTAGAAACATATTAGAATAGAATAATGATTTTAATCAGATATCAGGTTATTTGAGCAACGATTTTTTATGTCATACAAGTCTTATCATGTCAAATTGTCAATGTCACTTTGCTGCACTTCATCCGTGATCTATGAGTGATCTCATCAAGTTGGCGCGATTGCACATTTTTTTAAAGAAGATAAGAAGTTTTCGAAAACTTTAGTTGCTTCTACACTATAAAACATTACAAAACTCAAGGTGAGTAGTGTCCTATATTTATGTATTGTATGGTATACTTTTTCCCGCTGATCTGATTTATTAACGTTAGTATTCTTTTAAACGATAAAAATGAAACTATTGTAGGTATGTTCAACTCGGCGATTTCTTTTGTTCTGTTACTTGTGCTGCTGCCTGACGTAAATGTTGATAAAAAGTTGTAATATTGGTTGGCTGCGTGCACTCTATTAAGATATTCAGATCATAATACAATGTAAATTCATAATTTCAGGTTAGGATGTTGTGGCCCGCCGAAGCTGGTGAGTTCATCGCGAAACATGCAGAGCACGTAAAGATACATGAAGAAGGACTTGATAAGCTGAATAAAGAGGTAAGAAAATGTAACACATTCGAGATAAACTGCACTTGAGTGGGTATGATGGAGATAACTGGCTGATACTGTAACTAAATATACCTATTTCACTAACTGATAAAACAAATGTCGAATAAAAAAAAACAATATCTGTCTTTGTATGAAGCAGTATAAATTGTCTGCTGATGAAAATAATAAATTGCAAAATTAAAGGGAAAATATTAAAATTGATGGAGCTGTATAAGCATGCCAGAATAATGCACGTTCAAATCCAGCTTGAAGCAACAATTTTTTTCGTTCTCTCCCTATAATATGAAATTTGTAGTGTCATCTTTCTTTTTTTTTTTTTTTTTTTTCCTTACCTATCTTTCCAAGGTGGGCCCCGAAGGGGCCCTTAACTAATTACCTATAGGTGTCATCTTTCTCTGGGAAATAATGTGTAGGGGGGTAGGAATTTTACCAAGCTTCAAGAAAAAAATGGTGGTTCTGAATTCACTGTCAAACTAGTATTATAAATTACTAGGTCTGCCCGCATATTGCAAAAACCCAGGTGTTCATGTTCATTCATACAAATTTTGCAGTCCAAAGTTAACAATTTATGACAAAGTTATTTGATTCGGTTTTGCGTTACATCTCACAACTTTAACGCGGTAGAAGAACTGTGTTGTGAGACTTGAGTAAGTACATGAAAATGTTTTTGATTTCATCTTATTATTTATTCAGTCACATAATAAACTTACTGTGCGGTCACCAAGTTGTATATGGAAGCTCAAAAACAAAAACAATCCAAGCAACATTTACAAGAAAATGAATTGCAAAACATCACACAGACAAGATTAATTTACAAAAATGTCAAACATTGTACAAATCACGAGTAAAATTATAAAATATTAGTGTTCAAAAATAAAAGTAAAATGTTCTAATTCATCAAATTAACATAAAGGTCAACAATTACATTCATCACATATGTAATTACAAAAGTTGAAAAACCCCCAACATTTTCATTTCAAAGTCAAAAACGGCTGAACATATTTTCATGAAACATGGCTAAGAAAACTCAGGATAAAATTATTAAAGTCCCAAAAAAAACTAAACGAAAATCGGTTTATCTGTTTGGGAGCTACAATACCACAGACAGATGTGTAGTGTATCTGTCTGTGGTATCGTTAAACTTATAACACCCCTCTCTTTGCGTCGGGGGTTAAAAAGTACACTATCAGTGTCTTAAACTAAAGCATAAAAAAATCATAAAATAAAAATAAAAACCAAAATTTAAATTAAAAAAAAAACAAATCCATTATTGTGTTAACAGAACTCATTTAAACAATAATACATTTAAAATAAATATGACTGCACTTGCACTTTCTGCGAAATCCACAAACACTATCCTATCCTATTGACGGATTAGTATAGTTTATTCTAAGTACAAATCTGTTGATTGTAGCCATGAGTAATAAGACCACTAAGCAAGTTAAAATAATAACGCTAGTTGGGCGAAAATTCTAAGATTGATTTTGTTATCCCCCAGATGTTGAAAGGCCTGGACATCCCGGACACGGGTGCGAACATGATACACCCCTCCAAGGACCACCCTCGTGCTGTAGACTGGGTGTTCGTGTGTGACGCGCTCAACTTTTGCTTCTGGTCATACTCGGGGGCTGACAAGTGGACGGTGGACGGACATTCAGGGTACTATGCGCTGGAGGCTGCGTTGCATAGAGCTATCAAGGTATAATAATAGTGTTATTACACTACTGGCTTTTTTGTTGAACCTATATCTGCTTTTGTAGTGCATATGTAACACATATGTTGTGTTATGGATAACACAAAAGTATCTCAAAAGTCATCATCCTCCTAGGTTTATTCCCCGGTGTGCCCTAAAAGAGCCTGGGGGGCTTTGATTCCTAATCCTAAGATTTGGCATAGGCACAAGTTTTACGAAAGCGACTGCCATGTCACCTTCCAACCCAGAGGGAAAACTAAACTAGAGCTGATTGGGGTTAGACCGGTTTTCTCACGATGTTTTCCTTCACCGAAAAGCTAACGGTAAATATTCCGTACATAAATTCCGAAATACTCATTGTACGAGCCGGGACTCGAACCCACGACCGCCGCTTGACAGCCGCATGCCTGAACCAGTCAGCTACCGTAGCTTAAAAGTATTTCAAAAGTACCAAACACAAAAGCAAACTTTTTTATTTTTACTTTATTCATTACTAGCTTCCGCCCGCGACTTCGTCTGCGTGTACCCGGGACAGAAACTATCCTATATTTGAATCCAGGCTATAAACTATCTTCGTGCAAAATTTCATCCAAATCGGTTGAACCGTTTAAGCGTGATTGAGTAACAAACATCTAAACATCTAAACATCCAAACATCCAAACTTTCGCATTTATAATATTAGTAGGATTTATTACTACCTATTAAGTGTAATGGTTTTATTGCCTGAAATAAAGAAGCATTAATTAAAAAACCAAAATCTTATTTTTGACGGCCTTAATTACCCAGTAGCAGAGACTCATCAAATCAAATGAAGCAATTTAAAGCAATGGGTCTGCTGTAGCTAGTTTCACTGGACAAAGGTAGTCTGTACCATAATTTCGTATGGTACTAGAAATACAAAAAACGTCATCTATGAACTGAACTGCATGAAAAAGGTCCTAATAGATGGTACCAATGTGTTGAGCAGGGCAATGAATCATACATACAAAATGAATGACGATAAAGAAAACTAGCTACAGCATACTCATTATTTTAAAGGAAAGCTTCCGAATGCGACATTGCATAGACATATCTCCTATAAATGATAAAGATGTCTACAACTATCATTCTCACCGCGAATGCCAATTTAGCAAATCCACTTATCTATAAACATAACAATTTGTTTCCTATTTTTTCTCCGTTTTCAGGAAGGCCAGGACATCACAAACCCCTCATTCTACTCCAAAATCACCCCGGACCAGCTCCGGCACATCATGAGAGGAGACAATCCCACCACCATCCCACTCTTCGATGAAAGACTGTCGGTTCTCCACGAAGTCGGCTCCATACTGCTCCAGAAATACAATGGAACCTTCCAGACTTGCGTCAAAGAAGCCAACAAATCCGCTGTCAAGCTGTTAAAGATTATAGTCGAGGATTTCCCTTGTTTTAAAGATGAGGCTGTTTATAGAAACCAAAAAGTGGCTTTATATAAAAGGGCTCAGATCTTAGTGGCTGATCTATGGAACTTCTTTGAGAAGGAAGGCTGGG
Organism: Epinotia ramella; assembly: GCA_947578815.1. Taxonomy (NCBI): domain Eukaryota; kingdom Metazoa; phylum Arthropoda; class Insecta; order Lepidoptera; family Tortricidae; genus Epinotia; species Epinotia ramella. The sequence goes on from OX388203.1 coordinate 1,405,673, forward strand.
GGGAGTTTGAGGATATAGAGAAGATGACGATGTTTGCTGATTATAGAGTGCCGCAGGTACTGGTGTATTTTGGAGTGATGAGCTATAGTGAGGAGTTGATGGAGAAATTGAAGAGAGGTAAGAGATAGGTATTTAGTTATTAGGTGTTGTTAGGTTTGACGAAACCTGTGGTGGATGCATTATCTGTGGAATGACGAAACCTGCGCTGTGGATCTTGATGGTATGTAGTGGTTCAGTTTTATTCTTTTTTGTGTTTGTTTTTCCTGAATAAATAATTTGTTATACTTATGTATAAAAAAAAAAAAAAAATAGTTATTGTCATACTTTTTTAGTGATCATTATAAGCTTCCCCGCCAATTTAGTCTGCGTGGACCCGGGATAAACTATCCTATATTTTGGTCCGGGCTATGAACTAGCTTCATGCAAAATTTCATCCAAATCGGTTGGGCCTTTTGGGCGTGATTGAGTAACAAACGTCTTTACATCTGAACATCCAAAACTTCGCATTTATAATATTGGCAGGATTTATTGTTATTACTATGGAATAAGTTTCGTAATTATGTACAGAACAGTGTTTTATGGTTCAGTTAAGATTATAAGCCAATAAAATAAGAAAACTATAAACACCTCTCGAGTTGAAAATGATATTTTCAGCTTTATATTGAACATCTTTTTAAAATGGGTGTTGACACCAAATAACCAATAATGTTGAGTTTTCTCGAAAATGGATTAAAATATATGGAGAAAAAAGTAATGCCCCCTGCACTTAATAATCACAATCATTGTCCAGACTTGTCCTTTGTTTCAGACGATGATAGTTTATTTTTCCATTATACAAGGTGTTTTTTTAACCGTCTTAGAGCCAAAGCCCAGTTAATGTATACATTACAAAGAACTTAAAAAAAGGTTGTCATGTATTAATATCGTTTTTTGTATTCATATAAATTTTTAATCATCCAGCCGAGTGACCGCAGTGACCGTGAGTAACCGGGTGAATGAACTTCGCACCGCGCGCCATACAGGATTTTTCAAACTTAATTACCTTTTATTACTAAAAGCTTAACAAATACATTTTTTTTCCACGAATGATTAGTACGTTTTGGATACTTTAAGTGGGCTTCGGCTAAGACGGTTAAAAAACACGTTGTATTTGTTCTCTGTATAATATCGATTAATTATTCTATCAAATTCAACTAGCATCCCTTTCCAGACGAGCTCCTCCCCAGCGGCTGCGAACAAGAAGTAGAGATCCGCGGCTGCTCTATACACGCCGTGGAACTCTTGAAGAAGAAGCTAGAAGCTTCTAGCACGGCGGCCATAGAGTTGAACTCTAGCTACATCGACTATTATCTGTGGTGCTATCGGCGCAAGTACGCTGATGAAATGGAAAAAGTGCCTTTCCATAAGACTCTGGGGATATACTACTGAGGTACAGTCGAGGAAATTGAATGTTTAGCACTTTTGGACCTTAACGTCATTCTAATAGAGTTGACATGTGCCAAACATTCAATTTCCTCGACCGTACAATGTTTTCTGCGCGAGCTGTGTCGCGGCGAGATATACTATCCGTCTCTTTCTAAGTGTTCTAATTAGAAAGGGTCGGATAGTCTATCTCGCCGCGACAGCTCGCTCGCCGTTTTGTGAAAACCTTGCTGGTATCACCGCCGACCGCCGACGACCGCTTTAGCCTAGTTGGTAGTGACCCTGCCTACGAAGCAAGAGGTCCTGGGTTCGAATCCCGGTAAGGGCATTTATTTGTGTGATGAGCACGAATATTTGTTCCTGAGTCATGGATGTTTTCTATGTATTTAAGTATTTATTTATCTATATAAGTATGTTTATCGTCGTCTAGTACCCATAGTACAAGCTTTGCTTAGTTTAGGACTAGGTCGATTTGTGTAAGATTGTCCCCTAATATTTATTTATTTATCAAAGGCATTTTAACCTTTTTACCGCCATTGATACATGTTACAATATATTACAACATACATATATGGTGTAAGCGTTATTTACACAGACACATTTATTAATTTAGGGTTTTTTGTGGCGTACGCCGGCGGTTAAAAGTTTAAAGTAGGTACTTACCTATATTTTACTTCTTGACTTAGTAACTATAATAATGTTTAATTTATTTGCCTGTTGTTTCCCAAAATGTCAGAATTCTTCCAGTGGAACGTTTCACAAAGCTATATGATGTAATTTTACACGTCTAAATCGACAATACCGTCCAATGTAGACTTGTTAAAATGGTATTTGATATTTTCATGTCCTACCCCACTATGTATACACTATTTGATAGTAACCCATTTGATGAAGATCTCATATTTAGTGATAATTCAGATAGTGCTAATATTCATTTAATTATTAGACCTGTCAGTAGGTACAGTCAAGTGCAAAAATATGTATCAATTTAATCCTCTCATAAATATGTACCGAAACCTATCCGATGACACGAGCGATGGGACATATTTATAAGCAACTTGTGTGCTCCCATATTTATAGACGCGACTGTACACGCGAGCAACGTAATTAATCCATGTATTCTGTTTGTTTATGTATACTTAAGTATTGTGTATTGGATATTAATGACACAGTTAATTAACCACTGTCAATCTTATCGGAGTGCGATCCGGTCACTTTTAACGCCGGTGACGCTTAAAACGTTAAAAGCTATTTTATAGTAAAAGGTATTATTATAAAAAGTGTTTAATTAGCTTTACTATTGAGATGTATAAATATTAAGTATTGTATACTGTAGTTTTAAGCTAAATTGCCTTTGCTTTTGATAAAATAAAAATAAAACTAGGACATTTTGTATAATATTCTTTATTAAAATATACACCCTTACACTTAAACATTGGAAACTGATACTAACGCTTAGCGTCTTTTATTGGATTTATCACATTTTATTTATATAGTCACTGATAGCTATTTTCATTAAATATGGCCAAATTAAAAGAGGAAATCATAAAATAGCAATATATTGCACCATTTATACCTTTACAATGAAAGTATTAACTACTATTTAAGTAAGTAGAACCCTTAGACCAAGTCTTCAATGGATCTCTTCTTTGGAAGATGTGGCCTGAAGGTTGAACTGCTGCATGTCCTAGACCCGAAGCTTTATGATATAGTTACATAATTATGGACACAACCAATAGAAAATGTACAGTTGGTGTAAAAAATATTTCTAGCACAGATTTGGTATAGGCAATCTGTTAAATTCGTTATACAATGTGTATTGCTTATACTTGATCAAACGAAATGTGCGGATACTAGACAAAAAAATATCGATAAAAAAAATAAAAATAAAAATTATAGGCTAAAAAAAAAAGAAAAAAAAGCCTACCAAAAAAAAAAAAAAAGCCAAAATAATGCAAGTGTTTTTTTGCACTTTTTTGGCTTTTTTTAAAAATAATAAAAGAAAAAAAAGCCTACCAAAAAAAAAAGCCAAAAAAGTGCAAGTCTTTTTTGCACTTTTTTTTTTTTTAAATAAAAAATAAAATAAAAAAATAATACAAAATAAATAAAAAAGGAAGTCACTTTGACACCTACCAGGCAAAAAGAAATCTTGTTTCAATGCAAAAATTTAATATCAATATTTTTTCTTTCTATATCTTTATTAAATTAATCATATTTATAATGCATTTCGGTGCTTTATTTCAAGCTTTCCTCAAATATAAAAAATACGGTTCAGAAATTCAAAATATTAAACACTTGAAATATTTATTACACCACTGTACCTTACAAGGATATCTATTTACAACTTTGGCATTAGCTAACCTACTAAATAATGGGAAAACATATATTTTACATAAATGGCACTACAATAATATTTACACGGCTATAGGTATTTACATATGCAGTATCGAGTTAATTACATTTAGAAAGCAACCTAATGCCGTTATATTTAAACTCTAATTTAAATAGACATTTTAAGTTATCTTCTCTAGATTAAGCAAAGCACCATTATTTAGGTGTCAAGAGTTAAAACGACAATTTCAATACGATATGCACCTGTTGATACTCGTTAGTGATATAATGACTTTTTTTATATTCTGCTTAATTGTCCATAGACGGAAAAACAAAAATCTGATTTCCTATAGTTTCGATTTTGTTTTGATACTTTAAATGGTAGCTATTTAACGCTCCTTTTACCTTAATCATCAGTAACAGTAAAACATAAATCAGATATACCAAAATAAGATATTGTAAATGAAATACGTACAATTAGAATTAAAATAGGATAATGGGCCTAACTTTATAGGTACATTCAGCATCAAAAGTAACTGCGCAAACGAAGAGGTCAAAGCTTTTGACTGTTTTTGTCTGAATTAAATAATTTGAATTTGAATTTTTGAATTAAAATGGAATAAGAGCTTTTGACGTCTTCAATTGCGCATTTACTTTTGATACAGCGTTTGTCAATTCAACAATAAATAAAAGCAGGGCTTAACTACAGATTTGTTTATATATAAACAAGTTGTAGTGTGGCCACTGAAGCGTACTCAATGTACAGACAATCATGCCTTTCACCTCTAGTTATTTAATATTGTTTTTATAAACAAACTAAATAAGTTATAATGGGATCACTTACAAGACATCTCAATCAAAATATTTGATAAACGTTGAAAACGAGTTTGGGTTAGGTTAGGAAAAGCCCTCGACAGTTTATAATTTCCTCGACAGTTTATTAAGTTCAAAACAGAATGATAGGCTATATAATATTATCCTGCGGGTCCGGTTGGTGTCCTCTGGAATACGCGGGCGGGCAGCCAGTTTATCATACGGCCGTCGGAATAACAAACAGTCGGCGGTTTTCTTAAATGACCTACAAACTCATTAAAAGATTGAGTAATTAGTACTCTTAGAACATTCTAGCTTTCTACACCTGTTTTAAGGTTTACATTTTGAATGATCCTACTCAATTGGAAAAATACAAGTGAAAAATTGGTTTTCCCAGTTGATAACGGAACACAGATCTTTGAATATACTTTATCGCAGTTTACCTAAAGCAACCGTCAGCAATATAGTTCGTGAACATTGTAAAAAGATTAAAGAGTATTTTGTAATTCAACCTTACCAACACATCATACACATTTCACGTAGAACCGATGGCCGTTGGGGCGGAAAGGTTCTCGAGTGGCGACCACGTACCGGAAGGCGCAGCGTGGGTAGGTTGCCACAAGGCGGACTGATGACCTGCTAAAGGCCGCGGGAGTCCGCTGGATGCGGGTGGTGCAGGACCGGTTATTTTGGCACTCTTTGGGGGAGGCCTATGCCCAGCAGTGGACGTCGTTCGGCTGATATGATGAACACATCTAAACTATATTTTATAGGCCGGTACATAAACGTAAATATGGCGCCGGTATAGCTGTCAATTACCGACAGTTTGACATAAACGGCCCTAAGTTTGAATTTGTGTATTACAATTGAACAATAAAAACTCAATGATCACTTCTGCTAAACTTAGATTTCAAACTCTCAAAGAAAGCTAGTTTCGTCTTGATCGTGCCAGGTTCTGGTAATGGGCTTCCCGGTCTACTCGATTCTTTGGTTACCTCTTCAGCACCCTCAGGGATCTCCTTGGAGCCCCCGGGGACTTTAAGCGGGGTCGCCATGGACAATTTGAGCTCTTCTCTGAACTCTCTGGATATGCTCCTGGCAGTTAGACTGTGCATGTAAGCTAGTTTGTTTTGTTTCTCTGAGAATAGGTTATCTCTGCTCTTTTGTCTTCTTAATGGTGCTAGCTGTGGAGGCTGTGGATGAAAAAATAATTTTAAAAATCAAGAATATATGTTAAAAACAAAACTGATAGATTAAAATGGCCATTTATATATGGATAAGTATGGAATGAAGCAAAATATAAGATTAGTGACGTTTCGAGAGACATAGGTAATGACGCATACATGCAAAATACTTATACCTATTACTTACTTTGGGAAATAAGATAAAAACTGTAGAACTAATGGTGGGGAGCAAAGCAACTGTGGCAAGACTACAAAACACATCTTGTAATTCAAACAACTCTTGAAACGATTTGACCAAATCGGAATAAAGAAAATCAATCAAGATCAGTTCAAGATTAAACGACAAAATTATCATGGAATAAACTCTAGACCTGATGATTAGTCGTATTGATACTAGGTTAAAGAGTTAAAATTAATTTTGCATCAACAACTGCATAATATGTTACGTTATTAATATGATTCACTGACTGCCCGTTAAAAGATAAGCCGCAACCACGAGAGATACTCACCTTGATTGGTTCGTTTAGATTATCCATGCTCACAAACTTCTTAGCCAATTCCTTTACTTTAGGCATCTGAGCCAAGATCTCTTCTATATCACTAATATTATCCAATTTTTCTTCTTTTATTTCATCTTCAACTATCACAACGTCGCTTAGACTGAGACTGAGTTCTTCTTTCTTATCAGATACATCAATGTTGTAATTTCCGTCACTGTCGTATCTTGGTGAGGCTGATAAGTTATCTTCAGGTTTACATTTGACAATCTCACCTGTTTGCACGTTGTATATTTTGATTGAATCTTCCAAACTGCTCGAACTTAAATACGAATTGTCTGCGCTAAGATTGCTGGGAGATTTTTGCGGTTCTTCAACTATGTTAACTATAGAAATATTTAACGGTGCTTGATATGTTTGTAGTATTTCGTCGAATTTCTTTTCCGCGTCTTCGTCTACGTATACTGGTTTAGCGGAGAACAGCGTTTGTTCATTTGCGTCTTCGTATTCAATCATTATTTCTGATTTCGGTATTGATTTTATCGTTATTTCGTTGCCAGCAAGCGTCTTGTATCGCTGGTTGGATGCAATCGAATTGAATTGCTTTATAAGTAATCCCTGAAATTTATATATCAGTTTAAATATATCAGATAATTATTGAAATTATTTCATTGCTTATCATCATACAGATAATTGCAGTTTCTAAAACAAAACCCCAATTAGTGAAAATAAAAACGTGATCAACGCGTGCTTTTAAGCGAGACAAGTCGTGCATTGTGGGTAAAAAAACACGGGTAAGAGAACGTACCAACTATTTACTTAAATTTCGCAGGGACAGGGCCTTGTTAGGTATGATTTGAATAAAGCGAGAATGAATGCGGCTTTTGAAGAATATTAGTTCAATTAGTATCAACTATTTGGTTAGTAGCGTCGAGCTCCAATGCTGTTAGGCCTGTTAGTCATAAACTGCCAAAATCATACAACACTCACCACTAACGGCTTGGAGTATTACTGTTGTAAAAGTACTGAAAAATTATTAAGAAGGACACAACTATAGTGCAGAACTAGAATTCACGTTAATTCGGTGCAGTGCTATTAGTCAGCTTTACAGAGCATGCCTCTTATACACGGCAGGCAAACGTATGTCAAAACGAAGATATTTTAGATTCATCAGTGAATGATCCTTTTCACCGTTTAATTAAATGAAAGGTGATGTCAGAAATCCTAATGATGTAGTTTGGTCTATGCGCGTAGCGGACATAGTAGAGATTCATGAGTTTATTGTTATAGATGGTGCGCAGGTTTGAGGTGTATTAGGGGGCTATGAGGGTGTTTATTCACCATAGGTCGGTTTGGAAGCCATTGCTTAGCCGCAAGCTTCCACCGTATGTAAAGTTAAGGCCGGCGCGCCGCTTGGACCGAACGCACAGGTCCTCACTTCGTAGCGTGTTGCTTCGCCTAACGTTCGTGTAACTCTCAAATAGATCTTCAGTTATTTCTGGCTTAACAGGTATTTTAAGTCTAACTATATCCTCGCTTTCCACATAACCGTCACCGTTGCACACTCTACTTGGTTCTCTTACGTGGTTGCGACCGTTACGTTTGTCGACATGATTCTCGTCAGCGTTATCGTTTTGTCTGTCGGGGTTTTCGAATATGGGGTTAATGGCGAAGTTGGGGCTCGCGTTTCTGGGGCTGAGGACGGCGCGGACGATGTTCTGGTGGAGCGCGCAGGCCTCCAGGTCGCTCAAGGAGGAGCTGGCACTTACAGGCAAAGCTAGCTCATTGACATTATCTAGGCTGGTGGACTTGTTCATGGAGGAAACTGAGCTGGTCTCACTGAGTCCTTTCTTGCGGCTGCCTGTGCTCGATTTCGCCTCTCTCACGTAATAATCTCTGCCGTAGCTGTGAAGCAAACAAAGTTAATGCGCGTTAGGTGCGGTTCTAAGGTTTCATTCTACAGGTATGCAAATGACTAATGTGTCGTACTTATCACGGTCGAGTAAAACCTTTTTACAAACTTCTTGCTAACATGACTGATTTAAATTATGTTTATTCGAAAATAATGTGTCCTGGCCCCGTAGCATGGATGGCGTTATCACGCGATAAGTGACAGGATAGGCGCGTCGTCTCGTTCTATCGAACGGTGTCAGCCAGGGACGGAAGCTCTATCCTGTCACTTATCGCGTGATAACGCCATCCATGCTACGGGGCCTGGTAATCTCAAGCAATCTTTTATTTTATCACGTTTAGCTAATATAGCTGAGTGTTTCTCCTTACCGTTTGAATTGTGGTATTTCCTCCGCCAACACATCTTTCAAAATCTTCGGCGACGGACTTTTGGATCTACTCCCATTCATATGAATATCCTCAGAACTGACATTCAAAGATGGCTTCAATTCCTTTTTAACTGGTACATCCTCCTTTTCTTCCTTGTCATTTCCATCCACAACGTCGATGCTGTCATCGATTTTCGATTTAGGTGTCAACGTGTCGAATAGAGACGATGTGCTTTTGGTCGACAGTCGCTTTTGAATGGCCTCTGGTGAATACGGGTTGTTCGGCATTTCGACGAAGTTGAGCCATTTCTTACGCTCTCTATAGGCTATGGATCCTAAAATATATTGTTAGTTAACAGATTAATCGCATACAGTAAAAACGAATAACATTGGATCTTAATTTTTAATTTGTACCATATTCTTAATTTAACGTATTTACATTTGAATAGCATGAACACGTTAAATATCTTCCTCTTCTATTGAAGAAAAACTATATCCGTTCTCATAAACAAATCAAACTGGTTTATAAAATCACGATTTACCTGGTATGAGGTCACCTTCATGATCCGTGTCACGAGTCGGGATCCTACAAAAAGTATCATCATTAAATACAACTTCAAAACTCATGGATAAATTTATACAGAAAACTCTCGTGAGTCTCGGACACATTAAAATATAATGAAACCGGTCACTCGCGTCTTTATGTACACAACTTGAGTACATAAAGACGCGAGTGAAGTGATAAGTGTTGAAGTTGTAACACAACCAATACGTGGTCCGTGGTCGTGGTGGCGAGTGCTCATGATTAAGGACCGCGTATTGGTTCAAAACATGTCCAAGCGATATACGAAGACGCGAGTGACGGTTTCAATGTTTTTTATTTTTTATTTATTTATTTACGAAAGAAACGGTTGTATTACAGGGATTAAATTAGCCTATAAGATGTACGATTAAAGATATAGTTCCATTAAATATTAAAATACTTAATGGGTAGTAATAAATATCAGTTGCGCTTGTAAATAATAACTACTAGAGTCTGACCAGCCAGGCGCATGACAACAGTAACTACGGGATAAATCTTAAGCTAGGAAAACGAAATGAATGGCGACCTGATAGGTACTTATAACTGGCATGTGACATATTGGTCAAAATTGCTGAAGGAATTCGAAAAAAAATCTTGTGACGCAGACCAGCTGATCAGACATAGTTAGGATTTGTAGGAAAATCTGTCCTTACTGTTGTGGTTCGTCTTCAAAGTGTTTTCTGCGGAGGCTGTCGGCGTATCTCTGGACCGGGAGGGTGACCGTTTCTTCGTACTCTTGTTCTCGCTCGTGACGGCTTAATGTGTCTGAAAATGTACAGTTTACGTACCTTTATCAACGTCACCAATATTAAATTAATTAGTATCGTGTGATAGGTAAAATAGGTAAATAAACATATTTTACTTACTTTTGTTTGTGCTTTTGTTTGTATTTGTTGTGAAAACATCATCGTTTTCTTTCATCTTCAGATCTTCAATGTATGCATCGACGTTACCGTTCAACATTGTCCTATGTATTTCTTCCTTCAATGCAAATTCCGCTTTTGTTAATGGCCCACTATCCATACCGACATGAAGTATACCATCGTCTAATTTACCATTCATATTACCGTTTATTTTCTCGCCATTTAAACTATAACCTTTGATTTCATTGTTAACAACGTCCACCAGTTTATTCTTCATATATTCGTTTTCATCTACTTTTTCAAAGTCATCTGAACCGTCAATAATAGTCAAACTGTCAGGTTCAAAGTCAAGTGCTTCGTCAATTATAGGCGCTCCTCCTATAACATGCTTAGATTCTAAGACTCTTTTTATATCACTCTTGTAGTCTAGTTCTTCGGCCTCATTGTCTGAAGCGTTATCTGAAAGGTCGGTGGTATCGTCGGCGTCTCTGTCGCCTATCATGGCTTTATATTCAGCACTGGAGTTGGGTACCAACATAGGAACTGGTACGGACTGTATAGTCTTTATCTTTTTCTTCTGGAACAGCCAGTTTTCCTCCCAAGTGCCGTCGATGGATTGTATCTCGCTTCCAGAAACTTCGTCGAAATCGCGTTCGCCATTGTCTGTAATAGTAAAAATAACAAAACTTGAAATATTGTACACACTTATTGGTTTCTATTAAAAGTGTTCTTAAATTTTTTCGCTTAGTCCATGAAGCCAATTACAGTTGATAGCCAATTAGAGGTTCTCACTTGTAGAAATAAACTAACACAAATAAATCTATAGCCAAACTTAAACTTAGCGTACATTACGCCCAGTAACCAATCGCGCACTACCAATGGCGCATGGCAATGGGAATATACAAGTACAAGGTAGTTAATAAATTAGGATATATTAAACTCTATTAACCCGAGCCTACACCAGAAGTATCACACATGAAGAAACTTGTCAGTTTAGATTTTATTGCTTGTATGCTATCACAAAATACGTCTATATCTAAATTAACTACAACTTTGTTTAAACTCCTCTGTCTGCTCTGCACAAAAAACTATTCTTTCTATATTTGGTGGAAACAAGGAACATGCTAATAGGACGAAAATGGCGGAAACTTCTTTGCTAACCTGGACATTTTATAACTTACTTAAGGCGGTGCATTGGAAATTATCGCGTGCTTTGAAACGCCGTTCTGACTTGATTAAGAAACAATAACGTCTGATTTTCAGATATATGATTCTTGACTACATGATTGTTCATCTGATTTTATGGCTACATGATTGTTAAAAATTTCCTCGATAGAAAAAAAATCCAAAGTTGGGTCTGTATTTTCCTTTTTTTACTCAGCCTACTCAAACGATACATTATTTTACGACACAATCAAGTAAATATTATAGTGTTTTATCTCATCTAAAATCTCACTTTAGGAAATTTTAATAAACCTTCACTAAGTTAGGTATTTATCGAAATTTGTTCAAAATAGCGATTCCCGAAGAGTGTTACATCTCATTTTCTCGTGGGCGGAAGGCATCAGCGTGTCTCTGTCTAGGGGGCGTGTACGACTCAAATTAAGGAATCCCCTTAATTCATTTATTCAAGTTAAATAACGTCAAAGATTATTGAACGGAGACTACGAATCGGTTGATCTAACAAAATCGACTATCAATCTGTCACCAATGGAAACAAATAATCGTGGATTTCTTTGCTATATATGGTCAGCAATGGACTTCGCCGTTAGTAAGATGGCTTACCAGTGTGATGTAGCTCTTCACTGAAGTCTGGGAAAGGCACGCGCCTCGGTAGTTCCACAGTCTCCTCCGCCGCTCCTTCCTCCCAATCGGATACGTCATCTTCTTCACGTAGCTGGAATGTTCCAGAAAAAATCAACACACAGGGTTACTGAACTTTTCAAAGAGTGACAGGACAAATAAGTACGGTACTTTGCAGTCTCTGCCTTTATCATACTATGAGGCAAGGCACATTTCTTAGTATTAAATATTTGAAAATCGTACGTGCTATGACGAATGTCATAAAATTCAAGCCCATATTTGCTGCCATGCCTGATTAGCAAGAATGTGTCATAAGGGCGAGGGCGAATGAATGGCTGGGCGTTTCATTTAGATATATTACTTAGTCTTACAATTTGAGCGAAACACACCTCCCTGATAAATAGGAATGACACTAATGAGTAAAATCAGGAAGGTGGATGTAACGTTCAATATTCGCAGATTGTAAGCACAGTGTTATTGTAAATGTTTATACCTATGCACGGTTATTTGTTACCTTGCGATCGATCGATCTCTCGGGACCAGTCTGAAAACCAGCGCTGGGCCTCGCCCAGCACATGCTGAGACCTGGGGGCCACTGTCCACTAATTCTGTTTTATTTCCTTATTGATTGTATTTAGTTTGTATTTATTATATTATTTCATGTAAGGTTTTTGTTTATTTTTTGTAGCAATATATACTTTTTTGATTCTGATTCAATGTAGCACCTACTGGGTAAAAGTAAAAGGTTTAAAAAGTTTAAATAACAGAGAAAACCATCCAAGGGTCATTTGAGATGGTGAGAGAGAACCTAATTACAACCAACGGACAAGAAATTCCCCTAACTTTTTAAAAGTTTTCTCAGCATTTTGTCACTTAATCTATGGGAGATTAACGATTAATCTTTGAACTGAGTTGTTGCATATTTTGCACATAACTTACCGGAGGGCTGATGTCCCTGTGCCTAGAGTTGAGAGACCGCGATGACGACCGGTCTGAAGGCGAGGGGCTGGCGCTGGCGGAGTGGATCCCACTGCTGCGTCCACCAGACCCTTCGGTCTGGTACCGCTCGATCACCTGCAATCAAAGATTTAAGGTCAGCATCTTTAGCACGGAGTTTCATAAAAAGTGGTTACATTCAGGCACCATACCGTTCAGTTCTTAAAATGAGGGTTCTCAAAAAAATATCTAGAATGGGCGTTCTCGATGGACATAGACTATTTTTTTTTCTTCTGTGTTCTTACTTCTTTGCTATACGCAGGCGGAGCGGCACGAGTAGCTTGTTTATATACAGTCATAAATTTCGCAATCCTTGTAAACTCATCACATGAAAACAGAATTGAGAAGTGATATCCATCGACTGTAAATTCGAAAGCATGTCCCGATATTTGTCAAGCTATACCGATTTCCCAAGCGGCAGAAATAATTCCAATCCTACTAATGTATTACAAATGGGAAAGTTTGGCAGTTTGATACGCAATCACCCTTAGACGGCTGGACGAATTCAGGTGAACGTATTGGATTGGTTGGATTAACAAAAAATGCATTTTAATCCCGAAAATCATTCCGGGTTGAAAGAGATGAAATCGTCGTTGGAAGTTGATATACTACACGAGGAAAAAGTCGCGAGCAAAAGATCGTTTATACGTCCAAGTGCACCTACGCATAACAGTAATTCATTCTAATGTTATAAACTAACTCTTGACTCCGTCCGTCTGAAAATTGGTATGGATATAGGTAGTTAGAATCCCGAGGAAGGACATAGGATACTTTTTATCCCGGCAATCACCTCTTAAGGGGTGAAATGGGAGGCGGAAGTTAAACGAGTTCCACGCGGACGAAGTCGCGGGCCATATCTAGTTTTAAATAAAACCACCTTAACATCGTAACCGTCACGGAAACTGATGATTCCACTGAAGAAGTTGTACATCGTCACGGGATAATAGCACTTAATCCACCTTAATACGACACAGGGCTTGTCTTGAACATGCCGCGGTGGGCATCTGTCTTGCACTGCATTATTATGCGTTCTATGCATTATACGGTTATAGACAGGGTTGGCACAAAATGGGGCGATGAATTATTATTACCATCTAAGAACTTGTCTTTTTCATAGAAGTTGAAAACATCCTCATCCCATTTTAAAGTGCATTGGAAAGAAATATGGTTGTATTCACACCATAGGGATATTAATAGTTTTCAGATTATTTTGTTACAAAAGATTGTAATCTATTCTAGACATTTTTTTTTATTGGAACCGTTTCATTACCTACTATGAAAAAAAGTAGACTTTCTTGGATTGGATTAATTTTAAAATCTTGAGACGGTGATTTTCATTTCACTGCTTGCAAAATAATTTGGGTAGAGAAAGAAAGAAAGAAAGAAAGAAAGAAAGATATATTTATTCACAAACACACAGGACAAACATATTAAATAATAAAATAAACAATAAAAGCACATAAAACATGAAAAAAAGTGTGTCTCTGCGGCAGTGAACCGGACACTGGCTCAGCATTATGCTGAGGTGTCAAGACACCTACAGCGCTGATTTTCAGCCAGCACCGTTGGTGACTCACGGAAACGTCATACAATTTAATATATAAACTACTATACTAATACACTATACTACCAAAACACACACACACACACACACACACACACACACACACACACACACACACACACACACACACACACACACACACACACACACACTACACTACACTGTGTACAGTGTGTTTGGTACACTACACTAGAGTACCAAAATCTTTTTATGGCAACCATTTTACCTATGAAATAAGCTGTCAGTTATAACTATACCTATCACGCTGCCATACAATTCTTGTTACCAGGACGTTTTTTCAAATTTGACGCCATTTCCAGGGACACGACTCGCTTCAGACTATGAATCTCATAAGTACCTATTACGCCGCCATACAATTCGTGTTACCATCATGCGTTTTTTTTAGTTGACGCTATTTTCCAGACTGAATCTCATTGAGACGTGTCAAAAGACAAATAACAACTGACAGTAATTAGTCGTGACATCTGTTAATAAACAGATAAGAAACTGTCATTCAATATTGTTAAACAACTGATAGGTGTCAATTGTTTGATCTTTTGTACCAGAAGCATCGATCATTGCCTTATACACTCTTTATACAGGGTGTTTGTTTTGTAGGGGTTTCCGGCGACGAAAAATTAAGTTGTTTTTTATTTATTTATTCATTATTACTAAAAAATGGGACAAAAAACTTAAATCCCTGCAAAACTGTTTTAACGGTTGGTCTGCAGGTACGAGTCTATAGAAAACTATTTATGTATCACAATTTTAACTAATTATGTAATATTATTTATTATACAATAATTTTGCGAAGTATTATTGCATAAGTACGCACATAGAGCGTTCTGCTAGATATTTGAGTGACATTTTGCGGTGTACAATGTACTTACCTACATTATTAGTAAGAACGAAGTAGTTTTTCGAAATTACAAAAGGAGTTTTGTGTACATAATAATTTAATATAGCAGTTAACGTCTATTGTACAGGAGCCTAGACTTATAAAAATTTCGTATGATTCGAATTTCATGGTATTTCAGGACTAGTGACATGATCGTGTTTATTTACTTATGTCCGGTCCAACATAAAGTATTCGTTGTTCCTTCTTGCACTTACATAATTGTGAGTGAAACAGATAGACGAATACTTCATTAATTCAACGTAAGAACTTTTTATGTTATTTCCCTAAAGATGCATATTTTTAATGGATATAAAGGCGGCGAAAGAGTTGTACACACTCCTACACAGGTGTTTGAAGGTTCTAATGATTTCATAATGGTCATTCATTACACATAAATATAGCCGGCGTGAACGCAAGCATACAATCAAATATTACTCAATGAGTATTTGAGGATTAAACGCAAATGACAGGCTATATTTAAACAAACATTGCGTACAGTTGGCATTTAAGCCAATAGTTCTTTAAGAGGAGTAGCTACGCCAGATGATTTGTTTTGAAACGATAAGGCTCTCAAATGACGCGGTGAATAAATATGAAAACCTCTTTTGTGAATCCATACTTCCATACTATCTAATAATAGATATTATAAATGCGAAAGTAACTCTCTCTGTTACCTTTTCACGCTTACGCCGCTGAAGCGATAGAGATGAAATCTAGTATGAAGATAGTTTTAAACCCGGGGAAGGACATAGGATACTTTTTATCATGGAAATCGAAAAAGAAGTAAGTCAGTGAAATGGAGGGTGGAAGTTTATATAGAGGCACGGTCGTGTTCTTTAATTTATGACCGTTATCACAAACATATTCTTTTGATTCCTATACGATATAAATATGACAGGACTGTCAACTTTAAGGGGGTCCCAAAGAAAAGTTCGTGACTACGATATAAACGAATTCCACGCGGACGAAGTCGCGGGCAAAAGCTAGTTTAAATACATTAAATTAAAAATAATAATCATAAAATATAATCATAATCTGGGAAAATAATTTTCGGCCTAGGCCAAAGAAAGGCACGAATATTATAATACATTTTGAACATCTCCTAAACTCATTCCAGAAAGAGATGTACTTAAGACTGAACTGAAGTTTATCAAAATAACAGTCCCTGACCTGAGTCGCTGCCGTGGATACAGCTGCGCATAAATGCGATACTCTATATGTATACGAAGTCTTTCACCCGTCTATCACTTTATCGTATAGGTAGAAGATTAATACTTAATACCGTAAGGCAATGGTGACGTAACAAAAAACAATCTGAATCCGGGTAGAAACTATAGAATATGCTGGATTAAAATGGAAAAATACTTAGCAGAACTTCGTGTGTGGATAGAATAGCGTCACCCCTTTTCTTCCCGTGGGTGACGTAATAAATCAGTTCATTATAAAATATACTGATTTCCTGAATTTATGAACTTATTAAGTATTTGCATTTTAACTGCAAGTCGGAGACCTATTTTGCAACACCACCAGCGCAACTGCTTCTCACAGATAGGCTCAGATCTTCTCCCAAGAATGAGAAGAGTTGGGTTTTAGCACCCACGCTGGACCAGTGTGAATTTGAAATTTCACCCTTTGGGTTAAATGTATCACCAAGCAAATACCAGACAACACATTTGTTTTTCAGACCTGCAATGGCGCAGCGAACAATGAAATAATCGACTTCCTCATAGTGTATAATTGTTTTGATTCAAAGTTTAACATAGGATTCCCATTTATTACATGCGTAAATAGGTTCAGGGTATCAGTCTATAATATACGTCCCACGGCGGTTCTGAACTTATGTACGGGTTGGGGTTGGGGACCTCCATAGCCCTATTCCTGGACCGAAAAGTAAATGATGAATATCGAGTTATATTCCGCACATAAGTTGAAATCATTGGTACCGGGACTGTAACCTGCGATGACTAGGCTACCTACCGACTTGTCTGATACTTCTGCCAAACCTAACATTGTTCTCAATTAGTCCGTTGTCATTTATATCTTCATTGATTCATCCAATAGGTAACCCTAGATTAGAATCACAAGCATTTCACTAGATGCTATCATCTTAGCATTTTACTACAGCGATCCATTGATCGCCGATAAAAGCGTCAGTTCAAATGGTTCACCATAGAAAACTTATTTAAATATCGATTGAAAATAAGAACACTTTACTCACTGAAATAATCCCCGCAGCAATATACATTAAAACAAGTGAAACGTAAATTAAAATAGAAAGGGTTAGCTCCATACTGAGATTCAAATATCACTTTTCGCGCGTGAATTAAAACAATATATAAAACGCGCTACGTCACTATAAAATACTCCGCTCTACAGTCTTGGAACACATGTACATAAAACTGCCGCACATTAAAAAAAGTCTGATTGCGACGCGTCGCGATAGGATGGCGGACACGGCTCATTTAAATTAGCAATATCTTAATTATGTACAATAAACTCACCATTTCTCTATAAACAGGGCTTTGTTTGGACCTATTACGCCGGAGAGTCAACCTTATCTGAGCCGTTATCGGTGATAGCAGATAGGACATATGATTGTTTTATCGTCAATCACATTCGTCTTATACGGATCTTGATTTATCTATGCGAAGGCCCCGGATGTCTAGAAATTAATATTTTTTGTAGTTATATAATAGGTACTCGGTTCTCTCTCACCATCGTTACTTTGCCCTTTTGATCATGTTTTGGGTTTCGCCTATATCATATTTCAGTTATTACGAGTACTTGTTTTGATTCCAATACGCCTTCTTCTTCAACTTTGTATATGTTTACTTCTGTACCTTCAACTTTGTATTAATTTAATAGAACATAATGTATTTTTATAGATCTATAAAATTTATTTCAACAGCAAATCCAGTTGAAACTTCTGTATGAATTTTTGTCATTGCCATCCTTTCTTTATGTCTTTGAATGTCTACGTTCATAAGCTAATTTTGAAATTATGTATGTCACATTTCGAAATAAAAATGAATCATAATCTTTTTAATCTACTTAACGCTTTCAATTCATATCTTTAAAAAAATGCATTGTTCAAGGTTTTTACGATCGACGTAATCCACTTTAATCGCACGAGCGTAAAAATGCAATAAAATATTCATTACCTTTACTCGTAATACGCCGCATTTTATTCTCGTAATTTCTAGGTGTTTGTTAACCATCCGTTCTTAATAAAATCTTTGTTTGTCTGTGATTTTGTAGAAAATGCACAGCATTTCACACTAAACATACACATACAGAATTCCGTTAGCGCGATCTATGAATTTCCTCAACAACGTCAACCAGTTGTAACAGTTTTTCGATCAGGTCACGTGACATCTTACGGTGTCACCCTAAAAATGAATTTGAAGCAAATTTATAAACAATTATCAATTATTTAGGCGGATGGCCTGCGGGCGCGTTGGGTGCGACGGGCCGCCGGCTCCGGGCAAACACAATACCAATTTGTTTTTGCCATTGCCAAATATTTTTCAAAGATTTATCTCTTTAGGAATAACGTCTACATTCGAACTATTCGAATTTGCAAGAACAGCAGACGGCGGTGGCGACCAAAATATCAATTTGTTTTTGCCGTTGGTAAATATTTTTCTAAGCTTTATCTCTTTAGGAATAACGCCCAAATTCGAACTATTCGAATTTTGTCAATAGCAAAACGGTCAAGGACGCGTTGGTATTATTACACATTTATTTGCAGAATATGCTATTGCAAAAAGTGTTTAACGGCTTTATACTCTTACGAATAGCATTCAGTTTTTAATGAAGTTGAATCGGCTAGCAGCAAAAAGTGACCTTCACATCTGACGTCACAAAACTCTGTCGCGTATTTAACAATTTTTCCCCATCCCAAAGTGCTCAGCGCCGCTAAAGAAGTTTTCACTTAAAAAAAAAATTTACTGAATTAATCGGTACAGGTTTTTTTTTCTAATAAATAGCTAAGATATCTAGCGCGAGAACGACATCCATGCTAATCCATATATCGGAAATAACTCCGTCTGTCTGTTAGTTTTTCACGATTAAACCGCCGAACCGATTTAAATGATATAAGGAATGGAGATAGTTTGAGACCCTGGAAATGATATTAGAAAGGGAGAAAAAGTGCGTGGAAATTTCTTTGGGACTGCGATAATTGATACTGCTGTGTTTTGGTGACCGGTAGTGGGTAGTGAGGCTGCCTACGAAGCTGAAGGTCCTGGGTTCGAAACCCGGTAAGGGCAAATATTTGTGTGATGAATATTTTCTGAGACTTGGATGTTTTTTATGTATTTAAGAAATTATATCAATTAAATACCTACATCGTCGTCTAGCGATCATAACACATTACGATGTGTGTAAGAGAGTCCCCTATTATTTATTTATATTTATTAAATAAGTATAAAATTTTGCGCAGGCGCAGCGCTGTATATCTACTGATGATTAACGAGCTGGCGAAAGCTGGTTTATCTTAAAATAGTTAATTCTGCCGTAAACTCTACGAACCTACACCAATTCAATATATTGATTGCAGCAGTTTGTAAATGGTTCTGCAGTCCTTAATTTGCATTGCAAACAGATCCTCTTATACATTTCTGAACGGATACGGTTCCGGTTTTCACTAATGAACGATTGATATCCAACGGATGTTTTGCCTGTAATTTAACCGCGCCATCAAGTATCCATGTCTATGTTAATTACGCGCATTTAATAAGTCAATATGATCCAACGCAGAACATTGATATAAGCACTTTTGATCTATTCAAAACAGAAAGCCGGTATTATATCCGAGATTTGTACCCAGTTCACGCCCATCAGTTTCACGTTTTGAAAGACAGGAATGGAAGTGGGGACGTATCCCCTTCTTTTATTAAATATTTCGGATAGTATACCGGCGAAGAATTCAATTTAAAAATATATATGATGCATAGTTTGGATGCTTTTCACTTTTTTTTTTTTTTTTCACTAAACTATGCCCAACTGCGCGTTGTTTGGTGGAATACAGTTTCGTGAAAACTAAACTTGAAGTGGATCTTTATTTCAATTAAATATCATTATTATTTTTGTAGAACTAAAACCTAGGAGATTAGTCAGTCTAAAGATTAAACAGTCAAGTAGCAAGAACCACCCCTGATGAACCATAAACCTTTTACAGAAACCCGTATTTATTTAAATCGGTCAGTCGGATGCGCACACACAAACAAACAAACAAACAAACAACCTCTCGCTCTAACCGCATGGTAAGTACATCTTGTCCGTTCCATCGTGTGTAAAAATATAAATCACGAAAACACGAAGCCGGACCATCGATCGTAGTACGATAATCAAGATAAGAGTTGTATTCTTATAGATATTATTAATGATATCCATGTAATTAATAGCGATATAATTATGCAACTATTAATATACTTAATTAATCGTATTAGGTAGCAAACAACCATTTGCTGATAAGTATTTGATAACTCCCAAGGAAAATTACGAGAATTATCTATTATTGTACTGAAAAGTTCTGTCAATAAAAAATGAACTTTATTTTTGATTAGGTATTTGGTAAGCAGTTTTTCTTTTACCTAATTGGTAATTTTCCAAAATAATCAACTACTGGGTTGGGTCACAATACGATATGATAGTCACAATAAAACCATTATTGTAGGGAAGATAGAAGGGAAGAGAGGCAGAGGAAGACCGAGGCGTACGGATAATTTATGGATCAAGGCAGAAAAGAAGGTCAATGTAATGAAAACCAGGAGCTCAAGACATTGGCGTAGCCTATTTTATTATTGTGTGTTATTGTCGGCCTTTATTATGTCGCTTCGACCAGCAAGTGATCTATTGTGGCAGCCCTTTGTTTTAGATTTCACCGTTAAGACCCGTTGCCTCTAAGAAATTCCAGATTCTTTGGGCGGTGATATGTTGTATCTCTTCTGGGTGCACGATGTGCCGCCCTAGGTAGATACTTCTTTTGTGCATGAGTGCAGAGAATGTGCGTAGCCTAAAGTTGTCTGTTCTCCCTCACCGGTCCGGTTTTATGTCTGGTTCTTTTACCGTTCAGGCAATTCGACTCTGGAACGCTCTTCCGCTAACTATCCGTCAAGCACAAAGCAAATTGACTTTCAAGCGCAAGTTACGCAAGTACCATACCAATGTTTCTGATAAGCGCATAGAATAGTCACCATAGTATTTTTCACTAGGCACAAAAGGTAGTAATATGTAGTAGTAGTATTAGTATTTTGTGTATGAGTATGTTTATTTCAGTATGCATTTGATAGAAGTTTATCTTGGATTAAGTTTGCATTTAAATAAATGCCTGCACCAAGTGTTTCTGTTTTGCCCAATGGTTGACTGGTAGATAATGCCTTATGGCATTAACTCCGCCATTTGTACTTTACCTTGTATTGTGCAATAAAGTTTAAATAAATAAATAAACTGTCAGAGAAGGAAACAGAATGGCGATTTCTCCACCTTGATTATGAATATAGGATAAGACCGTCATAATACTCATAATTATCACTGTTATGGTTAACACAAAAGTATCACAAAATCATCAAATGCAAAACAAAATGTAGACCAAAAGAAAATTTTGGTTTCAAAAAAATGTATAACAAGTCTAGAAAAAAATATCAAGTGTCTGGTCGAAATCGGGTAGACCCCATGCAATGTAAAATTACAATATCAACATTTTTTTAAGCTATGCTTGCCGATACAATGTATTCAGACATGAACTACCTTTTAGCATTAACTCAGACGATCGAAGTTAGACGGTAAACCTCATTTGCTTATCAGTGATAGTATTTATGCTCGCGATAAAGGTGTCTGAACTCGTATCTGTGCTGGATTGATCGATTTATATCTATAAAGATCTATCCATAAATTATGTAATTTCTGTTCGATATCAAGATTATCAAGATTATTTAACCTTTTCTTGCTCATTTTGGGTTTTGTGGTGCGAACGTGGATGCATGTTTACACGAACTGGAAAATAACGTTTGAATCTGTGGATGAATTTTCCACTGTTATTATTGACTAGCTTTGGCACGCTACTTCTTCCGCGTTAACGTTTATACCACACCACTATACTGCCCCTTAAAAGTAAACTCCCAAAAATATCCTTAATTTAACTTCAACGCTATGCTATGCAACCTATGTGCCTATAATGTAATAAGGTTCATAAAAGTTCGTTTAGCCGTGATTGAGTAACCAACATCCAGAGATCTAAACACCCAAACTTGTTGGCGATATACATGTAACATTTTCAAAGTCAAGTCGCGCGTCTAATACTGTATAATGAACACTGTTCATTCTAGTTACATCTTTCTTTCACAAGTCAAAAAGAAAGGAATGAGCCAACTGCTTATAGGTACATATATATATAATTTGAAAATAAATTTCCACGTAGTATTATTTCGCGATGAATCTTGCGGTTGGCAGCCCTTAATTTGCTAAGCTATAGGTAGTTGCGGGTACACTGCTACGGATTCACCGAGGTTTCCTATAATTAGCCGTGTTTCCCCAATTGCTTACCGCTCCTCTCCCGCTGACCAATATGTGGGTCAGCATTTAGTATGGAATTGCGAACAAAAAAATTTTAGCCCGCTAGGGCTAGGGCTAAAAATTTTTTGTTCGCAAATCTATACTAAATGCTGACCCACATATTGGAATCTAGAACTTATTTATTGTTTACTAGCTTCTGCCCGCGACTCCGTCCGCGTGGAAATCGTTTATATCGCAGCTCCATACAAACTTCAACCCCCCATTTCATCCCCTAAGGGGGTGATTTCCAGGATGAAAACTATCCTATGTCCTTCCCCGGGATTCAAACTATCTCCATACCAAATTTCATCGCAATCGGTTTAGCGGTTTAAGCGTGAAGATGTAACAGACAGACAGACAGACAGACACACTTTCGCATTTATAATATTAGTATGGAAGTATGGATTTACTCGAACATTTAAGTATTTATCCGCTACAATTTAATAATCCCGAATAATTGCGAGATATTATCCTTGTCTTATTATAATAATATTTTATATTCGATGTCTTTCATAATGTACCTACACTTAGGTACAATACAATACAAATATTATTTACTAGCTTCTGCCCGCGACTCCGTCCGCGTAAAACTTATTTATATCGTAGCTCCGTACAAACTTTCATCCCCCATTTCACGCCCTTAGGAGATGATTTCCGGGATAAAAACCATCCTATGTCCTTCCCCGGGACTCAAATTATCTCTATACCAAATTTCATCCAAATCGGTTCAGCGGTTTAAGCGTGAAGAGGTAACAGACAGACAGACAGACAGACAGACACACTTTCGCATTTGTAATATTAAGTATGGAAGTATATGGATTGCTCACCAGACATAGTAAAAATAAAATAGAAAAATAGAGGTAAATTGAACATAAACAATGGTAAACAACAGGCGGTCATCGCTAAAAAGCGATCTCTTCCAGACAACCTTTGGGTGGTGGAGACGATGCAAGAAAAGATGATTTGAGTAGGTGAACACAGAAAAACAGAATGAGAACAACTTAACTATAACAAAGACTATAACACTTACATAAATACATATTATATACATACAATAACTAAATGTCATAGAAACAGTATCACTTACAGCCGAAAACAACAGCACACACCAAGTAGGAATGACTACCTACCTACCTACCTATACCTACTGTATGTGTAGGTACCTACATTTTGTATGTCCCATGTTGCATGGAAGTCATCAATACTTGCCGTACCGTAAAATGTGGTGAGTTGGGTCAAAATTGATAATCAAACCACGATAAATTTGTATTTTTAAATGTGGCACGTTGATTTTTATACATAAAAAATGTGTGTTTGCATGAATTTTAGTTTTTTAATGATTATCTGTCGTTTAATTTCATATTTTTAACGATAAACACGATAATAGTCGGAAATCCCACCTCACCCCGTAGTGGACTTAGAGGGGATAGCAATAGGGTGAGCTGGGAAAATGTTTGCGGAAAAACACTCTGATTGTGAATTTCGGATTAGCTTTCCTCGATTCGCGTTCCGTCCCACTCTCCGCTCATATTGATCGCTCCTCTTCCCCATGGTCGCTACCTACAACCCTGGTTCCACTCCAGGCCTCACATCTTTCACGTCTAACTTCTAAAGACTGCACTTTTTTAATGTTATAATTTGTTTCCGCAAGACAAGAAAATATGTCTAAAAGTATAATAAAATTAAATTTAGAGCAACATGAGCCAGGAAATCAAAGTAGACACTGAAAATATTCTCGTCCCATCTGGCCCCTCAATCCCTTAGTACCAAATTTTACGGTACTCTTAGGTCTGTATAGGTTTTACTATCTTCTAAGGTTATTAAAACCTCATATGATCACGATAAATTACCGTTTCAAATTTAAACGCAATAAAACATTTCGACGCAAATCTCGAACGTATCTCGATAACTATGCAGCAAACTTGACTGTGAACTCATAATGTATGCGGTTACGAGTGTTCGGAGACAGTTAAATTATGTATAACCAGTATTTGGACTCGTGAGAAAACTGCTTACAGAGTTATAATCACTTGCCAAGCTTATGTACGATACTAATTTACTGCGCTGTCTGCCTCCTGACACAAAAGGAGGCGTCACGTCAGCACGTCTATAGCACAGGACGGCCGCGACATACTCTCGATTTTTCTCGCACTATACCTCTTGTTTTAAGTGTTCTAATAAGAGAGAGACGGATAGTGCGAGAAGAATCGAGAGAGCTCGCGCGCCGTCGCGTGCTAGCCGTGCTGAGCGCATGAAATGAATGTTAATATATCGGTAATAAAAGTATGAAACCGATATTAGCATATCGGGTCACGACACGCACGTCAGACAAATTATCTACGAGAAGAGGAGGCCTGTTCCATCGTACGTATGGCTGATGATTAATGGGAAATTGTGAACTGAACTCTGAACCATTTGCCAAAATGCAAAAACAAGAGCTAGGTCTAAACATCTTGTGTCTGTCATCTCAGATTAAATCAGAAATCAAGTCTTTTATCGACTGTTACTTCCGCAACGAAACAAAATCTTCTGCTAAGTGTCAGGTTAACTTGTATTAACGGGCGGCGTTTTTATTATGTTGAATATACTGGCAGCTATAGTTTAACTGGGATGATAGCCCATTATTACTGTTTTAGGCATGTAACTGTTCGTTAGAAGCGCACTTGATCTCAACGGTAAACGTCACAATAATGACTTGGAATGGGAAAATGGCAACTAAGCTTACTAATTGAAACCTTTGTAGCACCTGGCTACACCGTGACTTGACTTTTTCTTTTTTAACGGTAATGTACAGTCAGCATTATATAGTCATCAGTCGGAACACGTCTTTATGACTACTCACTAGTGTGTATTTACGATTGATATATGCTTCGTCACTGGATATTGAATTAGTGGCTTTTCGGTGAAGGAATACATCGTGAGGACACCAATCTAATCCCAATAAGGTCTAGTTTTCCCTCAGGGTTGGAGGGTCAGATGGCCGCTTTCATAAATCTAGTGGATATGCCATTGGGATTAGATGCCAAAGCGGACCCCGGGCCCCTTTGGGGCACAACCGGGAATAACGCTAGGAGGATGATGATATGACTGGTCACTACTGAATGTGCGTGGATGCTAATTAGTTTTAATACTAAGGCGCATTTTCATTGCTTGATAAGTCGGTCGATACACAGCATTTGGAGCAGTCTGGCTGGAGCAGAGATAACAACATCACTAGGTACTTGCTCCAAAACTGTTCACCGCTGCACTGGAGGACGTTTTCAAAACTCTGGACTGGAGAAGGCTAGGCATCAACATCAACGGCGAGTACATCACTCACCTTCGGTTTGCTGACGATATAGTAGTCTTGGCTGAGACCATGGCGGACTTAAGTACGATGCTCGATGACCTCAGTAAAGCTTCCGAGCGAGTTGGTCTAAGAATGAACATGGATAAGACGAAGATCATGTCAAATGCCCATGTAGTACCAACTCCCATTACAATCGGACACTTTACGCTCGAAGTTGTAGACGATTATGTATACCTAGGACAAACTATCCAGTTAGGTAGGTCCAACTTCGAGAAAGAGGTCAATCGTCGAATCCGACTCGGCTGGGCAGCGTTCGGGAAGCTACGGCACATCTTTTCGTCCAATATTCCGCAGTGTCTCAAGACGAGAGTCTTTGACCAGTGTGTGTTGCCAGTGATGACATATGGTACTGAAACGTGGTCGCTTACTATGGGCCTCATAAGAAGGCTCAAAGTCACCCAAAGGGCTATGGAGAGGGCTATGTTGGGAGTTTCTCTGCGAGATCGCATCAGAAATGAGGCTATCCGCAGTAGAACCAAGGTAACAGATATAGCCCTCCGAATCGCTAAACTTAAGTGGCAGTTGGCGGGGCACATAGCACGTAGAACCGATGGCCGTTGGGGCGGAAAGGTTCTCGAGTGGCGACCACGTACCGGAAGGCG
Organism: Epinotia ramella; assembly: GCA_947578815.1. Classification (NCBI taxonomy): domain Eukaryota; kingdom Metazoa; phylum Arthropoda; class Insecta; order Lepidoptera; family Tortricidae; genus Epinotia; species Epinotia ramella. Next base: position 1,432,414 of record OX388203.1, read on the forward strand.
CGGCGTGGGTAGGCCCCCCGCAAGGTGGACTGATGACCTGGTAAAGGTTGCTGGAGTTCGCTGGATGCGGGTGGCGCAGGACCGGTCACTTTGGCACTCTTTGGGGGAGGCCTATGTCCAGCAGTGGACGTCTTTCGGCTGATATGATGATGATGAGGTACTTGCTCTCATGAGTGTGATATGTTCCTGGTGGTTAAGTAAGAGAGCTCTCTCTGACGATGGGATGTGTTGTTGAGTGTGCGTTCAGCGTTTGACGCTAGTTGTGGATACGACGAGGTTCAGCAATGCACTTGTGATTCTTCTGGAGTCACAAGAGTCCAAAGGCTACGGTTTATGTTTGCCACCGTCGTGGTGTAAATACTGAAATATCAATCTCACCTTATTGAGGATGGCAGTAGCAAGTAAATCCTCATAAGTGTCATGCGGCGCGCTCGGCTCGGCCGCGTACCGCCGGAGAGCTGGCAACGCCGCTGCCTCCTCTACCACTCGCGCCACCAGCCGTTTGAGCTGCGCGTGGGCATTGCTGGCTGACGGGGCGGCGTCTGCGCGGGTTGGGGGGAGATCTGTGAAAAAAACCACAATTTAGTTTAGGTAATAAACCTCCAGCCTCCAAAAGCCTCTTCTTCAAATAGTTGCATTCGTTTTGTTTTGTTGGCTTTAAAAGGGTGAATCAACTTTTTTGTGTCACTAGTTGCCATGGATACGTCCCCTGGGTCGCTTTTTTATGTTCACTAAGTGAGAGGTTTTCTTGTCTTGTTCAACCCCCTTTTGCATGGACAATTTTCTTAGCATGTTAGATTAGAAGTCCATGTTGGAACATTTCTTTCTAAGAAACTCTGTCGTAGTGTCTTGGCTGACGAGACAGAATAAGAACAAAAAAAAGTTGGTTGATTCAAAATCAAAACGAAGTTTTTCTTCATTTCCTATTACAGTTGATTCCAGTGTCATTTTCAATTTTCTTTGAACTGTGGCTAGGAAAGGCAAAATTGAATAGAGCTTTTTAGGGTTCCGTAGGCAAATGGCAAAAAACGGAACTCTTATGGATTCGTCATGTCTGTCTGTCCGTCCGTATGTCACAGGCATTTTACTCGAAAACCATAAGGTGTATTTGAATAAAATTTTGAGGATAGGTGTATTTTGTTAGCCGCTACATAATTTTGTAATTAAATTACTAAAATATTTTTTTTAGGGGTGCACTCCATACATAAAACTGAAAGTCAAAAAAAACGTTTTCATTGCAAGCCCACGTGTGGCACATCAATCGATAGGCCTTTCAAAATAAACATAAGGTTTCTCAGCAATTTTTTTGATTAAGTGAATAGATTCGGAGATAATCGCCCCGAAAGTCACTAAAATTGTTTCCCCCAATTTTTGAACCCTGTATTTTAAAAATATGAAAAAAATCATGCACATGGGGCTTATTAAATTCTTTCAGCGAAAATTGTTTTGAACAAGATCGGTTCAAAGGTTTTTGAGATATTTCTAAAAAACTGCCTTCCTTAAAGAAAAGGACGTACTCGTAAATGCCATAAGATTTCAGTAACGATACGAACTTTTTAATAGGTACGGAACCCTTCGTTGTGTGTGGTCCGACACGCACTTGGCCGCTTTTTTCATACTAGTGGTGCAGGATAACGACGAAAGTGATAGCCAAGAAATAACGAGATTAGAATAACTTCTCAATTTTTCTAAGTACTAGCTACTTATCTTACTTATTTCAATACAAACATCATGTGTGGTTATTAAGTAGCTACTTAATATTATTAACGTTACTTAAACAAAAACACTTGCTAAAACAATAACATTCCTGTGTTATGACTACACACACATGCACATTCCATAATTTACTGTTACCAGATATTATATAAATATAGCTTATGACTCAGCCATGGTAAATATACAATACCTATAATTCGATATGTTTCGTCATTTAACTTATATTTTAACGATTTCTTGAAATAATCATAGCGTTATAATACAATAAAAATAATGTTTTCCTACATTAGGTAAAGAGGTACTCGTAAAGAACACTAACGAAAATATTTGGACAACATCTACGCATCCTATGCTGTACAGCCGGCATAAGATGCGTGAGCAGGATGCAGCTATCTATGTAAACTAATAAGATCGACTTACAGCGTGCCCGATGCCCCATACAAACATTGTTTATGCTTACCCATACATTTGTCAATCAAGTATGTCTCTCTCGTCCTATCTCTATGTTAGTACAGCGGCGCTACCACGAACTTCGAAAGTCGAAGTTCTTAATACATGCATCCCTGTCACTCGAGTATGGGAGTGCGATAGAGATGGAAATACCCGAACTTCGACTTTCGAAGTTCGTGGTAGCGCCGCAGTTCATTTCTAAAGTATCTATATTTATACTTTATTCTTTATTCTTTATTATATTGTAGTCATGTTCATAGTACATTGAGGTGTTACAAGCATAATAGATGGTAGGTACATGACACCCTGTAAAGGGCACTCAATATTTGTTGATCTTAAATCTAGATTCATATAATTAACTTCATATGATTAAACTAGCTGATGCCCCCGGCTTCGCCCGCGTGGTTATAGGAAAATGTAACATATTGAATTTTGAATTTTCCCGTGGGAATTAGAGGTTTTCCCGCTGGAAAAAGTAGCCTATGTCACTCTCCAGCTTCTAAACTATTTCCATATAAAAGAATCACATCAATAAGACGCTCCGTTGCGACGTGAAAGAAGGACAAACATACAAACACACACTTTCGCATTTATAATATTAGTAAGGATGTATTGAGAAAGTTATTTATATTGTATCATCTTAATTCTTTACTTAATTCACGTTAAATGTTTACTATTGGCCCTAGGAAATAGCATCAACATAATAAGAATTTTGATTGTAATTACATGAGAATGTCCAATTGATAGATTTTATTAAAAATTATAACATGGTGTTGTTGATCCATACTAATACTATACAATTACCAATTATGAATGGAACGAAATTAATTAAATTAATGAAATTAATGTCGGTAGATAAATTATTAACAAGATTTCAATTTGTTTACAGTATTATCACTAGAGTAAGAATAGGTAACTATGTCAATAAGGTGAATTATATAAGGGATTTGTCATTTAGAAACTCATCTACTGAGTAGTATGCTTTGTCGAGTAGGAGTTTTTTTACAATAGTTTTAAATTTCTTATTATTAGGTTCCAGTTTGATGCGATTGGGAAGGTTGTTTGTTATTATAATACATCGGTGATGAGGGCCCTTTTTGCACATAGCTAACTTCGTGTTTGGTATAGCTAGCTGGTTTTTTGATCTACTATTATAATTGCTGTTATAAACTTCTCTCTTGGTTTTAAATAGTTCGGTGTGCTTTCTGACAAACAGTGCTGCTACTTAACACTAATATATCAACAAATAACCTACCTAAGTGTAACAACGACCCTTTGCGTCACCGCTTACACAACGCACATGCTATCTCGGATCTGTGCCGATTGATAAGATCTGTGCATTTGGTGCATATTGATGACTTGAGAAATTGCGGCGACGTTGGCACGTTTGTAAGAGGTTATGTGAGATCACGCTGCTTGGCAACAGCATAAAACGACGTAATAGTCGATACCTACTGATATTAAACTATTGGATAATATTTTTTTTTTTATGACTAGTTTACCTATTACTAGTACTGATAGAAGGCCGAAGATGAATCTGGATAGGTTTCCGAAAAGGGTATCAGTGGGCGGGAAACCGGCCATTGCACTTGCACTGAGGTACAGAATGCAAATGGGGAAAACCGCTCTACACATTTAGTGCAGACGTAGCAACTTGTTGCACGCCAACAAGTTGCTATGTCTGCACTAAATTCACTAAACTAATTTACTGCTTTTGTCTTTGAATGTTTATATATGTTGCTGTTTCCCCTATGTTGTTAATCTCTCGCACTATGTGAGCATTTGTAAATCTCTTGTTGTGTTGCCTTCCGTTCCTTCTCCAAATGAACTCGGCGGAAGATCAGCGCTGGCTGTTAAAGCCAGCACCATTCCATGATACGCCCTAGGCCGTATATATTATTTAGTCTTTTTTTATATCTGTGTTCGTATTCGTAAAATATAGTTTTGAATTTGAAATATCCACCAACTAAGGAGTTTGATGAGTGCCTGCTGAAAAACTGGCGTCTACTCCACCGACAAGAGCCAAGCTCTATTAAGTATAATGAGAATTACTGTTTAAAAGTCGATCACTATTTAGTGAAATACGGAACAGAAACATGGCATGGCAGTGTTGGTAGTTGTTTATTTACTAACAAATAATGAAGTTTACAAACATTTATTTGTTTTAAAACCGCTTTATTGTTTAAGTAACGTGTCGATTCAGCAAGGCCAACCAACTACTTCTCACTACCGTTGGCATCAGTTATTTACATGTGATTAATTCTCAATGAAACTATGTTTTGCCTCATCATATGGGCCATTTGTTTACTTCAATAGAGTGGAGGTGATTTTTTAACAGACTGCGAAAAAGGAGGAGTTTCTCAATTCGGTTGTATCTTTAAAAAAAAAATTTTTTCTATTTTTTCAATGTTTGTTACCTCCGTCATTGATGAGCCGATTCGTAAATTTTTTTTTTGGTTGTAAGTATATGCGTCCAGGTGGGTCCCATTTTTTTCAAAAATTCAGTTGGATGATGGGATCCATGAGGAATTGAGGGAACTCCTCAATAATATATAATTAGACACGCGTGTAGTGATCGGTATTTTCTTTATAACTCGTGTAGGTATTTACACCCGGAAATCATGAATTTGGTGGAGTGGAATTGATGATGAAGACCCCAGATGACTTATTGAATTCCTCAATTATGTACTTAAAAGTACAAAAGTATATCACAGATTCAGATAAGATTCCGTTGAAATAGCAATTAATGAAGTGCCAAAGGTGATCCTTGTGGAATCGACGGAAGTCCTCAAATATTATTGGCCCACATAAGTACAACGATTCGGTTTTTTTCTCGCATTTGCTCTCAGAAATCAGTTCATGTGGTAAATTGGAAAATACCTAAATGTGGAAATGTTCTCGTGGCTCGACGGAGTACTAAATTGAAGTCTGTTAAAAAATGTTTTTAAAGTAAATTATTGTACAAGCACGATGCATGGTTTCATTGATGTTTTTCTGGCCGATTGATAATCACAGAGAACCCAGGGGATAAAATATAGCCTATGTCGGGACGGACATGAATTATGGCCGGGTGAAAGAATACAGAAATAGGATAATTAGTTTTGGGGCCTTTTGTATGGTTGCCTGTAGTGTGGACCCGGTAACTTCTTGGACTACATCTGTCCATCTCCTGGGCGCAAGACCTGTGCTACTCCTTCAATACAACAAGTAATTATGCGCCTTTCTAGTGTGTCCGAAGAATTTGAGCACTCTTTGAGTTGGGTAGCCCTACACAGTAACGCCGTTAGGGTAGGGCGCGGTGGGGCGACCGCCCAGGGCGCCGGACATAAAGGGGCACCGGCGCCCCTTTATGTCCTCTCGCTCATTGAGTTAGGGGGCACCCTAGAAGTCTCACCCTGGGGCGCTGGAAGTGCTAAAACCGCCGGCACTGGCCCTACATACCAACTTACAATGTTAAAAAGTTACATTTCATAGATATGCATTTAAGTAGGTCATATTAATTAAATATCATCGTCTGTAACGTGTAACCCATAACACAAGCCCTATTGCGTTTACTATGAGGCTAGTTGGGTTGTCCCCTAATTCTTACTAGGTATTATCTCCAAAATATCCGTACAGACTAGACACACAAATGTTGTCATCTAACCAGAACTTAACCTTTGAACCGAGGTCTAGACGTAATTTCAATAATTATACATTCATGAGCATAAACACTCGACGGAAAATTCGCAGACTCTGCATGGTAAGATTAAAAACCGACCTTGGTTGGCACCACAAATATCTTGTGAGTTTCCTGTACAAAACTGGTTTCGTAAAAAGGTTAATTTTCTATATTTTTATTTGCGTTGTCCAAGTAAAATACTAAAAGTCAGACACAATACAGTTCAGTAATGGGCCTTATGCATAAGTTAAATCTGTGGATTTTGGTTCTGTTTACTGTGCCATAAAATTGAGGACTTTGAAGCAATAAATGTTCATAGTTTTAATTAGGTATACGTTGGGACTTACATATTTTTAAACCTGAAATTTAGTATGAGTGTAAGTGTAGGAATGAGAGAACATTTGTTATGTTTTAATTTGTTGATCTAAGTTGTATACTAATCTTTTGTTTTTCCAGTTGCATATTTCCAATATTTTCATGCTCTGAATACCTAGGACCTGCCTATACGAATGTACTAACGAGTGTACATTTCAGTAATAATAATAAGCGCAAGCTTTTTTTTTAAACATCAATACCAAGATACCTTTACTTTGCGAATTAATCGCTGTAACCCTTGCATCTACCTACAGATAACCATTTACGTCGTTAAACCTCTTTCAAGTTCTGACAAGGTCGATACAGTTTTAATTTATTATATGTCCACTTGTTAAAATTATATAATTGAGTGACATTTATGTGCCAAGGCGCATTACTACCGGTTGTTAATTTAAATACAGCAATGGCATGGCGATGGTGGAGACTGACCACTTTTTAAAATTATTGAATCAAAATCTCTCGAACATTTATCATATTCGAACCTAGAACTTGACCTGTCCTTTAGATTGAGAAGACATAATTTAATGTATACAAGGCAGTAAGCATCCCAAAAAAAAAAAAAAAAACTGACAGCCAAGGGGCTGGCGTGGAGAAAGCCCACGACGATTTCTACAAGCTTTTATTGAACTTGGACTGGTCGTAATTAGTATAGGTATGTAAGTTTGTAAGCAAGTCGTCCTTCAAAAATGTGCAAACCTTTCTCCGCCCCATTGTACCGAGTACACTTGTAGGTCTACTTCTTCATTCACCCTACTGGTAACACATTTTTTTTTCTTCGAAATCGGACAAAACAAAATTTCAAATCTATTTTTTTTTCTATTTCACCTGAACCTAACCTAACCGCCAGCGTGTCGACGCCACCCCGCTTCGCGGGGTGTCTATTTCCGCTCTAAGGGACACAAGTGAACCCTAACCTAACCTACTAACAAATAACACCACTGTTACGACTGTGATCTTCTTTTAATGTATACAAGGCAGTAAGCAAAAAAAAACTGTCTTGATTTACCGATCGTAATTGAACTGAAATTTGGCATATTTATTTAAAGTAAAGCAAGCAAGATTCGCGAGGCGATTGAAATTGGGCGCCGCCCAAATTTTAATCGTGATGGTGGCTGGATGTTACCGCCAGCATGGAAAACTATCATTCCTAAATTAAAGTGGACAGTGTGTTGTGACAACCCCGTGGACACAGTGAGTTCAGTGTGCGTGTCGTCTCTCGGAGGAGATGACCTCCTGACGCAATCTCACTCAACTACTCCAGCGCTAGACTGCCCCCCTCCCCCCGCCCTGTCGGCGCGTGCGTCACGCGCCGCTCGGCGTTCGGAGCGAGCGCGGGCAGTGATACAAGCGACACCGCCGCGAAAACACTCATCCTGAAGAAGAACTCCCGAAGAGTTCGAAACATGTCGCCCGTAGTGAATACGTGAGTTGAACCGTGTAATTGTTAGTATTATTTAAAGTTCATTGGCAACGCAATATTTTGGACATTTTGGCACCATCGAGCTGATCTGGTGATGGAGACATAAGGCGGCCAGCGGCCATAGCAACTGCTAAACTACACAAAATAAATCCATCGTTTTTTCTTTGAATTCCTTTTACCGAGTAGTCGATAAATGTGTAAAAAAGTACAGTCAGCAATAAAAACTAGTACCAGTGCATTTTTTGACGGGTACTAATTTAATACTTTTATTTATCTTGCAATGTAAGTTTATAAATAAGTTAAGGTAAATAATTATGTGAATTGTCCTCCAAATTTACTAACCATTTTTTATGTGGCTCAAATTGGGCATGGGTACAGTCAGCATCATATAGTTAGTAGCAGCCAAAGTAGCCAAATAGATATATCGGAACTCGTCTTTATTACTATAGGAGTAAGGAAGTGTTACGATATATTTGGCTACTTTGGCTGCTACTAACTATGTGATGCTGACTGTACTTGGTTATGTTAAATTTGGTGTCAACGTAATAAATATTACGTTACCATCAAAATAATCTGATGATGGAGACGAAGGCCGGCCATAGAAACCCCTCAATTATATATGACCTGATGAACCCATCGTGTTTGGGCTTATGGAATCCTCTCGTCGAGTACCTAGTTGATGACAGCAATAAAATCTACAATGGACAATAAGCTTATCTGCAATTTCTGCCAGATACTTATTTTAAATTTAAATTTAGAACTCACCCAAAATCTCCTCCAGCCAGTAACACGACACATAGAGGAAGATAGCTATGCCGAGCCAGAAGCCCAGCAGTAGAACGGCGAGGTACGCCCACATCGTCGGTTATCTCATCACTAGCACTTTGACAGGTCACAGCACATCACTAGTTTACTTTTTAATTATGTTTTTTAGTTGATGTCATTTTTGGTTGGCTGTAAAGTTATGTGGTACGAGTTAGTGAATGTTATTCGATTTGAGGTCGTTTGTAACGTTTTTTGAGAGCTATTATTTATACTTATTGCAAAATACGTAGGTAAGTACCTAACTTACATACAATCATGAAATCTCGTAACTTAATATTATCATGAATTAAGAGAGCCGGAACGCAATAAAAGTATTTATCTATATAAGTAATCAGTTGTTCGTTTTTAGATATAGATCTGTACCAATCGTATCTTGGGTTTTTTATGCCAGGACAAAGGCAATCAAGTGCACGGCCAGCGACCAGCATTTGTCAATCCTTTATTGATTTGAAGATTAATTCTGCCACATAGAGATGCCCTGTCAGCATAGCTTTCCTAGGTAGCTCTGACCAGGGGAGCTCACTTCGTCATTTAGTCGCGCGGCTACAAATATCTACGGCCTGCCTGACCTGCCCCAGAGAGGGTACGTTAGGTTAGCGCTTACATGCGATAGAAAAGGATGGTCATGTTTAGGCTCGTTCGGGATACCTAAACCAGGGATTTGTTAACAGATAACCTTCTGTACGTTGTACTATTATATTTTATGCTCTGACGACCTTACTCAGCAACAGAGACAGAACTCACAGATCTAGTTTTCTCATTGTGTTTATGTTAGGATGCTCCAAATATGAACGAGATGCCATTCCGGTATGCTGGACCTCTCGGTTTGCTCCAATATCGTATAAATTAGGAATTTGATGAGGTAATTGATACGATTGAATATTAGTTAAGTGTTAGAAATAACATTAGATTCTTGAAAAGTCCCGGTTATGCATTTCTCTTTAAGCGTGGAAAAACCTACCTACTAACTTACACGGAGGTATACATCGTGTCTTACTATCGGTAACGATGGACACATGTTTAACTGTTTTATTAGTTAGTATGTCTACCACAACGGTAAAATAACGCGCTCCACATAAAATAAGGTATCGGACAACAGTGGATACCGTTATAAGTCACTCTGTGATCGTCTAGTGAATGTACTATTGGTAATTGGTATTTACCTACTCTATTTCACACGCGACAATTAAATCTGACGGCGACCAAACAGGAATAAGAATAATCACATCATTTTGACCACCAAGATGGTCTCCTGGATTTATATAGTACGACTGGATCAAGCAGATAAGTATTTTTCTCTTGGAAGAAGAAAGAAATAATCTTGAAGAAAGTTATTTACAGTAATTTAATGTTCACAATAAAGAGGCAACTTAAGAAGTAGCCAATTATATTTTATGGTTTTATCTTCGTCAGAAGCCGCTGCTTTATTTCAGTTTAAAATACCGTACCCAAGCTGCATCATCCGGATTATGAAGGTGCTAGCAAATCTTACGCAAGCCGACTAAAAGGGATCCACGGGGACACACAGTTACAGTTGGGTGCTGCAATAATTGTACTTAAAAAATAGGTAGGACCCACAGAGGCGTCACGCACGGCAGTGGTGTGTTCCGTAGGAGAACCCGGAGCCGTCCAAAATGCGCCGAGGAGGACCATCGGGCGGTTTTTAGTCGGTGCGAGTCCATGACGGATTTTTCTCCCATAAAAAGGTACAGCCACTAGCATTCATCAGATATAACCATATTAAACCGGGAAAAAATATCTGACACGTCCTGACGGTAGTAATAGAGTCGTGTCAGATATTTATGTGCCTTTTGTTGTGGCTGATATTCATGCTGGTGACTGTACAAACAAGAGGACATAAGACAATAGTGCTAACTTTATTGCAATGCATCCTAGACCAAAAATAAAACAACACATGATACGAGAACCTACACTTCTCAAACTGCAATATTAACTTTCAATTTAGTGTCTATTGGAAAATGAACCTTGATTGCGTCCGTAAGGTATTCGAATAAGCAATAGTCTTTTAGAAATGACGTATCACACGTGTATGCGATCGGCAGGTAGCCGGCGACGTGCGACCTTCCCGAGGCGAATTGGTGAATAGTTATTACTTAATTCGAATAGGTAGCGTCAGCTCGTGAGTAACAAAAAATAAAGACACTTTCAATTCACGATATCTAATGATCTAAAACTATGGCTTCTGTTTTCGGTACGTTGTCGCTTACTTTATATCTTGACTTGTGTTGATGGGGACCAATCTGTACATAACCAACCGTCTACCAAGATGATGTGACTGTTAATCGATCTTCAACAAAAGTGACAATGGAAATAAACAAACAGTAAGTAGGCTAGTAGACGATACTACAGCTCGATGGGATTCCTGTGATGGCCGTTCTGAACAGTCTTCTGCATCCAACCTTTTAGCGGTTCTTAGGTACCTAGGTAACAACTGTCTTATGGACCTCGAGGCCTGGGCCCTGCAGTAGATCAATAGTGGGACCGGATTTTTGCCCTAAAAGTTTTGATAATTCTAAAGATGGAAAAGTGATGCTTATATGATATCGGACATATTTTTAAGTATATTTGCAATATATGATGAAAAGTTAGAACGAGCGTTAGGTATAAATTAGGTATTTATATATTTTTATTTATAATTTGTGAATATTGAATTAAAGTGCAAAGTTTTAGCTTCATCGTTTATAATATGTATGACGCTATATGTTATTAAGTTTGTAGAACTTTTTTTACGCAGCTTCTTTGTCAAACCAGAATTAGGTTATTACTTTGTCGATATTGAATTAAAGTTAAAAAATCCTCAACAATATCTCTAATTTCTTAAGTTAATAGACAATGCTAAAAATGTAGAAGAATAGGATACATGCTATAAAAGTAATATGCGTTTTTTGTCCTGTAAGATCTAATATTGAATTAAAGTCTGCAAAAATAAGTCTAATACTATAAAATAATATATGCAACCATATTATGAAAAGTAAGAAAATTCTGTGTATTGCTTGCATTAATAATAGTATAATTTATTTAAAATGGCGCGAAATTCATAACCACGCCGCGCTGGCCCTTCAACGGCGGCGCGCGGGGGCCGATCGTAGCCGACCTAGCGAGCGATACCTCGCCCCGCCCTCCCCGCATTACCGCGCAAGCGCTGCTGTTGTCTTTCAAATCATTCATTTGTTTGTTTACCGTGCACATATTAGATGCAATTTTTAATACATTTGCTCAAAAAGTGCTACTTTTACGTAGCTGTTTAGCGTGCGGAAAGTTGATTTTCACGAATTAGTGCTTTTCACTTTTCCCACTCAATAATCGTACAAATTGTACCATTAATTATTATGTCAATAAAAAATAAATAAGATAGAGCTGTACTAAATAAAATGATTTTTGAACTTCATCATTTTTCAATTGTATTACAATGACGTTACAGAATTAATAATATAAAAGTTTCTAACTCCTTACTTGTTGTTTTTCTTATTTTTTCGCAACTGTATTAAAAAACGTCGTTGTGTAGATTACTATACATTGATTCGAAGGCTATATCGGCGCACAAAAGAAGAATGGAGATGGAGGCACCAGTAGCACAGCCTAGTGACGATGAGGAATGCTTTGATTTTCAAAACTTTTGTTTTTTTTTGCAACGAAGCTGCCAAAGAAGTGTTTAAACAGGGTCAACTCAAACGCCCTGTTCAAGTCAGAATCACTGTCAGCGAAATAAAGAAATGTACTACACAGATGTTGTTAAACGCAGCTATAGCTGCTCGCCGCAAGCAAACCAATGTTAGTTGGCCCCTGATTACGGATTGCTGTTACGAACACGAGGGTCATGTTGCAGGGTAATATCGCCGGTTAGCGACCACCTAATTTATGGTTCCGGTTTGCGACCACTCATTTCAATTGGTGTCAGGAATCTACCGCAAAAAACGACAATATATCCTTTCAGTTTTTTTCAATAGATTACATACATACATACATATACTCACGCCCGTATCCCATTGGGGTAGGCAGAGACTAAGGAACGCCAAATACTACGGTCCTTAAATACTTCTTCAATAGATACCTGTTTAATAATTACTTTAAATAATACATGCGGGGCACGGTTTATTTAGAGTGCGTTGTAATGTCATTTTATTAGGTATATTTAATTGAAAAAAAAATACGTTGTCTTTCACGTGGTCGCTAACTGAAGCTGGTCGCGTAACCGGGGCGGCGTATTGACCCAATGTTATTAAATTAAACATTCCAATTTACGTTAACACTTAAAATAGGCCGTTTCTGATCTAAACCTAGCATAATTTAAATTTAAATTTAAACCAACATACATACATACATATACTCACGCCCGTATCCCATTGGGGTAGGCAGAGACTAAGGAACGCCAAATACTACGGTCCTTACATACTTCTTTCGCTTCGATGACATCCATGCATCTTCTCATACACGCTCGTCGGTTGCGGGTACTCCTGACCTGGCCTTTTAACAGTATCGCTGAAATTTGGTCATGATACCCTCGCCTAGGCCGCCCCCTACCGACCCTTCCATCCATCTCCTGGACGTAAATCCTCTTAGTCAGTCTACTTACACACATCCTCTCAACATGCCCAAACCACCGAAGCATAGCTTGGTCAATCCTAGTCACTACATCGTCTTTTATTCCACATTTTTCTCTTAATATACTATTTTTTATTATATCATTCAAACGAGCTCCACACATACTTTTTAACGCTCTCATTTCAACTGCATTCAGTCTACTCTCATGCTTTTTCTGAAATACCCAAGTCTCACTTCCATACATCAGTGTAGGAACAAGCACTCCTCTGTGAACCGCGGGTCGAGCCTTCTTTGTTATATTTTGGCTGCTCACAAACGCGTGCAATGATCCATTCACCTGATTTCCCGCTTATATTCTTTGAAAAAAAAATAGCTTATAGAAATATATTCTTTGATTACAAATATTATTTGTATGCAGAATGTAATGATAGTGAATGAAGCAAGAAAGGTTTGTCAAGATCGTAGCAAGTGGAAATCCGTGATCTCTGCCTATCCCTCCGGGAAATAGGCGTGATGTACATTTGTATGTATGTATGTATATTATTTGTAGTAAGGTAAATCTCCAATAACTGGCCACCCTTGAATAATCGGCCCCCTCATACTAAAAATTAACTCTATTCACGTATAAAAGAATAGATATAGATAGTATAAGGTGGCCAGTTATTGACGATTTACCCTACTTGTTAGGAATATTCGAGACAATTAAAGGTTTACTAAGCAGAAATGTCTGCTAACGAAGTTCTAAAGGACAACGCTCCCTAGGATGAAAAAAAAGTTGAACATTTTGTTGAAAAAACTATTTTGCGTATTAATGTGTATTATTTCAAATAAAGTGAGTACCTTTACATTTTGAGGAAAAGAAATGTGAATGGTGACCCAGATTTGAGCTGTATAGTAAAATGTATGGAGAAAAAAAAAAGTGGTCAGATTGAAATGAAAATAATGTATGTCATAAGAATCGTTTCAAACACAACTTGAAAAAAAATAGGAAGAATCTAACCACTTATTTTTTTTTTCTTTTACATTTTACTATGAAGCTCAATTCTGGTTCAGTTAACAGTTTTCACAAAATATATTTTATTGAAAAACTAATCCTTACTTAAAAAGTTTTTGCACCTCCATTATTTTTAAACATACTTAAATACACAAAATAGTTTTTTTTTATTCAAAATATTCAGTTCTTTTTTCCATACTAGGTGTGCGGTGTTTTTTCGATCAGAATAAAAAAAAAATCGCCAGTAGCCTTTTCAGGTTTGCGTAGGCAACAAGGAACCCTTATAGTTTCGCCATGTCCGTATGTCCGTCTGCGGCTTACCTCACTCACCCTTACTACTAGAAAGTTGTAAGATTAGAATTGAAGACTTTATTCTATTGCACTTCGAAGAATCGAGATAAGACTGTAAAAATAAGAGTTCAATTTTAATAATAATGAAAATAAAGTTCCGTCTTTTAATTATTTTAGTTATTTTGTGAAAAAAGCTGACAGAATAATGAGAAGTCGCAGAAGTTCACTTAGAATTGTCATTAGGTGTAAACAAATATGAATGATGAATACTTATACAATACCTACTTGCAATTTTATTATAATGTTGTCGTAAATGGTTGTATTTTTTGTAATTTTTACTATTGTGTTAGCCATCCATACTGACTTTAATATAAAACAATAAGTACCTACTTTATAAAGGACTTAACGTCGAAAATGTATAATATTTCGACTGAAAATTTTATTCTTTGACACTTCGAATAATCGAGATTATACTGTATTAATAAAAGTTCGCTGTCAGTTATATTATAATGTGAAAAAAGTTACAATTATTTTTTTAACTGTTATTGACGTTATTGTAATAAAAATATACGAGCTATTCACAACTATTTTTATTATTTCTTTTTATCCTGGTTCCTATTGTCATATCTTGTCCAGTCCTATCCTATTCGCCGTCATGTATTATACTTACCCCACCATATCATACGGTCATTATGCCGGTTACGTGACCAACTTCGGTTAACGACCACCTTAAGGACAAGGTTTTTTTTTTCAATTAAAGATATAATAACATTTAAACAGGCTGTAAAAATGCCTCGGTACGTACGCAATTTTTAAAGCAGATATTAGGCAGGAATTAAAAAACGAGAAAATATCCTCTTGGTTCACCATTACTCCCGAGTGGTCGCAAACCGGCACACTAAATTAGGTGGTCGCTAACCGGTGAAATTACCCTACATACTAAATATACAATTTCATCTAAGGTAAATTGAGTTTAACTATAGCTTACTGCTGACCACGTCGCAAAAAAATACATGTAGGTTATTTGTTAGTAGGTATTTATGCAGCGGGCTTAAAGGAGTGACAAAACATGGAAGAGTGGTCATTTGTAAGGGGTGATCCCTAAAATATTTTTAAATTATGTGTATAACGCGATAACCAGTTCGACGAAACCGCGGGCAATCCCTAGTATAGTTGGTAATAAATAAGGATACATTTTTTCTTTGTATTTCCATTAACGTACGTATAACAAAATAACATTGTGTTTTGCCATTGATATTTATTCTTTGTGGATTTTTTTATGGATCGTGGACGCAATCAAGGGCACTCCTCTACCGTTGCGTTGATCGCTGCCTGCTGCCACAGCGCACAGCGCGGCGCGCGCATACATGCCGCGCTTTTTAAATGTATTCATTTACGCACGGAGTACTTAGGTATCAATATTTAGTGTCGCCGTAAGTTTATTTTTCTTAACTTTTGTTTGGTAACTGATATCATTGTCATGAACGTTTACTATTAACTCTACAAACTTTAATTCAATATTGGCTATACTGTTTAACCGGAAATCAATATCTAGACAAGCCGATTGTCTACATTTCTAACTTTTTTCCAATATGTTAAGTGGATCGACAATATCGTAACTTTGCAATATCAGCTACTCTAATTCTTTATTTACAAAATTATTTGCATTTTTACGTTCACCAGGATGCAGAAGTCCCAGATTTCTAAAAACAGAATATCGTATATAAATTAAAGTGTTACAGTTTACATATGTACAGTATACGTATGTTACAGTTTTTTGTAACTCTAATTCTATATTGACATAGTTATTAGCAAAAACTAAAATATTTCAATATAGCCGAAAGCTCCACCTAAAATTTTCTAACTTTTTACATAAGTATTATTTAACATGCCTCCAACGACATATCAAAAAAGAAAAAACTTTAATGTTGTAATAACCCATTTTTGTTCAACCGCTGGTCTACAGTGGGAACTATTAAGGCTAAAGATGGTGATGATCACCTTTTTACACGTTTTATTTAACTTGATCTGGTCGTTTGTAAAATCTGTCACTCGGATACAATAAGTGCAATACTCGTACAATAAGAGACGGAGGTATCCGCACTTCAAAATTAGATTTTCGTGATTTTAGTTCAATCATGATGTCATAAGTTAGTTTGTTAGTGAGGGACAAATCTTGCCCCAAATTTGACCCGCTTCCCGGTGGCCGATTGAGCTGAAATTTTGGTTAAAGATATAGTTGGGATGACAATTCAATATTATGGTACAGTCGACTACAAAGATTAGTATGTTTTTTAATGTTACAAAGTTATGTATGTATATCTTATTACTATGGTAGTAAAGTCTATGTATACATATTTTTGTAACATCGTATGGATACATCTCTTTGTAGTCGACTGTACCATCGAGTTGATCTGATGATGGAGACAGAGGGTGGCCATGGGAATTCAGTACTTAACCGACGTATAACTCCGTTGAGTTTGGGCTCGTTAGAATTGTCTCAATGAGTAAGTAGTTGATGACGGTATACAGAAAAGTACAGTTGGCAAAAAAAGCTTGTACCTACACAAAATGATTTTTTTGACGGAAACTTACATAAGGTGCCTCGCATTCGTCATTTTCTGAGACACGACCATTTAACATATACGCTTATATACCACTACATACGCCTTCTGACCGTACACTTACGTATTCAACGTATGTATCGGCGTGTGCTAGTTTCGGGTCGTTTCGAGGAATCGAGTATCTTTGAAGGGCGATAGGTAACAACCTCGTTCTAATAAGGCTAATGCACATCGTTTAAAACATACAAGTCCTGCCATACTTATCCATCCATACCGATATTATAAATGGGAATTGGGGGGACACATGACTCGAACAAAAATTAGGGCTTTAAAGCCCAATATCTCGCAAACTAATCCTAGGAAACCCATAGTATTTTTGAACGAGCTATCCAACGATACCCCACATCACTTTAGGTGTAGGAGAGGTACCCTAAAAAATATATTTTTCTAGATTTCATTGTACTGTTTTGTCGGCGTGATTGATTTATATACCCATGCCCCATTGTTGACTACGGAACCCTAAAAAGACCTGGTTGCACTCCGGGGCACCAGAAGTGAAAACTAAACCCTCCCCCCCCCCCCCCCGCGTAGGGTGAGATCTCACGGGTCACGTGACCTGTGGCGAGTTTAACAAATTTTCGCCATCCCAAAAAGTGCCAAGCGCCGCTAAAGAAGTTTTCACTTCAAAAGTCTAGATCTATTTAATAGTTGTCACGGAAATGTTACATTGTACTTAATCCAATGTAGATGTAAAGACAATGTAGCGAGCCTGTCTGTGGTGCTAATGCTAACCCGGCAGCAAAGCTGGCACTGCGCACATCTTGTGTCAATGAAAGTTGTCGTCAAGTCTATTAAGGAAACCACATAATAACCGAGAGTGTTTAAGACAAGTCTTACGTAGCTAAGGGCTTCCTGGTTTAGGCAAGTTTTAGCTATGACTAGCTGTGCCACCGGCGTCGGTCGTGTTTTACGAAAAATACTGTGATCTTTTATTGGGATGATTTATAGGGTTCCGTACCCAAAGGGTAAAACGGGACCCTATTACTTAAGACCCCGCTGTCCTTCCGTCTGTCTGTGTGTCTGACTCTATGTTTGTCTGTGTGTCTGTCTGTGTGTCTGTCTGTCCGTCTGTCACCAGGCTGTATCTCATGAACCGTGATAGTTATAGACAGTTGAATTTTTCACAGATGATGTTTTTCTGTTGCCGCTGTAACAACAAATATTAAAAAACAGGATAAAATTAATATTCATTTATTTTTTTCCATTTTTATAGATAATGGTAAGGAACCCTTCGTGCGCGAGTCCGACTCGCACTTGGCCGGTTTTTTTAGCTCGTCTGATGGAAAGTGGTCACAGTATTTGTCTGTCGACACGTCTGCAACTTCAGGGTTGTCACGTGCGCATTGCCGACCATTTAAAATGTACTTACTACAAAATACTGTAAATACTGCATGTACTTTAAAATGTAGTACTTGCGTTTGAAGACCAAGCTCATCCTGAGGGTTGAGAGGTTGGAGTCCCGCCACAAACCGAGTTTCAATTAATTTGTGGTGAGAGTACCAACTGACAAGCTGTCGACCTTCCTGAAGGAGGAGATCTGGCCGAAGGGTGGAGTTTTCCGGCGATTTCGAGGCCGGCTATTTGACACCCAGAACTTGCGCCGCGCGTCGCCGTCGCTGTCTTAACGTGTTTTTGTGTTATGTTACAAGTTTTGTATATTGTTATGTATGTTAGTCTGTAAGGTATTTGTAAATATGGGCCTTGTTGCCTGACTCATATAAGGGTAAGGCCGTTGAGATTATCACTTATAACACAAAAATAACACAATCACTTTTGTGATACCGTAACACAAATATAACACAAAAGTAACACTCTTTTTTGTAAAGGTTGTTTCATAATAGTATTAAAATAAAGGGTAAGGAAAAAATATCATTTTTTTTACGTACCTATGTTAATATATTTCGTCCCCTGATTGCGAAAACCGCTTAAGTGCATGACATGTAGTTTTGAGGAAAACGCATTTAAAGATTTGCATGTTAATATTTCTATGAAGGGCCAATAATAACTAAAGCATTTTCGTGTTTTTATATGAACAGTTTATCGCTTATTAATACTATTTGACTTTATTTACTTTTTGTTTAGGATAAGAGGATAAAATTTAGGGTTTACCCTAAAAAGTGCTGCAGTTAAGCGGTTGTTCCTGAAGACACCTTTTTTTTGTATCTCTTAAAGTAATAGCATTAGATCGGAATTTTCGATTTATAATAATTTCTGATGTAAATTAATAAATGTTTGAACTGAATAAAGTCTTCAAACGATTTCAGATTCTGTATTATTTGAGTTTATTTAAAAGTTACCATGCAGTTTGTAGGTTTTTTCTGGAAGAATTTTAAAATTAAGGAATTAAAAGCACTTATAATTAGAAAATACATGTGCAATGTTTTGGCACGTGAGGTTTCATTACAATTTTTTCATCTCCTGTGGTTTAATTACTTTATTATTTGTAATGGTCATTTCCATCGTAACTCTAACCTGTTTCTTGACAAAGTTCAATATAAGGGAAAAGGTAAAAATAAATAACAAAGGTGTTCGAAAGGTATTTCTGCTGAACTGACATTTATCTTAAGGGAGATATTTTAGAGTTAGCAATGAAATAGTAATTAGATTAGAGTAGGAATCCAATGAAATAAACAACATATGAATGTAAAATATTCGTTCATTCTGACTAATTGAGACAATTGACTGAAAACTATACGACGACTAGAAGACGCAGAAGGGCGACGCCGGAAGAGAAAAAGGAGAACTATGCAGTGTACAGCGAAGCGACCATGGCATTGCAGAATGCAATCGCCGACGCCAAATCTCGGTCATGGGATGAGCTGCTGTGTGACCTGAACCCGTGGTCTGAGAGAGATAACCGAAGCCGAATTGAAGTGGGCCGTGAAGCGCCTTGCTGCACGAAGGAGGCAAAACTGGTTCTCTTGCGAAAAGAAGGGAGGCCTGCAGACTCACCTACTGCGTACCGGCCAATATGCTTATTGGACCAGGTAGGCAAGCTCTTAGAGCGTATTATCTCCCTCCGTGTAAACAGGTATCTAAATAACGAAGGCCCAAACCTGTCGGATACTTAGTTGGCTTCCGCCGGGGTCGATCGACTGTGGATGCAATCCTTCGCGTCCGAGCATTGTCAGAGCAGGAAATTTCGCGAGGAAGGGTGGGGCTGGAGATCAGCCTTGACATTGTCAATGCTTTCAACTCTCTTCCTTGGAATGCAATTCGGCGAGCTTTAGGATCAGTTGCCATCTATCAGTAAAGCCATCTTACCTGAGGACCGTGATCGAAGCTTACTTATCTGACAGGAGCATTCGTTACCCCGGTCGTTATGGCGCCGACATGCAGGCAAGTCAAATGCGGGGTACCTCAGGGGTCGGTGTTGGGACCTCTTCGGTGGAATAATGCATACGACGCAGTTCTACGAGCAGCACTCCCCATCGGCGTCAGCGTCGTTTGCTATGCAGACGATACTCTAGTCTTTGCCGAAGGGGACAATTACGTGAGGACCACTAGACTGGCGTAGCTAGGCGTGGCAGTCGTAGTAAATAAGATCCGCAGTCTCGGTTTTATAATCGCGCCACACAAGACAGAGGCGCTTTGGCAACATGGACTGCGTCGCCGCAGGGAGCCTCGCGCCACCTCCGTGCAGGTTGGAGAGGTAGAGCTCCAAGTAGGTCAGTTTATAAAATACTTGGGCCTAACGGTAGACGGCCGATGGAGCTTTGACGAGCACTTCAACCGGCTCGTCCCCCGGATTAAAAAAAACATCGGTTGCACTGCACAGACTGCTGCCAAATCTTGGAGGGCCAGAAGAAGGAGTACGCCGCCTTTACGCAGAGGTGGTGCGGTCCATCGGGGCGCCCGTGTGGTCAGAGAGGTTGACGCGCAACCGACGTAGTAGAGCGAAGATACTGGCAGTTCAGCGCCGGATATCTATTAGGATCGCCCGCAGATACCGTACGATATCGTACGAGGCGGCTGCTCTCCTAGCACGGTTCCCACCACTTAACATCTTGGCTGAAATGGATTCCCAAGTCTACAATGCCCTGTGCGCAGAGAATGGAGGCAGCAGCGAAGGAAGAAGTTACGGCGGTTCGAGAGGGTGTCCATAAGCAGGCCATAATTCACTGGCGTGAACGACTGGAAGAACCCCGAAGTACATAGCAGCGGATAGTTACCGCAATCCTACCACATTTTGACTAGTGGCTGGAGCGGAAGGGGCGTGTTACCTTCGGGCTAACACAGGTACTCACCAGACATGGCTGCTTCGGTGAGTACCTACACATAATAGGAAAAGAGCAGACGGCACGATGTCACCATTGCCAGTCTGACCTGGACTGCGCAGCACACGCTCGAGGAATGCCCAGCGTGGCAGTCTGAGCGGCAGGTCCTAATGCAAGAAGTGGGACAAAATCTCTCCTCACCCGCTCTCATAGCGGCAATGTTAAGAAGGAGCTCCACTTGGGATGCAGCTGTCACCTTTTGTGAGAGTGTCATGGTCCGTAAGGAGACAATAGAGCGCGAGCGGGAGCGTACAGATCCTGCTTGGAGGAGGAGGAGGCGGCTACAATAACACGTCGCCGCCACTACCCCCTGTAGCCCGGGCAGTATAATATGGCTATGGTATTCAATTCCTGTCGTACAAGGCGACTAAATGGAACTCTCTCGAGGCAGCACACGGTCGCAGTTGCGGCCTGCGATCGTCTAAATATAGGGTAGGACCCACAGAGGCGTGACGCTAGGGCGGCACTGGTGCGTTCCGTAGGAGATCCCAGAGCTGTCCGAAATGCGTCGAGGAGGACCATCGGGGGGTTTTTAGTCGGTGCGTGTCCGACATAACCTCCGCGCTATCCCCGTGGTGCGGAGGTATCCATAACGGATTTTCCTCCCAATAAAAACAAAAAAAAGGTAATAACAATCCAATAAAAAGGTATGCGCTCGCGCAGTAGCGTAATTATCGCTCCGAAATAAAAACACGACTAAGTACGCCAAGTGCGGGCACGGTGTGACCCCCCCGCGCTCCCCGGGATAGCGGCGAAAGTGCACTAAGGCGGTTTTGGTTGAATGAATTGAATGTGGTCGAGGGCAAAACGTAACGAGCAAAGCCGTTTATATTACCTATAGCATGATTTTGCTGTAGATCAATTTTAACTATTGATTGATTTGGTGTTCTGACAAAACATATTAATGGTGGTTAGACTATTTTGACAGATGACTAAACACACATTTTGGTTTTATCGCTTGCTGCAAAAATCTAGTTTATCTCGTTAGCATCTTTAGACTGGTAATTAAATTGCAAGTTTCGTTCAAACTACCAACATTCCAAAAACGCTTGAATAATGATAGAATGTTTTGATCTTGAAAAAAAAATGTGCTAGCCCCCATAACATACACTTAATAGGTTTTGCCTGTAAATTATTTAGAAAAAACAGTGTTATCTGACGTTATCCTAAACACCAAATCAGGAATGGAGCCACGTATCAAAAAACGGGCTTTTGTAGCGGGTAGATCATGGAAAGCATAATATAGCAGTATTAATATCTCACTTTTGACCAAAACGTAGCTTAAGCGGTTTTCGCAATCAGGGGACGATTTATAATGACAACATTTTAGAATACGTGATCGATCGGCATTTGACTAAATCAGTATTTTTTATGATGATCTGTTTTTATAAAAAAAAGATAATTTCCTTTTCTGTATAAAAAACAGATCATCATAAAAAAATGCGACAAATTGAGCATTATTCCTAGGAAACAACAAAGTTTTCGGAATTATTGCAAACATAAAATAATTTTAAAATATATTTCAAGTAGAAACTAAATGATTCATACGTTCACGTGGTTGTCTGAAATAATAATAGCCGCGATTCACGGAATTATATAATAGAAGACCTAATTCAAGTTTGATCGAATGCGGCATCACTGGTGTACATCGTCCGGTGAGAACCTAAACTGTCTAATTACACGTAATAGTAGGTACATGAAAACTCGACCTTATTTCTACGTTAACACAGTTCATATTTGTTTTTCTTTTGCAAATGCACTAAATAGTGAGTTTTGGTTGTCACCCGACGACCATACTGTAAGAATAATACGTTAAGACTGTAAGTACTATTCAAAATAACAATTCGAATAAATCTCACGATAATATGAAAATGTTTTCCTTTACTATTACAGTATTCTCAATCTGCATGACTCTTTACACTTGTTTTGTGTTACTGAACACAAAAATTTGTGTTATGCATAACACAAAACTAACACAAAACGCCATAATATAACACAAAACCAGTTTTTTACAAGCGTTTTAGGTTATAAAACCAAATTAAGTCAAACTAGACGCAAATGTACATGTTTCATGTAAGCTTTAAACATAAACGAAAACAACCATAGTAGAGTGAACTTCTGAAACGCTTACTTACTTGAGATATTCATCAACACAAATTCTGACGAAAATATGCGACTCACTTTCAACTTTTCTCATAGACAAACTAAAAATGGCAGTTTCTTTTTTTTAACATTGATTGACAGCTTACGGTGTTGCTGTGCCAAAATACGTTTTTCCCCAGTTTTCTGTTAATATTTAGGGGTAATTATGCATAACACAAAAATTTGTGTTACGAAAGCCAAAACTCTGCCCACTAATCTAAAGACCTATAAAATACGCAAAACAAAGTATTTAAACACCGTTCTTGGTCTTACAGAAAGTAATGTGTCTCACCTTTCAAACGTATTTAAACGTTTTTTTCTAAATGTTTAAATATGAAAATAATTCGTAGTTGAAAAGTACTCGGAAAAAAGCGACACGTCATTTTCGACCAAAATTAGGGGGGTTTGATGAACATAAATGCAAGTATTTTATAGAAACAACAACTTTTATTCAGTTTGCGAAATGGGGAAACAAGCTCAATAATTGCTTTATAGAATCAACTAACAACAACGGCAGTAGTGCTTACATATTTGGAGAAAACGTGCTGGAAAGTTTTGTTCCGACCAAAACTGACAATGTCGGCGGCCTTACCCATAAATAAATAAAATTCTATGCACTCCATTCTCGAAGAACCCCATATACAGTTCCTCGGGACAAGGACAAGGAGCTCATATCCACAATAGGCATGGTGCCTCATGTTCAAATTGATAACGTAGTGATGCTAAATGGATATTAAACCATCAAACTATCGTAATAAAGTATAAATTATAAAATTTGATTAATTGAAATCATAAAAAGATATGAACCTAGAAAGTTTAGAAAAAATATGTATTTTTTTTAGTGTCCAAGAGTAATTTAAAGTTACCAATAGAATCCTTACGCTTTTATAAAAACAAAATTGTATGATAACTATGTACTTAAATGCAGTATTTCGCGATCGAAACAACAATTTACCTGATTTTCCATACAACGATTAGTACAAATGTACAAATGTGACGTCATACTTGTGTGTCTATCAGTATGAAGCGTTTTGCGCTGCCGCCAGTGAGGTCAATCTTTGTCTCAAATTTTTGGGTATTTATGTTCTGTAATTGTAGTTGCTCCCATACAAACATTTGTTCCTCTCCAAAAACTGGTTCGAATGGCATCATAAAAAAATCTTAGTCATCATCCCTATTACTTAACAATTCAACTGGCTCTAGGTATAACTAAGGTCAATAAATACTGACAGCAATAATCATAAATATCTATACAAAAATATATTATTGGCCTCTGTGAGCTGTATAACACGCGGGCCTGTTTTTTTTTATTTTTTCGAAAAACTGAGTCGCCAAAAAAATCTATATACTTAGGGATAGGATAGGGTCAGTTCGGGTAAGTGCACCACAGGGGAAAGTGCACCCCCGGGGTAAGTGCTGATATTGATTTAACTGTAGATAAATATATTTTTGAGATTTTTTGCACGACAGTAAACTTCATTGACGATACGGTCGACGGTATTATTACGTTTATGTAAAATTTTCTTTAAATTACAAACAATTAAGATGTAAAAGTATATAAAAATACATCATAGACGGGAAACCGTAACCTTAGCCACCTTATATATACCCCGCGGGAGAAGTGCCCTATAGGTAATTAAATTACAACCCTGCCATAAATTAAACTACTGGTATGCGCGTTAACTTGCCAATTAAAATAGCCGACCAGATGCATTACTAATGCCATAAAACATTTAAACTATTTCCGTTACGAACCAACGCCGCCATTTTTTTATTGGAAATCTCTTACATTTCCTCACATACAGTTACAAAGTTACCATTTCAGTCAACTGCGGCGCCTCTAGTCCTAACTCTAAGGAACTTTGTATGGGGAAATGGTAGTTAGTTATTTCGCCGTCGGCAAAGATAAGTTGGTGTCTCGGACTGATATGGGCGTATGAGATATTTTCACTTTCGCTTGAAACGCGTTTAGTACTTGAACGTGAGTTTTAAGTAATCGAAAGTTATGAATCTACTGTTTGTACAGTTAAAAGTAGTAGTTAGACCAAGTATACTTAGTTACTATGTTTAATATTTCGACACTGAGAGAACTTTTATTTATCTATTTATATATTGTAAAACCAATAAACCATCTCTTTCGATATTCAATTCATCTCGTAATTTTTTACCGTACTACGCATTCCTAGTTCTGATTTAATTGTAATATACATTATTTTGCAAATTCGTTTTCATTAAGTTTAGTCTTCTCTATTTTTAGTGTACCTATACATTATATTTTTCTTGGATTTGTAAAAGGGCCACTGGCCTATTAGCCGAAAACAATAGAGTTCTATCAGTAAATCACCAATAAAATTAAGTGCATCAAACTAAAATTCTATCGTTCAATTATAATTTAAGAAATAATGATCCGATTTGTCAGAAACCTATTAAAATAAACCGATTTTCGCAATTGTATCCATGCATAGTAGGTATATCGAGCAAACATTAAGTACCTTTACGAATTCCGACATTTCGAGGGTTACATTGCATTCCCCAATGAAAATGTTCACAATCAGTGTTTGACATGCGATGACAATATTTAATGCCATTGACTGTCATTTGTTAGTGTAATTATGTTTTTATTAAATTCTATAGAGATGGCTTGATTGCCGGGAATTTTCATTGTGAACACGACGCCTTATCTACCTATTACGCTTCTTATTAAAGAAAGTTTCATGACCTTTGTGTGTTTAGGCTTCCCTCTCACTCGAACTTTGTGTGAAGTGATTAACTTCAAAATTAAATATCGGAACGGGTGTTTAACATCAAAATCTAAACGATGTTGATGAATAAATAAATACGCTTTGTGAAGTGAAAACTTCTTTGGCGGCGCTGAGCACTTTTTGGGATGGGGAAAAATTGTTAAACACGCGACAAATTTTTGTGACGTCAGATGTGAAGGAGGTCACAAACATTTATATTTTGCTGCTAGCCGATTCGACTTCATTCAAAACTGAACGCTATTCGTAAGAGTATATAAAGCCGTTAAACACTTTTTGCAATAGCATATTCTGCAAATGAATTTGTAATTTTGTCCACGCGTCCTTCACCGTTTTGCTATTGAGTGCAACCCGGTCTTTTTTTTTTATTAAACATAATTCAAAAGAAAATGCTTCGAATGTCAACAGCCGAACTTGGCGCCATTATAAGATACCTACCCCTAAAAATGCTGTTGTCCACGTTAATCCCCTAGCCTGATCCCCCAGGGGAAAAAAACGGTTAGGTTGTTAGTTGAACTGCGACCCTACAGCGCGCGAGCCGAGCGAGCGAAGCGAGCGTGACGCGGTAGCGTCCGGCGAAGCGCCATAACCGAACATTATCATTTTTTCCTAGTTGAATATAAAATAATTGCCGCTAATTCCCCTGGGGGATCAGGCTAGGGGATTAACGTGGATAACGTGCTAAAAATGGTGGCACTATTTAATATTTTTTTTTAGTTCATATTTTCGGAAGAAAGTGTCTTTCAGAAAATAGGTATCTTGGTATGACAAAATAGAAGATAGAACTAGAGTAAAGAAAATAACTACATCACCGTGTTATACGTCACTTCTCATTCTTATTCATCAATATATCGCGCGCTCGCTTACTCAAATACGATGCCAAAGTACCTAATGAACTAATTTGATCCCCTTATCATCTGTATTTTGCCCCTAGAGGGCCTAGAGGGCTACTCGCGAAAAACCCTGACCCACGCAATGCGGTTTGGCGTCTTACGTATTTAAAGCAAATAAGCACATGTTACTCCATAGTGTCAGGTTACATCGCATGTACAAGAAGCACCATCCATACTAATAACATGTCTGTCTGTCTGTCTGTCTGTTACCTCTTCACGCTTAAACCGCTGAACCGATTGCGATGAAAATTGGTATCGAGATAGTTTGAGTCCCGGGGAAGGACATAGGATAGTTTTTATCCCCGAAATCATCCCCTAAGGGGATGAAATGGGGGGGTGAAAGTTTGTATGGAGCTGCGCGATATAAACGAGTTCCACGCGGACGGAGGACGGACGCCACGCGCAGTGTAGGGTCCCGTAGTTGCTTGTCTTAGTTACATCGACGTGCGGTGCGGTTGCGTCGGCCGAATTTGTGCAATTTGCCTTTCCAAGTACACATTAAGTTTGTCGACTATTACTCGGTAACTACCAAGGATAGGACAAACGCCCGTCATTTTGAAAACTTAACCCTGTTCTGTACAGTAGAGACTTCCTTATATTAATAAAAAAAATTAGGTACTAAATAAAAATAAGAATAGTTTATTCGTGACAATACAAAACAAAGGACAAAAGTAATGTTTTATAAATTTATTTTAAGAACCATAATTTATCTACATGGCCAGTAGTAAACAAAGTCATTGAAATCAAGTAGTGTCTAATGCGATGATAGAAGAATAGGTAATTTATTGATAAATGTGTTGAAGTACATTCAATTATAATATTTTGAGTAAACTTCTAAAAAAAAAACATATCATTAGGAAGTCTCTACTGTACAGAACAGGGTTAAGTTTTCAAAATGACGGGCGTTTGTCCTATCCTTGGTAACTACTTATGCCTTCTTGCCGTGATAGTTTTCCTTTTAAATTCATTATATGTACTACTACCACGATTTTTTTCACATCCCCAGTAGTAGCCATTTAGCTGGCAGGGGGGGGAGACACATGAGTCGAACAAAAATTAGGGCTTTAAAGCCCAATATCTCGCAAACAAATCACTGATTTCAAAAATGGTTCCCAACCCATAATAGTTTTGAACGAGCTATCCAACGATACCCCACATCATGGGTTTAACGAGAAAAAGAAAATACATCCCCGCCTTTAGGTGTAGGGGGGTACCCCAAAAAATTTTTTTTTCAACATTTTATTGTACTGTTTTGTCGGCGTGATTGATTTATATACCCGTGCCGAATTACAGTTTTCTAGTTGTAATGGTTATTGAGCTAAGCCGAAGACGGACAGACATACAGACAGACAGACAGACGGACGGAATGTCGAAACTATAAGGGTTCCTTGTTGTCTACGGAACCCTAAAAACCGGGAATAACGCTAGGAGACTATATACCAGTTTAGGCTGATTCAAAAATTATCAAGATGATACTCCGCCATGCTCTATCTCTCTTAATAATGAGTAATGGGCATCCTACTGGTTGGTGCATTCAACCTTTCATCCTATAAGCAATATCATACCAATTGAATCTAAATACGTTGTTCGGAATTGAGCCCCTAATTACCTAGGTACTGTAATTTACTATCCATCAGGTGCAGCCAGTTAAATGCCATTAGATTAAATTGAATAGCTTGTTATGGTGCTGTATGTTTCTTAAGATTTAACGCAATACAGTTTAAACGCAATGCTCTTTACTTAATGCGTACTTAATATTAATGAGGTTTATGATAGCGGTTTAAACTTGGTAGTCTGCACATTTCAACGTTAATCTAGTTAAAATTGTTTAGTATGCACCGTGGGTCTCATTAGCCCATACGGGAGTTCCACATAACCACTCGGGTCACCCCGCGCACCCGGGTGGTATGCGTAACGCATTTTCCCACCCCTAAATTAAAAAAAAAAACAAAAAAGGTTTGTCTATAGCTGTCGTCTAGTCGACACAACATCTCCTCGAATCAATAAAAGGTCGAACGCGATTGTGACTCCTCTGGAGCGTTCGTAGGCTCGTGCGTGCTAGTGCTCGGCGTATTGCTCTCCCAAGTGTAGCTACGCTAAAGATAGCGCATCAACCAATACAGGTCTAATCCAACTACAATGCGTTACTAGCGCGTTCCGTAATGGCGCCCCAGTTATCTCACCGCCTATGTTTGAGTAATTTTTTGTTATCAGACAGGATACCTTCGAATCTTATCTGTATGACCTTGAATCTGCCGTGAATACTTAATTGGGAGTCATAAAACTGACTTTGGCACAGGTCTTCGTAATTAAACTCAAAAATCAAAATATTTATTGCACATATAATATTACAAGTAATAAAATGGACCCTGTAAGGGCACTGCAAAGTTTTTTTAATTGGAATAAAAGAAAATATCACTTTCAGATTACTTAGATAGTCCCTTCCCTGACCCCAACCAAATAACTAAGTTAAATCTAAAAAAGATCGAGGCATTTTACCGACCGAGGATGCTGGCGGCATTTCCTTGCTGACGCATTGCTCGAGAAAGTCGCCAGCTTTTCGGTCACCAGTTAATTGGAATAAATGGAATTACTTTTCACTTTGTTTAAGACTCCCTTACCCATGCGGGGGTGAGTAAGCCGGAGCCTAGGGAGTAGTCTCTGGAACCACTCATCGAATTTCAAGAAGGGAGGACGAAGGCATTATATTAACGCTAGACGCCGCGCGAGCTGTGTCGTGTCGAGATAGGCTATCATTCTCTGTCTAATTTAGAACACTTAGAAAGAGACGCATAGTCTATCTCGTTGCTAGATAGCTCGCTCACTACTTTGTGATAACCGTGCAGAGGTCTCTTTAACACGCGGGCGGGGTCGCGCGGGAAGCTACTATACGTACAAAATCCCTAAAAAAGATTCACTATTTAACCAAAAAAGTATCAAATGATTAGATCGGCGCGTGATCTCATACAAGTCACACAAGAACGTGAGACGGAGACTCAACTGTGAGAACGCTTTTTACAGGTTATTGTCACAGTAGAGCTTAAAACAGTAAAACAAATCGTACGATGTGATGTGACGCACTCACAGAGGTTATTCTTACTGAACGGAACTTAATCAACTTACTCATTTTAGTGTTTTCCTTTCATCATTATTGTTGTTTTTATTATTGCACATTATATTTGTGTATCAAATTATCCATAACTCCGGTTGGGAGGAGCGGTTTCTCCTAACTAACACAAGTATTGTCATCCTTACCTGGAGGGGCCAGCCACATACAATTGTAAAACCTAACTTAAGATACCAAATAAACTATTTCGTTTTTTTTTTAGAGTGTGGCGGTCACCGGGTGGGGAGATGTCCAAAACGTCGGAAGAGGTAATTAATAAATTAATTATAAGCGATTCAGTCCCGTTTAGTAAAAGCAATGTGTGATAATCATGAAAGTTTAAGCCAATACACGCTCAGAGACACTCATCGTTACCATAAACTTAAGTGCAAGTCGGGGTAGTTGGCGCGGTATATCAGCCCAGCCCGCGTGCCGCGCAAGTGTGCGTAGAGCGGATTGTAAATGAGCGCAGGTGAAAAGAGAAATAGAGACTAGTTGAGGGTGGTATTCCACTTATCCAAGATATTTGTCCTATGTGCATTGCGTCTCACTCACTCTTAAAGCAAAATGTGAAACGCAAATACACATTGAACAAAGATCGCGGACAAATGGAATAACACCCTGACATACAGCGTTAGCTAATATATTTACTGTGTTATTGTCGGCCAAAAAACATGTGCGAACTGAAGATATCTTCCATTTTAAGGGCTCTGATTCACTTTCGCTTAATATTTAGTATGAGTGATTTAGTTTTAAGCCTAGATAGCCTAGATTTAGTGCATTAACGCAAAAATTGTAACGCATGTCGTGGTTGCCTATTATTAGGGTCACAATTAGACATATAAGTACTTGATGTTTCCACATAAAATGTAACATTGTGAACTCCGTTGGCAATCCTTAAATAAATAAATAAATAAATAAATTTGCATTTCAATGAGAACAATTGTTTTTTTTTTACCTAATCTTATGTCTACCATTTCACGATTGATATCACGAGATTTACTTAAAAACCGTAGCGTATTTTACCTTTAGATACAGTCAGCATCATATAGATTAGCGGCCAAAGTAGCCAAATATATCGGAGGCTCTAGTATAAGTTTTACCGAAACAAAACGTTACGACCGCGTTTGCGTTTAGCTGTCAAATCCCATACAAATTGAGGGTAAAACGCAAACGCGATCGTAAAGTTTTGTTTCACACGTCTTTATTACTATAGCAGTAAGGATGTGTTACGATATATTTGGCTTCTTTGGCTGCTACTAAATATACGATACTGACTAGACGTATTCTGTAGAATAGATTAGGACAGTGTTTTTTCAAAGCGTCGATACTTGCTGCAAAAAAAGTTACGTCATGGAAACATAATAGACGAAAAAAGTTATATCAAACATTACGCACCAAAGTTGTTTTTGTAGTGTGCGCTCTGTCTGACAGGTTACCGCGTGTTCACACTGCGTCCGTTTCCGTGTCCGGGAGGCATCCCTCTTTTTCTCGCTTGCGATGTTTCGCCCGAGTGCGAAAGAGACGGATGCCTCCCGGACACGGAAACGGACGCAGTGTGAACACGCGGTTAGGGTGCGCCAGTGTCAAATAAATACATTATGTTATTCAATTTAATTTTGTTTTTTCTTTTATTATCTGTGTATATTTACTAATTATAGTTGTTCACAAATAAATGTTCAGGTTTGAATTACTTAGTAGCTGGAGACGAAATCCTTTTTTTTCACACTCAACATCGCAATGCTAGATTTTTTTGCTATACTTATATAAATTACACATGTTTATATTCTTAATTGCATTAAAATAAAACTGTGTTTTTGGTAAATTATTCACCAAAAAGTTGTCAGTAAACTAATCCACGATTATTTTATCCAAGGATGCGACGTTTTTTGTTAACTTCTATTATTTATTTGATGATAAAAAACAGTCGAATGGCATCGATTTTGTTTTTATAGTAAAAATGTAAAACCGTGTTTGTAATAAAATTATGTGTTTATATTATAAACATGTATTGATTTCAATACAGCAAAACATCATCGCATGTCAATAAATCAGTAAAGTTAGTATTCATATTTTATTTACAGGTTCTTAGTTCGTTATGGTTCCGCCTTGTAAGAGCTAATAACTTTTGTTCTAATTACTTATCCATTAATCATTAGGCCAATTGCCATTTTTTCTATTTATACACAGTAAAAATATCAGGACACTGTTAAAATAAACTTAACCTACTCGTAAACGAATTACCTACCTATGTATATTCCTAAAATGTGTGTACAAAGTTATATATATACCTACTAACAAGAAGTATGAGTAATTTAAGGATTTTTTAATCATCGTATTAGAAATTAGTTACCTATACCAATAAACATTTTTAGAAAGCTCTTACGAGGCTTAGATAATACTCTGTTAAAGTTTTCTTGGGCAAGTAATATTACTCGGGCCTATATATAACAAGCTTAATGAATTGATATACCGAACCCATTACCTACGTAAACTTGCAAAAAGTGTTATTCGTAAAAACTTGAGTTTCAAGTATGAATTATGTATCGTGGACGTAAGGCCAAACAAGTTTGACAACCGCGTGACCTGCGCTGAGGTGCGGTCATTTAATATTACGGTCAACTCCAAAAATATTTATACGATTGTAAGTAATATTCCCTACCAATTTATTCTAAAACGTATAGCTACATTTTTATAGTGACTGCACTAATGGGTGTAGACTCAAAATGTATTACTACCTATTTCAAAAGAAAGAGGGCAAAAAAATATGCCTAATGACGAAAATCCTATTCAAATATTTCGAATTAATACGAAGCTACAACCGTTTTAATGTGTCAGAGAGACTAAACGGTAGTAAATCGTGACGTCACGATCCTTGATCGTCATAGTATATGACAATCGTTTCATATGAAGGTGCGTTTTGCGGGAAAGGGACAGAACAAAGGTACCACTCTTAAAACATTGGACACTTAATAGCTTTGTGATTGTTTAACCTTTTTCGTTGCTGTTGCTTTTTTCTCCATTAGACGGTATTCTTAATCCTTTTTATCCTTAAACCCCTATTGTTTTATTTATCTTTAAGGTTATGTGAGGCTTTGATATTACAGAGTTATTAATACTAATTAAAGTGAAGCATAAGTGTTAAATGTGGTGATCGTATTTTTAATTCATTCCAGACAAGTACCCTTCTTTATTTATTTTATTAACAAATTTTGAAGACAAGTGAAATATTTAAAAAATAATAACCCACAGAAGAGTCAAAATAACTTTAAATCTACTCCAATAGTCTTTTCTTGGCAAAAGACATGGCATAGACGCACATTTCCACTAAACCGAAAGGAAGATACATAATTTTACATGATTCTCCTTATAGCTTTTAAGTAAAATCCTTGCAACATTCGGACGGAAGAACGGATAGGGCGAAATTAAAAGGAAACTGATTTTATTACAATCCAACCAAAAAAAAAACAATGAACGGCAAATAAATGACATTGTTTTTAAAACAATACGCAATCACGAAAAGAAATCATCATCTCAAATAAAACTTTCATAAAGAAATGTTCTAGAAATTACTGTTCCAGCAATTATGACGACAATGAGTAATCGTGTGAACCCTGTCAAAATAGCTCCTATTAGCTAAAGTGGGTTTAATGATCCCAGAACTGACATCCGTTATTATGACAAAGGATTAATTTTTAGGTAATTGTTATTACCCCGAAATAGAAAAGTGTACCCACGAAATATCATATTTTTTTTATAAATTAAATGATTATTTACCTGTTTACATTTTTGAATCTTCTACGGCTAGATGAACCTTCTCAGTTTTCCTAGGTTGGTAATTATTATATAAACTAACAATAGTTTAAAACTGCTTTCTATCATCTAGTCGTAATCGTTATGGCGTATTGTTCTCTGACTGAATTACAGATACAAAGTAACTATAGTCAGTTTGTAAACGATGAAAGACACCATAATTTACGAATATGATACTGTGATATGTTATGTGTTAGTGGTTTGGTGGTTCTACGTACAAAGTCACTAAGTAATGTTTGGTTAAAGTTCCTTAAATACGATTTATATCGAAGCACAATGTGGTGCCAAAACATGTCATGTGCCCTTATTGGAAATATTCCCGGTTTATAAATATGGCTGAATATTCGCCGTTCGGAAATATTCCCAATTAAAGACAGGAAAGGTAAAAAAATTACAATGCGACAATTATTTTATTACAGTCAAGTCTGTTTCCAAACAATTATTTGTTATAAAATAATATTTAAATATATAATATTCCCACTGTAAATAATAAAGCGTATCAAGACAAGCGTATTGACAATCAACATAGATTTGACAAACGTTTACGAATAACCAATTGTCTAAAGCCATTATTTTAGTAAACAAGATGCCTTCCGTCCGCTTTTTTCTTTCGTTCACATGTTTAACGTTAAAAACACATGACGTCAAAACAAAACCGGAAACTTTTGGGTACAATATCTCTTACGCTGTTGAGATAAAATATATAATCCTACAACATATATAAACAGTAGGTACGTATTTAGATATAGGTACTGAGCAAAGTACAAGGCAAACGAACCTGTCTTTCGAAGTAAAATAGTAAATCGTTGCCTCACAAGTTGGTTGCTCAACGTTAACTACTTAAATTGAGGAAAAAAAACTATATATTTTTATCGTAGTACTTAATATTTATTTATTTATTATTTAAGTGCCTCGAAATGGTCCGAATTTGACATATGTGGACCTGCGCAGTGGAGGAGCGTCCATACAAGCCGATTCCCAACGGCTTGACAAAAATGTATTTCTATATATCTTGATAATATAAGTACTCTTTCGTAATTTCTTTCATCTTTCATTTTTTTTCTCTTTCATATTCAAAAAGTCCTTAACGGACGTCCTCTTCTCTACTCACCCTGAATAATACTAAGTCGTTACTCTAACTTTTGTTTTAGATTTGCTTAAGTTCGTTTCAGACGTTTTTAACATTTTGGACTTGTTTTTGTGATTTATACTTACTGCATATGATATTGATATTCAATGCAGATTCGTCGCTGTTGCTTGCATACGCGCTAACTTGCTGATCATGCTGTGTGCACTTGCCTTGGATGTCATGCTAGTCTATAAGCTATTCATAAAGAACCATTGTATCTCATAATGTATGATATCTGTAAAGTGTACCTAATAAATAAATAAATAAATAAATAAATAACATTTTTTGCTCCGGCATGCCCATCGAAAATTTTCACGCGCCGCCACTGGTAGGGACATTGGTTAGATATAGTATTTTATTAACAATTATCACGATATTTTATCTACAAGCCGTAAGAAGCTACTAACGATTACTGATTACATCAACGATATCCTCATTTCAGAGTTTATCCTTTATCAAGTCACGAGAGGCCTATGAGTAATCAGCATTGCTCATCAACTGTTGAGCTTTGGTTATGAATGGATTTTTATTCCTAGCTTTAGCAGACTTGATTCGAATAACACAATTCTAATAAACAAAGTCAGTAATAAAATAAGCCAGTATTCGTTTTAAACGAAAAGGTTACAGTTTGAGAATAAAATACGATATGGAAAGTCATACGTTTGTTTGCCACCGATGTAATAATTAAAATAAACATTGGCCGATATTGTTTTCCTCATTAAAATATCATTATTATAATATCGTTTATTTCAGACTGAGTCCATATAGTTACAATTAATTGCTACATTATTTATTAATAGAAAATATAAATAATCATATTAAGTCTAAACGGGACGTACAAAACAAAACAAAGACACTGCACAGGTACTACAGTAAATTGGTTTGCCTGTCAGTAGATGAATCATGTGGCAATGGTTCAGTGACAGTCAAACCTAGCTGTAAAATAATGCCAGCTAAAATACACTCTGAAGTACCTGATTGTACCTAATGTTCCCGCAATTAGCAAATATCATTAACGTCAAATTTAGTGACATCTACTAGGTTATGGTTACTATGGTTATATTTCCCTAACAAAAAAACCTTAGTTGCGATAACTTTTACCTACTAGATAAGATGACACAAATTAAAACCCATTACGAACGGTGTTGAACCGCGAGGCAAGGCCACTAAATGACGTCACGTCAGGTCTTTGAGAAGGTGTAGCAGGGCAAGTGTGTGTTTGAGTGGTTATAAAATGTACAAAAAACCGTTATTGTTTCAACTTGACAAAAGTTGGTTAGTTATGCCGCCAGAAAACTGGGTACGGTGTGACTGAGCTGCTGACGAAAATTATTTAGACATTGTGTGCATTTATAGATAAATCAGTAATGAGTACATACTGTCTTTAAAAAGTTTAAAAACTATTATAGTAACTGTTGGTTTTGTAATCATTGTTCTATACAAAAATCAATAACCTATAATAGTATATGTAAATCGATATAATGTTAAATCGAATGCTAATTATAATGTAGCAACACTATGATATTTTTTGTTATGGCAATTCCCCGCTACCCTTTTAAATTTAGAACGGACGTATACTTGCTTCCAAGTGTAGTTAAATTAAATGTTATTATTCAATTCAAATTAATAATCTTTTCTTCCACGGCCCTAAACCTGCAATAGTAACTGCAAAATAAATTGACTCCTGTGACGGTCCTCGTTCTTACGGACTGTCTCAGAATTTTTAGTAGTGGCCAGTTTTATTGCAGTTACTATACGTTCGGGAAGAGTGCAAAACTATCCTGGTTAATTTATATTTTTGGTACTTTCCTCGATCACGATTTTATTTCTTATTCGAGTAAGCACACAGGTATGATACCGTTTATTTACCTACGCTTACTTTGACTGGCCTCAGTTAAAGTTTGATTTTGAAATGACCTTACTCCATGTACAAAGTTCGTTACGGAGATGGCAACGGAAGTAAATATACAAACAAGTGTTGGCGGTCCGATACCTTCGATATCCATAATTTAATTTGCCATTACCATAATCATCATTTACCATACAAGTGTTTTTCTCTGAAACCGTAACATTTTCAGGACAAATTATATTAACTTTGTATAGAACCCTGTAGGTTAGGTTAGATGCTATGTAATAGGGCAATGATGATTTTGGCAAACGTTACATTTACGGCAAATGTAATTATGGATTTCATTAGTACCCCGTTGGCGGTACCATTGGAAAATTACCGGAACGGCCATCAGTTTATGACTTCAAGGATACCGGCAACTTTGGAACTAACAACAGCTTTCTTATGTCACGCTGGTGGTAAACAAGCATACGGCTCGCTTGATGGATGGAGGGATGGAGCGGACATTAAGCTTATGGACAATTGAACAGTCGCTTGTCAAACACTTTATTGCTATCAGAGAAAATGCGCACCTTTGG
This sequence comes from Epinotia ramella, assembly GCA_947578815.1. Lineage (NCBI taxonomy): Eukaryota > Metazoa > Arthropoda > Insecta > Lepidoptera > Tortricidae > Epinotia > Epinotia ramella. Next base: position 1,469,879 of record OX388203.1, read on the forward strand.
TTGGCGTACTATGAATAGATGGAGATAGAGACGTCAGTCAAAGGGAATTAATGCCGAGCGCCATCTCGATTTTCGTCTCGTCAACAGCCCAAGCGTGAGCTACAGCCGTATACGCTTTACCTATACAATATACATGCATACCTACATATTTATATCCTTTTTTTTATCTGCATAGCACAATGTTTTGAACTGGAAAGGACGATGCCCGTTTTTGCCCCACCTGTTATTAAAATATACAGAGACATCATTAAATAGGCATTCGTAATTAATTCGACTTTGATTTTTGGGATAATTGTAGGATTAATTAAAGCTTGCGTTTATTATTCACTGATAAAACGTGATTAATGCATTTCCGATTTACAAATAATGGTAACATATTGAAACATATTGCTCCTAGCGGTGAGTAGCAGGCAACTGTATCTGTCAGTTATGCTATGTAATGCTGTCTCCAAATATTCGCCTTGACTGTTTTTAACACGACCAGAAACAATTAACAAGTAGGCATGCTTAATTATTTTGACATAGATTTTTGGGATAACTGTAAGATTCATTAAACCATGCGTTTATTATTCACTGATAAAACGTAATTAATGCGTTTCCGGTTTACAATGATGGTGACATATTTAAACATAGTGCCCCTAGCCCCTAGCGCTGAGTAGCAGGCAACTTTATATGTCAGTTATGCCATGTAATGAAATGAATGAAAAATCGAAACTGAATCGTGGACGACCAGGCCAAGGTCCACTCAGGGCTACATAGCCTCAGATCCAATCACCTTTCTTGTATAGAAAATACTTCTATAAAAGTATTCCAAGAAATTAATTGGTTAATGTCATTAGACACGCCTTCGGAAAAAAATTAGCACAGTCTGTTTAGCATATGCGCCTAGCTAAGTAATTACAAGGCGTAATTTTTCAATCAAAAAATATAGGAAGCCACCTGGTTTAAATCAAAAATAAGAAATATATACTAAATCTACGTCCAAAGGACTTTTAAATAATATATACGTTAACTTTGCACTTGGCAATTTTTGGTGGGGCACGCGTCCATACTAATTTGGTCATCGTCCTTTGGAATCCTCGCACTTTGATTGCGCTTACTTAACACAAAATTCCAATTCAAGACACTCACTGTTTAATTTATCAACAGAAAATAATAAAAACAAAATTTGAATTATAACATCTTGTGTTCGAGGTTTCACAGACAATTACAAACACGAAATATGAGCATTACTGATATCGTAAATAACCAAATCAAGGTCCAGATGAGAAAACACCAGGTTCAACCGATTAGAGCACTCGTTGCACAGGATAACAAACGATAAAATAATAATTAAAGGCAAATATGAAACACAACAATTTTCAAAGTAACAGTTATAGTCTGACGATGACGGAAGGTTAGATTGCTTACGTTCCGTTCCGTTAATAGTATGTTTTTTTAGCCGAATCAATTGTATAACGATAATACTCACATGGTGGAAATGTAGTCTCAGATATAATCAAATTACGTAAAATGGAATTTGCCTGAATGTGATTCTTAGTCAGCCCCGCTTCCGCTTTGGACTGACATCTGGACTTACATAACGGAAACCTACGATAGGTCTCCTCAAACAAGCTGAGATTTTGACGTTTATAAGGATTATAAGGGACTGAAAACACCGGGGCGCCAACTTTGGAGGATCGCTCTTATTGAGGTAAATTCTCTGGTCGTTTAAATATTCAATTTAATCATTTAAGTATGCTGTTCAAGAATAAGGGCCATTTACACGGTGCAATAACTCGCATGCGAGGTATAGTACATTGCAGGGTTTGATTGAATTCCGTCGTATTTCGGTAGACCGCAGCCCCGCAGTGGAATGAAAATCGCATACGAGTTGTTGTATTTTACGGCATATTACAAGTGAAATAAATTCATACGTACGATATCCGCGTGCATTTAACCTACAAAGTAAACCACAGAACTTCCTGATCCTTAAGTGGTCTTAATATGTGAAGTATTTTACCGTGTTACATACTCGTACTCACATTTTATTTAACTACTTGCTGTACAAGTAAGTCAGTCGAGTGTTTCTTATGTATTTCCACATGTTTTATATGCTATCCCTTAATTGCTATAAAATCAATGGCTATAGGTAACTACTTTTTCTCTAAACATATTTGTTTTAATCATTCACTAGCTATAATAATTGCTTGTTATAATGTTTAATTTGCTATAAAAGAATATAACAAATAAATTAAAAATGCAATTCATGATTACAGAAAATGATTTTATAAAATTTGTAGATATCGACAATGAGTTTATATCTTTGAATTTTACAGGCAATAAGGTATACCCGTAAATTAATTCAATGTTCCGGGTGGTCATTTTAACTTGTTTCGATGACATCGCCGTATACATCTTCAACTAAATCGTTTAGTTCAACCCCTGAATCCCCGAATAAGTAGTGATCTGCCGCTCCCGGGAATATTCCCGATTAGTAACGGGAATATTACTAGATCAGGAATAATCCCCAAAGCGGACAATCTGCTCGTTAAGGCACTTGTCCCACCGCCGGCGAGTAGCGAGTACTCTCATAGTAATTCTTACTCGCTTTTACTCGCGCGACATGGTGAGGATGATTCAATTAAATCGGGAACATTAGGGGATAATTAATTTTTTATTACTTAAGCAGTGAGCGCTGTTAAAGAAATTTATAAATTTTAAATCTGGGTCGAAACATTCTTTTTCCCTTTAATTTGAAATGTATTAGGGGATAATGTCTCACGGGTCTCTTTTAATTAAGCTATCTATATAAAGACAAAAACCGGCCAAGTGCGAGTCGGACTCGCGCACGAAGGGTTCCGTACCATTATCTATAAAAATGGCAAAAAATCATGTCTGTTGTATGAGAGCCCCACTCCGACTCGCACTTGGCCGGTTTTTTAGTATTTGTTGTTATAGCGGCAACAGAAATACATCATCTGTGAAAATGTCAACTGTCTAACTATCACGATCACGATTCATGAGATACAGCCTTCTGAGACGGACAGACAGACAGACGCGGAGCCTTAGTACCTAATAGGGTCCGTTTTTACCCTTTGGGTACGGAATCCCAAAAAAGAGATCTCTTGCAGGGATAAGTCGGTCTTTGTATCTGTACTTATAACCGACAAAGGATTTAGGTACATAAATGCAAAACACAAACTAGCACTTAATTAAAAGTTGGGCGAGTAATCGTGGATCGAACGCATTTCGAATACGGAAATTAGACAGTTCAACGGTGACATTTACTCTTTACGCGTAAGCCCATGTAGCTATGCCAGTAAGTAGTTGACATTGAAACGAGTCGAATCGAATCCTGGCCCTGGTCGAATTAATACCGTTGGTAATTAAAAAGCGTATCTCATTTATCTTTAATAAGTACGGCTATTGAGATAAGTTCATACGAATAAGTTTTATGCCAATGTGTTTGTAACGGTTTTTGAATGGCCGATCCAACCGGTTAAGGGTGAATAAAAACAATTAATATTGTTGCGTACTGTTAATTAACGAATGTAGTTTTTAGGGTTCCGTAGCCAAATGGCAAAAAAAGGAACCCTTATAGATTCGTCATGTCTGTCTGTCTGTCTGTCCGTCCGTATGTCACAGGCATTTTACTCGAAAACTATAAGGTGTATTTGTATAAATTTTTGAGGATAGGTGTATTTTGTTAGCCGCTACATAGTTTTGTAATTAAATTACAAAAAAAAAATGTTTTTAGGGGTGCACTCCATACATAAAACTGAAAGTCAACATTTTTTTTTCATTGCAAGCCCACGTGTGGCACATCAATCGATAGGCCTTTCAAAATAAATATAAGGTTTTTCAGCAATTTTTTTGATTAAGTGAATAGAGTCGGAGATAATCGCCCCGAAAGTCACTAAAATTGTGTCCCCCCCCTCTAATTTTTGAACCGTGTATTTTAAAAATATGAAAAAAATCATGGACACAGGGCTTATTAAATTATTTCAGCGAAAAATGTTTTGAACAAGATCGGTTTAAAGGTTTATGAGATATTGCTATTGATCCGATACCGATCTTGTTCAAAACATTTTTCGCTGAAATAATTTAATAAGCCCTGTGTCCATGATTTTTTTCATATTTTTAAAATACACGGTTCAAAAATTAGAGGGGGGGGACACAATATCAAAACTACCTTCTTTAAAGAAAAGGACGTAAGTGCCATAAGATTTCAGTAACGATACGACCTTTTTAATAGGCACGAAACCCTTCGTTGTGCGTGGTCCGTCACGCACTTGGCCGCTGTTTTTGCTCTTAATACCGTTTCAGTTATTTATAATCCGTTCTATGTTACTACATACATAATGGTATAAATGCGAACGTTTGATGGATATTTAGATGTTTGGATGATTGTTACTCAGTCACGCTTAAAGGGCTCTAACGGTTTGGATGAAATTTAGCACGAAGATAGTTTATTTGGCTGGATTAAAATATAGGATAAACCAACACCGCACGGGGCACCTAATTAGTATGATATCAGCTTATGAATAAAATACATCAACTCTTAAATTAAAATGATGACGTGATGAATATGAATACTCAAAATGTATTATTACTCCAAAAGAAAGAAGGCAAAAAAATATGCCTAGTGACGAAAATTCCATTCAGGCCCCGTAGCATGGATGGCGTTATCACGCGATAAGTGACAGGATAAGCGCGTCGTCTCGTTCTATCGAACGGTGTCAGCCAGGGACGGAAGCTCTATCCTGTCACTTATCGCGTGATAACGCCATCCATGCTACGGGGCCAGATATCTCGAAGAATTACGAAGCTACAACCGTTTTGATATTGCTTGTTAGAGAGAGACAACATCGACTATCATCTGCATCGATAATTACAAACTTCATCTCTTTAATTTTAGTATGATAAAATATTTTATTTATATATAATATGTCTGTGTATTTGTTTCTGCGGTCTGTCACGCGAGCGAACGTGACCGACACGCACCTATTTCAGTCTTATCACAAGTGTGCCACTCTGACCTCGTCACGGTTAAACTACGCGCAGTCTTTTAACTTCATGCGCAAGCGCAGCTGTATAAAGTCCAGTGGCAACCGAAAATCACTAAATTCAGAAAAAAATATTTAGGTAACACCTGTGTTGAAGTTGTGTTTAATAAGGGGGAGTTTCCTTTATCTATTAAATATGTGTAGATAATTAGTGAGTTATGTTAATGATAATAGATAAATAAATACTTGTTGATACACCTAATAAACAAGCCAAATACCGCTTCACTCATTTATTTAATAGATAATCTTGCGTATTTTCGTTCTACTTTGGACATTCAGATCAGATGAAACATTTTAACACTATCTTAGCGTCTATAAATCTAATTTAATATACTGGTTCATGTATAACCCTGTACATTGAGTCTTTGACGTCAAGAGCGTTATAAGTACTACCGCGTTTATACTATAAATTGTTTAGTTTGTAAATATTAAAAATAGATAGACATAATATTGACCTTTTTTCGCAATACTTGTTACAATATGGCAATAAAAAAATAGGTCCTAATTACGTAAATAAAGTCATAAAGATGTAAACCCCAATAAAGGGGGCAGTTTGAGGGGTAATAAGGGGTTTCGCAATTTTTTTTTGGATTGTAAGAAACGTGTGGGGTATCATTCGAAAGCTACACATTTTGAGTTCTTTTTACGATAGCTCTTACTAGTGTACACTGTGACCAAAGTAACATTTTTTCATACAGTGATGTCCCCAGCTTTATTTCAAAAACTATAGCCAACTAAGACTTGGAAATACCCATGCATAACGGAAATTGTGTGTAGATGGCGGGAAAATTATCATCATGACGCTAGTTTTAATAGTTTAAATTATATTTACAAATTAAAGTAAATAAAATCGGTATAGCGTCTCATTTTACGCTGGTTCTTCAGTATAGCCGTGCCTGGTGACGTACATTGCACTTCGCAGTCTGATAAATGAATATTGATATAATGAAAACACAGCATTGTATTTTGTGTTGTCCTGTTTCCGATTTGTTCCGACCAAAACCGAAAAATATGTCAAGTAATTAGACAACGCAGGTCTGATGTTTTCAACAATTACCCACGATCCAGTTAAAGTCTGACCTTCGATTCGGTGTAGTTGTTGCGGATCTGGGAGTCAATATATACTAAAGGTGTGTGGTAGTTTAGAGATAGATTGTGAATAGTTTATATTTCCGTATTTCCGAATGAATCCGACGAATAATTTGCATCTAGTAAAAATAAGATTTATTGTTGTCATAATCTATACCAATTCGAATAAAGAACTCCGTACTTCATGAATGTTTGTTTTTAGTGTTCCATATTTAAAGCTGAATAATGATACAAACCAAAGTTTAATAAACCAAACAGAGGCGTCATAAGTTATCACATTATTTAGTGTTCTCATATTCAGTTTTGTGCAATTTTTTCTTTGTATTTACACTTATTTGGCTTGGTTGAAAACCGGCTTCACTAGGTTTTTCGTAATGCTCTGTCTATCTTTTTTCTTGGTCTGAGGTAATCACTCGCGGATTCGACAAAAAAGTTATTAACACAACACAGTAAAGTAAAGTAAGTAACTAGCCCTTACACAACACACAACAATAAGTGGCAGTGGGCGGGGCACATTGCACGTAGAACCGATGATGGCCATTGGGGCGGAAAGGTTCTCGAGTGGCGACCACGTACCGGAAGGCGCAGCCTGGGTAGACCCCCTACAAGGTGAACCGATGAACTGGCCCCGTATCATGGTCGCCTTACCACGCAATAAGTGACAAGATAAGAGCGTCATCTCGTTCTATCGAACGGTGTCGGCCAGTGATGGACGCTCTATCTTGTCACTTATCGTGTGATAAGGCAGACCGGGGCCTGGTAAAGATCGCGGGAGTCCGCTGGATGCCGGTGGCGCAGAACTGGTCATTGTGGCACTCTTTGGGGGAGGCCTATGTCCTGCAGTGGACGTCTTTCGGCTGATATAATGATGACGCATCAATATCGATGAATATTTTGGATTTTGTAATTAAACGATTCAGTTGAGAACTAAAAAAAACTCCTATGGAATCTTCTTATATGCGGTTTTGTTTGGGTTACTAAAACACACAAATAATACTGTGCTTAATAATGGCTTCCGATTTCAACACTACAAGCAGCTTTTGGTGTTCTATATTTTAACAGTTCTACATATTGTTGACTCTATTTGGTTAAAATCTAGAAACAAAATAGCATCAAAGTACGAGGTTCTTTATTAGATTCAAAATTGGAATACCGAGCTGTAGTGGTGAATCGTATTGTTGCCTTACACCATTGCATTCAAGTTTGAGAGCTTGCTGCGACAATTTTGAACCCGACACCTAAAAAAAAGGCGAGGACCTAAAACATTAAAATGACTCGTTATACGTATACTGTACTGGGAAATGAATATATTGAAGACGAATGCGTAACTGCATTTCACAGGATGCTTTCAGAAAATTCAAGCTACCGTCCGCGCGACGTACTCCAGGCAAAATACGGTTTTGAAAAACATTAATTTATAATAGCGTTTTTTTTTTGATTCATTTGAAAATGTTATTCTAAGATGATTTAGTCAAGAATCCGACAAACTTTCCACCCGGAAGTAATTATGTAGATTTAAATGAAGCATGCATTATCTTTTTTTGTACGATTTATCTTGATTATTATAGAGCAAATGTAAATGAACCAAAATAAAGACAAAAACATTTATTAATATTTTTACTGACTTCTTAGAAGCCAGTTAACTTATCATTTTTTCGATGTCTGAAATTTTGTCTGATTTTGTCACTGGGTAACTATTTAATTGATAATGTATCTGTTAACATAAAAAATAAGCTATTATAAATTATTTCCAAAATTGTCATTTTTTCCATACAAGTTGTCAGTTCATTGCCTGGACTAACGTGCTTTTAATGCAGGCTAGGCACTTCATTGCGCGTGTGCCTCGGGGAGAAGACCATTTACAAGTCATTTTCCGAGAAAAATGATAATGCTCAATGGAAGCATTTGTAATTTTAATTGGTATTACCTACTTTTACTAACAGTGACATGCCGCATGGATCACGTGTAATAATTGTAGGTGATTTTAACGTCAACTTTAGTTCTAAAAAGAATAATAGTATTACCACATATTTGAAGAGTAGATATAGGTTTTACGCAGATGTTAAATGACACAAATACTACTAGAGACACAACTTCGATTGACAACGTTTTTAGCAATTTCCCAAATTCTTTAGTTACACATCGTAGAAATTTTTTTTAGCCATCACAAACAAAGGTCATTTCGCTGGTTACGCGACCACCTTCGGTTAGCGACCACTTGAAGGAGAAGGTTTTTTCTATTGAAGATAACATCAATTCTACACACCCTATTGAGACAATTACTTGTACATGCATTTTTTTGTTGTTTTAGAATAGAAATCTACTAAAAAACCGAGAAAATATCCTTTCAGTTCACCAACTCAGCTTAAGTGGTCGCCCACCGGCACATGAAATTAGGTGGTCGCTAACCGGCGAAATGACCCTATATTAGAACCGAAGGGTTTACCATTGAATTGCCGACAAACATTTAATCGAATATTATTTCAAAGACAACGTTTCAAGTATTTTCATTTCATCGACAAGTCATTGCGTCGAGGACTCGATACTAGGTAATTTGAATCAAGGTATTTTAATTGGTAGTTGACTTATTTCAATAAAATTCATGTCATAGCTTTTTATTTCGGGTTTTTTTAATTCATTTTTTTTTACATGTAATAATATTTATTCCGCATAAAATTATTTCGGATCAGGATCTGAATCCCTAACGTTTTTTAACCTATTTCTGCCGTGCAGCAAGTCGACGCCACCCCGCTGCGCGGGGTGTCTATTTCTGGTCTGAGGGACACAAGTGAACCCTAACCTAACCGACTTAAAACAGAGTTCGCTTATGACCAGCCATTTTTGTCCGCCCTGATATTTTTTTGTAATAAACGATTTACACCAATGATTCTTAGTTTTATTATACATAAATATTATACATATTTGTATGTCACACAATTAACTACATAATTTGAATAATGCATAAATGTGCAGTAGGACATATAAAATTGTATGAAAGTAATACGTCGAAGAAATGAATTGCAATGTTTTGTAGTTGTGCCAATTAAGATAATTTGAAACAAATCAGCGATTAAGTAACATTCGTTGAATAGTATTTCTACGTAGTAAGATAAATTTAAATAAATAGTAGTTGAAATGAAATAACGCCAAACAATATTACTAGTACTGAAGTTTCGATGAATCGTTGTCGATGAAATAATATTCGATGAAAAGGTTGTCGTTAAAACAAGGGTACACCGAACCGAAGATATATAAATATAATTTTTGTTGAACTCCATTGTATAAATCAAGCAGTTTGGTCAGTAGTAGGGTCATTTCGCCGGTTAGCGACCACCTAATTTAATGTGCCGGTGGGCGACCACTTAAGCTGAGTTGGTGAACTGAGAGGATATTTTCTCGGTTTTTTAGTAGATTTCTATTCTAAAACAACTAAAAAATGCATGTACAAGTAATTGTCTCAATAGGGTGTGTAGAATTGATGTTATCTTCGATAGAAAAAACCTTCTCCTTCAGGTGGTCGCTAACCGAAGGTGGTCGCGTAACCAGCGAAATGACCCTAGTTAGCTTCAAAATCAGGAGATAAAGTATAATCCATACAAGTTGTCAGTTCATTGCCTGGACTAACGTGCTTTTAATGCAGGCTAGGCACTTCATTGCGCGTGTGCCTCGGGGAGAAGACCATTTACAAGTCATTTTCCGAGAAAAATGATAATGCTCAATGGAAGCATTTGTAATTTTAATTGGTATTACCTACTTTTACTAACAGTGACATGCCGCATGGATCACGTGTAATAATTGTAGGTGATTTTAACGTCAACTTTAGTTCTAAAAAGAATAATAGTATTACCACATATTTGAAGAGTAGATATAGGTTTTACGCAGATGTTAAATGACACAAATACTACTAGAGACACAACTTCGATTGACAACGTTTTTAGCAATTTCCCAAATTCTTTAGTTACACATCGTAGAAATTTTTTTTAGCCATCACAAACAAAGGTCATTTCGCTGGTTACGCGACCACCTTCGGTTAGCGACCACTTGAAGGAGAAGGTTTTTTCTATTGAAGATAACATCAATTCTACACACCCTATTGAGACAATTACTTGTACATGCATTTTTTTGTTGTTTTAGAATAGAAATCTACTAAAAAACCGAGAAAATATCCTTTCAGTTCACCAACTCAGCTTAAGTGGTCGCCCACCGGCACATGAAATTAGGTGGTCGCTAACCGGCGAAATGACCCTATATGAGAACCGAAGGGTTTACCATTGAATTGCCGACAAACATTTAATCGAATATTATTTCAAAGACAACGTTTCAAGTATTTTCATTTCATCGACAAGTCATTGCGTCGAGGACTCGATACTAGGTAATTTGAATCAAGGTATTTTAATTGGTAGTTGACTTATTTCAATAAAATTCATGTCATAGCTTTTTATTTCGGGTTTTTTTAATTCATTTTTTTTTACATGTAATAATATTTATTCCGCATAAAATTATTTCGGATCAGCATCTGAATCCCTAACGTTTTTTAACCTATTTCTGCCGTGCAGCAAGTCGACGCCACCCCGCTGCGCGGGGTGTCTATTTCTGGTCTGAGGGACACAAGTGAACCCTAACCTAACCGACTTAAAACAGAGTTCGCTTATGACCAGCCATTTTTGTCCGCCCTGATATTTTTTTGTAATAAACGATTTACACCAATGATTCTTAGTTTTATTATACATAAATATTATACATATTTGTATGTCACACAATTAACTACATAATTTGAATAATGCATAAATGTGCAGTAGGACATATAAAATTGTATGAAAGTAATACGTCGAAGAAATGAATTGCAATGTTTTGTAGTTGTGCCAATTAAGATAATTTGAAACAAATCAGCGATTAAGTAACATTCGTTGAATAGTATTTCTACGTAGTAAGATAAATTTAAATAAATAGTAGTTGAAATGAAATAACGCCAAACAATATTACTAGTACTGAAGTTTCGATGAATCGTTGTCGATGAAATAATATTCGATGAAAAGGTTGTCGTTAAAACAAGGGTACACCGAACCGAAGATATATAAATATAATTTTTGTTGAACTCCATTGTATAAATCAAGCAGTTTGGTCAGTAGTAGGGTCATTTCGCCGGTTAGCGACCACCTAATTTAATGTGCCGGTGGGCGACCACTTAAGCTGAGTTGGTGAACTGAGAGGATATTTTCTCGGTTTTTTAGTAGATTTCTATTCTAAAACAACTAAAAAATGCATGTACAAGTAATTGTCTCAATAGGGTGTGTAGAATTGATGTTATCTTCGATAGAAAAAACCTTCTCCTTCAGGTGGTCGCTAACCGAAGGTGGTCGCGTAACCAGCGAAATGACCCTAGTTAGCTTCAAAATCAGGAGATAAAGTATAAACCATTTAAAATAACTGAATCTACCGAACACTAATTGCCGAGTTCCGACTCGCACTTGGCTGTTTTTTTTTAAAGAAGTTGCGGCACAATTAACCTTTTAGCGCTTAACAGGTGGTCGGCTTCCCCTATCTTGTGTCTAATACCGAAGAGGAAATAGGAGAAAGCCCACAAACGCCGCGGTCCCACTCAAATTAAAAAGTTATGATATGACAATGACAGACACTGGCAGGCTAGAGTCCAGAAAAAACAGAAACATTTTTCAAGAGTCATTAGCTTCACTAGCAAAATATTCATTTCTATTCGTTCGTTAAAAACAAATATCAAGAAAATGCAATCTACTTTTTTACCGCTAATTATTGTTTTTGTTTTTAGTTGTCTAGATTTACGACTCTAGATAGTCACAAATGGACAAAGTAACCGTGAAAATATATCGTCGTCATCTCACAAAACGCCGGCTATTCTGTTATTCCAACTTAAAACAGATTGTTCTTACCATTGTACTAATTGGCTATTATGTATTGCTAATTCCGTTCAGAAGTAACTACTCTCTTTATCGTCTGTTTAGTTACATTATCAGCGAACCAACGTCACTAACCACCTGTTTAATTAAACTCATACCACATCACTTCACACACAACACAACAATATAACCTCAAAGCACTTTTGAAAACAAAACTTTATAGGCCACGGAGAATTCTTTGCAAAGATTAAAAAGAAAAGGAATTCGAAATTTGAATTTCGCGATGGCGCGAAAAATTCGAAGCGCGCGAACGGATGCGCGCGTTGCGTGCTGCCGGCGAGACGTTAATGCGCGGTGTACCGGGCCGGTTTGACAGTTGGTGATAAGTTAACTCACTGTTTAAGTGTTTACCTAGCGTCTGTTGCGGAAAATGCGTGTGAGAGAATAGGCGCCTTTTCTAATTAGACGCGCGAAGTAAAAGGTAGCATATCTCTTAGAACATCGAATACTTGTGTGATCTCCACATATGATGTGTGCTTCGATGCTGTTGGCAAATTCATCATTTTTCGTATGGTGCAAGATGAGACATTATACATTTGTGATTGATAAACACGATACAGTTGTATTGATAAGTGTATTACTTACTTAGACTTGTAGTTTATCTATTCACTACTTATCTATTAAACGATCTGGTTAGTACTACATTGTTTCTCGATGTAACTTAGTACCTAGTAAATAAGCGTCCCTACTATCCTGAAACCCGATCAGGTTTAAATTATTACTATACAAAGTAAACTTTATTTATTTAGGAGCACGGAGTCGTTCGCCGTCAAAAATATAATTCCAAGGAGCACATGAACCACGACAGTTGGGTAGTTTCGTCATGTAAAAAAAAACACAGGGTCGCTAGTTAACCTATAAGTTATTAAAACAAAATGTAAATTATATTTTTTTCTCATATTTAAAAAGATAATTACACTACAAACTTCCGAAAAAAATACTTATTCTGTATAATTTGTTTCTGGAAATGTTCGAATTAGTTAATTTTTACTCCTGTCAAAGATTCAAAGATTTTTATTATGCTCGGAATGCTGTTACATAGTTCCTAAAAATATAATATAATAGTCCAGTGCATTCAGCCTGCGTGCAGGCGTGCAAAACATTTTTGACGAGGGTCAAAAATGTTTTGCAAAGTCTGAAAAGTCCATAATAATAAATAAAAAATTGCATTTACAAGTAATAAATATAATAATATCGAATGCAAACAAAACTAACAAGGACAAATAATAATTAAATAAAAATGTCAATTACAATAATTAGGAGAAGCAGAGAGAATAAAAATAATAAATAACAAAATATCAATCAACTATTATATTGTGTAATTGGTGTGTGATACGAAGCAACATAATTCACTCACATAAACAAACTAGATCAATCTAAGTTATAACGGCAAGTCCATTTCTATTCAAATTATATTGTTGTAGTTTGTCAAGAACCGCTTTAGTCATGTTTAACATAGAAATGTTTTACTTGAGCAGGCTACATTATTATTATTTTTTTTTTTATATATTTTTTTTTAACTGAGATTAATCCAGGCGAAGCTAATATAGTATCTGTCAATATTGTGCTTATCAACTTTTCAACTTATCAACTTTTGTTTTACTTATAGTGTCTGCTAATATTGTTTGCGCTCCAATACCGGTGAATCTTAGACGTATTTCGGATCCATACACAAATTCACGCTTGTATTCAAAAACAGAACAGGGTTACGTGAAATTTAATTTTCAGTGCCAGTAAATGTAGGATTAAAGGTGATTGAAATGTGGTATTGCATTGTGTTGCTGGGCCATCGCCCACAACACACTTCAACCTTAGATATGAATGCTTATGACTGTATCTATCTCAGGTGCAGGCTCCCAAACTAAACTAAAAGCGCCTTTTTGCAGTTCAAAGCGTGTACCTGTCTACATGTATTACCACATTTCTGGGCTTCAAACTTGATAGAGGGCTTCAATGGAAAGCACATGCCAACAAAATATGCATCAAGTTAGGAAGCGCCTGCTTCGCCCTACGTCGACTAGCGAGAGTAATGGCCAGAGATGTGGTACGCTCCTGTTACTTTGCCACAGTACACTCGCTCTTACAATACGGTGCAGAGCTGTGGGGCCGCGCTGCCGAATGGGAGCGGGTCTTCCGCATGCAAAAGAAAGCCATACGAGCGATTGTACAGGTGGACCAGAGAACTTCCGCACGGCCCTACTTTAAGTCCCTTGGGATATTTACCCTGCCGTCCGTAGTTATACTCCAGGTGGCCACTTATGTACACAGTCACCTGGAAGAATTTTCGTGTGGAGCAGAGATCTATGGTCGAAACCTGCGCAACTCTCTCGGCGTCAGGCATCGTCTGGTGAAATCTGCCAAACTTACCCACGTCATGGGGCCAAAGGTGTACAACCGACTGCCGGCCCACGTCACAGAAGCACCGTCACTGGTCAGTTTTAAATCGAGGCTAAAACGATGGCTTATCGAGCATACCTTCTACAGTTTTACTGAATTTGCTGAGTCTAAGTACGACTTACTATAAGTACCGTTAGGTTTTTTTTTTATTTTTCTCTGTGTAATTGTAATTATTATATTTTATTGTAATATGATATAGACTAATTATAATTATTAACAATTTTGACATGTAATACTGAATTATTATGAATAAATTTGATTATGATTATGATTAGGTATTATGTATTATGTTTGGAACACTAGATATTCTGACGTTATTCAATAGGTATTCTGGTTAGTCTTAATTTAATCCTCTTAATTCCAGATAATCAGGCCCTCATTCTAGGTGACTAACTTCTAAAACAAGTCAGTCTTAATTGTTAATCCCCCGTTAATCCAGAAATGTTTCTACTGTGCCACCGGGCCATCGTTTTCCCGGTGTTTTTTCGCTATCGTGGAGTAAGAAATAAAGCAGCCGTCTTAATTATGTGTGTTAATTGGGTTTTATTGCGTTAATCCCAATTTATTGTCTAGTTCTAGAATTAATAGACTATTGATAGAACTTAACATTAAGCTGTAGTTGATTGTCAAGCTAAATATGGTTTATTTTAAAGATAATATGTAAAATGCGATCGAAGAAAAACATAGTTACTCAAAAATGCGGAAAATGGTTAAAAACAGTAGCAATAACGCAGATCTTGGTATTGACGGAAATCGAATCCTTTATTGTGCCTGCGTGTGCGTGCCAAACAGTTGTGGCCTGTTGAAAAAGTGTGACCTATATTATTATTATTATATTTTTTTACTTTGACATTTAAAATATAATTTTTACCAATGAAATATGATTGTATTCTTTGTTTTATCATAATTTATAAAAAAAAAACTTAAGTACTATGGCTGGAGATATAAAAAAAATCGCAGCATAAATAATTTACTTTAAAAACAAAGTTTTAACCGACTTCAATTCAGTATTCCGCCAAGCCACATACATGAACATTTCCATATTTCCTTTCCACTTTACCCCAAAAACATAGATTATTACAGAAAAAAACCAAATCGCTGTATGTGGGCCGATAATATTTGAGGAGTTCCGTCGATTCATCAAGAAAGGTGATTCTGAGACCTTTGGCACTTCAGTAGTTGCTATTTCAACAGAATCATGTCCGAATCTGTGACGTACTTTTATAGTTTTAAGTAAGTACATCATTTGGGACTTCTGTGGTCTTCATCATCAGTTGCACTTCACCACATTTGTGATTTCCGGGTGTAAATACACGAGTTATAACAGAAAATTCCGGAATTACTAAATGCGTGTCTAATATATTTGAAGAGTTCCCTCAATTCCTCATGGATCCCATCATTCAACTGGATTTTTGAAAATAATGTATCCAATCTGGAAGGATGAACTTACAAACGAAAAACCAGCCAAGTGCGTGTCGGGCCACGCGCAGTGTAGGGTTCCGTAGTTGCTTGTCTTAGTTACTTCGACGTGCGACGTGCGGTCGTCGGCCGAATTTGTACAATTGGCCTTTCCAAGTGCACATTAAGTTCGTCAACTATTAATTACTCGGTAACTAACTTGCCTTCTTGTCCGTGATAGATTTTCTTTTAAATTCATTATAATATATGTACTACTACCACGATTTTTTTCACATCCCCAGTAGTAGCCATTTAGCCGGCAGGGGGGGGGGACACATGACTCGAACAAAAAATGAGGGCTGTAAAGCCCAATATCTCGCAAACGAATCACTGATTTCAAAAATGGTTATAAAACGAGCTATCCAACGATACCCCACACCATGGGTTTAACGAGAAAAAAAATACATCCCCGCTTTAGGTGTAGGGAAGGTACCCTGAAAAAAATTTTTTTTCAAGATTTTATTGTTTTGTTTTGTCTGCGTGATTGATTTATATACCCATGCCGAATTACAGTTTTCTAGTTGTAATGGTTACTGAGCTAAGCCGAAGACGGACAGACAGACAGACGGACGGACATGGCGAAACTATAAGGGTTCATTGTTGTCTACGGAACCCTAAAAATTACGGACATTAGACAGAGTTACATCTATAGTAACGAACATTAAAAATAATAATGATTAAAAAAATATATATACCTACAACCGAATTGAGAACCTCCTCCCTTTTTTTTAAGTCGGTTAAAAAGTAACAATAATCGGATAACTTCAATATCCATAATTTCATGTAAAAGTGTTTGCCTTAAAATAGTTTTTCTCTTAAACCGTAATATTTTCATGTTAATTTAAGTAAGAAACGTATATTTTTTTTTACGAATCTTAAAAAGAAAAAAAGAACTAAAAACATCTGGCACATGAAGATTATGGGAAACGTTACATTTATGGCAAACAAAATGATAGATTCCATTAGTAACATACGAAGTTTTAATAAGTATACGAAGCTACGGTTTTTCAGGTTTCAGTTCGTCCATCCTTCTTCAGTCTTCAACCTCTTTTGTCACGTAAGAGCTAAGCGTGCGCGCTCTCCCTGACTGTGCCCACGCAAACGGGCCAGTCGCGAGGGTCAAAGTAGAATGCGTCAAGCGAACCTTTGGCCCTCCTTAGCAGCGACATGGTTGGTCCATCGTTGGGGGTTTAGTGGGTAGTCTGGGCCTTCTGTCTGGGAGACACACACCCGTCTGGTCCCCCCGGACCGGGCGGACGGTGCGTCAAAGCATTCCCCCAACGTTAAAAAAAGGACACCCCAGAGGCATAGGGCCTTCATAAGCTTGTACCACGCCTTCCTGTCCCCGGTGAGGTCCCTGGCCTCGCTCCAGCTCAGTCCAATTGCTCGCAGCTCAATGCAACTGCTCGCAGCTCAGTGCAACTGATCGCAGCTCAGTGCAACTGATCGCAGCTCAGTGCAACTGATCGCAGCTCACTCTCTACTGTTCGCCGCCATCTATGCACAGGACGTCCACGAATTCGCCTTCCATCCGGCGGCTTCTACTCAAAAGCAATGCTTGCATTACTTTCTACTTTGTTCCTCTATCCATCTCCAATTGTGCGTCGAGATCCCCATGGGTTGTTGCCTCCATAAGTTCTCATTGCTTATGCCAGAAAATGTGAAGATATGTTTGGTATTAATAACGGAAGCGACAACCTAAAATATACTTCAAATCCAACTGTTACTCATATAGGCTAGTCGTTATCAACTACTTAGTAGAAGATAATAGACTAGGTATTGACTCTCCATATTTGTTTTACTTGGTTTTCGCTAATACTCGCATGGGTCGCTGTACTCATGTTTGCAGAAGGGTAGGTAGGCTCCCAAGAGTAGGTAAGTAAAACCTTTTTCGCACTGCGTCCGCTCCGATTCGGATTTTTCCTTAGTACTTTGGTACTCGTCACATATTACAAGTATGTACCTACTAAAGTATTGAGGAATAATGAATGCGAAAAATAAGTCTCTGACAGGAAAGTTAGTTTTGGTACAAGCTTTTATTGACAAATTTACTTTTCTATATAAGTACCGTCATTAACTACGTACTTACTCATTGACAGGATTCTAACGAGCCCAAAATCAATCGAGTTACGTCAGTTAAGTACTGAATTCCCATGGCCATTGGCCACCCTCGGTCTCCATTATCATTCAGCGCGATCGTACCTTAATATTGAATCGTCATCCTAACTATATTTACATCCAAAATTTCAGCGCAATCGGTTGAGGTTTCCTGGTTCAAAATTCAGTTCCAAGATTTGTCCCACATTAACACTAACGGGTCAAGTTAAATAAAAGCTTGTAAAAATAAATTGCGTGACCCAGGCTTTTGAGGGGACTGGCATCAAAACCCCCCAACTGCGACTATATGGCTTGTGTCACGGAGCGTATCGACTTTCTGAAGCAGAAAGTCTATGCATTGGCCGCTGCAGAGAGCGTGTGGACCAACCAATATACCCAATACCTGCAGAATCGCCTTTTCCAGAGCGACCAAAGGAAGGTATATCCTTACGTCGTCGGTGTAACAAATGTGTATGTTGGGGCTAAGCTGTAGGTTACCACATAGGTGGATAGTGATGGCCTCCAAAAATGGTGGTTAGCTGTGAATATGGTGTACTCGTATTAATCCAACCAAGTAGTGCCAAGATTAGAAGGACGTGATGAGAAAATCTACCCTTTGTAGGTTACCTATAAAACATCATAGAAGTCCCTTGACAATTTTGTGACATGGCAAATAGGCATTCTCCTGGTATCAGGGAGCAATGGTACTAGTACTGGCAGAGGGTTCAATTCCTTAAGGCCTTAAGGGTTTTTCAGACCAACAGTGGGCAGAATCTAGCCTTCTGAATGGCGTCGCGGAAAGTAGGTGATACTAGGTGATACCGCACTCAAATGTCCTCAACATTGGAGTAATTAATATGAAGAGAGAGGTGTGGCAATCACTCCACCGATAAGAGCCTAGCTCCTAAATAATGATGATGATAACTGACCTTGCATAAAATAACGAATAACATTGAGCGAAACACCGACACGTTCAACCTTAAACTAATATTACTTTATGTTCCTCTATTGGATTTAATTAGATCTGGTTCTGGTTGGATTCGTACCCCTGAAACGATCATAACATCGTAAGTATATTTACCTAAACACAGGTGTAAGCAATCGATTTGATTCGATTTCGAAACTGTAACCAAGTAAAAACACGTTTCTGTTAGGTACCATGAATCACGTGTGAAGCCTCGTGGCAGCCCACTGGCAGCCAAATTAAATTAATTAAACAAGTTAACTTATGCAAGTATTTCCTAATACAACCCACTTCCAGGAGACGGAAGAAAAATACAATGTTTTCAAACCTCAATAACCATAGGTTATTTAGTGACTTATGATTATGAGAAATATAATATTTAAGTAAAGTAGTCAGCTGATTGCGCATTTAAGTAGCTGGTACCTGATTCTGTAAGAAAATGTTGTTGTTGTTGTTGTGAGCCTGGTGGTGGTGTAAGAAAATTTATCTGAAGTCCCCAGCCCACACTGTGACAGCGCGGGATCTACTATGGGCCCTCCCATCTATAGCCTGCTGTACACACTGGGCCAACGTTGGCGCGTGAGCAGAAGGCAGCTATGCGTTAGATGGAGAGAGAGAGCTAAACTCGATCTCTTTCGTTTACATAGCTGCATCCTGCTCACGCGCCAACGTTGGCCCAATGTGTACAGCCGGCATATGAGAGTCGTGTGTGTGTTGTTAAGTGCCGTGACTGTCTGATACTATGTTAATAGTGGAGGAAATGGCCGTGCACTTACTAAAAGGACATCATTACCTACGATAAGAGATGAAAAAGTCGCTACCTACTTAACCTATGTAAATTATCTTTCAAGGGTAATATGACTGCTAAACAACGTTACTTAAGTACCTTCTACATAACAAGATAATGAAAAGAAGACTTCAACTACTGACATAGGCTGAGTTCTTGACAGCGCTTTTGACGTATTTACATATGTGAATCGTCATTGATACGGTGTTTTGCAATTATATGGGATGACTGAATGGGATTTTTTGAGCGTGTTCTATCGCTTGTATCGGTTGTGGCCCAAAGAACTGTTTGGTGTTTGGTTGTTGGGTTTGGTGGTGGGTCCAGGGCCATATTCTACTATCAGACCGCCCACCAATGGTAAACCGTTCATCCTCACACCTTGGAATCTAAACGGTGGCGCACATTGCAGTACGGTTCCAGACTTTGCTGCCAAGAACCCTCTGGCTTTCGAATGATCTAACGCTGGTAGGGTGCATTAGTTATGGCGTTCTTCAAGAAAGGAATGTACTGGTTTTTGAAGCATGCGAGTGCCCTGGAGTTTCAGGCTTCCAGAGGCTGCGATAACCACTTACCATCAGGCGGGCAGTACGCTTAATTTCCACCGACGTGGTATTAAAAATGTGGGAGTGAGATGCACAGGTTGTTTCTCAGCTTAGTAGAACACATCTTACACAACTTAGCCCTACCAACAATTATCGATTACCCACTTACGAGCTGTCAAAGTAAACCATTACATGCGTGTGTTACGTAAAGTGGACTAGTGTCATCACGTTTATCGGGTCGGTAACCGACACCTGTGCGAATTGGGGGAAAGGTTGCTGATTAAAGAAGGCCTTCTATTACACCGTGTGGTGTTAAACGATTGATTAGGTAATTGTTAGATCCAAATCTGGATACTTTATTTTCCACATACAATTTTTTTTTAAACGGCTTTACCACAGTATGGTTGGCGAAAAAGTTATAGCCCGATTTCAACATTCAAATCAATCAGAAGATCTACATTCATCTTAATCAAATTCCAAATGTACGACACCCGAGGTTGTTTAAAATTGTGACAATCTGGGGGGTAAAATGAAGTCAGTAGCTTGTATTTAAACACAGATTTGAATAGGTACTCTCTAGAGATTTGCGAAGCTGTTTTCATATATTTAACACCATTTCTAGTCAAGAATGCGAGACCGTGATATCAAATATATGAAAACACCCTAAACGGTATACGTACAGAATATCTGTGTCTCGATCACGATGATCATTCGCTTCAACCAAATCGAGAGTAGGTTTTTTTGAAGTGAAAACTTCTTTAGCGGCGCTGTGCACTTTTTGTGATGGGGAAAAATTGTTAAACTCGCCACAGGTCACGTGACCGTAAGATGTCACGTGACCGTGAGATTCGGGAGATTGAAAATTCGTAAGACGGACACGTGACCTGATCAAAAAACTGTTACAATGTCATTGAGTTTTCACTTCAGCCGGCACTCCCGGAGTGCAACCCGGTCTTTTATTTTTATTTTTATACAACGACGGTGGCAAACAAGCGTACGGCCCGCCTGATGGTAAGCGGATACCGCCGCCTATAGAAGCATGCAACCATGGACGCATGGAACGCATGCGTAATTACGGTGTCCGAGAGGCAAACGGATGGTATTTGAGCCCCCGAACCGTTGTGGATCTGCCCTGTGCAACCCAAACTGAGCCAACTTGGACTAGAGAGGAAATTGGAGGGGAGGTGAAAAAAGGCGCCTGGTATTCGATTCAGACCAGCATTTCATTATATAAACAGCAACACACTTTCAGGCAACCACTGTTTCAAACGGATGCTTCGCAACAAAAAAAAAATATATATATATTAGGGGACAATCTTACACAAATCGACCTAGTCCCAAACTAAGCAAAGCTTGTACTATGGGTACTAGACGACGATAAACATACTTATATAGATAAATAAATACTTAAATACATAATAATAATAATAGTTGGGTCAATTTGGGTTTCACAACATTCGGGAGCTCAAATACCGCGAGCCTCTTGGACACTCAACTACGCCTCATTGTTCTGAATATATCGCGACGGTGTGAGCTGCACCTCAGATAATTACGTACGAAGGCTGCGCCTGGGCACCTTACGCAAGGATGAGCACACCGGGCTGACATTTAAAATTATAATTCACACAACTGATTTAAAATAATGCGGCGGTTTTGCCGTTTGGTGGACCAGAAAGTTTATTAACCTTCTTTTAGAAGACAGCATATTCGCTGCCCCCATTATATTTTTAACCCCCGACGCAAAGACAGGGGTGTTATACGTTTAACGTGTCTGTGGTATCGTAGCTCCCTAACGGATGGACCGATTTGGCTGCGGTTTTTTTTGTGTCATAGATAATTTTATCCCGAGTGTTTTTAGCTATGTTTCATGGAAATTTGTTAAGCCGTTTTTGAGATATTGGACTTTGAAATGAAAATGTCGGGGGTTTTTCAACTTTTCTAAGTTGTAGTGTAATTATTTCATACAGATAGGTATGACTAGAGCTTGGTGTTTTTGACGCAAATGACGGATGGATCAGAAGTCATTGAGTAGAAAATAGCTTACATGATCTAAATAAATCTCTAGGTAATCCTGAAATTTTTAGATTTGGACTTTTAAGTTCTGATAAAATTATTATTTCATTTAATCTTTGATAGATTAGTTTAATCAAAGCTCTACAAGATGTGTTGACATAGACTTATAAACTTTTAGTTTGTACGCTTGTTACTCCAGAAAATTCGCAAGCTCATTGATGCTTCATTGATTTGAGGATTCATTGTGTTGACAGCTAGGCTGTTACTCGGAACACGTTTATTCGCATCACCTCACCCGTCACGCCTAACGAAACTAGCCCTCAGCCCCGCTATTCTATGTATTGTTTTAACCTCACTGTTCACCCACAAATATATCGACATCGTGACGTCACGTTTCGTAGTAACTAAGCGTAGGTAGAGGTCTTGTTTCGTTAGGCGTGAAGGGTGAGATGGGGCGCATTATCACGTTCTGAATAACAGCCCTGATTACGCTTAGTTACTGAGACTACTAATCGCGGCGTCATATGTTTGTGGGTGAGGGTGGGGTGAGCTTAAAACAAGTTACAGAATAGCGGGGCTAATGACAAATGCATGTATGTATTTCCTCGTTTATTTCTGTACATAGTTATACTACGTGACTTAAATTGACATAACTTTTTTATTTATTAACCGATTTGAATGAAATAAACACTAAATAATAAACACTAAGGGAAGTCTAGCATAATATATTACTGAAAACCGCATCCATTTCTGAGATTAGCGTGCACAAACACACAAACACACAGACAAAAATTCAAAAATCGTTTTTTTGGGCTCTATTGCGTTTATGAAGGCCCCCGGCCATAAAAGTTTTTTTAATATATTGGCCATGTACAGACAGCGATCAGTACGATTTTATTATATGTATTGATGTTGATTATAACTATTCAACACACCGTAAAATTACCTAATATCAATGAAATAACCATTCACATCTGATGTGCAATTATTTGCTATTTCGTTTTACTTTCTGCATTTCGTAATGACCGTAGAGTCATGTAAACACAAAATAAAATGGTCGGTGATTAGTCAAGTCAACTTTGAACTTGTTGTATAACTAGATAGATGAAAGATAGATGAGTTTAGATTGGCGTTTAGACATACAATATACCTATGATAATTCTAATTCTGCTTTTTTATGGGTTGATTTTAATTACAGCAATTATTTTGTAATATTTCGAAATCATCATACTCATCAGGCCACTTGTTATGAGAGTGGTATGTATATTGTAAGTATGTACATATATAGGAGGTAATCTCCAGAACTACTCATCCGATTTAAAAAAAAATGTAAAGAGAGCAGTGTATAGAATGTAATCTTCGAGATGGACATAATGCTATATTTTATCCCGTGCCTGCGCCTGGGTTCTTTGTAAATGCGAGATGAGTCGCGCGGTTCATGGTCTTATCTCCCTCTCACTGAGCATAAGCGTGAGCGAGATGGAAGTGCGTGCTCGGAAGCGCGGATATCATGTTTATTAACTTAAATTTTTTGGCCGTTTAAATAAATAAAAAAGTAAGTAATCACTGAGTTCTCTCAAACATAATATTGCCGATTTTTAGAAGCAATTTTAATATTTTTGTGCATAATTTGTTACGAATATTTGAAGTGTATTTTAGAAAATTGCTTAATCATGTTTCGAATCACTGATCTCGCTGCAGAAAAGCCTCAAGTAATACTATTCGTATTTTTTTGAAACCATATTATTATAAACAGACGCATTATATTGTTTCAAAAACTCTGTTCGCTTAACTTCGCTGAACCTACGTCCTACGGCGCCTTAAATCAATGTAGGTAATTTCCTTTCTTCTTTCTTTCAAGACGCTTAGCTCATTGGGTAAACAAATTTCTTCCATACCTATTCTTAACATTGCTTAAAAGCTACGTACTTCAAAGTCAACTTGGTAACATACATACATGGATTCACGCCTTTATATCCAAAAGGGGTAGGCAGAGCACATGGAACTTATGCTCCAGTGCCATTTCTAGCATAAATGTCGAACGATCGACGAAATGTGATACATCGCAGTGATAGGTTGCCCTCCGCCCACAACACACTTCAACGCTGCTCCCTAAGTGACTTTTACGACACCCACGGGAAGAAAGGGTGGTGAAATTCTGACCCGAGAACACACGGGGGTTTTATCAACTAGGTAAAATCGTATCTAAAACTCCTATTGTTAGAACAATATATAAATATAAAGTTAAAACAACTTAACTGGCAAGAAATCCTAAAGGTTATCAGCTGTCTAAATTGATTAGTTTCAGCTATGCACACGGACCTTATTTACCCAAACTCGTACCATTTGATCTCCTCCTTACGAAAGTAAACCTTTCCAGTTTCAGTTAAAAATCGAAATCCGCGTGAAAAGTTTACTTATATACGACATTGCGAAAGCTATTCTATCCTTTTAATTTAAAATGGCGGATTTTAGTCGAAATATCGCGGTGGTTACGAGTATATTGTTTTAGGATGGAAAAGAAAGACGTCAATTTGACATGCACATGTTGAAATGTAAGTATGACTTTCTATGAAATCGTTATGCAAGCTTTTGGATGAAAGCGTAATTGGTGATCTATGATTGCTGTGTTTAATTGTTTATTAACGGACAATTTCAATTGAAAAATGTTTGACTGAGTTAATAGTAACATTTTATAACCGTGCGTTATTTTTATGATATACCCGTTTTGTTTTGATGTGACGTTGTCATTATTTATTTATTCGATTATGTGCGCTATGTTGTGAATTACGCATATATTTTTTAAATGTAATTTTACATCTTTTGTATGACGCAATGTGTTACTTTTACGCGACATGCGCAATGTGGCAAGTGCGACAGAGATGGAGAAATTCGAAAGATATTTGTGGTTAAACGTGACGTCATAAACAGATTGACCGAGGCCCAGAGTGGTAGAGCCTTTTTCTATAACATACAAGGATATTATTATCCCTGTATAGGTATTTTTTTTATTTCAATTACGATTTACGACACGCAGCCGCACTCTTTACTCTTGAGTGTGATGTAATGAGATAATTTTATTTGTAGGGTAAATAGTACATTACTAAAGAGGCCGGGAAGTAAGGGATTGCCGGCCGAGTAGGTACATATAGACGGCCGAACGTAGCGAGTGAGGCTTAATGAGGCTGGCAACCCCTTTTCATCCCGAAATATCAGTGCTTTTCTCAAACATGCAATGAAATAAATTAAAAAATCTCCAAGAAATCAAACTTTAATTTTCATGGCTGAACGCCGTGATCCTGTGCCACAAATTGTGGAATGGAAATTAAAAAAGACCATCTTGCAGACCTAGGCCTCCTTTTTTGTATGAAATGCCATTACGGGTCTCTCATCTCGCTGCGCCCGAAACGTGACACTTCGAAGCCCATTATGAAGAACACAACGTCAATATTTCATTGCATGTTTGAGAAAAGATAATTATTGATACTTTGTACTTTTTCTGTAAGCAGTTAAATATGACCTACGTGCAGGTTAAATAAAGTTTTTTTTATTTTCTTTTCTTAAGTTAAGTAGATACTAGTTTATACTATTATGACTGGCCCATCTGTCATCGTAGGTAATCATATCCCTTAAGTACACGTCCATTTCCTCCGCTATTAGCCTAGTATGAGACAGTCACGCACTTAACAGCACACGTGATTCTGGTGCCACGTGTCACATCATATGTGCAGTCAAGGTAAAATTCGATGAAAGCGGTCCAAAGTATGAAACATAGTTCTTATAAGTATGCACCGTTGGCAATAGACGCTTGCAGCTCTAGAAGATCAGGCGGGTTGCTAGGTTTATTGACTTAAGGATTCGTTATTGACAGTTAGTGTAAGGCCTGAGTGGACGCCCCGCTCAGAGCGGGGCGTGCAGCGTCCATACGAAACAAATCCAATTTATATGGACGCTCGACGCCCCGCTCTGAGCGGGGCGTCCACTCAGGCCTTGCACTTAGAGATAAGTACGTTCCTAATTCTCAACCATGAACCTATAATACTCTGGACAGGCTGTACTTGATGCCACAGTGACGGACGGAAAGGCTCCTATGCAGCTAAATTAAGAACTGGTCTTAAAATGGCTGATGGCTTGCCATAAACAACCTACTCAATTTGGACGGGTAATGGTAACTTCATACTAAATCAGTTGTGGCAAATAAAAAAAAGTGGAACGATGTCAAGGAATAGAATAGAAAGGTGTTTATTTCTCTAGTTTATATGTTACATTATGTCTCATGCCGGTGGTGTGTTCGGCCTGCGGGTGGTCACCTACTTACAATCTACCTATTGTCTATCTGAAAAATCTGTATAAGTGTCGTGTTGTTTGTGCTGTGTGCTTGTTAGTTTGTGATGTATATAAATTTAGGGGTGACGAACTGCGACCACCACGAACGCGGCTCGCCAAGTCGAAGAAGTGTCTGCACACGGTGGGGCCAAAGATCTACAACGCAGTTCCAGTAGAAATAAAAAATGCCACTAGCAGCAACTCGTTCGTCACGAAATTAAAATTAAAATTATTAAGGTAGGCCTACTATGGAAGGGATGCCTTTTTTCGAGTGCCAGACTCATCACAATAGTACTATACTAAATTGAATACATAGTAAATAATACATTGAAAACTGGTTCGCAAGCCCAATAAATAAATATACATCCTACTTATATAAATAAAACGTCAGCATTGTTAAAATATTTGACCAAATATTATTATTATATTCCTTCCTTTGACATGTAAAATGAAATTTTTACCAATAAATTATTGTATTGTATTGTATTGTATTTAAAAGTTGTCTCATTTTGTCCGGCCGAACAGGAGGCAAACATTGGATGAGATTAGCACAGGACCAAGGAGAGTGGCGTAATAAAGAAGAGGCCTATACTCAACAGTGGGTGGATACGGGCTGAATAGATAGATAGATAGATGACAAGGACAATGAATGATATTTCCCTTTCTGACACACTTATCGAGATTTGTATGCTACCAGCTCGCTCGCACGTGGTATTATTATTTATTACCATAGCCTGTCTAGAGTATTATAGGTTCATGTTCTCAACATAGCACCTCGGTTGCTATGGCGACCTTACTGACCACCAGGAACACAACGCTCTATCCGCTCTATTTTTCTCGCACTATCCGTCTCTCTCTTATTAGAGCACTTAGAAAAAGACGTAAAGGTCGAGAAAAATCGAGAGCGCTCGCGCGCCGTGTTGTGATAGCCGTGCAGGGCTAGTACCTAGTGATGCCATTCTGGCCAGCAGCGTCTCTAGCCCATGTTGCGCCCGTGTGCAAACATTACTCTAGCGCCCCCTAGTAAGCGCGCGGTCAAAATGGAATGGTTTGAAAGTACGGCTAGCGCCCCCTAGTAAGCGCGCGGTCAAAATGGAATGGTTACAAAGTACAGCTAGCGCCCCCTAGTAAGCGCGCGGTCAAAATAGAATGGTTACAAAGTACGGCTAGCGCCCCCTAGTAAGCGCGCGGTCAAAATGGAATGGTTACAAAGTACAGCTAGCGCCCCCTAGTAAGCGCGCGGTCAAAATAGAATGGTTACAAAGTACGGCTAGCGCCCCCTAGTAAGCGCGCGGTCAAAATGGAATGGTTACAAAGTACAGCTAGCGCCCCCTAGTAAGCGCGCGGTCAAAATAGAATGGTTACAAAGTACGGCTAGCGCCCCCTAGTAAGCGCGCAGTCAAAATGGAATGGTTACAAAGTACAGCTAGCGCCCCCTAGTAAGCGCGCGGTCAAAATAGAATGGTTACAAAGTACGGCTAGCGCCCCCTAGTAAGCGCGCAGTCAAAATGGAATGGTTACAAAGTACAGCTAGCGCCCCCTAGTAAGCGCGCGGTCAAAATCGAATGGTTACAACGTACGGCTAGGCGCCCCCTAGGACCCTGCACCATAGGTAAAGCCGCCTCTGATTATGGCTGCGGTCTCCGTAAGGTGGACGCACTTCCTCAGTCGAGCTGTTCCGATATGAGCGTGATTACGTTACTTACCTCAAGTAACGTTCTTCGTCATCGGGAAAGCAGTTTTCCATAATAATAACGAGAGGAAAGTATTCAATGATGTGAATGTGACTTGAATCGCACAATCTCGTATATGCCATTGTGCGACAATGGGGTCAATCTGGAGACAATGAGGGTTTCACCATAAGCTTCAACTTTATTAGTTTTTACTTGGATAGACAAATCATCGTTACGGTATACTCTGCATGTACTCTACTCTACTATAGCAGAGCCGAGAGTCACTGTAGCAACAGAATTTAGGACCCAAGGACCTAAAGGTACAGAGGTTCCACCGCCTAAGTGATGACGTTAGCTGTCATTTTTTTGCAATAGACAATCATAGAGTGAGGGTTGTTAACGTACGTAAATAAACGTCCAAAATAATAACTATATTTTAGTTATGTTAGTAGCTGCTATCGACCTGATCATCAAATTTTGGAAATAATAATACGATATGATAATAAAATAGCCGGGAAGTCAAGATAAATTAAAAAGAAAACTGAATACAGGTTAACTTTTTATAAAACAGTTCATATTTTACAATGGGAGTACTTCTTTCGTTATGTTAGCAAGATGTTGTATTTAAATTCGTATACCTACCGGCGTGCAATCAATAGGATTGTGTTGTTACTACGTAAAATAGAACGTATATATGAAACGTATGCCGTACAGCCCTTGCTAGACCTCCACAGGACAGGAGGTTACTATAGACAAACTTCGTTTCGCGCCAAATTGACAGCGGGATAGGCTTGCTGTAGCCGAGGGGTGTACTATTGACAACACAGCTAACTGATCATCCGTGCACTTTACGGGCACTGTAATAAGGTTCTATATAAATACAGGATGGTCACTTCACTGTGTTGGCGTTTGTACGTGAATTTCAATGTCAAGTGGGTACGCACATTCCGTGGTACGCACAGATATAGGAAATAAGGAGATCGGACATGCCGCGCGATTTGTATTGAATATGCCTGTCGCAAGTTCTTTGATTCGTGGTTTTATTTGAAATAAATATTATTTATAGTATTTACTCTGTGGTCTGTGGTGGTGTGGTGTGTTGCGTCACTTAAGATGAATTTGAAGAAGTTGTGGCTTTCCAATGACTTGTGAATTGGTTCAATATAGTATTTATTTATTTATTTATTGTATATTTGCGATATATATATTGCACATGATAGTGTGTATTATATTTTATATTGTATATTTATATATGTATTGGCATCTTTTTATTTGTCTAGGATTAATACCTATTAGGTTTTGTTTTCATTTTCTCTGTGTTTTTGTACACGGTATAAGTTTGCCTATCTCGTTCTACCTACCTTCCTCTCAATTGCTCAAAGGTTAGCTGGAAGAGATCCCTTATAAAGTGCTTACATACATACATTTACCTGTGAAAAGTAATCCCATTGGTGTGGAAATGAATCAAATCACTGCGATGTTTGCAAGTAATTATTGCACAACTCGGCATTTTGGAGAAAAGCGGAACTTTCTCGGTGGACAACGGACGGTTTACTATGGGCGGAGTATGCCCAATGCGCTAACATGTGCGCCACAGCCGTCGCCGTCGGCGGCTTGTCCGCTCTATAGTATTATATGCTCTGGGGTAAATACCATTGGGATTTAAAAAAAAATGTACCTAATATCGTTCGGAATTTAACGCTTGCGCGGCGCGGGCAGCTTAGCTAGTAATACTCGTATACTGTAGGTGGAAATAGTCAAGGGGTGACTCTCGAAATTATACTCTTTTGTATGGACGGCGCGACCGGAATCTTGATAAGGATAAGTATCTAGTTTCATAGGATACCTAAATAGCAACTTCAACCCACTTATTATCCGCATGGATTCCCTATAGGTTATACAATAAAAACGCTTAACGCTAGCTAGATCCCCGCTAATGGTCAGTAACCCGATCGAAGGGTCTTTTACACGCTCCCACGGTCGGTGTGCGGCGAATATAATCGAGAGAAGCGTTTTACGACCGACCGATGCACTTGAGGACAATTCGACTGCAAAATATTGACACTGCACAGATCGACTTTTCCTTTTGTCTTTACCTTGCTGGCTTTTGTCTTCCGCTCGCGACTTCGTCTGCGTAAACTCGGGATAAAAACTATCCTATATCCAGGCTATAAATAAACTATCTTCCTGCAAAATTTCATCGAAAACGGTTGAAAACTTTCGCATTTATAATATTAGTAGGATTAGAGTATCAAGACTAAATGTTTGATTCAGATTCTGCAAAATCGGTGAAGTCATATCAGAATACGTTTACCAATTAATTATCTCTTAGCCTTATCTCTTAGACTTAGCCGCTAGCGCCATCTATTATTAATATAAGACTTAATAATAGATAGCGCTAGCGGCTTAAACCTGGGTCGTGATCGTGACACCTGTTCCAAGAAGCCGATGGGGTAGTGTAAAATAAAACCTTTCCATGTAAAGGTGCTGTTAAAATTGAGAATTCACTTGTAATGAGCATTGTGGCGCATGTTGCATTTAGCCAGTATTCTTACGTTCCAGCGAAAAGACAGTAAATTTTCTTCGTGCTTTTTACCGAGCCAACAACTTAGTTATTGTGCCGCCATCGTCCCTCGTCGCCCACACCTCCCGCACAGCATTTACTAGATATCTATATTGATACTGATAGTGACAATATTCGTAGCGATGTTTGGCTCTATGCTTGGCTCCGTTCGTAGTTCAGTTCGACAAATTTAAAACCAGCTCGATGTGCTTTTACATGTGAATGCTGGGTCAGCACCTTTAGGTTGTAATCATTAGATCATCAGCATACAATTTTAAAGAACCTAGCTTTTGTTTATTTACGGCCGTATTCATAAAAGTTGTACAAGCCTATTTTAACTCAAATTGCGTAAAAATTGGTTTGTCTTTATCTGTCACTTTGACATTTATGTTCGTAAGAAGGAAACAAAGCACATTTTATTTAGCAGAGGCATTTTAAGTTTTATGAACGAGGGGTTAATCTTAATTGCAATAAATTACTTATGGTACACAAGACGGACTATAAAGCATCCTCTATCAGTAAACCTTAACGCAGCAGATAAATTTGGCTTCTATCGGTGAAGTAATCGTCATTTCTCTGTCTGTCTTGAGCTCCTGCCAGATACGATATTTCTCATTGGCTTAATCTATAAACACACGTCCCGAACTTTCCCTGTCTTCTCCTTTCAATTATAATATATCACTACAATACTACATAGTATAAAACAAAGTCGCTTCCTGCTGTCTGTCCCTATGTATGCTTAGATCTTTAAAACTACGCAACGGATTTTTTTAAATAGATAGAGTGATTCAAGAGGAAGGTTAATATGTATAATATAGTACCCGTGCGAAACCGGGGCGGGTCGCTAGTATAATATAACTATCAGGTTCCCCAATATATTATCTCTCCTGTTCTCAATCGTCCTCAGTAGCTGTGCATAATATCTTCTCTCCTACCAATTCCAAAACCTCTTAATATTTTTTTACCGTCCAGATTATAAAAAGCATTCGATGCTAAGAACATATGAAGATATGTTATTTAGCATTGAATGGTTTCTTGGCCATAGCTTTCCGTGTGGTGATATCGAAAGGAATTAATCAGTAAGTAAATGATTCATCATCATCATGATATCAGCGGAAAGATGTTCACTGCTGCTCATAGGCCTCCCCCAAAGAGTGCAACAATGACCGGTCCTGCGCCACCCGCATCCAGCTGACTCAACTGATTGAAAATACTCAAATGTTTTCCATTAATACTACACAGTCCGAACACCGGTATTTATTAGAAAAAATGTACTACTTATTTGCGTTTTAAGTAATACCAATGTTTCACATATAACATTGGTTGTAATATATGGCACAGCTGAAGCGGTTCCACGTTCCCACGGCTGGCTGGTCGCATAACCACGTATACGCGCGGTACGAATATGAGTCCCGGCGCGACAGTGCATTTTATTACCCCTAACAGTACACTGGCGGACAATTTATCGAGTATTATGTAGACTTTTTTGAGTCATGTGTAAAGTTATACCAATAATTATACGATTAAACTCGCGTATTAAATGCAACTACGGGCGGCATGTTCCGAACTCTCGGGGAGTTCTTCAGTATCGACGTATCGCCTCACGCACTTATAGTGTTTTTTTTAGTAAGTACTATGTGCAACGCTAAGTACCTATATTATTAAAGAGGACCATTTCATGAGTTTGTAAACTAGTTTATAACGGGTAATCTTCAGAAATTCCATTGCAACTTCCAAAATACTTTTGCCAGTATTAGTTGTAGAATGGATCTTCTGGATAAGTAATTGACTATAAATAGGTAGTAATACTAGTACCTAATTAGGTAAAAAATATGAATGAGCATAAAATATCGTCACTATTATTCGGCATTGAGTAAATTATTCAGCACACAGGCGGCTTAAGGTAAACAGGAAACACTTTCAAGCTTTAAATAAAGGGCCCAGTTTATTCAAGTCTGCACTAAAACTAGTTTCAGACATCGTCCCGGCCAACCCTTCGAAAGAGATTTGTCGTGAGTTAGTTCGCACCTATTTGACCGACTTAACACATCAGTGCGAATGCAACCGAGTCTGTACTAATATGTATAAACCTTTGAGTTTGCTCGACCTGAATTGCAACTAAGTCCACACAATTGTAATTATTACGTCTACACCCTGAGATATACTTCTTCCAATGTGCGTTACGACTAACGATACGTATAGTATCATATTGTATAATAAACTGTATTTCCATAGAGCGTGCATCGGCAATGGCAGAATGGCAACGGCATCTTAAACCCATTGCATCAACAGGATATAAACGACAACCAAATATACTTATATTTGCACAAGATTAAGAAACTAGTTTTTACTAGGTTTTAAATATCGGCCAAAATGATGTAAGGACGTGATTCTAGTTACAGTATTTACTTCTATTATTAAGTGTGTACAAATTTCAAATACAATCATTGTATTGTTCATGAATAAATGTTGAAAATTGAAATTGAATTGAAATACCGAGTTTTTTAATTATCAACCGAGTTTTTTTACTGTAGCTTAAGCCTACAGTATTATTCTTGAAAAGGACAAGCAGTTAAAGTGTGTCTTTCGTGGATGTTTGATAACGTAAACGGATAAAATCTATGCCTGGCAAATAACCTACTCGTACCTAATATTAAACCTAAAGTTAAAGGCAAACTTAGATCGGGTCATATGTATAATCAGCAGTAAGACGGCCACTGCTGGACATAGGCCTAGATTGGTGTGTTGGGGGTCATTCGGTTTATACAAAGACACTTAAAATAATCATATAACAGAGAAGAGGATTATCTAAGCCATATGAAAGTGAATACAATACATTTCTAACGGAGGCCTTAGCTAGAGTCGTTGTACATAATATATTCACAAGCATTACAATATGTTTGCATTACATTTGTTTGTTTACTTTGACAAGATTATTGCGTGTCTCTGCATCCACAAGCAACAAATGGGAATAGCATGGTTTTCTATGAAACTTTACGATTACGACTATTATTAGTACCTATTAAACCGTTTTTTTTTGTGAATTCCATAAAAGACCTCCATTACATTTGTAATAATGCATTATAAAAATAAGTACCCTGGTTTGTTTATTTAAGTATAATGTTTTCCTGGACAGTACAATTTTGACATATTTTTTTCTGCTGGGTTTAAGTAAATATTTTATGTTACTAGCATTTAGGTACTTTGTGCCTTTAAACACAAGCTCATGCTAGGCATCTATAAGATGTCCACCTTATTCTAAAAGAACATATTTGACACTCATGGGCGGCTCATTGGACGTTCACTTTCCCTTTTGGTACAAGTTCCATTATTCCAATGGGTGTTTTAGACATGAAGGTACTGTGATTGATTTCATAACATACTTTATGTGTGCGATTATGTATGAGTAATAAAATGTATGATGGTAATATTTGCACCTGCACCTAACAAGGATAATTATTTAGATAGGTACAAAGTAAAAAAAACTAAAATAAAATATACTACATCATCCTCCTCCTAGCGTTATTCCCGGTTGTGCCCTAAAGGAGCCCGGGGTCCGCTTGTATTCAAATATCATGCTTATATGCTAAAAATCAGGTCAATTTAATTACCTACCTTGTATTTTTTGCATTCCGCAGCATTAAAATTTGATCTCAGTATGCAATTTGACGCTTTGACGTTGATAGATAATAGTGATAAATTGATAATACATAAACGAACGAAAAATAATGGGTTAAATAATTTTAAACTGTTTCGGCGGTTCACAATGTTTCGACAGTTTAATAATAACGCGTGTAAGATTATAATTATAATCTGGCGGTAACATAGCTGTGCATTCATGGAATATTTCGCCGTGTTATTACGCCGGTTTTTCTTGTGGCAGAGGTTCTCTTTCCGAACCGGTGGTAGCTTATTGATATTCATAGGTGCTTGTATAGTTGAGATTATAGACTGTGACCGACTTTTTATAAAAATGTACCTAATTGGAATTTTAATATTTTTCCTTGGCTTTAGGAATGGACATCTTTGATGCAATTCGATCAACTTAAATAATCTCGACTTTAATAAATAACATCCCCGTGCGGTGTCGGTTTAGAGCACCACCCCCTTTCTTCCTGTTGGTGTCGTAAGTCGACTAAGGGAACCGGGTTGAAGTGTGTTGAGAGCGATGGGCTAGTCACATATCGATGGCTGTGTGACTCAACCTCGTATATGTTATTTTGGAGAAAATGTGATAATTATACAAAACTATTTAAAATGTTACAATTCACGTTACGACAAAAGCATTCAGCATAAAAAAGATTTATTTCGTATTTACGAGTATTTCGTCAAAACCCAAACACGTATTTGGTATTGAAATATTTGTTTATGGCACAACCTCGTAAATTGTTATACAAGTTTGCGACACAAATTTTTTAGTCATTAATGCAGAGTACCCAATACTACACACACACACACACACACACACACACACACACACACACACACACACACACACACACACACACACACACACACACACATTGCTATACACTTATACACGGTGCCCGTGAGCATTGCGAGAGATTTTAACAGGATATTTCTGACCATATTTTAAGTTAAAAATGTTAATTAACGTCTGCTAAATTCGGCTCGGTTTTAGAGATATTTCCATTTTTGTATAAAAATGTTGTAATGAAATCTCCAGTATGAAACGCCTTTATGATTGCGACGTTGCGAGACTTAACCAACTAATAACTTGACTTTTAAAAGTCAAAGCCAGTTCTGTCACTATGAGTGTAAAGTCACTACTAAAGGCACGTTTTACTAGAGTAGCAACTATTATGTATGAAAATCTGAACAAAAAAAAAAGTTATAATTAGATCTAGGTTCACATAACATTTATTACTCTTTATAACCTCTGGAATTCGTGGTTAAAATCTCTCGCAATGCTCACGGGCACCGTGTATACGAATGATACAACTATTTATTCGAATGATAAAATGCCGTGCGTGCCTTGAAATATACCACAGAGGGCATTTTATATAAATTATCGTTTGACGATGACTGGGAGGCTCTGCCCCGACGTATGATCCCAATCACGGTTTCAGCAGATAATGATATTCGACAGTTGTATCAAGCACAACAGCCTATAACGCGTCGAAAATGATGATCTACAATCATTAAAAATGGTGATATATAAAGATTACCACCCTTTTTTTGACAACCTTCCATGTGAATAGTAAGCTGACTTAGCTAAAAAAATATTTATAAAAAAAGGAATCCTGTCATGTTTATGTCATTATCATAAAATCTCGCCAGAAGAATATCAATTGGAAGAAGTGTATTAATTTAATTAAAATGTGTTTTTCAGTTGTAGATTACCTGTTCAAAAGAGAACACGGACTTATTAACTCTCACATGTGTGATAAACTAAACAAATATAGAAAAAAAAGGAGACCTTTGAAGTAAAATGGTTTGGGGAAGATATAGAAATCATCAATGGCCAGCCACTAAGGGAATACATGGCAATACATTACAACTATTCCTATGGCGTAAAATGGTGTATTAATTTTAACACTTTACATATAGTCCTATTTCCCCATAGACCTTTGTCACCGGGCGAAGATGCTAAATATTCTAATTAATAACATGTAGAAGTGCATTTTTTTGTCATAGCACTTTTAGTTTGAGGAGAAGACCAGTTTTGTTCTCTTACATTATATTAAAAATATATAAACCTTGCAAATTACTGTTTTATTAAGTATATATAAGAATTCAAAAACTGAAACTTGATCTGGCCTGTTCACTTTTTCTGAAATATATGTAATCTAAGTGGTACTGGAACACAATTTTCATGTGCTCTAAAAGCTAAAAAGGGGTAGGCTTTTTTAAATATAAGGGGTGAATGTATGTAAAGTATGTATGTATAAATAGCTTTGACTTTGATTCATTTCCGTGGCCCCCAGTGTATTGTTAGTCCGCTTCACGCGTACCGTTCCCGCGCGATATATTGCAGTCGCCTCGAAATATGGGCGAAACTTTATTTTTCCAGCGAATTGTTTTTTCACCCATTAAAACGTAATTGAGTCGGACGCCATCGCGAACGTATGAGGTTATGAGGCTTAATGTACTCTTTAACATAAATACCTACTTTGACAGTTCGAGAATATACTGTAGCCTAATGGATTTTAAAATAAAAACTCTTGAATTATGAGACTGATTATTAGAAAAAGTAGGTAGGTACCTAATCATTTAAACTCAAAGAGGGTCTGAGTAAGGGCATCTGATACCTCATGAGAAATATATAAAAACTATGTACATATAAATTGAGACGAAAACAGAAGTTTGTATGCTGGGGTAGTTTTTTTTATACCACGTCGGTGGCAAACAAGTTTACGGGCCGTTTGGTAAGCGGTCACCGTAGCTAATGGACGCTTGCAAGTCAAGGGGTGTCACACGCGTCGCCAACCCTTTCAAAACATATAATTCCTTTCAAGAAGAACCCCATATTGGCAGTCTCTCAGGAAAACTTCGGCACCGGTCATTTCACAACCGGAGGAGAAATTTATCGGAAATCGTGCCGTACGCGATCATTTAGGTTCTAGAGCAGGGATACAGCGGATGCGGATTTTGGGATCAAATAAAAACCACGTCCATTTTATGATATCACGCAATCATCAAACACGTTGAGACTAAATTACAATCATAGCGAACCAATTAAAAGCGCGTTCGGTCTTGGTCACAGAAGCGAAATGAAGCTTTCTTTTCTAATGGCGAAAATATCTGAAACGCGCGCAGGTAAGCGTTCTTTCTTGTCGTGAATTGCACTACATCCGCATCCGCAAAGAACTCGGCATCGATTTTTGCGGATGCGGATGCGAATGTCTGCAACATCCCTGTTCTAAAGTATGAGGATGAATGCCCTGCCAGTGCCAAGGAGCGGTACTGACTGTATTTTTTACAATATAAGAATTAACTGATTTCATCTCCAGCATGGCAAGTGAACAACAAGCCAGGCCGAAGTGCAGGTAATTACAGCATAATGAGCATCATCAGTGATTGCTTTACTCTTGACCCGAAGTCGTTAAGGATTTCCACCGGTTTCTAAGGCAATTAATATTTAACTGCTTTACAGTAAGTATTGTTCAGCGTTTTTATGGTTATAAGTAGTAGAAATAATACAAAATACCACAATGACGCTTCACAGCTTAGGTATGATTACTGTGATCTATGAACGCTTAGTAGCCTTCATAATTATTGTAGCTTCAACCATTCATGGTGCTGAATCCATATCCATACTTCCATACTAATATTATAAATGCGAAAGTGTGTCTGTCTGTCTGTATGTTACCTCTTCACGCTTAAACCGCTGAACCGGTTGCGATGAAATTTGGTATGGAGATAGTGTGAATCCCGGGGAAGGACATAGGCTAGTTTTCATCCTGGAAATCACCCCCTAAGGGGATGAAATGGGGGGTTGATGTTTGTATGGAGCTGCGATATAAACGATTTCCACGCGGACGGAGTCGCGGGCATAAGCTAGTATTTTATAAAGAACTAATGCGGAATGGCTACTATGGAAATTGAAATTGAGAATAGAGATCTATACAGAGACGTTATTGTTGCTGACATAAAACGCATGTGTAGATATTTTTGAAAGGTTGTCTGTATAGATGGGTAAGGCCGTTATTTCTTGTTCCTGATTAAGCAGTTTAAATCGTCTACATTTTAATCAATTCCAGTGTGTTACTAATATTAGTAATCCATTTATATCTATATTGAAGAACTCGGCTGTACTAGGTAGTAGGTACACTCAGCACCATAAATATATATACATTTTAGGTGGTCGGCAATGTGATAAGGTCAAAATAGCACATTTTACAACTAGTGTGAAAAGAATGTCTTTTTACCACTAGTACCGAGGTATCTTGCCACGAGCTGAAAGCGAGTGGCAAGACTCGGTACGAGTGGTAAAAAAGACATTTCACACGTGTTGTAAACGACGTTTTTTAATACTATTGCGAAAAATAATAAATTAATATATCATTGCGACAAAATATGCTTGCTTCGAAGTTATTTTTGAACGAACCCATACTTTACAAATGACACTGACAGTGACAACATACTATTGGAATCAGCGCCATCGGCCTCGAGTTGAGAAACTAAATTGACACTTGGCAGTTGACACTGACAGTATTCATAAGGATAAGGATAATATTTAGCTTGCCACAGCCCAATGCAGATAATTATAATACTGAAACGACATTAATTAGAACCTTTAACATTATCAAAACAGAAGTACAAGACATTACAGTATCTACAAACAGAAACAGATCATGCAACAAGAGTTTTAGTGCCAAATTTGTGATCTGCGACATGTGACCAAGGACACGTTTACAACTAAAATATCATGAATTGTTTGAATATTTGAAGACTATCAACGATAATTAGAGGTAAAAGAAACATTAAATCACATTATTAGTTATGTTTAAGGTTATTTTTTGAACAAGAAGCTGGTGAAATCTATAAATGTTACTAAATTATTAACATTTTGCAGGTCCCTAACAAATTGGCGGAAGGATAATATTCACTCAAAGCGGCTCCTAGGAAGTCAACCAGTCAATTACTATGTACTTACAACTGCTGCTCAAGTGCCACGTTGATGACCATGTTTAGAAGAAATGATGATTATGTTTAACATTACGACAAGAGAACTATATCAAATGAGGTCTAAGAAGAATTACTTGCTTTTGTGATTAAATGAGAATTAAAAAAATATATATTTGTATTAAAACAAGGTTGATATCAGAAATATTTTATTTTCAGTAATAATTATAGTTAATGGTACAATTAGTGCAGTTCATAGTTATGTTGTGAGTTCTTCCATGTAAATTAAGTGTCTGACTAGTCAGGCATGGTGTATTTTCAGGTTCCTGCTGTTGTGATAATTCCTGTGGGTCAAAGTTAGAGGGGCTATGTGTAATCCAAGTGTTGTTGGCACGTGACGGTCCTGGTTGGTTAACAGGGCTGGGTGTAACCAAAGTGTTGTTAGCATGTGACGGTCCTGGTTGAGGTTCAGTATTAACAGGTACATTAAGACCAGATTGGAATGTGGATGACGAAAATTCTGTCGACTCTTGCGACTTTACATTAATTGATTTTGCAATTGGTTTTCCAATTTTTAATTTGTTATCAATGGAGTTTTCTATGTATCCTTCTGCTACATTACTTGACCGCCAACCTCCATGCCTCTTCAAAGTTGTTATGTCTGCTCCTGAGTCGGCAAGTAATGTAGCAGAGGTTCTCCTAAATGCATGTCCGGTGTAAAGATTTGCATCAGGCAAATTTAAGTACTGAGCGATATCTCTCGGCATATTCCCAAACTTGTTTAAGCCTATTACCTGGGCAGTGCACCTTCCTCTTTGAAAATTCTGAAAGAAACGGTCACTTTTGCCCTTAGAAGACCGCAGACTCTGATATTTCTTGACTATTTCTGCAAATGGGCCGTCAATAGTGAAGGACCTGGGAATTTTATTTTTTGTATTTGGTATTTTGACAAGAAGTATGTCCCCATGTGTTTCTATATCTTTTACTGATACATTTGTGAGCTCTTCGCGTCTGCATGCGCCACAGACTCCAAATATAAGAGCAACCTATGAACAAAGTTACATATTTATTATATATTGTAAGACAATTGTTTATTTCATTCTATTTTTTTTAACTTCCTACTTTATTTTTAGAGTTAATTTACTTAAATTGTGTACATATTTTATTAGATTTATATTTAAGTTTATACCTTTGTAGCTAGATGTTGCTGATCTGGAGCTTCATTAATAAACGTCTCAATTTGTTCAGCTGTTAGTACCTTCGATTTTTTACTCTGAAATCCTGCACTTTGCCTTTTTAAGAAAGCAGTCAATCTGGTGTAAGTTTTTATATCTATGTCATGTTTTAACTTTATAACAGCTTTCAACATAGAATATTTTGACCATAATGTTGATGGCCGATAGGTTTCAGACAGCTCTTGAAAATAGGCCATCAAAACAGTCTCTGAAAAAGACTTTGCGTTATGTAAGGTTTTCCACTCGATAAATTTTACATTGACGGCATTATATTGGTTTTTAGATTTTTCTGGAATAACACAGTCATTGGCAATTGCTGCTCTAGCACGAATGTCTGGTGGTGTCATATCAATGTTTGAATCACTCATTTTCAATATTTTTTTATAACTTCTCGTACCAAATTATATATTTATATACGTTAATGTGTTTAAATAATGTTAGAAGTTATTTCAAAAGGGCGGGCTGATTTGCTTTTAAACTTTTTTTTTCTAGGCATATGCTTGTATCATTCAGCCAAATCAAAGAACGATTTTTAGGAAAGTAAATATTTCATACATAGATACCTAAGACAGAGTAGGCTATAAAATGCAAATTCTTAATATTTTTTCGTCATTTATATATTA
The DNA here is from genome assembly GCA_947578815.1 of Epinotia ramella. NCBI lineage: Eukaryota > Metazoa > Arthropoda > Insecta > Lepidoptera > Tortricidae > Epinotia > Epinotia ramella. Next base: position 1,511,216 of record OX388203.1, read on the forward strand.
ATGAATACTTTAAATAAATACTCCTAGTATTCGTAAGCGTTTTTAATTTCATAATTTCCAAGTAAAAAATCAAATATAAAATTACTGCGTTTCGAAAGTATAGTTTGGAACTAAAAAGTAAAAAGCACTAGTTCGAGAAATTGAGCTTCTCGTACGCTACGCAGCCACAAAAAGTACCACTTTTTGAGCAACTGTATTAAAAAGTGTATGATGTGTTATGAATTCAAGGATAGGACAAACGCCCGTCATTTTGAAAACTTAACCCTGTTCTGTACAGTAGAGACTTCCTAATGATATTTAGTTACAGATAAAATAATCTTTTAAAATTGTAAAGAAAATAAATACTGTTTTAAAAAAATTACCTGGGTGTCTTAGATCTACACTTACATCAAAGTTTCAAGCAATTTTAAATAGAAATCCTGATTATGTTACCGTAAACGAAATGCAGAAGAAAATAAACGCCGAGCCACAAGCATATTGGAAAAACAATATACCAATGTCAACAATTAGACATGCCCCAATGACGTCAGTAGACTGTGAACGCACTTTTTCGACTCATAAATGGGTCCTAAACTCACGTCGATATAGGCTCACAAGTGAAAATTTGGAAAAAAATGTGGTCATTCTTTTCCATTGGCGAAAGTGATTTATCGCCTTAATCATCGTCATTTGAATAATTTGTCACTGGAAACATATAAATTATGGTACTTAAAATAAATTTATAAAACATTACTTTTGTCCTTTGTTTTGTATTGTCACGAATAAACTATTCTTATTCTTATTTAGTACCTATTTTTTTTTATTAATATAAGGAAGTCTCTACTGTACAGAACAGGGTTAAGTTTTCAAAATGACGGGCGTTTGTCCTATCCTTGGTTATGATGCCGCATTTACCTACCTACTAAAGAATTTGCATAACGTATTTTTTTTCTTGTGTGACTGACATGGCCCTTTTTAGGGAACTCCGGATTGCGTCATCGAAGTTAATGTCGTGGGTCGTGGGAACGTTATATAATAACATTGTTAAATAGTAGATAGTAGATATGAGTGGCCGAAGAAAATTTGAATTATAGATTGAGCATGTTTCCCAACGAATGGACCGCATCGGCGCGTACGCAGTCAAATGAGACGTTAATAGATTTTCGATCTTTTTTAGTTTGAAATAAAGTTTACTTTTAAATGAAATAAATATGCGTTTATTTAAAAGATGTGGTGCGAATTTAAACTGTATTGTTTTGCGGTTAGGGTGTGTTGTGAATATCTATTTTTTTTTATAAATGTTAGGTTTACTTTAGGTCAACGGCGGAAGCTATGAAACTTACCTATAGGGGGAACTATTTAGTTATAAAACTTATAAACTTTCATAATTTCCACATACTCGTATTATTTTGTCTAAATGCGAGGTGAGTATATTTTCCCTTCGTCTTCGAGATAAATAAATAAAAGAAATTAGTATAATTATGCCTTATACAATTTTTCCAAAAGACTAAAGTTAAGTAAGTATATTTGTATATTTAATAATTGTATAGTCATGTACATAATAATTAAGATGTTAAAATATTTACAAGTCAGACCATAACGCTCTATAAGGGCACGTACCTTCATACAATTGACACGCACCTTTGAAACTTAGCTTGACTGATGTACGTGCAAACATTCCCAACTAATTACTGGTCATAATGTAGCCATAAATTATTTCGTTACAGTTATGCAAGTATATTCAGATTTTTTCAAAGTACTTAGGGTAGGTACTTACTAGTTTTCTGTAGGATTAGGTCCATTTGTGTTCAATCACTCAATCATTTATAATATTAGTATGGATAGATAGATATCCATACATACATACATACATATAATCACGCCTCTTTCCCAGAGGGGTAGGCAGAGATCACGGATCTCCATTTGCTAGGATACTTTTAGCCTTTTAGTAAGATTTCTCCAATTTGATCGGAGAAAGTTCGCCTAGGTCTTTCCCTTCCATATTAATATTATAAATGCGAAAGAGTGTCTGTCTGTGTCTGGCAAACTGTCGGTTACCTCTTCACGCTTAAACCGCTGAACCGCTTGAGATTAAATTTGGTATAATAATAGTTTGAGTCCCTAGGAAGGACATGATAGTTTTTACCCCGCAAATCACCACCTGAGGGGTGAAATGGAGGTGAAAATTTGTATGGAGCTACGATATAAAGGGAGTTCTAGTGGACGGAGTCGGGGGCAGAAGCTAGAGTTTATTATATCGAAATCCACTGAAACTAACCAGAATGAACACTTCCTCTTTTGGTCACCCTGTATAGCATTGAGTATTATGATACGAGGGGCGTCTGAAAAGTTCTAAGCCTAAGGTATTTCGAGGTTATATATGCGTTTATGATACTGGCCACTAGAAAGGCCATTTAAAAACAAATTATTAAAAAATAACATGTCACGTTTTTATTATTCTGTTTCGAGATATTCAACGGAAAAGTACATCATGTGTGAATTACCACGAATATTACGAAAATTGAGCACCGTGCTGTAATTAAATTCCTTACAAAAAGTGACAAATCACCGCAGTGTATTTGTGAGGAAATGGCTATTATTTACGGTGATTCAGGGCCTTCTTATGCCACAGTCAAAAAGTGGAGTCGCTTATTTAAACTCGGACGGGAATCGATCGAAGACGACCCCCGCTCAGGGCGGCCAATATCGGTAGTGACCGAAGAAAACGTAGCAAAAGTCAAAAAGCTGGTATTAGAAGATAGAAGAATGAAGCTTTGGCAAATAGCTGATGTCTTTGGTATTAGTAAAGAAAGAGTCGGAGAAATTTTACATGAACATTTGTACATGAGTAAAGTCAGTGCTCGTTGGGTACCGAAAATGCTAACGGCCTTCGATAAAGTACGTCGTGTGGAAACTTCTCGGGCGTTTTTAGAATTGTGCGAAGATGATTTAGATGAAGTTTGTTCCCGAATAGTAACTGTTGATGAAACATGGATCAGACAGTATGATCCGGAGTGTAAGTCTGAGTCGATGCAGTGGATTGAAAAGGGTGAAAGGCCGCCGAAGAAATTTAAAGTGCAAAAGTCGGCCTCTAAGTTAATGGCTACGGTATTTTGGGACTGTGATGGCATTCTTTTAATCGATTATTTAGAAAAAGGCTCTACGATAAACGGAACTTATTATGCAAATCTAATAAGACAGGTGCGACAAGCCATAGTTGAGAAAAGGCGGGGTAAACTAAGGAAAGGCATTTTGTTTTTGCAAGACAACGCACCCGTTCACACCGCTAATGTTGCGAGGCGTGCTCTGAAGGAAGTTGGTTTTGAGGAAATTGACCACCCACCCTACAGCCCAGATCTAGCCCCAAGCGATTATTTTCTATTCAATAATTTGAAGAAAGAGTTGAGGGGAAAGCGATTTAGAAGTGACGAAGAGATGAAGGCGGCTGTACAGGAGCATTTTGAAGGGCAAAATAAAGATTATTTTTTTAATGGCCTAAAAGCACTGTATAAAAAATGTAAAAAATGCATTGATTTAGGAGGAGACTATATTGAAAAATAAACACGAGTTCATTTTTGTAAATAGTTTTTTTCTATCTTAGGCTTAGAACTTTTCAGACGCCCCTCGTATATGTGTCTATGGAAGCTAGACTTATGGTCTTAAGACGAATGCACCGGACCGATAGAAACCAACGTTTTTTGTGATAATTACTTACTCGTGGTTGATGACCTTATAAAAGCTAACTTTAGCCAAGAAACTATACCTGCTATAGCTATTTAGTTGTTTCTATTTATAACTAGCTACCCGCGAGGCTTCGCCCGCGTATTTCAAAGATCACAGACAAACCCGCCGGATAAATCAGTGCATATGTCCATCCAGGAAATCCATTCTATACGCAGGTGAAACGGTTTTTTAAATCGGATAAATAGTTCCGGAGATTACCCAAAACATACAAACTTACAATGCTGTGTTACAATGCAATATAAGTGTTGACTTCGTCCGCGTGGAATTCGTTTATATCATACCGCCGTACAAACTTCCACCCCCCCTTTCACCCCTTAGGGGATGACTTCCAGGATTAAAAGTATAATACATCCTACCCCGGGATTTATACCTACCTTTCATCACAATCGGTTCATCGGTTTAAGCGTGAAAAGCTAACATACAGACAGACACACAGACAGAGTTACTTTAGCATATAATAAAACTAGTTTCCGCCCGCGACTTCGTCTGCGTAGACCCGGGATAAAAACTATCCTATATTTTAATCCAGGCTATAAACTATCTTCGTGCAAAATTTCATCCAAATCGGTTGAGCGTGACATCCAAACATCTAAACATTCGCATTTATAATATTAGTGTAAGTACGTAAGTACGGATTTTCGTAGCTATCTATCGGATAAGTTCGTGGGTAATTATGTATGTCTATGCTGTATAATGTCAAAGATCAACATAGCTCGACGTAGAATTGAAATGCTAATTTGACCCCAGATTTCGTAAAAACTATTCAGGATCAGAGGCTCTAGTATAAGTTTTACCGAAACAAAACGTTACGACCGCGTTTGCGTTTAGCTGTCAAATCCCATACAAATTGAGGGTAAAACGCAAACGCGATCAATATGTTAGTTGTTCACAAATGAGCTGTTAGACGCCGTGTGGAGACGTGCCGAAGCCCTTATAACTGTTTGTACGAATTAAGCCTACTCACATACTAGCGCGACCTGTCCGCAACGGTTAATTTAGCTGTCAAATTTACTATTGACCGCCACCGCAGGCCGCGTCAGTGTGCACCCAAAAGGTCTCCATTGTATAATATGTACTTAACTTTTTAATACTTGTAGCAAATATATAAATGTAGAGCAAGCAAGATATTAACTATTTTATGTCAATCACATTTCTAAATTGATATGCAACACACTTATTATACCTAAGTGCGTATCGGGCCACGCGCAGGGTAGAATTCCGTAGTTCCTGTCTGTCTTAGTTACATGTCGACACGCGCGCTTTAACTAAATGGTTGCGTCGTCGGCCGAATTTGTACGAGAGTTGGCCTTTCTAAGAACTTTTTAAGTTGATCGACTATTACTCGGTAACTAGTTATGCCTACTTAGCCCTGATAGTTTTCCTTTTAAATTCATTATATGTACAGTCGACTACAAAGAGATGTATCCATACGATGTTACAAAAATATGTATACATGGACTTTACTACCATAGTAATAAGATATACATACATAACTTTGTAACATTAAAAAACATACTTATCTTTGTAGTCGACTGTACTACTGCCACGATTTTTTTCACATTCCCAGTAGTAGCCATTTAGGGCATTTAGCCGGCAGGGGACACATACTCGAACAAAAATTAGGGCTTTAAAGCTAAATATCTCGCAAACGAATCACTGCGTTGAAAAATGGTTTTAATAAACCCATAATATTTTTAACAAGCTATCAAACGACACGCCACACTATTATATCCTCACTTTATGTGTAGGGGAAATACCCTAAGGGGAGTTTTTGTCGGCGTGATTGATTTATATACCCATGCTTAATTACAGTTTTCTAGTAGTAAGGGTTACTGATCTAAGCTGAAGACGGACGGACAGACGGACATGGCGAAACTTCCTTGTTAACTACGGAACCCTTTATGTTAATCCATAAGTCGATGAACATTAACAAGTCATAGTTCCATCAACGTCATAACAGACGTCAAAAGCAAGATTTACGTCAACTGCAAAAAAAAATTGAAGAAACATAATACAGAATGAGTAGTCAACCGGAAAAAACACGGGTGAACGGACTTTAAACAAAATAGAGGAGAATTCCTCGATATGATTCCGATTCACTGCCGCAAAAACACACACAATATGTGTCAATTGTATTGTATGTTTACTCCTTTTGTCTCTGTGTGTCTTTTGTGTAGTTAATAAATGTCTTCTTTCTTTCTTTCTATGATGACATACAATAGGTACAATACGAATATTCTTTACTATCAATAAGTGACATGTAATATTTAGATTATGAGTAAATGTGTATGAGTATGAGTATGAGTATCACTTGTATCAGATTGAGCTTTAAATTAGCATACAATGGTAAGTTCGGTTCTGTCACTGAACTGATGTTGTGGACAGAAAGTCACACCTAATTACTACCACAGATTGATACAATAGTTACCCCGTTACTTAGTAAATAAATATGAAAATTAAGAACAATCTTCACACCATTCAATTAAAGCCAACAAGCTTCCGACTATATTAAACGGATATTCAAAGCAGCTTTCATGATCAAGACTCAAACTACTTCAAAGCACACATACAATATTAGTTTGAAGGCATTCGAACGTCCAAACTTGCCGGAGCGCCTACATTGACTCGCATAGCAAAGTTTGCGTCCAGCTACTGCTATATTAAAACGTCAGGCGCTTTGTGAAATGTGATGCATTGGCACATCCACGGCACATCGGTGTTTTAGTTTATTTTGCATTGTAATTGTGCATAACTAAATTAATCAGCAACACACAAACAAACATTTGCTTAACAACATGCACTACAAGTGATTGGAACTAAAGTGTAAAACTATATACCAGTGAACATTCTAACTAAAAGTTTATATCCACTACAGATAAACTTAAGACAGGCAATAATAAAGTTAACGGAAGGAATAAAACGGAATCTTATTGATTGATGCGATAAATTGCATCAACCAATTCAATTTGAAACTAATCTCTATACTTCAGTACTTTGAGTCCTGGGTCTATGCGACTAAAAGTAACAACTGGTTTAGAATAAAACTAAAATTTATCGCGGTCAATGCATGCAGCAAATGTAAATTTGACTTCAATCAATAAGTTTAGGCTGAGGTCCCGCTAAGTTTCGTTGTATCTCTTTGTCATTCTTTACCTTGTCGCAAGATTTTCTTTTTTTATTTGTAGCAACTAATAACTGCAACTATGTAATATTTTTTAAATTAAGTTTTTGCTATAATTTGTGATACATATTGGAAACTATAGGTCTGATTTGTACTTAACTAACAAGTAATAATATACTTTTGTATGACCGTTTGTTTCATAAAATAAATAAATATACGGGTTTTGTTAGAACAGCATTCCCAGATCATTACAAGTATTAAATACCTATCGGCTGTGGGCTGTCTATTGCTGTCAAACAATAATTATGTAATAACAGACATTGAGATACGGGAAGCTTTAAAAGCGAAGATTAATTTCAATATCTTCTTTGAGAAAATGGAAGCGCTGTAACTATTTAGGTTGTGGGTTGTTACCTGAGTCACCTACGGGTATACATGTGCTTATATGATCAAGGCGTCAACAAGTTACCACATCGTCCTAGTATCTTCTAGTAAGAAGGTGCACTAGCTATTAACAACTCGGTTTCGTAAGGTGCACTACTAACAAAATTATTGCAAGCCAACATAAGCAGCATTTTCTGTAATGTTTCAAGATGATTTTTTATAATTTTGAAGTAATTTTATTTTAGAAATAATCAATTCTTACCTACCTTCCACTCAATTGCAAGTTATGTATATTGTAAGTCAAATGAAAAATGCAAAAACGAGCAACTACTTACCGAATTTTAATATAGATTTAATCGTGAAATTTAGTCGATTGAAATTAAAACTAATTTAATTGTTAGTCGAACATTCTCACAACTAATTCAATCGCAACTAAATTAATCGCGATTAAAAAATAAAGATTGATATTTTTATTACCAAAAAAAATAATCGATTAATGCCCATCTCTGGTCAAAGGTTAGCTGGAAGAGATCCGAAGAAGTTCGCCTTTGTACGTATTTTAATCTTATGTATCATGTTTATGTTTTAACCTGTGTACAATAAAGTGCTTACATACATTAAAAAAATCTACTTCGAGTGCGCGCGAATACTAACTAAACTAAATACATCGAATACAGCTCAAATCGTGCGCATGCTAGCATTCCAGTAACACCCCGTTCACACTGCGTCCGTTTCCGTGTCCGGGAGGCATCCCTCTTTTTCTCGCTTGCGATGATTCGCCCGAGTGCGAAAGAGACGGATGCCTCCCGGACACGGAAACGGACGCAGTGTGAACGGGGTGTTAGGTGTCAAAACAAACAACAGCATGCGTCAAGTGTTCCCGGATATATTCCCGTTTTGTATGGGAAATTGTGTCAGCCCTGAATTCTTGGTACCGATATTCAGCAATATTCCCGGGAACGGAACAGGGAACTCTAGTCTCATGCCAGCTTACGTGAGAGCGCGTCTCGTAGCGCGGTCGCGAGTGACGTCAGCGTGTTCCGGAGTTCTGGGTGGTGGCGCTCGAACATGCTTACATCTAGACAAACACTGTGATGAGATGGGAGTTTGTGTAAGGAGTTAGTTTAGGAATTAGTTTCAATGTGTAAGGAGTGTCATTGGGAATAAGGTTAATGTTTTGGGCAGCTATAGCTACCTACAGCTACTTGTACCTATTGAAGACACAGAGTAAAGGTGAGATGCAATAAGGAGACCAATTGAAATAACTTGCACAATTGACAACATTTCATTTTATAAACACTTCAAAATGAATATATGATTAAAAATCATACTGCCCCCTGAACACTATACTGTATTTATAAAAAATATATATAGCAGTTAAAAAACAATTGAAAATATGGTCTAATTTTACCCATTCAACGATAGTTAATGGATAGCCTGTGCCTTATCTTATGTTACAGAAAAAAAAAAGGTCTGCTGTCACAAATATGAATTTGACATTGACGTAGATTGTTTACTATCGATGTTAACGACTGTAACCTAAGGAAGTAAAATAAAATTAAAAGATTCTATATTATAGAAACCCGCATGGATCGACGAGGTGTATACTCCTCCTAAGTACACCAAGTATTGTTTCGTGCCAAGTTGTAACAATGACTCTTTGAAGAAACCGGACAAACATTTCTTCCATGTACCGTATAAAATAAAGCGGAGTGGTGTCGAGCAGTAATTCCAAAGATCCGTGTGAATGCAAGGTGTCGTATTTATATAATGCAGTATCGGTATCCATTATCACAGCCAAATTCGTCGATAAAATCGTTTCTTTTTAACAAATAGTACAATTTAAACAAACAACACACCACATACCTACTCCAGTGACAATGGCAAAGTCAGATGTCATTGTCAATGTCAGATCACTTTTTTTTTCGATCGTGGTAAGACTAAGGTAAAGGCTATTCCTGCGTAGAATTGGAGTTACGCCCTTTTAGAATAAGTAAATAATGAAAAATTAATAACAAATTAAATACGAACCCTAGAGAAATAAATAAACTATCAGCGTTTTGTCTTTTTAAACCAAATACACAGAACCAATAAAATTTAGGGCTCAAAAATATGAAATGTTGTCAATTTACGTTGGTAATCGGTCTAGGATACTTTGCGTGATTTCTCAATGGTATAGATCTGTCGTGATCTGACTTTAACTAATCGATTGGACACATTAGCTATTAATTAACCTCATCATCATCATCATATCACTCGAAAGACGTCCACTGCTGGACATAGGCCTCCCCCAAAGAGTGCCAAAGTGACCGGTCCTGCGCCACCCGCATCCAGCGGACTCCCGCAACCTTTGCCAGGTCATCAGTCCACCTACCCACGCCGCGCCTTCCTAAAATATTTTATGACCCTTATGACCTAAAATATTTTAGTCCAAAAGGACGACATTTGCCCTTGAGATTTTACATGGTGACTGCCATAATCATGAGCAGTGAAATGATTAAAATTTATTAACTTTTATTACGTGTAGCCGAAAGTCTTAGGAATAGAGTTACTCGTAGTCCAATATATAACTGAAACATTAAAATCTCAGCTTATCTTCATAATAATATAAATAAATGAAGCTTGTGGTTTCCACTTCGTTTCTACGAAACTTTAATGACTAGCTAGTCTAGATAGTCAGTACTGGTACCTATAAGTATTGATGATGAAACCCATCGCAGCAAAATTCTCAGCAGTGTGCTGCCGATGGCCTACAGTTGCTTAAGATCAGTCACGGACATTCTAAAATATACGTAAAATACCTATTTATTGTGGTTGAGGTTCAGTTTAGGTACATTCTCTTGAGTTAGATTATAATTCCTAAGCTTACAACAACACAGGCGTAGTCTTCAATTATGGATCCTGAATGACATTGACGAATTTAGTTGTTCAATAGAATAGTTTGACGACCAGTTAGCCTAGTGGGTAGTGACGCCTACGAAGCTGAAGGTCCTGTGGGTTCGAATCCCGGTAAGGACAAATATTTGTGTGATGAGCATGAATATTTGTTTCTGAGTCTTGGATGTTTTCTATGTAGGTATTTAAATATTTTCTATCTATTAAATATATCGTTGTCTAGTACCTATAACACAAGCCTTATTGAGCTTACTACGGGACTAGGTCGATTTCTGAAAGAGTGTCCCACAATCCAAAAAAAAAAAGTCCTGGTTAAGTGACTAAAACCTGTTTAATTCTCGGTAACAGCATTATTTAAGCTTTGACCAATAACTGTTCTCAAGAAGAACGACCATAGAAAGCATCGTCATAAACAAATACTTTGGCGATATCACAATATATTCTATTATCACACAGGCACACACGTGGGTACTTACATCCATTCCAGGATACCAGAATACTATAAAAGGGCCATTTTGGTCCGTGTAAATAAATCAGAAAATTCCAGTCTGCAGCTCAAAATGACCTACACACAACTCTAATGTCAGGAGAATAAGGACTGTCTAGAATAGTCTAGATCATTTTGAGCGTGTTATTTTGCGTAGCTACTTCTGCTGTAGAATCTCATGACATTGGGTATGTTGTACAAAGTATAATATAGTACAGGGATGATAACGGTTCCTAGAATACACTTCCACTACCTCGCACTCTCTGGCGGCCCCTTGCCTCCTCACTTTTTTCGTTCAACGTCTGTGGTAAACAAATGAAACTGAGTACTCACAGGCAGGATGGTCGTAGAGCGGTGTCACGCTAGCGGCCTCCAGCGGCCCCCCGGCCAGGCGCGCGGAGAGGTTCTCCAGGAACTCTCTGACGCTGCGCAGCTCGCGACCCTCCGGCCCCAGGCTCTCGGGGGCTTCGCATTCCTCCTCTGAAAATTAAAAGAAAGTGGTCACTAACTAAAGTTTTAACGAAAGTTTTCGGGAGAACTATAAGGTGCTTCCAAATTAGATACCAATACCTACTTTCAGAGCTGATAGTAGGTACTCGTCCTTAGAAGTAGACTTAAGTAAGTATAAAACTAATTTATAGTTTATGTTATGTTAGGTTTTGGAGAAAATTAGGAAAACAACTGTGCCACGTAATAACACCCAGTTAATTAGATTATCAGAATTCAACAATTAAGACTTCTTTGATTATGTCATTGATGACAAACAAGGACGCTCACTTTACTAGACAGAAAGTGATAAGTGATAAGTGATAACCACCTTGCACAGGATGTTTTTTTTTTTTTTTCTTTTTTTTCTAAATTCCTATTAAAGTAAGTAAGTGATTACCACCTTATCAGTCAAATTAACAGTTTTTTTTTGTTAATTCCTATTTAAAGTAAATTAATTTGATGTAAGTTAACATCTCTTAAATTATTGGTACTTAATTTGTTAGCACCTTATATATGCTCCGCTACTTTACTACGCTTATATAAAATCCAGTAGCGCATATATTATGCTATTATACTTCACATAATAGGTGCAGAATCAAATTATCACACTCCCATAGAAACTTCCACTCACCTTTCGACCTCTAGGCGGGATGATTCATCAGACATGAGAACGATAATAAGTTCGTAGAATGGGTCACAAGATGACCCTGGGATAGTTCGTGAAGAAAATCTTTGGAGACTCATCTATCCAGTGTATATGGTCCTCATGATACTCCACGTGTTCCATGATGATTTGTCTTGAAGACACGAGCCATTAACGCTAGCGTTATGCAGCTTAGAAGATTTGCGTTAGCTCTGACGGTTCGAGTCTAACTCTAAGACCCGGTACGCACTAAGCGGCTAGCCGCGTGCGGCTTGCCGTGCGGTTGGACAAAACATATGAAACCGCAAACGCAAAACCTCTACGCACTAAGCGGTTGCCGCAACCGCACGTGGCTAGCCGCTTAGTGCGTACAAGGGCTTACTCAAAACAATGATCACTGGTACTGACCGATCTGCTCCAGCTTGTCGGTGCTGATGGACCAGGGCATGAGGCTGATGGCGCGCTGCACCTGCTGCAGGAACCAAGCGCCAGACTCGAACTTCACCGGCCTGGAATCAGGAAATAATAAGGGTGTAGACACTAGATAAAATAATCAATAATGTAATTTTCTAGAAAAATAATAAAAATGTAGTCAAATGGAGAAAAAATCAACGCAAGAGGTTAAATCATCACGAAGTTATAAGTATCCAAAGTTTTAAGAAGGGGTATGTTCTGTCCCTTTTTCGTAAAACGCAACTTCATATGACTTCATTAGAAGACGGCAAAGTGCCGTGTCCCATCGTGTTCGGCGCCGCCGGCGACGCGGCCTGCCGAGCGCGCGGTTCGCTCTGCGGCAGCCTCGCATATTGTGACGTCACACACTGTTTGCGTTTTCTCTCTCTAACAAGCAATAGTAAAACGGTTGTAGCTTCGTAATTCTTTGAGATATCTGAATGGGATTGTCGTCACTAGGCATATTTTTTTGCCTTCTTTCTTTTGGAGTAATAACAATTTTCGAGTACACCCGTATTAGGCTCATTAGTTAAATTACACATCTTGCGATTGGTCACAGTTACGGACAGACACGCAGCTATGGGTATTTCTGCCTCATTCTAACTATAACTGCGTCTCTGGGGTTGTTGTGACGAATGACATCGTTTGTAATATAGTCCAGGCAATGAACTGACAACTTGTATGGAAAAAATGTCAATTTTGGAAATAATTTATAATAGCTCATTTTTTATGTATAACGGATATATTATCAATTAAATAGTTACCCAGCGACAAAATGCGGCAAAATTTCAGACATCGAAAAAATGATAAGTGGCTTCTAAAAAGTCAGTAAAAATATTAATAAATGTTTTTGACTTTATTTTGGTTCACTTACATTTGCTTTATAATATTTAAGATAAATCGTACAAAAAAAGATAATGCATGCTTCATTTAAATCTACATAATTACTTCCGGGTGGAAAGTTTGTCGGATTCTTGACTAAATCATCTTAGAATAACATTTTCATATGAAATCAACAAAAAAAACGCTATTATAAATTAATGTTTTTCAAAACCGTATTTTGCCTGGAGTAATATGGTAATACGTAGGGTAGGAAAGTTACACCTTTTCATTTAAAAACAAAAGGGTAGTCATTGACACTTAACACGTTACAATACAATACAAATACACTATATCGCACAACTCAATAAAAATAAAAGAACATAATGAACACAAGTAGAGGCAAACAAAGGCGGTCGTATAGTTAGAGAGCGATCTCTTCCGTCAATTGTAGCTCATTTACCTTTCGGGCTGCCGGTTGTGGAATGCTTTGAAGTTGCATATAAGGTGTGCAAAAACTCCCTATTTTCAAAAATCTGTTGAAACAATATGATCGGTCTCTCGCTTAAGTTGCGTTTTATGTATTGTATGTATCTATTTTGTATGTATGTATGGTTGTATTTATGTCTGAAAGAAACTAAAACTGAAAGTCAACATTTTTTTTTTCATTGCAAGCCCACGTGTGGCACATCAATCGATAGGCCTTTCAAAATAAATATAAGGTATCTCAGCAATTTTTTTGATTACTTAATCAATATCTTTATCTTATCTCTGACTCTATTCACTTGAATAGAGTCGGAGATAATCGCCCTGAAAGTCACTAAAATTGTGTCCCCTCCTCTAATTTTTGAACCGTGTATTCTAAAAATATGAAACAAATCATGGATATAGCTTATTAAATTCTTTCAGCGACAACTGTTTTGAACAAGATCGGTTCAAAGGTTTTTGAGATATTTCTAAAAAACTGCCTTCCTTAAAGAAAAGGACGTAAGTGCGATAAGATTTCAGTAACGACACGACCTTATTATTATTAAAGTCACACGTCCAAGTTGTGGTCTGGGGTCATTCGAAACTGGAGCATGGACTGACCATTGTGGAAGTTCGGATTCCTAAAAAGCAGGTGCTATTCATGACCCATCATTTGGGGCACTCGTAGAGGTAACGTGTTAAATGTTGTCTTGAAATAATATTGAGCGTGTCTTGTGCCGGAAGGATCCTGACGCTAAGATCCCGATAAGGCCCGCGGCACACATCAGGATCATCCAGCATTTGCGCGGCCCTTTATTGATATCTATATCGTTCTGATAAGTGTGCGAGTGCGAGAGTAACGGATGTCTTATGTAAAAAGTGATAAAATGACAACCCTCTTAGGCCCACAGGATTCATTGTGTTGACAGCTATAGATTAACGTAGGTACCTCACTCAATAGGTCTACAGTCTCCCCCGCCTGTCGTAGAAGGCAACTAAAGGGGGGCATCGGGGTCGCAGTGTTTCTGGCGGGGGCCGGGCCACTCGCCTTAAAACCCCAGGGAAGGCGACGACCATCTTTTCCACCCTATGACGAGCCAAACGTGGCGAGGCGCGAGGTGGGCTCCGTTCAGAATGAGATCATACAGTCCTCCGCATGAGAGCGCAGATCATGCCGGCCGCCGTGGAGTATTTAGTGGATAGAAATACCACATAACCCAGTCATCCCCCGGTGATTTTCTCCAAAAGGTTCCTCAATAACCACAGCATATCCTCAACAACTCTGGTGAGCTTAAACCGACAGTTACCTATGACGGGCACAGATGCAAGGCACGGGGCCGCCGCAGGAGTCGCCGCCGCATCGGGCGCAGATGTCCCGGCTCGGGGGCAGGCTGCGGGCCCCCTCGTTCCTGAAACAATCACAACACTCAATAAGGCATCCGTTCCAAGCTTGACTTCATCATCGATGAAGGTTTGACCTGAACTTATGTGAATAGGAAGCATAAAAAGTTCGAAACGTATCCCGACATTCCTGACTACGGAAATCAAGCTGAAGAATAACCGTTTTTTAATACACAAGGTAGCCTTTCTCACCCGG
Organism: Epinotia ramella; assembly: GCA_947578815.1. Classification (NCBI taxonomy): domain Eukaryota; kingdom Metazoa; phylum Arthropoda; class Insecta; order Lepidoptera; family Tortricidae; genus Epinotia; species Epinotia ramella. The sequence goes on from OX388203.1 coordinate 1,526,295, forward strand.
AGCATATTTACGAATCGATTGGCAACTAATTTATCAAAATAAGTTCAGTATCTTAAACGCTACGGTGGAACAACAAACAGTATGTGTCAGTAGGCAGTGTAAATTATCCGGGCGACCAGGCGCCTGCATTGTGCAACGCAACCAAACTTGCACCTGATCTGTGAAATGACACAGATTACACCAGCGGAGACACTAGTAAATAAACGCTGATTAACAGAGTACAAACAGCAACGCACTGACCAGCATGGCTGGCACATGACGGTCGCGCTATCGTGGCGAGATAGACTATCCCTTTATTTATAGAACGCTGAGAAAGAGACGGATAGTCTCTGTCGCCGCGACACAGCTCGTGGGTCGTCCTGTGATAGCCGGATCTTACGGATCTGTATTAAGGTTTAAAAGGGCATCCTATCGCAATCACTTTTAATTTCACGAATGTCCGAATTTTCATTTCGGCAAAAAGCCTTATTTTCGTTAATCTCAAATCTTTGACTTTTTTAAATACTTACCGTGGAGAAACCATTACGTTAAAAGATCTGAGGCTCTAGTATAAGTTTTACCCAAACAAAACTTTACGATCGCGTTTGCGTTTTACCCTCAATTTGTATGGGATTTGACAGCTAAATGCGAACGCGGTCGTAACGTTTTGTTTTGGTAAAACTTATACTAGAGCCTCAGGTTAATCTCATAATTCATAATAGTCCTGAAATTTTCATAATTTTAAAAACAGCTTTAAGGACAAATTAAATCGTTGGGAAACCATTCAGTGATTCAGGTATAACCGGTAAGCTAGATATGTCGTTGTGTAATGAGGTCAAATACCACCGGAGATATGTCACCGGAGAGCAGATTCAATACTAAATTTACTTCTTTCTTACGTTAGCCCCTTCAACCTTTAAAAAAGGATGTACCTATGTTTTGGCTTTTCTGCCACGGGCATGACTAGTTCCCAGATAGCTCAGCTTTGCTCTGACTAAAGCTTATGAAAACACGAATCTGTATCTATAGGCAGTGTAAATTCTCCGACGACCAGTCGCCTGCATTGTGCAACGCGTAACCGGAGTTGCAGTTGATCTGTGCAATTACACAGATTATAGCAGCGGAAGCACTAACAAGTCACGCTGCAAACTGAGTAAAAAGTGTGTGCATTTATGAAATTTGTAACAGTAACGGTGCAAGTCATTCGGCTTTCTTTACGTATGACAATCAGGGATTTATTGTGTTGGGCTAGGTCAATCAACATGTTGTGTTCCGATCAAAGCTGATGAGAGGATTGAACAGCCTTTTTTAGAGGTTTTGTAGCTCAAATTATTTTCGGTGAACGGATTAGATATTGCCAGGCCACCTTTATGCACGGGAAAACAGAGCGGCTTCATCGGCAGTAATGTCGCTACCCATCAGAGTTGGCATAAAATTTGTACGTAGTGCAAGTGTCAGTGGTTCAAAAAGTTCGTTAGAGTCGGCATTTACACGTTGTAGGAATGACCATTTGAATTGGGCAGCTTTAGTAAGTGCTGTGTAAGCTGCTTGGGGGAGTCCTTACAGATATGTGTTAATTTCTCGATTATTGAAATAAATTGCTTCACTTTGTTTCTTATAAAGTCTTCTTTTTCTTTGCCTATGTAACTACCAAGGAAAGGTGAACCTGTGGTGATGGTAATGTTAGTTCCTTTAAAAATCTGCTGTGCTTTCTTTTTGTCCGTTTCAGTTACAATAAGGATAGTTTTTTAGGTTGAGGGAAGTATCCATATGCCGGTCCTATGTTGCAGATCTGTTCCCACCATTTACGAAGGCTTTTGAAGTTTCCCTGGACCGATGAGTCATCAGCATACCATGTCTGGACTGTTTTTTGTTCTTTTTTTAGTTTATTGATTATGGGTAATGTTGCGAGAGCATATTTGTATAACTTATGTAAATTCAATAACAAATTTGTATGCCTACCGGCGAAACATAGCGCTCCCGCATTGTTTGTACCATCATATACTTGTCACCTATGTTTACAAATAAATCACTTTGACTTTGACTTTGATATAGTGTGCATTTCGTTTGCGAGACGACATTGTTACGCAGTGACATGCAACCTATCCCCTCTGCAATCACTGGATGACTGAAGCCTGTCAAGCCTGCCCGCCACACACGTTCAAGCGAACAAACAACCGAGCGGCAAAAATATCAATTTTCATATATCAAAATTTTGCTTGCGCAGGCAAACAGTCATGTCATACACACGTTCAGTCGGTTATAACCTAGCGTGTGTGGCCGGCTTAACAGATGAGCTATTTGTCACCCTGGTTTGTAAAGCAAGATTCCAAGCAAGTGCACTGCCTAAATTCTCTAATACTGATCGATACTACTTTCTGTGAGTGAAAGAGCGAGCGTTGCGAACGAAGGGAAAAATTTGCGTCTGGGAACACGGGACTAACGTCGTACGACCGACACACCCACCCAGCTGGAGGCTCGCCAAATGACAGGATCACCCTCAGAAGAACCAAGACTCTAGTCACTACGAGTTCCATAGTCACTCGTTCTCCGGTTGTTCTCCTCCACAGGACGCATTTCTCGACCGATTCTCGTGAAATTTGGCGAGCAGATTTTTTTTTTAAATTGTCGATTTAGTTTTTGGAAATTTAAAATGAGAAATATTTGGAATTACATGCATGCCATTCCATAACATACATATATAAGACTGATATTTGACATTGAACTGAATTGAAAAAAGATGCGCTCGCTACGCTACGCGCTAGAATAAATCAATAAAATAAAATACTTTTTACGTGTTTATTAATCATAAGAAAATATAAATGGGCTTTTGCAGGTTGTACATTCGAGTGGTTCCGCTGAATCGTACCGCGCTGTGAAAGAATAGGAAAGGCAGTTTTTGCCATAGCTGATGGAGTGATATGGCGCAAGGCGCAAGGTGAGGTTGCACACAAGCATATTAAATGTTTCTACGTAAAACATGGTAAAACATATGCGGCTTATCTCCAAAAACAGCGTTCTCTAGAAACTCAAAGCCATGTATAGGTGAAAATTTTAAGTAGGTAAGTCACCTGTTACATGTGTGAGTAATGTGTGCGAATAGACATTTGTTTTGTATGTGTTCTAATTTTAAATATATTAGTAGTAGTATTATTACTTATATTAGTAGTATAATTTTAATTATTAATTTTTATTAGTATTATTTATATTAGTAGTATATTTTTTTCTGTCGAACGGTGTCAGCCAGTGACGGACGCTCTATCTTGTCACTTATCGCGTGATAAGGCCGACCATGATACGGGGCAAGGCTACTTAACAATTCTCCCGAAGCGTAGTTAAAAAGTACAGTCAAGAATAAAACCTTTTCCAGTCAGCATCATAAACATGTATACACTTTTTGGCCTTATCTCTAAACAATAAGGCCCTAGAACCTAGAACGTATACATGTTTATGATACTGTCTGTACCACAAATCCTATAATATTAAACAAGATACAAATATCACATATGTAGGTAATATATTAGTATATATGTTTGTAATTACACTAATTACGTTCTCGGCAACGGCTCTAAGCTCTGGAATATAGTGGTTTGCGGGGGCGAACAACTTATCTAGCTGGGTCTCATGTCTGGGAAAATTAGTTACTTAATTTCTCTATTTTCACCCGAGCAGAGCTCGGTCGCCCAGAGTCTTAGTTTTATACAAACACTTTGGTGTCGATTTGTACTTATACGAAAAAAGTCGCTCCATTAATTAATGCATTGAAGTGATTGTTCTATTGAAAAGTTACGAAAAGACTTGAATTCTGTTGAATGGCCGAACAACTAATTGACTTATTCAAGTCGACTTGCGGCCTTTGTATCTGATTAGGCAGTTAGTTTAAACTATTGTTCAAATTCAATCTTTTTCATGAAAATCATAGTTAAAAAAAATATATAAAGGGTACTTAGTTTCATACTAAAAGTATGCTCTTGGCAGTCTGATGGAGAACTAAAGCAATTAATTAACCAATATTCAAATTCATTTAATCATCATCATCCTCCTAGCGTTATTCCCGGTTGTGGCCAAAATGAGCCCGGGGTCATTTAATATCCAATTATAATGAATTCCATTTTTTGATCACAAAAACAGCCAAATCTGTATTAGGTATTTATAAACCGAAAATTCTGTGACGTGTAAGTTTGTGAGGGCGTTCGAATACGAATGTATGTAGAGCTACTCTTCCGATTACAAACATTCTTCGACCAGTGTATATAATTCACCTTCAGGACAGACATATACTAGTTGGCTATTTTTTAATTTAGAAAAGGAGACTTGACAAAAAAAACTATATAATTAACGCACCTGCTCACGAAATGTCACGAGAATCGGTTGCGTTGCGGGTGTTATTCGCAACGCGCTAATGTTCACCCCGCCGGTCACCCGTCATGAAACTAAGACCTCTACCTACGCTTAGTTACTACGCATCGCGGTGTCAAGATATTTTGTGGGTGAGCGTTGAGGTGAGCTTAAAACAAGTTACAGAATAGGGGGGCTGTAGAGGGGCAGATACTGGATACCGAAATGTATGAAAAAAAAAAAAAAAAAAAATACCGGACACAAACGATTTCCGACACTTCGACGGCGAAGTAAGTTGAAGCATGGGACTTCGTTTGCTTCGCTTGAAAGGTCGTGCGTATGGGCAAGCGACACGTGCTCACAAACACACGGATTTATTTAGGAATGTTTATGTCTAACATTTCAGGGGCTGCAATTTAAACGGCTTGATCTATTTAACCAAAAGATGTCGTTTGATTCCTTTCCTCTTAGTCGTGAATAAATTATTAATGAATATATCTCATTAGTTCACTCGTATTGTAATGGTTGGTTTAACAACTATTCTCTACCTGTCCTGTACGAGTAGAGTAGTACAATGCAATCCGCGAAACATGCAAGTATTATAGGTATGCGCCATTAATCTCTGAATTAAAACAATTGGACGTATTTATGCAGAAGGGAACCAACCCACACATCACCCAAAATTGAGTTAAGTATGCAGAAGGCTTTAAAAATGTGCCTTATACCCCCTACATAAAGATCAAAGTCGTAAGATCATTCGACATATGAAAAGATTCCGTTGATAAAGTTATCAAACCACATTATCATTGTTTCATAAAACTTTAAAAAGATCCATGCTGTATGGTAACTTGCTAATTTTACATTATATTTATTTGAAAAGATCCATATCACGTGGTTCACCGTTACAGTAACGTTTCATTTACTTCATAAGAGTCCATGCGGGTTGGTTCTTGTTTGCATAATAAAAACTGCAAAAGTTAACACTTTCACAAAGATCCACATCACATGGTTCCTGGTTAAAATAATCTAGTTTATATAAAGTAAGGAACCAACTTCATTGAATCTGGTTTGCATAATCGAAATTGGACGTATTTGTACCAAATGGAACCAACCTACACATTACCCAAATGTAAGTTACATGCAAAAGGCTTTAAAGATCAAAGTCGTACGATCTGACATAATTGGACGTATTTATGCACAAGGAAACCAACCCACACAATAATAGTTTTGAGAAAAAGAGGTTTTTGTAAAAAGTGTACCTATACATTTTTTTTCCATATTTTTTAGCAAAGTTGGATTGCCAAGCGTTACAACATGGTATTGTTGATATTTTGTTGTTGATATCATGTCAAGAATATGTAGTTTTAAGTGTAGTTTTCTCTTAAAAGGGCAATGGTTCCTTTTAGCAAAAACATTTAAGTGAGGGTTGGTACCTTGTAGATTTAATAAAAAAATATACACACTAGTTTGAATGTACTTTATTAACAAAATGTTTACAATACAAAAGGTCTGCAAATGTTTGAAATATTATTCTCTAATCTAATCCTCCCCAAACATCAAACGCTTTAATAAAAAATTTAAGAGAAAGATTTTATCACAAAGCTTTCTTAGTTACTCGCTAGTTTCATCTTCCACTTCAAAGTCAGGTTCACCCGAAAAGCCCTCCAGATCATCCTCGAAGCTTTCATCGAGAATCAACGGAACGTAAAAATTGTGATGGACCTGTGGAATCAGATGAAGAAGGCTCTTCAGATATTTAACTTTGCGTCGGCAACAGGCTTTCCTGATGGCCAAAGTGGTTCCATTAATTGCTTGGTAATACTAGATGAGACCCTTCCCCGAATATTACATTTTTTCATAATATCTACTTCCTTAAACTCTTAAAAACTCTTCCAACTTCTGTAATTTTTTTTCTATTGGTAATATTTTCGCTAACATGAATGGGAACGTCTTATTTTATGGAGCGATTCATGTAGCGGCCAAAATCGGAATATAAAGCTTGTGTTGATGCTTAAAGCGATCTTAAATGAACATCCAATGCTTGAACAGATTAATTTACGATATCTAGAATTGGGATTAGGACACAGCTTTCTTCCAAATGATACGGATTTCGGAAAAATAGTGAATGCTTTATAATGGCTACAAATAATTTATACACCGGAAGATTATATGAATATAATAAAAACTTGCAAGAAAAAAAAATGCCATGACAGGGCACCACCGCATGGATCCGAAAGAATTTTTGTCCTCATTAATGTTGGAGAAGAATATTACAAATAGAAAAAGAGAAGTAGGTACAGATGGAACGAAAGTATCATGGCTGCCCACAAAAGAAATAGAGCTTAGAAAACATGAAATGTTTCAAATTTACATGAGATCTAACTTCATTGAAGAATTTAAGGAAGTAGATATTATGAAAAAAGTGCTCGGGGTAGGGCATCATCAATTATTACCAAGCAGTTAATGGAACCACTTTGGCCATCAGGAAAGCTTGTTGCCGACGCAAAGTTAAAGACCTGAAGAGCCTTCTTCATCTGATTCCACAGGGCCATCACGAGTTTTACGTTCTGTTAATTCCCGACGAAAGCATCGAGGATGATCTGGAGGGCTTTTCGGGTGAACCTGACTTTGAAGTGGAGGATGAAACTAGCGAGAACTAAGAAAGCTTTGTGATAAAATCTTTCTCTTATTTTTTTAATTAAAGCGTTGATGTTTGAGAAGGATTAGATTAAATAATAATATTTCTGATTTTTTATAACTTTTGTATTGTAAACATTTTGTTGATAAAGTACATTCAAACTAGCGTATATATATTTTTTGTATACCTGTTTATAGTCCCTATTAAATCAACAAGGTACCAACTCTCACTTATATATTTTTGCTAAAAGGAACCATTGCCTTTTCAAGACAAAACTACACTTAAAACTACATTTTCTTAGCATGTTTAAGTAAAAAAATATCAACAATACCATGTTACAACGCTTGGCACTCCAACTTTGCCAAAAAACATGAGTTTTTTTTTTGTATACACTTTTTTAACAAAAACCTCTTTTTCTCAAAACTATCATTGTGTGGGTTGGTTCCCTTGTGCATAAATACGTCCAATTGCGACAACGTTCGGCTCGCGTGCCTACACCCCCGACAACACAAGTTAACTGACAATCTCAACCTTCTTGTAAGATAATAAGGTCTAAAATTAATGGAATAGCGTGTTGCTGTCTGTATGTATGAGTATTAATGCATTTATTGTGACACCGCGAAGCAAGGTGAACGGGTGGAATTCCAAAATCTCGTTCGGAAATGGCGACAGTTGAAAGTCTGGGGCGTTTTTGGAATACTGTAAGATGAAGTATTAAATAGAGTTGATGTATTATATCAAGAGCGTTCATAAAACACAGTTTCCACCGGCTTTGTCTATTTGAAGACTTTTGAATATCATCTATATTTATACTTAATATTAAGAGGAAAAGTCGGGTTGCAAGTTTATAAGTTCTATCTAGGGGAAATGTCCGGAATTAATAAACCGATTTACTAAAAATATTTTTATTTTTTAACTCTTGTCACCGTAATTATATTTCCAGCTCTTTCATCATATCAGCCGAAAGACGTTCACTGCTGGAGATAGGCCTCCCCCTAAGAGTTCTATAATGACCAGTCCTGCGCCACCCGCATCCAGCGGACTCCCGCATCCTTTACCAGGTGATCAAGTCCACCTTGGCCTGCGGCATCCGGTATGTGGTCGCCACGCGAGAACCTTTCCGCCACAACGGCCATCGGTTCTACGTGCAATGTGCCCCGCCCACTGCCACTTAAGTTTAGCGATTTGGAGGGCTATATTGGTTACCTTGGTTCTGCTGCCGACGGCCTCATTTCTGATGCGATCGCGCAGAGAAACTCCCAGCATAGCCCTCTCCATTGCCCTTTGGATAACTTTTAATAATTGTGTCTAAATTGTAACGTCTTCTACACAGCAATAGGTTGGCAATCTACCAGACTTTGTTTCCGCTCGGCGAACCACTTACCGCCATCGCGATCGCTTCACTTATCAGTGCTCATAAAAAAAAGAACATTTCCGCCCAACTCCGCACAAAAACATTATCTACGCTTGCTTCTTTGATAACTTTCTCAGGAAGGATTTTCCGACTGCACGCATTGAATCTTGAAACCTGTTTTGAATTCATCGCGCGTTCTGAGATGGTATTGTACAATTTGAGGGTCTGAACTGAACCGCTTCGTTTTTTTCGACTGGGTAGTTGAAACTTAAGACGCTGTCAACATCAAAATGCCCTTGAGGATTTTGGATAGCGCGCACACTGTCTATTTGTATCGGAGTATACGCAGTCATAGTGGGAATGAATACAATTGAACATTATTTATTCACTGCCAAGATCCGCTACGCGCTACGCTCGAAGCCGATCCCGTGGTTTCCCCGTATGTAGCGGAAAGCGACTAGGTACGGCGTAGGCGCCCGCTAGACGGGTTCCTGGCAGGGATGTCACGAATGTCAGTTCTGTTACATTCGCGAATGCGAATGCGAATGCGAATATTAAGGAAGTACACTTATAGCTCGAAATAACCCAAAAGTCTTCAACAGGCCTTTAAATAGCGCTATTTTCGTATAGCGCTATCATTTATAACGTTATTATTCCTAAAACCGCTATACTCGAAAACGATATTTGACGCGCTGTATAGCGATATCCATTATAACGTTATAAATCTAAACCATTAATATAAAACCGATACTTTTTTAACCGATATAATAATGTAATAACGTTATAGGCTACCCCTTTCTCGCATTCAGTATAGCCTACTCGTGCAATGTAAGCGATGTGATTACGTAACGTAGGTTGTTTGTTAGAGTGCACGACGTCATAGTACAGAATTTTTCGATTTGCTCGGCTTGTCGGCGCAGGTTGTAGCCTGATACGAATATCCTGACTAATAATTTTCAAATCAGATTGTCTTTAGCTACTCTGTGCCTCATTAATAGGAAATGCATCATCCCATAAAAAACATGCCATGTAAAAAAGAGGTCAAGTCTCGAAACTCTTCCACCGTAAAAAGTTGTGAGATATTTCGTAGAGCCAAGTCTCAGGCATTCTTTTATCTTTATTTGCTTGCTAAATAAAATTTTGTGACTTGGCAATCACACAATACTACATAGCTTTAGGTATGCAGAAATCCATTAATGCAGGAAAGTGGTGTGATTGCCAAGTTACAGAATTTTATTTAGCAAGCAAATAAAGATTTAAGAATGCCTAAGAATTGGCTCTACGAAATATCTCACAACTTTTTACGGTGGAAGAGTTTCGAGACTTGGCCTCTTTTTTACATGGAATGTTTTTGCTTGTTAAATAAAATTCTGCAACGTGGCAATCACACAACTTAACTGTATTTATAGATTTTTGCATACTTACCTAAAATTATGTAGTATTGTGTGATTGCCAAGTCACAAAATTTTATTTAGCAATAAATAAATAAATGAATAAATATTAAGGGACAATCTTACACAAATCGACCTAGTCCCATAGTAAGCTCAGTAAGGCTTGTGTTATGGGTACTAGACGACGATATATATAATAGATATAAATACTTAAATACATAGAAAACTTCCATGACTCAGAAACAAATATTCATGCTCATCACACAATTATTTGCCCTTACCGGGATTCGAACCCAGGACCTTCAGCTTCGTAGGCAGCGTCACTACCCACTAGGCTAACCGGTCGTCAAGCAAGCAAATAAAGATTAATAAGAATGCCTGAAACTTGGCTCTACGAAATATCTCACAACTTTTTACGGTGGAAGAGTTTCGAGACTTGGCCTCTTTTTTACATGGAGTGTTTTTTATGGAATCTCACTTCTTTTTGAAGGTTAATGTGTTATCCTTACATACAAACTATGAATGCAGGCCCATTCTTGCTTTTGAATTTTCCCATTCACTGCAAATATAACTTTGTAATCCTATATATTTGTATAGGATTACAAAGTAATGTATACAGTTGGTGTATCTAGAGAACTGGGTTGAAATAGCAATTTTTTATAGTTTTCCCTTTATGTGGCCATTAAACCCTAACTATGTACCAAATTTCAGCTCTCTGAGTTTATGGGAAGTACTAGTTCTATTTTGATGATCATGAGTGAGTGTCATAAATGCGAAACTTTGCTTTCGCTTAACTTCGGAACTAAATGACCTACAGACTTGAAATTTTGGATTTTAAGTATGTGATTATAGCTTACTGGATGACGAAAATTTCTGCATTCTGGTCTTATCCAGAGGTTCTCAAATAGGGGCCTGAAAATGTGGCGAAATGGTTCCAGTAAAGGATGGTACGGCAGTGTTTGCTTCGCGCTCGACTTGGCGGGGGCACTGCCGTGCCTCCAGATATTAATGGCATTGTTATAACATGGTAAATTATTAATAATTTAAATGCCTGCATCAAATGTTTCTGCTTAGCCCGTTGGTTGACTGGTAGAGAATGCCTTATGGCATTAAGTCCACCATATATACTTTTTTTTGTATTGTATCACAAAGTTTAAATAAATTAAACCGGTCTCATGGCACCAGCACGCACATTACGGATGGATGGTCAGCTAAGATGCTTAAATGAGGTGGAGAGAATGAGAAATTTGATTTATCTATACAGGGTGATTCAGTAGACGTGAGCAGGATCAACCCTACACATACAGTTAATGTTAATGGATCTTTTACCATCGTAATTAAATTAAACGCCCACAGTTTTTTTTTACATTTTGTGTGAAAGTTTCATTCACAATAAATCATGGTCACCCTACACAACTAAAAAAAAATTAACGTTAATCTTACCAATGCTGGTACGACGTACGACTGAGTAGCTTATAAACTATTGAATCCGTAGGGTTGATCCTGCTCATGTCTCCTGAATCACCCTGTATATGTAAAAGAAGACTTCCTGACTAATTGATCAACGCACAGCCGAAACTACAGGGACTAAAAAGAAGGGACAAGATGGAATTTTTGGAAATCCCATCCCTAAGGGGGTTAAATAGGGGTGCAAAGTTTGTATGAGGGAAACTTTTTTTTTAACTAGAGACTTGAAACTTTGTAGGAAGATTACTTATTAAGATGCATAAAAAGTTCTTGCAGCGTTTTAGAAAATTCCACTCCTAAGGGGGTTAAGTAGGGGACAGGGGTGCAATGTTTGTATGGGGGAAACATAATTTTTTGAACTAGAGACTTGAAACTTTGTAGAAAGATTACTTATTAGAATAGAAAAAAGTACTTGCTGTGTTTTAGAAAATTTCATCCCTAAGGCGGTTAAATAGAGGTGCAAAGTTTGTATGGAGGGAACTTTATTTTTTGAGCTAGAAACTTCAAACTTTGTAGAAAGATTACTAAACACAATACAAAAAAGGACTGTCAGCGTTTTAGAAAATTCCACCCCTAATGGGGTTAAATAGGGGTGAAAGGTTTGTATGAGAAACACTTTTTTTGAGCTTGAGATTTGAAATGTTGTAGAAAGATTACTTATTAGAATAGAAAAACAGTTAGTACTTTTAACGTGTTAGAAAATTCCATCCCTAAGGGGGTTAAAAAGGTACTTATGCAAGATTAGGATGAGAAACATTTTTTTTGAGCTAGAGATGGGCAACTTTGTGGTACGATTACTTATTAGAAAAAAAAATCCTTTCATCGTCTTGGAAAAATACCACCCCTAAGGGGGTTAAAAGTGTTAAAACGGTATTCAAGGTTTATATGGAGAGCAAGAAAATATAGTAAGATATTTCTAATGTCAGTCTTCGTCTGTATGTTAAAAGACAACAAAACTGATTTCAGAGTTTTTTTTAATTCATCCCCTATAGGCGTTAATGGGGCTTCAAAGTTTATATGGAGGGAAAAGTAATTTTTTAAGTAAGATTTTTTAATTTTGGTCTTAAAATAGAGAGAGCAGATTAGTAGATTTTTTTATTCATCACCTAAGAGTGTTTAAAGGGGATTCGAAGGCCGTATAGGGTCAAGACAATTTTAAAGTAAAACATTAGTGTAACTACGATTTTAGACGGTTTGTTTAAAACTAAAAAATACATTTCAATGTTTTTAAAATTCATCCCCCAAGAGGGTTTCTAGGGGGTTCAAAGTTTATACGAAGAGCAAGATATTTTTAAAATAATAGATTTATTACTTAGGTTATGGACCGTTTGTTTAATGATTAGAAAACGATTTCAGCGTTTTTTTTATTCATCCCCTAAGAGAGTTAAAAGGTTTGAAGGTTGTATAGAGAGCAAGACCTTTTTTAAAGTAAGACTTTTAGTTAAGATTTGAACAGTTACCAGAAATGTAGGATAGGTTAGGTTAGAACTGCGATGCTCCCAGAATCGAATAGATTTAATCAACATTGGGTACTTATTATTATAACAGTAATGTAGCTTAGTAGACATATAAAAATATATTTTTCTTTAATACTGTATGAAAACGTCTGTTGATGATTCTTAAGAGTTATCTTAAGAATCATCATAGTTATCTCTAGAGTTGAGTTATCTTTGTAAAAATGAAGTTTTCAATTTAGATTTATCAATTTAAACTAACGAACTCATCGCACTGTTACCTTTTACGTAGGTCTAATCCCTGAACGGATTTAGATGAAAATTCCCGTACAGATAATTTGAGACCCTTGGAAGGATATAGGATAGTTTTTGTATATCTTTAACATGGTAGAAGTGAGCGATAAATAGCTTGCACCGAACATAATTTAATAGCAATATTTTTTCTAAGACCATAACAAGTTCCACGCGAACGAAGTCGCTGGCAACAGCTAGTTATTTATATAAATATTTAGTGACTAAGGATTAATTAGAAAAGGAGGATGAATCGTAAGAAAAGGAGGATCGATACATATTTATGTGTACCAACCGTCCTTGGTCTCCCCTATCTAGCGCGAGCCTATCTAGACAGATTATGGCGAAGAACCCAAATCGAAAATTCACACATTCTTTGGTTTCATAATCAGATTTTATTTAACTTGTCGTTTTCGGAATGGCTCTAAATCAAAAATAAAATAAAATGTCGGAAACTAAAAGTGTATTTTAATCTTATTACGATTAATGAACAAAAGCACATACCAACATACCTATGCATAATTTTTTGCTCACGGCAACACTGATAGTCTGCGATTAAGTGCCGAGACAAACAATTAACATAAAAAAATATTGACCCTCTTACATATTGTAATAGTGTATACCTAGGGGCTATTAAGATTGGCACTCTTTCTTTTTATTTATGAGCAAGTCCACGAATCTGTGGACAGCGTTGCGTTTCCTGCGTCCCATTTTTATTCCGCCGCATTTATCGTCGCAACCAACCAAATATTCACAATTCACAACCAATTTGCAAATGATCGAGGTAAACAAGCATTAATAAGATTTAGAAGCTAGAACAACATAACGGCAACGTCGCACGTCGCGCTACGGCCCACGTGGTGGCATGTTGGCATTGGCACAGAGCGGCAACGGCGCAGCCGTAGCGCGCGGCTCGCATTTTAAAACGATATTATAACGTTATTATATATCGTTCTGTTATTCATTCTGTTACGGTATTTATATCGTTATTGAGAATATTGATTTTGTTATAACGTAATTTTCGAACACTAACGGAATATACCGTTATAATTCCGGTTCATTTTATAACGTTTTAAAGGCCTGGTCTTCAAACACTATTGTAAACACACAAACTAATTGTTTATTTACGTAAGCGCAACAACTGAATGATAGGTTGACTTGACGACCGCTTTAGCCTAGTTGGTAGTGACCCTGCCTACGAAGCAAGAGGTCCTGGGTTCGAATCCCGGTAAGGGCATTTATTTGTGTGATGAGCACGAATATTTGTTCCTGAGTCATGGATGTTTTCTATGTATTTAAGTATTTATTTATCTATATAAGTATGTGTATCTTCGTCTCGTACCCATAGTACAAGCTTTGCTTAGTTTGGGACTAGGTCGATTTGTGTAAGATTGTCCCCTAATATTATTATTATAACTGTTTCAGGTATCAAAACAAAACAAGCCAAACCATTCAAGCAATCACAAGTCACCAGTTCCAATTATAAGTGCTTTCTATTGGTCAAAATTAATCACGTGATGCATGCGCGAGTCGACGGCTCGGCGACAGGCGGCCGGCGCCGGCGAAACGCCACGACTTGCACATATTCGTGATATTGATGATGCGAATCATTCGCATGTGCGATTGCGAATGCGAATATTCGTAACATCCCTAGTTCCTGGCAGTGAAAGTGCTATGCGCGCAACCAATACAAAACTAATTTAAACCAAAAAGGGTAAGTTGTAAAGATCTCCATTTCAAGGTCATATCCAGAGGCAGACCCTTGGAATACAATCAAGGCCCAATCGAGCCCTAAAAGGATAATTCTGTAGTCAGGAGACCGTAAAATACAACCCGGCTTGTGACAGCAATAAGGGCACATTTTAAAATCATTTGAATCAGAATCAGATCAAATATTTATTCATGACACAACACAACAAAACACACAGTATTACAAGACAAAGACAAAAGAAGAAGTAAATCTGTGCCGTGTCACGAAATGGGCCCAACTCAGCATGATGCTGGCTTTGCAGCCAGCGCTGGTCTTCCGTTGGGTCCATCCTGTGAGGAAACGGAACGTAACACACGTAAAAATAACAAAAAGTAAAATAAAACATAAAACCAGGGACCAATTAAAATAAAAAACAACAAAAAGAAAATAATCATTAAAAACTAAAGCCTTGCTACAGCTATGCGTTAGAGGAAGAGGGCTATAACTCGATCTCTTTCGTTTACATAGCTGCCTCCTGCTCACGCGCCAACGTTGGCCCAATGTGTACAGCCGGCATAAAAGAAAACAAGCAAACTAACAAGCAAAGCAAATTTGAGGTTTATCTCTGCAATACGGTCACATCTTGAAAGTAAAATACCTTTGAGATGTGGCCGTGTTGCAGTCACTATTTGAACTGGCCCTTCGGTTATCCTTATAATATCAAACTAACGTTCATGTCCCAACGAAGGTGAACTTAAATGTTTACTAAGCAGAAACGTCCGCTAGCGAAATTCTAAATTTCGACCAAAGTGGAAACTTGAAATATTATTCGCCACGAGCGAAATTTGAAACCGCGACCTCTGTAATCCGTCCATCGCTCTTGCCAACTGAGCTACCGTGGGCCCGCTAGAAGCGACGAATCTTTCAATTACACCTCAGGGTTATTACAACTTCTGAAACGTGATGTGACTTGTAATAATGTCGCGGTAGGCTCTAGGTAAGCTATTTAATCAATTATATCCGTTAAATAGAAAAAATCTGCTTTTATACTTTATTTTCAAATTTGTCATTTTTCATGCAAGTTGCCAGTTGGCTTTGACTTGACTATTTGTTTAATTACGATTAATAGGAAAATTATAATAGGTAAATTCTACGTTCAAGTGTTAGGTAGGTATATATATATTAAGATTGTATTTCGTTCGTCTTTTTACTAGATTTTTTTTGTGTGAATCATCTATTGAAATGTACTGGAAAACCTTTCGCAAATCTTGAAACTCTTCATGAAAGCACCGTATCACTTGCCCTTAAATAATATAAGTAAAACAGTAAAAACTGTACTAATTTTACAACCGTATTTAACGTTACTTTATTGTATAATAAAACAACAAAGTAAACGTTTTAGTATGAATGCATTTACCATCCATGTGCAATTATTATACACACTATATTGTTATTGTACCTCATTTTCCCCCGCACTGTAACCATAAACAGAAATATAAGAACAAATGCGTATAGAAAGAAAGAAAGAAAGAAAGAAAGATACATTTATTCACAAACACACAGGACACACATATTAAACAACGTATAACGTATGTCTCCAATTCTTTTACTTCATGTGTTTAATTCGATTTAACCGACTTCAAAAAAGGAGGAAGTTCAAAATTCGGCGGAATCTTTTACTCGAAGAATTTGGAAAAATATTTTTTTGTTAGATAGGGTATCCTTGCCAGGTGGTCTCATTATCATCAGGGCAGGTTCTCTTCAAATTTTAAAGGCACACATGAAGCGATTTAATTTAGATGTTGCCTAAATCTTTGTTTGTAAAGTAAATAAATAGATCCAGAGTTTGCGTCTGCAGTAAAGCAAATGATTACCTGAGGCTCTAGTATAAGTTTTACCGAAACAAAACGTTACGACCGCGTTTGCGTTTAGCTGTCAAATCCCATACAAAATGAGGGTAAAACGCAAACGTGATCGTAAAGTTTTGTTTCGGTAAAACTTATACTAGAGCCTCTGTACCTAGTTGTTTAATTCTAATCAGTTCGCTATGTAATCGATGACCCAAGGGTGAAGGTCCCGGGATTATTAAATACTAGCTTCTGCCCGCGACTCCGTCCACATGGAACTCGTTTATATCGCAGCTCCATTCAAATTTGACTATTCCCAATTTCACCCCCCATTTCCCCCCTTAGGAGATAACTTACGGGATAAAAACTAGCCTATGTCGTTCCCCAGGACTCAAACTATCTCTATAGCAGATTTCATCCAAATCGGTTCAGCGGCTTAAGCGTGAAGAGGTAACAGACAGACAGTCAGCCACACTTTCGCATTTATAATATTAGTATGGATAGAATATATGAGATAAGTACATACCTATATAGTATAAACAATTGACATGTAAATTTTTATATTTTATTAATAAACATTTGAATTGAATTGATGTAATGGTACGAAAACGGTTTACATAGAACGTATAGAAAGATTTAGCAATACAAATAATTTTCCTTTTCTAATTCTGTTTTAATTAATGAATGAACTCTTTGACGAAAAATCTTTCATTAGATATGAATTTATATAATATATAAATTCACTAGCTTTTGCCCGCGACTTCGTCCGCGTAGAATTCGTTTCACTACACAAATTGTTGTTATTTTACCCCCTCTAGAGATTATTTTCTTTTTCACGCTATTCATAATTAAAACTAAAAAAAATACTTTGCTTACCTAGTATATTGTCAGACAATAAAGCACCTAAGAGAAAAGCTTACAAAACTGAAACAAAAAAATAAGTTGGCCGCTTCGCCGCTGCTACTTATTCCAATATACTTCTATAAACTATATTGTAAGATTTATTTCGTTCTGCTAAAACATGTAGATTTTTAGATTTAGAAACACGTGAGCAAGCTACATACAACTGCCCGTGGGAAAAACATGGCGTGCCTAAATGTAATCCCGCTACTTTTAAGGTTTGACCCTGCGATTTGTTAATTGTCATTGAAAACGCTACTTTTAAAGGGAACTGTAGTCGTTTAAAGTTAAATGGCAAGTTATTAGGTATAATTGGAATACGGGGTATGAGTACATCTTCTCCTTTCGCTTCACCAGTTAAGATTGTGCCCTTTACTATGTATTTTACCAATTCAGTGACCCGTAATCTTGTTCCATTGCACAATTTTGGTGCATCTAAGTTGCGCATTAACATTACGGGTACCTACGCCTACTTTTAATTCGAGTTTGTGGGAAGGTACCCCGGATAGCTCCAGAGAGTTTAAGAACTCAACCGGGTAACTGGTGCTGTCGTCGGATGTCATTACTGTATCTATGGAGTTGTACACTGTTGTTTCGGTTGATATTTTTTCCAAGATTTTTTTATTTATTTTTGATACTGTCTCATTTTTCGGTGCCAGTATGGTTCTTTCACACAACCAATTTTCATCCAGAATATTTTGTTGCAGATTCGGAAAAACTTGAGCAATAAGCTCGTCTTCCGAATCCACAACATGACAAAATTGGTTGGTGAATAGAATCATACCTTCAACATCAGTTTTTAATCGACCGTCGCCTATCTCGAGTAATTTTTGAGCATACGCACCCGACTCTACATCATCAAACAGCTGGACTCGCATGTTTGTCGTGAGATGGAACTTTTCCACCTTGGTCCACACGCGTGATGCTTTCAGACATGCGTTTGTTTCGTCTGCTGGAGTGCCTCGCTCGATAACAGGCAATGTCTGCCTGAAATCACCAGCCAGTAACACAACCACACCACCCATTAACGTTCGATTGCTATGCATATCTTGCAGACAACGATCGAGCGCCTCAATAGCTCGCTTATGAGACATCGTACATTCGTCCCATACAATCAGTTTGCACTGTTGCAATAGGGCGCCGCGGGCGCTACTCTTGCTAATATTGCAAGTTGGATTTTCTTCGCTTGCTAAATTAAGAGGTAACTTGAAAACTGAGTGTGCTGTTCGGCCACCACTTAATAATGTTGCAGCGATTCCAGAGGAAACCACAGCTAATGCAACATGTTTGTCTTTGCGAATTTTTGCGAGGAGCAAATTAAGCAAAAAATTCTTGCCTGTGCCGCCCGGCGCATCAAGAAAGAAAATACCACTTTTCCCACTTACAACTCGTTGTAAAACTTTATGATATATCTCCTTTTGCTCGGGTAGTAGACGTGACTCAGTTTCTCTTACGTAAGTGTCCAATATATTGGTATCGTAGCTGAGCTCTCTAATCAAATCATTTGACAACCCTTCTCTACGCTCTGGCGTGGGCATACCAAAGTCGGAAAGTTTCTTTCCGGATATTGATAATATTTTGTCTTCTATTAGGCGCAGCGCTTCATTTAAACAGAGATCATTGTGGATCTGACCCATTCTTTCGAATCTGTGCAAAATATCCTCTGATTCTAGTGATCAGTAGCTGACTTATACAAATATGTCGCCTTCTAGTAAACAGTACATTTTTATTTTAAAAACACTGATATTGTAATTATAAGTAAACAGTACAGTTTTATTTTAAAAACACTGTTATTGTAATTATAAAAATCATTAAAAGATAATGTAACCTTCAGAAACTACTTGCCTATAATAAATGTAGTCTAATAGCGATGAACACTTCGCAACAATCACCAAAGTTAAGCAACGTCGAGAGAAGTCAATATTTGGATGGGTGACCGTTTTTTTTTCATACAAATTCTCAAACGTCTTTTGACCCCCTTAGGGAATGAATTTTCAAAAACGCAGAAATTAGTTTTCTAATATTTTGATATAAAATCAATCTACGAAGTTTCAAGTTTCTATTTAAAAAAAAAAATTAAGTCCCATACAATCTTTGGTTCCTTATTCCACCCTCTGAAGTAATTATATCTAAAAAAACGGCACGCTATATCCTACTCTGAGGTATAAACAACAATATTGGAAAGTTTCAATAAAATCGGTTCGCATGTTTTTGTTTAATTTGTCCTCAACGCCACTATACCACATTAGAGAAGAATCCATGTTTCTACTAATTACCAAAAGATGGCGCTGGTGACGTGTTCTTAAATCGTTCTTTCTCGAACTCTGTCTACGATACCTAAACTCCATCAAACTCTTTTTTATACGTTCTCATATGGTTTGGCAGAGTTTAAACGCATAGAAAAATCGGAAGAATTACCTACTACGGCTAGAATATGCCTGGAAATGTGTGAAGCTCTGTATCGCACTATTGAAGTTTTTAACGTTAGTTGTATAAATACAATTTACTTCGTTATTACTTTATTATGTATCTTTGACCACATGGATTTCCATATGGACACTGTTTCACATTTATAATATTAGTGAGATATCTAATGTAATGAAAGATTTTTCGTCAAAGTCGTCAAGCAATATTATTGCTTACCGTTACAAAACTTTTTTTTATTGTTATTATTGCCTATGCCTTGGTCGACGTCCACTGCTGGACATAGGCCTCCCCCAAAGAGTCTCAAAGTGACCGGTCCTGCGCCACCCGCATCCAGCGGACTCCGGCAACCTTTACCAGGTCATGAGTCCACCTTGCGGGGGGGCCTACCCACGCCGCGCCTATGCACTTTAGTTGCGTAACCAAACACCAGACATTAATGTCGAGTTCCCAAGGACGCGGCCCTGAACTCCGTCACTCATGAGACGTTGACTGTTGTCGGAAACCGGTTAACCACATTCAGCCTTTGCGTAACCAAAAGGGTCGGAATTCAAAGACACGGCCTTGAGATGACATTCATAAGTCAAGGGCAACTAATGAGTTGAACTTTTAATTATTGTCTCTGTTTAGAGTTTTTGTGCTTTTGAACGAGCAAGCGAAGCGAACGAAGCTAGTTTTAGCTTGG
The DNA here is from genome assembly GCA_947578815.1 of Epinotia ramella. Lineage (NCBI taxonomy): Eukaryota > Metazoa > Arthropoda > Insecta > Lepidoptera > Tortricidae > Epinotia > Epinotia ramella. The sequence continues at coordinate 1,546,753 of OX388203.1, forward strand.
GCAAGAATAATTGTCAACTTAAAAAAAAAGTCGATTGAGTTTTTTTAAATGTACGTGATTATGATGATGATGATGATGATGATAACAGTTTTTTTTTTTGAAAAAGGTACATAACATATTTAATTTCAAATTTACTCGCCAAACTGACAAAACAGTTTTTGCGGGACCACGCCCAATTTTACATGTATATAATCCATTTGTACGTGCTATGGCACTGTATAAGGTGTGTAAAATAGATGCATACGTTCTTATTTTTTTACGATAGTGTTTCTATTGTAAGTATCGATGTAAAAACTGACTTTGACCGACGGACAGGCATTGATCTACTTAATTGTAGATATTTATTCTTTGACAGACACGAAGTTCCTGCAATATATTGTTTATTTATGTTACACGTGTCAGTATGCAATAGGTCATCCATTAGTATTTTATTGCCACTGTTTAGCGGAATAAAATACCTACGTATTCATTGAAGGCAGATTTAATTTCATCATCTTAAACATTTCCAGTATGGCAGGACTATAAAAACAGATATTAGGTAGGTACTATCCATATCAAGCATTATCGGGATAGAAATGAATTAGATAGATAACCTGAACAATAAAAAGTACATTTTAACTATACCTAATGTAATTTTAACTATCTAGAAATTCCCGATTTACGTAGATGCTACATTCGTAATCTAATCAGTAAAAATACACGCTAAAACTATATTTATAACACAGTCTTATTCATATCTATCACCATTCCCTTCACTAATCACAATCACAGATCACTTTAACTTGGTTCGAGAACACCCATTTCGATATCATCAGTCATCACGCATCACATCACTCGTCATCCATGTCGAACCACATAGAGGTAACACTCCTAGAGCGTTCGCTCCGGGCTTGCTCCTCCGTGATGATCCTCAACACAACCACCTCCATCATACACAGGGCGAAGAAGATGACGAATATGGCGAAGTTGGAGCCCTGGTGGTGGAACTGGAAGGAGCTGGGCAAAGGGCCAGCGGGTGGCCAAGCTGACACACCGCTGGTGAAGAGACTGGATACACTGGAGAGACTCATCTTTTCGCTTCACATTGTTTTCCAAGAAAACTGAAACCTCTTCTTTGTCTAGCTAAATTCACATCTCAATGCGCTAGTTACGATCCTCAATTGTTTATGCGCTTTCGAAGTCTGACATTCGAATTTGGAACCGCCGATAGCCAGTTGTCAGAAGGTCACGGTCGTTTTAAAATTCGAACGCCGTTCAATTGTTTTTCGTTCGTTCTATATTCGATCGAGTTCCGATTTACGTGCGTGCAATTCGCGCGATTTAAAACTACTAAGCGTTTTCAGAGAGCCGGGCGGCCGTTGCAACAGCGGTCTTATGAAATATGAATGGTTTGGTTAGATTCCACCGTTGGGAAATGGTGTGCGTTGCGTTTCCCGGTCAAGGACGACGACAGTGATTGACCTTTGCGTATCGGTAGTTTGTTTTGGTTCGATGGTTATCTTACTTATCAAGAAAGGCTTTTACCGTCAGTTTGCTTTTACGTATTAATTTGTAGCTGTTTTTTTTTTGTTTTCAGCATTCAATCAGTAATTTTAGTAAATGAGTTTAAAGAATACTTTCCTGGACATATTTTTTAACAACTTGCGTACTTTAAAAATAATCGCAACGCAGCAAACACGTTAACTATAAATATTAGGCGTCAAGTGTATTTGAAAAATTTAGACCACTTCGACTTCTGCCTTACCAATTACCTAGTCTGTGTATTTTGTAACGAACTTGAGGAACGCGGGACGAACCATCTGGCCAACTCTTGCCTAAACTTCCAAGGTTTTAAATAGCGGCTTGATATGGTACACTGTAAATGATCCTAAAAACGTGTATGAAAAAAAAAAAAAAAAAAAGAGCAAGCCGCGCGGGTTAAAGGCAGTTAAAGTTTTGTAAGTAACCTTAAATAGGTTTCGACATTCATTCATTACCCTTGAAAAGGTCTAGACTTAATAACCTTCGAGCGACAAAATGAGGCTACCGCGTGTTGCTCGAAGGTATGTTGATAATTATTTCCGGTAAAAATGATTGATTGATTAAAAATGTCAGTTAGAGACAACTGACTGTCTCACTCTGAACACAGTGCGTCGCCGGGAGCTCTGCCGACCTTACTCAACACCACATACTACTACTTAACTATTGCTGTCTTACGCTGACTTTGTACGCTAGAGCAAGATGCACATACTTGCCACACATTGCCGTAAAAATGTTGCCCAGTTAGAACCCTCATAGCAACAGTGTTTATTATTGGTGGCGGTCTTTTGTAAGTTGGAGTTGCTACCCCAGAACTCAACATAAGCGTGCCAGTCATTAGGTATATCATAGGATGGCCCTTTAAATGGGTATAGGCTATATTTATTTCGCGGCTTCGCTTGCTCTAAACCTCCGGCACCAACGTCCCAAACTATATTCAGAAATCGTTAGTAACGATGCGACACCCCATACTAAATTAAAGATACTTACAAAGGTAGCTCAGTTGGTGGAGAGGGCGCGCCGCGTAACATGCCTGTGGTCGCCGATTCCAATCCGGCTCAATTCTTTTTATTTTATACCTAGTTTCATTTAATCTGAAATTTATAAATTTAGTTCGCAGATGTTACTGCTTAATACGACCGCTTTAGCCTAGTTGGTAGTGACCCTGCCTACGAAGCAAAAGGTCCCGGAATCCCGGTAAGGGCATTTATTTGTGTGATGAGCAAGAATATTTGTTCCTGAGTCATGGATGTTTTCTATGTATAAGTATTTATCTATATATATAAAAGACGAAGTCCTTGAATGACTGACTCATCAACGCACAGCCGAAAGTACTAATGTTAGAGAGTTGATTTTTGCACTGTGGGTTACTTTTATAGCGTGGGCTAGGGATAAGAAGGGATTTTTGGAAATACCTCCCCTAAGGGGGTTTAATAGGGGTGCAGTTTGTATGGGGGAAACTTTTTTTTTGAGCTAGAGACTTTGTAGAAAGATTACTTATTAAGATACAAAAAAAGTAATTTCAGCGTTTTGGAAAATTTGATCTCTAAGGGGGTTAAAAAGGGGTGCAAAGTTTGTATGGGGGATTTTTTTTTTAAACTAGAGACTTGAAACTTTGAAGAAAGATTACTTATTAAAATACAAAAAAAGTAAATTCAGTGTTTTAGAAAATTCCACCCCTAAAAGGATTAAATAGGGGTGCAAAGTTTGTATGGAGGGAACTTGATTTTTTGAGCTAGAAACTTAAAACTTTGTAGAAAGATTACTTATTAGAATATTTAGAATACAAAAAAAGAAATGTCAGGTTTTGGAAAATTTCACCTCTAAAGGGGGTAAAAAGGGGTGCAAAGTTTGTATGGGGAAACTTTATTCTTTTAGGTGGAGACTTAAAACTTTGTATAAAGATAACTTATTAAAATACAAAAAAAGTAATTTCAGCGTTTAAGAAAATTCTATCCCTACGGGGGTTAAAAAAGGTTAAAGGTTTTGTACGTGGACACTGGATTTTTTAGCTAAAGACTTGAAACTTTGTACAGATTACTTATTAGAATACAAATAAAGTACTTCGAGTGTTTTAGAAAATTCCACCCCTAAAAGGGTTAAAAAGGAGTGCAAGGTTTGTATGGGGATAACTTTATTTTTTAAGCTTGAGACTTAAAGCTTTGTAGAAATATTAGGTACTTATTAAAACTTTGTACAGATTACTTATTAGAATACAAATAAAGTAATTTCAGCGTTTTAGAAAATTCCAGCCCTAAAGGGGTTAAAAAGGAGTGCAAAGTTTGTATGGAGGGAACTTGATTTTTTGAGCTAGAAACTTAAAACTTTGTAGAAAGATTACTTATTAGAAAATTTAGAATACAAAAAAAGAAATGTCAGGTTTTGGAAAATTACACCTCTAAAGGGGGTAAAAAGGGGTGCAAAGTTTGTATGGGGAAACTTTATTCTTTTAGGTGGAGACTTAAAACTTTGTATAAAGATAACTTATTAAAATACAAAAAAAGTAATTTCAGCGTTTAAGAAAATTCTATCCCTACGGGGGTTAAAAAAGGTTAAAGGTTTTGTACGTGGACACTGGATTTTTTAGCTAAAGACTTGAAACTTTGTACAGATTACTTATTAGAATACAAATAAAGTAATTTCAGCGTTTTAGAAAATTCCAGCCCTAAAGGGGTTAAAAAGGAGTGCAAGGTTTGTATGAGGGAAACTTTATTTTCTTAGCCAGAATCTTGAAACATTGTAGAAAGATTACTTATTTAAAAACCCCTAAGAGGGGTGCAAGGTTTCTATGGAGGAAAATTTATTTTTTTAGGTAGACTTGAAACTGTAGAAAGATTATTTATTAAAAAAAAAACAGCGATTTAGAAAGTTCTACCCCTACTTAGAAAATTCTAGCCCTAACAGGGTTAAATTGTCATCCCTTAAGCAAGCAAAATAAGGGTTGATTATACCTTTCGTTATTCGTCAGCAGGTGGCGTTAGTGTAGCAAATGAATTGAATTGTTCCTTAAGGGATTTGCCACACTGGACGCGTTCTGCTGTCTGCGGTCAGGTCTCCCATACAAGATTGTAGGGAAGATCTGACCGCAGACCGCAGACCGCAGAACATTTCCAGGAATTGCATATCAGTGTCTGCCACTGTTTGAAATGTAATATGTCTAGGTAGACCATTTTAACTAAGAATAAAATTCACTTACCTACCTATTTTAATATCTTTGTCATCATCAAAAATCTACGCGGACGAAGTCGCGGGCGGCCGCTAGTTTATCTATATAAGTACGTTTATCGTCGTCTAGTAGCCCTAGTACAAGCTTTGCTTAGTTTGGGACTAGGTCGATTTGTGTAAGATTGTCCCCTAATATTGATTTCTTTTATTTATACAAAATGTATGCACAAACTGTCATGCAACTTGAGATAAAGTATCATGACGCGATGACCCGTGACCGCATATTGCAATGATTACTTGGAGACAAGATAATGAGGGCGTGCGTCAATGATTCGATAAACCACTTTAGCATACATTGTCGCGCAAATGGGATATTAGTTGTGCCCGTGGCTTCGTCCGCGTGGGTTTCGGTCTGGATTAATTACCTACCCTTTTTACCGACTTCAAAAAAGGGAGGGGTTCTCAATTAGTTAGAATATTTTTGAGCACTTTTTGGGATGGGGAAAATTGTTAAACTCGCGACAGATTTTTGTGACGTCAGATGCGTAGGAGGTCACATGGCCGTAGGATGGTGAGAGATTCGGGACGAGGCTTGGGGGCGGAGGGGAAAACGGGGGTTTGACTAGGGGCACAGTTCTAATTTGTACTTTATTGTTAACGACGACTGGGTCGTAACACTTTTTCCGTAAATGCAAATTCCATTTTGTTTTATCAAACTTTTATATTTTGCTGCTAGCCGATTCGACTTCATTCAAAACTGAACGCTATACGTAAGAGAATAAAGCCGTTAAACACTTTTTGCAATAGCATATTCTGCAAATAAATTTGTAATTTTGTTCACGCGTACTTTACCGTTTTGCTATTGAGCAAATTCGGATAGTTCGAATAGCTTTGAAAAATATTTGGCAATGGCAAAATCAAATTGGTATTTTATTACTTCGTCTCCTTCATCAATTTTGCTGAGTTAAGTTGAACTATAGCGTACTACTAATAAGGTTTTTATTAGATATATTGGCACGCAGGGGGAGAGAGGGGGGAGAAAGGGATTTTTTTTTTGCAAAATTAAAATTATTCATGTTCCTTTTCACTTCTGCCGGCACTCCCGGAGTGCAACCCGGTCTTTTTTTTAATGTATCTTCCCCAATTACTCGAAAACCCCTGGACCGATTATTTTTTTTTGTTTGAAACGGTATTCTTCCCAGGTGGTCCCATGGTCATCAGGTCAGGTTCTGCTGATAGGATCCTGGATAAATCGAGGGAACTCTTCAAATAAGACGAAGTACTGAATCGAAGTCAGTTAAAACGTTGTTTTTAAGTTAATTATTATGAAGCAAGGACGGATAAATGTCCTTAAATTTAAAATGTAAAACACCGTCAACATAACCAACATAGTTAAGAACTATTTCGACAGACGATACTGTCGATAAAGAACCCATCCAAATTGGTTTATCCTTCTGGCAGGTAGGATGCCACTGACAGGCGCACAAATACATATGTTATAATTTACTTTAAAAACAAAGTTTTAAGCGCCTTCAATTTAGTACTCTGCCAAGCCACGAGAACATTTACACATTTCTTTTCCAATTTACCACATGAACTGATTTCCAAAAGCAAAACAAAATAAAATAAAATAAATATTTGCGGACAATCTTACACAAATCAACCTAGTCCCAAATTAAGCAAAGCTTGTACTATGGGTACTAGACGACGATATACATACTTATATAGATAAATCAATACTTAAATACGTAGAAAACATCCATAACTCAGGAACAAATATTCGTGCTCATCACACAAATAAATGCCCTTACCGGGACTCGAACCCAGGACCTCTAGCTTCGTAGGCAGGTTCACTACCAACTAGGCTAAAGCGGTCTTCAAAATGTGGTGATTATTAGAGAAAAAAACCCAATCGCTGTATGTCGCCCGATAATATTTGAGGACTTCCGTCGATTCCACAAGGATCACCTTTGGCACTTCATTAGTTGCCATTTCATCGGAATCTTATCAGAATCTGTCACGTACTTTTGTACTTTTAAGTACTTAATTGAGGAATTCCATAAGTCATCTGTGGTTTTCATTATCAATTCCAATCCACCAAAATGATTTCCGGGTGTAAATACACGAGTTATAATTGAAAATACCAAAATCACTACACGCGTGCCTAATATAATATAATTGAGAAGTTCCCTCAATTCCTCATGGATCCCATCATCTAACTGGATTTTTGAAAAAAATGGGACCAACCTGGAAGCATAAGCAATCGGCTCATCCATCAATGACGGAGTTCTGAGGTAACAAACATACAAACGAGGTAACAAAAAAAAAACACCGGGTTGCACTCCGGGAGTGCCGGCAGAAGTGAAAACTCAATAACATTGTAACAGTTTTTCGATCAGGACACGTGACATCTTACGGTGTCACCCTAAAAATGAATTTGGCGCAAATTTATATACAATTATTAATTATTTAGGCAGACCGGCCGCGCGGTCGCGTTGGGTGCGACGCGACGGGCCGGCTCGCCCGCCGCCGGCGGCGAACAAAATAACAATTTGTTTTTGCCATTGCCAAATATTTTTCAAAGCTTTATCTCTTTAGGAATAACGTCCAAATTCGAACTATTCGAATTTGCTCAATAGCAAAACGGTGAAGGACGCGTGAACAAAATTACAAATTTATTTGCAGAATATGCTATTGCAAAAAGTGTTTAACGGCTTTATTCTCTTACGTATAGCGTTCAGTTTTGAATGAAGTCGAATCGGCTAGCAGCAAAATATAAAAGTTTGTGACCTCCTTCACATCTGACGTCACAAAAATCTGTCGCGTATTTAACAATTTTTCCCCATCCCAAAAAGTGCTCAGCGCCGCTAAAGAAGTTTTCACTTAAAAAAAAAATACAACCGAGTAGAGAACCTCCTCCTTTTTTTTGATGTCGGATAAAAATTATAACTTATAACATGTTATAAGTTAGATATAACACCCCCTCCCGTTTACGTCGAGGGTTAAAAATTAAATAAAAATACGTACCTACTTGTATACAACGTTATCATTATTATGTGAAATGGCAGCCTTGTGGGCCTTTCCCGGAATCAGTGCAGGGATAAATTAACTTCAACATAACAAATCAAGCCCTTTAACAAATAATACAATGTTGACACTAGGTGACGTTTTGACGTGAGACATGAAAGAAAACGTACCTAGTGGTTATATTCTCTTTGGAAAACTCCTTGTCAGTAAAATAAATAGTAAAAGGTGGGGTGAATGTAACCAACATTAATATACCTACTATAACGTAGTACAATATAATTTAGTCTACAATTTATACATTTTAATTTAGTATAAAAATATTTGATTCAGCACAAATTGAAAATGTACAACTCGAAATTGTCGATCGATTCAAATATTACATAGATACAAACGCATCGTTTGCTCCCGCCTTGTAACACACCTTTTTACAAACCCTGTCAAATGTCAACAGCATTGACAATGACAAGTTTACAATTATAAAATCACATATTATGCGTACCACTCGCATTAAGATATGTTTATAAACGTGGTGTACAAGGATGCGCCGGAGTTGTCGACGACGTTCCGCCGGCCGCCCACGGAACCGGACCCGGCGCAGGAAAAGACTCTGTTGGTCAACCCTAACTGTCCAGTAAGAGCGATAGTACAGTCAGCATCATATAGTTAGTAGCAGCCAAAGTAGCCAAATATATCGTCACACTTCCTTACTCCTATAGTAATAAAGACGTGTACCGATATATTTGGCTACTTTGGCTGCTACTAACTATATGATGCTGACTGTACGCGACACACTGTCGGCGACGGTCGCCGACGGTAGCTGACGACCGCCTGCGACGGCTATCGGCGACGGTCGGTGACTGTCGGCGACGGTCGGCGACGGTCGGTGATACGCCGCGGCGATCGCTGTCGTGTCGCAGCGCGCACTCGTCGATGTGTGTGTGTGAAGAGCACGTATTTTCTCACATCTCGCGCGTGGTCTTTTGCAAACCGTTGGAGCGGGTAGCGCTTATAGTCGCACTGTCAACGCTCCACGGTCTTCAAAACAGCTTCAACGACACAAGCGCTTGGTGCCGCTTCGGGTGCCAGATCCCAAGTAAAGCCGTGTAAGCCGTAAGTCCCCAGTAATAATAATGATGTCGATAGGTATTGAGAGAGTGCAGAACATAATGGATTTCAACTATTTCCAGGTGCGAATAATGCTGGAGTACATCAGGAAGCAGTGCAAGCTGGGGTCCTTCACAGCGTTCGACCTCTGCGACGACAGCGGCTGTCTGCTGGGTCTCTTCTCCCTGGACACTTACGCGTACGCCATGGAGCGCTTCGAGCACAAGCGAATATACTACGTCATCGTTCTAAAGACGGTACGTCACACTGATATAAGCAGAACGAAATAACCATGGAATGTGACCTCGTTGCAAACTATCCAATCATGTGCCTAAAACCCGGTATGGGCTTGTTCGAACTAAACGGCTGCCTGGCATCGTTTTGACACCCCGCCCCCAGCCCCGCACAATGGCAATGGCACCGCTGTATATAGGTCCGTACGCTGGATATAGGTCAACGCACGTAAGAGAGCTCCGGCACAGAATAATAATAATAATTATTAGGAGCCTGTGGTGTCCCACTGCTGGGCGAAGGCCTCCCTCCTGCCACGGAGGACGCCTACAGCTCGGACGCTCACCATTCGCACTTCGCATATTCTTTTCCTTGAAAAAGACACAGAATAGGAAACCCGCTTTGTAGCTGAAATCGCTCGTTGAATGTGAGGTAGCCTTCAGCTTCTTTAAAAACCGGCCAAGAGCGTGTCGGGCCACGCTCAGTGTAGGGTTCCGTAGTTTTTGTAATTTTTTTCAAAAACTATTCAACCTATCAAGTTCAAAATATTTTTCCTAGAAAGCTTTTATGAAGTTTTACTTTTGAGATTTTTTTAAAACTTATGGTTCAAAAGTTAGAGGGGGGGGGACACATTTTTTTTTACTTCTGGAGCGATTATCTCCGATAATATTAACATTATAAAAAAAATATTTTAGCAAACCCCTATTCATTTTTAAATACCTATCCAACAATATATCACATGTTAGGGTTGAAATGAAAAAAAAAACACCCCACGTTACGTATAGGGGAGGTACACTTACCCTAATAAAAAAAAACACTTTATTTTACCACTTTGTCGGCGTGATTGATTTGATATACACATTAGTACCAAATTTCAGCTTTCTAGTGCTAACGGTTACTGAGATTATCCGCGGACGGACGGACAGACAAAGCGAAACTATAAGGGTTCCTAGTCGACTACGGTTCCCTAAAAATAGGTCGTTGGCTCTGACTATATTCGGGCTACTAATAAAACTAATATAATTGCATATATTTCACAATGAACTTAATTGCCATTATAATAATGTTAAGTGTAATTTTCATAAGTATTGTTCAAAATTATGCTGACAGGTTTGCGTGCTTAGAATATAATGAAGGGCCAAGGGCGAATTTGTAAACCAAGACGAAGAAACATTTAACTGGACATTTTGAACCGTATCACAATGGATTAAAGTCAGTGCATAATTCAGGTGTCGTGTTCCTAGAAGTTTGTATAAGAACAATGTTAAGAATAGCAATATGCATTGTTAAATGCGCTTCGTTAGTAACTAATAGTGCATAAAAATCTGCGATGCGTGTTATTTTTTTAATTTGAAAAAGGAATATGCAGCAGAACTAAGTAACCGATATAGACCTTCGAATCGCTAAACTTAAGTGGCAGTGGGCGGCACATAGCACGCAGAACCGATGCACGTTGGGGCGGAAAGGTTCTTGAGTGGCGACCGCGTACCAGAAGACTGATGACCTGGTAAAGGTCGCGGGAGTCCGATGGCTGCGGGTGGCGCTGGACCGGTCAATTTGGCACCTTTTGGGGGTGGCCTATGTCCAGCAGTGGACGTCTTTTGGCTGATATGATGAAACTCCTACTAGCACAGTTGGGGCAAATAAAAAAAGTGGAACTATAACAAGGACAACGAACGATATTTTCCTTTCAGTCACACTTACTGAGATTTGTATTCTATCATCTCGCTCAGCCTTGTTATTATTATTAACATAGCTTGTCCTGAGTAATTATAGGTCTATGCAACACAACGAATATTTAAATCACATGCATGCTTGTCAAAAAAAAAAGACCGGGTGGCACTCCGGGAGTGCCGGCAGAAGTGAAAACTCAATAACATTGTAACAGTTTTTCGATCAGGTCACGTGACTTCTTACGGTGTCACCCTAAAAATGAATTTGACGCAAATTTATAAACAATTATCAATTACTTAGGCGGACGGGCCCGTCGGCGCGCCGATGGGCGGCGCCAAACACCATACCAATTTATTTTTGCCATTGCCAAATATTTTTCAAAGCTTTATCTCTTTAGGAATAACGTCTAAATTCGAACTATTCGAATTCGCAAGAACAGCAGACTGACGCAGACCAGCAGGCGACCAAAATATCAATTTGTTTTTGCCGTTGGTCAATATTTTTCCAAGCTTTATCTCTTTAGGAATAACGCGCAAATTCGAACTATTCGAATTTTCTCAATAGCAAAACGGTGAAGGAAGCGTTGGTATTATTACAAATTTATTTGCAGAATATGCTATTGCAAAAAGTGTTTAACGGCTTTATACTCTTACGAATAGCGTTCAGTTTTGAATGAAGTCGAATCGGCTAGAAGCAAAAAGTGACCTCCTTCACATCTGACGTCACAAAACTCTGTCGCGTATTTAACAATTTTTCCCCATCCCAAAAAGTGCTCAGCGCCGCTACAGAAGTTTTCACTTCAAAAACTAGCTTAATGTGACTCATTGTGCAGGAATCGGATCGACGTCTGAGTATCCTTCCTCAGCTTAACCAGGAGAACCGCTTCTACCTAGAGCTGAAGCAGCGCGTCAAGACGTTCCTCTCCGCCCATCCCTCCCCTTGCGCCTCTAAGGTATGTGTGCTACGTGTCAGGAGTCATTGTCAATTGCGGCTTAACCAGAAGAACTGCTTCTACCTAGAGCTGAAGCAGCGCGTCAAGACGTCTAAGGAAAGAAATAATCCATACAGAAAAATGATTACTTGAATCAAGAAATAAATTAGGAAGACTGTCAGTATCTTGAATTAAACAGATGCCCTTGTGAATCAAGATGATTCTCTCGAACCGACAGGAAAATAATCTTACGCTGGCTCAGCGACCCGAAGTGTATCTTGGCATCCGACACTAAGACACGCCACTGTGCTCTGTCCTGGGTAGCTTGTCGCCAATTATGATATGATCCGCAGTTTGAAGCTGGCACAGGTATTTCTGGACGTCGACTATCCAGCGATAGCTTGGTCGGCGGCCCGGACGTCGACCATTTGGGCGCCCCAGGTACTTACACTTTATTGTCGGCACGAGGCACGATCCTCCCCTATTCTCTCGACGTGACCGAGCCAGCGTAGTCGAGCAGATTTGCTCTGCCCGATGATGAAAAATATCTTGGCTCAAGATAATTTCGCATCATTCGAAATATATTACCATCTTCCTAATTCAATTCTTGGTTCAAGAATTCTAACCTGCTACGTGGCAGAATAGATTTTCCGTTACTTGTTTAACCCCACCTCACCCGTCACCCCTCTTGACGCCACGAGTCGTAGTAACCAAGCGTAGGTAGAGGTCTAGTTTCCTTCGGCGTGACGGGTGACGTCACCCGTCACGCCGAACCTACGCTTAGGCCACGGTCTCCTATAAATCACGCCGTACGCTGCGTCACAACGCTGACTATGGAGATGTACTGATGTGGTCGTCGGCCACATCAGTACATCTCCATAGTAAGCGTTGTGACGCAGCGTACGGCGTGATTTATAGGAGACCGTGGCCTTAGTTACTACGCATCGCGGTGTCACCAAGATATATTTTTACAGTATTCTGTACAAATATATCTTGGGATCTGGGCTGGAGTCATAGGCGCGGGCGGAGTGATGACTGTAGCGAGCAAACTACGAATGGAGAATGTAGAGAAGTATAGCTTAAGTCAGTCCTCCCCGGTGCGCGGGTGAAGGGGCATAACGATAACGGGGCGAAGCGATATGCGAGAGCCACAGCCTGGCGCCCGCACGCCACACGCGCCCCGTTGTCGTCATGCCCCTGCACCCGCGCGCACACATAATAATGTAAAGTATGGCAGAGTGTGGCAAGGTCTTTGGTTATAGTACCCACTTTTTCGGTTTAAGAAGAACATAAGGGGTTTTTTTCTGTCTAGAACTCCATTTTGAAAGGGATGAAGTCAACGCCATCCACACCGTCACCACCGCCAATTCGTACGAAGTCAATGGGGTTGAAGAAGAAATGAAGGCTATAAACCATTTCATACCATACATTGGTAAGAAAATGTAATGTTCGTTACTAATTTGAGTGGTTTATACCTACTATAGAAAATATTTGTACTTAGTTCGTTATATTTTTAATATAATCAGACTTCCAAACTGAATCGAAAGTAGAAATAAAAGGTGCAACGAGTCACGATCTTGTTTGATTGTATCCCAATTATTAAAACGTTTACTATTCACAAAGTAAATTTATCCTGGACAAGCATGGCCATGGGCGATGCACGCGAAAGAAACATCAATATGGCAGTCCATGGAAGAACTAAGTACAAGTTTATGTAAACGATATGATACAGAGAAAGAATATAATGAAAAAATAAACCATCTTCGTCTGTAGCCCCCGACAGGATTCGAACCTGCGTCCTTTCTATTAACGCTAGACTGCTCTACCAACTGAGCTACAAGGACAGTGACGGAAGTTGTATATTTTTCAACTATATTCCCGCTAAGACTAGCGCCCTCTCTGTATCGTGTTATAGACTTGTTTCACAGTCTTGGCACCACTCTAATGTTTGTTTGTTTGTTTGTTTATAAAAAATGATCGGGGTAACTTCCTCGTTAAAAATAACACGAAAACAAAAATATTTAATTAAATAATTTGTTTCGTGATTAAGGGTACAAGCTTAAGGTAAACGTCCACTGTTTCGGCATGTTAAGCCTCTTACGAATTAGTATTTTTTTTAAGACAATACAGAACATGACATCGGTTTGAATTTTTTTGTGTGATGAACATTGATATCTTGCCTATTATGTAATGCAAGAATTATATAGTTTTAGTTTCAATAACTATTTTTTTATAATTTATTTGTAGACCTCGTATTTGAACCCCATTTCGTGATAAAATTTGGCTCTGCTCCTAAGTTTGTGAGTTCTTGGCCCCTGTTTCGGCATAAAGTTTTCGAGTGCCAGGTAGTAAGAGAAACGTTTTGTTTTTGAACCCTCATTTGTTATTTGATATTGAACAAGATTATTGACGAGGTAATTAACATGATTATTGGAAAAATCCAATAGGGGGTCTGGATAAAACTCGGTATTTAAAATCCCGGGACATTTTTTCTTTTTCCAGGATTTTTTTATGAAATGTAAGGTTAAATAACTTATCCATTAGTACAGGGTCACCTTTTCAAAAATGTGTCTCACATAGGTTACCTATCTACGAGTATATTAACCAAAACTGTTTAACATAAGATAAATATCTAGGCAAAACCTTTTGGACGTGACATGGAGGTATCTGTAAACGATATTCTGTTTAATAGGGTATAAAGATACCTTTCGCTTCTTTAAAAAAAACCCTTAAAAATAAAGAAAGTCCCGGGAATAGCAAGTCCCGGGATATCAAATCTTAAAAATAATAAATATCTTCAATCATTTTCGTCAATATTCCTTAAACGTATAGTTAGATATAAGTATGTATTGATTATCTATTTCTACGATTGATTAGGTAACCTAAGATTAAAATCTAGACAATGTTGTATGGGACACACGACACACTTTTGAAAGAGCAATTCTATACTGTTTAATAGGGTACAAAGTAAACTTTCATTTAATAATAATAATCCCGCAAAAATAATAGGTTCCCGGGATTTACCCAGGCAACACTATTGCATTATATCAATGCACATGTTACCTCTTCAAGAAGAATATCAAATAACAGACGAGGGTACACATTTGATCTGTGTGTTTGCCTACCAGTCCTACCACTATAGATTTCTCTGTCACGAACTTGGGGAAAAGTATTAAAAGTAGTAGTCCCTTGTTTCGTGTTACTATTTCTTGGATATTCCCGCAATCAATAATGTAGATCACCTTTAAATTATGTTCAATAACCATTAAGTATCCTATATGTAATAAATAAACATAAAAATACATTACAGGAATCGAGCAATAAACAAAATTATGCTGCACGTAAATATGCGAATTCACCTTCAAATTGTAAATTTAGGTCACGTTCAACCTCGTTTTACGAGAATTCAAGTGAATAAAACATATACCGAATTTAGGTCAATGAAAACGTCATTAAATACAATATCTGTTTTTTAAATTAACATTTACAATTTCTTAAGTATCATTTAAATACAAAAGATACAAGGATGTATAAAGAAAGCCCTTGATTCGGTAGTAACACGAAATAGGAGCCAGACGAAAAATATAATGACCGTTAGTTCGTGAGTCCATTTATTGCAATTTTAAGGGACACCTATACCAAAATATACACTTATTTCTTATTAAATCCATTGTTAAGGAACTAGACAAAGCACTGTTAAAAGTTTTTTTTCAAATGGACTTCCCTTTCTCTTTCAATTCCCTTAAGAAGTCGTAGCGAGCACCTTACGTCAACAAGCAGTTCGCGCACACCGTACAGCTGTTTTCGGCCGACTGACAGTTTTCGACCGTTGTGTTGCTATTAGTTTAGTCGTTAAAATTGTTGAATTTGATTTTTTGGAAAGGTTTAATGATAAAGTTTTTTTACAAATGTATAAATTAAATAAAAAATATTTCAGTTGCTTATTATAAGCCTCAGAAACAAAACTAACGAAATGACGTACTAGCACGAACTTATGGCCCGTTACCTTATGTGTTTTGATTCACACCTGGTGCCACTACGCGTCAGTCAACGCAACGCGATTACCTAAAAGAGGATCTAGTTAGGTAAAAAATACCACATCCACATTTCAGTGATATAAACTATCAGCTCTGTTGTCACTGCTAACATATAACTTGTATTAGTGCCTACACAAAACGGTATAGCAATTGTTCACTAACATGATTACATTTTAATTCAGCTAGGCGCCACGCCATTATTGCCCGCGTGCCGTCTCAAATGGATGTTATTATCCCAATTATGATTCACGATTGATGTATTGAGGCTTAATTAGATGATGAGAGCACTAGAGCCTAATTAAGCACGTTATTGTCGGTAAATCATGCTCTTGGACGTGAATGGTAGCGACATATGTGGCGGTATATCAATATGTAATATGTATCATTTGACAGCGTGTCTTCACTGCATCCATAGATTAAATTCTAGTTGGTACTTTCCTTACGTACAGAAGGCCTTCTGTCTAACAAAACCGCCGCGTTACAGCTGGAAAACGCTAATCACGGCATCCCGCTCAACCGCTGAGCACTTGCTCTCTCGTCTAATGAGGGTTGACACATCTGCGTGACATCGTCTGGGACTGGTGATGACCGGCCGCGGTATGATGAATTCCACTGTCAACAGTGTCAACGCATTCAGGTGCACCTCTCTATTTCATGAAATACACCTCGGAGGTGCATGAAAGCCGAGTCGAAGCGGCAAGAGGGACTGACAAACTACTAAAAATACTAACCAAAGTTTATTCCGCTACTCTTCTTTATCCTCGCTTTGTCCCATTTCAGTTGGGGTCGGCTCTCCTAATCATTGTTCGCCAGGACATTCTATCCTGGGTCGTCTGTGGGTCTTTTTGGGCTGCACGTAGGTCCTTGTCAACAACTGATAGCCATGTGAGTCGGGGTCTGCCACGGCCTCTCGGACCAGCTTCTAAGTTAAGCACTCTTCATGTCATATGGTCATGTGGTCTTCTCATGACGTGCCCGTACCACCTCAACCTACATTCGAGCAGTTTTCCCGGGATTGGCCTCACCCTGAAGGTGCCGCGAATGTGATCATTGCGTACTTTGTCAAGGAGCGTCACTCCTCCTGACCACCTGAGCATCTTCATTTCGGCTACATGCATCTGATGTTCCTGCTGCTTTTTCTGAAAGTTTATTCGGCTACTGATAAAGGTAAATTAAATACTTACCATAGATAACTAATTTACCCTATAAAGGCACAGTCGTGGTTGTGTGTTACATCAACGGAATAACTAACAATGAGAGTTTGTTTACCTTCCGGTCAGTTGGTGTCGCTCAATATGGCATAGTGGCAACCTCGCATAGTAATTAGTTAGCTTTGATTTAAGGTGAGTATCCACCAGAGCTATGGGAGATAGCGGTGCTGTGTCCGATGAATAAAACCACCAATAGCATTGCTAGCCTCATCTTAAGGCGGTGCATTGGAAATTATCGCGTGCTTAGAAACGCCGTTCTGACTAGATTAAGAAACAATAAGGTCTGATTCTCAGATATATGATTCTTGACTATATGATTGTTCATCTGATTTTATCGAAACATGATTGCTTAAAATTTTCTCTATAGAAAAAAAATCCAAAGTTTGGTCTGTTTATTCCTTTTTTTACTCAGCCTACTCAAAAGATACATTATTTTACGACACAATCAAGTTAATACGATAGTATTTTATCTCATCTAAAATCTCACTATGAAATTTAAATAAAACTTCTCTAAGTTAGTTATTTATCGAATTTTGTCCAAAGACGTCATTCCCGAAGATACTCTTAATTGATTTGAGTCGACCACGCCCCTTTGACAGAGACACGCTTATGCCTTCCGCGCACGAGAAAAAGAGATGCAACTCTTCGGGATGGTGCATTTTTGGACAAATTTCGATAAATACCTAACTTAGTGAAGTTTGATTTATATTTCATTAAGTGAGATTTGAGATGAGATAAAATTACTAGATTATGTCGTAGTAGGCTGAGTACAGAAAGGAAAATAAAGACCCAACTTTGGATTTTTTTTCTATCGAGGAAATTTTACGCAATCATGTATGGATTAAATCAGATAAACAATCATATAGTCAAGAATCATATATATCTGGAAATCAGACGTTATTGTTGCTTAATCTAGTCAGAACGGCGTTTCAAAGCACGCGATAATTTCCAATTCACCCCCTTAAAGGCGACAGACCACAGTGCACACGCTGGACACGATAACCTAAAAAAAGTTATAGCTTGATATTTTCAATTTCTTTTTAACTTTTCTCGTTGGTAATGAATGTGAATTTACGGTATTCCTGGCTGATTTCAGTTACCTATACTAGCGGTCGCACTGTAATGACTGTTCGATAGTTTTTTTTTTTTTTTTATAGTTAGGTTCCTGTGTTGGCCTGCATAAGCGGCCAGTTACAGATATATTAGGGGACGGGCCTCTCCGGGGGCCTAATGGGCCTCCCGAAGGGAATAACACTGTTCGATAGTGCACTCTCCAAAGATGTAATTCCATTCCAAACCAGCATCACGTCACTTCCCGTATATTTGCCAGCCATAAATGCTGATTCACAATCACCTCTTCCTGGCACGCCGGATGGCACGAGGAAGTCGGGGCACGTGTCTTGCATGGAGATGACACAAGCGACACAGGGGATAGGTAGGTATTGCATATGACGCGAGCAAACGTATTTCATTACATTTTTTTTACTTGCTGTCCTCGCGACTTCACCCACGTATTACAAAAACCCAAGGTAAAGCCACGTGATAAGTTGTAACCTATGTTAATTTCGAAATAGTACATTACGTACCTAGGGCGGTGAATTCGCGAATGGCCCAGATCGCAGGTGTTTGTGGCCCCAACCGAAGGTGAGGGCCATAAATATGCGATCTGGGGCTTTACGAATTACCGCCCGTGGTAAGTACACAGTTTTACGTCTTCACCTGGCCACAATGCGAGTTTTACCGTATGCGCAGCGTACTGTGATTCAAAATAGTGGTAATTTTGTATAGGCACTGGTTCAGTACCAAACATAGAGGTACCTATGTGACAATGCTGGTTACCTGCTTTTAAAATGTTTGTAATCGATTGTGTAAAATACCGTACGTTAATAGTCTAATGAAGTAGCAGCCAGTTATGCACCTAGGCTGTGAAATGTTAGTACCATTCGGAACAAGGACCTTCACTTTCATCTAAAAATAATGAGATAAATTCGTTTCTAATTTGGAGCCGTGAAGTCGGATTTAATTCCTCTAATAACATCGAATCAGCCGAGTGCCCGGGTACAGTCAGGTGCAAAATAACTGATATATAAAATAGGTAACTACTTAATTTAGCAAACACTGTATTTGCCAAGGCGGTAAATAATAAAAAAAAAACACCGGGTTGCACTCCGGGAGTGCCGGCAGAAGTGAAAACTCAATAACATTGTAACAGGTCACGTGACATCTTACGGTGTCACCCTAAAATGAATTTGACGCAAATTTATAAACAATATTCAATTATTTAGGCGGACGGGCCGCGGGTGCGTTGGGTGCGAGGGGCCGCCGGCTCGCCGAGGGGCCGGAGGCGGCAAACACAATACCAATTTGTTTTTGCCATTGCCAAATATTTTTCAAAGCTTTATCTCTTTAGTCGTCTAAAGTCGAACTATTCGAATTTGCAAGAACGGCAGGCGGCGGTGGCGACCAAAATATCAATTTGTTTTTGCCGTTGGTAAATATTTTTCTAAGCTTTCTCTTTTTAGGAATAACGCCCAAATTCGAACTATTCGAATTTTCTCAATAACAAAACGGTGAAGGACGCGTTGGTTAACATTACAAATTTATTTGCAGAATATGCTATTGCGAAAAGTGTTTAACGGCTTTATACTCTTACGAATAGCGTTCAGTTTTGAATGAAGTCCAATTGGCTAGCAGCAAAAAGTGACCTCCTTCACATCTGACGTCACAAAACTCTGTCGCGTATTTAACAATTTTTCCCCATCCCAAAAAGTGCTCAGCGCCGCTAAAGAAGTTTTCACTTCACAAACTCCCATTTATTAATACAAATTCAAGTGAGCGTGTTTTACATTAAAGAGTACCTAGATACCTAAGTTTAATATTTGCATACATTGAAGCCCGTTGCGTTCTATGTCCTATTTATGTCACAGAAGGTTGTACCAAAACCAGTGAAATACCTCAAAATGTGCTCCATAGTCAATTTGTCCGCCATTGCTTTCGTCGCGGTGTCTGCCCTCATTATGCTGACGTCACACTTTGCTAGACACCTCATAACAACAACCTAACTCCGTAGACAAACCATGTCGCTTACGATCGTTTAGGGCAGAATTGGGAAGCCTTACGTTATATTATTAACCTGGTTCAGTTCCAAAACGAAGGTATACAAATACATGGGGTAGGATTGGTAATTGTTGGGACATGCTTCAACCATAAATAATTAAACAGTTTACGTAAGTACGTGGTTAAGTCTGTCATAATTAGTTAGAGCAATGTTTGGTGATTTTAATCAGCCAGTATACGTCCCACTGTTGGGCACAGGTCTCCTCTCATGGATGAAAGGAAACAGGCAGTAGTCCCCAAGCTGGTCCAGTGCGGGTTGGGGCCTTCACATACACCTTTGAAGTGTAGCAGATGTATGCAGGTTTCCTCACGATGTTTTTCCTTCACCGAAAAGCTAACGGTAAATATCAAATTATATTCCGTAGACAAGTTCCGAAAAACTCATTGGTACGAGCCGGGATAAGAACCCACGACCGCTTTTTGACAGCCGCATGGCTGAACCACTGGGCTAGCGTAGAGCTTTCATTTCTGATCTGACATTTGCTGATACTAACTTACTAACGCTTTATATAAAACAGATAAAACTGTGCAGTTTTTTGATACAAATGCTATGAGGATTAACAAAACAGAATGACAGTAAATGTATTTTAAGTAGGTTAAGAACCGTCATTGTAATAAGATTTTTTTGGCAAAAAATTACTGACTGTTGAGTTTGTTTCGGCGTTTCTTCTTAACAGTGGTCTTCTTTTTCAGAAACGCTGGTAGAATTTTGACTTGTAAAAGTGCAATTACGGCCTACTTGCAGAATAAAAATAATTTTATTTCATGGTAAGATTATAAACTTACCTAACCTCAAGTGAGTTCTCTATGATACGCGGGCGGAACCCGAAGCTAGTATTTTATAAAGTACCTCTAATTTGCTAAACAAACCAATATTATTACATTAAAAGCCAGCGTTAATTGGCAACAATGAAAAGAGCGACTAACACGTAATCGCCATTTTGCAATATCCGCGCGCAATGTTGACCAAAACCCGAATAGCCCCAGTTACCGGTGCAGATGCAATCGACATAGCGTTACTACAAAAAGGTCGTATGTGGTTTGGAAACTATTTGGGAGCTATGATGTTCTGAGCGCTCGGCGGCTGTATCGAGATTTTGGCTACCATGGAATTAGTAGGCGTGGTTCCAACTAGAAAGCGCTCCTACAAAATTGACACTAATTTAGGGTGTCACAGCTAGCGGGTTTTAATACTTTTAATACTGATAACTGATGATATCTTAGCCCTTGTACGCACTAAGCGGCTAGCCGCGTGCGGTTGCGCCAACCGCTTAGTGCGTAGAGGTTTTGCGTTTGCGATTTCATATATGTTTTCTCCAACCGCACGGCAAGCCACACGCGGCTAGCCACTTAGTGCGTACGGTTTATGCCTTGATCACACGCAGACCTTTAAAACGTTATGAAAAATCGATATCATAACGTTATATTTCGTTAAGAGTTGACATTTTTCGTTATAACAAAATCAGTATGCCCCATAACGATATTACTATCATAACAGAATGAATATCACAACTTTATAAAATACGGTCGAATAAAGTTATAATATCGTCTTAAATAAAACACGAGCCGCGCTGTCGAATGGGCGAAACCAAAAGTGCGAAAAAGACACACTATAAGCCCTATAACGTTATTTAGAATAGATTTATAACGTTATAACGGATACCGGTATACAGCGCGTAAAACACCGCTTTTTTGGAATAATAAACGTTATAAATGATAACGCTATGCGAAAATAGCGGTATTTAAAGGCCTGATCACACGTACCGAGCAAACGGGCGAGACAGTACTCGGTCTAGTAGATAGAAAGGGAGCCGAGCTACTTTTACGCCCAGCAGTAGCACCGTCTCGCCCGTTTTGCCCGGTACGTGACATCAAGGCATTAGCAGTTGAATGCAGCTGACGATGGGCTTTGCAGTTGTACCTATTACTTGATGATTCTGAGGCCGCTACGTGAAAAACGGATAGACGATACAACTCAAACGTCAGAAAGGCGTATGTCACAGTAGACTTGTTCAAATTACGATTTTTTGCCAATAATGACGTCACAGTGAACGTGACATCGTTTCGGTCTGCCAATTAACTTGGTACCGTTTCGTAGAATTACATCGGTGCCCCATATAGCAATAGCCGTTATTGAGTGTACAGTTGTGCGGTTTTCGGGAATAATCCTGAAAGTTCTCGATTTGTACGGGGAATTTTCCCGAGCTGGAAATTATCCTATACAAAATGGGAATATTAGGGAATCAACCATTGCAATGATATGATATGCACAAATGCGCACGTTGAAATGGGGTAATACTAGCTTTAGGAACTGAATTCATCCATGTGAAACACGATTATTTTATTAAATGTTTTTGTTTCGTGTCCATTTAACGTGGAAGTTACCACGATCCAATTTTAAACAATGTGATACAGAGAGAAACTATAATGGAAATTAAACCATCATTGTCTGAAACCCAGAACAAGCCTAAGAGCTTGTTGTTGTTGTTGTTTTTGTTGTTATTGTTATTGTTGTTGTTGTTGTGGGACAGCGCTGTACCGGCAATACAGAGGGCACAAGGCACAAGTTCGAGTCTTGTCCTGGCCTTGAACGATGATGGTTTATTTTTCCATTATATTTGTTCTGTGTATCATACGGTAATCGTACTTCTATAAAGACTTTTTAATCCTATGTCGGTGGCAAACAAGCATACGGCCTGCCAAATGACTCCAGAGGAATCGCGAGCGATTTGCCGACCTTATTAATTAATTATTTTTATTTAAAACTTTATTGCACAAAAAAAAAAGGTGGACTCAATGTCTTAACCCTTCGGATGCTTTGATGCTGACATTGCTGAAGGATAATACATTTTTTGCTTCTGTCGTAGAGTCAGTTTTCAATAGCACTGATCAGTGCTAAGACATACGTAGGCATTCTCTGCCAGTCAACCATAGGGCCAAACAGAGACATTTAAACGGTGGGTACAAGAAAGATACTAAATACCCTTATCACGAAACAAATTATTTTAATTAAATATTTTGTTTTCGTGTTATTTTTAACGAGGAAGTTACCCCGATCATTTTATAATCGATATGATACAGAGAAAGAATATAATGGAAAAATAAACCAAATAATAATAGTCCTGTCGGGGGCTACAGACGAAGATGGTTTATTTTTCCATTATATTCTTTCTCTGTATCATATCGATTAAGAAAGATACTAACAAAAACAAACCGACCGACCTTCTATATCGGATTCGATGTGTTGAATACAAGTAAGTAAGTCACTGAGACTGAGAGCTCTATACCCCTCATTTTTCCCCCTTAAGTGATGACGTATATGATGTTATAATGATAAAAAGTACCCTATGTTCTTCTACAGGGCACGGACCATACCAAACGTTATCTAAATCGATTCACAATTACATACACGGACATAAGGTGGGTTGGTTTGGGATCGAGCGAACTTCTTCGTGGAAGTCGGTTAAAAAAGGCTCTCATCAAGAGGTTAATAAAGATATTCTTAGGCATAGAATTTACCTCAAACAGCCTTGCCTCCTTTATTGTAGACCTAGGGGATAGTTAAATAACCAAACATAAATAGCTATTCTTATTAGTACATTAAGTACCGGGAAGTAAGGGGTTGCCGGCCGAGTAGGTACATATACAACGTGTTAATAAAATAACGCAAAACCTGAAAACAGTTTGTTCAGAATCGAGCATAGAATGCGAAAAAAATAAAAAATAAATTTTTTGACAAGATTTATTTTTTACATTTGTATGGAGTGTTGGCCGACTGGGGCGACCTGCTCCATACAAATGTAAAAAATAAATCGCGTCAAAAAATTTATTTTTTATTTTTTTCGCATTCTACTCTCGATTCTGAACAAACTGTTTTCAGGTTTTGCGTTATTTTATTAACACGTTGTATATGTACCTACTCGGCCGGCAACCCCTTACTTCCCGGTACTTAATGTACTAATAAGAATAGCTATTTATGTGTTATTTTATTAACACGTTGTATAGACAGGATAGTTATGAGGCTGGCAACCCCTTTTCACGCCGAGGTATGTATAGTGCATTTCTCAAACATGCAATGAAATAAATTAATAAAACTCCAAGAAATCCAACTTTAATTTTCATGGCTGAAGGCCGTGAAGGATCACGGCGGTCAGCCACAAATTGTGAAATGGAAATGAAAATAGACCATCTTGCAGGCCTAGGCCTCGAATTTTGTATGAAATGCCATTACGGGTCTCTCGTCTCGCTGCGCCCGAAACGTGACACTTCGAAGCCCATTATGAAGAACACAACGTCAATATTTCATTGCATGTTTGAGAAAAAGCTTTTTGGAATAAGTTGTACAGTTAAATTCTGCACTCGGGATGCAGGATGCGGGCCACAGATGCACTTATTCTACGGCTTAGCTTTGCACAATTTTATAGCGGGCAGCTGAATTTCTGGCATCATTGGAACTTTTAAAATACGTCTTGTTTCTCTCAAGTTATGGTTATTATTTTAAGTATAACAGTCGGAAGCACTAAAGTGCAATAAATTGTCCTTTGTATTTGTAGATACCTACATTATGTATTACATTGCATTTACTTTTGTTTCTCAAGAGTTTATTATAATTGTGGGTTTTGTTTTATTTTATGATGCCACAAGCCTTTTTGGTTTTGAGACGTAGGTATATAAAAATCAAACACATAAGTATGTTGTTTTATTCAAATATTTTACAATAATAAAATAACGCAATGCCTAACCGTTATTTAAAATGTAGAACCAAACTACTTACCTTTTGACGGTTATCCAACAATTTAAATCAGTTAATCCAAAATAAAACACTGGCACAAAACACTGCACACGCGGAAATTAAACAAACTGCCAAGGTCTAATAAAAAAAATATAATTCAGAAATGGCCACCGAAAATGCGTTCGAAATTACGATTGGCGCGAACCGACTGACGGTGAGTTACAGCACCAAGTTAACATTACCGTTGGTGAAGGCGACGCTGTCGCGCTTTTCATGTAAGTTTATATGAACCGCCATAGTTTCAATTTTAACCACGGTATTTGTTAAGTTTGTCATACATACAAAACCTCCCCTTTGACACAGGTGGTCAATGTACCGAAACATATGGCCGATGCGGGCTATCGACTAATTACCAAGCTCGCATCTAGCCTTCGTGCTTGCCTGCGAAGTATACTCTATTAACATCACAAGAAGGTTGTATTTTTTATTACATTTTGAAGCTAGATGAGAGATTGTGGAAGTTATTTTACTGAATTCCGTTGCTCGATTAAAACTAACCTATAATATGTCATCATTAAGTTAGCGGGTCCATTCCATACTCCATACGCCATGGAAATATTGTTTTGGTGTGGCAGTCACGGTTGAAATCCGATTACTAAATGCTTTTGTTGTAATCGCATGACTACGGATGTGACGAAACATTTGGATAGATATCTGGCGGTCAATTTTGTGTGAATAAATTAGTAGATAGGTAATTGTAAAATTTCAAGGAACTCTTTGAATTTTCATGTTCATGCTTTTATTGTTTCCTGCGCTAGGTTAAGTCATTCGCGGAAATAGTGCTCTAATTATAATATATGATTTTATAATGTGGTGAAATATTCATCAACTTTTATTACCTATCGAGTTTTAATATCGATTCATTGCAGATTTAATCCAGCCGTTTATGTAGGTAAGGGTAATTTTAATGTATACCTGGTAAATAATTAGAAAGAAAGAAAGAAAGAAAGATACATTTGTTCACAAACACACAGGACACACATATTAAACAATAAAATAATCAAAGAACAGATAAAACATGAAACAAGTGTGTCTCTGTGGCAGTGAACCGGACACTGGCTCAGCATTATGCATAATTACAGTAAGCTGTTGAGATAACAAGATGAATTACACAGCCTATAATTACAGGATTAAACGAACTTACCTGAAGTGAAGTTCTATCCTGATTATATGAATTATTCAGTTCGTAGTATAAACATGTAGTAGCGCCTTAAACGTCGTGAATTCATAGTATAGTCTAAAAACTAGATAAAAATAAAAATACAAATGTTCAACCAATTCCCAGTCGCTACGGTAAGTTGAGATCTCGGCTTGCCTCTATTAAATGATCGTTTTTACGACAAATATGTATACCTATTGTCAGCTTCAAGAGAGAGTGTGATAACGATGGACCGCCGATAGTTATGAAAGAAACTAATAATATAGCTGTATCTGCGTTCATTAGTGGCTTATAGAACGTAGTTTGTATCGCCATCTATCGTTTCACAGCTTCATTAGGAGTTCGTAGTATGTTGTTGGAAATCGACGTTTTCTAGTTGAAACAAACGCCATCTACTGGCGCTGTGGGGCGATATGGAAAGTGATCGAAGACCTAAGTTTACCAAACTCTCCACGTACTTAGTGGCTTGAAATGAAATCTTCCTCTACCTCGATTACTATACTATTTACGCTAATTTGGACATATTCTTTTTGTTACACATTAAACTTCAAGAACTGTTAAATATAATAAAAATAGGTACGAATGTATAGACAAACCTGATTTACTGAGTTTTATAGTAATTAAATAATGATTTGAGATTAATTTAAATGGTTTTCAGCCAAATGAGAAGAAAGGAACTACTTTCTCCAAATACTAAATTTAATGGTTCTTTATGGTTTTTAGACCTGGAGCGCTTCCTTAAATGACTACCTAATACTAGCTATGAATTGTCCATTGGAATATTCCCGATTAGCAAGGGGAATATTCCCAACTCGGGAATATTTCTCGATAATGACCACGGAATATTTCGTAACAAATATTCTCTGGAACGGCATCTCTAGTTCCCACATGTTATCTCTGTTCCTAGTTAAGCATACTGGTAGTTCCAAATCACGATTTTTATAATAATACTAGCTTTTGCCCGTGACTTCGTTCGCATTGACTTCCTTTTGTTGGATTTTTCTGGGATAAACTCTTCTATACGTTAATCCAGGCTCTATTTGTATAATAAAATTCATCGTAATCCGTTCAGCCGTTTACAAAAGTACACTTACTTGGGCCACGCGAGTCCATTCGTGAAGATGTAGCACACCCCCGACACGATCCCAGCCAGCAGACCAAGGCTGACTCCCGTCGACAGGGACAGCGTATCCGGCATCTCACTTCACAGACTGTCAATTTGTCAAACAATCTGGCACTTATCCTGGTGGATAAAGGTCTAGTTCACTCTATTTGGCACACTTTTATACTGGCTTGTCACTTAATGTTTATACTTCCTTGTCACTTTAAGGTTATACACACGATTTTGGCACTGAATCCGGGCGAATGAAGGTCTGTGTAAAAAATAATTTGTCATTTGGGACTAACTGTTACATACAGAAGTATTTTGGCACGTGGTTGCTACTTATCAGTCACTTTATTTAGCACTTATACTTTTTGTTTCACAGGTAAGTAGGTATATTTAATTGTCACTTATGTTAATGTTAATTATGAGGAGATACTTTGTGTTGTCTTTAAAATAGTGGCTTATGATTACTGAAATTAAAAGTAATGTTGTGATATGCATGGTTGGTTGCAAGAAAATATTCTGCACACATTTACAAGTCGAAATTCTACCAGCGATTCTGAAAAAGAAGACCAACGGTTCCGAGTGCTTTTCAAACATAACAATACTATTTTATTTTGCACAATAGTTGTCCTTGAAATCGCATGACGATTAACGCACGATTTTTCTAATCTTTGGATAAGCGCATAGACAAAATAATGCATGTAACGTTACCCCACTGACTGATAGGGTTATCAGTTAATCCCAGTTCCCACGTCCCGCAGCAAGCACCGCAAGTGCACGCACAATGCATGGGAACGGTGCACGGTGATGGTAATGATGAACATTTCAGGACAATCATAATTACCATCTGCCCAAGTCTGGCTATACGGTACCTCGGTCACACCAGCATAGCTGATGGAAAGCGTTCCTTTACTATATTATGCAAGTGCGAAAGGGACAAATGCTTCATGTCCGACATAAACGCGACCATCGCGAGCTTAGGAAGAGGCCAGCGAACGAAAAAAAAAGCGGCCAAGTGCGTGTCGGACCACGCACAACGAGGTTTCCGTGCCTATTAAAAAGGTCGTATCGTTACTGAAATCTTATGGCACTTACGTCCTTTTCTTTAAGGAAGGCAGTTTTTTAGAAATATCTCTAAAACCTTTGAACCGATCTCGTTCAAAACAATTTTCGCTGAGAGAATTTAATAAGCCCTATGAGCATGATTTTTTTCATATTTTTAAAATACACGGTTCAAAAATTAGAGGGGGGGGGGACACAATTTTAGTGACTTTCGAGGAAATTATCTCTGACTCTATTCACTTAATCAAAAAAATTGCTGAGAAATCTTATATTTATTTTGAAAGGCCTATCGATTGATGTGCCACACGTGGGCTTACAATTAAAAAAACATTTTTGAATTTCAGTTTTATGTATGAAGTTCACCCCTAAAAAAATTTTTTTTTAGTAATTTAGTTACAAAACTATGTAGCGGTTAACAAAATACACCTACCCTGAAAATTTTATTCAAATACACCTTATAGTTTTCGAGTAAAATTCCTGTGACATACGGACGGACAGCCAGACAGACAGACAGACAAACATGACGAATCTATAAGGGTTCCGTTTTTTTGCCATTTGGCTACGGAACCCTAAAAACCATAGATTGGGGGCTCCTTACAAACTACCCAAACACGTGCCTAAAACCCGGTGTGCGCATGTTCGAACTAAACGGCTGCCTGGCATCGTTTTGACACCTCGCCCCCAACCCCGCATTGATCAGCAGTATCAGCACCAAACTGATATATTTGCCGATGGATAGATATTTTTGTGTGATGAATGTTTGACGTTCTGCGAGAAGATGGATGCACGATCGTCTTCTGTGTAATAATAATTATTATTTGTTTCTTTTGTGTACCTATATATATTTCTTTTGTTTCACAGTGCTTTGGTACTACTGTAATGCTGTGAAATTTTATGGAATAAATAAATAAATAAATAATGGCAATGCCACCCACTTTGTGGGGCCTTTTTGCTGCGATTTTTTTATTTCATAATATGAATATACAATATAAATTACCGTAAGTGAATTTACACGACTTGATATTATCATTGTCAATAAAAATAAAAACTTGCTTTAAAATAACTTAAAAAAAATACAGATAATAAATGTCAATACAGAAGTTAATTTAAACAAAAAAAAAGAAAAAAAAAGAAGGCTCATTTTTGTTATGTATATCTATTGTAGTAGTAAGTATATATAGGGTCATTACGCTGGTTTCGCGACCACCTTCGGTTAGCGACCACCTGAAAGAGAAGGCTTTTTCTATTGAACATAACATCAATTCTACAGACCCTATTGAGACAATTAGTTGTACATGCATTTGTTTTGTTGTTTTAGAATAGAAATCTACTAAACAACCGAGAAAATAACCTTTCAGTTCACTAACTCAGCTAAGTGGTCGCCAACCGGCACATGAAATTAGGTGGTCGCTGACCGGCGAAATGACCCTACGTATTGCCCTTGCCTTGGGCTTGGGTGTCAAATACCAGCGATCTCAGACATTCCTTGTTATACTCTCATCGTAGTTGAGTAGGTAATAATGTAGATACTATTATTCTCTGGCAGTATGGTTTACATTATAACCATCCATAATCTTTACCGTCATTAAAACCAATAATAGCGTCACAAGTTCGCATTCGCACATGCTATCGAAAGGTCTCACCTCTCTAGTTACATAAATTACATAATCTACTGCAATGTGTCAAATCTCGAATTATTATGGCCGCTCCACACAATGGACCATCCTGACCCATCATACAGGTATTTTTCACTACGTTTGAAAGCCCTGGGTTTTTGTAACGCGCGGGTGACGCCGCGCAGGCAGCTAGTCCTTCATAAAACAGATTCAAGACTTAAGGCCTCCACCCACCGAACGCGTTTCGTGCCGTGCGCGGCGCGTGTGCTGCGCGGGCCCGCGCAAGTTGTAAAGCATTGAAAATACACTTCAAACACGCATTGAACGCGGGCCGAACGCGTTCATAGATATGCGGTAGAACGAGACATAAATATGTCTTACTCCCTTTAACGCATAGTTGCGTCCTGTATGATGGGTCAGGATGGCCCATTGTGTGGAGCGGCCATAACGCGCTAACTGTATGTATCACTAGTCACTACATACTCAGTATAAAACAAAGTCGCTTCCCGCTGTCTGTCCCTATGTATGCTTAGATCTTTAAAACTACGCAATGAATTTTGATGCGGTTTTTTTGAATAGATAGAGAGATTCAAGAGGAAGGTTTATATGTATAATATACTACCCGTGCGAAGCCGGGGCGGGTCACTAGTGTCTTATAAATCGGTTCCAAACCTGGGAGTAATTTTACCCCCGCGGGGGTAAAACAGTTATTCTTGGGGGGTACCTAATAGAGATGCTTAGCGAGTCGCATTGAGTGGTTATTAATGGAATATCGCTGTAAAAATTCGAAGGTGTGCTTATTATAATGTTGTTTATTGTTAGCCGGTAAGACATAGTCCACATACACTTTGGCACACATTAAAAAAAAAAAAAAAAAATCTCTTAAATGTTACTTTTTTAACCGGAATAGTTCAAGCAAAATTTGTCAGAAGTGCCACATGCGACATTTTTAGCCTGGACTTGTTACATTAGGATATGTCGGATGTGCTACCGTGCCACATCGGACATACATTTTTATTTATTGTTTTTGATATTATTCAATTATTGTTATGTTAATATTGTACTGACCATCTTTTTAGGTGAACTTTGATAACCATGACGTTGTAATTTAAATTTTAATTAAGTGGACATAGATATATTTAAATTGATATTTATTATTCTTCTTATATCCGAGCTCAGAAATATGGAATTCGTTATTTTGAGACGATTGTGATGTAAATTCTTATAATTTTGACTAAGCCAACTTTGTACTGTAATTTATGTCATGAAATAAATTAATCTAATCTAATCTATTTTAAATTGAATGTTATTGTCGATCACAATAGGGATTCTTGTAAATTGACATGTAATTTATAATATAATATTATATTGTGAATAAATCAATCTGAATCTGAATCGTAAAAGTTGGTAAAAAATGTCGTTACTGGCAGAACCGATATTGTTGCACGGAAACTCCTTTTTAACAATTTAATTAATAATGGATAATAATAACAGTATAAATACTTAATATTTAATAAATGTTAATAATTTGACTTGTAAAATGTACCTGTACTTGTGACTTGTACCAATAAATGTATCTGAATATAGACAAATATTTTCCTTTTATTTCATTTAATTTAAATTTATTTATTACAATTTTTGTAGGCATAATTAAATCATCCTCCTAGCTTATTTCCCGGTATTGCTCAAACGATCCCAGGGTCGGCTTTGGCATCTAATCCCAACATTTGGCGTAGGCACTAGTTTTACGAAAGCGACTGGCATCTGACCTTCCAACCCTGAGGAAAAACTAGTCCTTATTGGGGTTAGAGCGGTTTCCTCACGATGTTTTCCTTCACCGAAAAGCTAACGTGCCAGCTGGGTTTCGAACCCACGACCGCCGCTTGACAGCTGCATGCCTGAGCCACTACTTTAGCTTTTTCTCTCTCTCTTTATCTGAGCGTAAAAGCAAAAACATTACACTCCTTTCCGTTGGGCAGTCATGTAAATAAGTTTCTGTCAAAAAAATCATTTTTTACAAGCTTTAACTGCCCACTGTACTTTTCTGTATACCATCCATCATCAACTACTCATTGAGACGATTCTAACGAACCCAAACTCAACGGGGTTACGTCGGTTAATTTATATTTATTATATTGAATTGTCATCCAAACTATACTCATACCCAAAATTTCAGCCAATCGGTCACCGGGAAGTGGGTCAAATTTAACTCGCAATATTTGTCCCATACTAACATAGGTACATACTAACAGGGCAATTTAATAAAAGCTTGTAAGAATAAGCCAAGTTCAGTTTGCCTGTGGATATACGTCGTGTATTTGACTGTACTGTATGCACCTTAGTAATTCATTTCTTGTACAAACGCCATAGACATATCGACTGTGAGCTTAAATCTCCCGTATTTACATAACCGTCACATATGGAAATAACTCATAAGTAGTACCGATATACATACGTTCAAGACATTCTAAACCTTACCTGGTTGCAACAAAACTCAAATGAGCACTTTAAGTGAAAGGTTTGGCCTAATATTTAAAATTACGTAATTATAGAAAAGTCATAACTTTTCTGCGTGGGAAAGGTGAAGATGTTTATCTTTTATTTATATTTTCATTGAACTAGTCCATATTACAAATCGAAGATAGCTCATCATATGACGGATTAAAAGAGTCAGATCTGCGAAGCGAATTTGTATTTATATTTTACCTTCAGACCATGTAACTACGTAAATTTAAATACCTAAGTATATACTTATGGTATTTTCGTTATTTTTGCAAGTATTGTCATGAAAAATACAAATCTGAAAACCACTTAAAGATTTGGGTATTAAAACATCTCTGCAAACCTTTAGAATCTTTAGATATATATCAATATATTTAATTCTTTAGTTACTTCAAAATTACAAAATTAAATTAGTTAAAGTGAAATTCAATCAGTATGCTGAACATTAAAATATTAAGGCGTGCGTGCCTATTCAACATATTATTGCGTAAAGATTACAACATAACTGACTGACAAATTATTCACAGTGTCGAATATTTATAAACAGGCTTGTCTAAATCAATATCGTACTAATCAAACATTCATTTCTGTTAGCAGTCGGTACTCAGTACTACTCTGTATCGAAGAAATTAATGAAACGAAGGAAACCAGGAGAAAATAAATATCTGTATATTTCACAAATTTTCTTCACAGAATGTAAGGAATGGGTAGGTACGGACCAAATTCAGGCCAGCTCAAGTCACTCAATTAAGTTTTCTGTTTTTTTTCCGTTGTGACACGTAAATTAACCATACCCTTGACGCCGTATATAGATTCCAAAAAAATAACCTTAAAATTGCCATTAAAATGAAGAAAAAACCGACACTGGTAAACTTACACTCTTCCAAATGACGAACGTAGGTAAATCAAGTTTTAATTTAATGGTTAATTTTGTGTCACAACGGAACTTCGTTCACTTCTTCAGTTTGTATGGCTAACTACCGCCTAACCAGGCTAACAACTGGCTAAGAATTTGGTCCTCACCCGAATACGGTGACAAAGGTTGTCTGGAAGAGATCGTTCTTTAGCGATAAGCTACCTATACGTTCGCCCTGTATCTCTGTGTCTTTTCTAACAGCTTTATCTGTATGAGGTGTGAAATAAAGAGTATTTGTATTGTACGATCATCGTCGTCCATAGGCAACGGTGTCTGCCTACCATCAGGCAGGCCGTATGCTTGTTTGCCACCGTCCTAGTATGTATATAAAAAAGAGGGTAAATAACACTGAACGAATTAATTGGGATTTTAACTGATTTTATACTGGTTACTAAAACATAACATAAGTAACCATGTCTCTGAATTAAATTCCCTAGTGCCCTAAAGAGTGAAATCACGCCTCAGCTAATATTTACTCTGCGAGATAAAATGTGTAGTAACGATGATAAGGCAAGTGCCTTATCATTAACTAGAAGTTAACTAGCAATTAAATATCGCTAGATAGCGAACGAACAAACCATAATAATCAAGTAGCGCCGCAAAATGGCCCCACAGAATGGGTGCCATAGCCAATATGCGGGGTTGGGGGCGGGGTGTTAAAACGATGCCAGGCAGCCGTATAGTTCGAACATGCGCATACCGGGTGTTAGGCACGTGTTTGGGTACCTAGTTTATAAGGAGCCCGCAATCTATGGTTTGTTCGTTCGCTGTCTACTAGACAAGTTAAGGCGCCGCAGGTTCAGCGAAGTTAAGCGAACAGAGTTTTTGAAACAATATAATGCGTCTGTTTATAATAATATGGTTTCAAAAAAATACGAATAGTAATCTTGAGGCTTTTTTGCAGGGAAATCAGTGCTTCGAAACATGATTAAGCAAATTTCGCTCGAAAGAAAAAAATCACGAACATAGGTCTAAAACACACAAAAATACACTTAAAATATTCGTAACAAATTATGCACAAAAGCTATAAATATTAAAATTGCTTCTAAAAATCGGCAATATCATGTTTGAAGGAAATCAGGGTTTACATTTTAATTCATTTAAACGGCCAAAAAGTTAAAATTAAAAAACATGAAATCCGCGCTTCCGAGCACGCACTTCCAGCTCGCTCACGCCTATGCTCAGTTTGAGGGAGAGAAGACCATGAACATACGGCGCCTTAATGGAGGTATGTAGAGTAGGTAATAAACGGGCATGGAAGAGGAGCGGAGGACGGATGCCTTATGCGTTGGGCGGACTCGGTAACATCTGTGGCTAAGTACACATTACTAGTCACCGAGTAATAGTCGACCAACCCAATAGGTATGTACTTGATAATAATTTACTTCAAAAACAAAGTTTTAACCGACTTCAATTTACTACTCCGCCAAGCCACGAGAACATTTCCACATTTATTTTCCAATTTACCACATGAACTGATTTCCGAGAGCAAATGCGTTGATTATTAGAGAAAAAAAACAAATCGCTGTATGTGGCCCGATAATATTTGAGGACTTCCGTCGATTCCACAAGGATCACCTTTGGCACTTCATTAGCTGCTATTTCAACGGAATCTTATCAGAATCTGTGACGTGCTTTTGTACTGTAAGTACATAATTGAGGAAATAATAAAGGATTCATCTGTGGTCTTCATCATCAGTTCCACTCCACCAAATTTATGATTTCCGAATTTAAATACACGAGATATAACTTAATAGAAAATACCAAAATCACTACACGCGTGCCTAATATATTTGAGGAGTTCTCTCAATTCCTCATAGATCCCATCATCCAACTATTTTTTTTAAAAAATGGGACCCACCTGGATGCATATACTTACAAACAAAGAAACAATTTTTTGAATCGGCTAACGAAAAAAACCAATAAGTCATTGTGACAACTGAACTGAACTGACACGCATCTCAATGGCAAAGTAAGTCTATAATCATTCACCTACCCACCAGTATTAAGAAAAATAACAGAATAAAACCTGTTTAAATCGTTTTTTTCGGAAAAATTGAAGCGGAAAATCGCATGGTATTTTTCCGTAAAAATCCGAAAAAAACGAGCCGTTTGGAAAGAAACGGTATTTTTTCAGGAAATTTTCAACGCTAAATGCAGTGCACTAACTGCACTCACACTCACTGCATTTATCAAGGTCATACGCGGAATTTACACATGCAAGATATTGCATGCAAGTTTCGTTACATTGCGGGTTACAGAGGTAGTTATACTGCGGTTTATCTATCAAAACCCGCAATGTAGTTAAACTTGCATGCAATTACTTGCATTATTATGCTTAAAGGCCACTTTACAATTTACACTACTCTGACATAAATACACACGTATTTAGTGGTTATATTATTCTCTTTGCACTCCTTTTCGTTGGGCAGCCGCGTAAAAATGCAGGGCGGCGTATGTCAACGAAAGAAGAAAATAAGTGACATTTTGTAATTATTATTGCCTCGTGTTGTCGTTTTTGTCATTATTTTTATCGGTGTTTTTTATTAATTTATATTTCATCATGAACCCCCTTGCCACACTTAATTGCTTGCTAGGATTGAAATGTAACGAATTTTCTATGGTGGCCGCTGATCAAATAAAAATCCATAATGTATTTCTGATGGCAGATGGTAAGTACCTAAGAGTAAGGCCTGAGTGGACGCCCCGCTCAGAGCGGAGCGTGCAGCGTCCATATAAAACATAATAAATGCAATTCATATGGACGCTCGACGCCCCGCTCTGAGCGGGGCGTCCACTCAGGCCTTACACAGGTTTCCTTCCACCCACCGAACGCGTGTCGTGCGCGGCGCGTGTCGGGCGCGGTTGAAGCGGTATATATATATATACCGCTTCCACCGCGCCCGACACGCGGTTGAAGCGTACCATACACGACAATATATATATTCACACCGCAAGCGGGCGGCGTGTAGCAACGCGTCGCTGGCCCGCGAGTCATATCTCTCTCACTACCAACACATTTAATATGTATATCACTATCTCTATCATACTCAGCAGCGCGGGCCCGCGCTTCACACGCGACGCGCACGACACGCGGCCGCGCTGCCGAGTTGTAAACTTGTAACTTTAGCGCCGCGGGCCCGCACGGGCCCGCGTTCGGCCCGCGTTCAATGCGTGTTTGAAGTGTATTTTCAATGCTTTACAACTTGCGCGGGCCCGCGCAGCACACGCGCCGCGCACGGCACGACACGCGTTCGGTGGGTGGAGGCCTTAAGTCTTGAATCTGTTTTATGAAGGACTAGCTGCCTGCGCGGCATCACCCGCGCGTTATAAAAACCCAGAGCTTTCAAACGTAGTGAAAAAAAGCGATATTATAACGATATATTTCGTTTAGTGTTGAAAAATTACGTTGTAACAAAATCAGTATTCTCCATAACGATATAAATATCGTAACAGAATGAATATCATAACATTATAAAATACGGTCGAATAACGTTATAATATCGTTTTAAAATGCGAGCCGCGCTGACGTCGCACGAGTAGGCGATACTGAATGCGAGAAAGGGGTAGCCTATAACGTTATTATATCGCTCGCAAGTATCGTTTGTATAATATTGGTGTAGATTTATAACATTATAATGAATACCGCTATACAGCGCATCAAATATCGTTTTAGAACAATCTAATAACGCTTTTTTGGAAAAATAACGTTATAATTATAAACCATAGCGTTATACGAAAATAGCGGTATTTAAAGGCCTGCAAAAACCGCAAGCTGAGGTGTCCAGGGTCAATCTAAATATATAAAAGAAGAAACTGACTGACTGACTGACTGACTGACTGACATATCAACGCACAGCCCAAACCGCTGGTTCTAGAGATTCCAAATTTGGCACGTAGGTTCCTTATAAGGTCTAAGGGAGCACTAAGAAAGGGTTTTTCAAAATTCACACTCTAAAGGGTGAGATGGGGGTCCAAAGTTTGTATGGGGAAAACATTATTTATTGAACTAGAAACTTGAAACTTTGTAGGAAGATTACTTATTAAGATAGAAAAAAGTTACTTCCAGCGTTTTAGAAAATTCCACCCCTAAGGAGGTAACATAGGGGTGCAAAGTTTGTATCCGAAACTACTGGGACTAGAAACTTTAAATTTACACCAGAACATCCTTTTATGAGGGTGGCAAGAGATAAGACAGGATTTTTGAAAATTCCATCCCTATCGGGGTCAACTAGGGGTGCAAAGTTTGTATGAGAGAAACATTATTTTTTGAACTAGAGACTTGAAACTTTGTAGGGAGATTA
This sequence comes from Epinotia ramella, assembly GCA_947578815.1. Taxonomy (NCBI): domain Eukaryota; kingdom Metazoa; phylum Arthropoda; class Insecta; order Lepidoptera; family Tortricidae; genus Epinotia; species Epinotia ramella. The sequence continues at coordinate 1,584,227 of OX388203.1, forward strand.
CATATTAAAATACAAAAGAGAGAGCGACAGAGAGCTACCCCTCAAAAAATTAAGGCAGAAACTATTTACTTGGCTGGTACAAAAATGCTTTTATAGTACCACTGAATACTTTAACAATGTGAGTTTTTAACATAGGTTATTTTAGCGAGTAAGCAGAAAAATTAAAAATTTGCATGACTTATTTAAGTCTAGATATATGAACCTGTATATGTTAGCCTAAGATCTGTAAGTACTATATCTATTGCAAATAAACATTTATGATTTAAGTATGATTTATGATTTATGATACAAAAAGTTCTAAAGGGGTTTTAGAAAATTCTACCCCTAAGGAGGTTCAATAGGGGTGCAATGTTGTACTGGGGAAACATTATTCTTTGAGCTGGAAACTTGAAACTTTGTAGAAAGATTACTTAATAAAATAAAATAAAAAGTACTTTCTGCGTTTAAAAAAAAAACCTAAAGGGGTTAGAGACTTGAAACTTTGTAGAAAGATTACTTATTAGAGTACCAAAAAAGCATTTTGTGCGTTTTAGAAAATTCTACCCCTAAGGGGGTTAAATAGAAGTGCAAAGTTTGTATGGAGGGAACTTTACTTTTTCAGCTAGAAACTTGAAACTTTGTAGAAAAATTACTTATTAGAACACAAAACAAGCAGTTTAAACTAACGAACTCATCGCACTGTTACCTTTTATTCTTAATCCCGGAACAGATGACTTTTTCCGTACAGATAATTTGAGAGCCTTGGAAGGATATGGGATAGTTTTTATCTCGAAAACCATCCCTTAAGATGGTAGAAGTGTGTTTGGAGCGATATTAGCTTGCGCCTAACATAATTTAATACCAATCATTTTTCTAGGACGATAACAAGTTCTACGCGGACGAAGTCGTGGGCAACAGCTATATATTATAAAACTCTTGCGTTACTAATCTATTGACAGACAGCGCACAGCCTTAACCGTTAACGATATAAGCATGAAATTTGGAACATACTCGTATATTCTTTACAGTACGTGGACGTGTACTAAGAAAGGATTTTTCGAAATTCAACCCTTAGGGGGGTGAAATAGGGGTCGAACTGTTGTATGGAAATCGTTCATTTGGAAAGTTATAGACTTGAATCTTTGTATGAAGGTTTCTTACTAAAAAGCAAAACAAACGATTTAGCGTTGTTATAAAAAATCATCCCCTAAGGGGGTTAAAAAAGAGTTGAAAGATTGTATGGGAAACATGTCGTTTTAAATGTTAGCCATTCAAAACTTTGGTCACAAGCTCTTAATGTACAGTCAAAAACATTGATAAATGTTTTTTTTTCTAATTCATCCCTTGAAGGGGTTAAGATAGGGTTTGAAACTTCACATAAGTACCTAATGTGTGATTTTTAATGATAAACTTTGGCTAGAAACATGAAAGCAGGACAGCTGGTTTCTTTTATAATATGTAGATCTATATACAGATTTATTTTTTTAAACTTAAAAACGTAAAACCTATAGGTATATCAATGTTTACAAATAAATTATTGGTTGATTGTTGAAGAAAATAAAATTGCGGTTAGATGGTCGTATGGACAAGTTCATAGATACGACGACCTTTCTTATATAATGACAAAATAATTCTTATATAGGAGTGTCCTGCTGTTTAGGTCCACCTAAACGCAGTATTTCGCGACCCAAACAGGAATTTACTTGATTTTCCATAAAACGTTTTCCATACAACGATTAGTACAAATAGCAACTGTGACGTCACAATCTAATGTCAATTAGCATGCAGCATTTCGGCTGCCGCCAACGAGGTCAATCTTTGAATATTTTTTTTGGGGTGGGGTTGGGTTGGGTTGGGTGGGATATATTATTTTATTGTAGTTGCTCCAATACAAACTTTTGTTCCTCTCCAAATACTGGTTCGAATGGCATAGAAAAAAAATTAGGAAACAAGCCTATAGTAGTCCGGGCCACAAATTTGACTTGAAATTCGTGGGGATATTTTGTTATTATCATGAACCAATACTAGCTTTTATTCCAGAGGACAGATTCTCATTTATCATGATAGTAAATTTAATAAAAAAAATACATACATACACACATTCACGCCTTTATTCCCAAAAGGGGTAGGCAGAGCACATGAAACTTATGTTCCAGCGCCACTTTTAGCATAAAAGATCGACAAAATGTGATATTGCAGTGATAGATTGTTAGCCCATCGCCCAGAACACACTTCAACCCTGCTCCCTTAGTCGACTTTTACGACACCCACGGGAAGAAAGGGGGTGGTGAAATTCTAACCCGACACCACACGGGCATACAAATAATAGGAAATAAAAAAGGGTTAAATTCGTATAGGGGAAGTAAGTAGTAAGTAGGCCGTTGCCGGCGTAACAATTCAACAGTTATTGCAAAATTACACTTACTACGCGGGCGAAGCCGCGGGCAAAAGCTAGTTCTACAACTTCTACATATAACTGGTGCCAGAATTTTAGTAATCTGATGAATGATTCCAGAGATTACCCGTACCATACAAAGTTAGATGCGGGTGGCGCAGGACCGGTCATTGTGGCACTCTTTGGGGGCGGCCTATGTCCAGCAGTGGCCGTCTTTCGGCTGATATGATAATGATGATACAAACTTAGTGTATAGTCGAGGAATGAAAAGGTTGACCACTTTTCGGCCTTATTTCAAAGCTGTTAAGGTTCAAAAGTGGTCAACCTTTTCATCCCAAGACCGTACCTACGGCCAGCGCGCCCGCCAAGAGCGGAGCGTGTGTTTGCCAAAATACTAATAGGCATGATGCCTCATGTTCAAATTGATAACGTAGTGATGCTAAATGGATAGTAAACCATCAAATTATCGTAATAAAGTACAAATTATTAAAATATAATTAAAATCATAAAAAGATATGAACCTTGAAAGTTAGAAAAAATATGCCTATATTTTTTATTATTGTCCAAGAGCAAATTTAAAGCTACCAATAGAATCCTTACGCTTTTATAGAAACAAAATTGTATGACAACTATGTACTTAAACGCAGTATTTCGCGACCGAAACAACATTTTACCTGATTTCATTCGATTCCATACAACGAATAGTACAAATATCAGTTGTGTGTTGTGATGCAAAAACCGGTAAAATTTCAAAACCGCTTATTAACCGAAGCGGCACAGTCAAAAACTGGTTAACCGGTTTTTTACCGGTTTTTACTAATAGTTTTAAAAAAAGGTATTGGAGGATAATTTCGCTGTAAGAGTATTAGTTCCGGTTTTAAGTAGTAGGCGAGGTGTAGTTGAATAAATAACTAACATTTTTTTGAATACTTTTTATACATCATCATCATCACTGGCCTTGTTTATCTATGATAAGATGATTTAAGCAGGCTATGTCATGGTGGTGCGGCACTTACGTACATGACTCGCAACGCCAATACGGGAGCGACAGCTACGACCGCATATTTGACAAGTAAATGTTGTGCACGGTGATGAAGGGCTAGATTCTCACGGGAGCAACACGGTTTTTCGGTTAACCGGTTTGCATTCCCTAGTCGTGACGTCATGCTTGTGTGTCTATCAGTATGAAGCGTTTGGCGCTGCCGCCAGCGAGGTCAATGTGTCTCAATTTTTTGGGTATTTATGTTCTTTAATTGTAGTTGCTCCCATACAAACATTTGTTCCTCTCCAAAAACTGGTTCGAATGACATTATAAAAAAATCTTAATCATCATCCCTATTATGCTGTTATATATAACATAAGATTAAATAAGATAATTATTTATTAACGCCACAATAGGTACACGATGACACAAAACATATCAAAATAACAACAAGCGACGCTAAAAGGAACTCAGCATATTGCCACGACAAGCCGCGGGCGGCTAGCCGTGGCGCTGATTTTCAGTGGGGCCCTGACTAAAAACCAGGGATGCCGCGGATGCGACTTTTTAGACATCCGCGGATGCGAATGCGGATGCGGATATTTCTTGTGTTTGTCTTTAGGGTCACGCAGGACTCGAACTCGTTGCAACTGATTTACAATCATTGCAAACCTAACCCATCACGAATAGCGAATACGGCAAATCGTCAGATTACAGAAACCAAATGAAGATTCTTAATGACTAATAACGAAAACACTGAACGCGCGCGTGGCACGCGCCGTGTTGGCCCTTGTCTGGTCGCGAACTGTACTACATCCGCATCCGCAAAAACTCCACAACAATTTTTGGCGCGAATTTTTTACGCGATGGCGGATGCGGATGCGAATGTCTGCAACATCCCTGCTAAAAACTACTATAATATAATTAAAACCAACCATACGATAAAATGACATACGATAAATAAATAAATAAACGAAAACTAAACGAATGTCAGTCTATATCTACGTAGCCGGATGCTGGGTATACCCAGATTTGATCCTAACACAACTTAATAACAGAAAGCAATAATAGTTCTGATTGGGTTAGCAAAGGGAACAGCTGGTGCTGACACGATTAACTCTGCGGAAACTTGGCTCGTTTCCTAGACTAATTTCGTGTACTGTATCATATATGAGTTTTATTTTTTTGCCAAGTAATCATTTTCATTTTCTTTGCATAGGGCGGGAAATCAAAATGGACCATGGTCAATTCTTTTTTCCAATTAGTGACTTTAAGGCGCCGTAGGTTCAGCGAAGTTAAGCGAACAGAGTTTTTGAAACAATATAATGCGTCTGTTTATAATAAGGTTTCAAAAAAATACGCAACATGATTAAGCAATTTTCGCTCGATAGAAAAAAATCACGAACATAGGTCTAAAATACACTAAAAATATTCGTAACAAATTATTCACAAAAGCTAATCATAAAAAAAATTGCTTCAAAAAATCGGCAATATCATGTTTGAGAGAACTCAGTAATTACTTTTTTATTTTTTTAAACGACAAAAAAAATTAAAAACATGATATCCGCGCTTCCGAGCACGCACTTCCATCTCGCTCACGCTTATGCTCAGTGAGAGGGAGAGAAGACCATGAACCTACGGCGCCTTAAAATATCCTGACCGTAACAAGTAAAGTAAAATTTCGTTGTCAGTGCAAGGAGTCTTAAATATAGTGTTTTTCTAAGAAACTCTGTCACCGTTATTTCCTGTGTAACCGGGACATAAGTTGATTGACCCTAATAAATCATAACAATCAATCAAAAGACAATGTCAACCTATACCATACCATCTCAAACCTCAATAAATCATGCTGCAATTGAGCCCCAAAATATGACCCCATATTTACATTTGAAATAGACATAACCATGCAGTTGATGGGCCACTCGGCTGGTGTTTAGAAGCGACCTGCGTTTAATCGTCTGCAGACAGCTAGATGAGAAATTAACCATTCCATCTTGCCTGAACTGTTTTCTAAGGCTGGGTGCAGACAAGAGAGGTAGGGTACCAGTGACGGCGCGTGAAAGTTTTCTATGGCCAACCCGCAACAAAAACGTTAGGATAGAGTTTAGAGTACCCACCCAACTAACTATAGGCTTGCTTAAAAATAAATTATAGGCAAGCCGGTGGGAATCGGCTTGTATGGGCGCCCTGCCACTGTAGGGTACAGTGAAATGTTATCTCGCTCATATTTGGGCCCATCTAGGGAAGTATCCATGCTAAACCACTTAATATTACTACTTGCACTGTATGTGGTGGTGTGGAGGTGAATAAGGTGGCACGAGCTCCCGAAGACATGTCGAGAGTGAGATACCTGCATTTAGATCAGGGATGCCGCGGATGAGATTTTTTTGACATCCGCGGATGCGGATTTTGGGGTCACTCACTATAAAACGTAAAAACAACGTCCATTTTATGATATCACGCAATCATCAAGCACGTTGAGACTAAATTACAATAATAGCGAACAGATAAAGGGCGCGCCTGGTCTTGGTCACAGAATCAAAATGAAGTTTGTTTTACTAATGGCGAAAATATCTGAAACGCGCGCGGTAAGCGTTTTTTCTTGTCGTAACTTGCACTACATCCGCATCCGCAAAAACTCCGCATTGATTCTTGCGGTTGCGGATGCGGATGTCTGCAACATCCCTGGTTTAGATGTTGCGGTAGAGTCGCAATTATCCTTACTCGTCAAATCCCGTCGCTCGCGGACTGGGTAAAACAGAATTAAAAGGTAGATCTTTTCGGCTTTTTGGCGTCACGTCACGTTGAAGCACTTAAAAAGCCACATTTTTAAGTATATGGCAACAATTAAGCTTACGCAAAAGAGAGCGTGTGAACCCAGTAAACAACATACTATGACGACCGCAAACAAGCAAGTACACCATAATATATGCAACACGACACTTATGGACGATGCTGCTGCGGCAGGAGAATCATAAGCGCGCTGCCGACCTATTATTGATTTGAGGATTCGTTGTGTTGAAAGCTACAGATAAATGCAGGTCCCTCACAACACAGAGCATCCTCGGGCCATGTCCCGCAATATATAGGGAAGATGCAGCTATAATATATACCATTAATTTGTGACGAAAATGTTGACAAAACATAAAATCATTACTGTAACGTTTTCACTTTAATTTATTTTTTATTTCATACATCAATTACGCTTTGAAGTAATGTGACACACATGAGTGACGTCACAGGAACTGTTGATCCGTTTAGACGCGAAAGTTTAAATAATGAAAATATCGTCCCCTGGTTGCGAAAACCGCTTAGGTAACTGCATGACATGTAGTATTGAGAAAAACGCATATATAAAGATTTGCATGTTAATATTTCTTTTCTTTCGGCCAATAATAACTAAAGCATTTTCGTGTTTTTATTTATGAACAGTTTATCGCTTAAACGATATGATACAGAGAAAACCTCCTCGTTAAAAATAACACGAAACAAAAATATTTAATTAAATAATTTGTTTCGTGAAAAGGGTAGTTTATCGCTTATTGACTTTATTGACTTTTAGTTTAGGATAAGAGGATAAAATTTGGGGTTTACTGTAAAAAGGGCTGCAGTTAAGCGGTTGTTCCTGAAGACACCTTTTTTTTTGTATCTCTAGAAAAAATGATCGGAATTCTTGATTAATAATATATTCTGATGTAAATTAATAAATGGTTGACCTGAATAGTCTTCAAACGATTTCAGATTTTGTATTATTTGAGTTTATTTAAAAGTCACCATGCAGTTTGTAGGTTTTTTTCTGGAAGAATTTTAAAATTAAGGAATTAAAGTGTGCAATGTTTTGGCACGTGAGGTTACAATATTATTTTTTCATCTCCTGTGGTTTAATTACTTTATTATTTGTATTGGTCATTTTCATCGTAGCTCTAACCTGTTTCTTAAAAATAAATAACAAAGGTGTTCGAAAAGGGGACTAATCTAAGGGGACTTTCTGATTAACTGTCATTTATCTTATGGGAGACATTTTAGAGTTAGCAATGAAATAGTAATTGGATTAAAGTAGGAATCCAATGAATTAAACAACATATGAATGTAAAATATTCGTTTATTCTGACTAATTGAGACAATTGACTGAAAACTATACGAGGACTTGAAGACGCAGAAGGGCGACGCCGGAAGAGAAAGCGGAGAACTATGCAGTGTACCGCAGAGCGACCATGACATTGCAGAATGCAATCGCTGACGCCAAATCTTGGTAGTGGGATAAGTGGCTGTGTGACCTGAACCCGTGGTCTGAAGAGATGGAGATAACCGATGCTGAATTGATGTGGGCCGTGAAGCGCCTTGCTGCACGAAATACTGCATCGGGACTCGATGGTATTCCTGGCCGAGTATGGGTAATTGCGATGGAGGCGCTTGGACACAGGCTGGCCCGCCTATTCAGCAGCTGTCTCCGATATGGCTGCTTTCCCGTGATATGGAAGGAGGCAATACTGGTTCTCTTGCGAAAAGAAGGGAGGCCTGCAGACTCACCCTCTGCGTACTGGCCAATATGCTTGTTGGACGAGGTAGGCAAGCTCTTTGAGCCTATTATCTCTCTCCGTGTAAACAGGCATCTAAATAACGACGGTCCAAACCTGTCGGATACTCAGTTTGGCTTCCGCCGAGATCGATCGATTGTGGATGCAATCCTTCGCGTCCAAGCGTTGTCAGAGCAGGCAATTTCGCGAGGAAGAGTGGTGCTGGAGATTGTCAACGCTTTCAACTCTCTTCCTTGGAATGCAATTCGGCGAGCTTTAGTCTACCATCAGTTGTCATCTTACCTGAGGACCGTGATCGAAGCTTACTTATCCAACAGAAGCATTCGTTACCCCGGTCGATATGGCGCCGACATGCAGGGTTCCGTAGTTTTTGTAATTTATTTCAAAAACTATTCAACCTATCAAGTTCAAAATAATTTTCGTAGAAAGTTTTTATAAAGTTCTACTTTTGAGATTTTCTTCATATTTTTAAAACTTATGGTTCTAAAGTTAGAGGGGGGCACACATTTTGTTTTACTTCTGGAGCGATTATCTCCGAAAATATTAACATTATCAAAAAATGATTGTAGCAAACTCCTTATCATTTTTAAATACCTATCGAAAAATATATCACACGTTAGGGTTGAAATGAAAAAAAAAAAACACTTTATTTTACCACTGTCGGCGTAATTGATATCATATTAGTACCAAATTTCAGATTTCTAGTGCTAACGGTTACTGAGATTATCCGCGGATGGACGGACAGACAAATCGAAACTATAAGGGTTCCTAGTCGACTACGGAACCCTAAAAAACGGGCTTTTGTAGCGGGTAGATCATGGAAAGCATAATATAGCAGTATTAATATCTCACTTTTGACCCAAACGGAGCTTAAGTGGTTTTCGATCAGGGGACGATATTGCATCTTCCCTATTGGGCCCGGGTTATGTAACGGACTTGGCTATACAAACGATACTTATTTTTACATCGCTTGTCTGTCCTCACCTTAACCACTGTATAAAATCTAAAAGCTCCATTAAAGAAGGTCCCATTGTCTCAGAAAAAGACTAGGACTACGCTAGTGGATTTTTAACGATTTCGCTTGTTTAGTTTAGAGACGATATATCTTTAGTTTCACCTTATTTCCTTTTCGCTTTTTCCTCGGATTTCTTTCGTCGAAGTTGCCTCTGAAAACACCCTGTTTCGAGCAGGAAGCGATTCAAAGTTTTTAGTGTCGTATTGTTTTTGTGCTAGGGACCGATAATTCGATTAGAGACTTAAGATTCGCATTCTAATTTGATTTTTTTATTTTATTTATCGGTCTGAAAAAATCTGTCTAATATTCGGATTTAATAATTCAAATGAGATTTTTAATTGTTAGGTTTCAGTTTTTTGTTTTACTTGCATAAAATTTGGTTATCACCTTGTTCCTTTCATAAAGACTCGTTTTAAATACTCAAAGTACTTAATGCTACCATTAACCAACACAAGCAAATTACGATTTCCATAGTCTCAAAGAAAGTGACATTCATTATCATGCTATCAATCATGACAAACGCAAAGTCATGACTTTGTCAACCTATAAATACTCCGCCATTCAGCGTAAATATTAATTTGACCTCCTTTCATACACCGCTAAAGATGACAATGGGATTTCACTCAATTTCCCATAAACAGACTATACCGCTCTCCAATTCGTAACGCCCTAACTACACGAGAATACAAACGAATTAGTACTTTAACTTCGTGAGATCAGAGTTCAATTGTGAAAAGTGCGCGGTAAGTGCCCAAGGCTACTTATGTAGACGCTTATTCATACAAATCTCAAATTCCCGGTAATAGTTCACATTACTTTCCAAACCTCTTACGTTGATGAAGTATGTAATCACAAAAGCAACCTTCGTAGTTACACAATAGAGTTCAAATTTGTAACTACGTTGATGATTTTTTAAGAGTTTATCATAGATAGGTTCCCTCGTCTCAGCCGCTAGGCTGTAACCCGTTCGATCAATCACCTTAATGTCCCGAGGGATTATGAATGCAAATTATGCCGAAGGTGTATTAGGTATGTCAGTGATGTATGATGGGGACAAACAACGTTCAATATTATGTATGCCTACATAGAACCGCAATGTGGCATCCTCCTGCGCCATCACACGACCACGAGTTCAAATTTGATGATATTTATGTTTTCATAGTAACTGGAAAAAGTGAAAAGTAGAGTCCCCATTATATTCTCTTACTTTTAAACTGTTTCTGATAAGGTTTTTAATACAAAAAAAAAACAATTTATTCCATTTTTGTGTATTTTTAAGTTTTTGTTTTAGTTATATAATGTTCCTTTATATTTATTTTATTTTATTTTTAACCCCCGACGCAAAGAGAGGGTAACGTGTCTGTCTGTATATCTGTGTATCTGTCTGTGGTATCGTAGCTCCCACACGGATGGACCGATTTGAATACGGTATTTTTTGTGTCATAAATAATTTTACTCCGAGTGTTCTTAGCCATGTTTCATAAAAATCTGTCCAGCCGTTTTTGAAATATTGGACTTTGAAAATGTACATACACATTCACGCCTTAATTCCCAAAAAGTCTAGACAGTAAAGCACATGAAACTTGTGTTCCAGGACCACTTTTAGGGGTGTGTAACATCGACAAAATGTGATATCTCAGTGATAGGTTGCTAGCCCATCGCCCAAAACAGACTTCAACCCTGTGCCCTTAATACGACTTACTTACGAGTGAGAGGGGGTGATGCTGTGAAGGGTGACGGGGGACTAGAACTTGATGTACAACCTAATGTTATTAACCGACTTAAAAAAAAGGGGGGTTCTCAATTCGGTTGTAATTTTTTTTTTCCCATGTTTGTTAAGTACCTCAGAACTCCGTCATTTATGAGCCGATTCTTACAATTTTTTTTGGTGTAACTATATACTTCCAAGTTGGTCTCATTTATTTCAAAAATCCAGTTGGATGATGGGATTCATGAGGAATTGAGGGAACTCTTCAATTAAGTATATTAGGCACGCGTGTAGTGATTTTGGTATTTTCCAATTATAACTCGTGTACTTACACGCGGAAATCGTAAATTTGGTGGAGTGGAGTTGCTGATGACTTGTGGAATTCCTCAATTATGTACCTAAGTGCAAAAGTACGTCACAGATTCTGATAAGATTCCGTTGAAATAGGAACTAATGAAGTGCCGTTGGTGATGATCTTGGGGAATCGTCGGAAGTCCTCAAATATTATCGGCCCACATACAGCGATTCGTTTTTTTTCTCTAATAACAAAGCATTTGCTATCGGAAATCAGTTAATGTGGTAAATTGGAAAAAAATGGGAAATGTTCTCGTGGTTTGGCGGAGTACTAAATTGAAGTCGGTTAAAACTATGTTTTTAAAGTAAATTGTTTTGAATTCAGATGACCAAAAGCTGCACAAGATCAACGACAACACAGTAATTGGCATGACAGGGGAGGACGCGGACATGGCACAGTTGCTGCAGTACATACAGAGGTATTTGTTTCTTTTTCTTTTCAAGCAGTTCTACGAGTATAATATAACTTTGTTCTATGCCGCGATGGTGGCATAAAGGTATACGTGCCTAAAGGTGAGTAGCAGACCCATTGGAACTAGGGTTGCTTTGTGTAAGAATGTCCCCTAATATTTATTTATTTATTTATAGTACGCATAAATACTATATTTGGTTGGGTGTTCTCACGGAGTGCTTTAAGTTGCCCAGGTTTCAATAGAATTTTACCAAATAGCAACATTGCCCAGCCAACAAGTACTAGGTATATGTTTTTACAGTGTACTATATGTATGTGGTTTTTTTCTGGAACATACTATATCTGCCTCAAAAATAGTTGGCAACCCAGCAGTTGGATTGGAACCCCGCGCCGGTTTGGATCTGAGGACTCATTATGTTGTCAGCCAGAGAATTGCTGGTCTTTCAAGAACAGCGCATTTTCAGGAGCTCGGACGAATTGACACACCACAAGAACCATTACAATTTTTTTTTTTTTATGATATAGGAGGCAAACGAGCAGACGGATCACCTGATTCAATTCTACATATCAACAGGTGGTCTTATCGCTATAGAGCGATCCTTCCAGAACTTTGGCTAGCAGGAAATGACGAACAAAAATTACAAACAGATAGTGCAGGAATAACGAAATAGGCGTATGATAACACATACAATCAAATGGGATATGACAAGTACATAATCAAATTACATAAGCATTGGGCTGCTCTAAATACAAGCGAGATTTCGTTATGCCCTACCTCACTTAAGTACCAGAGCTCCCAAGGACATGATATGTTGAGATGAGAGTGAGGGGCTAGCATTTGTATAGCAGTCAACACAAACAAATGAAGGCGCTAAGACGCTTGTGGCTTCGTCGCTAAGCGTCTTTTGGCTAGGATCTACTTACCATTAAGCAGGCTTTTTTGCTACTACCGTGATATAATAAATAAAATGATAGTTTTCCTTAGGAACGAGCAGCTATACCGCTTAAGGAACTCCTTCTCGATGGACGTGGGCGTCGTCGCGCACTTCGCGAGCCGCACTTTGGCTGACGCGACTCGACTAGTGAGTATAACACAAACCCCTTCTCCGTAGACAATACGCTTATTTCTTAACATCATCATCATCGTCATCATCATCATTATCATCATCATTAACATCATCATCATACAGTCAAAAGACTGCCACTGTTGGACATAGGCCTCTCGCAAATAGTGCCACAATGACCAGCCCTGTACGCCACCTGCATCCAAAGCGTCCGAAAAAATCCAGTGGTACAGTCGCCATCAGATATATCGGAGCGGCCAAAGTGCTCACAAATATCTGAACACGTCTCTCTTGTCGAGGCATTCGAGACGTGTTCAGATATTTGTGAGCACTTTGGCCGCTCCGATATATCTTATGGCGACTGTACCACTGGATTTTTTCAAAAATGTCATTTGATATTTAACAGTGACTTTTTGGTCAAGGAAAACATCGTGAGGAAACCGGTCTTATCGCAATAGGGTTTTTTCTCTGGTTTGGAAGGTCAGATGGTAGTCGCTTTAGTAAAACCAGTGCCTATGCCATATCTCGGGATAAGGTACCAAAGCGGATCCCGGGCTCCTTTAGGGCACAACCGAGAATAACGCTAGGAGTATGGTGAGTAGCCCATCTATGGAATGCGTTCGGGAATAAAAGCAGGGACAACCACGAACGACATTTACGGTACTCAATGCACGACGAACATAATGTGACGAGTTTGTCCAGCACCCATGGCTGAGCCGAGGATCATCTCATTTTCATCATCACCTAATTATGAATGAGTATCTATTGTCTATACGCTGTATACGAGTAGCTCTCCTTTTGGTCAGGCTATTTTTCAAATCATTAACAGCCACTGCTATTTGACATTTTAACACGTTCCCTGTCCGAGTGCCCCCAATGAAGGATCATGCACCTGCTTTTCAGGAATCCCTTCTTCCACAATATATTCACAGCTCCGAACTAGAAGCACACTTGGTCCTGTGACGTCATCAGATCATTTTTAACCCCCGACGCAAAGGGAGGGAGTTATAAGTTTAATGTGTCTGTGTATCTGTCTGTGGTATCGTAGCTCCCAAATGGATGGACCGATTTGAATCTGGTTTTTTTTATTCGAAAGTTGATGTGATCCAGAGTGTTCCTATCCATGTTTCATGAATATCTGTTCAGCCGTTTTTGAGATATTGGACTTTGGAATGAAAATGTAGGGGGTTTTTCAACTTTTCTAATGTAGGGGGACAAGGGGGACACCATAGCCACATATTAATTACATTGCTTTGTGATTCACAGCATATATGCAACACGAACCTCTTGATCGCTGGCTTCGACGACGAGGGATCTCATCTATACATGCTGGATGAACTGGGTTCTTGTATAAAAACTCCGACCGCGGCGCTCGGGCTTCCAGGGCTGCTGAGTAGGACCATCCTCGACCGGTACTATAGGCCAGGTGAGGATCACTTTTTATTATTTATTTTGGTGGCATTATTTTGTCTGGGAGCCCATAGGGCACACTTGTTACCACTTGAGCCACCGACACCGCGGTGCACGGCGTCTTTTGTTATTGGTATTGATTTTTCTACCTACTTTCTCTGTTACTCTACTTCGTGTGAAACCACTGTGAAAATGTTGTGGTTATTTCAATAACGGTGAAAGAAATTAAAATTCATCGTCACGAGCGAGATTAATTCTCCAATATTGGTATTTCGAATTTAATTAGCAGACGTTTCTGATTAGTAAACATTTGCTTACTGTTTAATGTTCTTGTTGTTTTGAATAATTATTTGCGCCCTTTGTGTTTGTAAATAATATTGTGCAGTTAATTAACTGTAAATATCCAAACGAGTGTTTATTACGAAGTCGCAGGCAGAAGCTAGTCTGTTTATAATGTATAAGTACGTCCAAAGTCTCGAATTTCGGGAACTGAAACTTATGTTAAACCGAAATTATAGTAAAGGCGATTCGATGAACGACTTATGTCGATGGACAAATAAAATAATGAAGATGAAATGATGAAGATGAAATTCGATGAGTTCATTATTGTGTAAATGGTAATCCGAGCAAATGTATGAGCGATCTAACTAAGTTCGAGGAATGATTCCTGTGTGATGATGAAATTATGCGAATAGTGTTATGGGAAACGATAATCGATTAAACTATTTTCGATAAAAGGGTGTATTCCCTTTGTCTTCATTTAGAGCATGTTACTACAACTATCGACACCCTTTCACCAGACATGACGGAGACAGAAGCCTACGAGGTCATGAAAACGTGCACAAACGAGATCGGCCACCGGCTGATCATCCAGCTGCCCAAGTTCCAGGTGGTGGTCATCTCCAAGGACGGAGTGAAGCACCTGCCGCAGCTGCAACGGTCAGTCAACGGGTCATGATATTTATTGTTTCTCATTTCAGAAAGATGTCCATGTTTTATTTGTAATAGAAAATCGGGATTGAAGGGTTGTTTGATTCCATTGTTTATGTTTGGTCTTATTCACTAAAAAGTAATTGACAGAGGTTGAGAATTGGGTAAGGACCAAATTCTTGGCCAGCTTAACACACTCAATTATATTTTCTATGAAAGTTTTCCGTTGTGACTCGAAAATTAACCATACTACTCTACGACTAATTTATGTGTCACAACGGAACTTTTTCCACTTCTTCAGTTTGTATGGCTAACTACCGACTATCCAGGCTAACTATTGGCCAAGAATTTGGTCCTTACCCAATTATGTTTCGAACCTACTTAACGCAAATGAAAATGTATTCGATAGGATAGGTACCTATAAGCCGACTCCCACCGGATATAGTTTATTTTCAGGCAAGCCTAATATAGTTATGTACTCAACTCTTTGATTACTTTTATTGTTGTCGAGTTCTTCATTATCTATACAGACAACCTTTCAAAAATATCTACTTATGTGTCTTATGTTAGTAACAATAAAGTCTTTGTATAGATTATTTGAAAGGTTGTCTGTGTAGATACTGGAGTACTCGACTGTACCTGCTTATATAATACAGAGGTTAAGTTTGTAAGTTAGTGAGTAATATCCAGAACTACTCATCAGACTTGAAAACTTCTTACACCAGTATATTAATAAACCTTCAGGATGAATAAAAGGTATATTTTGTCCCGCTGCTGTTCTCGCGTTCCGTATTATACGCGAATGGAGCCTCGCGGGTAGCTACAAGGTGATTGAGATAGCCCTAATTTGGCATACTTACCGAATCATGGCTGATAATGTAGTCACTATCGATTAGGTGCATTGTTCATCCTTCAATTAGTTACTGTCCATAGGGGCAATTTAAGAATTCATGGGCATTCATCGTTATTACAGTCATTAGTATAATTATGCTTCTCTCGTGAATCATCGTAGCGTTCTTTATGCCAGTTATGTCTAGTATAAATCAGAAATAATATAAGATAATAATTTGTTACTGTCGCTTTAAGCCTGGGTAACTACACCGCAGAGCCTGCAAAAAAATGTCATGCACTCTAAAAACATTATCCTCTCTTTCAGCAGTCGAAAGATAATACTAAGAAATATAGGATATCCTCTTCCCCCGGACCTCCGCAAGGAGTAGACGTGTATAGTAGTTATACTTCGAAAAGGCTTAAAAAAATAATTAAAATCCGAGTTAATAAATTCATACAAAATACTAGGAGCGCATAAGACGCGCGAAGATCGACTACGGGGAGTTCCACACGGGCGCGCATCCGTTCCCGCTTCTGCTAGCCTGGTAGCTCAGCCACACAACCGTGAGTTCTTATCGCGTCCGCGCGCTACTACGTCATAGAGTTGCGCCGTGTGTGTTGCAACTTATCTACGCGTCCTCGCGGCTTATGCTAGCCTAGTACAACATGACAAAGTCAAACGAGAAGGCGATGTCAGAGTCGGACCTTGCCGGGCTAGGAGATAAGGACTCCACGCCGCCAAATTTTGCGAACACACGGCATAAAAGGAAACGGGATGACGATATAACGGCTGATCTTGCCAGCTTTAAGCAAGAAATAAAGGAAATGTTGTCATCTATGATGTCTACCCAACTACAGGAAATCAAGAAAAACTCAAATACCTTACGGGAAATTCAGCAAACAAATCGTAACATTGAAAATTCAATATCCTTCCTGAGTGAGAAATGTGACGAGCTCACAACGAAAGTAAAAAATTTAGAAAACCAGAAGTCTGAAGACAAAAAATATATATCCATGCTGGAAAATAAAATTGAAGACCTACAGAAAACCTCGAGAAAATCGAATATGGAAATAAAAAATGTACCTAAACTACCAGATGAGAAAAAGGAAGATTTAATATCCATGGTGGTCACACTTTCGAAAAAAATTGAGTGCCCTATGAATAAATCCGACATTAAAGATGTTTACAGAGTTCGTAGTAAAAATGGCGGTTCCCCAAACACGCCAATCATAGTCGAAACGTCCTCTGCACTTCTCAGGAACGAAATGCTAAAGAAATGCAAAACGTTCAATATAAAAAATAAGACTAACATACAAGCTAAACACCTAGGCCATCGTACCTCAGAAGACACCCATCTACGTAGCGGAGCACCTAACACCCAAGGCTGCTCGTCTACACTTCTTGGCACGCGATCTCAAGAAAGCCGGGCATTATAAGTTTTGCTGGACTCTATATGGAAACGTTTATCTGAGAAAGGGTGACAACACGCCGATTATACTTGTACACAGTGAAGCCCAGGTGCAACAACTATGGCCACAAACATGACTACTGGTATGTGCTACGAAAAGTTTTTT
The DNA here is from genome assembly GCA_947578815.1 of Epinotia ramella. Lineage (NCBI taxonomy): Eukaryota > Metazoa > Arthropoda > Insecta > Lepidoptera > Tortricidae > Epinotia > Epinotia ramella. Next base: position 1,601,420 of record OX388203.1, read on the forward strand.
AATCGGTACCAAGAATTCTAATCTACTATTCGGTGCCATTATCATCATTTATCTTGTAATGCAAAAAAATATTCAAACAGGTCATTATAGCTATATATTATATTCGAACGTTCACACACATTTTACAAACATACACGATCTTACATGGAAACTCACACCCATGCTTTTACTCTCACTACACATAAAAAACATATCAATACTCACAATACACAACATAACAATAATTTTAGATAACTTTACTGCAAATGCTATTACATGTATACATGTGTATCATAAGAAATATTATTTTTATTATATAAACAACACAGCACAGCCTATAAATCAAATGCACAATACTATCCAATCACTCTTCAAAATGGCAGCCTTAACATTAACAAAACTAAACCTGCTAAAGCTTACCTCTTTGTTAATTTTAACGTCAACAAATGGAAACACATCCTGATGTAATAAAGGAAATTGACGGAACAGAAGTTGCCCAGGCTTTTGTGTGCGATATACAGGATTTCAAAAAACACCTACAAATAACACATAGGGACTTAACAGTTGCAACGCAGAACATAAGAAGTATCTATGCAAATATTGACAATCTCAACCTTACTCTATCCAACTTAAATTTTGACCTTGACATATTATTTTTGACAGAGTGCCGCCTAACTCCTCATAAACCCATTCCACATATGAAAGATTACTTTTTCTTAGCGTCAGAATATAATTTGAACCAAAATGATGGCGTAGTTATGTATTACAAAAATGATTTAAAACCTAATGTCAGCGAAATTAGAATTGACCACGCTTCGTGCATACAAATTAAACTTAGTAATAAAATAATATTGGGCATTTACAGGTCACCATCAAATCACAACGCATCCAAATTCATAGATTCTTTAAGTAACTACCTTGAAACAATAAAATCGTGTAGTAACATAACAATCACAGGAGATATAAACATAAACCTAATCCCTCGTTCACAAGAACCTCAACAAGAAAAGTTAAACAGACAGAACTACCTTGACATGCTGTCCACTCATGGTTTGTTACCAGGTCATACACACCCAACTCGAGAAAAAAGTTGTCTTGATCACTTCATTCTAAAAGGTAATCACTGCGCGACAGCTACCTATATTGCTATATTGAATACATCAATAACAGATCACCTAACCGTAATTTTGGCTTTTAAGCATACTAATTTAAAAGAAGCGTCCCCCAAAACAGTGACAAAAGTTGACTATAATAAGGCCTTGAATATACTACTCAATAAAAATTTGGAATATCTTCTCTTTAGTGATGACCCCCACTTCGTAACTCAACAATTGATTTATAAGCTTTTAACTTCAATAAACGAGAGCAAAGTAATAACGAATGTACCAAACAAACTGAGAACAATTAAGCCATGGATTACGCCAGGAGTTTTGCGGTGTATCAGAAACAGGAACAAGATGCAAAAAGACCTTCGCTCCGACCCCTACAATGAAGTTCTGCGCGTCACATACAGAAGATATCGCAACTTCTGTACTAAATTAACTAGAAAACTAAAACAAAAGTTTGATAGAGAGCTGCTCGCTAAATCGGCGAACAACCCTAAGGCCTTATGGACTGCTATAAAACAAGTAACTCATTATAGATCCACTAAATCGCAAAACACACAGTTGTTGAATTCAAAACCATCTCCAACGGACTCAGTAAATCATGTAAATGAGTTTTTTTCGAGTATAGGCAGGAACCTTGCGGACGAGATTCGTATGATATCTCCTGAGGAACTTCACAAAGGGTACTCCTTAAAACCAGTTTCTTCATCTTTTGTTCTATTTAACACTGACCCGGCAGAGGTAGACAACATTATTATGAGCCTGAAATCTAAGAGTGCTCCTGGATGGGATAGTATAACAACAGGGTTCCTGAAACTTGCCAGACCATTTGTTGTCCCTATTATAACCCACTTAGCTAACCTTTGTTTCAGTAGAGGCGTCTTTCCTGGTCCATTAAAACAATCCGTAGTAACTCCAGTATACAAGGGTGGTGCGAGAGACAATGTAAATAACTACAGACCCATCTCAGTCCTACCTGCCATTTCTAAAATAATAGAGAAACTTCTAAACACTCGACTAAAATCCTACCTTGATAAATTTAATATCCTTTCGAACGCGCAATTTGGGTTTAGAAATGGCAGATCCACGGAAGATGCCGTCCTGGCACTTACATCTTTAATTACTAAACATAGTGATAAAGGTGATAGGTGTCTTGCGGTGTTCTTAGACCTAAAAAAAGCGTTTGACACTGTCTCTCCCTCCATCCTAGCTGAAAAACTTGAACGAATAGGAATCAGGGATACGTCGTTGATGCTGTTCAAGGATTATTTGAGTGGTCGCACACAGAGGGTGAAGATCGGAGACCACTTAAGTCAGGAGGAAGAAATCACTTTTGGGGTCCCCCAGGGGAGCGTACTCGGCCCTACTCTCTTCCTGATCTATATCAACGATCTGACCAACCTAGTTCTTAACAAAGGGCATATTTACTCATACGCCGACGACACAGCTGTAGTTTTCATAGCGAAAACCTGGCAGGATGTCTATAGCTGCGCTGAAGTTGGTTTAAAATTAATATCTTCCTGGCTTAAGTCAAATCTCCTCACCCTAAATCTAGACAAAACAAATTACATGTGCTTTACCAAATACAATAACACCCAACCAGAGTCTATGCTACAATTAAAAATGCATTGCTGTGATCTGAGTGACTTCAGACACTGTAATTGCACTCAGCTTAAAAAAGTATCCACCGTTAAGTACCTCGGAGTCATTCTGGACCAGCGGCTATCATGGCACTCACACATAGATTACGTTAACAATCGAGTTAGAAAATTAATATGGATCTTCAAAATTCTTAGACACATCGCTGATAAAACATTACTCAATCAACTGTACAAATCACTAGCACAATCAGTAATTAGTTACTGTATTGTAGTCTGGGGTGGTGCTACAAAAACAAAATTTCTTCAGTTAGAAAGAGGGCAAAGATGCCTTCTTAAAGTAATGTATAAGTTACCCTTTAGACACTCCACACATGACCTCTATATAGATAATTACATTCTTAGCATGCGAAAATTATATATTTTATTAACTGTATTAAAAGTACACAAGACTTTGAACTATGTACAACCTCTTAAACCAAAACGCATAAATCCTCCTTGTGCTCCTATATGTGGTGCAAAATCGGCCTTTGCCAAAAGGCAATACAATACAGTATCATCTCTCTTATACAATAAATTAAATAAAACTATCAATATTTACCCGATGCTATTACGAAACTGTAAGGAAAAAATAACGGAATGGTTGATCACACTCACCTATGAATACACTGAATCTCTATTATCTTAAGTATGTAAGCAGAAAACACACGCACACACGCAAACGCGCATACACACACACACAAACACACACACACACACACACACACACACACACACACACACACACACACACACACACACACACACTCACACACACACACACACACACACACACTCACACACACACACACACATGAGCATGCACTAAACTAAATTAATATTAATTAATTATTTTAGTTTGTAAGTACTAAAAAGTAATTTAATCAATCAATGAAATTGTATCTACTAAACTGTATTACAACCATGTAGAGGAAGAGCGGAGCCTCCCAACACAAGTATTGCTATACTTACTGGGAGACGCCAGCCACGAATGTACTTTTACCTACTTTAGTATGATACCAATAAAATATTTTTGATTTGATTTTTTTTTTTTGATAGGAAAAATGATTTTTTGGGCAGGGCTGGCACGAGTCTTAACAGAGTTCTAGTTAATTTAGACTGACATATTTAATAGCATATCAGTAATTAGATAATTGTATTCAGGAAAAAAAAAACACAAAAAAGAATAAAACTGAACCACTACATACCATCAAGATCGACAGCGCAGGTTTCGTCATTCCACAGATAAAGCATCCACCACAGGTTTCGTCAGTAAAATAAAGATACAACACACAATCCGCAGTACGCATCGTCAACTAAAACTATAATACATAGACATCCAACCCTATCGTCCTGTGAGATACGTACCTGACACAAACGTCCCAAAAATACTGGCCGCATTGCCACGTTGGATAGCCAGAGAAATACGTTGCACCAGGTACGCACCAGATCTTGTGTCACAACTCCTATCTCGCAAACGTTTCCCCAAAGCCAGTATAAAACGTTCTAGACACCAAGGACCCGCCGTTTCGACAGCAAGAGGGACGAAGTCATAGACCGGTTCCAAGTTTTAATATTTGGTGTGCTTGTGCCTTGCTGGATTTTCTGCAGCACCGCCAGCCACCCGCGTTGTTTGGGCAAGATGCGACACCGCGAAGGTGCTAAACACAAGTCGCATCCCACAACAAACTACGGCGGTCTTACACTGGTTCCTTGGGAGAAAGGGTCTCCCAAGGAACCAGTGTAAGACCGTCTGGCCTTTTCCCATCCGTCCGACTCAAACCCAGGGGCTCCAAAACGCAAGGTACATTAGTAATTAGATTAAATTATTAAAAATTTAAAATTAGAAAAAAAACGAAAGAGATCGAGTTATAGCCCTTTCCCTCTAACGCATAGCTGCCTTCTGCTCACGCGCCAACGTTGGCCCAGTGTGTACAGCAGGCTTTAGATATAAGTTAATCCGATTTTATATGGGTGATACTTAAAATAGCGCAGGTTCGGTTCGGGTTGGGGTTTAGGTTATCAAAATCATGAAGGTAGGTACTTAGTTAGTTAGTTAGTTTTACTGGGCTTTTTCCGCAAGTCGACATCCAGTGTGCCTATTTTGCGTGAATCGGTGGGGTAGCGCTACTCTAACCACCCCAGCTCCTCCAGAAAGTTTGTGAGTGCCTTGGTGTTGCTGACTGCGTTCAATAGTGTGTCCGGAGGCCCTAGGTGTTTTTTCCTGTATACTTCTACCTGCTTACAGTCCAGTAGAATGTGTTTAGTTGTTTCTTCTGCTTCCATGCACGCTCTGCACATGAGGCTGTCTGTGATACCTAAGTTATAGAGGTGTCTATTCAGAGTTTTATGTCCTGTTATTATTCCAGCTATCTTGCGTAGTTGGCTTCTCTGTGTCCTCAGTAGTGCGGTTGTGAGTTTGTTGTCGCGTTTCGACAAAATCTCTTTAGTCTGTCTGCATGTGTCTATCTCCTCCCAGTATCTTTGGTGTAGGTCTTTGGTGTATAGGTCTAGTTGATTATATATGTAGTTTTGTGGCAGGGGCATAATTGGCTCCGGTCCGTATGCCGTTGTTTCTGAGCCTTTTCTGGCCAGTTCATCCGCTGCATCGTTTCCTCTTGAGCCACTGTGCCCCTTGATCCATTGTATAGTAACGTTGTTTTTATCTGCGCACACCTCTGTGAGGATTTGGTGGCATTCGTATATCAAGCTAGATGTGATGCTATCACTGCTCAGTGCTTGTAGTACCGATTTACTGTCAGACAGTATCCGTATGTTTGTATTCTCGACTTGTCGTCTTTTTATGGCATTGCAGGCTTCAATTATCCCTACGCATTCAGCCTGGAATACTGTGTTATGTTCACCTAGTGGTTTGGCTATATGTATGTTTAAATCCTCTGAGAACACACCACATCCCGTTCCCGTATTCGTTTTTGACCCATCTGTAAAAATTCTAAGGTCTGTTTGGTTTAGCCCCTCTCTCGAGTCTTCTGTTAGTGATATACCATAGTCTTTCCTGAAGACTGGAGTTCTTGGTATTTTGTCGATTGAAGCCTCCATGATAGGGAGGCTTGTGATCAGTCTGTTATGGATCTTTGTGTGGGGTGTGTTTAGTTTTGTCCATAGGTTGAGGCTTTTTAGGCGTATTGCCGTCGCAGCCGCTTTCTTCAGTATATGCATGTGTAAAGGTAGGAGTCCTAGCATGATTTCTAGTGCTGCTGTTGGGGTTGTTCTCATACAACCTGTAGCCGCAACACATGCTAGTCTTTGTGTTTTCTGGATTTTGTTAATTGCACTCGTGGTTTGGGTGCGCGGCCACCATACTATGGCACCATAGCTTATCATTGGTACTATCACCATTTTGTATAGCCACAGTACGATGTGGGGAGCCAGGCCCCATCTCTTCCCCACCATCCTTCTGCATTGCCAGAAGGCTACTGTTGCTTTGTTTAGTCTACTGTCTAGGTGTTTGCTCCAGTTCAGTTTATCATCTAGTGTTATACCTAGATATTTCACCTCTTTCGAGAGTGTTAGTTTTGTGCCAAATAGAGTTGGCATTTCGTAGGTACCCAATTTTCGTTTATTTGTAAAGAGAATTGTGTCGGCTTTCTTTGGGTTCACCGATAGGTCATTCTCCTTGCACCATTTCTCTATTATTTTCAGTGCCGTTTGTGTGAGTTCACATAGTGTGTTTATGATTAGTCCGCTGACCAGTATGACTAGGTCGTCCGCGTATCCTATCGTTAGAAAGCGGTTATTGTCTAGTTTTGTTATTAGGTCGTTTGCTACCAGGTTCCACAATAGTGGCGAGAGGACGCCTCCTTGTGGGCATCCTCTTATGACTAGCGCCTGATGACTTTGGTTTTCAGATAGTTTTATGATTCTCTTCTTTAGCATGTTCATAATCCATTCTATGAGCAGCGGTTCGGTTTTGTGTCTTTCTAGTGCTAGTTTTATGCTGCTAAAGTTCGTTTTGTCGAAAGCACCCTCTATATCAATGAAGGTGCCTAGACAGGAGTTCTTTCTAGCGAGCGCGTCTTCTATGTTCGTTACTACAGCGTGGAGGGCTGAGTCTGTCGATTTGCCCTGGCTGTAGGCATACTGGTTTGGATGTATTTTTATGTTTTTAAGGGCCGTATCCTTCAACTCCCTGTCGCAGAGTCTCTCCAGAGTCTTTAACATGAATGAGGTTAGGCTTATGGGTCTAAATGATTTTGGGTCCGAGTAGTCACTCTTTCCTGGTTTTGGTAGGAAAATTACTTTTACCTCTCTCCATTTCGTTGGTATGTATCTGTAGGCAATGCAGCTGCATAATAGGTTTGATAAATGCTCGATCAGCTTATGTCCTCCCCACTTTAGTAAAGCAGGGTAGATACCGTCCAGGCCCGGAGACTTATAGTCGTCGAAGCTTTTTATCGCCCAGGCCGTTTTGTTTGTGTCTGTTATTCGTTCTGCTGTTTTCCACTCATTATCTGTTGGATGATAGTTTTCCTCCTGTTCTGCCCAGGTTTGTACGTCAACTACTTTGCACCCCGGGAAGTGGGTTTCCACCAGTAGACTTTCAGTCTCAGATGGATTGCTGGTGTTGGTGTTGTCTGGTCTTCTCAGTGTGCCCAGTAGTTGATTAGGTTGGTTGGCTAGTATCTTCCTTATCCTGTTGGCCTGTGTGCTGTTAGATATCTTATCACAGAAGTTCCGCCAGGACGCAGATTTTCTGTATCGTGTTCGTTTTTTGTATTCGGCTTTGACTGTTTTGTATTTGTCCCAGTCCTCTTCTGCTTTTGTATTCATTGCTCTGTTTAAAAGTCTTCTCATTTTGGTTCTCATCCGCTCCATTTCCGAGCCCCACCAGTTTGAGTTCCTGTTGTTCCCATAACTGATGGTGTCGATAATGGACATGTGTTCTCATAGCTCTCCGTTACGTGTTGTGTGAATATGTTTACCTGTTCCTCCAACTCTGTGGTGTTGTGAGGTCTGTGTGTAGTGGTCTTATCATCTAGTTTACCTTCCAGAGTCTCCTTGTACGCCTTAACGTCCGTGCGTCTCGGGTTTCTTCTGGGTATTGGTTCGTTTGTATCGGCTGCGAGTTCGTAACGAACCCACCTGTGGTCGGAGCACGACAGCTCATCCGACACATGCCAGTTGGATACGTGCCGAGCTGCTAGCCCTGTACTTAGAGTAAAGGTAGGTACTTATTTAAGTACTATGTTTTTGGTCTATTTTTGAATTAAAAAATGTTGGGTTAAATGTCTTGTACAGCATATCCTTATGCCGTAGGTACTTGTGTGGGTAATTTAATGGGCTAAGTTTATTCTTGTAAGATGGCTAAGTTCTATAAGTAATAACACTAATAACCTTAACTTGTAATCGGCTCTGTAATTCTATTGTAGTGTATAGTAATATTTCATGCTGTTGGCTCTCCATGCATGTATAAATAAATAAAATAAATATGTATCCTAGCAAATGCTAAACTATAATATATTGTAGAGCGTTTCAGACGTAATTTCCTAACTTGCACACATGCCTACAACCTAGATACACTGTCTAAGTATAACTACAACTGTGGTGATAATATGTCTGTCGTGTGTCGCTTCTTATCGCATATACCTTGACGTAACTGTTTGCATAGATGACATATACACTTACGAACATGCTACCCGCCCATAGTCTTGGAGAAATATAACTAGTATTCATTTACACTATTCACAGTTTCACACATGTTTGAGACCCTTCCATCCTAACTAATATTATGAATGCGAAAGTGTGTATGTTTGTCCTTCTTTCACGTCGCAACGGAGCGTCGTATTGATGTGATTTTTTGTATGGAGATAGATTAGAAGCTGGAGAGTGACATAGGCTACTTTTTCCAGCGGGAAAACATCTAATTCCCACGGGAAAATTCAATATGTTACATTTTTCTATAACCACGCGGGCGAAGCCGCGGGCATGCTGGTAATTAATAAATACGTAGTTAAGTAATTAATACATATTAGGAGGGAAACTCAAACTGGATTCATAGTTATCTAACGTGTTGTATCGTATCGCGATAGATCGACATCGGTTCCATACATTTAGTACGAGCTAAATGCACACTGATTTGATGCGCTCAGCACGGATATCACAGGACGGCCTTTGTCGCGGCGACATAAACAATCCGTCTCTTTCTAAGCGTTCTCATTTGAAAGAGACGGATAGTATATCCTTCCACGGCACAGCTTGCGGGTTGTCCTGTGATAGCCCTGCTGACGTGACGGTTTATTTGGGTTAGGCTCGTAAAACACACTCCCGAAATGTGCACTTTCTGTAAAGGTGCATATTTTTAGAATGATCATTTTCCCGGAAAGTACACTGTCTCTAAAAGTGCACTCCCTGGTACACCACACCCACAGGGACACCCCTACCCCTAAAGTGTAGTTTCCGGGAAAATATACCTTCTGCGAAAGTGCACATTCTGGGAAAGTGTACATACACTTTCCCAGAATGTGCACATACACTTTCCCAGAATGTGCACTTTCGCAGAAGGCATATTTTCCCGGAAAGTACACTTTAGGGGTAGGGGTGTCCCTGTTCATAGTACTAAAGGTTTCTGTGAAATAGTGCAAATGCAAACAGACGGACGGACGGACAGAATTGAACATTGCCATCAAAATTTAAGGCTTAAATGTGTACCTTTTGAGAAAGTGCCCTAAATGGGAAAGTGTACATTTTGGGAAAGCGTGCGTTTTGGAAAAATGCACTGTTTGAAAAAGTGCACATTTCGGGAATGTTTCCAAATTGGGAGTGTACATTTTGCGGAAAGTGCACTTTTGCAGAAAGTGCACATTTCGTAAAAGTGTGTTTTACGAGCCTAACCCGTTTATTTTGTGTCAGACGTCAGCCCCCCTATTCTGTAACTTGTTTTGAGCTCAACTCACCAACAAATATATCTTGACACTGCGATGCGTAGTAACTAAGCGTAGGTAGAAGTCTGGTTTCGTGACGGGTGACCGGCGGGGTGAGCCGCATTAGCGCGTAGCGCATGCTCATCATGGAACATCACGTGAGACAAGCATGAAAACAGAACCAGCTTTAGATGGCTGTTCATATTTTCCGCATCCTCTTTCACCTACGTTAGATCGTTTAAAAAACGTTTAAAAACAGAATCTCCAATAAAGCGCACGAACAGCGCCAAACTAAACAAATTAAAATCAAATCTCAATTCCAACTCAAGCTTTTGTCTCCCTAATTGTGGAAATCTGTGAATAAAGAGTCGCAAGATGAATCCGTTTGGAAACTGCCGTGGGAGCCAGATTATCTCAACTGCTGTGCCGTTCACAACCTAAAGCGGGAATTACACATGCAAGGAATTGCATGTAAGTTTCATTACATTGCGGACCGAGTTATACTTGTACCGAGTTTGAACTATCAAACCCCTCAATGAAGTTAAACCGCAGCGCAATTGCGCTAACTATTTCCACAGTCGTCGCAAATATAACTTGATTCCTGGATAAATAGATATTAGGGGGCAATCTTGCACAAATGAAACTAGAATTGGTATAAGCGCGTCAACGCTCTTATATTCGAACTCATAACTGCGGCAGCCTCGCATATTGTGACGTCACACACTGTTTGCGTTTTCTCTCTCTAACAAGCAATATTAAAACGGTTGTAGCTTCGTAATTCTTTGAGATATCTGAATGGGATTTTCATCACTAGGCATATTTTTTTGCCTTCTTTCTTTTGGAGTTATAATAATTTTCGAGTCTACACCCGTATTGGTGCAGCGATATGAATATGATATGAGACTGCAAACTAACAAAATATTATTATTGTTAAGCAGTAATCATTTAATTACTGAGAAAATGTTTTATGAAGTCATTGTAACAGGTTTTCCGGCAACATAAAGGGAGTTACGAAATGTTTTATGACTGAGAGTTTAGCAGACAAGCCTTAATGAGACCATTCATAAAGATAAGCAATGCTAACAAGATTTGTCAGCCCTTCGCGTATATTATAAGCGGTGGATAGTTTTAGATTACATTATTCAATGCATTGTGTTTACCTAAATTTGCTATGAAATCAAAAACAACTTGAAAACTACAAAAAATCGCGGAACATACATGGAGTATTTTCGGGTACCCCTGGGTAAAGGAATCCAAAAAAAAATTTACGTCGCTGTTTGGACCACCCTGTATACCCATGCCGAATTACAGTTTTCTAGTTTTTAAGTGTTACTGAGCTAAGCCGAGCACGGACAGACGGACGGACGGACATGGCGAAACTATAAGGGTTCCTTGTTGACTACGGAACCCTAAAGCACGCTAGGCTCGCGCGTTCTTCAGCTCACAGAACTGCTAGTTATATACTCATACTCATTTATTCATAATATTATATAAATATTACATGTCACATATTATTAGAATCACAATATCATTATAATATCTCAGTAACAGCATACATCTGACGTTATTGGGATTCGAACCCAGGACCCAGGAGCACTACCTACCTAACTACCAGACTAACTGCACATCTATCATCGGACGGCCGCGACATACTCTTGATTTTTATCGCACTATACCTCTTGTTCTAAGTGTTCTAATAAGAGAGAGACGGATAGTGCGAGAAAAATCGAGAGAGCTCGCGCGCCGTCGCGTGATAGCCGTGCTGACAGTATCCTTACTCCTTACTAATATTATAAATGCGAAAGTGTGTGTGTTTGTATGTTTGTCCTTCTTTCACGTCGCAACGGAGCGTCGTATTGATCTGATTTTTTGTATGGAGATAGTTTAGAAGCTGGAGAGTGACATAGGCTACTTTATTCAGCGGGAAAACATCAAATTCCCACGGGAAAATTCAATATGTTACATTTTCCTATAACCACGCGGGCGAAACCGCGGGCATCAGCTAGTATTCAATAGATATAGATATAGTTACATTCCTCGGAAACGAATGTTTATTTTCCTTTTTATGATGAGAAGCGGAACAGACATTTAAAAATATGTTCTCACATCAATTTAAGTCTACACTTCAATTATGGTACTAATAGATTAGAAAGATAAAATGTATTGTTTTATCGAAAGCAGCGTTTAAAATTATTTATAACTTGATTAGAAATCTGTGCGAACTCGAGAACGGACAATCAGATCATTAACCATTATGGGTTTAAGATGTATGTATGTATGTAAATAGTGTATTGCACATAAGCACAAGTAAAAATATAGACAAAATAAGATGATATAATGATGATGGATGAGAGAGAATAGGTTGTTCTACGATTGCCAGATCGTGTGACATTTTGTGTTAAGTTATATTACCGTGGGTGTATTTATTTTATAAAAAAAAATTGACCATAATTTTGTAGAGCTTTTATTCAATTTGCACTGTTTGTTAAGGTGTCCTTCAAACTTGTTCAGGCCCTTACCGGTATCCAATACGGTCTAATTTTCCCTCTGGTTTGGAAGGTCAGATGGCTGTCGCTTTCGTAAAACTAGTGCCTATGCTAAATCTTTGGATTAGGTGTCAAAGCGGACCCCGGGCTCCTATAGGGGCACAACCGGGATTAACGCTAGGAGGATCATGACCGGTATCCAATTAAGCTGAAAATTGGTAGGTATACTTAAAGTTCGATAAAAATGCAATACATAGGTATTATGGCAGCACCAAACTGATATCTGATAAACAATACACAAGATTACCCTTCGTTTTCGGAGCCCTCTCAACCAGCGACCGAAAAAAAACATACTTATAGAATCTAGAAAATTCTACCCAAACACGTGCCTAAAACCCGGTATGCGCATGTTCGAACTAAACGGCTGCCTGGCATCGTTTTGACACCCCGCCCCCAACCCCGCATAATGGCAATGGCACCCATTCTGTGGGGCCATTTTGCGGCGCTACTTAGACTTCTATGGTTTTTTCGTTCGCTGCTCTCAACGGGTAGTTCATGAATGTGCAAAGGTCGGCGATGAAAGCTGTCCTAAAAATTACATTATGGCAAAAGCTGATGTAGGTATGATATTACCGTATGTGCAGCTTTAATTAGTAGAATTTATGTTTGTTCTAACAGTTTTGTCTTAAAATTAACTGACAGGAAATTAAGGCGTATTTGCACACGTTTAAATGTATTGACTTATCAAAAACTCGATATGCATGAGGGAAACAACAATTGTGTGAATAGCCCAGTAAATTGAGATGTGTGTCGACTTTCGCCCGATTTATTGAGATGAATATATGTGATTATCGAATGTCATTGGCCCTAATCGAGAATATTTGATTTCAGTCCATTAGTTCGCTGGTTATGGGACATTTCATATGAAGAAATGTCGACTTCGTCAGATTCAGATTAATTTATGCACAATACAAGACTTCATTATACATTTTATTAATGGAAATCCAAAAGAATCTATTGAGATGTGTTTGTATAAAATATTATTTAAATAGATAATCAATTATCATAAAAAAAACAACTGTCTAAGATTGCACTTCAAATACAAAAAAAAATACCTGGTGACAATCACTGCTTTGTTTTGCAATTTGATTGTTACAACCTGCATATAAACTACCTATATAGGTTAAATCGCCAATAACCTGGCCACCCTTAAATAACTGGCCCCCTCATACTAAAAATGAACTCTGTTCCCCTACAAACAGAATTCAATTTAGTATAACGTGGCCAGTTATTGAAGGGTGGCCAGTAATTAACATCTTATAAAAAAAAACTATTATAGATGAATACTTAATTTTTAGTAATAAGGTGGCCAGTTATTGAACTGTGGCCAGTTATTGGCGATTTACCCTATTATGTGCTCTACTGGCTCTAGGAAAGCTGCCACCATTTCATCGCATATGACGGTTACTATTTTCAGCAGTGCCTAAGGTACTCACAGGAGGTAATTAAGTGTTTTCACGGTATTAAACTAACTTTTACTTAAATCAATTGTTTTTGCTCTAACATGGATAAGGTAATGTTGTTCAACTTGATTAAAATGATAAATGATCCGTCCTTGTTTGTAAGAATCTAGAATAAACTAGGATAGGATATCGCCAAAAAATATGTTTGAAACTATATTGGTATATTTTGATATTACTTCGAAAGTACCTGTTCTATATCGGAGATTGATAGAGCTGGTCCAAATCAGGACAATGAAAATAAAATTAAAATATCAAGGAAATCTAAGAAGATTCCACCGGAATCTGTTACCTTTCGAACCATGCAAATATCGACATTCATCACTTTAAAATTCCACTTCACTCGAAACCTTCACAATACACGCTATAACTTCAGTATTGCAAATCACCGTCTCATTCAAATTTAAACCTTAAGCGCGTCACAAAAGGTCGTAATTGCACAAGAGCCCTTTATTGAAATTCACTTAAACTGTCGCGTTGGAAATTGAACTCTAAACTGTTATCGCAAAGTCGATACTGCGGTGAAAGCGGCGCGGAGGCTGCGATGCGCCAGAGACGAGTGCGCAAGGCCGGTGCGCAAGCGACGATGAACGTTATCACGAGATGCGCCGGCGTCTTGTCAGTGTTCTTTATTCAAAAAGAGCTTAACTACCATAGTTTTCCAGCTAATTTTCACCTTTTTGTCACCGAGCGGTATACTATCTCGTTTCATAGTACGTTAGTGGTGTATGGAAATGGAAGTATATGATGTTTTATAATAGGCAGTTTTCATGGTTGTGGTTAGAAGCGTGAAGAGTTTGTTTAAAGTTTTGTACGGCGGGTTAAAATGTGATAAAAAACGGAGATATGAGATGGCGTGCGGTTTAGAAGACATTTGTAATACTGTGCTTGTTGGTGACTTAAACCTGCGTATGTTGTGACTTAAACCCGTAAATTTTGGCTAACGATTTAGAAGGGATATTCACCAATGAAATCGCAACTATCTATGTAACACATACTTCAGAGCGCTACAGGCGTTTTTCACTACATATAAAGATTAAGGGGATGCCTTGATTTGAGTCAAACACGCCCCCTAGACAGAGACACGCTGATGCCTTCCGCGCTCGAGGAAAAGAGATGTAACACTCTTCGGAAATGGCTTTTTTGGACAAATTTCGATAAATACCTAACTTAGTGAAGTTTTATTTCAATTTCATAAAGTGAGATTTTAGATGAGATAAAATGCTATAGTATTAACTTGATTGTGTCGTAAAATAATGTATAGTTTGAGTAGGCTGAGTAAAAAAAGGAAAATACAGACCCAACTTTGGATTTTTTTTTCTAATGAGGAAATCATGTATCGATAAAATCAGATAAACAATCATATAGCCAAGAATCATATATCTGAAAATCAGACCTTATTGTTTCTTAATCTAGTCAGAACGGCGTTTCAAAGCACGCGATAATTTCCAATGCACCGCCTTAAGTTGCTACGGACTACGGCGTAGCGGTGGGAGCGTAGCGTGGCGGTGAACGAGTACCTAAGGCAGGCCTATAGATTGTATGATCTATGTATCATAAAAGATCATTTCCCCAAGTGGACAAAGAATGAAAAAACATATTTTACATAAATAATAAATCAGCCATTTTACATGAGCCGGTGAGGTCACCCCATTGTGACGAGCTGATGAGGGTATTCCGATAAATTGTCATACTTGAACAAAAACGACAATTTCCTTCGATATTTTCTGAGTACTTACGCCATTTTGGCATTGAAGTGACGCTCGCGTGTTTTCTATGGAAGATTAACGGTGGTATGTGAAGTAATTTGCTACTAAGTCGAAGATTTACATGTTTACTGAGTGCACAAAGCCGGGATTCATTGTTTTTGTAATCCTTTCGTTCAACGTTGTATAAAAATCGAAATTAAAAATGAAACTTGTCACTTGGCGTCCATTACCTCGACTGATATGGTCGTGATCTCGAATTTTTTTAAAAAGGAACACAGGCTTTGAATACTGAAATTTTATAAATCACAATTCGTTAAAATAGAGATCCCGCGAGATTGAGACGGTGTACGACTGAATAAATTTTAGGATTAGTAGCATGTTACGGTAGCCTATAGTGGTTTAAGCATATGTCGCGGATGTCTAGCGGCTGTCGTGGATTCGAATCCTGGCTCGTACCAATGACTTTTTCGGAATTTATGTACCTACGGAATATTTACCGTGAGCTTTTCGGTGAAGGAAAATATCGTGAGGAACCAGTCTAATCCCAATAAGGATTAAATTTCCCTGTGGGTTGGAAGGTCAGATGGCAGTCACGATGTGCCAAACCTTGGGATTAGGTGTCAAAGCGGACCCCGGGCTCCTTTAGGGGCACAACCGGGAAGAACGCTATAGGAGGATGATGAGATAAAAATGCCACTAGTGGTGTATTTAACACTCTGTTGAACAAAGCTATGATGTTATTTGATGTTTATTTAATTCTTAACAATATACATTGTGTCGAATAGCATTACAATTAATTACAAAATTAAGAAGAAACATTACACGAATTTAAAACGCTTAAATTTATAATAGGTAATTCACAAAACAATATCAATAATTTTATAATAAGTCATTTGCAAAACAATTAAATACCTAGAAGTTAATTATTAATAATCAAATTACATTTTTTTACAAGAAGAGCCTTTCATTTACGCTAGAACACATTAATGTTGGAGATATGCTTAAACTCTACCGGTATTTTATTGAAAAGATGTACAGCCGGATGTTTTACTTCATTTAATTTGGGTATTCAACTATTTTTAAGGTCTTTCCTTCTTATTGCAAGCCTCAAAACCAGGTCCTCTTCACTCTGTCTCGTTCAAATGTTGACCAAACCCGTCGGAAGAACTTGAATGTAGAGGCGTGGTACAGTCAAAACTTTAAGTTTTTGTAAATGCTCCCTGCATGAGACTCATTGCGTGATTCTTACTATAATTCTAATTGCCCTTTTTTGCATCGTGAAGGCAGGTTTCGTATAATATGATGTCAAGAAGAGTGTAATATTCCATTGCAAAATAACTCCTAAATTAGGTACTATTAGGGTAATTCATTCATAGTGCCCTCTTATTGAGACGCCCTTTATAAAAAGTCATTGATTTGCTTTACAAGTACGATCTACAATAAAGTTTTTTGTTTCTCCAATATTTCAGCAATCTGCTCCATAGTCATAATCTGATGTGTTTTTATCAAAACAGGTTTAGGTGGTTAATTTTCCAGTGAACATCATCCCAGGAGTTAGTTTGGATGGTCCAGGTCCAATATCTCTGTAGTCGGTTGACAGTATCCGAGCTATCCAGTAGTTGTTGTGCTCATTAATATGCATTTGCAGTCGGTTCTTGTATCTTATAGGAACAGGCTATGCGTTGTCAGCATTCCCGCCGCTTCTCGGAAAGCCCAACGCATAGCGCGCTCGCCCAGTCTCCTCCCGGTCGCGTTTGACAGTTTCCATATCAAGGTGTTCATGTATTTCGCTGGTTCTGGTAAACCAAGCGGCTTGCGAAACACTCATTAACATTGATTAGCATCTATCGGGTGGCAGAGCACCTGACCGATAGCCTCACGCCACGTCCGGATATCCGGCGCACCGTCCGCTGACGCCCGATACTCAACTTCCCGCATCTAACTCAATCCGGGCAAACTACTCGTGCACTGATAGTTTTGTCGCAGGTCAATTTGGTTTGGTACTTCGCATCGCAATGGCATTTCATTTCAATGTGTTTCGCGTGCTTTTTCGTCACTAGTTGAGCATTCGTATCGGAGCAGAATGAGAGCACGGAACACATACATCCACCTAGCGTTATTCCCGGTTGTGCCCTAAAGGAACCCAGGCCGCTTTGACACCTAATCCCAAGATTTGGCATAGGCACTAGTTTTTACGAAAGCGACCGCCATCTGACCTTCCATTCCAACCCAGAGGGAAAACTAGACCTTATTGGGAATAAACCGGTTTCCTCACGATGCTTTCCTTCACCGAAAAGCTAACGGTAAATATTCCGTAGTTCCGTACATAAATTCACATCCCACTAGGCTACCTTAGCTTCAATGAGAGCACGAAACATATCGAAAATGTTTTGCGATGCGTATCATGAACCAGTAACCGTCTCGGCTGGAAAGAGATAGAAGAAGTTGCTCAAGATCGTGTAAAATGGAGCTCTTTTCGCGACCCCTGATGAAATTTTGCACGAAGATAGTTTATACCCTGGATAAAAATATAAGATAGTTTTTATTCCGCAGAGGAAGTCGCGGCGGAAGCTACTTACTACTAAATGACACTCACCCCGACGTATTCAGGTACATATTATAATTTACTTTTCTCATACATGCAATGAAATATTGACGTTGTGTTCTTCATAATGGGCTTCGAAGTGTCACTTTTCAGACGCAGCAGCGAGACAAGAGAACCGTAATGGCATTTCATACAAAATTGGAGGCCAAGGCCTGCAAGATGGTCTTCTTTAATTTAATTGTGGCACAGCATCACGGCGTTCAGCCATGAAAATTAAAGTTAGATTTCTTGGAGTTTTTTTGTTATTTCATTGCATGTTTGAGAAAAGCACTATACATACTTCGGCGTGAAAAGGGGTTTCCAGCCTCATAACTATCCGGCCTCGCTACGCTCGGCCGTCTATATGTACTCGGCCGGCAACCCCTTACTTCCCGGCCTCTGTAGTAATGTACTATTACCAAGTTTTAACTGACTTTAATACAATTCAGTACTTCGCCATGCCACATGAATATTTCCTTTCCAGCACTTCAGCACCTGAGTGCATCTGTTTGCGTGTCGATCGGAGGCTGTGTGTCATGTTATGAATACCTGAGATACTCTGTGGCGATGGTTGCTAGTCTGATCACTAGTTTAGTTTAGTAATGTCATGTGAAACAACAATATATTTGATATAATTGGTTATGTTAAAAACAAATCATTTAATCCACATAAAACACAATAACAAATAAAACAATAATAACTTAAGCTACTAGCTTAAGCCTAGTCAAAAAAGTCCCCCACGAGTTGTCCCTGGCGCAAAGGTACCCATCACACTGGCCGCATTACCACGTTGAATGGCGATGGACAACCTTTGCACCAGGTACGAACCCGCGCGAGCGTCAGACCCCCTCTCCGTAATTCGTCGTCCCACCTCCCTAACGAAAGCAATAGCCTCCGACCCCCAGCACCCAGTAGTCTCAAACGCAAGGGGTACAAAATAATAATTACCGCCCAGGGCCGCATATTTAACACACTTCCTGGCCGCTGCAAAATCTGCAGCAGCACCAGCTGTTCGCACCGTTCGGCTGAGATGCGAGGCGGCAAAAGTACTGACGCACGTGGCGTCCCACAGGAGACACTTTCCCTTCTGCCACGGCACCAAAGTTAAGCCATCTGGCCTCTTGCCATCGGCGCGGCAGAGGCCCGGAGGCTCCAGAACACAGGGGATGTTGGCAGATATTAAAGCCCTCCTAACGATGTCGTTGAGAGCGTGGTGACGCGGAAATCTTCCCGAACAACGACCGCAACTCAACGCGTGATGGCCACTCGCCTCCACCATGTGAAATATGTTTAGTAAATAAATAAACTGCTTTCCGAGACCGAGGGCATTACAGAAAAAAACCAAATCGCTGTATGTGGGCCGATAATATTTGAGGAGTTCCGTCAATTCCTCAAGGATCTCAAAATCACCATTGGCATTAGTTGCTATTTCAATATCAGAATCTGTGACGTACTTTTATAGTTTTAAGTACCTACATCATTGAGGAGTTCCTTAAGTCATTTTTGGTTTTCATCATCAATTCCACTTCACCAAATTTCTTATTTCCGGGTGTAAATACACTAGTTATAATAGACAATACCGAAATTACTACATGTACCTACGCCTACTTTATTTCAGGAGTTTTCTCAAATCCACATGGTTCCCACTGTCCAACTGAATAAACATTGAAACTTATCGGTAAAAAACAAAATTAAAGACCTTATTGTATGCAGCGGTGACGCATTCGAATATACATTTTCTTTTTGTTTTTCGAAGCCTATAGTGTCCCACTGCTGGACAAAATCCTCCCCTCTCGACTTCCACTCGTCCCGGATTTGAGCAATCTCTGGCCAATAGAAATTACATTATTTAAATTGTCTAACACAAATATTACAAGTACCTACGCCTATTAGCGATAATGTCGCAACTTTTTGCGTATTTCTGCATGCAGTAAATGATGAACCCTCCCTCCGAACAAACATTACCCATCTTTTGGGCCAAGTTGGATAAGAACAGTGAGCACTATAGGATAGGGTATTGATTTAGTACCAAACCTCTTGAAATATCAATTTATTCGCTGTTCGGCCCAGTTCATCCCATCGAGCATCCATATTGGCTTCCAATGCAAGACAAAATTGCATATGCTGGTCGCGAAATAATAAACTGCACACTACATCATGGACCTAAAATACTCAGGACAAGCTATTCTGTTGCTACAATGAGGGAAGGAATGGCTCATACGCACCTAAATTAAGAACTGTTCTTAAAATGGCTGATGGCTTACCATAAACCTACTTAATTTCACGTTATCCACGTTAATCACCTGACCCCGATCACCCAGGGGAATTAGCGGCAATTATTTTATATTCAACTAGGAAAAAAATATAATGTTCGGTTATGGCGCTTCGCCGGACGCTGCCGCGTCACGCTCGCTTCGCTCGCTCGGCTCGCGCGCTGTAGGGTCGCAGTTCACCTAATAACCTAACCGTTTTTTCCCCTGGGGGATCAGGCTAGGGGATTAACGTGGACAACAGCCTTAATTTGGGCAGGTTGTTTTATTTGACGCAACCTCATGGTAAATCAGTTGCGGCAAATAAAAAAAGTGGTCCTTGTCATAGACAACGAATTATATTTCCTTTTCTGTCACACTTATTAAGATTTGTATGCTACCATCTCGCTCTCATACCTAACTTATTATTAGCATAGCTTGTCCTTAGTATTATTGGGCCATGACTACACGTCCAGACACATACAAAAAGGTGTAGGTAGGTATATATTTTTTCACCTATTTATCATAAGGAAATATGAATATATCTTTTTACTTATCATAAAAATGTCGTTAAGGTTTAGTTAACGTTTTTAGGTTAATTCCATCCATTCTTAAATGTTGTGTCTGCGGTTGTATCTAATTACCACGACTCCTCTTTTAAGCTAATGTATTGTAGTTTTAGTCAATTCTCTTGATCGCCAAAACACTGCAACAAAGCTAATACCAATACGCATTGTACACATGAAAAAAGTTTCTGGCAAATGTTTTATCTCCTTCTTTTTGCTACTACTAAGCTTTGTGTACCTACACTAAACAATGGTTAGGTAACTTTGTTTTGGCAAAGCTTCCTAAAGTCTAGTATGTAGTTCCTTAGATTGTATCAAGTAATTTTGTGCTAATTCTTTCTCGTTTCACTTTCAAAAATCAATCAATCATCAAAAATTCTATTTTTATTTTTCTTTATGATGTTGCCTTGCCTCCAAACTGATTCTGATTAAATTATTTAGTTCTAGTAAAAAAGCTGTAACTCCCTAAATGGTCGTATTTTGGTCACCATTAATTAATGTAAGGTAATAATACGCTTTTTTATTGAAATGAATGAATAAGTGTTTTCGTTCTTCTTCTTTATTGTAGGTAAGTTATTTTAGTGAAACATTTGCCCAATTGACCGACGAAAAATAAGAAAGTAAAACAAAAGGCGGTTTTCGTATTAGGGTAAATAGCCAAGTTTGTTGCCCACCGTCCAATAACTGGCCACCTGAACTCACAGAATTGGCTGGCCTGGCTTCGTTACACTAAATTGAATTCTGTTTGAAGGGGAATAGAGTTCATTTTTAGTATGAGGAGGCCAGTTATTGAAGGGTGGCCTGTTACTGGCGATTTACCGTACTTACCTATTGAATAATCAGTTAATGTATCCAATCGGCATGACAGCGACGTCATGGCAAGGTTATATTAATCTCGTCAAGTATTCCAGACGCGTCGACCTGTCATATATTGTACAGTTGGCTGCAAAGATATGTTTCCACTTTTGCACCTTTCCACTGTAATGAGGCGAAAATTGTATAGGTTAGGTTTGACATCGACTGTACAAGCTATAGTTGTTTTTTTTTTCGATGTACCTTCTTGAACACATATTCAATTTCAAGTTTACTCGCCAAACTGACAGGACAGTTTGTTGGCGACCAGTTGGGCATGTCTATATTTCAGTTTTTTGTGGATCCAATACCTAATTAGATGATATTGTTGTCCTGTCGCTATGCACTGTGTGTGTGTTGCACTGTTGCCCTCCTGTTATACGATCATGGTAAATGTTCCATGAACGGTAAAACGAGTTTGTCAGTGGAAACGAAATTAAAATGCATTTGTTTGCGTTTAATTGGAGTTGAAAGCTCTTTGCGGTATTGGTTTTTAAATTGGTAGGGAAAAGCACTAAACACAACAAAAGATGATTAGATGATGAAAAAACCTTTGCCATATGCCAGATAAAACTCAATCGTAGGTATGTGTTCGACGGCAGTGCCCCCGCCAAGTCGAACAAAATAGCGGCACCTATAACTTCGTTGTGCATAAAACTAGAAGCCTGATTTTTCAGTAACCAAGCACGCATTGTATAAACACGATATATTTCAAATTTCATTCAATTTGAACCAGTACTTACTTAGAATTATAACTAGTCAAAGTTTCTTAATTTTGTCACTCACTCACTGACTCACCGATCATCAAAAGTCTAAGGTAGAAGCTTCAGATTTAGAATACAAATATTGTTTAGTGTATAAATCAAGGAAAAACTAATAAAAATTGCAATTCAGTCCAGTTTTCTAGATACACCATTTGCATACATTACTTTTTTTTTTTAAACAATGAAAAAAGTTTATTGTATAAGGGCAACATTACAATATAAATCACGACCCTGTGTCCTGAGCTAGGAAACCCTGTGTTACAGGACCCAGTTTCGTTGTTCCAAATACTTAACCTACGTATCTGTACAAGTGTACAAAGAGAGCAAAATACAAAATAAATATGGCTAGTTTTAGATGGTTAAAGTGTGTGTGTGTGTGTGTGTGTGGGTGCGTGTGTGTGTGTGTGTGTGTGCATGTGCATGCGTGCGTGCGTGCGCGTGTGTGTGCGTGCGTGTTGTTGTGCGTGCGTGTTGTTGTGTGTGTGGGTGTGTGTGTGTGGGTGTGTGTGTGTGGGTGTGTGTGTGTGTGTGTGTGTGTGTGTGTGGTGAGTGCCTGTGCGTATGTGTGACATGAGGTATGCCGGGCGTATAATTATATTATATTATATTATAAGAGAATAAAAACGCGATACTGACTAAATAAAAAAATAAAAAAGACAAAAAAATAATAAGCAAGTATGGGGCTGCATTCATAGTTTGGTATGTATGGATAACACATTAACCTACAAAAAGAAGTGAGATCCCATAAAAACATTCCATGTAAAAAAGAGGGCAAGTCTCGAAACTCTTTCACCGTAAAAAGTTGTGAGATATTTCGTAGAGCCAAGTTTCAGGTATTCTTATTAAACCTTATTTGCTTGCTAAATAAAATTTTGTGACGGCAATCACACAATACTACATAGTTTTAGGTATGCAAAAATACATAAAAAGTAAAGTTGAAATAATAAGTAACTAATAAGTTGATAAAATAGTAAAGTGGTGTCCCATTCGATTTACTTACGTTTAATTTTTATTTCGTCTCATTCTGTATCCGTCACTATTTTTGGTTAAATCTAAAAAAAAGTCTCTTAAGTTGTTTTTCGTTCGGTCTTCGTTGGACTCATTCTTTGTTCGTCTCTCTCGTGTTTTGTATCATTCGCAGTGGTTTGCTTCTGTCTTGAAATAAATTATTATCAAGTGTTTTAATTGATCCAGGCTAGAAACATACTACTTGTAGCTTTATATATTTGAATTTAATTTAACTTGGGCTCCAAAGTATGGGTCTATTTAAATAGGCCGGGTTCTACCAAATACGGATTAGGACGTAATCTAAGGTTATCGACGTATCATACGCTCTAGTGGGCACAGTCCTTAAACGTAAAAATTGCGAGTGATGTAAGGATAAATTCTATGTTCGGTCGAATTGTCAATGAAACGGTAGCATTATGTGCAATGATCAGCACGGATAGAAAAAGAGGAATAGACTCGCGCTTAGTCTTGTGCAGCAACATGAGTGGTTGTGGGAACACACCTTTATGCCGTGACAACGTTTTGTTCGTTAGTGGTCAGACGAGTAGGTACAGCTCGGGTTTGTGGTCATCGATCGGATTGAATCTGGTTATGTCGGACCCTTCATTATCTGTTAAGTCGCCCTCGACCCTTTTTGCTCGACCGGTACGGCACAGCCGAAAGAAAGGGATTATTTAGAGCAGTGACGCTTAGCCACTCACTTGCTTGTGGCAACCTCAGTTGCCAATTTCGCGGATGCCTAAACTGATGGTGGCAACTGTAGTTGCCAATCGAAGTATGGGCTGCCTTGATAATGAAAAATTAGAAACAATTTAGACTACCTTTTTAAAAATCCGAAATCAAGTGAGCGGTTAGTGGCACTTTGCACTCATGGCAGTGTCCAAGAGGCAACTGGGGCGGAAATAGCTAAAATGTATGAAAAAAAAATCTGCAACTAAACTGCCTGAAAGTGTGTACGCTGTTTATATAATGATGTGCTGTTTCAATCGGCTGCCTCGCGACGATTTCCAATTTCCCTTCCTCCTATTTCCGCTCGTCTACCTCTTTCAGTCTTTATTTGTATTTCCGTGTCTAGCGTCTAGCCCAGGGCTGTTAATCTTAGGACATACGTGTTTCTAATGACCGCTCCACACGATGGACCATGCTGACCCATCATATTTATGTCTCGTTCTACCGCATAGCCGCGTCCTGTATGATGGGTCAGGATGGCCCATCGTGTAGAGCGGCCATTACGCGTTCCGACCACTTAATGTTCATTAAGTCTCGGAGACATTTGAGGTGGAATATGTCGAGTACGGACGTGCTTGCGGTAGAGGACCCATGTCTCCGATGAGTACAGCAGATTCGGCAGCACGACAGCCATACATGTAGACACTACATAACAACTAACGATACTTTAAAACTAATTCAGATGCATTGTAACATAGCTTCGTTCGGTTGTAAACTGGTTTAAATACATGTACCTACGTTCGTGAATTTGAGTTTAAATTCAATCAAACGAGTTTTAACCGCCTGATGTTTTGTTAATAGCAAAGTTGCCGCCAGAGACGCGCGATTGACTGTAGTGTTAAATAAGTTTCGATTCAATACCCAGCGAACGAAAAAACCATAGAAGTCTAAGTAGCGCCGTAAAATGGCCCCACAGAAAGGGTGCTATTGTCATTATGCGGGGTTGAGGGTGGGGTGTCAAAACGATGCCAGGCAGCCGTTTAGTTCGACCGGGTTTTAGGCACGTGTTTGGGTAGAAATTTGTAAGGAGCTCGCATTCTATTGTTTTATAGTTCGCTGTTCAATACGCGTTATAATTTTTAAAAACCGGTTAAACAGTAGCATTTCCATTCAACATTTATGAACCTACTCATTCAACGGTATAGCAGTAGGTTACTTACAAGGTATCTAAAATAGAAATAAATAGGAGGAAAAACCGATATTCCGATATTTGTGTAATTTCTATCCGTAAACTCTTTATCCTCATTTTAATATGGTCCTCTAATCGTTATGTTATGGTTTATTTTTGCAGTAAAACCAAACGGCTCACAACGCGCGCATGCGCGGTGGGTTGCGTCTTGTCACCGCATAACCTCAAAACTCGGCAAAATCAAAACAATCATGGTTTCATTCTAAACGTAATACATTTAATTGGTCGATACACATCGTACCATCTCATCGTTGATAGGGACCACATTTTAATCGAACTAAATTGACAGTACCTACACGTATAGTGTTCGAAGACTGAGTTTTGTTTCTGAGTGATATTGATGTGGCAAAAGTTTTGCAGTGATATTTTGTGTAGGAAATTAGTGATTTTACTAATATTTAGCGGGTTAAAAAGGTAAATATAATTTGGTGGCATACTGGGGTTCTCTTTCGCACAGGCTTTTTACCGGCCAATACATTGAAACATGTATTACGAGTACATGACGTCACCCTTGGCCTCCGTTTGCTCGTTCGATTTTGGACTTTATTCGAATAAACACTTAATCGCCTTTGGCGTAAGTACCTACATATGTGAAGTGGTGACAGAAGTTTGTTGGTAAATAAGTACCTACTTACCTTACCTAGCATTTTTTTGGCATTGACCTTTTGGGACTAAAACGTTCTACATTTTTTTCTTATTTTATCCATTGTGACATTTTTTTTGTCCAAGCACTTTATTTAAAAATCATTATCTAACAGCTAGCACCATACACAACTATCAATAAGTACCAACCCATGTCTATGGTAATGAAACGACGTAAAAAAAAAATACTTACGTCTCTTTCAACTATTTTATTTGAAATTGACTATTCAATTTAAAACGATATTTTTTCTCCCAAACGTCAAACCTTGACCAATAAAAACAGACTTATATTCAATCCGTAAAAAAACACTGATAAAAACTGCGCATGATTTTATTCATTCAATTTCCAAGTCCAAAACTTCGCAAACAAGTTTAAGGTAACAAAGAATTTTATCCTCTTTATAATCCCTTTGACCCTTCGGAAGAGGGACTGGCCGGTTTTAAATGCAAAAGGGCTTATGCTAACTGAAATACTTGGCAGTAAAGTCCTTTTTTTATGAAAAATGAATGTCGCACAACGCGTGGTGGGGCGAGATAAAATTATTATCCTACTAGGGTAGACAGGGTTATGAATGTTATAACAGTATTATGACTTCAAGTAATCGCTTATGCTTTCTTGAATTTTCCGCTGCAGGTCAAAACGCGCAGAATTAAATCTACAAAGACACAAAACGGTGGGTCAGACTCAAAGCCTACATACTTTCTCGCAAAACATGTGAATTTTTGATTAGAATTTTACTTACAGGGTGTCTCTGGCAGTAACAAACACATCCCATAGGCATTCGAAGTGGAGATTACTGTAACGATTTCTAAGATATGTTTGGTAATTATTTTAAGCTAATTAATGAGAAATGCTGGTTCAGATATGTATGCTGCATAAACCTTTTCCATAGTAATTCAATCTTATGTCAATGTCATACAAGCTTTAACAGGGAACAAGTGAAATAAGAAACGAATAAAAAGAAGCCGACTGTTGTCTTACAAATATTGCCTATGCCACTCGCACTACTAAGAGGTATCGAATAATACCTCTTCTTTTGCTTATTTAAGAGCTAAGCTCTGGTCGGTGTAGCTCAATGTAGGCCCTTCATTTACTCCGATCCCAGACCTCTTTGACATTTCGATACGACCTAACATCAACTCTTTTTTTGAGCTGCTCTATGTAGGTTATTCTAGGTCTTTCTCTTCCTCGCTTCTCCTCTCTCTTTCCTTCAATTATATTGAGTATGAACTTGTCATGTCGTATGAGGTGCCCTATTATCTTCTCTCTGCTATATTCTAAGTTTCTCGTGAACTGCCTGGTTTGTCTCACTCTATTCAGCACTTCTTCATTGGTTACCCGCTCTCCAGCTAATTTTCTCCATACTGAATGTTGGCGACTGGCTGTGGTGCCACCTTTTTATATAGAAATGTAACCTTTTTGTTTATATTCTGCTTTTAACTACATGTCTGGCTTGACGTGTCAGTTGTCGATCTGCCTTTGCCACGTCAATGTTATTAGCTGGTTATGTATTGATATTTTAATAAATACCAGTCTAAAAGTGCTAACCTCGTTTCCATCATCTCACACATCCATTTATACAGTCCACTCTCATCCACTCGTTATCATTTTGGTCCTTCGAGCCGGATCTGAACCAGCGACCTATGGATGTACAGTAAAATAATAAAATACCTAATAAATAATAACTAAAATGTTAAAATTTATCAATCCTTCTAAACTGCAGACCGTGCCAAAGGAATTGACATAATATATACAAAGATACATATACACCCCAAAAACATAACCCTTCTTGGGGAGTCGGGTATAGTTATTTACGATACAAGTGCCGAATATAGGAAATTCGCAACGAGTGGTGATAAATTAAAACATGACCGAAGGGAGTGTTTTAAATCGACACGAGTTGCGAATTACCTATTCGCACGTGTATCGTACAACGTTTTACATATGCACGGAAAGTGCTCTTTCCGCACTAGTGCGGGAAAGTAGCACCATATGTACTGTAAAAAACTTTTCTCACTTTACCTTAGTAGTGGCACCTGTAAAACTAGCACACGAGCCTGTATTTATTAAAAAAAAAAACGAACAAGTGATTTGTCAAATCACTCTAGGTATATAATTAACGAACCTGCTCACATTTTTTCACGAGAATCGGTTGAGAAATGCGACCTCTAAAGGAGAACAGCCGGACAGACACCGGACAGACAAACGATTTTCGGCCTAATCTGAAGATAGAACTTCGTTCGCTCGTTCGATGAAGAATAGAACTTCGTTCGATGCGCTCGCTCGTTCGATTTCATGAATCATCGTTTTTTTAGGTGGTCGGTGCCTGTTACTTTATTCTGTCTGCGGAAATGTAAGCAACAAATACGAACATAAAATACTTACAGATAAAAAATATATTAAGCTGCGGCAAAGGAAATAAGGGGATGCCCATAAACTGACGTGCTCCAGAAATGGGATTTTAACTCGGATTTGTGCTGGACCCTGTAAATCTCCGTTGGAGATGGCTGAGGTCTTTGATATGACAGACACCGTACTTAATTGTTTTTTTAATCGACTTCAAGGTTCTCAATTCGGTTGTATTTTTTAACATTAAAAAAAATGTGTGTTACCTCAGAACTCCGTTGTATTATCGGTCGACATTTATTTATTGATAAAAACGTATCGTCCCAATACATTTATGAAAATATTGTTTATGTCATTAAGAACATAGATTCATTCTGTAAAAATTCTAATACCCATAATTTTAAACGAAATAAAAATAAAATAGCAACTTAAAAGTTTCGTGTTCGTAAATTATACAAGTCTTTTTCGGGTCAATGTATCCATTTTTATAATAAATTACCCAATGAAATTTTGGCTCTACCCTTTCCAGGTTTCCAGCTCTTAAAAATTACTTTAAAAAAAACATTGATATCAAAGGCTTTGACAGGGTTGAGGACTATCTCACTGACAAAAGTGCATGGCCCAAACTAGGGCCCAAAATAGCTTTTTTTTTCTTTGTATTAAATTCAGTTTGAGTTATTTTAAGTAGGTTATGAACTATCATTGTAATAAGCTTTTTTGGCAAAAAATTACTGACTATTAAGTTTGTTTCGGCGTTTCTTCTTAACAGTGGTCTTCTTGTTCAGAAACGCTTGTAGAATTTTGACTTGTGAAAGTGCCATTACGGCCTACTTGCAGAATAAAATTCATTTATTTTATCTAATACAATTAATAATTATTCTAATGTTCTAAAAGATGTATACGGTCTCTAAGCGTCTAAACAAAACAAAAAAAAGGAACATTAATGTAATATTTTCAGAGATGTACAGGGTCAATAACAGTAAAACGTGTCAATATCAGAATTATGTCTCTCGTTAATACGATAATAATAATAATAACACTAGTATTTAAGTAAATAGTTAAGTAGGTACTATGCCCTTGCAAGCATGAACTTTTCGGACTCCAAAAACAGCACCCGATCACGAGTATGACGCATATATCAGCCATCCTTACCTAGGAGACCAACCTTAGCTGTAATTTATTCAGGTTTCCCAAAAAAAAAACCGTTTCGATAGTAATCGACCCTTACATCAAATGGACTCGGGTTTTTTATGCGGAATATTTATGCAGAGTATCAACATCCTTCATATGACAGTTTCTTACTAATGATTTTTTAAAGTTTTAATCTTAATGTATTGGCCTTCGGGATGTATTCAAGCGATTTGCTTCAAATCTTGAAATTATGTTCTTTATTTAGATTTGCATCACTATCACCATAAATATTCTTCACTGTTAAAGGTACTTACTCACAAAAAAAACCGGAGACCATTTGACGTAGCCAACTTACTCTGGAAACCCGACTAAGGTCTTTCTATTTTCTGTTTTAAACTCTAAAAGCTGGTTTTACCTCCCTAAAGCTCAACCAATATAAAATTGAGCTTTATCTCTTTAACACCTTTGTTGAAGGTCGATCGGACCCGACAAATAGACCGGAAAGATTAGTCGCTTAGCACCGCGCCATTTCGTTTTAACTTCACCTAGCTCCTTAGGCGTGTAGGGTCGCCAAACGAAATTATTCAAAAAAAATCGGATGCCATTTTGGTTAGGACCGATCCTATGATTCTCTACTTTAGGAATTTGATGATACGATATTGTACTGGTTTAGGTAGGTAAGTTAACAGACGATTACTACACGATCGGATCAAGGCGATGTATTCTGCCTTAATGCCGTAGTGTCCTACTTGCATTTTAATTAATATAATTCCCCTGAGTGACTTCATGTTAAGCTAGAAACGATATTGCGATTCACGGAATTACCTCACCAAAGAGTAAAATAAAGTTTGTCCTCAGGTTGATATGTTAACGTTCGATCTTGGATTAAATCATTTAGTCAAATCAGGCGTTCATGATATTGTCCAAATCTACTTTGCTACAAGCGAGTTTGAAATATAAAATCGGAGGTTACCAAAGGGATTATAAACAATGACACTATTTCTCTTTTAGTTTGCGCTATTGTGCATTACGCCAATAATTATGAATATTTCCACTACATGTACACTGTGCATGCACTACTCAAGCTCGCATCTACATATAGTGAAATAAACATACAACATATTATATGCAGGTGCGTTTGATAGTCCAAAAAGTATGCACAGCGTTCTGATTTTTTCTTTTCGTGTTCAAAATGCCGTTTTACGCAACGAAACCTACGAAATTTATGAATGAAAATAGTTCCATATTTTTTACAAGTGCTGACTGTACCGGACTCTGGTTTAATTTTTGTTCAGCGGGCTGCACGGAGTATAATTTATCTAAAGCCAGAACGACTTTTATTAAACTGCCGTCGATTTTCGAAATCCCGTCCGATACGATTTATTATTCAAATAAGAAGGATTTCCCGGTGCATTCGTTTTTAATGTATTGTATCGATTTTCAGCTAAGCTTCATTGCGAAAGTTTGTTGCTTTAATTGAGTTTGCATTATATTACGTAGTTTGGATGGGGATTTGATATGGGTTTTCTCCGAATTAAGGTATGTCTTTGGTTGGAGCTGAGTCTGATTATGATGATTTAATATTGCTATCGTACTGTATTATACGTCGTTGTATCGCCTAACATAAGAAGCGAACGTTTTTCTGCGTGACGTTTGCTTTAAACCCACAATCATCTAAAGAGAACGAGTTGGAGCCGATGTCCAATATGTTGTATCGTCTGGAATTTATCAGAAAACTAAAACAACAAAAATAAACCTTCTTTTGAATTAAATACTTGGACGCTAGCCTTCCGTGAATACTTTTCCAAGAGAGCGTTACTATACCCAGGTTATCTCATTTGTTTGAGGAGTTTTCTTTTTGATTATCTTTTGTTATTCAAACAATATGTTTAATTTTGTATTCCTTTTAATATTGTAGTGTTAGTAGGCTTTCTTATCTTCTCACTCGTGTCCTATTTACGGGGAAACAAGGTGGCTAAAAACGAAGTTGCCTTCGGCTTAGAATAAACTAATTGACTCCTCAACTCAACAAGCCTTCCGCGCTGGAATCTTGGGCACACAGTATAATACATATATGTTGTTAGTGTGTGATGTTTGTTAAGTTTTTGACAAGATCGAAATTCTAATAAATAAATATGAGAGGATAAAACACACAAATCGTATTAGCGTTAGCGTCATATTAAGCTCATCGAGATTTGTGTTATGGGAGCTAGATGACGATACATTTACTTGAATACTTAAATAAATTGATAACAAAGTAGTAATAAAAAAAAAGGTTTGCTCCACAATGTTGGAATTCCAAATGATTCAATCATCTTATTTCATTTCAGAAGCATCTTTTAATTTTATATGATGTATAAAGTGATTATACTATCTTCATTAATGATGTTAAAAATGTAATGATTGTGTTAGAATTCAAGTCAAAACCAAGGAAAAATGGTGTATTCATTAGCTCGAATAGAAACAAATAAAGTGGAATCTCAAACCTTTTAACTCGCTCGACTTTCAGCTACTACGTAACCCCATTTTCAGGACTCACAGCTCTCCATTAAGCCAGAGTGAAGGTCTAACATATTGTTTTGTTTCTTTTGTGCTATTTCCCACGAGAACCGGCTAGTGTTAGAGTAATCGAAGGGATGTTTGCATAACAACTAGCTGAGGTACTTTTTGATACTCCTATTGTTAGGCTTTAAGACTATCAAGATGGTTTTTGAAGTGAAAACTGCTTTAGCGGCGCTGAGCACTTTTTGGGGTGGGGAAAAATTGTTAAATACGCGACAGAGTTTTGTGACGTCAGATGTGAAGGAGGTCACTTTTTGCTGCTAGCCGATTCGACTTCATTCAAAACTGAACGCTATTCGTAAGAGTATAAAGCCGTAATACACTTTTTGCAATAGCATATTCTGCAAATAAATTTGTAATAATACCAACGCTTCCTTCACCGTTTTGCTATTGAGAAAATTCGAATAGTTCGAATTTGGACGTTATTCCTAAAGAGATAAAGATTTGTAAAATATTTGGCAATGGCAAAAACTAATTGGTATCGTGTTTGCCGCCGCCGGTCGGCGCGCCGACGGGCCCGTCCGCCTAAGTAATTGATATTTGTTTATAAATTTGCGTCAAATTCATTTTTAGGGTAACACCGTAAGGTGTCACGTGACCTGATCGAAAAACTGTTATAATGTTATTGAGTTTTCACTTCTGCCGGCACTCCCGGAGTGCAACTCGGTCTTTTTTTTTACAAAGCTTTTATTTGACTTGCAATGTGTACGATGTTTGTTCGGGTGGAATCTTGCAACTCAATTTTGAAGCATATCTTCAACTGATTGAGGTGAAATTTTGGGTGTATGTATAGTCTGGATAACAATTCAATATTAAGGTATCATTGAGCTGATCTGATGATGAAGAAGGTGGCCATGGGCATTCAGGACTTAACAGACGTAACCCCATTGACTATGGGCTCGTTAGAATCGTCTCAACGTGTAGTTGATGACGGTATACAGAAAAGTACAGTTGGCCATAAAAGCTTGTATGTACCAAAAACTAAATTTTTGACAGAAACGTATTATTTATTACGACTGCGGCAGAGCCAAAAGAAGAGATAGATATGATTGTAGCAGGCTGTCTGTATTTACGCGTGTTCCGCCGCAGCGTTTAAGATACTGAACCAATTTTGATGAATGATGGAACAATCGACTCGAATTTATGCTCCAAGTGACATAGGCCACATTTTGCATGAAAACATTTTTTTTTTCAGTTTTCCGTAGTCTGTACACAGTTTTTTTAACTATTTATGCTTGTTAAGGAAGGTTTAAGAATGCCTGCAATAATACTAACGAGTTCACGGAGTTACACTGCCTGAATTTCAGAAATCCTGTCGTTCATTTATTCATAAACATTTCTCGTACCTGTTCTTCACAAAATTCTCTACAAATATCATGTCAAGTTATATACTCATTTTAACTAAAACCGCCGTTCTATTCTCCTATTTTTTATGGTACGAATACAAGCGTGTCGTTCACAAGGAAATGATAACGTCGCACCTAATTAATCGATTGCTTCAAATGGTCAATATAACCAATCATCACATCATCCATGAACCTCTGACAGTGACCGCGGCCGAGTCAGTGCCATTTTATCAGCTTTGCGATTCACTGCTCGTCTCAGTAATAAAAGTTTAAAATGACCTCCAGACTCGTTACAAGTGCGGGTATCCAGAGATCAGTCATATTGGTGCTTCTGTGGTTGATAAATGGAATAGGAATTCTTTATCAGTCAAGACGTAACTGCAGTGTAACTCATTAGGCGCGGTCGTTTCCACGGTTCAGTACGTTAAGGCAAACAAGACGATCGCATTCGTCGTTGGTGCTCTATTTTGAACAGTTATTTTCGTTGGTGTTTTGTTTTTATTTCGATTGTCGTCTTTTATTTTGATTGTGGTTTGTTGTGTCAGTTTGTGGTGTAGGAGGAGTTTTAAAGCAGTGTTTTACTCATCTGTCTGCTAATTGGAAGAAGTGTTTTGTTTGTGTTTTCAACTAAAACCAACTAATAATTAAAATAAAATAATTATAATATAATTATTTATTAATGTACCATACCATATGGTACCAGTGATCATAAGCGAATAGACCTATATCTTATAATCATTTTCTGATGTTGATACTTTTTATGTCTATTGTAGCAAATTACATAATATATTTATATTATGAATACGATACGCACGAACGATTCTATCGTCTCCAAGTATTTGTAAACTCTTGTGCGAAAGAGACACCATATACCAAGTACCAATTTAAAAACCCGAACAAAAACAGTGTGCGTAATGAATTGTAATTTCCCGGACCTTTATAATATAATAATACAAATATATTATTATATATAAACAGTGATTTTAACAAAAAGTGTTCAATCTGCCTACACAAGGTTGCCACAAGGCTGAAAAAACTATTGTATGTTTTGCCTCCTTTATCGATCGCAGCGGATTTACAAAGTCTGATAAAATTTATCTAAGAGTAATATAACTAGGATTACATCCAAAGCGGTGTTCTGTCATCTTTATCTTCTATTGCAAAGACTGATAATCATTATCGAAGAATAGACTTAGAGATCATGACAGTCCAAGATATAGTTAAGAATGATCCCGGTGAAGAACCTAAAGTGATATTGCCCGGGAGCGTCATGGATAACCTAAACGCAAACATTGAAGAAAAAGTGACGTTTGAAGTGTGCAAGTACCGATGGGTGATATTAGGGTTATTCGTGTTGTTCTCAGCATCGAATGCGATGCAATGGACGCAGTACACGATCATAAGCAACGTCGTGTCGAACTATTATGGCGTGCCTTCGACTTTGGTGACGTGGACGTCAACAATATACATGGTGACTTATGTACCGCTGATATTTCCTGCGAGCTGGCTTTTGGATAAAACGGTGAGTGGAATTTATAATCATACTAAAGTGTGTCCTTCTGTCCGGCTATCTGTCTGTCTCTTACTTCTTTACGCTTAAACCGCAGAACTGAATTAGATGATATTTGGTATGGAGATATTTGAGTCTCGGGGAAGGATATAGGATAGTTTTTATCCTGAAAATCATCCCCTAAAGGGGTGAAATGGGGGGTGACATTTTGTATGGAGCTACGACATAAACGAGCTCCACGCGGACAGAGTCGCGGGCAGAAGCTAGTAGAGGTATACTATACAGAGTGTTTTTTTTAAATGGGACAGTATGGGGAAATCCGAATCTAAAGGAGATAGAGGAAAAGTGTCCAAGGAGACATTAGGTGTTTTTTGATGTAAACAAATTTGGCTCGTTAAAATTTTTGGTCAAGCGTGAGTTGTTCTTAAAAAATTATAAAGTTGGTCAATTTTTATTTGACGCGGGTCGGCTCTGTTTCATGTAAGGATTATTTCATTGTATGGAAAGAAAAAAATCTGAACAGCAGAAGTTGGTCAAATTTAATGAAAACTAATCTTCATACAGTTGGTTTATTACTTGAGTAAATGTTCGATGTGGCCGCCGTCTTGTCTTATGCAGGTACGAGCACGCTTCAAGACACTTCTAGTTGCATTTAACAGAGACTTATGGTGAATTGTGTTTAAAGTGTTGTAAACAGCATCTTTTAATTCTTGTACGGAGTTTTATCGGGATTCATAAATTCGACCCTTAAGGTAACCCCATAAGAAAAAATCTAATGGCGTTAAGTCGGGCGATCGTGGGGGCCACTTTATCGGCCCATATGTACTCGTACCCATCCAACGGTTTGGAAACTGCTCGTCCAAACACAGTTTACTTGCCCTACTGTTGTGGGCTGGTGCACCATCTTGTTGGTAGATTATCTTACCAGTTCCTTAAAAAAATGTTCTTCTCTTGAATCATCTGGAGCTCTTATCGATTATCGAAATTTAAAAATGGAATAATTTTAAATATTTTTTTATACGCCTAGGCACTTGTAACAATATTAAAAGGTGAATACTGCAATTGTATGAAGATTAGTTTTCATTAAATTTGACCAACTTCTGCTGTTCAGATTTTTTTCTTTCCATACAATGAAATAATCCTTACATGAAACAGAGCCGACCCGCGTCAAAAAAAAAATTGACCAACTTTATAATTTTTTAAGAACAACTCACGCTTGACCAAAAATTTTAATGAACCAAATTTGTTTACATAAAAAAACACCTAATGTCTCCTTGGACACTTTTCCTCTATCTCCTTTAGATTCGGATTTCCTCATACTGTCCCATTTAAAAAAACACTCTGTATGTATCGCGGTGAATATTGATCCTTATAACAGCTGTCATATCAGTACAATTTTACGTTTTCAGGTTAAAAATTGTATGGAGATGACAGCTGTCATAGGGATCAAGATTCGCCGCGATATGTATAGCTTTTGCCCGGCACCTCGTCTGCGCAAATCTCGTTTATAACGTATACAAACGTTTGCCCCTCATTTCAATTGCTTAGGGAATGATTTTTGAAATAAAAGTCTAAAGTCCTTTAATGGGCTTCAAACTAAATCCATACCAAATTTAATCTCAATCAGTACAGCTGTTTAAGGGGCTCCCTGCATACGCGAATGACCTTCGATCTGAATCCCTTAGTTTTCTAATGTTTTTTGTAGCTTATTATATTAACAACAACGGTTTTAAGCAATATAGTATTCCATATTTACTTCAAAGTTCATTGTTTTCGAGATATTTGGCATGAAAGTTGAACAATTTTAGGCTAGAAAACCAGTTTTCTGGCCATAACTTTTGTGTTAATTAGTTGAAAATGAAAACCCTCGACATGTTTTTAGAGACGTCATAGACGAACCCAAATATGTAGATTTCATATATGTTAGATCTTTCACGTCAATAGAGATACGAAATAAGTGTTTTTAGACAACGTTTGAAGAAATCATACAAAATTAAGTATAATGAATACTTAATTTTGTATGATTTTTTAAAAATCCGGTGTACAGAAATGGACATAAAAGATTAAAGAACCGACAGCCGTTTGACTTATAATTCTATCTGTGGTGCAAAAGTAGGATACGATTCAAAACTTGTCAAAAATCGATAAAAACCTCGGGTATCCCCTTAAGCTTGTATAGGTAACATATAGGCTGACAGACAAAGTTACTTTCACATTTATACTATAACCAGCTGCCCATGCGGCCTCACCCGCGTATTACAAAGAACGCAGGAAATACCGCGGAATAAAATATATAGCGTTTAACCATACCTACAGAATGTCCATTATACACGCAGGTGAAATAATGTTTGAAATCGGATACGCGGTTTGGGAGATTACCTAAAACATAGAAACCTACAATCTCACAGACTTTTCTTCTTTATAAGTATAACTACCTGCCCTGCCCGGCTTCGCACGGATTACCCGTATTCCCGTAGGAATGAAGCATTTTTCCGCGCTAAAAAGTAGCCTATGTTCATCAGGGATAATGTCGGCTTCTAATGGTAAAAGATTTTTTCAGATCGGTCCAGTAGTTTCGGAGCCTATTCAATACAAGCAAACAATCAAATCTTTCCTGTTTATAATATTAGTGTAAAAGTGTAGATAATTAGTATAGATATATTCAATGATATATATATATTTTTTTATACAACGGCGGTGGCAAACAAGCGTACGACCCGCCTGATGGTAAGCGGACACCGCAGCCTATAGACGCATGCAACTCCCAAGGAGTAACATGATATTATATAGAATGGATTAAGTTATAATGTAATTGTACAAGATATTTTGGAGTTTCGTTCCACTAGTCTACAACATATCTACGGCTTCGCCACATACAATACAAACATTATTGAATGCTCGTCAAAACAATACTTTAAAAGAAAACAAAAACTAAAATCAATATAAGCAATTGTTGACATAACAGACTACCTTATCGCTTACCTTTGGGTAGTGAAAATGATGCTTAACAATTTAACATTACTTGAGACTTTCTAGTTTTGACTGAAGTTACATGATTTAAACATTTTACTTAAGTCTAAAGTACCATGAAATAAACTAGGTATTTACTTCACTGTTACACTCGCGTATAATTGTCACAACAACCGACATGTTTCGAACTAGTCCTTCAGGACCAGTGTTTTAACGCCTGCTTCGCCCCTTCTGTTTGATCTTGTTTAAAACAAAAAGTACATACAGGTAGTTTAATCGATAATTATTTTAAACGTTAATTCATTTAAAATGCAGCACCGTTACACAAAACTAGTATGTTAATTACTAACTTACGCATTTGTGGTAAGTGCCATTAGTATATAACGTATATTTAAATATAATGGCCCAACACCATTTTCTGAACTGCTCCACCGACCGGATAACAAGCGAAAATTATGTTTTGTTCTTCATTTGTATTTTACTTTTTATGGTCTTGTAAACACCTGGCGAACGAAATGAAATGAGAAAATCATTATTACAAAATGGCCGATCTTTAAGACATGTCAAAGACAATCCCTACTCTACTCAGAAAAAAAACTACTCAGCAACAATCTTCGTCATTAATTATTAACCTTAAGCTCTGTACAATTGTTTCACGCTAGGACACAGGTAAAGGATCGATTTGCTATCCAAATTTATTATGAAAGAAAATAATTGAAATTCTTACCCGGACTCGTTTTAAATCGTCCGGATTATCCGAATTTGATGGTCTTAGCCACCGACGACGCGGAAGCCAGGGGGTCGATGCGACACTCACGTTTCGCATCCTTGTATTATTTTAATGTGTTACACGCACTCGCTTTCACTAGCTACAATCTAACGTCTCAGAACGAACGTGCAAGCACATTGAAATCACATTAGGATGCGACAATTAGGTATCAGATAGCCCCTCGGGGTTTATTTTGACAAGACTTAACCACCACTTAGAAATGATCAGTAATCCTTTGACTTCCACAGGTGTGCCCTAAGAGGCGATAAAGAGCGATCTCTTCCAGACAACCTTGGTATTCCATTCTCTGTTGGTAATCTCAAAGAAAATTTGTGGCGCTCTAATGGCTTACTATACTGTTTGTATAATGTGTTAAGATATTTATTTGTATATATATATATATATAGTAGGTACATGTATAGTATTTTTATTTTATCTGTACTTGCTTGTTGTATATGTATTAAGATTAATTTACTGTAGCGTAAAGGTAAATATGCCTCTGTACTTGTGTTAGTTTGTCTATCAGGAGATCTCCACCCAATGCCTAAAAGGTTAACTGGAAGAGATCCCTTACATGGATAAGTTCGCCTTTGTGCTGTTTTAACCTATTTTGTCTGTATTTTTACCTGTGTCTGTGTACAATAAAGCATTTACATACATTCAGGCGTCTAAGTGTTCTTCGATAGAAAATGGAACTTAATTACTTAAGAGTTGCCAAAAGTTATCCACTGTAACAAGATCTCTCCGCCGTCTAACTCGCTTTGAAGTTTCTCACAAAACGCCAAATGCCTCAAGCCGCCGGAGATCACCATAAATTGGCCATTAAACTGCGTACGTAAGATGAATATTCCGACGTAAAATTTCGCGTGGAAGAAAATACTTCCAGAAAACAATGATTTTGAAGATACTACGAGTTCTTTGAAACGATTTTATCCGTTAAAATCTGATTGTTTTTGGAGTTTGTCATCTTTCAATAGCGGTGGTTAGACCTGGCTCAATGCAGTGCACTAACTGCACTCACACTCACTGGTTAGAGCGAGATGGTTTGTCTGCGCTCCCCCAGTTAATGCACTGCATTTAGCTAGGTCCAAGACCGCTCATAGGCTCACAACCGACAGCGCTTTATTCGAGTTTTAGCGCCAATTGCCACATACAAAAATGTCACTTACACGCCAAAAATGTCATTGTTAAATACCCAAAATCAACCTTTTATGTAAGCATAACAGCTACATTGACGACGTGGCCAAGGCCTTTTTAACCGACTTAAAAAAAGGAGGAGGTTCTCAATTCGGTTGTATTTTTTTTTTGTATGTTTTTTTTTTTATGTTTGTTACCTCAGAACTCCGTCCGTCATTGATGAGCCGATTCGAATTTTTTTTTTGTTTGTAAGTATATGCTTCCAGCAGGTGGGTCCCATTTTTTTCAAAATTCAGTTGGATGATGGGATCCATGAGGAATTGAGGGAACTCCTCAATTATATTAGGCACGCGTGTAGTGATTTTGGTATTTTCTATTATAAGTTATAACTCATACTGTATTTACACCCGGTGGAGTCAAATGAATAAATAAATAAATAAATAAATATTAGGGGACAATCTTACACAAATCGACCTAGTCCCATAGTAAGCTCATTAAGGCTTGTGTTATGGGTACTAGACGACGATATATATAATAGATATAAATACTTAAATATATAGAAAACTTCCATGACTCAGAAACAAATATTCATGCTCATCACACAAATATTTGCCCTTACCGGGATTCGAACCCAGGACCTTCAGCTTCGTAGGCAGCGTCACTACCCACTAGGCTAACCGGTCGTCAAATTGTAAATCGGTGGAATTGATGATGAAGACCACATATGACTTATGGAATTCCTCAATTATGTACTTAAAAGTACAAAAGCACGTCACAGATTCTGATAAGATTCCGTTGAAATAGCAACTAGTGAAGTGCCAAAGGTGATTCCTTGTGGAATCGGCGGAAGTCCTCAAATATTATGGGGCTACATACAGCGATTGGGTTTTTTTTTTAAACTTTGTTTTTAAAGTAAATTATTAGCATCAGGGGTGCCTCGTACTTGTGCGATCGTGATTATATAGGGTTTAAGTCTAATCTGTCTAATTTGTACACGTATGGGCCTGTTTACACAATGATTAGTGATTAGTGCGAGTCCATACAATAGCTACTCGCACTTGTAGCAAATGTATGAACTCGCACTTAACATTAATCAACGTGTAAACAGCCCTTTTTGTGATGTTTAATAAAAAAAAAACTATGTCTAAATTAACATACATATCAACTCATATTTTTTATTGCTGACCCTTAGAAAAAGTATACCACCCTTCGGAAAACCACGGCATCATAAAAAAAATATGAATACCTGAAAATGAAAATGAAAAATGGTTTTATTTCATAAACTTTTCTGTTATAATTATACGTCAATTGGGGCTACCTAGTAAATAAAGATATTTTAACCCTAAGTGTATAAAACTAGGAATACTCCAATAAAGCATGGCATTATACTACAGAGACTTGGCTTATTATATTTAGTTACCCTATTGCGGTAGGAGATATTTTTTGTATAGTAGTAGGTAGGTACCTACCTACTTCATATAGTACTTATTGAATCGAGCTATTAATGAATTCATTTCGTTACTCATACATAAATAAAATTAGCCCCTTTACGTGATTGTAACAAGTGTATATGTTTCTGGCAGTAATTCCATCTAAAGAGATAGAGAGAATCGAAATGAAAAATTAGAAGCAGTTTAGGCTACCTTTTTTATAATTCGAAAGCAAGTGAGTGGTTATATTACATCAGTATACTTAATAGTAAAATAAATCTCTTTAAGATTTCTTAAGCGAACTGGTTAAGTAAAGACTGCACGGTCCAAGTTATTTTGTGGACAAAGATGGATATCCCTGCGGTTCCTCAACAAAGGATGAAATGTAGCTTCAGATAAGAGGTTTAAGTTACTGGAAACTGGGGCCCTCTTTCCTCCTACAAAAGGGCGTAAGCGACAACGTTTTTGTATGGACATATGCCGTTATTCTTTGCGTTGTTTTTGGTGATATCAGCTTGCGGATATAATTAGAGCAATGGTTGGATTAGAGTGGGTCAGCTTTCTCGATCCTTGGTGAAATGGTTTCCTTTGTTTGGACTAGGGGCGAGATAATTGAGAAATAGGTATTTGTAAAATGTATTGCTGTCGCGCCAACTTCAAGCCTCCCCCGCAGAGCGCGATAGCGACAACTGCAGTTTGGACTTTTGGACCGAAAATACCTATTAAAAGTACATAAAATCAACGTTTCGTAGTCCCCCGATTTCTTCTCCAAAACTTGACCTATTAAACAATTTTTCCATTAAAAATCAAAAAAAGGCGTGACAGCTCGCTCATATCTAAGTATATATGTGATAGGATTTTACTTGCTAATTAACTTTGACTCCGCGTCTCGCTCTCCGAATGAGCGATATTAAAATTGCACGTTTGATATAAATTAACTACTGTTTTCAAACAGTGGCGTTATATCGACTACATACTTCATTAGGAATGAGTAAGATTGATTATCGATTGTAGTCCTTCAAATATTGACCTAAAAATTGATATGAAGAAAATAAGTTTTGAGGTACTCACTGAAAATCAGCGTCATGTCTTCCATGACCTTTCCATCCCATTCCTTGTTTCCATTGACTACTTGAATACATACAAAATTTACTACTGTTACGTAAAAGTGCAACTTAATAACAATTTCCCTTATAATATTCGTATTTAAAACTTCTAAATCTATGCTAATAACTATAAAGAGGAAAAGTCTGTGAGATTGTAACTTTTGTAAATATGTATGTTTTGGGTATATACCGAACCATTTATCAGATTTCAAAAATTCTTTCACCAGCGTGTGGAATATTTATTTAATCGTATGGCATATATTATTTAGGCCTTTAAAGTTTGTCACTCTTTAGTACCACCCAGGGGACACGTGCAGGGTTGTGGTAGGTAGTTCCTGCGGACGCGAGTGACAGTTGTCCCCCCTTTGTCAAGTGAGTGGGCAACTCGACTGTTAGAAGTTCTTAAGCCGCCCAAAAGCCTCTAACTCGGCTTAACGACTACTGTCATAGACAGCAACCGGGATCAACTGCTTAGCGTGCCTTCCAAAGCACGGAAACGCTCATTTATATTAACCACTCAAACATCAGGCAAACCATCTTTGCTTAACCTGCGTTATCGTTTCCGACTCGCAGGCGCCGCCAGGCTATGAGCGCTTCGCGTGTGGAATGGACTTTCTGGATGGTTAAAGGCTGTATAAACGCGGGTATAACTGCGGGCAGCTAGTATAAACTACAGAGATACATTGGCTATTTTGCATTTTCGGCCACTGTAGTGAAAAAAATCGATTTTTGCCAAAGCCGATAATGTTCAAGATACCTGACTGAAATAATACGAGACTAGATCAATCTCGCTCGCTCACTAACTCTCTGGAATACTCGTCAGTCCCGAAACGTGCTCGGTCACTGCTGACTCATGTTGTACGAAGTATTCCTACTATGATATATACAAACAGTAGGAATGAGACGAGGGGGATGTTTGTTTGTACGCAATTGACGAAGCCTGCGTTGCGGATATTTTTATGTACCCAATCATTCTTGTTTATTAAATAAAATTTCTTAAACAGTAGCAAAAATGTTTTAGTGCTAATATACTTATTACTTACATACATTTACCGTTAGCTTTTTGGTGAAGGAAAACATCGTGAGGAAACCGGTGTATTCCCAATAAGGTCAAGTTTTCCCTCTGGGTTGGAAAGTCAGATGGCAGTCGCTTTCGTAAAACTAGTGCTTATGCCAAATCTAGGGATAAGGTGTCAAAGCGGACCCCGGGCTTGTTTAGGGCACAGCCGGAAATAAAGATGAGACGATGATCACTTAATCCCGTTATTAAAAATTATATGTACTAAAATTGAATAAGATTACAAATAAGAATGTAAACGATATGATACAAAGAAAGAATATAATGGAAAAATAAACCATCTTCGTCTGTAGCCCCCGACAGGATTCGAACCTGCGACCTTTCTATTAACGCTAGACTGCTCTACCAACTGAGCTACGAGGACAGTGACGCAAGTTGTATATTTTTCCACTATATTCCCGCTAAGACTAGCG
This sequence comes from Epinotia ramella, assembly GCA_947578815.1. Taxonomy (NCBI): domain Eukaryota; kingdom Metazoa; phylum Arthropoda; class Insecta; order Lepidoptera; family Tortricidae; genus Epinotia; species Epinotia ramella. The sequence goes on from OX388203.1 coordinate 1,645,120, forward strand.
CCCTCTCTGTATCGAGTTATAGACTTGTTTCACAGTCTTGGAACCACTCTAATGGGCGAGCTATGCGCTCGCTCCATTCTAATTCTAATTTGTTTCGTGAAAAGGGTATAAATAAGAATGTATTTATTTAACACACAAAACACGGAAAAATATAAAAGAAAAAACAATTAAAAAGGTTACGCATCATTCTGCTAAATGGGAGCCTCACTCAGCATGTTGTCACGGGGCCGTGACGCTGGTTTTCAGTGAGAGCCCCAAAAATAAATAAAACTAAAACTAAACAGTCAATTTTATCATTTTTAGGCACTGTATGTCTAAAAATTACAAAAGTGAACTTAAAACTAGCGGGTAACATCAGAATCGTTGTCCAGTGATTTATTTATTTACAGGCGACACTGATACATGCATGCAATGGTGATGTGTTGGCATGTTATTTTTTTAGAGTTGATACCTATTAGGTTTAGTTTTCATTTTCTTTGTGGGTTTTTGTACACGGTATAAGTTTGCCTATCTCGTTCTACATACCTTCCTCTCAATGGCTCAAAGGTTAGCTGGAAGAGATCCCTTATAGGGATAAGTTCGCCTTTGTACTTTGATCTATTGCGTGACATGTATATTCTTTAACCTGTTATTGTGTACAATAAAGTGCTTACATACATACATACATGTCCTCCCAGACGCATCCGTCGACGGCGACATCCTGACAAAAATACTTTTTAGTCGGGGTACTTTATTTGGATTTATCTTGTGTAATTGAGGAGTTCCTATGGCCGCCTTCCGTGTCAGCATCAGAAAGATAATATTGTGTTGTCATCCGACTTTAATCGTTGAAAATTTAAACTCGATTGGACTTCAGAAAATTGCTCAAACTTGACTAGCAGGATTTGAGCCGCACATACTAAGGAACGAACGAATGAGCACGCTATGTTAAGATTGCTTTTAAAAAGATGGTGGCTGGCTTTGTGATTTGTTTAAGTTTTTTATAGCCCTAGAGTAAACTAAAATTGACCAAAAGGATTGCCCAGCAGTGAGTCACATCAGGCTCTTTATAATAATTTAATAATAATAGGATTCCTATGTGTCTGCCTCGTACAAAATAATTTTATTCAACAAAACAGCATTTTACTTATTCATACAACCACGCGTGGCGGACGTGGGTAGGCCCGCCTCCAAGGTGGACTGATGACCTGGTAAAGGTCGTGGGAGTCCGCTGGATGCGGGTAGTGCAGAACCGGTCACTTTGGCACTCTTTGGGGGAGGCCTATATCCAGCAGTGGACGTCTTTCGGCTGATATGATGATGATGATTCATACACTCGTTAGTACGGATATAATGTTGTTAATTCGCTCACGGGGTTTTATTCTATAACATTGCGATAAAGTATCGGACGAGCGCTATCCGTGAGATTGCTCCCAAGAGACCCTTCGGAGTTACCACTAAAAGATTGCCTCTGATCGAAAATGTGTTCGTTCAGAACCTAAATAGCTTGAAGATGTTACTAGGACTTTCCGTTTGTGCAAATTCTAGCACTCTAATCGCGGCTGTCTGGAAGAGTGTTTCTCTAAAGACACTTTTAGTACTTTCCGAATTTATCTGTTCACATTTTGGTTGTCCATTTTATATCTAACAATTTCACTCTAATCCATTTAAATATTATATTATACAAGAAGCTCACAAACATTTGACTATGCGCAAAAGCAAGCAAAAGCACGACGGTTTCTTCTTCTTCTTCTGCTTATTTGAGAGCTAAGCTCTTGTCGATGTAGCTCAAAGTAGGCCCTCCAGCATCTACTCCGGTCCCAGGCAACTTCTTTGACATCTCGATACGACCTATCACCTACCCTTTTTTAGAACTGCTCTACGATTCACGTATTAATCTCAATACCTTACGCATATTTTGTAGGTCTCGAAAGGTTTGCAAAGATGTACTTAGTTCCAAAGTTCGGGCTCACTCACTTACTTGTTCAACTTTTTAAGTCAGCGCTACGCCGTCGTTCGTAGTAGCTTTAATGTCTAATCATCATCTTCCTAGCGTTAGTCCCGGTTGTGTCCTATAGGAGTCCGGGGTCCGCTTTGACATACGCATTTTATGCAGTAGACATTTCCCGGCAGTTTTTTTTTGCCGTCTGTATGAAATTTCGACTTGTTTCGCCTCGCTACGGCGATGGATATAGGAACCGTTAACGATATTGTAAATGTCTGCCTCGTTATGCGTCATAGATCGAGTACTGTAGGGCTTCAGATTGCATTAAAGGTCACGCGATTCTATATCGTTAGCAGATGCACATTGCACAAGGTGGTGATATGGCGAATAAATCACCTTTTCCCTAGAATCGAGCGGCAGTGATTTTAATAGGTACTCGCAGAAGGTCGAAAAACTAGATTCCGTAAGAGTTGTGAGCCCCGCAGTTCAGGAGGCAGTCTGACGTCTGTTATCTTACAAATGTCAGACTGCCTCTTGAACTGCGGGGCGGAAATCAAGTGAGGATAATGCCTCCCTTAACACGTTCACTGTCCCCATACAACATGTTCTGACAGTGTCACACGTTCAAGTGTGCTTCCAGGTCGAAGCTATGTCACCCTTTGTGCACGCGCGGACTCCTGAAAAGCAGGTGCATGACGCATCATTGCGGGCACTTGGACATGGAACGTGTTAAATGTCCTCAAACATGAGTACAGTGACATATTAGAGTAGTGGATATGAACAGAGGAGACTGGTGATAACTCCACTGACCAGAGCCCAGCTCTTAAATAATTATGATGATAATCATGGCATACTCAATCTAGAATACTTCGTAATTTAATTTTAACTTTATACAATCACCTAGCATGAATTTCTAACTAGAAAGCAAATAATACATTACAAGATTTATTTTTTCCTTAAAATATATATTTAATTTCAATAAATAAATTCTTAAAGTAATGGGAAGGAATGGACATTAATGTTTGTGTTATGTGAATTTCATTTTGCAATTCACCCATATAAGAAATCGACGAATCTATGTGCCACCTCCTACCGGCACTAACGATAGAGTTGAGTCATGAAGATATCTACGCGCGCTTTGTTGTGGCAGATTTCAGTGGTAGTGACTGTATTCGGAGCCCCAGTCCAGGTTGGCTTAGTTTGGGTTGCACAGGGCGGTTCCACAACGGTTCGGGAGCTTAATACCGCGAGCCATCCGGTTGCCTCTCGGACACTGAATCTACGCGTCATTGCTTTAACTACTGTACCTAATACTCCATCAGTGTTATCTTGTCTGAGAGTAAATTGCGGCTTACATATAAGGAAGGTCGCACATGGTGACATTTTGCAGAGATTCAGTAGCGATGCAGTCGCAAAAAGGCCGCGATACAGTCGCGATGCTGACTCTGGTCATATGCCCTCGCACACGTTAACACGATTCTGCATAGCTACTATCGCGATATAGCATTGCTACAGCACGTCACAGAATCGATGCAGCATCGATGCTCTCGTGCCCCGTCACTCTTCCTATTATACCCTAAGCCACGTGAGAGAGCCTCTCGTAAGTAGAAATACTGAATCGATACAGTCGTGCTTTTGTATCGCTTCGGTTCGGTCGCGTGTTGCAAATCCGACAAGGTGCCACACGTCGAGCTGCAAAATTCGCCGTGTGTGACCTCCCTTAGAGCAACGCTGTAGAATGCCCGCCCTAGAATGTGATTAATCGGACCCTTTGGCGTCTTGATATCACAAGATGTTACGAGAGAGGACGGAGATAGCTCAATCTTGACATTATTACAATACCTAGTGGTGGGGTGCCTATGCAAGCCGATTCCCACCGCAAGCCTATAGATATATGCCTACTCCAAAGTCTTTCACAATTTTTATTGTTCCGAGTTGCCCATCCAAAATTTTCACGCGCCTCCACTGATACCTATCTTACTAATATTATGTAGTACTAGCAATCCGTATTACAAATAACGCAAGCAGAGCTGGGAGATAAAATATAGCATATTATGTCCCTGAAATATCATTCTATAAACTGGTGAAGCATTTTTGAAATCGTTTGTTAGTTCCGGGGATTACCCCTCACATACACGGTGCTCGCGAGGAATCCAAAAGATTTTAACCACGCATTCCTTGGGTCAAAAGCAGTAAAAAAACCCGAGTCAAATCCAGCAAAAAAAAACCTTTTTTTATAAAATGTGGATGACAACTATTGCTTCCCTATAAACCTTATCCTTTTTAATAAAATGTTTCCGATAAATTATAAAAAAGATGAATTTAGTGAGTGGTAGCTGTCACTTTGATGTCTGTCAATAGCGACGCTAAACTTAACAACATAGGTGGCAACGTCGCGATCAAAATAACTTAATACACTTAGTAATCACACTAAATAGTTTACATGAAAATGTATAATACTTCAAAACCAAGCCGGGTTTGACTCCGGTTCCTATAATATATTTTTTAATCCTAATGACCCAAGGAATGAGTGGTTAAAATCTTTTGGATTCCTCGCGAGCACCGTGTATAAAGTTACAACCTGACAGACTTTCCTTCTTTATAATATTACTAGCTGCCCGCGCGGCTTCGTCCGCGTGTTGCAAGGCACGCAGGAAAACCCGCGGAATAAAATATAGCCTATGGACATCCAGAATTACCATTCTACGCGCAGGTGAAATAATTTTTGAAATCGGATAAGCGATTCCCGAGATACTATAACATACAAATACAAATAACTTTTGGTTGCCAGCCTCATAACTATCCGACTCGGCCGGCAACCCCTTACTTCCTGGCATCTGTAGTACGAGGGCGACACTGAAAGTCTTTAGAACTGGCCACTTGTAATAAATATAATAAAAAAATAAGTTAAAATTTGAAAATGGAACTCTTTCTTAATATTTTTGTGTACGAATTCCACTCGATTGTCATTTGTTTTACGATTTGGCGGCAAATTGTGTGTACTACGTGAGCATGAATTTAACGCGAGAAAATTTTCGAGCAATGATTTTTTACGACTTTCGATGTAATTTAAGTCAACAAGAAAGTTATGATAGACTTCGATTGGCCTTTCAGGATGAAGCCCCATCTCGTGCTACTATTTACAACTGGTTTAATGAATTTAAACGTGGCCGCACTAATCTCACTGATGATCTGCGTGAGGGCCGGCCTTCTACGGCGACTACTGAAGATAACATCCGTGTTGTGCGGCGTATGATAGAGACTGACAAAAGAGTAACCTATCAGCAGATTCGTACAAGCTTAGCCATTGGTATGAGTCAAGTCCACAAAATCCTCCATGAACATTTAGCGGTGAGGAAGCTTTGTGCCCGGTGGATACCTCATAATTTGACAGAAGCTCAAAAAGTCCGTCGTGTTGATTGGTGCCGTGAAATGGGTCAAAGATTCAACGGAGGTGACTCAAATGCTGTGTTCGACGTAGTTACGGGTGACGAAAGCTGGATTTACTGTTATGATCCTGAAACTAAAAGACAGTCTGCTGAGTGGGTGTTTCCTTCCGAGGAGTTGCCTACTAAAGTGAAGAGAGGTCGAAGTGTGGGAAAAAAGATGGTGTGGCCTCGTTCTTCGGAAGGACTGGTCATTACGCAACAGTTATTTTAGAGGATCAAAAAACAGTTACTGCGAAGTGGTACACTAACAATTGTTTACCACTTGTCTTGGAAAAAGTTCGAGAAAAACGGCCTCGCAGTAGGATCCTGCTTCACCGCGACAACGCCTCATCGCACACCGCCAAGCAAACGATCGACTATTTGGCGACGGCAAACGTGGAATTACTGGGTCACCCACCTTATAGCCCCGACCTTGCACCTTGTGATTTTTATTTATTCCCAAAAATTAAAGAAAAACTTCGAGGAAAACGTTTTATGGACGCCGACGAAGCAGTGGCTGCGTTTCAAAAGGCCGTCGAAGAGACCCCTAAGGACGAGTGGGCAAAGTGCTTTTCTCAGTGGTTCTATCGAATGCAGCGATGTATTGATGTGAAGGGAGGCTATTTTGAAAAGATATAATAAAAGTAATAAGTTGCTTGATTGCTCAGTTTTTGATTTTCTAAGAACTTTCAGTTTGACCCTCGTAATGTACTATTTGAACTCGAAGAAGCGATTCCGGAGATCACCTAACACATACAAAGACAAATAATAACACAGTGTAATGTTAGTATGTGTGTGTGATACAAACTTACAAAGGTACAAACTCTCAGACACTTCCCTTTTAGAGTATTAGTATATAATTACAATAAATTGCCAGTTAAGCTTTAGTGTATGATGATGAGATGATCTGAAAACTGCTGTTTTATAAAATTAAACTGACGACAGGCCCATACAAAATAACAATGGAAAGTAAATATTCAGCCGTAGAAAATACACCCCACAAACTATTAACGAAAAGCCCAAGTCCTTCCGCTTTCACCCTAATATAATTATTTTACAAAACGTATTCATTAATTTTATATGAAAGCATCCACGCCTGGCCATCTGTCAAAAGTCTACCAATTTCTATACGACTTTGGTCGAGCCACCGCTTTTATAAAACGTAAGCCAAGTTCGTTGAAGCAAAGTTAGTGTATCGCTCGGTGGACTGTAACGGATACATTGGTTTTTGCAGTAATTAATTTATCCCGAGAGGGACGGAAGGACAATAAGATTCATGAGTAATGATAAATACACTTTTGTCGTGGCAGTTTTGTTTCGGTACCGGGGATTTGTGAAGTTAATGGAATTTGGGTTTTGTTTTTTTATTGACGGTGGATGATAGCTTGCGGGGGGTATAAATCGTCTGTATGGATTTCAAGCGAGGATTTATAGGAATTTAAATTGAATACTCTTTTGTTTGGAGAATCGTGAGGCAGGGATATTTTGTTATTGAAAATTTCAGAGAAATTAAAGAGTTATTGTCCTTGAAAGAGTAGTTACATTTAAAGCATGATGATGTGAAGACAGCTTTTCGCCTAAAAACAATATAAGACTACAATAATAATGGAAACTGAGTGTAAGTTTTTGTTACTTATAAATTCATAAAATAAAAACAAAGGTGCACTTATCCCTATAAGGGATCTCTTCCAGCTAGGGATTGCAATCCGGTCCGGCCGGACCGGAATTCCGGCCGGATCCGGCGCTTTTTTGTGGCTACCGGATCCGGTAAAATTCACCGGATCCGGAACCGGATCCGGTAAAGTCAATCACCCAGCTAAAACACAAAATATTAGCGTAAAGCACTGCTAAGATTGAATGTTTCCGTCGATATTCAAACGTCGCTTGGCTTGACGCGCGCGATGCGAGATTTGCTGATAATTGTTGGTTCAGCAGTAACAAATAATTGAAAATTATATTACTGTACTTAGATAAACAAAAGCTAACAGGTAGATTAATGATGAGACTGATTATGTGGTTTGAGAAAGGTTTATTATCATTTGTCAATTTTGAAATACGTGTTATTTGATTGCAATATTATTGTTATATGTGATTATTATGTTACATTTAGTAGGCTACGATAGAAGTCAATTAATATTTTGTTCATTCTTACAAAAACAACAAAGCTGATTGGATTATAATTTATTAGAATTATGTTTTTGTTTGTGAGTGAGACTGACTATACTCCATGACTCAACTATAACAAATAATTTAAAATTATATTACTACAGATAACTAAAAAAAGACTGGTTATATGGTTTACAGTTTAAAGAAAAGTTTATAGTTTGGAAATTTTTTAAATACTATTTGATTGTGATATTTGTGATATGTGATTACTTAAAAATGTTAATTTTATGTTAAGTTGGTAAATATCCGTCGTTTCTCAAATTATGATAAAAAAATAATAAAACACGTGACATTTAATTATTTAAAACCAGCCAGTGTAATCCGGCCGGATCCGGCCGGATCCGCCGGATTACGGCCAAAATCCGGCCGGATCCGGCCGGATTCAAAATCAGTCCGGTTTGCAATCCCTACTTCCAGCTAACGTTTGCGCAATTAAGTGGAAGATAGGTAGAACGAGATAGTCAACCTTACACCATGTACAAAAATACAGAGAACAAACCAGAACACGAAGAAATCAAGAAAAATACAAACATATTAACTAGTATTAATATGATATGATATGATATGATTTATTTATCTCACAATATACAATTTCACTTAAAACTATGACACTTAATCATTTTTAGGAATTTATATTGTGATTGTCAGTTATTTTCCATTTAAAATTACATTAAATTTTAAAAACAATAACTAATAATTAAATAAAAATTATAATAACAAATATTTTAAACATAATGAATGATTGACATAGGTACATGTCAACAAGTTACAAAATGATATAAAAATAAAATCACCGTATGCGGGTCGTCATTGGTTTAAGAATACCTAAACGAATTCAAATTGAGTATACAATTCTGATGTCAATAAAGATACAATTTAATATAAGTAATAACTCTAATTTGTGATGTCATAATACTCATCTATTGAATATAAGGGATTTTCCAATAAAAAGTTTCTTAGTCGTCTCTTAAATATCTCGTTACGAGTTTCTTCTTTTAGTGCTTGGGGTAGGCGCTCGTAAAATGTCGGGCCAATGACACGCGGGTTTTTGCCTGCCAGTGCCATGCGTCGTGCGACCGTTCTTAGGCGCCCCGTTGAGCGAATCACTTTATTAGAAACTTCGACTTTCGTGAATGTCGACAAGTTACTTCTAACAAACATTAAAACTTCGTACAAATACAGTGAGTAGTGCGTCAATATTGATTGTATTTTAATGGCTTCATTGTTGTTAACATATGCCATACATTTAGACAACAATTTAATTGAGATGTGGTTTTTTGCTTTAAAACTTTGCCCTAAATTGCACAAGCTTAGGTATTTCAAATTCATACTTCCACGCGCTCCTTCGACAGACAGACATCGAGGTCTTCCTATAAGGGTTTATTTTTTCCAGATTCCTCCCCAATGTCACGTTACACGGGCCTTTCCTGAATAACGCAAACCTCTTAAAGATGTCTGCCCGCCAAGAGCTCATGTTTGCATGTTTACTGTTTGAGATACACACAAAAACCCTCACTTATTTATATCAGAAGCTCACTAACTTGGTGCTCAATCAGTAACCGTCCTGTCAGAGGTTCACGAGCGATCATACTGCAGTTCCACCGACATCGGTCGGCGGCTTTTAAAGGGAGTTTTCAGTACCGGGCCACCAAATGTTGGAACAATATACCGCCACCAATTCGAGAAATAAAGTTTAAGAATAATTTCAAACTAAATTATTGTATGCATCTTTAAAAAAAACAAAAACAGAATCCTTATACTCTGCTTTCTCCCATTCGCCCTATAAAATAATTATTAATGTGATGAAAAATTTATAATAGAATAAATAGGCCTTTCTAGAACACTAACAAGTCGCATACTTACATCATCCATAAGCAAACACCCATGACATATTATATAAACACACGCACACGCAAGCTCGCGCTCGTTTTTAGTATGTTAGTTCTTAAGTTGCACTGTTCTGTTTTATGCCATGTATATTGTAGATACGAATAAAGTTTATATCTAAGGTGAGTGGGGGCAAGAGTAACATCGGGGGAAGAGGGTCAAAAGCTTCTCCAGCTAATTCTTTTGAATTGAGCGCCTTTTTGTACCGTCGGTAAAACAGACAGGCGTGTATTAGTTCCATCGTCAAACCATAGATGTCTCTTTCACACGCTATATTGAAACAAAACGTGGTTTATTTTGACTGGTTACGACTTGAGATAAGTGGAAGTGCACGTGTATAATTTAAAAGCGGGTTTGTGTGATTATTGGCTGTTAATTCGGATTTGTTTGTTGGTGAGTCGAATATTTATAGTTTATTTCTTATGTTACATCGTTATTTTATGTTATTCCTATCGATTATAAGTTTTTATCAAGTCAATAAAATTGTAACCTCAAGTGGGGCAAGAGTGCCAGTTCAGTCCGGGGAAGGGAGTCATATGTTACTCTTACCCCATGTCAGGGCTGTCACACCTTTTATAAATTGTCATGTTTATTACAAATTGGCACTACTTAATTCAGGAATGTGCGTATGCGATTTTTCGACATTTAAGGATGCGGATATTGGGTTCAAGCACGCAAAAACATAAATAATCAACCATATCGTGACACAATTACAATTACGAACAAAACAAAAAAATCGCCTCAGTTCTTGTCACCTGATAAAATGCGGCAAATTAGTATATGTATAACAAAAACAAAATAAAGATTTTTATTGGTTAAAGACGAAAGTAATCACGAGTGGCATTAATACTAAATACTACTACTGTAATAACTACGAGTACTCGTAAAAAGTATAGTTTTCAAAAAATTCAAAGCATTATTTTTTTTATTTAAGTGTTAGGTGGTTTGTCACCCTTGATAACACCTACTATGACACTCTTGCCCCAGAATATGTATAAACGCAGTTTCTCAGAATTTTGAAGAGTTTTTCGACTTATTAAGGTATTCATTTTCTTGACAGCGTCTACCAACTGTGTTACTAAATACGTAAATCCACTGGAGCTAACCTAGTTCAAGTTAGGTACGTACGATACTCTTACCCCAGTCATGGGGCAAGAGGAACAGTCGTGCCGATTTTAATGTTTTACAAATTAGTGCACGTTTTTAAAGTTGCTTTGCTTGATAAGTAGTTTCAATTTAAAATATATTAAATTTACTTATATTTTATCGCTTTATTATACGAATTAATGCAATAATAAGATCACAAACACTATTTGAATCTAACTTTCAAAAAAGTATGATACTCTTACCCCGACTCACCTTATCTATCTTTTACCCTTTTGATGTACGGCACTCTTATTAAATTAATGAATCCGTGTCCATATTTTTTATTCTTGACGTGATAAATAAGTCGATATCGTGATAAATCGATGAACGCCGGCTGCACGCACGAAAAAGTGTGACGTCATTGTCCTGTTCCGAACTACCAACGCACAGCCCAAACCGCTGGCTCTAGAGATTCCAAATTGGCACGTAGGTTCCTTATAAGGTCTAGGGGTGCACTAAGAAAGGATTTTTCAAAATTCATCCTGTAAGGGGGTGAAATGGGGGTCCAAAGTTTGTATGGGCAAACAAGATTAGATCGACTATTTTATTCGAAACTTCACATGAGTAACCCTTACGATAAACGAGTAAAAACGTGTTTCAGGTTTTTTTATTAGGGACCTTGATTCATTCGACGACGGTTCTACGTCAAAGATATGTTTGCATTTTAAGCCTTATTACAATGTTATAAGATGAAAGTGCAAACATATTTCTGTTGTCAATTGTACTATATGGTTACCTTGAATCGTTGGTTACCTATACACAGACTGATACGTAGGCACAATAACACAAAATATGCGAACCCACAGCGAAAAGGGACTTGGCCCATATTTACAGTGCACACAACTTCAGTAGTTACTGTAAAAATTCTCAATTTTATTGAAATACTTCATCATCATTATATCAGCCAAAAAGCGTCCACTGCTGGACATAGGTCTCCCCCAAAGAGTGCCAAAGTGGCCGGTCCTGCGCCACTGGCATTCCGTAGTGACTCGCGACTAAGAGTCTTTTGACCAGTGTGTGTTGCTAGTGATGACACTGATGACATATGGCACTGAAATAAAAAGGCTCAAAGTCACCGAAAGGGCACGAGGGCTATCTCCAGCAGAACTAAAGTAACCGATATAGCCCTCTGTATCAAATAAAGACTTTATGAACTAACTTATTAACTACGGCAATTACGAGAACCCGGCAAAGCAACATCTTTACTAATATACCAATAAATAAACAATTCTATTGTTAACCGATATGATACAGAGACAGAATATAATGGAAAAATAAACCATCTTCGTCTGTAGCCCCCGACAAACAAAAATTATTAATTAAATAATTTGTTTCGTGAAAAGGGTATAATTCTATTGTTTGTATTTAAGGAGTAATATCCGGAACTAACCATACCAATTCAAAAAATATTTTTGCCCCAGGTTTTCCTGTATGCTTGAAATACGTGGGCAAAGTTCCTCGGGTAGTTAGTTGATAAATATAATTGAGAAAAACAGTATCTTTTTTTGATTTAAAAATCTCACTGTATTCCCTGATTTGAAGGAATAATTTAGTCTTTTCCAGTTAGATCCTTCAATCCACGATGAAAAGTTCAATCTTTCTTAGGTAGTATTTATTGTTTTTAACCGCAGACGAAAGAAAGGGTTGTTATCATTTATAACTTTAACATGTGTGGCAGCGTAGGTCCCAAACGGATGAACAGATTCAAGGGTCGCTAGGACGCTACGTTTGTATGGAGAGTAGAGTTGAGTCGACCGTGCTCTTAACACATGCAGTGCCGGGAATCGGACTGGCGGACGCCTACGCCGTAGTCGCTTTCCGCTACATACGAGAAAAACCACGGGATCGGCTACGAGCGTAGCGCGAAGCGATTCTAGGCAGTGAATGAGTTTTTACAAGATTTTATTTAGTTTCACCTGTTTGTCATCAAATCTTGACCCACTTCCCGGTGAACGATTGAGCTGAAATTTTGGGTATAAGTATAGTTTGGATGACAACTCAATATAACCATCGAGCTGATCTGATGATGGAGACAGAAGGTGGCCATGGGAATTCAGTACTTAACCGACGTCACCCCGTTGTGTTTGGGCTCGTTTGAATCGTCTCAATGAGTAGTTGATGATGGTATACTGAAAAGTACAGTTGGCAATAAAAGCTTGTACCAAAAATGAAATTTTGACAAAAAATTGTTTTAATCGAACGTGTTAGATAACAGATCTTGACCTGGTCCTTAGCTGTTTGTTGTGTCGGGGGTGTCTTAGTGTCATCTTTTTGGCTCCTAGCTGTAACAGTGGATGCTCTCTGTCTTAATCTTCATGACTGTGTTTACATGCCCAATGAGCTTTTATATTTTATTTCATTTTATGTGTATAATTTTTTAAACTTTATGTTCATGATATTGTACACAATTTAATGCCTTATTCCAGACCCTCGACATGCAAGAATATTTGATAAAGCTGTAACAAAGTGAGCTTTCATAAAAGTTGTAACAAAGCTGATCCGCTGCCGCAGTCCATAACTAACCAAAAGCCCGCCGGCTGTTTTAAAAAGTTAGCTCTGTAAAATTGTAGCTTTTGCCCGCGACTTCGTCCGAGTATTATCTACACGTTAATCTGTTGGTGGGCTGGGCGTTTACTAAAATAGTTGTTGATTCAGTGTTTTTTTTTTAATCTCGATAAAAATAGATTTATTCTCCACAGAATCGGAAACACGTTCGTTTTTTATAGCAGAAAAAATGTGTTCTAAGTGTTGTGTGTTCCTTACGTTACCGTCTTCATAGAATTTTGTAGGCCGTTAGCAGAGATGTACAAAATACTTTAAAAAAAGTATTTAAATACAAAATGCAAATACTTTTCTAATTTAATATTTTAAATGCAAAATACAAAATTCTTTCAAAATACTATATCCAAATAAAATACTTTCAAAAAGTAATCGAAACAAAATCGAAGTCAATCTCGTTAAAAGGCGAAGAAAACACAATTGTATTAATAACACTCCGGACACTTTTTTCTCCGGGGTTGAAATTCTGACTAGAATAAAATGATTTTCATCAAGATGTAAAATAATACCTGATTCATCAACTTTTTGGGAAAATGCCCTAGACTACCCCCATTCCTCATTATCATCCTCTTATATGACTTTGATTGATTTCTGGGGGCCTAGACAAGGTTACAATCGACAAGCGCTAACGCCAATAGAAACGAATAAAATGTATGGGAATGACAGATGTTAACGCAAAGTGTTTCGTCGGCATCTGTCATTCCCCTACATTTTATTAGTTTTCTATTGGCGTTAGCGCTTGTCGATTGTAACCTTGTCTACGGCCCCTGGGATAAAAATCCTATGTTTTTTCCGGGACTCGACCAACACACCAACACATCAACACACCAACGGCATAATACTCAAATGTTTCGACGCTCGACTGACGCCACGCTTCGACCGTGGCACCACTGCGGCTGCAACTTCATAAGTAGCGCGTTGACACGCGTGTGCCATGATTGCTGCTAAATGGGGTGAACATGTAACGACAGACAGATGGATACTTTTGTTCTTACCTAGTAATATTTTACGTACTTATTAACTTACTAGCTTCTGCCCGCGACTCCGTCCGCGTGGAACTCGTTTATATCGTAGATCCATACAATTATTCACCCCCGATTTCATCCCTTTAGAGGATGATTTCTGGGATAAAAATTATCCAATGCCCTTTCCCGGGGCTCGAACTATCTCTATACCAAATTCCATCTAAATCGGTTCAGCGGTGTAAGCGTGAAGAGGTAACATACAGACAGACAGAAGACGGATAGATAGACAGACAGACACACTTTACAATAAGTAAATATAAGTCAGTAAGTAAATTAAGTATGGATTTCTCACACATGCTTTAAGTAATTTATTTTGGGTCCTGTTTTGGTAATAGTGTTTTCTGTTCAACCGCGGACAAGCTGATCATTGAGTTCACTATGTCCGATGCCCGGTTATATCCGGGTAACCGGGTGCCTGAATTTATGCCCGGGCCGGTCGTAAATAACCGTCACGGCCTCACCATTGTCATGGGCTGTTCATAAATTAACATACAACTGTTAAAGGGATGGGACCTTCGGAACCACTGTTTAATGTAGCATAACGCTCAGTTTAAACTCAATACAATGGGGTAGACATTGATTCGAGACACAGCAAAATCTGTTCGAAGATCGGCATAGAAATATCAGTGCATGACGTGTACTTATGTATCAGTATACGAAACGGTTCCATCTAAACATGTAAGTACTATATAACATATGCTGTAATGACCAGCGCTCATTTTACGATGCTCATTTTAGGACCGTATGGCTTATTTTTTACTTAGGGTTACTATACTAATTAAAACCAGTTCGTAGAAATCTGAGAATGTTTACGTACCATTCGATATTAATGGACGTAAGGTATTGGGGCGGAGAGGTTCTCGAATGGCGACCACGTACCGGAAGGTGCAGCCTGGGTAGAAGGTGGGCTGATGACCTGGTAAAGGTCGCGGGAGTCCGCTGAATGCGGGTGGCGCAGGACCGGTCATTGTGGCACTCTTTGGGGGAGGCCTATGTCCAGCAGTGGTCGTCTATTCGGCTGATATGCTGATGATGAAATTACGAATACCGACGGTTTATGATTATGAGTCTAGCTTTTGGCGGCCATTTATATAAGGTAAGTAGATCTACAGGAAAAGTTTTCTAGCAATAAATAAACGAAACAAGTCCAACGAAACCGCGTAAAAGATCACGTATCGTAAGTCATATTAACTACCCTATATATTATCGTACAATTCACCATCTTATTCTAAAACGACTTATGCCCTATACTAAACCTACGCACATACTTCATTTAGTATAAAGACAGCGCACCGTATTGGCCCGGTTATCTGCGTATTTTCTTATTGTGGAACATTATTTATTTTCCGGATAATCGGAACTCGATCCGAGGTTGCAAAGCGTAAGTAAGGCTGATAGATGGTGAAAGGGTTGTTTAGCAAGGTCACTCATCAGTATCGTGTTCTATTTTTGGATGTAGGGCAAGAATACGCAGCAAACTTTCCTGCGGGTCAATCTGGCACTCTCATTTTGCATTCCGATTTGGTTTTAACTTGTTTCGTGCGCCTGCTTCCAATGCCATTGAGCTAATGGACCTAATGTGTCACGCTGGTACATATTGCACATAATATTAAATGTATGAAAGTTAGTTGAGGATTCATTATTCATTATTTATATTCCTATCTCAATTTAAAGTTCATCAAATACAAATACATGTAGTACATACTTTTAATTACATAATAACTTAAGGGTCCTTACGCCTAAAACGAGCGTATTTTGCAAAATGCTTGCTTTTTAATTCAAGATTACGACGTAATTATTAGTATTTATTCAAAAACTGATAACGTACTTAAATAATTAATTCTTAAACTAGGGGCTAACATGGTTCAAATTTTTATTTTCTGTTTGTAAACCTAAAATAAATGCGTTTTCTTGGCAGTTTCTTTCAAATTTTGCTGTGAGAAGTGTCGTTTCGGTTCTCAATTTTGCAGTAAACAAGAATCATTAGGTACATGAATGATTACAATTCACATCAACAAATCTTGTACGAGGGGCTGACATGATTGAAAATCAAAGATTCATTCTAAAAAGTTGATAAAACACCTTCCGAGTTTTCCTAAGTTTTTTGGTGAAAACAGGATTACACTATATTTTTTTACAGCAAATTGTACTTTTATTTTGCCCTAAAAATAATATGATAGCAAATTATAAATTTATGTTAACCCATAAAAAAAATATCATAAATATAGGTCCTACGATGCCGTAAATGTTTTTTTTTTAAAAGACGTATAAATCACGCTGCACAGACGCCGCGCGCCGAAATTTTAATTTTAAAAATTATTAAGAGGTAAAGAAATGATTATTTAATTACGTTATCAGTTTTTGAATAAATACTAGTAGTTACGTCGTAATCTTGAATGAAAAAGGAAGCATTTTGCAAAATACGCTTTCGCTTCTGCTTATGTGGGGCGTAAGGACTCTTAAGATTATTAAAATTAAAAATAAATTGGACTTTTTTACTCAGTACGAATGCATATTTCGATTTACTTTGTTATTTTACTGAGTCCTGTAACACAGGGAATCCTAGCTCAAGACTCAACGACTTTTGTCTGTACATAACATGTTTTTCTCAATCAATATTTCATATCATTTCATTTCTTATCTAGGTGAGGGCCCTTTCGAATACACTTCGACCCAGTGGGATCTTTTGTGCATTTGCCCCCTCCTTTATTCCAATTCCCAAGCTCGCTCCATCATCGTATGTTTGACGAGGCTCTTGTCAATGAAGTAATTTCCAACTTATTCTATGGAGGAGCGGGACTTCCTGGGTCAGGTTTTTTACCTAGCCCCCCCAACCTTGTCATCTTGTGACTAGTTTTTCTCAAATTGTTTTTTTTTCTTTTTTTTTATTCTACATACAGTATCGTATTTCATTATTCCAGTTAGGCAAGTGTGGTGTGGCACTGTTGGCGGAGCCCCAGGGGCAGAAGTAATAGCTTCTGCCCGCGACTCCGTCCGCGTGGAACTCGTTTATATCGTAAGTCCATACATTTTTTCACCCCCCATGTCCCCCATTTAGGGGATGGTTTCCGGGATATAAACTATTCTTTGTCCTTTCTCGAGACTCAAACTATCTCCATACGAAATTTCATCTCAATCGGTTCGGCGGTTAAAGCGTGAAGAGGTTACAGACAGATAGATGGTCTCTGGTCTCTTGCCAAAGCTATCCAGGGGAATTTCTGCACGCCATCTTTTCCGCCTCTGCACATGGATAACGATTCATTGGCCCATGACGCAAAAGACAAAGCCGATCTTCTGGGTAAACTCTTTGCGTCCAACTCGACTTTGGATGACGGGGGAAACGCGCCGCCGACCATTCCGCGGTGCAAGAGCTGTATGCCGGATATCCGGTTCAACCAAAGCTCGGTGCGTAAAGCTCTTCTTTCCCTCGACACTCATAAGTCGAGTGGGCCTGATGGAATCCCTGCAATTGTGCTGAAGAGGTGTGCTCCCGAGTTGGCTCCGGTCTTAACGCGTCTCTTTCGGCTCTCTTATTCTTCTGGCGTAGTCCCGACCTCGTGGAAGTCAGCTTTGGTGCATCCGATCCCTAAAAAAGGCGACCGCTCAAACCCGTCCAACTACAGGCCAATAGCTGTTACCTCCCTTCTCTCGAAGATAATGGAGTCCATTATCAACTGCCAGCTCCTTCGGTACCTAGAGGACCACCAGTTGCTTAGCGATCGACAATACGGTTTCCGTAGAGGCCGCTCGGCTGGTGATCTTCTAGTCTACCTGTCACATCGTTGGGCACAGGCGATCGAGACTAAGGGTGAAGCATTGGCTGTTAGTTTGGATATAGCGAAGGCCTTTGATCGGGTTTGGCACAAAGCACTACTTTCGAAGCTACCATCCTATGGGCTTCCCGAGAGATTATGTGTATGGGTCAGTAGCTTTCTAGCAGACAGAAGCATTAAGGTCGTAGTTGACGGGGAATGCTCCGACTCCATGTCTGTGAATGCTGGTGTCCCCCAAGGTTGTGTGCTATCGCCCACGCTATTCCTTATGCATATCAATGACATGCTGCAAATCAGCGGAATTCATTGTTATGCTGATGATAGTACAGGTGATGCCTCTTACACCTGCCGTACCAATATCTCTCGGGAAATCGTCATCGAGAACCGGAACAAACTTGTGTCTGAAATTGAGACTTCCCTTCCCTAAGTGAAATCTCTGAATGGGGTCGACTTAACTTAGTCCGTTTTAACCCTACCAAGACACAGGTTTGCGCGTTTACCGCAAAAAAGTTAAAGTTCGACGTGTCACCTTGTTTTGAGAGCACTCCCCTGACTGCCGCAGCCAGTATCGGAATCCTTGGCGTCGACATTTTGAGTGAAGTCCAGTTCCGCGGCCATTTAGAGGGTAAGGCTAAATTAGCCTCAAAAAAGCTCGGTGTGCTCAATAGATCGAGACAGTATTTCACACCGGCCCACCGCCTGCAGCTTTATAAGTCGCAGGTCCGCCCACACATGGAATACTGTTCTCATCTATGGGCAGGGGCACCCCAATACCAGCTTCTCCCTCTGGATCGCATCCAACGACGAGCAACTCAAATTGTCGACAGCGAGCATATTTCGGATCGGCTTGACCCCTTGGCGCTGCGTAGAGATGTGGCCTCTCTCTGCATTTTCTATCGCATGTATAACGGGGAGTGCTCCGAGGAATTGTTCGGATTAATCCCTGCCGCTTCTTTTCGCCATCGTCCAACGCGACAACATTACCATCCTCACCACTTAGATGGTTGGCAGTCCTCAACTGTGCGCTTCTCCAGAAACTTCCTGCCTCACACAGCTAAACTGTGGAATGGATTGTCGCCTGCGGTATTTCCGGACCGATACGACCTTCAAACCTTCAAGAAAAGAGCGTACTCCCATCTTAAAGGCCGGCAACGCACTCACAACACCTCTGGTGTTGCAAGTGTCCATGGGCGGCGGTAATCGCTTACCATCAGGTGATCCGTCTGCTCGTTTGCCTCCTATATCATAAAAAAAAAAAAAAAAAAAATAGATAGACAGACAGACAGACACACCTTTGCATTTATAATATTAGTATGGAACTATGGATTATTACTGAATCACCAAAAACGGCTAAATTGATTTGGATTACAATTGGAATCAAGATAGTTAATTTATAATCTGAATTAAAACAAAGATTACTTTTACACCTCAAGTCATCTCCCAAACAGGATGTGGGGTATAGAACTTAGGTATTTACGCGTGCAAAGCGGGCAAAATCTAGGTATTCATTCAAGGCTTATTTTCAGAACCTAACTACACATAAATGGATAGATAGTATCGTCCACCATCTTTTAAACTGTTTTTTATTTGCTCCAAAGCCTTCAAAACTTCCCCGGCGTCAGCGAGCTGAAAAATCGCTTGAAACTTTACTGTAAAATGCGATTATTTTCGGTTTCACGGAGCAATACCGTCCACGTATCGATACGTATATCATCATTCAATTTTGAACGGTAAAAGGACACGAATCTTGCAATATTCGATACTAGATTTTGTGTGAAGAATGGGTTCCAGTTCTGGCACGTGCGTTTTGCGTATACCTAACATACGTAAACATAAATTGACGCTAGGTATTCCCAGAGAGGGTAGTCAGAGCACATGAAATTAATTATCCAGTGCCAATTCCAACAATTGCAGGTTTAACACTTTCTCTGCCAAGAATCGCTACGCGCTACGCTCGTAGCCGATCCCTTGGTTTTCCTCGTATGTAGCGGAAAGCGAGTACGGCGTAGGCGCCCGCTAGGCGGGTTACTGGCATTGAAAGCAAGATGGAGCAAATATATGATATTACAATGACAGGTTGCTAGCCCATCGTCAACACACTGCAACCCTATCCCGTAATAGCGTTTCGCGTAAATAATCGTGATAAATATACTAGGATTATGAGCTCCTTTGCCTGCCTGCGGTATTTCCGGACCGATACGACCTTCAAACCTTCAAGAAAAGAGCGTACTCTCATCTTAAAGGCCGGCAACGCACTCACAACACCTCTGCACGGCTAGCACGCGACGGCGCGCGAGCTCTCTCGATTTTTCTCGCACTATCCGTCTCTCTCTTATTAGAACAAGAGGTATAGCGCGAGAAAAATCGAGAGTATGTCGCGGCCGTCCTGTGCTAGAGACGTTGGTGTTGCAAGTGTCCATGGGCGGCGGTAATCGCTTACCATCAGGTGATCCGTCTGCTCGTTTGCCTCCTATATCATAAAAAAAAAAAAAGAGTAGTGTATATGGAATATAAAATTTCGTGAGTTCTCACCCTAAAAAGTCCCGGACAGTTCGAAACATGACGCCCTTAGTGACATGACTGTAATACGTTAGTTTAACCGTGTGCTTATTAGTTGGTATTATTTTGTATAAGTAGTAATGTGGGTAATTTTAATCTACGTTTGGTTTTTTTCCTTTGGTCTCATTATTTCCATTAATATTATATTGGTTTGGCTATTTGCCACTTTCTTACCCGATGGAAAAAAAGAAGCGTAGTACGAATATAGACCTTAACCCATTCAGGGCCCATGACGACACATATGCGTCAGACCGCCGTAGTCGCTTTCCGCTACATACGAGGAAAACCACGGGTCTGGCTACGAGCGTAGCGCGTAGCGATTCTGGGCAATGAATGTGTTAACACATTCATTGCCAAGCGGGCGTCTACGTCGTAGGCGCTTTCCGCTTATTAGCGGAAACACAAGGATCGGCTACGAACGCACCGCGTAGTGATTCTTGGCAGTCAATTTGTCTATGTATTTTATTGCAATACTCCCTATTATAAGTATGGTTATACGACGACTATGGATTGAAATAATAAAATTACTAGCCGAATAATGTAGGACCTATATTGTCAGGTAACGTATAATGGCGAACGTGACAAATATACTTATACTTAATATTATATTGGATTCATAATTGATGAGCTGTAGGTATTGTGAAACTCTATTCAAAATATTTAACATCAGTTCGTAATATGGCTACCATTACAATCACTTTACATATCATTGGAAAAATTAGAGGCGTTATGTCATCGACATCGCTAAACTAACTTTTGTCACCAGGGGTCGATTCCACGAAGGGCACAGGTTATTCCGAACGCACTAAACGCCACCCGTCACGCCTAACGAAACTAGACCTCTGATTACGCTAAGTTACTATGAATCGCGGTGTCAAGATATATTAGTGGGTGAACGGTGATGCGAGCTTAAAACAACTTACAGAATAGCGGAGTAGCTAACTATTAATTCTGAATGTCTAACCCCCTTATTCATAAAACTTAAAAATCCTCTGCAAAATAAAATATGCTTGGTCTCTGTATTACGAACACAAATGTCAAAGTGACAGATAACGAATTTTAACGCCATTTTAGCTTAAAATAGGCTTGTAGAATGATTATGAATACGGCCTTACGGCTCAGCCACGACCACGAGCGGTAGCGGTGCGCCGTACGTGGAAGCGAGAGGTCAGGGCGCGGCCTCTCACTCTAATAACGAGGGCCCATATGCTCCGTGGAGTGGGTCCCACGTATCAAATTGTAAGAAAATCATTTTGAATTGAGCTCAAGGTTACCCAACTTCTAGTCAAGGCTGTATGTGCTACGTCGCAGCATCCGTAGCACGTAGCAGCTGCGCGCGTAGCAATTTCCTGCTACGCGGCTACGCTCCGGGACACATTTCACTGGAACACAATTCAGAAACGCTCTACAAATCAACATCAAATTGGAATCTTATTGACTGTTGCAGTCTCGCTTGAGCCAACGCGTAGCTTGATGTGTTAAATTGCGATGCACTGAATCCGCTTGGGAATTATTTAAAATTTAATAAATTGGATGTTGCGGAATGCAAGCTAGGGATGGATGGTTTTGAAAGATTTTATTAGGTATGTTGTTACAATTTGAGTACGGTGTAAGTGAAAACACAGCTGGTGTTTGGAAAAGTGAATCTAATCTCAATGTTTTTTTTAGTACCTTATTGACACAATGAAAGACTACGGTAGGTTTATAGGTTTTCCTGTTTTAAAAATAAATAAATTTGTAATATTTTTTTTTCAATCGAAACTTATAGACCTAGAATATATTATGCTGAAGTGATCGACATCAAAATCAAAGTGATTTGTTAAGATTTAGGTAGTGGAAACCGTTTTCTCCCGAAATCGAAATTTCATCCAAAAAATACCTATTGTCAGTCGCGAGCGGCTAGCTTCTGCAAAGCTATACTTTCGTCTTTAAGAACGGTTACCCGGGGATAACCCGGCCGTGAGTGACGAGGCGATTATTTGCACCAATACAAACGCGATATACAGTATATCCATAATCGATATAAGGGATTTTTACAGGCTATGGCTAGGTATCGCGCGACAGTAAAAAGCATAATTGGAATGGCCCACAAGATTTTTAATAAACTACCACAGACTGATGTTGGAACAGTTGAAAATGATGTTGATATAAAACTATTAAAATATTTTCTATTAAGAAAGGCCTATTACTCAATTAATCAATTTTTAGCTGACATATGAACTTAATTAAAATTACTCTATTCTTTATATTTGAATAATGTACACAATATTTTAACACAATCTTTTTTAATTTTAATAGACTGCGAACTTAAATTTTTATGTATTTTTAATAATGTTGACTACCTAATGTAAATTATTTGTAAAGCATGCTGCATGCAGAAGCATGTTGCAAAAATATAACTATATTTGTATGCCGCAAGGCGCCATATAGTGATACTGAAAAAAATGTAATACCTAATAACTACCTATGTTGGACAAATAAATCTTTGAATCTTTGATAGTCATATACTTTCCTTTGTATCGCTGTTAAAAGCCGCCGCGTGTAAACCGCTCTAAACTAGGATGGCTTTACGAGTAGAAACAGTGTAAGTGGGACAATTAGTAGACAGCTAAAGGATACCCCCTCCCTCATCAATTAAAAGGGGTTGATCGTTAGCGCGGCTTAACGATATGACCTTCATCAGACCGGTATACGCGTGTAACGTAATGTCCCTCGTTATTGCCAGCACCCATACAATATTGGCTTTAATGGGTTTCAATAATGTACTTTATGCTACATGCCAGAGTGATGGCCAAAGCAGCAACTCTTTGTGAAACGTCAAAAATGCTCTGCTAGCGTGAAGTTTGTAGAGAAATACAGATTATCCCCTCAATTAGTAGTTCAATATACAAAAGAGTAGAGGTATACAGTAGGCAATAAAAGCTTGAACCAAAAAATGACTACGTATGATTGTAAGTATACTAAGTGTTCATAAAATAGGTATAATACCGTAGGTACCTAGAAATGTATGAACAATGACGAACTTATCCCACCACTTATTAAGGTTGCCTGGAAGAGATCGCTTTTTAGCGATGAGACCGCCTGTTGTCTACCATTGTTTATGTTTAATTTACCTCTATTTTTCTATAATCTGGTGAGCAATAAAGAATATTTGTATTGTATTATATTGTATCCCTTTAGGAAATCTCTTATAGCTAACCTTTGAGGAAAAGAGTTAAGAGGAAGAAAAGTAACGACAATAGACAAACTTAAATATAAACATGACTATTTAAGTACAAATGTTTGACAGAAACTATTTCTGTTTATCCAAAAAAGTGTTAGTGAACCCTTAATACCGATATAAAAGATAAATATAGATGATCAACTAACTTATATTTGCATTTAAATTTATTTTCTCATGAAATATTGACGTTGTGTTCTTCATAATGGGCTTCGAAGTGTCACGTTTCGGGCGCAGGGAGACGAGAGACCCGTAATGGCATTTCATACAAAATTGAAGGCCTAGGCCTGAAAGACGGTCTTTTTTAATTTCCATTCCACAATTTGTGGCACAGGATCTCGGCGTTCAGCCAGGAAAATTAAAGTTTGATTTCTTGGAGTTTTTTTATTTATTTATTTTATTGCATGTTTGCGAAAAGCACTATACATACCTCGGCCTCATAACTATCCTACCTCGCTACGCTCGGCCGTCTATATGTACTCGGCCGGCAACCCCTTATTTCCCGGCCTCTGTAGTAATGTACTATTAAAGTATATTTTATTTACATAACCAATTTACATAGGACCCCCAGTGTACATACACTCTGTATCCAACCAGAGCTACCAGAAGCTCAAGTGAAATTGGTCGTTTTACATATCACAAAGTAGCCAGAATACGAAAAACTGAACGCTCAAATACTCCTCAAGCAATCGCAGTGTCTACTTACATTGGTTGCGTTAGATTCATAAACAACCAGATATCGAGACCTTCAAATTGAACGATCTCTCATGGCGCATAAGCGTCACCGTAAATTGGGCATAATTGTTTGCTACACGACCAGAGAACTTGATATCTACGTTGAAAGTAGAGTTATAGGATTCAGGGGCCAAATTGGATTGGTTTCTAAACAATCGGATTGCTTTGTAATTTCCATGTAATTTCCGCGTGCAATCTAGCTTCTCACGCCGGCAATGGAGTGTTCTGTCAATATTGACATTGTTTGACATTGACTATACTGTGATACTGCGGTTTCTGAATTCATGTATAATGATGACTCTTATTTTATTTATGATACAAATAATAAGATATAAAATAATAAATATTAACTAAACTAATTATTACAAATTCGAGATTAAGAGATTAATCCTGGGTCGCTGAGCCAGGGGAGAAGTAAGTAAGTAAACTAATTACTATTATATTTGTTTTTAGTAATTAATATAAAACGCCAAATTGAACTTTTTTACAAACTTTTATTTAGTTTCACCTGTCCCGTTGTCTGTCTGTCTGTCTGTAATCAAATCTTGCAAGTTATATTTGACCCACTACCCGGTGACCGATTGAGCTGAAATTTAGGGTATAAGTATAGTTTGGATGACAATTCAATATTATGGTACCATCGAGCTTATCTGATGATGGAGACAGAAGGTGGCCATGGGAATTCAGCACTTAACCGACGTAACACCGTTGAGTTTGGGCTCGTTAGAATCGTCTCAATGTGTAGTTGATGATGGTATACAGAAAAGTACAGTCGGCAACAAAAGCTTGTAACAAAAATGATTTTTTTGACAGTAGCTTGTTATTCTATCCGGGCAGCTATCAAATTTAATAATGATTAAACAGCACAAGCGACACGCTTAAAATTGCAATCGTCTATAGGCTACGGAGACCGCTTACCTGTTACGGTAGGGAGTGTTGTAAAAAACCTATTTGAATAAAATGTGCATGAATAAAAGTAAAAATTGAGAACCTCCTTTTTTGAAGTCGTTTAAAAATTTATTTCATTCAAAATTCATCGCTCGGCAATGGTTCACACTCGTATTCTTATAATACTAAACTAACTAGCTGCCCACGCGGCTTTGCCTGCCTATTACAAAGAACCCCAGCAAAGCCTCCGGATAAAATATAGCCTACTATAGCTTCTGCCCGCGACTCCGTCCGCGTGGAACTCGTTTATATCGTAGCTCCATACAAACTTCCACCCCCCACTTCATCCACTTAGGGGATGATTTCGGGGATAAAAACTATCCTATGTCCTTCCCCGGGACTCAAACTATCTCTATACCAAATTTCATCGCAATCGGTTCAGCTGTTTAAGCGTGAAGAGGTAACAGACAGACAGACAGACAGACAGACAGACACACTTTCGCATTTATAATATTATATATAGTAATATAGTATATATAGTATATATAGTATAGTATGGATAGTATGGATGTCACGATGCAGCGCGGCACGTTGCCGTCGTCTGTGACGTCACTTTCTTCCAGCGTCATCGTTTCATATGAAGTTGCGTTTGCGAAAAAGGGATAGAACATACCCCTTCTTAAAACTTTGGACACTTATAACTTCGTGATTAATTAACCGTTTGCGTTGATTTTTTCTCCACTTGACTACATTTTTACCTTTTTTCGAGAAAATATGACATTATTGATTATTTTATGTAGTGTCTATTATGAACTGGGAGTATATTCGCAGAAGCGTTTAGTATTGTAAGGGGTTTATATTCGCGCACTCAATTTGACACATGGACCTATAATATACATGCTTCCTGGCCACCCCACTGTTTAGGTATTACTATGTGAAAAAAAAATACCCAAAATGTACCGAGTTAGTACATGCTTGAAAAAAATTTAAAAGTTTCGAGGGTACAATTATGTCATCTTTGGGCTTACTGGAGAGCATCTTCCTAACAACCCCGAATTTAAATATAAGGAAATAGCTTCTGCCCGCGACTTCGTCCGCATGGAACTATAGTTTATATCGTAGCTCCATACAACCTTTCATCCCCATTTCACCGCCTCAGGAGATGATTTCTGGAAAAAAATATCTTCTTCTTCTATCCCTGTTCCCATTATTTGGAGTCGGGCCTCCTCACACGTTTGCTCCAAGACACTCTGTCTTGAGTTGTCGCTTTCTGGAATAAATAATAAATGAAATAAATAATATAAGTACACCATACATCATCCCAATCGGTTCAGCGGTTTAAGCGTGAAGAGGTAACAGTAACAGATAGACAGACAGATACATTTTTCTCATTTTTAATATAAAATATGTATATTACGAGGTCCTCTAAATCATTAAAAAAAAAACATCCATCGATGCAAAAAAAAAACGATATTTTATTTTCTTTCAAGGTTAACCAAATGCCCTTTATTTGAAGTTTAAAATGCCAGTTGATATGTTCGAACAGCTAAGAAATTACGTTGCATTGGTCTATATTAGTAAGTGTATTAATATTGAAATTTATTTAAGATATTATTATTGTTTATTCGAATCTGATCTTAGTCAAACAATCCCTCAGCAAAACAGCAAAACTCCGCATTAGCTGGAAACTAATTGAGGAAGTGGCGGTTACACTCCCGAGGCGAACCTTAATTAATTAATGCACATACTTACGGGTTAAAGTTGAAACTGACGAGAGGTCCACCTGGCTCGACGTATTGAATTCATATTAGTATGCGATTGTGGAACTTGTAGAGACGTACCCTTCCATATTCTCGAAAGATTGCGGCTTGTATGGGGAATCTGTAAAAATATTCCTGATCTGGGAACAGTCCCATTGACTAATTGGTATGCGATTGTATTAGCAGTAAATATGTAGCGTTCCCGGGAATATTCCCGATTAGCGAGGGGAATATTCCCAGCTCGGAAATATTTACCGATATTCCCCGTACAAATAGAAATTGTTCGGGCCGACCGTCTGCCCGCCCCTTAAACTCCTCACGTGTGTACCATCTTGAGTCTGTGGTTTTGACAGTGACACTTCTTGTCAAGGCGGACGGAAAAGAGATAACCTCGTTGTTGCGGACCCGAAAGGGAACGAGTGTTTTTGGATAATTTGGAAACGCATTTTCCTTGTTTTGTGTAATATCGCTCGCTTTGAAGACACACGGGTGTCCGAGTGTTTTGTGTGGATATTTCGGTGACATCGGAAGAGTTGGTGATTTGACGCCGCGGATTGTTGGCGATACTGCCCCGGAACACCACGGCTGCTTCTTCAGCCCGGAGACCTTCTTGATTGAACTTGACTTGACCTGACAGTTGACTGAACCTTGACAGATACCAACCGGAGTTGAAGCGAACATCGCGCCTCCCGGAATCAGGTGAGTTGAACAAGTTTTGTAGCCAATCCACTGGCTTATATGACCCGCGAAACGCGTGGCAGTTCACTCCACTCGAACTAGGCGAGGAGTTGAACAATTTTTGGTACCCAGAGCGTGGTTACTCACAAGGAAAAAACGCGAATTTTGTTAGTTTTTTCCTTTTGGGTAAAAAAGGGCATTTTGAGGTTATTTGTTAAAACCAAATTTAGCTACAAGTATTTCAAACTTCTATTTTGTGGCACTGCAAGTGTTTTGTACTGTAGATTTCACGAAATTATTGTACTTGCAGTGCAAATTAGTGAGATTACAACCTCCGGAAGGTGATTGATTGTAATTTGGAAAGCCTTTCATAGCTTGTTGTTTACAAGTAGAAGTATTAGTATTAAGTAAGTAGTAGTATTGTGTAGAAGTGATGTAACTGGCCAATTATAGATTATAATTTGAGCTTCCACTGCGTTTTGAGAATCTATATTGGTTGTTATTGTAAGGCATTTCTGTAATTGAGTTGATATTTGGTTTTGATTCACTAGGGTGACCAAGAGATTGGAATTTCCACATTAATTAAATTAATTTTAATTTTCTCTGGTATTGTTGGAAATTAATTTAAAATGGGATCTACACCTAAGGCTAAGATCCAGTCTGCACTGCGTTGGTTTTCATCTGCAGTAGCTTTGGTTGACAGAAATGACCGGGAGGAGGCTTTGTTGACCCGGTACGAGGAGGTGTCAGACCGTCTTAAGGCTGTGGAGTTCCAGGTTGAACTTTACCTAGCGGAGCCCGGCCGGACGACCCCGGAGACCGAGCAGGTGGAGCGGGACTTTGAGCAATGTATGGATTTTGGGGACAGGATTGTCGAGAGGGCTTCTAAGATACTGCGGGTTCGGAATGGTGCGGCCCGGGACGTTCCGAAACACGCAGTTATCTATAACCCAGGGTTGGCAGCGCGCTTGCCAGCCATACAGATGCCGGTCTTCCGAGGAGACCTGGACGAGTGGACCAGCTTCATCGACCTCTTTGATAGCTTGGTGCATGCCCGGACGGACCTGCCAGCGGCGTTGAAGTTGGCGCAGCTGATGTCTGCTCTCGTCGGGGAGCCGCGCGACTTGATCGCGCATTTGTCGGTCACCGACGACAATTATGAAATCGCGCGCACGTTGCTGAGGGACCGATACCAGAACGTGCGACGACTTGCGGATACTCTTATGACTAAGATCTGGAATATCCCTCGGATCGCTCAGGCTTCAGACATCCGGCTGAAAATGCTGAATCCTGTTTTGACAGCGACCAAAGGGTTAGAGAACCTTGGTTTGCCGGTGGACCAGTGGTCCTACATACTGTTGAATTTTTTGTTGAACCGGCTGCCGGCTGATGTACGGGCCAGGTTTGAGCACCGGTATGGTGGTGAAAGTGCTCAGCATCTGCCGACCTTCACCAATCTTATCGACCAATTGGAACTTGAGTGTCGACGGGCCGACACCTCGGATCTACCTCCACCCCCGAGGCCTCCTGGGGCCCAGCGGGCCCAGGGGAGAGTTGCACCTCAAAGGGGAGGGTGGGGCAAATCGGCCCCACAACCAGCGGGTCCTCACCAATATAATATCAGTGCATTGGACCCTGAAGTCTGCCTATGCTGCAAGAACCCTGGCCATCGGGTGCCAGCGTGTCCGAAGTTTCTTGCGCAGCGGGTTGTGGGACGCCGCAACATTGCTAAGCAGCGGCAATGGTGCTTTGTTTGCTTGGGCCCACATTTTGTGCGAGATTGTGCCCACCCGCGGGCGTGTAAGTCCTGTGGTGGGAAGCACCACCCCATTTTATGCATGAACCGCAGTGGGGATACACCTCCCCCCCCCCCTGCGCAGGGGTCATGCTCCCCTGTTCGGAGTCAGCAGCGGGCTGACCAGGGGCCCATGGCCGAGGAGAAGTGGGGACGTCGGGTAACACCCCCCTCCCCCCCCCCTCCAAAACTACGCGACTACTTCGCACGCACCCGTGCCCCAACGGGGGGTCCTTACGGGCGGGTGCCCGCAAACGCCTCCACCCCGGCAGGCGCCACGGATGTCGCCGCCGCTTGTGGAGCGACCCCGCTGGGGGTCGGGACCTCCGGTGTACGGCCGGAGTAGGACATACCAGGGGGCGCAGGCGGCACGCATGGCGCGACGGCAGTACCAGCCGGAGTGGGACCCGCTCGAGCGGTACGAGCGGCCCGCCCATGCGGAACAGGATGCAACGCGTTATCCCTGCTAGGGATACGCCGCCCACGCACCAGCAACCGCCACGCCCTTGGAGACCGTGTTATTGCCCACGGCTTCGGTTTGTGTTTGGGGCCCTGGCGGAGGATCAGCCTGCGTGCGCTCTCTCCTTGACACGGGAGCGCAAGGCTGCATGGTATCCAGTAGGTTGGTGCGACAGTTGGGCTTGGTTGTGAAACCCCACCCGGAAAGTATACGTGGGGTAGGCAATGTGACAGTGTCAAACCTGGTAGGGCAGACCTTACTCACCTTTGGACTGGGTCCCACTTCACGCGCGAGGATTAATGCTCCCGCGTTAGTATTGGATGAAGTGGTGGGGAGACTCCCCCAGGTGAAGCTGCCTCCAGAGGTTCGGAGTTTGACAGCTGGATTAGTTCTGGCGGATGCTGGATTTGACAGACCTGGTCCGATTGACGTGTTGCTGGGTGCAGACGTTCTTGGGCGGGTGCTGTTGAGCGGCAACCGTACCTTACAGCCTGGCGGACTGGTTACACTGGAAACGGTGTTTGGCTATGCTGTAATGGGTTTGGTGTTAGCGGCTCCACCGCCTCCTACTGAGGAGGGCTGTCTGGTTGGAACTGCTCTTTCAGAAGCCGTGCAACGGTTCTGGGAGATTGAGGAACCACCTACCGCGTCGCGTATGAGCCCCGAGCAGGAAGAGTGCGAACGGTTTTACCAAAATAATACTGGGCGCCTCTGCTCTGGTCGGTTCATAACACGACTTCCTCTGCTCATCCACCGACCTCCTCTTGGAGCGTCACGTGAGATGGCTGAGAAGCGGTTGGTTTCGATGGAACGCCGAATGAGAAGAGATGCGCTCTTCCGGCAGAAGTATGTGGACTTCATGAGGGAGTACGAGGGTTTGGGACACATGTCGGTGGCTCGGACGGACTGGAGTACAGTGGAGCACTGCTTCCTGCCGCACCACGCGGTCCTAAAATCCCCGGAGTCCAAGATTCGTGTGGTCTTTGATGGGTCCGCGTCCACCTCGACTGGGGTGTCATTGAACCAGTGTTTGCATGCAGGTCCTAAGCTGCACAAGGATATCACGGATATCCTCACAAATTTTAGGAAACATCAGGTGGTGTTCGTCGCCGACATCCGGATGATGTTTCGGCAGACAGTGATCCATCCTGATGATCGTCGGTATCAGCTGATCTTGTGGCGTGAGAGCCCTGATGAACCGATGTTGGTGTACGAGCTGAATACGAATACATACGGCTTGAAGAGCAGTCCGTACATTTCAATTCGAACTTTGTTAGAATTGGCGTCTCGAGAGAGACTGAGGTTCCCTCGAGCGTCCGCCATTTTGGAACGGGACTTATTTGTCGATGACGTGTGCACCGGGGCAAACAGTGTCGAAGAGGCTTTGGTTTTGCGGGATGAGCTGGTGGAACTCTTGCGGACGGGTGGATATGAATTGCGCAAATGGATGTCCAACTCACCGGCCGTGGTGGCCGGCCTCCCCGAGGATCACCAGCAGGATCCGCACCTGTTCGAAAATGTTGAGAGCCCGCACATGTTATCAGTCCTAGGCGTGCAATATCGACCAGTCCAAGATGTGTTCACCTATCGGGTGGAACTGGATTCCCCGAGGGTCTGGACGAAGCGGCTTGTGCTGTCCACGGTGGCCAGGACGTACGATCCGAATGGATGGATCGCGCCGGTCATCTTCACGGCGAAGGCATTTATGCAGCGCCTGTGGATGGTCCAACTGGGTTGGGATGATCCACTATCCGGAAATTTGTTGAGCGATTGGGAGGTTTTCTTCTCCACGCTCCCGGAGATAAATCAGGTCGAACTGCCGCGTAAGCTGTTGCCGGCCGGGAAATGCCGAGTAACCCTACACGGGTTTTGCGACGCCTCCGAGCGAGGGTATGCAGCGGCCGTTTACTTGCGGACGGTCAGCTCCGCCGGATCGGTCGATTTGCACTTGGTAATGGCGAAGAGCAAGGTGGCTCCCCTTCGCACGCGTTTGACAATCCCAAAAATGGAATTATCTGGAGCGGCTCTTCTTGTACGCCTACTGAACCACGTGGCCTCTACCTTGAAGGACACCGTGAACCTTGAGGAGAGTGTCTACGCATGGACTGATAGCCAAATTGTATTGTGTTGGCTGCAGTCGTCATTCCATACTTTGGAGGTCTTTGTGGCCAACCGGGTCTCGCAAATCCAGAATTCGGAGACTGCCTTGGTTTGGAGACACGTGCCAGGTGAACTGAACCCAGCGGACGTGGCGTCCAGGGGTTGCACGGCACCTGAGCTTGTTGCCCACTCACTGTGGTGGAGACCAGATTGGTTGTTGGAACCGGAGACACTCTGGCCTGCCAGTTGTGTGATTGGGACCCCATCCTCTGGCTTGGGTGTCCACCTTGTCGAGACCGCTCCAGTGTCAGACACTGCTTGGTTGCTAGAACGGTATAGCTCTCTCGACAAGCTTGTTGGAGTGACCGCCTGGGTCAAGCGATTTATACACAATTGTCGCCACCCTGACAACCGGTCACGCGTTAGAGTTCTCGCCACAGAAGAGCGGAATGCCGCCCTACATCATTGGATTAGGGTTGTGCAGGAAGAACACTTTGGGGACGTATTGAAGCCCCTGCGGCAGGGACGTCCTAAGCTACCGAAGGCGATAGCACGCCTCAACCCGTTCATTGACGAGTCGGGTACACTCCGGGTTGGAGGACGGCTCCGCAACGCTAGCTTGCCGTACTCGGTGCGCCACCCCATTTTGCTGCCTAACAAGGGGCATCTGGTGGAATTGTTGGTGATTGACCGCCACATAAAGAACTCGCATGCCAGCTGCAATGCACTCTTGGGCATTTTGCAGCGAGACTTTTGGATATTGAACAGCCGACGGGTTATTCGGAGCATCGTGTTTCGGTGCTTGCCTTGCTTTCGGCTCAAGGCAGCCACGATGCAGCCCCAGATGGGGGACCTTCCTCCTGATCGGGTCAACGAGGCTAGGACCTTCTCTAGGGTGGGGACCGATTTTGCGGGACCTTTTTTAGTGAAAACGTCGCGACTTCGAAATGCGAAGGTTGTAAAAGCGTATTTGTGCGTTTTCGTATGCCTGTCGACCAAGGCTGCTCATCTTGAACTTGTTGGTGATCTTACGACGGAGGCTTTTATTGCGGCATTGGATAGATTTGTATCCCGTAGGGGACTCCCATCTCTGATCCGGTCAGATTGTGGAACCAATTACAAGGGTGCCGACCGTTATTTACAAGATGTTGTAAAATTTTTATTTGAAAATAAGATTGATATTGGAACAGACCTCTCCCGTCGGGGTATCACCTGGACGTTCGATCCGCCAGGCTGCCCCCACTGGGGTGGAATCTGGGAGGCTTGCGTGAAGCAAGCAAAAGCCCATATGTATCGGGTAGTCGGTCAAACTGTATTGACTTTTGAGGAACTCGCGACGTTGTTTTGTAAAATTGAGGCCGTCCTCAATTCCCGTCCGTTGTGTCCGCTCAGCTCCGACCCAAATGACCTGGAAGCGCTCTCTCCAGGCCATTTCTTGATTGGTCAGCCACTTGCAGCGTTGCCGGAGCACCCCCTCCGGGACGTACCCTCCGGTCGTTTGTCGCGCTACCAGATGCTGCAACAAATGGCTCAGAACTTTTGGACCAGATGGTCATTAGAGTATTTGCATGTTTTGCAGCAGCGCCTCAAGTGGACTGACAAAACCAGTCCCCCCAGAGTTGGAGACCTTGTGCTAGTTAAGGATGCTAACCTTCCGCCACTGCGATGGCGTCGGGGGCGCATCGTTAATTTGTTTCCCGGTAAAGACGGGACCCCTCGGTTTGCCGAGGTCATGGTTGGGGACTCGGTTCTGAAGCGAGCGGTAGCAACCCTATCGCGACTTCCCCTAGTATAGCGGACCGGCTTAGAGGCCGTTCCGAGGCGGGTGATTGTTCGGGCCGACCGTCTGCCCGCCCCTTAAACTCCTCACGTGTGTACCATCTTGAGTCTGTGGTTTTGACAGTGACACTTCTTGTCAAGGCGGACGGAAAAGAGATAACCTCGTTGTTGCGGACCCGAAAGGGAACGAGTGTTTTTGGATAATTTGGAAACGCATTTTCCTTGTTTTGTGTAATATCGCTCGCTTTGAAGACACACGGGTGTCCGAGTGTTTTGTGTGGATATTTCGGTGACATCGGAAGAGTTGGTGATTTGACGCCGCGGATTGTTGGCGATACTGCCCCGGAACACCACGGCTGCTTCTTCAGCCCGGAGACCTTCTTGATTGAACTTGACTTGACCTGACAGTTGACTGAACCTTGACAGATACCAACCGGAGTTGAAGCGAACATCGCGCCTCCCGGAATCAGGTGAGTTGAACAAGTTTTGTAGCCAATCCACTGGCTTATATGACCCGCGAAACGCGTGGCAGTTCACTCCACTCGAACTAGGCGAGGAGTTGAACAGAAATATTTCGGAAATATTCCGATTTGTACCTACGAGTAAATTAATCTTAATCCGGGATTGCGTAACAAACGTCCAAACATGCAATCTTTCACTATAGGACACGGTATTTTCACTCTTACTGACACGTAGGTAACCTAGTTATAAGATGGGTTGCGTTTATAAACAGTTAATTGATTATTCGTGGGAAAGTTATCTCAAAATTGGCCTTGACTCGTGCAGGGATTAAGATATCGGAAATAATTCGTGTAAAACATACTATTAACTAATTAAGATTAGATTAAGAATCGAATTGGTTGTTCCGCTCTCGCTCTCTCGTATTGTACTATGCTCAAGCACAACAGAGGGAAAATATATTACGTATCATTTGCAATCTATAATCCTTATACGTGCGCAGTGTGTTTCGGAATTGGACCAGATATCAAATTGGATAATGACCTACTGCCCGTACGAACCTATAAAAAAAAAAACCCAAAGATTTGTATGGTGAATATTGAGGAATACTGCCGAGCTGGGAATATTCCCCTCACTAGTCGGAAGTATTGCCAGAAACAATATATTATCCATGACGTAATAATCATTGTAACCACCTGATTGATGTATAGTCAGCATCAAACGTAACTGGGCAAAGGAAGACGTCAAAAGTCTTTATTAAAAGGGAATAAGAGCTTTTGCTGCCTGTACCTACTAAGTTTTCATTTAATAATATGATATATATATATATATATATATAATATTGCCGAGGTCCGCTTTCCTACTCGCTTTCCTCCACTTTGCACGATCCTGGGCGTCTTCTTTTGTGAGCCCGTTTTCGCTCATGTCGGCCTTCACGACATCCAGCCATCGCTTCTTAGGTCTGCCGCGGGGTCGAGGGCCGTCGAGGACTAGGTCAAGGCATTTGTTCCCTACGTAGTCAGATGGCCTGCGAGAGACGTGACCGAACCAACGAAGGCGACATTCCTGGAGCTTATCCACTACGTCACGAACTCCGAGGCTGCCACGGATGTACTCGTCGCACATCCACCGCAACATCTTCGTTTCAGTAACGCGAAGCTCCTGAATGTGCCTTCCAAGAACTGGCCACGTCTCGCTGCCATATAATAGGACTGGTCGTATGACGCACACACACACACACACATATATACATATATATACATGTACGCGTACAGATATATATATATATGTATAAATATATTATACATAATCAGATTTAAATATTTAAGTATGTCGATCAAGATAAACATTACTTGGCTTCATGACCTAAAATTCGCACATATCGTAAAGTTTCAGGTGAATTAACATACACACATGCATTTTAATAACTTCATCCCTGGAGGCGTAGATAAAGATCATGAATTTCCATTTGCTACGATCTTGACAAACCTTTCTTGTTTTCTTCACTTTCATGACATTCTTCGGAAATTCTCGTCATCAAGTCTCATCTTTGTTTTTTTTTTTGATTTGGTCGAGAAAAGTTCGTCGAAGTTTCCCCTTCCAACTGTATCATACAATTTGTTCTCATACACTCTCTTTATTAACTTCTTTCATCCATCGTCTTTACATGCCTAGTTCATCTTAGCATTTACTACCCTTCTCTTATCACACTAATGGTTAATTTTCTAATTAACCGTTAGTGACTAACGTGAGCATTTCTAGAAAGAAAAAAATACTTACTATTTTCCTCCAATAGATAAATTTCAAAAATACCTTACAATGATACTTATCCTTTTCGCGGTACTGATAAATATCGGTCAGAAATGTAGGTAACAGGAATAGATAAGGCAATTGTAATCGTCAAGGCCATCAAAATAAATAGTATTAACAAATAATAACAAACAGCTGGCTTCCTTCGATCATTGTATTATTATGTAGTCTTGGATTATGTATCTGTCTCTCAATCTATCTATATCTAAAGTAGTAATGTCTGTGAAATGTAAGTTTGTATGGACTTTGGCTATTTCTTATCCAGCGGCTCTGACTGGGTTATCTGTATACACGCGGGTAGAGCCTTGCGGCAACTTTAAAGCAATATAATATCAGTGTGTTTAGCGATACATTACATTACTTTAAAATCAAATTAACATTCATCAGGCTTTTTACATTATTAACACAAAGGGACGTTCCTAGGATATTTTTACGTAGGCGGGATCAACAACAGTTTCGTTACCATGGAAATAAACACGCCGTCAAGGTATTTCAAAATTAACCGTGTTGCCATAAGTCATCAGAATTCAGAAGCCCAGGAGTACAGACGCTTAAATTCTTAGTGAGTACATTTTCAAAACGCCGAATAGCATGGAATATTCCAGAAAAAGTAAGCGAATAGAACAGTCGAGTCAAATATACCTCTAAAACCCATTACAGTCCGTGAGTTCAAAAACACTATTCGGGTTCAGGCTAAATCGTTTATTTTGGCATAAGAACGTGTAAGAGCAACCGAGATAGAAAAATACAGACCCGAAGATCGTTTTAAATGGACCGTAAGTTAGGTCATGGCGTTGACTGCTGCGAATTTCATGGAAAGCGTTCCGGACCAATATTTCGCTCTTGGAAGAACTTAAAATCCAAGAGAGATTATCGTCGACTGTGCAAATACGAATCTGAAATACTTCGGGCAGATCACTCGAAACTAAAAGTCTATGGAACGACTCGTCTAGGGACGGGTAACGGAAAGCGATCAGGCGGTCGTTCTCCTACGCGCTGGACGAATTCGATAAAAGCTGCGACACAATCCACCATACAGTTTTCCCGTGATGCTGAAGGCCGTAACAAGAGCAGGAGCATCGCGAGGGCTGCTTTATCCATACATCATCATGAAACCACGACCACTCAGTAAATAGTGAACAACTGAAGAGCGAAGTTAAGTAATATTGCTCTATAACAATCTGAAAAAAGTTTCTCAAAAAATTACCTTAGGCTCTAGAAAATTTACTAAAAACGTTCCTAGAAAAATTAATTAGTAGTGAAATATAATATATAAAATAACTAACGTGGTAAGAGTCTAAGCTTTTAAAACCATACTTGAGCCGTAATCGAGCCACACAATAACCCCCTTTGAAGGGCCTTCAAAGGCCCCGGGAAGTCCCGGAAAGCAGGCATTGTCCGTGAGCGACTTAATGGCCCTTAGGGTCGATATTTAAATTGCCCTTGTATACAGATATATATAATAATCATGACCACAGTTTTTTAAACTATGGCGGCGGCAAACACGCATAAAGTAAAGTTGTTATTCATTGTAAAATGTGTACATGCAGGTGTTAAAAATATATAAAAAAGTAACAACAGTAACTTATATCGAGCGTACAATGTTCAATCTTAAAATTAAAAGTTAATAATGATACTTTGCACTGACTTAATATACCTATAGTTCTAATTCATGCGCTGCTGGTACTCAAACAATCGTTTAAACTATAATAGTACATTACTATAGAGGCCGGGAAACGAAGGCTTGCAGGCCAAGTAGATAGACGGCCGAGCGTAGGTATATAGCGAGGCCGGATAAGGATACGTGGCCGGCAACCCCGTTTCTCGCCGAGATTTGTATAGTGCTTTTCTGAAACTTGCAATGAAATAATAATAAAAAGTAGTCAATTTGTTTTATAAATAATACGTTTCTGAACTCCACCGCCTGCACCGCCGCGCCGCCGCGCCGGCAGCTGGCCCGCGCTCCCCGCCACGCCCCCCCGTTTAAAAACAAAAGAAGGTTGCTTTACAGGCCTAGGTGTGTAAGGCTGTATGAAATTCCTTTACATATCATCTTCACTCATCGCATCGGATTCGTTGTTTTGATTACTGTTTTTCATCGGTCCATTTGAGTTTGAAGTTTAAGCGACACAATTACACTCAACATTACAATTATAATATAAATAACAAAGAAGAATAATCATAATGAAAATGTCCCTATTATACTTCCTATAATGACAAAATTCGCCCACACTGTAAAAAACAATTTCCATTAAAAAGTGCTTCAATCTTTTTACAAACAGCTCATAAGAAGGAGCTGGACTTCTTGACTTCCGGGCTCAGTTTGTTATTAATTTTAACACCGACTACGGCGACTACACACACACACAAACTTAGCAGCCAGTACCTGGAGTCTCACCACTCCAAGCTCCATCCATGAAGCTTAATTCCAAGGCCAATTTTGCTCTTTTTCTTATAGTTTTATGTTTATTCATCTTTACCATCGTCTGGTCTTAAATGCATGTCCTGGTAACACGTGTACCTAGACTGTAAGTGGTTAGCCTAAGGAATAAATAAATATTCCTAGCTCGGTAATATTCCTTAATATACATATAGATATTTCAAAAAAAGATTCCGGGAACGGTACCTACATCTCTTCCCGGAAATAATTATTTCTCTCCGACTTCCAATTCTAATAAAGTTTTGGTTTCAATATGTTTCTCGCGCTCACTTCCACAGGGGCTGAGTAAATGCGAAGCGGTCTCAGATTGGCTCCCTGTATAAGTAAGTTGTTTTAGGTTCTACTATAAAATGTAAATGCATTGAGACATCTCCTATTTATAGGTAGAGCCCCTATTATTCAAAATTATCTTTTTTTTTTAAATAGTTTATGTATTAAATACCCTTATCACGAAACAAATTATTTTAATTAAATATTTTGTTTTCGTGTTATATTTAACGAGGAAGTTACCCCGATCATTTCATCGTATTTTGTTAACAATATTACAACACTCGTGAACTAATTGAATTGGTTCCACACACTTATTTTAGTCGCATCTGTCATGCAATGGTCCTAACTGCGACACATTGTAATTTTAATGTAATAGTTATTTACGATACAAGTGCCGAAAATAGGAAATTCGCAACGAGTGGTGATAAATTAAAACACGATCGAAGGGAGTGTTTTAAATCGACACGAGTTGCGAATTACCTATTCGCACGTGTATCGTACAACGTTTTACTGTACATATGGCTCTTCAGTTTCTACGTATGCACGGAAAGTGCTCTTTTCCGCACTAGTGCGGGAAAGTAGCACCATATGTACTGTAAAAATATATTTTTAACAGAGGAAACTTGCGAAACAAACAGTTCTATGAACTTCACCAACTATAAGTCGTAATTTACGTCTTCCTAAAGCGAAAAACACAATTAAAAAAAACACCTCAAATAAGAGGTCACACGTCAAAATAATATTGACAAATCTCAGATAAATGCTATTCCTGTTTTTTTAAATCCGACTTAGTGACCAATACGTAATACACTTTGTATCGAAGTTCCATACAAAGAACTTTTTTATGTTCCTGAGTAAATACGGCTAATTACAGAAATTAATTATACAGCTCAATGCACCAAACCGGTTTAGCTTAGTGAATATGAACCCTAAGAAGCTAACCATATATTTTACGTTTTGCATTTTTCAGACGATTCAAGTGATGTGCCGTTTTCTGGAATATTCCCGATTAGTAAGGATAATTCCTCAATATTCCCCATATGACAGGGCTCTTTGGAAAATATTACCGGGAATGTCACATCTCCACTAGTCACGTTTTTTTTCTTTTGCTGGACCATAAGGGCACAGGGCGGTTGTCCAACGCTTCTATTACTGGGCGCAGACCAGATAGGGAAAAAAGTCTGGCTTCCGATCGCGTTACTACGAATTTCGAGGCCAATTTTTAGAAGTACGAGTACACGGACGCACGTCAAACGTACTGTGAATCCATAGGCTGATTAATCTATTCAAACTAGCAGACAGTGAGTCTAGGCTCTTATCATTATCGGCATGAGTACCTTGCTAAACCAGCTACGCTATAATACACGCTATATCAATGTCATAAGGACGTATATACTATAGTCACAGCCTTCCGCACAGCCACACGTGAGCGCCTGACTGTAAGCCTTAACCCATTCACTTAAGGATTAAGAATGAGCGAAGGAAAATCCCTTCAGCGCTCGGAAAACAGAAAACAGTCGACGGCGAACTGCCGCGCTGTACAGTCCTCCACCGCGCGCGATCAAACAACAAAAGCGCGCGAATCGACAATAAATAAATTCTAAGGCTTAAAAAGCGACAATAAAATTATAATTAAGGTGCCAAAATGAGTGACATTAAGAATATGGAAGTTTGTGGGAGCGTGATGGACGGTGTGGCTGAAAAGGGGACTGTTTTAGAGTCTCCGTCGAAAAAAGTTGAATACAAAGTTTTTCCCATCAGATGGTTGATGTTGGGTATTTTCGTGTTTTATTCGGCATCTAACGCGTTTCAATGGATCCAATACAGTATCATACAAGATGCTGTAGTGAAGTATTATGGGGTTTCGAGCATCATGGTCTACTGGACTTCGATGATTTACATGATCGTCTATATTCCGCTGATTTTCCCGGCTAGCTGGCTTTTGGATAAAACCGTAAGTATAAATAGTTTAAAAATTGGACCGTCGTTGACCGTTGGTACCATAAAAACTTTGTTGTTTTTTTAATATGATTTATGTTAGTACTGATACTCAATATAAAAAATATGACTCATTCATTTCACATGTATAGTTATCATTATGTTCCTTTTTGAATAAAATGAAATTCAATATAATGAAATCGTATAAGTTCATACAATAATAAAATGACCATGTCCATTTCGCACAGCGTAAAATCTTTGACCATAAAGTATCGCTTAAATTAAGAATTTGTTTTTTTTTTGTAGCTATTCCAATGATAGTATTTTTTGTCCATAATATTAATATTTTTGCGTAGAAAATACTAGTAATGACAATTTCAAGCGAAAAAGAAATGTACATCATAAAATCGATACTTATACCTTCTATAAGTCACTCATCCATCTTTTTTTTTCGGATTTAGTACTGTCGTTATTACTGGAATTATAATTAATCTGTTACGCAGAAAAAAACAGCAATTATAAATTATTTCCATTTCGCTATAACTAGCGGACCGCAAAATGACTAGACTTAAATGAACTGATATAAAATGATCCAATTATAATAACTATATATACAGGGTGTTAACGGAGTCATGATCCGGAATGACAAAAAGCGAATAAGATGATCATACTGAACAACCTTTCCCATGGGACCAACCACGAAATCGCAAAAAAAAACCAGGTATTCCATACATAACTCTCAATTAAATCGCAGTTAACTCACAGTTAACTCTTAATTGGCTCTTTTTTTTTGCGATTTCGTGGTTGGTCCCATGGGAAAGGTTGTTCAGTATGATCATCTTATTCGCTTTTTGTCATTCCGGATCATGACCCCGTTAACACCCTGTATATAAAACTTGATTAAATACAATGTTGAGACTTAGGTATAGCACTTTTTCACTGTGGCGTTGATTATCCCAGCCCCTGTTCAGTTGTATAAATAAATGCAGGTGTTTCATTGAATACACAATATATGGATGCATTGAAACAAAGCATTTTTTTTTAATATGCCGTGAAAGATTACTAAATTACGTATGGCACGGAAACGTGGTCGCTTACTATGGGCCTCATAAGAAGGCTCAAAGTCACCCAAAGGGCAAAAGAGAGGGCTATGTTGGGAATTTCTCTGCGAGATCGCATCACAAATGAGGCTATCCGCACCAGAACCAAGGTAACCGATATAGCCCTCCGAATCGCTAAGCTTAAGTGGCAGTGGGCACATTGCACGTAAAACCGAGGGCCGTTGTGGCGGAAAGGTTATCGAGTGGCGACCAGGTACCGGAAGGCGCAGCGTGGGTAGGCCCCCCATAAGGTGGACTGATGACCTGGTAAAGGTCGCGGGAGTCCGCTGGATGCGCGTGGCGCAGGACCGGTCATTGTGGCACTCTTTGGGGGAGGCCTATGTCCAGCAGTGGTCGTCTTTCGGCTGATATGATGATATAGCCCTCCGCATCGCTAAGCTTAAGTGGCAGTGGGCACATTGCACGTAGAACCGATGGCCGTTGTGGCGGAAAGGTTCTCGAGTGGCAACCACGTACTGGAAGGCGCAGCGTGGGTAGGCCCCACAAGGTGGACTGATGACCTGGTAAAGGTTGCGGGAGTCCGCTGGATGAGGGTGGCGCAGGACCGGTAATTGTGGCACTCTTTGGGGGAGGCCTATGTCCAGCAGTGGACGTCTTTCGGCTGATATGGTGATATGATGATGATGATGACTAAATTATGTATCCCGGGGCAAAATATCAGACTGGTCATTCTGGCACTCTTTGGGGGAGGCCTTTGTCCAGCAGTGGACGTCTTTCGGCTGATATGATGATGATGACTAAACTACGTATCTCGGTGCAAAGTATTAAACTGGTCATTCTGGCACTCTTTGGGGGAGGCCTATGTCCAGCAGTGGACGTCTTTCGGCTGATATGATGATGATGACTAAATTACGTATCTCGGTGCAAAGTATCAGACTGGTCATTCTGGCACTCTTTGGGGGAGGCCTATGTCCAGCAGTGGACGTCTTTCGGCTGATATGATGATGATGACTAAATTATGTATCTCGGTGCAAAATATCAGACTGGTCATTGTGGCACTCTTTGGGGGAGGCCTATGTCCAGCAGTGGACGTCTTTCGGCTGATATGATGATATGATGATGATGACTAAATTATGTATCTCAGTGCAAAATATCAGACTCTTAACTTTAAAAACGTCGGAACCAGGATGCTTGAAAATTTTGGTGTTTCATTGATGAAGTTACCCCACTTGTATTTACTACTTTACTTTAACGGTCGGATACCTCTAAAAGAACCGGTGAAACCGTTTTTAAAGGTACTTTTATTTAACGCTACTGTTTGTACGGAAGCTTGTTTGGAAGTATTGATAGCGGTACCGGAATGCAACTTCAACGGTCGGGTACCTTTAAAAGACCCGGTGAACACCGTTTTGAAAGGTACTTTTATTTAACGGTACCGTTTGGACGGAAGCTTGTTTGGATACCTAAAGTATTGATGACCGGTACCGGAATGCTACTTGAACGGTCGGGTACCTTAAAAAAGACCCGGTCATGACCGTTTTTAAAGGTACCTTTTCAGTCCCTGACTTATAGTAAGTACAACAGTCTGACATAGCGTTCCATGACAACACGCTTTTTAGGGTTCCGTACTCAGTGATTCGTTTGCGAGATTTTGATAGTTCGAGTCATGTTTGTTTTATATGTTTCTTTCTTTCTTTACAATAAAATTCTTTCGCAGTTTTTACTA
Source organism: Epinotia ramella (assembly GCA_947578815.1). Classification (NCBI taxonomy): domain Eukaryota; kingdom Metazoa; phylum Arthropoda; class Insecta; order Lepidoptera; family Tortricidae; genus Epinotia; species Epinotia ramella. Next base: position 1,688,705 of record OX388203.1, read on the forward strand.
TATGTTCATTAGAACATGCAAATGGAGGAATATTTTTAAACTCATTAAGCGAGTTAATTACTAATGGTTGTATTCATAAACGTTCTACAAGCCTATTTTTTACTAATCTGACACCTGTGTTCATCAAAAAGGGACAACGCACATTTTATTTCTCAGAGGCATAAGGAGTCGCTTAAATTCTAACTCAGGTAAATCCATCTGTCAGATCATGCGATTATGAAAAGGTAATAGGGTAGATATTTGCAGAGAGGGTCGAATGGATTTATCTGAGTTTGAAGTTCGCGAAGCGACACAAGTGTTATGAATAACTATGACAATCTTGAATTTTACGGCCCTGAAGTGTCATTAAAACACAGATTAGAACGTATTTAAAAACCGGAGAATTACACCTTCATTGTGAATGCAATTATAAGTAAATACTGGTACCTATACCTACCTACATAACTTCTTTACTTAAATGCATAGGGCCTATATTTTGTAACATATTTACTTGACAATTTTATTTTTACTAAACGGGACAATCGCGTATACTAATGTGAGAGTTTCGTGCAAGTTTAAATCAATACACTTAACAATTTTATTTCAATCCCATCTGATTATTGTATCTACCTATGCGTCGAGCTCAAATACATTTAACTATACGCTTAGGCACATGCCCCGAAACAACCCTCGTGTCAAAACCTTATTTTTAATTAATCACTTTGTAATACTAAAAAACCATAACCAAAACCGTATTTCTCACTCTTTTAAATCCAACGTCATCATCACCATCAGAAAGCAAGATTGTACCCGAGTTCGATATTAAAGACAATATTGTAATTAATGTGTAATTCTTCTATTACCAATAATAAAATAATATTTTTTCTATTAACAATAAATTGACAATGAAAAAAAAACATTAAACCCGCAAACCAAAAGACTGGCTAAAGATATTATCGCAAACAAATAGGTACCAATATTTACCAAGATTATATTAAAAGTAATAATATAAATATGTACGCAATATAATCCGATTCAAATCGTTTAATATCATGACAAAGTAATGCCTGTCATGGTGGACAGAGCAATTTTCCCCATAGGTTTTTATGAACCAAGACGTCATAATACGTGACATGTATGAATGACTTTTTTTCCCGTCTATCGCGCATCGTCGCCGTTTGCACGAATACAGCGGTAGAAAAAAGGAGAAGTTAAATAACTTATCTATACTGTACATATAATAATAACATTATTATAAAAAAGGAAATGTCCGATGGTGAGACCTACGGTAGCCTAGTGGTTAAGGCATGCGGCGGTCGTGGGTTCGAATCCCGGCTCGTACCAATGAGTTTTTCGGAACTTATGTAGGTACGGAATATTTACCGTTAGCTTTTCGGTGAAGGAAAACATCGTGAGAAAACCGGTCTAATCCCAATAACGTCTAGTTTTCCCTCTGGGTTGGAAGGTCAGATGGCAGTCGCTTTCGTAAGACTAGTGGCTATGCCAAATCTTGGGATTAGGTGTCAAAGCGGACCCCGGGCTCCTTTAGGGGCACTACCGGGAATAAAGCTGTGGAAGGATGATGACAAAAGGAAATGTCTGTGAGATTATGACTATGTAAGTTTATAAGTTTGTATGTAAAGGGTAATCTCCGGAACTACTCCGATTTAAAAAAATACTTTACCCGCGTGCAAAGGAACTTTACGATTGGACATAACCTATGTTTAATCCCGCGGTTTTGCCTGCGTTATTACAAGCTTTTATTTAGTTTCACCTGTCCCGTTGTCTGTCTGTCTGTAATCAAATCTTGCAAGTTAAATTTGACCCACTTCCCGGTGACTGATTGAGCTGTATTTGTATTTTGGGTATAAGTATAGATTGGATGACAATTCAATGGTACCATCGAGCTGATCTGATAATGGAGACAGAAGGAGGCCAAGGGAATTCAGTACTCAACTGACGTAACCCCGTTGAGTTTGGGCTCGTTAGAATCGTCTCAATGAGTCATTGATGGTGGCATACAGAAAAGTCCAGTCGGTAATAAAAGCTTGTACCAAAAATGAAACTTTTTTATAATACTAGTTATACCCGCGGTTTTATTCGCCTAGATTTCGTTAAACATGACCATACAACGTCCATTTATGTTTGGGATAAATAATATATTATAGTACACCTGCCTATACTTTTCTAGAACTATTTATTTCGCGAGTTCAGCGATTTTTAGGGTTCCGTACCCAAAGGGTAAAAACGGGACCCTTTTAGGCTCCGCTGTCCGTCCGTCCGTCCGTCTGTCCTTCTGTCAGGCTGTATCTCATGAACCGTGATAGTTAGACGGTTGAAATTTTCACAGATGATGTAATTCTGTTGCTGCTACACTACAACAAATGCTAAACAACAGAATGAAATAAATATTTAAGGGGCTCCCATACAACAGACGTGATTTTTTTTTGCTGTTTTTTTAGATAATGGTACGGAACCCTTCGTGTGCGTGTCCGACTCCAACTTGGCCGGTTTATTAAAAACAGATCTAACTAACAGACTCATTATCACATACTTACATGTACACGCTTGTGGGTCGTGTAATTAAAATAGGTACATATTGATCATAACAACTTGGTAAGTACCTATATCTGTATTAAAATTCTATATAAGTATCATTATGCTTAGTACCACTTATCTTGAACAAATAATTTACAATTAAATATCAGCGAAGTGCGTAAAATCTAAAAAAGGCCCTCGAGCCTTGTACCGAGGATGCTGGCGGCATTTCCTCGCTGAATTGCAATGCTGATGCGTTGCGCGAGAAAGTCGCTAAATTAATAAACATAACATTATTAATGACAATATTATAATAGCTACGTAGTGGAGAAAGAACAATATTTACAAAAGTCTACGATTACTAGTAAATTTGATTTGGATTTGTGTGAGCGTGTTCCTAGTATTATTTGAGCTCTAAGTTTGTAAGAACTGTGCGTAGGCGCAGGTTAGACGTCGAGAATGCTGACTTAGGCTAATTAGTGCAATACATGCATTAAAAAAACTATGTGTGTGAAAGAAGGGACAGGAGTATGTCAAGCTCGTATGGGATCCCGCGGTCTGTGCCTACTCCTTGGGGGAACAGGCGTCATGCTATAAGTAATGTATTTAGACGACCTCTGTAGCCTAGTTGGTAGTGACACTGCCTACGAAGCCGGAGGTCCCGGGTTCGAATCCCGGTAAAGGCATTTATTTGTGTGATGAGCATGAATATTTGTTCCTGAGTCATGGATGTTTTCTATTTATTTAAGTATTTATTTATCTATATAAGTATGTATATCGTCGTCTAGTACCCATAGTACAAGCTTTGCTTAGTTTGGGACTAGGTCGATTTGTGTAAGATTGTCCCCAAATATTTATTTATTTTATTTATTAATAAATTAGGCATGTTCTCCAATGCTATCACATCACAAGTCCAAAGTTATTATATTAGTACAATTTTTACGCACAATGCCTTGACATTATTCTCAAATCAGCAAAAAATCTTATGAAAGACAAAAAAACTCTCGAAAAAAAGATTAATGCAGAAATACGAGCATTTAGCAGTATTTTATTTATTTCAAAAGAAAACAATAAAGTAAAATTTACATACACCATAGAATATTCAAGATTTAAGTTTCCTTTATTCTGACTATTGCTCCTACCCTCGTACGAAACTAGTGTCGGAAAAAACATAAAAGTAGTCGCTCGAATCCAGTTACGAAAGAATTACTAGGTTTCGTGTGAAGAAAAAAACCTATTGTTTAGTAACTAGTATCGTAAAAAGAAGATTTTTCCTTCTACCGCAATTGGTTACGAATCTCTGGTATCGAACGCGGCCGAAGGGGTTTGAATATATATCTATATCGGAGAAGACCATAGTAAGCTCAATAAAGCTTGTGTTATGGGTAGACGATGATAACTATGTTTAGTAGATACTAAAATACATAGATATTTTTAAATGTATTTCAGTACCTATCATCGTATATGTGATGAGATGAGTCGTAGACAGTTTTTTTTCATTCTATCGCAGTTTTTTAAGGCAAATTCATAGCATTAACTCTACAAATACAAATACCCTTTACTCACTAACTTTCTACAATTTAATATTATTTTGTTTTATTTGTTTATTTATTTTATTGCGTCAGGTTGTCAGTTTTCACTGACATAGGCCTCCTCTAAAGTTTTCCAAGTATCTCTGTCTTCTGCCAATCTTGTCCACGTGGGCGGGAAGTCATCTTCCCATCTTCTGTGTTGTCTTCCCCCTTCCTGTTTTCCTGTATATTGGAAACCAGTCTGTAATACGTCTGGTCCACTTTTCTATTTAGTTTCTAACCATATGGCCAGACCATTTCCATTTTCTCTTCCTAATGTCTCTGACAACATCTCTCACCATAGTTTTCTCGCTGATCTTAGTCAGTCGCCATCTGTCATTTCGTTTTATCCCCAGCATGCTTCTTTCCATTCCGTGCTGGCACACTGCAATCTGTTGTATGTTTTTCTTTGTGCATTAACTCTAGAATCAAACAATTCCGTGCGATCTCGCCAGCTATTATATAAACCTACCAAGGTTTCCGATAGTGGCTAAGGAAGGAAAGATCTTGTAAATCTAAACTTACTGAATACATAAAAACAAAAAAAAAACTTCATTGATAATAATTTTAAATAGCAAAAACACCAACCTTATGGTCACAAGACATGTATATTCAACAAGACTTGGTCTGTCGCTTAAAGTGACAGTTTAATGTAGCAATTAGGGTGACCATAAGACTCAGTAAAAAAACTTTGCCACGTCCACATGTTTAAACTAATGTTAAACAGTAAGAAACGCAAATTTTTGTTCACGCCTTAGGATTCACCCTGTATAATTGTCCTTAACGGGATTCCAACATTTCATAACGCTCAGCTATTAATGACTGTTTCATGACGACATTTATCATAGGATCAACACTTGATTCATTGCTGAAGATTACTTTCTGAGTTCTTGTAAACAAAAGAGGATTTTAAAGGTTTAACGCATTTAAATGAGTTTTTGGTTGTTAATCTGTATTATAAGCCAAGAGTCAATACGGGTGTAGACTCAACATTTATTATAGCCGTGAAACAAAACAATTCCAGACCCCGTATCATGGTCGGCCTTGTCACGCGATAAGTGACAAGATAGGAGCGTCGTCTCGTTCTATCGAACGTTGTCAGCCAGTAACGGACGCTCTATACTGTCACTTATCGTGTGATAAGGCCGACCATCCAATTCTGTCAATTAAGACGAATGGAACGTCGGACCAAGTCTGCCCAGAATCTATACCATTTTGCAAACTTCATAACTTTATAATGATTCACTGCCAAGAATCGCTACGCGCTACGCTCGCCCATCCTGTGGTTGATTTCCCGCTAAGTGAGCGTTTCTCAGTGAACGCTGGCAATGGCACCCATTCTGTGGGGCCATTTTGCGGCGCTGCTTAGACTTCTATGACTTTATCGTTCGCAGGCGTTTCTCAAAAAAAAAACCGCTAAGTACATTTTTTACAAGATTTTCTGCAACTTTTATGTTATTTTAACTCAGAATCTCGATCTATTTCCATCCCATTAGGAGAACCGCCATTCAAAGAATATTATGGGAAAAGGTAACAAAATAAGAAAAAATCTTTTTTTGTGTTTTTTTTGTCCTATCAGAATCGAAAGAGCTCAAGTGGTTCTGAGTAGAAATAGCATAATAATAACCCTAGACTCCTACACTATTGTAACAATTAATATCAGTGGCATTATTTCGAGAAACGCTCGAGTAGCGAAAAGCGCCTACAGCGTAGGCGCCCGCCAGGCGGGTTCCTGACATTGAAAGTGTTATATCCATATGTAGCGAAAGACGCCCGGCGTTCTGATGCATACGCAGGATTGCCGCTGGATGTGTAAAGTTATAAAATTATAGTTTTATGACTAGTTTGATTTTAGACGGTGACAATGGTCCTTATGACTAACTTGAAAACATAATTACCACTTCTCGGTGCTAATGATCATCCGTTGAGATTAACTCAAGTAAACACAACAATGCAAAGAGCATTTAGTAAATAGACTTATCTTATGTAAACTATTGTTGTAATTATGTATGTAACATATCTTCTATTCAGCCATTCTTTAGGAACGTGCTGTATATATAGGTAGTTTGATTACGGGGAGGTCGTGGCGGTCAATGCTCGGATGAGGTATCTGGGTCTTAGTTTAGATGGTCACTTGGCACTTCTTAGCACATTTTACCAACCTCGCTCCGAAGCTGATGCCCACTGCTGCCGCCCTTATATACTCGGTTGCCCAACGTGTGGGAACCCAATGCCACGTGTAGGCGTTTGTGTTCCGGCGTTACCCGGCGCATGGCCTTATATTCAATTAAATTCGAATAATTTATTTCGAGTAACATAAACTCATATTTTTTTTTTTATATCCATACAAATACCTAAAATTAAAAATCATATCATCATCCTCCTAGCGTTATTCTCGGTAATGCCCCTATATAAAGGAGCCTGGGGTACGCTTCGACACCTAATCCCAAGATTTGGCATAGGCACTAGTTTTACGAAAGCGACTACCATCTGACCTTCCAACCCAGAGGGAAAACTAGACCTTACAGGGATAAGACCGGTTTCCTGACGATGTTTTCCTTCACCGAAAAGCTAACGGTAAATATTCCGTACATAAGTTCCAAAAAACTTATTGGTACGAGCCGGGATTCGAACCCACGACAGCCGCTTGACAGCCGCATGCCTGAACCACTAGGCTACCGTCGCTAAAATTAAAAACCATATGTCAAACAAAATAATTAAAATGAAATGTCAGACAAATAAAATAGGTACCTACATACCTACTCGTGCGATTTACCTTGCTATCACATGTCTGTCACAACAATGCCGGATGTATCGGCAATCTACTTTATCGGCTAACATAGACCGTTCTGGTGTTTTGGCTGGCACGCAGTCTGCGCACGAGCGACTGACTGAACTGAACTGACCTTCCAACCCACACATATCAGTCGGTTCAGCAAAAACAAGTACGCCATATTTTGAGACCAGACTCCAAATTCTTTAAATTCATTTCTAATTAGGTACGCCGAGATCTTTTTCTTCGTCTGGCTGTACCAACATTACAAATGGAATTTACCTATAGCTAAGTCAGATATTTACAACATACCTACTCCTTATAAATATATGGGAATGAGCGCAGGGAGCTGGATTTAGCACCTGGTCGTTTTAATGGCGCGTTTATTACGTTCCAATCGTAATACATATGTGCTTATTCTGACTACATCTATTGGTTTCCAATAAAATTTACATTTGTCATGCCTCGCTTGCACGCGCGCCTATGCTGACGTGTCAAAGTGAGTGCAACTTAAATGAATCCGATTTCAATCCGATACGCTTAGACTAAACCCCTCCCTGATTAGACCCTCTTTATCGATATTAATGTCGTGTAGCAAGGTACAGTATAAAGTAATGATGACAATTTTTATGATTCCATTGATTATAAGGGCGGGTAACAAACAAGCGACACTAGCTACAAATGGGTTAGGCTCGTGAAACACACTTTCCCGAAAGGTGCACTTTCCGCAAAATGTACACTTTCCCAATTTGGAAACTTTCCCGAAATGTGCACTCTTTCAAACAGTGCACTTTTCCAAAACGCACGCTTTCCGAAAATGTACACTTTCCCATTTAGGGCACGTTCTCAAAAGGTACACATTTACGCTTATAATTTCGGTCTTTCTGTCCGTCTGTCCGTCTATCTGTCCGTCCGTCCATCTGTCCGTCTGTTTGCATTTGCCCTATTTCATAGAAACCCTTAGTACTATAAACAGGGACACCCCTACCCCTAAAGTGTACTTTCCGGGAAAATATACCTTCTGCGAAAGTGCACATTCTGGGAAAGTGCACATTGACAAAGTTTACATATATAGAGAAGTGCACTTTTAGAGACAGTGTACTTTATTATAATTTCGTTTACATACGAATTTAGGCCCGGACGTGCAAACTTTAGCTCTCTGAGAATGGCCGAAAACATGTATGACTAAATGATGCCACATGTCTCGTACTGTTGTCACATGACGTAAATATACCGACGAAGATTTTTTTTTAACTTCCGGCCAATTTTATTGTTTTATTTTATTTTTTTCTTGCTCAGAACAACTTTCTCGCAGCGCGTTGCATGCGATAGAAAGGGATGCCACGTTTGGGCACGTTCGGCATATCTAAATAGGGAATTTGTTAACAGAGAACCTTCTGTACGTTACCAGAGCTATGCAAGGTGCAAAGTGCAAGAAACTATGCTTCTGCGTTTCTTCCTATTGGATACTATCCGAACTCATCGCTTCGCTACCTCAGCTCTGAATACTCACCCTTATTCAAGTAGGTATTGAGCCAATGTTTTCAATTTGTCGCAGACTTGTTTTTAACCGACTTGGAAAAAGAAGGAGGTTCTCAATTTGTCGGAGTCTTTTGTTTTTTAGGGTTCCGTACCTCAAAAGGAAAAAACGGAACCCTTATAGGATCACTTTGTTGTCCGTCTGTCTGTCTGTCTGTCTGTCAAGACTATTTTTCTCAGGAACGCGTGGAGGTATCAAGCTGAAATGTATATCAAATACTCAGGTCTATTGTCCCCTAGAGCTGTCAAAAAATCAAACTTAAAAAGCAACGCAATCAAAAGATACAGTCATTTATGCTGCAAATTTTAGAGTTTTTCGACACTCGCAAAACCTACGGGGTACTTCCCGTAAACTCAGAAACTTGATATTTGGCACGAAGCAACGTCATATAGCACAGACAAAGGAAAAATTACGAAAAGTAGACATTTTTAGTAAAATCATAAAAAAAAAATTAACATTTTAAATTTAATACCTTTTTCCTCGTAAACGTGTGGAGTTATTAAATTGAAATTCATAACAAATAATCAGGGCTAAAGAACCTTTCAGATGTAGTAAAACCAAACTTTTATGTCAACGCAATCAAAAGAAATAGCAATTTAAGTCGCATATTTTGAAACCGCAAGTCTCAACTCGCAAGAAACTCAAAACCTAAAGGGTACTTCCCGTTAACACAGAAACTTGAAACTTGGCATGAAGAAACTTCATGTAGCACAGATTAAGGAAAAATTACGAAAAGTAGACATTTTTAGTAATATCATACATTTTTTTTTCAATTTTTAAACTTACTACCTTTTTCCTCGTAAACGCGTCGAGGTATTAAATTGAAATTCATATCAAATACTCAGGTCTATAATACCTTTCAGCTGCAGCAAAACGAAACTTTTATGTCCACGCAATCATAAGAAATAGCAATATAAGTAGCATAATTTAAAACTGAGAAGGTAATATGGCTGTCGGTCGTATGACTTCTATGGATGTAGAGTTAATACATTCTAGATGTTACAGTATTGCTACTTTACCTTTTAAGGCAGATGGAGCGATAAAACTTACTACAACTGTTGCTTGTTATAGGTTTGAACGAAACCCTCGGTGCGCGAGTCCGACTCGCACTTGGCCGGTTTTTATGTATGTTCCCCGATTAGTCGAATACGCCTGGACCGACTTCGAAATTTCTTTTGTTTTTTTGAAGGATACGCTTCCCTGGTGTTCTTCCGGTCAGGATCTGATGATGGGATGAGGGAACTCGTCAAATATGGCGAAGTAGGTACCTACTGAATTGAAGTCGGTTAAAACTTTGTTTTTAAAGTAAATTAAGTATAGTATTCTGCAATATATACTTCGAATCTCTCTATTTCCATATTTATCGCAGCAAAATCCTTTCTTCTGTTCTCGCTCGTTATCCCTGCAAATCGCTGGGGTTGCCACCTGCCGTCACGCCCACTCGTGTCGTATCATACGCAGAACAGCGATGACAGAAAGTGCGGTTGTGGTGAGATGCGTAGCGTGACTACATGTGTACAGGTGCCCTTGACTGTACTATTGTTTATTCTGTGGTATGGTTGAGATTACGCTACGCTACGCTTTAACGAATTAGGTGAACTGATCTTGCATTCTGTGGGTAAGAATTTTCATTCAGTAGTTTTTAGGGTTCCGTAGCCAAATGGGAAAAAACGGAACCCTTATGGATTCGTCATGTCTGTCTGTCCGTATGTCACAGGCATTTTACTCGAAAACTATAAGATGTATTTGAATAAAAATTTGAGGATAGGTGTATTTTGTTAGCCGCTACATAGTTTTGTAATTAAATTACTAATATATTTTTTTTAAGGGTGCAGAGCCCGGGTCGCAAAATATTTTATTACGGTACCGGCCATGAAAAACGTTGAAAAACACTGGTTTAAATAAATAAAATGACCAAGTTATTTCAAGCTGTGACTAGGGTGAGCTACACACCAGATATAGGCACATATCGCCGAATACCGCCGCTGCTGTAGACAAGTTATGTGATACAGTTGAATGTTACGGCCATTACTGAGTCGAATATTACTAGAACTCAGGCCCCGTAGCATGGATGGCGTTATCACGCGATAAGTGATAGGATAGGCGCGTCGTCTCGTTCTATCGAACGGTGTCAGCCAGGGACGGAAGCTCTATCCTGTCACTTATCGCGTGATAACGCCATCCATGCTACGGGGCCAGGTGAGAAGGAACGTTTCACGTTGTGACATTAAAACATTCTCCAGAATATTGATATTATTAAGCGAGCGAGCGAAGCGAACGAAGTTCTTTGTTTCAGTTTGGGCCAAAATTTTTTCGTATGTCCAGTCAGATGTCTTGCTGTCCGGCTGTTCTCCTAGGTCGCATTTCTCAATAAATTCTCGTGAAATTTTGTAAGCAGGTCGTTCGTTAATTATATCGAAATAAAATCGGCCAAGTGCGAATCGGACTCGCGCACGAAGGGTTCCGTCATCTATAAAAACAGTTAAAAAAAAAGTTTGTTGTATGGGAGGCCCCCTTAAATATTTATTTTATTTTGTTATTAGTATTTGAAAATTTCAACTGTCTAGCTATCGCGGTTCTTGAGATACAGCCTGGTGACAGACAGACTGACGGACAGCGAAGTCTTAGTAATAGGGTCCCGTTTTTACCCTTTGGGTACGGAACCCTTAAAAGCACTGATTCACTTTATGGAAATTTATAGCCATCGCCAAGGCAAACACAACAAGAACATCTCCACATTTTTTTCCACTTTACCACATGAACTGCTTTCCGAGAGCAGATACTCTAAAATGGTTCGCCATATTCACTAACATTTTAACAGTAATATAACGCTTTAGATTGAAATCACGATCGGCAGCGTTTTTGGACTCCTATAGACACGTAAGCCTCCATAGACTACGGTATCTGCTTACCATAAAACAGGCTGTAGGCTCGTTGGCAACTGTCGTAGTATTAAAAAGACCGCGTATTAGCATATTCAATTTATACTGCAGCCTTTTAGAAGTCGCTTTAAATGGAGATTACACTTGAAAGGGACCGTTTTAAGCGATGCATTCTCATTAAGAGGGAAGTAAACTAAATATTTTCCAATCTCAATATTTTTTAGTACGTTATTGACACAATGAAAGAGTAGGTTTTCCTTTTTTTCAAAATTTGCAATAAATTAAAATTTATAGGTAACGTCTTTTTTTTAAGTGAAACCTATATACCTAGATATTATTATACTGAAGCGATCGACAAAATCAAAGTGATTCGTTAAGATTTAGTTACTGGAAAACGTTTTCTCCCGAAATGGAAATTTCATTTAGAAATTACCTTCTCAGTCGCGAGCTGCTAGCTATACTTCCTTTTTAAAACTTTCTCAATGGAAATTAAAAGCACCACCGCAGAGACGGTATGTGTGTAAATATTAATTAAGTTTGTCAACATGGTCCCCTGCCTACATCGTTGGAAATTAGGGGGTTTGGTGCACGGGGAGGTTAAGGTTTAACTTGATTCGAGTCGACCACGCCCCCTACACAGAGACACGCTGATACCTTCCGCGCACGAGAAAAAGAGCAGCAACACTCTTCGGGAATGACTTTCTTGGACAAATTTCGATAAATACCTAACTTAGTGAAGTTTTATTTATATTTCATTAAGTGAGATTTTAGATGAGATAAAATAATACCCTTTTCACGAAACAAATTATTTAATTAAATATTATTGTTACGTGTTATTTTTAACGAGGAAGTTACCCCGATCATTTTTATAAACGATATGATACACATATGATTGAGATAAAATAATAGTGTTAACTCGATTCTGGCGTAAAATATTGTATTGTCTGAGTAGGCTGAGTACAAACAGGAAAATAAACACCCAACTTTGGATTATTTGTCTATCGAGGAAATTTTAGGCAATCATGTATCCATTAAATCAGATACACAATCATATAGTCAAGAATCATATATCTGAAAATCAGACCTTATTGTTTCTTAATCTAGTAGAGCGAATATCCAACAGCCTATAGTCTCTACCCTAGTCTCACCTGATGGCAAGCGACGACAGAGCCCTTGACAGTTTATCTTATTTGCATTAAAGTTAACTGGTAGAAAATAAAATATTATAATAAAACTTCAAAACCAATAAGCTTTTCGGAAATTACGGAATATCATAATATCATAAACTACATACATAATCCTTTAGAGATTTAATTTATCTGAAATCATTAATTTATGTTTCTGCAATCTATACTTATATTAAAAAGAAAAAGAGAAAAAAAAAAAAAAAAAAAAAAAAAAAAAAAAAAAAAAAAAAGAGGAAAAGTCTGTTAGATTGTAGCTTTGAATATTTTCATGTTTTGGCTAATCTCTTATCCGATTTCAAAAATCTTTCACCTGTGTGAGGAATAAACTTCCTGGATCGTTAGAGGCTATATTTTGCCCCGCTGGTTTGCCTGTGTACTTTGCAATACGCCCGCGAAGCTGCACGGGGAGCTAGCATAACCATAGATTTATTCACTATCGGATAAAACGGATAGCGAATGTTCCAACGGGTCTATTACGCATATACTTTCCTCTCCCGCTGTCGCATAATTATTCATGAAGGGTCGTTTATTTGCTACCAGCTTCTTTACTGCACAGTTATTATATTAGCTAAAACAGTATCTCAGCTAGTCTCTTAACGCATTCAAAGTCAATTACTCATACATGAGTTATGCATTAACGAGCGATTCCGCTACGAAGCGGAAAAATTCTGCTCCGCGCGACAGTAGCGTTTGTGCGTAGTAGATTATGCATAGATAGGCAAACTAAGTTTGCCTATCTATGCAAACTAAGTTTGCCTATGGCGCGAGGTTCCAAAGAGGCGGATTTTTTTTTTGTTATAATTTTTAATCTATGGCAGATGGAGGGTGCCGATGAGGTGCTTGCCTAGGGCGCTCTTGAATTTTAATCGGCCTTTGGTAAAGACTTTTTGGACCTGCGCTCCATTAAAAACCATTTATTGCTTCGGTTGGAAGGGTCCGGCGACTTTGAGAGGCAGTAGTAACGGAAAAACTCCGGGATGTAAATTCTTTGCGCTCTGCTGGAATAAAATGTCTCCGAAGTATATTCCCAATGGGCCCTAACATACTGTTACGAGGTGCCATCGTTCCATTTATATATAAAAAGACAAAATCACTAGGGAACAGATTGCTGTGTTTTGCGGCATTTACGAGTTGCCATAAAATCAAGAGTTTATACAAAGATATGTATACATTTTTCGCCTTATTACAAAGAGATAAGGTGCAAATTGTAAACATGATCTTTGACGTTGCCTGTACAGACAGAGACAAATTAGCCATAAGCCCGGTTTGGCTTAAATGGCCTTACCGTCCTAGGGAAGTAATCTCATGTCCTGTTTTGTTTATCTTTTATGGCGTTTTCGAAAAACTTGAACTAGGTAATGATTTTCTTTTGTTATTACGGTTTTATCTGTTTAGCATTTTACAGTACTGTGTTGCAAATGTGTTTTGAAATGAGAAAACGTGCTTTAGAGTTTTAGTGCAGCGTTAGTTTTTACTTTGTAATCTTTTTTTACGAGCTGGTAATAAAATGTAATTATATAAGAAATAAGAAAGATTACCACAAACGACGATTTTACGAGTAACATTTGTAAATTTGTGTTTTAGTATATACATTTCTCTCTATATTTCCTCTCGCATAATTTCACGATTTGTAAATTACATTTTACAACTTTTAACAAAAGCAATGTTGTGTACTTTTGTAATTTTCTTGCAGTATAGTTACTTTCAGGGATTTTTTTCCAAAACAAATATTTTTCGTTACACATTTTCCAACACTCCCATGATACAAACTGTTGTTGTCAAACGTTGTCATATCTATGATTTCAAGCAAATTACCTCTTTTATTTTAGATAAGTACCTAAGTAAACAAAAGGAGACTGGGCACTTCTGGACCAAAGGTTGAAAAATAAAACTAGCGGCCACTTCGGAATCTAATTTTAAATGAAAACTATGAATATGTGCTTCATATATTCTTATGAGTATAACTCTCAGATGTGAATATTTAAGAAAGATTGCGAGTAGTTGGTTGTGTACTGTGCGCTTGCGTTATTTTATCTTCTATTCTCCTGTTATTTAATAAATCATAACTCTGAAACAATCCATGACATGGAAGTTAGGTTTTCAAAAAATGAAAGTACATATCACTAGCATTAAATACAGCCTACTTCCAGAAGTGGCCGCCATTTTTTTTTTCTTGGTCCAAGCTCCATACATTTTTGCCCACTCTCCTTTATAATGACTTTTACTAAGAAATTCTAAAAGTAATAATGAAAACTTTGTAATATATGTATGTAATAACCACCGCGAGCCCCGATTCGCTGGTCGTTACAGCGCTAGAAGTTTTCAGGAAGTCTATTTGATAGTCGTCATTTTGCATTCCAAATCAGTCAGTCTAGCGCGCTCGCATTTTCATTAGTGTTTTTTAAGTCATCATTAGACTTGGGACTTTGGTAGCATACCGCGATTCTAGAAACCAAGGAGTAGTATTTAAATAAAATTTGAAAAGTGATAGTCAACGACATTACGGAGATAGCCGCCCCTTGCGTAGCCTACTTACAATCTTTCGTACCCCGAGTGGCGCTATCGACCAGCGAAAACGGTTGCCCGAATGAGACCCTATGGTTGATAGAGTCTCATCAACCGTTGCAACCGTTTTTACGCCGGTTTTTCTCGTGCCTGAGGTTTTCTTTCCAAACCGGTAGTTTATCGACATTCATGTTCTTCTTCTTCGTCGATCCCGCACTGCTGAGGATCGTGACTCCGCAGACTGTCAACAGCACGCCGCCATCGGTTATGGTCAGTGGCCCGGTGCAATGCAACGTTAACACGTATATCCAGATGTTCTGCGTATATCTGGTCGGACCATCGCTCGGGACTACTAGTCGTTCAAGATTTCCATCGCTCCTGCGAGCAATATGGCTGGAGTATTAAAATATTATCATCATCATCATAATATCAGCCGAAAGACGTCCACTGCTGGGCATAGGCCTCCCCTAAAGAGTGCCACAATGACCGATCCTGCGCCACCCGCATCCAGCGGACTTTCGCGACCGTCGGGGGCCTACCCACGCTGCGCCTTCCAGGACGTGGTCGCCACTCTAGAACTTTCAGTACTATAATATTACTACAGTACTTTATACACGATTTGTACGTGCAATATGCCCCGCCCACTGCCACTTAAGTTTAGCGATTCGGAGGGGTATATCGGTTACCTTGGTTCTGCTGCGGATAGCCTCATTTCTGATGCGATTTCAAAATATTGATGCTTGTTATATGCCTATGTTGAAGAAAGACTTTGACTTTGAAATGTGATTGCGACGTGACAGACATGGACCGAATTGAGGCCCTGCCGTAGCACGCAAAGTGCTCTCGAACTTTGATTCTAATGTAGCAGAAGTAATACCTATGCGCTGACAGGAGAATCGATAAATACTGTGTGGGCGTTACTAGTGATTTTAGTCGACACATAATTTATTTCAGTATTATACTATGGCAGTTTGCTGGATTGAAGCTCAACAGTTTCTGATAGCTACGACTGAATAATTTATCTATGTATGTTCTTTGCAAGTTTTTTACTCCTAGTATATTTTAGACAGTGGGTCTTTCATATGATAATGTAAAAATACTTTATTTATTAAGTTTTGGGTGGCAAACACCCAAACTACTAATCCAATTTCAAAACGCACGCGGAGCCTTGGGAACTACAAGTAATTTATAAAACCAAGTTGAAACGCCACTTTATACGGCATTTTTCATGTAAATCAGGTATTAGGTACAATTTAAGATCTTCAGAATTTTGAATAAATGATTTGGATGTTTTTTTTGTACGCTCCTGGTTATTTTTATACATCAGACCAAAAATTACTTTTTTTCGACGAGAGGTTTAACATAGGGTAGTGGCCATGCCTATGAAGCTGGCGGTCCTGGGTTTAAATCCAGGTAAGAGCAAATATTTGTGTGGTGAGCATGAATATTGGTGAGGTGTTTTGTATGTATTTATATTTGCCTTTTCAATATATCGTCTTCTAGTTCCCGCCAAGCCTTCTTAAGCTTACTGTGGGGCTCGATCGATTTGTGTAGGATTGAACGCCAAATCGATGTAGCGTAATATTTATTTATGCTAAAACAGTACCATCTATAACCATAGCACAACACTAGCGCTTCTAAACTAGCGACTACGTGCCCTGTCGCTTCGGCCCCGAGGATTTACTGCAAATTGTACCCCCTATTTCCTTCCGTTTGCTTGCAAAACACCTCCGAATGCAAGTTCTTGTGTAACTTAGAGTTGCGAATTATAAATTATACTAAGTCGCTTCCATTAAGCTCATTTCATTCCACAGACCAATCCGTACCTTTTGGCCTACGGCCTTCTACCGCACGGTCCTTCGTCCCTTTTTCCTTCCCGCGTCCACATTTCTGGTCCTTCGAACCGGATCACGGACCGTAGGCCGAAAGGTATCACACTGGCGCCGCAACCCGCTGCGGTTTGCGGGGACAGTTTTCTCGTTCTGTGCAAGTACCTCAGTTTGTTTGGTATACATGGGTCAATAAACAATTTCTTGTTGTTATACTGTCCCGTTAGCGATTAGAAAAAAAAACAGAGTTTCTTGGAAAAATGTTACAATACAGACTTCTAAAGTGCCTAGAAGATGGTCCATACATACCTACACCCCACATTTTGATGATATAAAACCCATAAAAACTAACCCTAAACCCTAAAAACCCTGACTCGGGAGACGCAACAATGGCAACTAGTGACAGAAAATAGTTGATCCACCCACATAATGGGATCCGCCATATAAAATAAATAAATAAATAAATAAATATTAGGGGACAATCTTACACAAATCGACCTAGTCCCATAGTAAGCCCATATATCTAGGCCAGAAACTAGTTTCAGTAACAATGTTAAAACGGTTTCTCTCTCTAGCAAGCAATATTAAAACGGTTGTAACTGCATAATTTTATGAGGTAGCTATCTGAATAGGATTTTCGTCACTAGTCTTTTTTTTTCCTTCTTTCTTTTGGAGTAGGTAATAATTAATTTTGAGTCCACAACTCTATCATGGCAGCCTTCGCCAATCAAGTCGACTTAGGTGCCGGATACATGTTATACAATCTACTACTGTGTATATATGTAAACACTAGCTGATGCCCGCGGCTTCGCCCGCGTGGTTATAGGAAAATGTAACATATTGAATTTTCCCGTGGGAATTAGATGTTTTCCCGCTGGAAAAAGTAGCCTATGTCACTCTCCAGGTTCTAAACTATCTACATACAAAAAATCACATCAATACGACGCTCCGTTGCGACGTGAAAGAAGGACAAACATACACCCACACACACACACACACACTTTCGCATTTATAATATTAGTAAGCATGTATCAATTTTTTCACCTTTTAGATTGTGCACTGTACCCGTGGGTACCGTTAATTTAGTCATAATTGATTGAATAAATTGCACGTACATAAATAACGAAAGAAGCAATCTGATGGCCTATATATGTCTCTTAAACCTAGATCAGATACCTAAACACAACACCAAACGGTCCTTCGATCCGGATTTCAAGTGAAGTGGTACAGTCAGCAGCAAAATTTGCTACGCGGGCCAAGTGCTCAAAATGACCTACACACGACTCTAATGTCTAGAGGATAAGGACTCTCTAGATCAATTTGAGCCTGTTATTTTGCGTAGCTATTTCTGCTGCTGACTGTACAAGAAATATTTTTCTGGCGGTAATATTAATAACGTGTGCGTGTGCCTTTCCACTCACACTTAAACATGATTAACAACTTGGAAAACTTGAAAAACCCCCGACATTTCAAAGTTCAATATCTCAAAACCGGCTGAACCGATTTTGGTGAAACGTAGCTAAGAACCATCTCGACATGATTAACAACTTGGAAAACTTGAAAAACCCCCGACATTTCAAAGTTCAATATCTCAAAACCGGCTGAACCGATTTTGTTGAAACGTAGCTAAGAACCATCTCGATTACGATTGCATTAAAAATGGTCCATTCGTTTAGGAGCTACGATGGCACAGACAGACACACAGACACGTCAAACTTACATAACCCCTCTTTTTGAGTAGGGGGTGCGAAAAAAAAGCGATGTAACTGTATGTGATACATACATTCAGTTTGACATACTAAAAGTAGGTATTGTACCTATAAGATACAAATCGGGCGAAACGTCAGAATTATTCCTCTCTGCTACAAATATGACTGATTAGTGATTAGCCGTTTTAATTTATTTGGACTATCTACTCGTACATACAATGTTTTTGACCTTAACTGTTACTAGCACAGACTAGCACCTATTTTGACATGGAACTCATGATTGCGCAACAAAACTACTAATAAATAATACTCCTTTCCACATTTTACGGATATCACATAAATAATAAGCACCCGAAGTCCCAACATAATCAGCATTTTCTTGTATTTCTCGAGAATGTCCACGGATCCGAGTTCCTCAATAAATTATTGTTGCCGTCTGCTTATTGTAATGTTGTCTTCAAAGTATTGTAACAAGACTGGGGTTCTATGCGACCTTGCACATTACATTGGAATCGAATATAAACTTTCATGTTTTTCACACAATATTTTTGAGATTAATTCCTTTTTACGAATAAATATATGATATTTAGATAATTGACAAATACCAATAACTCGAAAACCATGCAACTTTTACTGGGGTCATGTTAGGTTCGTGCAGGTATTCTTAAGCTGACCTACCTTCGGTGTCAATGTGACGTGCCATTTAAGGGACAGGACAGCCTGTATATACCCATGCCGAATTACAGTTTCCTAGTAGTTGGGGGTTACTGAGCTAAGCCGGCGAAACTATAAGGATTCCTTGTTGACTACGGAACCCTAAAAAATGTATGACTATTGACTAGTGTAATTTGAATTTAAAAAAAACGGTCAAGTGAGGGTTATGATGAAATAGTAGATTGTATGACAAGGGGCTAAAATAAGCCATATTACCAAGAGATGGTTATTTTCCCGAGCGAAGTAAGGGAAAATTGTTCGAGTGAATTATGGCTTTTAGACCAGAGTTATACACTCTACTTTTCACTTAGACTGCGAGAAAAAATTGAAAACAAAGATTATTATCCATCCACAATCAATAATAAATTCCACAGCGAAAAGATTGTTCAATTTGGCGGCATGATTTTTTTAATAAACTGTTAGACACAGATACAAAATATTGACACCACGAATAAACGCTACTTACCGTATAAAGCCGGGTCCAAACCAAACGGCCGAGCGCTGCGGACAGCATACGCTGCATAAGATAAAGCGAGATAGACAGCAGTCTATCCCGCTCAATCTAATAGCTTATGTCATGTTTGCAGGCCACCCCGCTTGAACGTTTGGACGAAGCTATAAACGGCCAAAGGCGTTTTTTTTTTTTTATGATTGTGAATTCGGGAATAAAAAACGCCTAATATTTGAAATTTATTCTGTTTCCTGATTGGTTGATTTTAATAGCTGTATTCTGATTAGTTGATAGCAAATACAAATGGTTTTTTAAACAGTTGTGATTGGTGGATTAATACGTTGAAGTGTTTTGATTGGTCAAATTAAAATGTTTTAAACTCAAATATGTTTATACATATTTTCCCTAGGGGCTAAATGTCCTACTTTAGCCCCGCTATCTAAGCCTAATATAACACGCCTTTCGAGCATGAGAAGTGAAAAAATATTATAAAACGAAATAATTATTAGTTTAAGAGAAATGTATGATTATTGTCATTACTAGCTTCTGCCCGCGACTTCGTCCGCGTGGAACCCTTTTATATCTCAGCTCCTTACAAACTTTCGCCCCCTATTTCGCCCCCTTAGACGATGATTCCCGGAACGAAAATGTATTATGTACTCGTATGTAATTCCAGGTTATACACTATATATATATATATATATACCAAAATTAATTATCTCAAACATGCAATGCAATATTGACGTTATGTTCTTCATAATCTCTGCACAGTTTATTAAGAGTTTTAGGCCCGATCTATTCATTAGGTCAAATAATAACTTGTTTTTGTGAGCCTCATACATAATAAATAAATAAATAAATAATGGGCTTCGAAGTGTCACGTTTCGGGCGCAGCGAGACGAGAGATCCGTATTGGCATTTTATACAAAATTGGAGGCAAGATGGTCTTTTTTAATTTCCATTCCCCATTTATTTGTGGCACAGCATCACGGCGTTAAGCCGTGAAAGAAACTATAAGGAATATTGGCTTTTTGATAAGCAAACAGGTATTTTTCATCTCTTTCCCTTATATATAAAAGTTATTATTTTTAGTTGAAAAAACATATTTTAAGCGATTCCACCAAGTGCATTGCGATTAAATCCAAATTAATCCTCCTAATGGATCCTTTATTTCGCTAAGATCCCATACCATAGACATATAAGTATACAAAAATGTGTATAGCAACAGTTTGAAGTAGTTTGATTCACGCATGTAGTATTATTCAATAACATGTTTACTATATTGCACATTTGAGTAAATGCCGATGATAAATTATACAAAAGTCCGCTTCTCTACAATATCGGCTTGACTATTTATGTAAATTACTCTGCTGTTATCGAATTTAAACTTTCGTGAGACATGTTGAAATAATACTTACAATTACACGGTTCAACTCACGTATTCTATGTCACTACGGGCGACATGTTTCGAACTCTTCGGGAGTTCTTCTTCAGGATGAGTGTTTTCGCGGCGGTGTCGCTTGTATCACTGCCCGCGCTCGCTCCGAACGCCGAGCGGCGCGTGACGCACGCGCCGACAGGGCGGGGGGAGGGGGGCAGTCTAGCGCTGGAGTAGTTGAGTGAGATTGCGGCAGGAGGTCATCTCCTCCGATAGACGACACGCACACTGAACTCACTGTGTCCACGGGGTTGTCACAACACACTGTCCACTTCAATTTAGGAATGATAGTTTTCCATGCTGGCGGTAACATCCAACCACCATCCCGATTAAAATTTGGGCGGTGCCCAATTTCAATCGCCTCGCGAATCTTGCGTGGCACATAACCTTTCTCCCGTACTAGCAATTTCGCCTTGTCGAAACGAATGAAATGTGACGCGCCTGTATCGCACGCATGTTCTGCTACCGCCGAGTTCCTAACATCCATCTTCTTCACGCTGCGTATGTGTTCCAGCAATCTCGTGGAGACGTTCCGCCCAGTTTCCCCGACGTACGCCTTACCACAATCACAGGGAATCTCGTACACCCCCGGGCTACCCAGCGGGTCTCGGTCCTTAGGAGAGCGCAACATCTGCCTCATCTTGGTATGAGGGCGGAAAATTGTCCTAATGCTCAACCTCCGGCGTAATAGGCCCGAAACAGAGCGTAGGCGTAGAGTTCGAAACATGTCGCCCGTAGTGACATAGAATACGTGAGTTGAACCGTGTAATTGTTAGTATTACTCTGCTGTTGTCTTTCTTTCGCACTAGGATTTTATCCACAAATACGAATAATGCAGATCATTTTTACAAGCTTTTATTTAACTTGCCCTGTTAGTATATTAGTATGGGACAAATCTTGCAAGTTAAATTTGACCCACTTCCCGGTCTGCCCTTGTAGTGAAGAATGCAGTAATTGCAAAAACAGAGTTTCGAGAAAAAGGTGATTGAAGGTTTTTGTGAAATTTTAAAAAGGAGATAAAATTATAAAAAAAATATTTTTACAAAAAAATGAATTAGTACTTTCCATCATATTGTTTAGTTATTGATTACTGTGTGACAATTTGGTTTTAAAGTCGAGTACTGCAGTATAATTCCTTGTATATTAGTATAAAGAGGATGCTAAAAATACATAATTATTATTAATGCAGTACATATATGTGTCGAATAATGCATTTATATCTTGGTTTCCCATAGAACTGCATTTCATTTAAGTAAGATAATTTTAATTAATTAATATTTATGGTTGAAATGCAGCAAACACATAAGACAGACATAATTGTGTATACATACAATCAGATATATAAATGTTTATAGAAAAAAAACAAAAGCTAATGTCAAAATAACCGCTCAATACTTTATTTATACAGGAAATTGCGATTTAGTTGGTAGGTATAGGTATACGTATAATAATAACCCAAATTACTTTATGATTTTTTTTTTCAATGAAAATATCGCTAATTCTTAATTCTTAGCTTATTAATACTTATTCGCAAAATTCATTTATAAGTAATGTACTCATGCATAGTTCAAAAATACATACTTCACTTACCTAGGTGACAATTAAATAATTTCCACCATATAATGAAGCATCACAACAAAGTTACCTCCCCGATAAGTGATAATCACAGAATGATTTACTAGTGTTACGTGTTTCGACCCAAGCGGCAAGCCGAGCCTGTGGCTATATTGAGGTAAAACGCAGCAAATGCACTTGCTGCGTTTCACCTTAGTATAGCGCGGTAGATACATTTCATAACGTTGTTTCAACATGCAGTAACCCACTATATACTGCATTTTACTTTAGTATGATGTAAATGCTGCGTTTTATTTTTGTATCTTAATTGTTTTTTGATCAAATGTACTGCATTTTTATCAACAAAATTTATGTGTTAACGGCCATTAAAAAAAAAAAAAAAAAAACAGATATTTATTCACTTATGCTATTTTTCATAAAAAGTCAAAATCGTAATTTTGTCGATTACTGCGTTCCACTACGAGGGCAGCGGCGGTGACCGATTGAGCTGAAATTTTGGGTATAAGTATAGTTTGGATGACAATTCAATATTATGGTACCATCGAGCTGATCTGATGATGGAGACAGAAGGTGGCCATGGGAATTCAGTACTTAACCGACGTAACCCCGTTGAGTTTGGGTTCGTTAGAATCGTCTCAATGAGTAGCTGATGATGGTATAGGTACAGAAAAGTACAGTCGGCAATAAAAGCTTGTAAGTACCAAAAATGTTTTTTTTGACAGAAAGTTATTAATTTCCCTGGCCTCTTTTAGGAGAAGTTTATTGTCGGGGTTCGATCGCCGACGTACACGCTGGAGGCTGGCCCCCCGGAGCTCTGCAGTGGTGATTCCACATCTAGCCCGAACAGCTGATAACATGTAGCCATTATATTGATGTTCAGAGATGCTTTCAATGCTTTTAACGCTCACTCGGGGTAAATACAATTTCAGCTCGCAGGCTACAGAGGCTATGATAGTCACAAAAGGTCTTAGCAGCACGCCGCTTCTTGTCCTGCAAATTAAAACTACGAGTATTTACTGTCTTTCAGCACAAATGGAAAATTGCAAACTCGAAATTACCAAAAAAAAATCGGGCTTAAAGCAATAGTGTTATACTTGATCGGTTGAATGAAACATATGGAATTACGTAATACACTACAAAAATGTGAAATACGTCCTATATTCAAATTATTTACTTACATAATATGTAGTTGATTTTCATATTAAATTTTGTTTTTTATTTGAATTACACAACATTAAGTTTGCACGTATTTAAATATGAACCTATTTTATACTGGTCAGTTTCATTTGGGCTAGATTCATTTTGAACAAGATAAAATCCTACTATCCTAAAAAAAAATGGATGTTTAGATGTTTGTTACTCAATCACGCTTAAACGGCTCAACGGATTTGGATGAAATTTTGCACATTGGATTCAAATTAAGGATAGTTTTTATCCCGGGTCCACGCAGACGAAGTCGCGGGCGGACGCTAGTTGGTCATAAAAAAGTAGGTGTAGACACAACTACATTTTCACAAAATTCACTTTTAATGGTATTAGGTACTTTTGGTCCAATTTCAAAAATGGTAATTTCGTGTTGACGGTTTTATTTGTGCCGAATGCCATTGAATTCAAAGAAACTTATGAATAGTAACAAAATTAAAACACAAAAAAAAAAAAAAAAAACTTAATTAAAATCTAAATGAATATAGCAAACAGATTAGGAAAGCCAAGAGAGCGTCGTGGAGGAAGTTCTGTGAGGAAGTAAACAATACGCCTCAAGCAAGACTCCATAGACTACTCTCTAAAGCAAAGCCTAATCAGATTGGCCTCCTAAGAAGGCAGGATGGAACCTTCACAACTAACGAATCGGAGACCTTGGAACTATTGGCCAATACTCACTTCCCGGGGTCCACCGAGATTAGGGGACCTAGCGCCGAATATGGCATGCACAGGCCCCGATCGGAGGACTGGAGGCAAGCTGCCTTGGTCATCAGACCGGGTATAGTGAGGTGGGCCATAGAGTCGTTCAAGCCGTACAAGACGGCGGGACTGGACGGAATAAGCCCGGTGCTACTGCAACGTGGAGCTGACGTCCTTATCCCTCATCTGGTAAAAATTTTCAGGGCGAGTTACGCCTGGGGATCCTTACCTGAAATGTGGAACAACGTGAAAATCCTATTCATTCCAAAGGCGGGTGAGAAGGACTATGCCCAGGCCAAGTCCTTCAGACCCATCAGCCTTTCATCGTTCTTGTTGAAGACCATGGAAAAGGTTCTGGACAAATACATCAGGGAGAGCTGCCTCGGAAACAAGCCTATCCATGACACGACAGTCAGCACGCCTATCGGAGCGGCAGATCCACAGAGACCGCTCTGCTTGAGCTTGTTGACAGGGTGGAAAAGGCGCTGGAGGATAAGGAGATAGCTCTATCAGCCTTCCTGGATATTGAGGGTGCTTTTGACAATACACCCATCAGAACACTGGTGGGGGGACTCCGGTCAAAGGGAGTGGACCCTACAACTGTGCGCTGGGTGCAAAGCATGCTCTCAAACAGAGTGGCTAAGCTAGAATTGCTCAATACCACTCGTGACGTAACCACTGCCAGAGGCTGCCCACAGGGGGGGGTACTCTCCCCTCTGCTATGGACTCTTGCAGTGGACGAACTACTGCACAAAATGGCGGAACTACGCATCGACACCCAGGGTTACGCAGACGACCTTGTGGTGACGGTGCGGGGAAACTGCCAAAGTACACTATCGTACCAAATGCAGAGAGCCCTAGACATAATTAACACATGGTGCAGGGAAAACGAATTATCTGTTAATGCTGACAAGACGGTTGTTGTGCCGTTCACAAACAAGAGGAAACTCGACAGTCTGAGACCTCTGTCTATGAACGGCAAAACAATTCCGCTCTCTTCCGAAGTCAAGTATCTGGGCGTTACACTCGACCAGAAATTGACCTGGAATCCGCACGTTTACAGTATTTTACAGAAGGCTAAAGTAGCCCTCTCAATCTGCTGTCGCTAAGCGGGTAACAGATGGGGTCTAAAACCCAGAATTGCCCTGTGGCTATACACGTCCATAGTGAGGCCGATGGTGTCTTATGCCTCTGTGGCCTGGTATAGGAAAACGACACAGAAAACAACAATAGCAAAGCTCAGCAGTCTGCAACGGACGGCTTGCATTATCGTTACTGGAGCCATGTCAACCTCTCCAACAGCTGCCCTCGAAGCCGTGCTGAACCTTCCGCCCCTGAACCTCCATTTGGAAAAGGAGGCGAGGTCCAGCATGCTCAGAATAGCGGCATCAAGGAGAGGAGACTGGCTATCCTCAGCCTTGAGAACACTTAAGGACTCAGTTTACGATATTCCTGTTTTAGGGATGCCTCTAGACACAATGCCCCCAAAACTTTGTACACAGACTAACTACTCAGTGGAACTCCTCAGGAGAGAGGACTGGTTAAACGGCCTCATAAATTGGAAACCAGGCAGCCTAAAGTGGTACACTGATGGCTCCAAATCCGGATCGGAGGTAGGCTGCGGAATATACGGAGAAGCACCCAGGGCATCGATCAGCATGAACCTGGGTAAGCATACCTCTATATTCCAGGCAGAGGTGTACGCCATTCTAGAATGTGCGGCAGCTCCCTCAATCGTACTATTTATATCCATTCGGATAGCCAGGCGGCTCTCTTGGCCCTAACCTCTAACGTCACAACGTCGAGGCTGGTCGAGAACTGCCGGGATTTATTGAATGACCTGGGCACAAAAAACAAGGTAATATTACGTTGGGTCCCAGGGCATGCAGGTATCGAGGGAAACGAGAAGGCCGATGAGCTTGCACGAGCGGGGGCGAAGGGGACGCACTGCGGACCAGAGCCGTTCTGTGGCATCCCCAAAAGTCTAACCAAGCAAACTCTAAAGACCTATTGTTTCTACAAGAGTATCCAAGCCTGGAGAGCTATACCAGGACTGAAACATTCCAAGGCGCTTATTAGAGCCTTTAGCAAAAAGGCGTCTTCCGATGCCTTGGCGCTAAGCAGGAACCGTCTACGCATGTTGGTAAGGGTGCTTACAGGGCATTGTCGCCTAAATAAGCACATGCAAACGTTAGGTCTGTGTGACACAAGGTAGTGCAGACTCTGCCTTGACGCGGAAGAGACGCCTACACACATCCTAATTGATTGCCCCTGCCTTATGCGCAGCCGTAACTCCTTTCTGGGAAAACACATCATGTGCCCGGAGGAGATTAAATTTCTTGAGATCAACAGTATCCTACAATTCTTCGAGTTTGCAGGACTTGACCAAGAATTGTAGTAAGTGGCGATCACAATAGATCAGCGATGGTCGCAGTGATATAAGGGCTCTCTAGTCCGGAAGCCACTACCAGAATAATAATAATAATAATTAAAATCTAACAAAATTAGATCAATTAAATGTATTTAACATTTAAGCGTGAGTAATTTATTATTACAGCTTCAGGGCGTAAATAAAAATCCCATCAAAACATTCCATGTAAAATATAGGCCAAGTCTCGAAACTCTTCCACTGTAAAAAGTTGTGAGATATTTCGTTGAGCCAAGTCAGGCAAAAATTCTGCAACTTGGGAATACTTACGCTGCTCGAAAGCGTAACATGTACGTCAATCATATGTAAGTAGTCGTATAGGTGACAGCACTCCATATCCGACTTATCCGAGCCATTCTCATTCTTGTACAGTACAGTACACTGTCAAAACCGTGGATATCACTACCGTGGATGTAATTTATGACACGCTAATGTAGTGATGAATTTATGTAGTATCTATACAATAAGTCTTAATTAGCGTACGTTTCTTAATAAAAAGTGAAAATCAAAATAAAACGTGAAATCACACACATATGAGTGATATAAAAGGTGACAGTACCTATGCCCAAAAAATTTAATGATCCATCCAAAAGATAACGATTTCTGTTAATTCAGCAGTAACTTAACCGCTCACTTGATTTCGGATTTCCCGTTGAGCGCCCTATTGATACAGTGTATTACGTTATTATTTATAATTAAAAGAATTTAAGGGGTTAAAGTGTGTTGTGGGCGGCGGGCTAGCAACCAACATCACTACGATATCACATTTTGTCGATCTTTTATTATACCCACATTTATGCTAAAAGTGCTAAAAGTGGCGCTGGAACATACGTTTCTTTGTGCTCTGCCTACCCCTTTTGGGAATAAAGGCGTGAATGTATGTATGTATACATGTATGTAAAATAATTTGAAACTACTTTATAGGGTTACAATTTTAATGGTATTTTGACTTCCACTGACGGGTTAAAAAGCTAGCCTAAATTTATTTTAATTTATGTTTCCTTCAGTTGTCTCAAGCTGTAAAACTAACTATCATGATATAATCATTTACGTCACACCTGGCCATAATGCGAGTTATACCGCACCATGGCCTCCCAACTAGAACAACGTATAATTGATACTAAAAAGAACTCATAGATGGCGACACAGGTACCGAGCGAAATATTTGAACCAGTAATCGTGAAGATATAATGATTTTTACACCTTAATAAATTCAACGTACCTTAATTATATCACAAACATACTTCCGCACATACAATAAAGGTATATTTTATAAGTTTAGTAAATGCAATAAAATTGATACTAAATCCATGTAACTCGTACTAAACGAGTGAGCTTTCAAGCTTGCTACGTATTATTGGGTATTGTCACTAGATGGCGCCATCACGGGTCGCGAAAGTTCTATGGAAACACAGGCTCTAAGCATTTGGTTACGTATATTTTTGTGTGATGTGTATATTGTCTCTAAAATACTACTTTTATATCGAAAAAATCAAAAATACTCTATATGTTGCCCGGGAAGTCAACGCCATCTGGTGATATCTCAACGTATTACTATAGGCTGACAGCGTCATAGCCGTGGTAGCTCGGATACTGCATCTACTGGTGTAGCTACGAGACTAAAATTGTATACAGAATTGCCTACATTAGGACGGTACGCTTTTGCTCTATGAGATTGGGTATCTGTACTTGTATTCTTTAATCTGTGACCGCACGCTGCGCGTACGGTAAAACTCGCATTGTCCTCACCTGCGGTTCGGGCCACAAACACCTGCGATCTGGGCCATGCACGAATTCACCGCCTAGGTACGTAATGTACTATTATTTATTTATTTTATTTATTTAGATATACAATTTAACAGCATATGCCAAGGCGATGGTAAACTTAAACTATTTAACATACATATACACAATAAGAAACAAAGTTATACTTAGTAACAAATGATATTTAAAAAGGCATCTCACAGAATCTTTCAAAAATAGGGAGAAGTTTAGTTTACTCCACTTGTAGGCAAACAAATCGCAATCCGGCGCATACAGAATTACTTTGTTAAGTAGCACCTGCGCGTTGACAACTGGTGACTTGGTGAGTGCTCGTGCGCTGCCGTGCGAGCCGCCTCTTCCGCCAGGAGGCGGTGGCTGCGGCCACGGAGGTACTTGTCAGGAACGAACAGAGAGCATATTCTTGTGATCAAGTCGGAGCAATCTGACTCACCTTTCAGAATACAACCAAATCATTTGGTTATACCGTGATTGCTATGTGTGCGGTAATAATTTTCGCACCTCGCTCACTGATTCTTTATTCGGCTATGTCAAGAGGAAGAGTTAGAAACGAGTGCTTATCGAAATATTGACTAAAGATATTTAGTACTGAAATTTGGAAGTGTCGATTTTTTTTATCGTGTTATTGGCAAATAAACTTTGGCAAGGTTTGTATACCCACTTACTCACCTAAATATTCGATCACTGAAGCCGCGTCCGCTGCGCCGTGTTTTCGATGCTTTTAAACATCTAACATGTTTTCGAACAGAAAAGGGGCGTGGCCAATTTTTTTTCTGTACATGATTTAATATCGTGTTTCTACTCCTGTACCGTTATCTGCCATTTATATAGGCACTAACTCAAATACAATGACACCGATAATAAGTTGCCCAAAAACTCCTTGCTCTATGGCCCGTAAAAACACTGTTATGGTTCATACATTTTTCATAACAGCACTGCTTTACCAGGATGAAAACACCAAACTTAAAAAAAAATCGGTCCTTATATAGTGGTACCAACTTCTCAAACAAATATTTTGCATCATAAGTTTTTATTTACATACTATCAAACATTTGTATTTAACAAATAATTTAATAAAATAAATATAAATGAGCATGTATTGTGTGTTATAATTATAATATACATATTTTATGAATTATTGGTATTATATATTATATAAATATAAAAAGATCCGATTCGGTTCAGATCGGATTTACTTTGGTTCGGATGGCAAGTGCAAGTAAATAAAAACAAAACAGACCATAAACAAGAGGTGTCAAGGTGTCATATTTCTAATTTCCCACAAAAATTCCAGTTCAAAATTAAAAGACGAAATATGATAACTATTCGTTTTTAATCGCTTATTAAGATTTTATTCGTGTTTAGGAAGTGAAGAATAATGTGTAGGTACGTTCCTTTTAAAATGGACGAAGAAGAAAATAACTGCACTCCTGAAGAAATTACGTGCTAAATGCTAAAACTAGCGGAAAACTAACGGCCTCAAAAGTCAAAAAAATCCTATTTATTTAAAAATAGTCGTAGACAAAGTATTGTATGATTTGTATGCAAAGGTGCATAATTAATTTGTACTTAAAACGCTCGTGGCGTCTTTAATTGCGATGCTCGTCAAGGCTCGCATCGCAACATTCGCAACTCACGACACTCGCGTTTTAAGACCCTACTTATACAACAGTTGCATATAAAATACTATTAAAGATTGTACAATCCGTTCCGATCCGATGCGATGCGTGTCGTTTGGTGGGAATTATCCTTTAGGACAAACAATACACTGTTCACTCCGAAGTCGCAATGGACGCTAACATGTTTTGTTCGTTTTTTGGCGGAGCGGACACGGCTTTAGGCACAGATGTTTTATTTGGCAATGTCAATAGGAAACAAAAACAAGTGATTTACGAAATAGGATGAAAATATTATACTATTTGGAGGAGCCGTAAACTTATTATTAATAACTGTGGTATGAGCCAGCAACACCAAATTTTACAAATGGGGGGGAATTTAAAAAAATATATAAGTTGTTTATTAAATTTCAAAAATTGATGAAATTCTAAAGGCGTCATGTGCTGTGTATATATTATTGTAGGTACACGTGTACAGATATGTTGCATGTATTTACGTATGTGTTTTGCAATCGCCTTGCCGTAGCTGCATTTATAAACAATGACGTGCTTCATTGATTACGAACACGTGTCGCACTTTTCCCATAACTGGCGTCTTCAATTGTCTATTGAAATTCCAAAAGATAGATAGTTTGGAGTATACCTATATCCTTTGTTTAAATTCAGTAATTACTACATCGTAAGCGCTAAAAGGAAAAAGTGTGAATTCTGTGTATCAATGCGTCTTACTTAAGCAGTCTAAAGCGAATGTGTGCAAGATATCACAAGTGAGCCGACTTTAGCTGGCATTGTGTGAGATCCCGCCAGTCGGATGTCTACACCAGGCGCGGTGAATGCAGGCCGGATTTAGATAGCTCACTTTGTACGAGTCTTGGTACCTACAGTCCTATATCAGCATAATATCACATCAGACGCGGTGTGATATTGAAAGAGTTTCTGGGTTTAGTTAATTGAATAGTACTACTACTTACTAAACACTTTATTAAACAAAAAAAGTAAACAATTACAACGCAGAAGATAAAAGATATAACGATAAAAAATAAGTTTGTACAAAGGCGAAATTTAAAAGATCTTTTCCAGCTAACCTTTCATTTATTTACGGAACGTTTGAGTTTGTTTTGTTTACCAGCTTTTGCTTAAAGACCTGTAAATAATAGTAAATAAATATTAGGAGACAATCTTATTCAAATCGACCTAGTCCCATAGTAAGCTCAATAAGGTTTGTGTTATGGGTACTAGACGACGATATATTTAACAGATAGAAATACTTAATACATAGAAAACATCCATGACTCAGAAACAAATATTCATGCTCATCACTCAAATATTTGCCCTTACCGGGATTCGAACCCAGGACCTTCAGCTTCGTAGCAGCGTCACTACCCACTAGACTAACCGGTCGTCTGAACCTGTAGGTATTAATAATGTTGTTTTAAGAAAACTTATTTTATTTATCTTCGTAATCCATTAGGGATTGATATTCCAGTATCAGTAGGTCCGTTGATCATAAGTATCATAACGTGCGTGAGTAGGGTCATTACGCTGGTTACGCGACCACCTTCGGTTAGCGACCACCTGAAGGAGAAAGTTTTTTGTATTGAAGATAACATCAATTCTACAGACCCTATTGAGACAATTAGTTGTACATTCATTTTATTTGTTGTTTTAGAATAGAAATCTACTAAACAACCGAGAAAATATCCTTTCAGTTCACCAACTCAGCTAAGTGGTCGCCAACCGGCACATGAAATTAGGTGGTCGCTGACCGGCGAAATGACCCTATAACATTGTTTTGTTTCAATACAAATTGAATCCTCATCATCCACTTCTGTATAACTGTATTAAAGAAAAGGGAACTTATTTTGCGTTTGCAGTGTTTTGCTACGTGTAAAAATAAACAGGTTTGTATTTTATATAAATCTGAATGGATTGAACCATTCATTCTTATTCTAATCCAACTAACATTGGTCTGAACGGCATTCATCGACACAATACAGAAGTGGGTTGACATTTAATTAAAAATACTCCTCCAAGCTCCTCGCGCAGCTATACTGGAACGCCTGAAGAATCTACTCCAATTCTTAAACCAGTTTCGACCTCATAAGAGACTCATCCCTGGCCTATAGACTCATTACAACAACTCGGCAACGGACTTCATAATAGGTGGTCCGCAAAAAACACAGTCCTGGAAATCTAAGTGAATCACAATTTGCGCAGAATCACAGAACGCTCCACTTTTTCAAATTAGCCATTCTTATCATGCCATCAAACGAGAAGTTATGCAAAATTATGATTTCATTTGCATAATTGTTGCGATAAAATACTGAATACATTATCGAGGATGAGATGAATTCCCACGACGCTATTTGGTTTGCAAAAAATATTTAGGTACTTTCAGTTTTAAATCGCGTCTAGAGATAGACCGCTTAAGGCGAACAGAGTTTTTGAAACAATATAATGCGTCTCTTTATAATAATATGGTTTCAAAAAAATACGAATAGTAATCTTGAGGCTTTTCTGCAGGGAAATCAGTGCTTCGAAACATGATTAAGGAAATTTCGCTAAATAGAAAAAAATCACGAACATAGGTCTAAAACACACAAAAATACACTTAAAATATTCATAACAAATTATGCACAAAAGCTATAAATATTAAAATTGCTTCTAAGAATCGGCAATATCATGTTTGAGGGAAATCAGTGTTTACATTTTTATTTATTTAAACAGCCAAAAAATTAAAATTAAAAAACATGATATCCGCGCTTCCGAGCACGCACTTCCATCTCGCTCACGCTTATGCTCAGGGAGAGGGAGAGAAGACCATGAACCTACGGCGCCTTAACCCTAACGGCCTGGCCACGGACACGCGCGGCGGCGGCAGCGGCAGCGGTTTTTCTAATTCATTGCGTGCGATCCCAACTAACCACAGGGCGTTGCGCGTCTCGACCGCGCAATGAACAGATAAAACGGCTGCCGCTGCCGCCGCCGCCCGTGTCCGTGGCCAAGCCGTTATACTAACAAAATATCTAAAAATGCACACATATTTTAATTAGCTTTTTGCATTTTTTTCCAAAAGGATTTTTTGCGCTTTATAGACTTGAACGCACGAGTTTTGTATTATTTGGCAAAGTTTAGGGTTAACTCAGTTTTCGACTGCACGGCGTGCGGGTGCGGGGTAGGACGATAACGGGGCGCGGGCGACGCGCGGGAGGCGGAGGACTGAGTCAAGCGGTCTACCCAATGATGTAATATAAAAAAGAGGTACACCTAGATTAGATACATTATCTATACCTACAAAATTCCCTGTTTAAATATGGCCACCAAATCTGACAGCTGAGACACGTTTATACGTTTCCATTGACGACGCGATACTGATGTAAGTTGGTGCAATTGACACAGTGTTAGTGTGCCACTTTTAGAGCGCTTATCGATCTACATGCGTCTTTTTTGAAGTGAAAACTTCTTTAGCGGCGCTGAGCACTTTTTTGGATGTGGAAAAATTGTCAAATTCCCGACAGATTTTTGTGACGTCAGATGCGTAGGAGGTCACGTGACTGTAGGATGGTGAGTGATTTGGGATGAGGCTTGGGGGCGGGCCGGGGGAGGGGATGTGAGGAGAGGGGCGGGGGGGGAGGGGTGATGAAGGGGTTTGCAAAATTAAAATTATTCACGTTTTCACTTCTACCGGCACTCCCGGAGTGCAACCCGGTCTTTTTTATATTACATCATTGGGTCTACCTATAATTATCACATTATTACGGGGACGTGTTAGAAGATCGAAAATTGAAATATCGACAGTGAAAACATCTAAGTACAAAATATCGAAAATCAAAATATCGAACGATCGAAATATCTAATGTTATTATATCGACGTCTAATGGGTCTAAAACACAAATGCCACACGGTTAAAATATCGAAAGTACAAAATATCAATAACTATGCAGGCGATATATCAAAATTTCGAATGACAATCAGGGACTGAAAAACCGCAAAAGACCGGTAACCTAAAATAAAGGTATCAATTGAAAAAGTATCCAACAGTATCGGTACCCGAATAAATCAAATTTAATGGGTACCCTTTTAAACGGTACCGCTATGGTGAAAAAACCGCAAAAGACCGGTACCCTAAAATAAAGGTACCAATTGAAAAGATATCCAACAGTAACGGTACCCGTAGGTTGACCGTTTCAAGTAAAGGTACCTGACCGAATAATGAGCCGTACAATTACGGTGACCGATAAAACGGCCTCAATGATTTCGGTCCAAGTATCGGATACCGAATAAAGGGATGGTTACATTTCTTACATTTTTCGTAACTTTTGACCCGCTCGCGTAACATGTGTTGTGAGGGGGGGGGCAGGAGGGGAGGTGTAGGAGTGAGAGTAGGAGAGGGGGAGGAGGGAGAGTAGGAGGGCGGAGCATGAGGGGGGGCAAGGGCGGGGGCGGCAGAGGGGGGGGGTCGCCACTTGAGAACCTTTCCGCCACAACGGCCATCGGTTCGACGTGCAATGTGCCCACTGCCACTTAAGTTTAACGATGCGGAGGGCAGCCGAAAGACGTCCACTGCTGGACATAGGCCTCCCCCAAAGAGTGCCACAATAACGTGTGCCCACTGCCACTTAAGCCTAGCGATGCGGAGAGCTATATCATCATATCAGCCGAAAGACGTCCACTGCTGGACATTGGCCTCCCCCAAAGAGTGCCAGAATGACCAGTTTGATATTTTGCCCCGAGATACATAATTTAGTCATCATCATATTAGCCGAAAGACGTCCCCTGCTGGACATAGGCCTCCCCCAAAGAGTGCCACAATGACCAGTCTGATATTTTGCACCGAGATACATAATTTAGTCATCATCATCATATCATCATATCAGCCGAAAGGCGTCCACTGCTGGACATAGGCCTCCCCCAAAGAGTGCCACAATGACCAGTCTGATATTTTGCACCGAGATACATAATTTAGTCATCATCATATCAGCCGAAAGACGTCCACTGCTGGACATAGGCCTCCCCCAAAGAGTGCCACAATGACCAGTCTGATATTTTGCACCGAGATACATAATTTAGTCATCATCATATCAGCCGAAAGACGTCCACTGCTGGACATAGGCCTCCCCCAAAGAGTGCCACAATGACCAGTCTGATATTTTGCACCGAGATACATAATTTAGTCATCATCATCATATCATCATATCAGCCGACAGAGGTCCACTGCTGGACATAGGCCTCCCCCAAAGAGTGCCACAATGACCAGTCTGATATTTTGCACCGAGATACATAATTTAGTCATCATCATATCAGCCGAAAGACGTCCACTGCTGGACATAGGCCTCCCCCAAAGAGTGCCACAATGACCAGTCTGATATTTTGCACCGAGATACATAATTTAGTCATCATCATCATATCATCATATCAGCCGAAAGACGTCCACTGCTGGACATAGGCCTCCCCCAAAGAGTGCCACAATGACCAGTCTGATATGTTGCACCGAGATACATAATTTAGTCATCATCACCATATCAGCCGAAAGACGTCCACTGCTGGACATAGGCCTCCCCCAAAGAGTGCCACAATGACCAGTCTGATATTTTGCACCGAGATACATAATTTAGTCATTATCATCATATCAGCCGAAAGACGTCCACTGCTGGACATAGGCCTCCCCCAAAGAGTGCCACAATGACCGGTCCTGCGCCACCCGCATCCAGCGGACTCCCGCGACCTTTAACGTGCGGCCTACCCACGCTGCGCCTTCCGGTACGTGGTCGCCACATGGGAACCTTTCCGCCACAACGGCTATCGGTTCGACGTGCAATGTGCCCACTGCCACTTAAGTTTAACGATGCGGAGGGCAGCCGAAAGACGTCCACTGCTGGACATAGGCCTCCCCCAAAGAGTGCCACAGTAACCGGTCCTGCGCCACCCGCATCCAGCGAACTCCCGCGACCTTTACCAGGTCATCAGTCCACCTTGTGGGGGGCCAACCCACGCTGCGCCTTCCGGTACGTGGTCGCCACTCGAGAACCTTTCCGCCACAACGGCCATCGGTTCTACGTGCAATGTGCCTACTGCCATTTAAGCCTAGCGATGCGGAGGGCTATATCATCATATCAGCCGAAAGACGACCACTGCCGGACATAGGCCTCCCCCAAAGAGTGCCACAATGACCGGTCCTGCGCCACGCGCATCCAGCGGACTCCCGCGACCTTTACCAGGTCATCGGTCCACCTTATGGGGGGCCTACCCACGCTGCGCCTTCCGGTACGTGGTACTCGAGAACCTTTCCGCCACAACGGCCCTCGGTTCTACGTGCAATGTGCCCACTGCCACTTAAGCTTAGCGATTCGGAGGGCTATATCGGTTACCTTGGTTCTGGTGCGGATAGCCTCATTTCTGATGCGAGCGCGCAGAGAAATTCCCAACATAGCCCTCTCTTTTGCCCTTTGGGTGACTTTGAGCCTTCTTATGAGGCCCATAGTAAGCGACCACGTTTCCGTGCCATACGTAATTTAGTAATCTTTCACGGCATATAAAAAAAAATTGCTTTGTTTCCAAATGCGTCCATATATTGTGTATTCAATGAAACACCTGAATTTATTTATACAATTGAACAGGGGCTGGGATAATCAACGCCACAGTGAAAAAGTGCTATACCTAAGTCTCAACATTGTATTTAATTAAGTTTTATATATATAATATAGTTTTATAATTGGATCATTTTATATCAGTTCATTTAAGTCTAGTCATTTTGCGGTCCGCTAGTTATAGCGAAATGGAAATAATTTATAATTGCTGTTTTTTTCTGCGTAACAGATTAATTATAATTCTAGTAATAACGACAGTACTAAATCCGAAAAAAAAACAGTGATTCAGATGTTTTAATAAATAATTGAAAATTTGTAAATTTCTAAAAATCGGTAAAAAAAATGTATATATTTTATTTTTCTTTTTTTTGATAAAATATTATTTACTTCATCATAACTTTGATAATAGAGGAAAATCCCCATATATGGACTACCATATACATTTCGATAAATAAAACACAAGATTTAAAGGTTTTAAGATATGTAATAAAAAATAATCAGTCAAAAACTTATCTGGCATTCTCTAGCCATAATAAAAATGGCATAAAGTAACATTTTTTTAACAAAAATATAGTTTTTCAAAAAAGCGCAAAATCAACACAAACAAAAAGTGGAACATTTTATGGACCACCATGTTTTTAATATGGACTAGGGGTGCATAATATGGACCCTAGTCATTTAGGAACAAAAATTATCACATTTTTTCTGCATATAATTATTTATAAATTGGTAATCAGCCTTTATGTAGAATGAATACTATCATAAACCTCTCCGCCATCTAATTCCTACTTATGACAGTATTCGCATAAAAATGAAACGCCATCTACTCCAGCACATTCCTCGTGTGCCCAACGCTGACAAGATGGACACTGTATCCATTGTTCTGGCTTCTGGCTGTTCTTGGCTGGAAGTGTGGCTTTTTTTCCCAATTTAATATGTCACGTCTTTTATTCCCATATCTGCATTTTTTTTACTTAATCTTATCTTATTAGAGTTGTTTTTGGTACACTAAAAGTTTTTGATGCTTTCAAAAATCCCATTTTCTTTTCCCGTATAGCTAATATAGCCATAGCCATGGAGTGTTTATCCCATGTTTGCCTTTTTTTGGGCGCCATATCCTTAAACAAACAAAATATTACCGTTAACGAGTGGAATAAGCAAGGAGTCCATATTACGAACAGGTTCATTATATGGGCTACTAGTCCATATTTGAAACCACCCTCTTGGTCCATAATGTAAACAGGTGTCATTTGTCGTTCAACATTTTTCAAAAAAATACTGGTAAAACATGTCGTCACACGCTACAGCAAGAAGAATTATTTACAAAATCACGTTTCTGGGACACGAGGGCACAGGAATAAGCGGTCTTCATGAAAAAAGTAATAGCCTTACGAAACTCACCAAAATTTTCCATAAATTTTGCCAAAAAGCTTTGATCGTCGATAACTGACACGTGCGTTCACTGAGCGGCGCGGCGAATCACTGGCGGTGAGCCGCGCCTCAAGGGCGTCGAATGCGGCCGGCGTCACTTTGTTAACAACGCCATCTAGCGAGATATTCGTGTGGTCCGTATTGTGTACCCGGTCCATATACGGGGATTTTTCATTTACCATATTTCCGTGTCCAAAAATAATAATTGGCTGTAGGTTCCTACATTCTTTGATGAATGTAGTGGACACAAACATTAGAAACCAATCGCACACTAAACAACAACGGAGGGTGGATTTCAGTGGTTAAATGCTGTTTAACAATTTAAAAAAAATGCCAATTCATGAGTTAGTTTTGGGATTTTCATTATAAGCACTCTTTCATTGAATAGTGTACGAATCACCTTATAAAATACGTTGCAAGTAATGTTTCTACAAACACCTGTTAAAGTAGCTTTAAAAATGCCGCGCGCGACGCGAGCCGCACAGGTAACGTGATTGGCCGGTTACACGCAGCGGGGCAAACCGCCGGCCTCCCGCTCGCCGCGTAGGTACTATACTAGGTAGGTACCGCTCGAATCGCAGCGATTCGCGACACGATCTAACGCGTCTAAGTTCTATTTTTAGTTGTTGATACTAACTAGTTAAATTTTAATATACTTGTCGTGAAACGAATTATGAAAATATTTAGCAATGAGTAACACTGACAAGTGTGGGATGAAGACCTATGCAATTTAACTTTGAACTTTGACGTAGGTAATGGAAGTTGGAAAATGGGAATTCAAAGATTGTTAACACATGTGTATTATTGTATATACCTACCTAAGTATTGTGTATTGTGAATAGAGATCCACGCCGCAGCCAAAAAACCTGGCGGCGGCGCGCTGGGTTTTGAATCCGGCGCGGCGCGGCGTCGCCGGCGTGAGGACATTTTTACGAGGAATAATTAAACAAAATACACTGCTTGCAGTTGCAAAACTTGCTTAGTTTACGTTAACTTATTTTTCGGTTCCGATTTATTTATTTAATCTTTATTGCACTAAAGAACAACTTATCGCACAAAAGGCGGACTTAATGCCGTAAGCATTCTCTACCAGTCAATCATTGCGCAAAGTAGACAGATTGTGGGCGTGTTGTAATTGTAATAGAGCAAAATCCGTTAAAATAGTAAAGTAGAGAGGTTTATACCCTTATTATTTTATTTTATTTTTGTTACCCTTCAC
This sequence comes from Epinotia ramella, assembly GCA_947578815.1. Lineage (NCBI taxonomy): Eukaryota > Metazoa > Arthropoda > Insecta > Lepidoptera > Tortricidae > Epinotia > Epinotia ramella. Next base: position 1,728,361 of record OX388203.1, read on the forward strand.
CTTTATTTGATTTTTATTGCCAATAGCCCAATATTATACATGTTAGCTAATATACAGGGTGAAAAAATCTATGGACCTTGAAGGGAAAGCCTTAAGACAGGTCATGCTGTCGCTCTCATTTTCATGAAATAGGTAAACATTAAATACTACACACTATTAGGCTACATGCGATCACGGTTAGTTTTTTCTTTGTATTTGTTAACTGTACCAAACGATTTTGCACGTTTGCACTCTATCAGAGACACCTATCTTTGTGAAATTATAAGTATATTTCCCTCTGTGTAAACTGAGCTAATCTAAATCAGTGGTGCAGTTTTTAGACAGGGTAGGCAGAAAATTTGAAAGAGCTATTATTTATTCTCATACCAAAACTTTCCTTTTGTCAGTTTGACCTTGCTTTTATAACACAACGAAAGAAACATTCAACATGGCTACATTCTATATTCTGCTTATATTGAAAGAAAGAAAGAAAACATTTATTCGTGGACAAAACAATAGGTATAAAAAACAAAACACAGTAACTTAAAAGTAGCAGGGTCCACGAAAAGGCCCCGACTGCCCGACTCAGCATGGTGCTAACCTAGAAGGCCAGCGCTAGTCTTCCGTCGGAACCTTTACATGAGTTACCTCCTGGAAGGCAACACAAAACAAATACCTATGCTAAACATATTTTAAGGAATACCTACCTATTGGAATCTATAGCGTTTTTTTATCCTATTTTTGTATTCCATCCATACCACTGTCTGCCATACCGATTAGGGAATGCAGAACCGATACTGTTTCAAAGAACCGGGATTTTCGGGACTGGCCGAAATCAGAACCTGGATTTCCCGGTTTTTTCGGGACTTTCGGGACAAACCTTCAATATTCATCGATACTACAAGAATTAAAATTAAAACCACATATACCAATACATTTTACACAGTGATCAATACACAGCTTTACTCATCTTTTAATCATCACCATTCTTCATCGACACTCCACAACTATAGATCACTACTATACTATCACTTGTTTTAACAAACAATAGGGCAGGTAAAAACAATATCTGGCGTACGAGATGAAATTGGTATATTCTACCGTTTCTATATATGAGGCATGAGAGGGAACAGGCAGTAGTCTCCACGCTGGCCCAGTGCGGGTTGGGGACTTCACACACACATTTGAATGCAGGTTTCCTCACGATGTTTTTCCTTCACCGAAAAGCTAACGGTAAATATCAAATGACACTCCGTACATAGTTCCGAAAAACTCATTGGTACGAGCCGGGATTCAGCCGCCGCGCGTTTGAACCGCTAGGCTACCGTAGCTGGTCCCGAACTATTTATATTTAAATAATAAAATATATAATTTCTCACATTTTAACAGTCAGTCTTATCTTAATTCGTTTTTGGTATAAAATCAACATTGCTCAGTCCAATAAATCTAATAATGCATATAACACTACCAGTCCGTCTTGAGTCATTTCATTTAGTCTTCTAAATCAACGTGATTTCAATAGGTAACAATCAGTCTCATACATTTCTATTTTAACTTCTAATTTAGCATATAATCGCTATATATACATTGATCACTGCAGGTCCTGGACACCAAAACCACAACATAATAACACATAAGTGGGTACTTTACGAAGCCACTCTGAAGAGCGATGAATAATGACTGGGTACTTGGGCAGTGAAATTAGAGAACCGAAGTCGGTGTGCGGGGCAGGGCAGGCAGGGGACGACCGCTGAGCCCTGGCCATGGCTAGGAAAAGGATAGGGAATAGGATACGTGACGCCAAACGTCCGAGCACGCCGGACGGCACGAGCAGTATGGACTTTTAAGCTGGAATGTTACGTTACGTACGTTATTCCTTTTAAAAGAAACGTTAAAATGTATTTCCCGAAAGAACCGGGATTTTTTTTGTTTGTTGTCCCGGTTCTTTACTAGGTTAAAAAAACCGGGAAATCCTGGGATCATTTGTCCTAACGTTTTTAGGAGGCAAGGACCCTATTTATGTTTCGCCTAATACATTTTGGACGAAATTTGATTGTCCTACTGTGTTATTCCCTAATATTATTTGTCATAATAATTATGTATCCTCATGCCCATTTGTCCTAAACCTAAGTTTATATGGATAATATGGATGTAATAGTAAGAAAATCGGTTCTGGCGCTTTGCCGGCCGCTGCCGCAGCACGCTCGCTTCGCTCGCTCTGCTCGCGCGCTATAAGGTTGCGGTTCAACCTGACCATTCTCCCCACTTGCCTGAATAATGCGTGACTTGGCTCTACGAAATATCTCACAACTTTTTACTGTGGAAGTGTTGATGAATGCGTGTCGCCTTCGCGGGCCCCGATCTCCAGGAGTAAACACTTCCCGCGCCGCCTTCCTTCGCGCAAACTCAACACTCGTGCCCGACCGAAGATCCGATCCTCAAAAAACCTTTTCCGTTATAATTTGCTTGTTAAGGCCTTTTCAACGGTAACTGTCTCATCACGGTACGATATTACCTCCTACTAAAACTTTTTCAAGGATCACTGCTCCGCAACCGAAGGTCACCTTCGCAAGACCTTTACCGTCTTCATAACCTGCTCGTTAAGACCTTTCTAACGATACCGGTCTCTACCGTATATATACCGTACTATATTACCTTCTACTGAAACTTTTGCAAGTGTGCTGCTCATCTTCTCGAAGACCTAAATCCCAAGAACTACCCTACGAAATTGCTCCTTCCCAAGACCTTTCAGGAAAACATTATTTCAAGCCTCTAGCGTTATCCATTCTTTAAAAAAATTGGATTCGTTTCACTTTTCACTATTTACACCCTCTACGATACAAGAAACATTTCCAATGTTAATACAAGAAACATTTCCAATGTTAAAATGCTAAATATTTTTCGCCGATACATTAGTGAACCAAACAATACATTTGCTGTGTTTTCTTTGCCTTTGTTTGGACTTACTACATGTAAGGTCAAACTCTTCCTAATAGTCCAGTCTATCATCTCCTTAAGTTCCTACATCGTTATCCCGAACATCACTATACAGGGTGAAATAGTATTCACCGTTCATATTTTTGGAGGTGATTCGGTGGGTCATCTCGATCAAAATCGGATAATAAGTTGTATCCAAATCGCATAAAAAAACCAGCTGTTCCATACATTTTGGCGGCTGAGCTCACGCCGTTTGTATGGAACAGCTGTTATTTTTTTCGCGATTCAGATACAACTTATTATCCAATTTTGAACGAGATAACCCACCGAAGCACCTCCTAAAATTTGCACGGTGAATACTATTTCACCCTGTATATTAGGGGACAATTTTATACAAATCAAACTAGTCTCATAGCAAGCTCATTAAAGCTTGTGTTATGGGACTACTATACGACGATATATTTCATAGATATAAATACTTAAAAACATAGAAACCATTTATTAAGTTTGCCGCTCTTTTATAGGCTCATCTTCCCCTGGCCAGACTATACTTGTATGACTATGCATGTATTATTTTGAATAAAAAATAAATTTATTATCCCGTAAACTGTGCGTCATAATGAATATTTTAAAATGACTCACTGTTAAAAAGGCTTTTAAGATTTCATGAAAAAAATCAGCACCAAAATGTAACTTTTTGAAAAAGTCCTATTGAAATAGCCCACCTATTACCATATACGGATATTTACCGGGTGCATATACCCGGTAATTACCCACCCTTACTCTCTAGCCGTGCTTCTCTCTTTTGCTCGACTTGGCTGGGGCACTACTGTACCCCAGATAGACTGTCTAGTGGCCTCACAAATTAAGCAATTTTTTATTTTGGAATTAATTAATTGTGATGTAAATTAAAAAAAAAAACAATATCACAGGTTTGAGTAGGGTAGGCAGTGTCTTTCTGCCTTTATGTAGTGCACGCCACTGATGTTAAGGATTTACGGTGGTTTTCTTTCAGGGCCCATAGATTTTTCCACCCTGTATGACTGTTTAGTGTATGCTTAACAGTATTTTAGCAGCGTTTTCTTTCTTAACCATACCAATAATAAAGTACCTACCTACTTCCGTTACTACAATGATTTGCAGATGGATCTCGTACTACAAACTACTTACTCTGCTAAACTGACACTAAACACAGAGGGAAATATACTTATAATTTCACAAAGATAGATGTCTCTGATAGAGTGCAAACGTGCAAAATCGTTTGGTACAGTTAACAAATACAAAGAAAAAAATAACCGTGATCGCATGTAGCCTAAGGCTAAAGATAGTGATGAATAAAGCTGCATTCACTGATTTTATGAAAAGCTTACCTGAAATGACTGTACTGAAATATTCACTGCACCATTTTATTCTACTAAAAGATAAAATCAATATTAAGGATAACAATGATAACATTTATCCAATAAAAATTTACCGCCTTATTCATAAAACGTAATATGCCTCTGCTAAATAAAATGTGCTTTGTCCCTTTCTTACGAACACAAATGTCAAAGTGACAGAAAGACAAACGAATTTAACGCCATTTTAGTTAAAACAGGCTTGTAGAACGTTTACGAATACGGTCGTTTGCCTTTAAAATAAAATTAGTCTAAGGTGAAAAGCTTACCTGAACTGGACGAATCGTTATCCTTAATATTGATCCTATCGATTAGTAAAAATAAAAAGTGTAGTGAATATGTAGTTATTTTTACTGTTTAAGTTTGTTCGATTCTCGGTTGAAGTAAGTTTATTTATCATGTAATTAGGGATAAAGCTAGGTAAATTACAAATTAAAATAGTATTTACCTATTTCATGAAAATGAGAGCGACAGCATGACCTGTCTTAAGGGTTTCCCTTCAAGGTCCATAGATTTTTTCACCCTGTATATTAGCTAACATGTATAATATTGGGCTATTGGCAATAAAAATTAAATAAAGGTAAAGGGTATAAACCTCTCTACTTTACTATTTTAACGGATTTTGCTCTATTACAATTACAACACGCCCACAATCTGTCTACTTTGCGCAATGATTGACTGGTAGAGAATGCTTACGGCATTAAGTCCGCCTTTTGTGCGATAAGTTGTTCTTTAGTGCAATAAAGATTGAATAAATAAATCGGAACCGAAAAATAAGTTAACGTAAACTAAGCAAGTTTTGCAACTGCAAGCAGTGTATTTTCTTTAATTATTCCTCGTAAAAAATGTCCTCACGCCGGCGACGCCGCGCCGCGCCGGATTCAAAACCCAGCGCGCCGCCGCCAGGGTTTTTGGCTGCGGCGTGGATCTCTATTCACAATACACAATACTTAGGTAGGTATATACAATAATACACATGTTAACAATCTTTGAATTCCCATTTTCCGACTTCCATTACCTACGTCAAAGTTCAAAGTTAAATTGCATAGGTCTTCACCCCACACTTGTCAGTGTTACTCATTGCTAAATATTTTCATAATTCGTTTCACGACGAGTATATTACAATTTAACTAGTATCAACAACTAATAATAGAACTTAGACGCGTTAGATCGTGTCGCGAATCGCTGCGATGCGTGCGGTACCTACCTAGTATAGTACCTACGCGGCGAGCGGGAGGCCGGCGGTTTGCCCCCCTGCGTGCAACCGGCCAATCACGTTATCAGTGCGGCTCGCGTCGCGCGCGGCATTTTTAAAGCTACTTTAACAGGTGTTTGTAAAAACATTACTTGCAACGTATTTTATAAGGCGATTCGTACACTATTCAATGAAAGTGCTTATAATGAAAATCCCAAAACTAACTGATCAATTGGCATTTTTTTAAATTGTTAAACAGCATTTAACCACTGAAATCCACCCTCCGTTGTTGTTTAGTGTGCGATTGGTTTCTAATGTTTGTGTCCACTACATTCATCAAAGAACACGACACTTTTTTAGACACGGAAATATGGTAAATGAAAAACTTGTTGGGGACTAACTGAGTAGAAATATTATATTCGGAACATTTTTTGTCTGATTTATTATCAAAGTTATGATGAAGCAAATGATATTTTATCAAAAAAAAGCAAAATAAAATATATATATATTTTTTACCGATTTTTAGAAATTTACAAATTTTCAATTATTTATTAAAATATCTGAATCACTGTTTTTTTTTCGGATTTAGTACTGTCGTTATTACTAGAATTATAATTAATCTGTTACGCAGAAAAAAACAGCAATTATAAATTATTTCCATTTCCCTATAACTAGCGGACCGCAAAATGACTAGACTTAAATGAACTGATATAAAATGATCCAATTATAAAACTATATATATATATATAAAACTTGATTAATTACAATGTTGAGACTTAGGTATAGCACTTTTTCACTGTGGCGTTGATTATCCCAGCCCGTTCAATTATATAAATAAATTCAGGTGTTTCATTGAATACACAATATATGGACGCATTGAAACAAAGCAATTTTTTTTAATATGCCGTGAGATTACTAAATTACGTATGGCACGGAAACGTGGTCGCTTACTATGGGCCTCATAAGAAGGCTCAAAGTCACCCAAAGGGCAAAAGAGAGGGCTATGTTGGGAATTTCTCTGCGCGCTCGCATCAGAAATGAGGCTATCCGCACCAGAACCAAGGTAACCGATATAGCCCTCCGAATCGCTAAGCTTAAGTGGCAGTGGGCACATTGCACGTAGAACCGAGGGCCGTTGTGGCGGAAAGGTTCTCGAGTACCACGTACCGGAAGGCGCAGCGTGGGTAGGCCCCCCCATAAGGTGGACCGATGACCTGGTAAAGGTCGCGGGAGTCCGCTGGATGCGCGTGGCGCAGGACCGTTCATTGTGGCACTCTTTGGGGGAGGCCTATGTCCAGCAGTGGTCGTCTTTCGGCTGCCCTCCGCATCGTTAAACTTAAGTGGCAGTGGGCACATTGCATGTCGAACCGATGGCCGTTGTGGCGGAAAGGTTCTCAAGTGGCGACCACGTACCGGAAGGCGCAGCGTGGGTAGGCCCTCACAAGGTGGACTGATGACCTGGTAAAGGTCGCGGGAGTCCGCTGGATGCGGGTGGCGCAGGACCGGTCATTGTGGCACTCTTTGGGGGAGGCCAATGTCCAGCAGTGGACGTCTTTCGGCTGATATGATGATGATGACTAAATTATGTATCCCGGGGCAAAATATCAGACTGGTCATTCTGGCACTCTTTGGGGGAGGCCTATGTCCAGCAGTGGACGTCTTTCGGCTGATATGATGATGATGACTAAAATACGTATCTCGGTGCAAAGTATCAGACTGGTCATTCTGGCACTCTTTGGGGGAGGCCTATGTCCAGCAGTGGACGTCTTTCGGCTGATATGATGATGATGACTAAATTATGTATCTCGGTGCAAAATATCAGACTGGTCATTGTGGCACTCTTCGGGGGAGGCCTATGTCCAGCAGGGGACGTCTTTCGGCTGATATGATGATGACTTAATTATGTATCTCGGTGCAAAATATCAGACTGGTCATTGTGGCACTCTTCGGGGAAGGCCTATGTCCAGCAGTGGACGTCTTTCGGCTGATATGATGATGATGACTAAATTATGTATCTCGGTGCAAAATATCAGACTGGTCATTGTGGCACTCTTTGGGGGAGGCCAATGTCCAGCAGTGGACGTCTTTCGGCTGATATGATGATATGATGATGATGACTAAATTATGTATGTTTGGAATGACCTGCCGCCGCCTTTAAGGCAACCTATGTACTACCTTAAATTTAAAAAATTACTGCGAGCTCATTTCCTCGAACTGCAGAGGCAAATTTAAAACCCACGCAACACACAACACGACACGACACACAAAACAGCAACACATCACACAACAACGAACACACATACATATACAATCGTTATATATATACGTAAAATACAGATAGACAAGACGTTTATTAACATTTTTTTTTATTTATAGTATTTATTTATTTATAGTATCTATTTATTTATAGTATTCTTATACATCTAAACACTTAACACAAGAATAATATGATCGTAGAGCAATCATTTACCAATTTAACATTAAGTACGTGTATAAGATAGACGTAGTGTTACGACCAACCCTGTCGAAGGGACTCGTCTGAAAACCAGCGCAAGGCTTCAAGCCTTGCATATGCTGAGACGAGCACCCATTGCCCAACCTAACGCAATTTAGTATTTAGTAAGTTATATTTTGTGTATTTTTTTTTTTTGGCAATAAATGATTTGAATTTGAATTTGAATTTTGAATTTGTATCTCGGTGCAAAATATCAGACTGGTCATTGTGGCACTCTTTGGGGGAGGCCAATGTCCAGCAGTGGACGTCTTTCGGCTGATATGATGATATGATGATGATGACTAAATTATGTATCTCGGTGCAAAATATCAGACTGGTCATTGTGGCACTCTTTGGGGGAGGCCTATGTCCAGCAGGGGACATCTTTCGGCTGATATGATGATGATGACTAAATTACGTATCTCGGTGCAAAGTATCAGACTGGTCATTCTGGCACTCTTTGGGGGAGGCCTATGTCCAGCAGTGGACGTCTTTCGGCTGATATGATGATGATGACTAAATTACGTATCTCGGTGCAAAGTATCAGACTGGTCATTCTGGCACTCTTTGGGGGAGGCCTATGTCCAGCAGTGGACGTCTTTCGGCTGATATGATGATGATGACTAAATTATGTATCTCGGTGCAAAATATCAGACTGATCATTGTGGCACTCTTTGGGGGAGGCCTATGTCCAGCAGTGGACGTCTTTCGGCTGATATGATGATGATGACTAAATTATGTATCTCGGTGCAAAATATCAGACTGGTAATTGTGGCACTCTTTGGGGGAGGGCTATGTCCAGCAGGGGACGTCTTTCGGCTGATATGATGATATGATGATGATGACTAAATTATGTATCTCGGTGCAAAATATCAGACTGATCATTGTGGCACTCTTTGGGGGAGGCCTATGTCCAGCAGTGGACGTCTTTCGGCTGATATGATGATGATGACTAAATTATGTATCTCGGTGCAAAATATCAGACTGGTCATTGTGGCACTCTTTGGGGGAGGCCTATGTCCAGCAGGGGACATCTTTCGGCTGATATGATGATGATGACTAAATTACGTATCTCGGTGCAAAGTATCAGACTGGTCATTCTGGCACTCTTTGGGGGAGGCCTATGTCCAGCAGTGGACGTCTTTCGGCTGATATGATGATGATGACTAAATTACGTATCTCGGTGCAAAGTATCAGACTGGTCATTCTGGCACTCTTTGGGGGAGGCCTATGTCCAGCAGTGGACGTCTTTCGGCTGATATGATGATGATGACTAAATTATGTATCTCGGTGCAAAATATCAGACTGGTCATTCTGGCAATCTTTGGGGGAAGCCTATGTCCAGCAGGGGACGTCTTTCGGCTGATATTATGATGACTAAATTATGTATCCCGGGGCAAAATATCAGACTGGTCATTCTGGCACTCTTTGGGGGAGGCCTATGTCCAGCAGTGGATGTCTTTTGGCTGATATGATGATGATGACTAAATTACGTATCTCGGTGCAAAGTATCAGACTGGTCATTCTGGCACTCTTTGGGGGAGGCCTATGTCCAGCAGTGCACGTCTTTCGGCTGGTATGATGATGATGACCAAATTATGTATCTCGGTGCAAAATATCAGACTGGTCATTGTGGCACTCTTTGGGGGAGGCCTATGTCCAGCAGGGGACGTCTTTCGGCTGATATGATGATGACTTAATTATGTATCCCGGGGCAAAATATCAGACTGGTCATTGTGGCACTCTTTGGGGGAGGCCTATGTCCAGCAGTGGACGTCTTTCGGCTGATATGATGATGATGACTAAATTATGTATCTCGGTGCAAAATATCAGACTGGTCATTGTGGCACTCTTTGGGGGAGGCCTATGTCCAGCAGTGGACGTCTTTCGGCTGATATGATGATGATGACTTAATTATGTATCTCGGTGCAAAATATCAGACTGGTCATTGTGGCACTCTTTGGGGGAGGCCTATGTCCAACAGTGGACGTATTTTGGCTGATATGATGATGATGACTAAATTATGTATCTCGGTGCAAAATATCAGACTGGTCATTGTGGCACTCTTTGGGGGAGGCCTATGTCCAGCAGTGGACGTCTTTCGGCTGATATGATGATATGATGATGATGACTAAATTATGTATCTCGGTGCAACATATCAGACTGGTCATTGTGGCACTCTTTGAGGGGAGGCCTATGTCCAGCAGTGGACGTCTTTCGGCTGATATGATGACGATGACTAAATTATGTATCTCGGTGCAAAATATCAGACTGGTCATTGTGGCACTCTTTGGGGGAGGCCTATGTCCAGCAGTGGACGTCTTTCGGCTGATATGATGATATGATGATGATGACTAAATTATGTATCTCGGTGCAACATATCAGACTGGTCATTGTGGCACTCTTTGGGGGAGGCCTATGTCCAGCAGTGGACGTCTTTCGGCTGATATGATGATAATGATGATGATGACTAAATTATGTATCTCAGTGCAAAATACCAGACTCTTAACTTTAAAAACGTCGGAGCCAGGATGCTTGAAAATTTTGGTGTTTCATTGATGGAGAAGTTACCCCACTTGTATTTACTACTTTACTTTAACGGTCGGATACCTTTAAAAGACCCGGTGAAACCGTTTTTAAAGGTACTTTTATTTAACGCTACTGTTTGTACGGAAGCTTGTTTGGAAGTATTGATAGCGGTACCGGAATGCAACTTTAACGGTCGGGTATCTTTAAAAGACCCGGTGAAAACCGTTTCTAAAGGTACTTTTATTTATCGGTACCGTTTGGACGGAAGCTTGTTTGGGTACCTAAAGTATTGATGACCGGTACCGAAATGCTACTTTAACGGTCGGGTACCCTAAAAAAGACCCGGTCATGACCGTTTCAAAAGGTACCTTTTCAGTCCCTGTCGGCATTTCAATGGTCGATATATTGTCATTGACAATATATCGACCATTGAAATGCCGACGCCCAAATAATCGAAAAGTAAAACGTCGAACCATCAAAATAACTAACATCATATTATGGTCTAGTCATCTATGGCCGTGAGAATTAGTTTGTTGTGCTAACATTTATTATTACCTGACTAAAACCTAACCTAACCGCCAGCGTGTCGACGTCACTCCGCTTCGCGGGGTGCCTATTTCCGCTCTAAGGGACACAAGCTAACCCTTTTTTTTTTGTTTATCCAGGGGAAATCCATTATGGATCCCACCCGACTCGGGAGAAGCCGAGTGGGTATGTCCGACTCGCACGGACTAAAACCCCTGGGGTGTTCCACCGCCCGCTTTTAGACAGAGCCCCGGGAACGCTATTGCACACATCCGGAACTCTGTCAACGTTGCCCTTGCCCGGGCCCACGTTGGTGGCAGGTTATGTTGCCTTATGGGCTTTCCTGCTCGGGGCCTTTTCTAGGGGTGGAACTCCCGTCCCATCACCCGCAGGTCCCCGTTATGGCGGCAGCATACGGCCTGCCTGGCCGCCTGTGGCGCTGCGGGGCCGAGTTGACGTCGTCCTCGCGCGTCCGGTCTGCTGCCTCCTTCTGCGTCAAGACCGCGACGCTGAAGGTGGCCAACACAAGCTAACCCTAACCTACAAAATAATACCATCGTTAAAATTATACGTTGGTTTTTTACTGCGGGGGGCTTTGCCCACCGAGCCCCCCCTTTATCTAGCTGCCCTAATCTAACCTTCTATGTTATATACCAGTATCAACAGTAACAGTAGGTATAAAAGGTAGGAAAACTTTTCTCTAAAATCAAAAATGGCCGAGATATTTGACCTCAAAGTAGGAATTTGAAATCCAAAAATGATCCAAAACCGAATCGGAGCACCACATGGTTTTGTCTGCCCTACCCCTAGAGTGTTCATAAAAGAAAACGGAGGAGCGGTGACGGACGCGCGGGAACGAGTGAGGCGAGAGCGGAGCCAAGCAAAGTGACCGTGCTTCGTCACGCAAGGGCAGAAGGGCTGCTGTTCCCGCAGCGCCGGAGCTACGGGAAGTCACTATTGATCTAAATTTACCAAGTTACAGAATTTATTTAGCTAGCAAATAAAGAATGATAAGAATGCCTGAGACTTGGTACTACGAAATGTCTCACGGTAAAAAGTTACGGTGGAAGACTTTCGAGACTTGGCCTCTTTTTACATGGAAAGCTTTTATGGGTCATATTATAGGGTACCTATTTAAGAGATTGTGCAATCGATATTCTTGTTGACTTTCAATGTTTCTTATTAGGTATGTCGATAATAATATTTTCGACAACTAAGGCGGTTGAGGTGAGCAAGGTCGCCAGAGCTCCCGAGGATGGTTGTGTTGAGAGCGATGGAATTTGTTCCTTCAGCAGTCAACACGGCGAATCCTCAAACATATCAAGGGTCGGCAACGCCCATGTTACTCCTTTGGAGTTGCATGCGTCAATAGGCTGCGGTGTCCGTTTATCATCAGGCGGGCCGTACGAAAAAAAAAAAAGAAAAAAAAAAAAAGTTTATCAAAAAAAAAACTTAAATCATTCGGTAACTAATACTTTTGACGCCTTTAAATTCGATATTCTCATTCTCGATATGTTTATTTCGATATTTTAATCGGTCGGGGAAATTTAATTTTCAATATTTTGAATTTAGACCATTCAACCGTTCGATATTTAGATTTTCGATATTTTGTACTTTGTACGATGTTTTCATTTTCGATGTATCAATTTTCGATCTTCTAACACGTCCCCGTAATAATGTGATAATTATAGGTAGACCCAATGATGTAGTATAAAAAAGACCGGGTTGCACTCCGGGAGTGCCGGTAGAAGTGAAAACTTGAATAATTTTAATTTTGCAAACCCCTTCATCACCCCTCCCCCGGCCCGCCCCTAAGCCTCATCCCAAATCTCTCACCATCCTACGGTCACGTGACCTCCTACGCATCTGACGTCACAAAAACCTGTCGCGAATTTGACAATTTTTCCCCATCCAAAAAAGTGCTCAGCGCCGCTAAAGAAGTTTTCACTTAAAAAAAGAGGTAGATATATAAGCGCTCTAAAAGTGGCACACTAACACTGAGTCAATTGCACCAACTTACATCAGTATCGCGTCGTCAATGGAAATACGTACCCCATTATTATACTTGTTTACCACGCGCATAATGGATCGCATGCAGCTACTATACCGATGTCTTTTCAATACGTCAACAACATATTCTAGGCCCATTTGAAAAAGATGAAAGTTACTATGTCACTAGTTAATACTGGCAGCATTGACGCGATTGGCCAATAACGACAATCTGATAATGTTCCTAGTTTAGACCTAGGAAATTGTAACTCCCCGTGTGGTGTCAGGTTACAATTTCACCACCCCCTTTCTTCCGGTGGGTGTCGTAAAAGTCACTAAAGGAGCAGGGTTGAAGTGTGTTGTGGGCGATGGGGTAGCAACATAATCATTGCTAATATTGCTATATCACATTTTGTCGATCTTTTAAACATAATTTAAGTTTCATGTGCTCTGCCACACCTTTTGGGAATAAAAGCGTGAATCTATACTGTAAATTGTAACTCATACCGTCGTGAAATGGGCTACAGACTACACACACACACGAACCACGTGTAAAATATATAACTTGTTTCATAAAACAAGTCCCAGGAAAATGACCAGCTAAAAAGTTTCTAATAAAACAAAAGATCTCTGTCCAAATCGTACATAAGTAGTTACGTATATCTCCACTTAATTTCAGAGACTTCCGATACAAAGACAGAATAAATAGAGGAACAATAATTAAATGATCTGTGATTTGTGAAGGTTCCACCAAGGCTTTTGTTGACAAAGGTACATTCGTCATTAATTGAACAATAACCAGTTATTTATTCGTCTGTAGACGATCTATTTGCGTAAATAACAAAAGCGAAGTTGCTTTTATTATTCGTTTCAATGAATTCGTACTGAATGGGTGCAGTCATGAACGAAGATGGGTGCTTCCTGATTATTTAGGTAACTAAACAAATAAAACAAATAAGTACCTATTAGTTAGTGGCTCTAACAGCTGTAAAACTAGCGACTCTGTATTTTCTTCAAACTTTTTTTTTCGAAAATCTGAATCGCCTAATAACGACTTATATTGAAACTCGAATTCAAACTTTCGTGAGACATGTTGAACTAATGCTAATATGTAATTAGACGGTTCAACTCACGTATTAAACACTCATCCTGAAGACGAACTTCCGAAGAGTTCGAAACATGTCGTTGTCATGTCATGTCGGTGAAGAAATGCTACCTGGAGAGAGAGAGAGGAGTCAGTCTGGACATCTGAAGGAATTTTGGTCCAAGCTGAAACGGTGATCTTCCTTCGCTTAGCTCGCTCGTTCAACTACTTAGTGTAGCGGCTTCTCTTACTTTGAGATCCTTCGTCGCTCCTCATGACTAATAGTTAAAGCAATGACGCGTAGATTCAGTGTCCGAGAGGCAACTGGATGGCTCGCGGTAGTTGCTCCCGAAGCGTTGGTGGAACCGCCCTGTGCAACCTGAACTGAGCCATCTTGGACTGGACGGTTTTCCGAAGGTAAGGTAAGGAAGGAAGGTTCCGGTTTTAGAAGGGGGGTGAAAAAAAAATTGTTGCCAGGTAGGATTTAGACCAGCATTTTCATTATGTAAACAGCGTACACACTTTCAGGCAACCCGTTTCGATCGGCTGCCTAGGGACAATTTTTTTTTTTTTTTTCTATTTCCGCCCCAGTCCATATTGGCTCAGTTCGGGTTGCACAGGGCGGTTCCACAACGCTTCGGGAGCTCAAATACCGCGAGCCATCCGGTTGCCTGTTGGACACTGCAACTACGCGTCATCGCCCTGAATATAAGGCATCAAGGTTTCGATACGTTAGCTCGTTAGCTTTCTGCAACATCAAAATATAAAACAAAATTATTTGACACACAAAGAGTTCAAATTCAATTAGGTTAGTACTGTTTGGCCTTGAAGTTTTTGACCGAATCACAAATTTAATGACGGATAAGCGTAGATAATATTACGTTTTTAGGTTAATGATACGAAAAACGTAAACATAATTGTTTTTATCTGAAATTGATCATGGAATATTGTGTCGTATGCATAAACAAACGATTACGAGAAAAAATATGTTTTTTTTTTGTAATCTTAGGCGTAAACATGTATTGATGAATCGCCGTCATAATACCCGTATCTATATTATGACGGCGATTTTCGCTGTGGAACAAACAGCTGTCACGCTTTGACAAATATTGTTAGAGCGTGACAGATGTTACAATCACACCTACCGAAACATGAAAGTGAGTTCAACCGTATAATTTAATTATTAGTTTAACTGTTTAGGGTAGAGGTCGTTTATTAATAGTTTTTGAATTTTTTTTGGCGTTCGCAGAGCAGCACTGTAATGACCAAAAAAACTGTACGGGTCTCTTTACTCACAAGCATAAAAGCGTGTATTATGTTTGTCCATATTGTTGTATCTACTAATATATAATTATAGTGGCTCGACGACACAAAATGGTGACACAAGATTTAAATGACTAATAAAACGTTACGGTTACGAATGATTTAGCACACGACTTTTGTTTTTAACACCCGACGCAAAGAGAGGGGTGTTATAAGTTTAACGTGTCTGGATATCTGTGTGTCTGTGTATCTGTCTGTGGTATCGTACCTCCCAAACGGATTGACCGATTTGAATGCGGTTTCATTTGTGTCATAGATAATTATATTTCTAAGTTTCTGAATTTCATTGATGCAGCGGTGAATGCTCAATCATCCATCATGAAAATAAAACAATGTATCGATATACTAGTTAGCTTACTCAGTTGCTGGCAACCAGAGCTGCCACCCTCTTCTTTAGTTCAACTTTAGTTGCCAAGCGGAGGTTTTTTTTATTTCTTAAAGTATCTCAGGCTACCATTTTTAAATCCGATATCAATAAATAAAATAAAATAAATAAATAATAAATATTAGGGGACAATCTTACACAAATCGACCTAGTCCCATAGTGAGCGAGGAGTGTACATTTAATAAGAAGGCAATTAGTTACAATTCTGTAGTGACTTTTAATGAAGCTCTCGTATGCGGACGTCAATAATAGTCCAATCAAAAGGACTTTGAGACAAAACTATAGGTTCAAATGTTTGGCACGGATCCGTGTCCTCGGCGTGCGAGGGGTTAATCCGGCTTAGCCCCTCATTAGTTTGGTATTTGGCCCGTTCATTGCGCCGTGGCTATTTTGTATACACAGCTCTTGTCACCCATCAATTTGATTCAACACTTTCGCAGCCCATTCGTATTTCAATCAGCCGTCATGACGGCGACGGCGACGTTTGCGAATTTATATTTTCGGTATATTTCAATTAAAAATTGGAGAATGTCCTCAGCACATTTCAATATTGATACAATATTCCAAATATGTTTTTCTATAATTTTCACTGAGTAAAAAATCCAATAATACACTTTAGTTACTCAGTGGAAAATATGCAAATATTGTATCTGCACAAAATAAACTTTTACTACAGCCCGACCCTGGATGAGCTCCAAAATATGATCCAAGACCTTTATCTGCTTCCTTGCAGGTAGGTCTCAGGATGAATCTGTCCAAGGCTAAGGTCATGGCAAGCATTTCCGGCGACTCGAATTCAACTATAACGGTTGAAAACGAGTCACTGGAGACCGTCGAGCAGTACGTTTATCTTGGTCATATTCTATCCTTTGACAAGTACCTAGCATCAAAACAAAGAGATGTTCAGGAGAATTCAGCTCAGTTGGGCGGCATTCAACAAGTTAGATGACATCCTCACATCCGTTGTCGTTCCACAATGCCTAAAGACTCGTCTCTATAATCAGTGTGTCCTGCCCACAATGACGTATGGTGTTGAGACATGGGCGCCCACAAAGGAGGCTGTGCATAAAGTACGGGTAGCACAGAGAGCCCTGGAGCGCGCCATGCTCGGCATTAACCTACAAGACCGAGTGAGGAATACTGAGATCCGACGTCGCACTAAGGTGCGTGACGTCGAAGAAGTCATAACCAAACTCAAAAATGGAGTTGGGCAGGACATATTGCCAGGCAGCGTGACGGTAGGTGAACCAAAACGTTAACGGAGTGGTGGCCACCTTATAGGAAAAAGAAGAGTTCGTCGTCCACCAGCACGATGGATTGACGACGTAAACAAGACCGCGGGTCATTTTTGGATGAGACTAGCACGGGACCGGGATAAAGTGGCGTACTCGAAGAGAGGCATATGCTCAGCAGGCTGAAAATGATGATGATAGATTCAAAACTGATCAATTTTAAAAATATGGTGATTAACAAGTACGTAGGAATGACATCATTTCGTAATTCCCAAATATTAGGCATGACATGACGTGTACAGAACTTATCAAATTTGTTATTACCATAAACGAATTATGTAATTTTCTGTGTAAACGAGATATCTCATAATGTAATCTTGAGATTGTTTACACGTCATTTTAAAAAGATTAGGATAGATTAGCTATCCGCAATTTAAGATTTCGTGTAAAATGTCGTTTCCGTGTTTTACTAATACAATTTAGATAACTCGTTTATTCGGGGTTCGATTTTCAGAGACAAATGAAAGATGCACAACCACATGTCGCGTTAAGTCACTGTAGATACCAAATTATTGTCTCGCTCGCTCGCTACCGTTAGTTCGATATACTGTGCTCTTCGCACGCGCACGGAATAACTCACGAAAATTTAATAAGAAACTTCAAAACCAATAATTATTTTGAATTTCGAACGTCGAGACTTTAGATATAAAAATAACATTTTTATTTTTGAAATAGGCATAACTTTATATTTTTCCCGATAATTCACAGGCTCATTTATGATAAAAAGCTTTAGCGTTTTGGTAATGAGCCCTAGCCAGCTACATGCCAGTCACGGTCAAGTTGTGGTCTATTGCTAGTACCTACCTGTGTACATTATTAAATATTTGTTCCCTAAAAGGAAAAGACCCATTAAGGCAATGAATAATTTTCAATTATCGCATCACTAACTCAAGCACTCATGCAATGCAAATTACTGATTATAAATGTTGGCAGCGGAACACCGCGCCATTTAAGGGCGATAAAATACCACTTTGCGTAATGAAATGGGAGAGGTGTGAACGATATTTTACGAAAGAGCAATTGAAACATATACGTGGCAGCTGCGGATACGTACTTTTATGATTTGTTTATTTTTGCTCATTTAGGGTTCCCAAGTTTAGAAAGAAAGAAAGAAAACATTTATTGTTTAGACACCGTGATTTTATTCCACCTCAAATCAAATCAAATCAAATCAATTATTTATTCTGCAAATAGGCCACAAGGGCACTTTTACGCCTCGACGTTCATATTTATGGCTATATAATAATATTTAAAGTATGTACTAGGGTGTTGATCTTAACATAATTATAGCGGCAGCAAAATGTGGGTCTTACTGCTCTTCGACAGTCTGGGACAGAAGAGACAGCCTAAATCTATATGTTACGCTAATACGCTATAATACGCCCAAATTCACTTAACCAAATTAAAATCCTCTCATCACAATGATCGGAACGGAATCATACCCTAAGTATAGGTACGTCAAATCGAAGCGGGGGTAAACCGACAACTTTGCGGCTTGGAGCCGAAATTGATTGCTTCCGTAACGTAATAATGGGTTCATTAGTGGTTCGGCGCAGGCTCCACTAACTGCGCAAAGTTACGAATTCCTGGCATGAATTTAATGATTAAACGAACGCAGCTCGGAAAAATGTTAGAAATTACTTTTGGTGCGGGATTTTTTAATATATGGCAGTTAACAAAGGAACCCTGTTTTCACCGGGGTTTTTTAGTAAAATATGATCTTGATCTTTTTTAGTAATATATGTATATATTGTACTATGTTTATACTTTAAAATGGAATAAAATGATTTATGAAATATGTCCTCTTTTCAAAGGAGAAGTGCATGTATCGACAACCATAGACCAGTAGCTATGTTGGAAAATGGACTGTGTTTCAGACTTACATACATTTATGAAATCAACAAATGCTGCACTTTCTTGTCTCCAACACGCGTATAGTTAGACCCGGCTACTGTACAACTGACCTGCACGTCTATCATGAGACGGCCGCGACATACTCACGATTTTTCTCGCACACCTCGTGCGGGGCTAGCAAGACTACGCTGCGTTGCGACGCGAGTCGAGAAAGATCTACCCTCCTTTTTCTAATTTGCACGGTGCGAGTGAGACAGGAGACGCTAAGTCGCGCGCGAAGCGATTGAGCAGCAAGTTGTGCTAGACGTACTGTTGAGAGACGGATAGTGCGAGAAAAATCGAGAGAGTTCGCGCGCAGTCTCGTGATAGCCGTGCTGGTACAAAAGGCTATGCGCAAAGTCGCCGATGCTGATGGATGGCAAGCAGCAGGTAGCATTACTTTGCTGCGATCTTTCCAAGGCCTTCGACGTTGCTGATCACAGAGTTATTGCCGAAAAACTTTCACATTACGGCATTCACGGCAATGCACACAGCCTTTTCACGGATATCCTGCGCGACCGATCACGAGGTGGTAGTGGGAGACGCCGGTCAGGCTAAATCAGACTGACTATATCTATGCGTGTAGCTCAGGGATCATCGGTTTCGAACATCCTCTACTGAATGACCTACCCGAAGCAATTACAGCAGCTGATATCTTTTAGATATACAATTTAACAGCATTACAGCATATGCCATATCGTAATGTACGCAGACGATGTCACCGGTAAGTATAAGCTGAGTTTTTGAAGCTGGGATACAAAAATTGACATACTTACCTAGTATGTAAGATTTATTTTTATGTTGATTTTTATATTTTATCTATATATGGGTATGAGTATAAGACAAACTTGGTTCAGTCGATTACAAAAAGATGTTTCATTTTATTTAAGTACTGTTTCTTTTCACATTGGACAACGTTTTATATGTATTGTTAAGTAGTAGCTACATATGTGTCCCACTTGACTGATTAACCAAACAAATGATAACAAAAATTGCATTCTAGAATTAAATCGTGCATTCGTAGTATGTTTATATTTGACCATGACTGGTACAAGTGGGCACGACGACATTCAATTAATTCCGACCCCAAAGAACTTCCTACGCCTCGGGCTATTTCTTGGAGAACATTTTAGTCGCTACCGAGCAATCATTTTGACATACGAGTATCTCAACTGCCGGCATGAATAGATGGTTTAAACGAATTCCTCAGTCTAATAAAACGGTGAAGAGCACTGATAATGCAGCTCTCGATTGCATTATTGAAGCGGGTTGACCATAAACGTATCCACTTTGGTTCTTAGCCGTCGTGGTTAAACAAGGTTTAAGGGACCCCCGACAGCTCCTTACAAATTTCTACCCAAACAAATGCCTAAAACCCGGTATGCGCATGTTCGAACTAAACGGCTGCCTGGCATCGTTTTGACACCCCGCCCCCATCCCCGCATAATGGCAATGGCACCCATTCTGTGGCGCCATTTTGCGGCGCTACTTAGACTTCTATAGTTTTTTCGTTCGCTGGTTCTCAACCGATAGAGTCTAATGGCGATACATTTAAAAAAAATGCGTCCACGTGACAGTCAAGTGTAAAAAATACGACTCATAAATATGTCCCATCGGTCTTATGTCAGCAGATTAAGGTATCGGCACATATTTATCAGAGGATTGAATGGATACATATTGCACTTGACTGTACTTAAATAAACTTCCCTTTTTAGGGTTCCGGAGCCAGAATGGCAAAAACGGAACCCTTATAGTTTCGCTATGTCCGTCCGTCCGTCCGTCCGTCCGCAGCTTAGCTCAGAGGCTCTTGGTACTAGAAAGCTGTAACTTGGCATGAATATACATATTAGTCATGCCGACAAAGTGGTAAAATAAAATCTTGAAAAACATTTTTTTTTAGGGTACCTCCCCTACATGTAAAGTGGGGATGATTTTTTTTTTGTCGTCTACCCCATAGTGTGGGGTGTCGTTGGATAGGTCTTTTAAAAATATTGGGGGTTTGTGAAAACAATTTCTCGATTAAACGATCCGTTTGTGAAATATTAAGCCTTAAAGTGCTAATTTTTGTTAGACTCCAGTGTCCCCACCCCCTGCTAGCTAAATGGTTGTTTTGGGATATGTGAAAAAATTCATGGTAGTAGTACATATAACGAAGTTAAAAGGAAAACTATCACAGCTAAGTAGGCTTTACACGTTTACGAGTAATAGTCGACCAACTTATAAAATGTACTTCAAGAAGTAATAGTTTCGTACAAATTCTATTGTAACTTATTATTATATATAATGGTACGGAACCCTTCGTGCGCGAGTCCGACTCGCACTTGGCCGGTTTTTCATGTTTCTTTCATGATCAATGAATTTTCAGTTTTTTTAGGGTTCTGTACCTCAAAAGGAAAAAACGGAACCCTTATAGGATCACTTTGTTGTCCGTCCGTCCGTCCGTCCGTCCGTCCGTCCGTCCGTCCGTCCGTCCGTCCGTCTGTTAAAACCCTTTTTCTCAGAAACGCGTGGTAGGAGGAGGTAGGAAAAAGGTGGAGGTATCAAGCTAAAATTTATACCAAATACTCAGGTCTGCTGTCCCTTAGAGCTGTGAAAAAATCAAACTTCTAAGCCAACACAATCAGAAGATACAGCCGTTTATGCCGAAAATTTCCGCAAATTTTCGAAACTCGCAAGGGAATCAAAGCCTACAGGGTACTTCCCGTGAACTCAGAATCTTGACATTTGGTACGAAGCAACGTCTTATAGCACAGATAAAGGAAAAATTGGAAAAACCTTACATTTTTAGTACATCATATAATAAAAATTAAAAATATTTTTATAATTTTTAAAGTTACTACCCCTTTCCTCATGAACGCGTAGAGGTATTAAATTGAAATTCATATCAAATAATACCTACAGGTTTGTACGGAACCCTCGGTGCGCGAGTCCGACTCGCACTTGGCCGGTTTTTTTTTCTTGAAGATAAATGGGTGAGGACCAAATTCTTGGCCAGTAGTTAGCCTGGTTAGTCGGTAGTTAGCCATACAAACTGAAGAAGTGAACAAAGTTCCGTTGTGACACAAAAATTAACCATAGAATTGTATGGTAAATTTTCGTGTCACAACGGAAACTTTCGTCGAAGAATTTGGTCCTTACCATAATCAATCAATCAATAATGTTTTATTGCAGGCTTAAAAGTCCCTTAAAAATCTTAAAACTAACAAGGGGCGTATCCACTTCAAGACTCTAATGATGTTGATTATTGTTAGTTCTGGTTTTGAAGGACATAAACCATAAACAATAACCACAATCAATAAATAAATAAATAAATAAATAACCATAATCAATAAATAAATAAATAAATAAATAAATAAACTCGAGAAACCCAAAGAAACCCCTACCCATGCTTAAAAATGACAATAATGCGATACATTGCAATATGAAAATAAAACGTACCGTCAAATAAGACTTTATATTCTAAAAACAAGTCTGATTTTTGTTAAGAACTTGTTTTTTATAAATTCCAAAAAATGTATCGGGAAAATATAAACATATGACTATCAAACCTGGCCATCAATTTTCATGGTTGGCAAATGCGACTTGGACTGCTGGACATCCGTCGAACATCCGTACAGACATACGATAGCATTATTGGCCGAGCTGAAACAGAGAACTTCGTTCACTACGCTCGCTTGTTGAAAAATACGGAAAAAAGGAAATGCGGTTTTTCGTGGAAGCTAAACTGTGGAATGGATTGTCGCCTGCGGTATTTCCGGACCGATACGACCTTCAAACCTTCAAGAAAAGAGCGTACTCCCATCTTAAAGGCCGGCAACGCACTCACAACACCTCTGGTGTTGCAAGTGTCCATGGGCGGCGGTAATCGCTTACCATCAGGTGATCCGTCTGCTCGTTTGCCTCCTATCATAAAAAAAAAAAAGCTAACATTTTAATTGGTTATTTAACATAACAACTTATAACTTCCTAAAAGCTGCAACATTCAATAAACGTTGAAGAAAATTAATTCTAGCAAGTAATTGCAATTACCTAACATCTGTTTACGTAAGCGCTGGCTTAGAAATGCACCTACGTTCGCAACAACCTATTTCTTAATTCAACGCTTTCTAGGAATTCTGGTTAAATTGTGCTCTTGGAGGTTCGTACTGCGTCATGTCACTGCAATATATCTCTTGTACAGTCAGCTATAGTAGTATTTATACTGTTAAAACATTCACAAATATCTTGGCAAATAATTTTTCCCCTCACTGCCTCGGAAAGCCGTCTTTTATCCTTTAAAACAAGTGGGCAAGAACGCATTTTATCCACTAGTGGGGAAAGTAATTTGACCTTGGAGCGTGTTTAAGTAGCTTTTGACAGATAACAAAATGTAAAACGCTCATAATACAAAATTTTCACAGATGATGGTATTGTTTATTTTTTACCATTTATTAATTTAATTTATTTCTGTTGACGCTATAACAACAAATACTTACTAAAAAACAGAATAATATAAATATTTAAGAACTTTTAAAGAATTGCTTGTTGCCTTCATCAGGCGCTTGATCTCAAAATGTATGGAAAAACTAAAATCCGGCTCGCACTTGACCAAAATTCTACTTGATATTACTTACTTACCTAATTATTACTGTAAAAAAAATAAAAAATATTATTATTTGAATTAACTAAAGTTGTTTTGCATGTTACACTTTCTTCGCTACAGTGAGGTGAAAAGTTTTGTGTTACACACAGGTGCAAATGTATTTTACTTCTCGTGTTGAAACACTGGCTACGCTCAGGATACTAATTTACAACCACGAGCGAAGCTCGTGGTTCTACTACACAATCCTTTTGCTTGCTCGTGTTTCAATTCCACACTCGCGGGTAAAATACAACTTTGCACCCTTGTATAACAAAATAACTATTTAATAACTGATGTTGCGGTGCAAGATATTTATTTCACTTCTCACGATCGTGAAGTTCATCTTTATGTTTAAACCCATTGTATCCTCGATTTTATATCGCCTCTTTAAAAAAAATGTACTTACGTTGATGATAATGTGAGCTTTGTGCCAAATCCACATTCAGTATAGTCGGCGAATCAAAATGTCCGCGACTTTTCCTAAAGTGTCGAACCTTTTCATTTCGTGACTCGAAAGTAAAATTGCATTTTATTTTACTTTCGAGTACCGCGTAGTAATTTAGTTTCGTTAATTTAATCAGTTTAACCTACATCCAAAAATCTGCTAAACAAAGCAAAATACCATTCCAGCTGTGCGCGGAACCCGTCTGAGCCACTTTTTTGGTTAGAAATACTCTGCTATAGTAAAGACAGTGGTAATTTATGGAAAACCTCTCTGTCTCCAGGGTCTTCGAGTGACAACAATCATCGGCTCCTTCGGAACATGCCTGGGCGCGTGGCTGAAGGTGTTCTCCGTGCCGCAGGACATGTTCTGGCTGGGCTTCACCGGGCAGACGGTGGTGGCAGTCTCCCAGGTGTTCATTCTGAACGTACCACCACGCCTTGCTGCTGTGTGGTTTGGAGCTGACCAGGTGTCTTCCGCTTGCAGTATTGGTGTTTTCGGAAACCAGGTAAGTCAATCTGTTACAATTAGGTACAATACTTTATGCCATACGATTAAAAAAAACAATACTTTAGGTTCGGCTACGACTTAGCGGTGCGCCATACGTAATGGTGGTACGGTAGTTACCCAAATGTTCGTGTTTCTAATTTATCCTTCCTACGGCAAATTGAAGAGAGGCAACCATGCAACGCGAACACGCAACGCCAAGTGAAGTGCCAGCGTAAGAGCAAGAGACATCGGTCCAACCTCCCGCTCGCATGTCTGGCGTGTCGTTTACGCTGCCGCCGCCGCTCCAAGTCGTGGCCGAGCCGTTAGACCTGTTCCATAGAGCCTCTTTCTCCCCTTATTTTTCCTAATCCTATTCTTACATAACTCGACCGTTAGATAAACAACGACAAGGCAATAGGGCAGACCAGATCATCTTTGTCATTATCCACTTCGTAACAGGTACTTCCGTTGCTTCATCTTCGATCGTTTACGATCATATCGCGTGATCGAACTGACTCTGTCTGTCAGTGAATACAGCTCTATAAAGCCCCGATGTTTTCATCGATCCTGTTTCTAAGGACGTGGTCAAGTCTGATAGACCTTTAGCTGACTACCTCAGCAAACTCACTAAGTACTTGTAGTATGAATTCATTTCGAACGGGTTACAAGCTGCAAATATTCTACGTTATCTAAATCTAATTTTACAACGCGTACGAGTAGTTATGCGGAAAATTAAAAATCCAATCACCAGTGAGGTTTATTTAAATCTAATCTCAAAGTCGCCGCTGCGGCCAATACCCTGATAATGGAATACTTAATAAGCCTCAGTCTTTTCTCGGATAACGATTTTTATAACTTTCTTATCACCGCCTATTTAATTGTTAAGAATTCGTTGTAACTATTTACTTGCAGTCAATGAACTATCAATCATCACCTATGTATATTTGCTCAAGGGAAATGGAATCCTACAATTAAGTATATAATATTTACTGAACTCCAGAAAAATTTATAAATAAGGTCCCGTTTAGTCAAAAAATACTACTTGTTGACGAATACTGTTGCGGATTCTATCATTGTTGGATAAGTGCCTAAGGGAGATGTGTTTTTGTACGCACTTGAAAAGCCTGCGCTGCGGATATTTTTCTGTACCTAATCATTCTTATTTCTTAAATTAATTAGTTTGTATGAATGTACCTTAGTAGTTCAAAAATAACTGTTTATTAAAAAAGAATGGTTTAAGTAATACCTACAATATTAACTGCTAATCTTAAATATTTTAAAAGAATGAGTTAAGAAGCCTGCCTATTATATAGTTATTAATGTAGTTAGTCCGAACTCTAGCTGTAAATAAGCTATTAATGGCATTTGCATTAAGATTATGAACTCTGCGATAAGTAGGTGTACCTACTTACATCAAATTATTTGCGAAATAATATAATACGAGGGCGGCACTGAAAATCTTTAGAACTGGCCACTTGTAATAAATATAATAAAAAAATAAGTTCAAAATTTGAAAATGGAACTCTTTCTTAATATTTTTGTGTACGAATTCCACTCGATTGTCATTTGTTTTACGATTTGGCGGCAAATTGAAAATTGTGTGTACTACGTGAGCATGAATTTAACGCGAGAAAATTTTCGAGCAATGATTTTTTACGACTTTCGATGTAATTTAAGTCAACAAGAAAGTTATGATAGACTTCGATTGGCCTTTCACGATGAAGCCCCATCTCGTGCTACTATTTACAACTGGTTTAATGAATTTAAACGTGGCCGCACTAATCTCACTGATGATCTGCGTGAGGGCCGGCCTTCTACGGCGACTACTGAAGATAACATCAGTGTTGTGCGGCGTATGATAGAGACTGACAAAAGAGTAACCTATCAGCAGATTCGTACGAGTACAAGCTTAGCCATTGGTATGAGTCAAGTCCACAAAATCCTCCATGAACATTTAGCGGTGAGGAAGCTTTGTGCCCGGTGGATACCTCATAATTTGACAGAAGCCCAAAAAGTCCGTCGTGTTGATTGGTGCCGTGAAATGGGTCAAAGATTCAACGGAGGTGACTCAAATGCTGTGTTCGACTCGACGTAGTTACGGGTGACGAAAGCTGGATTTACTGTTATGATCCTGAAACTAAAAGACTGTCTGCTGAGTGGGTGTTTCCTTCCGAGGAGTTGCCTACTAAAGTGAAGAGAGGTCGAAGTGTGGGAAAAAAGATGGTGGCCTCGTTCTTCGGAAGGACTGGTCATTACGCAACAATTATTTTAGGGGATCAAAAAACAGTTACTGCGAAGTAGTACACTAACAATTGTTTACCACTTGTCTTGGAAAAAGTTCGAGAAAAACGGCCTCGCAGTAGGATCCTGCTTCACCACGACAACGCCTCATCGCACACCGCCAAGCAAACGATCGACTATTTGGCGACGGCAAACGTGGAATTACTGGGTCACCCACCTTATAGCCCCGACCTTGCACCTTGTGATTTTTATTTATTCCCAAAAATTAAAGAAAAACTTCGAGGAAAACGTTTTATGGACGCCGACGAAGCAGTGGCTGCGTTTCAAAAGGCCGTCGAAGAGACCCCTAAGGACGAGTGGGCAAAGTGCTTTTGACAGTGGTTCTATCGAATGCAGCGATGTATTGATGTGAAGGGAGGCTATTTTGAAAAGATATAATAAAAGTAATAAGTTGCTTGATTGCTCAGTTTTTGATTTTCTAAGAACTTTCAGTTTGACCCTCGTAAGAGGACTAAATGCCAAAAGGGAACGATTTTTGTTATAATTTCTTTTTTTTCTCTTACCTTTATGTTTTTATAAACCACGTCGGCGGCAAACAAGCTTACGGCCCAGGTAAGTGGTTACCGTAGCCTATGGACGTTTGCAACTCCAGGTGTGTTACAGGAGCGTTGCTGACCCTTTAACGAGGGGGAGCTCATTACAATCATCATGCTCATTTTTTACCTACCTCCACTTAGAAGACTAGAAAATAGAAGTGGGTGAGGACCAAATTCCTTGGACAATAGTTAGGCTGTTGAGTCGGTAGTTAGACATACAAACTGAAGGAGTGAACAAAGCTCCGCTGTGACACAAAAATTAACCTTTTTTTTTTATATACCACGTCGGTGGCAAACAAGCTTACGGCCCACCTGATGGTAAGTGGTTACCGTAGCCTATGGACGCTTGCAACTCCAGGGGTGTTACATACGCGTTGCCGACCCTTTAAGAATGTATACACTCCTTTTTTGAAGAACCCCATACTGTAGTCCCTCGGGAAAACCTCGGCAGGGAGCTCATTCAGATTCAGATTCCGCTATTTATTAATAAAATGCGATATTTTACATGTCAGGATAGTATATACATATAGTTGAATTAAAAGTGTTACAATTATCCTATTTTATTTAACATTAAACATAATTTTATGATTATCGTAGCAATCATTTTAATTTGGGTCACCACACACCTCGACAAATTCTAGGCTGGTCAATAGCGTTTTTAAATGTTTGGCAAAAACTGTGTTGTTTTGCACCAATTTTAACTCTGCTGGTAGTGAATTATATAATTGTGCCCATGACACCGAGTGATTTCCGAGTCTTTGCAAGTCTACAACTCGGGACGACCAGCCGTTTACATCGACGAGCACTGGAGTGAGTAGTGTACGTATGTAAGTTAGCCCTCACGTACTTGCAGGCTGTTAATATGTAAACGCTAGGTAGTGTTAGTATCTTGGACTCCTTAAAGAGATCTTTTGCGGGGTGGTCGTATGACTTCCTCATTGTGGTTCGAATAGCTCGTTTTTGCATCTTAAATGCCCTGTCGCGATCCGCCGCGGTTGCCCACAAATCAACACCTTGGATAAGTATGGAATGGAAGTATCCATAGTACGCCTTTTTGACGTTTTCGAACGACAAGCTCGTTGCAAGTCTCGAGAGTGCGTAGCATGCTGATGATAGTTTGTCACACAAGATGTCAATGTGACGGGACCATGATAGTCCCGCATCAATTGTGAAGCCTAGGTATCTTACCTTATCAACTTGAGGTACGCCGATGTTGTTTAGCATGATGTCAAACTGGTAGTTATTGTTAAGCCTAAGTTGGAAATGCAATATGTTTGTTTTTTCTACGTTTAACATCATACCGTTTGATCTATCCATTTCACAACCAGAGCGTCCGAGGGAGGAAATTTCTCTGAAACCGTACGGTACGCGACCATTTAGGAACCAACCAACCATTACCATGGAATTGTATGGTTAATTTTCGTGTCACAACGGAAGACTTTTATAGAAAGTTTAATTGAGTGAGTTAAGCTGGCCAAGAATTTGACCTTTAAGGGGCTTGTAGACGGGTCTAACGTCTACCTAGCAGAAAATAATACGGTAACTCAAGGAAAGCGGGTGGGTACTTTTCCGGAAATGTGTGGCCGGCAACTAAGGGCGTCCTGTTCTAGCATGGAAGTAAGAGCAAGACGCATTCAGCAGTCTAGAAGACGCATTACCCAAAGTAATGTGCGGATTCATGACGTTAATATTACGTCGTTGGCGTCCATAGTATTAAACTCAGCCACAAAAAACCGAAGCAATAAATAGGTTAGAAGATTGAGGAAAGTAAACAGACTTAAAGCTGATTAGGACGGCTATTTTCTAACTATGCCGCACACTTAACACGAAATGACGGCATTTCATATGTAAAGGGCGTCTCTTACGATCTTTTGCGAAAAAGTATGGTAAAAGGGTGTTGGCAGGGTATTGTGTGAGTTTGTTGACTCATCAATATGCAGGGACTTAAGCTTTGATCGGTCGCTGATGTGTGCAGTTAAATTTGAAAGTGTATTAGAAGAGGGTAGGGCTAAATATAGTTTACCTCTACGTGTTATTATAAGGCAGTTGCTTGTTTCTTAAGTTTTATTTGAGCACTAGCTGATGCCCGCGGCTTCGCCCGCGTAGTTATAGGAAAATGTAACATATTGAATTTTCCCGTGGGAATTAGATGTTTTCCCGCTGGAAAAAGTAGCCTACGTCACTTTCCAGCTTCTAAACTATCTCCATACAAAAATCAGATCAATACGACGCTCCGTTGCGACGTGAAAGAAGGACAAACGTACAAACACACACACTTTCGCATTAATAATATTAGTAAGGATTGTATATACCTCACATGAAACTTAAGTATTTGTTTTATCTACGATCATGTTTCACTATTTTCATTTATGACAATTGACTATTTCAGATTAGTTCAGATTCCGCAATAAAAACGCGTAACGTAATAAATGTAAATAATTTATTGTTTACGTAAGTTACTAGACCTATAGAGGCTGAGACGACTTACACATATAAAAATACTAGCTTCCGCCCGCGACTTCGTCTGCGTGGACCCGGGATAAAAACTATTCTATATTTTAATCCAAGCTATAAACTGTCTTCGTGCAAAATTTCACTTAAATCGGTTGAGCCGTTTAAGCGTGATTGAGTAAAAAACATCCAAATACCTATATAAACATCCAAACTTTCGCATTTATAATATTAGTAGGATTTGTGCTTTGATCTTAAAGATTTTACCTACTTTTACCTATCGTATAATTGATTGTATCCCTGAATTCTTCTTGGCTGCTTATGCCTACAATATTAAAAATGTATAATTTGTTAAATTTAATACTGCTTTTTCCAACCAACATTTTATTCAGAGCCTGTAAATGAAATTTAAAATCCACTTCGAGTCGAGAGCTGTCTCTCGGCGTTTCACGGAACGTATTTTCCCGACGTTAATCCTATGAAGAGTTGGCCCGTGGTTGGCCCCCATTTTATATGCTTCTCAGACTTTATCATGTCGGACTGTCAGTAGAGCAACATCGGAAGTTAGGATGACTTTGACAGTAAAGGGCAGTGGAAAACTTGGAAGTTTGAAATATATGTATAACTGGGGAATAGATAATAAGTATATCCGGTTGAGAATCATAATAAAAGCCATCTTTAGTCAAAATAAATAGGTAGGTAGAATACTTTTTATCCCTTGGTATACCTAATTATATTCTTTCAACCTCGCTAGATTTATTTAGGTATTATCCGTTTTCATAAAAAGCTACGAGTATGTATACAGAGTGGAACGGAACGATGGACTTTCCCGCAAGAGGAGGATAGTTTAGCGTTAGTGCTTACAATTTTCCAAATAAACTATGTTAATATTTCTGACCGTTTCAAGAGTTCATCAAACTTTTGTGCAAAAAAATGCATATTACAACTCTAACGGAGAACAAGGTCAATGCGATCATTGATAAACAATATTTTAAGGGATGACAAGAATTACTGATTTGTTCCTGATTCCGACACTTTCCTAACTGGTCATACCATGTACAATTTGCCTGAACAAACTTATTATAGAAATCCTCTGTGGTAAATGATAAGAACCTCTTTAGATAATTAATAGATGAGTGTTACTTGTCTATCATGAAGCTAATGTCATTATCATTATTAAAATCGGTTCTGGCGCTTCGCCGGCCGCTACCGCGGCACGCTCGCTTCGCTCGCTCCGCTCGCGGGCGTAGGGTCGCAGTGCACCCAACACTCCTCCTTGCTTCGTTTGTCGTCGTACCTACACGGACCTGCCTTAGAATTGGGAATTTGACCAATCAGGAATATGACGAATCAGGAACAAACGGAATTACTGTCACCGGAAAGTCTAATTTTGCTTAAACTCTGAATAAGTAACAGTGAAATTGACAAATTATCGAGAAGCAAGTCTGTCATGGTAAACATTAACAGTTACAAAGATGAATAAGGGTTGGCGCTATCATTAAAATGTATTATTTAATTATTATTATTACTTTCCGCTAAACAAGTTAAAACATGGACTTTTAGTTTGGTGTTGCACATAGCATGTAGAACCGATGGCCGTTAGGACGGATAGGTTCTCGAGTAGCGACCACGTACCGGATGGTGCGGCGTGGAGTTACCTTTTTTCTATCTCTCTCTATCTCTAAGTAAACGAGTGGATAATAAGTGTCTGTCAAAATTTTTAGTTGTGGTAGGCAAGCTTTTATTGCCGACTGTACCGTCATTTACTTTAAGTAGACGATTCTAACGAGCCAAAACTCAACAGGGTTACTGAATTCCCATGGCCACCTTCAGTCTCCATCATCAGATCAGCTCGATGGTACCATAATTTTGAATTGTCATCCAAACTATACTGATATCCAAAATTTCAGCTTAATCAGTTGTGGTTAACTGGTTCAAAATTCAGTTCCAAGATTTGTCCCTCACTAACAAACTGACAAACGAACCTAAAAGCTTGAAAAAATACGCTCCAATCCCGCTTCTTGACTTGTACGCGATGATTGCGAGTCGCTTTATATTTATTTTCATTTTCACTTTTCTGAAAGCGATGAATTTACCTGACATCAATTCAAAACCCATCGCAACCCAAGCCACCATTGAACGCAGCTGAAAACCCCTTTAGAGTGCGAAATTGAAAGAAGTTTCACCTGAATGCAAACTTTGCCTGTTTAGACGAAGTTTAAACGGAATCTGTCCTTTACCGTTTATCGGATCGTGGTGTCCAAGTTTTGTTATCTTCGGGATATTATGATTTAACCGCTATTGTTTCGGAGGCGGCCATGTTTTATCTAGTTCCCTTTTCAGCACGCTTGCCGACAAATCTCTGGTCAACCGATTTAAGCCTGGCCTTTGACTAGTTGTTACTAGTTTGGGGGTTCAGTAATACTAGGATGAGCGTTGGAATCAGTTGAGGTGGATTGTGAGTAGCCCAGCAGGTGCGCATTGTATCTGGCTTTATGATTTATCCTCAAAAAAAAAATCATTTTGTGCAAGTGAGACTTTCAAGCGCAAGTAACGCAAGTATCTTTCTGATAAGTGCGTTGAATATTTGTCACCATAGTATTTTTCACTAAATACAAAAAGTAGATATGTATAAATATTAGTGTATATTATTTTGTATATGTGTATGTTTATTTCAGTATATTTGATAAAAGTTTATCTTGGATTGAGATTTCATTTAAATTTAAATGCGTGCACCAAATTTTTGTTCTGTCCAATGGTTGGCTGGTCGAGAATGCCTTAGGGCATTAAGTCCACCATTGTACTTTAGCTTGTACTAGCTTCTGCCCGCGTCCGCGTGGAACTCGTTTATATCGTAGCACCATACTAACTTTCATCCCCAATTTCACCCCCTCCGGGGATGGTTTTCGGGATAAAAATCCGTGAGCTGTATAACGGGACACAAAGATACTTAAGAATCATAACCACTTTATTTATTTATTTAAACATACACAATTTATACAGTTTGACAGTACGGAGTAATAATTTAAAGTTCTTAACATGTTAAAACCGAAAATAAATAAACATAATATCTAAATATCCATCGTCTAGCAGTAGGTAGGGGAGACCGGGGGCAACACTTTAGAAATAATGACCTATAACTCAGAATCTAATGCTATCACGTAAAAATCGCTTAGGATGTAACATTCTAATCTCATTGGCTATCAGAATCTAGAAAATAATTTTCATTTAATCGCATCAGAACGGTGCAATTTAAGGTTTTGTTCATGAAGTCCTTGTGTTACAATTGACCCCTAGTACGGGTCAATTGTACCAGATAAAGAGAGGTAAATAAAACCCAAAATAATGTATTAATCAATCAGTATTTATTGTTAATTTCTTAAGACGGATCAGTCTGTTACGTTACATCGGTCTTAATAATAGAGACTCGTATTAATACTAGAAAAAGCTAGCATTTCAGTTGAACTAAACGTAATATAATATTTTCCAAGTTTTTTAAACATATTGTGTCGACTTATAAAGAAAATACTTAAGGGTGCTCAACGTGGTGAAAGAGCAGTGCTCATAGCGCACACCTTTCAAGGTCGGTGTCACCACGTAAGATACTGCACGTGGTCACCAGAAGATTGTAGTTACTTCCAGGGAGTTAAAGCCCAGAAAACCTAACAGGAACTTGGTAGGGTACAAGAAAGGGTAGAGAGAGTACAGTTTCTTATACATAAACCTGAGGACGGTTTTCTGTACTTTCTCCAATAACAAGGCGTAAGTACTTTCAGCGGGGTTCCATACGATGCTTGCCACCTCAAGCTTACTCCGGACGGGCCGTGTCGAGCAACGTGAGCTGGGATCATTTAAATCACGCGCATTTCTAATAAACCCAGTAGCTTGCAACAATCTGTAGCAAGCCGCTTGATATGGTCATGAAATGTAAGACATATAAAAAAAAAACGCCAAGGTCTCGAACAGTTGTTGAACGAGTTATGACTTCCGATCTCAGCATATATTGGGCGAGTATAGGCTTCACCGAACGAGTGTAGGACATAACGCAGCTTTTAGGGTATTATGCACGCTTAGGTCAGACTGATTCACCAAAAGTGATGTGGTCAGAAAGATAGATTCATGCTCGTTTGGGTACATTAAAAAAAAATAAAGAAAAAAAAACCATAAGACACATTACCTTCACGTCTCTTTCACATTACACCATCTCACAAAAATACGTATCCCGAAAGTCTCAACAAGTGCACATAGACACAATATCGAAGTTTCCGTACATTGAAGTACAAAGCACACATCAGTAGCAAACATCTATCTCGAGTGTATGGTTTACTTACGAGCAATCATGGCCTCGTTGGAGGAAAACTTCCAATAGAGATTTGCGTCACGCAACCAAGCCTCAAGGAAAACTCCAATTACCTACCTACTTAAGTATTCGTTGACCGAGTCCTGCCACGCGGTGATAAGAGCCTGCACACCCATTATAGGCACTAGGTCTATCTATATAATGGCTAGAATACCGTGAAAGTCCGACAGTATTAGTCTTTCGGAACAGTAAAGGCGTATGTGACCTTTGGTTTTATATCGCTGTACAACATTGTTCTGTGAGGGTATATTTTTATTCTCTGCCTGTTTTGGGAGATACGAAAATGTAGTTTCATCCGAAATCCTTGGACGGCAAATCAAATTTATTAGCAGAGACGGCTACGGTATTTCTTTTTCCTCCGTTAAATTAATATCTGAGGAATGACGGGCAATTTAAGGTAATTGGGGACGCTTTCCTTGAGTTGCCGTATTATTTTCTGCTAGGTAGATGTTATATAAGTAGGCTAAAAATAGAAATAATACCAGCATGGTTAGCACAAGACGGCGCCCGAGCGCTCTCGAGCTCTGTCGCACTATCCCTCTCTTTCTAAGTTTTCTAATAAGAGAAAGACGGACAGTGCGAGAGAGCTCGAGAGAACTCGCGCGCCGTCTTGTGCTAACCGTGCTGGTCTGTTCACCTTGTCACTTCGGATATAATCGTCTCTCGCACACGTTCGGATAAGTATGCGAGTGCGAGAGTGACGGATGTATTTTATCCACAACGATAAGTGATAAATAAAATAGCAAGCATGCTACGGCCCCTGGGCTTCGCCTTACGAAACGAGACCTCTGATCACACTTAGTTACTACGAATCGCGGCCTCAAGATATATTTTGTGGCTGAACGGTGATGTTAAAACCAGTTACAGAATAGCGGGGAAGGTGTCGATTACCAATCAAGGAATGAACGGGAACGTGCTATACGGTGAGCACGTGCGAGCGAATTTCTAGCTGTTAAATATCAGTTTTGTTAGATTAAGGACCTTCTGTATGCGAGTACTACCTACTTTTTAGGGTTCCTTACCCAGAGGGTAAAAACGGGACCCTATTACTAAGACTTGGCTGTCCGTCCGTATGTCTGTCACCAGGCTGTATCTCAAGAACCGTGATAGCTAGACAGTAGAAATTTTCACAGATTATGTATTTCTGTTGCCGCTATAACAACAAATACTAAAAACAAAATAAAATAAATATTTAAGGGGGGCTCGCATACAACATACTTTTTTTTTAACTGTTTTTATAGATAGGTAATGGTATGGAACTTCGTGCGCGACCGACTCGCACTTGACCGGTTTTTTTATTTTATTTCAATGGTTGGTCTTAAGGCTCCACTACACAATGGTTCACCATGGTCCATCATACAGGACACAACTATACATTCTAATGCATAACCGCGTCCTGTTCTTGCGGCCATGAAGCCCCGTTCTGTTTCTGCCTTTAAATAGGTATTGAGTTTTTAGTGGTAAGGGGATTTCCTAAGGTACGCGTCGCGTCTTTGTAAGCTGGGTTGCAGGGATTTCTTTTTCTATGTTTTTACGTCCACGGTTTAGGCTACGTAGAATTCTAGTATGATTAACATTTTGAGCTCCCCCCAGCGCGTCCCTTCGCGTACATAGTGCAGAAATTTCCAAAAAAGTATAAGACAAAAAATACATTTTTAGCACTTAAATTAAAACCCAGTTATTGAACGCGCGAGCGAAGCCAACGAAGTTCTCAGTTCAGCTTGGGTAAAAAATCTTTCGTACCGTAAAATGGGGTGAGTACAAACGGGCAAGCAAGCTTCGTGGCCTAAACACGGTATACTCGAGTAAAAAGCTCTCTATTACAATTATAACACGATTGTGAAAAATACTATTCTGAGCAGAAAATTTTGTTAGCAAGTTGTATAATGATGTATAGATTCTATTGATCGATACAGAGAGTTCTAATGAACTCGCAAACCTCTCAGAGCCACTAAATCAATTAAATAAAAGAATTTTCTTCTGCAAGTAGGCCGTAATGGCACTTTTACGAGTCAAAATTCTACCAGCGTTGTGGATTCAAAAGTTGTAAAAATGTAGTCGCCTGGCAACCTCTGTGAGCTGGGGAATTTGCTATATATAACCCGTCTTTTTTCAACAACTTTTTTTACTTTGTTTCGAAAAAGCGACTCGACAAAAAAATCTGTGTAATTAACGAACATGCTCCAGCAAACAAAAAACACAAAGAATGCGAGCTCCTTACAAATTACCCAAACACGTGCTTAAAACCCGGTATGCGCATGATCGAACTAAACGGCTGCCTGGCATCGTTTTGACACCCCGCCCCCACCCCGCATAATGGCAATGGCACCCATTCTGTGGTGCCCCGTTTTGGATCCAGTACACATTCGTCACTAGCACAAAAACGCCATTACATGGTTTCAGTTCACTTTCGGCACTAGTGACGAATATGTACTTCAATACATTTTTTGTGCGTTTTGGTCACTGCTGACCAAAACGAACTAAGTTTAAGTTGGGTAATAGTTTCGTCAGCTGTATAAGACAGTCTCATTTTAATGCTTTTTTAACAAAATTATTTAAAAGAAGTCTGGAACTTCTTGTTTTCTTTCTTGGGGGAATAACTATTTCTTATGTTATGGATGCTTTCTCTGTGTATATATTATAAGTTTGTATTTATCATTATAAGTAAATAAGTCGCTTTAGTAGATACCCACAGTACGAGCCTGCGGAGGAAAGTTTTAATAATGGTTTCAAAGCATCAATTCCTCTTTGCTATGAGTATGTACCTAGCCAATTATATTTACTTTTTTTTATATTTAATGACATTTGTCAATAAGTCTGTTTACTACCAATTCAAAGTATAATATATAGAACAGAAGAAGAACATCAATGAATGCGTTTTCGCCGGATGCTACGCGGTAGAGTTGTTCCCGATCCCCTATTTACAGAAAGCGATGATGCTATCACAACACAGTTTTTATCTGCCACCAAGTGCACGTGTGTGCCGCCAGCATATTGACGCCGAAAATTGGAACAGCGTAATAAACGCAAATACCACTGCCACGGACTTCAATGAGACTCACGCGGCAGATATCGTGCAAATCTACAAAAGTGTTCTGCAGTTGGCACAAGTGAATGTAGCTTCTGCCTTAGAGTAATGAATATCTATTCTTAATGAAATTGTATTAAATTAAATTGTATAGATTACTCCTCTGCCGAAGT
Source organism: Epinotia ramella (assembly GCA_947578815.1). NCBI lineage: Eukaryota > Metazoa > Arthropoda > Insecta > Lepidoptera > Tortricidae > Epinotia > Epinotia ramella. Next base: position 1,765,784 of record OX388203.1, read on the forward strand.
ATATGATCAAATTGATCCGATTTTGTATGAACTGACGTTTTTCTGACAGTTTACGTCACGACTATCCATACATTTTAACACTCCCCTCCCCGCAAAAAGTGGCAGACTTTTTGTGCAGATAATGACACGCAAGGCGTCTCTAGTACTATATGCTCTAAGATACGAGTACATATCAGGTACCAACCAAGAAAGAAAACAAGAAGTTCCAGACTTCTTTTAAATAATTTGGTTAAAAAAGCATTAAAATGAGCCTGTCTTATACAGCTGACGAAACTATTGCCCAACTTAAACTTAGTTCATTTTGGTCAGCAGTGACCAAAACGCACAAAAAATGTATTGAAGTACATATTCGTCACTAGTGCCGAAAGTGAACTGAAACCATGTAATGGCGTTTTTGTGCTAGTGACGAATGTGTACTGGATCCCGTTTTGCGGCACTACTTAGACTTCTATGGTTTTTTCGTTCGCTGACCTGCTTACAAAATTTCACGGGAATCTGTTGGAAATGCGACCAACTGGTCAACCATGTAACGCATTCATTGTACGCGTGTCAGGTATCTAAATGGCACTTTTATATGGAAAAATGACAGTTAGATTGTCCTAACGCGCGTTTGGAACGTTACGTGATTACCCCTCTGTAGAGGATAACAGCTGAGGCTCTAGTATAAGTTTTACCGAAACAAAACTTTACGATCGCGTTTGCGTTTTACCCTCAATTTGTATGGGATTCGGCAGCTAAACGCGAACGCGGTAGTAACGTTTTGTTTCGGTAAAACTTGTACTAGAGCTTCAGGACAGCGGGACACCGGACACCAGGCAAACGGTGAATAGAACTTCGTTCGTCTCGCTCGCTCATTCGATTACGTCATCATTTCCTGACAAATGCATTTCCAAATACAAAAACTGTTTATCCGTATCCTGCATGAACACGGAACAATTGGCCGTAAATCACAGACGCATGCGCAATTGAAACCGTCTGATTCCCCCACGATTATCCAATTGGAGCTGGCGGAGGGCCGCGACGATTCAATGACTCAATCGGAAACGCTATGCCATCTTCTGGAAATGGGTCGTAGACGAGTCCTTGTTTTGTCAACATATGACCTAGTAGCATGATACGTTTTATCATTATAAGCAGGGCTCGGATTTTACATCGCACGGTAAGACGAAAGAAAACTATGGAGTCGATATTAACATTACAACTTTACTCATATTCATACTCACTCATTTTCCTAGTCCCGTAATTATTATATATTTATCATGCTGTCAAATTTCAACTTAGTTGCATACCTAGTTATCCAGACCATATTGTTGCGATAGACTTAACGGTGGGTACTGGCCGCTTTATTTAATTGCCTCATGTTTCAATCATTGACGGCTTTAGACGTGTCATTTATTTAAGTTTGCAATTAGTGCATATATTAATTAACTTAATTATTTCGTGAACATTTTATTATTTAGCTTATAATGTAATAAACATGGTGTGGCGGTTAACATTTGTATTTACAATATAATAAACTTTTGGTATTAATTAAATGAATGAGTATGAGTATGAATATGAGTAAAGTTTTAATATTGATATCGACTCCATTGTTTTCTTTCGTCTTATCGTGCGATGAAAAATCCGAGCCCTGATTATAAGTTACAGGATCAATGTCAACCGCATACCTACACGACAGGTTAGTTAGACATGACTTAAAGTACTTGAATATCACTTTAGTTAACCTTAATCTGCCATTTTTTTTAAACTCCCCTTCAGTAGTATTTCATTTTTATCATTTTATTAACTTATTGACATTTTTTTACTGTACCTATTTGACATTCTTTCTTGTAATTTTTTTAATCAAAAACTATTAATTTGCACGCCTGCATGCAGGCTGGATACACCGGACTTCAAAATATTGTACACCTTTTGTATTCAGCAAATAAACAATTTGTATTTGTACATTTGGACTTGATAGCTTGATAAGAGTCTAACTAAAAATTAGGCTTTGTAACACTTAACTTTGACAATATTTACAGGAAAATCGCGAACCTAAGTCTGTAAATGACCCGTGTGATGTGCTTTTTACAAACTTCCAACGAAAATTATTTTAGCCAAGATTGTTCCAAAGGTTTTTGAGTTATTGCTGAAAAACTGCCTTCCCTGACTACAAGCACGTAAGTGCCATTATATAGTTCCCTATGAAGATAAGACCTCGTTAAACTTACGGTATAGGACAGTAATTTTAATGTGGGTTAACTAGTAGAAGGTACCTACGGACGGAACCCTAAGGCCCGGTGCCCACTATCGGAATGGCATGGCAAGGGAAGGGATCGCGCATATAAAATCCACATGCCTCAGCATGCCTAAGGACGCCTCGGCAATAATTTGTACAGCCCGAAGGATCCCTTGTGATGCCGTGCCGATAGTGGGCGCCGGGCCTTAATTGTGTGTGGTCCGACACGCACTGGGTCGATTTTTTACCTTATAGTGTTGTAGTAATTAAAAAGTTTTTGAAGTGGACTGAATAAGTGAATTAACCTTTATGGCTCCAATTTGTTCTGTGACAACGTTTCTCATTGCCAACCAGACCCCGTATCATGGTCGGCTTTGGCTGTCACCGTTCGATAGAATATCTTGTCACTTATTGCGTGAGACGGCCGACCATGATACGGGCCCAGGTATAGCAAGTAGCTGTGACAAATTGCTAGTGTGTAATGGGTTTAAAGTCTGCCCACGGTTCCGAAGATAAACAAAGTGTGTACTTAGTATACACACGTGATGGACTTGGTAGCAAACTACCGTACAGGAAATAGAAGATTGTGATGGTCAAATCGGTGTTATTTTCTCTCATTATCGTGCTGCGATCGTGGAGAACAATAACAATACAAGGTTACGTTAATGCCTTCAATTATTGTTTAAATTCCAACTGCTATTACGTTTCGTTTATAAAAACGATGCTCATGTAATACTGATTTTTATTTTCAGCGAGTGAGCGAAGCGAACAAAGTTCGTTTTTCCTAGACTGTAATGGAGATTTCTCCACCGATTCTCTAGTAATTTTGTGGGCAGGTTCAATAATTTATGTAGATTTTTTTGTTGTTTAAGTTCTTCGTTTTTAGGTTTCCGTAGCCAAATGGCAAAAAACGGAACCCTTATGGATTCGTCATGTCTGTCTGTCTGTCTATCTGTCCATCCGTATGTCACAGGCATTATACTTGAAAACTATAAGGTGTATTAGAATAAAATTTTGAGGATAGGTGTATTTTGTTAGCCGCTACATAGTTTTGTAATTAACTTACTAAAAAACATTTTTTTTTGGGGTGCAGTCGTACATAAAACTGAAAGTCAACATTTTTTTTTAATTGCAAGCCCACGTGTGGCACATCAATCGATAGGCCTTTCAAAATAAATATAAGGTTATAAGCAATTTTTTTGATTAAGTGAATAGAGTCGGAGATAATCGCCTCGAAAGTCACTAAATTTGTGTCCCCCCCCTCTAACTTTTGAACCGTGTATTTTAAAAATATGAAAAAAATCAGGCTTATAGGGCTTATTAAACTCTTTCCGCGAAAATTGTTTTGAACAAGATCGGTTTAAAGGTTTTTGAGATATTTTTAAAAAACTGCCTTAAAGAAAAGGACGTAACTGCCATTAGATTTCAGTAACAATACGACCTTTTTAATAGCCGCGGAACCCTTCGTTGTGCGTGGTCCGATACGCACTTGGCCGCTTTTTTTTAAGTCAGGCTTGCGAGTTACGCAGCTCACAGAGTCACTAGTTATAGTTTTAGGAAAAACTGTTGATACTTCTTCACATTGACATACTGTACAACCAGGATAGATGCCCCACTTTATATCTCTTTGTACAAAAAGCCAGATTCTTTATTTTGTAAAGCGGGTAGGTACTTTGGTTTATTATTTTCAAATTTATGAAAGGAATGAACTTGTATATCTTTTTTTTTAACACATGCGCGCGCACTGCGCAAACTTCACAAAAAGAAACTGTTGCGCGCCATTGTAGGTTATTTCACAAATATTTGTAAACATTGTTAATGCGTGTTTGGTTAATATCAAAAATGTTGACTCGTGGTGACTAGAAAAGTGATAAATAGAATGGACGCCACTGGAAAATCTTGGCGATGTACAATATGTGAGTAAAAACCTGTTCCAATCAAGGCCAGGCCAATAAAATTTCTTATAAAACATGGCCGTTCCTTTTTTCAATTGATCTGAGCATCCCCAAGAGCCCTTGCGAACTTAATACCAGGGTCACAAGACTTCAAACCTAGACTGCAAGTGCCGTAAAAAAACAAGTATAGACCAGAAGAACAAGTGGGGTTCAAAGTAGACTAATTTCTGCAAAAACTGAGGACGTTTTTGGACCTTCCAACGCACGAAAGGAAGGTCAGAAAGATCGGTTTCCCCACGATGTTTTCCCTCACCAACGAGTTAACGGTAAATATTTCGTACACAAGTTCCGAAAAACTCATTGGGACGACCACTAGGCTACCCTCGTTTTTTCCCTCCTAAAGTTCATCACTAATAGTCACACACAATCATGTGACATCGAGTTAATTTGGACGAAAGTTAGGTGATTTGTACTAGTTGGTGAAATTATGTGACTTCTGTAAGGTGAGGCGGTTCTTTAACTCTCTAACGAATATCATCCATCATCATCATTTGCAGCCCGTAATCGGCCACCGCTGAGAATAGGCCTCTCTTCGAGTACGCCATCCGTCGTATCCTGAGCTAGTCTTACCCAGATCCCGCGCTCACCCTAATACCGTCCACCCAGCGAGCTGGTGGACGGCCGACGCTCCTTTTACCTAGAAGTGGCCATCAATCTGCCACCTTTTTGGTCCACCTACCATCATTCTGCCTGGCAAGGTGACCAACTCCACTTGAGTTGGTAATGTTATCTCCAAGGAATATCATTGAGTGATATTATCTGTACCTACCTGTTTTTAATGTTCCCTTGCACTCTAAAACATGAAATCGTATTTTTTCAGTGGCTAGATCATAATTATTGTTTATCGTATTTTATAGGTCAATTAAGCAACAAACTGGTTCGCTCCGTTGGGTCCGGACCTTTCCTTTCACGGAAGTACGGAAATGTCGTTATATTTTTACGGTATTTTCGTCCGTAAACCGGCCGGCCTTCTGCACTGGTTGTATTCAATTAGAGAGCCAGGTGGTCGATAGGATTGTTGACTGATATTAAAATCAACTTTTGAAACACCATAATGGCTCTGTGAGTAAATAGGTGACGGCACCAGTAATGGACACGGTCCCAATTATGGACATTTTTTTCGTTAATCGAATTTATTAAGCAACTGTCCCAACATTTTTCAACTGGCAACACTAAAGCATAACCAATAGACGTTTGAGCTGTCATTTTGACACACGTCACCAAAATCGGCCATTTTGTTCTAAGATGGCTTCGAAGTGAAATCTCGTTGCGCGCGGTGGTCATAAAAATCCGTTTTTATTGTTGAAATCGTTAAGGAGGTGAGTACATATTTGTGCATGGTGTTATCTTGTGTTGTGTTGTAATAAGATTTGATGTTATTTTTACTGAATAATACTATATTGCAAGTAAATTGAGCTAAGTTGAATATGTCCAATCACAGCAATAAGTTTTTTGTGGGGTTTGTTCATTACTGGATTCGATATTTTATGAAATTCAGTAATGGACAAGTGTCCATGCTTAAGTTTTTTATTACTTTTTTAGTTTATTGTATTAAGTTATTTAATTTGTTGCACTAAACATTTGGGTTGAGTTGATTTTGTGATTGCTCTTTATTTTCCAATAATGGACGATGTCCATAACTGGTTATTTTTAGTTGTCCATAATTGGGTTCTTTGTTTTGTCTTAGATGGCACCAAAGAAAAATTACACCCCCGAACAAATGGGGAGAGCATTGGATGCTGTAAGGATGGGAGAAAAAATAAGCACAACTTCCCTCCGGTTTGGGGTTCCTCGAATAACCTTGCACAACAAGGTGACAGGCAAAAGTCCTGCAGTTGGTGCTATGGGGCCTCAAACTATCCTCACGGCACAGGAAGAGGACATTCTGGTAAAATGGTTGATCGCAATGAGTGAAAAGCACTTTCCCACTGGATAGATATATTGATAATATTGATTATAGATATAATTGTGAAAATGTGATACTATATCTTACTTTTGATTATATTGTCAAACTTCCGTAGGTACAATGGAATACCCAACAAGATATTAAGCTAAATAACTGACTTTTATAAACAATGTAATTATTTATTATTTATATTTATTATTTTGGTACTTATATAATCTTTCTTCATTGAAGAATAAATGCTTTTTTTAGTTAAAGTTATACTAGGAGTTTACTTTTTAAACTTTTTTGATCGTTTTTTTTATATTATATATTTTATATTGTGCTTTATGATTGTTGTATTGCTAAGATTCTAATTTCTTACCTGATAGATCTCAGTTGATTATTATGTAACCAATTCTAAGCTGCAGCTGCTGGCAAAGAGGCGAAGCCTCCATTAATGTTTAATAAATGACTGAAAACCAGATGGTTGATTGAAAATCTGATAGTATAACGTGGAAATCTAAGACTGATCATGTTGAAAGTTCAAATAGCGTTAATAAAAGTTGATTAGTGACGTCATTTGTTTCATTTATGTGTTCAATACAAAAGTGTCCATTAATGGATGTTCATAATTGGGTCCATGTCCATGACTGGGTGTCCATTACTGAATTTTTGATGTCCATCAATGGTGATTTCGTAAATTTCAATGTATATATTTTTTATTAATTATATATTAAACATACAAGATTTTTGGTTTTGTTTAAGTGTTCCTCATGTATTTGAGTGCCGAAAAAAAAATCACCATTTTTGTATCGTCAAAAAACATCCCATTTTTAAACGAAATTCTAATTTAGTGCGCTTAACATGTCCATGATTGGTTCCGTCACTAATATTTGTAGATAAATACAAACAAGTAACTTTCTATGGTAAGCAGATTTTCTATGGTCAAACAGCGTCCATTTTTGACCTTTATGATAAAGTACCATAAATAAGTTATAGCGTGTTGTGATTAAAGTACATACTTAAAAGGATTTAGGTAATGTCATTCGGCACAAGTGGCACAACTATACTCTTTGGGGGAGGCCTATGTCCAGCAGTGGACGTCTTTTGGCTGATACGAGTATGATGATGATTCGGCACAAATGGAAAATCGTCAACACGAAATGACCATTTGGAAATTGAACTAAAAGTACCTAATATGTAAGTACTATTATAAGTGAACTTGGTGAAAATGTTTTGTCTATACCAATTTTTTTCTTGTTCATAATGAATCTAGCCCAATGGAATTTTGTCCAGTATGAAATAAAACACATATTTAAATACGTGCAATATTAATGTTGTCGTTTTTCAAATGATTACCATAATTTAGTATGAAAATCGACTATTTTGTACAAAACTACGTTTGCAGTGTAAGTAGGTATGTAATTCCATATGGACGTATTTCTTTCGACCTTTTATCCAAAAAGTAATAATTTTATAGGTACCTATAATTTTTTTACTTCTTGGATGTAATTAAATTATAGCATTACTCAGACTGGACAATTTTCCATGTCGAGGATTTTCAAATTGATATTAGTCAGATTCGACTAATAATTTCGAGTTGTCAATTTTCAATTGTGCTGAATGACACTAAGTAGGTACTTAAAATATGTCTTCATTACTATTGTTTAATTCAAAGAGTATAATAAATATAATGTTTAAGCCACACTGGATGGCGTGGCCTGATCGCGGCGGACAATAGTAAAATTGTCATTATAGCTGTCAAATTTAATATTGTCCGCCACCGCAGGCCGCGCCAGTGTGTTGCAGGCCTTGTGAGTTTATGACTGCATAGAATATAAAGAGGTCTTAAACGTCAGTAAAATCAAATTGCCTTAAAACCTTCTCTAGAATCAGTACCCGACCGGGGTTGAAACCTATTTAGTGTCGAGGTGAAATCGAATTGACTGAGCCGACCCTTCGGCAAATTATGCATAAGCGTTTTGTTAACTTACTTGTAAGGTCCATTTACCTTTTCCGAGGTACCTACATCAACTTTTTTATGTGGAACGTTATTTATTACAGTACAGTCTTTATTTACTTTCTAAATAAATTTATCTAACTACGTATACCTACTCATATAAAATCAAGTAGGTAAGTTTTCATTGGTTAGTTTATAGCACGTAATAGGTTAAAATTGCCCTTAATTAAACCTCTCGTGGCTACCAGTTTTTTTTAACCAGCATTATACATTTTAACTGTCTCATTTGCATTGTTCTTGACCTTGCACTTGTAGTTTTATTACATACTAGCTGATGCCCGCGGCTTCGCCCGCGTGGTTATAGGGAAATGTAACATATTGAATTTTCCCGAGGGAATTAGATGTTTTCCCGCTGGAAAAAGTAGCCTATGTCACTCAATGGTATTCAATATATGTAAGTTATTTAAGTACTTAATCCTTAAAACATAATTACTAGACACTGTGAGCTGTAGAGCTCACGATCCTGTCTATTAAAAAAAACCATTTCTAAAAACTCAATCGACAAAAAAATACTTTATACTTATAGAACATTGTGGCGTATAGCCACCACAAATATATATGCGAGGGCAGCAGCTGTGCTGTGGCGAACCGACAGCTCGAGTCAGTCGCCGGCTAGCTGTCGGTGAGCGAGGCCACGTCTGCGCGCCTGAGCTAATAGCACCCAATGGTTGTTTTATTTATACGAGTATACCCTGAGAGACCCAAGGTGAAACGTCACATTGGCGACGAGTCCTCGAGTAAGTGACAAGCCATATTTAAAACATTCCCTGGGTTTCTTAAAAACGCTAAAAAGAAAAGAAGAAGCAAATACGAACCCGTGTGTGTCAATAAAATAAAAGTTATCGAGGCATAACAACTATTCAGTGTACCGTTCGTTGAGTGTTTATTCAGTGTTTCGTGTGTGTCGTAACTTGCAACCTAGTTCTACATATATAATTAACGAGAATGATATTATTGGTTGATTTACTATATCAAAATGGTCATTTACAAAGTGACAGAAAACACAGAAATGAGAATACGAGGAGTACTTTAGCATTGGTATCTATAGATAGCAATTGTGCACCTTGCAGGTGCAGTCTTTTACTTAATCTCGCAGTGAGATAGCAATAAAACCGAAAACTCAACTTATTTAGTGTTGTGTTGTTTATGTTTTCTTTAAGTACCTACTTGGATACTCGTAGTATTTTAACGACACAGCAGAAGGTATTTATGAAAGCATAGAGGTGAATCAACTTTTTAGTGTCCTCCCCGTCATATTTGTTGTCTAAAAGGGGATTACGAGAAATACGATGTTGCTGTTGCTAACTGTCGTTGCATTCCTTACTCAATTAATTATAGCGTGAAACTAAATGACAACTGTATTAACAGATATTAATTTGCCCTCGACTGGTGCAATTGCACCAGTTGCCAGGAACGTAGAATGTCCCCGATTTGTATGAAAATTGTATTTGTCCCCTAGACAACCATGTTTCTGCTAAAATACGTTTTGCGGGATGCAACATTATATGTTCAAACAGACTGTTTATCTGGCTATAAGAAAATTTACCAAATACACATGTCGTGGTAACTGACCATGAAGAAAAGCTAAGGGACAAGAAAAGTTGATTGACCGATAAACATACAAATACCTTCTTTCAAAAAATAAAAAAAATGGAATCACACTAATTATAATAACAAGTGTGAGTTTGAATATATCTAAACCTATTGCGTTTAACTTATTCGAGTAGCGTATTTAACAGGTACACTGAATAGGTAAGCCCCAAACAACAACAAAGGTACCATGGTGGTGGAAAGTGTTTAGATGTAGATGCTAGATGCCTGGGAGCACGCGCTCAGTGTAAAATATGCCATTGAGCATATGGTGTAAAATATTTCAAGGTTCATAAAGTGATAAAATATATGATGAGGTATACATGAATAATTTCCTGTACCGTGTCTGTGGGGAAATAATCCAAGACAGGACAAAAATATGGAATATAGGTATTACAGTAACGTTACTATCATACTATAAAGAAATCATCTATACCTATGCAGTAGTCATTGTTATCTATAGTTTTGTGGATTTAAATTAAAGGCCAGAATAATAATTATCATAATTAGGATCGTGCCCATCAATGAGGCGTGTTACATGATCGTTTTAAATTATAATCACATTATACAAACGGCATTTATATAAATTGATAAAATCCTTATATCAATATTATTATTTGGCTATAAGTATCTAAACGGTAAATTCTAGTCACGTCTAAAGAAAGCACAACCTTACCGGCTATCCATGGTAGTACATTAATAATAACATATATCTAGTGGTTACGAATATATTTCGTAACTATGAAACATAAATTATTCGTGTATTCTAAATCAAAATTACCAAGGTTAAATCATAAGCACCACACCCCCACCAAGTGCTAAAGAGCGAAATCTCCCCGAGTTCCACATAACTAGTGATATACGATGTATATCTGGTTATGCTATTAAAATAAAGTGAAATAAACAGACCAAAATGTGGTTATGACATGGAATGCATGTCACATAAATAGTAAATAAATAGACCTAAATGTGGTTATGACATGGGATGCATGTCACAAATAGCAAATAAATAGACCAAAATGTGGTTATGACATGGAATGCATGTCACATAAATAGTAAATAAATAGACCAAAATGTGGTTATGACATGGGATGCATGTCACAAATAGTAAATAAATAGACCAAAATGTGGTTATGACATGAAATGCATGTCACATAAATAGCAAATAAATAGACCAAAATGTGGTTATGACATGGAATGCATGTCACATAAATAGTAAATAAAAAGTTGATTTTGCTCATGATGTGAGTTAATACACAATTATGACATGGAATGCATGTCATATAAATAGTCAAAGAAAATGAATAAATAATTGATTCTGCTCATGATGTGAGTTAGTACAAGCGTCAGTTGCTAACCCATGTGGGTAAAATTTTAGAAGTTGTATGCTAGTTTATAAGCAAGTCCATAATGTGGGGGAAAAAAATAAATAATAATAATAAAAAAAAAAAAAAACAGCATGTGCTAATTTTATAAACCAATCCCATAAGGTGGGTATAGCAAAATAATTGCTGATTGAGATGAGGTCTCAAGAAAATAATGAAGTAAAATAAAAATATTCAGATACCTTTTTATTGATGGTTAGATTGCCAAAGGCAATCTGGAAAATATGTATTGGAGCAAGGACGGTAAAATTGGCTTTAAATATTTTTTATAAACATATTTATGTGCTAGCAGTCAACGTAATTAAATAATGCTATCCAAATCAAATTAGAAATACAGATAATATTTTTTGACTGTTACTGTTAGACAAGAGCAAATATGTAAAAGTTCTTATCTTCAAATTTTAGTTCTTTAACTGAAGACCTCATCTTAATACGTCCCGGTCATTTGCCAAGTAATGCCAGGAATAATTTAATGAGAATAAGTTAATATTCTTATAATAAGTATTGTTTTAGCTACAGTTGTGCAATGTGGCTGGTAACTAGTTAGTAAATTGATAGCCGTCCCTGGTTTATAATATCATAGAATAATGTATATTTTTCGGAAAATTTACATAAACCCAAAATTGAAAACTGAGAACAGACTGGCGTTTCTTCTCATCAACTTGATGACATCAAGTACTAGTACTACCTACATTTCCAAACGCTAAAAAGTGTGCGCCTCTGTGGAATAAATATCGATCTCTACAAGTGCATGACACGAAGTAATGGATACTTACATCAAATAATAAAGGTTAAACGTGGCAGTGTAATAGGTACCAGAAAAAGGCCACCAAACTAATCATTTTAATAGAAGTTGTATACTTCCATACCAAACTTTGTGACGATGTATGGAACTGAGATTAAAAAAATATATGAAATAGTTTTGCTTGTATTGCTATATTTCATCAGTTTTAATTTATCAGATCATCAGTTTAATAATGAATAATATAAACAGGAAATACAGCTTCATCTCATTTTAATCTGCGAATTTAGCAACTTAGTCTCACCCAACACTGAGGAAATAAACGAATGTGAGATAGATACTAAACCATAATACTTCAGGGTATACTATGACTATGATATCAAGTATGGGGTATTGTAACCCTAATGATGTTTCAAATTTTAAGTTATAAATAAGAAATAAACATCTTGCAAAAAAAAAAAAAAAATTAGAGAACATATCTGAAACTAAAAAATAAAGTTGTATGAAAGTGACTGGATCGGATTTTAATCCGTCGGATCGCGTTGACTCTTCAATACATGACCCATGATCAACCAATTACATGTCCAGCATACAATTGTGGGTAAAATGTAGTCATTTTAGATGAAATTAAGTAAATGTGATCATTATTGGTGTGTCATTGGATAGATTAATAATGTATGCTAATTAGTAAGACATTGGTAAATATGAGTCGTGTATTAGTGTGTATGCAAATAAATAAAATAAATATATAGGAGCTACCTTACAATACATGTGTGCGTGATTTACCAGAAAAGTTAAAAATAAATTGGGTTTCCAAACCGTAGTATGGTAAAATTACAATGCACTAATATTTTAATATTACAGATTCAGATTCATTTGCTCACAATATAAGATTACATTCCCTAGTAGCATTTTCGTTGGCATTTCGTTGGGCCAACTTGGTGATCAATGGCCCAACGTGGGGCCAACTTAAAATGCTACTAGGGTTATTAATTACATGTCAATTTAAAAGAATCCGTTTTGTGATCGTCAATAACATACAATAACATTCAATCAAAATAATTAGAAGAATAATAACTAACAATTGAAATACATATAACTATGTCCACTTAATTTAAATGTATGTCATAGTTATCAAAGTTCACCTAAAAGGATCTTCAGTACATAATATAACAATAATTTAATTTAATAAAAAAAAAAATAAAAAAAAATATATATATATATATATATATATATATATATAAAAGCGGTTATGTCAAAAAATCCACTTATAGAATACAGTAGAATTTCCAATAGAAAGTTTCTTAATCGACGCTTGAATAAAGGTATTCAGAAGAATATCATTACATATGTATATACATACCTATACTTGGTCGTGTTTTTACGCTGGTTCTGCCCGTGGCTTTCTTTCTAACTTCCCGAACGTGGTAGTTAGTTACTGACATTTATAGGTGCACAAGAATTAATGGAAAAAATGCTATAAAATTAGCCATGAAATTTTATTATTCAATTTTACAATCGTATTAGCTAACATATTATTTTGCTAATTAAGACTTTATACTTCCACGAAATAAAATAAAAGCGAAGTATCAAAATCCAAGTTAAAAGTTATAACTAAACTAAATCTTAAAACAGCCTCTGGTGGCATTGTGATAAAGATGCTGGCCGCATTATCTCAATGAATAGCTAGGACAATAAATAAATAAATTATATCTTATGATCTTTCAAAAACCGCCTTATCCTATAGATTGTTAAAATGGCAAGTTTTAGTACATATGTTACCAATATTTGGGTAAGAAATACCCCTATTACCATAAGGTTGACAATTATTCACAATATAATTTTAGTAAAAAATATTGCAGGAATATTCAATTTCACTTGTTTACAAATCATAATCATAAGCGGTGTATAATTTATTTAGAGCATGTTTGTGACATCCTCCTCCTAGAGGTAAATGTTATAAAGGTAATTTGTGTATTTGCAAAAATGAAATTTGAATTTGATTGAAAAAAAAAAGAGAGAGAGATACACTTAAGTTAAACTTAGTCACAAGGCATTCGTCAATTTGATAAGGTATTCCTGAATTCTATTCTAGATAAATAAGGATATTTTTATGAATGTGTGGAATAAAAATGCACCATTTAAATATTAATTTCTCGGTGTAAACTTGTAGACTAAACCGTTAAAGTAAAACTGTAATATTGTAAAATATTATGTAATTTGTAAAAAAAGGAGAGATGTGGCGTATAGCCACCACAAATATATATGCGAGGGCAGCAGCTGTGCTGTGGCGAACCGACAGCTCGAGTCAGTCGCCGGCTAGCTGTCGGTGAGCGAGGCCACGTCTGCGCGCCTGAGCTAATAGCACCCAATGGTTGTTTTATTTATACGAGTATACCCTGAGAGACCCAAGGTGAAACGTCACAAACATGCTCACAAAATTTCACGAGTACCGGTTGAGAAATGCGACCAGAGGCTCTAGTATAAGTTTTACCGAAACAAAACGTTACGACCGCGTTTGCGTAGCTGTCAAATCCCATACAAATTGAGGGTAAAACGCAAACGCGATCGTAAAGTTTTGTTTCGGCAAAACTTATACTAGAGACTCTGGAGAGGAGAATAGATGGACACCTGGACATCCGGACGTACAAAAGAATGTTGGCCCAATCGGAAACGGGGGGCTTCGTTCGCTTCGCGCTCGCTCGGTTCAACTCAACACAAGATAAGCATTTGCGCTTCGTTATCAATCGAACAAAAGTCTCATCGACCGCGACGGACCATTGAACTTGAAATAAAACAGTTTGCTTAAGTTACAAGTTACAACAAAGCTCCCAGGAGTTCGCTTAAGCTCGACAAAGCTCGCTTTTGTGGTACAAGTTTGTAGCAATGGCGAAGGCGGAGTTACGAGTTCAGGTGAAGAAAATTAAGAAGTCAAGTAACTTTCTGTGCCTTCTTTTTAAGAACCATATAATCGGAAATATTTCCTGTGAATAAGAAAAAGCGGTATTTTGTATATGTATTTGTTTTATTAATACATTATTGAATCGAATTCGATTTTACCTCATTTTTATTATCCCACAACTATCTCCATTAGATCAAGATTTTCGAATTGATGTGTTTCGAATTTCGTGTAGTTACTTTTTTTAATAATCGAAATCTTGTAACAGACTCTACAACTTTCATTTCCTAGAATTTGATACGAGTACGATCCCGATTAAATGTTTTATTACAAATACAAATACTTTATTAATAACACCAAGTTACATGTCAGGTTTTTTTTATTTTTTTTTATTTAAAAATAATATTGATATTATTATACTTTAGCTTAGCCAATAGGAACCTGAATAGAGTTTCGCAGATCCGACTCTCCGAGAGCTCTAGGTGTCCATATTAGGTCCATATGGATTCCGGAATGACTTACATCCCGCACATAGTTATGGACGTAATATTCATGCATGCATGTAGAATATTTAACGACAACTCAAAACTGCTTGAAATCGATATATTTAACTGTTTATTACCAGCACGTCTATCATGAGACGGCCGCGACATACTCTCGATTTTTCTCGCACTATACCTCTTGTTCTAAGTGTTCTAATAAGATAGAGACGGATAGTGCGAGAAAAATCGAGAGAGCTCGCGGGCTGTCTCATGATAGCCGTGCTGACGTTAAAGATGCCTTTGAATAAGAATGGTCCTTCGTCTTTTAAAATGTGTTCAAAAATTATCTAAGTATAATATTATACACCAAGCGAGGCATGTGCACGATGTTGAATCTTATCACACACTAAAGTGTTGTCACTGATTAAACTAAAGAGTGCTCACATAATGTCTGAGTTAATGACCTCATCTCTTAAGTAAGTTGTTGTACCTACTGGCTATCTATTCAATTAAGGAGACTAGGTATAGGGTTAATTTTTATGCTCACTGATTTCTCTGTATCATAAATGTAGCTATACAACCGTTTGTTTCTCAATAAACAATCCATACTATACTATACTATACTATACTATAATATTATGACGACCGGTTAGTCTAGTGGGTAGTGACGCTGCCTACGAAGCTGAAGGTCCTGGGTTCGAATCCCGGTAAGGGCAAATATTTGTGTGATGAGCATGAATATTTGTTTCTGAGTCAAGGATGTTTTCTATGTATTTAAGTATTTCTATCTATTAAATATATCGTCGTCTAGTACCCATAACACAAGCCTTATTGAGCTTACTATGGGACTAGGTCGATTTGTGTAAAATTGTCCCCTAATATTTATTTATTTATTTATTTATTATTTATTATAAATGCGAAAGTGTGTCTGTCTGTCTGTCTGTCTGTCTGTCTGTCTGTTACCTCTTCACGCTTAAACCGCTGAACCGATTGCGATGAAATTTGGTATGGAGATAGTTTGAATCCCGGGGAAGGACATAGGATAGTTTTCATCCTGGAAATCACCCCCTAAGGGGATGAAATGGGGGGTTGAAGTTTGTATGGAGCTGCGATATAAACGATTTCCACGCGGACGGAGTCGCGGGCAGAAGCTAGTAAATAAATAAAATATAATGATACCTATTCTTTAAATCATATTGTAGATATAATATAACACTAGCGAACGTTCGAAGCACGTATTTGATTTCGTAATTTAATGACGGTATATCAATTCAATAGTCTATTGTTTAAATTATCGTATTGACTGTTATTGAGATTATATTAAGGAACATAATATTAAATTGAGCTATCTGTATTTCATATTATGCTCTTAAATGTAATACTCCTAGTTTGGTACTCGTAGGTAGCCATATAAACGCAGGTTCTGGTCAGGTATACTATTTTTTTTTTAAGATTAGACTTATCTGTCAAACGGGTAAACAAAGAAGCGGTGGTCGTAAACCCACTACCGATACCACTGAATTTCTCGGAACGTATGTACATACGAGTACATATCATTTGATATTTACCGATAGCTGAACGCATAGTTTTCACATTTATTACTAATTTGTTGGCAAAACTGTAAGTTATAAGTGTTTATAAGCAAGATGGCGGCAATATTAATAAAATAAATAGAAATCACAACCGACTCAACCGACAACAATATGAACTCGAATGAAAAACCCACATGAATGATAGTTGACAGATAGTGACAGTGACGTTTAAAAATAGACCATTGTGTTGTGTGAGAACTCTGCCTCTTTAGGTTTTTTAATGTACAACCTTTCCAATTCAAATTCTTATCTTTTCATCTTAGAATATAAATTAACTAATATTATGTTTCTTATCTGTTCACAACACTGAGTAATGTATGTATTAATAAAACATGATAATAAATACGTGATATTATATTATTCACTGTTCGATCCGCAGAATTAGTAATAAATGTGAAAACTATGCGTTCAGCTATCGGTAAATATCAAATGATATGTACTCGTATGTACATAAGTTCCGTGAAATTCAGTGGTATCGGTAGTGGGTTTACGACCACTGCTTCTTTGTTTACCCGTTTGACAGATAATTCTAATCTTAAAAAAAATATAGTACTTATAATAGTTTCTGTTTCCGAGTCCCACCTTGCTCCCATATCACTTCCTACTTGAACGCCGCTGGTCTGCTGAACATGACTGCACGCAGACGGCTTCACCTCGCCACTCTTCTTTTTGGTATAGGGCGATCTGGGGTCCCAGCATATTTGCTGAGTATAGACTTGTATGGCCCAAGAGTGCGCGTAGGTGTAAGGCGATGATTCTGGTGCCAAAGCATCGGACCGCGGCGTTTCGAGGTAGATTTAGGTTCGCGGCGTCCAAGTGTTGGAATTAACTCCCTCCACCTGTCCAAAAACCGTCTAGCAAGTATACCTTAAGAGCCAGCTTACAGGCTATATATATTCCAAGAGTCCCAACCCTAACCCATCCAGCACTTTTTAAAACATCCCAACCGTGTCGCGTTTTTTTTGCCGTGTGTTTTTTATCCCATTGTGGTAATGATACATATTTTACAAATGTATTACATTAATTATTATTAATGTGTATACATTTTTATATACGAGTAAAGTATGTTGTGTTGCGTTCCGTGGCTCACGTACGGTACCTACTGTCTGCAAACCGCGCCGCCACTGCTGCTCAGTAAAAATTACTGAGCTCAAAACACTTAGGTGACTTAGTTACATAACATTATAATGTATTCAGAACGCATAATATTAAAATAATTACAAAAATCTGAACATCTAATCAAACAAATGACATTTTAATGTCAACTTAATTTATCCCTGTCAAATTATCTTTGAATTTACAAAATTAACTTACATTCCACTTCGCTTCTGAATTTTGCATCATGAAGTCCAGACTAAGTTTGGTATATTTTTTGCTTACCTTTTTCTTTTACAAATACTCATGCAAACAATACAGAATGACGCTCAATAGCGTCGATCTGTGCAAAGAAGTCGATCTACCCTTGCTCAAAGACATACCCTTTAATGTATACTATGAAGTGTACAAAGGCAGCAAAGGGTATCCTCTATTAAGAGGCAACTTGACTGTAAAGAAGGACATAAATGGACAAGACTTGAAAGGATCACTTTCTTTCGGAAAGGAGACACCCAGTGGGTTCAATTGGCTTTTTACCATGAATAATCTGACCTGCACAAGTTATATGACGAAAGCTATGATTGGAGCCTTCGGGCTTCCAATAAGAGCATGTAAAATCAAAAGAGGGGTATATTACATTGATGATGTGGATTTTGATCAAGTGGATACAGCGTTTTTGGGGGCGCCTGCGAGGTCGTATGGGAATTGTTTGACGAAAGCGGTAATGTTCTCCAAGACTAACACATTGGGGTGCTGGCTGACGCGTTTAACGGTGGTGCCGTTGAAGAAAAAAGGATATTAACTGAATAAAATAAACAACTCCATCGGCTGACACAAAATAGAGAAACGACGACTAAAGAAAAAAATCAAGTACTGTGTTTTATTTTACATTTCATTTTTGGGTGGTCGCCTGGAAGAGATCGCTCATTAGCGATAAAATTGCCTATGTTGTACGTAAAACCTTGGTTTGTCTTTTTTTGTGAACAATATAAAACAATTGTATTACATTGTATTGTATTAATTTATGACAGACGGTTTTCAGTTTTTGCATCGCATTCATATGGATGGACATAAAATTTTCGCTGGTGTGCCACCCCTCTCTCCACAAGGTAGACTGATGACCTGGTAAAGGACCTGGAGTCCGCTGGTTGTGGGTGGAGAAGGACCGGTCATTGTGGCACTCTTTGGGGGAGGCCTATGGCCGCCAGTGGACGTCTTTCGGCTGATATGATGATGATGAACATTTCCGCTTGGGAGTGGTCGGATCAGCCAGCAGACGTATTCACGATGACTCCAATTAGCTTTGACGCCGTGGCGTGGTGTTTGCCAAAGTTGAATTGTGACCTTCACAAACGTTCTTATTGGCTGGCGCCTTGGCTTTCCATCCGTTTGGATATCCAACGGGGTGCGCCAATTATTTTTATAACGCTACAGTTTGAGCGCGGTACCACTCCATGCGGCTTGTTGAATTGAAACAGTCGTGAATGCAGTCGTGAAACAGCTTTATATGGCAAATACTCAATTTATTCTGAACAGTAAATCTAACTTGAGATTAAGATAGTCCGACCGCTTCAACCAGTCCTCGCCTGGAAGAGTGAAGGGATTGAAAAATTCTTCCCCTCTAGCGGACCCACGGTTGCTCAGTTGGGCAAGAGCGATAGACGGATTCCAGAGATCACGGGTTCAAATTGAGCACCTAGCGAAAACAATTTAAATTTTTCACTGATCGAAATTTACAAACGTAAACCAACATTTGGTTACGTAGCAAAATGTCTAAAATCAAATATTCCCAAGTAACACAGAAAGCATTTTATCACACGAATAGTAAACTTATGTAGAACTTAAGGTCCGTATAAACTCTTATATAAGTTCACCGAACATCTTGACGCTTTATATTGGCATTTCAAAACCATTATGATGCTTTACACTGTATAACGGTAAGATAATGGCATATCAAAATGCTTTTATAAAGCCTTTAGTTTTACTGCAGCAAACCACAACGCAATTGTACAGCTTTCAGCTGTTTTTAGTGCCATTGGATCTATAATAGCATTTTTAAGTAGTAAATAAATGCTTAATGCTATTTAATAGCATAAACGTGAACCATTATAATGCCATGTAAATCCGTTAAACAGCTTTCAGCTGTTTTTTAGGCCTTAGGGCCTACTATAGCATTTTTAAGTAGTAAGATAATGCCTAATGCTGCTGAACAGCAGAAACGTGAATCAATGTAATGCTTGCATTATTAAAGGTCACCCGAGTTCTGTTTTACAGCTAACAGCTCTTTAATCTAATACACGTGAGTGCGTGTAATGCGTAAAGCTGTATATAAACATTTATTTTACAGTATTCGTAAAACGATGTGTCCGTTAGTTATGTAGATAATGCGTTCAGAATCAGAAAGCCTTTTTATTCATAGGCAAACGGATTCCAACTGTACAAAACTTCTGAAATGGGTTTTATTGTTTTGCTCAAGGATCCCCAAAATTGCAATCAAGTAATGGCACTATTTTAGTCCACATCAAGTCTAGTGGCATACCGGTGAACCCATATATAACTACTTTATAGACAACGGCACCACAGTGGTTCACCAAAAGTCTTCTCTCTGGCCTCTGGCTTAATAATCGTTCACATGTGAGTATTTCTACTGCTTGCGGCATTAATTGGACTTTTTAAAGGCTCACCGGGCTGCTATAGCCCGACACCATTTTGTTTAATATTATAACCAAAAAATATTACCATGAGGACCTATTTATAAAAGTAATATACCTGAATAATAATGATATAACTTAATTTAATACTGCCCAACGAAAACTATTATGTCAATAATGCAAAATTCGTTGTATACTAGCAACAAAAAAAATGTTTTGGTTATTTCACAAATATCTTTATGTAACACTTTATATAAAAACCACAAAATATCGAAGGCGCGTGAAAATATTGAATGAAACATATATAGACATTTACAGTAAACTACATTGTGCAGTAATATTTGAAGGCATAAAATAACTAAAGAGTTAAACACTTTACCATCTATCATAAATTTTGCAAACACTCGTCACTGCTGTCAGTTTTGAACACTCACGCATCCATATATTATATATTATTGCGAGACAATTAACATTTGTACTAGCGATGTATTCGATCGATGAAATTTTTATACTGATGTAGGCCTACATGTGAACATTTATAATTCTTTTAGTACATTCTAATTCTAGTCTAATGCTTTTGTAATGCAATTAACATGTTCATTATCAATAATATTGCCGGCTTAATGCTTCTGTAATGTCATTGGCAACTTCATTGACCATAATAATGCTGCTTTAATGCGATTGACACTTTCTTTGACCACAATAATGCTTGTATAATGCGCCTGTCATGCAATTAAACAACTATTGTGAACCTTTTTAGGATCTAAAGCAGTAAAATTTGTGCCCAAATAAGCACTACAATAGCCGTATAAACGTTTATAATGCTACTTTAGAACTAACTCAAAATGCCAAAACGATACACAAATGCTGTAACTCGGCTGTTATACTGCTTTGATGTGTTACTTGGGTTATCATAAGTCATAAGTTCGTTATGCATACTGTCAAAATACATAAAATCAAATTGCATACCTTACGAAATCTATAACATCATTTATCATAAGTTTAAAATATATTTCGGTCAAATTCATCACGTTTATTATCTATACCGCTGACTATGTATAAGGTTCAAAATGCATAAAGCCAAATTATATAACGTAGGAATATTATAAAATCTAAGGCAGGACGGTGTAGGTACGAAGACGAGCGAAGCAAGGAGGCGTGTTAGGACTGTTAGGTGTACTGTGATCCTACAGCGCGCGAGCCGAGTTAGCGAAGCGAGCGTGCCGCGGCAGCGGCCGGCGAAGCACCTGAACCAAAAATGTTTTATTTCACTTCCTCACATTAGATAGTCCCCTAGACTTTTGTACTTACCTTAGTAAATACAAAAGTCTAGGGGCACCGGGTCTATCGCGGCACGCTCGCTTCGCTCGCTCGGCTCGCGCGCTGTAGGTAGCAGTAGACCTAACACTCCTCCTCGCTTCGCTCGTCGTCGTACCTAACGGAGCCTTGCCTTAGGGTAGAATATAAATCGTTGTATATACACTAAAATAATGATAGGGCCATGTTGAATGTATCTCGAACTTTATAGATAACAAACATTATTCATTTGGACTTTCTACATTCTGGACATATGTGTAAGTATCAGTTTTATGTCAAATCATTATATTCATTTTGTACTTCGATATTATATTCTTCGATCAATCGTGTTGTATGTATTTCGAACTTTATAGATAACGAACGTTATTCATTTAGGCTTTCGACATTCTAGACATATGTATGTGTTTGAAACTTATGACATTTGATTTTAGACATTTTGCTACGTAACCAAACATTTACTACTTGTACAGTCTGTCATAGTTAGGTTTCGGACTTTGATTTCGTTTTAGCATACCGTGGTTTAAGAATCCAAGGAGTCGCTACCAACCCTACATATTAAAGTACATATTTTTAAAGTAAAATTCAATAAGAATAAGGAATGAGAAATATAAAAGTAAACATAAGTGATTCTGGCTATTAACATGTATTAATATTTTGTGTATTAAACTTTTTAGGTCTCAAGTCTCTACCTCGTGGAACAAACATATCTAACAAGTTATTTTTTATGTTAGTATTTGCTGTATCAAAGTTTCTGTCACGTTATTTTCAGATGACTTAAACTAAAAAACTGGTTAAACAATATATTATTTCTGCACCTAAATAATCAAACCTACGCGAGGAAAAAATATATGATATTTTTAAGCTAATGTAAGAGAATTTTAATTTTACATTAGGTATATAATATTATGTGGAGACGGATGGAAGGTATAAGCTGGGCTGAGAGAGTAACAAATGAGGACGCTTTGAAAAGGGTAAAAGAGAAGAGATCGATCTTGAACACCATCAGCACTAGAAGGGGGGAAATGATTGGTCATTTGAATTTCATACGGCACGACAACTTTTTTAAAACCATAATGGAAGGAAAGATAGAAGGAAGGAGAGGCAGGGGAAGACCACGGCGCAGTTACATAGACCAAATAAAGGAAAAAGCTGGTGTCGTATCGTATCAGCAAATCAAAGGGCTGGAGTACGACAGAGAGAGATGGAAAATACTCCACCGACAAGGGGATAACTCTTAAATTAATGATGATGATATATTATGTAAAATACCTAACATGAAACATAGTTTTTTACTGACTTTCAAACATATTTTTAACATGTAGCTACTCCATGGCTTCTAGAGCCACGGTATGCCAAATGTCCCAAGCCTTGGCATAGTCTTAAAAATGAGTATGAATAAACTGTAATCCGCCATTTTGTCCACAGCTTGGCGTGGCGCTCGGCTTCGTGCTGCCGCCCATGCTGGTCGGAGCCCGCGGCACCATCGAGGAGATCGGAGCCGACTTCCAGTTCATGTTCTACCTGGTCGCCGGAATTACCAGCGTGCTGTTTGTGTTTATTGTGCTGTGTAAGTATTTTTGACCAATATAGAAGAAGATAGCAACCGTGACGCAGTTCAGGCATGCGGCTGTCAAGCGGTGGTCGTGGGTTCGAATCCCGGCTCGTACCAATGAGTTTCTCGGTGAAGGAAAACATCTTTAGGAAACCGGTCTAACTCTGGGTTGGAAGGTCAGATGGCAGTCGCTTTCGTAAAACTAGTGCCTATGCCAATTCTTGGGGGTTAGGTGTCAAAGCGGACCCCGGGCTCCTTTCGGGGCACAACCATGATGTGGTAAAGTGGAAAGGAAATGTGAAAATGTTCATGTGGCTTGGCGGAGTACTGAATTGAAGTCGTTTAAAACTTTGCTTTTAAAGTAAATTATTCCCAGGCTATACGCTCCCACCGGTTTACGTGGCCCGGCCTACAAAGTAACAGTCTAGATTCAAAAACCAGCCAAGTGCGAGTGCACGCACGAAGGTTTCCGTACCATTATCTATAAAAACGCCAAAAAAATCACGTTTCTTGTATGGCATCCCCCTTAAATATTTATTTTATTTCGTTTTTTAGTATTTGTTGTTATAGCGGCAACAAAAAGAATACATCATCTGTGAAAATTTAAACTGTCTAGCTATCACGGTTCATGAGATACAGCCTGGTGACAGACGGACGGACAGACAGACAGACAGACAGACAGACAGACGAAAACTGTAATTCAAATAAAATGATTTTTCAAATTAGTGATTCGTTTTGGATCATGTCCCCCCCCCCCATGAAAAAATCGTGACTACTGCCACTTATAATGAATTTAAAAGAAAAACTATCACGGCTAAGTAGGCATAACTCGTCACCGAGTAATAGTCGACCTACTTAAAATGTAAAAAAAAAATATTTTAAATTTTGACATCCCTTTTTTTTACATTTTAAGTGTTAAAGATAGAGAGTCCATTTTCTCTTAAAATATATATTTATATAAGCCTAACAAAATTATAAAATAATAGTATATTCAAGTTTTATAGTTTTAGAGAAAAGTCATACTTCATGAATTCTGATTTTATTTTTTCCCGGCTGAACCACAGGGAATTTTTCAATAAAACTTAGCACAATAGTAGGTACTAATAGAGTAAATATAGGAAAAAAACCAGCTCTTAATCATGAAGGCCATTTTTTCTTCCATGATCCTGCTACGGTCTTTTATATCACAAACATTCGTATAGCAGGTACAAAAGGCAGACTCAATGCTTCAATTTATAACTGGTCAGATAGCCAAACGTAAACATGCTAAGGTACACAACGATTTTAGACTGATGTAAATACTTCTCATAATGTATCAAACTATACCTAAAAAATCAGGTATAAGTTGTCTCATTTTGTTCGGCACGAAATGCATTGCGAGTCAATGCTCCATCGACCTTAACCGTGACAATAATATCCGCTGTGTATGTTTCCGGTGAATAAACATATATTATGTTGTATTTAGGACAGCCAAACATGACCTAGACTTTGTCTGACAAACGTATGAGGTTGTCAAGGATAACATGATCGGGCCGTAGACAAGGTTACAATCGACAAGCGCTAACGCTAACGAATAAAATGTATGGGAATGACAGATGCCGACGAAACACTTTTCGTTAACATCTGTCATTCCCATACATTTATTAGTTAGCGTTAGCGTTAGCGCTTGTCTATTGTAACCTTGTCTAGGCCCCCAGCGGCGCTACCACGAAAATCAAATCTTGAAGTTCGTATATCTTTGTTTCTGTCACTCGAGTACCATAAACAATCATATAAGTGCGATAGAGACGGAGACATACGAATTTCGAGATTCGATTTTCGTGGTTATAGCTCGGGCTATTTTGATTGGCCCAAACGTTGGCGCGTGAGCAGGAGGCAGCTATGTAAACGAAAGAGATCGAGTTATAGCCCTCTCCCTCTAACGCATAGCTGCCTTCTGCTCACGCGCCAACGTTGGCCCAGTGTGTGTACAGCAGGCTTTATATGAGGCGCTTGTGTTTACTTAGACCGTAGCGATAGGTTACTTACTAAGTATAACATCCTCCTAGCGATATTCCCGGTTGTGTCCTAAAGGAGCCTGGTGTCCGCTTTGGTATCTAATCCCAAGATTTGTCATAGGCACTAGTTTTACGAAAGCGACTGCTATCCGACCTTCCAACCCAGAGGGAAAACTAGACCTTATTGGGATTAGACCGGTTTCCTAACGACGTTTTACTTCACCGACAAGCCACCGTTAATATCAAATGATATTTGGTACATAAGTTTCTGAAAATTTCAGTGATACGAGTGCGAGCCGGGGTTTGACCCCCAGATTAAGACGCTGTCAACACCAAAATGCCCTTGAGGATTCGGGATACCGCGCACACTGTCTATTTGTATCGGAGTAAACGAGAGCGAGTGTTACTGGGCGCCCAGGTCTTAGAAGCGAATAAATAAATATTGAAATAAAAAAAAGTGTGGATTATTTGTGAAATATGACCAGAGTTGTGACATATTTGAAATACTTGTATTTAAAATACAAATACAAAATACAAAATACGTATTTTGGATTTTGTACTTAAGTACTTTTTTTAAAAAGTATTTTGTATTTTATTTGAAATACTATTCGAGACGTATTTTGTATTTGTAAAATGGTTTGTAAAATACAAAATACTTTTTTATTCTTAGCTTCATTTTTCTAAAGCATTCCGCGATTCAGTAAAAACAAAAAATGGCCACTAGTGGCGCAGCTGCTTTGAAAGTCTATGCGCAAAATGACAGATGAACCTGACCTATTAGATCAATAGTGGGACCGGATTTTTGCCCTAAAAGTTTTGATAATTCTAAAGATGGAAAAGTGATGCTTATATGACATCGGACATATTTTTAAGTATATTTGCAATATATGATGAAAAGTTAGAACGAGCGTTAGGTATAAATTAGGTATTTATATATTTTTACTTATAATTTGTGAATATTGAATTAAAGTGCAAAGTTTTAGCTTCATCGTTTATAATATGTATGACGCTATATGTTATTAAGTTTGTAGAACTTTTTTTACGCAGCTTCTTTGTTAAACCAGAATTAGGTTATTACTTTGTCGATATTGAATTAAAGTTTAAAAATCCTCAACAATATCTCTAATTTCTTAAGTTAATAGACAAAGCTAAAAATGTAGAAGAATAGGATACATGCTATAAAAGTAATATGCGTTTTTTGTCCTGTAAGATCTAATATTGAATTAGAGTCTGTAAAAATAAGTCTAATACTATAAAATAATATATGCAACCATATTATGAAAAGTAAGAAAATTCTATGTATTGCTTGCATTAATAATAGTATAATTTATTTAAAATGGCGGGAAATTCATAACTACGCCGCGCTGGCCCTTCAACGGCGGCGCGCGGGGGCCGATCGTAGCCGACCTAGCGAGCGATACCTCGCCCCGCCCTCCCCGCATTACCGCGCAAGCGCTGCTGTTGACTTTCAAATCATTCATTTGTTTGTTTACCGTGCACATATTAGATGCAATTTTTAATACATTTGCTCAAAAAGTTCTACTTTTACGTAGCTGTTTAGCGTGCGGAAAGTTGATTTTCACGAACTAGTGCTTTTCACTTTTCCCACTCAATAATCGTACAAATTGTACCATTAATTATTATGTCAATAAAAAATAAATAAGATAGAGCTGTACTAAATAAAATTATTTTTCAACTTCATCATTTTTCAACTGTATTACAATGACGTTACAGAATTAATAATATAAAAGTTTCGAATTCCTTACTTGTTGTTTTTCTTATTTTTTCGCAACTGTATTAAAAAACGTCGTTGTGTAGATTACTATACATTGATTCGAAGGCTATATCGGCGCACAAAAGAAGAATGGAGATGCAGGCACCAGTAGCACAGCCTAGTGACGATGAGGAATGATGTTGCAGGGTAATATCGCCGGTTAGCGACCACCTAATTTATGGTTCCGGTTTGCGACCACTCATTTCAATTGGTGTCAGGAATCTACCGCAAAAAACGACAATATATCCTTTCCGTTTTTTCAATAGATTGCATACATACATACATACATATACTCACGCCCGTATCCCATTGGGGTAGGCAGAGACTAAGGAACGCGAAATACTACGGTCCTTAAATACTTCTTCAATAGATTCCTGTTTAAAAATTAATTTAAATAATACATGCGGGGCACGGTTTATTTAGAGTGCGTTGTAATGTCATTTATTTAGGTATATTTAATTGAAAAAAAAAAATACGTTGTCTTTCACGTGGTCGCTAACTGAAGCTGGTCGCGTAACCGGGGCGGCGTATTGACCCAACGTTATTAAATTAAACATTCCAATTTACGTTAACACTTAAAATAGGCCGTTTCTGCTCTAATACGAGTAGTACCTGATTAAAGAAAACTTAGAAAGTAGAGCATAATTTAAACCAAAACAGTGAGAAATATATTCTTTGATTACAAATATTATTTGTATGCAGAATGTAATGATAGTGAATGAAGCAAGAAAGGTTTGTCAAGATCGTAGCAAGTGGAAATCCGTGATCTCTGCCTATCCCTCCGGGAAATAGGCGTGATGTACATTTGTATGTATGTATGTATATTATTTGTAGTAAGGTAAATCTCCTATAACTGGCCACCCTTGAATAATCGGCCCCCTCATACTAAAAATTAACTCTATTCACGTATAATAGAATAGATATAGATAGTATGAAGTGGCCAGTTATTGACGATTTACCCTACTTGTTAGGAATATTCGAGACAATTAAAGGTTTACTAAGCAGAAACGTCTGCTAACGAAGTTTTAAAGGACAACGCTCCCTAGGATGAAAAAAAAGTTGAAAATTTTGTTGAAAAGACTATTTTGTGTATTAATGTGTATTATTTCAAAAAAAGTGAGTACCTTTACATTTTGAGGAAAATAAATGTGAATGGTGACCTAGATTTGAGCTGTATAGTAAAATGTATGGAGAAAAAAAAAGTGGTCAGATTGAAATGAAAATAATGTATGTCATAAGAATCGTTTCAAAAACAACTTGAAAAAAAATCTTACTGGTAAAAGTAGGAAGAATCTAACCACTTTTTTTTTTCTTTTACATTTTACTATGAAGTTCAATTCTGGTTCAGTTAACAGTTTTCACAAAATATATTTTATTGAAAAATTAATCCTTACTTAAAAAGTTTTTGTACCTTCATTATTTTTAAACATACTTAAATACACAAAATAGTTTTTTTTTATTCAAAATATTCAGTTCTTTTTTTCCATACTAGGTGTGCGGTGTTTTTTCGATCAGAATAAAAAAAAAATCGCCAGTTGCCTTTTCAGGTTTGCGTAGGCAACAAGGAACCCTTATAGTTTCGCCATGTCCGTATGTCCGTCTGCGGCTTAGCTCAGTCACCCTTACTACTAGAAAGTTGTAAGATTAGAATTGAAGACTTTATTCTATTGCACTTCGAAGAAGCGAGATTAGACTGTAAAAATAAGAGTTCAGTTTTAATAATAATGAAAAAAAAAGTTCCGTCTTTTAATTATTTTAGTTATTTTGTGAAAAAAGCTGCACAGAATAATGATAAGTCGCAGAAGTTCACTTAGAATTGTCATTAGGTGTAAACAAATATGAATGATTAATACTTATACAATACCTACTTGCAATTTTATTATAATGTTGTCGTAAATGGTTGTATTTTTTTGTAATTTTTTACTATTGTGTTATCCATTCATACTGACTTTAATATAAAACAATAAGTACCGACTTTATAAAGGACTTAACGTCGAAAATTTATAATATTTCGACTGAAAATTTTATTCTTTGACACTTCGAATAATCTAGATTATACTGTATTAATAAAAGTTCGCTGTCAGTTATATTATAATGTGAAAAAAGTTACAATTATTTTTTTTGACTGTTATTGTAATAAAAATATACGAGCTATATTCACAACTATTTTTATTATTTCTGTTTATCCTGGTTCCTATTGTCATATCTTATCCAGTCCTATTCGCCGTCGGGATCCCCTTCATTGGCATATTTTTTTTTAGACTAATATAGTTTCGCATAATTGATTTGTCATAATTTCTATTGGCATAATAATACTGTCGCATAATAATACTTTGGCGTACTACTTTGTTTGGCATACTATGGTTTTAGAATAATTTTACTTGGACTAATTTGTATTCGACTAATACTCATTATGCATACTATTGTATGGGCTAATAATTATTTATCATATCTGTTTTGAAGCATAATTTCTGTTTTCTAAATAAAGAAAACATAGTTTCGTTGTTAGCATGCATTTACACTTTTCGTGGACGCGGATTATTGGGTCGTGCATTATCAGGGCGGATAAAAATGGCTTGTCATAAGCGAACTCTGTCTTAGGTCGGTTAGGTTAGGGTTCACTTGTGTTCCTCAGACCAGAAATAGACACCCCGCGCAGCGGGGTTGCGTCGACTCGCTGGAGATTATTAAATAGTCCGCACAGATGACCGTCCCAATGTACATGGATTATCAGGCTGTACATTATTGGGCCGTGCATTATGCTTTCATTGCTTTGTGTAATGCATGATTTTATTTTTTATTACACAATTTTTACGCGTTTTGTAATAATGCCAAGTAATTATTATGTCTTTTTGTATTTATGCTATCTGATGTTAGTCTTTGTGATGATTATGCTATTTACGTTTATTCTTTTTAATTTTATGCCTAAAAATTTATGCCATAACATGATTAGGCTTAACGCTAATTCGGCTATAAAAAATTATGCGTTATTATATTATTCCAAATGATTTTATGCGATCCAATAGAGAACCTTCGCCGTCATGTATTATACTTACCCCACCATATTATACGGTCATTACGCCGGTTACGTGACCAACTTCGGTTAACGACCACCTTAAGGACTAGGTTTTTTTTTTCAATTAAAGATATAATAACATTTAAGCAGGCTGTAAAAATGCCTCGGTACGTACTTACGCAATTTTTAAAGCAGATATTAGGCAGGAATCTACTTAAAAAACGAGAAAATATTCTCTCGGTTCACCATTTATTACTCCCGAGTGGTCGCAAACCGGCACACTAAATTAGGTGGTCGCTAACCGGTGAAATTACCCTACATCCTAAATATACAATTTCATCTAAGGTAAATTGAGTTTAACTATAGCTTACTGCTGACCACGTCGCAAAAAAATATATGTAGGTTATTTGTTAGTAGGTATTTATGCAGCTGGCTTAAAGGAGTAACAAAACATGGAAAAGTGGTCATTTGTATAAGGGGTCCCTAAAATATTTTTAAATTATGTGTATAACGCGATAACCAGTTCGACGAAACCGCGGGCAATCCCTAGTATAGTTGGTAATAAATAAGGATACATTTCTTCTTTGTATTTCCATTAACGTACGTATAACAAAATAACATGTGTTTTGCCATTGATATTTATTCTTTGTGGATTTTTTTATGGATCGTGGACGCAATCAAGGGCACTCCTCTACCGTTGCGTTGATCGCTGCCTGCTGCCACAGCGCACAGCGCGACGCGCGCATACATGCCGCGCTTTTTAAATGTATTCATTTACGCACGGAGTACTTAGGTATCAATATTTAGTGTCGCCGTAAGTTTATTTTTCTTAACTTTTGTTTGGTAACTGATATCATTGTCATGATCGTTTACTATTAACTCTACAAACTTTAATTCAATATTGGCTATACTGTTTAACCGGAAATCAATATCTAGACAAGCCGATTGTCTACATTTCTAACTTTTTTCCAGTATGTTAAGTGGATCGACAATATCGTAACTTTGCAATATCAGCTACTCTAATTCTTTATTTACAAAATTATTTGAATTTTTACGTTCACCAGGATGCAGAAGTCCCAGATTTCTAAAAACAGAATATCGTATATAAATTAAAGTGTTATTGGATATGTTACAGTTTTTTGAAACTCTAATTCTATATTGACATAGTTATTGGCAAAAACTAAAATATTTCAATATAGCCTAAAGCTCCACCTAAAATTTTCTAACTTTTTACATAAGTATTATTTAACATGCCTCCAACGACATATCAAAAAAGAAAAAACTTTAATGTTGTAATAACCCATTTTTGTTCAACCGCTGGTCTATATGACCAATAATATATGAGGGACCCCTCTTGACAATCCTCAGTCACTGTTACGTTTTGCAGTGTTGGCAGCTATTTAATTATTTCTGTTGTTCGCTCGATATATCTTTAAAAAAATGCCAAAACAAATTGTATTTAAACAATATGCCGTGTAGGCAATAAATAATACGTTATTTTAACGATTCGTATTTAAGTGATTATGAATGTATAAATGACAAATAAAAATACAGAAATAGAAAAATATATTTATATAAAACCGGTACGTAAACAGCACTACAAAAAAGATGTCATTGTGGGCATTGTGGCAAGTATGTAATATAAATATAAGCTTCGATCATATCATAAGTTAATTTGGTCGTTTTGTGTGCTAATTGACATTTAAATCTATTCTATATTAATAAAAATCTTTAGATTTCAAAATTGTTTATTGTACAACTATAATAACATTTAAATCGGACTGTGACGTTTTTTTTATATAGCACCATTTTTTTAAGACTGCACGTTTTGAGTACATTTCGACATAGTTTTAGCACTAAATGAAATTCAGAGTTGGCAACACTGTTTACATGTCATTACGCCGTACGCGCGTTTTCCATTTAATTTTGCCTCGGTTACGTTTTATATCTAACCTAACGCCGACAGTTACTATTTATTAATACAAGTAGTGTTTGTATTGTAACTTTTTGTTATCAAAAATATATTATCTATTAAGTACAGAGTTGGATTTGGTGTGCTACTCAATACTTTATATTAAATATTTTATTACTGCTAAGTTACAAAGGTATTACCTTTACCACTCAAATATTCAAGTGAATGGGTCAGCGAATCGGCAAATGGCCACTAGAGGCGCTGCAACTTTCAAAGTCAATGTGCAAAATTACAGTTAAAACAAAATGAACGTTATTATCTGTGAAACATGACGTTACGCTTCGCTTTTTACCGAGATTGACATCGATTTTGTTTCGATTACTTTTTGAAAGTATTTTATTTGAATAAAGTATTTTGAAAATACCTATTTTGTATTTAGTATTTAAATACAAAAAGCAAAAGTATTTTGTATTTTGCATTTGAAATACTAAATTAGAAAAGTATTTGTATTTTGTATTTAAATACTTTTTTAAAAGTATTTTGTACATCTCTGAATATGACTCGTTAGTGGTTTAGGTATGAACATGTTGACTTCATGTTTTTAATTGCAGACCCATACCTATGTCAAAAAAATAAAGTTATAGAACCGTTTAATGATGATTTTAAGAACAATCTTTGCAATTATTTTCTATCGGGCCAATTTCGTCCAATTATGTATCGAGTGCCACGGTCTTTGAAAATATGATAATTATTAACATATCTTTATTTGATGTGCTAGAACAAATTGTTTTTCTTAAAAAAACTGCTTAAAATAACATCAATTTCAACAAAATTAGGTCTATAGTGGATGTAGCTTCGCTTTGCTTACCTAAAGAAGTCATAATAATAACTTATACTTGATGTCAACATCTCCGATTCAAAAATGTTAAGATACAAGAAACAAGGAAATTACGCACAAAACACAAGGAAAAGTTTTGAAATCGTTGCGATGAGGATAAATGTTGATCCTCTAGTGCCAAGTAAAGGACATTACCGGTTTTCTACCTAACTTTAGCTCGATGTTGTAACTAGTTCAGTCACGAGAAAACAGACACATTATAAGATATATGAGGAAAATATAATCAACAATCTGCATTAGTATTATCTGATTGGTAACTACGAAATAAAGGAATGTGTGGAGCCACGGGGCTTCTTATATTTCATCATATTACATTCAGTCAGTATCATTAACTAGATAGGCCGATCAAATATGCTCGACACTGGAAACCAACTTGCATGAAGCACTCCACGCTGATAAAGACCGGAACAGATGGAGAGACATACAGTGTGCGGAAAAAACTAACTTCACATCGGGGAGTTCACGACCAATAAGCAATGAGGAAAACGACGCAAGGAGGAGGATCATCATCAAAAATCATCGTATGACTACATATTGGCTAAGTTTTGAAGCCTGATACGCCATAGATGCCTGATAGCACTCGTGAAGAGTCGCCTAATTAGTCATTTGTAAATAAACAAGGTCTAATTCTGAAACGCTGAGAACATTTTGTTATATAAATTAATAACGCGTTTTTTTGCGTTATAAATCTGTTGTAAAACAAAAAAGACCAACGACAGGGGAATCTTTCCACAATTAACCTTCAGGTCACAAGAAGCAGCACGGACACTTAGCACGGTTAATATAAGACGGCGCGCGAGCTCTCTCGAGCTCTCTTGAACTATCCGTCTCTTTCTAAGTTTTCTAAATAAGAGCGAGGGACGGGTCATGCGAGAGAGCTCGCGCGCCGTCTTGTGCTAACCGATCATCATAGCATAGAACTCGATTTCCACCCATATTTAGCTCGCGACCTGATAGTATTCACGAAGGAAAAATACCCCCAAGTAAATAGCGCCTAAATATTTTAACTCTACGCCAATGAACAAACAAAATATGTCGTTAACAACGCACCATTCTTCCTATTTACTTCCAGTCTTCAAGAGTGCACCGGAATCTCCTCCATCCGCTGCCGCCGACCTTGGCGCCAGTCTGGACTCCAACTTCTTCCACTCCATCAAGCAGCTCCTCACCAATCGAAACTACAACCTCCTGCTCATCTCCTACGGTCTCAACGTGGGCGTGTTCTACGCTATCTCGACTCTGCTCAACGAAGTTGTGCTGCGATTCTTCCCTGTAAGTACCTACTGGTTGCACTGACGATGGCCATGACGTCAAATTGTACTGAACTGATGCTTTTTAACACAATGTTGGAAGATTGACTCTAGCTTAGCTAAAAGTTAGTTTATTTCTTAAGAGTAACATAATTTTTTACCGCCATTGAACCCTTACTATTACTACTAAAAGGACCTTTAGACCTGGCCAAATCATCATAATCATAATTTCAGCCGAAAGACGTTACTGCTCGACACAGGTCTCCCCCAAAGGCTGACTCTAGCAGTGCACTGCATCTAGCCTGGTCTCAAGGCCGCTTAACTTCCCTGATACATAAAGATTTGATGTAACATTCGGAATATGGCGTTCCAGGGTGCCAACGAAGACGCCGGCCGCATCGGCCTGATGATCGTCGTCGCCGGCATGGTCGGCTCCGTGATCTGCGGCTTCATACTCGACAAGACCCACAAGTTCAAGGAGACGACCTTGGCTGTCTACGCTGCTTCTGTGATTGGCATGGTCATATTTACGTTCACGTTGGACTGCGGACATATTGGAGTGGTGTATATGAGCGCTATCATCCTTGGGTGAGTTGGATTCTAAAATTCGTCTTGTACGACAATAGCCAATGATGGATCTAAAGACACAGTGTCTATGACTCGTATTTGAATTTCTGTATCGTGGATCCTGGAGGGTTTTAATGCGAGTGGATGATTGTAGACGAAAGAATGATGATGATGATACAGAGAGGAGACTCTTCGCTGGCATGATAGTTGAGTTATCTGCGCCTTCATAGGAGATGACTCTGGCTGTCTACTCAACGAATGATTATACCCACCACTGAGTAGTGGTTGGTATACGTCCGTTCACAATGGACTGCGATCTCATTTGAGTGGTGGTTTACATGGTGCTATCATTCTTAGGTGAGATACTTTTTCCTTAAATTCAAACTTCAGTCGACGACATCTAAAGACACAGGTGATATGACTCATCACAAGGTCAGTGGTCAGGTTTTAATTTAAAAAAAGCAAAAGCAGTAAGAAAGCTAATTACAAATTACGTTTTTGTTATTTGCTCACAATACTTAAATGAATATTCTTCTTTTTGATTCCAGTTTCTTCATGAACGGTTATCTGCCGGTGGGTTTCGAGTTTGCCTCTGAGATCACGTACCCTGAGCCTGAAGGGACCACGTCTGGGATACTTAACGCTGTGGTGCAGGTATGTTCAAGTTCGATACTCATTAACTTTGCTTAAAGAGGTGTAAGCCTAGCTCAGCCGAGCGACTTTAAACCTGGCTACCAACGAATTATTGCTCGTATACACCCTTACAGCATAGCCATCATCCTCCTAGCGTTATTCCTGGTTGTGCCCTAAAGGAGCCCGGGGTCCGCTTTGGCACCTTATCCCAAGATTTGCGTAGGCACTAGTGTTACGAAAGCAACTGCTGCCATCTGATCTGCCAACCCCGACGAAAAACAAGACCTAATTGGGATTAGGCCGGTTTCCTCACGATCATTGACGGAAAAACCGTCAAATAATATTCCGTACATAAGTTTTTGAAAAAACCCAGTGGTACCAGCCGGAGTTCGAACCCACGACCTCCGCATTGATAGTCGCGGGCCTTACCGCTCGGCGCGCCGCGGCGACAGTGGTCCTACTATTAGTGCTAGCGGTACGCCAAAAAAAGCTGCAAATGGTGGTTTTTTTTTATTAGCCTATATTGTGTGCCACTGCTGAGCAGAAGCCTCCCCTTTTTTCCGCCACGCGTCTTGGTCCTGTGCTAGTGTTCGCCAATCGGTACAAATGGTGTTAAAAGCATGAAAATCGGAATGATGTCCATACGAATCAATTTGACCCGTAGCAGGAAAAGAAATACTAAAAGGGAGAGGAGTTATGACGTATTTTTTTATTTACATGGGAAAAAAAATGTATCTTTTTTTTGTACGGGAAAAAAATATATTCTAGTTCTGAAACCTATCGTGTATGGTATCTAATGAAAGGGCTTGCTAAGCCAATTCTAAAAAAATATCACATCATTATATTTCAGTCACGTGTTTTAAATTAAAACAAAAATCGTTTGGTACCTGTATCAAAAACCTTACTTTAGTCTTAAAACGGCTTGATGGAGTTTGGTATATGAGGTTTCGTTGGATTTCTTACAATTGTGGGAGTGCAATAGGTGCTTTGAACAAAGCAGTTGGCTTTTTTGAAAAATCTTTTGATTTCACTTGTTCTATATTTATACCTATACATCGATGCTTAACAACTATTTTTATATTAATTCCAGATATTCGGTATCGTCCTCACGCTCCTCTACGAATGGATGTTGAATGCAGTGGGCCCCCGCTGGTCCAACCTCACTCTCTGCGCACTACTGGCCCTCGGAACAGCCATCACGGCGTGCATCGGCTCGGATCTGCGGCGGCAGGCCGCTGAGAAAAAGTAAACTGTATCCCCCTTGGTATAGGGTTTATTTTGGAATAGAGTTGTTTGTTGGTAGTAAACAGTATGCTCAGAGCGGAATAGGGGTTATTTTGGAATGGATTTGAAGGGTTACTTGAAGTGAACTGTATGCTCATTGGAATAGGTTTTATTTTACAATGAAGTTAGAATGCTTGATTTGATTACTGTTTGTGGGTTTAGGGAGTCAAGTGGGTGCCAAGAGTAGAATCAATAATTTCACATTGATATTTGTAAGGTAACGCCCCAAGGGCCTTTAATTTAAATATGAGTTTTCCGGTTTTTTTTTAGTTTTCGTACTGGTAAATACCAGTTTGTTGAATAAAATTGCAATAAAAAACTGGAATAGGTAGGTACCTATGTTTAAAATATATTATTTTTATTGAGTAGGCATTTAAATTTATTTGCAAGATCGAATTGGGGAAGTCCGACATAACTATTGAAATAAAATTTTAATGATCATAATACACTATAAAGCTACGATAGCCTAGTCGTTCAAGCATGCGGCTGTCAAGCGGCGGTCGTGGGTTCGAATCCTGGCCCGTACCAATGAGTTTTTCGGAACTTATGTACAAAATTTAATACGGGATTTGGGTCGGCGGCTTAGGGATAGGGGCTGTGATCCTCGTTCCGGATCGTTCCTGGCTCAACAGATTTATTTGGCCATTCAGCGTGGCAACGCCGCCAGTGTCGCTGACTGCGGTGACGGCCTTGTCTGATTGACGATCTTGGCCACAAAGGTATGATAGTGCAGTTCATTCTTTTGATTGAAACTACAATACTTATTTTGTCATCGCACTTACTTCATAAATCCACAAAAGAGAGCAATTAATGATAGAGAGATGTTTATGTCCGTATGTTACTTTTTTGATTATGGTTGGAATACCAGGTATTAATGGATTTGTTTCGAAAGTGGAAATAATTATTCGCACTTGTTGGAGATGCTAAATTAAAAACAATAATAAATGTAGCTGATTCATTTGGGAATGCATAATACGGTATTTGACTAAAATCAAATCAGCTTATTTTTATGAAACGTCAAAAACGCTCCGTTTGTATGAAATTTGTAAGGATTACTTGCATGTGACGTCACAGTCAAATAATGTCCTTATTGTTGGGTTTTTTTTAATCTAAAAATCTTACAATATCAAACATAAATGAAATATTGATACTTTCCTAGTCTTCTCGTAATTTTCATCTGTTGCTAATGAAAAATCAATTTATTTTCACTGTTGTCAAATACCGTATTATATCTGTTTCAAGTTCAAGTATAAAAATTAGAATAGCTTATTTATAACTGATAACCTCTCTTTACATGAAAATTAGCGAAATTTTATAAAAGTATGCATTTAGGTACTCTTTCTGTTCAGAAAAGTATACAAGAATACATTTAAAACCATAAGATATTGTTTAAATATCTATTGAAATTATGCATTTTAACGTATTGTATAGATTAGTGTAACGGATACGTTGAAATTGTGACAATAAAAGGTGTGACTGCGACCAAAGGAAGTATTTTGCCAAAAGATTTTTAAAATTGATTAGATATATCGCATTGGTAGCTCCAAACGTATCTTGATGTTTGTAGTATTTAAATATTACTATTTACATATAAAGCCTATTTTATGAATAATAATCCTATGCATTTACGATTAGGTACAAAAACCGACGAGGGGTAAGGTCGATACATGGAAAATTCGACAACTTTCGTATATTATTTGAAACGGACTGTGGCTTTGGAGCGTTTAATGTGCCGATCTTGCCCTAACGCAGCACCGTTATTTTTTGTAGAGGTTTTGGATTGAGTAAATATTACAAAGTGTAAATAATATAATTATTAATACAGTCCAGCGTATTTACTCTATAATTGGCTCGAAATTATACAGAACTCGATTACTTATGAAGCTTTTTAATGTAACAAAGATTTTTGAGTTTGTTTGAGTTAAATAGGCATGTTAACATTACATAATGGGTTGCTAGTGTCACTATATAAAACAAATACAACAACAAGGCAAGACAGCAATTACCAGGGTTTCATTCAAATGGCTCAATTATTTAAAAATGTACGTTCACTCCTACTCCAAAAAATAACAATGCCAAATAAAAGGTTGCAACACCGTCTGTGTCGGCCGATGAATATATGATGTAAATACGGCTACCTACTTATTTGTTAAAAAGTGGGCTAAGTCAATTGGCTTTCAAAGTTGCACAATAAAAGTTCTAAAGGTACTAAAACATTTCCAAAACGCATAATTTCGATTTAGTCTTAGCTATTATTATGAATAGGTCGGCCTAAACTGCCTATTAATAGTAAGTAGGAGCCCATTGCGGGTTGTTTCCAATACCGTGTGATTTTGGTGTTATTTTATAATATAATATTATTTGTTATAGTTTGAGGTGGAAAATCAAGTCGAGTTTTGGTGGTTTTTTAAATAAAAAAAAATGCAGCAAAGTTAACTATATACACAAACCACGTTAGTCATTATAGTTACAATGGATTTTGTATCATATGTGAATACTATTTACCTACCTATTAGGATCAGATTTGGAAGGTCTTCTTTTTTTACCAAAACTAACATGAAACGTGTACCTTGTGTTAATTATTTAAGTTTATCTATAAGTTTGGCTGTGGCTACTTTGATTTGTGTCTATCATTATTTTATATTCAAATATATTCCAGTATTATTAAGTTGCAAATGAATTAAGATTTAAGTGTTTGGTAATGTGAGGCAGTAGTCAGAAAAGGTGAATTTTTAGGTAGGTAAGTATTACTACTTAGTTGTTAATTTTGTGTGATTTTTTTATTCTCAACACTATCAGGTACCTAGTACCTACCTTTATCTAAAGTATAACAAAAAATGCCCTGCTGTAACTATCAGATTGAAATTGTAATATTAACACGTTGATGGACACTACTCCAGACACAATAGAAATAACAATAGAATAACGCCTATAGGCGTCGACTGTCCACCAATGTATTAAGCATTATTTTATTTTTACGTAGGTAAGTACTTTATATATATATATATATATATATATATATATATATATATATATATGTATAGTCAGTTATGAACAATAATGTGACTTCAACATATGCTGTAGGTATAGTATATAAAATTATATATACACATTATGTACCTTTTTAAATACATATATATTCCTAACCTACACATAGTTCCGATTTTAAATGTGAAATATGACAATAACTTTGCAAACATGAAATATGGTAATAATACTAATAATATATTTATTATTTAGGTAGTAAGCAACCTGATATATGTATTTAGTGTACCACATAATATAAAATTTAAACCTTTTAATGTACCTATAGCCAGACAAGCCGATATTTGACCCTGAGATAGTGTCGCTGTATATGCGGCTAGGGACAAATGAAACCTGTCGGGCTTTATCTAGTTGAATCTATACAATTGATACAAGAGCGAGCTAGTGTTTTTTTAGCAATCAATGGAAACGCCATGATTTCTTAATTGATATCAAGAATGAAGAAGGGTAAACTATCTCACTATTTTCACCGCTTATAATACACGCTAACACGCAGGGCGCACAATCTTTTAATTCGAAGGGTTGATGTGTAATATCGGAGAAATAAATCTCTGTAGCTGATTTTATCCACGTCTGATGACCCCTTAAAATACAAATAATTGTATAGCCTTAAACGATTGATACCTGATCTATACCATCTATTGTTTTTAGGCGTGTCTCTAGAACAGGCTCAGAATGTAGGTATAATAATACTGTGAATGGTTGTATTTGTGTGACGGCCCAGGACAATATTAAGAATGAGACTTGGTAAAACCTGTAAAAATATTCCTGATCCCAACTAATGTTTGTGCCCCATTAAAAGTGAGTGGATACGCCAATTATGTGCCACAAATTGGTAAAAACTGTAATATCTAACTTGTACTGTAAACGATCATCACCTTCATTCATATAATTGCATATTTGTCTTTATCTCGAAGAAATTAGGGTAAATTGCGTTTTCAATAAGATTGTTTGTTTTCAGATGGAAAAGTACAGCCCCCTTATTACGTAGTTGTAATCACTAAGAGATTTATTTTCCCATAATCATTTATTCTTAGTACAGTCAGCATCATACCTATAGTTAGTAGAAGCACAAGTTGCCAAATATATCGCAACGCAACACGTCTCTAGTGCCTGAGGTGTAATGTTGTTACGGTATATTTGGGTACTTTGTGTGCTAACTATACGATGCTGACTGTACCAACCTAATAAAATTTGTTTAAGTAGTTAAAAACAATTCAAAGATATACATAATTTGGTTGGTAGTTCGACAAAATATTAAAAAAATATATATCCGGGATTTACCTATCTTCCAAATTTCAAATTGTATCGATTCTTGAAATTCCATCTTACCCCACGTATGTTGGCGTTTTGTTTTAACTATTGTAAAATAGAAACGGCGATGGCGATTAATACTACTTAACGTATTAAGTGTAGTCTCGATAAAATTGTATGTCAATGTTACCCTGAACTAGTTTCCTCATTTATTTAGCTAGAGTTAGATTGCCCTCTTAAACAATATTTTAGTCACTAAGGGTGTTATTGTTTTAATAAAAATTGTTGATGGACTTTTGGTTTGTTTAATTTAATAGCACATCCCGGGAACAGCCTACGGTCATACAAATAAGTCGAGTAACCGGAGATATTTTTGAATTTCGACGACGTTAAACGAGCAAAATCGGCGGACGACCAATCATGATCACAGAAAATAGTACCTACGTGGTACCTACCGTGTGATCTTGGTGGCTTCCGGCACCTATCTACACGGGCAGAAATCACGCGGCGGACTGCATGCAGTCCGCCAATTACGTACGTGTGGCGGAACCTTAAACGTATTTCTGAGGACTTACCGCGAAACGAAAACGAACTTCGTTCGAGTGTCTCCCTCTCTGTCGCACTTGTAAATTCGTGCAACAGAGAGAGAGATACACGAACGAAGTTCGTTTTCGTTTCGCGGTAGCGCCTCTGTGCCTAGGGCGCTATCGGGAAACAGAAACTAAATTAGTTCGTGGATTGGTGGGTGCACACTGAGCAAAGGAAGGACCAACGAACGCGAAGCATTTATGTGACAGCTATTAGTTAGAGTGAGATAGGTACATAGCCGTTCGTTGGCTTGGTGTGTACATACGCACCTTATCACGTTGCTCGATGGTCTCTACACACGTATCATGCAAAAATAAATATTAAGCAAAAAATTGTAAACAAAAACCAGGCGGTAGGCAAGCATCGGGCAGTAGGGAAAGCCAATGACCTTATGGTAACATTTTATTACATCAGAAAACTGACACTGAGTTAATTTTTGTTCAACAACTCACGCTAAAGCTTGAAACAAATTATCGGACGCGTCCGGCGGACGCGGCACATAGCCGGTATCTAGATAATGAACATACACTGAATTGTGCAAACTATCGGACGTAAGCCGTGGACGTAACCTTGAGCGTTCGGACGTCCGACAGGCATCTGGCGCGCTAGATCCCGTTCGACTGTGCACCAAAGACTACAATATACATACTGAGATAGACAGGCAACTCAGCCAAATTGAGAAGGCATTTTATGCTTGCGTACAAGCGCCATCTGTGCTATGGCGTATAAAACTTTTCAAACGATAAAAAAAAAGAAGGAACTTCTCAATTCGGTCGTATTTTATTAATCAGTATTTTAAATGTTTGTAATAACTGTTGTGAAATGAAACGTAAAAATGAGGAATACACAGATTTATTTAAGTTATTAACAATACATTAGTAACTTCATGCATGGAAAGGAGCATATTATTAATATAAAGCAAGAAACATTAAAACGACACGCTCATCCAAAACCAAGGTCACTCGGTACTACATTTTCCTAGATATTTCTCAACAAACCGCCGCGCTCGGTCGACTAGCGGTGTCTATAGCCCTTCCAGGTCCTCCATTAATAGATAAATGCACAAATCACAAACAAACTTCGTTGAATATTAAAATTTTAATTGGATTTATTGACGCAAATTATGTCAACATATTTCACGCAAAACGACATTATACTTATGTCAAGCAGACACAATGTTGTGTTACCATTATACAATATACTGTTCTCCTTGATGGGCCATATACATAACATGATTAGTCAGCCCCAATTCATCAGAATCTGACTAATTGCTATCGTGTGGATGCATGTTGCGCTGCAATCCAACCGTCAAACGAGTTTTCCTGACTAATTGCATGAAAATCACAATTTGGACCATGGAATTGGCATGATCTGCCAAGTGTTTTTTTTCTCACAATATTCATTCAAATAAAATTAGCCGAAAATTAAAAAATATAAACTAAAGAATATTGTTTTAATATTTTACACTGTAATTATGTCAATTTTTTTAAACCGGTGTTTCGTTACTACAATTTCATTCAGTGTGGCCAGTTAATAGTAAGAAAGTGAAAATTGCCGCATTCAAACGGTCCTGCGAAGCGGACTGCAAGATTGTTACTAACCGATGAGATAGGGCAAGACAGCACGTCTATCATGTGACGGCCGTTACATACTCTCGATTTTTGTGTGCTGCACGGCTATCACGCGACGGCGCGCGAGCTCTCTCGATTTTTCTCGCACTATCCGTCTCTCTCTTATTAGAACACTTAAAACAAGAGGTATATGTTGGAGCTTGAGCGTGCCCCGGCAGTGGAAGAGCGTGAGAGAACGTCAGACCAAGTAAAATGCACGTGTTAATATATAATCGTGTATATTTCTTTATGAATACTGTCGACGATTACAGACACTGATATATA
Organism: Epinotia ramella; assembly: GCA_947578815.1. Classification (NCBI taxonomy): domain Eukaryota; kingdom Metazoa; phylum Arthropoda; class Insecta; order Lepidoptera; family Tortricidae; genus Epinotia; species Epinotia ramella. The sequence goes on from OX388203.1 coordinate 1,809,280, forward strand.
TAGTGTTGGCAATTGTTTGAATATTATTTATAATATTAAAATTGTATAAAATAAAATAAATGGGACGATCACAACTTATCCTTAGGAAGGCGGAAGACAAAAGAGAATGTTGCCAGCATGCGATACATTAAGTTTTATACAATGTTAAGGCATACACACACATAGTTCCAACACCCCTACTTATGCTGTACATTAGATAAACTTACAACATAACACTACAATGGAATATGGAACAAAACATTATTGCACAAGTACTGAAAAAGAAAACCAAGTCCAATAAAAGTGATTCTATCTTTAAACATGAATCACAACTATTTAGAGTCTACTGTTGACCTACATTTCAGTTTTAGACTTTTGACAAATTTAAGATGCTTTTGTGAACACAACGGTTTTGTTAAAACGTCAGCAATCATTTCATCAGTACACAGGTATTTTACATTGACTTTTCCCTCATGTATTAAGTCTTTCACAAAGTGGTACCGCAAGTCTATATGTTTAGTTTTCCTATGGGAATATTCTTTGACTAATAACAATTTCTGTGCACTCTGATTATCATTAAATACAGTGACATTGAAATTTTTATCAATTATTTCCGACAAGAAATTCTTGATAAAGCAAATGTCCTTGACTACATCACTTATACAAAGAAATTCACTTTCGGTCGAAGAAAGCGCCACACATCGTTGCTTTCTTGCTTCCCAATTGATGACATTATTACCTAGTTTAACTACAAAGCCAGTATATGACTTGCGGTATGTTACGTCATTAGCCCAATCTGCATCTGAAAAAGCATTTATTTCGAAGTTCTTATCCTTTTCAAAATAAAGGCCATAATTGATTGTACCGGCTAAGTACCTCAATACTCGCTTTGCAGTGCGCCAATGACTCTCATCAAAACATGTACTGTACTGACTTAATTGACTACAGGCATAGGCAATATCTGGGCGCGTACATACACTAAGAAATGATAATGAGCCCAGTAGCTGCCTATATTGATAAGTATTGTCATCTAAAGGCTTGCCAGACTTTTCTAGTTTACAATTTAAAGGTAATGGGGTTGAAACTGGTTTACAATCTGTCATGTTATATTTTTCTAACAGACGCCCAATATAATCATGCTGGTCTAGAACAGTTACATTATTGTATTTAGTCACATTCATGCCTAGGCAGTTCTTTAAAGTACCTAGATGACGTATATCAAAGTGCCGTTTTAGCAATGATGTAACTGTTTCAATACAATTACTATGAAAGACATAAAAATCGTCAACAAATAAGGCAATAATTACATATTCATTTAGATTTTTCTTTGTATACACACATGGCTCACATTTACTTTGTTTGTACTCGTTTTGAGAGAGCAATGTGTGGATTTTGTTGTTCCACATCCGGCTAGCTTGTTTTAAGCCGTATATACTTTTTTCTTAACAAACATATCTTATTATTATCGGATTGAAAACCGGTCGGCTGCTCCATGTAGATCTTTTCGTCTAATTCGCCATTTAAAAATGCTGTGGTGACGTCAATATGATCCATGGAGAGATCCAACTGATTTGCAATAGCAAACAAAATGCGTAATGTTGAATGTCTAACCACAGGTGAATAAGTATCGGAATAATCAATTCCTTGTTTTTGACTGTAACCACAAGCGACTAGTCTAGCTTTAAATCTTGTGAAGTTACCAGTTGTATCATATTTTTTCTTAAATACCCACATTTTCGACAACATTTACATTTTGTGGACGTTCCACTAACTCCCACACATCATTCTTAACCATTGAGTTAAGCTCACTCTCCATGGCACCATACCATTCATCCTCTTCAGGAGAATTCATGGCGTCACGGTATGTAAGTGGTTCATGTGACAGACTCGCTGCGGCCAACAGTGACGATAAATGATAGTCGTTATACCTTTCAGGAAAAATGCCTCTTGTATTCCGCACAGGACGAGAGATGGACGAGACGGTAGGCTCCTCCGTCATCATCGGCTCGTGTTCTGGAGACGCAGCGGGCGGCGGAGAGGTGTTAGGGCTATACAGCACCACATCCTCATCACCAGCCTCGATGGCATCAGCATCAGCGTCTTCAGTAGTGCGGTACAGGTCAGACAGAGGTGACAGCACCGGTGAACTGATCACCTCCTCTGAAACCGTTGAAGAGTTCTGATTAGGATTTGTATCATTTATATTGTCATCATGGCTTTCATAACTATTAGGAATATTATCACAGTCAGTATTATTACTATTAATATCACAGTTATTATTATTTAAAATATTATTGCAGTTATTAGAGTCTTCACTGTTATTTGTAAAATTATTATTCACATATAAATCATTAATAAAATTATCAAAAATAATAAAATTTGCTCTTTGCCCCTCACTCCTAAGATTTCCTATAAACTTGTCCTCAAGGAAAGCAACGCTTCTCGAATAAATTACCCTTTTAGGATTATTTGGATCTATCAAGCGGTATCCCTTGCATGTTTCACCATATCCTACAAATATGTACTGTTTTGCTCTAGCATCCAGTTTCCGCCTTTTCTGCTTAGGTACATGTGAGTAAGCTATACAGCCAAAAACGCGTAGATGGCGAAGATCTATATTAGATCCGGTCCATTCACACTCAGGAATGTTATCTGATAATGCACTGGTAGGCGACCTATTTTTCAGGTAAATGGCTGTCATCACAGCTTCGTCCCAGTAGCGATCAGGTAACTGTGACTCCTGTAACATGGCTCTAGCTTTCTCAAAAATACTCCTAAAAGCTCGTTCAGCGACACCATTCTGGGCAGCGCTGTAAGGGCAAGTAGTCTGGTGAATAATGCCTTCTTTCTTGAGATAGTTTGACAATTGACTGTTGCAAAATTCAGTTCCATTGTCACTCCTTAAAACTTTAATATGCAAACCAGTTTGTTTTTCGACTAAATTTTTAAAATTAACAAAATGGGAACTCACCTCCGACTTATTCTTGAGAAGATATCCAAAGGTCTTCCTAGTTCGGTCGTCAGTAAACGTCAGCAAATAACGAGCTCCGCCCCAGCTGGGTACATGAACTGGTCCGGCGATGTCACTGTGTACCAGGTCCAGAGGATGAGCTGCACGCCCCGCACTTAACCGAGGAAACGATGTTTCACACATCTTCCCCGTAAGGCAGGCGATACAGCGAGTGGGCACGCCGTCTTCAGGCTGAAAAACGACACCACACTTATGCCCTCCACCAAGTACAGACATACCTTTTGCGTTCAAGTGACCTAAGCGCTTGTGCCAAGTGGAAAAAGGCACAGCAGCAGCAGCATTGGCACTCATGGATCTTTGCCTTGTTTGCAGAGACAGAGTCACCTAATTGGGGGTCAGGTCGCGTTTGCTTACTTACTTTTAACTTATAGAGCCCATTATGTTTATGAATAGTCAATACTTGTTTGCCTGTGACTTGACAAGAACTATAAACATTACATTTGTCATCGGAAAACACAACAATATAACCTTTACTGGTTATTTCACTAACAGACATTAAGTTCTTTGATAAATTAGGCACATAAAGAACATTATCTAAAGAAATTCCAGAAGAAAGTACTGTCTTACCAATTAATTCACTATTTAAATGCTGTCCATTAGCTACTGATATCACACATTTCTTCTCTGCAGCTTCATGGATAAGAGAAATGTCCCCAGACATGTGGGAAGATGCACCGCTGTCGATTATGAATTCTTTAGACTCAGAAGCTGAGTAAGCCGATGCGTACATGGTATGTTCCTCTTCATTCTTCTTCGCGTCTTCACGTTTCTTTTTAAAACAACGGTTTACAGTATGTCCATTTCTTTTGCAGTAAGTGCATACAAGCTTGGTTTTCTTTCTTCTGTCATTAGCTACAAAAGCTACATTGTCTGTTGTGGCACTGGAATTACTTCGCCGATGGTCCTCCTGGAGTAGTCGAGTGCGGACAATTTCACTCGATAGGCTCCCACCGATGTTGGCTGTCTCGAGACCGGACACTAAGACATTATACTCTTCTGGGAGTCCGGAAAGAAGAATTTCAGCAATTTCCTCGTCGTCTATCTTCTTACCAATATCCGACAACTGTGTCACTAGCTTTAGGACTCCTTCAATATATGCAGACATAGATGAAAACTGGCTGTATTCCACGCGGTGTAGTTGTCGAAGAAGTAGTACACGTCTATACAGTCCCTTGTCTTCAAATGTATCCGTCAATTGCTTCCAAGCTTCTTTAGCAGTTGTGGATTCTCTAACAATTTGGTATAAGTTCGGCTGAATCGACAAGCAAATTTTCGCTAAGGCGCGGGCAATCCGCGTGTCATCCGTGTCCTCGCCTACGACACAATTCCACAATCCTTCTAAAGTGAGAACCATTCTAATGGCGAATTTCCAATTAATCCAGTTGTCTATCCCAGCAAGTTTTTCTATACTTGTGGAGGTTATGTTACACGTGTTGGTTGCAGTCGGTCCCTGTGCATTGCTTGGCTGATTCATATTTGATATATATTATTCTACTCACGCTTAATGATTCTTTCGAGATCTTCCTTTCGTTGTCTTGGCCCTGAACCTGTTGGAGCTTGAGCGTGCCCCGGCAGTGGAAGAGCGTGAGAGAACGTCAGACCAAGTAAAATGCACGTGTTAATATATAATCGTGTATATTTCTTTATGAATACTGTCGACGATTACAGACACTGATATATATAGTGTTGGCAATTGTTTGAATATTATTTATAATATTAAAATTGTATAAAATAAAATAAATGGGACGATCACAACTTATCCTTAGGAAGGCGGAAGACAAAAGAGAATGTTGCCAGCATGCGATACATTAAGTTTTATACAATGTTAAGGCATACACACACATAGTTCCAACAGTATAGTGCGAGAAAAATCGAGAGTATGTCGCGGCCGTCCCATGTTAGACGTGCTGTCTTGCCCTATCTCATCGGTTAGTAACAATCTTGCAGCCCGCTTCGCAGGACCGTTTGAATGCGGCAATTTTCGCTTTCTTAGTATTAACTGGCCACACTGAATTAAATTGTAGTTGCAGTTGTTACGTCTGTACGCTACGTCCAATTATGACTTCAACATGTTGGGCTGACAAATTGGGGTAAAATCACATAATCTGGATGCCCCATACGTGATATGATCTATTTGCAACCTCCTTTCTTGCCAACCTCTAATTTCACTCCTGCCTGCCATGTCATTGTCATTTAATATTTCTCCGTGTATTATTTCAAATAATGTACAATTTTATGTTTATTAAAACCTGAATACTACAGGTTTTCTCATTATTTAACTCCTCATATTCATTTACGTAGCACGTATCAATCTCCCTACATCAAATAAAATATTTGAATGTAACAACACTGATATTTTAGTTCGCTACAGCAACAGCTACCTAGAAATTTGGCGAGTAGGTGGCATCACCGTTTTCAATCAAAATCTGGATTTGCAATAGGTTCTAAGTTTCCATAGCATGCTGTGCACATTTATCAGTCGCGTCCGCCGAACGCGTCCGATTATTTGTTTCAAGCTTAATTGGGTACTTACACAAATGTTTGAAAATGCCCTTATAATTAGCCCTGTCTCGTTCTGTCTTAGCTCTCTCGATTTTTCTCGCACTATCCGTCTCTCTCTTATTAGTACACTTAGAACAAGAGGTATAGTGCGAGAAAAATCGAGAATCATGTCGCGGCCGTCTTAAGTATGATAGACGTGCTCACACCAAAGAGTGGGTGTCATTCTTCTTTTTGTTCCTAGTTGCGTGACACTGGCAGCGGCTAGAGTTTTTTTTTATGTTTACAAAGACCACTATAATAATTAATTGACTTATTTGAACGTTTTAACCGCTGTCTTAAACACTCCGCATTTGTTTTGACATTTGGCAACTGACACTGACAGTTTGCCTGTTGCTATGGCGGCATTTTCGTAAATTAATCGTCGACAAACAGTACAAACACCGACAAAAGCCAAAATTAACTAAAATCAAGAACAATGTGAAAACTAATTATCAGCATGCACCGTTAGTTAGTGTTTTATGTGTGAGAATGTAAATGAAAGATGAAAGTTTTACATCTAAATTGAAGTGTCGTTTGTTTTTTGGTTGTATCCACAATGTCCGCCAATAGTTTAGCAAAGTCCGCGAAAGAAAAAGACCTGAATGATAATGATTTGTGCAAAAAACACGCTCCACGGTGTGATAAAGGTGGGATTTAATATTTTACTGTCGTCTGATTCTTGTGTTGTCATTTGGAATTCTTTGAAACACTTTAAATTAGGTACTGATGATTATTTGCTTCGTTTGGAGTCCCACCTACTTAGTCCGGTTGATTAGTACGATTGTCCTGTTCTAGAGAATCTTGTATTAATTTAAAATGGCTTGCATGTATATTAAAACAGCTGCTGCCCATAACTTTTTAAGCATATAAATCGTAGCGAGGGCTTAACGGGCAAACCCGATAAATCGCTTAAAGGGATTTTTAGAAACTAGAACCATATGTAACAACTGTTGAGTTCTTAATTCAAAAAGCAATCGTCTTGAGTTATCGGATCAGCCCTTGAATTAGCCATTCTGACTAAGCTACATAACTGGAAAGTTTTGTCAAAATCTGATCATGCATAAATTAAACCATTTGTAATAATTTTTCTATAAATAATAAATAAATTATACATATTTATTAAAAATAAGCTAAATTAAGCTTTTGGGTTCATATTAAGAGGAATGAATACACAGACAGCGGCACCAACACTCAAGTCACTTTATAATATATTTTTACCATTTTTATAGATAACAACCGTACAACATGCCCCTCAAAACTAAGTAAACGTGAGCTTGAAGACTTGTACTATTCTGTCTTGGAGAATAACTTAGAGTTGAAGCGAACCATCAATGCTCTGAACGAGAAGAACCGGATATTGTCCACTAAAGTGCAGAGGATTACGACTCAGACTAAAACTTACATGGGCAAAGATTGCTGTGCTGCGGGGAAAGCAGTTATCAATGAGCAGAAAGCAGCGTGAGATATTAAATATTATTATATAATATTATATACCTACCCACAACTTTATTCGCTTTGACTTCTTCTTTGATATGTTAATCCAGGCTATATCTTTTGTGTTGCTTTTGCATGATTAAGTAACAAATATCCAAACTTTCGCATATGGAATATTAATAGGAAACAGTCATTATAGTATAAGTATTATCATGTAGGTGATTTGTCAAAATAGTGATCAGTTAAATTAGTTATTATTAGTAGATACCTATAAACTTGTAACTATATTACTTAGTGTCTGAAAATAAATGCTATTTTATATTTCTCCACCTGTCAAGTCAATCTCTGTTTACAGTTTAGCAGACCTGAATAAAGCCAACGAAGCCCTTGCAGACAGGGTCCGGCGGCTCAGCACCCAGCTGTGTACGGCGAAGCAGTTCCTGAAACAGAACCCTAGTTCCCGTCACTGTTACAAATGTTTTGCTAACACTACTACATCTGTCAAGTAAGAAGTTATACAATATGTCTTTAAGGCTAAGCAACATTAAAAAAAAAACTAGCGGTCCTACTGCCCGTTCCCTCTAGGAGGCCTGTGCCCAGCAGTGGGACGCATATAGGCAGATTATTTTTTGCATTATGGCTTCTGCGCGCGACTCCGTCCGCGTGGAACTCGTTTATATCGTAGCTCCATACAAACGTTCACCCCCCATTTCATCCCCTGAGGGGAGTTATTTCTGGGGTAAAAACTATGCTTACATAGCATAGGACATAGGATAGTTTTTACCCCGGGGAAGGGATGGGAGGCAAGCCTGGGACTCGAAACTATCTGTATACCGAACTAAACATCTAAACAGACGGACAGATACAATGTCGCATTTATAATATTAGAATGGGTAAATATCAAAGCGTAGCGAATTGTAAATATTATAATAAAATCAGTCAAGGTTCTCAAATGTAGACATATTACATGCAACTTTGAATTTCGTTAAATTACCACCGGTTCGGTTAGAAGAGTCCTGCAACGACAAGAATCGCGAGGTATAATTTTTACGTCACTGGGCGGTAAGTGGATTTACCGCCCGCGGGCGCAACGGCAAATCTGATTTCACACCCAGGAGAAGACGTAAAATTGTGTACACACCACGGGCGGTAATTCGTAAAGCCCCAGATCGCATATTTGTGGCCCTCACCTTCGGTTCGGGTGACCGCCCTAGGTACGTAATGTACCTACTACATATTTCAAAACAGTATACATTAAAAATTTAATTACAAATCATCGCATTAAATAAACATTTTTTTTTTTCAGGAATTTGTCAACAACCTCCTTACAAAATAAGTCCTCCAATGTCATCCTAAAGTCTGCAGCGGCGTCGGCCATACAACTTGACCAGTAAGTTATAAAAAAACATAATGATAAAAAAAACAACGGAATGGTTAACCTCCTCCTTTTTTTTTAAGTCGGTTTAAAATGGGTACAATTGATGACCAGTTTAACCTAGTGGATTAAACCCTGCCTGCGAGGCTAACGGTCCTGGGTTCAAATTCCGGTAAAGGCAAATATTTCCGTCCCGGGCGTAAACACTTGAATCCCTCGTTACGCTCAAGATTCTACTTAAGAATCCCTCGTTATGCTCAGGATTCTATCGTAGAATCTTTCACTTAAATCTGGATTTAATACATCGCCCTCACCGTTAATATACCACTTTGCTCCCTTGAGACACAATCCACTTATTCATATTATATTCGCTGTTTTTAACCCCCGACGCAAAGAGAGGGGTGTTATAAGTTTAACGTATCCGTGTATCTGTGTGTCTGTGTATCTATCTATCAGTCTGTGGTATCGTAGCTCCCAAACGGATAGACCTATTTGAATGCGGGTTTTTCTGTGTCATAGATAACTTTATCCCGAGTGTTCATAGCCATGTTTCATGAAAATCTGTCCAGCCGTTTTTGAGATATTGGACTTTGAAATGAAAATGTCGGGGGTTTTTCAACTTTTCTAAGTTGTCTGTAGGTACTGCTGTGTTGCAATACTATCGATATTTGTATGTGTACTGCTTATTGTAAATAAGCTTAGTGTTTAGTTGCAGAGAACCTTCAACGAGGGCAGCTGAAACCAATACGATGGACAATGATGAGGAGAACGATGTAAAGTAAGTGATTTTAGAAATTAGTTTTGTGCTAATAGGTAGTTAGTTACTTGCAGGAAACACTATACTGAGCACATGTATATTATTATAATTATTATTTATTTTGTTACGTATTTTATTTCGTGATATTGATCACTCACCTACATACACTACACTTCACACAAGATGGCACGACATATTACATTCATAAGATTGAAATTCGCCTGGCATGAATGGAAGAATGATATATATATATATATATACACGGTGAATTTGAGTAACCCGACAGATTTTAACCATCGCTTCCAGAGCCTAATAGGAGTAAAAAAAGTAGTATAACTAATGGTCTAAAACGGCCTAGTTTTCGAGATATTAATTATTAAAGAAAAAATACACATAAAAAATTGTCAAGTATAACACACCCTAAGGACGTGACGTAGCCAGATGGATCTGACACATTCATACGCAAGACTACTACCTGCTGATTTCCGGCCAGTCTGTTAACAAATCAGTGAGCTTAGGTATTTAATTTTTTATTTTTATTTATTTTTTAAATTTTCTCTTTCACTCCTTTAACTAAAGATTTGTTTACAAGAGAGTAGCATCGGTAATAGATTTTTTTTTTTTTTTTTTTTGCCCAATTTGCCATAATATGTTCATATAACATTATTTACTCGTAATATCATCAGGAATTTATGGTTAAAATCTGTCGGGTTACTCAAATTCACCGTGTATATATTTATTTTTGAAGTGAAAACTTCTTTAGCGGCGCTGTGCACTTTTTGGGATGGGGAAAAAATGTTAAACTCGCGACAGGTGTAGGAGCGTAGGAGGTCATGTGACCCTAAGATTTAGTGTTGCCAGATGCTGGAATACAAAAAGCGGGAGCTGCGCTCTCAAAACGCGGGTTTTTAAGATTTTTACTTTTATAATTATGATATATTATTAAATGAGAGACAGTTAAAGTTATTCAAGTTTTCACTTCTGCCGGCACTCCCGGAGTGCAACCAGGTCTGTTTTTAGTTATGTTTTGATTTCGTTTGTTTTTTTGTATATTGTGATACAAAACTTACGTGTCTCGGGTTCAGACAAAATATCAGTGTTTCTCTCGAAAGAGCGAAGCGTATAACTGAGCCATGAACCCTTTTGTTTTGCTGCAACGCACACAGCAATTGTATGTTGTTTTCTTTCGTTATGTTACTATTATGTCTATTCTGTACGTCTAGCACAACTTGCTGACAAGTCGCTTCGCGCGCGACTGAGCGCCTCCTGTCTCAATCGCACCGTGCAAATTAGAAAGAGAAGAGTAGATATTTCTCGACACGCGTCGCTGCGCGGTGTCAGTTAATTGTGCTAGCCCCCCTGTTCCATATTGTGTATCGAATATTTGTTACAATTTGGTTTTTGTTCGATGTTGTGTCTGTTTATGTGTGATTTTAGCAAACAAATAAACATTTTATCTATCTATCTAAGTAGGTACAGTCAAGGAATTTAATTTCCGACCCAGCTAAGGCTCAATATTGTATAGCAAACTGTCACCATAAGAGCTAGCTAGAGCACGACGTTCCTTTGACATATCGCATGCATTGTTATATGTTAGTAACTAGGCAACCAGATTAACTACGTTGCCATGGTGAACTGAAATTTTAAACGCGTTATCTCCTCAATCCCCACTTCCTGGTGTAACTCTGCTATTTCTAGCTCTTAATAGTTCACGGTTAGCGGCAGGTATTTTATTTTTCAAATTAATAACGTAATTGAAAATTATTTTTCAGATTTCTCGATTGACACTGACACATGTTCGTAATTAGAAAAGCAAATGATAAATTTTCGCAAAGAGGTTATCTGTAATGTGAAGTGACAAATAAATATGTATTGACAATTTGACATTTCAATACTATTACTGAAATAGAAGTTTCGACCTTAATGCATTGCGAATGTCTAACGACATTTCAACGAAATGGGTAGGTATTTGAATTCCTTGACTGTACCAATATGTTTTTGGAAATGGAGTTGCTAATACCACAAATAGGCAACTGGAAGGCGCAGCGTGGTTAGACTCCCACAAGGTGGACTGATGAGTCCGCTGGATGCGGGTGCAGGCCTTTAAAACGTTATAAAATGAACCGGAATTATAACGGTATATTCCGTTAGTGTTCGAAAATTACGTTATAACAAAATCAATATTCTCCATAACGATATAAATACCGTAACAGAATAAATAACAGAACGATATATAATAACGTTATAATATCGTTTTAAAATGCGAGCCGCGCGCTACGGCTGCGCCGTTGCCGCTCTGTGCCAATGCCAACATGCCACCACGTGGGCCGTAGCGCGACGTGCGACGTTGCCGTTATGTTGTTCTAGCTTCTAAATCTTATTAATGCTTGTTTACCTCGATCATTTGCAAATTGGTTGTGAATTGTGAATATTTGGTTGGTTGCGACGATAAATGCGGCGGAATAAAAATGGGACGCAGGAAACGCAACGCTGTCCACAGATTCGTGGACTTGCTCATAAATAAAAAGAAAGAGTGCCAATCTTAATAGCCCCTAGGTATACACTATTACAATATGTAAGAGGGTCAATATTTTTTTATGTTAATTGTTTGTCTCGGCACTAAATCGCAGACTACAGACAAACAAGCCCTACGACCGACGGTGTTGCCGTGAGCAAAAAATTATGCATAGGTATGTTGGTATGTGCTTTTGTTCATTAATCGTAATAAAATTAAAATATACTTTTAGTTTCCGACATTTTATTTTATTTTTGATTTAGAGCCATTCCGAAAATGACAAGTTACATAAAATCTGATTATGAAACCAAAGAATGTGTGAATTTTCGATTTGGGTCGCGATAGATAGGGGAGACCAAGGACGGTTGGTACACATAAATATGTATCGATCCTCCTTTTCTTACGATTCATCCTCCTTTTCTAATTAATCCTTAGTCACTAAATATTTATATAAATAACTAGCTGTTGCCAGCGACTTCATTCGCGTGGAACTTGTTATGATCTTAGAAAAAATATTGCTATTAAATTATGTTCGGTGCAAGCTATTTATCGCTGTCCCAAACACACTTCTACCATCTTAAAGATATACAAAAACTATCCTATATCCTTCCAAGGGTCTCAAATTATCTGTACGGGAATTTTCATCTAAATCCGTTCAGGGATTAGACCTACGTAAAAGGTAACAGTGCGATGAGTTCGTTAGTTTAAATTGATAAATCTAAATTGAAAACTTCGTTTTTACAAACATTAATATCTTAAGAATCATCAACAGACGTTTTCATACAGTATTAAAGAAAAATATATTTTTATATGTCTACTAAGCTACATTACTGTTATAATAATAAGTACCCAATGTTGATTAAATCTATTCTATTCTGGGAGCATCGCAGTTCTAACCTAACCTATCCTACATTTCTGGTAACTGTTCAAATCTGTAAGTCTTACTTTAAAAAAGGTCTTGCTCTCTATACAACCTTCAAACCTTTTAACTCTCTTAGGGGATGAATAAAAAAAACGCTGAAATCGTTTTCTAATCATTAAACAAACGGTCCATAACCTAAGTAATAAATCTATTATTTTAAAAATATCTTGCTCTTGAACCCCCTAGAAACCCTCTTGGGGGATGAATTTCAAAAACAATGAAATGTTTTTTTTAGTTTTAAACAAACTGTCTAAAATCGTAGTTACACTAATGTTTTACTTTAAAATTGTCTTGACCCTATACGGCCTTCGAATCCCCTTTAAACACTCTTAGGTGATGAATAAAAAAATAAACTAATCTGCTCTCTTTATTTTAAGACCAAAATTAAAAAATCTTACTATAAAAATTACTTTTCCCTCCATATAAACTTGGAAGCCCCATTAACGCCTATAAGGGATGAATTAAAAAAAAAACTCTGAAATCAGTTTTGTTGTCTTTTAACATACAGACTAAGACTGACATTAGAAATATCTTACTATATTTTCTTGCTCTCCATATAAACCTTGAATACCGTTTTAACACTTTTAACCCCCTTAGGGGTGGTATTTTTCCAAGACGATGAAAGGATTTTTTTTTCTAATAAGTAATCGTACCACAAAGTTGCCCATCTCTAGCTCAAAAAAAATGTTTCTCATCCTAATCTTGCATAAGTACCTCTTTAACCCCATTAGGGATGGAATTTTCTAACACGTTAAAAGTACTAACTGTTTTTCTATTCTAATAAGTAATCTTTCTACAACGTTTCAAATCTCAAGCTCAAAAAAAGTGTTTCTCATACAAACCTTTCACCCCTATTTAACCCCCTTTGGGGTGGAATTTTCTAAAACGCTGACAGTCCTTATTTGTATTGTATTTAGTAATCTTTCTACAAAGTTTGAAGTTTCTAGCTCAAAAAATAAAGTTCCCTCCATACAAACTTTGCACCTCTATTTAACCGCCTTAGGGATGAAATTTTCTAAAACACAGAAAGTAATTTTTTCTATTCTAATAAGTAATCTTTCTACAAAGATTCAAGTCTCTAGTTCAAAAAATAATGTTTCCCCCATACAAACATTGCACCCCTGTCCCCTACTTAACCCCCTTAGGAGTGGAATTTTCTAAAACGCTGCAAGAACTTTTTATGCATCTTAATAAGTAATCTTCCTACAAAGTTTCAAGTCTCTAGTTAAAAAAAAAGTTTCCCTCATACAAACTTTGCACCCCTATTTAACCCCCTTAGGGATGGGATTTCCAAAAATTCCATCTTGTCCCTTCTTTTTAGTCCCAGTAGTTTCGGCTGTGCGTTGATGAATTAGTCAGGAAGTCTTCTTTTACATATACAGGGTGATTCAGGAGACATGAGCAGGATCAGCTCATGTCTCCTGAATCACCCTGTATATGTAAAAGAAGACTTCCTGACTAATTCATCAACGCACAGATTCAACGGATACGGATTCAATAGTTTATAAGCTACTCAGTCGTACCAGCATTGGTAAGATTAACGTGATTTTTTTTTTAGTTGTGTAGGGTGACCATGATTTATTGTGAATGAAACTTTTACACAAAATGTAAAAAAAAACTGTGGGCGTTTAACTTAATTACGATGGTAAAAGATCCATTAACATTAACTGTATGTGTAGGGTTGATCCTGCTCACGTCTCCTGAATCACCCTGTATAGATAAATCAAATTTCTCATTCTCTCCACCTCATTTTAAGCATCTTAGCTGACCATCCATCCGTAATGTGCGTGCTGGTGCCATGAGACCGGTTTAATTTATTTAAACTTTGTGACACAATACAAAAAAAGTATATATGGTGGACTTAATGCCATAAGCCATTCTCTACCAGTCAACCAACGGGCTAAGCAGAAACATTTGATCCAGGCATTTAAATTATTAATAATTTACCATGTTATAACAATGCCATTAATATCTGGGGGCACGGCAGTGCCCCCGCCAAGTCGAGCGCGAAGCAAACACTGCCGTACCATCCTTTACTGGAACCATTTCGCCACATTTTCAGGCCCCTATTTGAGAACCTCTGGATAAGACCAGAATGCAGAAATTTTCGTCATCCAGTAAGCATCCAGCATCACATACTTAAAATCCAAAATGTCAAGTCTGTAGGTCATTTAGTTCCGAAGTTAAGCGAAAGCAAAGTTTCGCATTTATGACACTCACTCATGATCATCAAAATAGAACTAATACTTCCCATAAACTCAGAGAGCTGAAATTTGGTACAGAGTTAGGGTTTAATAGCCACATAAAGGGAAAACTATAAAAAATAGCTATTTCAACCCAGTTTTCTAGATACACCAACTGTATACATTACTTTGTAATCCTATACAAATATATAGGATTACAAAGTTACATTTGCAGTGAATGGGAAAATTCAAAAGCAAGAATGGGCCTGCATTCATAGTTTGTATGTATGGATAACACATTAACCTTAAAAAAGAAGTGAGATTCCATAAAAAACACTCCATGTAAAAAAGAGGCCAAGTCTCGAAACTCTTCCACCGTAAAAAGTTGTGAAATATTTCGTAGAGCCAAGTTTCAGGCATTCTTATTAATCTTTATTTGCTTGCTTGACGACCGGTTAGCCTAGTGGGTAGTGACGCTGCCTACGTAGCTGAAGGTCCTGGGTTCGAATCCCGGTAAGAGCAAATAATTGTGTGATGAGCATGAATATTTGTTTCTGAGTCATGGAAGTTTTCTATGTATTTAAGTATTTATATCTATTATATATATCGTCGTCTAGTACCCATAACACAAGCCTTACTGAGCTTACTATGGGACTAGGTCGATTTGTGTAAGATTGTCCCTTAATATTTATTTATTTATTTATTTATTGCTAAATAAAATTTTGTGACTTGGCAATCACACAATACTACATAATTTTAGGTTAGTATGCAAAAATCTATAAATACAGTTAAGTTGTGTGATTGCCACGTTGCAGAATTTTATTTAACAAGCAAAAACATTCCATGTAAAAAAGAGGCCAAGTCTCGAAACTCTTCCACCGTAAAAAGTTGTGAGATATTTCGTAGAGCCAAGTCTTAGGCATTCTTTAATCTTTATTTGCTTGCTAAATAAAATTCTGTAACTTGGCAATCACACAACTTTCCTGCATTAATGGATTTCTGCTTACCTAAAGCTATGTAGTATTGTGTGATTGCCAAGTCACAAAATTTTATTTAGCAAGCAAATAAAGATAAAAGAATGCCTGAGACTTGGCTCTACGAAATATATCACAACTTTTTACGGTGGAAGAGTTTCGAGACTTGACCTCTTTTTTACATGGCATGTTTTTTATGGGATGATGCATTTCCGATTAATGAGGCACAGAGTAGCTAAAGACAATCTGATTTGAAAATTATTAGTCAGGATATTCGTATCAGGCTACAACCTGCGCCGACAAGCCGAGCAAATCGAAAAATTCTCTATTTTACTATGACGTCGTGCACTCTAACAAACAACCTACGTTACGTAATCACATCGCTTACATTGCACGAGTAGGCTATACTGAATGCGAGAAAGGGGTAGCCTATAACGTTATTACATTATTATATCGGTTAAAAAAGTATCGGTTTTATATTAATGGTTTAGATTTATAACGTTATAATGGATATCGCTATACAGCGCGTCAAATATCGGTTTCGAGTATAGCGGTTTTAGGAATAATAACGTTATAAATGATAGCGCTATACGAAAATAGCGCTATTTAAAGGCCTGTGCGGGTGGCGCAGGACCAGTCACTGTGGCACTCTTTGGGGGAGGTCTATGTCCAGCAGTGGACATTTTGGCTGATATGGTGACATACATACATACATAGGTTCACGGCTTTATTCCCTAAAAGGGGTAGGCAGAGCACCGTCCACTATATCTCTGTTTCTTTTTAACTCATGCAAAAAGAGAGAGAGAAAGATAGATGGATGCGAATTATTGGGCCGTACATTAACGCGCACCGTTAAATATGGCGCCGGCCAGCTTGTGTATTCCATAGAAACTTGTCAAACGGATATATATTCAGTTTTAACGAACACAGACGGTTTGGTGTCTGTACATCATGTATGCAAATTTGAAGAAAGAATAAAACAGTCAAGAATAACTAATACTCGCATTTTTTTCCATTTTAAAATTCTCCATTAAAACGAATAATTATTATTTAATTCCAGGGGGGATTCTGACAAGGTGTGCAACGAAAACAGATGCAGAACAACCGTGGAACAGTTTAAGCAAAAGATTGGGGATTTAGAAGAGGTAGGTAAATCAAAATGATTGAAGTAGTTACAATTACTCCGAAATGTATGGCACATTGGAATGTCATCTCGCTCATATTTAGCTAGAGGGAATGCAATCTCGCGAGATTTCAGACCGAGCCGAGATCTCGCGAGACCACAAAACCAGTCTCACGAGATTTCGAGATTTACCAGATCTCGCGAGATTGAGCGTTTTCCTCTGAAAACATATGCAAATGCAAAAAATTACATTTAATGATTGACAGCATGTGAAATAAAAATAGCCTGCATGTACCACTTAATAATATCAGTTTTTTTTTCAATATTTGATACTGAAATAAAATATTTTTCTGATTAGTTATTTTTTTGATTTAACCATCAGGTTTTGAAAAAGGTCAGTTTTTCAAAGTAATTTCAAAGTAAAATCAAAACAAGTTTAATCAAATATCCGTAAGTATGTTTTAATCATCATCAGTAAATATGAAACTTTTGAAAATTGAACGAGACTCAATCTCGTAAAATACGGACGAGATCTCGCGAGATACCTTGCATTCATAATAACGCCACTTCTTGCTCTATACCGTAGGTAAAGTATATGTTCCTGGTGGTAAGCAAGGTAGATTCGTCTGTTGCTATCAACACAAATCCTCAAATCAATCAAGGGTCGGCAACGTGCTTGTGATTGAACGAGCGAGCGCAGCTGATGAAGTTCTTCGTTTCTTACTGGGCAAACATTCTTTCGTATAAATAAAATCTATACAACGTGTTAATAAAATAACGCAAAACCTGAAAACCGTTTGCTCAGAATCGAGAATAGAATGCGAAAAAAATAAAAAATAAATTTTTTGACGCGATTTATTTTTTACATTTGTATGGAGCAGGTCGCCCCAGTCGGCCAACACTCCATACAAATGTAAAAAATAAATCTTGTCAAAATTTTTTTTTTTTTTTTCGCATTCTATGCTCGATTCTGAACAAACGGTTTTCAGGTTTTGCGTTATTTTATTAACACGTTGTATAAGTAACGAACCTGCTCACAAAATTTCACGAGTATCGGCTGAGAATTGCGACCTGTATGTAGAGGTGAAAAGCGGAACATACGAAAATCTGGACATACAGTCGCCATCAGATATACCGGAGCGGCCAGTGCTCACAAATATCTGAACACGTCTCTAATGCTTGTCCAGATATTTGTGAGCACTTTGGCCTCTCCGATATATCTGATGGCGACTGTACAAACGATTTTAAGCTGAAGCTTTCGTTGGCTTCGGTCCCTCTTTCGATAAGCACTATTGTAGTCACAAGGGGTGAATTGTCTAAGGGTATATTGTCATGTACGATGGGTGAGATCTTAAGGGGGTGCCTTGATTTGAGTCGAACACGCCCCCTAGACAGAGACACGCTTATGCCTTCCGCGCACGAGAAAAAGAGATGTAACACTCTTCGGGAATGACTTTTTTGGACAAATATCGATAAAATGATCGGGGTAACTTCCTCGTTAAAAATAACACGAAAACAAAAATATTTAATTAAATAATTTGTTTCGTGATAAGGGTATTTTCTCAAACATGCAATGAAATATTGACGTTGTGTTCTTCATAATGGGCTTCGAAGTGTAACGTTGCGGCGCAGCGATACGAGAGACCCGAAATGGCATCTCATACAAAATTGGAGGCCTAGGCCTGCAAAATGGTCTTTTTTAATTTCCATTCCACAATTTGTGGCACAGGATCACGGCATTCAGCCATGAAAATTAAAGTTTGATTTCTCGGATTTTTCTTAATTTATTTCATTGCATGTTTGAGAAAAGCACTATATACATACCTCGGCGTGAAAAGGGGTTGCCGGCCTCATAACTATCCGACCTCGCTACGCTCGGCCGTCTATATGTACTCGGCCGGCAACCCCTTACTTCCCGGCCTCTGTAGTAATGTACTATTAATACCTAACTTAGTGAAGTTTTATTTAAATTCCATCAAGTGATATTTTAGATGAGATAAAATACTGTAGTATTAACTTGATTGTATCGTAATAGTTATTTACGATACAAGTGCCGAAAATAGGAAATTCGCAACGAGTGGTGATAAATTAAAACACGACCGACGGACGAGTTGCGAATTACCTATTCGCACGTGTATCGTACGACGTTTTACTGTACATATGGCTCTTTAAAGTTTCGACATATGCACGAAAAGTGCTCTTTTCCGCACTAGTGCGGGAAAGTAGCACCATATGTACTGTAAAGTAATGTATCGTTTGAGTAGGCTGAGTAAAAAAAGGAAAATACAGACCCAACTTTGGATTTTTTTTCTATAGAAGAAATTTTAGGCAATCATGTATCGATCAAATCAGATAAACAATCATATAGTCAAGAATCATATATCTGAAAATCAGACCTTATTGTTTCTTAATCTAGTCAGAACGGCGTTTCAAAGCACGCTGTAATTTCCAATGCACCGCCTTAACGGCTCGTACCAATGAGTTTTTCGGAACTTATGTACGGAATGTTTACCGTTAGCTTTTCGGTGAAGGAAAACATCGTGAGGAAACCGGTCTAATCCCAATAAGGTCTAGTTTTCCCTCTGGGTTGGCAGGTCAGATGGCAGTCGCTTTCGTAAAACCAGTGCCTAAGCTAAATCTTGGGATTAGGTGTCAAAGCTGACCCCGGGCTCCTTTAGGGGCATTACCGGGAATAACGCTTGGAGGATGATGGGTGAGATCTTAAGTTTTCAATCTAGTTTTTTTTACCATTCCCACTATCCATTTGTTTTTCTTTTTTCAACAGGAACTCGCCAAAACTCACACAGAATATTCCACCCGTATGACACAACTGGAATCGCAGGTGTAATATCCGCTGTTTTATTTCAATTGCTTTCATTTAAGCCCGAAAATGTCATGTGTCACAAATATATCACATATATATCACATTGTATCCGTCCGTCAGACCGTCTGTGGCTCCGTCGTTCGCAAAAAACACCCCATTATATACTAGCTTCTGCCCGCGACTCCGTCCGTCCGATACAAACTTTCACCCCCCATTTCACTCCCTTAGGGAATGATTTCCGGGGTAAAACTATCGTATGTCCTTCCCCGGAAATAAATCTTTATACCTCATCTAAATCGATTAAGCGTGAAGAGAAGAGGTAACAGACGAGACTGACAGACGTCACATTTACTCATTTATAATATTACTATGGATTATTATATTACCTACTTTCATTAAAAGTTACGTACTTATTATCTAACGTGCCAGCCGTGACAGTAGCAGTAGTAGAAAACATACACTTACGACATCCCTACAGTTTGGGGGTCTCGCCTGGATTTCTATAACGCGGGTTTGTATTCGCCAGCGAACGAAAAAAACCATAGAAGTCTAAGTAGCGTCGCAGAATGGCGCCGCAGAATGGGTGCCATGCCATTGCCATTATGCGGGGTTGGGGGCGGGGGTGTCAACGGTGCCAGGCAGCCGTTTAGTTAGTTCAAACATGCGCATACCGGGTTTCAGGCATGTGTTTGGGTAGAAATTTGTAAGGAGATCACCTTCTATGGGTTTTCCGTTCGCTGGCCAGCAACTTGTTTTTAGGCTAATTAGTTGCTATGTTGTTTTAATTTTCTTTTTTCTTTTTTTCTGGTGCACTAAATTGGGGAATTTCAAAAAAAAGGACACAGTTTGAAAAATTTCTTTAAAAATATAACTTTACTGTGAGGTAATTTTATATATCAAAATCAAATGCTTATGTTATCTTTAATCATGCTCCAAAATTGTGTTTACGTTGAACCGATACTTTTGGAAAAAAAATATAAATAATTGAGCAATGTGTGTGTGTGTGTGTGTGTATTTTTATATGTGTCAGTTTTGTTACCAGTTTAAAATGCGTAGAAAAATTAAACTATGAGAAAATCTACAAACATTTTTTTTATTTGGAATTGTGTGTTAAGTAGTCTTTTATTGCCCTCTTCAATCAGAGAGGTACAAAAAGTACCTAAAAAGAAAATAAAATATTTTTACTACAGTTTTGTTACCATAGGTTTAGGTTTAGGGGGGGTTTTTCATCTTATCGATTTAAAATTAACAGTATTACGGAATAAGTTGAACTACAGTTTACGTCATAATATATACTTTAATGCAAATCACATTTTATTTCCCAAATGTAAATATATTTAAAGAAAAACAATTAAATCCGTCAAAATATTTGCGGACAGTAACAAAACCGATGGTAACAAAATTGTTAGGCTTACTTTACATGATCTAAAAAATATTCATATGAAAGAGGTTTTTTTTTACCTAATTGAAAAAGTGGTTATTGACAATTAAAAATTTTTGTACAATGCGTAGTTCGATTTTGGTGTTGGCATAATTATATTGATTAAACATTATTACGTTTTGAAATATAGGTGTCCATAAAATAATAGTTACTTAGATTGCATAATTAGCACTGAGTTTAATGTAAATAAATAGCATAGTCAGACACAAGAAAGCTGTTTTAAATAAAATGCTAGTGGAAAAAAATATTTATTACGTTTGGCTGTTTAGTTTGTTTCTGTTAAAATATTTGCTGTTACTAAGGTACCATTTCGATACATGTGCATAGGGTAAATTCCTGGTTAACTATTTTGTATCGAAAGAAATAGGTACTTTACGAAATCAACTTTATTTCAAATATTTTGATAAATGACACAGTTTTTATTCTCTTTTTCATAATTATTTAACGTCTATATAAAATCAGTCTTTATAAGACATACGTAGAAAACAAACAACAATTGCTTAGTTATTAATTAAACAATATTTCTAAAAAGCTTGGTCATCAACATTTTTTCAAAACTTACTTTAACCGAACACTTTTCTTAAAAACATCGAAACAATAAATCGTCTGTGATTTGTTGCCATCTGTTATTAATTTTAGTTTTTATTCTCAGTAGTTTTTTTTATTTTTTATTTTTTTTTATTGCACAGATAAGAAGTACACCGTAGTTACCATTCTTTTTCCCAACACTTTATACTTACGAGTATCATATCTCTTGGATCTGCCCATGGCGTACACGCAGACAAAAAGGTGCCGCTTGCGGAAATCTGTCTCGCTTTACATCGGTATCATACCTTCCTTAGAGATGCATACCTAAATATATAAGTATTCGAGAAACATAAGTCATAACCCGTTTTTAAGTTTCGTAATGAGCGAATAAAATTAAAACTAATGCTTTGTGCACCAAGCTTTATGCTGTCGGTTTTGTTACCTTGCCAGTCAATCTACATGTTACCGTGTTTCAGTAACAAAACCGAAGTAACATAATATGCCCATATTATGTTTAAAAAAATATATTCAGCAGTTTAAGAATACCCCGGAATAAGCTACTTTACCAAATAATTAGCAATAAATGTAATATTTTTATGGAGTTTAAGCTGTATAGAAAGAAGAAGAATTGTAATAAGTATATCGTCACAAACCTGACAGCAAATCTCTCGTCGGTTTCAGGCAGGTCGATACGTGTTCGGTCTCACCACTGAGAAGTACACAACTGACGTAGTTTTTGATATGATCGTCCTTGGTAAGGTTTAATGTTGCCATTGCAAAATAAAAAACGTATTTGGTAGAAATCTTTTTATGAGTATTTGCAGTAACAAAACCGGAAGTACCAAATTCGGGGACAGGTTTTGGTTACGGTTTTAAATTATATAAAGCCATTTAAAACTGTAAACTGCAATATAGCCGTAAACATAAAGTGGCCGTTTATATAAAACTGTCGAAGTCATCAAAAGGCCTCGAGAAACTATCCTTGAGTAATTTAACCTAAAGTTTTTACTATATATGGGGTTTTTACTATATACATAGCAATTTTCAATGAAAGTCGATAAAAAAAAATCATACGATTTTTTAAATTCATTTCTGCAAGTTGTATTATTTTGGAGATGCGGGGGAATTTTTGCATGTTACCACACCAGTATCAATGTTTATTATACCTATAGTCTGTACTTTTAGGTATTTAAAAAAACGTAAACAAACAAAACCACGTGACTTGGTCATTCAGCCAATAAGATAATACCATAGATACAAAATGTTGCTATTCAACCTTATCCGCAGCAACATTTTGTATCTATGGTATTATCTTATTGGCTGAATGACCAAGCCACGTGGTTTTGTTTGTTTACGTTTTTTTAAATACCTAAAAGTACAGACTATAGCTCCGAGGACAAAATGGTGAATGTGAGGGACATGTAAAAATGAGCATGGCGCACTTTTTTTGAAATTCCCCTATTATATGTTTTAGCAGTGTAAACATAGTGCGAAATTGTGAGCTAAGTGTGTGAAACATTTTTCTTTTTTCTATGTCCTTTCTATCTGTGAATTTTGGCTTTGTACGAGTATTACTATGTAAGACGTATCATGTTTTTGCAGCTGTTGGTACTCCTTAAGTATAAATAAATAAATAAACTAGTAAGTGAAATGGCAACTGTCATGGCCGCAGGTGTCGGAACTACAGTCGTCGGCGTTGCGCGCGCGCAGCGAGCAGAGCGTGCGCTCGCGCGGGGAGCTCGAGCTCGCGCGCAGGCAACAGCGCGCGGCCGACCAGGACCGGGGTATGTACCGGACCGCCAAATATTGTTAAATATACCTACCGACCGGCATTATCATTCATTTTAAAGAAATAAAAAAGACCGGGTTGCACTCCGGGAGTGCCGGCAGAAGTGAAAACTCAATAACATTGTAACAGTTTTTCGATCAGGTCACGTGACATCTTACGGTGTCACCCTAAAAATGAATTTGACGCAAATTTATAAACAATTATCAATTATTTAGGCGGACGGGCCGCGGGCGCGTTGGGTGCGACGGGCCGCCGGCTCGCCCGTCGCCGCGCCGACGGGCGGCGGCAAACACAATACCAATTTGTTTTTGCCATTGCCAAATATTTTTCAAAGCTTTATCTCTTTAGGAATAACGTCTAAATTCGAACTATTCGAATTTGCAAACACAGCAGACGGCGGTGGCGACCAAAATATCAATTTGTTTTTGCCGTTGGTAAATATTTTTCTAAGCTTTATCTCTTTAGGAATAACGCCCAAATTCGAACTGTTCGAATTTTCTCAATAGCAAAACGGTGAAGGACGCGTTGGTTAAAATTACAATTTTATTTGCAGAATATGCTGTTGCAAAAAGTGTTTAACGGCTTTTTACTCTTACGAATAGCGTTCAGTTTTGAATGAAGTCGAATCGGCTAGCAGCAAAAAGTGACCTCCTTCACATATGACGTCACAAAACTCTGTCGCGTATTTAACTATTTTTCCCCATCCCAAAAAGTGCTCAGCGCCGCTAAAGAAGTTTTCACTTCAAAAATATTACTTATACCTAATCATTATCAGTTTTTTTTCTGGACCTCAATAACTTTTTTAAACAATTTTCGGACCCCACTCAAAACTTCTTGCCGACCCCTGTACTGGACCAGACAGGCAGTTTAAGAGAAAAACTTATATTTATGGTTGCCGTATATTTTACAAGCTTTTGTTTAACTTGTGCAATGTATGTAACTACTAACTTCCGCCCGTCTGCGTAGACCCGGGATAAAAACTATCCTATAATTTAATCCAGGCTTTAAACTGTCTTCGTGCAAAATTTCATTCAAATCGGTTGCGCCGTTTAAGCGTGATTGAGTAACAAACATCCAAACATCTAAACATCCAAAAATCTAAACATCCAAACTTTCGTATTTAATATATATATATTATTAGTAGATTATACACTAAGGGGATAAAGCACTGTTTTATGTCACGGGAGCGAATTGAATCCCGAACGTAACGAAGGACTCATAATTTAACTCCTGAGCGTAGCGAGGGAGTTATAAGTTAATTCCTGAGCGAAGCGAGGGAATTAAGACTGAGTCCTGAGTGCAGTGAGGGGTTCAACCGCCCAAGACTAAAACAGTCTTATCCCCGAGGTGTATACTCTACTTTTCACACCTTATGCGAGACAAAAAAACAGGCTCAGTAGATAAATATTCAAAATAGACCAGAAGCACTGATTCAGACACAGACTTTACGCCTTTTACAGCTTTCCATTTGTCAAAATAGTTATAGGCTTTTAGGTATTTTTCCTTTGACTTCTCTGGCAGCAGATTGTTGACAATGCCTATGGCATCTAATTTGATAAACTCAGGAGTCAAAACACTTTCATCACTCGACATTTTCAATATTATTTTTGAAATTAAATCTTCTATAGGCACCTACAAGAACTCGATTTGTTCGTCACGCGTGAACAAATGAAGGCGCGCGACGTTCCAAATTCGAAAGCACAAGCCGTGGTCCTAGATTCGAAATTCGAATTTCGAACACCGCGCTCCTCCGGACCGGGGTTCACACGGAGGCAAACTTCATTTATTTTGTCAAATCAAGTAGGCCATGGCCTAGGACAAATTGTGTTTAGCAAAATTAAGCTTTATGCATAAGTAATAAGAATTATGAAAAGTGAAATCATATTATTAACCAGCGGGTTATAATGAAATTCAGTACAACATTATAACCCGGCTAATACCAAGGGATTTAATGTCTTGCTTTCGGTAGGGTTTACATGACCTATAATTCGGCATTGTCGAGCATGTGGTTTGAAAAATATATTACCTATATAGTGGGATGTTTGTTCGGGTGGAATCTTGCAACTCAATTTTTAAACAGATATTTTCAACCGATTGAGCTGAACTTTTAGTCCTAAATACTGTTTGGATGACAATTCGATATTATGGTGCCATCGAGCTGATCTGTAGATGTAGACTAGGTGGCCATGGGAATTCAGCACTTAACAGACGTAACCCCGCTGAGTTTGGGCTCGTTAGAACTCTCTCAATGAATAGTTGATGACGGTATACAGAAAAGTACAGTTATAAAAGCTAATATAAAAGCTTGATATAAACTCATTTCCCTACAAAATTTAAATCTATGAAAGTCATTTTATGTTTACTACAGTTTGATACTTGGGTAAGGACCAATTAAATTTTCTATGAAAGTTTTCCGTTGTGACGCGAAAATTCCACAATACAATTCTATGGTTAATTTTTGTGTCACAACGGAACTTTCATCTGCTGCAGTTTGTATGGTTATCTACCGACTAACCAGGCTAACAACTGGCCAAGAATGTAGTCCTTACCCACATAATGTTCTCCGAGCACTTTAATGTAATGTTATGATGAGAGGGGTTCTCTTTTCAGCGGAGTTAGATACAGAGCTGTCCATAGAGAAGAAGAAAGTTGCCGAATTAGAGATGCGACTGAAGGCCGCCGAGTGGTCTCAACATGTCGCCCAGACAGTAGAGGGGCATCTTAGCACCGCCAGCCGACTGGTATGTGCTTTGAAATAGTACATTACTACAGAGGCCGGGAAGTAAGGGGTTGCCGGCCGAGTACATATTATAGACGGCCGTGCGTAGCGAGGTCGGATAGTTATGACGCTGGCAACCCCTTTTCACGCCGAGGTATAGTGCTTTTCTCAAACATGCAATGAAATAAATTAAAAAAACTCCTAGAAATGAAACCTTAATTTTGCCGCCGTGATCCTGTGCCACAAACGGTGGAATGGAAATTAAAAGAGACCATCTTGCGGGCCTAGGCCTCCAATTTTGTATGAAATGCCATTACCGATCTCTCGTCTCGCTGCGCCCGAAACGTGACACTTCGTAGCCCATTATGAAGAACAACGTCGATATTTCATTGCATGTTTGAGAAAGTGTATTATGCTACTTTGTTCCTGTTATTGTACACTGCAAGTGCAATACGGGCATTTTCAGTAATTCGTGTACTCAATTAGCGTGACTTGTTACTGTTTAATAAAAATTAACTAGTGTCAGTTTCGTGACGAAAATTAAGCATACCTACAAATAGGGGTGTAAGTAGACACTAAACAAAATAATCATTAATGTCATATTTTCTCGAAAAAGGATTAAAAATGTAGTCAAATGGAAAAAAAATAATGCAAAAGGTTAAATAATCACGAAGTTATAAGTGTCCAAAATTTTAAGAAGGGGTATGTTCTGTTCCTTTTTCGCAAAACGCAACTTCATATGAAATGATGACGCTTGAAGATTGTGTCTTCACTAGAAGACGGCAATGTGTCGTGCCCATCGTGTTCGGCGCCGCCGTCGACACGGTCCCCCGGCAGCATCCTGTAATGTGACGTCACACACAGTTTGCGTTTTCTCTCTCTAACAAGCGATATTAAAACGGTTGTAGCTTCGTAATTCTTTGAGATATCTGAATGGGATTTTCGTCACTAGGCATATTTTTGGCCTTCTTTCTTTTGGAGTAATAATAATTTTCGAGTCTTTATTTTTTTTCGATAAAGTGAAAAAAAAAATTTTTTTCACATTTAATTGCTTTGGGCTTTGGTCATTTATTTTTTGTGCTTTTAAAACCACAAAAATGTATAATACCTTATTCACTATATAATACCGCTAATTTTAAAATTATCTTAGGTATAAAATATGTCAAATTGTCTCATTCTTAAAATGAACGAAATTCATTATGACTTTGACCTAGAACGTCATATTCTCTAAATAACTAAAGAATAAAACGCACAATTCCTTCAAGTACCGAATGACATAAATTACAATACATAAAAAAAAAGCTCAAACTGAAAACACCTAAATGGCAAATTGCCTAATTTTATTTTATTTTTAATTGAATAAGGGACGAGGTTTTGGTCTTGTATTTTTATGTACGCCAATTATTGATAATAATAAGGTACTTCTCAGTACACTAATAATTATTCATGTTTTAAATATTGTTTATATAACTTTGAAATTTTTGACATTCTTATTTTTTATATTTTATTTGTTGTTTAATGTTATTGTTGCGCAATTGTGTCTAGCGATCATTACACAATAAGTAGTATTTGCAAATTGTAATTATTATATGAGAATTGTATAACGAGAGGAATAAAACTAAACTATGGTATTTTATGCAACTGTTGTATAATATATATAATAATAATATAATATATTTTTTAATATATAATATTTTTGGGGACATCTTACACAAATAGACCTAGTCCCAAACAGTATAAGTAGGGTCTTAAAACGCGAGTGGCGTGAGTTGCATCGCAATTAAAGACGCCACAAGCGTTTTAAGACCAAGTTATACACCGTTGCATACAATACTTTTTCTACGACTAATTCTAAATAAATAGCATTTGACTTTTCAGGCAGTAGTTTTTCCGTTAGTTCTAAACTACTCACGCAATTTCGTCAGCGGTGCAGTTATTTTCTTCTTCGTTCATTTTAAAAGGAACGTACACAGTTTTCTTCACTTCACAAAGACGAATAAAATCTTAATAAGCTATAAATAACAAATAGTTATCATATTTCGTCTTTTCATTTTGAATTGGAACTTTGGTGGGAAATTAGAAATATGACACATTGACACCACTTGTTTATGGTCTGTTTTGTTTTTAATTTCCTTGAACTTGCCATCCGAACCAAACTGAATCCGGATCCGAACCGAATCGGATCGGTTTTATTTATAAATAATACCAATAATTGGTAAAATATGTATACACATAATACATGATCATTTATTTTTATTCTAGTAAATAGTTTATGTTCTACAAATGTTTGATAGTAAAACTTTTTATTTCGAAAAATTTGCTTATGAAGTTGGTACCACTGCAATATGGCGGCCGATTGAAAAAAAGTTACATGATTTGACATCGTGATAAACAGTGCTTTTATGAAAAATGTATGAACCATAAAAGTACACTAAACAGTGCGTTTATGGGCCATATAGTGAGTTTTTCGACGACTTATTATCGGTGTCATTGTGTTTGAGCTAGAGCCTTTATAAATGACAGATAACGGTACAGGAGTAGAAAAAACGAATTAGTAGTATAGTAGATAGGTCCAGTTTACACTGACCGATACGAGGTGGTGGTATTCCTTGGGTTCCCATACTATGTTCCGCCCCGCTTTCCCCTATTTGTTTTAGATGTTACAGCTTACCATATTAATTAGTCACTGTACCGCCAACACTGCTTAAGTTATTATGATTCGACAGGAAGAGAAGCAACTTCGTCAGACAAGTATAGAACGATGCGATATTTGTTCTAATGTGGTTACGGGCGACTTGTCACCTCAGGTAAGCTCTGGCACAAACCTTGGCAACCAACTACCTATCCCCTGTTCAGAATTCGATGGTCCTTTTCAATTCTTAGTAATTTCGAACCACATTAACCTCTAACCGCAGTAGGGTACACGAGAAAAAATGGCAGTGAAATGTGAAACATCTGAAAAAAAAAATTAAAATAATTTGTTTTGTTTTAAAATCGACCGGAACAAAACAAATGCAAGTTTATTTCAATTTATCAAGGTCGGTAAATGATAATAAAAGTATTCGTTTAATAACCTACAATTAGGGCAATTTTTTTTCCAGCCCAAACAAACTATGACCCCAACCACGACATCAAACCAGCTTACAGTACCTGATGACAAAATATCTAAGTCGGATGATTCGGGCTATGCCGACCACCGCCAAGAAAGCGACATTGATGATAAGGTACGTTTGAAACGCACAAGTCATTTAAAAATCTGTAAGAAAAGATCAGCAACTCAAATTATTTTTATATTGTTATAGAATCCAAATAAGACCAATCAAGAGTTAATGAAGATGATAGCGGACATGCAAGCGCAATTAGATGCCTTAAAAATAATAACGGTAAGTAAATGCACACATTCTTTAATTTTCTCACAGCATAGGTACACTTTTATAAAATCAAACATTCTTACGAAAACATCTCTGTGTTGGTCCTAGGCTGAAAAAGGTAGCTCTGAACTTGAAGCATCACCCTGTAATAGAACATTTAATCAGTACTACTCAAAATCGGATGAAGGTCAAGAAATTAAGGATGAGAAAAAGTTTCTGCCAAAACACACACAGATATCCATATCAGAACCAGTTAGAACATCGAAAGGACTTATAACTGAAACAAGTGCAAATGAAAATATGTTTGTCAGTGAAAGGAGAAAAAGCATAGTCTTAGACAAAGTAGATCCTATTAACAAAATCAATATACCTTCGAAAGATTTCGAACATCCTAGCAAAGACAATTATGAAAGAAATGACTCTGGTATCAGTAATCTACGCGGTGAAAAAGAAAAGTTTGAAAATACTTCAGATAAAGAACAAGCTGTCGACATATGCGAATGTCCTAATGATCATAGAGAAAATCTTGAAAATAGTGATTCCATTTGCGAAAATCACGAATATAATGAACATTCTAAAATATATGCAAATAGTATTATTAAAAAACAAGATATTCTCAAAGCATGTTCGTCAAAAGAACCCGGTGATCCTGAGGACGTTCAATCGATCAGTTTGCAGAACGCGCTTGGAAGTATCGATACAAAATCTAATCCTGGTGACGTGGATAACACATCAGTTATTTCATCCACTCCATCGAAACGTAAACGAGAGTCGCTAGTAATATTTGAAAATAAATATGGAACGTAAGTATATATTATCTACCCCGATCTTACTGAAGATAACTTAACAAGCTTGTAATATGGATAATTGTAATTCTAGGGGTAACCGTGTCTCTTGGGAAATAGAACCAAAATCAATTACTAGTGATATCCAAAAAGATTCGCCTCCTGAACCTTCAGAGAACAAAGATGACGACCGCAACTTCCAGCAAATATCAGGGCCTGCGTCAGTAAGCAGAGAATCCACAGGCAAACAGAGAGTTTCTCTAAGCGAGAAAAAGGCCGAACACGACGGAAAAAATGCAAACATTGAAGGTCAAGATAGTGGTAAAACCGTGTCAATAGAGCAATATCCCAACAAAGACATAATAATCGATCAAGATGAAAGCCACAATGTGGGCAGAAATGTTGACATGAAAGATAACACCTTGAAAAAAATCGAAGACAAAGATGTATACGATAATAGTAACAAGAAAGGCCTGATAATAGAAGTTCAATATCCTGAAGGATATAAGAAAGATAATCAGGATAATAATTCATTAATACCTATTCCAAATCAGAAAAAGAACTGTCAAATAGGTACTCCTGGTGTTAGTTCTAATGTTCGGGCCGATTATAAGGGAGCAAAAGATATACTGAAAAGAGGAGATTACGAGTCTGACAGGCTTCAAAACGGCTGTAGTGCTAAAATGAACGGAACACCAAAGAGCCAGGAATTCGGTGAGTGTAATATTATAATAAATAATAATAATAAATATTAGGGGACAATCTTACACAAATCGACCTAGTCCCATAGTAAGCTCAATAAGGCTTGTGTTATGGGTACTAGACGACGATATATTTAATAGATAGAAATACTTAAATACATAGAAAACATCCATGACTCAGAAACAAATATTCATGCTCATCACACAAATATTTGCCCTTCCCGGCCCGGGATTCGAACCCAGGACCTTCAGCTTCGTAGGCAGCGTCACTACCCACTAGACTAACCGGTCGCCAAAAACGGTCGCTACAATTATGAACGTAGGTAATAAGGTTCATCTGAAAATGAGCATATGTAGATATTATTATATATATCTAGATTGAACCGGAATGAACGACAAGTACGCCCAATAGAATCGCTTGATGCCTTTTAACGGCAACGCCTGATCTACGGGTGTCCTTGCCTGCAAGTAACAACGAGACAAAAATAGCACATACCTATTGCCGTGAAACTGTTGATCATCTATCGTCAAATATTTTCATTGATATCATTCATCATTCACTTTCACTAGCACTTGCTTTCATCACACGCCTCTCACAGGCATCCGTCTATGAACTTGACGTTAATGGACTTGCTACTAATAGTGGGGCAGAGTGCTCGAATAAATTGTCGTAAATATGGACACGCTGGACTAAAGCACCAATTTTTTTTCAGGCACTTGTTAGGTCCATAGCTTTAAGTTTTTGATAGGAACCAACTCCTCCGTCGGCCATATTTAATTTTATGTCGCTGGTCAGACATATGCCCTCGCACACCTTAACGGGCATTTTGAAAAATTCGGGTTAGCGTGAGATGTTAAATAAAAATGAACTAAGTGTCAGTTTTGTGACGAAAGTTAAGCATACAAATGATGTGAAAATGATCTTTATTCGCGTTTAAAGTTTAAATAACGTGTACCCTAGTAGCATTTTAAGTTGGCATTTCGTAGGGCCATTGATCACCGAATGGTTGGTCAACCGTTGCGAGTGAAACACCTGTTTTCGGTAAAGCCAACGATGTCTCCCAACATTGGGCCTACTATTATGACTATGTTGGGCCAACCACCGTCTCCGGCTGTAGGGCCAATTTACATTTACAACGTAGGGCCTACAGCAATATTACTAACACAACTACGTTGGGCCAACCACCGTTTCCGGTTGTAGGGCCAATTTACATTTGCAAAGTAGGGCCTACAGCAACATTACTACGAGAACTATGTTGGGCCAACCACAGTTTCCGACTGTTGGACCTAAAGCAACATTGCGTAAGAAGGGCCTACAAAATAAAAGCACTCTGTACCAACTGTAGAATAGCCGTCGGCAGTTAGTAGGGTTAGGTACAGTTGTTTATCTCACGAAGGCGGGTTGGTCTTACTTATGCACGATCTCCACTGACCGGGTGACGCCGGGGCGCACATTGTGAGTGCCAAAGGAAATTGAAACTTCTCTGCTGTAGTTAAATTCCATATTTGCACGGAATTTACGCAGCTTGCCACCTGCGCGCGCGAGTAGTGGAATTTAACTACAGCAGAGAAGCTTCAATTTCCTTTGGCACTTACAATGTGCGCCCCGGCGTCGCTCGTGGTCGGTAGGAATCGTACATTTGTTGTGGGGTGGTACCTATTTAGTGCACATGTCCATGGTTTCTAGGTGCGTAATCTCGAGAGAGATTCTATATTGGCCGAGCACACAACAATGTGCATGTGCATAATACTCACAAACCGCCTTCGTGAGAATAAACATCTGTAACATACAAAGTAAACGTCTTTAAATAACCGAATTTACAAACGTAACTGCACATTAACTGTTAACGGAGATTTAAATGCCTTCTTAGACTTTTCACATTTACTTGCGTTACCATCATTTTGTACAGCTAGACCGTAAAATAAAACTTCACATAATACGTTTATAATTTTATTGTAAGGAAAAAAAAGACAACGTCGATTTATAATCGATATGTTTCTATTATAATTAATTGTATTTGAATGCTGGCCCTGTAGCACGATGCTTTTTGACCGGCCTTAAAGCATTCATCACTTTCTAGCAAGTATGTAAGTGAGAAAGGGACACATTCTTTATGGCGGGCCATAAAAGGCATCATACTAGCCCAAATTTGTCAACGTCATGACTGGACTAACATATTTTGACCTCCGATTCCGAGCTGTTGCACTCCGTCATTTCAGTGGGTTCAGGTGTCAAAAATCCAATGGTCCGCTCATCGCGCAAGGTCCAAATAAGTTATATAGAAGCTGGATTATTCAGCAACTTCAATGTGGCGTCCACACTGGCCAGTTTCGTCAGCCAATTGACAAGGACGCAGCCATCTGTTAGAAGAGAGATGAACACACATTTAAATGACACAGACAAAGAGGACTGTGATGAAATAGCTAAAACTAACCTTTTCATAAAAACGACAAATAGCTAAAACTATTTATTATTACCTATGTACTTATAGAGAAGACAGCTCAAAACTTTTGCCAGCATCAGTTTTAAACAGATATTAAATCAAAATGAACACACGACGTTACAAAACTAAATTGACCTTGTGATTTAAAAATTAAATTAACTAATATTAACTCACCTGTCTCGTACAATATGCGTTTAATGGGATACACATGTCAATTCTCGTCCGGTAATATTTTAGTTGTGAGGCATAGGTACTGTACTGACGATTTTATGAGGAGGCCAAAGGCACTCCTTCTTGCGAGGCGTGATCCACTCTTCTGTTACATAAGTATTACACTAAGACCACGCCGTCACCATCAGAATCATTAAATTCCACCACTTTGATCATACTGAACGTGATTTTGAAAGGATTGCTTATAAACACGATATATTGTTATTTGATTAGTGAATATAACATGTAAGTATTAACTTGCACACTATTTTTTATACATATTTGCTAAGTAAATATGCAACCCTTTCAAAAACAAGTAATACTTTATACCATGCACGCACGCACTCAAAAGAAAATATAACCACTAAGTATACGTTTACTTTACACGCACTATTCACGATGGAGATCGATAACAAAATGGCCGATCGAATTCGCGCGCCGCGCGTGCACCTGTCCACCGCCCCCCGCACCGCACTTTGTTTCCGAATTCCCCTCTCCTCCCGCTGCCATTGGATTCCCATGTGGCCCACTGTTGGCCCTATGCTGTTTTCAATATGCAATAGTACTAATGCTATGTGCTCTCTGGTGATGAATAGCGTAAAAAGTACTTGTTTAGCCTATGTCCAGGCCCGTGACAGATGAGCAATGCCTCTACTCGACACGAGATAGCGCTAAATTCCAATTTTTTGGTAGAAAAGCCAACTAAGTCGGCGGTAGGGCCTATGTTGGCTGCTCGTATGGGATTTTCTGTTGGAAATCCGACCAAAACCGCGGTAGGTTGTATGTTACATGATCGTATGGATTTTTTGTTCGGAACGCCGTACAAAACCTCAGTAGGGCCTATGTTGGCTGCTAGTAGGGATTTTTTGGTAGGAAAGCCAACTCAGTCGGCGGTAGGGTCTATGTTGTATGGTCGCATGGTTTTTTTGTTGGGAACGCTGCGCAAAACTGCAGTAGGGCCTATGTTGGCTGCTCGTATGGGATTTTCAGTTGGAAAGCCAACTCAGTCGGCGGTAGGGCCTACGTTGTATAGTCTTATGGTTTTTTTGTTGGGAACGCTGCGCAAAACTGCAGTAGGGCCTATGTTGGCTGCTCGTATGGGATTTTCGGTTGGAAATCCGACCAAAACCGCGGTAGGGCCTATGTTGCATGATCGTATGGATTTTTTGTTCATAACGCCGTACAAAACCGCAATAGGGCCTATGTTGGCTGCTCGTAGGGATTTTTTGGTAGGGAAGCCAACTAAGTCGGCGGTAGGGCCTATGTTGTATGGTCGTATGGTTTTTTTGTTGGGAACGCTGCGCAAAACTGCAGTAGGGCCTATGTTGGCTGCTCGTATGGGATTTTCTGTTGGAAATCCGACCAAAAACCACAGTAGGGCCTATGTTGGCTGTTCGTATGGATTTTTTGTAGGAAATCTAACCAAAAACGGTAGTAGGGCCTACGTCGTTTGTTCGTATGGATTATTTGTTGGTAACCCAACTATTAACTGTGGTAGGGCCTATGTTAGATGTTTGTATGGTTTTGCAGTTGAAAAATGAACCATAAATAGCATTAGGGCCATTGTTGGCAATTTGTTAGATTGCTACTAACGATTTCCCAACTTTTTCCCAACCGTTAGCTACGGTTGGCCAACGCAAAATGCTACTAGGGTATATGTCTATCATTTGTAAATTGTAAAGAATAAGTTATCTTTACAAGCTTTTATTTAGTTTTACCTGTCCCGTTGTCTGTCTGTCTGTCTGTAATCAAATCTTGCAAATTAAATTTGACCCAATTCCCGTTGACCGATTGAACTGAAATTTTGGGTATAAGTATAGTCTGATAATGGAGACAGAAGGTGGCCATGGGAATTCAGTACTTAACTGACGTAACTCCGTTGAGTTTGGGGTCGTGAGAATCGTCTCAATGAGTAGTTGATGATGGTATACAGAAAAGTACAAATTTTTGACAGAAGCTTGTTTATACATACTGAATACTTAATTGTCGTCACGAAACTGACACTGAGTTAATTTTTGTTTAACAGCTAATGCCAATTGGGTACACGATTTATTGAAAATGCCCTAACACGATGCTGCATCGCTACTATCGCGATGCAGCATCGATGCAGCATCGATGCAGTCGTGGGCTCCACCCCCCACCCTTCCTATACCCGATGTCGCGCGGAACAGTTTATTAACAAGCAATACTGAATCAATACAGTGGCGCTTTTGCATCGATGCAGAAGTGATGCTGAATTAAAACAGCGCGACAGCATCGCGACAGTCGCACGTTAGTATAGCTACTGCATCGCTTTTGTCGCGCGTTGCAAATCAGACGAGAGGCCACATGCCGCGATGCACTCGATGAATCACTTCAATAAGTCACTTTGTGCTACCTCCCTAAGACGACGACTCCTGTCACTCCCACCATTAATATTGACGTGGGCTTGCTTGCGTCACGCCTCACAGACATCTGCCAGCACCACGCCATCATCTGCTCGTGTCCCGAGAAGCCCAGTCCCTCGCTGGGCCTGCTGCGCTCATGCAGCGGGAGTCAGACCCTCGCGGCGCTGCCTTCTGGTGGCAGGTTTAGGAGGTGCAGCTGCAGTGAGAGGCCCGCTCGATCTTCCGGTACGATCCTAACGCGTACATATAGGTACAGTCAGCATCAAAAGTAACTGCGCAAACGAAGACGTCAAAAATCTTTATTAAAAGGGAATAAGAGCTTTTGACGTCTTCGATTGCGCAGTTACTTTTGATGCTGACTGTACACAAAAAATACAAAGAGTAGTTAGTGACCAATTGGTCATAATTCTAATCTTCCCCAAAACAAAGTGCCGCTGACGGAATTTAAAAAAAATCAGGATGTAATACTAACTATACCTATTTACTTATGTATTCGATTCAATCAGTTGCGTTAAAATTTTAGTGTAGCGAAAAAGGCTTTAAGAATTTTGTAATTTCGGAATTATGATGCTTTGCTACCGTTACATGGTTCCAACCTGGTCTTTTTCTGCAGATTCTTCTGTCTACACAGATTAAAAAAATAATCTATAGGCATGACATAGGAAGGTGCAGGTAAAGTTGTAGATTTCAGAATCTACAGAATCGAATCTGTTGAAATAGGAATCTACTGGAAGTCCGCTAAATTTGTAAGGGTTATTTCGCTGAATTAAGGAGCGGTAATGCTTTAATTCCACCATCATTTGCGCTTCGTCTGTTCTCCTGTGTTCTATTCGTGTATGCAACATAAAACTATGGTTTCACCTCGTTATGTGTGCCATTTGTAACGTTTTTTTTAATTTACTACAGCATTCTTCGTCTATTAAACTCTTTTTAGAAGCTTTTATTTAACTTCCAATGTATTCTATGTTTGCTCGGGTGGAATCTTGCAACTCTATTTTGAAGCAGATATCTTCAACCGATTGAGCTTAAAATTTGGGTTTAAGTATAGTTTGGATGATAATTCAATATTATGGTACCATCGAGCTGATCTGATGATGGAGACAGAAGGTGGCCATGGGAATTCACGACTTAACACACGTCACCCCGTTGAGTTTGTGCTCCTTAGAATAGTCTCAACGAGTAGTTTATACAGATAATTACAGTTGGCAATAAAAATAAAAAAATAAAAATTGACAGAAAATTATTGACAATATTTTTCAACTCCCCAGGCCCCACCCTAAAAGATAAGCCAGTAGGCACATCGACGCCCAAAGCCGACAGGGCGCCTACTCCAACCTCGCCCCACACGTACACAATAGACTCCGGGAAGTCCCGCGCCGACAGCCCGGCCAACACGGACAACGAGATTTCAGTCATGACTGATTTACCTTCGGAGATGGATGGTAAGTAGACAAATTCTAGAACTATCAATATCAAATGTCACGACATGTTTCGAACTAGCGGGCAATGCTTCAAGCGACATTGCCGCGAAAACACTCATCATCCTGAAAAACTCCCAAACAGTTCGAAGCATGTTCCAGTGTCGCATGTGACATTTGATGCGTGAGTTTAACCGTGGATTTATTAGTAGTACCTACTTTAAACATGTCTCACGAAAGTTTAAATTCGATTAGAACAATATTCTCTGTTATTTCGCTAAGTACTTAACGCCTGATTCAATCAAGTACACAAATTCCTTATCAACCCCACAGATACATATGACAGATTATCCCCGGGCGAACGGAGACCGAATGGTGTCAGCACCGAGACAGGCTCATATCGCGGACTCACTCTCAGCGAGGGCGAAGTGCCCGGTAGTAAGTATTGAAAGTAAACCTTTAGTTTGAAGTGAAGACGGTAATGACGAGAGAATGGGTTCGAATTGAGTTGGATACCTATGTGAAACGTTGAAATCAATATTAAACAGTCAAAGCCTGACTAGCGCCCGATTGGTAAAACTTCAAAGAAGGAGCATTTTCTCAATTGTTGATTGAGTGTTTTGTTTATGTTACGTGATAATTTTTTGCCACGTTTGATTTTCATGATCCTCATTTTGAGCTGATGATAAAACACATCCTATAGCGGTTTGACTAGTTTCTAAAGTAACTCGTGCGCTTAGATGCATTTGTGTCGATTTATTTCTGATCGGTCATCCCACGTTAGGTTGATCTCTTATTTTCACTAGTCGATACAACCCGAGTCCATGAAGCTCGCATTATCCTTGTTGTTGTTAAAGACACAATTTCATAGATTCATATCGATTCACGTCTTTATTCCCAAAAGGGATAGGCAGAGCCCATGAAACTTATGTTCCAGTGCCGCTTTTCGCATAAATGTGGGTATAAAAGATCGACAAAATATCGCTAGTGATAGGTTGCTAGCCCATCGCCCACAGCTCACTTCAACCCTGCTCCCTTAGTCGATTTTTACGACACCCACGGGAAGAAAGGGGGACACAATTTAACTCGAGCTATTCGCATGTGGTCGAGCCAGCGTACTTAGTCGAGCAGATTTGCTCTCCCTGATGATGGGGGAGGATCGATCGTGCCGCCAAAAGGGTGGGGCGCCCTAATGGTCGACGTCCAGTCGGCCGACCAAGGTATCGCTGGGTAGACGAAGTCCAAGACCTGTGCCAGCTTCAAACTGCCGATCATGATTGGTGGCAGGCTATCCAGGGGAGCACAGTGGCGTGTCTTAGTGTCAGAGGCTAAGATACACTTCGTGTCGCTGAGCCAGCGGTGTAAGTAAGTAAGTATTCGCATGTGGGATTCGGGCTATAACGTGAAGTAAATATGAGCCTTTTAGTGTATCTGGGGCGCCCTAATAGTCGACGTCCAGTCGGCCGACCAAGGTATCGCTGGATAGACGAAGTCCAAGACCTGTGACAGCTCCAACTGCCGATCATGATTGGCGGCAGACTACCCAGGACAGCACAGTGGCGGGTCTTAGTGTTGGAGGCCAAGATACACTTCGTGTCGCTGAGCCAGCGTAGTAAGTAAGTAAGTATTCGCGTGTGGGAGTCGGGCTATACCGTCCTGTGAAAATGAGCCTTTTTACTTTATACCCGGAAGCAGAAACGGAAACCTTTAAACAGAAGCTTCATGCGTACCGTATATTGAAATATGTCTTGGGAATTTATTTCAGATCAAGAACGTAGGACGTCTAAATCCCTGGGAGAGATCAGAAGAACAGACTACGAGAAGGAATTAACCTCATACGGGTAACCATTCCATTGTTTTTAATTATATGTATGCTGCCAAAAGTCGAAAGATACACCTTCAACCAGCGAATGAATAAACCATAGAAGTCTAAGTAGCACCGCAAAATGGAATGGATGCCATTGCCACTATGCGGGGATGGGGACGGAGTGTCAAAACGATGCCAGGCAGCCGTTTAGTTCGAACATGCGTCTACCGGGTTTTAAGTACGTTTTTGGTTGTTTGGGTGGAAATTTGTGAGCAGCTACGCATTCTATGGTTTTTTTGGTTCGCTGTCTTGAACGCTTTGATGATATTGAATAGAATAGAATATAAATAGTTTATTGCCATAAAAACACGAAAGTAAGGTATACAAAAAATCTAAAAAACATAATAAAAGAAAAAACTCAATTAAAACTAAACAGTCGATAATCGGAAGACAAAGGGTTCCAGTCTCAGCGTGGGCTGGGCAGAGCCGCTCAGCGCTGGTTTTCAGACCGGTCCCAAAAAAAATAAAAAAAATAAACGAAACTAGAACAATCTAACTAGAATATAATGGAATTCATATATTTCTGAGCGCATTGTTTCATTCATTAGAGCGCCTGGATTTATTGAACATCCTCTGTAAATTACACAGGCATTTATGACAATCAAATGGTTGGTTTGTTTGTCAGTGAGCAGAAATCGCAAGCGGAGAAGATGGAATTAACATTGCTGGCCATATCACAGGAGCTGGCTCGCTGCCGCTCTCTACTGCTCAGCCAAAGGCCCACGGAGGTGAAATACGAACACAATTAGAGTGAATATCCACCAGATATGCCTGAGCTAGGTGTCAAATTTATCAAAACACATTTTTGCATAGGTCTGGTGAATATTCACCCTTAGGCCCGTCTACTAAATGCTCTTTGCCCCATTTTGAAAAAGTAGGTAGTACCTGTACCAGAACCATTGATAGTAGGTAAGTTACTTAGTTGTTTTACTCGGGAGTATAAAGACTTCCTGTTTCAACTTTTTCAACAGTTGCTCTTTTATGAAGAGTGCAACTTTCAAAGGAGGCACTTTGTTAAGGAGCAGATTACTAAATCACTTTCTGAAAGTATCTACACCGCATATAAAAAACCCCTCATGGGTTGAAAATCATCATTGAAGATTTTTATTTAATGGGACATGGACCTGTGAGAAAGGTTATATTTCATGGAAGTGTTTTAGAGGTTAATTTTGGAAATAAAGGCTGGAAAGCCTCGCCACATCATGAAATTGTCGTACGCCTTTAGGCATTTGTCTTTTGGCTTTGCAGGGAACAAATGTATCAATAACTGAACTTGCAGCTTTTTTTATACTGGAATCATTTCCACGTCAATGAAAAACAAAAAAACCGGCCAAATGCGAGTCGGGCTCGCGCACCGAGGGTTCCGTACAAACCTGTAGGTATTATAGTATATTT
This sequence comes from Epinotia ramella, assembly GCA_947578815.1. NCBI lineage: Eukaryota > Metazoa > Arthropoda > Insecta > Lepidoptera > Tortricidae > Epinotia > Epinotia ramella. Next base: position 1,849,993 of record OX388203.1, read on the forward strand.
GATATGAATTTCAATTTAATACCACGCGTTCATGAGGAAGCTTTATCTGTGCTATAAGATGTTGCTTCGTACCAAATTTAAAGATCCTGAGTTCATGGGAAGTACCCTGTAGGTCTTAATTCCCTTGCGAGTTTCAAATTTTACGGAAATTTGCGGCATAAACCGCTGTATCTTTTGATTGCGTTGGCTTAGAAATTTGATTTTTTCGCATCTCCAAGGGACAGTAGACCTGACTATTTGGTATAAATTTTAGCTTGATGCCTCCACGCGTTCCTGAGAAAAAGGGTCTTGACAGACAAGGACGGACGGACGGACAACAAAGTGATCCTATAAGGGTTCCGTTTTATCCTTTTGAGGTACGGAACCCTAAAAACAACTAGCCCCTATAATATGTAAAAGCAGAATATTTTTTGCATTGCCGCCTTTTCTTTTAATAATAAGTTGGAAGTGTATTTTTCTTCCGAAAATGCCATAAGATATTTGAGACAACTAAAAAGTCGCTATAAGTCACAGCTACTGATCTTCCGTTTTAGCTGTTTAGGATCTATGCCTTTTTTTATATGGCCGTTTTGACTTTTTTTTTAAGTTTGTACCTCGACAAATAATGGGATTTGTATGCCGAATATCTGTATTATACCGAAGTTCAGTTGATTGCATTTATTTTAGTTCAGTTTCTAGTCGTAATTTACTTTGAAATTGTCTGTAATTGTTGCGTTGTTTTAAGATAATTATGTCTTCTCCTTTCTCCTACTAAGATTGTATTAAGTACCTAGTAGTATTTAAGTTATTTGTAATATGGGCATCGTTGCCTGGTTTAAATTAATAAATAAATAAACTTAATTAAGTATAAATATGATTATCAGATTATTATAGAAGTATTATTGTTTGAATAAAAATCATTATCAACTTCCACGAGTAATAAATTGTTTCTAAAATCATGGAGTTTCATTTTAGATTAGATTAGATTAGATTTATTTATTTCGAGATAAAAATTACAATATAGATTCGCATACAATGTCAAAATTATAAGAATCCTTATCACGATCGTCAATAATAAGAAATAAAAATTAAATAATATTCAAAATGTCAATACAGAAAGTGGGAATAGTACCATTAACCTACATAAACTCTCGCCTCTGTTCTCAATAGGGGTAGACAGAGCATAATTATATTTACAATTAAACTTTTGTTCATAGTTTCTCAAAAGATATGCGAATCTGAAGAAAACGAAATTCAAGCAAAAGAGAATCGCAGGAATAGAAATCTGTCAAACTAGGTAGTACGAGAAATGGAAAACTTTTGAATAATAAAACTTCAGTGTTTTAGCATGATCAAATGTCTAATCGAGTATCCTATCCTTAGCTACGCACCCATTTCCTACTTACTGTCTGATGATTTGTACAGTCAAAGAACTGCGACGTAGACTACTTTGCATTACTGTCATAGGACAAGAGACAAAGTGATCCATATTACGATGTCCTTGTCTGTCTAGAGCAAAACTCTTCCTTTTCACAGCAGAAAGACGCTGCTACCGGCTCTGACTACCGCGAATGCGCCCTGCGAAAAACCACCGCCAAGTCCCGCATCGACGGCACCGTCGTACCCACCTGCCTGTTCATAATGCATGTTGTGTCTATTGTGTTTTCCGACGAGGTGAGTTCCCTGAACTTCGAATGGATACCTCAGCCACACTATGGCCCGCTGCCGCGATGTTGCCTTCCCTGGCCACACAATGCTCCACTCAAGCGATTAATCGCGATGCTTCGAGCTCCGGTACGAGGTTATTTGCCTTTCTTGCCGCTCCTTTGACTCGCTCCAAAAACCGATAAAACAGGTGCGGTGGACATGGCGAGGAGCAAGATAAGCGGCATGACGAGTAATAGACATTTCAGTTCCAACTGCCCTCAAATACTACTTAATTTTGTCGCCCAATCGTGGTATCATTAGGAGGTAGAGTCTGGCACATGCAAATTGAACCCACTGCCTTTCCGATTCCGATTTTATTCAACCTACCCTACCTTTACCTATTTCCAGGGTAGAAGACTGCCCTTTCAACAGCTTTTATTTATTCTGAGTGTTCGTATGTATCTAAGTTTCAAGCCCGACATACGATTGAGCGTAAGTTCGGTTGAAGTAAGTTCGGTAAAAATGTAATTTAAGATCACCGCCGAGCTAATCTGTTGATGAACACAGATCGTGGCCATAGCAACTCACAAAATATTAACCCGTCGTGCTCGGGCTCATTGGCACTCTCCTCAACGAGAACCTGATGATTGTGCAAAAAAGTATCTAGTCGCCAATAAAAGATTGTACCAAAAGTCTTCTTGAACGTAGTAATAAAGACTTCCTTTGATCTACATCTGACTGCAGGCGGTCGTAGGAGCACACAACACCCACCTGATGCTGACATGGCAGTTCGCGTACTGCAAGCCCATCGTGGTCCCACTAAACGCCGACCGCGTCGTCCACTTCGACTTTTCCACGCAACAGGAAGTGCAGATGACCAGGGAGCTTGTGAACTATTTGAAGAAGGTAGGTCTACCTACTAGCTGCTGACTGCAGACGGTACTAGGGGCCCACGATACCCACCTGATGACGACGTGGCAGTTCGCAGACTGCGAGCCCATCGTGGTTCCACTAAACGCCGACCTGGTCGTCCACGTCGACCTTTCCACGCAACAGGAATTGCAGGTGACCAGAGAGCTTGTGGACTATTTTAAGAAGGTAGGTCTACCTACTAGCTGCTGACTGCAGACGGTACTAGGGGCCCACGATACCCACCTGATGACGACGTGGCAGTTCGCAGACTGCGAGCCCATCGTGGTTCCACTAAACGCCGACCTGGTCGTCCACGTCGACTTTTCCACGCAACTGGAATTGCAGGTGACAAGAGAGCTTGTGGACTATTTGAAGAAGGTAGGTGTACCCACTAGCTGCTGACTGCAGACGGTACTAGGAGCCCATGATACCCACCTGATGATGACGTGGCAGTTCGCGGTCTGCAACCCCATCGTGGTCCCACTAAACGCCGACCGCGTCGTCTACTTCGACTTCTCCACGCAACAGGAAGTGCAAATGACCAGCGAGGTCGTGGACTATTTGAGAAACGGAACGTATATAGCTGCTATATAAATAATTGTATTATAGCTTCTGCTGAAGTGAGAAATCAAATCCAACTAAAGATGAAAAGCCAAGCTCTGTTAGACATTCGATTTAACGAGATCGGTGTCAAATCTCAAAAGATTTTTATGCCACGACGGTGGCAAAGAAAACGGCCTGGTTAATGGTAAGCAGACTCCGTAGATTATGTTCCTACGCAAAGGTAGAAGAGTCACCAGTGTACTGCTGATTCTTTATTGATTCATTTGAGGATTCATTGTAGCTATTGACCGCTAGAGATAAATGTAAATCCCTCGCCCTCGTCAAAGCTCGGGACCTCTGGCCACCTTACTCACAGCAAGTACTCAATAGTGTTATTAAGGTTGTTTTAATAATTATATGTCTTTATCTCGCTCACGCACGACTTTTAGCTTTTTTGTGACGCCCATAGTAGGTGGACTGATGACCTGGTAAAGGTCGCGGGAGTCCGCTGGACGCGGGTGGCGCAGGACCGGTCATTGTGGCAATTTTTGGGCAAGGCCTATGTCCAGCAGCAGACGTCTTTCGGCTGAAATGTTGATGATGACGATGTCGCTCATAAGGCCCTAATGCAACAGCCCAACTGAAGAAGTACCTCCACCATACAGAAGACCGCAGCAGCCACAATAACACGTCTACTTGCTCCGTGGATATGGAAAGTGTTCCTAGTGGTATGTAAGGGCGCCAGAGCTTCCGAAGATGCGATGTGTTGAGAATGAGGGATGCATTTGTGTCTAGCTGTCAACAACGAATTCTCAAATCAATATAAGGTTGGCATGCGCTTACAGACCGTAAGCCCACTCCCAATACACCTACGTCTTATGACAACACGATAAAATGCATGGCAGCAGGTCGAGAAAGTTGTTAATTATTAATCCAACTCATTATTCAGGAGGACCTCTTGATCATGATTAGCGAGATGGACAACGTCAACAATAATGTTGCTTCCTGCGCGCTGCCGCTGCGCCAAGTATTGCTGAACATCAACGACAGTATCAATTTATCTTTACCGTTGGTAAGCCATTCCATTTTAACAAATATGCATTACCTGGTTTTGTAGCATAGCAGAAGAGAGAATATGTTTCCTAAGAACTATTCAAAATAGGAAGAGCAGGATGGTGGGCCACCGGATACGGCACGACGGTTTCTTGTTAAGCATCTCAGGAGATAAACTTGAGGGCAAGGGAGGCAAGTAAAGAATATAGTTGTTGTCGAGTCGAATGAGGAAGTCAAGAGGCTGGCAATTAATAGAGTAGAGTGGCGCGTACACCACTGGCAACAGCAAAGCTCATAAGTGATGATGAGATGCTTTTGATCCGCCGTCTGTAATAACATAATAAGCGCTCATAGCCTAGCGGCGCCTGCGGGTCGGAAACGATAACGCAGGTTAAGCAAAGATGGCAGCGGTCAGTCTTTGGATGGGTGACCGCCTGATGTTTGAGTGGTTAGTATAAATGAGCGATTCCGTGCTTTGGAAGGCACGTTAAGCAGTTGATCCCGGCTGCTGTCTGTGACAGTAGTCGTTAAGCCGAGTTAGAGGCCTTCGGGCGGCTTAAGGACTTCTAACAGTCGAGTTGCCCACTCGCGTCCACAGGAGCTACCTACCACAACCCTGCACGTGTCCCCTGGGTGGTACTAAAGAGACAAACTTTAAAAGCCAAAATCATGTATGCCATACGATTAAATAAATACTGTCCATTGTTGTTGGTGTCATACAGACATTTGAACCTCATGCATTATCAAAATTCCATGTTTACATTTGATTGGCAATTCTAGCGATTAAATATAGATAGTCGAATGAACATGTAAAACAAACCAGCATGCTGGAACAATATATTTCTTTGCTATTCCGCTAAAGAACATGCCGGTCTATTAGTTACAATAAGATGTATCTATATGCCTATTTTTTTTGCATGCAGTTAATGTTTCCTCTGCACGCGCAATTATGCAAATACCACAACAAACCATCACTAATAATGCAAATCCTGGACACGGTCATGTTTTGCTTCCCTACGAGGCATGACCAGGAGATGCTGGCAGGGATAGGGATGCGGACTAAGATTTTTTTACGATGCCATTCCAAACAGTTTTTAGAGAGGTACAAATGTTTGTATGGGAGCAACTACAATTTAAAGAACATAAATACCCAAAAATTTGAGACAAAGATTGACGTCGCTGGCGGCAGCGGAAAACGCTGCATACTGATGACGTACCCTCGTATGACGTCACTTGTACAAAGTGCTTGTATCATTGTATGGAAAATCCGGTAAATTGTTGTTTCGGTCTCGAAATACTGCGTTTAAGTACATGGTTGTTATACAATTTTGTTTCTATAAAAGCGTAAGGATTCTATTGGCAGCTTTAAATTTACTCTTGGACAATAAAAAAAAATGGATAATTTTTCTAAACTGTCAAGGTTCATATCTTTTTATGATTTTAATTACGTTTTATAATTTATACTTTATTACGATAATTTAATGGTTTACTATCCATTTAGCATCACTACGTTATCAATTTGAACATGAGGCCGCATGCCTATTGCTTGCGCCACGTCCAATGGGTCGTCCAGAACCGTCAGTCATATTTATATTCTGCCCTGCATGTGTAGCCGTACTCTAATAATGCCCGGGCTACCCCTAGAGATTTACGTACCTAATAATTTCTAATAGTTCTAGAAATATCATTGATTTCAACGCCTGATTCCATCAATAGGGGTGTAGACACTAAATAAAATAATGAATAATGTCATATTTTCTCGAAAAAGGATTAAAAATGTAGTCAAATGGAGAAAAAAACAACGCAAAAGGTTAAATAATCACGAAGTTATAAGTGTCCAAAGTTTTAAGAAGGGGTACGTTCTGTCCCCTTTTCGCAAAACGCAACTTCATATGAAACGATGACGCTGGAAGATTGTGACGTCACTAATAGACAGCAATGTGCCGTGCTCCATCGTGTTCGGCGCCGCCGTCGACGCGGCCCCCCGGCAGCATCCCGTAACGTGACGTCACACTGTTTGCGTTTTCTCTCTCTAATAAGCAACATTAAGTTGTAACTTCGTAATTCTTTGAGATATCTGAATGAGATTTTCTTCACTGGGCATATTTTTTTGCCTTCTTTCTTTTGGAGTAATAATAATTTTCGAGTGTACACCCTTATTTATTACCCTGGTATTCTCTGACACAGAAAGCCGGTCCTTATTTGAGGGTCAACGCACCTGGCACTTCTAATACCGGCGATGACGTCGGCGTGCTTGACATTTCGTGTATTCTGATTTGCGAAAAAGGGCAGCAGGCTGGTATTAATCAAAGTATTGCCAAGGTAAGTAAGTACTCTTCCTACTTTAGAAATTGGAGAAATTCTCGTCCTGCAACCCAGTACTTAATTGAAACGATTTTACCTTTTTTATTTTGTTTATAATAATAATTCAATGAATATGTGTTTGTTCGTTTGTCACTAATCGAACAAAAATTGTAACAGTACACTGAAAATCAGAAAACCCCATGCAACGCCGAGCAGCCAAAACAAAAGAATCTAAGCTCAGACACGGAAGCTCGACAGCAGAAATGTTCAGCAAGACAGGTATGGCCCCAATCAGTATAATTATTGTACAGTCAAGTCAGCATCGTATAGTTAGTAGCACCCAAAGTAGCCAAATATATCGCAACACATCCTTACTTTTACAGTAATACTTATACTCATACTCATACTCATTTATTTATAATGCACAAAAACATTAAACGTCAAAAAGTTAATATTAGATTAATATTAGATTAAAGGGTAGTAGGTTTGGTAGTTGTGCCTCCGCGAGAAGTGGCAAAAAATATAAGCGAAAAAAAAAACTATTTTTTTTTTCATCCAAGTTCAAGGATATGAATGTCTTTAAAAATATGCATTATGAACCTCATTTCATGCTCTTTAATTCTGAATTTATTTGGTTACTCTCGCTTGGTTGGTTTAGCTGAAATAACCGTTTAAAAATTACCTTGATATTTTGACATTTTCGTGGATAAGTCTAAAACAAAAGAAGATCGAAGGCTGATATTATGCATACAGTCTTCTTAGGACCTGCCACTACTGCACCTCAAATTACAACCAAATCGCTTGCGGGGGCCAATCTTGTTAGCTTAGCCTGCTAGACCCTTTAATTAATTCTAATTTATTTATGTTGACAAAGAGTTAAATTATTTCAAAAATGTATACATGTCAAATGAAAAAAAAATTGGTAATAAAGTCATTAGACTTCCATAATGAGGAAGAATATATTAAAATGTCAGAATGTTAGTAGTCACACAGTTCAGAAATGTCATAAAAGCCGTTATTAACCAGCCATTTTTTCAGTTCGCTGTAGAACGAACTGCCATTTTTAAGGTTTTAAATGCGATCAGGAATGGCATTATATATTTTTGGACCAATAACATAGGTTGTTTTGGTAGATTTAGTTAATTTGCACCGGGTTGTTACCAGCTTGCCCTTGTGGTTATTACGTAACACTCGTAGGTTTTCGGCCCTTAATGGAAAGGAATTAATGTTATTCTTTACAAATTTAACAATATTATAAATGTATTGTGTTGTGATGGTACAGTCATTATCCCAAGCAAGATGAAGAGTTGTCTAGCTGGTGAACTAGGAGGGGCACGTGCTAATATTCTGCGGCGCTACCACGAACTTCGGAAGTCGAAGTTCGGGTATTTCCATCTCTATCGCACTCCCTGAATCGAGTGACAGGGATGCATGTATTACGAATTTCGACTTTCGAAGTTCGTGGTAGCGCCGCTGACTGCTCGCTTCTGTAAGCACAAAAACGCGGCGCCAGTCAGCTGCGACACCCCAAAACTCGACACTGTAGTTAAGAACGACCGACCGACCTTTTAATAAAGGCGTGTATCGAAATATTTGGCTACTTTGGCTGCTACAAACTATATGATGCTGACTGTAGGTACTGTATCTACGACAATGCCACTCCTAACTAAACAATGGGAATCGTGTCAGGATATAGGCTATAACTACTTTAAGATTGTGGGCGGGGCACATAGCACGTAGAACCGATGGCCGTTGGGGCGGAAAGGTTCTCGAGTGGCGACCACGTACCGGAAGGCGCGGCGTGGGTAGGCCCCCCACAAGGTGGACTAATGACCTGAGGTTGCTGGAGTCCGCTGGATGCGGGTGGCGCAGGGCCGGTCACTTTGGCACTCTTTGGGGGAGGTCTATGTCCAGAAAAAATAAAAAAAGACAAAACATAGATAAACAAGAAAGAAAAGACATACTTAGACAAATGACAGAAACACACACAATAAATCTTAAAGTCAGATGATGATGACTGATTTATTCGGAGTTTCGGTGGCAAATTTCACAGAGGAGGAGTGGAGTCGCCTAACTATTTTTTTGATTAAACGAATAACGATTAAATGCATCTCGCATTTTTTAAGTATAGGTTCAAAATATGCTATACATACAGATCCCGTTTTAAGCAGGCGTTATCTTTGCGATTACCTAAATGACCTTGACGTACCAACGATGACCTTGCCGACCGTCACAAGCGACCTGCTGAATAAAGTAATCCGAAATATGTTAAAGACACGCGCAATTGTTGATACCTATGACATTTCACTCAATATTTTATTATGTATATGGCCAATTATTTCTGACATTTTAGTTATACTTATTAATATTATTTTTGAAACAGGTGTGTATCCGGAAGTGTTAAAGAGTACCAGAGTGAGCCCAGTGTATAAGGGAAAGGGTGACAAGTGCGATGTCAACAACTACCGACCAATAACAATAGTCCCCACAATTTCTAAAATTGTGGAGTCTATCCTCTCATCTCATATAATGGCCCATCTAGAGAACAATGACCTACTGACTGACCGCCAATTCGCTTATCGGCAAAACATGTCCACTACAACAGCTGCGCTCAAGATATTTGATTGCCTTGTTTCCGGTCTGGATAACAAATGCAAGATGGCAGGTATATTTTTTGACTTGTCCAAGGCTTTTGATGTGATTGATCATGAATTGCTTTTGGACAAGTTACATCATTTTTGTCCGACCGGAGACAGGTAGTTAAATTATCTGTGGGCGGTAAACGACAGAAGTCCAGTACTGGCAGCGTGAATATAGGAATCCCTCAAGGTTCGGCCTTAGGGAATACCCTTTTCCTAACGTTTATGAACGACCTTCCCGCTGCCATCACAGCTGGTCTTTCTGTCCTATTCGCGGACGATACCACAGTGGTCGTCAGTGCGCGCACTCATGAACAGCTTGGAGAGAAGATACATGGCGGCTGTGATCAACTGCAGAGGTGGTTCTCTACCAATGGCTTACTCTTGAATATATCCAAATCCAACGTCATGGTCTTCTCGGGGCGCAAAATTGCGATTCCTCCATGTATAGCTAACAGCCCGATGCCGATAAGTGATGAATGTAGGTTCCTTGGCTTCACTCTGGACTCTAATCTTAACTGGAAGTGCCATGTAGACAAACTATGCGATAGATTGAGTAGTGCAGTCTTTGCTTTGCGTAAGTTAAAACCTTTAATATCTGACGATGCCATGAAGCAGGTTTATTTTGCTCATTTCCATTCGCTGATGTCCTACGGTTCGCTCATTTGGGGAAACTCAACGGATGCCAACAGAGTGCTACTTATGCAGAAACGTGCCGTACGTGCGATGATTGGGGCAAAATCGAGGACTTCGTGTAGAGGCTACTTCCCAATGCACGGTATTATGACGCACTACTCACTCTATGTATTCGAAATTATAATGTTCGTAAGGAACAATCTTTCTTCTTTTGATACCGTAAATGCGATTGGCAAAACACTCCGCCGCACTGGGCGTTTGAGAACAGTTCCCCGTCGCATGGCACTTGCAGGCAAGAACCCGCGTGTCATTGGGCCTACCTACTACGAGCGACTGCCCGCTGATCTTAGACAGGAACCATCTGACGAAGCATTTCGACGCCGCCTTAAATACCTTTTATTGGAAAATCCATTATACTCAGTTAAAGAGTATATGAGTCTGGACTTGACATGTTAAATTATTATTATGACCTATTTAAATTTGTATGATTATGATTTGACTTTAAATGTATTGTGTCATGTATTTAAATATTGTATAAAATGACGATACCTAGAGGTTGATATATTTGTGTTCTTTGTTTTTGCTTTGTTTCTTCTATTTCCTTGTTATTGTGTTCTTACATTTGTTGACATTCTCTTAATATTTCTCTGTTTTTGACGATCATGATAATAATTCTTATTTTTTTGACATGTATGCAAATCTGTAATGTAATTTTTTATCATGAAATAAATAATCTAATCTAATCTAATCTAATGAATAATTTTGCATAATACTCCTTATAAAATATCTTGCGAGCATTACCTACTTATACCACGATAACACAGGACTACTAATAACACAAGTATGTAGGTAAACATTGTTGAATAGATTTATTTATTTTTACTTATTACATACGTACAACATGTCACCAAAACAGTCGGGACAGTATAATGTTTGTACCTGCCGCCAATTAATGTCATACTAAGTACTTCAGGTAAATGAATAATTTATTTATTCAAATCTTAAAAAGTTAATCACAAAAACGACTCCATTATCCACTGTGTGAAATTTGCCACCGAAACTCCGAACACTAGTCATGACGCTCTCGCCGTCGGCGCACTAGACTCGCGCGCAGTTCGTCGTGCGTTCAAATTTAAAAAATAATTGATAAATGAATACAATGTGGAGCTATTGATGAATTACTTAGATTTTTTATCAATAGATTACTATGATAAAGCTGGATTATATGTGTCGACTTGAATTGTTTTGAGATTTATTTTAAAATAATTAGAAGGCTTTTAACATTAAACTGTTCATACAAATTTAACCTATTGATAAATATGTTATTAATTCAAACTTAGGTTATCTTTGATAGTTTTTAATAGTATTCAGTAATCAAAACCCACTTGTATAATCTTTTAGAGGAAATATTTAATTTTTATTCGTTTCGGATTATACTGACGTAAGCACTTGACGAAAGTTTTAGCAAATTAAAGTGGAGATTATAATACTAAAATGCGATACTCTATTGAAGAAAAATACAACTTGTATAATATATCCCTGGATTTACAAGGGTCGCTAAGAAAACGCTGTGTAATACCTAAAGCAACGTCAAATTTCCATCTTTTTTTACTACTAGTAGTACTCATCATATTCTAAATATTAACAAAAAAATCGCGACCTTGGGAATTATCGAAGGTGCATTCATTTTACGTACCGTACTATTAACCTATCGTATGAAAAAACAACCGCTTAAAAATAATCACTAAGTACTTACCCTTAAAATCACACAAGCAGTAGATTAGAAGTTATTTCGAAAAACTTTGTCCGCATCACCTTTATCCGCCATTTATCAACAAACTGACGAGATTGGTTTTTCTCTCTGGTGTTATGTTGTGCCCTACTTGAATATGAGTTGCCAGTGCACAAAAACGAATTTCTACCACAATTGGCTTTAAATCTAGCTTTAAAAAGCGTCACGAAAGTATTCGTAACGAAAACGCAGAATTGTGGCCCAATATAAGAATGCAAGAAAAAACAAGTAGATTATTTTATTATATTTTTGTAGAACTATCGGTAATTCGGTATATCATAAAATGTTGTTTAAACAAAAGCATGATCATGAGAAATTGAAAATCGTGAAAATAACAGGGCTTTAAGTACACGTGGTCGAAAAAAATTGTCAACTTTTTGAACGGCACTATATTTAATTTTTTATTATTTATTTGAAAGGATTTGAATCAATTATTTCATTTGCGACCTTGACAGTTTTTATCGCGTAATCTATATAGAATGACTGACTCATCAACGCACAGCCGAAACTACTAATGATAGAGAGTTGATTTTTGCACAGTAGGTTACTTTTATAACGTGGGCTAGGGATAAGAAGGGATTTTTGTAAATACCTCCCCTAAGGGGGTTAAATAGTGGTGCGAAGTTTGTATGGGGGAAACTTTTTTTTTAGCTGGAGGCTTGAAACTTTGTAGAAAGATTACTACTTATTAAGATACCAAAAAAGTAATTTCAGCGTTTTAGAAAATTCCACCCCTAAGGGGGCGAAATAGGGGTGCAAAGTATGTATGGGGGCAACTTATTTTTGAGCTAGAGACCTAAAACTTTGTAAAAAGATTGCGCATTAGAATACAAATAAAGTCATTTCAGCGTATTGGAAAATTTTACCTCTAAGGGTGTTAAAAAGGGGTCCAAAATTTGTATGGGGGAAACTTTATTTTTTTAGCTAAAGATTTGAAACTTTGTAGAAAGCTTACCTAATAAACAACAAAAAAAGTAATTTCAGCCTTTCAAAAAATTCCGCCCCTAAGGGTGTGAAATAGAGGTGCAACGTTTGTATGGGGCCAACTTTTTTTTGAGCTTGAGACCTAAAACTTTGTAAAAAGATTGCTTATTATAATACAAATAAAAGGATTTCTGCGTTTTGGAAAATTGCACCTCTAAGGGAGTTAAAAAGGGGTGCAAAGTTTGTATAGTTTTTACTTTATTTTTTTAGCTTAAGACATGAAACTTTGTAGAAAGCTTACTTAATAAAATACAAAAAAAGTTATTTTAACGTTTTAGAAAATGGGGGGTGAAATAGGGGTGCAAAGTTTGTATGGGGGCAACTTTTTTTTTGAGCTAGAGACCTAAAACTTTGTAAAAAGATTGCTTATTAGAATACAAAAAAAATAATTTCAGCGTTTTGGAAAATTTCACCTCTAAGGGGGTTAAAAAGAGGTGCAAAGTTTGTATGGGGAAAACTTTTTTTTTTTAGCTTAAGACTTGAAACTTTGTAGAAATATAACTTATTAAAATACAAAAAAAAGTAATTTCAGCGTTTAAGAAAATCCCTACGGGGGTTTAAAAAGGTTGAAGGTTTTGTACGGGGAACATTGGATTTTTTAGCTAAAGACTTGAAACTTTGTACAGATTACTTATAAGAATACAAATAAGGTACTTTCAGCGTTTTAAAAAATTCCACCCCTAAGGGGGTTAAAAAGGGGTGCAAGGTTTGTACGGAGGAAACTTTATTTTTTTAGCTATACAAATAAGGTACTTTCAGCGTTTTAAAAAATTCCACTCCTAAGGGGGTTAAAAAGGGGTGCAAGGTTTGTACGGAGGAAACTTTATTTTTTTAGCTATAGAGTTGAATCTTTGTAGAAAGATTACTTATTAAAATTAATAAAAAAACAGCGATATAGAAAATTCTACCCCTTAGAAAATTCTACCCGTAACAGGGTTAAATTGTCATCCCTTAAGTAAGCAAAATAAAGGTTGATTATACGTCTCGCTATTCGTCAGCAGGTGGCGTTAGTGTAGCAAATAAATTTAATTATTCCTTAAGGGATGTGCCACACTGGACGCGTTCTGCGGTCTGCGGTCTGCGGTCAGGTCTTCCCTACTATTATGGACCTGACCGCATTATGATTTATTATTATTGAAAGAGATACTCTTCATTTACCTGTCTCCATTTCCAGTTCTGAGTTTAAGATTGTTTTAACAGCCTTACGATATTTAACTTTTTTTTTCAATCTTTTCATAATAACTAAGATCCTCATTTTCTAACTCCAAATCCATGCGTCGCTCTATACCTATCTTGCAGAGTCATTTTAAAAAGCATTAGGTAACTGACGGAATAAGTATTAAGTTCAACTTAGCCCGTGGGCTCTGCTCTGCGGGCCCAGTTGACCACCAAGAGGTATTAATATTAAGCATCCTGCAAACAATTCCCGTAATCTAATTGGAAAATCTTCAAAAAATCTTTAATATTGCGTATCAGTCTCTGCCACTGTTTGAAATGTAATATGCCTAGATCATTTTAACTAAGAATAAAATTCACTTACCTATTTTAATATCTTTGTCATCATCCAAAATCTACGCGGACGAAGTCGCGGGCGGCCGCTAGTAAGTAATAAAATTGTTTTGAAACCTCTCGGTGTTACCAATTTTTTTTTAATGAGCATGTTGAATTTGAAACGTCGAAATTGGTCAAAATTCGCGGCCATACCCATATATTGATTATTGTATTGGCCAATAACAATATTATGTTTCTCGTTACAGGCTTCCTTTCAGCGAAAAAAGTTCATAGTGCCAAGTGACCAAGGCTCAAGTCCCCGGGACACAAACATTAGTTTAGAAGTAAGTATGCATTCACATTAATATCTCATACGTTATTGTTATTGCTTAGTTTCTGAAAAAAAAAACATTTTTATAGAGTCATCATCATCATCATCATATCAGCCGACGTCAAATGCTAGGCATAGGCCTTCTATCGAACGGTGTCAGCCAGTGACGAACGCTCTATCTTGTCACTTATCGTGTGATAAGGCCGCCCATGATACGGGGTCAGGTCATCAGTGTACCTTCCGTCCTTCTTATAGGGTGGGTTGTTCTGCCTCAATTTACCTACAGGGCGGAAAACGTTCAAACGGCGCCGTTAGCTGCCATCCGATGCAAAGTTGACAAACTTCCCATACAATCAGATTTTAACGTACATAGCTTAGGATTACTGATGGTTTGATATAAGTAACTGGCTCATATAGAGGTAATGAAACGGCCAGAGCAGGTTTGGGGGTGTTTGATCCGACACAAATTAGATAAATGAAAGAATGTAAGATTTGTCCCAGAATGACTCGACTTGAAATGGTTTAGAGGACTCATCCTAGAGAGTAAGAGCCTTATCACACTTGCGATTTGCAAGCGTATTTTGTATGACGGCGATGACGCAGCGTGTTCGCCGCGACTGATAATTGTATAGAAAATACGCTCGCAAATCGCAAGTGTGATAAGGCTCTAAAGACTGACAAAAAACTGCGGTAGTTCGAGCGTATGTAGGTATGTTATTATGTAGGTATGTCTTATTCTTTGGCTCGCCCTGCCGCCTAAACCGTTTGACGGATTTCGACATATGAGGTGTCATTGGATTCCTGTTAATCGTAGGAGTGACATGGGATATAATATGTGTACCTACAAAAGCAGTTGAGTTTTTCGAAAAATCTTTTGATTTCAATTTAGACCGCGAGCTAGGAGCTTTTTTTGGTCAGTCACTTACCCCCGGGCGATAACTTGTGAGAAGGTTAAGAATATTGTATCACGAAGCCCCGTGGCCGTCAGCTGCGGTTCCGTTGGCGAGTTCACCAACAGCAGCAACCCAAACACGTAAAAAAAGCTAACTTTTGGCCGTTTACCCCCGATTCATTTTATCATCAAATGATAGTTAATCCAATATTATGACGAAACAAAGTCGTCAGCTGGCTGTACAGTGGCGGAAAACCCGTCAGCTGGTCACAGAAAATGTTAAAATATATTCCTACTATAAACGCGCGTTAAAGCGACGGCGCGATACTTTGCCATGCATTTTATAGCAGGCGTTAATCTGCTTAAAATTACATAGCAAAGTATCGCGACATCGCTTAACCGCGCGTTTATAGTAGGAATATCGCGATATTGTGTGCTAAGTGTGTCAAACATTTTTTTTTTTCTATGCCATTTCTATCTGTGAGTTCCTTTAATTAGCTTTGTATTACTATGTAAGACTTATATCATGTTTTTGCAGCTGTTGGTACTCCTTAAGCATAAATAAATAAATATATTTTAACATTTTCGTGTGACCAGCTGACGGGTTTTCCACCACTGTACAATCAGCTGACCATTATTTTTAGTCATAATATTGGATTAACTATCATTTGATGATAAAATGAATCGAGGGTAAGTGCCAAAATGTCCTTCTTTTTTTTACGTATTGGCTGCTGCTGTTCAACCCACCGACGGAGCCCCAGCTGACGTGCACGGGGCTTCATGATACAACATTCTGAACCTTCTCACAAGTTATCGCACGGGGGTCGATTGATCACGAAAATCTGTTGCTAGCTCGCGGGCCACTTGTTCTCAAACATGTAGTCGTTGTTTGCTTACGTTCGGCTAATAAAATTTACTCGAGTTTCGCTCCAACTATACTAGCGTCTCGTAAAACAGTAGGCAAGGTATAAAGTTCGGCGATACAAATGATTATTGCCCGCAATAGGTTAAGTTGGAAGCATGCTACAATTTTTTTTGTAATATAAAATTTCGTCTACAGGGCAGGCAAGTTGGATTCGATGTGCCTCGCGACAGGGATGATAAAGTGAGTATTTGCAAATATTATTTCATGAAGCTGCATGTAGGTAGTGCGTACTACTCTCTTCTTCTTATTTTAGAGCTAAGCTCTTGTAGGCATAGCTCAAAGTAGGCCCTACAGCTACTCCGATCCCATGCAACCACTTTGACATCTCTATATGACCTAACCTCAACTCTCTTTTTGAGTTGCTCTATGTAGTTTGATCCAGGGATCGGAAACCGGTATTTTTTGTATGGGAACAAAAACGTTATTTTTTCGTTCTTTCTTAATTATTTCATTTCTAATTGGGCAATCTAATAATACGCAGTCGTTACTAGAAAACACAACTGAGTCCTACATATGAAGTATAAAATAGTTCGAGATATGTGGTTACTTCGAGGTTTTTGCAAAAATCCCTGGTTTGATCTAGGTCTTCCACTCGCTTCCCCTTTATATTTCCTTCAATTATTGTTGCCTGGCATCGTTTTGACACCCCGCCCCAATCCCCGCATAATGGTAATGGCACCCATTCTGTGGCGCCATTTTGCGGCGCTACTTAGACCTATGGTTTTTCGTTTGCTGATATGTGTGTCCTGCGGGCGCAGCATGGTTGCCATTAGATTAGATTAGATTAGATTATTTATTTCATGATAAAAAAATACATTACAGATTTGCATACATGTATTTTATCAGTTATAGTTCTGGTGTGTGAGTGAGACAGTCACAAGTGATAAAATGCCAACAATGCTACGCTCGTTGTATGTTTGTGAATAAAAGTATCTTCCATTCAAATAAAAGAACACGCATGACGATTGTGTCGAAATAAGAAAATCAAATTTGCATGTTCCCTTGAAATCGCGTGATGATTATCGAACGATTTATCAAATCTTATTTGAAATAAAAATAGCTTACTAATATGGTTTCCCTATTTTAGAATACTCCGCTCTTGCAATACTATGAAAAAGGCAACATGAAGAGAAATGGTAAGTACTTCATTAAACTAAGTCATGAATAAGACACGAATAAAACCACTAAGTACATAAACGATATGATACAGAGACAGAATATAATGGAAAAATAAACCATCTTCGTCTATCACTAAGGCACAAAGGCACTAAGTACATGGCCGATTTGCACGCCATTTATGCAATTGAGCTTAACAACAAGTGAATGTCAGAAACGTATGCCAAAAAAAAACTAAAATTTACTATCAGTCGAAAAACATAGTTTAAAAAAAAAAGTTGCCAACCCTTTCAAATTTAAAATTCAAAATATTTATTCAGCAAATAAGCGCTTTGGGCTTATAACCACTAAATTGCATTGTACCTCTTTATCAATATTCCCAGATCTCAAAACTTCTTGATCTCAAAACACCTAAATTGCAGAATGCCTAATTTTTTTTCTTAAAACACCGGAACCTTAATATGGCCGAATTTTAAAATAGCTTAGTCTCATAATGCCTAAACTCAAAACACTTTCATGGCAAAACAACATATGCTTAAAACAATCAAAGCTCAAAATACCTACATTTCGGGAAAGTGTGTTTTACGAGCCTAACCCACCCATATGAATTTTCCTTTTTCTGCCGCGACGGTAATCTTTTGTCACAAACTCTATAGTTGGCACGTTGAACAGGAACTATACTAAAGTCATAATATCAATATCAAATCATTCTCTCAAATAACCACTCGTGAAAAAAAATTAGGCATTTTGCCATTTAGGTGTTTTCAGTTTGAGTTATTTTAATATTTTGTAATTTCTATCATTCGGTATTTGTAGGAATTGTGCATTTAAATTTTTAGGTATTTAGAGAATATGACGTTTTAGGTCAGTCATAATGAATTTCGTCCATTTTAATAATGAGACAATTTGAAATTTTAGGTATTATGGGCCCACGGTCATTCGAAAATTAGGGGTATTAGTGAATAAGGTATTATGAAGTTCAGAGGTTTTAAGCCCAAAGCAAATAGGCCACGAGGGCACTTTTACAAGTCAACATGTCTATCTATAGACTCAAAATAGTATGAGTACATTATTCATAATAGAATTAACTACATGAGAGTTTACATGTCAAATACAATTACGAGAAAAAAATACAATCTTATTTCTTAGAGATAGATGTATAAGGTCTCCAAAAGTCAAAATTAAAATAATTATATTTAAATCTCATAGGTAGATGCATAAGGTATCTCTGTGTCAAAAACGAAGTAATAAAATAATACAATCAAGTGAAGACAGAGTGAAATCTCTCATATCAATTCCGCAGAAAAGTGGAATGTTTACTTTATAATTGAAGTGAAAACTTCTTTAGCGGCGCTGAGCAGTTTTTGGGATGGGGAAAAATTGTTAAATACGCGACAGAGTTTTGTGACGTCAGATGTGAAGGAGGTCACTTTTTGCTGCTAGCCGATTCGACTTCATTCAAAACTGAACGCTACGTAAGAGTATAAAGCTGTTAAACACTTTTTGCAATAGCATATTCTGAAAATAAATTTGTAATAATACCAACGCGTCCTTCACCGTTTTGCTATTGAGAAAGTTCGAATAGTTCGAATTTGGGCGTTATTCCAAAAGATATAAAGCTTAGAAAAATATTTACCAACGGCAAAAACAAATTGATATTTGGGTCGCCACCGCCGTCTGCTGTTTTTGCAAATTCGAATAGTTCGAATTTAGACGTTATTCCTAAAGAGATAAAGCTTTGAAAAATATTTGGCAGTGGCCAAAAAAAAATGGTACCTATTGTGTTTGCCGCCGCCCGTCGGCGCGCGGCCCGTCCGCCTAAATAATTGATAATTGTTTATAAATTTGCGTCAAATTCATTTTTAGGGTGACACCGTAAGATGTCACGTGACCTGATCGAAAAACTGTTACAATGTTATTGAGTTTTCACTTCTGCCGGCACTCCCGGAGTGCAACCCGGTCTTTTTTTTATCCTCATTAATTACATACTTGTATTAATACTATTCCGAAAATATTTTCACTAGCTTAGGTTCATTTTAAAGTACGTTTGTCATTATTTCAGGCGCTACAAGTAACCAGCAAGCCACCATGTCTCCTTCCCGAATATCAAAATCTGGGGTATTTTTTTTTCAATTAGTTATTGACTTTTTGTCTACGAGTATTATGGGTTACGTTATCCTTTTCTCTGTAAGTTTTCCAAATTACTTGGCTAAGGGCTAGGATCTCATTTAACTGTCATCTTATTACGATTTACAACCTAGCATTGTAAATATAGGTTATTCATTCCATTAGACATCAGATTCCATTAGATTTGACGACCGGTTAGCCTAGTGGGTAGTGACGCTGCCTACGAAGCTTAAGGTCCTGGGTTCGAATCCCGGTAAGGGCAAATATTTGTGTGATGAGCATGAATATTTGTTTCTGAGTCATGGAAGTTTTCTATGTATTTAAGTATTTATATCTATTATATATATCGCCGTCTAGTACCCATAACACAAGCCTTAATGAGCTTACTATGGGACTAGGTCGATTTGTGTAAGATTGTCCCCTAATATTTATTTATTTATTTATTTATTTTTATTAGAATGACAGCTTTCATTATTAGAATAAGAGCTACGGTAGCCTAGTGGTTCAGGCATGCGGCGGTCGTGGGTTCGAATCCCGGCTCGTACCAATGAGTTTTTCGGAACTTATGTACGGAATATTTACCGTTAGCTTTTCGGTCAAGAAAAACATCGTGAGGAAACCGGTCTAATCCCACTAAGGTCTAGTTTTCCCTCTGGGTTGGAAGGTCTCTGCCAAATCTTGGAATTAGGTGTCAAAGCGGACCCGTGTCTCCTATAGGGGCATTACCGGGAATAACGCTAGGAGGATGATGAAGAGAAATGGTGACATTTTTGAGCTGAAAGTGACTTCTCATCCATCCGTTTTCGTAATATCGATATTCACGTAAAATCTTAACGTTTTTACGATTATCTTTTCATGCGGTAAACCAGTGTTAAACGTTAAGAATATGATGCATGATTCCTCAATTATTTGTAATGTAAGGTAAATACAGTTTACTGCCTGCAATTAGCGCAATCTTCTAGTTTTTTTTATGCTCAATACATATTTTGAAACTACGTACATATATTGCAATCGATGCCTATACATTCAAAGTCGATAGCTGATACAGTTCCTACAAGAAAGCATGTATACTCAGGGATTTAGTAAATAGTCGCATTTCCATTAATTTAGTTCTTTTTTAAATCCTTGTATTATGTCACACAGTTTCGGACATGTTTTCTTTTAGAACAGCGCATTATGATTTGTTTTTTTCTTTGTAAGTATTCATATTCAGTTTGACTTATTTTAAGTAGGTAGGTAGGTTAACTATCATTATCATTGTAATAAGCTTTTTTTGCCAATAAATTACCGACTGTTGAGTTGATTTCAGCGTTTCTTCATAACAGTGGTCTTCTTTTTCGAAAACCCTGGACAAAAATTAATGCCTACTTGCAGAATAAAAAATCATTTATATTTCATTTATTTCGATATATGAGAACTTACTATGACAGCTCAAAAATGCCACGAGTGTCCAGGTTTCGGATGATGAGTTTCTGTATTTTAAATACCTATATTAATGATGTCACGTCAATAGTTTTCATTATTTAACAGATGCCCGACAACCAAGTCATAGACATTACAATAATGTGGCTAACATTGAACGAGAACGTCGAATCAATGCTGCCCAAAGACCGGAAACTGTACGTGGCGTACACATTCCTGGAAAGGGACGGAGCCGAGTTAGAAACCCCCGTCAGTGTACCCGTGCCGCTAAACTTTACTGACAAGTGCATCTTCAACTATAGCAAATGTGAGTTCTTTACTAATTTCTTTGGGAAGTATGAGTCTCGTAGAATGCCTTTTGGTGTTACTATTTTTTTACTCAGAGTATTGGGATTTGTTTGTAAGACTCATTCGCAAAATCATTTTAGTCAGTAACTTTATACATCGAGAGCTTGCGTCAAATCCGGTAGTTCTGATTTTTTGCAGACTTGTTTATGATGTTGGCCCAATGAAAAATGCCAGTTAGTGACCTCGAGCGCCGAACGCAACTTTGTCAAAAATTGAAAATACCGCGTAAACACTAAAGGACTAGTTTTTGATAGTACCACTTCAGGAGCTTTATCTCGGAAACTGGGTCTACAGAGACAATTGCATAAAACAACATGAAAAATAATAATGACGAAAAAAAACAACCCCCTTTTTTTGAAGTCGATAAAAAAAGGACAAAAATGTTTAGTGTTTCAGACAGGCAACCATTGGACCTGTTTATTTTTAAACGCTTTTATAGATAAATTAACGAGAGCATGGAATTGCATATGTAGTAGTATTGTATGTTTACAGGCATTCTATATTTGAATTTTCTATTTTCTCGTACTACCACTACAAATGCAATTCCATGCTCTCGATAATTCATCTATACCCTTCTTAGGTATACGAGTATACTATAATGCATAATTTACATGTCAGCCACTTTTTACAAACATAATATGTAATATGTTATAAAATCGGCCAAGTGTCTGTGTAGCATGTCTGTCTTTGTTAGATCGACACGCGCGCGCCAACTACGCCAACTCTTAAATGGTGCGTTTGCGTCGGCCGAATTTGTACTTACGAAAATTGGCCTTTCTAGGTACACTTTAAAATTGTTCACATCTCCAGTGGAAGCCATTTAGTCGGCAGGGGGGACGACGACGACGACGACATGACATGAACAAAAATTAGGGCTTTAAAACCCAATATCTCGCAAACGAATCACTGAGTTGAAAAATGGTTGAATTAACCCATAATATTTTTGAACAATCTATCCAATAAAACCCCATACTATGGGTTT
The DNA here is from genome assembly GCA_947578815.1 of Epinotia ramella. NCBI lineage: Eukaryota > Metazoa > Arthropoda > Insecta > Lepidoptera > Tortricidae > Epinotia > Epinotia ramella. Next base: position 1,872,116 of record OX388203.1, read on the forward strand.
AACGAGAAAAAAATACATTCCCACTTAAGGTGTAGGGGATACCAAAAAAAATTTTTTTTCAAGTATGTATTTATTCTACTGTTTCGTTGGCGTAATTGATTTAAATAACCATGCCGGATCACAGTTTTCTAGTAGTAAGGGTTATTGAGCTAAGCCTAAGACGGACAGACGGACATGGCGAAACTATAAGGGTTCCTTGTTGACTACGGGACCCTAAAAAGCTACAGTAGCCCAGCGGTGCAGGCGGCTGTCAAAACGCGGTCGTGGATTTGATAATCCTGGCTCGTACCAATGTGTTTTTCCGAACTTATGTGCGGAATATAATTTGATGTTTACTGTTAACTTTTCCGTGAAGGAAATACATCGTAAGGATACCCTGCATACATCTGCGAAGAAATTCAAAGGTGTATGTGAAGTCCCTAACCCGCACGGGGCCAGCGTGGGGAGTACTGCCCTTTCCCCTCATCCATGGGAGGAGGCCTGTGCCTGTGTTTATACTTAGGCTGATTTATTTATTTTAATATGTTATAAATATATTAACATTATTCTGTTTAGGTAAGTAATCTATTTAATAATAGGCATGATGCCTCATGTTCAAATTGATAACGTAGTGATGCTAAATGGATAGTAAACCATCAAATTATCGTAATAAAGTATAAATTATATAATATAATTAAAATCATAAAAAGATATGAACCTTGAAAGTAGAAAAAATATGCATTTTTTTTTGTGTCCAAGAGTAAATTAAAAGCTACCAATAGAATCCTTACGCTTTTCTAGAAACAAAATTGTATGACAACTATGTACTTAAACGCAGTATTTCGCGACCGAAACAACAGTTTACCTGATTTTCCATACTACGATTAGTACAAATGTGACGTCATACTTGTATAGACACACAGTATGAAGCGTTTTGCGCTGCCGCCAGCGAGGTCAATCTTTGTCTCAAATTTTTAGGTATTTATGTTCTTTAATTGTAGTTGCTCCCATACAAACATTTGTTCCTCTCCAAAAACTGGTTCGAATGACGTCACAAAAAAATCTTAGTCTAGTTAGTATTGTTGTTTACCCTTGTCTTATATGACCCTAATAAAATACAATAAATATAATTATTTTATACATTTTATCGGTTTTTAGGGCATAAACAATAATACTTGAGCAAGTGTTATGCTAGTCTCAATGTCAGATGCACTTTCTACAGGGGTCTATAAAGGGCTGTTGATATAAAATCTTCAGTAAGGTAAAATAGACATATATTTGTTATTAAAACATTCAATGTACATAGATAAGTATTTAACTGTACTTCTTGTTATTAATAAAGACATTTTAAAAACAAACAATCAAATGAAACATTTAATATCAGAATACAAAATTTAACTGCATATCCGTTTTTTCATCCAGTGCAAACTGCTGCCGTGATTTATATTAATAACGAACAAACCTCTGTATATAATCGTAATTTCGAATGATGCTAAAAAAACGAAAAGTTTAATTTTTTCTATTGCTTCTTATTTTTTTCGAAGGTATTACTTTCAGGTAAGCCACGAAACACGCGTACGTATGTGTTTTGGAGTGTATAATCCATTTTGTGACGTACTTACCGTTTCCAAGTACCGATTTGTCTGGCAAAGCGGATTCTAAAGCATCGAAATCTACATCGTCCATTAGATAGGTGCCTTTCTTAAGCTTACAGTCTTGAATTGAGGCGCCGATTATGTCAAATACAAGTTTAGTAATAATGTTCGAGCAATCGAGATCCTTTGCTATCATCACCCATTTGATGCCAGCGGTTGTCTTTTTACCAATTTTCAAAATTCCTGCTTTTTCGTGTCCCGTTACGTCTTGTTCCAAGGTCAGATTCATACTCATGAGGTTGAAGCCGTCAGGACCTTTGTAAATCGCAAAATGGAAGTTGTAAGGCACGGGCTCTATGAATGGTCTCCTATCTTGGCATTCTTCTATCGCCATTAAATCGACTCTATATTGTTTACAGATACAATAGTAAAACAAAAAGTTCGAGAATGTGAGGATTATTAACGATTTCATAATTGACCTCGTAAATAAGAACTATTTGCCAAGCCAACTTTGAGCAGTATGGAGGAATTGACGAATATTTTTTCGCATACCGGAACGTGAGCCCGCGCTACAGGAAACAATATACAATAATATCGCGGCATACGAGAGGTAGGAACATTTATAAACACATTAATGAAATCATAGAACTCATCAAAAAATTTGATAAAATGGTGTTTTTCCATTAAACTACAGAACTATTCATATTCTACTGGCGTTATTAGAATCGTAATCATAATTTCCGCACGTGAATAAAATTTGGCCCTTGTGTAATAATAACAGGAAACGTGTTTTTAATGATTTGTATGTAATATCCATGGTTGGTCAACTTAGAACAAAGCTGCCGTCATTGATAATAACGCCTTCTAGTATATAACTTATTAAACTTGCACCATAACGACGCCGTTTTTCTAATTATCGCCTAGGTGGCGCTTTCGCCGCTTCTTCGAAGTAATGTTACTAGTATACAAACTTAATTGTTTGGTAGAATTGATGTAAGAATTAATGGTTATTTTACCCGTTAATTTTTATCATAAAGATAGTTTTACTTCCCATCTATACAAACAAGTTAATATTTGTTGTAATTTTAGTCGATAAAAGTTTTTAGTGGCATACCAAAAACGAAATGACATAACTTTAGCAGAAATATTTATTGCGCTACTGACAACACTCAAGTTTCTGTCATCCGTTCAACATCAACATCGTTTTCAGATGAGTGTGCATTTTTTCCGTTTTTTCAATTGTTCAACTGATGAAAGACATCGTTTCAAATTCTCTGCTTAAATAAAATAAAGATATAATGCATACTCGTAAGTGTTACTGTTAACTCTCAATTTCAGAGGTGATTTACCCTGGAATGTACTGAAAGAAAGAAAGAAAGAAAGAAATAAATAAATAAAGAAAGAAAATACATTTATTTAATCACAACTTACACAATAAAAAAAAAAGAACAAGCAAAAGAAAAGGCTACTGATGTGTATCTTCAAAATAGAGAAGTGCGCTACGCCGCGAGTTTAAAAATTCTCGTATTAAAATGTAAAATGGGTTTTTGATGTTTATTTTTTACCAGTGTAACTAATATGCATCATACATATCATTTACAGTACATATGGTGCTACTTTCCCGCACTAGTGCGGAAAAGAGCACTTTCCGTGCATATGTCGAAACTTTAAAGAGCCATAAGTACAGTAAAACGTTGTACGATACACGTGCGAATAGGTTATTCGCAACTCGTGTCGATTTAAAACGCTCCCTTCGGTCGTGTTTTAATTTATCACCACTCGTTGCGAATTTCCTATTTTCGGCACTTGTCATTCCCGAACCCAAGTAAACATGATGAAATCGAAATATTTCGTACATGGGTGATAAAAACTGGTGCTAAATAAATGTGAATAAGAAATAAAGGAAACTATTAACTGAATTCTTTTTCTCCTATAACGTACCTACATACACATGACATCGGCTAACTTGCGTAAATTTCGGGTATTCCAGAAAAAACTACTTAAATCTCATTCCGAAAAACATTTGTAATACAACAATCATTTGTAATACTTTGAATTCGCGTAAGAAAGTCGTATCGTATCAAATTTATGCCTACGTAACCGCAATCTATCTATATACTTATATATACAGGTATATATGTATATAGCCGCCCCCTATATATACTACATGCGCGTACATCGAGTTATATATAGCAAAAAGATAGTTTATAAACTACGCACTTGGTGGCGCTATAGTCGGAATCACAATGAACGTGAAGTTAGCTATCTATTACCAGTATACACACTCTTATCTATGGTAATATCACATGAGTAAAGAAGCTTCATACAAGCGCGCTGCGATAGGTACACTACTACAAGCGCGACGTGCTAGTGTGCGTGAGCACCTCGTCTTCGTCATGTACGCGGCGAAACCGGTTTCTACTGGCTCACGAGGTGCTCAAGCGCAGGGCGTACGAGTCGCGCATCGCGGTCGATTTCGTCATTACGTTTTGAGACTTTTGAGTGGTTATAGTAAAAAAATGTCTAAATATGGTTTACTGTACCGTGTGTATGAACAATCACAGAAAAAATAAAGACTTATCATATTTTACCTATGCCAAAGACTCAATTAGTTAAGTAAACCCTTTATTAACTACCAACATACGTACAACCTACGTCTATATATCTTTAATGTGTTAGATATTTTACAAAACTAGGTGGTGCAAAAAGGTATTGATTTTGGTTGTTATTCGTATGTAGTAAAGTGCACAGAATGAATAGGTATGTGCCTATCTCGTAAATGGTGTATTATTATGGTAATAGCAAAATTAGGTACCTAACGATAATTATGCGACAGAATAAAATCCTTAGAGTAAGTAATTTGTAATCGATAAATATAAGGAAACGAATCATTATCGTGTTAGTTTCGTTATGTCCGCCTGCGCCAACCCTACCAGAGGCTCTAGTATAAGTTTTACCGAAATAAAACGTTACGACCGTGTTTGCGTTTAGCTGTCAAATCCCATACAAATTGAGGGTAAAACGCAAACGCGATCGTAAAGTTTTGTTTCGGTAAAACTTATACTAGAGCCTCTGATTAGGTATAAATTTTGCGTGCTCTTTAGAAGCTTATTCTCTGTTCCGTTTCTTTACTCATGTGGTAATATCGTACTGACAACACTGGGAAAGTGTCACTAAAACCAACTTAGGTACGTACATATACACACATATTATTATATAGATACATATTTTCAAATCCCCCATGTCGAACTGTCTGTCAAACGGTACTTTATTTAAAAACGACGTCCAGCGAATGAATCAGTCAATCACGAAGATACAAGTTCCAATTTGACACGTCTAAATTGGCAACACTGAGGCTTTAAAAAATAACGATGGTCGGTGTTGGCGAAAAAAATTACCTTCATGCAATGAGTCCAAGTCTGTTTCACAACCTTTTAGCCTATTGGGTAGTGGCGCTGCATACGAAGCTGAAGATCCTGGGTTCGAATCCCGGTAGTGAGAAAATATTTGTGTGATGAGCATGAATTTGTTTCTGAGTCTTGGATGTTTTCTATGTATTTAAGTATTTATATCTATTAAGTATATCGTCGTCTTGTATAACACAAACCTTATTAAGCTTACTGTGGGGCTAGTTTCATTTGTGTAAAGCCTGCTGTACACACTGGGCCAACGTTGGCGCGGAGCAGAATGCAGCTATGCGTTAGAGGAAGAGGGCTTTATTTCCTTCTCATGCGTTTGCATAGCTGCATCCTGCTCACGCGCCAACGTTGGCCCAATGTGTACAGCCGGCATAAGATTGTCCCTTAATACGAGCTGTGAGAGCGATGGCGCGAGTGCCGTGGAATGCGACGGCTAAACAATATTTCATAGACTTAAGCCTTGTTCGGACTAGGCACGTATTTTAGTGCGAGTCCATACAAAAGCTACTCGTACTAATGTATGGACTCGCACTAAAATATTAGCCTAGTCCGAACAAGGCTTTAGGCATTCTTACCTTCCCTAGCCTCTTAGGTAGTAAGTAATACATAGTACAACGTACAGAAGGTTCTTTGTTAAGGGGGTGCATTGGAAATTATCGCCTGCTTTGAAACGCCGTTCTGACTAGATTAAGAAACAATGAGGGCTGATTGTTTATCTGTATTTAATCGATAGTTACATTAAAATTTCCTCAATAGTAAAAAATCCAAAGTTGGGTCTTTATTTTCCTTCTTTTACTCAGCCTACTCAAACAATACATAATTTTACGACACAATGAAGTTAATACCAAGTTGTATATTTTATTTCATCTAAAATCTCCGTTAATGAAATATAAATAAAACTTCAGTAAGTTAGGTATTTATCGAAATTTGTCCAAAAAAGCCATTCCCGAAGAGTGTTGCATCTCTTTATCTCGTGCGCGGAAGGCATAAGCGTGTCTCTGTCAAGGGGGCGTGGTCAACTCGAATCAAGGCATCCCCTTAACAAATTCCCTGTTTAGTTACGCCAAACGTGCCTAAATGTGGCGATCTCTTTCTATCGCATGCAACGCGCTCTTTCGGGGGTGGAGCCTTCGAGCTAGGGTTGCCGCCAGCACGAGCTATTAAATTAGTAATTATAACATTGTCCTTTTCAATTGAGCGTGAACAATGTGTTATGTTTTAAATAAAACAAAATTGATAGATACATATGCAAAAATAGACTTCAATGTTCATCTGAACCCGTCTTCACCTATTTTTTTTGCTCCGCGATTAATTTGATAGGTTACCTACGTAAATTAGTACGTAGGTACATATAAGAAAAGTACAGTCGGCAATAAAAGCTTGTACCTCACACTTAAGTGTGTGTCAAAATTTTCATTTTTGCTACAAGCTTTTATTGCCGACTGTACTTTTCTGTATACCATCATCAACTACTCATTGAGACGATTCAAACGAGCCCAAACTCGACGGGGTTACGTCGGTTAAATACTGAATTCCCATGGCCACCTTCTGTCTCCATCATCAGATCAGCTCGATGGTACCATAATATTGAATTGTCATCCAAACTATACTAATACCCAAAATTTCAGCTCAATCGGATAACGGCAAGTGACTGAAAAATGGATTGCAAATTTTGACGGACAACTTACATAGTTACCTACTTACTTTCCTATATACTTACATGCGAACAGGTCAAGTTAATATTAAGCTTGTAATAATAAAAGAAAAATAAATTTGAATACCTACATAGCAGTTAAAATCTTTGTAAGTATGTTGACAGTATAGAAATGTTCCGCCTTTCTTCTTTAAGTAGGTAGTAATTTACCTAGCTACTTTGGGTATATAACATAATTATATAGGTATCGAGTACCTACTCGACCCCTTTAAAATAAAGTGATAAATATCTTCAAAACTTTAGGTCATAAAAAATAACTTGTAGTTTGAATGGTTTTTGTGGCATGATAATAAGCAATAAATAAAAAACAGGTTATTTTACCTCTTTCACATAATTTGAAAACAGCAAACAAGGTCCCGACGATGTGTATTTCGATATAACAAATAAATATTTCGTAGGCTGCAGGAACACCCATAAATTATACCTCTTAAAAAACTATTAATAAATAAAAAGTCCGCTCGGCTTTTACACTCCAACGCCACCATAGTTCTAAGGTTTCATTAATTGCCTCGCAACGGTCATACAATTAATGTGTTTTAAGACTGCAATAGACTCACATAAAGAATCCAACAACCGAAAGTCTTCGTTTTTGAAAATATGGCTATATTGGCAGCATAATTTCCATAAATCCGCGTTGATAGAGGAAATGAAGAGTCCAGGGCATCGATGTCCACAGCATTCGCGAAATACTCTCCTTTCTTGATTCCACATCCTTTAAAGGGAATATACGGCCGTATTACATTAAGCATTACCTCAACGAAAACGTTGTACCTAGACGTACAGCTGAGATTCTTCAATACCATCCTCCATTTGATAATACCCTGTGTCACTGTACCAAACTGAATAATTGCTTCTTTATCAACTGTTGATATATCATTGTGCACTGTCAAATTTAGGTTCACGAGGTTATAACCTTTGCTTCCCTTGTATATTTGAATATCTAGCTTGTAGGGAGCCGGCTTCACGTATGGTGGTACTGGATTTTTACAGTTATACACGCTCTTGATGTTAGCGCGGTATTTTTTACAAGAATAATGATACATCAAAACGTTCAAAAATATGAAGATAAAAAATGGCTTCATGGCTATAGAGACGAGTGAACGGAATTGAAATGAATGGTCTACTGACTGAGGCCGAACAGGTTCTGAGAGTAATTTGCATGAATAAATAAAAAGGCGTAGGGGAAGTTGGGCGCCGTCCGTACAGACGGAGAATTTGAATTGAACATTGACTATGTTAGTATTTGTGTGGGAGGCTCTCGCTTATAGGCATAGTATTGATAGGATACACAAGAGGAAGGGTGTTCATATATTTTTGCGACCTCATCGTAATGTTTTAATCATTAAAATTAAATATGGCCGACGGAGGTGTTGGTTCCTATCAAAAACTTAAAGGTCCATATGACCTAACAAGTACCTGAAAAAAAATTGGTGCTTTTGTCCAGCGTGTCCACATTATCACCTGAAACTGCCCTACTAGGTTAGATATTGTACGTAATACTGAATGCGCAGCCGTTAATAATGTGTAAAAGATGTCTCGATACAGTCAAGGGCACCAATAGTCAAAGTCAAATAAATATGTATACTACAAACTTGTTGTTGCAGAAATAAGGTCTGTGTACATATTTTTGAGACCTTGTGGTGTATAATATTACCAGCCCTTGACTGTACAATATGATAATAATTTTAATTTTCTAAATATTTAATTCGGGATGTAGTTCTATGTGTATATTTTGGTAAATTATTATAGCTTATCCCGTGTCGCCTATAATCAAGACAAAGCGACTCTATGTTAAAGCCAAATAAGTGAATAGTTTAACAGTGTTCGATCTTCCCTGATGTGAGTACCTACCTAGGTACTACTTATTTTTTACAAGGTTTTCAGTAAGTTACAAATATTATATATTTTTTATTTTTAAGTACGAATATTGCCAACTTTCCCCCGAGTAATATAATAAAAATCATCAAACAATCTGACAAAAGTGGTTTTGTACATGACCATTTGTGTCATTCATTTATATGCTTGCAATTTTTGGAATGAAGATGAGAAACTCGACAATATATATTTGTTTAACTGCTCAATTATCGCACTAAAATCCGCTTTTCTGTATTTACCTCATTGTCATATCATATTATCTTTTTAGGTTTTCACAATAAATAATATTGTATACAAACTTATAGATACATCACTAGAATCTATTATAAATTAAATTTAGTACAGACAGACTGTAAAACTGTAAAATTAAGGAAACTCCAATCCTTACTAATTTTATAAATGCGAAAGTGTGTGTGTTTGTATGTTTGTTCTTCTTTCACGTCGAAACGGAGCGTCGTATTGGTGTGATTTTTTGTATGGAGATAGTTTAGAAGCTGGAGAGTGACATAGGCTACTTTTTCCAGCGGGAAAACATCTAATTCCCACGGGAAAATTCGATATGTTACATTTTCCTATAACCACGCGGGCGAAGCCGCGGGCATCGGCTAGTATCTATATAACCCTTTTTTGTAAACAACGTTTTGACATAAAAAAGTTGAGATATTCGTGTTAAAAAAGTGGGCAAAGTAGGCATGTTTGACGATACCTATACAGTGTGTCCCTGGATAAAGTGCACAAATTAAGAGGGGTGAAACAAGATGCAATTTTATAGATGAAAAAAAAATAAAAAAAAAGTGTCATTATTTTTATGTTATTACGATTGTTTTTTAAGTTATTGAATACAGTTGACCCTATCGAAATAACGCATGATATCTCGCCTCTAAACTAACTGAATTATAAACACAAAGGCTAAATCATGTTATTTACTTAAATAAAAAAAGTGCGAAAAAAAACTGGAAATTGAAACAAGCAAAGGACTCAAAAAAAAAGTTTTCCCCCATTCAAACTTAGCACCCCTATTTAAACCCCTTAGGAATGGAATTTCCAAAAATCTCGTCCTATCCCTTGGCTACGTCATAAAAGGAAGTTCTGGTAAATTTCAAGTTTCTAGTCCAAGAAGTTTCGGCTGTGCGTTGATGATCTTTCAGGAAGTCTTCTTTTATATATTCTATTATATACGAGGGGCGTCTGAAAAGTTCTAAGCCTAAGGTATTTCGAGGTTATATATGCGTTTATGATACAGGCCACTAGAAAGGCCATTTAAAAACAAATTATTAAAAAATAACATGTCACGTTTTTATTATTCTGTTTCGAGATATTCAACGGAAAAGTACATCATGTGTGAATTACCAACGAATATTACGAAAATTGAGCACCGTGCTGTAATTAAATTCCTTACAAAAAGTGACAAATCACCGCAGTGTATTTTTGAGGAAATGGCTATTATTTACGGTGATTCTGGGCCTTCTTATGCCACAGTCAAAAAGTGGAGTCGCTTATTTAAACTCGGACGGGAATCGATCGAAGACGACCCCCGCTCAGGGCGGCCAATATCGGTAGTGACCGAAGAAAACGTAGCAAAAGTCAAAAAGCTGGTATTAGAAGATAGAAGAATGAAGGTTTGGCAAATAGCTGAGGTCTTAGGTATTAGTAAAGAAAGAGTCGGAGAAATTTTACATGAACATTTGTACATGAGTAAAGTCAGTGCTCGTTGGGTACCGAAAATGCTAACGGCCTTCGATAAAGTACGTCGTGTGGAAACTTCTCGGGCGTTTTTAGAATTGTGCGAAGATGATTTAGATGAAGTTTGTTCCCGAATAGTAACTGTTGATGAAACATGGATCAGACAGTATGATCCGGAGTGTAAGTCTGAGTCGATGCAGTGGATTGAAAAGGGTGAAAGGCCGCCGAAGAAATTTAAAGTGCAAAAGTCGGCCTCTAAGTTAATGGCTACGGTATTTTGGGACTGTGATGGCATTCTTTTAATCGATTATTTAGAAAAAGGCTCTACGATAAACGGAACTTATTATGCAAATCTAATTAGACAGGTGCGACAAGCCATAGTTGAGAAAAGGCGGGGTAAACTAAGGAAAGGCATTTTGTTTTTGCAAGACAACGCACCCGTTCACACCGCTAATGTTGCGAGGCGTGCTCTGAAGGAAGTTGGTTTTGAGGAAATTGACCACCCACCCTACAGCCCAGATCTAGCCCCAAGCGATTATTTTCTATTCAATAATTTGAAGAAAGAGTTGAGGGGAAAGCGATTTAGAAGTGACGAAGAGATGAAGGCGGCTGTACAGGAGCATTTTGAAGGGCAAAATAAAGATTATTTTTTTAATGGCCTAAAAGCACTGTATAAAAAATGTAAAAAATGCATTGATTTAGGAGGAGACTATATTGAAAAATAAACACGAGTTCATTTTTGTAAATTGTTTTTTTCTATCTTAGGCTTAGAACTTTTCAGACGCCCCTCGTATATAATGACGACCGGTTAGTCTAGTGGGTAGTGACGCTGCCTACGAAGCTAAAGGTCCTGGGTTCGAATCCCGGTAAGGGCAAATATTTGTGTGATGAGCATGAATATTTGTTTCTGAGTCATGGATGTTTTCTATGTATTTAAGTATTTCTATCTACTATTAAATATATCGTCGGCTAGTACCCATAACACAAGCCTTATTGAGCTTACTATGGGACTAGGTCGATTTGTGTAAGATTGTCCCCTAATATTTATTTATTTATTTATAATATACAGTGTTTTTTTTTAATGGGACAGTATGGGGAAATCCGAATCTAAAGGAGATAGAAGAAAAGTGTCCAAGGAGACATTAGGTGTTTTTTTATGTAAACAAATTTGGCTCATTAAAATTTTTGGTCAAGCGTGAGTTGTTCTTAAAAAAATATAAAGTTGGTCAATTTTTTTTTTGACGCGGGGCGGCTCTGTTTCATGTAAGGATTATTTCATTGTATGGAAAGAAAAAAATCTGAACAGCAGAATTGGTCAAATTAAATGAAAACTAATCTTCATACAGTTGGTTTATTATATTACTTGTGTAAATGTTCGATGTGGCCGCCGTCTTGTCTTATGCAGGTACGAGCACGCTTCAAGACACTTCTAGTTGCATTTAACAGAGACTTATGGTGAATTTTTAATTTGGCTTTTATGTGAATTAGTTAACGCCATGATGAATAAAATTACAAGCATGAACTGATTGGAAACAAAATCAGAGCTGCAGAAATAACTTATGTTCCAAATTTGAATTCTTTGCTGCTGAAATAACTTACGTTCCAAATTTGAATTCTTTTTTTTATAATTTCAAGACTATCGCGTGCCATGATGTTTACGAAGATTAAAAAAAATGTTCTTCTCTTGAATCATCTGGAGCTCTTATCGATTATCGAAATTTAAAAATGGAATAATTTTAAATATTTTTTTACACGCCTAGGCACTTGTAACAATATTAAAAGGCGAATACTGCAATTGTATGAAGATTAGTTTTCATTAAATTTGACCAACTTCTGCTGTTCAGATTTTTTTCTTTCCATACAATGAAATAATCCTTACATGAAACAGAGCCGACCCGCGTCAAAAAAAAATTGACCAACTTTATAGTTTTTTAAGAACAACTCACGCTTGACCAAAAATTTTAATGAGCCAAATTTGTTTACATAAAAAAACTCCTAATGTCTCCTTGGACACTTTTCCTCTATCTCCTTTAGATTCGGATTTCCCCATACTGTCCCATTTAAAAAAAACACTCTGTATAACTAGCTATTGCCCGTGACTTCGTCCGCGTAGAATTTGTTACCGTCTTAGAAAAAATATTGCTAGTAAATAATTGTAGTAGTTTGGGTCGGCGATAATTAAGGTTCCTAATTATCGCCGACCCAAACAAAGTTCTACCATCTTAAGGGGCTCCCATACGCCGATGACCTTCGATCTGAATCCCTTAGTTTTCTAATGTTTTTTGTAGCTTATTATATTAACAACAACGGCCTTAAGCAATATCCCTAGTAGCATTTTAAGTTGGCATTTCGTAGGGCCATTGATCACCGAATGGTTGGTCAACCGTTGCGAGTGAAACACCTGTTTTCGGTAAAGCCAACGGTGTCTCCCAACATTGGGCCTACTATGATGACTATGTTGGGCCAACCACCGTTTCCGGCTGTAGGGCCAATTTACATTTACAACGTAGGGCCTACAGCAATATTACTACGACAACTACGTTGGGCCAACCACCGTTTCCGGTTGTAGGGCCAATTTACATTTGCAACGTAGGGCCTACAGCAATATTACTACGACAACTACGTTGGGCCAACCACAGTTTCCGACTGTTGTACCTAAAGCAACATTGCGTAAGAAGGGCCTACAAAATAAAAGCACTCTGTACCAACTGTAGAATAGCCGTTGGCAGTTAGTAGGGTTAGGTACAGTTGTTTATCTCACGAAGGCGGGTTGGTCTTACTTATGCACGATCTTCACTGACCGGGTGACGCCGGGGCGCACATTGTGAGTGCCAAAGGAAATTGAAACTTCTCTGCTGTAGTTAAATTCCATATTTGCACGGAATTTACGCAGCTTGCCACCTGCGCGCGCGAGTAGTGGAATTTAACTGAAGCAGAGAAGCTTCAATTTCCTTTGGCACTTACAATATGCGCCCCGGCGTCGCTCGTGGTCGGTAGGGATCGTACATTTGTTGTGGGGTGGTACCTATTTAGTGCACATGTCCATGGTTTCTAGGTGCGTAATCTCGAGAGAGATTCTATATTGGCCGAGCACACAACAATGTGCATGTGCATAATACTCACAAACCGCCTTCGTGAGAATAAACATCCGTAACATACAAAGTAAACGTCTTTAAATAACCGAATTTACAAACGTAACTGCACATTAACTGTTAACGGAGATTTAAATGCCTTCTGAGACTTTTCACATTTACTTGCGTTACCATCATGTTGTACAGCTAGACCGTAAAATAAAACTTCACATAATACGTTTATAATTTTATTGTGAGGAAAAAAAGACAACCTCGATTTATAATCGATATGTTTCTATTATAATTAATTGTATTTGAATGCTGGCCCTGTAGCACGATGCTTTTTGACCGGCCTTAAAGCATTCATCACTTTCTAGTAAGTATGTAAGTGAGAAAGGGACACATTCTTTATGGCGGGCCATAAAAGGCATCATACTAGCCCAAATTTGTTAACGTCATGACTGGACTAACATATTTTGACCTCCGATTCCGAGCAGTTGCACTCCGTCATTTCAGTGGGTTCAGGTGTCAAAAATCCAATGGTCCGCTCATCGCGCAAGGTCCAAATAAGTTAATTAGACGCTGGATTATTCAGCAACTTTAATGTGGCGTCCTCACTGGCCAGTTTCGTCAGCCAATTGACAAGGACGCAGCCATCTGTTAGAAGAGAGATGAACACACATTTAAATGACACAGACAAAGAGGACTGTGATGAAAAAGCTAAAACTAACCTTTTCATAAAAACGACAAATAGCCAACACTAAAACTATTTATTATTACCTATGTACTTATAGAGAAATGGCAGCTCGAAACTTTTGCCAGCATCAGTTTTAAACAGATATTAAATCAAAATGAACACACGACGTTACAAAACTAAATTGACCTTGTGATTTAAAAATTAATTTAACTAATATTAACTCACCTGTCTCGTACAATATGCGTTTAATGGGATACACATGTCAATCCTCGTCCGGTAATATTTTAGTTGTGAGGCATAGGTACTGCACTGACGATTTTATGAGGAGGCCAAAGGCACTCCTTCTTGCGAGGCGTGATCCACTCTTCTGTTACATAAGTATTACACTAAGACCACGCCGTCACCATCAGAATCATTAAATTCCACCACTTTGATCATACTGAACGTGATTTTGAAAGGATTGCTTAATAAACACGATATATTGTTATTTGATTAGTGAATATAACATGTAAGTATTAACTTGCACACTATTTTTTATATATATTTGCTAAGTAAATATGCAACCCTTTCAAAAACAAGTAATACTTTATACCATGCACGCACGCACTCAAAAGAAAATATAACCACTAAGTATATACTTATACGTTTACACGCACTATTCACGATGGAGATCGATAACAAAATGGCCGATCGAATTCGCGCGCCGCGCGTGCTCATGTCCACCGCCCCCCGCACCGCACTTTGTTTCCGAATTCCCCTCTCCTCCCGCTGCCATTGGATTCATATGTGGCCCACTGTTGGCCCTATGCTGTTTTCAATATGCAATAGTACTAATGCTATGTGCTCTCTGGTGATGAATAGCGTAAAAAGTACTTGTTTAGCCTATGTCCAGGCCCGTGACAGATGAGCAATGCCTCTACTCGACACGAAATAGCGCTAAATTCCAATTTTTTGGTAGGAAAGCCAACTAAGTCGGCGGTAGGGCCTATGTTGGCTGCTCGTATGGGATTTTCTGTTGGAAATCCGACTAAAACCGCGGAAGGTTGTATGTTACATGATCGTATGGATTTTTTGTTCGGAACGCCGTACAAAACCTCAGTAGGGCCTATGTTGGCTGCTAGTAGGGATTTTTTGGTAGGAAAGCCAACTCAGTCGGCGGTAGGGCCTATGTTGTATGGTCGTATGGTTTTTTTGTTGGGAACGCTGCGCAAAACTGCAGTAGGGCCTATGTTGGCTGCTCGTATGGGATTTTCAGTTGGAAAGCCAACTCAGTCGGCGGTAGGGCCTACGTTGTATAGTCGTATGGATTTTTTGTTGGGAACGCTGCGCAAAACTGCAGTAGGGCGTATGTTGGCTGCTCGTATGGGATTTTCGGTTGGAAATCCGACCAAAACCGCGGTAGGGCCTATGTTGCATGATCGTATGGATTTTTTGTTCATAACGCCGTACAAAACCGCAGTAGGGCCTATGTTGGCTGCTCGTAGGGATTTTTTGGTAGGGAAGCCAACTAAGTCGGCGGTAGGGCCTATGTTGAATGGTCGTATGGTTTTTTTGTTGGGACCGCTGCGCAAAACTGCAGTAGGGCCTATGTTGGCTGCTCGTATGGGATTTTCTGTTGGAAATCCGACCAAAACCACAGTAGGGCCTATGTTGGCTGTTCGTATGGATTTTTTGTAGGAAATCTAACCAAAAACGGTAGTAGGGCCTACGTCGTTTGTTCGTATGGATTATTTGTTGGTAACCCAACTGATAACTGTGGTAGGGCCTATGTTAGATGTTTGTATGGTTTTGCAGTTGGAAAATGAACCATAAATAGCATTAGGGCCATTGTTGGCAATTCGTTAGATTGCTACTAACGATTTCCCAACTTTTTCCCAACCGTTAGCTACGGTTGGCCAACGCAAAATGCTACTAGGGATAGTACCCCATATTTACTTCAAAGTTCATTGTTTTCGAGATATTTGGCATCAAAGTTGAACAATTTTATCCACTGGTTTTCTGGCCATAACTTTTGTGTTAATTGGTTTAAAATGAAAACCCTGGACCAGTTTTTAGAGACGTCACAGACGAACCCAAATATGTAGATTTTGTATATGTTAGATCTTTCACGTCAATAGAGATACAAAATAAGTGTTTTTTAAACAATGTTTTAAATAATCATACAAAATTAAGTATTCATTTGTTTCAAAATCCGGTGAACCAAAATGGAGATAAAAGATTGAAAAACCGATAGCCGTTTGATTTAAAATTTTATCTGTAGTGCAGAAGTAGGAGATACGATTCAAAACTTGTCAAAAATCGATGAAAACCTCGGGTAGCCCCTTAAAAGATGATTTCCGAGATAAAAACTATCCTATATCCTTCCAAGAGTCTCAAACTATCTGTACGGAAATTTCATCTAAATCCTTTCAGTTCATTAGTATAAATTACTAAAATGAAATTGAAAACTCGGTTTTTACAAATATAAATATCTTAATAATCATCAACAGACGTGTCTGCTTAAATTGTATATTTTTTCATGATGTATTAAATAAAGCTACATTACTGGTGATTTTTGCCTAAACCCGTCCAGTAGTTTTACTTACGTTAGTCCGGGCTACCCATATAGTTTTGAAAGCAAACTTATCTAATGCAAAAAGACGTAGAACTTTCCATCTCTACCCGCCGTCCCCATTTAACGGTGTTAGAGAAGAAATTATTTTGATTATCCAAAATAAACTTAAACCTTTTCAACGCCAAGAGCCACTAAAGTGGTCGAGTGCTGTCGTGCCCCCCACGCCAACAACCCATAAAAAGGTCGGAATAAGTTGTACTTTGATCATGAATAAAATCTATCTAATCATGTTTTGCACAGCACTACGAGATTCGTCATTTTTGATAAGGCAACAGCTCTTGGCGTGTGAATGATCACTTCATTCAAATATGAGAGCGTTGAAAAGGTTAAATTAACAAAATAATCCGCAGGTAATATAAAACATTACCTTCTTTTCGGTTCTGGGAGCATCGCAGTTCTAACCTAACCTGCATTCCTGGTAGCTGTTCGGTTCTGTAAGGGTCGTGGTTCTAAGTAAACCTAACCTTCTTTTCTGCTAGTAGACGGATTATGTATTTTGACTAATTAATGGCTAACCATATAGTATATGTATGACCTAAGAATTCCTTTACTTCAAAAATTACTTATTCCTCATACATACTTCCAACTCTTTTTAACCTCCTTAGAGGATGAATTTTAAGAAACGCTTATAAGTAGTTTCCTAGTCTTTATCCGAAGTTACAGATCCCTTGCTTTAAAATTGTCTTGTTCCCCATACAAACATCCAACTCCTTTTGGAATCAATTTCAAACAGTCTAAAATAGAAGGTACAAGACTCTTACTTTAAAAATGTCTTGCTCTCCATACAAACTTTGAATCTCCTTTAACCCCTATAGGGGATGAATTTATAAAAAACTCTGAAATCAGTTTTGTAGTCTAACATACAGGCTAACACCGAAGCAAATCTCTTACTATAACATTTTCTTGATCTCCATATAAACCTTGAATCCCCTTTTAATCCGTTTAGGGGTGGAACTTTTCCAAAACGCTGAAAGTACTTTTTTTCTGATAAGAAATCATTATAAAACGTTTTAAGTCTCCAGATCAAAATGAGTGTTGAGTGTTGGATGAGATCCAAACCTTGCACCTCTTTTTAACCTCCTTAGGGATAGAATTTTCCCAAACGCTGAGAGTACTTTTTTGTATTCTAATAAGTAATCTTTTTACAAAATTTTGAGTCTCTGGCTAAAAAAATGTTTCCCCCATACAATTATTGCACCCCTATTTAACCCCCTTAAGGGTGGAATTTTCTAAAACGCAAAAAGTACTTTTTTGTATTCTAAGTGGTAAACTTTCTACAAAGTTTCAAGTCTCTAGTTCAAAAAATAATGTTTCCCCCATACAAATATTGCACCCCTATTTAGCTCCTCCTTTTCCTCCGTTAGTGGTGGAATTTTCTGAAACGCGGAAAATGCTTTTTTTGTATTCTAATAAGTAATCTGTCTACAAGTTTCAAGTTTCTAGCTCAAAAGGAAAAGTGTCCCTCATACAAACTTTGCACCCCTATTTAGCTCCCTTAGAGGTGTAATTTTCTAAAACGCTGATAGCTATTTTTTTGTATTCTAATAAGTAATCTTTCTACAAAGTTTCAAGTTTCTTGCTCAAATAATTAAGTTCCCTCCATACAATCTTTGTACCCCTATTTAACCCCCTTAGGGTCGGAACTTTCCAAAACCCTAAAATTGTTTTTCTTGTATTTTAATAAGGAGTCCATACACAAAGTTTCACGTCTCTCACTTAAAATTATACTCCATCCTCATACAAACTTTCAACCCCCTTTTTACCCCCTTGACGGAGGAGATCCTTTGCTATCATCACCCATTTGATGCCAGCGGTTGTCTTTTTACCAATTTTCAAAATTCCTGCTTTTTCGTGTCACGTCTTGTTCCAAGGTCAGATTCATACTCATGAGGTTGAAATTGAAACCGTCAGGACCTTTGTAAATCGCAAAATGGAAGCTGTAAGGCACTGGCTCTATGAATGGTCTCCTATCTTGGCATTCTTCTATCGCCATTAAATCGACTCTATATTGTTTACAGATACAATCATAAATCAAAACATTCGAGAATGTAAGGATTATTAACGATTTCCTAATTGACCTCGTAAATAAGAACAATTTGCCAAGCCAACTTTGAGCGGCATGGAGGATTTGACGAATATCTTTTCGCATATCGGAACGTGAGCCCGCGCTACAGGAAACTACCTCATTAGGTGTACAATAATATCGCGGCATACGAGAGGTAGGAACAATTATAAACACATTAATGAAATCATAGAACTCATCAAACAATTTGATAAAATGGTGTTTTTCCATTAAACTACAGAACTATTCATATTCTACTGACTGACGTTATTAGTATCGTAATCATAATTTGCGTACGTGAATAAAATTTGGCCCTTGTGTAACTTTGCAATAATAACAGGAAACGTGTTTTTAATGATTTGTTTGTAATATCGTACTGACAACACTGGGAAAGTGTGACTAAAACCAACTTACGTACATAGGTACCGTAAAATGCTGCAACTTTGCCATTTAAACTCAATTTTGCCTATTTCGTTTCAATTATGACCTCTCGAATTTGCTTAGTTTTTTCTTGTTTTTTACCATTTGGTAGTAATTTTCATTATTCTGGCAACACATATTTATTTTTTTACAATGGTAACTCCATTGTTGCTCCGCCAGTTACGCATCATAAGTCGGAGTGAGTGGCAGCATTTTTTTAGTGTCTCGCAACTTTTGAACTTTTATCTACAAAAAAGGTGTTTTTTGAGAAGTGGTAACGTCCCAGGGTAATTAAAGACTGTCTATTTTCCGCAAGTTTAATATTTTCAAGAAAAGGACATGATTTCAGCATAATAACGTACTAGGCAATATTGGGCAGTGTTTTGGAAACTTGAATGACACAAATTTGCCTGGGTCTAGGGCTGTCACTAGCTGGGTTTTATAAATGTACAGAAAATAGTAAAAATAAGCCTGCTTAAATGAGTTTATTTATTACAAGCTTTTTATTAACTTGCAATGATTGTTGGTTTAAGTCAAATCTTGCAAGTCGATTTTCACCAACTTTCAGTGTGGGTAGATCTGCTGACAATGCAGTAATAAAGTTAATAAACTAACGTTAACAAAAAAAAACGTAAAGGTACTTAAGTTATTTTTATTGTAATTACTTGCAAATTGTATATCTATTGTATTATAATTATGTTGTATGTTTGTCTTTTAGTTCAAGATTTGCAATAAATTTTTCAACCACTTATTAGCGACCAATTGAGGTGTTTAACGTACTTATGTAACTTGGGTGACAGTGCAATGTTTATGGTACCATCGAGATGGTCTGATAATGGAGACCGAAGATAGAAACTTCTAAACAACGCATAATAAACCCACTGTGTTTAGGCTCGTTTGATTTGTCTTGCAGTTATCTTTCTTATCAAATGGGTTGTCAGGTCGATTACCTACAGTTGGAGTTTAAAGGTGATGGGTGATTAGAACTTTACAATGAAATAGAACTTTACACTATAATAATGCATTGTGAATTAGCAAAAAAGTGTACTTGCAATGTACTTATAATAAATAAATAAAAGACCGGGTTGCACTCCGGGAGTGCCGGCAGAAGTGAAAACTCAATAACATTGTAACAGTTTTTTGATCAGGTCACGTGACATCTTACGGTGTCACCCTAAAAATGAATTTGGCGCAAATTTATGAACGATTATCAATTATTTAGGCGTTATTCCGTTTAAAAAAATAAGGAAAAAAATGGGTATTATTGTTTGTTGATTATTTTGTAACTAAAAATAAAAATATTTTATTTAAATAATGATCTTTATTTTGGCACAACCCTACAGTTAACAATATTTTTGTATAGAAAGTTTGTGGAACCTGCTACAACTTTACCTATTGCCTGTGAAAAAAAAAGTATTAAGCTTATGGCAATAATTTGACTGCCAGGGTCAAGCCCAATGTCTCATGCACACGAGTAAATATTATTACAAATAGCAACACATTATTTATTGAGATATCCGCCTAGGCAAAGTTACGTCTTAGGTCTACAACTTTGCCTGCCACTTTGATTGCTTGTAAATCGGAAATACAGTATGATTAGGTAATGAGATTTGAGTCTTATCTGGCAAGACATAGGGTATGTTTTCCGAATAATACTCATTAAACTCATAATGAAATTTAGGTTCACAGATATAAGAAAAAAACGTCAAAATCCAGGCAAAGTTGCAGCATTTTACGGTACACACATATTATTATATAGATGCATATTTTAAATCCCTCATGTCGAAATACCTGTCAATCGGTATTTTATTTAAAAACGACGTCCAGCGAATGAATCAGTCCTAAATCACGAAGTTAAAGTTCCCATTTTACACGTCTAAATTGGCAACTGGCCCTTTGGTCGGTGTTGCCGAAAAAAATTGCCTTCGTGCAACGAGTCCAAGTCTGTTTCACAACCTTTTAGCCTATTGGGTAGTGGCGCTGCATACGAAGCTGTAGATCCTGGGTTCGAATCCCGGTAGTGAGCAAATATTTGTGTGATGAGCATGAATTTGTTTATGAGTCTTGGGTGTTTTCTATGTATTTAAGTATTAATATCTAATTAGTATGTCGTCTAGTATAACACAAAACTTATTGAGCTTACTGAGGGGCTAGTTCGATGAGTGTAATATTGTCCCTTAAGGGGATGAGTAACTCGAGTCGACCACGCCCCCTTGACAGAGACACGCTTATGCATGCCGCGCACGAGAAAAAGAGATGCAAGACTCTTTGGGAATTTCTTTTTTGGACAAATTTCGATAGATACCTAACTTATAGTGAAGTTTTATACATATTTCATTAAGTGAGATTTTAGATGAGATAAAATAGTATAGTATTAACTTCCGCCAGCACGACGACCTATTAAATTAGTAATTATTTAATTGACAACATTTAAAATTGAGCGTGAACAATGTGTTATCTTTTAATTAAAACAAAATAGATAGGTACCTATGCAAAAATAGACTTCAATGTTCATCCGTCTTCACCTATTTCTTTTGCCCCGCGATTAATTTGATAGGTTACGTAAACGTGTCTATAAGTGTGTCAAAAATTTCATTTGTGGTCCAAGCTTTTATTGCCGACTGTACTTTTCTGTATACCATCATCAACTACTCATTGAGACGATTCAAACGAGCCCAAACTCGACGGGGTTACGTCGGTTAAATACTGAATTCCCATGGCCATCTTCTGTCTCCATCATCAGATCAGCTCGATGGTACCATAACATTGAATTGTCATCCAAACTACTACTAACACCCAAAATTTCAGCTCAATCGGATAACGGCAATTGACTGAAAAATGGATTGCAAGTTTTGACTGACAACTTACACTTACATTTACATACGAACAGGTCAAGTTAATAATAATATGCGCAAATTTCTAGCTTTAGAACAGTAGGATCTACCATTCCGTGCTCGTTTGGCCAAAAGCCCGCGATTATGGAATTAAAGGTTCCTCCACTTGGAGAGAAAAATGCCTTACTATAAGTAGGTACAGAACGCACCTGCGCCAGTTCTCGATAATGGTCGTGCCACGTTCTATTGGGATCGATCTGTCATCACGGACAGGACTATTCTTGCCAATAGGCCTGATATCGTGCTGACTGATCGATCGAAACGCCAGGCAGTGCTCGTCGACATCACCATCCCCCATGACGAGAACCTCTTGAGGGCTGAGAAGGACAAAGCCAGCAAGTACCTAGACCTGGCTCACGACCGCTACTACCGCACTAACCGCCATGTGGGATGTTGATTCGACGATCATCGTCCCGATAGTCTTTTCGGAGAACGGCTTAATAGCGAAAAGTTTCGACCATCGCCTCAAGAGACTCGCTAGATGGCTGGATCAAGGGTCAGATACAGAAGGCGGTACTTCTGGATACTGCGCGTACATGTCTCTGACGCCCTGACCACCGGCAGCTTAGGCCCCGCCTCGCTGCCGGCGGTACTCTAGGTTAGGTTTTATAATGATTTATGTTTTATATTTTACTTTTTATATAATTATTGTAAAAACCTTGTCTAAGGAGAAAATTGAATGAAGAGATAATGATATAAAGCTTGTAATAATAAAATAATAATAAATTTGAATACCTAGCAGTTAAAATATTTGTAAGTATGTTAACAATATAGACACGTTGCGCCTTTCTTCTTTAAGTAGGTAGTAATTTACCTAGCTACGATTACTTTGGGTATATAAGATATCCATAGAGGTATCGAGTACCTACACGACCCCCTTAAAATAATAGTGATAAATATCTTCAAAACTCTAGGTCATAAAAAATAACTTGTAGTTTGAATGCTTTTTGTGGCATAATAATAATGAATAAGTAATTAAATAAAAAACAGTTTATTTTACTTCTTACATATAATTGAAAACAGCAAGCAAGGTCCCGACGATGTGTATTTCGATATAACAAATAAATATTTCGTAGGCTGCAGGAACACCCATAAATTATACCTCTTAAGAGGGGGCGTATCGCCAGGGAAAAATCAGAAATCACCCGCGCGCCCCGTACCTGCCGCGCTGATGCGTCTATTGCTGCCCCGCTCCTTCTCGCATAGTATATGCCCCGACAGTCAGATGAAACATGATGAATACCTATAGATAATTATAATAAGTGGAAAGAAAGACAAAATCTGTAAGTACCTATATTTGAAGATATAATTTTCGCTATAGTAGCTAAGTCAGTTTCGAGAGCTATAACTGAAATATGACCTTCCGTTTTTTTACTAAATCACGTAAGGGTTGTAATTTAGCATAATAATGTCTCGTAAAAGGCTAAAGAAAAAAAACAGCTATAATCGAATTTAAACTTTTGTGAGACATATCTAAAATACTACTAATAAATCCACGGTTAAAAGAATAACGTAAATGTCACGGCAGGCGACATGTTTCGAACTCTTCGGGAGTTCTTCTTCAAAACAAACATCGAAAACACTAATCCTGAAGAAAAACTCCCGAAGAGTTCGAAACATGTCGCCTGTCGCGTCATTTAATACGTGAATTTATTAGTAGCATTAAAAAAAAACTGTAATTTATTATGAAAACTTCGATCATGTTTATGAAAGCCAGATTTTCAGGTGTGGCCAAATTTTTCAATTCTGACCCCGTGTCATGGTCGGCCTTATCACGCGATAAGTGACAGGATAGAGCGTCCGTCACTGGCTGACACCGTTTGATAGAACGAGACGATGCCCCTATCTTGTCACTTATCGAGTGATAAGGCCGACCATGATACGGGGTCTGATCTCGGATTCGTACTTGGAGACAATGGAGACGCTTTGGCCCTTTAGTTATCAATTTTGAACATACTCGTATTAAAGAAAAACTGCAAAATTGTGTTCACTTTTTTTAATATAAAAATGTCCAACTTCGCAGGCAATAATTCGGGTGCAGACTCGAAAATTATTATTACTCCAAAAGAAAGAAGGCAAAAAAATATGCATAGTGATGAAAATCCCATTCAGATATCTCAAAGAATTACGAAGCTACAACCGTTTTAATATTGCTTGTTAGAGAGAGAAAACGCAAACGGTGTGTGACGTCACATTACAGGATGCTGCCGGCAGGCCGCGTCGACGGCGTCACCGACCACGATGCGCGCGGCACGTTGCCGTCTTCTGTGACGTCACATTCTTCCAGCGTCATCGTTTCATATGAAGTTGCGTTTTGCGAAAAAGGGACAGAACACATCCCTTCTTAAAACTTTGGACACTTATAACTTCGTGATTATTTAACCTTTTGCGTTGATTTTTTCTCCATTTGACAATTTTTTTTATCCTTCTTGGAGAAAATATCACATTATTTTATTTAGTGTCTACGCCCCTATTGTTGGAATCTAAAAGCGTCACCCGTGATGACTTTAAAGAAAAAAAATGACAATAATTACACGGTTCACCCACGTATTAAACGTCAATACGGGCGACATGTTTCGAACTCTTCGGGAATTATTATTCAGGATTGAGTGTTTTCGCGGCGGTGTCGCTTGAATCACGACAAGATTCAAGCGACACCGCCGCGAAAACACTCACTTTATAGAGTACAAATTACTTTAATTACCCAAGGAATACCACTACCTACATTTTGTTGCTTAAAAAACCACCGGAGCTATAACTGAAATATGGCCTTCCGTTTTTTTACTAAATCACGTAAGGGTTGTGAGCTAGCATAATAATGGCTAGTAAAAGCCTAAAGCAAAAAAAAGCTATAATCGAATTTAAACTTTTGTGAGACATGTCTAAAATACTACTAATAAATCCAAGGTTAAATTCACGCATTAAATGTCACAACAGGCGACATGTTTCGAACTTTTCGGGAGTTCTT
Organism: Epinotia ramella; assembly: GCA_947578815.1. NCBI lineage: Eukaryota > Metazoa > Arthropoda > Insecta > Lepidoptera > Tortricidae > Epinotia > Epinotia ramella. The sequence goes on from OX388203.1 coordinate 1,897,107, forward strand.
CTTCAAAACAAACATCGAAAACACTCATCCTGAAGAAGAACTCCCGAAGTGTTCAAAACATGTCGCCTGTCGTGTCGTTTAATACGTGAATTTAACCGTGAATTTATTAGTAGCATTAAAAAAAAAACTATAATATACTATGAAAACTTCGATCATGTCTATGAAAGTCAGATTTTCAGGCCACTACTGTGTGGCGGCCAAATTTTTCAATTCTGATCTCGGATTCGTACTTGGAGACAATGGAGACGCTTTGGCCCTTTAGTTATCAATTTTGAACATATTAAAGAAAAAGTGCATAATTATGCACTTATACTTACTTACTCACTTACTTACTTTATTATTATTATTAATATGTCATATAACAACTAAGGACACTTATGTACCTACTTATTCTAAGCAAATAAAGATTCTATTCTATTCTATTCTATGTTCACTTTTTTAATATCAAAATGTCCAAGTTCGCAGGCAATAATTGTTGGAATCTGCACTCTCGATAACCCTAAAAGCGACACCCGCGATGACTTTAAAGAAAAACAATGTCAATAATGTCACTACGGGCGACATGTTCCGAACTCTTCGGAAGTTCTTCTTCAGGATGAGTGTTTTCGCGGCGGTGTCGCTTGAATCACGACAAGATTCAAGCGACACCGCCGCGAAAACACTCGTCCTTAAGAATAATTCCCGAAGAGTTAGAAACATGTCGCCCGTAGTGACATTTAATACGTGAGTTGAACCGTGTAATTATTAGTACTGTTTCAACACGTCTCACGAAAGTTTAAATTCGAAAAGCAATGTCCGCCATCTTGGAATTCAAAATGGACATCATTTCTAGAATCTTCACCCTCGAGAAGCCTGCCAATGTATGTTGTTCTTTAAAAAAACGCGCATATTAATTTACAACGAATGTTTCAAAAAATTTAAATAATGCGACCACTTTTTGAAATATTTCTGACTATGAATTCGTATTTAGACCTCTCAGACATCGATTTTGAACATAACCGGATTTATTCTCAACTAGCGATCCGCTCCGGCTTCGCACGGATACTATATTATACATATAAACCTTCTTCTTGAATCACTCTATCTATTAAAAAAAACCGCATCAAAATCCGTTGCGTAGTTTTAAAGATCTAAGCATACATAGGGACAGACAGCGGGAAACGACTTTGTTTTATACTATGTAGTGATAGTGATAGTGATAATCTTTCATAAAGTAAATACACGATCGACAGAAAAATGTTCGTCTAGTTTTGCATGTACTGCACAAATTATTCTAAGAAGCCGGTCACCCGCCGATCGCTGCGTAATCTTATAGTTGTATTTTGAACTTTAAGATCTATATGTTAAGGTCGACTTTTAAATATATTATTTCAAAATGTAGCAAAATATCTACTGGAATGTAATGATACGTTCATTCACTGGACGAATATACTGGGTCACAATATTATTGAAATAATTATGTTCATCGTGCTGTCGTGAGAGCACAGAACGTAGTCCTCTCGTCTCAGCGGAGCGATTACGACTGACTCCGCCCGCGAACGGCAACAAAAGATATACAGAACCGCACGAAACACGCGACGGGAGAAAGGGTATCGCGCTAAATAAAAAAGGCCTATACGCCAAATACGTTTCACCTCAATAAGTCTGAAAAGGGACTACATAAAAATACCCCGCTAGTACTTTCATTAGGTAATGTGAAAAGCTATTATACACTCAACTTTTACTTAATTTATATGCACGGGAACCTCACACTATTGAAATTGAGTAAAAATAAGACATGTTTTGGCGGTTCTTTTCTATCGAGGCAATTTTGGTTTTGTATGGTTTTGTTCAGACGATTCAATTGTAAATATGATGTAGTTTTGGTATGTTCTTTTTCCTGGCATTCGCTTTAGTTTGTCATAGGTAAATATTCAATCTAAGAACCCCGATTTCGCGGAGCGCCCCCTCTTAAAAAACTATTAATAAATAAAAAGTCCGCTCGACTTTTACACTCCAACGCCACCATAGTTCTAAGGTTTCATTCATTGCCTCGCAACGGTCATACAATTAATGTTTTTTTTAAAGCGGCTGTAGACTCACATAAAGAATCCAACAACCGAAAGTCTTCGTTTTTGAAAACATGGCTATGTTGGTAGCATAATCTCCATAAATCCGCGTTGATATAGGAAATGAAGAGTCCAGGGCATCGACGTCCAGAGCATTCACCAAATACTCTCCTTTCTTGATTCCACATCCTTTAAAGGGAATGTGCGGCCTTATTACATTAAGCATTACCTCAACGATAACGTTGTACCTAGACGTACAAGTGAGATTCTTCAATGCCATCCCCCATCTGATATTACCATGTGTCACTTTACCAAACTGAATAATTGCTGCTTTATCAACTGTTGATATATCATTGTGCACTGTCAAATTTAGGTTCACGAGGTTGTAACCTTTGCTTCCCTTGTATATTTGAACATCTAGCTTGTAGGGAGCCGGCTCGACGTATGGCGGTTCTGGATTTTTACAGTTATACACGCTCTTGATGTTAGCTTGGTATTTTTTACAAGAATAATGAAACATCAAAACGTTCAAAAATATGAAGATAAAAAATGGCTTCATGGCTATAGAAAGGTAAGTCCCCGGGTCAAGATGGTCTCTCCATCGAGCACCTGCAGCATGCAGGGCCCCACATATCAAGGGTGTTGGCTATGTTCTATACGCTGTGTATTCGACACTCATACCTTCCTGATGACCTAATGCGGACGATTGTTGTTCCTGTTGTTAAAAATAAAACTGGGGACTTAGCAGACGGGAATAACTATCGGCCGATATCCTTAGCGACAATTATAACGAAAATACTTGACAGTGTGCTTAACTCACAGTTGACTGAATGTGTGAAGCTGCATGATAACCAATTTGGTTTCCGGCCAGGATTATCCACGGAAGCGGCAATACTGAGTCTTAAGCACACTGTGAAGTATTATACTACTAGGCAGACACCTGTTATTGCTTGTTTCTTGGATTTGTCTAAGGCTTTTGACCTGGTTTCCTACAAAATACTGTGGAAAAAGCTAGAGGATACAGGTCTTCCACTAGAAACTGTAAATATTTTCAAGTATTGGTATGGGAACCAGGTCAACAGTGTTCGATGGTCAAACGCAATGTCTGACGAATATAGATTGGAGTGTGGAGTGAGACAGGGGGGTTTGAGCTCGCCGACACTGTTCAACCTATATATTAACGGGTTAATTGAGGCGCTCAGCAATACGCATGCCGGATGTCATATAGATGGAGTAAGTGTCAACAACTTGAGTTATGCAGACGATATGGTGTTGCTGAGCGCGTCAGTGTGTGGGATCAGGAAAATGCTGAAAATATGTGAAGCGTATGCAACAGACCACGGCCTCAAATATAATGGGAGCAAGAGCCAGTACATGGTCTTTGAGACCGATCGCAGAAAAACAATTGAGCTTCCACCTGTATATCTTAATGATAATCTTTTGGAAAGAGTAGATACTTTTAAATATCTGGGGCATATTGTTGCGGTCGATCTCAAGGACGATCTGGACTTGGAGAGAGAGCGAAGGGCCCTATCGGTCCGGGCGACTATGATCGCTCGCAGGTTTGCAGGATGCTCCTTAGAGGTGAAAGCAACGTTATTCAGGGCTTTCTGCACTTCCCTCTATACCTGCAGCCTGTGGGCGCAGTATACGCAACGGGCACATGGGGCCCTTCGTGTTCAATATAACAACGCGTTCCGGGTGTTGATGGGACTGCCCCGTTTCTGTAGCGCGTCGGGTATGTTTGCTGCGGCGCGAGTGGATTGCTTTTACACAGTAATGCGCGGGCGCGCCGCATCCCTGATGCGTCGGGTGTGGGGCAGTCCCAACACCATCCTAAAGATGATAGCCGAGAGGGCAGACTGTCCCTATATGTTACACTGTGGAAGATTGCATGCTCCCACTAGTGTTATCAAATGGTAACCTCCTTAGTAAATTAACATTTAGTCTTTAAGTTATTCATAATCATAATACTAACAAAATATGTGTCTATGGTTACATGAAATAAAAGATTTTTATTTTTTTTATTTTATTTTTTATTTATTTATTTTATAGAGACGAATGAACGGAATTGAAATGAATGGACTACTGACTGAGGCCGAACAGGTCAGGAACTGTGAGTAATTTGCATGCATCAATAAAAAGGCGTAGGGGAAGTTGGGCGCCGTCCGTACAGACGGAGAATTTGAACATTGACTATGTAATGTATTTGTGTGGGAGGCTCTCGCTTATAGGCATAGGATTGATAGGATACACAAGAAGAAGGGTGTTCATATATTTTTGCAAACTCATCGTAATGTTTCGATGCGTCTTGGACTATAATTATTTCTAGTAATATTTGCTTAAATTGAATAAATATTTAATCGAACGAGCGAAATGAACTAAATTCTATGCTTCAGCTTGTACTCCAGGCAAAATACGGTTTTGAAAAACATTAATTTATAATAGCGTTTTTTTGTTGATTTCATTTGAAAATGTTATTCTAAGATGATTTAGTCAAGAATCCGACAAACTTTCCACCCGGAAGTAATTATGTAGATTTAAATGAAGCATGCATTATCTTTTTTTGTACGATTTATCTTGAATATTATAGAGCAAATGTAAATGAACCGAAATAAAGACAAAAACATTTATTAATATTTTTACTGACTTTTCAGAAGCCAGTTAACTTATCATTTTTTCGATGTCTGAATTTTTGTCGGATTTTGTCGCTGGGTAGCTATTTAATTGATAATATATCCGTTACACATAAAAAATAAGCTATTATAAATTATTTCCAAAATTGTCATTTTTTCCATACAAGTTGTCAGTTCATTGCCTGGACTATTGGGCCTAAATCGTCTGGTGTGTGATGTCTGTCCCGCTGTCACGCTATCCCGCTGTTTTCCTCTCCAGGTCGCATTTCTCAACCGATTCTCGTGAAATTTGAAAATGTCCTTGAATTATTTATATAAAAAAAAAAACAGCTTGCCATTCTTAGGACAGGTGCAAGTCCGCATGGACTTGTAGGAGATGAAAAAATTGTCTAGTATGTATACACCACAGTCTCAAGAATATGTACCAAGGGCACCAGCCCTTGACTGTACAATATGATACTAATTTTAATTTTCTAAATATTTATTTCGGGATGTAGTTCTGTATGTGTATATTTTGGTAAATTATTATAGCTTATCCCGTGTCGCCTATAATCAAGACAAAGCGACTCTTTATTAAAGCCAAATAAGTGAATAGTTAAACAGTGTTCGATGAGTTTGTTTTTGTTTGTTTATTGAATACTTACCTAGGTACTACTTATTTTTTACAAGGTTCACGGTTTAAAGTCACAAAATGATTATATATTTTTTATTATTAAGTACGAATGTTCCCAAATTTCCCCCGAGTAATATGATAAAAATCATTAAACCATTTGACAAAAGTGGTTTTCTACATTCCAAATGACCGTTTGTGTCATTCATTTAAAATGCCATTAATATCCTTAAAACGTATTTATACAACGAGCTTGTAAATTTTTGAATGAAGATGAGAAACTTGACAATATAGATTTGTTTAACTGCTCAATTATCGCACTAAAATCCGCTTTTCTATAGGTACCTATTACCTCTCATTGTCATATCATAATATCTTTTTACGCTTTCACAATTAATTATATTATTTATACTAAACGGGACTTAATCGCGTATAATTAACTTATTTTATTTACCTCACTGAGGTCTCCCGACGTTTCGGATGTGTTGCAACATCCATGGTCACGGGACAACTGGCTTGAGCGGGGTATCAACGTCTTCTTGCTGCGCGGGTTTTCCGAACTACCCGCATTTGGTCTTTATTAACCACTTGTACACTAGGGTTGTCACCCGGCCGACACACAACACTAATAATATCCGGTGATATAACGGACGATGTTTTTTGACGCTGGCATTTACTTATGATAGGATTCCACGAAGATGAAATCTTAAAACCGTCGTCCCGGTTGAAATTACGATGTTTTCTGATTTCAACGGCTTCACGTATTTTTCTACTGTAGAAATGACGTTCCGTAGACAGGACTTTCGGTTTATGAAGCTCAATCCAGTGGTTTGGTCCTGACTCCAACAAATGCTGTATAAATGTAAATCATTATAAATAACAATATTACTTTCGGCAACGTTATTATACTCATACTCATTTATTAATAAAATATAAAAGTTTAAGTAACATGTCAAAAATTGTTAATAGGTATGTCAAATTAATTTGATTTTTCTAATTAGATAATAATATTTATAAATTACAAATTACATAATGTCAACGTTATACAAATACAAATTATTATTATTACAAATTCAATTCATTTCAATTTATTTATCAATAAAATATACATTTTACAGTAGGTACATATAATAAATATAGTTACACTTTTTATTTTATTAGTTATTTAATATCTATACGGTTTATCGTTTTATGACTGGTCTATCATTTAGTGCTCTCGGAAGACAAGAAATCGCTCAGCGAGTAGAAGGCAGTGGAGACTAAGTAGGTTTTGAGTTTCGATGAAAACGAGCTGTTGCTTTCAGCGGTTTTTATGTCGTCTGGGATTTTGTTATAGATCTTAGGGCCGATCCAGTGAAGGCACTACCTGGATTTCGCCAGGCGTACACGTAGTGGTTGGAGCTCGTCGCGCTGTCTGAAATGATACTTTGGCACTTCTGTTGTTGTATAGTTGATAGACTTATGTTGTTCCTTACCCGTTTGGCTACGTCTAGGATTTACAGGCAAGGTAGTGTTAGGACTCTGTTTTTTTATGAACAGTTCCTTTGCTGGATGGTCCCATTGCACCCCGGAGACAACGCGAATAGCGCGCTTCTGCAACTTGAAGACCCTTTCACGATCAGCAACGTCACCCCAAAGGTCAACTACGTAGGATAATATTGAATGGAAGTAACCGAAGTATGCTTTTCTGACGTTACTGGGATCTAGACTTTGGCGCAGTCTTGTAAGTGCAAAGCAGGCGGCGGAAAGGCGGTCACACAACACGTCTATGTGCGGACCCCACGTTAGACCTAAGTCGATCGTGAGACCCAGGTATTTGACTTGGTTGACTTGCGGTACCGTTTGGTCGTTGCAGATGACGTTCAAGTTGTACTATTTTGTTCCACGCAGGCTAAAGTATACAATGTTGGTTTTTTTTCTATATTAAGAGCCATTCCGATGGCTGTGAACCACGCCGCGACCTGATTCGTCACTCTGCAGAGTTTTGCTTTGAGTTGGTCGTATTTATCTCCTGCGACAATGACACAGCCATCGTCAGCGAATAAGACAAACTTAGCTTCGTCAGAGGCCACTGAGAAATCATTCATCAAAATGAGAAATAGATTATTCCCCATTATAGACCCCTGCGGTACCGCGCTGTCACCCAGTTCCAGGAGTTTTATTTCATATTTATGTTTGTTCCCTTGAATTTAGACAAAACTGACGGTTGGAAACACGTACGACATACGATTTAAAGTTTATATCCGGAAAGTGATCATTCGATTGAATTTCATATCATAGTAGAATATGCCTACTTTGCCAACAGGAGGAACTTTCGCCAAAAAGCAAATCTTAAACAACTTTACTGTTTTTAGTAGAAACTAGAATATATTTAAGACTTTAACATGTCTTTAACTTTAGCCAGGAGCGTGTAGCAAATTGTGGAATGTGAGGTGTATGGACTTGTATGGCAAAGATTTAAAATACCCAGGCAACATTGCTCATCTGTACTGTGTAAAACTTTTTGTAGTTAAGACCAAGATGTTCAAATGGAACGTCATGTTTGCCCAAAATTTTGGACCGAGTCTTGTCTCAACATCTATAGTTGTGTCAATAATTCGACATGGGCAATGTTGGCAAAACTCCAGATAACTTTACCCACGATCAAAATCGATAAAAAAATGGAATAGATGTTGATTAAAAAAATATTACTACGAAGGATTCGTTAAGAGGGGGCGCTCCGCGAAATCGGGGTCCTTAGATTGAATATTTACCTATGACAAACTAAAGCGAATGCCAGGAAAAAGAACATACCAAAACTACATCATATTTGCAATTGAATCGTCTGAACAAAACCATACAAAACCAAAATTGCCTCGATAGAAAAGAACCGCCAAAACATGTCTTATTTTTACTCAATTTCAATAGTGTGAGGTTCCCGTGCATATAAATTAAGTAAAAGTTGAGTGTATAATAGCTTTTCACATTACCTAATGAAAGTACTAGCGGGGTATTTTTATGTAGTCCCTTTTCAGACTTATTGAGGTGAAACGTATTTGGCGTATAGGCCTTTTTTATTTAGCGCGATACCCTTTCTCCCGTCGCGTGTTTCGTGCGGTTCTGTATATCTTTTGTTGCCGTTCGCGGGCGGAGTCAGTCGTAATCGCTCCGCTGAGACGAGAGGACTACGTTCTGTGCTCTCACGACAGCACGATGAACATAATTATTTCAATAATATTGTGACCCAGTATATTCGTCCAGTGAATGAACGTATCATTACATTCCAGTGGATATTTTGCTACTTTTTGAAATAATATATTTAAAAGTCGACCTTAACATATAGATCTTAAAGTTCAAAATACAACTATAAGATTACGCAGCAATCGGCCGGTGACCGGCTTCTTAGAATAATTTGTGCAGTACATGCAAAACTAGACGAACATTTTTCTGTCAATCGTGACATTTACTTTATGAAAGATTATCACTACGAGTATCACTATCACTACATAGTATAAAACAAAGTCGCTTCCCGCTGTCTGTCCCTATGTATGCTTAGATCTTTAAAACTACGCAACGGATTTTGATGCGGTTTTTATTAATAGATAGAGTGATTCAAGAAGAAGGTTTATATGTATAATATAGTATCCGTGCGAAGCCGGAGCGGATCGCTAGTTGAGAATAAATCTGGTTATGTTCAAAATCGATGTCTGAGAGGTCTAAATACGAATTCATAGTCAGAAATATTTCAAAAAGTGGTCGCATTATTTAAATTTTTTGAAATATTCGTTGTAAATTAATATGCGCGTTTTTTTTAAAGAACAACATACATTGGCAGGCTTCTCGAGGGTGAAGATTCTAGAAATGATGTCCATTTTGAATTCCAAGATGGCGGACATTGCTTTTCGAATTTAAACTTTCGTGAGACGTGTTGAAACAGTACTAATAATTACACGGTTCAACTCACGTATTAAATGTCACTACGGGCGACATGTTTCGAACTCTTCCGGAATTCTTCTTAAGGATGAGTGTTTTCGCGGCGGTGTCGCTTGAATCTTGTCGTGATTCAAGCGACACCGCCGCGAAAACACTCATCCTGAAGAAGAACTTCCGAAGAGTTCGGAACATGTCGCCCGTAGTGACATTATTGACATTGTTTTTCTTTAAAGTCATCACGGGTGTCGCTTTTAGGGTTATCGAGAGTGCAGATTCCAAAAATTATTGCCTGCGAACTTGGACATTTTGATATTAAAAAAGTGAACATAATTATGCACTTTTTCTTTAATATGTTCCAAATTGATAACTAAAGGGCCAAAGCGTCTCCATTGTCTCCAAGTACGAATCCGAGATCAGAATTGAAAAATTTGGCCGCCACACAGTGGTGGCCTGAAAATCTGACTTGCATAGACATGATCGAAGTTTTCATAATATATTATAGTTTTTTTTAATGCTACTAATAAATTCACGGTTAAATTCACGTATTAAACGACACGACAGGCGACATGTTTTGAACACTTCGGGAGTTCTTCTTCAGGATGAGTGTTTTCGATGTTTGTTTTGAAGAAGAACTCCCGAAAAGTTAGAAACATGTCGCCTGTTGTGACATTTAATGCGTGAATTTAACCGTGGATTTATTAGTAGTATTTTAGACATGTCTCACCAAAGTTTAAATTCGATTATAGCTTTTTTTTGCTTTAGGCTTTTACTAGCCATTATTATGCTAGCTTACAACCCTTACGTGATTTAGTAAAAAAACGGAAGGCCATATTTCAGTTATAGCTCCGGTGGTTTTTTAAGCAACAAAATGTAGGTAGTGGTATTCCTTGGGTAATTAAAGTAATTTGTACTCTATAAAGTGAGTGTTTTCGCGGCGGTGTCGCTTGAATCTTGTCGTGATTCAAGCGACACCGCTGCGAAAACACTCAATCCTGAATAAGAACTCCCGAAGAGTTCGAAACATGTCGCCCGTAGTGACGTTTAATACGTGGGTGAACCGTGTAATTATTGACATTGTTTTTCTTTAAAGTCATCACGGGTGACGCTTTTAGATTCCAACAATAGGGGCGTAGACACTAAATAAAATAATGTGATATTTTCTCGAAGAAGGATAAAAAATGTAGTCAAATGGAGAAAAAATCAACGCAAAAGGTTAAATAATCACGAAGTTATAATTAGTGTCCAAAGTTTTAAGAAGGGATGTGTTCTGTCCCTTTTTCGCAAAACGCAACTTCATATGAAACGATGACGCTGGAAGAATGTGACGTCACAGAAGGCGGCAACGTGCCGCGCGCATCGTGGTCGGCGACGCCGTCGACGCGGCCTGCCGGCAGCATCCTGTAATGTGACGTCACACACCGTTTGCGTTTTCTCTCTCTAACAAGCAATATTAAAACGGTTGTAGCTTCGTAATTCTTTGAGATATCTGAATGGGATTTTCGTCACTATGCATATTTTTTTGCCTTCTTTCTTTTGGAGTAATAATAATTTTCGAGTCTGCACCCGAATTAATGCCTGCGAAGTTGGACATTTTTATATTAAAAAAAGTGAACACAATTTTGCAGTTTTTCTTTTATACGAGTATGTTCAAAATTGATACCTAAAGGGCCAAAGCGTCTCCATTGTCTCCAAGTACGAATCCGAGATCAGACCCCGTATCATGGTCGGCCTTATCACTCGATAAGTGACAAGATAGGGGCATCGTCTCGTTCTATCAAACGGTGTCAGCCAGTGACGGACGCTCTATCCTGTCACTTATCGCGTGATAAGGCCGACCATGACACGGGGTCAGAATTGAAAAATTTGGCCGCCACACAGTGGCCTGCAAATCTGGCTTTCATAAACATGATCGAAGTTTTCATAATAAATTACAGTTTTTTTTTAATGCTACTAATATTTTTAATTCACGTATTAAATGACGCGACAGGCGACATGTTTCGAACTCTTCGGGAGTTCTTCTTCAGGATTAGTGTTTTCGATGTTTGTTTTGAAGAAGAACTCCCGAAGAGTTCGAAACATGTCGCCTGCCGTGACATTTAATACGTTAATTTTTTAACCGATTTATTATTTGTATTTTAGATATGTCTCACAAAAGTTTAAATTCGATTATAGCTGTTTTTTTGCTTTAGCCTTTTACGAGACATTATTATGCTAAATTTAAACCCTTTCGTGATTTAGTAAAAAAACGGAAGGTCATATTTCAGTTATAGCTCTCGAAACTCTGAGTTACTAGCGAAAATTATATCTTCAAATATAGGTACTTACATATTTTGTCTTTCTTTCCACTTATTATAATTATCGATAGGTATTCATCATGTTTCATCTGACTGTCGGGGCATATACTATGCGAGAAGGAGCGGGGCAGCAATAGACGCATCAGCGCGGCAGGTACGGGGCGCGCGGGTGATTTCTGATTTTTCCCTGGCGGTACGCCCCCTCTTAAGCAAAAAAAAATCATCAGATTCAGCCGATAAACGTGATCGAGTAACAAACTTTCGCATCTATAATATTACTAGGACAATGTAGGACATGTGACATTCTATTTTCTAAACATGATCAGGAACACGCTGGTAAAATCATTTGGATAAATCTAAAGCACCTTTTTGACATCACCCTTACCAGACGCTGTAAACCGTTGCTAAGACCCATCCTTATGTACATAAGTCTTTGATCCACAGCCTTCTACTTGACGGAGATGGAAATGCGAGCCCTAGAGCACATGGTCAGCTGCCGGTCACAGAACAGAAGCGGTCATAACTCCAACGACTGCATTGTGTTCACGGTGGTCAGCGAGCCACCTGAAGACCCGCTTGGTATGGAAAATTGTGAGGATATTGGGTGAGTTTTGGTAGGGATCCTAGAGCTCTAACTACTAATATTCTTGGTAGAATTTTTATTATGGTATGGAATATGCCGATAAAATACATAGCTGCCAAGAATAGGTCTACGGTCTCGCTGTCGTAAAAGGCGACTAAAGGGGGTAATTGGGGTCGGGCCATTATATATTTACAGTGAGGGCGGTATATTGAATACTTCGTTACTCTCAAGATTCTAGAATCATGAGCTTAACGAAGGATTCAAGTGGTAACGCCTAAGATGCAAATAATTTCGCTACCGAGTGGCACATACCGTTTTTCACACCAATGAGGAAAATGGAAATCCTTTATTTGAGGGCAACAATGATTCTTTTTCGAATAGCAGATGTCCAAAGTATGCTATGACCTCTGCCCTGTTTATTTATCCCGTCTCGAAGATCTGGACGCCAAACGCCAACTCCGTAAAAATCGGCCCCTCCTACAACTACACTTATGACTAGTGGACAGCTTCACTGTGTCTCTTGCGTTCAAAACCAAATTTGCTTTTGCAAGTCACACTCGTGTCAATGCGTGTAAAGTTGGCCAACCTTAGTACCTATATAACTTTGTCAGGATGTCGCCGTCGACGGATACGTCTGGGAGGACATCGTCATCATCATGTATTTATCGTAGGGCATCAGTGTATTTAGAACCGTTAGATCTTCGAAAAGACAGTACGGGTTGCCAGGTTTTTGCACTTTTGGCACCGTCTAATCGTGAACGTCATTTCCCAGGTTCGCGTTCCTGTACCTAGGGGATATGCTGGCGTACTGTTCAGGCAACTCGTTCACGGAGGTGTTGCCGGTGCGGGGCGCGCACGCGTCGGCGCCCGCGTGCGGCATGCTCGCCGTGCGCGTGCGCGGGCTCCAAGTGCTGCGCGAGTGCCGGCAGATGACCAGCTGACGAAGGTTAGTTATTTAATCCCTTAATGAGTCGCGGGCTTGTTGGCGTTGGGTTTTGCTCGCAAATGGATTATCCCCTTTATAGTTTCGCAAGAGGTATCGTTTTCAGGATTAATGGGAGAACAAATTACCAAAACAGTTTTCAGGGTTTAGGTTTAGGCTAAAATGACGATCAGTGATACCGAGATACCATCCCCGCCATCTCTTGAACTTCTAATGGTGGGCTCTTCGACCCAGCAGAGGACCGCATACTTAGGTAAAATACGTGTATCGCTTTGCAGATGTCTATTGTGCTTTTGCACAAATTTCCTTTGCAGAACACAAATTTCTGGAAACGAACTATTGAAAACTTACAAACCTCTGAAAATAATGGAATAAATCACGAGCTCATTCAATTTACTCCCTTTTATTCAATTCTGGCAAATTAAAATCGGCCCTGTATGTATTATGTATTATGTAAAAGAGATGCGACAAAAATGTGGTTCATAAAATACTGTGTGTTGCTTAGTTTAAATACTTTAAATGTACTTTCAAAAGTTGCTCAAGTTACCCCAGTTAGCAAATGCATTCGTTGGCGCCTCGGAGGTGATTTATCTGTGAGAAGATCTCATTGCTACAATTTTATCCTAAAAATACACAATTATTGAATCAGAATTTTATTAAGATGTGTACGGACACAAATTTGATGTTCCATCATCACATCATCATCATATCAGCCGAAAGACGTCCACTGCTGGAGATAGGGCTTCCCCAAAGAGTGCCAATGTGAGTTCTTGGTTATATGTTTAATACAAGGGCATTTTGTTTAATGAATCGGGGATGATTTTGGTATTTATTTATTGGCCAACTTACACGTACAGCTGAACCAAAAATGCATGTTATAGGTTATACAGATACAGACTTGTTACTAGAATATATTGCTACAGTGCTTAAGGTACATCAATAGTGGCGGGGGAGATGGCCTCAAGATAGCGTGCTGCTGAGGCTAAGAATGTTGGGTCCGTCTGCGAGAACAGGTCTAAGGTGGCATCATTTAGTAAAATATGTTTAATAATATTCAGTGCCAGACAGGGGACTAGTGACTAGAGTCACTGTGCTGGTCTTGGGGGTTATAAACAGGGGTTTCAAGCGAGGACGAAGAGTACTTAAAAATAAAGTAAAAATTGTGGGACAATCTTACACAAATCGACCTAGTCCCAAACTAAGCAAAGCTTGTACTACGGGTACTAGACGAAGATATACATGCTTATATAGATAAATAGAAGAACAAATATTCGTGCTCATCACACAAATAAATGCCCTTACCGGTATTCGAACCCAGGAGCTCTTGCTTCGTAGGCAGGGCCACTACCAACTAGGCCAAATCGGTTGTCTACTTCTGCCTAAATACGTTGGTTCTCTTGAGGTAACCATGGATTCGTCACCAAGCCGCGGATTAGTCTAAAGATGTATTTTATAGACGCGAGCTTCATACGTTCTTCGAGGCTGATAAGTCAAAATTCCCAATACAAACGGCGTGGGGTACATGTAGGGATAGTAACCACGTATTTTCATGTACAAGTATCTGAAAAACTGCTTCTGGATCTTCCCTAATAGATAGAAGAGTGTATTTTTATATTTTGGATTCCAGATGATACAGTTACTCTCCATTAGGCTACGCGCAAACCAGTTAAACAGTAGTGAAATAACATAGTACTCGTACCTATGGAAAACAAATATTGACGGACAACGGACAACAAAACCAAGAGCCTTCCGCGACTTATTACATATCTGGACTATATTTTCAGTAAAAGCTATTTCATTGTAAAACATACGGTCGCGCATTGTTTTTAAATGAAGAGCCTGGCCATTTTATTTTATTATTTATTTATTTATTGTCCTTAATCATGTGCTAATTTGAACTATACATACAACATTCTAGGGAAACGGTGAGGAGGAAAATGCCATAAAATATTCCCCAAAACCCATCTTAACAATGACATCATTACGATCTGTCAAATCCTTCTCAGATCTAGTCAGTTAGATAAAACATTAACACCTAGTAAATCATTTAATCCACATAAAACACAATAACAAATAAAACTATAATAACTTAAGCTACTAGCTTAAGCCTAGTCAAAAAGTCCCCCACGAGTTGTCCCTGGCGCAAAGGTACCCATCACACTGGCCGCATTACCACGTTGAATGGCGATGGACAACCTTTGCACCAGGTACGAACCCGCGCGAGCGTCAGACCCCCTCTCCGTAATTCGTCGTCCCACCTCCCTAACGAAAGCAATAGCCTCCGACCCCCAGCACCTTGATGTGAATTTCCCTGAGCAATATTTGTATTGGTATTCCGTAAAAAGATTCGTTAACCAATGTTCGGAGAATCTATGCATCGCTAACGTCTAGTACCTATAAAATTGGAAGTAAGATATGTTGTCATCGGAGTTCACATCAGTAGTTGCTTGCAAAATGGCGTCCGCGTTGGTTGTTTGTGTTATTTCAGCCCTAGCGGCTCAAGGAGCCGTGTTGGATACTCAAGGTAAACTCTCCATACCTATTACAATACTTTTCAAACGACAGCTCCTTTTTATGAAATCGACTTGTACGGTAAGTTGTGATGTGCCGTTCCCGAGAATATTCCCGATTAGTTAGATAAATTGCTTGAGAGTACTCCATAATATTTGCCACACAAAATTTAATCCTTCGGAAATATTCTAGAGAACGGTACATCTCTACGTACTAGTTTTTGTCTTGTCTACAAAAAGCGTAAGTAGGAGTTGGGTGCGTCTTCGTAAACGAAATACTCAATAAATATTTTTCCAGCCAGTTCTGCCTTTAAGTAGTGTTCATCCAAATATTTAATTTTATTTCGAATCCCAAAATGTCTTATACTGAAACTGATAAGGATATATATTTTTGTCGGATTCCGTACCCAATGTCAACAGAACCCTATGATTAAGACTCCGATGTTTATCTGTTCGTCCGTCTGTCTGTCATATCACCTTTTTTATTTATTTTTCCTTTCGAATCATTTGTTACATATTTCATCATCAAACTGTATCTTTCTAGACACGCTACTCAGGAGAATTGTACGTAGTCCAGGCTGCGATAAGTGCTCAGAACACCCGCAGCCACCGCCACCTCCACCACCTCCACCATTTAGAAGGGGACCTCCACCTTCACTACCTAGACTTCAGTTTGGAAGTGCTTCTAGCCAAGCTAGCAGCTTCAAAGAGACCGACTTCTCGAGAAACCAGCATGTTGGAAAATCCCAACAGAACACTTTTAACTCTGGTTCTAGTGCCTCTGCACAAGCTGTGGCTGGCCAATATGACAAATCCCATAAAGATGGATTTTCAGGAAACCAACAACTTGGAGGTGTCCAGCAAAATGAAATCAACGCTCAATCTAGTGCTTCTGCACACGCTGTGAGTGGTATAGCTGGCAGCAGCCATGACAGTAAAAATGGATTCCCAAGGAACCAACAACATTTCGGAAATGGGGTTCAGAAGGGATTCAACGGCGGGTCTAGTGCTTCTGCACAGGCTGTGAGCGGTATTGGCGGAGGCTTTGACAAGCACAGCGCTAAATATGGTGCAGGAAAGCAGGATGGACACGGATTACAAAGGAATGGTTTAAATACTGGCTCCGCTGCCTCTGCAGAAACTGCTAGGGGTGTAGCTGGTAGTTACGATAAATTTGCACATAAAGAGGAATTCTCAGGAAAACAGCAAGCTCTTGAATTTCAACAAAATGGACAAGCTGTTGGTGGTGCCTTTGAAAATCTGAAGCAAGCTTCAAACCTTAAGGATGATAAGCAAGCATGCAGCTCTTGTGCCAAGGGTGGTTCTGCCGTGAGTAATGCGAAGAGCCATAGCGGATCAGCTACCGCTATAGCTGTTAACAATGGTTAAAGTTAAAAAGCATTTAATCAGTTCAATGAATTAAGGAAAATTTTATAATTATGCCATGACTAGGTTATTTATGAATGATGAATTTGTTACAGTAATAAATATTGTTAATTTGTTACATTATTAAAAATACTTATTCATTATCCTCTAGCCAAGGGCCTATTAAAATAAATCCTCATTTTCAATAGAATTTGTTTCATTGCAAATTGGAACAAATTGGCATTTGTTTTGTTTCGTTCGATGTCAAAACAAAACAAACTCTATTTCCCACTGTAGTTGGGCTCAATCCCCTTTTTTTTGTATGGTTAACTAAAGGTTGTCAATACAGATAGGAGGTATATAGGTCCTTGTACGGTCGAGGTCATAAATACGTTTACACTTTTGCACCTTATTGCCTTGTAATAAGGTGCAAAAGTGTAAACATATTTATGACCTCGACTGTACCACCTAGGTACCTACAATTATAAGTACGTTGTTACGATATACGAGTATACGTTACTAACGTAATAGACGTAGAATATCGACACATGATTTCTGGTTCCGCTCAAACATTTCATTCAGCAAGTGTCAAAAGTGTATATTTTCAAATCTTAAATATCCACCGGTAATTGATCGGAGTCTGCCCATGAAAAAAAAAAAACAATATAAATTAGCTTCTCAATTATCAAACAATCATTGAATTAACATGATCGTTAGGTGAACTAACACATCCATTTCCTATTTAACCAGAACATTATATTCTTGATCAATTCTTGAAATAGAAAATTCATTTTCAGAGAACTCCAATAACTCAAGAGCAACATCAACTCTCAAATGGACCTATAAATAATTGAATATGCGCTAACGCTAAAATCCGCACCACAATGATCGGTTTTATACCCCATAAATTCACGTATCAAAATAGTGAACCGGCTGAAACTCTTGCGCTTCAGTTATATTGCCGTGGCGGCCGGCGACGCACGCGCATCGGCCCGAAATACATCGATCGAGACCGTTTCGTAATTCCATTTCGTAACCTCGTAACCCTTTGAACCCCTCGTAACTAACCTCACACGCGAACATACTGTGCAGTGATAGTGTTAAACGTAAACTACAGAAACATCTACCTTTAATTTAAACTACAATACGCCTCGGCAATGTAAACAACATTCTTACGAGTTTGATGCAGTTCTGAATATTTGAATGTCAAATGGAAATAGAGTTTATTTATCTAGCGCATTTTGCACCTATCCCACTTCTGAAAACTTTTCGTCGATGAAAGTTTCGCTGATATCTATTTCAATAGGATAGTCGAATTGAATATTGACTTTTTAACTTTAGATTAATCGACCTATCAATCTGTGGACTGCATAGGCTAGGCGTCCTTGTCCCACTGGCGTGCCAGGACGCTTTTAGACCGGCCTACCCGGCCTGTCCTCCAACAAACTTTCTTCCAACCCCGACCAATCAAAAATAGACCTTCCGACCTCTCGATAAGATTGACGGCGACGCCCTACATAAGTTGGCGCCCTGTAATTCCGACAAGCTTTCACGCGAATCGGAACATAAGAGTTTCGACCTTATGGCTTTAGAAATAGGGATTGAGGATGTGAAATGATAAAGTTGTGATAGTGTAAACACACCGGAACGCGGACCTGATTGGTACGCCGTGCACTGACATTTGGCGATCACTTCTTTTAATTGATACATCGCTGTTCTAACTATTTTATTGGGTTGTTATGTATAAATATCACTTTTTTAGTTCATAATTGTCACTATCGTAATGACAAAAGTCATTATATTGAACAGGAAGATTAGTAACAGGTCACTATAACTATTCTGAACACTATACATCTCTAGTTTTCCATGACTGAAACTGGTTTTAGTGTTGATTAGAGGTAAATTAATTTGAATGATAAATTACGCAAATGTTTGGATTCTTTTGCTTCCCACTGGCATTATTTATTGCAATCTCCATCTTTTCTACTAGTTCAATGTTTCGTTATCGTGGTTATATTATTGATCGAGACACATGTTTCTACAGTAAAAAAAGGTATTGCTTTGTAGTTATTTCTACCATTCCGACGAACAGATACACCCAATGATGCACGGTAATTTCCACTGAAATGAATACCATAGCGAAATAAATTTTACGTTGACAGCTATATTAGACTTAGTAAATCTGCATCACTGATATAATATTGCCTTTCTATTTGCACTTGTTAGTGATTAATTCAACAAAATGCTGCATTCTTTTAAGATGTATCCTGTGCAGGAATGTACCCATTTCTTTTTGCCCTGCCGATTGAGAACCAATGTCTAGGTCAAACGCTCCACCAGAAGTCAATGCTTTGGCCAATACTGATACTGCTGCTGCCTAACCAGGGGAATGCTAATCTTCTGGCAGCATTTATTCGCCAGCTCACAGAGTCATCTTTTGCTTCTGTAGCCTTTTCTAGAGAAGTTTCTCCTGACAAACTTTCCACTATGTCCTGGAAACGGTATCCTGTCGCAATCATCAAATTTCATTTCCCAACTGTATTTATTGTTTGTCCGAATTTTCATTTCGGCAAAAAGTCAATTATCTCGAAAACCCAAAAGCTTTTCATTTTTTTATATACTTATCGCAAAGAACCCGTAAGGTTAGGTTAGGTGGGTTTTATAATAATCCTGAAATGTCATGGCCTCAGAGAAAAAGCTCTTAGGACAAATAAAATTTGGACAAATGATACAGTTGGAAAACCATTTGTAGTGATTCAGATAGGTAACCCTCACTAATAAAATATAAGTATTATAAGTGTACCTATTTGCCTCAAGGGACGATAGGTCTGATTAACAAGCATTATACTATTCCAACATCAATGAACTTCCAGCCACAACAACTATTTTTACGCCCCATTCAGATTCCCGAGACTAAACCGTTGGTACAAAACATCTGTTTATTTACAAAACGTATTGCCTCTTGGGATCGGCCGATTTATAATTATTACCTAGCATGTCTAAAAATGTTTACTTTAAAATTATCACACTAATGCGAAAAACAACACTTTAAATAAGTGTTGTGTACAAATATTAGCTTCTTTTCAATTTTTTGTACTAAAGTTTTTTTGTATTTTAATAATACTTACGTTAGATTAGTTTTTAAATGCAGAAATTCATATGTACGAATACAAAAGTGCTTTTATTTTCCTAACCGACTTGAAAAAAGGAGGAGAAAGTTCTCAATTTGTTTGTATTGTTTTAATGTGTTTTACCTCAAAACTTCGTAATTTATGATTCGTACATTTTTTCATTTTATTTGAAAGTATATATATATGCATCCAGATTGGTCCCATTGCTATCAAAACCAGTTGGTTGACGGGAACCATCAGGAATTAAGAATTTCGGTATTTTATTTTATACATTGTGTAAACCCGGAAATCACAAATTTGGTGAAGTGGCAGAGATGATGAAGACCACAGACGACATAAGTCGTATAAAAATAAGTCATAGATAAATACCCTTATCACGAAACAAATTATTTCATTAAATATTTTTTGTTTTCGTGTTTTTTGTTATCCTGTCGGGGGCTACAGACGAAGATGGTTTATTTTTTCCATTATATTCTTTCTCTGTATCATATCGATCAAGTCATAGATATATCAATATCTGCATTGCATAGAAATAGCAACTGATGAAGTGCGAAAGGTGAGTCTCATCCATGAGGAATCGACGGACGGAGCTCTGCTATTTGGGATTTTTACGGATACGATAGTTGAAACCAGTTTTTCAATTGATGCCGGGTCCTGTGGGTTTTGAGGAACCTCGACGGGGCTGGTCTCTACTAAACTGGATCAGGAAATCGGAAATTGCGCATCTCTTTGGTGCAGATGGGGATGGTCCGAGTCAGCGGAGCAGTGTGGCTGTCCAGAGCAGACGATACACCATATCATCTTTGAGTGTCCCTTCACCAAATTTAGCGGGAATACGGCTGATTTTAAGATTTTTTCGACGGTTGCAGTTGCTTACCTTTAATCTAACATCATGTCAATTTTAGTAGAGAAAATTGTATGCTATACTGTCCACGGATTTTACCTCTGGCCCGCTTCACGAAGCCACAGAGTTGTTAATTTGTAGGCCACTGATATAAGCTTTACAATGGCGACTTTTTGCGTTAAAAGGATTTCTCATTCAATTATATTTGTGTAATTTAACATTTTATGAGAGGTTTCAAAGGGTTTAAATGCAGCAATCGGTACACCAAGGACGATTCAGATTCTGCAAATAACGTCATGATTCATTTCGCAGCCGGTATCGGCCCACCGTCTGACATTTTCCCCTGCCACTGCCACCGCTGACTGAGTGACTGTCACTTCAAATAAAACTACTTTGTCTTCGTTAATTGCTACTGCATCAATTGATTCTAGGTTACACTTGTGTGACTAAGAAAATTAGGCTTTGTTGGCAAAATTTCTTTATTGTACATTTTTAATTACTTATTCTTTTATTTATATTCTTATTAGAATGAACATTATTACATGGGTAATTTTCTTTATATCTATTATTATCGAAATGCTTCTCGCAACGAAAAATCTGTTGCATCACTTTATTTTTTCTTCTGTAGTCCGCAACGCTCTTGACTAATGTGTTCATTGATTGATAGCTATTTGTAATCTTTAAATCAATACATTATGTTTATACAATTCCCACTCGTCTGCTTATTGAAGAAATACGCACATCCGTTTAGTATTTTCAGAATAACGTAGGTGGGACTAATTATAGTGACAACTATTTCAAGTCCATGCATTTCTGTGACTTGGCTTTCGTCATGTTGTTTATTTGTTTAAGAAAGTTATTTTCATTGTAGTCCATACTCGTCAAAAACTATAAGACAAACATCAGTAAATGCACACCTTAATTTCCCAAAAAGTGTACACAGAGCCCGTCTTGCATTTTTTTCAATGCCACTTTGATTGTAAGCTAAGTTTAAAGCTGGACATTGCAGTGATATGCTGCAAGCGCATCGCCCACAACACACCTCACTCTATTCCTTTACCCAACTTAACGACACCCAGGGCAAAAGTTTTCATTGATGAAAATCTTATCTTTGGTTCTGTCACAACTACATTCATACGAGTATATGTGTAGATCGGGAATGTCGACTTCACATTGAAATATTATTTTATTTATTTATTTGAGTCAGGCAAAAAGGCCCATATTTACAAATACCATACAGACTAACATACATAACAATATACAAAACTTATAACATAACACAAAAACACGTTAAGACGGCGACGCGCGGCGCAAGTTCTGGGTGTCAAATAACCGGCCTCGAAATCGCCGGAAAACTACACCCTTCGGCCAGATCTCCTCCTTCATGAAGGTCCACAGCTTTTCAGTTGGTACTCTCACCACAAATGAATTCAAATCAAAAAATTGAATCAAAGCTTACTCACCTTCAACACATTCATTTACATAATGAAATGGCATCAAGTTCACTGGGACACCTGGGGAACATCTCTTTTACGTTAGGCACATTAATGCTACATTAGTCACAAACGTAACTGTCAAAGAGAATAATATAAAGGTGTTTATACATCATAGTGTGCCAAAAGCGATTAGTAAGATGGGGACGGGAGTTGAATTGATTATGTAATGTGTTTACAATAGTACTTCTTCTTTTTTTTTTGTGGCGTTCTGATTTACAATAGTAGAGGTAATGTGGTAAACAATAATATTTCTGGAGATACCATAGACTAACCACTGGTGTGACACAACGGTGAGGACTCTTTGGCCAACAATTTGCTTAGTTTGATTCTACGGTGCAATGAATATCTAATAATTTTCTACTGAATGGCAAATGTAAACGTTTTCTAAGCTATTAAGAAGTCTGTGATAAGGAACTTTTCGTAAAATTGATTAGCTAATCTTTTAAGTAGAGATCAACCTGCGAATTAAACGAACATAGAGAAAAAGCTTTAATTAGTTGTCTAGACGGGTAATGAAATGAAAAAATATATGAAATTTAGAAAAACATATGGATAAGGTTGCTTCTAGGATGTAGTTTTATATTTCACTTGCTACATAGGTAGGTAGGTAATGGAGATATATAAAAAAAAATGTCAAGTCATTCCCTTAATCATGAAAGGTTGATCATGGTCACAATTACAATATAAGCCTTTGCGAATTGGCATTTTTCACCATTCCAAAATTAATTTTACAGCAGGAAGTCTCATTAATCTAATTGGAATCTCTTCTAAAGCCAACTAGCACCCCCGGTATTAAATCATCACAGCAGTAAATGGGTGACGCAGATCATTGAAATACTCGTCTCTTGCCATAAAACTGTCCCGGTTCTAACCTTGTCCGGAATCTAGCTCATTTCGTCTACATTCTTTGGATCGTTAGCCTGCTTTTTTATCAGTCTTTGGAAATAAAGTTTTTCGGTGGTTTTGTTTGTATTTTTGAACGGGTACAGTGGAAATCTCTTTTGATCCGTTCCTCGACGGTACGAGGTACAATTATAAAAGTCTAAATTGGCTCAGGTTTTCGACCAATAACGATGAAGGGATTTAACCCATGTTATGCTTAGACTAATAATTTAGTTTATGAAACCAATTCCAAATTCAAATATCGAATGAATTTTTTGTGAACATTCTACATAAATTTTAATGATGCATATTTGCCATCAGAAATTCCCAATGCCCTAAGATTAAGAAGTGGGTTTAGTATCTGTTCTTTTTGAATCACTGCTTGTTGCTATCAAAAAATCAACTGCTTTCGAGTCGAAATTTGTACTGCTCTCCGGAAACGTCATCACTGTTCCTCCATCTGACTCATCGGACATTCAATTTGGCAAATACCTGAATCACCTGCACATACTTAATCCCTCGAGAATAATGCGCTCTGGGCGGCTAGCGCAGGAATGTGTGGCGCAAGCGTCTGTCATCGCTGCCAACGGATGCATGCCAAGTAGCTTGAACTTGCGGGATTCACAGCCAATTGGTGGAATCAGGATTGATTGCGTCAACCAGTCAAGGTCGTTTCAGGAATGGTTTTAGTTTATCGTTTTTATCGTAAACTAATTTTGTGCCTGCCATGCGCATAAGTGCCTACACCAAATATTGGAATTAGGTGCCGAAGCGAGATACTGTTATGACTTGGTCTATCACCCGTTTTCGGTTCGACGTTGACTCTTGGGACACGTTGTGTGGTACAGAAACTGTCCTTAAATTTACTTGGTAGGTACATACGCCAACACTGTTAACTGACCATCCTTTATTTATATAGAACCTTATTACAATGCACATAAAGTGCTCGGATCGTCAGTTAGCTGTGTTGTCGATAGTACTCGATCCTGCTGCCCATACTAGCAATTTAAGTATTTCTGCTGTGAGGCGCGTATGTTGCGTATTGTTTACTTGCTGACAAAGCTTTTAAAATTAAGACTCCCCGATATTTTCAGATATCGCAGAAATAAAATTACAACACGCTACGCAAGTTTCCTATAACACACTTCCTAAAATATACCAACGAAACGATATAAAACGAACATTACAGTGCCGAGTGAGAGTGGACAAAACTGTCAGTGTGGTGACGATATAAACAATAATTTGTGAATAGGTAGTGATATAAAAACACACAAAATGGACACAGAACACGACACAGATATCATGTCGAAAGAAGCACTAGGTCAGTTTATTCAGTAAGATGAACAATGATAGTGCACTGTTGATAACATTATGTTCGCTTCGATGTACATATTACATTTGTTCGTGTATTGCTACTGATTTGAGAAATCATATAATTTTTCTTTCATTGTTACTTTCTTTAAAATATCGTGGACGGTAATCTTGTGACCTTTGATCCTTATTAGAGGTATAATTCAGATATACTAGATTTTTCCATTTGAAACCTTGTTGTACGACAGTGAAATACTTTTTTTTGTTATAGTCTTACAGTGGCTCATTCCATGAAGCTACTGAACTTTCTTACAAGTCTGCATGGCTATCACAAGACGGCGTGCGAGCTCTTGATTTTTTTCGCGCCGTCTTATGATAGCCGTGCTGGCAACACTGACGCGCTTGACCGATAACGACTCTCTAGCTCTCTCGCACTATCCATCTCTTTCTAAGTTTTCTAATAAGAGAGAGACAGCTTTAGAGAGCTCGCAAGCCTTCTTGTGCTAACCGTGATGCCCATTTGACCAGTGTTGCAAATGTAGACTTATAAAATTGTAACTTGTAGCTTCGTGTGTCGATATTGTGAAATACTTTTATTAATGTTTTCCAAATTTAGTTGTCGGCTTTTATTATTTATGAAAAATTATTTGACACCAATCAGTACCCGCCTTCATCTGTACTTAACATTATATTATTGTTCATCTTAAGCAGATTGGTTGTTGGCTTTACTTAGCGCAAAATTTATGGAAAAAATATTGATGTTGTCTCGAGACGCTGACCGTAACTCTTACACTTCCTCTATATTGACTGCTTTAACACTGTTTACAATATGTTTTAGATTTATCTTTTCACTTATTGTTTTATGTTGAGCTTGCCAATTTTCAAAGGTTACAAGACAACTTTTGGAAATGATCGTTATGATAAATTTTGTAATTTTGTTTGTGGTTTTTTTTTAATAATTTTGTTATCACTGAATTTAAACTGTCTACTTTTCAATTAACAATTTTTAATAACTTTTTATTAAAATGTTTTCTTAGGACAAGCAAATGATGACAGATCAATAATATTAATACTTACAACGGCTTATTGCTTGATATTTAATTAAATGTCTGATTCAAATGTGTCTGAGCAAAATAATGAATTTGCATGCATTATGTTATTTAAAATTGTTTTTATAGTACCTAACACTCATAACAGTAAATAGAGTTAATATGAACATGTCACAAATAACAAGATCTAAACACATTATCTAAAATCTATTTCTAACCGATCAACAGAAAATCAACTTAACATTACCCTCAGCCTGTTTCCAACTGTACAAACGTTCTCCAATATCTATAAAGACTACCTTTAAAAAAGATCTACTAATGCCTGCTACACACGACAACGATTTATCGTAGCGATTTGACTGCGCAGTCCGTTTGTGCAGTTTTATCGATCGTATGTATGACAAATCGTAACGATAATCTGCAACGATTTCTCATACACACGATCGATAAAACTGCACAAACGGACTGCGCAGTAAAATCGCTACGATAAATCATTGTCATGTGTAGCAGGCATAATGCGTCTTAAGGTAGAATCAGACGGTTCACTTTTCTTTCATTTTCTTGTTTCATTTTGCATCTTTCACTCAAAGTGACATGTCTAAACGAAAAGTGAAACAAAACATCAAAGAAAAATAGTGAACATTCATTCAAGTGAACCGTCTGAATCTACCTTTATGTCAGTAACAATAAATACTGTGTCTAGATGTTTTTGAAAGGTTGTCTGTATAGATATGGGAGAACTTGACTGTACTTACACGCTTATCTAACTAAAGTAAATCAAACCATAAACAACGGGAGTAATTTAACTGACAGCAGTACTCACATCTAGCTGTTTTTCTCACCACACATAACCTAATCTAAAGCCGTTATTATACTACGTGCTATTCAGGGCTTGATAGCGAAACCAAAACACTTTGCAACGCAATTAACCACATTTTAATCACACCAGCTCGATTCAATAAAATGGTAATCCTAAGACAGTGCTCCTACTAAAACCTAACGGTGTTATCCATGCGGGGTACGCTAACCTAACGTTGTTAACCGTAACAGGTACGCTAACCTAATAGTATTAACCGTGCGGGGTACGCTCAGCTAATGATCCTCACCGTGCGTACGCTAACCTAATGATCCTAACCGTGCGTAACCTAACCCACCGGTGTTAAGTGAGGGTGCGTGTACGCAGAGTTCGGGGAGTGGGTGAGCCGGGTGGCGGTGCCGGCGCTGCTGCGAGGCCGCAGACGGCTCAGCGAGCGGTGGGCGCGGGCGAGGACGCTGCAAGACAAAATGGACGTGAGTACTACTTTTATTGGATGTTCTATAAGAGTAAAAGTTTTAGTAGACGCCACGCCGCTTCGATTTTCTCGGCGCCAAATGGATGGACGTAATATTTGGACTACATTCACGGGCGCGTCACGTTGCTGTCGCTTGCTCGTGGTCATGTGTTGTTCCGACATTCACTAGCGGGTCATTGTCTCGGCTAGGAATGGATGAGTCCAAATGGATGGATATTGATGTTCTAACATTAAAATTTGACATTCACGACCGTTCTAATCGGATGGCGCGCTACCGCTAGCGCGTTATAATCATAAGCATAATAATTTATTGATAAAATTAAGTACATGTCAAATAACCAACGAACGACGGAGGGTACCGTAAACCGGGGTTACTTTGATTTGCGGGTCGACTTTGATAACAACTTCCATCCACTACTAAAATACTTGTATTAAAGAGTTTAAAAGCACCTTAGTAGTTTCTTTCGCATTATTGGCAACACTGGTAGTTGCTTCGTCACATAGTCAACTAGTACGTGCGTAGTGCAATTATTTCATGGAGAAAAAAAATGTTAACGGCAAGGACACTTTTTCTCTTCATTATCATGGCTAAAAAACTTCGACCGTACATATGTCAAGAATAAATTTGTTCGGTATCTTATGTTAGTCACTGGTTAGTAGTGAGTTAGAAAAAAAAATCCTCAATCCTAAAACCCAAAACTGCACCCGTAGCCGGGGAATCCATGGGTAAGGGTGTCTTTGATCACCTATATGTGGTGAAATTGACCTAACGATTAAGCCTCAGGAATTCGTTTTCTGGCGCTTTTTGCTATTCATATGAATTATAACTTAGTGTATATGGTTTTTTAACAATACCATAATATGACAAGAGAAAGATTGAGTCACGTAATTATAAATATTACCTTGAAAAATCCTTGAAAAAACCTTGAAAAAAGGCTGATTATGTCTGTGATCAAAAGGTATTAAAAGGTAAAGGTACTTTTATACCTGTATAAGTAAAGTTCTTACGTTTTTTCTAATAAATAATTTAATAAATCTTTTGAAATTATCAATTTGTATCATTTGGTAAGTTATCAAAGTCACCCCACACTCTAAAAATATAAATAACTGAAAAAGTACTGGTTCGATTTTTTTTTTTTTTACGAGGTATTTAGCGGGTATACTTTACATTGGCAGTGAAAAAAGTAGGGGTTTTAAAGTAACCCCATTCTCAATGTAACTTTGATCGCGTTGTTTTTATTTTTTTCTGTGAAAAATATAAGTCCATATTTTTTTTTATTTGGCAGGCCTAAAGAAGAGAAAAAACCGATTATAATATTTTAATTGTATGTTTTTACGTATAATAGGATCGTCAAAGAAGGCTGTCAAAGTCTAAAATTGATAAAGTAACCCCGGTTTACGGTACTCGGCGGGTAGCGGCCTGCCGATGTCGTGCTCCTGCGTTGTCTACATTTAGCCGTGAACGAATTGTTATTGCATTTCAATGAATGAATGAATGAATGAATGATTTATTTGAAAAACACAACCACATTACATACAAACTGCTTAAAACTGAAAAAAAAAAAAAATAAGTACAATGTTGAGGGTAGTCTCAAAAAGGAGTCCACTCAGCATGTGTCGGAGCATGGGGACCCACGACGCTGATTTTCAGTGAATCCACTTTACAAAAATAACAAATATAACATAACACAAATAACACAACACTAATAAGGGCAGATCTAAATAGAAACTGCAGTGTAGATACAGCTTGATTTTAATAAACAGGATAAATACATAATGGTAAAAAATAAAAATAAAAATGAATAAGTAAGAGGTATAGAATATAATATATAAAAGTAGGTTTCATCGGCTAGACAGAAGACGTTTGTTCCTTTAGCAGGTGGAGTTTCAATTTGTTTTTAAAAGTGGCCAGTGAACTTGTATTTGTTATTGGCGGTGGAAGATTGTTCCACCATCGCGTGGCAGCGTACTTGAAGCTACCACGGAAGTTAGCCGACGTGTGTCGCGGGCCGATGAGGCGGGGGGCTTGTCTTACGAGTACATGCCTACGGGAAAATATTAATCTTTCGTACAGGTACGAGGGTTGTTTACTCAGTATTATACCAAATAGCAAAGTAGCGAAATGTAGTTTCCTTCGAGCTTCCATTTTGAGAAGACTGCCATTGTTTAAGAATGGTGTAACATGAGCTCTGGGTGGAACTGGGAAACAGAACCTGGCACAGGCATTTTGAAGTCTTTGCAGTTGCGTTTTTGTCCGCGATAGCAGACACTCTCCAATGACCGTATCAGCATAGTTGAGCTTTGATAGGATTAGCGTCTCACAGAGCTTGATACGTATGTGTTTGCTCAAGTATTCACGGATCCTATACAAAACTGTGAGGCGGTAAAAGCAATTACGGACACTTTCTAGAACGTGGTTTTCAAAGTGCAGTCTTTCGTCCATACGCACTCCTAGATTTCTTGCTTCGGTAACCCGAACAATGCTTTCGTCTAGAATGCGGACTTGTGGGTTACGAGATACAGTCTTTACTATTTGGTGTTTCGTTCCTAATACCATAAATTTGGATTTTAAGGGATTCATAACTAGGCTGTTTTTCTTAGACCAGTTTGCTATCCGACTGAGATCATGATTTAATTCAGCGACGCCTGAATTAACGTGTTCAGGCTTAAACGAGATATGTATTTGCAAGTCATTTAATAAAATACCAGTATTATGGAAGTACCTAGCTATTATTTTGGTGTGGGTGCTTACAATTTTACATGCCTTTGCTTTAAGCCCTATTTTTTCAATATTATACCTACAATGTATGCTTATGCTAAAAGTTAAAAAAAATGGTCTAATAATCCAATTTAAGCAAAAGTTTTTTGTAAAAAAGTACCTCTTAAAATGGGTTTATATTTCCTAATAAAACTGTACCTACCTCTAAGAATGTATTTTTTTTGAGTTAATCACGGATACGTTGACCCAGCCAGAACTGCGTATATAATGTTCCAAGCCAACACATCATTCGGTAACCTTCTGAAATTACAGAGCTGTCAAAAAATAATGTATTCGATTTTTTTCAGCCCAAATCACGTGGTGGCTGCCAAATTTTGCGCGTTAATTCTGTCAATGATACTGCAAACATTGGTGAATATAACATTTTGATACAATATAACAGTTAAACAGAAGACAGTTAAATAGAGAATGATAACTCTGTAGTAACTGGCATAAAACTGAATTTAGAGCAACGCAGTGACGGAGATTTTATATTTCAAATATGTTTCGATATGTCAAGACGGCAATAAAATTGAAACTAACTTCATGACATTAGGTTAAGTGAACAGGCGGGCCAACGAAGTGGTTTCAGCTTAGGCCACAGTCTTGCGTATATCTGTATGTCCCACTGTCCCACTGGTCTCCACAGACCCCGCATCATGGTCGGCCTTATCACGCGATATGTGACAAGATAGGAGCGTCGTCTCGTTTATCGAACGGTGTCAGCCAGTGACGGACGCTCTATCCTGTCACTTATCGTGTGATAAGGCCGACCATGATACGGGGTCTGGTCGCATTTCTGAACCGATTATCGTGAAATTTTGTGATCACGTTCTTTGACTTACATATACACGATGATTTTTAATCCGAGATCAGGAGTGGAAAATTATTGATAAAACAGCCAAAAAGGATTTCAATGGATGAGGTCTCATGCAATTAAATCACTGTTTAGTTGGACCCAACCGATTCTCGTGAAATTTTAAGCAGGTTTGTTACCCAAGTAGCACACTAGCGGTATAAGCAGACATTATATCGCTTAAAGGTGGTACAACAGCGGTTTAATAGAGTTTGTATACTCCTTAAGCTGTATATAAGGGATATAAATAACTTCAAAAAGGCTAAGGTGGTATAATCGCGATACAATAGTCAAAGTAACGGCTTTGACGGTATAAGAGAGTATTACAGCGCTTTTGTACCTGCATCAGTTGCATGAGAGAGGTATAAGGATCCCATATAACTCTATAAGATCTATAAGAGAGGAAGAGAAGGTTAAAGCGATACAACAGAGTTATAAGCCTGCGTTATATCACTTAAAGAGTTACAAGAGTGTAATATGTAGGTTAAAGCGGTACAATAGAGATATTGAGATCCTTTTTACCACCTTTACCGTAGTAGAGTATTATAACTCCTTAATATCTCTTAAAGGGGTATATCTGGGAATAATGACGCCTATTTAGAACTTTAGCCTACATTATTCTCTCTTATACGAGTAAAGCTCCTAAGGCTCTACAATAGCGATTACTATCGCTATAGTAAATCCTTAGGCTCTACAATAGCGATTACTATCGCTATACTACCGCTAATACAGTTAGAGTAGCGATATTAGATGCTTAAAGCAGTTACTATCGCTATAGTAGATCCTTAGGCTTTACAAAAGCGATTACTATCGCTATACTACCGCTAACACAGTTATAGTAGCGAAAGTAGATGCTTTAAGCAGTTCTAACAAGTCGCCATTGCTATATTGATGAAATTTGTATTCATGTAGATTTCATATATTACTTTTCTTATATAATACACTATAATTTCCAACATAAACACTTTGAATTTGCATATAATGGATTTACAAAATTATCATAAGGCTCTAACTGACATGTGTGAACCATTTCAAGATTACGTTTAATTTTACAATACCTACAGTTCAATATATTTTTACAATGCCGATTTCACGATTTCGAGGGGCGCGTGAGAAATATAACTAGATTACGGTATACTTTGACATTAAACTGATGTTCGCACAAATAATTCAAGTAATCAAGTAAAAAAACCATACTTACTTTAGGACTGCTATATCATTATTTTTTATTCACCATGCGCACATCACAACTATGACACCGCACACTTTGTAGAATGTTTTTACATCTTTATTATATACAATTTAGGATGTTTATATCACTAATTTCAAGTCAATAAGAGTTAGAATTTTTTTTAAGTTGCATATTGGAGTGACAGTGCCGTTAAAAATCGCTTAAACCACTATAAGAGGGGCATAGAGGTGTCTTATTACTCTTATTCTTATTTTAGCTCTTACAACCGCTCTTCACGCGCCATTTTATATCTATTTAGGTGCTCTCTAACTCTGTTGTAGCGCTGTTGTATCGCTTAAGCTCGTATTAAAGCGACTCTAGCAATATATGACGCTTAAGCCTGTATAAGCTGGGCCCTTTTTAGGGGTATAATAGCGATATAGAACTTCTATATCGCTATTGTAGCGCTTGCTTCTGCAGGCTTAGCCGTTACAAACAGCCCTTATACCGATCTTTTAGCGCTTATTATAACTCTTGTGTGCTACTTGGGTAATCACTACATACATAGTATAAAACAAAGTCGCTTCCCGCTGGCTGTCCCTACGTATGCTTAGATCTTTAATTAAATATAAATATTAGGGGACAATCTTACACAAATCGACCTAGTCCCATAGTAAGCTCATTAAGGCTTGTGTTATGGGTACTAGACGACGATATATATAATAGATATAAATACTTAAATACATAGAAAACTTCCATGACTCAGAAACAAATATCCATGCTCATCACACAAATATTTTCCCTTACCGGGATTCGAACCCAGCATTGAATTAAAACTACGCAACGGATTTTGATGCAGTTTTTTTTAATAGATAGAGTGATTCAAGAGGACGGTTTATATGTATAATATAGTACCCGTGCGAAGCCGGGGCGGGTCGCTAGTTAAGTATATAGGTAGGTGGTTTTTTTGTCCAGTCATTTCTGGTCTGGACTTTCACAGCTCACAGATACAATGTTTCATTTCAAACATTTGCTGGTTGCAGTATAGCAATTAACTAAAATATATATACATACCAACGCTCCAGCTGAGGAACAAACTCTACGTCGCGAGAAAGGAGTGCACCGGTTTTTAAAGAATCGTCAACGCGCATGTCTTCCATAGGCTACGGTAACCGGATACCAGTAGAGGGCGTAGCATGGTTGCAGTTTTATCACTAAACAAATTATCGCTGTGGATAACACGCAGGGATCGGAACCGGTTTTCTGCAAAAACCTCGAAATAACCACATACATATCTCGAACTATTTTATACTTCATATGTAGAACTCAGATGTGTTTTGAGGTAACGACTGCGTATTATTAGATTGCTCAATTAGAAATGAAATAATTAACAAAGAACGGAAAAATAACGTTATCGTTCCCATACAGAAAATACCGGTTACCGATCCCTGATAACACGTTTTGACAAGTATGCGAGTGCGAGAGTGACGACGGCTGTCTTAGGGCCGGTTAAGACATTGATTAATGATTAGTGCGAGTCCATACAATAGCTGCTCGCACTTGCAGCAAATGTATGAACTCGCACTAATCAATGTGTAAACCGGCCCTTATCCACAAGGATAAGCTTAATATGGCAACCATGCTACGTTACGTCCGTAGGTAGACGGTGACACCGGCGTGTTATATAAAAAACCGGCCAAGTGCGAGTCGGACTCGCGCACGAAGGGTTCCGTACCATTATAATAATAATAATATATTCTTTATTGCACCACAACATAAGAAAAGCATGTCATGCATTATCTATAAAAACAGTAAAAAAAAAAGTTTGTTGTATGGGAGGTCCCCTTAAATATTTATTTTATTTTGTTTTTAGTATTTGTTGTTATAGCGGCAACAGAAATACATAATTTGTGAAAATTTGAACTGTCTAGCTATCGCGGTTCTTGAGATACAGCCTGAAAAAAAAACGTTTGTTGTATGGGGGCCCCTCTAAAATATTTATTTTATTTTGTTTTTAGTATTTGTTGTTATAGCGGCAACATAAATACATAATCTGTGAAAATTTCAACTGTCTAGTTATCGCGGTTCTTGAGATACAGCCTGGCGACAGACAAAACGGCAAAAATTCACGTTTGTTGTATGGGAGCCCCCCTTAAATATTTATTTTATTGTGTTTTTAGTATTTGTTGTTATAGCGGCAACAGAAATACATCATCTGTGAAAATTTCAACTGTCTAGCTATCGCGGTTCTTCAGATACAGCCTGATGACAGACAGACAGACGGACAGCGAAGTCTTAGTAATATGGTCCCGTTCTTACCCTTTGGGTACGGAACCCTAAAAACAATCTGCTAAACACCGCGGTTTTGATTCTGGCCTCAATCTGGTTCAAAACATTCGCATCCCTATCGCTTTGCAACCTGTATTGCGAGCTCATTCTAACACGTTAGCTCCACTCGCGTGGAAGCGAGCGCGTGAAACACATTATTATTCTTCTTTTTTTTCGTGTCTAAGTTCCTCAAATAAGAGATCTTACCCAATGTACAGTGTGGACAGAGCTACTCGTATAACCACGAACTTCAAAAGTCGAAGTTCGGGTATTTCCATCTCTATCGCACTCACATCACATCACTCGGGTGACAGGGATGCATGTATACGAACTTTGAACGAGTTTCGATCTTGTTGGTAGCAGCTCTGCACGTCTAGCACACGACGGCCGCGACATCCTCTCGATTTTTGTCGCACTATACCTCTTGTTCTAAGTGGTCTAATAAGTGAGAGACGGATAGTGCGAGAAAAATCGAGAGAGCTCGCGCGCCGTCGCGTGCTAGCCGTGCTGGCCAGTCAAGTCTCTCAGCTCAGCCCCACTATTCTGTAACTAGTTTTAAGCTCACCTCAACGCTCACCCACGAATATATCTTGACACCACGATGCGTAGTAACTAAGCGTAGGTAGAGGTCTAGTTTCGTGACGAGTGACCAGCGGGGTGAGCCGCATGAGCGCGCAGCGAATAACAGCTCCGGTCGTGTTCCAAGCAAGAGTGTGGATTTGGGGCACGCCATCAGATACGAAACACATTGAATATCAATTAGGATGTCAATTTGTAAAGCATTGGACACCGTGTTTTGTTGTTACGAGTTTGTATGACGCCATTTCGAGTGTGAGTTGCTAGTGAACAAGGAAGCTTTGATCATTTTTCTTAAAAAGTTTGGTAAAGCCACCTATGGTCAAAGTGTTCGTATGTCCATGGAAAAAGGCATACCTATCACGTGAACTTTACTGTAGGTTCGTAGGTACAAATTACCTTTCGTGGTTCGTAAGACGGCCAATAATATGACGAAAGAGGACATTGGTCCTTGAAAATGGTGATTAATTTATTTATTTAAACTTTATTGCACAACACAAGACAAAGTAGAAATGGCGGACTTAATGCCTTAAGGCATTAAGACATTTAGGGCGATCCTTTTATTTGAAATCATTGACTCACGACAATAAGTAAAACACAAAGTAGCTACGGATAATTTATTATTTCTCGCCCGTCGTCGCTACAACATTGACTGCCAAACTAAATTACATTGGATTTATTCTTAGTGTGGTTAATAATAGATCCGTTGGAAGTTTTTAAATTCACGCCATCTAGCGGCGATATCCAGAACTCCTTGGTGAGCTAGCGGGGAAGACGCCGCGTGGATACAGATGTAAATTGAGTTTTGGGTGGAGTTCGAGATAGTTTCGACAGATGGCAGTAACGACTCGATTGGATTATAAAATGGCATATTGCCTTTTTCCATGGACATACGAACACTTCGACCTTAGGTAGCTTTACCAAACTTTTTAATAACAAGTGAAATTAAAAGATATTTCAAAAACCCCAACTGCTTTTTACAAATTTTATTGCCTATGTCACTCCCACGATTAAGAGGAATCCAACGACACCTCATATGTCGAAATCCGTCAAACGGTTTAGGCTGCAGGGCGTGCCAAAGAATAAGGTCACATACATACATACGCTCGAAAAACAAAACCCTCCTTCGGCAGTCGTCAGTAAAAAGTTTGGCAATTTAACGCCGGTTTGCCCACGGAAAAGTTTGAATCTATACTTACCACTGGTGTGTGTTGACGACCACATTTCTATAAAAATACCATTCATAGACATTCTGTGGTATTCCGAGCTTATTGTCTGTAGTGTCTGCCAGTCTTCGGCAGAAGTAGCGTGCTGTTGGGGACTTTATGTTCACGCAGTTGTAAAAGGGTTTCCTGACAATATCTTTTACCTTCCTTATTCCAACTTGATACCCTCTGGTTTACTCGTGGATTTCACGTATGATCCTCATCTACATATCATTACACTATAAACTTAAGAGCCGAGCTCTTCCAGGGGAGTAATCGCCATTCCGTGCTTCTCACTGACACTGTTTTGAGCTCCTGATGACATTACATTAACTTTGTCTTTAGCTTCAATCATAAACGTAGCCTTGGTCTTCCCTTGCCTCTCTTTCCTTCTCTTAAGTTTGTATGTAGTTGTCATGTCGTATTGACGCTGGAGACTCTTTACATCTCTTTATTATAGAATAAGTTCATTGTTATATAACCCGGACACTATACATATCTCGACAAATGTGTGCCCAGGTATTGTTCATGCTATCATTGTTGCTATACAATCATGTCTTTTAATGATACCATTGTTAATCAATTGTATTTGTTAGCTCTGAATGTAAAAGAGCCCTTGAGGCCTACTTGCAGAATAAATATTCGGATTTTGAATAGTTTTTAGCAAACATCTCTTTTCTCCTATCAAATTGAAAACCTCTCCTTTCTGATCTACCTACTATGCCACTGCCACTAAAATGTTCCAGCGAATTTGTCGCTATGATTAAACCAGTTTTCGCGTAAAACTGGAAATCGGAGCGGACATTAATTCCCAGCTTTCCGTTGCTAATGCAGACTTATGTTTCCTGCCTGGAAGTTTATTTACTGCTCGTGAACAAAATGAGAATTTACCGTAACACTAGTTTTGCTGACTTTATGGGAGCAAAGCGTGAAATTAATAGGCGCCGTTGACACAATATTTACTGGTTCTAGACTGAAACTTCGAGAATAATTTACTTTTATAATAAAATTTTAACAGACTTCAAATCAGCACTCTGCCAAGCCACATACTCGTACGTGAGCAATTCTACTTTACCACATGAACTGCTTTCCGTCAGCAAATGCGTTCATTATTACAGAAAAAAAACAAATTGCTGTATGTGGGCCGATAATATTTGAGGATTTCCCTCGATTTCCCCAGGATTTCCACCTGGGAAGGATACCCTTTCGAACCAAAAAAGAATTTACCAAATCGGTCCAGACGGCCGAGTAATCGGCATAGATACTCATACTCATTTATTAACAGTGATCGGTTTTTTGGATTCGACATGGGGTGAACGACCTCAATCATTATGTTAGTATGGATATGCCCCGGGAATCCGGGCTTCATACATCAAGTCAACGTAGGGCTCGATCCAACTTAGAATAGTTTCATCCTTAGGGAAAGAATTAGGTTTTCGCGGCATGCCAACTAGTATGTAACACTGCCTTACGGTCTAGTACTCCCCGAGAATATTCCAATCATACGCGAATCAAAAGTTCAATTAGAGTAAGCCACAGTTGTCGTAAAAGATAATCTCAGAAACAAGTCGATGAAATGAAAATTGAACCATACATCATAGTGCGCGAACTTAACGTGGATACTTATTTATTGTATCGCCTTTGAGCTATAAGATCTATGTATTTGCACTTATACGATAACCTGTGACCTAATATTATACAAATGCCTAATATGAAATGTCAATGTCAAGATTTTGAAGTATTTTTTCCATCATGATAGATATATAAGCTAATAATAAAGCTTTGCTTAAAATAAAGTGTAGGGATTAGGAAAAGAATAGAAGTTTATGTCTCAACTGGTTGGCATGTAAGAGTAAACAATTCCTTAGAGATAATTTAAATTGTTTTATTTTTGTACGGTTTGTTCGGTATCGCGGAAAACTGTCGTATCTATATTAACTTTTCTACTTGATATCCCGCGAGGGAGAATCCAAATAACCGATCACTGTTTATTAATGAAATATAAAATTTTGCATGTCAAAAATAGAGTAACTCCTCCTTTTTTGAAGTCGTTTAAAATGATAACAAAAATATAATGATAGGTCAACATCAACCGATTTGCGTTCTACTGAGCAAAGCCTCCGTGGATGAAAAGGAGTACGCTATAACCCCCTGGCACCGGCTGACGCAGTTTTTATGGCACCGCTAACCGCAGCGGAGTGCGTTTTGATCTCCAGAATATGATTGTAAAGTTCACATTCACTATGCATACACCACACACATACATACATTACTGCAGCCGCCGGGAAAGAAGGGCTTGCCGGGTGAGTAGGAATAGACGGCCGACCGTAGGGAGGCCGGATAGTGATACGAAACCGGCAAGCCCTTTTCACGGCTAGGCATGTATAGTGCTTTTCTCAAACATATTATGCAATGAAATAAAAAATATCACCACTCAAAAAACAAAATAAATATCATCCACAAATATAAAATCCAGCTTCACGACAAAAGACTTTTAATTTTCCCTCCAATCCCTCCATAATGTTTTTTTTTACGGAAGTCGTCCGTATTACGCGTGTTCGAATAGACCCTATTAGGGCCATTATACACAAACTGATAGTGAGAATCTTAATTTCTATAATAAATAAAATAAATGCAGAGGATATAAATAAAATAAATACAGAGGATTTTAAATATTGTCTATGGTCTCTGGTGACTTACGAATAGACAATATTTTAAATTTATTCATCAACACATTGACTTCATTTGTATTCTTAATATCAGTTCGTGTGTAGGTAATAGGCATAAACGCTGATATTTTTGGTCCGGTAACCATTCAGCCACTAGATTAAAAAAAAAAACCAATTAGCAGCCCTTTCATGAACACAGACGCCATATTTAGATTTAAAAAAATACTTCCCGGCCTAGGCCTTCAATTTTGTATGAAATTCCTTTACAGTTCTCTCGAATTGTTGCGCCCGAAATGTGATACTTCGAAGCCTGTTATGACGCACGTAACGACGACATTTCATTGCATGTTTGAGAAAAAGTTATTTGTCTTTACCTAAACTAGCTTCTGCCCGCGACTCCGTCCGAGTGGAACTCGTTTATATCGTAATAGTTCCATACAAAATCTCACCCGCCCCATCACCTCTTTATGGGATGATTCCAGGGAGAAAAACTATCCTATGTCCTTCCCCGGGATTCAACCTATCTCCATACCAAAGCTTAATTCAATCGGTTCAGCGGTTTACGCGTGAAGCGGTAACAGACATACAGACACACTTTTGCATTTATAATATGAGTATAGATGTGTCTTTACCTACTTACTAAAAAGCTGGAGCGTATCGATACCGAATGATTATGAGCTTTAATTTTTTTTAAGAAACTCGATTGTTGCTTTGAATCGCGAAGAGTAACCTCAAAAACCTATGCAAAGAATGAACAAGAATCAACAATAGCATGTTATGCAAACGTTATATTATAATGTATGCTTTTTCAGTCGAGTACCACGTTTACGAGAGTTAAAAAACTAATTATATAACTATTGCATACAATCCTTTTTCTACGAGTTAACGGAAATAATAATTTATTAAACAAACTTGGTATCTACTGAAAATCGCCCTGCTGAAACGAAGTGCAGCCAACCGCATTTTTATTTTTGCGCGTTTATGTCTTCTGGAAATCGAGCCTCGTAATTTGGTCAAAATTCATTTCAGTTCTGTGTACAGTTGAATAATTATTATTTCGATTGTCCATAGAGCATAAACTTTTTCATCAGAATAAAAGTATTCCATTGCGTTATGGTTTGCGAGGTTCTAATTTAAAGATTATAGTCGACGAGTATAAAAAATCATTAACCGATCACTTTCCTCCATTACACAATGCCGTAGCATGCTTTAAACGTTTGGTTTAGAGCTAATACCTACTCCTAGGACTTGGAAACGCGATGTACCGTGAGCAGAAGTAGCTACGCAAAATCACACGCTCAAAATAATCTAGACAGCCCCTATCCTCTCGACATTAAAGTCGCGTGTGGGTCATTATGAGCACTTGACCCGCGTAGCAACTTTTGCTGCGGGCCGTACCTACGGTACGGTACTGACAGACTCCTCGGCGTGCTATTACGGGCTCGCCGCGTTGGTTCAGTTATTTCCGCTGCACTTATGACGGGCTGACTGACGGCCGTGGCGTGTGGTAGCCTATTTCACTTTTAACCATTTTCATATTTTACACACATATAATAATAACACAATTCTTATAGGTGACGTTAAGTAACTGACGAGTTATTATTAAGTGTTACTTACACTTCGAAGAGAGGTCGTGGAACTTTATTTTATTCGAAAACCAGCAGCTTTAACATGTACTGATACTAGCTTCCGCCCGCGACTTCGTCTGCATGGACTCGGGATAAAAACTATCCTATATTGTAATTCAGGCTTTAAACTATCTTAGTGCAAAATTTCATCCAAAGCGGTTGTACAAACAGACAAACATCTAAACATCCAAACATTCGCATTTATAATACTAGCTTTCGCCCGCGACTTTGTCTGCGTGGGCCCGGAATAAAAACTATTCTATATTTTTAATCATATCTTCGTACAAAAGTTTCATCCCAATCGGTTGAGCCGTTTGAGCGTGATTGATTAAGTAACAAACATCTAATTATCCAAATATCCAAACTTTTGCATTTATAATATTAGTAAGATTAGTAGGATTCTTACAAATAAAATAGAACAATTTAGCTAACAGCTGGTCTTCCTAAAACTTAGTACGGAATATCGCCCAGTATAAAATAGCTTTTCGGTGAAAGAAATCTATGACCTATTCGAGGCCACACATCGCTACGTGTGCTACATCGTAGCGCGTAGCAGCATATTTCTGCTTTGTAGCGGAAATCGCTCGTAGAGGCACGAGTCATCTTTCTAATCTAGAATCTCAGTGACCTTTTAAACCATTTTAATGGCTAGACTAAATACCTAAAGCCGCCGTGGTTTAAAGTAATTAAATTCTCCAATAGCTTAACTATAGAAACATGCGGTATGCCATAGAGCTTCGAGAAGACTTTTATTTTCCAAGTATCTTCGCTGACTATAAACAAAGTTTTAATCTCATTTCCAAACTATTCGAATCTTAGCCAAAGGTACGGAAAGGAATGCCATTGGCCTATGTAGGCGGAATTAAAAGCAGTTCTATTTGCAGACACATTCCTCGTGGCTTAGGTATGTCGATGTAATAGTTATCAAATAGTTTTAGTAGACGTAATACTGTTATATTAGAATTATAGAGGAAATATCGGAGAGAATTTAACATTGAACATTTGAGTTCGCTGTATCTAATGAGATTGCATGAAGATAAATTGAAGACCACTCGAATGTTTTGCTTACTTTAGCACACCATATTCCACTTTTTGTGTAGGGAGCAGCAACATAAATTGAAGTTATTTGCGCGATACTGTTTGTATAGTAAGTATTCAATGAATATTGAATACTTATTATTTTTTGACTTTAAATCTAGGATGGCCTAGCTATTATTAATATTCTGACATTGACATTGTACCATTTATCATTATTTTATTATTGTTCCTTATTCTTATAATAAAATAAAATAAAAATCTAATCTAATCTATGCCATCCAGAGCCCCTTTTACGTGTGTTGGCTTGTATTTCCAATTTATTCCGATATCTAATGAAATGATATATTTCGCTCCGTAAGGGTGAACGTATATAGT
This sequence comes from Epinotia ramella, assembly GCA_947578815.1. Taxonomy (NCBI): domain Eukaryota; kingdom Metazoa; phylum Arthropoda; class Insecta; order Lepidoptera; family Tortricidae; genus Epinotia; species Epinotia ramella. The sequence goes on from OX388203.1 coordinate 1,938,617, forward strand.
TTATATAGAGTCAAACTCATAGTAGGAGGATAGAAGTGGGGTAGAGTTAGAGCACGTAATAAGAAAAAAAGTGGATCTCTACGCTTTAGTTTGACCATCTTGTAAAGCAACCGAAACGCTAGCAGTAAAACATAAACCCACCAAAAACGTTACATATAAAGTGATGCCAAGACTTCATAGCTCATACAGCTTTCAGCGTGAAAAAGATATCAGATCGCAATCGCAATACACGGCGTAACTCTACCACTACCAGCCACGCTATACAAATTCTACATCTTGGCTAAAAAGTATAGCTTTGTTGGGCACATCCCGGTCGCCGCATAGACTTTCACGCCGAATGAATTTATGATGATATTAATAAGTGACGGGTCTATACTTTTTAGCCAAGATATAGAATTTGTAGAGCGTGGCTGGTAGTGGTAGAGTTACGCCGTGTGGAGTAGGTAGCTTGGCGCTAATTGCGATCTGATATCTTTTTCACGCTGAAAGCTGTATGAGCTATGAAGTCTTGGCATCACTTTACATGTAATGTTTTTGGTGGGATCTCATTCCTTTTTGTAAGGCAATTGCTAAAGAAGTGAATGGGTAAACCCATACAAATTTCCATCCCCTAATTTAGAGAGTGGGGGGTGATTTACTAAAAATCCTGAAATGGGTACGTATTTTATTATTTATAATTTTCAGACCCCTAGCATCAAAATTTGCGGAAGCCTCATACAAAGTCCCATCCCCTACTTTAAGGGGTTGGGGGGTAGAAGTTCCAATTTTTTGAATTATTTTGTTGATTGTGTACTAATACTAGCTTACATACCTTATTTTAGCTTTCGAGGACTTCAGGAAGTACCCTAGAGGTTTTGATGATCAACATCAGTGAGTCAGTGAGTCAGTGACAAATCGGCGTTTTTTAGATATTAATAAAATTTTAAGTATAAGAGTTATATATGTTACTGAAACTTTATATGTTTAATAAGTCCACTATTGACATCATATCCCGAGAATTTTGTTTATCTGGTATAATCCAAACTCAAGTTACGAGGGTTCCAAAAAACGACGAACCGCTTACAGAAAAAGAAGGTAGTGCGCTTGCGTTGCGCTTCGCTTGGCTCGTCTTGGCGGCAGATAAGAAAATATGCAGAAAATTGGTGTCCAGAATTTCTCTAAACAACAACGAGCTGCTTGAAATAAACATGATTTAAGATATCTTTCATTATCAATGTCTGAAAGTCTGTCATCGGATAATTAATTAGTGGTTAAAAAACTAACGCGCTAATTATGTTTTTTTATCAATAATATTTGACATCGTCTTCATATCTTTCATTCACACATCAACAGTAAAAGCTATATATTTATGCTATTATTAATATTCTGACATTGACATTGTACCATTTATCATTAAGTATTTAAATTGTTCCTATTGTTAGTATTTGTTGTTTCTCATGTTTGTTTTAATTTAAAATTGGATTTTTATTGACTATTATTTATTATTGTTCTTTATTCGTCTACACTCTGACGATCTTTTTGTGAATCCATGCTATTTTAATTTTATGAAATGACGTGTAAATTTTCAGAATGAAATAAAATAATCAATCTCTATATCATTTATTTTTGTAAATATCAAAATCTTGGCTGAGTAAGTTTATTAATATCATCATATTAATACGTATATTTACCGTTATTGTCAGGAGATCCCATTTCTGAAGTCAAATCATAAATAACTAAGTTGATGAAAAAAGGTAGATTTTGGTAGTCTGCTTTTTAAATCTTAAGGAAATTTTTGATTCGTCGCCGTAGCGATGTTCTAGTCTTGTCTTTGCTTTTCATTGTGTCAATCCTGCTTCCCTCCTTACCTTTCTGATAGATTTATTTTTTGGCCGCTGGTAGTGAACACCGTTTGCGGTGTAATGCCAACCTCTCTCTTGCCATACCAAGTAATACAACACGTGCGTATGAAAGATCTTTCACTGTACATTTCAAGTTGTGGAATGAGTTACGTATTTAAATATTGTAAAAAATGACGATACCTAGAGGTTGATATATTTGTGTTCTTTTGCTTTTGGTTTGTTTCTTCTATTTCCTTGTTATTGTGTTCTTACATTTGTTGACATTGTCTTAATATTTCTCTGTTTTTGACGATCGTGATAATAATTCTTATTTTTTTGACATGTATGCAAATCTGTAATGTAATTTTTTATCATGAAATAAATAATCTAATCTAGTCTAATGTCCATAAGACAGTCGCAGTCCGCAGCTTCGCTCTAGGAGATACTGAAAAAGTTTTGGCTTTCCAGTTGTTAATATATATATACATATATAATATGTGGACATGATGTGTATTTATTTATTTAGCATTTTTATATATTTACTTATTACTATTATATATCGTGTTTAATTTTCTTTCTCTTAACTCATTTACTCAAAGGTTAGCTGGAAGAGATCCCTTAGGAGGATAGGCCGCCTTTGTATATGAATTGTGTTTTTTTCTTTGTACCTGCTGTATTCCACCTGTTTTATGTACAATAAAGCTTAATACATACGTACATACATTTATGTTATACTCTTTATGTTTAGCGTAAATTTGATTTGAAAATTGTAAGTCAATCTGACCAACAGAACCAAAAGAAATTCGATCAAGAGTCCCTACGCTTAACTATTCTCAGTGTGTTTATTATTAACTGGTTAGCTACTATTGAAGTTAATTTAAGAAAACTAACACTGCCTCTTACCTCTTTCGCCAGCTGGATATCATTCACGACTCTGTCAAGACTAACGCAAGACTGAGACGTTTTTCTGAGAAGCTTATAATTATCGGAGTTGAACCGTCCGAGTCCGACCCTGAACCAGTTAGAGAATAACGCCTAAGATCCGATTACGTCACTAGAGACTTATAATAAATTCAGTTGATAACTGTTCCATTTGATTTTGTTTTAGATCCCTCACGCGCATGCCCTCATGATGGATGGTCACAATAGACAGAAAAACTTTATTTAACGTGTCATATTATACATACATACAGTGTACAAATTAGACTTAAAACCTATACATACCGTACGACTGGCCTAACAAGAGTGATTCTAATAAAAAAGGGGCTAGACTCAGCGTAATGTTCCAGTAAGTTGGTACACTACATACTTACATCGCAACGCTGGTTTTCAGTTAGATTCTTACGTATAATAAGCGTTACTCATTATTATTATTATTATATTATGTCGGAACGGAATGCATAAATGTATTTTGAATGTACCTAAGTAATGTTGTGTGTACCTAAACTTTGTAACCTAATTTAATTTAATGTACCTATATCTACTACTAGGTTCCACCCGCGACTTCGTCTGCGCGGACCCGGGATAACAACTATCCTATATTACAATCTAGGCTATAAATAAACTATCTTCCTGCAAAATTTCATCCAAATCGGTTAAGTCGTTTAAGCGTGATTGAGTAACAAACATCCAGACATCTAAACATCCAAACATCAAAACTTTCGCATTTATAATATCATACAGTAACAGTAGGATTAAGTCTGAAACTTTAAAATATTAAATCGCCGCACGTGTTTGTAGAGCACCATAGTAGGTACAATATATAGAGCTGCTGTCAGAATAGGCAAACCTAAAGCCTATAGCTTGAAGGATTGCCTACGCGACTCACGACTAGACTTCATTCCATTTAACATATTCACGCATTTTTTTTGTAATATAGATAACTAGCTTCTGCCCGCGACTCCGTCCGCGTGGAACTCGTTTATATCGCAGCTCCATACAAACTTTTACCCGCCATTTCACCCCCTTAAGGGATGATTACGGGGATAAAAACTATCCTATGTTACTCTCCATCCCTTCAACTATCTCCACTTAAAAAATCACGTCAATTCGTCGCTCCGTTTTGCCGTGAAAGACGGACAAACAAACAAACAAACAAACAAACAAACAAACAAACACATACATACACTTTCACATTTATAATATTAGTATGGATGCCTGTGTCATACAGGCACACCAGATCGCCAAACCCAATAAGACATGAGACTGAAAAAAGGCGTAATAAAATTGCATGGCCGGCTGTCTACTGGAGATTTTTCTCGAGCCTTTGGAGCGAACCTAAAGCTACTAAGGTTTATACAGAGAAAACAAGCTTCTGTCAAAAATTTCATTTTTGGTACAAGCTTTTATTGCCTACTGTACTTTTCTGTATACCATCATCAACTACTCATTGAGACGACTCTAACGAGCCCAAACTCAACGGGGTTACGTCGGTTAAGTACTGAATTCCCATGGCCACCTTCTGTCTCCATCATCAGATCAGCTCGATGGTACCATAATATTGAATTGTCATCCAAATTATACTACTAAAATTTCAGCTCAATCGGTCACCGGGAATTACGAGTAGGTCAAATTTAACTTGCAAGATTTGATTACAGACAGCCAACGGGACAGGTGAAACTATATAAAAGCTTGAAATTTACATATTTTTTCTGTTTTTGACATTGAGTTGAATGAACTTAGTTCAACGCGGTGCAACTTCCGCAGCAGCATAACCTTCCTCGCTAACCGGAGTCTTCAAAAACTTTTGTCAGGTTGTTCCATTGAAACGTTTGAGGAGACATAAAGTACTACTTGCTATCTTATTATCAACAGTACATACGTAAAATTGACTTGAGCTCGATTTCAAGATTCAATGAAATTCAAAACAGAGACAAAGAAGACGTATTATGACTTCAAATGTAAAAAATAATTTTGATTTGCCGGTTTACTGTTATTCAAATTAGTTTTAACGTCCCGAATGAAACACCGATAAATTTTCCATTTCCGAAAAATAAATTCTCATACGTTCATCGTTTTGCGTTTAAACGTCATAAGCATGTGAAATAAATAATAAAAACCCATTTTTAACATTTAAAGTTGACGGGGGTGACAAATTTCCAGTAATATTTTACTGAGGTGATACATAAATGTACGCTAATTTTGCATTCCGGCTCACGGTAAACACGCATTCGGGTAAAAAATGCGGACAGCGTTTTGAACGCTGCATACTTATTTTCACCCGTCTCGTTAAAATATTCTCCTTAAGTCGCAGAATTGTGACGATTGTGACCTTTTTTTTTTTTCGGCAATCTGTATTTAGGAGCCTCAGAAGCAATTTTATGAGGTATTTCTTGTCTCTTGCCTTCTTTGTTTAGCCTAGAGGGTACCTAGTGAATCTGTTTGCGAAGCTCTCGGTTTTGTGGGTTCAAATTCAAATCCCTGTAAGGGCAACTATTTTTATGATGATCAATATCAATATTTGTTTTTAAGTCTTGAATGTTTTGTATATGTATTTAAATATTTACATTGATCACAATATAATATAATCATTACGTTTTCTAGTAAAAACTAAGATGAAAATGTAATATATAGTAATTATCTTTGTTATTTTATTTCATATAATACTATTTTTTATTTTATTTTAAATATAATACTATAATGTAAATTCTTCTTCTTCTCGTGTCGATGGTTTCCTATTTGAGCTGTGGTTAGATTGTGCGGGACCAGAAATTTGCGATGGCTAACGCCCTATCTGTTGCGTCGTTGTCTGCGTCTGTATAATGTAAATTGATAGTAGAAAACATGTATCTTTTTAAAACTGAATACTAAATACTTATATCTACTTATCTATACATATTTTTATTAAATATTATAGTAATCTAGTAAGCATCACACAAGCTTTATTGAGTTGAGTATGGGGCTAGCTCGATTTGTGAAAGTCAGTAAGATATTTTTTTATTTAGATTGTTGATGACTTGTGTATAAACGTTATCCTCAACAATCTAGAACTCCTACTTTCCCAGCCTATTCGCGACAGTGCGGTCAAGGCCTTGCTTGTCTTACTAGTCTTGAAAGATGTGTTGATGTGTTAGTTTATTGCGACCGAGCGCCAAGTCATTAGTATCGTTCAGCTTGTCGATTTTTCAATTGGATTGGTAAAGCTTGGCTCATGGCGCCTGGGCCTCAATTCTGTGTTAAATCCAATCATATTCTAATTTGAATGTTTCGAAATCCGACCAGTCCGCCTTCCATTTTTCTTTCAGAGAAAATTATGTCTAAACAAAATAAGGTCAGTTCGGGTATGTGCGCCACCGGGGAAAGTGCGCCCCCGGGGTAAGTGCTGATATGATTTAAATGACTGAATGATGAATGAGGCGCACTTTCCCCGGTGGCGCACATACCCGAACTGACCCTACTTGTTGAAAATGCGTTTTCTGAAGAAGATATAGGCTTTAGGTGCGTTACAACGAGCGTTGTTGTACCTGGGTGCCTACACTTGGTTATGCTCTTTTATCCTCGCTACAACCAATGCCATGACTTGCTGTACCATTGTTGTATGCTGAGTGAAGATCATATTATTTTTAACTGCGCGACGCAAAGGGGGAATGTCTGTATGTATGTATGGATGTTTGTTCCTTTGTGGCACTCTAGAGATCAAACGCGTGGCTCGATTTTAATGACTCATGCGTCAATCGAATCGTTTTAATCTTGCGGGTGTCCGTAAAAACAAGATAATAAATAATCAATATTTACACCATATTGTAAAAAAAAGAATATTAAGTCGACGCACTAGCCCATGCGGGGTATTTTAATTATTTTTTTAGTTAAAACAACTATTTAAATTTAAAAATAAATAAAGATTTTAAGTTGGCCTGCTTCAATATCCAATACCTTACTTACAGTCCAAACGACTTGATGGATTTTGCCACATGAGGTGTCATTGGATTCCTTTTAATCGTGGAACTGTTATAGGCTATAATATTTGAAAAAAGCAGCAGGTTGTTCTTTGAATTTGTGGGTCACTTATTTTTAGATTTATTTTAACGTCCATTGTTCGCAATTCGCAAGTAAGTTATTCGTCAGTGAACTATCCGATAGAGCTGAAAATTTGCGAATGTAAATTCGATGACAATGCAATATTATAGCACCACCAAGCTGATTTGATGATTAAGCGGCCATAGCAACTCTTAAACTAACCAAGATCAGCGAACGGAAAAAAACATAGAAGTCTATGTTTGCGCCGCAAAATGGCCCCAGAGAATGGGTGCCATTGCCAATATGCGGGGTTGGGGGCGGGGTGTCAAAGCGACGCCAGGCAGCCGCTTAGTTCGAACATGCGCATACCGGGTCTTAGGCACTTGGGTAGAAAATTGTAAGGAGCTCGCATTCTACGGTTATTTCGTTCGCTGCCCGTCGTGTCTGGGCTTATTGGAACCCTGTCAACGATAAGTTGTGAAACGACAATAGGCAATAAAAATAATTGGAGTGTCAGTTTCATTAAGAAATCCGTAGTGTGTCTATATTTCGAGCGGCGTTTCGAGGTAGCTTCAGGTTCGCGGTGCCCAAGTGTTGGAATGATCTCCCCCCACCTATCCAAGGAGCGTCTAGCCTATACCTTTAGGCGCCAGCTTAAGGGCTATTTGTTGACGCTCCAAAAATCCCAACCCTAACCCATCCAGCACTTTATTTAATTTTTATCCATTTTGTTTTATTAAACATCCCAACCGTTTCGCGTTTTTCACATGTCTCTCATCCCATTGTGCTTGTGTTACTTATTTTACTAGTATATTCATTATTTATTTATTTTGTGTATACGTTTGTATCGGCGGTATGTTGTGTTGCGTTCCGTGGGTCACGTACGGTGCTGTCTGAAAATCAGCGCTGTAGGTGTCTGTCTGACACCTCGGCATAATGCTGAGACAGCGACCGATTCACTGCCGCGAAGACACACACATTATGTGTAAATTGTATTGTATTTGTACTCCCTTTGTCTCTGTGTGTCTTTTGCGTAGTGAATAAATGTCTTCTTTCTTTCTTTATATTAATATCATAAAGAGGAAAGGTCTGTGAGATTATTTGTGAGAAAGGAAGAAATGTAATATACAACTGCCCGTGCGACTTCCCCGCGTATTGCATAGCTCAGGCATCCACGGGTTAAAATATAGCCAAAGTCCATCCAAAACATCCATTCTACACACACTATAACAAAAATAATATTATAGTGCGTTCCACAAAAAGATGCGAGCAGTGAGTATCACTTCTGACAATATAATGGAAACACGCATATTTCAACAAAATCAACGCAGCAGTACATGATGCATTCGCCGGAAAACGCATCGAATTGGGTCGCGTCCAAAATAATTATAAGCCGGTAAATCGCGGCTTGTCGTCAATACATTATACCACGTGAAATATAGCATCATTAATGACATGCACTTTAAGTTAACTGAATAAGAGTTATATTCGAATAGCTAATGGCTGCAGCTTAAATACTGCGATGCATTAATTACCGCAGACAGAGGAAACAAATGATAAATGCAGATTAATCCTTACATCGATTTATGTTATTTCTTAATCTTTGAACAAGTGCAAGAACATGGTTACTAGTGAGGGTTTAATATACGTTTTGCAGTAAAAACTTTATCATGAACCTAAAGTGCAAATGCACTGCTTCCTGATGCATTATCCACGATGCATCACCATCGGCCTATAGGTACCTACACATCTAACTGCTAGACATAGTTAATACTGTTATTCACGGACGAGTTATGAACATTAGATTTATCATTGACCCCGCAAACCTCGTATCGCCAAATCTCCATACAAAAAGTATGGTTTTTTTTCCCCCCATGTAGTATTATTATATTAGTTATTCTGCTATTCGGGATGAAGATATAACCAAAAAATCAAACATCATAAAAATCAGTTCAGCCGTTCTTGAGTTATAAATGGCGTAACTAACACGACTTTGTTTTATATATATTGATAATAGTTTCACTGCTAAAAAAATATGTAGTAATAATTATAGGTATTGATAATTATTATATTATAAAATGGTGTGCCCAAAAGAAAGCACTTCAACTAAATAAGCTTGGTTCAGAAAGCAGACTTTTGAACCACAGTAAAACTAATTAATATCCATAAAGGTTCAACAAACCTATCTTAGCTAAATGGCCTTTAAAATTCGTTTCTCTTTATATGTCACTTTGACGTTTGTGTTCGTAAGAAAGGGACAAAACACATTTTATTTATCAGAGGCATTTTAATTTAATTTCTATGAATAAGGTGGTTAGTTACTTAGACGTAATACTGGAACTCGTAATTACACAATTACAAAATTAAAAGCAAATACTGTTCCAGAAATAGTTGTTCCTATAGTAATGAGAATGTGGTGCCCATTGAACTGTATTACTTTACAAACAAACAACAACAAACAAACAAACAAATACTCTTTATTGCACCACGACAGGAGAGAAACATCTTACAAAAGAATTGCTTAATAAATAATGGTAACAACAGGCGGTCTTATCGCTTTGAAGCGATCTATTCCAGACAACCTTTCTATGCCAGGAATCATTTAAACTAGAATTTCAAACAGGTAGTGCAGGAATTCATCAAGAAGAGCATACTAACACATCAATCTCTCAAATATTACTAAACAGGACACTTTAAAATACATACCTAATAAATAAATAAATATGCAGACATATATACAACCATACGTACATAAATACAATACACATACATACAATGCATAAAAGGCAACTTAAGGGAGAGACAGGTAATATTGTTTCAACAGATTTTTGAAAATAGGAAGAGATTTTGCACACCTTATATGCAACGGCAAAGCATTCCACAACCGGACAGCCCGAAAGGTAAATGAGCTGTTATAAAATTTGGTAGATGAAGGTGGTGGGGCGAGAAGATGGTTTTGGGAAGATCTGATGGAAGTGAGACGATTAAAACACTCTTTGAGATATGGAGGAGTAGAGGTAACAAAAAGTAGTTATACTGTAGAGTAACGCAAGAATGTGAGAATCACGACGGAGACGAATTGGAAGCCACTTGAGCTGAGAACGAAAGGAGGAACGACCGACGAGGACGACGACTTTAACGACCCTTTGGCAGATTTCCTCGGAAAATCGACTAACGCCTCCTACAATTAGGTGACTCATCGGTGAGTCATTGGGTTTCTGGTGTAAAACGTCAAAATTCTATTGATGTATCTGGCAATATATCAATTACTAACGCGTGTGTTTATGTTGTACCTATTTTGATAGCCACCTGTGTCCATCTTTAGTTGAGTACGTCTTTTGTTTTAAATAAGATTTCATAATTTTATTTTTTTCAAGTATTTATTTCAGACTGTATTTTGTTGCACAGTACCAAAGCAAGCAAGCCAAAATCCCATTCAATTAGCTCAATAAATTATCAAGGTACAACCGTTTTGACGGCTTGTTAGAGAGATAAAACGCTAGGGGATCGTGACGTCACGATTCTCGAGCGTCATACTAAATGACAATCGTTTCATGTGAAGGTGCGTTTTGCGGAAAGGGGACAGAGTATATATACCCCCATCTTAAAACTTTCGACACTTAGGGTGATTATTTACTGCCTTGTGTTGCTTTTTAGGGTTCCGTACCTCAAAAGGAAAAAAACGGAACCCTTATAGGATCACTCGTGTGTCTGTCCGTCTGTCACAGCCGATTTGCTCCGAAACTACTGGACCGATTTAGTTGAAATTTGGTAAACATATGTAAATTGGTGACCCAAAGATGGACGCGTAAAGTAAATTAATAAATTCTGAACAGATTTGAAGTAATTGAGAAAAAACGACGAAAATTGACCATTCCCCCCCCTTATCTCCGAAACTACTAGTCTTAAAATTCTGAAAAAAATATGGAAAATAGTTCCTTGCCTAAAGATTACAGGAAAACCTATAAGAAGTTTGAGTATTCAAAGTAACGGGAAAATTCTCAATATTATTGTGTATTTTGTATGGAGCGCCTGATGATTGAGCATAGCAATTTTTACGTCCGATTAAAAAAACACTTATTAAATTTAGACTATATACGGAACCCTCACCACGCGAGTTAAACTCGCACTTGTCCGGTTTTTTTTTCTTCATATTTTACCTACTTACATTTTTAATCCTTCTTCGAGAAAATATAACATTATTGATTATTTATTTAGTGTCTACACCCCTAATGAGGGGGTTCTGCCGAAACACGACGGGTTAATCAAAGATGAGCATAGAATTGGTAAATCCATACTAATATCAAAATTGCGAATGTGTGTGTCTGACTGTATATCTATCTGTTACCTCTTCACACTTAAACCACTGAATCGATTGAGATGAAATTAGGTATGGGGATAGTTTGAATCCCGGGGAAGGACATCACCCCCTAAGGAGGTGAAAGGGGGGGTGAAAGTTTGTATGGAGTTACTATATAAACGAGTTCCACGCGGACGGAGTCGCAGGCAGAAGCTAGTTACCTACATAATATATTTGTGTAACTGAGCAGGTTCTATGGTCACCTTCCGTCTAAAATAACGTATATTAATCAATTTTAGATCAATAGATTGAGGATAACTACTTCAAAATAATTGTAACTGATTTGACCCGAACAAACATATTTATACAAACAAATATATTGCTAATTATACAAAAACTTTTGAAAGCAAGTTTCACAGAAAAGAAATGTGTCATATCATAACCCGAGACAGTTTTTGGGTAATTTATACGCCAAAGCGGGGTATTTTTTGAGTCAGTCAGTGTCAGTCAGTATCAGCCATGATTTGCGACTTTCGCTACAGTTTTGGAACTTACATAGGTACGGAATTTTATTTCAATTTACCACAAGGTTTTCGGTGAAGGAAATCTTTTTGAGGATATTAAAAAAACTAAGGCGCCGATGACATACCTACTTAGGTATCAGTGGCGGAGCGGAGCGCCCATACAGGCCGATTTCCACATGATTTACCTACAATTTCTTGCTATATAATACCAAACTTGTAAGTAAATTATCAAAAAACAGCCCTTTGTTTTGCCCCGGGTTGTCCAATGAAAATTCGCACGCGCCGCCACTGTTAGGTATAATTACCTATATATATATCCCAGCAAAAACATTACATGTAAAGTGATGCCAAGACTCCATAGCTCATACAGCTTTCAGCGTGAAAAAGATATCAGATCGCAATTAGCGCCAAGCTTCCTACTCCACACGGCGTAACTCTACCACTACCAGCCACGCTCTACAAATTCTACATCTTGACTAAAAAGTATAGCTTTGTTGGGCACATCCCGGTCGCCGCATAGATTTTCACGCCGAATGAATTTATGATGATATTAATAAGCAGGGAGCGTACATTTCATGCCAATGACAGGCGTATGACGTCAAGCTACATATAGGATGGAAAAAGTTTGAAAAGAGCAACGGCATAACGAACGAACGATTTATCCGTACCCAATAATGGAAAATATGATTAATCAATGATTAATCACTGTTATCTAATCAACCTCTTCCGTTTAAGTAGATCTAATATATTGACACTTGAGACGGACATTGAAAGAACTTTATCTGACATTGTCACATCAAAGTTTACTCTTTGTCACAAATAGGAGACATGCGGAAACAACATTTTTTAGTTAAATTTAATAAGATCAGGAAACTTAATGCTTTGCTAGTGGTCTAAGTCGCCATGGAGGCTATAAAATTATTGTGCCAAATAAATCCATGTTTAGTTATAGATAATAAAATTAATATATAAAATTTATTGTTCCTACTGTCAGCAAAGTTTGCCACCAAAAGCAACCAACATCAAATTACATTTGCAAACAATAAAACACAAAGAACATGAGGGACATAAAGAAACACAGTTTGATTTTTTTAACATGGACTTGACCAATTTCATGATAACATCGATAGACACGTTGTGGCCTATAAGTAATTAAAAATAAAATAAAATATTAGTTACTAAATACGTTTACGGTTACTAAGTCGTGTCACTTCGTTTTTTGAATCATCCTGTGTGTTTATATGAATACGTCATTATGACGAAACCGGCATGAAAAGTACGCTCCCTGTTAATAAGTGACGAGTGTATACTTTTTAGCCAAGATATAGAATTTGTAGAGCGTGGCTGGTAGTGGTAGAGTTACGCCGTGTGGAGTAGGAAGCTTGGCGCTAATTGCGATCTGATATCTTTTTCACGTTGAAAGCTGTATGAGCTATGGAGTCTTGGCATCACTTTACATGTAATGTTTTTGCTGGGATCTCATTCCTTTTTGTAAGGTAATTTCTAAAGAAGTGAATGGGAAAACCCATACAAACTTCCATCCCCTAATTTAAAGAGTGGGGGGTGATTTACTAAAAATTCTGAAATACATATATTATCTTATTATTTATAACAAGGATAACAAGGACCCCCTATATCAATTTTCAGACCTCTAGCTTCAAAATTAACGGAAGTCTCATACAAACTTTCACCCCCTAGTTTAAGGGGTTGGGGGGGTAAAAGTTTCAAGTTTTAAGATTTTTTCGATGTTTGTATACTATTACTAGCTTACATACCAAATTTCAGCTTTCTAGAACTTCAGGAAGAACCTTAAGAATATTGATGATCATCAGTGAGTCAGTGACGAAATCGGGGTATTTTAGATATCAATAAAATCTAAAGTATAAGAGCTATGCAATTGAAACTTTATAGTTTTAATAATTAAATCACTGACATTATATTCCGAAAATTTTGTTTATCTGGTATAATCCGAACCCAAGTTAAGAAGGTTCAAAAATATGACGAAGCGCTTCGAGAAAAGGTAGGTAGTGCCCTTGCGCTTCGTTTGGCTCGTCTTGGCGGGGGCACTCCCGTGCCCCCAGATATATATATATATAAATAAAGATTTACATAGAAAACATCCAAAACTCACATATTGAGGCGGCTTCATAAATAGGTATATTATTATTATTATGGTAAGTACGCAATCCACACTACTAGGGTAGGTACGGTAGCAGTAGGTACAGACAACATCAAAAGTAACCACGCAATCGAAGACGCCAAAAGCTCATATTCACTTTTAATAAAGACATGACGTCTTCCTTTGCGTACCTTTTGATGCTGACTGTACCACTTCCAAGGAGGTGGCTTGTACCCATCAGTGGATCGTTATTTGATGATAATGACATAATTTACCCCCTTTGTCTGTGTCTCTTTTGTGTAATGAATAAATGTCTTCTTTCTTTCTTTAATTTTTAAGTAACCAGTGCTTTTAGATTTAATCTTTTCATTCTCTTTCAACAATTTCTCAAGCCATTTGTTAAATTGTGCGCTAATTTCACCGGGTTCTCTTATGCGGGCCACAGATCATCAGTTTTAACTGCACAGTTTTAACTGTTCAGTCAAACTGTTTAGTTAAATCCGATGATCTGTGGCCCGTCAGTTCAACTGCACAGTTCAAAGATTTGCCTACACACGTACGTTTTAACTGAACAGTTTGACTGAACAGTGAAAACTGTGCAGTTAAAACTGATGGTCTGTGGCAGCCATTACTGGCGCGCTAACGAGTCGGGAGCGCGGCCAAACGATGCGCCGGAGTTGATGGTATTACTAGAAGACACACACCTGTCGGGAATCAAATTTTGGAACCCAACTTCGGATCTTGCAATTGTAGTTACTAATATTGAGAGAATAGTAAACGGAGTAAACGTCTTTCGGCTGATATGATGATGATGAATCGCCCGTCCATACAGATCGCTGCTTTGGTATAATAGGGATGATGAATAAGATTTTTTTGTGACGTCATTCGAACCATTTTTTGGAGAGGAACAAATGTTTGTATGGGAGCAACTACAATTAAAGAACATAAATACCTAAAAAATTGAGATAAAGATTGACCTCGCTGGCGGCAGCGCGAAACGGTTCATACTGTGTGTCTATACAAATGTGACGTCACATGTGTATATTTGTACTAATCGTAGTATGGAAAATCAGGTAAATTGTTGTTTCGGTCGCGAAATACTGCGTTTAAGTACATAGTTGTTACAATTTTGTTTCTAGAAAAGCGTAAGGATTCTATTGGTAGCTTTTAATTTACTCTTGGACAATAAAAAAAAATGCATATTTTTTCTAAACTTTCAAGGTTCATATCTTTTTATTATTTTAATTATATTTTATAATTTATACTTTATTACGATAATTTGATGGTTTACTATCCATTTGGCATCACTACGTTATCAATTTGAACATGAGGCATCATGCCTATTGCCCCACTCGAAGGCATGTCCTACCATCTCCATCAACAAAGGTATCCTACTTCTGAGCGAATGATGGATCACAAGACTTCCCAACTTCCTCAGTTATTATACGGCCCACTGGCAAAGGCCTCGTGTCATGAGAACCAGTCCCCACGCTAGGCCAGTACAAATTAGGTACCTACTTCACAAACACCTTTAAGTTCTCATATGTGTACAGGTTCCCTCACCATATTTTTCTGCGCCGGAAAATTAGTGGTAGTTACCAAATGGTATTCTGTATGTTCGTCATCCTCCTAGCGTTCGTTTTTCGGGTTGTGTCCCAAAGGATCCAGGGGTCCACGCACCTCACCCCGAGATGTGGCGTAAGCACTAGTTTTACGAAATCGACTTGAGCGGCTTTGACCGAGTTTTACGAAATGATATTTCTCACATTACTCATTAGTCGTTTATGTCATTATCATAAAATTGGCTATCTATTAAATACAAATTAGAAGTTGAGATGGATTTTCCGATTACTAACTCGTGGAAGCCCACACTCGCTCGCGGTCGACTCACGCGCCGGAAACGTCAAGCCGCAACACGCCTCACCTGCGTCGGCGCAGCGAATATCGTTTCCGCTCGAGTTTAGATTTTCAGAATGACATTGAACGAAAATTGGCTCTTGGGAAAATTTGCTTTGTGAAATAGTAATTTAGGAAGGAGTAGCGTAAATTATTTTCGTTTTATACTCTGACGTGGTTATTCATAAAACTTAAATTAATGTGTTTTGTCCTCTACTTACGAACACAAATGTCAAAGTGACTTGTTCCTCGTCGTATCATAATGGCTGAGTCACGTGACGGCTCTGGAAGCTCTTCGTCATCACTCTCCATCTCTCCAAGCTGCTCGGTCCTGGGCTTGGTGACAGAGGTTACCGTGTCCTCACAACGCACAGGCATCGGCCCTCTACTTCTCTCCCCTGACATGCGGTCATTAATAATTAGCTTTTCCAGGCTCTGCGGTCTAGACCTGACCAGAGGGTTGATCACGTAACGTTTTGAACGAGTGTTAGGACAACTTTTTAACTGTCATTTTCCTATACAAAACGTGACATTTAGATCTACCTGACGTTACGTGATCGACCAGGTGATGGCCAAAGAAGCAGTCAAAGCGACGAATACCTACACACAAACGAATGTTAACAGCATTTTATTTAAAGGCTCGGTTGATTGAAAATTTCGGTTATTATAAATAACGTCTGTTCAATCTATTTGTTTGGGAAGTTTAATACTCATAGCTCTTAGATATTATAGCAGTATTCAATGCAACCCTTCCTAATTATATGTTGGTAGGCGCTTTTTATTTCAATTGTTTTGTAAACACTATCGTAATCGGTTTCTTAGTAACACATTGGCAATTTGAGTTTAACGACTTTTCATATACTTTGAATACAAACTAAAAAAGTAATGACTTCAGGAACGCAAAATCTTTCCACGAAATTGTTTCATAGGTTTTCCCGTCGTGAAGAGGAAAATGTTGTGAAAAATTGCGCTAATTACTTACACACTATCATGACTATTCGTATTTTACTTAGCTACTAAACTAACATTTTATTTCAAAAGTGTTATTTCAAATGTACTTACTTTTATAAGTAGTTAGTAAGTTCCTAACATGATCAGGTTCCTCAACATTTTCGACTTGACAACTACGTACTTACGCGCTATTGCTGATTAAATAAGACGAAATCTAAGGGAACCACTTTTAACCTCTACGTTAGAATTTGATTGTAAATAGGATAGGGTTTCTGACTTTCCATTATTTTTGAGAGTGGTTAAATACATACTAGTGGTGCAAAGGCATAATAATAAAACATTGAGGTTATACATAGACGATCGAAGTGATTGTTTGCTTTCTCGGTTTAAAATATCAATAAAATGGATGACACTTCCAACACATGTAAAAATACATTATTTACATTTACAATGACTAACGCTATTCGCTGGCGTGTGACTAAGAACTCCGACGTCTCAGAATTCGTATCAAATCATGAAAAACGGGGAAATGTTTGAGACAGGTTTGACAGTGGAGTTAAAATGAATGTGTTACCTGTATTGCCAACTCTTCATGGCTGTGGCAATGACGTAGTGTTAATGTTTTTTGTCATCTGTAAAAATACAAGGAGCTTCCTGTATGACGAAGGTTCGTGGCTATTTGGAAGAATGTAAAATTTTAGTAGCTCGATGTAGTCTAGGATATCCAAAACTAAAAGCTTTTGACGCTGCGCCGTACCTCTTTATACACGATGGAACAAGAGAAGTGTGGACTGGAGTTCGAAACGTAAGTAGTTTATGTTTATCATCTGAATAAAAATTAATTGCCTGCCAAGTTCAGTTTAGAATAGGTTCTTTAGTTAAATTTACTGTGTCAACATTGTCTCCAATGAACATTATTAAGTAGGATTTTTTTGGCGTAGAAGTCTTTCCAAGCTTTTGTTACGATCCATATAAACTACTAAAGTACTTAGTGTACGTATAATTATCGAAAACGCCATTTAATGTGTGCTCAGAGGAGCCAAAGGACACATAAACTCATAATAGTAATAATAAAGAAAGGATGGAAAAAGGGAATCGTTCCATATACACATTTCTTACATTGGAATTGTAAGAGCACTTCAATACGTCCCTATAGGTGTAGGATTCGACCGCGACATTTTTTGTTTGGACTCTTTCGTCTCCGTTTCTTCTTTTGTCTAGGATAGGATATCAAAGTGAAATTTTGTACTAGCTTCACTTATTTCGATCATTAATTACTTTTCAGACATAATACCTACTTGTAACGTTTCAAAATTGTTTTCCTTGAAATCGTCTTGGTTAAAGTACAGAAAGCATGAAGGTACCTTTACTAGGAGTGATCTGAAATAGACAACGTTCCTAAATCATCGTCGTCATCATATCAGCCGAAAGACGTCCACTGCTGGACATAGGCCTCCCCCAAAGAGTTCAAAAGTGACCGGTCCTGCGCCACCCGCATCCAGCGGACTCCCACGACCTTGACCGGGTCATCAGTCCACCTTGTGGTCTACCCACACTGGGTTTTCCACATAACAACTACCACTTAAATAAAGGCAACAAAAAAAAACAATAGAGTATGCTGGACTATATTAGGCTACCATCCAACAGAAGCTAACATTAAACAAATCTTATGTTCGAGACGTAAATCAAGCTGTGCCGTCCCAATCGGTGTAATACAAAGAAAACAAAACCTAGTTTCCAGACAGACTGAATCTAGGACACTGACTTTGGGAACTTATTTCAATGTGCGTGTAGTATTAATAGGACGTGTGTTGATAGTACCTAAGCTAGCAGAGTTAAACACATCTCTTAGATACTCACCCTTACTGGCGTAAAAAATGCCGTATTACCAAATAGGTATCACTTTTTTTTTGGATGGGAGCTGTTTTGACATCCCTAATATTAGATCTTTTTTTATTTATTTATTTCCAAATACAAGTTACATGATAAATTACAAATATACACTCGCCAAACTATTAAGTTTGATGGCGAGACGCGCTCATTTACTACAACTATTGTAACTTAACCTAATTTGCTTTTATTACTAACCTAATCTCTTCTCTAAACTTTTTACAGATGTAGGTAGAATGGCAATTAAAAATATATATAATAATAAAATACCGTATTATGGCTCGACCTCCGGCGACAGTGGACGACAACAGCTTACCTAACTAGTTACTATGTACAGGTATCTATCCACAGAGTAAATAAGTAGGACTACCTACTTATTTACTCTGTGGATGTCAATCTGTTGGCATCGACTTGTCGTTAAGGAGCAAGTCCTTGAATTTTAGTTTTAAAATAGATTTACTTAATTTAGGAGTTTGTCTTAATATACTAATCTGATTGAATGTTTTTGGTACTATGAAATGAAGTTTTATACTCTTTGCCCATAATAGTTTTTAGCCCTAGGTTGTACAAGTTTTTTTTCCCTTACACTTTTAGTGCTATATGTATTTGTAACACTGAGTTTATACTCATCGGAATAGTAGTGCTCCAAAGCAATCAAATACTTAGTCTTACTATCTACTGGTAGAATTTTACAGAGGGGAAATAGTTTGTCATATTCCTTATTACACTTTTCCTTTTCTTTTTTACTAACTAGGAACTTAATCAGTCTTGTTTGTAGTTGTTTAATGTCTCTGATGTAGGTGACAAAAGTTCGTCCATAAACAATGAGCCCGTAACTGATGAGTGAGTCAGCCAGTGCGTAATACACAATCCTTAATGTATTTTTATTTATTGATCTATTTAGTTGGTAAAATTTCCCTAACACAGATCTCAGCCTATTACACACATTGTTTACATGTGGTTTCCAGTTGAAATTTGTATCAATAGTTAAGCCTAAGTATTTAAATGTCCTAACATACTCCAATTTGGTACAACTACAGTTAGTTTTATCAGCATGCAAGCAATCGTATGTGTGTCCTACGAGTATTACATCTAAGTTCTCCTTTTTTACATTTTTTGCTCGATGGTTGTATGGCGAGTATGTATGCATGCACCTGGTCTTTGAAAAGTTTATAATAGTTCCGTTGTCGTGTGCGTTTAGTTATACTTTCAAAGTCCACTTGTACGCACTTTTGTATTTGCTGTATCTCCTTGGAAGCATAAAGCAGACACATGTCGTCTGCTTACATAAACACGCGATCATCTGTTAGTCAACAGTTACAAACTCTGGAAATCCAGTAGGAAGCAACTCAGAATCATATCTGGGGTGTTCACATGTCACTGCGGGTTCAAGGATATCTTGAATTAATTTTGTATTAACACGTTCACGGACACAGGAATATCTCGAATTACTTGTGATACGACACAGACATTCTCCATACACATCAAAAAAATAAAAAAATAAAAATAATTTAAATGATATTACATCTGGGGACGGATTGTCGTATTACTCCGTTTTGAATGGTTGTGTTGCGGCAGTAACGGTCATTCATACCAAGCGAATACTAAGACATGTGTCACGGCACTAACGGCCACAGACGAAATCGGCTATAGAAATTGTCCGTCCACAGACGTAGTGTCACAACACGTACTTTGTCAATGTGTGCGTGACAGAGGTAACTTGTGTGCAAAAGCAGGCGTGATTGCTGTGGCACTGGCGGTTTGTGTTAAAGCCAAAAACGGCACAGAGTCATATGCTTCCTATGAATACTATGAAAAATAGTCGGCTGTGGACGGAGCTCCACTTTTGGTAATATTTAAATTCCCGTCTACAGCCGTAGTGCCATGTACTGTCCGTGAACATGTTAAGCAGTTACGCTGCTAACGAAATTATAAATTTAAAAATAAAGGAAAAATTGAAAAATTAAAATTAATTTAGTTTAATTTAAAATTAAAAAATAATATAATAAAATTAAATTTTTATTTAATTAAATTTAATTTAGTATGGGGTGGCGCATCGTTGTGGCGCGTCGCACTGATGATTTCTCAATATAATTTGAGACGTTGGTGCCGTTAAGAAGCCTAAGTCTTCTGGTAGATGTCGCTACACGCCTCCCTAAGGCGTTGTAGGAAGGAACTGATTGAAAGATTTGGTGGCCGAACCGGATTGTTCCGATAGCTCAGTTGGTTAGTAGCGACGGGCCATGAATGCCTGTGGTCGCCGGTTCAAATCCGGCTCAGAGCATTAAATTTTTAAATTTTTCCTTTATTTAAAAATTTAAAAAGGATATCTTGGCCAAGATGGGACTTAACGGATAGTTTAGACTGTAGAATGTGTGGCGAGGAGGATGAGACTATGGAACACTTATTGTGTGAATGTCACGCCCTTGCCAGACAAACAATGAATTACTTTGGTAACGGATATCCGCAACCAAAGGAATTCAAGGTGCTCCCGCTGAGCTGCATCATCCGTTTCGTGGAAATGATGGAGCGAGCTTGGGAGTAGGCAGAAAGGCAAGGGCAAATGCACAAAAGATCCCATTGGGTCGAAGTGTATCCGAAAGAGCCCTCATCTAGATAAGATAAGATTAGATCTGTTAGTCCATTTTTTTATCGATTTCAAAACAAGAGCAGGTTCTAAATTCGTGGGAATCTTTTTTTTTAATGTATGTTTCCCGATTAGGTATGTGCGGCAGGTAGTTTTTTGTTTGAAAAGGCATCCTTCCCTGGTGATGGGATCGTGGAGAAATAGAGGGAACTCTTAAAATTTTATAGGCAGTTGAAAAAGCGTTTTGGTTACTGATTTAAAGTCGCTTAAAACTTTATTTATAGAGAAAATTTAGAAAGAAACATGAAAATAGAGATATCCTGATATATAGGACACACACACGTTGCATTTTATAAGTTTAATAGAGGCCCTAATTTTCTGTAAATACGAGGTGGA
Source organism: Epinotia ramella (assembly GCA_947578815.1). Classification (NCBI taxonomy): domain Eukaryota; kingdom Metazoa; phylum Arthropoda; class Insecta; order Lepidoptera; family Tortricidae; genus Epinotia; species Epinotia ramella. Next base: position 1,960,056 of record OX388203.1, read on the forward strand.
TGTTATCTAAACTTGTGCCTATGCCAATTCTTTGGATTAGGTGCCAAAGCGGACCCCGGGTTGTTGTACACGGGCAATAACATTCAAAAATCAAACATAATAAAAAATTAGGAAGGTAGGTAATTTTGGTTTGTCGGGCCTCAAAAAAGTGGTGTAAATTGATCAAAGTGGGTTAAAAGTTCGGCAGATGGTTAGTGCATTAATTTTCCATTTGTTTGGGATCTTGATGGGGAAATGTATAAAGTAGATTTATTGTTGACAATTCGGTAATGTGGTGTTTAACTGTTTTATAAACACTGAATGGACGCTTATATTTAGTTAATTAAATATCCGGTTGTATTGCTTATTCCAGTAGGATCTATTTAAAGTGGTTTCTCGCTAAAAAACATCGGAGGCATCTGTTAGCTAAACTCGTAAGGTTTACAATACTTTGTGTTTTTTTCTAGTTACCTAGTCGATAAATTATCAATTGTTACGTTGAGTTAGTTAAACGACTAGATACTATTGCAAGTTATTCCGGATGGATCATCATCATCAGCATATCAGCCGAAAGGCGTCTACTGCTAGACATAAGCTTCCTCCAAAGAGCGCCATTATATGCAATAAATTAGCACTACCAATTGAAAGTCCCAGTGATACTAATCGGCTACAATCAGACATAAACGCGGTTCTTACCTGGGCGACAAATAACAGTCTCGCCCTCAACGAGGACAAATGCTCAGTTATGACGTTCACTCGTGCTCGGCAACCGATGTACCTTGCTTACACAATAGAGGGCACGGCACTTAAACGAGTTACTGAAATTAAAGATTTGGGTACATGGTTCGACCCTCAACTTACTTTTAACCAGCATATTGTTAAGATGTGCAATGAAGCAAGGAAATGTTTAGGGTTCGTCATTCGTCAAGCCAAACTTTTCACCAATCAGCAGGCCATCAGCACCTTATACAACGCTTTTGTGAGGAGTAAGCTTGAAACGAATGCCGCAATCTGGAATCCCCACGAACAACACTACACGCTTCTTATAGAAAGGGTCCAAAAACCATTTGCACGATTTCTATACAAAAAAATTCATGGATACTACCCTTTCCTCTATCCAACTTTATTTGTATAATACTGTGTTAATTATATGCAATAAATAAATAAATAAATAAATTATGACCGCTTCTACACCACCCGTATCCAGAACTCCCGCGACCTTGTCCAGGTCATCAGTCCACCTTATGGACAGGTCAGGAACAGTTATCAATCTTCGCTAGCTGCACCTCCTGGTACGTGGGCACCACTCGAGAACCTTTCCGCCTCTACCTACTCAACCGGCCAATTCTACGTATAATGTGCCCCACCCACTGCCGTTTAAGTTTAACTATTCGAAGGGCTATATCGTTTACCTTGATTCTGCTGCGGATAGCATCATTTCTTAGCCTTCCCCATTGCTCTTTGGGTGACTTTCAGCCTTTTTATGAGGCCCATAGTAAGTGACCAGGTTTTATGGCTTGATAGATAATATTAAAAATAAATAAATTATTGGGTTAAATAATCTATAACTAGGTCCGACATAATTGTATTAGCTGAAGCGTAGACATAGCAAATAACAATAAACTGTGCTATTCTAAACATAAGAATACCAAAACATTTTCATCATCAACAAATAGACCTTACATAATACATTTCTTGCGAAACAAAAGTCAATGCACAATGCTTTTAACACAACAAATTGCACGTAAAAACAGTTTCATCGTACCAAAACAAAAGCAAAACGCATTTAAAGCGGCAAATCAGGCGACGTGCAATGATGCAATGTAGTCCAAACACCCTATAAAATCTACCTTTTATTGTAATTCCCACAACACCGTAAGTAAGTAATGAGTCTACCCTTGCCAAATTGAAAATCCCCTGTTGCGTTACTGAGCTAAGTAATTTGGTAGATTGTAGATTTGGTAGAGTTGCGTGTACAAATTTTCTGGCTGTCCACGCTTCATTTATGAGGCGTCTTGCAAGTATTAATAGTCGGTGGAAAGACACGAGTGCCATTATCTCTGTGACAGTGATATAAATATAACAAGTTAAACATACATTGTCAGAGTACGCTTTGAACTTTTATTTATTTTATTTATTTATTTATTTATACAAGGAATTCCAACAGCTATGAAATATTCGCTAAACTTTATAAATAGCATTTTAGAACGACTATTATGCGATTATGATGGGCAAAACTTAGAGCCAAAAAAAACATCGTTTAATCTTTATTACGGTCCATGTTGTGCGTATTTTAGTCGCCGAGATTAGGTAAGGGCAAATATAAGCTTGACAGAGCAAGGCTAGACACATCTCGACAAAGAGAATTGCTGCTGCGTCTTATTAGGAAATCAAAAAGCCAAAATAGGCGGCATTGGAATGTTTGAGCAAACTCGTGATGATGATAATAATATGAATGTTTGTCTTTCTGTCTTATGAATTATGTCACTCTCGTTCTTCTGCGTCATCAGCGCCAGTGGAAATTGCCTGGCGTTTAGATTTATTCTTACACGTTCTTTGTAAATAACTATTCTCATCATGATTCAGTAAAAAATCCTAGGGTTATTGGGGCCATTGGTTACCCGCCAAATTGCGAACTGAACCATCTGACGAAACATTCAAACGTCAGCTGAGAATCTTTTTATTAGAACATCCATTGTATTCTGTATGTGAGTATATGGACATACTCGTATAATATATTTGACATGATTAATTTAATTTAAATTGTTTTATAATTTGATAATGTTCTAGTTTTTATTTTGGCTATCATTACGAGCTATATCAATATCAATATTTATATTTATCATTAATCATTTTGTATTATTATGTCCATAATAATGTTGTATTTGTTGATTTTATTATATTTTATTGTACAAAAATTTATTCTGTAAATAAAAGGTAACTGATTTCACTATTTTGTTAAGGGAATGAATGAGACCGATTGAGTGAATGGTTAGTTTAAATCATTCTCTGTTTAGATCTTTTAGTTACTCCTGCGCCATGCCTCACTTTGATCCAGACTGTAATCGTAGATAGACGTGTCCTAGATTCCAAGTATAAAATTAAAATCATAATAAAATAAATGAGAATAATTGAACTGCTAATAAGTATTTAATTTAAAATAAATCCTATACCCTTACCTATCTATAGTATTGTACCTGTGACATTTCATTCAATTAATATTCATTATTTGACGATCATAAATAAATTAGTTAAAGTTAACTTACAATATAATATAAATTTATTTTATGAAATAAAGAAATCTAAATCATCCTAGCGTTATTCCCGGATTTGGCATAGGCACTAGTTTTACGAAAGCGACTTTAATCTGACCTTCTAACCCAGAGGGAAACTAAAGCTTATTGGGATTAGACCGATTTGCTCACGATGTTTTCCTTCACCGAAAAGCTAACGGTAAATATTCCGTCCATAAATTCCGAAAAACTCAATGGTACGAGCCGGAATTCGAACCAACGATCGCGGCTTGATAGCCGCATGTCAATAACCATTCTCTTGGAATTATAAAAAACCTAGATCTAAATTTAATTTAATCTAGAAGCTGGGACGACCTCTCCCGCCATTCTCGATGCAACAAGGTGAAGCATCTGAACATGATGTTTTAATGTGTTTTCGTTTTTTGACATTATGTTGTTATTTTTTTAAATAGTGATGTGATGTATGACAACGTGATTTGTAAAGGTCAATAGAAATTGAAATATGAACGGGACACTTCAATGAAATATGTTTTAAGAATATTTGCCACAGCATTTAGTCCTCTCCAACCTCCCCAGCACGGCTGACTCAAGTCCACTCTCCATACAACCGTAATAGTTTGGTTCTTATTTTAAGACGGTATGCTAGAAGAACATGGAACTTTTTATACACGATGTGATCCACCATATCTAGGTCGGAAAGTTTCGGTTACTATAAATTATAATAGAAAAAAAAAAACCGGCCAAGTGCGAGCCGGACTCGCGCACGAAGGGTCCCGCACCATTATCTATAAAAACGGCAAAAACATCGCGTGTGTTGCATGGGAGGCCCCTTAAATATTTATTTTATTTTTAGTATTTGTTGTTATAGCGGCAACAGAAATACATCATCTGTGAAAATTTCAACTGTCCTATCACGGTTCATGAGATACAGCGTGGTGACAGACGGACAGATAGAAAGACTGACTGGCGGACAGCGGAGTCCTAGTAATAGGGTCCCGTTTTACTCTTTGGGTACGGAACCCTAAAAATTAAGTGATTACTTGCTCTATTTTTTTTTATTCAATTTTAATTTTACAATCCGAAGCTAGTTTTCGACCAAGATTTGACGCATCCCGTTGTGTAAGATACAAAGTATCATGTTATTCTACCATGTCGTTTAAAACCGACAACTAAACCTCGTTTGTATGGAGAGTTGAGCGTCCTACCGACTCTGAATTATCCATCACCTACTAATAAAGAGGTAAAGTCTGTGAGATGTGGCTTTATGATATTGTATGTTGGACGTAATCTTCGGAACATCTCATCCGATTTTAAAAATTCTTTCAGCATTATATAGGATATACCTTCGGGATGGAGAAAGGCTATATTTAATTCCGCGATATTGCTTGCTTTCTTTGTAATACCCGGGCATATCCACGCGGACAGCTAGTTATAAAAATAAAGTCGTTTACACAATTCAATTTAAACCCCAGTTACCAACCGGTAATATTTTCAATGCAAAAGATACAAAGCCGAGTGCGTCAATGGTTATTTATTTTGATTATCGAAAATACGGAAGATTTCCGGGCAATTCGGTTTTAAAATTTTCACTTGGCTTTTGCTCGGACGATATTTAAAGCTAATCGTCTAGCTTTAAATACATATTGTATGTATTAGGCTCCTGTTGTTGTTGCTCATTTTCCAGCTCTTGAAATGAAATTGTATCAATACGTACAAACGCCAACACAGTTAAGGGGCTCCTAGCTCCCAATGACCTTCGATCTGTAACTGTCGGTTTTTTCGTGTTTTTTATAGCGTATCGTATTAAGAACAACGTGGTTTACCAAACTAGTATCCTATATTTACATCAAAACTCACAGTTTTCGGGATATATGGCACCAAACTTTGGCAATTTCTGGCCAAAAAACCCTTTTTTGGACGTAACTTTTGTAAAAATGAGTTAAAAATAAATATCTCTCTTGGGTTTTTAAAGACGTCAATAAGGAACAGTTATATGTAGATTTCATATATAAAAGTGCATAAATAACATACTAATATCGAAAAAAGAGCTTTTTTGGACCATGTTTGAATAAATCATAAAAAAATTACTATTCATTATTTTCAAGAAAACTCTCGTGCAAATGTAGATAAAGAATTGAAGAACCGATAACTGTTTTTACCATAAATATATCTATAGTTTTGACGGAGGAATATCCACTCAAACCTCGTCAAAACTAGCCAAAAAGCGCTTGGAGCCCCTTAACTGACCATCCTGTATTCATATAGAACCTTATTACAACGCACATAAAGTGCACGGATGGTCAGTTAGCTGTGTTGTCGATAGTACAACATAATCCTTAGTCGTATGTCTGTCTGTTTACTTTATTAACTAAATATGATTACCTTGTTTTTGGATAGTATTCAATGTTGTTTTGGTGGATGAAGTTTCATTTTGAAAGGGCATTTATTTGGCTCAAGCATTTTCAGCTAATAGGTCACACGAATTGCATGTTTCTCCAAAAAAAGTTACAGCGAAATGGGCTTATTTATACTTATTGTCTCAAACAAAACAAAACCAAAAGCATTGCTGTAAATGACGTGATTTCGACGTTTAAGTTTATATTTATTTAATCTCTATTGCATCATTTATGAACTTATCGTACTAATGTGCACTTAACGCCTCAAGCATGTTCTCCCAGTCAATCTTTGGGCAAAGCAGACAAATCGTGGGCGGTGCCCAGACGAAATATAAACACGGAAGGTATTTGTCACTGAATTAGTTTTAGTGGATACGTCCTTTTACGAGATACACATGGCGTAACAATGTACTTTACGTGTTACGTCCATGAAATGGCTGCCATTCTCAGGTAAGAGACATCGTAAACATTTATATGTCTGGTTATTACGCGTTTAGTCTGTCGCCAAATGGATTTGATTGAAGCGTGACACGAACAGACTTAAAATGGTGATAACGAATGAATATTATTTATTGCTGAACATGGGTGAATTATACAGGCTGTGGCCTGTAATAGGAGCAAAAAATTAAACGTGGCTTATTAAGTTAATCAGTAATTATTTCCAAGTGGTTAAATTGAAAAAAAAATTGAAAAAAAAATAGAAAAAAATAAATAAGTAAAAGCGTACGTGTGTTCTTTTGCTTAACTGGAATGATATCCATTTTGTTTTACTTCAAAAACACCAAAAAATCTTGTAAAATTGAAAAAAAAAAAACAAAAAGAATTAGAAAACCAAAGTTAGTATAATCGCAATTACGAAAGTGCCCAGTGTTCTACCAAGATAGTTAATGACTGGCATGCTACGATATCGAGATGTCGAGATCCATTACTTAGGTATCACAACTTCAGATAAGATTATTTCCGAATTCAAGAATCTTGAAACACTGGTACCTTTACAGAATCACTGCGGATAATACATAGAGTCAGCCCTTAAATTTATTGCTCCCATTACAGGCCACACCCCGTATACAGGTACATTGGTGATAAAAACTGCTAGTTCCATATGCTTTACCGTTTTAAGTTTGGTTTTGTCCTGCAGATTTCTACATTAGCACGTTTAGAACCGTTAATTAAGTCTGAATTGAACTGTACGCGGCATTTTTTATGAATAGAAGTATTTCAATGTCTGTGCTAGAACTAGGATTGCCAGATGGTCGGGATTTGGCGGGATTCTCCCGAATTTTTGTATGGCCTCCCGACTCCCGACAAAGTAAAAAATCTCCCGAAAAAACAACTTCATTGTATAAAACGAAAATTTGCATATTGTGAAAGAGTATTCAGTTGTATTCACCTTTACACAAAGACGGAAACGCAATGAGTATGGACCTAATAAAACCTGAATTAATTATTCAACTCAATTTGAATGAAAATAAGTTTCAAGTCGTTTTTAAACAGCGAAAATGGTCAAAAAATGCTAAAAGCTGTTAAAAGTAATAGTACCTACTGAATACAAGTGGCAAACCAAAAATTAAAATTTTGTAACTATAAGACTTTGTTAATTTTTTGATCTATACTATATTCTAAATGGGAAAGTGTATGTGTGTGTTTGTTTGTCCGTCTTTCACGACGAATTGACGTGATTTTTTAGAGATAGTTGAAGGGATGGAAAGAAGCCTATGTCCTACTTTTTGTCTCATTCGAACCTCCCCCTTCCCTAAAATGGGGGGCGAAAGTTTGTATGGAGCTACGACATAAACGAGTTCCACGCGGACGGAGTCGCGGGCAGAAGCTAGTAATACAACAAATATGGGTAATGAGAAAACCATTTTATGATTTTGTATGTACTCGTAAGTAACAATAACTTTCAATGTTGTTGATTTTAATATTTTTAATACAGTTCGTTGAATTTAAGTACCTAATTTAATTTTTATTTCTCCCGACCAAAGTCCCAAAATCCCGAAAAAAAAAATTTCTCCCGATATTAGGGTCATTCAATCTGGCAAGCCTAGTTAGAACAAACAATATGTTGGCTTTTTAAAAACACCGGTTACTTTTCCGTAGGCTTTTTCGGAGATAAAGCGAGAATACGACGGTTGCGTCTCACTTTCTGTCTATCTATACGAATAGGCCTCTTCTTTATTACGCCACTCTCCTCGGTCCTGTGCTAATCTCACTTTAATCCGGTTAAATCAAAATGAAGACGATTTAGGTAAAGCTTTCAGGGACGCCATGCGACATTGTTTTGTGACAGCTCGTGATGTAACTAATCTTAAGACCTGGTCAGGATATCAAGAAGATTGGCTTAACTTTCTATGAGTTGACAATGGCTTTTCTCACACATGTGGTTTTATTTTGAAACTAGGTGCCCGCGCGGCTTCATTGTTTATGAAGGAGAGCTCAGACGGAGCCCCGTGATATTATAATACAGCTTATGTTGATCCGGAAGGTCCGTTGTATTTATATTGTTCATGGATTGTTTTAAATTGAAAGTGTAGTTCCGGAGTATTATACAAACTTATAGAGCCACTCACAAACATTACTTCTTTATAATATTTATTTGACGACCGCTTTAGCCTAGTTGGTAGTGACCCTGCCTACGAAGCAAGAGGCCCCGGGTTCGAATCCTGGTAAGGGCATCTGTTTGTGTGATGAGCACAAATATTTGTTCCTGAGTCATGGATGTTTTCTATGTATTTAAGTATATATATGTATGTATATATCTTTATTTAAGTATGTTTATCGTCGTCTAGTATCATAGTACAAGCTTTGCTTAGTTTGGGACTAGGGCGATTTGTGTAAGATTGTCCGCAAATATATATGTATATATGTATATATACATTTTTATTTCCGGGCATATGTCCAGCAGTGAACGTCTTTCGGCTGATATGATGATGATGATTTATTTATTATTATTATTATTTATTTAGTAAAAATATATTTATTTTAGGCCAGAGACTTTATAATATACAAAAATAATATATGAAGAATGTTTTATGATATATGAAGGTTCACCTTGAAAGTCTCAGATTGAATTTTGCGACTTTGAATTTAGAGCTTTCCTTCATTTCTTTAGAGTAGGTACGAAATTAATTTTTATTTAAGTCATATTGGGACTCCCAATATGACTTAAATAAAAAATATATTTTACGAAATCGAGTTATTGGTGTGATTATTATTGTCTGTGAAGACACTCCAATTGTGCAATAGACATTGTTTAATAAGGATCCCGTTTGCCCAAAATTACCGCTTTATTTCTGTAAAATGGAAGCACTACGGAAGTTACAGTACCTACAATAATCTTTGATTAGCAAAAGTAGAAGTATTAATAAGCGTTTATCAACGGCGTTATAACAGTGACAATATACAAAAATAAATGCCCGCCGATGCATAGCATGAAGGTTCAGTTTCATATGACGAATAAATATAACTATGCGAGGCCACTGCATATGGGCTTGAAATAAATATAATTAATCTTCCGCCCGACTCTCTCCTTTCGGCAGCTGTTGTTGTTAGTCTAAATATTAAGGCGAGGTATTGCCCATGGCGATTTTCGCTATTTGCGATTCCATTTAATATCGAGTGAACTTTATAAGAAGCGTATAAACAAGTTTAGTAGATTTGCTAATCGTTTAATATATCGGATAACGGAATCGCATATGTCACAAACTAAACTAGCCTCTGGGTCCCTTCTTGACACTTGACAGATCTTGGCATTATTGAAGTTGCTAAGTTTAAGTGGATTCAGGAGGATGATTACCGTTGTTACCTTGGTTAAAAATATTATTCACTAGTATTTGCCCGCGACTTCCGCGTGAACTCCCGTATCAACTGCCTTTACAATTGTATCCCTTTAGAAGATGATTATGGGGATAAATAGTATCCAGGTTAATTGGACATTCCTTTTTAATTAGAATGATTTGTATAATAATAATAATTGAATAATATTTATAAACATTTATAGAATTGACATGATAATAATATGCAATTCTGATCAATAATATGTGATATGTAGTGTTTATATAATATTATGAATAAATGAGTATGAGTATAAACTATGTCCATGCCAAATTTTATTGCACTCCGTTCAACCGTTTTTGCGTGATTGAGTAACAACCATCCAAACATCTACTTTCGCATTTATAATATAGTAGTAGGATAAAAGTTATAATTTTCATTTGTTTTATCTGCTTTTGACTACGCTTGGAAGGGCCAATACTTCACTTTTCCGGCTGCCTACTTATTTTAGTTTGTGCCCGACTACAGCAAAGGGAAGACTGACAGCCGTTTAAGTTTGTAACTTATGTTGTTTACTTTCTATACATTTGGGTTAAACACTGTCTCATATGTTTTAATACATTTAACCTGGCAATCGGGACTGTTTTCATTTTAACCGAACGTTATATTTATAACCGCCACTTACGTAAAAGCTATCTCGCCTTGACAGAGAGTTAAACAGCCCACGGAAAGCTTCAGCAAATGAGTGACGTTTCATCTCTGAAAATATTAGGTTATTCTGTCTGAGGTCAGTCGCTTCTTGATTAATTAATTATGTCTACTCATTTCGTAACAACACTGTTGTTTGCTCTGACGCTTGACGGTAAAAAAATAGGCAGTTACATTTCTGTTATGTTGGTTTAGTTCGCGGTGTTTATGGATTATCGATATTCTTAAATTTGTTTGTATGAAACTGTGTCATGTGTACGTAAGGAGCAAATTCATCTTTCTTTTGTTTATAAATAACCTGTAACCGGAACAAGCTTTCTGCCCCACACCGTCTACAAGGTGCGCGCGCTCGCCAGTCTCTCGGCAACCTCCGCAGCGCGCACGCACATCCACGATAACCAAACAAAACATTTCTCAACTCTAGTAAACAAATATGGTCGCGTGATGTCGTTCTGTAGGATCACGGGCCGCAGCCGCGGGCTGCCCAAGCCAAACTATTTCCCGCTTCTCGCGCCGATTTCCCCAGCAGATGCGAAGCGATGTTGCAGGATCACAGGAAAATCTTACGGCCTACCGTCCCATCACTACATTCCAGTGCTTCTGGCCGCCCGCTCCGGCCGAAAGAAGTGCAAGATAACCAACGTCGCCGGCGAACTCGGCCCGCACCACTACGCTCCGGAAATTAACTATGGAAACAGAAAACATGACATTCTACCGGACTTCAGATATATTTTCCCCGTTCTGGACGGGTCTACAGAGGCGCAAAAGGCTTTAATGGACGTGCTGCTGACTAAACAAGTCGCTGACGACAAACGTTATGTGTACACGGTACAAGAAAGGAGGTGCAGTTTAGTGTTCTCCGCTCAAATGGAGGCGGCAGTGCGCGACGGTGATGTGAGAGACGTTATGTTGGCGAAGGATTCGGACACAGTGCTTATAAAAACGAAACAGGGTCGCAGTGTTTCCATGGACTTTAAGGATTTTACAGAAGATGTAGAAATGTACGAAGGCGAAGGCCCTAACGCTGAAGTATTGAAGCAGAGAGAGATAGAAGAGTTAGCGGAGAAGAAAAAGAAGAGAAAGCGTACCGCTGGTCTGTCTTCAATGAAGAAGATATTTGAAAATAAAGAAAAGTTGGCTGATGTGCAAGAGTTGGAAGAGGAGAAACTACGGCAAGACCGTCTGTCCAAGAAGGCTAAATTGGAAACTAAACACGAGAAGCACGATGTTAAGAGCTTTAATTTTAATAGTTTTGACGTGAGCCATATGCGCTCGAAGTCAAGTATAGTTAGTTGCACTGCTGAGTGGACGGAGCAAATGCATCCGTTAATAGAATCGTGGGACTGGGAGTTGTTTGAAAAGGAAACGGGTAATAATCAAGTGATTCCAACGGCAACCCAATTGCCGACACCTGTTAAAATAACCCCATATCATTGTGAAGCGGAAATTTACGAGTCTGAACATAATGTGAGCGATGTTTCGGTTCCACTGGAAAGTGTCCCGTGTGTTGATCCCCTTAAAGTTGCCAAGGAACGCCCGTCCCAGATAATTCTAAATGCAGTGAAAGAACTCAGCGAAGAGCGTTTGAATGAAACAATCAACATTGAAGAAAAATTGCTTGCTGAAAACAAAGTTGACATGCTTCCGTCGTTGGATATATTACCGGATGTTATTAAAAATATAAAGAAAGGCAAGAGAGAAAAAGTTGCTAAAATACCTGGGTTGACGATAGACATAAACAAAGCAAAGAAGTTTATTCCCGGACAGCATGTCAATACTCCTCAAGGACCTGTGTTTGTCCCAGGGCAAACTGTGGAAACTCCAGTTGGTCCTGTGTTTGTGCCTGGTCTTAGTGTGAATACTCCCAATGGTCCAGGGCTTATACCAGGACATATTGTCACAAATGAAAACACAAACGAACCTTTCTTCCTCGTGGGACAAGTTCTTCAAACTTCAAAAGGAGAGGAATTTGTTTGTGGACAAGCCATGAAAAACAAAGATAAAGGTCACCGCTTTACAGAAGGCCAAACAGTTGTATCCGAAGAAGGTTTAAAGTTCATACCCGGAAAATTACTTCAGAGTGGTTCTGAAGAAATATTTGTTCCTGGTCAAACAATGATGACTCCAGAAGGTGTTCAGTTTATTCCGGGACAGACTATGACGGATAGTAAAGGAGTTATTTTTACACCTGGGCAAAATGCGAAGATAAATGACGACTGGCAGTTTGTGCCAGGACAGGTGGTGCATCAAGATGATGGATTACAGTTTCTGCCTGGAGCGACAATAGCGACACCAAGCGGGCTTAAATTTGTACCAGGACAAACTGTTTCCGTTGACGGTGAAACAATATTTGTACCTGGCATCACAAAAACAACAAGCAATGACAGTTTACAATTCGTTCCTGGCACTACAGTGGAAACAATCGATGGACCTAAATTTATCGAAGGACAAATAGTGCATACCGAATACGGAGAAAAGTTTATGCCAGGGAAAACTATAGTGGAAACTAATGGACACATAGATTTCTCAGTCGCAAAATCAGTGGAAGATATTACATTCTCAGAATCCGCTCCTACTGGATTACCAATCGATATTAAGACATGTTCTCTATCTGAAGAGTCTTTGTACGTTTTCGGACACATGGTGCAAACAGCTAAGGGTATCGAATTTTATCCTGGTCCAAGGGTTCCGAAAATTGACGGAAAAGTGGTCCCCGGACGACTCGTTAAAAACGAAAGCAACCAGTCTCGGTTTGTCCCGGGAATGATGGTGGAAGGCGTTTTCGTACCTGGACAAATCGTTTTTACTGAAAATGGCGAACAATTTGTGCCTGGTCAAGTTGTTGATACTGCTGATGGACCGAAGTTTGTCCCAGGACAAGTAGTAAATACAAGAAATGGACCAAAATTCGTTCCAGGGCAGACGATACATACTATTGATGGTCCTCGATTCGTGCCAGGACAAATCATTGAAACTAAAGCTGGGCCCACCTTTATACCCGGTCAAGTCATTTCTACAGAAGATGAAGGGTCGAGGTTTGTTCCTGGTCAAGTGGTTGACACTGAAGAAGGACCAAGATTTGTCCCTGGAAGAGTAATAGAAACAGACGACAACGGTGTAACCTTCGTACCCGGACAAATTGTTCAGACGCCTGAAGGACTCAAGTTTATTGCACCTGACCTTACAGAAGGCGAAGAAGGCCTTGAATTTTCTGTACAAAGTTTTGTCGTTACTCCCGAAGAATTAAAACTATTGAAAGTAAAAACTAATCCAAATGATACCACGTCAACTAAAGGAGAGTTGAGCATTGACACGAATATGTTAAGGCAGCTATCTGAAGCCGGGATGTCTATTGGAAGACAAGTTCCAGCAGAATTACCCGCTATTAGTGTCGTTCTAAACCACACGCGCAACGTTGAAGCATTGAAAGCATTTGTTACGGATTATGGACTCAAAGATGATGTGGCAAATCAACTGATGAATGTCATTACGTCAATTATAGAAATGAGTGCACATTTGAAATCCGAAATACACGAAAACGATGAAGAAAAAATAAGTGACAGAAAGGGTAGAGCTAATAAAAAGCGAGCTGAAATGCAGGAAGCTGGTTATATCGGTGGTAACGGACATACTGCACAACACGAACATGTGAAAAACTCAATAGCAGCTGCGGTCTTGGCTGCTCTTGTCACTGCTGAACAATTTGAAGAAGTCAATAACAATAATAGCAGAGAAAAGTACCAATTAATATTAAAATCTATCGACACCATTTTGGGCAAAAGCATCGATGAAGATTTAGTTTCCGCCATGTTTGAAATTTTGCAAAAGAATGAGGACAAGGATTTCCTATGTGAGGAAATTTTGGAAAATACAACGCAACCTAAAGTTGAATTAATCAAAATCGCAATTAATAGTTCTTTACATAAACATGCCATCAGTGAAGAAGATATAATTGAGAAATTTGGTGACTTCCTCAGCAGTGAGAATGAGGTATTAGGACCAGCATTCAAAAATATCACTAAAAATGATACGAATATTTTACACCATGTTTTAAGTAACATTTCAAACTCAATCTCGTTTATTAAAACTGAAAATGATGCAACAGAGACGCTCCAAAAAGCTATTGTATCAGCGGTACAAGAGGCGAGTGCAAAAGAATTAGAAATTCTGATAAATGATACAGAAAGTAAAGACTTAAAAGAATTAATAGCCCAGTCCATTGGATTGGCGAAAATTCTGGGAATGCGAGACGTTGCCGCTAGTCTCTTGTCGGTTGCGAACGACGAACAATGTTTATCTAAAATAGCGAGTGACCCAACGAGTCTAAACATTTTGAAACGTCTGACAGTCATGCGTAAACTCGCAGACAAAACACCAAACCTGCACTCTGCTTTAAGGAAATTGGAGACTGACCCAGAACTGGCTCGAACGGATCCTAAATTAAGGGATTTAGTGAGAGAAAGTGGTGTGCTCATGATTGTACCAGAAGAGCCTCCTTTGATGACGTCAGCAGATGTACCTTTGAGTTTGCTTGATCCTGAAAACAGCTTAGCGATGGAAGATTTTCTATTCCAACGTAAAAAGCATAAAGGAGCTTTATTGATCATGAAAAGAGGTCTCCAATGTGTTGTCCCCAGAGAAGCCAGCCGGGCCGTTTTGTCGGGCCAAGTGGGTTACACAGTCCTTGACGAAAGTGGAATCAGGCATTTTGAGCCTTTAAGTGTATTTTCAGCCTTAAATCTGAGCCAGCCGACAGCTAATCGGTTTTCGATGTACAGCTGTCTTATTGCCGACAGCCAGGAGGAGGATTTAGAAGACTTAACAGGATATTGTAATAGCATAACTAATAACCAGCGTATCAGACTTGGTGGTTGGTCGAGTGGAAGTCGCAGATACAGTGGCGTTTTACTCGACAGAGAAAATACTAGGAGTCGCATGAGTAGTTTGGATTACACGCCAAGCTACAAACGCTATCCTTCAAGATCTCTATCAAGGTCGAGATCGAGTTGTAGCAGAAGTCCTCCCAAGGTAATCCTTAAAAAAGATTTATTTATGTTCACGCGTTTCTAATCCCATTTCACAGTAATTATATCGGGTTGTGCAAACGTGATGAAAGGCTTAAAGTAGCTTGGAAATAGGATCCAATAATTTACGACTGTTACCTGACACCAAGATTGTAAATCTGAGACTTTACCAAAAGTCATTTATTTGGTTTGGTTTCATATAAAAAGTGTACCTAATATATAATTGTTTCGGGAAGTGCTTAACATCCTTTGGTAGTATCGAAGCTATTTTTGTTGGTTTATGATTATTTTTACTTTGAACAACCCATTTCTTTCATCATTGAATTTCTGTAGTATCGCAAACCAGGCCGAAAATAGTATTCGGGCGTTACTGTCTTTGTTACTATATCTATACTATATCCATACTAATATTATAAATGCGAAAGTGTGTCTGTCTGTCTGTCTGTTACCTCTTCACGCTTAAACCGCTGAACCGATTTGGATGAAATTTGGTATAGAGATAGTTTGAGTCCTGGGAAAGGACATAGGATAGTTTTTATCCCGGAAATCATCCCCCAAGGGGATGACGGGGGGGGTGAAAGTTTGTATGGAGCTACGATATAAACGAGTTCCGCGCGGACGGAGTCGCGGGCAGAAGCTAGTATACTATATACTATATATATACTATATATATACTTTATATATATACTATATATACTATTACTATATAATATTATAAATGCGAAAGTGTGTCTGTCTGTCTGTCTGTTACCCCTTCACACTTAAACCGCTTAGCCGATTTAAATGAAATATTGTATAAAGCTAGTTTGATCCCCGGGAAAGGACATATGATAGTTTTTTTCCCGGAAATAATCTCCTAAAGGGGTGAAATGGGGGGGATGAAAGTTTGTATGGAGCTACGATATAAACGAGTTCCAAGCGGACAGAGTCGCGGGCAGAAGGTAGTTCACAATCAATATGAGATCGGAGGCTTTATTTTATTACCACCCGTGGTGACCAGGAAGTGCGATTTTCCCCACGCTTAGTGGGTATGGCCATTAAACGGCCAAATGTTACGCTAAATATTGTTTCTAACGTATTCTTTCTTTGTTACAGGTAGAAGACGTAGTAGTAGCCACATCGGACTACACGGCGTCTGCCGACGACGAAGTCTCACTCAGAGCGGGAGACATTGTCGAGGTTCTCGACACCAAGGCCGCTCTCGGATCCAAGTGAGTACCATCAATATTATTGGCATGAGCCATCAGTATTATTGGCATGAGCTTTGCACAACCGTGCCCTCATTGACTTGTGAATAACTGGAGCGTACACTTGCGACACTGGAGTCATTGCTTTACAGACTAAACTATATTTAACTACATCATTTACTATGATCATATAGAACACTATCTAATACTCGTATTACTGAGAACTTTAATTAATAATAAACTTCGTACGTATATTTTAAGGAATTATGTTTTATTTATTAAGCATTCAAACTTAAGATTTTAATTCAATGTTGTTAATTTATCTTTATTCCATTATATGACTGTAACAGCCATGCCCCTAACGGGTGACGTTGTGGCATGTTTTATACAAATATATGCTTAAATAATGACGGCACATTTACGTATCATAAATTATAATATAACCTTTTAAGATGATTTATAATATCAGAACGATATATTCGTTGGCAAGTCTATGCTCATAGACAATTCTAAGAATGTGTTTAATAGATCCGATGCGTCGAACATTCCGCTTGGACGCGTATTTTTAGCCAGTTCATTGCACTCTTACGAAACACGAATAACTTTACCATAAATCTTCATTTTCACGTTTTCTCTCATCACGAACCATCACCGCTTAACCTCATCGTCATCACCCTCACGACACATTACAAGAATAAAGACATAATGAGAGATTGTTGATGCAGGTACAGAGGTCGGGTATATTGTTACGAGAACCATTTCTTCAATACACGAGGACCATCAATTGACTACGTATTTAGCGTTCCCACGTACAGAATGTACTATTACTGATCATGCTTTGAAAGGAGAAGAAGAAAGAAGACCATTGACCATTGTAAATATCTTGCTTTCCGTAGCAGTTTATGTCGTAAGAATCATTGTGTTGTGATCAAAATTAGAACTATTGTGATAACTATGTTTACATTCATTTGTTTTAATATAATTGTATATATACATTTAGCTACGCTATCGGCATTACATTGTGTTCTTTCATTTGTTTGTAATCAACATGTATTTGTAATATTGGTGATTTAGTTCCTAGTGTATATCCAATATAAGTTTGGAAATCAGTAGCTACTCATTAGTTGTCGGCTGTTTTAACTACTACTTTTACAGATACGTGGTATAAAATATTTAGTTTGTCTAATTACAGGGAAATAGGTGTAATAAAATTGAATACCTTGTAATTCTTGTTAATTTATTTGTCACCTTTTCTACATTCAAACAGAGCTACATAAATCTAAATAAAAACACGTGCTTGGACAGATTTTTTTTCCTTTACCTTGCTTGAAATTATTTTTATCATAGTATTAATAGTCCCGATATAAATCAGTGTGACAGTGCCAGGTAGTACTTATTATTACTTTATTAGGGTACACACAGAGACATATTAGTTCAGGAATAATCAATGTCTCACGGAATTCACATTCAGAGATTCTCATAGAGCGCCTGCCTGAATATAAATCTTAACTGTTCGGAAATCTGTCTTTCTTTTTATTGGTTTCATGGGTTACTGAGTAACTTGTATTTTCTAAACGCATTTGAATAAAATATACATGAATTCAGAACAACTGTATATTCTTACCGACACGCTGTTTGACCATATTTTTTTGTTGTCACTAGTCTGTATTTCCTTACAAAATTCATAGTAACACAGCGACTATGCCTTGTCATATTTTTTTTATATCTAAAATATACAAAGTATTAATAATTCCTTAAATCGGTAATGCTAAGAAGTGCTAAGAAATGATGGTTTTAGACCACTAACGAAGGAGGTGTGTTTGGTGTAGAGCATTCATAAGAAAACGATATTTATAACGAAATACTTAAACTATTCTGCTATCGTTCTTGCGAGACAAGTAGTTTACCCTAGTTCTACGTGATTCTGTCTGCGAAGCTGACGGTATTGGGTTGAAATCTGTGATGAGCAGAGTATTTGTTCCTGAGCCTTGGATTAGTACCCAACAAAAAGTCATAATAAGCTTAATTGTTAAATATTGTCCCCTAATATTTATTAATTCAAAAAATATAACAACTTGGTGTGTAGGTTAGGTAGTAAGGTCCCCATAGATCCTGAGGTTCTGCTGTATTCGACGAATCCTAAAATGAATAATTGGTCGATCGCGGGCTCGTGACTCTTCAGGAGTCAGAATCGTCCATAAACAAGATTATCTACTTACCATCAGGCAGCACCGTATACCTGGTTGCCACCGTCATAGTATACAAAACGGAACAATGACAATTCATCGCATTACGGTCGCCACCCGTCCCCAAATTCTAGGTAAATGTGACACGGGGAAGTTTATAAAAAGAGACAAAAGGTAGACAACGTCGGTGTTTGAACTAGTTCAGAAGGCTGGCTGCGTGCCAGACCTGTTCAGGTACAATGTGTCAACTCATGGAGCTAGAACTAAGCGATGCTTTATATTTCAGAATAGATACATTCACATTTATGCCCTTACAAAAAACAGTGGCTCACACTAGGCCAAGCCTGTCCTGTGACACCACATTATTAAATGACATAAATAATAATTTAACATTAACACAGTTATTTAAATATCAGATAAAAACATCATTGCATTTAGGTAGATTCTCATGTATAAAGGTATTGCATTAAATAATATTTGGAGTATAATGGTTAAGATATTTCAGAATTTGTGTGAGTATATAGGAAGATAGTTATTTATTCTCCCCTTTATTCATACAACTTTATTAGCTCTGTTAACTACATAATTTGATACAGAAATGCCAAAAGGATAGATACCTAAGGGTGGTATTACATTTGTCCAAGATCTTTGTCCAATGTGCATTGCATCTCACTCACTTGTGCAAATGTGAGACGCAAATACACATTGGACATATTCTGCGATAGTGCTGGTGGATTTTGCAGAAAATGTATTAAGTTTTTAAATATTTTATATAGAGATTAATATAGTAAAATTGTCAGATGTGACATAGAATTATTTAGAATTTTACAATGATTATTAATATATGTTTTATTTAGTTGAGTTAAAGAATTACATACATTTCAATGAATAATTTATAGCAATAAGTTAGATAATAATAATAACATTGTACGCGATTTGGTGACTGCACTGTAAGCTACTATGTAAAATGGAATAAATAAATAAATTGGACAAAGATCTTGGACAAGTGGAATACCACCCTAAGTAAAGACAAATGATTTTTAACGGCATTCTAGCTAAAATAGGTTTGATAAACGTTCACGCATAAGGCAATTTATGTTTGTCTTGAGAGTGAAAATGTTTATTTAACCATCTTTCGCGTGACGAAAATGGATCGGATAAGCAATTATAAATATAAGAGGTACTCTGAAAGTTGCAACCACAGTTGGTAAATTGAGAGCTAATCGGTTAAGGAAATAAGTATTGACATGTCTTGTGGAGGGATACCAGCAGAGTAAGGTGAGTACGAGCTGGACCGAGCCGTCAAGGCTAGCGCGAGTCTTCTTAGTACAGCATTAGGGTGAGTATCCACCCTTGGCTAGCCTTAGCTTTAACGTCTCGAGTCTTCAAGGCTCGGTCAAGCGCTAAACTATATAAAACAACATTATATAAAAGTCATGTGACAAGGAGGGTGTTAGGTATGAATGTGGAGGGTTGTAAGAGAAGGGGTAGACGAGATGACGATAGACACGTATGGAAGAAAAGGGAATACTGCGCCGACCTCAGTAAATGGGAGCAAGTGAATGCTGAAACATATCAAGTAAAAATAAAATCAAAGGACTTGTATCATCATATTATTTTATCGACGAAGAAAACCACCGTGAGGAAACCTGCATACGTTTGCAAACATTTGATTTACTCAACCCGCTTTGGGCTAGCATGGGGATCACTGACCGTCTCGTCCATGAAAGGCTTATATCCAACAGTGGGACAGCATACATCCCACTGCAGGAATCATAATGATAATTATACAAATGATCGATTAATAGCAGAAATAAGCGATCCCCATGACTTTGACCTGCTCTTTCGAGAGAAATGAATACGTGTCTATGCATGCTTTTGTGGAACTCAAGGTCGTAGTCTAGTCTAGAAAACTTGTTTCGTACCACTAAAATCAATCTGCTTAATGCAACGAATTAAATTTTACAACAGATTAAGTAAATTGATAATTTGATTCTTGACAGTTACATGAATAAAATTGAGGGTCACCGAAAGTACCTACATATAGGATCTACAGTAGGATCTCCAAATACATATGTACTGCAGATATATTATTATAGTTTCGACTTACCAGGAAACTTACGCAGAATCGGAATCTAGAATTAAGTTATTTTTAAAAACACATACAATATTATATTATTTTTTAGTTCAATAATCCGTTAATAAGATTTAAATAACACTACAAGCATTTTATGCCTAATTATTTTGAACCCTTAATCCCACGTATTCAAAGATTATAATCGTTTACGTTTGTCTATAAAATTGACCTGAGTTTTCAACACCTCGGTCGTTACCACTTCATGAAACTCGTTTTATAGGTTTCAAATTGATTTTTAAAAAAATATTTTACCTTATGTTTTGTTTTACTGAAATGTCAACTTTAGACGAGTTGATTAAAGTTGCTAGTGCACCAGCAGATTTAGGTAAGATAAGAGTTTGCTGAAAACATTTATTGCTGATAGTCCACCTAAGTTTATGACTCTATTTATGAGATAAAAATTGATAGTAGCCACACCTAAGACACACATTTCGAAAGAAACGACTGTTCGAATAAATATTTACCCGCATCTGTTTTCGTTGCCCAATTCCTTCGGCATAAAATTGAAAGGTGTGAAAGTGTTTGGGTTCGACAGAAACAGCTCGTCTCCTATTAGACGACATGAAACATGCTCCTTTGGATCATACGTACGCTGAATATTGTTTGAAGAGTTGAGGATTGGAAGGTCAGGAGACGGTCGCTTTTGTGAAACTAGAGTCCTTGCCTAATCTTAGGATTAGATGCCATAGCAGTCCCTAGCCTCCTTTAGGGTACAATTTGTGGGTAAACCCACCGAAATAACGCTAGGATGATAATGGGTAGAGAACCAAAACTGCGATCCAATTCTCGAATTGTGTATGTACACCAACATGTACAAGACTACTAAGTTAAAAGTGGTACTGGGTTGGACATGACTGCCGGTTGCATCTAAACAAAAACATAATTGCTATGCAAGTCCCGCAAGATGGCCACTCGAGCAGAGGAAGACAACAGGAGAATAGATCAAAGCTTTCATGATACAGGCCGAGATACAGCTAAGAAAATATGCTAGAAAAAAAGAAGTTATTACGTTTAGGTTTGTAATGATGATTGATATATAATTTACCACCAAAGATGTCGTGCAAAAACAGCCACGCAAGGGATAATCCTACTAATATTATAAATGCAAAAGTTTGAATGCTTAGATGTTTGTTACGCAGTCACGCTTAAACGGCTCAACCGATTTGAATAAAATTTTGCACGAAGATAGTTTACAGCCTGGATTGAAATAAAGGATAGTTTTTTTATCCCGGGTCAACTCAGACGAAGTCACGGGCGAAAGCTAGTCATTTATAAATCAACCTGGTACAGCAGCAGCACAATAAAATAAGTAGGTACTATTATAAATCTGGTGAAATGGGTTCCAAACGCTGATATCCATACTAATATTATAAATGCGAAAGTGTATGTGTGTGTTTGTTTGTTTGTTTGTCCGTCTTTCACGGCAAAACGGAGCGACGAATTGACGTGATTTTGTAAGTGGAGATAGTTGAAGGGATGGAGAGTAACATAGGATAGTTTTTATCCCCGTAATCATCCCCTAAGGGGTTGAAATGGGAGGGTAAAAGTTTGTATGGAGCTGGGATTTAAACGAGTTCCACGCGGACGGAGTCGCGGGCAGAAGCTAGTATGATATAAATAATTGTGCAGGTATATAAATCAAAATATTCGTGTTAATCGCTAAAATATCCTTCCTAGGATTTTGAACTAGGCTGACTAATTTATTAATCACATTATTTATCATGAATTTATGTGAATCAACAAGACGCAAATAGATAGTTTAAACAAAATAATAAAAGACTTAATAAAAAATATGATTTATTGTATTAGCCATTTTCTTGACAAGGTAATAAAATCCAGCCTCCTTGAGACTTAAGGAGTAGAAACAATATCCGCAAAATTGTGGAAAAAGAGACAATACAATATCAAGGAAACAGTTAACCATAAAATGTACATACATTGGTTGAACAGACCTTGACCAACATGTAAATGAAATATTAGTTTATACTCAGCATAAACATAAGTCCTATTTCTAAAATAATTACCGAAGGCGATAAAATAGGGAGTGGAAATCGAAACAGAACTTGACGCGGGCGAAATCGCGGGCTAGCTAGTCTACACTAATATTATAAAGAGGAAAGATTTGATTGTTTGTTTGTTTGTATTGAATAGGCTCCGAAACTACTGGACTGATTTGAAAAATTATTTTACCATTAGAAGCCGACATTATCCCTGATGAACATAGGCTACTTTTTACCGCGGGAAAATGCTTCATTCCTACGGGAAAACGGGTAATCCGTGCGAAGCCGGGCCGGGCAGCTAGTACCTAATAAATCACTTCTTCCTAACAATCTCTACGCTCCAAAAACTCATTAAAGCCCTGGAGTCTTATTTCTGGCTGCCCCACAAACGGCGTGACGTCAACAGTGGCACAGATCAGATCGGGGTTAGAACTCCTCCCCCCTCGGTAACGATGTTGATGTTTTGTTTGTTGGAT
Source organism: Epinotia ramella (assembly GCA_947578815.1). Taxonomy (NCBI): domain Eukaryota; kingdom Metazoa; phylum Arthropoda; class Insecta; order Lepidoptera; family Tortricidae; genus Epinotia; species Epinotia ramella. The sequence continues at coordinate 1,983,177 of OX388203.1, forward strand.
TGATGTCAGAAACTAGTTCGAGAGATTCGGTTAATTATTGTTTGCCCCATTTTTCTGTGATGGCTACGTGAAGTTTCTGGCAATGTTAGGTAACGAAGTTTTTGCGGTGTCGAGCTTGGTAATTATATTTTAAGCGACTCAGCATTTGCGCGCAGCTTCGTCTGTGTGAAGATACGTCAAAGAGGAATTAAAAGAATCTTTAAAAAAAAAAGACCGGGTTGCACTCCGGGAGTGCCGGCAGAAGTGAAAACTCAATAAAATTGTAACAGTTTTTCGATCAGGTCACGTGACATCTTACGGTGTCACCCTAAAAATGAATTTGAGGCAAATTTATAAACAATTATCAGTTATTTAGGCGGACGGGCCGCGGGCGCGTTGGGTGCAACGGGCCGCCGGCTCGCCCGCGCCCACGGCGGTTAACACAATACCAATTTGTTTTTCCCAATGCTAAATATTTGTTTCAAAGCTTTATCTCTTTAGGAATAACGTCTAAATTCGAACTATTCGAATTTGCAAGAACAGCAGACGGCGGTGGCGACCAAAATATCAATTTGTTTTTGCCGTTGGTAAATATTTTTCTAAGCTTTATCTCTTTAGGAATAACGCCCAAATTCGAACTATTCGAATTTTCTCAATAGCAAAACGATGAAGGACGCGTTGGTTAAAATTACAAATTTATTTGCAGAATATTCTATTGCAAAAAGTGTTTAACGGCTTTATACTCTTACGAATAGCGTTCAGTTTTGAATGAAGTCGAATCGGCTACCAGCAAAAAGTGACCTCCTTCACATCTGACGTCACAAAACTCTGTCGCGTATTTAACAATTTTTCCCCATCCCAAAAAGTGCTCAGCACCGCTAAAGAAGTTTTCTCTTCAAAAAACATGCGATTCCGCTCCACAGACGCTTTTGAATTTTTGAGTAACGAATATCAACATTTTTATATTACAATGTTAGTAGGATAAGTCAGATAACCAAGAGACCTATTATCGTAAGTTTTGTTTATTGGTAGTTTAAAAATAATACATTTTTACTGTTGCAAATACCATATTAGTTACGCAAATTTTACCAATTTGTGCTGTTACAACAAAGCAAACTACAAACACTCACTCAGCTTTTTACAAGAAAAAAGCAACTTCAAACATTTGATGGATGACCAATTAACTTTAAAGGAAGAAAATGACTACCATACTTACTTATTTTTAGCAACAGCCTTTGTTCTTGAATGTCATTGAGCTTCTTAAACACACACACACATATGGTACTGAAAATATAAACAAAGAAATAATGTTTGTTATATCAAATGATTTTTGAATATATACCGCATTCCTTCTCGAGCCTTGGTTTTACCAGAAATTAATATTCCTCGGCACGTCTAGCATGGGACGGCCGCGACATACTCTCGACTTTTATCGCACTATACCTCTTGTTTTAAGTGCTCTAATAAGAGAAAGACGGATAGTCCGAGAAAAATCGAGAGAACTCGCGCGCCGTCGCGTGCTAGCCGTGCTGTTCTTTTTTGAGACGGAATTCATGCCAAAAGTCACCATTGTACCTACAATACTAGGAACCTTGGGAGGAAAAATATTGTTCCAATGCGACATCAACAGTGATGTAGGCAGTGATACATAGTTGCAAAAGCTCTCGTCAACTACGATAAGGTACTAATTACAAGTAAGTAGTTAAAGTGGGTGAAACTTTATATGTATCAATAAATTAAATCAATGTCACAAGGATTTTGGGAGATCAAAACTTTTCTTACTTTATTTGTAAGAGTTCTAAAAGTTCACTTCACTCACTCAGTTCTTTGTATCGCTCAAATACAGAAATGCGACATAAATCGAAATGTCGCATTTCTGTCTTTCGTGGTTATGGCCATAACCATCGATTTAATAATTTTGAATGTAAAACCAGACATAATCATTTTGAATGTAGCATGTACAAAGTATCCGCTGTACACTAAAATAGGAGATCTTATTGCAAACCCTGATGAAAACCATCATCCTGACTTTCAGTTCAATAGTTACCCAACTCATTATAACTAACTATGGAATCATGTGATGCAATTCGAGAGGCTTTGGGGCCCTGACATTGTGTTGTCGTTACTTTAATACTATGGGATTTAATACTAAATAAAAATATGGAATTTTGTAAAAATCATTGACAAAACTGATCATCAGTCGCCATCAACAACGAACTTACGAAATATTTATTCTACAACAAGTCCTGATTGCTTTGTAGGGTTCCGTAGTCAACAAGGATCCCTTATAGGCCGGCTTAGCTCAGTGGCCCTTACTACTAAAAAGCTGCAGTCGTGAGGGTTATCATTGGATAGCTTGTTCAAAAATATTATGGGGTTCAAAAAACCATTTTTCAACTCAGTGATCCGTTTGCGGGACATTGGACTTTAAACCCCTAATTTTTGTTCGAGTCTCCTGCCGGCTAAATATCTACAAGTTACTGGGAATGTGAAAAATTTCGAGGCAGTAGCACATGTAATGAATTTAAAAGGAAAACTATCACGGCTAAGTAGGCATTACTAGTTGCCGAGTAATAGTCGACCACCTTAATGTGTACTTGGAACGCCCAACTTCCGTACAAATTCGGCTGCAATGACGCAACCGCACCATTTAGCTGGCGCGCGCGTGTCGATGTAACAAAGACAGACAGGCAACTACGGAACCCTAGACAGTGTGTGGCCCGACACGCACTTGGCCGGTTTATTTAAATTATAGTTTACAAATACACCTGTAGTTGAGAGATGTAAAGACTAGCGGCGGTATTCATAAACGTACTACAAGCCTGTTTTAACTAAAATGGCGTTAAAATTCGTTTGTCCCTATCTGTCACTTTGTCATTTGTGTTCGTAAGAAAGGGACAAAGCACATTTAATTTAGCAGAGGCATTTTAAGTTTTATGAATAAGGGGGTAGGACCCTATACATCTCTTAACTACAGGGTGGCAGCATAAAATAAAATGAAATCTCTAAGAATAAAGTCACCATATGAAATAATACATAGAAAACATCCAAGACTCATAAAACCAATAGTCATGCTCATCACACTAATATTTGCCACTACCATGATTCGAACCTAGGACCGTTACCTTCGTAGGCAGGGTTACCCACTAGGCTCAACCAGTCACTATAAAAATAAATGCAACATAGTAGTGTTGTAAATGGTCCAAACATCAAAACGACCACGATCTTCCACGCTATCCCGGCTACCCAACATATATAAATAGCCGTGGGATCACATGATGCAACCCGAGAGGCTGTCGGACCCTGACATTGCGCCCGCGCAGGGTGTCGCCAGTGATTGACGGACAGCGGCTATCTTTAGTCGAGGAAAAGTTCGAGTTTCTGGGAATTGTGTGCTCATAATCTGCTTTGGAACTATTTTGTAAAAAGAAATTAGGTAGGTACACGAATTTACGCCTGTCGCAAAAAGGGTAGAGAGAGCACATGAGGTTTGATTTTCGGTATGATATTACATAGTGATAGATTTGCCGCCGATCGCCCGCAGTACACATCAAGCCTATAGTCAATTCTTAACACGGAAAAATAGAGGATGGTACTATTCTAACCCATGGAGAAAAGAAAATAGCAGGCATTTAAGAATATAAATGTGAACAAAATACATTAAAATAAAAGAATAACAATAAACTTGACTAGTTTAAGCCTAGTCAAAAATATCCCCTCAAGTCGTCTCTGGCGCAAAGGTACCCATAACACTAACAGCGTTACCACGTTGAATGGCGACCGACAACTTTTGCATCACGTACGGCCCCGCGCGGGCGTTAGACCCCTTCTCCCTAATTCGACGTCCCACTTCCCTAATGAAGGCAATAGCCTCAGACCCCCAGCACCCAGTAGTACAAAATGAGAATTAGCGACCAGGACCTACCACTACATTTATCGTAATTTTGACCGCGGCAAAATCTGCAGCGGCACCAGCTGATCGCACTGTTAGGCCGAGGTGCGAGGCATATAACGTATATAGTCTTGGACAGACACCTCGTAATACTCATTTTTACAGATTATCTAACTATATGATTATACTAGTGGGTCTGTGAGCTGCAGAATTCGGAAAACAGTCGTTCTTCAAAGAAAATCTGTTTCTGAATTTCGAAAAAGTGACTCGACAAGAAAAAAAACTAATTAATAAACTGGTCACAAAATTTCACGAGAATCGGTTGAGAAATACGACCGTAGAGGAGAACAGCTGGAAAGCGGGACATCCGGACATCTGGACATAGAAACGATTTTCGGCCCAAGCTGAAGCATAGAACTTCGTTCGCTTCGCTCTCTCGTTTGATAATGTATGTTATATATGTTACAGATTGTATATATGTGCATTAAGGATTAAAGTATTCAAAGTTCAAAAGATTAATTTAGCCCTGTAACAAATGCATTTTTAACGCTTTTGAAGAATAATCATGTTTGTATATTAAGTGAGATCAAATGTGTCGCTTAACTTCAAACTCAGATAAATCCATTCGACCCTCTCTGCAAATATCTACCCTATTACCTTTTTATAATACCAAAATCGCATGATCTGACAGATGGATTTACCTGAGTTTGAATTTAAGCGACTCAAATGCTAAGATTATGTAAATTCATGGAATAAACTTTACTCTTCCTTGGCACAAAATACATTATAGTATTACCCGCCTCCACAGGAGATTTATATACAGTCAAGCGTGCAAATACCATACAACTTAATCATAAATACTTATGTCCCATCGCTCTTATGTCAGTGGATTAAGGTTTCGGTACATATTTATGAGAGGATTAAATCGATACATATTTTTGCACTTGACTGTACACAGAAAGAGTTAAAAATATTTGACCTAAGCTTTTATTTCTAGATCCCTTGATACACCTTTTAATTAGGTACATATTTAAATGCACACTATTATCTTGATTCTGTTATTATAAAATATTCTGTTAGTATAATTGCCGAGTATATTTTTAGTTATCTTAATGCACTCATAACGCTCATTTCTCTCATCAGATTCATATGTTCATTGTACAAACGCAAGTACGTACGCTCCGAAGCATGGTCATTGTGTTTTCAATTCACCATATTCTTAACTCCACGGATTTAGCCTACCACAATCGTCTATAATCAATCGCGAGTTTGTACCAGAACTAGGTATATTTAGCCCTTCCTTGTCCTAAAACCCTCTGTAACTCCCAGGGTGTGCCTGAACGACCCAGGACTGGATGTGAAAGCAGAACTCCTAGACACCAGTGCGGCAAAGCACAAGGCAGCAGTCAGACCCAAGAAGAATCATCCTAAAGGGAAGAGTAATGGGAAGACAGAAGAAAGGTAAATATTTCAATGCTTGTGGTGGCTGCTTGCATTACATTTCGCTTTAGCGCTGCCTTTTCTAGAATAGTACATTACTCGCCTAGGGCGGCAAAACAAAGAATGTCTCTGATCGGTGGTATTTGAGCCTAGCTGAAGGCAAAGGCGGCAAATATTCGATGTGAGGCTTTTTTTGTCACCGCCCCAGGTCAGTACAAAATTTGACGTCCGTCTCTGTCAAGGAATTTTGACGTCAGTTATTTAACAGCCAAGCCCAATAGGTAGTTCTCAGAAAATAAAACAGGGTAGTTTGTTGTGTTTTGGTTGGTCGAATTATAAGCATCTATGAAATAATATTATTCACGAAAATCCGAACCATTCAGAAATTATGTACATAATCATCTCATGAGCTTCGCAAAGACATTCTTAAATAACCTGAGTGAAAACGATTGATTAATAACGTTGTCCAATTATAAGGTGTTTCTTAGACTGGAAAATAGTTCAATGTCTCTTAATAACAATCTTGTGTATCATCCGAACATAAAGAATGCGAACGGAATAAAATGATAGATACAAATCGTCGTTCCACTAACCGCAATGTATTTATCGTGTTCGCTTATAAGTTCCAATAATTCTGCAATTACATAATGCACGTAATACTAGTTGACCTGATTGTTGAAATAATACCAAGGTCCCGAGACGTGGGATGAATGCTCTGGCTGAAGTCTGCAATTATTAATGTTTAATTGATTTTGATTTGTGTGGTATCTCATTTCTTAGAGGAATGTGATTAATCGTTTCTAGTTTTATAACAGTTTTTCAATGCGGTTCTTTTTAGAATACGGTATCTTTTCTTAACGAGTTTCAACTTGGCCTTCATATTTAATTGGTTTTTCTTTTTACTGAATATTAGTGTGATCAGAGAGATGTGCGGGGTGACTGAAATTGTAGCGTCAAAAATGGAGAAGGATATGTTGAGATGGATATGAATACAATAAAAAACACTAAGCGTTTTGGAAAAATCCACCCCTAAGGGTGTTAAATAAGGGTGCAAAGTTAGTATAGGGGAAACTTAATTTTTTGAGCTAAAGACTTGAAACTTTGTAGAAAGATTACTTATTAGAATACAAAAATGAACTTTCAGCGTTTTAGAATATTCCACCCCTAAGGGGGTTCAACATTAATGTAACGTTAGGATTAAAACACTTTTTTTGAGCTAGAGACTTATAACGTTGTAGAAAGATTACTTATTAGAATAAAAAATAAAACACTTAGCGATTTGGAAAAAAAAGGGGGTTAAAACGAGATTCAAGGTTTATTTGGAGAGCAAGAAAATATAGTAAGAGATTTGTAATGTCAGCCGGAAAAAAACGGGGGTTAAAACGAGATTCAAGGTTTATTTGGAGAGCAAGAAAATATAGTAAGAGATTTGTAATGTCAGCCTTAGCCCGTATGTTAAAAGACTATAATACTGATTTCAGAGTTTTTTTTAATATCATGCCCTATATTGGGGTTAGAGGAGGTTCAAAGTTTGTATGGAAGGAAAAGTATTTTTTGAAGAGATTGCTTAACTCTGGTCTTAGACTGTTTATTAAAAGACTACAAAACAGATTTCAGCGTTAGTTTTTCATTCATCCTCTAAGTGTGAGGCCTGAGGGGACGCCCCGCTCAGAGCGGGGCGTGGAGCGTCCATATAAATTGCATTTGTTTTATATGGACGCTGCACGCGCTGCTCTGAGCGGAGCGTCCACTCAGGCCTTACGCTAAGAGTGTTTAAAGGGGGTTCGAAGTTCGTATAGATCAAGACAAGTTTTAAAGTAAAACATTTGTAACTTCGATTTTAGATGGTTTGTTTAAGACTAAAAAACTAATTTCAACGTTTTTTGAAATTCATCCCCCAAGGGGGTTAAGAGGGGGTTCAAAGTTTATACGGAGTGCAAGATATTTTAAAAGTAAGAGATTTTATACTTGGATTTTGTACTGTTTGTTTAAAGATTAGAAAACGATTTCAGCGTTTGTTTTTATTCATCCCCTAAGAGGGTTAAAAGGGAGTTTGAAGGTTGTGTATAGACTGATTGAAGAATATTAACAAGAGAGTGCATGAGAGAAAAGTTGATGGTGCGGCGGAAAAAAAAAGGTCAGGTCTAGAGAACCTTAAACCGACGAGCGTGTTTAAAGGATGTCATGAAAGTGAATGAAGGAAGAAAGGTTTGTCAAGATCGTAGCAAGTGGAAATTTGTGATTTCTGTCGCGGGTGCGATTATATTTATGTATGTATGTATGTATTGTACAATTATTATTGATTACAGGACTTTTTTTTAAACATATGCTATAAATTAATTTGATGACGAGCAACTATGACGATCTATGGTCAATACAAACTTTCCAAAGGATCCACTATTGCCGTTCTGATTTGTAAAATCGATGACTGTTTAGGCATTTTGTAAAAGTGGTCACATTTTAACTTCATGATTTAACTGGATATGATAATTACGAGTACGTCCACGTATTAACAAAGCGTTTTTAAACCTCGGTTAAAATTATCTTATTCTTACTATTTTGCCTAATAACCGCTACATAGTGGTGGGTTCTTTAAAGTGTATTATTTATTACTAGTTCATTAAAATTAACTGGTATTATCTCGTCTGGTATTATGTACACAGACATAGCAAACTGGGGCTTTATCAGTTATCACATTTAGCAAGAAATTTATAATTCTCTCAAGACTCAGCGACTAATCGTATGTATCATCTCCTACGACCAATTCACCGGTCATCGTCCCGATATAGGTACCTGTACCTACCGGAAAAAAACCCGTAGGTGCACGATCATTCATCCCGCCACACCATTTAAAACTGAGCCGTCATATCTGACAGTTACAAGACCTTTTGTGTGAAGACTTCAGTCATGTGGGAGGTGCGAGAGGTCAGCATTAAGTGGTGGGTAGTTCTGCGAAATTCAGCGGAGTAGCGGTCAGGGCGGTTTTTCACAAAGTTTACTGACTACTACTTTGCTAAAAGCAACTAGTATGTTTAGGCCTTTATTATGCATAGTTGTTCCTGATCTAGGGGTCTGTTTATACAAGGTGATCACAGTCGAGTGTAAAATTATTTGAGAATAGCCGGGCTCGACCGTTACGCCCACTTCAGCTAATGTCAGAAGCAATTGCCCGGTGTCTGTCTGTCCCAGATTTCAAAGGATTATGGTGATATTTTAAAAATGGAATACTTTCACTAACGGGATTACTGCGGTCTGCTAAAGGAATTTGCTCATTATTAGTCTCCTAGTAAAAGTAAAAAAACACACTGGGTAAGACAATGAAATGATTCTGTATAGGAGTCTATTACTTATCACCAAAATTAACAGGAAACAGAGGTCGAGATAATTGAGAAATAGGTATTTGTAAAATGTATTGCTGTCGCGCCAACCTCAAGCCTCCCCCCGCAGAACGCGATAGAGACAACTGCAGCTTGGACCGAAAATACCTATTAAAAGTATATAAAATCAACGTTTCGTAGTCCCCTGATTTCTTCTCCAAAACTTGACCTAGTTAACTATTTTTTTATTAACAATTAAAGAAAGGCTTTGGCCGTGTTCCTGATTTCCTTTTTTTTGATAAGCTAGTCAAAATTGTTTTCTGGATGTTTGAACACAGCGGAAAATATGGCATTTTTCTTAGGTTTTTTGAAGGTTAATAAAACATAGGAACATGTCAATAGTAGCCACAGATTTATGGAAGAAAAATTATTGCTCTAATGCCATTATCCAGGGGACTACATTTCTATGGAAAAACGGCCCTTGTGTTTCGTCTTAAGGCGTGTATGTCAAATATATGTTTACATTTTTGAATCGTATTTCTTGTTAGGCAAAAAACGTTTAAATAGTATAAGTACCTACATTTCTTTGTCAACTGTACAAAATGTTCAAATATGATTAGTCTTTATTTTTGTGCTGATATTGATGTCATTGACGATACATTAACGATGACGACAGAATGTTCGGGCACCGATGGTACTATAAGTCTTACTTTACTCATACTCGTACTCACTAGTAGGTACACTTCTTAGGTGAAACTATTAAAATAAAACAAGTAAAATAAAAAAGTTATTTTCGAAATACCAAACTGTTTTTTTTTACAAAAAATATAGCCTATGACACTCCTACTATTAAGAGGAATCAAACGACACCTCATATGTCGAAATCCGTCAAACGGTTTAGGCTGCCGGGCATGCCAAACTCACATACATACGCTCGAAAAACATATCCCTCCCCTTCTTCGGCAGTCGGGTAATGAGTCATGTTACTGGATGATAATGAATAGTAGCCGATACACATTTTTGTCTCCAATAATAATCCTATATTCCTGAGTTTGTCCATTACTCATACTCATCTAAATCACTTGTACCTATCTAGTTCAACTATCATTTATCCGCTATTTTAAAACATTCAGTGAACATAATATTACGCTACATTTCATTTCTAATAACTAACCACTCATTTGTATTCATGACAACTTTATTACGTTTTTTTGGAGTAGGTAAGTAGAACTGGATCTTGTTTTTATACTCTACTAGCTTCCGTCCGCGGCTTCGTCTGCGTGGACCCAGGATACAACTATTCTATATTTTAAACCAGGCTTTAAACTATCTTCTTGGAAAATTTCATCCAAATCGGTTGAGCCGTTTAAGCGTGATGGAGTAACAAACATCTTAACATCTAAACATCCAACCTTTCGCATTTATAATATTAGTAGGAAGTAGGATTAATATATGTATATTACTATATGTTATTATATTATATTATTATGTTAAGAAGGGAACGTTTTAAGCCAGCCAGATTTAAAGTCATCATGGAATAAATAGTTTTTAAATTATCAGTTCAATTAAAAACGCCTATGAAACGTCGCAAGAAAATCACCACTTTTATTGAAAATTCTTGGCTCTTCGACAATAAGACCGCCTGTTTTCTAGTTTTCTTTTGTACCTGCTTCGTTCGTGTGAGGTTTGCAATACTAGTACCTACATTAGTCACCTAGGGCGGTAATACAAAGAATGCATTGAACGATTGAAATGAATGATTGATTTAATGAAAGACAGATTGTATTTACACGATAAACGAATGGTAGGAAGGAGACTTGGATTTTTGTACTATACCAAGCCCGAGCCGAATACCGCCCGCGGGAGTGAAAGTGGGATTCTCCGTGGTGATTGCCACTTTATGGCCAGGTGTGACGTAAGTAATAGTAGATCGTTAACCAAGGACTCTCTCACTTCGTTCAAGCGCCAAAATATCTCGTCAGAAATGGGTGCCTTTCACGCGAGTTAAACACTCTACTTTTCATATCGAATACAAGTAAAAAAAACACAGACGGAAAATTAAACAATATGTTTATTTAAAGTACTTATACAGTTCAAAAACGGCAGCCGCCATTACCGTGACGTCATCCGAGCCGAAAGAATAGTCCCATCTCACCTGTCCTAAAGAAAGAGGCAAATATCTGTCTCGCTCGCGCTTATGGTTATATGGTGTAATTCGGTCACGTGACATACAGATAATAAACCTACGATTTTAATTTTGAAATCAAAAATATTGCTCATGTTTTTAAAACCAAATGGTAATACCATTTCCTAAAGTCAAAACTATATGAATAACATACTTTCATAATTTAATTGTGATAGACGGAAGTAGCGTTGTGAAGTCCCTAATTGAATTGTTAGTGCCTCACTTAGTAGTCATATAGTAATATTTAACAATTGCGTCGACTGTGGCGAGTTTCCAGACCTGATGAAGCAGAGTAAAATTACTCCTATATTTAAGACGGGTACTACCACAGATCCCACTAACTACAGACCCATTTCAGTTCTGCCCACACTAAGCAAAATCTTTGAGAAATTAATATTGTCACAGTTACTAAGTCATTTTAACCGTAACAATTTGATGCACAATAAGCAATTTGGGTTCACTCGCGGTCGATCGACGATTGACGCTGGGATAGAATTTGTTAAAAATATTTTCGATGCCTGGGAGGAGTCTCAAGACGCCATTGGCATTTTTTTGTGACTTATCTAAGGCGTTTGACTGCGTTAGTCACGAAACACTCGTTGGGAAACTGTATTTATATGGAGTCAGAGGAAAAGCGCTGAACTTGTTACAATCTTATTTGTATGGGAGAATCCAAAGAGTGGACGTGAATGGAAAACGGTCCCATGGGTCACTGGTTTCGATGGGCGTACCCCAGGGCTCCATATTGGGGCCTTTCCTGTTTCTCATTTACATAAATGACTTACCGTATTTAGTTAAGGATCACTATGATATAGTACTGTTTGCTGACGATACTTCGCTCATCTTTAAGGTCAAACGATACGAAGATGCCAACGTTCATGTAAACAGTGCTATATCAAATGTAGTGCAATGGTTCAGCGTCAGTAACCTGTGCCCTATCCCACAAAACTTTACAAGTGTACAATTCGACAAAATTGTTAAATTGTAAACAAAAAAATGTACCACAATAATTACAAATATGTATTCGTTACAAGTTTGCAGTATATAAATATGTCACTTTTGTGAAAGCGTATCACAAAGAATAAAGGCATGTCACGACAGCTACATAATTGTAGGATTGTTGAAATTGTAATATTACAACTACAAATATGTAACAAATTTGATGTGGGGCATCTATCGGTATTAATGATCCATCTATAATACCTGCGACCCTGGGAAAATTTATGTTTGATGCTGCAATAAAATCTTGAGAAACTGAGTTTCCATTTGTTGGCCATCTTACTTCACTTCCCAGTAATTTGTCCACTATTTGTGCACATACGGCGTGAATCGAACGACTAATTGTCATTTTGGAAACACCATGAGCATCGCCAGTGACGTGATATTGGGATCTTGAGCCCATCCATCTTAAAGCAGTCAGTAACTGTTGTTTAGGATCAAGAGCGTGACTTCTTCGTGTCGGATGTCTTAGGTTTCCACCAATAGTCTGTAGTAGATATTCGACGGTAGATTTACTCAGTCTGAGATTAGATTAGATTAGATTAGATTAGATATGTCCTATACGTCCTAGGATGTCTTACAATTAATTATTCTTCACTATCACTGCTACTTGAACCAAACATTTCGTGGTTACACAGGGTTGGAATCGCTAAATATGATTTTTTTTTATTTTTTTTTATTTATTTATTCATACACAAACACAGTATTACAGTTTACACTAAGGCACTGTGAGTATCAAAAAATAACAGACAAAGAAAAATAAAAATGTAAACATAAAATAACACACATAACATAACAAACAAAATTAACATTGGTAAAAACGTAAACAATTTATTTAAAAACAGAAGATTCTCGAACATCCATCGCCTCACATAACTTCAAACACTCCACACAAACAACCGCCCAGCTACACGCAAAAACATCGCAGTCAGGTGCTGATGCGAGTAGAGCATTGAGGCTCTGCAAAGCTCGAACAAGCGGAGAGTTCCGGTACGACACGGTGCGCGCCGCCGGCACAGCCAGCAGGAGGGACTGGCGCGGGCGAAGGTTAGCCTTCTTCTGTGATGATGATGATGAAATATACTGTAATTATTAGTATTCGTATAGTAGCAAGAGGGTGTGACAGACGATTAGATAATTGTTAACTTGCTAATTAATACAATATACCTACCTAAATAACCCACTATGATTGCCATAAAGTGTATGCATGTTAACAAATAAAGTATGATGATGCCCAATTTACAAGTGCTTTATAGGGTTCCGTACCCAAAGGGTAAAAACGGGACCCTATTACTAAGACTTCGCTGTCCGTCTGTCTGTCTGTCACCAGGCTGTATCTGAAGAACCGCGATAGCTAGACAGCTGAAATTTTCATAGATGATGTATTTCTGTTGCCGCCATAACAACAAATACTAAAAACAAAATAAAATAAATATTTAAGGGGTGCTCCCATACAACAAACGTTTTCTTTTTCAGGCTGTATCTTAAGAACCGCGATAGCTAGACATTTGAAATTTTTGTTGGGGTACTTATAGCAAAAGGGGCCCGATTTTAAGACTTAGAAAATTTACGATGAAAAGGGGGCATGGGACTGATTGGGATGACTTGATGGGGGGTGGTGTCATTATGACACCTATTTTTTATGATGCTATCGTATAGAAGACGCTAAAATAACCATGTTTTTTGTGGGCAGCTTTTTTCTAAACTTGATAATTACCGAGATATTGGCTCCTCGACCCACTTTCAGAGCATGAGATATGAAATAGTACATTGTTTAACGAGGGGCGTAAGTGGAATATTGCGAACAAGGTCTATCAGAAGCCCGACGCCGAAGGCTGAATGGCTGGTGATGGGGCTTTTGATGACTCGAGTTTGCAATATTCTTACGCCCGTGTTATACACAATGATTTTCATCATATTTGCGAAGAAACAAATACATTTTAGATGAAATTAGTACAAATCGTAATAAAAACTGCAACATGTCAGTTGTCCATTTTATTGAATTTGACGTGAGGACAACACAGACACTAAATATAACTACATATTAAATCTGTAAATAATTCAGTTAAACATGTTTTTGTAGTGTTTTAAGTTAAAATTTATTTATAAATACGTTTTCAGACATCGTATTTGACATAAACCTCTTTGCTTTGTAACTGCCGCATGAGTGACGGATACAATTTAAGAAAAAAACCATGGGCGTAACATAGGCTATTGTAGCTCTGTATGTCTGCGCATTATGAAGCCCTTTTCGAGCAAGTGTGATGAAATGGTATATTACGTACCTAGGGCGGTGAATTCGTGAATGGCCCAGATCGCAGGTGTTTGTGTCTTCACCTGGCCACAATGCGAGTTTTACCGTACGCGCAGCGTGCGGTATAACTCGCATTATGGCCAGGTGTGACGTAAAGATAATAAAGCATTATCATGTAATAGTCAAATGACCGGTCACTTTGGCACTCTTTGGGGGAGGCGTATGTCCAGCAGTAGACGTCCTTCGGCTGATACCTAATTATGATGATGATGATGACGACGAGTCAAATAATATTAAAGTTTAGGCACATTTCCCCTACACCCGTATCGCAACCACAACACACTTTAAATCCACTTTTCTGCCTTGAGTATTTTACGAGCGCCTTAGAAAACAATAAACCGGCCAGTTTAGTTAGTTTTTAGTTTTACGATGGTGCTTTTTTAACACACTGAACCCGGTGACGATGACCTCATTAAATCAATTTCGTAATAGCTTTCAGACGGACCATTAACCGTCTCCTACTAGTGGTCAGAAATTCCGTGGGGTGGGGCAAAAAAAACGCATAAAGGTACTTACCTACTATTGTAGTTGCTGGGTTTTAGAGTCAGCTTTACTTCGTATAAGCAAACAAAAGACTTCGTATTCATGCCATTGTTTATTTTATAGTCAAAACCTACGGAAACTAGAACCAGGTCATGTTTTTATTGAATTACTATAGCTTCTGCCCGCGACTCCATCCGCGTGGAACTCGTTTATATCGCAGCTCCATACAAACTTTTACCCCCCCATTTGACCCCCTTAGGGGATGATTACGGGGATAAAAACTATCCTATGTTACTCTCCATCCCTTCTACTATCTCCACTTAAAAAATCACGTCAATTCGTCGCTCCGTTTTGCCGTGAAAGACGGACAAACATACAAACAAACACACACACACTTTCGCATTTATAATATTAGTATGGATTATTTAGCAACTTTATCTTGCTAGTCTACTCAATGTACGTACCCACTGTTTAAACCAAATAGGTACTTATGTCGTTAGTTCTGAGAATCATTGTAGGGAGGAATTGCTGTTTTTTTATTATTTAATTTCACTTAACAGTAAGTATTTTGAAAAGAAATACTCGTTCCTTAACACAGCAACACTGTCTCCGTTGTTATACAGGGTGCAATCTTTTACGTGATACAAAATAGCAAAATGTGAATCTATCCATGATTCTGAGCAACTTTTATTATGGGACCAACTTTGTGTTATGCCAAAAAAAACACACCTGTTCATACATTCTTGTCAGTCTAAAATGAGCAGAGTTAATGAAATAGTTGGATTTTTTTGGCATAACACAAAGTTGGTCCCATAATAAAAGTTGCTCAGAATCATGGATAGATTCACATTTTGCTATTTTGTATCACGTAAAAGATTGCACCCTGTATAAATAAGTAAAATTTCATACACTGAAAACAACACTAACTGAAAATAACTCGTCACGCCAAATTACATTTAGATGTTCCCAAATAACTAACCTAAATTAAAATCAACGTCCCATCAACATCATAACAAATGGAAACATTCAATAAACTAACCCGATTCATATTGAAAGTTGAAAGAAATGAAATGTTTTCAGTAATAAAAACATAATTTCAAAATGGCTGACAACCTAAAAAATCCGTTTAAATTGGCGCCAAACTACTGGAATGGTCCAAATCGGGCGTGTGAATTTTATGCGTTTCTTTTGATGCCTTGATCTTTGGGGGCTGCGGCCCTACCACGAAAATCGAATCTCGAAGTTCGTGTACTTGCATCCCTGTCCCTCGAGTATAGTACCTAAGTGCGATAGAGATAGAGATATCCGAACTTCGACATTCGAAGTTCGTGGTTATAGCTCTGGCCATGAAATTTGCGGGTAATGCTGTAGGTACCTACTGACAACTGGAAAGCACACATGTCCCATTCTAGCTCTGCTGAAGACAAATCACTTTTTGGTCAAGCTGTCTCGTGGGAAGCCAGTCCTGGCAAGCTGATCTAAATAAAAGCTATGAGTGATGATAAACAAGTCGCCAAGCAATATTCTTATGCCGCACAAAGCTGCTAACACAAATATGCGCCGCATTTCTCAGTCGTAGAAAATTCCAAAGTCGCTGCTCTGTCAAGCACGAAGGGGTTCAATTATTTATCTTATCAGTTTGTCATATACTTAAGTCACGTAATTTCTGACGAACTGACACTAAACATGGCTTTTTTTAATGTACCATGGTTTCTTTCGCGTTGCGTACCAACGTACTTCCATCCCCGGTTTCGGTGCAATATTTCGTTTGTCCATTATCAACTCAAAAATAAACATTGCAATTTTGCAAGAGCTCCTTCCAGAAGTTTTCAGCAACTTCCATGATCACGTTAGCCCTGCGCTGTAAGCTTGAATTGGACAGGCAGATCTAGAGCATTGCTTAATGGGTAGTAAATGAGAAGGAAGATTTATTGGAGGTTCAAAGGATCCCAAATGAGTCCGTGAAACATAAATTTGGATTACTGTCTTCACTCAAGTCGGTAAAAATAGTTTTTAATCGGGGCATAATGTATACAGAGATTTAAATCAGTGATCCAATAAAAATCCACGAGCTGTGTGTTAGAATCGTATTATAAGGAAGGAAGGATAAATGTATAAATTAGTATAAAAATGATCAGCACTACCTGAAAGAGACGAAACTATAGTAAGAATTAAATTAATATATTTCTGTCTCATACGAACTATAGCTACGTCTCTGTCGGTTTTTGTGCCAAATTTCAAAGTGTGCAATGTCTACTAGACAAAATTATAAATAACTAATTATTATGTAAGAAGAGATCGGCAAAAAAACCTGTACTATAAAAAAAAACAAAAACCCACAGTAGGTACATTGCTCCAAAATAAAATCATTTACTACACAATAAAATTGCCTGAACGTCCATATGTGTTCTGTCAGTCTAGTCCCAATTATTTTTAATCCTCGATTAGCGATGTAGTACACAAATTAGTATGGTTTACAAGTTTGTCCATTAGCTGTTGTCGACCTATATCAGTTGAAATCTTCCGGATTTTGAATTAGTAGGATCATCGCCCTCATTTGGCATGAGAAACGCTTTCTAATTCGATGTTTAGTTCATGTTTTCATTATTATTAAAGATGTATCTACCGTTCTCCGGAATATTCTCGAAAGATTCCTATTTGTATAGGAAATAATCTCACCAGTTAACACCAATTTGTTACCACTGGTAACAGCTGGGATTATCCCCCAGTTGTTATTGTTACCACTGGTAACCGATGGTAAGAAGTATTAGCAGTAGTTTCCACCACATTATTGTCATATTTTAATAACTAGCTCCGCCCGCGTATAGCAGGCTATAAACTATCTTCGTGCTCCCATCATCATTTAAGCAGTTTAAGTGATTGAGTAACAACCATCCTAACTTTCCCATTTATAATATTAGTAGGATACCTAGAATATATTTCAAAACATTATTAGATTACCAACAATACGAATATTCTTGACACTACTACTGGTAACAGGTGGGAATAAAAATCCCAGTTACGGACATAACCGTACAGTTTTTGTCGCCCATCACGCATGCGACAAACGCACTGTTCCGCTTGAACCTGGTATTTTTTTCGATTGGCGTTCCGGTTGCGATTCATCCCGTTAACACCTAAACTCAATTCAGGCTATTTAGTTATTATTTCAATATATTTCAATAAAATAAACTAGATTAAACTAATTTTGTAAGGTTACATATTTAATAACCATAAAACAGACGGATGCGCGTGCGCCACTAGCGCGCCCTTTGCGCAACTTTACGAGCTGGATGTTGATGTTACACCAGGCCTTCCTTTTGATATCGAATGTAGAACACGATATTAGGGTTAAATTGATTTCAAATGAAAGCTAGTTGTGTAGATTTTTGAGGCTGAGGATGAGAATTTAGGGAGCAGAACGGCCTGGACATTTAGGTACCTACTCGGAGGTTACGTGAAAATTGACGACATATACAAACCCCCTAACTCTTACAATATATTGAATAGGTACAGTCAGCGTCATATAGTTATGTTGGCGCCGATGCTGGTGATGGATGTAGCTCGACGACTTTTAAATAAAACTTCGATGAAAAGTTGACTGTAGCACAGATTAAAGAATACAAGTACAGATACCCAATCTCATAGAGCAAAAGCGTACCGTCCTAATGTAGGCAATTCTGTATACAATTTTAGTCCCGTAGCTACACCAGTCGATGCAGTATCCGAGCTACCACGGCTATGACGCTGTCAGCCTTTAGTAATACATTGAGATATCACCAGATGGCGTTGACTTCCCGGGCAACAAATAGAGTATTTTTGACTTTTTCGATATAAAAATATATTTACGACCGATATTTTGACGACCGGTTAGCCTAGTGGGTAGTGACGCTGCCTACGAAGCTGAAGGTCCTGGGTTCGAATCCCGGTAAGGGCAAATATTTGTGTGATGAGCATGAATATTTGTTTCTGAGTCATGGAAGTTTTCTATGTATTTAAGTATTTATATCCATTATATATATCGTCGTCTAGTACCCATAACACAAGCCTTAATGAGCTTACTATGGGACTAGGTCGATTTGTGTAAGATTGTCCCCTAATATTTATTTATTTATTTATTTATAAAAGTAGTATTTTAGAGACAATATTACACATCACACAAAAATATACACAACCAAATGCTTAGAGCCTGTGGTTCCATAGAACTTTCGCGACCCGTGATGGCGCCATCTAGTGACAGTACCCAATAATACGTAGCAAGCTTGAAAGCTCACTCGTATAGTACGAGTTACATGGATTTAGTATCAATTTTATTGCATTTACTAAACTTATAAAATATACCTTTATTGTATGTGCGGAAGTATGTTTGTGATATAATTAAGGACGTTGAATTTATTAAGGTGTAAAAATTATTCTATCTTCACGATTACTGGTTCAAATGTTTCGCTCGGTACCTGTGTCGCCATCTATGAGTTCTTTTTAGTATCAATTATACGTTGTTCTAGTTGGGAGGCCATGACTGTAGTATAATATCCCAAAAGGCTCTGGTTGTAACAAAAATAGTTTGACCGAAAGACAGATGTACAGAAGTGGTGTTATATGGTACCGTATATGAAAGGTAAGTGACTAGCAAGATTTGATTTACTTGAGTTAACGAATTTAGGTAGGGATAAAACTTGAGTATCTGTAGCGCGTCTATTGGTGCTTTCAAAAGCCCCGACGGGCGCGTTTTGCTACTGCATTATGAAGTATTATTTAAGTATACAATAAAAACGGTTGCATTCGCAACAAGTTAGTAGCAGCCAGAGTGGCCAAATATTTCGTAACACACCCTTATTCTTACAGTAATAAAGACGTGTACCGAAATATTTGGCTACCTTGGCTGCTACTAACTATATGACGCTGACTGTACTAGCTGGGTAAGCCCTGACTTTTCGTAGGTATATGACGGGGTTATACGAACAAAAGGTATTCAATTGAAATCGGTTATATTTTCTGATGAGTTTATGACATATTATGATTTCCCGCTCAAGCGACAATGATGCCCTGGACCTTTGAAAGACGCGTTGACTTTGCAATCATTTAATTAGAATTATTAAAGTCATAATATGTAATTATGTAGTAAATTAGGGCCTTCACCTCAACTGTCAATGGATTTACCATGCTATTACCCCGTCTGTATAGTGTTTGTTAAAATAAATAAAAATGATAAAACAATCGCTCCCGAGCCAAGAAAAGCCAGGCTTCCAGCTGTTGAGCTAATTACAAGCTTTGTTACGGTCTCCGGTTATTTTGAGATCACAAATGGAACGTACTAATTAGAGATATGAGACTTAAGGTTAATTTTAAAACGTATTACCTGAACTAATCTACACTAATGTCTAATATTATAAAGAGGAAAGATTTGATTGTTAGTTTGTATTGAATAGGCTCCGAAACTACTGGATCGATTTGAAATAGTAGATTGATAACCGAGGGTTGAAAGCCACCCATTAGTGACGAGATATTTTGGCGCTCGAACGAAGTGAGAGCGCCAATAGTTCGAGGCTGAAATGGGTGGCTTTCCCCGAGTTAAACACTCTACTTTTCATTTCGAATACGAGGAAATGAAATGAAAGCCAAAAACATTAATATTTTCTAAATTAGTCAGATCCTATAGAACCCATTCTAAAAGTGTTTGTGTGTGGACCATTCAGGGCGGGAACTGTTGACAGATTTTAATAATGTTTGTGTGTGGACCATTTCCTGGACGTGCTTTTGAGCGGTTATATCGAAAAACAAATTTTAACTGTTTGTGGATGAAAAATTACATTATTAAATGTATTTATATATACCATATAAGTAGTAATAAAGCATTAAAACCATAATAATTATCAACAAACTTCAAAAATCAACATAATTTTATGGAAGTGTGGCAGTATGGTTTTTGCCATTGCTATTTTTTTTTATGACTAAATTATTTATTATTCATAGGTATTTAAAAAAATATCGCATGATTGTCAACAACTTTCAGTTACTACAATTTTCTGAAACTGTGGCGGTACAGGTCTCTGCCATTGCCTTTTTATTTTTTATTACTTTTCAGCCCTAGGGGCGACATGCCTCACTTTCAACCCGCTGTTTAGATAAACAATGACCTACTTTCAGAGTATGAGAGATGAAAAATTATTTTACCATTAAAAGCCGGCATTATCCCTGATGAACATAGGCTTTTTAGTGCGGGAAAATGCTTCATTTCTACGGGAAAACGGGTAATAGGACAACGGGTAATAAGAATTATCCGTGCGTTACTAATCGTGCGAAGCCGGGCCGGGCAGCTAGTGTTGAATAAAAAAGTTGGAGAAACAACATGCGGCTTTAGAACTTGGCAGTAATGCGACAGCATGGAAAATGAGATGGAAATTCCTTTATTACTCATACAATAATACTCATAGTAATAGACCTCACAATCATTGAGAAAGATCCTGATTGCTGTGCTACCGTCCGCAGTACGTTCCGTTCCGTTCCTATCGTTTATCTGAGACGGGCCCTGACCTGGCCTGTAACGGGACAGGAAGGCGAGAGAAGACGTCAAAGGCTACCGGGTTTTACCTATCTGTTGCCACCACTTTGTTACCACTGGTGACAGCTGGGATTTTCCCCATCTGTTACCAGTGGGTCCATATTGGCTCATATAAACTTGATGTATCGATTTTCTCTACTAATACCGCTTTGCAATCATAATCATCACTCTTCATATTTTTTTTCTTCCTACCTTTTATGTTCCTAAATT
This sequence comes from Epinotia ramella, assembly GCA_947578815.1. Taxonomy (NCBI): domain Eukaryota; kingdom Metazoa; phylum Arthropoda; class Insecta; order Lepidoptera; family Tortricidae; genus Epinotia; species Epinotia ramella. The sequence continues at coordinate 2,004,558 of OX388203.1, forward strand.
TCTGTAACTATCATCGGAACTAATAACGAACAGTTTTCATAAAATGTTTCTTCATAATGTCATTACTAAGAACAGACTTGAACTCATACTTTGGTTTTTCATAACAGTTTCCTTCATAATGGACATACTTATATCATAATTGTGTTAGTCCTAATATCATAACTAACAACATATGTCAACTCGTATTCGAGTGTATTTAATATTTTTTAGCAAACAAGTTTTTCCGCTCTTTTATAAAAAAAATAACCTCGAAGACGAAAGCGGGAGCAAAGCTATATTCTAGGAGCCGTATTCTAACCTATCCGCTATCCGAGTCGGTTTTGCCACTAAGTCCCTGTTCCCTACTGCCTACTTGAACTTATACACCACTATTTTGGCATTAGTGGATCTCAGAGAAAAGTATATTTGACGTTTTATGCTTATTTTGACGGGTTCTTCATGATGACATCGACCATTTTTTTTTATTAATCTTAATTGATTTTTTTTTGTTCTTCATTAATACAAAATTTAGCAATAACTACTAGTATGTATAGAAATAAATATGATATTCAACTATATTGTTAGAAATCGTTATGATATAAAAGTATATAAACATAGATAGTAGTAAGGTAACAGAGATACTTATGTTGAATAACATTATGAATATAGGCAATTCGTAGGTACGATAGTTATTAGCACAAATAATTATGAATAGTGATCATTATGAGATAAAATTGTATGAGAATTTTTTTCGGAAATCTAATAATCGAAGTTGCAATTTTATATGAACTTTGGCGCACCCGTTACCAGTAGTAAATGTATCAAGCATCTAAGTGTAGGTACATTCAAATAAATATTAAGTGTAAAAGGCTTTATTAACATTCGTTTAGCCTCCTTATTCGGGGCTGTTACATGTCTCTGGAGACGCTCAGCTCATCCTTGTGGACTGAGCTGATGCCTATTAGTGTAAGATGCGAAATTAAGTTCTATTGTATTCTATTTTATGCTCAATAATGGTCATTGCCTATTGTATTCTTCAAGAAAAACAAAACAAACGACCTGCTACTTTTAATCAAACCCAACACATTTCTGAATAACAAATTGCGTAAGTCTGGAATGCGAATGTCATATTTCTCCGCTCCTGTACCTACACATGATTTACTGTGATCGCTGAATTTAGAGAATTTAGGCATGTTTGATAGAGGACCTGGTTTAACTTTGCCGGTCAATGTTTTTTTTGTAAAGCATTGTATTGCTTTATTTATGAACATGTTCTAGTTTCTTATACACGATTATATTTATGAGGTTTCTCCACGACTCTTTTGTTGTTTGAAATGTAAATAACAATACAATACAATACAATACAAATACTCTTTATTGCACACCTCACACAAACAAAGCAGTTAAAAAGAGAAACAATACAATAACATGTAGGTAGAGGTAGACAACAGGCGGTCTTATCGCTGAAGAGCGATCTCTTCCAGACAACCTTTGGGTATCGGAGAAAGAGATAAAACTAGATTATGTAGTAGGTGGTGCAGAGATTATAATGAGCCAAAAATCAAAATAATTATATCAATACACGTACATAAATAGCTCTATATATAAACATACATACACAATCATACATATATGTATACAAATAACACAAATAAAAATATATAAATATAATACATAAACAGTCAGCCAATAATAATAATAGTTAGACAATCAGGGTTAGGGGAGAGACAAATAATGTTCTTTAAGGGGCTACCCGAGGTTTTCATCGATTTTTGACAAGTTTTGAATCGTATCTACTACTTGTGCACTACAGATAGAATCATAAATCAAACGGCTATCGGTTCTTCAATCTTTTATCTCCATTTTGACAGACCGGATTTCGAAACAAATTAATACTTAATTTTGTATGATTTTTTTAAACATTGTCTAAAAAAACACTTATTTCGCATCTCTATTGACGTGAAAGATCTAACATATACGAAATCTACAAATTTGGGTTCGTCTATGACGTCTCTAAAAACTGGCAGAGGGTTTTAATTTTAAACCAATTAACACAAAAGTTATGGCCAGAAAACCAGTTTTTTGGCCTAAAATTGTTCAACTTTGATGCCAAATATCTCGAAAACAATGAAGTTTGAAGTAAATATGGGATACTATATTGCTTAAAGCCGTTGTTGTTAATATAATAAGCTACAAAAAACATTAGAAAACTAAGGGATTCAGATCGAAGGTCATTGGCGTATGGGAGCCTCTTAAGAAGAGATTTGAAGTTACCGATAGATTTATTAAATAACATAATTACTATGGTTCTAAATTGTTTATTTTATTATTTCCTGATCAGTGTGATTAACATAAAATTCCAGTTAAAAGGCGTAAATAGATCATTTATTTTGACAGCTCGTGACATCGCCAATGTCTGAAGACATCACACTTAAGCTGGCTACTCACACACCGGCTACAGGGACAAATTTGTAGAGGCAAGCAAGGACAATGTATTGCCCCTGTTTGCCTATACAGTAAACACATCACCAAAATTGCCCCTGCCCTGCAGCAGGTGTGTGAATAGCCAGCTTTATTCCAGAGATATAACAAAGTTGGCAGGTTTGACAGAAAAATTGTACAGTTGGTTGGTACACTCGAGTTCTCCAATTATCTATATTATTATCATTATGAAGATAATGACTTGATGAATTTATGTACCTAAACCTAATTATGTATAATTAGAGCTTACTGCAAAATGACTTATAACAATTGTTATCAATAAAATTTCATTTCATTTCCAATATCTACTTTCAAAAATATCTTCACATGCATCTTATGTATGTAAAAAAGACAGTGTATAGTATGTAAATATATAAATACGTATGTAAGTGTAAAACGGACTGTAAAACAAGTTGAATTGCGTCCCAGTTGCGCACTACAGACATGTATCTATCTCTATCTAAATCTATTATGACTGACGGTATGAAACTCTAGATTAGTACCTTTTTTTTTATTTTACTCGTAACCTAGCTAATATGAGATATGATCGCTGCCCACACATAATTTGTTGTAAAGAAAATCCTCTTAAAATATTACTTAGGTACAGTGTCTATTGAACCTGAGGTCATTGACTTATTCCTAGGGTTGTCACTCAAGTTTGAATAAAATGTTACAATGATTTTAATCCTTTCTCTGTTGTCATCTAATTGATTTAGTCATAGCTGTTTAATTTAGATATCAATAAATAAGCTTGAGAGATGTATGGCAATTTTCATTGGACGAAATTATGGGAAGTAAGGAAATCCATATCCATACTAATATTATAAATGCGAAAGTGTGTCTGTCTGTCTGTCTGTCTGTCTGTTGCCTCTTCACGCTTAAACCGCTGAACCGATTTGGATGAAATTTGGTATAGAGATAGTTTGAGTCCTGAGGAAGGACATAGGATAGCTTTTATCCCGGAAATCATCCCCCAAAGGGATGGGATGGTGGGGGGTGAAAGTTTGTATGGAGCTACCATATAAACGTATTCCACGCGGACGGAATCGCGGGCAGAAGCTAGCAAAAAATATAAATGTACCTTCTGACATTGATGATGAAATTCATGTTTACGATGGTGTTTATCGGAATAGTTCGGCCTTTGAGGGCAAATACTTGTGTAATGGCCCTGTATATTTCCGGAATATTTGTATGACTCATATGATCGATATTTTATGGACTGAAAAGTTTATTTCAAACTCAAATCTCAAACATTTATTCGTGACAAACAATTACACACAGATAATAAGAGAAATAATTAATAATAATACATTAGGCTTTGTCACGAAATGGACCCAGCTCAGCATAAAGCCAGCCAGCCAGCCAGCGCTGGTCTTCCGCAGTACAAACACAAAAGAGAATTAAACAAACTACTATATAACTAACACACAAAAAAGAAAATAAAATTATATACACGATGATTTTTAATTCGTGATCAGGAGCAAATTTTTCTATTTCTGTAATTAATAGCAAACACGATTAACTCGAAGATACCTAAAACAAACTTTTTCGGTATCTTCTTCGTTTTCCGGATTAAAACTGAATAAGGAATTACTTTATAATCCAAAATCATTGTCACCCTACCGGTAGTTTGCGAAAATTTGACGTATATGTGTTTGACGATCTACTTTACTTCAAGGAATGTAGGGTGACCAAACATTCAGTTGACATTAGTGTTAACATTATCATTAAATTTAATTAACTAAACAGTGATTTAATTGCATGTGACCTTATCCATTGAAATCCGTTTTGGCTGTTTATCAATATTTATCGACTCCTGATCACGGATTAAAAATCATCGTGTATATTTCATTCCTATCCTATCCTACTCCTATATTATCTATCACACTGCTGCTTATAAATAATAAAATAAAATAAATAAAAAATTTAAAAGCAATAATACTAACAATTACACGGTTCAACTCACGTATTCTATGTCACTACGGGCGACATGTTTCGAACTCTTCGGGAGTCAAGAAGAACTCCCGAAGAGTTCGAAACATGTCGCCCGTAGTGACATAGAATACGTGAGTTGAACCGTGTAATTGTTAGTATTATTTCAACATGTCTCACGAAAGTTTAAATTCGAAAATTAAAAAGCCTTTATTTCTACTACCTACCATTCATAATTACACTAATACTATAAAATATTAAACTTAAAAAATACTCTAGGTAGTAGTCGCCTCTGCGGCGTTGCGGCGTAGGCCTCCCCCATTTCCTCGCAAATTTGCCTTTCTCTGGCCTTCCGCATCCAGCTTGAGCCGATCCGTTGGCAGAAAATATCGCGCTTCCTTTTCCTTTGCCGTCCACGTTTCCTCTTTTCGCCTCTCGGTATCCACTCGGTTACTCTATTCGTCCACCTGCTTTGCTCCATTCTACAAATATGTCCTGCCCAGTTCCATTTGCATGATCTTATCCGATATACAATACGAGTATCATTTCGTTTTGTTGTTTTTCTAATGGTTGTATTGCTTATTTTGTCAGAATGTTTAATGCCCAGCATACTTCGCTCCATTGTCCGCTGGCAAATTGCCAATGCTTCTTCTTCTTTTCTCTTGAGGGCCCAAATTTGGCAACCATAAGTGATGCACGGAAGGATGGCTACTTCAAAGCTGCGCCATCCTTCCGTGCTTATAAATAAGGATCGGTTTAAATCCTGAATCAGTTTGAATGAAATTGGATACAATTGCGACGATATTTAAAGGTTTCTGTCAGCGTTTCAACTTATTTGGAAAGTAGTCTTTATAGCTCTTTAAGAAAACAATACGTACAACTTGACTTCGATATATATAAACTACCGTTAATAGACGTTTTTATATAATTGTGAGTTTTGGTCTTCTATCAATATATTTCAACCAATATTAAAAACCACCCCACGCCTAACCCTTCACGCTGACCAGTTCCCGTGACGATCCTAAAGAAGTCAATGTCGTTACTAACCCAGAAAGGAGCAGCTGTATTTTCAATAATTAAGAAATTAGTGACAACCCTAATGAAGTGAATGACGTCACGTTTGACGACCTGAAAGCTTCCGCGTGTCGAAGACGGAAGCGTCCGACTTTATGATGCCGCTGACGCTGACGTGCCATAATGGCGTTTTCCAATTTGTTGGCGCGTAATAAAAGAAAGCGTAATGAATATAAATGTGGGTATGGGAGAAGTTTGGCGACCGGGATTTTCACCTCTGTTATGTGAAATAAAGAAGTTAAGTAGACGTTTGCGAGGTCTTTAGCGTCACTGTATCTTTCCCTGTATTATGATCATTATAAGATTTATTTGTCGCATCTCGTAATGTGGCCCAGATGTTGCAGTTTACGCTTACTGACCTTATTTACGTCCTCTCATCCTCATCTGAACGTTATCTCAGTTGAAGAAAGAATTAGTTTTTTTGTGGAACCAACTGCCTTCTGATTTAGAGAAGAATTATTGGGATAAGCCTTTTACCAACTTGACTATAAGTTCTAAAGCCTCTCAGAGTCCTCTTACCCAGCTTAACGGCTGCCACTGTCATACACAACATCATACTGTCATATTATCGATAGATTAAAATGTCTTTTAAAGCTTGGAAGCGTTCAAAGTGGTGACTAGGTGTTCGGACTCAGTCAACGTTATAGCAACGATGTAATCGATGCGTTGAGAGGTCTTCTCGAGCCTGTGACTTTATACTGTACACGTAGATTTAATATGTCTAATAAAGTATCCCTTGTGTTCCAGATGGCTGGTCCGAGTATTGGAAGACGTGGACGCTGGCGAGATCCGCTCCCGACAGGGGCTGGTACCGGCAAGGGTGCTCCGGGACACGCGGGCTGCGGAGCGCGACACTACGGCGTCGGCCGCGAGGCGACAGTATGTAAACTTATTTATAAAGCCTGTATGAAAAAATATACTGGGTTGCACTCCGGGAGTGCCGTTAAAAGTGAAAACTGACGGAGGGCACCGCGCCGGGCCGCCCCGGCACGCGAGCGGCCGTGCTACACAGCTCCCCCCGCCCCCTCCCCCGGACCGCCCCACCCCCAAGCCCCGTACGTCTTACATCAAACAATTTTCTCCCCCGCCCCCAAGCCTCGTCCCGAATCTCTCTGAGAGAGACTCTCTCCAGCCTACGGTCACGTGACCTCCTACGCATCTGACGTCACAAAAATCTGTCGAGAGTTTAACAATTTTTCCCCATCCCAAAAAGTGCTCAGCGCCGCTAAAGAAGTTTATAGCGGATAGCTCCAGCTAGCAACTGGTAAGGACGCTCGATGGCTCGATATAATAGCTTTGCGTCAGATTCATATCAACACCACTGTTGAACGGTTTAGTAGTATAGAAATCCTACATCGCAAAATGACCACGGTCGCACTACGGCTAGATTGCAAATGCCCTCCCCTAGCATTAAGATATGATTAGATCGTAAAACGACCACTTCGCTAAGCGGCTACATCGCAAATATGGTTCGCCGCAGAAAGTTGAAATGGCTATTTACAGGGCGGCCCACGCCTATGCCACATGGAGGGAAGGTACCTTGAATATTGTAGATACTATAATAAAGATTTTACTAACAGAAGCCATTATTTTAATTTAAAAAACAATTTAAACTGCATTCATAGATTTTTAAATAATTACATGGTTGAACAGGGAATCGAACCCGCATCACGAGAAAAAAAATTACCATGTAGCTTTATCATATCGATCGAAAGGGGTTCCCTCTATTTAGCATAACTTTGATTGTCCGAAACGTTTTTCGCATAACAGACTTGGCATATTCGGTTTTCGTAGAATGTTAATGTGGCAGAATCTTTACTTAATAGAATTTCTAAAGTTCCGAAAATGTGTTTGGCCGAATTTAAATTTGCATACTATTGTTATGGCCGATTATGTTTACGCATAATTTTATTCGGCATATTATCGATTGTCCGATACTTACTAAGCATACTAAAACGGGGTGCGTCTCACGAGATACATATATCAACAATATAATTATATGATTTTGATAAGGATTATAACATAGTAGATTAGGTTAGGGCAGCTAGAAAAAGGGGGAACGGGGGGGCGAAGCCCCCAACAAGGGGAGATTGGGGGGCAAAGCCCCCCGCAGTAAGAAAAACCCAAATAATTGTAACAATGGTATTGTTAGTAGGTTAGGTTAGGGTCCGCTTGCGTCCCTTAGAGCGGAAATAGGCACCCCGCGAACCGGGGTGACGTCGACACGCTGGCGGTTAGGTTAGGTTTAGGTTAGGTTCAAAATATTGGCGTTTGTTTTCAAAAAAAATATAATTTCATACAACCAATATTTCTGCGAGAAGTGTTGGACAAAAAAAAATTAGGGTTATATATTTTATGCGTGAACATGATTCGGAGCATCAAAATTATGCACAAATAATATTCGGACTATTGAAATTCGGCGTAATCGAACTATGTGAATCTCGATTCTGCCAAAACAGTCAATTATGCCTACATAGATTATGCCAAATAGAATTCTTACTAAAAAAAATATGCCAAAACATGGGAACCCGATCGAAAGGCTTCATCAAAGGATTATTTTTTTGCTAAATAACATAGTGTCAGAAATAAAAGAAAGACCATGAATTTTAACATTTTTAATTCAAAATTAATCAATTTAATTTATCAAATGCTCCGGATCATGACCCCAAAATCACCCAGTATAGCCCTGCTATATTTGCGATGTAGCCGCTTAGCGAAGTGGTCGATTTACGATCTAATATCACTACACCTTAAGTATGACTAGTTCGAAAAAATATAATATCCCTTGAATGCCTAAATTGCTCCAATCATATTATAATGTCTACGCCGTACTGTCGTGATCGTAATTAAATGTAAACAGTTCACTCACACGTTATAAAGTCATAGTTAGCACAATATTTATTACAAGCATTAAGGGTTCAATGTGACACATCCATTTCGAATCCTAAATGAATGGCACAAAATATAGATTCTGCCTACTTAGTAACCTATAAAACTCTGTGAAAATAGTCTAAAAACAATGACACACAAAACTTCGCAAACAATATTAACGGTCTAAAAAACCACTACGGTAATAAATTACTTTTGCATCTTTTATTGCGATGTTATTCAATTTCCCTGAAGATATTATAAATTGGGTCTTTCATCTGTGCAATTATTTTATGGTCCAGAGCCAATACCAATGGGGACGGTTCATAATTTATTAAGTATATAAGTCACATGAAAACTCTTGAAATATTAGACTGCTGATGATTTTCCAGGAAAACATATATTCATATCATGGTATAACAACACAGGTACTCTCTTCCGAGACTCGCCAACCACGTGACTGACACAAGCCTACGTCATCAAACGGCATTTAACAGCGTGATGAGTGATGACGTAGGCTTGTGTCAGTCACGTGGTTCGCGAGTCTCGGAAGAGAGTACCTGTGTTGTTATACCATGTATTCATATGAATGAGGCGTTACAGAACATTTGATAATTTTGTCGTTACGTTTTTCGTATTCCAATCCAGCACTTCCATCAGCATTCCTCCAGCACTGCGTGACAATGCTAATAAAAAACCTAACGCAGTTTTTCATTCTGCGATAGCATTTTGTTTGGTCGCTCCAATGATAGTGATTATTTTACATTAATTTTAAGAGTTTTTTTAGTTTATTTTCTGATTGGTTTTAATGGTAGTGTAATTAGTTACGTAAAATGTTGTCTAGTAGTTGAAAAAGGCTTCTGCCGTTGAGGTAATTTGCACATTATATTTATTATTTAACTGACCAGCTTTTAGAACCTACTGAAGTTTAATTTATGAATGAGAAGAAACAATAGGAATGAGAATAAAAATGCTTCAAAAAATTAACTTATTAAAAACCCATTAAAATAAAACTTAGTCCCGGGTCAATCAACAACCAATGAAAAGTTTTGATCTTCCCTTCGCTATCAAGTCTAAACAAATCAGTTATGATTTACCAATGAAAAGGCACAATGTATCATTGGCTAGTCAACTTAAAGTGTTTTTATTGTAGTTGAAATAGGGTTTATATACTTTTAAACCTTTTTATCCACAAGTCACGCCTGTCACCACCTGTCAAGCGCAGACTCAACTCTTTTAATGATATACCTACTCAAGGTCGGTGATTTAACAATTAATTTATAGCAAGCAGCCGGTAGCCAAGACCTAGACATTTTAAAGATTGAGATATAATTAGACTAATGTCAAATGCACCGTGAAAGTATTTTTTCATTCATTGTTTTTTTTTTATTGAGGTTTGCTGATTTTACCTGATTGTATAGTTAAATTAACTGCACACGGCTATCACAAGAAGGCGCGCGAGCTCTCTCGATTTTTCTCGCACTATACGTCTCTCTCTAAGTGTTCTAAGGTTCTCTTCCCAAAGGGTGAAAACGGGACCCTATTACTAAGACTTCGCTGTCTGTCCGTCCGTCCGTCTGTCTGTCACCAGGCTGTATCTCAAGAACCGCGATACCTAGACAGTTGACATTTTCACAAATTATGTATTTCTGTTGCCCGCCATAACAACAAATACTAAAAACGAAATAAAATAAATATTTAAGGGGGCTCCCATATTTATTGCTGTTTTTATAGATGATGGTACGGAAAAAACAAATTCAAAACTCTAGGCACTTACTTTCTAGCGATATAATTGAATACAAGAGGTCATTTACACCCGTTTGAAATTTTTCTATCACTATTTAAAAATTGCACTTCATAATTTTTTACCGATTTCGAGTGAACGAATCGAGCGCTCGAAAGTAAAAATGCCCTGATCAATAATCGATACTTTACGATACTTTTTTTACATATTGACCTCGCACATGTTGGCAGTATGATGAGCATCCTAGCAACATCTTCATCCTAACCACTTGTGATCCGAACTTAATACCATTCTTGGTTACTTTAGCCACGAAGCCGATGGCGTGGCCGGTCTCTTAGCCGATGAACAGTTCAGATTTCTGCTGTGGCGGCTTGGCTATGACTTGCAGCGGCAGCGGTACTACATACGTACAAACGACAACGCAGTTAACTGACCATCCTGCATTTATATAGAACCTTATTACAATTCACATAAAGTGCACTGTTTAGCTGCGTTGTCGATAGTACGATCGAGGGATCGGAGCGCCGCCTCTACCTCCCACGTATGACGCGTCGCGCCGCTCCCGCCGCCGCTGGAACTACTGGCCGAGCCAAGCCAGCCATCGCGTGGAAGGTGTCTTAGGCTATGGACAGATCAGGGGGCCTAGACAAGGTTACAATCGACAGGCGCTAACTCCAATAGACACTAATAAAATGTATGCATGGGAATGACAGATGTTAACGAAAAGTGTTTCGTCGGCATCTGTCATTCCCCTACATTTTATTAGTTTCTATTGGCGTTAGCGCTTGTCGATTGTAACCTTGTCTACGGCCCCTGATTGCAGCTCTGACGGCTGCAGCAACATCACTACATGTGAGAGCGAGATATCAGAGCGTGGCCTCTCGCTCCTACGTATGGCGCCGCTAGCAAAAGTCTTGGCCAAGCCCTAACAGGCTAAGTTAACTCGAAGTATGTACTTATCCAGGCGCAATTTGTTCTTTCATATTGTCATACCTATAAGAACTTTAGTGTCCTAAATTGTGTATTTGTGTCCTTTCCAAGAAAGCAACAAGGAAATGATAAACACATTTATTATTGTGATTATTACCAACAAATTTGGGGCAGACTTAAAACAGTCAGCGCATCACAAAGTGCCTCGTCAGTCGATCGCGTGATGTGACGTGGTTGACTTGGTCACACATCTGTTTGCTGTGGCCTGATTACCATAATGTTATCCAGATTGAACGGTCTGTTTTTGGATCTTGAATAACTTGACACAAAATGTAAATTAAGAGATTTTTTTGATAAAGAATGCTGCTGTATAAAGAAGTTGTACATTACAACATCTACTACTATTAAATGTAATTTTCTCAAACATGCAATGAAATATTGACGTTGTGTTCTTTATAATGGGCTTTGAAGTGTCACGTTTCGGGCGCAGCGAGACGAGAGACCCGTAACGTAATGGCATTTCATACAAAATGTCTTCTTCTTTCTTCTAGTCTTTTTTAATTTCCATTCCACAATTTGTGGCACAGGATCACGGCGTTCAGCCATGAAAATGAAAGTTTGATTTCTTGGATTTTTTTTTATTAATTTCATTGCATGTTTGAGAAAAGCACTATACATACCTCGGCGTGAAAAGGGGTTGCCAGCTGTTGCTGTAGTAATGTACTAATGTATTCTGCTAATAGGCCAAGGGGTCACTTGTTAGTCGAGTAGTAGATACATCACTGGCAAATCCCTGGTCCTCGATAAGATCTGTAAAATACCCTTCTCAGAAACTAACGCAACTTCATTATTTGTTTTTTAGCAGTTATTGACTATGAGCATTAAAAAATACTTCTTCAGTGCTGTGCCGAAGTTTAAATCCACGAGGAAGTGTCCACTGCTTCACATTGCGTACTAGGTAGTTTATATATCTTGTCTATAGTATTATATTCTGTCTATCTCCTATATATTGTGTCTCCTATATTTTGTCCATAGCGCTGATAGAAGAGGGCCGCTGTTTCGTCGGCAAACGGTATACATAACTGGTAAACATCTTAAAAGTAGTATTTTAGAAGTGAGCGGAACCCATTATTCCTTGTAATGATCTGGCACTGTCATAAATGTCATAATAGATAAACAGTGCTAAATTTACTCTCTCCTTAGATCTAAATGTCACGAGGTGCCATATATATAATTTGTCCAAAAGGCACTTAACAGTATTCCATTAATGTCAGAAGTTATGGCGAGCACATTGTGACAGTCTGGCAGAGCTCCGACGGTAATGAGACGGATCGTGATTTATGACACACATGGCAAATTGCAACTTGGACACTTGCATAAGCGATTACTGTGGCTATATCTTTGAGGCGTAAAACGAGACGTATGAGTTCAAAAACCGCCCATAAACAACTAGGCCAGTCATATTTGACCAGAAAAATCGCTAAAATCGCAAGCTAACCGTAAATACAATTTTGCAGCTTCGAAAGACCTGTGCTAACTTTGCAGCACTCGAAAAACCGTGATGTTTTCACACTTTTTTTGGCATTCTAAATATATAAGGCCTAAACAATGCGGTTTAAAAAAAAAAGTTCTTTTCTCTTTCGTAGCTGCAAAATTGGATTTACGGTACTGGTAGTGGTCCTAACAACATCAAAACATCAGATCTAGCCGTTAGCTTGCGATTTTAATGTTCGATATGACTGGCCTAAACATATGACGATTCTTTAGCCTGTAGTTGGCAGTGATCGTGCCTACGAAGTCGGTCCTGGGTTCGAAACTCGGTAAGGGCATTTATCCTACTAATATTATAAATGCGAAAGTGTAGATCTTTGGATGCCTGGATGTTTGGATGTTTAGATGTTTAGATGTGTGTTACTCGATCACGCTTAAACGGCTCAACCGATTTGGATGAAGTTACGCACGAAGATAGATTATAGCCTAGATTCAAATAGAGTATAGTTTTTATCCCGGGTCCACGCAGACGAAGTCGCGGGCGGAAGCTAGTATGTAAATAGATAATAAATATTAAAGAACAATCTTACACAAATAGAACTAGTCCCGTAGTAAGCTCAATAAGGCGTGTGTTATGGGTACTAGACGACGATATATATAATACTAGCTTCTGCCCGCGACTCCGTCCGCGTGGAACTCGTTTATATCGCAGCTCCATACAAACTTTTACCCCCCATTTCACCCCCTTAGGGGATGATTACGGGGATAAAAACTATCATATGTTACTCTCCATCCCTTCCACTATCTCCACTTAAAAAATCAAGTCAATTCGTCGCTCCGTTTTACCGTGAAAGACGGACAAACATACAAACAAACACACATATACACTTTCGCATTTATAATATTAGTATGGACTAGTCGATATAAATACTTGGATACATAGAGAACATCCAAGACTCAGAAACAAAAATTCATACTCATCACGCCAATATTGGGGGGGGGGGGGGGGGGGGGGGGGGGGGGAGCGGCGCTGTGCACTTTTTGGGATGGGGAAAAATTATTAAACTCGCCACAGATTTCGATAGGTCACGTGACCGTAAGATTCATAAGGTGAGAGATTCGGGACGGGGCTTGGGGGGGGGGGGGGGGGGCGGAGTAATTTGGGTTACTGATGATATTCAAGTTTTCACTTCTGCCGGCACTCCCGGATTGTTTAATTTGAATGCGATACGTGAGAACAGAACTTGACGTCTGTTGGACGTATAATGCTCTGTCTGCATCATCCTCCTAGCGTTATTCCCGGTTGTGCCCTGAACGAGCCCGGGGTACGCTTTGTCACCTAATATAATATATGACATAGCCACTAGCTTTACGAATGCGACTGCCATCTGACCTTCCAACCCAGAGGGAAAACTAGACCTTATTGGGATTACACCGGTTTCCTCACGATGTTTTCCTTCACTGAAAAACGAATAATGCTGTAATGCTCTTTTCGCAAAAAGTTTATTTTTATACAAATAAAGAATCATAAATGTATCGTTATCAAAAGATAATAAAAGTCACCCTAAATAGGTATCTAATTTAAGAGATGAGCTAACAATCTCGTACATTGTAGAAAATAGAGCAGAACAAATATACTAATAGAACGTAGTCAGAGCTTTTCATAACAACGTGAAGTTATTGGCTACTTACGAGTAATAGCAACCTACGGGACATGCCGCTCCCACTCGCTCCCTATTTTAAAACAGAGGTATTATTAGTGTCAATAAATTATTTGTATGTAGTCTGTTAGACGTCATCACCTGCGATAGATTACGTTGGTCCTCTCACCTCCATGTAACTAAAAATATATCAAACGGTCAATACCTAATTAGGTGATGATACATTTACTCTTAATCTATTAGTATCAAACAATTACTGATTTTGGATTTGGTTTTTCTCCGTTTCAGTTATCCAACTAAGTACATTCAGCTTACTTTTAGAGCTTGTTTGGCGCTAACCACTGCAATCTATTTCTTATTCTATTTTATATTTTATTAATAAATAATTGAATTGAATTGAAATGGTTATTTTATTTTCGCCTTCTAAGTTTTTGTGTGAGGAACACGTCTGATTTCAAACATTCGTCCACCAATATAAAACGGATCTTATAAATGGACATTATTATATTATATCCCGTGGCTCCAACTAGATTCTCAGCGCGTCCATCATGTGACGGCCGCGACATACTCTCGATTTTTCTCGCACTATACCTCTTGTTCTAAGTGTTCTAATGAGAGAGAGACGGATAGTGCGAGAAAAATCGAGAGTATGTCGCGACCGTCTCATGATAGACGTGCTGTAATTACGCTGGCAGAGTCGATCGGCCAGCTAGTTTGTCATAAAAGCGCTACGGCAGATTCTCACAGCAAACCGTACAATAGCAGGGGGCCTAGACAAGGTTACAATCGACAAGCGCGTTAGCCAATAGAAAACTAATAAAATGTATGGGAATTACAGATGTTAACGAAAAGTGTTTCGTCGGCATCTGTCATTCCCATACATTTTATTATTTTCTATTGGCGTTAGCGCTTGTTGATTGTAACCTTGTCTACGGCCCCAGGTACCTATAGCCGCTACGGTGGCGTAGCACTCATAATGTAGCAAAGTTGCCTCTTCAACGTATCATTTGGGTCCAATTTCAAAACGCGCTTTAGACTTATTTAAATTATACCTATGTATGCAAATCGTCACGTTTCTGTCTGTGAACGCGATATTAGAATTTCTAGTTTCATGGTTTAACTGTTTTTTTTTTTCAGAGCCGTAGTCCGTGAGCTGATCGAGACGGAAGAGGAATTCGGGCGAGACATCCAGCAAGTGGTGTCCCAGTACATGCGGCCGATGGACAAAGCCACCACGCCGAAGCCGGTCTTCGACAACCGGGAGCTGTTGTTCTCTAACTTCAGACAGATTGCTGAGTTTCACAACACGTGAGTATTGAGACAAGAGTTTAGGCCATGATGTGGCCTGTAAACCATCGTCACCAAGATGTGTGTGAAAATAAGACTACCTACACCTACAAGTCTTTCATCTGGTAACAATGAAATGGGTTCCCTCTATTTAGCATAACTTTGATTGTCCGAAACGTTTTTCGCATAACAGACTTGGCATATTCGGTTTTCGCCGAATGTTAATGTGGCAGAAACCTTACTTACTAGAATTTCTAAAGTTCCGAAAATGTGTTTGGCCGAATTATATTTGCATACTATTGTTATGGCCGATTATATTTACGCATAATTTGGATTAGCATAATTTTATTCGGCATATTATAGATTGTCCGATACTTACTAAGCATACTAAAACGGGGTGCGTCTTACGAGATATAACAACAATATAATTATATGATTTCGACAAGGATTATAACATAGCAGATTAGGCTAAGGCATGCAGAAAAAAGGAGGATCGGGGGGCGAAGCCCCCCGCAGTAAAAAAACCCAAATCATCGTAACAATTTTGTTTATTTATTGACAAATACATTTACGTGACATTACAGTAAAACCAATGCGTCACGAAACTAAAAACAACAAATAATACTATTTAGGCGATGAAACGGCGTGGCCCCGTTGCATCGTCATCTCCGGTGTAGGATTCGGCAGGTTGCCCCGGAACCGTCGAAACACGACACCCTTCGGCCAAGAAGTCAGCACATGCGATGGTCTCCTGCAGCGGCCGCGGCACACGCACCACAAACGAGCTAAAGTGCACATAGTGGCGCGAACGCAGCTGGAACACCCTCAGCGAAAAGCCGGTCTTCTGACGAACGTACTCCACCACATCATCAGCCGTGGCGGTGTACGAGTAATGCAGGCGCGATACATATAGCGCCTTGCTCGGTGTGGCAACCTGCAGACCGGAACCAACCAGTTCTGCAGTAACACACTGACTCTTGCGCGGCTTGCGCTACCTCGACACCGTTGTAAACCCCTCGTTATCCACATCGGTGCGCGGGGGCTTCTCCTTTGGAGGAACCCGAACTTCACGCGCTCTTGAGGGCGCGTCTCTCCGGTCGGCTGCGACAGACCGACCAGCTACGGCATCAGCATAGCGATGACGTGATTTAGAGGAGGGGGCGGGGGGAGGCCCGGCGCGGAGGGGGCACGCGGGCCGTGGAACGGCATGCGCAGTGTCAGCAACATGCAAACTGACCGAGTCGACACGACACGCCCGGTCATTACTCTTGAAATTTGACCCCGCTGGTGACCGAGTTTCCGAACAATGGTATCGTTAGTAGGTTAGGTTAGCATCTGCTTGTGTCCCTTAGAGCGGAAATAGTCACCCCGCGAAGCGGGGTGAAGTCGACACGCTGGCGTTTCGGTTTAGGTAAGGTTAAAATAATTGGCGTTTTGTTTACAAAAATATAATAATTTCATACTTACAACCAATATATATATCTGCGAGAAGTGTTCGACAAAAAGTATGCTCATATTTTATGCGTGAACATGATTCGGAGCATCAAAATTATGCACAAATAATATTTGGACTTGAAATTCGGCGTAATCGAACTATGCGAATCTCGGTTCTGCCAAAACAGTTTATGCGCAAAGTCAATGATGCCTACATACTTATGCCAAATAGAATTCTTACTAAAAAAAATATGCCAAAACAGGGGGAACCCAATGAAATCCTACTAATATTATAAACTAGCTTCCACCCGCGACTTCGCCTGCGTGGGCCCGGGATAAAAACTATCCTATATTTTAATCCAGGCTATCTTCGTGCAAACTTTCATCCAAATCGGTTGATCCGTTTTAGCGTGATTAAAAAAAAAAAAATGATTGAGTACCAAACATACAAACGTCCAAACCTTCGCATTTATAATATTAGTAGGATACGAAAGTAATTCTGTCCGTCTGTCCCCTTTTCCCGCTTATACCGCTGAACCGATTAAGATGAAATTTGGTACGGAGATAGTTTTAATCCCGAGGACGGACATAGAATATTTTTTATGCTAGAAATCATTCCAAAAGAGAGTTCAAGGGGGGGGGGGGTGGAAGTTTGTATGGACGAACCGTAAAAGCTAGTGTCTCAATAGGGGCCCATAATTTCCAAGTCATGCAAGTTTTGAATTATTCAGAAACTAAGTACAGCTTTTTTCCGTTTTTTTTTATTTTGTTATTAAATGATAAAGTACTCAAGATTATTACTATTCCCCATTCCGAAAAAATCTACCCAACATGAATAAGTTCCTCACTTCTCAGGATACTCCTGGAAGGCATCAAATACTACGCCAGCGAGCCGCGCATGCTCGGGCGCGCACTCCTGCGCATGGAGCGCGAGTTCGACAAGCACGTGGCGTACTGCCGCGACGAGCCGCGCGCGCAGCACCTGCTCGCGACCGACCCAGAAGTCGCCAAGTACTTTCAGGTGAGTGCTTGCAGCACAGTGACTGCTTCTCGCCAAGTACTTCCAGGTCAGTACCAGCTCCCGATCTGCAAGGCGCCAAGTACTTCCAGGTCAGTATTATTTACGGCTATTGGAATTTATTTAATCGTATGGCATACTTTATTACGCCTTTAAAGATTGTCACTCTTCAGCACCACCCAAGGGACACGTGCAGGTAGCTCCTGCGGACGCGAGTAACAGTTGTCCCTATGTTGTTGAAACTATTAAGTAAGTACTATTCCTGATCAACGGTTAAATTTGAAAGCACATTTACAGCTGATAAAAAACTAAATCTGTACACTGTATCTGTGTGTCCGTTGACAACTTGCTGGAACGTCAATCATCTGCCACCATGACCCGTGAAACCCGTGTCGAAACGTCAGAAACAAACTATATACCGCGTTTAGACCTGTGTAAAATAATAATATAAATAGGTACGTGTATAAAGCGCGAGAGTTTAAAGTGTTATAACTAAATATGTAGACCCAAACAGGTTATAACATGTTTATGCATAGATTCGTACTACACCACAGGCAGTATCTGCTAGCGGCCCGAAAGTCGCCAAGTACTTCCGACACAGCCTGAGATATAGTCATCTATAAAACTTATTTAGCTCCCCGTTTTGGATAGTTCAGGGTGTCGCTGCGGAAATCATACGGCACTCTCACTTGCACACTTCAATTCACGAATGTTCAATTTTTATCTACAATCTAAACTCGGACAACATTATTTGTGCTGAACCTAAATGAGTTTTCAATGGTTACTTAAGTAAGAAGGGTTGGACTTATCGTCAAGAAACAAATAGAAGCAATATTAAATCTTAAATATTTCATGGACATTCAGAGAAAAGCTTTGGATAATAAGCTTTGAAGCGCCATCTAAACATCTCCAATACAAGTTTATTCTAGCCTAGAATACCGCGGGGACGGGTGAACTTGGCTGGGGTAAAATTAGAAACATCGCCCCAACGCCACCTACTGAACAACCGCTGAACGAATGCCAATACATTTATCACATACACTAAGCCATCTACCGGGATCGAAAGACAACTTTTACTACGTGAGTTTGTGATCACATTTCGGTTGCTGCGTTTTGGCTGTAGGTAGAGATAAAACATTTTCAGTAGTACGATACATTTTCAGTGGGATGTCGCTACGGAGTGGTATGAATTATTTTGAGATTTGCAGGTGCATTTGAACTTTCAGCGTCTATAGTCTATATTATAACATTGCGTTGGCTGAACTTGATACACGACAAGCTTACTAAATTCGAGGGAATTTTCTAGAAAATAAGGATACGAGTGGTAGTTTTAAAATGAATTTTGATAACTTACCTTACAGCTTTTTTAGGTAAGTATGTACTTAATGGAGACCATAATCAGTGTAAAATATTATTATATTATAATATTTTCATGTGGGTACATTATTGGATATATTCACAACACTATTCTAGGCATTTTATCTAATAAAATTAAACAAAATCATTTATTGATGAATGTATACTAATATTATAAATGCGAAAGTGTATGTGTTTGTTTGTTTGTTTGTCCGTCTTTCACGGCAAAACGGAGCGACGAATTGACGTGATTTTTTAAGTGGAGATAGTTGAAGGGATGGAGAGTAACATAGGATAGTTTTTATCCCCGTAGTCATGCCCTAAGGGGGTGAAATGGGGGGGTAAAAGGTTGTATGGACCTGCGATATAAACGAGTTCCACGCGGACGGAGTCGCGGGCAGAAGCTAGTAAACAATAAATAAATAAACTTGCGGACAATCTTACACAACTCGATCTAGTCCCAAACTAAGCAAAGCTTTGTACACTATAGTACCCATAACTATGGCTACTAGACGAGCGACGATAAATATACTTATTTATACAGATAAATAAACACTTAAATACAATAGAAAACATCCATCCCTCAGGAACAAATATTCGAACCCAACCTCTTTGGTTCGTAGGCAATGTCACTACCAACTAGGCTAAAGCGGTCATCGCGCTTCCAAGTTATACGAGTATATCAAGATTGCAATTGAATTTCATAAAATATGTTATTTCAATAACTAAAATTTTTCACATTTATTCCAAATAAACCTAACATAACCTGAAAACAGACTCTCTGACTGAAATGTTAATGGTTTAAGAAAAAAATACAATATGTAAGTATTTATATGCTGAATTAATCAATATTTGACACATAGGATTCATAGGCCAAATTATATAATGCGACAGATTTGTTTAACGTTAACTAATATCATCAGTTAAAGCTCAACTATAAAGTTGAAATCGGAAATCCACAAAAAATATTCAAATCCCATTTGGTGAGTTTGAAAACGCACTGACAGTTGATCTGCTCAGACACCTAGATATTCGGCAAACAATCAATAGCTGTTCCAATTTGGACCGTAAATCACCTAATCTACAACTTAATATTGCATAATCTTTGTCTAAGCTAGTCGTTCGATCGTTCATATAGCGGCGCGGGCGCCGAGCCGGCAGGCACTCGGCCAACACTAGAATAGTTGTAATGCCGCGACGAAATGACGGCTGTCAGATAGGGATGCCAAGGGGCGCGCCTGCGCATTTTTTAACCCTTGACGAAAACGAGGGGTGTTATAAGTTTAACATGTGTATCTGTGTGTCTGTGGCATCGTAACGGATTTACCATAATGTATATATATTTGATAGATTCTAAAGCTGACCCACTAATAACGGTTTAAGTACTTTATACACATATTAGTCCAGGCAATGAACTGACAACTATAGTATGGAAAAAATTTCAATTTTGGAAATAATTTATAATAGCTTATTTTTTATGAGTAACGGATATATTATCAATTAAATAGTTACCCAGCGACAAAATCCGACAAAATTTCAGACATCGAAAAAATGATAAGTTAACTGGCTTCTGAAAAGTCAGTAAAAATATTAATAAATGTTTTTGTCTTTATTTTGGTTCATTTACATTTGCTCTATAATATTCAAGATAAATGGTACAAAAAAAGATAATGCATGTTTCATTTAAATCTACATAATTACTTCCGGGTGGAAAGTTTGTCGGATTCTTGACTAAATCATCTTAGAATAACATTTTCAAATGAAATCAACAAAAAAAAACGCTATTATAAATTAATGTTTTTCAAAACCGTATTTTGCCTGGAGTATATATTTTTGACAGCAGTCAGTAAATTACATGCAACACATACAGTACAGTTTTTTTTTTAATTCTCGGCAAATGGATTCTTACTTGACTAAACAAATTAAATCCCTTTCTTTCCAAATGAAATAGCAACGTTTATTTTAGTAAAAATATTCACTTTTAATAACATGTTACATGAACTAATAAAAATAACATTTAAACAAAAATATTTATTTTATTTTGCAGTGGCTGTTTAAAGATTTCATCCAAGTCTGGCACATGCGCGCGCACTGCGCAAACTTCACGAAAAAAAACTGCTGCGCGCCATTATAGGTTATTTCCTGTTTCCATCATTAAGTAAAGAAAATAACTTGGCAGGCCTATAAAATTTTCATCTTATGTAAAATATTTTTTTCCTCGCAAAATCCGTTGACGTCGAATGAAATGCGTGAGCTTTGATAATTACATCCTCGGCTCTCTTATCACAACACTCTTATAACAATTCCGCAACATACCTCATTTGTATCACAATGTACTATTGATGGTTTCATTTTACTTTATGAAAATGCGGACAGAAATAACATTTCGTTTATAATTTTAGTATTTGTCGAATAGATTGAACAGAGAACTTGTCCCACCATGTTTTCTCTTGTTACAGTTCCAGTTTTGTTATTATATCTGCGAGTTTTTGTCTAGAAATATTTTTTGATACTTAGATGCTTTTGTTACTTACCGTACTTTATTTGGCACAGTCCATTCAGCCTAAACACGGTGAATTTATTGGGTCTAATATTGGAATCCATAACGTTTATTGACCTATTTTTGTATTCCATTCCGCTGTCTGCAATAATGATCATTTTGTCCAAACATTGTTAGCCCTAATTATGATTCGCCACATTTGATTGTCTTACTAGCTTATTCCCTAATATTATTTGTCATAATAATAATGTATTCTAACGCCCATTTCTCCTGAGTATCATACGTATGGATATGGATAATATAGATTTAAGTATTAGTAAAAAAGCTTCTGTCAAAAAATTCTTTTTTGGTACAAGCTTTTATTGCCGACGTACTTTTCTGTATACCATCATCAACTACTCATTGAGACGATTCTAACGAGCCCAAACTCAACGGGGTTACGTCGGTTAAGTACTAAATTCCCATAGCCACCTTCTGTCTCCATCATCAGATCAGCTCGATGATACCATAATATTGAATTGTCATCCAAACTATACTTAAGTATACCCAAAATTTCAGCTCAATCGGTCACCGGGAAGTGGGTCAAATATAACTTGCAAGATTTGATTACTGACAGACAGACAGACAACGGGACAGGTGAAACTAAATAAAAGCTTGTAAAAATATTTGGATCTGGCGCTGCGCCGGCCGCTGCTGCGGCCGCGGCACGTTTGCTTCGCTCGCTCAGCTCGCGCGCTGTAGGGTCGCAGTTAGGGTGAGGCCAGACGAGCGTAATTTGTGAGCTGTGAGTTGCGTAATTTCGGTCCGCCCATATATGGGCAAACCGAAATGTCTATCTATGGGCAAACCGAAATTGCGCGACTCACAGCTCGCAAATTACGCTCGTCTGGCCTCACCCTTAAACCAAACACTCCTCGCTTCTCTCGTCCTCGTAACAGAGACTTGCATTCCGATTAACCTATTTCGCCTTGCCATTACTATAATGCTCAATAGTCGTAAATGTTAGGACAATCAATATTATGACAAATAAATTTAGTAGGTACTCTTAATGATTATGGCATAAATAATAGGACTAACATGTTTTAGGTCAAATAATGTAAATGAATAAAAATATTTTTTTTACGAATTGCACTCCAGGGTCCCAAGATTCAGGCTCAGCCATGGTATAACAACACAGGTACTCTCTTCCGTGACTCGCGAACCACGTGACTGACACAAGCCTACGTCATCATGCTGTTAAATGCCGTTTGCCACTTTAACATGTGTATTATTAAGCAAATTAATGTTTTTTTTTTTTTGAAAAATAAATTAGACAGGACAGTCTTACACGAATCGAACTAGTCCCATAGTAAGCTCAATAAGGCTTGTGTTATGGGTACTAGACGACGATATATATAATAGATATAAATACTTAAATACATCCAAGACTCAGAAACAAATATTCATGCTCATCACACAAATGTTTGTCCTTACCGGGATTCGAGCCCAGGACCTTCAGCTTCGTAGGCAGCTTCACTACCCACTGGGCTAACCGGTCGTCAAATAATATGTTATGGAACATGAATGTTATGACTATTGAACGTTTTGACAAAGTCCAATAGGGCAAAACTGTTATGGCAAGTGACTTTAGGACATACGTTGGTAGGGATTGCGAGGTTCACCCGAATTTATTTAGTGTAGTTCAGGAGGAGGAGATCACATTCAGTCTCCATATTTAGATCAGTTCGGTGGTGCCATAATATTTCGTTTTCACCGAACATACCCATGTATGCAAAATTTCATCATCATTAATGATAACAGCTTTTAAATTCAGTTGAAAGAATCGACCCGAACATACTAACGAACGAAATAAAATGTGGTTTATAAATGTAATGGTCTTGAGCGCAGCCCTAAAGCCACATCATATCGGGGGCAATCGCCCGCGCGCGTAAACACGATAATATTAGCGCGCTCTTGGCTGCAATTCTGGCGAATACTGGAAGACGTTATGGAAGCTCAGCTGTAGGGACTTATATTGGGGAACCTTGGTCATTTTAATGTTAAAAGACGGACTGAGAGCTAATAATAAATCAGTTAGGTACCTCTAAGAGTATTAACAAAAATAATGTGTATCATATCAGCCGAAAAACGTCCACTGCTGGACATAGGCCCAAAGGGTTCCGCAATGACCGGTCCTGCGCCGCCCTATTCTGTAACTTGTTTTAAGCTAACCTCAACGCTCTTTAACAAATATATCTTGACACCGCGATGCGTAGTAACCAAGCTCAGGTACAGGTCTAGTTTCGTGACGGGTGACCGGCGGGGCGAGCCGCTTTAGCGCGTAGCGAATAACTGCCTGCGAACTCCCGCGACTTACCGGTCATCCGTCCACCTTGTCCACCCTCACTCACCTAAATTATTGAGTCAGTTTAAAACACGACACTAGCCTAATGATCTTAATCAGGGCTAAAGTCTTAGAATATCGATAGCTGTACAGACGTTTTTTATGACATTGATGTAAGTTTCAATTTCATCTTGTCTGTGGAAAAGGTTTTTTGTGCTTTAAACTTTAGGAAAATGAAGTGGTTTTATTTCGATATGAAAGAAGAAAGGTTTTAAGTATAACAGGCTGAATAGTGTACTTTTAAAAGAACTAATTTCCAGCAACCGCTATGATTGCATATTACATGGTCCTGCGAATTTCATCAGTAGTTTTGTATATTGCACATTAAATAAGAAGATAGGAGAAGCAACGCTTATTAATAGAAGTTCTAATATCCTCGCACACAATAGAACGCAGTGTTATTTGTAACTATTATGCAAAACATAAACACTGGAAAGAGTAGTTTATGCTGTCCTAATGTGAAGTTGTTGGCAAGGTCAGTGAGGAATTCCAATGGAGAGCCAACATTTGTGACATATATGTCGAGAGAAAACTGTCTTCATTTAATATATGGAATACAGCCAAATTAAAATGATAATAGTTATCTTTACCAAAAATCTTTAAACCAGAACTGACAGTAATAATGTCCAAGGTATTTTAAATGACTGAATGAATGATTTATGTATTAGAAAAACACAACCACAACATTACATAAAACTGCTTAAATCTGGAAAAAAAAATCATAATAAAAAGAAGAACAATGTTGAGGGTGGTCTCAAAAAGGAGTCCACTCAGCATGTGTCGGCGCATGGGGAGCCACGACGCTGATTTACAGTGAATCCACTTTACACAAATAATATAACACAAATGACACAACAATAATAAAGGCAGTTCTAAATACAACAGAAAGTGCAGTGTAGATACAGCTTGATTTTAATAAACAGGATAAATACATAATAGTAAAACATAAAAATAAAAAAGAATAAGTAAGAAGTATCTTCCACAAATATATAATAGATGTATGAATATAATATATAAAAGTAGGTGTATATTTAATCGGCTAGACAGAAGACGTTTGTTCCTTTAACAGGTTCAATTTGTTCTTAAAAGTGGCCAGTGAACTTGCATTTCTTATTGGCGGTGGAAGATTGTTCCAGCATCGCGTGGCAGTGTACTTGAAGCTACCACGGAAGCTAGCCGACGTGTGTCGCGGGCCGATGAGGCGGGGGCTTGTCTTACATGCCTATGGGAAAATATGAATATGTCGTACAGGTACGAGGGTTGTTTACTCAGTATTATACCAAACAGCAAAGTAGCGAAGCTTCCATTTTGAGAAGACTGCCATTGTTTAAAAATGGTGTAACATGTGCTCTGGGTGGAACTGGGAAACAGAACCTGGTACAGGCATTTTGAAGTCTTTGCAGTTGCATTTTTGTCCGCGATAGCAGACACTCTCCAATCCGTATCAGCATTAGATAGGATAGGCAGCAGCTTTGATAGGATTAGCGTCTCACAGAGCTTGATACGCATGTGTTTGCTCAAGTAATCACTATACAAAACTTTGAGGTGGTAAAAGCAATTACGGACGCTTTCTAGAACGTGGTTTTCAAAGCGCAGTCTTTCGTCCATACGCACTCCTAGATTTCTTGCTTCGGAACCCGAACAATGCTTTCGTCTAGAATGGGCTTAGATGTTTTTCGGCAGCGATCGGCATTTGTAGAGCAGCAGGGAAAGTGTGCTACAAACAAACGTTAGGGCATATCAACTCGCATTCAAAAATGACATTTGCTATTTCCTAAAGTCTGGTCGAAGAATACAATAATTTTCAAAAATCTGTTGATACGGACAGGGTGGCAGGTAATCTCGAAAATAGGAATCTGTGTAATTAAGAAATTGGTTTTACAATGACAATCTGTAAACACGATAACAGTCCCCCATAATTATAACACTCGCAGTTACGAAGACTCACAAAAGCTGTACTAAGTATTTGTATACTTTATTGCATTGATACAATACAAGGCCGAAAATTGTCGTGGGTTACGAGATACGGTTTTTACTATTTGATGTTTTGTCCGTAATACCATAAATTTGGATTTTAAGGGATTCAAAACTAGGCTGTTTTTCTTAGACTAGTTTGCTTTCCGACTGAGATCAGGATTTAATTCAGCGACGCCCGAATTAACGTGTTCAGGCTTAAACGAGATATTATGTAATGCAAGTCATCTGCGTGTAGGTGATATTTACACAGACTAATGCTTTTTACTATATCAGCACTGAAAAGTATAAATAACATAGGGCCCAATATGGATCCCTGGGGGACGCTTCTGGCAACTACAGATCTTTGAGAGACCATTGACAAGCCCGTAACGTGTTGAGTGCGGTCGCTGAGGTATGATGCGAATCAGTTTACTGCCCTGGGATCAAATCCATATTACGTCAATTTTGATAACAATAGTGTCGTGTTTATTGTGTCAAAAGCGCGTGAAAAATCTAACAGGACCAGAAGCGAAGCTTTCCCGTCATTCTGAGCGGCGAGGATGAAAATGAAGTCTTAATCCATAAGTTTAAGTAGATGAGCGATGGGTATTTTTCGTCTTCGCTTCGTTTTAGCTTAGTACAGCACATACGTGAACTGGTGATCTGACAAAGGCTATATCTATACTTATATTATAAAAACGAGGATGGTTATATACTAATTTTCTCCCTCATTTTTTTGCCTGCGTTCTTTGCAATAAGAGCGGGTAGTTAGTACCTGCATAATATTAAGGTTGGACATGTTCAACATTGTGGTTGTGGTTTTCATTGCTGGAGGTCCATCTTGAACCTTTTTGTCGTACCTGTTCTCAGCTTTAGTCATAGCGGGCTTGTTATGTTGTCAGTAAAAACTGATATAAGCCTGCTGCTGCTACTTAACTGAATGTGACACCGCAAAAAAACTATTGCAGAATGATTTGACCACAGCATGTCAATCCTTATAATATAATGTATTCTCATTTCATTCAGCAGAAACACCCAAAAAAACAGAACAATAAATGGTGACTTGATTACGTTCATTAGTTTCATTACATAAGAAATTACAGCATACAAAGTATTCATATATTGAGCCCGTGAATCACCAACAAAATAAAACGAGATGTTAAATGTTGTGTTCAATGTTCAAGTTGACAAGAATTGCAGGCGAATTGGAATTGAAGAGAAATCAGACGGTTTTGCTGCTACTGAATGTATGTGACGTTTTTGTTTCAGAGTAGGTGGGTAAAGAGGCATTTACGTCAAAGTTGATTCATAAATCTGAAGATGAATCAAAGTCGAGTATAACTTTAGACCAAATTACGTCAATTTACAAAATATTCTAATTTATAAACCCATGCGAGATTTAGAAGCTCAAGTAGGTAACTAATGTGTAGATTGTTTTGTAAGGGAATGACTAAGGCTATGTCTGGCATGTTCGTCACCGATGCTGAGTCAATCTTGAAAATACACGTGGTTAAGCATTTTTTCACTCTCGCTCGACGAAGTAAAATAACAAATACTTCCTTTATCTTTAAAACACGACTGTGGCTAACTTAGGCTCTTGAGACATCAAGACTATAGTGTCATAAATAAAATATCTTTCCTAAACGGATTCCGTCTCAACAACAATTTTAAAATTGTTATCAAAGTGATCCTATAAAACTAGCAAAAAGTATGTTTACTCGTATTTACCTTCCAGACATGTTTACCTTACACTTATAATAAATCTCCCATTAAAAAAATAATCAGCCAGTATCATTTCAAACATTGTTCTGTCACGAATGATCTCAGCTTCCCATGACCGGAAGAAAATGAAACATTTTTCATAGGAAGATAATTATTCTGGTCATACATAAATGGACAATCAGTAGTTAATTATTAAACCATCACAATCCTTACAACATTCATTTCTTTCATATTTAGGATAAGCTGAAACACAATTGGTTTCATTGACCATTCGGGAAATAGTAACTAGGTATAAGAACAGTGACTAGTAATTTCGCATGGCTTTAGTGTTTGGAAATGCATTATAGAAAGTGGAAGCAGATATATTGCAAATACGACAATATGTCGATCAGATCAGAACATTTTCGATGTCGCAGATCGACCAAGAATTCAAATAGCCAGCTAACTTTTTTCCAACGTTTATGTTCCAAAAAATTTCACTGACACCAGAATTCTGAACTTCAAAACATAAGGATGCGCCAAGGTTTGTTTTGCGACCTTGCGCGACGTCACAGGAGAAATGGTCCCGCTTAATTCTATCTTTAGTCTGCCCGCAGCGGATTCAGGAGTAGACCAGTCGCTTCGACACCGCGCCCGCGACAACCGCTCCAGCGCGCGACCTTCGACCACTCGACGAGTGAAGTGTGTGTCTGTGATTGTGTGTGTCTCTTTCTCCCCAGGTATAGTCAAAACTTTGTCCTACTATTAAAAAAATGCTTCTTTTGACGCGTCACTGAAGTACTTAACTTCAAATTCACGGGTACCTTAACTTATGTCTTGAACCTTATCATTGCCTGCTAACTTGTGTTCGTCTATTTCAATGTTAGGCGGTGTAGTGTTACCCTGTTACCATTACGTCTGGTTTATTTTGAGTCGCTGTGTGGGCGGTTTCGCATGGTTCTTGCAAGTTTCCCGCCGTTTCTTTCAGAGATTTTTATGGTGACCTTGACCCACTTTTACCTTTTATTTTAAGGGTAACATGGTCTAAAATTAGACGTTTACCTGTTATTACTTTCTCTTTTGAAATCATCGTTGAAATCTCTTCTTTTGACAAACTTCATCAGATTTGTTTCCTTGTTATTCTTTTGGAGTCGGGTTCTGTAAAAGCGCCATAATCAGCATTAAAACTAGTTAATGTTTGTTATTACTCTTATTACATGATAGCGCGAGCTTCCACCGTGTCAAGGTGATCTAAAAGCGTGCGTACAAAGCCACAGCGAGCGAGCTTTTACGAGCGTTTTGTAGCTTTTCGCACAGATTATTCGTTACGGCGATCCGTCGATATTTATGTTACTTGCTTGAATACTCAACTACGTTGTTATGACGATGAGTACGCCACCTTAGTGTTTACTATTTAACTGTGCATGTAATAATTACTGTATATATTTCCGGTAACAACTAAATGCCTATCACTAAACTAACTGAGAACTGCAAAGCAGTAGCATAAAAAACCAAAACGCAGTTACCAAAACATGTATATCGCAGTAGCATATAATAGTTACCGATGGTAACATTCGTGCTGTTACACCGTTATATTCTGGAACAAAGATAATATAGTTAAGCCATACTTTAAACAAAATTCATCATAATTATAACAGGTTGTCTGAGCATTTACCACGGGACTTTTTTAAATGCAGTTGGCAGTTGGTTGCCGCCATTTCATTCAATTTATCGTTTGGTGAAGTCATTTCCTACAGAAATTCTTCTCAAAGCAATATTCACCGCTCAATCCCAAAGGCGTAGCAGAGTATCACTGGCCGAATGCAGTCCTAAATCCACATAAGTTGTATTTTCATCTTCAAAGATATTCGTAATGACATGTATTCAGTTTAGGTAAACACCATTAAACAACACACTTGAGGGGTGCAAACAATATCTGTCTACCTAAACATGAGACACGCTTCACTCTTAATTTAAAGAGCGAGGCGAGATAGGGGTCAAATGCGTACCTATACTTAATAAAAAATATAAAATAAAAAATAAAAAAAATCTGTCATGGTTCGTTCGTGATTGACGAACTATTTTACATTATTTGCAAAAAAATGTAAGTACTGAATTCTCTATCTTGATAATTAAAGACTTAGCGGAAGACATGATGAAACTATTACATAATTATACGAGTACAGTGGTATAGAAACTCAAAATATTAATCATTTTCTATAATTAAAGTAGCTATTTTTCTTCTTCTTCTGCCTAGCACTATCGCGGTTTTTGCCAGGGCCCGCTCTCCTACTCGCTTTTCTCCACTTTGCAAGATCCTGGGATTCTTCTTTTGTGAGCCCGCTTTCGTTCATGTCGGCTTTCACGACATCCAGCCATGGCTTCTTTGAAGTACTGGTACTCGTATAAGAAAGGGATAGGATCAGTCAGTAAGTTTCTTTCTAGTAATGATGATGAATGAAGCTAGACTAAATTTCATTTACAATAATACTAATGACAAAAATTTAATAACTGAGATCAAGATAACTTTGTTGTTCGTCGTACATTACTAATACTTATACATGTTTTTTTTTTCAAGATACCACTTAATTATTGCTGTCGCATAATGAATAACTATATCTATGCACACTGATAAAGCAATGGCATTAGAAAACGAAAACAGCTAATTTGAAATTACGACACCAGTGAATCGATCGGCTGGTCGCCAGCCAAGCAATTACACTGACATTCGACGAATGCTAGTTCAATTTAACAAATATAACGCTAACACGCCCATCGGTGACATGATATTTAGACAGGAATATCTAGAGCATGAAGAAATTCCTAACGATCTTGACAATTCGGCGGTGAGCAGTGGAGAGTCATGCTTAGAGCTCGATTACCAGCGGCTAACCTACTTTGTGTTTTAAAAGAGAAATAATATAAATACTTCCAGTTGTAAGACAACATCATCTGTGTGCGACCGTGAGGATGGAGAAAATGAGATATTGCAGGCTGCCCTTCATCCATAATACTAGGCTGACATTACTATTCCCATAGGCGAGTTTTACGATACCCACGGTAGAAAGGGGGATGGTACTATTCTAATCGAACATCACTAAGAGGCCCGACAACACTAGGGAGACTAGAAAGTAGCTAGTATTTACGATAAATAATGTTACACTACGAAATTTGTAAAAGATGAGACTAGACCACACAACAGTTTCATGAATGTCTGCTCTGCAAATAATAGAATATTTTTAACGCGCGTAATGCATCTCGCCTACGTATTTATACCAGGTGGATTATATTTGACTCTCTTGTTGGAATGTTGTCTCTATTATTCTAGCTTCGAGTAGAAACAATAAATAAATGATCTTATTCTCCTGAAATACCATTACATAACATTTGTTGCTCCACATTTCGAAGTAATAAAACATAATTTTCTTGCTCATTTTATTTTCAAAAGTGCTGTTATACAACCTTTCAAAACAAAAACAATCAAGGGTGCAGTCTTTTTATAAGCTAGTGACCATGCATATTTCGTTTATTTTTAACATCAATAAAATTGTTGATATAAAATATTCTGCTACGAAATCTGGAGATGACCCAGAAATTTCTACGGGTGGCATCTTAAACGTTCTTTGTCAAGGTCCCATTAGGTATTCTGTCGTTCATTATATTTTAGAAACAGGCGGACGGTCCAAATAACTTTAATGTGTCGGCGTCCGGAACGTAGAATTTATGCTTCAGGTAGATTTGGCAGTAGCATCCGAAACGCGCTGGTTTTCAGACAGAACCGTACGTGACCCACGGAACGCAACACAAGATTCTATACATAGATACAAACGTATACACATAATAATCACTAAGAAATATGTAACAGTAGCACAATAGGATGATAAAGCACAAAGCAAAATAAACGCGACACGGTTGCGATGTTTTATAAGGTGCTGGATGGAATTTTTTGAGCGTCAACAAATGGCCTTTAAGCAGGTGCTTAAAGGTATACATACTAGACGCTTCCTTGGATAGGTAGATTGAGATCATTCCTAAACTTGGGCGCCGCGAACCTAAAGCTACCCCGAAACGCCGCGGTCCGATGCTTTGGCACCAGAATCATCGCCTTACACTTACTCAGCAAACATGCTGGGACCCCAGATCGCACTATGCCAAAAATAAGAGTAGCGAGGTGAAGCCGTCTGCGTGCAGGCATGTTCAGCAGACCAGCGGCGTTCAACAGGGAGTGATATGGGAGCAAGGTGGGACTCGGAAACAGTAACAATGACATTGACTTTTAACTAGGTACGCATATGTACAATTTTATTGTAACGGTGTTTATTCAGTTCTATTGTTATTTCAATCCAGCTTCTAATAGTCCGGGTTTTATTTACATTGCATTAACATTCACGTGTTAGTGTAGGTTGTTTCCTGTTACATCAGCCATTTTGTTGGTTCATTACATTGCTCTTATACAATTTGGTCATATAGAGAAAAAGGCGTCTTTCCTGTAGCCAATTTGCGCATATAGGGTACTAGGTTCTGCCCGCGACTCCGTCCGCGTGGATCTCGTAGCTCCATACAAACTTTCACCCCCCATTTCACCCTCTTAGGGTATTATTCACGTATTCTGATAAGGAATCTTTTCATAAAGTTTTAATTTTGCTGCTCAAAAAACCATACAAACTTGGCACCCCTATTTAACCCGCTTAGGGGTGGATTTTCGCAAAACCCTTAAATTACTTTTATTGGACTGTAATAAGAAGTCCATACACAAACTTTCAAGTCTCTCACTAAAAATTTTACTCCATCCCAATACAAACTTTCAACCCCGTTTTTACTCCCTTGAGGGTTAATTTTTTAATTCTTCTTAGTGGGTACTTACGTTATTATAAACTACCTATTGTAAAAAAACAGCTTTCTATGTTCAACGGTTTGGGTTGGGCGTTGATTTAAGTCAGTCAGTCAGTATGATAGATAGATATCACACAGATTAATATACCAAGAGGAGACGCAGCTTATGCGGATTCTGAGTCTATCCAAAAATACGGCGTTATAGTTTTTAACTTTGGCTATGCTCACAAGAAAAACGCGAACCTAAATAAAGATTTAGGTTCGCGTTTTTCAAAAAAGTTATTTACCAAACTCTTTTTATATAATTTATTTTTACTGTTGCTCAGGATCTAGCCGACGACCTCGGTGACGACAAGGGCATCACCGAGCATCTGAAGCTCCCGATACAGCGGATCAACGACTACCAGCTTCTTCTTAAGGTTTGTGTTCAGACAAGACTACTACTATATATCTAGACTATATATCTTGACACCACGATGCGTAGTAATAGTAACTAGCGCAGGTAGCGCGTAGCGAATAACAGCTCAGCTTTTTTGTTTCGTTAAATGCTCAATGTGCAGTAACAGTGGCACAATTAAATGATTAAAGAGAGATGGTACAACAATCCATTGTCATAAAGAAGACTATGAAGACAGGTATTTACAGTATCCTGGCACTATATTTACGACCCGGTTTGACGTTATAATTAACGATGCACCTGACACCTCATCAAACTTGGTGTCATGCATAATTAATGAGTTGCTGTAAATAGTATTTCTACCAACACAAAATAATGAAGTAAAACAAGTGCATCGCTAGTTTGATCCAAAATAAGCTTGAGATGCCAAAAGACGAAGTCGGTCAAACCTGAAAAAGTCAACATGTCACACAACACTAGTTTTCACGTTATTTTAAAATTTCCATGCTGACAGACACGGTTCGGAGTCTCATTTGGGTGAGGACCAAATTAGTTAGCCATACAAATTGAAGAACAGCGGAAAACTTTCATAGAAAAATTAATCGAGTGAGTTAAGCTGGCCAAAAATACGGTCCTTATCCATTTATGTAGATAAAAAAAGACCGGGTTGCACTCCGGGAGTGCCGACAGAAGTGAAAACTCAATAACATTGTAACAGTTTTTCGATCAGGTCACGTGACATCTTACGGTGTCACCGTAAAAATTAATTTCACGCAAATTTATAAACAATTATCAATTATTTAGGCGGACGGCCCGCGGGCGCGTTAGGTGCGAGGGGCCGCCGGCTCGCCCGTCCGTGCGCCGACGGGCGGCGGCAAACACAATACCAATTTGTTTTTGCCATTGCCAAATATTTTTCAAAGCTTTATCTCTTTAGGAATAAGGTCTAAATTCTAACTATTCGAATTTGCAAGAACAGCAGACGGCGCTGGCGACCACAATATCAATTTGTTTTTGACGTTGGTAAATATTTTTCTAAGCTTTATCTCTTTAGGAATAACGCCCAAATTCGAACTATTCGAATTTTCTCAATACCAAAACTGTGAAGGATGCGTTGGTATTATTACAAATTTATTTGCAGAATATGCTATTGCAAAAAGTGTTTAACGGCTTTATACTCTTACGAATAGTGTTCAGTTTTGAATGAAGTCGAATCGGCTAGCAGCAAAAAGTGACCTCCTTCACATCTCACGTCACAAAACTCTATCGCGTATTTAACAATTTTTCCCCATCCCAAAAAGTGCTCAGCGCCGCTAAAGAAGTTTTCACTTCAAAAATATTATTGTTTAAAATGTTCAGTGTATTTATAATACTCGCCACAAAACGTGTGTGAAGTTAGCTTCAGCCTTCAAGTCGCCACCCGCACACCCATCGAAGCCTCTACAAGTATTACCACAAATGAAAGTTACATTACATCGGCAATCTTCGTCCACGCCGACGAGTGCTGACAAGTACCGAATGAAATCGAACGTATGACCATTTGACAAGTTTGAATATTACTAAAGCTTTTGGTTCTTGAGGCGTGCTTACAGGATAAATATTTGGGCATTTGGTTTTTGAAAATGTGAATTGAATTTGAGCTTTGAAAATGTGAATTGAACTGAAGCTATCAATGTTACGATTTTCATAAATGATTAATAATTAGATCCTTCAGAATCTCATTGCGTTGTTGTGTCAGTAATAAGTATTAGTCACATCCCTGGATTGAAATCTTTATATCAATGAACAAACACCTAATATATCTTTATCCCGTTTCGCTGTATTGGTTATCAAATACGTTATATACGCACGCACTACATGACTACATCTTTCCTGAAATAATCACTTTGTTACTGTTGCATGCTGGCCGGTAATAGTATGCTCATAATTTGTCACCCCGTCTCAACACTGCCAATTTGCATACCTCAGTTGCATAACTATTTAAGTCATTGACCTTTCGCGATCACAAATCTCTCATCTAACGACCCATACGCGATGCCTGCTTGGATCTATGGATTAGATTAAGATGCAGGATATATGAAAATGTGTTCGTCGTTAGAGATGTTACGGATACTTAAATTAAATGAGATGATGGTTATTAGGATTTACTAATGCATAAAGAGAATTAGGTAGGTAGCTAATTTGGAAGATATAAAATATTATTATGAAAGATTAAATAAGACCATAACATAATACAAAATAGAATAGAATAAACATTTGTTCGAGACAATCTGTCTGTTATCTTTTTACACTTAAACCGCTGAACAGATTGAAATTTCGTATGGAGATAGTTTTAATCCCGGAAAAGGACATACAATACATTTATCCCGGAAGTCGTCCCCTAAAAGGGTGAAATAGGAAACGGAAGTTTATATAGAGGTAATAAACGAGTTCCACGCGGACGACGACGCGAGCAAAAGCTAATAACAAAATATGGACAAAGATCAGCAAATAAAACGCACATACACAGAGGATGTACATTTTATGCTACGAAACGTAATATTTGGGATGTTGTCTATGATAATGGTTAAGCTTTGTAACCCTGCTTAAGTGACGGTAGTGCCCCGCCATTCTACCATCCTGTAATTTTGTGCTTAAATTATACCTTAAAGACTCTGTGTAGGTACGAAAAAGACCGGTCAAGTGGGAGTGGGACTCGCCCACTCAGGGTTCGGTACTTAATTATAATATCGTTATCAACGTGCTGTATTGGTGGCAAAGTATGGTTGACAAAAAAAAACAAATTACGCAAGTATTTTAAACATTATATATTTCACAAATTATGAGATTTATATACATATTTATAACAACTTATCCAAATTATAGTGAATAAATTACTAAAATTTGTTCAACAGATTTGGCTGTCAGTCGTTCACGACGATTGGAAAAAATCCATCCACTCTAGATGCGATGTGCATTGGATTATTTAGATTAGGTAAAATAAACACTTCGCGTAATGTAGTTAGATTTTCAACTATAGTTGTATTTTTATGACATTTTATGTCATTTGATGTACATTGTTTTAAAAATATATAAGGGCCGAAAAGGTTTTGTACCGTAGAGTTATATCTAGAGGTGTAATCCTAAGAAGGTAAGTATTTATTTTATGGTTAAGAACAAAAGTGAATATTGAAATGTATTTGTTTTTTCTGCCAACCATACCCTTTGCCAAATTGCCACCAAT
This sequence comes from Epinotia ramella, assembly GCA_947578815.1. Taxonomy (NCBI): domain Eukaryota; kingdom Metazoa; phylum Arthropoda; class Insecta; order Lepidoptera; family Tortricidae; genus Epinotia; species Epinotia ramella. The sequence goes on from OX388203.1 coordinate 2,040,806, forward strand.
ACAGCACGTTGATAACGATCTAATTACAAATGTATAGTTTTCTGTCCTTGTAGATACTTGTATAAGACGATATTACTCCTAGTTCTAGATTAACGGAAAGTACCCTATAAATTTGGATTCCCTTGAAAGTGTCGAAATATACGTTTTTGCGGCATAAACGACCGTATCTTTTTTACATTAACTTAGAAGCTTGATTTTTTCACAGCTTCATGGCACTGTAGACCTGAGTAGGTATATGGTTATAATTTCAATTCGATACCTCCACGCATTTCCGAGATAGGGTCTGTGTGACTTGACAGACAGACAGACGGAAAACAAAGTGATCCTATAAGGGTTCCTTTTGAGGTGCGGAACCCCCAAAATGAATTAATTATTTTTATTTTCTTACAGGAGCTAGTAAAATACTCAAAGCGCCTCGGCGAAGACAGTGCAGACCTTCAGAAAGCTTTAGAACTGTTCCTAGGTGTCCCCAACCGGGCCACAGACAACAAGTTCATAGCGAGCATCGAAGGTAACGTTCTAGAAACAATTTTTACATGCTCTCTTTCTTGTCGTATCCTCATGGCTGAGGGACGTGACGGCTGTGGGCGCTCTTCATCATCACTACAAGCTGTGAGGGTCTAGCCACTGATGTTACCGTGTCCGCCCAACATGCGTGGTCTAGCAAAATCTACTTACTTACTTACTTACTTTTACAACTCATCATCCTCCTAGCGTTATTCCCGGTAATGCCCCTAAAGGAGCCCGGGGTCCGCTTTGACACCTAATCCCAAGATTTGGCATAGGCACACGACCGCCATCTGACCTTCCAACCCCGAGGGAAAACTAGACCTTATTGGGATAAGACCGGTTTCCTCACGATGTTTTCCTTCACCGCAAAGCTAACGGTAAATATTCCGAACATAAGTTCCAAAAAACTCATTGGTACGAGCCGGGATTCCAACCCACGACCGCCGCTTGAAAGCCGCATGCCTGAACCACTAGGCTACCGTACTAAAATTATAAATGCGAAAGTTTGGATGTTTGTTACTCAATCACGCTTAAACGGCTCAACCGATTTGGATGAAATAATGAATGAAAGTTAGTTCATATCCTGGATTCAAATAAATAATAGTTTTTATCCCGGATCCACGCAGGCGAAATCGCGGACAGAAGCTAGTATAGATATAAACATGATGACATCGTAAATAAAAAATATTTTCATATATTCTTTATAATTTCCTAGAGTACACGTAGGTAGTTATTTTTTTGATTTATCTCATACTCTGGATACTTTGATAACTGTCCATTGTTGATCGTAACCTGTGGTTTTGAACAGGCGTAATTTTTTTTCACATTTTAACTGTTACCCATTTATTCTGTTTTTGGTTGGTATCTTGAATCCTCAGCCAGATGTTCCATCTTATCTCGCCTATTGGCTTGTGATAATTTTGTTATAATAGAACAATTATTGATTGCATCTATACTAAAAAGAGGAAAATTCTCCCAGATTTTAGATTTATACGTTTGTCTGTCACTTATCCGAATTCAAAAACATTTTCACCTGTGTGTAGAAGAGACTTTCTGGGTGAAAATAGGCTATATCTATCCTGCAGGTTTATGCGCTTTTCAAACCCTGAAACGAATATATTCCAGGTTACCGTGGTAATATCTACAAGCTCGGCCGGTTACTAACTCACGACTGGTTCACCGTTACTGACGCCGAGGGCAAGCCCAAGGAGCGATATCTGTTCCTCTTCAAGGCGAGGATACTGATCTGCAAGGTCAAGAGGGTCTCGGACGACAGATCGGTCTTCGTGCTTAAGGATATTGTCAAGGTGAGTAACCTATTTTGATTCTTATGGTACGGTATAACTCGGTTACAATATCTGTGGACCTCGCTTGAATGTGAAGCCCCTCCCCCTTCTCTTTTACCCGCGCTCGTCCCGCACCGTACCAGAGCGCCGACGTGACGTCATCGACGCCAGGTGCACAGATATTGTAACCGGGTTATATATGGGTAAGGTTCAAATTCTTGGCCAGCTTAACTCACTCAATTAAATTTTCTATGAAAGTTTTCCGTTGCACACGAAAATTAACCATACAAATTTATGGTAATTTTGTTTGTGTCACAACGGTAAGTACTTTTTTTACTTCATCAGTACACGTACGTATTCAACAAGACAAGGTAATTTGAAATATTTGAATATATTTTAACTGCGATATGAAATGACTTGTATAAAACTATCGATACAGCTGATTGCTACCGTAATAAAACGATGTATTAATTAATCGTATTAAACGTACATCGACTCTTGCGCCGTTACATTGCATGAGTGATGAACACAAATATAGATATCGTTCAAAAGAAATGTTTCGCAATCTCTTGGAAGTTTGTTTAACCGATCTTCGCTGTTCTAATAATATAGGTCTTAATAGATGTTAATGCACAACATAAACTTTACAAAGTTCATTGTGATCTGGAATCTAGTTTGTTTCCAACCAATGAACTTTCAGTAACAGTAGTATTTCTAATTCAACCGTCAATTGGATCAACGCCAAAATACTCTATTATGTCACAACCATAATCGTCGTTCGGAAAGTCGGTTTTCCTTAATTTGCTCACTGCTGAGGTTATTGATAAGCCATATAGTCCAAATGAACAATCTGTTTCTTTCCCTTCAAATCTATCTACCTTATACAATGCATAAGCAGCATTTAAAATTAAGTTATCATTTGATTATCTGGTAAACTGTATTATCAGCAGCAGAGAAACGTCACCCTTCCTGCATATAAGTTTGCATGCTGCTGATGTACTTGTAAAACTACAATACCTACTATGACACCAGTAATATTTATAACCTTTAAATATATAATTCCAGCTACCAGAAGTCGAGGTAAACGAACTTGGGTCAGAACCACTCAAGTTTGAGCTCCACCAGAAATCGCCCCCGCTCTCCGTCACCTTAGCGGCGCACAAGGAGCAGGTCAAGAGCAACTGGCTGAAGGAGATCTTGCAAAATATCAGCGACGTCGGTAAGTATTCTGATGATGTTTTGTATTTTCTTTGTATTGATGTCCATCAATGTGAAGAACATACATATAATTATTTTTTAATTGAATTTTAATCTTAATTGCGTACAAAAGCTATCTATTTCCTTATAATTATACTTTTCTAAGTACAAGGGTTGTGAAAGCAACAATTTCCCACTACTCTAGTTTAGAGTATTGGAATATAGATACTTAGCCACCCATTTCAATAACAACTGACGGTTGTTTCTGAGACGGTTTCATTGTGATGATACATAGTAAAAATACTTGTTTTTAATAATTACGTTTCTTTTTCAGTTGCTTTAGCCGAACACGCAGCCGATGACCTACAACTATTGACACCAGAAGTAGCTTCTCCAGAAGTAACTTCTCCACAAGCCGCGTCTCCACAAGCAGTTTCTCCAGAGCCCACAGAAGAGAGGAAGAAAAAGCGAGAGCACGCTAAAGAAGCCAGAGCAGCGGAGATTCAAGAAAAACGGACCAAAGTTGAAGCTGAAAAGCAGTCAAAAGTAGAAGAGATCGAGGTTGAAGAAGTCTTGACGAGAGAACAATCTCTCCAACAATTGAAGGCCAAGAGAAAGGCTTCTTTAGAATCCGAAGTAGCCAAAAAAATTTCAAAGACCACCAGTGAACTCATCAGTGAAGTACAAGAAGTCACCAGTGCACAGAGTGAACTCACAACTGGTTTAGAAACTAAATCATCTGTGAGCCACGAAAGTTCTAAAGTTAGCGAGTCAGTCAAAACTGGAAAGAAGGCGGGTAAAGCTGAGATTATAGAAGAAAGTGTTGAATCATCAGCCACATCGATATCATCTGTTCGCGTATCATCAGTTGAACAGAGTTCACACGAAACTGTTGTTCAAAGTTCAACTGTTGAACAAACTGTTCACTCTTCATACGAGGGCAGTTCTGCGAAGGAATCTGCTCAATCATTAGCAGCACAACAAAAATCAGTCGAAGCTTCTAAGGTCGACCAGACCTCATCAGAGGCAACTGTAGTCGAACGAAAATCATCACTTTCCTCTGCGGAACAAAAGTCATCCGTGTTTGCTGCTGTGCGAAAGTCATCTCAAGAATCGGTCGTCGAAAAAAATTCAACGCAAGCCAGCGTTGAGAAAACATCGTTACAGGCGACTACAGATGAACAAAAAACCCTTTCATCTACTCATAAAACCGTAATTTCATCAGAGCAGAACTCCCAGGAATCCGTCCGAAAATCCGCTGCACAGTCTGAGCAACGATCGGAAGAGAAGAACATCGTTCGAGAGAGTGTCCAACAAGGAGGGACAACTGTAGAGAGCAGGGTAGAAGTCAACGCCACCGGTGGCGTTACTACTGAGGAAGGCAAAACAAACAGCCAAACTGTAGAAGAAGACGAAATGTCGAGATACAACCGCAGTTCGCGGCTGTCTGGAGGTAGGTTACATACAATTTCTAAACGCGTTTTAAAATGTGCCGAAAATTAACAAAAGAGTAAAAAGTTAAGGATCAATTATGAAACAATCAGTCAATCTTTTTCAGAATACTCCAGTAGCTCCCGCAAGTTGTCAAGTGGAGGTCGCTACGAGTCGTCCTCCTACGAGAGCTCCGGCTACTCCCGCCGCGAGAGCGGCAACATCGAGGGCAGCTCCCGCTATGAGGCAGCAAAGTACTCCAGCTCCATCGAAGGCAACAAATACGAAGTCGAGTCTGAATCCACCAGCAAACTTGACAGCATCGCGGCCAAGTACGGCCTTGGAAATGGAACCTCCAGAACTGAAACTTCCATAGAGTCCAGCTACGAAAGCGCCCGAAACGGCGAAAGCAAATACTCCAAGATCGCCAATGGCTCTATCAGCACCGGGGAGTTGTCAACCACAAGGATTGTTAAGTCCGAATCTCAGGATGGCAGACCGGCCTTTTCTAAGACTCTGGGAAGCCAGAATATCGAGCGTAAGTGGTGTGCACACGTCACTGGTAGAAACACACGACTAGTGCTTGTATATATGCTTGTAGATACTGACATACACAACACATTTACTAACGCTTTTAGTCTTCTTCTTTTTAAGAGTCCGTACGGTTCTGAATAAAAAACAACACTCATTACAGAAATATTTTGAACAGAATTCTGACTGTCTTCAGTTCAAGAAAAATTGTGTTTGGTTGACACAAAAAGTATCTGATTGAAAGAAACAAAGGCAGACTAAATTCTAAAACTAAACCTAGTATATTCTTATATTCGACATTGACCATCCAAGTTCGAAAATCCCGTACGGACTCTCCTAACCATCTTCTGATTCCTCAGCCGGAGAAAACGCCACCTTCGAATGCTCGCTCCGTTCGTCTGAGACCGTCAAAATCACTTGGCTTAAGGACAACAAGCCATTGAATGATCGTCTGATGGACCGAGTGAACATCACCAATGAAGCCCACGACCATAAATTGGAGCTACTGCATTGTATGGAAGACGACTCTGGCTTGTATACGGCGAGGGCGGAGAACGTTAAGGGGAATACGCATTGCACCGCGCAGTTGGTCGTGTCTCAGTGTAAGTTTTGACTTTTTTTGGATTGGGTTTGAGCAAATTGATAATGTTGACTTTTACTTTGACTGTGAGGTTGGATCAAGGCCCTATTTCACAAAGGCATGTAGCTTGTATTACAAGCGGGAGCGTCAGTCATAAAAGCAGTTAAAACAGGCTTACAAGCGGCGAGTCTTTGTGAATTGGGCCCCAGGAATGATTATGGCCAATATGATTATGGGGAAAGCTTCATAATGTCTATCTAATATATTTATTATTTAATGTGACGTAAACTTACCCAAGCAGGTTCTAAACCAAATGTACAAACGTATCCCTTTACACAAGCTGTTACACAATAAAAATACAAAGCACCTACATCAATCACTTCGTACATCCTCATACACTGCACTTACTGACACTTTTATTTGAGGCCTCTTAATGTTGAGTATATTATGACTTATGACAAATACTCTTTGGATCAAACGTACAATCTGAACTGACCTAACATTAAGACTTTTCCCAACCTTATCAATTTTCTCAAGCCAAATAAAATTTAAGGTTGAACATGTTAATTATAAGTATTTCCGAATCTCATTCACATCTTTGCATGTTCGCGTCATCACAATAAGACATCGTAAGCGGATAACAAGTAGATCTGTAAACTTTTATAATGTTTCTGTATTTTCACGCAAATCGAGTATTTAGATGTTGTTTGCATGAGACGTTGTGAAGGCACCTATAAAAACTATGTTTAACCAAATAGGCACTTTCGGTGGGCACTGCTTTTACTGTTCGTTTAATTGGTATTACTACGAGTACGATCGAAACGTGCGTTCAAAATTTAATTTCTACCCACCATAGGATTGTCTACTTTTTTATCTTCCTAAAGAGTCATCAACTTATTACAATGTTTGTTCTATTTTCTACATTCTTCAATACCGTATTTTACGTCGCCTTTTTGTGGTTGTCTGCTCTATATCAGACTTTACAATCGGTATTAGAATTTCTACCAGTATGCCACATGTTTTTGTCATTAAAAACGACAATACAAAAACGGCTCACCTTAGAGTTCTAGGAATTATTTCATTTGATATTGGTTTAAAATTTCGCAACGACTTTGAGCGATGGCTGCAGTGGCAGCGGTGTGCCATACGTGTGTTATGAGAATCAGAGCGCAGCATCGGGTACCGTCCATGGTGCACCGCTGCCCCTGGCGCCACTGCTGTAAGTCGTGAAGGTAAAATCATTATTTCATGCATTTCTTGTTCTAATAAACTTTCTGTACAACCCCAGTGACAGATGAGGAGCGTAGAGAGCGCAACGCTCTGAACGCGCCCTACTTCATCGTGGCGCTGAAAGACACTGAAGTCATGGAGAACACGTACCTGCGCTTCATGGTCAAGGTCAAAGGAGACCCCAACCCTGAGGTCAAGTTGTGAGTACTTCTATAATACCTCTTTTTGCTTCTCACAGTCTTATCAAGTCGATTATTTTTGTGAATGTTTAGAATGGAGGCAGTTTATTGTAGGCAATTCATAATGACGTGTTTGAAGGTTGATTTGCCTGAGTTAAACACTACAACATGTGACTTGAATATTTTTTTATGTGCCCATCGAAAATATCATTAAATGTGTTTTCCCAAATGCCAGAAACTGTCAATTATCGATATAATAAATCAAATAATTAATCAAGCAAATTCAATAAGATGCAAATGTTTCTCGCAGTCAAATAACGCAACCTCTGAAATAAGAACTGCAATTCTCGGTGCGTTCACCAGATCTACGTATTAAGTTCCTGGTTTACACCTTTTCTAGCTTCCGCGACGGGAAAGAGATCGTGTTCACCTCGGACACCGACCGGATCTCCATCATCCGGACCCGTGCGGAGAAGGGCTTCTTCGAGCTGGTCATAGCAGACGTGGTGCCTTCCGACGCGGGTGTCTATTCCTGCCGCGCCATGAACATCTACGGAGACTGCTCCACTGAGGCCAAAGTCACTGTTGTCGGTAAGCATCATCTTCATATTATACCGTCACTACCATTGAACTTAGTTCCACCTCTTAACTCGTCTACCCTGGTAAGTTCATGCACAAAGTGGTCTCCATCATCCGCGCGGAGAAGGGCTTCTTCGAGCTGAACTGACGTGGTGCCTTCCGCTGCGGGCGTCTACTCCTGCCGCGCCATGAACATCTACGGAGACTGCTCCACTGAGGCCAAAGTCATTGGAGTCTATAGTCAAGTTTCTGTTGTCGCAAACTCTTTATTCCATTATTTTTCTTTTAGGATAATCATCGTTTTTTTTTCAGACTGTAATGGGCCACTTCTATTCGTAGTCCTATTCGGTAGTAGACCACTTATTCCAATCAGGGTCTAACAATCGGATTTTACCAATCAGTATCATCGACCAATCGCAGTTAGGGACAGCAAATAGTATCCACAAAATAATTTGGAATTTAGTAGCATGCTAACTGGTCATCAACCTTGTAGACTAACTTACTCAGCCATTATATTATTTTTAATATTTTTTGTTCTTTTGGAGTGGCACAGACAAATATAAAGCGCTATCGGCAATAGGTTTTGGAAGTCGTTGCATAATGCAGCATGCATATCAACGTAAGACCTAGTTTTTAACGATGTTTGGACGGCTTCCAGTGGATTTATGAGTCTGAACTAAAAATATACAAAGTGCTCGAATTAGATACTTGTTGATTTTTTTCGACTATTATTAGTTCCCTACTGACCGGAATAGTGATTTTTATCTTGTTTTAATGATTGTACAACAAATTATATAATTGGAATGAATGAACGAGATTAGGATCCAAAAACGTACGTTTAGACTTTGTTTGACTTTTCCTTCCGATGTTTTTTTGGTTTCGTGTAATTGTTTTTTTTATTTTTAATAAAAGACTGCCCAACGATTTAACCTACACTTTTACTGATGATAAGTGGTGTCAGGGCCTACGATGAAACTCGCTGGTACATAAATAGTCTATTCACTGTTTCTTTGAAGGCACCTAGATAATTATTGTCAGGGAATACAGGTGACGGCAATATCTTTCCTTAGCAATTCGTATGAATAAAGACGAGGCAAGTTGTTTCGTAAGAATAAATGGTATATTGACAACGTAAGAATTAAATCGGTTGTTACTTGTAGTTGCAGAAGCAGAATGAAAAACCTATAACATAACTTCTAAAAGTATATTCTTCTTCAGATGACAAAAACATCTTCTTTGAACTGGCGCCTGGTGGCGAAGGTCTCCTGGCCAAAGGAGAAAAGCCAAGCTTCACGTGGAAGCGAGACGGAGAAGCCTTCGACCCTGAGGAGAGATTCAAGGTAAATTTATTGATATATTTTACACTATATCATCTTTAAAATACATCTTCGTTTGGCTAGTAAGTATGACGTTGTTGATGGCGTTGTGTGTAGTCGAGATTAAATATCCAATAATTAGCATGGCGTCCTTCTAATAGCAATATAATTAGTAGTTACGGATAGTTCAACTCATCTTTGCCCGCGGCTATATGTGTGCTGTGCTTGTAACGACGTTGGCTGCGGCACTGCCAGACAAATCAAACCTGCGTAACAAGCTCACGCACACATACCGATGATGAGTTGAACTATCTGTACCTACAGATTGCAGGTTGCTGCAATGTTGGGTTGGGCAGATGTCAAAGATAAATTTTCGTGATTCTCACGTAGCGTTTTTAGGGTTCCGTACCCAAAGGGTAAAACGGGACCCTATTACTAAGATTCCGCTGTTCGTCCGTCTGTCTGTCTGTCTGTATGTCCGTCTGTCTGCCTGTCCGTCTGTCTGTCTGTCCGTCTGTCTGTCCGTCTGTCACTAGGCTGTATCTCATGAACCGTGATAGTTAGACAGTTGAAATTTTCACAGATGATGTATTTCTGCATACAAAAACAAAAAATACTAAATAACAGAATTAAATACATATTTGAGGGGGCTCCCATACAAAAAACGTGATTTATTTGCCGTGGTGCTCGTGGTTGCCGTGGTAATGGCACGAAACCCGTCGTTGCGTAAGTCTGACTCGCACTTGGCCGGTTTTTAAACACTAGGCGGTTGTCTTTACCATCCTTGTAATATTGTGATTATTCATGAAAATTTCAATCACTAAAAATTATATTATGTTTCTAGGTATCGAGAATAGGTTATGATTTTGTATGATTAAACTGTTAGCTACTGCACAGCACAGCATTGTCAGCACTGTTATTATGGGGGGTGATAAGGACAGTGTTTGCAAAGCCCGTTACATATTTTTGAGAATCACCATTTGCTGGGTTGCCCAGGGTTTTCTAATGGGGCTTCTAAACGGGCAACATTTTTACGGCAATGTGTGGCCAGCAAGTATGTGCTATCTTGCTCTAGCGTACAAAGTGAGCGTAAGACAGCAATAGTTGCCGGCCAGTAATTGAAGGAAAATGTGTCCCGTTTAGAAGCCCCATTAGAGTGTGTAAGCAATTGTGCCTTATGAATGATGAAATTTTCTTGTTCACCAGGTGTTGTTGGGAGACGACGAGGACTCCCTCGCGCTGGTCTTCCAGCACGTGAAGCCAGAAGATGCCGGGATGTACACCTGCGTAGCCAAGACCTCCACGGGCAACATCTCGTGCTCGGCTGAACTTACCGTTCAAGGTCAGACAGAATATGTTAATGTATTTATATCTTGCGAAAATTTTGTTGAAACAAATAAGTAATTTCCAATGTGGTAATCCAAAATGGTGTTCTCTAGTAGGTGTGCTCCGAGCGTAAGTATCCAGTGCCTGATACCCATGAGCGATAAGTGCAAGTTCTTAGGCTTTACGGTAGACCCCACATTAAATTGGAAACAGCACGTGGACTCGCTGGGTGGGACTGGGACTAGGTGGCGCAGTATTTGCATTGCGCAAATTAAAGCCGTTGCTTTCCCGTGATGCGCTGAGACAAGTATACTTTTCCCACTTCCACTCGCTTATGACGTATGGCGTAGTCCTATGGGGCAACTCGACTGATGCTGGGAGGGTGATGCGCATGCAAAAACGAGCTCTGCGGACCATGCTTGGCCTCAATCAGAGGCAGTCCTGCAAGCCTCTGTTTACCGAGCACCGAATCATGACGCATTACTCCCAGTATCTCTTCGAGGTCATTATGTACACAAAAAAGCACCTGCCTCAGTTCAAGCGACTCAGTTCAAGCGAATAAAAGTGACGGGTAAGTGCCTTCGCAGCACGGGAAAACTTCGAACAGTAACGCGTCGCATGGCACTTCACGCCAAAAACGCACGGGTTATCGGGCCGACGTACTACGAGCACCTTCCCGCCGACATAAAGAGTAAAACATGCGAGGAGACATTTAAACGCAGACTGAAGAACCTTTTGTTGGATAAGTAGTCACTTTACTCGGTAGGCGAGTACATCAAAATTATTAAATAAATTGAGAACCAATTTGAATTACTCTGAATATGGTTTTAATTTTGATTTGTCTGTATCTATTACTTGTTATTTATTTTCATTTGTTATTATTTGTTAGATTTGACATCATTGTATTATATAGTTAGTTGATAGGTACTTCATGGGTACCACATTATTATTTCTTTTATTTTTCATTTTTACTTTGTGACATGTTATGATCTTATGATTGGTACCTGCACTCAGGTACAACATCGTTGGTTTTAATTTTTCTGTTCTTTTAAATTCGTTATGACTTTTTATTTCTGTGTACACCTGACATCGCAACATTTATTAATATTATTAAATTATTTGAAGTGCAGCTATATATTTTGTATATACGCTGCTGCACATTGTTCATTATTTCCGCATTTTTTTAAGTTATCATGACTGTATTTATAACGATCACGATGCGACGAGTAGCATAAGCAAATGTAATGTGTTATGTGAAATTTGTATACTGAGATAAAATAAACTAAACTAAAACCTACCTACTTTCTATAGTCAGCAAAAGTACGTTTTTAATAAACGCTTGTGTAGATCATATTGAGCACTTCACTCGCCGCGTAGCTAATTCTACTGACTATTAAAACTCGTATTGTCGCTGAAAATTTTCAGGTAATTAATTATCTATCTTTATATATGTTTTAAAATCTTGAAAAGTTGTAAGCATCTTCTCGTCAACTCTCTTCCGGTACGAGCACATTAAATCTTGTGTCAACAAAAACTGTATAGGTAAGCTGTGGCTTATCGCTGTGGATAAGACAGCCGTCACGTTCTCACAGCGATAAGTGATAAACTGGGAACATCTTACGCGCGCTGCACTAGTTTCTAACATCAGGTAGTTACGCAAGAAGTACATATCTAGATGATTTACCCAATCTTCACACACCAACAGGAGCTGTGACTGTCCTACAACGCGAGCCTGAAAAGCCAACACTGGTGATGGAGCACCGCGAGGCTGTCGTCTCCATCGGTGCGTCCGCCATGATTGAGCTGACCTGCAAGGGCTTCCCTAAGCCAGAGATTGTGTTCAAGCATGAAGGGAAGGTGGTGGAAGCTGATACCAGGCACAAGTGAGTTTTATTGAAAGAGTAACTTAAAGTAAGGCGTTCAAATTCAAGTCCAATTCTGTCTCGGGATCAGAGAAAATGTCTGCTTCAGTGTCGTACCAATATTGAACACCTGTTGAAGTCACATGGCGCTGAACACTTTTGCACCATTTCACTTCGACGCCATGTTTTTAATCAGCCAAACGAAGTTGTCAAACGGGTAAAAGCGATAAGGTTCGAATGTATTATTATTATTCTTGCGAGAATCTGGATGGATGAGTTTTAATAGATTTTCTCTAGACTGGAGATTGCGTTCAGTCTCGAAGGTCAAAGTCAAAGTCAAAGTATTTGTTTGCTAAACATAGGTTATGTAGATGTTATAAAATGCAGCTTGGTATCACTATGTCTTACCCGAAGGTGTAACAAAATATAGAATGAATAGGCTCAGGCTTAAATTAATATGATACCACAGTTTTCATGCATCATGCTTTTCCTAATACATAAATTATTTATTAATAACACGAATTTAACAATAGTCTTTTCTATATTCGTCAATTGAGTAATATGCCTTTTCCACTAGAAAAACAAACAATTTCTTTTTGAACACCATCAGATCTTCAGCATATAAAATGTTTCTTGGCAACTTATTGAAGATTCTTGATGCCATCCCAAGAACACTTTTTGAGAGCGTGGCTGTTTTACATGAAAAGGTATTGCAGATCTTACCCCGTTGACGCGAACTGTTCAAACTAGGGAACTGTTTTTGATTAAATTTAACATAACAAGCAATTTCGTAGATATATAAGCATGGCAGAGTCAATATACTTAGTCTTATAAAATGTGGCTTACATGATTGAAGGGATAGTGGACTCAACGAACCTAGCCAATGGTATATTTCCTGTTAGCAATGGAAGGTTCCCGTCTACCAAGCAGAAACCAAGGTGTATCTAAATGATTCCCCAACCCTCGTGCCTACATATCACAATATAAGTGACATATAAGCAATGCACTACAACACATCTACATCGTACTTCACAGGTTCCTTTACGAAGACGACGAGACCATGTCCCTGGTGATCAAGAACGTGACCAGCGCCGATGCTGGCACGTACCATGTGGTCGCTACCAACGAGCTGGGAGAGGACACCACGACGCTGCAGCTCGTTGTCAAGGCAGCGCCCAAGATCAAGAACAAGATCGAGAACCAGACCTGCATGGTGAGTACAACGGTCATAGTCAAGTGCCTAATAATGTCTACTATGATTCGTGAAGCGTATTGGAACGAGTTAAGTTATAAAACTTATAAATGAGGTTTTTTTTTCTTTATCGTCTATATTGGTAGCTGCAGCGAAGAGTTCTTAGAACCAATTAGCGTCTATGTGCATTACCGCTCTTTGAGGAAATAGTAATACTTATTTTCCGGCTTGCATATGATCTTTAGCGAATTTATTGGTGGATAGATTCCCAAAACAATGGTCTTAATAACATGAATATTGCTGTTGGAATATCAATATCTCCTGATTTTAGGTTACCATTATAAGTATCCAGAACCACCCATAACCCACAAACGGATACAAAATTAGATTTATTTCCCAGATGTCCTGCACCCACACTGTCACCATTGAAATCGAAGGCACGCCAGCCCCAGAAGTTACGTTCTACAAGGATGGCGTGGAGCTGAAGAGCTCAGATCGCATCAAGATCGTCAAGGAGTCTGATGAAGTGTACAAGATCACCATTAAGGACGCCAAGCTGACTGATACTGGGTCTTACTCCGTTGTTGCCAAGTAAGATTTCATTTTTAACTATGGATATAAGTAAATTATTATCATAGGCTTCCTTTTGCAGATAATAAGAAATATACTCTAGTTTTAGAGTTAACCAAAGACTTCACATACACCTGAATTTCTTGAATAGTGTTGTAATGAACCACTGTACCAGCTGATAGGTAACGTAATGAACACCCATGGACCTTACCCGAAAGACCTCATCACATCGCCCTCCTCGCGTCTTCCTAGTTGTACCCTAAAGGAGCCCGGGATCCGCTTTGTGTCACCTATAAGTAATCTCCAGATTACGAATTGATGAACCCTAAAATAAAGCAATCGTCATCATTATCATATCAGCCGAAAGACATCCACTGCTGGACATAAAGAGATATTTAGCATTCTATCCTTAATTTTAGGAATGAAGTGAACCAATGCAGTGACTTCTGGCAGTGGCACGTTACGTCACCGCCCAAGATCACCAAGAAGCTCGGCGAGTCCAAGATCTGTGACGAGAAGGAGACTGTCACATTCCAGATTAAGACTGAAGCGGAACCAGCACCTACTGTCACTTGGTAAGCAATAGAGGATAAACAGATTAACCTAAGCAAAGTTTTTTTATAATGTCAATATTATAGCATGCCAAAGGCTGATTGAAGCCGTATGAAGGTCTGAATAATCCTGTTTCAAAAACAATCAACAACTCCTTGTTCAGTCAAGTTATTTTAGTGACAAATCGACCATTTGATTTGTATCTAATGACCGTATTCATAAACGTTCATCAAACCTATTTTATGACCTAAACCTATAAAATTCTGTTGCAATTCGTTTGTCTCCGTGTGTCATAGACATTTTGTGGGAAAAAGACATAAGCAAATAATGAACAGAGGTCTGTTAAGCCTAATAATAAGAAATGCAACAGACATATTCAACTAGTGTTTTCATGTGTTTGTCTAGGTTCAAGAACAAGGTAGAGTTGGAAGAGTCATCCACGGTGAAGATGTCATCTTCAGAGTCCGCACACAGCCTTGTTATCACGTCAGCTGCCAGGGCTGACTCCGGAGAGTACTCCTGCGAGGTGAGATTTTAGGAATTTCGTTTGCCCTCATTTGGCTTTTATCACCTAACCGTTGCAATATTTCCGCCATCCGGATAAAATGTAGGTATTCAAATGCATGTTATTTTAGCTGGTAATATGGCATTGGTATATTGTGAATCCACTCTCAGTTTACACCTTGTTTTTATTTCATTTTAATATTTTTCTACTTTAATGAAGAAAATACGAAATTCCTTCACTAAATGTTTGACGCTTAGTTTAAATCAAATTTAAAGTCGCCAAATCATTGCCAGAGTCCGTTTTTAGCATATTATCACAATAAAATACATTTTTTAATTAATGTAGAAACTTTTGTGATTTCTTTTATGTATTCAAGATATCATCAAATGTAGCTCATTAAAGTAGCAAAATGTTAAAAATTAAAAAAATTAGTCGCGACCCCTAAATCTGATCCAAAAATAAAAACGATGTAATGTTTTTAAGGACCACCCTAGGTATGTTATCTAATACGTATAACTACCCCCAGGTCCGCAACGTCCACGGCACAGTGACGGACGAGTGCGGTCTGCGCGTGCGCGGCGCGCCTTTGTTCACGCTGAAGCTCAAGGACACCGTGGCTGCCGAGGGAGCCAAGAACATCGAGTTCACCGTCGATGTGGAGGCGTACCCTGAACCGCAGGTCAAGTGGTGAGTGTCTAGGTACTAGATGCCCTCGTTCGCCTCAGGAGAACTACAATATATGACTGCTTAGTAACGCCTGGGGATGTAAAGTGGCTGATTTAGCCGTGCCGTTCACGTCACAGTTGAGAGAACTCGTAGCAGCTGAAGAAAGACCACCGTTGGGTTAATAATCGATGTTTCTATAGCAAAACATAATCTTATCAGACGAATGTTTTGAACTTAGCATGCACTAAGATGCTATTCCGTTTGGATTTGAAAATGTCCATGTCATTAATGTCAGTCTACCTGTTATAAATGAAAACATACGTATGGTGAAAAAATACGGTTGAACTGTTTCAATCGAGTGAGGTTTAAGAGTATACAAACGGGGGAAAGAAATAAGTGATCATAGAACGGTGATAAATTCAAAAATATGGTAAACATTCTCTAAAATCTGCACGGCAAGTCCAATCTTATCAACAGTCCTAAATATTGTCCTTCAGGTATTACGGCGACGTGGAGATCTCTGAGAAGAAATCTGTGTACACTCGCGTGGACAACGGCAGCAGTCACAAGCTGATACTCAAGGAAGTGACTGCGGAGCACTCAGGGCAATACTCCTGCAAAGTCTCCAACGATCTGGGGGAAGACTCCTGCCAGGCCACCTTCACCGTTAAGAGTAAGTCTTTCAATAGTTTTTAGCACATAATTGAGAAATGATACGTTTTATTTGCACTAAATATGGTAACAATGGATTTTAAAGGCATTTTTGAGCATACATAAAGTATTTGACCGATATTTGGGATATGGTTTCACAGAATATAATGCAAGTCTTTGATGATAAGGTGTATCGCGATGTAAAGACAAATTGAAGTAAAGACCTCTTTCGGTCATTTTGTAAGTGGGTTGTGAGAGGGCTCTTCAAGACCAGAAGAGGAGTCAGGCCAAACGTTGGGCTGAATTTTTTCTCATATCATGTCTCCTTATGCTTCAAGGAAATACTATTGGTTATTGTTCAATGTTCATAAAAGCCAGTTAGAAATACTTTTGACTTTGAACTAGGACCGTCAATCATTCTTAAAGTTTTTTGGCAATATTAAATATATAATATTGTTTTACACCATTATTAACCAAAATTATAATCTAAAATATTTTAGCAAACAGTCTAGCAGTCTCTGACATGGAACAAAAGCAAACTGTAAAAATAATGAATACATCATAATCCGCGACGTAGGCTTCGTCAAGTCTTGTGAATCACATTAGCATTTAAAGCTTCATCGCAGGCTGATCGGTAACATTTTTTGTGACATGATCTCACAAGTATCGTCTTCCAGGGAAGCCCCGCATCACCAAGAGTCTCGTTGACATGACGGTCGACAAGGGACAGACCCTGAAGCTCGAGGTTGAGGTGGAAGGTTGTCCCGATCCCGACGTGAAGTGGTTCAAGGACGGCAAGGAAATCACCACGGATGCCAGGATCAAAATCGAAAGGGACACTCAGAGGTAGGAGAAGTTGTTAGTTACTGTGGGTAAATCACTTAAATTACGTTTACAGTAAGTTCCTTCCACCATGATGATCGCGTTACGTCATTGTTGAAAAATGCGAATATAAAGATAAAATTAAGAAAACAACGATCGATTACAAAACTACGAAAATAAAACGTTAAGAACGATAAAATACAATTCAATGGGAGGATTGAACATTAAATACACACTTCTTTACAGGCTGGAGAACTACAATTTGACCGTGACGCTAGTGAAGGAGGAAGACGGCGGCGAGTACGAAGTGAGGGCTGAGAACGAGATGGGCAACGTGTCGTCCAAGAGCACAGTCACTATACACAGTGAGTGTTCGACTACCAACTCTCTGCGCAAGATGTAGGGCTTAAAATCATTTGTGTAGAAGTCGTCAAAAAAGATAGAGATATATTGAATGTTAAAGATAATCTTGCAATTAAAGCTGTTAGTTATGCAGGAGAATTCAAAGATTATAAAGATAGGGACACTTTTGGAACGTAAGATAAGTTAAAAAGGTGATTGTGCCAAAAAATAGGCAGGGGTAGGCTATAAACTTACTAGTACAAGTTCAAAATTGAGCCTTTTATAATTTACAAATACTGTGTAAACTTAGTAAAATGTCAGATAATATATGGGGTTTCACAGTAAACTAAAAATTTAAGAAGTAAGAAGGTTCAGCAGTTTATAAGAGCTACCCACATACCACTAAGCACCAGGCACACACAACACAACACTGGTAACGTATTCAACATTGGCTCACGGGACTACTCCTACGTAGGTACAGTAGTTTGACCATTAACACAGAATGAAGTGGAGTTTAGACAAAGTTGCGTTACTGCACGAGTTAGTTTGTGGTGTAGTACCATATGGAATTGGTAGAGATACATCAAAGCATCCATAGGACTGGATTGCTGTTGCACTTATGAACGTTAGAAACACTTGGGAATGAGCGATATTGTCATCTATAATGTTATATAAGAAGATACATTTCTCCGAGATAAATAATACCTATTTTTTGTAGATTTGACAATATCGTTTAGTTGTCCATCATTCTACCCCTCACCAAACATAGTCACTTGTGGCATCCTTAATACATGCCCCCATTTAATATAACCCTGTTTTATCCTAACCATTTTATTCATGTCCAATAGCAAAGGTAATACATACGAGACTCCAAAAGGAAATTATCGAAAATGAATTAGATGAAACGAAACAACCTCTCTTGGGAGAAGATGACACTGAAAAGCAGGCAGCGGTAAAAGATAAAACAAAGGCAGACACGGCTGAAGAGAAATCCTTCTGGGATGACGATGATAGCGCTCAAGCTAAAAAACCAGAAGCTAAAGAAGTCGATCAACCAGAGAAAGCTAAAAAATCGGTGACAGAACCCGAAGTTGCTGAGGAAAAATCGTTCTGGGATGACGTGACCGATGGACCTAAGAAGACAAAAACAGAAGATCCACTTAAATCTAGTAAAGCTAAAAAATCTGCAACTGAACCCGAAGTTGCTGAGGAAAAATCACTCTGGGATGATGTGACGGATGAACCTAAGAAGACAAAAACAGAAGAACCGCCTAAATCTAGTAAAGCTAAAAAATCTGCAACTGAACCTGAAGTTGCAGAGGAAAAATCACTCTGGGATGATGTGACGGATGAACCTAAAAAGACAAAAACAGAAGAACCGCCTAAATCTAGTAAAGCTAAAAAATCTGCTACTGAGCCTGAGGTAGCCGAAGAAAGGTCATTCTGGGATGAAAACCACAATGAAAAGGAAAAACAACCTATCATCGAAGAAGTGGATACAGAACCCCAAGCTGGTAAGAAAGAAGTCACCAAGCCTGGCATCATAGAAGAAATCTCTGTGGAAGAAGAGTTTACCACTCCCAAAAAAGCTAGAAAAGAATCAACTCAAGAGCCTATGAGTGCTGAAACTGAAGGTACATTCAAGATTACAGCTTATTTCTTCAAACAGCTTCTATCACGTTTTTCCATATACAATAAAAATCCCCGATGAGTGCATGCACATTTTTTATGGAAATTGGGTATTTTTCGTTGCATATGACGATGTCGCATGCATTTAATCTGTGTTCTAACAACACAAGTGTGGTTCTTCTTTAGGCCGTGTATTCGAAACAGTAACTACCTTCAAGAGAGGTGACGGCGGGAGTATAGTTATGTCCAAAGTCAGTAGCAGCAAGTCTCACGGTGCGATCATAACAGGTCAGTATAAGGCTTCCTACCTTCTCTTCCTATTTCTAACTTCATAGTCCATTATTTAATTCAATTGCTTTTTAGACGTTCATACAACACCACGAAAAAAAACATTTTTGATGAGATTGAAATTGTCTAGGTTGAGCATTATTCAAGCAAAATGGAACAAGATATTTTTCTTGTTGGGTACCGCTGTGATTCAATCTTATAACCGGGTTTCCTATTTTGGTAATATTTAGTGATAATGACCTTTTCATAAAAAATATACCCAAAAATTCAATCTCGCGAAAGTTTTACTTTTTTATGTCATCACACACTTAGTTTACCTTGCCAACATTTAATATATATATGTTAAATTCATTTCATTGCATGGCTTCACAAAAAGTATTATTAGAGCAAATCACACATAATAATATCTTAACTGTTAGGTCCGGCCGAAACACGAACGTTACACAAAATGACATCTAATGCAGTTTATTACGACGATGACGACTTTAGCCGAAGGATAATACCCCCCAACAAACCTCATACGACCTCTCTAGAAGTAGAAGAGATTGCTAGCCACAGTTACTTCCTAACTGAACTTGGACAATTGACTATTCCTGATCATGTACGTAGAGGCATTTACGGTATCATTGAAGAACCAGCAACTGACTCTGAAGCTGAGAATAGCTCTTATAGAGGCAGACATCAATCCAATCGAACCATGTCTATTAAATCTGTATCAGAAGATGAAACTAGCTGGCAAAATGAACCTCTGTCTAGAGAGATTTCCATAGAAGACCTGTCGAAATCAATATTTGACATAGATGAAACTAGAAAAGTTTTCAGCAAAGACTCCTACGTACGACGGTCTTCGTTCCAAGAAGAGTATTTCACAGATGAGGGGGAAGAATCCTTTGTCGTCAAAGAAACTTCACAAAAAGTTTACGAAAACGATATTACAGAGAAACTAATTAATATTTCAAGGGAGTTTGATGACGAATGCAGAAATGTAGAGTATATAATAGAAGATGTTAAAAATAGGATAATGGAAGAGTTAGTTCTTGGGCCCTTGAAGAACTTAGATAATTTAACAAAAAATGTAACAGAAACTAGTTTTGAAAAGAAGAGAAGGCATCTCCCTAATCTGCACGCAGTCGAAGAAGAGGACGACGGATTAGAAGCACTATTGAGACGTAGTCAAGAACAAAGGAATATTCTTGACGATATACTTAATCGAGAAGATGAAAAAGGTAAACATGAGGATATAAGACAACTTAAATAAAAATGCTGCGCAATGTTAGGGGCTATAACAAATATGAATGCTTATGAAACACCAGCTACAGTAGATATTGCTTTATTTAAAGATCTGT
The DNA here is from genome assembly GCA_947578815.1 of Epinotia ramella. Classification (NCBI taxonomy): domain Eukaryota; kingdom Metazoa; phylum Arthropoda; class Insecta; order Lepidoptera; family Tortricidae; genus Epinotia; species Epinotia ramella. Next base: position 2,061,396 of record OX388203.1, read on the forward strand.
CATTTACGTAACAACTTTTAACTTTTTCTGAATTTGCCCAATTTGTATGAGTATTTATTTTGATCCAACTTTGGTGTTGATTCGAAAATGACAGATCAAAGTCACATATCGTCCACATGATTAGTGTACTGTACTAATGCATTGTCGTATGTCTGTTTTAGAACGCATGCGTAATAACATTCCCTTCTGGCATACTAATACTTGGGGCTCGCTGCGCCGACAGCACTAGATCCTGGAAACCACAGTTATGTATGTGCTCCGAAACTCTGATCATCATTGAGGTAAATCTTTATTTTATGTAGCATGGTGTTCGCTTTTTAATTTAACGCTTCTAAGATAAGGCAGGACTTCTTCTGTTTCAAGGTACGTAACACACACTCCACTCTGTACTATACTTTACATGTTTGGTAAGTTTTACAAGGGTTCTATAACTGCTCTGTATATAAGCGATATGTGGGTTACTGTAAATAATGTTTTTTCTCTTTTTAGGAGCTTAATTAGCTTTGGGTCTGTCGCGCCGATTTTTATCTGCGATATAAGCAATTGTTTTAAGTGAAAAACTTGAATTTATTTTTTACAGGGTCCATTTGCAAAATCTTTTAATTTTAAAGCTATGACATGATTTCTTTTATCCTTATTGAGAACCTATTTATCTTTTAGTACTTCCAGTAGACTTTGATTTTTAATTTGGTTTCAATCTTTAAACAAAATAAAATATTAAAGTTTCTAAAGTTACTTAACGTACATCATATTTTTTCAGAATTTTAAATCACATTTACATCTGCAGCTCCCCCAATTTCAACCCACTTCGTTTTCTAATACCTCATATTTCACGTTTCAGCGCCCCCCGTAGTCAAAGATAGCAACTTCAAAGACCAGAGCGTATACGAGTCCTTACCGCTGTGTTACACAGTGACTGCCACTGGAGTACCCAAACCTACCGGTAAGCGTTATAATTAGTGACTTATACGTTATATCCTCTTAAATATTAATATTGCTGCAAAATAGACGACACATCCTTTTCTTCACTAGCAACATCATTTTGATTATATTTATTTCAAGAAATCCACCAGTAGCATTAAAAGTGTAAAGCTGCTGGTGATCTGGAAAAATCCTAACTAACATTTTTTTCGGGCACCTTATTTAGTTAGAGAGTTTACTTATTTTTCAAAACAAGAGTTGTATTTTCCTTGAAATGGGCACTACGGGTGAAAATCCACCAGAGACGTACGAAGATGTCTTTTCATATATTGTCACCTTGCATACTTTACAGTTTACAGCTGGGTGTCAAAGACCAACTTTATCTTGTAGAGCTATCTTTATTTAAAAAAAAAACACCTTTAGCTTTACACTTTTATCTGGAAAAATCCTAGCTACAATCTCTGTGGACGCTTTCCCATGTTAACTTATTATTTTTATGACTTAAAATATTTTCAAAAATGTTCGTGTGTCTTTCTGACTACCTTTTTCTTGTCCAGTGCGCTGGCTGCATGACGGCAAAGAAGTCAAGCCCTGCAAGAGGGTCCACATCACCAACGAAGGCGACGTTTTTAAACTGGAAATCGGAAGTCTTCTGATGTCCGATGGGGGCAAGTGGCAGTGCGAGATCAGCAACAACGTCGGCAAGAAAGTGCTGAAGGCTGACTTGTCTGTTGCTTGTGAGTGTATTATTTTGTATGTGAGTAGCCTATTTGAACATGGACTGCAATCGACTGAAAGCATGGTATTAAGCGACCATGTTCTCCTTGAGCAAGTTTCAGTTGTCAGACTTGTGGTCGTGCATGCAAGTCGTATTTCTTTTGTTTTTATAGTCTGTTATACTGAAGCCTTCTCCTTAGAAATTGTATCATTGTTGCTACCTGAGGCAGAATTATAACAACAAAATGTTCTCATTCTAACTACCTACAGCCGTCAGCGAATTCCGGAAGCCAATCTTCACCACCCCCCTGGAAGCACAGCGCGTGACGCAACGCGAGCCAGTGACTATGAAAGCCGTGTGCACTGCGGATCCTCAGCCCCACGTGTCCTGGCTCCTGAATGGAGTCGAACTGATCCCGGACGCTACTGTGGTCACGACTGCGGACGCTAAGGAGACAGAGCATGGATTGAAGGAGTGTACTTTCACGCTGTCTATACCCACTGGTCAGTATTCTCTAGCTTTTTATTTTCTACTATTTTAATTATTTTTGGCGCTCCAGAGCATACCGTTAGCTTATTTTCTTCTATCTCCATTTCTAAATGTAAAAAATGACCATTTGAATTCCAACCTGTACAATTATGCTTTATAATTTAGAGCGCCACTATATGAAGGATATCAATTTATAGATCTACAAACTATGTATAGAAGATCATTGATTATGTGTTCATGAGCAGCTCAAAAACATGCTGCTATTTTGTTGCTATATTTAAGTTCACATTCCAATTTATTGTCTACTTATTAGATATAGTTTTTGATCGATACCTTCCCATTGTCATCTATTTACTGACCTCTTTTCTTCCTATCAGGCCGCCACTCCGACACCGGCGTCTACACCATCCAAGCCAAGAACCAATACGGCGTAGGCGAGAGCTCTGCCCGCCTCGACATTCTTCTCCGTCCGGAAATCGAGGGTCTGCATGACATCACCACCACGCCCTATGAGGAGATCACCTTCGTCGCTTGCATTCACGCCAACCCCATCGCTGAGGTCAAGTGGTAAGCATCTCACAATATCATTGGCGCGTACGTAGAATGCAGGTCGCGTGAAATTGATGAACTTAGGCCTACAGCAGAAGAATATTTCGTTATAGTGTGCATTCACTGTTACAGGAGCAAAGATGGCGTCGTAATACTACCAACTGTGAAAAACATCGACATCGTAGAAGACCGTTTCACCGAGAACTTCCAACTTAAAATTAAGAAGGTCAGCACTTTCACCTAGTTCTTTCTTTTATACACTTTTCTTCAGAAAATTTATATCTAATAAAAAAAAATGTGTGGTAATTACACCATTCCATTTCTTCCCGTGGGTGTCGTTAAAGTCGACTAAGGTAGCAGGGTTGACGTGTGTTGTGGGAGATGGGCTAGCAACCTTTTTGTGGTGAATCACGTCTTTGACTTGTCTGCAAGTGATATATATTTTTGCCAATAAAATCACTGCAATATCACATTTTGCCCATCTTTTATTTTTATACCCACATTTATGCTAAAATTGCCACTGGAACATAAGTTTCATGTGTGCTGCCTACCCCTTTTTGGAATAAAGGCGTGAATATATGTATGTATATTGTAAGTAAAAATAAATGAATTTTTAGGTGGGCGTCGCTGATGGAGGTAAATACACGTTGACTGCCACAAACGAATTCGGAGAGACAGCAGCGCACGCCACCCTTACCGTACACAGTAAGTTTCTTACCACTACATCATTATCTATACCTATACGTCTCCCACTGCTGAGCACAGGCCTCTTCTCTAAGGGATGATAGGAGACCTCCATTGATATGGATTGAATCATAATACAACGCCTTGGGTCTGTCAAATGAATCGATTTGGAGAATGGTTGACTAATCAGTCAACCATAACAAAGTATCAATCAATGAAATTAGAATAATTAACTTCGGTTTAATTGACATAGTGACGTCCTCCAATGTAACTTTCGATTTGTGTACATCGTTCACATTTTGAGAAAATCTATGCTCTAATGAGATCACAAAATAAAAGAACGTGGAAACACGTGTCCCTGTAAACAAGTTAAAAAATAGTATATCAATTGCAGTGGAAACGTACAGGGCCCATAACCTAATAAAACAATTATTCCTTGAACCTGATATTCATTTATGTCTAAATAATATTGCTAATGTAAAAACAACATCTAATGGGCAGTGCAACAACATTTAACCGCAAAATCTTTCAGCCGGCGAGCCAGTGTTCATCAAGCCCCTCCAAAAGCAAACCGTGAAGGACCACGAAGACATCTCCCTCAAGGTCCGGTGCGACGGCGTCCCGAAGCCCGACGTGCAATGGTTCAGAGACGGCCAGGAGATCAAGAACGACGACCGGCACAAGGTCACCACGGAGGTCGGTGGGCAAGTCGATAGCGAGCTGGAGATTAAGAACTTCAATTCTAGTGACTCTGGAAAGGTAAGGATACAATGTAACACTTTAAACTTTTGCGATTTGTGCACACGATATGTATGAAGTAGTGGACTTTTTTTGGGTCTAGCCTCCACGTTATTATCTTTTGTAGAGTAGTGTCATTTTGTGTACCATTGGCAACTTGCTACACTGAGAAAAATGTCATTTTGGCTTCATTTTAAAATATCATTAAATTGATCTAAATTATGATTAATTACAATAAAATAAAGTGACCGTAGGTAAATACCAAGCTAGAATTCTACCATATAACGAAATAATCGAATATCTAGATGAAGTAATGCAATAATGTGGCGACCTTTCATCATAAGATTTAGTCACCGAATATAATATTACTATCTTGATACAATATCTTGCTGTCCTATTAAAATTAAACTATATTACAGAAATTCGATGATACTCCAGAGAAAGATTATAATTATATTACACGAGGAAACTGTCACCATATTGTATTAAGAAATTCCTTGTTAAATTGCAGAACGTAAATTGAAATACGGTGAAGGCACCTTACTGAAGTAAGATAGAATTAGTATGACTTGTCATATTATTTACGTTGTTGCCATACATCTTTTTGAAGGTTGGTAATTTTGAAATATCATAGCATCCTAATTATATACAAACCTGTCATACAATAATACGGTGAAACGTACAACGAATGCTTATGGAATCATACTTTACGAAGAACATGTTAAAATTCGCCGCAGTTGGCCGGCCGCGGGACGCGTCTCACCCGTCAGTAACCATTTGTTCCTCATCGAATGCGCACGCGTGACAGTGACGACCGATAATACTAAAGTATTTAAAAAAAATGTGTGATGATGGGTCAACCCACGGCAGATTTAATGCAGAGATGGATTTCGAGACCGAGACGAGAGATTATGTGTTAAAATATAATTAATTTAAAATTTTAATAAACCCTTTTTGCTAACATTTTGGTTTATTGTGCTCTCTTTTGGTTAAGTATTTTTGATATCAGTGTCCATTAGCAATGCTGAATGCAATACTTTTACATGTAATTAGCTCTTCTTACTATATATATGGACACTGATATCTTCATCAGATGGAATACAAAAATATAAGGAAAGCGTAGATAAAAAGTAGGAAGAGCTAATAGGAAAATAACGAAAATATGAAGAAAGCACGTACATAGTAACGGGAAAGGATACAGGAATATGAGGAAAGCATACATAAATAGTAGGAAGAAATGCTAGGCATACAACGAAAATATGAGGAAAGCACATAAACAATAGTAGGCAAGCATACAAAAATATGGTGACTGTCAGATGGTCATATGAGGTCTTCCCACAACGTACGATGACTTTCATCGTAAAAGCTGGTTACGAAGCACGAAATATTTGTCTGCTTCCTACTAAAGGCGTGGTGACAGTTCATCATATAATATCGTGAGCAACAGGGACAGTAGTTTCATCGTACTTTTTGGTGATATCAGTATGCTCTCTACTTTACGTGAAATCATCATTATTTTAACTGAATTCACCTAAGTTTTTGATGAACAGTTTTCTCAGTGTAGGACGACAGTCAACTAATTTTCTGTGAAATATTTCAGTTTTGGTACTAGCTATTGCCGACTGTCCTTTTTTTTTCACAGTGTTAAAAGGATTCCAATGAGCCCAAATATGACGGATTTATCTTGTGTAGTTTAAAAGTTTGCTAATGCCACCTTCTGTCTCCATCATCAGATTAGCCTGGTGGTGCCGTAATATTGCGTTGTCACCGAACAATAACATGTGGCTGAAAAATAGGCTGCTTAGGCTACACTTTAAACATAGATACTCATAAAAAGTGGTTATGTTTGTCCAGTACAAAGTTCGTGCCGTAAGCATGGCTGGCGAAGCCTTCTGTGAAGCTCCCATCTCGCTCGCACAGTCTGAGCCAGGGTTCGCACACAAGTTGGAACGACAGAAGGACGTCGACGAGGGAGAGCCACTGGAGCTCAAGGCCAAGTTGGATGGCAGCCCTATACCTACTGCCAAATGGTAAGTTTTATTGCTAATAAAAATCTTAGCAAGGTTTTTTGTAATGTCGTTCTATACACTGCAATTCAAATTCTGCTCTAGCTAAAAGCATAACCTATGTCCAGCAGTGGACGTCTTTCGGCTGATATAAAAAAAAATTGCCACAGAAAACACAATACATTCAATAAAGTTACACAAAAAAAGAAATAAATTAAAATGAAAAAAGAAACAAGTAAAATTTTAAAAAGCATGAATTATTTTATTTTTACGAGTAATACTAGAGCTTTTGCAAGCAATATTAGATTACTATTAATATCTCCACTCGAATCATCGAAAATTTCAAAGTTGCCTGAAGACATAAGTAAAGCTGGGATTGGTGGGTCCCAAAATAAAGTTTAGTGATATAAAATTCGTTATGACAGAACTATCTGACGACAATAGATCTGATCGTGTCATAACGAATTTTATATTACTAAACAGCCAGCATTGGCATGTTGGCTGTGCAAAGTCGTTATGAACTCAAAGTGATAGTGGGTCAGCTACAACCCTTTATATTTCCTAATCAATGACTTAAAGTTGATCATTATTTTAGTGACGTCCGGCACCCCTAGTGTACAGTGACGCTAACCGCAAAGCTGGCGGTCCTAACTTTAAGCTTTGGTAAGCGGCAACACGAGGTTTATTGAGCTAGGTCTAGTTCGATTTATGTCAACACTGTCCCATAACATTTATTTATGGCTCCATCATATCCGTCAGTCTTTAATCATCACGATTATCTCATCATTCTTTATTTACATCATGATTCAGGTTAAAGGATGGCATGGAGCTGTCCCCCTCAGACTCCCGTCTCCAGCAAGTCGCATTGCCGGACGGCACGGTCAAGCTGACCATCGAACAGGTCACCCCGGAGGACTGCGGCGCCTACAAGCTGGTCATCTCCAACCCCAATGGGGAGAACTCGTCTCTGTGCGCTGTCGCTGTCAACCGTGAGTGTACAATAGTGGGCTCTGTCCAGCATGCTTGGACAAAATAATGAAGGAAGTCTGGTTGTGTTCATCAGTAGGTTTTTCAATTTTAAGTCCTATATCATAAGGTTGTCAAAAAAATGAACGGAAGGTCCTATAGTAGTAAGTTTAGCCTTAGAAGAAAAAATAACTTCTTTGTGCTTTTCTTTGTCTATTCTTTACGCCAATATCTATAATGAAAGCTCCATGCGTATTATGAAGTGAAGGTTCCATGATGAAGTGAACTTACGAATTGTTCCCAGTAATTCCTATGGGCTAAACCTTTGAAGGAACTACAGATGTGTTACAGTTCGTTAAATCTAAGTACTTATCTAAACTTGTTTATTATAGCCACTCCACGCAAGCCATCGTTCAGCAAGGTACTGGAAGACGTAAAGGCAGTGGTTGGTCAGCCGCTGAAACTGGAGGCGCGAGTCATGGCCTTCCCTGCTCCTGAAGTCAAGTGGTTCAAAGATGGTCAGTACTTTCATCAATTACTACATACTCAGTAACTGTCGGAGAGATAGTTTAAATACTTTGAAATAGTTGTCTATGCTACGACATTGACAACTATATTTCTCTTCCTTTTTATACTTCTATGTCAATGTATCGCTCTGTAGTATATTTGTGGGACGAGTCAAACATAATAATAATAACACACTGTTAACTTTAGACGAAATATATATCTAATCCCACATTAAAATAACAAGCATGAAATTATATTCCTTAGGAAAGACATAAGGGGAAAACTGACAGCAAACGTAACGAAACCTATATCGCGGGTTAGTGGCCAGAACGTCTTTAACACCATAACCGCAAACGAGGTTATATTTAATCCTATAAATTCATAAACCCTTGTTTCCTTGACAGTAACAGAGATAGATACACGAAGATAATACGAAGAACAGCTCAAAATATGCGTTTATGTTACAAAATTTGTCTCTTTGCGAACGATGTTGAAATATGTTTAATTTTTCTTGAGCATTTTCGCAGTAAAATTGACAGGACATTTCACAGTACCTAGGTACTTTTTAGTGAATCTTGATAATTTCATGCTACTTTGGTCGCCAACTCGACAAAAAACTCGTAACAGCTGAAAAAAACTCAAAACTAACTTTTTAACTACATTTTGTTTTTTCCCTTAACCACAAAAATATCAAATTGAAAAAAAAGATTAATTAATTTCAACGGTCCTTTATCGTAAATGGGTAAAGACCCACGACCCAGACGTTTTAAGGAACGTTTATGAATAGCATTCATATTTTTCGAACAGTTAATTTCACTAGAACACCAACTCTTTAGGTCTTCCGATCCGTCCATCGCAAGCGGTCAACTTCATCAACCAGCCTGGCGGCGTGATCGGACTCACAGTGGACAGCTGCAAGCCTGAAGATGCTGGCGTCTACAGCCTCACTGTCACCAACAAGCTGGGTGACATCAGTTCGAAGGCCAAGGTTGAGGTAAGTCTTTAAGCGAAACGGTGGTAACGACAGCCATCACCGTCGCACTTAGACATCATCTAAATCAAATGTCATGGATAGCTAGCTAGGCTAGCGGTTGAAACTGAGTAATGCTAAGTGAACAGCCGGACCATCAACGACACAATTGGACATCACCTCATTATCAAGGTAAGGGTCTTCAGAAATATAGCTGACAATGGCGCTTAAATTGTCTGTTTTAACCTTTCTATACCCGCTGGCACCAGAGGGAGCCACTAAAATCCATTAGAATATACTAACTACACATTTTTGAGAGAGTAAACCCGTCAGCTTCCCCGGGAACCACGGGATTCGAAAGGTTCAGGTGAAGGTCGAGATGAGAATGGTTGAAACAACTGAAGCATGAGCAACTTCTGTCAATGATTAGCGTCTACGGTTTTACCATTTTCACCAGCTTTGGAGTGTAGGTAAGATGAGGTAAGCAGCTTCAGAAATAACTGAAGTAGCATCGTGAATCGCACTGTGTCCAATTTTGCCCTGGAGGGTAAATTTGCCCATTGATAGACTATGAGCAATAACCCAATGCGCACGTTCCCAAAATACCTGCATTATCAAAATATTCATTTCAAAAAAACTACCGAACCCTGATTTATTATGTTATTGTTATTAATATGAAATGTTGCATTATCCGAAAAATATGTTACTAAATATCTTTGAATTTTATATTTTAACATTGGAAGTTTTATTTACATGGTATTTTGGGAATGATCGCTTATTAGGTATTTCATCAGTGGGCAAATTTACCCTGCAGGGCAAAATCGGACAGTGTCATGGTCTCATCGGTCTGGTGTTCGACGACTGCCAACTAGAGGATGCTGGTATCTATATGATCACCGTCACCAACAAGTTGGGAGAAATCAGCTCCAAGGCAAAAGTCGAGGTGAGCATCGTCAAGCGAAACTCTTCTTCTTCTTAGTTGACCCCTCATGACTGACACTACTGCAGCAAGCCAATAAAGTGGTCTACCACTATTGAACCTGAGCACACAAATAATAGAGACGGAAAGTGGTAGAACACTTTCTTCGCTGAGTGTATAGGTAAAAACAAGCATATCAATTGGGGTAAACCTACCTACTTACTGTGTAGGTATGTGGTGTTGTGTTCCTAGTGGTGAGCAAGGGCGCCAAAGCTCCCGAGGATGTGTTGTGTTGAGAGTGAGGCACCTGCGATCGTCTCTAGCTATCAACACAACGAATCCTCAAATCAATAACGGGTCGGCAACGCGCTGTGATTCTTCTGGAACAGTAAGCGTCCATATACTACGGTGTTTGCTTACCCTCAGGCGGACGAAATCTGAAAACTATTTGCTTTTCTGATTTTGAATGTTCCGTGTACAGGTACAGCAAAAGGAGAAGAAGCCAGCGTTTATCGCGGAACTGCAGCCGGCCAAGGTCATTGAAGGCTTCCCGGTGAAAATGGAAGTTAAGGTGCTGGGTCATCCACAGCCGACTATCAAGTGGTAAGTTCCATTAACCTCAATGTACCGAATATACTTGATTGTTATACAAATATCCATTAGTAAGGCTGCTCAAACAACTGTAGCAGGGAAGAGAATTGAAAACCTTCTCTAGGCCGTTGTTATCCCTGGGAACCAAAGTTTAATTAGCTATCCAGCCAATCATAATGCTACTATATTTTTTTGGATGTTTAGATGTTTGGATGAGTATTACTCAATCCCGATTTGGATGAAGATAGTTTAAAATATCCTGGATTAAAATAAAGAATAGTTGTTACAGTACATATGGTGCTACTTTCCCGCACTAGTGCGGAAAAGAGCACTTTCCGTGCATATGTCGAAACTTTAAAGAGCCATATGTACAGTAAAACGTTGTACTATACACGTGCGAATAGGTAATACGCAACTCGTTTCGATTTAAAACACGACCGAAGGGAGTGTTTTAATTTATCACCACTCGTTGCGAATTTCCTATTTTCGGCACTTGTATCGCAAATAACTATTATCCCGGGTTCACGCAGACGAATTGGCGGATGGAAGCTAGTATATGTATAAAACTTCCTTAACGATGTAGACAGCTATCTATTGATAGCTATATATCGTGAAAGCGACGCCACAAAATGGTCGTCACCATTTGTATGACGTAAGTATTGTAACAAAGATACAGTCCTCTTTCTAATTCAATCTCCTACGAATCAATTTGTAATGCTGAGCATACGCGTCTTTTCGAGTATATTTCTCGTCCCAGTCTCAAGCAAGTCATACAACAGTGCATTTCTTGTTCATTTCCTCAGGACCCACAACGGCAAGGAGATCGTCCCCGACGGAAAGCACGTCCGTATCGTGGCTCAGCCGGACGGAACCCACGCTCTGTTGATCGACAAGGCGACCGCGGAAGATGGCGGTGACTACGCCGTGGTCGCTGTCAACGACCAGGGCGAGTCGGCTAGCAAAGCGAAGCTTAGTGTCGCCAGTAAGTGATACTTACGCTAAGCATCTTGATATTTTCTTGCGGAAAAAACAATCAACTAGGTAGCTATGAACAAGGAGAGGAACGTCAACTCCTTGTAGCGGAAAGGAAGGTCTTGCGTAAGATCCTGGGACCTGTCAAGAGAGACGACGGTACGTGGAGGATCCGTAAAAACCATAGAGATCCAGGAGCTGGTGGCCGAACCCAACATCATCGGCGTAACCAAATCACACAGACTTCGCTGGTTCGGTCACCTACTCCGAATGGGAGAGGATCGTCCTGCCAAGAGAGCGTACGTGGGACGACCGACTGATCGCCGCCCGGTTGAGCGACCCAGGTACCGCTGGGAGGACAGTGTGCAGGCAGATCTGCGACATCTTCAAGTCGGCAACTGGCAAGAAGTTGCGCACGATCGGGACAGATGGCGTGCTTTGGTTTTGGAGGCCAAGACCCTCTTTGGGTCCCTGAGCCAAATTAGTTAGTTTTTAGGTAGCTATGAGGGGGAAACCAGTTTATGAGAAGTTTCTGCCCCTAAAAACTCCACGGATTCAGTTCGTAAATTTCATTCTGTGAGTATGTTTCTTTAAAAGAATTGACTCTACTAGTGCTCCTGGCACAGTGACCTTCAGATGCGTTGTATCGATGTCATCGCTTGGTTAAAATTCCATTGTATTTATTGAATGCTAGCTCAAGAGTATAAAGTTCCATTGCGGAAACTGAAGTATGTCTTCAATTCTTAGGCCGCCAAGACGATTCTGCCCCACAAGAGCGTCCACAGTTCATCCACGGTCTGCGCGACGTTACCGCCGAGGAGGGTCAACCCTTCAGCATCAGCGCGCCCTTCGTGGGCAACCCTGTTCCTGACGTCACGTGGACCAAGGACGGCGTGCCTTTGAAACCTAGTGAGAAGCTTCAGCTCACGTGTGATGGGAAACGGGTAAGTTCAATTGCCTGACAGATACATCCAGGACGATTCCGCCCCACAAGAGCGTCCGCAGTTCATACACGGTCTGGGCCACGTCTGCGCGACGTGCAGCCTTCAGCATCAGTGCGCCCTTCGTGGGCAACCCTGTTCCTGACGTCACGCGAGAAGCTTCAACTCACTTGTCAAAGTCAAAAGTCAAAGTTATTTATTCTTCAATTTAGGCATATTACATTCACCGAATGAGACACACCTTTCGATGCTAAAATCCGTTTGTCCGACAAATGTAGAACTGACTGCTTCGAAAACAAGGACGGAAACGGTGACAAGACTCCTTGACATTCCTAAAGATATATTTGCTGGCTTTCAATGGCATACTCTCTAATGACGACAATGACAATTAAAGTGGGCCCCTCCAACATCCCTCGATCCGTGATGTTAAAGATATCGGACATGTAATACCACTAATACCCCTATAGTTTCAAGCGGCCATGGTTCCTCTGAATGCCAGACCTTAGAATAATTCAAAGTCTACAACAAAACCAGTCTTTCTGAATAGTTCTCAGAAAAATTTGCTGTGCCGTGCTTCACGTTTTAAACTTGATTAGACATTTCTATACGAGTATCACTGGAGTACATATATTATTTTATCACGCCCATCCAAGTCTTTCAATTAGATTTTTCTGGTTGTTACATCGGCTCTCAATGTTAATCCGAAATATTTTACCAGATTGGCCTGGAGATCTCTCCTATGGAGATGCCCGACGCCGGCGTGTACGCCGTGAAGCTCGTCAACCCGCTCGGAGAAGATGCCACTCAGGGCAAGATCGACGTCCGCAAGGTCTACCAGCCGCCGACCTTCTCGCAGAAGTTCACTGACTTGCAGCAGGTGAGACGATCAAAGATCACTGTGAAACAGTTTGACAGAAATAATTTCATACTCCTATTCGTCGTCAAATAAGACTTGTGAGATCTTCAAGTCATGAACTGGAGGAAATAGCGCAGGACCGGGACAAGTGGCGGCAAATTGTGTCGAAGACCAAGACCCACTTTGGGTCACTGAGCCATCGAAGTTAATTATTGGTAGAGACGTTATAAAAGACACCACTCAGGCACAGCAGGCAGGTCACTGGCCAAATTTGATATGAGATGAATTCTGCTAGTCTTGCTGCCTGTGCGCCTTCCTTCAATACAATAATATGATATGTTTGAGCCGATGTGATTTCGGTTCCGATTTCAGACTCCAGTGAGAGATTTATTTTATGGCAAAATATATATCAATACTTAATAACATATTTATATTTGCGTATGATTGTTGATTGTACAAATAAAAGTACAGTAAGCAAGAATAATAGGTAAACATAGAAGTTAATAATCTTAAATAAAGATAAATACATATAATTATTTATAAACAACCATCTATGTGTTACAGCCGCTAAACTTACCCGTGGTGTTCATGGAAAAGGTCAGGGTTTTATTTATCTAGCTGGTCTGAAGTCCCCAACCCGCATTTAGCCAGCGTGGGGACTAAAAGCTCTCATAGCAATGACCTTTACAAATGTCACGTATATTTTGTCGTCTGAATTTGTTGTCAGTTCTCTTACTACGCACGAGCATCTCTTCTTTCTGGTTAGATATACTCAACATCTTTTTGATTGGATCTCTTTCTCTTCGTAGAAGGAAGAAAAGAGAGTACTCTTCCTTTATATTGCCTGCACTACAATTTATTCTATAATTATTTCGTCTGAATATGAATACTATCAATGCATTTTTTGACGAACTGGCATTCGCTGACAGTACGTCGACTGGCGGGCCATATAATGGAGGCTTAACAACGCTTAATTGACGGTACTGTCAACGTATTTCTAATATATATGTTACGCAATACGGTATTTGACTAAAATCAAATAAGCTTCTTTTTATGAAACGTCAAAAACGCTCCGTTAGTATGAATTTTGTACGGATTACTTGCATGTGACGTCACAGTCAAATAACGTCCTTATTGTTAGTTTTTGTTAATTTAAAAATCTTACAATAGCAAACATAAATGAAATATTGATACTTTCCGAGTATTTTCGTAATTTTCATCTGTTACTAATAAAAAAACAATTTATTTCCACTGTTCCACCTATTCTTGTTGATTATTTCTTTCTTTAAAAATGTAGACTCATTCATAATAATAAATTTAATGTTAGTTTATCAATCGATGTGTATTGTTTTTCCATCAATCTTTATCTTGTAATTTCTGTAGAATTGAAAATTTGCTTTTCTCGACTTTATATAATTATGTATCCTGTTTTTAATTAAGCAAGTAAGTCTTTGATAATGTGCACATCTCTTATAGAGGCGATCTTATGTTCTTTTAAAAAAAATACAAATCCACTCTGGTAGCCAGAGCCATCGCACATAATGACTTTTTGCTGTATACAGCGTTCCATCCATCCACCCTTCCTTTACAGTCGCCCAATACCGACGCTCCTGTTAATTTCCGGCAAAGCCGGCACAAGACGCAAGCCACGCCAAAAAAAGCGCAATAGTAAATACTTTTAGTAAATAGAACGTCTTACAACTTTTCTGGCTTCCCGCGTTAGGTTTTACGTTACACGTGCAGAACAACTAGGAGAAAATTCGAATGTGTGATACGCTAAATATCACTTTTTCACCCCTATTCTTGCGGTACTCGTGCTAGCCGAGCAGACAAAAATTAATTTTGGAATCGCTGTGTACTGCTGCAAAAAGTCACCAAATGTGCACAATGTGTTACAATTCCTCATCCATATTTCTTCAACAGCTGCCAACATTCGACGCCAAATTCCCCGCTCGCGTAATCGGCATTCCCGCGCCAGACATCTCTTGGTACAAGAACGGCTTTCCCATCAAGGAATCCGAGAAGTACCACATGAAGAGAGACGGAGACGCGTGCTGTCTGTATGTGAGGGACTTGGAATTGGTTGATTCGGGCACGTACAAGTGTGTGGCGAAGAATAGAGAGGGAGAGGCAGCGTGTGAGGCGGCTCTGGAAGTTGTGGATAAGATGTGAGTATTTAGTAGTTTTGCAATGCTAATGTCGTCGTCCCAGCTCTGGTACGAGGTATCTGTAGACCGACGATGTCGATAAAGCATGCAGTAAATCGATTGTAAATCACTTCAAGAAGACATTCATCGCTTACTTGAATGGAGTATTAAAAAAAAGCGGCCAAGTGCGTGTCGGACCACGCACAACGAAGGGTTCCGTGCTTATTAAAAAGGTCGTATCGTTACTAAAATCTTATGGCACTTACATCCTTTTTTTTTTCAAAGAAGGCAGTTTTTTAGAAATATCTCACAAACCTTTGAACCAATTTTGTTTAAAACAATTTTGGCTGAAAGTATTTAATTATATTATTATATATTTTTAAAATATTTTTAAAATACACGGTTCAACAATTAGAGGGGGGGGGGGGCACAATTTTTATACGACTTTCGGGGCGATT
The DNA here is from genome assembly GCA_947578815.1 of Epinotia ramella. NCBI lineage: Eukaryota > Metazoa > Arthropoda > Insecta > Lepidoptera > Tortricidae > Epinotia > Epinotia ramella. The sequence continues at coordinate 2,076,828 of OX388203.1, forward strand.
ATCTCCAACTAAAAATTGCTGAAAACTTTCATGAGCGTATGAAAACTTTAGCAGTTAACGGTATAGAAGGTTGGGGTTCGTTATCCGGAACACACGGGACTTCGACAGCCCATGTTCCATAAAACTTGTTTACACTGCCTTGGTACACAGTAAATTGGAAGCAGCATCGATTTTCTGGAACCCTTATGATTCCGCTTACGCCTAGCTGGTACAAAAAAACAGGAAACCTTTACAAAAATTGTTTTATAAAAAAAATGTACGCATACTATGCGTTTTTATACTCCACAAAGTTCCTGCTAGGGGTCTTGGGTTTTAATTATCATGCAGGCTTAACTACGTACTACTTTAACTGTGTTTGTGAGAAAAGGACAAAACACGTTTTAGCAGAGATTTGGGTCAATAATTGTTACTTTTCTCATATCTAGGAATTTGTGCGATAACGCCTGATATATAGTTGAGTTATTCCTACATTTACAGTGGAAAGAGACAGAAGATCAAACCCCCAGCGTTCCTGAAGAAGATCGGCGACTGCGAGGTGTACCGCGGCATGAGCGCCAAGTTCACCGCCTGCGCCACCGGCACGCCTGACCCTGACGCCGAGTGGTGAGTCCTGCTCTAGCACACATGTTGAGTGAGAGACAGAAGATCGAAAAATGTTAAACTACTAATTTACTGTTAACTTCGTCGGTGGCAAAGGCAGGACCAACGAATTCGTCGTAGTAGCATTTCAATACATATTGTCTTCATCGTCACACTCTTAGCAGTGTTGGTTGTCACATCAGGCGACCTTTTTGCTTAGGACGGCAGAGTTGGGGTGCTATCGCCTTGGCAACAACGCCTGCTCACCCGTCCGATCACCCATAAAAGTTAGGGTGATGCGTCCGTCCAAAGGTGAACGTCTCAGTCCTGTCATTTAGCTGTCAATAATTTTAAGTGAATAAGGTACAACTGTCAAATCATCTCACCCCTTGTGGTGTTCTACTTATCGATACACACATCGACGGAAAGTATGTATTAAAACTATTCCAATTTAAGTAGTTTAAGCGGCTTATAATCAACAGAAATTTATAAATTAAAGTAACAATTGAACTTTGCTTATCGTATGTGTGAAACATAAGTACAAAGCCAATATTTTCTCAAATTAAAGAAATGCGACGTATCGGGGTAAGATTATCTTGTCTGTCGCATTAGGCTTTAGGTGCGAGGTGACAGGTGAGGTGATAGGTGGGGTGACCTGTGAGGTGATGTCTTGGGACGCCGTCTCGAAATATATCATTATTTTAGTGAATTGGACTCCTGGGGTGATGGCAAGCTTCACAATCCTTCGCTATCCTCCCCTGCCGTGGCTCTTCTCGCAAATTCATGGAACGTTGACTGCAGTTTTGACTTTGTCCAATGTTTCTGCATGAAAGCTGTTTTATTTCCGTAACTGAAGGAACTCTCGAGTTACTCTAAGTACCTGTAGCTGAGCGATAAGGAGCCCGACTTTCAATCAGCAGGTCGTGGGTTCGAACCATGGCTCTTACCACTAGATTTTTCAGAAAAGCTTACGTACGATTTACCTGTTATTTAACATTAGCTTATCGGTGAAGGGAAACATCGAGAGGAAACCGGTCTAATCCTAACAAGGTCTACTTTACCCTCTGAATTGCAAGGTCAGATTGTAGTTGGGTAAGGACCAAATTCTTGGCCAGCTTAATTCACTCAACTCATTTCTCTATGAAAGTTTTCCGTTGTGACACGAAAATTAACCATACAATTCTATGGTTATTTTTTGTGTTCAAACGGAACTTTGTTCACTTCTGCAGTTTGTATGCCTAACTACCGACTGGCCAAGAATTTGGTCCTCACCCAGTTGCTTTTGTAAAACTAGTGCCTACGCCAAATCATGGGATTAGGTGCCAAAGCGGACCATACGTTCCTATAGGCCTCGCCGAGTTTTTTACGCTGACTCTTCTCGAGGCAGAGGTTTTCTTTCCGAACTGGTGGTGCACGTAATATATATGCCCAAATTGAAGAATAAATTACTTTGACTTAGGGTACCGGCACAACGCTAGGAGGATGATTATGAACTGAGTGAACTCTTGGCTACAGGTTCCGTAATGACGAGAAGCTGTTCCCATGCGAGCGCATCCGTATCGACAAGGAGTCCACCGGCCTTCTCCGGCTCACCATCAGCGGCATCGACCCGAGCGACGTCGGCACGTACCGCTGCCGCATCTTCAACCCTCATGGCGAAGAGACCTGCACCGCGCAGCTCAGTTATGACAGTAAGTGGTGAACTAGCGTAAGCCTGGTGGTAAGCTGTCTCTGAGGTGAGGTAGGCTGAGGGCTACGCTTGCGACACCGGGGTATCACGCGTTGCCGAGCCTTTAATAATGTCTACATTATTTTCTTGAAGAACCCCGAATTGTAGTCCTTCGGGAAAACCTCGGCAAAGCCCTCATTCTACAACCGGAGCGTTCGATCCTCGGAGGGTGAAATACATAAATACATTCACGCCTCTATGCCCAAAAGGAAGAAGGAAGGTAGGAAGAGCACATTAAACTTATGTTCCGGCGCCACTTTTAGCATACATGTGGGTATAAACGATCGACAAAATGTGATATCGCAGTGATAGGTTCCTAGCCTATCGCTCACAACACACTTCAACCCTGCTCCCTTAATCGACGTTTACACCTACGGGAAGAAAAAGAAAGAAAGAAAGAAAAGAAAGAAATATATTTATTTGGTGAGACCAAGTAACTTTAATACACCAAAATGGATGGCACTCAGGATATGTCACCACCAATATATGCTAAAGGCGCTGGTTTTCAGGGCACCCGAAGAGAGAAAGTGTGGTGAAATTCTAACCCGACGCCCCACGGGACGGGCCGAGGGTGAAATGACGCTAGCATTATTCGGAAACAGTGTCAACCTGAGATTAATACAATTAACTAACGTGGTAACATAACTGATGGTACTATTGTACTTCCCGCAGCCCTGGAGCCCCGTCAGAGCAAGAAGCCCATCTCGGACCAGTACTCCGACTTCGACAAGATGAAGAAGACCGGCGTGCCCATGCCGCTAGCCGACAAGCCGATCATCTCGCGCATGACCGACCGCCATCTCACGCTGTCGTGGAAGCCGTCCATCCCGCACGGGCCGCGGTTCCCTGTCACCTACCAGGTAAGAAAACAAGCCAATCTTTAATAGTTTAATCTACAGGGTGGGCATATAAGAAGTATACAACTAAATGGTGCCAACAGAAAAAGAACGACCAGCTATCATCCGCAGGATAATGGACTGGTGGAGCGACTCCACCGCCAATTGAAAAAAGTCGAAATAAAAAAAAGTGTTAAATACCAATCATTTTTGCATGAATGTATTCTTAAGACGGCAATTATGAACTTGCCACTTGGGAAAACATGAAGCATTAATTTTTCATGAATTTTTGCATTTCCGAGGGTGCATTTTACAACAACTCCAATTTTCTGTTTTTACTGTGTCAGGTTTATTAATATTCAAGCATATACACTTGCTTAGATGGTCCTCTAAAAAGATCTTGAAGCTCAATCCATAGTACCATTTTTTTCTTTGTTGGCCAGAAATAGTTTCTTTCAATATTGCCCAAGTGTTCCACCTCGTGTAGCACGTATTTCAATCTTTAAACGTTATGCAATCAATTGACCGTCTCTTCGCTTGATGTTGGAATCAAAATGATTGTATTTTTTCCCCAATTGCCCACCCACTTACTTTACTAAGACTGGTATATGAAAGTCGTTGTCTTACGCTCTCCTAGAAATGGGTACGCTTCCTAGACGCCAACCAACCTATCTTCAGAAACTAGCGTACTAAGGGAGCACTGACTTCACTATTAACGACCGGATTCTTAACAGGTGTTTCCTGTTAAGACATGTAAAACTGTAACTTATAGCTTCGTGAAACAGTCGGGCCACAGCAGTTTAGGTCATTGGTAAGCTGGCTGCTGAACCAAGTTCAAGAACCCTAAAGACCACTCTTGCAATGAGGCAATTAAGCCAGAATGGAGTCTAAAACGTTTGAGCCAAATCAATCAATGATATGATCAAGTAACAAACTTTGAATCTACAGGTTTAATTTTATGATAATGACACTAAGTGTCTCTCAGGTGGAAATGTGCGAGCAGCCGGACGGCGACTGGTTCACCGCGCGCACTGGGCTGCGCTCGTGTGTGTGTGACATCAGCAACCTCGAGCCCTTCCGCGACTACAAGTTCCGCATCCGAGTCGAGAACAAATACGGCGTCTCCGACCCTTCGCCCTACGCTGTCACCTATAGAGCCAAACTTGAACCGGACCCACCCAAGTTCATCCCTTACTTAGCACCAGGCATCGACTTCAGACCGGAAACGTCCCCATACTTCCCTAAAGACTTCGATATTGAGAGACCGCCTCATGATGGCTACGCGCAAGCTCCAATGTTCTTGCGTCAGGAGTACGATTGCCAGTATGGAGTGAAGGGGCATAATGTGAATCTGTTTTGGTTCGTGTATGGGTACCCGAAGCCGACGATGACGTATTACTTCAATGATGAGCCGATTGAAATCGGGGGACGGTTCGATTGGAGCTACACGAGGAATGGACAGGCTACGCTGTTTATTAACAAGTAAGTTTATTGATGACATCTGGGGCATCTGGGACCGTATACCGATATTCAATATAACCTATATTGAATATCGGTATCTCGCTATAATAATAATATTTGCGGACAATATTACACATATCGGCCTAGTCCCAAACTAAGCAAACCTTGTACTATTGGTACTAGACGATGAAAAACATACTTGTATAGATAAATAAATACTTAAATACATAGAAAACATCCATGACTCGGGAACAAATATTCGTGTTCATCACACAAATAAATGCCCTTACCGGGATTCGAACCCAGGACCTCTTGCTTCGTAGGCAGGGTCACTACCAACTAGGCTAAAGCGGTCGTCGAATTCATCTAATATTTCAGTGTCTTTAGTTTACCTACATACCTATTTGGCATTACGCGAATTGATTGTAATATTTTTTTGATAATTAGGTACCGGTATACGCTGATCTAAATTCCTTTCTATTCTGTCTGAAGTTGTCTATTTTAACTCAAATAGCTTCTTTGATTGGTCATAATTTATATCGTCTAATGCCAAATTATAATAAATGCTTAAATATATTTTTCATGTTCATACTTTCAAATCGCAAATCCAATGGTAATATATGCTCACACAATAAAATCTTGTATTCAGCATCACTAAACTTCTTGACTGCTGCAGGATGCTAGAACGCGACGAGGGCTTCTACGAAGCCGTGGCCACCAACGAGCACGGCCAGACCCGGCAGCGCGTGCGCCTGCAGTGCGCCGAGTACCCGACCTTCATCCGCAGACCTGAGGAGACCGTCGCGCTGCAACGCCGTACGGCCAGGATGGATGCCAGGGTTACTGGTGTACCGTATCCTGATATCAAGTGGTACAAGGACTGGCAGCCGCTGGCAGATAGCTCAAGGATCAAGGTACGTTGTGCTACTAGTAGGTCAAGAATCCCTTGATCTGCCGCCTCGATAAGACCGTCGCGCTGCAACGACGTATGGCCAGGATTGAAGCCAGGGTTACTGGTGTGCCGTATCCTGATATCAACTGGTACAAGGACTGGCAGCCGCTGGCAGATAGCTCAAGGATCAAGGTACGTTGTGCTACTAGTACGTCACGAATCCATTTATCTGCTGCCTCGATAAGACCGTCGCGCTGTAACGACGTACGGCCAGGATCTAAGCCAGTGTTACCGGTGTGCCGTATCCTGATGTCAAGTCGTACAAGGACTGGCAGCCGCCGGCAGGTAGCTCAAGGATAAAGGTACGTTGTGCTACTAGTAGGTCAAGAATCCCTTGATCTGCCGCCTCGATAAGACCGTCGCGCTGCAACGAAGTACGGCCAGGACCGGAGCCAGGGTTACCGGTGTGCCGTATCCTGATATCAAGTGGTACAGGGACTGGCAGCCGCCGGCAGATAGCTCAAGGATAAAGGTACGTTGTGCTACTAGCAGGTCAAGAATCCCTTGATCTGCCGCCTCGATAAGACCGTCGCGCTGCAACGAAGTACGGCCAGGACCGAAGCCAGGGTTACCGGTGTGCCGTATCCTGATATCAAGTGGTATAAGGACTGGCAGCCGCTTGCTAAGCTCAAGGCTCAAGGCATGTCTTGAAGTAGGACATCAATGTTTGCTTCAGATAAAATATTAGTTAGCAATGACGCGTAATTTCATGTCCTCGAGGCAACCGGATGGCTCGCGGTATTTGAGTTCCCGAAGCGTTCTGGAACCGCCCTGTGCAACCCAAACTAACCCAACTTGGACAGGGGCGGAAATTGGAGAGGGCGGGTATTCGATTGAAACAGCATTTCATTACATAACGAGCGTACACCCTTTCTGGCAACCGCTGTATCAATCGGCTGCCTCGGGACAAAAAAAAAGTTTTTTTTTCTATTTCCGCTGCAGTCCAAGTTGGCTCAGTTCGGGTTGCACAGGGCGATTCCATAACATTTGGGGAGCTCGAATACCGTGAGCCATCCGTTTGCCTCATGGACGCGTCATTGCTCTGAATATAAGTCCTGATGCGAAAGTCTAAATCAGTTATCTAGTCAGAATGGACAGCTAAAATCAGATTTCAGATGCTTGCACGATTATCGACTTTAACCTCAAAGGCAAATGACATAATATATCTGTGTGCTACTAAAAGAACGTGGCCACTCACCCTCCCTTGAAATAAAAAAAGACCGGGTTGCACTCCGGGAATGCTGGCAGAAGTGAAAACTCTTTTTCGATCAGGTCACGTGTCCGTCTTACGAATTTTCAATCTGACGAATCTGTCGGTCACGTGACCTGTCGCGAGTTTAACGTTTTTTTCACCATCACAAAAAGTGCACAGCGCCGCTAAAGAAGTTGTCACTTCAATAATATATTCTAATTTGTTTTCCATCAGATCAAATTCATCGAACCAGACACAACAATCCTGGTGATCAACGACGCGATCCTGAAGGACGAGGGCCTGTACTCCGTGTCGGCGCGCAACGTGGCCGGCGCCGTCAGCTCCTCCGCCATGCTCTACGTGGAGGAGCACGAGCATGAATACTCATCCAGGTAACCATCGTGGTTCATTTTTAGGGTTCCGTGCCAAAAACGGTCCAACGGTACATCACTTATGCATTCACCTCAGACCAAGAGAAAGGGTTATTCTATCTTTGTCTGAGGCAATCACGCGGTCTCCGTCCGTCTCAGAGGCAATAGGAGTGTAGACTCAAAAATTATTATTACTCCAAAAGAAAGAAGGCAAAAAAATACAACCGTTTTAATATTGCTTGTTAGAGAGAGAAAATGCAAACAGTGTGTGACGTCACGTTACGCGAGGCAGCCGGGGGGGGGCGCGTCGATGGCGGCGCCGAGCACGACGGGCACGACGGCACATTGCCGTCTTCTAGAGAAGTCACAATCTGCAAACGTCATCGTTACATATGAAGTTGCGTTTTGCGATAAAGCGACAGAACATACCCCTTCTTAAAACTTTGGACACTTATAACTTCGTGATTATTTAACCTTTTGCGTTGATTTGTTCTCCATTTGACTACATTTTTAATCCGTTTTCGAGAAAATATGAAATTATTGATTATTTTATTTAGTGGCTACACCCCTTTTCTTTAATAACCACGATATGGGGTTAACGAACGTACTGACAATTTATACCGACTTGTGTATGAACACGGATACCTGCAACTTTAGACAAGTAAACAAACCCTTTATATAATTGTGGATTCGCTGTGTCCACGGCTAGAGCAAATACAGGACCTTCACTCTCAATACAGCACATCTTTTACCATCAGGACTACGACGCCACATATCTACATTACAACAACGTCCTCAGAATGTTGTTGGGGCTGCCGAGGCACTGCAGTGCATCCCGAATGTTTGCGGAGGCACAAACAGATGACTTTTTTGCCATTAGGCGAAAAAGAGTGGCCTCACTGTTAAAAAGAGTGCGCGGCAGCAGTAACGGCCTTCTGAGGGCGTTGGCAGAGCGCCTCGACTGCCCGCTCATGAAGTACTGGGTGCAGGTGGCGATTGGTAGGGCCAAGTAGCATCACATGCTTACTTGCTCCTGCTGCCCTGGGCCGAGTACTTTTATGCAATGTATTATTATTAATTATTTTTTTTTCTTTTTGTTTTTGTTTCTTATCACTAACGTACTTCTTAAGCTTGTAACTAACACATTATGGATCATTGGTCTGAATTAAAAGATTTTTATTTTTTATTTTTATTTTATTTATTACGTTTTTTAGGGTTCCGTACCCAAAGAGTAAAACGGGATCCTATTACTAAGACTCCGCCGTCCGTCCGTCTGTCTGTCTGTTTGTCCGTCTGTCACCAGGCTGTATCTCATGAACCGTGATAGTTAAACAGTTGAAATTTTCACAGATGATGTATTTCTGTTGCCGCTATAACAACAAATACTAACAAACAATAAAATAAATATTTAAGGGGGCTCCCATTCAACTAACGTGTTTTTTTCCGTTTTTATAGATAATGGTAAGGAACCCTTCGTGCGCGAGTCGAACCCGCACTTGGCCAGTTTTTTTCTCTTCTAACCTAATGTAATTTGTCCAGAATCCGGGAGCACCCGCCCCGCGTGAAGCCTTCGACGAAGGCCTTCGGAGACTTCTACGACCTCGGCGACGAACTCGGACGAGGTGTTCAGGGCGTCGTCTACCACGCAGCAGAGAGGCTCACCGGTAATGTACTAACAATACCTACAGTACAAATGTAGCGGTGTGGGGGACATTGTACAGTCGACAACACAGCTAAGTGACCATCGGAAAACTAATCTGACCTTAAGTGCATTGTAATAAGGTTCTAGGTTTTCACGGTATGGTCAGTTAGCTGTGTTGTCGACTGTACGTAGAATCGATCGTTTTTCGGAAGCGGATTTGATGATGATGACAAATATGACAATACAAATAACTGCAATAGGGATGCGGACTAAGATTTTTTTATGATGTCATTCGAACCAGTTTTTGGAGAGGAACAAATGTTTGTATTGGAGCAACTACAATTAAAGAACATAAATACCCAAATACCCAATAATTTGAGGCAAAGATTGACCTCGCTGGCGGCAGCGCAAAACGCTTCATACTGATAGACACACAGGTATGACGTCACAACTGACATTTGTAGTAAGTAATCTTTGTATGGAAAATCAGGTAAATTGTTGTTTCGGTCGCGAAATACTGCGTTTAAGTACATAGTTGTAATACAATTTTGTTTCTATAAGGATTTTATTGGTAGCTTTAAATTTACTCTTGGACAATAAAAAACAATGCATATTTTTTCTAAACTTTCAAGGTTCATATCTTTTTATGATTTTAATTATACTTTATAATTTATACTTTATTACGATAATTTGATGGTTTACTATCCATTTAGCATCACTACGTTATCAATTTGAACATGAGGCATCATGCCTATTGTAGCCGAGCGGTAAGGCACCGCGACTTTCCATCTGGATTACACTTTAAAAAACTTATGTATGAAATATCATTCGATCATCTTGAGGAAACCGATCTATTTCGAACTATTACGGTCTAGTTTTCCCTCCGGTTTGAAAAGTCAGATGGCAGCTCTCGCAAAACTATGTCTCCCAGGCTCTCCAAGGACGCGATCAGGATAACGCTGCGAGGAGACAACTCACAATTTATCAAAAGTCCTGAGTCGGGGTTGCTACTATACGAGATTTAACAGTGATTCGAGTATAACCGTGCCATGACGTGGCTGTCATATCATCTGGGCTCATTAATTAACCAGTCATGTTAATTCTCCCAGTGTTCCAAACTTACAACCATCTATCATAAATGGCGAGATGCGGTTCTTACTATGGACTAACCTAATTACTCTTACCCACAGGCCGTAACTACGCCGCCAAGATAATGCACGGCCACTCCGCTCTGAAACCCTTCATGAAGAACGAGCTCGACATCATGAACATGCTCAACGACATCCACCTCATCCGTCTCCACGACGCGTACGAACACGACCACACGCTGGCACTGGTCACCGAGCTAGCTGGCGGTGGTGAGCTGGTCAGAGACAGGTCAGTATACAATGACATCCACCTCATCCGTCTCCACGACGCGTACGAACACGACCACACGCTGGCACTGGTCACCGAGCTAGCTGGCGGTGGTGAGCTGGTCAGAGACAGGTCAGTATACAACGACATCCACCTCATCCGTCTCCACGACGCGTACGAACACGACCACACGCTGGCACTGGTCACCGAGCTAGCTGGCGGTGGTGAGCTGGTCAGAGACAGGTCAGTATACAACGACATCCACCTCATCCGTCTCCACGACGCGTACGAACACGACCACACGCTGGCACTGGTCACCGAGCTAGCTGGCGGTGGTGAGCTGGTCAGAGACAGGTCAGTATACAACGACATCCACCTCATCCGTCTCCACGACGCGTACGAACACGACCACACGCTGGCACTGGTCACCGAGCTAGCTGGCGGTGGTGAGCTGGTCAGAGACAGGTCAGTATACAACGACATCCACCTCATCCGTCTCCGCGACGCGTACGAACACGACCACACGCTGGCACTGGTCACCGACCTAGCTGGCGGTGGTGAGCTGGTCAGAGACAGGTCAGTATACAACGACATCCACCTCATCCGTCTCCACGACGCGTACGAACACGACCACACGCTGGCACTGGTCACCGAGCTAGCTGGCGGTGGTGAGCTGGTCAGAGACAGGTCAGTATACAACGACATCCACCTCATCCGTCTCCGCGACGCGTACGAACACGACCACACGCTGGCACTGGTCACCGAGCTAGCTGGCGGTGGTGAGCTGGTCAGAGACAGGTCAGTATACAACGACATCCACCTCATCCGTCTCCACGACGCGTACGAACACGACCACACGCTGGCACTGGTCACCGAGCTAGCTGGCGGTGGTGAGCTGGTCAGAGACAGGTCAGTATACAACGACATCCACCTCATCCGTCTCCACGATGCGTACGAATACGACCACACTCTGGCACTGGTCACTGGTGGCAGCTAGCTGGCGGTGGCGAGCTGGTCAGAGACAGGTCGGGACAGGACATGGCAACATTCTCGATGAACTCGTCTTGCACGTATCAATTAGTAGATTGTAGTCACTTTGTCAGTAATAAGTTGTCTAATTTTCAATATTATTTGAATCGTTTAATCGGTTACTAATTGACCCGAGATAGCCTACTTGTGGATATGAGCATATCGTATAGCCATTCAAATTTAAGACGTGATGAATGATTATAATCTAATGTTAACAGACTGCTCCGCGGTACCGGCTACATGGAGAGCGACATCGCCGGCTACATGCGTCAGCTGCTCCGGGGACTCAAGTACATGCACGACAACAGCGTCGCTCATCTGGGTCTTACGGTACATACCTTCTTACCCTTCTCACAATGCTGATTGATTACTAACGAATAATACTATTGCACCAGACTCGGAGATCAGCCAGTGAATTAAGCAGTTACGTCTGCTAAACAAACATAAATTTCAAATTAAATGGAAGGAATTTTAAAAATGGCGATCTTGCCTATGCCTGAATTTTGGAGTTCCGAAACCTGCTCGGATGTTTTTCAATTTAATTTGTAACAGTCAACTTAGCACCCTATCAACTAAGTACTAGTATCTTCTCTAGGTAATATCTGTACACCAAGACTGTTTCTAACTAAAGTAGATTTTGACTCAAACACTAATATATAATTCCAGAAAGTGGTCTACCAGTTTTGAACCTTATACCAATGGGTCATACAGACCATTTTGTTCGCAGATCTTTTGCGGACATTTCTAAAGTTGTGGGTGTTGTATAAAGTCAAATCTTTGCTTGGGCTCTTAATCCGCGTGAACGGCGTCTCCTCTTGAATGATTTCATGTTCATATTCATTATATATCTTGTACTATTGACCACGGAAAGACGACTTTTGTTTTACTCAATCTTCCCACCCCACTGACCCAAATATCGTGGGTAGTAGACCACTTTCTATGCTGACTTTGTTGTTTTGTATGTATACCTAAGTACCTACTGTCTTTAGCATGAATTACTTGCATTCTTTTTGCACTGATATCGTAATGTCTCCAACTGTTTCTTTTAAATTCCAGATCGGAGAGCTGTTACTTTCCCACGCTGGTTCCGACCAGCTGAAGATCTGCGACTTCGGCCTCTCGCGCCGCATCATGTTCAACAAGCTGGCGTCACTTGACTACGGCTTCCCCGAGTACGTCGCACCTGAGGTAAGTTTTTTTTTGAATATGACCCTATCAACTGTAAAGCAACCCAAGTTCTATTAGTAAAAGAAAGAAAAAGAACTTGATATAGTCCATTGAAGTGCTTAAGGTTTATGTAACTTATCACATCAGTCCCCACAGATACTTCCTAAATAACAGCGTGGTGACGCATGAAATAAGCTTCTAGCGCATTAAGGTGTCTAAATATATTTCCATATAACAGGGAATGATTAGGAAGACAACCCCACTTTATCTCAACGATGATAAATTAGAGTTTTTTATCAACTTCGGTTATTTGCTTGGTAAATTCAGTGTTCATCAGTCTGCCTGGTCTTCTCGTAGTACTGAATTTTCTAGGCCTTCGTCTTACCATTAGTGGTTCAAAGATATCGACACCTCTGCGACCATTGTGACCAAAACATCTTCCTGTGTGCCAATCAAATACCAATAACCAACATACCCTTCCAGATCGCCAGCGGAGAAGGTGTCTCCTTCAACGCCGACATGTGGAGCGTCGGCATCATCACGTACATCCTCCTCAGCGGCCACTCGCCCTTCCGCGGCCCCAACGACAGAGAGACCCTCATCAGAATCCGAGACGGAAAGTGGTCCTGGCACGACGAGGAATGGTGGTCGAGGCTCAGTCTCGAATGCAGAGACTTTATCTCGAAACTGCTGGTGTATAAGTGGGAGGATAGGATGGATGTGAACGCCGCGCTGAACCACCCGTGGTTGACGGGGGCTGATCGGGTCAGGGACGAGTACATCATTAGCACGGATCGGTTGAGGAACTATTATAACTTGTACAGGTGAGGCGCTCACTTTATCTCGGACTTTTGAAATGGTAGACTAAAATGCTTTAAAAATATCAAAGCTATGTACTCCGCTTGGCAACTTCAGTCGCCACAATCGATCTACGGGTGTGGGAAGCAAATCATATCAGTACTATAGGATCAGGACATGTTTACTTCAGGAAAACCAGCTTTTACCATCTACAGTCGGCAAAAAAAGCAGCTACGCGGCCCACACGACACGACGACTCTTGTGAAGGGGATAAGGACTGCGTAGATCATTTTGAGCGTGTTATTTTGCGTAGCTACTTCTGATGCTGACTGTACCTACTTAATTAATCCTTTTATCTGGATCCGAAAACTGCTGCAGCTGGTACATAGTAGGTTAGCGCAAGAAATAAAGTACAGTAAGTAAATAAAGTACTGAGGGTTCTAATCAGAAAGAGATGGTGACGGTATTAATTTGGAATTTTAGTCAAATTTTGTTTTTTTAGGATTCCGTCCCCAAAGGGTAAAACGGGACTATATTACTAAGACTCCACTGTCCGTCCGTCCGTCTGTCTGTCTGTCCGTCTGTCACCAGGCTGTATCTCATGTACCGTGATAGTTAGACGGTTGAAATTTTCACAGATGATGTATTTTTGTTGCCGCTATAACAACAAATTTAAAAAATAATAGAATAGAATATATTTCATATTTCATTTATTGCATGATCATGAACATAATTACATAATAAGGTGTTACAGTTAATTTTGTCAATTCATGACACCCTGTTAGGGCACACAATATTTAACTTATTATTAACTTATTATCTAGTACCTACCTACCTATTAGAACATTTCATCATAATATGTTTAACATATTATGTGAAATGTTTGTATGTGAATAATAATAATAATTAATAACATTGTAAAAGTAAATAAAATAAAATAAAAAATTAAGCAACATTCCATACATTAAGTTTTTAGCAATTGTAAAAGTTAACAAATAAATAAAAAGAAAAGAAAAAAGAAAAGAGAAAAGCATTTCATACAATAACATAAAATTCAATGTGACAATAAATTAGTGTTGCAAATCCTTATTTTTAGTAATTGTACCTACTATTTAATTTCGCCAGCTCTTCATCATTTAAGAACTCCTCAATTGTGTAGTAACATTTGTGAATTAATATATCTTTTAATTTATTTTTAATAATTTGTCACTATATATGTATACAGGGTGATTCAGGAGACATGAGCAGGATCAACCCTACGGATTCAATAGTTTATAAGCTACTAGTCGTACCAGCATTGGTAAAATTAACGTTAATTTTTTTTTAGTTGTGTAGGGTGACCATGATTTATTGTGAATGAAACTTTTACACAATTTTTTTAAAAAAACTGTGGGCGTTTAACTTAATTACGATGGTAAAAGATCCATTAACATTAACTGTATGTGTAGGGTTGATCCTGCTCACGTCTCCTGAATCATCCTGTATATAGTTTGGCTATAGATTTCTTTGCATTAGTATATTTCTATATGAACTTGTAATTGGCTATATATGTTTTTATTGTTGTGTCTATAAATATGTTGCGCTGTTGGTTTTCCATGTATTAATAAATTAATTAATATAATTAAGTTAATATTAAAGGGGGCTGCCATACACAAACATGATTTTTTTGCCGTTTTTATAGATAACGGTACGGAACCCTTAGTGCGCGAGTCCTACTCGCACTTGGCCGGTTTTTTGGTATCGTTACCTATTATAGTATGTAATGTAAACATATCTGATAGGGACTGGACGAGCAACGCGCAGTGCCGCAACTGGTTCCGCCGCCGGCCGCTGAGCGGCGCCTTCGAGCATCCCTCCAAGATGGTCTACCCGCCCGGGGAAGTCTACACGCCTGAGGGTAAATACCATTTTGTTTTCGTCGTAGTATATCGTCATTGCGTCGGTTGCGGGAGTCCGCTGGATGTGGGTGGCGCAGGACCGGTCGCTTTGGTACTCTTTGGGGGAGGCCTATGACCAGCAGTGAACGTCTTTCGGCTGATATGATGATGATATCGTCATTTGTCTGCGAAGTCAAAGTTAAGAGTTAGGCAGACTGAAACACAATGAAACAGAATACGGTAATTGAGAACAATAAAAAATAAGTTTCTGTCAATAGGTAAATTTTTGGTACTAAGCTTTTATTGCCGACTGTACTTTTCTGTATACCGTCATCATCATCAACTATCATTGAGACGATTCTAACGAGCCCAAATTCAACGAGGTATCGTCGGTTAAAAACTGAATTCCCATGGCCGCCTTCTGTCTCCATCATCAGATCAGCTCGATGGTACCATAATATTGAATTGTCATCAAACTATACTCATACCCAAAATTTCAGTTCAATCAATCACAAAGAGATTTAATTCCAGACACTGGAACAGGTGAAACTAAATAAAAGCTTGTAATGATTACTTACTTCGTCAATAAATAACCGCTAACCTATCTTTGATAAACCAAATAATTTTGAATCCTTGCAATAAATGCGAATGTTTGGATTTCTAGATGTTTGTTACTCAATTACCTACGCTAAAACGGATCAACCGATTTGGATGAAATTTTGCACGAAGATAGTTTGTAGCCTGGATAAAACTATAGTTTTTATCCCGGGTCCACGCAGACGAAGTCGCGTGCGGTAGCTATTAGGTACATAAATATCAAAAAATGGCGCTGTTTTAACTTAGAGCATAGTGACGTCACTTGTTCCCTTTCTTTTATACGACGATGGCAAACGAGCGTACGGCCCACCTGATGGTAAGCGGACACCGCAGTCTATAGACGCATGCAACTCCAAAGGAGTAACATAGGCGTTGCCGACCCTTTTGAGGATTCCCCGTGTTGACAGCTGAAGGAACAAATTCCCTCGCTCTCAACACGACGCATCCTCGGGAGCTCTGGCGACCTTGCTCACCTCCAGGAACACAACACTACAGACCAAGTATTATGGCTGTGGTCTCCTGCAAGTCGGAGGTACTTCCCCAGTCGAGCGGGATGACATTTCGCTGTGCCCTACCTCACCAAGCGTCACCTCCCTAGTATATGTATATCTATAAATTCTTTCTCAACAGTCAAGGCAGTTAAAACATCTCGTTTTGTCTACGGGTAATCAACGAACTGTTGTCCCTACAGGTAGTCCAGAGCGCTCGTCGCGCGACCGCGGCGGCAGCCCGTGGGACCTCAAGTTCAAACAGTACGAGCACCCTGACTGGGAGGTCTCCGCCACCTCCGAGAGCCAGTGAGTATTAGGAAGCAACTCAAAATTATATCTAGACTCAAAATTTGAACTACCTGGGTC
The DNA here is from genome assembly GCA_947578815.1 of Epinotia ramella. Taxonomy (NCBI): domain Eukaryota; kingdom Metazoa; phylum Arthropoda; class Insecta; order Lepidoptera; family Tortricidae; genus Epinotia; species Epinotia ramella. The sequence continues at coordinate 2,093,271 of OX388203.1, forward strand.
GATTAGCATGGGTCGAGCGCATAGCTTGCCCTTTAGAGTGGTCCTAAGGCTGTGAGGACAAGGTGGACAGATGACCTGTTAAAGGTTGCCGGAGTCCGCTGGATGCGGGTGGCGCGGGACCGGTCACTTTGGCACTCTTTGGGGGAGGCCTATGTCCAGCAGTGGACGTCTTTCGGCTGATATGATGATGATGATGATGATGAAGGCTGTATCTTTCAAGAAAATACAGAGAGGTCGCTACTAGTAGCGGCGAATGCGATTGAAAGATACGCGTCTTCGGTCACTGTCCTCGTAGCTCAGTGGTGAGAGCACTCTACTGGAAATAGAGGGGTCACAGGTTCGAGTCCTGTCTAGGGCTACAGACGATGATGGTTTATTTTCCATTATATTCGTTCTCTGTATCATATTGTTTAAAATTTGATCGTGGTAACTTCCACGTTAAATTAACACAAACCAAGAAAAATGTTTATGAAAATAATTTCTTTCGTTAATAAGTATATAGTATATCTGGGGCGTTCACAGTTCACTTCAGGGTCAAGAATCTCTTGGCCACGATGGGGCTATCGGATAGTTAAGACTGTAGAATATGTGGCGAGGAGGATGAGACTATGGAACACTTACTTTGTGAATGGCATGCCCTTGCCAGACAAAGAATGAATTACTTTGGTAACGGCTATCCGCAACCAAAGGAATTCAAGTCACTTCCGCTAAGCTGCATCATCCAGTTTGTGGAAATGATGAAGCGAGCTTGGCAGGGCAAATGCACAAAACCCACTGGGTCGAAGTGTATCCAAAAGGGCCCTCACAGATAAGATAAGAGTATTCTGTATTCGAGAATATATAAATCATGGCGTGTCGCTCACATGCGCTCGCCGAAGAACATGTGCTCTTTTGCTCCTAGTTCCTCGCGTGCTTCACAGCTAGGTGTCAAATATATGTAAAGCTTCAGGACAGCTTCGTACATCTCTGTTGGATCCTATGACAGCTCCTGGCGCGTCAATGCAGTTTCCAGCGTCTCCACTGCGAGAGTTTTTCATCATCACCATCATATCAGCCGAAAGACGTCCACTGCTGGACATAGGCCCCAAAGAGTTTTTGCCTGCAACAAGATGTCGATACGCGTTTACCACCCTAAACATTAATTTGTTGACCCACAGCTACCAGAACGGTCCGGACACGTACCTACTGCAACTGCGAGACGTGAGCTTCCCGGTGCGGCTCCGCGAGTACATGAAGGTTGCCTGCAACCGCTCCATCGCGTACAACCTCAGCAACAACGACGCTTACGACCCCAGGGTGAGGCATGCAGTACCATCCAGCTGTTTGTATTTTTCTAAATCCCCTATCCCTTATGGACCCAGCCAATACAATTGTGCGGGTTGATAACATTGAATTGTCAAATAAAAACATATGTCAATGTGCGCATTTTGCATTAGCAAAACCTTGTTTTTCCGTTCTGAAAGGGCTATTGACTTATTTAGGTACCATATTTGGCCAAACGGAGCATGCGTTCACCAGGTGTGTGTTCGTTTGTCACGGGCAGTTTTTTGATTTATAAAACAGCACTCAAATTGTCCCGGCCTCGAGCAGAAATTACGACAAAGCTAGTATGTAAGAAAAAAATAAAAATTGAACATCTGGTCTACCAGCCAAAAAATATATTCTTCGAGGAGATGCATGCATTGAATATCAATAGACAGTGTTTTATTGTTATTTCCAAAACAAACCGAAACCATCCACATGTCTAATACTTTGGTAGAGCCACTACAAAGTTGCAAAACTAATTATATTACTTAAAACCTTAAAGCCATACTTGATTTTCCTTCAGACACCCATCATTCGCGAACGGCGCCGCTTCACCGACATCATGGACGAAGAGATCGACGACGAGCAACGCGACCGCATCAATAACTACGGCAGCGAGTCCTACACCATCCGCAGACTGAGACACGAGCTGGGAACAAGACTGGACAGCTACGCGGAGGCACAGGCCTTCATGGAGTCTAAGAAGGACGGCCAGCTGCCATACTTTAGGGAGAAGCCACAGGTCCTGCCCATCAGGTAAAGAAACACAACTACGGCACCGAGTACTACACGATCTGCAGACTTGGACACGAAATAGGAACGAGGCTGGACAGCTTCGCGGAAACACAAGCCTTCATGAGGTCTAAGAAGGACGGCCGGCTGCCGTACTTTAGGGAGAAGCCACAGGTCCTGCCCATCAGGTAAGATACAACATTAGGAAAGCATCCACAAGGCTAGATAGCTACGCGGAGGCACAGGCCTTCATGGAGTCTAAGAAGGGCGGCCAGCTGCCATACTTTAAGGAGAAGGCACAGGTCCTGCCCATCAGGTAAGATACAACATTAGGAAAGCATCCACAAGGCTAGATAGCTACGCGGAGGCACAGGCCTTCATGGAGTCTAAGAAGGGCGGCCAGCTGCCATACTTTAAGGAGAAGGCACAGGTCCTGCCCATCAGGTAAGATACAACATTAGGAAAGCATCCACAAGGCGAGTAGCTACGCGGAGGCACAGGCCTTCATGGAGTCTAAGAAGGACGGCCAGCTGCCATACTTTAAGGAGAAGGCACAGGTCCTGCCCATCAGGTAAGATACAACATTAGGAAAGCATCCACAAGGCGAGTAGCTACGCGGAGGCACAGGCCTTCATGGAGTCTAAGAAGGACGGCCAGCTGCCATACTTTAAGGAGAAGGCACAGGTCCTGCCCATCAGGTAAGATACAACATTAGGAAAGCATCCACAAGGCGAGTAGCTACGCGGAGGCACAGGCCTTCATGGAGTCTAAGAAGGGCGGCCAGCTGCCATACTTTAAGGAGAAGGCACGGGTCCTGCCCATCAGGTAAGATACAACATTAGGAAAGCATCCACAAGGCGAGTAGCTACGCGGAGGCACAGGCCTTCATGGAGTCTAAGAAGGACGGCCAGCTGCCATACTTTAAGGAGAAGGCACAGGTCCTGCCCATCAGGTAAGATACAACATTAGGAAAGCATCCACAAGGCGAGTAGCTACGCGGAGGCACAGGCCTTCATGGAGTCTAAGAAGGACGGCCAGCTGCCATACTTTAAGGAGAAGGCACAGGTCCTGCCCATCAGGTAAGATACAACATTAGGAAAGCATCCACAAGGCGAGTAGCTACGCGGAGGCACAGGCCTTCATGGAGTCTAAGAAGGGCGGCCAGCTGCCAGCCTTTAGGGAGAAACATAGGTTCTGCCCCTCAGGTAAGAGACAACATTAGGGAAGCATCGACAATAAGGCTAGATAGCTACGCTGAGGCACGAGCCTTCATAGAGTCTAAGAAGGACGAGAAGGAAGACGCCTCAGAGGCAGGACCTGTGGGTAATCAGGTAATTCCCATCATCAGATATTATCCCTATAGAGTAGGGAACAACACTAAGACGCATCAAAAACTACCCGCAGTGACATCAGATCCCCTACGCGGAATAAGTAGACAAAAAAACGTTGCATATTTAAACGAGATTACAACCTGTTTTTTTTTGTTATTAGGGAGGGAGAAACTGCGCAGTTCTCGTGTTACGCCGTTGGCGACCCAAAACCCTCAGTCCAGTGGTTCAAGAACGACATGGTCATCGCTGAAGGCAACCGCATCAAGATTGAAGAAGACGACGAAGGACGTTCCACCATCAGGTTCGAACCAGCCATGCACCACGACATCGGATTCTACAAGGTCGTGGCCAGGAATAAAGTTGGACAGACCTTGGCTAGAACCAGGATCGTTGAAGCGACCACACCGGACGCACCTGACAGCCCTACATACGCTGACGTCTCCGACACCGAAGTCCTACTCCGATGGAAGCAGCCCAAATACGACGGAAACTCACCCGTCATCTGCTACAACCTACAATACAAGGAAGGCGACAAAGTTGAATGGCTGGACGTTGCTTCCAACATCGACCACGAATTCTTCGTCCTTAGAGACCTGAAACCGAGTACCAGCTACCAGTTCCGCTTAGCGTCTAGAAACAGGATCGGCTGGAGCGATAAGGGAATACCAACAAACTTGGTCAAGACTAGCGAGTCAGGTGCTTCCAAAATCGAAGTCACCAAAGCCATGAGGCATCTACAGCAGATCACAGAATCCGGCCAAGAAGTCGTGTTGGACGAGGAAAGGCCGAAGCTCAATTACAACACAGAAGAGAGCCCTGTCGACTGGGAGTCTTCAGACACCTTCACTGAACGCTACAGCTTCATATCCGAGCTCTGGCGCGGAAAGTTCTCGATCGTAGTCAAAGGCGTCGACAAACGCACCGACAGCGTCGTAGTTTCCAAAATTCTAGAAAACAAACCAGAAACCGAGGTCCAAATTAAGAGGGAGTTCGAATGCTTAAGACGGCTAAGGCACGAGAGGATATCGAATCTGATAGCCGCGTACGAGGCGCCCGGGTCACCTGTAGCGGCCTTTATTATGGAGAAACTTCAAGGCGCTGATATCCTTACCTACTTATCGAGCAGACACGACTACTCTGAACAGATGGTAGCCACAATAGTGACACAGATATTGGACGGTCTTCAGTACCTCCACTGGAGAGGATACTGCCACCTGGACTTGCAGCCTGACAACGTGGTGATGTCATCGGTCAGGTCAATCCAAGTGAAGCTGATAGACTTCGGCTCAGCGCACAAGGTCACGAAGCTTGGCACTAGCGTGCCGCAGGTCGGAGATTTAGATTACAAAGGTGAGCTTATGGGTTATTTTTTATCGGAATAGTGCACTTTTATTGAGATGAATAATTGTCCACTTTGATAGAAATTTGGAATATCGTTAGCGGACGTTTCTGCTTAGTAAACATTAACTGTTAATATGGGGAGGCGCATTACTAACGATTCTCAACGTAACTTGAGACGGTGGTGCCGTTTCAGCAGTTATATTAATCTTGCGCTAGATGTCGCTGCGAGCCTCCGTAAGTGTAAGGCCTGAGTGGTAGCCCCGCTCAGAGCGGGGCGTCGAGCGTCCATATAAATTGCTTTTACAGTACATATGGTGCTACTTTTCCGCACTAGTGCGGAAAAGAGCACTTTTCGTGCATATGTCGAAACTTTAAAGAGCCATATGTACAGTAAAACATTGTACGATACACGTGCGAATAGGTAATTCGCAACTAGTGTCGATTTAAAACACTCCCTTCGGTCGTGTTTTAATTTAACACCACTCGTTGCGAATTTCCTATTATCGTAAATAACTATTGTTTTATATGGACGCTACACGCCCCGCTCTGAGCGGAGCGTCCACTCAGGCCTTACACTAAGGTGTAATTAGAAGAGTGGAAGGGATTGAAAGATTCGTCGCCACTAGCGGACCCACGGTAGCTCAGTTGGCAAGAGCGATGGACGGACCAGAGGTCGCCGATTCAAATCCCGTTTTGATCAAAATTTGAAATTGATTAGGAGTTGTTGACGACTTACAAGCTTGCATCAAAAATGTAATTTTTATTCCCTTCCAGCGCCCGAGATCGTCACAGACGAGCCGGCGTACCCACAGACGGACATCTGGTCCCTCGGAGTGTTGACGTACATCATGCTGTCCGGCGTGTCTCCGTTCCGAGGAGCTGACGACGCGGAGACCAAGCAGAACATCGCCTTCGTGCGGTACCGGTTCGAGCACCTGTATAAGGAGATCACGCCGGTAAGGAACCACTAAGACAAAGTACAATGAAACGTGTTTCTAACAACATTTATAATGCCAGATTCGAAAGACCTGTGCTAACTTTGGCAGCACTCGAAAAATCACGAAATATTCGCACTTCTTTTGGTATTATCAATATAAGCCCTAAACTATGCGGTTGTTAAAATAATAATAGATAAAATATTATTGTTCCAGCTCTGTAGATTCAATAGTTACCAAGATCCATGCCATGTCTCAAAAAATGTTGTTTAGCCAACTTTATTGACAACTAGACCGCCACAAAGGTACAAATGTAATTTATGTATGTATGTTTGTTCCTTTGTGGCACTCTAGAGATCAAACGCGTGGGTCGATTTTAATGAATCATACCTACATCAATCAATTCGTATTAATCTTGCGAGTTTCACTGAAGACATAACAGTAATCAAACCTTAGTAGCCGTTTGCGAACATGTCGTATTGTGCATACCGGGTATTAGGCACGTGTTTGGGTAACAATTTGTAAGGAGCTCTCGCATTCTATGGTTTTTTCGTTCATTGCCCATAGGTATTAATTAATAAACTCTTCTCCACTATGATTCTGCTGGAACGTATTTTTCCGACTTCTTACACGTAGAATCGGTTACCACGCGCTCACTCAGGTTGTGGGTACCACGCGAGGCACATAATTATTAATTTTCATTACCATCAACAGGAAGCGACTCGGTTCCTGATGTTCCTGTTCAAGAAGGTCCCCCTGAAGCGGCCCACGGCCGAGGAGTGCCACGAGCACCGCTGGCTCACGCAGTCAGACTTCATGAACAAGAAGAGGGAGCGGGCAGTCTTCCTCGGCAACAGACTCAAGGTAACCATCATCGGAGACCTCCGTTGCTGGACATGTCCACCCCAACTCTTTGGGGTCTATCTCTGTCTCTACCGGACATTGACCGGTTGCATCCGCATTCAGCCACAATACCATTACCTACCAGGTCATCAGTCCACCTTGTTGGGTCCACCATACGTGACCATTAAATACTTCTGGCTGACGGCACAAAATAACTAAAAGACATAGGTAGTCGATTAGAACTTTTTAAATGTAGGTAGAGTCTGGCCAGATGAGCCATTTTCTTATATGGCAACTCATAGGTATATACAGGGTGGAAATGCACGACGATCCTTTCCGCAAAAGGGGGATTGTTTAGATTTAGTACTGTATTAGGCTCATATTCGTAAGCGTTGTCACATAACACTTAAATGTAGGTAGATAGTACGTAGTAATAGTAGGGTTATCACTAAGAAGAACATTAATTAATTTTAATATTTTTACTAATTGTTCGTAACAAAAATGTTTAGAACATTACATCAATTATTATGCATAATAATTGTTTTTTTTTTTTAAAGCAAAAACAGACAAATTTATTATGGAACAGTTAAACTTTCTTATATGACTTTATTTCCTTCTGAGTTCTTGTTGATCAAGTTGCATTGTGTGAATTGAAGAACAATAATATCTGTTCAAGTACCTATTATTATTATTTTATCGCGTTATAAGTACAGTGTTGCAACACGCTGTTTTTTTTTTTAATTTGCCGCTCTTTATCTAGGCTCATCTTTCTCTGGTCAGACTCTAACCTTCAATTATACTTGAAGAAAGTATTTAATTAAATTTACACCCACAACGTGTCTCAATCAATCAACCAACTGTATCCGTATCCCCAGGAATTCTCCGAGGAATACCACGAGCGGAAGACCGCGGAGGCCGCGCAGGTGGACATGACGGCCACGGTGTCCTCGGCCTTCGGGCAGGCGCGCCGGCTCATGCGCTCCAACAGCGTCCAGGAGGAGCTGCAGACCAACTTCCAGAGCCATTAGGACACCATACATTCATATTTAAGGGGACGGGTACACCAAGGCATACTCCGTACAAACGTTGTGCAACATTTTTTTCGTCGGTTTTGGCACTAGAGAATATTTGTTTTCTTTGCTTGTTCATATTGAATTTACGCAGGGCATGATGTTGAAATTTTGTTGGATTTAAAAATAATGAATTGCTAACAGAAAAATAATTATACCTACCTACTACAGATATATTACATTTATAGCGCGAACACAAATGAAGAAAATCTTGCACAAAATAGAAGAAAAGAAGGCTTGCCCTACCCATCCCCTTAATTTGCTAAGGCAGTAGGCGAAGAAACCAAACTTTAATAAGTTAGTCTGAAAAAAAAACACACAACACAACGGGTTTATCTTGTGAAGTTGTGGAGTTACCATTGCCATTGCCACCGTCTATCTCCGTCATCATACCAGCCCTGTCATATTACCAGAGCGGGCGGGTCTTGTCAGAGGCGTCTCTAGCCCGTGTGCAAACATTAATCTAGCGCCCCCAAGTAAGCGCGCAGTCAAAATGGAATGGTTACAAAGCACTAGCTCGGCGCCCCCTAGGACCGCTGCGCCCGTGTGCAACGCACACCCTGCACCATAGGTAAAGGCGCCTCTGGATCTTGTGGACATCCTGATAATTTCAAGTTTGTCAAAAAATCTTCAAAAATAATTTGGGTTGCGTCACTACTTTTCTAAATTCTTCTAAGACAAACTGTAGGAATAATGCGTTTTATAAATAAAACACCTTTTCACTGTTAAGAACTAAAAGTAAATACAAAAAGATATGATATTTCGATCATAATAGATTTTTAGTAGTATTTATCAATTATTAGGTAGGTACGTATGATAAAAAAGTATCTCCCGAGTAGTTAAAGGTCCACCAATCTTGATTAAGTGAAAAGGTAAATTCAATTGAATCAATTCGGATTACAAAATCAGGGTTGCCAAAAGGGAGTTCAAAGTGATATTTCCAAGTGTCATCATCATCATCATAAGAAGTCTAGTCATAAAGGGAGTTTTATTACGACAGTTTCGTTACTTTTGTTAAGCTATTTATTGTATACAATTTTTACTATTTATTTATATTTATACTAATTCATATGGTGCTCTAGTATTAATGTAATTAATAAAGAGCATACATTTGCATTGGGTTGTTTTATTTCACGTGAAGTAAATATATGTATTTTTAACTAGAAAAAAAAAACCGGCCAAGAGCGTGTCGGGCCACAAGTTCAAAATAATTTTCATAGAAAGTTTTTATAAAGTTCTACTTTTGAGATTTTTTTCATATTTTTAAAACTTATGGTTCAAAAGTTAAGGGGGGGGGGGACACATTTGTTTTTACTTCTGGAGCGATTATCTCCGAAAATATTAACATTATCAAAAAATGATTTTGGCAAACTCCTATTCATTTTTAAATACCTATCCAACAATATATCACACGTAAGGGTTGAAATGAAAAAACACTCCCCACGTTACGTATAGGGGATACCTCCCCCTAATAAAATAAAATAAATCACTTTTTATTTTACCACTGTCGGCGTGATTTATATCTATACATATTAGTACCAAATTTCAGCTTTCTAGTGCTAACGGTTACTGAGATTATCCGCGGACGGATGGACAGACAAAGCGAAACTATAAGGGTTCCTAGTCGACTACGGAACCCTAACAAAAGATATCTTTAGGTACACTAATTTCGTGTTTGTCCGTGTGGTGTCGGGTTAGAATAGCACCACCCCCTTCCTCCTGTGGGTGTCGTAAGAGTCGACTAAGGGAACAGGGTTGGAGTGTGTTGTGGGCGATGTGCTAGCAACCTGTCACTGTGATATCCCAGTTTTTCGATCTTTTATACTCACATTTATGCTGAAAGTGGTACTGGAACACAAGTTGCTTGTGCTCTGCCTACCCCTTGTAGGGATAGTAGTGAATGTATGTATGTACCTATGTAATTTCGTGTTTACACAAGCGACGATATAACAAATGAAATAACATTTGAAAGTATAGGTTCAGTCAGCTGCAAAGAAACGTGAGCCCCCTGAGTAGAAGTTTATATGCATAGACATTTGCGTAAATGGATTGATTTATAAATATCCGTTAGGCCTTATACCTACCTACCTAGTTAATAATGTCAAAAAAATATCGAGTTTAAGGTGGTTCGATTTCCATACACAACGTTATTTGACATTCTGAGGCTAACGGCGTGATTTTTTAAGAAACTAATTTAACTAACTTTCATAAATTAGCTTTCCATTTCGGGAAATTCCCCCTTTCCTAGAATCAACTTGTATAAACTAGAATAAATTAATTTTGTATTAAGCAGTTACGCTGCTAACGAAATTATACATTTTTAAATAAAGGAAATTTATGAAAGAGACATAAGTTTCTTCAAATATCACGCCGTTAGCCTGCGAATGTCAAAAGACGTTTTGTATGGTCGTCGAACCACCTTAAGTACAAAAAATTGGTATGACATTTGGTCATCTGTCAATGTCATACTGGTTCCAACAGCATAAATCCTTAAGTAAGAACAGTGGAATCAATAGCCCAATAACGAAATGAAACGACGATAGAGCGTGCATATTGATTTATTTATTATAAAATTCTATGTAATCCATGGGAACACGCGTTATTATAAAAATGGCCACATGATGCAAACATTTATTATTGCGAGTTCACAGCTTCTTTTTGTATGACGTGACGTCATTTGTAGCTCGTGATTGTACCAATATACTGGTACCAATCGTGCCAGGAGAGAATAGCTGAATATATACACCCGTCTCTTTTTGGTCTATTCCCACTAGTTCTATTAATGGAACTAGTGCGAATTTTTCTTCCCGTCTTTACATTCAAAACTAGTCCCATTAATAGAACAGATATTCGAACTAGTAATAATATAACACTAGAGGTAGATAAAGAAGAAGTAGCAATAATCAACACTTTCGCTGCCAAGAATCCATTTTCGTAAGGATTTTTTCATACCATTATGGTTGCAAACAAGCTTACGGCCCACCTGATTAAGTGGTCTCTTTGTCACCTGCAACTGAAGAGGAGTTGCGAACCCCCTATTGATATCATGATTCACTCAATAAGCTTAACTGTCGATAAAATATCATATTGTGATAAAAGTTATATTGAGCAACATGGCACTATATGTTAAACTGAGATGGACGCTAAACCTCCGCTACTCTGAACTGACACGATCGGCTGGCCAGACTATTTATTGTAGTCCAGACATCAAAACTAAATTATAGACCACAGATAAGTAGAACCTTGTCACATTTAAATGTTAATTGTAGCAAAGTTTGTAGCCCAAATTCGAGGTCTATTCCAACTAGTTCCATTGATGGAACTAGTTGGAAATAACACAATTTTGATGTAACTACAACTACTTTTGGTGTTACTGGGGAGAAAAATTCCAACTAGTTGCATCAATAGAACAGATAATATAGAACTAGTGGTAATAGCCCAAACTCAATTGTTTGAGATACCTTATTGGAAAAAGGTCTACAGATGATTGATTTTAGCAATCTCCTCTATATCCTCTAGCCGCCCACCATACAAAAAAAACAGTAATTAAATTAGAATCTATAGAATAGAGAATAAGTAGTGTGTAAGATAGAGTAATGTTTTGCTTTGAATCGAGCGAAACAAAACAAACAAAACTCTGTTCTAATTTAGAATAGGTTACTTATCCTATACAACAAGAGGACCTGAGAAATGGAGCAACAATTTTAACAACATGGCACCCAAGAGGATGTAAACGGAAGAGAAGCAGATCATTTAAAAGATGGGAGGACGAAATTATAGAAATGGCCGACAAGACATGGACCAAAGTGGTCACAGACAGGGAGAAATGAAGAAGACTGGGGGAGGCCTTTGCCAGTAGGCACACAGAAATGTAACATTTTACGGTTACGGTAGTTATAAGTATTTTTGTTGTAATTTTCTGAAAAGAGGCTATAAATAAATAAATAAGTAAACTACCCTATTATAACTTTGAACAGGTTTGCGGTGATTTATACTTAAATAGGGGTCAAGAATCAACATGTATTATTAATTCTTGCTTGTTAGAGTGAAAACGCTAGCAGATCGTGACGTCCCGATCCTCGAGCATCATAGTAAATGATAATCGTTTCATATGAAGGTGCATTTTGCGGAAAAGGTACAGAACATCCCCAAAAAACTTTCAACTTTCTGATTATCTTTCTGACCTCTTGTGTTGCTTTTTTCTCCATTTGACTTTCTTAATCCCTTTTCAAGAAAATACATCATTATTAATTATTTTATTTAGTGTCTACACCCCTGTTGTAGAAGAGGTTGCCTTTGGGCGGCTAGAGATTATAAAATTATAATAATTACGTAATTTGAACCGATTAGTAACACAGACTAGAACCATATGAACACAACCACATTAAAACCACAGCTACAAAAAACACCACCATTTTACATTGTGAATTATTTAAATATAGATTTATCACTTTTGGAGTATTAAATATTTACCTACAAAATAATGGTAGATAATGATAATGAATAATGTACAGAGTTTCCTAAGAAGGGTGTAGCGGGGAGCCGAGTTTCATCTCTTGCCTTTGGCGCCCGATATGTATTCTTGCACTTTAGCTTGGAAGTCGATTTTGTTTTTCTTGTACATCTCTGCCGCTTCGATGTTGAGGGGGTCATCGAAGTTTAGGAGATCCTGGAATTAGATTAGAACAATTAAAACAATTTACGAATACTGTGTTAAGGTATTTACAACATACTCACTATTAGGTTATAATTGTTATAAAACATAGAGATATAATTGCATTTTTGAAGAATGCATAGTTAACAACACAACATAAGCACTGTATGCAAAAAAGGCTCAACGGATTAAGATGAATTTTAGTACAAAATAGAGCTTGGATAGAATACATTTTAGTAAAAGTCCAACTAAAGGAAGTCAACGCGAATGAAGTCGCGGACAAAAGCTAGTGCTTAAATATAATGGATTTGCTACACTCGTAAAACATACTTAGCATGCCTAGTTGATTCCTATACAATGTCTTGTCCAAGTCAAGGAAGAAATACAGGTACAGGGAAAAATTCAATGGAATATAAGTATATAAAAAAAAACAATATCTAGAAGCTGATTCAAATTTCATTGGCAATGTTTCTTGTATGGCAGGGGGCCAGAGGCTATCTATGAAATTAAAGGATATTATAAATTCCTAAAACATTGTGTAACTCATGATCATTGTCCTCCTGGCGTTATTCCCGGTTGCGCTCTAAAGGAGCCCGGGGTCCGCTTTGACACCTAATCCCAAGATTTGGCATAGGCACAAGTTTTACGAATGCGCCTGCCATCTGACCTTCCAACACAGAGGGAAAACTACTAAGTCACAGTTATATTTTATCTATCTAGTTTCCATGAGTCATATGAATGAGTCTAGTCATTAATATTCAAGGTTCTCTGTAGCTACCATCTGCACATTTTTCGATGCAAGGATACATTTTCCTCCATTATCATTTTAATATTTAAATATGTAGGTAAACAATGTATTGATACATTATCAGGTCACAAGAGTTAGAATTCAAATGAAAAATGATTTTAATATAAGTAGGTACATTATTTATTTACCTTTGTATGAATAAAATATTAAGCCCCCAAAATGGGGCTTTCTAGGCTTTTGTCTAAACAATAATTAATATCTTAACACTTTCACTGTCAGGAACCCACTTATCGCTTTCCGCTACATACAAGGAAAACCTCTGGATCGGCTATGAGTGTAGCGCATAGCGATTCTTGGCAGTGAATGTGTTAACTGGGAGTGAGTACATAGTATATTATTCTGTATAGGATATGTAACTATAGAATACTTACAGTAAATAAGGAGTTGAGTCCCCACACAACGTCCTTGAGTCTCCGTGTGGGCGCCCAGCCATGCTCGTCAATGGAGGTTTGCCGCAGCAGGGAGAGGCAGATGTCCCCATCAACATTGATGTTGGGGTGCCACAACTGAGTCATACATTTTACTTTTGGAGGCTGAAATTTTTAATATTTTAATTTTGTGAAACATTATGCTATTGTCCCACAATGTGATCCAGTATTCCAGTTATAAATGGCTAATGAAAGTAAATCTTGTAAATGTAAAGATACTGATTTAATAAATTAAAAAAAAAAAAAAAAAAAAAAATAGTTCAATAGTGAAAATGATAAAAATTAATTTTGTGTTCTCAGTTTTGTTAACTATCTGTTGTATTTATAGATATATTCCGAGGAGACAAATGCACACAATGATCCTATAGGGCTATATTGACATCTAGTACACCGAAGACTAATAATAGAGATGAGATTAGTTTTGAGCATTTGAATCTTGAGTAATAAGCAATAACAGGTAAATAGAGGAAAAATAAGAAGACTCACTGCCATATTATAGTCATCAGTAACAAAAACACTGAATTTGAATTTGCCCCCCTGCCAAAAACCTTCGTCGGGGGCCACCGTCAATATGAACTCGCTGAGCACGTTAGGGTCGTCAAAGTCCACGGAACACGTTCCAGGAAGGTTCTCCTCCATCTCCTGAACCTCCTTCACTAGCAGTTTATCCCTAACCGATATCCTTTTGCTCTTGTCCACTGTTATTCCATTCGTAGGCTCCGTATACTCTTTTTTTAACTTTCTATTAAGCGTAATCATTGCTATAGCTAATGTGACTTATTAATAATTTAATGCATGGAAACTAAGCACATATCAATGGTGTCCAATTGATTATTTACTAGGCTTTATGTTAATAAAAAAATACTATTTGCTATTGAATACCGCAATACAGCGACGTTTTTTTATGACAAACGTCAAAACAAGTCATAAACTGTAGACTGCAATAGGGCAGCACCGTGTATTGATACTTGATACCGAATTTATCGCCATTTGCACGCCGCGTTTTATTGACTATGGTTTGAAGTATGACACATCAAAGTTGTAAAACATTGACTCAAATAGCGCGATGAGATGTCATGTCATTACTGTCAATTTCAGCTGAAGGTGTCGTGAAGTTTGTTATTTAGCCAATTTTATTGTAAGCTTTAATTTTCTTTACATACTATTTGTTATTCAAGTGTAACTAAACATATAATGGCAGAAATAGCTTGGCCTTGGCAGTACAACTTCCCTCCCTTTTTTACGTAAGTAAATTCATTGTTTTGTACGCGGACAAGTAATCAACTACTTTCCTGTTACTATGTCGATTTTGGGGAAAACTTGGAAGTATATCAACGAGGGAAATGCGCATATTGTTATTGGGGTTCAAGTGGAAAACAAACGTTCTGACTACGTGCTCCGTCTCATCAAGGAAGATGGTGGAACCGTAAATATGAATGTAATTCACAAATCGGTGAACTTTGTCAACCTTATTATGAATCCGTTACTATCTAACGCCTCAGATTGTGAATTAGAAGTAATGGAAATACCTAAGGAGGAAACTAAAGTTCTAATAAGAGATTTGGCGAAATTCCGTCCAAGAGAAAGGATGATAAAATCACACATAAGCTCTTATGCTATTAGGACTAGAAACTTATCAACTTTTAACCCAGCAGCGGTTAGTTATTGTATAGAAATAAAACCAAAAGATGGATTCATGTCATCATGTTTTAAAAAATACAAAAAATGCTATTATTGTCTGAAACAGAATTTAAAACTACAAGAAAACGAGATTTCTGAATCAAGCAACTACTGTCCACTTGATTTGTTTTCTGGTAACAAGGACAGAATGAGATCTGCACTTTTTCACTTGACCAGAAACCCACAAAATAATTTCAAAGTGTTTAAAGATAGTGAAATAATTTTTAATGCGTCTAACAAACACCAATTCGATGTAATCATAAACAGTATGAATATCTTTAAATCAAGCAATGCATTCTTTGACTTTATTATTGAAACTTTACTCCATAAAAGTGGTGTTACTAAAATTGATTACCATTCAGAGAATATTAACATAACTAAAGAGAGTAAAACTTGTGATAATACTTCTAACTTACATAAGCAAACAATATTACACGAGTTACTACAGTTACAAAAGCTGTCAGAGGGATTGAGCATATCAACAAAAGACTTAAAATTAGACTCAACGGACTATGTATCAGCATTACTAGAAAAAATCAACCCACAAGCAAATCTCTACTGCAATAGTGATAGACAAACATTTCTTGAAGAATTAGAACCTTTGCAGAAAGCCCTCATATCTGCAATAGCTAAAGATTGCTCTATAATGATAACTTTTACATGCTACTATGAAGCAGAATATGAAAATTATATAGAAGTTGGTGAAAATAAAATACCATTTGTGGTATCTGTGACAGATTTAGAACCGAAACTACCAAAGTCTTTGGTCAAGAGGCAGGAGACAGAGAAAAAACTGATTGAGTTATATGAAGAATGGTTAAAGAAGGAAGGAGTAAGTATCAGAAGATTGAAGAATCAGTTTTACAATTTGAAGACATACTTTATTTGATAAACTAGGTACACTATATTCATCCACATTCCAAGTAGTTTTTAAGTATCAGCATACTAAGGAATCTTGCTTCATCTTAAGTTTTTAAATAAATGCATTGAACAAATTATAATAAATAACAAATAAATAAAAAAATAAAAAACCCTTTTAATTTCTGGTATGACATGATTTGGATGATACATAAAATTAACTTGAATTGCACTAACTTACTTTAGTGAACAAATTATAATATGTATTTGATATTGTTTTGTTCTAATACTTAATGTATTACGTTAATTACCTTCCAGAATCCAACCACACTCAGAAACCCGCAATAAACAGCTAGAAGCATGGCAGCAACTCATTGCAGACTACCTCAAAGCCACCAAACAGTCCACCATAGACGTCCGAGAGGCCCAAAACAGTCCGCTCTTCAACAACCAAACGATCAACCGGAAACTATCACAGGAATCTGTTTTAGTAATTTTAGAATACATGGCCAAGATGGGTCAAGCGTCTCCGTTGGATAAGAGTAAGAATGTCTGGGAGGTGTACTGGCACTCGCTGGACGAATGGGGCAACATGATGTATGGCTGGGCGAGTAATAACGGGATGAATAACTCGGTGTGCACACTGTTTGAGTTGCGGGAAGGAGAGAATACTATTGATGAAGGTTAGTTTTAATCTTAATCCAATGATTAACCATGTTGACTGATTTCTATGTTATTTTAAGCAACTGTTTGACCTTGGAGATCTGTCTATTAAGCCCTTATTTAGTTCTGAATTGTATGTCTCACAATTCAATATGCCGCTTGGCAATGGCCTCCTTCGCTTTTTCCATTATAATCTGTTGTGGGCCACCTGTCTTCAGTTCAGGCCCACTGTAAGTATTCAACCTCCAATTTTTGGAGGTATTTTCTAATCTTGAAAATATGATTATTTCTTATCTATTTGCATATATTGCAGGTCAGGAAAATTTTATAAAGTATTTTAAAACTTGGTACAGTGAATTCCTCATGCCTACTACAGTTGCATTATGTGTCATTGTTACAAGGTTCAAAGTGGGGTCATTTAATTTGTTTGAATGTATATCTCATTGCTATGAAAATGCGGAAAAGTTATTAAACTTCAACTCAAATAAGGATGATGACTGGCAGTCAAATCAGCATCAATTATGAAACGTCAAAAACGTTCGTTTAGTATGAAGTTTGCAAAGAAATGATTTTTTTTTTTTTTTTTTGAAAGAAATAGGAACATGCGGCGTCACGGTTTTCTGTTGTCAAGCAGCGTGAATTCGTTGATTTTATATATTTCCTGGTCTTTATTTATAAGTAAAAAATAACCTAAATTAAATGTAAAAACCCATTTCAGAGTTCCACCAGCTCGACATGGCCATCCTGGTGAAGGCGTTGAAGACCCTGGAGGCGAAGGGCAAGTGCGAACTGATAGAGTTTGATGACAACCAGGGCGTCAAGTTCTTCTAGCACCGTGTGGAAACAATACGGTATTTGACCTATAGTTGCATCAGCAACTTTTCATGAATAAAGTTGTTGATTTGTCTAACAACCTGGTCTTATGTAGGCTAGCAAAGGCTCTATTAATCTCCTAAGGCCCATCCTATTCACTTAAAGGAATCTAAATTATCTTCGATGGGAACAAAGTTGCATTTGCTTTGTCTCAGTCGTTTTTTGAAATAAATAAATTCAACTCTATTTCCTACACTTAGTGATACAAATTTCAATGACATTTTGTATTGTATGGTGGGCTTTGGGAGGTTAAGCTGTATCAATGACGGCTCGTGATATGGCCACTATATGGATTTCTATAGTGGCAATTGTACTAATGATATGTCAAATTTTGCTATTAGAAATCGACTGATGAATTTGGTTTGTAAAATATGGTATATCATCAATTATTTAAACTTTGCTGACCGGATCCCGAGTCTATATGTAGCCTACATTATATCTTACACAATTTATGACGGTCATGGGTGCAAAGTACTTTGCAATATTTACATACATACCTACATAGATTCACGCCTTTATTTATTCCCAAAAGGAAACGACATGAAACTTATGCAAGATTTAACTGTGATATAATAAGCTCCACGGCCAATCTTAATTTTGTAATTTAAGCAATACCTAACACTTATATTACAAAATTAATTTAATATGGGGTGGCGCATCGTTACTGATGATTTCTCAATATAATTTGAGACGTTGGTGCCGTTAAGAAGCCTAAGTCTTCTGGTAGATGTTGCTACACGCCTCCCTTAGGCGTTGTAAGAAGGAACTGATTGAAAGATTTAATGGCCGAGACAGGTTGTTCCAATAGCTCAGTTGGTTAGTAGCATTACATTTTTCAATTTATTCCTTTAATTTGAAATTCGTAGCCAATATTGTTGGTGAAGGTGCGTGACCATGTGAGCGCACTATTGACTTAATTATAAGATACTAGCTTCCGCCCGCGACTTCGTCTGCGTGGACCCGGCATAAAAACTATCCTATATCCAGGCTATAAAACTATCTTCGTGCAGAATTTCATCCAAACCGGCTGAGCCAATTAAGCCTGATTGAGTAACAAACATCCAGACATCTAGACATCCAAACTTTCGCATTTATAATATTAGTAAGAGTAAGATTGCCGCAGGTGGTTGGGCTTCTATCTCATTTATCAATCCGCCTTTGATTCAAAGTTGTCAACTTTGGAGTTTACCACAGACCTACATTCCATTGCGAGGACTCTATGCAGAACTTTTTCATATGCCGCTTCAGCACATCTTTGTACAGTCGAGTTCTCCAATATCTTCACAGACAAACTTTCAGAAATATATATACAGAGACTTTATTGTTACTGACATAAGACACATGTATACATATTGGAGAAGTTTCTGCTTGCCCACAGTGATATAATCCTGCCACGAAGTGCCTGTCATATATATTGCTCACATTAACTGGCTCATTATAAAGTCCATGTTTATGACTGTTACAAACCCACAACCCATAAATGGTGTAACTTATAAAAAACTGTTTTCGAAGTGGTTGAGAATCGGTTCCGAAAGTGCGTTTTGGAAACGCTAACGTAATGTTTTAAGTATATGTACGAATGCATTTGTTAAGTTGAACTTTTATGATGTTAGAATATATTGTCTGATATTTTATATAAGTACTCGTGTTTAATTTTAATAACTTGTAAATTCAACACCCAATAATTAAATTAAACCAGATGTAACTTTCCTTTATGACGGGGGTTGCATAAACTGCGCTTGACAACGGTCAATATTTAAACGTTAAATATGGCTCTGGCAGTCATGCCATAGAGAAACTTCCCATACAATCACATATTGACGGACATAAATTAAGATTACCACCAATTTTACAAAAAAAACCGACCATAAGTATGGAATAGGCGAACAATGCAAGACAAGATGCCGCTTTGACAGTAGTCATATTACACCCTTATCACGAAACAAATTATTTAGTTAAATATTTTTGTTTCGTGTTATTTTTACCCCGATCATTTTATAAACGATATGATACAGCGCCATCTCTCTCGCTAGTCCGAAACTACCTGATGTGGTTCGAATGGAATGGAGCGGGCGCATAGCTCGCCCATTAGAGTGGTGCCAAGACTGTGAAACAATTCTATAACTCGATACAGAGAGGGCGCTAGTCTTAGCGGGAATATAAGGGCCGGCGATCACTGAGGGCGTGGCACGGCATGGCACGGCAGGTTGTACTGCGGCATCCCGTGGCGTTCCGTGGCATGCCGTGGCATCCCGTGGCATGCCAGTGCGTCTTCTCCCTCCCTCCCGTCGGTGCGCGGGGGCAAGGGAGGGAGAAGACGCACTGGCATGCCACGGGATGCCACGGCATGCCACGGAACGCCGCGGGATGCCGCAGTACAACCTGCCGTGCCATGCCGTGCCACGCCCTCAGTGAGCGCCGGCCCTAAGGAAAAAATTACAGCTTCCGTCACTGTCCTCGTAGCTCAGTTGGTAGAGCAGTCTAGCGTTAATAGAAAGCAGCAGGTTCGAATCCTGTCGGGGGCTACAGACGAAGATGGTTTATTTTTCCATTATATTATTTATCTGTATCATATCGTTTGTAGTCATATTATTTGTATCTCATGCATTTTGCGTTCAGCACAAGCCGAAGACACTCCCATTTTGACAAGAAAATTAGACAAAATAAAACAGTGCATTTTGGAAATAATTTATTTCATTCAATAATTTACAGTGTAAAAATTGTACAATTTCGAAATGGTCTTATCTAAGCATAAGACTGCCGATATGGTAAACTTCAGCGTGTTTGGAATGTATCAAACGTGGTCGATATGAACACAATTATTGAGGGTATTTCAATATTTTACAAAAGACTAAACTCAAAATTTTGGCGGCATAACTTATGTCGATACATTAAGGCTGAGTGCACCTTCGGATTACAGACCAATCAACGTTAAATACGAGTATGACGTCGGCAGCTGTCATCCCATACAAACTTGACCAACTTTTTATACATCCACATTTCAACGAACATCGCTTACGAATACAGACGGTTTGATGGAACCCACCCTAAGTGTCATTACAATGTTCAATGATGTAATATAAAAAAAACTGGCTGTGACAGACGGACAGCCTCCGAGTGATCGCATAAGTGTTCCGTTGGACCAATTTTGGTACGGAACACTAAAAAGACGTTATAAGCACTCCAAAAGTGGCACACTAAAACTCAGCCAATTGTATGACCGTCGCCTCAATGTCGCGTCGTCAATGGACGTCTCAGCGTCAGATTTGGTGGCCATTTTTAAACACGGAATTCCATATAGACAACGTATTTACCTCTTTTTTATATGACATCATTTGATAATGTTCAATATCAATCGCTAGAATAAGATCAAATTTAACGCAGCATTTAAAGTTGCCACCGACAAGCTCGACGGCGACGGCATGAGAAAGATCGCGAGTCAGTTAACTGGATATGGGAGAATATCATTCAAGCCGTGCTGGCTCCTTACTCTCTCGTTGTAAAAATGGCCGACCACTGATTTTGTTGCGTTTAGTTACAGATAATCTCCGACAATAAAACATTCGAACATTTTCACATTTAATACTTCACCCGGTAATTCTTGCAATAGTTATTTACTTCCCAGTAACCTATTTCCTTTATTAGCAAATTTAATCTAACTACGCGACACTAACAAACGATCAGTCTTCAACCAAAATGTACCCATAACAACTATTGTACAAACAGCTGTAACCGTTTCACGAAGCTTCTATTTACAATTTACCAAGTCTAATGTGGCAACACTGGTCGATTGACCAATAATGACTGGCATTTTGACTCAAAATGCTAGTCATTATTGGTCAATCGCCTTTTTTTTATACAACGACGGTATAAACAAGCGTACGGCCCGCCTGATGGTAAACGGACACCGCAGCCTATAGGCGCATGCAACTACAAAGGAATAACATGGGCGTTGCAACCCTTGATATGTTTGAGGATTCGCCGTGTTGACAGCTGAAGGAACAAATTCCCTCGCTCTCAACACAACGCATCCTCGGGAGCTCTGGCGACCTTGCTCACTTGCAGGAACACAACACTACCACAGAGCAAGCAGTAGTGTTATTATGGCTGTGGTCTTCTGCAAGGCGGAGGTACTTCCCCAGTTGGGCTGCTCCACGTTCGAGCGGGATGACATTTCGCTGTGCCCTACCTCACCAGTGTCACTCACCTGTGTTGCCAGTTTAGTTGTAAAGTGCTTCTAAATGTAAATGAGACCTTCGTGAATAGGCCACTGGTACGATCTATGAACACATGCGATGGTTGAGATAATTTAATGTGGTTTATAAAGCTGTCATTGAAATTGGAATCTTCCACCTTAGACGGTAGAGTCGCTTTTCGAGTGTACTTTGATGCAATTCGGGCAACTCACAAAATCTCATGTATCAAAATGCTAAGCGGGTATACGTGGTACAGTCAGCGTCGTATAGTTAGTAGCAGCCAAGGTAGCCAAATATTTGAAGCGCTCATAGCCTAGCAGCGCCTGCGAGTCGGAAACGATAACTCAGGTTAAATTAAGCAAAGATGGCAGCGGTCAGTCTGGATGGGTGACCGCCTGATGTTTGAGTTGTTAATATAAATGAGCGCTTTCGTGCTTTGGAAGGCACGCTAAGCAGTTCATCCCGGCTGCTGTCTATGACAGTAGTCGTTAAGCCTTGGGGCGGCTTAAGAACTTCTAACAGTCGAGTTCACACTCACTTGACAAAGGGGGGACAACTGTCACTCGCGTCCGCAGGAGCTACCCACCACAACCCTGCACGTGTCCCCTGGGTGGTACTAAAGAGTGACAAACTTTAAAGGCCTAAAATAATGTATGCTATACGATTAAATAAATAAACTAACTATATGACGCTGATTGTACAGCAGACGTTAAATATACAGTTTACGCTTTTGCTCCTTACCCCATTGATGTAACTCACGTAAGCTGTAAAATGTATATCTATTTTTGACATTGACTGTACATACAATATTTATAACAAGTGCTCACAATTCGTACCACAACTGTACGGTAAAACAACAAAACCTTAATAAATAAGTGGCCAAATAATTATATAAATATCCAATTAAATATAATAAAAGTATGCCCTTACACATTGTACTGTCTAATATAAATATTAGCTTATTTCATAATTCTGTCGTCTTAAACAACGAATACTGTTTCACTAAAGAGTCGTTTTTGGCCAATAATGTAATATAAAAAAGAGGTAGATAGGTTATAAGCCCTCCAAAAGTGGCACACTAAAACTCAGTCAATTGTATGACCTTGCTTTGTTGTCGCGTCGTCAATGGTACGCATGAACGTGTCTCAGCTGTCAGATTTGGTGGCCATTTTTAAACACTGAATTTCATATAGACAACGTATAGATCTACCCCTTTTTTATATGACATAACATCATATCATCATATTTTTTATATGATATTTTTTATATGATTATGTTTTTGGCTGACAACGACAAAATTATATGTTCCTAATCGTGTTTTCCATTTTATAATAATTGAATGGTCCTAGATTAGGTATTCCAGGAAAGAATAGCCAAGAAACCATGCCCGACTGTCTATAAATATTTAGAAAACACATGTTATAAAATACTCACACGTATAATAATTAAATAAAACACCACTGTAAAAACCCTACTCTTAATACAAACGGTTAAATATCGTTAAAACTACACATCACAGATACTTTACATTACAACAGGCCTTAACTAAGAATGTTTGGAATGATTAATTTACATGCGTTTAAAATATGAAACACATGGGTAAAACTACCCACGTATTCCCCAAATATCTACGCCTACCTACGAGGTACTTATCGTGTAACATAATTTGCGACTGAATTGGTACTTACCTAACCACCAGTGGCCCGCTACACGAAGCTACAAATTACAATTTTATAAGTCTTAAGTTAGCTGGTAAAGGTCGCGGGAGTCCGCTGTATGCGGGTGGCGCAGGACCGGTCATTTTGGCACTCTTTGGGGGAGGCCTATGTCCAGCAGGAGACAGTCTTTCAGCTGATATGACGGTGAAGCTGGCAACACTGAGAGGCGCTTGACCAATTACAACTAGCCATTGGACCGGTGTTGCCAAGTTAGACTAGGAAAACTGTGTAGCTTGGTGTTACGGTCACTATGGTAAATACTGTCTTACCCCCCGTTCCCACTATGTCATCTGTCGAGATGATTTTTATCGTGTGTCGTAGTGGCAGAACATCTTGTATGAAGCTGTTCACACTTGTCGGACACCAATATGTATGAGGCGACGACACCCGATAAAAAATCGTCCCGACAGACGCCATAGTGGGAACGGGGGGTAAGCCTGTTCGGTAATTAAGTTTGTCGGTATTTAGTTAGTCACAATAGTATTTTCTTTGTCTTCTACTATTGGTTACCACTTATCGATAAAATTGACTAATATCGAAGTTCGAGCAATTTTACTTATAACAAAGATAACTCGAAAAACATGGTAAGTTTAGCATTTACATACAAAACACTGGATATCTACTTAGGTAATGGAGTGTTTTGTGTTGTGTTGTATAGTCTCGCTTGCCTAAACTGTCAGAACAGTGTACAACAAATCTGGCAACCCTCAACGATCTGCGACATTCTTTGTATTACCGACATCGCCCTAGATACTAATGTGCTGCTTTTCGCTTCCAACATTTCTCAGGCCAGGTACTCACAATAGTCCTTCACCAAACTGGCAACACTTACAAATGCTCACTGCACTCTAACGCCGCATTGCAATACCCGTTCCCCACTCGTTCCCCATTCGCGACATTGTTGGCAACACCGTTGGCAACCCCGTTGGTCTTCTCCGCGCAGACGACGAGATCCACTGATGGCACAATGGCGTTGGTCTTGCCGCCTGGCGGCCGGTAGAACCACCACGCTAGGAAGAAAAACAGGAGGGAACAGAGCTTGCCTACTAGCGCTAATGCCAGCATGTACCTGAAAAAAAGGAAGCTGATAAGTTGTTGGCATTTCGGGTGATTATCAGAGACAATTAGTGATACACTTAGTCAACTGGGGACATGTTATGGAAGTACAATAGGGGTGTAGACTCGAAAATTATTATTACTCCAAAAGAAAGAAGGCAAAAAAATATGCATAGTGACGAAAATCCCATTCGGATATCTCAAAGAATTACGAAGCTACAACCGTTTTATTATTGCTTGTTAGAGAGAGAAAACGCAAACAGTGTGGGACGTCACATTACAGGATGCTGCCGGGGGGCGGCGTCGACGGCGGCGCCGACCACGACGGGGCGCGGCACGTTGCCGTCTTCTACTGACGTCACAATCTTCCAGCGTCATCGCGTTTCATATGAAGTTGCGTTTTGCGAAAAAGGGACAGAACATACCCCTTCTTAAAACTTTGGACACTTATAACTTCGTGATTAACGGCCGTATTCATAAACGTCCTACAAGCCTGTTTTAACTAAAATGGCGTTAAAATTCGTTTGTCCTTATCTGTCACGTTGACATTTGTGTTCGTCAGAAAGGGACAGAACACATTTTATTTAACGGAGGCATTTTAAGTTTTATGAATAAGGGGGTAAGTATTTAACCTTTTGCGTTGATTTTTTCTCCATTTGACTAAGTAGGTACATTTTTAATCCTTTTTCGAGAAATTATGACATTATTGATTATTTTATTTAGTGTCTACACCCCTATTCTTTACAATTTACAGCCTTTATTACATAACTGGCAATATTGAGGCCCCAGACCAGGTACCTATAATACTCAGGCTATGGTAATAATAATACGTGCGAGTGAGGTAGCATACCTTCACGATAAGTGTAACAGAAAGGGAAATATCATTCGTTAGTTCCACGTTTTTTCATTTGCCGCAACTGATTTGGTACGAGGTTTTGGCAAATACACTATCACCCTGATCACCCGTCCAAATTAAGTAGGTTGTTTATGGTAAGCCACCAGCATTTTAAGACCGGTTCTTAATTTAGCTGCATGCCTTTCCGTCCCTCGTTGTGGCATCACGTATTGCCTATCCTGAGTATTATACGAGTAGGTCCATGCCCTAGACTTGTCAGTCTATCAGTTGCGAGTGTAATTTGTCGTAAAGCAGGCCACAGCGGCCCAATTCACGAAGTTGCTTCATCATCCTCCTAGCGTTATTCCCGGTTGTGCCCTCAAGGAGGCCGGGGTCCGCTTTGACACCTAATCCCAAGATTTGGCACAGGCACTATACTTGAAACCATAATTAGATTCCACAAAAATAACCTCAAAATTGCCATTAAAATTAAAAAGTAACCGACACTGGCAGACTTACACTCTTCCAAATGATGGACGTAGCTAGTTTTTACTTAAGTCCATCATTTGGAAGAGTGTGAGGCGGACTCGTTTTCCACACGGCTTAGCCCATCACTAAAACTTCACGCCGTTTCGCCACAATACTAGTTTCCCCGAACCGCACTACGAGCGTCGCGCGCGCCGGCCGGGTCGCAAGTTCGAGCCAGACAACCTTAGAGCACGGTCACGTCACTCGTCCTTAAGCCGGCTACTCACACACCTGCCGCAGGGGCAATACCGGTCGCACGGCGGTCGGAGCAATTTCGGCTGTTCTCTACACACAAGCCTGCCGTTCAGTGTGTAAGTGATAGTCCCGCTGAACGCACGTCGATGAGAATGGCTCCAGTATTGTCGAAACACCAAAGGATTGCTATTGTCTCGGCACTTTCTGTGGTGCTACCGAAAAAAAAAGAAGAATGGGTGAAGAATTGGTTGCAGAACATTAATTGGAAAGTTGGATTTGGCATGTCTCTGTTAAAATATTATTAGTTTTTTTTATTCCACATGTGGGGCCGGTCTTTGTACACGTCTATTACCCGTGTCCGTTCGCTCTTTATTATCCATTGTGACACGTGCACTCCGCTCGGTTGTCGCCAATGAAATGAACTGACTGGAATTAGTGGAATTGCCCCAATCGTACTACACATGCGGCAACCTAGCAGAGCGGTAGATACAACCTAGGGAGCTAGGCAGGTCTTGCGCCCCTGCCGCCCTGCCGCAGGCCCAATCTAAAAATTGCTCCTGCTTGCCTATACACATCACAATTAAGGAGGCAATTAAGGGTCCAATTCCAACATTGCCCCTGCGGCAGGTGTGTGAGTAGCCGGCTTTAGGTCCGCCGCTCTCGCGACATTCCGCGTAAACACCGCGAGTACTATTATCGTGTTATATAAGGTTTTACCATGTGCCGTTATAATAAATGAATGTGAACTATATTAGTGGGTTTCAATCTTGATTACACCAGTCGAAACCCACATTTGGTGACCCCGTGAATAGTGAATAAAAACATTACGCAAGTTATAAGTGAACTTAATTGTTTTGTGTTGTGTGGAAACGATCACCGTTATTCTCATCACCGAAACATTATAATATTCCGTGCCGAAACACAAAGTGGCCTGTCGTTACACAAATCATTGTCCGTGTTTCTGAAAATGCCTACCATGCACGGTGTACTCACTGGTGGAAAGGACGCCGAGGCCGCAGCTGCTGCCGCCGCCGCTGCTGCTGCCGCCGGCCCAAGCAATCAACCTAGCCCCGACGCCTCCGGGAATTACCCCGCCCCGCCAACGCCACCGCTGCCGCCGCCGCTGCAGTCGCCGCCGCCACCACCGCCACGGGCGGTGCCGCTCGACTCTGCCCAGACGCCAACCAGACGCCGATGCCGCTGCATGGACAGTTGATGGGTTATGAGGTAAGCCGTGTAGGCATTCGAGTTCCGCCTTTTTACCCCGACAACCCCGCTGTATGGTTCGGTATCATAGAGGGCCAGTTTCATGTAAATAACATTACTAGAGAACTGACAAAGTTTTACCACGCTATTTCACAATTAGACCCAAAAACAGCGGCGGAGGCGGAATAAATTATCACGTGCCAACTAAAACACGTTCTTATATCGCGTTTCTCGGAATCGTGCGAAGAAAAAATACACCGCCTCTTAGAAAAAGAGGAAATTGGGAGCCGAAGGCCTTCCTCATTTTTACGACACCTAAGGATGTTAGCTAAAGGGGCAGGTCCCGACCAGATGATAAAAACAATATGGATAGGTAGACTACCTACACATATTCAAGGCAATCTAATATCTCAGTCTCCTAGCATAGCACAACCATCATCTGGTACAGCAAGTCCACCTGCCTACACAATGTAATTATTTTGCGAGTACGAGATTCAACAACGCAAATCCTACAAGCGCTGGAAATACAGCCCCCACAGCAGACTACCCGTATTCAGGTGTAAACCATATAGCTGCGACATACAATCAGAGTTCCTCGAGTGCTTTCCCACTAAACCACAACCAACCTTCTGACATGCAAAATATGCAGATGCAAATCAACGAACTTACACGAATGGTCGCAGCACTCACCCGAACACAAGAAAATTATAATCGACCATACCCTCGCAACAGAAGCAGATCTAGATCCCGCACTCGCTACGCTAGCAACAACCTCTGTTGGTACCATACTAATTTTGGTGCCAATGCACGCAGGTGCGAACAACCGTGTACATTCATTAAGGAAAACCAGCAGTAGGGTTTTTAGAGGCGGTAAGCAACCCTACCAGCATTCCTAAAACATATCCTAACCGCCTTTATATCATGGACCGGGCAAGCAAAAAAGACTACCTTATAGACACAGGCTCAGATGTTTGCGTCTACCCTTATAAATTACTTAAACGGCGACGCCCTCCATCAACATACGTACTCAATGCCGCCAATTTAACACCAATAAGAACATATGGAGAAATTGAAGTCAACCTTAACATCGGACTTCGGCGCGACTTCACTTGGTCGTTCATTATTGCAGATGTCAGCAGGCCTATCATCGGTGCTGACCTCCTCACTCATTACGGCCTCCTTGTCGACCTCAAGAATAGACGCTTAATAGAACCTACAACCGGTATAGGTACTCCAGCAAGGCCTGTTATTATTGATGACTGCCCATCCATAAAGGTCATCGCAGGTACAACAGTTTACCATCAGCTCTTAGCTAAATTCCCATCCCTTACCAAACCAACGGGCAACATAGACAACTTCAAACATAACATCCAGCACCACATCAAAACCACTCCAGGACGGCGGCAAGGCGTCTTCCTCCTGAGAAGTTAGAAGCTGCTAAAAAGAAGTTCGACGAACTGCTCCAGGAAGGCATCATAAGACCCAGTGACAGTCCCTGGGCCTCCCCATTGCACATGAACAAGAAGTCAGGAGGGTGGCGCGCTTGTGGTGACTACAGGGGACTCAATGCCCGCACCCTACCTGACCGTTATCCTTTCCGCCACATTGAAGACTTCGGTATGTCTCTCCAAGGTTCCACTATCTTCAGTAAAGTAGACTTGGTCAATGCATTCTACCACCTGCCCGTACACGAAGAAGACATCCAGAAGACAGCAGTGATAACACCATTCGGCCTCTTCGAGTTCCTTAAAATGCCTTTTGGTCTCCGAAACGCCGCCCAAACTTTCCAGCGCTTTATAGACGAGATCACCAGAGACCTACCATTCGCCTTTCCGTACCTTGACGACATATTAGTAGCCTCTACGGATGAATCCCAACACCTGGAACATCTCAAGGCCCTTTTCCAGAAGCTCGAGAAATACGGAGTCATCATAAATACCTCGAAGTGTTTATTTGGCCAAAATGAGATTGACTTTTTGGGATACAAGGTATCAGCTTCCAGCGTAGAACCTCCATCATCAATGATCGAAGCCATCCAACAATACCCAAAGCCACCAACAGTCAAAGCACTCCGCAGATTTTTAGGCGTTCTCAACTTCTACCGGCGTTTCATCGAAAATGCCGCTGATATTCAAGCGCCGCTCAATAATCTGCTAAAAGATGGCGTCAAAGGCAACGAGCCCGTACATTGGTCTCCCGAAGCTGATGTTGCATTCGAATCGTGCAGACAGAGCCTCGCCCTCGCCACTAGGCTGACACATCCAAAACAAAACGCTGAGCTGTCACTGTACACGGATGCATCAGACACAGCAATGGGGGCTGCCCTCCATCAGAAAGGAGACAACGGCTGGGAGCCGATCGCATTTTTCTCTAGAAAATTGACTTCAGCTCAATCCAAGTATAGCGCTTACGATAAAGAACTGCTTGCTGTTTGCCAGGCCATTCATCACTTTAGACACTGGTTAGAAGGAAGACACTTCACCGTTTTTACTGACCACCGGCCGCTAACATTTGCGTTCCAACAAAAGCCTGAAAAGTGCAGTTCCGCCACTTAGAATTTATCAGCCAATTTACAACAGACATCAAACACATCAGTGGCAATGAAAACATAGTCGCTGACGCCTTGTCAAGAGTCGAGGGCATCAGTCAACCAATTGGATTTCAAGAACTCGCCACTGCCCAAGCTTCTGACGCAGAGCTGCAACAGCTTCTTAATAACAACCAAACGAGCTTACAATTAAAAAAAATTGTTTTACCGAATACAAATACCCCCATTTTTTGCGATACTTCAACTCCTGCAGCCAAACCGTTCATTCCAGCAGTACTTCGACGACAAGTGTTCGATTCACTGCACAACCTAGCGCATCCTGGCGTTAAAGTGACAATTAAACTAGTCTCAGACAGATATACATGGCCCGGAATCAGAAAAGACTGCGCCTCTTGGTCACGTTCGTGCCTTGCATGCCAAGCATCAAAGACCAGTCGCCATATCACCACTGCACCTGGATCTTTCGCACCCCCCAACACCAGGTTCGAACACATACACGTCGATTTAGTGGGACCTCTGCCATATTCTCGAGACTACAGATACCTGCTCACAGTGGTGGATAGATTTTCCAGACTTCCAGAAGCTTATCCACTAAAGAACATAGAAGCTGAAACCGTAGCACAAAAGTTGTTTTCCGGATGGATATGTCGCTATGGCATACCACTTCGGATAACCACAGACCAAGGCAGACAATTCCAATCAGAACTGTTTTCATCCCTATCTCGAATATGTGGTTTCCAGCATATATACACACCACTCCGTATCACCCAAATGCAAATGGTTTAGTCGAACGCCTTCATTGGCAGCTTAAAGCAGCTCTGAGGTGCCACTACAACACTTCGTGGACAGATGATTTACCAGTGGTGATGGTGGGCCTCCGAGCATCCTACAAAGAAGATATAGACGCCACGCCTGCCGAAATGGTTTTCGATCAGAATATCAGACTGCCTGGAGAATTTATATCACCTGCACCATCTACAGTTCAATCTCGGTCAACATTTGCATCTTCACTCAAAGCAGCATTCCATCGTTTAGCACCAGTCAACACATAATCTCATGCCAAAACATCAATATTCGTTCACAAGGAGCTAGCCTCAGCAACACACGTATATGTCAGAAGATTCAATAAGACAGGTATGCAAAATCCGTATGAAGGACCTTTTAGGATTTCCGACAGACAAGATAAGACTCTTACCATCATTGTTAACGGTTTACCACGCGTAGTATCAGTCAATAATGTAAAACCAGCTTTTATAGATCTGGATGACACTACTCCGACTTGTACCCCTGTCCGGCCTGTTCCTGTACCTATACCACATGAAAAGCCAGCAGTAGCAGCCCACCCAGCACCTGCACTCAGGACGAAATCACGGCAAAGCCCTGCTACGACTAGAACAGGAAGAAAAGTCAGATTCCCTGATAAGCTAAATCTTTAAATATGATACCGAACGACTTCTTTCTTCTTCTTTTCTCTGGGGAGGGAGAGGGAGTACTGAGGCGGACTCGTTTTCCACACGGCTTAGCCCATCACT
This sequence comes from Epinotia ramella, assembly GCA_947578815.1. Taxonomy (NCBI): domain Eukaryota; kingdom Metazoa; phylum Arthropoda; class Insecta; order Lepidoptera; family Tortricidae; genus Epinotia; species Epinotia ramella. Next base: position 2,124,606 of record OX388203.1, read on the forward strand.
AAAACTTCACGCCGTTTCGCCACAACACTAGTTTCCCCGAACCGCACTACGAGCGTCGCGCGCGCCGGCCGGGTCACCAGTTCGAGCCAGACAACCTTAGAGCACGGTCACGTCACTCGTCCTTAGGTCCGCCGCTCTCGCGACATTCCGCGTAAACACCGCGAGTACTATTATCGTGTTATATCTAAGGTTTTACCATGTGCCGTTATAATAAATGAACGTGAACTATATTAGTGGGTTTCAATCTTGATTACACCAGTCGAAACCCACAAGTGTAAGTCTGCCAGTGTCGGTTACTTTTTAATTTTAATGGCAATTTTGAGGTTATTTTTGTGGAATCTAATTATGGTTTCAAGTATGGCAGTCGCTTTTGTGACAACTACAAAAGCGACTGCCATCTGACCTTCCAACCCAGAGGGAGAAATAGACCTTATTGGGTACCGGTTCCCTCACGATGTTTTCTTTCACCGAAAAGCAACGGTAGCAATTCCGTAGGTACATAAGTTCCGAAAAACTCATTGGTACGAGCCGGGATTCGAAACCACGACCGCCGCTTGACAGCCGCGTGAACCGCTAGGCTACCGTAGCTTCTTACGAAGATAATTACATTATCTTACAATTTTACCTAAACTAAACTAGCAACATTGACGCGCGAAATTCCCCGTTTCCTAGAAAAAACTTGTATAAACTAGAATAATTTGAGAATACCTAATCGTTTTCCCAAAGTATCACGTAACAAACGAATTTTTCAAATTATTCGAGTTAATATACAAGTTTATTCTACGGAAGGGGCAATTTCGCGCAAATGGATAACCAATGTATGAAAGTGTTTTCATAAGTTTCTTAAAATATCACACCGTTAATCTGCGAATGTCAAAAAACGTTTTGTATGGTCGGTGAACCACCTTAAACGGCCATTTGACTAATTCTGGCTTCGAGAAACGGGCTACTGGTTTCCGTAGGTTTGGGCTCGTAGTTATTAGCCAACCTGCTCATGTTGTAGTTATCGTAAAGCAGGCACGCGCCGGAGCGGTCGCACGCGCGCGCCCACAGCGAGCACGACAGGTCGATGAGGAACCCGAACAGCAGCGGCGCCGGGATCGTGCCGAGCAGCCGGACTTTGATCCACTGGATGCCGAGCGCGAATGAGCGTTGGTCTTCGCGCACACATCTGTAAATGAGACATGAACAAATCACCGTCATCCTGGCGTTTGAGAGGGGTCTGGGGTCCACTTTGTCACCCAAGATTTAGCGTAAGCACTACCTAGTTTTACGAAAGTGACTGCCACCTGACCTTCCAGCCCAAAGGAAAAACTAGATCTTGTTCAGATACCGGTATCGGTATTCTCACGATGTTACCTTCACTGAAAAGTTTACCATCGTCTCAAATTAACAAATAAAACTGACAAAACCATATACTTAATAGCAAAACGGTGTTGAACCACATCGCTCGGTGTTATATATGGCATAAGTAATCATTTGACATTATCCGGTGTCATCGATCCTTTATTCTTGGTACATGTGATCAAAGCTGTGTTGTGTTTCTGGTGGTGAGTAACGTCAAAAGGGATTCCGAGGATGTGCTGTGTTCATTCGTCTGGGGTCACAACCACCGATACCATATAACCATGACCCAAGTAGTAACGATTGCAAACTTTTTTGAACGTCATATGTACCTCAGCGTGGCGGAGAGGGCAGGCATGGTGGCGATGAAGGTGAACAGCATCACGCAGAAGGAGAGGAACACAAACAGCCACAGGTACGGGCACGAGGAGCTGCAGATGCTGTTGATGGCCTCGTACGGCACCGACACGTTCGTCTCTGGGGAACAAAATATAATCATGAGAAAACAGGGTTTAACAAATAAATCAAATTAGAATACCTAACTAGTTCATCAGTAAGAAAGGGTATATTTAAGATTGTCAATTAGGGGCTCCAGAATAGATCAAGTATGTCAGCAGCTAGCAGCACAGGCAAGAGGTTCTAAGTGTCAAACTCCACTAATCATGTGTAATCATCAATTTCATTGGCGGATTTTTAAAGCTCCTGTCAAAAAGAGCTCTTGACACAGTGCTTTGCGCAGTTGGTGACGTAATGGATTCTGGAAACCCTCATTAACATGACGTCCGATCCTTCGTAGAGTAGCGCAGTGGCAGTACTTCCTTTGCCAATAAGTGCAGCATACTACTCCTGGCACACTATACTCGTACAGCAAGTTCCCATTCCCGACGCAAGCGCAGTCGCTATACAACTTTGCCACACCCCCGATTACTCCAGTACCACAGTCCGCGTGGCACGGCGTCTAGTATACGATGCTCTCGGCGTTTAAACGTGACAACGTCCTTCGTTCCGAAGTGCACACTTACCTGGCACATTATACAGCAAGCTCCCATTCCCGATGCAAGCGCAGTCGCTGTACAACTGCGCCGCGCCAGCCAGTACGCCGGAGCTGCAGCCCGCGTGGCACGGCGAGTAGTAGACGATGCCGTCCGCGCCGCAAACTGGCGCGAATGCGGAGCCCGAGCAGCCGCAGTTGCTGTTGCAGGTTGATGCTAGTCGGTCCGAGCTGGGAGAAGGGAAGTAACATCATTATTACGTTGCAAACAAATGCTAATGAACCTTTAATAAAGGTTTACAAATTACTTTGAGAGGTACAGACAGAGATCATCAACATATTGGATTGCATCATCCATCTTCTACCTGCAGAAGGAGTAAATGATGGAAGTTTCCAGGCGAATATGATGCAAATTACACAGATGTAATAAGTAGATATGTCGCAACACCCTAGTTCAGCCACTGAAATTATGTTTTTGAGTTGAAAGTTGACAAAAACATTCAGCGCATCTTGATGGTCTGCAAATGAATGCATGTCATTGACAAGTATGATTAACGATTCGTTCAATGTGAAAGCTTTCTTTCGCCGCCCCCTACAGGAGTTGTACCCCACAGTGACACCAGCAAACGGATAGTCTTCACACGTCAGCATGAAACTGAAGGTAAAGGCGGCTGCGACCAGGGTGGCGGCCCCGCATAGCTTGAAGAAGCCAGCTTAATATCAACTTACCCGGGGATACTCGGTGAGTTGTACCCCACAGTGACACCAGCGAACGGATAGTCGTCACACGTCAGCACGAAGCTGAAGGTAAAGGCGGCTGCGACCAGGGTGGCGGCCACGCATAGCTTGATGATGCCGGCACAGGCGAGCTGCCAGCGTTTGACCAGCCAGCCGCCGAGAAACGTGCCGCCTCCACCAGCGGGGACTGTTATGACTCCTGAAACAAGGATGGTGAAGTTAGAGAAGTGTAATTGCTAATTTATTTTTCCTGCTTCATACGATTCATACTTACGTATAAACCATCATCAATTACAGAGTAAGTCTATTACAGACTATATAAGCAGTGTCAAGAAAGGAGACAACGTTTTTCATGGCTGTGTAAGCCAATGCGGGAGCGTATAAATAAACAGGCTCAAAGGTATTTGGTCATGTCACTGTAACTGTTTGATAGGTCTGAGGCCATGGGCAATTACAATCTCCTGCAGTTTCGGGGAGAGTTAAGTAGTAGTAATATATTACTCCTACTTTACAGTAGCGTCTTCGCCGTTTAATGTCCAAAATCACAAACTCCCAAATCTATTATTGTTGACATCTCCGTATACTTAATCATATACAAACGGGCGATGATAAAGATGGCCTCTGATCCCAGGTTTGTGGTTTTGGTGTTTCCCAAGTGATCGGAACTATTCACGATTTACCACCCCCACGCGTCCAAATGGGTGGACGATTACGTTGACGTTGGTGTTCTAACGTTGTTGTATTGGATACTATAAGCAAAAGGAGCCGCACCAACTTTGTTTAAAAGCAACAGTTTTGACATTCATGGACCGTGTTGGACGGTATGTTCTAACGTTATTGTGTTGAATATCCAACGGGCCGCGCCAACTATCTTTGAACGTTACAGTTTTGACATTCATTGGATTTTGGTGCAGCGTTGCGCCAACTTAAGGTAGTCAGTCAAGATATGTGTAGAAAGAAAATAGTATTACGGCACAAAACTATAGTTGCTCTAGCGATGCGCGACTTTGAATAATACGACTAAGTAATCGAATAATTAGCGATTACTAATATCTATAATCGATTACGACATTAGTAATATACTAATGTTGATTATCGAATGACGACTACTAATTAAGTTAAGCTCGTAATGCCATGGCTCGACTAGTCGACTCCATTCAGTTAAACTACTTCAATTCGACTTGGGTCGAGTCGACTCTTGACTAATAATCGAATGATAATAAATTGAGTCGAATAAGTCGAATGATTATTAAAATCGACTACTTAATCGATTTAGTATTATTCAAAGTCGCGCATCGCTAGTTTGATCCTCCTTCGACTTGCCTGATCTGAGATAATATAGATTTGCAGCATTAACCATAACATATATCTATGAAAGGCAGGCTCTTCATAGATGTATGTTATGGTTAAGTCTCAAGCAGTTCTAGCAACTGTTCTGATATTTCTCCTGTCTCACCTAACAGCAGCGCGGCCTCGGACGCGCTGACCGCAAACTGGTTCTCGATGAGCTTGGGCAGAAACGCGGCGAAGCCGGAGATCAGCATACCCTCGCTGGCGCCCGCCAGGTTCAGGAACAGGAATGTGGGGTTCCGAAGTAATGCTGGAAATTAAAGTGTAATAAGTGAATTAGTCTGCAAGGCCGCAATGAGACTGAGTCAAGTCTACCAGTGTTAAAAATTATGAAAAGAACGCTGTTGAGATATCGCCGACGCTGTGTTGTGTGAGCGACCTGCATTTGTTTTTAACCGAATTGAGGATTGTTTTTAACTGAAATAGATAAAGGGTCAGCAACGAGTGAGGGTTTCTAACTACTCAGGGTTGGCAAACACCCATATAGCTACGGTGTCCTCTTACCATCGGGTTGTCCGTAAGCCTGTGTCGACCATCGTTCGTGATATAAAAAAAAACGATTACTCCGAAACGAACTGAATCTACGTAACCCATTCAGTATCAATCACGACACGTGCGTCAGAGTCAGACTATGGCTTAGCTCTACGCGTGTGTGGTGTCGTCGGATGGGTTCCTAATTTACCTGTGGCGGCGCGTGGGAGTTCGCGCATGGAGCTGAATGCGGCTGATTTGGAAGCAGAGTCGTGGGCCTCGGACACTTTCGAGTTGCGGATTTCATCGGCTCCTGAAAAGGATATGCAAGTTTTTTAAGGTAACAATCGAGCCATGCATGTCGGATGGATGTCTTATATCGAATGTAATGGTCATATTTTGCAATTTTGTTTTGTTACATTAACTTAGTGACATTTAGTTTGTTAACCTTTTATATATCATTTTAAATGATTATTGTGTAAGATTACTATTTTATTGTAAATTATCGTTTGACATGTAAAAGTGCCCTTGTGGCCTATTTGCAGAATAAATAATTGATTGATTGATTGATTGATGGTTGGTAGCGCGGATTTCTTTGGTCCCTGTAAGTTCTTGAGTGTGAGTAAATACCCGTTGTTCTATCTTCCACCTGCAGCCCTAACGCTTCCTTTCTTGACTGGCCTCTTCAGTGGTGTTATAGTCTTCCACCATGAGTACGTCTTCTGCCTTCTGCAGTTCATAACAAACCGATAACTACAAAGCCAAGTCGTACTTACGACGCGAAAGGATGTAAACGTTTGAACACTCAAAGTAGACATGTACAGGTAAATAGTGCAATGCGGCGCATATATAGCGTGACACTTTTAAGGTATTCGTAATGGGAGCTCTAGTCTTGAATGGATAATTTGCGAAGGAGGTTTAGTAATCAAGGTAACAATAGGTGGCAGATGCAATTTTGAAAGTGTTTGTTACTAGGCCTACTTTAACAAAGACTAGTTTGAGTTTGAAAATTGCATGTAAAAAGTCGGCGCATTCTACTTTTGACGGTGTACGTAAATACTGACAGCAACAAAGTTTATTCGTGAGGCGCTGTTTTGTCATTTATAAGGTAACTGCCAAAGTAGTCGGAAAATAAATAGCACTATAAATAATTCTGCCATATTATTACTATCAGCCATCGCATAATTCTGGTAGGTTTTAGACGCTTACATAATAGTATAATATCGGTAAGCTCTTACTACACTATTTTACAGGTACCCATGTCACTTACCCGGCAATTCATACGGGAATGCCAGCAATGGCACAGCCACTATGAGGCACAGCAGAGCTGACAGCAGGAAGCCGACCCACCACGCGCCGATCCACACAGAACTTACTGGAGTTATGCCGAGACTGGAAAATAAACAAAAAATCTAGTGTAGCGTAATCGTAGCTTTCACTGGGATTTACAATATAATCATAATCACTTTAACGCTTGAGCCACTGAACCGATATAAGTACTCTAGAAGAGACATAAGATAGTTTTTATCCCGGAAGTTGGAAAGGGGTGATTAATGCTGCTGAAGTCTAATAGCATACTTTCTATTACATTTTGAATTGGCGTAGCATCAATCCTTAAAGGCGATTAATTAACGACTATATGTATACCCGGACAACGTCGCGTGCAAAAGCTAGTCAACTAATGTAACCAACTCTCAACGCTCAATTACTCAACGCACACATCGCTTGAGCGGGTTCCGTGTAGATGCGATTTGCTCAGCAATCGACACGCAGATGCAGACAGTGGATGTTTGAGGTACACTCAGCGGCGTAATTATTGTACTAGTCAAATGAGAACGTTTCGACCGATTGCCGTGTGGACGTTCACTTTATTTCCGTTATAAATTGGTAGGTATATACTCGTAGTAGACGTAGGTATTGTAGATATGGCTCACTAATTTACCCCGTAAGTATAGCCCACCAGTCCTTAATCCTAGGTACTGATCTCTAAAAAGACGTGAACATAAGTACTCGCCGCGTATCATGGTTGGCCTTATTATGCGATAAGTGACAAGATAAGAGCGTCGTCTCGTTCTATCGAACGGTGTCAGCCAGTGACGGACGCTCTATGTTGTCACTTATCGTGAGATAAGGCCGACCATGATACGGGGTCAGATCTTTTACCGCGCGCGCGCGCTGTTATGTTATATAAGTTGTGGAATGAGTTGCCTTTGTCGCTGAGACAGTCGCGGTCTGTTCCGTCACTTAAGATGAATTTGAAGAAGTTGTGGCTTTCCAATGACTTGTGAATTGTTTGAATATAGTATTTATTTAATTATTGTATATTTGTGATATATATTAAGTAAATATATATGATAGTGGGTATTATATTTTATATTGTATATTTAAATATTATGTATTGGCATGTTTTATTTATCTAGAATTAATACCTATTAGGTTTTGTTTTTATTTTCTCTGTGTGTTTTTGTACACGGTATAAGTTTACCTATCTCGTCCTACCTACCTCCTCTCCAAAGGTTAGCTGGAAGAGATCCCATATAGGGATAAGTTCGTTAATATACATGTCACACCAATCAAAGTACCTTTGTACTTTGATTGGTGTGACAAGTATATAATTTAACCTGTTATTGTGTACAATAAAGTGCTTACATACATACATACATACTGATCCTTTCCTGGTACGATGCGTTCATCTTCATTCATCAAATCCTGATTGTGAAATATAATGTGGTGTCGTGAATGATCACAGATCTATGTATTATATAATATTAGAGTAACTACGTACGTACTATAGATAAGTCTAATGCCTATTTTCTAATGATGGGTTTTTGTCCTCATCATCACTGTGTTCACATCAGCCGGAAGACGTCCGCTGTTGGACATAGGCCGGGAGGGACCAAAGAGCGCTACAGTTACCAGTGCTGCGCCACCCGCATCCAGCGCACCCTCTTGACCTTCTCCAGGTCAAAAGTCCGCCTTGTGGGGGTCTAACCACGCTGCGCATTCCAGTTAGGATTTAATTTAAAAAAATACATAGAGTTCTCAATAGCTCCGTCCAGAAAACGCCTAGGTGGGCCATTTTACGGAAAGTTATACACGACGTTTTTCTTAAATTTTGATATAATCGGGTTTTTTCTACTCAGAATCGAGAGCACTTTCGAATGTTATACGAGAAAAAAAGTGTCCCAAGATTGTTTATTCCATTTCGTTGCCGTTTCCATTCTAAGCTTGTATGGTGGTAACGGAACGGAAAACCGAAAATTATATGTAACATTTTGGACAGTTTGTTCTCATATTAGGTTCGAAAGTGCTCTCGATTCTGAGTCGAAGAAAGCCGATTACCTAAATGAAATCAGAATGAAATAAAAAAAAAAGTCGATGTACAACTTTCCGTAAAATGGCCCAGGTATCCAGTTTTGAATCTGCAATGTAACTATCCATACATATAACTCTCGCTTAGATGAACAATTCAGTGTATTTCTAACTCAAGAGCACTCGGCAAAATAAAGGGCACCAAACGAATTGAAATAATAGAACCCCGCTTCAAATGCTAAATGGGAAACGCACACTTCAGCTTTTTGTTCTATTATTTAATTATAGTCGTCTTTTTGTTTTGTTGTGACATTCGTTAACGGTTATGGGACTATGGTGACTGTAGGTACCTACTTACAATAACACCCCAGGCACTAAATAAAATAATCAATAATACTTACTCACTATAATTTCTCGTAAAAGGATTAAAAATGTAGTCAAATGGAGAAAAAAGCAGCGCAGTAGGTTAAATAATCACAAAGTTATACTTAAGTGTCCACATTTTTAAGAGGGGTAACGAAAAGGGACCTTTTATATTCTGTGCCATTTAGGTAACAAGGACGGAAAAACACGTTTCGATTGTTCTTATTACCTACCTAAAGGAACCTACCTGAATCCAAAAACAAGGCATTTAAAAACGAACTCCACCGTCTGTTCCGTATACCGGCCTATCCTACCTTATAGTAGAGTAGGCTCTACCTGACAGAGCTGCAGAGAGGCGTATAAAATACTCTACCTACACATATTCAGAAGAAAATAACGCACATACGCGCACATCATAAGCATAATCCGCTTCAGATAGCCCAGGGCTAAAAATCGTTAAAACTTCCCATACAAAAGAACCTCCCAACACAAACACTCCTATGGTATCACTTCCACGCACGCATATTAAAATGATACCACAAAAATGCAGTTCAAAAGTCGGAAAATCATATTTCGCGGAACCTGAGTTGAAAACTGAAATTAATTTGGCTGGCAACACAATGAGATGAAAGCGAGAGCAACTTGGCTGAATGAAGCCCTCCTGTGTCGGATGAGATATTAAAAGTATAATGCTTGTCTCTCTGGTAACGAGATTTTTACGCGGAAATTTAATTTTCTAAACCAATAAATCGCGTCCTCCTGTAAGACGCCTGTAAAGTTCGTGTATTATTTTGAAATTTTATCTCAGGCTTAGAACAAGTTACCCTCTTTTATACCTTTATTTTTTATGAGACTGAGTAGATTCTTCTTTACGATATTTAACACATACTTTTATACCTCCAGGCTATAAGGTAGTAGTTAGTCATCACCATCATTGTAGCAGCCGAAAGACGGTCACTGCTGGACATAGGCCTCCCTCAAAGAGTGCAACATTGACCGGTGCTGCGCCACCCGCATCCAGCGAACTCCCGCGTGCTTTTTTATCTTGTGGGGGTGGCATACGCTGCGCCGCATCAGTAGGTAGTTAGTAGTATAAATTAAATTGTTGGTCCGAACAATGTTGTAGCGCTGGAATGGAACGTGAGCAATATAGATGGACGAGTGAGTTCGATGGCCGCGCCATAGTTGAGGCCCTCGAAGTGACGACTCCGTCAATTTGCACTTTTGGCCGATCCATGACAAAGTGCTTTTCACGAGTCTAGCAAATTTTCTTAAATAGGACCTACTTACGTTTCAGAGTCCACGGTGACGAAATCCGTGTATATCTTGAGCATCTGTCCGCCCACCACGTAACCCATCGCTGGCCCCACCACCGCCATCGTGTAGTATACGCCTGGAACAATTTATAAATCAAATCATTCCTTGCACTCATGTTAGCAGTTCTTCAATTAGAGATAACAGTTCAACATGAACCCGGCTATCACAAGACGGCGCACGAGCTCTCGATTTTTCTAGCACTATCTTTCTAAGTTTTCTAATACGACGTATATAGTGCGAGAAAAATCGAGAGCTTAATAATTGTTACATTCTGTTTTTATATTAATTACTCAAAAGTAAATATTGTTATAAAAAAAAAGACCGGGTTGCACTCCGGGAGTGCCGGCAAAAGAAGTGAAAACTCAATAACATTGTAACAGTTTTTCCAAATACCAATTTGTTTTTGCCATTGCCAAATATTTTCCAAAACTTTATCTCTTTAGAAATAACGTCCAAATTCGAACTATTCGAATTTGCTCAATAGCAAAACGGTGAAGGACGCGTGGACAAAATTACAAATTCATTTGCAGAATATGCTATTGCAAAAAGTGTTTAACGGCTTTATACTCTTACAAATAACGTTCAGTTTTGAATGAAGTCGAATCGGCTAGCAGCAAAAAGTGACCTCCTTCACATCTGACGTCACAAAAATCTGTCGCGTATTTAGCAATTTTTCTCCATCCCAAAAAGTGCTCAGCGCCACTAAAGAAGTTTTCAATTCAATAAAAATGTAATAACAAGTTCTTTGACAAAAAGTATACAAATTCAAATATTAATTAAAGATAAAATTCACTTAATTTATATGTATATTAATGTGTTCAGGTGAATTTTGTTCCTGAAATTTTGTATCGCTATACGCTTTTATATTTACTGGAGCTTTAATAATAATAATAAATACTCTTTATTGCACACACACGAGAGAAACATCTTACAAAAAATTAGCTTAATGAATATTGGTAACAACAGGCGGTCTTATTGCTTTAAAGCGATCTCTTCCAGACACCCTTCTGATTTTTTTAAAAATAATGTTGCGTTATTCTTTCATTAAAGATTTTAGCAAGTTTCCGTGCGCGTGCGCGAGCACAGCATAGCGTGCAAGACAACATTTGAGCGCGACTGTCGTCTTAAACGTCTCAAATGGCGCCAAACGGATCGCATCGGTGTTTTTACAGCTAAAAGCCGGCGAACGGGTTAAGATGGTTGCGTTCTAAAAGCTTTACTGTGCTGCGATACGATATTCTAAAGAATGCCTGCCTGGGTCCGAGAAACGAAACGAAATCGAGGAGGCCTAAAGGTTCCATTTTTGTTTTCTAGATGATTTAAATTTTAAGTCAGAATTATGATGATGATTCTGTGCAACATAAATACAATATGAGATTAACCTTAAGTAGATACCTACCTGACAGTAATTAAGTACGTTGCTGAGTAAAAAAACAAGCTAATTAATAACCGGTAGGTAGGTTAGTGACATAGCCAAAACCTTGCAAAAATGCGATACTAACTCCTTTATTCACAAAACTTAACAAACCTCCGTTAAATAAAATGACAGGGGCAAACTAATTTTAACCGCATTCTAGCTAAAATGGGTTAGACGTACATTTGTGAATTAATATTTCAATACCTGGTACTCCCAACTAATGATAGAATTTACGCTAAAATGACAAACGTTCAATCGCTGAATAATTTATGGATATGAATGCGTAATGCAGAATAAACTCCCATCCATGTGCAGTCTAAACAATCGTATTGTTCTACAATTGCATTTGATTCTGAATAGAGATAATGTTTTCATATGGTACAGTTGAGCGATGGACTTGTCAAAATACGTCGCGATATCTTCATTTATTATGTAAACTTTGTGCGTCGCATGGCAAAGATAACAAGGTAGCAATGTGCTCAGCTAGAAATAGGTCTATTTCAAGGAAATTGTAACCCTCAGAATGTAGTCACATTCGCTCGTTAATATTATGGGTGTGCATAGGAAAATATTGCGTTCTTCGCAACGCCATTCTGAACATATTAGGAAACGGTAAAGACTGCTTTCAGATATATTATTCTTGACCATGTTTGTGTGTCTGATTTAACAAAAACGATTGAAGCTAATTATTTCCTCCATCCAAAAAAAGCAGTTGGCTTTTTTTTTCTTCCACTCAAATAATACATTATTATTTGGTATCTGGTGTTTTACCTCATTTAAAGAAGTATGAACAAAACTTCATTAACTTAAGTACCTGTATCGGGATTTCTCTAAAAAAAAGGCGTACCCGAAGAATGGTTCATCTCGTTTTGAAATGAAATTAATTGAAATTGTTTATTGCTGTTGCTGAACATGGGTGAATAATATACAGGTGGATTGGTGATAATAGCTGCCGGCTCAACATGTTCTGCCGTCTTAGGCGTGCAACATTTGGTCTTTACGAGTGTCTCTTTCACGGCGCGTGGTTTAGACACTCGCATCAGGAATAAGGGACACCCCCTTAACTGGATATAGCTTCGTCCACGCTCCAACTAACACCACATCAACCAACAACAAACCAACCAGCAACTTGTGACATTTGAATAAAAATTAATGACATTAACATCTACGTTCCTTTTATATACATTAATAACCAAATGTTTTTTCGAAAGAACCGCGAAATTATCACTTGTTATTGCGATATTTTTCAGTTGACAGCGACCTTTTTTCAAGAATTCATCTCGGCGTACGTTGTAACGAGGGTAAAAACCATTGAAATTTTAAACTAATGCAAAGCGATGATCAAGCATACACCTTCAGACTTCTGAGCCCCCTACGTAAACTCAAAATTAGATAGATATGAGATAGGAAAAATAAAGTATATTGGATCGGGATCTACTTGACTGGATGTACGAAATGCAGACTCAATTTGGCACAACATCAAACAATTTTAGATAAGGGTGTAACGGTGTAGTTTTATACCTAAATGTATCTAACATTAAATCCACTAGGAATTGCAGACGAATCGTGCATGAATCGTAGGTCAGTATGTATTAGGTACTAGGTGTAGGTATGTACGTTTAAATATGAGAAGCCAATTCTAGACAATGTTAACATTCTAAGCCCCCGAGCGAGATAGACTATCCGTCTCTCTCATTAGAACGCTTAGAAATGTGATAAGTAGCCGTGTAGTTTGTTTATTGTCATGTTACAAGTGTATGAAAGACGTGAAAGTCTCCGGCGTCAATATAAAATGCATATTTTATTTATAGTGGAAATGTAAAGATTGTTCATATTTTAGAGATTTAAAGGGTCTCTAAACGTCAAACGCAAGTACTTATACGAATAGTACCTAAATCAAGATCAGTGGCGCTAAATCTAAATTTGAAGTTGGTGTACCTGGGGCCGTAGACAAGGTTACAATCGACAATCGCTAACGCCAATAGAAACTAATAAAATGTAGGGGAATGACAGATGCCGACGAAACACTTTTCGTTAACATCTGTCATTCCCATACATTTTATTAGTTTTTATTGGCGTTAGCGCTTGTCGATTGTAACCTTGTCTAGGCCCCCTGAATTTCTGCGATAGCGACGGAGGTAGGTACACGAACTTCGAATTTAGATTTTCGTGGTTTTCGTGGAAGTGTCGTAGTTCTGATATTTTGACGAAGAGTATATTCAGAGAAATGACGCCTCCAAGAGGCAGCCGGATGGCTCGCGGTAATTGAGCTCCCGAAGTGTTGTGGAACCGCCCTGTGCAACCCGAACTGAGCCAATTTGAACTGGGGCGATGATGATTGATAAAACATTTTTTTTGTCGCGAGGAAGCTGATTGACACAGCGGTTGCCGGAAAGGGTGTACGCTGTTTATATAATAAAATGCTGTTTCAATCGAATACCTGGATACATTTTTTTTTCACCCCCCCCCCCCCCCCCCCCTCCAATTTCCGCCCCAGTCCAAGTTGGGTCAGTTTGGGTTGCACAGGGCGGTTCCAATTTCAATTCAATTATTTATTTATATCGAATCATGACGATCCATATAGATTAGTAAGTACAAATAAAATAAACACACAACGCTTAACGCTTCGAGAGCTCATTTGAGCTTTTGTGTGGCTCGCGGTGACCACCGCGAGCCATCCGGTTGCCTCTCAGACATGCAATGACGCGTCATTCAATTCAATCTTTATTGATAACATCGTTACAGGTCTGTTTACACAGAATATTAATTTGAAAATATTGAAGATAATAATATTTTTTAGTCGTAAGAATTGCTATGCTTTTTACAAACAACAATATTTCTAAATTTTTTTATCAATTTCCATTGCTTCAAATAATAGCTTAGTGTAGTATATTATGCAGCACGCAACCACCCCTACTCTCGATACTCGAACTGAAGGGTCCTCCACCATGAATGGCAGCGGCCAGTAATGGAACTGGCGCCTTTTAGGTGTGACGTAGGGTGAACGCACTTAGTGCATTGGAAGGGCGCGGTCTTATGGCCAGGGGTTAGGGTTTATTTTTGATGAAGAAATACCCGCTATTGCAACTCTTTGTATGTATAAGATAAGCCTTAAGAGGAAACACCAAGGGCGAGATAATTGAGAAATAGGTATTTGTAAAATGTATTGCTGTCGCGCCAACCTCAAGCCTCCCTCCGCAGAGCGCGATAGAGACAACTGCAGCTTGAACCGAAAATACCTATTAAATGTACATAACATCAACGTTTCGTAGTCCCCTGATTTATTTTCCAAAACTTGACCTATTTAACAATTTTTTTTATTAAAAATCAAAGAAAGGTCTGGCCGTGTTCCTATGTTTTCCTTTTTATAAATAATCTAGTCAATATTATTTTCTGGATATTTGAACACATCGGAAAATCTGCCATTTTTCTTAGGTTTTTGAAGGTTAATATCTCTTTTAAGAATAAATTTATGAAAAAAAAGGATAACAGGAACATGTCAATAGTAGCCATAGACTTATGGAAAAAAAATATTGCTCTACTGCCATTATCCAAGGAGAAAACAGGGGACTACGTTTCTATGGAAAAACGGCCTTGTTTCCTCTTAAGGTGTTTGGCTTTATGTGTATTTTTTTTCTGAGCCTATGCAGTGTCCCACTGCTGGGCAAAGGCCCACCCCCTAGATTTCCAACTATCTCGATTTATTGCCAATTCTGGCCAGTCGCTTTGAAAGACGTCCAGTTCATCCCGCCATCTCTTCGGCCAACCACGGCACCGTTGCCCATGGTGTGGCACCCACTCTGTAGCTATATTAGCCCACCTATGTACCTATACGGCATACGTGGTTTAATTTGAGCCTAGCAGTCTTAACACTTTCACTGCCAGGAACCCGCCTAGCGGGCGCCTACGCCGCGCCGTAGTTCGTTCCGCTACATATGAGGAAAACCACGGGATCGGCTACGAGCGTAGCGCGTAGCGATTCTTGGCAGTGAATGTGTTAACTCCAAAGGTATATATTACCTTACTAGCTTCCGCCCGCGACTTCGTCTGCGTGGACCCGAGATAAAAACTATCCTATATTTTAATCCAGGCTATAAACTATCTTCGTGCAAAATTTCATCCAAATCGGTTAAGCCGTTTAAGCGTCATCGAGTAACAAACATCCAAACATCTAAACTTTGGCATTTATAATATTAGTAGGATAGACGGAGAGCTAGCGACCAAATCGGTCATGTGGCTTCAGCTGTATTGAAACTCCGTTACCTACTTCCCTGCACGGCTAGCACGCGACGGCGCGCGAGCTCTCTCGATTTTTCTCGCACTATCCGTCTCTCTCTTAGTAGAACACTTAGAACAAGAGGTATAGTGCGATAAAAATCGAGAGTATGTCGCGGCCGTCCCATGCTAGACGTGCTGAACAACCTTTTCCGATAATCTTCGGGCTGGCAGGCCGCGGGCGGTGGGTGCGGGTGTAGTGGGGTCGGCCAGAACTCCTCCTTCACGCTATATTGATAGCGGTTCTGAAATAGCAGAACCACTGGTCTTCAGGGCCTGCGACTTAATTCAGTACAATTAAGGCTCGTGACGCCGATGTTTAGCATTCAGGGTTGCTACAGCAGCTCTAACAAATATTAATAACTAACTGACTTCAATGGCTCACCGACGAGTACTGACCTCCGACACTAGTTGTCTATTTATTTATTTATTTGTTTGGAGATAATGCAGAAACATACAAATGAAGAACAATTTTTTTTTTTGGGGACCGCGATCTTTGACAAATCGACTTAGTTCCAAACTAAGCAAAGCTTGTATTATGGGTATACTAAACGACGATATACATACCTAAATTCATAGAAAACATCCATGACGCAGGAATTCGTGCTCATCACACAAATAAATGCCCTTACCCCGTGATTCGAACCCAGGATCTCTTGCTTCGTAGGCAGGGTCACTCACTACTCACTACCAACTAGGCTAAAGCGGTAGTAATGTAGGTAGAATATACGTAGGTGGGTACAACATAGATTAAGATGTTTCCTAAAACATATCTCCCTGAGAACATAGGTGATATTCAGATGTAAAGCTAACAACGTGCAAACAATTAACAAAATTTTACTACAACTTCTCTGTTATAAATATAGTTATGGCTAAACTTACATTGATTATTGGTTACCAATTTATCTACTCTTATTTATATAAAGTTTTGTAACAGTATCCTTGAATGAGGCGCATGACTGAGATCACCTCAATATAATTTTGAGTGTTAATGTCATAGATTGTTACTCATGTCTTGGCCAAGTCTAGATGAAACAATATCGCATAATATTGCGTTGCTGCCGAACTTCGGTATGTAACTATTCCACTGCTCAATCGGATACCGAAAGGTGTCTGAAAGATGTTTTGCGTATTAAAGAACAAATTACAATCACATGCGAACAGTCCAATTAAAAAAAAATTGTGTTGGACTCGCCCACCGAGGGTTCCGTACCAACTTTCCTCCTACCTTGATGATTGATTACATGCTTTATATAACGACTATATTTTTTATGATTTACTTACAAATGTATAGTTTCAGACTTCTCCCTGTAGGTACTTCTAGTATAAAACGATATTACTTGCCAAATTTAATAGTTGTAGGTCAACGGAAAGTACCCTATTTTTGACTTCCTTGAGAGTTTCAAAATATACGTTTTTTGCGGCATAAACGGCCGTATCTTTTTTTGCGTTAAATTAGAACTTTGATTTTTTCAGTTCTCGATCCTCTCCACGCCTTCCTCAGATAAAGGGTCTTGTTATGTAGATAGACGGACAACAAAGTGGTCCTATACGAGTTCCGTTTTATCGGTATTATTTCCTTTTGATCTACGGAACCCTAAAAAAACTTGTAAAAAGGTCACTCGTCATTGGTGAACGTGCATTGTTTTGTAATTTTGAGATTTATAAAATAGGCCACCGGTGACGTGACACCCCTAAAATATAAACAGCCGATGCATATCCGCTTGCACACGGCGATTAGACTGCATGCCGTCGATCACACCCGCTTCCTATTGGCCAACCGGATCAGTGGCCAGTTATCGGCCGCTATTTATACTCGTATTAATAGGCAGCACTCGAGTTAAGACTATTATAACAATACCACACTCAGACAGATATTCGATCGTATCCATTTGAGCGGACCAGGCTGTCACATATCTGAATATGATCTCATTATTGAGGCGTTAACATTATATATTTATTTATTTATTTAAACTTTATTACACAAATATAAGAATAAAAGTACAATTGGCGGACTTAATGCCTTAATGCATTCTCTACCAGTCAACCATTAGGCTAAACAGAAACTTTAGTGGTGCAGGATCCTAAGTACAGAGACTCGAATGGAAACACAAATCAATTAATTTCATTAATATACATACATATATAATACATACAATATAAACTTACTTATACATACATAAATACATACAATTATATGTACCCGAACAAAGATATCATGAGGATCATGAATCTTTAATACTTAATAAGAGATGCTTACGCAACTTGCGTTTAAAGGAGAACTTGCTCTGAGCTTGCCTGACATGACGGTAAGAGGGAAGATCATTCCACAGACGAATAGCCTGAACTGCGATTATATACTGTATTCATTGTTCAGATATTTTTAAAACCGCTTGCCTAGCTAGCATGAGGTCCTTTAGCATTCGTCCCTAACTAGAGCTAACTAGGCTGGTATGATCTGTTTAGTTCGCGAGTAATTGTTTAGACCTTCACTGTAGAAAAATAAAACTTCATTCCCTGCGTTACTTGTCAAACTGCTAAATTTTTCGTTGCATTTGACTCAACCTACGTGCAGTACGTGCTACGGGGTAGCAAATTAACATGTTAATTTAAAATACAACCCATTCGAAGCCAAGCAATGCTTAGCACCTATGCACCGTTGCGCGTAGCAGTATTATTCCACTTTGAAGCGGAAATCTGTTATAGAAGCATGACTCATCCCTTCAAGTAGATCAACAATTTTATAAAGGTCATTAGAGCCACCCGGCACCCGACCCGCACCACCTCGACTCGAGCGGTTAGTATTCTTTGTATAGATTTGTATGGGCAAGCGCTCACTGCATCAACTCCGTAGTTAGTAGAGTTCCGAGGCGAGGCGGTGCGGGTCGGGTGCCGGGTGGCTCTAATGAGCTGTTACTTTATTGCGCTCTTTTGCTTTTGCTTGCTCATCGATTTCAAAAAAGCATTGGATGCGGTTTAGTAGCGTTCTCTTTACAGATTCAATTAATCCTATGAGAATATGCTCTACAAAAACTCCATATTTTCTAATAATGGAACGCTTATTACTAAACAATAAATTCTCATTTAGACTTACCCGGTACAAATCCACAAACGAGGTACCGCAGTACCCCATGGTACCACTTATCACCCCCGTTATTCGAGTCGCGAGTGCGTTTCTGTGTTGCGCTATGCGTGGTACGGTTATGGACTGTTATGGCGCCTTTAATGTAATGTGGTTACGCAGGACTTTTAATACGAGTTAGTAGGTATTAGAGAGGAATAAAATAACTTGTGCCAGGAATTAAATCTGAGTAGTATATTAAAATAAAATAGTTGCAATTAGAATAAGGGGGCCACTGTGAGGGTAGCATTTGTAAAACCCTCTTTAAATAAATAAAGATTAAAAAAGCGGACAAGTGCGAGTCGGACTCGCGCACGAAGGGTTCCGTATCATCTATAAAAACGGCATATTTTTATTTTTTAT
Organism: Epinotia ramella; assembly: GCA_947578815.1. Lineage (NCBI taxonomy): Eukaryota > Metazoa > Arthropoda > Insecta > Lepidoptera > Tortricidae > Epinotia > Epinotia ramella. The sequence goes on from OX388203.1 coordinate 2,143,668, forward strand.
TTTTGTATTTGCTGTTATAGCGGCAATAGAAATAAATCATCTGTGAAAGTTTCAATTGTTTAACTATCACGGTTCATGAGATACAGCCTGGTGACGGACAGCGGAGCCTTATAGTAATAGGGTCCCGTTTTTACCCTTTGGGTACGGAATCCTAAAAAGAGCCTGATTACATTTCGGTCCAAGCTAGTTCGGGGATTTTATGCACCGCGCTACCATTTACTTGCGTTATTTCTCGCTGCACTCAAAGGCGACCATAATTATGGCATACTAGCTTCTGCCCGCGACTCTGTCCGCGTGGAACTCGTTTATATCGTAGCTCCATACAAACTTTCACCCCCCACTTCATCCCCTTGGGAGATGATTTCCGGGATAAAAACTATCCTATGTCCTTCCCCAGGACTCAAACTATCTCTATACCAAATTTCATCCAAATCGGTACAGCGGTTTAAGCGTGAAGAGGTTTTTAACAGACAGACAGACAGACACACTTTCGCATTTATAATATTAGTATGGAACCATCCATCACGGTTTTTATGTTAAGATTTTAACACGTACCTACTTTTTGGCAGTTCCGTAATTAGTTGATAATGTTGTAACCGTCACATAATTATGAAGGACTTGTAAGCAATTTGATAGGGTAAGGATGAAGTCATGTTTGCGAACGTATTCTTTAAAGAAAATCTACGCTGGGAAATTAACCTTAAACTTGGCTTACCGAGTTTATTACATGTATGTAGTGTACAGTCAGCGTCACATAGATAGTAGCAGCCAAAGTAGCCAAATATATCGGAACACGTCTTTATTACTATAGGAGTAAGGATGTGTTACGATATATTTGGCTACTTTGGCTGCTACTATCTATGTGACGCTGACTGTACCACCAAAACATAATATTATAATAAGTCTTTGCGTGTAACATTTCTAATTTACTTTAGAAAGTTCCCCCCTTAGAATTTCCACCGCACCGCAACCCTAAAAAAGTAAGTAGGTATACGTCGTCATAATGCTGGGGCTACACTAACGAAAAATGCCATTAATTATCGCGATATATAATGGATGTTACAGGTACGGCCACAATACGATTATCGCGATAATTAATGGCATTTCTCGTTAGTGTGGCCAGCATAAAAGAAGTCTCCAGTTTCTCCCAGGCTTATCTTCGATGACAGACAAACCCGTATCTCCGTTTTCCTAACTCGAAACGTCGTCAGACTAGAGCCGAGCTATCGTCAGATAGTCACTCACCGAGATAGACCGAAGACATCTTCTTCGATACGTTCTCGTCGATGTATGTGACGCCGAGCGTGAAGAGCGGTGTGGCGCCCGCGCCGTGCAGCAGCTGCGCCAACACGAAGATACCCACCGCCCACGACCCGCCCTCCGCCGGCCCGTTCTCACAACGATGCGATGACTGGGGACAAGGGTCAACATATAATCACGCCCGTAGGGGTACGCAGAGATCAAGGATTTCCACTTGCGACCTTGACAAACGTTTCTTGCTTCATTCATCTTTCAGACTCTAAGGGTCAACAATAACGCTTCATTTTCGCGTCGCAGACATAATCGCTAGCAAATATAGGTGTCGTAACATAACACGTGCGCGCATAGTGTGCACTGACGTGGCACTGACAATCTTACGACCGACAGCATCATCAGTGTGATTGCGCACATAATATTGGCTTTCGGTCGAGCCTGTGTATTCATCTCCTGCGAATTCGCTTCATGACTTCGACCTTTGGCCGACCATCATCATCATCATCATCATATCAGCCGAAAGACGCCCACTGCTGGACATAGGCCTCCCCCAAAGAGTGCCTCAATGACCGATCCTGCGCCACCCGCATCCAGCGGACTCCCGCGACCTTCACCAGGTCATCAGTCCACCTTGTGGGGCCTACCCACGCTGCGCCTTCCGGTACGTGGTCGCCACTCGAGAACCTTTCCGCCCCAACGGTCATTGGTTCTACGTGCAATGTGCCCCGCCCACCATATGTACTAAAAATGCGCAACATGACACAGTATATCAGCCTTCGATTGACTGCTATATACCGTCATGGTAAGTGGTCGCATAGAATATCGGCTTTCGGCTGACCGTATTTGCAGTTAAGGAGCGACATGGTAAGAGCGCGCGAAGCCTTCGGCCCTTCAGCCGACTGTATGTACCGTCATGGAGTCAATCAATCAATCAATCAATTATTTATTCTGCAAATAGGCCACAAGGGCACTTTTACATGTCAAACGGTAATTTACAATAAAATAGTAATCTTACACAATAATAATTTAAAATTATATATAAAAGGTTTACAAACTAAATGTCACTAAGTTAATGTAAACAAAACAAAATTGCAAAATATGACCATTACATTCGATATAAGATCTGTATCAGCATTAACAGAAGTTAATGCTATTATTCAGTATTCCAGAGATGTATAAGGTCTCTGAGCGTCCAAATACAATTAATAATTATTCTGAGAGATGTATACAGTCTCTAGGCGTCAAAACAAAAAAGGAACATTAATGTTATATGTTTATGTTGTATTGTGTTTATGTTATATTGTCAGAGATGTACAGGGTCAATAACAATAAAACGTGTCAAGATCAGAATGATGTCTCTCGTCAATACGATAATAATAATAATAACACTAGTATTTAAGTAGTTAATTAGGTACTATGCCCTTGCAAGCATGAACAGTCCGGACTCCACAAACAGCACCCGATCACGAGTATGACGCATATCTCAGCCATCGCCTCCCTCAACCATATGTTAGGGAAGGTGGCGACCTGATCAACGACGCCACCGTAAGCAAAGCCCTTTAAGCGAGCATGACATATTCAAGCCACCGGACATTGATAATAGCAAAGATTAAGCGACTTGTTCGGCGAGAAACAGCATTACGTGCTCTCTTCTTACATAAAACGGTACAGTTATATCAGGTAGGTACTTATAATGATTACATGTATTTAGGTATATTCCTAATAGAATCAGACTACTACTGGCTTAAAGGCATTTTTGTCGTTTAAGAAATCGTTGACAGTATAATACGCCTTGCTTAGCAAATTACTCTTAACATGAGACTTAAATTTACTGTACGGTAAATTAACAATTTCAGTGGGTATTTTATTGTAAAAACGTATGCAGTTCCCCACGAACGACGTGCTAACCTTGCGGAGACGACTGGCCTTCACTGCGATCTTGTTTTTACTTCTGGTGTTGTAGTCGTGGATATCACTGTTGAGTTTGAACTCATGAAGGTTTTTCCGCACATACATGATATTCTCAAGAATGTATTGGCATGCTACAGTAAGAATGTTTGCCTCCTTAAATTTGTCCCTGAGAGAATCTCGAGCTTTTAGTTCGTATATGGAGCGTACAGCTCGTTTCTGTAGCACGAATATGGTCTGGATATCAGCCGCCTTCCCCCACAACAGGATTCCGTGTGTGTCATTGTAATCGCGCAGCCTACAGTCGACCATACTCAAATCTCTTGTATGCTTCCCGGACACTTCGCTCAGCTGATACGAAAAGGCTCACCACAGTAGTGTTCCCGTGGCACACGTCCAGCTCGTCGCGGCCGGCGGCCCGGTAGGCGGGCACGAGGAAGTGTGGCAGCGCGAACAGCAGCGAGCCCGCGCCCATGATGAGCGCGCCCCAGCCCAGCCAGCGCGGCTTGGACGCGCCCGCGCGCCCACCCAGATACGTCACCGGCGCCAGGCAGAGGAATGATGCCATGTCATACCTGAGAAACAAAGAGCGTTGAGCTTCTGTTACATCACAATAATATACACAAACAATATTTATTTATTTAATCATACACAATTTATACAGTTTGACAGTAAGAAACCAAAGCACTGTAGGTACAATTTATAATTCTTAACATGTAAAAACCGAAAAAGAAAAAAACATAATATCTAAACATCCATCGTCTCGCAGTATCTCAGACAAATGAGACATACATTCGCCCATCGACTAGCAAATACATCACATTCAGGTGCTTGTGACAGAAGCGAGTTCAACAGTTTTAGTGCCCGAACAGCAAGATAGTTTCTGTGTGCTACAGTACGAGTTGATGGGACTGCCAGGAGATTGTAATGTCTTGGTCACAAAAGGTACTTATAGTGAGTTTTACGGCTCGTGCCACTAGATCCGGGCAGTCGGTGTCGCCACGTAAGATATTGCACGTGGTCACCAGAATATTGTAGTTACGCCTTACTTCAAGAGAGTTAAAGCCCAGATAACCTAACAGGAACTTGGTAGGGTATAAGAAAGGGTAGAGGGAGTACAGTTTCTTGTACATAAACCTGAGGAAGGTTTTCTGTACTTTCTCCAATAACAAGGCGTAAGTACTTTCAGCTGGGTTCCATACTATTCTTGCCACCTCATGCTTACTCCGGACAAGGGCCGTGTAAAATCACACGCATTTCTAATAACAAATCCCAGTCGCAGTCCAATATGCTAGTCCTCGACCCCGCGGAAGACCGAAGGAGTGATCCTGGATGTCGCGAAGACGCCTGGGATCGCGTGAAGTGGAGAAGCGAGTAGGAAAGTGGACCCTGGCAAAAGCTGGGATAACGATAGGTAGAAGATGAAGATAAACTATTACAGAACTTATTGGTTCCGGGTTGGCCATCGAAAATCTTCACGCGCCACCACCTGTAGCCTGGAGAAGACCTTATGACGGGCAAAGTTGAGGGTCCCGGGGCAGACCACCCGCTAGATGGAGCACACAAATCACTGCAACCTACATCAGCACGAGGCCACGCAGGCTGGTGATGGGAGCCTATAGTGTCTGTACGTCTAGCACAACTTGCTGCTCTGTCGCTTCCCGCGCGACTGAGCGTCTCTTATCTCGCTCGCACCGTGCAAATTAGAAAGAGGAGGGTAGATCTTTCTCGACTCGCGTCGCGGCGCGCCGTCAGTTGTGCTAGCCCCGCTGGTCAGCAAGAATACGACATAATGTCGCGGTGCTCAGCATTGAGGAAACGACTGATTATGGTGCTGATACTGATGAATGATGATGGTAGGGTGTATTTTCTAAAAATCTCAGCGTAACTTACTTTTAAAGTTTCCGGAAAACAAAATGAGTTGATATGTTAACAAATATAACGCCGTGGATACGTCAGTAGAATAAAATAATACATAGTTTAATTAAGGTAGGTACCTAAGCATCCCAGTGATCGACACTAGCCTGACACTTTAAATATCAAGTCAAAACAATAAAGGTGACCTAATAGGTGTCAAACATTGTTTACCTTAAGTTTCTGTGACTGTCACTATACTTCGTTATCAATAGGAACCAATATAGTTGGATATCTAAATCAGAAAACTTACCCTCCAGCTATGACTCCCGTCTGCATGGACCTGAGTCCGAACCTCTTCTCAATGGTCGTGATGACCACGTTGACGAAGCCATTTACCACCATACCTGCGTACACAGAAAAGTCAATTCAGAATAACATACTGCGGCGCTTGAGTCGTTTTGACGTGGAAGTTGGCCGAAGATCGGATTTCTTCGGAAAAATTGGTCATCTGATAGTTAGGTTTGTTATGATTTATAACTAGTAGTTTTTTTTCTTGTTAAGTTCCACTGTAGCCGAGTGTTAAGTCACATAACTTTCAAGCTGATCGTTGTGGGTTTGAACCCTGTCTCGTACCACTTATAGGGTTTATAAAAATATACAGGGTGTTTTTTTAACCGTCTTAGAGCCGGAGCCCAGTTAATGTATTCATTACAAAGAACTTAAAAATGTTTACGATTGGATTTTTTTTTCAAGTTGTAATATTGTTTTTTTTTTGTACTACTATTAATTTGAATCATGCAGTGGAGTGACCGCAGTGACCGCCAGCTGCCATCTTTTGTAGATAGGTACGAACTCTAACCTGGTGAATGAACTTCGCACCGCGCGCCATACAGGATTTTTCAAACTTAATTACCTTTTACTTTGTACATACGTTTTGGATACTTTAAGTAGGCTTCGGCTCTAAGACGGTAAAAAAACCGTTGTATAGACATGTAGGAAAAATTATTTGATACCTACTTAATAGTAGCTGTTCGGTGAAGGAAAACTTTCTGAGAAAACCGGTCTAATCCCATCAAAGTCTAATTTCCTTCTGGTTTGGAAGGTCAGATTGCAGTCGATTACGTATAGTAGAATTAATTGGGGTTTACCACTGACAGATGTTTGCCTTCATTTAATTTTCAACTTTAACCTCATACAAATTAAGTAGTTATTTCTAAATCGGTAGACGTGGGTAACAGTATTTTGAAAATTGCTTTATTTGTATGACATTAAAGTTGAAAATTAAATGAAGGCAAACTATCTGTCAGTGGTTAACCAACAGTAATCGTACTGTACAACTACTGATTACGTCCGCTGGATGCGGGTGGCGCAGGACCGGTCACTTTGGCACTCTTTGGGGGAGGCCTATGTCCAGCAGTGGACGTCTTTCGGCTGATATGATGATGATGATGACGTACAACTAGTGCCTACGCTCTTGAGGTTAGGTGCCAAAGCGGACCCCGGGCTCCTTTAGGGTACAACCGGGAAAAACATTAGGACATGACGTTCACGTTCATAATTCATTGCAATCTAGGTATGAGGCTTCTCTATAGATATATATTCTCTTGAAAAATGGCTTCAATAATTTTACCCCTCAATCCAACAATTAAGCCTGACATTTGAACACCGGTTTAAAATAACCCGGCTTTTCCGGTTATTAAAGTTTCAGATGACGGACAGACTGCACCAAAATAACTGCGTCGTTTTGGGGAAAAATGAAATGTGAATTTAGTAATGTGGACGTCTGGTTGGAGGGTATTTAATGAAAGTATGTATGTATGTGTATCCACATGTATACAAATACTGCTCAAAACAAAATAAGGGCCGCTAACATTTATTTCTATTTTATTTAAACTAATTGATAAGTGGCTAATTATTAATGATGTCCCGCATCCTTCAGAATGCAACTTCTTTCATACTGGTGTTTAAGTCTAATACCTGGAGAAAATATATATATCTGTTTAATTCTTGTGGCCCCCAGTTTCTTTTGCGTATTTTGTATACATAATCAAAATCAAAATTCAAACTCTGGCTGGCGCAGTGGAGCTGGTTGGTGCTGGCTTTGTGGTTGATGCGCTACGGTGATAGTTTTGCCTGGCCGCAAATTGTGTGGAACGCGGCGCGGTTTTATTTTCTTCGTCGCAAAGGCAGGTCGCCGCGAAGCGACCTGCCCTGGCAGGATCACTATGAAAAATGTCCTGCCAGGCCTGGAAAGGTCGCCATGAGATGTAGCCCGTAGGGTAAATAATATAGACGAGAGTTGGGATATCAATGAACATTTATTTAGGTATAAACAGGGGTTTATATAGGGTCTCGGTACCGCTGTGTGTGTGGTCGCTTACATAGGGTTTACGACTTTAGATCCTTATCGCTAATGCACTTTAATGGTGATTATGTCTACAGGAGCGTGAACCAGATGCTAGGGTATTGTATTTCAAGGCTAGAGAATATTCCACAAGATTATTAGATATTCAAGGTTATAACTTACAATGTTGCATAAGATATATTCGATGTTGCGTCATACACCTCAATTATATTTATTCAGATAACATGTTGCCTTCCATTTTATTAGTAGGTAAAGATTACAGTTATGTGTTAGTATTGGATTAGATACATTTATATTAAAAATACATCCAAAACTTAATTCTAAATTCGATTTGACCGTTTTAATCAGCGATCGAAAAAAACCATAGAATGTTCCTCCTTACAAATTCCTACCCAAACACGTGCCTTTAACCGGTATTAACGGCTTTAACGGTATAGGCATGTTGGAACTAAACGGCTGCCTGGCACCGTTTTGACACCCCTCCCCATCCTCGCATAATGACAACGGCACCCATTCTGTGAGGCCATTTGCGGCGCTACTTAGACAATTAGACTTATATGGTTTTTTTGTTCGCTGGTTTTAATCAAACCGAATAGTATTGGGCACTCAAAACAGGCAGCTATCATGTTTAGGAAGGCATTGTTCCTCCCCCGCTGTCTGTTTAGGAGTGAAGTGATGCTGCGTTCTTTCGCAGGATGGCGTTACAGCCATCTGTGCGGGCTTCCGCAAACATCGGTGACGCGCTTCAGAAGCGTGCGGCAACCCCAATATTATAGCACTCTAAACCTATTGTTAATGTGTATATGGGCGGTGCATTGGAAATTATCGCGTGCTTTGAAAGGCCGTTCTGAGTATATTAAGAAACTATAAGGTCTGATTTTCAGATATATGATTCTTGACTATACAGGATGTTAAAGGGGTCATGATCCGGAATGACAAAAAGCGAATAAGATGATCATACTGAACAACCTTTCCCATGGGACCAACCACGAAATCGCAAAAAAAAGAGCCAATTAAGAGTTAACACGTTCGGCGGCGGTACCCAAATTATGGAATGTACTAGAATGACAGTAAATTTCTTCATACAAAATGAAACTACGGCTTAAGCAGTTCTGATTATATACATTGTTGGTTTGTCTGTACCCCGAGTACAGTTACGGTTAGAACCGTGATACGGGAAGACCCGCTGAGCGCAGCCGCCTGAGCCGCTCGTCGTCTTTCTCTCTGTCCATCTATAAAAAGCAACAAAACTCACTTGTAGCTTATAAAAACTAATAAAATTATGCGATGCATTCAATAAAAACAAAGAATTTGGAAGCAAAAAACACGTAAACTATACTTACTTTTCACACCTGTGCGTAACATTACGTGCGTCCGACGTGAGCCGCGCGAAGCGAAGCACTGGCGCGGGCGCCGAACAAACTCTCATACAACGACAGCGGCAAGTGCCGTACTGCGTGTGTGTGTAAGCGTTTGCATCTGTGTGAGTCAGGGTCAAACTCGTGTTTGAGAATTATACTTAGTTTAAGCGGTAGCCACATGGTGGTAGTGCTCCACATGACAGTAAAAAAAATTTACATAGTAATGGTATGGACTTTCGTCGGGAAGAACCGTAGTGACTTTTAGGAAGTCGTAAATAAGTACTGCGTTAGCCGTACTGTCATATAACGTGCTACACGTTTTACGGTCATAGCCGGTACCGCCGCCGAACGTGTTAACTGTGAGTTAACTGCGATTTAATTGAGAGTTAATGTATGGAATACCTGGTTTATTTTTGCGATTTCGTGGTTGGTCCCATGGGAAAGGTTGCTCAGTATGATCATCTTATTCGCTTTTTGTCATTCCGGATCATGACCCCGTTAACATCCTGTATAGTCTATATATGATTGTTTATCTGATTTTATCGATACATGATTGCTTAAAATTTCCTCGTTAGAAAAAAAATCCAAAGTTGGGTCTGTATTTTCCTTTTTTTACTCAGCCTACTCAAACGATACATTATTTTACGACACAAGTTAATACCTACTATAGTATTTTATCTCATCGAAAATCTCACTTTATGAAATTTAAATAAAACTTCACTAAGTTAGGTATTTATCGAAATTTGTCCAAAAAAGACATTCTCAAAGTGCTGAGCTGCGCTGTCCCTTCCGCGCACATCTCTCGTGCGCGGAAGGCATCACCATGTCTCTGTCTAGGGGGCGTGTTCAACTTAAATCAAGGCATCCCCTTAGTGATAGTAGCTGGCAGCAGAGTTGTGACATATTTGAAATACTTGTATTTAAAATACAAATACAAAATACGTATTTTGGATTTTGTACTTAAGTACTTTTTTTTAAAAGTATTTTGTATTTTATTTGAAATACTATTCGAGACGTATTTTGTATTTGTAAAATGGTTTGTAAAATACAAAATACTTTTTTATTCTTAGCTTCATTTTTCTAAAGCATTCCGCGATTCAGTAAAAACAAAAAATGGCCACTAGTGGCGCAGCAGCTTTGAAAGACTATGCGCAAAATGACAGATGAAACAAAACGCATATAAAACCTGACCAATAATTATATGAGGGACCCCTCTTGAAAATCCTCAAAGTCACTGTTACGTTTTGCAGTATTGGCAGCTATTTCATTATTTCTGTGTTGTTCGCTAGAAATGTCTTTAAAAAAATGCCAAAACAAATTGTATTTAAACAATATGCCGTGTAGGCAATAATACGTTATTTTAACGATTCGTATTTAAGTGATTATGAATTTATAAATGTATAAATGACAAATAAAAATACAAAAATAGAAAAATATATTTATACAAAACCGGTACGTAAATAGCACTACAAAAAAGATGTCATTGTGGGCATTGTGGCAAGTATGTAATATAAATATAATCCTAATCCTTTACCACTCAAATTTTCAAGTGAATGGGTCAGCGATTCGGCAAATGGCCACTAGAGACGCTGCAACTTTGAAAGTTTATGTGAAAAATGACAGTTAAAACAAAATGAACGTTATTATCTGTGAAACATGGTGTTCCACTTCGCTTTTTAACGAGAATGACTTCGATTTTGTTTCGATTACTTTTTGAAAGTATTTTATTTGAATAAAGTATTTTGAAAATACCTATTTTGTATTTAGTATTTAAATACAAAAAGCAAAAGTATTTTGTATTTTGTATTTGAAATATTAATTTAGAAAAGTATTTGCATTTTGTATTTAAATACTTTTTTAAAAGTATTTTGTACATCTCTGGCTGGCAGGGGGTATGTATAGAGTCACCAATTTATTTTAATTGTGCCCGAGCAGAGCCCAGCACGTGGATTCAACCGCGAGATCAAATATAGCCTACTAGCTTCCGCCCGCGACTTCGTCTGCGTGGACCTGGGATAAAAACTATCCTATATTTTAATCCAGGCCTTAAACTATTTTCGTGCGAAATTTTATCCAAATCGGTTGAGCCGTTTAAGCGTGATTGAGTAACAAACATCTAAACATCCAAGCATCTAAACTTTCGCATTTATAATATTAGTAGGATAGGATTTCCATTAGTTTTGAAAACTACTCCATACAAATTACAACCTCTTGGATTTTTCCCCTTTACATATAATATTAGTAAAGAAAAGAAGTATAATTAATTTATGTAGATTGGTTATAACCAGAGATCGGAAAAATTTGCGACATTGTTTGCAATTATGTGGACATGACTCCAATATCAATCAAAATGTTATTCAGTTAATTAATTTTTTACTTGACATATAATTTGATTCCTAGTCAATAAATACAAAAGTTTGTTAAAGTATAGGTTTATTTTAAAAAAATATCAGTATTTTTTCCAAATTTTTTTCGCGTGTAAGTAAGTAATCGTGTCAGTTTAAAATCGTTATTTATTTATTATATATAAATATTTACGGAAACGATACCCATTTTAAATACGAACCTTTTGCTAATAATTATTTATGTAATTCATCGTCGTCGTAACGTCATTTTTTTTAAGTTATTATAGTATATACGTGCTTATAAGCACTTTATAAATAAACTATTATCTCCAATAATTCAAATTATCTTTCAATGAATAATTAATTAACATTTTGATTAATTTTGGAGTCATGTCCACATAATTGCAAACAATGTCGCAAATTTTTCCGATCTCTGGTTATAACTTGCCCTGCCCTTTTACTTTTTCGCCCTGGGCTAAAAAAGTAAATAAATTTATTGGTTATTCATACATATTTACATAGATTCACACCCTTATTCCCAAAAGGGGTAGGCAGAGGACCTGAAATGTATGTACCACTTTTAACATAAATGTGGGTATAAAAGATCGACAAAATGGATATCACAGTGATAAGTTGCTAGCCCATCGCCCACAACACACTTTAACCTTAGTCGACTTTTACGACACCCACGGGAAGGGGGTGGTGAAATTTTAACCCGACATGGATGATATTCATATCGACATAATCCTTCAGGATTATTGGCCAAAATATACTAAGTATACCTACTTATCAGGTGAATACATATTCACCTGATAAGTATATAGCTATACTTAGGTGATACAAAAATCAACTACCTACTTTGCACGAAAAACATTCATGTGCACCTAATTTTTGCTTTATGATAATTATGATACACGAATTATGAATGAGCGGAATTGATTTAAATTCTACGTAAAAAACAATTTTGCCAAAAACAAAATAATTGTTTCCAAGTCTTGTTTTGTTTGGTTCATCTTTTTATGTCAATCGATGTACCGTGACAAACTTCCGGTCGTCTGATGATGACAAAGAGATGGCCTTGAATTATTAATGTATAAAGGTACCTATAGGATTATAGTCGTTAAAATTAGATTCAGAAACAATTAGGTTACGGTGCGGCCACGACATCAAGCGGCGGCGGTTTTTCTAATTAATTGCGTGTGACCCCAACCCAACCCAACTACCCACAGTGCGTTGCGCGTCTCGACCGCGCAATGAACAGATAAATTGCCGCGCCGAAATACGAGTATAGATAGGGCGACGACAGCGGCAGCGGCATACGACGGAGCGAGAATTTGGAACGCGGATCCTTCTCATCATCATTATTTAAGAGCTAAGCTCTTGTCGGTGGAGTAACCGCCACAGATTTTTATCCTCTCCCAGCCGGACGTCTTCGTATGACTCGACGCAACTTTCTTTTTTATTTAGCTGGCGTCAGTATGTTTGCACCTCCCTGTGCCTATTTTTCCTTCGATCTTGCCCTGCAAGATATTTAAAAAGAAGCTGTTGTGCCGTATTGTCATTTTTTTTTTCAATTCTGCCTCTATTTTGTATTTGTTGTAAGCATCGGCTCTCTCCTACCGGCGTCAAAACCTCTTCGTTTAACGGCTCCAATCTTCCCGTAAACAAATGTATAAACACAATTGTTAAAATTCGTTTCTCGAGTCAAATAATTGAATGAAAACGGTAATGGTATTGGATTGAAACGAAAATTATGCATATTTGAATAAATTGGCCGTTATTTATAGACAATATGATAATAAAATGCTACACGAGGGATCTTCATCCGTATAAAATAAGAGGGCCGTGCCGACGCATAATAGGATAAAAACGTGACCGAATATGAATATGAAATGACTTGAAATGAGGTACGGGATTACCCGGTCCATTCGGTGAACTCATAGGTACATTCACACATTCACTGCCAAGAATTGCTAAGCGCTACGCTCGTAGCTGATCCCGTGGTTTTCCCGCAAAGTATACGGCTACAACGTAGTCACCCGCTAGGTGGGTTCCTAGCAGTGAAAGTGTTCACTGCCAACAATTTCGTAGCGATACGCTCGTAGCCGATAACATGGGAAAAATCGTAGAGGAAATCGCCTACGAACACCTAGAAAGAGACGGATAGTCTATCTCGCCGCGAGACAGCTCACGCGCCGTCTTGTGCAAAGCGTGCTGGAATAGTTGACAAAATATAATTACACCGATTCGCCAATTTTCCCTCGTCCGTGTGCGCTGCGCGGAGTAAATCCTCTTAGGTGATCTGCGCTGCGCTCCGCCGGTTTGCGCAGGCCTTTAGAGGAACCGGTACAAATTATATTTCGTCAACCATACCCGTACCCGGCACTGAGAATGTTAAGGCGGCTGTAACCATTAATAGTTTGTCTTGCTCGCTCGCTTATGTTAGCTCGATATATCGAAAATAATTTTTTGTCAAACCAATCATTTCAAAAAGTGAACAATGAAATTTCATAAGTAGTAATGTTTTTTACGACGGTAGCAAACAAGCATACCTGCGGTCGTTCTGATGGTAAGATGGACACCTTAGCCAAAGGACGCTTACGATTATTTATTCTCGAAGAAGAGTTTTGATTCGTTTGCTCTCAATCTGTCAAAAAATATCGCTTATATGGTTTCAGAAGTACTAGCAACTTTAAAGTTAAATCAACCTAATTACATATTTTACGAAATATTATATAAGTGAAATTAAAAGCCGTTTATTAAACCAATATTGCAACAGCCGAAACCGCTGAGACGGCATGTTTATTTATTCCCAACAAAGACTATTCATTGGCCGAACAATATCAATTTAGGGGGGGCAAAGCGGATCACAAATTCCAGTTATGCCCCATCCGCATGCTGAGTCACGAGCGCGAGTCCGGGGCACACTGGGCCCACGGGATGGGGACTGGGGTATTTATTGCTCAACTAGCTGCACGCGCGGCTCTGCTCGCGTATTACACAGAACACAGGCGAAGCCACGGAATAAAATATAACCTCCCAGCTTTTGCCTACGTGGAACTCGTACGTCCATATAAACTTCCGCCCCAATTCCACCCACTTAGGGGATGACTTCCGGTAGAAAAAGTATCCTATGTACGACCCCGGGGTTTAAACTATCTCCATACCAAATTTTATCTCAATCGGTTCAGCTTTTTGATCTTGAAAAGGTAACAGACAGAGAGTTACTTTCGCATGTACAATAATTATTAAGTACTAGCTTCTGCCCGCGACTCCGTCCGCTTGGAACTCGTTTATATCGTAGCTCCATACAAACATTCACCCCCCACTTAATCCCCATGGGGGATGATTTCCGGGATAAAAACTATTCTATCTCCTTCCCCAGGACTCAAACTATCTCTATACCAAATTTCATCTAAATCGGTTCAGCGGTTTAAGCGTGAAGAGGTAACAGACAGACAGACACTCACTTTCGCATTTACAATACAATAAAATACAAATATTCTTTATTGCTCACCAGACATAGTAAAAACAAAATAGAAAAATAGAGGTAAAATTAAACATAAACAGTGGTAGACAACAGGCGGGGGGGGGGGGGGGGGGGGTTATAATTTTATTATGGATTATGGATGGATGTCCACCCCGAATGCCCATTTTACAAAGTGGTGAAAGCATTTAAATAAGCGGATGAGTATTTTCGAAGATTACCTTACCCCTTTCATATCCATAAAACAGGCCATCCGACCATTTACCTTCAGGCAGGACACTGTTTGCTACCACCGTAATTTTAAAAAAATTGACAAAGAATACCTTACCTACTTAATTATTACATGTACAAAATATATCATTTTCTTATCTATGTTATTAAAAAGTATGATAAAAGAATCAAGATCGAAAACAGTCGAAAAAAAATGGCTTTTAGATGTCCTCTATGGCCCGCACAAGGAAATGTTTGACTCCACCCCGCGCATTATACCCGTAAGAACACGATTTATAGTCCCGTAGAGAATGCAGTGTTAATACAATTTATTTGCGATACAAAAGTAGCTGTACCTAGTCTGAACCGCGGCTGGGATTTTATAAAACTTTTTGGGCCCCATATTTTCTCATTTAATAGTGCACGAGCTTATTTTTTGATGTTTGTTGTTTAAAGGAGTTTATCTTGGTCAGTTTTATTTTATTTATTTATTTATTTTATGAAACAAACGGTCATACAAAAGTATGATATTACTTGTTAGTTAATTACAAATCAGACCTATAGTTTCCAATATGTATCAAATTTTATCTTTTATTTTTAAAATATATTGGTATCTTTTGCATCAAAACAGATCGTTAAAGTCCATACGAGTAATTACAAATTATTATAATACTCCGATTCAGCCATGTTAGGCAGTCATCAAAGAACTATAATTTTTAAAGTGTAGCCCATTTAATTTATTGAAGGTTAAAACGTGAAAAAACGGTGTAAAATAAAGTTGGAAATTATAAGAAACATCCGTTAGATTTTTTTTACATAAATAACAATAAATATTTTAAGCTTATAAGCTTAAAATATTTTTTTCTACTATAGTAGTTTTAAGTATTATAAAATGTTCCACGTAATTGACTCAACTGTATGAGGTACTCGTCACATAAAATACAAAACAATTTTGCAGAGGACCCAGTGTGCCCCTCACGCCCATAAGACACCGAAATTAATAAGGGCAGTGATTTACTAAACGCAATAAGCGGGTGATTAATCTATCGCGCTCTGTCACGGTGACGGGATCTTACGGGAGCGGGACACACTTATACGACCACTGTAGCGCTGTTACTGTTGTGGAAACAATAGGTGAGGTACTAATCATGGAGATTTTGATAAGTCATCGTTTTATTAACAGGGTGTTAGTTAGGTATTTGAAAATTAGGAGATTTTAAGAGATTTTAGCACTAGTGTTTGGCTTCTGATTTTTTTTTATCAGAAGTCAAAACACGAGTGCAAAATATTTCCTAGTTAAAAAACCAAAACTGGTTCTTTATTTCTCTTTTCTACCTACTATCAATACATTACAACTATCATCGAAACCCCGTTTCATGGATGGCCCTTACTATCAATTTGTTTATTTGGTGTCATCACAATTGTTACGGTTCTAAAGAAACAACTCGTAGACTGATGAACAGAACGGTATTCTAGTAAAGTCGCGAATACGGATCCTTAAAAATATATTACTATAAAAAGGCTATAAGTCAGGTCCTTTAATGTACAGTGGGGCAAATGCGTCCGCCGCTAATACCCCATTAGTTTGGATTCTCGCGGATAACGGGGCTTCGCTCGTTATTTATATTAATAACGGTTTGTTTTTTCGTTTTCTCGAAGGAAGGTGGCCAGTGTGTGCCTTGGGAGAGGTTTGATGGCAGATAAGGCATTTAATTTCATGGAAAAGTCAACAGTCTTGCTAAAACTTGTACATAGTAAACACTAAGCCATGTGATGTGACACACTATGTGTAAATTGTATTGTATTTGTACTCCCTTTGTCTCTGTGTGTCTCTTGCGTAGTGAATAAATGTCTTCTTTCTTTCTTTCTTTCTTTGATGTAATAACCGGCTGACAAATTAATGTACCAAAAAATTCTGATATTAAAAAAGAAATGTGTAACGGCAGTGAGTTTTGTGTTGTCAGAATATTCAGTAAACCGAGTAAACCCCTGACTCTCGCCTTGCCGAGGTTTTCCTAAGGGTTTATTCAAGAAAGAAGTGTTAATAATAATAATTTCAACCAATAATGACACGGTTCAACTCACGTATTAAATGTCACTACGGGCGACATGTTTCGAACTTTTCGGGGACACCGCCGCGAAAACACTCATCCTGAAGAAGAACTCCCGACGAGTTCGAAACGTGTCGCCCGTAGTGAAATTTAATACGTGAGTTGAACCGTGTAATTATTAATATTATTTCAACATGTCTCACGAAAGTTTAAAATCGAATAATTTCAACCATCTGCCTAAAGAAATACAATCGCTAGACTACATTCAATTTAAAAATAAATTATTTAAATGGTGCCGAAACAAGTCGTATTATAATCTTAACCAACATTAGAATACTTAACATTATGACATGTGCGATATGCTACCTTTCCTGACATTTTGTTACATTCGTTTTAATTTTATGGTTTCACATTTTAATTTAATTTTATAATTTGTAATTAGTCACATTTTCTGTTTTTGTTTTCCTGTTTCGTTTTTTATTTTATTTTATTTTGTGTTGTCATTATCACAAAGCATACCATTGATATTTCTTTTATTATTATTAAATAATTCATATTCTTAGTATTGACATTTTATTTTTATTTTTCGGACATTCAATTTCAATGACATGCTTCTAGAATCTTTAATTATTGTACGCCATATACGTACTCTAGGTTGCCAGTGACATGATATAAAAAAAAAAAAAAGGAAACAACAATCGACTAGAGAGGAATCCAATTTCCCTCCCAACTTTCATGGACAAATTGATAATAAAAACATTAAAAACTAAAGAAACGAGTGTCAACGAACCGTCAGTAACTAACTTGAACAGGAATTAACCAACAAATAACGAGGCGTCGCCTAGCTACCGTCCGAGTTCCATCACCCGAGGAGAAAATGCTATTGATACAAACTTTGACTTTCCGACAGTGTATTTTTATGCCTATCATTTATACAGGATGTATAGCGACGTGTCCTTGGGGTGAGATTTCAGTCCTTTTAATTTCTACATCGATATAGACATAGAAAAGCTCTATTTGACATCACATTTTATACATGCAGTGTGCAAATCAGACACACAAAACGTATACAGTCACGTAGAGGCATAACAATGTGTGGTAATAGAAAGGAGCTAATCTCAGCGTAATAGCATCGTACCAAGACTAACAAGTTCGTTAGTGGCCAGCCCCGCTATTCTGTAACTTGTTTTAACCTCACCTCACCATTCACCCACAAATAAAACGCCGCGATTCGTAGTTACTACGAATTTCGTAGTAAGTAGTAACTTAAGCGTAGGTAGAGGTTTCGTTAGGTGTGACGGGTGACGTCAAAAACTACTGTATTGTTTTTTTCCATTTTAATTATAAAACAGCTAAAGTTGCTATGTGTACCCATGAATACCCTTGACCACATGAAGCGAGGTTTTCTGAAAATAATTAATGAAACTCATCTATTAGAGCTTGCATATTAACCTATGTGTAATTTGAATAGCAATAGATAAGTGTAGTTAAGACTCCTTAACTTATAAAATATTGAATATAGATTTAAGCTCAAAATAATGTAATAAGTATATAAAAACGAAATAAACAGTTTCATTTTTTGTTATCATTTTCGACAAGTTCTCCTAGTCAATCTGTGAGATCAAAGGCCAGCCAATTTTTTTTTTTTTTTTTTAAGTGTTGCAAGTTACGACAAAATAATAATATATAAGTATTATTATCAAACCTGCTCCTACGATAATCGGTTGAGAAATGCGACCTGTAGAGACAGCGGGACAGACACGCGGACACTGGGAAAGACAAACAATTTTCGGCCCAAGCTGAAGCATAGAACTTCGTTCGCTTTCGCTCGTTAAAATCTTAATATGTAACTAGCTACCTCGCCCACCCTGTATACAGGACTCCGCTTACATTAAAATAAGTTTTTCAAGAAAATAAACACTGTGTTTTCCTGTGATGTTTTTTTAAATATTCGAGTAAACTCGAGTGTTAATAAAAGTTGCTCGGCCGAGTATCCTCTGTTACGCGGACACATTATTTACAAACTAATTTTCAACTTTTCACGACACTGAAGTTGACAAGGTTCCATGTTATTATTTGAAACTTCGAATTTTCTTGAACTACCTTGGGGGAACTATGAATCCGTTACTGATATTTCATTTACATGCACTTATTAAAGAAGCGTAGGTCTATATCTCTTTTAGAAGATTAAATTAAGCACTCATACTAATTACCAAGCCATTAGAATAACAAGAACTAATATTTTGCTGTTGTCTACTAGCCTGATCCCCCAGTGGAAAAAAACGGTTAGGTTGTTAGGTGAACTGCGACCCTACAGCGCGCGAGCCGAGCGAGGGAAGCGAGCGTGACGCGGTAGCGTCCGGCGAAGCGCCATAACCGAAATTTATAATTTTTTCCTAGTTGAATATAAAATAATTGCCGCTAATTCCCCTGGGTGATCGGGGTCAGGTGATTAACGTGGATAACGTGGAAATTTTGTCTCGTTGATGTAACTGGTGACCGCAAAGAGCTGGCGGCTTTCTCGCGCAACGCATCAGCATTGCTATTCAGCGAGGAAATGCCGCCGCAACCCCGGTACAATGCCACGAGGGCCTTTTTTTAGATTTAACGTAGTTTTCATTTAATTTAGTTAATGTTAACTATCATCTTACTTTAGATAATTTGTTTTATAATATTCATCTTTTTAAATGACATTCATGTTTTTAGATTTAGTACAGAAGTCTAGGTTAAATAAACTGTCAAAAAAATCGTTTTTGGTCCTTCCTTTTATTGCTGTACTTTCGTTCAAAGTCATCATCATCAACTACTCGTTGAGAGGGTTTGAGGAGGGGAGGCCAAACATGACGAGTTTATCTTGGGTATTTTAGGAGTTACTGGTTACTGGTGTACTTCTGTCCCCATTCAGATCAGCTCGTTTCCAGTGGTTTCATATAAGTTTGCGCTATTTGTCGCCGAATTGTACATCAATTTGCCAAATTCAGTTTAATTGGATATCGGCAAGTGGAGCGGCTGAGAAATGGTTTGTACCAGCGAACGATAAAACCATAGCATGCGAGCTCTTTACAAATTTCTACCCAAACACGTGCCTAAAACCCGGTAAGCGCAATGTAAAAGTGCCCGTGTGGCAGAATAATTAATTAATTTTGATTCTTTGATTTTTGATTCTTATTGTATATTATGAAAATCTGAATAATCTATATTATCATGATGTGATGACCAACAGATTTAAGCGTAATTAATAGAAAATTTATAGACAAATGTACCTATGGGTTTGGAATATTCGAGAAACGTCGACGCAGCACGTTTATCTGGAAAAGCCCATGCTATTTACTAAAAACAAATGAAAAGAAAATGCAAATGAAGTAAAACCATGCAAAAGTCACAGTCGTTTCGTTCGTACACTAAGTTAATTCAGCTGAGTGTAATTAGATGGCAGTAATTTGCAATATCGTTAACAGACTATCGTTTAATTTGCTACCAAGTGTAAGTACCGCGTACAGGTGCTTATTACTACTCCTAAAAACGTCAGAACACGTCACTCATTTTCAAAGAAATTTAAACTTAATTAGACTGGATTACGGTAGAGATTTGAATAGCGCTACAAGTTATAGATACGAGCTTCCGAAGTTATACAAATCGAATATAACCTTGGATAATTTTCGCCATGCCACATCTCCGTTCTGCGCTCATCAATATCATCCTTATCTCCTCAGGATAAAGTTGTGTTTTAAACGACTAGATAAACAGTTACGATATTGTGTTATTTAATTGATAAGTATCTGTTACGAAGGCGGGGGCAACCGACTGTAAAGAGAAGTAGGCAGTGGGGCAATATGGGGTAATTTGATTTGTTCTATTGGATTTATATTAGGGGGATATTGGATCTTATTGGGAGTACTTGATATGATCACGGGGGTAATTTATGATCAAGTGGTGTGAAGTATCTTGTCAAATAAAAATTGTTGAGAAAGGAACACGGATACGTTGAGTTACAATTTGAGGTTTCCTGCTTTAAAATTGGAGTGATTTCTTTAGCTAAGTAGGTAATAAAATAAGGTAATATATAATTATTTTTCTTACCTCAGTATTATCTGTCTTAAAAAAAGAACAACCACCTATTGACCTTGTGATTATAATGAAAACAAAATTGATAGGAATATTATTAAAATTAAATTAAATTAAATATTATGGATCCAATAAAATTAGCAGGCTTAGTGCTCCTGTTAAATACCACATTTACGTCAAATCGTCAATTGATATTTATTAACCGATTTCAAAAAAAAGGAGGAGGTTCTCAATTCGGTTGTATTTTTTATTTTTTTACCACTAGCTTCCGCCCGCGACTTCGTCTACGTTGACCCCGGATAAAAACCATCCTATATTTTAATACAGTATATAAACTATCTTCGTGCAAAATGTTATCCAAATCGGTAGAGCCGTAAAAGCGTCATTGAGTAACAAACATCCAAACCTCCAAACATCCAAACTTTCGCATTTACTTTCCTACTTCCTACTAATATTATAAATGCGAAAAGTTTGGATGTTTGTTACTCGATCAAACTTAAACGGCTCAACCGATTTGCATAACATTGAGCGCGAAGATAGTTTATTTCCTGGACTAAAATATAGGATAAATTTTATCCCGGGATCACGCAGACAAAGTCGCGGGCGGAAGCTAGTATAATAATAAGTAGGATAGTAGGATAACCACAACAACGTTACATCCGAATGGTTTTACCTTAAGGGGCTACCCGAGGTTTTCATCGATTTTTGACAAGTTTTGAATCGTATCTCCTACTTTTGCACTACAGATAGAATTATAAATCAAACGGCTATCCGTTCCTCAATTTTTTATCTCCATTTTGGTCCACCGGATTTTGAAACAAATTAATACTTAATTTTGTATGGTTTTTTTAAACATTGTCTAAGAAAACACTTATTTCGTATCTCTATTGACGTGAAAGATCTAACATATACGAAATCTACATATTTGTGTTCGTCTGTGAAGTCTCTAAAAACTGGTCCAAGGTTTTCATTTTAAACCAATTAACACAAAAGTTATGGCCAGAAAATCAGTTTTTTGGCCTAAAACTGTTCAACTTTGACGCCAAATATCTCGAAAACAATGAACTTTGAAGTAAATATGGGATACTATATCGCTTAAAGCCGTTGTTTTTGATATAATAAGCTACAAAAAACATTAGAAAACTAAGGGATTCAGATCGAAGGTCATTGGCGTATGGGAGCCCCTTAAGTGCTGTTAACATGCACATTAACAAACAAATAAGGATATCAGTCAGCCCCAAAATAGGCATCGTAGTATGGTATAATGTAGTTGTCATTGTACAGTCGCCATCAGATATATTGGAGCGGCAAGGTGCTCACAAATATCTGAACACGTCTCTAATGCCTCGACAATAGAGACGTGTTCAGATATTTGTGAGCACTTTGGCCGCTCCTATATATCTGATGGCGACTGTACAACCCAAGCATAGATGAAGAACTCTACTCTAAGACTCAGGCGCAAATATTCTTCCTCCATAAAAACCTTCCTTGTCTGTCAGTGGTCTACACAGCTGAAAAACCGCGGTATAGGCTACGAGCGTAGCGCGTAGCCCACGCGCTACGCTCGTAGCCGATCCGGTGGTTCCCCTCGTATGTAGCGGAAAGCGACTACGGCGTAGGCACCCGCTAGACGAGTCCCTGAAAGTGTTGACTTTATAACAGATCCAGTCATTGCCATCCATACTAATATTATAAATGCGAAAGTGTGTCTGTCTGTCTGTCTGTCTGTCTGTCTGTCTGTTACCTCTTCACGCTTAAACCGCTGAACCGATTGCGATGAAATTTGGTATGGAGATAGTTTGTATCCCGGGGAAGGACATAGGATAGTTTTCATCCTGGAAATCACCCCCTAAGGGGATGAAATGGGGGGTTGAAGTTTGTACGAGTATGGAGCTGCGATATAAACGATTTCCACGCGGACGGAGTCGCGGGCAGAAGCTAGTTATGCTATATAGAGAGAAAAATATAAGTAGTCATATTAATAAAAACCCCTTATACTGTAAAAGACTTCAGCTAAATTATTTGCAAGCTTTGATTTCGTGAAAATCAGCACAAGCTAAAAAAGCTATATCACTTGTATAGAAACGTACCTTAACTCTGGTGGGAAGGCAACTTAAAAATTGATTTAAAACAAAATAATCCCCGTTCCATTCCACTGCACCCCGATAGCTTACAGCGACAACAGTTTTAAAGTGTCACTCGCAGCCAGCTGACTATGACAGCCAATATAAACAGCCATCAAAGAAAAACCAACTCTAATTCATTTATACTAAGTCCAAACTTCCATAGCACGAACACGTTACTTAAGATCTTCTGAAAACGAAGACTGGGAAAATATAGAAAGGATTTTTCATAGAAAAAGCAAGCTTAGATAGTTGGTTTAAAGTTGTAATTAGAATGGTTGTGTTATGGTCATTGTGGCGTTATGGAAGTCGGGTGCGGGTTATGTTCAATGTTTATCGGTTTGAAAATAACACGAATGAGATTTACTGAACGGTTTGTAGTTTAGCCGAGTGTGGTGCGGTGAACGGGTATGGGGGTATTTTCTTAATCATTTTTGTGGCACATATTATATTGAGTTTATTTAATCAACCGACCGGTTAGTCTAGTGGGTAGTGACGCTGCCTACGAAGCTGAAGGTCCTGGGTTCGAATCCCGGTAAGGGCAAATATTTGTGTGATGAGCATAATGTTTCTGAGTCATGGAAGTTTTTTTATATCTATTATATATATCGTCGTCTAGTACCCATAACACAAGCCTTTCTGAGCTGACTATGGGACTAGGTCGATTTGTGTAAGATTGTCCCCTAATATTTATTTATTATTTTATTTATACTCGTATGAACCTGGTAAGCCTCACGTACTTCTACAAGTACAAATTATCGATAGTATTGAAGCTGATTTTCCACCTGGAGGGGCGAGACGAGACGAGGCGAGGCGAGAATTGAAATTGGTATGGCAAATTTTCAATTCTCTCCTCGCGCATCTTCGGTTTAAATAGGTAGTAAGTAGTGTCTCGCCTCGCCTCGTCTCGCCCCTCAGGTGGCAAATCAGCTTCATACCGGACATTTTAACTGCATCGCAAGAACAACTGCCGAAGGTACTTCACCAAGCACTAATTGACACGCGCTAATGACGACAGAAGTAAGGAATAAAATATACTTAAACAGCAAGAAGTTATATAAAACTGAAAAATTATACATCTGGCTATGGAGCACTACTCTTGGTCTGTAGTTCATGTAATCGGGCATTATGGGACTGCTACAGTAGAAAAAGCACAGGACTTACGAGGAAAGGTTTTTACGATTCTTATCATACTAAGCCAATAGCTCTCATAGTGCTCTCATATGAGTCATGCCTCTGCGACCAACTTCCGCTACAAAGCGGAAAAATGAGCTGCGTGCTACGACGCAGCAGACTGAGCGTTTGTTGGCTTGGAATGGATTAAGATTAAAAATGGTGCGAATTATTATTCTGAAACCGTTTGCGACAACATGGCTTAGAGATTCCAAAGTTTCTTCCTAGAAGTATTCAGATTAATAGAAAAACATGTTATGTATTGGAGGCAAGTGATCAAACTGATCAAATACACAATCGTGAAGGCTTTGTTAACTTGGCATATTTTTTTCCCCGAATTGTTCATTTCGCCTAAGCTATTTCCCGTTAATTTTTTTTTTCTGAAACCATAAATCCTCCTTACAGAACTAAAGGACGTAAGTATATGAAAGTTTCTGAAAAGTTGTGACCTTCTGGAATGGTTTATTAATAGGAATTTTATAGGAAGTTTTGTAATTGGTAATATCGCAGGTTGGCGGTAGGCAGCAATCGAGTTAGCTCGAGAGTCTCGAGACGATCTCAAAACGCAGTCTTGTTAAGCGATGCTTGATATAAATGGAGCTTATTTTCTAAATTCAAATGTAAGTTGGCTTTGAGAGTTGGGTGCCGCTACATGTGTGGTGGAATAAGCAAGTTAAAAAGAGAACTTTGAAACGCTACCTGCGTTTGTTTTTTTATTGGTTTTAACTTTCACTGTTCATTTGCAAGTATAAGGGCGGGTTGCACCAACATACGATTACTGACCGATCAACGTTAAATATGGCGCCGGCAGCTGGGTAAGGACCAGTTTAACTCACTCAATAATCTATGAAAGTTTTCCGTTATAACACGAAAATTAACCATGTAATTCAATGGTTTGTGTCACAACGGAACTTTTTTCACTTCTTCAGTTTGTATGGCTAACTACCGACTCAACAGGCTAACTACTGACCAAGAATTTGGTCCTTACCCAGCTTCCTTAGAAACTTGTCAACATTTGGTGCAAGTTTACAGCCACTTACACATTTTAGTAGCTGCTTGAGCTCTTTGGCACGCATTATGTAAGTTTGGTGACAACCCAATATTATAGCACCACCAAGCACCAAGCTGATCTCACGATGGAAACAGAAGATCGACAGCAACTCCTAGACCACACAAAAACCCTGTCGTCTTTGGGCTCATAAACAACGACTGAGCGATATCGATGACTGCTGAAAAAGGGGGTACACTACATAACTCCGAAGTCATTTGTCCGAAAGCATATTTTTTCCGAAATTCATAATTCCGAAAACCATGTCCGCTGATATTTTTTTTGATCTTTCAGGATGTAATACTAACCTAACCTATTTATAATGTATTTCATTTAATAATCTGCGTTCAAAATTCCTTCGAAAAAAAATCGGAATAATGATGCTTTCGGAAAAATGACTTCGGAATTTTTGTGCGTTCCCGAAAAAAGTATAGTCGGCAACAAAAGCTTGTATTATTTATAATTTTGACAGGATTTTTTTATGTAGGTCGACTGTTTAACTCAGTCCTCGCCTGCGGCGTGCGGGCGCCGGGCTTTGCCTCCCTCATGTTGCCCGCGCCCCGTTATCGTCATGCCTCTGCACCCGCGCGCCGCGCAGCCGAGGACTAAGTTAAGCGGTTGACCTCTATTATCAAGGCTCGAATCAGCATACGAAATTGAAAATTGAATTGAATTGTGTTGAAGTTAGTAGATTATACAAACTCGAGTATCACGAGATCAATAGATCTCCAAACTTCAGTCCTTGGATACCCTCCCTATTGTTTCGCCTTGTTTAAGTATTGTTTTGTCTGTTGAGCAACTAATTAACTAATTTGCATATTAATGAAGTTAGTGAAACGTTTGTATTGTACAGTGGGCCAAGAAAGTTCTCTACTACTTTGAACCTTAACATGCTGGTAATAGAGACGGAACATGTTAGACCACTATCTTGGTATGCTGTGCTTACTGTAGGCCTCTATTTCGTCTAAACTCTGATTTGAATACGAGCCCAATTCGAGATTCAAAATAACTAGATTCTGATTTTGTTATGTATTCGTTCTTGCCCTTGCATTACTTAAGGTGGTTCGACGACCATACAAAACGTATATTGATATTCGCAGGGTAACGGCGTGATATTTTAAGAAACTTATGTAACACACTTTCATAAATTGACTTTCCATTTGCGCGAAATTCCCCCTTTCCTAGAATAAACTTGTATAAACCAGAATAATTTGAGAAATTAGCTACTAGCTACTTTGGGAAAACGATTATTCTCAAATTATTCTAGGTTATACAAGTTTATTCTAGGAAATGGGGAATTTCGCGCAAATGGAAGGCCAATTTATGAAAGTGTGTTACATAAGTTTCTTAAAATATCACGCCGTTAGCCTGCGAATGTCAAAAGACGTTTTGTATGGTCGTCAAACCACCTTACCTTAGAGAGTACATGTAAATGCCTGTCAATTTAGACCAGAGGGGTGTTCAGTGGGGGAATGTATGTAATGATGAAATGATAAAAGGTGAGGTAGGGCACAGCGAAATGTCATCCCGCTCGAATTTGGAGCAGCCCAACTGCGGAAGTACCTCCGCCTTGCAGAAGACCACAGCCATAATTAGACTACTACTTGCTCTGTAGTAGGGTTGTGTTCCTCGAGGTGAGCAAGGTCGCCAGAGCTCCTGAGGAAGCTTTTTTCTCGTGGTTCAAGATTATCTATTTTTTTATACAACGACGGTGGCAAACAAGCGTACGGCCCGCCTGATGGTAAGCGGACACCGCAGCCTATAGACGCATGCAACTCCAAAGGAGTAACATGGGCTTTGCGAACCCTTGATATGTTTGAGGATTCGCTGTGTTGAGAGCTGAAGGAACAAATTCCCTCGCTCTCAACACAACGCATCCTCGGGAGCTCATAATATTAATCATATCACAATCATAAATAACCTTTTTTTGTCACCGGCATGCATTATAAGCTTATTTTTTAACGTTGACTGGTAAAAAATATTTAAAGGCATTAGGTCCGTCTTTTCTACTTTTTGTTTGTGCATTAAATTATAAATAAATCATCTCCATTCATGACGATTTCTGTTCCATTCAATAATATTTTTTACAAGCCTTTTGAGCTTAATAGCTTTACGCATGTAATTTACAAGTGTAATAATCAGCGAACTCTTTGTGAAACAAAACTGTATTTACTCTTGTTATTATTAGCTAATATTTATTCGTTGGTGACTAGTAACTAATAATTTACAAGTGTAGCTTCGAGAAAAACAAACTTGTAAACTTGTAAAAAGTATTAGCTCATGGACTAATATTATCAGTCTAATAACGTACGAGAAATAGGCCCCAGGGCATAACAAACTAGCGAACAAACAAACAAACAGGTCAAGCTAATAATAATAATAAAGAGAAATAGTCTGTGTGTATAAGTTGTAACAAACAAAACTTTACGATCGCTTTTGCGTTTCGATCGATCGATTTTTTTTGTTAATGGCTTCTGTCCAGAGGGACAATTATGCCAGCGTCAAGGTAGGAAGCTACACGAAAGTGTCTTGATAGAAATGGCGCTCTCCTAGATTCCAGTATATTTTTTCTGCGTACTATACCTACAAGAACTTAACTCCGTAACTAGTAGTGTACTATGCAAATGACGTCGTTAGGACTTGCGAACTTGGGTGCACCTGGTGCGTGATATATGAGTCGGACAGCGAGGTGCAACTAGTGCAGCACCCGGCCATATGTTGGAAGGTGTTATCAACTTTAGTAACGTTAAAATATTCAATGAAGAACCTTTCCGCCCCAAATGCCATCGGTTCTACGTGCTATGTGCCCCGCCCACGGGGCGGAAAGGTTCTCGAGTGGCGACCACGTACCGGTAGGCGCGGCGTGGGTAGGCCCCCGACAAGGTGGACTGATGACCGTAAAGGATGCGGGAGTCCGCTGGATGCGGGTGGCGCAGGACCGGTTACTTTGGCACTCTTTGGGGGAGGCCTATGTCCAGCAGTGGACGTCTTTCGGCTGATATGATGATGATGATGATTCAATGAAGAGCACTCTTTCTCACATGCAATCTACTATTTAAGATCTGATTATTTAAACCAGAGTTTCTCCGCTTATTCATGGCGCGATCCCCTTGGTATGGGAAAAGTAAGTAAGTTTAAGTTTGGCTATAGATTTATTTGTGTTAGTTTATTTCTATAAGTGAGAACCTGTAATTGGCTATATGGTTTTATTATTTTGTCTATAAATATGTTGCGCTGTTGGTTTTCCATGTATCAATAAATAAATAAATAAATAAAATTTTCTCTGTTCAGTCAAGTGTGAAAATATGAGTACATACAAGTTACTCTTAAACATATCCCATAGCTCTTATGTCAAGGTTTCCGTAAATATTTATGAGAGGATTCAATATTTTTGCAATTGACTGTTTCGAGCTTATGTTTTTTACAATTATCTAAACGTAAAGTTACTTTAATTTTAAAAGTACATGTATCTCCGACGCCCTGCTAGAGGCTAGGCGAACCCCCAGCAAATCGCGACCCACGGTTTGAAATCACTGCATGATTTATAGTCCAGGCAATGAACTGACAACTCGTATGGAAAAAATGTCAATTTTGGAAATAATTTATAATATGTTATTTTTTATGTATAACGGATATATTATCAATTAAATAGTTACCCAGCGACAGAATCCGACAAAATTTCAGACATCGAAAAAATGATAAGTTAACTGACTTCTAAAAAGGCAGTAAAAATATTATTATTATTTATTTTTTTATTTGTGTTTCTCTCCAAGTGGAGGGTATTTTACTTCCATACCCGCGGGCTTTTGGCCAAACGAATATAGAAGGTAGGTATATGCTACCTAACCAAGGACTACCTATCTATTGCTGTTCTAATGCTAAAAATTTGCGTACTATTCTGCATGTATTCATAATTACAGCTTTTTGTAGGAGGATGTATGTAAGTGGATGGACACCGAGGGTTTTGAGGCTGGTGTGGAGGCTACGTGGAATAACACCTGTAGATGAAATTACAATTGGAATAGTCTTTACCGTATTTACTCGCCATTGGTTTTTTATTTCTACGGACAAGTCAGTGTACTTACTGATCTTTTCAGTGTGAGTAGACGCTAGGTTGTGGGTATTGGGTATGGCTACGTCAATCAGATACACAGTTTTTGCAGGTTTGTCGTGGAGTATAATGTCAGGTCTATTGTAATGCACGGTTTTGTCGGTGATTATAGTTCTGTCCCAGTATAGTTTGTGATCCGATGACTCTAAAACAATTTGCGGTATATATTTATAGTAAGGGGTTCTGTTTTCAATAAGGCGGTATTTTATTGCAAGGTATTGGTGGATGGTGGCTGCTACTTGGTCATGTCGATGTTTATAATCTGTCTGGGTTATGGATCGGCACGCTCCTGTTATATGTTGTATTGTCTCTGAGCCACCATGACAGCGTCGACATAAATCAGTAGTTAAGTTACGATCGCGGATGATATGTTTTCTATAATTCCTAGTGTCTATGATTTGATCTTGAATTGCGATCATAAAACCTTCAGTTTCGGGGAACAACTCACCTCTCTTGAGCCACATATTAGATGCCAGCTTGTCGACGTTGGGATTGGTCAGATCCAGTCGGTGTCTGCCGTGGAGTGCCTTTTGTATCCATGCTTCTTGTTTTTGTTGAGGCTCTGTGATGGATTCATTCTTTTGTTTTGTATGGTCATTCAAATTTAGCGGAGTAAATTTTCTATCAGCGCTTACAACAGCCTCATGCATTTGTGAACGAGATGATTGGTTGTGGAAAAACTTTCTAATTGAACTTACCTGTTTGTTGTGTAGATTCTTAATATCTATTAGGCCTCTTCCACCTTCTGCTCTCGGCAGAGTCAGCCTCTGGGTGCAGCTCCGAGGATGGTGCTTACGGTATTTGGTCAATAAAGTATTAATCATTCTTTGAAGGTTACACAAATCCGTTTGGGACCACTGTATGATACCAAAGGAATAAGTAAGAACTGGAACCGCAAATGTATTAATTGCCTTGATTGTGTTGCGAGCGTTGAGGTGGGTGTTCAAAATTTTGTGAAGTCTGTCAGTAAATTTCTGCCGAAGCGTAGTTTTACTTACCTTATGGTGAATTTGCTGCGTCTGTTGATATCCTAGGTACTTATAGCCAGCATCTTCATCTACAGGGTCAATTTGCTGTCCATTGTTGAGAGTATAACTAATGCATTCTACTTTACCTTTTCGTATCGACTGGATTTTGCATTTGTCGATGCCAAATTCCATGTGTATATCTGACGAGAACGCTTGCGTGATGTCTGCTAGATTGTGAATGTCAGTTAAACTATTACCATAGAGTTTGATGTCGTCCATGTACATTAAGTGAGATACTGTTTGCGAGGTGTTACCATATTTCAGTTCAAATCCAGCTATGCTTTTGTTCAGCAAATTGGAGAGTGGATTAAGTGCAAGACAAAACCAAAGCGGACTAAGAGCGTCTCCTTGAAATATACCTCTGCGGATATTGATTGATTCCGTTACAATGTTGGTATCACTGCTGAAAATTTTAAGAACTGTTGACCATTGTGACATTGTATTTTGTAAAAACTGTATGATGGTTTGGTGAATTTTATAATGCTTAAGAATATGAATAAGCCAGCTGTGCGGTACAGAATCAAATGCTTTTTTATAGTCTACGTACATGGTATAGATATTTCTTTTATTACTAGCTGCTTGCTTGGAAATAACGGCATCTATGGTAAGCTGTTCTTTACAACCTTGACTATTCTGTCGGCATCCCTTCTGCTGCTCAGCTAAAATGTTGTGGGTGTCAATGTGTCTATATATAAGTTTGCTAATACAAGATGTTATGATTTTGTAGATGTTCTGCAGGCAGGTAATAGGCCTATATTTGGCGGGGTTACTTTTGTCAGTTTTATCTTTAAGCAACATATATGTAGTGCCTTGCGTAAGATATGGCGGTAATGTTTCAGGATTATGGATGAATTCATTAATATGTCTAAGCAGAATCGGATGTAAATATGTGAATTTCTTAAGCCAGTAGTTGTGGATGTTATCGGAGCCAGTTGCTTTCCAGTTATGAGTCTTCCGTATGACTGTTTGCAGTAGGTCAAGGCTGATCTGTTCAAATATCATATCAGGTACGGAACTAAGTGATTGTTTGTCTGTCTCAATCCATTCAGAATTGCGATGTTCCAGTGGTTTAGACCATATTTCGGACCAGAAGTGATGCAGGTTTTCCGCAGTGGGAGATTCAGAGTTGCTATTAGGGTCTTGTCCCGGTTCACGGGTATTATTGTGGGAGTTTTGTAATGTCCTGTAAAATACTTTTTCATTATTAACAAATTGCATATTCTGTGTTTTGCGGAGGGTCGTGAGTTTGTACCTACGGAGTCTGTTAGTTAGTGCGCTAAGTTTTTGTTTGAGGGTATCGAGGAAATGAGTTAGTTCCGTATTTTCAGGTTCATGTCGAGAGTGGAGTTTATACTGTCTTTTGATTGCATTTATATGTCTCGTCAGTCTTGGGCTAAGATTGCCGTTAATAAATTCTGTCAGTCGGCCTATCTTGGTTCTTAAATCTGTTATTCTGTCCTGTAGTCTCTTTTGCCACAAAGGGGGTTGGTTGCTATATTGGTGGGTGTAATGCGATTCTCTAATCTTAGAACCATTTTGGACAGCTGCCGTGAATGCAGCGCAATAAATAATAGTTTGTGTGCTTTCAAAATTTAAGTCTAGAGGTAGGTATTTCGGAAGTATAGCGCTGTTAATAAAATGAACTATGGAGGCGAGGTTTTTAGACGGCTTTTGTTTGGGTATAGAGGGTCTATTAGAGGGGACAGAGTTGCTAAATTGATCCTGAGCGGCTAAAAACGTTTGTTCAATCTCCTTTTGTTTTGTTAGGGGGAGATAGCTCAGTAGTGGGTCGTTGTCAGTGGCACTTAAATTGTCGGGTTGAGTTTCGTAGTTGCTAACAGGGGTGTTATTTACTGTCGGAGATTCAGGAAATAAGTCAGTCTCTGGGCCCACGGTCCCTGTGTCGATATGGGATAAATTATCTGTATTTTGAGAAATATCAATTATCGCTAGCTCACGCAAAATTTCAAGTTTAATCTCCTGCAGTCTTTGTTCGCTCACGTATTTATTATTAATGATAGCTCTTCGCTGGTCTGCTATCCTCTGCTCAGATACGTGTGAAAACTGGGGGTGCTTTGCGATAATAGTTACATAAAGAGGTTTTCTGTATGCTGTTGTGTTTGTTTCTAGTAGTGTTATTTTGTAGTACTCTCTTATTATAGACTCGTTGATCTCATTTGTCCAGATCATTCGTTGGTCACTGTTCTGTGTGGCTGATTGGGATTGACGGGGATGAGGCGGTGAATTTTTAAGATCATTTTCTGCAAGTTTTCTAATTTCTGTAATATCTGCATCAGATAATAGGTTATTCCGTACTATGACCCTACGTTGGTCCCCTAGGCGCTGTTTGCTGACTTTAAATAACGGAAACTTTTGGTTAAATTCCTCGTGTAGTTGTGATAAATATTTTCTGGTTTCGGTTTCAAGAGCAGTGATTCTAAAGTACGTGCGCAAGATAAAAATGTTCATTTCTCGAGACCATTTCTTGCGCACATTTGGATCAGCCGTGGCGGGTGCAGGTTGGTTGGCAGTGCTTGCCTCCTGCACAACGTCCTCGGCCGTACTAATAAAGTTAGGAGATGTTGTACACGTTGACGACACGCTCTCGGAATCAGAATAGTTCAAATAGGAAGCTGGTGATGACGGAACTGATGGAAACAAAGAAACTGACGACGAAGGAATTGAGGGACACAACGATGTACGGGATGACGCACGGATCGAGGGGTTTTCGGCTGTAGTATATTCTTCGATGGAAGCCCGCCTGCTCAGCTCCTCATCGCCGCTGGATCGCATGCTGTGGCACCCAGCAACGGCTCCAAGTGCGCCCCGACGATCGCCCTCGGGTAGCGGCCCGACTGCGGCTGTAACAGATTGTTCGATGGGAGCCCGCCTGTTCAACTCCGCATCGCCGTTGGTTCGCATGCTGTGGCATCCAGCAACGGCTCCAGATGCGCCCCGACGATTACCCTCGGGCAGCGGCCCAGGACGTAAACTTCTCGATCGTAGCTGCATAATTACTTTAAAAGGGAAGAAGAAGAAAGGATAGGAAAGAGGGAGGGATGGGATCTTAGTTTGGGAAGGGTTGCCTAGCTGATATTGGCAAATGTTTTAGTATCTCCCATACTGGGGTGTGGTCTAGATGTTTTGACCTTGGTAGTGTCACCAACCTGTAAGCCCCCCCACCACGGCAAGGTGATCCCTTTGGGGGGGTTATTATTATTATTATTATATTTTTTTAATTTATTAAATCAGTATCTTTACATTTACAAGATTTACTTTCATTAGCCACTATCGGAAACCTTGGTAGGTTTATATAATAGCTGGCGAGATCGCACGGATCGATCCGCACTAACAATCGATTAACATGACACTAGTATTCATTTTTATGTACCTAATGTTATATATCTACTTAAGTTTACAACAATGAACAATGTACTTTACAATTTAAATTGAGATTCACATTCCAGGTAATATTTTTTTAGTAACAATTTAAATTTCCCAGGGTTATCAATTATACCTAATAAGTCATTCTGTATATGCTTAGGTAGGTTGTTAAGTATATCAGGTATTAAACAGGTGTTGGTTCTTCTCCCGTAGTTATTGTTTACACTAGGCAGGACATATGAGCGCATGTAATCTAAGCTACGTAGGTGACCGGGGCGCGTTTTTTTACTAAGGAGGGTATAGCCTCACGTTCTTCCGTCAGTGTCGAGAAACAAAACCTGTTGAACACACTAATTACTTTACAATGTTTGAATAGGCCCGAATTGTTATCTTTAAGACTATCTTTAATTTTCTAGGGTACAATTGTTTTCAGTAATGCGAGTTGTAGCTTATATATCTGTTCTACGTGGGTTTTATAAGTACGCCCATAGCTGGTAATGCCGTAGCAAATAATGGAGTCCGCAAGTGACAAGTAGAGCGTACGCAGTGTTTTATATGGTAATTTATTTTTTAGGATTGCCATTTGCGCCATTATTGATCTAAGTTTGGAAGATATGTGGTCAACGTGCGGTCTCCAGTTGAGTCTATTATCGATAACCAGTCCTAGGTACATATGTTTTGCTACCGACTCGAGTTCATCACAAGTACAGTTATTACTAGGCTTATGTAGACAATGGTGTTCGTGTGCTATTATTTTAGGTACCTGTGCCTCTTTTGAATGTGAGGAGTGAATGTGGACCATTTTAGTTTTTTTCGAGTTTATTACTAATCCTACGTCGTGAGCCCATTTACAAAGTTGATTGAAGTTATGTTCCATTATTTTTTATGCTTCACAGACATTTGAGTGTGCTGTAATTAAGCAGGTATCGTCGGCAAACTGGTATACGGAGGCCCCGCTGAAGATATTGCACATGTCGTTTACGTAAATTAAGTACTCGGTCGGCCCAACTATGGACCCCTGAGCTGTGCCCTCCTCTGTACGCATCGGGTCGCTGAGCTCGCCGCCTATTTTAACCATTGTACGCCGCTTGTTGTGGTAATCTTGAAGCAGCTTCAGCATCGGCCCCTGTATACCATTCTGCCACAGCTTGCTAAATAGCGTAAATGTTTTTGTCTTTATTTTGGTTCATTTACATTTGCTCTATAATATTCAAGATAAATCGTACAAAAAAAGATAATGCATGCTTCATTTAAATCTACATAATTACTTCCGGGTGGAAAGTTTGTCGGATTCTCGACTAAATCATCTTAGAATAACATTTTCAAATGAAATCAACAAAAAAAACGCTATTATAAATTAATGTTTTTCAAAACCGTATTTTGCCTGGAGTATTAGTTAAACCAGTGTTTTCAACCTGTGGGTCGCGTAGGCTCTTGTACGGGTTGCAACACTTGCAACTACTTGCATTTCTAAGTAAAAGTTATTAATTTATTTATTTAAATCAGGCAACAAGGCCCATATTACAAATACCTTAAAGACTAACATACATATCAATATAAACTTATTAATAACTACAAAACACATAATTACTGAAACGTGTTGCGCCATTTCGTGGTGTCAGGTAACCGACCGCGAAAACGTCGGAACTTGACACCCTTCGGCCAAAATTCTTCCTTAGTGAAGGTCGATAGATGGTCCGTTGGAACTCTGACCACAAAGGTATTAAAATTCACGTCATGGGGAGACTCCAACCTCACGACCCTCAGAATGAATCCGGTCTTCGCGCGCACATACTCCACTACTTTCTACTTCCTCTGCCTTCGTAGTGCACCCGGGACACGTAAAGCTGCGTCGAAGGTGTAGCAGGACGCAGCAGGTGATTTGGTCCAGTCGGTGCGGTACCGCACAGATTCCGACAAGTAGGCTTCTTCTTTTCCTCCACCTTGTCGCGTCGCGACTTCTTTTGAGTCGTATATGGCAGATCCTTGCGAATGACATCACACGGTTTCTGCACCCCCTTTTTCGTTATGTAAGGATATGTTGTTTGTAAAATAAAAAACCATATAACTTAAAAATAGCGAAGGATGCCAGTCGCAAAACATTAATCCACCGTAATGGGGTCGCGCCAGGAAAAATATTACTTCACTACAGTATAGTATAAAACAAAGTCGCTTCCCGCTGTCTGTCCCTATGTATGCTTAGATCATTAAAACTACGCAACGGATTTTGATGCGGTTTTTTTTTATTCAAGAGGAAGGTTTATATGTCTGTATAATATAGTACCCGTGCGAAGCAGGGGCGGGTCGCTAGTACGATCAAGGACTTTAATTGTTGAGCCATTTAGGTGTCAACTAATTTTGGTTTTAATAGTAGCTTTGAAGTGTCCAGTATAAAGTGAGCTCTAAATGGCTCAACAATTAAAGTCTTTGACCGTACCTACTATATAATTTACACTCCATCTCCAGACTACAAGTCAAATGTGTCAGACACATTTGACTTGTAGTTTTTTTGACTTCTATAATGAATACGCTTAAGGCTCTTAAGGGGATGCCTTGATTTGAGTCGTACACGCCCCCTAGACAGAGACACGCTGATGCCTTCCGGGCGAGAAAAAGAGATGTAACACTCTTCGGGAATCGCTGTTTTGGACAAATTTCGATAAATACCTAACTTAGTGAAGGTTTATTAAAATTTCATAAAGTGAGATTTTAGATGAGATAAAATACTATAGTATTTACTTGATTGTGTCGTAAAATAATGTATCGTTTGAGTAGGCTGAGTATAAAAAGGAAAATGCAGACCCAACTTTGGATTTTTTTTCTATCGAGGAAATTTTAAGCAATCGTGTACTTATCCATAAAATCAGATGAACAATCATATATCTGAAAATCAGACCTTATTGTTTCTTAACCTAGTCAGAACGGCGTTTCAAAGCACGCGATAATTTCCAATACACCGCCTTAAGCATATTCATTATAGAATCTTATAGGTGCAAAGTACGAACGAAACCCTTAAACAAGAACTAAAACTCATAACCCTATCTCTCATAAAAAAGCCTAGCACTTAAGTCTGAACAAAACTTCTACTGTAAAGAATAACGTCATAAGGGTACGTGTAACTGATACTTTTAAAGATCTTTTTCCAACGAGCGTTGTGAAAGCTCCACTACCGGACAACAGGTGGCGCTGTTATCTAACTTCGGCCATATTTTAAAGTGTAGCCTACGGGAATAATTAATTTCAGAGGACTTAAGTTTTATACACGGCTTTACTTTGTAGGTAAAGTTTTGAATCATTATGGTCTAGGTAAAATTTTATAACTAGCTTCCGCCCGTGACTTCGTCTGCGTGGAACCGGAATAAAGACTATTCTATATTTTAATCCAATCTATAAACTATTCGTGAAACATCCAATTCGGTTGAGCCGTTTAAGCGTGATTGAGTAACAAACATCCAAACTTTCGCATTTATAATATACGATCCACTGCTGCCCACAAGCCTCCTCTCTTGGATTAGAGGGAACGGGCAGTAGTCCCCACGCTGGCCCAGTGCGGGTTGGGGACTTCACATACACCTAGGTAAAATTATCATCGTGTAAATATATATAATAAATTAGCCAAAGTTACGTCGTCAGATTTTTCTAGGGATCAATGTAATGTACGACGTAACTTTGGCTCGTCAGATTTTGAATAGTCGCTCTGTCAGTCGAATACTGCAAACCGAACGTAAGGTATCCGGTTCAATGTATAAATTAAAACCGACCCATCTTTCATTCATTTCCCGTGGTTTGATAGACTGCCTTGTAGGAATCTGGATTTACCAAAGAATGAAAGAACAAATATTATTATTAAGATTAAGGGGCTACCCGAGGTTTTCATCGATTTTTGACAAGTTTTGAATCGTATCTCCTACTTTTGCACTACAGATAGAATAATAAATCAAACGGTTATCGTTTTTTCAATCTTTTATCTCCATTTTGGTCCACCGGATTTTGAAACAAATGAATACTTAATTTTGAATGATTTTTTTAAACATTGTCTAAAAAAACACTTATTTCGTATCTCTATTGACGTGAAAGATCTAACATATACGAAATCTACATATTTGGGTTCGTCTGTGACGTCTCTAAAAACTGGTCCAGGGTTTTCATTTTAAACCAACCAACCAGCCATTTTTTTATTACGGAGAGGGGGTCTGACGCTCGCGCGGGTTCGTACCTGCCCCCCTATTTTGTAACTTGTTTTAAGCTCACCTCAACGCTCACCCACAAGTATATCTTAACACCGCGAAGCGTACTAAGTACGCGTTGGTAGAGGTCTAGTTTCGTGACGGGTGATCGGCGGGGTGAGCCGTATTAGCGCTTAGCGAATAACACCCCTGGTGCAAAGGTTGTCCATCGCCATTCAACGTGGTAATGCGGCCAGTGTGATGGGTACCTTTGCGCCAGGGACAACTCGTGGGGGACTTTTTGACTAGGCTTAAGCTAGTAGCTTAAGTTATTATTGTTTTATTTGTTATTGTGTTTTATGTGGATTAAATGACCTCCTATTTTAAACCAATTAACACAAAAGTTATGGTCAGAAAACAAGTTTTTTGGCCTAAAATTGTTCAACTTTGATGCCAAATATCTCGAAAACAATGAACTTTGAAGTATATATGGGATACTATAATCTTAAAGCCGTTGTTCTTAAAATAATAAGCTACAAAAATCACTAGAAAACTAAGGGATTCAGATCGAAGGTCATTGGCGTATGGGAGCCCCTTAATAACACCTTTGTGCTCCAACTCCATTCGCCACGCGACTGCTCACAGAAAACAAGGGGACAGCCAACAAATGTATTATGTCAAAGCATTAAGATCTATTATCGCGTGGCGTGTAATCCCGCAAGGTAATCAAACTTCTACGTGTTAATTTTGTCAGGTTAGAATTAATTAAAAAGTTGCTGTGACTCGTGAGTGACGGGGGGATTAATTAAAAAACGTGAACTCTTAATTAACTTTAAGAAAAGTGACTGTGGTGGTATATTACAGAAGACCGCAGCCATAGTGATACCACTACTTGCTTTGTAGGTGTGTGTTGTGGTGTTGTGTTGTTGTGTGGTGAGTAAAACGCGCTTTGAGAATCGAGATATTATACTCGCAGTGGATCAGTATCTAAGTATGATGATTGGTGGTACCAGTAAAACCGGCCAAGTGCGAGTCGGACTCGCGCACGAAGGGTTTCGTACCATCTATAAAAACGGCAAAAAAATCGCGCTTGTTGAATGGGTGCCCCCGTAATTTTTTTTTTTTTTTTTGTATTTGTTGTTATAGCGGCAACAGAAATACATCATCTGTGATTTTTTCAACTATCTATCACGGTTCATGCAGCCTGGTGACAGACGGACAGACGGACGGACGGCGGAGCCTTAGTAATGGGTCCCGTTTTTAGGGTTCCGGAGCCAGAATGGCAAAAACGGAACCCTTATAGTTTCGCTATGTCCGTCCGTCCGTCCGTCTGTCCGCAGCTTAGCTCAGAGGCTCTTGGTACTAGAAAGCTGTAACTTGGCATGAATATACATATTAGTCATGCCGACAAAGTGGTAAAATAAAATCTTGAAAAACATTTTTTTTTGGGGTACCTCCCCTACATGTAAAGTGGGGATGATTTTTTTTATTGTCGTCTACCCCATAGTGTGGGGTGTCGTTGGATAGGTCTTTTAAAAGTATTGGGGGTTTGTGAAAACAATTTTTCGATTAAACGATCCGTTTGTGAAATATTAAGCCTTAAAGTGCTAATTTTTGTTAGACTCCAGTGTCCCCACCCCCTGCTAGCTAAATGGTTGTTTTGGGATATGTGAAAAAAATCATGGTAGTAGTACATATAACGAAGTTAAAAGGAAAACTATCACAGCTAAGTAGGCTTTACACGTTTACGAGTAATAGTCGACCAACTTATAAAATGTACTTCAAGAAGTAATAGTTTCGTACAAATTCTATTGTAACTTATTATTATATATAATGGTACGGAACCCTTCGTGCGCGAGTCCGACTCGCACTTGGCCGGTTTTTTTTTACCCTTTGGGTACGGAACCCTAAAAAAGTAGTTACAGTGTACCTAATCCTACTAATATTATAAATGCGAAAGTTTGGATGTTTGTTACTCATTCACGCTTAAACGGCTCGACTAAGGCCTGGCCTAAAATAAAGGATATTTTTTATCCCAGGTCAACGCAGACAATGTCGCGGGCGGAAGTTAGTACCATCTTAATTAACCCCTTGAAATAGTCAAAAGCTCATATATTATTTTTTGATGCGTTGTATAAGTTTATTATCATTACTAAGATAGACTAATACTAAGAAGTAACCGTGTCCTATTTATTATGCAAACATAGAAACACCTAATTATATTAGTTTAGCTTACAGCTATTTTATGTTCGGTTTTCACGTAGTCTCAGGCATAACAATGGCGGTTATCTTGTTTGTCTGGTTATCAGATTCAGTGTGGATTCTAGTAATGCCGTTTTGTGTTTAAATACGGAGATTGTCTAGGTAGATAAGTCTCTGCCTACCCAACTAAAACATACTTATAATACTATTGGCTCTGTGAGCAGTAGGACTAAAAAAAAAACAAAAAAAAAATAAGAAAAAGTCACGCGGCAAAAAAAAAAATTAACGATCCTGCTCACAAACACGGTTCCATAACTGGACACCCCCTCCTAAAAATTAACTGTACCTATAATAGGATTCATTTTTATTACGTTTATTACTGGCCGCCCTTCAATAACTGGTCACGTTATATAAATTGAATTCTGTTTGTAGGGGAACAGAGTTCATTTTTAGTATGAGGGGGCCAGTTATTGAAGGGTTGCCAGTTATTGACGATTTACGTGTTCCATGGTCGTTTAAGATACTGAACCGATTTTGATGAATGAGGTGGTAATCGGTTCGAAATTATACTCCGGGTGACGTAGGCTACCTTTTGTAAAAAAAAGTTTTTTTAGGTGGTTTTCCGTAGTCGGGAAACAGTTTCAGTAGATAACCTTGTTACTTACTAAAATGTATCGCATTGTACTTATTGTTGTTCAAACAATAGTTTTACATACGAGTTTTATGCCTAGCCTTTTGTCTATCTTCATAGCTAAAATTCTAAGCGCGCGAACCAACGGGCAATCACAATATAGGGGAGACCGGGGTAAGATAAAATCAAACTGTTTATTAGAAATCTATTACGACAAAAGCAATACTTATAGTTTTAAATAATATAATTGTTATCTTTTACGGCTCTAAATCAAATTTTTTTTTTTGGCAAATAGGAATTAAATGGCACAAGTCAAAATCCACTATGGGGCAAAATGAGTACACATTTTAATCAGACTGGCAACGTTCACAAATATGTGCCTCTTTATCGTCATCGTCTACACCTGCGCAGGAATTATGCGCACAACGCTACAAATAACCCATCCTTCAGTGGACTGTGAATATAGGGACATACCCACAATATTGCATATATTGTGGGTACACAATCATTTTCATCGTCTTCAGATGAACAATATCCGTGTCACTTTCTTTTTTGCCTTTTTTGTTTGTATTCTTTTTTTCTGACTTCTTTTTTTTAGTCTTTTTCTTTTCAGGTTTCTTTTTTTCAGTATTTTCCTAAGATGGGATAGTATCCCATTATGCCCCGACCATTTTGCCCCAACAGACACATTTTACAAATAGATCAACAGTTCTAACCTACAAAATAATTGTACGAAATAGCAACCTAAATTCGATAGTTTTACACTACTGCAACAAGTATGTGGTAAAGTATTACAATAGCACTGATACCTACCTTGGTGCACATCGATTCAAAACTGAAAACTTCTTACCAATCCTCCAAAAAACGGATTTTTCACGCCACGCAGCCAAAACAGGTAGTGACAGGCACGCGCCGTTCTGACTCGCGTGAGGCGACTGCAGTTCGCGCGAATGGCGCCGTGTTCGGCTCTGTTGTGTTCACCAGTTACGCACACAAGCACATTTCCCGTCCTGCCGCGAACTTCATCTTGCCCCGGTCTCCCCTACACTCAACTGACAGATACTGACAATTCTGTTATTAACCCTCCCATTGCCAGCTGCCAAAGGCTCAAATGGTGCCGAAAACTCAATTACAGTCCCGAGGGAAGCCCAAATTGATTTACCTGTTGCTAGTATCGGAGGGGACGGGGATAAATAACAGGTATAATATAAAATACCTGTCAAATAATTAAATTGTCTTTTTTTTATGGTAAGTTAATCGAACTCTAATAATACGAAGCAACATTATTATTATCGTTATGTAAGTAATAAGCTTAGTTTTAGGACCGATTTCGAATTTCTTTCGTGTGTTTGAAATCGAGTTTGCAAATGGTATTTTTTTTCTAAAACAGTAAATCTTCTAATTTGTCAGATCTATGAGAATTGGAAAATTTCTCAAGTAACATTATCATATGCACATTTAATAGCAAATTTGAGTTTTAATGACTTGTATTCTAGGTCCAGAAATCTTGATGCTCGGGGCAGATCACAAAAAAATTGTAGATATTCAATTTCTTTAATCATCTTGAGCTTATAACGTAATTTGTTCTCATTTCGTTAAAACGCCTACCAAATACCCTTACTTAATTATAAACCACAACCTTATTTTCTCTCCACTTTTAATATGGCTGTTCCTATATATCATAGAGGGGGCACTCTTCCTAATTTCATCTGCAAATGAACAAAATATCCGGCGTGCACCTCCGTAAACCCATGATTTGTGGTGCCCTCTCTGCTGAGTCTCATGTCGGGTGCGCACCGACCGCACGAGCGTCAGGACCATTCTTATTTCTTACTAACTTTGTCTGCGTGGATCGGGGTTGGATCCTATATTTTAATCCAGGCTATTAACTATCTTCGTGCAAAAATTCATCTAAATCGGTTAAGCTTCCATTTATAATATTAGGATTTCTGTCACATCACAGCCGTGGTTGTCACTAAGAGGTGTGCATTATTACACTACACTTTATTTAGATTTTACTCTTTATTTTATATATAAAACTTATATGTAGGTACGATAACTATTCACTTATTGTAGATACGATTTATAATGTGCGTGCGTACGAAAATGAGTATGGCCCTTCATTTCAGCTGCAGTATCCGCTTCTTCTAATGCATTTTATTTTACTTTGACCACAGTCAAACAAAAATATTTAAATTATGATAAACAAGACATTGATATTATTGATAATTAATTATAAGGGCCTAATCGATATGAAAGAGAGAAAGAATATAATGGAAAAATAAACCATCTTCGTCTGTAGCCCCCGACAGGATTCGAACCTGCGACCTTTCTATTAACGCTAGACTGCTCTACCAACTGAGCTACGAGGACAGTGACGGAAGCTGTGTATTTTTGCATTACATTCCCGCTAAGACTAGCGCCCTCTGTATCGTGTTATAGACTTGTTTCACAGCCTTGGCACACCTCTAATAAGGCCTAAGCTCTAATAAGGCTATATAAGGGCCTTTTAGATTTAACTTAGTTTTAATTTAATTTAGTTAATGTTAATTATCATCTTGTATGTACGTACTTAGAAAAGAATGCTTTATTATAATACATAATTCACAAATGTTTATTAACAAGAGTAAGGATATCTAATTAAAAGCAGTAACGCAGCAACACCAAAAAACGCAGTAGACGAATGATTTTAATTATAATGATATCTTATGATATGAAACTTTCAGTGTGTTTAGAACATTATCCAGTGATAAGATAAATCACAAAAGCGACCTCGCGCTGAATAATTATTTCCCTCGAGAACCCGACGTTCGATAACCCTTCCCAATATGATGCCTTTGATGGATCCATCCACCATCCTCGAAACCAGCTGGGAATAATCATCCTCTTAACGTTAATTGCACCCTAAAGGAGCCCGGGGTCCGCTTTAGCACTTAATCCCAAGATTTGGCGTAGACACTATCTTTATACGAAAGTGACTGTCATCTGTCCCAACCTAGAACTAAACCATGTTGAGATTAGACCCGTTTCCTCACAATGTTTTCCTTCACCAAAAAGCTACTGCGGCGCCACCTAAGGGCCTTATTACACTTGCGATTTGTGAGCGAGTTGAAAGCGAAGCGAGTTCGCCGCGAGTGCGCAGCGATTTCGCCGCGAGTGCGCAACGAATTCGCTGCGTACTCGCTGGAAAATTCCTTACTAGACGCGGCGAACTCGCTCACAAATCGCAAGTATGATAAGGCCCGCTACACGAAAAGCGAAACTTGAAGTTTGTATATCTGTCTCTGTCGTTCGCGTACTATAAACCAAAAATGCGATAGAGACGGAGATATCCAAACTTCGTAATTCGATGTTCATGGCTATAGCCCTGTTAACACTTTCGCTGCCAGGAACCCGCCTAGCGGGTGCCTACGCCGTAGTCGCTTTCCGCTACATACGAGGAAAACCACGGGATCGGCTACGAGCGTTAGCGTG
Source organism: Epinotia ramella (assembly GCA_947578815.1). Classification (NCBI taxonomy): domain Eukaryota; kingdom Metazoa; phylum Arthropoda; class Insecta; order Lepidoptera; family Tortricidae; genus Epinotia; species Epinotia ramella. The sequence continues at coordinate 2,187,911 of OX388203.1, forward strand.
TAGCGATTCTTGGCAGCGAAAGTGTTAAATATCCTGTCCAACTACAATAGGTCAGGTTTTCTTCCTAATTATCCAACATCATCGCGAACCCGTGTGGTCGGTGCGCCCCCGTCTAATAATGATTCCGCATAATCATACGGCTTGATTTATTCACTTTTATATTAAGGCTAAAAATGCAATGAAGGCATTTATTTGGTGCTTTATACCGATTTATAAGCGGCTTGCGTACGCTTTGCATATTTTTGCCGTAAGTGCTGTTTATGGAATAGGTTACATGATTCAATTAGATTGGATAATAGACCAAATACTCGTGAGGACGAAATTCTTGGCCAGTGGTTAGCCTGGTTAATCGATAGTAGTTAAACGTTCCATTGTGACACAAACATTAGGCATACAATAGGGATGATGACTAACATTTTTTTGTGACGTCATTCGAACCAGTTTTTGGAGAGGAACAAATTTTTGTATGGGAGCAACTACAATTAAAGAACATAAATACCTAAAAATTTGAGATAAAGATTGACCTCGCTGGCGGCAGCGCGAAACGCTTCATACTGTGTATCTATACAAGTGTGACGTCACATTTGTATATTTTTACTAATCGTAGTATGGAAAATCAGGTAAATTGTTGTTTCGGTCGCGAAATACTGCGTTTAAGTGCATAGTTGTCATACAATTTTGTTTCTAGAAAAGCGTAAGGATTCTATTGGTAGCTTTTAATTTACTCTTGGACAATAAAAAAAATGCATATTTTTTCTAAACTTTCAAGGTTCATATCTTTTTATGATTTTAATTATATTTTATAATTTAATACTTTATTACGATAATTTGATGGTTTACGGTTACGGCACATCATTCCGCAGTGTCTCAAGACTAGAGTGACCAGTGTGTGTTGCCAGTGATGACGTATGGCACGGAAACGTGGTCGCTTACTATGGATGGCGACTGATATGATGACGTGACCCTTATTACTTACCCTTATTACGTGTACTTTTTAGTCTTTCATGCAGTAGTTATTAAGTTTATATGCGGTGTACCTAAATTACTTTGTACTTTGTATTATGTTTAGTTTGTGGCAATAAATATCTTTATTATTATTATTATTATTATTTTATTTTGAGGAAAATATAATCATATTCTTCGATACGTAATTCGTAAAAAATTGAGCCTAGCTTAATGCCAAACAAATTATTACTTTCTTCAATTTGTTCAGAATATGTCGCAAGTTGGTCAGAGCGCGGGCGAAGAGAACAGCATATCGAGGTAGCAGTACCGAGCGAGCGAGACAAAAAAATGAGGGTTACAGTTGCCCGCATTAAAAGTTTGCATAAAATTGTAAGAAAGTATCTACGATCATAAAAGTGTAACATGCAATAGCTGTGCATGTTATTATATGAAACGAATCAATTTACCAGAGATAATTCATATTCAGTCTTCACGCCTGGGATACACGCATGTTTCATAAAAAATAACTATAATAGTACATTACGTACTAGGGCATGAATATTTGTTTCTGAGTCTTGGACGTTTTCTGTGTATTAAAGTATTTATAGATATCTATTAAATATATCGTCGTCTAGTACCCATAACACAAGCCTTATTGAGCTTACTATGGTTACTAATTCAATTTGTGCCAGATTGTCCCCTAATATTTATTTATTCAACATAACATGGTGTGTATACCCAGCTTTATATTTAATGCACGCACAGGTGCATATTTCTGCATATTTGAGTGAAATTACTTGTTTTCAATTGCTGACGCTCGTTAAACGGTGTTTACGGACCGGAACGTTACATGAGACTGGTAAAGTATGATAATAAATGATGAGAAAATAGTTCTTACAATCTTGCACAATGAAAAGAAATGGGTGCCTCGGTATGCCATAATTTCATAAGCCGTAGTAATCTTGATCCTTATTACAATACACATAAAGTGCACGGATGGTCAGTTAACTGTCTTGGCGATGGTAGCCATATGCCGTAAAAACCGATATGGTTGTAATCTGCATTCCAGAGATAATATGCATTTGTTTATTTTTTAAATTAGATTTAGAACACATGCGATTTCTAGGTAAACCGTTTTATAACTTGATCCATGATTAAATAGGCGTAGAGTGCTGAACTATAATATAATTGTACATAACAAGTTGAATATTTTCCTCTGATGCCAAAAAACATGAAGAAATATTGGTTATTTATGTATTATTATGACTTTCTAATGTAGGTGTGGGTATATCTAGTATATTGTAACTGAAAAGTTTCAGAAACGGCTCATAAAAAAAAAAAAATATCATACGCGAATATTAAAAAAAAAAAAAACACAGTAGATATTTTATCGGCTTTATCGTGTTCAAATAATCATGGGACAGCTAGTTTAATTTTTTCATATTTTATGTGCAATTCAAAAATGGCATAACACCAGTTACCCTTTCCCTGGACGCACCGACATACAGTGTGGCACACAATTCTACTATTTATGCTATCTGTGGTTCTCAGGTTAATCTGGTGGCAGTGTCACCGCGCCCCGGGGGAAATTACACCGTTAATGCGGTGATGCGGTATACGGCAGGGGTAAGGAGAATAACTGGTCCATTTTGCCCTATATTAAGTAAATAAATTTTATATTAAAGGAGAAACAGGGTTTTGAAGCGATTCCTCCCAGTTACCGACCTTTGCGTCGAATGTCAAGCATGTACGCCGTACAAAAAAACGTACTATTTATAACATACTTAACACTTTCACTGCCAGGAACCAACCGCCTACGCCGTAGTCGCTTTCCGTTACATACGAGGAAAACCACCGGATCGGCTACGAGCGTAGCGCGTAGAGGTTCTTGGCAGTGAATGTGTTAAGAGGAATCACAAGGGCCGTTTTTCCATACAAACGTAGTCCCCTGCTTTTTCCCATAAATATATAGCTACTATTGATGTTCCTGTTTTCCTTTTTTTTCAAAAAGCCGGAGGTCCCGGGTTCGAATTGGTAAGGGCATTTATTTGTGTGATGACCTGATGACAAAGTTTGGTTCCTGAGTCACGGATGTATTCTATGTACCAAGTATTTATTTATCAGTATGTTTTCGTCTAGTACCCACAGTGCAGGCTTTGCTTAGTTTGGGACTTGGTCGATTTGTGTAAGAGTGTCCCCAAATATTTATTTTATATTTTACATTCTTTTTTCTTTGTTCTTTTTCATGACAAAGAAACATAATCTCCATATACTGTTATCACTTGTGTGATGAGATGAGTAGAACAAATCCCCCACGCGCGGCCTAACTAGGTAAATCTTTGTCTTCATTCTGTTATGCTTTTCGGTAACTGCCGAATACTAATTTTATGTCGCGGCAGAAGACATAAGGGTAAGGCGATTATGGCACGAAAATACTTTACACAATTCCCCGCCCCGCCCCGAAGACCACCGCCCCGACGACCGCTTTAGCCTAGTTGGTAGTGACCCTGCCTACGAAGCAAGAGGTCCTGGGTTCGAATCCCGGTAAGGGCATTTATTTGTGTGATGAGCACGAATATTTGTTCCTGGGTCATGGATATTTTCTATGTATTTAAGTATTTATTTATCTATATAAGTATGTTTATTGTCGTGTAGTACCCATAGTACAAGCTTTGCTTATATTTGTGTAAGATTGTCCCCTAATATGTATTTATTTAATTGATGGCTGGAATTGGTGGTTTATGAAATAACTAGTTACTTCCCGCGACTCTGTCCGCGCGAAACTTGATTGAGCCTTGGGGACCGATTTTTGACTTTCGAGCGCTCGGCTCTTTCACTCGAAAACTGACAAAAAATATGAAATGCTATTTTGAAATGGCGATATAAAATTGAAAAACGAGTGGTATTTACCACTCGTAATTAATTATATTGGTAGAAAGTAAGTGCCTGCCATTTTGACACTACAAACGTATTTACTTTTATTTGATTTTCGAGCGCTCGAAAGTCAAAAATCGGTCCCTTAGTCTCCAGCAGATGCCGCACGCCCCTTACAGTATCAAGTTGTACGAAAGTGCAGCTACATTTCTATAGAACGTGACACTGTAAGGTAAGTGGCGTTCAAGCATTAAATGGTAACAGACAGATAGACGAACAGGGTCAGGGACAGAATTACTTTCGCATTTATAATATTACTATGGATGATGGGTCTTGGGCACTTGTCAGATTAACCGAAAAGTGATATAACCTTGCCATGCATAACGAGAGAGTTGATCACGTAACCTTTCGATCACACGTTAGGACAACTGTAATTTTCGTATACAAAAAGTGACGTTTACATCTAGCTGACGCGCGTACAATGCGTTACATGATCGACCAGCTGGCTGGCATAGTAACTTGATACATTAACAGGTTAATTAAACAGTCTAAAACTGTTGTAAATAATAATTATTTGAAATGAAGATAAGTTCTCTAATCGAATTTAATCTTTCGTGAGACATGTTGAAATAATACTAACAATTACACGGTTCAACTCACGTATTCTATGATACAAGCGACACCGCCGCGAAAACACTCATCCTGAAGAAGAACTCCCGAAGAGTTCGAAACAAGTCGCCCGTAGTGACATAGAATACGTGAGTTGAACCGTGAAATTGTTAGTATTATAAGTTCTCTACCTCATAATCTAATCCACAAGTCTATTAACATGAACTTTCTTGCATGTACTATTAATAAATCCACAGTTAAACTAACGTATTATAAATATGTCATGCGTATGGATTTATTAGTATTTTAGACATGTCTCACGAAAGTTTAAATTCGATTCCTTGAATGTTTTCGTTAATTACCCAGTTAACGACGTAGACAAAGAAAAATCTTCTTTCTTTCTTTTTCCTTAGTCTGCGATTGTAAATCGCTTCACGCTTCACACTCGCGCCGCGGCTAACTCGGAGGGCAAACCCCAGCAAATCCAGTTAAGTGGAAGGCCTACTTGGTGTTTTTATTAACTAATTAACGCTATCATCTAATTACCGCGTTTGTTCACCGGTTAAGAATGTTAACGCAATGTTTGTTTCGTATGTTTTTGGTGTTTTGTTGGATAATTTTGTATTTAACTTTCAACAGATGATAGGTAAATGTACGATGGATTTCAAAGGTGTGGTCACCGCAGTACTACATAATCTTTTTTTTTATACCACTGTTGGTAAGTGGTTACCGTAGGCTACGCACGCTTGCAACTCCAGGGTTGTTACATGCGCGTTGCCGACCATTTAAGAATTTATACACTCCTTTTTTGTTAGAACCCCATACTGTAGTCCGTCGGGAAAACCTCGTTCCACAACCTAATCTAACTAACCGCGTGTTCACACTAGGGATTGCAATCCGGATTATTCGAAGTTCAAAAATCCGAATTTTCAAGGGATTTCACGATCCGTTTCAAAATCCGGATTTTTAAACCTAAATCCGGATTTTCGGATTTTTATAATATTAGTGTTAAAACTGTTAAAGTATTCTAATAGAGAGCATTTTCGGAAGCTGGGGTGCTATGTAACCTTTAATGCGCTTGAACGACTCAAGACTTGACGCGTGAATGTTTTTACATAATTTTTTTTGGGGAATTGTCAATAAACTTCTCGCTGTATAAAGACGTGTTTAATTATTTTGATTGTTAATTAGCAGTTTTTTTATTTTTATATGTTCAGCTTCCAAAATTTGCGTAGAAGTGTACATACATAATTATTTGTTTATTAAAAAGACTGATTACTTTTTTTGGGTTATTTCAGTTGTTTGTTTATTTTTTCTAGTACTGAGAAAAAACCTCCCTAAAATCCGGATTTAATCCGAAGTCCGGATTTCGGCCTAACCATTATCCGAAAATCCGGATTTTAGAAAATATTTCCGGATTTGCAATCCGTAGTTCACACTGAGTCCGTTTCCGTGTCCGGGAGGCATCCCTCTTTTTCTCGCTTACGATGTTTCGCCCGAGTGCGAAAGAGACGGATGCCTCCCGGACACGGAAACAGACGCAGTGTGAACACGCGCTAAGGGCGGGTTGCAGCCACGTTGCACCAGCTTACTATTAAAGACGATCAACGTTAGATATGGCGCCTTGCAGCTGTCATTCCATAGAAACTTGTCAAACTTTCGATACATTCAGATTTTAACAAACATCGCTTCCGATGACAGTTGTTTTATTGCAACCCACCTTAAGGACTGATTTTTACTGGTCATTATAGCTCGAGAAGCTCATACTATCCTTGTATTCAAAAGCTTTATATTAACTTGACCCGTTCGTATGTAAGTAGATAAGTATAAGTAAGTATGTCAGTTGTCCGTCAAAATTTTGCAATAATTTTTTCAGTCATTGAGCTGAAATTTTGGGTATGTGTATAGTTTGGATGACAATTCGATATTATGGTACCATCGAGCTGATCTGCTGATGGAGGCAGAAGGTGGCCATGGGAATTAAGTATTTAACCGACGTAACGCCATTGCATTTGGGCTCGTTCGAATCCTCTCTATGAGTAGTTGATGATGGAACTGAAAGTACAGTCGGCAATAAAAGCTTGTACCAAAATGATTTTTTTAACAGAAACTTATTGTTATAGGTGAAATCAAGATAACGCAGGGGGAAGGCGGGTTGTAATCAGTAATGTTTTTCGAGACGCTATTGACGATTTTATCGATCGACTAAAATATCTTGTTTTGCGATTCTATGACTTCTGTTTCAAATGTCATTTGCATCAGAAATTCAGAGCCCTAATATTACAATAAGTTTCTGTCACAAATTGCTTTTCCACGATTATACTTTTTTGGATAGTCATCAACAACTAATTCAGGGTGTCCAATGAGTCGAAACATATTAGCTCTTGTATAATTGATGAGTTTACTTATACGCTCACCTGGTCTTTGACTTCTTTCCGTCTCCATCATTTCACCGAAGACCCAACCAGGGTACATATTATTCAAAGGTACCTTATAGACCTGACACCCGACGCTGTGCAATCGATACAGAACCTGGATGGCGCCTTATAAATATTATAATGTTATGCCATACGATTGAATAAATCTAACCAGCTTTGTGGTGATATAATATTGTATCATCATTCCAAAACTAATGGGATGAGGACAACTGCTTTAAAATTTAGTTGCATTGCAAGATTCGACCCGAACATTTAACATACATACATAAATTACAAGTTTAAGCTTCTTAATAGGTAAAAAGGCAGATCGATCCAGAATTGGCACAGTATTGTATCATGATATATTGCGTGCGAAGAAATACCTTCAAACCCATCTCTCCTTCAGCAAAAAGCAATAACCATTTTGACTCCAGAACTAATATTATGCTCGATAGTTACATGCATGTAGTGAAGGTGAAACGCAAATCCGCCGATCACTTCCGCAATCTCCCATTATCTATTGTTTTTTTTGGATATGAACTTTATGCTAAAATGCATCACGGTTGTTTTTATGATATTACTGGTAAGTACAATACGAGGTTGGCAAAGTCACATGCCGTGTAGATCGATTTCACAATTTAATAAAATCTCGTATCCAACACAATTGTATTGTTGGAAATTGAGTCTTATGAAAGCTCAATATGGTTGACTATGATTTACATTAGTTTGTGCCGTGACTTGTACGCGTGACACTATCGTTTATTGCTTTCATAGCACTATTACTGCCTGGAAAAATACGTATATTATTATAACACCTATTAGAATAATGTAATAACTTACCTTTTTTAAGTATATTAATGAGGTGATTGATAAATCTACATACATATATTTCTGATCGAATCAGTACAAACGCCTAGTTCTACTCGTATGTCTATGTGTAGTAAACCTGAAAGCGTAATGAATATTGAGCACAAGAGCACGACATATTTCACCCACCGGAAGGTGGGGGATGCTTTTAACCCGTAAGGTAGCCGGGTGAATTCGTAGCCTCCAGATTGCGTTGTAAACAATGTTTTAGATACAATTTGGTATTCAATCCAATCTGATCCAATTATTCGGCCTCTATTGCGACTGGCGTTTTATAACTACTTACCCTGAACAGCCCCGGCCCAGCACAGCCAGAAGAGCGCCCACTTGGCGGTGCGGAAGCGCTGGAGCCATCGCGGTCGCAGCGCGCCCCAGCCGCACCGGAGCTCAGGGTCGTCCTCGACTATGTTCGTGTGCCGCGAGGGCTCGGGCTCTGATTCGCGCTGCAAGAAAAATTTACATGTTAAAACTATCTGTGTCTTCGTGAATGTTCTCTGAAGGATTTTTTGAGGGAAATGTTCACTGATCTAAACATGCACGCACCTTTTTAATCATGTATGGAGATACCAACAGTTTTGCGTTAAGTTGCTCATCTCATCCCCCTCATCTCCGTAAAACGTAAAAACAGGTTTTTTTTCATGTTCTCATCGTGACACATAGATTTCACACTGTGATTTTATTTCAATGTGTTTCGAGCACTTGCTGTTAACCGCGCCGAATCAACGCGTTCGGTCAAGTTTGCAATACACTTTTATTTAATGTGAATAATTGTGGTAACCCAGGAAAATATTGCATAGAAATCTAATTCAAATGTAAAATAACGTTCCTGCCACATTGAGCCCCAGTGCGTGATCAGCGCGTGTAATAAATCCGTTAACCACCTTAGTCCAAACTCAAAACAATTCTACAGTTATAGCAATCAAGAAAGAATGTGTTGCACAACTTTCTCAAGAATTTCATCTAGTACGAGAATATTCATATTCATTGTTTATTTGCATACATAACTTAGGTATAATGCATAGCTTGACGATAAGTAGGTAAGTACACTGTGCACTTTTGGAGACGATGACCAACAAACCGTAGGTACCTACATAAGTTTCTGAAAAAAAAAATTTTTTTGGTATAAGCTTTTATTGCCATCCGTACTTATCGTTGAGACGATTCTAACGAGCCCAAACTCAACGGGGTTAAGTCCTGAATTCCCATGGCCACCTCCTGTCTCCATCATCAACAGTTTCAATGAATTGTCATCCTAACTATACTTAAAGCTTAATTTTAGCTTAATCGGTTGAAGATATCTGCTTCAAAATTCAGTTGCAAGATTCCACCCGAACAAATATAGTTACATAAATACTAAAAAAGCTACTTAATTTACCAGCTGTTTGTTATAAATCGTATTTATTTCCGCAAATGAACACGCAGTCGCAAAAGAGTGGGTTGAGAGGCACGCGTGGCCTTTGAATAAGAAGTCGGGGGAGGCGGTTTTGTTTCGCGACAACGGAATAAGCGAAAATTAAATCTGTTACTTATATTATAAAAAGGTTATAATGTGTGAATCTAGTCAGTATACAATGTACTCGTATTCGGAATAACGATGTAGACCCTGTATACTAGTTAGTTATAGTAATAGTCCCTTCGTAAATTCCCGCGGCTTCACTTGCGGTCTGTGTAAAACGCGGGCGGAGCGACGCGGGAATCTAGTGTAGTGTACCCTAATCGCAATTGCTTATGATTTTAGAGGTGGCTCACTCATTACAAATTTACCTATCAACCAATTATGTATTATAAAAAAGAGGTAGATACGTTGTCTACTCGTATATGAAATTGTGTTTAAAAATGGCCACCAAATCTGACAGCTGAGACGTCCATTGACGACGCGACATTGAGACAAAGGTCATACAATTGGCTGAGTTTTAGTGTGCCACTTTCGGAGTGCTTATGAATGAATGCTGAATTTAAGCTACTAAATCGGGCAATCACCCTACATAACTACAGAGCCGTGATGACTCAATTCTACCAATAATGGAAATTTGTGGCACAAAGACCGTAATATTACGATAAAGGGCCGGAACAATTACCGCCGATGTTTGACGTTGGACAATGATTTACACTTGACATTTGAGTTGGCCGACTTGTAACCCAATTTATCTTTCAAATATAAACTTTACTGTTCATGTTATAAGGTTCATATAGTAATAACAGGTTCTTGAATCTGACGGCAAATGCGGAGAGCTGCGCGTGCGCGGACGTAGTGGGAGTTTCCTCCTTCAGGATGAATCAGTGGCAGATTTTTTAATAGCTTAATCTCTGAGATTATAAAGGATTCAAGGGAGATAAATACGACCTTACGGCGTGGGAATAAGGCGGATACGGGTGCTACAGTTCGTTAATTGATGATTTATCCTTTGCTTTATTATTACAGGCCATTCCTCTTCATTGTGGTATTTCCTCTATATCTCTATGTCAGCCGAAAGACGTCCACTGCTGGACATAGGCCTCCCCCAAAGAGTGCAAAGTGACCGGTCCTGCGCCACCCGCATCCAGCGGACTCCCGCAACCTTGACCAAGTCATCAGTCCACGTTATGTGGGCCTACCAACGCCGCGCCTTCCGGACCGAAATTCATTTATTGTACTCTCCGTTTTCCATTTGTAGGTGGCTTATTTATTTACGAATTAATTATCGAGTCATATGCCCATAACCTGAAGGAGAAACTGTCATAAAAAACAAACGGGACGGTAACTAGTCATATTTTCACCCAGTTTTCGTTTGAACGATATGTCACGAGCGGCATAGAAACGTTAAGATGAGCTTTGATTGAACATTTTTGCAGGAATCAGCCTTAGAGTAGGTAAATACTCATAGGTATCATCGTCAAACCTAGAATTAGAGTCCATCATGTCAAGAATAGTCCATGCACTCTTTAAAATATGCAGCCTTTTGTAATTTTCTGATGATAACGTAATCTTGAGCCATACAATAGCAATCTGGAGAATGTGTTTAGATTCCGCCATGCCATAGTGCCACAAATCAGCTGTGCAAATTAATCCACTCTAAGACGCGTGATCAGCTTATCATGTTTACTCAGGATATTCGGGATAGGTATATCCAATGTGTATTTGTGTATTGATATGAATCATTGATATATACGACCGGTTTAGCCTAGTCGGTAGTGGTTCTGCCTACGAAGGTTCTGGGTTTTAATTCGGTACAGGCATTTCTGTGATGAGCATGATCATTTGTTTCCGAGTCTTAGATGTTTTCTATGTATTTAAATCCATGAATATATCGTCGTCTATGCTTATTATGCTTACCACCTGGTTAGTTCGATGTGTGTGTTTGCTCCCAATATTTATTTTTTGTTTAAATATTTTTTCTTTTGACATGGTCAGATAATATTTACTCTCGAGTAATGAAAATGGTCAGAGGGACCCGATTCGGTATTAAAAATGTGAAGTCCCCGGCATCTTAGAGATATCCCTACTTCCATGTCTTTCAAGAGCAGGAACAGGAACATCTTCTGTCATTGAAGTCTAACGCAATTGTAGCTTTATTGGTAGTTTCGGAACGTGGTATCTTCTGCTTTTAAAACCCAGATCGGTTCAACCTTCCTACCATATACGCATAAATACACACTCCATAATCAACAGGCATACCAAATAAAGTACAGTAGGTACATCATAAAATCTTGTCCTGCATTAAGCACGTCACGTACAATGGTACAGTACCAGTAAAACATGAATGGCCGCCATACAAAGCCGCTCAACAGCTGATATCCTGGGCTTTGTGAGTGCATTTGTTTGAATTCAAGATCTGTCACGAAAGATTTGTCACCGGTTTAAGTAAAATGGAACACTAAAGAGAGTATTTATGTACTTACCTACTTAGTTACGTTTATACGAAATTACGATATAAATGGCGATTAATTTATTTCGTTTATATTAAAATAATAGGTACGATTTTTTAAATGCACGTGTATACACACCACAATTTCATTTCAATTCAACCATTTATTGCGTTTCATGTTAGTATAATAAGACCTTAAAGCTTACCTACAGTTCAAACATGACCTCTGTTGAGCTGAGCATTAGCAATTCTTAAAACTCATCATTCATCATCCTCCTAGCGTGATTCCCGGTTGTGTCTCTAAAGGAGCCCGGGGTCCGCTTTAAAACAACAAATTTAAAATTTAACATGTCAAAATACGGAGAAGCTTCGATCAATAGTTAAAATGTTTCTAATAATAGGTATAAAAAAAAGTTCAAAATAAAAGTGAAAGTTTGCAATAAAACAAAAGCATAAGGAAATTGTAAGACTGTTCCTGGAGGTGAGCAAGGTCGCCAGAGCTCCCGAGGATGCGTTGTGTTGAGAGCGAGGGAATTTGTTCCTGCAGCTGTCAACACGGCGACTCCTCAAGCATATCAAGGGTCGGCAACGCCCATGTTACTTTTTTGGGGTTGTATGCGTCTATAGGCTGCGGTGTCCGCTTACCATCAGGCGGGCCGTACGCTGGTTTACCACCGTCGTTGTATAAAAAAAAACAATAGTTAAAGGGTTAATATTAGAATTTATATTATAATTTGAAGAGTTCCCTCGATTTCTCCAGGATCCCATCATCAGATCTTAACCTGATGACCACGGGATCCCCTGGGAAGGATCCCATTCCAAACAAAAAAAGAGTTTTCCAATTCGGTAGAAGCGTCTAAAGCTGATTTTCCACCGGAAGGGCGAGACGAGACGAGGCGAGGCGAGAATTGAAATTCTTATGGCAAATTTTCAATTCTCTCGTCTCGCCCCTCCGGTGGAAATTCAGCTTTAGAATAAGTAAAAAATCGGGGAACATTTCGTATTTCGACGAATTAAGAACCTCCTTTTTTGAAGTCAGTTAAAACTTAAAAGAGACTAGAATCGCAAATGTCTATAGACTACGGTGTCTGCTTAGAATCAGACATCCTAAAGCCGGCTGTACACATTGGTCTAACGTTTGCGCGTGAGCAGGATGCAGCTATGCGTTAGACAAAGAGGGCTGTAATTCGATCTCATTAGTTTACATAGCTGCATCCTGCTCACGCGCCAACGTTGGGCCAATGTGTACAGCCGGCATTATGCTTGTTTGCCTGGAATAAAATATTTATTTATTTATTTATTATTATCTCTTTATTTATATTTCATCTTAAGCTAGGTTTTTACAATAATTATATAAAAAGTAAAATATAAAACTATACATATAAAACATAAAATCATTATAAAAACCTAACCTAGGGTACCGCCGGCAGCGAGGCGGGGCCTAAGCTACCGGCGGTCAGGGCGACAGAGACAGGGACCTCCTGACTATCCGCGCAGTATCCAGGAGTACCGCCTTCTGTATCTGACCCTTGATCCAGCCGCCTAGCGAGAGTCTCTTGAGGTGGTGGTCGAGACTCTTCGCTATTAAACCGTTCGCCGAAATGACTATCGGGACGATGATCGTCGAATCAACATCCCACATGGCGGTTACCTCGTGAGCCAGGTCTAGGTACTTGCTGACTTTGTCCTTCTCGGCCTTCAAGAGGTTCTCGTCATGGGGGATGGTGATGTCGACGAGCACTGCCTGGCGTTTCGATCGATCTGTCAGCACGATATCAGGCCTATTGGCTAGAATAGTCCTGTCCGTGATCACAGATCGATCCCAATAGAACGTGGCACGACCATTTTCGAGAACTGGTGCAGGTGTGTACTTATAGTAAGGCACTTCGGAGGCCACAAGACCGTATAGTAGAGCAAGTTGCTGGTGAATAATTCTGGCTACAAGGTTATGTCTGTGCAAGTACTCGCCGTTAGCAAGATGACCACAACCGGAGATAATATGCCTGAGTGACTCCCCGGGACGGCGGCATGCCCGACAAATGTCGACCGTACCGTCCTTCAGGATATACCTCCGATAATTGTTCGTCAAATCATTTTATTATTATTATTATTATTTATATGTATCAAGATCCACTGTCCGGTACAAAGGCATGTCACGTCGGTGCACTGATCTGTACATTCTGCGATGCACACTGATGCGCCTATTCAGACGTAACTTCCGAGGTGAGCCCACAGCTGTACTCTACATAACAATAATAATAATATTTATCTTACACAAATCGACCTAGTCCCACACTAAGCAAAGCTTGTACTATGGATTTTAATTCGGTAAAGGACACAAGGAAGGAGGGTAAGATACTAGACGAATAAACATACATATACAATAATTACCTTAATACATAGAAAACGTCCATGACTCAGGAACAAATATTCGTGCTCATCACACAAATAAATGCCCTTACCGGGATTCGAACCCGGGACCTCTTGCTTCGTAGGCAGAGTCACTACCAACTAGGCTAATAGTTCGTCAAATAATATACTTATGTATGAACTATTGGTACACTGCAATATCAGTTTTTTCTACGTCTTCTGCCTCTTGACCAAAGTCTTTGGTAGTTTTGGTTATAAGTCTAGTCACAGATACTACAAATGGCATTTTCACATCACCTATTCGGATAAGGGCTTTTTCTTCCCTGCTAGGAGGGATCAAAGTGGCACTTTTCTGTTCCAGGACATATTGTTGCCAGAATAAAAAAATATATCCCAACGAACACATTTGATTAGTATACACATAATCGATTACTTATTTTTTATAATCGATTACTTGCATAAATTTTTTGTCTTATAAAATATTACGAAACGTATTAAAATACCACAATATTGGAATGCAGCAGCATGTTTTTACATATGAGGCTATAAATAAATAAACTTTTAGTAAGTGTAAATACATGTGTTACTGACATATTTAATTATCCTCATAAGTGATGTGAAAAGCAGTATGAGTCACTCGGAAGCAAAATTATTTCCATCTGGGCGGGAACACTTGAATCCCTCACTACGCTCAGGATTCCACGTTAGAATTCTGGAATCCTTCGCTTCATTCGGGATGCAATCTACGCCCTCGCCGTAAATATGGCATTTTGCTCCCTTGTGACACAATCTACTATTAATTTTCACCGACTTCTATATATTTTTCATAATAATATATCCTTCTTCATAATATGATGTGAAGGTTATAATTATAGAGCAATCTTTAGCTACTGCAGATACAAGGGCTTTATGCAAAGGCTATAATTCTTCAATGATTTTTTGTCTATCAGTGTCATTTTAGATTAAAATAGAAAACAAATAGAGCGAGTACAACATTTTTCATACAAAGACTAATATCACTTTTTTAGGGTTCAGAATCAGAATCAGAATGGGTAAAACGGGACCCTATTACTAAGACTCCGCTGTCCGTCTGTCTGTCTGTCTGTCCGTCTGTCACCAGGCTGTATCTCATGAAACGTAATAGTTACAGTTGAAATTTTCACAGATGAAAAAATGAATAAAATAAATAGTGAAGGGGGCTCCCATACAACAAACGTGTTTTTTTGCCGTTTTTATAGATAATGGTACGGAACCCTTCGTGCTCGAGTCCGACTCGCACTTGGCCGGTTTTTTTTTCTATTATCGTTCTATTATAATTTTCATCATCATCATATCAGCCGAAAGACGTCCACTGCTGGACATAGGCCTCCCCAACCCAAACAAGTGCCAAAGTGACCGGTTCTGCGCCACCCGCATCCAGCGGACTCCCGCGACCTTTACCAGGTCATCAGTCCCCTTGTACCTACCCTACACCTACCCACGCCGCGCCTTCCGGTATGGTCGCCACTCGAAAACCCTTCCACCCCAACGGCCATCGGTTCTACGTGCGTGCATGTATTATAATTTATAGCAACAGAAACCAGTTTCCAACCCAGATATGGCGAATCCAATTGTGTATACAAACTATCATGTTTTTCCAATATGCCGTATTTAAAATGAGAACCAAAGTCCGTTCGTACGAAGACTCGCCTTGAGTCGCCCGCGCTGGTTACACCAATCCCGTGGAGTATTCCAGTTTGGAGCGACAAAATATCCCAAATAACATCACAAATGTGACGTTGGAATCACAAATATGACGTAAGATACAGCAACGTCCATGAATGGAGCGAATGCACAGTGTGTCCTTGGACCTCATTTTGAGACAGGCTAACTTTATTGGATGATTCAATAGAGAAAGAGGTCACGAACAAAGGACAAAAACTCCCGCGCGGCTCACTATCATAGTTTTGAAATGAATGCAATCTAAACTTTAAGTCCCGGAATCTTAAGATAATCTTTATCTTTAAAAAACAAAAGAAATAACGTATATAAACCTTGATTTTGCACTGCGATGAAAAGGCTTAGTATAAGGCTAAATTATGAACCATTTGTGGCCAGGCTAGGACTTCTCAGTTTCAAGATAATCGTGAAAATGACAAAATCGTATTTCTTTTTTTGTGATTAATGTCTTTAGTATTCGCAGTTTATTTTGGCTTTATGACGTAGCCACAATTATGGACTACCACCACAAAAAAAACCGATTGCATATATTGCGGACTTCAGGAGATAACAACTTTTTAAAAAATCCCGGTTTCCGGGATTTTGATAACATCTCAGTGTTATTTATTGGCGATATTATTAAGTACCTCGTATATAGCTGGCATGTGGTATTATTTTGTATACATCTAGAAATTATGAAGTACTTACGTATTTTTTTATGTCATGTCATGTATTTCTCATGTGATGTTCTTCGGTCAAAGTGATTTGCACTTGTATGACTTTATTTGATACTTAACACCTTAATTAGAAGACGCACATCTCAGCTAGGTACGAGTACTTAGTGGCTTCTTATATTTGAATAGCTACTAATATTATAGGTATGTTCCATACACATACCTTATTAACGCTCTGAAGGCCAGTACAGATCATGCGAACAGGCTGGAGAGTCGAGGAATAAATTTTGGCGATACGACCGCGAACACCACAGCCGAAAAGATAATAGAAAAAACACAATGGAAGACTTAAGTCATAGAGCATTAGAATCATCCGATCCGGTCGTGTCTCATACAAGGCTGAGTAGACGTCAAAGTAGCATAAAACGTATGCCTTTACCCCCTCCAGTCATCGAAATGTTAATGCCTTACCAATTAAATAACGATAATGACGGGGAAAATGACAATGAGAGCGTAGCGTGTACAGAAACTGATGAAAGTGAATTTACGTCTATTCTTACAAACGAAAATGACACATTTATTATAGAAGACGATAGGTAACCAATTAAAAAGTAACACTGATATTTTATCAAAATCCCGGAAACCGGGCTTTTTTTAAAAGTTGTTATATCTGCTGAAGTCCGCCATATATGCAGTCGGTTTTTTTTGTGGTGGTAGTCCATAATTGTGGCTACGTTATAAAGCCAAAATAAACTGCGAATACTAAAGACATTAATCACAAAAAAAGAAATACGATTTAGTCATTTTCACGATTATCTTGAAACTGAGAAGTCCTAGCCTGGCCACAAATGGTTCATAATTTAGCCTTATACTAAGCCTTTTCATCGCAGTGCAAAATCAAGGTTTATATACGTTGTTTCTTTTGTTTTTTAAAGATAAAGATTATCTTAAGATTCCGGGACTTAAAGTTTAGATTGCATTCATTTCAAAACTATGATAGTGAGCCGCGCGGGAGTTTTTGACCTTTGTTCGTGACCTCTTTCTCTATTGAATCATCCAATAAAGTTAGCCTGTCTCAAAATGAGGTCCAAGGACACACTGTGCGTCACCGAATTGTGCAATCTCGCTTTCGTTGCGAAAGCCACCTTAGCCCAAACAGCCGGATAGGCTTGCGGTTTTTTTGTCAACGGCCTCAACAGTTGGTAGATCATTTTTTTTAATTGCCTAACCTGTCTTATGCATGTACGGATGCGCGCTAAGCATTTGAGTCTATAGTTTTAAAACTCAACGTCATCTTTTGATTAGCTAATTTCGATATCAGACCCCGTATCATGGTCGGCCTTATCACGCGATAAGTGACAAGATAGAGCGTCCGTCTCGTTCTGTTGAACGGCGTCAGCCGAGTGACGGACGATCTATCTTGTCACTTATCGTGTGATAAGGCCGCCCATGCTACAAGGTCTGTATATAAGTGGATCGGGACGGGTGGCATTGATTTTTTAAGTGGAGATAGTCGAAGGGGTGGAGAGTAACATATGATAGTTTTTATCCCCGTAATCATCCCCTAAGGGGGTGAAATGGGGGGGTTATAGTATGTATGGAGCTGCGATATAAACGAGTTCCACGCGGACGGAGTCATGGGCAGAAGCCAGCAGGATTTTTTGTGACAGACGAATAGCTACAGCTAGTCGGATAAGCGCTATTATCCTACCCACAGATATATCTATATCTGTGATCCTATAATACCGATGGTCCGGGCACCTCTCTGATATATCCAGCTTCTACCTACGTCACCACATGATGTGTCAAACAAAAAACCCGCAGTCAGAATAACTACGAATACAAAAACCGGTGGCAAAAGGCATTGTCACGACATGTGGCTTAGAATGGTCGAATGTTAACTGTGCTTGGTATCGATCGTTCATTATTTATGTTTAGCCCACTTTTAGCCTAATAGTGAAGTCTATACGGAACTTTTGTTTTGGTTTTCGGGTTGTTGAACGGCCGAGGTTAATTATAGGTGAAATAAGTAAAGAAAGGGGCCAAGTTAAATGTAATTGTATAGTCTAGATTGGGTTCCACCGTAACAACTAACTTATTTTATACTAATATTAATAGGAAAAATATGTCAGATTGTAGCTGTTAAAATGACCAAAAGTACTTAAAACCAATAATCACTGACACCTATTGTTTCATTGGTATCTTCAGAACAAACAGTAGCTCCGTGCCACACTTCGATCCGTTTTATGCCGTCTCTTTGCTTTCTTTTCCTTTCATATTAAGCAACCAAAGAAGTCATCTGTCACCAGCATATAGATAGAATGGAACTTCAGGATGGACTTAGTTTATATATTTTCCCGCAACTTCGCTTCAGTTCATCCTTACTAATATTATAAATGCGAAAGTGTGTGTGTTTGTATGTTTGTCCTTCTTTCACGTCGCAACGGAGCGTCGTATTGATGTGATTTTTTGTATGGGGATAGTTTAGAAGCTGGAGAGTGACATAGGTTACTTTTTTCAGCGGGAAAACATCTAATTCCCACGGGAAAATTGAATATGGTACATTTTGCTATAACCACGCGGGTGAAGCCGTGGGCATCAGCTAGTCTTCTATATTTAAAAAAGGGTGTCTATTTCAGTTGAGGTAGATTTTGGTTGGGACTCAGATGTGATAATGTGATTTATATTGTTGTAACTTAGGGTACGTTATTTTTGTAAAAAAATATACTCACGACTCATTCAGCCTAGAACTCTCCAAATATTAGCTCCTAATGTCAGCAAATGGTAATGACCTCAGAGAGGTCGCGCCGAGCTACGCGACCCGTGGCAATACGATGCAAAATGGTCTAAACACTACTATGTATGTAGATAAAGACTGTATACGATAAAATCTGGCCACATACAAATGTTTATAGAGGTATGAAAAAATAATACAAAGGACTATGTTATATATTAACTTTAATATACGAGCTGTAACCTTACTATGTACATTATATACTTTAGGACTCTAACGGCTTTCTGGAGAATTTCCTCACTTTGCTCTTCACACCCATCATCAGTCTTTGCACAGTAGTCTGGGACACAGAATTTGCTGCCAAACGCCACTGTTTTTTGAATTCATTAACATCCTTTGATTCCTTGTGCGTATTTTTAAGCTTTCGCTTTACGAGAGCCCAATATGTCTCGATCGGCCGAAGTTCGGGACAGTTTGGTGGGTTCATCGATTTTGGTACTACTACCACGCCATTGCTCTCGTACCATGCCATTGCTGTTCTAGCATAGTGACAAGAGGCAAGGTCTGGCCAAAATGCTACAGGCTCGGTATGACTCTGAATAAAACGCAAAAGTCGCTTTTGAAGGCACTCTTTGACGTAAATATTTTGGTTTACTGTGCCGGTTGTAACGAAACTTTGACTTTTTCGACCGCATGTGCACAATGCTTGCCAAACTAAAAATTTTTTAGGGAACTTACACTTCTTTTTTTTCTTAAATTTGTCAGAAAGACCGCCTTTATCCGATGTTGTATAGAATTCCTGGCCAGGTAACTGTTTATAATCAGCCACGACATAGGTTTCGTCATCCATGATAACGCAACTGTGTTTCGTCAAAATTTCTTCATACAGCTTACGAGCTCTAGTTTTTGCAGACTGGTTTTGTTTATCTCGACGATTTGGTGCAGTTTGCACCTTGAAAGTCTTCAAGCCAGCCCTGGTTTTAACTTTTTGGACGTAAGATGCCGACATCTTTACTTTTTTAGCGACACCACGAACGGATAAGTTTGGATTCTTCTTAAACACCTCTATAACCTTTTTATCCTTACTTTTGCTAACGGGGCCCCGATTCTTTCCACTGCCTGGTTTCCGTGTAGTCGTCAAGCGTTCCTCAAAACGTTTTAATACGCTAGACACAGTGGATTTGGCCGCGTTTAACTTTTTCGCGAGCTTTCGACACGACAAATACGGATGCAGATGGTGCTCGGAAACAATTTTTTTACGCATAGCATCTTCTTTTGAGGACATCTTGATAATTATTAAGTAAAACCCATTAGTGTTGATGAAATTATGTAGTTTGGTTTCTATGACAACAGGACTCAGAATTACTATCATATTGATTTATAAATAAAAAGTTTTTATATGAAAAATAGTGGCCAGATTTTATCGTATACAGTCTTTAGTACCCGGAAAACGAGCTCTGTTTATAGGAGAACCCAATCCCGGAAATGAAATCTAGCTAGATCCATTATTCGCCCTAAACGTCAGTATTGCTAACCTCCCACAAACCGTTAGAGCCGCGGGCAGAAGTTTGTAGGTACTTAAATATATTTATTTTTATCTTTAACGCAGTAAAACAGTATTTTTCATCCTGTACTAAGCTCCAGAGGCTGTAGTATAAGTTTTACCGAAACAAAACTTTACGACCGCGTTTGCGTTTAGCTGTCAAATCCCATACAAATCGAGGGTAAAACGCAAACGCGATCGTAAAGTTTTGTTTCGGTAAAACTTATACTACATCCTCTAGTATATTTTGAGTTAGAGCGACGTAAGTATTTTATGTGTGTAAGATGAACGGCGCAAAATATTTATCCTTAACTAGGGTCGCGTCATGAGAAAGGTTGGAAAAACTATGGTACAATTTGATGATGTTGTCAATGACATGCATATTTCATTAGTAGGTAATACGAAATGTACTAGATACTAAACGAATTAAGTTGCAACTGTTTATTGCAAATAAGCCTTATGAGGCTTCAGTAAGAATTAAACAATGACTGTAGTATCATAAGTTTATATTATTTAAAAACAATAAAAGTGAAAAAAAAAACGTAAAATCTTACACTTTCCACTCATTTTCAGAGCCCTGATTGCCAAGTTGCAGAATTTTATTTAGCAAGCTAATAAAGACTTGGCACTACGAAATATCTCATAACTTTTTACGTTGGAAGAGTTTCGAGACCTGCAGACCCCGTATCATGGTCGGCCTTATCACGCGATAAGTGACAAGATAGAGCGTCCGTCACTGGCTGACACCGTTCGATGGAACGAGACTGACGCTCTATCGTGTCACTTATCGCGTGATAAGGCCGACCATGATACGGGGCCTTGCCTTCTTATTTGGATTGTATTCTTTATTGAATAAATTGGTTCTTTATTCTTCATTTTAAGTATAGTTGTGACAATAGTCCGTTTCATGAGTCACCGTTCATTTTAGTAGTGAGTGAGATATCGTTTTTATAAGATAATCCTTGGACAAGAATTATACTTACTAAGTATAGTTAACACGTCGTTAGCTATTGTTTTGACTTTATTATTGTTTAATCTTCAATTCTTTATGCCACACCACTTATCAACAACACCATAATCTCAACTCAATCTGTTAATCATTCATTAAATTAAACTTAAGTATCCATAACTTCAGTTACAGTCTATAAATTGTCACTAATTACTGATAACATTCAACATACATATAGATAGATTCACGCCTGTATTCCCAAAAGGGGTAGACAGAGCACATGAAACTTATGTTCCAGTGCCACTCTTAGTATAAATGGGGCTATAAAGGATCTACAAAATGGGATACCGCAGTAATAGGTTGCTAGCCCATCGCCCACAACATACTTCAACCATATATTGATTTAAACTTTCACGATTCTCACACATTATTTATACTAAACGGGACTTAATCGCGTATAATTAACCCGGGTTGTCCCGTGACCATGGATGTTGCAACACATCCGAAACGTCGGGAGACCTAAGTGAGGTAAATAAAATAAGTTAATTATACGCGATTAAGTCCCGTTTAGTATAAATAATACACTTCAACCATGTTCTCATAGTCTACTTTTACGACACCCACGGGAAGAAAGAGGGGGGGTGGGGGGGTGTAAAACTGCGTTTTAAACCAGCAACGAAACAACCATAGAATGCGAGGTCCTTACAAATTTCTACCCAAACACGCCTATAAATAGGTATGGGCATGTTCGAACTAAACGGCTGCCTGGCATCGTTTTGACACCCCGCCCCCACCCCCGCATAATGGCAATAATGGCACCTGTGACATTCTGTGGGGCCATTTTGCGGTTCTAATTACTTAATTAGATTTGGTTCGCTGTTTTAAACGCTGTGTATTCAAAGTTCAAAGTGTTAATTGCCAGAACATATTTATAAACTGTATGCAGTAGTTATGTATGTTCAACCAGCTTTGGGCTTGCAATATTCAATTTATTTTAACAATTAATATATTATCAAAATTACAACATTATTAATAGCCTATATTATTTTTAAGCTAAGAATTTACTTTTTTACAATGTCCATTTATAGTTAACTAGCTTCTGCCCGCGACTCCGTCCGCGTGGAAATCGTTTATATCGCAGTTCCATACAAACTTCAACCCCCCATTTCATCCCCTTAAGGGATGATTTCCAGGATGAAAACTATCCTATGTCGTTCCCCGGGATTCAAACTATCTCCATACCAAATTTCATCGCAATGGGTTCAGCGGTTTAAGCGTGAAGAGGTAACAGACAGACAGACAGACACACAGACAGACAGACAGACAGACAGACAGACAGTATGGATTTATGTGAATTGATGTTAATTAATCCTACTTATTTAAGTAGGTATTCATTTATATAGCAAGAAATATTAACTTAATAACCGGTCTGTGATCGTTTTTTTTAATTTGGCCATTTTCCTCGCAGTTTACCTCTCTTTCTAAGTTGTCTAATAAGAGAGAGACGGATAGTGCGAGAAAAATCGAGAGAGCTCGTGCTCCGTCTTGTGATAGCCGTGCTGGTAGTCAATACTAATATTATAAATGTGAAAGTGTGTCTGTCTGTCTGTCTGTCTGTTACCTCTTCACGCTTAAACCGCTGAACCGATTGAGATGAAATTTGGTAAGAAAATAGTTTGAATCCCGTGGAAGGACATAGGATAGTTTTTATCCCGGAAACCATCCCCAGAGGGGGTGAAATTGGGGATGAAAGTTTATATGGTGCTACGATATAAACGAGTTCCACGCGGACGGAGTCGCGGGCAGAAGCTAGTTTTTAAACTAGTTTCCGCCCGCGACTCCCGCGTGGAACTCGTTTATATCGCAGCTACATACAAACTTTCACCCCCCATTTCATTCCCTTAGGGGGTGATTTCGGGGATGAAAACTATCCTATGTCCTTCCCCGGGATTCAAACTATCTCCATACCAAATTTCATCGCAATCGGTTCAGCGGTTTAAGCGTGAAGAGGTCACAGACAGACAGACAGACAGACTTTCGCATTTATAATATTAGTATGGATAGTATAGATTTGTACTGCCATATTGAATTGCCATTGACTTAATGACTGCGGTAATGGATTTTTGCTGGGCCTTAAGCCACGTGTCTATTCATTATTTGATGTCTACTTATAACTCGTAGGTCAATCCCTTCACGGCCTATGTACTAAATAATGTACAGTCAACAGCAGAAGTAGCTATACGCATTCCAATACGTATTTATTATTATAGTCCGTAAGACCACTCCCAATACACCTACGTCTCATGACAACATGATAAAATGTTGACAAGTTTGACGCCGTCTGCCAAGAGATCGCTCTAAAGCGATAAGACCGCCTGTTGTTACCTTTATTTATTGAATGTACTCCTGTAACATGTCTTTCTCATGTTGTGGTGCAATAAAGAATATTATTATTATTATTACTTCCGGCTATTTCAGGACTGATAGACTTAGGTTTACTCTCTCTACGATTAAAGGGTTAAATGATGCCACATCTCTCGTACTGTTGTCACATGACGTAAATATACCTATTAGAGATGTACCGACTAGTCGGGAAAGCCGACTATCCGGCCTCATTTGTAGTCGGCTAAATGTGCCGTTTAGTCGGCACTTTATGGATCACAGGAAAACGACACATACAATAAGTAAACTGCCATTAATACTAACAAATACACGGTTGAACTCACGTATTCAATGTTACTACGGGCGACAAGTTAAAAATGTGTGTTAATGTGTTAAATTCGATTAAACTGCCATTTTTTACCATTCGTTTTATATTTTACTCAAATACAGATTTATTATCACATTTGGAACTTTGAACGCATGCAGACAGCCCGACACGGCATAGCGAAACGACTGTTCCCGATTGCACCCGAACTTAGCCGAAGTCCACGATCGGCCTAGCCGACTAGTCGGCTAGTCGGCAAACCCATAGTCGGCCCATCTCTAATACCTATACAAATTTTGAACTATTTTCAAACTTTCGGCCAATATTTTTGAAGTGAAAACTTCTTTAGCGGCGCTGTGCTCTTTTTCACTGTGATGGGAAAAAAATGTTAAACTCGCCACAGGGCACGTGACCGTGAGATTCGAGAGAGACTCGCAACAGGTCACGTGACCGTAAGATTCGACAGATTGAAAATTCGTAAGACGGACACGTGACCTGATCGAAAAACTGTTACAATGTCATTAAGTTTCCACTTCTGCCGGCACTCCCGGAGCGCAACCCGGTCTTTTTTTTCAGGCTCAGCACAACTTGCTCGACCTGCTGCCATGAATTTTAACATGTTGTCATTAGACGTAGGTGTATTGGGAGATTTGGGAGTGGGCTTACGAACTATTAGGCAATAAGACCTTGTGTAGATCATTTTGAGCACTTCACCCGTGTAGCTGCTTCTGCTGCTGACTGTACTATTTAAAGCTCTCTCCTGTGTTACGAGTATCTAAGGGTAAGGACCCCAAAAGTCCCCACGCGATTCTAGTAACTTTGATTGCTGTTTAATCTGATGTTAGAAAACTAACGGAAATAATTTTCTTGCGCTCAAACATAGTTCAATATATAGAACTTCGTCGTAGTTACTATTAATCTGAATTCGGACCTGCCTCGGTTTCCTACGTTATTATGAGTTACTTATGACATTTGTTTTGTGGTAGGTAATATAGAGGGCGATGAAATTACTTTGAACCAAGGTAAGTATTAGCTACCTATACTTAGTGTTTGTCTTTGGGCATTGTGCTATTTTTAACCGACTTCAAAAAAAAGGAGGAGTTTCTCAATTCGGTTGTATTTTTTTCATTTTTATTTTATTTATTTTTTTCAATGTTTGTTACCTCAGAACTCCGTCATTGATGAGCCGATTCGTATTTTTTTTTGTGTGTAAGTATATGCTTCCAGGTGGGTCCCATTTTTTTTTTTAATTCAGTTGGATGATGGGATCCATGAGGAATTGAGAGAACTCCTCAATTATATTAGGCACGCGTGTAGTGATTTCGGTATTTTCTATTATATCTCGTGTATTTACATCCGGAAATAATAAATTTGGTGAAGTGGAAGATGACTTATGGAATTCCTCAATTATGTACTTAAGAGTACAAAAGTACGTCACAGATTCTGTTAAGATTCCGTTGAAATAGCAGCCAATGAAGTACCAAAGGTGATCCTTGTGGAATCGACGGAAGTCCTCAAATATTATCGGGCCACATACAGCGATTGGGTTTTTTTCTCTAATAATCAACGCATTTGCTCTGGGAAATCAGTTCATGAGGTAAAATGGAAAATAAATGTGGAAATGTTCTCGTGGCTTGGCGGAGTACTAAATTGAAGTCGGTTACAAATTTGTTCTTAAAGTAAATGATTCAGTTCAAAGTTCAGGATAATAGATCTGTTCCGATTACTGGCAAGCCCTCAGATACACAACTAATTCATTATTTCGCAATATAAGGTAAAAGAGAAAAAAATCTAACGTTTATTTCCATTTCTTTGTGTGTGTGAAGCATATTTATTTAAACACAGAATTTGAACAATTATCCCGTCGTACATAAAATTTTCCATAAAATAATGAAAAAATGGAAACAAATCTAGAGTGAACTTAAAACTGAAGTACCTACCTGAAATATTGTACTTAGGAAAAAAACTATATGGATCGATCTAGTTAAAAAAATACTGAGCTATTCGGAATTAAAATCAGTAATTAAGAGTTACCAATTTGTTAGGAACAACATTTAAAAAAAAAAAAATTTGAAAAAGTAATTCCTAATAAAAACTTGGGCAAAAATTATACTTTAGAGGAAAACATCCCATATTGTACCAACGTATTATTAGTCATATGCTATTTAAAAAAAAATTACCATCTTAAATCCCGATCGCATCCACAAAATTCGAAAATAGAACACAACTCCGCGCGCGTAAAAGTTTCAGCGCACCGAGCGGCCGGAGCGAGCAGCCGCGTCGAGCCCTCACGGGATACTGAACGCTCCCGAACGGTGACCGAGTATATAAACAGCCAAGCAAGGGTTGCAGATGGGGTAAGGAAGATGGCTGCCTGGAAAACCTTTCAGGAATGGTTTTTCTCATTTCCGATTTCACTAAGCGCTGGTAGAGCCAAACTTGTACACAATCCCTTGGAGGCTTGGCCGCTCTTGTCTTGACACAGCTGACTGACAAGAGACGCATAAAAGTATAGTAGGTGCGGAGCTGCATACAAATTTCGCCGGACGGAGGGGCGGTGCAGTGTGCCGTAGGTACCATACGGAATTTATTTACAAACTGAGGTATTTGCATACGAGAAACGCACCTCCGTTCGGAGATGCGGCGCAGTGTGACATCGACCTTAAG
The DNA here is from genome assembly GCA_947578815.1 of Epinotia ramella. NCBI lineage: Eukaryota > Metazoa > Arthropoda > Insecta > Lepidoptera > Tortricidae > Epinotia > Epinotia ramella. The sequence continues at coordinate 2,214,810 of OX388203.1, forward strand.
CACTGCTTATGGTGCAAAGATATCAGGTAGATTTTTTCATTAATACCTAAACTACTTTTATGCGTCTCTTGTCAGTCAGCTGTGTCAAGACAAGAGCTGCTTATTTAAGAAATAAAGGCGATAGTATAGGAGAGTACCTACTGCCCCAATATTCACAGATTTTGGGTTAGTCATGGCTTTATTCGCAGGGCCGGTCATTGTGCCATTCCGGGGGAGGCCTTTATGTCCAGTGGTGGACGCCTTTCTTCAGACTTTATTCAGAGCATAACGTTCCTATCATGTAAAAACCGGCGAAGAGCGTGTCGGGACACGCTCAGTGTAGGGTACCGTAGTTTTTGTATTTTTTTTTCAAAAACTATTTAACCTATCATGTTCAATATAATTTTCCTAGAAACTTTTATAAAGTTCTACTTTTGAGATTTTTTTCATATTTTTAAAATTTTTATGGTTCATAAGTTAGGGGGGGGGGGACACATTTTTTTTAACTTCTGGAGCGATTATCTCCGAAAATATTAACATTATCAAAAAATGATTTTAGCAAACCCCTATTCATTTTTAAATATCTATCCAACAATATATCACACGTTAGGGTTGAAATAAAATAAAAAAAAACCCTACACGTTACGTATAGGGGAGGTACCCTAATAAAAAAAAACACTTTTTATTTTACCACTTTGTCGGCGTGATTGATATACATATTAGTACCAAATTTCAGCTTTCTAGTGCTAACGGTTACTGAGATTATCCGCGGACGGACGGCCAGACAAAACTATAAGGGGGCATAGTGATACCAAGCTGCATTTTATAACATCTATATAACCTATGTTTAGCAAATAAATACTTTGACTTTGTTCCTAGTCGACTACGGAACCCTAAAAATGGGTAATTGGGGATACCTACGACATGCTGAAACGTGGAGATTGGCTATTGAAATCGCGACTCGCATAATAGGTTGCATCTTCCACTGCCGCTTCAGAATCCGTATCTCTTTTCCGATATTTTCTCATACCCCTTGCTCTGTGCTTGGTGATTTTTTATGCCATTTTGAACCATCTACCAGTACTTTCTAGTTACATTGAGGTGTTGAACCAGCAGTACGCCCGCTTCACGAAGCCACATTAGAATTTTTGATATCTAGGAATGGGTCTCAGCCGAAAGACGTCTACTGCTGGACATGCCTCCCCCAAAGAGCCGCAATGTCCGGTCCTGAGGCACCCACATACAGCGGACTCCCACGACCTTTACCAGGTCACCAGACCCGTTGTGGGGGTCTACCCACGTTGCGCCTGCCGGTACGTGGTCGCCACTAGAGAACTGTTCCGACCCAACGGCCATCGGTGCTACGTGCAATATGCGCCGCCCATTGCCACTTAATAGGGATGCGGACTAAGATTTTTTTATGATGCCATTCGAACCAGTTTTTGGAGAGGAACAAATGTTTGTATTTTGAGATAAAGATTGACGTCGCTGGCGGCAGCGGAAAACGCTTCATACTGATGACGTACCCTCGTATGACGTCACTTGTACAAAGTAGTTGTATCGTTGTATGGAAAATCCGGTAAATTGTTGTTCCGGTGGCGAAATACTGCGTTTAAGTACATAGTTGTCATAAAATTTTGTTTCTATAAAAGCGTAAGGATTCTTTTGGCAGCTTTAAATTTACTCTTGGACAATAAAAAAAAAATGCATCATTTTTCTAAACTTTCAAGGTTCATAATAGTAAGTATATCTTTGTATGATTTTAATTACATTTTATAATTTATACTTTATTACGATAATTTGATGGTTTACTATCCATTTAGCATCACTACGTTATCAATTTGAACATGAGGCCGCATGGCTATTTTAGCGATTCGGAGGGCTACATCAGTTACCTTGTTTCTGCTGCGGATAGCCTCATTTCTGATGCGATCACGCAGAGAAACTCCCAACATAGGCTCTACATTTAGTCCAGGCAATGAACTGACAACTTGTATGGAAAAAATGACAATTTTGGAAATAATTTATAATAGCTTATTTTTTATATATAACGGATTTATTATCAATTAAATAGTTACCAAGCGACAAAATCCGACAAAATTTCAGACATCGAAAAAATGATAAGTTAACTGCCTTCTAAAAAGTCAGTAAAAATATTAATTAATGTTTTTGTCTTTATTTTGGTCCATTTACATTTGCTCTATAATATTCAAGATAAATCGTACAAAAAAAGATAATGCATGCTTCATTTAAATCTACATAATTACTTCCGGGTGGAAAGTTTGTCGGATTCTTGACTATATCATCTTAGAATAACATTTTCAAATTAAATCAACAAAAAAAACGCTATTATAAATTAATGTTTTTCAAAACCGTATTTTGCCTGGAGTAATTGCCCATTCAGATAATAGTTAGAATGAAAGATGTGTATTGCCAGTCTCATTCCAATTATACCAAGTTGTTGTGACAAATTGCTAGGTGTGTTATGGCCATAAAATGCGTTTCACCAATAGGGGTGTAGACACTAGTACGCAGTTGAATGCCAAGAGCGATCCTGCGACGCCCCCCTACAAGGCGGAGCCGGATGTCGTTGGTGGTTTTAGACGGTAGTCCAGTTTCGGTTAGTCCGTCATACCCGTCCTGCCTCCCCGGATTGGTCGGGATGCGTAAACGCATTTCCCCAACGATAAAAAAAAAAAAAAAAAAAAAAAAAAAAAAGGGGTGTAGACACTAAAATAAAATAATCAATGATGATGTATTTTCTTGAAAAAAGGTTAATAATGTAGTTAAATGGAGATAAAAGCAACGCAAGAAGTTAAATAATTACAGTTATAAATGTCCAAAGTTTTAAAAGGGGGTATGTTCTGTCCCTTTTTCGCGAAACGCACCTTCATATGAAATGATTGTCATTTACTATGACGAGGAACGTGACGTCACGATCTGCTAGCGTTTTCTCTCTCTAACAAGCAACATTAAAACGGTTGTAGCTTCGTAATTTTTCGAGATATCTGAATGGGATTTTCGTCACTAGGCATATTTTTTTGCCTGCTTTATTTTGAAGTAATAATAAATTTTGAGTCTACACCCCTATCACCTGACGACTTGACCCGTGTTGCATTGTAAAATTGTACCTTGTAGCTAGACTAGACGGAGTGTTACGTTCGGATGTGCAATAGGAAACGATGGGTTGGCAACCAAGCTTGTGCAACATTACGGACGATATCGGCTTTCGCGATTGGCCAACGTGTGAACTATACAGAAATACATTAAACATAAGGAAATTGAAATTATGTATTAATCTATACTAGCTACACGCGGCTCCGCAGGACGGCCCGAGAACTATTGAATTGAATCGTATGGCATACATTATTTTGGCCTTTAATGTTTGTCACTCTTTAGTACCACCCAGGGGACACGTGCAGGGTTGTGGTAGGTAGCTCCTCCGGACGCCAGTGACAGCTGTCCCCCCTTTGTCAAATGAGTGGGCAGCTCGACTGTTAGAAGTTCTTAAGCCGCCCGAAGGCCTCTAACACTACGTCATAGACAGCAGAGGGGGCGCTCCGCGAAATCGGGGTTCTTAGATTGAATATTTACCTATGACAAACTAAAGCGAATGCCAGGAAAAAGAACATACCAAAACTACATCATATTTGCAATTGAATCGTCTGAACAAAACCATACAAAACCAAAATTGCCTCGATAGAAAAGAACCGCCAAAACATGTCTTATTTTTACTCAATTTCAATAGTGTGAGGTTCCCGTGCATATAAATTAAGTAAAAGTTGAGTGTATAATAGCTTTTCACATTACCTAATGAAAGTACTAGCGGGGTATTTTTATGTAGTCCCTTTTCAGACTTATTGAGGTGAAACGTATTTGGCGTATAGGCCTTTTTTATTGAGCGCGATACCCTTTCTCCCGTCGCGTGTTTCGTGCGGTTCTGTATATCTTTTGTTGCCGTTCGCGGGCGGAGTCAGTCGTAATCGCTCCGCTGAGACGAGAGGACTACGTTCTGTGCTCTCACGACAGCACGATGAACATAATTATTTCAATAATATTGTGACCCAGTATATTCGTCCAGTGAATGAACGTATCATTACATTCCAGTAGATATTTTGCTACATTTTGAAATAATATATTTAAAAGTCGACCTTAACATATAGATCTTAAAGTTCAAAATACAACTATAAGATTACGCAGCGATCGGCGGGTGACCGGCTTCTTAGAATAATTTGTGCAGTACATGCAAAACTAGACGAACATTTTTCTGTCGATCGTGTATTTACTTTATGAAAGATTATCACTATCACTACATAGTATAAAACAAAGTCGCTTCCCGCTGTCTGTCCCTATGTATGCTTAGATCTTTAAAACTACGCAACGGATTTTCATGCGATTTTTTTGAATAGATAGAGTGATTCAAGAAGAAGGTTTATATGTATAATATAGTATCCGTGCGAAGCGGATCGCTAGTTGAGAATAAATCCGGTTATGTTCAAAATCGATGTCTGAGAGGTCTAAATACGAATTCATAGTCAGAAATATTTCAAAAAGTGGTCGCATTATTTAAAATTTTTGAAACATTCGTTGTAAATTAACATGCGCGTTTTTTTAAAGAACAACATACATTGGCAGGCTTCTCGAGGGTGAAGATTCTAGAAATGATGTCCATTTTGAATTCCAAGATGGCGGACATTGCTTTTCGAATTTAAACTTTCGTGAGACGTGTTGAAACAGTACTAATAATTACACGGTTCAACTCACGTATTAAATGTCACTACGGGCGACATGTTTCGAACTCTTCGGGAATTCTTCTTAAGGATGAGTGTTTTCGCGGCGGTGTCGCTTGAATCTTGTCGTGATTCAAGCGACACCGCCGCGAAAACACTCATCCTGAAGAAGAACTTCCGAAGAGTTCGGAACATGTCGCCCGTAGTGACATTATTGACATTGTTTTTCTTTAAAGTCATCACGGGTGTCGCTTTTAGGGTTATCGAGAGTGCAGATTCCAACAATTATTGCCTGCGAACTTGGACATTTTGATATTAAAAAAGTGAACATAATTATGCACTTTTTCTTTAATATGTTCAAAATTGATAACTAAAGGGCCAAAGCGTCTCCATTGTCTCCAAGTACGAATCCGAGATCAGAATTGAAAAATTTGGCCGCCACACAGTAGTGGCCTGAAAATCCGACTTTCATAGACATGATCGAAGTTTTCATAATATATTATAGTTTTTTTTTAATGCTACTAATAAATTCACGGTTAAATTCACGTATTAAACGACACGACAGGCGACATGTTTTGAACACTTCGGGAGTTCTTCTTCAGGATGAGTGTTTTCGATGTTTGTTTTGAAGAAGAACTCCCGAAAAGTTCGAAACATGTCGCCTGTTGTGACATTTAATGCGTGAATTTAACCGTGGATTTATTAGTAGTATTTTAGACATGTCTCACAAAAGTTTAAATTCGATTATAGCTTTTTTTTGCTTTAGGCTTTTACTAGCCATTATTATGCTAGCTCACAACCCTTACGTGATTTAGTAAAAAAACGGAAGGCCATATTTCAGTTATAGCTCCGGTGGTTTTTTAAGCAACAAAATGTAGGTAGTGGTATTCCTTGGGTAATTAAAGTAATTTGTACTCTATAAAGTGAGTGTTTTCGCGGCGGGGTCGCTTGAATCTTGTCGTGATTCAAGCGACACCGCCGCGAAAACACTCAATCCTGAATAAGAACTCCCGAAGAGTTCGAAACATGTCACCCGTAGTGACGTTTAATACGTGGGTGAACCGTGTAATAATTGACATTTTTTTTCTTTAAAGTCATCACGGGTGACGCTTTTAGATTCCAACAATAGGGGCGTAGGCACTAAATAAAATAATGTGATATTTTCTCGAAGAAGGATAACAAAATTAGTCAAATGGAGAAAAAATCAACGCAAAAGGTTAAATAATCACGAAGTTATAAGTGTCCAAAGTTTTAAGAAGGGATGTGTTCTGTCCCTTTTTCGCAAAACGCAACTTCATATGAAACGATGACGCTGGAAGAATGTGACGTCACAGAAGACGGCAACGTGCCGCGCGCATCGTGGTCGGCGACGCCGTCGACGCGGCCTGCCGGCAGCATCCTGTAATGTGACGTCACACACCGTTTGCGTTTTCTCTCTCTAACAAGCAATATTAAAACGGTTGTAGCTTCGTAATTCTTTGAGATATCGAATAGGATTTTCATCACTATGCATATTTTTTTGCCTTCTTTCTTTTGGAGTAATAATAATTTTCGAGTCTGCACCCGAATTATTGCCTGCGAAGTTGGACATTTTTATATTAAAAAAAGTGAACACAATTTTGCAGTTTTTCTTTAATACGAGTATGTTCAAAATTGATAACTAAAGGGCCAAAGCGTCTCCATTGTCTCCAAGTACGAATCCGAGATCAGACCCCGTATCATGGTCGGCCTTATCACTCGATAAGTGACAAGATAGGGGCATCGTCTCGTTCTATCAAACGGTGTCAGGCAGTGACGGACGCTCTATCCTGTCACTTATCGCGTGATAAGGCCGACCATGACACGGGGTCAGAATTGAAAAATTTGGCCGCCACACAGTGGCCTGAAAATCTGGCTTTCATAAACATGATCGAAGTTTTCATAATAAATTACAGTTTTTTTTTAATGCTACTAATAAATTCACGTATTAAATGACACGACAGGCGACATGTTTCGAACTATTCGGGAGTTCTTCTTCAGGATTAGTGTTTTCGATGTTTGTTTTGAAGAAGAACTCCCGAAGAGTTCGAAACATGTCGCCTGCCGTGACATTTAAGTTAATTTTTTAACCGTGAATTTATTAGTAGTATTTTAGATATGTCTCACAAAAGTTTAAATTCGATTATAGCTGTTTTTTTGCTTTAGCCTTTTACGAGACATTATTATGCTAAATTACAACCCTTACGTGATTTAGTTAAAATAATGTGATATTTTCTCGAAGAAGGATAACAAAATTAGTCAAATGGAGAAAAAATCAACGCAAAAGGTTAAATAATCACGAAGTTATAAGTGTCCAAAGTTTTAAGAAGGGATGTGTTCTGTCCCTTTTTCGCAAAACGCAACTTCATATGAAACGATGACGCTGGAAGAATGTGACGTCACAGAAGACGGCAACTTGCCGCGCGCATCGTGGTCGGCGACGCCGTCGACGCGGCCTGCCGGCAGCATCCTGTAATGTGACGTCACACACCGTTTGCGTTTTCTCTCTCTAACAAGCAATATTAAAACGGTTGTAGCTTCGTAATTCTTTGAGATATCTGAATAGGATTTTCATCACTATGCATATTTTTTTGCCTTCTTTCTTTTGGAGTAATAATAATTTTCGAGTCTGCACCCGAATTATTGCCTGCGAAGTTGGACATTTTTATATTAAAAAAAGTGAACACAATTTTGCAGTTTTTCTTTAATACGAGTATGTTCAAAATTGATAACTAAAGGGCCAAAGCGTCTCCATTGTCTCCAAGTACGAATCCGAGATCAGACCCCGTATCATGGTCGGCCTTATCACTCGATAAGTGACAAGATAGGGGCATCGTCTCGTTCTATCAAACGGTGTCAGGCAGTGACGGACGCTCTATCCTGTCACTTATCGCGTGATAAGGCCGACCATGACACGGGGTCAGAATTGAAAAATTTGGCCGCCACACAGTGGCCTGAAAATCTGGCTTTCATAAACATGATCGAAGTTTTCATAATAAATTACAGTTTTTTTTTAATGCTCCTAATAAATTCACGTATTAAATGACACGACAGGCGACATGTTTCGAACTCTTCGGGAGTTCTTCTTCAGGATTAGTGTTTTCGATGTTTGTTTTGAAGAAGAACTCCCGAAGAGTTCGAAACATGTCGCCTGCCGTGACATTTAAGTTAATTTTTTAACCGTGAATTTATTAGTAGTATTTTAGATATGTCTCACAAAAGTTTAAATTCGATTATAGCTGTTTTTTTGCTTTAGCCTTTTACGAGACATTATTATGCTAAATTACAACCCTTACGTGATTTAGTTAAAAAAACGGAAGGTCATATTTCAGTTATAGCTCTCGAAACTGACTTACCTACTAGCTAAAATTATATCTTCAAATATAGGTACTTACAGATTTTGTCTTTCTTTCCACTTATTATAATTATCTATAGGTATTCATCATGTTTCATCTGACTGTCGGGGCATATACTATGCGAGAAGGAGCGGGGCAGCAATAGACGCATCAGCGCGGCAGGTACGGGGCGCGCGGGTGATTTCTGATTTTTCCCTGGCGATACGCCCCCTCTTAACGTGCCTTCCAAAGCACGGAAGCGCTCATTCGCAGCGACATCTCTCCGGCTCTTTCTAAGCGTTCTAATTAGAAAGAGACGGGTAGTCTATCTCGCCGCGAGACAGCTCGCGGGCCGTCCTGCCTGTGATAGCCGGCCGCGGGACATATAGCCTAGATACCCATCACGAAGATTAAATTAATTCTTTAAAAATTTATACTTTATAATTTTTAGTTAGTTAATTATCGAGCTAATTGAATGTTTAAAAATCGGACATTGTGCCCGACCCCAGCGTGACATACTTAATACTAGGGATTGCAATCCGGATTATTCGAAGTTCGAAAATCCGGATTTTTAAGGGATTTCACGATCCGTTTCAAAATCCGGATTTTTGAACCTAAATCCGGATTTTCGGATTTTTATAATATTAGTGTTAAAACTGTAAAAGTATTCTAATAGAGATCATCTTCGGCAGCTAGGATGCTATGTAACCTTAAGAATGCGGTTAACATTTTTTTTTTGGGGAATTGTCAATAAACTTCACGCTGTATAAAGACGTGTTTAATTATTTTAATTGTTAATTAGAAGTTTTTTATTTTTGTATGTTCAGTTTCCATAATTTGCGTAGAAGTGTACATAATTACTTGTTTATTAAAAAGACTGATAACTTTTTTTGGTTGTTTCAGTTGTTTGTTTATTTTTTCTAGTATTGAGAAAAAACCTCCCTAAAATCCGGATTTAATACGAAGTCCGGATTTTGGCCGAACCATTACCCGAAAATCCGGATTTGAGGAAGTATTTCCGGATTTGCAATCCCTACTTAATACGCCTTAGGAGGAAATACTAAGGGCGAGTTAATTGAGAAACAGGTATTTGTAAAATGTATTGCTGTCGCGCCAGCCTCAAGCCTTCCCCCGCAGAGCGCGATAGAGACAACTGCAGCTTGGACCGAAAATACCCATTAAAAGTACATAAAATCAACGTTTCGTAGTCCCCTGATTTCTTCTCCAAAACTTGACCTATTTAACAATTTTTTTTTATTACAAATCAAAAAAAGGCTTTGGCCGTGTTCCTGTTTTCCTTTTTTTTAATAATCTAGCCCAAATTGTTTTCTGGATGTTTGAACACAGCGGAAAATCTGGCATTTTTCTTAGATTTCTGAAGGTTAATATCTCTTTTAAGAATAAATTTACGAAAAAAAGGAAAACATAGGAACATGTCAATAGTAGACATAGATTTATGGAAAAAAAAATTGCTCTACTGCCATTATCCAGGGATTTCTCCCTGGATAATGGCAGTAGAGCAATTTTTTTTTTACAGGGCACTACGTTTCTATGGAAAAACGGCCCTTGTGCGAGTGCGGTGCGGTCGAGCGAAGCGAACGCAGATCTCTGTTTATTTCGTACTAGCTTCTGCCCGCGACTCCATCCGCTTGGAACTCGTTTATATCGCAGCTCCATACAAACTTTTACCCCCCATTTCACCCCCTTAGGGGATGATTACGGGGATAAAAACTATCCTATGTTACTCTCCATCTCTTTAACTATCTCCACTTACAAAATCACGTCAATTCGTCGCTCAGTTTTGCCGTGAAAGACGCACAAACATACAAACAAACACACACATACACTTTCGCATTTATAATAGTAGTATGGATGTTCGGCGCCTGTCCATTTGTTATCCTCTACAGATCGTATTCTCAACCGATTCTGGTGAAATTTTGTGAGCAGTAAACTTTTAATAGGTAAGTAATTAAGTTCTCGAAATTAAAAAAAAACTTTTTTGAAAAAAAGAAGCCACTCGAGTTGTACAAGCTCACAGAGACACTAGTTACGGACGAACAACAATTTTCGAAATCAACTCTGTAATGAAATGCTGTTCAACAGTGTTCAACGTCAACTTCATTGTTTACAAAATGACATCACTATGCTTTCTCCTTACGAAACTACACGCAATATAATGTTCTCACTGTCCGAAAGTCATATTTGTTGTATATTAGGCACGTCATTCGAATATGAACTCTATACAAAGCTAATCAAGATCCTTTTCATAACTAATCAATGGGGGAAAATAAGAGGTTTGAACAGTAACCGATCGATATCGAGGTTCTCTCGTTTTTAATCTGTATTCGACTTGTACCGCGCACGTGCTAAACGTGACATCAATTTGAAATTCGAACGAAATTAAATTCGCGCCATATTTATGGCTTTTAAAAGGAAATCGAGTGTGGCCGGGTTCGTATTTTGAAAATAAGGTTCTTTTTAGGGAAGTGTTTTATAAATCATGTATATTAGGGTACTTTTTAATGTAAAATACACGTAAAATATACGTTTGTAATTAACAGACTTACTTAAGCAGGCCAGGGGCCTGGTATATAACAACTCGTAATACAAGCGGAAATCTCGTAAAAGGTGTTTAGTCCAGTCAATGAACTGACAATTTTGGAAATAATTTATAATAGCTTATCTTTTCTGTGTAACGGATATATTATCAATTAAATAGTTACCCAGCGACAGACTCCGACAAAATTTCAGACATCAAAAAAAATCTAAATTAACTAGCTTCTAAAAAGACAGAAAAAATATTAATAAATATTTTTGTCTTTGTTTTGGTTCATTTACATTTGCTTTATAATATTCAAGTTAAATCATACAAAAAAAGACAATGCATGCTTCATTTAAATCTACATAATTACTTCCGGGTGGAAAGTTTGTCGGATTCTTGAATACAGCATCTTACAATAACATTTTAAAATGAAATCAACATAAAAAACGCTATTATAAATTAATGTTTTTCGAAACCGTATTTTGCCTGGAGTAGTTGAAAAGAGCTTGTCGCTTCTATTAAGTACCTACAAGTTGCATATCATTACATTATGCAAGTTCTGGGTGATGCGCGAATATATTGCAACAATACGCTATTTGACAAAAGTCAAATCAGCTTATTTTTATGAAACGTAAAAAACGCTCCGTTAGTATGGAATTTGTAGGGATTACAGGCTTGTGACGTCACAATCAAACAACGTCCTTATTGTTAGTTTTTCTGAATTTAAAAATGTTAAAATTGACAACGTAAATGAAAGATTGATAGTTTCGCAGTATTTTCGTAATTTTTATCTGTTGCTAATGAAAAAAACAAATTATTTTCACTATTGTCAAATAGTCTATTATATGCATCGAATATCGAATAAAACGTTTTGCTGTTGTGCCATCCCGGCACTTCGGGTTAGGTTAGTACAGTCAGCATCATGTAGTTAGTAGCAGCCAAAGTAGCCAAATATATCGGAATACGTCTTTATTACTATAGGAGTAAGGAAGTGTTACGATATATTTGGCTACTTTGGCTGCTACTAACTATGTGATGCTGACTGTACGTGAGGGATGAGTGGAGAAGCTACTAAGTACATAAAGCGCCTGGGTTTATGAAGTAAATAATTAAAATTACAGACAGTAATTCAGTCTCCTACAGAGTGTGGTCTTCCAGAAACCTCTCTGCGGTGCAGTCCCGTCTGCCGTTCTCTGCTCCCCCCATCAACATCTCAATATTGCCAGGCAAGCGGCCACCATCCTCAACCATCAACCATTGCCTGGCAGTGGTGACCCGACGACTGAACTCGGAAAGATCCGGCAGAGTGATGCGCAACACTTAAGGGCGTGAATTGGAAATTATCGCGTGCTTTGAAACGCCGTTCTGACTAGATTAAGAAACAATAAGGTCTGATTTTCACACATATGATTCTTGAATATATGATTGTTTATCTGATTTAATCGATACTTACATGATTGCGTTCAATTCCCTCTATAGAAAAAAAAACCAAAGTTGGGTCTTTATTTTCCTTTTTTTACTCAGCCTACTCAAACGATATATTATTTTACGACACAATCAAGTTCAGTATTTTATCTCATCTAAAATCTCACTTAATGAAATATAAACAAAATTTCACTTAGTTAGTAGGTATTTATCGAAATTTGTCCTAAAAAGCCATTCCCGAAGAGTGTTCCATCTCTTTTTCTCGTGCGCGGAAAGCATAAGCGTGTCTCTGTCAAGGGGGCGTGGTCGACTCGGCGGGGTGAGCCGCATTGGCGCGTAGCGAATAACAGCCCAGTAGTCAGAGATGGGCTAAATTTATTCGAATGACGAATAACGATTGAGAATAACACAATCATTCGCGAATGACGAATACATTTATCGAAATTAGACAAATAAATTATTCGCGAATAAAATATTCCACGAATGATTTATTCGCGAATAAAATATTAAACCGAATAATTTATTCGCGAATAATGTTGTCGAATAATTAGCTAATAAAATAACTACCTTCATGCCTCTTTAGATGTAGTTATTTTTTTTAATTATATCCCTATCATTTCAAAACTGTCTTTATATATAGTACACACATATTTGAACATCACTAAACTGACACAATACTGTCCCAACTGATAAGAAGAAAGATAAGTTACGTGGTTTTCTCACTCTGTCATATATCCCTCTCTTTCTGTCTTCTTAATATACGATGACGCGAAATGTTATATTGTCCTTATATCTAAAAATCTAGAAAACTTCACTTAATAATACTTATCCTTATTTTCATTATTTAAGAATACAAACACGAGAGGTAAAAAAATGCGATCATGAAACGAAGTGAATAGTTAGTTAAATAAATTCATGAACTAATTTCAAAAGCGATGGAAACGATGAACTGAACAACTGATTTGTGTAATGTATTATTCGTGGTATTTATTCGAATAAAATAACGAATAAATCATTTATTATTTGAAAATGCAACCGAATGATTTATTCGCAAATAAATCATTCGCGAATAATTTATTAACGAATGATTGTTTATTCGAATAATTATTTTGATAAAATATTATTCGAATAATGCCCAACTCTGCCAGTAGTCAATTTAGACCTGATACCTGATTGATAGTGATACATTTTTTCCGGTCATTTGTACCAAGTACTCTCTTCAGGGGTCTAATTACGTAATGACGAAAAGAACTATGATGGCCTAGCGCCGGTACCGGCGGCCCAATCGTGGGCGTTAATCGAACGTGTCGAATAAATGACGAATTCTGAACGATTTGTTACACAAAAATTCTTGTGTTTTCCGATAGTCGATGAAGAAAGAAGTAGGCGGTAGCGTAATGCCATACTTCTCCGGTGACATATAGTAGTGATACTCACATGCGCAGGCTGCGGGTCCCCCCTGCGCGGGCGCAGGTCGATGGTGTGGAAGCCGTCGTCGCCGGCGTCGAATGCCTTGTTCACCACGCCCGCCGCGGACATCTTCGGACCTGGGGAAAGCAATACAATTGAAGTACTAGCTCAAGACACAGGATCGTAATGTGCAGATTGTGTTCCTTTTTAACCCCCGACGCAAAGAGAGGGGTGTTATAAGTTTAACGTGTCTGTGTTTCTGTCTGTGGTATCGTAGCTCCCAAACGGATGGGCCGATTTGAATGCGGATTTTTTGTGTCATAGATAATTTTATCCCGAGTGTTCTTAGCCATGTTTCATGAAAATCTGTTAATCCGTTTTTGAGATATTGGACTTTGAAATGAAAATGTCGGGCGTTTCTCAACTTTTCTAAGTTGTAGTTATGTACAATAAACTCTTTTACATTTTCTTAGCTTTTGTCTACGACTTCATTCGCGTTGACTTCCTTTAGTTGGACATTTATTGGCATAAAAAATATTCTTTATGTTAATCTAGGGCCTAGCTATACTTTACTCTATTTGTATACTACAATTCATCTTAATCCGTTCAGCCGTTTTTGTGTAATTTAGTAACAAACATCTGAACTTTCGCATTTATAATATTAGTAGGCTATACAGGGCGTCCCATGCCTATGCCACATGGAGGGAAAGTACCTTGAATATTGTAGATGGAAGATTTTACTAAAATAAGACATTATTTTAATCATTTACAACTGACATTATCATTTTAAAGTACCTATTACTAATGAATCAGTACCCACTTGAGAAGTACGCATCATTTCCCTATTATAATTTAAGTGCATAATAAAATGATAAAGAGATACGTAATTAGTAGGTAAGTATAAGTACCTGGTTGTATACAAAAAAACGAGTTTATATCCAATCAAGTTTCTGCCGTATCCTTAAACTCGTGGTCTTCCTTTTATTTTTGACACTGTAATATTAAGCAAAAAATAATCTTTATGATGAAGCCTTTCGATAGGTATGATAACGCTACAGGGTATTTTTTAGTAGCGGGTTCGATTCCCTGTTCAACCATGTAATTATTTAAAAATCTATGAATGCAGTTTAAATTGTCTTTTAAATTAAAATAATGTCTTCCTTTAGTAAAATCTTCCATCTACAATAATCAAGGTACTTTCCCTCCATGTGGCATAGACGTGGGACGCCCTGTATAGTTAGGATATCGATGATATTCAGACTAAAGAAATCCATCTCCCAGCGTCTCCGGTGGTACCCTAAATGAGCCCGGGGTCCACTTTGGCACCTCACCCCAATATTTGGCGTTTTTAGTTTTACAAAAGCGACTGCCAGCTGACCTTCCAACAGCTTCAACCCAGCGGGAAAACTACTAGACCTAAGGGCCTGTTTAAATATTGATTCGTGATAAGTGTGAGTGAGAAGGTTCTCGAGTGGCGACCACGTAACGGAAGGCGCGGCGTGGGTAGGCCCCCAGGTGGACTGATGACCTGGTAAAGGTCGCGGGAGTCCGCTGGATGCGGGTGGCGCAGGACCGGTCACTTAGGCACTCTTTGGGGGAGGCCTGTGTCCAGCATTGGACGTCTTTCGGCTGATATGATGATGATGAAGTAGGCCATACAAAAACTACTCGCACTTGCTGCAAATGTATGAACTCGCACTAATCAAGTAATCACTAATCAAAGTGTAAATAGCCCATTAGGGCTGGAACGGAGACAGTGTGGTAGATAAAAACATTCCAGTTGACGAAAAGCAAACAACGAAATTCATACTTACGAAACGCCCACATAAAGGCACGATAGTTTGATATTGCAAGCGTTTCCGGGCATTTTTCAAAATTCGTGTACCCAATTAGCTTGAAATAAAATAACAATTAAGTCAGCGTTTTGTGACGAAATTTAAGCAAACAAATTATGTGAAATTGAACTTGTTTCACATTTAAATAACGTGTAGTTATATATATTATACAAAACTGACACTGAGTTAATTTTTATTTAACAATTGGGTACACGAATTCATAAAAATGCTCTTCCATGGTTATTTGGTGTAGATTGCCATGGGCACAGTTGAACTACAAGAGTTATTATAAACCTACGCATAAAATATACCTACTTGCAAAAATGGTAACGGCACAGATTAAAGAATACAAGTACAGATACCCAATCTCATAGAGAAAAAGCGTACCGTCCTAATGTAGGCAATTCTGTATACAATTTTAGTCCCGTAGCTACACCAGTAGATGCAGTATCCGAGCTACCACGGCTATGACGCTGTCAGCCTACCTGATCGTTTTAGTAATACATAGAAATATCACCAGATGGCATTGACTTCCCAGGCAACAAATAGAGTATTTTTGATTTTTTTGATACAAAAGTAGTATTAGATTAGATTATATTCGTGACCAGTGATGGCGCCATCTAGTGACAGTACTCAATAATACGTAGCAAACTTGAAAGCTCACACGTAGAGTACGAGTTACATGGATTTAGTACCAATTGTATTGCAGTTACTAAACTTATAAAATATTATACCTTTATTTTATGTACGGAAGGATGTTTGTGATTACTTGATTGATTAATTAAGGTACTTTGGATTTATTAAGGTGTAAAAATCATTCTATCTTCACGATTACTGGTTCAAATGTTTCGCTCGGTACCTGTGTCGCCATCTATGAGTTCTTTTTTGTAATAATTATACGTTGTTCGACTCGGGAGGCCATGGTAACGGCACAGATTAAAGAATACAAGTACAGATACCCAATCTCATAGAGCAAAAGCGTACCGTCCTAATGTAGGCAATTCTGTATACAATTTTAGTCTCGTAGCTACACCAGTAGATGCAGTATCCGAGCTACCACGGCTATGACGCTGTCAGCCTACCTGATAGTTTTAGTAATACATTGAGATATCACCAGATGGCATTGACTTCCCGGGCAACAAATAGAGTATTTTTGATTTTTTTGATATAAAAGTAGTATTTTCGAGACAATATTACACATCACACAAAATTATACATAACCAAACGCTTGGAGCCTGTGGTTCCATAGAACTTTCGCGACCAGTGATGGCGCCATCTAGTGACAGTACCTAATACGTGTAGCAAACTTAGCAAACTTACTTAACTCACACGTATTGTATGAGTTACATGGATTTAGTACCAATTTTATTGCATTTACTAAACTTATACAATTTACCTTTATTTTATGTACGGAAGGATGTTTGCGATTTAATTAAGGTACGGTGAATTTATTAAGGTGTAAAAATCATTCTATCTTCAGGATTACTGGTTCAAATGTTTTGCTCGGTACCTGTGTCGCCATCTATGAGTTCTTTTTTGTAATAATTATACGTTGTTCGAGTTGGGAGGGCATGGTAACGGTTACGGAAAAAGTTCCACCACGCAGTCCACGCACACAACAAACTACGATAGCCTAGTGGTTCAGGCATGCGGCTGTCAAGCGGCGGTCGTGGGTTCGAATCCCGGCTCGTACCAATGAGTTTTTCGGAACTTATGTACGGAATATTTACCGTTAGCTTTTCGGTGAAGGAAAACACCGCGAGGAAACCGCAAGGTCTAGTTTTCCCTCTGGGTTGAAAGATCATCGGCAGTCGCTCGTAAAACTAGTGCCTATGCCAAATCTTGGGTGTAGGTGTCAAAGCGGACGCCGGGCTCCTTTAGGGCACAACCGGGAATAACGCTAGGAGGATGATGACGGAAAAAAGTTCCACCTACAATTCTACACACCTTAAATAGTGAATGAGAGAATCTTCATTAATAACCAGGCTACACACACACACACACAGAGACAAAAGCGTCTGGGCTGGGAACCGGAACGGACGAAGGGTCAATACACGCAAGGTGTCTATAACACACGCACATACGGTTACAGAGGGCCTACCGCGAAACGAAAACGAACTGATGTATCCTCCTCTCTGTCGCACTTGCTAGTTCGAGCGACAAAGTTACACGTAATAAATGTAATAATGAAGTTCGTTTTAGTTTCGCGGTAGCCCCTCAGACCGGCAGGCAGATATTTTACCAAAACTAACACGAAAATCGAATCTCGAAGTTCGTGTACTTGCATCCCTGTCACTCGAGTATAGTAAGTGCGATACAGATAGAGATATCCGAACTTCGACATTCGAAGTTCGTGGCTTTTATTCGCTAGTTCGCTACGCGCGGATGCGGCTCACCCCGCCGGTCACCCGTCACCATAAAGTTTTTTATGCCCGTCACGAAACTAGACTCTACCTATCTACGCTTAGTTACTATGCATCGCGGTGTCAAGATATTTTTGTGGGTGAGCGTTGAGGTGAGCTTAAAACAAGTTACAGAATAGAGAGCAGCCCCTCCAGAGTTTGTACAGCGTGACTTTAGAAGTGTGGTCCATACGCCGACTTGACTTTATGAGTTATTGCGAGTACGTAAGTACCTATTGTATTTAGGCTCAGGTTTATTAGCCTCAATAACACTGAAGTGATTTGTGGGTTCTACTTTGTATTTTGATAGTTACAGGCATTGAAATACCATTAAGCTGTGTTTGTGGCATCAGTTTACCCGGTTTTGGCCTAATCTAAACGTTTGACAATATGAAAGATGGAATATTTTCAATTTTGCATTCATTTGAAAGAATCGCATGTAGGATAATAGACCACGAAAGTATTTAAAAATTAATATACTATAATTTATAGTTAAAAATTCCTGTTACAAACTGACAATTTAAACTTTCGCGTCTAAACGGATCTACAGCTCCAGTGACGTCACTTATGTGTGTCACTCGCCATAATTGTTTGTCCGTGGTTCGTCCCTAATATAGATGTCATAGTATAAGTTTTCAGTTTTGACAGGAGTGACGCACGTCACCGCTGATTGTTGGATTAAAACACGTTCCGTTTCACATTACTTCAAATCGTAATTATTGTTTGAAATTAGTATAAACTAAAGTAAAAACGTTTCATTAGCTATTATTTATGTTTTTTCATCATTTTGGTCACAAAATAATGGTAAATAGTATAGCTGCATCTTCCCTAATGGGTTCTGGCATCAAATGTAACGTTCGAGCAGACAACTGTAAGGCACTTTTCTTACAGGAGTAAAAGCGTGTAAGAATTACTATGAGCCTACTCGCTACTCGCCGGCGGTGGGACAAGTGCCTTATGCCGGCTGTAGACATTGGGCCAACGTTGGCGCGTGAGCAGGAGGCAGCTATGTAAACGAAAGAGATCGAATTATAGCCCTCTCCCTCTAACGCATAGCTGCCTTCTGCTCACGCGCCAACGTTGGCCCAGTGTGTACAGCAGGCTTTACAGTTGTCTGCTCGAACGTTATACATTTAATTTTGATGCATTAATTTACAATTCTCAGAACCCATTCAATCTCGAAAGGTGATAATTAAGGTGGTTCGCTTTCCATACAAAACGTCTTCAGGCTAACGGCGTTATATTTTAAGAAACTTATGTAATAAACTTTCATAAATTGGCTTTCCATTTGCACGAAAACCCCCTTTCCTAAAAAATAAACTTGTATAAAATAGAATAAATTGAGAAATTCGTTTGGAACGTGATACTTTGGAAAACTATTTATCTACAAATTATCTAGTTTGTACAAGTTTATTCTAAGACGTAGGTAAAGACATTTTTGTATGGAAAGCCACCTTAAAGTACAAAACTTACAAATGTAAAAATTCTTTAATGAATTAACTTCTTTCGTCATTTTAGTAAAATTGAAATATGTACCGTAGTAGCCTTAAACGTCATCGTATAAATCGTATTGGTTTAGGCAAGGAACGATAGTTATATTAGTTGTGTAACATTATGGTTTAGGTAAATACCTTTAATCTGTGTAAATACTAAAGTGCATTGGAAATTATCGCGTGCTTTGAAACGCCGTTCTGAGATTAAGAAACAATGAGGTCTGATTTCATTCTGGTTCTGATTTTCAGATATATAATTCTTGACTAAATGATTGTTTATCTGATTTAATCGATACATGATTGCCTAAGTTTCCTCGATAGAAAAAAAAACCAGTTGGGTCTTTATTTTTCTTTTTTGTACTCATCCTACTCAAACCATACATTATTTTACGACACATCCAAGTTAGTAAGTACTATAGTATTTTATCATATCTAAAATCTCACTTAATGAAATATAAATAAAATTTCACAAAGTTATGTATTTAATATTTATCGAAAGTCCAAAAAAGCCATGCCCGAAGAGTGTTGCATCTCTTTTTATCGTGCGCGGAAGGCATAAGCGTGTCTCTGTCAAGGAGGCGTGGTCGACTCGAATCAAGGCATCCCCTTAAAATTATTTTGTATAAATTCCACTTAAACCACTACAATGTAAAAGCACAAAGGGCCGATCTGTATTGGATTGGATGCGCAAGAGTCGATCGATCACCGTTCCAGTGACCGCGCACCGATAATGGCGGCCACGCGGGTGCGGTGCAACTGTTGCAATCGGAAACGCCTCCGACTTTATTAGCATTGATGGTTCTCCGATTCACACACTTCCTGTGGGCATAGTGTGCTGGGATTGTTCAGCATACGTAACGCCTGACGACTTGCATCAACTACAGTTGACGGACCGGTTAACGTTAAATATGGCGCCGGCAGCTGCCATCATAGAGAACTGTCAAACTTCCTATACAATCAGATTTTAAGGGGCTGCCATACGCCAATGACCTTCGATCTGAATCCCTTAGTTTTTTAATGTTTTTTGTATACTAACAACAACGGCTTTAAGCAATATAGTATCCCATATTTACTTCAAAGTTCATTGTTTTCGAGATATTTGGCATGAAAGTTGAACAATTCAAAACTGGTTTTCTGGTCATAACTTTTGTGTTAATTGGTAATTTTAGTAAGTAAGAAAACAAAGTTCTTGTTCATTATTTTATGAAAAAGATTATAAAATGTCATCTTCTTCTGATAAAAGATGGAGCAGTAAAGTGAAAAAATAGGGGTGACTAGATTTATTTTTCTCTACTTTTTTTTTGTTAATATGAATTTCTACGAAAACTATGTTCCTTCTTATATCTTGCAGATTATGATATATTTTTTCCGACGCATAAATTGTTACGTTATAATGTATAAAATGGTTAGTAAACAACTCGTTTTCACGAAAATTTCAAAGGTCGAGCCTTAACGGACCACCGGATGTTCCCCAGGCTACTTAACTCTCCCACGACGCATTCCGAGCGCTTTACTGGGCTATGCCTACATTGGTAGGTATAATCTCTCAGAAGGTTTTGTTACAACGTTAATTCATACAAGTCAAGGCACATTATGGCATTATGGGTCATTATTTGAGCGTTTCAACCGCGTCACTTTCTTGGACATATTTATGAAGAATTGGGCGTAGATTTAAGAGCCTTATCACATACCCCGGGGTTTTGGGTGCGGGAATAACTTGAGAAAGAGTAGAGATAAACAGATAGGTTATATTGACAAATAATCATATTGTGCCTAATGAATAAATACCTTCCTGCGAATTGTAAACAAACTACAATTTAATTTTAAGTTAAGTAGCAGGGACTTTAGTATTTCTACCAAGCCCTTCGAGATAATAATAAAAATAATGTTAATTAATTACCTGCCGTCAATTAGTATTTAACACGATTTTCAAAATAATCAAATTAATATTTTTTCTACATTTGGAACAGTTAAGCTTCGGCGTCTAGCTGTAAATATCCATTTCAACAAACTAATAGGTTGATAATAAATTACTGAGCATTTATTTGATATCATACTAGATGTTATCCGCGGCTTCGTAAGCGTAGTTAAATGAAATATTTTCAAATAAATCAATAATTGAACGTATGTTTTTTTTGTTTTTTTTTATTCAATTAATTATTCAGTAGGTAAGTATACATTCTGTTATTTCATTCATACCTATTCTTTGGCTTATGTCATTCATTCCCGCACCCAAAACCCCGGGGTATGCTTATCACACTTGCGATTTGCGAGCGTGTTTTCTATACAATTATCAGTCGCGGCGAACACGCTGCGTGATCGCCTTCATACAAAATACGCTTGGAAATCGCAAGTGTGATAAGGCTCTTAATGCCTAACCTAAAGACACGAAATCGAATCTAAAGCCATTTGTACAAAAATGGCATGTGTGATAAGGCTCTTAGCCGCGGCGGTGGTTCTCTAAATCATCTCCGAAAATTTTATGTACGAATATGACATCGCAACCAATTTTTCGCATAATGTCATTTTGCCGAATGATCATGTTCCAATTGAATTTTATGGAATTGTTTCATTTCCCAACTAAATGGTTGGAAATTCTATCTTTGGGCTTGGTTTTTAATTGGAACTTTTTGAAATACATATTTACATGTGGTTTATGATTTAGTCGGTATAATATACATTTAGTTAAATTTCAATTTTATACAGGTAGGTTTTTGTTTTTTAATTACAGCTTACACAGGGTTTTTTATTAAAGTTTATGAACAATAAAAAGTCGATTCTAAGCAATAAGTGACGAATCGTAGAACCGACTTTTGACCGATGAGGGGCCGCGATGCCGAGGGATTAAAAAAAACAGTCGTTTCTGGCGCTTCGCCGGCCGCTGCCGCGGCACGCTCGCTTCGCTCGCTCGGCTCGCGCGCTGTAGGGTCACAGTTGAACCTAACACTCCTCCTCGCTTCGCTAGTCGTCGCACCTAACTGGACTCTGTGAAATGTTTTTCTTTGTTTACTTAGTTTAAGTAAAAAGTTGCCTCATACATATATGAAAAGTACACTGCTACACTGACGAAACATTATTCGTTTAATAGTAGTTAGGCCTAGTGCAAGATTTGACAAATGATCAGTATGCCAAAAGTATTGAGTCATTACAATAATCCGATAATAATTCTGCCAAATGAAACGTTGTCATACAAAAATTTGCTAATAGTTGGTTGTCAAAGTGAACCATCGGCGAAATGTTGGTTGGCAAATGAAATTCGAACAAAAAAAGTTCGGAGATAAGGCAGAACACCCAATGTGGCATACTTACACGAGCCCTATGCACATTTGCGTAGTAAATAACACTGGTATAGATTTGAAATCTTATCACGGCAAATAAGACACAGTTTCACTATCTAGACCGTTGCATTGCGTGTACATAATTATGTATGTTACGTCCGTTTAGTGTTTAACATTAATTAATGTTATACGTAATGACTGTTCTGTCTAGCTAACATTATCGGGTTTATGTCGGAAACATTCTCACTCGCACTAACATACTTGCTAGTAAGGGACGAAGCTTTGATAAGATAATGGAATTACCTAGTTTCAATGAAAAAACTGCACTGATTTAAAAAGTGACGACGCATTTTGTTTTATTGTAACACCGTGGATTTCTCACCCCGTATAACTTCAACTTTTGGAATCTGAGGTTCAAGTGTGTTTGTTTGTATGGTTTCAGGTATTCAGGTCTTGGAATGTGAAGAATACCACGAAGAACACTTATTCGCAGGCTACTTACGTTCTAGGCACTGCACGGCTAGCACGCGACGGCGCGCGAGCTCTCGATTTTTCTCGCACTATCCGTCTCTCACTTAGACCACTTAGAACAAGAGGTATAGTACGATAAAAATCGAGAGTATGTCGCGGCCGTCGTGTGCTGGACGTGCTGGTGTATGCAGGTGCAAGTGGTGCAACTAATGCATTAAGTATGCAAGGTTTGCTATCTGAGAATTAAGTGCTTATGAAGTGTCAGCCAGGGCAGCCAAGAATGTAACCACATATGTATATAGTGTATCAGATCTAATACATAGGTGTGGGTATATTCTGGCTAACAAAAGCCTAACCCATTACTTTATTTGGGTTTGATTATATCTTATAAGGCCGAAACGCACTGACAGCGGTGGCGGAGCGGCGCGGTGCGGCGCGGAGGCGGTACCGGTTGTAATGTTCGAGCTAATATGAAAGGATCCGCACAGAGCGGCGCAGCGCGGCGCGGTTTTCTGTGCGGATCCTTTCATATTAGCTCGAACATTACAACCGGTACCGCCTCCGCGCCGCACCGCGCCGCCCCGCCACCGCTCTCTGTGCGTTTGCAGCTATAGGCATGTGTTGTTGGGAAGTCTTCTAGACTTACTGGGAAAACACCCCGACACAACAGAACATAGTTAGAAACCAGGGATGTTGCAGACATTCGCATCCGCAACCGCGAGTTTTGGATATTTTCGCCATTAGTAAAAAACTTCTTGTCGTTTCTGTGACCAAGAGCAGACGCGTCTTTGATTTGTTTGCAACGATGTTGATCCCTTAGTTATCTAATCTAATGCTTTTTGTAGCTTATTATATTGACAACAACGGCTTTAAGCAATATAGTATCCCATATTTACTTTCAAAGTTCATTGTTTTTGAGATATTTGGCATCAAAGTTGTACAATTTTAAGCCAAAGAACTGGTTTTCTGGCCATAAATTTAGTGTTAATTAGTTTAAAATTAAAATCTAGACACGTTTATAGAGACGTCAAAGACGAACCCAAATATGTAGATTTGTGTTTGTTTGAGAATGTTTAAAAAAATCAATACAATACAATACAAATATTCTTTATTGCTCACCAGACATAGTAAAAAATAAAATAGAACATCATACAAAATTAAGTGAAATGAATTTCTTTCAAAATCCGGTAGACAAAATGGAGATAAAAGATTGAAGAACCGATAGCGGTTTGGCTTATAATTCTATCTGTAGTGCAAAAGTAGGAGATACGATTCAAAACTTGTCAACAATCGATGAAAACCTCGGGTAGCCCCTTAAGTAAAGCATATATCGATCACGTAACGCATTGTACGCAAGTCACGTAGTTCTAAATGTCAATTTTTGTGTGGGAAAATGACATATTTTGAGTTCTCCTAACGTGCGTTCGAAAAGTTACGTGATCACTCCTCGGTCAGCTGCATCTGTGAGCGACAGAGATTCTGGAACCCAGCCTCAAATAAACCGCTATTCGTAACGTTCGTAACGTTTTAGTACATTACGTACCTAGGGCGGTGAATGCCCCAGATCGCAGGTGTTTGCCATAAATATGCGATCAGGGGCTTTAGGTACGAATTACCGCCCGTGGTGCGTACACAATTTTACGTCTTCTCCTGGGTGTGAAGGGAGATATGCCGCTGCGCCCGTGGGCGGTAAATCTCACTTACCGCCCGGAGTGACGTAAATATAATTTTCCATTTTTTTTATTCTAGCAGCTAGTATAAGATTCCTAATACGTTTTCCTGCCTAGATAAAATAATTAAGCCTTATGTTAATCGTGCTACTTCAAATATACCTTAACCTATTAATATACAATAGGTATACTTAATATACTTAATGGTAGTTACACGCAGATACGTAATGTAATGATGATGACTGATAACTTGACTTCCGGGTACCGCTTTATTTTAACACAATCGTATCTTACTCTGTAGGCTTATTCAAAATGGGACCTTGATGTGCGTAAAATATGGTCTATTTATACTTTCTAAATTCGATTCTAATGACATTACCTTGGTATAAACTCATAAAGATGGAAAATGCGCTTGAGTGCATGTTGGACACGTGGATTAAATTTATCATCTAAGTACCTTTTTCACTGACTTGATACCTAGGTAGTTTCTTAAAGTATCTAACTGTCGTAGTACCCCTTTGCCGCAATAACCGTAATTTATTATGCTTAGACTTTACATACCCGTACTTCTTCACTGTCCTCATTTTACGAAGGCGAATGCGATAGAAATAGTTGAACGCAACTCAAAGATCTCAAGCAATGGTTACAAAACCTAGATGACGAAAGATTGAATTAAGAGCCTTATCACACTTGCGATTTGCGAGCGTGTTTTCTATACAATTATCAGTCGCGGCGAACACGCTGCGTGATCGCCTTCATACAAAATACGCTTGGAAATCGCAAGTGTGATAAGGCTCTAAGGCGCCGTAGGTTCAGCGAAGTTAAGCGAACAGAGATTTTGAAACAATATAATGCGTCTGTTTATAATAAAATGGTTTCAAAAAAATACGAATAGTAATCTTGAGGCTTTCCTGCAGCGAGATCAGTGATTCGAAACATGATTAAGCAATTTTCGCTCGATAGAAAAAAATCACGAACATAGGTCTAAAATACACTTAAAATATTCGTAACAAATTATGCACAAAACCTAAAAATATTAAAATTGCTTCTAAAAATCGGCAATATCATGTTTGAGAGAACGCAGTGATTACTTTTTTAGTTAGTTAAACGGCCAAAAAATAAAAATTAAATAACATGATATCCGTGCTTCCGAGCACGCACTTCGATCTCGCTCGCGCTTATGCTCAGTGAGAGGGAGAGAAGACCATGAACCTACGGCGCCTTAATGTAAATAAATCTAGCCTCTAGCGTAATCAACATAAATACCCGGAGACCCTCAACTGGTGTTTCAAGTCGGTTGAATCGTAAGTACTTGTATTATGCTAATTACTTTGGTATGACGAGTTTACAGTTTGCATGTTGCGTCTCCGTTTACAGCTAAAGAAATACGTTAGTAAGTTTGTACACGATAAGAATGCGCTCAACATTCACAGATATGTTCTTACTTTTTACCCAATCAGTTTAACCCAAACCAAAAACTTACTGCCTAAAAACTTAAATTTTCGGTATAACTTGGCTGCTTCATCATCCGATGTTCATGCCATTATTGTTTCTTCCTATTCGCGATTCTGCACAATATGAATTCCACAGTCCACACAGCTGAATTTTATCACAGGCGTTATTCATATTCGCGATTCTACACAATATGAATGCGAAAGTGTGTCTGTGTCTGATGTCTCTCTTAATAACGCCTTGGACTGTGGTCTTAAGCGACCTGCGGTAGCGTTTTATCTGTTCATTGCGCGGTCGAGACGCGCAACGCACTGCGGTTAGTTGGGATCACGCGCAATGAATTAGAAAAACCGCTGCCGCAGGTCGCTTAAGACCAAAGTCGTTTCCAAGGCGTTAATTTCCTCTTCACGCTTAATGAATTCAAATGAAATTTCGTATTGAGATAGTTTGAGTCCCGGGGAAGGACATGGGATAGTTTTTATCCCGGAAATTATCCCTTAAGGGGGTGAAAAGGTGGGTGAACGTTTGTGGAGTTATACATATAAACGTGTTCCACGCGGACGAAGTCGCGGGCAAAAGCTAGTACTTACAGAAGCTTCTGTACTCAAACGGTAAGCCAAGCTACGTTCATTATGGGGGTCGCGGGTTCAGAGTTCGAACCCATCAGCTCGTACCACTGGGTTTAATAACTACAACTTAGAAAAGTTGAAATACCCCCGACATTTTCATTCCAAAGTCCAATATCTCTAAAACGGCTGGACAGATTTTCATGAAACATGGCTAAGAACACTCGGGATAAAATTATCTATGACACAAAAAAACCGCATTCAAATCGGTCCATCCGTTTGGGAGCTACGATACCACAGACACAGACAGGTTAAACTTATAACAAACTCTCTTTGCGTCGGGGGTTAAAAAACCATGTACGGTCGAGGAAAATGAAGGTTTGGCACATGTCAACTATTTGAATGACGTTAAGGTCTAAAAGTGCTAAACATTCAAATTCCTCGACTGTACTTACCTACGAAATATCATTTGACATTAAATGTATAATATATGTAAACCGAAAAGCCACTTTTAAAATTTAACAGTGGCTTTTCGGTGAAGGTATATAAACGCGAGGAAACCGGTCTAACCCCAATAAGGTCTAGTTTCCCGTAGGGTTGGAAGGTCAGATGTCACTCTCAAAAGTAGTGCCTACGCCAGATCTTGGGATTACCGGGGAAAAAGCTAGGAGGATGATGACTTAATTAGCTGCTTCATATGAATTTGGGAACTTCATTGACTTCATTCTGTTGAAATTGTTTAGCAAGATGGAATCCTACTTTTATACATATTATTTTCCTAATTTTGGAGCCAAGCTAGCCTTTATCCCTAAAAAGTCCCAGTGCCACTAGTCAGCACAAATGTGGGTATAAGATCGACAAAATGTGATATCGCAGTGATAGGTTGCTAGCCCATCGCCCGCAACACACTACCCTGCTACCTTAGTCGACTTTACGACACACCCACGGGAAGAAAGGGGCATTAGGTCCGTAATTTGTACTTTGCTATATTGTGCAATATAATTTTAACAATAAAACCTAGTTTAGAACTTGCTTACCCAATTACTACTTCGATACTAGTTTTTACCAAACCTACAGTATTTTACTTGAACAAGGTATGTAACTACATTAAGATTTACTGAGACATATTTATATTAAGTGTATTTTAATCACCTAACACGTTTTTCATAAACATCGGTTTGGTAACAGATGGATAACTTGTTACGTATAAAGAACACGAAAACATTAAGTCGTATCTGCACCAGACCCGACCACCATAAACCACAAAAAAAACATAAACTTACTATAATTAAGTAATCCAATCAAAATCCCATGTCACTTTCACACAACATCAACAACACGGTGACACAACACACACTTACACAAACGTAACACAACGGAAACGTGCGCTTACGCACCTGTCTCGCGCAACACTGCGCACCTATGTTAACTTACTGAGACTGCGGTCAAGGACCTACCGTAACAAGTTCACGGGCCGGGCGATAGTGAACCTTTCACCCTTGCAATAAGGCGTTGTCGACTGCATTGTTGTGTGGTTCTGCAATACCTGTTTGACCGGAAGAAAAGGCATAGTTTAAGTTTGGATTAAATCATGGGATTACCGAATCGGAAGACGGATTCAGAGGCTGGGTTGGCAGAGAATATGCCAATTGGTTTTTTATGGTACGATGGTGTCAAAGAGCACGACTATAATCATGCGACGGCGCGCGAGCTCTCTCGATTTTTCTCGCACCATCCGTCTCTTTCTTATTAGAACACTTAGAACAAGAGATTATAGTGCGAGATAAATTGCGAGTATGTCGCGGCCGTCGCATGACAGACGTGCTGGCATATCGCGTGCGTATCGTACAGTCGAATTCTCCGATATCTACACAGACAACCTTTCAAAAAAATATATACAGAGACTTTATTGTTACTGACATAACATAAGACACATGTGTAGAACTCGACATATTGGAGAACTCGACTGTACAAGCCGAAAGGCGACCACCGGGATACAGGCGTCCACCAAAGAGCGCCAGAATGACCGGTTCCCGCATCCAGTGGACTCCCGCGACCTAACCAGGTCATCAGTCCACGGTTACGCTGTGGTGGGGAAGTCAAGCTTTATTTAAGGCTTTTTGCGAAACACGTTCGGTCTGTCTTACAGCACAGCGCGTTGCGCGTCCAGTATAATGACGCGTTCAGGATGATGTTCGGGCTGCCACGGTATTGCAGTGCGTCGACAATGTTTGCGAAGGCGCACTTGGATTGCTTTTTACCATCATGAGAAAACGATGTGCGTCTCTCCTCAATCGCAGTCGTGGCAGCTCAAATAGTATCCAGCCCGTATCATGGTCGGCCTTATAACGCGATAAGTGACACGATAAGAGCGTCGTCTCGTTCTATCGAACGGTGTCAGCCAGTGCTGTGACGGACGCTCTTATCTTGACACTTAGTGTAAGGCCTGAGTGGACGCCCCGCTCAGAGCGGGGCGTGCAGCGTCCATATAAAACAAATGCAATTTATATGGACGCTCGACGCCCCGCTCTGAGCGGGGCGTCCACTCAGGCCTTGCACTTAGCGTAGGCCTGAGTGGACGCCCCGCTCAGAGCGGGGCGTGCAGCGTCCATATAAAACAAATGCAATTTATATGGACGCTCAGAGCGGGGCGTGCAGCGTCCATATAAAACAAATGCAATTTATATGGACGCTCGACGCCCCGCTCTGAGCGGGGCGTCCACTCAGGCCTTACACTTACACTTATCGTGTGATAATGCCGACCATGATACGGGGTCTGAGCATGCCAACCCGCCGCTCGCTGGGACTCGCCGCTGCCGCTGTTGCAGCGTTATGTGCAACTGCACGCGCCTGTAATTCCAGTGCCCAGGCGCCTTTAATTTAAGTTTAGCATAATAATTATAGAACTGCGAGCGCCGATGGATCACGGCGAGCGCTAGCGCGAGCGTTATGCCGGCTGTACACATTGGGCCAACGTTGGAGCGTGACCAGGATGCAGCTATGTAAACGAATGAGATCGAATTATAGCCCTCTCCTACTAACGCATAGCTTAGCTGCATCCTGCTCACGCGCCAACGTTGGCCCATTGTGTACAGCCGGCATTTTATGCTCGTGGTGCCGTCCAAACGCAGAATTCGTGTTACATTATGCCGGCTGTACACATTGGGCCAACGTTGGTGCGTGAGCAGGATGCAGCCATGCAAACGCATGAGAACGATATAAAGCCCTCTTCCTCTAACGCATAGCTTAGCTGCATCTGCTAACGCCCAATGTGTACAGCCGGCTTTACATGGTAGATTACAATACGCGTTACACGTGTCTGGACCCGGCCTTACACTATGGATTTTATAGTCCGAACTAAATGATTTGTATTTGCAGTCCACCTTGTACTACCCGCACCCGGTAGGTACGTGGTCGCCACTCGAGAAACTAGCCGTCCGGTCAGCGTTGTGTTGAGGAGGAGGGGTGTGTTGTGTATCTCTAGGGTGTAGCCATGGTGACCTACACAATAATGTCAATAATAGGGGTGTAGACACTAAATAAAATAATCAATAAAGTCATATTTTCTCGAAAAAGGATAAAAAATGTATTCAAATGGAGAAAAAATCAACGCAAAACGTTAAATAATCACGAAGTTATAAGTATCCAAAGTTTTAAGAAGGGGTATGTTCTGTCCCTTTTTCGCAAAACGCAACCTCATATGAAACGATGACGCTGGAAGAATGTGACGAAGACGGCGACGTGCCGCGCCGCATCGTGGCCGGAGCCGCGGTCAACGCGGCCTGCCGGCAGCATCCTGTAATGTGACGTCACACACCGTTTGCGTTTACTCTCTCTAACAAGCAATATTAAAACGGTTGTAGCTTCGTAATTCTTTGAGATTGAATGGGATTTTTGTCACTAGGCATATCTTTTCGCCTTCTTTCTGTTGGAGTAATAATAATTTTCGAGTCTACACCCGTATTTATGGGTCTCTTGGCTTGTATTAATTGTTTAAACGTATACTGGATGTTTTAAAAGATTGCTGTTACGTAACAACGATTTGCAGGTGTATGTGTGGAGAGGAGAGATATAACGAACTTCGAAATTCGAAGATTGGATATCTCCATCTCTATCGCACTTACATCGAGTGACAGGGATGCATGTACACGAACTTCAAGTGTCGAGTTTCGCGGTAGCGCCGCTGAAATGTGATTGGTAATATAAACATGAGTTTGTTTGGGTGAGCAGAAACTGTTATCGAACGTTTAGAAAGAGAACTTCATAATTTTAAATGCGGAAAATCCATGCCATTTGGAGACGTATAATTTTGTACGCACAAAAGGCGTTAATAGACATTGACATATACCTACATAATTTATTGGCAATAAGGTATTAAAGGTCATTTTTTACAATAAAGAAAGCTTCGCATAAAATCTGAGACATTAGCTTAATTTTATCTCCTTTAGGTCAATAAGTGATGTACAACTTTTTATCCTCTATAGGCACCTCAGTTTCGTAATATTCAGCATCTCTTTTATATATTGAAGAGGCATTGTACAGTCGTCGTCAGATATATAGGAGCGGCCAAAGTGCTTACAAATATCTGCACGTCTGGCACGGGACGGCCGCGACATACTCTCGATTTTAATCGCACTATACCTCTTGTTCTAAGTGTTCTAATAAGAGAGAGACGGATAGTGCGAGAAAAATCGAGAGAGCTCGCGCGCCGTCGCGTGCTAGCCGTGCTGAACAAGTCTAATGCCTCGACAAGAGACGTGTTCAGATATTTGTGACCACTTTAGCCGCTCCGATATATCTGATGGCGACTGTACTGTTCTGTGAACAAGCTTCCGATTCAACAATGGACCCGATTCTACAGTGGCCTCTAAACTTGCTAATTTTATTTAGGTGTCGCTAAAACACTTTGCTATTCTATGAGCAGCTGTCATAATCAAATGACAGCGCTAATTTGAATCTGACGTTTCTTATTTTAGGCGGTCTATACAACTTACTTAGCTGCCTAAATGCTATTCTAAATATGTCGTTTTTAATCTGCCGCCTAAATTATGTCTAAAAATTAGAAAATTTAGTTTTAGGCTAGTTAAGCCATGTGCACGTAGAATCGGGTCCAATCTATTTCGAATTAGCGATTTGCGAATGGCTTAAGAACCGGTCTGACAGAGCGAAACGTAGGTGAGGACATACTACCAAAACGTAACAGATTTTTCGAGTGAATCTAATTTGAATCTTATTTGAAAGCACAGACGGTTCCATTTGGAATTAACGTTTAACTTTGAGGTAACAGGTAAATGCAGTTCAGTGCAATGATTCGTCATGTCAAGATCGACAGGATGATATCAAGGTATTAAACGGGGCTAATAGGGCAACTGACGCGAGACGAGCAAATCTACCCTTCTCTTTCTAATTTGCACAGTACGAGGGAGATAGGAGTCACTGCGTCGCGCGGCGCGACTTGGCAGCATGTTATATTTATTTTTTATAAAATATGTTATATTATATAGTTGCACAAACTACACAAATGTACAAATGGCGAGCTTAATGCCAAATGGCATTCTCTACCATCTCTCCAGCTAACCATTGGGCTAAACAGAGGTTTATAAAAGGTGCAAAGATAAAAGTATGATAATTTTTTTTACGGATACGAACACGTGAATAGAAGTAAACAACAAATGTATTATAAATCAGCCAATATACGTTCCACTTCTGGGCACAGGATCGCTACCACGAACTTCGAAAGTCGAAGTTCGGGTATTTCCATCTCTATCGCACTCCCTTACTCGAGTGACAGGGATGCATGTATTACGAACTTCGACTTTCGAAGGTCGTGGTAGCGCCGCAGGCCTCCTCTCATGGATGAAAGGGAACGGGCAGTAGTCCCCGCGCTGGCCCAGTGCGGGTTGGGGACTTCACATACACTTGAATTCCTTCGTGGATGTATGCAGGTTTCCTCACGATGTTTTTCCTTCACCGAAAAGCTAACGGTAAATATCAAATGATATTCCGTACATAAGTTCCGAAAAACTCAGTGGTACGAGCCGGGATTCGAACCCACGACTGCCGTTTGATAGCTGCATGCCTGAACCGCTGGGCTACCCGTAAACTACATATAGATATGCTTATACAGTACTACATTTTCAATACATACTAGCATTATGTGTATGAATTTTAGTCGAATACGGGTTCAGAGTCGTAAATTATTATGACTTCGGACACTTATAACTGTGATTAATTAACCTCTTGCGTTGCTTTTTTCTCCATTTGACTACATTTTTAATCCTTTTTCGAGAAAATACGACATTATTGATTATTTTATTTAGTGTCTACACCCCCTATTATCGTTTAATGCATGTTGTGCTAGTCTAGTCTAGCTGACCATAAGTATTATTGTATTGTTGTAAGTGTTGTAAACAGACGCATTATATTGTTTATAAAATTTCCTCGATAGAAAAAGTATAGCAGCGAGTTTTCTCTTGTGCGGAAGACATAAACGAGTCTTAGAAGGCGTGGTTTACTCTAATCGAGGCATACTCTTAACCACAACAAAGCAGTTCAGTACTATCGTCACACTGTCTCCAAGATTAGCCCAGATCTACAAAACCTGAGCCAGCCAAGACATCTTACTTAGCTCAGCCATGATTAGCAAACTACCCTAAGTCCAAGAGACAATAACGACCTAAGTTTTTTTGCCAACATAAGCCCTTACTGTGCTTGGTAAAGGCATAGGTAAAAGCTCGGTTCGACACGGCCCAGATCTGTATAAAAGCTCTGTAATGGGACGCTTTCATCTGTTGTGTACCCACAAGATGAGCTTGGCTCTGACTTTTGTGAGAGCTTTCGGTTACCTGCATTAGGTATAGGTACCTACGTACTTAGATTTTTGTAATCTCTATTACTTACTTACGTAAACGAATTGTTTTTACACGATTATTATTTGAAATTTATTTACTATGCTTATGGGTACATTGCAAATAGGGTTCATAAAATAAACTAAATAACTTTGCGTATAATACCTGTATAGGACCTTTATGCGGAGAATAATTAAACTGGTATATTAGCAGGTCTCCTATAATTAAATGAATTAACTGAAAAATACAATTATGACAACTAAAAATACGTCAAACATTTTCACATGACTTTTATGAAAAGTCCTTTTTTCGTCAAAGACCATAGACAGGTGGCTAGCCGCCACACCTGTTACAGTATTTATGTTGGCATTTTACATTCATTTCTATATCCCATAAGGTACACACAGCAACACACCTAACTAACCATACCGTGAAAACCTAGAACCTTATTACAATGCACTTAAGGTCAGATTAGATTTCCGATGGTCACTTACCTGTGTTGTCGACTGTACTATTAATCGAGCAATGTTTGTCGTCTCCTAGTACTAGTAGTCTATAGTATTTGCTTAGTTTGGTACTAGGTGGATTTGTATAAGATTGTCCGCAAATAATTAATTTACTTATTAATTTTATTATTTCTGGGAATTATCGCTTTCCCTATTTTAGCCCAAAGCACGAGCCGGTCGCCTAAGTCTAAGAATAATAAATACAGTTTATATGTTTAGAATGCCCCAAGATTTAACATTACATACATAAACATCATAACAGGTTTTCATTGACACATAACACTGCAAGAACACGCAAACCACTGTATATTTTATTTGCATAACATCATAACATAATCTCATAAAAAACAATAGACATTTACTTAACTAATAGGTACCTAAGTTTATTCCAACACTACGAACCTCCTTGCAAACCACCTAACTCTATGGTTTCCTAAAAAACAAAACGGTTGCTATGCCAACAACGTCTATTGACAAAATCCTGACAGTGTTTTAGAAAATACTTTACAGGTCTATCGAATATTGAAATGATGTTTATTTAGGTTTTATTTTGTACAGATATGAAGTTGTTGAAGATACATATGCGGTACCACCCGCCTGGACTCATCTTGGAGTATTCACAGAAGGGCACGGTGAAGAACAGGGAGATTGATCTGTTGGATTTAAACAGCAAGTAAATAAAACCCTATGACATAAATACGCACAGGTGGCTTGCTTAGTGCCTAGAGCGTAGTGAGTCGAATAGAGTACCTAATCATAATTTTCCTAGCTTTATTCCCGGTTGTGCCCCAAAGGAGCTTTGTTTGCTGATCCCATCAAGATTTGGCATAGGCAATAGCTTTACGAATGCGACTGCCATCTGACCTTCCAACCCAGAGGGAAAACTAGACCTATTGGGATTAGACCGGTTTCCTCACGATGTGTTCCTTCGCCGAAAAGCTAACGGTAAATATTCCGTACATAAGTTCCGAAAAACTCAGTGGTACGAGCCGGGATTCGAACCCACGACCGCCGCTGAGAGCCGCATGCCTGAAAAACTGCGCTACCGTAGGTTCAAGTCGCATAGCGTAATATTATCTTCTATAATATTCTTAACCGGCTGCACTGCAGACGCTTGTCACCGAGCGAGATAAAATGTAGCCTATGTCCACCCGGACACTCCAATATTATACACAGATAAGGAGTTTACCCCCTACATACAAACTTACAAAGCGACAATCCCTATACAGGTATGTTTTCCTCAGAAGCGACATCCCTGCGCTAGCCAACGAACTGTACACACGAGAAGTCCTCCTCACAGAGGACGTGAAAGATCAACTAGAACAATGCCTGGGCACGCTGAAGAAGAGGGTGGAACACGAGGGACCAGCCGGGAAGAGGTTCTACATATACAAAACTCTGATGACGCACGTGTTGCCGCTGACTAATGTGGCATTTGACAAGACAGGGGAACGGTAACCTTCTCACTTAGATCACATCAGCCGAAAGACCATTGCTGGTCATAGGCTTCACCACCCACATCTAGTGGACTGTAGCGACTTTTACCAGGTCAGCAAGTTGCTTGGGGCTCTGATGAAACGTGCTGCCGTTAACTAATGTAGCGTTTGATAAGACTGGAGAACGGTAAGGACCTTGTCACTTTGATCATCAACATCACATATTAGACCTCTCCCATAGCCACAATGGCCGATCGTGCGCCACCCGCATCCAGCGGAGAACATTATTATTTTGCTATTCCACTATAGAACGTGGTCTCTCTACGAGGCATATCCTGGTTGCCCAGCAACTCTTTCGGTAAAATTTTCATATTTCACGTTTGAGACGTGAAATGTGGTGAAAATGGGTAATCGCCTGACTGTGGTATATATATGTCTAAGTAGTTAGTCTATTCTAAAACCGTAACTTGTGGCTTCTTAAAACGGGCCAATGGTATCTAGTCGTGGCCATGACATTGCGCGGCGGCGGCAGCGGCAGCGGTTTTACTAATTCATTGCGTGTGATCCCAACTATCCACAGTGCGCTGCGCGTCACGACCGCGCAATGAACAGATAAAACGCTTGCCGCGCCGCAATTCGCGCAATGTCGTGGCCACGACTAGATACCATTGGCCCGTTTTAAGAAGCCACAAGTTACGGTTTTAGAATAGACTAACTACTTAGACATATATGTACCACAGTCAGGCGATTACCCAACAACAACTGGCCTTTCGACCTGTGTTGCCTATTCAGACTTGTAAAATTATTACACGTAGCTTCGAGAAACGGGCCACATATTGTCTTCAGCTTTCACTATTTTCGCCATCCTATTCCCGTAAGATACCATCTCAAACGTGATCCAACAAACGGTGAGAATATTCACAATATAGTCCATTCACATTGCAATGTTATCTCAAAAAGAATCGGAACGAAGATCGATATTGTCGCAGCCTAGATTTCGCTTCCCCGTCCGTCAGCTCTCACGATTTCTAGCTCTGTCATTCCATGGAAAAACGAACCAGGTACATGCGAAGTTTATGTAGTTAGTGCTTTTTGTTCTTGAGAAGACAGTTTTCTAGTCTATTTTTACATCTCAGACCTTTTATGTATGCCTTGTGGGTATGCGTGTCGTTGTAATTGACCGATCTCAGGGTTTTCTAACTGCACTTGAGAAGGGGAAAAAGATAGATAATGCGCATAAACAAACAGCTTCTCACCTTAAAGGCATATACACTCGCGGTCAAAGAAACCGGGTCAGTGACGAAAACCTCAATATTTTGTAAATCGTTGGTCGTATCTGCATGAAACTAACTCTGTTTTATAGAGAATTTTATATCCTTCTAAATCCAACCTTCAATGTTCTACGTAGTAACTGGAAAAAGGTTTAATTGAAAAAAAAAACCAATTAGGTACTTATTTGAAATTGCGTTCGTTTTACTTTTGCTTGTTTTTAAGCAATTGTTTTCAATCTGTCAAAGAACTATGATAAAAGGCTGTCATTGTTTTATTTTGTGGTCATTCTTGAATGTCTATCATGCCGCTAACACGAGATGAATGTACTCGTATCATCACTATGTTAGAAGAAGGAAGAAGTCAGAGGTATACAGCGAGAAGAACAGGTGTGTCACTTTCTACAGTGCAGCGAGTCCTCCAACGTTACCTACAAACTGGGCAGAACCTTAGAAGACCAGGAACTGGCAAAACAAGATGTACTACAGCTAGAGAAGATCGATTTATTGTTACAACCATGCTCCGAAATCGGCACCTCACAGCAGTTGAAGTGAAAAATCAGCTTTTAGAGACCCGAAGGGACAAGGGACGAGCGGACTGTCAGGCGGCGGCTCAAAGAAGCAAATTTGACCCCACATAGGCCGGCCAATGGCCCAAAACTTGAAAGAATACATCGAACAGCAAGACGACTTTATGCCCGCGATCACAGATACTGGGGTGACGAAGATTGGGCAAGAATTTTGTTTTCCGATGAATCCAGATTTATGCTCTATGCAAATGACGGGCGGCAAAGAGTTTACAGACGGCCTGGTGAACGTTTTATTCCAGCATGTTTTGAGGAAAAAGTGGCGTTCGGCGGTGGGTCAGTCATGGTTTGGGCTGGAATCTCTTCAGAGAGTCGCTCGGAGTTAGTTTTAATAGAAAATGGATCATTAACGAGTGCAAGATATGTAGAAGAGATTCTTAATGAGCATGTCGGCCCATACTTAATTAATATGGGTGGAAATTCTATGTTTATGCATGACAACGCCAGGCCACACACAGCTCAAATTGTCAGAGATTATTTTTTGGAGGTTGGTATCAACTGTATGAACTGGCCCTCGAGGAGTCCGGACTTAAATCCGATTGAGCATGTATGGGACGAGCTTGGGAGGCGTGTAAGAGCTCGAAACCCCGCCCCAGCTACACTTAGAGACCTGAAACAGGCGTTAGTGGAAGAATGGGACAATATCCCGCAAGAACGCATATAAAGAACTTAATAAACAGCATGCCGAATCGTCTAGAAGCTGTAAGAAGAGCCCGAGGAGGCAATACGAAGTATTAATTTTTATTTTTTGTGTTGTATGTGAAGTACCTACTGCTTATTTTTGTACGTAAAATTGGTTGATTTTTTGTTTCCTATGTAATTTTATTAAACAAAAGAATGACGATTCCACCATTTGATGTTATTTAATTCAGTATAAAATTATCTACAATATGCAGTTTAATTCATGTCCCTAGCTTTATTATTTTAGGAGATATTACAGATTTTCGTACTGACCCGGTTTCTTTGACCGCGAGTGTATATACCTTCTCTGTTCCGCTGATGTAAAACAAAAGAATATAATCCCTCTTTTGTTTCAAAAATATTTACTGTGTTTATATTTGAGTTAAATCCGTCTTTTGTGCGACAAGTTCTTCTTTTGTGCAATAAAGTATTAATAAATAAATAAGTCTATTTGCATTTGTATTTACATGATCATTAAGTATGCTATCCGTGAAGGTACGGGAATACGTGTCAGTGCCAAGAAACTGTCTTAATACGAGGGTAGTCCCAAAAATATCCGACCTGACAAAAAAAAACAAAAGAAAATCTAAAACTTTTATTTTATTTTTCTACATAATCTCCTTTTAGTTCTATGCACTTGGCCCAGCGATGTTCGAAAGCTTCAACGCCTTGTTTGTAGTGAGATTTGTCGAGCTCGTCAAAATACCCATCAACCGCAGCCTCCACTTCATCATTGCTGGCAAATCTTTTACCACCAAGCCATTTTTTTAAATTTGGAAATAAAAAATAATCGGAAGGGGCCAAATCGGGCGAATAGGGTGCATGCGGAAGTAATTCGAACTTTAACTCGCGGATTTTAGCCATGGCCTTGGCACACGTGTGTACTGGTGCATTGTCATGGTGAAACAAAATTTTTTTTTTCGCCAGATGCGGTCGTTTTTCACAGATTTTTTCACTCAATTGATGCAAAAGGTTAGCATAATACTCGCCATTGATAGTCTTTCCTTTCTGAAGATAATCTATGAAGATTATCCCACGGCAATCCCAAAAAACGGAGGCCATGACCTTTCCTGCTGATGGAACGGTTTTTGCCTTCTTTGGGGCCGGTTCTCCTCTTCGAGTCCATTGCTTAGACTGTTCTTTCGTCTCTGGTGTGTAATAATGCACCCACGTTTCATCCATAGTGATAAAACGCCGCAAAAACTCCGCTTTATTGTTGTGAAATATTGCCAAACACTCGGTCGAAATATCTTCGCGACGTCGTTTTTGTTCGTATGTGAGCCATCGCGGCACCTACCTTGCGCACATCTTTTTCATATCCAAATTTTCAGTCAATATGCGATGTACAGCACTTTTTGAAATCCCTGCCATGTCTGCTAGCTCGCGTACTTTCAATCTACGGTCATCTAATACCATTTTGTAGATTTTTTTTACTGTTTCTGGCGTAGTCACTTCATTTGGTCGACCACATCGATGTTCATCTTCGCAACTAGAGCGACCGCGTTTAAACTCTGCCACCCAATAGTTTACTGTTGTAAACGATGGAGCAGACTCCCCCAAAGTAGAATCTAGCTCCGCTTTAATAATAGTTGGACTAAAACCTTTCAAATGAAAGTATTGTATCACATAACGATGGCCAATTTTCTCCATGTCTGAAAATTTGTTCACAGCGTCCACTATTGATGGCTACTAAACAAAAGACAAACGACGCTGCGTGTTCGAATTTCAAATTTAAACTTTTTAAAGTGCATTATTTTCAAAAAGAGTATTTACTCAAAATAAAAACCTCTTTAAGCGTGTCAGGTCGGGTACTTCTGGGACTGCCCTCGTAAGGCTTCACCGCTAGCCATCTTATATGGCGCGTAGTATTAAAGTAATCACTTTTTGCGAAATTGATGAACGAATTAGATGAAAAGTTACGTGGATACAATCTCCACCAAATATCAAAATGTCTACGTTACCAAAGCACTGAAAGAAGAGATGCCAGCAGTTTAGGGATGCAATCGTTTTCTATTGATTAGGTGCACTCAGTTCCAAAATAAGTGCCTATTAAAAAGTTCGTACAATGTAGCGAGACGAAATCTGTCGGTGTAAAATTAAGTTGATTACTTGATTAGTCTTGAATCGGACTCTGAGGTTATTAATTATTAGACTCAATACTCGATCACAATATCTGTGCACCTCGCCGCGTGACCTCTTGTGGCGCCTTTACCTATAGTGCAGTGCACCCGGGCGCACGGACCTAGGGGGTGCCGAGCGCCACTTACTCCTCACTCGCCGGGCGCGCTAACACTGCACTAGCGCGCCCTAGGAGGGGGGCGGGTGCTAGAAGGCGCTACGGTACTGATTGCACCCGGGCGCTACATGAGCTAGGGACCTCAGGGATAGTGTGAAGCGCGCACAGCGAGCGCGGGCAGGTAAAAGGCACCGGGATGGGCGTCACATTCCAGATGCACAGACAATGGGTAGGTACTAAATAGTAATATTTGTTCTCAGATGCTTGTCCGGTAGCTACGACCGCACCTGCAAGGTATGGGACGTGGAGTCAGGGAACGAACTGACCACGCTAACTGGACATCAGAACGTCGTCTACTCTGTGGGTTTCAACTTCCCTGCTTGGTAAGTCTTAGCGTAAGGCCTGAGTGAACGCCCCGCTCAGAGCGGAGCATGCAGCGTCCATATAAAACAAATGCAATTTATATGGACGCTCGACGCCCCGCTCTGAGCGGGGCGTCCACTCAGGCCTTATACTTAAACTTTTAAACAAACATATCATCACGCCAGTTTATAGAAGGGTAGGCAGAGGTCGGATTTCCACTTGCTACCAATCCTGAAAAGCTTTATTTACTGTCTTGATCTGATTTGGGTAGAGAAAGTTCGCTGAGTCACTGTCTTTGTTAAACTTCTGTCATCCACCCTCTGCATGGCTAATCCGTAATAGCATGCCCTTGTAAATTGTTTCCATGGTATCCTACTTTTTCTGCGAAATATGTTTCGCCAAATTTTACTTCGCAACCAGCTTTTCGCAGAAGTTTCATTTGGCAAACCAATCGTTGGCCTAACTTTACTTCGCACTTTTCTTATTTGGCAACATTTTTATAACGCCAAATTTCACTTCAACAAACTTTTATGTGGCAAATAATTATGAAGCAAATGATTTGCTTGGCATACTGCCTTTTCGGCGAAATAAATTTCGCCAAATATCACTTTTCGCAGTATTTTCATTTGGTAAACCAATCGTTGGCATAACTTTACTTCGCACTTTTCTTAGTTATTTGGCAACATTTTTATAATGCACAATTTTACTGCAACAAACTTTTATGAGGCAAATAATTTGAAGCAAATGATGCTTAGGCAAATTACAGCTCCCCAACCTAGCCATAGCAAAAGGGGCCCGATTGTACGACAGAAAATTTACGATGAAAAGATGTAACCAGTATAACCTCTGTTTTTTTATTACTGAATCATATAGAACATGCTAAAATAAAGTTTTTTCATTAACAAAAGTCATAGAAATACTGAGGCGCGGAGCACTATTTGGGACGCGGATTATTGGGTCGTGCTTATCAGGGCAGACAAAAATGGCTTGTCATAAGCGAACTCTGTCTTAGGTCGGTTAGGTTAGGGTTCACTTGTGTCCCTCAGACGAGAAATAGACACCCCGCACAGCGGGGTGGCGTCGACTCGCTGGAGTTTATCAGTCCGCACAGATAAAGCTATAGCAGAATACTATAACTTTGAACCACTCTAGTTCGTAGTTCGTTCGTTTGACGAATACATAAATGACGTCTTAAAAAAATCCCAGGTAATAATTTATCAAATCAATAGTTGCGAAATGATATCAGTGCTAAAAGTATGTTATGCCAATCAATACATTTGACGAATACATAAATGACGTATTAAAAAAATCCCAGGTAATAATTTGCCTAACAATAATTTATCAAATCATTAGTTGGGAAATGATATCAGTGCGAAACGTTGAGTTGGGAAATAAAACTTCGCCCAAATAAAAATATGGGAAACATAGTTTGGGAGTCAAAAATATGCTAAATAAGTTTCGACGAAACATAAAGGCGGGATTCCACCGGTGTGCGGCACTGTGCGGCACAAGTATATTCAGTACTAAAATGCTTGTGCCGCACAGTGCTGCACAGTGCCGCACACCGGTGGAATCCCGCCTTTAGGGAACCTGTTTCCATTACATCTTCAGTCACTCCACACTTTCCTCTCAACATACTGTTCCTTATTATCTCTCTTAACCTAACCCTAATGCAAGTCTAGTCAGCATCTTCAGCAGCCTATAATGTCCCACTGCTGGGCACAGGCCTCCTCTTTATGCCAGTGAGAGGGGATAGTATCAGTCCCCACGCCAAAAATGCAGTAAAAACCAATCGGATTTTTAACAATCCTTCAGTTTCATTTCATCCAACATCGTATTGCCTTCGGTTTCCCGAGTGCTGAAAAGGGCTTGAAACGTCGGGCTGATACGTAATTGAATACGCGATAAAACCCTTTGTTTAATAAATCGACATAACTTGTATATTTCCCGCAGCGACCGCGTCATAACCGGCTCCTTCGACAAATCGGCCAAGATCTGGGAGCCTGCGACCGGCGAGTGCCTGGCGACGCTCTGGGGGCACAACGGCGAGGTGGTCGCCGCCCAGTTCAGCCCCAAGGGCGACCACGCGGCCACGGGCTCCATGGACAGCACGGCCAAGCTGTACGACGTTAGGACCGGTGAGTCTCAATACTGTCGAACGAAAAAGGATAATGAACTACCAGTATCGTTGTATCTACGAAGAAGCAGCCATCTCGTCTCCCATCATCCGTCAATCATGACTCACAAGCATCCGAGCACTGAGAGCGCTTTTTTGCTACTGGAATAACACGGCGTAGCGCTATAAGCGTGAATGGATTAAAAGCTGTCAAAACGCAAAATAGTACAAACGTAATGACAAAGGAGTAGGGTGCGTTCTCCTAGACTGAACGATCCACATCAGAGTAAAGGTGAGAAATTAACGCGCATCCGGAAGCTGCATGAGTCGAGCTGATATACCCAAGAACCATCATAATTCACAACTGTAGGGTCATGCTTGTAAAATAATTCATTTTTTTCAATTTCAATTCAATTCATTTAATGCTTGTAAAACATAGGTACAAGTACATTGGTGTTACGAAATTAGTCTAGGATCA
Source organism: Epinotia ramella (assembly GCA_947578815.1). Classification (NCBI taxonomy): domain Eukaryota; kingdom Metazoa; phylum Arthropoda; class Insecta; order Lepidoptera; family Tortricidae; genus Epinotia; species Epinotia ramella. The sequence goes on from OX388203.1 coordinate 2,257,935, forward strand.
CTATGTTCCGGCCATGAGGCGTAAAACAGTCAGACGTATTAATAATTTATTATAATAATATAAAACAATATTAACATAAAAAATGGAAGACATCAGGATTACTTTTTTATTAATTTAAACGGCCAAAAAATTAAAATGAAAAACATGATATCCGCGCTTCCGAGCACGCACTTCCATCTCGCTCACGCTTATGCTCAGTGAGAGGGAGACCATGAACCTACGGCGCCTTAAGTATTCTTGCACTGAGTAGCTAGTACAGTCAGCATCACATAGTTAGTAGCAGCCAAAGTAGCCAAATATATCGTAACACTTCCTTACTCCTATAGTAATAAAGACGTGTTCCGATATATTTGGCTACTTTGGCTGACTGTAGGCTTTTTTAGCCAGAAATTCGTATAAGTAACATTCTTTTGAAAACTAAAAGGTCCTTACTATTTCGGATGGATTTTGGAAGCGTATTGTATATTTGATTGGCCATTCCGAATATGCTGGCCAGTATTAAATAGTTTTGGATTGATCCTAATAATTAAAACTACTTATATCTTGTACAATATTTTTATTTGATTTACTAGATATACGAAGAAAGGTAGACGAATTTACCCGTAAAGTTATAATGTTATATGGAACGAGGTATATACGTACTTATATGATAGAGACTGTATTTATTATGGAGAATAAAATGTAGCTATATCCTTCAAATATTATATCGTTTACGAGAAAAAGCTGTTATTTGAATGTTTGCCATGAAATTATGGCTAGGCGCTTACTTTAAAATACAGTTAAAAACATGGATGACGGTTTTGAACTCCCAAAGCAATGCGAGGTGTTATAACTTTAACATGTGTATCTGTGTAGGTGTACCGTGGCATCGTAACTCTCAAAATGATGAACCGATTAGAGAGCAGTTTTATTAATCGAATGTCATGTCCATCGAGATAGCTCCTAGCTATGTTTGTTAAAATCAGGGGGGTTTTAATTTTAATTTTGCCCGATATGAATAGATTTTTCTATAATATCAGTAATGTTTACCCACAGGTGACGAGCTGCTGACATACAACGGTCACACTGCGGAGGTGATAGCGCTGCAGTTTGACCCCAACGAAGGGCGACGCCTCATCACTGGCTCCTTCGACGGTACCATCTCTATGTGGGACACCAGGGCCAAGGAGTAAGTTACCCTGTGCAACCAGTACGGGGCTTCAAGTTCGATAAGTGACAAGATAGAGCGTCCGTCTCGTTCCATCGAACGGTGTCAGCCAGTGACAGACGCTCTATCTTGTTTTTCATTTTTCATTTTTCATCTTGTCACTTATCGCGAGTGATAAGGCCGACCATGATACGGGGCCAGGAAGTACGTAGAGGCAACGGATGTCCACTGCGTGTAAACTATTAAGTGTTAGGGTGAGTATCCACCAATAACTTGGCTGGCAGCGCTCGCGCACCACTTCCCATTGGTCCATTTTTTTCTCGCTGTTCGCCTCGCAACGTCGCTCAGCTCTGGCGGATACTCAACCTAACACCTTATTGCTTTAACGTCAGGTTGAAGCTGCCATTTGAAGTTGTCAAGCAGGTGAAAGTGACAAAGATACTAAGGTATTCAGCTTGCTTAACTTAGGGTTTTGAATGTACATAGAGGCAGTGTATGTTCGCTGCGTGTAAGGGTCAAAAATGGTCTTGAAAGTCTGGTTGAGATTCTGCTTTAGCTATTTATCCATGCCAGTAACTATAACCTTTATGTTCGTAGCCGAGTATCAGTCCTCAACGGGCATCAGGGAGAGATCTCCAACGTGCAGTTCAACTGGGACAGTTCCCTAGTAGGCTCCTCGTCCTTGGACGGCAGCGCGAGGCTGTGGGACGCGCGCCAGAGCTCCTGTCTCGCGACCATCTCGACTCACAGCGACGAGGTAATAACATGGGTCTCAGACGTCTTAAAGAGGTAGGGCACGGTTGAAAGTCAGCTAGCTGTAATTGGATCAGCTTAACTATCGCCTAACCTTGGGTGGAACACCTTATAGACGACCGCAGCTATTATAAGATCACTGCTTGCTCTGTTTACTCTCTAGGTATGTGGTGTGGTGTTCCTCCTGTGATATTATGATGAACAAAGTTGCCAGAGCGCCCGAGGATGCACTGTTCAAAATTCAAAATATTTATTCAGCAAATAGGCCACGAGGGCACTTTTACAAGTCAAAATGACTATCTATAGACTCTAAATAGTATGATTACAATAATTCTTAATTGAATTATGAATAGAACAAATACAATACGAGAAAAAAAATACAATCTTATTTCTTAGAGATGTATAAGGTCTCCAAGTGTCAAAATTTAAATAATTATATTTAAATCACATAGGTACTCACAGAGATGTATATAAGGCATATATGTGTCAAAAACTAAATAATAAAATAATACAATCAAGTGAACACTGAACACACAGTGAAATCTCTCATATCAAGAGTGTGGTGAGTGATCATGTTAAGAGTGAGGGACCTGGATTTGTATGAAGCTGCCTTGAAGGGTTGGCAATGTCCATGAGACATGTCCACTGGAGCTCTCAATGGTATCTGTTCTCTCCCCTCCCCTTAAAATAATAATATTTATCTGTTGTTTGGTCAGGTCCTGGACATATGCTTCGACTGGGCCGGGCAGCGCATGGCGACGTCATCGAGCGACTGTTCAGCTCGCATCTACGACGTCAAGGGAGATTTCAAGGAGTTGGCGGTCATGAAGGGCCATCGGGACGAAGTTTCCAAGGTCAGTTGAAGATCCAACTTTGTAATGACATAAATCACATCAAACCAGGTGTATACGCTATCTATCAGGCCGCATTGATTGCTTTGCTACGATTGATCAATCAGGAGTCGGAGCATCTTTAAATGCTGGATAATGCTGCCTTCTAACAGGCAGCAGAACCAAACACCTGCAGAAGAATACTGGCTCTACTTCGGCACTACCGCGATCCTCAGCAATGCGGTCCAATTGAGGAGGACGATGCTAAGCAACTATCGCAAAACGCCAACTTCCTTTGTTCGTATATCTTTATCGCAGTTGCATGTTTGAACGACAAAGACAGTCGCTCGAACGAACGACGTTTACATTTCGCGGTAGCCGCTCTGAAAATATGTCAAGGGTAGCCAAAGAAAAAAAAACAAAAAAAAAAAAAACAAAAAAAAAAAAAAAAAACAAAAAAAAAAACTGAAAAATTAAATAATTAATTATCTGTTAAAGCGCCGCCAGATAAACGAAATCGGAGAAGGACTGCAGTCCGCCGCAGGATTTCGTCCGTGCCAGAAGCACGGCGTCCGGCCAAACCATTACCTACATTCCCTTTGACCTTCGTTGGCAGTCCGCCGATTTTGCTCGTCTGGCGCCGCCTTAGAAACAGAGCTGATATGCAGAGAGTCTTATGTTCCACTACCAAGTCTGCCAAGCTCCGATCCTTTTTGCTACCCAGGCGCAAAGTATTACATTACGTATATTTCTGTTCACAGGTTTGCTTCAGTCCCGCCGGCGGTTGTCTGCTGACCGCATCGGCGGACCGCAGCGCGAGAATCTGGAACTCTTCCACGGGAAACTGCACACAGGTACCTACACAATTCATACTAATATTATAAAAGCAAAAGTGTGTCTGTCTGTCTGTCTGTTATAGAGAAATTTGGCATAGAGATAGTTTGAGTCCCGGGGAAGGACATAGAATAGTTTTTATCCCAGAAATCACCCCCTAAGGTGTCATTACTTTGTTTCAATCTATTCAGGCCAACTCTTGTAAATTTACATATGTATATATATATTAGTTAAATACATCCTATCCGATATGATGATACGATATGTGTCAACAATTCAGGCTTTAGAAAAACAAAAATAATCGGTTCAATTTGAACCCATCGCATTAAGCCTCATTCGATAATAATGCGGCCAACAAACATTAGCACAAGTGCTCGGCCAGAAAAACTCGGTTTAATCGGTTGGAAGTGTTGGAACCTGTGTGTATCAGTGAATCAGCGGTGATGTCATTGGGTGACATAAATAATTGGAATTGTATGATTTCTGTGTGCGTTCATGTTTCAAATATGTTTAGAAAGGTTGTATAGATTTATTGCTAGTTGAACGCGTGGCCCAGGCGGAGACGCGGAATAAGATATACCGCTCGTTGCTAATATACCGCATTCCCGAAATACCAGATTTTGCAAAATACCACATTCTTGATTTATCACATTACCAATATACCAAATTTTCAGTATAGGGACATACTTAAAACGATTTAGTTCCATGAGTACCTTGCGATTTTTTAACCTGTGTTAAGGGAATGTGGTTAGCTCAAAGTGTGATATATTGATAATCCGATATTTTGCAAAATCTGGTATTTCGGGAATGCGGTATATTAGCAACGAGCGAGATATACCTAGGTCCTAGGGTAAATAAATATCCGCCAGATTTGGACGGCACGCTTGATGTAACCGGTCCCTGCAGCCCCTGCGTTGCCTACCCTTTAAAAATGTATAGCTACACTCTTTTCTTGATGAACCCTATACTGTAGTCCCTCGGCTGTCTCTGAAACCTTACCGCATTACTCCGGCTGGCGACCTTACTCATCATCACCAGCACGGCTATCACAAGAGGGCGCGCGAGCTCTCTCGATTTTCCTCGCACTATCCGTCTCTCTCTTATTAGATCACTTAGAAAGAGAGGTATAGAGCGAGAAAAATCGAGAGCTCGCGCGCCGTCCTGTGATAGCCACGTGTCTACAGAGCAAGTAGTGGTGTTATTATGGCTGAGGTCTTCTGGAAGCTGCGGTCGTATCATGGTCGGCCTTATCACGCGATAAGTGACATAACAGAACGGTGACAGCCAGTGACGGACGCTCAATCAGTAGCGGCGTTAGGGCAGGGTGCGGTGGTGCGACCGCCCAGGGCGCCGGACATAAAGGGGCACCGGCGCCCCTTTATGTCCTCTCGCTCATTGAGTTAGGGGGCACCCTAGAAATCTCGTCCAGAGCGCTGGTAGTGCTAAAACCGGCACTGCGCTCTATCTTGTCACTTATCGTGCGATAAGGCCGACCATGATACGGGGTCTGGTGGTACTTCCCCATATGAGCTGCTCCGTCCGCGAGATGGCGTTCCGCTGTGAACCTCTCAAACACGCTCTCCCAGGTGCTGTCAGGCCACGAAGGGGAGATCTTCTCCTGCGCCTACTCGTACGCCGGAGACGCCATCATCACGGCGTCCAAGGACAACACGTGTCGCATCTGGAGGTGATTGGACTGGTGGCAGCCTGGCCACTAAACTTGGACACTCGACTTAAGGCTTGTCCATAATTTACGTCATCGTTTTTTTGTCGATTTTTGACCCGCGAGGCCGGATAGTTATGAGGCTGGCAACCCCTTTTCACGCCGAGGTATGTATAGTGCTTTTCTCAAACATGCAATGAAATGAAAACTCCAAGAAATCAAACTTTAATTTTCATGGCTGAACACCGTGATGCTGTGCCACAAATTGCGAAATGGAAATTAAAAAAAAACCATCTTGCAGGACTAGGCCTCCAATTTTGTATGATGAAATGCCATTACGGGTCTCTCGTCTCGCTGCGCCTGAAACGTGACACTTCGAAGCCCATTATGAAGAACACAACGTCAATATTTGACGACCGCTTTAGCCTAGTTGATAGTGACCCTGCCTACGAAGCAAGAGGTCCTGGGTTCGAATCCCGGTAAGGGCATTTATTTGTGTGATGAGCACGATTATTTGTTCCTGAGTCATGGATGTTTTCTATGTATTTAAGTATTTATTTATCTATATAAGTATGTTTATCGTCGTCTAGTACCTACCCATAGTACAAGCATTGCTTAGTTTGGGACTAGATTGATTTGAGCATGGCCTCCCAAGTAGAACAACGTATAATTGATACTAAAAATAACTCATAGATCAAATGTTTCGCTCGGTACCTGTGTCGCCAACAGGTACCGAGCGAAACATTTGAACCAGTAATCGTGAAGATAGAATGATTTTTACACCTTAATAAATTCAACGTACCTTAATTATATCACAAACATACTTTCGCACATACAATAAAGGTATATTTTATAAGTTTAGTAAATGCAATAAAATTGATACTAAATCCATGTAACTCGTACTATACGAGTCAGCTTTCAAGCTTGCTACGTATTATTGGGTACTGTCCCTAGATGGCGCCATCACGGGTCGCGAAAGTTCTATGGAACCACAGGCTCTAAGCATTTGGTTATGTATATTTTTGTGTGATGTGTAATATTGTCTCTAAAATACTACTTTTATATCGAAAAAATCAAAAATACTCTATTTGTTGCCCGGGAAGTCAACGCCATCTGGTGATATCTCAATGTATTACTAAAGGCTGGCAGCGTCATAGCCGTGGTAGCTCGGATACTGCATCTACTGGTGTAGCTACGGGACTAAAATTGTATACAGAATTGCCTACATTAGGACGGTACGCTTTTGCTCTATGGGATTGGGTATCTGTACTTGTATTCTTTAATCTGTGATTTGAGTAAGATTGTCCCCTAATATTTATTTCATAGCATGTATGAGAAAAGTTATTTGCTGTATGATTTTTTCTTGAACTGAAAACAGGAGAGTATCATTGTTGAAAGTACCAATATTGGCCATTTACTGCCATTTTTATTTAACGCACTAAACTATTAAAATTTTATTGTGGTTTTATGTAACTTATGCTCATTATCTATAATCCTAGTACCTACGTACACATATTTAGTTGCTAATAGATATTTAACATAATTATGATATTTAGTAGGTACGTATGCTATTTGTAGCAACGTTACTTTGTTTTTAAAATATTTGCAATCTAATTTATAACAAAACATTGTTAGGAATTTGTCATTATAATAAATCACATTTTACACCGTTTTATGGAATTTTATTTTATTTGATAGAATTTAGAACAAGGCAAACAAACCATACCTTCATTAAAAAAACCGGCCAAGTGCGTGTCGGGCCACGTGCAGTGTAGGGTTCCGTAATAGTTGCCTGTCTGTCTTAGTTACATCGACGTGTGGTGCGGTTGCGTCAGCCGGATTTGTACGAAAATTGGCCTTTCCAAGTACACATTAAGTTGGTCGACTATTACTCGGTAACTACTTATGCCTACTTGTCCGTGATAGTTTTCCTTTTAAATTCATTATATGTACTACCTAACCACCATTTTTTTCACATCCCCAGTAGTAGCCATTTAGCCGATTTTTTTTTTTCAAGATTTTATTGTAGGTACTGTTTTGTCGGCGTGATTGATTTATATACCCGTGCCGAATCACAGTTTTCTAGTAACCCTAAAAAAAGGTGCTGATCAAACTTTAGAACATTCCCTATTCTTGTCTTAAAGGCAAAATATCTTAAATTAGGTATTACATTTAAACCTCATAAATATAATCTTCATATAACCTACAAATGTATACATTAGCACACACACAATAAAGTTGCTTTTACAACCACGAGTTGTATCGTCTGTCATGTAAACAATCGAATAGTTTTCACCCTAATTACTGCCGTCTCATTACAATCCACTAAGAAAAGGAAGGCTAGATGCGGAAGGTGGAGGAGGGAAGAAGACGCAGTGACATACGCAAATATAATGGTACAATCGAGTACATCCTGCTGTGCGCTGGGGTCAAGTGAGCGGCGATAAGCGATGACAGCGGACACTCGCGCGCATAAGTGCTAGACAGATAAACTAGGTAACCAAACGATGACATTTTAACCCTTCGACCACTAACCACGCTCAAAATCTCTTGTTCACATGAATGGTGTCTTTCCACTGTAAGTAAAGGTGAACCAGGATCTATTGAGGGTGCGCCATGTTACGGGTTGGTACTAATTTCTAGTAATGGCAAAAATTTTAATAATAGACAACATCTACCCTCTATGATAGTTGTCAATATTGACAATGTAAACATTGCTTTGTCTAGTTTCGTGTGAATTATTATTACACTGCAATAATCATGCCGAAAGTTTTAGATTTTACAGAGAAAAAAGTTGTAAATAGTGTATATAGTTATTGATTAAAAAACGTGCGGGAGAGAAATTTCTTCCATTAGAAAACATAACGAAATTAGCATCTGAATTGACGGGTAAGTTTCAAACTTATGGACAAATGTCACTATAGTCAGGTCGCCACGATTTGATTGATGTCTTGTAATAATTAGATTTGTGTATTAGGTGTATCGCATGCATCGGTATCACGAATTGCTAGCGAAGGGCGTAAGGGCGGAATTAAACGACCAAACCTAAAAAAAAGAAAACAAAAAAAGAAAATAGATTTGGATGATTTTGATTTGTGTCATACGTCGTAAAATTCACGAATTTTATAGCGTAAAAACCGAAGAAATATCGAAACATCAAACTTCGCACTTATTAAAGTTGTCGGAATAAAACAAAAATCATCTGCCAATTTCCATTGTCCCCACTATACAAATTGTTGCTATATAAAATTCAAAACGAGCGCCCTCTTGACAATACTCCCAAAGTTCTGGTTTACCTATACAATGAATTCATAGAATTTTAACTGACCCTTTTTGCACTGAAATCGTAATCTTTTTATTTTCATTAGCAATGTCGCATGGATGACCCGCTATAATGGATTGCCTCGTGTTTCCGAGGTTGGCTACAACTGGCCACTCGGAGCCTGATTCCATGCAATATATAAAACTATTTATGGAAAGTTTACCTAAATACCTATATATGGTAGACCTAAAGGAAACATCAACTAGATTATTCCTGAATTTACCCAAAATTACAGCAAAAAAAATCACACTTACCAAAAGAGGCCTAGTTGGTAGTTACCCTGCCTACGAAGCAAGAGGTCCTGGGTTCGAATCCCGGTAAGGGCATTTATTTGTGTGATGAACACGAATATTTGTTCCTGAGTCATGGATGTTTTCTATGTATATTTAAGTATTTATTTATCTATATAAGTATGTTTATCGTCGTCTAGTACCCATAGTACAAGCTTTGCTTAGTTTGGGACTAGGTCAATTTGTGTAAGATTGTCAAAAAAAAAAAGAAAAAAAAAATATCCGAATCACACATTTATTCGTAACAACTATTACAGGACAAAGAATAAAGTAAATCTGTGCCGTGTCACGAAATGGGCCGAACTCAGCATGATATTTAAGGAATAAAACGGCTCTATTATTATTATTGCTGCCACTCTTGTCTGTTGCCAATGTTGCCATGATACTTTTACATTTAAAATGCGCTATACACTTGTCTCGACCACTGTACAATAACATTAACCGAGTAAACACCACACGGCCATAACCGCTCTAACCAACGCACCCTCAACACGTGCCAATCGTGCCATCATGTGGCGCAACACATTGATTCTCCTCCTAACACTAGCTGTAGTCAAATCCGAGTACAAATACACGACGAATTGGTTCAAAGTGCCGCTAGACCACTTCTCGTTTCAGAAGAGTGAGGAGTTCCAGATCAAGTATCTGGTGAATGAAGACCATTGGGACAAAGATGCTGGACCGATCTTCTTTTATACGGGGAATGAGGTAGGTTTATTGTTTCTTTATATCTCTAAGTTAAGCAATAGCACAGATTATATAATAGTGGCAATAGCCAGTGGTTCAGGCACGGCGGTCGTGGGTCCGAATCCCGGCTCGTACCAATAAGTTTTTCGGAACTTATGTATGTACGGAATAATTACCGTTAGCTTTTCGGCTAAGGAAAACATCTCGAGGAAACCGGTCTAATCCCAATAATTTCCTCTGGGTTGGAAGGTCAGATGGCAGTCGCTTTCGTAACACTATGTTGTTTATGAAGCGTAAGCGATGTTTAAGAGGCTGACAAGACCTAATTTGGTGAAATTGATGTTATTTAAGCAGTGTTTTAAGAAAAACTGTTTGAGCTAGCACATCAAATAAAATATATGTTAATATTCACCATATTTCAAAGACCGTGGACGGGTTCGATATATAATTGGACGAAATTGGCTCCATAGAAATTAATTGCAAAGATCGGTCTTAAAATCACATTAAACGGTTCTAGGTCTTTATTTTTTGGACGTATGGGTCTGCAATTAAAAACACGAAGCCAGCATATTCATACCTAAACCGCTAGCGAGTCATATTTCACAAATAATCCACACTTTTTTTATTTCAATATTTATGTAATATTATTTTCAAACACCGGGCCGCCCAGTAACACTCGCTCTCGTTTACTCCGATACAAATAGACGTGTGCGCGCTATCCAAAATCCTCAAGGGCACTTTGGTGTTGACAGCGTCTTAAGGAGCGTAATTTTGTGATTTATGATTCGCGTAATTTTAGCAGCTAAAATTGACATATATACATACATGTTCGTTTGGGTTCAACCTAATGTACCATGCATCGCCAACACGGTTAATTAACTGACCGTCCGTGCACTTTATGTGCATTGTAATAAGTTATTACTAATAACTTATACAGGATGGTCACTTAACTGTGTTGGCGTTTGTGCTAGGCACCTAGTTAGCCATTATTTAAATATGGTTCAGTAAATAACTTCTACCTATGGCTATAGAGTAGGTATGTAATATTAAAACTGTAAAACAACGGTATTATATTCATTAGGACTAGTTATTTGTTATCCGTTGTTGTTGATTAACTTATCTTAATTATTAGTTGCTTTTAGGAAGATAATATTATGCATTGTTAGTCACAATAATTAACTTAGTTACTTGTTACATTTTCCATATAGTGTCCCATACCGGTGTGGCCTGTAATAGGAGCAATTTTAAAGGATGACTCCATAGAATATTCGCTGTTATTCTATTTCGCTCCCAGTGTTTCAAAATTATTGAATACGGAAAAAAAAATTGAAGTTGTGATCCATAACTAATCTTGATATCAGGATATCGTAGCATGTAACTCATTAAATATATTGGTAGAACACTGGGCACTTATTATGTCATACTTAGTGGTAGTGTCTCTGTTTTCCATCGATTTTTGGAGGTTTTTTTTTTACATTTAGCATGTTTTTTTTGTATTCAAAATGTAAAATAATATTGATAGTATTCCAGTTAAGTAAAAACCAGGCATGCTGTTGGTTAAAAATTAAATGTTTTTCTTGTTATTTTTTGTTAATCCACTTAGAACTGATTGCTGCTTGGCTTAATAATCCACCGTTTCATTTATTGCTCCTATTACAGGCTACAGCCTGTATATTAGTAGTTTTTCTTAAGTAAAGTTATAGATGTATGGATGTGATCGAAGCGAAAGAAGTATGTAAGGACCGTAGTATTTGGCGTTCCTTAGTCTCTGCCTACCCCAACGGGATACGGGCGTGAGTATATGTATGTATGTATGTAAAGTTATAGATCCTCCCAACACAAGCCACGAATGTAGGTGCTTTTATCTACTTTAGTATGATACCAATAAATATATATATATATATATTTTTTTTAACCGACATGGAAATGGACATCAAAAATTTCTCAACTTGTTGGAATCTTTTTTTCTTTATGTATGTTTGTTTGAAGTATGTTTGGTGAAGCCTGGGCCGATTTGGAAAAAATCTTGTTTTGTTTGAAAGGATATTCCTTCCCAGGTGGTCTCGTGATCTTCATGTCAGCATCTGATGATGGGATCCTGGGAGAAATCGAGGGAATTCTTCACATGTTATAGGCACACTTGAAGCGGAGTACTGGGGACCGATTTTTGACTTTCGAGCGCTCGAAAATCAAATAAAAGTAAATACGTTTGTAGTGTCAAAATGGCAGGCACTTACTTTCTACCAATAGAATTTGATACGAGTGGTCAATACCACTCGTTTTTAAATTTTCTATCGCTATTTCAAAATAGCATTTCATAATTTTTGTCAGTTTTCGAGTGAAAGAGTCGAGCGCTCGAAAGTCAAAAATCGGTCCCCTGAATTGAAGTCGGTTAAAATTAAAACTTTGTTATTAAAGTAAATTATTATTTAGAAACTTTCATTCTCTTGTTGAATATTGATCGTGGATCAAGCACAGATAAATCCATACTAATATTATAAATGCGAAAGTGTGTCTCTCTGTCGGTCTGTCTGTCTGTCTGTCTGTCTGTTAGCTGTTATCTCTTTACGCTTAAATAGCAGAACCGATTTGGATGAATTTTGGTATATGAAAGAAAGAAAGAAAAACCCTTTATTCTATAATATATGTATATGTAGAGAGCTATCTCTACATATTCTATAGTATATGTAGAGATAGCTTAAGTTTCGGGGATAGTATGGGACACATAATAGTTTTTATCCCGGAAATCATCAAAGATCATGAAAGTTTGTATAGAGCGGGGTTGGAAAGTTTGAGATGAACAAAATCGACAGAAGCTTATTTAGACATGACCTACTGCATTCTCCTCGTTCGTTATCATTTCGGAACGCGTCATCCCTCGAAATGCACCAAGTAGGTGCATAATAATCTCCATAACACGTTCTAAATTGTTCCCATTTGTCGTCATTTCCGCAACGCGTCACCCATCTAAATGCACGCAGCATTTAGGTAGGTCATAATGCATTCTTGATCGGTCCAGGGTCAAATTGAGCTGTTCGCGAAACACACCGGATTCATGTGGGACATCGCGGAGGAGTTCAAGGCCAAAATCGTCTTCGCTGAACACAGGTAATTACTGAATATGTTCCTAACTAGGATCCTAATGACCTTGTTTTCCCTGCGAGTTGAGTTGAGATGTCAGATCGTGGAATGCAATTTCTATATCTAGCTGATTGTTGCCTTGTACAACATTAAAGGTTATCTTCGAGGACTGCCCATAACGCGCTACGCGGCTGGCCCTCCAGAAGGCCTGGCCCCTTATCTGTCACTGGCTGACACCGTTCGATAGAACGAGACTGGCGCTCTATCTTGTCACTTATCGCGTAATAAAGCCGACCATGATACGGGGCCTGATCGCCCTTTGTGACCAAGCCATGAAGTGGCTGATTAACCTCAATAGGTATTAATGTGCAATTTATTATGTATATATTTATTACTGCTTCATCCTGTTTGCCATGCGGTTAAATAAAAATAAAGGTCATCTTGGCGGTCTATCGTCCAGAAAAACAAATAGTTTGAGAAAAACCCTATCTAGACCTAAGAAAAAACGCCAATGACGCAAAGAGACACCTAAACCCTCCTACACTACACATACCTACCTACAACACAGGGCAATTTTTTAGTGTCACGAATGCCATAGGATCTTTAAGACCACAATTAACTTATATGCAGTGTTGCCAGTTTAGCATTTTATATGCTGGATCTAGCATATTATCTGTATTATGTCAGTATACTGATAATATGCTAGATCCAGCATATATAATGCTAAACTGGCAACACTGCAACCGCCGAATACAACGATATTAGTTATTTCATTAATTTGTATTAAGCAGTAGATAACGCTGCTAACGAAAATTTTAATCTATAAGTAAGTAGCGACGGGCCATGAATGCCTGTGGTCGCCGGTTCGAATCCGGCTCGGAACAATTTGTTGGATGCACTAACCACTTAACCTAGGTTAAGTGGTCTGTGGTTGGATGCAACGTAACGGTACCGTAAGTCCTAGGGGTTATTATTTATTAAATATCCATCAATATGACAAGTAAATTTTTGATTTTTATAGTTTTCATTAATGCATTTAACATGGCCATTTTTGCACATGAAAAATTAAGTTGGCATATTATTAGCATGTTTTCAACTTATTTAGAACTTTACTACTATTTAACTAACTCGCATATTTAGAACCATTCGAGTTGGCAACACTGCTAATAATATGTGTAGTTACTTTGCAAGGACTTACTGCAAGTGATAACTCGGGAGTTCTTTAATTCAATTACTGTCTGGGACAACCTTGATTGATCCAATTTGATTGATTGTCAATTAGACCAGAGATGAAGTGTTCACTTACTTGAACTTTTAACATTAGGTAGATATTATGTGAGTTCAAGGCAAGGTAACTGGTATGGCAATGTACCCCTTGCACGTAGATCCGATGGCCGTTGGAGCGGTAAGTTTCTCGAGTATCGGAAAGTGCAGCGTGGGTAGACGCCCCACCCCCCATAAGGTTGACTGATGACCTGGTAGAGGTCACGGGAATCCGCTGGATGCGGATGATGCAGGACCGGTCATTGTGGCACGCTTTGGAGGATTCCCTATGTCCAGCAGTGGACGTCTTTCGGCTGATATGACGATGATATGGATGATGATGTTCAAAAACAATGATGATTGTACGCCACCCATTTTAAAATAAATACATATAATAAGTTTTCTAATTAAAAAGAGACTGATAGTCAACACGCGCGCGTTCCTTACTAGAGGGGGCGCTCCGCGAAATCGGGGTTCTTAGATTGAATATTTACCTATGACAAACTAAAGCGAATGCCAGAAAAAAGAACATACCAAAACTACATCATATTTGCAATTGAATCGTCTGAACAAAACCATACAAAACCAAAATTGCCTCGATAGAAAAGAACCGCCAAAACATGTCTTATTTTTACTCAATTTCAATAGTGTGAGGTTCCCGTGCATATAAATTAAGTAAAAGTTGAGTGTATAATAGCTTTTCACATTACCTAATGAAAGTACTAGCGGGGTATTTTTATGTAGTCCCTTTTCAGACTTATTGAGGTGAAACGTATTTGGCGTATAGGCCTTTTTTATTTAGCGCGATACCCTTTCTCCCGTCGCGTGTTTCGTGCGGTTCTGTATATCTTTTGTTGCCGTTCGCGCTCGCGGGCGGAGTCAGTCGTAATCGCTCCGCTGAGACGAGAGGACTACGTTCTGTGCTCTCACGACAGCACGATGAACATAATTATTTCAATAATATTGTGACCCAGTATATTCGTCCAGTGAATGAACGTATCATTACATTCCAGTAGATATTTTGCTACATTTTGAAATAATATATTTAAAAGTCGACCTTAACATATAGATCTTAAAGTTCAAAATACAACTATAAGATTACGCAGCGATCGGCGGGTGACCGGCTTCTTAGAATAATTTGTGCAGTACATGCAAAACTAGACGAACATTTTTCTGTCGATCGTGTATTTACTTTATGAAAGATTATCACTATCACTATTACTACATAGTATAAAACAAAGTCGCTTCCCGCTGTCTGTCCCTATGTATGCTTAGATCTTTAAAACTACGCAACGGATTTTGATGCGGTTTTTTTGAATAGATAGAGTGATTCAAGAAGAAGGTTTATATGTATAATATAGTATCTGTGCGAAGCCGGAGCGGATCGCTAGTTGAGAATAAATCCGGTTATGTTCAAAATCGATGTCTGAGAGGTCTAAATACGAATTCATAGTCAGAAATATTTCAAAAAGTGGTCGCATTATTTAAAATTTTTGAAACATTCGTTGTAAATTAATATGCGCGTTTTTTTAAAGAACAACATACATTGGCAGGCTTCTCGAGGGTGAAGATTCTAGAAATGATGTCCATTTTGAATTCCAAGATGGCGGACTTGACGACCGCTTTAGCCTAGTTGGTAGTGACCCTGCCTACGAAGCAAGAGGTCCTGGGTTCGAATCCCGGTAAGGGCATTTATTTGTGTGATGAGCACGAATATTTGTTCCTGAGTCATGGATGTTTTCTATGTATTTGAGTATTTATTTATCTATATAAGTATGTTTATCGTCGTCTAGTACCCATAGTACAAGCTTTGCTTAGTTTGGGACTAGTTCGATTTGTGTAAGATTGTCCCCTAATATTTATTTATTATATTTATTGCTTTTCGAATTTAAACTTTCGTGAGACGTGTTGAAACAGTACTAATAATTACACGGTTCAACTCACGTATTAAATGTCACTACGGGCGACATGTTTCGAACTCTTCGGGAATTCTTCTTAAGGATGTGTTTTCGCGGCGGTGTCGCTTGAATCTTGTCGTGATTCAAGCAACACCGCCGCGAAAACACTCATCCTGAAGAAGAACTTCCGAAGAGTTCGGAACATGTCGCCCGAAGTGACATTATTGACATTGTTTTTCTTTAAAGTCATCACGGGTGTCGCTTTTAGGGTTATCGAGAGTGCAGATTCCAACAATTATTGCCTGCGAACTTGGACATTTTGATATTAAAAAAGTGAACACAATTATGCACTTTTTCTTTAATATGTTCTAAATTGATAACTAAAGGGCCAAAGCGTCTCCATTGTCTCCAAGTACGAATCCGAGATCAGAATTGAAAAATTTGGCCGCCACACAGTAGTGGCCTGAAAATCTGACTTTCATAGACATGATCGAAGTTTTCATAATATATTATAGTTTTTTTTTTAATGCTACTAATAAATTCACGGTTAAATTAACGTATTAAACGACACGACAGGCGACATGTTTTGAACACTTCGGGAGTTCTTCTTCAGGATGAGTGTTTTCGATGTTTGTTTTGAAGAAGAACTCCCGAAAAGTTCGAAACATGTCGCCTGTTGTGACATTTAATGCGTGAATTTAACCGTGGATTTATTAGTAGTATTTTAGACATGTCTCACAAAAGTTTAAATTCGATCATAGCTTTTTTTTGCTTTAGGCATTATTATGCTAGCTCACAACCCTTACGTGATTTAGTAAAAAAACGGAAGGCCATATTTCAGTTATAGCTCCGGTGGTTTTTTAAGCAACAAAATGTAGGTAGTGGTATTCCTTGGGTAATTAAAGTAATTTGTGCTCTATAAAGTGATTGTTTTCGCGGCGGGGTCGCTTGAATCTTGTCGTGATTCAAGCGACACCGCCGCGAAAACACTCAATCCTGAATAAGAACTCCCAAAGAGTTCGAAACATGTCACCCGAAGTGACGTTTAATACGTGGGTGAACCGTGTAATTATTGACATTTTTTTTCTTTAAAGTCATCACGGGTGACGCTTTTAGATTCCAACAATAGGGGCGTAGACACTAAATAAAATAATGTGATATTTTCTCGAAGAAGGATAAAAAATTTAGTCAAATGGAGAAAAAATCAACGCAAAAGGTTAAATAAACACGAACTTATAAGTGTCCAAAGTTTTAAGAAGGGATGTGTTCTGTCCCTTTTTCGCAAAACGCAACTTCATATATTATGAAACGATAACGCTGGAAGAATGTGACGTCACAGAAGACGGCAACGTGCCGCGCGCATCGTGGTCGGCGACGCCGTCGACGCGGCCTGCCGGCAGCATCCTGTAATGTGACGTCACACACCGTTTGCGTTTTCTCTCTCTAACAAGCAATATTAAAACGGTTGTAGCTTCGTAATTCTTTGAGATATCTGAATGGGATTTTCGTCACTATGCATATTTTTTTGCCTTCTTTCTTTTGGAGTAATAATAATTTTCGAATCTGCACCCGAATTATTGCCTGCGAAGTTGGACATTTTTATATTAAATAAGTGAACACAATTTTGCAGTTTTTCTTTAATACGAGTATGTTGAAAATTGATAACTAAAGGGCCAAAGCGTCTCCAATGTCTCCAAGTACGAATCCGAGATCAGACCCCGTATCATGGTCGGCCTTATCACTCGATAAGTGACAAGATAGGGGCATCGTCTCGTTCTATCAAACGGTGTCAGCCAGTGACGGACGCTCTATCCTGTCACTTATCGCGTGATAAGGCTGACCATGACACGGGGTCAGAATTGAAAAATTTGGCCGCCACACAGTGGCCTGAAAATCTGGCTTTCATAAACATGATCGAAGTTTTCATAATAAATTACAGTTTTTTTGTTAATGCTACTAATAAATTCACGTATTAAATGACGCGACAGGCGACATGTTTCGAACTCTTCGGGAGTTCTTCTTCAGGATTAGTGTTTTCGATGTTTGTTTTGAAGAAGAACTCCCGAAGAGTTCGAAACATGTCGCCTGCCGTGACATTTACGTTAATTTTTTAACCGTGGATTTATTAGTAGTATTTTAGATATGTCTCACAAAAGTTTAAATTCGATTATAGCTGTTTTTTTGCTTTAGCCTTTTACGAGACATTATTATGCTAAATTACAACCCTTACGTGATTTAGTAAAAAAACAGAAGGTCATATTTCAGTTATAGCTCTCGAAACTGACTTACCTACTAGCGAAAATTATATCTTCAAATATAGGTACTTACAGATTTTGTCTTTCTTTCCACTTATTTTAATTATCTATAGGTATTCATCATGTTTCATCTGACTGTCGGGGCATATACTATGCGAGAAGGAGCGGGGCAGCAATAGACGCATCAGCGCGGCAGGTACGGGGCGCGCGGGTGATTTCTGATTTTTCCCTGGCGATACGCCCCCTCTTAAGGCGCCGTAGGTTCATGGTCTTCTCTCCCTCTCACTGAGCATAAGCGTGAGCGAGATGGAAGTGCGTGCTCGGAAGCGCGGATATCATGTTTATTAATTTTAATTATTTGGCCGTTTAAATAAATAAAAATGTAAACACTGATTTCTCTCAAACATGATATTGCCGATTTTTAGAAGCAAATTTAATATTTATAGCGTTTGTGCATAATTTGTTACGAATATTTTAAGTGTATTTTTGTGTGTTTTAGACCTATGTTCGTGATTTTTTTCTATCGAGCGAAATTTGCTTAGTCATGTTTCGAAGCACTGATTTCCCTGCAGAAAAGCCTCAAGATTACTATTCGTATTTTTTTGAAACCATATTATTATAAACAGACGCATTATATTGATTCAAAAACTCTGTTCGCTTAACTTCGCTGAACCTACGGCGCCTTAAATAAACGCTATTTTACAGGTACTACGGCGCGTCGATGCCCTTCGGGAACAAGTCTCTGGACAACGATCACATCGGGTACCTGACGGCTGCGCAGGCGCTCGCCGACTACGCGGACCTCGTCGACTACCTGCAGGGCGGGCAGATCCAGCCGAAGTACCCCGTCATCGCTTTTGGAGGTGACATGTCATAAGAAAACTCTTTTACAAGCTTTTGTTTAGTTTCACCTGTCCCGGTCGGTGTCTGTGATGATAATGAAATCTTGCAAGTTATATTTGACCCAATTCCCGGTTGCCGATTGAGCTGAAATTTTGGGGATACGTATAGTTTGGATAATTATTCAATATTATGGTACAATCGAGCTGATCCGATCTACGGCAACTCAGCTACGGTACGGTAGCCCAGTGGTTCAGGCATGCGGCTGTCGGGGTGGCCAACGGGGTGAGCCGCATTAGCGCGTAGCGAATAACAGCTCTGGTGGTACCACCATTTTAACCAGAATTGTCTTTAGATAACATGCTTGGTTTGAACAATGTGACATTTAGATGGTCACGTATGACAAGAATGTGGAATCATGTTGCATTTTACGACATATTGTTGTCGCGTGAAACGGAAAACAATTAAATTAACCAGTAGGTAACAAAAAAACAAACTAGGTACCTACTGATTTACTTTAACTTAATTGTACAATGTTTAAAAATATGACTTATTTTAAACCCGTAGATAACGTAACGAATGTAGGTAGGTATAGTTATTTGTTATACAAAGGGTGCAAAGTTGTATTTTAACCGCGAGTGTGGCAACTATAGCGATCGAATGGATTCTAGGGTTGAACTATGAGCTGGCGAATGGATTCTATGGTTGAACCACGAGCGAAGCGAGCCAGGCAATCATGTTTTTTTATAACCTCTACGCTAAAAGAGGGTTTTATAAGTTTGACGTGGCTGTGTGTCAGTGTATCTGTGTGTCTGTCTGTGACATCATAGCTCCTAAACGAACATACCGATTTGAATGCCCTTTATTTTCGAATTTAAACTTTCGTGAGACATGTTGAAATAATACTAACAATTACACGGTTCAACTCACGTATTCAATGTCACTACGGGCGACATGTTTCGAACTCTTCGGGAGTTCTTCTTCAGGATGAGTGTTTTCGCGGCGGTGTCGCTTGTATCACTGCCCGCGCCCGTTCCGAACGCCGAGCGGGGCCCTTTATTTTGTCCGAAAGCCGATGTAATCGGAATGGTTCTTAGCTATACGTTTCAACAAAATCGGTTTAGCCGGTTTTGAGATATTGAACTTTGAAATGAAAATGTCGAGCGTGTTTCAACTTTTCTAAGTTGTTAAACATCATCATATTAAGCTACGGTAGCCTAGTGGTTCAGGCATGCGGCTGTCAAGCGGCGGTCGTGGGTTCGAATCCCGGCTCGTACCAATGAGGCAATAATTTTTTCGGAACTTATGTACGGAATATTGACCGTTAGCTTTTCAGTGAAGGAAAACATCGTGAGGAAACCGGTCTAATCCCAATACGGTCTAGTTTTCCCTCTGGGTTGGAAGGTCAGATGGCACTCGCTTTCGTAAAACTAGTGCCTATGCCAAATCTTGGGATTAGGTGTCAAAGCGGACCCGGGCTCCTTTAGGGCACAACCGGGAATAACGCTTGGAGGATGATGTTAAACATCATCATATTATATAACCTGATACAGCAAATATAGATGATCACTTTAACTCACTCACTCACTTTTTTTTTTTGAGATTAATTTCAAGGTAAATACGTCTGTACACGTGTTAGTTTGTCTATCTTTTTGTTCCTGATCTCCACTCAATTGCTCAAAGGTTAACTGAAAGAGATCCCTTACAGGAATAAGTTCGCCTTTGTACCGATTTAACTTCTTTTTGTCTGTATTTTTACCTGTGTCTTGTGTACAACAAAATATTTACATACATACATACTTTAGTACTTTGTCGCACCTAACGTACCTATGTACATTTTAGCTAATTGGATCTGGCCAAGTTATCCCGAAGGAAAAGGTCACGTTGTAAAGTTACACAAACATAAGAGCCGTGTACTGCGACAGTTGAGATGCGTCTAAGTAGTGAAAGTGACAAGGTACTAAAATGATCATCAACTTTTGCTGTTGAGGAAAGTTAATTTAAACTTTTATACCTAATTCTATGACTTGGAAGGCGAGTGAACGCTCAATAGGGGTCACCTGGAGCCTTAGCATGGATGAGGTTTTATCACTTATCACGGCGTGACAAATGACAAATCACGTGATTTGTCTACTTAATCACTCAACTTACCGATTCATAACATGGTTGCACGTGTCAAAATGGAGTTATCCAACTATGACATATGACAGCGATATATGACATTTGCATAACATGGTACGTGGTTAATGTGGTAATTTGACGTCTCAACTTGGTTTATTTTATTTATTTATCTAAGTGTTTCCGAGGTATTAACGATAAGCTATTTTAAACTTGGTTTTCACCAAAACTACGAGTGAATATTCGATTCTAGTGACAATAATGATAGTTAACTGTGATAATGGTAATTTTTTCCCTATAATCAAACATAGATTTGTTTGTTGAACTCGCACCTATTATTGAAAAACTAGTGAAATTTCATCATGGAGAGTTTTCAACAAACGCTGTTGGCCCTTGGACTTGGAGTTCCTAAACCAGAAATTTCGCTGCTACTTATCGAAGCGGTACTTAAGGTAAGTAATGCTATTTGAATTAATTAATAAATTGTATGGACCCCAAGGTTTGTTGGGAGGATGGTGTTTAGTACCTAACAATGTTATCCTATAATACAAATGTAGCCAGTATATTTAATTTGGTTTGAGGTAGCCAGTGATTATTTTATTAAACCTAGGTACCTACTTAGGTACTGTAATCAACCTGTACTTGGGAATCAGTCATTCCTTAAAATTTTTCATTGAATTTGTCATTCTTATTTATCTTATACCAGCTTCTGCCCGTGACCCCGTCCACGTAGAACTCATTTATAACACATTTCCATACAAACTTTCACTCCCGTATGGAATGATTTCCGGGATAAAAATTATCTTTTGTCCTTTCCCGAGACTCAAACTACCTCAATACCAAATTTCATCTAAATCGGTTCAGTGGTTTAAGCGTAAAGAGGTAACAGACAGACATAGACACTTTCGCATCTGTAATATTAGTAAGGATAGATATTCAGGATATTGTGATATAATACGTGTAATTGTGCTTCAGGCTAAGTACTCATGACTTGTATTTTATCTTCTTTTCAGATCTATTAGCGAAGAAAGAAAAGAAGATTACAACCGATGGTACTCAAAACATACCACATGTTCAAAAATCGAATTACATAAATACATGAATAAGTTACCGTTTCATTGAAATTGATTGATTCCTTTACTTATTATGCCACCTATATGCAGGGAGTGTTTGAAAGGTGAGGTTCAAGACGGAGGACAAGACAATCCATACTAACATACCTACAACCTTCAAACACTTTGTGCATGACAACCATTTTTTAAAGATATTCTCAAGATTTTTAAGAATCTAACATTTGTGACACAACACAACACAGTATTACAATACAAACACAAAATAAATTTACTTTATTGATGTCCTTTCTTGAAGAACTACATACATAGGAGAATTGGCAACGCAATTTTCAAGCTTCAATAGGCAACGATGCCCGCTTACCTTCAAGCGGGCCGTACGCTTTATTGCCAACGATGTGGTATAAAAAAATACACAATATAATGATCACATTGAATTTATTACTTTTATTTCAATTTGTCAATTGTGCAAAATAAACTCAATAGGTATACAATTTACAAAAGAGAATGTAAGAGTAGGTACAAACACAGATTTATCCATTTCAAGTCCAGTCAAACTTTGAGTAGATTTGAGTTAATTTTTAATGTTTAGATGTCATTTCCACCATTCTGAAACATAAAAGTATTGTTAAGTACATTCTTAATAATATTAATAGACTGACTTTTGTGATAGGTATAGATATAGACAGGGGGGTAAGGTGGCCAGACCTCCCAAAGGTGTGATTAGAGTAAGAGACTTGCATTTGTCTCCAACTATTAAAGGATTCAATCTTGGATTTCTTTGAAGTTGCAACCAACCATTAGTGTCTGCTTATCACCAGACAGGCCATATGCTTGTTTGCCACTCTTTGTCCAATAAAATTGCATGGTATGGGAGTCAAATTGAGTAACATTTCAGTAGTCTAGAAACAGATATGAAGTTAACTAATAAATTTTAGTTTTATTTCACTAATCCACAGTTGACTGGATATTTATATCTTACCTATTCCAATATAATTTAAATCACAAAGTTGTTGATGATTAGTATTTTTTTACAAGTAATACCGGTGAAATATGATTACATGGATACATATTTCACACTAGTAGACATTATATATATTAACTTAGATAATTTACCACCAACTTCCACATTCAACTAGTTTTATCAAAATTGGTATTGAAACTGTGTAACACACAATTTGGTACTTACACAAAATTTGTATTTAGCCAAAATCTTAGAACTTAAAGGCTAGTACATTTACCTACTTAATGCTATCTAAAAAAGGTAGGATTTCAGAAAGAACTTGCCTGGTTTTTTGACAAGGAATGTTAGGTTAACCATTTGGGACTGAAAGAACTATAGGTATTACACAGCAAAAACTTTTTTGTCTCTAGTGTAGATCCGGGGTCTGAAAAATAATTTTAGAAGTTAGTATTTGCTTGGGCAAACAAGTATAATCACTGTAAATGTCAACTTACCAATTCATTTTTGATTCACAAAGGCAATCTTATGTTTCCAATAAAATTATTATTTCTATCATCGTCTTGAAGTCTGTAAAAAGAAGAAATACAGCGGTACACTCGGTAAATAAGCATACTTTTGATAAAATGTGTTGGTAATAGTAAACAAACATACAAACCTCTGAATTAGCTGTATTTCGGCTCGCTTAATTCGGCCTGGCTTTTAAAGCACTGCCTTTCATTGATACGTAACACATATTTGCCATAATTCTTTGCAGGTATAGCAAAATATTCACAAGATTATTCTTAGTTTAGTAATAATCCAGCGTAACAGAAGCATTTAACAATAACATTTGACATTTTTCAATGTTGACGACATCACGCGCCACTAGCGCCTCTAGCGGTCCTTCACTCGTAATTCCTTATCGTATCGATTGTGGTTAATTTACCAATAATCCAAACATGCTTTCATGTATGATAAATTTAATCCCACGACAAGTGCCAATTGGTCGAGCTTCAAAAACTCTAGCCATAAAGCCTTTTTTATACATTTGTTGGTAATATTGGATGACTGCTTGCTCATAAATAGTACGCTTTATTATAATGCCATCAAACCGAGAGGTAATAAAAATGTTTCACCTTCACTCATAGTAGACTAACTTTTCAAAATATTTGGGTTTTCATTGTATTTTGCATCTGTGTTTTTTCAAAGGCTTGACAGTTGACAGCAAGCAAAATAAACCGTCGCCGTCAAGCAAGTTAAATAACAGTGTAATATCATCATTCTCCTAGCGTTATTCCCGGTTATCTAAGTTTAAAACAGTATATAAGTTAAATTCAGTTTACACGACGATGAAAAATGCCACGAAAAGTGTAAGTAACAAACAAAATAAGTTAGTTTATTATTTCAACGTTGGTCGTCTTACTTATTTGTGTGATGAATACGTTTTCAGCCGTTCAAAAGAGGAAGCTTTGCGAGTACATGGCGACGCACGCGCTTTTTGCCAACGTCGAGTACGGCGTGCCCCTGGGTGCTCGCCAGCGCCAGCACGAGGCTCAGTGGCAGGAATTGAAGTGGCTGAAGGAGTTCGGCCCTTAAGGTGGATGTCACACTGCGACGCATCTCAGGACGGAGGTGCGTTTCTCGTTGTATCCAAGTAAATTCCGTGTGGTACGACACACTGCAACGCACCTCCGTCCAGCGAAATTTGTCGCAGTGTGACGACCGCCTAAAAGTCGGTGGCAACGTGGAAAACCGCAAGTAATTAAAATTTTATCTATAAGATACATGAATATATAATGAAATCGTAATGAGATTTACTTAAGGTGGAATCAGACGGTTCATTTTTCGTTCATTTTTATGTTACATTCCGCACCTTTCACCCGAAGTGACACGTCTGCTCATGAAGTGAACCAAAAGTGCCGAATGAATTGACTAGTGAACCGATCCAACAATGTTTGATATTTTCATTCGGCATCTTTCACTCGCACTCCAAATGACCGAAAAATGAACGGTCTAAACAAGGAAAGAACGTTCACTAGTGAATTCATTCGGCACTTTTGGTTTACTTCATGATCAGACGTGTCACTTCGGGTGAAAGGTTCGGAATGAAACATAAAAATGAACGAAACATGAACCGTCTGATTCCGCCTAGAATAGTGAATGTTAATTTATATGTCATTTTACCTGAGTTGTGTGAACATTGAGTGAAAGAAAAAAGAATCAATCACCCGAGGGAACATTCATCCGAGTGAACCGTCTGATTCCGCCTTTACTACCGAGTACCTATGTTATATTAAATTTATATGTAGGTATATTTAATCATGGCACTATACTTAATCTGTTTAAGGGAATAAGTGTATTTTGCTTGTATTCACTGAGCATATAAATAAAATAAATAAATAAATATTAAGGGACAATCTTACACAAATCGACCTAGCCCCAAACTAAGCAAAGCTTGTACTATGGGTACGAGACGACGATAAACATACTTATATAGATAAATAAATACTTAAATACATAGAAAAACATCCATGACTCAGGAACAAATATTCGTGCTCATCACACAAATAAATGCCCTTACCGGGATTCGAACCCAGGACCTCTTGCTTCGTAGGCAGGGTCACTACCAACTAGGCTAAAGTGGTCGTCGGTATAGTGCAGTGACTAAGGATTCAGTTCAATAATGAGGCATATTTAACTATGTTTACTATTTTTAACCCCCGACGCAAAGAGAGGGGTGTTATAAGTTTAACGTGTCTGTCTGTGTATCTGTCTGTGGTATCGTAGCTCCCAAACGGATCGACCGATTTGAATGCGGTTTTTTCGTGTCATAGATAATTTAATCCCGAGTGTTCTTAGGTATGTTTTATGAAAATCTGTTCAGAAGTTTTTGAGATGATGGACTTTGAAATGAAATGTCGGGGGTTTTTCAACTTTTCTAAGTTGTAAAATATTATATTACTATAGTATTTGCATTCCTATTTGCATTTTGACAGAGCTGTCATCCTAGTACAAATTATGTCGTCATTGACGTTTATGGTACTGGGATGACAGCCCTTGTTATATAAAGGTATAAGGTCCAAATATCATACATTTTCATTATGTTTACAGTACAAGTCACCAAAACCATACGAGTACATGCTCAAAGATGCAATCAAAAAGAGCTCAAAGAGGCCAAGAACTGGAAGAGCTGCAGGCAAAGGAGATCACTACCTGCCGTGCAAGCAGGCGCCGCCCGCGCCGCCGTAGACTGCCGCCGAGCCGACACTAGACGACCGCTGACCCATATGTGCGTCAGAATTTAGTATGGAGTACAAAATATATTTTTTTTGCCGGAAGAGGAGGGATTGAAAGGATAGTTTCATTCCTTTATTAAGTATAATTTAATCCTGTAAATAGTGAATCTTAAATATTTGTAGTTTTTTACACTTCGGAAATAAGTGAAATTACAGCCTCGGCTAACGTCATACTAAATTTATGGGAGCGTTTAAACTTAATATTTTCGATATTTCTAGGTTTATTTTTAAAAAGGTATTGATGTGATTTTACTTATTGGGTAACGTACTTTCGATATCAGTTTAAAGTTTTCTGAAATCTACACTAATAAAGAGGAAAGATTTAATTGTTTGTTTGTTTGTTTGTTTGATAGATGACAAAAGTAAAGATGGATGACAGTTGTGTCCCGCTTTTTAGGAAGCTAAATATTCTGCCATTACCATGTTTGTATATTAGAGACGTGTGTGTTTTTGTCAATTGTCAATATTGTCATCTTTATCAAACGTAGTGTAGCGATACCAAGGCAGACAAGACTATACAAACCACCCTGGCGCAAAGACGTACAAAAGGAATATTGTAAATATGAGCACAGTTTTGTATAATAAATTACCAAATGAATTAAGAGCACTGTCGGGACAAATGTTCAAGCGAAATATGACCAAATGGTTTATAGAAAAATATTTTTACAGCGTCAAGGACTATATAAATTATAAGAATGTTTGACATACGACATTATTATTTGTATGCTTGCTTGAATACGAGGACTTTTACACCATAACCTAAGACCATTTATGTAACTGTATTCTTACAAATAACTTATTTAGAATTTTTAGAATTTTGTATTGAATTGCAATATTCAAAATGAAGTAATAAAAATTATTAATAGATAAATGTTATTATTCGCTTAAGGATTTCATAAATTATAGTCATTTATAATTTGAATTTGAATTCTTTTTTAAAATATATATATTTTGTTTTTTTTTGAATCTCAAGATTTTTTATTTAATTTAGAAGATGTGTTAACTTGGATGTTTTAATTACGTGTAATAAATAGTAATTTATTATTTATTTCCGGTAAAAGTATAGGCTTATTTATAATGTATTTCAGACATTTCATTAATCAATTTTGAATTGTGTATTATGAATTTTTGTCAATATTTATTTGAAATTTTATTAGCTTTAAGATATATTTATTGTTGTGGGCGTCATGGACCGACTTTTTAAAACTTGTAACACCTTGATAATTATGCGTGTACATGACTTTACAATTGAATAAATGAAATGTAATGAATAGGCTCTGAAACTACTGGACCGATTTGAAAAAATATTTTACCATTAGAACACGACATTATCCGATGAACATAGGCATAGGTAAAAAGTATTACCGCGGGAAAATGCTTCATTCCTATTGATTCGATTCACCCACTGCACCGCGCCCCGTCGCGTAGCGCGGCGCCGCAGATTTTACCATTGTATGAAATAATCTCAATTTATATAGAAAACACGCCTAGTATCTAGTACTACACACTGCCGACGCGGCAATGCGCGGGACGGCGCCTCGCGCTCCGCGCACCGCGGCGGGACACATCTCTAGTGGGAGAAACGCCTTACGGAATAATCGCCTTGCTACACTTAAAGATTACACCCTGTATATATAATTATTCTGTAAGTACGTGTTAGTCACCTAACTCCTCCTAAACGGCTGGACTGATTTGGATGAAATTTTGTGTGCACATTTCAATGGGTTCTTGCATGGTTTGAAACGTTCATGTGGGTTTGGGGGTTGGTTTTGGGGGACCCGCTAGGTGGCGCTGCAGTTGGTATGTCACTGATCTCCTAAACGGCAGGGACCGTTTTTAATGTCATTGCAAGCTTTTATTTAGTTTCACCTGTCCCGTTGTCTGTCTGTAATCAAATCTTGCAAGTTAAATTTGACCCACTTCCCGGTGACCGATTGAGCTGAAATTTAGGGTATAGTTTGAATGACATTTCAATATTATGGTAACATCGAGCTGATCTGATGATGGAGACAGAAGGTGGCCATGGGAATTCAGTAGGTACTTAACCGACGTAACCCCGTTGAGTTTGGGCTCGTTAGAATCGTCTCAATGAGTAGTTGATGATGGTATACAGAAAAGTACAGTTGGCAATAAAAGCTTGTATCAAAAAATATTTTTTTG
This sequence comes from Epinotia ramella, assembly GCA_947578815.1. Lineage (NCBI taxonomy): Eukaryota > Metazoa > Arthropoda > Insecta > Lepidoptera > Tortricidae > Epinotia > Epinotia ramella. Next base: position 2,286,385 of record OX388203.1, read on the forward strand.
ACAGAAGCTTGTTATTTGTAAACGTGGGTCCCTGCAAGGTTTGAAATTCAGATTCAGATTCAATAATTTAGTTTTGAGCTTTATTTTTAAGTAGAATTCAGTAACATGGTGGGTTGGTTACCTTTAGTACAATCTTTATTATTTAAGATTATTTCCTAACTTTTATTCTTAATAACTAATTTATAACTACTTTTTTTGTACTTTTATTCTTAATTATTTTACTGTAGTAAATTATTATTTAAATGATTGGGACATTCTAATGCGTAAATGTTAATTTCAAATGCAATGAATGTTGCTCATGAATAAATCAATGAAATAACAACATTTTCTTAATAATATTTTTAGTTTCTGTAGGTTTACTCTCTATGTTATTTAAACAAATTCGATTTGATTCGATTTAGTCTAAGTGAGAATGGTCACTCAGACTTCGATCCATTCGAGAAACAATATACCTAAGTTACCTTTATATGGACCGGCAACACGTCGGCGTAATGCGGCCGGAAGTCCTCGTCCAATTCATCAAATAATAGAGTGCCATCTCTTTGCGCACTCTATATATAAGGTCAGTTCGGGTATGTGCGCCACCGGGGAAAGTGCGCCCCCTGGGGTAAGTGCTGATATTGATTTAAATGACTGACTGAATGATGAATGAGGCGCACTTTCCCCGGTGGCGCACATACCCGAACTGACCTTATGTGACAGAATTCGGCACCCGGCAATTCAAACGGGCTGCTGGCATCCCGGATGGCCCGCCGGTGCTGGTTTTCGGCAGCAGCAACCGACAGATCTAAAAATAAAATCTTGACATATCAAGTGTTTGTACGTTATTCTCGTATAAAAAATATACTTAGTTACTTGAAACGGTGCGGAAATTCAGGTTTTCTTCATGCACAATATAGGTTATCGTCACTAATCCAAATAGCATTACTTACCTTAACCTTAAGTACCTACCGTTTCGAAAAGAGTGTCATCCCCTTGCACACTAATGATATGCAGCGAAATTTCTGCTTTAGGAACTCCCAAGTTCCAACAGCGTTTGTTAAAGACTCTCCCTTCTCTTTCAATAAGGTGTGACTTCAACAAACAAATCTGTTTTTTTATAGAGAAAAAATAACTTATCACAGTAACAATAATTATTCATCATCCTCCTAGCGTTATTCCCGGTAATGCCCCTAAAGGAGCCCGGGGTCCGCTTTGACACCTAATGCCATGATTTGGCATAGGCACTAGTTTTACGAAAGCGACTGCCATCTGACCTTCCAACCCAGAGGGCTAGACCGTATTGGGACTAGACCGGTTTCCTCACGATGTTTTCCTTCACCGAAAATCATCCCTAAGGCGTTGTAGGAAGAAACTGACTGAAGGATTTGGTGGCCTAATTGCCGTAATTTAGTATGGGGTGGCGCGCATCGTTACTGACGATTTCTCAATACAATTTGAGACCTTGGTGCCGCTAAGAAGCCTAAGTCTGCTGGAAGATGTCGCTACACGCCTCCCTATGGCGTTGTAGGAAGGAACTGATTGAAGTATTTGGTGGCCGAACCGGATTGTTCCGATAGCTCAGTTGGTTAGTAGGTAGGTCAGTTAAAACAAAAATCGTCTTTCCAGTGGTCAAAAGTTAAGGGCTTATGTTTATATATAACATGTTTTCATCCCATAGAATTATAGAAGAGGCAACACCGTGTATGCGGATTCAGAGTTCAATCAAAGATTAGGCTTCATAGGCCTTAACTTTGACAATGTCCACCGAAGATACGCGCACCTAAATCTGACAATGACCCAGTAGCGACGGGCCATAAATGCCTATGATCGCCGGTTCGAATCCGGCTCGGAGCAATAATTTTATTTTTTATGTTTTTCCTTTAATTTAAAATGTATAATTTCGTTAGCAGCGGTACTGCTTAATACAAAATTAATCATTATTATCACTAGAAAATCGAATATTCACTCGTAGTTTTGGTGAAAACCAAGTTTTATTACATCCGATATAGCTTATCGTTACCTCGGACGCACTTAGATAAAATAAACTAAGTTGAGACGTCAAATTACGATAATTTATCACATTAACAACGTACTATGTTATGCAAAACGGTAATGCCTGTCATTTGTCATGTATCCCTGTCAAAGTTGGATAACTCTATTTGGACGATTGTGAATCGGTAATTTGAGTGAATAAGTAGACAAATCACGTGACTTGCTATTTATCGTAACCTTATTGCTTGCGTGCCTGTATTTAAGTCCCCTAATATTTATTTATCTATTGACTAGCTTCTGCCCGCGACTCCGTTCGCGTGGAACTCGTTCATATCGTAGCTCCATACAAATTCTCACCCCCCATTTCACCCCCTTAGGAAATGATTTCCGGGATAAAAACTATCCTATGTCCTTTCCCGGGATTGAACTATCTCTATACATTGGCGCTACAAAAATGTATCTCTAACCGTACATTTAAAAAAGTAACTTAAGATTATTACACTCAAGACATTTCTAAATCGTCTTAATTTGGTGGTATAATAAATAAAGCATTCTATTTTTGTGCAAACATTCATCCAATATCACCTAAATAGCCTCTATGGCTAGAGTTGTCACAAGTCGTGGGATAAAGCGACAAACTGTCATCTTATCACTCCTCGTGGGATAAGCGGTAAGCTGTCGACTGTCGTTTGGTTAACGTATCCCATTGGATAAAGAATCATATCCACTATAGCGTGACAAGCGATAGCAGCCATGGTAGCCCCGCAGATAACTCCGGGTTTGGCTCGCGCGATAACCCGGCCTTTGGATGCGCGGAGATTAGGTGCGAACCGCGCGTTGTTACCTACGTGTCTGATGCCGGTTGTACACACTACCTCGAGATACACTGCCGTCTTTAAATACGAGACGGACTGTGAAACTATTATAATAACGTCAATGTATTCCGGCCTCGTCTCGTCTCGCGGTAGTGTATACAGCCGGCATGAGACCTATTTCGATTAAAATATTGGTCTTAAGGACGCAGTTGGTTACTAGGCAAATATGGCACTGGCCCCGTAGCATGGATGGCGTTATCACGCGATAAGTGACAGGATAGAGCTTCCGTCCCTGGCTGACACCGTTCGATAGAACGAGACGACGCGTCTATCCTGTCACTTATCGCGTGATAACGCCATCCATGCTACGGGGCCAGGTCTTTCCGGAGAGAACTGTCTAACTTCACAAACAATCAGAACCCAAAGTTACGATCATCGACGGGACAACCGGGCCTATGATGAGAGAGATATACTTCCGTATTAGAATTAGAACTAAGTTGACAGTCACTCCTATATCTATAGTCTGGCCAGGGAAAAATGAGCCTGAGATTTATACGGCAACGGTAATATCATTTTCAAATGAAGCCGGAAGTCACGGGTACGAATCCCGTGCTCCTGAGTCATGCTTGGATGTTTTCTATGTATTTATTTCTGAATCTACAAGCTTTGCTTAGTTTGGGACTAGGTCGATTTGTGTAAGATTATCCACATATTATTATTATTTATTTATATGTGTCAAACGTCCTAAATCTTGATACTTGATATGATAGCTAAGAAATTGAGTAACAGTTCCATAATAAATTGGACTAGCTCTTTTTGTTGCTAATATTAACATTACGAAATATCATAAAAAGTTCAATTATTATGTGTCGTTAAAATTTAATTTTTGCAGTAGTTTTCATTATTCTTCTTAAATATAAAGTAGAATGAAGTTAAAGAGTTTTATTTCTAACTTTACTTCCTTCTGCTTGATCAGTTGAATTATGTGAATTGAAGAATAAAATATTGTTCAAGTACCTATCACTAGTATTTTATCGTGTTATACACGGACTACCACGTTGTTGCAACACGCTGGTTTTTTTTAATTTGCCGCTCCTTTTTAGACTAATTTTTCCCTGGCCAGACTATGACTCAACAGTACCACAGAGACGATGTGTAGTTTCCATGGCGAGGCGGCTACCTATACCAAACTTTAGAGCTATTAGGTCTTGATTTTTTTTAATTCCACGCCATACGTCCCATCCCCACAAGGTGTTTAGCTATTCTCGCTGTCTCGTCCATTAAAACTTAATAGGTCTTAGCACAATCAGTACGGAATTAGTTTGCCTTTTAAAGCTAGTCCTTAGTAAATCTGACTTAATACGACTTCCTTCCAGGTTCATACGGCGGCATGCTGGCAGCCTACTTCCGCATGAAGTACCCCCACATGGTGACAGGCGCCATCGCGGCCTCCGCCCCCATACACATGTTCCCCGGCATGGTTCCGTGCGAGGCCTTCCACAGGATCGTGACGTCATCTTTCAACATCGCTGGCTCCACTTGTGTTGAGAATGTTAAGGCTTCTTGGGGAGCTCTGAGGTGAGTGAGACAACACTTGAAACCATGTAAACCTGCAGGTCGATCACGTAACGCATTGTACCTACAGTTGTCAGGTGTCAAATGCCACTTTTTGAGTTGTCCTAACCTAACGTGCGTCCGGCAAGTTACGTGATCACCCCTCTTGGATGTTATTCGCTAATGCGGCTCATCCCGCCGGTCATCCGTCACGAAACTAGACCTCTACCTACACTTAGTTACTACGCATCGCAGTGTCAAGATATATTTGTGAGTGAGCGTTGAGGTGAGCTTAAAACAAGATACAGAATGAAGGTATTAGTGCCCTACTCTAACCGGATTTTGACGTCATACTTCAATATTGTCATTTGCTTACCAGAAGAAAGTGCCAAGGTAAGGCCGGTCGAGTTGCTATAAGTTACCAAAGGCTACCGCATCATGGCTGAGGGTCAGGGGCGTATTTACCCTAGGGCCAACCGGGCCATGCCCCGGGGCGCCAATCCGCCAGGGGCGGCATAGCCGCCGCTGGCCGATTGCATTTTCTTTGGTTTTGGCGCCATTCATTGACTTTTGGCGCGGCGAAACTTATTGACCCGGGGCGCCGAATTTCAAAATATGGCCCTGCTGAGGGTCGTTATTTGGCCCATTAGAAGAAGGATTTATTTATCTTGTGTTTCTAACAACTTCGCGTGCTTGCCTTTGATTGACATTAACGCTCAAAGTGGAACTGCAAACTGCTCTGGTCTGCTCGTAGTGTACTTGACAAATAAGCTATTTCACACATGTCGTTTATTTATTAACAAGTCGTTATGGCCACGTCACTGCGACTAAATACTAGGGACATAGTAACATGCTAGGGTTTAGGACAATATATTCAAGACCATACCAGTATGCTCCAACGACTTCTGCGTCTCATAATGTTCATAATAAATATTACCAATTGAAGGATTACATGAATGATTTGATTACATGAAATGTGAGTTCCATTCAAGATCGTTTAAATCACATACAAATACCTAATGCAAACACTGCGAAGCCCATTCAATTCGGATGCATGTGTGAACCATGTAGGTTGAAAATTGTACCTAATCCTAGTTTAAAACTAACTAATTTTACCCAACCCAGTCTAAACTCTAGTCGGTTGGAAGCTCACGATGCTCAGCAATAGAACGTGCTATAACTATAATCAGAGGTCATCAAGCATCTGAAATGTCTAGCTTATGTTCCCAATATTTTAAAAACGAATAATTAGAATTTCTAGAATATGGCACTTAATATTTGTGATCCATATATTCGGTTGTCATGATAAACCTCTCTTTCTTTCCAGGAACTTCTCCACCACTACTAACAGCTCCCAATGGCTCCAGAAGAACTGGAAGCTCTGCGACCCCGTCCGCAATTCCACCGAAGTCCAGCAGCTCATCGACTTCCTCCGCTCCATGTACGAGACGTTGGCCATGGTCAACTACCCGTTTGCGTCTGACTTCCTCTTACCCTTGCCTGCGGAGCCAGTACGGGTCGTCTGCCAGTACCTTAATCAGACGCTCAAGGGACAGGCACTGCTTGAGGTGAGTCCTACAAAAATAGATGGGATGAAAACATTACTTGCCGGCTGGCATTATTGTCGCATAGATCAAGCTCATCGATTTGACGCAAGCTTGAGAGATGTTTTGAGAAAGAGGTGTCAGGTGCTCTAACAGTATTAGCTACCTGACTAAGAAGCTCTTCGACTCTCTTCCAATCGGTTCGCCTATAAAGAGACTAGCCGACGCGTCTATCCCTGATGGTAGCTGGAACTGCCCCAACCGGCAGTGGCTGTACTCCGCCATCAATACTCTGTAGGCATTTAATTATAATTATAATGTGGTAGTTAATTAAAAATGGCTGTGCTTGTTTAGAAATTGCTCTGCTCGTCCGGCGTCTCTGCTGAACAGACATGCTTGAGTCCAGTGTTCTTACAAGTTTGTTGCGGGTAGGTACTTCTGCCCAGAAAGAGTTCATTAACCAAACTTGTTTATCTATTCTCAGGGCATCGGTGAAATGCTTCAAGTATTCACAAATTACGACGGCAAAAGTAAGTGCGTGGATTACAAGAAGGGATCTGACTACGGGAATTTGGACGCTGCTGGGTGGGACTACCAGGTATTGATATATATTATATTAATTTTCCTGGTTTATAGTCGGTCATGCATTGGCACGGTTGAGGACGCCTATGTCCAGCAGTGGACGTCTTTCGGCTGATATGATGATGATGAATTGATGAGGCTTAAAAATACGTATAGACGTCATATATGCTCACGTAAGGTTGGCTCCAATAAAACGCTCACCACCCACGGATCGGCTGCCAACTGATTCCAGTTAGGGTGAGCACCCACCAGCCCCCTATTCTGTAACTAGTTTTAAGCTCACCTCAACGCTCACCCTCAAATATATCTTGACACCGCGATGCGTAGTATCTAAGCGTAGGTAGAGGTCTAGTTTCCTGACTGGTGACCGGCGGGGTGAGCCGCATTAGCGCGTAACGAATAACAGCCCAGAGTTGTGCGTGTCTGGAGGAAAATCCACCATTAGGAAGAGATGCGTGAGCGAGGTATGCTTGCCCAAAGCTATATAGTAAACTATAGTCGCTCACAAATATCCGAATACGACTCTATTGTCTGGACGTTAGAGTGCATGTTTTGATATCTTTGAGCGCCCTGAAGAGTATGGAACTAAATACACAAATGATCAAAAAGTGGCGAAACAATGTAGGTACTTACCCAAATCATGCGCAGCTTATGTAATCTGGTGGCCGCCCTTCCACTGACGCAGCACGAACGAAACGGCGATAGAATACACTGTAATTTATCAATTCTTGTCCAATTAGTAGTTAAAGTAGCTACGCAAACTAACACGCTCAAAATAATTTGCACAGTCCTTATCCACTTGACATTAGAGTCGTGTGTATATTATTTTGAGCACTTGGCCGGCATAAGTTACTTACTTACTGCTACCCCGCTTCTCTTCCCCTCAATGGAAGCGACTCAAAGGCTCTTAGGTGCATACTAAAACCGCTGTCGTTCTTCCAGGCCTGCACAGAAATGGTGATGCCAATGTGCACCACAGGAGACCACGACATGTTCGAACTTGTCCCGTGGAACTTCACCGCTTACTCCAAGGAGTGCTACGACAAATACAAGGTGTACCCCAGAGAGCAGCTCGCGAAGATCGAATTCGGGGGTGACAGGATCGCGGCCGCTTCGAATATCGTGTTTAGCAATGGATTGATGGATCCTTGGGCTGGAGGTGAGGACAATATATTTTTTTTATAATTACGACATATACATACACACATAATTTACCGGGAAGCACAGCTCAGCGCCCGTACGCCGCGCGCGCACCGTTATCGTCATACCCGTGCGCATGCGAGTACTAACTTCGACCTATATAAACAAATGCTTTTCCTTCACTCTCAAATCGGCGGTCGGGTAGCCCCATAGCGGAGTCTACCCACCAGCCAGCAAAGACCTGCAGCAACAGCCCCTCTGGCTGCTGCATCGAACCAAGGCCCAAAAAAAAAAAAAAAATTCACTCTCAACACATTGCATCCTCGGGTGCTCCAGGGACCAGAAACACAACATCGCATACCTACAGAGCTTTTAAAATGACTGCTGTCTTCTGTAAGGTTGAGGTACCTACTTCTCCATTTGGGCTGCTCGTGCTTTTTTCTAGACCAAGAATTCGATGAAGTATTTAGCCCTTGGCTGAGAGCACTGTCTCGCTACGATCTTTGTTTATTGCAGGCAAGCTTATCCCCAAAGCAGGTTTGAGGCTAGAAACATAGAATGGTGACGATTATGACATGTTCTAGGTGGCATCCTGAACAGCATCAGCGACTCTGTCCTAGCAGTGATCATCCTCAACGGCGCGCACCACCTAGACCTCATGCCAGCCAACCCCCAGGACCCAGAGACCGTTAAGATAACGCGTGCCAGCCACAAGGACAACATCAGGAAGTGGATCAGCCAGTTTAGGGACCAAGCATTATGATTATTTGATTAAAGTTTTGTATTCATTTTGAGTTTCATTACATCTGTAATGTCCTGAAGGATCTAGTGGGTGCCAATACGAGTAGGTGATGGCATTCGTTTTTGCGGAAGTATCTGCACTCTCTTACAGGTAACTAGTCCTCATTAGAATTAGATTTTTCTCAAGTGGGTCAGCCACTTGACAGTTAGAAATGCTCCATGTGTCGTAGACAACAATCGTAATCAATGGCTTAACGTGCCTTCCAAGTTTTAACGGAAGCACTTAGTTCTACTCAAAAACTAGAACTGACAGAGGTCGACACCACTTAACCTTCCTCCTAACGCTTCCACCTTCTTACTTTTATCATGACTGATCAGTCGGATCACAATCTCCCTCCTTATGACTCCGTCAGCGACGAGACGGGCTAGGCATTTAAAAACGTATACTATACAGTACTTTAATCAGCATCAGCCACTTAGTCCAAGCAGAGATCATCCTCACCGGCACGCACCACCCAGACCTCATACCGGCCAACCCCCAGGACCAGGAGAGTCCGGAAGCCCACATTCGGTTTGGATCCTTTTGATCAATGTGTATTAATTGTACGCTATGGACATTGAAATAAGGTGTAAATTATAATGCTCTGACTCAGAGCATTGAAACTTGTGTTTTAATTATTTTAAAATCATTTACAATACTATACATTAATGTACAATTCTATTAATTTCTTCTAAAAATCGCAAACATAGTAATAAATTAAATGCAAATATACAAATGCAATATTGCAATACCAAAACGCTTCAGTGACAGTTGACAGCACAATTTAGAGGTTATGTTATGTTATTGACGTTATTGTTATTGTCAACCAACCAAATTTACCAAAACAGTATTACTAATAGTGATAATTGAGATTGTAAAACATAATTAACACAGTAAATCAGCTGTAGATTTTAAACAATGACCACCATTTGCAAATACTGCAACGAGCTCGAGAATAAACAATACAGACCAGGTCTCATCTGTGATACGTGCATTTGTTTCGTGCACTTGACTTGTCTACGCCGGCTGGGTACTCCAGGGGACTTGGCTTGTGATGTCTTCTTCGACTTCACTTGTGAGGAGTGCTCGCCGGGGAATAAGGAGGTGTTTACACGGAACAGGTTTCCTTGGTATGGATGATGAGCATTTTTCTTTTGAAACACCCTAAATAGTTATAGTATTCCGCATTCAGGAACAGGGACCATCTCTCTAAATGAAAGTAGTAATAAGAAGAAGGGCATTTATTGGCAAACAGTGCCGGCTGTCCTAAATATGGAATTCTTAATACTTTGTAGTGTAACAAGTGTTTTAAAATGTATCCTATAAATAAACTTGCACAGACAACACACGGAAAGGAGTACTTCATCCAGCATTAAAGAAACTATACTCTTTTCTCTATTTTTTTTTGTAAAATGGAGAGGCTAAAGCTGACTATCTGGCGAATTCACCTATGATGCGTTGCACACGGGCGAAGCAGTCCTAAAAGGCGCCGAGCGCCACTCGCCGGGCGTGCATCAACTGTCACTAGAGCGCGTTAGGTTAATGATTGACGAGATGACACGCCTCTGATGGCGGCTGATTAGGTGGCTGTTTGGCAAATATCCATACTGGCCCGTCTCTAATAAGAATCTATATATTCTTGCGATGCCCCACTGGAAAGCACCTTCAAAGTTTGTGGGGTTAGCACAACTGGTTATGAGATGTGAAATGTGAGAAAAACGGTATCAGCGTAATTCGTCCCATTCGTTTTTCATTCATTTCTTATGTCCGTCTCATTCTGTGTTCGTCACTCATTCATTATTTGTCTCGATCGCTATACGTCCCTATAGTCTTAAGTCCAATTATGTAGCCTGTTTCTTTCTTAATAAGTCTCTTTCGTTTTTCGTCACGGGTCTTCCTATGACTCATTCTTAATTATTTCCTTTCGATTTTGGTCTCATTCACTTATTCGTCTCATTTTTTTTCATGTATTCGTTATTGGTCACATTCGTGATTAGTCTCATTCATTTTCAGTCTAATTCTAAGTTCGTTACATTCGTTTTGCGTCTCGGTCGCTATTTGTAACTATCTTTTTCCGTCAATCTTAATTATTTTTTTAATTATATCTTATTGACCTAGTGATCGTCATAATTTCATGTAATTTCATATTAGTTTGACATTTAAAATAACACTTTGAATTCTGAAGACAGTTCATTTGCTTGAAAATGCTAACGAGGTCTGACTCTAGTTATACAATCTGCATCCTTAATATGAATAGCAACTAAGACCTAGAACGTGCCCAAAAAAGAACGGAACGAGTTACCACTAAAGACAAAAAAAGAGTGAGACGAATAACGAAAGTGACTAAAGATAAAGTGTGAATGATACCAAAAACGAGAGACACAAACAAGACATAGTCCTAGGAAGACCGTGACGAAAAACGAAAGAGACTTATTAAGAAAGAGACAGGCTACATAATCGGACTTAAGACGATAGGGACATATAGCGATCGAGACGAATAAAGAATGAGTGACGAACACAGAATGAGACGGACATAAGAAATGAACGAAAAACGAATGGGACGAATTACGCTGATACCAGAAAAACCTGCCCTCCTTTTTCTAGTCCAGCTATACTGAATGCATGCGTAGAAGTCTAAGTAGCACCGCAAAATGACCCCACAGAATCGGTGCCATTGCCATTATGCAGGGATGGGGGCGGGGTGTCAAAACAAAGCCAGGCAGCCGTTTAATTCAAACATGCGGATACCGGGTTTTAGGCACGTGTTTGGGTGGAAATTTTAAGGAGCTCTCGTTTTATGGTTTTTTCGTTGGTTGCTTGTGACCTTGTAGAAAAAAGTTTGAGTATGGCTGTTCTAGTCTGTACAGCACGGCTAGCACGCGACGGCGCCCGAGCTCTCTCGATTTTTCTCGCACTATCCGTCTCTCTCTTATTAGAACACTTAGAACAAGAGGTATAGTGCGATAAAAATCGAGAGTATGTCGCGGCCTTCGTGTGCTAGACGTGCAGATGATACTATGACAATTGATGTCATGTAGCTATTTAACACCTTTAATCCTTGAGGCACATCCAGCAGTGGTCATTTTCGGCTGATATGGTGACGATGAATCCTTGATATACAGGGTGAATGTGATTCTGCTGACGCTGCACCACCTCACCACCAATGCCTATGGCATCAGCAACCATGGGTTCTTCCACTATAAGACACACATCTGCTCCTTCATCGACCGAAATTGGAGCTTACTCTTTGATCCACAATTGTGAGTACAGGTGTTTTTTTCTGTTCAAATAAATAAATAAATACTTCGGGAACAATCTTACACAAATCGACCTAGTCCCGAACTAAGCAAAGCTTGTACTATGGCTACTAGACGACGATATACATACTTATATAGATAATAGATACTTAAATACATAGAAAACATCCATGGCGCGTGAGCAGAAGGCAGCGATGTGTTAGAGGGAGAGGGCTATAATTCGATCTCTTTCGTTTACATAGCTGCCTCCTGCTCACACGCCAACGTTGGCCCAATGTGTACAGCCGGCATAAAATATTCTTAATCCGTGTTGCTGAAGAATAGAGGTACAACAAAACGGTTCAAAGAAGTACCCTTGTTCTGTGTACTTAATATACTTAAAATTCTAAATTTTTATCGAGATTTGGTAATTTTTGGTTTTACATGCTCAGAATGATTTATTTTGATTAAAAAATGGATTCCCTAGTCTCCATAGTACATAGTTTTTGTAGGATCCCATTTTGTGACGACAGCTACGCGACGTTCGCCAGCTATTATATAAACCTACCAAGGTTTCCGATAGTGGCTAATGAAAGTAAATCTTGTAAATGTAAAGATACTGATTTAATAAATTAAAAAAAAAAAAAAAAAAACATACAAAGTGCAAGGCCTGAGTGCACGCCCCGCTCGAGCGGGGCGTGCAGCGTCCATATAAAACAAATGCAATTTATATGGACGCTCGACGCCCCGCTCCGAGCGGGGCGTCCACTCAGGCCTTGCACTAATAGAAAATGTATAAAGGAACGACAACAGGCAGTGTTTTATTTGTGTATCATAAATCATTAGCAAAAAGATTGTTTGACACGCATAATTTTTCTTTTTATTTATTGTATCGGTATTGCTAATTCCAGCAAACAGAAGAAAAACTGGGTGGGCACAATAGCTGGCTCGCTATCCGTGTACAGCAACATAATCTTCCGCTCCGGCTCAGCCATCCTCGGGGAGACGGGCTGGTGGCAACTCCAGCATGCCTTCTCGCCGGCTGTCGCTTCACATATCAGTGAGATAATAAATAAAAAACGCCCGGCATTTTCATTTCAAAGTCCGATATCTCAAAAACGGCTGAACAGATTTCATGAAACATAGCTAAGACCACTTAACCTAGGTTAAGTGGTCTGTGATTTAATCATATAACAGGGTTCGAAATTATGGGATAATTATCAGAAATGTAACATTATTTATAAGAGCCCATGACACTTGAGTTCACTCAACTTTGCATAAGCCGAACTCAATTTTTCTTGTAAGGGGAATCCCCACGGCGAGGCAAATACAGTTCACTTTCACGAGCGCAATTTTTTGTTATTATCAATCGATAATTATACATCTGTTATTATCACGATAATTACCATGATAATTATCGTGATAATTATCATTAATAATTATCCTTTCGAACCGTGTCATATTAGTAGATTACTGCAGAGGCCGTGAAGTAAGGGATTGCTGGACGAGATTGGGGTAGACGGCCGATTCGTAGACGAGGCCGAATACAACGAGTCCAGCAATCCCTGTTCCGGCCGAGGATTGTATAGTACTTTTCTCAAACGATGTGAGGAAATATTAAAATTAAAATAAATACTAGGTAATCAATTAAATAATAGGTAATTTGCGCCTTTTCTATTTTTTAAACATGCCATTTGAACAAGCCGTTCGAGCACCATGTTTAACCGCACATAAAGTATAGTACCATAGATTATTTTGATTTTTTCTATGAAGCAAGTATGCTTACAGTGTCTAGTGGTGGTTGGCAGTATGTAAATTTTCCTTTGTCAGTTTAATATTAGTAAGCAAATTTAAAAAGTTAGAGTAGCGGACAATAATGGTTTTACTTAGGGTTTTCATACATTACTTCTTGGCGTAAGGCCAAGAAGTAATGTAGGGAGCCATAAACAAGAAAATTCACGTCTTCATTTCGTGATATAAACGCGTACATTTCCGAGCATGTTTGAGAAAAATATTTAATGTTTTTAGTACAAGAAATAGCCAGAGACAAGCCCAAGGGGCGGCCGCGCAGCCAAATGCCACTGGACATGACAGTTTTCTCGGAGAAGGTCACTGAAATGGGTAAGGCCTTTTATACAACACTAGCTGATGCCCGCGGCTTCGCCCGCGTTGTTATAGGACAATGTAACATATTGAATTTTCCCGTGGGAATTAGATGTTTTCCCGCTGGAAAAAGTAGCCTATGTCACTCTCCAGCTTCTAAACTATCTCCATACAAAAAATCACATCGATACGACGCTCCGTTGCGACGTGAAAGAAGGACAAACATACAAACACACACACACTTTCGCATTTATAATATTAGTAAGGATGTATACAACTTAATTTACTTTAATGATAGTCATGTCTATCCTAGACTTATTACTTCAATCGGAGTCTGCTACCTGCTGAGCTAGTTTTTATGATCTCGTTTAAGGGGGTGAATTGGAAGTTATCGCGTGCTTTGAAACGCCGTTCTGACTAGATTAAGAAACAATAAAGTCTGATTTTCAGATATATGATTCTTGACTATATGATTGTTTATCTGATTTTATCGATACATGATTGCCTAAAAATTCCACCATAGAAAAAAAAAACAAAGTTGGGTCTTTATTTTCCTTTTTTTACTCAGCCTACTCAAACAATACATTAAATTGCGACATAATCAAGTAAATACTAGTATTTTATTGAATGGAATATAAATAAAACTTCACTAAGTTAGGCATTTATCGAAATTTGTCCAAAAAAGCCATTCCCGAAGAGTGTTGCATCTCTTTTTCTCGTGCGCGGAAGCATAAGCGTGTTTCTGTCAAGGGGGCGTGGTCGACTTGAATCAAGGCATCCCCTTAATCGGAGTCGGCTACCTACCCAGCTAGCATAATAGGTATTATGGTCACGTTTTACGGCTCAAATGGCCCAAAACGTCACTGAAAACATGACCATAAAACCTATAATGCTAGCTGCCCTGAAGGGCTTATTACACTCACTTATTAAACCTATGTCCAGCAGTGGACGTCTTTCGGCTGATATGATGAAGCATAACTGCGAACGTCTAGTCAAGACCTGATTTGAACCTGACTGACTAAGCCACTATACGGGTGTAGACTCGAAAATTATTATTACTCCCAAAGAAAGAAGGCAAAAAAATATGCCTAGTGACGAAAATCCCATTCGGATATCTCAAAGAATAACGAAGCTACAACCGTTTTAATATTACTTGTTAGAGAGAGAAAACGCAAACAGTGTTTGACGTCACGTTATGCGAGGCTGCCGGGGGGCCGCGTCGACGACGGCGCAGAAGGATGGGCACGGCACGTTGCCGTCTATTATTGACGTCACAATCTTCCAGCGTCATCGTTTCATATGAAGTTGCGTTTTGCGAAACGGGACAGAATACTCCCCTTCTTAAAACTTTAGACACTTATAACTTCGTGATTATTTAACCTCTTGCGTTGTTTTTTTCTCCATTAGACTACATTTTTAATCCTTTTTCGAGAAAATATGACATTATAGACTATTTTATTGAACACCCCTATTGTTCTGTTACTCGTCACCATATATTCTGTGCCTAAGCCTATCTGCAAAGGTCTAGTCAAGACCTGACCTGGGGGCCTAGACAAGGTTACAATCGACAAGCGCTAACGCCAATAGAAACTAATAAAATGTATGGGAATGACAGATGTTAACGAAAAGTGTTTCGTCGGCATCTGTCATTCCCCTACATTTTATTAGTTTCTATTGGCGTTAGCGCTTGTCGATTGTAACCTTGTCTACGGCCCCTGAACCTGACTGACTCAGCTACTATTGCTTCAGGTTACAAAGAGTACTTGAGAACCGACGAACCTCTGCCGGTTGTGGAGCGGCCCGCCAAATATAGGAAGCTCGACATCGACTACGCCGGGCCTTTCTACGACCAGCTCGATGACTCCAGGTAGGTGTAGAGAGGCTTCTGGGCCCTACCCGGGAGTCCAACACCCGTCAAGGCGCAGTAGATATAAAGCTTAAGGCGCCGTAGGTTCATGGCCTCTCCCTCTCACTGAGCATAAGCGCGAGCGAGGTGGAAGTGCGTGTTCGGAAGCGCGGATATCATGTTTTTTAATTTTAATTTTTTGGCCGTTTAAATAAATAAATAAAACCGGCCAAGTGCGAGTCGGACTCGCGCACGAAGGGTTCCGTACCATTATCTATAAAACAGCATAAAAAAACAAGTTTGTTGTATGGGAGGCCCCCTTAAATATTTATTTTATTTTGTTTTTAGTATTTGTTGTTATAGCGGCAACATAAATACATAATTTGTGAAAATTTCAACTGTCTAGCTATCGCGGTTCTTGAGATACAGTCTGGCGACAGACAAAACGGCAAAAAAAACACGTTTGTTGTATGGTAGCCCCCCTTAAATATTTATTTAATTTTGTTTTAATATTTGTTGTTATAGCGGCAACAGAAATACATCATCTGTGAAAATTTCAATTATCGCGGTTCTTCACATACAGCCTGGTGACAGACAGACAGACGGACAGCAAAGTCTTAGTTATAGGGTCCCGTTTTTACCCTTTGGGTACGGAACCCTAAAAAGTAATCACTGAGTTTTCTCAAACATGATATTGCCGATTTTTTGTAGCAATTTCAATATTTTTAGCTTTTGTGCATAATTTATTACGAATATTTTAAGTGTATTTTAGACCTGTGGCAGACCTCGCCGGCGATGGCGGGACGAAATAAACTCCTTTTTAAGGCGACGTAGGTGCAGCGAAGTTAACCGAACAGAGTTTTTCTGTTTATAATAATATGGTTTCAAAAAAATACGAATAGTAATCTTGAGGCTTTTCTGCAGCGAGATCAGTGATTCGAAACATGATTAAGCAATTTACGCTCGATAGAAAAAAATCACAAACATAGGTCTAAAATACACTTAAAATATTCGTAACAAATTATGCACAAAAGCTAGAAATATTAAAATTGCTTCTAAAAATCGGCAATATCATGTTTGAGAGAACTCAGTGATTACTTTTTTATTTATTTAAACGGCAAAAAAAATAAAATTAAAAAACATGATTTCCGAGCACGCACTTCCATCTCGCTCACGCTTATGCTCAGTGGGAGGGAGAGAAGACCATGAACCTACGGCTCCTTATAAAAAATAAATGAAATTCTATTCTATTGTGTGTTGCAGACAGTCGGTCGTGGAGGAGGCGGCGGAAGGCTCGTGCTCGGACGACGCGCGGTTCGACCTCGTCGCCTCTTACGTGCCGCCGGTAATAGTACATTACTTACCTAGGGCGGTAAAACAAAGAATGTCTCAGATCGCAGGCAATTGACGCGCGAGCCGAAGGCAATTGCGATAAATTGACGATCTCTGTAGCCTAGTTGGTAGTGAGCCGGAGGTCCCGGGTTCGAATCCCGGTAAGGGCATTTATTTGTGTGATGACCATGAACATTTATTAGTACCTGAGTCATGGATGTTTTCTATGTATTTAAGTATTTATTTATCTATATAGGTAAGTATGTATATCGTCGTCTAGTACCCATACTACAAGCTTTGCTTAGTTTGGGATTAGATTGTTTTGTGTAAGAGTCTCCCCAAATATTTATTTATTTATTAAAAAATGCGATCTGGGGCTTTCTTTATTACGTGCGTTAATAAAGAAAGCCCCAGATCGCATGTGTTCATATGCGATTGGGGGAACACAATTTTACATCTTCTCGCGTGTGAAGTGAGAATTGCCGCTGCGCCCGTGGGCGGTAAATCTCACTTACCGTCCAGAGTGACGTAAAGTATGTTTAACATTCTACTTCCAGAGTGATTCCTCAAGCGTGCACTCCCTCCAAACGCACCCGACCCTCTACTACGAGTCGGACTCGCGCAGCGCGTCCCCGCACCCGCGGCCGGAACCCGCGCCCGAGCAGCCCGAGCTACCCGAGCCTGAGCCCGACGACGCGAAACCCGAGAGGAGGAAGGAGGATAAACCGGAGATGACGAGAGAGTCGATGTTCTCGAGCGAGCCTAACAGTTTGGAGCTGCCGTGGGTGGAGGAGGAGAAATATGAGGTACCAATCAATCAATCAATCATTTATTTATCAAACATAGGTAGAAAATACAGCTGGAGAAAATTACAATCTAGTATCACTATGTTTTGCCTGTTGGCATACAAATATCAATGTCACATTAAAAACGGGAATCATAATTTAAATAGTAACATGCGAATACAATATAAACAAAAAAAATAGACATCAATAAAAGATTAAATAATTAAATAAGTAGCAATTGTCATTTTGTATAATTTAAATAAATGCATGTCGAATGGCCAGTATATTAATGATTAATAATTAGTAATGTTACATGTCAGAGTCATTTAAAAAGTCTTGCATACTGTAATAGCATTTTCTGATTAATAATTTCGTCAAGTTTTTCTTAAAGAGTACAATGTCTAAAGTTCTTATGCTTATAGGAATTTTATTAAGATTCTGGGGGCCATTCCATTCCGTCAGCGTCATATAGTTAGTTGCAGCCAAGGTAGCCAAATATATCGTAACACGCCCTTATTCTTACAGTAATAACGACGTGTACCGAAATATATGGCTACCTTGGCCGCTACTAACTATATGACGCTGACTGTAGTTTATTTCCTTTTCACACCTGCTATTTGTAAAAGAGTTGTTGGCGTCAAATGAGAGATTTAAATTTTCCTCATAGAAGGTTTGAAAAGCAGTAAGTAAATTAATTTTGTGTTAAGCAGTTACGCTGCTAACGAAATTATAAATTTTTAAACAGGAAAAATTTAAAAATTTAATGCTCCGAGCCGGATTCGAACCGGCGACCAACTGAGCTATCGGAACAATCTGGTCCAACAAATCTTTCAATCAGTTCAGATTTGGTGGCTGAACCGGATTGTTCCGATAGCTCAGTTGGTTAGTAGCGACGGGCCATGAATGCCTATGGTCGCCGGTTCGAATCCGGCTCGGAGCATTAAATTTTTCAATTTTTCCTGTTTAAAAATTTATAATTTCGTTAGCAGCGTAACTGATTAAAAATTTATAAGCAGTATGTGTCACATTCATTCGTGAGTAAACCTCAAATATTTGGACCAATCAACGGTTTTTTGAAGCGAAAACTTCTTTAGCGCGAGCGCTTTCTAAATACGCGACAGATTTTTGTGACGGCAGATGTGAAGGAGGTTACAAACTTTTATATTTTGCTGCTAGCCGATTCGACTTCATTCAAAACTGAACGCTATTCGTAAGAGTATCAAGCCGTTGAACACTTTTTGCAATTGAATTTGTAATTTTGTCCACGCGTCTTTCACCGTTTTGTTATTGAGCAAATTCGAATAGTTCGAATTTGGACGTTATTCCTAAGAGATAAAGCTTTGAAAAATATTTGGCAATGGCAAAAACAAATTGGTACTTATTTTGTTTGCCGCCGCCGACGGGCGAGCGGCCCGTCGCACCCAACGCGCCCGCGGCCCGTCCGCCTAAATAATTGATAATTGTTTATAAATTTGCGTCAAATTCATTTTTAGGGTGACACCGTAAGATGTCCGTGACCTGATCGAAAAACTGTTACAATGTTATTGAGTTTTCACTTCTGCCGGCACTCCCGGAGTGCAACCCGGTCTTTTTTTTGTTGGTCGTCGCCTTGGTTACGGCTCCTGGAAAACTCTTTAAAACTATGATTTTACGAGTATAGGGCTGAAATCCGCTAAGCATGTGTTTTTGCTATGTTGGTAATTTTCTTGTACGCTGTTCTACAATAAACATTATTTTATTCTATTTTATTCTATGGTGGGACTTTTACTTAGATGCCAGGAGTCCAATTCATAATATTAATTTAGATTTATTTATTACACGATAAAAATTACAATATAAATTTGCATAAAGATGCAGATGAGATGAGATTTATATTTTGCTATTGTCGCCTGGCTTGCCGGACGAAATTACAAGAAGGAAAAGTTAAGACCCATTTAACCCTTTTGAAAACAAAACTTGAGTTTCAGACATATGAAGTCTTAAAGGTCGAATATCGCTCGAAATGTTTCGAATAGATCCGCAAGTCCTAAGGAGATGCCTTGATTTTTGTTAACCCCGTGTAAGAGACACGTTTATGTCTTCCGCGTTCGAGAAAACGATATGCAGCGACTTTAATTTTGAAGCAAAGCGAAACTGAAATTCGCTACGAGCGTGATTTGAACCGTTTCGGTTCCGTGCACATAATTTCGGTTCGAACTTTAAAAATTGCTTGTATAGGTATTATATAGACGACCGCTTTAGCCTAGTCGGTAGTGACCCTGCCTACGGAGCAAGAGGTCCTGGGTTCGAATCCCGGTAAGGGCATTTATTTGTGTGATGAGCACGAATGTGTTCCTGAGTTTGATGTTTTCTATGTATTTAAGTATTTTATCTATATAATTATGTTTATCGTCGTCTAGTACAGTCGAGGTCATAAATATGTTTACACTTTTGCACCTTATTACAAGGCAATAAGGTGCAAAAGTGTAAACGTATTTATGACCTCGACCGTACCCACAGTACAAGCTTTGCTTAGTTTGGGACTAGGTCGATTTGTGTAAGATTTATTGATTTACTAGCTTCTGCCCGCGACTCCGTCCGCGTGGAACTCGTTTATATCGTAGCTCCATACAAACTTTCACCCCCCATTTTAGGGAAGTGGGGGGTTAGAAAGAGACAAAAAGTAGCCTATGTCACTCTCCATCCCTTTAACTATTTCCACTTAAAAAATCACGTCAATTCGTCGCTCTGTTTTGCCGTGAAAGACGGACAAACGGGTCCATATTGGCTCATATAAACTTGATGTGTCGATTTTTTCTAGTAATGCCGCTTGGTAATCATAATCATCTTCATAATTTTTTACTTCCTATCTTTTATGTTCCTAAATTACTGTAACTATCATCGGAACTCATAACGAACAGTTTTCATAAAATGTTTCTTCATAATGTCATTGCTAAGAACAGACTTGAACTCATAATTTGGTTTTTCATAACAGTTTCCTTCATAATGGACATATATCATTATTTTGTTAGTCCTAATAACATAAATCATAACTAAGAATATAACTAGTTAATATTTTTTTGCAAACAAGTTTTTCCGCTCTTTTATAAAAAAAATAACCTCGAAGACGGAAGCGGGAGCGAAGCTCCCGCTTCCGTCTTCTAACCTATCCGCGATCCGAGTCGGTTTTGCCACTATAGTCCCTGTTCCCTACTGCCTACTTGAACTTATACACCACTATCTTGGTATTAGTTGATCTCAGAGAAAAGTTTATTAATACAAAATTTAGCGATAACTACTAGTATGTATAGAAATAAATATGATATTGAACTATATTGCTAAAAACCATTATGATATAAAAGTATATAAGGTGCTAACAAATTAAGTACCAATATTTTAAGAGGTGTTACATTACATCAAAACAATTGACTTTAAATAGAAATTAAGAAAACTTTTCATATGATATTTTTGTTTTAATTTCCGGTACAAAATAAATAAATTAAAATTTCGACCAAACATAATCAGCCTGTGCATTCAACTGACGAGATGTTAAAACACTATCTGTCAAGTGAACATCGTCGTTTGTGACAAACGTCAATGATTGATTGTTGACTATCTCATTAACAGGGTGTTTTTACGCAGTAACGTTGTATCCCTAATTATCTCCAAAAAGTGATACACACTTTTAAATGTTTCATACTTAACTCTACTCCTAGAGACTAGTACTATCAGCTCTAAAAGTATTAGTACCTAATTTGTTAGCACCTTATATAAACATAGATAGTAGTAACAGAGATACTTATGTTGAATAACATTATGAATATAGACATTTCGGAGTTTCGATAGTTATTAGCAAAAATAATTATGAATAATGATCATTATGAGATAAAATTGTATGAGAAAAATTTTCGGAAATCCAATAATCGAAGTTGCAATTTTATATGAACTTTGGCGCACCCCGGACAAACAAACACACACATACACTTTCCCATTGATAATATTAGTATGGATTCTTATTCTTCAACAGGAACAAAAAGACTTGGTGGACCTAACCCAGTACCAAGAGGTCCAGCTCCTCAAGCAAGTCGAGAGCCTGATCCCCAAAGTTCGGGACCCCAAGAAGAAGTTCCAACTGCACAGGCTGCGAGCCAAGCTGGCGCTGCGGCGACTCAAGCGACACAAGCGACTGCCCATCTTTGATATAGACAAGTGAGAGAGCTAATCAATAAGTTAGACTACAATAGCACATTACTACTGTGCCTTCGTCATCTTCGAAATTTCACAGTAGTTCGTTCACTTTTAAGGCTATTCGACTGTGGAACTCTCTCCCTCTTGATATAAGACAAGCTAAATCTATCGGTAACTTCAAATCTCTTCTTAAAGAACATTATTTGTCTCTCCCCTAACCCCGATTGTCTTACTATTATTATTATTGGCTGACTGTTTATGTATTATATTTTTATTTGTGTTATTTGTATACACGGTGGAATTTAATCGGTGAACAGGAACCCATTTTTCTAATTCAGTAATCGATGGCGGTCACGTTTATGTAGTACTTAAGTGGAACCAAGTTTTTTTTTATCATAACTAATTTTTAAGTTGAAATTAAATTTTAATTAAAATTTATTGTCACCCTACTAATGGTTTAGTCTGAAAAGTTTAATACCTCTTTTCAAACTATCAGCCATAGAAACTTAAAACATAAATGAGCGATAAGCTGTCAATTTGTCATTGTCAAATTCATAACAAATTGCTTCAAATCGTCTGATCTGTCTAGTTTCCCGCCAAAGCCAGCAAGCACTTGACGTATGTACACTTACGAGTAACTTCCCATCAATAAAAGTAGGGTGTCCATTTATTCAGTCAGTGTACATTTTACCGATGTTAATTAAGTGTGATAATTAGATTGTGAGCTATATTGCACGAGATCTCACGTATTGGTTTCTGTGTAGATTGATAATTAAGATTTTTGGATTCCTGATCACCGATTAAATTCCACCGTGTATATGTATGATTGTGTATGCATGTTTATATATAGAGCTATTTATGTACGTGTATTAATATAATTATTTTGATTTTTGGCTTATTATAATCTCTGCACCACCTACTACATAATCTAGTTTTATCTCTTTCTCCGATACCCGAAGGTTGTCTGGAAGAGATCGCTCTTCAGCGATAAGACCGCCTGTTGTCTACCTCTACCTACATGTATTGTATTGTTTCTCTTTTTAACTGCTTTGTTTGTGTGAGGTGTGCAATAAAGAGTATTTGTATTGTATTGTACTACAGAGGCCGGGAAGTAAGGGGTTGCCGGCCGAGTACACATAGACGGCCAAGCGTAGCGAGGTGTAGTAGGTATAGTGCTTTTCTCAAACATGCAATGAAATAAATTAAATAAACACCAAGAAATCAAACTTTAATTTTCATGGCTGAACGCCGTGATCCTGTGCCACAAATTGTGGAATGGAAATTATAAAAGACCATCTTGCAGGCCTAGGCCTCCAATTTTGTATGAAATGTCATTACGGGTTTGTCGCCTCGCTGCGCCCGAAACGTGACACTAAGTAGCGCTAATTTGCAAGTGAAATAGTTTACTTCTGTTGCTACGGCATTCGTCGATTCGAAATGTCAAAATATTCAAGTTTTCACTTCTGCCGGCACTCCCGGAGTGCAACCCGGTCTTATTATTTTTTTATTTTTTTCATTGCATGTTTGAGACAAGCACTATACATACCTCGGCGTGAAAAGGGGTTGCCAGCCTCATAACTATCCGACCTCGCTACGTTCGGCCGTCTATGTGTACTCGGCCGGCAACCCCTTACTTCCCGGCCCCTGTAGTAATGTACTAGAAGGGCATTGGGTAACCTTGTATGAGAAAAATTGTCGTTTTTATTTTTTGCCCGGCCAAGGATGTTTTTTTAATAATCGTTTAGACCTCTACGCATAGCATATATATATAAAATTAAACGCCTATAAAATATCGGAGCCGATATATTTAAGTTTAAAGTTTTGTTTATAACTTTTCAATATGACCTGTGAAAATATATGTTGCAAATATCCCGGCTGCGATGCCTTTTAGTGTATTACATTTTATAACAAAATATGTTTGTTTTTAGTAGATCTATCATAATCTACAACTTTTACGAATGGCCGCTCATCTAAAAAATGGCAACATTTTTACCAAAACCCCTTTCAAACTAATAACAAATGTTTCAAGCCGGATTCGAACCGGCGACCACGGGCATACATGGCCCGTCGCTACAACCAACTGAGCTACCGGAACAATCTGTCTCGGCCACTAAATCTTTCCATCAGTTCCTACTTATGCGGTCCATGTATGCGTGTGGCCGCCGGTTCGAATCCGGCTCGAAACATTTGTTTTTAGTTTGAAAGGGGTTTGGGTACAAATGTTGCCATTTTTTAGATGAGCGGCCATTTGTAAAAGTGGTAGGCTATCATAGATCTACTCAAACTTTCCTTTTATTTGAAATTTATACATTCGGTTAGCTGCTACTGCTTAATACAAAATTTACTAATACCTACATTAATTTAGATAAGTAAAGCAGCTTAGATAACGAGTCCACTAACATAGACAATACTTATTCAAATACTCACCAATTTAATTCAGGCGTATAATTCACCTACTCAAACTTAGACGTATTCATTCGCAAACTGACAACTAATTCCCGAACATAGACAACAATACCCCCCTTGAAATAAATAAATCACCAACATGGACTACAATTTTGCACACTAGACTAGACTACTAATTCGCCAAGTTAGGGTGGTATTGCACTTGTCTAATGTGCATTGCGTCTCACTCGCTCTTTAAGCAAAATGTGAGATGCAAATACATACTGGACAAAGATCTTGGACAACTGGAACAAACTCTCAAACTTACTACAAATTCACCAACTTTTTGCATTTGTTTCTACAAAGCCAACGTTGCGGATTATAATTTGTGGTATATTTTTAAATAGTTTCTATCAAAAATTGCATTTTTGGTACAAGCTTTTATTGCCGACTGTACTTTTCTGTATACCGTCATCAACTACTCATTGAGACGATTCTAACGAACCCAAACTCAACGGGGTTGCGTCGGTTAAGTACTGAATTCCCATGGCCGCCTTCTGTCTCCATCATCAGATCAGCTCGATGGTACCATAATATTGAATTGTCATCCAAACTATACTTATAGCCAAAATTACAGCTCAATCGGTCACCGGCAAGTGGGTCAAATTTAACTTGCAAGA
Organism: Epinotia ramella; assembly: GCA_947578815.1. Taxonomy (NCBI): domain Eukaryota; kingdom Metazoa; phylum Arthropoda; class Insecta; order Lepidoptera; family Tortricidae; genus Epinotia; species Epinotia ramella. The sequence goes on from OX388203.1 coordinate 2,311,309, forward strand.
TTCGATGACAAACATCGGGACGGGTGAAACTAAATAAAAGCTTGTAATGAAATATCTTGAAACTCACCTTTTCCCGTCTTAGACTATGAATCCGAATATTAAAAAAAAACTTTTTTATTTTGCAGAGCCGTCAAAGTGCTGTCAGGCCAGGTCCCCGAGGAATCGCAGACGGTCACCAGCGTTGAGAGAATGCTGGACAGGTTCCAGAGATCGGTGAGTACACACAGCTAAACATAACAGTAAGCTCGTTTCTGCATACAAACGTAGTTACGGTCTCATTTTAAAACTACGTGTTGGATTGTAACGAAACTTTGAATATACAATGACATGAGGTATATCATGAGGTAGGTCTGTAATTAGTTTATGTAGCTTCAGATATCACAGTAAAAAAAATACAGCGAATTTAAGTTTTTCATACAAAACTTGTTTTTGCTGTATTTCGTTTGTTTTATAAACTGGAACCATATAAACTAATTACAGACATAGATATACCTCATGTCATTGTATATGCAAAGTTTCGTCACAATCCAACACGTAGTTTTAAAATGAGAGCGTAACTACGTTTGTATGGGGAGGTGAAATTCGGCCGAGCTTAAAAGTGAAACTCTCTCTCCGTCTGATTATACCGTCATATACGTTGGGACTGCTACCGTTTCCTTGACTTGTTTTATGTAGATTATCTTTAGTTTTATGAATAAGAGGGTTGATATATTCCTTTTCTTCCAGTACCTACAAGACAACCTCTGCGGCACCATACTAGACGTCAACTACGCAGTCTCAGTTCTGTCCCAAATAGAACCATCTCCGTTCCGCTCCGCGTACTCGAACACTCTGCTGAAACCCTTCATACGCAGAGACGGCCAGAGCAAGCCGCTATGGCTGAGGGTCACAGATGAACTGCTAACTAAAGCCAACAAGTACTGTCTATTTTACTAATATAAACCTTAAATCCTTACCTATGAAATTGGCGTTTTTTTCACAGATATTATTTCGTACGTAATTTATTCATTTCTATTGCAACTTCCAAATTATTTTTTAATTTCAATATTAGACTATGTAACAAAGGTTTTAAACACAAATAATAGGTTTTAAATTTTGATTGTGTGTTTTTAATTAAAGCTTGATAACAACCCTTTTCATGGTTCAAGTGTTTCAATTACGTTTACTATACAATGATGCGAACTATTTTTAAGTAATTAAGATATGTGTAACGTAGCTTAAAAGTTTTCTATATTCCTACCAAAATGTTGTTTGGTTTGAATTTGACATTGCTGAATAATCCGCAAAATTAAATGTATGAAAATCGCAGTTTTCATAAAATTCTCCATACAAACCGTCAATTTCATAGGTAAGGACCTAATAATATAACTTCTTTTACTAATAAGAGAATCCGAGGACAGAATAGGAAAAAGTGGCCGCCATATTCAACTTTATTGTATGTTCATTTATTTTATTTTATTTTTAATTAGGCTAACAAAACAAGTTAAAGTCTATAGAATAATACAAATTATGCAATATGTTCGGATCTGGACTATAACTCAAAATATGTGTGCGCAGAAATAATATTTTTTCATAAAATACATTTTTAGATGTTAGCCGTACAATTTTAGACGGTGGGTGTTGAACTATTTAATTATCAAATAAATGATGACGGTGAAACAATGGGATTGATATAATTATTGGGTGAGATTATTGAGCGAGTTTATGCTCTGATTGCGTTAAAAATTGATATCTGTTGAGATTTGTAGAAGTTATAAATATCTAATAGATGGCGTTACTAGTAGCAATATTTAAATAGCACATACGATACGCCACACGTCGCCGACGGAACATTAAAGAAATTATGTACATATCAAAATTAGTTCATTAATTAGCCGCTAGATGCTTGCTTAGCTTAGTAGAAACACGCTAACGAGATTTTTCCTGAAATCATGGGGTCAAGTCGCCTTCAAGCTCAAATCAGTACCCAAAAACCTGTGAATACAACCGGGTATAATAAAGTGAAATACAGTGAAGTGCAATAGTGATTAAAGTTTTACTGAAGTGTTGTCGTGGTGAACGGAAGTACAGTCAGGTACGAACAATATCGGAGGGCCCGAGAGGTGTCTATACTGATCCGAGGTCAGCATTGGAAAAAGTAGCATAAACAAAACAGTTCAAAATGGCGATCTATGACACTAACTATGCGGTCACAGTTAACTAAAGCCAACAGGTATTTACTGCGAAATTACGAAGAATGGGCCTCATTATTAATGGAGTAAGAGCGTTGATAGGTGACAAGTTAAGGTTGTAGGAAAAACAACGTTGTTCGTTAAATAAAAGTAAAAAAAGCGGCCAAGTGCGTGTCGGACTACGCACAACGAGGGTTCCGTGCCTATTAAAAAGGTCGTATCGTTACTGAAATCTCATGGCACTTACGTGCTTTTCTTTAAGGAAGGCAGTTTTTTAGAAATATCTCAAAAATCTTTGAACCGATCTTGTTCAAAACAATTTTCGCTGAAAGAATTTAATAAGCCCTATGAGCATGATTTTATTCATATTTTTAAAATACACGGTTCAAAAATTAGAGGCGGGGGGGACACAATTTTAGTGATTTTCGAGGCGATTATCTCCGACTCTATTCACTTAATCATAAAAATTGCTGAGAAATCTTATATTTATTTTGACAGGCCAATCGATTGATGTGCCACATGTGGGCTTGCAATGAAAAAAAAAATTTATGACTTTCTGTTTTATGTATGGAGTGCACCCCTAAAAAAATTTTTTTTTAGTAATTGAATTACAAAACTATGTAGCGGTTAACAAAATACACCTATCCTCAAAATGTTATTCAAATACACCTTATAGTTTTCGAGTAAAATGCCTGTGACATACGGACGGACAGACAGACAGACAGACATGACGAATCTATAAGGGTTCCGTTTTTTGCCGTTTGGCTACGGAACCCTAAAAATGTAACAAATGTATGTCACCGTAAAATTGTGAAAATACCTAACATTTTATTATGTGGCGCGCAAAACCCGTCAGTTTACAATATAATAAATAATAAATAAATAAATAAATATTAGGGGACAATCTTACACAAATCGAGCTAGTCCCATAGTAAGCTCAATAAGGCTTGTGTTATGGGTACTAGACGACGACATATTTAATAGATAGAAATACTTAAATACATAGAAAACATCCATGACTCAGACACAAATATTCATGCTCATCACACAAATATTTGCCCTTACCGGGATTCGAACCCAGGACCTTCAGCTTCGTAGGCAGCGTCACTACCCACTAGACTAACCGGTCGTCGAATATAGATTATAAAATTTATAAATTAACGTTTCGTGCAATTTTACGGTTATGTTATCCCGAAATTTTGAATTAGTACAACACTCATGGTCAACCCACAAGATTTAATTCGCGTCCAAATGATTAATGTTTTTTTTTTTTGCAGGAAACAAGTAGAATACAAGCCCCCGCCGCACGCGACCATAGACTACTCGTACGTGCGTCCGCACCACATCGCAGCCGTCAACAATCTGTGCGCGCAGTTCTTCTGGCCCGGCGTCGACTGTGAGTGACGTCACTAACTGACTAACAACGCAACTATAACTACCCCGGTCACACTGTATGTATAATACAAAAAGAGCGAAGACTACAAGCTATACACGACCATAGACTACTCGTACGCGCCGTTCTTCTGGCCTGACGTCGATTGTGAGTGACGTCACACCCGGACTGACGATGACGTAGGCAATGCAACTAATCAGTCCCAAGTGGAACTGTTGCGTCAATGGAAGTCAGGCAGTCCTGGTATAAAAAGTACGTGTTTCCTTCTTTATTCGCATTTTTAAGACGAGTATTGAAGCCGTATTGCACCTTAGTCGCGAGAAGATGTGGCGCAGCTACCAACAATTGGTGTTTATCATTGTCTAATTGTATCCGTTTAGTAAAACATATCTCAAAGTCGTGGAAGTTAACCTTTTCCGAAAGAGACATTGTCACGCCAACATAATTGTTACAACAAATATAAACCTTATTTGAAAGACCGAAGGTTGGTTTGACAGCGGACGCCATAACACTTACGTTCTTGGCGCTGCGGGCACAACTACACACGACACCTTTAGGTGTACTGGCACTCCAAAGGGTTTAAAATTCCTGAGTCCTATGTAACATTGTTTTTTTGCTTTCAGTGACAGAATCGCTAGAATACCCAGAATTCAGCTGCGTAGTGACATACAAGCGCCTAGTGATCGGCTGCGCCTTCTTAGTTCCGGCCGACGTCGCCTACATCTCCTTCATACTAGTCCGCCCCGAGTGGCGGCGAGCCGGGATAGCTACCTTCATGCTGTACCATCTGCTGCAGGTACGAGTATATTGGTGGCTTAGACGATGGCAGGTAAAGAGGACACTCAAGTCACAGCTCAGTTTTCTATATATATAGTATACTAGCTTCTGCCCGCGACTCCGTCCACGTGGAAATCGTTTATATCGCAGCTCCATACAAACTTCAACCCCCATTTCATCCCCTTAGGGGGTGATTTCCAGGATGAAAACTATCCTATGTCCTTCCCCGGGATTCAAACTATCTCCATACCAAATTTCATCGCAATCGGTTCAGCGGTTTAAGCGTGAAGAGGTAACAGACAGACAGACAGACAGACAGACACACTTTCGCATTTATAATATTAGTATGGATGAAAAAAGCATCGATAATTGAGTTTACCGATACAGGAACTCCCTACCTGTCATAAAATTATGCCCTCTGGAATCCTAGGTCTGTCGATGACTCAGTCGGCTGCGCTGCAATAAGGTTTTTAAGTATTAGTCAAATCAGCATCTTTTTATGAAACGTCAAAAACGTTCTCTTTGTATCTTAGAGTATCAATGAAGCGACCGAGTGAGATGGTAGTATACAGATCTCAATAAGTGTAACAGAAAGGGATATATCATTCGTTGTCTTGGTCATAGTTCCATATTTTTTTATTCGCCGCAACCGGCGAACGAAAAAACCATAGAAGTCTAAGTCTCCGCAAAATGGCCCCACAGAATGGGTGCCATTACCATTATGCGGGGTTGGGGGCGGGGTGGCTAAACGATGCCAGGCAGCCGTTTAGTTCGAACATGCGCTTACCGGGTTTTAGGGACGTGTTTGGGTAGAAATTTGTAAGGAGCTCGCATTTTATGGTTTTTTCGTTCGCCGGCCGCCACTGAATTAGTAGGTATGAGGTTGAATTTTTATTTGAAAATTTAAAATTGGAATAATAGTTTGAAACTTGATGTTTCGAAGCACTTTCGTAAGATTCGTAAGAATAATTTATTTTTAATTTCGTCACACACCTTTATACCCGGGCCACACTAACGAGAAATGCCATTAATTATTAATTATCGTGTTATCAGTACGGCCACACTACGATTATCGCGATAATAGGCATGATGCCTCATGTTCAAATTATATGCTTAAGGGATAGTAAACCATCAAATTATCGTAATAAAGTATAAATTATAAAATATAATTAAAATCATAAAAAGATATGAAAGTTTAGAAAAAATATGCATTTTTTTAATTGGGTCAGAGTAAATTAAAAGCTACTAATAGAATCCTTACGCTTTTCTAGAAACAAAATTGTAGACAACTTTGTACTTAAACGCAGTATTTCGCGACTGAAACCACAATTTACCTGATTTTTCATACTACGATTAGTACAAATGTACAAATGTGACGTCATACTTGTATAGACACACAGTATGAAGCGTTTTGCGCTGCCGCCAGCGAGGTCAATCTTTGTCTCAAATTTTTAGGTATTTATATTCTTTCATTGTATTTGCTCCCATACAAACATCTGTTCCTCTCCAAAAACTGGTTCGAATGACGTCACAAAAAAATCTTAGTCATCATCCTTATTAGTGGCATTCCTCGTTAGTGTGGCCCCAGCATTAGTGACGTCTTAGTTTTCTACACTCCAATTTACTTCGAGTGGTTTGTTTCAGACATGCACAGGCAAGGACGTCACGCTGCACGTCTCTCCGACGAACCCCGCCATATTCCTCTATCAGAAGTTCGGATTTAAGGTGAAAATAAGTTTCTGACAAATCATTTTTGATAAAAGCTTTTAATGCTTGACTACTTTTTGGTATACCGGCATCAACTACTCATTGAGATGATTCTAACGAGCCCAAACTCAACGGGGTTACGTCGGTTAAGTACTGAATTCCGATGGCCACCTTCTGTCTCCATCATCAGATCAGGTCGATGGTACAATAATATTGAATTGTCATCCAAACTAAACGTGTATACAAAATTTCAGCTCAATCGGTTGAAGATATCTACTTCAAAATTGAGTTCAAAGATTCCACCCGAACAAATTACATACATACATTGCAAGTTAAATAAAAGCTTTTAATTAAGTGCTTTTATTTTTGAAGTGAAAACTTCTTTAGCGGAGCTGTGCACTTTTTGTGATGGGGAATCTCTTCTCTACATATAATAAAAGTGAAAGTTCGTTGAGGTTGTCAGTGAGACATAATAAGTAGAGCTTGAAGGAAATTGTATTTATGCAACATACATTAAAAACTTCAATAGCGCGATGCAGAACTTCACCAATTTCCACGCATTTAGAAGGTCATTCTCCAGATTTTTGTCAGCGTCTGAACTCCAACAAACCATATTAAACGTATAAAAAAGTTTGATTGAGTTACGGTGACCCACAGGCCAAATTTGAGAATATTTGGATAAAGTCGTCTTTACTTTACGCAACAGCGCGCCATCTATCTGTTTATTAATACGACAGCCCAACGAAAAGGATGTTTGTCTGTTTTTGTCCGGGTATCATGGGAAAACTATCAAATGGATTAATATGCAACTTTCACTAAAACATTTAATGGATCTTCGGCCACGCAATAGGCTATAAAAATTATAAAGATAAGGGTGCAAAAGGGTTAAAAAATGGGGTTGAAGTTTGTATGAGAATCCCTTGAATCTATGAGCTAAAGACTTGAAAATTGGCAAGCATATACTTGACTAGAAATTAAAAAGAACCCTATTCAAACTTTCAGCAAAATATAGATAAAACGTGAAAAAACACGGGATGTAAAATTGTTTATATATATTTGTAAAATGTGCAGTATAGGGGTTTACGGGACCGAGAGACCGATCTAGCTTCGTCTTATTTTCGAGAAAATTAGTTTTTTCCGTATTCTCTCGCAAAAGGCAGGGTTACTCTTCGATGACGACCAATGGTTACCCAATGGTTGGTTTGTTGATGGCTGCGAGTTGGAACCCCAGCCTTATCGCTGTTTTTGTTTTTTTTTCTACAAGTTTATTTCGTTTTTTTTTTGGCAAACGATCAGTTATTGGTTTTTTGTTTAATTTTGAATAGAAATCAATTTTTCGTAGTATTACAGCCGAGAAAAACTCGGTCCCCGGAAAAAAAAAACTTAAGCATTAGTAACAATATCGACGGTTGTGGATTTTAATGCATTCATGCAGTCTTTTAGCGTTTTTAATTTATGCCGAGTTTCTCCAACATGACCCCAACCTAGGCCAAACTTAATTAAAATACGAACTGATAAAATGTTCTGTTTGCGAAGTTAGGGAAATATTGTATGGCATTATACTTAGAAACATTTACAGTTTTACTTTCGTTTGCCTTTCATAATTTTAGAATCAAATAAAACTCATTTAATACAGTTTGGTATGTTATTTTTATAATTGGACTAAACTTAAGCTCGGTAGATGGCGCCAATCGACAACTAACATCAACGACCTCTATCAAACTGAAATTATATCAAAATCATGCTCGCTAGATGGTGCTATCATCAAGCATTAATAATGTTTCTTTTTCATTGAATTTGCGACTCATAATCATTAATATATTATTGTTAATATCCGTTGTAACAAAGATCTGAAATTGCGTTAGTTTTAAGACTTTTAACACGTTCAAAGGCACCCGGCGCGCTTCTTCGCTGCGAAAGTCCGACTCCATCTCGGCCAGTTTTATCCCTTATTTAATAATAGCTTCCGCCCGCGACTTCGTTTGCGTGGACACGGGATAAAGCTATCTTATGTTTTAATCCAGGCTATACACTATCTTCGTGTCAAATTTCATCTAAATCGGTTGAGCCGTTTAAGCGTCATTGAGTAAAAAACATCCAAATATCTAAACATCTAAACATCCAAACATCCAACCATCCAAACTTTCGCATTTATAATATTAATAGTAGGATTATCCTTGACTTTATTCTTATTTTATCAATTAAATTAACACTTTGTTGGTAAACTTCAGCACAGTTCTATCACCGTAGCGAAAATCGTGAATAAACCTAATTCATAAACTATTTAATCGTATGGCATACATTATTTTTGGCCTTTAAAGTTTATCCCTCTTTAGTACCACCCAGGGGACCCGTGCAGGGTTGTTGTGGTAGGTAGCTCCTCCGGACGCGAGTAACAGTTGTCCCCCCTTTGTCAAGGGAGTGGGTAACTCGACTGTTAGGAGTTCTTAAGCCGCCCGAAGGCCTCTAACTCGGCTTAACGACTACTGTCATAGACAGCAGCCGGGATCAACTGCTTAGCGTGCCTTCCAAAGCACGGAAGCGCTCATTTATATTAACCACTCACTCAAACATCAGGCGGTCACCCATCCAAAGACTGACCGCTGCCATCTTTGCTTAACCTGCGTTATCGTTTCCGACTCGCAGGCGCCGCTAGGCTTTGATGCTAAAGTTTGGACCTCAATCACGCAAAAACGGATTAAAATGAATTTTGGTATACATATAGTGTTTATTCCGGGAATCATCGTCTAAGGGGGCGAAATAGGGGGCGCAAGTTTGTATTTAAGAAGCTACGATATAAAAGAGTTCCACGCGGACGAAGTCGCGGGCAGAAGCTAGTAAATATTAAACTCGCGACAGGTCACGTGACCGACAGATTCGATAGATTGAAAATTCGTAAGACGGACACGTGACCTGATCGAAAAACTTTTACAATGTCATTGAGTTTTCACTTCTGCTGGCACTCCCGGAGTGCAACCCGTTGTTTTTTTTTTTTTTTCAAATCAGCTAAGTATTGTTCATCATTATGTCAGCCGAAAGACATCCACTGCTAGATATAACTAACCTCCCCTAAAGAGTGCCACAATGACTGGTTCTACCACCCGCATCCAGCGGACTCCTGCGACGTTCACAAGGTCATCAGTCCACCGTGTGGGGCCCACGCGGCTTCCGGTACGTGGTCGCCACTCGAGAACGTTTCCGCCCCAACGGCCATCTGTTCTACGTGCAATGTGCCCTTTCCACTGCTACTTAAGTTTAGCGATTCGGAGGACTATAGCGGTTACCTTAGTTCTGCTGTGGATAGTAGATATTATTATTGTTATTACGAGGAAACACTAGGGGCGAGATAATTGAGAAATAGGTATTTGTAAAATCTATTGCTGTCGCGCCAACCTCAAGCCTCCCCCCGCAGAGCGCGATAGAGACAACTGCAGCTTGGACCGAAAATACCTATTAAAAGTACATAAAATCAACGTTTCGTAGTCCCCTGCCCCCCTAGCACACTAGGTTTTATGTCGGACATAAAGCATTCGTCCCATTCTGGCCAATATGCGAGTGCAAGAGGGACAAATGCTTTATGTCGGACATAAAACCTAGTGTGCTAGGGGGGCTGGTTTCTTCTCCAAAACTTGACCTATTTAACTTTTTTTTTTATTAAAAATAGAAGAAAGGCTTTGGCCGAGTTCCTGTTTTCCTTTTTTTTATATAATCTAGTCAAAATTGTTTTCTGGATGTTTGAACACAGCGGAAAATCTGGCATTTTTCTTAGGTTTTCGAAGGTTAATAATCTCTTTAAAGAATAAATTTATGAAAAAAAGTAAAACAGGAACATGTCAATAGTAGCCAAAGATTTATGGAAATAAAAATATTCTCTACTGCCATTATCCAGGGAGAAATCAGGGGACTACGTTTGTATGGAAAAACGGCCCTTGTGTTTCCTCTTAACAGTTCATTTGACAATGTCCACCGGGCTGGACACCATCATTGACCGTCTTCGTTTCTTTTTTCTGAGTCATTCCGACTATTCACTGCCAAAGCTTGTACAGTCAGCATCATATAGTTAGTAGCAGCGAAAGTAGCCAAATATATCGGAACACGGCTTTATTACTATAGGAGTAAGGAAGTGTTACGATATATTTGGCTACTTTGGCTGCTACTAACTATGTGATGCTGACTGTACCACCTTGTACTATGGACCTTCGCTCGCAAACACACACATATACACCTTTCAAAAATAGTATCTTCTGTTTGTATGAGTTTGAGTATAAGACAGCTAATTATTACTAGGGACATTGGGAAGGTAAATGAAAGAATATATATTCACAACGGTTTATAAATAAAGCCTTCAGTAATAAGATAATCATATATCTTTCTAGTTTTGTTCACATCTATCTTCACTATCCGTCTAGCGTCAAGCAATCTTAAATAACCTAATGTATTGTTCTCCCTAATTAGTTGTTCCTTAATTTCAGAATAGTTCTCCGGAAGTAACCTTAAGTTAGAGCACAATGTTTTTTCCGAGTCCGACAATAAATGGAATCCTGGTAAATCTTCGATCTCCAAAGGTGTCATCTGACGTTTATACTTCTTGATCTGCAAGTCTTTTGTGAAACAGACTTTACTGCTGAGTTTCACCGGCGATTGGCTTTCGAACCTTCTCATCATAATCATTGTGTTGTATTTCTGTTCTTTCATAACCAAGTCATGCTCCTTCTTCAACTCTTTATACAACTTTGCGCAGTACAGTGTCCTAATTCCGTTCTTCCTGTATTCTATTAGCTTGGATATGCGTTGCAGCAGTTCTGCCTCTGCACTCAGCGACTCCATGAACGCATCAAACTGCATTCCCGTCATGAACTGCATAAAAGCCAGGAGCCGTTCGGATTTCTGCCGCGTCAGAATTCTGTCAAACTTCTGTATCCAAGATATCAATTTATTTGGCATAATCAAACCATGATTCTGTATTATTTGGTACCGCCTCTGCCTTTCTCTTAATCTAGTGTTTAAAGCACTTACTAATGATACTTTTAAAGCATCCATACAATCATCATTCTCATCATCAGAATATGAATCTTCAATGTTGAATATGCATTCTGCATTATGGTCATAGCTAAGCTCGAATTCGGAACGGTATGCATTGTAGCCAGCTAAATGTTGGTCACCCTGGTTATTCCTCGGTGGGTTGATGCTCACATCCATACTGTATAAATATGGAGTCACAATCTTAGGAAACAGCGATTGTTGCGTCTCTGGTAAGAGTTTAAGCTCTTTGTACTGCACATTCTCAATGTAATACTTCTTGTAATGCTCCTGGCATTCCAATTTCGACCTACTGTGCACCATTTTAGATATCTCCTCCCAATTGCCGTGCCCATAAGTCGATAAGGCTGATAACAGCTTGCATTCCTCCTTAGACGACCAGTTGCAGTTGTCGAATAGCGGAAAGTCGTTTTTTCTCACCGCGTATTTGTGATTATTTTTGTGAGCACCGACCTCTTGTCCGGAGGCAAAACAACTGGTGCATAAGCTAGCATCACACTCACAGCATTCTATATAAGGTTCCGTGGCGTTTTCCGCGCACACAACGCATTTAGTCAGCAATATATCATTCGACATTTTTGTTCACAGGTAGAAGAGCTTATTCAAGATTTCTACGAGAAATACTTCGACATCGATTATAAAGGTTGCCGGCACGCCCTGTTCTTAAGACTTAGTAGATAAATAAATGTAATTAAGAGACTGCTACGTGGTATTTATTGGTTTCCCAAGAAAAACAACACACCCGATCACATAAACACAAGCTATTTTTACACTATTGATTGACAGCACGACAGCTGTCTACAAAGTGACATATATTTTCCTGTGTTGCTATTGTTAAAAAATTCGCAATCCAGAATTAAAGTATCGGTAAATTTTAGGAATATACATAAAACTGGTGAAGGTTAGATACTCAAATTAAATACATAAACATATATTTTTATCATTAAACAGCTATCCATCATGTTTTTTATCTTACGGCATTTTATACTCCATATGACAAAATTTTTACGTAACGCCGTAAGAGGGCGTTAGTATGGATGTTATATTATAGTAGTACATTGTTGTAAAGGCTAGAAAGTAGGCAATAGATGGACGAGTGGGTTCGAGGTCCGAGCCGAAGGTGAGGTGAGCATATAAGTTTCAGCTTGATACCTCCACGCGTTCCTGAGAAAAAAATTAAGTCGCATATTTTGAAACTGAGTACTCGCAAGAAACTCAAAACCTAAATGGTACTTCCTGTGATCTCAGAAACTTGAAATAAATATTTTTTGAAATTTTAAACTTATACCTTTTTCCTCGTAAACGTGTGGAGTTATTAAATTGAAATTCATATCAAATACTCAGGGCTAAAGGACCTTTCAGATGTAGCAAAACCAAACTTTTATGTCAACGCAATCAAAAGAAATAGCAATTTAAGTCGCATATTATTAATTTAAACTGAGTACTCGCAAGAAACTCAAAACCTAAAGGGTACTTCCCGTTAACACAGAAACTTGAAACTTGGCACGAAGAAACTTCATATAGCACAGACAAAGGAAAAATTACGAAAAGTAGACATTTTTAGTAAAATCATACAAAACGTATTTTTTTTAATTTGAAACTTACTACCTTTTTCCTCGTAGAGGTATTAAATTGAAATTCATATCAAATACTCAGGTCTATAATACCTTTCAGCTGTAGCAAAACGAAACTTATGTCCACGCTATCATAAGAAATAGCAATATAAGTAACATAATTTAAAACTGAGTAGGTAATATGGCTATGGGTCGTATGACTTCTAGATGTTACAGTATTGCTACTTTTCATTTTGAGGCAGATGGAGCGATAAAACATACTACAACTTTTGCTTGCTATAGGTTTGTACGGAACCCTCGGTGCGCGAGTCCGACTCGCACTTGGCCGGTTTTTTTATTTGAGCAAATCTCTTTCTAGTTTTGTAAGTCCATAAGTCAGTCGATCTTTTCTTCAACCTCATTATCTCACAGTACTTTTTCTATTTCAAATTGGACTGTTTTAAATTACACTATATTATTGATCAAACAAGATTCAACAGAAAATTTTAATTGTGATTGGATGCCTGCTGAACGCAAACAACAGTGATTGGTTGAAATGTTCTGAAGAGGTCACGCTTTGTTTTGAGCACACCAAGAACATTCTCACATGCTACTCGAACTCGTGGACCATTTAGCATTTGAACTGCTAAATTTATATGTATCTCTTTTTAACACAATTGTAAACTGTATGCGCGTGAATGTTTTATCTCTTTTTCACGGCGAATGAAGGCCCCAGAACGTTCTAGACGTTTTAATGTATATAACTTGGCGCGACGGCGGCGCTACGTTTCATTCATTTGTGAATTTGAACGTGTGAACAGTGAGTTTGTGTAGTGTGGTGAGAATAAGTGAATATTTTACATAATTTCGTTGAACACTGCTATTGGATTTTGTTATTAAACCGAAGAATATAGGTAAGCGTCTCGGATTCTCATGTTTCATTTATTATACTGGAAATATTATTGAATTTATCGCGTGCCAAAAAAAACTTCTAGCAATAATTTACATTCGCGAATCATCGGTGTACGTACCCAAAAAAGGTGTCAGTCGTGCGGAGACTAACAGGAACCGTTTTGTTGCAGGTGTAAGCTATCAGAAATGGGAAAAGATTACTACAAAATACTTGGACTGTCGAAGGGAGCCAGTGATGACGAGATAAAGAAAGCGTACCGCAAGCTGGCGCTGAAGTACCACCCGGACAAGAACAAGAACGCTGGCGCCGAGGAGAGGTTCAAGGAGGTTGCGGAGGCCTACGAAGTGCTCTCAGATAAGAAGAAGAGAGAAATCTACGATGCTCATGGCGAGGAGGGTCTGAAGGGCGGAATGGGGGCACAGAACGGGCCAGGCGGCGGCCAGTCGTTCTCGTACACGTTCCACGGCGACCCGAAGGCCACGTTCGCGCAGTTCTTCGGCTCGGCGACCCCGTTCCAGGCGTTCTTCGACCTGAACAACGGCGGCGGCGGCAACTTCTTCGAGCGCGATATGATGGATGTGGACATGGACCCGTTCGCCAACCTCGGCATGGGCCGCGCACCCGGGGGCCCCGGCGCCGGCGCCTTCCGCAGCCATAGCTTCAACTTCCACGGCTCGCCCAGCAGGAAAGAGAAAACTCAAGACCCACCTATTGAGCACGATCTGTACGTCTCCCTCGAAGATATCGCTCGTGGTTGTGTGAAGAAGATGAAGATCTCCCGCCGCGTCATCCAGCCAGATGGCACATCAAAGAAGGAGGACAAAGTGTTAACCATCCACGTTAAACCTGGCTGGAAAGCGGGCACCAAGATAACCTTCCAGAAGGAGGGAGATCAGGGCAGGAATAAGATTCCCGCTGACATTGTGTTCATCATCCGAGACAAGCCCAATCCTTTGTTCAAGCGAGAAGGCAGCGACATCAGACATACAGCCAAGATTTCTCTCAAACAGGTCAGTATACTATTTTGTTGTCTATGACATTGTATTGCCTTTTGAATCTGGCATGTGTTAATTCAGTGAGTCATAACTCATAACATTAATATACAAACATTCTGATCTTAAGTCATCACATTATAAAAAGTTAAATAGGCACAGTTTTATTCAGAAAATCTTCAGACACATAATTTTCCATATAATGTATAATGATACTTTCTCCACTCAAAGATATTATAGATAGACTCTCATATCCCTACCCTTGTTTAGGTTACTTTTCCATATATATCTAACCTTCTTTTTCTTTTGTTACAGGCTCTATGCGGCACCATCATTGAAGTTCCAACCATGGCTGGAGAGAAGCTAACAGTCAACTTACAAGGTGAAGTAGTTAAGCCGCACACAGTGAAGAGGTTCCCGACCTATGGCCTACCATTCCCCAAGGAGCCAACACGGAAAGGCGACCTGCTGGTTGCATTTGACATCAAGTTCCCAGATCGGCTAAGTCAAGGTGTGAAGGAGATTCTAGCGGACACTCTCCCTAACTGAATTGATTGTGGTTTCTCATTGGTTTCAACTTTAGTGTAACTTGTGGACAGACTATGAGGCAGTGTGCCTTAGCAAGTGTTTGCCTTGACGGTGAAGTGCTAACTTGAAGTCCACTTGTGTATGCTCAAAACACCATGGGACGCTCCTGTGATGCTACTCACTAGGGTGCTCTTCGACCAGCTTTCTGGTCACGTCAGTTTTCATTAGTGTGTTTGGCTCTTTGTCCGTTTTAGTACAAAGGTACAATGACTGATTTAATTTAATATGTGTGTATTTAATTTTATAGGCTGTAAATATTTTGTATTGTGTAAATATCTGACAGTAATTGTAAGTTGTAGGTTAGCTTGGTTTAGCCATGGTACGCATACATATTGTATCATTTGAGTTTCCTCATAATTTATTTAAATCGACTTGTTTTGGATGAATGGACAAATACGTACCACTTAAAATTGCTGTTAATAAATTGACTAATAAATGAAAAGATAAAACTTACGATCATGTATTAATTTCCTAAACAACAGCCAAAAAAAGAGCTCTAGCAGAGGCGGCTTTACCTATAGTGCAGGGGGTGCGTTGCACCCGGGCGCTCGGTCCTAGGGGGCGCCGAGCGCCACTCACAGGGCGCCACTCGCCTCGACTCGCGCGCTAGGGGGGGTGCTAGAGGGTGCTACGGTAATGATTGCACCCGGGCGCGGCATGGTCTAGAGACGCCTCTGACTGAGCTCTAGTTAGCTAAACGTGATAAAAGAATGGTTTCCTAACTTTAAACCTTAGTTTGAACTCCTTATCTTACTGTTTATAATTCTGTAATACAAAAGATGTTGGGCGCTCTCTGCTAAACTGGTCAAACAGTTCGTAAGAGATTTAACTAAATTCTATCCTCGCAAAAGTTGTTTTGAAAATAGATTCTCTATTTTGATTACATTCTGCTGCCAACATAACAAATGTAATGGCGCGATCCGGAAATAACGTTGGATTTGACTTCAGTGTATAAAGTTAGGCAGATTTGCTCTTGAGTGACGTACAACTATAATAAACGCACGTAATAACAGCTGTAGCACTTCTTGGTCCCGCATGCGTAAATAAAAACTTATTAGCACGACCCGAATAGGAAGACATTGGTCTGAAGATAGGCCATTGTATTTTATTCTCTATAGAAGTGTAAGGGAGACAGTTGTATATTTACATACGTGGCTAGAGATTGTTCTTGTGCATCCGACAGAGAAAATAAACGAAATATGAATGTTGATATGATAATATTATAACATAACGTATCATGTATGATGCTCTTCGATCTATTGGCTCAACATAAGAACGAAGTGTAAACCGCAAGCCGAAACTGAAACGCGCGCATTCTGACGGGGCGCTGACGTCACGTGACAAAAATACGCACGCTCGCCGCCCCCGCAAGGCCTACTGGAGAAATGAATGCAGCCATAATGCCTATCTATAACTTAATTAAAATAAAAACTGAGCTGACAAGGTTGAACAGCTTACATGAAATGCTCTTATCTCAATGTTGAGAGTTAAGAAGAGATCATGTAGTAATATATCTACTTCCGGCATTGAGCATAGATGGATGACTAGGGTTTAAAAAACAAAAGCGAAATATTCAAATGTTAAAGTAAGTAGTGATGTCTAATTTCGCGTTGTATTGGCGCCGTTAGGTTATTTATAGACGCGTGCTACGTTATAATTTACTTCATTAGCGCTTGTTAATTAGTTTGATGGCGGGCAACGCCTGCAAAATCCGTGGGTCAAGGTCATTGATATCGGAATTATATACATGCATCCAAAGATAATAACAACATATAACATCGATTATTTTGTTGCAACCCACAGAGTACTAAGAAGATAGATGCAAGCGAAAGAGAATATACCTATAACATCGATTATTTCGATGCAAGATGCAAGCCACAGAGTAAGTACTAAAGATTGCAAGCGAGTTTGTCGCATAGACAATTGAGTTTGTTTGGTTTAGGTATTTTAATGGAAAGCTAGACGATAGGTATTTCCTGTAACCCACATGACGTATTAACATTGATAATGCTCTCATAATTTTCCGGTAAACGGACGATTCCTAACGAGAATCGTGAGTCAGATCATCAGACTTATTAGATAGGTAGGTATGTCGCAGAAAAGTATCGGAAAGTTCGGAAACTCCTGTTATCGACTGCATTCTAATTGGTTTTTCCCTACCAATCATATTTCGAGGAAATAAAATAAGTACCTACCTACTTACCTTATAAGTTGTACAGTTTTCAGATTTTTATAGGAAATTAAACATTCTTTTTAGGTTGATTTGATTATTTATTATTTACTTACATGATAAATTGAATATGACACAAATTACTTTTTGGTCGCCCTTAAAAACGCCTATCATGAGATTCATGAGACGGCCCGACATACTCTCGATTAGAACACTTAGAAAAAGACGTACCTAAATATAAGGTGCTAACAAATTAGGTACTAATACTTTTAGAGCTGATAGTACTAGTCTCTAGGAGTAGAGTTAAGTATGAAACATTTAAAAGTGTGTATCACTTTTTGGAGATAATTAGGGATACAACGTTACTGCGTAAAAACACCCTGTTAATGAGATAGTCAACAATCAATCATTGACGTTTGTCACAAACGACGATGTTCACTTGACAGATAGTGTTTTAACATCTTGTCAGTTGAATGCACAGGCTGATTATGTTTGGTCGAAATTTTAATTTATTTATTTTGTACCGGAAATTAAAACAAAAATATCATATGAAAGTTTTCTTAATTTCTATTTAAAGTCAATTGTTTTGATGTAATGTAACACCTCTTAAAATATTGGTACTTAATTTGTTAGCACCTTATATAGTGCTAGAAAAATCGAGAGTAATAAAATTTGGATTTTGTAAATCGTTTTAATTCGACATAGGTACCTATACCTACTAGTACAAAGCTATGTAATCATAAGAGTATATACATGTTAGTAAGCATTATTGTCAGTATCAGTCTTTATCTCACACTATCTATTCTGTTTATGTGAGAATCTGATGACGATCGTCATGCATGAATTATCAATGTCACTGGTAAATGACAAACAGTAATTGCATAGCAAACGACCTGTGATGGCTGTGATGTAAGAGAAATATCTAGATAGACCTATCTATACAGTACTAGGCTAGGCGTTACGACGGTCGTATCGTACACCGCACCGTTGCAAGCTCAGAACATATAACTTAGGAGAAGTGCCGTACTGCTTCATTTCAACCAAAACCGATGTCCCCAGTTTTCTCCCACCGCAGCGCCCACACACACATTGAACCGTGTTAAAACAAAGACTCGGGCGTTGCCAGTGAGTCCACGGCAACATGCAAACAAGGGCTGTGATTGGCTTAAACGCACTATACTAGGGGGGCGACCAACGTTAAAATGATGTTTTATCGACATCCATATTTAAATTATTATGTTAATATATTGATGGGTAACAAAATGGTAAGTTTATTTGGTGGTTTAAATACCACGGGTTGTTAACTTACCATAGATCGCAAAGGTAAAAAATATCGACGAATACCTACCTACAGAGTAACATTAAACGGCTTTTTATAAGTTCGTGTTCACATACATTTAAAACTCTGGTCGCATCGATATTTTTGACCTGTACCAGGCCTATCCCACTCGCATGTTGGAGCGAAATAATACAGGGTGTCCCATAACTACCACGTCACAGTGACACTGGAGGTAGGTTAGCTCTAGAGGGACCTAACCAGCCTTTTTTTTTGCCAGTTTTCTTTTTGCATCGAATTGGACGAAAATGTTAGATTACCATCATGAATAACTCGAAACCCGTGCAACTTTTACTGGGGTCATGTTAGGTTGGTTGGACACCTCTTGAGCTGACCTACCTCCAGTGTCACTGTGACGTGTTACTTATGGGACAACCTGTATATCCATTACTCTTTTAACGAGATTTAAGGCTAAGGGCGAGTATCCACCAGAGATGTGCGAAGATGTGTTTCCATACATTTGACACCTAGGTTGCATGCGAGTGAGGTGTCAAATATATGAAAACACATCCTCGCACATTCACCCTAATCGACGGATATTCTGATGGATATTCACCCTAATCGACACTTATCGAGGCAGCACCGAAATAATAAATAAAATATGTAGGTACTGTAAATCAATATCTTTATTATTTGCAATTCACTGACCAGTAAAATGAAGGTATTTATTTAACACTTGCCGTTTGGATAATTTAGGCGCCGCATTTTTTGTTAAGTAGTGCAATCGAATATTTAAATACTTCTCCATAACAGCCTTCGTTAAGAGAACCAAATGGTTGGTCAGAGGTGACTGCTCGTATTGATGAAACTCAATGTCATCAAATAAATTTAACCCAATGAAATGAGGCAAAGCTTTTGATATGAGTTGCGCTTTAATATTCTTTGTAGTCACCGTAAGTTTTTGACTATCTGAAAGAACAGCTGATTTAATGATCACTTCCATTCGTTTACAGATAGTAATGACATCATCGGATGGATACATTAGTCCGCCTTTATCTTTTAAAGATATGAACCCATGATGTACATCTTGAATTGTATTTGCAATTAAAGCTCCGATACAAGTCTGACATTTCATAACTTTTACTAACGCATGTACCACAAATCCTGCAATGTACGATATAGCCTGCGAGCTAAACTCTGTCAAATCTCCGACAAGTACATCGACTTCATCGTCGAAAATTGCCTGTTCGAATAATTGGCTTATGTCATCCCCATCATCCTCGGAGTCGTTGAGATACCGCGCTTCAACAGACATATTTATTTCTTTCAATGCTGACGAGCATGTAAGAATACCAATCTCTTCAAGTGACTTGCAGTTGCCGGTTTCTATGTCCCTAAGCTCCGCTTTCACAGTAAGTTTCTTGTAAATCGCCTGAAATTGTCGAGCTGTAGGGTTGGTATTACACCCGCCGTGTGCGCGTATATTCCCGAACATGAGTTCAAGATGATCTTGACTAAGTTTATATGTTGGAATATATTTTAATTGCTTCTCCTTCTCGACATGCTCGGTATACAATGCTTTCGTGCTTTTGATACAAGTTAAAAATCCCACAAACCCTGTTTTACGGTCAGATTTTATAACCTGTGTCTTTTGTTCATTATTGAGCGTCAGCGATATTATGTACGACTCAAAGCGGTCAAAAAACTCAAATACTTTTACCTTGTTTCCAGAGTACAGCGGTTTTTTGAAGTCAAATTGAGCCATGTTTCTGGAGTTGAGGCAGTCGAACACATTATTAATGTACCTAATAAAGGCAACTGTACCATCAACACCTTGGTCATCGTTAAGTATCTGACGTTCAGCACAAAATCTCAAGGCATCCGCTACACTGTTGCTAAACAATTGTGAAGCTAAACGAACCTTCATTTTTTGGTTTTTGAAAAAGACGTGTCCTCTCCTTAGTTTATTGGCTAAGTGTAGATTTTCCTTTTCCTGTATGTCATTGAGATTTTTTACGTGACTCCATTTTAGAACTCTGTTTGAGCCATCAATGAACGTGCCATATGCTTCAAAAGCATTTCTTAACAACTTGAGCATATGGCACGGATCGGGCATTACGTATACGAGTTTATGAGTCACCGGGTGTTCAAACCCCGTTTTCATGTTGTTAACCTCAAATGAACATCCAAGATGTTTGGCCATGCTCATATTTGCAGGACAACCATCAAAGGTTAACGAGGTTATTTGAATGCCCGTCTCATGTAGTAGCTCTAAGCATTGCAGTACAAGATTTGCTCGCTGTTCTGCAGTTACACCCGCCACAAAGAAATATCCAACTGGTATTTTCCAAGGTGCATTGATGGCAGTAACTAAAAACACTAGTGCCTCTTTCGCTTCTGGCAAATAATCTCCCGATTTGGCAGTATTACTCATGTCGACATACCCATGCATTTTCTTTCCATCCCACTCCACTCGTTGCCTGATTGCCATTTCGTCCATTACTAAATTGCACAACAATTTGTAATCAGTGGCTTCAGACTTCTGTTTCAGAGCTTTGAAGGATTCATGGGTGAAGCCTGGCTGAGCATCAACAGTTTGATACCACTTTTTATGGTCCGGGAATGAGGTAGACACGTATGAAATTTTCTTCGAACATATTCGTAAGCCTTTGGTGAATAGAAGTGAAGAGTACAAGCAAAGGCTCTTAAAGCTGGCGAATATTTGGTTGGTATGTTTTGGCCCAATTTTTGTTTTTGATTAAAACGTTGAATTAAGTCATTTACACCCAAATCTTCTAAATGCGCGGCTTGCTCTGCATTGACCAAATTTTTTGCGTTGAGTTCTTTTAATATGTCCTCTAGTTTACTTATTCGTTTCTGATAGCGACTATTCTTTTTCTGGAGTTTTTTTATTTGGTTTTTCTGTTTTGCCAGCATCCTTTCACATTTGCTAATTTTCTGTTGCATTTTGATTTTTCGGGGAGTCTCAAATAGAACGTTTGGCTCTGCCGGATGCTGTAACAAACATTTTAAAAGTTACGTAAACAATAAAATTGGTATTAGGTACTTAAAAAATACCATTTGTTAAATAAATTATAGAATTACAGACATCTACATATAAGTAATATTGTTCCAATAATCTATCTTCCACAAAACAAGATATACAATTCCTTCAGTTGAACACTACAACATAAATTATGAATACAAACTTTTAATTTATTTTGAGGTGAGTTGGCTTGGTCAGAAAAGGACTCGACCACTTTAACATTTAAAGATGATGAAGCTGATGCAGTGACGGCTGTTAGAGTCTGAAAAAAAATGTGTTTAATAACGTTAACTGATTTTTTTACTAATTCCAAACACAAATCGATAAAAGTTTTAAAATATTACCTGATTGTTTTGATTTTCATTCGTTGGGCTTATTTTATGGCCACATGTCACGCAAGTGAAATCCTGCTGAAATATAACAAGTACTTAAATTACTAGTGGGGAGGAATAAACCAAATGAAGAGCAATATGACTAAACTAAATAAATATTCATCCCAGGAAAACGTACCACTTTGTCGTAAGTAGTGGGGAGGAATAAACCAAATGAAGAGCAATATGACTAAACTAAATAAGTGTTCATCCCAGGAAAACGTACCACTTTGTCGTAAGTAGTGGGGAGGAATAAACCAAATGAAGAGTAATACGACTAAACTAAATAAGTGTTCATTCCAGGAAAAACGTACCACTTTGTCGTAACGTAACAATGCATAAAAAAAATAGCGGAGCAGGACGATGAAATGTAAAATACACAATGGCAACCGACAAAGCAGTACCTTTTGCCTGGGAACGACGCACATAGAGGTGGTCAAGTGACCATGAGGTCCATGAAAAGTGCAGATAAATCATAAAAGACAAAATTACACTACTATTGTCATATGCTTCAACACTTACTATCATTTCTTTTCTTGTTGAATTGACAAGAACTGAATTTGGAGATTCCCTCAATATAACATCAGGCTTTGAAGAATCCTAAAATATAAAAGATAATATTGAAATGTGTCACAAATTAATTTACTCAAATCTAGAGCATTTACTTATTTATTTAGCAAACTAAAATGATATTAAAAGAAGTAAAAATATAATTTTAGTACAAGGTACTGTAATTGCCTTGCACAGTCATCAACTACTCCTTGAGAGGGTTCCAATGAGCCCAAAAATGACGGGATTATCTTGTGTAAAAAGAGTTCCTATGGCCACCTTCGGTTTCCATCATCAGACCTGCTTTATGATATTATAGCATTGAATTGTCATCCGTTGTACATAATTGTACATTTTATGCACACTTGCAACCGGCACCGACTCGTCTTTGGCGGCGGTTTGGACGCCAACGGGCAGCGGGGCGACGAACAGGCTACACTAACAAACATACATTAACTCGCTCAAATGAGCGCCCGATCGACGCCACGCTGCCTTAGCTCTGCTATACAGCATAACATACCGATGAAACAATTTGACAAATCTTCAAGGTTGGTATGGCCCATTCGAAAAGTCTACGGCTCTTATTAAGTGGTTGGAAACACTTTTCTTGAAAATGTTCCGAACACATAACGCTTCTCTGTACAGGAAACCAGTTAGGACCTCTGCCCGTAGCATTTATCCATTTTTCTTTACTACTCGGATTCTTTGGAAAACTGTAACAATAAACCGAAATAACTTCTTCAATTATCACAATTCAAATGAAAGTAAAAAAGAAAAAACACACCTTTAAAATACATTATTTGGAATAATATAACATTTGAATTTGTTCTGGAGCCATTTGCAACTATATTATACCTGTATATGACATTTTAATACATACATACATACATTCACGCCTTTATCCCTACAAATGGTAGGCAGAGCACATGAAATTTGTATTCCAGTGCCACTTGTAGCATAAACGTGGTGTATATAAAATTTTAATACCTATTAGTATTTACCGTTCATACTGCGACTTACTGAAAATCTTTTTAGTAGGTACCTTAAAAAAATTGTACCTTTTAATCTTATTAGTAGGTATGTTATTAGTTACCTTTAAGATAGGCACCCAACCAAAACAAGTAATGAAATATAATAAAACAGCGAAAGTAGTCGAAATAAAATCACTAGTATGATATCGTACTTCTATTTTATCGACTACGCGTAAATTGTAACTACACTTTGGCACCGCTCTAGTTCACGACGCCAAGCAGCGGCCGT
The DNA here is from genome assembly GCA_947578815.1 of Epinotia ramella. Taxonomy (NCBI): domain Eukaryota; kingdom Metazoa; phylum Arthropoda; class Insecta; order Lepidoptera; family Tortricidae; genus Epinotia; species Epinotia ramella. Next base: position 2,335,115 of record OX388203.1, read on the forward strand.
ACCACTAAAAAAATCAAGCAGCGTCCATATCGATAGCGGTTTAACACATTGCGCCGTAGTTTAGCGCTGTACAGGTTGCTTATTGTATTGAACGTTCAATATACAACGCACAGAACAAAAATATGCTTTTTCGTTCGATATGTTAGTTCGATCCCGAGAAATGATGCGTCGTTGCGTTTATTTATTAAAATATTTGTTTTTACTGACTTATAAGTGAAAATACTAATACTTACATGTGGTACGTGACTCCACTATTCTTGTAGGTTTTAATTTCACTCCTATTTTTGCACGTAACCACGCTACAATTCGGCATTTTGAGTAAATGTGGGAGAACGTTCCAGATTCACGGCAAATTGCGACTAACCTGCGGCGGGCAGTGACATGCCGTTTTGGCCATGTCGCGGCGACACGCGCCACGCCTTCCTTTCATATCTATTCTATTCTGTGATCTGAGGTTGCAAGACATGCTCGCCAGTCTTTTATTTTCACAAAACCCAGATACAACAACAGACAAAACAATGCTTATGACCTCGGAGCAAGGTTCACTTTCTATTATCACAGCGACTGATTACGTATGTAGTGATAGTGCGATGAACGGAACCGGTGGTGGAACCGTCGAGAAATCGAGCCCAGCCGAAGGTTCGCGAAGATTCCCGACGGCTTCGGTTCGGTGGGCTTGTGCTATGGACAAGTTTTGTACGTGTTACCAGTTATTGAACCTATATCACGGACATTTGAATGGGGTTGGCAACTGTCAAAGTGGCGCTGTCATAGCTAGTTCCCAAAACAAATAAATATTGTATTGAAGTGAGACGAATTTGATAATTAATTACAAAATGACGCGTTGCTGTGTTCCGAAATGTTCGGAAATTGGAGTGCATCACTTTCCGAAAGACGCAAAAATTCGCAGGTTATGGTTAAAAGCAGTTAGGCGTCAGGATTTAATCCCTACCGACAGTACGAGGTTATGTCGAGAACATTTTACAAAAAATGATTATGAAAAAGTGAGCAAATACACAGGTAAAAGTTATATTCTCTTTTTAATATATCCTGACAATCCATATTATCAGCTGTAATGTTTCTAATAGAGAATTGTATGTCTTTCAGGAGTAAAACATTTACATAAATATCTAAAGAAAACTGCAATTCCTTCCGTTTTTCCGTGGAATACAAAAACACCCTCCGAGTCAGTAACAGAGAGAGAAAATCGTTATTTAAGGAGAAGTGCAATTAAACAACTATTTCCAGGCCCCTCAACATCAATAAATGAAGAAATTGTACCACTTCATGAAACCACAGGAGACATCTCTCATGAGGTTGAAATAGCTGTGAAAGAAGATCCAACTACGGAGAGAATGAAATCAGAGAAAGCCTACAACACTTGTGGAACCCAAACATCAAATATTATGCGATTATTTTCCACAGATTTACTGCAAACTGATGATGATGCTGTTAACTATTATACAGGTCTAGAAACTTACGCAAAACTGTCACTCGTTTTAAGTACACTTTTGCCAATGGCAAAACAATTAAAATATAGGTGGAGTCAAGTAGTTGGACTGTCTGTTGAAGACCAATTTATAATGCTACTAATGAAACTGCATCGCAATAAACCAGATTTCGAATTAAGTAGAATGTTTGGTGTGAGTAAAACTGAAGTATCCAATATAATTGTGACATGGATCAATTTTGTGAGCGATTTGTGGAGTTTGATTGATATTTGGCCTAGTCGGGAACTGGTAAATTTTTATATGCCACAAAGCTTTCAAAAACAATACCGTTCTACAAGAGTTATAATTGATGGAACGGAAATACCCATACAAAAACCAAGCCAACCAGATGCCCAGAAAACCACTTTCAGTTCCTATAAGCATAAAAACACTCTGAAATTTCTGGTTGGAGCTTCACCAGGTGGTCTTTTGACTTACTGCTCAGGAGCATTTGCTGGATCAGCCAGTGATCGACAAATAGTAGAACGGAGTAATCTGTTAGAAATATGTGATGAAGGGGATAGTATAATGGCTGACAGAGGATTTAATGTACAAGATTTATTTGCTACTAAGGGTGTTGGCATTAATATTCCTACCTTCTTAAAAGGAAAATCACAAATCCCAGGAGTTTTATTAAAACACGATCAAAAGTTAGCAAGTCAGAGAGTTCACATAGAGAGGCTCATAGGTTTAACAAAAACATACAAAATATTAACAAGTGAACTCAATAAAAGTTATGTGCCATTAGCATCAAAAATTTTCTTCATTTGTTTAATGCTCTGTAACTTTAGAGAAGGAATAATAAAGAAAAAGAAGTTTTTTTTACTTGGTTTTATTTATTCATTTTATGATAATCATAGTACAAATGTTTTTTAAGAACTTCCTGTTTGAAATATTTATCATAAAAATTGTCCAATTTATTTAGCATTTCTTTAATAAAGTGGTTGTCCCTGCTGACAAACACTACTTTCATGTCTTTGTATGTGTAAACAATCAAATTACAGTAGGACCGCCCTGTACAGTACATCTGTCCCTGTATTTGGTAATAATAAGGTGTACTATGCTTCAGCGTTAACATGTTGTTAATTTCTACCAAATATGGGACGGTTGTGGGCTTGATCTCTTGATATCTACTGGAATATGGGCATTTGATTTCAATTATGGTGTCTGAACCAAGTAGCCCATCTGGGGAAGCACCTAAATATGGTCTTTGTTCGCTTATAAATAGTCCACACGGCTCCACTTCTAAATCATACTTCACACAATATTGGTTCAGGGCTATCTTTTCATTCAATATACCATGGCTGGTTGCTCTGGATTGAAATATTTCCTTGTGCATAATTTGTTCTGCATATTTCTCCATTGTTGTAGTTTTTAGGTGGCATATTGTATGAAAATTACTAGCAGTAATTCTGTGTTGGCGATGATGATGCCATTCAAAGCAAGATACTTGTTCCCTGGTCATTTGTTCAATTTGTTCAATGTCTGTTTTTGTCACATTCAATATTTTTAAATCTTTTAATATGTCATCTTCCACATTTCTTCCTGTGTAATTATGATCTATTTGTACACCATAAGGGTTTGCTGGTTCATACAACTGTTTCATTGGCATAGTTGTATTTCCAAAGTTGAGCACCAAATTTCTAACTCTGTTATTATAGTTTCCTTTGTTCAAGTTTTTGATAGGATATGGTTCAAATAGAACATTAATAGAGCCTCGTTTTTTGTGTAACTTTTCAGCTCTTACTGGTGTACCAGTGTAAAGCTTTTTTGGGACATGAAATTGTTGCAATTTTTCCGTGCACACTTCATATTTTAATAATATTTGTTCTTTACTTATGTGCTCAACACCAAGCAAAAGGACAGCAACATGTTTACAAACTGCATTCAGTCCACTGCCAGCGGGACACTCACAGTGAGTTTCTATAGGATTTCCAAATTTATCAAGTTTAATGTCCACTTCATATTGCAATTTTTTCATTGTTTTCCGGCAAAATCCTTTAATGAATGTGTCACTGCCAATAACTGATGCCCTAACAGTTATTAAGTGCCTCGACTCATACAACTCAACTGCTGCTTTCATTTTTTTTTCAGTGCTGAAATATAAATAACATTAGGTAGTATAAATATGGTTATTGATTACATATTAATATATAATTATTTAAATAAAGTATTGGTTACCAGTCTAAGTAATGTCGGATTTGTGTCCTCGTTATAGTTGGTAGAATAGTATTACTATTAACGTCTTTGTACGCCTCGTTTGGTGGCACTTTCATTGAATCTTCTTTCTCAACACATTCAGGACGGCCGAAATTAAAATTCTTGTCGTACAGTTCCAGTCTGAAAGTAGGTAATGAAACGTTATTTACACTTTCCCATAAACATAACCTTAATTTGCACACTTAATTTACAACGAATTATCATGTTGTTCTGAAATTTAATTAATTTATTGGAACTTTTATGCATAATATGATCCTAATTAATTAAATTAGCAGTGAAATATTTATTAAACATCCCATATTTGCAAAAAAATCACAAGAACAATGCAAGGAAGTACAGTGGTTTCTCTTACCTTTCAACGAGGTCTGCCTTTTTACCACGTACAGTAGCACCACGGGTTTTCAGTTCAGCCTTCAGTTCAGCTACTCGCCACGTAGAATACATGATATTTCACACACTGTCTTATTATTTTCATTCAATCCACATAAAAAATAGTCTAAAGATCGCAACCAAATATATTTGACAGGGACCGAGCTATCAGAGCGCCATCTACAATTAGCTTTCACCGGCCAACCCCATTAGCGACGATGTGTAAATTGGGTTGCTTTTGTTTTCCGATTTAGACAAAGGAAGGATAATATTGTTACGATATTCATCATATCAGCCGAAAGACGTCCACTGCTGGACATAGGCCTCCCCCAAAGAGTGCCACAATGACCGGTCCTGCGCCACCCGCATCCCTTTACCAGGTCATCAGTCCACCTTGTCGGGGGCCTATACCCACGCCGCGCCTTCCGGTACGTGGTCGCCACTCGAGAACCTTTCCGCCCCAACGGCCTGGGAGCGGTTGGTGCAGGCACAGGACCGGTTACGATATTATATAGGTTTAAATATACCTACGAATGTTGTTTGTGTTATGAACACAAATTAATTGTTCATGTTGATACCGACAAAACAAGCATTTATTTATTTAATCGTATGGCATACATTATTTTGGCCTTAAAACAAGCATTAGACATAAGTTCTCTTAATACCTACATATAATATCCCATCTCAGACAAATATTTCATTAAGTACAATGTAACTTTATTGTGAAGTTGCCTGTTGATTTATTAATTAAATTCAAAATTATAAAAACTAGGTAGGTATTATCGACAACACAGCTAACTGACCATCGGTTCACCTTAAGTGCATTGTAATAAGGTTCTATATAAACACATCAGGATAGTCAGTCAACAGTGTTGTCGTTTGTACGCATTGGAAAACACCATTTTCAAGACACATTTATTTTAATACTTATTCATTTATTACTTGACTTGTACTGTTAATTCCTATTTCTTATCATACTTATCAATAATCATAACCACACACATTGTCATAATAAAAACATTATTTTAGTATCTCAAAATAAATAAAGCCCAAATTATGGTAAATTATTATTATCCTGGCAACCCTGTCGGGTGCGACATGTGCGCGGCCGCCGTCACGTGTGTGGAAAACGTGATGACAGCCACACGCAGTTCACAACGGTACCAGTCGACCGAGTTAGAAAGACGCTATTATAGCTTTTATGCCGTTCGAGATTAGACTTTAATTCACAGCATTACGGTTTGCTTTCGAACGGCGAAAACTTCAAATGTGCTAGACTGATCTATTCCAATGCAAATTTATTATTGCCGTTCTAGAACGCGTAATGGTTTAGTGTTAAACGAATTTAATCCTTATTGCAATCCTATTTAAAGCTTCGTATATTCTCTCGCCACGGCAATGTTGAATTGGGTTAAGTAAATGTAATTTGTTTTTGCGGGTTTTTTAAAGTGGTCGGATTAGAAGTCTATATATTTATGACTGGCTGATAAGGAGAATATTAAGAATGTTTTAAGATAATTAATGAGGTGGTATGATTGAGTAGGTACCTACTGCCAAAAATGCTCTGATAGTAGCTATCTATAATAAGATATATGGGCCCGTTAGTGGTGAGATAGTATCTAAGTACATACCTAAGCATATTTAAATTAGATAACTTTGTAATGTAACGGCGTCATTACTTTAGGTAAATATGTTATGAATGTTTACTAATAACAATAATAACAAATAATAAGGTTAGTTAAGGTAAATTAAAGTTATAATTTATAATAGGTAGTTAAAATAACAGGTAAAATCGTACTAACTACCTAAGCAGGGAGGTAGTAGGTACATACTTTGAACGCTGTTCAAGCCCATGCACTTACGCGACATAGTATCTAGTAGTCATTGTTATACTGTTTTTTTTTGTTGATTAGAATTACTGTTATTTTTTATAGGTACCATTTACCAAGATAGTGGCAAACAAGCATACGCATGACCGCATCTAAGTCGTTTATCCAAGCAAGGAATTTTGGTTCAGTATCCCAGCATCTTGGGGTGGGCACAAGACCAGACCCTCCTGAGCATGTGTGACGAGCTCCAGTTGAGCATATAAACATGGCTGATGATAAGCAGACGCCCCATTACCCCATAGCCAAGGATAGGACAAACGCCCGTCATTTTGAAAACTTAACCCTGTTCTGTACAGTAGAGACTTCCTTATATTAATAAAAAAAATTAGGTACTAAATAAGAATAAGAATAGTTTATTCGTGACAATACAAAACAAAGGACAAAAGTAATGTTTTATAAATTTATTTTAAGTATCATAATTTATATTATTTATTTATTTATTTATTATTATTAATATATTCTTATTACGTTTCTAAAGTGACAACGTCAATGCTTGACAAAGATGATTAGAATATTACCTATTTTATCTAAATGGCCATGGTCATTGAAATCAAGTAGTGTCTAATGCGATGATAGAAGAATAGGTAATTTATTGATAAATGTGTTGAAGTACATTAAATTATAATATTTTGAGTAAACTTCAAAAAAAAAAAATATCATTAGGAAGTCTCTACTGTACAGAACAGGGTTAAGTTTTCAAAATGACGGGCGTTTGTCCTATCCTTGCCCATAGCATATGGTATGGAGTTGGTTGCCGCCCCGTTGCTAAGTTGAGGTTCGTTGTGACCGACAAATAAAAAAATGTTTATTTCGGACAAAATCCATATAATATTAGGTATTTAAGTACAAATGCAGTCCCTTCACTTGTATGGTCATTAGGACACTATTACTTGATAATCCCAATGGAATAGACGAAAATGGGATATTACCTCTTATTCGCTATCGTAATGTAATAAAAATGTCATCATCATCACCGAAAGACGTCCACTGCTGGACATAGATTCCATAGGTAGGTAGGGGAGGCCCCAAAGAGGGCCACAATGATCGGTCCTGCGCAACCCGCATCCAGCGGACTCCCGCGACATTTACCAGGTCATTAGTCCAACTTGTCCGGTCTACCCACGCTGCCTTCCGGTATGTGGTCGCCAATCGAGAACCTTTCCGCCCCAACAACAATTTAGGAAAAGCACAGTATAGTTAGACTAATTAGGAAATATTTTGGAGCCATTTTGGTAAAAATATTTCCTGGCTCACCTGTCCAAGTTGGCAACACTGGCGCGTTCGGGAACTTTCGAGAAACGATCAAGAACAAAACAAAACACGACACGCGAGGGGTGCGATCAAACACATTGTTTATGTACATATACATTGCAATTTATCCTTTATTTATGAGTTCGTTGAGTCTATTTTGCAATGCTAGTTATCGAGATGTGACCTCCCTCAACACGTGATTTTTTATCTTTATTTGTTTACAACTCTACATGTGAATTTTGGTCAATTATCTGAGCCTAACGTACACGACAGACAGATTTATACTAGTTTCTAAAAACTCTGATTTCAAGGGATTTCTAGAATTAGGTAGTCTAACCATGTCTAACTAACCTACAATTTTGTTGTTGGGGCAGAAAGGTTCTCGATTGGCGACCACATACCGAAAGGCGCAGCGTGGGTAGACCGGACTTGGAGTTGGACTAATGACCTGGTAAAGGTCGTGGGAGTCCGCTGGATGCGGGTTGCGCAGAACCGATCATTGTGGCACTCTTAGGGGGAGGGTTATGTCCAGCAGTGGACGTCTTTCGGTGATGATGACGATGATGATGACATCTTTAACCCCCGACGCAAAGAGAGGGGTGTTATAATATAAGTTAACGTGTCTGTCTGTGTATCTGCTCCCAAACAGATGGACCGATTTGAATACGGTTTTTTTCGTGTCATAGATAATTTTATCCCGAGTGTTCTTAGCTATGTTTTATGAAAATCTGTTCAGCCGTTTTGGAGATATTGGACTTTGAAATGAAAATGTCGGGGGTTTTTCAACTTTTCTAGTTATTACATTACGATAGCGAATAGGTGATGTCCCATTTTCGTCTATTCCCTAATTGTTAATTACTTTTGGGATCATCAAGTAATAGTGTCCTAATGACTAATGCTACAAGTGAAGTGGCTGCTTTTGTCTCTGTGACACACAACGTTTGGGAATGCGCTCACTGATATACCTACTTAATTAATTGTTCTAGTTACAAACACGGGTAGGTAATATACATATACTTAACAACACTTCATATATTTACATATGATATTATAGGAGGACCTTTAGGCGGACAATAATTAAACTGAGTATAATAGCAGGTCTCCTATAATTAAATGAATTAAGGTAGGTACTGAAAAATACAATTATGACAACTAAAAATAAGTCAAACATTTTTACATGACGTTTTATGAAAAAGTCCTTTTTCTTCGAAGACCATAGACAGGTGGCTTGCCGCCACAATATAATTATCATTTTATGTAATGATCATTTGATGTAATAACATTTAATATAACATACTTAATGTCTAATATAATCAACGTATGACATGATGTTCTCTTCTAATAGTACGGTACGTAAAATGAATGCACCTTCGATAACTCCCAAGGTCGCGATTTTTTTGTTAATATTTAGAATATGATGAGTACTACTAGTAGTAAAAAAAGATAGGGAAATTTGACGTTGCTTTAGGTATTACACAGCGTTTTGTTAGCGACCCTTGTAAATCCAGGGATAGATTATACAAGTGGTATTTTTCTTCAATAGAGTATCGCATTTTAGTATTATAATCTCCACTTTAGTTTGCTAAAACTTTCGTCAAGTGCTTACGTCAGTATAATCCGAAACGAATAAAAAATATATATTTCCTCTAAAAGATTATACAAGTGGGTTTTGATTACTGAATACTATTAAAAACTATCAAAGATAACCAGAGTTTGAATTAATAACATATTTATCAATAGGTTAAATTTATATGTACAGTTTAATGTTGAAAGCGTTCTAATTATTTTAAAATAAATCTCAAATAAATTCAAGTCGATACATATAATCCAGCTTTATCATAGTAATCTATTGATAAAAAATCTAAGTAATTCATCAATAGCTCCTCATTGTATTCATTTATCAATTATTTTTTAAATTTGAACGCACGACGAACTGCGCGCGAGTCTAGTGCGCCGACGGCGAGAGCGTCATGACCAATCAGAGCACGCCGTCGTTGCTTGTTTCCTACGCGGTAGCCTCCCCTCTGTTGATTAGCTCACTTGCAAAATGAAAAATTGTTGATTTTGCGATTGTGTTCATTTATATTAAGCGTTGAATTTATAAATAAATCTTTGTAATGATGACTTCTCCGTCTATTAATTATACACTCATAAGCTTCATCAACCTAAAGAGTAACTATCAACGTACTTATGCAATTACTTATTCAATAATCAACTTATTGTGTAGCTTTAACAAGCTAGGTTGATCCACTGAAACAACGTATGAGTGACCGGTAGGTCGATCACGTAACGCTTTATACGTACGCTAGGTAGATCTAAATGTATTTTTTTATATCGAAAAACGACAGTTGAATTGTCCTAACGCGCGTATGAAACGTTTTGTGATTACCCCTCAGATCTCTAGCCGACCCAGCCACGGCCCGATTTCTTACAGTCGGTTAACGGGTTTCTTCGGTTTCGGTTAAAACCGGTTTTGCATTCCCTACGCTCAACCAACTGAGCTATTGGCACAATCCACCTCGGTCACCTTTTTTTTTCAATCAGTTCATTCATAAAACGGCTTAGGGAGAAGACGGCATTACATAAGTTGAAATAAATATGAATTATGCCCAGCCAAATAAGTGGTTTTCTTTGTCCAGCGATTTGTATGTAATCATAGTATAGCCATTTGGTTTCGTTGCTATATTTGGTAAGGTTAGCCTCAAATATGATTGAAGATATAGATATAGATATGATGCTTCGCCTTAATATGATACAATAACGTGTATGTTAACTTAACACACAAAACTAAAAGCAAGCGTTTACGTAACGTATGTAAGAAATAGGGAATGCAATATGCAATTACCGGGCAAACTTCAAAACCGGTAAATTACCGACTTGAGTATGACAAAACCTATTAACCGGTACATTACCGGTAATTTCAAATTGGTTTATAAGTAGCGTTATTTGCAGTTTATTTATCGTAAACATAAGCTAAAAGGTAGTATAAAGAGTAAAAGGTGGTTTCATGTTCCGTAAATGTCGTAATAATCATTTTCTTTAATATTTAAAACTTGCTCCGTGGTAGGAGGGCTAAAACACTACTGAAAACGTTCCTTGGGGATTAGCAGGTAGGTAGGAATAGGAATTGGTCCCAATTTACAGATTACCATTACAACATCAGTAGTATCAGTACAATACAAAACAGCACCAGTAGTGAATATGGAGTGACGAAGGTTAACGTGAATATTAGTATTATGGTGCATTGCCTGTTCCCCTTCACCCATCATATGCGTCGGTGGGTCACACAGTGCCCTCGGTCATTGTTTTGACTCCTAAATCTACAGATACGCAACCCTACGGATTTACAATCCTAAAAAACAATAATTTACTGAATAAAAAAACAATCAGAATAATACAACACAAACTGACTAGTTGACTACAAACCCACGTAGTAGTAAAATAAAGTATTCCACCAAATAGCTGTTTCTAAGGAATGTTCAAAAGACCAACCATACCAGGAGCGAAAAGAGTTGGATAGAGAAAACGGTACTAATAGTAACCGAACATTTTACTAAAGAGCGTTCTGACAAATGGTTTAATAACTCTAGGAAAAGCGTGTACTGTTGCTCATGGGGTTCCAAATTGTGGCATCGGTTTAGCGATTTGGGGGGGCTAGGTCTGTATGTATACTTTCTGTATCCTAGCTTTCCTGCGGATAACCTAACGTCTAATGCGATCACGCAGACAAACTCCCAGCATAGCCCTCTCCATAGCCCTTTGAGCCTTCTAATGAGGCCGATAGTGCGCGAACACATTTCAGCGTTATATGTCATCACTGGCACCACATATGGGTCAAAGACTCTCGTCTTGAGACACTTCGGAATACTAGACGAAAATATGTGCCGTAGCTTCCCGAACGAACGCTGCCCAGCTGAGTCGACAGGAGACAGTTTGTCCTAGGTATATATAATCGTCTACAACTTCGAGCGTAAAGCGTCCGATTGTAATGTACATGAGCATTAGATGATCTTCGTCTTATCCATGTTAATTCTTAGACCAACTCGCTCAGAGGCTTTATCGTATTCAAGTCCTCCATGGTATCCGAAGGTGAGTACTCGCCTTCTCCAGTCCAGAGTCTTTAAAGCATCCACCAGTGTAGCTGTGAACAGTTTTGGAGAAATAACATCTACTTGATCGACTCGCTGCAGCGGAATAGGTTTCGCGTTCCAATTCTGGAGTCGGACTTACACAGTGAAGTGGCATTCTCGTTTGAGTGATTGATTAAAACTTTATTAATTCCCACAACATATAACATTGATAAAATACGAAATTTATACAAATGCGAGACCCTTGACCCGTGGGGCCCTGGAGCCCTAAGCCTCTTTAAAGAGATGTAGAAGAGGCTCATAGATGCCACCGGTGACCGAAGGGCTGGCAGTTATCTCGCACAAAGAATTAGCTTAGCTATTCAGCGAGGTAATTCTGCCAGCATCTTCGGCACAATGCCACAGGGGCCATTCTTAGATTTAGTTTAGTACTATTCTATTTTATTTTTAATTTAGTTTTTTAATATTACTTTAGAGTTTAGTTGATACTTTATTTTTGTTTTCATATTATGAGATTGTATGTTATTTGTTTTGAACCTTTTATCTATATTATAGCTCTTTACACCCATTAAATGATTTAGATATACATATCTAAAGAAAGCATGCAAGAAGTAAATTCTAAAGAAGCCATGTGTCGTGGCTGAGAAATGGCGCTGGCTTAGCGAGCCATGCCAGAGCCTTAAATTACAAAATTGAAATATAAAATACTTGGCAACGCTGGAGAAACTGTAGTACAGCCCAGGTTTCGATTGAATCGTAGTCCAGAAACGCTAAGCAAAAGGGCAGATTATACTCCGCAGCCTTCTATATAACTTGACGGGTGGTCTTATTTTATCTTATCTAGACGAGGGCCCTTTCGATACACTTCGACCCAGTGGGATCTTTTGTGCATTTGCCGTCTCATTTATGACTACTCCCAAATCGCTCCACCATTTCTACAAACCGGATGATGCAGCTCAGCGGAAGTACCTTGAAATCCTTTGGTTGCGGATAGCCGTTATCAAAGTAATTAATTTTATTATTTTTCTGGCAAGGTGACATTCACACAGTAAGTGTTCCATAGTACGAGTATCATCCTCCTCACCACACATTCTACAGCCTAAACTATCCGATAGTCCCATCTTGGCCAAGAGATTCTTGACCCCGAAGTGACCTGTGAACACCCCAAATATAATTCTGAGTTGCTTTCTGCTGGATTTCCAGAGCTTTTGGTCAAGCCCGAGTCCATTCCTTCTATAAGCTGGCTTAGATTGCCTTAAGCCAGCCTCACTCCACTCATGTTGGTGTTTGGTTTTGGCATAGGCTTCAAAGGCCGTTATTATGGTTCCCTGCGAGAGTACCACAAATTGTTCTGGACCTACAATAGTACATTACTACAGAGGCCGGGAAAAAAGGGGTTGCCGGCCGAGTACGTATGCCGATCATAGCGAGGCCGGATAGTTATGAGGCTGGCAACCCCTTTTTACGCCGAGGTATTTATAGTGCTTTTCTCAAACATGCAATGAAATAAATAAATTAAACTCCAAGGAATCAAACTTTAATTTTCATGGCTGAATGCCGTGATGCTGTGCCACAAATTGTGGAATGTAAATTAAAAAAAGACCATCTTGCAGCCCGAAACGTGACACTTAGAAGCCCATTATGAATAACACAACGTCAATATATCATTTCATGTTCGAGAAAAGTAATTTGTAGACCCCTTCTTGCTTTAAGCTCATCTGCTCTTTCGTTGCCGATGAAGCCCTCGTGCCCTGGTATCCAAGCTAGTTGGTTATCATGGTGCTAAAGCCTCTGCGGAAACTGGCTTGTTCGGGAGGCTGGAAGTCATCTAACCTGCGCACGAGACGATTTGTAATTACTCTCGAAAACAGCTTTTACACACTGGCTCAGAAGTGAGATGGGTCGGTGTTTCTTAAGCAGGGTGTTGTCACCATTTTTAAAGAAAAGCACCAGCACACCTCTGTTCGATGCCTTTGCCGTTCACTCTTTCACTAAGACAAAAAGAGGTATTTCCTTGTTTTGAAAATGAAATGATTAGTATACCTATTACCTACAAACTATGTTAAATAAGGCGCTCTCTGTCGTACTTATCCAAGCAGATCATTATTCATATTTTATAGAACGGAACCGTGTTTGTATTTTAAGAAGCTTCTGCAAACGATATTGTATTCATTTGATAAAGGTATTGTATAAGGTAAGATAACGCTAACCAGTTAATCAATTGACATTTGAAATGACAAAAGGAGGGTATTGATTGAGATATAATCATGACGATCAAGTATTAATAATCGTAAAAAATATTATTTTACTAATAATTCATGTTTAGGTAAATTACCGGTTTTGATTTAAATTTACCGGTTTTATACCGACCTTATACTCAGAAAATTGACCGGTTAACCGGTATGCATTCCCTAGTAAGAAATATGCATCGAAATTCTATAATTTCAATAACTCCGGATTTTTAGTATTAATTAATAAAAAAGTCATCTTCCGCTTCGATGAACAACATTTTTTTTTGGTAATCCAATGATTTAGTGTTAGGCTCTAATCGGAATTTGAAAGATTCTTGAGTACCTAACTTTCGGAGTTTACCTCCTACCTACACCCTAATTTTACTACCTACTACTACTTAGAGAGATGACTAATAACCCTGTATATATACTTTCTGTACCAACTTTATATTAGTAACATCAGATATGACATCGCGACTAGTAAATAAGTACCTACAAATAAAATTGAAGCTAATTTAAGTTTAAAACTAAATAACCCTATATAACTTTCTTTATTGGTAAAATAAAATAGATAATCGCAACCGGAAAACAACTAGTAACTAAATATAAAGTAAAATCAAGTACTAAAAGTTTGTACCTACAAGTTTGAGCGTACGCACGGCACGGCCTTGCGCCTTGGAGAGGTACTCGGCTGCCAGCACGCTGCACACGAATCGCGCGAGTCGCGCGCGAAAGATTTAAATTGCGGACAATCACTGATAAGCTAATGCAATTAAGAGCTATTGATGAATCCGTTAGAATTTGTGTTTATATATACTTCGATAGAACTGAAATGAATTACGCCGACTTGAGAATTTATGAGATTTCTTTTATGGTAAGGAGAATGGTTTCAAGATATAATTCCTAATTAAAAAAAATACTATTGATAAATCTGTTAGAAATTTGTGCTGCCATATATTTTTTTAGTTTTGAATACACTATAGTAGCCACTAGTCACTTGAATATTCTTTTAGGAGATTTATAATTTTTTTAATCGTTTCCTTTTTTGCTGACGTAATCTCTTGACAAAACTATTAGGAAACGATAAGTAAGGTTTGAATAATCAAATGCGATGCATTATAGGAAAAAACAATAACTTGTATAATCTTTGCAAAGTTTTACAAGTGTTCCTTACAAAAAAGTTAATTATTCGTAAACCAATATCAAAAACTGTTAGAAATTATTTTTCGCTGTTAGTACTTAAGGTACTCTCGCTGATAACAAAAAAAAATCAAACTTGGGAATTATGTTAGTTTGACGACAAATTACAGTGTTCGCGTACCGGACTACCTGTCAACACCCCAAATATAATTCTGAGTTGCTTTCTGCTGGATTTCCAGAGCTTTTGGTCAAGCCCGAGTCCACTCCTTCTATAAGCTGGCTTAGATTGCCTTAAGCCAGCCTCATTCCTCCACTCATGTTGGTGTTTGGTTTTGGCGTAGGCTTCAAAGGCCGTTATCATGGTTCCGCGCGTTCCATTGCGAGAGTACCACAAATTGTTCTGGACCTACAATAGTACATTACTACAGAGGCCGGGAAGTAAGGGGTTGCCGGCCGAGTACATATGCCGATCATAGCGAGGCCGGATAGTTATGAGGCTGGCAACCCCTTTATACGCCGAGGTATGTATAGTGCTTTTCTCAAACATGCAATGAAATAAATAAATTAAACTCCAAGAAATCAAACTTTAATTTTAATGGCTGAATGCCGTGATGCTGTGCCACAAATTGTGAAATGTGACACTTCGAAGCCCATTATGAATAACACAACGTCAATATATAATTTCATGTTCGAGAAAAGTAATTTGTAGACCCCCTTCTTGCTTTAAGCTCATCTGCTTTTTCGTTGCCGATGAAGCCCTCGTGCCCTGGTATCCAAGCTAGTTGGTTATCTATAGTGCTAAAGCCTCTTCGGAAACTGGCTTGTTCGGGAGGCTGGAAGTCATCTAACCTGCGCACGAGACGATTTGTAATTACTCTCGAAAACAGCTTTTACACACGGCTCAGAAGTGAGATGGGTCGGTGTTTCTTAAGCAGGGTGTTGTCACCATTTTTAAAGAAAAGCACCAGCACACCTCTGTTCGATGCCTTTGCCGTTCACTCTTTCACTAAGACAAAGAGAGGTATTTCCTTGTTTTGAAAATGAAATGATTAGTATACCTATTACCTACAAACTATGTTAAATAAGGCGCTCTCTGTCGTACTTATCCAAGCAGGTCATTATTCATATTTTATAGAACGGAACCGTGTTTGTATTTTAAGAAGCTTCTGCAAACGATATTGTATTAATTTGGTACTATAACGCTAACCAGTTAATCAATTGACATTTTACATGTCAAAAGGAGGGTATTGATTGAGATATAATCATGACGATCAAATATTAATAATTGTAAAAAAATATTATTTTACTAATATTCATATTCATATATATTCATATTCATTTATTTCGTATTAATCATACATTGTCATTCATTACATTAGAAATGTCATAATAATCACTAGGAATTAAAAACAATGTCAACAAGCACATAGAATACAGGACAATCAAAATTATTATTATTAATGTTTAGGTAAATTACCGGTTTTGATTTAAATTTACTGGTTTTATACCGGCCTTATACTCAGAAAATTGACCGGTTAACCGGTATGCATTCCCTAGTAAGAAATATGCATCGAAATTCTATAATTTCAATAACTCCGGATTTTTAGTATTAATTAATTAAAAAAGTCCTCTTCCGCTTCGATGAACAACATTTTTTTTTGGTAATTCGATCTTTTAGTGTTAGGCTCTAATCGGAATTTGAAAGATTCTTGAGTACCTAACTTTCGGAGTTTATCTCCTACCTACACCCTAATTTTACTACCTACTACTACTTAGAAAGATAACTAATACTAATAACCCTGTATATATACTTTCTGTATCTACTTCATATTAGTAACATCATACTAGTAAATAAGTAGGGTCAACTGTCGAACATTGAAACAATTGTACACGTTGAAACTTTGCGATATCTCGAAAACGCGACGTTGCCAAACAGTGCAGTATATCACGCAAGGACAAGCTCAGTACACCCCCCCGCCTGCCCAGTTCGGGAACGCGCCGCGTCGAAGCAACACGTCTCCAGGAGCACAGTTGTGATTTCGCGACGGCAAAGTAGGATTTTTTTTCCATATTTGGTGATTTTTTAGCATGCTACTGATAAAGAGTTCTTACCGTTCAATATTCTTATGCATTCAGTATATTCTTACCTATATTTAGACCTAAAGATTATTGGAAATCGTTCACTCTTTGTCACAGTTTTTTTAACGGAAATAAAAAACCACCTGGTTGTCTCACGTTGAAACATTCCAGTGGGGTGGGCAATGAAACATGTTTCATTGTTGCACTAGCTAGTTTCATTGTAGTTCATTTAGGAAATTATATAATACGAGGGGTGTTTAATAAGTTTTGAGAATGAGCATGATTTGGCCTTAAAAGATTACCTGTTAGATTTTAGGGGGGACATACCCGTTTTTTGTTTTGAAACTTTATTCTTTTGAAGTTTTTATTAAAATAAAAGTTACCTATGTCAAATAATAATGCTGATTGTGATATTCGTAATAATGAGACTGCAGGACGTATGTACCTACCCGCGCACTGCTTAGATTTTTAAGAGGAGAAAATTACCATTTAGATTTTTGGGGGGACATACCTACCCGCTTTTTGTTTTGAAATTTTATTATTTTGAAGTTTTTATTAAAATAAAGGTTACCTAAATAAATAATAATGATGATTGTGATATTCGTAATAATGAGACTGCAGGTCGTATGTAGGTGCCATAGGTACACACAGATTAGATTTTTAAGAAGAGAAGATTACCTGTTAGATTTTAGGGGGGACATACCCGTTTTTTGTTTTGAAACTTAATTCTTTTGTTGTATTTTTAAAATAAAAGACATATTGATTTAAAAATTTCTTTATTTTTAGCTTTCCTACCCACCTAATTGGTATAAATCAATGTGAAAACCTGATTTATTGTGCCATCCACCCCTGTTTCATTGTAAAAAAACAGGGATTCATTATATGGACACAATGAAACAAATCAAATTTATAAAAAAAAAAAATATTTACTTAGACATCGTAAAAGTGAAGCTATGATTTGAAGTACCATGCGATTACTCAATAAATTGTCTATCGTGGTGCAAAATATCAGACTTGTATCTTTCCAAACTGCAGAGGTAGGGCGACTTTTAGGTGAAGAAATTTAGGTGCTCCATTGATGGACAAATCAGGGGTTATTATATGGACACAATGAAACAAAGCTCTTTAAAAAAATATATATAATAACTCGGACATCGTAAAAGTGAAGCGATGATTTGAAATACCATGCGATTACTAAATAAATTGTCTATCATGGTGTGAAATATCAGACTTGTATCTTTAGAAACTACTGAGATATCCCAGCTTGAAATTTAGGTGTTCCATTGATGGACAGGTAAAAGCAAAGTACTTCTTACACTGTTTCAATGTGAAACCCCCAGTTTCATTGTAAAAATTAAGGTGTTTTATTGAATACATATACATGGACACAATGAAAAAAATATCATTTTTTGAAAAAGTTATAATAACTCTAAAATAATTAAAGTAAAGCTCTGATTTTAAATGCCAAACGATAGCTAAATAAATTGTCTATCATGGTGCAAAATATCAGACTTGTATCTTTAGAAACTGCAGAGATATCCCGGCTTGAAATTTAGGTGTTTCATTGATCGACAGTTTACCCTACCTACAAATAAAATTGAAGCTAATTTAAGTTTAATACTAAATAACCCTATATCTTTCTTTATTGGTAAAATAAAATAGATAATTGCAACCGAAAAACAACTAGTAACTAAATATAAAGTAAAGTCAAGTACTAAAAGTTTGTACCTACAAGTTTGAGCGTACGCACGGCACGGCCTTGGAGAAGTACTCGGCTGCCAGCACGCTGCACACGAATCGCGCGCGAAAGATTTTAATTGCGGATTAAAACTGATAAGCTAATGCAATTAAGAGCTATTGATGAATCCGTTAGAATTTGTGTTTATATATTCTTCGATAGAACTGAAATGAATTACGCCGACTTGAGAATTTATGAGATTTCTTTTATGGTAAGGAGAATGGTTTCAAGATATAATTCCTAATAAAAAAAAGACTATTGATAAATCTGTTAGAAATTTGTGCTGCAATATATTTTTTTAGTTTTGAATACACTATAGTAGCCACTAGTCACTTGAATATTCTTTCAGTAGATTTATATTTTTTTTAATCGTTTCCTTTTTTGCTGACGT
The DNA here is from genome assembly GCA_947578815.1 of Epinotia ramella. Lineage (NCBI taxonomy): Eukaryota > Metazoa > Arthropoda > Insecta > Lepidoptera > Tortricidae > Epinotia > Epinotia ramella. Next base: position 2,354,001 of record OX388203.1, read on the forward strand.
AATCTCTTGACGAAACTATTAGAAAACGATAAGTAAGGTTTGAATAATCAAATACGATGCATTATAGGAAAAAACAATAACTTGTATAATCTTTGCAAAGTTTTACAAGTGTTCCTTACAAAAAAGTTAATTATTCGTAAACCAATATCAAAAACTGTTAGAAATTATTTTTCGGTGTTAGTACTTTAGGTACTCTCGCTGATAACAAAAAAAAATCAAACTTGGGAGTTATGTTAGTTTGACGACACATTACAGTGTTCGCGTACCGGACTATAACGAACAGTTAGCATAATATTTTTTGGTAGACTCTAAGGCAGGTCGGTGTAGGTACGACGACGAGCGAAGAGAGGAGGAGTGTTAGGTAGACCCGCGACCCTACAGCGCGCGAGCCGAGCGAGCGAAGCGAGCGTGCCGCGGCAGCGGCCGGCGAAGCGCCAGAACCGAACACTTATTACAAGCTTTTATTTAACTTGCCCTGTAGTATGTTAGTATGGGACAAATCTTGCAAGTTAAATTTGACCCACTTCCCGGCTGTGACCGATTGAGCTGAAATTTTGGGTATACTTAAGTATAGTTTGGATGACAATTCAATATGGTACCATCGAGCTGATCTGATGATGGAGACAGAAGGTGGCCATGGGAATTCAGTAGGTACCTACTTAACCGACGTAACCCCGTTGAGTTTGGGTTCGTTAGAATCGTCTCAATGAGTAGTTGATGATGGTATACAGAAAAGTACAGTCGGCAATAAAAGCTTGTACCAAAAATGTCATTTTTGTCAGAAACTTATTTTACTACACGATACACTCACAAAGTACTTTGTTATATACTGCTTCAGTCATTGCCGAGATTGCTGAATGCTGAGGTTACCTTCGCCAGGTCGCTAAAATAGGCACCATTTTGGCCAAAATGGACGCCCATATGGCTGCATGCACTTGTCAATGAGTTTCTATACTTCACTGACATTTTACAACGGAACACATTGAAAATTCCTTTGTTCAGCGGGACTTGAGGACATGACATAATGTTATGGAAACGGTCATGACCGGGTCTTTTTTAGGGTACCCGACCGTTAAAGTAGCATTTCGGTACCGGTCATCAATACTTTAGGTACCCAAACAAGCTTCCGTCCAAACGGTACCGATAAATAAAAGTACCTTTAGAAACGGTTTTCACCGGGTCTTTTAAAGATACCCGACCGTTAAAGTTGCATTCCGGTACCGCTATCAATACTTCCAAACAAGCTTCCGTACAAACAGTAGCGTTAAATAAAAGTACCTTTAAAAACGGTTTCACCGGGTCTTTTAAAGGTATCCGACCGTTAAAGTAAAGTAGTAAATACAAGTGGGGTAACTTCTCCATCAATGAAACACCAAAATTTTCAAGCATCCTGGCTCCGACGTTTTTAAAGTTAAGAGTCTGGTATTTTGCACTGAGATACATAATTTAGTCATCATCATCATTATCATCATATCAGCCGAAAGACGTCCACTGCTGGACATAGGCCTCCCCCAAAGAGTGCCACAATGACCAGTCTGATATGTTGCACCGAGATACATAATTTAGTCATCATCATCATATCATCATATCAGCCGAAAGACGGCCACTGCTGGACATAGGCCTCCCCCAAAGAGTGCCACAATGACCAGTCTGATATTTTGCACCGAGATACATAATTTAGTCATCGTCATCATATCAGCCGAAAGACGTCCACTGCTGGACATAGGCCTCCCCCAAAGAGTGCCACAATGACCAGTCTGATATGTTGCACCGAGATACATAATTTAGTCATCATCATCATATCATCATATCAGCCAAAAGACGTCCACTGCTGGGCATAGGCCTCCCCCAAAGAGTGCCACAATGACCAGTCTGATATTTTGCACCGAGATACATAATTTAGTCATCATCATCATATCAGCCGAAATACGTCCACTGTTGGACATAGGCCTCCCCCAAAGAGTGCCACAATGACCAGTCTGATATTTTGCACCGAGATACATAATTAAGTCATCATCATCATATCAGCCGAAAGACGTCCACTGCTGGACATAGGCCTCCCCCAAAGAGTGCCACAATGACCAGTCTGATATTTTGCACCGAGATACATAATTTAGTCATCATCATCATATCAGCCGAAAGACGTCCACTGCTGGACATAGGCCTCCCCCAAAGAGTGCCACAATGACCAGTCTGATATTTTGCCCCGGGATACATAATTAAGTCATCATCATATCAGCCGAAAGACGTCCCCTGCTGGACATAGGCCTCCCCCAAAGAGTGCCACAATGACCAGTCTGATATTTTGCACCGAGATACATAATTTGGTCATCATCATCATACCAGCCGAAAGACGTGCACTGCTGGACATAGGCCTCCCCCAAAGAGTGCCAGAATGACCAGTCTGATACTTTGCACCGAGATACGTAATTTAGTCATCATCATCATACCAGCCGAAAGACGTGCACTGCTGGACATAGGCCTCCCCCAAAGAGTGCCAGAATGACCAGTCTGATATTTTGCCCCGGGATACATAATTTAGTCATCATAATATCAGCCGAAAGACGTCCCCTGCTGGACATAGGCCTCCCCCAAAGATTGCCAGAATGACCAGTCTGATATTTTGCACCGAGATACATAATTTAGTCATCATCATCATATCAGCCGAAAGACGTCCACTGCTGGACATAGGCCTCCCCCAAAGAGTGCCACAATGATCAGTCTGATATTTTGCACCTCTCGGTGCTACATAATTTAGTCATCATCATCATATCACCATATCAGCCGAAAGACGTCCCCTGCTGGACATAGCCCTCCCCCAAAGAGTGCCACAATGACCAGTCTGATATTTTGCACCGAGATACATAATTTAGTCATCATCATCATATCAGCCGAAAGACGTCCACTGCTGGACATAGGCCTCCCCCAAAGAGTGCCACAATGATCAGTCTGATATTTTGCACCGAGATACATAATTAAGTCATCATCATATCAGCCGAAAGACGTCCACTGCTGGACATAGGCCTCCCCCAAAGAGTGCCACAATGATCAGTCTGATATTTTGCACCGAGATACATAATTAAGTCATCATCATATCAGCCGAAAGACGTCCCCTGCTGGACATAGGCCTCCCCCGAAGAGTGCCACAATGACCAGTCTGATATTTTGCACCGAGATACATAATTTAGTCATCATCATCATATCAGCCGAAAGACGTCCACTGCTGGACATAGGCCTCCCCCAAAGAGTGCCAGAATGACCAGTCTGATACTTTGCACCGAGATACGTATTTTAGTCATCATCATCATATCAGCCGAAAGACGTCCACTGCTGGACATAGGCCTCCCCCAAAGAGTGCCAGAATGACCAGTCTGATATTTTGCCCCGGGATACGTAATTTAGTCATCATCATCATATCAGCCGAAAGACGTCCACTGCTGGACATTGGCCTCCCCCAAAGAGTGCCACAATGACCGGTCCTGCGCCACCCGCATCCAGCGGACTCCCGCGACCTTTACCAGGTCATCAGTCCACCTTGTGAGGGCCTACCCACGCTGCGCCTTCCGGTACGTGGTCGCCACTTGAGAACCTTTCCGCCACAACGGCCATCGGTTCGACGTGCAATGTGCCCACTGCCACTTAAGTTTAACGATGCGGAGGGCAGCCGAAAGACGTCCACTGCTGGACATAGGCGTCCCCCAAAGAGTGCCACAGTAACCGGTCTTGCGCCACCCGCATCCAGCGAACTCCCGCGACCTTTACCAGGTCATCAGTCCACCTTGTGGGGGGCCTACCCACGCTGTGCCTTCCGGTACGTGGTTGCCACTTAAGCCTAGCGATGCGGAGGGCTATATCATCATATCAGCCGAAAGATGTTCCGAATATAATATTTCTACTCAGTTAGTCCCCAACAAGTTTTTCATTTACCATATTTCCGTGTCTAAAAAAGTGTCGTGTTCTTTGATGAATGTAGTGGACACAAACATTAGAAACCAATCGCACACTAAACAACAACGGAGGGTGGATTTCAGTGGTTAAATGCTGTTTAACAATTAAAAAAAATGCCAATTGATCAGTTAGTTTTGGGATTTTCATTATAAGCACTTTCATTGAATAGTGTACGAATCGCCTTATAAAATACGTTGCAAGTAATGTTTTTACAAACACCTGTTAAAGTAGCTTTAAAAATGCCGCGCGCGACGCGAGCCGCACTGATAACGTGATTGGCCGGTTGCACGCAGGGGGGCAAACCGCCGGCCTCCCGCTCGCCGCGTAGGTACTATACTAGGTAGGTACCGCACGAATCGCAGCGATTCGCGACACGATCTAACGCGTCTAAGTTCTATTATTAGTTGTTGATACTAGTTAAATTGTAATATACTCGTCGTGAAACGAATTATGAAAATATTTAGCAATGAGTAACACTGACAAGTGTGGGGTGAAGACCTATGCAATTTAACTTTGAACTTTGACGTAGGTAATGGAAGTCGGAAAATGGGAATTCAAAGATTGTTAACATGTGTATTATTGTATATACCTACCTAAGTATTGTGTATTGTGAATAGAGATCCACGCCGCAGTCAAAAACCCTGGCGGCGGCGCGCTGGGTTTTGAATCCGGCGCGGCGCGGCGTCGCCGGCGTGAGGACATTTTTTACGAGGAATAATTAAAGAAAATACACTGCTTGCAGTTGCAAAACTTGCTTAGTTTACGTTAACTTATTTTTCGGTTCCGATTTATTTATTCAATCTTTATTACACTAAAGAACAACTTATCGCACAAAAGGCGGACTTAATGCCGTAAGCATTCTCTACCAGTCAATCATTGCGCAAAGTAGATTGTGGGCGTGTTGTAATTGTAATAGAGCAAAATCCGTTAAAATAGTAAAGTAGAGAGGTTTATACCCTTTACCTTTATTTAATTTTTATTGCCAATAGCCAAATATTATACATGTTAGCTAATATACAGGGTGAAAAAATCTATGGACCTTGAAGGGAAACCCTTAACACCTTCACTGCGGGAAAAATATTTAACTGTAATTAACCATATATTTTATAAGGTCGATCGACCTAATACCGCAGCGAACGTGTTAAGACAGGTCATGCTGTCGCTCTCATTTTCATGAAATAGGTAAATACTATTTTAATTTGTAATTTACCTAGCTTTATCCCTAATTACATGATAAATAAACTTACTTCAACCGAGAATCGAACAAACTTAAACAGTAAAAATAACTACATATTCACTACACTTTTTATTTTTACTAATCGATAGGATCAATATTAAGGATAACGATTCGTCCAGTTCAGGTAAGCTTTTCACCTTAGACTAATTTTATTTTAAAGGCAAACGACCGCATTCGTAAACGTTCTACAAGCCTGTTTTAACTAAAATGGCGTTAAATTCGTTTGTCTTTCTGTCACTTTGACATTTGTGTTCGTAAGAAAGGGACAAAGCACATTTTATTTAGCAGAGGCATATTACGTTTTATGAATAAGGGGGTAAATTTTTATTGGATAAATGTTATCATTGTTATCCTTAATATTGATTTTATCTTTTAGTAGAATAAAATGGTGCAGTGAATATTTCAGTACAGTCATTTCAGGTAAGCTTTTCATAAAATCAGTGAAGGCAGCTTTATTCATCACTATCTTTAGCCTTAGGCTACATGCGATCACGGTTATTTTTTTCTTTGTATTTGTTAACTGTACCAAACGATTTTGCACGTTTGCACTCTATCAGAGACATCTATCTTTGTGAAATTATAAGTATATTTCCCTCTGTGTTTAGTGTCAGTTTAGCAGAGTAAGTAGTTTGTAGTACGAGATCCATCTGCAAATCATTGTAGTAACGGAAGTAGGTAGGTACTTTATTATTGGTATGGTTAAGAAAGAAAACGCTGCTAAAATACTGTTAAGCGTCACTAAACAGTTATACAGGGTGGAAAAATCTATGGGCCCTGAAAGAAAACCACCGTAAATCCTTAACATCAGTGGCGTGCACTACATAAAGGCAGAAAGACACTGCCTACCCTACTCAAACCTGTGATATTGTTTTTTTTTTTAATTTACATCACAATTAATTAATTCCAAAATAAAAAATTGCTTAATTTGTGAGGCCACTAGACAGTCTATCTGGGGTACAGTAGTGCCCCAGCCAAGTCGAGCAAAAGAGAGAAGCACGGCTAGAGAGTAAGGGTGGGTAATTACCGGGTATATGCACCCGGTAAATATCCGTATATGGTAATAGGTGGGCTATTTCAATAGGACTTTTTCAAAAAGTTACATTTTGGTGCTGATTTTTTTCATGAAATCTTAAAAGCCTTTTTAACAGTGAGTCATTTTAAAATATTCATTATGACGCACAGTTTACGGGATAATAAATTTATTTTTTATTCAAAATAATACATGCATAGTCATACAAGTATAGTCTGGCCAGGGGAAGATGAGCCTATAAAAGAGCGGCAAACTTAATAAATGGTTTCTATGTTTTTAAGTATTTATATCTATGAAATATATCGTCGTATAGTAGTCCCATAACACAAGCTTTAATGAGCTTGCTATGAGACTAGTTTGATTTGTATAAAATTGTCCCCTAATATACAGGGTGAAATAGTATTCACCGTGCAAATTTTAGGAGGTGCTTCGGTGGGTTATCTCGTTCAAAATTGGATAATAAGTTGTATCTGAATCGCGAAAAAAATAACAGCTGTTCCATACAAACGGCGTGAGCTCAGCCGCCAAAATGTATGGAACAGCTGGTTTTTTTTATGCGATTTGGATACAACTTATTATCCGATTTTGATCGAGATGACCCACCGAATCACCTCCAAAAATATGAACGGTGAATACTATTTCACCCTGTATAGTGATGTTCGGGATAACGATGTAGGAACTTAAGGAGATGATAGACTGGACTATTAGGAAGAGTTTGACCTTACATGTAGTAAGTCCAAACAAAGGCAAAGAAAACACAGCAAATGTATTGTTTGGTTCACTAATGTATCGGCGAAAAATATTTAGCATTTTAACATTGGAAATGTTTCTTGTATTAACATTGGAAATGTTTCTTGTATCGTAGAGGGTGTAAATAGTGAAAAGTGAAACGAATCCATTTTTTTAAAGAATGGATAACGCTAGAGGCTTGAAATAATGTTTTCCTGAAAGGTCTTGGGAAGGAGCAATTTCGTAGGGTAGTTCTTGGGATTTAGGTCTTCGAGAAGATGAGCAGCACACTTGCAAAAGTTTCAGTAGAAGGTAATATAGTACGGTATATATACGGTAGAGACCGGTATCGTTAGAAAGGTCTTAACGAGCAGGTTATGAAGACGGTAAAGGTCTTGCGAAGGTGACCTTCGGTTGCGGAGCAGTGATCCTTGAAAAAGTTTTAGTAGGAGGTAATATCGTACCGTGATGAGACAGTTACCGTTGAAAAGGCCTTAACAAGCAAATTATAACGGAAAAGGTTTTTTGAGGATCGGATCTTCGGTCGGGCACGAGTGTTGAGTTTGCGCGAAGGAAGGCGGCGCGGGAAGTGTTTACTCCTGGAGATCGGGGCCCGCGAAGGCGACACGCATTCATCAACACTTCCACAGTAAAAAGTTGTGAGATATTTCGTAGAGCCAAGTCACGCATTATTCAGGCAAGTGGGGAGAATGGTCAGGTTGAACCGCAACCTTATAGCGCGCGAGCAGAGCGAGCGAAGCGAGCGTGCTGCGGCAGCGGCCGGCAAAGCGCCAGAACCGATTTTCTTACTATTACATCCATATTATCCATATAAACTTAGGTTTAGGACAAATGGGCATGAGGATACATAATTATTATGACAAATAATATTAGGGAATAACACAGTAGGACAATCAAATTTCGTCCAAAATGTATTAGGCGAAACATAAATAGGGTCCTTGCCTCCTAAAAACGTTAGGACAAATGATCCCAGGATTTCCCGGTTTTTTTAACCTAGTAAAGAACCGGGACAACAAACAAAAAAAATCCCGGTTCTTTCGGGAAATACATTTTAACGTTTCTTTTAAAAGGAATAACGTACGTAACGTAACATTCCAGCTTAAAAGTTCATACTGCTCGTGCCGTCCGGCGTGCTCGGACGTTTGGCGTCACGTATCCTATTCCCTATCCTTTTCCTAGCCATGGCCAGGGCTCAGCGGTCGTCCCCTGCCTGCCCTGCCCCGCACACCGACTTCGGTTCTCTAATTTCACTGCCCAAGTACCCAGTCATTATTCATCGCTCTTCAGTGGCTTCGTAAAGTACCCACTTATGTGTTATTATGTTGTGGTTTTGGTGTCCAGGACCTGCAGTGATCAATGTATATATAGCGATTATATGCTAAATTAGAAGTTAAAATAGAAATGTATGAGACTGATTGTTACCTATTGAAATCACGTTGATTTAGAAGACTAAATGAAATGACTCAAGACCGACTGGTAGTGTTATATGCATTATTAGATTTATTGGACTGAGCAATGTTGATTTTATACCAAAAACGAATTAAGATAAGACTGACTGTTAAAATGTGAGAAATTATATATTTTATTATTTAAATATAAATAGTTCGGGACCAGCTACGGTAGCCTAGCGGTTCAAACGCGCGGCGGCTGAATCCCGGCTCGTACCAATGAGTTTTTCGGAACTATGTACGGAGTGTCATTTGATATTTACCGTTAGCTTTTCGGTGAAGGAAAAACATCGTGAGGAAACCTGCATTCAAATGTGTGTGTGAAGTCCCCAACCCGCACTGGGCCAGCGTGGAGACTACTGCCTGTTCCCTCTCATGCCTCATATATAGAAACGGTAGAATATACCAATTTCATCTCGTACGCCAGATATTGTTTTTACCTGCCCTATTGTTTGTTAAAACAAGTGATAGTATAGTAGTGATCTATAGTTGTGGAGTGTCGATGAAGAATGGTGATGATTAAAAGATGAGTAAAGCTGTGTATTGATCACTGTGTAAAATGTATTGGTATATGTGGTTTTAATTTTAATTCTTGTAGTATCGATGAATATTGAAGGTTTGTCCCGAAAGTCCCGAAAAAACCGGGAAATCCAGGTTCTGATTTCGGCCAGTCCCGAAAATCCCGGTTCTTTGAAACAGTATCGGTTCTGCATTCCCTAATCGGTATGGCAGACAGTGGTATGGATGGAATACAAAAATAGGATAAAAAAACGCTATAGATTCCAATAGGTAGGTATTCCTTAAAATATGTTTAGCATAGGTATTTGTTTTGTGTTGCCTTCCAGGAGGTAACTCATGTAAAGGTTCCGACGGAAGACTAGCGCTGGCCTTCTAGGTTAGCACCATGCTGAGTCGGGCAGTCGGGGCCTTTTCGTGGACCCTGCTACTTTTAAGTTACTGTGTTTTGTTTTTTATACCTATTGTTTTGTCCACGAATAAATGTTTTCTTTCTTTCTTTCAATATAAGCAGAATATAGAATGTAGCCATGTTGAATGTTTCTTTCGTTGTGTTATAAAAGCAAGGTCAAACTGACAAAAGGAAAGTTTTGGTATGAGAATAAATAATAGCTCTTTCAAATTTTCTGCCTACCCTGTCTAAAAACTGCACCACTGATTTAGATTAGCTCAGTTTACACAGAGGGAAATATACTTATAATTTCACAAAGATAGGTGTCTCTGATAGAGTGCAAACGTGCAAAATCGTTTGGTACAGTTAACAAATACAAAGAAAAAACTAACCGTGATCGCATGTAGCCTAATAGTGTGTAGTATTTAATGTTTACCTATTTCATGAAAATGAGAGCGACAGCATGACCTGTCTTAAGGCTTTCCCTTCAAGGTCCATAGATTTTTTCACCCTGTATATTAGCTAACATGTATAATATTGGGCTATTGGCAATAAAAATCAAATAAAGGTGAAGGGTAACAAAAATAAAATAAAATAATAAGGGTATAAACCTCTCTACTTTACTATTTTAACGGATTTTGCTCTATTACAATTACAACACGCCCACAATCTGTCTACTTTGCGCAATGATTGACTGGTAGATAATGCTTACGGCATTAAGTCCGCCTTTTGTGCGATAAGTTGTTCTTTAGTGCAATAAAGATTAAATAAATAAATCGGAACCGAAAAATAAGTTAACGTAAACTAAGCAAGTTTTGCAACTGCAAGCAGTGTATTTTGTTTAATTATTCCTCGTAAAAATGTCCTCACGCCGGCGACGCCGCGCCGCGCCGGATTCAAAACCCAGCGCGCCGCCGCCAGGTTTTTTGGCTGCGGCGTGGATCTCTATTCACAATACACAATACTTAGGTAGGTATATACAATAATACACATGTGTTAACAATCTTTGAATTCCCATTTTCCAACTTCCATTACCTACGTCAAAGTTCAAAGTTAAATTGCATAGGTCTTCATCCCACACTTGTCAGTGTTACTCATTGCTAAATATTTTCATAATTCGTTTCACGACAAGTATATTAAAATTTAACTAGTTAGTATCAACAACTAAAAATAGAACTTAGACGCGTTAGATCGTGTCGCGAATCGCTGCGATTCGAGCGGTACCTACCTAGTATAGTACCTACGCGGCGAGCGGGAGGCCGGCGGTTTGCCCCCCTGCGTGTAACCGGCCAATCACGTTACCTGTGCGGCTCGCGTCGCGCGCGGCATTTTTAAAGCTACTTTAACAGGTGTTTGTAGAAACATTACTTGCAACGTATTTTATAAGGTGATTCGTACACTATTCAATGAAAGAGTGCTTATAATGAAAATCCCAAAACTAACTCATGAATTGGCATTTTTTTTTAATTGTTAAACAGCATTTAACCACTGAAATCCACCCTCCGTTGTTGTTTAGTGTGCGATTGGTTTCTAATGTTTGTGTCCACTACATTCATCAAAGAATGTAGGAACCTACAGCCAATTATTATTTTTGGACACGGAAATATGGTAAATGAAAAATCCCCGTATATGGACCGGGTACACAATACGGACCACACGAATATCTCGCTAGATGGCGTTGTTAACGGAGTGACGCCGGCCGCATTCGACGCCCTTGAGGCGCGGCTCACCGCCAGTGATTCGCCGCGCCGCTCAGTGAACGCACGTGTCAGTTATCGACGATCAAAGCTTTTTGGCAAAATTTATGGAAAATTTTGGTGAGTTTCGTAAGGCTATTACTTTTTTCATGAAGACCGCTTATTCCTGTGCCCTCGTGTCCCAGAAACGTGATTTTGTAAATAATTCTTCTTGCTGTAGCGTGTGACGACATGTTTTACCAGTATTTTTTTGAAAAATGTTGAACGACAAATGACACCTGTTTACATTATGGACCAAGAGGGTGGTTTCAAATATGGACTAGTAGCCCATATAATGAACCTGTTCGTAATATGGACTCCTTGCTTATTCCACTCGTTAACGGTAATATTTTGTTTGTTTAAGGATATGGCGCCCAAAAAAAGGCAAACATGGGATAAACACTCCATGGCTATGGCTATATTAGCTATACGGGAAAAGAAAATGGGATTTTTGAAAGCATCAAAAACTTTTAGTGTACCAAAAACAACTCTAATAAGATTAAGTAAAAAAAATGCAGATATGGGAATAGAAGACGTGACATATTAAATTGGGAAAAAAAGCCACACTTCCAGCCAAGAACAGCCAGAAGCCAGAACAATGGATACAGTGTCCATCTTGTCAGCGTTGGGCACACGAGGAATGTGCTGGAGTAGATGGCGTTTCATTTTTATGCGAATACTGTCATAAGTAGGAATTAGATGGCGGAGAGGTTTCTGATAGTATTCATTCTACATAAAGGCTGATTACCAATTTATAAATAATTATATGCAGAAAAAATGTGATAATTTTTGTTCCTAAATGACTAGGGTCCATATTATGCACCCCTAGTCCATATTAAAAACATGGTGGTCTATAAAATGTTCCACTTTTTGTTTGTGTTGATTTTGCGCTTTTTTGAAAAACTATATTTTTGTTAAAAAAATGTTACTTTATGCCATTTTTATTATGGCTAGAGAATAGCCAGATAAGTTTTTGACTGATTATTTTTTATTACATATCTTAAAACCTTTAAATCTTGTGTTTTATTTATCGAAATGTATATGGTAGTCCATATATGGGGATTTTCCTCTATTATCAAAGTTATGATGAAGTAAATAATATTTTATCAAAAAAAAGAAAAATAAAATATATACATTTTTTTTACCGATTTTTAGAAATTTACAAATTTTCAATTATTTATTAAAACATCTGAATCACTGTTTTTTTTTCGGATTTAGTACTGTCGTTATTACTAGAATTATAATTAATCTGTTACGCAGAAAAAAACAGCAATTATAAATTATTTCCATTTCGCTATAACTAGCGGACCGCAAAATGACTAGACTTAAATGAACTGATATAAAATGATCCAATTATAAAACTATATTATATATATAAAACTTAATTAAGGCGATATGATTCGACGCGCTAAGCAATCTGAGGGGGTGAGGTGCGCGGCAATCCGTGAAGCGCCGCCCGCGCGCCCCGACCTGCTCGTCGAGCACGTGAACGCGCGGCAGCCATTGCACAGACAAGACGGGTCACAGTAAAGTGATCTTACGATCGCCGTATATTAACTGGACCGTGCAAGGGTCAAGTTTGCTATCTGTGAAGGATGTGAACTATGTACGGGTTTCGGACTACAGAAAAAACCCTGTATTGTTTATTTTACTATTTCACTTGTCCACTATAACGGTGCATATTTTAAGATTTTTTGCGGGTTTAGGGAAAACTCAGTTAAAGGTCCGATGAAGAAACAGATGGAATTGAATTGATTGGTATAGACTTAGTAATATGGTTCCGTTTGGCACCCACGGGTGCAGAAACCTATAAAAGAAAACACAAAGTAGAAAAACACTAATTATTTAACAATCATTTTAAAATCAATCACATAGACGAATTTTAATCATAAATCTTTTTTTTATGCCAATCGATCCCTTTCCTGTCCAGGATTAAAAGCTTGTATGGGACCAAAAAGAAATTTCCGGCTAGAAAAGCCATAAATCGAGAAAAACTTTCCCCATATAATTTGTATGAAAATGAAACAAGTTTTTTTTTACTTGTATTTTTTTTATGTCAATCGATTACACTCTATCCAGTATACATACATATTCTATGAAGAAAAAGTGAACGGAGTGAGTGAGTGATTGCAATTATTACTGTGATTTTCATAACGTATTAGAGTCTGGCAAGCGAGTCGTGTCCCTGGAAAATGGCGGTAAATTATAAAAATACGCATGTAACACGAATGTATGGCGGATTAATAGGTATACTTATGACTGACAGTTTATTTGATAGGTAAAATTGTTGCCATATAAAGAATTTGGTAAAAATGCTGTGGACACGACTCGCTAGCCAGACTCTATGATCCTTCGATGTAACAGAACTGATAAGCGTGACAGAAAAAAATTAAAAAGGTTCACTATTTCTTCATAGTAAATGTATGAAAACAGTTTTCTTTAATTTCTGGCTTTTTTGTACATCACCGAAAGTTAACCCCTAGGAAACTATTGATACTGGATAGAAATGGAATCGATTTATATTAAAAAAATACATGTAAAAAAAAACTTTTATCATTTTCATACAAATTGTATGGGGAAAGTTTTTCACGATTTATGGCTTTTCTAGCCGGAAATTTCTTTTTGGTCCCATACAAGCTTTTGATCCTGGACTGGAATGGGATCGATTGGCATCAAAAAAAAAGTTTGTCAAAATGACCATTTTCTCGCAACCTGTATGTTTTTTCCAAAATCTATAAACGCCAATCTTCATTAATTTGAAATCGAAGGAAGCTCTCCTAAGACCATTTTCAGGTAGCAACACGGGATCTGGTAGCTGCCCTCACTGACCCAAAATCTATTTCCACCCTGTATACTGTTCGTAATTATTATTTTTCAGTGGAAACTAGTGAGTGTCGTGTCAAGGGTTTTTTTTTTAATATTTCGTAATGCTAATCACATAATTATTATAGTATAAAATATGTTTAGTAGTTCTCGTACTGTTTTTCTCTATACTGTGTAACTGTGGAAGTGTACGCGGTGTAATCTGCGCGCGCGTGTGTGTGGTTGATGTATTTAATACGGGAATTCGTTTTTTTTATGTACTAACCTTTTCTGCTTATTCAGTTTCCGAAGCCCCAGTGACGATATCTTCTTTTTAATTTTTTTGTTACCCATTTTTAACAAATGCTGTGCTGCGAAAATGCGCGTACGTCCGACCTCCAATGCGTTCCGCTCGGGACTGCCGCGGTGCAGCGGGAACGGACCGGGAGTGAATTGTGCCATAATTTCGTTGATTTTGGGTGAAAAAAGACATGTCTTAATAAATTAAAAATATTATGACCGACATCACTCACATCATCATAGACGCTTATTTTGGTGTAATTTTCTATTCATCAAGTTACGTAAGATTGGAATAATGTCAGTTTTAAGATGAGAATAGAGGTATGTTTGGCATTTTTTTCTATAGATCAAAGTTTATCCAATTATGTAACGGACAACCGACGGAACTAGATAAAGGTCTTAAATATAATAATACATTTTTTTTTAATTTTTAATATGTAGGTTTTCAAAATAAAACCGTTTACAAAATCACATATCCTAGAAGAACCCCGAAGCAACTCGCCTTAAATACAATGTTGAGACTTAGGTATAGCACTTTTTCACTGTGGCGTTGATTATCCCAGCCCCTGTTCAATTGTATAAATAAATTCAGGTGTTTCATTGAATACACAATATATGGACGCATTTGGAAACAAAGCAATTTTTTTTTATATGCCGTGAAAGATTACTAAATTACGTATGGCACGGAAACGTGGTCGCTTACTATGGGCCTCATAAGAAGGCTCAAAGTCACCCAAAGGGCAAAAGAGAGGGCTATGTTGGGAATTTCTCTGCGCGAGCGCATCAGAAATGAGGCTATCCGCACCAGAACCAAGGTAACCGATATAGCCCTCCGAATCGCTAAGCTTAAGTGGCAGTGGGCACATTGCACGTAGAACCGAGGGCCGTTGTGGCGGAAAGGTTCTCGAGTACCACGTACCGGAAGGCGCAGCGTGGGTAGGCCCCCCATAAGGTGGACCGATGCCCTGGTAAAGGTCGCGGGAGTCCGCTGGATGCGCGTGGCGCAGGACCGGTCATTGTGGCACTCTTTGGGGGAGGCCTATGTCCGGCAGTGGTCGTCTTTCGGCTGATATGATGATATAGCCCTCCGCATCGCTAGGCTTAAATGGCAGTAGGCACATTGCACGTAGAACCGATGGCCGTTGTGGCGGAAAGGTTCTCGAGTGGCGACCACGTACCGGAAGGCGCAGCGTGGGTAGGCCCCCCACAAGGTGGACTGATGACCTGGTAAAGGTCGCGGGAGTTCGCTGGATGCGGGTGGCGCAGGACCGGTTACTGTGGCACTCTTTGGGGGAGGCCTATGTCCAGCAGTGGACGTCTTTCGGCTGCCCTCCGCATCGTTAAACTTAAGTGGCAGTGGGCACATTGCACGTCGAACCGATAGCCGTTGTGGCGGAAAGGTTCCCATGTGGCGACCACGTACCGGAAGGCGCAGCGTGGGTAGGCCCCCACAAGGTGGACTGATGACCTGGTAAAGGTCGCGGGAGTCCGCTGGATGCGGGTGGCGCAGGACCGGTCATTGTGGCACTCTTTGGGGGAGGCCTATGTCCAGCAGTGGACGTCTTTCGGCTGATATGATGATATGATGATGATGACTAAATTATGTATCTCGGTGCAAAATATCAGACTGGTCATTGTGGCACTCTTTGGGGGAGGCCTATGTCCAGCAGTGGACGTCTTTCGGCTGATATGATGATATGATGATAATGACTAAATTATGTATCTCGGTGCAAAATATCAGACTCGTCATTGTGGCACTCTTTGGGGGAGGCCTATGTCCAGCAGGGGACGTCTTTCGGCTGATATGATGATGACTAAATTATTTATCCCGGGGCAAAATATCAGACTGGTCATTGTGGCACTCTTTGGGGGAGGCCTATGTCCAGCAGGGGACGTCTTTCGGCTGATATGATGATGACTAAATTATTTATCCCGGGGCAAAATATCAGACTGGTCATTGTGGCACTCTTTGGGGGAGGCCAATGTCCAGCAGGGGACGTCTTTCGGCTGATATGATGATATGATGATGATGACTAAATTATGTATCCCGGGGCAAAATATCAGACTGGTCATTCTGGCACTATTTGGGGGAGGCCTATGTCCAGCAGTGGACGTCTTTCGGCTGATATGATGATGATGACTAAATTATGTATCTCGGTGCAAAATATCAGACTGGTCATTGTGGCACTCTTTGGGGGAGGCCTATGTCCAGCAGTGGACGTCTTTCGGCTGATATGATGATATGATGATGATGACTAAATTATGTATCTCGGTGCAAAATATCAGACTCGTCATTGTGGCACTCTTTGGGGGAGGCCTATGTCCAGCAGGGGACGTCTTTCGGCTGATATGATGATATGATGATGATGACTAAATTATGTATCTCGGTGCAAAATATCAGACTCGTCATTGTGGCACTCTTTGGGGGAGGCCTATGTCCAGCAGTGGACGCCTTCCGGCTGATATGATGATGATGACTAAATTACGTATCTCGGTGCAAAGTATCAGACTGGTCATTCTGGCACTCTTTGGGGGAGGCCTATGTCCAGCAGTGGACGTCTTTCGGCTGATATGATGATATGATGATGATGACTAAATTATGTATCTCGGTGCAAAATATCAGACTCGTCATTGTGGCACTCTTTGGGGGAGGCCTATGTCCAGCAGGGGACGTCTTTCGGCTGATATGATGATATGATGATGATGACTAAATTATGTATCTCGGTGCAAAATATCAGACTCGTCATTGTGGCACTCTTTGGGGGAGGCCTATGTCCAGCAGGGGACGTCTTTCGGCTGATATGATGATGACTAAATTATTTATCCCGGGGCAAAATATCAGACTGGTCATTGTGGCACTCTTTGGGGGAGGCCAATGTCCAGCAGGGGACGTCTTTCGGCTGATATGATGATGACTAAATTATGTATCCCGGGGCAAAATATCAGACTGGTCATTCTGGCACTATTTGGGGGAGGCCTATGTCCAGCAGTGGACGTCTTTCGGCTGATATGATGATATGATGATGATGACTAAATTATGTATCTCGGTGCAAAATATCAGACTGGTCATTGTGGCACTCTTTGGGGGAGGCCTATGTCCAGCAGTGGACGTCTTTCGGCTGATATGGTGATGATGACTAAATTATGTATCTCGGTGCAAAATATCAGACTGGTCATTGTGGCACTCTTTGGGGGAGGCCTATGTCCAGCAGGGGACGTCTTTCGGCTGATATGATGATGACTAAATTATTTATCCCGGGGCAAAATATCAGACTGGTCATTGTGGCACTCTTTGGGGGAGGCCAATGTCCAGCAGGGGACGTCTTTCGGCTGATATGATGATGACTAAATTATGTATCCCGGGGCAAAATATCAGACTGGTCATTCTGGCACTATTTGGGGGAGGCCTATGTCCAGCAGTGGACGTCTTTCGGCTGATATGATGATATGATGATGATGACTAAATTATGTATCTCGGTGCAAAATATCAGACTGGTCATTGTGGCACTCTTTGGGGGAGGCCTATGTCCAGCAGTGGACGTCTTTCGGCTGATATGATGATATGATGATGATGACTAAATTATGTATCTCGGTGCAAAATATCAGACTCGTCATTGTGGCACTCTTTGGGGGAGGCCTATGTCCAGCAGGGGACGTCTTTCGGCTGATATGATGATATGATGATGATGACTAAATTATGTATCTCGGTGCAAAATATCAGACTCGTCATTGTGGCACTCTTTGGGGGAGGCCTATGTCCAGCAGGGGACGTCTTTCGGCTGATATGATGATATGATGATGATGACTAAATTATGTATCTCGGTGCAAAATATCAGACTCGTCATTGTGGCACTCTTTGGGGGAGGCCTATGTCCAGCAGTGGACGCCTTCCGGCTGATATGATGATGATGACTAAATTACGTATCTCGGTGCAAAGTATCAGACTGGTCATTCTGGCACTCTTTGGGGGAGGCCTATGTCCAGCAGTGGACGTCTTTCGGCTGATATGATGATATGATGATGATGACTAAATTATGTATCTCGGTGCAAAATATCAGACTCGTCATTGTGGCACTCTTTGGGGGAGGCCTATGTCCAGCAGGGGACGTCTTTCGGCTGATATGATGATGACTAAATTATTTATCCCGGGGCAAAATATCAGACTGGTCATTGTGGCACTCTTTGGGGGAGGCCTATGTCCAGCAGGGGACGTCTTTCGGCTGATATGATGATGACTAAATTATTTATCCCGGGGCAAAATATCAGACTGGTCATTCTGGCACTATTTGGGGGAGGCCTATGTCCAGCAGTGGACGTCTTTCGGCTGATATGGTGATGATGACTAAATTATGTATCTCGGTGCAACATATCAGACTGGTCATTGTGGCACTCTTTGGGGGAGGCCTATGTCCAGCAGTGGACGTCTTTCGGCTGATATGGTGATGATGACTAAATTATGTATCTCGGTGCAACATATCAGACTGGTCATTGTGGCACTCTTTGGGGGAGGCCTATGTCCAGCAGTGGACGTCTTTCGGCTGATATGATGATGACTAAATTATGTATCTCGGTGCAAAATATCAGACTGGTCATTGTGGCACTCTTTGGGGGAGGCCTATGTCCAGCAGTGGACGTCTTTCGGCTGATATGATGATATGATGATGATGACTAAATTATGTATCTCGGTGCAAAATATCAGACTGGTCATTGTGGCACTCTTTGGGGGAGGCCTATGTCCAGCAGTGGACGTCTTTCGGCTGATATGATGATGACTAAATTATGTATCTCGGTGCAAAATATCAGACTGGTCATTGTGGCACTCTTTGGGGGAGGCCTATGTCCAGCAGTGGACGTCTTTCGGCTGATATGATGATGACTAAATTATGTATCTCGGTGCAAAATATCAGACTGGTCATTGTGGCACTCTTTGGGGGAGGCCTATGTCCAGCAGTGGACGCCTTTCGGCTGATATGATGATATGATGATGATGACTAAATTATGTATCTCGGTGCAAAATATCAGACTGGTCATTGTGGCACTCTTTGGGGGAGGCCTATGTCCAGCAGGGGACGTCTTTCGGCTGATATGATGATGACTAAATTATGTATCTCGGGGCAAAATATCAAACTGGTCATTCTGGCACTCTTTGGGGGAGGCCAATGTCCAGCAGTGGACGTCTTTCGGCTGATATGATGATATAGCTCTCCGCATCGCTAGGCTTAAGTGGCAGTGGGCACACGTTATTGTGGCACTCTTTGGGGGAGGCCTATGTCCAGCAGTGGACGTCTTTCGGCTGCCCTCCGCATCGTTAAACTTAAGTGGCAGTGGGCACATTGCACGTCGAACCGATGGCCGTTGTGGCGGAAAGGTTCTCAAGTGGCGACCCCCCCCCCCCTCTGCCGCCCCCGCCCTTGCCCCCCCTCATGCTCCGCCCTCCTACTCTCCCTCCTCCCCCTCTCCTACTCTCACTCCTACACCTCCCCTCCTGCCCCCCCCCTCACAACACATGTTACGCGAGCGGGTCAAAAGTTACGAAAAATGTAAGAAATGTAACCATCACTTTATTCGGTATCCGATACTTGGACCGAAATCATTGAGGCCGTTTAATCGGTCACCGTAATTGTACGGCTCATTATTCGGTCAGGTACCTTTACTTGAAACGGTCAACCTACGGGTACCGTTACTGTTGGATATCTTTTCAATTGGTACCTTTATTTTAGGGTACCGGTCTTTTGCGGTTTTTTCACCATAGCGGTACCGTTTAAAAGGGTACCCATTAAATTTGATTTATTCGGGTACCGATACTGTTGGATACTTTTTCAATTGATACCTTTATTTTAGGTTACCGGTCTTTTGCGGTTTTTCAGTCCCTGGTTCCATATACAACGCACCAACTTAGCTTTACACTTTATAAAATGTATCCTATTGTCTATTTCTAAAGGAACAAGGTTGTGTTTCGCTTGTGTGGTGAAGATGTGGCAGTAAAAAGGTGGCAAGGTCGACGGCCTCCCACCAGGCGCCATATACGAGCTAGCAACAGTGAGTCAGGTTGGAAGGATGTTTTGATCAATTTGGAGTAAAATATTTGCGAATTATGCCTAGACTAGGTTCTGCCCTCCGTCTGCGTGGAACTCGTTTATACAGTCCCAAGTGTTATGGGTACTAGACGACGATATATTTAATAGATAGAAATACTTAAATACATAGAAAACATCCATGACTCAGAAACAAATATTCATGCTCACACACACATATGGCACAATTCTGTTTGCAACTCCATTTGTCCCTTTTTTTTTTTTTTTTTTCTTTTTGTCCTTTCTTTTAAAATACTATGTTACTTAAGCAGAGTTATTATTGTTTAGCTATTCTTTCGATTGGCATCATAAAAGTAGGGTGTTTTTTTTTTGACATTTAAGTTGGCGGTTCGATTCCCAGACGAAGCAAGTAATTTTTAGAAAATCTATGAATGCAGAATTACTAACTTTTAAAGTCAAAGTCAAAGTCAAAGTCAAAATTATTTATTTGCAGAATTATGGTACATTACATTGATGGATTTAGAAATAATATGTTCAGCATAATTCACCATTTTAGTGGCATGCAAATTACAAATTATAATCAAAAATATCAAAAATTCTACGTTCTAAAATGCATAAACTCATTCATATTATAAAAACAATTGTCATGGAGCCAACGCCGAAGTTTTGACAAGAACAATGTATATGGCAGATTTCTTAAGTCTATGGGAATATTGTTGTAAACTCTCACAGACATCATGTAACAGTTTTTGTTGTACAAGGCTGTCTTAAAAACGGGTTGTTTAAACCTGGACAAATCCCTGTTGCGTAAACGTGGATGTTGGGTTGTTTTTTCAAATAGCTCAGGGTTGTTTCTTACAAACTTTGCATGCTCATAGATATAAATTCCAGTCAATGTAAGGACGTTAAGCTTTTTAAAAAGCGGTCTACAAGATATTTGAGATCCAACTCCACAGATAGCACGAATACAGCGCTTTTGTGTCACAAACACTTGGTTAACATTTGTCGAGTTCCCCCAAATGATAACTCCGTAGCGGAGAACAGATGCAACGTAGCCATGATACGCCGTAAGAGCGGTTGACTCATCTGTTACACTCCTCAGTCTTTTTAAGGCAAAAACAAATTTGTTTAACTTGTTACAGGTGTTAGTAATTTGTTGCTTCCAGTTAAGACACCTGTCAAGTGTGAGACCCAAGAAACATACGTCATCACAACTATTTATGGGTTTTCCTTTACAATTCACAGCTAGAGATGCTGGATTAGTCCTATAATTAGAAAATTGAACCCAATGTGTTTTATCTATATTCAATACTAATTTATTATTATTTAACCATTTTCCGATGTCATTAACTGCATTATTTACTCTATTTTCAAATGTCAAAATGTCCCTATTATCTGTTACAATAATTGATAAGTCATCAGCATACATAATAATTTGATTCGATGTCACTTGAGGAATGTCATTTACATAGAGTACAAAAAGTAACGGTCCCAGAACGCTACCCTGGGGCACGCCGCTTTGTGTATTTTGAAACGTCGATCTATATTGTGTCAATTCATTTTTATTGTTAAGTTTACTAACTTGTACACATTGGCTTCTATTTGATAAGTATGTCTGTATCCAGTTATAAGCACCGCCGCGGATACCATAATTATAACATTTTTCCAGTAATATCGTATGATCAACGAGGTCGAATGCTTTCGACATATCAAAGAATACAGCTACTACAGAATTATACTTATCAATATTTTCAGTGACGCTCTGCAGTAATGAATATGCAGCATGTGTTGTCGATCTGCCCTTCACGAATCCGTACTGTTCCTTCACCAATATGTTATTTTTGTCTATAAAATTGACGATCCTATCTCTCATAATCTTCTCAAATATTTTAGAGAGAATTGGAATTAATGTAATGGGACGATAATTATTCAGGATTCTTTTGTCGTCTTTTTTAAATAACGGCTTTACAATGGATCGTTTTAATCTTTCAGGGAATAAACCTTGCTCAAGAGATTGGTTAATCAAATGACTCAGTATTGATTTTATCTCCTTTGCAATCGATTTTAATATGCGAGTAGATATTCCATCGATGCCTATTGCATTCGTATCACGCAAAGATTTGATTACTTTCTCAATTTCATCCTCTGTGCAGGGTGACAGAAATAAACTATTGCTGACACTATCAATACTAACAATGCTGTGGCTCCTGCTCTGTTTTGAGGTGTTATTGGTTATGCTGACAAAGAAATTATTGAAAGCTTCGGCTATTGCTTGTGCATCTTTAATGTTTTTTGTATCTACTTGTAGGGATTCTACACATTCTACTAGCTTAACACTATCATTTTTATCCTTTATTACATCCCATGCAGCTTTACATTTGTTTTTTGCGGTTAAGAAATATTTACGGTTAATATTTTTCCGAGATTGCACAATGCACTGCTTTAGCAATTTAGTGTACCTCTTATAATATATCTTGTTATTTATCCTGTTTTCTCCCTTGAAGCCACGAGACATAAGAATCCGCTTTGTTTTACAAGATTTTTGTATTCCTTTACTGATCCACTTCGGTTTAGAATTGTTAGAATTAATTTTAATTCTTTTGTGCGGAAAACACAATTCATAGAACATACATAGATCATCATGAAACAGAGAAAAAGCTTTATTGAAATCAGATTCGTTAAAGACTTCCTTCCAACTTAAATTATTCATACACTCTTTGAAAATATTGATATTTGCCTAGCTGTAGTCTTTAACATACTTATACCATGAATTAATCTCTGCCTTTTTGTTATCACATATAAATTCCAATGTTTGGCAAGTGTCATGATCCGACAGGTGAAGCGTATGTACTTTACCAATTACATCTTTTGTTATGTTACTTGCAAATAAACCAAGACATGTATTGTGTCTAGTAGGAACCTTTATATTTAATCGCATCTTGAAATTATGTAGTAGATTAACAAAATTTACAGAGGCGTAATTATCCTTTAATATGTTAATATTCAGGTCACCAGTAAGTATTACATTTTTCTTTGACGATAATTTGTTTAATAACATGTCTAACTTCTGATAAAAAAATCCGAGATTGTGGTGAGTATTACCAGGAATCCTGTAGATGCAAATAACCACACATTTTAAGCTAGGGATCTCTACCCCGCAACATTCAAACATTTTCTCTTGAGACAACTCCTTGCAAATTGGTATTGGTTTAGAGTCGATATGTCTACGAGTTAGAATACATACGCCACCACGTTTATTATCACGACAAAAGCATGACGCTAATTTATAACCTTTGAGAAATATGTTACTCTCACAGCCTTGCTTAATAAAAGTCTCTGAAAAACAAAGGACATCTAATCTTAAATTGATTTCATTAAATTCATGAATACACGTTTCAATTATATTTAACTTATTAATAAGACCTTGTATATTCTGATGAAATATTGCAACTTTATTACTACTTTTATACATACCCGAATCATTCTTCGCTCCTTCCACTTGATCACTTTGGGATTTAGTCTCGAAAAAACTCGTTAAATTTCGGTACAGTATTTTCGCTGCTCATGATAAGACGCTCCTTTGTGGGGGACAATTCACCTAGGAGCTTATAAGATGTATGATAACGAATCCTCAATATTTCCCTTAATAATAGACCAGTCACCTGTCTGCGAGACTTCTGGTAGTCGAATGGTACAAATGAGGCATTAGAGAACTGGGTACAGACTATGCTTAACAAATTATTTTGCTTGTAAACATTCAAGTGCTTGTTGAAATGTATCCCCCCAATTAAAACATTTGTGTTGCCAAGTATATGCAAGTAATTGAAGATGAGCCATTTAAAACTCTTTGGGTTCTTGTCATTGGAGCCACTTAAAATTACGACATAGTCTAACTTTGTATAGTCTTTACATACTTTGTCACACGTAAGCAATACCTGTTCGGTTGGCGCATTGGGTTTAACCACTGCTGTAACAAAGTACTCATCACCTAGTGAACTCTGAAGTGTTTTTCGAACACCATTTCCAACCTGATCGCAAAAAATAATTACTTTTCGACGTGGCGTAACTTCCTTCGTGGCAGGGAATTGTCTAGTAGAAGGTCCTGTGTTTTCGTTCCGAGCAGCTCCTGTGCTGCTTGGTGTACTGTCTGAATCTTGTCTAGGGCTAGAAGTCAAGTCACTGTTTTCTGCTTTCAAGGAAGCAATATTGTTTTCCATGACTTCAGTATTTCTCTGTCCTATGTCCGTAAAATTAAGCCTTGTTTTATTTATACTCTTCTGTCCTTTCTTATTATTATTTACCGGCGTTGACTTGCAAATACGGGCCAGCATCTCATTTTTCTTTTCGTATATCATAATTTGTTTCTTAAGCGATCCATTTTCCATTATTAATTTTTCTATTTCATTTTCCGCATTTATCAATTTTTCCCGCAATTCGGTATTTTTGAGTTTAATTTCCTCCAGCTCTTCCTTTAGACTGTGGCCCGTGGCAGGACAACTTCGGTCTAGTATATTTGAGCAGTCTTCAGTGTTGTCGCTGTCATCGTCCGACGGCAGAGAATCAAAAGAATTATCAGTGGGTATGTTGACATTGTAGTTTGCGCGCTCTGTAACATAGTTGGACGGTGTATGTATGTTACGTACGTTTGGTGCGGATGGAGTGGATGATGCGGATGTGGTTGTCGCTTTTTTTTTCAGCGTTGGTGAGCTGGAATCATGCCGTATTTTTGGGCACATATCGCAAGTCCAATTATGGGACTTCTTAACTCGCATTAAATTGAATAACGGAATCGAAATTTTTGTGCATTTTACATGAAATATTTTTTTGCATCTGTTGCAAGTAAGAAATAATCTATCTATGATATCTAGCTTACATTTCATGCATTTAGACATTTTATACCTGATGTCCGTCTTACTCCTATGTTGTAATGTCCGTTTCGATCGTATGTCAGCAGCCGGGCGCTGCATCGAGTCCGACCGGCGCGTGGATGACTCACCGCTCGCTAGGCGCGCGCGGTCAGTAAGAAGACGTTAGTTAAAATATTTAAAATGATTTTTGTCATATCTTCTAAACTTCGGCGTCTTTTTGAAAACTGTTTGTTAAAAAATAACATAAAGTCTTCTTTGAGCAAAATTCACTATCTACGATATTTAAGGTACTTCCCCTTCATGTCCCATAAGTTTGGGACGCCCTGTAGTGTATATCGTAGCTCCATACAAACTTTCACTACACCCGGCCCCCATTTCATCCGATGATTTCCAGGATAAAAACTATCCGATGTCCTTCCCCGGGACTCAAACTTCTACACCAAATAACTTCATCTAAATCGGTTCAGCGGTTTAAGCGTGAAGAGGTAACTGATAGACAGAAAGACAGACACTTTCGTATTTATAATACTAGTATGGATATATGAATTGATGAAATGGAAAGCTGTATTTTGATGGCTGAATAAGCCGAGAGCGCGATGCCTTAAAAAAAAAAAAGCTGTATTTTGCGGAGGATGACTAAGATACCTATAATCGAAACCTGAGAGACGTAGCATAAGTGGAATATCATCTCGCTCACATTTGGAGCAACCCTGGGGAAATCCTGGTACCTATACTTGAAAACGTAATTAGAGACCAAAAAAATAACCTTAAAATTGCCATTAAAATGCAAAAATAACTCACACTCTTCCAAATGATGGACATAGCCAGTTTTTAGCTACGTCCATCATTTATGGAAGAGTGTAAGTTAGCCAGTGTCGGTTATTTTTTCATTTTAATAGCAATTTTAAGGTTATTTTTTTGGTCTCTAATTACGTTTTCAAGTAGGTATACCCTGCGATAACTCCGCAGCACAGCCATAATAGCCTGCACTGTAGGTATTACCTATGTGGTGCTGTATTCCTGCATGGGCATCACAGGACATCCTACGAGCTGATTGGTGGTTTAGTGTTTAAGGCTCCTCTACACAATGGGCCATCACGGCGCAGGACAGGCACGCCATCATGCGTTGGAGTGCGATGGAAGTATGCCTTTCTCCCTCTAACGCATAGTTGTGTCCTGTATGATCGTCCATGATGGCCGATTGTGTAAAGGAGCCTTTAAACCTCACCTCAGCGTTCACCCACAAATTCGTTTCTAGACCCACTAGTTTCGTTAAGCGGATGGGGTGAGACGCATTAGTATCCCGGACCGGGCTGTTATTCGCAACGCGCTACTGCGGCTCATCCCGCCGGTCACCCGTCACGAACCTAGACCTCTACCTACGTTTAGTTACTACGCATCGCGGTGTCAAGATATATTTGTGGGTGAGCGTTGGGGTGAGCTTAAAACAAGTTACAGAATAGCGGGGCTGCTGTCCCGCTGAAAAAAGGTGATTTATTTTATAGTAGACTATAGCTTATGCCCGCGACGCCGTCCGTGTGGAACTCGTTTATATTGTAGCTCTATAGAAACTTTGACCACCTTAGGGGATGATTTTCGGGATAAGAATTATCCTGTCCTTCCCCGGGACTCAAACTATCTCTATACCTCATCTAAATCGGTTCTGCAGTTTAAGCGTGAAGAGATAAATGACAGACAGACAGATATATAGACAGATACATGCTTTCGCATTTATAATATTAGTATGGATATGGATGGTATGGATTAAAAGGGATCAGTCTGAAAATAGCACCCATAGGAGAGAGAAGTAATAACACCACTGGATAACTGTCAAAACATTTACTTATTAAAATATAAACGACTTATAATGGGTAATATCTTTATTATCAAACGAATACATACACGGTATTTAACAAAAGTCAAATCAGCTTCTTTTATGAAGCGTCAAAAACGCTCCGAGCTCCGTTATGGCCGCTCCACACAAGAGGCCATCCTGACTAGGGTTGCCAGGTGGAAAAATACAAAAGCCGGACTCTGCACTTAATTAAGCCGGAAATTTTACCCTAAAGGCCGGACGGACCTTTTTTGCGCTAATTATAGCTTTTTCAAAGCCGGACATTACGTTCTAAAAGCCGGACCATTCATAATATAGCACTATAAATGCAAAACTAACCCTGTCTGTCTATCTATTCACTTTTCACGCCGAAACAATCATACCGTTTTGAATGAATTTTAGTACAGAGTAGATGATAAGTTTTTATTCCGAAAATCATCTCTTAAGGTAGTGAAAAGTAAAAAGCCTATCAAAAGCCGGACACGGCCCTAAAAAGCCACCTGGCAACCCTAATTCCTGACCCATCATACAGGACGCAACTATGCGTTAAAGGGAGTAAGACATATTTATGTCTCGTTCTACCGCATATCCGCGTCCTGGATGATGGGTCAGGATGGCCCCTTGTGTGGAGCGGCCATTAGTATGGAATTTGTAGGGATTACTTGCTTGTGACGTCACAATCAAACAACGTCCTTATTGTTAGTTTTTATGAATTGAATGAAACATCTTAAAATAGCAAACTTAAATGAAAGATTGATAGCGTAGCGTCCGAGTATTTTCGTAATTTTTATCTGTTGCATATGAAAAAACAAAATTATTTTCAATGTTGTCAAATACCCTATTCTCTTATTAATTACACTACTCGTACCTACATCTTGGTGATTTATATACCTATAGGAACATAAGTACCTAATTAATAATTACATACAAAACTAAGTTGATTAGGTAAATGTATTGGTGGTATATCTACTACTAGATAGGAGCAAATTCTTTAAAACGTATTCACTTACAACAGGCAGTGTCTACTCATAAATTTGTATTGTACTAACTAAACTAATCCACGGGTGGTGCACTGAGGCTCTAGTATAAGTTTTACAGAAACAAAACGTTATGACCGCGTTTGCGTTTAGCTGTCAAATCCCATACAAATTGAGGGTAAAACGCAAACGCGATCGTAAAGTTTGGTTTCGGTAAAACATATACTAGAGCTCTCTCTCGTCACTACAATTCACGTAGGTATATTTAGCTAAGTTACAATTTTACAAGTTTCGTGAAATACGCACGATAGCTTTTATGGTCATGTTTTACTTTACGGCCAAAATTACCTAAAACATGACCATAAAACCAATACACTGAGACGCTTGATCGGGGCTGCTACCCAGTAGAGCGTCTCAGTGTTGCCAGTATGGGCTTGTTTAGACATTCTAATTTGTCCCTTCGTGAAATGAGCTCCGAGGGGCTACCGCGAAACGAAAACGAACTTCGTTCGCGTATCTCCGTCTCTATCGCACTTGCCAATTCAAATCAAATCAAATATTTATTCGAGACGCAACACAACAAAACACAAGTAAATCTGTGCCGTGTCACGAAATGGGCCCAACTCAGCATGATGCTGGCTTTGCAGCCAGCGCTGGTCTTCCGTTGGGTCCATCCAGTGAGGACACGGAACGTAACACACGTTCCGTGTCCTCAATTCGAGCGACAGAGGGAGAAACACAAACGAAATTCGTTTTCGTTTCGCGGTAGCCGCTCAGGCCTTCATGATTAAATATTAAATACTAAACAATGTCTTTATATTCTAACAATGTTTGCAAGAGTAAGTATAAATACAGCGTACCTACTTATGATGATGTGAGTGACATTCTCATGGCAGTTGTTTTTATTAGGGTACACGTTGATGTGTCTACACTATTATAATATATACATGTTACGGCTTCGAGCCCGCTTGGTTGCAGATTTGTATGAAAACATAGATTACTAGACCATAGATTTACAATAGAAGTAAAATATATTTTTAACAGTTTTAGTAACTATAGAAAATTATATTAGATTAGTAAGACAATCATCAACGAACTAATCGTCATCATATATAGCTCTAATAGGCATGATGCCTCATGTTCAAATTGATAACGAAGTGATGCTAAATGGATAGTAAACCATCAAATTATTGTAATAAATAGTAAATTATAAAATATAATTAAAATCATAAAAAGATATAAACTTTGAAAGTTTAGAAAAAATATGCATTTTTTTTTATTGTCCAAGAGTAAATTAAAAACTACCAATAGAATCCTTACGCTTTTATAGAAACAAAATTGTACAACAACTATGTACTTAAACGCAGTATTTCGCGACCGAAACAACAATTTACATGATTTTCCATACTACGATTAGTACAAATATACAAATGTGACGTCACACTTGTATAGACACACAGTATGAAGCGTTTCGCGCTGCCGCCAGCGAGTTCAATCTTTATCTCAAATTTTTAGGTATGTTCTATGTTCTTTAATTGTAGTTGCTCCCATACAAACATTTGTTTCTCTCCAAAAACTGGTTCGAATGACGTCACAAAAATCTTAGTCATCCTCCCTATTGATTGATGCGTTCTAATTAGAAAGAGACGGGGAGTCTATCTCGCCGCGACACGTCCTATGATAGCCGTGCTGCAGCTGTCCTTGTATCATCATCATCATCATATCAGCCAAAAGACGCCCACTGCTGAACATAGGCCTCCCCCAAAGAGTGCCAAAGTGACCGGTCCTGCGCCACCCGCATCCAGCGGACTCTAGCAACCTTTACCAGGTCATCAGTCCACCTTGACTTTCCGGTACGTGGTCGTCACTCGAGAACCTTTCCGCCCCAACGGCCATCGGTTCTACGCGCAATGTGCCACGCCCACTGCCACTTAAGTTTAGCGATTCGTATGTATATTATGTATTGATAAACAGCATTAGTACCTACTGGCAAGTCCTAATGCTGTTTATCTTACAAATACAAGACTGTTTGGAAAAGTTTTAATGCAAACCATTCTCTACTTAGAGAAAGATTTTCCAAATAGTTCACCTGCGCTGTATCCTCCTGCACTGTAAATCCGCTTGAATAAATAGCGCCATAAAAAACATTGCAGATGCAATAATGTAACAAGTCATATCGCCAACTTCCTTGACGTGACATTAAATTGGCCGAGCGCCAAGGCGCCACGCGTCTTGTTGACAATGACAAATACTTATTAACAAAGATGTTGGTATTAATGAATGTGTTGAACGGAAGATTCAGACGAGGAAGGTCGATGATAAAATGGGAATGGGAACAGTATCACGTAGCAAACTGGAGCGTGACGTGAAAGAAACATAAATAGAAACATATAGACCCTTGATATTGCTGGACCGATATAATTTTAATCGTTTATCGCACGATGATGATGGCTCTCTTTGTCAATGTCACAATGTCAGAAAGTGATATGATGTGTAGTAGAGCAGTGTCTTGGCTGACTGTTCTAGAAGACTTTCATCCCAAAGTACTTCCCGGGAAGGATGAGAAAGTTCGGTACAAACCATCAGTGAGTTGGTCTCGCCCAACCAATACCTGAGCTATTGAAATGAAATAACTAAGTAGATGCAACAACGAAAAATCACCCGGAATAAGTAGTTACCCAGGAAATGATTCGACAAGAGCTAATGCAAATGATTGCAGCAAAATGTACGGAACCTTTCCATTGAGAAGTCAACAATCTCGGTAAGAAACAATTCAGGCACAACTGGATCCCGTCTCACCAACATCGGTGTCTTCTAAAACTTCTAAATGTGCTCCGCAAGTTGTGCCTCCTTCCAGGCATCCCAGACAGGCTGGGCAAGCTCGGCGCAAGCCACGAGCGGGTTGGTGTCCGACACGAGCTCCATGACCCGCGGCTGCGCCTGCGCAAGGAGCTGCTCGTTCGCGCAGATCAGGCTCGCGAGCGTTGTCTTACGGATCTCCGTTAGTTGCTCTGGAAAGAAACCAAAATTAATCATCATATCAGCCGAAAGCCATATGCCTCCCCGAAAGAGTGCCAAAGTGACCGGTCCTGCGCCACCCGCATCCAGCGGACTCCCGCAACCGTTACCAGGTCATCAGTCCACCTTGTGGGGGGCCTACCCACGCCGCGCCTTCCGGCACGTGGTCGCCACTCGAGAACCTTTCCGCCCCAACGGCCATCGGTTCTACGTGCTATGTGCACTTAAGTTTAGCGATTCGGAGGGCTATATCGGCCCGGTTGCCTTGGTTCTGCTGCGGATAGCCTCAATTCTGATGCGATCACGCAGAGAAACTCCCAACATGGCCCTCAAAATTAATTGGTAATTCTTATTCTTAATTACAAACGTGTTTTTTTTGCCCTGTCTGGCCTGCACCTGCAGTGCTGAGAGAACAGACAGATGTGGGTCGCCTGAAGGGCCGACACAGGGGGAATTAAGTACTAAAGTGACAAGTACCAACATATATTGTGTCAATGTACCTGCCAATGAGTTTTTCGGAACTTAAATATGTACGGAATATTAACCGTTAGCTTTTCGGTGAAGGAAAACATCGTGAGGAAACCGGTCTAATCCCAATAAGGTCCAGTTTTCCCTCTGGGTTGGAAGGTCAGATGGCAGTCGCTTTCGTAAAACTAGTGCATATGCCAAATCTTGGGATTAGGTGTCAAAGCGGACCCCGGGCTTCTTTTGGGCCACAACCGGAAATAATGAGGAGTTTGATGATGATGATCATCGAGTGTACACCTATCACACTAACCGCTTATCAGACGACCATAGGCTTGCTTGTCACCATCATGGTTTAAAAGTAGAAGAATAACAGCGATAGAATAGTGCAGCAACGCCAAAAAATAAGAAAAGTGCAAATTGTTCAGAGCGGCTACCGCGAAACGCTAGCTACTTTCGTTTGTCTTTGTATATCTCCCTAGAGATCTACACCACTGACTGCATAGATTGAGTGAGTATGAGTACTCACCAATAGTAAACCCAGCAGCCTCATCCTCGGTCTCGTACCAGTACCGGTCGCCGATCTTGACCCTGAGGAACTGGTCCGCGATGAGGCAGGTCAGCGTGGGTCCCAGGAGTCTTCCGTTAGGCTCTTCGGCCAGGGCTCCCGTGTACAGGTCGATTTCGTCCACGTGTCTGCAAGAACGACAAAAGCTCGTCAACGGCGGTCTTCACCGGTTTAGCGACCCTAAACTTGGTAGGGAGTGACTCGCTACCAAATTTAGCGCTTGTTTACCACCGTCGTTGTATAAAAAAAAAATTACTTTTTATTTTTATGTCAATGAAGTGTCGGCAATGCGCCTGTGATTCTTGTGAACTTGCTAGCATAGGGTACGGTGTCTGCTTACCTTCGTGCAGGCCGCATGCTCGTTTTTCAATCGTCATAGTATAAACAACATCATTTCATTAGCCTAGCTCTTAATTTATGCTGATGACTGTACTCCGAGCTCAGCTAATTTAATCGCTACTATAGTGTACTGACCCCTTTAGACTTTTTAGAGCATGTCATATGACTGATATGTGTTGAACTGTAAGTTGTACTTATAAGTAGGTACCCATTGTCACACCCACTACCACACTCCATGTTTAATTTCTAAGAAAGTTTTTTTTTTAACAGATCGCACACCACCGGCCTTTTGGTTACGAAAATTCTCAGAATTTAAATGAGAAAGTGAACAAGAAGTGAGATTTTTAAAGTGAATAATCTCCGATTACTGTGAATAAACGATTACTAATACAAATTTACATACAATGGTCCTTCGAGCCGGATAATGTAACTGATTTATCGCCGTTAATTGAACTTAATAACAGTTGTTTATTTAGTGTTTATTGTACGGAAGCAAAACTCGTACAAAAGAACAACTTATGGCCACAGGGCATTCTACCAGTCAACCTTAGGGCAGAAATATCGAGTAAACTGCTCAAAGATACCACGTTATGACGTTACAATATTTGTTGTATAATTTCGAACGATTTGTACCTATATATAATTCCGGTGCCGTTACGAACGTATTTATGACAACCAAAATCTTCCTGACTCGCTCACACTTGCGCAAGAGCATTGCCACATTTGTGTGAGAGCAGTACGCACTGATATTGCTATGAAATTGATATGGGATTTTTACTTGCAAGATTCAGACTGGTCTAGAAACTAATAGAAGCGTCTTTACCTATGGTGCAGGGTGTGCGTTGCACACGGGCGCAGCGGCCCTAGGGGGCGCCGAGCCGTACTTTGTAACCATTCCATTTTGACCGCGCGCTTACTAGGGGGCGCTGGGCGCTAGAGTAATGTTTGCACACGGGCGCTACAGGGCTAGAGACGATTCTGGCCATTGCAAAATTGGCCCTTAGAGCCTTATCACACTTGCGATTTGCGAGCGTATTTTCTATACAATTATCAGTCGCGGCGTACACGCTGCGTCAACGCCTTCATACAAAATACGCTTGCAAATCGCAAGTGTGATAAGGCTCTTAGCGCCCAGTGTAGGTCTGAGTAACGTCATATTGTGAAATGTGTTTTGATGATGAAGTCAATACGTAAGTATAAGTAGCAAGTGGTCAAGTCGTTGACCCGACCAAAAATAGATCCTGCTAGGGACGGTCGCGACATACTCTCGATTTTTATCGCACTATACCTCTTGTTCTAAGTGTTCTAATAAGAGAGAGATGGATAGTGCGAGAAAAATCGAGAGAGCTCGCGCGCCGTCGCGTGCTAGCCGTGCTGAGGATATTAGTAAGCTTGTTTTGAATTGCGTTTGGCACTGGCAGCTTAGCTTAGATTTTCTGGCATAATCCTCAATTAGGATTTTAGCGACAAATGCGTGTAAATCATCCGTTACTATGATTCTGTAAGAGCCTATAAGATTTGCAAAACAAGGGTAATTGCAAATTCTGTCTTCTAAAATGAGAGTAGCAATAATGTATGTCCCTATACAAGTCGAAAAACATTCTCAAAAAGGCTGTCTGTTATCTTAATCCGCTGAACCGAAGAGTCCTTAGAATTTAGATTAATTGTAGGTATAGAGATAGTGTGTCCCGGGGAAGGACATAGGATAGTTTTTATCCCGGAAATCGTTCCCTAAGGGGGCGAAAGGGGGGGGGGGAGTTTGTATGGAACTACGATACAGGGGCACGTGCCCCCTCCCCCGGACGGTTGTGGAGTTTCTATTACTTTAATAAATACTACAAGTTTATTTTTAACAGTTGTTGATTATTTCTACCCGCCTGCCCCTTGTGCCCCCCCCCCCCCCCCCCCCCCCCCCAGAAAAAAATCCTGGATCCGGCCTTTTACCACATCATACATAGTATTATAATATTAGTACTGTGTAGCTACTTAAATACAATACAGTACAGCAGATACTTAAGGAGCGACCACACCGGTGCGTAACGCTGCGGATACGCGTTGACGTGTCGTATGCGTCACGTATTCTTCATACATTTTGCTGCGTTTACGGTACGGCGGTTAGAGCTGGGCGTTTTTTCCCATAAGCGTTTTCAAAAACGGTTTCTCGTACAATAACGGAATAACAGTTTGTAGCTAGAAACACAAACTGTTTTTATAAAAACGATCGAACGGTCACACGCAACGGTTGCAATGCAAAACGTGAAAACGTAACTCGAACACTGTAACCTGTTTCATCCGTTTTTTCGTTTCACTTCGTTTGGCGACCGGCGACGGCGCCAACGCACGGAGAAACTAGTTATTTTTGAAACTGTTTTTCAAAACAGTTTTGTGAGAGAAAAAAACGGTTACGTTTCGTTTCACGGAAAAGTCGAAACGACCCAGCTCTAACGGCGGTTGAGCAGCGGTGTGGTCGCTCCTTTAAACGGCGAAAGTCATAACTCATACAGAACGAATTTAAATAATGGTCTAATTTTACTTGCGTCAGACATCGGTATCAGACACAGCGGCACACGGCACGGCACGGCACACCCTAATTAGATTATAACCGTCAAACGTGAATCAGAACCGTCTTCAGTTATATTTTTGTATATTGGGCAGTAGGACGCGGACGGTTCGTAGAAACTTTGTATGTAAACAATCAGATTCGGAACTAATTAGCACGTTCTACAGTTTGTTTTGTTCGACCAAGAAAAGCCGAGTTCGTCGAGATTTTTCTAGGGGAGTTAAATAGTTGGAGCAAATAAATATAAAGATTAAATTTTTGGTACAGGCTTTTAATGCCGACTGTATTTTTCTGTATACCGTCATCAATTACTCATTGAGAAGATTCTAACGAACCCAAACTCAACGGGGTTACGTCGGTTAAGTACTGAATTCCCATGGCCACCTTCTGCCTCTATCAGATCAGCTCGATGGTATACCATAATATTCAAATGACATCCAAACTATACCCCTACCAAAAATTTCAGCTCAATCGGTTGAAGATATCTATCTGCTTCAAAATTTAATTGCAAGCTAGATTCCACCCGAACAAACAAAGTTAAGGTAGGTACCTACAGTCAGCATCATATAGTCAGTAGCAGCCAAAGTAGCCAAATATATCGGAACACGTCTTTATTACTATAGGAGTAAGGAAGTGTTACGCTATTGTTGGGACGGTGACGAAGTAAAAATGATTGCTTGTCTGTACAATTCTTTTATTTTCTGTTTCAATCCCAACTTATCTTAAATCTTATGGAATATCGTGGCACAGCGTTCGCTGGTTCAAAGGCAAGAGAGCTCAGGTCGGACATCGATCTGTTTTATCGACTATTTTGCTCCGTCGGTAAAACAGACCGCCGTCGCCATCTAGCGGTCGCCGGCTAAACTAATGTATCGCTATTACAGCTATATTTGGCTACCTTGGCTGCTACTAAATATGTGATGCTGACTGTACATACGAGTACAGACACGTTGCAACTTGCAAGTGAACAGAAACCTTGTAGTGAATAATTTATTTCCATGCATTTTGGCCATTGTTCATCCAAACTCCTTAGTATAGTGCCTACAGTGGCAATCTACCTCAACACCTCATGAAATACCGCTCTCAACTCCTCGGTCGGAGAACGAGGTAAGCCGTGCTGGTAACTCCCTCGCTTTATCTTGAGGGAGAGGAGGTTGAGCCCTCAAGCGTATGTGGGGAGAGAATTAGTGCTTTAAGTAGGGGGATCCAGAGAACTGGATGCTGAAAGCTAGCGGCTGGAAACTCTCACCTGTATATAGTGCGACTCACCTCCACGAAGCCTAATTGAAATTATTCTACTCCAGCCACCACGAGCCATGCCTCGAGCTACCATGACATGACACGAGTCGAACCAGCAGGAGTGAGGGCAAAAAGTTGGTGGTGGGTTGAGGCTCCATAATTGCCTGTAGCACTTCGGCCAATATGATTCCATGCATTCATTGAAATCCTCTCACCCGTATATAGTGCTGATCCGCCTCCACGAGACCTCGTTGAAGACGGCCCTCAGGTGTTCGAAGTTCTGTGGGCGCGGGAAGCCGCAGTGCTCCCGCCAGGCCGGGTAGGGCGGCAGGCCGTGGTCGCGCCCGCGCTGGATGTTGAGCGACACGAGGTCCAGCCCGCACGGGTGCAAGGGGAGGGACGAGTTGGTGGCGTTGGTGGTGGTGGGACGCTCGAAGAGGTGGTTGCTTAGCTGGAAAGAGCATAATATAAAAAGAAATACTTTTTTATTTTTGATGGAGCGACGCCAGTTCTTCATAAGCCGACATTATATTCCTTTATTTATAACTAGGTACTTAGCTGAACATGGGAACAAATTTTAAAAGACAAACGGTCCTTCGAACCGGATTTTATAAAACTATGGTTGCTATTATCGTCAGTCTATCCAGCGCTTCCAGAAAGTGACGGATACTTTATCATGTCGTTTGTCAGGTAATAAATGAGACCATAGTCACGCTGATAGGTTAGACACCTTTTTGCGTTGGGTAAATGCCTTAACGCACCGTCCGTTCGGTCGAGGGTGAACCGGACTGGTGTGGGACAAAAGACCCAGACTACCCACTAAACCTCCAATGACTGTCCAATCAGTAATCACGCTATTTCCACGGAGTGCCAAAGGTTCGCTTGATGCATTCTACAAGGTTCAGAAACTTCCCAAACTTGTACGCAATCAACCAGCAAACAGACTTACTTCATCGGTAACATGAGGATCCACGCTATGTACAGGAGTATTGATAGCGGA
Organism: Epinotia ramella; assembly: GCA_947578815.1. Classification (NCBI taxonomy): domain Eukaryota; kingdom Metazoa; phylum Arthropoda; class Insecta; order Lepidoptera; family Tortricidae; genus Epinotia; species Epinotia ramella. The sequence goes on from OX388203.1 coordinate 2,391,062, forward strand.
GCGGACGGAGCCCCCAGCTCCCGACGCTGCGTACAGCGTGTACGGGTTGAACAGCATCTCGTGCAGATGTACGTAGTCCACTGTACCGGTGTCCGCGTCGAATGTGTGTATCAGACCCTGGAACATTGTAATAGGGATTAGGGTAGACACCCGGGTTTTGAAGTCCAGTGAAACCATATCCTAAGAATTCATTCTTTTATTACAAGCTTTTATTTAACTGGCCGTATTAGTTACTTGGTATGGAAAGTAGTTTGGGTCAAATCTTGGAAGCTAAATTAGAACTATTTCCTGATATTCGTTTGGGCTCTTTGGTATACTAGCGTATCTTCGGTGACAATGCAATATTATGGTTTATGGTAGGTACTAGTTGGTCTGCTGATTGAGTAAGGTGGCCATATTAGCCATTCTACTTCTTCTTCGTCGTTTTCACTCTTGTCTGATTGTTCGTGGTGGCCATAGGAGCTCTTAAACTACACAAGATAAACTCGTCGTGTTTGGGGACATAGGAGCCCTCTCAGCGAGTACCTAGTTCATATTTTTTGTCCGAAACTTATTTTTAACACATGGCGTAAAAATGGTAGAAGGTTAAAAGTTACCTCTAGCTAGGTGAACAGTCAAGTATAGATAGACCCATCTGCACATTATCGCTTTATTAAGGAAGCTAAAAACTTACCGGCAACAAGGTGTGTGCGAATCTGAAGGCAGCCGCAGAGAAGTGGTTGGCCATTGAAGAGTCAACACGCGCGCTGTAGGTGGTGGAGTGGCCCGTCTCCAGGAGAGACAGGTTCAGGGCCCACATTACGTCACTGCCTGGAACAGAGCATGGAGAAATTAGGCTAGTCATCTAAAGTGGGTGGACTCAGGGAATGGTGAGATGACATGAATATGCTGGTGCTTTTAATTTGAAATGTTATCTTTCTATCGCTTAATTTTTACTAGTATTATTTAACTTGGTTTGTTCGTTCGGAAGTATATGCGAGTAAAATCTTACAACTAAATTTTCAGCCGCTTGCCGGTAGCCGAAAGAAGCAGACATTGTTATACTTATGCAAGTTCGGAGACAACGTAACGTTAAGGCACTAGCGAGCTGATCTGATGATGGAAATGTGGCCATAGCAACTCTTAAACTCATATCATCGTCATCATCATATCAGCCGAAAGACGTCCACTGCTGGACATAGGCCTCCCCCAAAGAATGCCAAAGTCCACGGACTCCAGAAACCTTTACCAGGTCATCAGTCCACCTTGTGCCCACCCACGCCGCGCCTTCCGGTGGGTGCCCCTTGAAATCTCGACAAACTTTTCATCGAATTTCATTTCATCGAAAACGATTCATAGAATATTCAGTATCAATATTATCTCTTGGAGTATTATGGCTTCATCGACTATTCATTACATATTAAAACAATTATTAGAAAACGGTACAAGGATTTTTAAATAATTAAAAATACATTTAATAAACTATTTAAAAGACAGAACAACAAAATATCAATGTTTATTATACAACGTATTATTATACAACTACTTCATTTCATAGTTCGATACTAGATTACATATTTTAAGAAAAAAAAAACTAACTCGAGCAAGTTAGAAAAACATACTTAAGTACAAGTTATGGGCATAGTAAAAGTTGCCTACATCTCATATCTTCACCAGTCTCATAGTAAGGTCGTCCTTTTTGCTCTGAGATTCAGTCAGATGCGTCCTGTTTCCTTACGCTGACAGAGTGGGTTAGGTTAGGTTAGAACTGTGACCATAACGGCGCGCGAGCCGAGCGAGCGAAGCGAGCGTGCCGCGGCAGCGGCCGGCGAAGCGCCAGAACCGAACTGAACCAATATAAATCACTTCCTACCAGAAAACTATGACTATGAATCCTACCTGACTATGAATCTCAAACGAAAAAGGACGTATCTTCACCAGTCTCATAGTAAGATTCGTCCTTTTTGCTCTGAGATTCACAGCCAGATGCGTCCTGTTTCCTTTCGCTGACAGAGTGGGTTAGGTTAGGTTAGAACTGCGACCATAACGGCGCGCGAGCCGAGCGAGCGAAGCGAGCGTGCCGCGGCAGCGGCCGGCGAAGCGCCAGAACCGAACTGAACCAAGTTGTAGAATGAAGAATAATGATATGATTTTCTACCATGTAAAACTTACAACAAACAAATAAATATGGAATAATAAAATATGACATAAAGATCTGCGATATAAAGTATAAATTAAATAATATTTCTACCAAATAAAAATCGGTGTTTCACAAATACACCATTTAAATGTTCGAAGTAATGAATATTCGATCAAATGAAATAATGCGAAACGTTGACTTTGAACTGAAATTCGATTAAAAGTTTGTCGAGATTACAAGGGTAAACCCCTTCCGGTACATGGTCGCCACTCGAGAACCTTTCCGCCCCAACGGCCATCGGTTCTACGTGCTATGTGCCCTGCCCACTGCCACTTAAGTTTAGCGATTCGGCACTCGCGACTCTTAAACTATACTAGATAAACTAGCCGTGATTAGCTGAAACTAATTCAAGAGTAAAATGAGCAAAAAAGTTACAGTTGGAAACAAATGCCGTACCTACCAAACATATTTTTTATGACAGAAACTTATTTACAGAGTATAATTAAGATCGTCGGTCCACCTGGGCTAAAGTGCGGAGAAGGATCCTAGTTAGGCGGTCTTACTGTCATGAGAAAGTGCATGCTACTAACCTAGAACAAGTGGCAGCAACTCGTTATACGTGATATGCTGAATTTGAGCACCAACGATCTTCCTGGCTTCCTGGTACAGGTGCTCGTCACCCCACTTCGGGTTGAGCGAAGACAGGATCCTGGCTAGTCGGTTGTGCTGCCGCGCCAGGATTAGATGCATGGTTGTGAGGTGGAGGTTCTCGTTGGCTCGGTCGTCTCCTGAAATGGTTAGTAATTGAAGTTTTAGCACTAAAATCAGTATACTCTAGTCTTAACCATAGGCGTCTTGGGCAAGTCATGCCTATTCACCTCGTAGCGTAGATACACCACGTCGCCCCGGGCGACAACGGGGCCTGCCCAGCCATCCCGGGCAACTTAAAGATCGTGACATTTCATGTTAAAGGGAAGTGACCAAAACTGCGTCTGTGTGTGTCATAATCATAATGGATCATCTAGACAAGTAATTTATCGGTCGAATAAATCAATGGATTACCAGTCTCAAACCAGTACCGCCCTCTAGCGTTCATCTTCTCAGTGTTGCACCCATCTTCAGGGTCCATAGACAGGGATAGCAGCACCCATTCTTCCACGATCAGCATTCGCAGTAAACCCCTGACCTGAGCCTTAGCCAAGCTACTCAGCCTTTAGCCTAACATCATTAAATCTTACCACTCTCAAAGCAGTACCGCCCCTTGGCGTTCATCTCCTCAGTATTGCACCCATCATTAGGATCCATAGACTGGGGTAGCAGCTCTCGTCCTTCGACGATCAGCATCCGCAGCAGACCTCCTGAGCCTTGGCGGAGCTGCGCGGCGCGTGTCGATGAGTAACCGTAGACCATTGAGCCGTCCAGGTAGGCTGTGGCTTGGTTCATTTGTTCACGAGGACCTGGGGCAAACAATTACATCATAGTCCTCCTATTTTGATGACGGTGACCTAATTCTCCTATTTTGGTGTGAGCTCGTGGCTGCTATGTGGCTGGCTAGGCCAAATTTGCTCTTAAATACCATATTGCGTGGTGATACTAGAGGTGGCCAGTTGTGTTATACGTGTACCTACATGTTAAACGGTTTAGGCCACTTTTGCCGTAATTGAAAATTACCTAATTAAATTACATTACATTCTAATTAAGGTAACACACTCGATGCATACCAATAAAGGTGTTCAACAGGGATAATTCTTGGAATAAAATAATGAAACATTGGGAAGTTTACCTTAGTATTTAGTCGTTAAATTTAACTCGTCTATAGTAGTAAGTCATCGAAGTTATTCACACGTCATACCACTTTAAATTTTTCTTATTCATCAGTTTGACGGTATGAGACATACAGTCTGACTATGACTCTACCTTTGAAGTGTGGATTTCCCCGGGGCAATACAGGCTTGTACTTTGTTCTAACTTGATATTCGATGGTACATCAATATATACCTTGGTATATATTAATGGTAAAGATGGGTACCTATTGATTGTTGGATTTCACAAAACCGCGTACCTATTTATTTATTACTTGAAAGTTCAGAATACTTCAGACGAACGTTGTGGCGGATAGTTATTGTTGTGTAAGTTGTTGTTGGTGAAACATAATAAAAAATAGGTACCTATATAACTTTGTATTTTAGCTTTATTAGTTCTTTTCTTTGAAGAAATATTTTCTCATAAGCGTAGGGAAAAAGTAGTTGAAGAATCATTGAACGAGCATTTTTGTGAACAGGTTCAATAGCTATTAGGTTTTGTTTGTCGATTTACTTTTTCAAAATATAATAAATAAATTATAAAGACAGGCTCGCAAGGTCTAAAGCTCGCAGAGTCGTTAGTAATTAGGTAATTACTTAATTAGACTAGGCGCCCAATGTACGCAACTATAATGGATTCCAGTAACGTAAAATTTAACACACATGCTTAACGCAAACATCTCAATTGCTCAGGACCTCATAGTATGGGTGAGTGTCCACCAGAACGATGCGAGGTTGCGAGGCGATGAGCGAGGAAGCCATCCACTAATAGTAGTACCTAGAGCGTGGCTGGCCTCTCTAGGGCATCGCTTCCTATTGGTCCATTTACGTTTCGTGGCATGCTTTGGTCACCCAAGGATTTCTAGTCTTAGTAAGTCTGTGCTCAAGACTGTGACGCCTGAAATTATTACCATAGCAAACTCACCGAAGTGACACGTCGGCGCCGGCGCAGAACGCACGAACTCCATACAAGTGACGTGGTAGCTCTGATAGAAGGGGTCCTCGACGTCCAGGGGCACGGGGAAGCAGGCGGGGTGCGGGGGCTGCGAGGGGTCGCAGCACGAGAGGGCCGTGCCGTTCTGACCTGCAAGTAATATGAACATTACGAAAATAAATAGAATAGGTACTATATTTGCATAGTGGCGGGCAGCCAGATTTGCTGGCGCAATACATAGAATAAAACCCACGAGGAGCCGCGACATAAAATATAGCCTATGTCCGTCCGGAAGGTTCATTCAATGTACTGGTAAAATAATTATTCAAACCCGATGTATAATTCCGACAACAAAAGCATTTTGTTTTGGGAATAGTCCTATGTTTATTTGTTTCAGCATGTCGAAATATTTGGCGGGTGTTAAGTACCTCGGTGCAGTGCTTTAGCGGTGACACAGCCAGAAAAATGAGAGGAGGATATCACGGGCCTTTGGGATTACTCCCTATCGCACTTCTGTTGTTAGAGCGGAAGGGATGCCTGGTCGGCGATAACTACCTTTACTAAGTGCCGTGGCGGTGATGTCATGGTCTATGAACTGCCCCCACACAGCCAACATGACGGTGAAGGAGATGTCGTGCGCGTAGCTCGGTCGATGTACTGTGAGGCTGACGTCACGGGCGCTTGGAAGAGCGCTGCCGTTTAAGCCTCGACGGGGAGAACTTATACCTAGAACAACCATATGCATTTTGATTTTTCTTTAAGAAAGTACAGCAAGTGCTGAGATGCCAGAGATATATACCGTTCCATTTTAAGGTCCGTAAAAATACAGCTGAGTGCCCTTTCAAAGTGTGACACTTTCGGTGTGGGTTCAAACCAAACGCACACAGCGCCGAGTGGTTGCAACTGCTATCCTGCCTTCTGTATGCTCTACGGGGGCTGGTGAACATGTCCATTCCCTCTACAGTTCTTGGAAGGAACAGGATACACTGATCTATAACCTACCATCCCCATAATCAGCAGGCAGCACTCTTCTAAACGGTGTCTTGGACACGCCCCATCGTAAAGGCTGCGCAAGGTTGTTACAGCTGCCATCCTGGCTTCTGTATCTGCTGGCGGGACAGACTGGAGTGGTGTCAGCGCAGTATGCAGGCTCATGGAACTGTCCATGGGTCGCTGGACCGACGCCGATGCCTCCACCTCGACGGGGTGAGCTGGAATGAGGGTTAAGAATATATTATACACCTTCCACACACTCGTCGAGTGACGTGGGAAATAGCGAGGAAAGGAGGCAGAGACATATGGTGTGGCAACGTTACTCGTCATGCCGCTCATCTTGCTCCTCGTCATGCCGACCACCCCCTGTTTTGGCGGTTTTTGGGGGCGAGTCAAAGGAGCGGCAATAAAGGCAACCTAATAGTGCGCAGCGTCGCGATTAATCGCGTGTGTAGAGCAGTGTGTGGCCAGAGCAGAGAGGGCAACATCGTGGCAGCGCGAAGAGCATAGGGTGGCTGAGGTATTAACATTCACTGACAAAGATTTGTTAGCGTTAGCTAGGCAACGTGCAAAAAACCGCGTAGACGAAAGCGCCTGCGAGCAGAGCCACCTAGCGGCTGTAAGTGATAAGCTAGAGAACATGCTGCCCATAAACATAGGAAATCGTTCTGCACGGCTAATTAGAACGCTTAGAAAGAGATGGATAGTCTATGTCGCCGCGACACAGCTCGCGAGCCGTCCTGCGGGGCTGGCACAACTGACCCCGCGCCGCGACGCGAGTCGAGGAAGATCTACCCTCCTCTTTCTAATTTGCACGGTGCGAGTGCGACGGGAGACGCTCAGACGCGCGCGAAGCGACTGAGCAGCAACTTGTGCTAGACGTACTGTGATAGCCGTGCTGTTGTGTCTTCGCGGTAAGGACACGTTTTCATGGAGACTGGGCGGCGGCGGAAGCGGGTAATCCTATTGTCACCTGTCCTGGTCACCAAGTCCCGCGTGTACCGGGGTGAGTGAGGAACACGCCTACTAAAGTATAAGGTAAAAGTCTCAGTGCTTGATGGAGTCTCGTTTGAGCCGCCGTGCCGAACGGTCGCACGGACCCTTACCGTCCTCTGTCATTGTTTCTCCAAATTGCATAAAAAGCGCAGAAATAAAGGGCGCCTATCGCCAGATGTTCCAGCCTCGTTCCTCGCCGCGATCCCTGCCGTAGCCTAACCACGCTACCCGCTCCGATACGCGTATTATATATACATCTCGCGATACATACCGGTTTAAACAAATGTGCAGTGCGTCTATATATTATATAACAGTGAGTGCGACTGATGTGAGGGCGGTCCGAGTCTTCGCTACAAAGTCGCCCAAGCTCAACAGATAAATCCGGTGAGATCAGACCATTTTTTACTTACAGTATTAATGCTAAAATCACAAGAATGTGGTGTTACGAACCCGCCAGAGGGAACCCACCATGTCTGATTATTTCTAAAAAGGTAGCATACATAAAGTAAAGGACGTAAAAACAAAGACTCCTAGTACAGAGTAGGTACTGTATAATGACTGGTTAATGTGTCGACGCACTGCACACGCATCCGCGCAGTGCGCACGCACGGCGTAGGTATACCTAGTTATATGCAATCCTGGACTTAGTTGGGCCTGATGACTTCCTAGCCTAGTAGAGGATAACCCATGGCGATGAGCTTCTCGTTTGTGCTGGTTTTTCTGTACAAGTTTAATTGCACATATTAGCCGACTTGTAATCTAGCTTTGGTAGCTCGCTTCCTATCGCGATGGAGATTCAACACGTCGGACTCTTAATACTATGCATACATGCCTGTATGCATAGTACCGGCAGAATACCATCATAACAGTAGGTCAAAATCAAAATCAATCAATTGTAAAATGCTGACATAAGATATAGGTACCGGATACATGAAATCGAATAATACCTAACAACTATCCCAAACCGCTTTGGTTCAAATATTTCCCAGCATCAGGCAGCAATTTTTTTCTATAACCCCAAGTACCTCGGTGAAATGTATTATGATAGTGAACCTTTTCTTAAAACAACAACCGTAGCACACCGTCATAAAACACTTTTTCCTGCGTACACTAAAGACAAAAGCACACTAGCCCTATGACAACTGACAACATCTGCTGGCTATTTGTCTGCATCGCCTACACGAAATTGACAAAGCCCAAATATTATCGGCAAACAATAGCGCATATTTAAGCAAATGACGTAGTTATGCAACAAACCCAATTTTTTATCGTCATCGACTCAAATTACTGTAGGCGCACCGATAGCCAGATACAACTACAGCAGCCAAGAACTACCCAACGCTCTCCAAAAGTCCAAAGGGCAATAGAAAAACCACGGAAATCAATCGCAATCACTTTAGGTGAATTTAATGCACGCATACCAACAAACGGGGAACATGATGACTGTATGAACCCACGCCACGCTAGATGGGCTTGAATAGGCAAGCGATATTAAAAACATAGAGGATAAACATGCTAGGTTCATAATCTTGTAATAAATACCGAAAACACCAGAACGAAAAGAAAACCAAACTCCAATTAAACTGGATGCAAAAAATACCTAGAGCTTAAGCGAGGAGCAAAAAGCGTTGAATTGTTATGCAAGCCTCAGAAGACTGAAGAACCTTAAGAAAAAATACGAGTTATGCTTTTGTTCCACATGACGAAGACGTCTCCTTAGGAAGATCGCCTAACCACGAAAACAGGCAAATTAAATACTGGCTGCCGGTCAACTCTCCCAGGGACAGGGTTTGTTACACTCTGTTTTGTTGTGCAGTGAGCAGTGTCAACATCTTGGTTAAGTTTATGAAAATAATTAACGTGGTGTCTGTGTCTACAGGTAAAAAACAGTGGTATCGGTGAATTTAATAGTTTATATCTGCGACAATGTTTGGTGTGTAGTAACAACATTTTAAGTAGGTAATAGTGTCTTTATCACATATACCCTTGTCAAGCAGCAAGTCCGCACATGGATACGTACTGGAAAATACAAGTTGTCGTTGTTGCGAGTCATATTATGACCTCATGACAACATGACAATACAACCACAGAAGCACACAACTAAAGAGACTTTTAACAACACTGCACGAGAAATCGACGCAATGGAAGAAACAGACCGCAAATAAGAAGAGCAGGTAGAATGATCGCCTGAACCTACCTCTAGAACTGATCGGTCGAGGACACCTTGCAACGTGGACCAGCTAAATTTTCCCACACTAATAACGAAATAGACACCAAACTCCAATAAACCCGGAACGAAAAAAAAAAATATATATATATATATATATAAATACCTACAGTTTATGTGACATATAAATAAAAAGGGAAAAGCGTTGATCATGCAAGCGTTAGAAGACGGGACCACCTTACGAATGGATACGAGATATGTTTTTATTTGAAGGGCGATGACGTCTCTCCGGCATGATCGCTAACCCACGAAAACAGGCAAATTAAATAATGGCTGCCGGTCAACTCTCCATGTTTTTACATGACAATGTTTAGTGTGAAGTGATAAAATATAACGTAATAGTGTCTGTATCACGTATATTCATCAAGCAGCAAGTCATGCACCCACATGGATACCTACTGGAAAACACAAGTTGTCAATATTTTGGGACTAGATATCCAACGCACCAGGGACTTCGATAATTCCAAAGCAACAAACGGATTAAAACCAAAGGAGAACGGCAAACAAAGGCCAAGAAAACAACGACACAATAACAGCAAAATGCTCAGATGGCATCGCAGCATAACCTAATCGCAGTCATTTACCCTTCTATACATATTTACACAATTATATATCCATACTTCCTTTCACTGGGCACGATGCTAGTATTCGGTCTGGTTTTCTTCCCTCGCTCCTCATCCTGACTGCAACAGCCCCACACTCCTGTCCTGTACTTATTGGCTCACTGGTGCCTCGGATAGGTGGGTCAGTTGACCTTGCCAGGGCGGCAGAGGACGAGGAAGTACAAGAGAGAGCCCGAGTGCACGCCCTGTCTCGGAACTGATAGTTCCGGACAGGGGCTGTTAAGGTTCCCATACACCCCTGGCTGTGTCTGCCCGTATCGTGCCAGCGCGTGCTCTCGAGCAATGTCAAGGAGCCTCCTCGTCGCTCCCTCCCGGGCATGGCCAACGCCTCCGCGTCCTTGCAGCAGAACTGCTGGCTGGCTGAGTCACCGGAACGGAACGGAACGGAACGGAACGGAGGTAAAAGTCTCAGTGCTTGATCTGATTCATTTCCTGCAATCTTAATCCCAAGCAATAACGGTTACCTTACCACTTACAAGGGTGTCAATGACTGTTTATCTTACCTAAAGATGATGATTTTGATGATGAAAGTTCAAGTCTAGTTTTCGTTGTATTCTTTTTTTTGTGTGATACTCTGCACACAAATAAACATAGCAAAGGATATTGCAGGTCGCCTTTCGAATATTGTCGCTAATTGAATGTATTCTAAAATTCGCAAAAGAAAAATAGGTAGGTAGATTGTAGTTTATTTTTTTAGTAGGGTAGGATAGTTATAGGCCGTTTGTAATAAAGATCCAAACAGCTAAACATCCAGTCTCACACATTTATAATAGTAGGATAGTATTATTACTAGTATTGCTATTATTTTCTATCAGGCGTTTATATAATGTTTAAGCGAGGTTGGGTTGGTTGGTTGCAAATTGTTTTATTAGCTCTCTCATTCGTCTATTTCGCACTTATATACTTGTTAGTAAGGGACAAATGCTTTATGACCTTAAAATATTAATTACAGAGGAGCATTCCTCGTCTTTGGGGGAGGCCTATGTCCAGCAGTGGACGTCTTCCGGTTTGTGACGTCCAACCTTTGGGTCTCTCAGGGTATACTCGTATAAATAAAACAACCATTGAATGCTATTAGCTCAGGCGCACAGACGTGACCTCACTCACCGACAGCTAGCCGGCGACTGCCTAGTGGTACCCTCGCGTATATATTTGTGGTGGCAGTCCGTCACACGGTTGATATGATGATGATTCCACGTCTTTTACTTTTTGTTTTTGTCTTCGTTTTTTTTTTCATGAAATCTCGCATCTTGCTGGTTTATTTCAATACTTATTTATTTATTGTTAATGACTGGTTTCCTCTGCGGGTCCGCCTGCGTTTGACAAGCGAAATCGCGGTAGAAAAAATATCCAAGGTCCATTCTATAATCCTCCTTGTGAGATATTTTCTGAGATCTGTAACTTTCTAAGTTTGTACATATGTATACAAACTTACAAAATATACACCCTGATAAAACTCAACAATCACACGACTCGACAACTATTTCTTTTTATAATTATCTAGCTTTTGCCCGCGACTTCGTCCGCGTGGAACTCGTTTATATCGTACCTCCATACAACCTTTCACCCCCACTTTACCTCCCTTAGGGAATGGCTTCCAGGATAAAAACGGTCCTAAGTCCTTCCCTGGGATTAAAACAATCTCCATACCAAATTTCATCCCAATCGGTTCAGTGGTTTAGGCGTGAAACAGTATCCGACAGTTACTATCGCATTTATAAATACCTACTAGCTTCTGCCCGCGACTCCGTCCGCGTGGAACTTTTATATACCGTAGCTCCATACAAACTTCCACCTTGCACTTCACCTCCCTTAGTATCCGGGATAAAAAATTATCCTGTGTCCTTCCCCGGATTTAATCTATCTCCATACCTTTCAACTCAATCAATAGGCTTGAAACCTCACGTGAAACGGTATCCGGCTTACTTTCGCATTTCTTGAACGAGCGAGCGCAGCATACGGAACTTAAAGCCCTAATTATTTATTTATTTATTTCGCTCTCCAAAACAAGTTACAGGCAATTACAGAAATACAATATTAGCATAAAGGTTCCGATCTGGACTAGAACTCTAAACATGTGTGCACAGAAATAAAGAAAATTAAGGTAAAGTAAGGGCGCTAATGAGGTAAGATGTATAACTAATCTAAACTAAGTACTAAAAACTAAACTAAACAAAAACAAAACACAAACACTTTAGAAAATTGGCTAGTGTGGACGCAGCCTCGTGCAAAAGATACCGTTGATAGTTATTTTAAACGAGGGTAGGCTACAATTAAATATTTCTATGGACGGATTCTCGGTAACGGTTTCGTTGTATAACGTCAATTGTTCGAGTCATGTGTTTTATGTTATTCAGTTGTTCCAAATTCATTTGTTTTAAAGACAGGTTCGCTAGTTGGACAGTTCACAGAGAAAATTAAGTAGTATTGATAGTATTGATTGTACATTGGTCTAACCACTACTGTTACCAATTCGGAAACGCTAGACTTCCCTGTTGGTAACTGATCCGCATTGGCCACGAAACCCGATACGGCTTACTTAGTCAAGTAGAGTGTGAACGGCGAGGCTCGACTTAGGTACTTACTTATAGGTAGGCCTTGTGGTAATAACTTGATACATATTACAATTATTAGGAAATCGACGAAATATGGATTACGAAGGTTGACAACAATAAAAATAAACTGTTCTTTCATTACCGAAAAAATAACTCAATAAGTATATTCGGACACTATTACGCATCAACTTATTTGTGTTACCTACTTTTGGTTAAAAAAGTGGATATCTGAGCGGCGTGAGACGCGGGCTATGAGGCACGTAAATGTGGAAAACATGCTTACTGTTCACAACGCCCAATCCGATATCGGAGCATGCCCCAAACAAAGAGTGTCGTTGTCGGATCTGACACCGACAGTTTAAGGGTTGGTGTGAACAGGCTCTGAGGCGGCTACGGAAACGCTTTCGTATGTGTCACACCTAGGCTTGCCAGATCGAATGACCCTAATATCGGGAGAAAACATTTTTTTTTCGGGATTTTGGAACTGGTCGGGAGAAATAAATATAAAATCAAATTAAAGGAACTGTCTTAAAAATATGAAAATCAACAACATTGAAAATTATTGTTACATACAAAAACTAACATAAAATGGTTTTCTCATTACCCATTTTCTTCTTCTACCTAGCGTTATCCCGGCCTTTGCCCGGGGTCCGCTTTCCTACTCGCTTTCCTCCACTTTGCACGATCCTGGGCGTCTTCTTTTGTGAGCCCGTTTTCGCTCATTATTCACGACATCCAGCCATCGCTTCTTAGGTCTGCCGCGGGGTCGAGGGCCGTCGAGGACTAGGTCAAGGCATTTGTTCCCTACGTAGTCAGATTCTCATTATACCCATATTATTGTATTACAAAAAAATCAACAGTCTTATACTTACAAAAAATTTATTTTTTGGTTTGCCACTTGTATTTACTATTACTTTTAACAGCTTTTAGCATTTTTTGACCTTTTTCGCTGTTTAAAGACGACTTGAAACTAATTTTCATTAAAATTGAGTGGAATCATTAATTCGTCAGCTTTTATTAGGTCTATACTCATTCGGTTTCAGTCTTTTGTGTAAAGGTTATTCAGTAAAGTGAATACTCTTTCACAATATGCAAATTTTCGTTTTATGCAATGAAGTTGTTTTTTCGGGAGATTTTTTACTTTTTCGGGAGGCCATACAAAAATTCGGGAGAATCCCGCCAAATCCCGACCATCTGGCAACCCTAAGTCACACCTCACAGTAGGTACCCAAGCAACTCCATGTTTTGTGTTTGGGCGACTGCCGATGCGAGGGCCTAGGTATCAAGGTTACAATCGACAATCGCCAACGCCAGTAGAAAACACAAAAATGTATGTGTAATAATGGGGCGATGGACGCCGCGATTTTATTGTAAGTTTAATTGAAAGAATAATTTATTTATTGGAACAAATGCAAAATGTAAAAATAATCCATGATTCGCCTAATCCGCAACTTCAAGTGCTTCCAGAATCAAATGAGCTAAGGCTTCGTCACATACTTATCAATGTTGAAATCCGCAACAGACCACGTATCATGGTCGGCCTTATCACGCGATAAGTGATAAGATAGGATAGGCGTCGTCTCGTTCTATCGAACGGTGTCAGCCAGTGACGGACGCTCTATCCTGTCACTTATCGTGTTATAAGGCCGTCCATGCTACGGGGTCTGGCTTCGTCTACAGTAACTAACAAAAACTATAAGGGTTCCTTGTTGACTATTACGGAACCCTAAAAAAGACCGCCGCTGATAGTTGGTAGCTTACCTTTAAGCTACCAACTATCAGCGGCGGCTATCTCATGATATGGTGTTGCCACGCTGAATGGTCAATGAAATCTGTAGAGATAAAAAAAACCGGCACGCGAATTGCAAGTCCCCTTAAAAACACCTTGACGTACGTAGTACGTACCGGAAGGTCCTGCCTGCCGTCCCCGCCGCCACTGGGCCAAAGTAAAATGGCATCACGACAGAGTAGGTACTTGGCAAGTTTCATCCAAACCGCCGACTCCGCAGATCTGATGGTGTGGCTGAGATGGCACTTGAATTGAATGTGTTCCTTCCAACTAAAGCATCGATAACTACGTCGTATGGTTCATTTACCTCGTCAATTTAGTGAAATGTCACATTGGTACCCAGTTTGAACCTAATGAAGCCGAACAGCGTCAAGTTGCGTGGTAGGCGGTATCACGTTACACGGGCAGGCCGATCTCATTTCACGATAGGCTGACTTCATATGTCTGGTTTAATTGACTTAGGGTGTTTGAATGCGTATTCGGAAGCAATTTTTAAGGGCAATGACGATATAAGTCGTCTAGCTACGCTATGGCCAATACATAATCTAGTAGGTACGGCATGAGAATGAGTGGGTCCTCGCGGATTGAATTTGAATCCATACCTACTAATCCATACTTAAGAGGAAACACTAGGGCCGTTTTTCCATAGAAACGTTGTCCCCTGTTTTCTCCCTGGATAATGGCAGTAAAGCAATAGTTCTTTTTCCATAAATCTATGGCTACAATTGACATGTTCATAAGTTTTCCTTTTTTTCATAAATTGATTCGTAAAGAGATATTAAACCTTCAAAAACCTAAAAAAATGCCAAATTTTCCGCTGTGTTCAAACATCCAGAAAACAATTTTGACTAGATTATTTAAAAAAAGGAAAACATAGCGACACGGCCAAAGCTTTTCTTTGATTTTTAATAAAATAAATAGGTAAATAGGTCAAGTTTTGGAGAAGAAATCAGGGGACTACTAAACGTTGATTTTATGTACTTTTGATAGGTATTTTCGGTCCAAGCTGCAGTTGTCTCTATCGCGCTTTGCAGAGAATTGCTTAAAAAATCTACATACTTTTACAATCCATAGTAAACAAATAATCTACGCATCTTTTTCTACTATCTACTATGTCTGGTGAGCTATAAAGAAATTTTTGTATTGTGTATTGTATAATCGTGGGAGTAAAGGGCCCAACGTTTACTCTGATCTAGTTTTGTATCGTAATTGAGTACCATCTTCAATTGGTTTAATCGGGCGGATGTCGGCCATCGTTGATACATAGGTACCTTAAGGGTACGACTGAATAGGACAAGATGATAGTTAGGTACTATAAAGAGAATACGCGTAACTACAGAACATGTAGGTACCCCTCCTCTAGAGTATTATGTAGAGGAAAACGAGTTAAAGGTTTGAAGAGCAATCGAACATTGTCTTAAAGAATTCCTGTATGTTAACCTATATTTGTTAGAGATCAATGCTAAGAAAAGATATGTATAAATACTGCAGTAATAATAAAGATGTTAAGGACATACAAAGTCAGTTGCATTTAAATTACCCAGAGGCTAGTCTATAAGGAGTAAGGACAAACTTGTAGGCCAAATGGCAGTCGATGAAATTGGTAAATTAATTTTCCACTGCCAAAGCACAAAATAATGCTTAACTTGAGAATATATTTTAAAAAAGCTAGCCTAAGTATAATAACCTGGGATATGCTTAACTTCTGAATATATTTTAAAAAAGGGGGTCGAAGTTGCACCACGTCCGTAGGTATTACCCACCGCTACCCTACACGTGACCCCCGGTCGGTGCTAAAAGTGCAACAACCTGGCAACCGTACTGTCAATTCGAAGATCTTACGGTTCTAAATACACGTATTTGCCATACGATAAATAAAAATAAGATACCTCTCTACTTACCATTTACTTACGTGTTGTCCAATTTCCATAGCGAGTTATAACGATGTGCGGCTCAACATAGCAGGCTCACTTTACAGCTTTAGGTATTTTACTAAATAATATAGATAATTTTAATTACAGAAACGCGCAGACACTTATTTTTCTTACTTGTTATTTAACGTTACACGTAACACATGGTACTACAGGATTAGTAAAGGTGCTCATTACCAAAAGGACATCTATCAGCCAAAACAATAGTTTATCGACGACAACAATTCGACTCTTTCTAGCAAGTATTGACTTACTACCGAGAGGGAATGCATTAGGTCGCCGACAAACGCTATCGAACTACTAGTGCAAGTTAAGGTGTGATTCCGCAGGCGACTGCTAACGACAACTGATGGTTACTTCAGGCCCCGTAGCATGGATGGCGTTATCACGCGATAAGTGACAGGATAGGCGCGTCGTCTCGTTCTATCGAACGGTGTCAGTCAGCCAGGGACGGAAGCTCTATCCTGTCACTTATCGCGTGATAACGCCATCCATGCTACGGGGCCTGATTAAAGATCGTTATCAACGTGCTGTATTGGTGGCAAAGTATGGTTGACAAACAAATACAAATTACGCAAGTATTTTAAACATTATATATTTCACAAATTATGAGATTTATATACATATTATATATAACAACTTATCCAAATTATAGTGAATAAATAACTGAAATTTGTTCAACAGATTTGGCTGTCAGTCGTTCACGACGATTGGAAAAAATCCATCCACTCTACGATGTGCATTGGATTATTTAGATTAAAATAAACACTTCGCGTAATGTAATTAAATTTTCAACTATAGTTGTATTTTTATGACATTCTATGTCATTTGCGGTACATTGTTTAAAAAATATATTAGGGCGGAAAAGGTTTTGTACCGTAGAGGTAAGTATTTATTTTATGGTTAAGAACAAAAGTGAATATTCAAATGTATTTGTTTTTTCTGCCAACCATACCCTTTGCCACCAATACAGCACGTTGATAACGATCTTTGCTTCTGATACGGTTGCAACTTACAACTCGAGTTTTAATTCAACGCAGAGCCACGTCTACAGTTGTCGTCTGTAATAGTCGCATGTGTAATCGTAGCTCTATTATTTTCATCAGTCACAGTGCAGTGAAATAGTACCTTTAGGTTCACTGCTTTCAATTCGTCCGCAATCCCGCTTCGTCCAGTCCAGAGTCCTATCTCGTCCTCATTCCTAATTCATCCGCATTTCCAACTCGTCCGCAAATTCCACAATTGCATCTCGTCGGCATTTACGAACATCACTACCTTAACATTTATCGACGCAAGTATGGACATTTGTACCGTGAATATGGACGAATTGGGATCGATGACGAGTTAGGAATGTACGAGGTAGGAGGACGACGAATTGGGACGAGGTGGGAAACTGGGAGTCGTGCGGGAGGCGAAGACCCCCGCGCGCTCCCCCGTTATACCTCCCGCGCGCAAGCAAGCGAGTAGGTACTGTTTGAAGCGGTCGGACTATAACAAAATGGGTATTCCGACGAAGTGAACCTAAAGGTTATACGTGGGTGCGAGGAGGTAAATCATACAGTGCATATGAAACAAAACGTGTATTAAAGCATACAGTACAACAAAAGCTTAATTAGTACTTGGGCCTTTGAACAATTGCAGGATCCGTCACAGTTTTCTGGACTATTTCATGTAAATAGAGATAAATTGAGATTGTGAAAGATGAGTTAAAATACTCATGAAAAAACAGACGAATAATGTGAGTGAACATAAGTCCCAACCATTGCAGTTTTAGAGAGCACATAACATCACAAGATGTACAATTATTACACTAGAAAACAATGTAAACACGCATACTCTTACAGACTACCTTGCAATTTGGCCAACTCAAACAATGTCAATAGGGGTGTAGACACTACATAAAAGTCAAATGGAGGAAGAAGCAACAACAAAGTTATGTGTCCAAAGTTTTAAGAAGGGGTAAGTTCGGTCCCTTTTCCGCAAAACGGAACTGCATAATGAAAAGATTGTCATTTACTATGATGCTCGCAGATTGCAACGTCACTAACTGCGAGCGTTTTCTCTTCGTTGTAGCTTCGTAATTCTTTGATATCTGAATGGGATTTTCGTCACTAGGCATATTTTATTGCCTTCTTTATTTTGGAGTAATAATAATTTTCGAGTCTACACCCGTGTTGTAAGGTTGAATTTCTTTGTGCTAGATATTAAGTATACAGTGGGTTAAATAGTTCAGTGTGTTAATTACTTTTCTTTTTCCGTGTATTACACAGTAAAGTCGCCGTCAATGGAATTTGCTAACTATGTAAACAAACCGCCATAGTGAAAGACAATTTCAATATGGCGGTGTGTTTACATAGTTAGCAAATTCTATTGACGGCCACTTTAGGTATAATGGGAGTGGAAAGAGTGAATTCGTCAACAAACTGCTTTGTAGTTTGGCGATGATTTGTGTATGTACAAAAGCTGTGTAATTATTTGAGTTATAAAAAAAAGATAAGGTATTCTACAAAATGCAACATATATTTATTGTGCAAATATTATTAAATAACATACGTATATTTTGTGCAATGTTACAGGTTCATATACATATAATGGTTTCGAAAACATATATATTATTCTGCCGAACTATGAAGACTTACCTTAGTACCTACCTAAAGTTTGGAATAGGGGCGTAGACACTAAATAAAATAATCAATAATGACATATTTTCTCGAAAAAGGATAAAAAATGTAGTCAAATGGAGAAAATATCAACGCAAAATGTTAAATAATCACGAAGTTATAAGTGTCCAAAGTTTTAAGAAGGGGTATGTTCTGTCCCTTTTTTGCAAAACGCAACTTCATAAGAAACGATGACGCTGGAAGAATGTGACGTCACAGAAGACGGCAACGTGCCGCGCCGCAACGCGGTCGGCGGGGCCGTCGACGCTGCCCCCCGGCAGCATCCTGTAATGTGACGTCACACACCGTTTGCGTTTTCTCTCTCTAACAAGCAATATTAAAACGGTCGTAGCTTCGTAATTCTTTGAGATATCTGAATGGGATTTTCTTTATGGCGGCATATTTTTTTGCCTTCTTTCTTTTGGAGTAATAATAATTTTCGAGTCTACATTCAGCGAAAACGCCTTTGTAATAATTTCAGCGGAATAAATAATACAGTTTTTATGCCAATTTGTTAGTTGGGTGTAGGCATTCTAAAGCTAGGTACCAGGAGCACACGATACGGTAGGAGTAAAATTACCCGTGAACGAGCACTCTAGTGGCTTCCTCGGCTGCGTAGGCCGCCTCAGCCATCGGCTTGACATCGGCGCCGGTGGCGGCGGCGCGCTGCGCGCGGTGCGCGGGACTGTCCCGCCCGAGAGCCCTGCGCGCAGACTCGGAGTTCTGCTGGTCAGCTAGCGCTGCCTTGCCGCGGGTTACGGCGTCCGAGATGGTGGTGGTGGACGGCGTGGTCGGCCAAGGGGCTGAGGGCTTTTCTGGGGAAAGGGGTGGATTATTGAGGTCCGTTCTGAATTACTAGTTACCGTATACGGTCGGTTATCGGTAAGATATAAGCGAGCCGGCCAGTGGAATATCTGTAGTGCAAGACAAAAAAAAAGGTATCCTATCCTACCTTATTTACGAAAACGGGTCAAAATTAGGAACCCGTTTCTTTCAAAAAAGTTGATAGCTCTTTTGCACCATCATCAATTACTCGTTGAGGGGATACCATGAGCCCGAACACGACGGCTATGTGATGTGTCATTTAAAGATTGCTATCGACACTTTCTATCTCTATCATCAGATCAGCTCGTTGATGCCACAATATTACGTTTTCATCGAATGTAAAAATATATTTAATAATTTAAAGTAACATAAAAAGTATATACGTCCCACTGCTGGTCGAAGACCTCCTCACGTGGATGCGAGCGAACGAGCAGTAGTCCTCACGCTGACCAAGTACGGGTAAAGTAAGTCAATTTAAAAATGAATTTCAGCTCTATCGGGTTCGGAAAGTGGCTGAAAAATGGGTTGCAAGTTTGGGACGACTTACTCCATACATACGAACGGTGTCTATCCCTTAAAAATATACCGTCCATTTGGCGCAGCGACAACCGGCGCGGCGGGGCGCCTAGATGAACACCCTTAAAGATAATCTTTATCTTAGGAAGCTATAGAAAAGTAACGGATTTGATACATATCAATTATGTTCCGGATATACAAGTCATGAGTCGCAAAGGCAACCTAGGGGTAGCGGAGACAAAATTTGTGGTGCAACAAAAAGGTGGTTCGCAAATGGTAAGCCAATTTATGAAAGATTGTTACTTACATAAAATTCTTAAACTATCACGCTTAGATAGGCTGCGAATGTCAAAAGACGTTGTGATAAATATATTAAGTTAGTTATATAAGTTATAGACTAATGGCCTGTTCCAATAATCAATCCACCGATAGTTTAACTTCAACAGTTACCTTCTTACCAACAGTTTCCTTACCTTAGACACATTTTCTACGGGTAATCTGTCAAATTGTAACTGCATGCCGTTAAGGAAAACTATCGGTGGATTGATTATTGGAACCGGCCATAATAAAATCAAGGTCTATCTATCGAATAATTTAGATACAAATCACAAAACCGTTTCTCACATAAAACAAATGGGTTCATGGGTCTAAACAAACAAGTTCGGTGATTTGGAAAGAGACCGGTTCCACTAATTATACTTACAATAAATTCCACTGCAAGTTTTCAATTGGGTGGAAACCGCAGAAAAACATTTAATTAAAATTACCACATTTAACATTTGTCTTTGTTTCGCAATTAAATCTGAAATGGTGAATTCTAAAAGACTCTTTATAGGTATTTAATGTTAAAAAGCTAATTAGATCAGGTGTATTTGATGCTCTCTAGGTAGGTACCCGGTTTATATATCTAAGAAGGTAGTGGTAAAACATTTACACTCCTTTTAAACAGTTGCGTAAGAATAAATTAATAGCTACACAATACAAATTAAAAAGTTTATAATTTTAGACTGGGTTTCATGCAGCTCAAATTCGACTAACCAAATAAGTTTTGATCGAATCCAATATTTGTCCATAAACTATTGACGACTCAGGATAAAATTGCAGTTATCGATCTGAAATTAACCATGGAACTTGTATGAAGGCTGGGAACTATTGAAATATTGAACTAAACTCTATCTTTGATGGTGGAATATGACCTAATATCGGACTTTTTACGACATGAATTAATTAACCATTTAAATAAAATCTAAGATAAAATTCACAAGGTCTACTATAGACAACACAGCTAACTGACCATCGGTGCACCTTATGTGCATTGTAATAAGTTATAGGGGGGTCGAAAATGGCTTGATGCTCCGAGAAAATGATGGTACGGCCGTGCCGCTGTTTTGCTCGACTTGGCGACTGTCCAACCGAGGGCCCGGAGTTCGTTCAGGTCTTTTTGGACTTCGTCACCCCACCGGTACCTAGTTGGACGTCTCTTCGACCAGTTAGACGTCCCGAGTACGCTCTCCGGACGGCACGATCGTCCCTTATGCGGACTACGTGCCCGAGCCATCGGAGTCTTGAGGATTTCGTTTCTCCTATGATATTCGGCTCTGACACTAATTCTACTATACTTCTATAAAATAAAACGTAACCTACCCTCCAACGGCCATTTCTTATTTAAAATCGGCATCAGATTCGGTTCTATCGACGTCAGATTGAGCGCAGTGCGGTTCCCGAAAGCCATGGTAAGGTTGCCAGCCATTTTCTGGTTGCCGGTGGTGACGTTCGTCACGGGGATGGGGATGGGGACGATTGTGCCGTTGTCGTCGTCTCCGTCGATCTCGTTGGCGAGATTGTACGAGACTGTGACTAGGAGGATCACGCTGAAGAGAACTCTGTGGAGAATTGGGATTATTAGGGTGTAAACGATACTGATTTAAATATCTAGTTATCTTTGCTAGGTTTACAATTGAATTCTGCTGCCACTTATATAATAAAGATAGTGCATGTGGAGATGCGTAGTAAACAAATCCCTGAATCAAACAATTGACATGACATGACAAAAAAATAAATAGCACTTTGGGTACTTAAAGCTTAATATTACGCAAAAGGATCGAAACACGGTTTTTAAAAGCACCAATATGTTTGTTTGAGTTATCCAACGACATCCTACTGACCTGTCATATCCTATTAGGGCTCCGCACAGCAATGGCGGACATTGTGAGTGCTTACGAGGGATGTGTCGAGCTAGGAATATATGCTTTGGTACGAGAAGTGTGTGCGAAGGACGTGCGCTCGCAACACATCCTCGCTTGGCTCAGTTTCCTCGCACAGGGGGGCTAGCACGACTGACGCCGCGCCGCGACGCGATTCGACAAAGATCTACCCTCCTCTTTCTAATTTGCACGGTGTGAGTGAGAAAGGAGACGCTCAGTCGCGCGCAAAGCGACTTGTCAGCAAGTTCTGCTAGACGTACAGAGGCTATTATTCTTTTCCCGCACATGCGGCTCACCCCACTCGTTACACCTAACGAAACTAGACCTCTACCTACGCTTAGTTACTACGCATCGCGGTGTCAAGATATATTTGTGGGTGAGCGTTGATGTGAGCTTAACACAAGTCACATAATGGCCAGTTCACATTATTCCAGTCCACACACACATTGATCCAGCGGGCTAATCCAGTCCAGTGCTGGACTGGAGCATATCGTTTAATGGCCGGTTCACATTATTCCAGTAGCATTCCAGTCCAGCAATCCAATCCAGTGCTGCTGTTTACACTATTCCAGTGGCGCTGGATTGGGTGAGCTGGAATGAAAAGTTGACGCTCCCTCCAGTCACTGGACTGGAATGCTTACTGGAATGGGTACATTCCAGTGTCGGTTCACATTATTCCAGTAGCATTCCAGCACTGGATTGGATTGCTGGACTGGAATGCTACTGGAATAATGTGAACCGGCCATAATAGAGGGGCAGTTCTCTGGACGCGGTCACACCGTTTCACAGGTTCGCTACGCAGACTGGCACAATGCTCGCACATATATCCCTAGGGTCGTGTTTCCGACCTATATATGGGGGATCGCATTGTGTACCTATAAACAGTTTCATGTTATTCCAGTATGGCGTTTTAAAATTAGAACCACACTACCTTTGTATGAAGAGTCGAATTG
Organism: Epinotia ramella; assembly: GCA_947578815.1. NCBI lineage: Eukaryota > Metazoa > Arthropoda > Insecta > Lepidoptera > Tortricidae > Epinotia > Epinotia ramella. The sequence continues at coordinate 2,414,189 of OX388203.1, forward strand.
AATCGACCGTGCTGGGGACTCCATCTGACATCTACAGTATATGTCATGTTTATTATATGAGTTAAGACGCTGTCAACACCAAAATCAAATGCCCTTGAGGATTCGGGATACGGCGCACACTGTCTATTTGTATGGGAGTAAACGAGAGCGAGTGTTATCGGGCGGCCAGGTCTTGGAAGATATAATAATGAATAACTATTGAAATAAAAAAGGGTGGATTATTTGTGAAATATGACTCGTTAGCGGTTTAGGTATGAATATGTTGGCTTCATGTTTTTAATTGTATACCCATACGTGAAAAAAATAAAGATAGGGGTGAAAATCAAAAAACTTGTACATAGTTAAGGGCCTTAATCTAATCTACGCTTTAAGTTTTCTCAGTTTAGTAACGACAATTACCCATGTAAAATGTATGGGTAATACAATTTTTTTGTAGAACCTTTTAATGATGATTTTAAGACCAATCTTTGCAATTGCCGATTTCGTCCAATTATGTATCGAGTCCGTCCACGGTCTATGAATTATGATGAATATTAACATTTTTTTTTAATGTGTTATAACAAAATATTAAGTCTTATCCTCTTACATCTCGCAACGTCTCCCCCGCCCCAATCATCATAAATTGTACACAGTAGGACTGCATCTCAGACGTCGCACGCATTCCAACTTCTGATCGTCTAATCGTAATCATACTTCCACGATAAGATAAGAATGAGTCCCTTTTGGGCCCGGCCACATGTCCCCTTTGTATCCCGGTCCGTAAGTCGACCGTTTAGCGCCTATCTTCCTATGTAATGTAGCTGTATGCTTTATTTGTGCAAACGACGTCAATAATACATTGTACCACGAGTACGTAACCGATTCTTTATGAACGAGAGCCTGGAGGAGGGCTTGGATTATGTCTCAAGTTTGTAAAATTTTTACCGTATCGTAAAATCGGGTGAGTAGGGATCGCGAGGAGAGTTGGGTTATGAATGGGGAGAGAAGAGATGAAGGGGGGTGAGATGGGATTTTAAGGCTACTGCTACCTAAATAAGGTACTGATTCCAATTTAAAATGGAGCTACTTATGAATCTTATGATACTAATATTCATAATAAAAAAAACAATCCAACAATCTTCCAAAATCACCTTCGTATGAAAATCCATCTCACCCCAACTACGAGGGACTACGGGGTGATGTGGGATTTCGTGTTTATCGTTAAAGTAATGAAATGGAACTACCTAAAGACTATAAAAAAAAACTAAAATTGAAACGTCCAGAACAGTTATTAATGTTATTATATACAACATTCAGTTTGCATATGTAAAAATAAAATGTTATCGAGGTTTGAATGTCAGTTTGTCCCTACTCACCCCGTTTTACGGTACTTGCGTGTCGCATACAATGTTTTTCATCACATTTGCGAGGAAATACATTTTAAACAAAAATACTAATCGCAATAGAATACATAATGTCAATCGTCCATTGGTAGAGGTACCAATTCTCTCCTGTCTCTACTAGACTGCGCTCTATGTCCGATGCATGCTAGGATTTAGGATCACTAAACATAAGTTTACACTTTACAGTGATGAGGATTGTAATGATATATACTTACACTAAAGACAGCAACAGTTACAGTTGCGCAAGCGGTAGCGGCGCGACATACTCGACTTCTGGACATACCGAGCTCCAGTAGACAGGTACTTTCATCGCCCATGCCCGCCCCAAACTCCAGCCCCCCTATTATGTAACTTGTTTTAAGCTCACCTCAACGCTCACCCACAAATATATCTTGACGCCACGATGCGTAGTAACCAAGTGTAGGTAGAGGTCTAGTTTCGTGACGGGTGAGCGGCGGGGTGAGCCGCTTTAGCGCGTAGCGAATAACAACCCAGGTCCATAAGACATCCCTGCTCCAGTGTGCTTCACTCCTAGGACGATGCCTGTTCAAAATCCCCCCCTGTCCCCACATCGGCATCACACTACAGGGTGACGGGAAATTCGACGTATTCCTTGAAAGGGGTTATTCTATAGCTCATTTGCAATGATTAAGATCCAGTCAAACGGGGGTCAAAACTCATTGGTTTGCAAGTTATTCGAGTTTTTAGAGTATTTTTAAGAAAACCCACCTTTTGGCATAAAACTCGTAATTGTGAAAAAACTAATTAAATTTAGACCTCAAAAAAGGATTTATTTAATAGCCAATAAATGACTGATTAAGGAAAATAAAAAAACATGCCAAAACTTTTCAAGATATTGCAAAGAAAAGCATTTAAAGTCACAAGGTTTTAAATTTTGTTCCAAATTGTGTAACACTTCGAGGCATTATTTAAAAAAAAAGTATGACACTTCGCGTAAAAATTACATAAATTAGTTCCTCAGTTCATAAGCTTTCATGAAAGGTACAATTGGCGATATTTTTGTAATAATTTTTAATAATAATGATAATAATAGCGGAGCAGGTAGGCAGCGTGCCTTCGGCGACGCGACACAAACAAACCAATTAAGGGTCATTAGGTTAATTGTTCATTTTGGTTTTTATGTATTTTTTTCCTTATCTTATTCATTTTCATGAGGTGGGGGAGTACCTGGCAGAGGGACTAAACTAGGCTTGATAATTCTTCATGCATTAAGTAATCAATCAGTTAGTTTCAACTTTCTTTCCAATTCGGACGATTATTGACAACTAAGCTTCCTTTGCAAATGGCTGCTTACGAATTTGCAGAATACGCAGACATCATTTATTGTTACGGACTCTGTGATGGTGACTCCGCTGCAGCTAGAAGAGAGTACCAACGTCGTTTCCCTAACCGCGGCTTACCTCACAGAAGTGTGTTTGGGCCGACGTATCGACTTATTCGGGAAAAAGGAACAGTTCGACGCAGCCAAGCTGATGCTGGAAGACCTCGAATTTATGATCCTGCTGAAGAGGAACAAATCCTACAGTGTTTCCGAGCAGACGGCACTACCTCGACGAGAATTGTTGCTAACCGGCTCGGTATTTCTCAGTGGAAGGTGTGGTTTGGCCCTGCACTCAGCTCGGCAGTATCCATATCATTTTGCTCCAGTCCACGCAATTGAAGAGGGAGACCCAGCAAGAAGGGTGGATTTCTGCAGATTTTTGATTAATACTGATGCTGAAGACCCCGATTACCTGAAGAGAATTTTATGGACCGATGAATCCAATTTCGACCGTGACGGAATTACAAACTACCACAATCTGCACTTTTGGGCGCCTAAAGGTCAAAACCCAAGAAAATCCAATGAAGGAGCTCATCAGCAAAGATTTTCTTTGAACGTGTGGATGGGAATCGTGCACGACAATTTGATCGTCCGTTCTTTCTGCCAGCGCGATTAAACGGCATCGCGTACGAACATTTTTTAAGGGAAGAGTTACCCACATTACTGGAGGATGTGCCACTTGCCACAAGATTGAATATGGTTTATCAACACGGCTGCCCTGCTCACTTTCACCGAGGTGTGCGAGAATGGATGGATCAGCACTACCCAAGAAGATGGATTGGTCGAGGTGGCCCAACCCCTTGGCCAGCCAGAAGTTCAGATTTAACTCCATGTGACTTTTACATCTGGGGTCACATGAAGGCGTTGGTTTACGACACACCGATAAATAATGTTGAAGAGTTACGGCAAAAAAATGAAGCAGCTGCACAAACAATGAAAGAAGGGCTTTCGACGCGAGTGACAATCACTGAAGTTCGAAAAAGGCTTCGTGCTTGCATACGAAACCGAGGCAGGCAGTTTGAGCAAGACTTGTGATTTTTAAGAGTTTTTTTAAAGATAATTATTAGGCAGTTTAGTTTTAATTAACTCTTTCTTTTTACTTTCTTGTATCTAAGGTTAGTGTGACTTTATAAGATACTTATTATGTTGATTTTTTATGATTGATTAAATTATTTTATTTACTAATGAAATTGTTAGTAACTCTTTTCAATCCTTTCTTTGTGACTGTCATTAAAGTAAAGAAAATCAAGAGACCATCTAATAAATTACTTAAAACACCAAAGGCAACTTTTAGTGACTCCTACCCTAAGAAGATAAGATAAGGAACCGAAGACAAAGCCATTGTAACATGTAAAATACCACCCCTTAATTGGTTTGTTTGTCGCGTCGCCGAAGGCACGCTGCCTACCTGCTCCGCTATTATTATCATTATTATTAAGAATTATTACAAAAATGTCGCCAATTGTACCTTTCATGAAAGCTTATGAACTGAGGAACTAATTTATGTAATTTTTACGCGAAGTGTCATACTTTTTTTTTAAATAATGCCTCGAAGTGTTACAAAATTTGGAACAAAATTTAAAAACTTGTGACTTTAAATGCTTTTCTTTTCAATATCTTGAAAAGTTTTGGCATGTTTTTTTATTTTCCTTAATCAGTCATTTATTGGCTATTAAATAAATCCTTTTTTGAGGTCTAAATTGAATTAGTTTTTTCACAATTACGAGTTTTAGGCCGACAGGTGGGTTTTCTAAAAAAAAATCTAAAAACTCGAATAACTTGCAAACCAATGAGTTTTGACCCCCGGTTGACTGGATCTAAATCATTGCAAATGAGCTATAGAATAACCCCTTTCAAGGAATGCGTCGAATTTCCCGTCACCCTGTATGTATACTTATAACTTATAATTATAACATGAAGACGCAGGTTGCGCAAGTGCGCACTGACTGGTGCTCCGGTGCGCTCGCGGTTACTGGCGGCCCCACCGTCACTCCTAGGGCCTGTCCACAATTCAGTCCCACCATGGCGCTATAAGTATACTCACAGTAGGGAGACGCAGACAGCGCACTGACTGTTGCTCCGGTGCGCTCGCGGTTACTGGCAGCTCCACCGTCAGTCCTAGGGCCTGTCCACAATTTCTCAGTCCCACTATGGCACTATAAGTATACTCACAGTAGGGAGACGCAGACAGCGCACTGACTGTTGCTCCGGTGCGCTCGCGGTTACTGGCAGCTCCACCGTCAGTCCTAGGGCCTGTCCACAATTTCTCAGTCCCACTATGGCACTATAAGTATACTCACAGTAGGGAGACGCTGACAGCTGCACTGACTGTTGCTCCGGTGCGCTCGCGGTTACTGGCAGCTCCACCGTCAGTCCTAGGGCCTGTCCACAATTCAGTCACACCATGGCACTATAAAGTATACTCACAGCAGGGAGACGCAGACAGCGCACTGACTGTTGCTCCGGTGCGCTCGCGGTTACTGGCAGCTCCACCGTCAGTCCTAGGGCCTGTCCACAATTCAGTCACACCATGGCACTATAAAGTATACTCACAGTAGGGAGACGCAGACAGCGCACTGACAGTTGCGCAAGCGCTTGCGGTAGCGGCGCGACAAACTCGACTCGAAGACGTAGGTTGGCTGCACTAGAGGGGTACGCTCCCCGCTTGTTCCGGGCCGCTCCATTTTCAACCCTAGGACCATAAGACATTTTTAATCAAGTGTAGACTAGAGTGAAGAACTATTTTGCTCTACATTCTAAACTCTATTAGCCTCAGCCATGCAGCGGTGGCATTGCACCACCTACTACAAATTAAAAAAAAAAACCCTCTGAAATTTCGTTTCTGGAATTTCAGACGGTTAACTTAGCTGTTCAAAGGTTAAAGTCAAAGTATTTATTTGCTTAACATAGGTTATGTCGATGTTATAAAATGCAGCTTGGTATCACTATGTCTTACCCCAAGGTGTAACCAAATATAGAATGAATAGGCTTAGGCTTAAATTAATATGATAGCACAGTTTTCATGCATCATGCTTTTCCTAATACATAAATTATTTATTAATAACACAATTAGTGTGAATTTAACAATCATCTTTTCTATATTCGACAATTGAGTAATATGCGTTTTCCACGAGAAGAGCAAACAATTTCTTTTTGAACACCATCAGATCTTCAGCATATAAAATGTTTCTTGGCAACTTATTGAAGATTCTTGATGCCATCCCAAGAACACTTTTTGAGAGCATGGCTGTTTTACATGAAAAGGTATTGCAGATCTTACCCCGTTGACGCGAACTGTTAAAATTAGGGAACTGTTTTCGATTAAATTTAACATAACAAGCAATTTCGTAGATATATAAGCATGGCAGAGTCAATATACTAAGTCTTATAAAATGTGGCTTACATGATTCCATTGGCGGGATACCACATATAATAGTGTTAGCTGGAAGAGATCCCTTGAAAGGATAAGATCATCTCCTATGTACTTGTTATTTTTGTGTGCAGTAAAGTGTTTACTATGTACTGAGTAGTAGTAGACTACTGGGTATAGTCAACAGCAAAAGTTGATGATCATTTTAGTACCTTGTCACTTTCACTACTTTGACGCATCCCAACTGTCGCAGTATAGTTACGTTAAGTGCGAAAAAATACCTACTAAAATTATCATCTATACAGGGTGTTAACGGGGTCATGATCCGGAATGACAAAAAGCGAATAAGATGATCATACTGAACAACCTTTCCCATGGGACCAACCACGAAATCGCAAAAAAAAAGAGCCAATTAAGAGTTAACTGTGAGTTAACTGCGATTTAATTGAGAGTTATGTATGGAATACCTGGTTTTTTTTTGCGATTTCGTGGTTGGTCCCATGGGAAAGGTTGTTCAGTATGATCACAGGCAGTTTGGGTTCAGACGAGGCAAGTCGACGGAAAATGCTGTTGTGCTGTTATCAAATTTAATTGGTAAGCAACTCGACCAGGGCAGGTGCTGCATAGGAGTTTTCCTTGACCTGGCAAAGGCCTTTGATACTGTCTCAGCGCCGATCCTCCTAAAAAAACTTGAGCACATTGGAGTTAGAGGTTCGGTGCTGGGATGGTTCAAAAGTTATCTCACAAACAGGACTCAGCACGTTAGGGTTGGCGACTGTGTCAGTGATGAGCTGCCTGTTAGTTTTGGTGTCCCCCAAGGGAGCATCCTTGGTCCAACATTGTTTTTGTTATATATCAATGGTATCCTTTCTCTCCAACTACATAACACCGACTTGATCTGTTACGCTGACGACACCGTGGCCCTTTTCAGTGGCGGATCGTGGGAAGAGGCGTTCTGCGCTGCTGAGGTCGGAATGTCGTGTGTGGTGGATTGGCTAGACAATAATTTGCTTACACTGAATACAAAGAAAACCAAGTTTCTCACTTTTTTCAAAACGCTTTCCTCTGGACCCCCATCTGGAGATTCTTTGAAACTTTTCTCCAGCAACGGCGCTCGCGACAGCATCGAGCGGGCTGAGACAGTCAAGTACCTTGGGGTTATTATTGACCAGAATTTGTCCTTCCGTCAACATATTCAAACATTATCTGGACGTGTCAGAAAAGTAATTTACGTCATGAAACTGTTGAGAGGCGGGGCATCCAGAGATATTCTGCAGCTAGTGTATTTTGCACTCTGTCAATCCCTACTCCAGTACTGTATTGCAGCCTGGGGCGGCGCTTTAAAAACAGTAATGATCGAGGCTGAGCGGGCGCAGCGAGCTGTGCTAAAAGTGATGCTCAGGAAGCCGTTCCGTTTCTCAACGAACGCGTTGTACGAAGATGCGTCAGTTCTTAGAGTTCGCCAACTTTTCATAGTAAAAGCTGTGGCTGAATCTCACAAAATCGCAGTCACTTCTACCGACCATGATAGGCGCCGTCAAAAACGTCTTAATCACCTGACCATTTGCTCCCCTCGAGTCAAAACCGCATTCGCAAGGCGGTTGCCTTATTTTCTGCATCCTACAGTTTACAACAGGGTTTCTAAACAGTGCGCAGTTGATGACTTCTCTTGCTCGATCCTAAAGAGCAAAGTTAAAAAATGGCTTCTTTCTAAGACATATGAACAAACAGAGGACATCACTAAAACATAAACGCGCATAACCTGGACATACACACACAAACACAAACGCACGCTCACACTCCCACTCGCACTCTTACTCGCACACACACACGCACATACACAAACAAACACAATCACTCTCACATAATATATACACATGAAAATACACTTCATAGTTGTTAAGACATATACATTGTTTCTTAGTTAACTCTTAAGTTATTGTTTAAATGTAAAAAAATACTGTTAAATCTGTACCACTGGTGCCCAAGATACAGGCTGTGCCTAGTTTGGGACCAACGGATACCGTCAGTGCTGTCGCTTTCCTTTGCATGTAATAATGCCATTAAGTTAAATGTATTCGCATAATGTATGTATGGTAATAAAAAATATTTCATATTTCATTTCATATTTCATTTCATATTTCATATTTCATCATCTTATTCGCTTTTTGTCATTCCGGATCATGACCCCGTTAACACCCTGTATTTGCTGTTGTCTTGACTGTATTAATACATTTCGACAGTTGCATAACTTCCACCTATCCTGTTGACAGTTCTCGGTAATTTAAACGTTTTCCTCGGCATATTAGTAGGAAACACAAGGGCCGTTTTTCCATAGAAACGTAGTCCCTGTTTTCTCCCTGGATAATGGCAGTAGAGCAATATTTTTTTTTCCATAAATCTATGGCTACTATTGACATGTTCCTATGTTTTCCTTTTTTTCATAAATTTATTCTTAATCCGCTGTGTTCAAACATCCAGAAAACAATTTACACTAGATTATTAAAAAAACCGGCCAAGAGCGTGTCAGGCCACGCTCAGTGTAGGGTTCCGTAGTTTTTGTATTTTTTTTCAAATACTATTCAACCTATCAAGTTCAAAATAATTTTCCTAGAAAGTTTTTATAAAGTTCTACTTTTCAGATTTCTTTCATATTTTTAAAACGTATGGTTCAAAAGTTAGAGGGGGGGGGGGGGGGGGGGGAAGCATTTTTTTTTACTTCTGGAGCGATATCTCCGAAAATATTAACATTACTTATCAAAAAAATATTTCAGCAAACCCCTATTTATTTTTAAATACCTATCCAACAATATATCACACGATAGGGTTGAAATAAAAAAAAAAAAAACACCCCACGTTACGTACCTATAGGGGAGGTACCCTAATAAAAAAAAAAAAACACTTTATTTTACCACTTTGTCGGCGTGATTGATATACATTAGTACCAAATTTCAGCTTTCTAGTGCTAATGGTTACTGAGATTATCCGCGGACGGACGGACAGACAAAGCGAAACTATAAGGGTTCCTAGACTTCCTAGTCGGCTACGGAACCCTAAAAAAAGGAAAACAGGGACACGGCCAAAGCCTTTCATTGATTTTTAATTAAAAAAATAGTTAAATAGGCAAGTTTTGGAGAAGAAATCAGGGGACTACGAAACGTTGATTTTATGTACTTTTAATAGGTGTTTTCGGTCCAAGCTGCAGTTGTCTCTATCGCGCTCTGCGGGGGGAGGCTTGAGGTTGGCAATGGCAAATTTTACAATACCAATTTCTCAATTATCTCGCCCTTAGTGTTTCCTCTTAACTGTACACTTGCAGTCCCAGGAACCGGCTTTACCGGCAGAGCGCCCTGCTCATAAGTCACGTTACGCTACGAAATTATTGGCAGTGAATGTGTTAAGGGAACACCCTGTATGAAAACTAGATGCCTTATGTTCTCGTGAAACTTTCTGGAAACTTCTGAATTCCCATGTTTTTGAAAATATTCTGTAACATTATATGGTTTGTAATCATATTCCGCAGACTTAAATTTCCAAATGTAACATGCTTATTTTTAGCGTTGGGGACTACGGGATCGTCCTAATACAGTCGCCATCAGATATATCGGAGCGGCCAAACTGCTCACAAATATCTGAACACGTCTCTATTGTCAAGGCATTAGAGTCGGGTTCAGATATTTGTGAGCACTTTGGCCGCTCCGATATATCTGATGGCGACAATATTAATATTAATTATATCGCAAGTTCGCGCGATCAAACATATTGGACTCGAATAGGTGTCCTAATTGACAATCGCGCGATCAATTAGGAGTTAGGACACCTATTCGAGTCTAATATGTTTGATCGCGCGTTCGGCCGAGTAGAATTCGCGCGAACTTGCGATATAATCGCGTAGTCGCGCTGTATTGTATTAGGACGATCCCGAGTCTTTAAGATAGGACAAGGCGCTCCAAAATATCTGACTAAACTCTATGTGATTTGTTGTTGAGCTTAATGGCTTTACAAATAGAATAGTGACTCTTATTATGAGTGCATTAGTTATAATTATAATCTATTTGGACGCTCAGAGACCTTAAATACATCTCTGGAATACTGAATTAATATCATTAACTTCTTGTTAATGCTGAATTTGAATGCTGTTTGCTGAATGAATTTTCTTTTGTTTTCATTAACTTAGTGACATTTACTTTGTTAACCGTATTATTGTGTAAGATTATTATTATTACATGTAAAAGTGGCCTTGTGGCCTATTTGCAGAATAAATAATTGATTTGATTTGATTTGATCAATGTCTCATAATATTCAACAGATGACTGTAGTGTGAGGAAAGAAAAGTATAATGAAAAAACCTTTTCCACAGCACAGGCCGAGTAAAATGAAATCTTATGTTTAAATGAATAAACAAATTAAATTAATTAATTTTAATCTGCAAGTAGGCCGCAATGGCACTTTTAAAAGTCAAAATTCTACCAGCGTTTCTGAAAAGAAGACCTCTGTTCAAAATAAATGATAGTACTTAACCTACCGTAAAATGGGGTGAGTAGGGATCGCGAGGAGAGTTGGGTTATGAATGGGGAGAGAAGGGATGAAGGGGGGTGAGATAGGATTTTAAGGCTAGGTACTGCTACCTAAATAATGTAGGTATTCCAATTTAAAATGAAGATAATATAGTAATATTCATAATAAAAATAAATCGATCCAACAATCACCCAAAATCACCTTTGTATGAAAACCCATCTCAGCCCAACTACGAGGGACTACGGGGTGAGGTGGGATTTCGTGTTTATCGTTAAAGTTATGAAATGGAACTACTACCCAAAATCATAAAAAAAAAAAACAAAATACAAACGTCCGGAACACAAACAACATTCAGTTTGCATGGTTTGCATATGTAAAAATAAAATGTTACCGAGGTTTGAATGTCAGTCTTGTCCCTACTCACCCCGTCTTACGGTACTTAAAATAAGTAAAAACTTGCTCAACACAAAGTTGTTCAAACTAGCTGTGTTACGATAATCATCATAATCATCATATCAGCTGAGAGACGTCGACTGTCATAACCAAAGAGTGCCACAATTAGGGTTACCAGATACAAATTTCAAAAGTCCTGACAAAATTCCTGATTTTCGGCCAAAATTCCTGACAGATAATTACGATTATTTACTTATAAGTTACAATTTATGAAACTCCAAAGTACTTGTGGCTTTACCTTTTTTGTTATTGCGATTAAAAATAAAAGTTTACTTTACAGTGTATAAAATTTTATTGTTTCATTTATTTGCCGAAAATTCCTGACATTTCCCTTTTCCGGCCGCATTCCTGACATATGTCTAAAATTCCTGACATGTTAGGAAAATTTCTGACATCTGGTCACCCTAGCCACAATGCACTATGGAATCCCGCGACCTTTACCAGCTTTGGCTATCAATATTATCTATAGATAATTATAAGTCGGTGTCGATTAACCGTTTACGAAATGGACAGTCAAATTACTCAAATTAATGAGCATAATGATATAATTGTCCGCTATAGTAGTGCCTTGTCTTTTATCTCAGGATGTGTACTGAAGTTAAAGTTTTATCTGAATTTAACACGTTATCCACGTTAATCCCCTAGCCTGATCCCCCAGGGGAATTAGCGGCAATTATTTTATATTCAACTAGGAAAAAATTGATAATGTTCGGTTATGGCGCTTCGCCGGACGCTACCGCGTCACGCTCGCTTCGCTCGCTCGGCTCGCGCGCTGTAGGGTCGCAGTTCAACTAACAACCTAACCGTTTTTTACCCCTGGGGGATCAGGCTAGGGGATTAACGTGGACAACAGCGAATTTAAACTCTTGAGCAAAATGGTCGAGTTGGAATGCAGGTTTGTTCGGTAAGTTTAATTAGGTAGGTAGGTAATGTAATTATTAATTAAATTACTTACATAATTACATCAATATTTAAGACAGCTAATTAAAGGAGATCAAAATTTTCCAAAAATCTTTCACCGAATATAACTTAGGTATGGTAGGTAGGTAGGTTACTATACCTTGGCTTTGCCTGCGTTTTTAGGGTTCCGTAGTCGACTAGGAACCCTTATAGTTTCGCTTTGTCTGTCCGTCCGTCCGCGGATAATCTCAGTAACCGTTAGCACTATAAAGCTGAAATTTGGTACTAATATGTATATCAATCACGCCGACAAAGTGGTAAAATAAAAAGTGTTTATTTTTATTTTATTAGGTAACCCCCTATACGTAACGTGAGGAGTGTTTTTTTTTTTTCATTTTAACTTTAACGTGTGATATATTGTTGGATAGGTATTAAAAAATTAATAGGGGTTTGCTATAATCATTTTTTGATAATGTTAATATTTTCGGAGATAATCGCTCCAGAAGTAAAAAAAAATGTGTCCCCCCCCCCCTCTAACTTTTGAACCATACGTAAATTTTAAAAATATGAAAAAAATCTCAAAAGTAGAACTAAAAACTTTCTAGGAAAATTATTTTGAACTTGATAGGTTTAATAGTTTTTGAAAAAAATTACAAAACTATGGAACCCTACACTGAGCGTGGCCCGACACGCTCTTGGCCGGTTTTTTGAAATTAACTACGAGCGGTGCAGTGCAGGCAGTTAATAGTTCTATAACTTGCAACATTCAAATGGAAAATTTTGAATGTTGAGATGTTTCTTATATTTACTTACTCCATCATACAAAACTAGCAGAATGCATTTCGATGAAATTTGGCATAGAGAGATGTTAATTATTTTTAACCGACTTCAAAAAAAGGAGGAGGTTCTCAATTCGGTTGTATTTTTTTTTATCAGAACTTCACCGTCATTGATGAGCCGATTCCTAAAAAAAAATTTTTGCTTGTAAGTATATGCTTCCAGGTAGGTCCTATTTTTTTCAAAATTCAGTTGGATGATGGGATCCATGAGGAATTGAGGGAACTCCTCAATTATATTACGCACGCGTGTAGTGATTTCGGTATTTTCTATTATAACTCGTGTATTTACACCCGGAAATCATAAATTTGGTGGAGTGGAATTGATGATGAAGACCACAGATGAAAATGCTAGTTTCGTATGAATACTAAGGTATTGGTTTATTTCAAAAGTTGGTAGGTCTAGGTCTTTAGGTGTGATCTAGGTAGGTTGCATAGCCGGTCGACTGTGGCCGACTGGTTGCGGCTGGTCGGTCTTCCTTTCCCATCCCAGAGCGTGTCATGGGGTATATACATGTCATGATTTGTCAGCCCCGATTTATCAGAAGCTGACTAATTGCTATCGTCTGCATGTTCGCTGCTGATCCAACTGTCAAACGAGTTGTACTGAGAAATTGCATGCACATGTGGTCGGATTGTTACATCTGTACGCTACACCCAATTATGACTTCGACATGTTGTAGTGACAAATTGGTAAAATGACATAATCTTGATACCCCATCACTCCCCTTCAATTTGCGCCCCCTGGTATATCCGGCTCATCCGGGTCAAGCTTGCTTCCTGGCTGGGGTGGTGCTTATGGTTCTATAGTTCATGTTTAAGGGTTCTAGGTATTTTATTTCTATTTTTATGGTCGTTCTATTAGAGATTCGAATGTTTGAGTTTTAGGGAGTATTAGAGGTCATTTTGTCGGCGTAATTGATTTATATACCCATCCCGAATTACAGTTTTCTAGGAGTTATGGTTATGGTTACTGAGCTAAGCCGAAGACGGACAGACAGACGGACGGACATGGCGAAACTATAAGGGTTCCTTGTTGACTACGGAACCCTAAAAATCGATCCAACAATCCTCTAAAATCAACTTTGTATGAAAACCCGTCTCACCCCAACTACGAGGGACTACGGGGTGAGGTGGGATTTCGTGTTTAATCGTTAAAGTTATGAAATGGGACTACCCAAAAACTAAATACAAACGTCCGGAACACTTATTACATACAACATTCAGTTTGCATATATTATGTAAAAATAAAATGTTATCGAGGTTTGAATGTCAGTTTTGTCCCTACTCACCCCGTTTTACGGTACATACTCTTACTTATGCGAGGTATGTACCTACGTATTTATGTGAAAATTTGTATGGAGCTACGATATATAAACCAGTTCCACGCCGACGGTGCCGCGGGCAGAAGCTAGTATACAAATATATAATGAAATTAGGTACGTAATATAAAAACTAAACATTAGCAGTTCAGTTATAACAGGTTAAACATTATCTAAGTACCTGCCTACATGTCACACATAGTCAAAGGAAAAAGCGATGTTATCCCTTTAAGCGATCTATTTTAGCAGCCCTTACGCAATACTCACTTTCACTCTATTGGGTAGTCCCATTTCATCAACAAATCAGCCTATATACTCGTACATCCCACTGCTATGTACAGGCCTCCTCTCCTAGATGAGAGGGAACGGGCAGTAGTACCCACGCTGGCCCAGTGCGGGTTGGGGACTTTCTTTTCTTATTTAAGTATATTAATTTACTCTTTATTGCACAACCTACAGATATGTACAAATAGGGAGCTTAATGCCAAATGGCATTCTCTTCCAGCTAACCATTTGGATAAACAGAGATTTATAAAAGGCGCAAAGCAAATATTTAGTATGATAAGTATTATCTTCTGATCGTAGCTAGAATATGAAAATAGGCATTATGTTGTGTTTTTGTTCAGGGTTTTTAGACCGTTTCGTTAGGTATAGGTATTTATCAGTACGAAATGAGGAAGTTTTCACTAGAATACTTACCTATGTAGAGCTTCTAAACTAAATTAAGTTCACTAGTTTTTAGGAACCTAACCTATGATGTTGTTTCTTTGTAATAATGCTGCTTATTTTTGGCATGAGAGTTACACTGAAACAACGTGATGGTCATTGGGAATATTAGTTTGTTTACATCATACTGCCATTTAAGTATTTCTTTCGAAAGCTATTTAAAGTTGACTCCGTCGAAGAAGCACCAACAAAACAGGTTTCACAAATCTATAACTAGCTTCGCCACCAAAACAAGATAACCGAAAAATGGAAAAACTCACTTGCCGGTGAACGTATCAAGCGCAATTTCAAAAACTTTCTATCAGTTCAGTTGAATTAAATGTTGTTTAATGTCACATCACTTCTTGAAACACTGTGTCATTAAAAATACGCTACGCTTTTCTTTTCTTTTTAATAACTTTTTAAATTGCGCGCGTCTACGACCGGTGCCTAAGGCGAGCGTACGCCGACTGCCAAATGAAATGTAGAGTTTATATCGCATGGGGTCCACTCTAGCTGTCTATCTAGTTCTGTTTCTTGATGAACGTTAAGATTAAGAGGAATGCCTACCTGCGATTTTCCCATACAAACGCTCTCGACTGTTTCCTCTCTGGTTTTTGAACATAGAGAAATGATTTTTTCAAATAAGATCAATATCATCAATATCTATGGACGACCGGTTAGTCTAGTGGGTAGTGACGCTGCCTACGAAGCTGAAGGTCCTGGGTTCGAATCCCGGTAAGGGCAAATATTTGTGTGATGAGCATGAATATTTGTTTCTGAGTCATGGATGTTTTCTATGTATGTATTTAAGTATTTCTATCTATTAAATATATCGTCGTCTAGTACCCATAACACAAGCCTTATTGAGCTTACTATGGGACTAGGTCGATTTGTGTAAGATTGTCCCCTAATATTAAAAAAAAAAAAAAAAACTATGCCGCTATGTTTTGCTTTTTTGGATATTTTTATTTTAAAGAAACTTACAGCGCCTTGAAAATCGCAAAAACGGCTTAATTGAAAAAAGGCGCAGTATACAAATATGCCAACAAATATAAAAAAAATCAAAACATAGCGGCGTAGATTATTTCTTCTATTTGCAGTTCCTAAAATTTTATAATGATTGGTTGCGTTTTGGAGGAGGAATCAGTCGAGAGCGAAACCTCGATTTTTGAGTTTTTTGCGTGGGTTTTTTAGTCCGAGCTGCGGTTGTCCTTATCGCACGAATTGGAGGCGGAATCCACAGCAGCGCGACAGAAACATTGCGTCAAAAATGAGAGATTTGAAGAGTTGCTCAGCTAGGCATTGCTCTTAATTATCACCTAGTAAAAGATGGATTTGTACCTATAAACAATTAATTAACGTTTGTAGATAAGATAAGATTTATTTGCCACCAATTACTTAAAACTAAGATACTAAACTTATACTATATCTAGTTAATTTTTAACTAACTAATATCGATAGGTACCTATTGATATTTATAAAAAAATTACGGCAAACACATTATAAACATGTAAGTATCTTCCATAAATTCCGCTATGGAATAGTAACATTTATCTATTAGTTTAGATTTTAGACTGCGTACGAAGGATATTATCAGTTGGTAATCTTTTATTTGGTTGGGTATTTTATTATGAATTTATATTGATCGGTAGTATGGTCCTTTTTATATATTTCTAGTTTAGGTTCAGTAAGTTGGTTGTGACATCTGCGAGCGGAGAATAGCTTGATAGTGTATATAAGGTGCTAACAAATTAAGTACCAATATTTTAAGAGGTGTTACATTACATCAAAACAATTGACTTTAAATAGAAATTAAGAAAACTTTTCATATGATATTTTTGTTTTAATTTCCGGTACAAAATAAATAAATTAAAATTTCGACCAAACATAATCAGCCTGTGCATTCAACTGACAAGATGTTAAAACACTATCTGTCAAGTGAACATCGTCGTTTGTGACAAACGTCAATGATTGATTGTTGACTATCTCATTAACAGGGTGTTTTTACGCAGTAACGTTGTATCCCTAATTATCTCCAAAAAGTGATACACACTTTTAAATGTTTCATACTTAACTCTACTCCTAGAGACGAGTATTATCAGCTCTAAAAGTATTAGTACCTAATTTGTTAGCACCTTATATATATATATCCGATCTAATGCCGAATTCACACGGGGGCAGAACAGTGAAGCAGAACTGTTTGAACGCACAAAACAGTAGACACTGTAGACAGTAGATAGAAGACAGTACTGTTACTACTGTTCTGCGCGTTTAAACAGTAGCTGTACTGTGCTGCCCACTGTCCTGCCTCACTGTGCTGCCCCCGTGGGAAATCGGCATTAGAAGCGAGATGGAAAGTTAGCTCGGGCAGTAAAGACTGTAAAATATTTTTTTTTTTTTAATAAACAGGTAACTTATCTACGGCGGTGGGTCACAATTACCGCATGCAGCGCATCCCCGCGAGCTCTGGCGACCCTAACTCAAAATGAGGATCAAACTTTAAATATTTACAGCGACTTATTTAGCTACAATAGGGAATATTCATGACATTTTTTTATTTTTTTTATCTATTCTATAAGTAATTATATAACCGGAAAAAAATATAACACTTTCACAATATTATTAAATAAGCTAAAAAAAAATAATTAAAATTACTATCATTTTCGGACGATCAAAACGCCACCATTTTGGCGCGCTCATTTGTGACGTCACCGTGCAGCTTAGTGCACGGCGGTTCTTAAACAAATTAACAACAAAGTGTTTGATTCACACTTTTAATAAATGTGAGTGATTAAAGCTTATAAGATCAACTTATTGTAATGGAAGAGCACACAAAAGCTTATTATAAATATTGTATTGTCCCTATGTGTGAAAATCACATTAAAACTGCAAATATTTTCATATGCCCAAAGGTGCAAATATAAGGATAAAGTGGTGTAAGGCGATGAGGAGAGATAATGTATCGTGCTTGAGTAGTTTATATTGTTGTGAAGATCATTTCGACGTGAGTATTAAATATGTATGTACCTAAAATCTTTTTTATTACGACTCGCGAACAATATAGGTAAACAATAACCTAACCTCAAAATTGTATTATATACTTATTCATAAAACTATTCTGATTCCCAATTTTTTTAGTTATTAATGTTACAAATATTATGATTTTTGTTGATCAACAGCTGACTACGAGTGTTGATTTTGATCAAGAAACGTTTTAGCTAAGTTTCTTTGTTTGCACTGTTGATCGAAGAAAGTTAAAAGAATTTAATCCTTTTTACTGAGTGACCTACACAAATTTGTTTTATTTATAAGCCTTGACGAAAACAACCTAGTTTGTTAAAGTTCATAAAGATGTTCTCAACATTTAACATTCCTAATAGGTACCTACATATCTTTGATTATATAATACTAGCTTCTGCCCGCGACTCCGTCCGCGTGGAACTCGTTTATTCTATCTCTATACCAAATTTCATCCAAATCGGTTCAGCAGTTTAAGCGTGAAGAGGTAACAAACAGACAGACAGACAAACTTTCGCATTTATAATTTATTATTAAGTAAGTATATATAAAATATATAATATAACTAGCTTCTGCCCGCGACTCCGTCCGCGTGGAACTCGTTTATATCGTAGCTCCCCCCATATCCCCCAAAGGGATGAAGTGGGGGTGAAAGTTTGTATGGAGCTACGATATAAATGAGTTCCACGCGGACGGAGTCGCGGGCAGAAGTTAGTATATATAATATATAAAGTTATAGTATAGTAAAATAGTATATAGTATGGATAAATATCTACTAGTATTTTATTCCACTTATTTAACAAAGACACCTATTTGAAGTAGTTTAAAAGTCTAGCTATTTGAATCGCCAAAATAGGTTATAATTATTTAATTGACCAATCTCACGAGTATAAAAACAAGGAATATGAAAATTTATTGAATATCTGTAACTTATTTACCTTGCAGCTTTTACTCCTCTTAGTTCAGCGGACGTAAAGTCACAAATATTTGCGAAGTATGTATTAAATTTAGTCATCATGAACACATCAATTTTAGGAAGATTATCCGACTGTGCCTTGACAAAACCGCCTTCAGTCATTGTGGCGAGTCTTTTTTCACTTAATAATTACCAAAAAACACTGATTATTTATCATAAACAGCGGCCAAACAATGCGAATAACTTTCAATAATCATACTAACGACCTGCACGGTGACGTCACGTTTCGCTCCGCCAATAGCGTTGCGTTTTGGAAATTTGCGAGGGAATTTGAAAAATAGTACTTTTAAACAATTTATTTTATCAATAGAAACATGATAATTTGAAAAAATAATCATGTGTGTATATTTATTAAGCAATATAGATTACACGTGATTTTTTTTGTCCATTTCTAAATCACATGCATATTCCCTATTGTATTTTCAAGGCAATTGGAGGGCAATGGAGAGGGTCATGTTGGGAGTTTCTCTGCGTGATCGCATCAGAAATGAGGCTATCCACAGCAGAACCAAAGTAACCGATATAGCCCTCCGAATCACTAAACTTAAGTGGCAGTGGGCGGGGCACATAGTACGTAGAATCGATGGCCGTTGGGGCGGAAAGGTTGTCAAGTGGAGACCACGTACCGGAAGGCGCGACAAGGTGGACTGATGACCCGGTTGGTCGCGGGAGTCCGCTGGATGCGGGTGGCGCAGGTCCGGTCACTTTAGCACTCTTTGGGGGAGGCCTATGTCCAGCAGTGGACGTCTTTCGGCTGATATGATAATGATGATGAGTGTTATTTTGCCTGCGGTCTTGTAAGATTTGGGCTACTCCAAGCAAGGCGGTCCGCTGAGAAGGAGAAAAAGTATTTCAGATTACTTCAGTTACCTACATACCGTAAAATGGGGTGAGTAGGGGCAAAACTCAAACTCAAAAACTCAACTCGAAACTCAAAATGATCTTTATTCAAGTACCAGTAACAAGCACTTTCAAATCGCCAGTTATTTTTTGTAAGTATTTTATGATTTTTATGAAACAAAAAATAAAAAAAATTATGTTACATAAAATAAAAATAACTTTCATAGGAAGTACAAACATTGTATAGAAAATACTAGTGAATGTTTCTAGAAAAACAATCTAATGTCAAAAAACAAAATATAACGAGAATTAAATAATTAATCTATTCATTAAAAATTCAGTCACAATTAGTTCCATGGAGTTTTATCATTCATGTAGTCTTGTGTGCTATAATAAGCTTTCGAAATAAGTTTAAGCTTCACATAGTTATTGAATTTATTAATACCTATAGATAACTCAGTTACGTTTCCTGGGAGTTTGTTATAAAACCTTACACAATTACCCATGAACGATTTTTTTATTTTTTGGAGCCGAGTGGTGGGCACCGCGAGCTTATGCTTATTTCTAGTATTAATATTATGTATGTCACAGTTTTTCCTAAAATTGACTATGTTTTTATGTATATACACAATATTTTTATAGATATACTGACAATGTAATGTCATTATATTAATATTTTTAAACTTATCTCTAAGTGAGTCTCTATGTTTCAATCTATATATCGCCCGAATAGCCCGTTTCTGCAAAACAAAAATCGAATGAATGTCCGAGGCACTGCCCCACAATAAAATGCCATATGAGTTATGACATAATGCTATGGAAGTAGCTAAAATAAACTAATCGAGCTGTTTTCACGTCTGTTAATTGACGGATCTTGCTCACTGCAAATGCTGCAGAACTCGGTCTATTCGAGAGACCCCATTGCAGCTTAGAATCTAACGTTAAACCAAGACAAACTGTACTATCAACTAGTTCCAATTCCTCATCTTTTACAAAGACACTCCCTTCACCTCACCTTCGGTTCGGGCCACAAACATCTGCGACCTGGGGCATTCACGAATTCACCGCCCTAGGTACGTAATGTACTATTTAATAAGGTTGTGCGATTAGGTAGGTAGTTCCTTTTTCCTACTTAGAAAGTTTTAGTATTTAATTGACGGTGCGTGAATGAAGCCCTATTAGTGAAGTCGAAACGGTTAGTCAGTTCCTCCTAAAGTAATAGTATACTTATGAAACATTGATGTGGCTTCTTCAATCAAATATAGTTCATATTTTGTATTGTATAAGTTTTATAACTATTACTGATCTCACTACAACATGCGTAGCCAATGGCATGTAGATACCTACTTCCGTAATTGATGTATATATCAGAAATAAATACCTTCTAATATACTAGCTTTGAGTGAAATGCAAGATATTATATGATGTGGATGTACCTACTTAATAAATAAATAAAATAATTCTTTATTTAGAGGTTATAACTGTTATTAGTATTGCTGCCTGAATACCGGACGAGAATACAATTTATATCAATTAGAAAGAAAGAAAGGAAGAAATATATTTACTTGTATTGTGACAAGTGACAATATGACATGTGATTTTTCAATTGACATGCACCAAAATGGATGCCACTCAGCATATGCCACCAGCAATACATGCTAGAGGCGCTATTTTTCAGAGCACCCATTTAAAGCATAAATAAATCAATATGTCACAACATAAACGCCTATCAAATTGTGTGTAGCAATTCCTACTTTAGAACTATTATTATGGACGAAAATAAGGCACCTTTGATTCGTCTCATACTTCATATTCGACCAAGGCTTAGGCTTCAACCGCTGGTCTAAGAAACAAAGGCATTCAGTTGTCGTTCGAGCACGTTCTTATAGCATAAATACTGACCACCGTGCTTCCGCTTATCCTCGGCTAATTCTGAATAGAATACAGCTTTAGGCAAGCGGTGGTCGTTCATTCTAAGGACTACTCCACCTGAGCTGGCGTTGCATTAAGAGACCTTCCATGTCGTACATTCCGGAGCGACGCAGAGTTAGGAACTCGGTCCAGAAATCCAAGTATACATATCCAATCCGGTATCCAAGAACTTAGGATTATCGTTGATACCAATGAAATGTTGAGATGTGAATGATCACATATTGCTGGTGCTGTCTGAAAATCAGCGCTGAAGGCGTCTGTATGACACCTCGGCATAATGCTGAGACAGCGACCGATTCACTGCCGCGAAGACACACATTATGTGTCAATTGTATTGTATTTGTACTCCCTTTGTCTCTGTGTGTCTTTTGTGTAGTTAATAAATGTCTCCTTTCTTTTCTTTCTTTCTATATTGAAACTCATCCTACGACGTAAAGCATCCTATACTCTTACCCAAGAACAGCGAATTGACTGAGAGTATCAACTCCACGAATCAACGGGAAAAATCTCCACGTCAGGGTGCTTACCTCAGACTAAATCTCGTATACTGGATCCTTCAGTGAAGAGCACAAATCCAAAGGACTCTGGCAAGTGGGGAAGGTGCGTGCAACACGGAGGAGGTCCATACGAGCTACCCAAGACCCTGGCTCTGCTGATAGAAAGAGTAAGATACGTTAGAAGTGGGCCACTGGAAGTCTGCCAGGTACCTCCAGCTATATCAGGATTAGACTCAGGTTTACTCTCTCTCTACAACTGAAGGTACAGTACCAGAAGGAGAGTCACATGACGTTAATATACCAACCCTTACAATTTTGACCGAAAATGAAGGATTTTCATGCTTTCCGCCAATTTTAGGTTCGATAATCTTATTATTCTTGATCAGCACAATATTCTCAACTTGCTGCCATGCATTTTATCGTGTTGCCATGAGACGTAGGTTTATTGGGAGTGGGCTTACGGACTAATATAGTAATAAAACACTGGTAGGCTAGTCAAAGTTAACTGATTTATTGAGGCGTGGTTAAAAAGGTGAGTTAACTCTATCCCATACCTCCACGCTACATAAACTCACAGCTACAAGGATGTTTATGTTCTGATATTAATGTTGCTCGCACAAAATTTATACGGAAGACAAACAACGCGACCACTCCTTGTTATGCGCATAGCGGGGTCGTGCCTGTTCGTGTGCGCATGCGCATGCTCCTGCTCGCTTGCAGCAGCGAGCGGCGAGCAATCGCTCACCCACGACGGTGTTTTTTATTTTATTTTTTATTTAGAAACAAACTTAAATTATATACGCGGTACCTCATTAGCAGACCTCGGACAGGGTGAGCTGTTTTAAGAGTTTGCATAATATGGACATACCTACGTAGTCATTCAATGGCAGATGTGATGTAATTGAATAACGAATTAAATTATTCTATTTAGATCTTTACATAACTAGCAAAACAAATTAATTGTATAGCAAGCCTCTTTAAATGATAAGCATATTATTACATATATCCATATGAAAGTAATATAACTGATATGATATCATACCTCTTTAGATAGACAATAACTCTATTTAACGATGCCATATTTAACATTGAAATATCATGACAAAGTCATTAATGTCATTCTAATGTTCTGTTGTGTTATTTTAATTTGTGAGCAATTTGAGTTTGCTAATAAAAAATAAATAATTAAGAAGAGAGATTATTCCGAATTTGAGTATGCCGAAATATAAAGCAAAAACAGTTCTTAAGTGGATTGAAAATGAACCTGACATGACATATGACGGTAATAAAAGTATTTTTTGTGCAAAATGTAAAACCAAAGTGACAACTAAAAAAAGTAATGTGCAAAGACACATCAAGGGACCAATGCACAATGGCAATTATCGAAAGTTTGATGAGGATTTCAATCTCAATTTAATTCGATTCCTCATTTTGTGTAACATACCATGGTCACAAATGAAGAATCCGGCTTTCAAACAGTTTTTTTCTAAGTATTTATGCTGCCAGTGTGCAAACCAACCTACACTCCCGAGTGAATCATGGCTGAGGAAAGTTTATTTGGATAAATTGTATCAGAAGCAAATCAGTTCAATACACGATAATCTTTCGAATGAAAAAATATGGATTTCTCTTGACGAATCACCCGACTCTTACGATACGAGATATATAGTGCATTTTTTAGTGAAGCCATTGAATTCATTTAACAGACCATATTTAATAGCCTGCAAAATATTATCAAAAGTTAATGGTCAAACAATATCTGTATTCGTGATGGACACTCTGAAAAATATGTGGGGCGAATCTTATGACTACAAAATTGGAAATGTTCTGGTGCTAAGTACTGATGGTGTTGCATACATGTTGCTGGCTGGCCGAATTTTGAAAACTTATCTGCCTAATTTGAAACACGTTACATGTTTGGCACATGGGCTAAACCGCGTAGCCGAAAAAATACGTTCCCTGTATCCAGATGTGGATTTGCTCATTTCAAACGTTAAAAAAGTATTTTTAAAGGCTCCTAATAGAATCCGCATATTAAAGGATAAATATCCTAATATGCCCCTGCCTCCAAAACCAGTGATTACGAGATGGGGAACTTGGCTAGCGGCAGCAGCATATTACGAAAAATATTTTGACGAAATAAAAGTAGTCCTATGGGCATTGAGATCGTCAGACGCAATGTCGATAAGAGTGGCGAAAAGAATTATACAAACTGAAAATTTACGAAATAATCTAAAATATATTGTTGAGAATTTCCATATAATTGAATATGCCTTAAAAAAATTACAGGAATCTAAAATATCCGTCGTAGATACATTTTTAACGTTGGACCAAGTGAGAGCTGTTATAAGCTGGTCTTCGTCTGCTTCTGTCAGTCAGAAATTAGAAGACGTCATAGCTAGAAACCCAGACTTAGATCTGTTTAGGGACTATGCTGAAAAAATTTCGGAAGGAACAGATGTGGACGGTATTTTAATGTACAACTTCACTCCGCTCACTTCAGTGGAAGTAGAAAGGTCTTTTTCCATCTATAAGTGGATATTAAACTCAAGAAGAAGTGCGTTGAAAATTGAAAATCTAGAAAAAATTATAGTTCTTTATTACAATAACCAATAACAAAGAAAAATTTGAATAAATAAATAATACTTACTCGTTTTGTACATAATGCACTGTCATTTTTGTTTAATTATTATTCATGAATTCTTTTTAATATTTCATCTTGAGGCATATCTATATTAACATCTACACTTGACATTAATGACGTAAAAATGGCTCACTCTGTCCGAGGTCTGCTCATTAGCTAGAAGTTATAAATATATTAATAATATAACTAGAGCTACAGTTACCTGCTTATTTATTTTTTATTGAATCACTATAACCGCTATCAATATATACACTACAGTTATATTCTTACATGGTATTACAATACAACAACCTTAAGTAAAGTAAAATACATTTTTAGGAACCTTTACACTGTTTTTTAGATGTTCCTAGCGAACTGCCAAACAAATCTGCGTTTATACATTTTTCATTGCAATGCTGAACAATGCTTTACTGCGGCTATAAGTACTACGTTCGGTTCTACGAGGCACACGAAAGTATATATTGTATAACAATTCAGTGGCATCGATAAAATTGTTGATCATTTTATACAAGAAAAGTAAGTCAGCATATGAGAGCATATCGCACCTTTAGAACGGAACTGATCTAACTCATAAAAAAGTCAAATTGAGTTATATACATAGGTCGACTCTAAACGACCTATTGCGACATAAAATCTTTACCGTTGTTTTCCCAAAATTTTGGATTAGGTCGGTTCCGTTCTAAAGGTGCGTATGACATACCAAGTGTAATTGGTATTAACCGTTCTTGTGAAATAAATAAATAAATGAGCGTGTGAGTGAAAGACCTCAAAAATTGTGTTTTTCAGCTGAAGAAGCATATACTCCACGTAATTTCCTACTCGAAATTCAAGTGCTCTAATAAACTTTTTCTGCAGCCTTTCGATCTTAGCTAAGTATATATGTACATCATAACCGGGGTTTCAGACTACCGACGCAAATTCTAAACGACTACGGGCATTAGCTGTTATCACACTGATATTATAAATGTGAAAATTCGTTGATGTTGTCAGAGACATAATAAGGAGACTGAAGGAAATTGTATTTATACAGCATAAATTAAAAACTTCAATAGCGCGATTGGTGGCTAGGGGCTGGTGTAAATGTTTGTAACTAAGCATTAGTCATTCTTTAAGAATAAATTCATGCAGTCATTTTGGAGCAATATGCAATCTGTGTGTGTTTTAATAATCCTAAATATTTTGGTATCATCGTCATATAGAAGAACTTTTGATTTAGTTAGGCACTCCGTTATATAAATGATGTAGGTACATTATAAATAATAAAGGTCCCAAATGGGATCCCTGTAGGATACCAGAATCTGTTTGCTTATAATAGCTTGAAACCTATTTTCCACATATGATTTAATCCATCGGAAGAGGTCTCCGTATATCGCAGTGTCCCAAAATTTCAACATAAGCGTATTATAAGAAACTTTGTCAATAGCTTCTGCAAAATCTGTATATACTGCACCCACTTGGTATTTATTATCCATTGCGTCGCGTACCACTTCACTAAAGGACAAAAGATTGCTTCCGACACTACGCACCTTGTAAAACCCGTGCTGGTTTGCATTGGTATTGCGACGAATAGCATATGAAAGCTGGTCAGTAACGATTTTTTGTAATAACTTGCTTTAGTGAGGGAAACAGATGGAAGGCCAAGACTCGGACTCAAGCTGACTTGAAATTCAACATAATTCCAGCTTGAGTGTAGCCACCGCCATCTCGCCTCAGGCCAGAGCTGTGTCTCGCGATGATGTGTTCTTAGATTGTGAGGAGGAGGGTACCGAGACTCTTGGGGAACGGGCGGTCGTCAGATTTGAGCCACTCGAAATCAAAGAGGTGCAGAAAAACAAGAATATACCTAAGGCATGGTAGTGCACGAGCAATGGGAGGAGCTATACCCTGCTCGTTCCTCGCTTCGCCCTTGTGCGTGTCCTGTCCATTGGGCGTCCAGATAAGGTAGTAAAATATCATTTTATCTGTGTCTATCATATGGACATTCATCAGAGAACTAATCATTACGGCTCCATTTACAATAAACTTCCGATAAACAGCATTGGGACTTACAACTACTACTGCTGTTTATCATACTAATACAATAGACTGTTCGGAGAAGTTTAAACCTAAACTACTTAGCGAAACATTTTCCAAATCATCCACTGCATCTGCCGGAATTAATAGCGTTAAGAAACACATTGCAGATGCAAACATGTTATAAGTCCTATCATCAACATCCTTGTCGTGACATAAAATTGGCGTGGCGCCAAGACACGCCTCTTGTTGACAAAGAGAAACTTACTGAGATTTGGAAAGAATATTTTTTTGAGAAGTGTCTTGGCTGCGTACGTAGATACACACAAAAAGTTTGGTCGCGCCCAACCAACCTCATACTTCTGGAGCAATTGAAATGACTAGATAGAACAAGGAAAAATCACCCGAAAGAAGTAAGTATCTCAGGAAATTGTTCATCAAGAGCTAGTGCAAATTATTGGAGTAAAATGCAAGGAGTCCTTCCATATTACTTTGAGTATTCATTAAAACAGAAAACACATGTCAACGGTGCTCGGCAAGTCAACATAAGATGACACATACGTTATTCCTGGTCAGACGCAAACAATTGACACAGATGGATCATCTAGTCTCACCATCATTGGTGTCTTCTAAGACTTCTAAACGTGACCAAGTTATGCCTCCTTCCAGGCATCCCAGATAGGCTGGGGAAGCTCGGCACAAGCCACGAGCGGGTTGGTGTCCGACACGAGCTCCATGACCCGCGGCTGCGCCTGCGCAAGGAGCTGCTCGTTCGCGCAGATCAGGCTCGCGAGCGTTGTCTTACGGATCTCCGTTAGTTGCTCTGGAAAAAAAACGGGTTATTCTTAATTACAAAATCCTTTTTTCACCCTGTTTGGCCTGTACAGCGGTCAGCAACGGATGTGTTTTCGGACAACCTCTCAGTGTAGCCTGAAGGGCCACCCAGGGGGAATTACAAAGGTACTCACCAATAGTAAACCCAGCAGCCTCATCCTCGGTCTCGTACCAGTACCGGTCGCCGATCTTGATCCTGAGGAACTGGTCCGCGATGAGGCAGGTCAGCGTGGGTCCCAGGAGTCTTCCGTTAGGCTCTTCGGCCAGGGCTCCCGTGTACAGGTCAATTTCGTCCACGTGTCTGCAAGACAAAACAGAAGTTCGTCAACGGTTTGACGACCGGTTTAATCTAGTGGGCAGTGACGCTGCCTGCGAAGCTGACGGTCATGGGTTCCGTAAGAGAAATATTTATGATAATTTATTTGCTAAACAATACACGGGAATACATATAATGGTAGTGTTTCAGTTTATGTCTCGGCCTGGACCGAGCAACCGAGCACCTGAGGGTGGACTTTAAAGGCATCCACACACCGAACGCGGGTCGTGCGCGGTGCGGGGCGGGCGCGGGTCGTGCGCGGCGCAGGTCGGGCGCGGCGCGGGTCGGTAGGTATCTCTCTCACTACCAACGCATTTAATATCTCTCTCACTATCTCTGTCATACAGTGGCGCGGGCCCGCGCTATTGTGCGATAGAGACGCCGCGCTACTGTGCGAAAGAGATAGAGATAGAGATACCGCCCGACCTGCGCCGCGCACGACTCGCGTTCGGTGTGTGATCAGATCAGCACTAATAGGTGAGCAAAATATTCGTCTATGTCCACAAATGCCGAATCTGCATTACTGAGGAGCATAGACGAAAAACCGCTGTCACAACGGACGTGTCAATTTTTTATCAATATTTTATAATAGTAGTTTATGCAACTGATACATAATACTTAACACACTCGTGTTTTAAGGCCTCTCAGGCCTTAAAACACGAGTGTGTTAAGGCCTAATTATGTACAGTTGCATACACTACTTTATCTACAAACATATTCTAAGTAAGTACTCTAAGATGGGTTCAGAAGCCGTAGGGAAATGACCAGGGGCCGTAGACAAGGTTACTATCGACAAGCGCTAACGCCAATAGAAAACTAATAAAATGTAGCGGAATGACAGATGCCGACGAAACACTTTTCGTTAACATGTGTCATTCCCATACATTTTATTCGTTTTCTATTGGCGTTAGCGTTCGTCGATTGTAACCTTGTCTACGTCCCCTGTATTGCTTGCTACTAGTGCTACATGTGAACAACTTTTCACAATTCTACTTTCGTAACAGCAAAAAACCAACAAACAAATGACGACAGTAATGTCGGCAATTCGATCCTCCGTCAAGACGAATGTTATTTTTTAAATCATAGCCAAACGAATGAAGTTCCTATTCTCATCATACTTTAACAAGGGTTAGGTACAGTATCGAATTAAACAAATTTACAGCTCTCTTAGACTATGTCCTATCTTCGAAGCAGAAACGAAAAAGAAACTGGTCACAGTCATTGGGAATTGTGGGTGAGGGCGTGAATCAGGCGGTGAAGGAACGCTTCTTCTGTCGCCTGACAAAAGTACTTAATAGTCTTTTGGCGGGCGATTCAATGAATAGGTGATGCCTTTGCTCATTTACTCCTTTGGTCTACTAAGGTGAACTCAAACTGAGCTGGACGCCCTGGACCGAAGAGTTCGTGTAGGTACTGCTGCATCGCATGCTTCACCCACGTTCGTCTGTTATGAGACTGTATATCTCGCAGAAGCGTGGAGGTCGCGGATTTTTAAATGCCATAGACCTCCACGACCGCGAGGTGTGCAGTCTCAGGGATTACTTCCTAAACAACGAGTGTGGGATGCGTCGCGACGTAGTAGCAGTAGACGGAAACTTCACCCAGCTTTTCTTGGCAAACGAGAACTGGCACCAACTTAAATTAATGAGCGCCGAGGACTGCAAGGCTGTCAAGAGGAGCAGGGAGCTAGTTACCAGGCCGGGTTTACAAGGTACTCACGGGGCCAGATGTACGAGTAGATCTGCTCGTGTCGGTGAACTGGCTACGTTTCGGGGATCTCTTCGGGAAAACCGAAGGTTTTGTATGTTCAATTGACAACATTTCATATTTTTGAGCCCTAAATTTTATTGGTTCTATGTAATTGGTTTCAAAAGACAAATATGCTGATAGTTTATTTATTTCTCTAGGGTTCGTATTTAATTTGTTATTAATTTTTCAATATTTACTTATTCTAAAAGGGCGTAACTCCAATTCTACGCAGGAATAGCCTTTACCTTAGTCTTACCACGATCGAAAAAAAAGTGATCTGACATTGACAATGACATCTGACTTTGCCATTGTCACTGGAGTTGGAGTAGGTCTGTGGTGTGTTGTTTGTTTAAATTGTACTATTTGTTAAAAAGAAACGATTTTATCGACGAATTTGGCTGTGATAAGGGATACCGATACTGCAATATATAAATACGACACCTTGCATTCACACGGATCTTTGGAATTGCTTCTTTACCTACTGCTCGACACCACTCCGCTTTATTTTTATACGGTACATGGAAGAAATGTTTGTCCGGTTTCTTCAAAGAGTCATGGATAAGGCACATCAGGCTATCCATTAACTACGAGTATGTCGTAGAATGGGTAAAATTAGACCATTTTTTTTTTTTTAATATGTTATTAAGCTATATTTTTTTTGAATAAATATAGTATAGTGCTCAGGAGGCAATATGCTTTTGAATCATATATTCATTTTGAAGTGTTTATAGAATGAAATGTTGTCAATTGCCGAGGAGAGGATCCTGAAGGGCAGTACGGTCGACATTTTGTCTGGAATGCCGCCGCCCGGGGAGTCACTCAGGCACATTATTCCCGGTTGTGGTCATCTTGCTACCGGCGAGTACTTGCACAGACATAACCCAGTTGTAGCCAGGATCATTCACCAGCAACTTGCTCTGCTATACGGTCTTGTGCTATAAGTACACTCTTGCGCAGGTTCTCGCAGCTTTATTATATGTATAGATGTATAGATAGATATGTATAGATTATAAAAACATAACTTTAAGACTTAAACTGAATAAAGAAAATAATAATAATAATTCGCCCCGTGAATTTAAATCGGAGATACATACTAATAATAGGACTGGATGCTGAAAGCTAGTGGCTTGAAGCTTTTACCTGTATAAAGTCCTGATCCACTTCTACAACACCTGATTCAAATTATTCTACTCCAGTTACCATGAGCCATGCCTTCAGCCACCATAGCAAGGGACACGAGATCGACCCCGCAGGAGCGAGGAGAGCAAGGAATTGGGGATGGGTCGTGGCTCAACGATTGCCTGTAACATTTCCGCCACTGCAATTCCAGGCTTCAGATGTCGGAGAAAACTCCTCTTGCCTGTATATAGTGCTGATCCGCATCCAGGACACCTCGTTGAAGACGGCCCTCAGGTGTTCGAAGTTCTGTGGGCGCGGGAAGCCGCAGTGCTCCCGCCAGGCCGGGTAGGGCGGCAGGCCGTGGTCGCGCCCGCGCTGGATGTTGAGCGACACGAGGTCCAGCCCGCACGGGTGCAAGGGGAGGGACGAGTTGGTGGCGTTGGTGGTGGAGGGACGCTCGAAGAGGTGGTTGCTTAGCTGGAAAGATTATTGGACCTTAAGATATTCATCATCATTTATTTAAGAGCTTGGCTCTTGTCGGTGGAGTAATTTCCATTATGTTCTATTCTCTGCCTTTTCCTTCAACTCTCTATAAGATTCAACTTCAATGTTTTCCTTTAGCTGCTCCATGTGAGCTCTTCGTGGTCTTCCTCGTTTTCTTCTTCCTTCTATCTAAGAAATTATCATGAGATAAACTAAAAATTACGATAATTTGGAATGCCTTAACGCTGGTCGAGGGGGGACCGAACAAGTGTGGCTCTCGGAAAGAAGGCCCAGACTACCCACTAAACCCCCAGAGTTTTTTGCATCGACCAACAAAACAGATGATCTTTTATCTCTTACTTCATCAGTAACATGAGGATCCACGCTATTTACAGGAGTATTCATTGCGGAGCGCACGGAACCTCCAGCTCCCGACGCCGCGTACAGCGTGTACGGGTTGAACAGCATCTCGTGCAGGTGTACGTAGTCCACTGTACCGGTGTCCGCGTCGAATGTGTGGATCAGGCCCTGGAACATTGTAATAGGCTGATAATGGGCAGATGACTTAGTGTGTCTGTTTTACAATGTAGGTATGCCTTCCAACAATTAAAGTAAAAATTACTGATAGGTCTAACAAGGGGGAGCACTTGACTCGAACAAACTGTTCTCATCAACAGCCCAGGAGCTCCAAGCAATGCTGCAAGACCTTAGCTCGGCAAGTCTTCAATCTGGTCTCTCAATGAATAGATCCAAGACCCAGATAATGACCAATGCCACGAAGCGTAGGGTTGTGGTAGACGGGCAGCCAATACG
This sequence comes from Epinotia ramella, assembly GCA_947578815.1. Lineage (NCBI taxonomy): Eukaryota > Metazoa > Arthropoda > Insecta > Lepidoptera > Tortricidae > Epinotia > Epinotia ramella. The sequence continues at coordinate 2,446,254 of OX388203.1, forward strand.
TTACGTCGACGAGTACACATATTTAGGCCAATCAGCTTCCTTCAACCAAAGGCAGGATAAAGAAATTGAAAGACGAATCCAGAACGCCTGGAGAAGCTATTGGTCTATAAAAGAGCTTCTGAAGGGAGATCTTCCTTTAACCCTGAAGAGAAGACTCGTCGATATGTGTATTCTGCCCGTCCTAACCTACGGTGCCCAAACATGGTCACTCACCGAGGCACAAAAGACCAGATTGAAGGTTTGCCAACGGGCTATGGAGCGTAGCATACTGGGTGTGAAACGGATCGACCGTGTGCGAAACTCTACGCTACGCTAAAAAACCCGCATTACCGACGTTGGGGTTAAGACCGCCAAGCTGAAATGTGAATGGGCTGGCCACGTCTGCCGCATGCATCCACAGAGGTGGGCAAAAATAGCCATGCAGTGGGTGCCACACGATGGGCGGCGGCGACGTGGCAGGCCGAGACGGAGATGGCGGGACGACCTGGACGCATTTTGTAACGATTGGCCAGAGATTGCTCAAATCCGGGACGAGTGGAAGTCGAGAGGGGAGGCCTTTGCCCAGCAGTGGGACACTCTATAAGGCTTCGAAAAAAAAAAAAAGCTCAAATTCACGCAAACGGATCACTGAGTTGAAAAATGGTTTTAAAAAGTAATATTTCAACAATCTATCCAACGATACCACACACCCAGGGTTGGGCAAAATACTGGCTTCATTGTAATTGAAATACAAATTACAAAATACATGAAAAAATGTATTTGAAATATAAACTACAAACTACTTTGGTGACAGGTATTTGAAATATAAAATACAAAATACAGTATTTCAAATAATGTATTTCAAATACAAAATATAAAATACACTATTGAAACTTATCTCAAAAAACTTTTTATACGTTTTTATAAATTGAAAAAGGAATAAATATCCTTTCAAAAAAACTAAATTCCTAAAAGTATAGTCAGATAAGTTCCGTCTAGTAGGTGAATGAATGTCGATGAAAACAGTCTCTCAACTGGACCGGAAGAGCACAGGCTGAGACTACCTTTAATAACTGTCTAACGTATCAGTGTCAATTGCCGTATTAGGAACATCCCCGTTTGACGTTGACACTTACAGTAAAGTGTTGCCACAGTGCCCTCAGCCCCTAATTATATTAAAAAACGTTCCATTATACGGTTATACAATTAAATAACATGTATTTTTGGGCAAATGTATTTTAAAAAGTAAAGTATTTGAAATACAAAATACTAAATACATGTGAGTGCGGTATTTGAAATACCAATTACAAAATACTTCGCCACTTAGTATTTGAAATACAAATACAAAATACGTATTTGTATTTCAAATACGTATTTCAAATACATGTAATTGAAATACTGCCCAACCCTGCACACACCATGGGTTTGACGAGAAAAAAATACATAAATACCCACTTTACGTGTAGGGACGATTTTCGAGAAATACAAGTTTAACTATTTTTCAATTAATGAAACCTGTTACTGATTCTGCCGGTAAGTGTACTTTCTATGGATATGAGTAAGGCCTCCGACTTAATCTGCCATAAACGGTTACACGAAAAAATATATCGAGGAAGCTACGGTAGCTTACGTAGTTCTCTCCCCCTCCTCACCCCTCTTGTGCTAGCGGAAGTTGGAGCGTTGGAGCCGACCGCACGGGTCTTCGTTATCCACATGAAGAATCAAAATATTTTTAATGCAAATGTATAATTTATAAAATGTAGGGGAGACCGGGGGCAATGGTACCACTTTAGAAATAATGACCTATAACTCAGAATCTAATGCTATCACGTAAAAATCGCCTAGGATGTAACATTCTAGTCTCATTGGCTATCAGAAATTGGAAAATCATGTTCATTTAATCGCATCATAATGGTGCAATTTGAGTTTTTGTTCATGAAGTCCTTGTGTTGGAATAGACCCCTAGTACGTGTCAATTGTACAAGATAAACAGAGGTAAATAAAACCCATAATAATGTATTAATCAATCAGTATTTATTGATAATTTCTTAAGACGGATCAGTCTGTTACATTACATCAGTCTATTTATAGGGACTCGTATTAATACTAGTCAAAGCTAGCATTTCAGTTGAACTAAACGTAATATAATATTTTCCAAGTTTTTTTAAACACGACTCGTCGACTTATAAATAAAATACTTAAGGGTGCGCATAGCGCACACCTTTTAAGCAATTACTACATCTCAATACATCAAAAATAACGAATTATTTAACAATTACTAATCTCATACAGATACAATTGACCCCTGGTACAATCAACCCCATCCTTCACAGCAAATTAATTTTAAATAATACCACTGAAACGGATGGCATTGCGGGTATTATAATTTATATAAATCCCGAAGTATCGTATGAATCGTCGGGGTGAATCATAGGTATAAAATAAAATACCCGTGATGTAACTTGTTACAAAAATAATTAGGTTCAATTATCTTATTTTAGCAGTCGTGTAAAAACTATGGGTCAATTGTAGCACGGGGTCAATTGTAACGTTACAATTAACCCCGAGTGTTGTGGTACAATTGTCCTTTTTTACTCGCACTCATTAATCTTCACAAATCTGGATTTCTATATCCAACTGACCCCCACACTGTGACACATTAAAAACTTTAATAACTAGAGAATCACAATCCAGTACAACTTTCACACTACGACTATTTAATTATAAACACTCGTACACACAGCAACACACCTAACTAACCATACCGTGAAAACGTAGAACCCTATTACAATGCACTTAAGGTCAGATTAGATTTCCGATGGTCACTTAGCTATGTTGTCGACTGTACAAAACGTAAATCGGAAACACTTACTTTGGTCAGTCAAAAATGCAAATCGTCGTATAGAACATGCTTTTCGCACGGCAGCGAGTGGCCGCCTAGTGAGCAGGTCGAGCGAGACACGCTCAAGGCACTCTGGTGTATAAACACATGCATATTTCGATGTGGTTGCGGAGTTATAGGCGATGGTACTATTGACCCGTGGTACTATTGACCCCGGTCTACCCTACTTGTACACGTACCTTCTTTGTGTATGTTTGTATAAAAGTAACAGAAATCCTAGCTACAATTATTGAAACGTTGTTGCAATAAGTAAACATTTTCAAGCGAAGTCATTACAAAACCGTCCAATAATATCATTATTGGCAACGCGATTTATTAATGTAATACTTTACGCATAATTGTAGCAGGGTTCGTTTTTCATTCCACCTGCACAAGTAGCACAAGACGGCGCGCGAGTTCTCTGGCGACAAGATATATCTATCCGTCTTTTTCTAAGTGTCCTAATTAGAAAGAGACAGATAGTCTATCTCGCCGCGAGAGTAGAATAAGCACACGTGAGGATCGCTACTGAGTGTGTAAAATAAATAAACTACAATAGCTGAAACGCGAAACAGTTAGACGGTGCTGCGTCGGCGGCGGCAGCAAAAACCACTGAACCGATTTTAATGAAACTTTCCAATATTGTAGTATGCTTCGTCAATTATCTACAAATTATAAATCCACCGCAGGTTTCGTCACCTATATTTAACATTACCACTAGTTCCTTACTAGTTCACATCCCACTCCGATACTCACCCAGACCAAACGTGCCAAAAATACCGGCAGCATTACCACGCTGAATGGCCAGTGATATTCGTTGGACCAGGTAAGAACCAGAGCGAGGGTCGCAGCCCCTTTCTCTTAAGCGCCGCCCTATGTCTTTGATGAACTTCTTGGCCTCGGTACACCACGGCCCAGCTGTCTCGACAGCAACCGGGACAAAATCATACACCAGTTCAAGATTTGCGTATTTATCGTGCTTGTATTTAGACGCATTTTCAGCCGCTCCACCCGCCTTTCTAACCGTGTGGGCGAGGTGAGTAGGAGCGAAAGTATTCACACACGTAGCATCCCAAAGCAAACTACGACCCTTTGCCCATGGAACCAGTGTAAGACCGTCCGGCCTCTTACCGTCCGTACGGCTCAGGCCATGGGGTTCCATAACACATGGCACGTTCGCCGAGACTAAAGCGCGCCTTATCAACTCATTGATAGCGCAGTGCCTGGGTATCCTGCCGGCACATCACACGCAACTTAGGCCGTGGTGTCCATCTGTCTCGACCATCACCCCACATCGACACCGGTGTGGCTCGCAAACCTTACTTCCGAGTCTTAGGGCCACCGCCACCCGCAACGTGTCGTTGTCCAATAAAGTCCCCAATTGTGGCGACGGCAAAGCATGCAACATGCACCGGACTCGGGTTCCGCGGCAGCTTTCAGCCGGGCCACGTCACTTCCAACAGCGTCATGCAGCAGACTACTGTGTATATCTCGACACAAAATATCGTCCCACAACCTTTGTGACGAGGGATTATCCGGCCATACAACTTCAGCAAAACGAGATGACCATTCGGACCGAGCTTCCTGTAAATACGTGATACAGATATTGCCACCATCAAAAGAAAGGATTCTAGTGACAAGATCTAACGCCGCATGAGATGATGCAAGGAAAGCTACTATACCGACGTCATGCATGCAACGGACCCCTAATCCCCCATAACGAACAGGAAGAGCTGCCTGGCGCCACTGTGTCTCGTTGAAACTGACGTTTAAAACAGTTTCAAGGCCACGCTCAAGCACTCACTACATATTGTAGTTGAGACCTCAGAACAGGACATAGCGTGGCGTGGTTCAGGGGGTGCAATAAGGGTTGATAATATGTCTGGGAATTGATTTATTTTAGAGACTTGAAACTTCGTAAAATGATTTTATAAATATTAAAATACCAGAAAAAAATCAGCGTTTTTGAAAACTCATACTTACTCGTAAAGGGGGTCGAAAATGGGTTGAAAATGTATATGAAGCGTGAAATCTGGCTACGATATTAGACTAATACACCATACACCCATCTGCACATTATCTCGATATAATCGCTTGGTAAGAAAGCTAAAAACTTACCGGCAACAAGGTGTGTGCGAATCTGAAGGCAGCCGCAGAGAAGTGGTTGGCCAAAGATACGTCAACACGCGCGCTGTAGGAGGTGGAGTGGCCCGTCTCCAGGAGGGACAGGTTCAGGGCCCACATTACGTCACTGCCTGGAACAGAGCTTGGAGAAATTAGGTTAGTCATCTAAAGTGGGTGGACTCAGGGAATGGTGAGATGTCCACATTACTTCGCTACCTGGAACAGAGCATGGGACACTTGAGCCTGTAGACCTTTACTGACTATACTTACGAGTACATGCCAATACGGGAGCGGAATGCACAGTCGCAAGCCTGGCAAATGAAGCTTGCTCGCGGGGAACGGGTGCTATTGCTATGCTGTTGTCTCTTGGCTCGCATATTCGCGAGACTTCTAAACCAGGCTTCGTCATAAGCTTTACGCTTTGGCTGTAATAGACTGAATGGCCTCAATAAGAGCAAGTCAATAAGAAGTCAATCATCTCGGGAATTGTGAAATGACTTAGATTACAATTTTGAAGCAAGCAATAATATCTCATGGCCTGCACGGGTCAAATGGCCCATCATAGTTCGTATGGACTTTAGACTGGTGCTTATAATGTGGAGTGCATCTGCGGATGTTTTTATGTGCTTCTTAATTGGAAGCGTTTTCAATGCATCTGCTTTTTGAGAGAACTGAAATTGAATCCTGGATTTGTACTGAAATTAGGTAGTACTATATTAATATTAGTCCGAAAGCCCGCTTCCCATGCCTGATGATGCTTCTCTCTACCAAATGACGCCACGCGTGTCGTACTGCCCAACATTTTGTCCAAGTTTAGGTGCGGAAATCTTCAGATTCTCGCTCAGCACAACTTTTTCGACCGTGTGCCATGCATTTTAGCGTGATGTCATAAGACGTAGGTATTTTGAGAGCGGGCTTACGGACTATATTATTGCATCTGAACACGAACAATAAAATTATCCTTGCTTCTTGGTCAGCGATCGTCAGCTCATTTCGGGTTGAGAAGGAGGAGGGTTCCTTCGGAGGAAGTAGGGTCCCCAGATAGAAGGGTTTGATGAACTTTGATGTCATAGAAATTGCAGTAAAACCTGGGTTGTAAAGATTGTTTGCTGCAAACAAGCTGCAGCCGCCTTTGATACCTTCAAAATAAATGTCTTAAAAAAACTTATACTAACCTAGGACAATTGGCAGGAACTCATTATACGTGATATGCTGCATTTGAGCACCAACGATCTTTCTAGCTTCCTGGTACAGGTGCTCGTCACCCCACTTCGGGTTGAGTGAGGACAGGATCCTGGCTAGTCGGTTGTGCTGCCGCGCCAGGATTAGGTGCATGGTTGTGAGGTGGAGGTTTTCGTTGGCTCGGTCGTCTCCTGGAATTATCAGTATTCGACGTTTTAGAGAAGATATCCTCTCGCTACATGAGCGATTGCGCCATTTTTGTTCTACTTTCTTGGACAGGGGCAGCAACTCTCGTCTTTCCACAGTCAGCACTCGCAATAGCCATTAATCTTTGCGGAGCAGTCTGACATTGTTTAATAATATATATTAAAAAAAAATGAATTTTATATGGCAACACTAGTTTTGATGTGACAAGTTGACAACACGCTGTTTTTTGCTACTTTAATTATTGTTACTATAAAGCAAGTTTGTAAAATTCTATTATGTGAGATTCAATAGATCTCACCATTATCGGCAACTGGTGTTTTATTTAATCTACATCCTTAAGTCTTACCACTTTGAAAGCAGTACCGCCCCTTAGCATTCATCTCGACAGTGTTACATCCATCGTTAGGATCCATAGTCTGGGGTAGCAGCTCTTGGCCTTCCACGTTCATCATTCGCAGAAGACCTCCAAAACCTGCGCTGAGCTGGGCGACGCGGGACGATGAATAACCGTAGACCACGGAACCATCCAGGTAGGCTGTGGCTTGGTTCATTTGTTCACGAGGACCTAGGGCTCAAAATTAGTCAATAGCTATTGTCTTGCGAGGAAGAGTGGAGACAACCTTGAACGCGTAGTCATTCTCATGATGCAATGCAAGTAGGTTTGTAATATTTTACTAAGCTTTTTTTTTGTGTACTATGGACTGATTGTATTCTATTTATTTATCTTGTTCATAAGACAGTAGCGCCTGATATTGTCTTGTCATCATAGCAAACTCACCAAAGTGGCACGTAGGCGTTGGTGCGGATCTTACGAACTCCATACAAGTGACTTGGTAGCTCTGATAGAAGGGATCCTCGATGTCCAGGGGCACGGGGAAGCAGGCGGGGTGCGGGGGCTGCGAGGGGTCGCAGCACGAGAGGGCCGTGCCGTTCTGACCTGCAAGCAATATGAACATTATGAGAATAGAATAATTTATTTTCAGACTAGCTGCCCGCGCAGCGCCATCAGCGTATTACATAGAACCCACCAGGAGCCACGGGTTAAGATATAGCCTATGTCCATACTAAATAGGTTCGGTCTTTATACTAGTGGAAAAGTTTTTGAAATCGGTTAGGTAAGGTTTAGGCCGTCATTAGCTCATTAGTAAAACAAAATTGATTTCAGAATGTCGAAATACTTGGCGGGTGATGAGTAACTTGGCTCTGTGCTGTCGCGGTGACACGGCCGAAAAAATGAGAAGACGATATCATGCAGGGCTGATGCACCCCGAGGCTAACATAACGGAGCACTTGGGAACACTCCCTTATACACCTCTGTTGTTATCGTGTAGAAGAGATGCCCGGTGGGTGTTAAGGACGTTTGCTCAGTGCAGTGGCGCTGATGTCATGAACTGCCCCCAACATGACTGTGAAGGAGATGTCATGCGCGTTATGCGCGTAGCTCGGTCAATGCACTGTGAGGCTGACATCACTGGTGCTAGAAAGCGCGCTCCCTTACTGTTGGAGCGAGAGAGATGGTGTTAAGTACCTTTGCTGAGTGCTGTAGCGCTGATGTCATGGTCTATGAACTGCCCCCACACAGCCAACATGACCGTGAAGGAGATGTCGCGCGCGTAGCTCGGTCGATGTACCGTGAGGCTGACGTCACGGGCGCTTGGAAGAGCGCTGCCGTTGATGCCTCGGCGGGGAGAACTTATACCTGGAAAATTATATTCAATGATCGGAGGTGCGGAGGTTTAACGCCTCGCCACTTTAAGTTGTAGCGTATAAACAGCTGGGAGCCCTTTCAAAATATGTACATTAAAGTACGCTTGTAGTTTAGGTCCAAACTAAACGTTTCTACAGCGCACAGAACGCTGACTCACTGCATCTGCCATCTAGCCTTGTGCCCTGCTCATAGGAAAGATTGGTGTAGTGTCACAGTATGAGGGCCGTGAAGATTGCCAGTCGTACGACAGTTCTTAAAAAGAACAGGATACAATAACCTACCATCTCCATAATCAGCACGCAGCACTCTTCTAAACGGTGTTTTAGACACGCCCCATCGTAAAGGCTGCGCAAGGTTGTTACAGCTGCCATCCTGACTTCTGTATCTGCTGGCGGGACAGAATGGTGTGGTGTCACCACAGTATGCGGGTTCGTCAAACTGTCCATGGGTTGCTGGACCGACGCCGATGCTGCCACCTCGACGTGGTGAACTGGAATGAGGGTTAACCTTTAACTACCGACCTATACGTCTCACAGACGGCGCTAATTTTATTTCAAAATTATTATTTAAACTACGCCACCTGCGGAGCTCCCCCTCCGGCTACCTTCCCCGTTTCGCGTTGCTTACCGGCAGTCAACGCCGCGAGCGCGGCGAGTGCACACGTGACCGTTGCTGAGCTTTTGCCGTCTCACAGACGTAAGTACGTCGTTTATGTACAAAAATATGCACGTCTATTAGTCGTCACGACTGTGTTAAAATGTATGAACTCATAGTGTCTTATTGACGTGACCTCGGAGTTTTAGTTATATTCTTATTTTACAGAATGCCTAGAAGCAAGCAAAACGTTTCCAAGAAACGAAAAACAGCTCCTGGCGCATCTAAGTCTCCTCCAAGTCCTCGTAAACGTGCTAAGCCTTTAAGAGATATTTGAAAATTTAAGGCCGAGAGTGATGACAACTGCAGTAATTTTGATGATGATATTGGATTATGCGAGTCATTGGACCCAATGATATACCTGAGCCCCCTATCAAAATCGACTCAAATATTGCACCAGGGGTTAGAAAAACTTGTGCAATTTGTCCGAGCCGCCCTAAAAGACGTACAAAGTACTTTTGATGCAAATACGTGCTGCATTCAAATATGCAGTGCCTGCAAATTAAGTCATTAGATAGTCCATGTATACTGGTTGTCATTTTTTTCATGTTCCACTTATGAAGGGTTTTTGTTATTTTAAGTTGTTGAATAGTTCAAGAATTAACTCTATTTTATGTTTTTTTTCTTAAATCTGCGTAGATATATGTAATATGGAGTCTGATACATGTTCCTAATTTTTTTCGTTAAAAATTATGGTCTCACAAATAAATAGTGATTATAAAAAAAAATTATGCTGTTGTTCTTATTTCATATTCTTATTATTTATCTCACATCCTGTGCATATGTAATCAAGAAGCTACAAAAACACTAGCACTAGAATTCTATTTTCATTTTTATTTTTTAAATGTACGTCTGCCAGACAGTACCTCGACGTAAGTGCTACTCAAACACCACCTCGGTAGTTAAAGGCATAAAGGTTAAGAATGTATTAACATTCGCTGCCAAAAAATCGTAGCACTACGCTTGTAGCCGATAACCGCGTGTAGAGGAATGCGCCTACGAACAGAGCCACCTAGCGGGTTCCTGGCACTGAAACTGATTAGCTAGAGTACAGCTCCTACAACCCCTATAACTTCGTTGTGGATAAAACTAGAAGTCTGAATTTTCAGTAACCAAGCAGACATTGTATAAACACGGTATATTTCAAATTTTATTTAGGAGGACTATCACGCGTTGGACTAGTCTGTAAGTGCATATGATATGTATATTTATGCTGATAGATAAAAAAAAGAACTGGTAAAGGTTGCTGGAGTTCGCTGGATGCGGGTGGCGCAGGACCGGTCACTTTGGCACTCTTTGGGGGAGGCCTATGTCCAGCAGTGGACGTCTTTCGGCTGATATGATGATGATGATGATGAGATAAAAAAACAAATTCTGCTTCGGCGAAAAACGTGTTTATCTTCATAGTTCCAGAGAAATAATAAAGTTTTTTTGCAAATTTTAGTTGGGTATTTCCGCAAGACAAGGTACGTCACCAGTGTAATTCTAGCCCCGTTGGGACTACTTGGAACGTGTCTGATATTTTTTCCCGCTTTTGTAAATTTTGCCATAATAACGCCCCAACGGGCCTAGAAATAGAGTCGTGTCAGGCATGTATGCGCTTTGATGTAGTAGGTATTAATTCTGGTGACTAAACCAGGTGCACAGCACACTGTATAGGAGTCAAATTACCCGTGAACGAGCACTCTAGTGGCTTCCTCGGCTGCGTAGGCCGCCTCAGCCATCGGCTTGACGTCGGCGCCGGTGGCGGCGGCGCGCTGCGCGCGGTGCGCGGGACTGTCCCGCCCGAGAGCCCTGCGCGTAGCTTCCGAGTGCTGCTGGTCAGCCAGGGCTGCCTTGCCGCGCGTTACGGCGTCCAAGATGGTGGGGGTGGACGGTGTGGTCGGCCAGGGGGTTGAGGGCTTTTCTGCGAAGGGGGGTGGATTATTGAGGTCCGTTCATAATAAAGTTACCTGTGACCTAGTGGTAGGTCGGTTAACGCTAAGGTAATAGAGGTTGTGGACTCAACATGTATGTAGATATTATGTTCGGTTCGATGTTTCTAACCTTTTAGTATGTCAAAAAGATACAAACAAAGCTTAAAACAAGTTACAGAATAGGGGGGCTGTACTACACCGCGGAAGCGAGGCGGTGACCCGGTCAGGAAATTGAAATGTATAGGCGCGCAGGAAAATATCGGTACTGAATCGGTAATGCCAGGTGACCAGCTTACTGATATCGTATCGCCTGACAAATCAGGAAGTCGCCCACCTTACTCGTGTCGCACATTAATAACAAACGATCAGTTTTTGTTTTTTAACAATTTAAATAAACTAGTTTGCCTTCTAGGTAAGAGACCTGTTATAAATACTAAAAAATACGAATAAAATATATTACCTACTTAGTAATTATAAAAAAAAAACAGCCAACTGCGTGTCGGGCCACGCGCAGTGTAGGGTTCCGTAGTTGCCTGTCTTTCTTAGTTACATCGACACGCGCGCGCCAACTAAATGGTTGCGTCGTCGACCGAATTTGTACGAAAGTTGGCCTTTCTAAGTACTAGTTGTGCCTACTTAGCCGTGGTAGTTTTCCTTTTAAATTAATTGAATATCCATGATTTTTTTCACATTCCCAGTAGCAGCCATTTAGCCGGCAGGGGGAGGGGGGACACAAGACTCAAAAAAAATTGGGCTCTAAAGCCCAATACCTATCTCACCACCAATTTTTTTTTATTTAGAGATTTTATTCTTCTCTTTTGTCGGCGTGATTGATTTATATACCTATCCATGCCGAATTACAGTTTTCTAGTAGTAATGGTTACTGAGCTAAGCCGAAGACGGATGGACAGACGGACGGACGGACGGCCAGACGGACGGATGGCGAAACTATAAGGGTACCTTGTTGACTACGGAACCCTAAAAAACCGAACAAACAAACACTTAATTCAAATATGTAACCTTTTACTTTATTTTGCAGTAAAAAATTAAAGTCTATAAAAACCATAAAAACATTCCACCTAAAAAAGAGGCCAAGTCTCGAATCTCTTATATGGAATGTTTTTTTATGGGATCACTTCTTTTTGTAGGTTATTGTGTTATCAATACATACAAATTATGAATGCATTCCCATCCTTGCTTTTTTAACTTATTGTCCCATTCACTGCAAATGTAACTTTGTAATCCTATATATTTATATGGGGAGTTATTTATACAGTTGGTGTACTAAATAAACTTTATTGTCTTGTCTAAGGAAAGGAATATTGTCTAAGTTGGTGTACTTATCCAGAAAACTGGACCGAAATTGCAAAATATCTAAGTTTTTCTTTGATTTACACTACACTTATTGTGTTCTAAATTTGAAGCTTCTATCTGCTAGAAGTGCCTTAGAGTTTTAATAATCGGTCAGTCAGTCAGTCAGTCAGACAGTGGAGTGAGTGACAAAATAAATAAACTTTGACTAGTTATAATTCTTAAACTACAGGTTCAAATTGAATGAAATTTGAAATATACCGTGTTTATACAATGCCTGCTTGGTTACTGAAAATTCAGGCTTCTAGTTTTATCCACAACGAAGTTATAGGGGGGTCGAAAATGGCCTGAACTGCTTCGAGAAAAGGATGGTACGGCCGTGCCGCTGTTTTGCTCGACTTGACGGGGGCACTACCGTGCCCCTACATTAATCCGTGTCCTTGACCCTATTCTTTACCAACATTTATTGTGATCTTGGTCAACAAGAAGTAATTTACATATATGTATATAATATAGTAATTTAGACATGAAGTGATTCATAGACAATCTAGACATCGTTATGTCAGATATTTTTGAGGTCATTCGTTTGTTATTTCTTATTAAAGACAATCCTACTAAAAATTATGTTTTTATGGGTTATTTGGTTGATATCAATAATTTGTGAGTTTCTTTAAGTAGGTATAAATTAATCCCTTAGAAGTATATAGGTAGGTACTGCAATCAATTATTAATTTTTAAGGTAATTTTTTTGGTTTCTAATTATGTTTTCAAGTATAGATAGAGATATAAATCGATAGATATAATTGTGCGACGCAACCAATAGCGTATTTTAGATAGATAAGTTTTATAGGCTAATTAAATCAAGGCCTAACGAATAATTTACGTCACATACCTACCACTACGTTTCGCACATAAAACTAATGAGTTCATGCGTCTAAACAAAACAATCTATACCTACTTGTGTTCGAAAGAGACCGGTCCCACTAATTATACAAAAAAAAACCGGCCACGTGCGAGTCGGACTCGCGCACGAAGGGTTCCGTACCATTATCTATAAAAACAGTAAAAAAAAACGTTTGTTGTATGGAAGCCCCCTTTAAATATTGATTTTATTTTGTTTTTAGTATTTGTTGTTATAGCGGCAACAGAAATACATAATCTGTCAAAATTTCAACTGTCTAGCTAACACGGTTCTTAAGATACAGCCTGGTGACAGACAGACGGACGGACGGACGGACAGACAGCGAAGTCTTAGCAATAGGGTCCCGTTTTTACCATTTGGGTACGGAACCCTAAAACGAGTTCAAAGTTTGTATGGGAAGCATGTCGTTTTTAAAGTTAGACGTTTGAAAATTCGGTCACAAGCTCCTAATGTAAGTACAGTCAAAAATTGTGATAAGGGTTTTTTTTCTAATTCATCCCTTCCTAAGATAGGGGGCCCGGTTGAATAAGAAATGTGTGAGTTTTAATGATAAACTGTGGCATAACATGAAAGCAAAACAGTAGGTTTCTTTTATAATATGTAGATCTATCCAGAAATATATTTTTTAAACATGCCCCCCTAAAGGCGTGAAATAGGAGTTGTACCGAAAAGACGTTCTTATAAAAACTTTGGAAAGTTCGTATATACGTTCTTTATTTATAAACCAGATAATTGATTGACATAGCGTTTTCATCAAATTTAATTCCCTAGGGGGTGGAAAGGATTATTTTGTTAATTTAAAAAGTTCATTTTGGATAATCAAAATTATTTATTTTCTAACACCATTGTTCCAATATCTCGAAAACCTTTGAACCGATCTTGTTCAAAACAATTTTCGATGAAAGAATTTAATAAGCCCTATGTCCACGACTTTTTTCAAATTTTAAAATACACGGTCCAAAAATTAGAAGGGGGGGCACAATTTTAGTGACTTTCGTGGCGATTATCTCCGACTCTATTCACTTAATCAAAAAAAATGCAGAGAAACCTTATATTTATTTTGAAAGGCCTATTGATTGATGTGCCACATGTGGGCTTACAATGAAAAAAAATTTTTTGACTTTCAATTTTATGTATGGAGTTAACCCTACAATGAAAAAAAATTTTTTTAGTAATTTAATTACAAAACTATGTAGCGGCTAACAAAATACACCTATCCTTTATTCAAATACACCTTATGGTTTTCGAGTAAAATGCCTGTGACATACGGACGGACAGACAATTTTGCTTATTATACTTTATTTGGTAATATGCATACATTTTATGGCAATCATAGTGGGTTGTTTAGGTAGAAATATTGTATTAATTTGCTCGCTAAGATTTGGTGATCATTTACTAAATTTGGTCTTCGAATACAATTTAATGTGCAGTCGTTACTAAAACAGCTAGTACTATTGTAATGGTAGATTTTTTTTGTTGGTGTTCTGTATATTTTTTTGGTAAGAGAGCTAAGGGTATCAAAGCATTTTTTGGTGGTCATTATGTTTAACCCCAAACGTTAATGGCATCAACTAAGAATAATCCAGGTAGGTATTTAATTTTTGAAAGCATTTAGATCAGGTGGTTTTTGTCATTCGTATAGGTACCTACACTAAAAGCTGTAGGTGTATGCAAATGGATAAGTTAATATTCTCAGTGGTTGTTAATGTATACAGGTTGAATTCAACTACCCAAATAAGAATTTAGTATAATCCATTATACGAGTATGTCTATAAAATACCGATGTCTCAGGATAAAATTGGAATTATGAATCTGAGATTAACCATGAAACTTGTACTTATGAGAGTTACGAGTAGGTATATGTATATACTCGTAATATCTCGGAAAACTTGAACTAAACTTTATTCTTCGTTGGCGGAGAAATCCTTATAAATATGTATCCTATCAAGGATTTTTTAATGACATGAATGAAACAATTTAGCTACCTTAATAGAATCTAAGATAAAATCGATTATGTCTAGGGTACCTGTGTCAAAAACAGTCTTCAATCTTCCCTGTGGATACATCCAAAGTTTTAGTGCCTTATTACGTGCGCTGAACACTTACGGCATATAAAGCGCCTAATTTGCGATTTATGACTTCTAAGTATGACCGGAACAAAATTTATATGTAAACCGTGAACTATTGTATTATCTACAGGAAAGTCGCCTAGTTTCTGTACCTGATTTTGACCCACTTACCTGATTAGGTAGTTTTATTGGATTGAATGTGTAATGAATGTTTCATATAGATCCTTAGTGCATTCATACAAAACTGCTAAGTAAAGTTTAAGTAAAACTATAAAGTCTAATATGTAATTTGTAAAAAACTTACCTTCTAACGGCCATTTCTTATTTAAAATCGGCATCAGATTCGGTTCTAACAACGTCAGATTGTGCGCAGTGCGGTTGCCGAAAGCCATTGTAAGGTTGCCAGCCATTTTCTGGTTGCGGGTGGAGACGTTCGTCTCCGGGGTGGGGTTGGGGACCACGGTGTCGTTGCCGAGATCATCTCCGTCGATCTCGTTGGAGACATTGTACGAGACTGTGGCCACGAGAATCACACTGAAGAGGACTCTGTGGAGAAATGTGATTATTAGGGTTTATTTATACGATGCTAATTTACAATTAAATTCTTCTGCCTGCTAAATGGTGAGTAACCATTTCGCGTAAGAGTAAAACGAATCCCTGAATACAATCGATAACTACTTACAGACTGAAAGGGCGTAAAAGCCAAAATGCTAGTTTACTGGAGAGCAACAACAAAAAAAAGACCGGGTTGCACTCCGGTAGTACCGGCAGAAGTGAAAACTCAATGACATTGTCTTACGAATTTTCAATCTGACGAATCACGTGACCTGTCGCGCGAGTTTCAACATTTTTTCCCCATTACAAAAAGTGCACAGCGCCGCTAAAGAAGTTTTCACTTCAAAAAAATATCGTAACTTTTTGGTTCGTAGATGTATAAAGTTAATTTTTCGGTTTCCGTAGTCAACAAGGAACCCTTACACTTTCGCTATGTCCGTCTGTCCGTGTGTCCATCTGCGGCATAGCTCAGTGACCCATACTACTAGAAAGCTGTAATTCGGCGTAGGTTATAAATAAATCTGTCGACGCCGACTAAATAGATATAATAGGTGGAATAAAATTATTCTTAAAATTACTAGTAAATAAGAAAACCAGAAATAGTTGCAAGGGCGATTATTCTAAATTATTTAAAACCTGTCTACTTAGCCACGATATTTTCGCATTTTTTGTCAATTCGAATCCTAAACTATGCGGTTTTTTAAATAAAAATGTATACGTTTGTTTAAGAAGGCTAAAATTGCTACCATTTGAGAGCAACCAGCTCTGTAGGTTCAATACTTATACTTACCGAGATGGGTAAGTAATACGAGTTATAACAACTTATCATATAACGGTCATAATATATACGCTCACTGTGTATAAACTTGTTTAGTATAACGATCATTGCACATAATGAAAGAAAGGTATAATGTCAAACTAAAATATATATTTTCGTAAAGTATAACGTACTTTAGATATAATATCAATTGGAATATCGATTAAAGCGTATAATATTCATAACACCTAAGGAACTGAAAGATTGAAATTAAATATTTTTTTGAAATCTACCTACCACGCTAATTATTTTAGTCTAACCTAACCGCCAGCGTGTCGACGTCACCCCGCTTCGCGGGGTGTCTATTTCCGCTCTAAGGGACACAAGATAACCCTAACCTAACCTACAAATAATACCATTGTGAAGAGTATTTTTAGTTTTTTTACTGCGGGGGACTTCGCCTCCCGAGCCCCTTTTGTGATTGGCACCGCCCCCCTTCCCCCCTTTTTCTAGCTGCTCTAACCTAATTTTCTGTATTATAATCCTTATACGAAGTATATTTTCGTCATGAACTTATGTGTTATGAACTTATGATCGTTATACGTTTAGTATGTTATCCGAAATGAAATTAGTCAATTTGAGTATTAGAGAAAAAAACGTTACATAATATGAATATTATGTCAATTAACCGTTATTTCTTATAAAAGTATTGGTTTTGTTGTTATAGCTAACGTTCATTATATCTTGTGAACGTTATTAATATGAAATTATATATATTGTTGTTATATCTCGTGAACGCACCCACAGACAGCGACTTTATGTTTTATACTATGTAGTTATGGCGTCTGGTGGCCGCTATTTTGAATTTGATTACTGTTATCACACATTATAAGGCATCGTCTAAGGACTAATTCGACGATGCCTGTCCATAATTCCTCAGTTCCACCACTACACTATTATGTACACTTACAGTAAGGAGGTGCAGACAGCGCACTCTTTACGCAAGCGCTGGCGCAAGTGGCGCGACCAACTCGACTCGAAGACATACGCCGTGGGCTGCAGAGGGGTGCGCTCGCCTCTTGTGTCGGGCCGCTCCATCTTCAAACCTAGGACAATAAGAAATATTTTTTCATCACACTTGCTCGAAAAGGGCTTCATAATGCGCAGACATACAGAGCTGTAATAGCCTGTGTTACGCCCCCTGGCGTATTGGTTTTTTTCTTAAATTGTATCTGTCACTCTTGCGGCAGTTACAAAGCAAAGAGGTTTTATATCAAATACGATGTCTGAAAACGTATTTATAAATAAATTTAAAGTTAAAAAAACTACTTAAACATGTTTAACTGAATTATTTACAGATTTAATAGGTTGTTATTTAGTATCTATGTAAAATGTTTTTAAGTGTTTTCAAATCGTGGCTGTACACCGAAGGGTCTTTGCCATACGCGCCTCGCGTCAAATTCAACAAAATGGACAACTGTCATGTTGAAATTATTACGATTGTATTAATTTTATCTAAAATGTGTTTGTTTCCTCGCAAATGTGATGAAAAACATTGTGTATAACACGGGCGTATATAAGAATATTGCAATTCCACTTATGCCCCTCGTTAAACAATGTACTATATCTATTACTGTGAAAACCAAAATAGCTCTCAACCAGGCAGCGGTAGCATTGCACCGACGATACATTTCTACAGTTGCAGAACTTCCTCCTATCGTGTTGACTCGGTCGCTTGGAATCATTTTCCTTACAAAAAATATTTTTCAGTGCCAGGAACCGGCTAGGGGCGCTCTGGTCATACCTATGCGATTTTCCGTTTCGGCTGTGAGTGAGTTAAGGGAACTTCCAGAATGAAACTTGTTGATAAGTATTCTAATCAATTATTAAAACATCTTCACTATTTTACTTCTTTAATATCATCACAGCTGAAACTATTACATTATACTTTTAGCCATTTAAATAATCCTAACCGAAATCACATCTTCTCATGACAACTCAAAATCTACCATAAACAATATAGATGCGCGGACATTGATCCTCAACACTCTCCCTCAATGTTTGCACATAATTCTAACATTTTACCAAATTAAGTAAATTACACAATCTCACTAATTTTTCGCCAACCAACGGCTTTGTTAAAATATCTGCTAATTGATCACTTGTGGAAACATATTTAACACAAATGACTCCTTCCTCAGTGTAAGGCCTGAGTGGACGCTCCGCTCAGAGCGGGGCATCGAGCGTCCATATAAATTGCTTTTGTTTTATATGGACGCTGCACGCCCCGCTCTGAGCGGGGCGTCCACTCAGGCCTTGCACTCAACCTTTTGTTTCACAAAGTTAAATTTGACATCAATATGTTTCAAACGTTTTTGGTCTGGATTCTGTACTACTTTCATAGTGCTAATATTGTCCTCAAAAATGATGGTATTTTTGACATCAATATTGAAGTCTACTAATAGTTTCATTAACCAACAAGCTTCAACAGATGCCTCACACAAAGCAATCAGTTCTGCTTCCGTAGTACTCAATGCGACTGTACTTTGTTTTTTCGACTTCCATGCTACTACTCGTATATTACCAAACAACTGAAACAAATATCCGCTAGTGGACTTTCTGTCACTATCCCGTGCAAAATCAGCATCTGCAAAGCCTATCAAGCTAGCATCTCTACATTTACAATATTTCAAATTATAATCAATAGTTTGCTTGACATATCTAAGAACGCGCTTCAAAGCTTGCCATAACTTCAAAGTGGGCTGTGACTGGAATCGACTCAAATATGACACAGCTGTAGCCAAGTCCGGTCTAGTACTCACCATTGCATACATCAGAGAACCAATGAGAGATCTACACTGATGTTCCAAGGTCATGTCAACTTTAGTCGAGTCAAAGTCCAGTTTAAAATTAAAGTCCATTGGAGAGTTAGTCCCTCTACAGTCCTCCATATTATAAGATTCAATGACCTTTTGTAAATATTTTGATTGATTTATATAAATACTATCTTGTTGTTTCTGGACGCTAATACCAAGATACATTAGATTCCTGTCACCCAAATCTTTCATATTAAATTTTGTTTTTAAGAAGTTCTTGACACCTTCAATATCAGATTTGCTAGGCCCTACTATTAATAAATCATCAACATATAAAATCAAGTATAAGTCCCCTTTATTATATAGACAATAGTCATTTTGAGAGCGCATAAAACCACATTCAGTAATAACTTCTGTGAATTTCTCATACCAATACTTTGGACTCTTCTTTAAGCCATACAGGGACTTCTGTAATCTTAAAACGTTTCCTTCTGGGACTCTTAGTCCTTTTGGAGGTTTTAAGTATACGGCTTCATCAATCCGTCCGTACAAGAAAGCGCCTTTAACATCCATTTGATGAATATCATAGTCCTTCTGCGCTGCAACTGCTAATAGTACTCTTAATGTTTGCAACTTCAATACAGGCGATTATATATTTTCTAACTTGTCCTTTTGTTGATAGCCCCTCACTACCAATCTTGCTTTACATATTTCTTGGTCTCCGACGTTTTTCTTTGTAAAAACCCATTTAGTATCCAGTAGTTTATCATTCTTTGGCATAGGTACATACTTCCATGTCTCATTTTCTTCTAAAACCTTAAATTCTTCTTTTACTGCTAAGTTCCATTCCTTTTCATCTTTTCTGCTTTTGATATCGTCAAACTCTGTTGGAGCATCTTGGTGACCAGCTAATAAGGCGTATAATGCTGCATCATTCTGGTCTAAGTCAATAGCATAGTCTTTTTGCCATGCTGGTTTCTTTATTTGTCTTTTTCCTCTCCCTCTTTCTGAACTTTCTTTCTTCTCGGCCTCTTCTTCTCTTCCATTTTTCTTAGCTTCTTGATTCTGTTTCCTTACTGATTCTTCCTTGTCATCTGCTAGTTCATAATGTTCATCACCTTCATCATCACCTCCTTCATTACTTTCTTCATTACTTTCTTCATTACTTTCTGGTTCCCGGCCTCTTATATTATCTTTGTTCTTCTCTACCATATCCAGTTTATAGCTTACAGTGTTGTCCTTTTCCGGTTTAGTTTCGTCAAATATTACGTTTCGCGCAGATATAACTTTCCTTGTGTCAGTGTCATACAATTTATATCCTGAGGTTACATATCCTATGAATATCATTTTCTTACCTGAATTGTCCAGCTTTTGTCGTAACTCTTTTGGTACATGGTTATAGGCTGTGCAACCAAATACTCGCATATTTGACACATTAGGTCTCCGGCCTTCCCATAACTCTGATGGTGTCTTATCTTTTCCAACAGTTGGGCTTCTATTTGTTACATATGCTGAAAACAACACCGCATGCCCCCAGAATTCCTTCCCCAGATTTGAGTCTAAAATAATGGTTTTTGCCTTCTCTATTAAAGTCTTATTCATCCTTTCTGCTACACCGTTCATTTCAGGATTGTAAGGTACTGTGTAGTGCATTTGTATTCCGCTATTAAAGCAAAACTCCTGAAATTCCTTTGAAACATACTCACCTCGGTTGTCAGATTTTAACTTTAAAATATTTGCATTAAAATAATTGGTCGCATAAAAATAGTACTGTTTGAATTTGTCAAAAAACCTCACTTTTATTCGATAGAAGGTACACCCATACAAAATGGGTGTAGTCGTCAATGAACGTCAGAAAATATTTATATCCTTCCTCAGTTGGTGGGTTTATTGGACCACAAACGTCAGTACAGATACAGATACAGATCATTTATTGGTAAAAATACTGGTACATTTTACAAGTCAATTTGTTAACAGGATTATCTAGTATTTTAGGCTTAGGTTAGGGCTTATTCACAATTTCTCTAAAAACAAATTCATTCACACTGTAACAACACAGGTCAATTAACATTTTTTTAATTCTGTTATAAAATATGTTATTGTTCGCCGAGGTAATTATGACACTAGGTAGGGTGTTATAAATCTTGACACCTAGGACAGCGAGTGACTTTCGAGCTTTAGCGAGTCTGCGGTGCGGGATGAGTAGCAGGTGTGCACCCCGGGTATTTCTACCATGACACTGACGGCGCGTTGTGTATTGGTGCACTAATTCCAATGGTCTAGTCGCCCTACGTCCAAGTTTGTTAAAAGGTTGTCTTGTCATTTTCCCTAGTAAACATGGCTCACATACAGGATTCTTAGATGTGCATTTAGTCAAGTCGTCAATGCCATCTACCATTTGATCTTGTGAAAGCAAAGTTAAATTTCTTATTCCAAGGTGACCAAACCGTCTGTGCCACAACTGCCTCACTTGATTATTATGATCGGTACTTAAGTTACATTCGTTATATAATATTTCCATTTGGATTGTATACAATGATCCTTTACTATTACCAATCATTGTCAGCAGCTCATATTTATAAACTCTGACTTTCCCTTTTAAAAATTCAACTCTATACCCATTACTTTCAATTATAGAGACAGATAACAAGTTTTTTCTCAGTTCTGGCACATAATAAACATTTTTAATAGTACGATCGACATACCTGCTACCAATCATACATCTTGCATGTATATTGCCGACCCCGACTGCAACCAGACTCACTCCATTCTTGGCTGCTGCTATTACCTTGGGCTGATTCAACTCAAGGTACTCAGTAAACGCATCTTTCTGATTAATCAGATGATCAGATGATCCCGAGTCCATATACCATGTGATGCAGTTACTTTCATCGCTTACATGTCCTTGACCTTTTTCAATCCCTGCCATAAAAACATTTTCATTTTCAGTACTTGCAGAATACGATTGTGAATAATTCTGGTCTTGATTTCCT
Organism: Epinotia ramella; assembly: GCA_947578815.1. Taxonomy (NCBI): domain Eukaryota; kingdom Metazoa; phylum Arthropoda; class Insecta; order Lepidoptera; family Tortricidae; genus Epinotia; species Epinotia ramella. The sequence goes on from OX388203.1 coordinate 2,468,328, forward strand.
CTCCAAGATCTTCCTCTAAAACTGTGTCCTCGTCCTCTAGTAAATCCTGGACTCCTAAAGCCTGCCCTCTGCCTCAGAGGGCAGGCTTGTATGCCTCGTCCATATCCTCGAGCTGGTGTGACAAAACCTTGTCCTCTTCTTTCCTGATATCTCATTCTACATTCATATCGTATGTGTCCCTCTTTTCCGCATGCAAAACATAGAAACGCATTTCTTTGATGCTCTGTTGTACTAACCCTTTTTGTGCGCTTCTCTTCTTCACCGAGCAGTCTATCCTTGACTGTATCTACTGTCAGGTTTGGGAGCGATTCTATTGCTGTCACTACCATTTCGTAGGAATCTGGCATGGACATCAACAGTACGTTTACCTTTTCTTCTTCTGATAAAGCACTGCCTGCATCCCTTAGTTGTCCGAATATTTTTGATAGTGACATGAAATGTTCCGCCAGCGACGTTGCCTCTTTATACTGCATGTCATTGAGCTGGCGTCGTAAAAACAGCTTACTGCGAGTTCCCTTTTTCATGAACTGGTTTTCCATTCTCGACATCATTTTATAAGCCGTGTCTTCATCTTGTATATAGTCAATGTGACTATCAGCTACGGCACTTATTATCAGGCTCTGAGCTCGAGCCTCCAATTTTTTGTTTGCTGCTGTAGCCGCGAATTCCTTGTCTTCTATCGCTCCTAAGCATTCATTTTCTTTCAATATACTACTTAAGCGAAATTTCCAAATAGCAAAATCTTCTCCCGCAAATTGCTTTATTTTAATTGTTTCCGCCATAATCGATGGTCCTTTTTTATAGTATTTGCATATACAAATTTTTGGTGCAACCACGCTTTGCTACTACTGTTGATATTCTAATCAATTATTAAAACATCTTCTCTATTTTACTTCTTTAATATCATCAATTCATCACAGCTGAAACTATTACATTATACTTTTAGCCATTTAAATAATCCTAACCGAAATCACATCTTCTCATGACAACTCAAAATCTACCATAAACAATATAGATCCTCAACAAAAATATGTAGATGTCTTATTCCTCGTGAAAGGTTGCAGAAATTCCCGTGTTTCCATCGTTAAAAAAAATCTGCTTTAATTTAATTATAATTTAATCATATTTCGTTATAAATATTATTATGTTACTTAAATTTATAGTACCTTTGTTTATTTTTATTCTATACAAGTAGGTACCTACCTATTTTGATTGTTTTATAATTTGATAATGTTCTACTTTTTATTTTGACGATCATTAGGTACCTACGAGGTATCAACTATCATTATTTAAGTATTCCTTATTTTGACTTTATCATTAATCATTTTGTAATATATGTCCATATTAACCAACTGTACCGTCATTCGAAGCCTAAATAAATGAGAGTGGCAACACTGATTTCCTAAACGATGACGGTTGAAGTGCCTTATTTCAGTACTGGTCACCCTATTTCCTGCGTTTTGTTCCCGCCTAAATACCCCACCACCAGCTCGGCGCAGCGTTAGCCTTCGAGGTTGTTCCGAGGCTCATTGGCTATTTGATTTTCGAAACGTTACGGTTGTCCAAGAGCGCACGTCCGAAAATACTGCGATCTGGTAACCTTAGTGCCTAATTACAACTATTTTTAAAACGGTGTAACCGTTCGTAAAAGATTTATTAATTATATTTCTGATTTTCAGTACTATGGGGGACGATGTTAGCAATTCATCATCTTCGGATTCCTCTGGCGAGAGCACACATACTGGAGATCCAGCGATGCCTGGATCTGCTAAAAAGAAGAGGAAGGCGTGCCCCAAATCTTCAAATGCGAAGAGAAAGCGGCAATCCGATGAAGACATAGTTAAGCTCGCAAAGGAAGTAAGTGAAGTAAAAAGATTTCTATCCTCGATGATGTATCCGGGTGCCCCACAGCCAGTGCCGGTGCTTTCATCTAGGCTGAGTGAAAGTTCGGAAGACGATGTTAGTCTCAATGTAAGCGGTGAATTGTTTCCGGGCGATGGGGTACGCGGTGTAGATAAAGCCAAAGAATCTATAGATTTGAGTATAAATTTGCCTTTTAACACGACTGTGAAGGAGCCGACTATACCAAAATCTTCACAGGCTCATATTGAATTTTTGAACACGATTCAACATTTTGGCTCATCTGACTGGGCCGATGTACGATATGCAGAGGTTCAAAAAAACTTATTGCTCTACCCCAGGTTTCGTTGATACCGAATGTAACGATGATTTAAAACCTTATGACAAAACTACTTCTCTTAGCGTCACAGAAAAAGGATTTGCGGCCATAACGCAGGCCTTGATCGAACAAAAGGAATCATTGCAATCTGGGTTGGAGTCTTTGCTGACTTGGATTTCGTCCTGTGACCACGAAATTACGGTAACCTCTTTGAAAGAAAAGTTAAATGAAATTTTCATTGATGGCGCATATAACAAAATATCTGGTGATATTCTTCAAATGGCATGTGGTCATAGGGCAGATTTAATTCAGCAGCGACGTGATAGTATTCTGAGATATGTTAAAGACAAATTCACTCGTGCTACATTGCGGAAGATCCCGCCTATTTGTGAATGGCTGTTTAATAAAGAGATGTTAGCGGCTGAGTTGGAGAAGAACGGGGGAGTTGCGAAAACTCTTTGGCCGTTACGTAATAATGCGTCTTCAAAGCCTGCTTGGTCGGCTGCGCAAGCCGGACCCTCTCAAGCTAGACAGCCCGCGCAGGGCCTGAATGATTACCAAAATAGGGCTTATTTTGGAAAAGCTCTGCCAGCTTTACCAGCGCATGGTGCACCATTTTATTCGTATCCTCCGCAGGGATATTACATGAACCCACCTTTACAACCGCCTACCTTTTACACGCCAAAGCGATTTGCGCAAAATCGAGAAGGCAAGTACAACAACAAAAATAATTCTCACAAATCTCGCCATAAGTCTAGATACGACGAGCATTCGTCGAATAAAAATAATTCAAAGAATTCTCATGATAATAAAAATTTTCGCGGCAAGCGAAAATTCTGACTCGGTCTTGCAGCCTTTCGAAGCTGGTCGCCTTCTAAAGTTCATACATGTTTGGGAACAAATGAAAGCGCCAGAATCCTTATTAAAGATGATAAGAGGGTATCGATTACCGCTCAAACAAAAAGTACCTCTTTGCTGGCCAAAGAGCGATCACATTCATCGAACGAAATTCTCTGTTCAAATGAGGGTAGCTATACAATCATTAATAAAAATCGGCGTACTAGAGCCGGTGTTGCCATCCCGAAGCTATGTGTCCCCTATGTTTTTAGTCCCCAAATCAGATGGGACAATGCGTCCGATTTTCAATCTGCGCAACCTGAACAAGTACCTGATTGTGTCCAAATTCCGGCTGATAAATGTTCAAAAAATACCGGATTTTCTACAACCACACGATTGGTTAGTAAAAATCGACCTATCGAACGCCTACTTTCACCTTCGCGTTGCAGAGTCGCACAGAAGGTACTTGAGAGTAATATTCGGCAACAAATTATATCAGATGACGTGTCTGCCTCTAGGTTTGGCAACGGCACCAAAGGTTTTTGCCAGCTTGTCAAATTGGGTCACTCAAAAGCTAAGAGAACGAGGCTTCAGAGTGATAGTCTATCTGGACGACTACCTTTTAGCCCACCAGGACAAACAAGTCCTATCGGCACAAGCCACCGAAGCTGTGAATCTCCTAGAAGGTTTAGGTTGGCAAATAAACTTAAAAAAGTCGATATTGACTCCACAACAAAGTCTGGAGTATTTAGGGATTATTTGGGACCCTTGGCTGGGAATAAAGAGCCTTCCTTTCGCGAAATTAACAACGTTGAAAGAAAAGATACTCCATGTATTAGCTGTGAAGTCTGTCCAACTAAAAGAAATTCAAAGCCTCATAGGTCTCATAAACTTCGCAAGTTTTGTAGTACCACGAGGCCGCTTGAACCATCGCGAGCTGATTCAGTTTTCTTTGAGTCTGCCAGACAACAATTTGTCTCGCCGCTTCACGATCCCTCGATCGAGTCTAAGAGAATTAAAGTGGTGGCTAAAGCATTACAAATGCCCATCACCCCTACACAGACCACCGATCAATCATTTTTTGGCGACGGATGCATCCGGATTGGCGTGGGGAGCCTACCTGGATCAAGTGAAGTTAGCGGGCAGCTGGTCCCAACACGAGAGCCTTCTCCACTCCAATCAGAAGGAGATGCTGGCTGTGCTTCACGTACTGCACGAACGAGGTCCTTGTCTAAAGAATTCGTCTGTCATGTTGCAATGCGACAACAAGACAACAGTTGCGTACATAAGGAAAGAGGGCGGCTCGAAATCCGTCAACTTGATGAGAATTACCAGGAAAGTTTTCAAGCTGTTAGATCGGTACAATATTCACCTGATGGCTCACCACATACCAGGGAAATTCAATGGGGAGGCGGACCAGGCGTCTCGCCTCAAAACCAAACCAGAATGGCATCTGCTCCCCGAGGCGACGGAAGTCATATTTCGGAAATGGGGGGTACCATGTATCGATCTGATGGCTTCAAGAACTGCCCATGTAGTGCCCCAGTATGTCAGTCTGGACATATTGGATCAAAGGGCGCTGTTTCACGATGCTTTCAGTCGAGACTGGGACTTCCCACTAGCCTGGATCTTTCCTCCGCCTTACCTGATTCCAAAAGTACTGTCTCATTTAAACCGTGCGAAAGGGAACTACCTCATTGTAGTCCCGAGATGGGAGAAAGTATTTTGGAAGCCCGACTTAAGGAATCGAGCACTGGGTCCACCTTTCACAATATTTCGCCTTCACCAGGTTCTGGTGGACGCAGTAACAGGTTTTCCCCCAAAGAAAGTCCACGAAATGACCCTCCAGGTATGGAAATGTGGGGGTGGGCAAGTAAATTGACTGACTGGACCCCTGAGCAGAAATTACTCTTACGGTCAGGGTGGCGTGAATCGTCTCTTAAAACCTATAGGCATGCCTGGAATAAGTGGCTCAATTGGTGTCTAAATAATTATGTTTCTTCTCCCCATAACCCCAATGGGTCACAACTGGCTAGATTTCTGTCAGATTTATTTCAAAAAGATAATTTATCATATCGCACAATTTTGGTATACAAGTCTGCTATAGCCACTTTATGTAATCCCGATGTGTCAGACAGATTAAGTTCAAACATTTTAGTAAAGAAAATTTTAAAATCAATAGCAATTCAAAAGCCACGCGAATCGTGTAAACCGCCTATTTGGGACATTGATATCCTAAAAAACCATCTTATAAACACTACGTGTGATGAGAATAATTTATTTCAATGTTCCAAAAAGACGGCAACACTTTTATTGCTATGTTCAGGGCGCAGAGTTCACGACCTGACATTGTTGTCAATTAACCAAAACATGTGCGTGATTGAAAACGACCATATTACATTTTGACCTGAGTTTGGTTCTAAAACGGACAACGAAATGGCTAGACAATCTGGCTGGCGTTTACTGCGGAACAAACACAATATTTCCATTGACCCAGTTCACTGGATTAAACGAGTTATACATTTGTCAAAAGACAGGCGACAGATCTGCAAAAGTGATAGCTTATTCATCACTGCCTGTGGTCAATCAAAGCCCGCCTCTCGTACAATAATTGCAGGTTGGGTAAAAAGGACACTAAACGAAGCTGGTATAAAAGCTAGCCCTGGAAGCATTCGCCCTGCTGTGGCATCAAAAAAACTGGATTGCACAGATGCCTCTGGATGACATCCTGGCTCAAGGTAACTGGCGGAGCCAGAATACTTTCGCACAATTTTATTGCCGTGAGATACAGCCAAACAACAAAGTATCCTCGGATACTCTTGCCCAAACATCTGGGGTATTCATACCTATGTAGCGGTCATGTAGCTGTCTATTCTCATAAGTACCAACTGATTAATTATGTACATAAAAATACATAAATAGCAAACCCTTCCTATTCTCATAAGTACCAACTGATTAATTATGTACATAAAAATACATAAATAGCAAACCCTTTCTATTCTCATAAGTACCAACTGATTAATTTTGTACATAAAAATACATAAATAGCAAACTGTCTAGTTTCTAACTGATGTACCTATTTTATTTTATTTTTCTATTTTGTGAAATAGTTATAACATCGCTCATTTCTTACTGATGCTTATTGTAATATAGGAATTCAATAAATAGTACAAAGCTATCAATAATGTGATTCTGTGTCTGCATAGACATTTGTTTAATTATACTGATATAAATAATATTAGCGAAGTTTGGGTAACATACAAGGTTTTTGTTAGACGCTAGACTATCTCATTGATGTATCATTAAAGAATTGAGGTTTTTTGACTGGATAACAGAACAATTTGTTTTTCAGTAAATTAAATAAAAATAGATATATAAAATGATCTATTTCTAGGTTGATACAATATTTGAACAATGTAATTATGTGTAATACCTAATTATTAGAGATATTATTGACAACAAGTATATTCAATGTTTGATTACTAATGAACTTTGAATGTCCTATGAACAGTTATTGTTTCTTCCTTTGGCAGGTTTCTATTAATAATAAAGCCTTTATTAGAAAGCTACTTAATTGAAGTGTATTTCTATTGACACTCTGTGTCCAATGTAGTAAATTAACATTTACTTAAATTGTGTATGGTGAAATAAAAAACATAACATAATTTGATGTATTTTATTGATAGTTCAGCCACTATCTAAAAATAGTAACAGTAAGTTATGAGGATAAATAACTTACTATTACTATAATATATTACTACCTATAATAGCTTTGTTATGACTATACAAGAAGCTAGTTTGTGATTTTTGGTCAATGATGTATAGTCCTATCCCTAACATATATTTGTTATGTTGTCTATAATATTTTAATAGACAATCACATTGGCTAATAATCATACAGGTAAATACCCCACCAGGCGATAACAGACACGTCTCATTTATTTAGGCTTCGAATGACGGTACAGTTGGTTAATATCAGCGTTTTACCATCCAATAAAACGCTTATTAAACAACTTACCTCATTCGAAGCCTATTTCTATCCCTGCCTGGTGTAAACGAGCCGCAATGAGCCTCGGAACAACCTCGAAGGCTAACGCTGCGCCGAGCTGGTGGTGGGGTATTTAGGCGGGAACAAAACGCAGGAAATAGGGTGACCAGTACTGAAATAAGGCACTTCAACCGTCATCGTTTAGGAAATCAGTGTTGCCACTCTCATTTATTTAGGCTTCGAATGAGGTAAGTTGTTTAATAAGCGTTTTATTGGATGGTAAAACGCTGATAATAATGTTGTATCGTTCCTGTGACATTTCATTCAATTAATATTCATTATTTGACGATCATTCAATAAATTCGTGTAGATTACCTTAAAGGCCTTAAAGTTAAATTATAATGTAAATTTATTTTATGAAATAAAGAAATCTAATTCATTAAGTGGTTTTTATTATCCTGAGGTCACTTAATATTCAACAGTTTCGTATCTAGGTGTGAGGACAGATAGCCTTAAAAAAAATTGTGAGGTCAACAACTGTTTCAGAGACTTAGGTAGATAAAGTATAATGGAAAATCCTTTCCATAGGCCAGGTAAAATTAAATCTTATGTTAACAAGTTCGCAACCAAGAACCCGCCTGGTAGGTAGGTAAGGTACCTACTAGGTACTCGTAATGTTTGCTCAGCCCGCTAGGCGGGCAGTAGTATAAATCAACCTACACTCCTAGCGAGTTCTGTCGGTTTCTGTACGTCTAGCACAACTTCCTGACAAGCCGCTTCTCGCGCGACTGAGCGTCCCCTGTCTCATTCGCACCGTGCAAATTTGAAAGAGGAGGGTAGATCTTTCTCGACTCGCGTCGCGGCGCGGCGTCAGTTGTGCTAGCCCCTCTGGTGTATTGTTCCATTTTTAGTCCGGTTGCGAAAGTGTTAAGAGTAAGAGAAAGCTCGACAAAAGTCAACTCCCCATACAAACGTAGTTTAGGCTCTTGTTAGGTCGGAATCGGAACGTTTCTGGTGATAGAAATTATAATAAAATAAAATAGAGAAAAAAGAAAGTTGAGTACCTATGAAAAACTACTGGTCTCTATTTTTCTTCAAAAAAGGAGGTTCTCAATTCGGTTGTATTTTTTTTGCAAAGTTTGCTACCTCAGAACTCCGTCATTTATGAGCCGATTCGTACATTTTTTTGTTGTTTGTAAGTATATGCTTCCAGGTCCCATTTTTTTCAAAAATCCAGTTGGATAATGGGATCCATGAGGAATTGAGGGAACTCCTCAATTATATTAGGCACGCGTGTAGTCATTTTGGTATTTTCTATTATAACTCGTGTAAATACACCCGGAAATTATAAATTTGGTGGAGTGAAATTGATGATGAAGACCTCACAACAGATGACTTATATGGAATTCCTCAATTATGTACTTAAAAGTACAAGAGTAGGTACGTCACAGATTCTGATAAGATTCCGTTGAAATAGCAACTAATGAAGTGCCAAAGGTGATCCTTGTGGAATCGACAGAAGTCCTCAAATATTATCGGCCCACATACAGCGGTTCAGTTTTTTTCTTTGATAATCAACGCATTTGCTCTCGGAAATCAGTTCATGTGGTAAATTGGAAAATAAATGTGCAAATGTTCTCGTGGCTTGGCGGAGTACTAAACTCTAAGTCGGTTAAAACTTTGTTTTTATAGTAAATTATTCCTCAGTAGGTAAAGGAATGTTCCTGAAAGTAAAACTCTGAGTTACATACTTCATAAGACTCAAAGCTTGTTGGGTATACTCTTTTTCGACAGAAGTGGGGAAATAGTTTCGGTAACTCTCTAGTCTATTTAGAATATACCTAATTATGTAACAGTACGCAGACGCAAAAGCGTTTTTTTTTTTGGCTTATTGCTCACTTATTTTTTGTATAATTAATTGACGGTGACGATCTGTTGATGTGAGTCTGCCAGCAGTGCCAGCTTTCCTGGCATCGGCGGAGGGGGTTGTGGATATTGTCACTCAGATTCTTTCCCTAGATGGTGGCAAGGCTACCATACCTTTTGCTGCCGGTAATTTTGTGAGCAGGTTCGTTAAGTATATAAAATATTAGTCAGTCAGTTTTTCGAAAAAAAAATGTCGGAATTACGAGAATTTGAATTCCAAGGATTTCAGGACATTCGCCAAATGGTTGAAAATATTGACAGACATGAAAAAAATACTTTTTACGAAATGAGCAGAGATATGAGTTGGATAACAGATATTTGAGTGATGATGACTGTGACTGATGGGTGTTTAGAAGTTGGCCTTGGGTTAGATTACATAATTTTGTATTGACTAATATGAGCTTTCACAAAAAGACACATTTCGTAATTGTAGTTTGCAGGTCGGGCGTGTTACGATAACATTTGAAAAAAAAAAAACAACAATGATACCTATAGTGATGTGCCGTTCCTGGAAATTGGACCGTGACTTTTTTACCAAGACATTAAACAGTGTAATTTATCCGCAAAAGTAAGTTCCCAATGTTCCTGGGAATATTCCTATGGCCGAAAAAAAAAACAAATTTTACAAAAGTACTTCTATAAGTAGGCAACAAAAATGATGCAAATTATCACAAGTGATTGACTTATTAGAATAGGTATTCCCCGGCACATCACTTTGTAATCGGGTATATTAATTTGTTTTCGTACACTAGCTGCTATATAAAAGTATATATTTCCGAACGCCATTGAAAGTTGAGTCCGTCGAAAAAGCCCGGATTTTAACTGACAAACTAAACAGGTCTCACAAACTATTTAACTGCCTTGCACCCAAAACAAGATAACCGAAAAAGAAAAATACTTACTTGCCGGTAAATGCGTCAAGCGAAATTACAAAAATATTATTGCACTTAGATTTATTAAACCCTATTTAATGTCACATCGTTTCATCACAACACTATTCATTAAAATTATGCTACGCTTTTCTTTTTTTTTCTTTTTTATTGCACGCGTTTGAACGATCGTTGCCTAAGGCGAGCGTAGGTACTCTGACTGCCAAATGTAGACGACGGTCCCTATTAAAAGAGTCGGATCTGCAAAACAGCTACTTTTTAGGAGAAGCTGTCAAAGTTTTTGGAAAAAAAAATTGTATGGGGGAAATTGTTAATTAATGGAATATCGTTATCAAACTTCGAATGTTTGCTTATTAGTAGGTTGTTTACTACTAGCCGTTGAGCTTACATGTACTATGTACTTTATCAGCCATTTTTACAAAAAAATACAAAAACCTCTTATATTACTTTTTTAACCGGAATAGCTTAAGCATCATTTGTCGGAAGTGCCACATACGACGTTTTTGTCTGGAAATTGTATTCATAATTATGTCGGATGTACCACATCCGACAAAAAAGGTACTCCAAAAAATGTCGTAATTGGCAGAACTGACATTGTTGCACGGAAACTCTTATGTAACAATTGAATACAGAGAAAATTTACTTGATAACTTAACAGGCTATAAATTACATAAAATACACAACAAAAAACACGCTACACTTTTCCGTGTAAAATAGTAGAATGTGTTATATCCGACACTTTGTACTCACTGTGTGTCCCGTAAACATGTCGGAACTGTCACAACCGACGTTTTTAAATGTCATCTGTTCTTAGATCCGACATTTTTATCTTGGTTTTTAGAAAAAGTATTGAGAAAAACTAAAATCTGTGAATGTGGTTTTAAAATGTAGAGTTTTTTACGACCTAAGCCGCTGAAAAACAAAAACTCAAATTTTGCAGATCCGACTCTTTTAATTGGAACCGTCGTATATCCCATGAGGTCAACTCTAGGTCTATTTGTTGAATGGGCCCGAGACTTAAGCATAATGATTACCTAAGTAGGCGATGCATTGGAAATTATCGCGTGCTTAGAAACGCCGTCCTGACTAGATTAAGAAACAATAAGGTCTGATTTTCAGATATATGATTTTTGATTGTCCACCTGATTTTATCCATACATGATTGCTTAAAATTTCCTCGTTAGAAAATAATTTACTTTAAAAACAAAATTTTAACCGACTTCAATTTAGTACTCCGCCAAGGCACGAGAACATTTCCACATTTATTTTCCAATTTACCACATGAACAGATTTCCGAGAGCAAAATGCGTTGATTATTAGAGAAAAAACCCAATCGCTGTATGTGGCCCGATAATATTTGAGGACTTCCGTCGATTCCACAAGGATCACCTTTGGTACTTCATTAGCTGCTATTTCAACAGAATCTTATCAGAATCTGTGACATGCTTTTGTACTTTAAGTACATAATTGAGGAATTCCATAAGTCATCCTGTGGTCTTCATCATCAGTTCCACTCCACCAAATTTATGATTTCCGGATGTGAATACACGAGATATAATAGAAAATAACAAAATCACTACACGCGTGGTGCGTACACAATTTTACGTCTTCTCCTGGGTGCTGGGTGTGAAGGGAGATTTGCCGCTGCGCCCGTGGGCGGTAAATCACACTTACCGCCCGGAGTGACGTAAAGAAATATTGATATTCATGCTCATCACGCAAGTATTTGCCCTTACCGGGATTTGAACCCAGGACCTTTAGCTTCGTAGGCAGCGTCACTACCCACTAGGCGAACCGGGCGGCCGATCAATCTTTTATACCCACATTTATGCGCTGAAAGTGGCAGTGGAACATGGGTTTCATGTGCTCTGCCTGCCCCTTTTGGGAATTAAGGCGTGAATGTTATGTATGTATATACAAAAGATTATTATTCCCGAGGTTTTTTGTATAAGTTGGGCTGCTTCAAGCCGGTGTACTCAGAAAGAGAGTAATATAGGTAGGTATAAGGCTTTACGTCACTCCGGGCGGTAAGTGAGATTTACCGCCCACGGGAGCAGCGGCAAATCTCCCTTCACACCCAGGAGAAGACGTAAAATTGTGTACGCACCACGGGCAGTAATTCGTCAAGCCCCAGATCGCATATTTATGGCCCTCACCTTCGGTTCGGGCCACAAACACCTGCGATCTGGTGCATTCACGAATTCACCGCCCTAATAGTTACGTAATGCGTACTAATTATGATCTTTTAATTTTATTTGACTACTAGTTTCTGCCCGCGACTTCGTACGCCTATACATTTTAGTTTACATGATATTCTTATGTTTAGCCATACTACTGACGAAAATAAAGATTTAATTTCCATAGACTGTGCGTTTAACAGTTCAAATTCTCTTCAAATCTAAATAAACACCCTCATAAACTGAAAAAAAAAACATAAAAAAAAGACCGAGTTGCATTCCGGGAGTGCCGGCAGAAGTGAAAACTCAATAACATTGTAACAGTTTTTCGATCAGGTCACGTGACATCTTACGGTGGAAAATAAACAATTATCAATTATTTAGCCGGACGGCCCGCGGGCGCGTTGGGTGCGACGGGCCGCCGGCTCCGGGCGGCGGCAAACACAATACCATTTTGTTTTTGCCATTGCCAAATATTTTTCAAAGCTTTATCTCTTTAGGAATAACGTCTAAATTCGAACTATTCGAATTTGCACAGCAGACGGCGGTGGCGACCAAAATATCAATTTGTTTTTGCCGTTGGTAAATATTTTTCTAAGCTTTATCTCTTAAGGAATAACGCCCAAATTCGAACTATTCGAATTTTCTCAATAGCAAAACGGTGAAGGACGGGTTGGTATTATTACAAATTTATTTGCAGAATAAGCTATTGCAAAAAGTGTTTAACGGCTTTATACTCTTACGAATAGCGTTCAGTTTTGAATGAAGTTGAATCTCGGCTAGCAGCAAAAAGTGACCTCCTTCACATCTGACGTCACAAAACTGTCGCGTATTTAACAATTTTTCCTCAACCCAAAAAGTGCCGCTAAAGAAGTTATCACTTCAAAAACCTAAAAAAAGAAATCATATGAGCGACAATTATCTTGTCTGAACTGGCCTATACATGTTATTATGTTTAAAAAAAGTATATTAACTAGTTCGGATTTCAAATATTGTGGATAAAATGCAGTTTTGATCTGTTTTTAAAGAATAAAAAATGGCTTTCCGAGCTAGTGAGATGAAAAGTTTTTTACCAGGCTGAGGGGCTACCGCGAAACGAAAACGAACTTCGTTCGTGTATCTCCCTCTCTGTCGCACTTGCTATTTCGAGCGACAAAGACGGAGATACACGAACGAAGTTCGTTTTCGTTTCGCGGTAGCCCCTCTGATGATGATGAGTATTTGCCACAGGCCACTACACTTATAGAATGCGACTATACTTATAGAACGCAGCGAAACAAAAAAGTCAAAGAAAAACTGAACGCATTGTATACCGTGGCAATAATAAACTGTCAATTTGACACTTCACTTCACTCTTGACAACTCACTCAGCCAGCTGGGTAGGGTAGTTCGGGTAGTTAATATTGATAGTTTTTGTGAAAAATTAAGACGAATTAACTGAAAATGTCTACTGTCGAAAAATTACAGAAGAGAGTGCAAGAATTGGAGGCCAAACTGGCGGCCGTCCAAGGGAGCGCGGGCCCAGTGCGGCAGAAAATTGACGTTATGTCGTCTGAAGTTGTAGACTCGAATCCCTACAGGTTTATTTTTCTCTTCATATGTATTCAAATCCATAAATATATACTGTATTCTATACATAATAAGTTAGTAATAGTATCTAATTAACACTTGCATGTTCAGATGTCGAAATGGTAAACAGAAGATGTAAAAAAAATTACTCACGTTTGCATAATTTTTCGATTCGTTTCTTTAGTTTTCTTTAACGATCACCTTATGAATGAATAAATGATAAATATACACAAACAACTGCACAACAAGAATTTTGAATGCCGAAACTGACACTTGATATACTTTTATATAAGTACTAGCTTCTGCCCGCGACTCCGTCCGCGTGGAACTCGTTTAAATCGTAGCTCCATACAAACTTTCACCCCCCACTTCATCCCCTTGGCCCTTGGGGGATGATTTCCGGGATAAAAACTATCCTATGTCCTTCCCCAGGACTCAAACTATCTGTATACCAAATTTCATCCAAATCGATTCAGCGGTTTAAGCGTGAAGAGGTAACAGACACACTTTCGCATTTTTATTAATTTTTAAAATATTAGTATGGATAGTATGGATATGGATTTTAAAGTCTGTCCAAGAAATAATTTCAATCGTTGTTTATGGAATTTAAAATTGGATGTTGCAGTCGTTTGATGGCGCTGAAGAGGATGGGAATAGTGGACAACTACGAGAAGATCCGTGAGCTGTCAGTGGCAGTGGTGGGTGTCGGTGGTGTGGGCAGTGTCACCGCTGAGATGCTTACCCGTTGCGGGATTGGCAAGGTATGTATTTCTATGGAACCTGGAAGTTGAATTGATGTTAATATTGTTAAAAATGATTGAGGGGTTAGATTTGAATAACACTTCAAAATCATTTAATGAAACCAGAATTAAACCTATGAATAAAAATGTACATTAAAAAAGGACCAAAACTTGCTTTTAATGCGAGCTGTGCCTAACATGCAAGGTTGTGGTAATTTGGTTGTTACCCCCGGTTCCCACTTGTCGGGTGTAGGCCCGATTTTTTATTGGATGTTGGCGCCTCATACCAATTGGTGTCCAACAAGTGTGAATGAATAGCTTGATATAAAATGGTCTGCCACTGGTAATACCGATTAAAATCCGGACCGACATCCGACGAAGTGGGAACCAGCTTTTAAAGAGAAATTATAAACATAATCATATACATACAGTCACTATATGGAATTAGAGATTCTCACTAAAAACTTTTTCTCCAGAATTTGGAAATTTAGTGATTTTTGTATTCATTATCATATTTATCATGATCACAAAAATTGCTATTAGGTAGATAGGTAGACCGTTTAACTCGGTCCTAGCTTGCTCGGCGCGCGGGTGTGGGGGCATGACGATTAAGGGGCGTGGGGACACCAGGCTTTGCCTCCCACACGACGCCCGTGCTCCGTTATCGCCATACCGCTGCACCCGCGCGCCGTGCAGCTGAGGACTGAGTTAAGTTGTCTGTCTATCTACCTTATACCAATTTTTGAGATCATGTAGCAATAGCCTACGTAGGATTTTCCATATAAGTTTCTGCGATGGAGCTTAATTGGCCTCCTCCGATCTTCTCCATTCTGGCCTCTCTGTGGGCACCCTGCTGCATGTCTCTCCTGCTGTCTGATGTTCTCCCATCGTTTTAGTGGACTTCCTCTCTTGCTTTTCCTTCATGGTGTACCTGTAATAATTATTAATCTTTCAGCTGATCCTCTTCGACTACGACAAGGTGGAGCTGGCGAACATGAACCGGCTGTTCTTCCAGCCCCACCAGGCGGGGCTCAGCAAGGTCGCCGCAGCCGCTGCCACACTCCAGAACATCAACCCGGACGTGGCGATTGATGCTTACAACTATAACATCACTACGATGGAGAATTTCCAGAAGTTCTGCGATGCTATTAGGTTTGTTTTTTTGCAGAATTCATTTCTTCACTCTCACTCAAAACTCATCAAATAAAAATTTCCTCTTTGTAATAATGTTGCAAAGAGGAAAAGCCTGTGAGATTGTAGCTTTGTAAGTTTATAAGTTTGTATGTAATGGGACTAATGGGTCTCCGGAACCACTAACCAATAGGGTATTTGACAACATTGAAAATAATTAGTTTGTTCATTAGCAACAGATAAAAATTACGATAATAATCGGAAACTATCAATCGTTCATTTATGTTTGCTACTTTAAGATTTTTAAATTCATAAAAACTAACAACAGGGACGTTGTATGATTGTGACGTCACAAGGTAGTAATCCATACAAATTCCGTACTAACGGAGCATTTTTGACGTTCCATAAAAAGAAGCTGATTTGACTTTTGTTCAACTACCGTGTTACAAAAAATCTGTGTCTAGAATGGACTTTCTGGATTGACATTCTTTGCATTACGAGGGCAAAGCCGCACGGGCAGCTATTAGTATTTTGTGAGCAGATTTTATGTCGACTAAGATTTTCAAAATAAAAAAAAGATGTGAAAAAAGACAAGCTTGCTAGTTTCACAGTTCACAGAGCCACTTGTTTTTATAAGGAGATAAATGTATACATAAATCTGCCATTCATAATTTCCAACATCCCAACAGCACTGGCAGCCTCACCGGCGGCCCAGTGGACCTGGTGCTCAGCTGCGTGGACAACTATGAAGCACGGATGGCCATCAACACAGCCTGCAACGAGCTCAGCCAGAAGTGGTTCGAGAGTGGAGTCAGCGAGAATGCTGTCTCCGGGCATATACAGTTTATCATACCCGGAGTTACTGCGTGCTTTGCCGTAAGTGTTGTTCTCTTTAAGTGTGTTCGTCTAGCTCTGCACGCGACTACTCTGCCGGACATTACAGCGACTGGTGGCCGCGACCAAGGGAGCGTTCAAGTATTACGTAACGCAATTTTTGGAGATTTTTGACACCCCACCCCCCTAGTAAAACGTTACGTAACCAAAGTGAACATTTTTACTTAAAAGTCACAATCATGTGGCGATGAGTATCGGGAAGCCATCCGAATTGCGGTATATCTACACCGACCGTTCTGAAGGGTTAAAAAAAGCAATGTTACGTAACGCGTAGTTCAAAGACCCACCCTGTAACGCATCGTAACGTTTTACAAGAAATTTTACTTCCCAAATGCTGTCTCTGGGCATATACAGTTTTTATCATACCCGGAATTGCTGCATGCTTTCCCGTAAGTGTGTTCCTCTTGCACTAAAGGTGCAATTCCGTGTATCGCGGCCTATCGCAGCCGCGCACGATCGATTGACGCGTATGAAAATGTATGTCGCCGTTTCCGAAGTCTGCGAATCGATCGCGCGCGGCTGCGATCGGCCGCAACGCACGGAATTGCACCTTAAACGCTCGGTGTGCGTCGATGCTATACAGAATGCGGCAGCTCTAAGCATTTGCTAGAAAGAGTAGATCCGCATAGCCATTAATACAGCCTGCAACGGGCTCAATCAGAAGTGATTCAGAGTGGGGTCAATGAGAATGCTGTGTCCGGGCATTACAGTTTATCATACCCGGAGTTACTGCATGCTTTGCGGTAAGTGTGTTCTTCTTGCACGCGCGAGGCTGATGCGGAAGTAGTCAGTGTAGGAAAAGGTATGGCGCCGTTTCCGAATCGATCGCGCGCGGCTGCAATCGTCCGCGACGCACGGAATTGCACCTTAAACGCTCGGTGTGCGTCGATGCTATATAGAATGTATGAGAGAACTCATCCGCGGCTTGTGGCGGCCACTAGTTGCTCAATGTGCGGCAGCTCTAAGTATTTGCTAGATAGAGTTTGGTAGAGTAGTCCCGCATAGCCATTAACTGTCTGCAATGAGCTTAACCAGAAGTGGATCGGAGTGGAGACAGTGAGAATGCTAGTCCGTGTATAGACTGTTCACAGCTTCACTGTAAAAAAAAGTAAGTAGTCTAGTTAGTTAGAGCTCTGCTCAGGTGAAAATAGAGAAAATACGGAGTAAACGTACCTAGCTAGATCGATTTGTGGCCCCGTAAACGCCTATACTGCAAATTTAATCGAAATTGTTAGCCATTTTCGAACGAAATTACAAAAGTAATGCAAGTAAATTACAGTCGCCATCAGATATACCAGAGCGGCCAAAGTGCTCACAAATATCTGAACACGTCTCTATTGTCGAGGCATTAGAGACGTGTTCAGATATTTGTGAGCAGTTAATGTGGTAGGTATACGGAAGTAGTAAAATAATCCTCCAGCTCACTCACATATCTATGTATTTCCAGTCTCTATCTCACAAACTTACCTAACGCCTCGCCTACACAAATAAAATAATTCACGCCGATAAAATGTCGATGAATATGAACTTTAAAACAACACTAAGGTGTAAACTCGACGTTGACGCCTCGGCAATATTGTTTACTATTTTAACACTGTGGTGAGCAGTTGATGGAGACAAGTCGTTAATAGACTCAACATACCGTAGTATTCGTCTCATTCTAACTCGTCTCAGCTGCCCCTAAGAAGTGACAGAGACAACTATAGGAAACATCGTCTCTGTGGTTAGTGGCAACTTGGAATTGATGGGGCATATACATTACATGATTAGTCAGCCCCAATTCATCAGAATCTGACTAATTGCTATCGTGTGGATGCATGTTGCGCTGCAATCCAACCGTCAAACGAGTTTTCCTGATGGGGTATACAGATTATGTGATTTTACCTCAATTTGTCAGACCAACATGTCGAAGTCATAAATGGGTGTACCGTACAGACGTAATAACTGCAACTACAATTTCATTCAGTGTGGCCAGTGTTAAAATTAAAAAATATATCCTAAAGAATATTGTTTTAATATTTTACACTGTAATTTTGTATTTTTTTTTAAACAGGCGTTTTGCAACTACTTTTTCATTCAGTGTGGCCAGTTAACAGTAAGAAAGTGAAAATGGCCGCATTCAAACGGTCCTGCGAAGCGGACTGCAAGATTGTTACTAACCGATGAGATAGGGCAAGACAGCACGTCTATCATGAGACGGCCGTTACATACTCTCGATTTTTGTGTGCTGCACGGCTATCACGCGACGGCGCGCGAGCTCTCTCGATTTTTCTCGCACTATCCGTCTCTCTCTTATTAGAACACTTAGAACAAGAGGTATAGTGCGAGAAAAATCGAGAGTATGTCGCAGCCGTCCCATGTTAGACGTCTGTACGCTACGTCCAATTATGACTTCGACATGTTGGGCGGACAAATTGGGGTAAAATCACATAATGTGGATGCCCCATGAGTTTTCGAAACTGGCAACACTCAATGACGCTCGCTCGACTCGAACCGTACGTCAAAGTTGTTCAATAACCTCCGAGTAATCTAATCTAAAATGAAAGCGTATTTCCGTACTTGCAAATCTTGCAATGCAAGTAGAATAAAAAATCCTTCCTAATCAAAATTGTGTTCTTACCAGCAAGCAAAACGCAAGACACACCGATTAAGTACATGTATGTTTTAACATTGAAGTTCCAGTGAAGTGTTATTGTTGATGTAATACTCGATTGTCAATTTGCCATTTTTATCAAGGTTTCTATCTTTACAATAAGTGAGGACGGAAGTACACAGCCAAATTGATAGAAACATAATTGATAGTGTAAAATACCTGCTGATTACCCGAACTTTTAAACGAAAACTTACGAAATGAGTAAGGCATCGCAGACAGATAACGAATTCCTATGCGAGTTCATACAATATTACAAACTGCTACCAGCTCTATGGAACATAAAGTGTAAGGATTATCGCAATCCGCACATTAAAAAGAAATCCTATATGTTATTGTTGAAGAAATACAGAGAACGTTATCCGGCATCGTCTTTAGATTATATGAAAAAGAAGCTTAGCAATATGAGAGGGACTTTTCGCCGTATTTATAAAAAGAAAAGTCCGTATGAACCTATTTTACCCTGGTATTACGATATGAGTTTTATACTTGGTGAGGAACCAGTGAATTACCAAATAGATGTAGAGGCAAGTTATATGGATATGACCGAAGAGGAAGTGGACTTGAATAAGAGTAAGACGGAGACCAGTCCTGCGTCAGATGACAAGGTAAGACATTTTTAATTTTGTATAAACTTGGCTTGCGCATCATCAGCAAACGAAAAAACCATAGAATGAGAGCTCCTTACTAATCTCTACCTAAACATGTGCCTAAGTGTAAGCTCTGAGTGGACGCCAGGGTTCGAAAGGATAATTATCAATGATAATTATCACGATAATTATCATGATAATTATCGTGATAATAACAGATGGATAATTATCGATTGATAATAACAAAAAATTGCGCTCGTGAAAGTGAACTGTATTCTAAATATTCGAACGTGTATTTCCGCACTTGCGTCTATCCGAACGCACGAAGTGTCTACGTTCCCCTTACAAGAAGAATTCAGTTCAGATTATGCAAAGTTGACCGATTTTTTTTTCCTGTTTGGCCTGCTAGGCGGCCAGTCACAGATGTGCTTAGGTATAACCTCATTGGGGGCCTTATGGGCCACTCAATGGGAATAAAGTTGAGCGAACTCGAGTGTCATTGGTTCTTATACTGGTGATAATTATCCGATAATTATCTGATAATTATCCGATAATTATCTGATAATTATCAAGAAGCGTAATTATCTTGATAATTTCGAACCCTGGTGGACGCCCCGCTCAGAGCGGGGCGTGCAGCGTCCGTATAAAATAAATGCAATTTATATGGACGCTCCACGCCCCACTCTGAGCGGGTCGTTCACTCAGGTCTTGCACTTAATCCTGGTATGCACATGTTCAAACTAAACGGCTGCCTGGCATAGTTTTGACACCCGCCCCCATCCCCGCATTATGGCATTGGCACATTCTGTGGGGCCATTTTGCGGCGCTACTTAGACTTCTATGCTATTTTCTTTCACTGCAAGAAAAACCCCTAAGTGTTAAAAGGTCTAAAGTGCATTGGAACCGAGTATACGAGTACATTATGTTGCACAAAGCTTAGGCAGTAGGGTCATTTCGCTGGTTACGCAACCACCTTCGGTTAGCGACCACCTGAAGGAGAAGGTTTTTTCTATTGAAGATAACATCAATTGTATACACCCTATTGAGACAATTACTTGTACATGCATTTTTTTGTTGTTTTAGAATAGAAATCTACTAAAAAATCGAGAAAATAACCTTTCAGTTCACCAACTCAGCTTAAGTGGTCACCCACCGGCACATGAAATTAGGTGGTCGCTAACCGGTGAAATGACCCTATGAGGTTAAAATAGAATGCATCACTTTAATAGACTAAACTAATCTTGGTTAGGTTAGTGTTGTCTTTTGTGATGGATCCTACTATTTTACAGTGACATATATTATGTACAGTCAACATCAGAGATGTTTAAATTTATTGACTTATTATAATGGAGTAAGGTGCAAAAGTTTTAACATATCTGATGTGGAATGTACATACATAATTTAAAAAACTATTTTTTCTTTGACAGGACGAATCTGATGCAGAGGAAGTGGAATACTTGAAAATAGCTGACGTTGAATGCACATTGGGTGATGACCAACGCTCGCCAATACTGTCGGGGCTGCTACACAGTAGCAAAAAGGAAGTAAAACAAGAAAAATCACCACCAACATTGATTTACAAAACTGGATCGGAGAGCTCATCAAACGCTGAAGATGAATTCGATTGTTGGGGGAAAGTGATGGCTGCCGAATTGAGGAAGCTGAGTAAGAAACAGCAGGTCTTCGCCAAGAAGGCCATAACGGATATCCTCATGGAAGGACAGTTGGGGATGTTGACCAGGGATTCCGTACAGATAAATACGAAACCTGAAGATCGGGGTACTGAAATATAATTTAAAAAAAATCCTCTTCTTTTTTTATAAAACGACACCTCGCATTCTTGACGATATCAAATATATGAATAAACAGTGTTGTACATCTTATGGATATTCACACTCATACTCCCACCTGTCATGGCTGTTCCATGTATATGGTTTTTAACCCAACTCTACGCTGGACAGTCGCCATCAGATATATCGGAGCGGCCAAAGTGCTCACAAATATCTGAACACGTCTCTATTGTCCAGGCATTAAAGAAAGAAAGAAAGAAAGATACATTTATTCGTGACAAACACAAGGCAATTTACATACATTGACAATAACGTAATTTGCCACGAAATGGTCGCAACTCAGCGTAATGCTGGCGGAGCCAGCGCTGGTCTTCCGTTGCGACCATTTGGTGATGTCACGGCACAGTGACGAAACGTACACATACAACCAAGAAAAACGCCTCATGGCTTAAAAAACGCGAATCAGGGTCGCTCGAACATAAAAATAAAATAAAAAATAAACTATCTATGATTACCTTAAGCTAAGTGACAGTGACACATGACGTAATATATATGAATTTACACGAAAAGTATAAGCATTAGAGACGTGTTTGTGAGCACTTTGGCCGCTCCGATATATCTGATGGCGACTGTACTAGTATATGGCATGGGCACTCTATTAATTTTTTTTTATGAGGGCTAAGTTTATTAATCATTCAAAAAAAATTTAATACATATATTTTATAGCTACGGTAGCGGTTCAGGCATGCCGCTGTCAAACGGCGGTCGTGGGTTCGAATCCCGGCTCGTTCCAATGAGATTTTCGGAACTTATGTACGGAATATCATTTGATATTTACCGTTAGCTTTTCTGTGAAGGAAAAACATCGTGAGGAAACCTATTATTATTATTACATATATTTTGATTGCCAATCTTCCTCTTTATTATGTTATTGTTTATTCCCCTAAAATCGTAAAGTACCGTAAATCTTTCATAATTTTTATCAAACAAACAACGAAACATCATCATTAAGAGGGCCTGTCCTCTGTCGTTGCAGCATTCTCCATTCCAATCTATCTTGGGCCATTGTCTAACAAAACATTGATTCAACAACAGCAATCTTCAAACAGTTTTTGAATCAATGGCGAAGAATTTTAAAGGATGATTTAAAATTCTTCGCCCATATGAACGGCTCCCGTATATCATAAATAGAGATCACTATACAACAATTTGGCCATCAACTTGATCTGGTGAAGCAGCCTGAAGGTCTCTTGATGATCACAGGTGACATGCTTATGGTGTGACCAGTAGACCTTTCTTTGCAGATGTAGTAACATCATCAACACCAACATCATCAGCCTAATACGTCCCACAGCTGGGCCCAGGCCTAAAAGGGTTAGGCTCGTAAAACAAACTTTCCCGAAATGTGCACTTTCTGTAAAGGTGCATTTTTTTTAAATGATAATTTTCCTAAAAGTGCACTTCCCGATATGTACACTTTGTCAATAGGTGCACTTTCGCAGAAGGTATATTTTCTCGGAAAGTACACTTTAGGGCTAGGGGTTGTGTGCGTTTGCGTGTGCTTGTGTGTGTGTGCGTTGGAAAAGTGCACTGTTTAAAAAGTGCACATTTCGAGAAAGTTTCCAAATTGGGAGTGTACATTTTGCAGAAAGTGCTTCTTTGCAGATAGTGCACATTTCGGGAAAGTATGTTTTACGAGCCTAACCCGCCTAAAACAGTTCAAAAAATATTAAATCAGAATTTTTCATATATTTTACAATATTGTATACTCACTTACTCTTGCTGAGCCAAGCAATCCGAAGTGTATCATGGCGCGAGCGCGTCCCATTCTGTGCGATCTCCCTTTACAATATTGTATTGTATCCTACTACTAATATTATAAATGCGAAAGTTTGGATGTTTAAATGTTTGTATGTTTAGATGTTTGTTAGGTAGGTACTCAATCACGCTTAACACTTTTTTTTTTTTTGATTTATTTATATTAAAAGAAACACAATACAAAATAATAGACGCGTACAGAAACCCGTTTAAGGTTTATGCGTGACGCGAATGTATCGCACCGCTCACAACAGTAATATCATAATATGAATAATTATAGGTAGTTAAACTAATTAACTACAATAGATACCTATTGCATTTTCACCCCAGCAACTAGACCTCGCTGTCTGTTCCCGTTAGAAAATATCTTTTTAATGCGATTTTGCACGACTTTTTGTCTGCAAGGACACTTGTGACTTCGCAACCGGACTAAAAATGGAACAATACACCAGTACGTCTAGCACAACTTGCTGACAAGTCGCTTTGCGCGCGACTGAGTGTCTCCTTTCTCACTCGTACCGTGCAAATCAGAAAGAGGAGGGTAGATCTTTCTCGACTCGCGTCGCGGCGTGGCGTCAGTTGTGCTAGCCCCGCAGAAACCGACAGAACTCGCTAGGCGAGTAGGTTTATAGCTACTGCCCGCCAAGCGGGCTGAGCTGGCATCTGAGCAAACATTAGGTACGAGTGCCTACCAGCATATTCTTGGTTGCGAACGTGTTAAACGGCTCAACCGATTTGGATGAAATTTTGCTCGAAGATAGTTCATAGCCTGGATTAAAATATAGGATAGTTTTTATCTCGGGTCCACGCAGACGAAGTATATAGGTATATTAAGTTGATTTTGCGCAACAAACTTGAAGGTGCTTGAGTTGTTTTTTGTTAGACTTCGATAGAAGTTCGATGACATTTTGCTACCTATACCAAAACATCTTACTTTTTTAGAACAATAAGAGTTTTGTCACAGCCATGTTTTAATGTTGATTTCATTCGATTAGGGTGGATTGGCACAAAACCGTCTGTTATCGTAAGCGGTGTTCGTTAAAATCTGAATGTATGGAAAGTTCGACAAGTTTCTATGGGATGACCTGCCGGCGGCGCCATATTTAATGTTGATCGGTATGTAATCGTTAGTCACAACTTTTCCTTAGTCTACACTATTAGACTGAGCTTGCAGGACGGCCGAGGAAGGTCGAAGAAAATCTAGTATGGAGTGACCTTGTAGGCTTGTGCTTGCTCGTTCTTTTACGGGAGCGCTCCGATCTCGTTCAGTCGGTTTGAGGAGCTGGTTTGGTCTTTTAGTTCCTTCGCTCTTTTAGGTCAGTGTGGGAGTGGCCGTTAGTTAAGACTGTTTGATTCAGACGGTGCGCGCCCGCGCGATGTTACCCGGTCACGTCACCCGCATCTCGTTCCGTTCCACTCTCGCTCTGCTGCTGAACTAAAGGCCGAAGACCGATTTAAATCGTGATTGACGAACTAGTTCTTTTCGTTATGAGATGGGAATTCATTCCTAATAGTTCCTAGTTCCTGACCGACACAAGCCTATGACCTTGGTTTGCCTGAACGCCGTGCTTCCGGCAGTCCGGCACTTATCCACACGGGCTGAAATGGCCACCAGAGGCCGCGATACGCCGATTTCATGCAGTCGTTTCGTCTGACGGTGGCTATTGATTAAGATGGATTAAGATCATAAAGCCGCACCCGCCCAGCTCGCACGGTTTATGGTCAAGTTTTACGCCCCAAATATATCAAAAAGTCACGTAGAACATGACCATAAAACCAGTCATGCTAGCTGCCCCGTTTAATAAGCATTTCAATCCGACAAATTTGAAAATGATGACATTGTAGAATTGGATTTAAACTTTCTCGATTCTCACACATAATTTTTACTAAACGGGACTTAATTGCGTATAATTAACTTACTTATTTACCTCATTGAGGTCTCCCGACGTTTCGGATGTGTCGCAACATCCATGTTCACGGGACAACTGGCTTGAGCGTATACGTGGGAGCGAGAGCGAGAGATCGGCGCGCGGCCCCTCGCTCGCACTATCTGTCTCTCTCTTATAAGAACACTTAGAACAAGGGGTATAGTGCGAGAAAGATCGAGAGTATGCCGCGGCCGTCCCATGACACAGGCGCCCTATTATACTTTATAGCGCCCTATACACCCAATTGAGTAGCGCCCTTTACATCTCGGCGGGGTTATTCCCACCTGTGTTACCAGTGTTACCACCAATGTGTTACCAGTGGGAACTAATGTGAATAAATATTTGATGGTACTGAGATTTTTCCCCCAGTAGTTACCACCGAGTAGGTACTCTAGCTCGGCGCACCGGGTGGCCCCCCTAGTCTCTCCACTCTAATGCCGGCTGTACACATTGGGCCAAAGTTGGCGCGTGAGCAGGAGGCAGCTATGTAAACGAAAGAGATCGAGTTATAGCCCTCTCCCTCTAACGCATAGCTGCCTTCTGCTCACGCGCCAACGTTAGCCCAGTGTGTGCAGCAGGCATAAAGCCAGCCCTGTCCATTGATCACAGGACGGCTCGAGAGCTGTGTTCGCTGTGTGTGCTCTGTTCGTCTCTTTCTAATTAGAACGCTTAGAAAGAGATGGATAGTCTAGATAGCCGCGACACAGCTCGCGAGCCGTCCTGTGATAGCGCTGCTGCTTATTTGTATTTTTAACCCCCGACGCAAAGAGAGGGGTGTTATAAGTTTAACGTGTCTGTGTATCTGTGTATCTGTCTGTGGTATCGTAGCTACCAAACGGATGGAACGATTGGAATGCGGAATTTTTTGTGTCATAGATAATTTTATCCCGAGTGTTCTTAGCCATGTTTCATGAAAACCTGTTCGGCCGTTTTTGAGATATTGTACTTTGAAATGAAAATGTCGGGGGTTTTTCAACTTTTCTAAGTTGTTTTACAAGCTTTTATTTAACTTGCAATGTATGTAACTATGTTTGTTCGGGTGGAATCTTGCAACTCAACTTTGAAGCAGATATCCGATTGAGCTGAGATTTTGGGTTAAGTATAGTTTGGATGACAATTCTATATTATGGTACCATCGAGCTGATCTGATGATGGTGGCCATGGGAATTTAGGACTTAACAGACTTAACCACGTTGACTTTGAGCTCGTTAGAATCGTCTCAATGAGTACATAATGATGGTATACAGAAAAGTACAGTTGGCAATAAAAGCGTGTACCAAAAATATTTTTTGTCAGAAAATTATTTACAAGGTAAAGGTGAAGTCAAACAGGCATGTTGTAAAAAATGTGATTGTTGCAGTGTGCGCCCCCCCTAGTGGTGGCGTCTAAGATCGACGAACGTACGCTCAAGCGCGAGGGAGTGTGCGCGGCCAGCCTGCCCACGACCATGGGCATTGTGGCCGGATTCCTCGGTATGTCTTCTACCTACTAGTTACTTATAGTTCATCTTGTATTTCCTTGCCAGCGAACGACACAACCATAGAAGTCTAAGTAGCGCCTCAAAATGGCCCCAAAGAATGGGCCATTATTCGGGGTCGGGGGCGGGGTGTCAAAGCGATGGCAGGCAGCCGTTTTGTTCGAACACGAGTTTGGGTAAAAAATTGTTAGGAGCAAAGAAAAATCGAAATTCAAAATATTTATTCAGCAAATAGGCCACGAGGGCACTTTTACAAGTCAAAATGTCTATCTATAGACTCTAAATAGTATGAGTAGGTACATTATTCATAATAGAGTTAACTACATCAGAGTTTACATGTCAAATACAATAAGAGAAAAAAAATACAATTCACAGCATTCTATGGTTTTTTCGTTCGCTGTTTCTTGCTAAAGGCAGACATTTTTTTCATAAAATCACCTACCATCCCCACTTGTTGAAGAACCCTTACTCAAAATCTGTTATCTAACCACTCATTCATGAGAAAAAAAGAGGTTCCGGTTCGACTTGCTGAGGTTCCCGAGGGGACTACAGTTTTTTTTTTTGGGGTTCTTCAAGAAAGGAGTGCACATTTTGAAGGGGCCACCCCGACGACCACAACGATCATCTGGCACCCTAAAAGCAAGCATACCATCAGATGGACATGTTTGCCACCGACGTGGCATTAAAGATAATGAAGATCCCATCTCATCAAAAAAAGCTTTAATAATAGTTATTTACGATACAAGTGCCGAAAATAGGAAATTCGCAACGAGTGGTGATAAATTAAAACACTCCCTACGTAGGGAGTGTTTTAAATCGACACGAGTTGCGAATTACCTATTCGCACGTGTATCGTACAACGTTTTACTGTACATATGGCTCTTTAAAGTTTCGACATATGCACGAAAAGTGCTCTTTTCCGCACTAGTGCGGGAAAGTAGCTCCATATGTACTGTAATAGTTATTTACGATACAAGTGCCGAAAATAGGAAATTCGCAACGAGTGGTGATAAATTAAAACACTCCCTACGTAGGGAGTGTTTTAAATCGACACGAGTTGCGAATTACCTATTCGCACGTGTATCGTACAACGTTTTACTGTACATATGGCTCTTTAAAGTTTCGACATATGCACGAAAAGTGCTCTTTTCCGCACTAGTGCGGGAAAGTAGCTCCATATGTACTGTAATAGTTATTTACGATACAAGTGCCGAAAATAGGAAATTCGCAACGAGTGGTGATAAATTAAAACACTCCCTACGTAGGGAGTGTTTTAAATCGACACGAGTTGCGAATTACCTATTCGCACGTGTATCGTACAACGTTTTACTGTACATATGGCTCTTTAAAGTTTCGACATATGCACGAAAAGTGCTCTTTTCCGCACTAGTGCGGGAAAGTAGCACCATATGTACTGTAAAATAATGATAATTTCTGTCTTCCAGTTCAGAACACACTGAAGCAACTACTTGGGTTCGGAACAGTCAGTCACTACCTCGGTTACAGCGCGCTGACGGACTTCTTCCCTATGATGAGCTTGAAGGTAATACTTTAACAGTCATGCTAGGTACACTCGCACTCATTAACACCTTGGCACCTTGTCATTTTCACTCGTTTCACAACTTCCTATGGCTTTTTGAATGACGTTAGAGCACGGACGGAAGGTGTTTAGCCTCTCGTGAAGCCGACCGCACTCGATACTGAGAATCTGTCGAGAGGGTATAAGACTTGGAATCAGAACAGTGGAGTGTGGGATTAAATGGGTCAAACAACTATTTCTTGGTTTAATTATGTCCCGTTAGCTAGGAGACAAGATAACTGTGTCTGAGAAAAATTGTTACAACATGGACTTTACGTAGGTATACAGGGTGTTTTTTTTAACCGTCTTAGAGACGAAGCCCAGTTAATATATACATTACAAAGAACTTAAAAAAAGGTGTTTTTTTGTATTTATATTAATTTTAATCATCCAGCCGAGTGACCGCAGTGACCGCTAGCCGCCATCTTATGTAGATAGGTACGAACTCTAACCGGGTGAATGAACTTCGCACCGCGCGCCGTACAGGATTTTTCAAACTTAATTAGCTTTTATTACTAAAAACTTAACTAATATTATTTTATTCACGAATGATTAGTACGTTTTGGATACTTTAAGTGGGCTTCGGCTCTAAGACGGGTAAAAAAACACGTTGTATATTGTGTATATGTATCTTAAAAAAAATTGCGTCATAAGAAACCTTAAGCATGGTGGATTTCAACTTAAAAACCACAGTTTTCAGAAGTGACCCAGGGGACGATACCATGGCAACTAACCAGAGAAGTTGACTCATCAATCTTTAAATATATCGTAGGCTAGTACAGTCAGCATCAAAAGTAGGTGCGCAATCGAAGACCTCAAAAGCTCTTCATCATATCAGCCGAAAGACGTCCACTGCTGGACATAGGCCTCCCCCAAAGAGTGCCAAAGCGACCGGTCCTGCGTCACCCGCATCCAGAGGACTCCCGCAACCTTTACCTTCATCAGTCCACCTTCCGGTACGTGGTCGCCACCCGAGAACCTTTCCGCCCCAACGGCCATCGGTTCTATGTGCTATGTGCCACTGCCACTTAAGTTTAGCGATCCGGGGGGCCACATCGGTTACCTTGGTTCTGCTGCGGACAGCCTCATTTCTGATGCGATCACGCAGAGAAACTCCCAACATGGTCCTCTCCATTGCCCTTTGGGTGATTTTGAGCCTTCTTATGAGGCCCATAGTAAGCGACCACGTTTCAGTGCCATATGTCATCACTGGCAACACACACTGGTCAAAGACTCTCGTCTTGAGACACTGCGGAATACACTATGGACCCGGGTATGTCCTAAAACTACGACCATGACCACCGGGGGATGGGCAGCAGCATCCCTGGAGTGCGGTGGAAACACTGCGATCGCCAACCCGCATGCCAAGCGTGGCGATTCTGCCATATACCCCCCAAATGAAAGGTACAAAAGCTCTTATTCCCTTTTAATAAAGATTTTTAACGTCTTCGTTTGCGCAGTTACTTTTGATGCTGACTGTACTCATGCCACAAGCCTTATTGAGTTTACTCCGGGCACAGTATAGAGAACTACAACCAGTAGGCGAGCTTCATTCATCTTTAGCATTTACGCAGGCGCGTAGCGTAACCGGTCGAGTCAGGGTTTCAAAATATATTATTTCTTATTAACCCCCGACGCAAAGAGAGGGCTGTTATAAGTTTAACGTGTCTGTCTGTGTATCTGTGTATCTGCCTGGTGGTATCGTAGCTCCCAAACGGATGGGCCGATTTGAATGCGGTTTTTTTTGCGTCATAGATAATTTTATCCCGAGTGTTCTTAGCCATGTTTCATGAAAATCTGTTTAGCCGTTTTTGAGATATTGGACTTTTAAATGAAAATGTCGGGGGTTTTTCAACTTTTCCAAGTTGTTTTTATGTAGTAACACTGAGCGATGGGGCTAGTTAGGTTTATGCAAGATTTCTACCTAATATTTATTTATGAATTTGCAGCCCAACACACAGTGCGACGACAACCATTGTCGCACGCGACAAATCGAGGCCCGCGCGCGGCCGCAGGTCGAGGTGGCCATAGAAGTCACCGAGGACACGGCGCCTGTGCACGCGGATAACGAGTGGGGTGAGGGGCTCTAACATCCTCATGTTCAGTCGGGTCCATACTTATCTGACGTGAGCCTCTCTGATGCGCTCTGACGCCTGACACAAAAGGAGCTGTCACGTCAGGCGGCATCAGAAGTGTGAATCTAGCCGATATCGTTCTGTCGCGACACGACACGACACGACACGACAGACAAATCGGCCTTTTCGACGCCAACGACTGATATATGCGTCAAGGAGCCCAGCGCTCAAGCAACCTTCTTGCATTGACATAAGGTTTAACTCGGCACTAAATGTCTAGTTGCCTTGGCGTGTGGTTTACAACTTTTTTGTTTGACAGAGCGTTGAAAAGGTTAATCTGCTACTCGACATAGGCTGTGGGGTTTATTGGCACCTGTGTAACGTAAAAGCGTTACGTAACCTAGGTTACACTAAATACATATCATTATTTTTACACAAAAACTAAAATCTTACTTATTAACACTTACCTAACACTTACAACTACCTAAATACTATAACAACTTGCTACTATAGATTAATATTAATTAAGAATCGTGGTTGTTGCATTATTTCCGCGACGACTGTACTGGAATGCTATCGCCTTTGTTCGCGGTCTGCCGACGGCGGCACCCTCCTGCCGCGCGCCCCGCAACCGCGCTCGTCTTAGCGCGGCCGCCCCGCGGCAGACATAATTTGCTTTCGACGCCGGCGCACGTTCGTTTGCCTAAGCGCAGCGACTTCGCACGTAGCCGGCGAGAATATAATTACAGTTTTCGGGCTCCTGCTCGCCCGTGTGTTTCTTTTAGTACACATAAGTTATGTGCCAGTGATTTAACCCATTGGGTAAGTGTTAAACGTTTATTACGCTTTTTAAAGGCAGGTATTTTCAAATGGTGTGTCTAACGGTTTTTTTATGTTAAGATGTTCTTTGTTATTCTGTTGCTTGCCGCTTAGATCCACGCCTAAATTATATGCATCACAGCCATTTTGCAGTGCATGCTATAGCATTATTTTGTGATTTCAAAACAAGCTTTTAGTACCATTTCACCATGTAAACTCCGCTCTGACTGTGACACCCGCACATCACCAAGCCATCATCTTCACCATCACGCAGTACTGCTTCCTGTGCTTCTGCTTAATGCTGCCGTGCCGTCATAGTCATCGGAGACGTTACTGCAAATTTCCTCACACGTCAAACGTAAATTCCAGGGTAACGGATTAAGGCCAAGTCCGCCGACCGCACGCTGACGCTGACCCTAGCTGACGTCCCTCAGCTCATCCTCCTGCAGCGGCCACCCCAAGAACCAGGGGAGTACTAGCGTGGTGGCGGCAATACCCCTTCAGTACCGGGAGCTAAAATCAGACGGCTTAATACCCAGACCCTTGCGACCTTACTCGTGTGCTCGCGGCGTTAAGTGGCAGTAGGAATAAATGCTAATTTATTAAATAGTGGTTTTAATTTTACTCATCTGCCCTTACACGTAGCACTGGCGCCCTTACCGTGGTTTTTTTTTATAAGGTCTGATTTTGCTCCCGGGTGGGTAGTTGTTTGTGTGTTTGTGTTGGGTTTTGTGTTTTTTTATTTTGTGAAACGTTTTATTCAAATTAGTTTTGGTTGCCAGCAACTGAAGTGTACGGTGCTCCTTACTTTTTGTTGTTGTTCGATATCAGTAGGCTAAGTTGGATTGTGTCGTGTACAGTTGGACACATTATTGTATTTTAATTACTGTTATTTTGATTTTATTTCAACGACGTTCGTTAGAAAGCTGTGTATTTACCACGCTCACTGGTACAGTTGGCCGCATTAAGTTGTATTATTTTTTTGATTCGTAAAAAAAAAATATTTTTGCTGTTTTATTAGCGTTATTTATTTGTTGTGCTTGGAAGCCGTACCTTTTAGTTGCATAAAAAAAAAAAAACGCTTTTTTTTTTTTGTTTTGTTTTTGTGATTGTTTTATTTTTGCTTTGTTTTTTAATTTGCAAAGTTTTTTTTTTGCTATAAGAAGAACAACCAAAAAACGTTCGAAGATTTAATTTACATTGTAACAGACGGAGTATTATTTATTGTTTTTTTAATTGTTTTTCTTTGAACGGTTTAACACTTACCCAACAGTTTTGGTGTTACTTGCCATGTCTCGGGCAATAAAATTCATGTCTCTGCAAAAGTCAGAGCTAGAGTATGAGGTGGCTATTCGGGGCGAAACCCCCGCTTCTACAGTTCAGGAACTACGGAAGCAGATTGCGAAGTGTGGTCCTTTATTCCCTTCTGAGGATATTCTCCTTAGTCCTTTTGATGCACAGGACGACATAGACGGCGTTGAGGATGTGCTCGAGAAGGTTAATACTTATTTACAATGCAAACCTTTGGATAAAAACACCTTGCTTCGAGCACAAAATCTCATGAACCACATGTACTATCGACTTAATCGAATCAGCTGCGAGGACGACGAACAGAAGGAGGCCTACGATAAGTGTGTCTGTTCATTTAAAAATTGTTCCGAGCGTGTTGGGTTGCTTACGGAGGCTAACGTTGTCGACCCGCTAGCATCTACTAGCAATGATCCTCAAGCTTTCCCTAGCACATCTTCAACACCTCTTAACATCACGGTTACGTGCGAGGGCGGCACCGCAAACAGCTTATCCAAGCTGAGGTATGATGGCAAGACCTGCGTGCGAGCGTTCATACAACGCGTTACTGAGTTTTGTGCGGCAAAGAATATGTCGAGCAGTAAGATACTCCATAATGCCACCGAAATTTTCACGGGCGATGCCATTCATTGGTTCCGAAGCGTCAGGGAACGAGTAGCAAGTTGGGATGATTTGGTAGTGCTTCTGAGGCAAGATTTCGGACAGGCAGACTTTGACTACAGACTGCTCTCCGAAATCAGGTCTCGCACGCAAGGAGAAACGGAAAATATTGTCATATATATGTCGGTAATGTCAGGTCTATTTTCTCGTCTGTCCAGGCCTTTGTCGGAAGATGATAAGCTTGAGATTCTTATGCATAACATTCGACCTTGTTACGCGAGCACTTTATCTTCCGTTTCTGAGGTGAATAGCATGGATCAATTAAAAAACTTATGCCGCAACTACGAAAATATACAGTCGCGTCTTTCTCAATTCAAAGAACCTCCACGACCGACTACAGATACTTTGGCACCAGAGTTTGCATATGCTGGTGGCTCTTCCAAGCAAAGACCAAGTTTACCTAGCTTGAATAATAACACCAATCTCAACAATAATGGTAATAGACTTAATTACAACAAATATACACAACACAATAACTATAACAAGACACACTCACATGGCTATAATAACAGTTCTCACAATAATAGTTCTAAGCCAAACTATGTACATTCTATCGATTCTTCCGCATCGAAGACACGTTTTTGTCCAAGATGTCGGGTGGATACACATAACTTGAGACAGTGCACGGCAAACAAAGACGTAATTGTTTGTTTTGTTTGTGGCCGTCAAAATGTAAAGACACCTGATTGTCCTGATTGCAACAAGACCAAGAAACAGGGTTCAAAAAACTGATTACTCAGAATTGTGTCGATAGTGCTAGCGTAGTAAAGTTTGTTAATGAGGAGTGGCAAGATTGGCTACGCACAGTAAATTTATTTTTTAAAAGTTATAAAGTTGACACAATTCTGAAGGAAACATATGATCATGATAACAGGCCTTATGTATCTGTAGAAATATATGGAATTAAAATGTCAGGGTTATTGGACTCGGGATCGGCAGTGACCATTATTGGCAATGGCGCTCATTCAGTACTTGTTGATAGGGGTCTGAAAGTAATTAGGGGGAATTTCATCTCTGTTACTGCAGCTGGAGGTCAAACGCTGCAAAGTGAAGGTTACATTGAGCTTCCATTGCAGTTTGATAGCAAATTTCACATTTTGAGAGCTTTTATCGTGCCAGGAATTCAGAATAATTTAATTTTAGGCGTTGATTTCTGGCGTGTATTTGGCATCTGCCCGAAGTACCTTAATAGCATTGTTTTGAGCGACAAGGAGACAGCTGTCAATAACGCCAGTATGTCTGATCAGACACTGTTCATTCAGGGTTACGACAAGTTGAACGCGAGCGAAAAACAGGTAGCCGATAACGTGGTTAAACAGTTTGAGGATATTTCTTACCAACGAAAAGGCCTAGGTGTAACTGATTTAATTACGCATCGCATCGATACAGGAGATTCGCCTCCAATTCGCCAACGCTACTACCGTTTATCTCCCGAGAAACAGCGCATCTTGGTCGAACAGGTGGACGAGATGCTTGCACTCGACGTGATTGAGCCTTCTGAAAGCGCTTGGTCCTCACCTGTCTTGCTTGTCAAAAAAAAAAATGGACAGCCTCGTTTTTGTTTAGACAGCCGTAAGTTAAACTCCGTAACCAAACGCGACGCTTACAACCTGCCAAATATTTCCGAGATTTTGGACAACCTCAGAGATGCTCGCTATCTCTCCAGCATCGACTTGTCCAAAGCCTTCTGGCAAATCAAGATTGCTCCAGAGGATAGGCAGAAGACTTCGTTTTACGTGGGATCCAGGGGTACCTATCATTTTAAGCGAACTGCGTTCGGCCTGACCAACGCTCCTGCTACTCAGCAAAGATTAGTGGACCAGTTGTTCTCAGAGTTCGATCTTAAAGTGTTTGCGTATCTGGATGACATTATCATCGTCTCGAAGGATTTTAATAGCCACGTATCCTTACTTCTACGCGTTTTGGATAAGCTTAAGCGTGCGAATCTAACGGTAAATCTAGATAAGTGCCGTTTTTTCAGTAACCAGCTGAAGTATCTCGGTTATGTAGTCGACGGTTCTGGTTTGCGCACTGATCCCGCGAAGGTTGAGGCAATTCTAAACTACCCCACGCCTACTAGTCGCAAAGACGTGAAACGATTCCTGGGAACTGCGACCTGGTATAGACGTTTTGTCCCTAATTTCAGTACCATCGCTGGTCCTTTAAACAAATTAACTTCTTCTAAGAAAGGTACACCACCATTTAAGTGGAACCCTGAAGCCGAATCTGCGTTCCAGGAGCTCAAAGAGCGTTTAGTTTCCGCTCCTGTCCTCTGTTGTCCTGATTACACAAGACCATTCCAGGTACACACAGATGCCAGCAATTATGGGGTAGGTGCTATGCTTACACAGATAATTGACGATAAGGAGCATCCTATTGCGTATATGTCGAAAAGCCTGTCGCCAGCAGAGAAAAATTACAGTATTACGGAACGCGAGGCCTTAGCTGTTGTTGCCGCTTTAGAATATTGGCGTTGCTACATAGAGAACGGGCAGCCCTTTACAGTATACACAGATCATAGCGCTCTTAAGTGGTTCTTGTCTATTAGCAACCCAACCGGTAGACTGGCTCGTTGGGGTGTACGCTTGTCTGGGTTTAACTTCATCATTAAGCACCGCCGAGGCGCTGATAATGTCATCCCGGACGCCTTGTCGCGAATACCAGTTAGTGCCATAAGTACTACAAACGCACACCTTAACTCAAAGGACACATGGTACACCAACATTTATAATGGTTGTCTCCATAACTCAATTAATTTCCCGAACTTCACAATTAAAAATGGCTGCCTGTACCGATTGTCCAAAAATAAGCATGAGCTTACATCAGAATTTTCGTGGAAATTGGTTGTTCCCGCCGAGTTACGGGAAAAGGCGCTTTACGAAAATCATTCTGAACCTACTGCAGGGCACTTGGGTATTTTTAAAACATACCGTAGAATTACTTTACGATTTTACTGGCCAGGCATGTACCAGGACGTCGTTGAGTTTATTGGAACATGCGATAAGTGTTTATCGTATAAGGCTCAAAACCATCAAACCTTAGGGGAAATGGGGAGACCGAAACAATGCTCACGTCCGTTCCAAATGATCTCTATCGATTTGATGGGTCCTTTGCCAACTACTAGGAAAAGGAACAACTACATTTTTGTCGTCACATGTTGCTTCTCCAAATATTGCTTGATCTTCCCTATTAAAAAAGCTACTGCAGAGGTTATAGCGCAGATTTTATCAGAATCGGTTTTCTTGGTACATGGCGTACCACAAACAATCTTGATGGACAACGGTACTCAATTTACAGGCAAGGTCTTGAGCAACCTATTTAAGTTTTTCAACGTCCCTAACGTTTATTATACTCCTAAGTACAGTCCGCAGATTAATTTAGTCGAAAGATTCAACCGTACTATTATCTCTTGTATCTCCACCTTTGTAGACGATGATCATAGATCATGGGACGTGTTCATTCCGCGAGTTCAATTTGCGATCAATAGCTCGGTCAGTGAAGCCACAGGTTTTACACCTGCGTTCTTAGTTTACGGTAGGGAGCTGGTGCCTTGTGGAACGCACTATACGGATACCGAGTTCGGAAAGGAAGTGTTATTCCTACCACGTGACATCTATGCTGAGAACTTAGGCTGTTTGTCGGCGATTTTCGATGACGTACAAAGGAAATTGTGGATTGCTCATGAAAAGAACACGTCTCACTATAACCTTAGACGTAAACCAGCTGAGTTCAATATTGGTGATATAGTTATGAAGCGCGCTTACTTTTTAAGTGACAAGGGCAAACAATTCACGAAAAAGCTGGCACCTAAATTTATTAAAGCTAAGGTTGTAGACAAGAAGTCTTCTTTAGTTTACGTGCTACAGGACTTATCTGGGAAAGATTTAGGTACCTGGCACATTAAGGACCTCAAATTGGTTGGTCTCAATAAGTAGTTTTATTTTATTTTATTTTCCAGTTGGTCACACCTTACAGAAAATTTGATATTGTGTATAATGCCGATTGCGCGTCACAACAGATTCAACAAACAGTACTTGTAGGGTATCTAGTTCTTGTAACGAGTACCTAGTTTTATTTTCTGTAATTTAGCGTCAGTAATTTTTTTTGTTAGATCGTCTTAGCAAATAGTTGCTGATGTATTTATGTAAGCGTGAGGTATGAATGACGAATTATGACAGTGGATCATCAGGTACTGAACTACGCGGATTTTAATTCAGTCAAGTGAATTAAAATCCTTACACGACGCGCCGGGGTATTGTAACGTAAAAGCGTTACGTAACCTAGGTTACACTAAATACATATCATTATTTTTACACAAAAACTAAAATCTTACTTATTAACACTTACCTAACACTTACAACTACCTAAATACTATAACAACTTGCTACTATAGATTAATATTAATTAAGAATCGTGGTTGTTGCATTATTTCCGCGACGACTGTACTGGAATGCTATCGCCTTTGTTCGCGGTCTGCCGACGGCGGCACCCTCCTGCCGCGCGCCCCGCAACCGCGCTCGTCTTAGCGCGGCCGCCCCGCGGCAGACATAATTTGCTTTCGACGCCGGCGCACGTTCGTTTGCCTAAGCGCAGCGACTTCGCACGTAGCCGGCGAGAATATAATTACAGTTTTCGGGCTCCTGCTCGCCCGTGTGTTTCTTTTAGTACACATAAGTTATGTGCCAGTGATTTAACCCATTGGGTAAGTGTTAAACGTTTATTACGCTTTTTAAAGGCAGGTATTTTCAAATGGTGTGTCTAACGGTTTTTTTATGTTAAGATGTTCTTTGTTATTCTGTTGCTTGCCGCTTAGATCCACGCCTAAATTATATGCATCACAGCCATTTTGCAGTGCATGCTATAGCATTATTTTGTGATTTCAAAACAAGCTTTTAGTACCATTTCACCATGTAAACTCCGCTCTGACTGTGACACCCGCACATCACCAAGCCATCATCTTCACCATCACGCAGTACTGCTTCCTGTGCTTCTGCTTAATGCTGCCGTGCCGTCATAGTCATCGGAGACGTTACTGCAAATTTCCTCACACGTCAAACGTAAATTCCAGGGTAACGGATTAAGGCCAAGTCCGCCGACCGCACGCTGACGCTGACCCTAGCTGACGTCCCTCAGCTCATCCTCCTGCAGCGGCCACCCCAAGAACCAGGGGAGTACTAGCGTGGTGGCGGCAATACCCCTTCAGTACCGGGAGCTAAAATCAGACGGCTTAATACCCAGACCCTTGCGACCTTACTCGTGTGCTCGCGGCGTTAAGTGGCAGTAGGAATAAATGCTAATTTATTAAATAGTGGTTTTAATTTTACTCATCTGCCCTTACACGTAGCACCTGTTACCACAATTTTTTACTACTAAAGTTCTTGATGGTAACTACTGGGGGGAAACAACCCAGCTGTTACCACTGGTAACAAATTAGTGGTAACGCTAGGTGGGAATAACCCGTCTGTGTCAAGTTTCGCGGCATACGTTAGATAGTAGGTATTACCCGAGTTAACCTTTCGCCACAGTTGTTGTTTTCGTAAAAAAAAAATTTTTTTTTTACAGGAATCAGTCTGGTTGACGAGAACTGCCCGGAAGAGGAAGATACGACTAATTTAAAATTAGTTGACGGTGTTCAGGTTAGTTTCTATTCAAGTTTTAAAATAAAATTACCAGATTTTTGAAGTGAAAACTTCTTTAGCGGCGCTGAGCACTTTTTGGGATGGAGAAAAATTGCTAAATACGCGACAGATTTTTGTGACGTCAGATGTGAAGGAGGTCACAAACTTTTATATTTTGCTGCTAGCCGATTCGACTTCATTCAAAACTGAACGCTATTCGTAAGAGTATAAAGCCGTTAAACACTTTTTGCAATAGCATATTCTGCAAATAAATTTATAATTTTGTTCACGCGTCCTTCACCGTTTTGCTATTGAGCAAATTCGAATAGTTCGAATTTGGACGTTATTCCTAAAGAGATAAAGCTTTGAAAAATATTTGGCAATGGCAAAAACAAATTGGTATTTTGTTCGCCGCCGGCCCGTCGCACCCAACGCGCCCGCGGGCCGTCCGCCTAAATAATACGGTAGACATTATTATTAAGTACTACAAAAGAAAGAAGGCAAAAAATTATGCCTAGACATAAATCCCATTCAGATATCTCGAAGAATAACGGAGCTACAACCGTTTTAATGTTGCTTGTCGCTCGCAAATAGTGACGTCACAATCTGCGAGCGTTTTAGTAAATGACAATCGTTTCATATGAAGGTGCGTTTTGCGGAAAAGGGACAGAAAATAAGTACCCCCTTTTAAAACTTTAGGCACTTATGACTTTGTGATTATTTAACCTTTTGCGTTGCTTTTTAGGGTTCCGTACCCAAAGGGTAAAAACGGGACCCTATTACTAAGGTTCCGCTGTCCGTCCGTCTGTCACCGGGCTGTATCTCATTAACCGTGATAGTTACAGTTGTAATTTTCACAGATGATGTATTTCTGTTGCCGCTATAACAACAAATACTAAATACTGAGTTAAGTGTGCTTAATTTATTTGAAATAACAGTGACAGTAGGGTACATAATAGTGATTTTAAATAAAAATAAAAAATCGAGCAAGTGCGAGTCGGAACTCGGCAATTAGCATTTATGTAATTACCAAAATTGGTCCAACGGAACACTTATGCGATCACTCGGAGGCTGTCCGTCTGTCACAGCCAGTTTTCTCGAAGACCGTTTGACATAGGAAGCTGAAATTTGGTATCTGGATATATAAATTTATGGCCCAATTACATAAATAAAGTCAAAAAGGTAAACCCCAATAAAAGGGGCAGTTTGAGGGGTAATAAGGGGTTTTGCAATTATTTTTTTGGATTGTAAGGAACGTGTGGGGTATTATTCGAAAGCTCGTAAAATTTTGAGACGGTATACACATTTTGAGTTCTTTTTACGATACCTAGCTCTTACTAGTGTAGGAGCTATCGTAAAAAGTAGGCCCAAGACAGATAGAAATGGAAGAATCTGGAAGAGGCCTTTACCTCCTAAGGGTTCTGGTGTGATATCTCACAAAAAATAATATTAGCAGGTTTAAATCCTAGATTAAATTATTTTATATTTTTTCATACTTTGACCCAGAAATAAAAATACTTTTTTTTTTACTACTGTAAAATATGACCAAAGTAACTTTCTTTCTTTCTAATTTCAGGTGGCGTACAGCATACCTGTAGATAACAGCACTCCGGAGTCCAGCACAGGCGGTGCCGTGGCAGCTTCGGAGCTCTCTCTGGAAGATCTTATGCAGCAGATGAAGTCCATCTAAAGGGGTACTCCGAACATGGACAGTCAAGGTCACAAACACAGTATTAACAATAACTTTTGAACCCATCCCCTCCCGGGTATGGGTACGTTGTCTCCTTTGGCTCCCGCTGACACACATATGCGTCACTTAATTTAAACCCAATTATATCATTTATTAAAGTTCAAATTTTGACGACCGCTTTAGCCTAGTTGGTAGTGACCCTGCCTACGAAGCAAGAGGTCCTGGGTTCGGATCCCGGTAAGGGCATTTATTTGTGTGATGAAGACGAATATTTGTCCTGAGTCATGGATGTTTTCTATATTGTCAAGTATTTATTTATACATATAAGTATGTTTATCGTCGTCTAGTACCCATAGTACAAGCTTTGCTTAGTTTGGGACTAGGTCGATTTGTGTAAGATTGTCCACTAATATTAATTTATTATTAAAAAAAAAAACCATGGAAAAGTCCGTTGAAAAGTACGCTCCCATATGTGGGTCGGTGGGTGGGTATAAAACCGACTCCAAAGACGTCCGATTTACCGAATGATGTTTTCTGTTAGCTGATGCCATAATAGGGTCCTTTTTTTAGACCAAATTGTATAATGATTGGACCCGATTCTACAGTGGCCCCTAAACTTGCTAATTCTATTTAGGTGCCGCTAAAACACTTTGCTATTCTATGAGCAGCTGTCATAATCAAATGACAGCGCTAATTTGAATCTGACGTTTCTTATTTTAGGCGGTCTATACAACTTACTTAGCTGCTTAAATGCTATTGTAAATATGTCGTTTTTAATCTGCCGCCCAAATTATGTCTAAAAATTAGACAATTTAGTTTTAGCCTAGTTAAGCCATGTGCACGTAGAATCGGATCCATTGGCTCTCTAAAACTCGCAAGACTATTTTTTTTCCGATAATCCAAAGCAAATCGACAAAAAAGAAAACCATATAATTATCGTACCTGCTCACAAAACTTCACGAGTATCATATTTACGAAAGCATTTTTGACAAAGCTGAAACTTCGTTCGATTCGCTCGCTCTTTCAATAAGAACGTCACGTAACTTGGCAACGTTGAGAACCCTTTTGGAGGTCGGGTTAAAATATTATGTAGGTATGTGTAATACAAAATTAATTTAGTATAGGGTGCCGCATCGTTACTGACGATTTCCCAATATAATTTGAGACGTTGGTGCCGTTAAGAAGCCTAAGTCTTCTGGTAGATGTCGCTACACGCCTCCCTAAGGCGTTGTAAGAAGGAACTAATTGAAAGATTTAGTGGCCGAGACAGTGTTCCAATAGCTCAGTTGGTTAGTAGCGACGGGCCATTAATGCCTGTGGTCGCCGGTTCGAATCCAACTCGAATCATTAAATGTTTCAATTTTTTCCTTTATTTTTATGTGTAAGCGGCTAGAGATATTTGTATTGATAACGTTTGTTTAGTGACCGTGACTGTTCATTTCGTTTGTACGTATACAGCTGCTTAATGGCGCTATTAATGCATTTGAAACTTAATAACCGGGTTATTTACACAAAGTAACATGTTCAAACTCTATAAAGAGTAATTCTTAATTTTTGAATTCTCTGCCCTTTCCATATCAGAAGTGACTTAGTCAAACATTATGAAATGTGTTATTTGAAACAGATATGGCGTCACAAAACCGTTCTATAATAGAACGTATTGGAAATGAATTTCTACCAT
This sequence comes from Epinotia ramella, assembly GCA_947578815.1. Taxonomy (NCBI): domain Eukaryota; kingdom Metazoa; phylum Arthropoda; class Insecta; order Lepidoptera; family Tortricidae; genus Epinotia; species Epinotia ramella. The sequence goes on from OX388203.1 coordinate 2,510,342, forward strand.
GTCTTCAATATCAAACAAAATTAAGGGCCTTTTCAGACTGACGTGCCAAATGCAGAAAACGTGTTACTTTGTTTTTAAAATAATGTTGTTTTTTGGCAGCAGTCGTTAATTTATAGCATGTTGAAAAATAAAATAGGTATGAAGCATTCCAGAAGCTATGATACGTACTTGTCATATCATATGTCAATGTGTTTTATGTTGTGACTCGACATTTTATATAGAAGTCAATGAGACTAAACAAAATGGAAATATCAGAGGGAAAAGGAGCGAGATACCAATAACAATGCATCAGACAAGGACAAAGTTTATTTCGTCTTGTTGGCTATTTAGTCTTGTTGGCAATATATAATGAATCCGTAAGCAAATCCTATGATATATATATGTTGTGATTATTTAATTTAATATTTGAAGATTTTATAAGAATATTGTTATTAGTTGCTAAGCTACGAGGAATATCAATGTTTGTAAGCAAGTTTTATTACATTAAATGTCTTCGGCGAGATCCGATTTTATTATTTCAGTGAACGCTTTCAGTTTTTCCGTGAGTTTCTTGCTTGGCAGTGGAAGACAGTTGTTCTGAAAAATATCATAACATCATTTTAGTAATACTTTAGATGTAATATTAGGTCGGTCAAAAAGATATGTTTCTGATTGATGGTCTCTCTACTTCTAAATATGTATCTACTTGTAAATATGGGTCGTGAGGTTTTTTTCGTACCATTTTCCCTGTTGAAACTGGTCTTTCGAGCCACTTTGAAAGCCATACAATTATAGAAAAACAACGTCATGCTCCCCGGCAGAACCACCTCATATTTAATAAACATAAATAAGCCAGAAGATATCTACATTAAGTATATCTACTAAATTCTACGACAATTTGGAAAAACTCTACATGCCTAGTTTTATTATAAATCTAGTTGTAAAGTGGTCTGCTGCAGAGCATCCTCCCAGCAAAACCACCTGGATAGTTTTCTTATCACAGGTACAATTGACGCATATATGATACAAAATAATTCTACATCAATTCTACATGTATCTAGTATTTTGTATCTAGTATCTTATCTAGTCTAACATAATTTGCTTTTCTTATATCATAACATCTTTTGTGCAGGCGCTCGTAAATTGTTTACAATAAATGTTTAAACTGTCGTAACTTCGTGTATTCAAAATAAAATGAAATATCAAGTATACTAGATACATGTAGAATTGATGTAGAATTATTTGGTATCATATATGCGTCAATTGTACCTGTGATAAGAAAACTATCCAGGTGGTTTTGCTGGGAAGATGCTCTGCAGCAGACCACTTTACAATTAGATTTATAATAAAACTAGGCATGTAGAGTTTTTCCAAATTGTCGTAGAATTTAGTAGATATAATGTAGATATCTTCTGTCTTATTTATGTTTATTAAATATGAGGTGGTTCTGCCGGGGAGCATGACGTGAAAAACAGTAGCCCAGCCGATATTCTGTTAATTGCGTTGTAACTTTCCCTATCGAAACACATTGGTACACACACATATACTACGCGGTAGCTTTCCAGATGATTGGAGTTTCAGCATAGGTCAGGTGGGGTATAAGAGGAACATTGGGGGAAAACGATCAAGAGCTATTAAAATTAATGGATACCGTTTCTTACTCTGGAAAAATCCCTGTTCTCCATCTGAGCTTTTATTTAACTTGCAATGTATATAACTATTGTGTTCGGGATCTTGCAACTTAACTTTGAAGCAGATTACAGATATCTCCAACCGATTGAGCTGAAAATTTGGCTTAAAGTATTGTTTGGATGACAATTCAATATTATGGTACCATCGAGCTGATCTGATGATGGAGACAGAAAGTGGCCATGGGAATTCAGGACTTAACCGACGTAACCCCGTTGAGTTTGGGCTCGTTAGAATCGTCTCAACGAGAAGTTGATGACGGTATTCAGAAAAATAGTTGGCAATAAAAATTTTGAAGGAAACTTATTTAAAAATTAGACATGGGAATGCGGTATCTTACCTTCATACTATTGGCGACCTCGCTGGCTCGGTCCAGCACCGTGCCCTCGAGGCCGCTCGCGCGGGCCACCTGCAGCGCGAAGCTGCTGTCCGCGCAGCCTTCCGTCACTCGGAAGAGGAATACTGGGGCGTCTCCGTCCATTACGTGTTCGAAACGCTGTGAAACAACATTCAAATATCAATAAAATTAGTTGTTGAAAGCCTTGAAGAGTAATGAGAAGGAATGAACCAGCACTATCACAAGGCGCGCGAGCTCTCTCGATTTTTCTCGCACTACCCGAGTCTCACTTATTAAAAAACTTAGAAAGATAGGTATATAGATGATAGCCGTGTAGAAGAGTAGGTATTAGATATGAATGTGAAGGAAATGAGTGACAAGATGACTGGTGACAGAGAAGTATGGAAGAAAATATATTCTGCGCTGATCCAAGTACCTAAGTAATGTCGGATAATCATGTCATTCGTCCCTTTTGCACGGACGTACTTGCTAGAAAGGGACGAACGCAATTATGTATTGCTAAGCTACTTAATCTGGCCAAAACAAAGGTATTGTATAATACTTATCAGAAAGACACCGTAATATAAATATAATAGACTTATTACGGGTGAAAGCACGTTCAAAAGAAATTGGTCCTTCGAGCCGGACATTCTAAGTAAAATCTTACCAGAAACTTGACCAGCGGCGTGTCGACGATGTACTCCTTGATCTTCAGGAAGTGTGTCGACAGGAACACGTGTGGGCACGCGTCTCCTTGAAACAGGAAGGTGTTGAGACAGGCCGCTAGGAGGGAGAGGCCGTCAACCTCGGAGGTGCCTTTGCCGAACTCGTCGATTATGATGAGGGAGTCGGAGGTGGATTCTTGGAGGGCTAGCTCCATCTAGAGACATTGAAAGTGGTAAAAAAACCGGTTTTTTCCGAGGGACTACTGTATGGGGTTCTACCCTTTTCTGTCAAGGGTCGGCAATGCTTATGTAAAATCCCTGGAGTTACAAGCGTCCATAGGCTTCAGTGACCGCTTAATACCTAGATACGTATAGCATTGAGAAAAGGCACGGTACAGATAGAGTGAAAAACCCGCAGGACTGCAATGCTCGCCCGTCAGGACGCGCCTAAACGTGTGTTGCGGAAACCCTTGAAGTTCTACGTCCAGTGTGAGATATTTTATTCTTAATCACTGGATTGATATTATATTAGCGATTCCACCACAAGGTGGGCTGATGACCTGGTAAAGCTCGTGGGAGTCAGCTGGATGGGGGCTGCACAGGACTGGTCATTGTGCCACTCTTTAAAAGAGGCTATGTGCAGCAGTAGAGGTCTTTCGGTTGCTATGATAATGATGCTGAATTAATTGGAGGATAAACAGGATTGATTTTTATGAACCGCTTTGGTGTCCCAAAATCAGGATTACCTGCTTGAGGTCGATGAGGAACGCAGACATGTGAGTAGCGATGCACTCCGCGGTCTGTAGCCGGGAGCGCACGTGCCGTATGACGCCGATGGTGGCCGCGCGCGCCGGTACGAAGCTACCAATGTGGGCCAGGTACACGATCAACCCTAGAAGATACGGTCCATAGGGGTAAGCACAACTGACGCCGCGTCGGGACGGGAGACGATAAATATCTAGCCTCTTTCTAGTTAGCACAGAGCGGGTGAACAAGGAGTCGCTGTAGCATGCAACGCGACCATACAGCAAGTTGCGCTTTTATTACAACCAGGAAGGAAGGGAGGGGAGGACCATATCTAGTACTGTGTAGGTACTGGATCGGCCACGACTTCCAGTGGCAGCGGCAGTGGTGCGCTAAACGTGGGAGCGAGAGGCCGCGCTCCGATCTCTCGCTCTCGTGTATGGCGCACCACTGCCGCTGCCGCCGCCGCTCCAAGCTAATTACAAGTTACGAATCCAGGATTTTGCTTTTATGGTATTTAATAACTACCTACATGCCTAATGGCGCGTCATCATTCGACCATGATGATGATCGAAGAGGCAGAAGGCCATAGTGATAATAGAGAAGAAGACGCTATTAAGCTGAAGACGAATAAATAATTGATAGTAGAGTGAAGATGAAACCTAAGAAGTATACCGAAATCTGATGATGTCTTGCCATTCATGTATACCGACTTGCCACTCGCATTGGGCCCGGTGAGAACGGTCCCCGGTCTGCGCGTCGTTGGGCACGAAGTTGTCGCACGTCAGTATATGGAGCGGGGTGCCGGCCGTGTTTGATGTCGATGACCATGGCTTCGACGCTGGTCTGGGCCTCATTAAGGTCGAGGTCCAAAACATCGGATGAAGAAGATAAAGACGGAAGATAAAGAAGCTACGATGATGACGAGGACGAAGATGCAAATGTTATTAATGAAGATACAGAAAGAAGGTCAAGATCATTGACACTAGGAAGAAGTTCGTCAGACGACAATGATATGACTATGATGAAAGAGGAAGAAAAATGATGCAATTCCTTGATGTCCATGATCTGTTGCCGGAGGAAGTTTTAACTCTTTGGACACATCGCTAATAGAAAGAAGGATAGAAAGAAGATGAAAATAATGAAAATGTACACTGACTTGCCACTTGCATTGGGCCCGGGGAGAACCGTGTGACAGTATGTGGAGCGGGTGCCGGCCGTCTTTGATGTCGATGACCTTGGCTTCGACTCTGATCTGCATCTTATTATGACGCAACAGGAAGAGGGCTACGACGATAACGAAGACAAGGACGCTAATGATATTGATGAGGATGGGATGGAGATCGATATACGAAGAGAAGATCAAGATGATAGAATTTAGGAAGATCGTCAGGTTGACGATGATGATCACTATACTTAATGAAAAAAGAAGGAGAATTATGAAATGATTTGACATCGCTAATAGAGACCCGGAAGAAGCTGCAAAATGATGAAGAAAGCGTCTCACCGATCATCTTCATGTACACTGACTTGCCACTCGCGTTGGGCCCGGTGAGCACCCTCGCGCACGCGCCGGCGCCGGCGTGCGCGTCGTTGGGCACGAAGTTGTCGCACGTCAGTGTGTGCAGCGGGTGCCGGCCGTCTTTGATGTCGATGACCTTGTCCGTGGTCATCGTGGGACGGACGAAGTTGTACTCTTTGGAGACTTTGGAGATCGTTATGAGGCTGGATCGGAGTTTTGAGGTTAGTTTTGTGTGCAATTAAGGCAGGTTACAGATAGTTGTTTAAGGCTAGAGACACATATACTACACTCACACAAAATCCATCATTTACATGGAACATGTTCTCTAAAAACCATGATGATGCATTAAATACTGGCAGATGACAGGATAATTTTTGTAGGTTATGTGCGACCGACCGACCAAAAATTGAAAACTAAGTGTGCACACTGAATATCGACTGATATGGCGGCTGGCTGTAAGGCAGTGACTGAAAAAACTATCGTTTTTCACACTGGTCGACGTTATGTTCTTGCAATATTGTGTCTTGTTTGTTCCTTTACCTGATGGATTTCGGGATCCCATGCAGGTGGTAGAGAAAAGCGACACTGTGTCGCGTGAATACATTTTATAGAAGAATTTACCAGTCAAGCTCTGCGCAAGCGTCCACACAAGCGGCCAGCGCATGCAGATTATCGAGGATCACAGCGGTCAGACGCATCATGATGCGTGTCTCGTGCGCCACGATCTCGGGGTACGTGTCGCCGATCATCACGTCCAGCTCTGGGGAACACAATAGTCTTGTGACCTGGTGAAGGTTGCGAGTCCGCTGGACCGGCCATTGTGGCGCTCTTTGGAGGGGGCCTCCAGCAGTGGACATCTTTCGGCATCATCATATGATGATGATCATGAATCGTGTACATTTAAAAGGTTCATAGCGAGATTATGCTGCCATCAAATAGGCATTCTTCTAGCGTTGGACAACAGCGGCGGTAGTACTGGCAGAGCCGAGGATGCACAATCTGGATGAGTAGCAGTGGGCGGGAAACCGGCTTTTGTACTGTGGTATGGAAGGTAAAAGGGAAACCACCGTACATAACATTATATGACCCCTAAATAAAGGAGTATGATGTCGGCTAATGAGGAACTGGCGTCTATTCCACCGACAAGAGCTGAGCTCTCAAATTATGATGGTGATGATCATGCAGGACGTCGCACTTGAAGCGCACCGATGTCGGCTCTAAAGTTAAAGCAGAATAGTGAAGAAAATATGAAATGTGCAAAATATAGCCTAGGTAAGGTACAATACAAACCTTCACAGCCCTTGCTTTTGTAGTGGATGTAGTCATTGTTTTGAAACTGAAATGAAAAAAGAAATACCTAGATTCAGGTGGAACTACCTACTACTAGTCGATCCTTCTGGGGTCACAGAACGAGTACCTACCTAAACCGGGCAGCAAAGTATAAGTAGCATGAACTATAGCAGACTAGCTTCCGCCCGATTTGGCTGGTAACAATATAAATAATATTAGGTGACAATTTTACAGAAATCGAACCGGGGTTCGAACCCAGGACCTTCACCTTCGTAGGCAGTGTCACTACCCACTAGTCTAACCGGTCTTCGGTAACAAACATCTAAACATCCAAGCTTTCTCATTTAAAATATAAGTAGGAAGAAGGATAAAACTTAGGTAGATTTGTTGCTCTCACAAGCGGCCCCTTTATTTTTGGGCTGATGACTCCGATGCAGAGTTGCGCTCTCTCGGTCTTTAAAAAGCTCCGATCTCAGTCAATAGGGTTCAAGAACTAGTTCGGTCTTTTAGTTCCTGTAGTTTAGAAGCTAGATCTAGGAATGAGGAATCATTCTCGCTCTATGGATGAAGCGGAACTAAAGGACTCGAATGAACGATTTGAACGTCGCATCGGGCCCTCTTCGGTGAGTTCGGTTCGGTACAATAGTCGCGATCCAAAAAGTAGTTAACAATAAGACACGTATAAAGTTGTCACCTTTATACTTTTAGCTCTACCTCCTGATCGAGTCAAGTCTCTGGTGTCACTTACCATAAACTTCATATCAGGCAGCTTTTTCTCTTCCATACTCAGTCCTTCGGCCCAGATCTTCACTCCGAGCAGATACCCTAGATGCGGCATGTACAACATGGTGCATTCTTCCACGAAGGGCGGCAGGCGTTCTAGTTCCACCTTGGCTGTCTCGGACATTAGGCCGTGGAGGCTGGCCATGGTTTGTTTTTCTGCAAGTATTTTTGAACTATGACGGTGGCATGCATACGGCTGATCGTGACCCTTTATTGATTAGAGGACGCAATAGACTGCTAGAGACTAATGCATGTCTCTCCCTCTCAACAAAGCGCATCTTTGGAAGCCCTGGTGACCTTATGCTCTGGTATGAACGCAACACCACATACCAACAGACCAAGTAGTGGTGTGGTTATGGGTGCGGTCTTCTGTAAGGTGGGCTGCTCCAAATATGAGCAAAATTACATTCCGCTATACCCTACCTCTCTAACAAGTCTACCTTAGGTAAACTACTAAGATTGCATGTTGAAGGCCTTGTTTAAATGTCCTGCATATAATATGGCAGAAATGATTTCAGACTTACTCATATCGAGTTCTTGATCAACCCCAGCTTTCACTGTAAACTTGCGTTCGGTCTTCGATAAATCGAAATCTATTATTCTGTTCATGTATAACGCCATCTAATAAAAAGAAAGTATAACGTTGACAGATATCAGAAATATAAATTCTAACTTCATGTATTTATACTACAGTAAAACCAGAATCAACGCCATCTCGCTGAGTGTCCCTCTTTATAATATTACTATAAATTGCGTTAAGGCTCAGCCGTACCACAGGACACGGTTATTGTGTTGAAATGCGATGGAAGTGTGTCTTTCTCCCTCTGCATAGTTGCGTCCCTGTATGATGGGCCATGGAGGCCCATTGTGTAGAGGAGCCTTTAAAATAGGTCCGACTAATCCTTTAGCCCATCGGCACGTTGATTCTGGACCGACTATAGTTACAATTTGTCATACTTCGTAGAGTTTGTTGTTGTCGAAGGCAGCCAGTTGTTCTAGAAACTCGCTGGATTTGCCTGCGTTCTCAGACATTTCACAAATCAGGACAGCGTTGTACAGAGTCTGAAAATGTAAGAAAGGCTTTATCAATTCTGACCTTAAAATGAGTTCAGGATGTAATTTTAGACAGATTTACTAACGTTGTAGAGAGACTTCCACTGGTAAGGTTTTGCTGATAACTCCTTTATTTTCGCCAAGATTCCCTGAAAAATATGAATATATTACTCATATGGTGGTCACGTGCGTCGTGTAATCGTTAATGAGATAGAGACTTATAAGTTATAATAATACTTTTTATCTTACTGATTGTCGACAAAAACTACTATGCCTTCTAAGATAAACACTGAAAAGATTAAGAGTAGCTCACTTAAACCGTGTAGGCTCGTATAAAAACAGGTAGGTTTTATCGTCACGCTTTACGGCGTATATGTACTGACAGATCACGTAAAACGTGACGATACAATCTATTTTGCTAGGGCCTCTGGAGCCCACCGCATTATTAGTTGACAGAGATACAACACTCAGTCATCACCCAATTCGAGAAAAAAAGTAGTACGTAGGTCACTCACGTTGACATTCTTGATGAACCTCAGAGAAGCGCACATGTTCCTGACGAAGGTATCGCTTTGCGGCTTCATGAAGAACTCCACGGCGTCCTGTCGACGCTTTATCGTCGCCAGGTCAGTGGTCGGGTGCTGCATTAGCATTCTTTAAGAAAGCATGAGTATTTGGATTTCATTGAACATACCATAGTTGCTAAGACCAAAATGTTACCAGATTGTTTGGCACTTACAGGCAAAATATGTGTCGGTCGTCCACCAGCTCGATGGATTAACGACATAAAGAGACCGCGGGTCATTCCTAGACGATACTAGCACGAGATCGGGATGAGTGGTGTACCTACTCGAAGAGAGGCGATAGGCCTAGCTCAGCAGTGGGCGATGATAAGCTGAGAATGATGATGATGAGTTTCTAGGACCCTTCCCTCCCTATTATTGAGAAGAGATAGCATTTAGCATTTGTATACATGATAAGCTGAGAATGATGATGATGAGTTTCTAGGACCCTTCCCTCCCTATTATTGAGAAGAGATAGCATTTAGCATTTGTATACATGTACGCTGATAAACATATTTGGCTTGAATATAATGGAACTAAATATAGGTTTACCGTTACCTCATCATCTTTTGCCCAACTTTACTGGAACACTTGCTGAATATGTGGAACAGACTCAGACCTTCTTTATTGCTTCCCTGGACACCCTTCTTGAAGTTGCTGGGATGCGATATGGTGCTGAATATCTGAAGACCACGGTATGTGTCTTCATCTATTGTCACTATGTCTTTCCTATAAAGGAAGTATTTACAGCATAACAGAATACTATAGATATATGCTACAGTCAGTATCTGGTTTAGCCTCTGAAAAATCCTGAAGCACATTGTGTACTTTCTGCTTACATTTTCTAACTACATAATATAATGTATTACTATGTGTTACACAAACCTTGCGAATCACATGGACCCGGAAATTCAGTCTGGTTTTGTAATGCTTTATTTCTACCTTGGGACAATTTCACGAAGCTACAAATTAAAATTGTATGAGCCTACACTGTTCAAAAAGTTAGGTGTTATTCGTCAAACGCCTCAGTGTTGCCAGTTTGGCCTTGTAAAATAGTAACTTGTAGTTTCGTGAAATGAGCCACTGGAATTACCCTGAAGGAGGGTAATACTTACAAAGAAATCCTCCTCAAGCTCAAAAACTGGGGCTTGCTTTGTAGATCCAAGTTCAAATTAGACCAGTTGAGGTCTAAGTATTTGAGCAGGGCGCCTAGTGCGTGGACTGTCTGAGTCTGGTTGAAGTCTATCACAGTCCTAAGGAATAGTGTCCTTTCCACGTCTGTGCAATCTTTTGGTTCAGTGGGAAGGGATAGAGAGTAGATGCGACGTTTGCAAGCTTCGAAACCTGGAAAGCAGTTAGGTACTCATGCTTGAATTCTGTCGATATGGAAGTTGCAACATATATATAATCCATAATTTCTCTGCTCTGCCTTACGGTTTATGGCATTACATTAGTCAACGCTTTATGGCATTAAGTCCGCCTTTTGTACTATTCAGATATTCATTTGTGCACTGGAGATTAAATAAATATATTATAGGAATACTATTTTTCGGTTCGATATTTTGGACTCTGCTTCGCCCGTCTTTCCTTGCGCAGAACGAATAACGTGCCGGTTTGTGGTTTTTGGTGTTGGGAAATAATTAGTGTAATGGTGGTACTTTACTTGGCGTTGCGTGTTCGTGTTGCGTGGTTAGGAAGGAAAAAGATGCAACACGAATATTTGGGCAAATACCGCGAAGTGAGGGGTGTTAGGTATAGGGGTGTGTAATGTTTCATATAAAAATAAATGTAATATTTTCATTTTGCATTAACTACAACGAATAGCATAATTTCGGCTTGTATAGGTGCCCACCAAATTGCATAAAAACAAAAAAATAAAAACTATTTGCATCATTTCATCGATTATAATTATATTTTTTCGTAAATTCCAGTTGTATTAATGAACAAAAGATATATAATGGGTACTGAAATGATGCATTTTGTTTTTATGGCCACTGAACGGCACCCGTGTTATAGATATGGATAGATAAAACGTTTATTTGTTACTACCGTCAGTCTTATAAGTTTGACGTGTCTGTGTCTGTCGCTGGCATCATAGCTGCTTTAAAATCGGTTCAGCCATTTTTGAGATATTGAACCTTGAAATTAAAATGTCGGGGATTTTTCAACTTTTCCAAGTTGCTAATTATTAAACTCACTGTACTCCTTAGAAGCTAGGAACACCAGCTTGCACCGACCCCCGTTCTCTCCGTCATCGAAGACTGTCCTCTTCACAGCGCTGACGAAGGCGCTCTGTGTCCTCCCATCTAGGAGGACTTGGACGGGCTCGACTTGTCGGAACAGGTTTCGGAACATGAGGAATTCTGGTGCTCGGTCGGGTAGCTCTTCCAGGATGTGCAGCTACAGGAGTAGGTTTAAAGGATCCTACCTTTATCTTACTCTTTACCTAGTTTATAGACCGTAAGCCCACTCCCAATACACCTACGTCTCATGACAACACGATAAATGCATGGCAGCAGGTCGAGAAAGATGTGCTACTGCTAAGCAAGAAAATAAATAAATTTAAGATTAAAATTGGCCGAAAGTTTGTTACTTGGCAGGTTACGCGTCAAAGTTGCCAACTTTGGCACCGTCTGCCAAGTACTTCCGGACATTTCAGGACTGACAGACTAAGGCACTTGTCCCACCGCCGGGGAGTAGCGAGTACTCTCATAGTAATTCTTACTCGCGCGAGTAAAAGCGAGTAAGAATTACTATGAGAGTACTCGCTACTCGCCGGCGGTGGGACAAGTGCCTTAGGTTTACTCTCTCTACGATTAAAGGGCTAAATGATGCCACATGTCGTACTGTTGTCACGTGACGTAAATATACCTACCCATACAAATTATGACCGGAAGTGAAATATTTTCAAACGTTCAGCCATTTTTTTTTCTTCCTCGGCGCAACTTTCTCGACCTGCTGCCATGCATTTTATCTTGTTGTCAAGAGACGTAGTCAGGCCTTTAAATAGCGCTATTTTCGTATAGCGCTATCATTTATAACGTTATTATTCCTAAAACCGCTATACTCAAAAACGATATTTGACGCGCTGTATAGCGATATCCATTATAACGTTATAAATCTAAACCATTAATATAGAACCGATACTTTTTTAACCGATATAATAATGTTATAACGTTATAGGCTACCCCTTTCTCGCATTCAGTATAGCCTACTCGTGCAATGTAAGCGATGTGATTACGTAACGTAGGTTGTTTGTTAGAGTGCACGACGTCATAGTAAAATACAGAATTTTTCGATTTGCTCGGCTTGTCGGCGCAGGTTGTAGCCTGATACGAATATCCTGACTAATAATTTTCACATCAGATTGTCTTTAGCTACTCTGTGCCTCATTAATCGGAAATGCATCATACCATAAAAAACATGCCATGTAAAAAAGAGGTCAAGTCTCGAAACTCTTCCACCGTAAAAAGTTGTGAGATATTTCGTAGAGCCAAGTCTCAGGCATTCTTTTATCTTTATTTGCTTGCTAAATAAAATTTTGTGACTTGGCAATCACACAATACTACATAGCTTTAGGTATGCAGAAATCCATTCATGCAGGAAAGTTGTGTGATTGCCAAGTTACAGAATTTTATTTAGCAAGCAAATAAAGATTAAAGAATGCCTAAGACTTGGCTCTACGAAATATCTCACAACTTTTTACGGTGGAAGAGTTTCGAGACTTGGCCTCTTTTTTACATGGAATGTTTTTGCTTGCTAAATAAAATTCTGCAACGTGGCAATCACACAACTTAACTGTATTTATAGATTTTTGCATACTTACCTAAAATTATGTAGTATTGTGTGATTGCCATGTCACAAAATTTTATTTAGCAAGCAAATAAAGATTAATAAGAATGCCTGAAACTTGGCTCTACGAAATATCTCACAACTTTTTACGGTGGAAGAGTTTCGAGACTTGGCCTCTTTTTTACATGGAGTGTTTTTTATGGAATCTCACTTCTTTTTGTAGGGTAATGTGTTATCCATACATACAATTTGTATGTATGATACAAACTATGAATGCAGGCCCATTCTTGCTTTTGAATTTTCCCATTCACTGCAAATGTAACTTTGTAATCCTATATATTTGTATAGGATTACAAAGTAATGTATACAGTTGGTGTATCTAGAAAACTGGGTTGAAATAGCAATTTTTTATAGTTTTCCCTTTATGTGGCCATTAAACCCTAACTGTACCAAATTTCAACTCTCTGAGTTTATGGGAACTACGAGGGACGGCTGAAAAGAAATCTACCTAAGTATGAAACAAAAGACTGTCATGTATGTATTTTTTTTATTTTTCAATATAGTCCCCTGCTAGTGAAATACACTTATTACATTTGTCAAATATTGACATTAACCCATGAAAAAAAAAATCTTTCGGTTTCTCGTCAAAAAAGTCACTAACTGCAGCCTTCATTTCGTCATCGGTCAGAAATCGTCTTCCTCGGAGATCTTTTTTGAGGTGTCTAAATAAAAAATAGTCGCATGGGGCTAGGTCTGGACTGTAAGGTGGATGGTTAACGGCATCGAACCCTAATTCCTTCATGGTAAGCATTGTTGTGCGGGCGGTATGCACAGGTGCATTATCGTGTAAAATCAGGATCCCTTTGCTAAGTTTACCCCTCCTCTTTTCTTTTATCGCGTCTCGTAACTGATGCAGTAAGCTGGAATAATATTCAGCATTCATTGTCCTTTTTTTTGGTAAATAATCTATTAGTAAAATTCCTTCTGTATCCCAAAATACGGTAGCCATAAGTTTGCCTGCCGACGGCCTGACCTTAAACTTCCGAGGAGGCTTCTCATCCTTGAATTTCCACTGCAAAGACTCTTGTTTGCTTTCGGGGTCCCACTGTCGAATCCAGGTCTCATCACACGTCACCATTTTAGAAACAATTTCTTCCTCATTACCTCGACTCATTTCCAAAAACTCCTCACAACATTTGACACGTCGGTCCTTGTCAAACGCCGTTAACATTCTGGGGACCCAACGTGCACTCACCTTGGACATATTCAGATGCACATGAAATGCTCATTGACTCTTTCTTTACTGATGCCCACATCTCTAGCAATCTCCCACTGCTTCACTCGTCGGTCTTCTAAAATTATTTTTTTAACTTTGGCTACATTTTCGTTTGTAACGGCAGAAACCGGCCTTCCACTACGAGCGTCATCTTCCAAGCTCTCACGACCGAGTTTAAATTGTTTAGACCAAAACTTTATAGTAAATTCGGAAGGGCACGAACTACCGAACACACACATCATACGTTCTCGGATCTGTGAGGGAGTATTTCCTTCTTTTGTTAGAAATTTAATCACTGCACGATGTTCAATTTTAGCGATATTCATTTTTTCAACCGATATGTCGCAAACATTCGAGAATTGTAGAAAAATGGAACGGAAAAAACAAATGAACGTCAAATAATTCAAAAAAAGAATAACCAAAGAACAAGAATGCATTTCAGCCAGTATCATTTTCGCATATTTTTTTAACCAAGGAGATTACTTTTCAGCCGCCCCTCGTACTAGTTCTATTTTGATGATCATGAGTGAGTGAGTGTCATAAATGCGAAACTTTGCTTTCGCTTAACTTCGGAACTAAATGACCTACAGACTTGAAATTTTGGTTTTTTTTTTTTTTTTTGTGATTATAGCTTACTGGATGACGAAAATTTCTGCATTCTGGTCTTATCCAGAGGTTCTCAAATAGGGGCCTGAAAATGTGGCGAAATGGTTCCAGTAAAGGATGGTACGGCAGTGTTTGCTTCGCGCTCGACTTGGCGGGGGCACTGCCGTGCCCCCAGATATTAATGGCATTGTTATAACATGGTAAATTATTTATAATTTAAATGCCTGCATCAAATGTTTCTGACTAATTCATCAACGCACAGCTGAAACTACTGGGACTAAAAAGAAGGGACAAGATGGAATTTTTGGAAATCCCATCCCTAAGGGGGTTAAATAGGGGTGCAAAGTTTGTATGAGGGAAACTTTTTTTTTTTACTATTGACTTGAAACTTTGTAGGAAGATGACTTATTAAGATGCATAAAAAGTTCTTGCAGCGTTTTAGAAAATTCCACTCCTAAGGGGGTTAAGTAGGGGACAGGGGTGCAATGTTTGTATGGGCGAAACATTATTTTTTGAACTAGAGACTTGAAACTTTGTAGAAAGATTACTTATTAGAATAGAAAAAAGTACTTTCTGTGTTTTAGAAAATTTCATCCCTAAGGCGGTTAAATAGAGGTGCAAAGTTTGTATGGAGGGAACTTTATTTTTTGAGCTAGAAACTTAAAACTGTAGAAAGATTACTAAATACAATACAAAAAAGGACTGTCAGCGTTTTAGAAAATTCCACCCCTAAGGGGGTTAAATAGGGATGAAAGGTTTGTATGAGAAACACTTTTTTTGAGCTTGAGTTTTGAAACGTTGTAGAAAGATTACTTATTAGAATAGAAAAACAGTTAGTACTTTTAACGTGTTAGAAAATTCCATCCCTAAGGGGGTTAAAAAGGTACTTATGCAAGATTAGGATGAGAAACATTTTTTTTTAGCTAGAGATGGGCAACTTTGTGGGACGATTACTTATTAGAAAAAAAAAATCCTTTCATCGTCTTGGAAAAATACCACCCCTAAGGGGGTTAAAAGTGTTAAAACTGTATTCAAGGTTTATATGGAGAGCAAGAAAATATAGTAAGATATTTCTAATGTCAGTCGTAGTCTGTATGTTAAAAGACAACAAAACTGATTTCAGAGTTTTTTTTTTATTCATCCCCTATAGGCGTTAATGGGGCTTCAAAGTTTATATTATTATGGAGGGAAAAGTAATTTTTTAAGTAAGATTTTTTAATTTTGGTCTTAAAATAGAGAGAGCAGATTAGTATATTTTTTTATTCATCACCTAAGAGTGTTTAATTTAAAGGGGATTCGAAGGCCGTATAGGGTCAAGACAATTTTAAAGTAAAACATTAGTGTAACTACGATTTTAGACGGTTTGTTTAAAACTAAAAAATACATTTCAATGTTTTTGAAATTCATCCCCCAAGAGGGTTTCTAGGGGGTTCAAAGTTTATACGAAGAGCAAGATATTTTTAAAATAATAGATTTATTACTAAGGTTATTGACCGTTTGTTTAATGATTAGAAAACGATTTCAGCGTTTTTTTATTCATCTCCTAAGAGAGTTAAAAGGTTTGAAGGTTGTATAGAGAGCAAGACCTTTTTTAAAGTAAGACTTACAGATTTGAACAGTTACCAGAAATGTAGGATAGGTTAGGTTAGAACTGCGATGCTCCCAGCATCGAATAGATTTAATCAACATTGGGTACTTATTATTATAACAGTAATGTAGCTTAGTAGACATATAAAAATATATTTTTCTTTAATACTGTATGGAAACGTCTGTTGATGATTCTTAAGATATTTATGTTTGTAAAAACGAAGTTTTCAATTTAGATTTATCAATTTAGACTAACGAACTCATCGCACTGTTACCTTTTACGTAGGTCTAATCCCTGAACGGATTTAGATGAAATTTCCCGTACAGATAATTTGAGACCCTTGGAAGGATATAGGATAGTTTTTGTATATCTTTAAGATGGTAGAAGTGTGTTTGGGACAGCGATAAATAGCTTGCACCGAACATAATTTAATAGCAATATTTTTTCTAAGACCATAACAAGTTCCACGCGAACGAAGTCGCTGGCAACAGCTAGTTATTTACATAAATATTTAGTGACTAAGGATTAATTAGAAAAGGAGGATGAATCGTAAGAAAAGGAGGATCGATACATATTTATGTGTACCAATCGTCCTTGGTCTCCCCTATCTATCGCGAGCCTATCTAGACAGATTATGGCGAAGAACCGAAATCGAAAATTCACACATTCTTTGGTTTCATAATCAGATTTTATTTAACTTGTCGTTTTCGGAATGGCTCTAAAATCAAAAATAAAATAAAATGTCGGAAACTAAAAGTATATTTTAATTTTATTACGATTAATGAACAAAAGCACATACCAACATACCTATGCATAATTTTTTGCTCACGGCAACACCGTCGGTCGTAGGGCTTGTTTGGAATAGGTCCTAATACTGGGAGTCTGCGATTTAGTGCCGAGACAAACAATTAACATAGAAAAATATTGACCCTCTTACATATTGTAATAGTGTATACCTAGGGGCTATTAAGATTGGCACTCTTTCTTTTTATTTATGAGCAAGTCTGTGGACAGCGTTGCGTTTCCTGCGTCCCATTTTTATTCCGCCATTTATCGTCGCAACCAACCAAATATTCACAATTCACAACCAATTTGCAAATGATCGAGGTAAACAAGCATTAATAAGATTTAGAAGCTAGAACAACGTAACGGCAACGTCGCACGTCGCGCTACGGCCCACGTGGTGGCATGTTGGCATTGGCACAGAGCGGCAACGGCGCAGCCGTAGCGCGCGGCTCGCATTTTAAAACGATATTATAACGTTATTATATATCGTTCTGTTATTCATTCTGTTACGGTATTTATATCGTTATGGAGAATATTGGTTTTGTTATAACGTAATTTTCGAACACTAACGGAATATACCGTTATAATTCCGGTTCATTTTATAACGTTTTAAAGGCCTGGACGTAGTGTGTATTGGGAGATACTCAAAGACCTCGAGGAGAATTTGTGTTGGATCTGTCCGAGCCTAGGGCCTAGCGTATCGAGCCAGAGTTTCAGTGACTTAAGTACAGGAGCACCTACCAATCACATTCCCTCGTTCTTATTTACATTGTACCTAATCAATTTCCACTGCCCACAATACAGAGTGTACCAAAAATGGGGTGTGAACCGATCATCATCGCGCCAAAAAAAACCTGTAGATTTTTCTTATCAGTACCTACGTCTAGCACAACCTGCTGCTCAGTCGCTTCGCGCGCGTCTGAGCGTCTCATGTCTAACTCGCACCGTGCACATTAGAAAGAGGAGGGTAGATTTTTCCCGACTCGCGTCGCGCTGCGCCGTCAGTTGTGCTAGCCGTGCAGAACACGATACCTGTTATGCCCTAGATCGGTTCACACACCATTTTTGGTACACCCTGTATATGGAAAATGTACCTACAGTCAAGACGTCAAGAGCAATTAAACAGGGTAGGTACTATTGGTTTTAATCCTGCCTTCTTAATTATACATTCAAACTAAATTGTATCGGAAATGTGTTAGACATTTCAAAGACTTGAAATTTCTAGGAGGTGGTTGGGAATGGGCGGGGTTACTGAGGATGGTTTACTTAACTTGTAACTCAATTACGAAGCTTTGCGTGAGTACGCACGGCACCGATCAACCCACTGACCTCAAAATTAGTGAACATACTAAGTAGGTTCATGACGAGATTTAAAGCTTTGCTTAAGGCCGTAGGCTGGACGCTAGCGGGCAGCAGGACGACAAGCGGCAGTTCATACATTCGAGCGACCTTAAGGAGGTGCATTGGAAATTATCGCGTGCTTTGAAACGCCATTAAGAAACAATAAGGTCTGGTTTTCAGATATATGATTCTTGACTATATGACTGTTCATGATTGCTTAAAATTACCTCGATAGAAAAAAAATCCAGTTGGGTCTGTATTTTCCTTTTTTTACTCAGCCTTCTGAAACGATACATTATTTTGCGACACAATCAAGTTAATACTATAGTATTTTATCTCATCTAAAATCTCACTTTATGAAATTTAAATAAAGTTAGGTATTTTTCGAAATTTGTCAAAAAAAGCCATTCCCGAAGAGTGTTACATGTCTTCCTCGTGCGCGGAAGGCACCAGCGTGTCTCTGTCTAGGGGGCGTGTTCGACTCAAATCAAGGCATCCCCTTAATGTATGGGCAGCCGCTCGTCGCCCGTCACTTACTTACTTTAAAGAAATCTGCGGGCCGCGTATATTCCACAGCCGTAATTTCGCCAGCAAGGCTATCATAGGCCGGCTCGCGAGTAGGGTTACCAGATACAAATTTCAAAAGTCCTGACAAAATTCTTGATTTTCGGCCAAAATTTCTGACACGAGCTTGACGCGCGCGATTGTTATTACGTCCCGGGCCGCGGCAGGGCGGCGGAGGAGGGTTGATTTATGTTTATATCGTAAAAAGATAATTACGATTATTTATAATTTATAAGTTACAATTTATGAAACTCCAAAGTACCTACTTGTGGCTTTACCTTTTTGTTTATTGTGATTTAAAATAAAAGTTTACCGTGTATAAAGTTTTATTGTTTCATTTATTTGCCGTTTTTTTTTTTCCCTTTTCCGGCCGCATTCCTGACATATGTCTAAAATTCCTGACATGTCAGGAAAATTCCTGACATCTGGTCACCCTACTCGCGAGTGTCACGGCGAGATAGACTGTCCTTCTCTTTCTAATTAGAACGTTTAGAAACGTAAATATAATGTAAATGAGGCTGAAAGATAAACCTACCTCTCCAGTCTGTATGGTGTAGTAGGCAGCTCCTAACTTGCCCGCCCGGCAATACACAGTCAGCAATTTCTATGCAAAACAGAAATACCATTTTATTTTATACAACGACGGTGGCAAACAAGCGTACGGCCCGCCTGATGGTAAGCGGACACCGCAGCCGCAGACACTTAACGCTTTAATTGACCGATTCAGTTTTCTTTTTATGTTGGAAACGTTCTGCGACTCAATCTGAGACATACATTTCAATTATACTTGAATGCGCTCGTTCTCTGCACTATCGGCGATTACAGACAATTACGGGCGAGCACGATCGTGTAGACGGCGTAGCTACTCGGTTGTACCATTTTGTACTCTCCAATCATCGTCTATGATCGCCTGCGACCTGTGTCTCATCTGTCAGTTTTTTGGGCACGCATCAAAAGGAATCAAAGGGAATGGCCTACAGACGATCGTGTTGGACCTTTGATGCTGCACGATGATCGTGCCGATTATAGACGATCACACGATCAACGATCATCGCCGATCGCCGAGAAGGGCCAAGCTTGGACACGACTTCGAGCGGTAGCAGCGGAAGAGAGAGATCAGAGAGTGGCCTCTAGCTCACACGCACAGTGCACCGCTGCCGCTGCCACCGCCTCTGAAATTTGCGGCCGAGCCCTGCGGCGCTACCACGAACTTCGAAAGTCGAAGTTCCTAATACATGCATCCCTGTCACTCGAGTAAGGGAGTGCGATAGAGATGGAAATACCCGAACTTCGACTTTCGAAGTTCGTGATAGCGCCGCTGACACGTGCTCGGCGTGCGTGAAAATGGGCACGCGAAACGCATTGAAATTAAGTTAAAACGCGAAATGTTACTCAGATTGTCCAGTGTTCTAGTATTATCATAAAAGGTAACTAGAACCATGCCTACACGCCTTTGCTTCCAACGAGTACCGAAGATTTACCTCTACTACAATATCCCATGTTAGTTTAGGTTAGTAATACTTCCTGAGTACCTATTATATCCTGAAAATTGAACAATTTCTTCAGCAGAACTTGGTTTTCGAAATGATTAATATTTGTGAAAAATATGCATTTTATTCGGATAAAATGACTCTTTAGAACTATGTAGTATGTGTATGTATACCTGAGATTGGTTTGTCTAAATGTAAATATGGTCATTACCTCTTCCACGTCGGTTTCTTCACTGGATTCATTATAGTTTTCACCGGTGTTTACGTTTCTATAACAGTAAGCGAGTACTTATAGTCAGAGCAATGACGCGTTGAGTGTCCAAGAGGCCACCGAGCAGCTCGCGGTATTTGAGCTCCCGAAGTGTTGTGGAACCGCCCTGTGCAACCCAAATTGAGCCAACTTGGACTGGGGTGGAAATAGAAAAAATGCCGTTTGAAACAGCGGTTGCCTGAAAACTTTTTTTCACCCCCCCTCCAATTTCTGCTCCAGTCCAAGTTGGCTCAGTTCGGGTTGCACAGGGTGGTTCCACAACACTTCGGGAGCTCAAATACCGCGAGCCATCCGGTTGCCTCTCGGACACCAAAATTACGCGTCATTGCTTTAATATATTTGTATTTGTATGGAATTTTAATGTTCTGAAATAAAGATATTTTATTTTATTTTATTTAACTATTAGTGTACCTATCTCCTTGAAAAATAATTATTTATTTTCTAAAGTAAGATAGAAACGAGAAACAAGAAAAAAAAAAAACAAACAACAAACCTATTAACAAGACGATAATAACTATATATATTTGATAATTAAATAATTAAATTAAAACTAAGGAAAATTAAAAAAAAACCCGCGTGGCATTGTCATTGTCCTTGAATTGCAATGCTGATGCGTTGCGCGAGAAAACCGCCAGCTCTTCGGTCACCAGTTACGTCAACCATACATACCTATCTCCTTTAGTTACTGAATGAGTTTTGGAGAAACAACACTTTCGTAGAACTTAGGTAATTCGCTTGCCTAGGGATCATTTAATAAAAAGTAAGTACTCTGAGGTGAAAGACTTAGTGCTCGACGCGGGCCTTACCTTGTAATTCCAAGCAGTAAAAGTCTCCAACAGGATTTCCATTACTTATTGGAATTAAGCTGTCAAACATGATAGGTGCTATTCACCTTATTTAAATCGGGTACACTACGTAACTCCGAAGTCATTTGTCCGAAAGCATATTTTTTCCCATTTTCATGATTCCCAAAACGGACCATGTTTGCTGATATTTTTTTGATCTTTCAGGATATATAATACTAAACTAACCTATTTATGTTTTTATTGAACAATCTGCGTCCTTCTTTAAGCGGTAAATGGCGTTCGGAATTTTGAAATTTCGGAATAGTGATGCTTTGAGCTTTCGGACAAACGACTCATCGGAATTGTTGTGTGTCCCCATTTTAATCAGAAGTCTGCGAGTTTGTAAAAATTGATAGTTTCCACTTTTATTACCTGCAACACCTCGATATAACGAATGGATCCCTCTGATTGGTGTCACTACTGCTCGCCCGTGGCGCGTTTGTCGAAGTATCGTTAGAATTTCCATTTATCATTGTCACGACACAAAAGACTCACTTATTTCAGTTATTTCCGACTTTCAATGACTGAGTCAATGAGAAAATTATGGCAAGAATTTCGTTTCCCGCCAACATCAATGATAAAAATTTCTTAATCGTAGTAGCTATTGACTTTGGCGAAGACATTCGGTCATACAGCCAACATTTTTTTCTTAAAAACAGCCAGTGTGTTCATGATGGTGAGTTTAAGTAGACGCATATAAGAACGTTATTTAAATGGTTAATTTTACTGCTGTAAAAAAGTAAAAAAAAAACAATGAGAAGTATTGCATCTGTGTAGTATGTAGTAGTGTATAATTTTATATTAATTAATGCCTCAACAAATGTATGTAAATGAAAAGGTATGTATGTAAATACTTTATTGTACCTACACAAGACATCGGTAAAAATACAGACATAATAAGTTAAATTGGTACAAAGGCGAACTTATCCCTGTACGGGATCTCTTCCAGTTTACCTTTGAGCAATTGAACAATGAAGCTGTACCTACCTTATCTACTTCGTCTCTCTTGTAGATCACTGCCTTTTTAGGAATCACAGCAGTATTATACTAGTCTCAGGGACATGACAACAAAACATAGGATTAGAATCAACAATAAAGTTAACTAAGAACTTGCTTCAATTTCTTGACCCATTTAACAGCTGTAAATGGAATTCTGCATTTTAAAAAGCTAATGAATGTAGGTGTTGAATCACAGCGAGCGACATAGAGGTAATTAAAAAATCCATATTAAACAGTGGCGTGTTCTGCCGCCATTGTACCCTTTATGCGGGGTGAAGGACCTAATTATAAGATTAGATAGCCCAAATAGCTGCTGGATATTGAAATCTTTTTCAACTATAGGCGATGGTCATGCAATGGATAAGGTAGATGTTTAGTTTGTTGACATTCTCAAAGATTGGTGATGCGCTTGTGACTCCTCTAGATTTGTAAGCGTTCATAAGCTATGGTGTCTGCTTATCTTCAGGCAGATTCAGGCACGCCGACTGATTGCCTTTTACCTATTAAAAATGTGGCAATGTTGCAATTATTTTTTCATTTTTTACAGAAAAATTTAAAATCGGCTTACATTTTGTAAAGAAAGATGATGATATATGGGAATTTCGATCAACCTATTTTGGTTTATCAACATTCCACTGTGCGGTGGTTTCCATAGTGCAGTGCATCTGTATTTTTTTCTAAACTTGCTAGAAACGAGCAATGAAAATGCGTTTATTCAGCCCCACTTTTGCTATTAGGTATAGTTTTGACATAAATAAAACTTCGAATTAATGCATTATAAGAAACTTTATATTATTTAATTAAGATACTACTAATAATAATGCCATTTGTTACGTACAGAAATGGAAATTATTCATATACCTACTTATGCATTTGAATAAAAAGGTTATACATTAGGTATAAGTACTTACGATAATAATCATTGTATTCTAAAGATATGGCTACACACAATTATCAAACTTTAAACCTAAATAAAGAGATACAAAACATGATTTAATATACAAATAAAATTATATTTTTATGTCCTAATCGATATTATGTTAATCAATGGAATTACGTGACTATTGTTTAAAAATCCTAAATAATTATTGTGATTATGACGTTTAAACAAAAGGATTTATAGAGGTTTTGTCTTGTTCCCTTAATTCCACCAATCTCTAATATCCATTACAAACACTTGTTTTCTTACAAGGTAGCTTTGAAAGCATTTGTCCCTCTCGCACTTACATAGGTACTTGCTAGTGAAGGACGAATGTCATAAACGCGATCGTGCTAGCTAGGCTGAAGACAAACATATTTATTGCCAACAAACGAGCGCTGTTTTCCCGATAAGTAGAGGAAAGCGCTCACGAACAGAGCGGGGTTCTTGGCAGTGAATGTGTTAAATGATTAAATTGCACTTAGATCATTTGTAGCTATTATGATTCAGGATAACAGTAAAGGCACATTCGGCATACTTACTTACGCCAAATCAAACATTTAAATATACAAGAGACGACACAATATTTTTAATTAAAACCTCATGACAAGCGAGTTTCGTTAGTTCAGTTTATTATTTTCAGTAGTAGTATAGCACGTTGTAAAGACTCAGCAATGGTCTAGGGCTATGGCAATTCTTTTTAAATCTCGCTTAAGAGGAAACACTAAGATCGAGATAATTGAGAAATAGGTATTTGTAAAATGTATTACTGTCGCGCCAACCTCAAGCCTCCCCCCGCAGAGCGCGATAGAGACAACTGCAGCTTGGACCGAAAATACCTATTAAAAGTACCTACATAAAATCAACGTCTCGTAGTCCCTTGATTTCTTCTCCAAAACTGACCCATTTAACTTTTTTTTATTAAATATCAAAGAAAGGATTTGGCCGTGTTCCTACGTTTTATTTTTTTAAATAATCTAGTAAAAATAGTTTTCTGGATGTTTGAACACAGCGGAAAATCTGACATTTTTTTAGGTTTTTGAAGGTTAATATCTCTTTTAAGAATAAATTTATGAAAAACAGGAAAATATAGGAACATGTCATTAGTAGCCATAGATTTATGGAAAAAAAATATTGCTCTACAGCCATTATTCAGGCAGAGACAGGGGACTACGTTTCTATGGAAAAACGGTCCTTGTGTTTCCTCTTAAGGCCTGAATCACTCTGGCGCGGCCTGCGGTGGCGGTCAACAAGTTTACTATTAACCGCCGCGGCCAGGCCGCGCCGGTCTGTATCATCTATGGTCGTCTATCTGCCTAGCTATAGCACGATCACGATTATGTCGGACATAAAGCATTTGTCTATCTAACACATAAGTGTTAGATAGGTACCTATAAAGGTACTTGCTAGCAAGGGACAAATGCTTTGTCTTACATAAACGCGTTCATGCTAGCTAGGCTGATCTATCCAAGTGTGGATATTATGGACATAGTTGCAAGAACCTTGTTCACCTTTTCTAGGCTCTTCCCATGACATATGACGCAACGAAGTTGACTGAACGGCGCTTCGAAAGGGACATCATATTCAAGAACAATGTTTTCCATATTCGCTCATAAAAATGAACCCAGCGTTAAGATACAATACTGGTAGCCCAACATCACTAAAAATCTTACGGCGCCTTTAGGCACGGCTTTAGACATTCGCTCATACATAATTGTCAGAAGAGCGTTTCTTTCCCCAATATATAGTGTTCCATGCAACGCCATATGTGAACAGATATTAAGCGAGTCTACACAGTCGCAGTCGTCCATATAGGCGTATCCCCACGAAGGAGCATGGCAGTCCGAGGACGGTTAAAGGAGATTCAGTACGGTATGACCTTATTTTTGCCGGACGCCGTGCCGTCTGCATCTGTCCAGACGAGTTAAATGACGGACTGTCATGCTCACCCGATAGGATGCGCCTTGAATAATGTTACAGCAACGGACGCTAATGTATGTTGTCGTATATTAGGTTGGGCCGTAAGCATGGCACTTTAAAGGCGCCACTACACGACCAGCATGTCCCGTTCGTCTGGCGCGTCCTTCCTGAAGTTGACGCGGATATTCCGGCAGACGTGCCCGATGGCCTCGCAGGTTGGCACCACTGTGGCCGCCATACACGACTGCACTATGGTTCGGAATGACGCGAAGTAGATCTTCACGCAACGCAGGCAAGGCGCCGTGCACCATATTTGCTGGAAATTGAGGTAGTCGCATGAATAACAATCTTTTCATTGGCAATTGGTATTAACCACAGTAAGTTTTTGCAAGGCAAGATAAGACAATAACTATTTGCCATGAACCGAAAAACCGTATCAGCTAGGTAGGTATAAAGGTCGATGTAGATAAGTTTACATTATTAAAAAGGGCGTTGTTACCGGTGTAGGATACTAGTGGGTCAGAGTAGAGATGAAGAGCAGAGGTAAATCCATGCTTTTAAGCAGGCTTTACTCTCGAAATACACATGGAGCTAGAAACAGCGAGATGGCGAGACGAACAGATAAAGACTCACCTCTGAGACCAGGCAAGTAAATCCACAGCCAAATAACAGTGCACAGGGCAGTCATATGAGCACTACTTGTGACTTCTGTGAGTATACAGTGAGACTTGACTCTGAGAGAGGGAGAGTGAAAGAGAGCCGGGTCAGGAAAAATGCATCCACTTAGAAAGAGAATATAAGAGATAATAAGAGAGTGATGAGGGAGGGAGCTACTCACCTCAAAAGCCAGACAAGTGAACCCACAGCCCAGCAGAAGTGCACAAGGCAGTGCTATAAGCACAGCCAGTACTGTGTAGCACCAGTTGCGGGTATACTTGAAGCAGGCGTTGCCCTTCTCTACTCAGGGAGAGTGAAAGGGAGAGAGATTCACCTCAAAAGCCAGACAAGCGAACCCACAGCCCAGCAGAAGTGCACAAGGCGGTGCTAGAAGACGGCCAGTACTGTGTAGCACCAGTTGCGGGTATACTTGAAGCAGGCGTTGCTCCTTCTCTACTCAGGGAGAGAGACTCACCTCAAAAGCCAGACAAGCGAACCCACAGCCCAGCAGAAGTGCACAAGGCGGTGCTAGAAGCACGGCCAGTACTGTGTAGCACCAGTTGCGGGTATACTTGAAGCAGGCGTTGCTTCTTCTCTACTCAGGGAGAGAGACTCACCTCAAAAGCCAGACAAGCGAACCCACAGCCCAGCAGAAGTGCACAAGGCGGTGCTGGAAGCACGGCCAGTACTGTGTAGCACCAGTTGCGGGTATACTTGAAGCAGGCGTTGCTCCTTCTCTACTCAGGGTGAGAGACTCACCTCAAAAGCCAGACAAGCGAACCCACAGCCCAGAAGAAGTGCACAAGGCGGTGCTAGAAGCACGGCCAGTACTGTGTAGCACCAGTTGCGGGTATACTTGAAGCAGGCGTTGCTCCTTCTCTACTCAGGGAGAGAGACTCACCTCAAAAGCCAGACAAGCGAACCCACAGCCCAGCAGAAGTGCACAAGGCGGTGCTGGAAGCACGGCCAGTACTGTGTAGCACCAGTTGCGGGTATACTTGAAGCAGGCGTTGCTCCTTCTCTACTCAGGGTGAGAGACTCACCTCAAAAGCCAGACAAGCGAACCCACAGCCCAGCAGAAGTGCACAAGGCGGTGCTAGAAGCACGGCCAGTACTGTGTAGCACCAGTTGCGGGTATACTTGAAGCAGGCGTTGCTCCTTCTCTACTCAGGGTGAGAGACTCACCTCAAAAGCCAGACAAGCGAACCCACAGCCCAGCAGAAGTGCACAAGGCGGTGCTAGAAGCACGGCCAGTACTGTGTAGCACCAGTTTCGGGTATACTTGAAGCAGGCGTTGCTCAGTCTCCACGCGCACTCCGGGCTGCGCGCGCCTTCTGGCTCGCCGATTATGTCGTCCCATACTATCTGTCGACAAAAATGGAAAAAATAAGATTAACTACTACTAATCCTACTAATTTGATGTTTGGATGTTGTTACTGAATCACGCTTCACGCTTAAACGGCTCAACCGATTTGGATGAAATTTTGCACGAAGATAGTTTATAGCCTGGATTAAAATATAGGATAGTTTTTATCCCGAATCCATGCAGACGAAGTCGCGGACGGAAGCTAGTAATAAATAAAGCTGAGCTGATCGGCCACCATCATCATCATTCACTTGCCCTTATAACATTTTTTTATACGTCATCGGTGGCAAACAAGCTTACTGCCCACCTGTTGGTAATCAGTCGCCGTAGCATATAGACGCTTGTAACATGAGCGTTGCCGACCCTTTAAGAATTTATATAATCCTTTCTTGAAGAACTCCGCAGTCTCTCGGGAAAACCTCGGCAGGGAGCTCAAACCAGTGCGTTCAAAGGGGTTTTTTTTTTCTGAAACCGTGCCGTACCATCGCCAACACAGGTAACCCTTTCACTGCCAGGAACCCGCCTAGCGGGTGCCTACGCCGTAGGCGCTTTCCGTTACATGCGAGAAAAACCACGGGATCGGATACGAGCGTAGCGCGTAGCGATTTTTGGCAGTGAATGTGTTAACTGACCATCCGTGCACTTTATTTGCATTTAAATAAGGTTCAATATCAATACAGGATGGTCAGTTAACAGTGTTGGCGTTTGTAAGCGACCATTTAGGTTCTACGGTGTGAGGGTGTAGTTACATTTTTGAGCGTATTGTTAAGTACGTTGTTAGTTTAATTTTCAGCCAATTGCAATTGCAGCCCAGAATAGATAGATAGATAGATTATATCAAGTCGCTTAGAAAGTTGCCCCAGAAATGTTGAATTAAAATATCATATTTAGGCGCGTGTGGCATGCT
Organism: Epinotia ramella; assembly: GCA_947578815.1. NCBI lineage: Eukaryota > Metazoa > Arthropoda > Insecta > Lepidoptera > Tortricidae > Epinotia > Epinotia ramella. Next base: position 2,538,294 of record OX388203.1, read on the forward strand.
TGATAATTTTTCCTTTGCATTTACTTTTTCAGCTGTGACCAAACACAACATAACAGGTCTAACAACCTTCCTAAACAGGTCACTTGAACTCATTTTTCAGCACATTCAATAACCAAAAGTCAATGGCCGCCCGATCACATACAACACATAATATATGTATACTTACATTTTGGTATGTATGCCGAGGTGTTAAGGTTCAAAGTTGTATGTTTTTAGTTGGCCGTGCATGCCGTGTGCTGGTTAGTCGCGTGACCAGCCTCATGCCGGGAATTATGGCATTATTTTTACAATGGGTCATCGGTGTGGAAGTTCGATAGGCAGTCAGAGAAAGAAAGAATTAGGTATTACTCCATAGGTTAAAATACGCCAAGAAATTCATTTTTGTCGCCTTGAGCAAAAATTAAGATTTAACTCATTTGTCGCGAAGCCACTTCTGGTCACTCTCATGGCCGTGAAATAGTACCTATAGCTTAGGTATCTGTATTAGCATATATGCAACTAGGAACCTACACATACAGCTTCCGGAATCCTTTATATATCTGACATATGAGCTGCCGCCTACCAGCTCCATCTGAGATGTGGGGACTTTCGTCCCCGAGAATGTCCTCCACCTCCCCTTACAGACATCCCTTACCACACGACTGATACTGTACCAATTCACACACTATATTGTTCCATTTATAATTACCCGGGTGCACCCTTGATTGATGACGACATGGTCTGAGGCTGAAACTACCGAACCTGAGACCCTTGTTGTTACACTTGTTACTAATCCTTTCACACTAAAGAACTCCACGACTAAGAACTGTGTTATCGCATGTACGTGACATGTAGGAATATAATATACCGTCACGCCTCCCAAATAGAATAAGACCTGTGGACGCACATAAATACATCACATCATGAACAATCATCGTCCGAGCTGTGTAAACACGTGAACCCACGTGTAAATGAACCAAATCGTTACAATGTCATAGGATGCATTGAAAGTGATTATGGAAAGAGCTCACCCTGGTTTTCCTCCAAATCTAACACTACAAATCTGCACTTAACTGTTCCTACGCAATATAGCCGTTAAGAACTGTGACAACTCGCCTACCCGTCAACATTGTTATAAAAAGATTGTGGGTGTTGCTACATGAAATAAATCGGCTGTTTGAGACATGATTATTAACATCAATGTAAATACTATCGTGAATCATGACTATTCACGACATCATTCCCTGTGACGTAGTCCGGAACAGAGGAACAGAAACCAAAGGAAGAGAGGCCAACCATTAAAAAGATGGGATGATGAGATTTCACAGGTTGGAATAAATGGAGAAGGTTAGAGGAGGATTTTGCCGATAGGCAAACAGACACACAGAAGCTAAAAAAGTTTGATAAATTAGACCAGTGTTTATCAAACTCCTTTTAAAGGGATTCGCGGCTACTCGTATTTTTAAAGTTAAAGTGCTGTGAGTATTTTGGGTGGGGGATGGGGGGTCGTGAAATTTTTTTTTTTGTACTAAGGGGGTCACGCCAAGAAAAAGATTGAAAAACACTGTATTAGACCATCTGAGTAACTAAGAATGGAAAATGTGTCTGATGCAAGCATGAAGGAAAATTATAATAAGAAAAGCACCAGCATGCAGAGAAATATAAATGGGACAAAATAATACTTTGGCAAATCATAACACAACGTTGCACGTAGGGTATTAATAAACTGATCAACCTATGCAGATTGGGAACGCTTTTATGCCAAACGGCATACAATAAAACTCAAACAACCCACCGTACGACCATCTTAACTTACAAAATAAGACATTAATATATGTACAAAAGATAACATACATACAAGAAACACAAGTTAAATTGAAAGTGTCCTTGACAGGTACGGAAATAGCAAGTTTTCACTACCGAAGGACAATCGGTATTATTTAATGTCGACACACCTTGAAAAGCTATCAAATATCCTTGGACAATGACATACTTGTCCAATTGAAAGACGGTCCAATTGAAAATTAATCAATGACACGACTTTTGACGAGGGCCCAAGGTCAGACTATTGCCACTAGACTTGGGGTAGTAAAATACTACAGATTACCAGGGGCGTACCAAGGGAAGTTAGCGCCTGGGGCAAACGTCAAAATTGCGCCCCTACGTTTCCATAGAAACGTAAACTTAAAATTAACTGGCCAAGTAAGCGTCGGACCACGCACAATGAAGGGTAACTACCGTACTTGCTACTACTACGAAAGGTCGGTTCTTCGTTAAAAACGAACGGCACTTACATTATTTTCTTTAAGGGAAAGAGTCAGCAATAACTCGTAAACCGATCTTGTCCGAAATACGACTCATTATTCTGAATAACCGCGCTATTCATAAACAATGCTTAGCTGTAAAGCAATTCGGATGGATACCGTCCTGCTCTGATACACCATCGTCGCACATACTTGTCCGGTTAAAATGATGCTCGTCATTATCATAGAGACCCCCATAGAGTGCCAAAGTGACCGGTCCTGCGCCACCCGCATCCAGCGGACTCCCGCGACCTTTACCGTCATCCGTCCACCTTGTCGGGGGTCCACCCACGATAAGTTGTCACCACTCGAGAACCGTTCCGCCTCAACATACTGCAATACATACCTTTCGCCTTCCTTTTCCTTTCTTCCTTGTACTTAACTTTTATTTTTGTTAATTGTACTACTTATGTTTATTTTGTACAATAAACGGTTTTACTTCTACTACCTACTTACGTTTCATTCTAATTAAATGTTACACTACGTTGGTGTGAAAAATTGCATCGTTTCCAGCTATACCTATGCGTGCAGGTAACATGTAATGTTTGTTACTCAATCATTAAAAATGGCAGAACTAATGTAAATGAAATTTGGGTTCCAGTAACCAATTTTTCGACTGGACTAAATCATATATGCTTTATAAGTATAACATAAAAAAACATTTCCAACGCGATTAAACGAGGTTGAAGTATTACAGGAGTTCATGTGGACGAAATTGCAGGCAAACTTGGTAAAATAAACTAGTGTGAAACTTGCGAGACTGTTTTTACTAATATTATAAATGCATAGTTTGGATGTTCGGATCATTGGATGTATCCATTGGATGTTTAGATGTTTAGATGTTTGGATGTTTGTTACTCAATCACGCTTAAACGGCTTCATCGATTTGGATGAAATTTTGCACGAAGATGGTTTAAAGCCTGGATTAAAATATATAATAGTTTGTATTCCGGGGCCACGCAGACCAAATCGCGGGCGGAAGCTAGTTTAAGATAAAAAAAAACGAAAAACCGAATCGACGACAAAAATCTATATAATTATTATAATTATTAAACCTGACCCCGTATCATGGTCGGCCTTTATCTTGACGGACGCTCTATCTTGTCACTTATCGTGTGATAAGGCCGACCATGATACGGGGCCTACGTCGTCTCATGGATTGATATGAAAACAAAAGAAGGTCGGTTTGCAGGCCTCCAATTCCATTAGGGGTCTCGCTGCGCCCAAAACGTGATACTTTGAACCACAGAACTATATCAAGATAGAAGGATGCGAAGGTGCGCGCCGATTAGTATGGGAACCGAGCGTGTAACATTTTGCGTAGGTAATTTGACGTCACAAGCGTAATTTAGTGACGAGAAACATAATCCGCGCGAAATCGATTCGTCAACATCGACTAGCACGCGGCAGTTGTAATAATTTTGTATCGATTCAAAATATCGATAAGAACCGACAGAGAAATGAAAAATAGTCTTAAAAAAGTCTTATTTTTTCACATCTTCTTTACCCCCGTGGGGGTGGATTTTTCCAAAACGCTTTAAGGGTTTTTATTTTGTATTTAAATAAGTAATCTTTCTACAAAGTTTCAAGCTTCTAGCTCAAAAAATGAAATTTCTCCCATAATAACTTTGCACCCCTGTTTAACCCCTTTAGGGGTGGTATTTCCTAAAACACTGAAAATTCTTATTTTTGTATTTTAATATGTAATATTTCTGCAAAGTTTCAAGTCTCTAGCTCAAAAAATAAAGTTTCCCCCATACAAACTTTGCACCCTTATTTGACCCCCTCGGTGGATGAATTTTTATAACAACACTAAATCATTTGTTTTGTTGTTAAGTAAGAAACCTCCATACAAAGATTCGAGTCTTTAACTTTCCAAATGAACGATTTCCATACAACGGTTCGACCCCTATTTCACCCCCTTAAGGGTTGAATTTCGAAAAATCCGTTCTTAGTACACGTCCACGTACTGTAAAGAATATATGTTCCAAATTTCATGCTTATATCTTTAGCGGTTTAGGCCGTGCGCTGTCTGTCAATCGGTCAGGAACGAAAGAGTAGATAATAATATAAAACCGTAATTTTCATTTCTCTGCTTTTATAATCGATTTAACCGAGTAAGAAAATCACAGTGTACAGCACACTGGTACAGCACTAGTGACAGAAAAATGAATAAATCGACCATGAAGCGACTCGACAATTTGAATAGCCTATTTATACATCGCTGGTTTTGAACGCACGTCAAGTGTGTCTCGTCAAACTAAAGCCGCAATGGAAAACTAGAGTTGGACATAATCTATTTTGATGAAAATAATACAGAGCAATAAATAAATTGTTTTTTTAATTAATAACAGGAGTTTTAGGACAAATAGTACTTACCTATGATAGGAAATACCACGATTAACAGCTTCACCTTTTTTGGTGGGGTTTGAACAGCTCAGTTTCGAATAACGAGTCATTTTGTGATTATAACCTGACGTCGCACGCGTTCCGAGGTCGGGAGCGGACTGAAGTTCGCGGCGAGCAAAGAAGTCCATCGGACTTACTTTTGCCACGCGAAGTACATACACTCTTTCCTTCTATCTTGATATAGTTCTGTGCTTTGAACCATTATAAAGAACACAAAGTCAATATTTATCATTGCATGTTTGAGAAAAATATATTTTTAAGATAAGACAGGCTCGCGAGTGGTACAGCTCTCAGAGCCAATTGGTCATGCTCATTAAAAAAAATCCAATTAACCACATTCAATTACTGCTATAAGAAACGATTTTCTACGCAAAAATCGACATTCTGGAAAATGAACTTAGTACTTTTCCTATCCGTTATTAAAGGTAGCATTCAGTACATTTCTTCTTTTCACCTTCGATAAAAACAAGGTGTTATACGTTAACATGTACATCTGTGTGTCTGTGTGTCTGTGGCATCGTAACTCCCAAACCTATTGTAACCGATTTGAGTGTGGTTGTAATGGTTGGTTAGCTATTTTTGTTGTGTTGAAGTGTTTTAAATTTTAATTCAAGTTGTTGTTTTAACGTTTTTAGTTGTTGTTTTTGTTTTTACTTGTACATACAGTGTCTCTACTTATATAATAGTAGCTTTGTGACCTGACCCCGTATCATGGTCAGCCTTATCACACGATAAGTGACAAGATATAACGTCCATCACTGACTGACACCGTTCGATAGAACGAGACGACGCTCATGTCTTATCACTTATCGCGGGATAACGCCGACCATGATACGGGGTCTGTAGAATGAGCCGTATACACTTTTGATGGTTCTAGGGCCTTATCTAAGCGATAAGCTAAGACCACAAAATAGATAGGTACAGAAATCAATCTACATACAAGTGCGCTCGAGCAACGCACACATAGACACTGCTCACGTACACGATATCTCGGAACGGTTGGGAACAGTGCGAGCGCGAGTGCCATCCGCTATTGAGACGCGTTTAATGTGCAATAATGGAGCAACAAAAAAAAAGTTATTAAGTATAACTGTTCAGTGGACGGTTGCTTAAATTCCACATTCAAAAAACAATTCAAAATTCAAAAAATTAAAAAAAAAAAAAAAAAAAAATAACGGTGCGGCATTAAACGGTGATTTGTCGTTTTTTAAGCTATCAGTGGTTTCAGAGAGGTACTTGTATCTGCTTGTATTTCGATGATTCGTTTTTACATTACACAGAACAGAACATTTATTATGTTTAGGCAGATAAGGATGATTTTGGTTTGCTGGGATTTTGGAATTAAATAAACGTGTGCTCTGTATGCTTCTTTATTCTTAACTGACATTTCAAATAGCTGTGGACTGTATATCTAGGTATGCACTTGCATGCATCGCAACGATGCGTAAATATCTATACTAATTTGGACATTCCGCCCACCAAGAACATAGTTCTTAAATTACACTGCAAAAATATAGAAAACACTAGTAATATAAACATAACAAAAATACTTAACTAAGCACGAAGTAAGTTATGAAAAACATCAATTATTTTTAGCAATAACACAAAGTTTACTAACTGGACGCTTGAACAATCCTGATTTACATTTGACAGTAACAACTAGTTATATTATCAGGTCCAGTATGTTTTTCTACAATTTTGCCTAAAATCCATTTAGCAGGAGGAATATTGTCCTCTTTCATAATAACAACGTCATCAATTTCGAGTTCAGTAGTACAATTAGAATTCCATTTATACCTCTGATTAAGATTTACTAAATATTCTTTGTACCACCTTTTCCAAAAATCTGTTACAATTTTTTGCGTTAAGCGCCATCTGTCTAAGCCAATAACATTAGTGTCACATTCATCTGCTATATTTAATAACGGCTCGCCCACCAGAAAGTGGCCTGGCGATAAGGGGAGAGGGTCGTTTGGATCATCGCTAAGTAAAGTTAAAGGCCGCGAATTCAAACACGCTTCCACTTGCGCCAGGACTGTCGCCATCTCCTCGTAAGTAAGAGTACTATTTCCTACTACCTTACGTAAATGTCCTTTGGTACTACGTACTCCTGCTTCCCACAAACCGCCAAAATTGGGAGCGTGGGGAGGAATAAAGTGCCATGTTGTACGTTCTAACGTAAGCATGGCTGCGATTTCATCCGGTAGTGATGATTTGGCACGATTAAACATTTCTCTCATCTCTCTATCAGCACCAACGAAGTTTGTGGCATTGTCACTAAATAAATCTTGACAATGACCTCTCCTTGCAGTAAAACGCCTGAAAGCTGCAATGAAACCCTTGGCAGTTAAATCTGTAACAGCTTCGAGGTGTATTGCCCGGGTGACCATACACACGAACAGACATATATAAGATTTATATGATTTAGCTCCTCTGCCAGGTGAAAATCTTATATTTACAGGACCACAGAAATCTACACCTGTAGATTTAAATGGTTTACTTGGTTTAAGTCTCGCTTCAGGAAGAAGTCCCATTAAAGGAGTAGACTTCTTTTTAGAATATCTCAAACACGTTACACATTCTCGATAGATTTTCTTAGTGCGATCTTTAGCTTGCAGTATCCAGTACTTTGTTCTCAAAAAGTTCAACATTAATTGAGGACCGCCGTGCAAAGTATGATGATGAGCATCAAGAATTAAAAGCTTGGTAAAATGATGTTTACCAGGCATAATCACCGGATGTCTCGTATCATAACTCGCGTCTGAGTGTGCAATTCGTCCACTCACTCTTAATGTCCCTTTTTCGTCCAAAAAAGGACACAGAGTGCGAAGATTACTCTTTTTTGCTACCAATCCTCGACTCTTTAACTGTTTTATCTCAGTAGCGAACTCAGTCTCTTGAATTTTGTTAATGCATGAAATTAAAGTATTATTCATTTCTTCTGAAGTTACAAATGTTGGCATTTTCACTCTCTCATTTTTTTGCAATTTTAAGTTTAACAGTCTTCTACAATATGAAATTACTTTTAACAATCTCGATAATGAAGAAAATCTCGACCAAATTGAGGGTTCTTCGTCAATTATAGATGAAACAGTTAAAGATGCGAGTCTTTCCTCCTCATGTGTATCCTCCACGATTGTGGGGCTCATCTCTAATTCAGGCTCTGCCAGCCACTGAGGGCCATTCCACCACAATGGATGATGGAGTAATAGCCGTACTGATAATCCGCGAGACGCACAGTCCGCAGGATTAGAGTCTGTAGGCACATGGCTCCATTGCTCAACATCTAAAATGTTTAGTATTGTGGACACTCGGTTACTTACAAACGTAGTCCACCGCGCTGAGCCTCCTCTAAGCCAAGCCAGTACAATGGTGGAGTCAGTCCAGCCATGTAGCTTCTCTTTAGGAATCTCCATCACTTGTGCTACTTCGGATATAAGTTTAGCTCCTAAGGCGGCGCCACATAACTCTAACCTTGGAATTGATAGTTCCTTTTCTGTAGGGGCAACCTTAGTTTTCGCTGTCACCAAATGAACATTAATATTATTTAGCTCGTCTGTTACTCGAACGTAGACCGCTGCTGCAAAGGCTGATCTTGACGCGTCTGAAAAGACATGTAACTCGATACTCGATCTCGGTGTTGCATTTAACCATCTCGGTAACTCTAGATGCTTTAGATCAGCTAGCTCCTCTCTAAAGGTCAACCATTCACATAATAACTCCTCCTTCAAAGAGTCGTCCCACTCAAGACCAGACTTCCATAATTTCTGGATAAAGATTTTGGCCACGACTACAACTGGAGCGATCCATCCTAATGGATCATACAGTCTCGCCACATCAGAAAGTACTCGTCTCTTTGTGATTGGCTCTTTAGGTTCAGTGAGGTTTATCGTATACTCAAATTTATCAATCTCTCTGTTCCAACTCACACCAAGAACCTTAATAGCCTTATTCAATTTTAAATATACTAACTGATGATCTATATCATTATTTCCTGTAATCCTCTGAAGTAGAGTTTTAGAATTACAGTTCCATTTTTGAAGTTCAAATCCACCAGATCTCATCAGCTCGTTCATTTCTTCGAATATTTTTAATGCCTCAATTTCAGTTTCAGCTCCAGTAATTAAGTCATCCATATAGAAATCTTGTTTGGTTATTCTCGCAGCTATAGGATATTTTGCTTCTTCCAACTCTGCAAGTCTTTGTAACGACTTAACTGCCAAGTACGGTGCACAAGCTGTACCAAACGTCAGTCTCAATAGCTTATAATGTTGTACAGGTTCCGATCCATCTGATTTAAATCGCCACACGATTCTCTGAAACTCGGTATCATCATCAGCCACACGAACCATACGATACATTTTAACGATGTCCGCAACAAGACACACCTTATGTCTTCTCCATCTCATTAAAATGTGTCTCAAATCTTGTTGTAGCTTTGGACCAACAAGGAGGTCATCATTCAAGGACACGTTATTGTCTCCTTTGCTGGACGCATTAAAAACAATTCTGACCTTTGTCGTCTCTTTGTCTTCGCGCACTACAGCATGAAAAGGAAGGTATACTGCCTTCTTATTCTCTAACTCATTTGATGTCACTGGTCTCATGTGATTCAAACTCAAGTACTATGTCATAACCTTGTTATATTCTTCTCTAAGTTTCGGCTCTTTCAATAACTTTCTCTCTAAAACCTCTAATCTCTTCATAGCTATTTCCTTAGAATGCCCATACTGACATTTAGGGTCCTCTGTTGTGAAAGGTAGTCTTACTACTAGTCTTCCATGCTCATCTCTCACGGTAGTGGCGTCAAAGAAATCTTCACATTGCTTTTCACTTGCAGTCATCTCCTTTTGAATCAAATTAGGCTCATTCTCCATCTCCCAAAACTTTTTCAATAAATCATCTTCCTGAATTTTCACATGCATACTGGTCAACTTAGCCTTTACCTCAGTCTCAGATCCTCTCATAGCTCTTCCGGACAAAATCCATCCAAAGATAGTATTCTGCGCCATTAAGCTTCCTTCTGACTGCTTGATCATCCCCTCTAATAGTATTTCGCCATACACGTCAGCACCTAAAAGGATATCAATTTTACCTGGTGTTGTATACGTTGGATCTGCTAAAGGTAAGTTTCCAATATCTGACCACTCAGGAATGCTAAGTTGGGTAGCTGGAAGCAAAGATGTTAAAGAATGTAGCACGTAAGCACAAACATGAACAGAACTCGCAGGATTATGGCGTGACTCTATGCGCAGTGAAACCGTGTGTTTGATCCTCATACGACCGTCTCCTAACCCTGACACAAACCCACTTACTGGTTTGCGTGTAAGTCCAAGTAATTGTACAGTACCCTCAGTAATAAAAGAAGCCATACTACCCTGATCAAGTAAAGCTCTAATAGTTTGTTTACAACCAGTGGAATTAAATACCTTAACTCTAGCCGTCGCAAGAAGTACACTGTTAGGTTGAAGCGTACCTCTCGAAAATGCAGCTGTAATATGTGTGTCACCTCGTGATGTGCTCGGTCTCTCGTGTGGGGGTGCACTCGGTGACGACGACAAAAACTCACTCGTAGCTCGCGCCTCCTGGTTGTTCTCCTTCATCTCTCGCTCAAAATGTAGTAGGGTGTGGTGTCTCCTCCCGCATTTTCTACAACTCGATGACTGCCGACACTTTATTGCCGAATGAGTGGGCATCAAGCAGTTGAAACACAGCCTATTGTTTTGCACAAAATCTTGCCGTTCCTTGGGCGTCATGTACCCAAATTGCTTGCAGTGGTAAATATGATGGTTCTCATGGCACATAGTACACTCGACGTCATTTGTCTTAGGTTTATTCTCGATCGCGGTATGAAAAGTTTTAGCTTTCACCACAGGCTTAGGTGGTTGCGATGGACGGGATGCGTTTGTGTCAATCATCTCTAATGACCTGAATCTGTGCTCTAAATATTCTCGTAATTGCTCCCAGGTAGGTAAATCATCGCCGAGCATATTCAAATGTTGCTCCCATTGTTTCATAGATTCAGTATCCAACTTTGATACCACCATAAACACGATAATTGCATTCCAAGAGCTCGTGCTAATGCCCATGTTTTGCAACGACTTCAAACATGTTGACGTGGTGTCCAATAAATGCCTCACCGCGCTAGCAGACTCATTGTTTATTTTCTTAGTCGAAAATAAGTTCCTCAAAACAGCATTACAGTTATATCGCTTGTTATCGTAACGTCGAACTAATTGTTTCCAAGCCTCCTCATAATTTGCCTCAGTAGTCGAAAAGTTGCTAAGTAAACTCTGCGCTTCTCCCGATAAACTGCTCTTTAAATAATGCAATTTTTGAACCGCCGTTATATTCTTATTTGTATGAATTAACGAAGTAAACATATCATAAAACATTTGCCAATCTTCATATTTTCCGCCAAATGTAGGTAAATTAATTCGAGGCAACTGTACGTCGCATGTACCATCATTGGTAACAACCAGACATCGGATTCCGTGGGGCGAAACTTCTTGACAGCTAGGGACTTCCTATATCGATAAACCCATTTATCGATACTAGTTCTATATACTAGTGACCGCCCCCAACATTGTGTGTGTTTTTCGTAACTATTGTTCTGAAGACCAGTATGAAATTCATACATAGCGTCTAAAATAATCGGTAGGTTACACATAGATAAGGCTAGTACCGATTGCATTATAAAATAGTTGATACCCATTATCTTAACCTCTTCAGATAATTAAATAGAAGTACCTTACCTACTTAGACACTCACTATGAAACAATACTTGTCAATGTCATCAGACACTGTCATTCTCATTTGTAAACACGTGCTATTTATTACACATTTTATATTTATGAGTGAAAATAAATAATGCCTCTTCAAAAAATAGAAGACTTGCTTAAAAAGCATCCTGAAATAATTAAACGCGGGTCTAAGCTACGCTGTAGCCAATGTCAAGTGACCTTTCATCGCAAAAATTATTCTCTTGCTAGGCACTTGAAAACCGGAAGACATACAAGTATTCAAGAAGAAAAATATAAATTCTACAAAGAGCTTACTATGTTCATGGTGGCCTGCAATATATCGTGGTATCAATTAGAAAATCCAAATTTTTATGGTTTTATTCAAAATTGCATTTCTGGACGATATGGGAAGTTTTCAGTGCCTTCGGAATCTACTATCAGAAAAAAATATCTTTCTCCAATTTATAATGAAACGTATCAACAAATTAGGAACGAAATTGGAAACAATTACATCTACGTGTCGGTAGATGAAACTACAAATTCTAACGGTGACCAAATTGCAAATGTTGTCATTGGCAAACTTTCTCACAGCACACCAAGTCGGCCGTATGTTATTGCAAGTAAATGTTTACAGCAGACAAATAATGAAACTATTGCAAATTTGATTATAACGTCCCTATCAAATTTTTGGTGCTGTGATTCAAATAGCGATAATTTCAAAAAAGTGCTATTGTTGGTGACTGACGCAGCACCTTATATGATAAAAATGGGTAAGAAACTGGATTCAGTTTTTCAAAATATGACTCACGTAACATGTGCAGCTCACGGATTAAATAGGGTTGCTGAGAAAGTTAGATATCTGTTTCCAAATGTTAATAACTTGATATCATCCGTCAAAAAAGTATTTTTGAAGTGTCCCAAGAGAATCAATGTATTTAAAAATATGTTACCAAATGTACCTCTACCGCCGCAACCAACCATTATAAGATGGGGCACATGGTTGCAAGCAGCAAACTATTACGCTAAATATTTTGAAGATATAAGACGAGTTCTGCATACATTTTCTGCATCAGATGGGAAAGCAGTTAAAATGGCCAAGGCTGCACTAAATAAATCTTCTCTTCAGGGTGAACTTAAATTTATTGCCGACAATCTAAATATCATTCAAGAGTCGATAAAGAAATTACAAGCAACAAATTTGTCTCTAGACTTTGGTGTGCGAATAGTGAAGAAGGTACAGTCTGCATTATCTAAAATATTTTTGGACAAAAAGGGGAAAATCGTATACGATAAATTTAAAAACGTTTTCTACAAAAACTCCGGGTACAACACAATGGAAAAAATCAATTTGTTATTAAAAGGTGAAGAAGTTACATTACAACCGATAAATAAACGAAATACCATTGATCACTTTATGAAATTTTGCTATGCTCCTATAACCTCCACAGAAATTGAAAAGTCTTTAAGCCACCTGAAATGGATTTTTCAGCCAAGACGGAGACGCTTAACGCCCGAAAATATGGAAAAAATTCTGGTAGTTTACTTTAACAACAATAGATGGGACAGTCATGAAGAAATAAATTGTGACGAGTAAACTTTTAAAAAAAGAAGAGGAAAATTTAGTTCTTATTTTATTATAAAAAAATATTTTATAAGCAAACCTTTGTGTGATCACTAATATTTAGAAATAGTATCGATAAATGGGTTTATCGATATAGGAAGTCCCTAGCTGTCAAGAAGTTTCGCCCCACGGAATCCGATGTCTGGTAACAACAGTCGCTCGACCGGGCGGCAATGATTGCGTGGTTGGTTGCAAAAACGGCTCCAAAGTTTCTCGTAAAAAGGTCTTGTATTGAACATAAAATTCCTCAAACTCTTCATGCCTCTTTAGAATAAAATATGTCTCCGTTCTGTCCTTTGATGCTTTGGAAATAACTTCTTTATGTCCGTTTTCAAAGTCTCTAAATTGTTTCTCAAGTACTTCTAGTCTCGTTTCTAAATAAGGTCGCTTAATCCGTTCTCTAGGCGATTTCCTAAAGTTCTTCTCAGAATTTTTCAGATTGCTTAACAACTCCTCTTGATAGGTAATTAGTTCCTCTAACGTCGGCATAATGTAATGACTCACTCGATAATCTAAGTCCCAACAAACAGTACGCGTACAAAGATAATTTAACACTGGGATGAAATGTCTTGTAAACTCGCTTAATATTGCTCAGTTCGTTATAATAACTCACTCACAGTATGTCACGTAATAAAAGTTAGTGAAAAAGTCTCATAAATCACTTATAAACACTGATAGTTTTGAATGTCCAAACTCGAAGTTATTACGCGTAATTATAATTGCACTTAAAACTTGCAGTTAGCGCTCGCCCGACTCATCCTTATCTATATCGCCGTTAGCCGCTATTGTTCTCACCGGCCGGCCGGCGGTCTCCAGGTGCGAAGTAATCCGGTTCGTTATGGACCATATGTTTAGGCAGATAAGGATGATTTTGGTTTGCTGGGATTTTGGAATTAAATAAACGTGTGCTCTGTATGCTTCTTTATTCTTAACTGACATTTCAAATAGCTGTGGACTGTATATCTAGGTATGCACTTGCATGCATCGCAACGATGCGTAAATATCTATACTAATTTGGACATATTATTATATTATATTTATTAGTAAGCGCCCCGCCCCGCCCCCCGAAGAATTAATCTAAGATCGATTTATATAATAGTTTCCTATTTCGAATCAGTATAAACGAAGTAACTAAATTTTTGCAAGGCAAATTCCTTACGTAAGTTGAAAACGTGTTTTTTTGTTTGTGTTGATATTGTGTTTTTTTAGGTCTAAAATGGATAGGGCAATGGAAATTGTATAACTAGGGTAATCCGTTTGGAAGTTATTTATTAGGGATTTTCGAAAGTGAAAATTGACAAACGTAAAATGTATGTTTCTGTTCTGAAAACTTTATGTGTATTGTAATAGTAGGCACGAGGCAGGTTTATTGTTTTGTTTTGAAGGTTAAGTTTTCATATAGTATAGTTGTTTGTGCATAAGCCATAGTTGACAACCCTAGAGCTAGGGTTGCCAACTTTTTTTGGGGGAGATATAGTATTTTCCAGAAAAAAACGACAAAAATATAGTACACTGCAAAAATATATAGTACTTGGCTGGGCAATGTTGCTATTTGGTAAAATTAAACTGAAACCTGGTCAATTTGAAGCACTTCGTAAGGCCCCCCATAATATAGTATTTTTGCGTTCCTGAGATTTTTATTTAAAAAAATCTATGCGTACTATCCCTTCCTTTACCCGACAAAATATTTGCTTGGAACTCTGGGTTTTAACTCCCTGGAAGTGAGGCGTAATTATGCACTCATGACCGGGGCTTGCAGAATATTACGGGGGGATTCAGACTGCCCTCAGCTGGTCTCGCAGCTGTTGCACCTCCGCGTCCCTTCCCTGTCTCAGGCAAGGGTCATTGCGACTCACTTGCAGCACCTAAAGCGCGCACTGTGGCATACAGGCAATCACCACGGGTTCGCGCTTTGCACTACATCAACGCACTTCTCAAGTCGGCTCCAGGCCCCGTAGCATAGATGGCGTTATCACGCGATAAGTGACAGGATAGGCGCGTCGTCTCGTTCTCGAACGGTGTCAGCCAGGGACGGAAGCTCTATCCTGTCACTTATCGCGTGATAACGCCATCCATGCTACGGGGCCTGACTGCGATGTTTTTGCAAGTAGTTGGAGGCTAATTTGTGACAAATGCGAAAACCTTTGTGAGGCATTGGATGACCGTCCGTCCTCAGTTAGTTAATAAGATTGTTTTTATGTGTACATTCTGTAATTTCGCAGTGCATTAGTATATACTGTAATGCTGTGTAATTTCGTTTAAACCAATAAATAAATAAATAAATAATATAGTACGGTTGGCAACCCTACCTAGAGCGACCACCGAGCGTAGGTATGAAAATTGAGGTACATACATGTGATTGACTTCTGTACTTATCTAATTTGTGCTAAGACGAGGTGAGATGAGGTCGAAAAGTGTATACATGTTTATGATGTTGACTGTACATATTAAGTTGGTCGAATATTACTTGGTAACTAGTTATGCTGTGATAGTTTTCCTTTTTAATTCATTATATGTACTACTGTCACGATTTTTGAAGTAAAACTTCTTTAGCGGCGCTCGGGACCGATTTTTGACTTTCGAGCGCTCGAAAATCAAATAAAAGTAAATACGTTTGTAGTGTCAAAAAGGCAGGCACTTACTTTCTACCAATAGAATTTAATACGAGTGGTCAATACCACTGGTTTTTAAATTTTCTATCGCTATTTCAAAATAGCATTTCATAATTTTTGTCAGTTTTCGAGTGAAAGAGTCGAGCGCTCGAAAGTCAAAAATCGGTCCCCTGAGCACTTTTTGGATGGGGAAAAATTGTTAAATACGCGACAGATTTTTGTGACGTCAGATGTGAAGGAGGTCACAAACTTATATATTTTGCTGCTAGCCGATTCGACTTCATTCAAAACTGAACGCTATTCGTAAGAGTATAAAGCCGTGAAACACTTTTTGCAATAGCATATTCTGATGCAAATAAATTTGTAATTTTGTCCACGCGTCCTTCACCGTTTTGCTATTGAGCAAATTCGAATAGTTCGAATTTGGACGTTATTCCTAAAGAGATAAAGCTTTGAAAAATATTTGACAATGGCAAAAACAAATTGGTATTTTGTTCGCCGCCGGCGGCGGCCGAGCCGGGCCGACGCACCCAACCAACGCGCCCGCGGCCCGTGCGCCTAAATATTTGATAATTGTTTATGTGTTTGCGCCAAATTCATTTTTAGGGTTACACCGTAAGATGTCACGTGACCTGAACGAAAAACTGTTACAATGTTATTGAGTTTTCAATTCTGCCAGCACTCCCGGAGTGCAACCCGGTCTTTTTTTCAAATTCCCAGTAATAGCCGTTTAGCCGGCAGGGGGTCACTTGACTCGAAAAAAACATAGATAGGACTTTAAAGCCCAATATCACACAAACTGGATCACTGAGTTGAAAAATTGGACCTACCCTAAAAAAAACTGTCTTCAAGATTTTATTCTACCATTTTCTCGGCGTGATTGAATTTATACCCATGACAAATTACAGCTTTCCAGTAGTAACGGTCACTGAGCTAAGCCGCAGACGGACAGACGGCCATGGCGAAACTATAAGAGTTCCTTGTTGAAAACAACCTCTCCTGTCTCTGCACCTAGCTACTAAACCTCCTGTATATTATTGAATTTTTCATGTTTCACACATAGCACCAAACACCGAGAAAATTACATTAGGTATGGACGAGTTGAGTTATTGAATTTGTCCACCTTTTTATAAAACTGACATTGGAATTTGAACTCTCTACCTTGGACGTTAGAGCTGGTTTATGACTGCACTACTTTGATACAATTCGGCCAACTCAAATTATCTCAAGTTTGTGATTCTGCCACGTCCGTTACACTAGGTAGACTTTTGATTATTTACGGATATTTATTTATATGTATTAGCTATATAAAATGATTTTATTAATATAGTAAAATAAGATCAGTTTCTCATGCACTTGCCGTTAAATGAAACTTAGCCTAGGTTTTAAAATAAATATATCCACGAAACAGAAAGTCAACATTTTTTTTTTTCATTGCAAGCCCACGTGTGGCACATTAATCGATAGGCCTTTCAAAATAAATATAAGATTTCTCAGCAATTTTTTTGATTAAGTGAATAGAGTCGTAGATAATCGCCCCGAAAGTCACTAAAATTGTGTCCCCCCTCCTCTCTAATTTTTGAACCGTGTATTTTAAAAATATGAAAAAAATCATGGACATAGATAGGGCTTATTAAATTCTTTCAGCGAAAATTGTTTTGAACAAGATCGGTTCAAAGGTTTTCGAGATATTTCTAATAAAACTGCCTTCCTTAAAGAAAAGGACGTAAGTGCCATAAGATTTCAGTAACGACAGTGGCGGATTTACAAATTTTCAAGGTATAGGCTGTATAGTTTTTGCCGCCCAACATTATTTTTACAATGCCACAATTTCGTTGAAATTGCACGTACAATTTCGTTCTTTTCACTCATACAAAGTGTGGGCAAAGGGCGCAGAGGCCGATACTGGTTGAGGGGCGGCGAACTAACTGTTTACTCTACAATATGGAAGTTTGTTACTCTCGTAATATGCAATGACAAGTGAGAGAGGAAAGGAAAGAAAGTCATCGGCAAAATTTGTTCAGACTATATGTAAGACGTTACAAAACCGTCATATCAATCAATCAATCAATCAATTATTTATTCTGCAAATAGGCCACAAGGGCACTTTTACATGTCAAACGGTAATTTACAATAAAATAGTAATCTTACACAATAATCATTTAAATAGATTAATATAATATAATAATTACATAGATTTTTATCTTTTTGATTTCTATGGCGTAAAAAAAAAATCGGGCTCAAATTTGCCGCCCTAGGCTCGAGCCTACTCAGCCTGCTGGTATCCGCCACTGAGTAACGATACGACCTTTTTAATAGGCACGGAACGACGCGCACTTGGCCGCTTTTTATTGTACTGTGTAGTAGGTATTTTGTTTTTTCTTGTTCTACCTCGACAACACTAGCAGTCAATGTGCTATGAGTGAAAATGGGACGCACTAAAAACCAGCGCTCTACAGCCCGCAAACACTGTCACAGCACATACTGAGTTTGTTCCTTTTGTCACACAAATAATCTTTTCTCAAATATGTTTGAGAAAAGATCGTCAATATTGACGTAGTGTTCTTCATAAAGCCAGCAACACACTGGCGCGGCCTGCGGTGGCGGTCAATAGTAAAATTGACAGCTAATGACAAGTTTACTATTGACCGCCGCCGCCTGGCCGCGCCAATCTATGAGAGGCTTAATGGGCTTCGAAGTGTCACGTTTCGGGCGGAGCGAGACGAGAGACCCGTAATGGCGATTCGTACAAAAAAAAATGTGGCACGGGATCACGGCGTTCAGCCATGAAAATTAAAGTAATGATTTCTTGGAGTGTATTAATTTATTTCATTGCATGTTTGAGAAAAGCACTATGCGTGAAAAGGGGTTGCCAGCCTCATAGTCTATCCGACCTCGCTACGCTCGGCCGTCTATATGTACTCGGCCGGCAACCCCTTACTTCCCGGCCTCTGTAGTAATGAACTATTTTTTTTTATCTCCACATCTACTTTGCTTATTTGTATATGTTTGTGTGACAGTAAACATTTTCTTTCTTTCTTTGAAATTGTATATATTTGACATAAATAAGTCATATCGGGCCTAGTTCAATTTGTATAAGATTGTCTCTTAATATCGTTATTTACATGTAATTTATAGCCGTGTCAGCAGACCTCAAAAGCCTACATCTGGAAGACTGGGTTTACACAGAAGGCGATAGGTTCTTCCACTTCCCGGGCGATGACGGTATTTATCTGGTGGAAGCTACGGAGGTACTTGACAGGTATGCCATCAGCAACTATACTGAAAGCCCGGATAACGGTTACTGGCTGTATACAAGGTAATACTTTAACCCCCATTTCATAAATAATTATAAATACTCTTTATTGCACCACGACAAGAGAGAAACATCTTACAAAAAATTTGCTTAATAAATAATGGTAACAACATGCGGTATTATCGCTTTAACGCGATCTCTTCCAGACAACCTTTGTAAGCAGGAAACATTTAAACTAGATTTTTAAACAGGTAGTGCAGGAATTCATCAAGAAGCGCATACTACTAACACATCAATCTTTCAAATATGACTAAACAGGACACTTTAAAAACATACCTACTCGTTATAAATGAATAAATATGCAGACATATATACAACCATATACATACATAATACATACATACAGTAAATAATAAAACATAATTGATAAAAGATTTAATTCCACGTTTCTTACAGCATGGAGTTTAGCGTATTTTTCTTTAATAAGGTTCAAAGCGCTGATATTTCACCCGCGATATATGGCAGAAGGGGACATGGACCCACTCCGATGTCTCAGTTGAGAAGTGGGGACACCATCCACTTCTGTACATAACACGGATGGAACAATGGAATACTGACCAATAGATGGAATTAAACTTTAGGGGAATTTTTCATCACATACAAAAATATAATTCACACGGGTCTCATCTCATCCTCCATGCTATAAGAAACCTGGAATTTATTATTTATTTATTTGGGGAATCAACATAGAAAAATACAACCCAGCAAAAACATTACATGTAAAGTGATGCCAAGACTCCATAGCTCATACAGCTTTCAGCGTGAAAAAGATATCAGATCACAATTAGCGCCAAGCTTCCTACTCCACACGGCGTAACTCTACCACTACCAGCCACGCTCTACAAATTCTACATCTTGACTAAAAAGTATAGCTTTGTTGGGCACATCCCGGTCGCCGCATAGATTTTCACGCCGAATGAATTTATGATGATATTAATAAGTGACGAGTGTATACTTTTTAGCCAAGATATAGAATTTGTAGAGCGTGGCTGGTAGTGGTAGATTTACGCCGTGTGGAGTAGGAAGCTTGGCGCTAATTGCGATCTGATATCTTTTTCACGCTGAAAGCTGTATGAGCTATGGAGTCTTGGCATCACTTTACATGTAATGTTTTTGCTGGGATCTCATTCCTAAGGTAATTTAAGGCTTATTTATGGTAAGGTAATTTCTAAAGAAGTGAATGGGAAAACCCATACAAACTTCCATCCCCTAATTTAAAGAGTGGGGGGTGATTTACTAAAAATTCTGAAATACATATCTTATTATTTATAACAAGGATAACAAGGACCCCCTATATCAATTTTCAGACCTCTAGCTTCAAAATTAACGGAAGTCTCATACAAACTTTCACCCCCTAGTTTAAGGGGTTGGGGGGGTAAAAGTTTCAAGTTTTAAGATTTTTTCGATGTTTGTATACTATTACTAGCTTACATACCAAATTTCAGCTTTCTAGAACTTCAGGAAGAACCTTAAGAATATTGATGATCATCAGTGAGTCAGTGACGAAATCGGGGTATTTTAGATAAGATATCAATAAAATCTAAAGTATAAGAGCTATGCAATTGAAACTTTATAGTTTTAATAATTCAATCACTGACATTATATTCCGAAAATTTTGTTTATCTGGTATAATCCGAACCCAAGTTAAGAAGGTTCAAAAATATGACGAAGCGCTTCGAGAAAAGGTAGGTAGTGCCCTTGCGCTTCGTTTGGCTCGTCTTGGCGGGGGCACTCCCGTGCCCCCAGATTAAAAACTAAAACAGTAGCCAATAATAGATGTCCACACAAATACATTATATTTATACTATATTACATATAAATGATACATTTATATTTATACTAGCTTCTGCCCGCGACTCCGTTCGCGTGGAACTCGTTTATATGCAGTAGCTTCATACTACAGGGGATGATTTCCGGAATAAAAACTATCCTATGTCCCTCTATCTACTATTCTATTCTATTCTACATCCTATATTCTATTACACTATCCTATATTCTATTCTATTCTACATCCTATATTCTATTACACTATCCTATATTCTATTCTATTCTACATCCTATATTCTATTACACTATCCTATATTCTATTCTATTCTACATCCTATATTCTATTACACTATCCTATATTCTATTCTATTCTACATCCTATATTCTATTACACTATCCTATATTCTATTCTATTCTACATCCTATATTCTATTACACTATCCTATATTCTATTCTATTCTACATCCTATATTCTATTACACTATCCTATATTCTATTCTATTCTATTCTACATCCTATATTCTATTACACTATCCTATATTCTATTCTATTCTACATCCTATATTCTATTACACTATCCTATATTCTATTCTATTCTATTCTACATCCTATATTCTATTACACTATCCTATATTCTATTCTATTCTATTCTACCCTTCCCAGGGATTTAAAATTTTAAAATGTTGTTGTCTATGGAGATAGCAAATTTCATCCCAATCGGTTCAGCGGTTGAAGCGTGAGGAGGTAACAGACAGACAGAAGACACACTTTCGTACCTATAGTGTACAGTCGAGTTCTCCAATATATGTACACTTTTTTACCAACTCGAATGCGGCCGCTAACAATTAGTATGCAAACGCGTTCGATTAGGTAAAAAAGTGTACATATATTTATGAACTCGACTGTACATGTGAGAACAAATATTTTAATCTTTACTTCTATTTTATTTTTTAATACCGGTTCCAAACATTTTGACCAATTAAACTTAGTTTTTTTTACAGACTGAATCCTATATACAGGTTCTGAAGATGGGAGATAAGAATAGCGTGAGAAACTCCAATTTCGATCCGAACAAAATCACAGTTTTTATAGCTCACGGATGGAAGAGTGATGGCAAGTCCGACATTAACCTTGTTCTGAAAAAAGGTACTTTAATAGAGAAAAACACTAATAACCACTTGGCCGTTCCACCCAGGAAACCAGAAGGTTGAGAAGCGAGAAGACTCGGAGCAGTGCGAGGTAGCAGAGCGGCGTGTGAGGAAAAAAACACCAACAGGACGAGATGAGTTAGGTGACCGACTCTAAGTATGCTATTGGACGATTTTTCTACTGCTCTGCTACTTCGCAAAGCTCTGGTAGATGGATACTCACCCTAACGGCTCGGCCATGAATTTAGTCGCAGCGGTGCGCCACCGTGGGAGTGGGAACGGAGCAAGGCTTTTCCTCTCCCTCCCACATATGACGCGTCGTGGCAGAGCGGATTTAGAGCCTGTCCAGATTTACTCGCGCGTTCCCGTGGTACTAGGGCTACATATATCCCGACCGTCCAGATGGTGCCGCGCGTTTCCTAACTCGCGCATAAAATGCTTGCAATGCAATGAGCACTAGTTAAGGCGCCGTAGGTTCAGCGAAGTTAAGCGAACAGAGTTTTTGAAACAATATAATGCGTCTGTTTATAGTAATATGCTTTCAAAAAAATACGAATAGTAATCTTGAGGCTTTTCTGCAGGGCAATCAGTGATTTGAAACATGATTAAGCAAATTTCGCTCGATAGAAAAAAATCACGAACATTGGTCTAAAATACACAAAAATACACTTAAAACATTCGTAACAAATAATGCACAAAAGCTATAAATATTAAAATTGCTTCTAAAAATCGGCAATATCATGTTTCAAGGAAATCAGTGATTACATTTTTATTTATATAAACGGCCAAAAAAATAAAATTAAAAAACATGATATCCGCGCTTCCGAGCACGCACTTCCATCTCGCTCACGCTTATGCTCAGTGAGAGGGAGAGAAGACCATGAACCTACGGCGCCTTAATAGCACGACTCTCGACTCGCTCGTTATACGCGCGGGCGCCGCGCGAGTTGAGATACTCGGGCGCCATTGGCTGCGTCCAGTAGTACGTAAATAAGAGTGTAATATACATAGGTACTGAAGTAGTACGCGCGAGTCCATATGGCTAGTGGGTGTATAGTTCAAAATAGAGCGCGATAATTTCGATACGGAACTTTTTATTTGGCTAAGTCCCTCCCCTGTAGAAACGCGATATCATTTGAAGCGCGCGAGTGGATTCGCGCGTAAAACGCGTCATCTAGATAGGCTCGTAGGGTTGCCCCAGCAATAGTGAACTTCGGGATCCGGGCCCCTCCAAGGTGTAACCAGGATACCGCTCAAATGAGTAGGTTACCCTAACAATGGCTCCCAGGGGCCCAAATGCTGAAATTGTTTTTAGCGCGCTCTCTTATAGCAAACTATGTGGGTCGTTCATTCTCCAGACAGGCATTTTTGTATGTCCTAGCATTTAAAAATTGAAATCTATTGAATATAGAAGATTTTATATTTTTGGGTCGTAGAAGGTACTTGTATTGAAGTGTACATGAATTTTCAAGTACATATTCAATACCCTTCTTGGACAAAAAAAATACCAATACACCCTTCTCCTCATTACCGCGTCGTGTCCCACTTCCGAAATCACTTACATACTTACTTATTTTCCCAGATGATATACCACAGTAAAGTTGAATGAAACAACACTAATAACCAAAAACCTCCTCCCTCCTCTTTCGCCTCTTTATAAAAAAAAGTATTAAATATATTTAATAATTTATAATTAAGATATGAAAATCTAGAACTTTGTCCCGAGACCCGTCCTGATCCACGCGGCGCGTTCATTCTTGTTCGTACGACTCGTACGAGGCCATTGAAGTAAGATACCTACGTCGCTAACACATTTCGCGTACCTAAGCCGTCGCCCGTCAGTCGTGCCCAGACCTCCGTGGTGGAGAGATGTGTCAGTGTTGTGCGGACCACAGACTATGAACGTAAGTATTTGATTCCCGAGTTTTGGTTTTCGAGAATTCTGATTACCACGTTCTAGTTTTATAAATCAACCAATAACTCTAAAGCTCTGTGAATTATTGTATACATTAAGAAACTCAGTATTTAACGGCTACTAGATCTTGCAGTTTATTATATTTACCTACAATGAGTTATATTTTTTTTTACCACATCCCTCATTGCCACGTCTCATTTCCGCGTCAAAAGTGAACGCGGTAATCAGAATATATCTAGAAAATATCAGTTTAAAAAGGTTTTTGATACATAATAGTGGTTTAAATGCAAGTGATACATAATGAGAGGCATTAAACACGAGTGCGGTTTTATAAAACGAGCCGAAGAAAAAAAAGCCAGAATTCTCATTACCGCGTCCACTTTCTGATTACCGCGTCACACAAATTTTAGAAATTCTCATTACCGCGTCGACTTTCTGATTACCGCGTCACACAAATTTTAAAACCTGTATAGTTCACTATCCGCTAATAATAATTAAGTGCCACATAAACATTTAAGTTTGAATGGTTGATATATCACTACATTTGATATAAATTTTATCAAAAAGCAAGTGGAATAAAAGCGACGCGGTAATGAGACTGAGAACACAAATCTGGAGAATGCCCGGGGTACTTATACTACCTTTCGGCAGAACATATATGCCTATGTTTTATTTCTCATATCTATGTTTTTTTTGTGATGTCGTAAATCTTTCACGATTTTTATAAAACAAAAAAATGCCATATTTCGGTGAAATCTACATTCTAATAAATAATAAATATTATGGGACAATCTTACACAAATCGATCTAGCCCCATAGTAAGCTCAATAAGGAACTAGACGACGATATATTTAATAGATACAATTATTTAAATACATAGAAAATATCCAAGACTCAGAAACAAATATTCATGCTCATCACACAAATATTTGTCCTTACCGGGATTCGAACCCAGGACCTTCAGCTTCGTAGGCAGCGTCACTACCCACTAGCTAAGCTAACCGGTAAAAATAAAATATCAACTCGGTTACAATATCAATGGACCTCGCTGACCAGACCAGAGCGCCGACGTGACGTCATCGACGCCAAGTCCACAGATATTGTAATCGGGTTAAATGTACATTTCAGTATTCCTTGACGACGCTGATGTAAACGTCATTACCCTTGATTGGGGTGAAGTGGCCATGGGAAACTATATAACCGCGAAAGCTGCAGTCACTGAGATTGGCTGGCTGGTCGGGCTGTTCATAGACTGGCTCCAGCGCGAGTTTAACCTGTCTTTGGATAAGGTACATCTGGTGGGGCACAGCCTGGGAGCCCACTTAGTTGGCATTGCAGGGAAGACGCTTAATGGTGACGTCAAGAGGATCACAGGTAATATTTTACTATATCACATAATACCTACCTACTCTCTAATCATGATCATCATCAGCCTATACACATCCCACTGCTAGACACATGCCTCCTGTCATGAATCCTACTAATATTATAAATAAATAAATATTAGGGGACAATCTTACACAAATCGATCTAGTCCCATAGTAAGCTCAATAAGGCTAGTGTTATGGGTACTAGACGACGATATATTTAATAGATAGAAATACTTAAATACACAGAAAACATCCATGACTCAGAAACAAATATTCATGCTCATCCATCACACAAATATTTGCACTTACCGGGATTCGAACCCAGGACCTTCAGCTTCGTAGCCAGCGTCACTACCCACTAGGCTAACCGGTCGTCTAAAATCTAGCAATAGCGTCTAGCAATGACGCGTAGTTTCAGAGTCCGAGAGGCAACCGGATGGCTCGCGGTATTTGAGCTCCCGAAGCGTTGTAGAACCGCCCTGTGGCCGAACTGAGCGAACTTGGACTGGGGCGGAAATCGGGGGGAGCAGGGGTTGAAAAAACCGTCAGGTAGGTATTCGATTTAAATAGCATTTCATTATATAAACCGTACACACTTTCAGGCGATAGAGGATCAGACATAAAATGTGATATCGCAGTGATAGGTTGCTAGCATATCGCCCGCAACACACTTCAAACCTGCTCCCTTAGTAAACTTTTACGACACTCACGGGAAGAAAAGGGGTAGTGCAATTCTAACCCGACACCACACGGGTCAAAAATCTGGGGTTGCTTTACAGCTGTTTGTACACCAGGCGTGTAAAAATTGCATTTCAGTTCAGTTTTATTTATGTTAATTTAGGTCCAATACTACTATAAGAAGTACCGGTCGTGTTTTGAATCTGTTTATTTACCTAATACAGCTTTACTCAACCCGCGGCCCGCTAAGCTTTGATGAGTGGCCCGCCATCCACTATGCGATCCTATAAAACCCCCATTAAGGGGATGCCTTGATTTGAGTCGAACACGCCCCCTAGACAAAGACACGCTGATGCCTTCCGCGCACGAGGAAAAGAAATGTAACACTTCGGGAATGGCTTTTTTGGACAAATATCGATAAATACCTAACTTAGTGAAGTTTTATTTAAATTTCATAAAGTGATATTTTAGATGAGATAAAATACTACAGTATTAACTTGATTGTGTCGTAAAATAATGTATCGTTTGAGTAGGCAGAGTAAAAAAAGGAAAATACAGACCCAACTTTGGATTTCTTTTCTATCGAGGAAATTTTAAGCAATCATGTATCGATAAAATCAGATAAACAATCATATACCTAGTCAAGAATCATATATTTGAAAATCAGACCTTATTGTTTCTTAATCTAGTCAGAACGGCGTTTCAAAGCACGCGATAATTTCCAATGCACCGCCTTAATACAGTCAGCGTCATGTAGTTAGTTAGCAGTCAATGTAGCCAAACATTTTGGTACACGTCTTTATTACTGTAAGAATAAGGGTGTGTTATACACGGTGGAATTCAATCGGTGATCAGGAATCCAAAAATCTTAATTATCAATCTACACAGAAACCAATACGTGAGATCTCGTGCAATATAGCTCACAATCTAATTAATCACACTTAATTAACATCGGTAAAATTTACACTGACTGAATAAATGGACACCCTTCTTTTATTGAAGGGAAGTTACTCGTAAGTGTACATACGTCAAGTGCTTGCTGGCTTTGGCGGGAAACTAGTCGACAGATCAGACGATTTGAAGCAATTTGTTATGAATTTGACAATGACAAATTGACAGCTTATTGCTCATTTATGTTTTAAGTTTCTATGGCTGATAGTTTGAAAAGAGGTATTAAACTTTTCAGACTAAACCATTAGTAGTGTGACAATAAATATTAATTAAAATTTAATTTCAATTTAAAAATTAGTTATGATAAAAAAAAAAACTTGGTTCCACTTAAGTACTACATAAACGTGACCGCCATCGATTACTGAATTAGAAAATGGGTTCCTGTTCACCGATTAAATTCCACCGTGTATAATGGCTACTCTTGCTGCTACTAACTATAGGATGCTGACTGTGTACCTTGAGGCCTCGTAGAAAAAAGGTTGAGTGTGTCTGACCTAATAGCTATGGTATTATGTTCAGCCCTCGACCCAGCCGGCCCCCTATGGTACCAAGACAAGCACCGGGTATCTTCAGCCCACGCGCTCTACGTCGAGGTCATCCACACCAACGCCTTCCAATCCGGGTACCCCTTGCCAAGCGGGCATGCCGACCACTACCCTAACGGGGGCCAGCTCATGCCCGGCTGTGACGTTGTCGACGTCGTCTGCAACCATGCGATGTCCTGGAGATATCTGGCGGCCAGTGTAGAGAAAAATCAGTTTAGAGCTCACAAGTGTCAATATGTGACTGAGGCATTAAATGATGAATGCTTTGGTGTTATAGGACTGATGGGGAACAGCGATATCAATAAAGAACAGTAAGTATTATTATCATCATCAGCCTATCCCACTGCTGGCACAGGCCTCTTTCTAACAGACGAAAGCTGGATGTTTTCTTAACGGAAATACTAGAGCAGTACCCTTGCCTAGCGGGTATGTCGACCACTACTCTAATGGGGGCAAGTCCATGCCCGGCCGTGCCGCTACCGACATCGTCTGCCATCATGCATGCATTTTAAGGATATACTGACTAATATTAAGATATTTAGCCTTGATATGTTTCATTACAGATACGGCCTTTACAGAGTGAACACAGGGGCAGATCATCCGTTCATATAACTTAGACAACAAACAAAACCAATGATCATTGTATTCTCACACTAAATAAAAGTGTATTAGGGTGAAAAATTACTAAATTATTATTGTAAAGAGCCATCCATTGCTGAACAGAGCGACACTGCCACGAGATTCAAAGTTCGCATAATCGCTCTCTGTCACTCGATTATTACAAGTATGATAGAGGCAGAGAAACGCGAACTCCACGATTTTCGTTGTTATAGCTCCGTGTCGTAAGTTAATCGTCTGTTGTTTCTTTTATTTTTTTGGATATTCCTCATTTTTGCGTGCCAGTAATTGGGGCTGCTAGTGGGTCGAGTTCTTTTACGGTGAAGTTGAAGGGAAAATAGTATGTCTATTATTAAGGAGCAAATGGAACGTAGTTAAGTTTGAATTAAATACTTTCGTAGAGGCTTATTCAATCTTATCTTATTCTTATTATATCTTCTTAGTGCTTAGTGTGTGCGTGGAGAAATAAATCAATGTTTCAGCGTCTTTACTACTGATTTTTTTGTCAGGCCAGACATAAATTTACCCGTAGAAAAATATTGCATGCAAAAGTTACACTAAATGCGTGATATTACATATATTAGCATTAAAAAAAATCCAGCTACGCATTAGGAAGTAGTGTTATCGACTTAAGTACCGGGACGCTACATTAGAGTTATTATAAATTAATCCTTACATTAGTAAGCAGTTATAAACTAGCTTCTGCCCGCGACTTCGTCCGCGTGGAACTCTTTTATACGAGTATCGTAGCTCCTTAAATACAAACTTGCGCCCCCTATTTCGCCCCCTTAGACGATGATTCCCGGAATAAACACTATATGTATACCAAAATTCATTTTAATCCGTTTTTGCGTGATTGAGGTCCAAACTTTAGCATCATAGCCTAGCGGCGGCTGCGAGTCGTAAACGATAACGCAGGTTAAGCAAAGATGGCAGCGGTCAGTCTTTAGATGGTTGACCGCCTGGTGTTTGAGTGGGTGGTTAATATTTAATATTAATGAGCGCTTCCTTGCTTTGGAAGGCACGCTCCCGGCTGCTGTCTATGACAGTAGTCGTTAAGCCGAGTTAGAGGCCTTCGGGCGGCTTAAGAACTCCTAACAGTCGAGTTGCCCACTCACTTGACAAAGGGGAGACAACTGTTACTCGCGTCCGGAGGAGCTACCTACCACAACCCTGCACGTGTCCCCTGGGTGGTACTAAAGAGTGATAAACTTTAAAGGCCAAAAATAATGTATGCCATACGATTAAATAGTTTATGAATTTGAAATTTGAGTGCTGAAGTTTACCAACAAAGTGAAAATTTAATTGATAAAATAAGTATAAAGTCAAGGATAATCCTACTAATATTATAAATGCGAAAGTTTGGATGGTTGGATGTTTGGATGTTTATATGTTTAGATATTTGGATGTTTGTTACTCAATGACGCTTAAACGGCTCAACCGATTTACATGAAATTTTACACGAAGATAGTGTATAACCTGGATTAAAATATAAGATAACTTTATCCCGTGTCCACGCAAACGAAGTCGCGGGCGGAAGCTATTATTCAATAAGGGATAAAACTGGCCGAGATGGCGTCGGATTTTCGCAGCGATGAAGCGCGCCGGGTGCCTTTGAACGTGTTAAAATTCTTAAAACTAACGCAATTTCAGATCTTTGTTAAACGGATATTAACAATAATATATTCATGATTATGAGTCGCAAATTCAATGACAAAGAAACATTATTAATGCTTAAAGTATATAATGATAGCACCATCTAGCGAGCATGATTTTGATACAATTTCAGTTTGATAGAGGTCGTTGATGTTAGTTGTCGATTGGCGCCATCTACCGAGCTTAAGTTTAGTCCAATTTCAGCTCGATAGATGCCGCTTATATTATGTTTTTGATTTTATTTAGACTAATAAAAATAACATACCAAACCGTATTAAATGAGTTTTATTTGATTCTAAAATTATGAAAGGAAAACTAATGTAAAACTGTAAATGTTTCTAAGTATAATGCCATACAATATTTCCGTAACTTCGCAAACAGAACATTTTATCCGTTCATATTTTAATTAAGTTTGGCCCAGGTTGGGGTCATGTTGGAGAAACTCGGCGTACATTAAAAACGCTAAGACTGCATGAATGCATTCAAATCCACAACCGTCGATAGGTATTGTTATTAATGCTTAAGCTTTGTTTTTTCCGAGGACCGAGCTTTTCTCGGCTGTAATACTACGAAAAATTGATTTCTAATTCAAAATTAAACAAACAACCAATAACTGATCGTTTAACAAAAAAAAAAATGAAATAAACTGATAGAAAGAAAACAAAAAACCTCATCGCTGGGGTTCCAACTCGCAGCCATCAACATACCAACCTTTGGGTAACCATTGGTCGTCATCGAAGAGTAAGCCTGCCTTTTGCGAGAGGAAAAAACTAATTTTCTCGAAAATAAGACGAAGCTAGATCAGTCTCTCGGCCCCGTAAACCCCTATACTGCACATTTTACAAATATATATAAACAATTTTACATCCCGTGTTTTTTAACGTTTTATCGATATTTTGCTGAAAGTTTGAATAGGGTTCTTTTTAATTTCTAGTCAAGTATATGCTTGCCAATTTTCAAGTCTTTAGCTCATAGATTCACGGGATTCCCATACAACCTTCAATCCCATTTTTTAACCCTTTTGCACCCTTATCTTTATAATTTTTATTGCCTATTGCGTGGCCAAAGATCCATTGAACGTTTTAGTGAAAAATGCATATTAATCCATTCGATAGTTTTCCCATGATACCCTGACTAAAACAGACAAACAGAAAACATAACACTCCTTTTCGTTGGGCTGTCGCAAGATGGCGCTGTTGCGTAAAGTAAAGACGATTTTATCCAAATATTCTCAATTAGGCCTGTGGGTCACCGAACTCCATCAAACTTTTTTATACGTTTAATATGGTTTGTTGGAGTTCAGACGCCGACAAAAATCTGGAGAATGACCTTCTAAATGCGTGGAAATTGGTGAAGTTCTGCATCGCGCTATTGAAGTTTTTAATGTATGTTGTATAAATACAATTTCCTTCAAGCTCTACTTATTATGTCTCACTGACAACCTCAACGAACTTTCACATTTATTATATGTAGAGATGCGAAATTGTGTGTGTGTGTTTGTTTGTCCTTCTTTCACGTCGCAACGGAGCGTCGTATTGATGTGATTTTTTGTATGGAGATAGTTTAGAAGTTGGAGAGTGTCATAGGCTACTTTTTTCAGCGGGAAAACATCTAATTCCCACGGGAAAATTCAATATGTTACATTTTCCTATAATCACGCGGGCGAAGCCACGGGCATCAGCTAGTACGTTATAAGTAGGTACACTAAAGCTGACCCCTGGCTTCTTTAGGGCTCAACCAGGAATAAACATAAGGAGAAAGACTAGGTAGACTAAAATTATGATTATCTACTACATACTACTCTACTATTATTATACCCAGTCACATTGCATTGAAACGTATCGATGTACATTAAATAAGGCTGAATAAAAAAACTTGACTATAGTTGGTTGGTTGGACCTCGCCGGCGATGGCGGGACGAGATGGACTCCTTTTTAAAAGATTGGCCAGAGACTGCTCGGGATCGGGGTGCCTGGAAACGGAGGGGGGAGGCCTTTGCCCAGCAGTGGGACACCATAGGCTCCTAATAATAATAATAATAGTTGGTCAGATTAGCTACATTGAAGGTGTGTCTAGTGTCTACCCATTTAGGAAATTAAATGAGGGAATGTTGGGCAACATAATATATGATCCTTATCTGACAGGGATCGGGTTGGTTATAGTAATTAGTTAACAGTATTTTAACAAATTAGATTTTTCTTTGTGTAGACAACAAAAGAATATAACGCTTCTTATACAGGGATAAATTGTTTAAGTGTAAATAACCAAGGATTATTCGCAGTTGTTCCTTTGGGCAGAATCTTTTGAAGGAACTATCGCAAATAAACCTATGGATTGCGAAGATGATTTTATCACGTTATCCACGTTAATCCCCTAGCCTGATCCCCCAGGGGAATTAGCGGCAATTATTTTATATTCAACTAGGAAAAAATGATAATGTTCGGTTATGGCGCTTCGCCGGACGCTACCGCGTCACGCTCGCTTCGCTCGCTCGGCTCGCGCGCTGTAGGGTCGCAGTTCAACTAACAACCTAACCGTTTTTTTCCCCTGGGGGATCAGGCTAGGGGATTAACGTGGACAACAGCGATTTTATTTGCAGGGAATAGTTGCTTTCAAAGGAACGATTGCCAATGATAATCCCATAAAAATGTCGGGGGCTACAGACGAAGATGGTTTATTTTTCCATTATATTCTTTCTCTCTGCAACATATCGTTTAAAAAATGATCGAGGTAACTTCCTCGTTAAAAATAATACGAAACAAAAATATTTAATTAAATAATTGGTTTTGTTATAAATATATTTTATATAATTATTGAACGGTTGAGAAATGCGACCTGCCGGATAGACGCCGGCAATACGAAATATGTTTTTATCAAGCTGAAACTGAGAACTTCGTTCGCATCGCTCGCTCAAACAATAGGGGTCGTATTCAATAATGTTGAATTCTCCCGAAAAAGGAGAGGTAAAAAAATGTCAAATGGAGAATAAAGCAAAGCAGGGGATTAAATAATCACAAAGTTATAAGTGTCCAAAGTTTTAATATTCTGTCACTTTTCCGCAAAACGCACCTTCATAATAAACGATGGTTATTTATTTATTTATTTATGCTTAAGGAGTACCAACAGCTGCAAAAACATAATATAAGTCTTACATAGTATTACAAAGCCAATTAAAGGAACTCACAGATAGAAATGGCATAGAAAAAAGAAAAATGTTTGACACACTTAGCACACAATATCGCACTAGGAAAAACAGATTAAATAAAAAAAAAAACATACCAACTAATTAACAAAGAAGGAACACGTGAGCAAAGTCACACGCACCTGAACAAAACACCACTTGCAAATAGGGAATATTCATGACATTTTTTTATTTTTTTTATCTATTCTATAAGTAATTATATAACCGGAAAAAAATATAACACTTTCACAATATTATTAAATAAGCTAAAAAAAAATTATTAAAATTACTATCATTTTCGGACGATCAAAACGCCACCATTTTGGCGCGCTCATTTGTGACGTCACCGTGCAGCTTAGTGCACGGCGGTTCTTAAACAAATTAACAACAAAGTGTTTGATTCACACTTTTAATAAATGTGAGTGATTAAAGCTTATAAGATCAACTTATTGTAATGGAAGAGCACACAAAAGCTTATTATAAATATTGTATTGTCCCTATGTGTGAAAATCACATTAAAACTGCAAATATTTTCATATGCCCAAAGGTGCAAATATAAGGATAAAGTGGTGTAAGGCGATGAGGAGAGATAATGTATCGTGCTTGAGTAGTTTATATTGTTGTGAAGATCATTTCGACGTGAGTATTAAATATGTATGTACCTAAAATCTTTTTTATTACGACTCGCGAACAATATAGGTAAACAATAACCTAACCTCAAAATTGTATTATATACTTATTCATAAAACTATTCTGATTCCCAATTTTTTTAGTTATTAATGTTACAAATATTATGATTTTTGTTGATCAACAGCTGACTACGAGTGTTGATTTTGATCAAGAAACGTTTTAGCTAAGTTTCTTTGTTTGCACTGTTGATCGAAGAAAGTTAAAAGAATTTAATCCTTTTTACTGAGTGACCTACACAAATTTGTTTTATTTATAAGCCTTGACGAAAACAACCTAGTTTGTTAAAGTTCATAAAGATGTTCTCAACATTTAACATTCCTAATAGGTACCTACATATCTTTGATTATATAATACTAGCTTCTGCCCGCGACTCCGTCCGCGTGGAACTCGTTTATACTATCTCTATACCAAATTTCATCCAAATCGGTTCAGCAGTTTAAGCGTGAAGAGGTAACAAACAGACAGACAGACACACTTTCGCATTTATAATTTATTATTAAGTAAGTATATATAAAATATATAATATAACTAGCTTCTACCCGCGACTCCGTCCGCGTGGAACTCGTTTATATCGTAGCTCCCCCCATATCCCCCAAAGGGATGAAGTGGGGGTGAAAGTTTGTATGGAGCTACGATATAAATGAGTTCCACGCGGACGGAGTCGCGGGCAGAAGTTAGTATATATAATATATAAAGTTATAGTATAGTAAAATAGTATATAGTATGGATAAATATCTACTAGTTTTTTATTCCACTTATTTAACAAAGACACCTATTTGAAGTAGTTTAAAAGTCTAGCTATTTGAATCGCCAAAATAGGTTATAATTATTTAATTGACCAATCTCACGAGTATAAAAACAAGGAATATGAAAATTTATTGAATATCTGTAACTTATTTACCTTGCAGCTTTTACTCCTCTTAGTTCAGCGGACGTAAAGTCACAAATATTTGCGAAGTATGTATTAAATTTAGTCATCATGAACACATCAATTTTAGGCAGATTATCCGACTGTGCCTTGACAAAACCGCCTTCAGTCATTGTGGCGAGTCTTTTTTCACTTAATAATTACCAAAAAACACTGATTATTTATCATAAACAGCGGCCAAACAATGCGAATAACTTTCAATAATCATACTAACGACCTGCACGGTGACGTCACGTTTCGCTCCGCCAATAGCGTTGCGTTTTGGAAATTTGCGAGGGAATTTGAAAAATAGTACTTTTAAACAATTTATTTTATCAATAGAAACATGATAATTTGAAAAAATAATCATGTGTGTATATTTATTAAGCAATATAGATTACACGTGATTTTTTTTGTCCATTTCTAAATCACATGCATATTCCCTATTGTGAATTGTTATTATGAAAAAAACCGACATGCTAGTTATCGCCTCACAGAAGGAACCGAACAGTTGAATACATCAATATCCATCTCTTTCGACAAACTATTCAAAGTGCGACTAGCGCGACTCAGGAAACTACACTCAGAGACAATGAAAACGGGTCACTTACCATGGATTACTTTACAAAGTGACCCGTTTTCATTGCCTCTGAGTGTATTTCCCAATGTGAACTATGAAGGTACGCTACCTCAGAGGCAATTAAAACGGGTCACTTTGTAAAGTAATCCATGGGAATTGACCCGTTTTCATTGCCTCTGAGTGTATTTTGCCTGTAATTAGATGAGGTACATTTAAGTGAGATAGGGGGAAAGTGTCTTTTAGATCGAGTAGGAGTATTAAAAGAAAGTTTATTGAGTAATTGTGCATTCTTCCAATTCTCACCTACGGAGCACAAACTTGGTCTCTGACGTCATCTCAAAAGTCCAAACTCGGGGTTTGCCAACGAGCCATGGAGCGCAGCATATTATGTATCAAATTAGTGGATCCGGAACACCACGCTGCGCTCCAAAACTCAAATAGTCGATGTAGCTCGAAAGTCGGCAGAGTTGAAGTGGGACTGGGCTGGTCATGTCTGCCGCATGCCGAGTGAGCTGTGGGCCAAGATCGCCACTGAATGGCAGCCCGACAGCTCGAAACGGAGACGTGGCAGACCTCGCCGGCGATGGAGAGACGAGCTAGACTGCTTTTTAAAAGAATGGCCAGAGACTGCTCAGAATCGGGAGCACTGGAAAAAGTGGGGGGAGGCCTTTGCCCAGCAGTGGGACACTACAGGCTCACAATAATAATAATAATTATTATTATTGAGTAAATCCGGACAATCAATATTCCCGCTAGTGATATTTAAGATATAAGTCGTATCAGCTATTTCTCGCCGTTTATATAGTGGTAATATGTGTTGTTTTTTGCATGTGCTTAAGTAATTGGAGGATACGTATGAACATTTTAGTTTAAAGCACAGGTGTTTTAGAAGAGGTGTATTTACTACTATGACGCTCGTAGATCGTGACGTCACGACCTGCGAGCGTTTTATCGCTCTAAAAAGCAATATTAAAACGGATGCAGCTTCGTAATTCTTTACCTACTTCTACTAGGCATATTTTTTTGCCTTATTTCTTTTGGGGTAATAATAAATTTTGAGTCTACACCCGACTTGTAATATTTAGAGCCAGTAATCTTAATCAAATTAGTTGTCATTAGATCATAGTTAATGATTCACTCTACGAGCGATTGCCGCTACGAAGCATAAAACGCTGCTACGTGCTACGGCGTAGCACATGTAGCGATGCGTGGCTTCGAATGGGTAAACGGTTTGCTGTTACGCTTTTTT
Source organism: Epinotia ramella (assembly GCA_947578815.1). NCBI lineage: Eukaryota > Metazoa > Arthropoda > Insecta > Lepidoptera > Tortricidae > Epinotia > Epinotia ramella. The sequence goes on from OX388203.1 coordinate 2,574,532, forward strand.
TATTATAATTTCCAGCAAAAGTAACTATTTTCCGATCTAGAAATGGCGGATCATACAATGTAGGTATGCAGAGTTTCATGTTCTTCCGACATACCGTTTTAAAATGATAACCAAACTACGTTTGTATAGAGAGTCGACTTGAGTCGAGTCTCTATAGGGGACTCTTACCTAAGTATTTATGTACATGTCGTTGCTGAAAAAGTACAATCATCAAGCTCGGAAAATCTGATTTGAATAACAATAAAAACACGCATAATGTTAGTTTTACGTTGACCTTTCCACTCTGACCTTCGCTAACAGCTTTGTGAAGGTAGATGCAAATTAGTAGCCGTCGCGAATCGTGTAGGGAGTGAGATAGCCAAGTAGAATTAGTATCTGAAACTCTTGAAGGCGCTATTCAACTCACCACCCATATAGGAGGAAATAGGCCAATGCATTATATGAACACCCTCGACATTTTTTTATACAACGACGATGGCAAACAAGCGTACGGCCCGCCTGATGGTAAGCGGACACCGCAGCCTATAGACGCATGCAACTCCAAAGGAGTAATATTTCGTAACACACCCTTAGTCTTACAGTAATAAAGACGTGTATAGTAGAACTACAAATATAAGTTACATCGACAATATCCGTTTGAGGACACAGGTAGCTAACGCCAACTTAAAAATCGCCAGTGACAGTGACTGTTGGCGTTAGCTACCTGTGTCCTGAAACGGTATTGTTGATGTAACTTATATTTGTGGTTCTACTGTACCAAAATATTGGGCTACCTTGGCTAGATAGCTATCTGTAACTGCTTTTTGATGTCACTGGCGATTTTTCAGTTGGCGTTAGCTACCTGTGTCCTGAAACGGATATTGTCGATGTAACTTATATTTGTGGTTCTACTATCATCATCATATCAGCCGAAAGACGTCTACTGCTGGACATAGGCCTTCCCCAAAGAGTGCCACAATGACCGGTCCGGTCCTGCGCCACCCGCATCCAGCGGACTCCCGTGACCTTTACCGGGTCATCAGTCCACCTTGTGTTCCCACGCTGCGCCTTCCGGTACGTGGTCGCCACTCGAGAACCTTTCCGTCCCAACGGCCATCGGTTCTACGTGCAATGTGCCCCGCCCACTGCCACTTAAGTTTAGCGATTCCGAGGGCTATATCGGTTACCTTGGTTCTGGTGCGGATAGCTTCATTTCTGATGCGATCGCGCAGAGAAATTCCCAACATAGCCCTCTCCATTGCCCTTTGGGTGACTTTGAGCCTTTTTATAAGGCCCATAGTAAGCGACCACGTTTCCGTGCCATACGTCATCACTGGCAACACACTGGTCAAAGACTCTCGTCTTGAGACACTGCGGAATATTGGACGAAAAGATGTGCCGTACTATACACGTCTTTATTACTGTAAGAATAAGGGTGTGTTACGAAATATTTGGCTACTCTGGCTGTTACTGACTATATGACGCTGACTTGATTGGTGCTTGATCTATAATTTGTCAATTTTGTCATCTTGTAAGGTTTTGTGCGACCCTGTTTTTAAATACGACATCCATACTAACATTATAAATGCGAAAGTAGATACCTAAACTGTATGTCTGTCACCTTTTCACCGTTGAACCGATACACATTAAATGTACGAAGATAGTTTGAGATCTTGCGAAGGACATTCAAGTCATCTCTAATGGTGAATAGGAAAATGGAAGTTTTTACAGGAGTGCGATTGTTGAATCTGCGCAAACGGGAAGTCTAATAGGGTATTTTGCAGGCCTAGTATTTATTCCTCAAGGCGACTAAAGATCATACGCGAAAGAAGTTGCGAGCAAAAGCTAGTTACCATCAATTCTGTCAGTTTAACGATATTAGCGCACTTGGCCGTCTTTTCAGTTTTCACACACATTTGTCAGATCTATTTCGAGGGTTGTATTTACATACTGTTTAATAATTCATACTCGTAGTTCCAATGGAAGGGGTTTTCAGGAATTCACACTCGACTTGAATGACGTGTTTTGGACGCAGGTTATTAATTGCATGTGCTTGACAGGGTGGAATTAAGTTGTTAGAGTGACGTAGGCTTTATTTAAAATTGAAGGTGTTCCATTTTTATGTTTCTTTGTATTTCATTCTTGAGACAACAGCGCGCTTATTAGCATACTAGATTTCCCGCGAATTCGTCGAATCTTTTCCACTCTCCATTTGAACCCATTAGGAGATTTCTGGGATGAAATATATCCTATAGTTTTTTCTAGACTTTTTTTCCCATAAGTTATCTAAGTTATCTGATATCAGAAATGCGACAGTAAGTAGGTTTGCCTATCTATTTTCCTCGCTTAGGTTTACCACGTTGAACAACACTCAGAGGCAATGAAAACGGGTCACTTTTCATGGATTACTTTAGAAAGTGACCCGTTTTCATTGCCTCTGAGTGTAGTTTAACTATGTGCATTATAAGATAGATGGACGGACCGACATGGGCTAAACTTTCCCTCCATCAACGAGAGGGAAACTTTGCCTTGCAATAATAAGCTGACAATGATGTTGATGAGACAGTGAACATCAGAAGTAGCTAAGCAGAATAACACGCTTACAATCGACTCAGACCCTTATTCTCTTCATAATAGAATCCATGCGTTTGTTCAATGTACTTACATGGTTTGGTCATAAACTTTATTAATTGTGCCAAACTTACATCTAACTTACCTGCACATGCTGATTCAAATTATTCGGATCCCGATCCTCCAACGTCTCCCGAACCGCGCTGTCCGGCTTCGTGACAGCCATGATCCTATCCGACCCGACTTCCAACACCGCCGGACCCTCCCAATCCGTCTGACAGCCCGTGTCCACAGCGTCTGATCCCGTCCAAGGCTCAGTCTCCTTAAACTTCGCCTTGTGATCTGTACTCTCTGACTCTTTCAACTTAGGGTCTAGGATCGCAGGATTTAAACTTATTTCAGCAGGAGCAGTTCCAGACCGTAACTTAGCTTTATGGGCACAAGCTAAACACTGTCGGGAACTCGTGGATTGCAGCAAGCAAGGCCCGCTGCTTATTGGCGCGTCGTCAAATGCCACGGTGATTTCAGGGCGCGCGCGATTATAGTCTGTGGTATTTTGAATTTTAAAAAAGTTCAGCACACGCGCGTATCAAGCGACCTATTCATTAAAATCTTTTTAAAATAATGGCATTAAAGTTAAACGGTAAATTATCGTTTTATTTTCCGACGAATTCACGTAAACTTTCGACGCATAGGTGTATACTCCGGTGAAAACCGCCGTTGAAACTAAATTCCCTCCAAAAGGCTTTTACTAATGTCTTTTGCGCATGTCTGGAGTCGTTTGGCGGCGGAAAGTTCCCTGATAACCGTACATTGACGGTTCTATATGACCTTTATACGACTTTCTAGTTGAAATATTTCGTTGGATGTTATGTTGAAGGATCGAGTCGTAGTTTTGTTGTATTATTTATTGTTTTTAGGGCATTGGCCGATGTTTCTTAATGGTTAAAGGTAATAGTGCTTAATGGGTTCTGAACGAGGTTTATACAGCCTTTATAATTCTTGTACTTCCTCAGAAGGATCGAAGGATGTATGCAAATGTTAGTATGGAATAATATAAGGGTATATTTTCCAAGTGTTTGACTAATATTCTTAACTCTTTGGAATTGACGTAACATTTTACTGTTACTTAAAGTAGGGTTTATTAAAACTCAAATGTCCAAAAGAGTAGAGGCATATTTCTATACTTTCGCTTTAAAGCGATAATGCCGCCTTTTGTTACCATTATTTATTAAGCAAACTTTTTGTAACATGTTTCTCTCTTGTTATGGTGCAATAAAGAGTAAGTATTTATTATTATTATACTCTTTATTAAATTTTCTTCTTAGGCTAGGTTTGTACAATAAATATATAAAAACTAAAATATAAACATAAAATCATTATAAAACCCTAACCTAGGGTGCAGCCGGCAGCGAGGCGGGACCTAAACTACCGGCGGTCAGGGCGACAGAGACAGAAACCTCCTCACTATCCGCGCAGTATCCAGGAGTACCGCCGTCTGTATCCGACCCTTGATCCAGCCATCTAGCGAGAGTCTCTTGAGGTGATGGTCGAGACTCTTCGCTATTAAACCGTTCGCCGAAACGACTATCGGGACGATGATCGTCGAATCAACATTATTATTATGATTATAATTTAGTCTATTTACCACATCGCGGCACATCAGAAACGGCAGAGAATATAATCCCGATCTACCTCTTTTATACCGACTTCAAAAAAAGGAGGAGGTTCTCAATTCGGTTGTATTTTTTTTTTTTAATGTTTGTGGTATCAGAACTCCATCACTGATGAGCCGATTCGTAATTTTTTTTTGTTTGTAAGTATATGCTTCCAGGTGGGTCCCATTTATTTTTTATTCAGTTGGATGATGGGATCCATGAGGAATTGAGGGAACTCCTCAATTATAGTAGGCACACGTGTAGTGATTTTAGTATTTTCTATTATATCTCGTGTATACACCCGGAAATCATAAATTTGGTGGAGTGGAATTGATGATGAAGACCACAGATGACTTATGGAATTCCTCAATTATGTACTTAAAAGTATAATCGACGTAAGTCCTCAAATATTATCGGGCCACGTACAGCGATTGGGTTTTTTTCTCTAATAATCAACGCATTTGCTTTCGTAAATCAGTTCATGTGGTAAATTGGAAAATAAATGTTCTCGTGGCTTGACGGAGTACTAAATTGAAGTCGGTTAAAACTTTGTTTTTAAAGTAAATTATTAGATATTTATTTTCACTTATAAATGAAAAAAGGCCTATACGCGTTCCCTATTTGAGTAGGTATATCCCCGAAAAATACAAAAGTAGAGTTATGGTTTACCATAGTATAGGTAACTATTAAATATGTATAAAAAAACAACTTTAAATACAAAAGTTTATTTCTTCCATTAAGTAGGTACCTAGGTACATCCTTAACTAAGTATGTACAATACGCATGCACCATCGTTATGTACGATTGAATTATATACAAAACTTACGTTATGTGAGTATATATTAGTATTTATGTAAAGGGTAAATAATATGTAAGTATAACTATGTTTTAAATAAGACTAATAACACACGGTGATTGTGTAGACATCATTTTAAATTGTAAACATGCCTTTAAAATGGGGGGTTTCACAAAATGGCATTTGAATGCAAGTTTTATAGAAAAGACCAGGTTTGTGAACTACTGCAAGAGGTGTCCAACATTTAGTTTATTTAAAAATATGTTTTTCCCCGATAAAATGGCATTCCAGGGCAGTTTAAATGAACAAATAAAATATGTTATTCTATGTATATGTAAGGCTTATTTATTTACAATCTTAACAATGTATTATAATGTAAATTGAGCGATTTCAGAGCACGATATATGTACTTTCGTGATATAGCTTACATTTATTACTGTATTTGTATATTGCACCGTATTTTTTCTTACAATAAGTCATGTATTAAATAAGGTTAATCTATTGGGATTGTATAGTTTTATAAGAAACTTAAACAATTAAGTTAAGTACATTTTATTTTCGTCATATTACGTGACGATGTGAAAGTCGCCGGAAAACTTAACGTTAACGATGTTATATGCACTTAAAAAGTCCAAAGTTTACAAAAAAAAGCACTTATAGTCTCAAAAAAAAAACTCTTTTATGTAAAGATTTGTCCAACGAAAATACCAAAGAAATGTATACATTTTATTAACCGTCCGAGCATCGACCCGGTTACAACCGCCAGCCTAGTTCAGCCACACCTTCCGAACATATATTATACGATATACCATATAAAGGGTGGGTCTACTCAATTTTGATGGGTTATTATTAGCTCGATTTATTACAGTATTGGGCAGTCAACGGCAGGAAGACATGACATGCATTTCTCGCACTTTCGTGTTGAACTGGAATGATTGCTAAATAGAAATTATTGTGCAAATTGAACCATAAAATCAATCTTTATCATATTAGTAGAAATGATGACGAACAAATGACGGTAGATGGAATTTGTGAGTGTGTAGCTTTTGAAAATTTAAGATGACACCGTATCATCATCATTTCATCCGTAATACGTTTACTGCTGGACATAGGCCTCCCCCAAAGAGTGCCACAATTACCGGACCTTGCAGCAGGTCGATCACGTAACGCATTGTACGTACAGCCAAGGGCACCAATTTGTATACACCACAGTCTTAAAAATATGTAGGCAGACCTTATTTCTGCAATAACTTTTAGATTTTCATTTGAGTCCAATATCTCAAAAAACGACTGAACAGATTTTCATGAAACATGTATCACATCGTATGTCCACAACGTATGGTTGAGATTATTCCATTTGGCCGACTTTTTATAAAACTGTGTTTGGAATTGCAATCTTCTACCTAGGACGATAGGGTTGCTTTTTGATTGGACCACTTTGATGCAATTCGGCCAACTCAACACGAATAAAATCTCAAGTATAATAGTGAGAGTGGTGTGGGACCTTTATATATCACGGAGTGAGATTGTAGTAGATTTAATTTCTGCGGTAATTCTAAATTAATATCGAATGAACAGTAAAACTTGTTTGTTTGCAACAAAACCAACAATATCAATTGACATTTAAAATTCCGTGTCCATTTTGAAAGTGTCGCTATAAAAGTCTAGCTCCACGGAATTAATTTCAATAATGTCATAGTTTCATAAAGTCACATCTGTTCAGCATGCTATTATTTAATGAGAACCTTATCGGTTTCATTATAAAGTGTTTTTTTCTTTGTGAAAGTACTTGTCTAATATTTTAGGGTGGTTCAACCTCATAGTATGATTGATCGAGCGCTAAAGGTTACGGAGAGAATAGAGACATTTGTTACGTACCTATTCATAAAGCACTGGACGAAAATGTTAACTTTGTCATAATAAACTTTAAAGAAATGTCAATCAAAAGTAGTGAGCGAGGTTTTCCCTCTAATATTCTAACTACACTCAGTATTTTCAAGTGTTGAATGTATGGGTACTATGCTATTTATGAAGGACTGTAGGACTGAAATGTCAATGTTATCGTTTTAACTTTGTAATGTCTTTCATACACATTTTGCCCCGTCTTGCCCTTATTGAAGGGGTAATTGAAACATTTAGTACTTTTATGACAAGTGACACTTTATCGAATTTAAACTTTCGTGAGACATGTTGAAATAATGCTCATAATTACACGGTTCAACTCACGTATTAAATGTCAGTACGGGCGACATGTTTCGAACTCTTCGGGAGTTCTGCTTCAAGATGAGTGCCCATGTAATTATTAGTAAGTGACACTTTATATTTCATTTTACATTCATCTTGTTGAAGTGATACAGTATGTATTATAATAATATAATGGTAAGTAAATGAAACTAACTTTAAAATGTAAATGGAAATATTAGCACCAGATCTTAATACTAAGTTTAGTCTAAGTTATTATAGTTTATTATACAGTATTAAAGCTTCAGTATTCGCTTACGATGGAAGACAACAATATTTCACAAATAAGTATAAAAATATAATATTACTACAGAATATAATTACCGATAAATACTAATGAAGATGTAACCCCTTTTCAGGCCGGCAAGTGAAAATGACAACCGAATGCCAGTCTTACTCCTATAAGTTTAAGATACTGTTTGGCTGTTTATGTGGTCGGTATATTAATGCTGGCTGAAAAAGGGTTAAACATATTTTCTCGGTAATGAAGAGCAGTGTAAGTATCCAAAACTTTTCTTGACAATTTATCTGTTGGCAATTAGTTCGCGCTCTATTTTTCATGTTTTTTCAGGTATTTTTGTCTCTAAGTCGTCAGCGAGATTTTATAATTTGCCAAGAAAAAGGTTACGAAAAACGTCCCCCGTTTGAACTACATTTTGCTATTGAACGTTTCGCGTCTTTAGGTTTATTTTGATCAAAATAACTATCTTTAAAATCGGTCAGGGTCATAATAACAATAGCCCAATTAACCCAAGTAGCCACAATGCGAACATAATCAATAACAATTTAAGAATGACAGAAACTCTTACAATAAGCCTGAAAATAAATCCCACATTACCGTATCACAGTCACACTGACGTTAAAAAACCGGCTTTAAATTCCAAACATAAGTTTCTATTTTGTGTAAACGTTTCATTGTGATACGATTCTGCGAAAGTTATTTCACATTAAGCTGTTTGCTAAACCCAAATTCGTGGACAGAAAGGGCTTGGTTTGACCCAAATTGTATGTCCGAACACACCTTTACTCAAGTCGTTAGTCTGTCATTTGGTTTATTGACTGACATTAAAAGGGGAGGTTGTTTATACGATATTCATTGTACGTATGACGGATTGATTGAACTTATGAAATTATAGTTCAAACCCTTTTAATATAAAAAAGTTATATTTATGCAGTTAATTTAGTTCTGAATACTATTAAAACAAAATTAGAAAGACTAACTTTGACTTCGTGCAATTAATCCCTTATTTTTTATTTATTTAACCAACCATTTATTTGGGGTAAGTCCGTTAACACCAAGTCCTTTAATGCAATGTAGTTTTATTTTTCTTCATGCATTTCTGCTCCTGGCTACAGTGCGTGGTATCGCTGCAATTCAAATTCTTACTGTGTCTCCGAGATTCATTTTGGTTCAATGGTTGCAGAGTCTAGCCCAACACGCGACAGAACAAACTATGTATAAGTACATCTCTCGCCAGTACGTCACACAAATTGCTGCCAAGTCGTGTCACACTCACACTGCAAATTAGAAAGAGGAGGGTAGATATTCTCGTCTCGCGCCGCGGTGTCCGTTGTGCCCCGCAGCTGTTTTATATATGAACGATGATTCAGTGTTTGGCGCAGACATTTCAGCGAATAGCGAAGGTAGCTCGTGCAGGGCCGGGCCGTAGTGTTGGTACTATTGCTGGCTCTTCTTCTTCTTTAGTGTCTCTATAGAATACGTACAAGACGTTAGTAAAATAAAAAACAAGGGTAAATTGGGCATGGGGCAAATTGGCGCACGAACATTTTAAGGCATAGGGAAGTACGGGTATTTGGGCTGTTGTCCACGTTAATCCCCAAGCCTGATCCCCGAGGAGAAAAAAACGGTTAGGTTGTTAGGTGAACCGCGACCCTACAGCGCGCTAGCCGAGCGAGCGAAGCGAGCGTGACGCGGTAGCGTCCGACAAAGCGCCATAACCGAACATTATAATTTTTTCCTTGTTGAATATAAAATAATTGCCGCTAATTCCCCTGGGTGATCGGGGTCAAGTGATTAATGTGGATAACGTGGTATTTGGATCTTTTATGTTCAGCTGTTGGATCTGTAATTTATTAATAGATTAATTACTGCAATAAACCAAGAATCAAAAAATTGGAATGTTAACTTAGTTAGCGTTATTACTTATTATTAGGTAAGCTTTACTGGAACTGAGATATACCACGAAGCGAGGAAGGCATGCGCAATAAGTTATAGTTTTACTTGTATTCAAATTGATGTTTATGTTATAAAAGTTATTCTACATTTAAATATGTGCTTAGGCTGTGATTAAATTCAAAGCACAGATGTAGTGCATAATGGTTTCCCATCGTATTTTCACGGAAACGTACGAACGTGTCTTGCTATTTCAGTCAGTCTCGGTACAAAAAGTACTGAGGTTGCGTAGCTACTTCTGATGCCGACTGTATTATCTTAGAAAGTAAGTTATCGAATGTAAACATTCGTGAGACATGTTGAAATAATACTACCTAATAATTAATCGATTCAACTCACGTATTAAATGTCACTACGGGCGACATGTTTCGAACTCTTCAGGATGAGTGTTTTGTGTCGAAACATGTCGCCCGTAGTGACATTTAACACGTGAGTTGAACCGTCTAATTATTAGTAAAGTGGTATCAAATTTCGATCATAGTGGAAAATTGAAAAATTAGTCGCCACAAGCGGGATTTGGAATTTCGTTAGCGGACGTTTCTACTTAATAAACATTTAAAGTAAGAGGCTCTAGTATACGTTTTACCGAAACCAAACGTTATGACCGCGTTTGCGTTTAGCTGTCAAATCCCATACAAATTTAGGGTAAAACGCAAACGCGATCGTAAAGTTTTGTTTTGGGAAATCTTATACTAGAGCCTCAGTTATGTTATTGCTACTATATTATATTTACAATAGTAAGCGTTATAAGCACTCACCTGGCAGTAAAGTTAATTTGCTACATGCCTCGCGGGTCACCACCTTGAGACAAATACCACGTTAATTTCATAATTATATTCATTAATTTATATATTTAATTAGGTAATTATTTTACTGACGACCGGTATGTCTAGTGGACAGACCCCGTCTGCGAAGCTAACGGTCCTAGGTTCAAATTAATTTAATTAGTTAATTCTGAGTCTTGGATGTTTTCTATGTATTTAAGTATTTATATCTATTTATCGTCCATTACGGATACGGATCCAATTTCGGAAGTAATACATACTTTATTCTAAGCATTTTCTAAAAACGGCTGATATAAAAAAAAATGCACTGAATTTCGAGACCGCACTTAGATTAGTTTTAATATACCTACAGTGAAATATAGGTATATCAAACTTAAAACTTCATAAATCATGGTCGTCGTTAAAAAAACTATATTTTAAAGTTCCTTAAAAACACAAGAATACGAAGGTTTTTTTAAAGAAAATGTTAAAATAAAAATTTGAGTTAAATCCATATAAAGTAACATTTCCAAGATTAGGTCGCCATGCGACTATAAGCGTGTACATTTGTAATCAGGTTAGGAGAACAATTAGCGCTGTTTAACCTAACGCCTTCTTCGAGTAGGTTAACTGAAACCGCGCCTAAACCCGTTACAACGCTTTTATCGGGAAAGGGCCAATTGAAACAAAAGTTAGTTGCTACAATATCTGGGCCATGCTAATTTTCTTTTAATCTTCACCACGACACCATGGACACAATGATAAAACTAATGTCATAATTAATTATTTAATATCTTAAATTAATAATTAACTACATTTTCCAATTCAATAGCGAAATTCTAAATAAAGCGTAGGTACATTTAAACACACATGGTAATGACATCCACGACTTTAACAGTGTGTAATGACTTTAATGAAATGAGAATAGTGCATTTATGGCCGGTTCCAATAATCAATCCACCGATAGTTCTCCTTACCAACAGTTACATTTTGACACATTTTCTACGGGTAATCTGTCAAAATGTAACTGCCGGTAAGGATAACTGTCGGTGGATTGATTATTGGAACCGGCTATTAGACAACATCACTGTTGTCAATCTTGATGATTGTTTTTGTCTCAACATACCCTTGGTTTTATTTTGCCCTTGTGTTTAAATTGCTCATGCTTTGTATTATCAAAAAAAATCACTACTAGTCTATGACCCTATCGTTACTGCGGGGTCGAGATGCAAATAGTAGCACAAAAACTAGAACTACAAATCTCGGAAGCATCAAGCATTTTCTAAACATGCACACAAAATTTAAATCTATCGCATTTATTGTTAGTATAGTTAGTCAGTATGTAAGTTTAAGTCAGGGATTTAGTATCGTACTGTAAAATAATCATTTAGGATCAGTAATTACAGATCGTTAGTTAATACTATATGTAAGATATAGGCTGTTAAATGCCTGTTTTGCTGTCAAGACTATGCTATTCAGTCAAAAAAACCCAAACTTCCCAAATTAGTTTTGAACTAACTTTATCAAACCTAACTTTTTGACCATGTTCTTCAACTAGACATCGGCTCATAGGCCCCTAAAAGTTGCGCACTTTATGTTGAGTCGCGGGTGATATTAACCAGTTGAGGTGTCCAATCGGTATGACAGACAACGTAATGACAGGCTTAAATCATTGTTAAAGGCCGAAACGCACTGACAGCGGTGGCGGAGCGGCGCGGAGGCGGTACCGGTTGTAATGTAACCGCGCCGCTCTGTGCGGACCCTTTCGTATTAGTTCTACCATTACAGTGCGTTTCGGCCTTAAGGCCTGAATCACACTGCCGCGGCTGCACCAGTCTCCGAGAGACCTAAACCTCTCAAAGTACTTAGCCAGCCGACTCATCACAAACTGCGCAAGGTATAGTTGTCTAACCCCCCCAACTGTTCCACCGCGAGTTTAGAGAGATACCTCCACGTTCTCACCTGATCTTGATGGGCTGCCTGTGCGAGTGCGACAGCTCGGAGCCGGACGAGGAGACGGAGTGCGTGGCGAGCAGGCGCGGCGGGCGCGGCGTGCGCGGGGAGCGCGGGGAGCGGCCCCGCGCGAACTCCAGCCGGTAGTTGTCCGAGCGCGGGCTGCCGCTGAACGCTTCCACTTCTTGAGCTGGACAATTTTTTTTTTTTCCATAAATTAACACTACAGCATGAACCTAGAATAATTTGTTTACTACTTACAACTAAATATTCTATGATATAAAATATTAAAGTCATTGACCATGGTTGTCTAAAATAAACGATTTTTTTAATTTAATTATTTACGTATCACTACGTAAAGTCATTTTAAATCGACGGTATCAACTACATCTAGCCTATGGGCAGCAGCTATTATGGTCATTCAAACCGGATGTGTCCCTCTAACTGGATATGAACCTGCAAACCTTATAATATGGTCTTTACGACAAACTGTGGTCCTTCGAACTGGTTCCAATCCTTAATCGGAGTTATAGTGTTCTAATATCTAACCTATGCATATCAACTTATATGGTCCTTCAAATCGGATGTGTCCCTCTAACTAGATATGGACCTACAAGCCTTCAAACTGTGGTCCTTTGATCTGGTTCCAATAAAAATATGGTCCTGTGAGCCGGATGTTTCCCTCTAACTGGTTATGGTGTCCAAAGGTGTTCCTCACGACAAGCTGTGGTCTTTTGAACTGGTTTTCAGCTCTCTAATTTTCTCTAGTAGCATTACCTCGGTTTGCGATTGTACTGACCTTGGTGTGCGATAGGCATTCGGGCGCATGCTGGCGGATGCGCGTGCGCCGCCAGCCCGGTGCCCGCGCCGCCCCAGTCGCGGTACACTCGCGCCGCACTGTCCGTGCGCCATTCTGACAGCTCCACACAACGGACCTGAGGAAGTTAGGTCATCGTCATTATATCAGCAAAAAAACGTCCACTGCGGGACATTCGAGGCGCAGCGTTAATTATCGCACTTTCAGGGAACGGAAAGTTCCTATGTTAAATTAATGGATTACCCTGAGTGGGGTGAAAAGGGGACCGGAAGTTTCCGGGCCAAAAACTATCCGTTATTTCTTCACAGGGTTTCTGTCTGGTAAACTGCCTTCACCTATATCGGTTCAGCGGTTTATGTGTCTGGAAAAGATATCAGAGAAAGAGCTTGACACCGTTGAGTTAAGATTTAAGTTAGAACTCAGGTGCTTTTGTGTCTTGATGTCCTTGGACCAGCTGTGCAACATCTTATACATGTATTCATTTTTCCATTAACGTACAGGTGTCGTGCTTTTGCTCCTAGCGCTGATCTCTGAAGACGCGTTGCTGTGTCTCTGCCGGTCGCGGGGCCGCTCCGGCGCAGGCGACGCCCGGCACGAGCCATCCGGCTCATCACGGGCCTGAAACACAAATAATTGATGAGCCCATGAATGAGCAGGATGAAATGAATCAATGTTCTCGAAAAAGTAACGGATTTCTTCATGGACAAAAATAGTGAATGAAGCAAATGTGATAAACGACGAATATAGCAAAAAAAAAGGGGCGATTACGGATGTGACAAGATGATTAGTTTCGGCCGTTTTTTGGCGCAAACCATATCTTTTGGCAGAAACTGGCCGAAATTGAAACTTCAGTCGGACACTGGAAAGTAGCCTTATCCTGTCAAAGACAATAGTATAAGGCTCACCTTTCCATGGTGTGTGGTGAGCGGCATGCTGGCAGCGCCACTGCTGACCAGCCGCAGCTGTTGCCGGATATTCGCCTTCTCCCTCGCACGCTTCCGCTGGAACTCCTCTTCAACTCTGAAACATTTCAATGTAATTTGTTAATGGCATGGACAAGCAAGCTGTCTAACAAAGTGTGGTTGCTAATTCTGGGGATTCCTCCTGAGGACCTTATACTTCGAACAGGGTTTTTACAGCCTTTTATTTATCATGCGGTGTGTGTAATTTTGTTACTGGTTAATCTTGCAAGTATTTGACTAACTACCATAAGTCCAACCGTGGTGCAATTTTAAAGGCTAGTGTAAGGCAATGCAAAATTAATCCTCCTTGTTCCCGAATGTACTTTAAAGGAGCCCGAGGCCCGCCTTGGTAAGCCAATGAAATACTATGGTTGTACAATAAGGCTGGTCTGATGATGAGGATAGAAGGTGGCCATAGGGCTAAATTATACAAGAGAAACTCATCGTCTCATTTAGAGATGTATTTTTTGACAAAAAGTTATTAAATTCAGAACTGTACGAAGACATAACTACAATTTGATTAGTCGTATCTGGCAACACTGGTCAAATGGCCGTCGTTATTGATCAAGCGCCGCTGTGTCGCCAGATCAAGTTCCTACCTCCTCATGGCCTCCAGCTCGGTGCGTCTCTGCTGCTCCTTCAAGTCTGCCTCCTTGGACAACTTCTCCGACAGTCTTCTCCTCTCCAGCTGACGGACTGTGGACTGGAAGGTGAACCGCTTGCCTCGACTGCGAGCGTTACGCTGGAAAGAAGAAAAATAAATTAGTAGGCGTAGATCACTGACTTACTATAAATACGTATAGACTGGCCACTTAGATTTTTTTTTATTTCTTCTATCAGGCCCGCCATCTTAGTCCGCTAACTTATGCTATGTCTGCTCTGTACTATATAACTCGATGGCATAGAAGCATTGAAACTTATCTCTAAACTCATCATATGAGCTGAAATGAAGTCCAATGCTGGACATTGAGCTCCCCAAAAGAGTGCCATCTGTTTGCAAAATTTCGTTTATTTGCGGTTTTTGTCTCTAATCGATCTGACAGCCACGTCACCAAGTATCGCAAACCCACAATTCATTATAAATTATTCAAGTGAAAGTCAAAATTAGGGTATGGGTATTAGGGGTGAGTAGTATAGATTCCGATAAAGTAACTATATGGTGGTAACGTTAATACACAGCTATTGTGCAAACATTTGCATCTATAATTTTACCGTCTTGTATGTATGAGGTTATTATTATTAGGAGCCTATGGTGTCCCACTGCTGGGCAAAGGCCTCCCCTCCGTTTCCAGGCATCCCGATCCCGAGCAGCCTCTGGCCAGTCCTTTAAAAAGGAGTCTATCTCGTCCCGCCATCGCCGGCGAGGTCTGCCGCGTCTCCGTTTTAAGTTGTCGGGCTGCCATTCAGTGGCGGTCTTGGCCCACAGCTCACTTGGCATGCGGCAGACATGACCAGCCCGGTCCCACTTCAACTTAGCCGCTTTCCGAGCTGCGTCGATTATTTGCGTCTTAAGAGCGCAGCGTGGTGTTCCGGATACGGTCCATTAATTTTACACCTAATAAATATGCTGCGCTGCGCTCCATGGCCCGCTGGCAAACCCCGAGTTTGGACTTCTGAGATAACGTCAAAGACCAAGTCTGTGCACCGTAGGTGAGAATCGGTAGTATGCACATGTCCATGAGTCTCCGCTTAAGTGAAATAGGGAGATCACCCTTCATGAGATGTTTCATGGACCAGTAGGTCCTCCAAGCGTTTTCAGTCCGTCTTTCGACTTCCTTCTCCTGTCGCGCCTGGAAAGAAATTATTTGGCCCAAATAAAGGTACTCCTGGACATACGCTAGAGATTCTCCATTAATCTCAATCCTACGTGCGGTGCTATTGGTCATAAGCTTGGTCTTCGTCATGTTCATCGTTAGTCCAACCTCGAGGCTTGCGTTGCTTTGATCTTGAAGCATTAGTCGTAGCTCGGAAGGTGTTGAAGAGAACAGGACAATGTCGTCAGCAAATCGGAGATTGGTAATCTTCTTTCTCCGACGAGCACGCCCCTCTCTCCCCAACTCGGCATAAGTTTCCTTCTAGTGTGCTGGTAAAGAGTTTCGGCGACGGATCTCCCTGTTTGACTCACTTTTTGAATATCGAAGGATGTACCAGAGGACTGCAATTTTATTGTACTATTTTTGTAAATGGTGGTGATGAGCTGAATGTAACTGGGGTATATATCTTGATTATGTAAAGCTGTGAAAATGGAGTTGTGAGAAAGGCTGTCAAATGCTTTTGAGTATGAAGTACTTACCTATAATTGTGAAATATCGTGAGCTCATTTAAAATCTAATACAGTAAAAGTTACACTGCGGTACGAAAGTCTTTGTGTAGACTCGTTTTCACACATAGTAATGCATTGCATTGCCTCATTTTCGGTTAAAACACTAGACCAACAGTTGGCTATCGCTGCATCTCGCGGAATCTACATTCAGAAGCACTTCAAACCCCACTTTACCGCTCACCATTCAAATTTAGGCCTTATATTAGTCGGCTTTAAATTCGAATGAAAATGACTTTAGTGTAGTAAATACGTCCTTTTTAAGAGTTTTTTCACACATAACACTTATTGCCTCAGTCGCGAATAAAACGGCGGACCAGCGGTTTGCTATCGCTGCATCTGCTCTCACGCTCTGAATACTGGCGCACAAAGAAATGTTTGGAGCCACTGGCTTTTGCTTTCATTGTTATCGGATCGTATGTGGGTTGCCTTAATGTGTCCGGCCGCTAGACCACACAAAGGTATACATTAGAAAACAATTTACGAAATAAACTTGGTCATTTGAAATTATTAACGTGTGAAGCGTCTTGTCTACTTGTCGCTTTGTTAATTCTAAATGCATATACAGAGGTAGGTACTTAACACTAACAAAATAATAGTTTTATTTATCCTAAAAATACAGCACTCACACACACTCAGCAGCAGCCACTGGTTTTTCTGTGATATATAAAGTAGCTCTTGCTTCTGCCCGCGACTCCGTCCGCGTGGAACTCGTTTTTATCGTAGTTCCGTACAAATGTTCACCCTCCCATTTCACCCCCTTAGGGGATGATTTCCGGGACAAAAACTATCCTATGTCCTTCCCCGGGTCTCAAACTATCTTATCTTTATCTCAAACTTCATCTAAATAGGTTCGGCGGTTTAAGCGTGAAGAGGTAACAGACAGAACATGCAACACACTGGCGCGGCCTGCGGTGGCGGTCGATAGTAAATTTGACAGCTAATGACAAGTTTACTATTGGCCGCCGCGGCCTGGCCCCGCCAGTCTTTGAGAGACTTAAAGCCACAATCCCCAAATACTTAGTTATTATTTAAGGACTCACAAACATTAAATCTCTTTATTCTATTAGTATGAAAACGTAACACTTTTATGTTGCTTTAATATTATACACAACATTTTATTCTACAAATTGGTCCAAGTTCACTAATGAAGCGGCGGCCATTTTAGATTCATACAAACGCTCAAAAACTCCAAGATCGAATTGTGTGGCCGCCGCTCTCGACTCAAAGGAAGCTCAGGTGTGAATCATTGTTCGTAATAGTAATAGCGCACTCCGGCGCATCGCATTTGATCTGGTTATGAGTAACGGACCGGCGATTACCGAAAGTGTTTAACTTCGTATACCGTAAAAACCGAATTCGGATTACGATATATGCGGATTATCACCGCACGCATCTGCGGGCCTAAGAGGCTGCCATTTCACCACTTATCGTAGTGGATAAGACCATCCGTCACTCTCACACTCACATACTCGTCAGTACGTGACGGATGTTATCCACAGGATTAAGTGATAAATTGGAAACCATGCTAAGCCCGCTGGTCACCTCACCCGTCACGCCTAACGCAACTACACCTCTACCTACGCTTAGTTACTTTGAATCGCGCCGTCAAGATATATTTTCTCAAACATGCAATGAAATATTGACGTTGTGTTCTTCATAATGTGCTTTGAAGTGTCACGTTTCGGGCGCAGCGAGACGAGAGACCCGTAATGGCATTTCATACAAAATTGGAGGCCTAGGCCTGCAAGATGGTCTTATTTAATTTCTATTCCGAAAATTGTGGCACAGGATCACGGCGTTCAGCCATGAAAATTAAAGTTAGATTTCTTGGAGTTTTTTTAATTTATTTCATTGCATAGTTTGAGAAAAGCACTATATACGGCGTGAAAAGGGGTTGCCAGCCTCATAACTATCCGACCTCGCTACGCTATATGTACCTACTCAGCCGGCAACCGCTTACTTCCCGGCCTCTGTAGTAATGTACTATTGTAGCACAGCACATCCTCGGGAGCTCTGGCGACCTTTACACACCACCAAAAACACGACACCACATATCTAAAAAGCAAGTGGCGTTATTGGCTGCGGTCTTCTGTAAGGTGGAGGTAATTCCTCAGTTGGGCTGCTCCAAATATGAGCGAGGTGTCATTCCGCTGTGTCCTATCTCTCTTAAATCAAAATCAGGAACTAAAACCAGGCGTAGACATTATAAAAGTTAGTTAAAAGGCTTTTGGTACAGTCGAGGTCATAAATATGTTTACACTTTTGCACCTTATTACAAGGCAATAAGGTGCAAAAGTGTAAACGTATTTACGACCTCGACCGTACGAGGATGATGACAAGTCAAAAGTTGCAAGGGCTCTTTACATACCTGTAGGGGTGCAGCGCCAAAATTAGGCCTTAAAACTTTGGTGTATCCACGGAATAACTGAACACAGGCTTTGACTAACATTGTTTTTTGACCCTAATAGAGTCTCATCAGCGCCTAAATTAGGCCTTAAAACTTTGGATGAATCCACGGAATAACTGAACACAGGCTTTGACTAAAAAATCTGAAAATCAGCGCTGCGAAATATAACTACGGCTTAATTCGTGGCACAAACCTGAGTGGCGACCATGTTAGCATGTTTTGATTATGTCTGTAATTTCTTGTCTTTTATTTCTTATATGCTGAATAAACATATTTTCTTTCTTTATTTCTTAAAAATATTTTTGTCCCTAATAGAGTCTCATCAGCGCCTAAATTAGGCTTTAAATCTTTGGATGTGTTTCCACGGAATAACTGAACACTGGCTTTTACTAAAAATGTTTTTGACCCTAACCTAGAGCCTAACCAATAAGTGGTGTCAAAATATTTTTCCAAATTCTTTACGTCCGTTAAGAGTCTCAGGGACGTGTGAAGGTAGGTAATAATATGTACGTACGTATTTTTAATATATCGATCATTTTTATAAAGCCGTCTTTTAAATATGTCTACCGGTTTTTCCTTTAAGGTTTTTTGGACTTTTTTTCCCCTGTGACTAATTTTACCCAGCCTTCTTACAGTTAGAAAATCCCCATACAGACAACCATAGCTTTACCTTGTTTAAAGGAAATCCTTTTGGCGATCGAAATCTATAAAACGTAGCGGAAATGTATTATTTTTGGTTATCAGAGGATGTAATATTACACGAACGGACGTAATATTACATCGCGATCTGCATCCTGCGTGATGCAACCGACCTTTAGCCATGGGTCTATTAATCATGTTACCGCCATTAGTGTTTTATACCTCATCGGCGGCAAGCAAGCCGTGTCTGCCTGATGGTAAGCAGACAGCGTAGTCTATATGGACGCTTTCGACACCAGAGGATGCAATGTTGTTCCAACGATACATTTTGACATTCAAGACAGTTCCATGAAGAGGACGCTTTGACGCGGCGCGATAGCTTACGTGAGGATATCCAACGGACTGAGCGAACTATCAGCAACAGTTTTGACATCCATGGACTGATTTTGGCGCAACGATAAGATCATGAAGTTTAAAGACCTTTAAGGCCTAATTTTGGCGCCGAACTTATAAAGGCATGTAAAGTGCCTCCCTAAGATATTGTGGCGGCTCCCATCAGCACTCTTCCGCATCCACGTTTCTACAGAGCACATAGTAAAACCTCGAATGCGTTCAACCTGTAAATAGATGTTCTGGCCACTACGCCGCGATATAGGTTGTATTGCGTTTCTGCCAGCTGAATTTGCTATGTCAAATGGTGAAATATTATTTTACGTTTTGTTATAATTGTGGATTTGAAAATATATTTAGTTTCGAGTTGATAGTGTTATTTATGATTAGCTGATCACACAACATATATGACGAAAACATCGTTTATACGTAGGTACCTATCCAAACCCTTATATTTTTTGGCTACAGGAAAGACACCTAGTTTTCGTTCCCGATTCTGACCCATTGGGCTTGTTGAAGCGGCTTTAGTTTAAACCGTTTTTATCAATAGCCAAAATCGCAGCACCCCGTTAGCCGGTAACCGAGCGCGGCGAACGCGCTAATCGCTAACTGCGACTATCAAGACATCGTCGGTTACTTCGTGTGCCGTTCTAACTAACTTATTAAGTTGTCGTGACAGTTTTTTAACGGGGTTTAAGCTATTATAGCAATGTAGTTAGCAGGTGAATGTGCAAATTAATGTTACGAGTGAAAAATGCGAAAGCGTGGTTGGTTTATGCAGGGCAGTAGGTATATCGCTTAAATTCATCATCATCATATCAGCCGAAAGACGTCCACTGCTGGACATAAGCCTCCCCCAAAGAGTGCCACAATGACCGGTGCTGCGCTTCCCGTATCCAGCCGACTTCCACGACCTTTACCTAACCTAACCCTGTATAAATAAATAAATATTTGCGGACAATCTTACACAAATCGACCTAGTCCCAAACTATGCAAATTTTTGATATGTTTGAGAATATTTTTCCTTTTGAGTGAGGCAACATGGCCCTTATTTACAAATACTTTACAGACTAACATGCATATTAATATACGAAACTTATAATATAACACGTTAAGACGGCGACGCGCGGCGCAAGTTTTGTTGAAGTTTTTATTTGAATGTACCTATTGTACAAGTAAGTATGTAGGTAGTAGGTACTTAAGTTGTCCTTCAAAATTTGCAAACTATTTTTTAGCTACTTACCGGTATCAGATTGATCTGAAACTTGGCATACGATGAATATAATGGCATCACCGAGCTGAACAGATGCATATGTTGTATTTCTTTTTAATTCCTGAATCTACCAGAAATGTGATGAATTTTATTTTTGTTACAAAAACTATCTCGAATTAAAAATATTTATGAGTATTGAACCCAAGTCTACTTCAAAACAGTTCATCAGTTAGGCAACGCGCAAATACGGTGCTTGCTCAGGTGTGCATCGATTTACTTTACGAACAAACATGGCTCCAACAAGCAAATATAGCCCTTATTACAACCATCTAAGATCGTCAATGATTTACGTGTTCCGACAAGCGAATAGGACCTTTATTATAAGTAATTAAGGTCCAAAGTAAGGCCGTGACAAGACGTGTGTAACATAAATATTGGATATGTACTTGGCATAGTTTCGTACGTGTGCGTTTTTGGAATGTGTATGAAAAAATATTAGAATGGTGGCAAAATTATTCAGAATGAGCGTAAAACTATTTAACATATTGGCAATAGGTACGTGTTTTTTTATGTTATCGCATACGTGGATAGAGTAACTGGCTACGTCTATGGAAACATCGAAAAGGTGTTGTTGTTGTTACTCAACTCTCGGAGAAAGAAAACATATTTTTCTGCATTAATTTTGGGAGTAACGTCTACTGACGAAAATTATAAATTTAAAAGGGAATATTGTAACATTTTATACACTTTCGATAGCTCAGTTTGTTAGACGGTTCCTGGAAAATTTAATCAAACCCAGCTCGGAGCAATATCGAAACAAAAAAATTGAAATTTACTTTTCACGATAACGTTCATTGATAATGTTGTTATAGACGTCTTATTCTACCGGCGGGGATAGATTACATGTAGGTATCTAAAATACCTTTTATACTTGTGGACCTGAATAATTTAAAATTGTTAGGTATAAGTATATTTTAGCAATAAAAGTTGAAGCTTGATGTTTTCTCAGTATTTTCGTAGGTTTTACTAATGTAAAAATAATTTATTTCTACTGTTGTCAACCGTATCGTAACAATAACAGTCTAACAGTAGCTGTAAATATATTCCAATAGCTTTATAGGCCGAGCAAGGCCACTCCCGCGCACAATGGGACGCCATCGCCATGGCTGCCCTGAATAACTAATTGACAAACTCATATTATTAACGTCTAATTGGTCCAATGTCCTTAAGTCGTTTATGATTTTTAAAATATATTAAAATTGACATTATATTTTTCCGATTGGTTCAATTAAATTGGTTTGTTTAACCCATTTATTTTTCACTTTTAACCCAGCTCATCACTGCTAATAAGCGGCACATCATTTCCTGTCCACTTCCAAGTAGCAGTCATCTACTGCTTCGATGTCCGCGACTCCTGCTTAAGAGGGGGCGCTCCGCGAAATCGGGGTTCTTAGATTGAATATTTACCTATGACAAACTAAAGCGAATGCCAGGAAAAAGAACATACCAAAACTACATCATATTTGCAATTGAATCGTCTGAACAAAACCATACAAAACCAAAATTGCCTCGATAGAAAAGAACCGCCAAAACATGTCTTATTTTTACTCAATTTCAATAGTGTGAGGTTCCCGTGCATATAAATTAAGTAAAAGTT
This sequence comes from Epinotia ramella, assembly GCA_947578815.1. NCBI lineage: Eukaryota > Metazoa > Arthropoda > Insecta > Lepidoptera > Tortricidae > Epinotia > Epinotia ramella. The sequence goes on from OX388203.1 coordinate 2,597,096, forward strand.
GAGTGTATAATAGCTTTTCACATTACCTAATGAAAGTACTAGCGGGGTATTTTTATGTAGTCCCTTTTCAGACTTATTGAGGTGAAACGTATTTGGCGTATAGGCCTTTTTTATTTATCGCGATACCCTTTCTCCCGTCGCGTGTTTCGTGCGGTTCTGTATATCTTTTGTTGCCGTTCGCGGGCGGAGTCAGTCGTAATCGCTCCGCTGAGACGAGAGGACTACGTTCTGTGCTCTCACGACAGCACGATGAACATAATTATTTCAATAATATTGTGACCCAGTATATTCGTCCAGTGAATGAACGTATCATTACATTCCCGTAGATATTTTGCTACATTTTGAAATAATATATTTAAAAGTCGACCTTAACATATAGATCTTAAAGTTCAAAATACAACTATAAGATTACGCAGCGATCGGCGGGTGACCGGCTTCTTAGAATAATTTGTGCAGTACATGCAAAACTAGACGAACATTTTTTTGTCGATCGTGTATTTACTTTATGAAACATTATCACTATCACTATCACTACATAGTATAAAACAAAGTCGCTTCCCGCTGTCTGTCCCTATGTATGCTTAGATCTTTAAAACTACGCAACGGATTTTGATGCGGTTTTTTTTAATAGATAGAGTGATTCAAGAAGAAGGTTTATATGTATAATATAGTATCCGTGCGAAGCCGGAGCGGATCGCTAGTTGAGAATAAATCCGGTTATGTTCAAAATCGATGTCTGAGAGGTCTAAATAAGAATTCATAGTCAGAAATATTTCAAAGTGGTCGCATTATTTAAAATTTTTGAAACATTCGTTGTAAATTAATATGTGCGTTTTTTTAAAGAACAACGTACATTGGCAGGCTTCTCGAGGGTGAAGATTCTAGAAATGATGTCCATTTTGAATTCCAAGATGGCGGACATTGCTTTTCGAATTTAAACTTTCGTGAGACGTGTTGAAACAGTACTAATAATTACACGGTTCAACTCACGTATTAAATGAATCTTGTCGTGATTCAAGCGACACCGCCGCGAAAACACTCATCCTGAAGAAGAACTTCCGAAGAGTTCGGAACATGTCGCCCGTAGTGACATTATTGACATTGTTTTTCTTTAAAGTCATCACGGGTGTCGCTTTTAGGGTTATCGAGAGTGCAGATTCCAACAATTATTGCCTGCGAACTTGGACATTTTGATATTAAAAAAGTGAACATAATTATGCACTTTTTTCTTTAATATGTTCAAAATTGATAACTAAAGGGCCAAAGCGTCTCCATTGTCTCCAAGTACGAATCCGAGATCAGAATTGAAAAATTTGGCCGCCACACAGTAGTGGCCTGAAAATCTGACTTTCATAGACATGATCGAAGTTTTCATAATATATTATAGTTTTTTTTTTAATGCTACTAATAAATTCACGTATTAAATGACGCGACAGGCGACATGTTTCGAACTCTTCGGGAGTTCTTCTTCAGGATTAGTGTTTTCGATGTTTGTTTTGAAGAAGAACTCCCGAAAAGTTCGAAACATGTCGCCTGTTGTGACATTTATTGCGTGAATTTAACCGTGGATTTATTAGTAGTATTTTAGACATGTCTCAAAAAAGTTTAAATTCGATTATAGCTTTTTTTTGCTTTAGGCTTTTACTAGCCATTATTATGCTAGCTCACAACCCTTACGTGATTTAGTAAAAAAACGGAAGGCCATATTTCAGTTATAGCTCCGGTGGTTTTTTAAGCAACAAAATGTAGGTAGTGGTATTCCATGGGTAATTAAAGTAATTTGTACTCTATAAAGTGAGTGTTTTCGCGGCGGTGTCGCTTGAATCTTGTCGTGATTCAAGCGACACCGCCGCGAAAACACTCAATCCTGAATAAGAACTCCCGAAGAGTTCGAAACATGTCGCCCGTAGTGACGTTTAATACGTGGGTGAACCGTGTAATTATTGTCATTCGGGTGACGCTTTTAGATTCCAACAATAGGGGCGTAGACACTAAATAAAATAATGTGATATTTTCTCGAAGAAGGATAAAAATATTTGTCAAATGGAGATAAAATCAACGCAAAAGGTTAAATAATCACGAAGTTATGTGTCCAAAGTTTTAAGAAGGGATGTGTTCTGTCCCTTTTTCGCAAAACGCAACTTCATATGAAACGATGACGCTGGAAGAATGTGACGTCACAGAAGACGGCAACGTGCCGCGCGCATCGTGGTCGGCGACGCCGTCGACGCGGCCTGCCGGCAGCATCCTGTAATGTGACGTCACACACCGTTTGCGTTTTCTCTCTCTAACAAGCAATATTAAAACGGTTGTAGCTTCGTAATTCTTTGAGATATCTGAATGGGATTTTCATCACTATGCATATTTTTTTGCCTTCTTTTTTTTGGAGTAATAATAATTTTAGAGTCTGCACCCGAATTATTGCCTGCGAAGTTGGACATTTTTATATTAAAAAAAGTGAACACAATTTTGCAGTTTTTCTTTAATACGAGTATGTTCAAAATTGATAACTAAAGGGCCAAAGCGTCTCCAAGTACGAATCCGAGATCAGACCCCGTATCATGGTCGGCCTTATCACTCGATAAGTGACAAGATAGGGGCATCGTCTCGTTCTATCAAACGGTGTCAGCCAGTGACGGACGCTCTATCCTGTCACTTATCGCGTGATAAGGCCGACCATGACACGGGGTCAGAATTGAAAAATTTGGCCGCCACACAGTGGCCTGAAAATCTGGCTTTCATAAACATGATCGAAGTTTTCATAATAAATTACAGTTTTTTTTTAATGCTACTAATAAATTCACGTATTAAATGATGCGACAGGCGACATGTTTCGAACTCTTCGGGAGTTCTTCTTCAGGATTAGTGTTTTCGATGTGTTTTGAAGAAGAACTCCCGAAGAGTTCGAAACATGTCGCCTGCCGTGACATTTACGTTAATTTTTTAACCGTGGATTTATTAGTAGTATTTTAGATGTCTCACAAAAGTTTAAATTCGATTATAGCTGTTTTTTTGCTTTAGCCTTTTACGAGACATTATTATGCTAAATTACAACCCTTACGTGATTTAGTAAAAAAACGGAAGGTCATATTTCAGTTATAGCTTTCGAAACTGACTTAGCCACTAGCGAAAATTATATCTTCAAATATAGGTACTTACAGATTTTGTCTTTCTTTCCACTTATTATAATTATCTATAGGTATTCATCATGTTTCATCTGACTGTCGGGGCATATACTATGCGAGAAGGAGCGGGGCAGCAATAGACGCATCAGCGCGGCAGGTACGGGGCGCGCGGGTGATTTCAGATTTTTCCCTGGCGATACGCCCCCTCTTAATGCATCAATCCACGAACACGCATCCGGCTCGAAGGACCATGTTCAAATCGGTCCCAAAATGATGCCATTGTTACTTGCCAACACTGTATAATCAAGTACAAAACTATTTTCAATAAAAGTGTACAAAAGTCATAAAGTACTGGCCAGGTTATTATCGCCGTAAAAATCTTAATAGCGCCATCCAGGAATCGACGCGAACGGAACAGCGCCATCTAGCGGCCAACTCGTACAAGAAGGCAATGTCAATGCTTGTCTGATGGTAAGCAGACACCGTGGCCTATGGACGCGATTCTAGAATTACAAGCGTGTTGCTGACCCTTTACTGATTTGAGGATTCGTTGCGTTGATAGATACATCTTCGGGAACTCTGTCGACAATTTACAAATAGTCGCTGTTGAAAATACCATTTTCAATTTGCGCTTTCCAGACTATCTGCGTACCTGCATTGTACCATCTGTGTGACATATTTTTTTAATTACCACACTCTTTGTTCTACGTACATCATTTTCACAATAGTCAGCCAAGCTGCTGTCGTCCCAGTGTATGCTTGTTAGTTTGTCAATGCTACAAGGTGACGTTACTGGTGTTTCATGATTTGTGACGCTTGCTGGCCTAGGCCGGGAAATGAAGGTTATTTGCACGGAAGATATTTTACACTTCGTAACTTTGTCAGAGCTTCAATGTTGCGAGACTGAAATCACGAGCACAGAATAAATAATAATGCTAACGTTCAGAAGGTCCACAATGTAACAAACCCTCATTGCAGTTAAAGTCGCCACGTTCGCGCTAGGAGGCTAGCCACTGTAAACCTCCATATTAATAAAAATCTCATCGAAATCGTTAGAGCCAAACAAATAAATACTAGTGGGTCTGTGAGCTGTAGAACTCGCAAGCCAGTGTTTATATATTTTTTTTTCGGAAAAGAGCCTCGCCAAATAAATCTATATAATTAACTATATAATCTACACGAGAATTGGTTGAGAAATGCGACCTGTAGAAGAGAACAGCGGAACAGACACTGGACACCGGACACTGGACACCGGACACTGGACACCGGACACTGGACGCCGCGGACAGACAAACTATTTTCTGCCCAAGCTTCGTTCGCTTCGCTCCCTCGTTCGAAAATAATAATCAATCAATCAATCAATTATTTATTCTGCAAATAGACCACAAGGGCACTTTTACACGTCAAACGGTAATTTACAATATAATAATACTAATCTTACACAATAATCATTTAAAACTTGCAGATCAAGGACCGATTTAAACGGTTAACAAAGTAAATGTCACTAAGTTAATGAAAACAAAACAAAATTGGAAAATATGACCATTACATTCGATATAAGGTCTGTATCAGCATTAACAAGAAGTTAATGATATTAATTCAGTATTCCAGAGATGTATAAGGTCTCTGAGCGAATATTCCTCGTTTAATAGCGAAGGATGTGCCTTATCATATTTATCATTGCCGTCTGAATTCTGATTTTAGATGCCCATAGGAACAGCAGCAGCAGCAGCAGTTTGCAGCAGTTGTTTGTGTGGCAGTTTGGTTTGGCAGGTTGGTTTGGCCACTATTTTGCGTGGCGGCGGTAGCAGTGTCCCATATAGGGAGCGAGAGGCTGCGCTCCAACCTCTCGCTCAATACGTATTGTGGTGGAAAAGCAAAAACATGAGCTACATGGCTATTACGAGCCATTGTCTAAACTCCGTTACCAGTATCCACCTGCCCTTCAAGGTAATATCTCCGTATCTCACGCAACATCCGACCGCCGAGATTCGCGTGCCTTATCGAGATGCACGTGTTACTAACTACGGACATGAATCTAGTTCCCGAATGTTTGTTTTCTATGCCGTGGTGGTGAACAAGCAAAGCCTTATGGTAAACGAAGACCACGGTCTATGGACGGTTGGAAATAGGTGTGGCTTATTAGGACAGTAGCATTTGCCCGCCAGAATAAAATCGACCGAGCAAAGCCATTTATAAAAAGTTGTAGAATTACTATTTCATATGGAGAAAAAAGTGGCCCAAATGTGTATATTCCATTCCGTTACGTTCCCTCACACGCTTGTAAGAAAGTAACGGAATGGGGGAATTGAAGTAATATGAAAAATACGGGACATTTTTTGTCTCCCATTAGGAGAATCATTGTTGCTTTCAAATAAGGGATTAAAATGTTAGTTGTGAAAAGCAATATGTGCCACTAGCTAGCAAAATAAATCTTGGGCGTAAACACTTGAATCCTTAAACGCTCAACATTCTACGTACAGAATCTTTCGCTTCATTCAGGAGTCAATAGGTATATGTAGGTACCGCCCTCACCGTATATGTATATAATTTTGTTCCTTTGAGACTCAATCTAACTAAGTCACAATTCTAGAGAAGAAAAGTCAGCGTAGGTAGGTACAAGTTTTCATCAAATGGCCCAGCTACTTAAAGAGTCCATAACGTAACTATTTATTTTATAACATTAATTGAACCATTACTGCATGCAAAATTCTGCTCGGTACTTTGTACCTATAGGTAAATTATTTTGTAACCTAACTTTGTCAATAATAAACACATTGACTTTGCTGTAAAAAAGCAGCCGAAATACCGAAAAATAACAGTCAAAATTCTGTTTTTTGTGGCACAGCTCAGCCTGCAAACAACTTTAATTATTTACATATTGGTCAGTAATCTATTTGGTCATTATATACAAATATTGTTGTCTCTTTGGCTCGGAATCGGACCGGTCAATTTGTGTCGCTACGGTCAAGACAAGTCAAACATTACGGTTATCGGACGTTAATGGATTGAATTTGTTCTGTGCAGTCAATTCAAGTCAAGAAGTCAATATTTAAATTATTGTTTTTCACGGGTCTAACACGTTATTTATTTACCTTTATTCTGACCCCATTTACCCATATCTCCGTTGGTAAGTTGCTGGGACAACGTCATCGACAACCATGACCGGTGCAACCCGTGTCGAACGTCAGAAAAAAAAGGTAAATAAATATCGCGTCAGACCCGGGTAAAATAATAATATAATCAATATGTGCATAAAGCGCGAGAGTTTAAAGTGTTATAATTCAATAAAATCGGGTCAATCAACTATTTCTCCTTGTTATTCTGTCCTGTTAGCCAGGAGACAATATGACTGTTCCTTTGATTTTTATAACATGGACTTAACTAACAAAAGTATGGAACATGTTTTCCGAAATAAACGATTTTTTTTTTACATGCTTAGAAGATGATGATGACCCATAAAAAGGGGTTATCAGGATAACAATAACCTTACATGCGACGGGTTTTAACACGTAAAATCACAGTTTTAGTGACCTAGGAGACCATGGCAACTAGTGGCAGAAAATATTTGATCACCCATTTGGTTTACATATGTCCAAGGCTGCATTAGACATGTATGGTAATTATTAAAACACCTATACATAATTGCAGGTTTTTAGATAATTTTGTAATTTAACACAAGTAATTATTTAATTAGTCTCGTCTCATAAAATTTCAATTTTCTTTAAAAACTAACAGCATACCACTTATTAAATTTAATCGAAAGACAATTTGTAGCATTTAAGACATCCGATTAACGTCGCCTAGAAATTAAAAAATAGCAATGATAAATATATTTGTAGCCACATTTCTTTATAAATTAAATTCCACACACGATAGATAAGTGCGAAATCTTAGCGTGCATTGAATACTAAGACCATTCATCCAGTTTGGCTTGAGCCATGATTTTCCCGTATTAACTACTAAATCACAGGTCTTTTCAAGATGGATGGTGCCGACCCCAGTAGCGTCTTAATGAGGCACATTTCACCTATATAATTAGCATAGTAAAATGTTACCGCGGCTATAAAAGATATATTTCCTACAATAAATAACCCAATTGATAAATTTCATCACTGATACCGCGACAAAATTAAGTAAGACGTTGGTGCCAATGGCGCCGCGTCCTCACCATAGACAATATATTTATTGATGTCTTAGAGTATAGGTATCTACAAAAGAGCTATACGGTTGCCACCATAAGGGACGGAAAGGGTTTTATGCAGCTAAATTAAGGACTGGTCTTAAAATGGCTCTCGGCGTACCATAAAGAACCTACTTAATTTGGACGGGTAATGGTTTATTTGCCGCATCATACTGACTCAGTTGCCGCAGAAAAAAGTGGAACTATGACAAGAACAACGAATAAGATATCCCTTTCTGTCACACTTATTAAGATTTGTATACTGCCATCTCACTCGTTCGGTATTCTTATTAACATGGCTACTCTGTAGAAATCTATACTCTGAGTTATTTATGGATGTTGATGCTCGTTTTAATTTGTCCGTATTGACCTATAAAGTTGTAATGATGCGATTGGAAAATGTATAATTTAACGGTAGACATTATAGCATTTCGAAATTTCGTGATAAATTGTTTAGCAATATATTTTGAAGTGAAGTTTAATATTTAAACGTCAGAAAGAACATTTACTATTCAACATTTTGTAATAATTCAAATATGTTGAATCGTATGCTGACCTATAATCCTTACTAATATTATAAATGCGAAAGTGTGTGTGTTTGTATGCTTGTCCTTCTTTCACGTCGCAACGGAGCGTCGTATTGATGTGATTTTTTGTATGGAGATAGTTTATAAGCTGGAGAGTGACATAGGCTACTTTTTCCAGCGGGAAAACATCTAATTCCCACGGGAAAATTCAATATGTTACATTTTCTTATAACCACGCAGGCGAAGTTGCGGGCATCAGCTAGTCTAGCATAATTTATAAACAAAGTTTTAACCAACTTCAATAGGTGTGTAGACACTAAATAAAATAATCAATAATGTCATATTTCCTCGAAAAAGGATTAAAAATGTAGTCAAATGGAGAACAAATCAACGCAAGAGGTTAAATAATCACGAAGTTATAAGTGTCCAAAGTATTAAGAAGGGGTATATTCCGTCCCTTTTTCGCAATACGCAACTTCATATGAAACGATGACGCTTGTAAATTGTGACGTCACTAATAGACGGCAACGTGCCGTGCCCCATCGTGTTCGGCGCCGCCATCGACGCGGCCTGCCGCGCTCTGCGACAGCCTCGCAGATTGTGACGTCACAAACTGTTTGCGTTTTCTCTCTCTAACAAGCAATATCAAAACGGTTGTAGCTTCGTAATTCTTTGAGATATATGAATGGGATTTTCGTCACTGGGCATTTTTTTTTGCCTTCTTTCTTTTGGAGTAATAATAATTTTCGAGTCCACATCCGTATTCAGTACCCGCTTCAAGTGTGCCTATAAAATTTGAAGAGTTCTCTCAGATCCTGACCTGATGATAATGGGACCACCTGGGAAGGATACTCTCTCAAACGAAAAGGAATTTTCCAAAACGGTCCAGGCGACTTTAATAAACGGGGAACAAACATTTAAAAAAGATTCAGACGAATTGAAAACCGCTTCCTTTTTCAAAGACGGTTAATATAATTTACTTTAAAAACAAAGTTTTAACCGACTTCAATTTAGTACTCCGCCAAGGCACGAGAATATTTCCACATTTCTTATCCAATTTACCACATGATCTGATTTCCGAGAGCAAATGCGTTGATTATTAGAGAAAAAAACCCAATCGCTGTATGTGGGTAATATTTGAGGAATTCCGTCGAATCCACAAGGATCACCTTTGGCACTTCATTAGTTCCTATTTCAACGGAATCTTATCAGAATATGTGATATACTTTTGTACTTTTAATTAAGTACATAATTGAGGAATTCCATAAGTCATCTGTGGTCTTCATCATCAATTCCACTCCACCAAATTTATGATTTCCGGGTGTACCTAAATACACTAGTTATAATAGAAAATACCAAAATCACTACACGCGTGCCTAATATAATTATTGAGGAGTTCCCTCAATTCCTCATGGATCCCATCATCCAAATGGATTTTGAAAAAAATGGGACCCACCTGGAAGCATACAAACAAAAAAAGAAAATTTCGAATCGGCTCATCAAGAGTTCTGAGGTAACAAACATTGAAAAAAAAAAAAAAAAAAATGCAACCGAATTGGGAACCTCTTCTTTTACTTTGAAGTCGGTTAAAAAGCATATGTACATAACACTTTCACCGCGGGGGACCAGCCTAGCGAGCGCCTACGGCGTAATCGCTTTCCGCTGCATACGAGGAAAACCACGGTATCGGCTACGAGCGTAGCGCGTAACGATTCTTGGCAGTAAATCTACTCTATAATATAATTAATATTTAGATTAAGATTTGATTGTTTGTTTGTTTGTATTGCATAGGCTCCAAAACTACTAAACCGATTTGAAAAAATATTTTACCATCAGAAGCCGACATTATCCCTGATGAACTTAGGCTACTTTTTACCGCGGGAAAATGCTTCACTCCGACGGGAAAACGGGTATTCCGTGCGAAGCCGGGCCGGGCTGCTAGTGTGTTAATAAATACGTACCTAAACTTCGTGCAAAAATAATTGACTATTAATCAACACCAATAATAAACTCTGTTGTATGTTTCAACTGTCCTTGAGATTGCCTAAACTAACGAAGTTCAAGAGTAAATAATCATGAATGTTCTGTGTTTCCGACTAATCACATTATACTCGTACTACTTAACACATTAAACTACTAATCAACTCGCTAACCGGCGTGAGAAGAATAAAAACCTAAAACTATTGTTTTGATGTCAGCAACTTTAAGAAGCATATTGTGCTCTTTAAAATTTAGATTTCCAAGAATATTTCAATAATTATGAATGCGAAAGTTTGGATGTTTGTTACCGAATCACGCAAAAACCTTTGGTATAGGTACATCGGCCGTATTTATAAACGTACTACAAGCCTGTTTTAACTAAAATAGCGTTAAAATTCGTTTGTCCTTATCTGTCACTTTGACATTTGTGTTCGTCAGAAAAGGACAAAAATATTTTATTTAGCAGAGGCATTTTAAGTTTTATGAATAAGGGGGATAGTGTATAGCCTGGATTAACATATACTAAAACTTTTTATCAAGAGAATCATCTCCTAAGGGGGCGAAATGGAAGCGAAAGTTTGTATGGATCTACGATATAAACGAGTTCCACACGGACGAAGCCGCCGGCAGGAGCTAGTTACTCATTAAATAATAGGATTTAAATTATGCCCTGTAAGCAGCCGGAGTTCAGAGCAGGCATTCTTGTTCCGTGTATAAAAAGATTTTAATTAAATGTTGGGTCACTTTTATTTTTAAAGATGGTTCGTTAAATCATGGAGTCGTGTCGCCCGAGGCCCTTTTAAGGTTAAATACTAATTAACACAAATTGCGTAAGTTTTATAAATAGTGTCAAGACATACACGTCTCATTATAACAGAATCATTTTCCTCAGAACGCTAAACGCGTTAAGCACATGAAGATCTTGAGACTTGCGATCTTTCAATATTATGCAAAGATCACGGCGTGAACTATGAAATCATAGCAAATACTTATGTAATGGTGCCTGTGTTCGTTTGAGACTGTTTATTTACTTAACTAATATAGTTTGTTATGTTTAGTCATTCACACTTCGTGCGCTATATTTTATATTGTTAGATATGTTGTCTTGTCATGTTATATGTACAGTCAGCATCATATAGTTAGTAATAATAATAAGGTTAAGGTTCCTGTCTCTGTCGCCCTGACCGCCCGCCTCGCTGCCGGCTGCACCCTATAGGTTAGGTTTTTATAATGATTTTATGTTTTGTATGTATAGTCTTATATTTTACTTTTTATATATAATTATTGTAAAAACCTAGTCTAAGACGAAATTAAAATAAAGAGAATAATAATAAATATTAGGGGACAATCTTACACAAATCGACCTAGTCCCATAGTAAGCTCATTAAGGCATGTGTTATGGGTACTAGACGACGATATATATAATAGATATAAATACTTAAATACATAGAAAACATCCATGACTCAGAAACAAATATTCATGCTCATCACACAAATATTTGCCCTTACCGGGATTCGAACCCAGGACCTTCAGCTTCGTAGGCAGCGTCCCACCCCACCCACCCCACCCACCCCCCACCCACTAGGCTAACCGGTCGCCAAAAGTAGTAGCAGCCAAAGTTGCCAAATATATCGCAACACGTCTTTATTACCTAAGTGCCCGTTCACACTGCGTCCGTTTCTGTGTCCGGGATGCATCCGTCTCTTTCGCACTCGGGCGAAACATCGCAAGCGAGAAAAAGAGGGATGCCTCCCGGACACGGAAAACGGACGCAGTGTGAACGGGGTGTAAGGTATAATGCGATGTTACGATATATTTGGGTACTTTTGCTGCTTCTAACTATATGTTGCTGACTGTACTTAGGTTACTATTCAACGAACAAAATTTTATTTAAAGTACCTATTTGTTTAAACAAACATCTGATGACGGAGCGAGAAGGCGGAGCTCTAGAAAGGCTTATAATAAGGTTTGTTCTAAAAAAATATTTTTTATAAAAAAAAAATGTTTTGAAGCGAATACGGTACCTATTCCTATGATCTGAGGTACCTAGGTATTTTTCAACAGTACAATTTAATGTACCTACATAAGTAAGGTAAACGTCCTAGACAGTCCTAGACCTCGACTTTGCACTAATTTATGACACGGGCTTATGTCAAAAAGACATGGCTTAAATTCGAATGAAGAAAAATCCTCTTAGTTCGAATTCAACCCATATTGCTTTGACATAAAGTGCCCGTGTCATACACTAGGGCAACGCCGAGGACTAGGTCGGTTACCTTGGCAAACGTTCTTTGACCATAGAAAACTGTGACCTCACTATATACCTACCTAGAGTATGTTCTATACAAAGTTCATGCTTATTATTATTTTACTTTATTTATTTATCTCAGGCTTGACAGAGCGTTTTGACGCTTCATGAAAAGACAACGAATCATCAGAGAATATTCTCTCGCAAAAAGTACTTTAAAACTCACATGTAAGTACATTGAATCTTACACATTTATTAAATAATGTGTTCGTGCTCATCGTTGTCTAGAACTGGTTCTTACATCTACTTATCAACAGAATACGAATCGATATTATATATATTCTCCTGCAATACGGATTCTAGAGAGCACATTTTGTTCACCTAACAAGGTAGAATATTTAAAAACGGTAATTTTATGCGGCACTTAGCAATAGCATAAAGGTTACCGCGATGTAACTGATTTAAATAATGTGTTAAAAATACGAGATCCGTGATTTTACTTCATGTAAAATACAGCTACTTGTGGAATTTGCTTGACTACGGCAGAGCCGAAAGGAAGGGATATGATATTCTATGGAATACCCGAAAAAAAAACTGTAAGTATAGTAGCATCTTAATTTTCAGTGGCACTACCAGTAAAAGCCACGGTAGCGGTAAGCGGCGGTCGTGGGTTCGAATCCCGGCTCGTACCAATGAGTTTTTCGGAACTTATGTACGGAATATTTACCGTTAGCTTTTCGGTGAAGGAAAACATCGTTAGGAAACCGGTCTAATCCCATAAGTTCTAGGTGGGTTGGTATTAGGTGTCAAAGCGGAGCCCGGGCTCATTTAGGGCACAACCGGGAATAACGCTAGGAGAATGATGACTACTAGTAATTGCAAGTTAAAAGATGGAAACAAATTTGATATTTCAGTGATTGAATGCCAGCACACATCGTCTACAATACAACTTCAACTCGAGTCCCATAGAAGATTCTTACGACACTCATGTGAAAAAAAAAACAGATGTAATTAAATGCAAATACGCTGTATTGTATCGCGGAGCGCAAAAAGTAGGTACAGAATTTTTGTGCACAAGATAAATGCATCTGCTAGTGTCATTAAATGTAATAACAAAAACATTGTTTCGTTATGGGTCATGGCAAGGATACCTAAGTCTTGTAAAAAATATTGGTCTTGTATCATAAATCATAAGTAAAATCATGGAGGATTTCTGGTTCAGTGATATTATTATACTGGGTGGAACAGATCGATGGACTTTTAAGCAAATGGGATATAGATCAGGTTTAGTGCTTTACTTCTCACCTAGTAACCATATTAATATTTCTAACGGTTACCGAGATACAACTTGTTAAACTTTGGTGAAAAAAACTGTATGTTTCAACCCTATCCAGCAGATTCAATGAAGTCAGCAAGATTCTTGTGACTTGTGACATGTGTCAATTTCAAATGAAAATAATAACTATTACTGTATTAGGGTTGTCACTAAGATAAAATATTTCGATTTTTATGTTTTTTTTTTCTTTTAAATCCAGCTTAACATTTATAATAGATCGTTTGTACGTCACTTATATAACACTGTCCTTTCAGCTTAGTCCAAGGAAATGTTCCTCCCTGTATATCTGTGTACTCAAATGTCCGGTTGATTATTGAATTTTGGAGGCCAACACGCTTTTTGGTAAATTTTTAGTCACCATGATCGTTATCATCATATCAGCCAAAAGTCGTCCACTGCTGGACACAGGTCTCCCCCAAAGAGCGCCACCCAGCGGACTCCTGCGACCTAATTAATAGTTATTTTTTAGTAGTTTGTAAATTTTGTAAGAGCTTTACGCACACACAGCTTCTTATAATTGTTTATTGTTTAAATTTAATTGTTATACCCATGTAAGATAATATAACTGCAAATATTAAACAGCGTATTAGAACAAGGTTAATCACTTTACTGACCTATCGCATTAAACATAGGTCTGTAAACCTATGGTCATATAAGTAGTATTATAATAGTGACTGCTATGGGAGTATTTCTGATGCACCGATGACGTCATAGGACAAGGACAACTGGTGTGCAGTAGAACCACAAATATAAGTTACATCGACATCCGTTGAGGACACAGGTAGCTAACGCCAACTGAAAAATCGCCAGTGACATCAAAAACTTTTCACAGATAGCTTATCTGTAACTGCTTTTTGATGTCACTGGCGGATTTTTACCCACCAGGGAACGGAGAAGGTATGCGTTTAGGGTGAGAGGCCGTTTGTTTTTTTGTGTACACCGATGTTGCCATTTATTTCCAAAACGGCTTGACCGATTTAGATGCGGTTTTCAGAAATAGATGCGTGGTTCATCAGGGGTAGTTCTTAGATAGGTGTTTTGATGTTTAGTTACCAGGGGCCGCTGTAGTATACGTTTTAAATGAATTTTCTCAATTATCTCAAAAACCGCTGGACCGATTTCTATGCAATTTTCGGAGATGAGTTTGTGGTTTATCAGGAATGGTTCTTACATTTAAATTATGATGTTTGCTCACCAGGGGGCGTTGTAGTGAATATTTTACACGAATGATCCCAATTATCTCGAATACGACTTTAACGATTTATGCCATGTTTGGGTTCTTTTGACAGTGGTTGCCGAGTAGCTTCTGAACATGAGCTGATGATGGAGCAGGACAACATCGTGGGGAACTTTGAGAAGAAACATAACAATTCTACTGTGTTTGGATTCTAGTATTCTACTGATAATGGTTTCCAAGTAGCTTCTGTAGGTACTTTACTTGTACTGCTGAGGGTCTGAAAATGAAGCAGAACAGCTTCGTAGTGAGTTTTCAGAAGGCGTGTATTTATATTACTGTGTTGGGGTTCTATAGATAGTGCTTGCCAAGTAGCTTCGGTACATAAACTGTTGAGGGTCTGATGCAGGAGAAGAACAACATTGTAGGAAACTTGGAAAAGACACATGGCTTTTATTTTACCGTGTTAACTTTAGAGGAGTCGGATGCAATTTGCGACCCTACGTGGAATTAGGGGTTTACTGTGGTAACGGCATGAGACAATTTATGGGATCAGGAGAACCTTGTGGCCTTCTCCGGTTTCCTCGATACGAGTGCAACGACTTTCTTAACCGCTCTAATTCTTTCAGTGCCATAGTATGGTGTGGGTCGTTAAACAGTTTTCGTTGATCAAGATTGGTTATTACGATCCCGTCTTACCATCTTACTCTACTCAGTGCCACGTAAGCTTGACCTTTGGCGAATGTTTTGGGACCCAAGTATATGACTGCCCTGTCTACTGTTGTGCCTTGTAAATTGTAATTTATGCACAAGTAACGGTCCAACTTAATATGAGTGGAACCATTACTCTTTTTCTATTTCACCTGCACCTTTATTGCCTTGAAAAGTCACACTCATTGGAGCTACAGCAACCCAGCCATTTTCGTCCCGGTAACTTCTACCGATAAAACAGTCATCAAATTGGACAAAAACTTTTTTGGGCAGCTCTCCGTCTTCCAATTGGTCTCTTCTTAGCCCTTCCCACTCAAAACCCCGAACTACCCCCATGCTGCCGTTCACCAGTCCCTCGCTGACTTTGACGTTTATTCTCAGTATCACTCGAGTACCGACTCCCAATTGTATTTTTGATACAAGACCTCCTGTATTATTCGGGTCAGCTGGAATAAAAGCAGGCTGTGGTCTCTGTCCATAATTAGTGGGTTCTCGAGACTCGTCACGGGCATTTATTTGGTACAGTTTCGTAGTTAATTTGACTAACATTGCCGGGTTGTAGGTGTCGTCGAGTTTTAATGTGGGATATATTCGAACAGCTTCCCCATCGGCAAAGTTTCCCTCTAGAGGAACACGAGTCCTTTCCAAAAGAAGCTGATATTGTTCCATGGTCAGTTCTCCAACTCGTAAATTATTGAGTAAATCAACAAAGTCAGAGTCGTTTTGCCGTCGCATGTTCCGTTTAAGTTCGCAAAATCCGAAGTAGATATCTCCACAGATGTGGTTCTCTTTGAAAATGTGCTGGTAACTGGAAACAGAAACTCCCTTTTATTGGCGGCAACTGCATCAAATCACCAAAAACGACGACATTTACTCCACCAAAAAGAGAGTCATTGTTTTTTAGCTCTTGAAGCCTCAAGTGAATGCAGCGCATCATTTCATATGATACCATGGCAATCTCATCTACAATTGTAGTTGTGTGTGTTGCTGGTTAATTAACCAGCAAATTGTTTTCCATTTGCGTCTCATGTTTTAAGCGCTGACCTGATAACTGTCGATGAGTGGTCGCTGATCCTTTTTCGATACCTTGTGACAATGCGCTATGAAGTGTTCGTCCATTCATGAGGCGAGCTGCTACTCCGGCAAGGGCAGTGACTTCAACAAAACACGGCTGAAGTAAAGCAGATACTGTTGGCTTATAACACCTTTTAATATGCTCAACAATTGCTCGCAAAGTAAAACAACTTGTGTACAATCTACATATTACAGACTCCTCTTTAAAAAGAATAAAATAAAAAGCAAAATTAAAAAAATTGAAAAACCCACGACTGTTTTATTGTAAAATAATTAAATAAAAATTCGAAAATCCCCCGACCATAAAATAAATAAGCACAATAAGGTAAATATAAACCAAGGTTTTAGAAAACGGTTTGTTGGTTTCCAGGTGTCATTACAAAACCACTAAAATCCGTCGGGGGGCTGCCATTGCCTCATGAAATGAACTAAAACTATGCAATATTATAATTCTTTTTTTTTATTTTTTTTATTTTTTTATTTATTTAACATGAAAATATAAAATATGTGTACCGTAAATACATCAATTCGCCAAACTGCGACACATTGTACATTTCTGATTAATTTAAATTGCTACCTTGATATAAATTAATGTACGTAGGTACCTACAGGCGAGGTCAAAGATATGTTTACACTTTTGCACCTTATTGCCTTTTAATTGCCCGCCTAATGTTTTCGTGGTTATTAAATATCAGTCATATTTTACTAACAATATTTTATTTGCCGCAAGAGTCAAGACTGACGGATAAATTTTCACAGCTATTGCCAACTTTAGGTACTATTGACCGCCACCGCAGACCGCGCCAGGCCTAACTCTTTCTAATCGGGAACATACATAGGAACGGCAGCCCCCCGACGGATTTTAGTGGTTTTGTAATGACACCTGGAAACCAATAAACCGTTTTTTAAAACCTTTGTTTATATTTACCTTATTGTGCTTATTTATTTTATGGTCGGGGGATTTTCAAAATTTTATTTAATTATTTTACAATAAAACAGTCGTGGGTTTTTCAATTTTTTTAGTTTTGCTTGTTTCAGTTGGCGTTAGCTATATTTTATTTGTGGTTCTACTGTACGCGCAGTTCTAAGTACAATGTCTCTTTTGAAATGAGCTCGACATAAAATCATCAGCACAGTAAACACAGTATATAATTGAGATTATTTCATGTGGCCGATGTTTTATAAATCTGTCATTGGAATTGGAATCTTGTAACTTGGACGATAGAGTTGCTTTTTGAATGACGTACTTTAACGCAATTCGGTCAACTCAAATAATCTGAAATATAACCTATATGCGAAAAACGCGCCCATCTAGAGAGTTCCTTGCTCCACATCTCATTTCAAGAAAAAGGATGTTTACAATTTTCTACTCTGAACTCATATATCAATTAAAATCACGTGTTTGAATAGATTAGATTAAGGTCTAGACTTAATAAAAATGTCGAGGTTGCTTGAACTGGACTTCGGAAACGAGTTCTCAATGTTTTTTTACAACACATCACATAAATATTTAATAGATATTTTGGTTAGGTTATAAATCAGAAGCAAATCTGCATAACATATTCACCCCATTATTCATGTTACACAAACCTCTGCTAACTAAAATGTGTTTTGTCCTTTTCTCACAAACGCAAAAACTAATGTGACAGATAAAGACAAATACATTTGAAACATTTTAACTTAGTACTTAACTATTTATTCACGAAAAAAAAAACACAAAAAATAATAAAAACTGAACCACTAGGTACATACCATCAAGATCCACAGCGCAGTTTTCGTCATTCCAAACTAACTAACTTACTAGTAACTAGTTTAGTACTAAAACGTAACCGGCGGTTGCCCGTGTGGTGTCGGATTAGAATAGCACCACCCCCTTTATTTCTGTGGGTGTCGTAAGAGTCGACTAAGGGAACAGGGTTGAAGTATGTTGAGGGCGATGGGCTAGCAACCTGTCACTGCGATATCACGTTTTTGTCAAGCTTTTATACCCACGTTTATGCTAAAAGTGGTACTGGAACACAAGTTTTTTTTTTTTTTACATTTGACTAGTTAAAACGTTAAAGTACAAAAAATAAGTTTCATGTGCTCTGCCTACCACCTTCAGGGATAAAGGCGTGAATGTATGTATGTATGTAAGATCCACAGCGCAGGCTAAAAAGTAACTAGTTTAGTACTATAACGTAACCGGCTATGTACCCTACTAGTACCTATATAGGACAGTAATACATTCATCACGGCTCGCTGCACATGAGCTGAAACTGGAAAGTGACCGTCTTTCCGCCAATTATACGTGCACAACGAAAAAGTGGTTACGAAAGTAAAACCACGCTTTTACTAGACTTATGTAAACTGCATTTGAATATGTTAAGTAAAGATCGAGTTTCTTGAACATTGAAAAGAAATTAGCTACAATAGAGAAAAACCCCCGAAATGTTCATTTCAAAGTACAATATCTCAAAAACGGCTGAACAGATTGCCATGAAACATGGCTAAGAACACTCGAGATAAAATTATCTATGACACAAAAAAAACCGCATTCAAATCGGTCCATCCGTTTGGGAGCTACGATACAACAGACAGATACACAGACACGTTAAACTTATTAACACACAGAGAAACTCAAAGAGAGCTTTGCGTCGGGGGTTAATAAGGCAGAGGAAGTAGTGGAGTATGTGCGCGTTGAGACCGGATTCACCCTGAGGGTCGTGAGGTTGGAGTCTCGCCATGACGTGAATTTTAATTCCTTTGTGGTCAGAGTTCCAACGGACCATCTATCGACCTTCACTAAGGAAGAATTTTGGCCGAAGGGAGTCGAGTTCCGACGTTTTCGCGGTCGGTTACCTGACACCACGAAATTGCACAACACGTCGCGGTAATTGTGTTTTGAAGTTATTAATAAGTTTAATATTGATATGTACCTATGTCAGTCTTTATGGTTTTTGTAATATGGCCCTTGTTGCCTGATTTAATAAATAAATAAAGAAAATAACCAAGAATAATGAATTGTCTCGAAGGATTAAAAGGCACATTTGGCAATATGGAAAAAAACTAAAGCCGGGGATTAAATAGTAAAGTTATAAGTGTCCAAAGTTTAAAGAGGGGTATATAAGATTTGGCGTAGGCACTAGTTTTACGAAAGCGGCAGCCATCTGACCATTTAACCCAGAAGGAAGACTAGACCGGTTTCCTCACGATGTTTACCTTAATCGAGAAGCTACTGTTAAAATAAAATAGGATTAAAATATCTGCAACAATTTCTCCGCTACCCAAAGGTTGTCTGGAAGAGATCGCTCTTTAGAGATAAGACCTGTTTTTTATCTCTACTTATTTATATGTTGTTGTTCTGTATTGTTTTCGTTAATTGAGGTGTGCAATAAAGAGTTTTTGTATTGTATATTGTTTATAACCAACGAAATAATCTTAAAATGCCAGTTAACGTAACTCTGCACCAGGTCGACTGAAACTACTCCCCCCCTATTCTGTAACTTGTTTTAAACTCATCTTTAATATCATCATTAAATTATAAATTAATGTGTCACAAACATATCAAAACATTGAGATGTTACGTGTTGAACAGCCTCAAAAACAATAACAACCCACTATAAAATAAAAATAACAATAGGTACGTAAACATCAGAATTCCAACGTAGCAAAAAACAAAACAACACTACGCTTACCTGTCAAAACACTGGCCAGTGAGTGCCGTAAAAAGGGAATAAAACCATAAAGCGCGGTTCAATAAAAACAAAAAACGATCGGGTAAAGCACGATGCGATTTGAAAAAAAGAACGGCGAGACTAGAGCGCGGTGCGCGCGCGACAGGTGCGACACGTGGGATGCGCGCGCAGACCAAGTGGCTCCCCACCAGCGGGGTATTGCGTGTGACGATTGATATCGCTATTGCTATCATGTTTGAAACAAGGAACTAGTTCTTCTGTTCCATACGGATCCTCAGATTATATTTATAGCGAGTGATACGGCAAATGTTGGCACGAACTCCAAGAGGAAGCAATAATGTATTGCATGGATTTTCTTTTATTTTGTTAAGCTAAACTCTATTTTTATGCATTTGCAATAACCAATTTGTGCGATATCAATAATGAAATTTCACATCGAATATAAATACGCTTCCATGCAGTTATAAGGTCGACTGGTAGAGATTGCTTGCGGAATTATGTAGGTACGCCTTTAGTACAGTAATTTCTTCTTATGTGCAATAAAGGTTTAATAACTTATTACCAAAATTTATTAAGATTACATACAATTTTTATTTAATTTGTTTCGTGCAGTAAGTCTTTTAATATAATATTTATTTCGCATGCTCTAAAAGTTCGTCTTTATGCTGTGCTTAGGCGATATAAAGTCGCTTTTTATGCTCTAGCGCATAAAGTAAAATCATCGTCGAAGACCAAGGCAATCGGTCCAACAGCCACACGAGCAACTTTAACTTCATAGAATAAACTCTTTATTGTTATTTTTTTCATGTTTCGTTATTATTCTAAGACCAAGGCAAGGAAACCAACAGCCAAAGTACACAAAAAACTTCATGAAAAAAGATTTTTTATTCATTTCCTCGCAACCGAAGTGAACAGTAGAGTGTAAAATTCGTCTATAAAACCCATTTTACACTCGATTTTATATTAAGCGTCTCGCGTAAAATGGTGCGTTTTATGCACTTGTTGTACAACCTACTATCATAGGTATACTACGTAGTAGTTAGTTAGTGTAGCTACTAGAGGGAATGTAATTTTAAAATCATTATATGAATACAGTCTGTTTTAATCCATTTAAGTACT
Source organism: Epinotia ramella (assembly GCA_947578815.1). Classification (NCBI taxonomy): domain Eukaryota; kingdom Metazoa; phylum Arthropoda; class Insecta; order Lepidoptera; family Tortricidae; genus Epinotia; species Epinotia ramella. The sequence continues at coordinate 2,618,251 of OX388203.1, forward strand.
TACCTATATATACTTTTTTACTTACCAATAATACTTAAAATGAAGCTAACGTATTTTACATAAACATTCCATCCTAATGAATTCTCAAAGCAATCGTTTACGTAACAAGGCGATAAATCTTGAGGAAAATTTGTGTCGCATGTTTTTGTGGCCCGACGTAACTTCATACTTGATGTCATGTCATGACGATTATTTATACTCCACCGTGCTAAACAGGCATTGTTTTGATGGAGATAAATCTTTGACTCTTAATTAAGTCTTTACAATAATTGTAATGCCATACATTTTTGTGCATTATGTGCTATTTAAGGAATTATTGATGACACCTAATCATGTAGAAAGTGTGAAGAAAAAAACAAGTTTTGGTGGGAAACTGTTGTTTTTACAATGCAAGGTTCTTAATATGGTCAAATATATACTTCAGAGACGTTAGCGCTGTTTAACAATGAGTTAAACAGCGCTATCAAAGTTTTTAATAAACTGCCTACAAATCTGCGTAACTTGCCCTTAAAAATATTTAAAACTGAACTCCATAAATGGCTCACTCATGGAGTATTTTACTCGGTGAATGAATTCTTTACTTATAAAGAAGATATTGTGTAACATAGACATTAGTTAGGTTAGTAGCATGATAGATTTTAATGTAATCATGATTTTAGATATATTATTAAGCATTTATTAAAATTCGCACGCCAGGAAAAGGTGTAATATGTAGATCCACTATAAAGTAATTTAAGACCTTTGTAACCATATTAATGCGAATAAACGATTTGTATTTGTATTAGTTAGTTAGGTAACATTCATTTTTATGAATTTTCATAGTTTCATCAACAAGTCTAACTCGCATTTTTTTAAGCAAAATTGCAGGTGTATTTTTCCACCAAAAACAGCAAGCCATTTAAAATAGAAAAATTATAGTCAATTTTGGCCATTACTACGACTCATGTCATCTTTTGATTTGGCTGTTTTCTTTTTCTTAAATTATATCAGCCGAAAGACGTCCACTGCTGGCCATACGCCTCCCCCAATGACTGCCACAATAGCGATGCGGACTAAGATTTTTTTACGATGCCATTCGAACCAGTTTTTGGAGAGGAACAAATGTTTGTATGGGAGCAACTACAATTAAAGAACATAAATACCCAAAAATTTGAGACAAAGATTGACGTCGCTGGCGGCAGCGGAAAACGCTTCATACTGTTGACGTACCCTCGTATGACGTCACTTGTACAAAGTAGTTGTATCATTGTATGGAAAATCCGGTAAATTGTTGGTTCGGTCGCGAAATACTGCGTTTAAGTACATGTTTGTCATACAAGGTTCATACCTTTTTATGATTTTAATTAAGTACATTTTATAATTTATACTTTATTACGATTATTTGATGGTTTACTATCCATTTAGCATCACTACGTTATCAATTTGAACATGAGGCCGCATGCCTATTACCGGTCCGAGAATTTAATGTGTAAGCAACTTTTTTATGATTTTGGTGACCCAATACTATATTGAACACGGAATAATAAATAGATTCCACAGACTTTCCCGAATCACCTTGACAATGACTTGACGACTTACAATCGCTTTGTCAATTCGCGACCAATGCGAATCGTGTCATTAGCGACGGATTGATTCGTGACGATTAGTATTCGACGGACGGTCGTCATTGTCCACTAACATGGTCCAATGGTACATGCTGCGTATTATGTGACCAATAAGGACTGGTACGAATTGATAGGGTTAGGAGGACAAGGGCCCAATTCAACGTTTGGTTTTTTTATACAAAATTGGTGGCAAACAAGCGAACGCCCGGCCTGATAAGGGATCACCATAGCGTATGGAGGGTGGAGAGAGGGATGACACATGCACGTTGTCGATAATTCTTTCGGATGTTTGTTTTAATGACATCATGGTGGTTAATAAGTGTACGGCTAATCGTAACAAGAGATATTCATAAATTCTCATCAAACCTATTTTAGCTTCATATAATTAACTAATTAAATAATGCCATTATATCTTTTGTGTTTGTGAGAAAGGTATGTTCATAATTCTTAAACTTGAATGTCATCAAATACTTACAATCAAACGCTTCCTGATTTTCGGACATATTACAGTACTTAACTCATAACATTAATTTGCGTAGAACCTCCATAAAATATCAGATCAATTGCGAAGCCACTATAATTACTGCTCTGACATTAAAGTTACACGAAACCTTCAGCGTCATATAAAAAACGTAATCAACACCGACAGTCCTCCCGTCAAGGTTTTCAATTAGGTTGATAGAATACTCCCGCGCATGATCTTTGGTTCTTCGGTTGTTTAAGTCTTGGCGACATGTCAAAATCCGAGTAGGTACACCTGATCGGAATCATAATTAAACCGAAGGCTAGGGCAATAACTCCCCCGTAGAAGAATTTCTGTTGGGAGTAGGTAGGTACTTAAGTGAGGACCAAATTCTTCGCCAGTAGTTAGCCTGGTTTTTATGTCACAAAGCAACTTTTTAACTACTACCGATTAACCAGGCTAACTACTGGCCACGAATTTGGTGCTCACCCAGTTGCTTGTTTTCACGACGATGGCTAACAATGATTCGGCCCGCCTGATAGTAACACGCACAAACGACTGCTTATGGACGCATGAAACTCCAGTGGAGTCCAGGCGCGTTACAGATCCTTAATTGATTTAAGAATTCGTTGTGTTCGTAGCTAGAGGCAAATGCAGGTCCCTACTCTCAACACAGCATTCTCTGGAAGCGACCTTACACACCACCAGGAACACAACACCGCCTACCTACAGACAGTGATGGGCAAAATGTATTCGACTAACGATTGAAAATGACGATTGATCAATCTTAGTCGTAAGTTTCGACTAATTTAGTCACGATTCAATTAATCGTCGATTTAATACGAGTGACTAATTCTTTAATCGATTGATAATTTCTAATTTTCTACCTGGGCTTCATCTAAGACGACGAGACCCTTAGAGTGTTGCTGTAAAAACCATATTGTGTTACTAGAATAAATTTATATCAAACAGCATACCTACTAGAATTATTTCCAAGTGTACAATACATGACAAGACATATTGATTTTTTGTAATGTGCTGTGTTCTAATTTTTAATCGAGAAGTAATCGTGAAATTTAGTCGATTAAAATGACGATTGATCAAGCGTCAATCTAACTCTGCGACGATTATTTTTGTGAAGATTGATTGTTTAATCGATTAATTAGTTGATTGAAAAATTAATCGATTAATGCCCATCTCTGCCTACAGAGCAAGCAAGAGCTCCTTGCTTGCTCGTCGTGCCTGTAGCTGGAACACGAAGTTGTGGTGACATTAAATCAGACAACAACAATCAAACACTGACCACATCTATAGGAGACGAAAACCTGGAAATTCGACCTCGGGGCTCCAAAGCACCGGCGAAAGGATGCAGCCGAGATCAACGCTGATATGAGAGACAGAGAATACTCATAAATATCTGATACGACTCTATTTCTTAGGGTCGTAATGAAGAGCCAGATTTGCCCGCTTTGTCATGGCAGATGAATGCTGGTTACTGTATGCTGCATTCTTTAGTTTTTTTTCCGTCGCAGCATGGAGGCCGAGTCCTTTCAACGGTTCCATATAATGTGAAGCGTAAGTAATTACTTAATACCGGATCCGCCTTTTGGCGTCTCGTCAAAATCGGAGAATGTCCTGCTAAGAATACAAACGTACTATTTATATCTCTCCAGAACCACTTATCTTCATTTCCGCGCTCATTTAAATGTGAGCCTTGTTCTTACGATTTGAAGGTCGAATTTAGAAGGCGAGTAACAGAATAATTACGCTCATTTGTCATGAAGTTTCATGCTCGTGAAGGGACTCCTCAAAACCGCGTATCTTCATGTCCACGCTTAATTTAATCTCAAGCTTGTTCTTTATACTACAAGGTTGAATTCAGAAGGGAAGTTACAGAAGAGTTATGTGCATTTGGACTTAAATTCTCATTGACTTAGATCCTCGCTGTATGTCCGCGATGCTGCATAATGTGGTGATGCTATCTCGTTTATATGCATGTGAATGTCTTTGTTTGTTTCCTTATTCATGTATTGTCGTATTAATTACTTGGTTATCTGATTATTATTGGATCTTTAGAGATTACTTATGCCTTATGCATAGTAAGTTATACTTTATTATGATTATGTAAACAGCAAACTGTAAATCAGTCATAGCCGGAACCAGACAATGTGTTATTTGGTTATCCGACTAGGGTCATTTCGCTGGTTACGCGACCACCTTCTCGGTTAGGGACCACCTGAAGGAGAATGTTTATTCTATTGAAGATAACATCAATTCTACACACCCTATTGGGACAATTACTTGTACATGCATTTGTTTGTTGTTTTAGAATAGCAAATCTACTTAAAAATCCAACTCAGCTTAAGTGGTCGCCCACCGGCACATTAAATTAGGTGGTCGCTAACCGGCGAAATGACCCTATTGCTTTAAAATTTATTACCAGGACTGGTTATTAGAGTCCCTATTTCACGCCAGACTAAGATTCTTCACTGAATTCTAATTGGAAAATAAATCTTAGTGTTCTTGTTCAATATATATTATCTAATATCTTTGAGGTCTCCAGTTCGTATTGTTTCAATAAAATAAGTACGTGATAAAAAAAGCTTCTAAAAGTGTACAAAAAAGGAGAACGGCTGAGTGTCGTCTCATATTTCACTGTCAAATGTAAGCTCCGATCCTCGAGTCTCATATAACTTCCGTCAACCAAGGACAAGTATCATGTGACTTTGAAATACTTGGTCACGATGTAAACATTAAACTCAGTAAATCGTTATACTGGCACCGTCTTTTGCCGTTTCGATAGTTGCGATCAAGACGAAACTTTATCCGCTCTTTTAGATCCTTCAGTTTAACGGGCGCTTCCTCAGCCCGGAAAATATACCTATCATTCGGTTCGATTTAAGAACTGTTACTTTCACCAAAGTTCTTTCAACGAAGCAAACACTAGTTGAACCTATCTATATCCTATTCCATATAAGACTAGAAGAATCGTCCGTTAATCGTCATGCGATTTTAACGGCAACCATTTTGAAACGCAATTTTATTTAGGTATTCGTATAGCAAATCAAAAGTCTGAAAAGAATGTTTGAAAAGCACTTAATGATCGAAATAAAGTATAACTACTTAATATTTATCTTTGATAGAAGATACGTTGACGATTTTATCCATTACAATTCTAATGTTATATGGATGAGGTACCTTTAGATTCAATTACAACACTGTTGGTCTTTTCAAAATTCAATTTGACTTGCGCTGACACTTTGAATTTTGGTCACCGCTGAAATCAGCGTGTCGCAAGTATTTGAAGTCAACATACTGCAACCTAGTGCCCAAAACCCACACGGAAGACTGTGTTGGTATTGTGTCGCTTCGTGGGAACTGTCGTATATATGAACGGGCTTTAGTTTGTTCCGCAATTAAACAGTTTTATGGCAATTCATTTTGTGGCTGCAGTTCCGTGCCAGTGTGAACATTGGTCCAGTCAGCAGAAGTGTTTAAAGTGATCTTAGCAGGACTCTACTATCAAGGCGAGGCAGTGGTCTCGGTCAGCGGGGCCACGATTGGCAGTTCATACAATTCATCATCATTATCATCATATCAGCCGAAAGACGTCCACTGCTGGACATAGGCCTCCCCCAAACAGTGCCAAAGTGACCGATCCTGCGCCACCCGCATCCAGCGGACTCCCGCAACCTTTACCAGGTCATCAGTCCACCTTGTCGGGGGCCAATTAATCGAGTTCAATTTATGGCCGGTTCCAATAATCAATCTACCGATAGTTTTCCTTACCAACAGTTACATTTTGACACATTTTCTACGGGTAATCTAAAATGTAACTGCCTGTAAGGAAAACTATCGATGGATTGATTATTGGAACCGGCCATTACACGATGCTCGGACGAATCCAATAGTTATTGGTTACCCAAGGCTGCAAAGTTGTTCTTTGGCAAGTGCTTGATTTGAAAGCCGATCAAGCAAAGGATTGTATGGTTGAACCACGCGTGAAATTGTCATCTTCATTTATCTATTCAGTTATTTCTTCGCAAAAAAATATTGCAGAAGATGTAACTACTAAGAGTATATCCGTGCGGATTTCCGTATGGATACCCATATATAGATACGAGAGTGAATGGACACTATTTCTAGGACTTGGATTGTGTTATGCATTGGTACCTACTCGGTAGGGTTATCAAAGGCAACATCTTGTTGTGATGGACCATTCATACTAAACAAATATGAAGACGCAACCTCTTCTAGGTACTCATGTTAAACATAATACTGATGTCTGTATTCGCTCACAGATAGATCGATTGTGCGTGACTTAAAACAATAAATTAAACTAGGGACATGAATCAACTGATTAAGTCGCGTTAGGCAATGTAACACAAAAGACTTGGTTACATAACTGCCCGACTGAGCGAAATGAGCTATAGAGTCAATTGGTGTCTTCATTAGAGTTAATTGTGAAATTGACGGTTCAATCTAAGTTCAACTCTTTTAACTCGAATTCACTGAGGAAATTTATCAATTTTGCGAATGCCGCACAATAGGATCTAAACCGTGGTAGTCAATTCTGTAAAAAAATAATCAAAAATAAAGGGTTCTGTCAACATTTTCATTTAAGATACAAGTTTTTATTGCCGACTGTACTTTTCTGTATAACATCATGAACTACTCATTGAGACGATTCTAACGAGCCCAAACACAACGGGGTTACGTCGGTTAAGTACTAAATTCCCATGGCCACCTTCTGTCTCCATCATGAGATCAGCTCGATGGTACCATAATATTGAATTGCCATCCAAACTATACTTATACCCAAAATTTAAGCTCAATCGGTCACCGGGAAGTGGGTCAAATTAGACTTGCAAGATTTGATGACGTACATCGGGACAGGTGAAACTAAATAAAAGCTTGTAACAAAATGCGGATAGCTCGTTGAGAAACATCTTCAAAGCTACTCAACTATGTGTTGCAGAGCTCCCGAAGTTACGCTTTGTGGAGAATACAACTCACCTGGACTAACAAGTATCCTTAGATGACAGTGTCTTTATTGGTTGTTGGTGGCCCTTTCTATACCGCTACGACCTATTGATCTATTGTGGCAGTCCTGCTGTCGTTGCTAATACCCGTTGCTTCTAGAAATTTCCAGACTCTTTGAGCCGAAATCACTTAGAACCTATTCTCGATGTTGATGATGCTCGATGATGTTCTGCATGATGTGCCTCCCTGGCATCTTATCTTGTATAAGTGAGGGCCTTATCGGATGCACTTCGGCTCGGTGGGATCATTAGTGAAATTGCCCCCTCCTTTAAGCCTACCCTGAAGCTCGTTCAATCATTTCCAATTTTCCACAAACCAGATGACAGAACTCTGCGGCAGAACCTTGAATCCCTTTGGTTCTGGGCAGACCTTTAAAACGTAAAATATCGCTTTGAAAATAACGCTTTTTGGAATAAAAACGTTATAAACGATAGCGCTATGCGAAAATAGAGGTATTTAAAGGCCTGGTTCTGGGCAGCCAATACCAAAGTAATTCATTATTTGTCTGGGACATTCTCACAGTAAGATATTTCAATGTCTCATCCTCCTCGCCACAAATTCTACTCACTGGAGATCTATGCTTCTTTGGTACATTAGCGGTTCCCAGGAGCACAGGATCTGAATAGGTGTTACCGTGCAGCATTTGTTTTATTTCTATAAAAAAGTCACTTACCTCAGGCTGTGGTTGTACACGGGCTGGCAACGCGCGCGCTATCTCGGGCGAAGCTGAGCGCTCTCGCTCGCGCATTTCGCTGGCAAGGGCCGCCGCACGCGCAGCCCTGGCTGCCACCTCTAGAGAGCCGCTGGACTTACTCCTGGAACAACGGGACTGGGTCAAAACGAGAAACAGGTAATTTAATGCTTAGGTACTATTTCTAGTACCAAACCATTAACACTCAAACAAGCAAAATATAAACCAGCGACCTGATTTCATGGCGGGGCAGTCGATCTCTTACCAGTTCTATCTCACAATCATCAAAACTTAATTCTTATGCGTCGACGTTCCAGTGGAGGGTGCCCAGTCCTTTCAGGCCTTTCTGTCACTTATGGTAGGAGTTCCATGAGTAACAGGAAGGAGTGGCATCTGATATCCTCAGTTAGCATTCCCTTGAACCACTTTTTGTACGAAATGCTAAAAACGAAGTCTCAAGGTACCTACACTGAGTGGGTTGTAACAATGTGTGTAGGTTATGAAATTATTCTCAATCTCATTCTACTAGCCAATGTGTGGTCAATTCAGTTGAGATTGTCTGTCTAATTAGTTAACATTTTATACTTGGTCATTTGATTTGCGTCAACAATGTAATGTGTGTAAAGTATTACCTGACAGGCCTGTCGATGGGCCCAAGCATTGAAAGCGGCTGCGACGGAGCTGACGGCGCAGGGGGCAAATACATGACGTGACCGCCCCAGGACAAGTAGTTTATACCCGGTCGCCAGGGTATCGACTCCTCCTGGTAGAAAAGAGAGGTTCATCGTCACCAAAATAGAAATAAAAAAAAAATGGTGTTAACAGTAGGTGGAACGTAAGAATATTTCACAGCAAGGGGCAGTTTAAATACCAAAATGGATGGTACTCAGCATGTCATGAAAATTGTGACACTGATTCTGAGGGCAACCAGGCAAGTAGAAGATCGTTGAATACTTTTTATTGGAATTTCGATTGGACATGTATAAGTGCCCTCGTGGCCTAGTTACAAAATAGTGTTTGATTTTGATTTTAAATGACCTACTCATTTTTTCTAAGAATAGAATCAGCCTCGACTCCTTTCAAATATGCATTTGCTGTTAAAAACGGAGCGAATGGAAGTAGAGATGATCCGTAAGAAATAACAAATTCAATCAATAAATATTTTTTGCCAGATGTCCATAATACCCTAAGCACTTTGGTCAGTCAATGCAGACCTCTGGAACAGATACTGCCGATCGCAAACGCTTTTCACGATTGTACATTTCTTACCTTTTCTGATGGTGGTGCAGAATTCTCCTCCTTAATGTCATCTTCAGTGGCCTTAGCTCTCGCAGGCGGCTGATACAACAGCGGATTGCTCAGCGAATTCGGCGCAGACTTAGTCAAGAACCAATTCTGTTCAGGCTCTTGCAACATAGGCTCATGCTCCAAATCGAATCTTCTGGATCCCAGCGCAGCCCCTAAAGCCCCTGATACTGATTTTCGAAGTTTCTGGAGGCTGTTGAAACCTTGCTGGAGCGGTTTGCCCTGGAAACATTCGTAGAAGCACGACATCCCTTTAAACTATGAGGGAGTGGAGATGTTCTTAATGATAATGATGAGCTGATGAGGAATAAAGGTTTGATGCATTGAGTTATAGGAAAAGAAGAGATAAAAAGTGTTAAAAGTGAAAAGAAGATCACACACGTATTGAATCATTTAGAAATAACTGTCAATTAAGAAGATAGTGTCAAAAGATGAAAAAAAAGTAGTTATGCTATCATTTGGAAATCAATTGGATATGGTAGGACAATTTGATTGCATAGGTTACGACTTATTTAATAGATATTAGTATTATATGGTGCGTAAAATAAGTGTGTAAAGCCAGTATGTGCATGTGGTTAGTAAGTTGACAATGAGATTAGTAATTATTGAAGAGTGCAGTGCCTTTACTCCTCCTCAGCGAGTACGCGAGAGTTCGGGGTCAATTTAGGCCAAAATTAGTTTGTTAGTTACAATGTTAGTAAAATTTAGAAAATAACAAATTGATGGTTGGTTTCTAATCAAGGCGGTAAATTTGTTTGAACCAGGTTCTAAGGGATCAATTTCACTAAATTAATACGTTATTTATAAAATAAGATAGAGATAAACATAGATCCTTAAGTAAATACGTGATGATTTGTAATTGAAAATTGTATTAATATAAGAAACTATTATGGTGAAGCATTTACACCAACAGGCATGCGGCAGTTTTCAAAAGTTCCGAAATCGATAAAATACCTATCATGTTTAAATACTGTGTTCGATAGCTTGTTTCTCTAAATTACCAAAAAAATTAGTCAAATTTTTGAGTAACAAAAAAAACATTGGAACTAAAGTAAAATTGAATTAAATGAATACGTAAAAATCCTGTTCAACCAAAGTCACCACCTCACCCCCGCCCCCGTCCCGCGTACTCCGGCCGCCTCGCCGCCCGCTCACCTTGTCCTGGTCGCGCGGCAGCGACAGGCTGAAGGGCTGCGCGCCCGGGCTGTACACCACGACGCCGCCGCCGTGCGCGAGCCGCGCGCCCGGAGCGCCGTCCGAGCTGCTGTCGCCCAGGTCCTGCTGCGGCGTCCACGTGGGCGGCGTGTCGGGGACCTGCTAGTCAATCACGAAACGCATTGTAAGCAAGTCAGTTACATCTAAATGTCATATTTTATATGGAATAATGACGGTTAAACTGTCCTAACGCGCGTTGGAAACGTTACGTGGTTAATCCTCTGCAATAGGGTTGTAGACTCAAAATGTATTATTATGCCAAAAGAAAGAACGCAAGGGAAATAATGACACCATATTGTTTGGAGCCTTCCCCTAAATCACGAATAAAGTTCATCCTCCTCCTTTTCTTTGAGTTCATAGATGCTGTATGGTGAACGTACAAAAAAGTTTATTTAATGGTATCCTTACGTCACAAATAACTACATCATCCCAGCTAGCACGATATGTTTTATCGTTGTTTTACGTGACGTTTCAGTTCGTTTTCGCCGTAAAACGTGACGATAAAACCTATTGTGTTAGCTGGGCAGCTACAGAAGGCTTTTAAGTTAGAATAAACGCGACTTTGTACGGATATTGGCGTTGATTTTTTCGTCCACGCCCTAAATCATCAAGTTGTCAAGACCAGGCTTACATTTCTCGAAGGCGACTCAATCCTCTGATCACTGTGAGCATGGTCCCCAGATATGCCCGAGTCGCCAGACTTGTCGGCCGACTGATCGGACCGCGGTGAGGACTCGGCAGAAATGTCAGCAGACACCTTCGTCTCCACGGCTAGCGGTTGCGTCTCTGTGGAGCGAAATGGTCACGTGAGTCGATAAATAAAGAGCAACGGTATCATCATAAGTTTTCTGTGATATTCATATTCTTAGTTCGTCTCAGTCTGCTTTCGTCACCCCTTCTACATTCGTCACTTTCGTCGTTAGTCATTTTCATATTTGGTGACACTTTGTGTTAAGTCTTCTTCTTATTCAGGCTCTTTCGATGTTCGTCATTTTATTTTTTAGTCTCATTCATTATTCGTAATTTTTTTTGACACATGCTTTGTTGGTCCCATTACCAATTAGTCATTTTCGTTTTTAGCTCGATTCACGATTCTTGTTCGTCTCAATCGCCGTTTTACTTTTCGTTATTAGAAAATCAGTTTAAGATTAACATTATTATACACTAACATAGAACATGCCCAAAGAAGATAATGAAGAATACCGAATAAGCCGGAATAAGAAAAATATGAACAACGAAAGTGACGAATTAAGAATGGGCGACGAAAGCAGAATGAGACGAGTTAAGAGTATCACAGAAAACAAAGTCCCTTTTGATACCCAAGATTATCATCTTCACCACAACCGAAAACACGAGGCACAACCATTGATACACACTCAAAAAGTGTGTTTAGTTAATTTCGAAAGTTTCTGATAGGAGAATATTAAGTAAAGACTCGGAGTTCGCCTTCTGAAGTATTCATATTCATATTCATTTATTCGCTGCAACCATGGTATTTAAACAGTATACCTATTTATACGCCAAGATACGTTATGTATTTACTTACTAATGATGGTGCTTATGTTTTTTGTTCGATGGGGTTCATCTAACTATAAAACCTTTTTGAAACTGTTCATGTAAGACACTAGAAAATTCGACTACGATTTGTGGCGAAAGCTACTAACCTGCCAGATCATGGATTTTTTCAAAACTCATACTAATTTAAGAGGTTTACCGAACGCAAGATTCTCGGCTACCGTCGCAGATGAAGTCAGACGCGTCGAAGGAGGTCGTGGATTGTTGTGGACTCATACTGATTAAAGAAGCTAACCGAACGCAAGGTTCTTGCCAAGCGTCACAGTCAAGCGGCGTTGACGGAGTCAGACGCGTCGAAGGAGAGTGTGGATTGCCATGGCCTGATACTGCCTCGTCAAATCGACCACGACGAGGTGGACAACCGACCACTTCGGACTAGCCGAAGCCGATTTCAGAAACTAACCGGACGCAAGATGCGCGTCGAGCGTGGCGAGCTGCCGCCACGCCGCCGCCGGCGAGAACCGCGGCACCGCGCGCTGCTTCTTCGGCAGCGTGGGGCGCAGGCGCAGCGCGATGCCCATCGACCCGTCCGACTCCGACGCGTCCGAGGCGGAGGACAGCGCGGATTCCGACGATACTGGAACAAACGCAAACGGAACTTCTGAAGTTACAGGCATACGTACATCATGCTAATAATTAGACGGTTCCACTCACGGACACTACGGGCGACATGTTTCGATCTCTTCGAGGGTTATTCTTCAGGATAAGTGTTTTTGCGGCGGTGTTGAATCTCACGAAGAGTTCGAAACATGACGCCCTTGGTGACATTTAATACGTGAGTTGAACCGTCTAATTAATAACATGATTTCAACATGTCTCACGACAGTTTAAATTCAAATGTACATCAAGCAGAAACAATGTATCTAGATTACTTAGTAGAAGGCTAACAATGGGCATTCTTCCTCGAAAGGCGCAAAACATTCAAGACAAATTTCCTGCAGTGCGGTTCTGCTGATCGATTACTTCTAATTTATTATTTATTTATTTAATAAGAAAGAAACAATAATACAACATAAACAAGTACAGGGTCCCGCAAAACCGTTTGCACAGTTTGACTGTGGGATCGAGCAGTCTCTACTCTCTTCTATTTATAATATTTATAATATTTATCTATAAGAACTATTTATCTACTTCTATAGGTACAATAATTATTTTATTTTATACATTTGACAAGGTAACTACGCAGCTTTTTACCAAGATTAGCTTCATTGGCTTCCTGCCTGATGTCAGAGGGCAGGCTGATAATGATAGCGTGAATGTGTAGAAAACTGGGAATCATATCATGTACTTCTTATCAGGTTAAATGATTTGACCTTGACTGCAAGTGAACACATTTCACTTGTGTTTATGTGACTGAATAAAAATTGTGGTCATGCACCACTATTTTTATTGAGCCTCATAACCTGTTATTAAACGTAACAATTAAGTTTTACTTACAGTTCTTAACCTTGCAGTCTTCCTTCAGCTTGGCATTGAACTCCTCAAACTCGGCGTCCTCCGCATGGTACCCGAGCAGCTTCTGCTCGATGGCGTGGAAGTTGCTGATCTCCTCGATGATGGGGCTGCCTAAACCGGGGAAGTCCTTCAAGTGCTCGTGGCTCTCGAATTGTTTGCTCTCGATCATGCCGAAGTAGAACTGCTTTGAGGGGGCTGGCTTTGGCCTGGAATTATAGTTTATGCTTAGTCATATTGGATAAAACGGGTAAGGCTCGATAAACACACTTTCCCGAAATGTGTACTTTCTGTAAAGGTGCTTATTTTAAGAATGTTCATTTTCCCGGAAAGTACACTGTCTCTAAAAGTGCACTTCCTGGTATGTACACTTTGTCAATATTTGCACTTTCCTAGAATGTGCACTTTCGCAGAAGGTATATTTTCCCAGAAAGTACACTTTAGGGGTAGGGGTGTAGGGAGGTTTATAGTACTAAGGGTTTCTATGAAATAGTGCAAATGCAAACAGACGGACAGACGGACGCACGGACAGACGGACGCACGGACAGACGGACGGCCGGACGGACAGAAATACCGAAATACGAGCACATAAATGTGTACCTTTTGAGAAAGTGCCCTAAATGGGAAAGTGTTCATTTTGGGAAAGCGTGCGTTTTGGAAAAGTGCGCTGTTTGAAAAAGTGCACATTTCGGAAAAGTTTCCAAATTGGGAAAGTGTACTTTTTGGGAGTGTACATTTTGCGGAAAGTGCACCTTTGCAGAAAGTGCACATTTCGAGAAAGTGTGTTTTGCGAGCCTAACCCGATAAAACTATTATAAGATAAACGTCCGAATATTTGACATCCTACTTGTCACCTTTTTGGCTATGAATTAATATTGAATGTGCTGTCATCATCTATTGCCACTATTAGGATAGTATCGAACACTGAGATTATACATTAATAATATTAATATGCAACCATTTTTTGCGTCTATTTTACTTGACACTTATTACTTATTATTATTAGTGATATTTATTATTGATACACAATATTTTCCACAAAATAAGCAATTCGATGACGTAGACTAAGTAAAGAATGAAAAAGATTCTGACATATTTTACTTTGACTGCCAGTGCAAAAGACACAGACCAGGACAGTGCAAAAATTATACGAGAGATGTATCATACTTACTTTTCCTTCGAAACAACATGTGCTGGCGCAATATTCCTTGTTGGAGAGTGTTCGGGAGTAGATTCTTTTCCTGACGCCTGTCCCCGGTCAGGAATCGCCCTATTTTTATCTTTGCCTGTTCTATTTATTTCTCCATTTGTTACATTTGTTTTAGCATTCACTTTATTCTGAGTTACAGATGGCTTGATCTTGGTCTCAGTAACTCTGCTCAGCGGTCTTCTACTAACTACTGCTTTTGTTTCTGGTTTGCTAACATTCGATTTTAGACTAGACTCTTTGACTTTGCTCGGTGTTTTCGTTGGGTTTGGTTTCTGCGTCGTTTTGTTCTGACTAGTTTTATTTTCACTTACATTAATTTTAGTCCCTAATTCGTTTCTTATTCTACTTGTTGCCTTCTTCAATTCCGCTTGAAATTCATCTTTTTCTTCACTATTTTTAGTTAATAGTGAAGGAAGAGATTTTCTCAAAGGCTCACTCGGTTGGAGTCTTGATCCTTTCAACTGTTCTCCTATAGCTTTCATTCTGCTCTCATGCGATGTTCTTGGAGTTTCGCTGTCTCTTTCACTTGAGATTAGCGTGTCAAAAGTCTTTTCTCTCCTCAATACAGGTTGTTCAGTGTCAACCTTTTTAAAACGTTCTGAATGTCTGAAATTTCTGTTTAGCAATGGCGTTTTCCATGCTTCGCTATCATTTGTTTTGGATGTTTTCGCTCTACATCCACTGACTCTGTCTGTCCTTTTTCTGTAGTCTTGCTTAGATTGTATTAGATGTTCTTCTCTCTTCAGCGATGCTGTACTCTGAATCATATCATGAGTATCGGGGTATTTGAAGTGCTGTTCTTTGTCCTTGCATGGTGATCTATACCGTCGTTCAAAGGACTGGTCGATGTCCAAGGACTTGTAGGCTGTGTAAGAGTTCCTCGCGACCTCAGGTTCGTGGCTGAGCTTCTTAGTCTCGTGCCTCGTCCTGAACAGTCGGAGTTTTCTCTGGGGTTCTGGTCTCGCATTCCCTTCACTGGAATCTGGCGATGAACCCTCGCGATGCTGGAATCAGACACAAGTACACATTTAACTCTACGCTTCTAAATTCTTTACTGATAAAATAGACTCGATTTAAACAACCTTTTCTTTGGGAATTAATTGATTGTAAGTATACAAAGCTGACAAATGATTGGTGATGAGGATGAGACGTTAACTTTTATAATTCTGATGCATTTGAATAGTAAGTATTTTGTTCTGAGAGGACTTAGTGGTGCTAATGTCACTCACATCATTGGTAGGTGGTTGTGGTGCTCGATACTTCTTCCTGAAGTGCCTCTTGCATCTCTGCTTTGGCTCCTCCTCCCGGAGGTCTGGCTCAGAGCCAAACCTTTTATTTATACCGCCATCTGAAAATTTAGATGAACTAGTTAAGATTCGACTTCTGGGTGTAATTGAAAACTTTTCGAAAAACCGACTAATCTTTTCGGTCTACTGCAGACGCATAGTTTGCGATTGTCATAAATTCACGTCATAATATCACGATATTGAAAATGTTTTATGCTTCGTCTAATATAAAATCAACCTACGGATTCATTGCAAAAGTCATCTTCAGGAGATTGTGTTATACACAAGACAGACCTTATACACAAATAACTTGTTACCAAATAATAACCAACCAACATCAATAGGTTCTATCTATACCTTCTCTCGAAAAGGGAATATGATTATTTGACAATAGTCGCATCAGAAATGAGCCTATACGTAGCAGAATCAAGGTAACCGATATAGCCCTCCGAATTGCAAAACTTAAGTGGCAGTGGGCAGGGCACATAGCACGTAGAACCGATGGCCGTTGGAGTGGAAAGGTTCTCGAGTGGCGACCAAGTACCGGAAGGCGCGGCGTGGGTAGGCGGACTGATGACCTAGTAAAGGTTGCTGGAGTCCGCTGGATGCGGGTGGCGCAGGACCGGTCACTTTGGCACTCTTTGGGGGAGGCCTATGTCCAACAGTGGACGTCTTTTGGCTGATATGATGATTATTTAAAAATGATTATTGAACTCGGACAATATGGTAGCAATCGATAAAACACTCACTCTCATTATGCCTAAGGTCGAGATTCGTGTACGAACGGTGCAAGGGGTCCCTCTCGCGGGCCCGTAGTTCGCTGTCGCTTGTGGCGCCTGCTGACCGGGACCGGTACGCGCTTGTGTGCTGAAAACATACATTGACACATCATTCTGATGTTTATGGAAAAGGGAGAGGGTTGAAAATCGGAAAGCGTTGTTCGTTATCGTACTTCATGTGACTGAAGTCTAAAGCCAGGGGGCCAATTTTTGAATTTCGAGCGCTCGAAAACTTTATAAACGTAAATACGCAAAAAAATATGCCAAAAAAATATTTTTAAGACCTATACAATGTACCTACGTTTAACGTTTAAATACATTCTGATTCTGATTCTGATACGATTGTAGTGTCAAAATAGCAGGCTCTTACTTTCTACCGATAGAATTGAATAATTACAATGGTCGGTACCACTACTTTTGAAATTTTCTATCGCTGTATTTCAAAATAGCATTTCATTGTTGGTCACTTTTCGAGTGAGAGTCGAGTGGTCGAGAGTCAAAAATCGGTCCCCTAAGGGGATGTCACGTAACGTTTTGAATCGTTTTTGAATTTTTCCATATAAAAAGTGACATTTAGATCTAACTGACGAACAATTAAAAAAAAAAAAAATTCAAAATTCAAAAATTCAAAAAAGTTTATTTGGTTTTTTACAATCTTTTTAGCTAGATATAAGGTTGGAACCTTCCATTAAGCATACAGATGCTTGTATCGGAAAGCCCCGCTCCTCCTTCACTCGGTGGATAACAAAACCATTTGAATGTTATCTAAGTTTAAGATAATACTTGTTACTAATTAAACTGTTACCGCTGTAATTATCCTAGTATTAGTAGTAGTATTACAATGCGTTACGTGATTCACCTGCTGGGCTAAATTTATCCAAAATCCCCGCTCCCTTTAAGGCCGGCCACCAATCCGTGCTGGCTGATAACGATAAGGGAGGAATAGAAATCCCGGATGCATGTATCTATGCCTTGACTTGCACAATTTACTTCTAAGTATTTGGCCTTCCGCAACTTTCTGCACCATTAAAATTTATTAGTACCTAGTATTCGCACCTTCCTTGCTGTTCGAGGAAGCGGAGATTTATTGTCAAACAAAATTCACGTTGCGTGCGAGCGCGAAGTCCTTATATGGGTTTGGTTTCGTCTATTGTTTTGTATACAGGGTGTTAACGGGGTCATGATCCGGAATGACAAAAAGCGAATAAGATGATCATACTGAACAACCTTTCCCATGGGACCAACCACGAAATCGCAAAAAAAAACCATGTATTCCATACATAACTCTCAATTAAATCGCAGTTAACTCACAGTTAACTCTTAATTGGCTCTTTTTTTTGCGATTTCGTGGTTGGTCCCATGGGAAAGGTTGTTCAGTATGATCATCTTATTCGCTTTTTGTCATTTTGGATCATGACCCCGTTAACACCCTGTATAAATGGTTTTTGTTACTTTACTCACTCACTCAAAGTTATTGGTACAACAGGTAAAAATGCCCTTACGGTGTTCTCGTAATATGGAACTGGGCCATGGGCGATGTTCATTGAAGGATAATTTCCACCAAACGGCACGCATCGCATCGGACCGGAACGGATTTTACAATCTTTAAACGATATTAAATCATGTACACTGTATTTAACGTCTATATTACCAAGCCGCGCACAGCAGCAGCTTGACAGCGGGCGTCTTCCGCGATCGCCCGCTGTCAATGCGATGCGTGCCGTTTCGTGGAAATTATCCTTTATGGTATCATATGCAGAATGTGTATTATCTTTACCACACGCCGTTCGACATTCTTGCGATCTCTACCACCATTATCATCATCATCAATCATTATCCTCCTAGCGTATTCCCGTTTATACCCTAAATGAGCCCAGGCTGCACTTTGACACCAAATCCCAAGATTTTGGCGTTGGCTTTCGTTTCGCGAAAGCGACTGCCATCTGACCTAACCCTGGGAGAAAACTAAACCTTGTTTGGGAGTTTGGGATAAGACCGTTTTCTTCACGATGTTATCCTAGCGATCTCATCATGGAAACTAAACCCGATGTTGACGGGCTTAGGGTTGTCACTAGTGTCATAGAACAGCTGGCCTTACCACATGTCCGTGTGGTGTCCTAGTCATCTCTGGCACGATGGATGCCGGCCGGCGTCCACTGATGGTGCCCCCGGAATGCAATATGGCGCCATTGTCCGTACTGCGCAGCCGTGGGGACTCTGTCAGTGATGGGAGCACCTGGAAATTAGAGGGAATGGTTTTAGAAACAGCGTCGATGTTTTTTTTTTTTTCAAAAATTGTACTGAGTTGTTTATAAATCAGGACAATCTTTTCAAATGATTATTACCTACAGAGGCTTGAAAGGCAAAGGTGGAGATCCCGTTAAGAACTTCGGACTGTAAACTTTGACCAAAATTTGTCTTGCCAAAATTTGGCAAGTATTATGGAATAAATTGAAACACACGTAGAAATTGGATGCTATAAGTTTAAACTTCCACACATGTAGATAACTTCGTATTAAATGTCCGAGAAACCCAATATACATCACTACATAGTAAAACAATGTCGATTCCCGCTGTCTGTCCCTATGTATGCTTAGATCTTTAAAACTACGCAACGGATTTTGATGCGGTTTTATAGATAGAGTAATTCAAGAGGAAGGTTTATATGTATAATATAGTACCCGTGCGAAGCCGGGGCGGGTCGCTACCGCTAGTTGCACATAAAGAAATTGACATTCGGAAACTGAGTGTGATACGATGAGTTCTGCACTTTGCAGTCCGGGCAAAATAACCGTAGTAGTAGTTAGTACAATGATTTATTCTGTGGTACCTTGGGCGCGTGACGCATTGGCTCGTGGGGCAGCGTGTGCGCGCGGTGCGCGCGCGCCGGCGCGTGCGCCTGCTGGCTGCCCGCTTGCCCCATCCTGGTTACTCTACTTCAGCATCTGTGGACAAAGAGAACCATGCTTAGAATACATTATATATCGTACTGTACTCTTGGGATTACGTGCCAATGCAGACCCCGGGCTCCTTTAGGATAAAACCGGGATTTTGATGATGTATATTGTAAGTATTCTGTATTCTTTATGAGGTATTCAAGTCTTTGTATAGCTGAAAGCCATCGCCACTGCAACTAGCACGTACTTGCAGCGGCGATGGTCTCTGATACTGAATGACTTGTCAAAATGATCGACGATTGTAACGCCAATATTATATATGTAGTAAAGTTTTAAATGCAACTTTCCGACCAATAAATGACCGTAAGTCGCCCATCGAAATATTGCCTAGCAGCTGTGATATCACACCAATTTAACTACAAACGATTCAGCAAACAAAGAAATAGAACTATAATGGTTGAACCGCTAATACCATCCTAAGATCAGTAGTCCAATCACCATTTACTTTTATAAGTTTGAATTAAAGTAAACAGAAGACCTACGTTATATAAACACCGCGTATGTTTAGTACGACCGGCCGTCAAACGCATTATGAGACAACAGCTGTTGAAACTGCGCAGAAACATGCGCAGTACGATCACTATCAATGACAAACGTGCGGCCTGTGATTGTACTAGGTAATTATATCTCCACATGGAGACAAAGGTAAGCACAAAGAAATATCTAATAAGATGATGGCGTTTGACTGGGAATCAAACGTTGTCGAACGACTCCAAAAAGCCCGATGGACATTTTAGGGGTTCGTCTGTCTGTCAAGTTCCCTTTTTTTGAGAAAGCGTATCAACTTAAAATTATCAAATCAACTCCGGTCTGCAGTCTCTTGGAGGTCTGAAAATATCGAACTTATATGCATAACGCTATCAAAACTCAAACTCGACTCAAAATACCCATTTTATGCCGAATATCTTGTTGAGAATCAAATAGTTTGGGGTTTTACTTGCATCGCAACCTAACTATAAGTAAAACAAAAATATGTTTATATTTATATTTAGACGACCGGTTTAGCCTAGTTGGTAGTGACCCTGCCTAATTAGGGCCTGCGTTCGAATCCCGGTACGGGCATTTATTTGTGTGATGAATATTTTGTACCTCAGCCATAAGTATTTATTTATCTATATAATTATGTTTATCGTCTAGTACCCATAGAACAAGCTTTGGGAGACAATATGTTGCGCGCGTCCGCAGGATATATACCTACCACCACCCTGCAGGTGGTGCTAAATGAGCGACAACACTTTCGGCGAAATAGGCGCTCCAATAAAAATATCACGTTGATATTCGCCTATTCTACAGATCGCCATACGATTAAATAAATAAGTACAAGCTTTGCTTAGTTTGGGACTAGGTCGACATGTGTAAGATAGTCAGCAATTTTTTTTTTTAAGGTAAGTATAGAATCCTCAGCGCACCAGTCTAATTTGCACTTTGTTGGTGATGATTGTATTCGAAGGAGACGAGCTGCTCACCTGTCTGAGTGGTTTGCCTTGTATTGGCCCTTGCATACCAATGTAATTAGTTTACTGATTCTACGTTTCTGTATAGTCTCGAACAGCGACGGCGAGTAGCTTGCCTATCGGTGTTTTATCGCATGCATTTTGGAGAGTGCGCAGGAACTGCACAACTTAATTCCGCCTTCCCCGTTCCATCACCGAACGACCAGGCGTGGGGAGGGAATGCATCCTTATGTTGTCAACTTACCACTTATTCACACGAAGCGATTTGCCTTCTCTTTCTTAATGCGAACTCGCTCCCTTTATCTGTATTTCTTTAGAACTCCTGTCGACGCTTACCATCAGATGAGACTAGTGTGGATCACTGGACAAGTCTTTTATAAAAAAAAAAGTCAAAGCATGGCTCAGAGTATTTAAAAGTCAAAATTACAATACGTGACTTTAGCATGCGTAACAAAACAAGTAAGTTATACAGAGAAGTAACTGGGCACATTTACTCACTGAGGGAGTGCACAATAAAATGTAGGATTATAAGCTATAAATATTCTGAACCGTTCATCATTTTCATTAGCCTAAAAACCCCATGACATATTTACAAGTATCCTTAAATATTATGACACCTCTAAATCTTAGAATCCGGAGTCATATTTCCTGGCACCATGGGAGGGCAATTAGTGAGGTATAGAGGATTAACTTTCTCTAAACGATTGGAAAACATCTTGGAATTTGTAATAAAAGTACAAACTCACACGTTTAAAAGATACCTTCATAAAGAACATGGTAATTTAAGAGGAATAATTTATTTTGTGTTTGTTGGGGGAGGTCTATGTCCAGCAGTGGACGTCTTTCGGCTGATGAAGATGATGATGAATTTCTTTTGTGTACTTCCTTGACTTACATTTGACACTGACAGTGAACAAAGATTTCCCGATCGTGAACTTGTGTTAAATTGTGTTTTAGACTACTTTGGTATGCCTATTGCCTATGCAGCTGTACGCTGAATCATAACATGAATAACTATTTAGTGGCTATACTCGCAAACATGTTTTTTCTTCAAATAAAACATTTTTATTTTTCAAATAAATCATTTTTATTTTCATCGAGAAATCGAACCGACGAAAACAATCTAGGTATTATTGAGCAGTAAAACGATATGCATGCTACTTCACTACTGAAAGATGTCTATTTTTTTTACACACATTTACAACACTACAAGGCAAGGTGAAAAAATTGATATAACATATATTATTTTTACTGTCGACTGCATTAAGCATGTCATTGGTTGAGAACTGCAAATAAATTAACGTAACGTAACTACAAAAAGACAGCTGTTAGACCATCGATTACAATGATTTATGCGTACGCGCAT
This sequence comes from Epinotia ramella, assembly GCA_947578815.1. Taxonomy (NCBI): domain Eukaryota; kingdom Metazoa; phylum Arthropoda; class Insecta; order Lepidoptera; family Tortricidae; genus Epinotia; species Epinotia ramella. The sequence goes on from OX388203.1 coordinate 2,640,651, forward strand.
CGATTTATGATCATAATTAGCGCCATCCTGCGCCAGGGACAATTTTATACCACCTTTAGTATAGACGTGTGTTAGGTGTGTGAGACATGGATTTTTTTATAACATTTATGCTCACACGATATGGTTGGAAATACAGACTATTAGAAAAGCATTGTATTTTTTTATGCCACGTCGGTGGCAAACTATAGCTCGGTAGGTGGTAAGCGATCACAGTAACCTATGGACGTTTGCAAATCTAGGGTTGTAACATGCGTGTTGCCAACCGAGCAGAGAGTAGTATTATAGAGGTGGATATTCAGGTTTATACGCAATATTTTCGACTTCAATGTATGCTAGGGGTAGGTGCAGGCTGACTGCACTCTGCATTTCAGAGCGAACCAATAATTAGGTGTAATTGATCGCTATAATATTTAGTTAGGTATTTTTACATAGCGTTGCCGCATTTACGCGTGAGGCCCAAAATATTTCTTTAAATTAGAATACTTAGATAGGTTCCCAAATCAATGAAATCAGTCTTTATAAGAAAAACTTAACATAAACCTCGTTGAATTCAGAAGTGCATGTGACTTGTATAAAATGTAAATAATCTAAGAAATATTCATAAACTAGTTAAAGCGGTAATAACTGACCTCGCCCAACCAAACATTAAAATTAAAATCTATCCTAAGAAACTATCACATTTGCATACTAATCCTATGTCTACCAAAATCCCGTTTAATATACCGATCGTTAAAGTGAAACAAACAATAAAACAAGTAGCTTATGTCAAGGACATAAGATTTAGTTTTGAATAAAAGGTGAAATGACAAGGTTTCAACTATTTCTATTAACGTCAGGTACGAGTTTAGATAGTTATTTTTAATTCTATGTTAAGTAACTTTCTAAACCTAGTGATGATAATAAATAAAGTTGTAGGCATAGACGATGCCTGAGGCTACGCCTTTTTAATCTCAGCAGGTTAACTTTCCTCCTAGCGTTATTCCCGGTTGTGCCCTAAAGGAGCCGGGGGCCCGCTTCCCAAGATTTGGCGTAGGCACTAGTTTTACGAAAGCGACTGCCATCTAGACATGTGAGCCGCGCCGGCTAGCCGCCGCTATGAAGACCCGGCGCGCCGCCGCCGCCGCCGACCTGGGGACCGATCTTTGACTTTCGAGCGCTCGACTTTCACTCGAAAACTGACAAAAACTATGAAATGCTATTTTGAAATAGCGATAGAATTTTTTAAAACGAGTGGTATTGACCACTCGTATTAAATTCTATTGGTAGAAAGTAAGTGCCTGCCATTTTGACACGTTTTTTATAAAAGTAACGTTTTTACAAACGTTACTTTTATTTGATTTGTGAGCGCTCGAAAGTCAAAAATCGGTCCCCTGTTCGAAATTCGCGCCGTGCGTGCTAGCCCGCGATTGGCCATTATATTTATCCATGATAATTATCGTTTGTACATAGACTGCAGTAATGTTATCACAGACGCAGATGACTAAATAATCTAAATATATTTATTTATTTATTTATTATTTTATTTTTACAACAATGATCAATCATTATTAGATATAAGCGGTAAAAACAGATGGGCGGCGGCGGCATCGTCGGCGTGACCATGTAAAAACCTTAAATTTACATAATTTTAAAAAACTTTACACAGAGGAGCGATATTTAGGATATTTTAAACCTATCCAAAGCCGGACACGCCCATCAACGTTGTTTTTACTTTATCGCGCATATCACGTTGAAACACTAAAAATACTAAAAATTTCACTCTGACGGTTGGCGTAGGTATAATATAGCATTGTGTTTGACTCTCATTTAAGTATTTTTGAGCTACGTAGCTATCCACATAAACTCGCGGACCCGAGGTTGGTCTGGCGTAGGGCATCAGTGCCATCTGACCTTCCAACCCAGAGGGAAAAGTAGACCTAGCAGGGATGAGACCGGTTTTCCTACGATGTATGTCAACATGCGAATATATGTGAAGCACCCAGCTCGCTATCAAAGGACGCCTTCCTTCATCAGATTTCCTCACGATGTTCTTCTTCACGGAAAAACTATTACTGTTAATTATCAAGCGATAATAATATTTCGTACTATAGATAACACAGCTAACTGACCATTAAGTACATTGTAATAAGGTTCTATATAAATACAGGATGGTCAGTTAACTGTGTGGGCGTTTGTACATAAGTATTTGGAAAAACCCAGTGGCAATAATCGCACGGCCGTATTCATAAACGTCTTATAAGCCTGTTTTAACTAAAATGGCGTTAAAAATCGTTTGTCCTTATCTGTCACTTTGACACCTGTGTTCGTAAGAAAGGGACAAAGCACATTTTATTTAGAAGAGGCGTTTTAAGTTTTTATTAATAAGGGGGTAGATCATTTTACAAAGCTAACATTTTGTACAAATTCCCATAAAAGGTCTGAACTGGATCGAATCGATGGAAGTAGGTTACAATTATGTTTTTTAATTTACGACAGTTGAAAACTTATTATAAATTAAATCATTCCTAGACGCGACCAACCCACATTTTATGCGTGTAAATACAATTACAATTGCAAAGCGTGGAAATTTGGCGGAGAGCATTAGCATAAAGAAAGCTGCGTCTGCGTCGGACGCCATTTCTCCGAGAAAATGATGCGCGCGCATGCACTTTTGCCTTCGCGCAGGGCTGGCGCGCTGTACTATATTTGAGCGTTTGTTTGTTGAATGTTTAATAGCTTTATGTAAATTAAGAATAGCTGCGGTAGGCTCAGACAAAGAAAAAAAACTTATTTTATTGTGAGTGGCGGTAAAATGGTTAATCAAGTTTTTTTTAACAAACTGTACAAAACGAGGGTTTGACCAATTAACTTTCTCTCCCCCCACCCACCCCCCACCCTCACCTCACCCTTTTAAAATTATTTTATGCATACAATAAAAAATATGTTATTTATAAGAACCTAATTCATTGCATAAGTTTTGAGCAGTTTGGATAATAGTTTTGAATTTTCATTTGCATTTTCCTAAAGTAAGTTTTGTAAGTGGTAAAAACAAATAAAAATCTATTCCTATTTCATTTATATTCGTATGAACCATTTTCTTCTTTCAATAGGAACTTGGGCCTCAGGAGGATAATGCACCTAGACTTATGCAGGCAACCCTATCACAATACAGTACTTATGGCTCGCCAATGCATCTCATCGACTAATAACGGACGCCATCGACGGTATACATACGGAGAAAATACTTTCCACTCCACATGCGCAAGCGCAGGCTGGCGTAAAAGGAGGCGCGCGATGACGCTTTCAGAAACACGAGTCACCGGCTGGCCATACAAGTTAGGAGTGGTCGGGATGGGGGAGGACCAGCATGTAGGTTTGCCACGACTAGGGAATGCAATCTCGCGAGATTTCAGATCACAAAACTAGGTTACCGGATCTCGCAAGCTTGGGCGTTTTTCACTGAAAATGTATGAAAATGTTATGAATTCCATACGAAGCTTAAATTATTTCTGCTGACTCATCATCATCATCATCATATCAGCCGAAAGACGTCCACTGCTGGACATATAGGCCTCCCCCAAAGAGTGCCAAAGCGACCGGTCCTGCGCCACCCGCATCCAGCGGACTCCCGCAACCTTTACCAGGTCATCAGTCCACCTTGTCGGGGGCCTACCCACGCCGCGCCTTCCGATACGTGGTCGCCAGTCGAGAACCTTTCCGCCCCAACGGCCATCGGTTTCAACTGACTAAAGATATAATATTCTTTATAAATAGGTTTTAATATCACAAGTAAATAATCAAATTGTAATCGAATTAGTTTTTGATTTGTCAGTCACATGAAACTTCTGTCATGCTACTTTCATATGGAAAGTTCAATCTCGCAATCTTGCGAAATCTCGTACGAAAATTGTACTCAGTCTCGTGAAATATGGACGAGCCCTCCCGAGATCGGCATTGCATTCCCTAACCACGAATGATGCAAAATAGGATACAGCCGTCTGGTGGTAAGCAGCCTATGGGTTCTCACTACTCCAGAAAAGTTGCCGACCTTCAGTGATTTTGGGTTCCTTGTGTAGACAGCTAGTGACAAACACTGAACACCCTGTATCCTCGGGATCTCTGGGCTGTTATTCGGAGCGCCCTAATTCGCCTCACCTCACGCCTAACGAAACGAGACGCTGAGTTACTACGAATCGCGGCCTCAAGGTATACTTGTGGGTGAACGGTGAGGTGAGGTTAACAGTTACAGAATAGTGGGGCTGGTCTTTACCACCAGGAACAAGTGTGTGTCTATTTTAATGGATCGAGAAATATGGACCAAGGTAATTACTTTGAAAGTATGCTCGCAGATACCTACTGTTAACTGCAGCAAAAAGTGACTCCCTGCTTAAAAGTTATTCAGCTGGCTGTATATTCTCAACTACCGTACAACCTCCCAACTATATAGTCCAAAAAAACAACTTGGTCACACCAAATCGTGTAACACTCGAGTTCATTCGAATTTGGGCGGTTTACGATAAATTTTAAGTTTTCACAATGCGTGCGCAACCTATACTTTACGTTCCAGTACCAATATGCCACGGATGACTAATACACATTAGCCTGGAATCCAATATTTGTAATTAATAAATGGCGATCTAAGAACGGTCGCAGCACGGTCGAGCAGAGCGACACACTCAATGGAATAACGACTTTATAACTTTAAACAAAAGATTCAAACTATATTGTTTGAAGAACAGATCTGCAGCTTCCCAGTAACATGGCAATAACGACTTTATGTCTTAGGTAAAAGGTTTAATTTACGAGTTGTATTGGATAAAGTGCGTTCAATTATCGCGCTTCAGTGGGGATAGCGGGTTTCCTGGATGAAAAAATGATGCAACGCCTACTGATTGGTCTGCTTACTGAGTCGTCACTATGGTATCGAGGAATTTCCTAGATAGCTAACCACAGACAATCGAGACGTTTTCTAGATTATATTAGCCACCATACTAGGTATACCAAGTCATTGAAACTTATTGTTCTTTCATCATCCTCCTAGCGTTTTTCCCGTTAGTGACGAATCCCAGGATTTGGCATACAACCCGTTTTACGAAAGCGACTGCCATCTGACCTTCCAACCCCCAGAGGGAAAACTAGACCCTATTGGGAGCTTTGTAAGTTTTCACGCCACTGCTCGGAAATGTGGCAAAAGATTCAGGCTTCAAAGCTGGGGTTAGTTAGACATCGCACGAACAGGCCAACTATGAGTTCAAACTGGTCAACAATGCTATTGTTGGACAGTTTGAACAGCGAATCGCTCAATCACAGGGCCCCCCGACCCGCGCCGGACCGCCCCGCGAGGTGCTCCTCCGACACGCGAGCGGGGCCGCGTTATTGTGATCTTTAATTAGGTACTTAATTTTTACTTATAATTATTTGCAATTTTCTCGCAGTAGGCGTGAAAAGCGTGCTATGTAATGTCTCGGCGAAAAGTACCATATATGGACTCGTCTCCTTTGAGGTCCTCACCTCGCGGCTCGGACCTCGAACCCACTCGTCCGTCTATTACCTACTTTCTAGCCTGTACAACAATGTACTATTGTATGTAATGGGTCTCTGGAACTACTGGGCCAACTTCAAAATTCGTTCACCTGCGTGTAGAATGGACTTTTTATATGGTTATAGGCTATTTATTTTTTTCGCGGGTTTGCCAGCTTTCTTTGCAATGTGCGGGCGAAGCCGCGCGGACAGCTAGTCATGGCATACATTCTATGTAGTTACTTTAATTGGCTTTATCTTATATACACAGCGAAATGTCATCCCGCTCGAATGTGGAGCAGCCCAACTGGGGAAGTACCTCCGCCTTGCAGAAGACCACAGCCATAATAACACTACTACTTGCTCTGTAGTAGTGTTGTGTTCCTGGAGGTGAGCAAGGTCGCCAGAGCTCCCGAGGATGCGTTGTGTTGAGAGCGAGGGAATTTGTTCCTTCAGCTGTCAACACGGCGAATCCTCAAAACATATCAAGGGTTTTTTTTAATAGTTAACAGTTAATCCATCTAGTTAACCTAACCTGTGTTCCTAGGCCTATTCTTTATAAGGCCCGTCCTCCATTACCAAGGCTAAGCTCCCCCGGGCCGTGACAATTATCTCCCCTGATTTATATCCGCTAGGAATGCGATAAATAAGTATTAGGCCGGTGCGAGATTTATCGACGCGACATGTGAACCGCTAATAGAGCCTGCGGGGCGTTTATAACAAGTATACAGGGTGAAATTAAGAATATTTCGCTCTAATGTGAAAACAGACTTGCTCTGCGGGTGCGAAACGTGGAGAGTGACGATAGACATCACGCATCGCATCCAGGTCTCCGTCTACCGATGCCTTAGGCAGATTTTCGGTATTTAATTTACTGGCCCGAAAAGATCTCCAGCTAAGAACTCTAGGATCTCTGTTCCGAAACGCCAAGTGGTCACCAAATCAAACGCCGCAAGTGGACTTGGTTGGGTCACACTCAAAGAAGAGCCACAACCTAAGGCAAGCCCTGGAATGGATACCATAAGGTAAGAGGAAACGTGGCCGGCCGAAACACACCTGACGGCGTACAGTGGCCGCGGAGCTAAAGGCAATCGGGCTGACGTGGTCCGAGGCAAAGCGCTTAGCTCACGACAGAACGCGATGGCGGAGCACTGTGGAAGCCCTCTGCGCCATCTAGGGGCCACAGGGCGTTAAGTCAAGTAAGTCATACAGGGTGACAAAATTATTGCACCGGAAAATCTGCGTTTTTATGTTCGTTTTAAATCGGTCAACTGTGTCGCACTCGAGCACTGAGGGTTCCATACTTTGTAGGTACCTATATAAATAGTTCATCCATCACAGGAATCGAGTTTCGAAGATTGTTGTACAAAATGATTCTTTTGTAATGAGGCGAAAATGTATGCTCACATATTTTTGACGTAGACTATGTCTATGCAAAACAATGGTACTCCATACCTCAAAAATATGCGACACCTGATCATATGAACAGTATGAATTTTAAATGTATCTATGTATACTACGATACACAACATCGTCAAGATATCTTTACACTAGTACTTAATTGAATTGAATACGTATTTAAATACAATTGGTCTGGAAACATGTTAACTGTAATTATACTACTATTGTACTTCCTTTGCATGTGCCTCAAACGGACACACGAAACAACAATTTATGTATAATTTTTGAAAAAAGAAAATTGCTGGGCAGTTGCGGCAAACTTTACGCTTGGTTGCTTTTTCTACCGCGAGAAGGTAGTTAGTTGGTTTCTATAATTTTAATTGATCTAAGGAAACTAAATATGTAATTATCCATTGCTATAATTAAAGTGGTGAATCACGCTTAAGTACATTGAGTTTATCAAAAGCAAAACTTGAAACGCTGCAAAAAACGAGTAACTTTATGATAAACTAACTTCCTTTATAATATTTATTAACACCCATGTTCAAATCAGGGATTTATACATACAGGTATTCATAAAAAAATATTCTGCTCACTCGCGATGTTTTATCGGTATTCCAAAATTGCGTTTAGGCAATGAATGACGCTGAAATAATAGATGAATCAGTTATTATATGACATAATGATTATTTATTTATTTAATAAAGCCCTAAGTGTCCCACTGCTGGGCACAAGCCCCCCTCTTTTTCCTCCACGTATCCCTATCCTGGGCAGTCTCCCACCAGTCTTGGTCAAAGACCTCAAGCTCGTCTCGCCATCTCCGACGAGGTCTACCGCGACGCCGTGTTCGGTTGTGTGGGACCCAGTTGGTGGTGATTTTAGCCCACAAGTCTTCGGGCATGCGGCATATGTGCCCCGCCCAGTCCCACTTAAGGCTTGGTCGACCATTGATATTTTCGTGAAAATGAGTTGTTTAGTAACCATTTTATAAATTATAACGTAACAATATATACGTCGGAAAAAATATAATATCATAGTCTGCAAGATATAAGAAGAAACATAGTTTTCGTAGAAATTCATTTTAACAAAAAAAAGTAGAGAAAAAAAAATCTAGTCACCCCTATTTTTTCACTTGTAACCACTTTACTGCTCCATCTTTTATCAGAAGAAGATGAAATTTTATAATCTTTTTCATAAAATAATGTACAAGAACTTTGTTTTCTTACTTACTAAAATTACCAATTAACACAAAAGTTATGACCAGTTTTTTTGCCTAAAATTGTTCAACTTTGATGCCAAATATCTCGAAAACAATGAACTTTGAAGTAAATATGGGATACTATATTGCTTAAAGCCGTTGTTGTTAATATAATAAGCTACAAAAAACATAAAAAACTAAGGGATTCAGATCGAAGGTCATTGGCGTATGGCAGTTAAGTTTGGCGGCTGCGTGAGCTTATTATGTAATAATAAGCGATATGAAAAGAATACTTTCATAACATGAGCATCTGCGGTTCAGAGCATTTTGCACATCGTTCTACACGAACAGCCTGTGGGTGAACTACACGTTGCACGTGTGCAATTCAACAACGCATTTAGGATGCTGACGAGGCTGCCTCGCTACTGCAGCGCATCGGCAATGTTCACCTTAGGCATGCTGGTAGAGAGCATGCACTTGAAAGCCGCCTAGCTATGTAGAACGGTGAGGATCAGCTGCAACAGCATCCTAGTGATGTTTGCAGGCTGGTTGGTGCCTACCTAAACCATTGCAGTGCGCTGCCTGTAATGGGAAATAATGTTTACTGGACTTTAGATTTAAGATGAAATTCGCTCCATTCATGTGTATTTCGTGAGAACTACTATCTAGGAGCTTTCAAAACAAGAGTGAATAGGCTATTATTGAACCAGTGAGCTTCAAATTAGGCTCGGTTGACGCTTACCATCTGGTGAGACTAGGGTCAAACTGTATATAAAAAAAAATAATATTTACCTATATCTGTTTATATGTAGTATAATTGTGTGATCCAGGTTAGTTGAATAAATAAAATTATTATACATTTATCTATTTATAACACACATCCTGTATAATGTTCTGCTAGTAGTATCCCTGTATCCCATGATCAAACGTTAATATATGTTCGAACAATTTGGTCCACAAGTCTAAGTAATGTATCTAGAGGTTCTGTATAAGTTTTTAAGCAAAAAAGTTTAATGGCAATTATCTTTCAGTTCTCTAGAGAAATACGTAAACATTTACCTCCTCTGACGACCTCTGTAGCCTAGTTGGTAGTGACCCTGCCTACGAAACCGGAGGTCCCGGCTTCGAATCCCGGTAAAGGCAATTATTTGTGTGGTGAGCACGAATATTTGTTCCCAAGTCATTGATTTTTTCTCTGTATTTAAGTATTTTATTTATCTATATAAGTATGTATATCGTCATCTAGTACCCATAGTACAAGCTTTGCTTAGTTTGGGGCTAGGTTGACTTGCGTAAGATTGTCCCCAATTTTTTTTTCATAGAGTCCTGTCTGTCGATATGGTTCTTATGTCTGGGCCATTTTTTTTTTTATGAATGTAGTTACCAAGTGCAATGCAGCATTTATCTTACAAACGAAGTGCAAAACAATTACGATTCTTCCAATGACCGCTGAAGGGACTAAAAGCCCATTCTTCCTGCTATCCATTCGACATCTCTGCCCAAGAATAATGGTTCGAGCTCACATGATCGAGGATTTACAGAGATTTCACACGCTTATAAACATACACTGACTTCACAACTTCACACCTCGCATCTGCTTTCACGTGCTTTTAATATTCAACTTTATCGCTCACGTGTTAAAGTCCCTTTTGTTACAATCCTTTTGAGTCATACGAGGTTTTAATCGTTGACAGCTTGTTATTCATCCAGGAAGCAGCTAATATATCTGAGAAATGGTAATTTACTTGCTTAGCTAATAATTTCTTATATTCAATTTGCGTATTAATCTTTTAAAAGCATCAACACAACACTTAAAGTGACTGTTCATTCAAATAAATGGAAAGAGGGAAATCAACACTTAAGAACAATGCGTATAAGCTGAATGTCTAGATACCCGTGGGGAAGTTAGTAGTGTGATTGCGAAGTTGTAGTACCTTTTCTACAGGGTCATCATCATCTATTTAAGAGCTAGGCTCTTGTCGGTGGAGTAACCGCCACTGATTTTTGTCCTCTGCCAGCCTCTTCACGTCTTCATATGACTCGACAGCCACTTTCTCTTTTATTTGGCTGGTGTAAGTATGTCTGGGCCTTCCTCTACCACTTCTTCCTTCGATCTTGTCCACAGGGTAAGACCAGAGAGAGGCAGGGTTTCTACAGGGTAGAGTATTAATAATCATAATAATACGACTCTCTCTAGATGGCTGGATCAAGGGTCACATACAGAAGACGGTATTCCTGGACACTGCGCGCGGATAATCAGGAGGCTCCTGTTATTTCCGATGGGATCCGATCTAAGTTCGTTACTAGCTGAATATGAAGCCGTAAAGGTGTATCTCTGACCTCGAGTAGGTATACAAAAAATCCCCGGGTTATTGGGCCTACTTATTTCGAGCACCTACCCGCCGATTGCAGCTTTTTGTGGCGACAATGTTTAGGAGGCTGCGTATAGGAGTATGGTTCAATAGACATCTTACCATCAGAACCAAAGTGATAGTTTACCAACATGCGTTCTGAGCATACTCTTGTACGGGGTGCCGAAACGTGGACGACTTATGCAATGCAAGAGCGACGACTTAACACTTTTGACATGCGATGTCTACGTAACATCTTAGGCAGTACTTGGAAGGACAAAGTGACGAATCAGGCGGTTCTTGATATAGCACAGCTGTTCAGTTTGACCGCTCTTCTCAAACAGAGACGCTTGCGGTGGCTGGGGCATGTGCACCGGGTGGAACCATCTAGAATACCTCGTCGTGTCTTGCTTGGTGCAGTAGCAAGCGCCAAGAGAAGCGTTGGGAGACCGTTGTTGCGTTTTAAGGACTGCGCTAAGCGAGACATGGCTACTTTTAACATTGACTGGACGGCCTGGGGAAAGCTTGCCGACGACAGAGATCAATGGCGCAAACGCGTTGTGCGATGGCACCTGGTTCGAGACACTAGCAGACCGGGACCAGAGCCCCTGGCATGAATTTTGTTTGCCAGAAATGTGAAAGCCATGCGCCGGTCTCGTATCGGTCTTCACAGTCACCAAAAACGATGTCTCCACAGCAATGCTTAAATCGTCTGAAATAGACGTAAAGGCCTATGATGATGACCCGCCGATATAAGAAACGAACGTTGCGACGAAACATTTAGGCGTAGGCAGGCCGTACGCTTGTTTGCCACCGTCGTAGTATATAAAGATAATATTTCTCTGAATTCACGTGCCGATCTCACCCCCTCCGCCACCCCGTAGTTAATAATCGGCGCATCCACTCCCGCGCAGCCATTAACAGAACGGTTGCGCGCACGGACGCGGAAAATTATTCGCGCAGCGCTTCCGTCCTCAGGGCTGCCAGTCGTGGGATTATTAAATATATTATTTTTATGTAGTTGTTTAACAGTATGAAAATGATGCCTCTTTTTATGTAGTTATACAAGATTCCTGTTCTTTTTTTATTTATTACTTAATTGCACTTACAAATAGCGGACTTCTCGATCTTCTACCAGTCAACCAGGAGGCCAAATCGATACTTGGGTGATTATTCATTTCATATTTTATAGGATTTTGACGAAAGTTTGGTTGTGATTAGCATTATTTTGTTTAAATAATTTGAGATTTTAAGCGACGTATTTGTCAATTTTTAAATAAACGCGCGCTAGTCTTTGAATGGTTACGATAAACATATTTTTAGCTATTGATTTTTGTAACCTTTTTTTTACCTAAATTTATAACCTGTCGTATCGATTTACTGGTTAATTAATGAGTCGATGTGACAGTTACTGTCTGTGTTCCAAATACTCGACCCATTAAAAAGTTTACAAGCAAATCTAAATGTTGTGCATAATTACTTGTACTTGTTATAAGTATTGTATTTCACAAGCTGTAATTCTCTTTGCTTGTCTCTTCTAATATCGGCAACGTTCTAGATGACCTTCGATCTGTAACTGTCTGTTTTTTCTTGTTTTTTATGGCTTATCATATTACAACAACGAGGTTTACCGAAATAGTATCCCATATTTATCTCAAAACTCACCGTTTTTGAGATATGACAACAAACTTTGGCATGAAAAGGCCAAAAAACCAGTTTTATGGACGTAACTTTTGTAAAAATTAGTTAAGAATAAAAATCTCTCGTGGGTTGTCAGAGACGTCAATAAGGAACAGTTATATGTAGGTAGATTTCATATATATAAAAGTGCATAGACAACATACTAATATCGAATACAGAGCTTTGTTGGACCATGTTTGAATAAATAAATAAAATAAAATATTCATTTTTAAAAAACACTTGTGCAAATGTACATAAAGGATTGAAGAACCGATAGATGTTTGTGCCACAAATAAGATATCTATATATAGTTTTAACGAAAGAATATATCAACTCAAAATTCGTCAAAACTAGTAAAAATCCCTAAGGTCTGTTTTTATGCTAAATGTAGTCTGCACAGACTTATTATGTAAGACTGTTTGTTTCTTAATAATAATAATACAAAAACGTGGCGTCAACCCTAGCCAGCGCCGCGGGCCGAGATGCGATCATCAGCCGGCGAGATAGCTCGGATACTCCCGTTGTCTACTCTTCGCGTTTTAATTGAGAGTTCCGTTGCCAACAGTCTTCACTGCGAGCATTTTATTGTGACAGTTTTGTAACTATTAAGGGCGTCTTACACCCATAAGAGATTATGTATAAGAGGGGAACCTACTATGGCCGAAAACACTTCACGTTTTAATTGAGAGTTCCGTTGCCAACACAGTCTTCACTGTGAGCGTTTCAATGTGACAGTTTTGTAACTATTAAGGACGGGATACTCTACCTCTGTAAGAGGATCTGTAAGAGCCGAAAGATACTCACTTGGTCTTAGTGTGTCCCTTTCTAATACAGATCCATCCTAGCGTTATTCCCGGTTGTACCCTAAAGGAGTCCGGGGTCTGCTAAAACACCGCATCCCAAAATTTGGCATAAGCAAAATAGTTTTACGAAAGCGTTTGCCATCAGACCTACCAACCCAGAGGGCAAACTAGACCTTATTGGAATCCCGTTCTAATATAGGTAATCCTACTAATATTATAAATGCGAAAGTTTCGATGTTCGGATGTTTGTTACTCAATCGCGCTTAAACGGCTCAACTGATTAGGATGAAATTTTCCACGGAGATAGTTTATAGCCTGGATTAAAATAAAGAATAGTTTATATCCCGGGTCCACGCTGACGAAGTCGCGGGCGGAAGCTAGTTAAATATATAAATAATAATATAGGTTTTTTTTTATATAAGGCAATGAGTGCTTTCTGGCACGTTTTTCAGCTTATCTTTCTTTTTTTCTTTTAAGTTCTAACAGTTCTACATTTATTTATTTATTTATTTAAGGATCACCAACAGATAATACATCAATATCCTAAAAAACTAACCTAGTACAAAAATCATTGTAAGATGCTTAGCCACTTACAGGTGACCACAGCTCACACACGTGTTAAAGAATAAATACTAAAAATACTAAAAAAAAAAGAGCAATGATACAAAAAAGAAAACAAAAAATGATATAAAACAATAATAATAAACAGAATGGTATGTGCCTACATAGTGAATAATGCACAGTGTGCAGTAGGTAGGACACATTCGACACAACCATGATACACTAATCTAATGTAAACTGATACAACATGAATATACACACGAGAGATGTCGACAAAAGTGGGTCGGCACAATCACCTTCCAGACTCCAGTGAAGTTAGATGAGAGATGATAGTTTTCCTGAATGTTGTTTCTGAGTCATTGAATATATCTACTCCCCTGGAGTCCGGAATACCATTGTATAACCGCACCATCCTTGAAATTGGCGAGTTATTGCTTACATTCTCCTTAAGTATACGTCGTTACAGGTAGGGTAAATGTTTTTAACCGACTTCATAAAGGTTCTCAAATCGGCGGCAACTATAATCTTTTATGCATATTCCCCGATTACTAAATGAGGCCTGGACCGATTTGGAAAAAAAATGTTTTGTTTGAAAGGGAGCCTGTAGAGTTCGAGGGATCTCTTCTAATTTTACAGGCACACTTGACGCGATTTGGGTACTGATTTCAAGTCGGTTAAAACTTTGTTTTTAAAAGTCGACAACGGCTAACAATTTTGTTCTATTGCCTTTGTTTCTAATGTTAATTAATTCTCGGCATTTAAACGTCCATATTGATTGAATGCCGCGTTGCATTACTGATTTAGTGCATAACTATTATGCTAATCCAGTAGGTAATTACAATACTGGTTCGCCGCGGAATTGTGCTGGCCACCTTGGATCGTATACCACAATAAAACCTGAACATCCGCGTTACATAAATAAAAGTACCTATATATATATATATATAGGTACTTTTATTTACCATCACAACATTTCATATATATGAAATGTTGTGATGATGATAAAGATACAGATGAATTGAAAGACAAAGAAACATACAATTTTGGATCCATACTAATATTAGGTATATATGCGAAACTGTCTGTCTTTTTGTCTGCCTGTCTGTCTGTTCGCGCTTAAACTGCTCAACCGATTTGGATGAAATGTTGTAAAGAGATAGTTTGAGTCCCGGGGAAGAACACAGCATAGTTTTAATCACGGAATCATCCCCTAAGGGGTTAAAATGGAATGGCTGTACCACGCGAACGCAGTCGTGGGTAGAAGCCAGTATAACTCAAAGAATAAAGGGCCTCTACGTGTTGTTTTCAGCCTCGCAAAGGTCCGGGATACCATTGTCCCGTGATTCGCACCAGGAAGGATTTCATCATATAAACAGCGTAGGTACATACTTTCAGGCAACCGCTGTTTGGGTTTAATCGGCTGCCTCGCGACAAATATATTGTTTCACCTGTTTCCGCCCCAGGCAGGTTGGCTCAGTTTGAATTGGACAGGGCGGTACCACAACATTTCAAGAGCTCAAATACCGCGAGCCATCCGGTTGCCTCTTGCTAATGCAACTACGCATCATTGCTTTAACTACTTATAGCGAAAATAGACCTCTACCTACACTTAGTTACTAGGAATCTCGGCGTCAAAATATATTTTAGATAAGATATATTATTAGCGACGACCGCTTTAGCCTAGTTGGTGACCCTGCCTACGAAGCAAGAGGTCCTGGGTTCGAATTCCGGTAAGGGCATTTATTTGTGTGATGAGCACGAATATTTGTTCCCGAGTCTTGGATGTTTTCTATGTATTTAAGTATTTATTTATCTATATAAGTATGTATATCGTCGTCTAGTACCCATAGCACAAGCTTTGCTTAGTTTAGCTCTAGGTCGACTTGTGTAAGATCTATTTATTTATTTTTATTTATTATTTATTTGTGGGTGAGCGTTGAGGTGAGCTTAAAACAAGTTACAGAATAGCGGGGCTGAAGTCTCGATAGTTTCATAATGCACCGATACAACAAGGCCGCCCGCCACCTGTCTGTGGCATGCGGCATGCGGCATGCGGCATGCCGTACGCCGGCTGAATCAGAGCATGCATTGCTCTCAAATACTACATTTAATTACTGCCACAACCTCATAGCGAGCAGATGATTCACTTTGACGATAACAATGGGTTAGCATTTTTAGAGCGTTACTCGTCTAAATGTGACAAATATTTAATCTTATGTGATATGCGAAAACGTGACCATGTGTTTTCCTGGTTGGACCAAAATAAGACCTGGATCTGCATTGGCATGTAATTTCAACTTAAGGCGTAAGCACTAGGTTTACGAAAGCGACTGCCATTCGAACTTCCAACCCAGAGGAAAAACTAGACCATATTAGGAGTATCCCTGTTTCTTCACGATGTTTTCCTTCACTGATAGCTACCGTTAAATATACAACTTAGAAAAGTTGAAAAACCCCCGACATTTTCATTTCAAAGTACAATATCTCAAAAATGGCTGAACTCATTTTCATGAAACATGGCTAAGAACACTCGAGATCACATCAGCTTTTGAATAAAGAAAAGCGCATTCAAATCGGTCTATCCGTTTGGAAGCAACGATACCACAGACAGATACACAGATACACTCTCTTTGCGTCGGCCCGGCCATCGGGGGTTAAAAATGATATTACGTACATAAGTTTTATTTAAATTCAGTGGTACTAGCCGGGGTTCGAACCCGCAACCTCGAACTACACATTGAATCCATACTAATATTATAAATGCAAAAGTGTGTCTGTCTGTCTGTCTGTTACCTCTTCAAGCTTAAACCGCTGAACCGATTTAGATGAATTTAGGTATAAAGATAGTTTGAGTCCCGGGAAAGCGGGAAAGGACATAGGATAGGTTTTATCCCGGAAATTATCTCCTAAGGAGGTGAAATGGGGGGGTGAAAGTTTGTTTGGAGCTGCGATATAAACGAGTTCCACGCAGACGGAGTCGCGGGAAGAAGCTAGTATGATAATAAATTCCATGTTTATAGGCCATTTTGGTCATGGTCACTGAAGCAGCTGTTTGTGGTCAACAACTGTTGTAGTCATACATCCGAACAATGTGTTCATTGTTTTAGAGATGGTATCGGGTTGTGAAATTAAAAACAAACTGGGGAAAGCGAAAGTTGGTCAGTAAGCCGATTATGTGAATATATGCGAAATTCATCAATTCGCGGAAGGCTTTTGTGACTAATTCGGAATTCAAAGTCCGGATACAGCGGCCGACAAATTATAACACTATAAATACATAGAAGGCCTCCTACATTACTGCACAGGCCGGGAAAATAGGGATTGCCAGCCAAGTAGATATAGACGGTGTTTCAGTATTATAGTACCGAACAAAAATAGTAGGTATACTTACTTTTCAGCAATAGTGCGTTACCAATGTGATCTTTGAAGGTGCAAGTTTGGTTTGCCATTACTTTGACATGATGAATTGCCTAAACACACGAATTTTTGAACAATGTGATGTACCTATTAATTATTTACGTCTAAATTGGCTGTTAGTGCCCCCTACGCGTGCGCAAAATCCCATTTTCTGGCTAGGGGGAAATGTAAACTTTTGTGCTCTATAAAAGCGCACATTTAAGGCCTGCGCAAACCGGCGGAGATCACTTTAAATTTATCAATGTTTATTATTTTCTATTTTCATTATATTAAGGTGTAAATTTTAATGCTCTGAGACTGACCTCGGAGCATCACGGGGGATTTCTCAGAGCATTTAAATTTATACCTTATAATAATAATAATAATAAATCAAAACCTTTTATTTCCCGTAAAAAAAGTACAATTACACGTAGTTTTTCCTTAATAATAAATAATCTAGTACTTAGTTTTTTCCTTTCTTTTTTTTTGTATTCGGCTTTTTCCTAGGTATATATTTTTGAGTTATATCCTCTCTCTTGGTTTAATTTTTATTGGGATCCCTTTGGCAGGGTATAGGTCTCCTCCAATTTCTTTCACTTGTCTCTGTTGTGTGTACCTGGCTACGTGGCCGGCCCATCGCCATTTCAATTTAAGTGCTTGTTGTAGAGCATCGGTCAATTTCGTTTTTTTCTGATCTTTTGGCTTTTTACTTTATGGATTCTTCTTAAGTTTAGAATGCTTCTCTCCATCGCCCTTTAATTAAATGTATACCTTAATGTAATGAAAATAGAAAAGAATATAAATTGATAAATTTAAAGAGATCTTCGCCGGTTTGCGCAGGCCTTTATCGTCAAATAACTATGATCTGAGCAGCTCAGATACCTAATCTAATCATTGTTTTTCATTACACCTGCTCGCAAATGGCTTCATGACGCGCAGGCATACAAGGCTACATAAAAGCCTATGTATATTACGCCCTCGGGCGTTAAATTGTATCCGTCACTCATGCGTCAGTTATAGAGCAAGGAGGTACGGTACTCAAATACGATGGTTAAAAACCCAGTTATAAATAAATCTAAACGTAAAAACACTTAAAACATTTTAAAATTAGTTATTTAAAAAAAAAAAATCCAGTAATTTATTGTCTGTATAAATAAAATATTTTTTACAGTGATTAAAATTGTGGCTGTATGCCAAGGGTCAATGTAGTTTTTTTCGGAATATTGGAATTGGAATGATTGGAAAGGAAGAATATTGTACGCCTTAGGGGCAGGTTATACTGAACTATATTATTTATTGAACACCTGTATTACGCACATGTAACCAGCAATAATCATTTTGCTTTTTGGGCGTTTTTCTTGTCTGACGATCGATAGTGTCAACGATTCTGAGTAAGACAAACCAAAAATAAAACGAAATCTGAAAAAAAAGTTTTGTACACTTTTTTTTAAAAACGCCTTTTTGACTTTGATTTTTCGAATATCTAGTATGATTTTTGTTTTAAAAAAAGTATTTGTTTCCGCGCAAATGTGATGATAAACATTGTGTGCCATATGTACGGTAACAATTTTACAAACTCGAGTCATCAAAGCTCTCTGCGTTCGGTGTCGGGCTGTTCGTAAACAATCTCTTACCGTACTTGGGGTACAATGTACTATTACCGCCTTAGGAGTAATGTACCTAACGTCTTGATTATACTACAACTGACAAATTATTTAGTACTCGGTTATTTAGCGGGATTTATTTTTATTTTCCGGGAGATGTCAACACCAGTTTCACCATACGTTACATTATCTCATTAATTACAGTCCCGCTATTCTGTACATTGTTTTAAGCTCACCTCAACGCTTGCTCACAAATACATCTTGACCCCGCGATTGGTAGTAACTAAGCGTTGGTAGATGTCTAGTTTCGTTAGGCGTGACGGGTGGGGTGACGTGCATGCGCGTATAAAGAATAACCGCCCAGCGCCCGCGCCGTAGGATGTGAAACCGAGACCGCCATGTTTGGATCATTTTCTATCGCTCGCTATTTTAATTACGACTGTAATTACTATTAGAGAGTATGTGTTATAAACGTCGAAATAAATTATATGGATTAAATGGATTCGGATTTATAATTGGCTTTCGCTTGTTTGTTGGGGGGGTAATAGATAAATCATGTGTTATAATAATTATGATACCTATTTTCATATTTATGGCAAAAACTATGTTAAGACGCATGTAATGTGACCCTCAATATTTTGTCTCGTTATACGGGGTGTGGCCTGTAATGGGAGCAATAAATTTAAGGGCTGACTCTATGTATTATCCGCAGTGATTCTGTAAAGGTACCAGTGTTTCAAGATTCTTGAATTCGGAAATAATCTTATCTGAAGTTGTGATACCTAAGTAATGGATCTCGACATCTCGATATCGTAGCATGCCAGTCATTAACTATCTTGGTAGAACACTGGGCACTTTCGTAATTGCGATTATACTAACTTTGGTTTTCTAATTCTTTTTGTTTTTTTTTTTTCAATTTTACAAGATTTTTTGGTGTTTTTGAAGTAAAACAAAATGGATATCATTCCAGTTAAGCAAAAGAACACACGTACGCTTTTACTTAATTTTTTTTTTCTATTTTTTTTTCTATTTTTTTTTCAATTTAACCACTTGGAAATAATTACTGATTAACTTAATAAGCCACCGTTTAATTTTTTGCTCCTATTACAGGCCACACCCTGTATATGGCTGCCACAGACCATCAGTTTTACTGTGCAGTTAAAACTGATGGTCTGTGGCCCGCATTAGCTGGACATGTTGCGCTCTTATGGGGTCTATACATGTCATGATTTGTCAGCCCCAATTTATCAGAAGCTGACTAATTGCTATCGTCTGGAGACATGTTGCGCTGCGAACCATTGTATCTCATAATGTATGATACCTAATAAATAAATAAATAATAAAAAAGGGATTTTGTCGAAATGATAGAAGCTGTTTTTTTCGACATAGATTATTTTTTAATTTTTGGTAGAATCCAGTCGCCCACATAATCGTCACAAAGTCGGCGTAATGGCAGACCCAGGACGGAGTTGGCGGGAGGGTTGGCCTATAGTTTCGATAGATACGATTAGTAGTCGATAGAAACGCGTGGAAGAAAGAGATGGAGGCCTTTGCCCTGCAGTGGGACAGTACCTACCTGCCAGATAATAAATGAGTAGGTATTAAAAAAATGGTTCATTTCAGAATTGAACTTTATGGCCGGAATCGGATGACTCAAGTCCATTGCCTAGCGATTACACAGTAAGATACACGCTCACGCTCACGCTAGCTCACGGGTTTTTACTGAGTTAATATGGGAGTAGACACTAACCAAAATAATCAATAACACTATATTTTCTCGAAAAAGGATTAAAATGTAGTCAAGGGAGAAAAAAACAATGCAATAGGTTAAATAATTATAAAGTTATAAGTGTCCAAAGTTTTAAGAGGGGGTATGTTCTGTCCCTTCATATGAAACGATTGTCATATAGGTACTATTAGTGACGTCACTAACTGCGAGCGTTTTCTCTCTCTAACAAGCAATATTAAAACGGAGCTTCGTAATTCTTTGTGATAACTGAATGGGATTTTTTTGCTTTCTTTCTTTTGGAGTAATAATACATTTCGAGTCTACACCCTTATTAAAACACTTACATGATTAAAAAAAACAGAACAGCGTCTTAGCAATCTTAAAAAAAAACAGATCGAAAAAAAAGGAGTACTTAATGGAATCCTTGTAAATCAGGTCAGATTTATTAATTCAACAAATCGATTTGAAAACTCGATACTGGTCAAACATTGTCTAACCTAGAGTAACTAAACCGAACTTAAGCCAATATAACGAGCAAACATACAGACGAGTCAACAGCCAGAGTCAACATCTAGATATATATTATATGTCAGTGTGCCACAAGGCCGACTTGGCGTCTGTTTAGATATTAAAGGCGAGGTACCTAAACAAATTGCCAACTGTACTTTTGCGCAGTTGTCAACTTTTTTTTTGACAGGGAGAGAACGTTAAGAGAGAACGTTAAGCGGGTGATAGCCCAAGTCATAACAGTTATAAAAAAACCGGCCAAGTGCGAGTCGGACTCGCGCACGAATGCTTCCGTTCTATCTATAAAAACAGCCAAAAAATCACGTTTGTTGTATGGTAGCCCACTTAAATATTTATTTTATTCTGTTTTTTAGTATTTGTTGTTATAACGGTAACAGAAATACATCATTTGTAAAAATGTCAACTGTCTAACTATCACGGTTCATGACATACAACCTCGTGACAGACGGACGGACGGACGCGGAGCCTTAGTAATAGGGTCCCGTTTTTACCCTTTTGGGTACGGAACCCTAAAACCATAGAATGCCTTATTTTCGGTACATATTTTTGAGAGGAATTATTTTGCACTCGCTTGTACCAAAAAGGTTTTTTTGACAGAAACTTATACACACCTCCACCAACTTATACTAATGTCGGACTAACTTTCGTGTAAGGTTTACCTTAATTCCAATTTGACATGGTGTTTGACTGGCTGTTTTTGTAATTTAATTAGCGATAAAAGGTTAAATGTATGACCCATGAACCTGTACCTTTAATGCACGAGCCTAACTCGCCCTTGACTTGAATACAGTCCACATAAATTAACAACAAAAAATCCGTTTACCCTTTCATTGCGCTTGCGCAAGTTCTCAAATATAACAAACGGCTGATTACCGACTGTCTGTCTGTCAGGCAGCGCGCTTAATCTAATTTGTAGTAGATCATTTATTATGATTGCACAAGATCTGATCTTTACACCGCATCAACACTTAAGCTGTCATTGATTATCAAAGTGGTAGTCACTATTCTGAAGGGTTGTTTTATGTTTTTCACGTGGTTTCTTATTAAGACTAGATCTATCTAGAGAGATTAACATTTGTTAAAAGCTTAAACGCACATTATAGGACAAATAAGTAAGAATTACTCATTTGTTTGTTTGTTAGTTTAGTCGCATCCGCTTTTACGTAGATTTATTTAATTTTTCACTTCAGCAAGCCGCTTTCAGGATTGTATATCATTTTCACGATTTGCAAATAGTATTTTATACAATCGTTACACAACGAGGGCTCTTAAAGTCGAGTACCGTGTTTAGGGTAGGCTAAGTATGATACGAGACTTTTTCTACGAGACAACTGAAATAATTAAACGAACTTGTTATCTATTGAAAATCTAAGCCCTGCTGAACCGGGTCACCGTTTCGTTGATGTCTTTTCTTCTATGAAAAAGGTGACGTTCCATAGATCGACCAATAGGTCAAATTCATTATAGTTCAGTAAAGGCAACACGTGGTTGGTCAAATTCATTATATCAGTAATCAGTAATTTATTTTGTGAAACATAGGTATTATACATTCTAGATCTTAAATTAGGTTGAGAGTCCTCTATGTTCTGCCTTGCGGCGTACAAAAATAAAATAAAATAGGAAATCAATTACGATAATAAATGGTTCGTTACATCATAGCACATGTGTTCTTATATTAAATACCTACCTATATATATCAAACAGAATTCAAATATTTATATCATCAACTAATAGTAAGTACGTGTCATACAGAATTAAGAATATATAATAATTAATTAATTAATTATAGTTGTGTAAACAGTTGTATAATAGTATTTTAGTCAACTAAACTATTAAACAAACTTGGTATCTATTGGAAATCTAAGCCCTGCTGAAACGAAGCGCAGCCAACGGCTTAGTATTCGTTGATATTTTTTTCCTCTGTAGCCAACACGACGTTCTATTGGTCAAATTCATTATAGTTCAGTAAAGGCGCCACATGATTGGTCGAATTCATTTTAGTAGTCTAAAACAATTGTAAAAAGTTGAGTTGGGTGCTCCATAGAAAAAAGTATGTGATTATAGTTTCGTGTAGGTACGAAGACTTAATTTAAACATTGAAGTCGACGAGGATAAAAATAAATTTCTGATACACCTGTAGTCTCAATCACAATAACATATTTGACTTTCACATTGATAATTCTCTGTTTGATGTTTTACTTATGTGCTAAGCCGAAAGTGAAATGGCTAGCCCATTTTTTTCAAATCATAGACCTAATGAATTCCAACAACATCGACCTCTGTAAGAGACTTTCCCGTACATTGTCCGTTCCCTCAAAATATTTTAAAATTTCTACCAAAACCGCATCTTAACCAAAGGGCCATTCAGAACGAGTTCACCACGTGTTGAGCCGCGTGACACACAAACATACAGGTTCCTAATTTAGTAAGATATTAGCGGTATGCCTAGCTTTCTGTGCCCTTTGTAAACTGGTTGAGGTGCCCGTACTGTTACAATCATTGTGACATTGAGATGTATGTAAATGAATATGGCTGCCAAATTTCATAGGCTTTTAATTAAGTTTAAATAAAATCGAATTGGTGGCCGGTTCTATGCCATTTTGACGCACCTGCCACATGTATTTAAGTTATGCAAGTTCTGTCATAATGTCTATGAAATGTGTTTTTTAATACCTAATATACAATAGGAACTTTTTGCGCGGTAAATTCTTAGAGTACTCTTTCTAAGACTTCCTTTTCTTCTTTCTTTAAATAAATCGTTTTATGATAAGTTGGCCTGCAGTTACCAAGACGAAGCAGTTAACATTGACTTAGACTTCTTGCAGTTAGCAAGTTTTGCCACTTCATTATCATCATCAATCACTGCATCCCTTTCGGATGATTGTTGCAACGTTGGTTGTCTATGGCTCATAATAATATTCTATTGTGGTTTAAGGCGCCGTAGGTTCATGGTCTTCTCTCCCTCTCACTGAGCATAATCGTGAGCGAGATGGAAGTGCGTGCTCGGAAGCGCGGATATCATGTTTTTTAAATTAAATTTTTTGGCCGTTTTAATAAATAAAAATGTAAACACTGATTTCCATCAAAGATGATATTGCCGATTTTTAAAAGCAATTTTAATATTTTTAGCTTTTGTGCATAATTTGTTACGAATATTTTAAGTGTAATTTTGTGTGTTTTAAGGTAAACGTCCACTGTTTCGGCATGTTAAGCCTCTTACGAATTAGTATTTTTTTTAAGACAATACAGAACATGATATCGCATTGATTTTTTTTGTGTGATGAACATTGATATCTTGCCTATTATTTAATGCAAGAATTATATAGTATTAGTTTCAATAACTATTTTTTTATAATTTATTTGTAGACCTCGTATTTGAACCCCATTTCGTGATAAAATTTGGCTCTGCTCCTAAGTTTGTGAGTTCTTGGCCCCTGTTTCGGCATAAAGTTTTCGAGTGCCAGGTAGTAAGAGAAATATTTTGTTTGTGAACCCTCATTTGTTATTTGATATTGAACAAGATTATTGAAAAGGTAATTAACATGATTATTGGAAAAATCCAATAGGGGGTCTGGATAAAACTCGGTATTTAAAATCCCGGGACATTTTTTCTTTCTTCAGGATGTTTTTTATGAAATGTAAGGTTAAATAACTTATCCATTAGTACAGGGTCACCTTTTCAAAAATGTGTCTCACATAGGTTACCTATCTACGAGTATATTAACCAAAACTGTTTAACGTAAGATAAATATCTAGGCAAAACCTTTTGGACGTGACATGTAGGTATCTGTAAACGATATTCTGTTTAATAGGGTATAAAGATACCTTTCACTTCTTAAAAAAAAACCCTTAAAAATATAGAAAGTCCCGGGGATAGCAAGTCCCGGGATATCTAATGTTAAAAATAATAAATATCTTCAATCATTTTCGTCAATATTCCTTAAACGTATCTACCTAGTTAGATATAAGTATGTATTGATTATCTACGATTGATTAGGTAACCTAAGATTAAAATCTAGACAATGTTGTATGGGACACACGACACCCTTGTGAAAGAGCAATTCTATACTGTTTAATAGGGTAGAAAGTAAACTTTCATTTAATAAAAATTATCCCGCAAAAATAAAAGGTTCCCGGAATTTACCCAGGCAACACTATTCCATTATATCGATGCACATGTTACCTCTTCAAGAAGAATATCAAATAACAGACGAGGGTACACATTTGATCTGTGTGTTTGCCTACCACTATAGATTTCTCTGTCACGAACTTGGGGAAAAGTATTAAAAGTAGTAGTCCCTTGTTTCGTGTTACTATTTCTTGGATATTCCCGCAATCAATAATGTACATCACCTTTAAATTATGTTCAATAACCATTAAGTATTCTATATGTAATAAATAAACATAAAAATACATTACAGGAATCGAGCAATAAACAAAATTATGCTGCAAGTAAATATGCGAATTCACCTTCAAATTGTAAATTTAGGTCACGTTCAACCTCGTTTTACGAGAATTCAAGTGAATAAAACATATACCGAATTTAGGTCAATGAAAACGTCATTAAATACAATATCTGATTTTTAAATTAACATTTACAATTTCTTAAGTATTATTTAAATACCAAAGATACAAGGATGTATAAAGAAAGTCCTTGATTCGGTAGTAACACGAAATAGGAGCCAGACGAAAAATATAATGACCGTTAGTTCGTGAGTCCATTTATTGCAATTTTAAGGGACACCTATACCAAAATATACACTTATTTCTTATTAAATCCATTGTTAAGGAACTAGACAAAGCACTGTTAAAAGTTTTTTTTCAAATGGACTTCCCTTTCTCTTTCAATTCCCTTAAGAAGTCGGAGCGAGCACCTTACGTCAACAAGCAGTTCGCGCACACCGTACAGCTGTTTTCGGCCGACTGACAGTTTCGAGCGTTGTGTTGCTATTAGTTTAGTCGTTAAAATTTTTTAATTTGATTTTTTGGAAAGGTTTAATGATAAAGTTTTTTTACAAATGTATAAATTAAAAAAAAAATATTTCAGTTGCTTATTATAAGCCTCAGAAACAAAACTAACGAAATGACGTACTAGCACGAACTTATGGCCCGTTACCTTAGACCTATGTTCGTGATATTTTTGTATCGAGCGAAATTTGCTTAATCATGTTTCAAAGCACTGATTTCTCTGCAGAAAAGCCTCAAGATTACTATTCGTATTTTTTTGAAACCATATTATTATAAACAGACGCATTATATTGTTTCAAAAACTCTGTTCGCTTAACTTCGCTGAACCTACGGCGCCTTAAGTGCTCCAATAAACAGCTACTCGGTATATTATTCATAGCAATGACGCGTAGTTGCAGTGCCCGAGAGGCAACCGGATGGCTCCTGGTATTTGAGCTCCCGAAGCAATGTGGAACTGAGCCAACTGGGACCGGGGCGGAAATAGAAAAAAAGTATGTTTTCTTTTGTCACGAGTTAGCCGATTGAGACAGACGTCACATGTCATATTTGAATGGATATGCGGCCGGTCGGCTCCTCGCGGACTGCGCGCGGCTGTCGTGGCATCTGACCGGCTCCACCCTGCTTTTGCCTGTTGCACTTGCTGCCGCCGGGTGCTCGCGCATCCGTTCCGATGCGGCGCCACGCGGCCGGGCCTGTTCGGTGGGAATCGTACATAAGACGGTGGTCTGAACACCCCAGCGGGCAGCGGGGCAACGAGCGGATCAATCAAATGTATGAAGTCCCCGCCCCGCTGCCCGCTGGTGTCGACCGCAGACTAAAGATCGAAATTAAGTAGGTCCCAGGGCAGGTTCCCACAAAATCGTGAACCTTTCATAACATAATGCCTGTTAACAAATTGCTCATGATTTCGGCCCATTTTGTTACCCTAATTCGACTCTCGAGTTGCGCCGGCGGCTATGGGGCAGGATTTCGGCGCGTGAGAGCAAGTTAATGAACATTACTGTATGGATGTTATCTTTGAGTCTTTAAATAATTTACATTAAGGAGCTACACGAGGTTTTCATCGATTTTCGACGAGTTTTGAATCGTATCTCCTACTTTTGCACTACAGGTAGAATTATAAGTCAAACGGCTATCCGTTGTTCAATCTTTTATCTCCATTTTTGTCTACCGGATTTTGAAGGAAATGAATACTTAATTTTGTTCGTTTTTTTAAAACATTGTCTAAAAAACTCTATTGACGTGAAAGATCTAACATATACGAAATCTACATATTTGGGTTCGTCTATGACGTCTCTAAAAACGTGTCTAGGGTTTTCATTTTAAGCTAATAGGGAATATTCATGACATTTTTTTATTTTTTTTATCTATTCTATAAGTAATTATATAACCGGAAAAAAATATAACACTTTCACAATATTATTAAATAAGCTAAAAAAAATTAATTAAAATTACTATCATTTTCGGACGATCAAAACGCCACCATTTTGGCGCGCTCATTTGTGACGTCACCGTGCAGCTTAGTGCACGGCGGTTCTTAAACAAATTAACAACAAAGTGTTTGATTCACATTTTTAATAAATGTGAGTGATTAAAGCTTATAAGATCAACTTATTGTAATGGAAGAGCACACAAAAGCTTATTATAAATATTGTATTGTCCCTATGTGTGAAAATCACATTAAAACTGCAAATATTTTCATATGTCCAAAGGTGCAAATATAAGGATAAAGTGGTGTAAGGCGATGAGGAGAGATAATGTATCGTGCTTGAGTAGTTTATATTGTTGTGAAGATCATTTCGACGTGAGTATTAAATATGTATGTACCTAAAATCTTTTTTATTACGATTCGCGAACAATATAGGTAAACAATAACCTAACCTCAAAATTGTATTATATACTTATTCATAAAACTATTCTGATTCCCAATTTTTTTAGTTATTAATGTTACAAATATTATGATTTTTGTTGATCAACAGCTGACTACGAGTGTTGATTTTGATCAAGAAACGTTTTAGCTAAGTTTCTTTGTTTGCACTGTTGATCGAAGAAAGTTAAAAGAATTTAATCCTTTTTACTGAGTGACCTACACAAATTTGTTTTATTTATAAGCCTTGACGAAAACAACCTAGTTTGTTAAAGTTCATAAAGATGTTCTCAACATTTAACATTCCTAATAGGTACCTACATATCTTTGATTATATAATACTAGCTTCTGCCCGCGACTCCGTCCGCGTGGAACTCGTTTATACTATCTCTATACCAAATTTCATCCAAATCGGTTCAGCAGTTTAAGCGTGAAGAGGTAACAACAGACAGACAGACACACTTTCGCATTTATAATTTATTATTAAGTAAGTATATATAAAATATATAATATAACTAGCTTCTGCCCGCGACTCCGTCCGCGTGGAACTCGTTTATATCGTAGCTCCCCCCATATCCCCCAAAGGGATGAAGTGGGGGTGAAAGTTTGTATGGAGCTACGATATAAATGAGTTCCACGCGGACGGAGTCGCGGGCAGAAGTTAGTATATATAATATATAAAGTTATAGTATAGTAAAATAGTATATAGTATGGATAAATATCTACTAGTATTTTATTCCACTTATTTAACAAAGACACCTACTTGAAGTAGTTTAAAAGTCTAGCTATTTGAATCGCCAAAATAGGTTATAATTATTTAATTGACCAATCTCACGAGTATAAAAACAAGGAATATGAAAATTTATTGAATATCTGTAACTTATTTACCTTGCAGCTTTTACTCCTCTTAGTTCAGCGGACGTAAAGTCACAAATATTTGCGAAGTACGTATTAAATTTAGTCATCATGAACACATCAATTTTAGGCAGATTATCCGACTGTGCCTTGACAAAACCGCCTTCAGTCATTGTGGCGAGTCTTTTTTCACTTAATAATTACCAAAAAACACTGATTATTTATCATAAACAGCGGCCAAACAATGCGAATAACTTTCAATAATCATACTAACGACCTGCACGGTGACGTCACGTTTCGCTCCGCCAATAGCGTTGCGTTTTGGAAATTTGCGAGGGAATTTGAAAAATAGTACTTTTAAACAATTTATTTTATGAATAGAAACATGATAATTTGAAAAAATAATCATGTGTGTATATTTATTAAGCAATATAGATTACACGTGATTTTTTTTGTCCATTTCTAAATCACATGCATATTCCCTATTAACACAAAAGTTATGGCCAGAAAACCAGTTTTTTGGCCTAAAATTGTTCAACTTTGATGCCAAATATCTCGAAAACAATTAACTTTGGAGTGAAATTAAAAGGAGGGATACTATATTGCTTAAAGCCGTTGTTCTTAATATAATAAGCTACAAAAAACATTAGACAACTAAGGGATTCAGATCGAAGGTCATTGGCGTATGGGAGCCCCTCAAAAACAAAGTTTTGACCGTCTTACATTCGTTACTTCGCCTTATTTGAGGAGTTCCCTCTGTTTCCCCAGGATACCATCATCAGATCCTTACCTGATGACCATGGAACAACCTAGGAAGGATACTCTTTCAAACAAAAAAATGATTTTCCGAATCGGTCCAGTTATCGGGGAATAAACAAAAAGAAACGGCGAATTGAGAGACTCCTTTTTTCAAGTCGGTTAAAAAAGTTCTTAGGTATATCAATTTTAATTCAATTTACTTACTATTCAATCCTGACATACTTCTAGTACCTACCTACATGACTACTTCAATCGAAAGGTTAGTCATGGATTGGATTTGCTATCCGATTTCACTGATCTTAAGGCGGTCGTCACACTGCGCCGCATCAACGGACGGAGGTGCGGAGCTGCATACAAATTTCGACGGACGGAGGTGCGTTGCAGTGTATCGTACCACACGGAATTTATATACAAACTGAGGTACTTGCATACAACGAGAAACGCACCTCCGTCCGGTGATGCGTCGCAGTGTGACATCCACCCGAGTAAGGATTAAATGCGATGTTTTTTCAGTGAGCGACGTTATTGCGTAGTCCGTTGGCAACTATGACAAGCAGTTCATCCCTCACCCCGAAGCGTTTACGGGAGAATATTATGTTCCTCTAGAACTTCAGGCGAATCACTCACACACTGGCATCGCATCGAAAGAAAGAAAGAGAAGAAATAAATAAATTTTAATAAATTTCGCCGGACGCAGGTGTGTCGCCACATGAGTAAATAAACGGAACAGAGACTAACGGCCGTATTCATAAACGTCCTATAAGCCTGTTTTAACTAACATGGCGTTAAAATTACTTTGTCCTTATCTGTCACTTTGGCATTTGTGTTCGTAAGAAAGGGACAAAGCACATTTTATTTAGCAGAGGCATATTAAGTTTTATGAATAAGGGGGTAAGCTTCGTACAAGCGCGCTGCGATAGGTACACTAGTACAAGCGCGACGCGCTTGTGTGCGTGAGCACCTCGTCTTCGTCACGTACGCAGCGAAACCGGTTTCTACTGGCTCACGAGGTGCTCAAGCGCAGGGTGTACCTACGAGTCGCGCATGTCGATTTCTTCATTACGTTTTGAGACTTTTGAGTGGTTATAGTGAAAAATTGTGTAAATATGGTTTACTGTACTGTGTGTATGAAGAATCACAGAAAAAATATTTTACCTATCCCAAAGACTCAATTAGGTAAGTAAAACCTCTATTAACTACCAACATACGTACCTATGTCTATATATCTTTAAGGTATTAGATATTTTATAAAACTAGGTGGTGCCAAAAGGTATTGACCGTGTTATTTCGATTTTGGTTGTTTTTGTAGGTTAGTAAAGTGCACAGAGTGAATAGGTGTGCCTATCTCGTAAAGGTGTATTATTATGGTAATAGCAAAAATAGGTAGGGTCATTTCGCTGGTTACGCGACCACCTTCGGTTAGCGACCACCTGAAGGAGAAGGTTTTTTCTATTGAAGATAACATCAATTCTACACACCCTATTGAGACAATTACTTGTACATGCATTTTTTTGTTGTTTTAGAATAGATATCTACTAAAAAACCGAGAAAATATCCTTTCAGTTCACCAACTCAGCTTAAGTGGTCGCCCACCGGCACATTAAATTAGGTGGTCGCTAACCGGCGAAATGACCCTACCTAACGATAGTTATGCGACAAAATAAATTTTTTAGAGTAAGTAGGTAATTTGTAATCAATTAATATTAAAAAAAACTATTCATTATCGTGTTTGTTTCGTTTTGTCCGCCTGCGCCAACCCTACAGGATTAGGTATAATTTTTGCGTGGTCTTTAGAAGCTTAGTCTCTGTTCCGTTTCTTTACTCATGTGGTACAGTCGACAACACAGCTAAGTGACCATCGGAAATCTAATCTGACCTTAAGTGCATTGTAATAAGGTTCTAGGTTTTCACGGTATGGTTAGTTAGGTGTGTTGCTGTGTGTACCGCGCTGATTTTGTGTAAAAACTGAGGTACTGGCCGCAGCGGGACGCGCTGTGTGTTCACCGCCTTACGGCGCGCGACTATTTGGGTGACATCTGTTATTATCTTGAAAACAAGTTGTATGTAGAGAGACTGTTTTTTTTTCAACTTACTTAATCTAGATAAAATCCCCATAACGCATATCTTTTTACCTGTAACAAATAAAATGATCGTTAGAAGGCGTCATCAAATATTTATAATATATAATTATTATGGGACATCATACACAAATATATTTAATAGATATACCCAAATACATACGACTCAGAAACGAATACTTCAAGCACATCACACATTTGCCCTTACCGGGATTTGAACTCAGAACCGTCAGCTTTCGTACCTACTCGAGCATTCTATCCATCAACTACATAGGCTAAACAAGTTGGCACTTACAACAGGCCATTGACGTGCAGATACGTCTAAACATAAAAATGTCAATATAAAAAGTTGCTCAACCTCTTCAACATTACAATACTACATAGACATAAACACAAACATAATCAGTAATCAACACATCTCAACATACATTTCGTAACATCCAATTCAATTTAACGTTTGTATGAACAGCCTCGAAACTAATCGTCGTATTAATCAGTGTCGGCGCATCATTTATTGTTTAGTAATTATCATGAGAACCCACGGTACATTGTAAGTAATTAAGTGTTATTAAACAATGAAATTGATACGTTCCAAGTTCATCAGATTGAAAATGCAAATGAATGCATTTATTTAATAGCCTGCAAAGTGTGATAATTGAATGTGTTTATTTGATTGCAAGTAAGTGCATTTGTTTGTTTGTTAATATAATTATAATGGGACATGAATTAGATAGAGATTTCATTATTCATGGCGAGGAAACGATATGCACATTGCACATAAATACCTACTCGTACTCATTTATAGATAAAATAAAATAACGTCAAAAAATTGATACAACTCATTGTGGTACGCTGGGGGAGGCCTTTGTCCAGCAGATGATATGATGATGTCGAAAAATAAATAAATGTTACATTCTATGTCAATTGAATATAAAAGCTTAAAAAAGTAGGAAATAGTGCCTAGGAATTGGATAGAAAGTTTAAATAATAAATAAATAATCCCATAGTAAGCTCATTAAAGCTTGTGTTATGGGTACTAACGACGATATATATATAATAGATATAAATACTTGAATACATAGAAAAAACTTCCATGACTCAGAAACAAATATTCATGCTCATCACACAAATATTTGCCCTTACCGGGATTCGAACCCAGGACCTTCAGCTTCGTAGGCAGCGTCACTACCCAGTTTAAGTTTGTATGCGTATATCCGTTTGTTCTAAAGGAAATCCTAGGATCAACAAAAGTAATTACAACATCAATTTTGAATAGAACTCTCCATCTGTGTGTGAAATAACTATACATAACTTAACAAATGAAATTACAGGGTCATACAGTATAATGACCTTTACTATACTTAACACATTAAATTATGACGCTGTAATTTAATGTGTTAAGTGTAGTTAATTTATTTAAAATCACAGTGACAGTGCGTAATAATGTTTTTAAATAAAAAAACGTAAGACTCTCGCACCTGCCCTAACATTAGTCCAAATTAAACTATGTTCATCTAAATTGATTTATTTCTTCCACGACCACTTCTAAATGCTATCTTATTTTCTACACATCAAAGATCACATTCAAGCACCCCCGAAAATGGAGATACATTGTTTTACCGTCTCACTCCTCAGATATTCGCACGCACACAAGAAGTAGAAAAAGAAAAGCCGACCGCGGTCGGTAATGATCGAAATCGTAATGATGATGACGCTAAATGTGCTCCAGATTGTTGGGAAACTATTGGCTTTCCATTGACATGTATCCGTGCCGTTTATGAGTCAGATGAGGTGAGGGAAAATTGTAGAATGTTGCGGCAGAAGGATTATGTTTTGCAAGTGTACTAATGTATCTAAAATCTGTTTCTTTGGCACACGCTCTGCAGCTTAGGAAACCTCCATAAAGCGGAGGCTTTACCTAACCTAACCTAACCTAACCTAACAGGCGGAGGATTTGGGTGTGTGCCCTAAACATACATCATATTTGGGTTAAATATAATTATATTTCAAATAGTAAAGGCGTCTATATTAACCAAAATACTTGCATACACAATCATATTCCACCTGTCTGTGTTGGTAACGCATACCAGGCTTTATTTTCAACGTTTCATCTCGGCTAACCAGTGCAAGCTAGATCCCCGAATGCGCTTTACTATTACGAATGTTGAGGGCAAGATGAATTGTGGTTAGCGGTGGATGAGGAGAACCAGTTGTGAATAGAGTAGCTGGAATGTTTGGACACGGAGTCGGCCCTGACATTATAGTGGGCAACGCCTGATAGTGATCTATTGCTCTGGGAGTCGGTATTACCGTCGACGAGAATTTAATGTCTAGCTAGAATACTAACGATTGGATTGGCGTAACAAGAAGCGAAATTAATAATCCTACTAATATTATAATAAATAAAGGATATTTTATATCCCGGGTTCACGCAGATGACGTCGCGGGCGGAAGCTAGTTATTATATAATATAATCAATAATCATTTTCATTCATATTTTTTTCCGGACTAAAATATATAAATATCATTTATTTTCTAGTGATAATTATATTAAAATTAAGTAAAATTTAAAAAAGGTCCTCGAGGCGGGAGGCATTTTTTATTTTATAGAACGACGGTGGCAAACAAGCGTACGGCCCGCCTGATCGTAAGCGTACACCGCAGCCTATAGACGCATGCAACTCTAAAGGAGTCACATGGGCGTTGCCGACCCTTGATATGTTTGAGGATTCGCCGTGTTGACAGCTGAAGGAACAAATTCCCTCGCTCTCAACACAATGCATCCTCGGGAGCTCTGGCGACCTTGCTCACCTCCAGGAACACAAGACTACTACAGATCAAGTAGTAGTGTTATCATGGCTGTGGTCTTCTGCAAGGCGGAGGTACTTCCCCAGTTGGGCTGCTCAAAATTCGAGCGGGATGACATTTCGCTGTGCCCTACCTCACGAAATTCCTCACTGAATTGCAATGCTGATGCGTTGTGCGAGAAAACCGCCAGCTCTTCGGTCACCAAACTTTTGCGCACTTAGATTTTGGGCAGATGGCAGTCGCTTTCGTAAAACTAGTGCCTATGCCAAATCTTGGTGAAAATGCTGCAGCTAGAAACCAAAAAGCAATGGATTTTATACGATCAGTTCCGTTTTCTGACTAGCAATGTATAAGTTGAAGAACGTTCTCAAGATACCAGGAAAGTTTTCACGAATTTCCGGGATCTTTCACGAACATTTATAAGTTTCCGTTCGAAAGTTTTCGATGGAATTTTGTGTTTTGGATGTGCCGTCTATAACCTATTATTCTACTCGTGAGTAGTCCTGAGCCTGAGTGCCGTATTCTGCTCGAAAAAGCAAGGTATAACCAATGTTGGCTTTAGTACAAAATACCTGGTTAAACGTGACAAAAAAAACAGTAAAGTATTTTATTGATAAATAAAAACTATAGACAGAAAAATATAATTTCGCAACTATGGAAACTTCTCTGCGGTGTTATTTTAGACAGTGTGAAATTTTTTGAATAAAAAAAACGACAAAATTAAAAAGTGTGTTTGTTTGTGTTTGCATATCGCGAGGTCGTGGCATTATTCTTCATCAAGGACTCTGTATGGATTTATGGTATGGTATGCTATCCAAGAATCCACCTGATATTTGGAATGTTAGGACGACGCCCCAACCATGACATTATAGCTCTGATACCGATCTTTTGGTAGCTGTGAACAGTATCCGCATTGCCTGTACGCGATAACCTAATTTTTACCTAATTGTCGACCTTGAACTTTGAGTTAGTCGAGCTATGCATTAATTTATTAATAAGATTGTTTTGATACCGAAATACATCGTGTTTGTATGGGTGCAGGGTGTTGCGATCGGAGATCCGATTCCACCGAATACCGCAGCC
Organism: Epinotia ramella; assembly: GCA_947578815.1. NCBI lineage: Eukaryota > Metazoa > Arthropoda > Insecta > Lepidoptera > Tortricidae > Epinotia > Epinotia ramella. The sequence continues at coordinate 2,675,819 of OX388203.1, forward strand.
ATAACAACACAAATACTTGCGCTGTAAGTATTGATTTAGAGGTCGTCTATGCTACCTCTACAGCGCTGGCTGTAGATCACTATTCTTATTTCAAATCAAGCTGGCTGGAAGTCTATAAATACTAGAAGATTCGAAGTCGTCAAGGAGTTGCCCCCGAGGCTTTGGCCTCCTGGCCTCGCTACTCGCATAATAATACCTCTTGTTAAGCCAAGTGAATAATAGTAGTTTATGCAACTGATACATAATCAGAGGCCTTAAAACATGAATGTGGTTTTATGAAACGAGCGTGAGCGAGTTTCATAATAGGATCACACGAGTGCTTTAAGACTAAATTATGTACAGTTGCATACACTACTTTATCTACACACATATCATAAGTACTCTAAGATGGGTTCAGAAGCCGTAGGAAAATGACCTGCATTGCTACTATAGTGCTACCTGTAAAATATCTTTGTTGCAATCGTGGCTGCATTAACGATATCCGGCGGAGTGTTCATATCGTTTTTGGAGTCACTAATACTCATATTTTCAACTAAAATGTGAAAACAAACAACTTTTCACAATTCTACTTTCGTAACAGCAAAAACCAACAAAGAAATGACAGCAGTAATGGCGGCAATTCGATCCTACGTCAAGACGAATGTTTTTTTAAATCATAGTCAAACGAATGAAGTCCCTATTCTCATGTCACTCTTGATCCAATGTCGTGCGGTTTATATTAAAAAACATACTGAATTGACGTTTCGCATCGATTACTGTTTTAATATCTATGGATACTAGAATAGAGACCCACTTGAGTTTTGACAGCTGTTCCAAATTTAAACTCATAACCTTACAAAAATACCTACTCAGAGAAGATAGTTCTCATAGTAAAATTGGTTGTAATAATGCTGGTCATTTCCTACGGTTTCTGAACGCATTTTAGAGCACTAATGAATGATATGTGCGTAGATAAATATGTTAAAACGTACATACGTATCCGATACGATCTGGTAAAGGCCGCTGGATGCGGGTGGCGCAGAACCGGTCACTTTGGCACTCTTTGGGGGAGGCTTATGCCCAGCAGTGGACGTCTTTCAGGTGATATGATGATGATTTGTTCGTTACTTTACCTATGAACACCTTCCCTACATTACCTAAAAAATACAAAAACAAAAGAAAAGGTAAACCTGTGCCGTGCCACGAAATGGGCCTAACTTAGCATGATGCTGGCTTTGCTGCCAGCGCTGGTCTTCCGTTGGACACGGTAGATACACGTAAAAAAGACCGGGTTGCACTCCGGGAGTGCCGGCAGAAGTGAAAACTCAATAACATTGTAACAGTTTTTCGATCAGGTCACGTGACATACCGTAAGATTCGTAAGCCGTGACATTCGAGACAGGTCACGTGACCGTAAGATGTCAAGTGACCTGATCGAAAAACTGTTACAATGTTATTGAGTTTCCACTTCTGCTGGCACTCCCGGAGTGCAACCCGGTCTTTTTTATGTGTATCTACCGTGTCCTGGACGGACCCAACGGAAGACCAGCGCTGGCAGCAAAGCCAGCATCATGCTAAGTCAGGCCCATTTCGTGGCACGGCACAAATTTACCTTTTCTTTTGTTTTTGTATTTTATTAGTTTTGCACGAATAAATGTTTAGCTGTGGTATGGCCACCAAGATCGATGTATTTTAGGAAATGGCCGACAAACGGGGTCGCTCACGGCGCAGGCGCACCTCCCAAACGGCACCCACGCGGCAAGTGCACGAATTCCAATACAATTGGAACTATTTGTCGTTTGCACAACACCAGCACGTCTAGCACACGACGGTCGCGACATACTCTCGATTTTTATCACACTATACCTCTTGTTCTAAGTGGTCTAATAAGTGAGAGACGGATAGTGCGAGAAAAATCGAGAGAGCTCGCGCGCCGTCGCGTGCTAGCCGTGCAGTCCAATCGTCGAGATCGGGGTGGTTTCGGTACCATACGAGTATTATATCAAGTTGCTACTATAAATAAAGTTGCTACTGTAGTACCTCAAAATAAAACTAAATTTGCAAAACGGCATTACGAAACACTTTCTGCGCAATTATATAACTTTCTAAATATTAGTGGACAATCTTACACAAATCGACCTAGTCCCATAGTAAGCTCAATAAGGCTTGTGTTATGGGTTCTAGACGACAATATATTTAATAGATAGAAATACTTAAATACATAGAAAACATCCATGACTCAGAAAATATTCATGCTCATCACACAAATATTTGCCCTTACCGGGATTCGAACCCAGGACCTTCAGCTTCGTAGGCAGCGTCACTACCCACTAGACTAACCGGTCGTCAAAATAAAGAACTATACAGGGTGATTCAGGAGACATGAGCAGGATCAACCCTACGGATTCAATAGTTTATAAGCTACTCAGTCGTACCAGCATTGGTAAGATTAACGTGAATTTTTTTTTAGTTGTGTAGGGTGACCATGATTTATTGTGAATGAAACTTTTACAAAAAATGTAAAAAAAAACTGTGGGCGTTTAACTTAATTACGATGGTAATAGATCCATTAACATTAACTGTATGTGTAGGGTTGATCCTGCTCACGTCTCCTGAATCACCCTGTATTACCTACCATAAACAGTTTTTTGAGTGCAAAAATATTATATGCTATATACTCGGTACATACTTTATTTAAAACAACTTGGTTCAAGTTTTGTTTAAAACCCTTTTATTATTTTTATTGTAACTTTTAAAGTAACTGTAGCACAATTTTGTTAGCAATCATTTAGCTAAGGAAGAGCGGTACCTCCTGACACAGGCTGTAATAAACCTTATAAGCAAGTACCAACTACTATGATTATGACGATTATTGTGAAATTAAATAAACATTTTTTTTTTCGGAATCTGTTAAACGTACGTCTGTGGGCTTCTTATATATCATTAAGTAAATATTAGGAGAATAATCTTTATAAAAAATAATTCTATAAGTAGTCAGCTCAATGGGGCACTAGATATCGGCATAGAATACAAAATGATCATCACTCAATTATTTGCATTTGATTTTAAAAGAGAACCAACAATTCACTTCGCAGGAAGGGTAAATATGTACACACTAGGCTAACCAGGTCATCGGTATTAAGATTGCATTAAAAAATAACAGCCTATTCCATACAGACATATTTTTCTGAAAGCTGTAATTTTTATATCCCATCAAAAACACAAATCTATTCAATATTAAGTACTATGCGTGGTTGTTGACTTGGCCGACGAAATAATTGAGGTCTAAATGGGTGCCAAGTTCTGTTGATAATCCTAAAAAATATTTACTAAAACTACAATAAATATAAAAAAAAAACACCTTCTTGTTTGTTTCTGCTACAACAACTACATAAAAAGATAACTTCTACAATTTTGCCAGTCGAATTATTTACACAAATCAGGTAATGATATACGCATAACACTGTCCTTATTATGTAAGGTTAATAATAAGGTTTAAGTCACATTGTAGGTACCGAAAACTGAAACAAAATTTTAGACCAATATCGTGGACGAGTTTTTAATTGTAGTATTACCACAGCACAGACGATTGGTTATTTACCAAAGCATTAGAGTAAATATTTCCATATAAGTGCTAATAAATAATAATCAGTGTTCTATGTGCCCAAACACGCCCTAAACGTAATAATGGCGACATAATCCTGATTTGTCGACACGACCCACAGTTCCATGAATATTTGCGCAATTTTAACAAATAAGCTTATAGCAATTAGGACTGCAGTCGCATGAAATACCAAAATTAGACTTGGTTAACTTGTTTTCTGCAGGGTTATAATTGGGCTAGTCTTCTTTTTGTGCACACACTGTCACAGTCCTGACCTGACCCCGTATCATGGTCGGCCTTATCACGCGATAAGAGACAAGATAGGAACGTCGTCTCGTTCTATCGAACGGTGTCAGCCAGTGACGGACGCTCTACCCTGTCACTTATCGTGTGTATCGCCGACCATGAACGTTTTTCTTTAAACGTTGGCTCTTCTAGATACAATTCGCTAATTAATTAGTTACTTATGGACCCACAGAGGTGGGCTAAAATAGCTACAGAGTGGGTGCCACACGATGGGCAACGCCGTGGTGGGCCGAAGAGGAGATGGCGGGATGAACTGGACGTCTCTCAAAGTGACTGGCCAGAAGTCTAGGGGGAGGCCTTTGCCCAACAGTGGGACACAACATAGGCTTATAAAATAAAATAAACTTATTTTAGTATCCTTACTAATATTATAAATGCGAAAGTGTGTGTGTATGTATGTTTGTCCTTCTTTCACGTCGCAACGGAGCGTCGTATTGATGTGATTTTTTGTATGGAGATAGTTTAGAAGCTGGAGAGTGACATAGACTACTTTTTTCAGCGGGAAAATATCTAATTCCCACGGGAAAATTCAATATGTTACATTTTCCTATAACCACGCGGGCGAAGCCGCGGGCATCAGCTAGTTACTAATAAAATAAACTAATATTATAAGTGTGTCTGTCTGTCTGTCCTATCTGTTACCTTTTCACGCTAAAACCGCTGAACCGAATTAGATGAAATGTTGTATAGAGATAGTTTGAGTCCCGGGGAAGGACATAGGATGGTTTCTATCCCGGAAATCATCCCCTTAGGGGGTGTAATGGCCGTAAAAAATGTTATGGAGCTACTGTATAAACGGAATCCACGGGGACGGAGTCGCGGGCAGAAGCTAGTGCATTTATTATTTTAACGAAAACTGCTTACGATAACAGAGCTCCGATTACACAGGTACCTATACCATTCTTTTTGGAATTTAGAGATCTTTGCTACACGCTTTGGATGTGAAGTGGTTTTGTGCTATAAGCCTAGTTTAAACATCTAATTTTGAGTCTTATTTCCTTGACATAATATTCAAAATGAATACATGTTCACAAACATGATTGCTTACCACTATAGTGTACGAAGACTGTCGCAACATTTGTAGTTTATGTTTAGGTGCGGCAACAAGGATTTCTTAACAAAATGGCTTATGTTGGTACAAAAGCAAGTCGTTTATGTCTGTACACGGTGAACGAAAAAACCATAGAAGTCTAAGTAGCGCCGCAAAATGGCCCCACAGAATGTGTGCCATTGCCTATGCGGGGATGTCAAAACGATGCCAGGCAGCCGTTTAGTTCGAACATGCGCATACCGGGTTGTAGGCACGTGTTTGTAGAAATTCGTAAGGAGCTCGCATTCTATGGTTTTGCGTTCGCTGACTTTACAGCATAAGCATTTGGACATTTTTTTTTTTTTTTTTTTTTATTATTATTATTATTTAGGTTGTCTGGAAGAGATCGCTCTTCAGCGATAAGACCGCCTGTTGTCTACCTCTACCTACATGTTATTGTATTGTTTCTCTTTTTAACTGCTTTGTTTGTGTGAGGTGTGCAATAAAGAGTATTTGTATTGTATTGTATTAATCGTCATATTCATAAAATCATGGGAAATCAATACTTTCGTTAAGATAACGATTATAAACCCTTGTTGTGTCGATCTAATTAAAAGAAAGGTTTCCGTTATAGAGAAATCACTCCATAGTATAAAGCAAAGTCGCTTCCCGCTGTCTGTCCCTATAGTATGCTTAGATCTTTAAAACTACGCAACGAATTTTGATGCAGTTTTTTTAATAGATAGAGTGATTCAAGACGAAGGTTTATATGTATAATATAGTACCCGTGCGAAGCCGGGGCGGGTCGCTAGTATATACTAAGATCGCTATGTGTCTTGCATGATAGCTATCGTGTTAATAGTGGTAATGTAAGTACCTAATTATAGTTGCACACAAAAAAGAACACACTGTGCTACTGATGCAATAGGATTATAATATTTATAATGATTGGAAGAAAAATGATTATTCGTCAAACGTGCGCCAAAATAAAAATGAAGCTGGCTGGCTTAATATGAATTTTCCCAGGCTTCAGTCCAATTTGCATAAAAATGCTGTTTCAATCGCTACATAAAATTTTGCATTGCAAAAATAATCATTAAAAAAACCAAGTAGACTTAATATATTTAAACTAATTTCGCCATATCTGCAGTTTTGGAGCCAAATCGGGTGGATTTCGCAAGATTGCTAAAATACTATTAAAGGCAAACTGTTTCCATCTACAGACAGTAATCGCTCGATTGCCGCGCCCATGACAGTTTAAATATTGTACGCAGTATACCAAGTCAACCGGTGTCAAATGTTACTTATTTTACAATACCACGACGTTTAATACCGACCACTCCTACTAATACATATTATGAATGCGAAAGTTTGGATGTTTAGATGTTTGGATGTTTGTTACTCAATCACGCTTAAACGGGTAAAGCGATTTGGATGAGACATGGCACCAAGATAGTTAATAGCCTAGATTAAATTATAGGATAATTTTTCCGGGTCCACGGAGACAAAAACGCGGGCGGAAGCTAGTATTAAATAAAATACAAAAACACAATGGTGACAATCTGACCATCAACCTTAGGTATAGCGGATAGCTACCATGTCCTATAGATTTGCAATCGTCGTGATATATATTTTTACGGCGTTTGGTTACGACGGTATTTTTTAACCTTTTTCAAAGCGGGACCCCCTTTGCATGGAAAAATATTTAGAGATCCGGGGTCCGTCCATTGAACCCTACTACTGTTCTTAACATTTTTTAATATCATTTTACAAACATCAATGTCTTACATAATTTATGTGATTTTTCAGGGAAAAATTGACCTTATTATCGTTGACGCTTATGTCGTTAGGTCGTTACTAACCTATTCGCCGCCACTGAGTTGAACTCAAGTTTGTCACCGTTGCCACCCACCTGCCACCAAATTCATACGAAGTCCAAAACAATAGACTTAAAGACTTGCTTGGCGTGGGGGTGCCACCTCGCATTTTTTCCTGTGGCGCCGAATGCGTAACGATGTGCTGATACAAATGCCACGATTCACGGCGTAATGGCAAAAGCTCCAATAACAATACGGTTCCTGTCCCCATTTTAAATTCAAAAACACGAGGGTCAACGACCCCCATCAAGACGCTTGGCGACCCCTCAGGGGCTCGCAACCACAGGTTGAAAAACGAGTTAAGATACTGTTTCTAAGTACTTCGCGACTGCGCTTGCGCCTGTCCCGGTGTGGGAACAAGTGCGGCGCGTGACCTCCCCGGCCTTGCGCGCCGACGCTACCGCGCCTGCGCGCGGTACTTTACTACCTTACTAGCATAGCATCTACTCGTATGGCGCGAGTAGCGAGTTCTCTGGCTTAGCCCACTCGCATTTGGGCGTGAAACGGGAATTTCTGTTGATATATTCACAAGTAATAAGTTTATTAATTTCGTGGTGGTTAAAAGCTGGCTCTTTTCGTCAGGTTGACAGTTTTCACTGACACAGGCATTCGTCTAATGTTATCCAACTACCTAATTATACTGTCTTGTAATACCAATAATGTTTAACATTAAACATACGCCTCTGTCTGATAAATAGCCATAAAGAGTTAATCAAACGAACGAGCGAAGCATACGAAGTTATATGCTTCGCTTTGGGTCGAAATTCCAATTTCCCGATGTCCGGCTATTCTCCTCTTCAAGTCGTGCTTTTCAACCGATTCTCGTGAAATTTTGAGAGCAGGATCAATAATTTTGTAGTAATTTTTGTCGATTCATCTTTTCGTAAATCAATAAAAAACAAAAACGATTTGTGGCTCGCGTTTTCTACAGCTCACAGAATAGGTAGGGAAAATCGCCAATAACTGGTCACCGTTCAATAACTGCATGGCCACCTCATCTTAAAAATGTGTGTGTGTGAGTGTTAATTAATGGCCACCCTTCAATAACCTGTTTGTAGGGGAACAGAGTTCATTTTTAGTATGAGGTGGCCAGTTATTGAAGGGTTGCCAGTTATTGGCGATTTACCCTACGTACTAGTTATTAAGAGTATCAAAGCAGATGCAAAAATTAAGGCGCATTATCAGCGGGGCTGATCGGGAATCGAACGCATGGCAATGGCAAGTCAAACCTATTAAGGCCAGGGAAATCAAATCATCATGATATGTATCCGATTGTAAAAAAACCCAACAAAGTTTGTCTTCCGAAGCCGACTGTACTGTACCCCATCAGCATTATATCTTATCTATATTTACAGTATAAACTTCTGTGGAGTCGACTATTCCATTAAACAATCGCTTTTATCTTAATTTAACCGATTTCTAACCAAATTGATAAAAATTTGCAATTTGACCATTGACTTTTAAAAGCGCGCATCTCAATTAATTGTGAACTTAAAAAATTAACCTAAACGTTAGCGTATTATGGTTTATATTTGATAAGCTCATGTGCCATGTGCATACAATGTTGCAACAGGTTCTCAGCATGTTAAGAGGTGTTTATGGTGCCATTTGAGAGCACCTCGAGAGAGTACCGATACAGAAAATAAATCGAGGTCACAGTTTGCATGGAACGGGTGAGGCAGTATCAATTTACCTCTTGCCGCCCAATAGACCTTTTAAAAAGTGTCCTCTTTTTCAACGGAATTCATACCAACAAATCGTATCGTATCGGGGTGTAGTGTAGACATTAAATAAAATAATCAATATTTATGTATGTTCTTGAAAAATAATTAAGAATGTAGTCAAATGGACAAAAAAATCATTTTTGGTAGAAGCTTTTATTGCCGACTGTACTTTTCTGTATACCATCATCAACTACTAATTGAGACGATTCTAACGAACCCAAACTCAACGGGGTTACGTCGGTTAAGTACTGAATTCCCATGGCCACCTTCTGTCTCCATCATCAGATCAGCTCGATGGTACCATAATATTGAATTGGCATCCAAACTATACGTACCTATACTAAAAATTTCAGCTCAATCGGTCACCGGGAAGTGGGTCAAATGTAACTTGCAAGATTTGTCCAATACATACATACTAACATACTTAAACGTATAAGTTACAAAGGTGAAATATTACACAGTCCAGTGCATATCGCGAATGCTTTTAATAACACCTTTGTTGAACTAGCAAACACGTATTTTGAACAAGATACAGGGATCATACCTGAAAACAATATAGACACTGTTGAAAATTCAATTTTTATGCAGCCAACTTCCCCAAAAGAAATATCAATTATTATAAAGGACTTGAAAAACACACCGAGCGTTGGACACGATGAGATATGTACGAAAGTAATAAAACACTGTTCAAATGCGATAGTAGAACCACTCTCGTACCTAGTTAATTTAAGTATACTTACTGGCATGTATCCAGAAAACCTAAAGGTAACAGTTGTTAAACCAATATACAAAAAAGGCGACAAAGAACAGTGTGAGAATTATCGTCCGATAGCTTTAACTTCAATCTTTTCGAAAATATTCGAAAGATCTATTTACAACAGGTTAAGTAAATTTTTCGAGAAATATAACACATTAGCTAAAGAACAGTTCGGCATTAGGAAAAATAGATCCACTACTTTAGCTATCGTCGAATTAATGAACACAATCTCAGAATGCTTAAATACTCGTCAACCAGTCACAGCTATTTTCATGGACATGACGAAAGCATTTGATTTTGTCTGCCATAAGTTATTACTAAAAAAAATATATAAATATGGAGTACGAGGGACCGCTTTCGACCTCATCAAATCTTATTTAGAAAATAGGAAACAGTACACAGTCATAACTCGCATTGATAAAAAAAGCAAAACCGAACTTGTCTCGAACTCGATGAATACGAGTAGAACAGTAGAACGAGGAGTACCGCAGGGAAGTATATTGGGGCCTTTGTTGTTCTTATTATTTATCAACGACTTGCCCAACATAACTATCAATCGTACTGTTCTATTTGCTGATGATACAACTATCTTAGTTACAGGAAATGACAGCGATACCTATCAAGACAGACTAAACTTGGCATTAAACAATGTTATGAAATGGTTCACTACGAATCAACTCATTGTTAACTTAAGTAAAACAAAATTTATGCAGTTCTACCTGCCACAGTCAAAACCAAAAGAGATTGTACTAAAATATGAGGATCTTCCATTACAAGAAGTAACAGAAATTAAATTTCTTGGGCTGACGTTAGACTGTCATGGAAGCTGGAAAGCACATACAAATAATCTTTGTAAAAATCTTAGTAAATATGTTTATGCTCTTAGGAAAATCTCAATTATGTCTTCCCAAAATACTGCGCTCTGTGCGTATCATGGCCAAGTATCTTCTATCCTGAGATATGGTTTACTGCACTGGGGTAATTCTTGTAATAAAAAAGATGTATTTATTTTACAAAAGAAATGTGTTCGATCTATTGCACGAGCAAAACATACTGATAGTTGCAAGCCTTTATTCAATAAATTTGGTATCTTAACTCTCCCTTCTATGTTTATATTGGAAGCGTGCATATTTGTTAAAGAAAATTTAAACCTCTTTAGGAAAATAGAAAAAAACCTGCCGCGAAACCATCAAAATAAATATGAGATACTCCCAAAACTCCCTGTAAAAACTGCCTATTATAATAAAAGCTTATATGTAATGGCTGCTAAGTTATTCAATAAGTTACCTGACTCAATTAAAAATCAGGGTGTAAAGGCGTTTAAAAAATCTTTAGTTCGAATACTGAAAAAGAGGGTGCCTTACAATATAAACGATTTTTTCGATATAGATTTCTCTACAACTTAGTAAGTGCCTTATGTTTTCTTCTTAGGTAAAAATTAAAAATGTGTTAATTAAGATTTAGATTTAAGTAAACTAATATTGTACGCCTGAAAGGCAAATTATAGTGATTCTACTAAAATACATAATGTAACCTTATTATAACACCTATAATTATGCAATAAATGAATTCTATTCTATTCTATTCTATTCTTACTAACAGGGCAAGTTAATATAAAGCTTGTAAAAAAAGCAACGCAAGAGGTTAAATAATCAAAAAGTTATAAGGAGGGGGTATGTTCTGTCCCTTTTCCGCAAAACGCACCTTCATATGAAACGATTGTCATTTACTATGACGCCCGAGGATCGTGACGTCACGATCTGCTAGCGTTTTCTCTCTCTAACAAGCAACATTAAAACGGTTGTGGCTTCGTTATTGGTTGATATATTTGAAGGATTTTCGTCACTATATTTTTTTGCCTTCTTTCTTTTAATATTGAGTGTATTGTGTGCAATTGTTTTTTTTGGCCATTTTTTCATACGTGGTATGTTAAGTTAACATTACTGGTTAAGATGATATTCTATCACTCCGCCGTATGCTCGCTTGCCACCGAGGCGGTATAAAAAATCTATGAGTATACTTACGAAAAAAGGGTTGAAATACTTGAAATCGAATAAGTCATTTCTAAGATTACCTCTCACATACTTACACAAACTCACAGACTTTACCTGCTTATAATATGTTTATAAGCAGGGGATAAATTACGAGATTAAACTATCCTACGTCCTTCAGGGTCTAAAACTATCTCCATAGGTACCAAATTTTATTTGAATCATTGATTCAACGGTTTACGCGTGAAAATTTAATATACAGACAGACAGACAGTAAGACAGAGTTACTTTTTTTGCATCGTCTCCACCACCTTAAGGTTGTCTTTGATGAGCCGATTCGTAATTTTTTTTTTGTTTGTAAGTATATGCTCCCAGGTGGGTCCCATTTTTATGATTCAGTTAGATGATGGGATCCATGAGGAATTGAGGGAACTCCTCAATTATATTAGGCACGCATGTAGTGATTTTGGTATTTTCTATTATATCTCGTGTATTTACACCCGAAAATCGTAAATTTGGTGGAGAGGAATTGATGATGAAGACCACAGATGACTTATGGAATTCCTCAATTATGTACTTAAAAGTACAAAAGTACGTCACAGATTCTGATAAGATTCCGTTGAAATAGCAGCTAATGAAGTGCCAAAGGTGATCCTTGTCAATCCTGGTGTCCTGGTGTCCTTGGAATCGACGGAAGTCCTCAAATATTATCGGCCCACATACAGCGATTGGGTTTTTTTCTCTAATAATCAACGCATTTGCGCTCGGAAATCAGTTCATGTGGTCAATTGGAAAATAAATGTGGAAATGTTCTCGTAGCTTGGCGGAGTACTAAATTGAAGTCGGTTAAAACTTTGTTTTTAAAGTAAATTATTCTTTTAAAAGATTTAAAATTCTAAGTTTATTTCTAGTGAGCAATAAAGAATATTTGTATTGTCAATTGTATTGTATGATATGGAAATAGCATGGATGTTCCAAAAGAAAAAGTAATAAAACTACCATATCATCATATTTACCATTCATATGCCACTGACTTCAAATGACACTTGGATAATGCACCCCGCTAAATTACACTTCATTATTATACATATAAATCACACACCATACGCAATCATCACAGGAATCTTTTTAAATTAAACACTTGCATTACCTTTGATGTAGCTGCACCTTGGCTGTAAAAACACCACTAGCTACTAATGGTAGTTAAATGAGGGCAAATTTATAGTTTTATTGTCCTTTATATATGACACGGGGCAAAAAATAATTGTCGAGTGCAATTTAAGACTGAAAAGTCTTATGTAGGTGCAGTAATTATGGCAGTTACGAGGTTTGATAGGTAAATAAGAACTCGTGGTATCATTTTGTACGGCAATTATTTTTTTTGGTTTTAACTGAGACGTCGCATTGCTGTTAAATTGCGTATGTGGCTGTGATTTCGCTTGTTTTGTTTATAAAATTATGAGTTATATTTTTTTGTCATAGTTGTATATTGAGCTTGGCCTGACTGCTTTGTGTTTGGCGGCGTTCTTTTAATAGTATTTTATGCAACTGTTGTATAAGTAGGGTCTTAAAACGCTAGTGGCGTGAGTTGCGATGCGAGCCTTGGCGAGCATCGCAATTAAAGACGCCACGAGCGTTTTAAGACCAAGTTATACACCGTTGCATACAATACTTTTTCTACTACTAATTCTAAATAAATAGCATTTGACTTTTCGGCAGTAGTTTTTCCGTTAGTTCTATTACTACTCACGCAATTTCTTCAGCGATGCAGTTATTTTCTTCTTCGACCATTTTAAAAGGAACGTACACAGTTTTCTTCAATTCACAAACACGAATCAAATCTTAATATGTTATTAATAACGAATAGTTATCATATTTCGTCTTTTAATTGTGAATTGGAACTTGGGAGGGAAATTAGAAATATGACACATTGACACCTCTTGTTTATGGTCTTTTTTGTTTTTAATTTCCTTGAACTTGCCATCCGAACCAAACTGAATCCGGATCCGAACCGAATCGGATCGGTTTATATTTATAAATAATACCAATAATTGGTAAAATATGTATACACACAATTCATGATCATTTATTTTTATTTTAGTAAATAATTTATGTTCTACAAATGTTTGATAGCAAAACTTTTTATTTCGAAATATTTGCTTATGAAGTTGGTACCACTAAACAGTGCGTTTATGGGCCATAGAGCATAGAGTTTTTCGACGACATATTATCGGTGTCATTGTATTTGAGCTAGAGCCTATATAAATGACAGATAACGGTAGAGGAGTAGAAAAAAGTTTTTACGCTTTTCAAATCTTTACTCCATGATTATTAGTATTTATTATATATGTTTGTAATAATAATTATTTGTATCATTGTAGAACGTTGACTTTTAGTCATTTGTAATTTACAAATATGATCTAATTAGAAAAATCTAATTAATGTGACATATTAACTATTATAATTCATATTATTTTTGACATGTAAAATTTTATAGTTTATTAATAAATGAGTATGAGTATGAGTACGAATATTATACTGCAGAATAATTTTTTGGCAAAAAATGTTGTAAAATTTACAAATTGCTCCGGTTTTGCCTATTTTTTTTTTATTATCAGTCATAATCCCAATAGTTTTAAATAATTCTCTTAAGGAGTCAAGGCTTTTCAACCCATATATCGCTCGGATTGCACGTTTTTGTAAAACAAAAATAGTGTCAACATCGGTAGCTCTACCCCATAACAAAATACCGTAGCACATGACGCTATGAAAATAACTAAAGTAAACCAACCTCGCAGTAGCTATGTCAGTGAGTAGTCTTATCTTTTTCACGGCGTACACAGCCGAACTTATTTTTTTCGAAAGAGCAGTAATATGAAAACCCCATTGCAGTTTCGAGTCTACTGTTATCCCTAAGAAAACTGTACTTTCGACAATATTTAAAGTTTCATCGTTAATGTTTACTCCCTGTATACGATGTTTAACATTGGGTCTTTTTTGCATTAAGAACAAGGTTGTTGGCAGTGAACCATTCATGAGTCGATCTAAGAGCATTATTTATATATGCTACTGTCGGAGATGACCTGTTAATTTTAAAAATAAGTGAAGTGTCGTCTGCAAATAGTACAACTTTAGATACATGTTCCACCATAAATGGTAGGTCATTTATATAGGTCAAAAAAAGAAGAGGGCCGAGTATTGACCCTTGGGGAACACCAATTTTAACGGCGGACCCTGCTGACCGAGTTCCATTCACCAGCTTGATTGCATCCATCAGAGATGAGGCCATCTCGTTATCAGCAGCAGAACCAAGGTAACCGATATTGCCCTACAATTCGCTAAACTGAAGTGGCGGTGGGCGGGGCACATTGCACGCAGAACCGATGGCCGTTGGGACCGAAAGGTTCTCGAGTGGCGACCACGTGCCAGCAGGCGCAGCGTGAGTAGACTCTCCACAACAGTCATTCGTACTCAACCTTTTTAACCCCCGACGCAAAGAGAGGGGTGTTATAAGTTTAACGTGTCTGTGGTATCGTAGCTCCCAAACGGATGGACCGATTTGAATGCGGTTTTTTTTGTGTCATAGATCATTTTATCCCTAGTGTTCTTAGCCATGTTTCATGAATATATGTTCAGCCGTTTTTGAGATATTGGACTTTGAAATGAAAATGTTTCTTTGAAAAAAAACCCATGTTTCAACTTTTCTAAGTTGTAGTTATTTCTAATAGGGCCGCAAAGACATTTTAGTTAAGGAGCCCCCGAGCCACTCGCAAAAGCATGGCGGGCCGCAGGTTGAGTATAGCTTCACAAGATGGACTGATGACCTGGCAAAGGTCGCGGGAGTCACTTGGATGCGGGTGGCGCAGGACCGGTCAAAGTGGCACTCTTTGGGGGAGGCCTGTGTCCAGCAGCGGACGTCTTTCGGCTGATATGATGATGATGATGAAATAAAAAGCTCCTGTTACCTGTTAAGGGGGGGGGGGGGTGTCCACCACAGAGCGGAGCGGTGTGCAAGTAAAAAAAACACCATATATATATGTATAGCATCTCGCATCTCGCTCATTTATATGAAAAGTGAAACGTGGAATTTAGTTATTCATACATTGTCAAAAAAAGTCTCGAGTGCTTCAAGTACTTCATACAAATAAATATTGGGTAACTTATTTGCATGGCCAATAAAGTCACCGTGAGACTTGCACGATCCGTTCGATATTTTTCAAAAGGGATTATCTTCTTTCACATCAACGTTTGAATTCAACCTAAGAGCAATAACGGTAAGATTCATTTTTGAATAGCCATCAGAGGAGATATAGTATCCTTGCAAACATTACTCAGTTGCATCACAGCTGGTAACTTCAAAAGTGTCTTATATTGTGCGATAATATTTTAGTAAAAGCAATCTAAGCTTTGAACAATGAAGGTTGAATTTCGATTGTCTTCACCGGTGGCATGGGAGGACGTGAAAGTTAGTAAAAAGTATGTTTCTCCCAAAGAATTTGCGGTTTCGGTTAAGGTGCGGCTCTACAAAGGAGCCATTTGTCTTGTTGGATTTTATTTTATTAAGATGTTGACGTGACAAATTTTACATATTTGACGAAGGCCGAATCTTGCTTGATCTGTTGCGTAAATCGGATGTTTAAGATGTCATCATGGTACAGTCGCCGTCAGATATATATAATGCCTCGACGATGGAGACGTGTTCAGATATTTGTGAGCACTATGGCCGCTCCGATATATCTGATGGCGACTGTATGAGTACCAACAGTAGGTAGCCATATTACACAAGCATCACTTGGCTGTATTCCACCGCATCATCATTGCTTCTATGAAGATCAAAGCTTAACAACGGAAGAACAGCGCTGGCAATGCCAGCTTCATGCTGAGCTGTGGCCCTTTTGTGACAAACAGTGTTCGTCCTATTTTTATTTTTGAAGTGAAAACTTCTTTAGCGGCGGCGGCGCTGAGCACTTTTTGGGATGGGGAAAAATTGTTAAATACGCGACAGAGTTTTGTGACGTCAGATGTGAAGGAGGTCACTTTTTACTGCTAGCCGATTCGACTTCATTCAAAACTGAACGCTATTCATAAGAATATAAAGCCGTTAAACACTTTTTGCAATAGAATATTCTGCAAATAAATTTGTAATATATACCAACACGTCCTTCACCGTTTTGCTATTGAGAAAATTCGAATAGTTCGAATTTGGGCGTTATTCCTAAAGAGATAAAGCTTAGAAAAATATTTATCAACGGCAAAAACAAATTGATATTTTGGTCGCCACCGTGCACCACCATCTGCTGTTCTTGCAAATTCGAATAGCTCGAATTTAGACGGTATTCCTAAAGCTTTGAAAAATATTTGGCAATGGAAAAAACAAATTGGTATTGTGTTTGCCGCCGCCCGTCGACGCGCCGGACCCTGGCACCGTTGCGCCGTGGCGGCGAGTTGGGCCCGTCGCACCCAACGCGCCCGCGGCCCGTCCGCCTAAATAATTGATAATTGTTTATAAATTTGCGTCAAATTCATTTTTAGGGTGACACCGTAAGATGTCACGTGACCTGATCGAAAAACTATTACAATGTTATTGAGTTTTCACTTCTGCCGGCACTCCCGGAGTGCAACCCGGTCTTTTTTTTACTAGCTGATGCCCGCGGCTTCGCCCGCGTGGTTATATGAAAATGTAACATATTGAATTTTCCCGTGGGAATTAGATGTTTTCTCGCTGGAAAAAGTAGCCTATGTCACTCTCCAGCCTGACTGCCTTAAATCAACGCCCAGCCCCAACTTTTGAACCTAGAAAGCTGATTTTTTCACAAAAGGTAAACTTACGTACAATAGAATACAATACAAATACTCTTTTTCTACTCCTGTACCGTTATCTGTGATTTATATAGGCTCTAGCTCAAATACAATGACACCGATAATAAGTCGTCGAAAAACTCTATGTTCTATGGCCCATAAACGCACTGTTTAGTGTACTTTTATGGTTCATACATTTTTCATAAAAGCACTGTTTACCACGATGTCAAATCATGAACCTTTTTTTCAATCGGCCGCCATATTGCAGTGGTACCAACATCATAAGCAAATTTTTCGAAATAAAAAGTTTTACTATCAAAAATTTGTAGTACATAAATTATTTACAAAAATAAAATTAAATGATCATGTATTATGTGTATACATATTTTACCCATTATTGGTATTATTTATAAATATAAACCGATCCGATTCGGTTCGGATCCGGATTCAGTTTGGTTCAGATGGCAAGTTCAAGGAAATTAAAAACAAAACAGACCATAAACAAGAGGTGTCAATGTGTCATATTTCTAATTTCCCACCAAAGTTACAATTCAAAATGAAAATACGAAATATGATAACTTGATAACTATTCGTTATTTATAACTTATTAAGATTTCATTCGTGTTTGTGAAGTGAAGAAAACTGTGTACGTTCCTTTTAAAATGGACGAAGAAGAAAATAACTGCACCGCTGAAGAAATTGCGTCAGTAGTTTAGAACTAACGGATAAACTACTGCCTGAAAAGTCAAATGCTATTTATTTAGAATTAGTCGTAGAAAAAGTATTGTATGCAACGGTGTATAACTTGGTCTTAAAACGCTAGTGGCGTCTTTAATTGCGATGCTCGCCAAGGCTCGCATCCCAACTCACGCCACTCGCGTTTTAAGACCCTACTTATACAACAGTTGCATAAAATACTATTATTGCGCACCTTAACACATGAAACAAATAGACATAACAATTTATAAAAAATAGATGTTAACAACAGGCGGTCTTATCGCTAAAGAGCGACCTCTTCCAGACAACCTTTAGGTAAGGTAAGTACTACACACTACACACTAAGAAGGGATTTTTGAAAATTCCACCGTTAAGGTTGAAAGTTTGTATGGGGAGAGGAGTAAATCGTTAACTGAGAGACTTGAAACAGTCTATAAACTCCTACTATACAAGAAAAGTAATTTTAGGGTTTGGGAAAAACTCACCCCTAAGCGGGTTAAATAGGGGTGAAGATAACTGCTTCAAAATTCAGTTGCAAGATTCAACCCGGATAAAGATGTACACTGCAAGTTAATTAAAAGCATGTAGGTAATAATAACATGTCCCACAGCTGATGAGCACAGGGGCCGTAGACAAGGTTACAATCGACAAGCGCTAACGCCAATAGAAACTAATAAAATGTAGGGGAATGACAGATGCCGACGAAACACTTTTCGTTAACATCTGTCATTCCCATACGTTTCTATTGGCGTTAGCGCTTGTCGATTGTAACCTTGTCTAGGCCTCCAGGCCTCCGATCATGTACGAGATGGAATGGGCAGTAGTTCGAACGCTGGCCCGGTGCAACCTTTTTTGACTAAGTACACTACGAGCACCAAAGTTTTTGTTAGTTTTATATCAAGCAGCGCCATCTGGTGACACTTTTGTTAACAGTCACTTTTGAATATTGGAATACTTTGTTTTACGGTTGACCTAAAAACGGTAAATAAATTAATAAATATTAATGTGGCTTTATGTGTCATGTGGTGTTGTTACCTAGTCAGATTTAATGATATCAAAAAGCATAATGACTAATGACAGTACTCATCAACAAGTCAACCAAAGTAAATGGACAGTTGGTTCGGAAGAAAACTGTGCAGTAAATGTTTACTAAGCAGAAACGTCCGCCGACGAAATTCTGAAAAAATATTATTATTAGAAGAGTGGAAGGAATTTAAAGATTCGTCGCCACCAGCGGACCCACGGTAGCTCAGTTGGCAAGAGCGATGGATATGTATTTCAGAGGTCACGGGTTCAAATCCCGCTCGTGGCGAATCATCTTCAACTTCCACATTGATCGGGAAAGCCATGCATTTCGTTAAAGTCTATTTGGCTTGGTATTATGTAGTATAGGTACTAAATCTGACCAGCTAATGTTAATCTATACTTTTATACTAATATTATAAAGAGGAAATATCTGTGAGATTGTAGCTTTGCAATTTAAATGTTTTGGGTAATCTCTGAAACCACACGTACTTATCCGATTTCAAAAATTATTTCACCTGCGTGTAGAATGTACTTTTTGGATGATTATAGGCTATATTTTATATTGTAGATATTTATGATTATAGGTTAAGCTGTAATACGCAGGCCAAGCCACGCGCTGATCTAGTAATGAATAACTCAAGGGGACAATCTTGTAAGATTTATCTCGAATTCTCTGATTTTTCCAACTCACTCTAGATAAAAATCTGACTAATTAACGCTTCTCCTTTCATACCTGTAACAAATAAATGTATCATTAATTCATTAGTGTGTCTATGTCGTCTATTATTATTTATTAATTAATAAAGAACAATTTTTATTTATTTATTTATTTATTCCAAACAGATTACACAGTATGACAGTGAGACACCAAGGCACTGTGAAATGCATAAGTACAATAATTATATTTAACAATGAAAACTAATAATTGCATATACATATTTAAAAAATAAACTATATCAATACTTCACTGAAGATGGACGATCATCCATCGCCTCACATAACTTCTTACACTCATCACATATCATCTTCCAACTACTTGCAAAAACATCGCAGTCAGGTGTTGACTTGAGAAGCGCGTTCAGATACTGCAAAGCACGAAGTAATGGTGATTTCCTATGCGCCACAGTGCGCGCTTTAGGGACTGCTAGCAAGTCGCGATTACGTGGTCTAAAATTAAAATTCAATTGAGACACAGAAGGCACGAGAAGTCGAACCAGTTGAGAGACCAGCTGGGGACAATCCGAATCCCCACGTAATATTCGGCATGCCCCAGTCACGAGTGCATAGTTACACAACAAGTTACATAACAATAAATTAATGTATAAGATTGTCAAGTTAGTTACGAGTGAACTGAGGTGCAGTGGTTGTAGGCGCTGTTTCTCGTTGGAATTGAAGTAATTAAAAGGTTGTATTATAAAAAGCACACGGTAAATTACATGGCCGTTTTCAGAGAGAGACAAAGATTGAATGAGTGAATGAATGTATAGACGCGACAGGAATTAATGGATGGAATGATAGGCGTTCCGGTCACTCCATGATCTGTGTTGGAGTTGCCAACAACGAGAACAATATTTATTTACTATTTCGCTGAAAAAAACGTACTGGTCTCAGCGATGATGACATATTTGCGTATTTTTGCTTGCGTCCACCCAAATAATTACCTACAGCAACGACCAAAATAATGGCAATACCTCAAAAGTTAGCTCAATAAGGCTTGTGTTGCGGGTAATGCTCGTATTGGTAAGCTCTAACATGTAAAAGAACTCTTTAGACCTGCAGTAATTTTGAATTTTCAGCGTAATTCAAAGTCTCGCAATGATGAGAATTCATTAACGAGCTCACCTTTGCGTTGCCAAGAGTTTAATTCACGTAGGCCGTGCTCAATAATCACAACTTGTCAATGAATCATGTCGAAGTACTCGAGAGGGAGTAGTGTAAACATTTTTACCAGTATTTGGGCAGTGCCAGATTAGCCTACAAGCAAATTAAGCAATTACTTAGGGCATAACGTCTTAATTTTAATAAGGTACTGTATTTGGGTGAAAATGTTGGATTTTTACTGCGTTGCTTTGTCATTATTGACAAATATTGTCAGAATAACTGATGATCAGAATAAACTTTTGTTAAAAACATAGAAAAAGTTTGTTATATTTGATCAAAATTCTGGCGGTTGCTCATATTTTTACGGTGATAATGACTGTAGAACCGAGCGTGGGTTGGCTCTTAAAATAAGTCGCCTTGTTTGAGTCATTATGACGCTGTAGGGGGCTTTTTTTGGTTGTTTTTAAATGATTTAAAGCAATTTTAGCCGCCGGAGATAAGTTTTTTTCGAGCATATTTTCTGTTATAAAGTTCAAATTTGTCACGGAACCAGATTTGTCAACCCCAACCCCAAGTGGTCTTTGTGGTCCCTACCCCTAGAGTGTATATAAAAGCCCGGAGGCGCGGAGGGAGGGCAGCCCCCGCCCGCCGTAAGAAAGTGCAGGCACCGAGTGAGCGTTGGTGCCGCACTTTCTTACGCCAGGGCGACAGGGCTGCGCTTCCCGCAACGCCGGAGCCACCACGGAGTCCACCTCATTCTCCCCCCTCTCTGCATTACAATCTTCGGCACTGTTATAGCCTCAAATTATAACCATGAATAATTTAGAAACCAAGCATCTCCGCGGGGGGAAAGTTCCAAATGGAAGTGCTTTACTTACTACGCTGTACATGCTATGCACTACCACGTTTTTTATTCATGTGAAAGTACTGCAGAGCCGACCCATACTTAAACTGTGCCGATAGTGATGTATTCCTCGTCAGACAGCGCTCGCCTTGGCCAAATTGAGGACCTGTTTCTGCCTCCACGCCATAAATATACGCATTTTTATGCGTTTCACAATTCCACTTAATTGCACATTGCTTAACAAGTTCAATTTGTTTATGACACATAAACAATATAAACATGACTACGAATTAATGTTTTGTTGTATTACATTGTAGATAAGTAATAATTTCTGTTACCATAATTGAACATTTATAGATAAGTTTGCACACAATTAAGTTAGCCTTAATTATTCCTTTTTTGTTAGCATTTTCCATTGTACACAATAACAGGTTCAAATGATATAAATGTACCACAAGATTATGATACAAAAAAGAACTTATCCAAAAGGTACCCATCTCTTCCAGCTAACATCATAACAATAGTTTATTTTGTTACTTTTCTGCAAAACAATACCTACGACAAAATCTCGTCTTTTCGTACAAGCGTTTGTTAAGACTAATTGACCCAACAGCAACTCACGTTAACGCTGTTAAACTTCACACTAAATTCTGTGTTTGAAACCCTACCAATCCTGCAAAGGATAAGCTATTGTTTCTCTCAACGAAAACCCATTTCCTCGTTTTTCCACCTCATTCACAATTAGCGCTAGGAAAATGACCGCTTACTATGAAAACAACAATATGTCATAACGCGTTAGAAACCTTGGGCGAAAAGTAACAAAAGTGGCGTAAGGCACGCCGCGGAGTTACGACTGGAAAGCGGGAAGGGACGGTCAGAGGCAGAGAGGACCGCATTTTCTATACTAATAATAACAAACAACTTGTTCTTCTTATTGTAAATATTTATTTATTCATATCGTTCCATTCTATAGTGATTCTACATCTCGCGTTGACTGTTTCACACTTCACTCACACTTTTTTCTTAACAACCGTCAATTGTCTTGCTCTCCAACCATAATGCCACTCGCGGCGCGGCGCTCTCTAGTTCGATATTATTTTTGACGTTTCGGCGTTTATTAACGTCGTTGATTATAAAACGGGTAACACTAATGAAAAGTCTGTAAGCGTTGTATTTTTGACTATACGAGTAGATATGTACCTATATGCCACCTATCCGATTTAATTAATTCTTTCATCTGTATATAGAATGGACTTTGTGGATGAGCGTAGGCTAAATGGTATACCGCTTTGCCTACGTTCTTTAAGTGAGGCAGTTTCATGTGATAATATGCACACGCTGGACAAAAGCACCATACTTTTTTCAGGTACTAGTAAGATATATAGCTTTAAGTTTTTGATAGGAACCAACTCCTCCGTCGGCCATATTAAATTTTTTGGTGGTAATTTTGAATTATGTATACTATTGATATATCGAGTTCTAAATTTACTTGGAATCACAAACTTCGGGTCTAAATATATATAATTGGGGTCAGGGAGTTTAACTGGATTTTTTAGGGTTGAGTTCCCAAAGGATACCAAACGAAACCCTGTTATTAAGCCTCCTATGTACCTAACTATAGTACCTAAAAAAAAATTGGTGCTTTGTCCTGCGTGTCTAGCACATTTACGACAATTTGTTCCAGCAATTTGCTCCCCTATTTGCAGCAGCGTATGCGGCAAAGCAAGTCATTTATAACTATTGGGCGAGTTTTTGTGATGGGTTGAGGGTTTCGAACAGCGTGGGAGATTAACAGTGATATAAATTCGTCATAAGGTGACTATCATATCGACTGGTTAATCAACCCGTGAATGCAGTATATCTTTATGACGCTAACTTTATCTTCAGCTACGCCATAACAGGGTTCTTAAATCACAGTTAAATCTGGCATGGTATCCCAGACCCCACAACCGATTACAAATTAAGTATGCAATTTATTTTTAAGAGAAAAAGCTAGAATAAAGAAATAATTCAGTGCATACGACACAATTAGGTAGTAAGTTGGAAATTTGGTGTAAGCTATAGATTGATAAAGTCGTTTCCAGGGACCTACTTTAAGAGGGCTGTTCCATCTGTCCCACACCACGGGGTAATGGCGTGTGGTGCTGCGGTTACGTTCCTCAGTAATGGAGTTCACACACATTCAATCTGATCTAATACAGTCAACAGTTCAATATCGATCAAACTGGATTCCACGAGATACCGGGCCTTTTCGACTAACCACTGGCTTTACAAGTCCGCTAGACCTTAATGTCGGTAAGTTATCTTCCTAGTCAAAGTTATATATTCTTCATTATTATTATGAGCATATATAACTTTGGTACTGGTAGTGTCCCACTGCTGGGCAAAGGGCTCCCCCCACCTTTGCCAGTGCTCCCGATTCCGCTCTGGCCATTCTTTTAAATAAAAATATTTATTCTTCAATTTAGGCACATATGAACCTTTGAACCTATATAGCGTATATCCTAGCGTTTTTCAAAATAGCCTCAACCCGGAGGTCGTTTTGGCATCTAATCCCAACATTTGACGTAGGTGCTACTTTTACAAAAGCGACCTTCAACCCAGAGTTAAACTAGACCATATTAGGGCATTTTCAAAAATGTATGTACCCAATTACCGCGAGTTGTTAAACAAAAATTAACTCAGTGTCGTTTTGTGACCAAAATTAAGCACCCCAATAATGTAAAAAATTAACTAGTTTCACATTGAAGGAATGTGTTTGGCATATCATTTATAAATTGATAAGAAAAGGTCAATTTTAATACAAGCGGAATACTTAACTGTCAAAAAACAGACACTTGAGTTCATTTTACTGAGGTACCTACACATTTTTAAAAATACCGATTAGACCGGTTTCCTCACGATATTTCCTCTCACCGAAAAGCCATAAATATTAAATGATATTTCGTACATAAGGTTTTTGAAAAAACCAAGTCGTAGTTTAATTTCTAGTAATAGAAATTAGTTAACGACCTAGATATGTCGGATCCCAACGGGTATACAAAGTTTCATGTTATTCTGGCTAGCATGTTGTTTTAAAATGGGAAGGGAACCAAACTATGTTTGTATGGATATTCCAGCATCCCGGCGACCCAAGTAGTTACTTTTTCGTTTGTTTTTATCTCAGTCCAGCTAATCCTCCACCTCATCACAAAAGTTTCTACCCGTTCCCTATCCAAATCGTTCCAGGCATCTTGAAAGCCGAACTTCTCACATCTCGCACGGAAAGGCGCTGAGAATCGATCTCACATAGCAATCATCCGAAGGTGCGCTATGGCATGACTGGCCAGTTTGGGTAATGACGCACTTGCGTCATTCATTCCGGGTAATCAAATGACACTCAGCGTGTAGGAAGCGTTCCCACGGAGAACGCTGTTGACGCGGTTTGGGATAAGGTGTCGGGAACCGGGAAATTCAAGGAATGAATATGAGCAAATTGGGTCTATAATGTTTAACCTAATTTTTGTTCATCTAACTAGTGTAGGTACCGTTTGACATAATTACTTTTTGCAAAAATATTTATTTGACCTTTTTACGGTATGATCTCTAACTTAATCTTATCCTAAAAAGAGACAATACATTAACGTTTTCACACCTGCTCTTAAGAAAAAAGTTATTGTTGTCCGCAAATGAGGGGTAAAAGTTGTAATTTGATGTCCTGATATTTCCCGTATAGTTTAACTTGTATGTATGTATGTATGTAAGCACTTTATTGTACACACTAACAGGTTAAAGAATATACATGTCACACAATAGATCAAAGTACAAAGGCGAACTTGTCCTTATAGAAGGTGTGAAAATCAGTGCCGTGTTTCTATCTAGAGCGTAACCACGTGAATTCCTCGTTACTCAAGATTCTACTTTAAAATCCCTCACTATTCATGTTCACATGCTATTGTAAATAAATGCTTCACTCAGGATTAAATATACCGCCCTCGCCGTAAATCTATAATTTTGCTCCCTTGAGACAAAATTTACAATTTCACCTAGGGAAGAAGGGCGGTAAAGCTTTTCAATAATAATGTTACAACTAAATACGCATCTCGTTATGACTCAAGTTTACATAGTAAGATGTGAACTTGAGTCGCTAGGATAAGAAAGTAATAATTTCAATGAAGAGCTTGCATTTATATCAATTAGGATCAAATATGCTATCACCTCGGCCTCATCGAGAATATAATTCTCCATTGCAGCATTCCTTTAATTTATTTCCTCTATAAATCATAATTATCTCACCATGAGTATCTGCAGATAGTGAAACCAATAAAAGCGAAAGGTGTTTACAGCGACGACACGGTAATTCATCAAACGCCCGCATTATATGAAACAATATCGAAATTATAAATTATAGAATTTGAACTAAGTTTATACATCATAAAATTGTGAAGTCCTTCAAATCGTTCGAATGTTGTAACTGAATACCTACTTCGGAAATAGGGAGGTAAATTGTGAATGATTACACCACCTTGGAATAAATTTATTGTAACAAAAATTACTCAATTTGACGTGGTAAAGTAGTGGAAAAAAAGGTTAGATAAATTACAAACATAGACTGTTTAAATAATCACAATTTCTTTTACCTTTGCTGGTAGTCGTGTAAAAAGAATGACTGGCTGAGAATGAGCGAGATATACTCAAGTATTATTTTTAGTTTAGATATCGTATAAAATAACTAATTAAGGTGGTGCATTGGAAATTATCGCTTGCTTTGGAACGCCGTTCTGACTAGATTAAGAAGCAGTACGGTCTGATTTTCAGATACCTATATGATTCTTGACTGTATGATTGTTTATCTGATTTTATCGATACATGATTGCTTAAAATTTCCTCTTTAGAAAAAAATGCCAAAGTTGGGTCTGTATTTTCCTTTTTTTACCCAGCCTACTCAAACGATACATTATTTTACGACGCAATCATGTTAATACTATAGTATTTTGTCTTATCTAAAATCTCACTTTATGAAATTTAGATAAAACTTCACTAAGTTAGGCATTAATCGAAATTTGTCCAAAAAAGCCATTCCCGAAGAGTGTTACATGTCTTTTTCTCGTGCGCGGAAGGCATTAGCGTGTCCCTGTCAAGGGGGCGTGTTCGACTCAAATCAAGGCATCCCCTTAAGCATTTTTATACCCCTGCCCGGCTAGCGCGATAGGTTTTATAGTCTCGTTTTACGGCCTTAATGTACTGAAACGTAAACATAAAACGTATCATGCTACTTACTGAACTAAAATAAAAATCTGTCAAAAATATCATTTTTGTACAAGCTTATATTGTGCCAACTGTATTTTTTGTATACCGTCATAAACTACTCGTTGAGACAATCGTAACGAGCCCAAACTCAGCGGGGTTACGTGGGTTAAGTCCTGATCCAGATCAGCTCGATGGTATCATAATATAGAATTGTCATCTAAACTATACTTAAACCCAAAATTTCAGCTGAAAATTGAGTTGCATGATTCCACCAAAAAAAATAGTTACATTTATACATGGCTAGTTAAATAAAAGCTTGTAAAAATCATTAGTTTTACAACAGATGTCCGAGTTATACATATTTACCACTGAATAGAAGACCATGCACCACAAGACCCCATTATTTTTCTCGTCGCATCTTCAAACATAATATTGATAACTCACAACTGTTATTTAATAAAGTCAATGCACTATGATGCAACCTTCCCAGCCTAATGTGCTGACATCATAATGCACGTAATTACACCAATCACTATATTATTTTATATCAAGAATTCGTATGAGCATTTCAGTTTGATGATAAAAGGCTGCCTCGCCCGATTATAAATTATATCTTTAGTTATAAATTACATACTCATAATGGCTGTGTAATTTGTAACTATTGGGTTTAGGTAATGGATTAAGAGTGTACATAGTAAATTGAGTCTGTGAAATAGGTTTGTTGCTTTATTGCAATGATGGATTATGTGCCGCAACAAATAATATTAGCGAAGCGATTAATCAAAAGTGTCGCTGACGGTTGTATTTGCATTGAGAGTTAGGAGTGACTTTCGTATTTATAAAATAGGTTTTAGACATTTTCATAATGCCCACGACTTGAAAAATCAATGGGATCGTATATGATAGAGAGGCATACATATGAAAATTCGGTTGTTTGTTATTGAATGAATAACCAATCTTTTTCGAAAGAACCGCGAAAATATCACTTTTGATTGCTTGCTTGGTTCTAAATTATTTTGACATAATACTTATTTAGTGGCCTACTAGTAATTCAAACGTTCAGATGAATGATGATGTTGAAGAATGATGACCCGATGGCCGTTGGGGCGGAAAGGTTCTCGAGTGGCGACCTCTTACCTGAAGACGCAGCGTGGGTACCTCCACGAGGTAGACTGATGACCTGGTGAAGGTCGCAGGACAAATGACATAGGCACTCGTTGGGGGAGGCCTATGTCCAGCAGCGGACGTCTTTCAGCTGATGTGATGGTGATGACATATCTAATCGCCTTAAACGCCTATAACAATTTCTGAACGTATTTCGCTCCAATTGCTTCGTCTCTCACTGAGCATTCTAAATCAGGAAGCTGTAATAACTTCCTTAGTATGGAAGTTTTTAACAATTCACACAAGTATAGTTACAAGATTGAAGTAATACTAAAGTAATAAAATAATTGTAAACCGTTATGGAAGAGCGGAATTTCCTTACTCAGGTGTCCATTCATTTACCAGGAAATGCTAATCTCGTATACCGTTGCCATTTCCTTTGTTAGCTAAATCAACATTTTTATTCCTTTTCACTCACTTTCCTTGTGCATAAGTAGGAACCATACTTATTATTAAATTAATTAAGTTATAAAGCAAAGGTTCGGGCAAAAAAGTGGTTAAAAAGGAACTCCAGAACAATCGATTACTGAACACAATTTATGAAGCGTCCTGGGTTTAGGATTCGGTGAAAGAAAACATCGTGAGGAAACCAAAGGTTATAAATATAGTAAGTATGGGAAGCCTCTACACACTGGGTCAGCGTGGGGTCTATACTAGCCATTCCCTCTCCTGAGAAGAGGACTGTGCTCAGCAGTGGGACGTATATACGCTGTCATATCGATTGGGAACATCAACTGATTCATTACCCAGCACAGCTACCACAGGATTTGAGCTGTGTGGCGGCGACATAGAGAATCCGTCTCTCTCAGTGTTCTAATTAGAAAGGGATGGATCTATCTTGCCGCCACACAGCTAGGCTGTCCTGTACATCTGGCACAACTTGCTGTTCAGACGCTTCGCGCGCGACTGATCGTCTCTTGTCTCACTCGCACCGTGCAAATCAGAAAAGGAGGGTAGATCTTTCTCGACTCGCGTCGCGGCGCGGCGTCAGTTGTGCTAGCCCCGCTGTGATACCCGTGCAGTCGATGCGACATGTTATGACAAGGTATCTCTAATAAATCCCCCAAAGTATTCCAAGCCCACGCGACACATCAATCCTGCAAATCATAAGCATTACTCCAAAGACTGCTTGTCAGTTTAGCTTACTACATACTTACTGAATGACACACATGAGCCCCCGTTGCCCCATTCAGCGGATGCTGCGCAAGCGCAATGCAACTGCAACCCGATATGCGTTTCTACGGAAAATGCCGCAACATTGACGGATTGAAATGTGTGTTTTTATGTTTCCTTGTCATTATTATGACTTAGGTACGATACGAGAAACAAAAGAATATCTGTGTGAAGAATTAGGTAGTAAACTAAGTAAGCAATATAATAGTAGTTTATGTAATGTTACATAATAAGGGTCCTTAAAATTATAGTGAGGTTTTGCTAGTGATTACCGCAGTGTTCAACATTTTAGCGGTTTATCTTGTGTGTAAATAAATATTTTTATTTGACGGGCTACTTTTTGTGAGTCAAACCGGCAGAACATAATTTCGTGGTCAGAAACTAACGTCAGATACATTTACGACGTCATAGGATTTTTTATGTATCTGTTGAGTTTATAAGGTAATAATTTTATTTAAGAAAGTTTGCAGTTGATGTTCTAAACCTTTAAGAAATTTGATCAAAGAGTTTTCAACCTACTTCACGAATCAAATCGTCACCTATTTTGCATTAAATTCGTGAAGTTTGGTATAAAATTGTTTGATATAATCTCTCAAAGGTACCTTATACGCAAACTCCAAACTTTCTACAATAAATATTATAAGTTAATATTACTACTAGGCATTTTGTTTTAGGCATAGTTTATTTGTTGTTTTAGTATATTCCAACAATCATAGGTCAAAATCAAACCTGTTTTTTATGAACGATTGCAATATAAATGATAATAATATTATTTATTGCACCAAAACAAACAAAAGCAGAACAGTATTTGATGAAGCTTGTAAAAATGTGATGTGTGTGTGGAGTTTACTTTTTATGGTATACCATCACAAGTAAAAAGTAATCAAGAAACTTACATACAATTTATCTCAAACAAACTTACTTCGTTTTAGAACAAGCTTGCAAGTTCATTACAAAGTTCCGTACGATTTTATATAAACAAGAACATAATTATACAAATTATTCTCCCAGTGTAATCGTTGTTAAACTATGGGAACTTAGTGGTAATTATTTTGAATGTGACATTACGTGCAAACGCGTAGATGTAACTAGTCTTGTGAGAATGTAGTTGCTTTTGTTACAATATAAACAATAATAAGGGTTGTTGTTAATTGTTTGCCTGCATTTTCCTTTAAACCTTTATTTATCTGATATAACATTAGGAGAATTATTCTTAGGTAATGATTTCACCTACATGTTATGTCTTATTTTGTAAAAATAAAACAAAATAGATACTTAAAACCTACAGTTTTAGTTTAGTTTTAATGTTCAATTCAATTATCTTAATCTTGTTGATTACGAAAACTTTTTTAATCCATAATTATGAAGCTGTAGCGTGAATAGTAAAGTAACAGCACACTTTTCAGGGTTCCGTACCCAAAGGGTTAAAACAGGACCCTATTACTAAGGCTCCGCTGTCCGTCCGTCTGTCACCAAGCTGTATCTCATGAACCTTGGTAGTTAGACAGTTGAGATGATGTATTTCTGTTGCCGCTATAACAGCAAATACTAAAAAACAGAATAAAATAAATATTTAAGGGGGCTCCCATACAACAAACATGATTTTTTGCCGTTTTTATAGATATAATAATGGTACACGGTTGCCTTCGCGCGCCAGTCCGACTCGCACTTGGCCGGTTTCTATTTTATAACCTTTAGAAGTTACGTATGCGTAAAATGCAAGTAATGCATAGTATTATACCATACAATAAGCTTCGAGCATTTATACCAATCATTTGAGCGGACAATTAAAATCAACCCAAGTGTAATTTCCCTTACAAAAGAAATCGATTACTCATTGCAATAATGTTTAAAACAACACAACCAAACCTCAACTCAACATCAACTCAAATTGAGTATTAATACAGTTCAATTTTGCTTTTCCAGCGGTCACACAAATCAGTGACGATGCAAGACTTAAACAAAAGAGTGCATCTTTATGACCATCATACCGTGACCTGAGTGGACTCATTGATCCAAGAAATCTTTAACAAAATATCAAAGAAACGAATGCAAGGAAGAGATCAGTCAACAATGGTGATGTTAAAAAGCCTCCGATTGGTCGAATCATCTCATAAAAGTGTGAAGCCAATATTTTAGCCAATTAAATTGCAATCAAGTGTCAGTTATTGGCGTGGTGTTGGTTTTCCTTTTTTTCTTTAAGAATGAGTTTGGCGTGTAATCGATAGTCAATTTAAATAAAAATAGTCATCTTTTTATTCGATGATGTGCATTTTGAGCTGTATAATGTTTGATATTATTATATATCATCTTCTTTTACCTAATGTAACCTTTCGCATAATGTACGATTGGTATAGAATAGAATTATTTAATCGGAAACCGCTAATATCTTTATTTATTTTACGTATTTAGTCATGCGGAGGATTGATAGCCTATGTCACTAGAAGGATATCAAGTATGCATATGGAGAGTTGTAAGAGTAGACCGAGAAAAAATTGGATGGTCCGCGTGAAAGGCGATATGAGTAGGAAGAGAGTGACGAGGTAACTATGGAAGAATAATTTTCCGTCAAAAATGTAATTTTTGGTACAAGCTTTTATTGCCTACTGTACTTTTCTGTATACCGTCATCAACTACTCATTGAGACGATTTTAACGAGCTCAAACTCAATGGGGCTACGTCGGTTAAGTAGGTACTTAATTCCCATGGAAACCTACTGTCTTCAACATCAAATCAGCTTGATGGTACCACCATATTGAATTGACATCCAAACTATACTTATAACCAACATTTCAGCTCAACTGGTTCAAAATTCAGTTCCAAGATTTGTCCCAGACTAACAAACTAACAAACGAACAGGCCAAGTTGAATAAAAACTTGAAAAAAGTGGAATAAGGGCAAGTGAATGATCAATGAGCTATTTTAGGCTTTCAATGTAGCCTTCCGTATCAATACGAGTATACTATAATTGAATGATAACAGCTATTACAAAACACGCCACATGCTAGGGAATGTCGTATCAGTACGACTTTAGGGCAAATAATTCTTATAGAAAACGTCACAGTTGCAGTTATGGCAAATTAAATCATGAAAAACATTAGTAACCCCACTACTACTAGTGTATGACCTAGCCATTATAGCCAAGCAAACCCGCGCCACACCCTAGGCCGCGTTGCGGTGGTCCGTGGTCGTTTTTGGCGCCGTCAGCAACAGGGAACAATGGTCGGTATCTGGGATCGCGCATATTGTTAGCCTAATGGCCAGTCGTGAGGATAGACTTATGACTAATTGCATGCTTGTCATTATGGCAACAATAAGGAGGGCCCAGATCTAGGGTTATGGAAAAAAGGTCGGCAAACTTTTGCTGACCGCCGAACAAAAAGGTTTGCAATTTGTCTTGTGTTGCACGTTGCACGGTATCTCAATATTCTCAAAAACTAATTTCTTACTTCTCACACTCAAAGTTAGAGTTAAAGACAAAACGGTTAATTACAGGCAAAGAAGCAGAAGTCTAACAAGTATAAAACTAGTAGCTCTGTACGCTAAAGAGCTCGCTATTTTCATTATTTTTATTTTTAACTGAATAGTCATAAAAAAACCTACTTATATAATTATTGAACGTCATGATAGTCATAACATAACGCTCTCAAAATTTCACGAGAATCGGTTGAGAAACCCCTTAGAGGAGAACAGCTGGACCGACGCCGGGCATGCGACAGTATTTTCGCTTCGTTCGCTTCGCTCGTTAAAATAAGTAATAATACAAATTACCACGAATATACAAATACAACGGGTTAATCTTGTGTATTTTAGCAGTTTTTATAGCCACCCACTATCTCCATCGTCAGATCAACTCGGTGGTGACATTGATATACCAACATATCTCTCCTAAACAGCTCAATCGGATACCAAATATGAAGCAAGTTAATAAAAGCTTGTACGAGTAAAAAGGAACAATATTTCCCTTGTTTTATACATATCTAATAGAAGAAAAAGTGAAACAAACAAAGTAGCATATAATGACAAATTTCCTCATTGACTGATTAATTCAATAGTTATGTGGCCTACGTAACATTGATGACTTTGTGCCACGTTTAATGGAGTAAACTAGAACATCGGCCCTTTGTAACAAACGGAGAGCCTTTCCAAACTTTACGTGATTCGGTTTTTATCGAGCTGCATAAGTTTCTATTTCAAAATGAAGTTATGTGTCGTCATAGAATTTCGTGATCTGAATTTAAGATGTCCATTGGGACAGCGATTATGTTTTATTAAAGGCACGGTTTACTGAACCTGGAAGAAGTTTAAAGAAATACGAATGAGTGTTTCAAATCTGAACTACGACAACTAGATTGTACAATGGGATTAAGAATTAGACACGAGTAGGTAATAGATAAATAAAATTGACACCAAATTATTAAGCTTCAGGAGATGATATTGTTTCCTGCGTGTATGCAAAATTATAACAAGTACTTGCTTCGTGAAACGGTCCTCAGGCCGAATTGAGCATTTGCGATTCCCGGATTTCCCGAGAGACCTAGCAAAACTACCGATCGTGTAACCATTTAATAGTTTTACAATGCGTATCGCGGCGTATCCTGATCCCGAGAGCTGAAATCTCAGCACAATTTTACTTGTTCAGGTCATAAATTGTATGGAGATGACAGTCATAGGGATCTAGAATTCAAGATTCGCCGTGATACGTATACCTAGTTCGGAACGTCCGGCCACTACTGCCAAAGCTAGATCATTCATGTTTAAAATGCATGCACCAACTCGCAGGCAACAAAGTCGCGTGCAGCGAAATGACACTGCTTATAAATATTGCGAGAGATAGTGTTGCAGAGTAATGCGCGGCGCGGGACAGGTGTGAGTGATCAATTAAAGGGAATCGATGGGACAGATTGCCGCGCGTGCGCAGGCGCGTGGTACGAGGGACAGGATATAGCGGGGTTAGTTTTGATAAATGGGGAAAATAGAACTAGCTGCCTCTAAAAATCCACGTATTGCAATAGTTACTAGGTAAAATATAGCCCATATCTATCTTGAAGTCTTTTTATGCTGGGTGGGCCCTGTAACAGGAGCAAAAATTAAACGGTAGATTATTGAGCTCGTGAGCAAATATTATTTATTAGTTCTAAACGAAAAAAATATATTTATTTAAGTAACTACGTATATTTTATACTCTTCTGGGGTGACATTAGTTGTTTTTTATTTTAAAAACACGAAAAAAAATAACTAAACAATTGAAAAATTATAAATAAATCTTTTAAAACCAAAAATGCAAAAACTATATGACTCATTACATTATGTTACATCAAAATCTGCATCGACTGTTGTGCTATGATCTTGTGGTGCCAAGATACATCACTAGGAGGTCCTAACTTTAGATCAAAATTTATCCCAAAAAAAAAATACTTAAAAAAATTGGACACAAGGGGGTTACTGGAGATGCTCTGAGGAAGCCTCCTTTTAAATTTTTGCTCCTGTTACAGGGCCCACCGCGTACATCAGTATTTGACAGAGGTTTTGAAGATCAACTTCCAAACTCACAGACTTTTCCTTTTTATGATAGCAATATAGATTACTAGATGCCTACAATGCTTTGGAAATCTGGCAAGAAAATCGCCAAAAATATGAGTAAGTAACAATAGCTGCCCACGCGGTCTCGCCCATGTATTATATGGAGAACTCTGGCGGAGGTCTATTCTATGAAAAAGTAAAAGTTTTTTTTAATTGAATAAGTATTTCTGGATATAACTAGTAGACCACTACTAAGAGTATGCCCTGGTTATCCTAATACTTTAATCGAAATTGGATACGAACAATACCTCGATAATATTGAAAATAATATTATCAAGGAGCCAACTAAATTCTAGGGTTACGTCAGGAGCAAAAGGAAGGATAGACGGCAAAGTATAGGTTACACCTACAAATACAGGACTGTAACTGGGCAGGAGGCCGCAGATGCGTTTGCCGAGTACTTCGGTTCAGTGTTCCACGCAGCAGCGGCGCGGCGCTCGTGGACGCGGCGCGGGTAGCTATCGACAGAGTGCAGACGCAGGAGCTTCGCCGCGCGATCAGAGCTCTCAAACCAAGCTCAGCAGTAGGACCAAATGCTATTCCATGTTTCCTGGTCCGAGATTGTGTGCGTGTGTTAGCACAACCGCTTCTTCACATATTCAATCTAGCACTACAAAACTGCACTCACCCTTCCTGCTGTTAGATCTCTAGGGTTATACCTGTACCGAAGAGCAGTGCCGAAACAGATGTGAGTAACTTTTTACCTATAGAGGTGTTGTCAGTCTTTGGCAAAGTCTTTGAAACCGTTATTAACAGTAGAATTAATTATCAGGTAGCGAATCAGCTTGACGACGCTCAACATGGGTTCAGGACTGGTAGATCAACAACAACTAATCATATCTGTTTTGTGGACCACGTAACTGGAGCGGATGGGCGGTCACAGGTTGACGTAGACTATTTCGATTTTAAAAAGGCGTTCGATTTGGTTGACAATGACATATTATTACGAAAGTTGGCCGAGTTCGGATTTACACCCAAGCTGCTACATTTTTTTGCAAAATTACCTGCGGGGTCGTAGTCAGTATGTAACAGTATCCGGATATCAGTTCCAGCCATATTACACCCGTTCAGGAGTTAGTCAGGGTAGCACGTTGGGGCTGACCCTGTTTCTGCTGATCAATGATTTGCCGAAGGTCGTCAGTGCCGCTAAGTGTCTGCTGTTCGCTGATGATCTCAAACTCTTCCTGCGGGTAAGTCAAAGAGATGATTGTGCCAGGCTGCAGAACGACATTGATGCTATTCAAGATTGGAGTGATGCCAATAAGCTGCAATTTAATTCCTCCAAGTGCAGAATCATCACTTTCACGAGAGCACGTTCTCCAGTATGCATCGCATATAGTCTCCGAGACGCCTCGCTGGAAAGGGTCTATGAGATATCTGACTTGGGTCTTACTTTGGATACGGAGCTAGACTTTCGTTTGCATGTAACAAAAGTATGTAAAGCCGCAACAAAAACCTTGGGATTTATAATGACGGTATCCGCACAGTTCAAAAACATCCATGTGGCGGTAGTGCTATACAATGCGTACGTCAGAAGTAGGTTGGAGTACGGCGCCATAGCATGGGACCCCTACGAG
Source organism: Epinotia ramella (assembly GCA_947578815.1). Lineage (NCBI taxonomy): Eukaryota > Metazoa > Arthropoda > Insecta > Lepidoptera > Tortricidae > Epinotia > Epinotia ramella. The sequence continues at coordinate 2,712,020 of OX388203.1, forward strand.
GTAAAATACAAGATAATGATAGAGAGGGTTCAAAGACGTTTTGCAAGATACCTCTTTAAAAGGCAATACGGGTACTACCCTCTATTGTATCCCTCGCTTTACGTCTTGGGTATGGTCGGGTTCTATACACTGGAACTAAGGCGGAAACTGTTGTTAGCAATGCACTACTACGGTGTCATTAATAACACCGTAAACAGTCCCGCTGTGTTGGAGAGGCTGGGCCTTTTCATTCCGGTTTGGCGTTCCTGTCCCCCACTGCCCGCGCGGCGCCCGAAGCGCCTGTTCGCGGGCCGCGCCATGCGCACCCGTCGCGCTGAGAACGCACCCACTGCTCGGGCGCTGTCTATTCTCAATGCTATGTCCATTGATGCCCCACAAATAGACGTTTTTGTGGATAGCATTGGTGGTTTTGGCAGAAATGAATGAACGACTAAATCTATGACGAAACAATAAATAAGTATTTTTATTATATTATAAAATAATTGTAATGTATGCTGCTTACTGGGCTGCAGTTAATTTAAACCTATGACTTATGTTTATTGTGTAAGCGATTTGGTCTTGTACTGTTATGCTTGCGTATGTCTAAAAAAACCAATAAATAATTAAACAAATATTAGTATTGATTATCACAGTATCTCATAACTTGTACCATACCTCATAATATATGTATTCACAACTGTTCCAATCATCCTAAGCTTGAGTACCATAGATCGCTCCCGGCGATACTCAGGTAACACAAATAAACGAGCCAAAATGGATCTGCCAAGTCTTGTTGACATAACCATAGCCTGTCAGTTCGATTGACACATCAGAGTAAATATTTTAGTAGCATTTTAATCTGATATGTTCAAGTTTATTTATTTTGTGTCGCAAACATCTTTATAAGCTTTATTGATGGCTGTATGGTAACTTTTAGTTTTTTATTTTAAGCATAAGTATGTACACAATCTATCAAACGACTACCTTTGACGTCAAAGGTAGTCGTTTGATAGGTTAGGTTAGGTAAGGTTGTTGATTAGAAAGAAATGTTGCCTATTTTATTGAGGTATTCTATGTTAGCAATGTTTGATATAAGTTTGTGTGTTAGTTAAATTTATATTTATGACAAAATGCTAGGTTTTGCATAATGTCTCATTTGACATAATTATATTGTACGGGAACCGTTAATTGTGTAAATGTATATTATATGTTTTTTTTGTATAGATATTGCATATCAGATAAATGTTGTTACAATCTAGATAATTCTTTGCAATTTCTTTTCCCGATGATTCGCTGCCTACTTACAATGAAAATATTCTTTTAAGTATTTGAACGTTGCTTTTCGAATTATTAATTGATCGTACCTATGGCAAATTATACAATGTGACCACGGCACTTATTACTACAACTTACAACCGGTTTATTTTTTTATTATTTAAATGTAGTTATGTTTACCGTTAGCTTTTCGGTGCAGGAAAACATCGTGAGGAAACCGGTCTAATCCCAATAAGGTCTCGTTTTCCCTCTGGGTCGGAAGGTCAGACGGCAGTCACTTTCGTAAAACTAGTACATATATGGCAAATCTTGGGATTAGGTGTCAAAGCTGACCCCGGGCTCCTTTAGAGGCACAACCGGGAAGAATGCTAGGATGATGATTTAAATGTAGTTATGTTCCTTGGAATACAAATTCACCACACGAGTAGATGTATAATTCCAGGCAACAAAGCCACTATGTATCACTAAAATCCTTTATTTCTATTTGCGTTACCTTACGCAATAGGTTTCACAGACGGACTAGACAATGGCAATAGTTCCCATCACTAATCGCTCTTCCCATACTAAAAAGGTCGTATAAATACACTTGGAATAAAACTATAGTTCCTTGTTCTTTTCAGGGTGGTATATTGTAAAACCTTCTCCAGCCCAGAGTATATTCAACCTTATATAAATGTCATAAAGAATTAAAAACGGTAATCACTTTAATAGTAGGATCCCACGGTGCGTTGAGACACGTATGTGATCTGGATCGTTTCTTTGGATGTGAAATTGGATTAATGTGATAGGTCAGTGCGATTGGAGTGATGAGTAACGTACCTGGTACGGTGTGAGTCAGTATTGTGCAAATTTTCAATTCAATTCTTCCTCTAATGGGAAATACCTACCCGAGAAATACGACAACCTCGAATTCATTTAGGTGTGTTAGAAATATTGTTGTCATAATGCTACGTTTCGCATAACGTCACGTTTTATATAATTAGATTATTCAGGAACCTTAATAAGTCTGGGACGGGGTTTGAGCTAGGCTCAGGCTAGGCTAGGTCATCAGATATAATGCCTAGTTCTGAACGTTTTGAATAAGAAAAATTAAAATAATAAAAAATTAAAGAAATGAGGGTGGGTGGGTGAGGGGGGGGGGGATGAGGGTTTAAATTATAGAATATTAGTGAATGCAATTGTATATTAAACTCTGAATTAAAATTATAAAAGGTTACTAATCTCAAATTGACATAATTGTAAACCTAAACCTAGTTATAAGACATATTCTAGTGCATATTGTATGTCAATGGAATAAATGATTTTGACTTTGACTTTGACTTTAAGGAGTGCCAGTCAGCGACGGGGTAAAGAAGAACTCCCGGAGACTTCGAAAAATGTCGCCCGTAATGACGTTAACAGTAACACGCGAGTTTAACCGTGGATTTATTAGTAGTGTTTTAGACATTTCTCACGAAAGTTTAAATTCGATTACGTTTTACTTATATAAGAGGCATTATGTAGGTAAATATTTATGAATAAGGGGGTTAAACTTTAGATTAATATCTGGAGCTGCGCCGTTAATCCGGGCGATATCTCACCTCGTAGCAGCCGCATGCGCACACGCCGCAACCCGACACCGCGTCTGAAACAACACAGATCCAACATTAGTTCCAATTTCTAAAATATTATGGACATTAAAATTATACCGATCATGACATGTATCTGGAAAATCCTGCGGAGTATACACGGAACAGAGTTATCATGTTTACAGGAAATATAATGGGAATCTAATTAAAACATACTGAGAAAAAAATACATGAAAACCGACGAAGACACAAAGCTATAATGCGACGAATAAAATATTCATTCACATGGAAACAAATCGCTATTTAGCATAACGTCAAAAGGATGCATGAACAAGAAATGTATTCATTAAAACTGCTATACTATCATGATATGTTTATTTGTGTATGTAAGTATTTATTTTATTTATGTACCTATATGTATTTGTGTAAATATGTTGTATATAGAAATACCGTAATGTAATTTTTTTTTAGTTGTTATTTGCACTGCCCCACAATCTTTTCCGCTTTGCCTTAAGGTTTGACTGGTAGAGAATGCCATATGGCATTAAGTCCGCCTTTTGTACGATAAGTTTTCTTTTGTGCAATAAAGTTTAAAAAAATAAATAAATAAATAAATAAATATGTATATCGTAAAATGAACAAAACTACGAAAAATCTCAGTCAAAATCGATGTTTAATAATCAAAAGTGCTTTTACGAAATAGCATAAGTAAGCATTCCTATTAGTGTTTAATTAAAAACTACATCCTTTCACTAAATAAGGAGCTGTTTGCCGTCGTTGCGCAAGAGTTGCCAATTGGTCCGGACCGGTTTGAAAAATCGTATGTACCTACTGCGTTTCATAATGCGAGTACGATCATGTGGTTTTTTAGGACAAGTGAGTGAAAATGATATAGCTTAAAGTTCGCCTTATAATGTTTTAAAAAAAAACAGACGACCTGCTGCGAATCAGTCACCGTAGCCTGAGGACGGTTGCGGCTCCAGAAAAGTCACAGCACATTATTGATTTTAGTATTCGCTGTTTACAAATTAAAAAAAAATGAATTTGTTGTTTTGATAGCTAGAAGCAAATGCAGTCAACTCTCAACTCGACGCATCTTTAAGAGCTGGCTGCACCACTATTTATTTATTTATTTAGATATACAATTTAACAGCATTACAGCATATGCCAAGGCGATGGTAAACTTAAACTATTTAACATACATATACACAATAAGAAACAAGTTATAGTAACAAATGATCTGTACTGGTAACGGTATGGAGTCTACCCTTTCTATCCTTTGATGTATCCTACAGACTTCGTCATAGGCATGGTAGGGCACAATAGATTGGAAAAGCGTAGGGATATGTCGCTAGCATGCTACCTAGTCCGAGTTCTACGGGGTGTTATCTGCAACCCGGGTATATTGCAGCAGTTAGGTTTGGGTGTACCGGACGGGTACGCGGGGCGGACGCTGCTGGCGGAGCCGAGCGGCAGAACCAACTTGCTTCGTAAAGCGCCTCTCAGTCGCGCCGTACACACCCTAAACCTAGTTGCTGACCAAACTGATATTTTTCATTGTTCAATGTCCGAATTTGTTAGTGTGTCTGTGTGTCTTGTGCAAGTATAATAATTAGGTTAAATCAATTAGGTATTTAAGGCGCTAATAGCATTAGGTTAACCTGTCAAAATAGTTGCTATATAAAAAAAAAAAAAAGATATTTAAAAATGAATAAACTAAAAAGGTCAATGTTGGGATCTGTCGAATTATGGTCGAGAGTTTTTGTAAGAAATTTGTGTAAAATAAGTAAAGTATCACAGGGCCGCTATTCCATATGCTCAATTGTCAGAAGGGAACATCCCTAAGCTATCTCTTGTTTCATATATATATATATATATATATATATATGTATATATACATATATATATATATATGTAATTCCGATTTTAAAAGAAATGCATGAGATAAATAATATGCCCGGGACATCACTTAGTTGTCAACGCGAACTTAAATTGGTCCCCATCTACGTCACGAGATTGTTAAAGCTGTGAGAAAAACCTACTGTGCCAATGCCGTCAGTCACTTTTTACTGAAGTGACCACATGGTCGCCATATCACGACATATGTCCAAACTACTCAACCTAACCCCATAACCTTTAATATGCCTGCAGACGACCCAACTTTCCCGTTTACAACTTTTACACAACTAATTAGGACCCAGCACTCTCCATAAATCCTGTCTACAGATCTCCATCAACGACACATTTCCCTGACCACAAGTATACCCTATTGCAAGGACACAAGGTCCATCAACAGTCACATGTGCTAGTACAGCGTGAGAAACGTCGCAACTTTGGAAAGCCGATAGCAAATAAATTAATTAACATTCCTCGATGCGTCCGCGCATTGAGAGTGAAATTTCGAGCTTGGAACGTAATAGACCGGTCGTTGAACTCCGATAACGAAGCTTTGGCGAGTGTTTGACTAGTTACTATATGTAGGCTTGATAACGAAACTCCGATAGTATGGTATTTCGCCGTACTTAGAAGCATGAAAAGTTCAATACACTGTGCAGTCAGCGCCATATAGTTAGTAACAGACGGAGTAGCAAAATAATTAATAAATAAATATTTGCGGACAATCTTACACAAATCGACCTAGTCCCAAACTAAGCAAAGCTTGTACTATGGGTACTAAACGACGATAAACATACTTATATATTTACATAAATTACTGTGTTACTTGCGTTATGAATAAATATTTGATTCTGATTCTGATAAGATCTATTATTTTTAGTGTAGGTACCGTTCCAAAATTGGTCCAACAGAACACTTATTTAACATGCTTTTTTGCTTCCACTGTCCGTATATATATATATATATATATATGTATAAAGTTAGTATATAAAGTTGTTCTTAAAAATTTGCAAACTTTTTTCAGCCATTGGCTATGCGATTAAAGTGAAATTGGGCATACTAATGTATGGTTATGATTATTTAATTTTGCAGACTTTTTATAAAACCGTCATAGGAATTGGAATCTTCTACCGTGGACGTTAGGTACAGTTGCTTTTTTAATTAAGTACTTTAATTCAATTCGGCCAACTCGAATACTCGTAATCTCAAGTTTAAATTCAGTGATAACGCGATTGCGTTGCCTAGCTTATAACATTACTGACCTGATCTGATGATGGAGAAAGAAGGTGGCCATGGCAACACCTACACTAAACAAGTTAAACCGACGTAAATTAATTGTCCGCAGTAAGCTCGGCCGAATTTCACCTTTCCATACAAACGGAGTTCCGTTCTCATGTTAAAACTACGTGTTGCATTGTGACGAAACTTTGCATATACAATGCCATGAGGATATACCTCATGTCATTGTACATGCAAAGTTTCGTTACAATCCAACACGTAGTTTTAAAATAATAGCGTAACTATGTTTGTATGGAGAATCGAGCTTACTCCGGACTCTTAAGCTATCGAAAAACGAAGTCCAAGTCTTCTGGTAGATGTCGCTACACGCCTCCATAAGGCGTTGTAAGAAGGAACTGATTGATAGATTTGGTGGCCGAGACAGATTGTTCCGATAGCTCAGTTGGTTAGTAGCGACGGGCCATGAATGCCTGTGGTCGCCGGTTCGAATCCGGCTCGGAGCATTAAATTTTCGAATTTTTTCTTTAATTCAAATTTAACCCAACGTGTTTGAACTCATTGTCCCAATATTCTCGACGAGTTGATGAATGTGCAAAACAAGCTAAATTGAAATATTTTTCAAGAAACCCAACTGCTTTTTTCAAATATGCCTATGACACTCCCACGGTTATGACTTATGAGCAAACGTCGGACTCCAGCGGGCATTTTCGTGGCATGTCAGAATGATAGGTAAGGTTCGCAAATCAATCAATTCACTTTCGAGTATTTGTACTAAGTATTTGGTACCTAGTATTTATAATGTGAAATTCCAAATATCATAGCAACTAACTGCATTATATATAAACGTACTTGGACTACACATAAGTCAAAATTGCGAAACAGTTCGTTTGGCTTTATCCGTCACTCAGACAATTGCAGCTGTGAGAAAGGAACAAAACACGAATGAGTTAACTGGACAGTCAAGTTCTATGAACACGGCTCTAAGGCTGTACGTTAGTTAGCTGTTTATTTTTTTATATTATTTAAAATTTAAATAAAAATAAGATTGAATAGTCTGTGTTATATTTGATTTAATTTACATTCATGGTACATTTGTAGATATATTATGAGAATATATTATTAATATTTTTTCCAAATACGCAGTCAGCTATTTATTTGTTTTTTAAGTGGCCACTTCAGTGGGCTATCTATCACTCATCACTTCAAAGAGTATTTACACATTAAAGATGAATAAATGATAACGGGTAACTAATTTAATTAACTATGTTACAAATAATACATTATAATACTCGTAAGTTAAGATTTTTTTGTGAACCTTACCTTGCCCTCAAACTGCCCCCTATAGTCCGACGTTTGCTTATGAGGAATCCAACTACACCCTTCATGTCAAAATCCATCAAACCGTTTGGAACGTAGGCTGTGAATATAATTTTCTTGTCCACATACATACACTCATACGCTCGAATAACATAACCCTACTCCCCCCTTTCGCCTATTCTACAGATCACCATACGATAATATAATAATAACATAACCCTTCTTCTGAGGCAGGTGGGTAAAAAACGTATGTCAGAGCACGAATCGGCATGTACAGAAACTGTTTTTTTTACAGACTCCTCGATAAATAATTTCATCATCATCAGATTAGTCATTTTTATCTCATGATTCACTAATCACTCTAATCACAGCAGTGATATAACTATTAGCGATGCAAACATCGCGAAACTCGTATCCTGTTAGAAATCTCTCGGTCAATGTCATAGATATATTAAGATTCTCAACACATTTATTTATACCATTAGAATACGCATTCATACATTATGTATGTATAAATATTTTGCAACATCTGATAAGTTATGGAGCAGATTATGCTAAATAGGGATAATGCTAGAGGAATTCCATTTCGCTTTTATGTTTTGTTGGGTATTTTGCGCATTCGTATTTTTTTAGAATCGTTGTCTAATGGATTAGAAAACTGGTTTTTGCACAGATTCTTCCTTTTTAGAACATTAAGGTGGTTTTCCATCGGATGAGCGCGGATTGAATTGATTTTTTATTTGCACGCTAAATTGAAACGTATTGCCGTACTATTAGAATGCACATTACAATGAAGAAATTTTCCCGCGATGTCAAGCGCTTGAAAATAATCTTCAGTGTGATTTGCACTCTAACAGTACAGTACGCTAAATAGTACGGTTCAATTTAGCGTGCAAATAAAAAATCAATTCAATCCGCGCTCATCCGGTGGAAAACCACGTTTATACGCATTGCACTGTCCAGTCTGTAGAAAAAAATGTCCCAGCGGGAGGCGATACAAACATATTTTTTAAATAAATAAATGGCAACAATCTCACTGATCGAATAAGCTGCCATTTCGCCCTGATTTGATCAACTCTACAATTGTCAACTGACAACAGCAATCGACGTACATGGCTGGGTCGATAAGTAAGAATCGTTACTTATCGACCCATGTACGCGACCATATTTACTTGAAGACCCAGAAATGTATGCCTCTACTTTTCTCGTGACACGACTCGGTGATCTGACTACATAAATCGTTAAAAGGTGCAACTAGGAGATTCCTGAATGATGTTGTCCACGTCATGTTTATTTATTTTAGAGCCAAGTCTTTGACCTTGCATCTACATAGACAAGTTCCCTGCCCCGTTTCGTGTGTCTAACGACCATCTATGAACAGATAATAGCATTGCGCGTGCGCGTCAGCCGATTATGCGCAAGCACAAAAAATACGTTCAATCCGTGATCAGTCTGCGAATGGTACGAAAGTGACGCGTGATTGAGTATATTGAAAATTATATGTTTTGAATTAATTGAATTGATTTATAGCTTAGCAAGTTGATAAGACGTTTTGCTTATACAAAAACATGAAAAGAGACAGCTCTTCTCATGTTTTGTTATGTTGTTTGTGTAAAACATTTATACTCGTATGCAGAGGGGGCAAGTGCGCCACTGGAGCAAGTGCGCCTTTCATCAAACATATATCGAAATCTACAGATATTTCACAAATAACGACATCTTACATTCATGCAACAAACTAAAACAATAATGCATGGATTACAGCGAATTTATATTGATTTAAATGACTGAATGATGAATGAGGCGCACTTTCCCGCCCTGGGGCATATACCCGAACAGTAGGTAGATTAGGTTAGGGGACATGTTTTACAGATTTGAAGAAATTCAAATGTGCATGTGAAGTCTCCAACCGGAGAAGGAAAACCGGTGTAATCCCTATAAGGTCTAGTTTTCCCTCTGGGTTGGATGGTCAGATGGTAGTCGTTTTCTTAAAACTAGTGCTTCGCCAAATCTAAGGGTTAAGTAGGTGCTAAAACGGATCCCTGACTCGTTTAGTGCACTGCCAGAAAAACGCTTGGAGGATGATGAATTGATGATGTGAAGTCTCTCCGTACTAGGCTGATGTAGAAATTCTCGTCTGTCGAATTAAAATGTCTGAAAAGGAATTACAGATTGCAAATGTCCAGAGCTATTAAAACCCGTTTAGTTACCTGCATGCTTACATCAGCAGTGAAGTTAGTGCAAGCAATAGCACTGTTTCAAGTGTCAAATGAAATCAACAAAGGTCATAATCCAATATCCTTGTTCCGAGTTCCTTCTGCCTTTAGAAGTCTTGCAAATGAATACTCAAAAGCTTTCTCTTCACAAATGCTACGGCGAATTTCGTTTGGGAGATAGTCATCGGCTCAAAATTAGTATTCATTTAACATAGTCATAAGTATCGCATGATGTCGGCGATTCACAAATTGATCTGATGTTAATTGTTCATAAATCATTCATGGACTCGATGACGGCTTCTTCAGGGCTCTTGTCAACGAGTTTCTAATTGTAGATAGAAGCAATATAATGTACCTACAATATTTTAGTAGTGTCTAATTTGATTATTTCTGTTGAGTAGGTATATAATGTAAGTAAATAATGGACCCGATTCTACGGGCACATCGCTTAAATAGCCTAAAACTAAATTTTCTAAATTGTAGACATAATTTAGACGGCAGATTTTACAAGTGCTATTCCAGAATGTCAAGCTGACTAAAATTAGCCTGATTTTATCCGTTATCTAAAACTTCTAAGTTGAATTGAATGTTGCTACTTTAAAAAAATAAGTGAGTGAATGAATGAATGGAATCTTTAAAAAAGAGTATGGGAACGTGCTTTTTTTACATTGTACATAATATTTTAATGCGTGTTATTGGACCCGATTCTACGGGCACATCGCTTAAATAGCCTAAAACTAAATTTTCTAAATTGTAGACATAATTTAGACGGCAGATTTTACAAGTGCTATTCCAGAATGTCAAGCTGACTAAAATTAGCCTGATTTTATCCGTTATCTAAAACTTCTAAGTTGAATTGAATGTTGCTACTTTAAAAAAATAAGTGAGTGAATGAATGAATGGAATCTTTAAAAAAGAGTATGGGAACGTGCTTTTTTTACATTGTACATAATATTTTAATGCGTGTTATTGTATTATTTACTTTTAATACTATGTTTAATATTGTTGTTCACATTTTATATCAGGTAAAAATAATTTATCATATTGAAATGGGCAAAATTTACAAGATTAAAAAAATGCAAGTTGTTTGAGGTTTATGCCGCCTGCGAGAGTCTGTGTTCTTTTCTTTTAAATTGTTTAATAACAAGTTTTTGGCGGTGACTTGGTGGACCGTCACACAAAAGAAATAGTATCATCCTCCTAGCGTTATTCCCAGTTGTCCGCTTTGACACCTAATCCCATGATTTAGCATAGGCAACTAGTTTTACGAAAGCGACTGCCATCTGACCTTCCAACTCAGAGGGAAAACCAGACCTTATTGGGATTCCGAAAAACTCATTGGCACGAGCCGGGTTTCGAACCCATGACCGCCGCTTGACAGCCGCATGCCTGAACCACTAGGCTACCGTAGCTTCATAAAAAAGAAATAGTATAAAAATATAAAAATCGGATCGGTGGAATGGGTTGGATGCATCACGCACCCTCTCGTCGGCCACCCCCCCCCCCCCCACCAACCGCAGCAGCCATGACGAATTCTTCATCCATTTCAAAATGTAATTTCAAATAGAAAATAAAAAATGAGAATTATCCACTTGACTTCACGTAAACAAATTATAATCGGGACTATTTTATTCGCCGCTAAAATTAGTCGATTAAGTTTGACATTGGACCCGATTCTACGTGCACATCGCTTAAATAGCCTAAAACTAAATTTTCTAAATTTTAGACATAATTTAGACGGCAGATTTTACAAGTGCTATTCCAGAATGTCAAGCTGACTAAAATTAGCCTGATTATATCCGTAATCTAAAACTTCTAAGTTGAGTTGAATGTTGCTACTTTAAAAAAATAAGTGAGTGAATGAATGAATGGAATCTATAAAAGAGAGTATGGGAACGTGCTTTTTTTACATTGTACATAATATTTTAATCCGTTTTATTGTATTATTTACTTTTAATACTATGTTTAATACTGTTGTTCACATTTTATATCAGGTAAAAATCATTTATCATATTTAAATGGGCAGCTACAAGATGAAAACAATGCAAGTTGTTTGTGGTTTATGCCGTCTGCGAGAGTCTGTGTTCTTTTCTTTTAAATTGTTAAATAGGTAACAAGTTTTTGGCGGTGACTTGGTGGACCGTCATAAAAAAGAAATAGTATCATCCTCCTAGCGTTATTCCCGGTTGTGCCCCTAAACGAGCCCGGGGTCCGCTTTGACACCTAATCCCATGATTTAGCATAGGCACTAGTTTTACGAAAGCGACTGCCATCTGACCTTCCAACTCAGAGGGAAAACCAGACCTTATTGGGATAACGAAAAATTCATTGGCACGAGCCGGGGTTCGAACCCACGACCGCCGCTTGACAGCCGCATGCCTGAACCACTAGGCTACCGTAGCTTCATAAAAAAGAAATAGTATACAAATATAAAAATCGGATCGGTGGAATGGGTTGGATGCATCACGCAACCTCTCTAAATAAAGGTTTTCACCCTCGCCATGCTCCCTCTCGTCGGCCACCACAGCAGCCATGACGAATTCTTCATCCATTTCAAAATGTAATTTCAAATAGAAAATAAAAAATGAGAATTATCCACTTGACTTCACGTAAACAAATTATAATCGGGACTATTTTATTCGCCGCTAAAATTAGTCGATTAAGTTTGACGTCTCTGTGTTTTCGCGTAAAAACGACATGTCTAGAATAGCATTTTGACAGCTAAACTAAGTTGAATAGACCGCCTAAAATAAGAAACGTCACATTCAAATTAGCGCTGTCATTTGATTATGACAGCTGCTCATAGAATAGCAAAGTGCTTTAGCGACACCTAAATAAAATTAGGAAGTTTAGAGGCCACTGTAGAATCGGGTCCGTTTCTGTGTTTTCGCGTAAAAACGACATGTCTAGAATAGCATTTTGACAGCTAAACTAAGTTGAATAGACCGCCTAAAATAAGAAACGTCACATTCAAATTAGCGCTGTCATTTGATTATGACAGCTGCTCATAGAATAGCAAAGTGTTTTAGCGACACCTAAATAAAATTAGGAAGTTTAGAGGCCACTGTAGAATCGGGTCCATTGTGTGGTTAATTTTCTTGTTGGTTTAGGTGTCTTAAGCAGGATTTATGTATGTTTTACTTTAAATGGATTCCAGAAAGGTACCTATATACTTACCAGTATTTATGGGGAAGAGGACAAAATTGACAATATTTATGATAATATCATATTATATCACGAAAAAAAAGCCAGCGAACCAGGTCATAACCTGGTATTTAAGTACCTATACTCACTAAAACTCAGATTGAGTTTTTTTTTCTCTCAACCCTACCCACCAACAAATCTGCTTACATGCGGAGAGCTCGAGGTTCTTAAAACAAACACACTGGAGCCCTCCTCCCGTCTCAAGGGTTTCGACCATGAACAACAGGCAAGGGAGGCCGTCCGTAGACATTCTTGACCGGCAGGTCGATCACGTAACGCATTGTACGGACGCTAGGTAGCTAAATGACAAATTTTATATGGAAATATGATAGTTAAACTGTCCTAACGCGCGTTCGAAACGTTACGTGATTACCCCTCAGAACTACACGGCTCCGGATTTAGCCACTCCACTTCACTCTCAACGAAGTTACTAAAGTCACGTTGCTGTCATTAAAGGTCAACAATATTATACAGGCACCTGGCAACAGCTGACACACTAACAAGTAACCCTCGTGTCAAAACCCCGGTCGCTCTTACGTCACCGCACGTGGTACTTTCACTGCGCTCGCGCCGGCTTATTGACCATTGCCGGCTCATATGATGATACAGGCCGAGAAGTTCTTACGATCAAATAATATAGGGGCAATAATGAGGCAAAATTTGACAAACAGAGTGGAGTGATAATTATGGATTTGCTAAGCAGTTCTATCACTTCGTCTTCAGCCTGTGGCTGGGCACTTCACATACGTAGGTATTTCTTGGTAGGTCTTTGAATTTCTTCTGTATATAGGCATCGTAAGGCAACCGGTCTAATCTCTAAAAGGTCTAGTTTTCCCTCTGGGTTGGAAGGTCAAATGGCAGTCGCTTTCGTCAAACTAGTCCCTACTGCTAAAGCGGACCCCGGACGGAGCTTTGTAAGTATGTATGTTTTGGGTAAGTAATCTCCGGAACCGCTTATCTGATTTCAGTTTTGAAGTGAAAACTTCTTTAGCGGCGCTGTGCACTTTTTGGGATGGGGAAAAATTGTTAAACTCGCCACAGATTTCGATAGGTCACGTGACCGTAAGATTCTTAAGGTGAGAGATTCAGCACGAGGCTCGGGGACGGGGGAGTGTGTGGGGGGGTGGGGGGAGGGGAGAGGGAGGGGGAGGGTTTTTTTTTTCCTCCGGAGTGCAACCGGTCTTTTTTTTCACCTGCATGTAGAATAGACTTCCTGGATGGTTATATGCTATATTTAATTCCACGGGTTTTCCTATATTTAATTCCACGGGTCCCTTGCAATACGCGGGCGAAGACGTGCGTGCAGCCAGTATTAGATAATCACCTGTCATAATGCCACGTCGTCGTTAATCAGTTTATCAAGGCGCAAGCGCAACTTTCGGGGCGCGAGATAATCTTGGATTACAGTCTTTAATGTCATTTCCGTTACTTCAACTAAACACAAGTTACGCAATGTGATAAGTATGTTATAACGTGTGTCGGGTGATAAACATGGTGATTAGGAACGGCGATTTAAGTTACTTTTTTAATTAAGTGCTGCAACGTGCTAATTGTGGGAAGTAGAAGGCTGGTATAGTTTTTAAAGTCGTTGAACCTTTTTCGGTGATTGGTCCAGGGATTTCGTAGGTACTCTCAACATTGACGGATGTCAACAAACCCTGACTTACCAAATTCACTGTCAACACGGATGGACCGGTGAACCGTGGATGAAAAGTCTTCCTAAAAATTAAAAAAAAAACATGATTTTCATATCTATAAAGAGTATAATGTATCTATAGTAGGTATACGGGTTTTTTTGGAATCATAGAAAGGGTACGGTAGTGACATCCACGGCTGAGATGAAACTTTCAAGTGCTTTCAGTCAGTCTATTGTGACATGGTTTAATTATCCCTCACATTGTACAAAATTATGTGTTAAGTCTAAAAAAATATTTATCGTATTAATCGTCTTATAAATATGTACCGCAACCTTAATCCGCTGACATAAGAGCGATGGGTCATGTCTATAATCTATAAGTAAGTTGTATGCAAATGAAATTAAATGAAAGTTTATTTACAGTAGATGTTATAAGTGTAGTTACATGACATTGACCCATACATTCTGCCTTAAGGCAAGTGAAAATAGTTATTATGACATGACTACATTCATGTTAAAATTAAAATTAAATACAAATGCGTGCAAATATTCTTAGTTATAAATGTCAAGATATTAAAACTAAAATATAAATTGATTAACTGTCAATTGCCTAAGAACATGCTTCACATATAATCTAAGAAAATTAAGCCGAATATGGGCAATCAGGGGAAATAATTCGTGTAGTTCTGCAAACCGGCACAATCACACCTTGTGGTGTCCAGATAAACATACGTCCTCGAGGACACCCACACTTTTACACTTGACTGTAGGTACATATTAGTAATTCTCATGTTTGATCTGACTTCCACGATACAGGCTGTGCCTAGTGTGGAAGCAACTATACCTAAGAAAAGTTGATTAAAATTTTGGTAAATAAATTATTGTTCTTATTACCTATTTATTATTATTATTGTAGTGTCCCACTGCTGGGGCAAAGGCCTAACCCCCACTTTCTGGCCATTTTACGAGCTGTTATTTATTTTCACCTGTCCCGTTGTCTGTCTGTCTGTAATCAAATCTTGCAAGTTAAATTTGACCCACTTCCCGGTGACCGATTGAGCTGAAATTTTGGGTATAAGAATAGAATATAATAGAATAGAATAGTAGTTTATTGCCACACAACAAGTAAGTAAAGTTTGTATGAAAATTCAATATTATGGTACCATAGAGCTGATCTGATGATGGAGACAGAAGGTGGCCATGGGGATTCAGTACTTAACCGACGTAACCCCGTTGTGTTTGGGCTCGTTAGAATCGTCTCAATGAGTAGTTGATGATGGTATACAGAAAAGTACAGTCGGCAATAAAAGCTTGTACCAAAATAATTTTTTTGATAGAAAGTTGTTTTGAATAAGGGGTCTAGCTCTACTCTCCATCGCCGACGAGGTATGCCACGTCTCCGTTTCGAGCTGTCGGGATGCCGTTCGGTGGCGGTCTTGGCCCACAGTACACTTGGCATGCGGCAGACACGACCAGCCCAGTCCCACTTCAACTTGGCTGACTTCCGAGCAACATCGACTATTTGAGTTTTGGAGCGCAAGCAGTTCCGGATGCGATCCACTAATTTGATACATACCTAATATGCTGCGCTCCGTGGCTCGTTGGCAATCCCCGAATTTGGACTTTTGATACCTATTCAAAATATTTAATTACTTGTCTTAGAGCCCATACTTGCCGGTCCGATTCACACTTGACCAGTAGTTCATACTTTCCTTAACCACGTGGGATGATTTAGTACCACGAACCGAGGCTTTCTATTATATTACTTGTCTACCCAGAAAAAGGACGTACGTACATACCAGTTTCACGGCGCATACGACTGTTTTACTGAAGTTAAGGCCTGAGGGTATATTCTAATGAGAATGTACGGTTATTCAATTTTCGTGTCGGAATTTACTTTAATTGCTAACCTTGTAACGGGTAATGCATCGTGTTTATAATTATCGTGTTATGACACATAGTTATCACACACGTGTTTAAACATCACGAGATAATACTATATAATTTCTAAGTTGTTGAAAATAGTGCAGTGCACACAGGTTTTGTTTACAAATCTTAGCACAGATGAATTTATATTTTATATTATTATCTGTTTCATGAGTACCTATTGTAGGCTGCACATCCATCAGAGATCTGCTAAGCTGTGTTTTCATACTAGTGACACTTAGCTGACAAGCAAACTCAGGTTGATAAAGCCATAAAATTATTTAAGCATCTGGGAAAACGAACTTTGCATTGTCAGTGAAACTCCGGAGCAAACGATTTTCACGGAAAAGTCCTCGCTAGATCAACTTTTCGCCCGCAACAATCCCCGTAATTTAAGATATCGTTAGAGCCATTTTCGAAACCCCATGTCCAAACACATAGGTAGTTAAATACAACAGTGCAGGGTGATGCGAAGGTATTCTGCTATCTTATTTTTTAAACAATATCAATATATCTTTGACAAACCTCCACATTTACTCATCGAAATTGAACGTCGTAGAAAAACTGTTTGACGTTTTTATCACTAAACAAATTTGTAGTTTTTATTACTTTCTCTCACACTTCGTGTCACGATGGGTTACGTACGTGCTGATAAAAGCCATTGATGACAACAAGCGTTTATTACTTTCTAAGACTTGAATGGTTCAATGCAAACATAATGTTATCACGTAGAAGAATCAAACAAGTTTTTTTGAGTCCCAAAGAACGATCTTAAACGTAAAATTACAGAATTGGGAAAATCTTTTCTGACTTTTTGACAAAGATAAGCCAAAAGATATGACCTGGGGCTGTTTTTACGATAATTTATTAATAGTCCATGATGTGGCGACTAGCTAAACCCTAAGCCGCAATCTATACAAAAAAAATGTGCAGTGCAAGATAGGAAATGGTGTAGAGCGTGTTGTTTCAAATCGGATGAAATAAAACAAATGCAACTCTGACCCAATCTGATCTGATAGAATCGTATAAAATAAAGGTACGGAAAGATATTGAAACGCGTAGCTTTTTATGCCTTATAGTGACAAGAGTGAAAAAGGTTCGTGTTTCTATTTACTTGGCTGTACATTCCATAGAAGCGGAGGATGCCTTTTAATAGGCCTTAGGTACTGGTAACAAAATGGTTGACAGTTGAGTTTGTTTCGGCGTTCCTTCTTGACAGCGTCTTCTTTCTCAGAAACGCTGGTAGAATTCTGACTTGTAAAAGTGCCATTGCGGTCTACTTGCAGAATAAGATTAATTTCTTTCATTTATACGATTAGACGGCTAGAGGATATAATCGATTCTCTCATATCTGTATTGAAATTGTAAACGCTATATATACGAGTATACCTATATTATGAACTAAAACTAACACTACAACCTGTTGCACCTAGAACTCAATAGCACCGACGTTACGAGTAGCATTGGCACTCCAACATGGTGATGTTGACAGAAGAAATATGAGCGTAATTGTTGTAAATTCACCAATTTACCACAATTACGCTCATATTTCTGATAACAACCACGAAATCCGATCAAAACGAGAACCAATGGCAAATTGGGCAAGCATTAACTGCAACTAAAGCCCGCCGTATAAGGTGAATACTCCAATAATCATATCGTTTAGCTTGCGCAAAGCTATATTGGTCAATGTGAACAAACATTTGATATTTGGAGGCCTTTCACTGCTGCCAACTGGCTATTCGAAGCTGGTGTGGGAGACACGAGGAATAAGCGGAACGCGGGAGATAAGTACAAATGTTAGTTGAGTCATGTTAAAATTGATAACGTAGTGTTGCTAATGGATAATGGATAGTAAACCATTAAATTATTGTAATAAAGTATAAATAATAAAAAAAAAACAAAAAGATATACATACATAGAAAGAACACACACAGAAAGAGACCTTGAAACTTTAGAAAAAAATGTTTTATTGTCCGAGAGTAAATTCAAAGCTACCAACTGAATCCTTACGCTTTTATAGAAACAACTACATATGGAACTAGACGCAGTATTTCGGTACTGAAACAGCAACTTGATTTTCCGTACAACGATTAGTATTACAAATATCAAACTGTGTCAATTAGTATGAAGCGTTTGAGCTTCCACCAAAGTGTACTACACGTCTTTGTATCCAATTTTTGGGTATTTATGTTCTTAATTGTAGGTGCTCCCATACAAACATTTGTTCCTCTCCAAAAACTGGTTCGAATGGCATCGTAAAAAAATTTTAGGACAAAAGCCTATGGCCGTAATGAAAATTGACAGAGGAATGAGGGTTTCAAGAGTGCTTTATGTCACCAGCTGGCAGCACTATGAGAATTTAAAAGCTGCTGTCAAAATGACCTCTTGCCACAGTGCTGCCAGCTAATGACACAATGCATTCTGGATACACTCACTGGTTTTTAAGACCGCCTCGAGGACACCCAGTCCTGCCAACCTAGTCTAGATTGACAGACTATCAGATGTACTTTAAGAGTCATTATTGCAAGGATTCATTCAAGTCAAGAAGGAGTATGGTTTTCGTCGAGTTTTATGGCAATAAAATACTCATACACTTAGGAGAGGCCATTTTATCGTTTTACCACAAGATCTATCCTAACTAAAATCATATTGACATTTCACAGTTTTCACACAATTCTAACCGCGTTCCCCTATGCATTGGCCACCCGAGCATGTTAATGAGAGTGTCGTAACCGTATCACTCGGCGCCCTCAAAGAACTCCCACCGGCGTACCGGCTTTTCTGCGCGCGCACACGATGCTAAAGGACCTGAGTAATCTAAACCTATTAGGTAAAAAGGACGTACCTAAGACACTTATTCAGAACTTCAAATAGAGTCGCGTCGTCTCGGCTTCCTGTCTCACTCGCAGTGCAAATTAGAAATGAGGAGGTTATACATTTTCTTCTCGCAGCGCGTCCTGGCATCAGCACGGCTAGCACGCGACGGCGCGCGAGCTCTCTCGATTTTTCTCGCACTATCTGTCTCTCTCTTATTAGAACACTTAGAACAAGAGGTATAGTGCGATAAAAATCGAGAGTATGTCGCGGCCGTCCCATGCTAGACGTGCAGTATCGCTAGCCTCGCTATATGTACCTACATTTATGTGCATGTTGTACCTAAAATGTTTTGTATATGGTGCTGAACAAGGTGGCTATCCACGACACATCTGCGTTGGTCATTGAACTACCATTCCTCGTAGATTACGATGGCAGATTACAATGACAATCAAGAAGACCGTTGCTTTTCGTTAGCTCAATAAATTAACTAAGAAAAGATACGAGTAAGCGTCCTAAATTCTAAGTACAAAAGTGCGTTAAGGTTAACTGGAATCCCTTACAGAAATAATAAAGTTTGCCTTTGTACCTGGAGGACCTAATTACGTGTGCATTTTTTCCTTTTTCATGTGTAATAAATGTTTCAGGTATAATAAAGGGACCGGACTTTTTTAGGGAACAACCGGGAAAACAAAGATGATGTCTTGTGTAAAATTATTTATGTAAGACTGTCCAAACCTACTCGTAATGAATATTATGTGGTAAGTTTCGTTACTGATATATGTACAAGCCACTGTTCTGTTTCGTTTACCCAACATGTCAAATGCCAACTACAGACAGATGAACAATATCCGTAATGTAAACCGTGCCGCCCGAAGCTCAAAACCGACTGGACTAAACAGTAATATGTTATGCAACGTTTATGAATGAACTGCTCGTTTCGGCAAGGACGTAGTATAACTGTGAAATTAGCGCTGTCGGTTAAAGACACAGTTGTTGGTTATAAAGAGACGAAATCACTTGTTTTGATGACTCATGGCATGGCATTAAGTAAACCTGCTTTTGTGAACTATGTAAGAGTGTTAGGAGATCAGAATCTGTAATAAATATTGTATATTTGGTTCGTTCGAAGTGGTGAACCATTTTCAATTTAATTCCCCTAATGATGAAACCGTTTACTTTTAAGGACTTTGTTGGAAAACCTTTGTATTTAATGTTATATAATATATACGTATACATATAGCTACCGCCCGCGACTTCGTCTGCGTGCACCCGGGGTAAAGACTATCCTATATTTTAATCCAGGCTATAAACTATCGTCAAATTTCATACAACGCCGTTTTAAGCGTGATTGAGTAACAAACATCCAAATATCTAAACATCCAAACATCAGTAGGATTATAATGTTATGTATTATAATACAGCATTTACGAGTAACTATTATTTCCTTAGTTGCCTCCAGTATAGCGTGTACGTCCGACATAAAAGCGTTCGCTTCCCTCACTTACTTGCTGTTATAATTATAGTGAAGGATGAACTTTTATTAACTGTTCAAAGATATGTATACACTTTTTTCTTATCACAATGGAATAAAGTGGAATAATAGTGTAGTGTTACGACCAACCCTGTCGAAGGGACTCGTCTGGAAACCAGCCTTCAAACCTTGCTGAGACGAGCACCCATTGCCCAACCTAACGCAAATTAGTATTTTTAATTTTAATTCTAAGGCATTGTTTAAGTTATTTCTTTTTACTTATATTAATAAATAAATAAATAAATATTAAGGGGCAATCTTACACAAGTCGACCTAGTCCCACAGTAAGCTCAGTAAGGCTTGTGTTATGTTAAAAGTTATATTTTGTGTTCTTTAAAGACAATAAATTAATTTGAATTTGAAAAATGTATACATATCTTTCACATAGACCGTACAAGAATTAAAATACGGGCACTGTACGATTGGTTCACATTTCACAAGTTACCATGACTGCATAATGTGTTGTTATGAAATTGACAGGTTGCAGGGCATTCTTCGGCAGCATGGGTATTTTGTGGGTTATTTATGGCAAACGGAACAATAAGCCCAAACGTGGTACTGCGAGTAAAATGTTGCAATTAAATATGTTTAAGTTTCTTTATCTGGTGTGTTATTAGACTAAATTGAATGGGAATAAAATTAATCTGAAAGTAGATTGCTCAGCGCGACGCCACGTATTCCAAAACTTTCTTGGTCAGCGAAAACAAAACTCAAGTTATAGAATTTTTCATTGGCATTTAAATTGGGAGTTGCATTAACAAAATGTCACTGATAGCTTACCTAACTCCTGTAATAACATTAAGACGCTACATTTGTACCTTAGTACATTTTTCGTAGTCACTCCCATATCGTCACTCCCAGTCATCCCTGCATCGGTGTCACTCCCATATAAACTTCTACCCCCTGAATCCCCTGATAACCCTTTTAGGGTTAATGGTATCGAGGTTAAAAAGTGTCCTAAGTAAGAACTAAACTACACCCATACCAAGTTTCATCTAAATCAGATAGATGTGGTTTCTGTAAGTGGTCAAAACGTGAAAAGAAAAACTGACAGGCAGCATTAATAAATATGAATATGTATGTCATAAAACCTGACAATCAAAATAACAGACGGGAAAAATAAAAAATAAACACATGAACTAAACAAGTTGATTATCCAAACGCGCAGCTGTGAACTATCCACTCAAACGCATAATCCATTACATAACCTTCTTTTTGTAGCTAACCGATTACGGAGGTCACTGCGCATCCTTGGATGCAGGTCAAGTGGTAAAAAACTATTGTAGCGCGCTATTCGTTGCTGTTTTTGTTCTACTGTGTTGATTGATAGTAGAGCAGACGGTTCAATGTATTGTGTGCCTAGTCGAGGGTATCGAATCGTGAAGTTTTAATAGTTGATTTACTGTTATTGGAATGTAATATTTTAATGTTATTAAGTTTTTGTTATGGAGCTTTTTGTAGTTGATTTGAAATCAACAGGTTTGCTATTTGTGTTGTATGATTTTGTTGTGTTTTACCTACTTTGTTCTCGTTTAGGTTTAATTGTCTGTGAATAGCCGGTGGCATTTGCTTTTTTAAACTTTTATTTGTAGAATTCACGGGATTTATGTGGCAATTTCAGTTTTAAGGAAGTGTTTTTGCTGATGTTTTACGTTTAGTTACTGTAAACTTGTGTATTATATTATATTATGTGAGATTATGACTTAAAACGAATTCATTATTTTAGGTAAGTATTATGTTTTATTTCTTATTATATTTTATTATTGTAGTATTTATCTTCTAAAACAAACCCAAACACTCTTCAGTTGAACCCCTGGAATAGCCCCTCGGAGGGGGTCTACTTATATACAAAGTGACGAAAGTACTTATATGTATTTGATATTTGTGAAATAAAGATATGGTCACACCATAAAAAAAGGTTGAAAAACACTGCCTTAAATAAATATCCACTCCAAATCGGTGGTCATTTGCAATGCAGAGATGCGCCACCGATTTTGTGATTAAGATATTTAATACAAACAATTACATAATCCTGTTACAAAACTAACATGTTATTTCCCATTTACATAACACCCAGTCCGGAGCTGCTCAATCTGTTCATGTCGTCTAATTGTCAATAACCAGAGTAATTACCTACTTTCTAAACTGTGTTCTCACACATTATAATAAATCTATATTAACGTGGGAATAATATCATCAGAGCCTATTTGAGTGAATATTAAATTGGTATTTGTTTAGTATATGTCGCGCGACTTCCGCGCGGCTAGCACACCACCGTGAGGAAACGATCTCTCGCCCGAGATAAACGGTCAAATAAAAAGTCAAAATCGGTATAAAAATAGGTTTTAGTCGAAATAACTATACCTATTTGATAATATCAAAAAATAAAAACGTAAAAAAAAGAGCTATGAAGTTTATAGATTTATGTATTCTGATATTTTTTTACTTAGAAAGAACTGTTTACCTTTAATTATATTTATCACTAAATAGTTCGTTTGAAGCAACAGCGAATTTTAAGTAGAATATTTTAGTTTCATTGAACATATTTCCAGAGTTAAACATTTGCGAAATGTTATTAGTCAATTTATCATTTATAAAAGAATATTATTTAAATATGCCGTAGGTCTAAATTATTACATTTTCAATTGATTATTTGTAAACCTTTTTCGACAAAAATAGAGTTTAGTAGTTAGTTAGTTTACATTTTATTCCTTTATCATTGTCTTATTCGATTCCAAAAGTGACCCTTTCCGAACCGCGTGCGCACGTCGTGAAATGTCGGCCCTTCACATTTTACTACAGATAGTCGCTCCGTGGATTGGTGATTATAATAATACAGTTTTTTGGTATGCCGATACTTTATTAGCAATCGATTTCCGGGATTAAAGTAGGTTTATTTTTGTAATTTTTCGTTCAGTAGGTATCAGGGTTTTTTGCTAAAATGTCACAGAGATATTAAAGTTTCCGAGAAGAGCACAGCATATCGAGCTATCATTAAATATTAAATAAATAAATTAGGGGACAATCTTACACAAATCCACATAGTCCCAAACTAAGCAAAGCTTGTAGTACCTACTATGGGCACTAGACGACGATAAACATACTTATACAGATAAATAAATACTTAAATACATAGAAAACATCTTAAACATCCATGACTCAGAAACAAATATTCCTGCTCATCACACAAATAAATGCCCTTACCGGGATTTGAACCTGGGACCTCTTGCTTCGTAGGCAGGGTGACTACCAACTAGGCCAAAGCGGTCGTCGACAATTAGCGAACAAGTGAGACAACATTTCAGGGGTATTTCACTTTTACCTTGTTATTATTTGGTGTGAAAACGAAGTGAACTATGCTACGCAATTCAAGTGAACGGTTGCGGGGAAGTCCCCGCAAATATTTTCTTAGCTCGCAAACGAGCAAAGTGTGCGCCGCAGTGGGATAGAATTTACATATTATAAGCTTTTCATTTTAGTTGCATTGTTCAATTTGTTCACTAACGCACTTTGTTTGCTCACCGCAGCAATTCACCACATTCGTTTTTCTTCACAGTTCTCATTTCTGCTCAAAAGCTTTCTTCCTGTTCGCAATTCTTCAGAAACTAAATTATTCGCTACAGCATACAGAATATTTATTATTCTTCACAGTCCTCTGTTTTACTTCTGTACTGAATAACGAATGTACTGTCCTGAAAGTTACAGAATTCTGTGCCGAATGCGGTGAATTGCTATTCCAAGTAAATTGAAGTTTGAGCACCATTTCGAATAGGAAAAAACGTTTGTGTAATATTTGCTGAAAAATAACAAATGTGGTTAATTGCTGCTGTGAAGAATTGCGTTTGTGAAAAATTGCGACTAGGAAAAAACGCTTTTGTGTAAAGCCTAGCATAATTAGTTTCGTCATCGGAACATCTTGTCCATACGACACTTTCACAGCGATCACCGTCCGAGCTAAGAACAATGAAACCCCCTTGTTCTGTCAACAAATGAACTTCGTGATTTGAAAATCAAATAAAATGCACGCAATAACGGTCCTTGTGCCTTCATCATTAGTGTCGAATGTTCTTTATACAGTGTGACGCCTCAATCAATGGATAAAGGGAAAGTAAACATCGGATTTGTTTGTAAGTTTATTGAGTCCGGTTTAGTTCTTCTAAATGTTTAAATTAAAAATTCCTTGAATACCTTGCATGGCGAATTAGTGTAAATAATATTTCGTCAACTAGGTACCTATAACTATATCTCAAAGCAGAAAAGTTAACGGTGTTACTTACTTAAAAAAAGTGACCATAAAATGTGTTCATAAAGATACGTAGGTACATACACTGCCAAGTATAGGGTTTACAATAAATTGGTTAAGTCGCATTGTATGGTGCATGGGCAGGGCAGTAATTTGTAATAGGTGATCAATTTGGCAAGAGTAGTAACGTCGTTACTAGATTTTTTTCTTAAAAAACCGGCGAAGTGCGTGTCGGGCCACGCGCTGTGTAGGGTTCCGTAGTTGCCTGTCTGTCTTAGTTACATCGACGTGCGGTGCGGTTGCGTCGGCCGAATTTGTACGAAAATCGGCCTTCCCAGGTACACATTAAATTGGTCGACTATTACTCAGTAACTACTTATGCCTACTTGTCCGTGATAGTGTTCCTTTTAAATTCATTATTTGTACTACTACCACAATTTTTTTCAAATCCCCAGTAGTAGCTCTTTAGCCAGCAGGGGGGGGACTGACTCGAACAAAAATTAGGGCTTTAAAGCCCAATATCTCGCAAACTAATCACTGATATGAAAAATAGTTGTAGAAAACCCATAATATTTTTGAACGAGCTATCCAACGATACCCCACATCATGGGTTTAAAGAGAAAAAAAAATACATCCCCCCTGTAGGGTGTACACCCTAAAAAAAATATTTTTTAAGATTTTATTGTAAGTAGGTACTGTTTTGTCGGCGTGATTGATTTATATACCCATGCCGAATTACAGTTTTCTAGTTGTAACGGTTACTGAGCTAAGCCGAAGACGGACAGACAGACAGACGGACGGACATGGCGAAACTATATGGGTTCCTTGTTGACTACGGAATTTTTTTTTTACAGGTAGAAGGTAATTTTTGGATTTCCTAGCTGGTAATGATGGTTAACTAATAAGTACAGTCAAGGGCACCAATATGTATTCACTCAAAGTTTCATAAATATGTATACTACAACCTTATTGTTGCAGAAATAAGGACGTCTACATATTTTTGAGATTTTGTGATGTATACATATCAATTGGTGTCCTTGACTGTCCTACAATCTACGAAAGCTACGGTAGCCTAGTGGTTCATCAGGCATATGGCTGTGTGAATGAATTTTTCGGAACTTATGTACGGAATATTTACCGTTAGCTTTTCGGTGAAGGAAAACATCGTAGGTCTAATCCAAATGAGGTCTAGTTTTCCCTCTGGGTTGGAAGGTCAGATGGCATTGGCTTTCGTCAAACTAGTGCCAAAGCCAAATCTTGGGATTAGGTGTCACAAAGCGGACCCCGGGCTCCTTTAGGGCACAACCGGGAATACCGCTAGGAGGATGATGGAACTAAGTAAGTACTACCATGTTTTTTTTTCTGGTGCTGATTAAGGTCGCTGGAGCTCCCAAAGCATGACATGATGATGATGATGCTTTGAGAAACCTTTATTTGTCGCTTAAAGGTCTCTACGCAGTACACCGTATCATACCATGAACGTACTATGAACGTGTCAGGCAAAAAAATATTCTTCATATTATAAAGTGCCGGTGGCGAACGGTCTAGTGGGCGTCATCTCATAATGCCTCATACAAAGAATATTTTCTTGCATGTGACGGTACGGTTACGGTCATGGTGTACGGTCTAGTGGGCACATACCTTAAGTCAACAAAGCGGAGTTACGTATAATTTTTAAAGGGCCCTCAACGTCAGTAGAGTATTAGGCCCGAATATCAAACAAGCGGTCCACAAGCTTGCTTAGCACAATGGTTATAAATAAACTACATTTAGTCGTCTCGCTGATGGTCAATATATTTTCACTTTCTATATCCAAGTGTGGGCGTGGCATAGACAGCGACACTTGCAGTAGGTATCTAATAGCTTTATGCTAATATTTGTATAACTTTTACCAGAAGAAAGGTTGTACGAAGATAAAAATAAGTGGTTACGTCATTCTCGTCTGATTAGTTAGTGTCAAGCAAGTGGTAATTATCATGATATATATCATTATCATATATATGCAATAAAATCATAGAAAGTCTGTTTTTACGCACGCATTCCTAATGGATTCATCGACGTGATAGTCAGCTGACTACTTAGGCAATAATGTAGAATGTAGAACTACCTACTGCAGTTTTTATGTAGAGTTTTCAAAAATGTCCCATTGCTGTGATAGTTCTTAAATTACAAACTTATTTTATTTTACAGTAAACAGCAAAATTAATTGGTAACATTACTGGGTAATATTTACTATGTTTTTTTTTTTTTTTTTTTTTTTTTTTTATGATATAGGAGGCAAACGAGCAGACGGATCACCTGATGGTAAGCGATTACCGCCGCCCATGGACACTTGCAACACCAGAGGTGTTTTGAGTGCGTTGCCGGCCTTTAAGATGGGAGTACGCTCTTTTCTTGAAGGTTTGAAGGTCGTATCGGTATACATTCTCTAACATCATCACCATCATTTGCCCGTCACACTGCTCGACAGAGGTTTCCTCTAAAGTTTAGGGCATAGGCAGTAGTCTAATCCAGGCCCCGTATCGTGGTCGGCCTTATCACGCGATAACTGACAAGATAGAGCGTCCGTCACTGGCTGACACCGTTCGATAGAACGAGACTGACGCTCTATCTTGTCACTTGTCGCGTGATAAGGCCGACCATGATACGGGGCCAGACAAGTCTATACTTATCAATAGGTACTAATATTATGAAGACGAAAAGTCTGTGGGATTGTAGCTTTGTAAGTTTGTATGTGATGGCTTATATCTGGAACCGCTTATCCGATTTCAAAAAAATATTTCACCTGCGTGAAGAATGGACTTGCGGTATGTGTTTAGCATGCGGGTGTGCCTGCGTTTTTCGTAATACGCGGGCGAAGTCGAAGCCGAGCAAAGAAGATCTTTCAAAACCCAGACTAAATCCAGCAAAATATTATTGTTGATCAAAATTTGAATATGGCATTGTCATAATAGCCTACACAAGCATGCCAAATGTACAGTACACACGTGAACTAATAGTGGGTTGACGTAGATTTGTCATTGACCTAAACATACATAAAACTTCGAAGTGACATGCTAAGTTAAACAAACGTTTGTTGACAAGGAAACAACATTGATATATTTTCAAATCCAATACTTTCTTCATATGTTATGTCTGTCAATACTTGAACTTTTGAAAGTAAAAAGTAGATAATAGGTATGTACCCCAAATCAAAAAAAAACTCTCTTACAAAGGTTCCGAAAATGACTAAGAATAGTATATTTTGTAAATGACATAAGTAAGTAATAATTAGTACGGGATAACTTGCATTAAACGGCAACCAGTCTCCCAGAGCGCGCTCGGCTCCTTGCCGTTGTTGAATGGGAATCCGGACAGTGGCTTCAAGCTTTGCCTTCCCCGCAAATTGGGACGCTGATGGACAACTCCACATTCCGCCTTTCCATCCCTCTCCGCCTGGGAGTGACCTGCGTTGCCCCACACCGCTGTCGCTGTGGTGACCGAGTCGACCAACTCGGCCACCATGGTCTATCCTGCTGCAGAAGTGCAGGTCGTGCACCTCGACATGCCAGCCTGAATGACATCATCCGTCGGGCCCTAGCCAGCGGCAGCGCAGGAGCACCTGCCATCTTCGAGCCATCCGGTCTTGCCCGAGATGTTGGCAAGAGGCCCGACGGTATGACCCTCGTGCCATAGAAGATGGGACGGCCTTTAGTATGGGACGCGACATGTGCCGACACCCTAGCGCTCTCCCATCTCCGTGGCACCTCCATGAAGGCTGGCTCTGCTGCCAACTCGGCCGAGCTCTTTAAGCGGCGCAAGTATGCAAGTATTAATAGTGGTTGCATATTTGAGCCGTTTGGGGTTGAGACCCTAGGACCCTGGGGGGTAAGTGCCCACAGGGTCTTTAAGGAGTGCTCGAAGCGACTCGCCGAAATTACGCGTGACCGGAGGGCTGGCTCATACCTCGCACAGAGCCTTCTGGGCACGTTGCCCAGCGACGGCGAACTGGGGCAAATATTTTATTTGTAAGTTATTTTATTTTATAAGTAGTCTAGATTTAGATATAATAATTATAATAAGTTTTGTGTAGGTATTTTTGTTAATTTACCATACCAAGAATGTTTCAATAATAAATATTAGGGGACAATCTTACACAAATCCATGACTCAGGAACATTTTGTTCGTGCTCATCAGTCTCATCACACAACTAAATGCCCTTATCGGGATTCGAACCCAGGACCTCTTGTTTCGAAGGCAGGGTCACTTATACCAACTAGGCTAATGCGGTCGTCTAAAACATTGGCATGACTTCGAGTTTTCAAAAACAGGGGGGACTTTATTTTTTTTGATGGTTCAAAAGATATAATTTTTATTAAATATAGTACTTACCTCAGATGTTCTGTGGTCCTACCATGGAGAAATATATTATAACCTAGATTCGCTTGCAAAAATCATTGGTTACCGACCTTTAAAAGTACCCCATTCACTTTACTCATCTACCTATATGTTTAAAACGAACTTGGCCTCTTTGTCGCATCGACGTTTGGGTGCTTTTCACTTTCTATCCGCAGGTGTGGCATCCAATAATGTTGTCGACGTTGTCGTTAACTTAGTTTTTTATGCTTATAATAGTGTAACATCTACTGGCTCGACGGGTAGTCATAAAACTTTATTTTATGCACAACTCACGCTATTTCGAGATAAGTTGATGTTTGTTTAATAAAAATGGTATTTTATTACGACTGGTTAAACTTAATAATCACGTTTCGTCATGTAATAAGTAATAACTTTACTTACGTGCCAATCACGTGCCAATACTGCATGTTTTGTTTCCTGAAGTTTTGTATGGTATACCTCAAGCGTATACGTATTTAATTAAATAATAACTAATCTGATCTGTGTCTTTATCTATACAATAAAAGCAAATGTATCAATAATTCTCTAGAATCCATAACACAATCCTTATATAATAGGTATTTGCGGCCTGGGTTTCCGCAAGTCGACGTCATAATTGCGCCTATTTTGCGTATGGGTTATTGGCACTACCTACTGTTCGTGCCAACTCAGGTCCACCAGGAAGCCTAGCAGACCCTTTATGTTGCCGACGGCTCTGGTAGTGACCCCGGTATTCCATTCTGCGAACACAAGCCATACTGAGCTTATCATGAGATTAGAAGTTAGAAAGAATGTTCCCCGATTTTTTTTTAACTCTTGGGAAGTACTTTCTCGTAAAGCATGTCGGTATATGTCAGTTAAGAATATTATGATAACATATGGAATACACACACTGTTACTGTTTGATATTAGAAGGGACAATCATCGTATACCTCTAAGTGAGTCCAAAGACCTATGAAAACCAGTCCTCATCACTTTTCCCCAGTACAAAAACCGATTGTTACTATACTTTCGAAAGTTCTGGGCTCATAAAACTTGTCTAATCGTGGCAATCTAGTCCTTATTGCTATATCATTAAGGGTGGACTGGTTTACGACCCATATCAAGAGGCGTGTTCAACTTGTAGATAGTGAAAATAGTGCCGTAATAGGAAAATATGAAGGAGATATGAGGCTTTAATAGCGGGCGATGACCTGAAAGGTTTTATCAATCTATACCGGCTATTAAATTTCTAAAGTATAATGAGGTTGTTTTATGGGAGAAAAGTAAACGAGCATGTGCTCTGAGCAAGCCTGAACAACCGTGGACGAGCGAGCGTGAGCGCGTTTCGGATGTATTCACAAATGGCAATTTTCTGCCAGATCGTAGCTTTGTAAGTGTGCAAAGCTACAATCTGGCAGAAATGCCTTCTTTTTGCCCGACAGCCGAAGGAGAGGAGGGTTATTAATATTAGTATCGAATATACACAAGGAAACAAACATACCCATGTTAAAGATAAACCCGGTAAGGTGCGTTCTGTTATCTATTCTAAGATTTCTAAGGACCGTCAAATAACTTTTTTATTTCATTCGTTTGAGTTTTATTCTACTTATCGTTAAATTTTAATAAAGTAATACGTAAGTAGTTTCTCATAGTAAATTTTGTAACAGAGGCGATGTTCCAGGCATAGGGACATACCCACCTTCATCTCTTGTCTTTCTTCTTTGAAACAAGGTACATGACGAGAGGCACATCACATATTGCAAATCGAGTTGCGGTCCTTCGTTAAGACCGTAAGACCAGGCCCCGTATCGTTACATGGTCGGCCTTATCCGCGATAAGTGACAAGATAGGGAGCCCGTCACTGGCTGACACCGTTCGATAGAACGAGACTGGCCCTCTATCTAGTCACTTATCGCGTGATAAGGCCGACCATGATACGGGGTCAGGAGATGTATGCGTGATTGCGGATTTTATGCGTGCGTGTGGAGCAAACTGCACCCATTATTATGAAAACTTTTTTACCTTTATTTTTATTATATTTTTGAATATTTCATGGATTTTCGAAATTCAACCTTTAAGGCGCAAGACGATAGTGAAAATCTTATTCTAACCTCGTCATAAGTCAATGTTCATCATGTTATTAACGTGTTAGAAACCCGAGTAACGCACATGGCATCAGTTTAATTTACGATGCAGCGGAAAGTGAAACTTTCCCGAGAGGTTCGTCGTTCATAAAAGGACTGCTTTCTGATGCAGCCGGCTTTATAAGGGCACGGGGGGACGCTGGTTATAGGTGACTGTATACCTAGGTAGGTGTAGGTAGAATCCATACTAATATTATAAATGCGAAAGTGTATGTATGTGTTTGTTTATTTGTTTGTCCGTCTTTCACGGCAAAACGGAGCGACGAATTGACGTGATTTTTTGAGAGATAGTTGAAGGGATGGAGAGTAACATAGGATAGTTTTTATCCCCGTAATCATCCCCTAAGGGCGTGAAATGGGAGGGTAAAAGTTTGTATGGAGCTGCGATATAAACGAGTTCCACGCGGACGGAGTCGCGGGCAGAAGCTATAGTAGTGAAATATTTTCTCATGTGATCTTATCGAACTTCACGGTTAATTTGAACGGGTGGAGATTAAAAACTTGGCATCTTAATTTGAACCAAATCCATTCAACATGTCAAGAGAGCCAGCGAGAAAGAAAGTACGGACCCGAAGATCGTTTAATGCACTGTAGAATTATATGTGCAATTTTAGTAGTAGTCATTACATAAGCTTTGAGTGCAATTCAGTTTATGCTACTTCATCGTTATTCTAAAATTTCTTCCCCAGTTTTTGGTAGACTCTATTAATTATTTATGCTAAAAGAATTATACATAATAGATGTCATCTCCCATCATTTACCAAACCTTTAACTGTCATTTTTCCATATAAAATTTGACATTTACTCGTAGATCTACTCGTAAGTAGGTACCTAACGTAAAAACATAGGCTTCAGTTCACGTAAAAAGAACGCTGGCGGCCATAGACTTTATATGGCATTCGGCGTTCTTTTTACGTGACACCAGGTATACCTAGGTACTTATTTAGTGCTTATTTATGCTACACGATTCAGATGAAAATGACGCAATACTGATAACATTAAGTTGTCGTGCAAAGCGTGGGCTTGAGCAAATATCTGCAGCAGGTGGCATCTAGCCTAGATATTAAGATAACGCCAACGCTTTCCCGAGAGATGGCGCAGGAAGTTGTAAATATCGACATTTCTGCTGCTCCAGTGGCTCAAGCGTT
Organism: Epinotia ramella; assembly: GCA_947578815.1. Lineage (NCBI taxonomy): Eukaryota > Metazoa > Arthropoda > Insecta > Lepidoptera > Tortricidae > Epinotia > Epinotia ramella. Next base: position 2,744,521 of record OX388203.1, read on the forward strand.
TTATTTTGTCACGCGATTTTGATTATAACCTTCTTAATGTTAAGCTTTAAAATTGCACACGTGTTTATTCTGTTTGAGGCCATTTTGGGTTTTACTGTTTGATTTCTCCTGCATGCCGATCTATTGGATTTTTTTTTATTTTTATTAAATACCAGAAATTCTTGTTTTATTGAGTAGTAAGAGTATTTAAGTTATTTCCTATTTCGAAGATCCTTTGAAATAAAGTCGGTCCTGATATAGTTTTACATTAAGTTACAATTCAAATAATTTAAATAAATCTTTAGTTTGTCTATAATAAAGATAAATAAAATATAGAGGATGGGCTCAGCGTAATGTCATGTCGCTCATATTTGAGCAGTTTAAGGCGGTGCATTGGAAATTATCGCGTGCTTTGAAACGCCGTTTTGACTAGATTAACAAACAATGACTTCTGATTTTCAAATACATATATGATTCTTGACTATATGATTCTTCATCTGATTTGAACGATACATGATTGCTTAAAATTTCCTCTATAGAAAAAAAATCCAAAGTTGGGTCTGTATTTTCCTATTTTTACTCAGCCTACTCAAACGATACATTATTTTACGACACAATCAAGTTAATACTACTGTGTATTGGTTTCCTGGTGGCGAGTTAGGTCGCACATCTATCATGGGACGGCCGCGACAATAATCTCGATTTTTCTCGCACTATACCTCTTGTTCTAAGTGTTCCAATAAGAGAGAGACGAATAGTGCGAGAAAAATCGAGAGAGCTCGCGCGCCGTCGCGTGATAGCCGTGCTGAGCTCCTAGGATGCTCCATAGTGTTGAGAACTCGAGGCTAACTGACCCATATTTGCCTCTAGCTGCCAACACAACTAATCCTCAAATCAGTAAAGAGTCTGTAACGTACTTTTGATACTCCCGATTCGCAAGCATCCACAGGCTGTCTGCTTAAATCCTCAGGAGTCATGTCTGCTTAAATCCAAAGGTGGTATCTGCTTACCTGCTCAGGAGTCGCAATCTTCAGTAAGCTCAGTGTCCTCTTAACTCCTCTGGATTAGCATGCGTCCATAGGCTACGATGTCTACTAACTAGAGATGTACTTACCTACTAGTCACCTACTAGTCGGGAAAGCCGACTATCCGGTCTCATTTGTAGTCGGTGACTAGTCGGCGACTAGTCGGCAAAATGTGCCGATTAGTCAGCACTCTATGGATCACAGGAAAACGAGACATAAAATAGGTGAACTGCAATTTTTTACCATTCGTTATATTTTACTCAAATACAGAGTGAATATCACATTTGGTAGGTACTTTGAATGCAGACAGCGCGACGGCAAAGCGAGCGGTAGCTTTCCCGATTGCACCCGAACTTAGCCGAAGTCCACGAGGCCGACTAGTCGGCCTTCTAGGAGGCCGACTAGTCGGCTACTCGGACAAACCCATAGTCGGCCCATCTCTACTACTTACCATTAGGCAGTTAGCTGGTTTGCCACAGTGGCGTAAAAAACCTATGTAAGTGTTTACATATTAAACGGCTATGATCTAGTTGCGAAGTGAACGTCGACGTGTGCGCAGGCGCGGGAAATGGAGCGCAGCATCTGTGCGCTACCGTCGCGGGCCGGCGCGCGCGCCGCCGCCGAGATGCTACAGACAAGTGCAAGTATGGACAACTAGCTTCGTTCTGCCCGTGATATCGTCCGCGTGGAATTCGTTTATATCGTACCATTTCACCCCCTTAGAGAAAGATTTCCGGGATAAAATTATCCAATGTCCTTACTCGGGACTCGAACTATATATATACCGAAATTCATCTAAATTGGTTCAGTGGTTTAGGCGTGAAGAGGTAATAGACAGGCAGACACACTTTCGCATTTATAATATTAGTATGGATGTAGCAAAGCTTTGGGCTTAGTAACACTGAGAGGCAATTTTGTGAAAGACGAAGTCATCGGCAGACTATCAAATTTTGAGAAAAGTGACGAAGCATCGGTGGTGGTCTGTCAATTATTTTATTTTGAGTAAAGTGATGAAATCGTTTGCCGTCGGTCTAATTTCCAATTCAGAGAACAGTGACGTCATCGGCGGCTAGTTTTTGCGGTTAGGCAAATTCAGTGGCGGCCAAAAGTAAAAAAAAACACAAGTTCTCTTTTACAATTCCAATATACAAAACTCCATATCCATACATGGTTAAAAGCTAGATATCAAATATATGAAAACGCATATTTTCACAACTCTGGTGGACATTCACCCTACGTTGTTGAAAGTTCTGGTGTTTATAAATCACACAAAAACGTAACCATATATTGAGCCTCCGCAGAGTCGGTCCTTCAAGCCAAATATTAAAAGGGCCGCGAGCACATGAAATAGAGCGTATCGTCAAAACCTCAGCTAAAATGATCTAAGCGACATTGAGACTCCTAAGAGTTTGTTCATTTAGCGCAGTCAGATCTGCGCGGACGCGCCTCGCTGCGCGCGATGCTGCTATTCACTTGAGAAGCTTCTAAGAGCGGTTACACGCGGCGAATTTTTGGAGCGATACAAACGGGATACAATGCTGCTGCAAAAATTCGCCGTGTGCAACAGACCTAACATTCAACGGAGAAAATGCTGCAGATTTGATATTAAGACGTATCCATACTAACCCATAGTCTATCTGGCTGGCTGTCTGTCTGTTACCTCTTCACGCTTTAACCGCTGAACCGATTAAGATGAAATTTGGTATAGAGTCAGTTTTGAGTTCCGGAGAAACATAGGATAGTTTTTATCCAGGAAATCATCCCCTTAGGGGAATTAATGTGGGGTGAAAGTTTGTATGGAGCTACGATATAAACGAATTCCACGCGGACCGAGTCGCGTTGAGAAGCCTAGTGATGTGATAAAACCATAGGTAAGTGTTATGTCAAGAGAGGTTATTGACTTTTTTGAGTTCATTACCAAAAAAGGTAAAACAGGGATGATCGGTCTCTCTTTTAAATACTTGCCAAATTTAATAAAAAAAAAAAAAAAAACGGATAAAACCGGGCAATAAAGTTGCTAACAATGTTCTAGTCAGCTGCAGATTTGTGATTCACGTCTGTCTATCTTCCACTAGTTGTGTTTACTCACTACGTCACTTTATTAACATAATTAATGAAATACTTTTCCTGACAACTAAATCGGATTTCGAAGGCAGCCTTCTACAAGCTACGGGAAAACAACGACAGCGTGTTTCACGAATGTAACACCGCCATCGATCATGAAACTGGTGCACTATAAAATGTCAACAGCTAAACATCGTACTTAAAACAAGTTGTTTACGATCTAAGTGGTAAATAATGGCGTGGCGCCAGCATGAATGAGCGTTTTCAAATAGGCAAACCAGAGGGAATCAACGACGCTTGCCACTACTCGCCACACTTTTGTTGCAAGGCAATATAGGGTTGAAATTATCCAGATACAGTTTCCAGACATATCCACGTCCCACTTAGCCACCGTTCCCAAACTCCTATTTAGTCATTTAGCCAGTGCCAATCCCATTTGGCATCCGCCCGTGGGAACGATCTGCCTGCCGTACGTGGTGCTATCCGGGCGATTATCCGGACGCGGAGGAATGCCGATGAGACGTCTTTACACGTCTATACGCAGAAGGATATATCTCACTTGGAGATCATAGAAGATAGGGCGTTTTAAGTGGTACGATTCGAAATATTGTAATGTAATTAAGGCGTTAAGGATTGTTGTGATAAGGGTTTCTTTTTACGACCGCATCTTTCGTAAATAACGTTGGACGTCTTAGGGTTTTTTTTGGATTGGGTGGTGTATCAGCACTAGTAAAAACGTTAGTATTAGAAATACAAATGTTCGTACGCTGTACTGTTGCATGAATTTACATTACCGGCATTTCAGAGTACTCTGGCATTGCCACCTGGTTGAGTCCTGGTAGGTATAGAAAAAGTTTCAGCCATCTTTTGGATATTGAACCTGTCACAATTTCTCTACAAATCTTCGGTATCTAAACGGACTCTTGCCAAAATACTAAAGAGAGACATAATAAAGGAAGACAGATAAGAGAGGTCATTTCGGTTGGAGGCTAATCACAAAAGTCTGGAATGCAGAACGTCAGGGTTTCCTTTAGCATTTGACGCCAACACTCCAGCGCCGAATCTCAATTAATAATTTCCAGCATATTTTTACGATAGTTGATTATTAAGTGTACGGAAAATAGTAATGTACTTGTTTCTCGTGATGTTTCCATCCAAACAGAAACCTTTCTTTCCCTAGCCTATGTTGTGTCCTGCGGCTGGGAAAAGGCCTCCCTTTTTTCCGCCACTCTTCTCGGTGCTGTGTCAGTTGTCGCCAATCCAAACAACTGTGTCGAGGCCATCTCGGGTCTCTCGCTCTGCCCCTGCTACTATGACCATGGTTTGCATTTGATGCTCAAGTTGAACCATCGCTGGCTGTGCGTGGGCAGACATATCTTGCCCATCAAAACATAACCCTTAAAATCGTATCAATTAAAGAGATATCGACCATGAAGTCGCTAATAGCGCCATTTTGTCGTGAAAAAGCGCCCTTGGCGGTGATTATCGGTATCGATCCCACAGACGGAGGCGTTTATCATAACTGTGCGCGCGCGCAAAAAGCGCGGGCGGCGGAAGCGGCGCCGGCGCGGCTCGCGCCTGCTTCCGCCGGGCAGGGCTGCCACACAGGGTTGTCACTTGTCGAAGGACCAACCTTATTTACCAGTGATTGCCCACGCAGTTTCGCTTGCGGGATAAACACTGCTGGGTTGCCGGTTAAAGGACCAACTTATTTGACATGCAACTATTAGTTAGAGGCTAACGGAGTGGAAATGCGCTTATGCTTTCTCCCCAAGCTGTACGTGGGAGTCACACCCTCCAGCCATTTCTATTTAAAGAGAAGGGGGAGGCCCCACTAAAACCACTCCGGCGTTTCCGTCTCTACCGTTGACGGGCGCGCCATGGTTTGATTGTGACAACCCTGGCTCAACGTTTTGATTACAGTTCATGGCTCTATCTCCTGCGCAAGCTTCTTTTTAGAAAATACCACGTACACAGGATGGTAATCAACACTGTAACGTCTATCGCCTAACCAAAGCATCCAGACAGGATGACAGGATTTATTCCGCAGGAATTTTAATTACGAATAATGACGACCGGTTAGCCTAGTGGGTAGTGACGCTCGCTGACCACGAAACTGAAGGTCCTTGGTTCGAATCTCAGTAAGGGCAGATATTTGTGTGGTGAGCATGAATATTTGCTTCCGAGTCTTGGATGTTTTCTATGTATTTAAGTATTTTTATCTATTAAATATACCGTCGTCTAGCACCCATACAACAAGCCTCATTGTACTTACTATGACGCTCTTCTCTTTACTATAGATTAGTAAGTATGTATTACTAGGTGGCTCTGCCAGACATAGACAACGCAAGTCTGTCTAAAATATATTTTTTAAGAAAAATTCCGAAAACTGGGATTTGTACAGGAGAACAACCGGCGTCGTTCGCTTCGCTCACTCGTTCCATTATTAATAATTGAATCTTTACAGCACAAAAGAAGAAATTATTGTACAAAAGGTGGACTTAGTACCGTAAGCATTCTCTACCACAATTATAGTCTACTAGGTACTATTACTACAATATATAGTCTGTATTGTATAGACTAACTCCGTTCCATCTTGGTTTGCCTCGTTACTTGTAAATTATTAAGTTAACTTGTCATTAAAAGCATTCCTACACGACACATACAGTGAACGCATTCATGTTTGACATAAAGTCGGACATACAACAAGAACAAGAAAAAAACACATCTTGATGGTTGCTGATCTGTATGAGCATTGACATGGATTGTGGAAAAAAATGGCGCATAATTACACTTGGACGGATGCGACACAATATAAGTAGGAATTACTAGTATAATGAGTGCTGGCAAGAGGATATGAATTTACTATTGTAGTCGGGGAATGAAAAGTCTATCCCGACCTGATGTCGACACATTTATAACTTACAACCAACTGCGCATTATAATCTATTTTGTCGTTTTTCTCTATGATTTGACATAAATTATCTTCACATTTTCTCTTCGTTACTATATAGGATAGAACTGGGAGTAGGCATACAAAAGGAGGCAATTGTGCAAATTGGCTCAAAGTAATCCAAAAGGGCCTACATAAGATAAGATCTTGTAGACCTATTGCAGCTTTCAGCATACATTTTACATGTTTTTATTGTTTTTAGGGTTCCGTAGTCAACAAGGAACCCTTATAGTTTCGCCATGTCCGTCTGGCCGCCCGTCCGTACGTCCGTCTGTCCGTCCGTCTTCGGCTTACAAACACAATAATACAGAATAATAAAATCTAGAAAAAAATATTGTCAAGGTCTCCAACATGTATACACCACAAACTTACAGAAATATGTATACAGGCCTTGTTACTACGGAAATAAGGTTATATATATACCGGGTGGAAAAATCGAATGCAACATGGATGGCAACTACCTTAAATATTGTAAATAGCACATTCTGTGTAAAGGAAACATTCCTTTGCTTTTAAAAACAATAAATTCTGCATTTAAGGATTTATGAAAAATCGCTTGCCTTAGTCGGGACTCGAACCGGTCAAATGTGACAAAAAATAACGTGCTCTATTTTATGATGCAGATTGAAAGGGTAACTGATAAGGTTCATTTTTCTCTAAATAACAAATACAATCTGAATAACGGAGTGCCATGAAAATTGAAAACTAAAAACTAAACCGGTTCGAGTCCCGACTGAGGCAAGCGATTTTTCATAAATCCTTAAATGCAGAATTTATTGTTTTTAAAAACAAAGGAATGTTTCCTTTACACAGAATGTGCTATTTACAATATTTAAGGTAGTTGCCATCCACGTTGCATTCAATTTTTCCACCCTGTATATTAGTGAACTTGACTGTACCTCCCCTACACCTAAATTGGGGATGTAATTTTTTTCTCATTAAATTCTTACCCCTTTATTCATAAAACTTAAAATGCCTCTGCTAAATAAAATGTGCTTTGTCCCTTTCTCACGAATACAAATGTCAAAGTGACAGATAAGGACAAACGAATTTTAACGCCATTTTAGTTAAAACAGGCTTGTAGGACGTTTATGAATACGGCCGATAGTGTATACCCCACACTATGGGGATAGTTTGTTCAAAAATATCTTTTAACAGAGTTTATTAAAACGATTTTTCAAAGTAGTGATTCGTTTGCGAGATATTGGCCTTTAAAGCCCAAATTTTTGTTCGAGTCATGCCCTCCCCCCTGCCGACTAAATGGCAGCTACGCTACTGGGAATGTGACAAAAATCGTGCCAGTAGTACATATAATGACTTTAAAAAGAAAACGATCACGGCTAAGTAGGCATAACTAGTTACCGAGTAATAGTCGACCAACTTAAAACAAAATCGGCCGACGCAACCATTTAGTTGGCGCGCGCGTGTGGATGTAAGTTGTAACTAAGAAAGACAGGCAACTACGGAACCCTACACTGCGCGTGGCCCGACACGCACTTGGGCGATTTTATTTATTTATTTAGGAATGTGATTTTAAAACCCGTACGTTTCGATAATCACTTCAAATCGACAAACTTAGCTGAAATCGGATTTTTCCACTTACATTCCAACACACAATAACAGCAAAAAATGGCCCCACTTCTTCCTTAAAACTCATCGTATCTTGCAATAAGTTTGTCAGAATCATCGATACTTTCGTCATAACTTGAGTTGATTGCATTGTAAAAAACCTAAAATTAACACCTTTTGATGGCTCTCGTTTTTGTATTACATGCTTGTTATAAAATACTACTGCATACATTTTAGTATAGTGAATTAATATTAAAATACTGGTTACAATAAATTATTTACATCGCTGCTTCTTTGATGAATGCTCATCAAGTTAATTGTGTGTTAGTTTTATCTTTCAGCCGTCTCACTCGATGAGGAGTTAAGATATATAAATTTTATAGTTTTTTACAGGTTGAGCTAATAACAGAACCTCTACCTACAATTAAAGGCAAGGAATGGACACAGTGAAGTGGAGAAAATACAATTAGTAAATGAGACACTTACAGTAATATTTGAGATTCCAATATTTCACGCTTTTTGCACACCACTGAAACAAAAAGAAATATGTTATTAGTAGATATATGTTATATGATATTATGATCAACTGATCATCTTATCAATCATCATCATCATCATATCAGCCGAAAGACGTCCACTGCTGGACATAGGCCTCCCCCAAAGAGTGCCAAAGCGGTCTTATCAATGAATCAACATAAAAATGTTGTGTATTAACGTCTTTCTATTCTATATGGTATTATGTAGTTAATAATGCCATTAAGACTTAAGACTGATATTGACTTAAAAAGGTATTTTATTAAAATACCAAATATCTTTCGCTCACTTAATTACTACATATCTTACGAGCTACCGTTAGCGAGAAACTATACCCCGAATCCCGACTACGGAAAACTAACTAATTGTAAGTAATAACCAGACCTCGGACAGGGTGAGCTGTTTTAAGAGTTTGCATAATATGGACATACCTACGTAGTCATTCAATGGCAGATGTGATGTAATTGAATAACGAATTAAATTATTCTATTTAGATCTTTACATAACTAGCAAAACAAATTAATTGTATAGCAAGCCTCTTTAAATGATAAGCATATTATTACATATATCCATATGAAAGTAATATAACTGATATGATATCATACCTCTTTAGATAGACAATAACTCTATTTAACGATGCCATATTTAACATTGAAATATCATGACAAAGTCATTAATGTCATTCTAATGTTCTGTTGTGTTATTTTAATTTGTGAGCAATTTGAGTTTGCTAATAAAAAATAAATAATTAAGAAGAGAGATTATTCCGAATTTGAGTATGCCGAAATATAAAGCAAAAACAGTTCTTTAGTGGATTGAAAATGAACCTGACATGACATATGACGGTAATAAAAGTATTTTTTGTACATAATGCACTGTCATTTTTGTTTAATTATTATTCATGAATTCTTTTTAATATTTCATCTTGAGGCATATCTATATTAACATCCACACTTGACATTAATGACGTAAAAATGGCTCACTCTGTCCGAGGTCTGGTAATAACTACAAATTAGAAAAGTTGAAAAACCCCCGACATTTTCATTTCAAAGTCATATATCTCAAAAACGGCTATACAGATTTTCATGAATCATAGCTAAGAATACTCGGGATAAAATTATCTATGACACAAAAAAACCGCATTCAAATCGGTCTGTTTGGGAGCTACAATACCACAGACAGATACGCAGACACGTTAAACTTATAACACCCCTCTCTTTGCGTCGGGGGTTAAAAATGGTTCGTTTCATAAAAAAGGTAGCCTATGTCACTCGAAGCATAATTTGGAATCGATTGACCTCATTCATCAAAATCGTTCTAGTATCTTACACGCTGCGGTGTGCGGTGGAAAACACGTAAATGTAACCATAGACTCCTAAAGACATATCTATCCCTGCCTTTCGACTCTACCGTAGTCGGGTAAAAAGGGGAAGCATAAATTGCTTTACAGAACCTATAAACACCTATACTCCGCTTGGTAGCTACAGCTACCACAAGCAATTTTGGGGCGTGTAAATAATATTGGTAGATCTGGTAACCAAAATCGAATGGGGGCACGCGTAGAACATCAACGAAACTTTTTTAAATGATTTATATTCACCATATTTTTCTTATTTTTTATTATTAAAAAATAAACAAAGAAGAATTTGGTGAATATAAATCATAAAACGTTAAAAAAACTTATTCCAAAAGTATCAGAGGTCACATTCCATTGGCATATGTAAAAGCTTGATATTGACCATTCAATCGATTCTTACAGCATAAATATAGCAATTTTAACCTTATCCACAACAGTTTAAAGTTCCTTATACTGCGCGTTTCCAAAAACATGTACGTTACGTAATTTTCCAAATACATACAAGTTTTTTAACCAGCCCGTGGTGAAAGTGTTCAAGTGTAGCCGATTAGAAATTATTTGTTTAGTGTATCCGAACCGAACGATTAAGAAATAATTGCGCACATGAAATGATCGTAATTGTAGAGTTGAGATACGGCGATTAATAATCAAATTGTGCTTTGGGGTTACTTGGCCGCAATTACACTTGTACTAATAACAGCTTGTTACATGGTTTTTGAGAAAAGTAGCGGTATCAGTTGTCCGTCTAAAATGTTCCTTTTTAATATTACGACGGTAGCAAACAAGCATACGGTTTGTTTGGTGGTTAGGTAAGCAGATGTAATTTCATGGACGCTGGCGTCGACGCAACGCACAATTTTGTATGAGAACGTTCACAAGACGCCGGCAGTATGGGGGGGCCCTAATGACTCCAAAAGAATCAGAAGCGCGTTGCCCACCCTCTTTTTATTTGCGGATTAGTTGTGTTGATAGCTAGAGACAGACGCGTGTCCCTCGATCTCAATAGAAGCATAATGTCGAAATGTTTTTTGGTATAAGTTTATTTTTGCAGTCATCAACTACGCTTTGTCATGGTTCCAGTGAGCCCAGCACAAAGGGCTTCATCATCATCATAAACTTAAGAGCCGGGCTCTTGTCGGTGGAGTAATCACCACTCTTTTGTTCTCTCTGCCTCCCCTCCTTCCTCCCCTTTTGAGCTCTTGATACGACATAACATTAACCTTCTCTTTAGCTTGGTCCGTAAACGCACGTCTTGGTCTTCCCCTGCCTCTCCTTCCTTCTATCTTTCCTTCAATTATAGTTTTTTTATGTAATTATCATGTCGTATCAGGTGCCTCAACATATTTCCCCAATCGTTTTTTTTTTGAAGTGAAAACTTCTTTAGCGGCGCTGAGCACTTTTTGGGATTGGGAAAAATTGTTAAATACGCGACAGAGTTTTGTGACGTCAGATGTGAAGGAGGTCACTTTTTGCCGCTAGCCGATTCGACTTCATTCAAAACTGAACGCTATTCGTAAGAGTATAAAGCCGTTAAACACTTTTTACAATAGAATATTCTGCAAATAAATTTGTAATAATACCAACGCATCCTTCACCGTTTTGCTATTGAGAAAATTCGAATAGTTCGAATTTGGGCGTTATTCCTAAAGAGATAAAGCTTAGAAAAATATTTACCAACGGCAAAAACAAATTGATATTTTGGTCGCCACCGCCGTCTGCTGTTGTGCTGTTCTTGCAAATTCGAATAGTTCGAATTTAGACGTTATTCCTAAAGAGATAAAGCTTTGAAAAATATTTGGCAATGGCAAAAACAAATTGGTATTGTGTTTGCCGCCGCCCGTCGGCGCGCCGACGGGCCCGTCCGCCTATGTAATTGATAATTGTTTATAAATTTGCGTCAAATTCATTTTTAGGGTGACACCGTAAGATGTCACGAGACCTGATCGAAAAACTGTTACAATTTTATTGAGTTTTCACTTCTGTCGGCACTCCCGGAGTGCAACCCGGTCTTTTTTTATTGTGCAAAGGAGTTCTTGTGTATGTTTTGGGTTGATACGCTATCTAGTGTCGTGATAGTGGTTATGGTAGGCTAGACCATATAGTGGTCTAGCCCGAGCTGATCTGACGGTGGGGACGGAAGGTGGCCGTATTATGTCACAACATTGTATTTTCTCCATAGCTTTGCAAGTCTTTAAAGACAACTATGTATGTAAGTATGTTTGTAACGTTTTAAGAATTAAACGATCCGTTTTGAAAAAAAAACCTATTTTAATACCTATTTTTGCATTTTTCCATCAACGAACCAACGAACTGCGCAGCATATCGAGCTAACACTAAAAATGTAGGGGATTCTAAATCATCTACACACACTTCAGCACACTCTCATAACTTGCGCTACACGTTATCATAACCGTATTTACTATTAAACTCTTAATTGTTTGCGGAAGCTGTCACCAAACAAGCCACTTATTCAGTTTCTCAGCCTGGGAGCATGTTATTGTTCTAAACAATTAGTTTGGACTTGGGCGTTGCGTCACTTTACTGCTAGAAAGCGATGGAAAAATTATGTGAATTTGACATTGTTTCGAGAGAGATTGAACATGTGACAGTGCTAATGGTGGATGAGGAAGGGCGCTTGTCCATTGATGTACGTAAACGTGCTTGCTTGATTAGTTAAACTGAATGCACAGCCAACTGCTGAGAAAATTAAGCCTTTGAGAACTTCCCAGGCGATGAGGAATAGTTTTCGTGCTTAAAATACGCGTGGTGGTAAGTCATTCAGAGAAACTCTTTCTTACATCTAATCTCTGCCTCTCGTAAGGAGTTCTTTTATTTCTTCAATTTAAATGTATGCGTTTTAACAGCAGGTCGGTGAAGGAAAGCATCGTCAGAAAACCGGTCTAATTTCAATAAGGTCCATAATTTCACTCTGAGTTGTAAGGTCAGATGGCAGTCGCTTTCGTTAAAGTAGATCCTTTGCCAAATCTTGGGATTACCAAGGCAGACCCCGGGATCCTTTAGGATTCAACCGGTAAAATGCAAGAAGAATGGTGATATTTAGGTGGTGAAAATTACCCTTAAATGGTTGGGACTATAATAGGGCCCTATTACTCGTATATTAATACATTACATACATTACTCTATCTCATTCCAGCAAGTCGATCACGTGACGAATTGTACGCGCATCGGGTAGATCTATTGTCACGTTTTGTATAGGAAAATGAAAGTTAAATTGTCCTAACGGTCGTTGGAAACGTTATGAGTTTACCCCTCATATAACATTCTATTTTTGGAACAAATTTATCTGCGTGCCTTCTTTTATTTCGTTTTACTTATTTCGATCATTAAGTGCTTTACAAAAATAGAAATACACTTTTCTTGCGTTTCAAATTGGTTTTCCTTGAAATCGCATGACGGTTGACGCACGATTCTTCATCTTACATATATGGAATAGGCTTTAGCAACGTACTTTTTTTTCAAAAGTTTTAATTGGTTAAATGAACACACCGACATCGGGATTGTTTCACAATCCAACATTTAAGATAAAACTGTATAAAATCCCCAACCGCCGAGATTATACAAATTGGCGGTTCGAATTGAGCCGGTGGTTGAATGCGAATTCCGTCTGTGGGACCGTCGCGTGCGCCGGTGCTTGCGTAAGGCGCGGCCAGCCGGCCCAAGAGTCGCCCGAAGGCGATTTTGAATCTAGCGGGTCATACATGGTCCAAAAACAAAATAGGTAGCCGTGTCAAAATACACTCACGTATAATGATTTCACCACAACCTTGAATAATTGTTACTGCCAAAGTTTAATTTGTATGAATGGTTTCAGTCCGTTAACTTTTCAGAATTGTTAAAAAACCAACTTAGATTAAGTTACCTAATGGTTATCAATTTACGATACAATTTTAAACAATTTGGAAGAGACAATGGTTTCAAAAAGAAAATGTTTCGGACAATAGTGAACATTTTGCAAAAGACTTATTCGACAAAACAAAAAAAAAAGACCGGGTTGCACTCCGGGATTGCCGGCAGAAGTGAAAACTCAATAACATTGTAACAGTTTTTCGATCAGGTCACGTGACATCTTACGGTGTCACCCTAAAAATGAATTTGGCGCAAATTTATAAACAATTATCAATTATTTAGGCGCACGGGCCGCGGGCGCGTCGGGTGCGTCGGCCCGGCTCGCCCGCCGCCCGGCGGCGAACCAAATACCAATTTGTTTTTGCCATTGCCAAATATTTTTCAAAGTTTTAACTCTTTAGTAATAACGTCCAAATTCGAACTATTCTAATTTGCAAGAACAGCGGACGGCGGCGGCGGACAAAATATCAATTTGTATTTGCCGTTGGTAAATATTTTTCAAAGCTTTATCTCTTTAGGAATAACGTCCAAATTCGAAATATTCGAATTTGCTCAATAGCAAAACGGTGAAGGACACGTGGACAAAATTACAAATTTATTTGCAGAATATGCTATTGCCAAAAGTGTTTAACGGCTTTATAATCTTACGAATAACGTTCAGTTTTGAATGAAGTCGAATCGGCTAGCAGCAAAATATAAAAGATTGTGACCTCTTTCACATCTGACGTCACAAAAATCTGTCGCGTATTTAACAATTTTTCCCCATCCCAAAAAGTGCTCAGCGCCGCTAAAGTAGTTTTCACTCTAATAAATCATTGATAGATTCCCGTGACTGCGACTTAGGTACACACTAACTTTACAATCCTGGCCAGATTATATTCAACGAAATATTTTTTTTATAGGTATTAAGACAAACAATCAAGCATGTATACACCGTAGCTTACGGACGCTTGCGACTCCAGAAGAATCAGGAGCGCCTTGCAGACCCTGCAATGATTTGCGGATTCGTTGTGTTGACAGCTAGAGAAAGATAAGGGAATTCTCAATACAGCGCATACTTGGGAACCTTGGCCAGTATATTATCATTATTTATTTAACAACCTTTGCTTAGAATACGCTGCGATAGCGCAGCAAAACGTATGTAGAAACCGTGACGCGTGAGCCGTGCGTGGCGTCAAGTTGCGGTGTGGTCATACTGTCCTAACGATCCGCTTTGGGTCATACACAGATTTAGGTTCGCGAGCTCTCTCGATTTTTCTAGCACTATACGTCTCTTTCTAAGTTGTCTAATAAGAGAGAGACGGATAGTTGGAGAAAAATCGAGAGAGCACTCGCGCCGTCTTGTGATAGCCGTGCTGTGGAGATTGTAATTTTTTCTCGGACTCTTCCGCAACGGCGTCTCGTCTTATATATTGGCCGCTAATCTTCCGCGCTTCTGTAGCGCATCAGGGATGTTTGCAGAAGCTAGGGTGTACTGCTTTTATGCCACCATGCGCAAGAGAGCTGCGTCCCTGGTGCGTTGGGTGCGCGCCAGCCCGAACACCATCTAAACGAGCGACCACACCCGTGCGTAACGCGTAACGAATATAATTTCGTATACGCGTTGAAGTGTCGAATGCGTCACGTATTATTCTTCATACATTTTGCTGCGTTTACGGTTCGTTAGCGTATTTTGAGCAGCGGTGTGGTCGCTCCTTTAAGGATGATAGGGGACAGGCTGGACTGCCCCTGCTTGCTTCATTGTAGTCGGTTACATGCGCCATACTCAATGAAGCCAAATGTTAAGTTCTTTATTTTTAGTTTTCGTTGATTAATTGTAAACATATTGTATTGCTGATATTATTAGCACTAACATAACTAGTCTTTCTAAGGATAATACAAAAAAATAATGGATCTTATTACAATTGAAAATTGAATTGATATCACTACGCGATAAAAACACTAAGTATTTACATGTAGGTACGTATTAAGATCAACTATTGACCATAGACCGAATTTTGTTTTAAACACTGTGTGAAACAATCTTTCGCTCTTGCCTTGAGGCAACCGCACCACAAAACTCTCCCACGACCCGCCGGACAATCGCTCCCGAGTTTCGACACCGTCAAGGATGCCTCACAACAATTAATTGATATTGATAACAATGCCAATTTGGCTTTTGACCTTAACACACGCAAGAATAAAGCTATGTAGTAGGTACTTGGCGTATGAAAGTGAGTCGTTTTGTACGAAATCTGTTAGTTTATGCCAAGTAAGGTCAAAGGTCAGCGTACATACTCATAGAGGTAGAAGTGTTCCATTATCTTTTACTATGTATCTTATGTGTAGTTATCTACCCATCTTGACTTATTTGTGTATCAAATTAATTAGATATATTAACTATTATAATTCATATTATTTCTGACATGTAAAATTTTATATTTGGCATACATAGATTATAATAAAGCACTGAAACATAAGCACATTTGGGAAGCCCTGAGATGTCAAGGGGTCCCGCCAAAATACATAAGAATAATTAAAGAAATCTATAAGAACTCCACATAAAAACAGAAAAGGTAGGAGAAGAATTCAAGATAAAGAAAGGCGTCAAACAAGGAGACCCACTTTCACCCAAGTTGTTATCTTCTGTGTTGGAGCATATATTCAGGAGGATGGACTGGGACGCTTACGGTTTAAACATAAATGGTGAAAAACTAAACCACTTAAGATTTGCAAATGACTTGATCCTGTTGAGTGAAACACCAGAAATCCTAGAAGTTATGGTTCAGCAGTTAGCAGAGACAAGTGAACAAATGGGGCTCATAATGAACACAGGAAAAACCAAATTAATGACTACTGGACCTCAAAAACCAATACAAGTTAACAACCACACACTAGAATATGTAGATCAGTACACTTACTTACATTACATAGTGGTTTTTAGCAATATAGTTATTGCTAAATTTTGTATTAATAAACTTCTCTCTGAGATCAACTAATACCAAGATAGTGGTGAATAAGTTCAAGTAGCAGTAGGGAACAGGGACTTAGTGGCAAAACCGACTCGGATCGCGGATAGGTTAGAAGACGGAAGATAATTTTACCAGAGGATCAAATTCAAAAGGAAATAGAAACCAGAATAAGTAACTCGTGGAGAAGATATTGGTCATTAAAAGAAGTAATGAAGAACCCAACATTTTCAATGAAGGATAAAAAGAAAGTCTTTAATACGTGTATATTGCCATGCCTTACGGTCAAACATGGGCCTTAACAGAAAAACAAAGGAAAGCTATAAAAGTGTGCCAAAATAGAATGGAGAGAAGTATGCTAAACATCAAATTGTAACTGATATCACATACACTAAAGAAACTGAAATGGAAATGGATTAGGCACACAATTCGTAGCCGAAAAGCGAAATGGTCTAAGGACATCACTGTTTGGTACCCCCGTGACGGGAAAAGGAGAAAGGGAAGGGAAAGAAAAAGATGGGAGGATGAAATTAGAGAAATGGCTGGACCATTACGGAGAAGAAAAGCCGTAGACAAACAATTATGGCAAATTCTAGGGGAGGCCTTTGCCGAAAGGCAGACTGGCACAAATGAAAGCATCTCGGATGTCAGAACCACAAATTAGAATAAGTGATATGTAAAAGTCAGTAATAAAGGCTCTATTTATTTATTTATTTATTTATGAGTATGAGTATGAATATGAATATAATAAGCCCCTTAATCAGCTCAGTAAGGTTTGTGTTATGGCTACTAGACGACGGTACTATTTGATATACCTATATAAAATTTATACTTAAATACATGGAAAACATCCAAGACTCTGAAATAAACTGCTGGCAAGCTTTTCTACTAAAGTTCATTCACTTTAAAAGTGATTTGATAGGGATGGACCAACTTTTTAAATGATTACTAGCGAAATCTTTTTAAAAAGTTAGTCCATCCCTATCAAATCACAGGTACAATAACCACGACTTAGTTTCAACCTCGACATTATACCACCGTAATAAGATTCCAATTACATATGAAAGACGAACATACATGTCATTACCCCGTACTTTAAACATAAATCCGTGCAGCAGCTACGCCATTCAAAATTGTTTCATATCACACACTGACCACTACTAGTACCTATATCTTGGCTGTTGTCCACGTTAATCCCCTAGCCTGATCCCCCAGGGGAAAAAAACGGTTAGGTTGTTAGTTGAACTGCGACCCTACAGCGCGCGAGCCGAGCGAGCGAAGCGAGCGTGACGCGGTAGCGTCCGGCGAAGCGCCATAACCGAACATTATCATTTTTTCCTAGTTGAATATAAAATAATTGCCGCTAATTCCCCTGGGGGATCAGGCTAGGGGATTAACGTGGATAACGTGATATCTTGACACCGCGATTGGTATTAACAACGCATAATTGAAGGCCTAATGTATACTGGTTTGCCTGACTTAAGGTAAAATGAGTGTTGTGAATAATAGTCCAGTTAACAAACGTTGCCTAATTGCCCGGAGACGTCCAATTAGAATCCACGTGGCTGCGCCCGCGCTACTGTCCTTGAAAAGTCGGAATTTCACGGCGCTTACGCCCTTTCCAAACTTCGTCTTTCCATGGTTATGCTCATTTGGGCAAAGTGTGCTGTTCGGAAGAAAATAGCATCAAGTGTGTAATAATGAACAGGAAATATATGAAGCCTTGCCTAATTCTGGTAAAGATCGAGATGCAATTTTAAAGATAAAAATAGCAGTAAACTTAAACATGATCAATGTCGTCGACACAAGGTTGAAAAAGTTACGGACAAAATTACCAAATTGAGTACTTACAGTTTTGTTTAGTTTCCGCTCTTTCGATTGGAGCGGAAAATATATGAAACTGTAATTACGCGCCAGCTCTTGTAAATCGACCTGTATGTGTACTTATATAAAAAAAATGCTAAACATTGTTATGCATCTCCCATGTTAATCGTGTCCAAATATTAAATAGAAACATTGATACAAAATATCGAAGAATACAAATTAAATACTGTAGTAGAGAGAGAGAGTAGGAATCCCACTCTCCTCCTCTCTCTGGCTCCCCTACTATCGAATTTTACGAGTTAATAATTATTATGTACATAATTACAATCATGGAAGTTCATACAATTATATTTGTTAATCAATAATAGTAATTAAGTAGGTACATTATGTTCTCGCAGTTAAACAAAACATTCCCAAACTCTACTACGTAACACAAGCACTGACACAAACCATTATTGATGATACACATTTGTCAAAACAGTTCAAAGGTGTTAGTAATAATTGCGCAGACGCAGACCTGGCTTACGACACCGCTGTAATGCCGGTCGCGATCAAAATAATGAAGGCAGTACGTTAAGGCGCCGTAGGTTCATGGTCTTCTCTCCCTCTCACTGAGCATAAGCGTGAGCGAGATGGAAGTGCGTGCTCGGAAGCGCGGATATCATGTTTTATAATTTTAATTTTTTGGGCGTTTAAATAAATAAAAATGTAAACACTGATTTCCCTCAAACATGATATTGCCGATTTTTAGAAGCAATTCTAACATTTATAGCTTTTGTGCATAATTTGTTACGAATATTTTAAGTGTATTTTTCTGTGTTTTAGACCTATGTTCGTGATTTTTTTCTATCGAGCGAAATTTGCTTAATCATGTTTCGAAGCACTGATTTCCCTGCAGAGAAGCCTCAAGATTACTATTCGTATATTTTTGAAAGCATATTATTATAAACAGACGCATTATATTGTTTCAAAAACTCTGTTCGCTTAACTTCGCTGAACCTACGGCGCCTTAACCACGTTTAACTAAACAATATCCCCGTGTGGTGTCGGGTTAGAATTTATTCACCACCCCCTTTCTTCCCGTGGGTGTCGTAAAAGTCGACTAAGGGAGCAGGGTTAAAGTGTGTTGTGGGCGATGGGCTAGCAACCTATCACTGCAATAACACGTTTTCTCGATCTTTAATACCATATTTATATACCATAATAATACATATATGCTAAAAGTGGCGCTGGAACATAAGTTTCATGTGCTCTGCCTACCCCTTTTGGGAATAAAGGCGTAAATGTATGTATGTATGTAACTAAACAATAGAAAGGCTATATACTTCTTAAAGACACAAATTATTTTATTAAATATTTTTGTTTCGTGTCAATATAACGTGGAAGTTACCACGAACAAATAAAAACGTATTTAATGTGTAAAGGCTGTGAACCTTTCAAGGAAATACAGAGAACTCGCTACCAGTAGCAGCGGCAAATGTGATGGAAAGATACGCTACATCAGTTATGTCTGGGTAGCTCGGAAGGAGAGCACTGTACCGGCAATACAGTGGTCACAAATTTGAGTCTTGCCCTGGGTGTCAGATGATGATGGTTTATTTTTCCGTTATATTTGTTCTCTGCAAAATATCGTTTAAATAGGAAGGCTTTTGGCATCAGCTTTGGGATATGAAAAAATAACGAGAAGACTACCTAAGTACTTCGTGTTTCTTTTTACCGATGGAATAAAATAGGGTAAATTGAAAACAAAAATAGTTTTTGGTATCTCCTTTATTTCATGGACAAATGTTTCATTAAATGTATTGTGTCGCAGAATTCACTATACTTCAAACAAATAAGCATTTGTTACGTTTTTGGTACAGGGCTGCCTTTTAAGTTGTGTCGTTTGGAAAAACTAAAGACAATTTAAGTGTTAAATGGTATTTATTGTTTTTCAAAGTAATCACCGTGATATGTAATACACTTTTTCATTCGATCGAACCAGTTTTCGAAACACTTATTCCAGTCCGAAGTCGGGGTCTCCAAAATGGCCGTTTTGTATGCCTCAACCGCTTCTTCAGGCGTCTGGTACCGTTGACCACGAAGTCGTTGCTTGATTTTTGGAAAAGTAAAAAAATCGTTAGGGCTTAAGTCTGGACTGTACGGCGGGTGTTCCAGAATTTCGACGTTTTGCTCTTTTAAAAACGCAATAGTTTGCCGGGCGGTGTGCGAGCTCGCATTATCGTGGTGCAGTCTTATACGACGTCTTGGGTTATTTTTTCGAAACTCGCCGATGACTTCTGGTAAACAGACAGTGGTATACCAGTCAGCATTAACCGTTTTACGATCCTCGAGCACGATGGTGGCAACGTGGCCACTTTTCGCCACAAACGTGGCGACCATTTTTTTCGAAGTGCTCCGTGAGCGTATTACTTTGGTCGGTTTTGGCTCATCTCGGAACACCCAAACAGTCGACTGCTGTTTAGAATCGGGATCGTAGGCATATATCCAAGATTCGTCACCACTGATAATGTCGTAAACATGTTTCGAGTTTCCTCGGTTGAATTGCCGCAGAGTTTTGCGACACCATCGAACGCGAGCCGTTTTTTGGTCTTCACTGAGTAAATATGGTATCCAGCGTGAGATCAATTTTTTACGCCTAAGTGATCATGCAAAATACTGTGAACACTGGTCCCTGAAATACTTAAGGAAGCTTCTATCTCACGGTATGTCGCATGGCGATCTTCGATGATCAGTTGCCGTACAGCATCAATGTTCTCCTGGGTTACGGCTGTTTTTGGTCGACCTTCACGATGTCTATCACCAAGACTAGAGCAACCACGTTGAAATTCTAAATACCAGCGTTCCACAGTCCGAAGGCATCGTGCTTTATCATTGAAAACCGTAGTCAACTCTTCGAAGCACTGAAGTCGCGTTAAGCCCCTTTTGAAGTTGTAAAAAATTATCGCACGTAAATTTTCCTTCGAAATTTCCATTTTCACAACTGACTTGTCAACTTTGAACGAACGCTGTACTAAAACGGTTGGGCCGATTTCGAGTCATTCTTTTGTTTTCGAAGTCTAAATTCAAATATTTTAACGTGACACTAGTTCTTTTTTATGCAATCACGGGAGGTTTGCAAACGACAGAACTTAAAACTCGTAATTGTGTAGTACCCATTTTAGGTTAGGTTTTATTTAAAAGAATCCTCGAAAGTTTACCAAAATGATTCCTATGAAATGAAAAATTGCGAAACATACATTCGATGAAACATTTGTCGGTAAGGGTACAACCGATTTTATTTATTTATTATATAAAACAGGCTTCCAAGTTTCTATTAGGATCGGCAGATTTAAGCACCAAACTACGAAACCGATGTAAATTATTTAGCAATTTAAAGGACGCATAATGAATACTAGCTTTCTTGTGTTGGATTTAATAGAGAAAAGACAAAAGAAATGATTAGGTACATTAATGTACTGCCTCTAATATTTAGGCCGTGTAAGGAATGACAGATACAAATCACATCTACCGAGTTACTTTGATTCGGTTATGTGGGGCAGACTCATAGAGGCCGGTCCAAATTGCCCGCGTACCTAATCCAGTATTGAACTAATTTGTTTTTTTTTAGTACCTACCTCTGTTGGCCTCACAAGGAAATTTTGATCCTAGATAGATGGCTATTATTTTTTACAATTTTGTTTGCAATTAATGATTTCGGGTCTATTATATTATTGTGATGAAATATTATATACTAGCTTTCTGCCCGCGACTCCGTTCGCGTGGAACTCGTTTATATTGTTTGTTTTTTATACAACGACGGTGGCAAACAAGCGTACGGCCCGCCTGATGGTAAGCGGACACCGCAGCCTATAGACGCATCCAACTCCAAAGGAGTAACATGGGCGTTGCCGACCCTTGATATGTTTGAGGATTAGCCATGTTGACAGCTGAAGGAACAAATTGGAAGGAATTATAGCATACACACACCCACCCCCCATTTCACTCCCTTAGGGGATGATTTCCGGGATAAAAACTATCTTATGCCCTTCCCCGGGACTCAAACTATCTCTATACCAAATTTCATCTAAATCGGTTCAACTGTTTAAGAGTGAAGAGGTAACACAGACAGACACATTTTCGCATTTATTACTTAGTGTGGATTTAAGCAGGTACTTAAATAGTTAAATAAATAAATTACCCGCGCAGAGTAGTTATTTGTGGATGTCGATTGCGATAACGATAAGTAAAATAATCCACAAAGTTAGTGAAGGCAAAGTCTGCCCTTTTCAACCCTGTATAAACTTTCCACTCTGTATAATTCGCCTTGATTTACTTTTTAATATTCAAACTTAACATGGAGGATATGGCAAGTTTTTTGTAACATCGGGTAACTGTTACACTTTATCTTTGCAAAATAATCAATTACAAAATTTACGTGGAATGATTCCTTTATATTTACGTTTAATGAACTGCCCGGCGGAACGTGACATTATAGTATTTGTCAACATTATTCGTAAAATCGTAACCAACAGGCAAGATTTACACTATTGAACCTTATTTCAAGGGTATAAGAACGTATACGACCGCATATGGCCTTCGTTGATTTATCAACATGACTCTTGCACTTATGCAGTTGTATTTCACAAAAATAAACTTTAATATGTGCTGGGTAAGAGTCATTGCAAGTGCATATTTCTGTTTACCTACATTCGATTTGCAATGCTGGCCAGTATAAAATTTGCTCCATTTCTTTTTAATGTTGCATCGATTTCAATTTTATGTTTCTTTATATTGTGGTTGTTGGGCAAAATATTGAATGCATTGTAGATATGCCGTAAGAATCATACCTTTTATTATGCTACAGTACATCGTGTATTTATATATGCATGCAAGTAAGCAATTGGGCCCAAAAAGTGTTGTTAAGTGAGGATGACTAAGAATTTTTAATAATAGTAATTACACAGATAGTTATATAGATATTATAGATGTATCTAAAGACGAATTATGACTTTTTGGAGTTTTAAGATAACAGTTCCAACGATCAAGAGCAAAAACCTTATAAAACCAGCTTACCGCATGTTCCAACCGTGTTTTATATTATAAAGAATCATCACATCATCCTCGGAAGGCGCAGCGTGGGAATATATACCCCCCCAGACAAAGTGGTCTGATGACCTGGTAAAGGTCGCGGCATTCCGCTGGATGCGGGTGGCGCAGGACCGGTCATCGCGGCACTCTTTGGGGGAGGCCTATGACCAGCAGTGGACGTCTTTCGGCTGATATGATGATGATGGTTGTGAGCATCCTCAAGGACCATTTTATACATTGATATTTTTAGGGTTCCGTGCCAAAAGGTAAACAAGGAACTTTTATGGTGCGACTCTGTCCCGTCTGTATGAAAATGACAAATATGAGTAAAAGGACCAAGTCTAGTTAAATGATCAAGGGGGTATCATATTTAAGGGCTTGAGTTGCACATTCTGAAACTGATTTTCTTTAGTTTCGTAGATTATCCCCTACGTAGGTAGGTTCCTATAGGTACTTACAATTATTCAATTCATTTATTTTGATAAAAACAGGTTACAAGGTTGGTAAGTACAAAAATATAAGACCTATGTTTTTCCTACAGCGCAGGTGTACAAAATATTAATTTTCATTCAGTCAGCTATTACTTACATTCAAATCGTCAATACAATAATGGCTACAGGTACATTAAATACATCAATTAGGTACCTGTGTATAAAAAATGACAAAAAAATAGAAATAATACCTGGTCAAATTAAAAAGTTTGCAAGGAAAAATTATAAAGAAATGAATGTCACGGAGTAGGTTCATTTAGGTAATCTTTAATCGTATAATAACATTTCTCTAGTATTGATAAGTAAAGTATCTATACATTAGTATACATAATACAGCTTCGTTGTATACGCAAGTTGTGCCTAATGCTGCGCCTAATCACGGTAACGGTGGAAGTCACCGACCTGCGCAAGCGCAGCTGTAAGCGAACTTGCTTTTTTGCAAATTAACCGCTGGATTAGCCTGTGCTGGCCTTATTCATAAACGTTCGTTAACCTATTCTAGCTAAAATGCCGTTATAAATAAATAAATAAGGAAAATGAATGAATATTAGGGTACAACCTCAATAAGGCTTCTGTTATACCATCGCCAACACAGTTAACTGACCATCCGTGCACTTTTTGAGCATTGTAATAAGGTTCAATATAAAAACAGGATGGTCAGTTAACTTGTTTTGGCGTTTGTACTATACGACGATATAATATATAAAAGATATAAATACAAATACACAGAAAACATCCAAGACTCAGAAATAAAAACTCATGCTCATCAGACACGTCGCACTAATATTTGCCCATCCGGGATTCGAACCCAGTGCTTTCAGCATCGTAGGCAGCGTCACTACCCACTAGGTTAACCCGTCGTCCATATAATTCGCATGACTTTATGTGTCACTTTGACACCTGTGTGTGTATTTGTGTAAGGGTGGGATAATACACATTTTTTTGTTAGTAGATCAATAAGAGTTATTTGCAATACTTAAAATAAGTAAACGTAATAGCTCAGTCAAATTAAACAAATGATTTTTTATATTAAGATGGTGGCAAACAAGTATGCAACCTGCCTGATGAAGCAGAAACCACAGCCTATGGACACTTGTCACTCAGATAATGCAATAAGTGCGCTGCTAACCCTATTAATCTGTGTTAATTATGTCGACTAAACCAATCTTTTAAATGACCAATATAAATGACAAGGTGCCCAGCACAGCCTCGCCCGCTTATTGTGAAGAACGCAGTCAAATTACAAGATAAACTATAGCCAAGGTCCATCTAGAAAGTCGATTCCATACACAGGTGAAAGAATTTTTGAAATCGGATAACCTGGTCCAGACTTATCCCCTACATACAAACATACAAACTACAGTTTCATAGACTTTTACTCTTCATAATAGACTAGCTGATCGCGCGCCTTCACCCGCATATTGAAAATAGCGCAGGTAAACCCGCGGTTATAGGAAAATGTAACATATTGAATTTTCCCGTGGGAATTACATGTTTTCCCGCTATAAAAAGTAGCCTATGTCCATCTCCAGCTTCTAAACTATCTCCATACAAAAAATCACATCAGTACGACGCTCCGTTGCGATGTGAAAGAAGGACAAACATACAAACACACACACACACACACTTTCGCATTTATAATATTAGTAAGGATAGCCATCTAGAGAGTCCATTCTACACGTCCACTGAGCATTTTTGAAATCGGTTAAGCGGTTCCGGAGATTGCCCCCTACATACAAACTGAAGAACATTCAAGGCTTCCATCTCACAGACTTTTCCTCTTTATATCATAACATAAAAGAGGAAAATCAACCACAGGCAGATAAGTAGGTATAGATATGATTGACTGATCCAACCGCATATCTCCGTCCAATATATACTAAAGTTTTAGCAACGAGAGATCTTGCGTGACAATATTTCGATACAATGAACGCGTGCGCAGCAGTACAGCAGCAGCTCAGACAAAATGGCGGATTTCATGGGAAACCCGCGATTGTTAAGCCTTTTTGGAAACGCATGAAATCCACACACGCAGCATTTGAAGAAATGCAGTCACGTTCACGCTCAAATAATGCAGTAATGCAGTGAATTATGTCATGTTTTGGATTTGGCGAATCGTTACCTGAAGATAAATTTAGGCGATTTATTTTGGAATCTATAGGACACATTAATAGGCTTGTCTTAAGATTTTTTTACGATGCCATTCGAACAAGTTTTTGGAGAGGAACAAATGTTTGTTTGTAGGTAGGTATACTACAATTAAAGAAAATACATACCCAAAAAAAATATTCAAAGATTGACCTCGCTGGCGGCTGCCGAAATGCTTTAAACTAAAAGACATTACAATGACGTCACATTTTGCTATTTGTACTAATCGTTGTATGGCAAATCAAGTAATTTGCTGTTTCGGTCGCGAAATACGAAATACTGCGTTTAGGTCTATGGTTGTCATACAATTTTGTTTTTATAAAAGCATAAGGATTCTATTGGTAGCTAGAAATTTACTCTTGAATTGTATTGAAATTGTCACATGTTAAATATACCCTGATATTTATGTAGCCAGTTCATCACCAGTGGCCCGTTTGAACCTACACCTTACAATTTTACAAGCCTATACTTACAGTCAAATGGGTAGTCATTATTGATCGTGCCTCGGTGTTGACAGTTTCATCATCATCATCATCATATCAGCCGTAAGTCTACTGCTAAATAGACCACCCCCAAAGAGTGCCACAATGGCCGGTCTTGCGCCCTTAGGTAGGTCCAACTTTGACAAAGACGTCAATCGGCTCATCATTTCATCAAATATTCCGCAGTGTTTCAAGGCGAGAAGTCTTTGACCAGTGTGTATTGCCTGTGTGTGACGACGTTGTCAGTTTAGGGATATTTTAATTTGTAGCGTGATATGCGCCCTTGACTTTTTCCTAAAGCACATTATAAAAGACTCAATGTGTCGCACCAACTAGAAATAGTTAGCAGTAGCGGCGCGTGAGAATGTTCGATGGGCAACCCTGAACAAAAAAGTTATGAAAGAGTTTAGAGTATAATATAACTATAGGCTTGCTTACAAATAATTTTATTAGGCAAGCCGGTGGGAATTGGCTTCTATAGTAGCTCCGCCATGCATAGTTAGAATGAAATGTATCGCTGTCTCATTAAAACTATAGCAGTGTGACAAATTGCTAAGTGTGTAGATACCTACTCGTAATGGCCCTAAGCATACAATCCAACACTCACCAATAAAAAGTCAGTAGCTAAACTAGTTACATTAAGGTTGCTTTACATAATGTATTCCTGTTTTTCTGCCACTCCCACGACCCGGTTCACGCATGCGCATTGTGCTGGCAACAATTATCCTACTAGGTGCGCAGTTTTACGCAATGCTTTGGTTTTGTTGCATTATCTAATGTGACCCGTAAAGTATGGCACGGTATTTATTATTAGGAGCCTATGGTGTCCCACTGCTGGGCAAAGGCCTCCACATCTCACTCGGCATGCGGCAGACATGACCAGCCCGGTCCCACTTTAACTTAGCCGCTTTCCGAGCTGCGTCGATTATTTGCGTCTTAGAGCGCAGCGTGGTGTTCCGGATACGGTCCATTATGGTACAGTCTAAGCGTAGGAAATTAAAGAAGGGTGTCTCATGTCTCAGGGTACCCATGCTGGGACTACGGCTCTACGTCTCCTTAGATAAAAAAAAAGGGACAAGTGCGAGTCGGGCTCGCCCACCGAGGATTCCGTACAAAATTACAAATGTATAATTTTCCGATTTTTCCTTCTACTTGTAGTATAAGAACGATTATTACTTGCCAAATTTCATAGTTCTATACTCTGATTATTAATCAGACAGAAAAAATGTAAGGAGATTTATAATTTTCGCAGTTTAACGAAACATACGTCCTATTTCAATAATATACACTCTATTACAAAAAGCAAATTAATTTTGATAACGTTAATGTTTACCAAATATTTTATTTACCAAAATCCACCCTCATATTTATTTTAAAAGATAATACCGTTTTTATGTGTAGAATATATTTTTAGCACTGGTATCACTGCTGCGATACACCGGGATGGTGCATCTTTGGGTTGCTTACTATTCTATTTATTTTATTATTATAACTTATTGTTCTATTTTCTTAATGCGAATGGCAAATAATATCGGTAGCTGGATTTTTATTTTATTTGACGCCTGTCCTGTCACTCAGCTCACTCGGCTTCTAACAGCTTTATCCACTATACCAGTGTTTCTAAACCTGTGGTCAGTGGACCCCTGGGGGTCCGCGAGTACCTATAGTTATGAACGGGGGTTCGCAGCAGTCTCACCCATAGACCATTTCACAATAAATAAATGCAACAAAAAGTCTTGCCTGTTTTTTATTATCAATCCTTGGATTTGGGCTTGATTTCCTGGGAGTCCGTGGACGAAAAAAAGGTTAAGAACCGATACACTATACAATTCCATGTTATACTAGTACTGCTTATAAATATTTATCATATTTATTCTCAATTTTGCTGTTAAAGTAAACTTTAAATAACATTGCATGACCGACCCTGACTTTCAGAACCCCTGATATGCCACTTTGACAGTGACATAACTTTGTTTACATTTTTTCTGTCTGATTAATAATCAGAGTATAGTCTACTTTCCGTTGACCCTGTAAATTTCGTTTCCCTTGAGCGTCGAGATATACGTTTTTTGCGGCATAAACGGCCGTATCATTTTTTACGTTATCTTAGAAGTT
This sequence comes from Epinotia ramella, assembly GCA_947578815.1. Classification (NCBI taxonomy): domain Eukaryota; kingdom Metazoa; phylum Arthropoda; class Insecta; order Lepidoptera; family Tortricidae; genus Epinotia; species Epinotia ramella. Next base: position 2,772,947 of record OX388203.1, read on the forward strand.
AGATTTTTTCACAGCTCAAGGGACTTGAGTATGTGGTTTTAATTTCCACTCGATACTTACCTCCAGGCGTTCCCGAGATAAAGGGTCTTGACAGACAGACAGACGGACAACAGAGTGATCCTATAAGGGTTCAATTTTTTTCCATTTGAGGTACGGCGGCACTGAAGCTATAATTAGAAGCTAAAATTTCGAGTGAACACGGGACTTAGAGCATTGCTCAGGCTAGGAGGGGACGTAACATTTTGTACTCGCTACGGGCTAATAAAGAAAGTCTCTTTATTGCCCTTGCCTTGGGCTCTAGCGTCAAACAACTGCATTCTACAATCCAAATACTTAGTTGCACACCTCATTAAAATAACACTGTACAGAAAATAATAAATACAAGTAGAGGCAAACAACAGGCGATCTTATCGCTAGACAGCGATCTCTTCCAGACAGGTAGTGGAAATCAGACCTAACCAGTACAATTCATAGTAATCATCAACATTTGTTTTAATGTCCTAGGTGAGTAATGAACTATTGCTATGTGTAAGTTCCCGTGAAACGCGTCCAGTGTGTACAGCTGGCGGACGGCAATCCAAAAGTTCTGCGGTTAGAAAAACAAACATGGCGGCGGTCACGCCCGTTTCAGCGCGCGCGCAATTTCCGGTTATTGTGCTTTTCTTCCTACTCATTAGCGCCAAAGCCTGGCGTTCCAGAAACACTAACTAAAGCTAAACAACCTTTAACGGGTTTGTAAGGACAGGATGACAGAGTTTACCTCAGAAGTAATTGCGTAACTTTTCGAACAAGTCTTAGGACAACTCAACTTTCAAGTACCCTCAAAACGTTACGCAATCGACCGGCTAATCAAAATTTTGAAAAATTGTTTCTCTGAATATGTATTGTATTGACTATTTAATTTAGACAATAATGATTTTTGTGGAACTTACAATTCCATTTTCTTTCAAGCGAACTTTATGTAATCGTATAACCATTTTGTAGAGTTGCTAGTTGACAATTAACATTCCAAACGAATAATAGTAGATTATACACTAAGGGGATAAAGCACTGTTTTATGTCACGGGAGCGAATTTAATCCCGAACGTAACGAAGGACTCATAATTTAACTCCTGAGCGTAGCGAGGGAGTTATAAGTTAATTCCTGAGCGAAGCGAGGGAATTAAGACTGAGTCCTGAGTGCAGTGAGGGGTTCAACCGCCCAAGACTAAAACAGTCTTATCCCCGAGGTGTATACTCTACTTTTCATACCTTATGCGAGACAAAAAAACCCAACACACACACAGGCTACTTGGCTTCTTTGTAGCTGACAAATATTCAAAATAGACCAGAAGCACTGATTCAGACACAGACTTTACGCCTTTTACAGCTTTCCATTTGTCAAAATCGTTGTAGGCTTTTAGGTATTTTTCCTTTGACTTCTCTGCAGCAGATTGTTGACAATGCCTATGGCATCTAATTTGATAAACTCAGGAGTCAAAACACTTTCATCACACGACATTTTCAATATTATTTTTGAAATTAAATCTTCTATAGGCACCTACAAGAACTCGATTTGTTCGTCACGCGTGAACAAATGAAGGCGCGCGACGTTCCAAATTCGAAAGCACAAGCCGTGATCCTAGATTCGAAATTCGAATTTCGAACACCGCGCTCCTCCGGACCGGGGTTCACACGGAGGCAAACTTCATTTATTTTGTCAAATCAAGTAGGCCATGGCCTAGGACAAATTGTGTTTAGCAAAATTAAACTTTATGCATATAGTAATAAGAATTATGAAAAGTGAAATCATATTATTAACCAGCGGGTTATAATGAAATTCAGTACAACATTATAACCCGGCTAATACCAAGGGATTTAATGTCTTGCTTTCGGTAGGGTTTACATGACCTATAATTCGGCATTGTCGAGCATGTGGTGTGAAAAACCATTAAATAGTTACATACGATAGAGATTGTTTGATAGAAAATTGCATAGAATAGGTACCTATTTTAGAAATCGGCTTGGGCCATTTTCGTCTTAATAACAATAATTATCTTTAATACCAAATGTAAGTTGTCAACTATGAGAATTTAATATTAAAAGGGTCATGCATTGCTGTCATATCTGACGTGCTACAGCGTTTCAAATCAACGCAACGCAAAAAGTATGTGAAACTGACACAGAGAGACAAGTGAACTAGAACAAAAACTAGACTAAAACATCGTTCATTAAATGTTAATTACAATCACTTTTCGTTAAATAAACATGTGTCATTCACACAACATGAAAAAGCAACGAATCATGAAAGAAAACATTATACTTGGAACATGATCTCTTGAGTGATTCTGTGTGAAATTCAACCAATTGTTTCGTCTAGTGACAAGTTATATCAATAAAAACTGGATATCTTAAAGAATATCAAATCATATCAACCATACTTTATTTGTTCTAGTATTCGTAATTTATGTTGCTAGTGGATTTTTACATACTTATTAACATGTAAAGCATTATATTTAATGCGATGTAATTTTGATGTATTTTGCAGGATAACAGATACAACGGTTCCAATTCCGGTAATTTAACTAGCGACCCGCCCCGGCTTCGCACGGGTACTTTATTATATGTACATATAAACCTTCCTCTTGAATCACTCTATCTATTAAAAACAAAACCGCCTCAAAATCCGTTTCTTAGTTTTACAGATCTAATCATACTTAAGGACAGACAGCGGGAAGCGACTTTGTTTTATACTATGTAGTGATTAGGTATGTAGTTTGCTAGTAACAAAAGATCATTTTAACAAAATAATAAAGTCAAAGATATAAAAGTACATTTATCAACAAACCACAGCCTAATTTGTCTACGCAAAACAATATCACCGAAACCTCTCATTAAGTTAATAATACTCTTAGAATAATTACAATCAGACGAAAAATGGCGGCAATCCTGAGACAAAGCGCTCGACCTTTGGCGCGATATTATAAAAACAATTTATTGTACAATACTAGTGAACCCGTATTGTTTTTTAGTTCAACGGCTAGTGTAGCGTGGGACAGTGGTGTCAATAGGTACTCATTATTAGCCAAGGTTTTATATTAGCCTATGATAGCAATGCACTCACGAGAAGTTTCCAAAGTTGCGAAATTTTCCACATGAGAATTTCTCAGTAACTTCTGAGAATGTTCTCGAGAACGAGAATTTATTTATTTATTTGACACGAGTGACACGACACGATCAAAGAGTCCAAAGACACGCATCAAGAAATAGTTCGGTAACTTAGTTTAAAAAGTCAGGGCAAGTGTAAAGTGTGAAGTCCGAAAGTCGAAATGTTCTCTGAAATACAGTGAGAATTTAAGCAACTTATTGGTAACTTATCACTTATCAACAAAATAGCTAACTGTAATAGACAATATAACACATGCATTATAACATTTAGTTTTAAGTTATGCCTATTTAAACTTTATTTCAAGTAGATTCTCTTGTTTAAACAATAATGTCCATGTTGCAGGAATGTTCTGCGAACATTCTCGAGAACGTTTCCGCTTTTTGGGAATGTTCTTCAATTTGTACATTGCTGGCCTATGATATTGTTATGGTTGTCAAGGATTCGTGTATAATTTGGCGTACAAGGAGAAATACTAACGGAATAGCTCACTCCAAATCGAAAGTCGAAATTCTAATTTACAGCACTACCTGGTGACTCACCACCAGGTCTGCGCCTGAAAAATTTTGACTAATCGACTGAATTGGAGTAAACGCAATCAAGTATAAGCAAGCATAGATGAATGGATATGAGGTTTTTATGGTTCCGTACCCAAAGGGTAAAACGTGACCCTAGAACTAAGACTCTGCTGTCCGTCCGTCCTTCCGTCTATCTGTATGTCTGTCTGTCTGTCCGTCTGTCCGTCTGTCACCAGGCCGTACCTCATGAACCGTGATAGTTAGACAGTTGAAATGTTCACAGATGATGTATTTCTGTTGCCGCTATAACAACAAATACAAAAAAAAAACAGAATAAAATTAATATTTAACCTTTAACTACCGAGGTGGTATTTGAGTAGCACTTACGCCGAGGTACTGTCTGGCAGACGTACATTTAAAAAATAAAAATGAAAATAGAATTCTAGTGCTAGTGTTTTTCTAGCTTCTTGATTACATATGTACAGGATGTGAGGTAAATAATAAGAATATAAAATAAGAACAACAGCATTTAATTTTTTTATAATCACTATTTATTTGTGAGACCATAATTTTTAACGATAAAAATTAGGAACATGTATCAGTCTCCATATTACATATATCTACGCAGATTAAAGAAAAAAAACATAAAATAGAGTTAATTCTTGAACTATTCAACAACTTAAAATAACAAAAACCCTTCATAAGTGGAACATGAAAAAAATGACAACCAGTATACATGGACTATCTAATGACTTAATTTGCAGGCACTGCATATTTGAATGCAGCATGTATTTGCATCAAAAGTACTTTGTACGTCTTTTAGGGCGGCTCGGACAAATTGCACTAGTTTTTCTAACCCCTGGTGCAATATTTGAGTCGATTTTGATAGGGGGCTCAGGTATATCATTGGGTCCAATGACTCGCAAAAATCAAAATTACTGCAGTTGTCATCGCTCTCGGCCTCTACATTTTAAAATATCTCTTAAAGGCTTAGCATGTTTACGAAGACTTGGAGGAGACTTAGATGCGCCAGGAGCTGTTTTTCGTTTCTTGGAAACGTTTTGCTTGCTTCTAGGCATTCTGTAAAATAAGAATATAACTAAAACTCCGAGGTCACGTCAATAAGACACTATGAGTTCATACATTTTAACACAGTCGTGACGACTAATAGACGTGCATATTTTTGTACATAAACGACGTACTTACGTCTGTGAGACGGCAAAAGCTCAGCAACGGTCACGTGTGCAATCGCCGCGCTCGCGGCGTTGACTGCCGGTAAGCAACGCGAAACGGGGAAGGTAGCCGGAGGGGGAGCTCCGCAGGTGGCGTTGTTTAAATAATAATTTTGAAATAAAATTAGCGCCGTCTGTGAGACGTATAGGTCGGTAGTTAAAGGTTAAGGGGGCTCCTATGGGAGCAAAAAAAAACACGTTTGTTGTATGCAACAAACGTGTTTTTTTTTGCTGTTTTTATAGATGATGGTACGGAACCCTTCGTGCGCGAGTCTGACTCGCACCTGGCCGGTTTTATTTAGGAGAGCAGAAACCGGATAAGGATGCTCAGGAAAGAGCCATTTTAGTTCCCGCGTCGCTTGACAGCTCGCCTCTCGTACCGCAGTACGCGTCGCCTATCCACAAACAAAACCTGGACTGCTGCAGGATGATGATGTTACTTTCACAACAAATTTAAATCTATCTAAAGTAGAGGGTCACACACATGTTTAGTTTCCGTATTTCCTGTGGGCATTGTCAAAGTTGACGGCTACAAAGCCTGATCTTTGGTTGGACTCTTAATTCGCATAGACGGTGTCTCCTCTTATATATTATTGTGCGATAAAAACATTATTTAGTTATATGCGTAAGCTCTGAACTATATTGACCACAGGAAAAACTAATTTTGTTTTAAACACTGTCTATGACCCATCAACTGACTGCTCGAACTAATTCGCCCTAAAGTAAACCAAACTAATCTAATCAATAACAATATTTCTAAGTTCGTAATTATTTTTTTAAGTCTCGCGAGTTACAGCCAAACTTTTCTCCGTTGAACTGTTACGTGTTATTAAACTTTTGTAGACTGCTTATTATTTTAAGGCTCGACCTTTGAAATTTTCGTGAAAATGAGTTGTTTAGTAACCATTTTATACATTATAACGTAACAATTTATGCGTCGGAAAAAATATATCATAATCTGCAAGATATAAGAAGGAACATAAATGATTTGATTTTAATTTTGATTTTTGAACATAGTTTTCGTAGAAATTCAATTTAACAAAAAAAAGTAGAGAAAAAAAAATCTTAAGTCACCCCTATTTTTTCACTTGTAACCACTTTACTGCTCCATCTTTTATCAGAAGAAGATGACATTTTATAATCTTTGTCATAAAATAATGAACAAGAACTTTGTTTTCTTGCTTACTAAAATTACCAATTAACACAAAAGTTATGACCAGGAAACCAGTTTTTTGGCCTAAAATTGTTCAACTTTCATGCCAAATATCTCGAAAACAATGAACTTTGAAGTAAATATGGGATACTATATTGCTTAAAGCCGTTGTTGTTAATATAATAAGCTACAAAAAATATTAAAAAAAACGAAGGGATTCAGATCGATGGTCATTGGCGTATGGCAGCCCCTTAAGAAGGCCTATTTGAAACCACTGCATCAAACTGCGCTGCGGTTACAGCCATGCCTCCCAGCCCATTGTTCTATGGCAGAAGAAAAAGCATTCGCGAAAATGATTCTTTGTTTCGACCCACAAACAATACGAGGGACGATGCGCGCGATAGTGGTCGGTCGTTAGCTCGAATATATACTGTTCTCGTAGTGAACCTGGGAGTAAACCTAGATTAGATAGACCTAGTAATCTAGGGCCAGCTGCAAGGCAAGGGATCTAGCCTCAGTCCTAGACTATGATCAATGGAATATAACTCCAATTTGAAAGTGACAGACCGACAGTGACAGTTGCAAATTACGTTTCGTGTGATTATGAAAGAAATAAAATTCATTAGGCATATTCTTTTTTCTTCTTTCTTTCGAAGTAATAATAAATTTTAAGTGTAAACCTCCATCCTAGATTAACCTAGTCGGTCTCGATCCAGGAAAAACAGTGTTGACGGGACAGTCCTTTGCATCCAGTTCTTCGACTAGGTAATATGATTGGAGTCTTCCAATTCCAAGTGATTCATTGAAACCAAAATAGACGCCAAAGTGCCTACTGTAAATAAATACTTCAAACACCAACCTAATTACTTTACAGTTAAATTAAAAGGAAACCGCGGGAAGGAGATAAAAACTAAACTAATCAGCCATCTGACTCCCACAAGGCGCCCTAAATTCTTGCACTGTAGATTTTTCCGGCGTTTCCACGGCCCCGGAGTGACAATTGGCATTTCCGTGCGTACGCGCAGCGCGACGTCTTTGTTTGACACGTGAGAGTTGCGTATGGACCTCTGACGTTCTGATAGTAAATATACTGTTAAACCTTCCGACTATACCTAATCCAAATCGCTCAATTATGGTCCAAATTAGCTCGAATGTTACAAATGTGAAAAGGAAAAAGAATCAATGAAGTCTAAAAAGTCTGTGACCACAAATTTCAATAAAAATATATACCTATAAAATAACCATTGAGTAAGTAGCCACGTAGTAATATAAACTGCATGAAAAACGAATACATAGGTTTCTGTAAAAATGTTCATGTTTGATACAAGCTTTTATTGCCAACTGTAGCTGACGACGGTATACAGAACCGTCATCAGCTACTCATTGAGACGATGCTAACGAGCCCAAACTCAAGGAGGTTACGTCGGTTAAGTACTGAATTCCCATGGCTACCTTCTGTCTCCCTCATCAGATCAGCTCGATGGTACCATAATATTGAATTGTCATCCAAATTATACTTATACTCAAAATTTCAGCTCAATCGAGGTTAACTGGTTCAAAATTCAACTCCAAGATGTGTCCCTCAATAACTAACACACGCTGGATGCGGGTGGCGCAGGACCGGTTACATTGGCACTCTTTGGGGGAGGCCTATGTCCAGCAGTGGACGTCTTTCGGCTGATATGATGATGATGAACTAACAAACTGACAAACGAACAGATCAAGTTAAATAAAAGCTTGTAAAAATCAATGAGTTAATTTTATGTATCATACTTTTTTTTAAGTTAGATTCAAATAGTGTTTATGATCTTATTATTGCATTAATTCGTATAATAAAGCGATAAAATATAAGTAAATTTAATATATTTTTAATTGAACCTACTTATCAAGCAAAGAAACTTTTAAAACATGCACTAATGTGTAAAAAAATAAAAATCGGCTTGACTGTTACTCTTGCCCCATGACTGGGGTAAGAGTATCGTACGTACCTAACTTGAACTAGGTTAGCTCCAGTGGATTTACGTATTTAGTAACACAGTTGGTAGACGCTGCAGTTACATAACTTTTCAATTTAATCTCCTAATTTGTATTTATCAGCTGTCGCATCATAACAGCTTCTAAACGGCGGTTAACGTTAACCGTTACTTAAGTGACGGCTGACCGGAAACCGGGAACGTGCTAAGTAAGTTAACAGATTTAACCACGGCTTAACCTGTATGACAGTTTAATATTTTTATTACGGCTTTAGAATAACAAAGTTATTACGATAAGTTTGTTTATTTTTTTTAAGTATTTTACAATAAATTATTATAAAATGAAGAAAGGTCAGGTCAAGAGTACCGTAAACCGACGAGCGAGCATGAAAATGTCATGAATGAAGCAAGAAAGGTTTGTCAAAATCGTAGCAAGTGGAAATCCGTTATCTCTGCCTACCCCTCCGGGTACTAGTCGTGGTTATATGTATGAATGTATAGTTAAATGAGTAAACCTGAATTTCTATACAACAGTAAAAAAAATATGATGTGATATGCAATAACTACATTTTCCCGAGCCGCACTAAAAAGTAATATCTGAAAATCGAGAAAGAAATGATAATCACCTAAATGAATAAGCTGACGAAAAAGGTAAAAAAAAATTGTTTTAATCTTAATACCCTGTATGAAGTAAAGAAGCATAAAGAACTTCTGAATCGCCATGCTTGTTTACATTAGCGAAAATCTTAATTTAAGTGTTAATTCTCGTTCAATTTCAACAACTCCTTCATCAATTTAGTCGAAATCTAATGACGGATACTTTGAGAAATAGGTGGAATTCATCAAAATACACTAACGAAGTGTGGAAATACCCAAGAATTATAATGCGCATGCTGAAATAATTGAAGTCGATTTTTGTAATGAAATTATGAACGAGCGAGCGACGTGAACAAGTTTTTCGTTTCAGCTTGTGCTAGAAGGCTTTTGCACCTATATCCGAATGTCCGGCTGTCCTCTCCTGCGGCGCTACCACGAACTTCGAAAGTCGAAGTTCGTAATACATGCATCCCTGTCACTCGAGTAAGGGAGTGCGATAGAGATGGAAATACCCGAACTTCGACATTCGAAGTTCGTGGTAGCGCCTCTGGTCGCAATACTCAACCGATTCTCGAGAAATTTTGTGAGCAGGTCCAATAATTAGGTGCCTATATAGTTTTTTGTCGATTTCTTTTTTCTAAATAAATAAATGTTTTTTTATAAAGACAGGCTTGCGTGTTCTGCAGTATAATATCGAATTATATTATTCCATAAGTGGCCGGTTAACTGCGTTAGAAAAACATTAGACCTCGGTACGCATCGTTGGCTTCCGCCGACAGGTGGGCTAGGGGGAATTTTCGGGCATCCCCATCAGCCATCTGCTTTCACGACGAATTTAACTACCGTGTTAATTTTTTATCATACATTTAGAAGCTAGCCTGACTAGCTGCCCGCGCGGCTTCGCCCGGGTATTGTAAATAACGTCAAAGCCGCGGATTAAAATATAGCCTACTAGCTTCTGCCCGCGACTCCGTCCGCGTGGAACTCGTTTATATCGTTGCTCCATACAAACTTTCACCCCCCACTTCATCTCCTTGGGGGATGATTTCCGGGATAAAAACTACCCTATGTGGCCCCAGGACTCAAACTATCTCTATACCAAATTTCATCCAAATCGGTTCAGCGGTTTAAGCGTGAAGAGGTAACAGATAAACAGACAGACACACTTTCGCATTTATAATATTAGTATGGATATAATATAACCACCCAGAAAGTCTGTTTTTATGAAGGTGAAAGATTATTTAAATCCGCGTACCTATTACAGTGAACAAACTTTTTCAACACATTCACGGACACCATTCTGACAATTTTGTGGTGTGACATTTTTTTCTACTTGCACATCACTGCTCTGCAGTGGCGGAGCGCCCATACAAAGCCATTTCCACCGGCTTGCCTATAATTTCGTTTTAGGCAAGCCTACAGTTATATGCTCTAAACCTTTCATACCTTTTTTGTTCCTTGTTGCCCATCGAAAATGTTCACGCGCCGCCACCGATACCTAGGTAAACATATGTGTATACAAAGAAACATGCACTCGTGAAACCATGTTCTTTATAACTGAGTTTATTTTTTATTTTTTATTTAAAGTTCCAAATAATTTATAATAATAATAAATTCTTTATTGCAACTATAAAAACATAGGTACATAATAGTTGAAGCCCCGGCTTTCAAAGTAGGTTTCCCTGTGTCTCAAAAGCCGGTTCCTTCCTTGATACAGGCATTATAATTTATAATAGTTACAACATTCATTTATACAAGACAGGTTATTTTTTTTTTTTTTTATAAATGTTAATCTTAGGTAGAATGCAACATGCATGTGTGTGTGTGTGTGTGTGTGTGTGTGTGTGTGTGTGTGTGTGTGTGTGTGTGTGTGTGTGTGTGTATGTGTGTGTGTGTGCGCGCGTGTGTGTGTATCTGAGAACTATGAGCATTTGTATTAAGATATTATAGTAAGCAGTTCTTCTGACTCCATATACGTTATCGACTTCAGCCAGGAGTTAATTTTGTGTTTAAATTGAAAGTTACTTAATTTATTTATTTTACATATTTTAATTATTTTATTGTATAGGTGAGGAGCTAAGAAATTAAAATGTCTCTGCGCATGCGCTGTAGCAGCGTGGTACTGGATATCGTTTTTATCGCAGAGTTTCATGTTTTATGTGCTAAAGCCATTAATGGCTTATTTAAAGCTAGAGTTCGGACTAACTATTTGCCATGTAAGTACTTACATTACCTTCACACTATTATTTTACTAAACGAGATTCAAGCACATATAATCAACTTATTAAGTTGTGTCATGTTAAGAGTAAAGTAAAACTTTTATTTCCTTGTTTGTGTATTAATAATCTGTTGTGTATTATTAAGCCTCCACTGTTTCGTCTCTGTATGCATGTCTTTACTTGCAAACTGAAACTTTTCTCTAGTTACAACACGGCCATAACCGTAACGTCTTCAGACGTACTCGTATTATGTCACAGCACGCCTCCGTCTTATGTAAAATTACCCTCCTGGTGACCCCTTAAGCGTTTGATGTGGCACTAGGAAAATTCGTAATGTCCGTGTAAAGGCACAAGATGCCCGTCTTCATGGTAATTGTCATGTCTTGGAATTAAACACTCTAATTAATTAATGAGGTTTATTTACGTACACACGAATTACAGACCACGTTAACCATCCGCCATCTTGGGCAAGAGAGGAAGAGGTCAGTGAGCGAGACCGATATATGTCATGCAGGGTTACCACACTCTCCCCACCTAAATCCTTGCAGCTCCCCTTGACATTTTCCTTTCTCTCTCTCTGTCTCTCCTCATTATAAAACAATATATATATATATAGATATTAACTTATTCACGATATGAAAATGCGAAATGAGATGCCACATCCCAATTTGTTTTACAAACAGTCCTGTTGAATTATTCTGAGAGACAGTTACTGCAATTTAACAATTGGTTTACATGTCTTTTCCATTTATGACCATCTACATCTACAATGTAGGTAGTGTCGGGTACACATTCCTCAACAATGATTCCTTGTATCCAAGGGTGACGGTCCTTTCTGTAGTCTCTAGCCATGACCTTTTCTCCCACCGTAAATTTAATGCTTCTATTTCCCGAGGCAATTTTACTTTGTTTTTCTAACATCTCTTGCGTCCTTTCAACCACTGGGGGAGGCCTAAAAAGAGAGAAACGAGACCGCAGTTCTCTATTATACATTAGTTTAGCTGGGGTAATGTTTGTTGTAGCATGAGGCATGCTCCTGTAGTCGAAAAGGAACAGATTAATCGCCGATTGGACATTGACTTTACTGTATTGTTGAATTTTTAAAACATGTTTCTTAAAAATCTCCACAAATCTTTCTGCCGCTCCATTAGTGGCCGGGTGATATGGAGGAGAAAAGGTATGGTTGATTTGATTTGAATTACAAAAATTCTTAAATTCTAAACTGGTCCATGATGGTCCATTGTCAGTCACCAAATGAACTGGAAGTCCATGCCGTGCGAACAAACACTTTAACACTTCAACCGTGCGGTTTGCAGTGATTGTACTCATTTCTATTATTTCTGGCCACTTACTGTAACTCTCTACCACCACCAAATACATTTTATTGTAAAATGGGCCACAATAGTCGGCGTGAATACGGTACCATGGAGATGGAGCTGGCGGCCATGCCTTTTGAATACCCTTACTCGGGTTACTTCGATTTGATAAACAAGTCAGACAGTTGTTTGTGATCTTTTCTATTTCTGCATCTATGCCTGGCCACCAAAAATAAGATCTTGCCACCTGTTTCATCCTAACCGTGCCAAAATGACTCTTATGCAGTTCTGCCAAGATTAATTGTTGCAATGTGGTTGGAACAATAATTCTATAGCCCCAGAAAAGACATCCCCTGTCATAACTAATTTCAGTGTTTTTGTTGAAATATGATAATAATTCTTTGTCTAACATTAAGTCAGGCCAGCCATCCATACAATACCTTATTACTTTTGCTAAAATTACATCTTGTTTTGTTTTTTCTTGTATGTTTTTCCAATTTATGGTATCTATTTCACAATGTTGTATATGATATACATTACTTATTTCTGCATCAGAACAGATTGGGTGCAGTTCTGTTTGAATGTTGTATGTAGTTGTAGGAGTGCGTGATAAAAAATCAGCCGGATTTGCATTTGTTTTTATATACCTAATCTTGTAAGTAAATGCTGACAAAAAAATTGCATAGTGTTGTAGTCTTTTTGCTGCCATCTTAGGAATTGCCTTATTTGGACCAAAAATGCGAACTAACGCAGCGCTATCAGTTTCTAACTCAAAACTTCTGCCGTATGTGTAATTGTAAAACTTGGTTACACCAAATATAATTGCCATTGCCTCTTTATCTATTGCTGTATATTTTTGCTCAATAGCATTAAGTTTTTTACTTGCATATGCAATTGGTTTTACAATACCGTTCAAGTCTCTATTCGATATTACTGCTGCCAATCCAGTTTCTGATGCGTCACAAGTCAAAATTAATGGCAAGTTAGGATTATAGTGGTTTAGGTTTTCCATATTTGCCAGCTTATGTTTTATCATTACAAAAGCATCCTCACATTGTAACGTCCAATTAAATTTGTTATTTTTTGTACATTCATATAATGGTGTAATTACACTAGACATGTCTTTTAAAAATCGAGCATAATAATTAAGTTTTCCCAAAAATGAGCGTAACATAGTTATGTTAGTTGGGGCTTTTGCGTTTAACAATGGTTCAATATTCGTTCTATTTACACTTATACCATTTTTATCAATCCTAAATCCAAAAACATCAATATTTTTCTCGAAAAATTTGCATTTTTCCAGTTTTAACTTAAACTCACACTCTTGTAACTTTTTTAGTACTTTACATAAAGTGGCCATTGTATCATTCAAATCCTTACCACTTATATATATATTGTCAATGAATACAGCAGTGTTCGGAATATCTAATAATTTCTTGCTCATGAGCCGCTGAAATGAGCCTGGCCCCGTACTCACACCATAAGGTAAGTAATTGTACCTAAATGTGCCCGATTCAGTGACAATCACTGTACAATCCTTCGAGCCTTCATCTAAGGGTGCCTGATGATAAGCCTCTTTCAGGTCCAGTTCACAGAAGTATTCTCCATTATTCAGTGAATTGAATATATCCTCAACATGGGGTAAGGGAAAATGATCAACCTCCAAGTGTGGATTGACTGTTAATTTGTAGTCCCCGCATAATCGCACGGATCCATCACCTTTTAGTATTGGCACCACTGGTGTACCCCACTGACTGGTTTCCACAGGTTCAATTCTGCCATTTTCTAAAAGTCTAGTAATTTCGGCTTTTACCTTATCTTGAAGTGCAAATGGAACGCGACGCACTGGAAGGCTCTTAGGTTTAGCATCTGGTTTCAACTTGAGGCTGATTGTTTCACTCTTAAAATTTCCCCATCCTGGACTGAAGACTTCTGCGAACCTTTCCTTTATTTCAGCTCGGGCTTCTGAAACATTATTTACTGACTTAGACAATGCGTACATATTATTTGTTATGAATGTAGGGGGCCACAACATTAATTCTTTTAACCAATCTCTTCCTATAATACAGGGAGAGTTCTTCGTAACAAATACATTCAATTGTTTTGTTATGTCATTAAATTTAACTGTTAAGTTTTCAAGTATACCTACAGGTTGAGAGACAGTTTGATCAAAATTCCTGAATCTAATGTTACATTTTTTAATGTCTATACACGGAAACAAATCCTCTTTTAATTGCAGGGGAATCACTGTAACATCCGACCCAGTGTCTAATTGGAAATTTACAGATTTACTCTCAACTTTCAGTTCTAAAAAATGTGGTGGTACTTTACTTACGTTGACAGAATACATTTGATACTCATCAATATTTCCACTTTCCGGTTGGTACATTTCATTTTCTTCTTTTTCTAAAAAGTTAATTTTTCCAGCCCTTTTCTTTGGGCATACTTTAAATATGTGGCCTTGTTCACCACATTCTGAGCAATATTTCTTCTTAAGACGACACTCAGTACGGATGTGGTTATCATTACCACAGCAGTAGCAACGTATTTGTCTTGATATATTCGGTTTCCCTTTTATATATTTTTTACTGTTCATTGGCCTGTCATTCTCGCGCTGCTGATAATAGACTTCTGGTGTTCCTGGATTGTTTTTGGTGTTGTTAGACTCCAACAATGCTGCTTCTACTGTCCGGGCCAACGTTATGATGTTCTCCAGTGACATGTCCGCATCCGCTTTCAGTAACTCGAACTTGACAAGCTTAGAACATACGCCGTCCACTAATTTCTCTTTTACTTGCTCATCCATGTCCTTAAAGGCACATTTTCCCGCTAACCTGCGTAACTCCAACGCGTAATCCTCGATTTTCTCATTTTGCATCTGGTTCCGGCCCCGAAACACTGCCCTTTCTAAAAACACCGATTGTTGTTTTACGTATTTATTTTTAAGTAAATCCGCTAACTTAGGGTACGGCAAACTTGTGGGTTTCTTGGGTGCACACAGCAGTGTCAAGGTTTCGAACACGGGGGGTGTTAGTTTGGTTAGCAAGAGTGGCACTTTCTTTTCGTCTGCAATTTCATGCAAGGTAATGCAACATTCAAACTGCTGTTCGAATGTTTCCCATTTGTCACCGTCGAAGGCTTGTAAATTTACGTTAGCCATATCACTTTTCTTCTGTTTTACTTCGTTTTCTTGTTGATCCTTACAAAATTTCACCAGCAGCTGTCTTAATTCATCGACTGTGGCACTGTCTCCATTATACTCTATGTTTAAGTTATTTAACTCTTCTTGTAATTGTCCTTTAGACAGCTTATATATCCACGTTGTTTTATTCCACTTCTCTTTTGTGTCACTGCCCGACATTTAATTTTTTAAAAGTGTCCCTCGTTTCAACTTTTAGGTTAAGTCAACGACAAATGAAATGACAATAACAACGTGAAAATCGCTTCGGATTGTTCGAGGTGAAGTACGCCACGCTTGTCGCCTTGTTAGTATGTTCACACCAAAGCGCACCGGTGTATTTATTTTCATTCCTTTTCAATATTATCTTCGCAAATTTTTTGTCTTTCGTTATTTTAATCTCTGCACAGGTTCTTTATATCGTCGCCAAATTGTCATGTCTTGGAATTAAACACTCTTATTAATTAATGAGGTTTATTTACGTACACACGAATTACAGACCACGTTAACCATCCGCCATCTTGGGCAAGAGAGGAAGAGGTCAGTGAGCGACAATGTTGCCAGATGGGTTTTACGTTCCGTTACGCGCAGCTCTTAAAAATAGTACGCAAATTCAAGTTTGAGTACGCAATACAACATTTATTGACAATCGGTGCCTTAATGTCATTTGAATTGAATTTGTAGAAGTAGTAGTAGTTAACATTTTTTGGGTGCGTTCCTAAGTAATATTAATATGAAAACCTAAAAATTTTTTTTTCTGTCAAGTGAAGTAACAGCTGCTAGAATATAAAAAAGTACGCAAATCGACGGATGAGTACGCGAGTACGCAATACCATAAAATAGTACGCCGTGCGTACTATTGCGTACCCATCTGGCAACGCTGGTGAGCGAGACCGATATATGTCATGCAGGGTTACCACAGTAATGTTATGAGAATATTTCGTCTGCGGACGGAGTGGCAGTTTGGTCGCAGCGAAACTCACCATTTACTTACGAACTTACGGTTACAGGGCCAATAAACGTTAAAAATGCGCCGCAGCTGTCATTCCACAAAAACTTGTGAAACCCGCCATACATTCAGATTTTGACGAACACCCCTTACAATTACAGATGGTTTTGGTGCATCCCACCCTTAGTGGCCTAACGTGTATCCCACCCTTAGTGGCCTATCGTGCATCCCACCCTTAGTGGCCTATCGTGCATCCCACCCTTAGTGGCCTATCGTGCATCCCACCCTTAGTGGCATATCGTGCATCCCACCCTTAGTGGCCTATCGTGCATCCCACCCTTAGTGGCCTATCGTGCATCCCACCCTTAGTGGCATATCGTGCATCCCACCCTTAGTGGCCTATCGTGCATCCCACCCTTAGTGGCCTATCGTGCATCCCACCCTTAGTGGCCTATCGTGCATCCCACCCTTAGTGGTCTATCGTGCATCCCACCCTTAGTGGCCTATCGTGCATCCCACCCTTAGTGGCCTATCGTGCATCCCACCCTTAGTGGCCTATCGTGCATCCCACCCTTAGTGGCCTATCACGAGGGTCTTACATTACGCCCGTGGCCATAATGTCCGTGAAGGTGTTAACAACGTGGAATGCTGGAAAGCACCTCACGTTGTTTGAGCACTATGAAAGAACAGCAGTCCGTTTGTGCGTCCTTCTGTTAGTGCGATGCTATATCTCCGGTCTTTTGGCTTTTGCTATATCCGGATTCACATGTAAGAGAACTTTTACCTAGCTCCTTACTTACCCCCTTATTCATAAAACTTAAAATGATTCTGCTAAATAAAATGTGCTTTGTCCCTTTCTTACGAACACAAATGTCAAAGTGACAGATAAGGACAAACGAATTTTAACGCCATTTTAGTTAAAACAGGCTTGTAGGACGTTTATGAATATTAGACTTTAAATACACTAAAGTATAAGTTTCATTGTTACGTCCAATAGTTCTTAAGTAACAAGCTGTGTTTTGCTGCGTGTGCGTACTAACCACAATTATTACAGTATTGTCTCAGCTCAAACATAATCCGAATGATATAACAGTGGTAACCTAGGCTTCCGCTATTGCGTTACTTAAGACTTCTAACAAATGAATTAATTGAATGCACGCTCTCAATCCAAGTGCGGCTTCAGTGATGAGATGACTAACTTATAGCAAGAGATCGGACTCAAGAGGGAAAAGCTTTACAGCAGCTAAGCAGCTCGGCGTAGACAATAGGTACTTTCTGATGAAATTTCCATTTCGGGACATGTCGGTTTCCACTAACTATAAATCTTAAGGGGCTACCCGAGGTTTTCATCGATTTTTGACAAGTTTTGAATCGTATCTCCTACTTTTGCACTACAGATAGAATTATAAATCAAACGGCTATCGGTTCTTCAATTTTTTATCTCCATTTTGATCCACCGGATTTTGAAACAAATGAATACTTAATTTTATGTATGATTTTTTTAAACATTGTCTAAAAAACGCTTATTTCGTATCTCTATTGACGTGAAAGTCCTTACATATACGAAATCTACATATTTGGGTTCGCCTGTGACGTCTCTAAAAACTGGTCCAGGGTTTTCATTTTGAACCAATTAACACAAAAGTTATGGCCAGAAAACCAGTTTTTTGGCCTAAAATTGTTCAACTTTGATGCCAAATATCTCGAAAACAATGAACTTTGAAGTAAATATGGGAATATTGCTTAAAGCCGTTGTTGTTAATATAATAAGCTACAAAACACATTAGAAAACTAAGGAATTCAGATCGGTCATTGGCGTATGGGAGCCCCTTAACAAATCACTTTGATTTTGATGTCGATTCAACATAATATATTCTGGTTTATAGGTATCGCTTTGAAAAAAAAAAATTGAGGTGTCTATTAGTTTGAATTTATTGCAAATTTTGAAAAAAGAAAAACCTTTAATCCTAGTCTTTCAGTGTCTCAACAACGTAGTAAAAAATCATTGAAAAGCTGCAAGTAGCTGTAGGTGTCACTTGAACCACCAAACAAAGTCTGAAAAGAGACTGAGAGAGAGCACTGTAGAGGTCGTCTACGCAACCTCTACAGTGCTGGCTGGACAGCACTGTAGATGTCGTCTACGCAACCGCTACAGTGCTGGCTGGACAGCACTGTAGATGTCGTCTACGCAACCTCTACAGTGCTGGCTGGACAACAACTGTGCAGACGTTCGGAGTTCAAATCAAGCTGTCTGGAAGTCTATAAATAGAAGAGGAACCGAAGATGTCAAGGATTGGCCCCCGAGGCTTTCATCTAGCAAGATATAAAATGTAATAAAAGATAAATATATAAATAAGTCTTTACCATCTGAGTAACAACCCCTACAGTACATACCTGCTACCTATAGTATATTATGTAGATCAACTTTACTCCTTTTTCAGTACGTTTTATTCAAATCAATCGTTTATTGCGTATCACATTCATTTACAAAATAAGTATATAGACACATGTGACGCCCTGCAAGGGCACAGCAATTTGAGAGGGCTAATATTTGCACATAATATTTTTACGTGTATACATTTTATTGCACATGAATACAAAACAAAATGAGATGGCGATAAATAGATTTTCAAATGTTATGTATATCATCTTACAAGAATTATTTATTGATTAACTTATTATATTATAAGTTTTGGTATTCTCTTCAAAGTAGTCGCTATTTAGTTATAAAAACATTTACTGATGAGAAATATTTTTAGATGTTTGGTAAATAACGTTGTTTTCTCTAGGTTTTTAATTGAGGAAGGTAGCTGGTTATATATTTTGATCATCATGTGGTGAGGGCTAGACGTTACTATATTCATTCTGGAGATGGGTAGTTTAAGTAATTTCTTCGGATATCTGTTTTCCTATAAAGTTCGAAGTATTTTTTTACGAATTTACTGGATTCAAGAATGTATATAGAAGTTAACGTGAGCATTTTAAATTTAACAAAATAAGGCCGACAGGATACCATTTGGTCGATATTGGCTAAAATTCTGACGCACTTCTTTTGGAGTATGAAATTCTCGAGATACTCATATTAATTAATAGCGATGTTTGTGGTCCTTTAAATGTGACGATATAAAAGGTAGCTGTACCAACTACCCACCTTTACCATCGAGCTGGTCTGTCGATGGACACGGAAGGTGATAATAGGGAAAAGGACAGTCAGCACTAAAGGCTTCGTACTATAAAATTGTTAAAGTAGGAGCAGAAGTAAAGGTGTTAATATTATAATATAGGTAGCATGACCGGCAATATTAAATTCGTACGTGTATTTAATTAGGCCTAGTTTGTGAGTGTGCTCAGGTGCGCAGGCGACGATATTGACGCCATTTTCACATTTGTTTTGTATGAGAGGGTAATATGAAGTCTGGAGATTTTAGTGATATGATGTGAGTGTAATCTCATCAGTTCGGGACGGGACGTAGAATATAATCTTTCGATCTGCGAAATGTCCTTTAGATCATCTGCAAACATTTGCGAAAAAAATCAACGCACCTATACAAATACGTCATTGCCATGTAGAATACAAATACTCTGCTAAGATTGTTTGTCTGTAGCGAGCACCATCAGTATATTATATATGATCATCATCATCATCAGCCAATATATGTCCCACTGATGGGCACAGGGATCCATTGGATGAATTTACAATGATAAACAGATACACGATGAACATAGTAATTTTGTGAACTATTTGGAAATGTAAGGTCTAGTAAAGCCTAATTATTAATTGTTACTTATTCAATGAAATCTATCTTTGTGAGTGATTTTTTTTTATAAATTTTAAACCGAGATTTTAAATTATCTTCATGTCATTTCAAATAAGTGGTCCTTCGAACCGGACAGTAGTTTAAGCTTCCGACGTTATTTAAATTGTAATGTAGTCATTATTTATTTATTATATTAAACTACGCACAATAAAATCAAAAATGAGTAGGTACTTAACGTCACAAATCAATTTTTGTCAGTCTACATTAGAGTAAAGCACAGTTATGGGCATTTCATCATGATCATTATTTACTAATCTGCCTTCTACCAATCGTTCCATCAAATCGCTGCAATCAACGCAAACTCAATCCAAATGTGTTCAGCCATAACGGCGTTACTGAGCTAGAACAGCGGATAGACGAACATAACGGCTCTTCTCTCCGCAATTAAACTCAAAGAAATCGAATTAAGCTTATACTATACCGCAATAAAACTAAATTGCCTTTAGAAAGCAAACAAATAAATTAAACAATAAACACACACGATTACCGCGAAACATCTCCAACTAGAAACTTTTCTATTCAATCTATCAAAAATCATTGCAAATTTTGCCTCCTAACATAACAACTTAAAACAAGACGCGATCAAAAAAAAACAGATGACTACACTAAAAAAACAAAAGAGCATCGTAATTAAAAAATACTCACGGATAAATAGCACTGTTTACAATATCACAACACAGCACAGTCACAACACTCACTCGCGGCAGTAGACGCGTGCGCCCGCGTCGATGCGCGCTCCGTTATGCGCGCGCCGTGGAAAGCGGTCGCGCGGAGAAAGAGGCGAGACGCGACAGTGGATTTAGAGCTTTGACGCAGAGTTCTAGGCGCGTTTAGCGTGTTTTGAGGGAACATAGACATAGATAAGAATGTTTCTGTAATCAAGTATGTGTTTTAAATTAGACCGCTGTTTTTTTTTTGATAAGGGAACTTTGTGTGGTAGTAAGTATGTGTTTTAAATTAGACCGCTGTTTTTTTTTTGGATAAGGGAACTTTGTGTGGAATAAATATTAAATGGATCCTTCCAAATTTTCATGACGAACAGGCACAATCAACTGCAATTAAACGTATGAATGTCACTAAATGTGTACCTATGTTAATGTGTTATTAACTTATCCGTACTTTTACTTTTAATGCATGTAATTATTTTAAAGATAAGTTAGCATTCCGAATAGTATAATTAAAAGAACCGTACACAACTTAGGTAGTATGAGAATCGTGAAAGTATAACTCAACTAACTTTTTTGATAACCCTATGTTAACGGACCTATAGCCAATACGTGCAGTCTGTTCCGAAGTGACTGCTCTATGGCAGCAGGTTATCAATGGAGATGGACACGTTATCGCGGCGATCGGGGGAAAGTGGCTTTTTGGCCGCGGGTCATAGGTCCAGATGAGAAGGCCTCGACCAGCCTTGCTAGCATGATTAGTGATTACGTTTATAACGCATGTAAGGTAGGTATTCGTCCTTTACTAGCAAGTATGTGTGTGCGAGCGGGACCAATGCTTTATGCCCGACAAGCGCTATCATGCTAGGCAGGCAAGGCTTCTAACAGAGTGCTTATAAAACGCGAGAAAAAAACCATTTTAAGTAGTGACATTTCATAGGCACTGCAGCGCGCAAATAAATTGAGAAAAGTTTTCCTGTCAGTCTTTATAAAGTTTTTGATATAATATTGAATTTCACTTGGCCAGTGGAAATAAGACTCTAAAAGATTTTGCATGCTAGTATTTAGTACAGATAGCAGAATAAGCTACCTTCTGGCACTTACGTCCTTTTCTTTAAGGAAGGCAGTTTTTTAGAAATATCTCAAAAACCTTTGACCCGATCTTGTTCAAAACAATTTTCACTGAGAGAATTTAATAAGACCTATGAGAATGATTTTTTTCATATTTTTAAAATACACGGTTTAAAATTATTAGATATTAGAGGGGAGATATTAGATATTACACAATTTTAGTGACTTTCAAGGAGATTATCTCCGACTCACTTAATTAAAAAAATTGCTAAGAAACCTTATATTTATTTTGAAAGGCCTATCGATTGATGTGCCACACGTGGGCTTGCAATGAAAAAAAAAATTTTGACTTTCAGTTTTATGTATGGAGGGCACCCCTAAAAAAATTTTTTTTGTAATTTATTTACAAAACTATGTAGCGGTTAACAAAATACACCTAACCTGAAAGTTTTATTCAAATACACCATATAGTTTTCGAGTAAAATGCCTGTGACATACGGACGGACAGACAGACAGACAGACATGACGAATCTAAATCTAATCGGTTCCGATTTTTGCAATTTGGCTACGGAACCCTAAAAATGATTTGTACAGTCAGCGTCTGTATACATTTTCAACCGTCTGACAATGGAATAAGGTGGAAAAGTGTAGGTATATCCTTGACTTCGGCTGTACACGGGACGTTCCCGTGACAAACCCTGCCGTATGTCTATTTCATACATAATGCGAAAATAATAGCAAGGTCACAAACATTTTATGTCGTCGAAAAGTCAATCATAGACGTAACTACTCCAGGCAAAATACGGTTTTGAAAAACATTAATTTTTAATAGCGTTTTTTTTGTCGATTTCATTTGAAAATGATATTCTAAAATGATTTAGTAAAGAATCCGACCAACTTTCCACCCAGAAGTAATTATGTAGATTTAAATGAAGCATGCATTATCTTTTTTTGTACGATTTATCTTGAATATTATAGAGCAAATGTGAATGAACCAAAATAAAGACAAAAACGTTTAATATTTTTACTGACTTTTTAGGAGCCAGTTAACTTATAATTGTTTCGATGTCTGAAATTTTGTCGGATTTTGTCGCTGGGTAACTATTTAGTTGATAATATATCCGTTATACATAAAAAATAAGCTATAATAAATTATTTCCAAAATTGACATTTTTTCCATACAAGTTGTCAGTTCATTGCCTGGACTATACACTATACTACTATTCGTTGACCAATTCACACGTGTTCTTTCAATATGTGGCGCGCACTTATTGCTCCCCCACGCGCTAAGCTACCGTATCAAAACGAGTGAAAACACATATTGAAATGCGAATCAAATACGAAAGTGATGAATGGAATAAAGGCCCGAATACATGCTTTGCGTAAAACCATAGTTGTGTTTGAAATCATGCACACAACAGTTCAACATATCACAGACGAGCGTCAAGAAGTTTAATTTTGGAATTATAACTGACGATTCAGAAATTGTGTGGCAAGCAAGACGTTGTTGAATGTAGAAGTCGTATGATTAGATTACATACCTTGACGTCTAGCACAACTTGCCGACAAGCCGCTTCTCGCGCGACTGAGCATCCCCTGTCTCATTCGCACCGTGCAAATTCGAAAGAGGAGGGTAGATCTTTCTCGACTCGCGTCGCGGCGTGGCGTCAGTTGTGCTAGCCAAGAATAAGTATTTCTATACCAGCCATTACAGTATCTTATTTGTTTTTTGTTTTACGTGGGGAAATCGGCGCCGCAAAAAGGCCCCACAGAATGGGTGCTATTGCTATTATGCGGGGATAGGGGCGGGGGGGCTGTCAAAACGATGCCAGGCACGTGTTTGGGTAGAAATTTGTAAGGAGTTATTCGTCGGTTTTTTCGTTCGCTGCGGGAAATGCATTTAAACGCATCCCGCTCGGCTGGGGAAGCTGTGGGGCGGGTATGACGGACTCCAGGAAACCGCCCGGACTAAAACACCACGGTGTTCCATCTCGTCACCATGCTGCCGGATTACGGGCACGCCGAAGCACTCTACCACGACCTGGCGGTGAAGCCCTAAGTGTAAGGCCTGAGTGGACGCCCCGCTCAGAGCGGAGCGTGCAGCGTCCATATAAAACAAATGCAATTTATATGGACGCTCGACGCCCCGCTTTGAGCGGGGCGTCCACTCAGGCCTTACACTAAGTGTAAGGCCTGCGGGGCGTCGAGCGTCCATATCAATTGCATTTGTTTTATATGGAATTATGGACGCTGCACGCCCCGCTCGAGCGGGGCGTCCACTCAGGCCTTACACTTACAGTGCCTACCGTGTTTACTTTATAGAAATATGTAAGTATGTAGGTATATTAGTCTCACGCAACGACGTAGACGCACATAACTTTCATTTCGATCGTCACAGTCGGTTAAAGATGCTGGCTGTGTTTATAGATCTCTCGATGAATCAGCGATTACCATACTCTCTACTGGCCTTGATCCTTTCATCAGTGCAAGGCTAGCATGGTAATTTTATCGTGATGTCAAGACAGAGATACCATAAAAATGTAATAGCTTTGCACATGGATTTTATTCATCCTAATGAAGAAGAAGAAACTTATAATCGGCTCCATATACTGTGCATTGTGAAACACTTTGATAAATTTGCACATCAACGCTCATACAATTTTCTCTTCTGATAAAGAGTCCAATGTAGGTATGAACAACTTATAACCGGCCTAAACATGTTAGTGTAATTACTAATAAATTAGACTGGTATTAGGTGCCAATGCCCCGCGCTCCTTTAGGAAACAACCGGGAAATACTAAAGGAGAATGATTATGAGGTAGAAAAGAGCAAATTGCTACACACTAAGACGAAAGCCATTATGACGTTGTTGTAAAAACCAATTAAAATAAAACCCCCTCAAAATAAATACCCCTTAAAAACCCCTTAATATAATCGTATACCTATAAAAGACTAGCAGCCCGGCCCGGCTTCGCACGGATTACCCGTTTTCCCGTAGGAATGAAGCATTTTCCCGCGGTAAAAAGTAGCCTATGTTCATCAGGGATAATGTCGGGGCTTCCAATGGTTTTTCAAATCGGTCCAGTAGTTTCGGAGCCTATTCAATACAAACACACAAACAACCAATCAAATCTTTCCTCTTTATAATATTAGTGTAGATAGTGGTAGATTCCACAGAATCAGTTTCATGCTAGAGTCAGTCAGTCTAAGGTCAGTTCTCCCTTACTTGGTATTCAGCAGATGCGCGTAGAAGCGTGCATTCATGTTAATGCAGACGGAACTTATTTCATTCATAGCCGGCGCTTGGGCCAGGCTATCCACACTCTCAAGGTCCCGCGTTAATGCGCCGTAGGATCATGGTCTTCTCTCCCTCTCACTGAGCATAAGCGTGAGCGAGATGGAAGGGCGTGCTCGGAAGCGCGGATATCATGTTTTTTAATTTTAATTTTTTGGGCGTTTAAATAAATAAAAATGTAAACACTGATTTCCCTCAAACATGATATTGCCGATTTTTAGAAGCAATTTTAATATTTATAGCTTTAGTGCATAATTTGTTACGAATATTTTATGTATTTTTGTATGTTTTAGACCTATGTTCGTGATTTTTTTCTATCGAGCGAAATTTGCTTAATCATGTTTCAAAGCACTGATTTCCCTGCAGAAAAGCCTGAAGATTCGTATTTGTTTTAAACCATATTATTATAAACAGACGCATTATATTGTTTCAAAAACTCTGTTCACTTAACTTCGCTGAACCTACGGCGCCTAAGTGCGCTTTGCGTATTTACCTATTATCAACATCATCATATCAGCCGAAAGATATCCACAGCTGGACATGTTCAGTGTGTGATGTAAAGTTTCATTCATAATAATCGACAAATTGACTTTTGCGAGAGCATAATTATAAATCCATACTTAATATTATAAATGCAAAACGGAGCGACGAATTGACGTGATTTTTTAAGTGGAGATAGTTGAAGGGATGGAGAGTAACATAGGATAGTTTTTATCCCCGTTATCATCCCCTAAGGGGGTGACATGGGGGGGTAAAAGTTTGTATAGAGCTGCGATATAAACGAGTTCCACGCAGCCGGAGTCGCGGGCAGAAGCTAGTAATAAATAAATAAATATTAGGGGACAATCTTACATTTCGTACATTCTCACAAATCGACCTAGTCCCAAACTAAGCAAAGCTTGTACAACTATGGGCACTAGACGACGATAAACATACTTATACAGATAAATAAATACTTAAATCCATGACTCAGGAACAAATATTCGTGCTCATCACACAAATAAATGCCCTTACCGGGATTCGAACCTGGGACCTCTTGCTTCGTAGGCAGGGTCACTATACCAACTAGGCTAAAGCGGTCGTCGGTAAACATAGTCGTATACTTATGTGACTTACACTTACGTGAGGGAGAGTGTAGTAACTACGGGCACATAGGGTTCCAAATGTTCCAATCGAATTTCAATAAGTCAGTAGCACATTCGTTACCAAGCCTCAAAACAGAGGGCCGATTTGAATCATCGCTTTCGTATTGCATTTCAATTTCATTGCATTTAGCCGATGGTCCTAACACAAGCTCGACACGTGGAGAGCGCAAAATATACTGAAATGTGAATGCTATGCGAAATGAACAGATGACCTCCACTATCCAGTTTACATACACTTGGATATAGTTATATTTGTTGCTATCATAAAAAGATAGGATAGCATGAATATAAACCCAACTTTATTATTACTTTTATAAGAAACCGTAATAAAGAGATACGAAATAGGACAGATATCACAGCACGTGGGAAGAATATCACAAACATACATTTCATGCACTTTAGCATCCTTACAAATGTACCTATGTGTTGACATTCAAATATTATCATAATAAGCACACTTTATGTACTACCTAAGCACAGCTAGGACTTACCCGTGCGAAAGATAATCTACCCTTCTTTACTAATTACTACACTTGGAAAGGGACGGCTAGTTTATCTCGCCTACGAGGTCTATTTGAAGCATACATCATATCAGCCGAAAAACGTCCACTGCTGGGCATAGCCCTCCCCCAAAGAGTGCCAAAGCGACCGGTCCTGCGCCACCCGCATCCAGCGGACTCCCGCAACCTTTACCAGGTCATCAGTCCACCTTGTCGGGGGCCTATACCCACACCGCGCCTTCCGGTAGGTGGTCGCCACTCGAGAACCTTTCCGCGATACATTAAACATTCCAATTTGATTTCAATGTTTCGTGTGCGCTCAGCTTACGCGATCAGATTAGCGTAAAACATGTTGCAAATTGCGCGGAACCAAATCCTCATCACAAAAGCAGGCTCTTGCCGGGATTGGAACCCAGCTCTGTCGCATAGCAGGAAGGATCACTACACTTCACTACCGGTATAAGCAAATATTTAGAACTAGCTTCTGCCCGCGACTCCGTCCGCGTGGAACTCGTTTATATCGCATCTCCATACAAACTTTTACCCCCCATTTCACCCCCTTAGGGGATATCCTATGTTACTCTCCATCCCTTCAACTATGTCCACTTAAAAAATCACGTCAATTCGTCGCTCCGTTTTGCCGTGAAAGACGGACAAACATACAAACAAACAAACACATACACTTTCGCATTTATAATATAACTAGCTGATGCCCGCGGCTTCGCCCGCGTGGTTATAGGAAAATGTGACATATTGAATTTTCCCGTGGGAATTATATGTTTTCCTGCTGGAAGTAGCCTATGTCACTCTCCAGCTTCTAAACTATCTCCATACAAAAAATCACATCAATACGACGCTCCGTTGCGACGTGAAAGAAGGACAAACATACAAACAAACAAACACACACACTTTCGCATTTATAATATTAGTAAGGAAGTATGGATAATAATATCATACTGCTTCTTAAATATTGTAAAAATGAAACAAAGAAGTAATTGCGTTTAACTTCTCTATAACAAACAATTCACTCACTTATAAAGATAGAGAAACAATATTTAAAGCCTTTTTACCCGACTGCCGAAGGAGAGGAGGGTTATGTTTGTCGATTGTATATATGTATGTATGTCTTATTCTTTGGCATGCCCTGCAGCCTAAACCGTTTGACGGATTTCGACATATGAGGTGGCGTTTGATTCCTCTTATAGTATAGGACTGACAGGCAATTTATAACAACTGTAAAATAGCAGTAGAATTTTTATAAATACTTTTGATTTCACTTGTATCATCATCATCATATCAGCCGAAAGACGTCCACTGCTCGACACAGGCCTCCCCCAAAGAGTGCCAAAGTGACCGGTCCCGCGCCACCCGCATCCAGCGGACTCCCGCAACCTTTACCAGGTCATCACTTGTATATTAACTAAATTATCACACACAAATTAAATAATATCTCTTCAATACAATGTGAGTCACAGCTGGTTGGTATACGACGTGGTTTTCTTATATATGTGTAAATTTGCTTTCGCAGCCAGGAATGACCCTCTGAGCTTCATAGTTACACAACCCAGTTACCTAACTCGGGAGAAGTTATCAGTTTACGGAGGTGTGAAGCGGCAATATGGCCGAGCTGATTAGGATCGCGGTTTCAAGTTACTGTGGATTTATTAGCAGGAAACTGTAGTGTTTGGGTTTGATAAATGTCTACTAAATCTAAGCTTGCATCTGTGATAAGTAGGTAGTAAGTGAAACAGAGACGACGAATGCAGTGAGTATTATGTTACCCAAGAGAATAGTAACTCTATAGCATGTTGGCTAATATGTTGGGGTTGAATCGATCTGCAAGATTTTAGTTACTATTCAGTCAATGGGAAACATCAATAAAATTGTAGAAAGATAATAATAATAATAATAAGAGCACCACCTCAAGAGACTCTCACTAGATGGCTGGATCAAGGGTCAGATACAGAAGGCGGTACTCCTGGATACTGCGCGGATAGTCAGGAGGTTCCTGTCTCCGTCGCCCTGACCACCGGCAGCTTAGGCCCCGCCTCGCTGCTGGCGGTACCCTAGGTTAGGTTTTTATAATGATTTTATGTTTTATATTTTACTTTTTATATAATTATTGTAAAAACCTAGCTTAAGATGAAATATAAATAAAGAGATAATAATAATAAATACTCTTTATTGCACCACTACAAGAGAGGTTGCTTCTTACAAAAAAAAAATGCTTAATAAATAATAGTAACAACAGGCGGTCTTATCGCTTTAAAGCGATCTCTTCCAGACAACCTTTGTACAGCAGGAAACACTTAAACTAGAAACTAGAATTAAGAAGATAGTGCATTATATGCACATTTAGTGTGTATAATCAAGATTTTAAGTAACCCAGTTCTTTAGCAAACATCATTTTTGTAAAATTCTTGACTCGGGCAAACTTCAACAATATTTTCCATAAAAAGTAGAAACTTTGTCGATGTAGGAGTTTGTAATTGGGTTTTTTTTTTGTAACAGTGGGGTTTTTATTACCTGTGGCGTGGTTAAAACTTGGGAGCCAGACCCAGCTCTCGGAGGAAGTCTAGGTTATATTTTACGTGGTATTTCTTCCCACTAAAAACTCCACGTCAGCCATCCGCGCTATGGAATTCGGAGGCCTTTATTATAGGATCTCGGGTGGAACGCCATACATCCCTCCTTATTTTTAAAGGCATTCGATTTTTAATAGCACTTTATTTCTGCGCTAAAGAATCTCGTTGGATGACATCACACCTTGTTCTATACAGATAAATGTGGTAACGCCTACATCTTGCCTAAATTAGTCCACTAGGCGACAAACAGAACCAAATGACTGCGTAGCCTTCGGTTGTAGGCTTTGATATTGTCGCAACAATGTATTCTGATCACCAGGAACAACGTTCAATTACTTTACTATTATAAAATGGGAAGTCATTTAGATTTTATAGCATGCCAGATGGCATTATAAGTTTCGCATTCAATTTGGATTGCAATGATTTCGCGTTCGTCTCAGATTGAGCCCCGATGTAGAACTTAAGGATTCTTAAGAGTTCTATTCAGCTCATTCAAAAGGCAGCTCTCGATATGACGTCTATGACAGCCTTTTATGTGAAAAGGTGGCCATCCTAAACAAACCTGGGCTGTTATTCGCTACGCGCTAAAGCGGCTCACCCCCCCGGTCACCCGTCACGAAACTAGACCTCTACCTACGCTTGGTTACTACGCATCGCGGTGTCAAGATATATTTGAGGGTGAGCGTTGAGGTGAGCTTAAAACTAGTTACAGAATAGGGGGACTGGCGGTCTACTTTGGTAGGCGATACAAAGAAGATCAGGAAGTCTTGGAGTGAAATAAGGCGAGAAGCTCAACATCGACCTTCATGGAGCGTCTCTGTGTACACTTTCTGGCTAGATCTAGAGGACATAGGATCTTAATTAAGTCACCTATAAATGTGCTGAATAAAGATCCAAATACAAATCTTTATTTTACATAAAACGCGGTACAAAAGCTGGTATAAAATTATATCATGGTCACACACATTCCACCAGAAACTGGCATGCAAAATCAACATAAAAATGACACAATTTCAATTAGGTACACTACGAAAATGTCATAATTACAATTATATTACTAACTAGCGACCCGCCCCGGCTTCGCACGGGTACTATATTGTACATATAAACCTTCCTCTTGAATACTCTATCTATTAAAAAACCGCATCAAAATCCGTTGCGTAGTTTTAAATATCTAAGCATACAGGACAGACAGCGAGAAGCGACTTTGTTTTAAGCTCAATGTTTAAAATAATCAAAATATTCTCCTACAGAGTAAAAACATTATCATACTAGCCAGTTTCTAAGTTTACGCTTTTGGCTAATCCTAGAGAAAGCCAGAAGAAAAAAAAAAAAAAAAAAAAGTTTACGCTTAAATAATCTAATAGGCAAAACTTTGATGTCATCCTATAGTATCATTGATGAAGGTAGAGCAGATATTGGAATAAAACTAGCGAAATTTTTTGACGACAAAGAATCGATATTTACCCCATTACTTAATTTCAACATGAATTATTTGCATTTCAGTTTGCGATCCTACATTTTTTAAGATAGAGTGAGAAAACCAAGATTCGTCACCCTATCTCGCTCTGTCTTTATGGCTTGCATCACGTAGCAGACTCCTATTTGGATTGACTAAGATAATTACATCACATAGTACTAGATATAGGGCTTTAATTTCAACTACCCCTGGTTCCGTATCATGGTCGGCCTTATCCCGCGATAAGTGACAAGATAGAGCGTCAGTCTCGTTCTATCGAACGGTGTCAGCCAGTGACGGATAAGGCCGACCATGACACGGGGCCTGAGAGCCTATTCGGCTGATACCTACATACACACATAGGACATACAATCATGCCTATTTCCCGGAGGGGTAGGCAGAGATAACGGATTTGCTTCATTCACTTTCATTAAATATTCGGCTGATATGATTATGATTTCATTATTTATCTTATTTATGACATTTCTACCATACGATATAATAATAATAAATAAATATTAGGGGACAATCTTACACAAATCCCATACCAAACTAGACCTAGTCCCATAGTAAGCTCAATAAGGGTTGTGTTATGGGTACTAGACGACGATATATTTAATAGATGAAAGACTTGATGAAAACATCCAAGAGTCCATGGGTCATTGTCAGATTTAGGTGCGCGTCTTTTCGGTGGACATTGCCAAAGTTAAGGGCTTTTAAAGCCTAATTTTTGGTTGAACTCTGAATCCACATAAACGGCGTCGCCTCTTCTATAATTCTATGCGATAAAAACATATTTTATATAAACATAAGCCCTTTGGCACTCTTTGGGGGAGGCCTATGTCCAGCAGTGGACGTCTTTCGGCTGATATGATGATGATGATGATGATAAGCCCTTAACTATTGCCCACTGAAAAGACGATTTTTGTTTTACTGACTGACAATGACCCAAATATTCATGCTCATTAAACAAATATTTGTCCTTACCGGGATTCGAACCCAGGATCTTCAGCTTCGTAAGCAGCGTCACTACCCACTAGGCTAACCGGTCGTCAAGATATGATGATAATGAGTCTACACAGGGTTGGATTTTAAGAGCGGTAGCATTCCGAAGCCAGCACGAGCCCACAGTAGATCTCAACCTCACAAAATAAAGAAAAAGTGAAATTAAACATGTAAATGCTATCTGAAAACTCGCGCTTCCATTATCAGAGTACCCGCAATTATTTTCGCAAAGTGCGCTATAAAATCTCAACCCGACCTTCAGGAATTTTACCTTCGCTGTTAATACCAGCGCTAAAATTAGACAAACTTATGGTAAACAAGTTAAACTCCGCTAATTTAAAACGGACAAAAGAATTCCAAAACAAACAGGTAGTCTTAATTTTTGCTTTTAATTCCAACAAGGGTGTATCTGACTAAGGAGTTGTTAGTAAGTTGGGTCTTTAGTTCATTAAGGGTAGGAATTCTTGAGGGACAATTATCTTTATGAAGCCCGAGGAACAAAGGGCTGATTATCTGCGCCGGAGTGGCTAAATGGACGAATTAAATTGTTAAAGGGGGGAATGCTTGCAAGGGAATGGGCCTTCAGGTATGGTTTGGGATTTAGACGCCAATTTTAATAACTAAGGCTATGCTTGCGTTTGAAGACCAAGCTCATCCTGAGGGTTGAGAGGTTGGAGTCCCGCCGCAAAGCGAGTTTCAATTCATTTGTGGTGAGAGTACCAACTGACAAGCTGTGGACCGCTATTATTGTATTTTTATATTGTTATGTATAGACTGTAAGGTATTTATAAAATGGGCCTTGTTGCCTGACTCAAATAAATTAATAAGGCACGGATCTGCGCTAACCATTCGAGCATATTCATTTCAAATCTCAAAGGCAGCTTGTGATTACCTAATTTTGATATCCAGTTCGAGGGGTTAAGATTGCAGCGCTGATATATGTGATGTAAGTAAATATATTTAAGGCACAGCAGAATCTCGTCGCGCCCATATTTGAAGCAGCACAATTAAGAAAGTACCTCCATCTTAAGAAGACCGCCGTTATAATGAAACTACTGCTTGCTCTGTAGCTATATAGTTTTGTGTTGCTGATGGTGAGTAAGTTCGTCAGGGCTCCCTAGTATTCACTGTGTTTAGACTTGAGAGTGAGAGATCTGCATTTGTATCTAGATGACAACACAACGAATCCTCAAATCAATATAGTCAAGTCAAGTAACCGAGCAGATATGCTTACCATCAGACAGGTCGTACATAGGCACGAGTATAGGCTTATTTGATATCACATAAAGAAACAGTTGACCTGAAAATCACTGTACGATGGTGAAGCCCCAAAATTAACTAGGCTGTGAAAAGTGTGAAAACGCTAGCAGCAACGCGCGTGCACGTACTATCGCGCCATCTAGCGTCAAAACCCCGCATACTAATTGGGCGCCGCCTCAAATATTTTGATCCCATCGCGTCCGTGCATTTTTACATCTAAGGCTTTTGTTTAGAGATTCTTCTTAAGGGGGGCTACCCGAGGTTTTCATCGATTTTTGACAAGTTTTGAATCGTATCTCCTACTTTTGCACTACAGATATTATTATAATTATAAATCAAACGGCTATCGGATCTTCACTCTTTTATCTCCATTTTGGTACACCGGATTTTGAAACAAATGAATACTTAATTACGTATGATTTTTTTAAACATTGTCTAAGAAAACACTTATTTTGTATCTCTATTGACGTGAAAGATCTAACATACACGAAATCTACATATTTGGGTTCGTCTGTGACGTCTCTAAAAACTGGTCCAGGATTTTAATTTTAAACCAATTAACACAAAAGTTATGGCCAGAAAACCAGTTTTTGGCCTAAAATTGTTCAACTTTGATGCGAAATATCTCGAAAACAATGAACTTTGAAGTAAATATGGGATACTATATTGCTTAAAGCCGTTGTTGTTAATATAATAAGCTACAAAAAACATTAGAAAACTAAGGGATTCAGAACGAAGGACATTGGCATATGGGAGCCCTTTAACTTAGGTATTGTACCTACGCGAGGACTTAAATATAGATTACACAATATTGAGGCTAAGACATTTGAGCGTTCCTCTTAGATAGAAGTAATGAGAAAACATAAAACTTATTCCACCTAACTAGATTTATAACCGCACTGATTGCAGTTTATCAAATAAACACACCGTTAAACTCCCGCGTTCCCTTGTTGTTCAGGCTCCTGACTTCCTGGTCCCTAACCGGCGCGCGCGCCGATGATCGATGCGCGAGGCGCCGACAGATAAACGGAGCTTTGTTATTAGTGGGGGATGTTCATACTGCGTCAACTGTCTGAGCTGGTGAGTGGTTAACATCGATGATTTTGAAAATGGAATCAGGTCAGCTAAGCTGCTAAGTTTGTAACATGATCGCGATTATAGGTATATCGTCTGCGATTGTAGTAAGCTGCAGTGATAGTTCTCGTTTACCTTTCTACTTAATTATGTAAAACGTTAATAAAACCCTCATTTCCAAAAAAATGTCAGTTCTCCAACGAACAAGACAGAAATTCATTGAACTTTATTTTATTTTTCTAAACCAATAAAGTCAACGTTCTCCAGTGTGGCACCCCCTTACAACACTTTGTTGCGTTTAGTTGCACCTACCGTGTGACCGGCTAATTAAATTGGCGCGCCGTAATAACATCTCACCCAATAAATCGCGTTTCGTTCTACCACAGATATCAGACGTTAGAACGTGCTGGGAGTTTTTAATTTGATTTTCTGTGGTGCAAGGAGCGTTTGCTATTTCAGTGTTAAAAGTTTAGCTCGGTAACAGCGATTTGCTTTTAGAAGAGGTATTCCTTTATTTTATTGATATGTTAGTCTAATTGCTCCGGGGATCCAGGGCTTTATACTCGTTAGGTATAATAGCATAACATTAGCGTAATCCTCTCCTATATTGCACAAATCTGCTGTTATAGGGCTATAGTGCTTTCATAGCTTGGTTAAGGTGATAACTGTAATTCCAGTACAATCTATATCATCTTTGTCGTTTTAAGGTTATAAATTGTACTCGGATGACAGGTGTCACCATTTTTATTATTTTATTATTTTTATTTATTTAATAAGTACAATTTACTTAATAGACCAGCGGTTGAACAAAAATGGGTTATTACAACATTAAAGTTTTTTCTTTTTTGATATGTCGTTGGAGGCATGTTAAATAATACTTATGTAAAAAGTTAGAAAATTTTAGGTGGAGCTTTCGGCTATATTGAAATATTTTAGTTTTTGCCAATAACTGTCAATATAGAATTAGAGTTACAAAAAACTGTAACATATCCAATAACACTTTAATTTATATACGATATTCTGTTTTTAGAAATCTGGGACTTCTGCATCCTGGTGAACGTAAAAATGCAAATAATTTTGTAAATAAAGAATTAGAGTAGCTGATATTGCAAACTTACGATATTGTCGATCCACTTAACATATTGGAAAAAAGTTAGAAATGTAGACAATCGGCTTCTCTAGATATTGATTTCCGGTTAAACAGTATAGCCAATATTGAATTAAAGTTTGTAGAGTTAATAGTAAACGATCATGACAATGATATCAGTTACCAAACAAAAGTTAAGAAAAATAAACTTACGGCGACACTAAATATTGATACCTAAGTACTCTGTGCGTAAATGAATACATTTAAAAAGCGCGGCATGTATGCGCGCGCCGCGCTGTGCGCTGTGGCAGCAGGCAGCGATCAACGCAACGGTAGAGGAGTGCCCTTGATTGCGTCCACGATCCATAAAAAAATCCACAAAGAATAAATATCAATGGCAAAACACATGTTATTTTGTTATACGTACGTTAATGGAAATACAAAGAAGAAATGTATCCTTATTTATTACCAACTATACTAGGGATTGCCCGCGGTTTCGTCGAACTGGTTATCGCGTTATACACATAATTTAAAAATATTTTAGGGATCGCCCCTTATACAAATGACCACTCTTCCATGTTTTGTTACTCCTTTAAGCCAGCTGCATAAATACCTACTAACAAATAACCTACATGTATTTTTTTGCGACGTGGTCAGCAGTAAGCTATAGTTAAACTCAATTTACCTTAGATGAAATTGTATATTTAGGATGTAGGGTAATTTCACCGGTTAGCGACCACCTAATTTAGTGTGCCGGTTTGCGACCACTCGGGAGTAATGGTGAACCGAGAGGATATTTTCTCGTTTTTTAAGTAGATTCCTGCCTAATATCTGCTTTAAAAATTGCGTACGTACCGAGGCATTTTTACAGCCTGTTTAAATGTTATTATATCTTTAATTGAAAAATAAACCTTGTCCTTACGGTGGTCGTTAACCGAAGTTGGTCACGTAACCGGCGTAATGACCGTATAATCTCGATTATTCGAAGTGTCAAAGAATAAAATTTTCAGTCGTAATATTATAAATTTTCGACGTTAAGTCCTTTATAAAGTAGGTACTTATTGTTTTATATTAAAGTCAGTATGGATGGCTAACACAATAGTAAAAAATTACAAAAAATACAACCATTTACGACAACATTATAATAAAATTGCAAGTAGGTATTGTATAAGTATTAATCATTCATATTTGTTTACACCTAATGACAATTCTAAGTGAACTTCTGCGACTTCTCATTATTCTGTGCAGCTTTTTTCACAAAATAACTAAAATAATTAAAAGACAGAACTTTTTTTTTTCATTATTATTAAAATTGAACTCTTATTTTTACAGTCTAATCTCGATTCTTCGAAGTGCAATAGAATAAAGTCTTCAATTCTAATCTTACAACTTTCTAGTAGTAAGGGTGACTGAGCTAAGCCGCAGACGGACATACGGACATGGCGAAACTATAAGGGTTCCTTGTTGCCTACGCAAGCCTGAAAAGGCTACTGGCGATTTTTTTTTTATTCTGATCGAAAAAACACCGCACACCTAGTATGGAAAAAAAGAACTGAATATTTTGAATAAAAGAAAACTATTTTGTGTATTTAAGTATTTTTAAAAATAATGAAGGTGCAAAAACTTTTTAAGTAAGGATTAGTTTTTCAATAAAATATATTTTGTGAAAACTGTTAACTGAACCAGAATTGAGCTTCATAGTAAAATGTAAAAGAAAAAAAAAGTAAGTGGTTAGATTCTTCCTACTTTTACCAGTAAGATTTTTTTTCAAGTTGTTTTTGAAACGATTCTTATGACATACTTACATTATTTTCATTTCAATCTGACCACTTTTTTTTTTCTCCATACATTTTACTATACAGCTCAAATCTGGGTCACCATTCACATTTCTTTTCCTCAAAATGTAAAGGTACTCACTTTTTTTGAAATAATACACATTAATAGGCAAAATAGTTAATAGTTTTCAACAAAATTTTCAACTTTTTTTTCATCCTAGGGAGCGTTGTCCTTTAGAACTTCGTTAGCAGACATTTCTGCTTAGTAAACCTTTAACGGTCTCGAATATTCCTAACAAGTAGGGTAAATCGTCAATAACTGGCCACCTCATACTATCTATATCTATTCTATTATACGTGAATAGAGTTAATTTTTAGTATGAGGGGGCCGATTATTCAAGGGTGGCCAGTTATTGGAGATTTACCTTACTACAAATAATATACATACATACATACAAATGTACATCACGCCTATTTCCCGGAGGGATAGGCAGAGATCACGGATTTCCACTTGCTACGATCTTGACAAACCTTTCTTGCTTCATTCACTATCATTACATTCTGCATACAAATAATATTTGTAATCAAAGAATATATTTCTCACTGTTTTGGTTTAAATTATGCTCTACTTTCTAAGTTTTCTTTAATCAGGTACTATTAGAGCAGAAACGGCCTATTTTAAGTGTTAATGTAAATTGGAATGTTTAATTTAATAACGTTGGGTCAATACGCCGCCCCGGTTACGCGACCAGCTTCAGTTAGCGACCAAGGGTAAAGACAACGTATTTTTTTTTCAATTAAGTATACCTAATAAAATGACATTACAACGCACTCTAAATAAACCGTGCCCCGCATGTATTATTTAAAGTAATTATTAAACAGGAATCTATTGAAGAAGTATTTAAGGACCGTAGTATTTGGCGTTTCTTAGTCTCTGCCTACCCCAATGGGATACGGGCGTGAGTATATGTATGTATGTATGTAATCTACTGAAAAAACTGAAAGGATATATTGTCGTTTTTTGCGGTAGATTCCTGACACCAATTGAAATGAGTGGTCGCAAACCGGAACCATAAATTAGGTGGTCGCTAACCGGCGATATTACCCTGCAACATGACCCTGGTGTTCGTAACAGCAATCCGTAATCAGGGGCAAACTAACATTGGTTTGCTTGAGGCGAGCAGCTATAGCTGCGTTTAACAACATCTGTGTAGTACATTTCTTTATTTCGCTGACAGTGATTCTGACTTGAACAGGGCGTTTGAGTTGACCCTGTTTAAACACTTCGTTGGCAGCTTCGTTGCAAAAAGAAACAAAAGTTTTGAAAATCAAAGCATTCCTCATCGTCACTCAGATTCAGATTCAGATTATTTATTCATAAAATACATTATTTTATATGTCAAATAGAGTAGGTAGGTACATACGTTTTATACATGTCAAGGTAGTTTTAATACAGTTTTAATAGGTAGGCACTAGGCGTGCTACTGGTGCCTCCATCTCCATTCTTCTTTTGTGTGCCGATATAGCCTTCGAATCAATGTATAGTAATCTACACAACGACGTTTTTTAATACAGTTGCGAAAAAATAAGAAAAACAACAAGTAAGGAATTCGAAACTTTTATATTATTCATTCTGTAACGTCATTGTAATACAGTTGAAAAATGATGAAGTTCAAAAATCATTTTATTTAGTACAGCTCTATCTTATTTATTTTTTATTGACATAATAATTAATGGTACAATTTGTACGATTATTGAGTGGGAAAAGTGAAAAG
This sequence comes from Epinotia ramella, assembly GCA_947578815.1. NCBI lineage: Eukaryota > Metazoa > Arthropoda > Insecta > Lepidoptera > Tortricidae > Epinotia > Epinotia ramella. Next base: position 2,811,741 of record OX388203.1, read on the forward strand.
CACTAGTTCGTGAAAATCAACTTTCCGCACGCTAAACAGCTACGTAAAAGTAGCACTTTTTGAGCAAATGTATTAAAAATTGCATCTAATATGTGCACGGTAAACAAACAAATGAATGATTTGAAAGACAACAGCAGCGCTTGCGCGGTAATGCGGGGAGGGCGGGGCGAGGTATCGCTCGCTAGATCGGCTACGATCGGCCCCCGCGCGCCGCCGTTGAAGGGCCAGCGCGGCGTGGTTATGAATTTCGCGCCATTTTAAATAAATTATACTATTATTAATGCAAGCAATACACAGAATTTTCTTACTTTTCATAATATGGTTGCATATATTATTTTATAGTATTAGACTTATTTTTACAGACTCTAATTCAATATTAGATCTTACAGGACAAAAAACGCATATTACTTTTATAGCATGTATCCTATTCTTCTACATTTTTAGCTTTGTCTATTAACTTAAGAAATTAGAGATATTGTTGAGGATTTTTAAACTTTAATTCAATATCGACAAAGTAATAACCTAATTCTGGTTTGACAAAGAAGCTGCGTAAAAAAAGTTCTACAAACTTAATAACATATAGCGTCATACATATTATAAACGATGAAGCTAAAACTTTGCACTTTAATTCAATATTCACAAATTATAAATAAAAATATATAAATACCTAATTTATACCTAACGCTCGTTCTAACTTTTCATCATATATTGCAAATATACTTAAAAATATGTCCGATGTCATATAAGCATCACTTTTCCATCTTTAGAATTATCAAAACTTTTAGGGCAAAAATCCGGTCCCACTATTGATCTATAAGTACATCTAGGTAATGCGTTTTTAATAGTCTCTTGAATTTGCTTTTATTTTTATCAAGTCTGATGGTTTCAGGCAAACTATTCAGTAGGTACCTGCGGACGGATACGCTTTTTGAGACTTGTCCCCATAGTAATTATTTATCCTAGGAACGAATTGTTTACCAGTCGCCATAGCCTTGGTATTATCAATGGGTTTTAATTAAGAATAGATACTCAGAGTTATGTTCCCAGCCGTGGTTATTAGTAGCAAGTAAAGAAAGAAAGAAAGATATATTTATTCACAAACACACAGGACACACTTATTCAATAATAAAATTAACAAGAAAAGCAGATAAAACATGAAAAAAGTGTGTCTCTGCGGCAGTGAACCGGACACTGGCTCAGCATTATGCTGAGGTGTCAGACACCTAGGGTCATTTCGCTGGTTAGCGACCACCTAATTTCATGTGCCGGTGGACGACCACTTAAGCTGAGTTGGTGAACTGAAAGGATATTTTCACGGTTTTTTAGTAGATTTCTATTCTAAAACAACAAAAAAATGCATGTACAAGTAATTGTCTCAATAGGGTGTGTAGAATTGATGTTATCTTCAATAGAAAAAACCTTCTCCTTCAGGTGGTCGCTAACCGAAGGTGGTCGCGTAACCAGCGAAATTACCCTACTACAGCGCTGATTTTTCAGCCAGTACCGTTGGTGGCAAGTAGATCTTATGTTTCATGCTTAGGTACCGGTAATATTCTACAGATTTTGAGTTGTATCAGTTACCTTTACATTTGAGTTTAAATTTTTCGTTAACAAGTAATTTTGAAAATCGAATTTGCATGGCTTCTAATTTATCGATATTGGACTTTGTTGTGAGTCCAAAGCTGTCGAGAGCATAATTCAGTATGGAGTCTACCAACGACATTTACAAACATCTTAGTGTGCTAATAGGAACTCTGAATCTTAAATGATAAAATTTAGGTACCTAATAAAACTAAGTTTTTCATAAATAAAATTGACATGGTATGACCAGGAGAAATGTTCATCTACTTTCATTCCTAGATAATTGATACATTTGACTTTTTCTATAGTTACCATACCATATCCAAGGAATTTGTAAGTCACTACTAATGGCCTACCTTTGTACTTATTTGTTGAAATAAGTACTGCGGGGGACAAAAACAATTGCCTGGAACAATAACAAAAGTGCAATTAAAAAAATGTCTGTTATGCCTAAAGGTTGACTGCTATTATATTATATGGTATTAAGCACTGTTTTTTATTTCGATATATTTTACTAAGTACCCAACTACGAAGTATAGGTACTACTGTGAATTTAAATGCGATAACTAGCTGTATCGAATGTAGAGTATTGTAGGTTTCAGGAATCAAACTTTACTATAGACGCTCTATCCTATCACTTATCGTGTGATAAGGCCGACCATAATACGGGGTCAGAGCTTTGACAAAACGAGTTGGACGATATGTAAAGGGTAATTATAGGGACATTTAAGACAAGAAGGGCGTCTCGCTCATATATTACGAGCAGCTCGACTGGGAAAGCACCTGCAACTACCAGGAGATCACCGGCCTGGACAAGGGCTCTGCGCACGCTCAATCCAGTTGCAACGCGGATTGATGTATTCCACTGCTATCTGAATGAATTCACTTAAGTTTCTTTGTATGTGTTATGTTATTTCAAAACTTAGAATTATGCAGTAGGTATGTACCCTATATTTGTGTGTTAATAATTTGCTACGCTATCGCATTGAAATTCGTATGGCAAATAATTCTCGCCTCGCCTCGTCTCGTCTCGCCTAGTGTTGTGAATTTAAGCTTCGAGGCATAAACTACAAGACTCGAGTCGCGACTGCTGAGTCTAGAAGCCTCGAACCTTAAAGCCTCGAGCGTATAAGCCTGAAATTAAAAGGTTCGTGTTACTGCTTTCAAGCACAGAAACCTCGAGTCTTTATGCCTCAAGCTTTAAAGCCTCCTGAGCTTTGAAGGTTTAAGTTTATAAGGTTTAGAGCGTGTAAAAGTTTTAAAAGCTTGTAACAAATCAGATCAATTTGTGACATATTTGAGATATTTAAAGGCATTACTTTTCTTATTAATAATATGAAAAATAATAAATCAAATCGTGTCATATATATTCAATATGTTTTTTTTTAATGTATAACATGTGAAAAAATATAATTGCATACAACTTACTCAAAATATGATTATAAGTACTTACCTAATTACTTTAAATTCACGAAATTGTTACTAGTTGAACCAAATTTAAGTCAACCGGGACGGGAAAGAACTGGTCAAGTAGTTGTATTTGCAATCTTAGTAAAATCTCTCGTTTCTATCTAACATCAGTAACATCACACCTACTTGAGATAAAATCGTACTAAAAATCGTGAAATTGTAAGCTAAGTGTTTGAGCTCTTAACGCTTGACTGAGGCCTTCGAGGTTCGGAAGGCTTGAGCGTTCAATAAATGAGTTTTTAAAGCTTGAGCTCTGTATGAAGTCTGAGTCTTAAAGACTTACTCTTAAGAGCTCATAAAAAGCCTAAGTCGTTAAGGTTCTGAACCGTTTTTGAGCTCAAACCTTCAACGCTCAAGTCTTCAAAGCTTGAACCTTCAAGGTTTGCGAGTCTTTAAGGTTCGAAAGTCTTCAAGACTAGTCTTCTAACAACACTAGTCTCGCCCCTCCGGTGGAAAATCAGCTTCATAATGTCTATTAAGTACTAATTGTGAAGAAGAAAAAACAAATGAATACATTCATAATCTGCCTACGAAGCAAGAGGTCCCGGGTTCGAATCCCGGTAAGGGCATTTATTTGTGTGATGAGCACAAATATTTGTTCCTGAGTCATGGATGTTTTCTATGTATTTAAGTATTTATATCTTTATATAAGTATGTTTATCGTCGTCTAGTACCCATAGTACAAGCTTTGCTTAGTTTGGGACTAGGTCGATTCGTGTAAGATTGTCCGCAAATATTTATTTTATTTATTTACTTATAAATAAAATAAAAAATAAGATCCATACAAATTAGATAGGTACATATCACTAAATTTGTATAATTATGAGGAATTTCATTGCCTTCCGCCTACAGCTTGAAAGCGCTTTCAACCAAGGGAAACCTGTCCGCAATAGGTATGTGTACATTTGATTAGTGTATATTATGCACGCTCTCTTCACAGTGTGACATATATTACACAACGGACTTAGCTACCGGCAAAATCAAACTGAATTCCACCACTTTCACTCGGAGATAGACACTGGTTCTGCCTTTTGCGTTCGATAGTTGGCTGTAAAGCATTAGGAAATTGGCCGTATATTAAATGTGTTTCTGATAGCGTAGCTCGTAGGTATAAATTCTGCCGAAAAAAAAGCGAAAGAGGTGCTTAACAACTTGATTGATAGATAGTTCTTACTCGATGATTGGCTGGCTTGATAGAAAATAAAGCGGTATCTACATCTACCTAATGTTTATGTTAATTTGGCATTAGGTACATTTGAGTATTTTGTGCCATAAAGCTTAAATAAATATCTAAATAATGTACAACCGGATAGGCCAATGTTACAATTATCTGCTTTAACCGTAGCTTGGCTAGTAGAAAATGATATTAAGTGCGCCTCGTGTGCGATAAGTCGATAACTGCGATAAGTTTATTTCGCTTAGGTAATAATGAATACATTAATATACATACTTAGATTCACGCCTTTATTGACAAAAGGGATAAACAGAGCACATGCAACTTATGTTCCAGTGTCACTTTTAGCATTAAATGTAGGTATAAAAGATCGACAAAATGTGACGTTGCTAACCCATCGCCCACAACACATTCTACCCGTAAAAGCCGACTATTGTTTGCTTTGCTTATAAATAACAACCACACCACTGCTTCTTCTTCTATCGAATATAGAATTGATCAAACAGAAATAAGGAATTAATCTGGGGTTAAACATTACAAATGTTAGATTAATCTCGGAATAGGTACCTACTGTATTCCTTTAAAATTCATAATTAGCCACAAATTTGTCTGATACCACGATCAATTCAAACTCGTCAGACTTCATCATATAGGTAGTTAGTAGCACCCAAAATAGCTTATTATTACTTACACGTCTTAATACTTGTAAGAGTACCTACCTACGATATGTTTGGCTACTTTGGCTGCTTACTAATTGCTGACTGGAGTGGCGGATTTACCAGCAGGCTGAGTAGGCTCGAGCCTAGGGCGGCAGATATAGGGGGCGGCAAATTTGGGACCGATTTCTTTTTACGCCATAGAAATGAAAAAGATTTTTCCATGACGGTTTTCTAACGTCTTACAGATGCAAAAAAAAAAAAAAAAAAACTGCAAAATTTTATTGATGACGATGACTTTCCTTCCTTTCCTCTCTCACTTGTCATTGCACATTCCGAGAGCAGCAAACTTCCATATTGTAGAGTAAACAGCTAGTTCGCCGCCCCTCAACCAGTAATCGACCTCTGCACCATTTGCCAACACTTTGTATGAAAGAAAAGAACGAAATTGTACGTGCAATTTCAACAAAAATGTGGCATTGTAAAAATAATGTAGGACATGACAATTGTAGAGGCAACAAGGGCGGGCGACAAAAACTATACAGCCTATACCTTGAAAATTTGTAAATCCGCCAGTGGCTGACTGTACCTATTTTATTTGTTCACTGGACATAAGCCCTTGTTCAACATCCTCGTTATAAAAATCTTTTCCATAATAAAATAATCTAACATCTAAACTAAACAGCTCACGTGAAGCAAATCATTTGCTATGTAAATTAATTCCGTGCCAATTGCCAAGCGAGCTTGTAAGCGGCACAAAAAAGCGAAAATGCAAACTCCACTCTTTAAGCAAAATGTGAGACGCAAATACACATTGGACAAACATCTTGGACAAGTGGAATATCACCGCCCCGTACGCTACTTAGGTACGCTACGCAGAGCATGTAGTTATTGTAAGTATTCAAGTTATATGAAGTAGAAGTAGGTAGTAGGTACTAGGTATTGGCACAGAATAAAATAATATAATAATATATACCTACGGTAGGACAGAAGGTTCTCTGTAATCAAATCCCCTGTTTAGATATATATGCCTAAACGTGGCCATCCCTTTCTTTCGCATGCAACGCGGTCTATAAAGGTACTACTTAATAAGTACATAGGTATAGGGGTACCTATAAATATTAGGGGACAATCTTACACAAATAGGGGCGTAGACACTAAATAAAATAATTAATAATGTCATATTTTCTCGAAAAAGGATAAAAAATGTAGTCAAATGGAGAAAAAATCAACGCAAAAGGTTCAATAATCACGAAGTTGTAAGTGTCCAAAGTTTTAAGAAGGGGGTCATTACGCTGGTTATGCGACCACCTTCGGTTAGCGACCACCTGAAGGAGAAGGTTTTTTCTATTGAAGATAACATCAATTCTACAGACCCTATTGAGACAATTAGTTGTACATGCATTTTTTTGTTGTTTTAGAATATAAATCTACTAAAAAAACCGAGAAAATATCCTTTCAGATCACCAACTCGGCTAAGTGGTCGCCAACTCGCCACCGGCACATGAAATTAGGTGGTCGCTAACCGGCGAATTGACCCTATGTTCTGTCCCTTTTTCGCAAAACGCAACTACATATGAAACGATGACGCTGGACGCTGGACGAATGTGACGTCACAGAAGACGGCAACGTGCCGCGCCCCGTCGTCGTGGTCGGAGCCGCTGTCGACGCCGCCCCCCGGCAGCGTCCTGTAATGTGACGTCACACACCGTTTGCGTTTTCTCGCTCTAATGCTGGCCATACACGCTAGGGTACGCCTGCGCAGTTTTGCCTGTACAGTTTGACTGCACAGGTAAAACTGAGCGTATGTGGCATAGAAAACTGCACAGTCGAATGCCACATACGCTCAGTTTTACCTCTGCAGTCGAACTGTACAGGCAAAACTGCGCAGGCGTACCCTAGCGTGTATGGCCAGCATAACAAGCAATATTAAAACGGTTGTAGCTTCATAATTCTTTGAGATATCTGAATGGGATTTTCGTCAATAGGCATATTTTTTTGTCTTCTTTCTTTTGGAGTAATACTAATTTTCGAGTCTACACCCCTATTAAGCTACCCCCATTGTAAGATCAATAAGGCTTGTTTTATGGGTATAGGTCGGTACCTGCTAGACGATGATATGTATACCTGTTCAATAGATATAGGTACCACAGATAAATAGGTAGGTAGGTACTTTAAATACGAACATAATATAAAAACATCCATGACTCAGAAACAAATATTCATGCTCATAACATAACACAAATATGTGCCCTTATATGTAAGTATACAAGGATTCGAACTTCGTAGGCAGGTTATCTACCCACGTGCTAATGCCACATCAAAACACACCAGTTAGAATGAGATTCGAAAATGAAATTACCATCTATTCGTACCTTCTCCTCGTCATGCGCTGTCCCGGTGGAATCCTGAAGGAACACGAGGAGAAACATTTTTGAAGTGAAAACTTCTTTAGCGGCGCTGAGCACTTTTTGGGATGAGGAAAAATTGTTAAATACGCGACAGAGTTTTGTGACGTCAGATGTGAAGGAGGTCACTTTTTGCTGCTAGCCGATTTGACTTCATTCAAAACTGAACGCTATTCGTAAGAGTATAAAGCCGTTAAACACTTTTTGCAATAGCATATTCTGCAAATAAATTTGTAATAATACCAACGCGACCTTCACCGTTTTGCTATTGAGAAAATTCGAATAGTTCGAATTTGGGCGTTATTCCTAAAGAGATAAAGCTTAGAAAAATATTTATCAACGGCAAACACAAATTGATATTTTGGTCGCCACCGTGCACCGCCATCTGCTGTTCTTACAAATTCGAATAGTTCGAATGTAGACGTTAATCCTAAAGAGATAAAAGCTTTGAAAAATATTTGGAATGGCAAAAACAAATTGGTATTGTGTTTGCCGCCAGCCGCCGGCACCGTTGCGCCCCGGCGGCGCGTTGGGCCCGTCGCACCCAACGCGATATACTTATTATACTCTTTGCCAACGCGCCCGCGGGCCGTCCGCCTAAATAATTGATAATTGTTTATAAATTTGCGTCAAATTCATTTTTAGGGTGACACCGTAAGATGTCACGTGACCTGATCGAAAAACTGTTACAATGTTATTGAGTTTTCACTTCTGCCGGCACTCCCGGAGTGCAACCCGGTCTTTTTTTATCTTAGGTAAGCTAATATAACACCCGAATATTCACTCAGAAGCTGAGGATTTTCAAGAACAACCGCTTTGGCAGAAGCCTGAACTTGACGGAGCTTTGACATATTCTCAACATATTATGTTCTCATAGTGGTTATATTCTCTTTGATTGTCATCGCACTTGGGCGTTTGGGCGATAATTAAAGATGGAGAATTTCGATCTCCGTGAATTCGTGCTACCGATTTTAAGAAAATTGCCTTGTTTCACGTTATTCCAGAAACCCCTCTTTTATTAAGCTTTAACAAGCAAAACGTCAGGTTCAAGGAAAAAAAAATACTCGCTACCTATTTCGAATAGATTATCTGCGTGAGAAGAAACGTTAAGCGTGGTTAGTACGTTTTCAATGCACAGCGAAAACGGAATTCAACGAAAGCCGGGTTGTCAATGGCTGATTTTAAAATAACGTTTCATGAAATTGTATAACGTCCAGTAGAAACCGAATTCCAACTGGCATTTGACAGACGTCACATCACATACCATACCTTGTAACTGGGAACAAATTGTGACAAAATAAATATATAATGTTAGCAAAAATAAAATAGCAAATGCAAATGCTAATGCATAAAGTAAAGTAGTAATTACTACATTTTGTTTTTCTCTTTAGTTATTATAACTAGACTCGGTGTGATTATTTCAATTTATTATTTAGATTATACTCTATATTTAAGCCTTAGTGTAAACTATGGATGAAATGGATAAATTAAGTTGTAGTAAGTTCTATCATAACCTCTCTTGTACCGTTAAATGTAAAATCAAGATTTCTTTAACATATTAACGTGTCTTTAACAGAAGAAGTAATGGATATGAGTGATATGGACCATTCTGCCACGGAAGACCATAAGGAAATGGACGAAAAACCGAAGAAGAAGAAAAGGAGACGCCGTGAGATCGATATGGTAGGTATCAGTGGAATTATGTATGAAATCTTCTTTTTAATGCTTAAATTCTACATTATTTAGTAATTACAATACCCTATTACCATTCAGCATTGTTACTAGTATGTCTAGCGCAAAATACTGCCCAGTGATTACCTAGTTCCCATAGGAGGAACGAATGTATGTATGTATGTAAATACTTTATTGTACACCTATAAAGTTAGTACAAAGACGAATTTATCCCTGAAAGGGATCTCTTCCAGTAAAAAAAAATGGTTCAATGGAATGTAAATCTTATTATAAGAAGAGAGTTGCATTTGGTTTATTGCTTTTGGCTTTAGAACAAATTGTAAATAAAAATTACTATACATACTTGGTTCAACTTTCTTGACCCAGCAGAATGTATGGCAAGTATTCTCATATTCCTTTGAATTGTTGGCATGTTGGGGTGCAATTCTGAAGAGATTTCTAGGGTGTGAGTTCTCTAGGGTCTAGTATGTTGACCCTTCAAGCATTAGGTTTTTATTTTTTTGTGGAAACTGAAGTCAGTATTTTGAAACTTCCGTAAATATTATGTGCTTCAGATCAAGCTCTCGGACGATGATGACACTGACGATGAAGGTGTGCCCAAGAAGGTTCATCGCAGACTGAGTCCGGGACCAAACTCTAGAGAGCCCCGTACTTGTGTACTTAAGGTAATTTTAATAATCTCAGACAATTCTCTATTGCTTTCCTATTGAGTTCTTAATTATTCGTTTCTGTAGTAGACCAAGCTAGATTGATTTTAAGCTCTCAATGCTCCATGAGTTACACAGCACACAAGTAAAGCCCTGGGATAAAATATAGCCTACATCCATCGGGAAGATCCATTTAAAATAATATAATATTTCATTGATGAGATTAAGAGTGCAGCAGGAGGTTTCTGGACTACAATAGCAAAGGATAGGGAGAAATGGAAAGAGTTAGGGGAGGCCTTTGCCTACAAAAGGCATACAGACACTTATATTACAGACAGAAATTAGATATAGGTTAACAACAAAATGCAATGTAATGTACTTACAAAATACTTGTCTGAAATAAAGGCTATTTTTATTTTTTATTTCATTTATTTTAATATTTAATATATGCAACAGAAAAAATGTCACAAAAACTAATAACGTGCCAGAGGGGAATGGAGAGAAGCATTTTAGGGTACACAAAAAGAGACAGAAAACGCGACGGACATAAGAGAGGTCACAAAATTAGAAGATCTCTTAAATCCAAAACTCTAAAATTGAAGTGGGCGGGCCACTTGCTCAGAGGAAAGCAAACGTGGTCAAACATAAGACAGATTGGACCCCACGCTACAACACAAAAAGAAAAAGAGGCAGACAGTACAAAAGATGGCCGGATACTAGACAGAGACATGCATGGAAGGCAGAAGCGGGAGGCCTTTGTGTCAAAAGGACGGTTGTTGCACACATAAACAAAAAAAAATTGTATAAAAAAAATATTATTACTTAACTGTATGTTCCGTAATAAAAGGCTTTGAAATTGAAATTGAAAATATTTAATAACAATAAAAACTTCTTTCTCAGGCCTCACAGAAACGTCGTCCCCTCTCCCGCCTCCTGGAGCAGCTCCTCCGTAACCTGGAGAAGCGGGACCCTCATCAGTTCTTCGCTTGGCCGGTGAACGACAACTTCGCTCCAGGATACTCTAACATCATCCGCAGGCCTATGGACTTCTCCAGCATCAAGCAGAAGATAGATGATAATGAGTACAAGTCGCTCAACTGCTTTATTGTAAGTAATGGCAGTACCAGAAACATATAGAGATGCCACAATAACCGGTCCTGCGCCACCCGCATCCAGCGGACCGCCGCGACCTTTACCAGGTCATCAGTCCACCTTGTGGGAGGACCCACGCTGCGCCTTCCGGTACCACTTAAGTTTAGCGATCCGGAGGGCCACATCAGTAACCTTGGTTCTCCTGCGGATAGATTTCATGTGATCACGCAGAGAAATTCCCGACATAGGCCTCACCATTGCCCTTTGGGTGACTTTGGGCCTTCTTATGAAGCCCATAGTAAGCGACCACGTTTCCGTGCCATACGTCATCACTGGCAGCACACACCCGTGCACGGGTGCACATAATTTGCATACTAATATTATATGCAAAATATGCAAATTTCCAATTTCTGTTGTTGACTATGACTTATGTCAAACGGGCCAACAGAGTGAAAGTTCACAAGTTTACTAACATCGTTAAGATTAGCTTCTGTTGTCAAATGTCATTCAACTAATGCAATATTATTTCCAGCAACAAGGTAGAAATTAGAATTAATGCTATATGCAAATAATTTTTTTTAGACAGAAATCAATGGAAGGAGATGGAAGAGGCCTATGCCGACAGGCACTTATCACTAAGAGATATTCTCTAAACATGCTACTGTAACAAAGAAAACGAGCTACGATAGTAAACAGTCTCTTAGCGAAATAAAGGCTTATTGAATTGAATTGAATATGCAAATAATGAAAGCATAAAAATAGTCATCTGAAAAGCAGGGAGATCTTATATATAACTAGCTTATGCCCGCGACTCCGTCCACGTGAAACTCGTTTATATCGTATCTCCATTCAAAACTTCACCCCCTATTTGATCCCCTTAGGGCAGGATTTCTGGGATAAAAACTATCCAATGTCCTTTCCCGGGACTCAAACTATCTGTATACCAAATTTAATCTAAATCGGTTTAGCGGTTTAAGCGTGAAGAGGTAACAGACAAAGTATGGATATTAAGGAGTGACTTTATCTAGCTCTAATGAAATCAACAGTAATTCATACTTAGTACCTACCATAATGCTACACTCTATAACGCGCGCATATAAAGAATGGATCTGAAAATGGCCGTCCTCTCGCATGCTATCTCGCTCACACCCTATCGCTGTATCACAGTTAAAGTGTGACTATAGACAGCGATAGGGTGTGAGCGAGATACCATGCGAGCGGACGGCCATTTTCAGATGCATTCTTTATCTGCGCGCGTTATACCAGGGTTTGTGTTGAACATGTGCCTATATTCAAGACCTTTTGTATACCATAATGCAATCCATAAATGAATTATGAATTACCAAAGTATTTACCTCCACAGAGTGACTTCAAACTAATGTGCAACAACGCCATGAAATACAACAAACCGGGCACTGTCTACCACAAGGCAGCCAAGAGACTGCTCCATGCCGGCCTCAAGCAGCTCACTCCGCAGAAACTCCGGCCCATGGGCGACCTGCTCACCTACATGTACGAGATACCCATCAGAGAGCTCGGCTTCGATATTGGGAAGATGGATGTGGTGAGTGAGGGGAGGTGTTTGGGTCTAAGCCCACTTATTCTATTATTATTGTATTGATGGAAACCAGTTGGAATTTTACTGGAAAGAAATATTCCAACTAGTAGTATGAAAATCCTAATCAAGTTGGCCATGGGGTTGGGTTGAGTCAACCAGCGAGTTGTGTCACAAATCAATGCTTGCATTCTATAGCCGGCTGTACACATTAGGCCAACGTTGGCGCGTGAGCAGGATGCAGCTATACGTTACAGGGAGAGCTATAATTCGATCTCATTAGTTTACATAGCTGCATCCTGCTCACGCGTTGGGCCAATGTGTACAGCCGGCATATCAATGAGCTGCCAACTATAAGGGTCTATCAACTTTTTCTTGTACCTTAGTTCTTTCTTCATTATCAACCACAACATGTGTATTTGATAAAATCTATAAGTTCTTATAGCAGATAAACGGTCTGTTTGAACATATATATTGCATCTCGCAATAAAACCTGTTCTAGCAGAAAACATGGTTGTCCAAGGCACAAACCGGACGAAATTTATGTCCGCTAGGCAACCGCTGAAATTGAGGGCAAATTAATATTTTTTAATACAGTTGTCATGAAGTTCGCAATAATTAATTGACTAAGGAATGCAACAACAATTAACAACAGCAGACATCGTATTTTCTTGTTTAATCTCCTTTTAAACAGTAAAAGTACTTATCAGTCTTATCACGTCAAACACTATGAATTTTGGGTTATCAGATTGCGATTTTTCAAATGTTTTTCTTGTGACACGACTCAGACTCTCGTCCAGGGATGTTGCAGACATTCGCATCCCCATACGCAACCGCGGAACTTCCATATCAATTTTTACATCTGCATCCGCGTCCGCAAAAATTGTTGCTTAGTTTTTGCGGATGCGGATCTGGGGCAAGGCGTTATAAGAACGGGACGCGTCCCGCACGCGTCTTAGGCACTCGGTTGTTTTGTGCGGTAAACGCAAGTATCTATGGAATCGCAGCATTTACCGCACAAAACAACCGAGCGCCTTAGGTATCTACGTCATAATTAAAAAAAAAACTTAATTTCGTTTCTGTAATATTCTGATTCGCTGCATTCACTCGTGACAAGGACGACATCTCGTTTCTTCTATTTTGTTCGAAAATATTAAAATTGATGAACGTTTTTGATTATTGCGTGATATGAATATCATATATTGTGTATTATAGGTGTATTATCGTATAGGTGTTTGACCCCAATATCCGCATCCGCGGATGTGAGAATCGAAATATATGCATCCGCGGATACTTTAAAAAATCGCATCCGCAACATCCCTGCTCTAATTGTTCTAGCCAACCATGGCATAAGCATAGTTGTTGAAAACTACATTTATCCCTTATGGATTTTTAGAGACAAGAAAATCCAAGGGTACGTAAGTATACGGAGTTTTAAAAATATGTTTAGTAAATATGGGAGTAAATCTTAGCTTTTTTATTGCGGGTAGACTCACATGTTTATAATGTCAGTAGTGGGCTGTCAACTGTCAAGTTAATACAAAATGATATGAGTCCAGTATTGCATTGGAATAGAACCATTAACATCAATCTGCAGAACAATGAAATGGATTTTAATAAATTATGTTGTAATAGTAGTGACTGTTCAATTTTAAAATAATGGTGTAAAAGTGCCGCTTTAAATGAATTGGTAACTATGGCGATGTCAAACCCCCAGAGTCTTCGAATAGTAAGTTGATTTAAATTTTAACGGCTGATATTAAAAAGGTATTTTAAAAAGTTAAATTGTATCATCAGATTTGTTTTATTATCTGAGCGAACGATCTAAGTCAAGTTCACTTTGCCATCTACATTGTCTTGATGACACTTATGCTAAATCATTTAAGTTTTTGTTTCGGAATTGTCATCAGAAACTTCGTCTAAGCTTACGGTTGAATGTAATATAGACACTTAATAAAATTATCAATAATGTTGTATTTTCTCGAAAAAGGATTAAAAATGTAGTCAAATGGAGAAAAAAGCAACGCAAGAGGTTAAATAATCACAAAGTTATGTGTCCAAAGTTTTAAGAAGGGGTAACAGTTGTAGCTTCGTAATTTTATGAGATATTCGAATGAGTTATTTTTTTACCTTACCTATTTCTTTTGAAGTAAAAATAGAATTTGAGTCTACACCCCTATTGAAATGAACTATTCTAATAACAGCGGTTAAAAACAAGATAAACATAGTGCAAAACCGAGAGGTTTATATGGTGTATAAATTCTTAAAGGGTCGGCAACGCGCATGTAACACCCCTGGAGTTGCAAGCGTCCATAGGCTACGGTAACCACTTATCATCAGGTGGGCCGTAAGCTTGTTTGCCACCGACGTGGTAGAAAAAAAAAAAAAAAAAAAGGTTTATACACGGTGGAATTTAATCGGTGATCAGGAATCCAAAAATCTTAATTATCAATCTACACAGAAACCAATACGTGAGATCTCGTGCAATATAGCTCACAATCTAATGAATCACACTTAATTAACATCGGTAAAATTTATTCAGTCCATTTATTCAGTCAGTGTGCACACTGACTGAATAAATGGACACCCTACTTTTATTGAAGGGAAGTTACTCGTAAGTGTACATACGTCAAGTGCTTGCTGGCTTTGGCGGGATACTAGACAGATCAGACGATTTGAAGCAATTTGTTATGAATTTGACAATGACTAATTGACAGCTTATTGCTCTTTTATGTTTTAAGTTTATATGGCTGATAGTTTGAAAAGAGGTATTAAACTTTTCAGACTAAACCATTAGTAGGGTGACAATAAATTTTAATTAAAATTTAATTTCAACTTAAAAAATTGGTATGATAAAAAAAAACTTGGTTCCACTTAAGTACTACATAAACGTGACCGCCATCGATTACTGAATTAGAAAAATGGGTTCCTGTTCACCGATTAAATTCCACCGTGTATATCGGACAAAAATGTCTGTCTCAAATGTAGTTTTTTTTTTATTTGAAAAAAACTTTACCTGCTCACTTTTTGCCACGCAGCCTCTTAGGACGTACGGGCGAAAGGTGAATGTCTTCACATATAATAGTGAATACCTATACATATTATTGACCCTATTCCACTCGCGCAAAGCGATATCGATATGTACAGCGGTGGCGATATTAAATGCCATGTAGTCCAAAGCCAGTTATTGGATGAGGATATAAAAAACACAAACATAACTCATGCATGACAGTCATGACTTAGAAAGTTTGTATACAGGTGAAGCAATTTTTTTAAAATTGCGATTTTATTTGTTTGAATCTCACAAAAGTTGCGGTTTCTTGTCATTTGACGACCTCTGTAGCCTAGTTGACCCTGCCTACGAAGCCGGAGGTCCGGGTTCGAATACCGGTAAGGGCATTTATTTGTGTAAAAAAAACTATTTGTTTTCAGAAAACAATAATTCTTTACAACTTTTCTAAGTTAAAGTAATCTTTACATTTTAAAATTTTGCTTAACTAAAGAGTGAGGACGGACGTTTTTTCCAAGAAATTTTGTCATTTTGTCTCCTGGCTAAACGTAATACATAATAAAAATAAGTTTATATAAGCTTGACCGTTACATTCATCGCTGACTAAACAGATTACTCATGCTAAGAATAAAGTTAAGACGGCCAGTTAGCCACATCGTAATATATCTTTGAGCGGGTGGAATATGTGTCTAGAAGTGATAGTTAGTTTTGTTTTGCTTCATCGTGTTAAAGTGATGCGCAATTTGATATTGCATGGTGAAGGAGACGCTTGCTGGGTTGATTGTGGTCTACATTTGTACCAAAAAACTGTACAAAATGTTTGTCGGTCCCTGATATTTGCATTAAAAAAGACCGTGTTGCACTCCGGCAGAAGTGAAAACTCAATGACATTGTAACAGTTTTTCGATCAGGTCACGTGTCCGTCTTACGAATTTTCAATCTGACTAATCTGTCGGTCACGTGACCTGTCGCGAGTTTACCATTTTTTCCCCATCACAAAAAGTGCACAGCGCCGCTAAAGAAATGTTCACTTCAAAAATAACGAAATGCACTGATTAAGTATCAATAGCGTAGAATAGTCCCTACAAATGACTCCTGTCAGAATAACAGATACAACCTACTCATATTTATTTGAAACGACTCTACAGGGTGTATTATTCAAACGGGGCACTGAAAGAAAATCCAAAGCTGACCCTGGCCAATGACAAATGACTAGTAAAACTTGTAGCTTTATAAAATGGTGCCGAGCGCTTACCCTCTACCTAGAATTGTTTCTACGTTCTTATTATTTAAGGCGTAGCGAATATAAAGACCACAAACAACCCAAAGCGCTAAGCCAGCATGCCCTAGCTGCCGCCTTCCCTCGCCCCTCCTAACCTGAGTCCCCGCAGAAGGTGCTGAAGCGCTCCAGCCCCATCAAGTCCGGCGGCTCGGAGGCCGAGGCCGTGTCGGACGGGGCCGAGCGGCCCGACGGAGACAGCGTCAAGCTGCAGATGGAGGCCGCTAGGGAACAGCACAGGCGACGGCTGGCTAAGAAAGGTTGGTGGACAGTCTAGTGTAACAGAAGGTGCTGAGCTCCAGCCCCATCAAGTCCGGCGGCTCGGAGGCCGAGGCCGTGTCGGACGGGGCCGAGCGGCCCGACGGAGACAGCGTCAAGTTGCAGATGGAGGCCGCTAGGGAGCAGCACAGGCGACGGCTGGCCAAGAAAGGTTAGGAGATATTGTTGACATCTAACTTAAAAAGAAAACTCTAAAAATGTTGCGAGTGATTAGCGACGTCTGAGAAAGGTTATAGACACTTGTGACATCTTTCGTAAAGTTTATCAAGGTCGACCTGTGGCCGATAGTGGCATCTAGTAGTGAGCAGACTGAGTCTAGCAGGATCTAGGCAACTGCTAAGATATATAACCTCAGTTCATAAGTGACTAGTCATAATAAGACTCGGTCAGTGGTTCACGCTCGAGCCCCAGCAAATCCGGTGGCTCGGAGGCCGAGGCCGTGTCGGACGGGGCCGAGCGGCCCGACGGAGGCATCGTCAAGTTGCAGATGGAGGCCGCCAGGGAGCAACACAGACACATACATAGACGGTACATCTAGTGCAAATCGTGCAGACTAGGTCAAGTATGGGTCTTCAGTCTCGTCTGTAGTAAATGGCGACTTAAGGGGGTAATCGGGGCCGCCGGTGGTCTTTGTGGCGGGGGCCACAGCACTTGGCGAGGTACCCCATCTAAGGCGGCGAGGATGCCCAGAAAGAGCCCGCAGGGGCAAGGCGCGAAGGGGGATTGAGTGCGTTCAACCTGAGATCATAGAGTCCGCCAAATTACTTAGCGCCGGTGGCGACCATGGTGTTTTTGGTGGATAGAAATACCACATAACTGAGACTTCCCCCGAAACTTAGGGACCCAACTTGGCTCGCTGGTTTTCTTCACAGAAAAAAGGGACATGTAGTGTAACAGAAAATGTGAGCGCTTGAGGCTGTCACACTTCCTACATCATTCAGACTTTAACGGGCGTTACTTACGACTGGTTGAGACCACCGGTTCTGTAAACTCCACAACACCACAGTTAACTGACCGGTAAACGTTAAGTACACTTATCCCCGGTTTTATAAAGATGCTTCAACTCATGTTGGTAAGTTACGTCCAGAACTGTACTGATTAAAAATTTGATCTAACATTTGGTCTAACGCATCAATAATTAACTACGAAATCGTGAACCCTACAGCGCTATCAAAGTTTACTGTATACCTATCAAAATCATGGTAATGCCTCAATCTGCGATACTAATATCACAAATTTGTCTCCAGCCTTCCCGAACATGGACGCCGAGGGCAAGACGACCCTCAACCTGGTCACCAACACCGTGGACCCAGCCGCTCCCGCTGACGAGAAGCCCATGACCTTGGGACAGTACATCGGCAAGCTCACACAGGGAACTGGCACGCTGTATGGTAAGGAAGCCTTCGTCATGACTATCAAAACGACGCTCAACCTGGTCACCAACACGGTAGACCCTAGGACAGTACATCGGCAAGCTCACACAGGGAACTGGCACGCTATATAGTAAAGAAGCCTTCGTCATGACGCAGTCAAAATGACCCTCAACCTGGTCACCAAACCGGTGGACCCGTGGCCCTAGGACAGTACATGGCAAGCGCACACAGGGAACTGGCACGCTGTATGGTAAGGCTGATACGTATACTCACGCCTGTTTAGGGGTAAACAGAGAAAGCATGTCAGATGCTACAATCCTTACAGTGTCTCGGTCACATACATACTTCTGCTTAAATAAGCTTGTGAGTGGCGGATACTTCTAACTTAAGCGACAATCACTAACGAGTGGGCTCGGCGAAAGGACCATAATGCTGGGATAAAATACGTCTTAATGAAGTGATCAAACTAATGCCTTGCACCAGATTATACCTCAGGTGTCTGACGTTAGACGCAAGGTCACCAATATGCTGAGATCGTTTTATAGGTTTAAGCACTTCCTTCCAGTCAGCACGAAAACTCTGCTAATAGGGAATATTCATGACATTTTTTTATTTTTTTTATCTATTCTATAAGTAATTATATAACCGGAAAAAAATATAACACTTTCACAATATTATTAAATAAGCTAAAAAAAAATTATTAAAATTACTATCATTTTCGGACGATCAAAACGCCACCATTTTGGCGCGCTCATTTGTGACGTCACCGTGCAGCTTAGTGCACGGCGGTTCTTAAACAAATTAACAACAAAGTTTTTGATTCACACTTTTAATAAATGTGAGTTATTAAAGCTTATAAGATCAACTTATTGTAATGGAAGAGCACACAAAAGCTTATTATAAATATTGTATTGTCCCTATGTGTGAAAATCACATTAAAACTGCAAATATTTTCATATGCCCAAAGGTGCAAATATAAGGATAAAGTGGTGTAAGGCGACGAGGAGAGATAATGTATCGTGCTTGAGTAGTTTATATTGTTGTGAAGATCATTTCGACGTGAGTATTAAATATGTATGTACCTAAAATCTTTTTTATTACGACTCGCGAACAATATAGGTAAACAATAACCTAACCTCAAAATTGTATTATATACTTATTCATAAAACTATTCTGATTCCCAATTTTTTTAGTTATTAATGTTATAAATATTATGATTTTTGTTGATCAACAGCTGACTACGAGTGTTGATTTTGATCAAGAAACGTTTTAGCTAAGTTTCTTTGTTTGCACTGTTGATCGAAGAAAGATAAAAGAATTTAATCCTTTTTACTGAGTGACCTACACAAATTTGTTTTATTTATAAGCCTTGACGAAAACAACCTAGTTTGTTAAAGTTCATAAAGATGTTCTCAACATTTAACATTCCTAATAGGTACCTACATATCTTTGATTATATAATACTAGCTTCTGCCCGCGACTCCGTCCGCGTGGAACTCGTTTATATCGTAGCTCCCCCCATATCCCCCAAAGGGATGAAGTGGGGGGTGAAAGTTTGTATGGAGCTACGATATAAATGAGTTCCACGCGGACGGAGTCGCGGGCAGAAGTTAGTATATATAATATATAAAGTTATAGTATAGTAAAATAGTATATAGTATGGATAAATATCTACTAGTTTTTTATTCCACTTATTTAACAAAGACACCTATTTGAAGTAGTTTAAAAGTCTAGCTATTTGAATCGCCAAAATAGGTTATAATTATTTAATTGACCAATCTCACGAGTATAAAAACAAGGAATATGAAAATTTATTGAATATCTGTAACTTATTTACCTTGCAGCTTTTACTCCTCTTAGTTCAGCGGACGTAAAGTCACAAATATTTGCGAAGTATGTATTAAATTTAGTCATCATGAACACATCAATTTTAGGCAGATTATCCGACTGTGCCTTGACAAAACCGCCTTCAGTCATTGTGGCGAGTCTTTTTTCACTTAATAATTACCAAAAAACACTGATTATTTATCATAAACAGCGGCCAAACAATGCGAATAACTTTCAATAATCATACTAACGACCTGCACGGTGACGTCACGTTTCGCTCCGCCAATAGCGTTGCGTTTTGGAAATTTGCGAGGGAATTTGAAAAATAGTACTTTTAAACAATTTATTTTATCAATAGAAACATGATAATTTGAAAAAATAATCATGTGTGTATATTTATTAAGCAATATAGATTACACGTGATTTTTTTTGTCCATTTCTAAATCACATGCATATTCCCTATTCAAGCGTTAGTATTACCTGTTATTGATTATGCTGATGTGTGTTACTCCAACATCACCCAGGAGCTCTTAAGTAGACTAGACCGGCTTCTAAATAACTGCATTCGTTTTGTTTTCGGCCTCCGTAAATATGACCATATCTCCGCCTTCCGCCGTCAACTGAACTGGCTTCCCATTCGCGAGCGCAGATCTTTCAGGATTCTGTGCACACTTTAATACCATCTTATTTGACCCAGCTGCACCGGAATATCTTAAATCTAAATTTCAATTTGTTACACCCCGTCCCGGTTGCGAGCTACGTACATCCAGGAGTCTTAAACTCTTTGTCCTATTTCACCGTACTGGTTTCCTCTCAAATTCCTTCGCTGTTCAGGCTATTCGTCTGTGGAATGATCTCCCTCTTACCGTCAGGCAAGCTCAGAGCAAGTTCACCTTTAAATGCAAGTTGCGTAAGCATCTCTTATTAACCATTAAACATTGATGATCCTCATGATATCTTTGTTCGGGTACATTTAATTGTATGTATTTATGTAAGTATAAGTAAGTTTATATTGTATGCAATATTAATGTATGTATATTAATTAAATTAATTGATTTGTGTTTCCATTCGAGTCTCTGTACTTAGGATCCTGCACCACTAAAGTTTCTGTTTAGCCCAATGGTTGACTGGTAGAGAATGCCTTAAGGCATTAAGTCCGCCAATTGTACTTCTATTTTTATATTTGTGCAATAAAGTTTAAATAAATAAATAAATAATATACTCATCTCCTTGTCCGAGACGTTTAACTGTAGTAGCGCTGACAATTCAGCGCCAAATCACTGAATTATTCGTCACCCGAGCGGGTTCGCTGCTCCTTTTGCTGTGTTCTTCGTCACTGTTGTTTGCGTAGCTATGTCTCCTTTTGACTGTGACATGACAGCCTCAATAATCAGATATCATTATTGTGTTTTTGAATATCGAACACTATAAGTAAGATCTAGCGAGCTCCTTAAGAGCCCGCAGTAAGCTCGATTCCCCATACAAACGTAGTTATAGGTAGCGGCATGTAAGTCTAGCGCTGACCGTTCCTGCGCAGAAGTCGAAAATAAGGTATTACGGGGGAGTGAAGGGGACGCGCGGGGGCGTGCGTGAGCGCTTATTGGCTCTCCAGCCGTACTCCGTCCCGCGCACCGATACGACGCCCCGCTCACTTCTGGTTATACAGTTGCGTTCTAAATTGTTATTTATTACCGTCGTCGTTTTGTTAAGTTTGAGTTTGTTTTTTATTGACTGTTTTAATTAAGTTAGTGTTTATTTGTGATTTTAAACAGTAAATATGCCTAGAAGAAATACTGTTTTGAGAAGACAGGCACGGAAAATGGTATATGACGTGCATTCTTTTTTAAAGACAGAAAGTAATGAATTAATTGATTCCTTGAAACATATTAAAAGTCAGATTGACGAAACTACGAATATGTTGCTCAGTCACTTGGACAGCGGCACTGTGGATTTAAACATGATGAAACAAAGTGTACTACCCCTGTCAGATTCTGATTAATGTTTTTTAATAAAAATTGTAAAAAAATATATAACTTGTTTTTACCTCCCTATATTAGTGATGAGACTAGTTTAAACGAACTACCTTAGATATAAAAGAAGGACAAACAAAGACAAAGTTTTTTATTAGTAAGGATTATTGTAATCAACTTGTAGTGATAACAATTGCGTTTGCGACAGTACCTATGCGCAGCTATCCCCTCCACGATTCGTTCACCGCTAGACTTACGTGCCGCCACCTATACGCTCTTATTTTAAAACTACGTGTTGAATTGTAACGAAACTTTGCATGTACAATGACATTAAGTAGATCCAGGTCTGTAATTGGTTTATGTAGCTTCAGATACCATAGTAAAAAAAATACAGCGAATTTAAGTTTTTCATACAAAACTTGTTTTTGCTGTATTTCGTTTGTTTTATAAACTGGAACCATATAAACTACTAATTACAGCCATAGATATACCTCATGTCATTATATATGAAAAGTTTCGTCACAATCCACAACGTAGTTTTAAAATGAGACCGAAATACCGTTTGTAAGTGAAATTCGGCCGAGCTTACTGCGGACTCTTAAGAATCCGTTTCGAATTCGTATTATTTTTACGCCCATACCTTACTTATTTTATCGTATGGCAAATCAGTGTATTTAGAACCGTGAGATCTTCGAAAAGACAGTGCGGTTGCCAGGTTATTGCACTTTTAGCACCGCCCGGGGTCACGTGGAGGGTAGCGGTGGGTAATTCCTACGGACGTGGTGCAACTTCGACCCCCAACCTACCTTACATACGTGACCAAAACTAACGACAGAAAACTACCTATGGTTCAGAAAGTGCTCCGTACATTTTGTCTAAACTTTTCCTACATCTCGTATCCAGCGCCCCGCGAGGACCGGCGGAACCTGGTGAAGGGCGTGAAGCCTCTCAACTACGGGCCCTTCAGTTCCTTCGCGCCCTCCTACGACGGCACCTTCGCCACGCTCACCAAGGAGGAGTCCCACTTACTCTACCACACGCTGCGTAAGTGCTACGGGGTACCGACATCAAACGATATAGAATTTCGGTTTGCGGTTGAAACTGATTATTGCGGAGGCATTCAGATAACTTGTAAGGCCCAAAACAGACTGAAACGCAACTGCAACGAAACTGCAACTTCTAGTTACTTTTGAATTTATGCCAATAGACTCCTTTGAGAGACCGCGCACATGACGCAACCATTTTGAAACCGGTTTCCTGAGTTTCAAACCGGTCGCGTCATGTGTGGTCTCTCAAAGGAGTCTACGGCATAAACTCAAATGAAACTCAAAAGTAACTAGAAGTTGCAGGTTCGTTGCAGTCGCCTTTCACCGTCTGCTTTGGGCCTAAGACAACCTATATGAAGTCATAGATGAAGTTAGCCCCTAGCTTCGGTTGTTTTTAAACAGCTTCTCTTTAAATATCCTGGAGGGCAAGATCGAAGGAAAGAGAGGCAGAGGAAGCCCCAGACATACTTACACCAGACAAATAAAAGAAAGTTGCTGTCGAAGACGTCAAGAGGCTGGTAGAGGACAAAAATCTGTGGTGGTTACTCTCCGACAAGCGCCTAGCTCTTAAATAATGATGATGAGGTTCAGAATCGATTACCTAGAGCCTAGCCTAGCTATAATAATAATAACTACAACTTGGATAAGATGAAAAACCCCCGACATTTTCATTTCAAAGTCCAATATCTCAAAAACGGCTGAACAGATTTTCATGAAACATGGCTAAGAAAACTCGGGATCACATCAGCTTTTGAATAAAAAAAACGCATTCAAATCGGTCCATGCGTTTGAGAGCTACGATACCACATACAGATACACAGACACGTTAAACTTATAACACCCCACTCTTAGGTTAAAAATAAAATAAATATGAGATGGCATGATCATTCTTCACGTACATATCTAAACCTGAAATATGGTTTGTATAAGTCCCTCTTTTAGATATGAGATTGATGTTGTGTTCCATGTACTCCAGCGTCAGAGACGGGTCAAGGCAACGAAGAAATGCTCCGCTTCGAGCCCGACTCGCCTTGGAACTTGTTCTATGACATGGAGGCCTTGTTCCCGGACAAGAAGAAGGAATCAGAGCAACCGGCTAAAGAGGAGAGTGTATGTATTTATTTCTAGTTGGGTCAGAGGGGGCAAGTGCGGCCCCGGGGTAACTGCGCCTTTTATTAAACATATCGAGATCTACAGATATTTCACAAATAACGACATCTTACATTCATGCAACAAACTACAACAAGTTTATTGCATAGATTTCAGCGAATAATATATTGATTTAAATGATAAGGTAAAGGACAGGTTACTGATGAATGAGGCGCACTTTCCCCGGTGGCGCACATACCCGAACTGACCTTAGTATATTCCACCGTTCCGAGTTCCCGACATGTTGTATGTCTACGACAAGAAAAAATGGACCCCAGAAGGTAGCTGAATCAGTTCATGCAATCACATACTAACAATAATGTTCTTACTAACAGATGTAAGTTCCTACTGTTATTAACCCGATATGGATATTTATCTGAAATGAAGTATTTGAATTGAACTGAACTGAATTTTTTACTTTGAAATGTAATGTGATTGACATTTCACGCGATTCCAGTAACTTAGCAAACACCTACATCTAATGAAATATAAATTGCTTACTAATTGTCTCAGATTTTATCAGATATATTATTCTTCATTCTTGCGTTATTGATATTATGTAGATTTAAATATAAAAACAACTAGTACAAATCAATTATCTATCTAACTAGGAAATATAGTGAAGTTAGTGACGAATGCAGTATTTTAACAACAGTACGGCTAGTTTTTGGTGTGCACGCGAGACACACTATTTATTACTATTTATTAGACGGGTTTATTTTCTCCGTGTGTTTTTGTACACGGTATGAGTTTGCCTATCTCGTTCTACGTACCTTCCTCTCAATTGCTCAAAGATTAGCTGGCAGAGCCCTTAAAGGGATAAGTTCGCCTTTGTACTTTGATCTATTGTGTGACATGTATATCCTTTAACCTGTCATTGTGTACAATAAAGTGCTTACATACATAAATAAATACACACGTAATATGCTAATGTGTGCCTTTGTCTCTTTATAGCACAACAGACATTAATAAATAAATAAAATAAATAAATCAGCCTACATACGCCCGACTGCTGGGCACAGGCCTCCTCTCATGGATGAGAGGGAACGGGCAGTAGTCCCCGCGCTTGCCCACTGCGGGTTGGGGACTTCACATACACCTTTGAATTTCTTCGTGGATGTATGCAGGTTTCCTCACGATGTTTTACTTTAACGAAAAGCTAACGGTAAACACTCCGTACATAAGTTCCGAAAAACTCATTGGTACCGCCGTTTGACAGCCGCATGCCTGAACCGCTAGGCTACCCGTAGCTTACATTAGTGTTAAATATTTAATTGTAACTAATTAATGTTACTAATGAATTCTTCCAGGACATATCATCAGTGAAGGTGGACGTGGAGCAACTGAAGACCCTCTCCTCGCTCGGCATCGACGTGGACTTCCTGAACGACGTGGAGGAGGACATCGCCGCCTCGCAGCACGACTACGGCATCGCCACCGCGCTGAGACACACCTGCGAGCTGCTGCACAAGCTGGAGAAAGAACAGACAGACCGGTGAGTTGCTGTAGACCATAGATGATAGACAGAGCAGCGAGACCGGTGAGTGTGGCTGTAGACCATAGATGATAGAGCAGCGAGACCGGTGAGTGTGGCTGTAGACCATAGATGTTGGACAGAGCAGCGAGACCGGTGAGTTTGGCTGTAGACCATAGATGACAGACAGAGCAGCGAGACCGGTGAGTGTGGCTGTAGACCATAGATGATGGACAGAGCAGCGAGACCGGTGAGTGTGGCTGTAGACCATAGATGATAGACAGAGCCCGGATTATTCACGGCAAAACAAAACACTATCGTAATCTAGACAGTGGTAGAAACATTATTTTATCGATATCGAGTATTAATAAAAGTAACATGCCGATATATTTTTACATTATTGACAATTTACAGTGTGCAAAACAAGCTTTTTATATTATTGGATAAAAAACCAGAAGTGTATTTTTCTTCCGAAAACGCCATTAGGTATTTGAGCCAACTACAAAGTCGCGATAAAGACTATAACCACCTCATTTAAAATAATAGACAAGACAGTAAATAATAGACACGTATTACTCCATAAGACTTTAAATGTAATTTCATTACGTATAAAACATAAATTGCGTCTAGATATTATTTATTTCTTATAACGCTTTGAAACCGACGTGTTTGATATACGTATAATACCTTAATATTACAGTTATGAATAAAATAAAAATGTGCAAGATTTCATAAAAACTTCACGTAATGTTTTTATTAAATATTTATTTTATTTGGTGACGTTTTTTCTTCTACTACACAATTATCGATATCGATAAAATAATGTTTACAGTACATATGGTGCTGCTTTCCCGCACTAGTGCGGAAATGAGCACTTTCCGTGCATATGTCGAAACTTTAAAGAGCCATATGTACAGTAAAACGTTGTACGATACACGTGCGACGCAGGATAGGACGCAGGATAGGTAATTCGCAACTCGTGTCGATTTAAAACACTCCCTTCGGTCGTGTTTTAATTTATCACCACTCGTTGCGAATTTCCTATTTTCGGCACTTGTATCGTAAATAACTATTCTACCACTGGCTAGATTACGATAGTGTTTTGTTTTGCCGTGAAAAATCCGGGCTCTGATGATAGATTAGCAGGTGTAGTTGGCAACAGGAGCCGCGGCTGGCTACCTGAGTACCTGCGGACTCGAGGAGCGACAGAGACTGGTAAGATAGGTTTTGGGGGCGCGACAGGTGGTATTTATGAGATAAATGAAACTGAGAATGTCTTTACTATATTTATTCGCAATTACTAAAACTGTCTGAACACTAATTGAACACTGAACTGACTCCCAATTACAATCAAGTTGACCTGGTCCAGTTCCAGAGTCCAGTTAACCTGGTTAGTCCATAGAGTATAATGAATAACCTGTAATAGAGTTGTCAGTCAGTCAAGGATAGCGACTGCAGCGCGCCTAGCGATGTCGCCCTGAACTAAAACAATCCATAACATAACTATACGTAGAGCACAGTAGGTACATATAGGCGCACGGGTTCTGTTCTCACTTGTATTTATTTTTCTTTTTTTTTGCATTCTCAATGAAAAGAAACACAAAGAAATAAAGAAACACTTTTATTAAAGTAACAAAACAGAACAACACAAAATATACAAGAATTTTGCGTAGGAAATGTTTCTTTGCATATTCCCGTATCCACGGTACACTAGGCATGACTTACATAATTATATGATCTGCAACAAATGAGAAAGCTGTGAGAAATAAGAAATACTCAGACAGAATAATATGTAGTAGATTGATAAAGTAATGTTATTGTTAACAATAATCAGGGTTTGGATAGAATGGCCATGATCATGCAATGGAGAAAGTGGGATCTAATTGCGCTGAACACTCTTTTTTATTTGAGCAGGTGATAAAATAAATAAGTACTTATGCGTTTTACCGCCATTTAACCATTTCTTTTAACCATTGTCATCGGTATCCATATCGTAATGAAGATCAAGTCCAGTGGGCTATAGCAACAGTCAGTCAAAAAGGGCAGGGAAATCGGAGTCCAAGGATAGCAAAGTCCTCGTGTAAAATGTGAGAATATCAGAGCCCAAGAGTAGCCAAGTCGTAACCAATAATCAAAACGCAGAAAAGAGAAAAACGCCTTCACTTTTTCTAGAAATATATGGTTAATTTTCGTGGCACAACGGAAAATTTTCATATAAAATTTAATTGAGTGAATTAAGCTGGCCAAGAATTTGGTCCTTACCCAGTTATTCTTGTGTTTACCGACTGTTAAAACCAACTACTGACTGGGTCCGTTTCCGTGCTCCGTATACAGAATAGGGTATTTGACAACAGTGAAAATAAATTGTTTTTTCATTAGCAACAGACTAACGTTACGAAAATACTAGGAAAGTATCAATATTTCATTAAAGTTTACTATTTTAAGATTTTTAAACTCATAACAACTAACAATAAGGACGTTGTTTGATTGTGGCGCCACAAGCCTGTAATCCCTACAAATTCAATACTAACGGAGCGTTTTTGACGTTTCATAAAAAGAAGCTGATTTGACTTTTGTCAAATACCGTATTGCTGACGCTAAACATAATGCGTCATCGCATGCCGCCACATAAGTATTGTTAGCGTTCTAGCCCCTGAATCCTATGGGGAGTTTGAAAACAAAAGCAGGTTTATAACTCAAGTGATGCTCAAGGGGATGCCTTGATTCGAGTCGACCACGCCCCCTTGACAGAGACTACGCTTCTGCCTTCCGCGCACGAGAAAAAGAGATGCAACTCTCTTCGGGAATGGCTTTTTTGGACAAATTTCGATGAATACCTAACTTACTGAAGTTTTATTTATATTTCATTAAGTGAGATTTTAGATGAGATAAAAGACTATAGTACTTATTAACTTGCTTCTGTCGTAAAATAATTATTTATTAGCAAATACAATTTATCAACATAACAGCTTATACCATGGCGTTGGTAAACTTAAAGTAACATATTAAGTAAGTTCTAAGTACATATACATCGCAGAATTAGTAAAATTAAATCATAAAGATTGAGATTAGTTACAATTCATATGATATATATATGAATACAAATAATATAATAATGAATTCTTTGAGTAGGCTGAGTACAAAAAAGACCGTGTTGCACTCCGGGAGTGCCTGCAGAAGTGAAAACTCAATAACATTGTAACAGTTTTTCGATCAGGTCACATGACATCTTACGGTGTCACCCTAAAAATGAATTTGACGCAAATTTATAAACAATTATCAATTATTTAGGCGGACGGGCCGCGGGCGCGTTGGGCGCGACGGGCTCAACGCGCCGCCGCGGCGCAACGGTGCCGGGGTCCGGCGCGCCGACGGGCGGCGGCAAACTTACTACTTACTTACTTACTCCTCTGGCGCAACGACCCAAAGTGGGTCTTGGCCTCCAACACGACAGCACGCCACTGATCCCGGTCCTGTGCAGTTTCCCGCCAGTCGCCAGCCTGGAGCTCGCGCAGATCCGCATTCACCACATCCGCCCATCGATACCTAGGCCGACCGACCGGGCGGCGTCCTGTCGGTTTTCCCTCGTAAGCTCTTTTCACCGCCCGTTCGCCTCCCATCCGCTCAAGATGACCGAGCCACCGAAGCCTTTGCGCCTTCGTCACGCCAATGATATTTGGTTCAGCTACCATTTCCTCAATTTCGGCGTTTTTGCGGATCCTCCAGCTGCCATCGGGTCTCTGCGTTGGGCCAAGGATTTTTCGGAGAATCTTTCTCTCAGCCACCAAAAGCTTATTCTCTTCCCTTAAAGTGAGTGTCCAGGCTTCACATCCGTACGTTAAGATAGGTCGTACTACGGTCTTGTAGATTCGGATCTTAGTTTTTCTACTGAGAAGCCTGGACACCAGGACTTTATGTAAAGCTGCACCGCACCGCAAGGCATTTTGAATGCGAATGTCGATTTCCTCGTCACGGGTATTGTTGTCATTGACAGTAAAACCTAGGTATTTAAATTTGGCCACCCCTTTGTATACAGTATCTCCAACCTGTAGATCTGCAGGTTTGCCTCGACCAGTGTTATACCGTCGCATGTGGAGATACTCAGTCTTGTCGTGGTTTATACGTAGGCCTACTCTCAAGGCTTCAGTCTCAAGGGTCTTAGTCGCCACCTGGACCTCTGTTCTACTTCTACCCAATAGAGCCAGGTCATCTGCATACCCCACTACCATATGCTTTCCATTTAGCTCCAGTCCGGCTTCCAAGGCTAGAACTTTTCTAATGACATGCTCTAGCACCAAATTGAAAAGCATTGGCGATAAGGCATCGCCCTGTTTTAACCCCGTAACAACTGGAAACGCATCCGTCAGATCGCCCTGCACCCGTACTTTCATATTACTGTCCCTCGTTGCAGCTTCAACCATGGTGACTAACTTGTTAGGGATGTTGAAGTTCCTCAGTATGACGTATAGAGAGTCCCTATCTATGCTGTCGTATGCCTTAGCGAAGTCCACGAACACCACGTGAACACATTGCGCATATTCCCATCTCTTCTCCATGATCTGCTTGAGGAGGAAGATTTGGTCAACCGTACTGCGATTCCGACGGAACCCACACTGATAATCGCTGAGGATTTTTTCCGCGTACGGTTCCAGTCTTTTGAGGAGTACATACGACAGCACTTTGTATGCAGTTGGAAGCAGTGCTATACCCCGGTAGTTCGTACACTTCTTCTTGCATCCTTTCTTGTGAACGGGACAGATGACTCCCGTGGTCCACTCAAGCGGTAGGGTCCCCTCTTCCCAAACTCTACGCAATAACTCATATAGCTTGGCTTGGCAGTGCGGCGGCAAACACAATACCAATTTGTTTTTGCCATTGCCAAATATTTTTCAAAGCTTTATCTCTTTAGGAATAACGCCCAAATTCGAACTATTCGAATTTTCTCAATAGCAAAACGGTGAAGGACGCGTTGGTTTTATTACAAGTTTATTTGCAGAATATGCTATTGCAAAAAGTGTATGCTATTGGCTTTATACTCTTACGAATAGCGTTCAGTTTTGAATGAAGTCGAATCGGCTAGCAGCAATAAGTGACCTCCTTCACATCTGACGTCACAAAACTCTGTCGCGTATTTAACAATTTATCCCCATCCCAAAAAGTGCTCAGGGCCGCTAAAGAAGTTTTCACTTCAAAAAGGAAAATAAATGCGTAGGGTAGGGGGCGACACTAGCACATACCGAAACAAAGCACCGTGACACATCATGTCATATGTCATATTTATTCATATCAAATAGTTCGTGAAAATATGTTAAATTATGATAATTTTATTATTATGTATGTAGTAAAAAAGCTGTATTGAGTTATCATGGAATCCTACGAACATTTAAAAACGGTTTACGGTATGTTGCTAGTGCTGCACTCTGGTGGCAGAACATTGCAGAAATACTCCCTATTCACCCCCTTAAGTCACGTCTTACCTGTCGGTTTTGTTACTAAATGCATGCCATCGACATTGACTGTTGGTTTTGTTCATATCCGTAACTATCCGTTTAAGGTCGTTCACCGACCATAGAAAACGTTTGTTGACATTCGCAGATTAACGGCGTGATATTTTAAGAAACTTATGTAACACACTTTCATAAATTGGCTATCCATTTGCGCGAAATAGGGAATATGCATGTGATTTAGAAATGGACAAAAAAAATCACGTGTAATCTATATTGCTTAATAAATATACACACATGATTATTTTTTCAAATTATCATGTTTCTATTGATAAAATAAATTGTTTAAAAGTACTATTTTTCAAATTCCCTCGCAAATTTCCAAAACGCAACGCTATTGGCGGAGCGAAACGTGACGTCACCGTGCAGGTCGTTAGTATGATTATTGAAAGTTATTCGCATTGTTTGGCCGCTGTTTATGATAAATAATCAGTGTTTTTTGGTAATTATTAAGTGAAAAAAGACTCGCCACAATGACTGAAGGCGGTTTTGTCAAGGCACAGTCGGATAATCTGCCTAAAATTGATGTGTTCATGATGACTAAATTTAATACATACTTCGCAAATATTTGTGACTTTACGTCCGCTGAACTAAGAGGAGTAAAAGCTGCAAGGTAAATAAGTTACAGATATTCAATAAATTTTCATATTCCTTGTTTTTATACTCGTGAGATTGGTCAATTAAATAATTATAACCTATTTTGGCGATTCAAATAGCTAGACTTTTAAACTACTTCAAATAGGTGTCTTTGTTAAATAAGTGGAATAAAATACTAGTAGATATTTATCCATACTATATACTATTTTACTATACTATAACTTTATATATTATATATACTAACTTCTGCCCGCGACTCCGTCCGCGTGGAACTCATTTATATCGTAGCTCCATACAAACTTTCACCCCCACTTCATCCCTTTGGGGGATATGGGGAGAGCTACGATATAAACGAGTTCCACGCGGACGGAGTCGCGGGCAGAAGCTAGTTATATTATATATTTTATATATACTTACTTAATAATAAATTATAAATGCGAAAGTGTGTCTGTCTGTCTGTTTGTTACCTCTTCACGTTTAAACTGCTGAACCGATTTGGATGAAATTTGGTATAGAGATAGTATAAACGAGTTCCACGCGGACGGAGTCGCGGGCAGAAGCTAGTATTATATAATCAAAGATATGTAGGTACCTATTAGGAATGTTAAATGTTGAGAACATCTTTATGAACTTTAACAAACTAGGTTGTTTTCGTCAAGGCTTATAAATAAAACAAATTTGTGTAGGTCACTCAGTAAAAAGGATTAAATTCTTTTAACTTTCTTCGATCAACAGTGCAAACAAAGAAACTTAGCTAAAACGTTTCTTGATGAAAATCAACACTCGTAGTCAGCTGTTGATCAACAAAAATCATAATATTTGTAACATTAATAACTAAAAAAATTGGGAATCAGAATAGTTTTATGAATAAGTATATAATACAATTTTGAGGTTAGGTTATTGTTTACCTATATTGTTCGCGAGTCGTAATAAAAAAGATTTTAGGTACCTACATACATATTTAATACTCACGTCGAAATGATCTTCACAACAATATAAACTACTCAAGCACGATACATTATCTCTCCTCATCGCCTTACACCACTTTATCCTTATATTTGCACCTTTGGGCATATGAAAATATTTGCAGTTTTAATGTGATTTTCACACATAGGGACAATACAATATTTATAATAAGCTTTTGTGTGCTCTTCCATTACAATAAGTTGATCTTATAAGCTTTAATCACTCACATTTATTAAAAGTGTGAATCAAAAACTTTGTTGTTAATTTGTTTAAGAACCGCCGTGCACTAAGCTGCACGGTGACGTCACAAATGAGCGCGCCAAAATGGTGGCGTTTTGATCGTCCGAAAATGATAGTCATTTTAATTATTTTTTTTTAGCTTATTTAATAATATTGTGAGTGTTATATTTTTTTCCGGTTATATAATTACTTATAGAATAGATAAAAAAAATAAAAAAATGTCATGAATATTCCCTATTGCCCCTTTCCTAGAATAAACTTATATAAACTAGAATAATTAAAGGGACATAAATTATTGAATTTATTATAACCTTCCTTGTCATTCTTTTTAACGTCTCTTGTCTTCCATCTGGTGAGTATCTGCACATCAATCGATATCCCCGATACCCATCGATACCCATTTCTCACTGCACAACTCTTTAGGGTCAACATAAGTATCTTCTGGTGTCATTTGTCCGTCTGTCTAAAGGTCTTTAATCCCAAGATTCCCAAGTAGTTTCTCTGGCTCCAGCGTTTTCTCATCTCTTCTCACGTATATATCCTACCTACTCCTTGTTTCGCGGTGTTATAGAGAGACAGTATTGCGTTATTTTCATTCGTTGGAGTCAATTTCTTGGAGTTGTTTTTTGGTTGGAGGGAGATCAGGAGGGAGTTAACGTGGTTAGCTGAACACGCTGTACACATCGCCACCGCTCTGTACAGTAACTGGTACAGTAGTACCGCAAATATCAGTTACAACCAATCATAAGGCAGCGCGTTTGCGCGGGTAAAATCTTCAACGCCCATTGGCCAAAATTTTGCGCGCGATGCCGGCAGCTCCGGCGCCCGCCACCTTTTCTGGCGCCATGAGCGGGAAAGCACGAGTTCACCTGTCATTGCATATTGTACCTTACTTATAGTGCAACAAGGTTTTTATTGAAATGGTCATACGTTCGATTTTATTCGGTACCTGTCAGCACTCGTCGGCGTGGACGAAGATTGCCGATGTAACTTATATTTGTGTTGCTACGGTACCTTTTGAAACGGGCCAATGGTATCTTTATGTCCAGCATCTACTCATTTATGTTTCGGAAATACCGCAACCGATTAATACTGTGAGAAACGACTTAACACGTTCGCAACCAAGAACCGGAATGTTTTGTTCAGATGCCGGCTGAGCCCGCAGTAGTATGAACTTACACGCGTAGCGAATTCTGACGGTTTCTGGTGAATTGTTCCATTTTTAGTCCGGTTGCGAAAGTGTTAACGTCTCAATATTTGTTTCCAGGTTATCGGCAACGCCGCCCTGGCACCTGGCACTGTCGGCGCGCGCAAGCGGGAGCGAGCGCGAGCTAGCGCGCCAGGCCTGCGGCTGGCTGCG
This sequence comes from Epinotia ramella, assembly GCA_947578815.1. Classification (NCBI taxonomy): domain Eukaryota; kingdom Metazoa; phylum Arthropoda; class Insecta; order Lepidoptera; family Tortricidae; genus Epinotia; species Epinotia ramella. The sequence continues at coordinate 2,846,090 of OX388203.1, forward strand.
CGGGATGGCGGCGCGCGTGCCGCCCGCGGGGCTCGCGCCCGTGCACCGGCTAAGGAAGGCCATGGGCGTCACGCTGGACCACCTCGGTGAGTGTTTTGTTTGGTTCACTAGTGTTTCGCAACTAACGTTTGGCAAACTGATTCATTTCGCAACTTTTCACTTCGCAACTGTTATTTCTGAAACTGTAAATATTTCAGGATTTTTATAAAACTATCCTAACCAAACCTGAAAAAAAAAAAAAAAAAACCCAAACCTGTACAACCACAAACTGGATAATGTACCCCAGTTCGGGGTGTATAGTAATTGAAAGTAAAGAAGTAAACGACCGTTTGACGACTGCTTTAGCCTAGGTGGTAGTGACCCTGCCTACGAAGCAAGAGGTCCCGGGTTCGAATCCCGATAAGGGCATTTATTTGTGTGATGAGCATTAATATTATTTGTTCCTGAGTCATGGATGTTTTCTATGTATTTAAGTATTTATTTATCTATATAAGTATGTTTATCGTCGTCTAGCACCCATAGTACAAGCTTTGCTTAGTTTGGGACTAGGTCGATTTGTGTAAGATTGTCCCTTTATATTTATTATTAAAGGTAAATTACCATAGGATCAGATTTTAGTAGTAAATGTACCTTCCCTAGGTTCGGGATTTAGTAGTAAAGGGTTCTGACGATGGCCCTGAAATAAATCCTGAAATAATTACAGTTTCACAGTTTGCGAAATGAATCGGGTTGCCAAACGTTAGTTGCGACATGAACGGATCTCGTTCACTACGACGGTGGCAAACAAGCATACGGTCTTCAGAAGTCACGCGTTGCCGACCCTGTATTCACTTGAGGGGTCTTGACAGCTAGAAAGCAAGCAGGTTCCTCACTCAGCACAGCGCATGCTCGGGAGCTCACACACCAGGGTTGCTGCAGACATTCGCAGCCGCATCCCCAACCGCGGAAGCTTCGCATAAATTTCAATATCAGCATCTCTTTTTTTTATACAACGGCGGTGGCAAACAAGCGTACGGCCCGCCTGATGGTAAGCGGGCACCGCAGCCTATAGACGCATGCAACTCCAAAGGAGTAACATGGGCGTTGCCGACCCTTGATATGTTTGAGGATTCGCCGTGTTGACAGCTGAAGGAACAAATTCCCTCGCTCTCAACACAACGCATCCTCGGGAGCTCTGGCGGCCTTGCTCACCTCCAGGAACACAACACTACTACAGAGCAAGTAGTAGTGTTATTATGGCTGCGGTCTTCTGCAAGGCGGAGGTACTTCCCCAGTTGGGCTGCTCCACATTCGAGCGGGATGACATTTCGCTGTGCCGCACCTCACCAGCTTCTGCGCAGTACCGCCCACTAGGCCAACTCTTGTACAGCTTCGTATAGTTAGTAGCAGCCAAAGTAGCCACTATATTATGCTGACTGTACAAGGCTTTTGCAATGCAGAACCTACCATCTTGGAAAATATACTTGCTATGGTCCCAGACCGGAATAGACAGTTTACAGCACATATAAAACTTACCCCTTCTTAAAACTTTGGACACTTATAACTTTGTGATTATTTAACCTTTTTTCTCCATATTATCACATTTTTTCGAGAAAAAGCCGTATTCATAAACGTCCTACAAGCCTGTTTTAACTAAAGTGGCAAACATGTTGCGGAGAACATGTTGCGTCGTACCGGCATAATCACCCGGACAAATCTAATTTTGCAAAACATTTATTGGAGAATAACCATGCATTGTCTGACAATCATTCTTACAACATCTTGCATGTTTGCGAAAAAGGATTGCGTTTAAGTGTTCTAGAACAACTAGAAATAATTAGGTACAACAATAGAGGCGTTATTATTAGCGGACAATTGAATGTTGCGTCATCACCGTTACTACGTGTTCTTCCATCTCTTTCACGCATGAATGGTAGTATGGGGGGACGGAATATAAATATGGCCATGGCCTCCCAACTAGAACAACGTATAATTGATACTAAAAAGAACTCATAGATGGCGACACAGGTACCGAGCGAAACATTTGCACCAGTAATCGTGAAGATAGAATGATTTTTACACCTTAATAAATTCAACGTACCTTAATTATATCACAAACATACTTCCGCACATACAATAAAGGTATATTTTATAAGTTTAGTAAATGCAATAAAATTGATACTAAATCCATGTAACTCGTACTATACGAGTGAGCTTTCAAGCTTGCTACGTATTATTGGGTACTGTCACTAGATGGCGCCATCACGGATCGCAAAAGTTCTATGGAACCACAGGCTCTAAGCATTTGGTTATGTACGAGGGCTGCCTTTTAAGTTGTGTCGTTTGGAAAAACTAAAGACAATTTAAGTGTTAAATGGTATTTATTGTTTTTCAAAGTAATCACCGTGATATGTAATACACTTTTTCATTCGATCGAACCAGTTTTCGAAACACTTATTCCAGTCCGAAGTCGGGGTCTCCAAAATGGCCGTTTTGTATGCCTCAACCGCTTCTTCAGGCGTCTGGTACCGTTGACCACGAAGTCGTTGCTTGATTTTTGGAAAAGTAAAAAAATCGTTAGGGCTTAAGTCTGGACTGTACGGCGGGTGTTCCAGAATTTCGACGTTTTGCTCTTTTAAAAACGCAATAGTTTGCCGGGCAGTGTGCGAGCTCGCATTATCGTGGTGCAGTCTTATACGACGTCTTGGGTTATTTTTTCGAAACTCGCCGATGACTTCTGGTAAACAGACAGTGGTATACCAGTCAGCATTAACCGTTTTACGATCCTCGAGCACGATGGTGGCAACGTGGCCACTTTTCGGCACAAACGTGGCGACCATTTTTTTCGAAGTGCTCCGTGAGCGTATTACTTTGGTCGGTTTTGGCTCATCTTGGAACACCCAAACAGTCGACTGCTGTTTAGAATCGGGATCGTAGGCATATATCCAAGATTCGTCACCACTGATAATGTCGTAAACATGTTTCGAGTTTCCTCGGTTGAATTGCCGCAGAGTTTTGCGACACCATCGAACGCGAGCCGTTTTTTGGTTTCACTGAGTAAATGTGGTATCCAGCGTGAGATCAACTTTTTTACGCCTAAGTGATCATGCAAAATACTGTGAACACTGGTCCCTGAAGTACTTAAGGAAGCTTCTATCTCACGGTATGTCGCATGGCGATCTTCGATGATCAGTTGCCGTACAGCATCAATGTTCTCCTGGGTTACGGCTGTTTTTGGTCGACCTTCACGATGTCTATCACCAAGACTAGAGCAACCACGTTGAAATTCTAAATACCAGCGTTCCACAGTCCGAAGGCATGGTGCTTTATCATTGAAAACCGTAGTCAACTCTTCGAATTACTGAAGTCGCGTTAAGCCCCTTTTGAAGTTGTAAAAAATTATCGCACGTAAATTTTCCTTCGAAATTTCCATTTTCACAACTGACTTGTCAACTTTGAACGAACGCTGTACTAAAACGGTTGGGCCGATTTCGAGTCATTCTTTTGTTTTCGAATTCTAAATTCAAATATTTTAACGTGACACTAGTTCTTTTTTATGCAATCACGGGAGGTTTGCAAACGACAGAACTTAAAAGGCAGCCCTCGTATATTTTTGTGTGATGTGTAATATTGTCTCTAAAATACTACTTTTATATCGAAAAAATCAAAAATACTCTATTTGTTGCCCGGGAAGTCAACGCCATCTGGTGATATCTTAATGTATTACTAAAGGCTGACAGCGTCATAGCCGTGGTAGCTCGGATACTGCATCTACTGGTGTAGCTACGGGACTAAAATTGTATACAGAATTGCCTACATTAGAACGGTACGCTTTTGCTCTATGAGATTGGGTATCTGTACTTGTATTCTTTAATCTGTGATATGGCGGACGGCTCCGGGCGGCTCATTTGCTCAGTGGACGTGGCGCAAGCAACATCTCCTGCCAGCATCTCCTGATGATGCCTCGTAGAGAGGCGAAACACGTGTCGAGGTTTTTGTCAATATTGGTGGTGGTTTGCTGTAATTTTTTGCATGTTTATACGCAAATAGTTTCATCTTATCTTCACTGATAGACCAGCACGTTTTTTAGCGGAATAGCAAAGAAATATTGTTCTCGTAATATATCATGGACTTCCGCAAAGTAACGCCTGATTCAATAAATTATTTAAAATACACCCATCCTCAAAATTTTATTCAAATACACCTTATAGTTTTCGAGTAAAATGCCTGTGCGATACGGACGGACAGACAGACAGACATGACGAATCCATAAGGGTTCCGTTTTTTGCCATTTGGCTACGGAACACTAAAAAAGACTATCAACTGTTATTCAAATCACTTGGTAGGTACACGTAAAAGACGCCCTTGGATGATTTGGTCAATGATTTTTAGGGTTCCGTACCCAAAGGGTAAAAACGGGACCCTATTACTAAGACTTCGCTGTCTGTCCGTCCGTCCGTCTGTCACCAGGCTGTATCTCAAGAACCGCGATAGCTAGACAGTTGAAATTTTCACAGATGATGTATTTCTGTTGCCGCTATAACAAGTACTGTAAAACCGGCCAAGTGTGAATCGGATTGGGGCTCCCATACAACAGACATGTTTTTTTTCGCCGTTTTTATAGATAATGGTACGGAACCCTTCGTGCGCGAATCCGACTCGCACTTGGCCGGTTTTTTTTTTACTGTCCACCCCTATTCGTGTTGAATACTTATATGCCATAGCTAATCAATGTTTCCTTCTTCGTAGACACGCCAATGGCAGTAGACGACTTCGAGCTGGAACACGACCACGCGTCGGACCCGGATTCGCGCTCGTCGCACGACAAGTAGCTCGCCGGTGCGCAGGGTTCGAAAGGATAATTACAAATGATAATTATCACGAAAATTTTCATGTTAATTATCACGATAATTTTCATGATAATTATCACGATAATTTTCATGATTATTATCGTGATAATAACAGACGGATAATTATCGATTGATAATAACAACATTGCGCTCGTGAAAGTGAACTGTATCCGAAGTATTCGAACGTGTATTTCCGCACTTGCGTCTATCCGAACGCACGAAGTGTCAACGTGACGTGCCGCGACGTGGGGATTCCCCTTACAAGAAGAGTTCAGTTCGGATTATGCAAAGTTGAGCGAACTCGAGTGTCATTGGTTCTTATACTGGTGATAATTATCCAATAATTATCAAGAAGCGTAATTATCTTGATAATTTCGAACCCTGTCGGTGCGACAGGTGCCACAGGCTACGACGTGGGGGCCGTCCATATATTACGTCATTGCAAAAATCGACAAAAAACGAAGACGTAATGTATGGACAAGCCCGTTGAGGCGTATATTTCTAAACAAGTTAAATCATGAGATTTTTCCAAATACCCAACTGTTTTTGGCAAATATATAGCCTATGTCACTCCTACGGTTAAGAAGAATCTAACGACACCTCACCGAAATCCGTACATACGTACATACGCTCGAAAAATCTCTCCTCTCCTTCGGCAGTCGGTAATTACAGTCAAAGATTTACTTTAAAAAACCGGCCAAATGCGAGTCGGTCGCTCAAAGGGTGCCGTACCATTATCTATAGAAATGGCAAAGAACGTCACGTTTGTTGTATGGGAGCCCCGTTTTATTCTGTTTTTTAGTATTTGTTGTTATAGCGGCAACAGAAATACATCTGTGATAATTTCAACTGTCTAACTATCACGGTTCATGAGATACAGCCTGGTGACAGACGGACAGACGGACAGCGGAACCTTAGTAATAGGGCCCCGTTTTTTACCCTTTGGAACGGAAGCCTAAAAAATGCATTATGAGGAACATCAGACTGATTTGGGTTACTTTTCTATGACGTTGGCTCAAAACCGACCGGTTAGACGTGACATTGACTTTAGTTAACCTTACCTGCCATTTTTTTTAATATTTAAGACTGATGTGTTTTGGAGATATACGCCTCAATTGAGAAATCATGTGTTTTTTGAAATACTTTATGATTATAAATTATAATAAATACATAAAAAATATTTTTGTTGATTAAATGTATCATCTAATGTGATACAGACAAAATCCCATCCTCATAAAGCCTAAAATCCTGACATCTGAATGTCGCATGAGACTACCTGTTAGACTAGATGGCAGCACATGTGACCAGAATCAACATAATGACTATATATTGTAATAGATGGCACCACCGGCTGTTTTATACAGTGTGATCCATTGCAAAGTGCACAAATGAAAATGGTGATAGTCCTAACACACGTTCCAGCAGACTTTTTGCCTTAATATTTGCCCAAGCTGAAGTAGAGAACTTACTTCGCTTGGCTCGCTCGTTCATTAATGACGTCTGTTTCCCATACTTACTTTTTGAAGTGATAACTTCTTTAGCGGCGCTGAGCACTTTTTGGGAAGGAGAAAAATTGCTAAATACGCGACAGAGTTTTGTGACGTCAGATGTGAAGGAGGTCACTTTTTGCTGCTAGCCGATTCGACTTCATTCAAAACTGAACGCTGTTCGTAAGAGTATAAAGCCGTTAAACACTTTTGAAATAGCATATTCTCATTCTGCAAATAAATTTGTAATAATACCAACGCGTCCTTCACCGTTTTGCTATTGAGAAAACTCGAATAGTTCGAATTTGGGCGTTATTCCTAAAGAGATAAAGCTTAGAAAAATATTTACCAACGGCAAAAACAAATTGATATTTTGGTCGCCACCGCCGTCTGCCGTTCTTGCAAATTCGAATAGTTCGAATTTAGACGTTATTCCCAAAGAGATAAAGCTTTGAAAAATATTTGGCAAACGCAAAAACAAATTGGCATTGTGCCATTGGGCGCCCAACGCGCCCGCGGCCCGTCCGCCTAAATAATTGATAATTGTTTATAAATTTGCGTCAAATTCATTTTTAGGGTGACACCGTAAGATGTCACGTGACCTGATCGAGAAACTGTTACAATGTTATTGAGTTTTCACTTCTGCCGGCACTCCCGGAGTGCAAACCGGTCTTTTTTTTTTTGCTTCATTCACTTTCATAACATTCTTCATACATGTCTGAATAAATGAGACAAAAACCATTTCTGTTAAAGTTTGAGTTAAAACTGGCAATGTATATACGAATATCAATAATACATACAAACTGACAAGATCGCTCCAACTACTTATAGGGTAAATCGCCAATAACTGGCCACCCTTCAATAACTGGCCCCCTCATACTAAAAATTAACTCTGTTCCCCTACAAACAGAATTCAATTTAGTATAACGTGGCCAGTAAACTAAAAATGAATTCTATTATCGGTGAATAGAGTTAATTTTCAGTATGAGTTGCCAGTTTATTATCTGAGTTAGACGAATTGCGTTAAAGTTGTCCATTCAAAAAGCAACTCTATCCTCAAAGGGAGAAGATTCCAATTCCAATCTGCTTGCAATTGTCACTCACACTCAATAATCTAACCCATACTAACAGGGACAGTCTCAAGAAACTAAAAGTTTATTGTATAAGGGCAACATTAAAATATAAGTCACGACCCTGTGTCCTGACCCCGTATCATGGTCGACCTTATCTCGCGATAAGTGACAAGATAGAGAGTCCGTCTCGTTCCATCGAACGGTGTCAGCCAGTGACGGATGCTCTATCTTGTCACTTATCACGCGATAAGTGACAAGATAGAGCGTCCGTCTTGTTCCATCGAACGGTGTCAGCCAGTGACGGACGCTCTATCTTGTCACTTATCACACGATAAGTGACAAGGTAGAGCGTCCGTCTCGTTAATGCAACTTGCAAGTAAATATGCCTAGTTTTAGTTGGCTAAATTGCGTGCGTGTGTGAGCGTGTGTGTGTGTATGTGTGACAACGTATGCCATATTATACTTAGTCTCAATTTAAAGTTTGACCCCGATTCGATCTATCAAACTTGGATCGCGTGTTTCGCACCTGCCAATGACATCCCATAATAAATCTCCCCAATCATTGAAAATAGCTTCCGCGTGGCCCCCACACTATCGCCCTAGAAACGCGGCTACGAAACGACTTATGTGGCTTGACTTGACGAACAGCCCGGCAGCTCAGCACCAGTATTCGGGGTCGAGTATGGTTGAAATGGTTTAACCCTTAAATGCATAATGATGTATATATGCATCGTATATTGTATATGTTTTTTTAAATACTATGATTTTTTTCTTTATTTTTCCCTCAATCTATACAACATGACACATCTATTTCCATTTATTAAAAAGTTATACAAAAATTCATGCATTTAAGGGTTAAGGCTGTGCATTGGAAATTATCGCGTGCTTTGAAACGCCGTTCTGACCAGATTAAGAAACAATAAGGTCTGATTTTCAGATATATGATTCTTGACTATATGATTGTTAATCTGATTTTATCGATAGGTACATGATTGCTTAAAATTTCCTCTATAGAAAATAAATCCAAAGTTGGATCTGTTTTTTCGTTTTTTTACTCAGCCTACTCAAACGATACATTATTTTACGACACAATCCAGTTAATACTATAGTATTTTATCTCATCTCAAATCTCACTTAATAAAATTTAAATAAAACTTCGCTAAGTTAGGTATTTATCGAAATTTGTCCAAAAAGGCCATTCCCGAAGAGTGTTTACATCTCTTTTCCTCGTGCGCGGAAGACATCAGCGTGTCTCTGTCTAGGGGGCGTGTTCGACTCAAATCAAGGCATCGCCGGATACTATTAAATACTCACTTGCTTGTGGCAACCACAGTTGCCAATTTCACGCACCCCTATACTGATTGTGGTAACTGTGTTTGCCAAGCGAAGTATGGGCTGCCTTGATAAAAAAAAAACTGAAGCAATTTAGGCTACCTTTTTTAAAATTCGAAATCGGCGGCGGCTATAAAATTATCATTGAAGTTTGAATCTAAAAGCTTGGAGGGTAGAGTATTAGCTATTTCAACGGATTGCTATGATGCAATTCGGTCAACTCAATTTTTTTTTAGAAACTTGAATATTAAATAAAACAAAACTAAAAAAAACCGTTGATACTACAAATAACGGAACAGGTAAAAAACAAATAAAAATGATGAAACACTAGAATAAACGTAGGTTTTTTTTAATAAATAATGTTTTTTTTAGAATAAATGGACCTTTTATTTCCTGCAACTTGCAATCTTTTATGAGGTTTTGATTGCTGGTTGAAAATTACTACTATTTGCGTAAAAGATTTTAAATAATGAAGGCCCACATTAGTAGAGAGTGGTTTACAAATTTTGCAATTCTCCTAATAATAAAGTACCTTAACAAATATTGATCTGTTTTAAGCCCAAATTCTTCAACTCTTGTAGCATTTATAGGTAGCGCTGAAAAAAATAATCTAAAGCCCTATTTGGCTGTCAAATATTTTAATTGATCAATGATTTTTCACATGCAATTTGTCGTTGTGAACGCCGATATCACGCAAGTCCCCCGTGACGGCTGATATGACGTTTAGCGACGCGGGAGTCGTGCGACCCGCTCCGCGCACGCGCTCACACGCGCATCGCACGCGCCTCCGTTCACCGATTATCTGTTAACTCGCTGAAACGATCTGCTCTATTCTTAGCCATTGTGAACAATACATTAGGGATATAACTAACCTCCTAAGACCCCTCGTATTAGGTACAGGTTACAGAACAGAATTGTGTACGATTTTCAAATTTAACTTTGTGTTGATTTCCATACAAAAACGTAGGTACTTAGGTGTCAGGAGGATTAGGCATCCTAATTCATTAGGTCTACACCTACTCCTTTTTTACGTTTGGTGGATACATAATATTATTTTTTTTTTTTGTAAGAATACAGTTACATTAAGTACATGGTCTGCAGTTATTCCCAGTTTGTGCCTTCGTGAACACAATTCTATCAAGAAGATAACCTTGTTCTTAAGTACCTACTTCTTCAACTTGAGTAGGTAACTACTTATGAGATTATACTTCGAGTTTGGCAAGAAAATGAAAGCAAAACAGCGGTCCTAATATACGCTGTTTATTTATACTTATTTAAGTTTTGTAATACTAACACTTTATGGACTCCAAATGTCTGAAATAAACGTTTTTATTATACTTATATGTCATTTCGCCGGTTAGCGACCACCTAATTTCATGTGCCGGTTGGCGACCACTTAGCCGAGTTGGCGACCTGAAAGGTTATTTTCTCGGTTTTTTAGTAGATTTCTATTCTAAAACAACAACAAAAATGCATGTACAAATAATTGACCCAATAGGGGCTGTAGAATTGATGTTATCTTCAATAGAAAAAACCTTCTCCTTCACGGTGGTCGCTAACCGAAGGTGGTCGCGTAACCAGCGTAATGCCCCTATTTTTATTAATAGCATAATAGACGTCGATTTATTCTCGAGAACTCTCTGTACAGTTTGGTACTACAAAACTTGATTGTTAGAGGCCATACTGTATTTCTTGAGACTTTGTGTTTACTTCCGTGGTTTGTTCAGTAGTTTAGGCGTAAAAAGGTAACAGACAGACAGTTACTTTCGCTTTTATTATTCGTAGGATTTATTAAAGCAGATTTCTTCACACGGGTCTAAGGCGGCCCGTGTGAAGAAATCTTTTACGAGTAAAAATTAGTACATACTTAGGTATAGTAGGTCAATATATTTAACGGGGTATTATCCGGTGTCCATAAAGTTCCTAGCTAACTCAAAAGGTCCACACAATCACCACGACAAAAACTCCCCGAACAAACGTCAAATCAAACGCAACATGATTCACCTCCACTTTACAATAGTAAGTACACAATGCGTACTCAAAATAATTACTGCTATGCGAAAAAACGTAACAAAAAAGTCACCCTCACAAAATACTCAATGGAAAAACGGCCTAAGTCCAATACATTTAAACTGGAGTTACGCTCTTCTCTCACAAAATAATTCCACCCCCGATTCACGTGGGAACTTGCCGTCACTACCACACACCATCTATGTGCCAAACAGGACAATTTCAACCTTGGGTTGCTAGATATAGAGGTTGATAGAAGTGCATTTATTTCTTGGTCAAATTGAAACCTAATCCTCATCTTGTCAAATGTTTGCTTTTGCGGCTTGGGCTACTGTGGAAGCTATACCTAACTGTGGTTGGTGGCCGTTTTTCCCACAGCAGTATATTCACGGCTGTAAGTTAAAATGGGGTGGATAGGTGCTTATTGTACTACAAGTATACCTACATAGGTACCTAAGTATATATGGTGCTGTAAATAATATGGAACCTTACTACTGCTGAGCATGCTGAGAGAGACGTTCAGGATTCGATATCCAGGCGGTTGAGTAGTGTCCAATGTCTAATACTGTAACAAGCTTCTGTCAAAAATTTCATTTTTGGTACAAGCTTTTATTGCCGACTTTCTGTATATATACCATCATCAACTACTCATTGAGACGATTCTAACGAACCCAAACTCAACGGGGTTACGTCGGTTAAGTACTGAATTCCCATGGCCACCTTCTGTCACCATCATCAGATCAGCTCGATGGTACCATAATATTGAATTGTCGTCCAAACTATACTTATACCCAAAATTTCAGCTCAATCGGTCACCTGGAAGTGGGTCATTTCATTTCATTCATTCATTTCATTTCATTTATTTGCCATAAATTGCATGTTATACACAGGATGGTACAGTGGATACAGTTTGTTAATTTGTCTCAATACAATTTTACCAATTTGGTGTAGCAATAATACTAAGAATAATTAAACATTAATTACACATAAAATATCTCCATATTATTGATTTTTCCTTATATAGTACTCACTTAAGCTATATGGACACAGTTCAACAAGGTATTTTTTTAATGCAAGTATAAATTTTGTAGACGATAGGGCCTTAATTTCAACTGGCAAGGCATTGTACACCTTTGCTGCAACATGGTTATGGCATCTAGAAAACTTTGCTGTTCTGCCAGCTGGGACCTTAACGTCATTCACAAATATATGATTAAGTCTGTTACTTTTAAAATCGTTCTTCAATGGAAACTCGTCTGGAAATCGGCGCACGAGTTTGCAGAGCTCCATAATATAAAGAGCTGTCAGAGTAAGCAGACCTAGTACTTTGAAGGATTGCCTACATGACTCTCGACTTGACCTAATTCCACATAAAATACGCACGCACTTTTTTTGTAATATAAATAATCGCTGTATGTCCACACAGCCACCCCAGATTGCCAAACCAAATATTACATGAGTCTGAAAAAAAGCGTAATAAGATTGCATGGCCGCCTTTCTGGTGGAGATTTTTCTCAAGCCTCGAAGAGCGAAACTAAAGCTACTAAGCTTTTTACAAAGAGAATCGACATGTTTTTTCCAATTTAAATTTTCATCAACCCATATTCCTAAAAATATGGTTTCATTTACAACTAAAAGGGATGTATTGTTTAAACTAATATTTAATTATACAGCATTTGTTTTAATATTTCTAAAATGAATTACTTTCGTTTTACTTATATTCGTAGATAAATTGAGAGTATTAAACCAATCAACAATCCTATTCAGAGACTCCTCTACTAGTAAGCTTAGATTTTCCACCTCATTTCGTTTAAATTTGAACAGTACACAAACGTCATCTGCAAACATTATTACACGGTTAGATGTCACCTTTGGTAGAAAGTTAACATATAATAAGAATAGGATCGGTCCTAGTATACTCCCTTGAGGTACACCGAATATAGTTTGAGTAGTGCACGACTTCAAATCAACTAAAGTGTGATTTTTAACTTCTAACGAAGGGACTGTGACATATTGTTCCCGATGCATGAGATAAGATTCAAACCAGTCATTCACAATCCCTCTAATACCGTAACGATTTAAAATGTCAAGTAGAACCTTGTGATCCACATGATCGAAAGCTTTTGATAAATCAATAAATACAGCAATTACATTCTCGTTTTCATTCAAGGCTTTAGAGATATAACTAGCTAGGTCAAACAAAGCGTCGTTTGTAGAGAGTCCCTTCTGAAATCCAAATTGTTCCTGAGCTAAGATTTTGTTTGAACTTAAATAGGTACCTAGACGTAAGGCCATAACCTTCTCATAGACCTTAGAGAATGTTGGCAGCAAGGATATTGGGCGATAATGATTAGCATGCAGTTTGTCCCCTTGTTTATGCAACGGTTTAACATTAGCTTTTTTCAACAAAGTTGGAAACATCCCTTCAGAAATTGAAAGGTTAATCAAATACCAAAGCGGCTCCAGAATATAATTTGCGATATACTTTATGACTAGTGAAGGAATTCCATCAAAGCCAGAGGATTTCTTATTTTTTAAACCTAATATAATTTTCCTTAATTCCTCTCTGTCGACTGGCTGTACAAACATTGTGCACGGTACATGTGGGGGTAATAGAGATTTAGGTGCAAGATACTGGCATACATTAGAGTTACTTATAACAGATACGAAGTAATTATTAAATAAATCAGGCACTTCGTCCATAGATTTTGCAGTATTTAATCCATCAGACAAGCCCACGAGATCAGCATAATCATTTGATTTGTATCCCTTAATTTTATCATTTATTAACTTCCACGTAGCCTGAACTTTGTTGCTTGAGTGTAGGATTGTTTTTTCTCTGTGCTTTTTCTGAGAATAAAATATCGCTCAAACTCGCGCGGGTCAAATTTAACTTGCAAGATTTGATTACAGACAGACAGACAGACAGACAAGGGGACAGGTGAAGCTAAATAAATGCTTGTAAAATAGTCATAAAGCAGTCAGCATCATAAAGTTAGTAGCAGCCAAAGTATCCAAATATATCGCTACACGTCATTATCACCATAGGTGATGTTGGTTGTGTTACGATCCCTAGTTTACCTATTTATTGAATCGTATGGCATACATTATTTGGCCTTTTAAAGTTTGTCACTCTTTAGTACCACCCAGGGGACACGTGCAGAGTTGTGGTCGGTAGCTCCTGCGGACGCGAGTGACAGTTGTCCCCCCTTTGTCAAGTGAGTGAGCAACTAGACTGTTAGAAGTTTTTAAGCCGCCCTAAGAGGCCTTCGGGCGGCTTAAAAACTCGGCTTAACGACTACTGTCATAGACAGCAGCCGGGATCCACTGCTTAGCGTGCCTTCCAAAGCACGGAAGCGCTCATTTATAGTAACCACTCAAACAGGCGGTCACCCATCCAAAGACTGACCGCTGCCATCTTTGCTTAACCTGCGTTATCGTTTTCGACTCGCAGGCGCCGCTAGGCTAGGATATATTTGGGAACTTTTTGCTGCTACTGACTATACTGTAGTACCTGTAGAATAATGCTTTCCGAGGGTATATATTTGAATAAATATAATATCAATATTAATGTGACCATGACCAGACCAGGGATGCAAGTAAAAAAAAACACGGAAGTCTCTAAATAAAAAAGCCAAATTAAAACCCTTTTTGATTTTTAGAAGTCGATTGAAAATAGCTATAGGCATAATTCCTGACTTATCCACTCAGTGATTCATACATTAACAAGATCAAACCTCGCGAACCCAAATAAATTTACATAATTAGAGTCAAATAATTGCTTACAGAAAAATCCCTCACCTACGCAGGTTACTTCTCGAAACGGGGAAAGAGCCTTTAATTTTCACTGTTTATCCTTTGAAGCCGCGATTAGAGGGGTTGATATTCACAACGTTTCACCTCGCCCCAGGGAAACCAGTAGTCTAATCGCGTTTTTTTTTCTAGGTATTATAATTTATTCATTGCGGTCTTGAGCAATATCTGGCCAGTCTTTTAAAAAGGAGTCCAAGTCATCCCGCCATCGCCGACGAGGTCTACCGCGTCTCCGTTTTGAGTTTTAGAGGAGGCCTTTGCCTACTACCTAGATATGGCGGATCAATCTGTATAAAAATGCCATTGCCGTTTTAAAATTAGAAACAAAGTACGTTTGTATGGAGTCGACTAGCGTCGACCGTCCTGTGGACTTATACCCGACGCAACCGAAGTGAGTTGATACCAGACTACATAGACATTTCTCCGCTCCGGCTGAGACCGACCCAGTGTAAAAAGTGTCCCAAAGTGGGTATATATTTGACCAACAGCGTGATTGAATCTAGTGGGTTCGACTTTCATTTGCCAGACTTTACATTATCTAAGGCCTGAAAACTGGATGTCCCACGTGTCGTTGGAACGACGCCGTCGAAACAGGCCCGCTATTTTGTAACTTTGTTTCACCTCGTCTCTCCGTTCACCAACAAATACATGTTGACGCCACGATTAGTAGTAGGTAACTAAGAGTAAGTAGAGGTCTAATATACACTCAGAGGCAATGAAAACGGGTCACTTCCCATGGATTACTTTACAAAGTGACCCGTTTTCATTGCCTCTGAGTGTAATTCCCAATGTGAACTATGAAGGTACGCTACCTCAGAGGCAATGAAAACGGGTCACTTTGTAAAGTAATCCATGGGAAGTGACCCGTTTTCATTGCCTCTGAGTGTAGTTTGGCGTAACGGTTGAGGTGTGCCGTATTAACGCGTTCCGAAAAACTGTGTGCCGCAAGCTGTGTCGCAGTCTCGCAGCGAGATACACTGAACGTCTTTATCTAATTAGAACGCTTAGAAAGAGACGGACAGTCTATGTCGCCGCGACACAGCTCGCGGGCGATTCTGTGATAGCCATGAAGGTATCGTTGGAGCGACGTCGAAACAGACCTGGGCTGTTATTCGCTAAGCGCTAATACGGCTCACCTCGCCGGTCACCCGTCACGAAACTAGACCTCTACCGACGCTTAGTTACTACGCATCGCGGTGTCAAGATATATTTGTGGGGGAGCGTTGAGGTGAGCTTAAAACAAGTTACAGAATAAGGGGGCTGATCGCGATCATCAAGCCGTGAACTGCCAGGAAATGGCGCGAGATCGGGACAAGTAGCGACAACTCAGAGGCCAAGACGGCTTTGGATTGTTGAGGCATTGTACCCACCTGAACTTACTAGCTAATGGTAACCTAGTGGTTCATGCAGGCGGCTGTCAAACGGCGGCCGTGGGTTCCGATCCCGGCCCGTACCTTTTTTTTTGGTATTTATGTACGGAATATCATTGATGTAATGTTGTCTGTAATGATGTTTTAAGTACAAAACTTTACTTTTCTTCAATATTTGTATTGTTACGTAACCGTGAATAACTTTTCTGTAAATAAAATACTAATAACAAAACACAACTGCTCCGTTTTAAATAATTTGACCCTTTTTTCCCAAAAATGTAACTACCTACTGATAATCGTCAGACAACCTAACTGTAATTGACTGTACTGAATAAAAATTAACAACGCTTTGGCAAGCAGCTTTAAAATGGCCTATTAAGTCCAAATTCCAAAATGATATAACACTTTCAAGAATACTGAAGAAAAACTTGTTTTTTTTTAAAGAGATGCAATGTTAGGTAATTGTGTAATTCCATGTTCAAATTCCATCGAGTAAGATATACAACGTGTAACAAAAATAACGCAAAACCGTTTAGGGTATAACAGGGTATCGTGTTCTGATAAGAAAAAACCAAGTTGTGGGAATGGAGCAGGTCGCCCCAGACGGCTAACGCTCCATACAAATGTAAAAAAAGCGTAGGTAAATTTACATTTACCTACGCTTTTTTTACACAACTTTTTACACGCTTTTTTCTTACGAAAAAAGCGTGTAAAAAGTTTTCTATTCGTTTTTTCTTATCAGAACACGATACCTGTTATGCCCCTTAAACGGTTTTGCATTATTTTTGTTACACCTTGTATGTATATTTTTAATCGTGACTTGGTTTTTTTTTGTTATGACTTGGCCTTTCATCCTTTCGCGGCCAAACGTTGACTGAATCAGCAGTGTTTGCAGGTAGGCAAGCATTGTGAACAACACCCCAAAAGCCCGGGAGCGGTCTCGGACCAGAACAAACCGCCCCTTTAGCAAATATACTGAGTAATGAGAACCGGCGGCTGTCAGATTAAATCTGCTTGTATTTTTAGGGAGATTGCGTTGGACGAAATAAACAGATCCTATGATTGATAAGATCAAGCAAAAATAGACTGGAAATTAATCATCCTTTTTACAAACTGTTGTTGCTTCGTGACGTCGTAAGATATAACTAGTATGTGAGGTAGGGCACAGCGAAATGTCATCCCGCTCGAATGTGGAGCAGCCCAACTGGGGAAGTACGGAGTTTGCAGAAGACCACAGCCATAATTAAATAACACTACTAAGGTACCTGAGGGTAATATGGTCATCCGGTTAATATGGTCACTTCGCTGTATTCCAATAAGTACAACACAAAGTGGATTAATGGCACAATAATTAAAAGCGTCTAGTAGCCTAGTGGAACCTTGCAAAGTTTTATCGGGACTGCTTTATCAACTCAGTTTTGACAGATCAAAAACACGGGTCGATTCGCAACCAACGCGAACCTGTAAAAAAGTGTAAACATTAAAAGCCTGCAAAAATCGAAAAGAGACGTGTTAAATAATTATTGGATATGAGTCAACAGATAATTTATCGTATTTTAAAGTGGTAGTATACACATTGTGAGGTTTAAAAGAAAAATTTTGTGTGAGTCGTAAAAATGTTAACAAGTACGCACTTGTTAATATGGACATCAGTTGTTAGTCCGGTACGCGAACACTGTAATGTGTCGTCAAACTAACATAACTCCCAAGTTTGATTTTTTTTTGTTATCAGCGAGAGTACCTTAAGTACTAACAGCGAAAAATAATTTCTAACAGTTTTTGATATTGGTTTACGAATAATTAACTTTTTTGTAAGGAACACTTGTAAAACTTTGCAAAGATTATACAAGTTATTGTTTTTTCCTATAATGCATCGTATTTGATTATTCAAACCCTACTTATCGTTTGCTAATAGTTTCGTCAAGAGATTACGTCAGCAAAAAAGGAAACGATTAAAAAAAATATAAATCTCCTGAAAGAATATTTAAGTGACTAGTGGCTACTATAGTGTATTCAAAACTAAAAAAATATATTGCAGCACAAATTTCTAACAGATTTATCAATAGTCTTTTTTTTATTAGGAATTATATCTTGAAACCATTCTCCTTACCATAAAAGAAATCTCATAAATTCTCAAGTCGGCGTAATTCATTTCAGTTCTATCGAGGAATATATAAACACAAATTCTAACGGATTCATCAATAGCTCTTAATTGCATTAGCTTATCAGTT
This sequence comes from Epinotia ramella, assembly GCA_947578815.1. Taxonomy (NCBI): domain Eukaryota; kingdom Metazoa; phylum Arthropoda; class Insecta; order Lepidoptera; family Tortricidae; genus Epinotia; species Epinotia ramella. Next base: position 2,864,235 of record OX388203.1, read on the forward strand.
ATTAATGTTATTATCCGCAATTTAAATCTTTCGCGCGTGATTCGTGTGCAGCGTGCTGGCAACCGAGTACTTCTCCAAGGCCGTGCCGTGCGTACGCTCAAACTTGTAGGTACAAACTTTTAGTACTTGATTTTACTTTATATTTAGTTACTAGTTGTTTTTCGGTTGCAATTATCTATTTTATTTTACCAATAAAGAAAGTTATATAGGGTTATTTAGTATTAAACTTAAATTAGCTTAAATTTTATTTGTAGGTACTTATTTACTAGTCGCGATGTCATATCTGATGTTACTAATATGAAGTAGATACAGAAAGTATATATACAGGGTTATTAGTATTAGTTATCTTTCTAAGTAGTAGTAGGTAGTAAAATTAGGGTGTAGGTAGGAGATAAACTCCGAAAGTTAGGTACTCAAGAATCTTTCAAATTCCGATTAGAGCCTAACACTAAAAGATCGAATTACAAAAAAAAATAGTTGTTCATCGAAGCGGAAGAGGACTTTTTTTAATTAATTAATACTAAAAATCCGGAGTTATTGAAATTATAGAATTTCGATGCATATTTCTTACTAGGGAATGCATACTGGTTAACCGGTCAATTTTCTGAGTATAAGGCCGGTATAAAACCAGTAAATTTAAATCAAAACCGGTAATTTACCTAAACATTAATTATTAGTAAAATAATATTTTTTTACAATTATTAATACTTGACCGTCATGATTATATCTCAATCAATACCCTCCTTTTGACATGTAAAATGTCAATTGATTAACTGGTTAGCGTTATAGTACCAAATTAATACAATATCGTTTGCAGAAGCTTCTTAAAATACAAACACGGTTCCGTTCTATAAAATATGAATAATGACCTGCTTGGATAAGTACGACAGAGAGCGCCTTATTTAACATAGTTTGTAGGTAATAGGTATACTAATCATTTCATTTTCAAAACAAGGAAATACCTCTCTTTGTCTTAGTGAAAGAGTGAACGGCAAAGGCATCGAACAGAGGTGTGCTGGTGCCTTTCTTTAAAAATGGTGACAACACCCTGCTTAAGAAACACCGACCCATCTCACTTCTGAGCCGTGTGTAAAAGCTGTTTTCGAGAGTAATTACAAATCGTCTCGTGCGCAGGTTAGATGACTTCCAGCCTCCCGAACAAGCCAGTTTCCGAAGAGGCTTTAGCACTATAGATAACCAACTAGCTTGGATACCAGGGCACGAGGGCTTCATCGGCAACGAAAAAGCAGATGAGCTTAAAGCAAGAAGGGGGTCTACAAATTACTTTTCTCGAACATGAAATTATATATTGACGTTGTGTTATTCATAATGGGCTTCGAAGTGTCACATTCCACAATTTGAGGCACAGCATCACGGCATTCAGCCATGAAAATTAAAGTTTGATTTCTTGGAGTTTAATTTATTTATTTCATTGCATGTTTGAGAAAAGCACTATACATACCTCGGCGTAAAAAGGGGTTGCCAGCCTCATAACTATCCGGCCTCGCTATGATCGGCATATGTACTCGGCCGGCAACCCCTTACTTCCCGGCCTCTGTAGTAATGTACTATTGTAGGTCCAGAACAATTTGTGGTACTCTCGCCATGGAACGCGCGGAACCATGATAACGGCCTTTGAAGCCTACGCCAAAACCAAACACCAACATGACTGGAGGAATGAGGCTGGCTTAAGGCAATCTAAGCCAGCTTATAGAAGGAGTGGACTCGGGCTTGACCAAAAGCTCTGGAAATCCAGCAGAAAGCAACTCAGAATTATATTTGGGGTGTTGACAGGTCACTTCGGGGTCAAGAATCTCTTGGCCAAGATGGGACTATCGGATAGTTTAGACTGTAGAATGTGTGGTGAGGAGGATGATACTATGGAACACTTACTGTGTGAATGTCATGCCCTTGCCAGAAAAATAATTAATTACTTTGATAACGGCTATCCGCAACCAAAGGATTTTAAGGTACTTCCGCTGAGCTGTATCATGCAGTTTGTAGAAATGATGGAGCAATTTGGGAATAGTCATAAATGAGACGTCAAATGCACAAAAGATCCCACTGGGTCGAAGTGTATCCGAAAGGGCCCTCACCTAGATAAGATAAAATAAGACCACCCGTCAAGTTATATAGAAGGCTGCGGAGTATAATCTGCCCTTTTGCTTAGCGTTTCTGGACTACGATTCAATCGAAACCTGGGCTGTACTACAGTTTCTCCAGCGTTGCCAAGTATTTTATATTTCAATTTTGTAATTTAGACCCTGGCATGGCTCGCTAAGCCAGCGCCATTTCTCAGCCACGACACATGGCTTCTTTAGAATGTACTTCTTGCATGCTTTCTTTAGATATGTATATTATTATTATTTTCTTTTACCTTTATTGTTTCAATTTCGTATTTTATCAATGCCATGTATGTTGTGGGAATGAATAAAGTTTTAATCAATCAATCAAACGAGAATGCCACTTCACTGTGTAAATCTGACTCCAGAATTGGAACGCGAAACCTATTCCGCTGCAGCGAGTCGATCAAGGAGATGTTATTTCTCCAAAACTATTCACCGCTGCACTGGTGCATGCTTTAAAGACTGGACTTGAGAAGGCGAGTATATCACTCACCTTCGTATACCATGGAGGACTTGAATACTATAAAGCCTCTGAGCGGGTTGGTCTAAGAATTAACATGGATAAGACGAAGATCATCTGATGCCCATGTATTACCGACTCTCATTACAATCGGACGCTTTACGCTCGAAGTTGTAGACGATTATATATACGTAGGACAAACTGTCTCCTGTCGACTCAGCTGGGCAGCGTTCGTTCGGGAAGCTACGGCACATCTTTTCGTCTAGTATTCCGAAGTGTCTCAAGACGAGAGTCTTTGGCCCATGTGTGGTGCCAGTGATGACATATGACACTGAAATGTGTTCGCGCACTATCGGCCTCATTAGAAGGCTCAAAGGGCTATGGAGAGGGCTATGCTGGGAGTTTGTCTGCGTGATCGCATTCGACGTTAGGTTACCCGCAGGAGAGCTAGGATACAGAAAGTATACATACAGACCTAGCCCCCCCAAATCGCTAAACCGATCCCACAATTTGGAACCCCATGAGCAACAGTACACGCTTTTCCTAGATAAAGTTAATAAACCATTTGTCCGAACGCTCTTTAGTAAAATGTTCGGTTACTATTAGTACCGTTTTCTCTATCTAAATCTTTTCGCTCCTGGTATGGTTGGTTACGTCTATTGAACATTCCTTAGAAACAGCTATTTGGTAAAATACTTTTTTTTACTACTACGTGGGCTTGTAGTCAACTAGTCAGTTTGTGTTGCATTATTTTGATTGTTTTTTTATTCAGTAAATTATTGTTTTTTAGGATTGTAAATCCGTAGGGTTGCGTATCTGTAGATTTAGGAATCAAAACAATGACCGAGGGCACTGTGTGACCCGCCGACGCCAATGATGGGTGAAGGGGAACAGGCAATGCACCATAATATTAATATTCACGTTAACCTTCGTCACTTCATATTCACTACTGGTACTGTTTTGTATTGTACTGATACTACTGATGTTGTAATGGTAATCTGTAAAACTGGGACCAATTCCTATTCCTACCTGCCTGCTAATCCCTAAGGAACGTCTTCAGTTGTGTTTTAGCCCTCCTACCACGGAGCAAGTTTTAAATATTAATGAAAATGATTATTACGACATTTACGGAACATGAAACCGCCTTTTACTCTTTATACTACCTTTTAGCTTATTTTTACGATAAATAAACATCAAATAACGCTACTTATTAACCAAATTAAAATTACCGGTAATTTACCGGTTAATAGGTTTTGTCCTACTCAAGTCGGTAATTTACCGGTTTTGAATTTTGCCCGGTAATTGCATATTGTATTCCCTATTTCTTACATACGTTACGTAAACGCTTGCTTTTAGTTTTGTATGTTAAGTTAACATGCACATTGTATCCTATTAAGGCGAAACATTCTCTTCAATCATATTTAAGGCTAACCTTACCAAATATAGCAACGAAACCAAATGGCTATACTATGATTACATACATACGCTGGACAAAGAAAACCACTTATTTGGCTGGGCATAATTCATAATTATTTCAACTTATGTAATGCCGTCTTCTCCCTAAGGCGTTGTAAGAATGCACTGATTGAAAAAAAAGGTGACCGAGGTGGATTGTTCCTATAGCTCAGTTGTTTGAGAGTAGGGAATGCAAAACCGGTTTTTACCGAAACCGAAGAAACCCGTTAACCGACTGTAAGAAATCGGGCCGCGGCTGGGTCGCCTAGAGATCTGAGGGGTAATCACAAAACGTTTCAAACGCGCGTTAGGACAATTCAACAGTCGTTTTTCGATATAAAAAATACATTTAGATTTACCTAGCGTACGTATAAAGCGTTACGTGATCGACCTACCGGTCACTCATACGTTGTTTCAGTGGATCAACCTAGCTTGTTAAAGCTACACAATAAGTTGATTATTGCATAAGTAATTGCATAAGTATGTTAATAGTTACTCTTTAGGTTCATGAAGCTTATGAGTGTATAATTAATAGACGGAAAAGTCATCATTACAAAGATTTATTTATAAATTCATTCATCATTACAAAGATTTATATATAAATTCAACACTTAATATAAATGAACACAATCGTAAAATCAACATTCTTTCAATTTGCAAGTGAGCTGATCAACAGAGGGGAGGCTACCGAGTAGGAAATAAGCAACGACGGCGTGCTGTGATTGGTTATGACGCTCTCGCCGTCGGCGCACTAGATTCACGCGCAGTTCGTCGTGCGTTCAAATTTAAAAAATAATTGATAAATGAATACAATGTGGAGCTATTGATGAATTACTTAGATTTTTTATCAATAGATTACTATGATAAAGCTGGTTTATATGTGTCGACTTGAAAGCACTGACGTAAGCACTTGACGAAAGTTTTTGCAAATTAAAGTGGAGATTATAATACTAAAATGCGATACTCTATTGAAGAAAAATACCACTTGTATAATTTATCCCTGGATTTACAAGGGTCGCTAAGAAAACGCTGTGTAATACCTAAAGCAACGTCAAATTTCCCTATCTTTTTTTACTACTAGTAGTACTCATCATATTCTAAATATTAACAAAAAAATCGCGACCTTGGGAATTATCGAAGGTGCATTCATTTTACGTACCGTACTATTGTCCACATTCTGTATAAATAAATAATAAAATAAATAAATAAATATTAGGGGACAATCTTACACAAATCGACCGAGTCCCATAGTAAGCTCATTAAGGCTTGTGTTATGGGTACTAGACGACGATATATATAATAGATATAAATACTTTAATACATAGAAAACTTCCATGACTCAGAAACAAATATTCATGCTCATCACACAAATATTTGCCCTTACCGGGATTCGAACCCAGGACCTTCAGCTTCGTAGGCAGCGTCACTACCCACTAGGCTAACCGATCGTCAAGAATGCCGGTCGTTTGCGGTGTATGGAAATGGTAACCATGTTTTATGTTGTTTTCATAAGTAATACCTAACGAATAGTGTTAAATATTATACTTTTAGGATGTAAAAGGTAGATTGAGGGGTAATTGGCGGCAGTATAGGATCTTCAAAAGTGCGATCGCAAAACGATAAAAAATTACAAAAACACACCCTCGAACAAATGCAAAGTCCCAATCCAAACGATTAAAAGATATTTACGATTGAAACAAACTGAAGGCTCGTCTCGGTCGAAGACTAATCCTCAAGTTGGAGGAAGAAGATAAAATTGGGAATGGCCATAATAACCGCACGTGCCGGAAATATGGTCATTTACCACTTTTTTTTTAAGGCGATTTTTTTAATAGTTTCTAATTATTACCAAAGATATTTTGCAATCTTCTTTATAGTATATTAGTTGGTTCTAATAACCGTGTATTTTTTATCCACAACCTGCCCTTACTTAATTTTTTACAGAGCGTCAAAGCTTAACGTGTCCATATTACCCTCACGTACCTTATTTGCTCTGTAGTAGTGTTGTGTTCCTGGAGGTGAGCAAGGTCGCCAGAGCTCCCGAGGATGCGTTGTGTTGAGAGCGAGGGAATTTGTTCCTTCAGCTCTCAACACGGCGAATCCTCAAACATCAAGGGTCGGCAACGCCCATGTTACTCCTTTGTTGTTGCATGTGCCTATAGGGCTGCGGTGTCCGCTTACCATCAGGCTGTACGCTTGTTTGCCACCGTCGTTGTATTAAAAAAAAAAGTAGTCTCTAACAAGCCCAAACTATACTCTGTACGGTCAGCACTAGGGGCTTAAGACATTTGTACCGTGTCGCATTAAACGTCACTGTAAACTGCCGTATAAAGTTGTCAAACGAGTGAAAACGACAAGGTACTCAGGTGTTCAGCAAGTTATGAGGCTGACTGTACTATATGATGCATGCAGTAAGCTAGTGGCATAAGCTGCTGAATTCGCGAGCCGGTCCTTTTTTTTTAATTTTGGAAAACTGGGTCGACGATAAAATTCTACATTATTGAACCAGCTCACAAAATTACATGAGAATCCTTTGAGAAATGCGACTTGTAGGGGAGGACAGCCGGACAGACGGACATACGAAATATTTTTTGCCAAAGCTTAAACGGAGAATACTTTCGCTTCGCTCGATTGTTCAAAAAGTGAAATTAAGGCGCCGTAGGTTCAGAGAAGTTAAGCGAACAGAGTTTTTGAAACAATATAATGCGTCTGTTTATGATAATATGGTTTCAAATAAATACGAATAGTAATCTTGAGGCTTTTCTGCAGCGAGATTGATTCGAAACGTTTGACTAAGCAATTTTCACTCGATAGAAAAAAATTACGAACATGGTCTAAAATATACCTAAAATATTCGTAACACATTATGCACAAAAGATAAAAATATTAAAATTGCTCCTAAAAATCGGCAATATTATGTTTGAGAGAACTCAGTGATTAGGTACTTTTTTATTTATTTAAACGGCCAAAAAATTAAAATTAAAAAACAAGTTAATTATCCGCGCGTCCGAGCACGCACTTCCATCTCGCTCATGCTTATACCCAGTGAGAGGGAGAGAAGACCATGAACCTACGGCGCCTTAACTGTGGTTTCTTTTTAATTTTCGAGTCTACACCCGTACCTATTGATGAAATGTCCGAAATAGAATTCATTGTTATTATTACCACTATAAAAAATTCAAAAAGTCATCACTAGAGTACCTACAGGTTATTTAATGTAGCCGACTTTTGATAAAACTGTCATTGAAATTAGAATCTTCCACCATGGACCGTAGAGTTGATTATTGAATGGCCTACTTGACGCAATTCGGCCAACCCAAATTATCTCAAGTTATACACTTGACACCCCTCACACACCATCAGCACCTGCCCCAAACTCCCACTGCCACGGCACAATGGGTTAATCCCATGGGCAAAAACCCATTCATTGTTTTTTTTTCACGTGTGACCGTGGGCTCGAAATTTGCACATGCGTTATAGGGCGGATAAAATGGAGTGATTTGTTTATTTTGATAGTAGTCGCTTTAAAAGCTAGTTTAATGGCCACCCAATTGTCATTGTGTTTTTTATTAATGAAAGCATGTGAAAAATATCGTTTCATAGTACTTTTGATTGTTTAATTACTAACAAAGGACGTTTATTGTTTATTGAAAACAAGCTTCTGCCCGCGACTCCGTCCGCGTGGAACTGGTGTATGTCGTAGCTCCATACAAACATTTACCCCCATTTCACCTCCTTAGGGGATGATTTCCGGGATAAAAACTATTCTATGTCCTTCTCCGGGACTCAAACTATCTCTATACGAAATTTCATCTAAAGCGGTTTAAGGGTGAAGAGGTAACAGACAGACGGATAGACAGACGGACACACTGCCGAATTTTAATTTCATCGAAAACCATTATTTTCAGAAACAACTAACTTTTCAGGATTGTTATAAAACAAACCTAACCTAACCTAATGGATTCTAAACAATTACGTTTTAGCTTTACCTAAAAAGTTAACGGTTTCTGAGAAAAAAAAAAGTTCGATGAAATGAAAATTCGATGAGACAAAACAATCGGTGAAACGATTGTCGGTAAAATGAGGTGATCTCGTAAGTATTTACAGTATGGATTCCATAAACCGACTTATATTGAGTTCTATTGATTCGATTCTAAACCCACTAGCTATAATTTTTATAGGAACCACATCAAAATAGAATCGGGATATTCGGAATTCAGGGGTCATTTGAGAGTGTAAATGGAAAATATTATTTGTTCGATGTCGGTAACTAACAAATAAGTAGGTAAATAACGGACTGCTGAGATAATTTTAGACGATTGTTTTAATTTTTAGGGTTCCGTAGATCAAAAAAAAAAACGGAACCCTTATAGGAGCACTTTGTTGTCAGTCTGTCTGTCTGTCTGTCAAGATCCTTTATTTACTATTTATTTACTAAGGCAAGGTAACAAAATTCAAACTATAGAGTTCCTTAAGTAACATAGTTTAATATAGAGACTACAAAATTTACATTTTAAAGCACAACATTCATTCGCATATAGCATTAATAATTGACATTTGTAACAAACCATAGATTACCTATACGTTTTCATATGTTTTTGTTAATCCATACTTAATCCATATCCATATATCCATACTTAATAATATATCCATATATCCATACTTAATATTATAAATGCGAAAGTGTGTCTGTCTGTCTGTCTGTTACCTCTTCACGCTTAAACCGCTGAACCGATTTAGAGATATTTTGAGTCCTGGGGAAGCACATAGGATAGTTTTTAACCCGGAAATCATCCCCCAAGGGGATGAAGTGGGAGGTGAAAGTTTGTATGGAGCTACGATATAAACGAGTTCCACGCGGACGGAGTCGCGGGCAGAAGCCAGTTCTGAAATAATATTTCTAAATCTACCTATACAAAAAGAAAATACAAATCTATTTAGCCTCCAATCCATCACCACACGTTTGTACTAAGTACATCATTGTCTGAAATCCTATTACTGACAACCTTCGCTCACCGTCGGCGTTACGTCTCCTTCGTAATTTCATTGCGTGGGTTCAGAGCCGGCGTGACCTTTACGACGATTATATACCGACACAAATATTTTGACAATCATTGCTGTGTCACCTCACCTTTATATTCAATCTTCACGCCCAAAGACCATACCTAATGATCAAGGATAGGACAAACGCCCGTCATTTTGAAAACTTAACCCTGTTCTGTACAGTAGAGACTTCCTTATATTAATAAAAAAAAATAGGTACTAAATAAGAATAAGAATAGTTTATTCGTGACAATACAAAACAAAGGACAAAAGTAATGTTTTATAAATTTATTTTAAGTACCATAATTTATATGTTTCCAGTGACAAATTATTCAAATGACGATGATTAAGGCAATAAATCACTTTCGCTTTCCACGTTTCTAAAGTGACAACGTCAATGCTTGACAAAGATGATTAGAATATTACCTATTTTATCTAAATGGCCAGTAGTAAACAAAGTCATTGAAATCAAGTAGTGTCTAATGCGATGATAGAAGAATAGGTAATTTATTGATAAATGTGTTGAAGTACATTAAATTATAATATTTTGAGTAAACTTCTAAAAAAAAAAATATCATTAGGAAGTCTCTACTGTACAGAACAGGGTTAAGTTTTCAAAATGACGGGCGTTTGTCCTATCCTTGCTAATGATAATGAACATCAAAAGGATTTTTGAAGTGAAAACTTCTTTAGCGGCTGTGCACTTTTGTGATGGGGAAAAAATGTTAAACTCGCCACAGATTTCGTAAGGTGAGATACGAGAGAGGTCACGTGACCGTAAGATGCGTAGGGTGAGAATAGGGATGATGACTAAGATTTTTTTGTGACGTCATTCGAACTAGTTTTTGGAGAGGTACAAATGTTTGTATGGGAGCAACTACAATTAAAGAACATAAATACCTAAACATTTGAGATAAAGATTGGCCTTGCTGGCGGCAGCTGAAAACGCTTCATACTGTGTGTCTATACAAGTGTGACGTCACATTTGTAGATTTGTACTAATCGTAGTATGGAAAATCAGGTAAATTGTTGTTTCGGACGCGAAATACTGCGTTTAAGTACATAGTTGACATACAATTTTGTTTCTAGAAAACCGTAAGGATTCTATTGGTAGCTAAAATGCATATTTTTTCTAAACTTTCAAGGTTCATATCTTTTTATGATTTTAATTATATTTTATAATTTATATTTTATTACGATAATTTGATGGTTTACTATCCATTTAGCATCACTACGTTATCAATTTGAACATCAGGCATCATGCCTATTGGGGGGGGGGGTTAATACTGATAATTAAAGCAATTCGCAAGTTTTCACTTCTGCCGGCACTCCCGGAGTGCAACCCGGTCTTTCTTTTTCTTGTGATAATATTGTTATTGAACTAGCCAGCGAAGCGAAGTTCTCCGTTTCAGCTTGGGTCAAAATCCTTTCGTATGTCTGTCCGGCTGCTCGCCTCTATAGGTCACATTACTCAACCAATGTTCGAATAAAATTGCGAGTAGCTTCAATAATGTTCGATACTTAAAATTCGTATTCGGTTTTGTTTGTGGAAAAGAAAGCTTGAATACAAAAACAGGCTCGCGAGTTCTACAGCTCCCAGAGTCACTAGTTTAGTAGTTACGGTGGGGTTGAAGTGTGTTGTGAGCGACAGACTAGCAACTTATCACTGTAATATCACATTGCCTCCGTCTTTAAACCCACAACTGCGAAGCGGCAGTGAAAATAAAATTGAATGTGCTCTGCCTACCCGTGGCGGGAACACGGGCGTGAATGTCTGCGACCACCAGGAGGGTATCACAGGATGGCTCGCGAGCTGTGTCGCGGCGAGATAGACTAGCTGTCTCTTTTTAATTAGAACGCTTAGCTTAGTCTGAGATAGCCATGCAGCGGGTAGTACCTAAGTAAATCTGACGCCGCACCGCGACGCCAATAGAGACAGATCTACCGTCCTCTTTCTAATTGCAGCAGGTGCGAGTGAGACACAGACGCTCAGTCGCACGCGAAGCGAGAAGCAAGATTATTATTTTTTTGAAAACAAACGCCAATTATTTTAACCTAACCTAAACCTAACCTATACTAACCTAACCGCCAGCGTGTCGACGTGCCTATTTCTGCTCTAAGGGACATAAGCAGACCCTAACCTAACCTACTAACGATACCATTGTTACGATTATTAGGGTTTTTTTACTGCAAGCAAGGCCCCCCGAGCCCCTCTTGTGGACCACCATACCGAATAGGTAGGGTTGCTTGAATCGATTGTGGTTCCTCCAAGTTGACATTCACTGTTATAATTTCAAGACCCCGCCTAATAATTAAATCAAAGGCTTGAACCTGTTGTGGCGACAACCAAGAAGGTGCCGTCCTCAAAAAGTAAACCATACGTGGCATCGAAAAGCAGTTACGAAATAAAACTAAAGCCACATGAGACGAAAGCTGTTGCAAATGCTCTATTGACGAAGACAAAGCATCCGCTTTCCTCTGCATTGTGACGGCAAGACCCTCCGTAAATATAGGTGCCCCCAGAAGTGAAAACGATGCCCTATCTACCACCTTTATACCAGGTAACAAAACATTAAAGTCGGAAGTAGACACCGTGGAGCTGCACGGGAACAACTAGCACTTTTCTGCACTGACCTCCAACCCCATCGCCGATAAAGCTGGCAAAAGTTTTCTCACATCGTTGAGAACTACGTCTGGCGTCCCCCCGATTGTGCCGTCATCCAAATACCACACGTTTAACGGGGATTCCAAAGAAGTTATTAGTTTCTGTATGGCCAGACAAAAATCAATGGACCCAATGGATCCCCCTGTTGGGCCCCGACCTGCGACGAGAGAGTACTGTCATTATAAAAAAGACTGGTAGATGAAGCGTAACACTGATAGAGAAAGGGGTACAAATTAGGCACCAAATCTTTTACCTCCTCCAACAACACGTCCCTTTCAACACTGTTAAAAGCATTCTTTAAATCTACTTTCAAAATGACTTTATCAGCCTTGGTCTGTGCTAACGCAAAGGAACGCGTGGCATGAATTGCCGCTTCGCACCCCAAGCGCGTTCCAAAACCCACCTGACGAGGTTGAAGGTGAGCTGACATGACCTCTCTAACCGAGTGACAACCCAACTTAGCTACCAGCCGACGTATGGTATTTCCCACCGCAATAGGCCTAATGCCTCCGTCTTTTTTAGACAACGCACACAAAGACGCCCCATACAAGTGGGGCAAGATGTAGAGCGTGGCTGGTAATGGTAGAGTTACGCCGTGTGGAGTAGGAAGCTTGGCGCTACTTGCGATCTGATATATTTTTCACGCTGAAAGCTGTATGAGCTATGGAGTCTTGGCATCACTTTACATGTAATTTTTTTGGTTACTTATTACAAAATAGGTAGGTAAATATGTTTAAGTTTGATTAATATAAAGGCGGTTATATGTATAATATAGGTAGGTAAGTATAGTTTTAATTTTGTTCACCAGAGAGGTAATCACGTAACGTTTCGAACGCTCGTTGGGGCAAGTCATTTTCCCATACAAAAAATGACATTTAGATCTACCTGGCGCACGTAGGTATATTTACGAAGCGTTATACGTAATCATTCTCTTTATTATATATATATATTAGGTACCTAACTAGTATTTCATCTGTGACATTATAGTAGAATAATTTTTTTCAGTTATTTTCTATGCTAGTTTTATTATTATTTTTTGTCTGACATTGTTTTTGTATCTATTTTAATTTACTATTATATTATTTTAAATTAATTGAGCGCGCTCTCATATTTGCATGCCTGCATGCAGGCCGAGTACACGGCACGTTGTATGAAACATAAGACCTGTTACTGTATATTTACTGTACTTCTGCAAATAAATAATTTTGACTTTGACTTTAATACTTGTTAAGTAAAAGTCAAGAGCTCTCAAAAACTGTTCTCAAGCTAGCCATTTTTTCACATGATTAGGTATGTGTTTTGTGTGTCGTAATCCATACCCCAGTTTTTTATTAAGCCCTCGGCCATATCGAAAGGATCTCGTTTTCTTTATGTCGTCGAAAATCGCATTAAATCGGCACAAAAGAAGACTAAGCCTTTATCGAATGACAATAGCTCAGTTTCCAGGATTAGCAATAAGAAAGATCAAAGGAATTCGTACACAGCCGATTTAAAACATATTATTAGACTTTGTACCTTGACCTATAGTAAAAGGTGATAAAAACATCATCATCATATCAGCCGAAAGACGTCCACTGCTGGACATAGGCCTCCCCCAAAGAGTGCCAAAGTGACCGGTCCTGCGCCACCCGCTTCCAGCGGACTCCACCAACCTTTACCAGGTGATCAGTCCACCTTGTGGGGGGCCTACCCACGCCGCGCCTTCCGGTACGTGGTCGCCACTCGAGAACCTTTCCGCCCCAACGGCCATCGGTTCTACGTGCCCACTGCCACTTAAGTTTAGCGATTCGGAAGGCCATATCGGTTACCATGGTTCCGCTGCGGATAGCCTCATTTCTGATGCGATCACGCAGAGAAACTCCCAACATAGCCCTCTCCATAGCCATTTGGGTGACTTTTAAAAGTAAGTATACTGTATTTTTACTGTATCATTCAAATCGACTGTAGGTAAAATGTAAATACCTACACGTATATTTACTAGACTCATCAATGATATAGATATTATAAAATATTCAATATATAGACAGAAATATTCTTATGGAATTAACCCAGGAAAAAATGTCGAATGCTCTGATTCTGAATGCCACCACGGGCTATAAGTATATACAGTCGGGTTCATTACTATGTGAACACGACTTTATTGTTATGGGCATAAATTTACATTATTTTTGAACCTTTAGAAACTTCAATATATTTATGAACTCTACTGTACAACATTACAGCAATCACTTCATGCCTAGGAGAAGACAATGATTTTTTCTTTTGTCTACGAAAAAACACGCCTTAATTTAAAACGCGCTGGAAAAGTTTTATTTTTACAAACTTCATATTAACTTGAACTCTTCGTATAAAAATATACTAGTACGAGTATGTGTCGGCCTTAAAATTTTGCGAACTATCAATTTTTTAGCAACTACTTGATGCCCATATTCGAAGGAGCTGGTATTTGGCATACTTATTAAGTTTGGTGTCCACGCAGTATCTGGCACTCCCGGGTGGATCTGATGTTGGAGATAGAAAGTGACCACAGCAACCTTCCTAGACTACACAGGATACAACCGCCATGTTTGGACACATTGGGACTCTCTCAATGAGTAACTGAGGACTGTGCAAAAGGACATTTAACAATAAAAGCGCACAGTGATTTAAAAACCATGATTATGTCTCAAGTAGTTTTTTAAATCAATAGATTACTATTACAAATACGAGAGCTACGGACGCTACGGTAGCCTAGTGGTTCAGGCATGCGGCTGTCAAGCGGTGGTCGTGGGTTCGAATCCCGGCTCGTACCAATAAAAATAAATAATAAATAAATAATAAAATAAATAAATATTAGGGGACAATTGTAACGATTCCCCCCCCACACGAACACTTCTCCCCCATAAATAAAACTACCTAGAACTAAACAGCTACTCGCCCACGCTTGAGAACGCGGGATAAATTGTAATAAGCTCTAACACGACTACTGTAATTTGCATTCTATCGACCTATTTATTAAACCTACTTTTAATGCGTATTTTATTACTAATACCTGTAGTTTGGCCAATACGTGATCGAATAGTGGTAGGACCCCATAAAATGTTGTGTACCGTAATAATCCAGGTCCTTTTATGAAAGCTAGGCAGGATTTGGACTCTTCATTAACATAATTAAAGCTAGCCTATCAGTACATAAATTGACTTAACTATACCCTAGCTTCAACTACTAATCTCCTAGTTCTAATTATAATAAAGTCCTAAGCATGAAAGTATAAGTTCATTCGATGAAGAATTATTATAAAATAATTCTGTTTGTCGTTCATTATTGGTAATTACATTATGGATGATAATTATATGTCACTCATTATATTATTAGTATAAATATTTTTATTTTTGGGTAGAAAATCCCCTACCTCCTATTATCCGTCCGGTTGAACGAGAGAGCAGCTTTTTAGAATTCAAAGCAAGTAGATTATTTATTTAAACCTATTATGAGCTAGTTGTCTACCCTAAGTAATTGTATTTTAAACCAAAGTTCTAAACGACGGTTTGTGTGGTAATTCTTTTACTCACACATAGCTACTCACTCGTTTGGATGAGGACTGGACGGCCTAACAATTTACCTGCCTGGTTACCTAAGAGTTTAAGACCCAAAGAACGAATCTACCAGCGTTTCCAACTTAACGGTCTGTCTAGGGAGAAACACCGAAACTATCTCAACAGACATCTTTTAACGTTAATAAATATTGTATTTACAATATTATATGGCCAATATATATATCTAAGACCATTCTACACCGATGTCATTGGTGTAGTGTCAATGTAAACCGTACCTTACATGTGAAATATTCTACCTAAATCGTACTTTGAATGAATAATGTCCACTCAAGACAGTAATTTGCCTTAAATGGAGAATAACTAGTCCTGATAGTATAATGCCTAGAATGAAGGATATCCATTCATAACAATAAGATACTTTAGGTGGATTTGATGAACTGCTCCGCCTGTCATCAATTCCCAGACTTATTCCATCTTTCTGGAACAATTCTGATATCTCATTGTCATAAATAGAATAGTTACCTTTCTTTGATGTCTATTAATCGTCACACCGTATGATATTTCACATGTATCCCACGGCAACTTGACACTCCTTTGACCACTTAATACTCTTAACTTAATCTCAGTTTCATTTATAAAATATACCTTTTTTTAAATCCTATTGGAATAGTAACCTTAAGTCAAACAAGTTCTTGAAATATTTTTAATCACAGAAGACATAGTTATAAGCCTATCACCCCATAACGCGTGAATTTAGCCCTACATCTACCCCAGTCCCTATTCTGCTCACCTCTAGAACCATACCTTAGTTTAGAGGCAAGAATGTATCCCTAGGTAAACTGTAAGTAGTTCAGTCGGCAAAACTGAGGTATCAAAACTAGCGGCCTGTGTATTTGCCCCCCCCCGCTGGCTCTTGTCGAGCTAGAGGGTTACAGCGAGTAGGGCGACCTGTCTGGAAATAAGTCTGGTATATTTACATATATATAATGCTGAACGACCCCTCAGGCATCCGATCGATTTCAACGAGCGGAGTATCCTCCTGTGCTTATCACATGAATGACCAAGCCACGTCTACGTCGTCAGATGTGCTGAGAGACGTGAGGGCCCCAATTAAGGGGTTTCGTCTCCTGTGTTGGTAAAAAGGTAGACGCCAGACCACACCTCAAATCTGGTAACTACGGACACGGAGTCAACCCGGGTTGGCACCGGTAGGTGGCGATGACTCCGCAGATATACTGATCTTGGCCGCGATCTGACTGATTTAGGCGATTAGAATGAAACCCAACTACATTTCGGAAGCAATCGCTCAAACATAACTAATACCTAGGAGTAGCCCAGGCTTATTAGCTATATTTGATTAACCATAAAAGCCCCCGGATGTCCGTAGTGACTAATATAATCCCGACTGTTTTCCGAAATCATTAAACCCCGACTTAGTCCCAAAACAATCACTCAAACATAACCGATCTCCCGGAGTTGCCTAGATAATCAGCTATGTTTGATTAACCATAAAAGTCTCCGGATATTCGTAGTGACTAATATGGTCTAGACTGTATTTTGAAACACTAACCAAACATAGTCCCAAAAACAATCACTCAAACATAACCGATCTCCCGGAGTTGCCTAGATAATCAGCTATGTTTGATTAACCATAAAAGTCTCCGGATATTCGTAGTGACTAATATGGTCTAGACTGTATTTTGAAACACTAACCAAACATAGTCCCAAAAACAATCACTCAAACATAACCGATCTCCCGGAGTTGCCTAGATAATCAGCTATGTTTGATTAACCATAAAAGTCTCCGAATATTCGTAGTGACTAATATGGTCTAGACTGTATTTTGAAACACTAACCAAACATAGTCCCAAAAACAATCACTCAAACATAACCGATCTCCCGGAGTTGCCTAGATAATCAGCTATGTTTGATTAACCATAAAAGTCTCCGAATATTCGTAGTGACTAATATGGTCTAGACTGTATTTTGAAACACTAACCAAACATACCGCATTCCAGAGGGTAGCTCTGGCAAATAAGGCATGTTTGATTTAGCCATATAAACCTTATAGAATATATTCGATAAGTTAAATATAACTTGGCCCTAATTCCCACTTTAAATTCACAAATGACTATAAAATCGTAAAATAGTAAATGACTCATAATTACGAGGAGAGTTTCCCCATAACGACAAGCCATCCACCATAATCAAGATAACACACCAATAATTTCACAGCCTAACAGTCAGGGACGCTATGCCAGTCCGGGTGCCGAGAGTTGAATGCCGCAGCCATCCCCGTTCCTCCTTTTATACCCATTACCCGCGGCCGTGAGTCACACAGTGCAGCCAGCGTAGCCAGCGCAGCGGGCGCAACCCGCGCACCTAGCGCAGCCAGCGCACCTAGCGCAGCGGGCGCAGCCAGCGCACCGAGCGCAACCACGAGCCCGCGTAGGTAACTTGAATCCATGTCTTCTACCCACCTTAACTCTTTTGCAACAAGGTTGAGATTTGATTGTAGTATTGATGTACTGACGTAAATACGTGGTAATAGTCTTGATGTGACAAAAGTCGTATCGTCCCTTCTCATTTAGTCTCTAATGCCCTAGATTTTAAGGTTGAAATTCGTAGGCCTATGCTCCTAGATATTATTAGTTTAGCGGAGAACCCTACCATTTTTGTATCTATATTTGAAAGGATTAATGTACTTCTAGATTATATTATACGCTTCTGAACTTGTAAAATAATGGCTGAATGAACTCATGCAACCTTCTTAAATAAAATAATGTTTTGATACTGTCTATCTGCATTATTAAACGTTAGCCTAATTGCTGATTTCCCTTTCCCCCTTACTTATTTGTCCAATCTCTCAACTTTTGCTATAAAATAAAAATTTGTCATTTCCTTCCCTGTATCAATAATTTTATAGATACACACCGACGAGTATGCCCATTCCGTCACAGTCGCCCCGATGAACGATACGCAATGCATGACCTAAGAGGTTATGCATGTAGTATCTTCATCTCTTATCCCTAGATTTGTCAGTGACAATCCTCCCTTGATTAAACTCGTGGTGTGTTTTTAACCATTACTAATTGACTGTTAGTGACTTGGCACAGAAACTCAGTCCTTTGAAATTCAATAATGAGCCATGAATACCCTTACCCAGTACTTCCCCATTTGCATGAAATACCAGGTTGTGAGGCTGATAGAACCTAATGTTCCGAGTTTGCAGTATCAAACTGAATCTTTGGATCTGGCTGGGCATCCTCCAATTCTGATCCACATTGTCCGGATATGAATGATACCCCAAAAACTTTCCACGCAAACTGGAAAAACCCTTTATGTAAGACTCAGATGCTCACTACTCATTAATTGAAATTCGAACCAAATCTCATTACGTCATCACTTTTCCAGTCAAGTTTTCATGGAGTGTGTCACATGTCTTATAAAATAAGCCAATTCCCATTATGACTTGTTCTTAAATAAAACTCATGAATATCCTTCACCCATTTCTCCCATTTGCACGAGATACCAGGTTGTGAGGCTGATAGAACCTATGGTTCCGAGTTTGCAGTATCAAACTGAATCTTTGGATCTGGCTGGGCATCCTCCAATTCTTATCCACATTGTCCGGATATGAATGATACCACAAAAACTTCCCGCGCAAACCAGAGAAACCCCTGTGTAGGGATCCAGATATCCACTATTCCTTAATTAAAATATGAACCAGTCAACTAAAATTGTACGTTCGTTATGATTTATTATACCCTCTTGCGTAGTTCTATTGATTCAATGGCGATTGCCTCGCAATTTTTGACTTATTTTAACCGACACGTGATGTGTATACCTTCGCAAAATACATCGTGTATAGTATAAGTCCCCAAACAATACTCCAGATGCTAAGAGTCGAATCGATTCCTCGATTTTAACCTAATGATAAGAGTCTAGGGACTTATTGTTCCTTTTTTTTTTTTTTTTTTTTTTTTTTTCCCCAACAAAACCAACAAATCTAGGTTATTTGATCACACTCCAGCTATTGTCTAACTGTAGCAACCCACGTTTACAGAAAACCTCAAACATGCTTCCCCCTTCCCCACATAATATATTTCCATTCATCGCCTTCCAAAAACCCCCATTAATATGTCCAAAACGTCACATCATTTTATTCCTTCCTCATTCGCCTGCTCACTCGATTGCTACAGGTAGCCAAAGCTTACGACGTGTAATCACATGATAAACAGATTAAAAATCTTACCGAACTTTAATTTGCTCAATATATTAATACCCCATAAGGATGTGCATACTCGCCAGCGATCCATCTACTATAAGTAAAAATAAGATGAAATAAATAACTACTCCTCTTAACCTCATCTTCCGTAATAGGTATATCATAACCATTATACATGACTTTACCAAAAGTCAGTTCCGTCATCTTTAATCTCAATATTGAGCTAAAACTTCAATTGTAGTAACCGTACATTAATTGAATTCGATATACATAACGACCTTTTCTAATAAGTCAGGTCCGCCATCTTAAATTTAAAATCTAACCCAAAATTTGAAATTAGCATCAACAAGTTAGTTAAATTTCATACCCATCTCGGCTTTCTCCAAAAGGTCAGGTCTGCCATCTGGAATTCCAAAATTAACCCAAAATTTGGAATTAGCAACCGTAAATTAGTTAAATTTGATATACATATCGACTTTTCCAAAAAAGTCAGGTAAGTTTCATTTTGAATTTAAAATCCAACCCAAAATTTGAAATTAGCATTAACAAGTTAGTTAAATTTCATACCCATCTCGGCTTTCTCCAAAAGGTCAGGTCTGCCATCTGGAATTCCAAAATTAACCCAAAATTTGGAATTAGCAACCGTAAATTAGTTAAATTTGATATACATATCGACTTTTCCAAAAAAGTCAGGTAAGTTTCATTTTGAATTTAAAATCCAACCCAAAATTTGAAATTAGCATTAACAAGTTAGTTAAATTTCATACCCATCTCGGCTTTCTCCAAAAGGTCAGGTCTGCCATCTGGAATTCCAAAATTAACCCAAAATTTGGAATTAGCAACCGTAAATTAGTTAAATTTGATATACATATCGACTTTTCCAAAAAGGCCAGGTACCCCATTTTGAATTTCTAACCTGAAAACCGGAATTAGCATCAACAAATTGGTTGAAATTGATATACATATCGATCTTTTCCAAAAAAGCCAGGTACCCCATTTTGAATTTAAGATCATAAAATTTGAAATTAGCATCAACAAATTAGTTGAATTTGATATACATATCCGACTTCTATTTTCCTGAATATATAGGGAAGATACTAAAAGCGAAATTCAATATTTCCCGCCAATTCGAATCTACTAAAATTTGTATTACCACGCAATACATCATTTTCCCATTATCCGGCTATTCCGCAACCCACTTCTTGCTCACCCCACCGCCCACACAAAAATGCATCTTGACCCCGCGATGCATAGCAACCAAACGCAGGCAGAGGCCCAACCTCGCGACGTGTAAACAAGGTACCAAGGCGGCCATGGTGTTTCAACTGAAAAACAACCCTACTCCATAAAAATAACCAGACTCCTAAGCTCCCTATGTCAATACTCAGATGGAGATCAACTAACTGTGATACCCTCGTGCAGTAATTTTTAGGGTACTTTAAAAGAGATGCCCTGACTTGTGTCGCACACGCCCCCCAGACAGGGACACGCTGATGCCCTCCGCACACGAGGAAACACGAGATATAACACTCTTCGGGAATCGCTGCCCTGGGCAAACTTCGACAAATACCCATCCCAGTGACGGTTTATTAAAAGGCTCATAAAATGAGATTCCAGGTGAAACATAACACTACAGCATCCCCTTGACTGTGTCGCAAAACTATGTATCGCTTGAGTAGGCTGAGCAAACAGGAAATACAGACCCAAGTTTGCCTTCTTTCTATCGAGGGAACCTTAAGCAATGTATCTATAAAATCAGTCGAACAATCATACCGTCGAGATGTATGGTACATCCGAAAATCAGACCCCATTGTTTCTTAGTCTAATCAGAACGGCGCCTCAACAGCACGTGATAATTTCCAATGCACCGCCTTAAAGGTTCTTACGCCCAATCCGAGCGAACCCTGTAAAACTGCACTGCTGCTATGTCGCTCAATTTAGAGTCAAGTAGATATAAGTACGTGTCTATGCACACGCTATGAATATTGTAATAATCTGAAATAAAATTTATTTATTATTGCCATTATTAAAACATCCGCTCTCCCATCCAATACCATGACACCACCATTAGTATCTATTCAAAACCAACAACGCACTCAAATAATCAGCTCTTAAATTTAGGCTAACATCATAACATGGTTCTAATCTTCCCTTTTTATTTCTTAACTCAAAATAAATAAGTTCTGTTGGGAGTCCTATTCAAACTTGACAGAGAGAAGTGTCGCTTCGGTTCTCAATTTTGCAGTAAACAAGAATCATTAGATACATGAATGATTACACTTCATATCACCAAACCTTCTACGAGGCTGACATGACTGAAAGTCAAAGATTTATTTTAAAAACTGAGAAAACACCTTCAGTTTTCTTAAAATTCCTTTTGTGAAAACAGGATTACATTCTATTTTTCTTCTGTAAATTGTACTTTTATTTTACTGTAAAATGAATATGATATCAAATTATAACTTTAAGTTATCCCATAAAATAAATAAACATAACTATAGGACTTACGACGCCGTAAATGTATATATTTTTTTTGCAAGACGTAGAAATTACGCTGCACGATGCGTCGCAATTTTTTTTTTTATTTTTATTTAGATAGAATATTAAGAGACCAAGAAATCATTACCAATTAACTACTCTATCGGTTCTTGAACAAACACCGATAGTTACGTCGCAATCCCGAATCAAAAGAAAGCATCCCGCAATACACGCTACCGCTTCCGCTTATGTGGGCGTAAGAACTCTTAATATGTTCCCATAGCTATGTACTTTGTTAATGAAGTCCTTTCAGGTATATAAAAGTTTTACATTAAGAGCCTAGACTCAAATGTTTTTAAGCTACGCTACTCAACAGCCAGTATATGACGCAAGTTTCATGTTTAGAGCACCTTTGCAACAACAATTACAATCTATCTCGTAACCGTATTTCATCGCTGCACGTGAATTTTAAAACACTCAAACAAACTTAAATTATCATGCACATAAAAAGGAAAAAATATAAAAATAAAAGTTTCACTGCCGGGAATCGAACCCAGCCCCACGTCTTGGAGAGCCAGCGTTCTCCGCCCGCGCCACTATGTTATTACGAATGTTGCCCAAAATTATGCACCGCATTCGTTAGTTAAAATAAAAATGCCAAATATGTATTGATATTACTATGTTTACGAGCCCACGACACGAAAAGAAAACGCCTCCACTGGCTATAGACAAAGTTAGGCGTTCGAATTAAGTTAACTCGATGACCTTAATCGTTTGGCATAAATACGTAACTTCTTCACTCAAATCTAATTACAGCACTCACCCCGTGTCTTGAATAATCGCGCATAAATATACCATATTTACTTCCAGCCGATGCCCGTGATTCCGCCCACGTGACTACAGGAACAATGCTTCACATTCCCCAGTAGGGACCAAGGTGTCTTCTGCGCTGGAAATTCAGCCCTTTCCACTCTCCAGTCTCCAAACCATTTCCATACGTAAAATCACATCCATACGACACTCCGCTGTGCCGCGAAAGAAAAGCAACAAAACACACACACTCGCGCATGTATAATATTAGTAAGAATCGTTTGTTATTACCGTAGTTACCGGAAACTTTTCACGCACTGATTCAATGAATACACTTAACTCTAATTACTTATTCCTTGTTTTAAACAAACTTCATTTTTTTTCAAACCAATTGTGAAAATCAACTGTCAGTCATCCCCAAATTTTTTTATTTTTTTCACAAGTCAGTATCAACTTGTTCAGAAATCATAACCTTTCCTGGCTGCAGTAATTTTACTAATCAGTATCCACACGGTCGTACGAGCCGCAGCACTTACAAATATTATTTTAAATAATTAATTCTTTAGGATCGCTATTCCTATCTTCGGAATACAAAATCTATACCGTCTGTCATAACTACCTACTAAATACTACATTACTCCGCCATCCGAACGAAGTATTTCTGTTCATAGCACAGCTTGCTGTTAAGGGGCCACCCCACGGTTTGATAATATTGAGCTTCCTCGCACATAGCGTTGTCAACTCCAGTAACGAGCTAATTTTGATCATAATGCCGCCGTCATGTTTTTACGTTTGTGTATCTAATAAATATAAACATACAATAATTACTGAATAATGTAAAAGTAGTATTCTACACCGACAACACACGCGGATTTTTACTCTATGATCCTTTTATTTTTTCTCTGTCGCGCTTTAGTGAAGTGTACAAAAGAAAAATGCGCGACTCGCCTATTCGATTAATCGGCGATGTCCGTTTTTGAACTAGAAATGATTTGAACACCCACGTTTTGACGACAATTAAATAGCAATACTTAATACTACTGTCTCTCGACAGTGTCGCTACTAGATCTGAGCACATTAATTAGGTTGGTTCATTAGTTTTGGATGATTTTCGAATTAATCGGCTTAGTCGATAGATCATAATAATCGACTAAAAGAGTCAGTAGCTTAATCGAAGTGGCGTATCACTAAATCTCTCTGCTGCGTCAAGTGTCAAAATAGAGATCCACGCGTCTTGTTTTCGATTTCCGATTGAATCAATACGAAAACTCTAATCTACCGAAATATAAGCATATGTGACGTTATTTGTATATTATATGGATGTGCATTCGAAGGTATGTATTGCCTTATATATGTATCCCCTTTAATTCCGCTTTATCGACTAATTTCCCATCGCCTGGTATATATCTTTTGTTCGAAGCGCCACATTAAGTACCCCGACGGTACATAGTGCCATGGAGCCCGTAATACTTGGCAATGTCCCGGCCAACAATAACTCATCAGTGTTTACAAATGTGCATCCATTTGCGTATGATCGAAAAATATTCTCGTTATATTAGATGGCCTAGTTTTCTTTCAATATAACCTTAGCCTAGTTTTTAGAACCACATTTCACCCAATTATTTCTTGATGCAATCCGCCTCTCAAAATAACTAAATGTCCATTTTTCTGTTATTATGTTAATCTTATAATTTCTTGCCACGGTGTTTCCAGAAATACAGAGGCGCCCCCCGCTTCCACATACGTTGGTTTGCCAATGCAACAAGCGATCCCAATCAAAATTGCACCAGCGGCCCCATCGTAAACTGATTTGTCACTGTCCTATCAGAATATTGGAGCGCTCTTTATTTGTAAGTACATATAATTCTCCTATAAATGCATATATCTCTCAAACCATTGTATAATTCCACCTCTACCTCAGTGTGTATAACTGGTTGTCAGAATATTTTCCCATTTCACTTCTATTCACAAAAATAACATCTTACATCACTGGTCATAATGACTACTAACATTTGTAATGTTCCTGCTGATATAAAATATTAATTTGCTCACTTACAGCGATTTGATCCCTCGCGAGTCCCCACCTCCACGGCTTGTCAGAACACTCCCTCCACCATGCCATCCTCCTGTGGTGATTTCATCTAAAAGGTAACTATATTCAATATTTTATTATATTATCTTCCGTATTTCTATCAATGATACATTTACACAGCCCTGTGTGCGCTTGGCAACATGAACAAGAACCTGCGTCTGCTCGGCATACTTTACATAATATTTGTAAAATTTTTGTTCGTCTCCATTAGGATATTTCCAAATCCGTGGTCTCTCATATGTCTATCAAATTCTGGGTTATCATAATTCTGTAATTGATTCAGAAACCGAAATATAAATATGTTTCTTTTAATAAATTATACCAATAATTGCCACAGACTTAGCAAGTCAATTTGACCCCTGCTCCAAATAATTTAAATTAAGTATTCATTTATTTCGAACCCTTTACAATTATTACAAACATTAGGTACATAAGAACGAAATTAATTGGGCTTAATCAGGATGAAATGCCAAAGTGTGCTTAATCAGGAAACCCTTGTTAGACATTACAATGATATCTTTTCCGTTTGCATTATTTAAGCATATAATTAAGACAACTCCACCCATTCTTATTATACCTTGATGTGCTCATATTGGCACTGGAACTCAAATTTCACGCGCTCTGTCTACCCCTTTAGCAAATGTCCCTTTTATCCTATTACATGAAGGTGATATTCATATTTATGATTTACAATTACAGGCTATACAATACCGCGATGGAATCTGATCTTACGCCCGTGATGTCCCCGGAACAGTACAAGAAAACATCTATTCCTGAATCAATGAGACAATGGTCACATATCCCTACGGCATCTTCCAAGAAAACCCCTACCTCCTGGTGCATGGTTTATCTTCCTTCCCTTTTCCTCTGCGAAGCGATGTTAAATCTTTTATGACTTCATCTAATATTTTGTCAAACTTGTACTTAAGCCCCAAGCAGACCGATGACGGAAAGTTGAATTGCTTGGCTAATTAATGGTTGGAACTGTCAATAAAACAAAAAGGCGGACAATGACCTTAGCGATGTCCTAAAATGATGTTCGATGTATTTTTAATTCCAACCGATTTTTTTTATTATGATTTTGTTTAATAAAATTATTATTTTGATTCCAAAATAATAATAATTCCATTCCATTTTGTTTTCCAGGGGAACTTGAATTTATATGTTAAACCGATTATGTAAAAGAAATCATTCTTTCCCGTATTGATCTTTATGTTCAGCCTTCTGTCATTATTTTGTATGGCGCGCTCGTATGCAGTAATCGTTTATTTTCTTCAACCAAGCAATATTTTGTACTAGCTGTCATTACCCAATTAAAGTTTGTAATGCAAATAATAAAATAGTGCACATTTTAAGTACGACTTGTGGCATCTTTCCTATTGTTATATGTCCTTCTTTTTTGTTATTCTAGCGCGTAAGCGATTTGGTGTTTATACTGTAAGCTTGTATGGTATCCTTATGAATAAATAAATAAATAAACAATGAATGGATGTGACGTTTGTATATGCTCAGCGATTTCAATAAGATTAGTCTGTAGACAAAACTATGTTCTATGCTTGCTGTTTGACTTTTGTATTTTCTCATCCTGTCATCTCTGAGCCTTATTTTGCCCAGGTTTAATCCAGATTACACAATGCTCTGTATAACTAAATCTATTCATTATTTCATTCCCTCTTTAACCCTTCCTGACATAACTAAAACCTTCTCCCGGGTAACGCTTTGCTCCCTTCTCATCAGTGCCGACCGTTGTACGTCATTATAACATATCGAAGTTAAACGACATTGGTGTCATAGCCTCTATGAACCGAAATCTAGCTAACAACTTGATCCAGACATTCATGGTGCATCATCGTAAGTATAGAAGCGCCCCAAAAGAACCCTTGATTGCTATCAGAATCCTGATTCGCAAATCAATGAAGTTTTCGATACGTCGCTATAGGTGTCGCTACTGAATGACTTATGGCTTAAAATTCATTGACCATAGAATAATCAGCCACCTTACATAACATCTAATGCTTCCACGCATTATTTAAACTCTGTTTCTAAATCGGCGTACCTACAAATCATGTAACCTGTGCTTCAATCGGTATGTCCAATCTACTTATTTGCCATACCAATAAATTGATAAATACGTGTCCGGTATCACTCATTTGATCACAACCCGTCACTGCAACATGTTATCGGTCATGTAAAAATTACTTCATGCCTTTGAAACTCTGCCTAATGTTTTTCGCTATTTTTGACTAATTGTTGCGACAAATCGCCTAAAGGCGCAGGTTCGAGCAAACATTATGATTAATTGAACCATACAATTTCCCATGGCTGCATGTCTTAAACCTGAATCGCACATGTGTGGTTGTTTAATCTATTTATTCCTAGCCGCTTCTTAATTATTTATATCGATAACTTCCTACTAAGTTAAAATATACCACAATATTATTATTTTTTCTTGCTAAAATCCGTCATGTAAAAACACTAAATCTCCGCCATAATAATAAACTAGCCTTGCCTACATCTAGCCTATAAATATATATCTCCGGGCCATATAATAATATGATGTGTATAAAAATATACAATAAATCACCACGTTCTGTTTCACGCATTATTTTTACAATTTCTGTATATACATACAATAGTTTCGGTTTGACTAACGTCAATGAACTTTAGGTGACGTGCCTAATTGTCTCGACTGTACCTGTCTATCAAATTTATTAGTACTTGATAGCAGATCTAGTTCAAGGTAGTACCAGTAGTATCCAGATAGCACCTGTAGCCTAGATGTAACATAGTTATGCCTCTTTCCTACGCCCTTACAGGATCCATTCTGTTTTATTTGTAACATAATGAGTGCAATATTTTTTTTTTTTGAGTCTGAGTAAGTGTCTGCTTATGTTTATTTTCTCCAAAAATAAATGTACCTATACACTACGCACGTCGCCTCATTACTGTATTATAATATAAAATACGGAGCCCTTGACTTGCTGCATGTTCCTGGCTCTGTCTGGGCTCGAACCAGGACATATAATATTGCCTCGCATAAATAAATCTGTTCCTTTTTTCGCCCTCTCAATCTTTCCTGACTATAATAAGTGTCCCTAACTATCTCTTTTATTCGAGAACCTAATACATCATTAAAACATCTAAAATCTTCTTACAAAATCTCATGATTGAAAAACGCGCCCTGCAGAGGACAACAGCTGGACGGGCGGATACCCAAAGTATCCTAACACACGATATAATCTTTGACCAAGTCAAGCCGGAGAACTTCGTTCGCTTCGCTCGTTGTTCCATTTGGTCGTGGACGGACGGACGGATACACGATATAATCAATAGCTAAGCTAAGTCAGAGAACTTCGTTCGCTTTGCTCGCTTGTTCAATTTGGTTGTAAGGACGGACGGACGGATACACGATATAATCAATAGCTAAGCTAAGTCAGAGAACTTCGTTCGCTCCGCTCGTTTGTCTAATCAGTTGGGCGGACAGACGAATATACAATATAATCCTTGGTTAAGCCAAGTCAGAGAACTTCGTTCGCTTCGCTCGTTTGTTCAATTTGGTTGTAAGGACGGACGGACGGATACACGATATAATCTTTAGCTAAGCTAAGTCAGAGAACCTCGTTCGCTCCGCTCGTTTGTCTAATCAGTTGGGCGGACAGACGGATATACAATATAACCCTTGGTTAAGCCAAGTCAGAGAACTTCGTTCGCCCCGCTCGTTTGTTCATCCGCTCCTCGTATTATAAATTCTACATACACTAAACTAAATCTAAAATAGGCTACTGCGCGTGGCCCGACACGCACTTGGCCGATTTGTTTAAAGTATAAACCTACCCGAACCAAAATGTTCATTGAACCAACTTCTTAAACTTATACGCAACCCAACTTTACCACAATGGTGGCAAACAACCAATCAGCCTTCCTAGCCCCTTCATTTACTAACAAGTGTTATTGACTGTGTCAATTCTTAGATAACTACCGGTATTTACATGTGCCCTACAAGCTGTATGTTTACAATAGTACACCCTATGTTTAAAACCATTGATGTGAAATTTGGTCTAAAATGCGGAAAAGCAACACAAATAACTATGCTGGAAACCTGGAATGACGTGACTTCCATACGCCTCAACTAAACACATTACTTACCTAAACCGTTTTCAATACATTAAAATACGCAATAAGTCCTTTCATTCATAATTATTGCACGACAATGGCAAGAAAATAGCGAATACCTACCTACATAAATAAACAGATATTAACCTACCAAGTTTATACATCTGTACTTGGCGCCACCCTGTCTGGGTTCAACACGTCACCATCGCTAAAATTCCATTTTTGAAATGATTTCCGTCGGCCGAATTAAATCATAATTTGCTATTCAAAAGCAACTTTATCTCTCAAATCACAAGATTCAAAATCATGTAACAGTTCTACAACAGCCACAGACCACACCAAATATTTCTACCATATATCTAATTACCTAAAAATATCGAACACACATACCTACATACTTAACTACCGATACTTGTTTCTAATCAAGTCATTATGAATAAGTACCTATGTAAGGGAGAAGGTATATAAGATTTTATGATTTTAATAACACTACGGACATGGTCCGAAATAAATAATTTGAATTGAATTGAATAAATCTATGTTCCCTCTTTAACCCTTACACTCCCGTGTTCTGAATGTGAAAATCTTCCTTCTCTTTCTGTCTACCTTCTACTTGTTGTTCATTCTTATTACATAATGAAATAAGTAATCTAGGCATCATAGATACGACTTAACCCACAAATGCTCGTCTGAATATCAGAATAAAGCACAGATATACATGGACCACGCAAATAGTACTTCACGTGTCTGAATTCAGACTCTAAGTTGGTACTCCGACCTACATTACGCGCGCGTCTGTTGTGGTTACGGGTTGTCCGTGAATATTAAGAAAATTTCTTATTGCAGCATCGATTTTGCGCGGACAACGGGGAATTCAGATCACTAATTCGCCCGTGCGACGTCAAAGCAGGCAGAAAAAGGTGCCACGGTGGGTTTTCATACAGACTGCGATGCTTAAGTTATCTAGCGTATATCTATATCTATGGGATAAGGAATCCCAAAAGCAACTTGAATAATCTTTGTATCCGATCTATAAATCAATAATTCCTACAATGTTACCATAAGCATTGCTATTTGCTACCGATACCGTAGGAATCCAATTATTCTCCCACGTTAGTGTAATAACTTAAATTCAATAAGATATTATTACGTCCCTGTTTCATTTAAGTCCTAAATTATAACCACGAACTTTGAAAATCGAAATCCAGGTATACCCATCTCTATCGCTCATGATACTCGAGTGACAGGGACGCCTGTACACGAACCTCGAGATTCGATTCTTGTGGCAGCGCCGCTGTTACCCATAGTCAAGGAAAACGTACTAACGCGCGCTCTGTCTCGTTCTATCAACATGCCATGCTAGACAGAGAAGTAATTTGGATATCTTATTTTTATATACAACATATCACTGCAAAAAGTTGTCAGATGTCTGACGTCTGTTTCCCTGCCATTAAAGCCCTTCCTGCGTGTGATATGAAACAAATTGTCGCGACAAATTGTCTATATCCATGAAATTTTGCGCAGCGTTTAGGATTTGTAATATCGTATACAACTTGTCATACCTAAATGATTTTAAAACTACGTCGTTTTACTCAACTATAAAATAATACTAAGGAAAAACATCGCGTTGCGTAAAATTAATAAATATTACGATAATTGATATTATCTGTGCACATCTGTTTTATGTAAGTACCCCGTGATGTGTAGTATCAAAACGTAATGACACTAACGGAGACTCGATTGACGGAAAAGAAAACCAGTTCGTTTCGTGTTTTGAAGTTTGTTGTTCTACCGCGATTTCCATAACAAGACTTTTAAGAATATAATTTCTATAAATTGAGACAGTGAACGAACATAGTCATTTATATTTTACATTCACGGCTTATTAATGTATGCGCATTCCTACAATTTGTGTTTACAACGCCTTATAAATGACGCATCAGGATCGGCTACCTATGGAAGAAGTCTGGAATTCCTATAATTACTACAAATATAACAGGAATCTCCTTATTAAGAGGTGCCTGTTTGTGTCTACATAAAACATTCGCCCGTTCCTTTATTAGGAAA
Source organism: Epinotia ramella (assembly GCA_947578815.1). Taxonomy (NCBI): domain Eukaryota; kingdom Metazoa; phylum Arthropoda; class Insecta; order Lepidoptera; family Tortricidae; genus Epinotia; species Epinotia ramella. The sequence continues at coordinate 2,895,308 of OX388203.1, forward strand.
TTCCTATACCTGCCGACTTCGATTGACTACTCCGGTAAGGAAAACTTTTTGTTTTACTATGCATGAAAAACACCTTTAGTTATCCTAACATTCCCTACTTACAATGACTAGAAAATCAAGCATCCGATTGCCTTTGCCATATTATCTTAGTAAACTTGCTAAACTCTCATCCTAGAACTTAAAACTCAGAAAGTTTTGGCAACGAAACATTGTTAATCTTAACCTCCCTTCCTACCCACTGGTCAAACGGTCATAAGTTGCTCTGAGGTTTATTGATTTAAATAGAACCAATTTAGGATATATATATCGTCCCTATATCATGTATCATAGTATCATGGTTTGTACAAATGCAAAATTATTTCATATTAATAATTTTTATTTCAGGTGACACAAGAAACACCAATGAGTAAACCTATCTGTGAATAACACTCCGGAAAACCAAAGGATGTACTGTTCTATCATTGAAAATAATCAATAATTAAGAAATTTAATTTTCTGTATCCGTCTTCACCCGAAGAAGTACTCACGAATTTTTCAAACATATCAAGGTATGTTTCAATATGTATTTTATATACTAGCAGTATTTTGTGTCAATATCTACTACTCAATCAGTTAACCTAATATTATGTATAATGCCTATGATTTGTAATAACGCTTAAACCTGGTTTTACGAGGAAAAACTAGTTTTACTTAGCGACACACCAAAATACCGTAGATATTTTCACATAAAATCTTATTCAACAGAATAAAATCGCACCTAAATCTCCTTTTTAAACATTCAATGCAAAGAAATGTTATATTATAAGTCTACATGTCTGTCCGTGCATCTGTCTGAGGCATCGCAGCTCCCAAACCGATGAACCGAATTTCCGTTTAATTTTTCTTTTGGGTCATTGATAACTTTATTCCGAACATTCCCTGCCATGTTCCACGAAAATCTGTTTAGCCGCCTTTGAGAGACTTCAAATGTCGGGGAATTTTCCATCTTTTCTAATTTTTTTTATAATTTATTTTTATGATTTAAGAAAGCGAAACGAAAACAGACCCAAGATTTGAACGGAAATATGAATGTAGGTCAACGTTTAAGGCAGAGGTACGCAACCTTTGTTTATGAATTAATGACGACCGTGAATTCGAACGGAAATTTGAATGTAGGTTAACGTTTAAGGCAGGGGTACGCAACCTTCGTACATGAACCATTGTCGCGCGATAGTCAAATGTTTATTTATAAAAATATTGATGTTTTTTTATTCGTCTTTAACGTTAATGATGACTCCCTAATTCCATATTTTATATGTGAATCGCTATCTTTACTATGTAGACGGAGGCGAGTCCTACTAAACATTACGACAAATTATTATATGTTTGTTTCATATGATCTCTAAAATCTAGTAATTAGCACAATTTCTAAGAAAAGTACTTCCTATCCATTTACCAGACCTAGATATTATCTCGTATCGTATCATATCATATCGTTTATTCAGTAATATCCTTACATTATGATCGTCCTTACCTACCTAATTAATACCTAGCGTATTAGACCATAGTCTAGATTACTGTCCCAATTTCCTAAAATTTCGACATATAGGAACGTAGTGTATAAACATGTGAAACATAGCGTTAGTTCAAAACCCTGATTCTAAATTAAGATTTAAATAGATTCTAGATAAAATATCTTAAGGTTTATGATACCTACTACTAAATTCCGAACAATAAGACTGGTCCTTAACGAAAATGTTGAGGACCCCTGATTCAAATGGTAAACGCCTTGCATTCTTTGAATGAAACAAATAAATCGACTGAATGTTAACGTTAAAATCATTATTTGTTCAATGTAAACAAACTATGCCTACCCCCAACTGTAAAATCGCACGCTGGCGCCGGCGCGACGGAGCGAGCGCGGTGCGGCCTACCCTCCGTGTACGGATTAATCGCACCTTCTCCTTGGCTTCATACAATTTACGTAGGCATTAATCTTTCCCTATTATCAACGCAATTTATGTACGCACCCGCGAACGATGAATAAACTTTGTTTTGTTTTTACGTATTATTGATGAGGGGCTCGCCCCCAAATAAGAAAAATTCATAATTATTGCCGGCGTTCCTAGTACATTATTTACTTATTGCAAAATGCAATTCTTCTCTTAATTACACTAAAGCCTCTACCTCCTCCTCTTCCTTTCTACTTGGCATATCAAGCTTACAATAACAATACTAGGCTTGGGCTACTATTATTTTTATCATTAGGAATACTGAATACGCCCCCCCGCGTATCCATGATTTTAATTGTTTACATATAAAGACGCCCCCCAGAGTCTATGATTTTAATTATTTATACATTCTCGCCCTACTGATTATGCTATTATATCTAGAAAAATACCGAAAACATGTGATATACCTATAATATAGTAATGATATATTTTTATATATATTTTTTTTCTTTTCTTTTCAGATGAGTACTGAATTAGAAGCTGACCTAGCGAAGTCCCTAGCTGATGATTTAAAGAAAATAATGAAGAGTCCAATTCCTGCCAAGCTAACCTCCAACTTCACGAGAACAAAATGTGGCCTAATGGCCACTGAAGATATTACAGAGCAAGCTGTGAATAAGAAGATGAATTTAAGCCCAAATTCACCAATCCTGGTCACGGCACCAAAATGTAACGATTCCCCCCCCACACGAACACTTCTCCCCCATAAATAAAACTACCTAGAACTAAACAGCTACTCGCCCACGCTTGAGAACGCGGGATAAATTGTAATAAGCTCTAACACGACTACTGTAATTTGCATTCTATCGACCTATTTATTAAACCTACTTTTAATGCGTATTTTATTACTAATACCTGTAGTTTGGCCAATACGTGATCGAATAGTGGTAGGACCCCATAAAATGTTGTGTACCGTAATAATCCAGGTCCTTTTATGAAAGCTAGGCAGGATTTGGACTCTTCATTAACATAATTAAAGCTAGCCTATCAGTACATAAATTGACTTAACTATACCCTAGCTTCAACTACTAATCTCCTAGTTCTAATTATAATAAAGTCCTAAGCATGAAAGTATAAGTTCATTCGATGAAGAATTATTATAAAATAATTCTGTTTGTCGTTCATTATTGGTAATTACATTATGGATGATAATTATATGTCACTCATTATATTATTAGTATAAATATTTTTATTTTTGGGTAGAAAATCCCCTACCTCCTATTATCCGTCCGGTTGAACGAGAGAGCAGCTTTTTAGAATTCAAAGCAAGTAGATTATTTATTTAAACCTATTATGAGCTAGTTGTCTACCCTAAGTAATTGTATTTTAAACCAAAGTTCTAAACGACGGTTTGTGTGGTAATTCTTTTACTCACACATAGCTACTCACTCGTTTGGATGAGGACTGGACGGCCTAACAATTTACCTGCCTGGTTACCTAAGAGTTTAAGACCCAAAGAACGAATCTACCAGCGTTTCCAACTTAACGGTCTGTCTAGGGAGAAACACCGAAACTATCTCAACAGACATCTTTTAACGTTAATAAATATTGTATTTACAATATTATATGGCCAATATATATATCTAAGACCATTCTACACCGATGTCATTGGTGTAGTGTCAATGTAAACCGTACCTTACATGTGAAATATTCTACCTAAATCGTACTTTGAATGAATAATGTCCACTCAAGACAGTAATTTGCCTTAAATGGAGAATAACTAGTCCTGATAGTATAATGCCTAGAATGAAGGATATCCATTCATAACAATAAGATACTTTAGGTGGATTTGATGAACTGCTCCGCCTGTCATCAATTCCCAGACTTATTCCATCTTTCTGGAACAATTCTGATATCTCATTGTCATAAATAGAATAGTTACCTTTCTTTGATGTCTATTAATCGTCACACCGTATGATATTTCACATGTATCCCACGGCAACTTGACACTCCTTTGACCACTTAATACTCTTAACTTAATCTCAGTTTCATTTATAAAATATACCTTTTTTTAAATCCTATTGGAATAGTAACCTTAAGTCAAACAAGTTCTTGAAATATTTTTAATCACAGAAGACATAGTTATAAGCCTATCACCCCATAACGCGTGAATTTAGCCCTACATCTACCCCAGTCCCTATTCTGCTCACCTCTAGAACCATACCTTAGTTTAGAGGCAAGAATGTATCCCTAGGTAAACTGTAAGTAGTTCAGTCGGCAAAACTGAGGTATCAAAACTAGCGGCCTGTGTATTTGCCCCCCCCCGCTGGCTCTTGTCGAGCTAGAGGGTTACAGCGAGTAGGGCGACCTGTCTGGAAATAAGTCTGGTATATTTACATATATATAATGCTGAACGACCCCTCAGGCATCCGATCGATTTCAACGAGCGGAGTATCCTCCTGTGCTTATCACATGAATGACCAAGCCACGTCTACGTCGTCAGATGTGCTGAGAGACGTGAGGGCCCCAATTAAGGGGTTTCGTCTCCTGTGTTGGTAAAAAGGTAGACGCCAGACCACACCTCAAATCTGGTAACTACGGACACGGAGTCAACCCGGGTTGGCACCGGTAGGTGGCGATGACTCCGCAGATATACTGATCTTGGCCGCGATCTGACTGATTTAGGCGATTAGAATGAAACCCAACTACATTTCGGAAGCAATCGTTCAAACATAACTAATACCTAGGAGTAGCCCAGGCTTATTAGCTATATTTGATTAACCATAAAAGCCCCCGGATGTCCGTAGTGACTAATATAATCCCGACTGTTTTCCGAAATCATTAAACCCCGACTTAGTCCCAAAACAATCACTCAAACATAACCGATCTCCCGGAGTTGCCTAGATAATCAGCTATGTTTGATTAACCATAAAAGTCTCCGGATATTCGTAGTGACTAATATGGTCTAGACTGTATTTTGAAACACTAACCAAACATAGTCCCAAAAACAATCACTCAAACATAACCGATCTCCCGGAGTTGCCTAGATAATCAGCTATGTTTGATTAACCATAAAAGTCTCCGGATATTCGTAGTGACTAATATGGTCTAGACTGTATTTTGAAACACTAACCAAACATAGTCCCAAAAACAATCACTCAAACATAACCGATCTCCCGGAGTTGCCTAGATAATCAGCTATGTTTGATTAACCATAAAAGTCTCCGAATATTCGTAGTGACTAATATGGTCTAGACTGTATTTTGAAACACTAACCAAACATAGTCCCAAAAACAATCACTCAAACATAACCGATCTCCCGGAGTTGCCTAGATAATCAGCTATGTTTGATTAACCATAAAAGTCTCCGAATATTCGTAGTGACTAATATGGTCTAGACTGTATTTTGAAACACTAACCAAACATACCGCATTCCAGAGGGTAGCTCTGGCAAATAAGGCATGTTTGATTTAGCCATATAAACCTTATAGAATATATTCGATAAGTTAAATATAACTTGGCCCTAATTCCCACTTTAAATTCACAAATGACTATAAAATCGTAAAATAGTAAATGACTCATAATTACGAGGAGAGTTTCCCCATAACGACAAGCCATCCACCATAATCAAGATAACACACCAATAATTTCACAGCCTAACAGTCAGGGACGCTATGCCAGTCCGGGTGCCGAGAGTTGAATGCCGCAGCCATCCCCGTTCCTCCTTTTATACCCATTACCCGCGGCCGTGAGTCACACAGTGCAGCCAGCGTAGCCAGCGCAGCGGGCGCAACCCGCGCACCTAGCGCAGCCAGCGCACCTAGCGCAGCGGGCGCAGCCAGCGCACCGAGCGCAACCACGAGCCCGCGTAGGTAACTTGAATCCATGTCTTCTACCCACCTTAACTCTTTTGCAACAAGGTTGAGATTTGATTGTAGTATTGATGTACTGACGTAAATACGTGGTAATAGTCTTGATGTGACAAAAGTCGTATCGTCCCTTCTCATTTAGTCTCTAATGCCCTAGATTTTAAGGTTGAAATTCGTAGGCCTATGCTCCTAGATATTATTAGTTTAGCGGAGAACCCTACCATTTTTGTATCTATATTTGAAAGGATTAATGTACTTCTAGATTATATTATACGCTTCTGAACTTGTAAAATAATGGCTGAATGAACTCATGCAACCTTCTTAAATAAAATAATGTTTTGATACTGTCTATCTGCATTATTAAACGTTAGCCTAATTGCTGATTTCCCTTTCCCCCTTACTTATTTGTCCAATCTCTCAACTTTTGCTATAAAATAAAAATTTGTCATTTCCTTCCCTGTATCAATAATTTTATAGATACACACCGACGAGTATGCCCATTCCGTCACACAATCTTACACAAATCGACCTAGTCCCATAGTAAGCTCAGTAAGGCTTATGTTATGGGTACTAGACGACGATAATATATATAATGGATATAAATACTTAAATACATAGAAAACTTCCATGACTCAGAAACAAATATTCATGCTCATCACACAAATATTTGCCCAACCTTACCGGGATTCGAACCCAGGACCTTCAGCTTCGTAGGCAGCGTCACTACCCACTAGACTATAAGGTCGGTCGGTCGCCAATAAGTTTTTCGGAACTTATGTACGGAAAAGGAAAACATCGTAAGGAAACCGGTCTAATTCCAATAAGGTCTAGTTTTCCCTCTGGGTTGGAAGGTCAGATGGCAGTCGCTTTCGTAAAATATGCCGAATCTTGGGATTAGGTGTCAAAGCGGACCCCGGGCTCCTTTAGGGCACAACCGGGAATAACGCTAGGAGGACGAGATTACTATTACAAATATCAGACTAAAACTCCCACATCGAATGGTTACGTAGATTTATTTCTATTAATCGTCAAAGTTACCACGTACCTACCGGGAGGCGCGGCGTGGTTAGGCCCCCCACAAGGTGGACTGATGACATGGTAAAGGTCGCGGGAGGCGGCTGGATGCGGGTGGCGCAGGACCGGTCACTTTGGCACTCTTTGGGGGAGGCCTATGTCCAGCAGTGTACGTCTTTCGGCTGGTATGATGATGAGATGATGATGATGAATCGTCAACGTTTGTTTATATCCGGGACATGAAATTCACATTTTAATTTATTGCTAAAGATGTCTACTCACAAAAATTTTGATTCCACCGCCGTTTTAATTTATTTCATACACTTACTTTCAGAGATAATAGTGTTTTTCAAATTTTCTGTTTTTATTTTTTTATTCCACAACTCCGCCATAGGGTACTCCACGGAGATATATTTTAACATATAATAGCTCAACTGTACCTATGTCAACCGTATTGAAAACATGGTCTAATTTTTAAAATGAGTGTACCAAAAAGCATTAAAATACAATAAAAACTGTATCCCGAATCCCGACTAAGGAAAACTAACTGAAAAATGAAGTCGGTCAAAAAAGGTCTTTTTATAGTTTTTATACAATAGATCCTTTACTCGCAACGAGGTCCACTCATTAGAATAAGCACAAAATATATATATATATTTAGATAAGTATAATAAATTTAATTTTGGAAATGTAACTCCTAACTTTGTAACTTAGATAATGAGAAGGAATAAAAGGCTTTTTTATTTTTATTTTATTTATTTTATACAATAGATAAAGCCTTTATCACCCGAACTGGAGCATAATTTCGAATCGACTGATACCTCATACATCAAAATCGGTTCAGTATCTTAAACGCTACGGTGGAATACACGTAAATACAAACATACACTGCTAAAATCTTTCCCTTCCTTTCGGCTCACACGTATAAAAAGAATGTGTTGACAGAAACCTATTTCGAGTACCGTAAATGGGGTGAGTAGGGATCGCGAGGAGAGTTGGGTTACGAGTGGGGAGAGTAGGGATGAAAGGGGGGTGAGATGGGATTTTAAGGCTACTGCTACCTAAATAATGTATTCCAATTTAAAATGGAGCCATAGTTCAAAAAAATCGATCCAACTATCTTCCAAAATCACCTTTGTATGAAAACCCATCTCACCCCAACTACGAGGGACTACGGGGTGAGGGGGGATTTCGTGTTTATCGTTAAAGTTACGAAATGGAACTACTCAAAATCATAAAAAAAAAAAAAAAATACAAACGTCCGGAACACTTATTATATACAACATTCAGTTTGCATATGTAAAAATAAAATGTTATCGAGGTTTGAATGTCAGTTTTGTCCCTACTCACCCCGTTTTACGGTTAGTATGGAGGATCTATATTTATCTACATAGTGCAAACAACGTCGCAATCAGAAATGCCCCCGGGACCCAAGTGTTGATATGACCCCTACTCGAGAGAGCGGATAGAAATCGTATAGGTATGACATACTGCTGTAAAAACATGACTCTATTTTAGGCAAATACCTGATAGTTTAATAATCACAACCTGGACATAACTATGTTAATATTGATAATTAACATGAATATAATATAATAAACCAGTACGTCTAGCACCACTTGCTGACAAGTCGCTTCTCGCGCGACTGAGCGTCTCCTATCTTACTCGCACCATGCAAATTAGAAAGACGACGGTAGATTTTTTCGACTCGCGTCGCGGCGCGGCGTCAGTTGTGCTAGCCCCCCAGCCTATACGTGTTAATAAAATAACGCAAAACCTGAAAACAGTTTGTTCAGAATCGAGAGTAGAATGCGAAAAAAATAAAAAATAAATTTTTTGACAAGATTTATTTTTTACATTTGTATTGTGTTGGCCGACTGGGGCGACCTGCTCCATACAAATGTAAAAAATAAATCGCGTCAAAAAATTTATTTTTTATTTTTTTCGCATTCTACTCCCGATTCTGAACAAACTGTTTTCAGGTTTTGCGTTATTTTATTAACACGTTGTATAGATACGTCCCACTGCTGGGCACAGGCCTCCTCTCATGAATGAGAGGGAACGGGCAATAGTCCCCACGCTGGCCCAGTGCGGGTTGGGGACTTCACACACACCTTTGAATTTCTTTGTGGATGTATGCAGGTTTCCTCACGATGTCTTCCCTTCACCGAAAACCTAGGGGCAAATATCAAATGATATTCCGTACATAAGTTCCGAAAAACTCATTGGTACGAGCCGGAATTCGACCTGACGACCGCCGTTTGAGAGCCGCATGCCTGAACCGCTAAGCTTCAATTAAGTAATTAACATTAACTAAATTAAATTAAAACTTAGTTAAATCTAAAAAAAACAGCCAAGTGCGAGTCGGACTCGCGCACGAAGGGTTCCGTACCACTATCTATAAAAACAGTAAAAAAAAAAAATTAAACTTACTGCGGACTCTTAAAAAAGCGTATTGTGTGTTGGTCAAAAAGGGCTTATTAAAAACTGGCTCATTTAATAAAATAGTAACGTCAGCATCTTGTATTTAGTGTAAATACACAACTTTCCCTGCGAGTTATTCTTGTATGGATTCCAAGGCCGTATCTAATTACCCCAGCATATTATATTTTAACAAGCGATTATAATGTTCAATAGAGTATAGAGTATTATGGCCTAAAATAGCGTAGCGTATTAATCTGGTTGTAACGAAAATGGGGTGTGAACCGATAAAGGCTATGTTCGGTAGCGTTACCTATTGCAATTCCAAAATGTATTTTAGTGGTGGCTCGATAGAAAATATTTAATTGCAAAGATTGGTCTTAAAATCATCATTAAACGGTTCTATGTCTTTATTTATTTGACGTATCGGTCTGCAATTAAAAACATGAAATCAAAATATTCATACCTAAACCACTAACGAGTCATATTTCACAAATAATCCACAATTTTATTTATTTCAATATTTATTTAATATGTTCTTCAAAAACCGGGCCGCCCAGTAACACTCGCTCTCGTTTACTCCGATACAAATAGACAGTGTGCGCGCTATCCCAAATCCTCAAGGGCATTTTGGTGTTGACAGCGTCTTAACTACTACGTGTAGCTGAAAAAAAAAATATGTGTACTATGCGTGTTGGCTCCACATTCGCGTTAGGTATCACGCGTTTGCGCGCAAGCGATAGTACTCTTTATCATACTGTGGCGCAAGTATGAAGGGGCCTTCAAGATTAACTATATTTGTGGGTGAACGGTAAGGTGAAGATGAAACTAGTTATAGAATAGCGAGGCAGCTTGCGACAATTTTAGAGGTGACAACCGCATGACTGCCTACCGTGAATGTGCCTTTGATACCTAAAACCTCACGGCAAAGAAAAGCCTCTCATACCGCCTCGTCTCCCACGCAAAGAACAAAAAGGCTTTAGAATTCCGACAACACGCAACCTTGTAATCCCGAGTCAGAAGGAGTCAATACGAACCCTTATCCCTATCTTTTGTTTGGTAAACTACGATAGCAATCGATGCCTGAAATTAATGTTCATGGTAGTTTAGCTTGTAAGCTTATTGAAATTAATGACATAATCGCGTGGGCATTATGGATTTATGTCCTTTGGTATTTAAATGTGTAGGCATATAGTTTGGTTACGCAAGACAGGTGTTGCCTATTTAAAGGATATTGAATTGCTCACTACATGTTCGGTATTAATAAGTTGTATTATTGATTTTGTATTAAGTACCTAACTTATATTAGATTGGATTTTGGCAGACGGGGAGATCAATATGTGTTCAGCATAATGTTAATGATATTGAATCATCTTTGACGACCGTTTTAGCCTATAACTCGGCTTTAACTTACAATATCTGTGGACCTCGTTGGAATGTGAAGCCCCTCCCCCTTTTCTTTTACCTACCCGCACTCCGTACCACCGTACCAGAGCGCCGACGTGACGTCATCGACGCCAGGTCCACGGATATTGTAACCGGGTTGTAGTTGGTTGTGACCCTGCTAATGAAGCCGGACGTCCCGGGTTTGAACGTAGCTAAGGGCATTTTGATATTTCATATATAGATAGGCGGATTCAATATTATTATTTATAAGGGCATTTATTTGTGTGACGAGTACTGATATTTATTCCTGACTTTTGGATTTTTTCTATGTAGCTTAGTTTTTCATTAGATCTTTGTCTTTACTAGACATGGTACAAGGTTGCTTTATTAGTACCTAGTAGTAGTAACATAATGTTAGCGCGTTTAGACAGGAGCAGGCCACCGGTTTTCAAACTGCAATGCAATCATTTACTTCAAAAACAAAGCTTAAACCGTTTTCAACTCAGTACCTCGCTAAGCCACATAGGTACATGACAATTTCCACAAATCCTTTCCAATTTACCACATGAACTGCTTTCGGAGAGCAAATGCGCTATACGTGGGCTGATAATAATTGACGAGTTTGACGAATTGGTCTATTCCTTAGGGATCTCAGAATTGACACTTCATTGGTTGCAACTTCAACGGAATCATGTTAGAATCGTTGACGCACTTTACATCCTCGGGGAGTTCCATAAGTCATCTGTGGTCTTCATCATCAGTTCCACTTCACCAAAATTGCGATTTCCGAGGGTATATACACGAGTTATAATAGAAAATACCGAAATCACTACACGCGTGTCTATAAAATATGAGGGTTACCCTCAATTTCCCTTGGATCCCATCATCAGACCCTACTTGGTGACAGTGGGACCACCTCAGGAGTATATTCTTACAAATAAAATAAAATTAGGAAATTCGGTCCACGATTGGCAGAGAAAACGAACCTCCTCCTTTTTTGCAGTCGGGTAAAAGTGGGAATCTATTTGATCGACCCAATCTTGTATATAGTAACCTGATAGAAGGCTTTTATGTACATAGGCCTACATAATTTATCTGATAGGAGAACTACACTGCTAACAATTTCGTGGCGCTACGCTCGTAGCCGAAGCCGTGGTTTTCCCGGTGAGTAGAGGAAAGATAGGGTTCCTGGCAGTGAAAGTGACAAACGATAATGATGATATCTGTTTAAAATTAGTTGCACGGAATCATACTAGCTTCTGCCCGCGACTCCGTCCGCGTGGAACTCGTTTATATCGTAGCACCATACAAAAATTCACCCCCCATTTCACCCCCTTGGGGATAAAACTATCCTATGTCCTTTCCCGGACTCAAACTATTTCTATACCAAATTTCAACTAAATCGGTTCAGCGTTTTAAGCGTAAAGAGGTAACAGACAGACAGAGACAGACACACTTTCGCATTTATAATATTAGTATGGCTGCCGAACTTCAATACAATTGTCCCCAAAATAGAGGCTAGCTAATTGAACAAATAAGGCCAAACTCAACGTGAGCGGCACGCGTCGCCCCATACTTCCCGTACAGCCCCGCTATTCTGTAACTGTTTTAAGCTCACCTCACAGTTCACCCACAAATATATCTTGACACCTTGTTTAACTAAGTGTAGCTAGAGGTAGTTTCGTTTGGCGTGACGGGAGGGGTGAGTCGCATAAGCCCAGAACATGTGCTACATATTACACTATTGTCTTGAAGTCTTGTGTTCAAACAAACTTGAGTTTGGCTGCTTTGTTAGTCCCAACTTTCAAGACTATATAAGGGCTTGTATCGATTTTCCGATGGATTCATGAAATATGCCGGCAGCTGTCTGTCTGTCTGTCTGTGATAGAGAACTGCCAACGTTCTCATTAGGCCTGAATCACACTGGCGCGGCCTGCGGTAGCGGTCAATATTATATCTGATAACAACAGTTCTTGTCAAGTTTACTATTGACCACCGCAGTCAGGCCGCGCCAGTCTGTGAGAGGCCTTAAGCCTGCTCAAATTTAACAATAGCTGTCAACTGTAACTATTGGCCACTGCACCAGTGATTCAGGTTTCAAACAGATTTAACAGACGTGTGCAGGCTACGATTCCCGACAGCGACGGTTTGAAATAACCAAGATTAAAAATAAAATCGGTTTACAATTTCGAGCGCTACGAACTCTGCCTTAAAATGTATGGAATCTCCTTGGAATAACTTGGTCACTAGTCTCTGTACAATTTATTTTTTGAAACCTACAAATTTTGCCAGCTGTCTACCCCTGTCATAACATTGAAATGAAACGGACGTCACTGATATAACACGACTAATTTATAAACGGCATTACACGTCAAGAATGTATTAGTCTCCTGATAATTCCCAATTTAGCAAGGTTAATTTTCCATCGTCCCTTTCGGGCATACGCTGGGACGGTATCTAATTCCCGCCCCAGTCCAACTTGGCTCAGTTCGGGTTGCACAGGGCGGTTCCACAACGCTTCGGGACTTCAAATTCCGCGAGCCATCAGGTTGCCTCTCGGACACTGAAACTTCGCGTCATTGCTTTATCTAAAATTGCAGCTCAATCGAATACCGGAAAGTGGCTGAAAAAAGGTTTGTTGCAGTGCAAGCAAAAAAATAAATAAATAAATAAATAAATAAATATTAGTGGACAATCTTACACAAATCAACCTAGTCCCAAACTAAGCAAAGCTTGTACTATGGGTACCAGACGACGATAAACATACTTATATAGATAAATAAATACTTAAATACATAGAAAACATCCATGACTCAGGAACAAATATTCGTGCTCATCACACAAATAAATGCCCTTACCGGGATTCGAACCCAGGACCTCTTGCTTCGTAGGCAGGGTAACTACCAACTAGGCTAAAGCGGTCGTCAAAAAGATCTTAAAAATTACATAATATGTCTATTTTAGGAAAGTGGGTTGAAGATGTTGGCTTGTTATTTTTAGGTATTCATATGGATGTAGGTAACCAACTAATATAGGTAATAAATAGCCAATTACTGAGAAATACTACTAATAATGTTGTAGATATTTCCCCTGGGAGTATTTCCTTGAATAGTGAGACAGCCAATACAGATCTTTTCTTACACATTTATTGAGGGGAAGCCTTGGTTCTAGTATACCACCTACTTGTGTAAGTGACACGTTTAGTGTCTTCCGCGCATGAGATGAGAGAAAATGTCAAATGTCAACAAATATCTAAAAAAAATTCTAAAATATCGTAATTTCAATTTGATTATGTCGTTTCGCGTTAATCTATCCTTAATATATCATTAGGTGGCTTAGGTAAGATAAGGAAAAAAAAATAGACAAAATTTTAAGCACTCGTTTGACAAACAACGATAAATATAGATAAGATACTTATTTCCAAACATTACTTAATTATTTTTGTTTCTTAATTCAAGACGGCCTGTCCATAGAATACCACCCCAATACCAGCTTCTCCCTCTGGATCGCATCCAACGACGAGCAACTCGAATTGTCGACAGCGAGCATATTTCGGATCGGCTTGACCCCTTGGCGCTGCGTAGAGATGTGGCCTCTCTCTGCATTTTCTATCGCATGTATAACGGGGAGTGCTCCGAGGAATTGTTCGGATTAATCCCTGCCGCTTCTTTTCGCCATCGTCCAACGCGACAACATTACCATCCTCACCACTTAGATGGTTGGCAGTCCTCAACTGTGCGCTTCTCCAGAAACTTCCTGCCTCGCACAGCTAAACTGTGGAATGGATTGTCGCCTGTGGTATTTCCGGACCGATACGACCTTCAAACCTTCAAGAAAAGAGCGTACTCCCATCTTAAAGGCCGGCAACGCACTCACAACACCTCTGGTGTTGCAAGTGTCCATGGGCGGCGGTAATCGCTTACCATCAGGTGATCCGTCTGCTCGTTTGCCTCCTATATCATAAAAAAAAAAAAAAAAAAAAAAAAAAAAAAATAGAGAGCTAGCGATAGTTGCCTAGAGATAGCCTTTGAGAATCTCATTCTCATTACTTTCCAATTCCCTTGATACTGAAAATCCCATAAAGGCTCATATGTGTTAATTTCCTGAAAGCGAGATTGAACGATCGTTTTTGGGAAGCGAATGGTTGCACTTGCAAGCGCCCTCTCGCTCTAACGCATACAGTGTCCCAAAACTTTGCCACACGGAGGGAAAGTACATTAAATATTAAAAAAATTATAATGGTATTCAAAAAAATATTTTTTGATCGCATACGATGCCGTACAAAACGTAATCATTAAAAATTAAATGTTATTCTTTTGTTTAAAATGCTGCGTTAGTCAAGAAATAATAATCCTAATGAGTAGCTATCGACCGGTATCGTAGAAAAAAAAAATCGTATTTGGTGGGTTCGATTTCGTTAAGGCAGGTGATTTTTCCATTTATTTTGTTTAATAAAATGATGTCATCTTTCAGCAAAACTTCCTTATCTTCAATATTTAAGGTACTTTCCCTCCGTGTGGCAAAGTTTTGGGCCTTACGTGCATAATATAATAAAAAAAAATAAGAATAATTTTTATTGGTTAATTTTGTATTCGGTACACCGCGTTACTGTCAGACGCAAATATTCGACGTTGCTCGGAAAGCTGCTAAGTTGAAGTGGGACTGGGTTGGTCATGTCTGCCGCATTCCAAGTGAGCTGTGGGCCAAGATCGCCACTGAATTCTCAAAACGGAGAAGCAATGGCGGGACGGGATATACTCCTTTTTAAAGGATTGGCTGTTCGGGTTTTTTGGATGCCTGAAAACGAAGGCCTTTGCCCAGCAGTGGGACTCCATAGGCTCCTAATAATAAAAACAATAATTTTGTAACTATTACGCAGTGACGTCCGCCAACGAAGGTAGGTACTAGGCTAGTAGGCAGACATCTTCATCTACATTGAAGACTCATAATGATATCGCTATACGCCTCCCTAAGACGTTGTAACTAAGCGAACTGGTTGAATAATTGGTCGACCGAGTTCCGATAGCTCAGTTGGCTAAGAGCGACAGGGCGCGTATAGGTACCTGAAGGTTGGAAATTCAAATCCTGCTAGGAGCGACACATTTGAAACATTTTCCCTTTAATTTAAATTTTAATTGGCAGTTAAATGCTGCCACGGACTGTAATTGTATTATAATATAATACATTTATTATTATAATTCATTAATTATTTCACGTTTTTTTTTCAATATTTTAAATTCAGTCGAAGAGACGTGTCCTGCCATAAGGAACCTCGATTAAGGGTCGGGTCTGTAGCAATTAAAGTTTTATGGTAATGACTGTCTGTGGACGCTAAATACCTACCAATTGGGCAGTGATTCAACAAAAAGGACCCAAAGCTTAACCAGTTGTTTTGCAATTTGGAGCGCTCTGGCCAGCACAGGAAGTCGTAATTGTATCGGCAGTATGTCGTTCATTGTATTCATAACTCAATTTTCTCTAATTAGTGGTTTTAAAGGAAAAGCCTGGAGGGTGGTTTAACGTTCTCGAGACTTAGGCCAATTTGCAAGTATTTGTTTCAAGGTAGTTTGTTTTTGCAGGTGTTTTTTCGCTTTGAATTGCTTGTCGTACGTCATACTTTACTTGCTATAAATACACATGTAATATATTGATGTAAACTTTCACAATTCCTACACATTATTGTTACTAAACGGAGTTAACCGCGAATTAACATATTTATTTGCCGTCGGGAGACCTCATCGAGATAAATAAATGAATTATACGCGATTAAGTCCCGTTTAGTATACAAATACTCATCTTCTGTAATATTTACATTTTTAAACCAACATATAAATATATAAATAAACCTTAAGCTAAGCTTTATAATAAACTAGCTTTTGCCCGCGACTTCGTCCGCGTAGAATTCGTTTCACTACAAAAATTGTTGTTATTTTACCCCCTCTAGAGATTATTTTCTTTTTCACGCTATTCATAATTAAAACTAAAAAAATTACTTTGCTTACCTAGTATATTGTCAGACAATAAAGCACCTAAGAGAAAAGCTTACAAAAATACTGAAACAAAAAAAATAAGTTGGCCGCTTCGCCGCTGCTACTTATTCCAATATACTTCTATAAACTATATTGTAAGATTTATTTCGTTCTGCTAAAACATGTAGATTTTTAGATTTAGACACACGTGAGCAAGCTACATACAACTGCCCGTGGGAAAAACATGGCGTGCCTAAATGTAATCCCGCTACTTTTAAGGTTTGACCCTGCGATTTGTTAATTGTCATTGAAAACGCTACTTTTAAAGGGAACTGTAGTCGTTTAAAGTTAAATGGCAATTTATTAGGTATAATTGGAATACGGGGTATGAGTACATCTTCTCCTTTCGCTTCACCAGTTAAGATTGTGCCCTTTACTATGTATTTTCCCAATTCAGTGACCCGTAATCTTGTTCCATTGCACAATTTTGGTGCATCTAAGTTGCGCATTAACATTACGGGTACGCCTACTTTTAATTCGAGTTTGTGGGAAGGTACCCCGGATAGCTCCAGAGAGTTTAAGAACTCAACCGGGTAACTGGTGCTGTCGTCGGATGTCATTACTGTATCTATGGAGTTGTACACTGTTGTTTCGGTTGATATTTTTTCTAAGATTTTTTTATTTATTTTTGATACTGTCTCATTTTTTGGTGCGAGTATGGTTCTTTCACACAACCAATTTTCATCCAGAATATTTTGTTGCAGATTCGGAAAAACTTGAGCAATAAGCTCGTCTTCCGAATCCACAACAGGACAAAATTGGTTGGTGAATAGAATCATACCTTTAACATCAGTTTTTAATCGACCGTCGCCTATCTCGAGTAATTTTTGAGCATACGCACCCGACTCTACATCATCAAACAGCTGGACTCGCATGTTTGTCGTGAGATGGAACTTTTCCACCTTGGTCCACACGCGTGATGCTTTCAGACATGCGTTTATTTCGTCTGCTGGAGTGCCTCGCTCGATAACAGGCAATGTCTGCCTGAAATCACCAGCCAGTAACACAACCACACCACCCATTAACGTTCGATTGCTATGCATATCTTGCAGACAACGATCGAGCGCCTCAATAGCTCGCTTATGAGACATCGTACATTCGTCCCATACAATCAGTTTGCACTGTTGCAATAGGGCGCCGCGGGCGCTACTCTTGCTAATATTGCAAGTTGGATTTTCTTCGCTTGCTAAATTAAGAGGTAACTTGAAAACTGAGTGTGCTGTTCGGCCACCATTTAATAATGTTGCAGCGATTCCAGAGGAAACCACAGTTAATGCAACATGTTTGTCTTTGCGAATTTTTGCGAGGAGCAAATTAAGCAAAAAAGTCTTGCCTGTGCCGCCCGGCGCATCAAGAAAGAAAATACCACTTTTCCCACTTACAACTCGTTGTAAAACTTTATGATATATCTCCTTTTGCTCGGGTAGTAGACGTGACTCAGTTTCTCTTACGTAAGTGTCCAATATATCGTAGCTGAGCTCTCTAATCAAATCATTTGACAACCCTTCTCTACGCTCTGGCGTGGGCATACCAAAGTCGGAAAGTTTCTTTCCGGATATTGATAATATTTTGTCTTCTATTAGGCGCAGCGCTTCATTTAAACAGAGATCATTGTTGATCTGACCCATTCTTTCGAATCTGTGCAAAATATCCTCTGATTCTAGTGATCAGTAGCTGACTTATACAAATATGTCGCCTTCTAGTAAACAGTACATTTTTATTTTAAAAACACTGATATTGTAATTATAAGTAAACAGTACAGTTTTATTTTAAAAACATTGTAATTATAAAAATCATTAAAAGATAATGTAACCTTCAGAAACTACTTGCCTATAATATATGTAGTCTAATAGCGATGAACACTTCGCAACAATCACCAAAGTTAAGCAACGTCGAGAGAAGTCAATATTTGGATGGGTGACCGTTTTTTTTTCATACAAATTCTCAAACGTCTTTTGACCCCCTTAGGGAATGAATTTTCAAAAACGCAGAAATTTGTTTTCTAATATTTTGATATAAAATCAATCTACGAAGTTTCAAGTTTCTATTTAAAAATAAAAATTAAGTCCCATACAATCTTTGGTTCCTTATTCCACCCTCTGAAGTAATTATATCTAAAAAAACGGCACGCTATATCCTACTCTGAGGTATAAACAACAATATTGGAAAGTTTCAATAAAATCGGTTCGCATATTTTTGTTTAATTTGTCCTCAACGCCACTATACCACATTAGAGAAGAATCCATGTTTCTACTGATTACCAAAAGATGGCGCTGGTGATGTGTTCTTAAATCGTTCTTTCTCGAACTCTGTCTACGATACCTAAACTCCATCAAACTCTTTTTTATACGTTCTCATATGGTTTGGCAGAGTTTAAACGCATAGAAAAATCGGAAGAATTACCTACTACGGCTAGAATATGCCTGGAAATGTGTGAAGCTCTGTATCGCACTATTGAAGTTTTTAACGTTAGTTGTATAAATACAATTTACTTCGTTGTTACTTTATTATGTATCTTTGACCACATGGATTTCCATATGGACACTGTTTCACATTTATATTATTAGTGTGATTAGTGTGATTATTTATGTTCTATACATACATATAATAATGCAGTCTAAACTTAAAATATTATTTGTAGGCGGGGGGTTTCCCCCAACACCTCATACATAGTTCATAAAATCTTAAATGTAAAAGATTGTAACAATAGATGTAATGTAGAAATAAGTCTTCTTTATTGCAATAAACGGCTTAATATTTTTTTCATTTTTTTATTGATTACCCAACTATGGTCACCAGAACTTTAGATGTTGAGCTGTCCCAGAAATGATCTGAATTTAGTCAAAAAGCTAGCCCTGCGAATCCTTATATCTTGAAAGTATCTGTTACACGCATGTGTACCTGGATTTGAAAACCAGTAGCTAAGGAGACTGCAAATCGATAGTCAGGTGGTACACCTGTCGTAGGTACTATTGTCGAGGCATTAGAGACTTGTTCAGATATTTGTGAGCACTTTGGCTGCTCCGATATATCTGATGGCGACTGTACCACCATCGGTTGGCTTCATCATCCTCCTAGTGTAATTCCCGGTTGTGTCCCTAATGGAGCCCAGAGTCCACCATGGGTTGGAATATATAAAAAAATATATACTTTTCGGTGAAGGAAAACATCGTGAGGAAACATCGGTCTAATCAATCGCAGTAAGGTCTAGTTTTCCCTCTGACTGTAAAGTCAGATGGCAGTCACTTTTGTAAAACTAGTGCCTGTGCCAAATTGTCAAAGCGGACCCCAAGCTCCTTTAAGGCACAACCGGGCATAACGCTAGGAGAATGATGGTCGGCATATTAAATAACATCGTAACTAATCAAGTTTCATTCATAAAAGAGTAGCAATTTTAAACAAGGGTTTAAATGAAAAAAAAAAGCACTTAATGCGATTGTTCAAGTAGCTTTTTACCCTTATTTACCATATACGCAAGTTAATCCTCCATGCCTCCCACGCTCATGCAACCCCATACAACCATGCATCCCCCATGCATTCACACCAATAGCTCGGAATAAAATTGCATTTCCTAATTGCTTCTTCATTTCCCACCGTCCGCCTGACACGTGGCCATTCTATCCCATGAAATACAAAAACCAAGGCAATTTCGACTTTATTATAATCGTTATAGAAGCTATAGTAAATGGCGGAAATGATTACTAAAAATGTACTCATAGTTGGAACGGTATTTGATCTTCCCTTGCACTTAAAAAGTCCTTATCGCTATTATTGTAGAGTTCAAAGTAGCACGCTATATCGCTAACCGTAATACTGCTAGTTTCCATTTTTACAAAATTATTTTGACTGTGACAACAAACTTTACTCCGTTGTAATACAGTGCAAAATTAGTTAGCGTAGCGGCAGCGTATCATTGTCGTTGTAAAGGCGAGTGCATACGTCCGCGCGCGTTATAAAAACCAAAGCGCACCAATTCCTTCAACCCTCGCGTTCTAATACACACCGTAAACTTTTTGTCATAGGGTCGGAAGTAGATTGCTAGTGGTTAGTACTAAATGTTTTTTTTAATGAATGGGCGAAGGGTGGCGGCACACGGCCGCACGCGGCGCCACACTCCGCGACGTCGGCAGCGCGCGCGCACGTGTCGCACAGCGAAGATAAAGAAGTCCAGAAATTGACCTAGTTACGGAAACTTGGGTGACCTTTTGATTTCGTACGATAATTTGAGTCTATGATGTTTTTTTAATGATAGTTTTTGGTGAAAAGTTCTGGGACTGAAACTTTAAAACGGCGAACTTCAAAACTGTGTTGGAAATTTTCAGTGATCGCAAGTTACATTTTTGTTCGTGAAACCAAAATCTTAAAAAAATATTTTTTTCCAATATTATAACTCTAAAGCTCACTACTGCTTAAGAATTATAAGTGCAAGTGAAAATTCTATATATTTTCCAAATCGTAGTGACCAAGCATATCTTAAAAACACGCTAGTGCTCGTGACAAAGTGTTAATGTGCCACAACCCATAACTGTAACCTAGTGTGACTTACAAAGCACCAATGGAGTACCACCACCGCATGGAACCTCAGCAGCAGTGGGGTTACTGGCCACCACCGGCACCGGCGCCGGCGCCGGTCCCGGCGCCTCGGAGCAAGCGCGCGCATTCGGAGAGCGAGGATGACGCGTTCTCGGAGGAGAGCAGTAAAGATGCCACGTGAGTACTCAGCTTTATAGCTAGAAACTCTTATTTAATTAAGCCAGGACTATCCCAGTAAAAGTGTTCGCGAAATCAGACTTATTGGTAGCCTCCCTGTAGGTCTCAGTTGCCACACGAAATATCGCTCACCGCCGTGTAAGTGTTTAAATTTTACTGAAATGGTGAAAGAAGTCTATTATTTTATGAATTTTAACTTTATATGTAATTTTTGAAACTTAGACGGGGTTCTTGGCATCCTACTAAACCTACTATAATATTATACGAAAGTTTGTGTGCTTTGTAATCAGATGAATTTTAGCATATAAAAGTAATACCAGGATTAACATATAAAATACTTTTTATCGCAGTAAAATTCCAACAAAAGGAAGTCAACGCGAACGTAGTCGCGGGCAAACGTTAGTTTTTAATACAACGTAAGAAAGAAAATAATATATAGGTACCTACTTTCGTTTCGTGTCGAAGAAGTCCGTATCTTCATTAATCCACTAGCAGTGCATTATAGACAGTTCTAGACAAATAATATGCATATTTTTAACTAATATTGCTACTGTACCTATACTATTGAATTTAGAATTTTATTTAGCTACGCAATATCATAATAGCTAAACTTCCTTCTTTTAATATTCTAGGCTTCAGTTCGCTTGTGAAAATGCCGAAAATGTCAACCAAATCCAACTACTTACTTAACTAAAATATCATAAAGCCACACTGATCCGCATTGAAGTCCAAGAAATTTAGAAACATCAGTATCTTAAGGGTCCTTACGCCTAAAACGAGCGTATTTTGCAAAATGCTTGCATTTTCATTCAAGATTACGACTTAACTATTAGTATTTATTCCAAAACTGATAACGTACTTAAATAATTATTTCTTAAACTAGGGGCTAACATGGTTCAAATTGTCATTTTCTGTTTCTAAACCTAAATTAAATGAGTTTTCTTGGGAGTCTTTTTCAAATTTTGCATTGAGAAGTGCTGCTTATGTGGGCGTAAGGACTCTTAATAAACTTATTACAATGGTGGTGGCTGGTAAACTATATTTAACAGATTAGTGAAACCTCAAAAGCCCAAGAAAGTATCAGTTAATTGAGAAAATATTATTTTATTACCCAGTTGTTAAGTAGGTAGGTACCGAATACATACAAAAAAGATCTTTTAATTATCAAAAGAAAACTCACCCATGGCATACTGTAAGTACAAAAGAAGAAGAAATACATTCATTCGTGACTATCGTCAGATCTGAAAAACAAAAATAACATATACGTGTATTTAATTAGATAGAGGTCATTATCAGATTCCCATAAAAGTCCGTCGCTCTACGTTTGCTCTACATAGAGCGCTACGACCGTAGAGCATTCTACGCGTATACAATGGTTAGTTAGACGTTTCTATTGTCTCTATGTGGTTCGTAGCACCCTGCCTAGTCAGGGACGGCGTATTAATTTCACACTATTCTTGACCCAAAACGCCATTAGCTCTATGTAGCGTCTTTAGACTAGTACTTAATATGGCCGCAGGGTTCTTGGTCGCCGATTTGTTACCATTTCAAGATATCGAGACATCTAATAGTATTCAAATGTCCATTTCATCATCATCATTCACTTACGCAATGCATTCGAATAGAAAATGATTCAAATGACTAGGAAAAACCCTAGAAATGGCAATTTGGAAATACTTACTCGAATTGGTGTATTTAATTTAAAAAAGCACATTGTAGTGCACAAGCCAAGTTCTCACCGAATTGCTGCATGCTGTAACCATGTACCCATCGTGTTCTAACCCTGACGTTGGGAAATCATACGTTTCATAATAACTTTAGGTGGTTCGATTTCCATACAAAACGTTATTTGACATTCGCAGGCTAATGGCGTGATATTTTAAGAAACTTATGTAACTAACTTTCATAAATTGGCTTTCCATTTGCGCGAAATTCCCCCTTTTCTTGAATAAACTTGTATAAACTATAATAATTTGAGATATTAGTTTGTGACGTCATACTTTGGGAATACCGTTATTCTGGTGTCTTAAAAAATCACGCCGTTAGCCTGCGAATGTAAAATAACGTTTTGTATGGAAATAGAACCACCTTAAAGAACCAACGTTCGCCAGTAGGTATTCCACGCTTTTCGTATTATCTATCGTACTATTCGCACGTCTTTGGATCACAAAGCAATATTGCGTTTTTTTTTTTTTTTTTGTTTTTGCTTCACGTGTTTCTTATGTATTTGTTATATATCATTTTATTTTTATATTTTTTCCACTGACATTAATTACTACACTGGCATTTTTAAGACCTGTGACATTTTAATTTTTAATTTTATTTTAATTTATCTAATGAAGTTAATGACAACGTAAAATGATGATAGTTATACTTATAATATATGTACTCATTATGTTTTAATGATAATAATAATAATAAAGTTCGTAATAATAATAACCAAGATCCACATATTGTTAGCTACATATTTTATATAATCACTAATATAATAATGATAACCACTTAATTATAATCACTTTACAATTTAATAATATATTTGCATGTATACCTGTAATACCTATGGCAAATAAAATATTTGAGTTTGAGTTTGAAAGTTAATAAAAACATGTGTTCAACAAGAATCCTTCCCTCAGGTCTCCCGGCGGAGACTCCTGCCAGCTGATGACGCGCAAGCGCCGTCGCGGCGTCATTGAGAAGAAGCGACGCGACCGCATCAACACCTCCCTGACCGAGCTGAAGCGGCTGGTGCCAGCAGCCTGTGAGAAGCAGGGCAGCGCCAAGTTGGAGAAGGCCGAGATTCTGCAGCTGACTGTTGATCATCTGAAGATGCTGCATGCTAAGGGTAATTTGAGTTATTTTTCTATCTAAGCTAAATCGAATCTAATCTGAAGAACGGTAGCCCTGCAGTCGTAGGCGATGACATGGGGAACTCTGTATGTAGAGGAAACCGCCCGCAAACCGAGCGCCCACCTTAGTCATACTTGTTATGGCGATTTCTTGGTCGAATGCTGCACTTTTAGTTAAAGCAATGACGCGTAATTCAATGTCGGAGAGGCAACCGGATGGCTCGCGGTATTTGAGCTTCCGGAGTGATGTGGAACCGCCCTGTGCTTCCCGAAATGAGCCAACTGTGACTGGTTCGGAAATAGGAGGGGGGCGGTAAAAAAAAAAAATATCGCGAGGCAACCGGATGACAAGCGGTAGCCTGAAAGTGTGTACGCTGTTTATATGATGAAATTTTTATGCCATCCCTCTTAGTGTGACCGGGGCCGAGTAAGCAAGCGAACAAAAAAAAAAAATTGGCAGGCAACCGCTGGCAATGCTTCGCTCTGTCTAGCTATCGCGGTTCTTGAGATACAGCCTAAAAAAAAAACGTTTGTTGTATGGGAGTTCCCTTATTTTTTTTTTGTTTTTAGTATTTGTTGTTATAGCGGCAACAGAAATACATAATCTGTGAAAATTTCAACTGTCTAGCTATCGCGGTTCTTGAGATACAGCCTGGTGACAGACAGACAGACGGACAGCGAAGTCTTAGTAATAGGGTCCCGTTTTTACCTTTTGGGTACGGAACACTAAAGATGATCTTATCAATCACCATAGGCATTTGAAAAGATCCGCAAGACCCTATGTTGGTAAACAGGTATGTGAAAAATAAATGTGCTGAGTTATTGAATTTTTTCCGACATTTTCGTCCAACAGGTCTCCACAAAATCGGTAGAATTGCCAATTTAGACTTGAACAATTGTTACTGTTTCTAGTTTCATGAAACGCCATCTCAAACCATATCCGCAATGCTCACAGAAACAGGTGCCGAGCCTGCCGAGGTGAGGTTACTGGATGGATATTGGCACTTGACTAAATTTTTTAAGTATACTGCCACATCCGGATTATAAAAATCTTACTTCAAAACTACCGCTATCCACCCACCAAGTCTGTCATTCTTTCCATTCATTCACTCAACAACTCATTTCCGTTTCCTTCGAATCAATAAAAGATTTATCGGTTGGCTAAAAACATAATAAACTCGAAAAAAAACAAAAGTAATTTAACGGTTTCGCTGTCCTGTTTTTTGAAAGTTGCAACTTTTTGCCGTAAAATTTACTGTTACTTTTATTTTACCTTGGGAAATTTTCAATGAAAGTAAGTTTCTTCTGATACCCAAAGTGATGGACGAGATCGATAAGTCGTTGTAAATTGGAGTGTTTAATTATTTGACTTAATTCTAAAGACTGCTGGCTTAGCGACTGGTTATATTGAACAACAATTAATGTTAATCTTCTTCCTCCGTTGTCGTGATAGGTATTAAAATCTTCAGTGAAATGTTAAATAAGAAGGCAAGTAATTATTTACTTAATAGCTTAATTCTGAAATAAAGGTCTCAGACATCTTAAAATTGGATATAAATATTATTATTGTCGTTAAAATGATACTTAAGTCACGTCTAACCTGTCGGATTTGTTTTAAATGTATGCCATTGATATTGACTGTCGGTTTTGTTACTATCCGTAACTGTCCGTTTATGGGACATAAATTAATGAATATGGCCTTTAGCAGACGCGAATTAATGGCGTAGTTGACATTTAACATGTATTATATAAATATGGACCCCGAAGCCAGAAGATTATCTATTTATAGGTATCTATTCCTTAATGAATCCCACCCACGTTTAGCCACAGCGTTCAAAGTCTCTAAAATATTTAAAACTTTAAAGGATCTCATCAAAGCTCGAAGATTAAATTTGTCAATGTTTCGCGTATAACTTTTACAATGTCACTGCGTTTTGAAACGTGATTAAAAACTTTGATTATGTGCTGTCATGGTTAGACGATACAACGTTTAATGGAAATTTTAGAACTTGGCTGTAATTTTGCGCTACAATTTTGTTAAGTAATTTTATGAATGACATCGACGGCTATGCGTAATATTTTATTTTATTTTATATTGCATTCTACTTGTTTGTGTTCTGAAGCATAAATAACAACATATTTAAATATCATATAAAGATCCTTATCATACCGAAAAAAATATGTTATTTTATTCGCGTTATACATACCTATCGGTACTAGATAGGGTTCCTTTGCAAAGTGTACCCGTTTTGCTCTTTAGTCCATTACGGTGCGTAAAATTTAAATAGTTTGAACACACGTCCCACACAAAAATTCCCCAACAACCATAATCCTTACCCAAAACCTAAAATGACGTAACTGACGTCAACGTCCTAAACACATACGTCGGTCGTAATCGAATCGACTCATGCGCATGCCCGCACGCATCCACATGCGTCCGCGCAGTTCCGTGTTCCCACGGCCCGCTTCCGCATCCGACAGGTGGCTACAATTTGGACCACTACCTACAAAAAGACGTACCCTATGAGTTATAGGACCATTACACTAACTCCAAAAAGACGTAAACTACATGATATCTCTGTTGACATACGACGTTTCTTGTTGAAATTGACATATTATTTTAATTTTATAAAAGTGCAGAACCTTGCGATGCTTAGTTTATTCATGAATACTTTTATTTTTGAGCGTCACTTTATCAATGTTATGTGTTGAAATTTGATACGGTTTCCAGTAATTGCTGCAACTGATTTATCTGAGCAAATCACAACAAATAAAATGATTTACCTATTTTTAATAGAGTAACAATGCAGTAAAGAGTAAAAGTAGATTTTTGTTGTCGTTGAAATTTTGGTTTTTCCGAACTCGTACTTTGAACGAAATATTCTATGTAGTATTTTTTCTTATTACAGTATATTGTCGCACATAACAAATCACAGAACTGACGTTAATTTTAATAAGGGAATGACGTTAGTTATTTAATTAGGAAATTGCTCTTCCTTCCTGAACTGTCCTTTCACTAATTTCTAGAATAATTTTTGATTTGAACCGCACGGATGCGGTTAGCCAGATTTTGCCGTTTGTGGTTGCGGTTCAGTTAAGGGCATAATGTACGAGTATTTACCTCCGGGTATCTACAGTTGACATCAAAATTATGTAAGGATACACTTTTGCACCTTATTGTCTTGTCATAAGGCGGAAAATGTATAGATATATTTGGTTTATATGACCCTAGTTGGTTTCGGTTCGAAAAGTTGAACACCGGTTTTTAGGTGCTTCAATTCATAAAGAAGTAAGAATATAACGAAAACGGTGGGCTAGAAAATGATAAATAACTACATAGGTACTGACCTATTTGGTGAAAAGTGAAAGAAATTTTTCATCGCAACATTATATTCTACTTAATTGGGTGTTTCTATGGCATATATAAATCGAAATTGGATAGTTACATACCTATTAAAATCTATACCAATCTATGCTAATATTATAAACAGGAAAAGTCTGACAGCTTTTACAAAGTTTGTATGTAAAGGATAACCTCCGAAACCTAGTGGTTCCGATTCTGTAAATTCTATCATCTGTGTATAGCCTGTGTTTTACCACGCCGGTTTGCCTGAGCTCTTTACAATACCCGAGCTAAGCCGCGCGGTTAGGGTGACCAGATGTCAGGAATTTTAGACATATGTCAGGAATGCGGCCGGAAAAGGGAAATGTCAGGAATTTTCGGAAAATAAATGAAACAATAAAATTTTATACACGTAAACTGTTGTTATTGTGATTAAAAACACACTTGTGGCTTTACCTTTTTTGTTATTGTGATTAAAAATAAAAGTTTATGAAACCCCAAAGTACTTTACTTTGGGGTTTCATAAATCGTAATTATCTTTTTACGATATAAACATAAATCAATCAACATTGACACTACATCAACATTAACAATACGCCGAGAGCGCGAGCGCGTCAAGCCCGTGTCAGGAATTTTGTCCGAAAATCAGGAATTTTGTCAGGACTTTTGAAATTTGTATCTGGTAACCCTACGCGCGGTCAGCTAGTTGTTGTTCAAAGAGAAAACACAAAAAGACAATCATTCAAAAAGTCACACCACAACTGGGCCTAATCTGAATAATAATACAAACACATCAGCAAAATTGCTCTCACATGTACTAGGCGTTATAAATACACCTCTGAATTTGAAACGAGAGTGAAATGTTATATCTTAGGGCAGCACAATGTCACGAGACAATTATGTGTGCTGACAGATAAAGGTGCCTTTTGTGAGATGAATTTCACTTTTTTAGGGTTTCCTCCACCAATATTTTGTCTGCTTAGAGTAAACCAGACCACATAATCATGTAGCATGAAACAGACAACGTTTAGGTTCATCGAATACATGTTACTATCAAAACTCTTCTCGTATAGGTTACTTAAAAAAGGAACAACAACAATACGTGAAAATGTACAATATCGCACAAACTTAACCTCAAAATTAAAATAACCAAATCAACCCCAAGTTATCCATTTCAAAAATGCCCGACCGCAAACTAATTCCTCGCTCGCCTGTAGAAAAACTGGCCACATATGGACACACTTCCTGGTTTGTTTTTTCCATCGCCAGGTGCTTGTCCCTACCTGAGCTGTTGCATCGCTTTCCATCCATCCAGTATAAGTGTGATCCCCGATCGCGCATAGTTGTCACCAATGTAGGTATCATGTTATACCGGGCTACTGTTGAGAAATATTTAGTTAATAAAAGCCTGGTATAACCACTGATCCAGTATAAGTGTGATCCCCGATCAAGCATAGTTGTTACGAATGTAGGTATCATGTTATACTGGAACTGTTGAGAAATCTTTAGTGAGTAAAGGCCTGGTGTTAGGATAGGTCTATTAAAAGGCGATCGCGGTCAACAATGGGTTCATTAAAGCGGCAAACAGTTTGAATGCGTTTAAAGTTACATTTTGAGGTTATAGTTTTTAGGCTTAGTTTTTTGTCAATATATCGGAGTTGAGACGGTGGAAACTGAGATGGTCTGTGGGAAAAAAATATTATCATAAATCATAACACATGTCTGGTTTAGATAATATTGATAATTACAATGATGTTATAAGGTTAAGTTATCATATACTCGTCTGAAAGCACCCGTCGAAATCACGCCGCCGAACATTAGTACTTCTCAATTTGATTATTTTCATGTACCATACAGGTGCTGTATGGACAGAATCCTACTTTAGGTACTTAGGCATGTTTTGTAGGTTCGATTTACATTAATTTTAAATGCAAACTAAAGCAGTATTTGTGTTATCATATCTTACGTACACTTAGCTGATCCCGCTATTTTGATCACTCTATACCGCACCATTCCACCCTTTAAATCAATTTGTAATTGACTCGGACTATCAACCACCCCTAACATATTGCAGTTATCCGCGTTATCGGCCGGGTCCGGGTCCGAACCGGGGACCGTGGGAGCGGGCCGCCCCGCCCTGTCCCAGAAGGGATGATAGCCCTCCCTTGCAAATTGTTTGTATGGGAAAGTCGAAGGATTAGGAGAGGGATTGCGAGTTCGTATGGTAGTTTTTATTATGCGTGTATCAGAAATGAAAATGTTATGTTTTTTCATAAAAAAATTAAAACTTTTCATAAAAAATTGTGGTGTCACGACGATATCATGATAACCCAGAGACGATTATCTATATAGGCTAACTAGGCAAGTGCCTAGGGGCGCGAGGTTCCAAAGGACTGCCATTTTTTTTAGAGTTCCGTACCTACCCAAAGGGTAAAAACTAGGGAATACAGAACCGGTACTGTTTCAAAGAACCGGGATTTGCGGGACTGGCCGAAATCAGAACCGGGATTTCCCGGTTCTTTCGGGACTTTCGGGACAAACCTTCAAGACTCATCGATACTTCAAGAATTAATAATAAAACACATATATCAATAGAATTTACGAGATAAAACTGATGGGTTAGTTATATTTTAATAAAAAGAGCGCATTGCGATCAGTAAACCGCTTTATTCATACTTTTAATAGTTTTAATCATCACCATTCTTCATCGACACTGTGGACTGTGGAGCTAAACTCGTAGATCACTACTATCACTTAAAACAATATCTGGCGTACGAGATGAAATAGGTATATTCTACTTTTTCTGCATACATATAGTATTAAGCATGAGAAGGAACATGCAGTAGTCTCCACGCTGGCCCAGTGCGGGTTGGGGACTTCACTCACGTATTTGAACTTCTTCGTGGATGTATGCAGGTTTCCTCACGATGTTTTTTCTTCACCGAAAAGCTAACGGTAAATATCAAATGACATTTAGTACATAAGTTCCCAAACACTCATTGGTACGAGTCGGGATTTGAGCCCACGACCGTCGTTTGACAGCCGCATGCCTGAACCGCTAGGCTACCGTAGCTTGTCCCGTAACTATATAGCTCATGAAGGAAAGGAGTGAAATGATTCTACAGTCTTCAGCCGATGCGATCTTATACCGGCAGCTTAACACGTTCATTGCCAAGAATCACTTCCCTAGCCAATCCCGTGGTTTTCCTCGTATGTAGCGGAAAGCGACTACGGCGGTCTGACGCATATGTGTCGTCATGGGCCCTGAATGTGTTAATAAACAGATCTCCAAGTCCCTTCCTCGCGATCTGCGCCAATTCAATACATATCGTATTGAAGAAGCCATCCATCGTAATAAAGGCTCTCGTGTTCTCAAGAGGTCTGTCTATTGGGCAGAGCCAGCTCGTGAAGTTAAAAACTGAAGATGGTAGAATCGTTTCTTCTAAACCCGAGATTCTGGGTGAGATAGAGCGCTTTTATGGACAGCTATACACGTCAACACGCAGACCCGAAGTTGGTCGGGTGGAAGACCCTAGAGCTAGACTAACCCGATATTATACCGACGACATCCCGGACATCAGCCTGTACGAGATTGTAATGGCTCTTAAACAGCTCAAAAACAACAAGGCATACCCGGTTAAGACGGAATAACAGCCGAACTCCTGAAGGCGGATGGAAAACCGGTCCCGGCCCTTCAGAAGTTGTTCGATTGCGTCTTACTGGAAGGGAGAACTCCACAAGATCCACACGCTCCGTCAGGTTATACAGAAGACCGAGGAGTATAACCTGCCCCTCTGCTTAGCGTTCTATTGAAACCTGGGCTGTACTACAGTCTCTCCAGCGGTGCCAACTTGACTATCGCTATATCGAAGTGCTGAAGTGTTTGTACGAGAACGCCACTAATGCCACTATGTGTTAGGATACCGAATAATTTATATATAAATATTTGTAAACACAGCACATTTTATTCGATAAATAAACTAAATTATAAAATATTAAATATTTGTAATGACCGATCACGTCATTGACACGTGATCGGTCACCCCACCTCGAGTGGCTAAGCGGCCTTGCTAAAGGGGCGGATGGCATTCGTCTATGGACAGTCAGTGAGAGTGGTTGTGCAGTCTCTGGAAGTACTAGGCGCTACGAAGTTTGTGTAAATTGGGTAATTTGTTGATTGCTGATACGTCAGCGTACTGTATTCAGGTCAGTGTATTATTGTTGATTATAACGCTTGTTACATGTCCGGTCTAGTTAATAATTCTATTCATTGTGCCAATAAACGTTTTTGTAAAACAACTACCGTCGTATCAATGAAACTACTTTAGTTACCTTTATAGCTCAGAAGTGTGGATAGGCGAGTATTTTAAACAAATCACTCGTTTATCCCGCCCACAAAATCGAATTAAATGACACGGCACAACGAATACTAGTATTAAAGTATAATCTTATAATATTGTTTTCGGCTTACCTTGAATAGAATAGAATAGAATAGAAAAACTTTATTCAACATCACATGACAATTCAAGTTACATGGTAACCTTAAAAGTAGACCTTGTGGGGTAGAAAGCAAGTGTTGAAAGCAATTGTTATATTCACTGTTTTTATGTGTGCTTAAAATGTGTTCAATAATTATTGACCCAGTACCGCGTGTACCAGTACAAACCCATATCATGGCAGATTAAACTCTCAACTCTGTTGACAGTTTTGACATCAGCCATATTCGAATAAAGATTGAAAAGACGGCGGCGGTTATACGTGTAATAATAATACACATAGATTGCCTAGGGTCAATAGACGGATTATAATTTTAACGTTTTATTTTATTTCTATGATGAAAATAGACGGTTTTAAATAAGACGAACATTGGCTTCGTGAAATATTTCACAAACCTAAGTTAACATTTAGTTAGCAAAAGGTTTATCATTATGATTCATGGTATAAATACATAAAGTAATGTGCATGTTCTAAAGATCATTTTAACTTAAGTTAAATCGTGATAGTCTCTGACAAAATAAAACTTACTTAAACGCTAAAATCTTGAAGACATTAATAATTTGATGAAACATTTAGATCAATGATTTATTTAATTTAATTGAATTGGATCAAATTAAATTAAATGAAACTAAACTAAATAAAATAAAATAAAAGTAATTTAAAATTCATTAAATAAAAATAAAATAAATTAACATAAATTAAAATAAATTAATTACGCCCTGGTTCCACGGAACTATTGAAACTTAATTCTTATGTTATGGTTTATGTACATATTAAACATCAATAATTAAGTCATACATAAGTTTCAGTGATGGACGCATACAAAGATGAGGACGCTGATGCCGGTCGCATACAAAAGGGCGACGCGGACCGTGTTGATACTGGGAAGGGCGATGACGAATGCGAGATTCGGAAATGCCCGACACCAAAATCACCTGTCATACAAAGTGGGGGAGCGGAAGGGAGCCTGAAAGTGAGGCAAAGCCGCAAACACTTGTTGTATGATTCTAATAAAGATAATGACGAGTTACGACGTGAGAGAGTTTCACGTTCGCGACTTTTAAAATTGGATGACCATAATACAAGAGCTCCTCGACGTCGGCGCTCGCGGGGTGCATCTGCTAGAGATTTCCGCGGAGCGGGGCCTTCGAGACATGTTCCTCGTAACCGGAGTAGATCGCGCCATGTGGACGTCCCAACGAGGCGGAAGATGCGGAGATCGCGGAGCTTGACACCTGATCACTATAAGGAAAAGCACTTACGGCATCATGTGAGTCCAAAACGATACCGACGCATGGAGAGAAAGAGACACTATTGTCATAGCAGTAGTTCTGATGAAGACTACCATTTAACTAACCGCAGAAAGTTGTACTCTCGCTCTCCAAGCGTCGAATACGTCAGAGACTTTTCAAAACGTAGTCATAGATATTTGCGTGACGAGATTATGGCAAATGCACTTCCTAACTCTAGTGATAACGTCATAAGTAAATTTCTAGATATTATAAAAGAAATGAAAGGTCAATCTACATCTAAGTTGTCATTAAATAATGTGTTACCGGAATTCGATCCAATGTCAAAAGACCAAACCATTCTTACGTGGCTCACTAAGGTAGAGGAGTGTGCTGAGATTTACGGGTGGACCGAGAAAGAAACTATACACTTTGCACTTCCCAAACTCACAGGCCTTGCCAAATCTTGGTACCAGGGTCTCAGCACAGTTCTCTACACATGGCCGGAATGGAAAAGGAAACTAATAGAATCATTCCCATGTCGTGAGGATTACGCGGAGCTTTTAACAACCATGCTGGCTAAGACGGCTCGGTATGGAGAATCCCTTGAGCACTATTATTATAGTAAAATCAACTTGTTAAACAGATGTGAAATTAGAGGTCGTAAAGCTGTTGATTGTCTATTAAATGGGGTAGAAGATCGTGCCGTACGCGTAGGTGCCCAAGCTGCCCGTTTTCGTGAGCCTGAAGAGGTACTCAAATACTTAAAAACGGTAAAAGTGGGGATAGCCAAAGAACTAGGAGGGGGGTCGGATAAGCAAAGGCAAGATAGAAAACAGCTAGGAAACTCCACTGCTACAAGATCGCAGCCCCCGGCTAAAATCATATGTCACAATTGTAACGAGGAAGGACACAAAAGTTTCTTATGCAAAAGGACGTTAGTTAAGTGTTCTACCTGTGGCAAACTGGGTCACCTCCCGGCATTCTGTCGGTTTAATTCTAGTGATAATGGTACAAATCAGGCAGCGATGACAACGAGAGCCTAAGCGATTTTTAGAGTCCGAATAGCCGCCACAACTGCTATTATCGAAGATTATGATTAGTTAAAGCTGTAAGAGTACCAATTAATTAAATTAAAACCGATGTTTTAGCTACTAGTAAGAATACAAGAAATTCTTATGTCCCTTTTTAGGGTACTGATTAAAATTACTCATAAGCATTATTTATGGAATGTCAATTGTAAATGAGCAAAGGGACTTGCTCTAGCAGGATGGCCGAGCTGTTAGGATACCGAATAATTTATATATAAATATTTGTAAACACAGCACATTTTATTCGATAAATAAACTAAATTATAAAATATTAAATATTTGTAATGACCGATCACGTCATTGACACGTGATCGGTCACCCCACCTCGAGTGGCTAAGCGGCCTTGCTAAAGGGGCGGATGGCATTCGTCTATGGACAGTCAGTGAGAGTGGTTGTGCAGTCTCTGGAAGTACTAGGCGCTACGAAGTTTGTGTAAATTGGGTAATTTGTTGATTGCTGATACGTCAGCGTACTGTATTCAGGTCAGTGTATTATTGTTGATTATAACGCTTGTTACATGTCCGGTCTAGTTAATAATTCTATTCATTGTGCCAATAAACGTTTTTGTAAAACAACTACCGTCGTATCAATGAAACTACTTTAGTTACCTTTATATATGTCAGTCCGAATCCAGGATCAGAACTCGAAACCTATTCCGCTGCAGCTGGGAGTCAGGCAAGGAGATGTTATTTCCTCGAAACTGTTCAACGCTGCACTGGAGGACGTTTTCAAGAGTCTGGACTGGAGAAGGCTAGGCATCCACATCAACGGCGAGTACATCACTCACCTTCGGTTTGCTGACGATATAGTAGTCTTGGCTGAGACCATGGAGGACTTAAGTACGATGCTCGATGACCACAGTAAAGCTTCCGAGCGAGTTGGTCTAAGAATGAACATGGATAAGACGAAGATCATGTCAAATGCCCATGTAGTACCAACTCCCATTATAATCGACTCGACTTGGTACTTGGGCAGTGAAATTAGCGAACCGAAGTCGGTGTGCGGGCCAGGGCAGGCACGGGACGGTCGGTGAGCCGTGGCCATGGCTAGAAAAGGTTTAGGGAATAGGATAGGTGACGCCAAACGTTCGAGCGCGCCGGACGGCACGAGCAATAGGAAGTTATAAGCTAGAATGTTACGTTACGCACGTTATTCGTTTTAAAAGAAACGCTAAAATGAAAGAACCGAAAGTCCCGAAAGAACCGAAATTTTTTTTTTCTTGTCCCGGTTCTTTACTAGGTGAAAAAACCGGGAAATCCCGGGATTTTCGGTTCCGGGACGTCCCGGGTGCAAACCCTAGTAAAAACGGGACCCTATTTACTAAGACTTCGCTGTCCGTCTGTCTGACTGTCACCATGCAGGCTGTATCTGAAGAATCGCGATAGCTAGACAGTTGAAATTTTCACAGATGATGTATTTCTGTTGCCGCTATAACAACAAATACTAAAAACGTAATAAAATAAATATTTCAGGGAGGCTCCCATACAACAAACGTGTTTTTTTGCCGTTTTGTCTGTCGCCAGGCTGTATCTCAAGAACCGCGATAGCAAGACAGTTGAAATGTTCACAGATTATGTATTTCTGTTGCCGCTATAACAACAAATACTAAAAACAAAATAAAATAAATATTTAAGGGGGGCTCCCATACAACTAACGTTTTTTTTTAGGCTGTATCTTAAGAACCGCGATAGCTAGACAGTTGTAATTTTCACAAATTATGTATTTCTGTTGCCGCTATAACAACAAATACTAAAATCAAAATAAAAGAAATATTTAAAGGGGCCTCCCATACAACAAACATTTTTTATTTGCTGTTTTTATAGATAAAGGTACGGAACCCTTCGTGCGCGAGTCCGACTCGCACGTGGCCGGTTTTTTATTTCGATATAATTTGTAATGCCGCTTGAGGCCTGAGGGGCGCCGATGAGGTGCTTGCCTAGGGCGCTCTCGATATTGAATCCGCCTCTGTGATAACCACACCCACCTCTCTCAAAACTTCTACGATGAGTAAGCACTTACTATGAGTGGTCTACGTTGCCGCATTGTCTTTATTAGGAAACTAAAATAATTATGTCGTGAGAAACATACATCATTATCATCATAGGCCTTTACGTCTATTTCAGACGGTTTAAACATTGCTATGGAGACACCGTTTTTGGTGACTGTGAAGACCGATACGAGACCGGCATGGTCTCCCGCATTTCTGGCAAACAAAATTCATGCCCTGGTCTCTGGTCCCCGTCTGTTGTCTACGCAACCTTCTATTGGCTAGTGTCTCGAACCAGATTTCATCGCACAAAGCTCTACCGTCCACAACGCGTTTGCGCCATTGATCTCTGTCGTCGGCACGCTTTCCCCAGGCGACATACAGGACAGATACTAATAATGTAAAAATAATGTCCTTAGCCGTAAGCGAAATCTTATTAGCCCACTCTCAAGAAAACTTTTATTAGAAACAAATATAGGAAATCGACTTGATCCAAATTCCTTTTCGAAGTATATTATATATTAACAAAGGAATGTCTCTTATTGAATAAGTCTTACGCCGTTATAATGGAACTTCACTTCGTCTCTTTGAATCTAATAAAGCCAATTAGACTTTCTTTTATCACTCTTTTTATTAAAGAAATGTCTTCTGTGATAATTACAAGATTTGCGGTAACCTATTTCAAAAGAATATCTATTAAATAGATTTCGTAGAGACATTCACTAAGTTTGTAGCAGATTGTGCGATACGTTTGAATGGGATGGGATTTTGAATTTGTAGAATGTTTATATTTTTATTGTTTTCCACCAGTTTTATGGACAATAAAGCAAACATACATATATACTTACAGGGACACATGAACTGATACAAATCGTGGTAGCATAAATGCAACAATAGGCCAAGAAACTATCAAACTCTTAACACAGTTTAAAAAACCTCAGGTTTGCACCGTTACATAAAAGTGAAAATCCATACTAATATTATAAATGCGAATGTATGTCTGTCTGTCTGTCTCTATGTTACCTCTTCACGCTTAAACCGCTGAACCGATTTAAGTGTAATTAATAAAAATGATCGTATCATTACATGATTATGACCGACTTTGTTATTCAAAAGTAATATTAAAGAATTAAAATTCTATTATTACCTAAGTTGAAGGACGATAAACATGCAATCCTGATGATTTGTCAATATTTACGGGAATAACCGTTTACTTAGTCATACAAAATACAAATTCTAAAGCAAACTATTCCATTTCATCATTTACCACCCCTTTTCCGTGGATATGTAAAAAACACTAATCTACATCCATATTAAACGATCACGCGTCAATTCCACACAATGACAAGCGGATATTACGCACGTCACTGTCTCATGTTCTTATTGCTTTGATAATAAGGTCGATATTCGGGCGGCTTATATTCTAATGCAAGGGTTGTCACACCTGCGTGCCAAAAAACAAACAATATTAAGGGAAGGAAGGAAGAGCGAACAAAGATGGAGAAGTTATCTGTAATTTGGTTTGAAATGGAATATAAAAGTTTATTTTAATGGAAAAAATCTATTGTCAGAACTTTTTGAATGAAGTTAGGTAAGGACGATTGTAGGTTATCTACAGATATTCATTTGTGTACGATTATATCCCAGATATACATATATTAACATACACAAACATTATTACAAATGTATCATTAGTGACTCTTTGTCTGTTTCCGCGCGACCAAGATTATGAAAGAGACACCATACAACTTCCGCCCGCGACTTCGTCTGCGTGGGCCCGGGATAAAAACTGTCCTATATTTTGTACCAGGCTATAAACTATCTCCGTGCAAAATTTTATTCAAATCGGTTGAGCCGTTTAAGCGTGATTGAGTAACAACCACCCAAGCATACAAACATCCAAAATTCCAAACATCTAAACATTCGCATTTATTTATCGTATCGATATCAGTATCGATATTACTTCGATCGGAGCATTAAAATAAATTCTGCTACGGTCCAATGATTTAAAAGGTTTCAAAGACGCCAGACATTATTTAATCAGTCAGCATTTCTAATAAACATAACCTGAACTGAAGCTCTATTCTACGAACTACTTACGTATTACGCAACGTATTTTTGCAAAGTCAAACAATGGGGCAAATTAATAAAAAGCCTTACCGAATTGACTCGTTGTTGAGGATAATTAACTTCCAACTTGTCAACCGAAATGGCCTTTTCACTCGAGACAAGAACTGCTTGAAGCAGTTGAAGGGCACAAATCTATTAAGACGAAACTTGGCAAATTTTGTAGGTGCTTTTAAAAATGTTGTTCGTATGTCTAAATTGGATATGGACTGCACTGCAAAAATATATGACGTTTTGATACATACCTACATATTTCACAAAAAGACTGAACCGTTTTGATTCAAATATAATAAAATCGGCCCTCTTTGGGAGAGGCCTATATCCAGCTGTGGCTGTGAACGTCTTTAGTCTGATATGATGATGATAAAATTCTAGCAGCCTATTGACATTCATGACTGATCACCCTATTATATTTATGGGTATGTACGATTATGTTTTTGAACAATACATTTCATTACCTATAATATTTATCCTCGCTTGACTTGCATCAATGCCTACTGGCCCCGTATCATGGTTGGCCTAAGTGACAAGATAGAGCGCCAGTCTCGTTTTATCGAACAGTGTCAGCCAGTGACGGACGCTCTATCTTGTCACTTATCGCGTGATAAGGCCGACCATGATACGGGGCCTGTTGTACAAATATTTTGTCAAAGCAAAAGCGTTCGTTTCGGCAAAGACGAAATGTGAATGTTTCATTTCAATTATACTTTAAAGGACTCGTTTGTTAAATCTCGCAAACGGCATCCAAATCGCTTCTATTCCAATTTCGTACTTCCAAATAAATCAGTCCAAACCCTGGCCCGGTGGCCCACTCCCACAACCAGCGAACTAGACACCCCAACCATCAATGAACCAGTCCTTCCGCATACAACTTCCATTGATCAGAAGGGGAGCTGAGCTCAACCCAATCTGGACATCCTTACGGAAGACGTCCGGATACCGAAGGGTTCCCGTTACACAGGGGTTATTTGACCTCTCTTTTTAATCAATAGTTAAAATATTCTTGTCCTTTTCTGGAACTTGTTGCGTAAGGGTTGTAGTTCTTGATTTTGTTTTTTGTTCGTTTTCTTTTGATACGCAAATTCGGGCAACATCTGGTAGGGTGTCTTGTTAGTTGTGTGTTAAACTTTCCCTGCAAAGAGACCTTGGTTTAAAGGGGCTTTTATTCTAGTTCTTAAGTCGCCTTATATTATTAGCACGAGCTGATATGGAGTTGAAAAACGTTACAATACCATTGTACGGAAAAATGAGACAACTCTTTGTTGTCACACACAGCCCGCTTCTTTTGTAGTTTATGACTTTCGATTGGTTAAACACGAACGAATATTATTTTATATTTTTATATAATATCCAAGGATAGGACAAACGCCCGTCATTTTGAAAACTTAACCCTGTTCTGTACAGTAGAGACTTCCTAATGATATTTTTTTTTTTTAGAATATTACTCAAAATATTATAATTTAATGTACTTCAACACATTTATCAATAAATTACCTATTCTTCTATCATCGCATTAGACACTACTTGATTTCAATTACTTTGTTTACTACTGGCCATTTAGATAAAATAGGTAATATTCTAATCATCCTTGTCAAGCATTGACGTTGTCACTTTAGAAACGTGTAAAAAAAAAACAAAACAAAAACCAATACATAAAAAAAAAAAAAAAAAAACCATAAAACATTACTTTTGTCCTTTGTTTTGTATTGTCACGAATAAACTATTCTTATTCTTATCTAGTACCTATTTTTTTTTATTAATATAAGGAAGTCTCTACTGTACAGAACAGGGTTAAGTTTTCAAAATGACGGGCGTTTGTCCTATCCTTGATAATATCCTTTCGTCGCTTACTAACCCTGAGAAAACCAACAATATTTAAACGAAAGTTATCAATGCGAGTTTTGAAACTTTTGATTGTGTTGCGAATACGTAGGTAGACTCGGTGACGTGTTTTCTACATACTTACACCTTTTACTTCGTAACCGATTCGAGGCCAGACTTCTCTGAGTAGCACGTTTTTTTTCCGTAAAATCATTCGTAAAGCCATAACTCATACGTGCGTCATCGGTCTTGAATGGTAAACACCGTATTTCCGTATTTTTAACTTCGTCTGACCCATATATATGCATGGTCTTTTTTAGGGTTCCGTAGCCAAATGGCAAAAAACGGAACCCTTATAGATTCGACATGTCTGTCTGTCTGTCTGTCCGTCCGTATGTCACAGTTTTTTTAGGGGTGCACTCCATACATAAAACTGAAAGTCTAAAATTTTTTTTTTCATTGCAAGCCCACGTGTGGCACATCAATCGATAGGCCTTTCAAAATAAATATAAGGTTTATCGGCAATTTTTTTGATTAAGTGAATAGAGTCGGAGATAATCTCCTCGAAAGTCACTAAAATTGTGTGTCCCCCCTCTAATTTTTGAACCGTGTATTTTAAAAATATAAAAAAAAATCAGGCTCATAGGGCTTATTAAATTCTTTTAGCGAAAATTACTTCGAACAAGATCGGTTCAAACGTTTTTGAGGTATTTCTAAAAAACTGCCTTCCTTAAAGAAAAGTTCATAAGTGCCGTAAGATTTCAGTAACGATACGACCTTTTTAATAGGCACGGAACCCTCGTTGTGCGTGGTCCGACACGCACTTGGCCGCATTTTTATTAATCTTACTTATTCCTCCATCTCCTTGTTGCAGGTCTAGACACGTTCGCCTACGACCCCCAACGCTACGCCATGGACTACCACAGCATCGGGTTCAGAGAATGCGCCGCCGAAGTCGCCCGCTACCTGGTCAGCTGCGAGGGCCTCGACATCCAGGACCCCCTCCGTCTCCGCCTTATGAGCCACCTCCAATGCTTCGCGGCACAGAGGGAACTAGCAACCAAGTCTAACTGGGGTTACCCTCAGTACCCAACGCCTGTCCAGTCTCAGCAGCAGAGTTATACGGACTTGAGGCCTGAAGCGACCACGTCGACAGCGACGCCTACGGTGGCTACTCCGATGGCGGTAGCGGCGCCGATGTCCGCACCTCCAAGCTACCCCCATTATCCAGTGCCCCCTGCGCCCCCTGCACCCCCTGGCCCCCACCCCGCGCCCCCAGTACCTCACTACCCTACTCCATATCCTCATCATCCGACGCATCATCAGTATTCGCAAAATAGCTCCAAACCTTATAGACCTTGGGGCGCTGAGTTAGCTTATTAGAATTCATAGACTATGTACGATATCTGGGGATTAGTTAACTAAGTGGACCCCGGGCTTCGCTGTTGTCCACGATAATCCCCCAGGGGAAAAAAACGGTTAGGTTGTTAGGTGAACTGCAACCCTACAGCGCGCGAGCCGAGCGACCGAAGCGAGCGTGACGCGGTAGCGTCCGGCGAAGCGCCATAACCGAACATTATCAATTTTTTCTAGTTGAATATAGAATAATTGCCGCTAATTCCCCTGGGTGATCGGGGTTAGGTGATTAACGTGAATAACATGCGGTCTCCTGGGGTGAAACCGGGAATCCCGCTAGGAGGATATTCTGAATTTGCTATGGAGCAAATTCATAATATATCCAATATATAATAGTCCATCCAAGCCAGTGATCAGAAAAATATATAATTATGAACTCTTTTGAATTTTATTCCATTGCAATAAGGTGGAAAATGAAAAGGAAACTGTAACACGTGCAGTCACCAAAGTAACCTGCTTTTCTTATTGTACATGGCAATCTCTTATTGACATAGTGATAAGAGCGAAAATAGTACACGTGTTTCAATTACGAGTACCTACCTCGACTTTACAGTTTCGAATAACTTCTAGAAAATGTGTATTCAATTGGAATAGGTACTCAAAAAAATGTAAATGAGTTTAGAATTAAGGAGCCTTAATTGTGACGTA
This sequence comes from Epinotia ramella, assembly GCA_947578815.1. Taxonomy (NCBI): domain Eukaryota; kingdom Metazoa; phylum Arthropoda; class Insecta; order Lepidoptera; family Tortricidae; genus Epinotia; species Epinotia ramella. The sequence goes on from OX388203.1 coordinate 2,937,673, forward strand.
ATTTACAACATCGGACTCTACAGCACTTTACCTTAAGGTCTCTTTTCCTAAATATAGCTGTTATTTTTACTAAATGTCTTCTCTCAAATTGGTAGGACATTTGTCTTGTTGTTCAAAATTCGTTTGTCTTGATCTGTCAATTTGATATTTGTGTTCGTAAGAAAGGGACAAAGCACATTTAGTTTAGCAGAGGCATTTTAAGTTTCATGAATGACTATACTATTGATGTACTTACATATTTCTCTCTTATTAATGCTCAGTTTGAGAAGGAGCCATGAATACGTCTTTTTAGTTTTACCCCAATTACAAACATAAATACGTTGAAGACCGCTTTTCCTCCTTGAATTAAACTCTAGAAGTCTATGGTGCCTCTTTAAATTATCCTTTAATTTAGGTCATCCACTGAATTTTTTTATATGTTTTTTCTAAGGCTGGTAGTCAAATCTTTCAGTCGGTGAATTGGATTTCAAACCAGTAACCTTGTATGAAACAAAGTGTTTTTTCAAGTGTATTTTTTTATATAATTAGAATGACTATAAATGCTTAAATAAAATAAAAAAATAGGTACAATTACGCAAAAAAATAACCTGAGTTTAAAATAAAGAAAATAGCATATTGGAATACGGGTTCCAGTTCGCCATAATGATGTAGCTCTTCAAAAATAAACATAAACTCAACTTATAAAAATACCTTTAAACGGTTTTTGCAGCAATGTATGTTTTTCTAACGACTTTCTTACTCTGAAGCACTGCTATCATATCATATGTCATACAAAAAGTTGTTGTCGATCTCGGAATTTTATTAAATGTTTGAGATTATGTGGTTGTAAATATATAATGGAGATATATCATAAGTTGTGTGATAGCAATATAGTATATTGTAGGTTTAAGGAGTCATTAGAATATTGGGACCAAATGAAGGAGCTTTAATTTTACAAATATGATGGTTGTAGCTACTGTTTTGCCTGCATGCCGTTGCTAAAATAAATAAATAAATCTATGCAAAGCGACATAACTGAAACAAAATGGTTTTATCGATCAAGCGCAAAAAATATTCAGAAATATTTTTGTAATGTAAGAGATTACCTAAAAAGCGGTTGTGAAAAAAGCTTTTATTATATGTAGTGTGATTTGATTTGTATATATCGGCTATTTGACGTTTCGACGTACATTGGGTATGTCATGTGTAAATAAATGAAAGAATTAAATTATTTTAACGACTTATTTTATCTTTTATTTTACAAATCTATCAACTACTTATCCTTATTATTTAAATCTTCGTTATTGATTATGTTCGTGAGTGACCTACTAAGATACAGGACAAAAGGGAAAGGTGATGGAGAGTGGTTGAATCCAATTCACGGAGCGGCAAGTTGGCTTTTTGACCAGTGTCGCCTGTTTAGACTTGTAAAATTGTAGTTTTGTAGGTTCGTGAAATGGACCACTGATCATTTCATCATTTATGACGAATTACGATCAAAAAGCCCATGTCTTGTCTTGTCATACAGTCTCCGATAGACCTCAGAAACTACAAAAACAGTTCACGTGAAATTAAGGGTAAAATTGTTCAACTGTGGTTTTCGAATCTCAAAATGCATAGATATTTAATAAATACAAATAAATAAATAAATAAATATTAGGGGACAATCTTACACAAATCGACCTAGTGCCATAGTAAGCTCAATAAGGCTTGTGTTATGGGTACTAGACGATATATTTAATAGATATAAATACTTAAATACATTTAAAACATCCATGACTCAGAAACAAATATTCATGCTCATCACACAAATATTTGCTGTTCGCTACTAGCCCGGGCTTGCAAGACTCTACTCGGTTGAAGCCAGGGCTGGGCCCGACGAGTTCCTGACCCGAGTAGGGGCCTGGACTAGAACGACCGGTATAACCCCGCTAAGCTATAGCTTCCAAGAAGCGTGGCATACCGAAGATGCGCCAGGTATCGGTCCGATACAAAACATAACGTGCTTTTACCTTGATGGAAGCTTCATCCGCCGTTATCTGTCGGCCGGCGTATGTGTATCTGAATGTATGTGTATTAGAGTGTGGGTGTCGAGGCCGTCGCGTGTCCTGGTGAACACTTCCTGGCTCCTGGATGATAGCTCGCCACGTAGGCGCACCCGAATCCAAACTACCGACACAAAATTTATCACTTCAGTCTCCAAACACTGGCAGGCAACAACAAAACTCCTCGATAGGAGCGCCTGGCCTCAATTATGAACTGATTCCAATTAACATAAATCAAATGTCCCGAATGCTTTCTCAAAAATCAAATAAATCAAAGAATCGCGTGTTCAATCCAACAAAAGCAAAATTCAAGGTTATACTAACTAAAAAATGGCAGACGTCAAACGTTGGTTGGAACGCCGCCCGCCCCAAGTTGGACGCCGCTCCGAGTACTACGCGTCGACCTGGGCGCGCCCGGGTCGCTGCCCTGAGGTTCCGGCGGACCAGTACCTGGTGCGGTCCAATTGGGCGGTGCCAGCCCAACAGGACGGCGCCTATGAGGGTTGTTGGCGGCCCGATGAGGGACGCCCCCAATAGGTAGCTGCCGCCCGCTCCTCCACCACAGCCGCCCACCCTGAAACAGTACTCTTGCCAACTGTTTGTGTCAGGGTCTGGGGCCCGATGGGGAAGTCCTTGTTAGTTCGTGCCCATTTGCCCTTACCGGGATTCGAACCCAGAACCAGCAAGCAAACGCCGCAAGTGGAACTGGATCGGCCACACTCTCCGAAGGGACCCTGATCACATACCGAGGCAAGCCCTGGACTGGAATCCCCAAGGAAAGCGTAAACGTGGCCGCCCTAAACAGACCTGGCGGCGGACGATCATCGCATAGGCGAAGACCATAGAGAAGACTTGGAGCGAACTGAAGCGCGAAGCTCAAGACCGGACGGGATGGCGGCGCACTGTGGACGCCCTCTGCCCCATCTAGGGGACACAGGAACATAAGTCAAGTAAGTCAAGACACAAATATTTTCCCTTACCGGGATTCGACCCCAGGACCTTCAGCTTCGTAGGCAGCGTCACTACCCACTAGACTAACCGGTCGCAAAAATTAAAATAAAATAAATAAAAATAAGTTAAAATAGTTATTTATTATACAAGGGTGCAAAGTTGTATTTTACCCGCGAGTGTGGAATTGAAATACGAGCAAGCGAAAAGATTCTATAGTTGAACCAAGAGCGAAGCGAGTGGTTCTAAATTAGATATCAATAATAATTATCACTCTATAGCATGCACGTGTAGAATGAATCGGTGGCCCCTTAAAAAACATCTTCATTAATAAAAAACTAAAACTCTATATTATATCTACTCAAAATGACCATTCTCAACGGTCAAAATCTAATTAACCCCCATAAAACGACTTTGGTACATAATGACGTATAATATTCCGAACTACTTATATTCTAAAACCCTTTTGACGATCACACTCACCATCTCACTTAAACGACTATAAAACCTATTCCGTTTATAATTAAGCTCTAAATTGGTCTACAAAATGTGATCAATAAGGTGTATTTTCGAATACACAGCCGGATGAGGATAGCTCCTTTTAAAAGTAACTCTAGTTAGTAACTGGCCAGTTACAATAACGACTTTGCCATTTGCTGGAAGCATAAATTAGATAGCCATCGCACAGGTGCGCAAGCGCTATTAAAACTACCCCAGATGTTAGAGACAGTAAATATTTTAAATGGCTGAAGCGACTGTTATAATACACAGCACAGGTGAACTGCATTATGAAGGATACACATAAATAAATAAATAAATATTAGGGGACAATCTTACACAAATCGACCTAGTCCCAAACTAAGCAAAGCTTACTATGGGTACTCGACGACGTTATACATATAGAAAACATCCATAACTCAGGAACAAATATTCGTGCTCATCACACAAATAAATGCCCTTACCGGGATTCGAACCCAGGACCTCTTACATCCAGAAGCATATCAATATTAGGTCCTAAGTAGTAGGTAGGTACTTTATTATTTGGTTGAGGCGAAAATAATAATTTTGTTACAAAGTGGAATCAAAAATGGTCCTAAGCTAGTGAGAAATATGGTATACCTAATACTTAATGTAAATTCAACATATTTTAGTTGGTTCAACCAGACCGCATCAATGTATTAAAAAAAAAATTAACAAGTCCTTATAAGATTAAAAACCAATCCAATAAGATAAACAAATCTTATTATAAAATAAATACCCAATCTCTATTTTATACTAAGTAATTAACTTATTATTTTTATGCTGAGAATCTGCTATAGTATTCATTTATACCTACTTATAATACACATTGGTCGAAAGCTATCCAATATTTAGAATGCATGTCGTGTCTATAAAATAATAATATGTTTAAAAACGTCACCGTGGTACTTACATCAGCATAAAAACCAATAAAACATACTTACGCCATTACTAAATACGGTATTTTACCGCAATTCTAGGGGTCGAGTATGGGATATCGCCACCCCTATGTTTCCCACGATTCCTGTCTCTTTCGCACCAAGCGCCCGCGCAGCGCTCCCGCTCTGCCACTTCCGTAGGAAGGTGAAGTTGACATTATAGAAGTTAGCCGAGAACTTAACGCACTGTTGTTCCTATTTGAATCTTGCTCCATACGAGATAAAGTTGCAATTTAATTGACCAATTTACTTATAACTCGGCAATTTTAAATGATTTGAGTATAGGAAGCGCGCGCGCAGGGTGCGGGTTTTTTGCACGAGCGTGTGTGCAACGTGTGTATGTGTTGGAATGTGTGTATTTGACTTTATAATGAGGGTTTATCGGATTTATTGACCTTTTATTTGCGCTTTAATTGACGTAAAGTAAGACAGGTAGGGTGTTGGGGAAATTTTTATCTACGTAACATTATATCAATAACAAAGCGTCACATAACCCTGAATGTCTATTTTAGTCTCTCAGTTCAGATTCCTATCGCATTTAACTCTTCCACGCGCGAGCGCTGAACGGTGTCAGAACGACCTCGTGAAACATATTTAAGGTGATTGGTACCCTGAAACTTTTGAATGGTTCGCTCTTTGTTTGTTGTCTTTGCCGTTTGTAATTGCAATCATTAGGTACTCAAAGAGTACGTCCGAATGACATTGGCAGGACGGGCTTCCCACGAGGCTTGACCCAAGTCGATGTCAGCTCGGTATTCCGGTTCTCTCCGGACATGAAAACTAGCAAGAATCGGTATTAAAATAGTTATTTGTTATACAAGGGTGCAAAGTTGTATTTTACCCTCGAGTGTGGAATTGAAACACGAGCAAGCGAAAGGATTATATAGTTGAACCAAGAGCGAAGCGAGTGGTTCTAAATTAGAATCCTGAGCGTAGAGTGTTTCAACACACGAGAAGTAAAATACATTTGCACCCGTGTGTAACACTAAACTTTTCACCTCACTGTAGCGAGGAAAGTGTAACATGCAAAACAACTTTAGTTAATTTAAATAATATTTTTTTTTTTTTTAACAGTAATAATAACGTACAAGTAATATCAAGTAGGATTTTGGTCAAGTGCGAGTCGGATTTTAGTTTTCCCATACATTTTGAGACCCGCCAGCGTCTGATGAAGGCAACAAGCAACTTTTTAAAAGCTCTTAAATATTTATTTTATTCGGTTTTTTAGTATTTGTTGTTATAGCGGCAACAGAAATACATCATCTGTGAAAATTTTGTATTATGAGCGTTTTACGTTTTGTTATCTGTCAAAAGCTAATTAAACACGCTACAAGGTGCTACTTTCCCCACTAGTGGATAAAATGTGTTTTTGCCCACTGGTTTTAAAGGATGACACGGCTTTCCGAGGCAGTGAGGGGAAAAAGGCTTTTTTTTGGAATAGGTATGTCCTTATGGCCGTTGGTCGCGCCGCTCCGTTAACTAGTTTTAATATTTAGAATAGAATAGAATAGAATAGAAAAACTTTATTCAACATCACATGACAATTCAAGTTACATGGGAACCTTAAAAGTAGACTTAACATATAAATTTAAAATTAATCCTACAGTTATCATTATGTGATGTTAAAAAGGGGCTTGCCTCAGCATAGTGTTACAGTAGGAAGGCCACTGTAACGCTGGTTTTCAGGCAGACCCTGGTAACTATCTTAATCCATTTTACATTGCTCACTGTAAGTCCGGAACGAAATGTCTCAGTTTGTGTGTGCGCGTGTGTGTGAGTGTGCGTGTTTGTATGTGTGTGTGTGTGTGTGTGTGTGTGTTTGACTTGACGGAATACGGAGTGTGTGATATTGTGTCGTAGGAATGAAATTTGAGTAGGTAATAATATTGTACGTTTGGATATGCACTTTAACGTATTTGGCCAAAGAAATAATTATATTAAATATTATTATTAATAAAAATATTTAGTCTTAAGTACACAAAAACTACACTAACACCCTTGTATTAACGTTCACTTTGGCTTGTATTCCTTTCACCTGTCTAGACACAGTCATTTTCTCACATATCACGACATATTTGTAGTTAACCAATCATAGACCTCACACTTCACACACAATAGAGTACAGTTTACAGTCAGTTACGAGTATCAGTCAGGTATTGCAAAGAAATCCAAAGGTATGTATGTATGTATGTAAGCACTTTATTGTACACAATAACAGGTTAGAGAATATACATGTCACACAATAGATCAAAGTACAAACTCAAAGGCAGGCAGGTATATTCACATACTGCCAAGCAAAGCTTGTACTATGGGATACTAGACGACGATATACCTACTCATATAGATAAATAAATACTTTAATAGATAGAGAACATCTGACTCAGGAACAAATATTCATGCTCATCACACAAATAAATGCCCTTACCGGGATTTGAACCCCGGACCTCCGGCTTCGCATGATGCCGCTTCAAACCTTTTTCACACAAACCGCCTTCTAGGCGTTGAGTAGGATTATTTTAGTATTCCTATAGGCTTGAGCGTTTAGATAATCCCCTAACGACACGCGCCTCGCGCCGCATACGTCGCCTGTCATATAAATAAACACATATTTACGTCATTTTTATAACAATTTAAATATAATCCTCATAATGACTCCAAAATATCGTATTTAGCGAGCAAATCCACAAAACTCGTTTTTCCTGTTCCAGGATTTGACCTATTGTACGGTATGTGTATGGAAAACTTGTATTGAATATCGAGACATATTGAGTTGTAGGGTGACAATATTTCGGTGGCGTTTATGGATTATAAAGCATTCATCGTCTAACCTAACCTAACCTAAAATTAGGCCCACGTATAACCACAAAGAGTAGTAATAGTAGGGTCCACAAACAATTAGATGTGGATATTTTTCTATTGTATCAACTATATCAACAAGTATTGTTTAAACGTTAATAAACGACTGCTTTTTTGAGATATTATATCATCAAGGATTTTCAAACTATCGCGCATTTATATTTTATTCTAATTTTTAAGGTGCCGTAGCCAAAGGGTAAAAACTATTACTAAGACTTCGCTGTCTGTCCGTCCGTCTGTCTGTCACCAGGCTATATCTCAAGAACCGCGATAGCTACACTTGAAATTTTCACAGATGATGTATTTCTGTTGCCGCTATAACAACAAATACTAAAAACGAAACAAAATAAATATTTAATGCCGGCAGCGTTCTCCTTCTAACGCATAGCTGCATCCTGCTCACGCGCCAATATTGGTCCAATATGTACAGCCGGCTTAAGGGGGGCTCCCAAACAACAAGCGTATTTTTTTTTGCCGTTTTTATAGATTCCGACTCGCACTTGGCCAGTTTTTATTTTGTTTTCTGTTGCTCAGCAAAACTTTCTCGACCTGCTGCCATGCATAATATCATGTTGTCATGAGGCTTATCTGTATTGGGAGTGGGCTTGCGGACTATTATATATACGTGTTCGATCGATGTAGATGTTTTAAGTTCCCTGTCCCAAAATATCCCGTCACCATAGTTACCCTCTGAAATGTCACTAGCGAAGACACAGGAAACCTGTTTGTCCATTGTCTCCTTTGTCCGTTACGCAAAGGACTCGGCCCTTTGCCGAACTGACTGAAATGTCCGTAATTGGTCGCCAGTCGCCACACTGGTTTTTGTACATTTGCGATTTTAATACAATAAGTAGAGCACATTAATTGTCTGCAATGTGGTTCAAAAATAATAAATTGCAATGTTAGCTTGGTAACTTAGTTTTAAAAGCATGGTATGTACAGTCAGCATCATTAAGTTAGCAGCAGCCAAAGTAGCCAAATATATCGGAACACGTCTTTATTACTATAGGAGTAAGGAAGTGTTACGATATATTTGGCTACTTTGGCTGCTACTAACTATGTGACGCTGACTGTACCTACTCGATACACTGAAAATAAAGTGTCAAATTTCTACCTGAGGCTCTAGTATAAGTTTTACCGAAACAAAACTTTACGATCGCGTTTGCGTTTTACCCGCAATTTGTATGGGATTTGACAGCTAAACGCGAACTCAGTCGTAACGTTTTGTTTCGGTAAAACTTATACTAGAGCCTCTGTTATTTTTTTAACTAAACAAGAAACTTAACGTTTTCTGAATGGTTCAAAAAAGCGGCCAAGTGCGTGTCGGACCACTCACAACGAGGGTTCCGTGCCTATTAAAAAGGTCGTATCGTTACTATAATCTTATGGCACTTACGTCCTTTTCTTGAAGGAAGGCAGTTTTTTAGAAATATCTCAGAAATCTTTGAACCGATCTTGTTTAAAACAATTTTCGGTGAGAGAATTTAATAAGCCCTATGAGCATGATTTTTTTCATATTTTTAAAATACACGGTTCAAAAATTAGAGGGGGGGGACACAATTTTAGTGACTTTCGAGGAGATTATCTCTGACTCTATTCACTTAATCAAAAAAAATGTTGAGAAACCTTATATTTATTTTGGAAGGCCTATCGATTGATGTACCACACGTGGGCTTGCAATGAAAAAAAAAAATTGATTTTTTAGTTTTATGTATGGAGTGCACCCCTAAAAAAATTTTTTTTTGTAATTTAGTTACAAAACTATGTAGCGATTAACAAGATACACCTATCCTGAAAATTTGATTCAAATACACCTTATAGTTTTCGAGTAAAATGCCTGTGACATACGGACGGACAGACAGACAGACAGACATGACGAATCTATAAGGGTTCCGTTTTTTGCCATTTGGCTACGGAACCCTAAAAACGACAAAATAAACTGTAATCAGAATCAGTCAGTAAGTGTAAACGGACCGTTTTAAAAAGATGTTTCGACTTTGGGCGAAAGGATTTTGCATTTCTACGCTGACAAACTTTAGATCTAGTCCCTGAGCGACAGAGCTCTGCTGAGGTGAAAACCGGGAATATAAGGATAAAACGAATTTTAAATAGGTAGATCGTTTTTTCGCCACCACAAACTTTTATCTTTCAAATTTCATCGAAATCATTCGAGCCGTTTACAAATATTATTTGAATATAATATACATTGCTCGTTTAATATTTCTATTTTTTATTTCTTTTTTTATCATAATATGTATTAATTAGGTAATATTATTATAGGTAATCGTTTAACAGCAGAGAAACTACTACGTACAGTCACGGACTTTAATGGGGTTGGCCGGGCGAAGGTATTTGCAGATGGCGGCAGCATAGGATGAACCTGTCCTGTCAGTCCTACCGAAACTGTCAAATTTCGGTTTTTGAAGTGAAAACTTCTTTAGCGGCGCTGAGCACTTTTTGGGATGGGGAAAAATTGTTAAATACGCGACAGAGTTTTGTGACGTCAGATGTGAAGGAGGTCACTTTTTGCTGCTAGCCGATTCGACTTCATTCAAAACTGAACGCTATTCGTAAGAGTATAAAGCCGTTAAACGCTTTTTGCAATAGCATATTCTGCAAATAAATTTGTAATTTTAACCAACGCGTCCTTCACCGTTTTGCTATTGAGAAAATTCGAATAGTTCGAATTTGGGCGTTATTCCTAAAGAGATAAAGCTTAGAAAAATATTTACCAACTGCAAAAACAAATTGATATTTTGGTCGCCACCGCCGTCTGCTGTTCTTGCAAATTCGAAAAGTTCGAATTTAGACGTTATTCCTAAAGAGATAAAGCTTTGAAAAATATTTGGCAATGGCAAAAACAAATTGGTATTGTGTTTGCCGCCGCCCGTCGCACCCAACGCGCCCGCGGCCCGTCCGCCTAAATAATTGATAATTGCTTATAAATTTGCGTCAAATTCATTTTTAGGGTGAGGCCGTTATTTCTTGTTCCTGATTAAGCAGTTTAAATCGTCTACATTTTAATCACTTCCAGTGTGTTACGCCAATTAGCCATATAAATGGATTACTAATATTCGTAACACACTGGAATTGATTAAAATGTAGACGATTTAAGCTGCTTAATCAGGAACAAGAAATAACGGCCTAACCCTTTAGGGTGACACCGTAAGATGTCACGTGACCTGATCGAAAAACTGTTACAATGTTATTGAGTTTTCACTTGCCGGCACTCCCGGAGTGCAACCCGGTCTTTTTTTTCGGAATTTGATATGAATAGAATCACGCCGATTAAGCCAAATCCCATAGAAAAAGCCTAGTGACAGGACAGATCTATGATGGCGCCATCTAGTCAAACATTTGACAGTTGCCAACCTCATTGTTGAGCCAATAAAAGCTCACTATATACTGGATACTTCAAAGCTTAACTATTAAAAAACCAAAATTAGATGACACCTAAATGGCTCAACAATTAAAGTCCTATACATTTAATAAGGCACGAGGCAAATTAAAGTTACATACGTACAGAATTGTGCCCTCCCGATAAGTTATGTCAGGCATTACAGGGCTTCACTTCATCAATCATTGTCAGACACACGGTCTTTCGCCGTGCATCAGCCGACGGAGGATTATTGACTGATTCTAGATTGACATGTTTGCGATGAGTACGAGTAAATGTCACGCGTTTGGACTAATGCGCATATTGTGAAGTTAATGCTATGCTTTTTATTGTAACTAACACTTTATGAACCACGAGCTTGAAATAAACGTTAATTAATTAATTTATTTTATTTTATTTAATCTACTAGTTACTGTAACCTGAACACGCGGTTCGCGTCAGTCATAAAAATCATCTTTCAAGCAGCTAGCAGCTCGCGGCTGACCATAGGTACTTTTTTGATGAAATTTCCATTTCGGGAGAAAACGGTTTCCACTAACTAAGTCTTAACAAATCACTTTGATTTTGATTTCGATCGCTTCAGCATAGTATATTCTAGGTTTAGGTATAGGTTTCGCATATAACAAAAACGTTTTTGTGGTGCCTATAAGTTTAAATTTATTGCAAATTTTCAAAAACGGAAAACCTGCAAACTTAGTCTTTCATTGTGTCAATAACGTACTAAAACTCATTGAGATTGGAAAATATTTAGAAGTGGGAAGTAGGAAGTAGGTACGTAGTATTCTTAGATACGTAGTATTCTTAGGTACGTAGTATTCTAAAGGTATTCTTCCCTCTTAGGGGGACACGTGAGCGTTAACCGCTCACTTGGTTTCATATTTTAAAATAACTTTGACGATAAACAGGAAATCCCACCTCACCCCGTAATCCCTCGTAATTGGGGCGAGATGGAATTTCATACATGAAATCCCATCGGTGATCTTGGAAGATTGTTGGGACGATTTTTTATTATTATGAGTAGTACTATAGCTACATTTCAAATAAGAGTACATTATTTTTGTAGCAGTAGCCTTTAAATCCCATCTCACCCCCCTTTCATCCCTTCTCTCCCCATTCATAACTCAACTCGCCCCGCGAACCCTACCCACCCCATTTTACGGTACTTTTCAATATTTTTACATTCAGTGGTTTCCACTGAACCTGAAGACTCTCTAAAGTCACCGAAGTCGACATAATCCGGCGGAATGCCACCATTGTACTTCACGGTAGGTACTACAGACCCACTTCATAGATGCTCTTACGTTTTTTGCTCTTTGTTAGTCCCAAGGAGGCTGGCTTACAGACGACGATCCCGAGACGACACACACTGTGACGATTTTTGAAATGAAAACTTCTTTAGCGGCGCTGTGCACTTTTTTGATGGGGGAAAATTGTTAAACTCGCCACAGGTCACGTGACCGTAAGTAGTCACGTCACCGTAAGATGTCACGTGACCGTGAGATTCGAGAGATACTCGCAACAGGTCACGTGACCGTAAATAAGATTCGTCAGATTGAATATTCGTAAGACGGACACGTGACCTGATCGAAAAACCGTTATAATGTCATTAAGTTTTCACTTCTGCCGGCACTCCCCAGGTGCAAGGCGGTCTTTTTTTTTAAATGAAAACTTCTTTAGCGGCGCTGTGCACTTTTTGTGATGAGGCAAAATTGTTAAACTCGCCACATTCCAATTCGTAAGACGTGAGATTCGAGACAGGTCACGTGACCGTAAGATGTCGTCACGTGACCTGATCGAATAACTGTTACAATGTCATTGAGTTTTTTTTAACCACGACGGTGATTAGCGCGCTTACGGCCTGCCTTAGTGTAAGGCCTGAGTGGACGCCCCGCTCTGAACGGGGCGTCGAACGTCCATATAAATTGCATTTGTTTTGTATGGACGCTGCACGCCCCGCTCCGAGCGGGCGGCCACTCAGGCCTTACACTTACGGTAAAACACATCGTTGCATATGAACGCTTGCGTCTCTAGAGGTTAAATATAATTTTAGGAAATGTTGATGTAGGTGACGAAATATATAACTTACTTACTTATTATTTACAGTGCAAGCGCTTTCGCTAAGTTAAGTGTCAGTGGGCGACATTGCACGCCGTTGGGGCGGAATGGTTCTCGAGTGGCGACCACGTACCGGCAGGCGCAGAGTGGGTAGACCCCCCACAAGGTGAACTGGTGACCTGGTAAAGGTGGCTTGAGTCCGCTGGACGCCGCAGGACCCGTTATTGTGGCATTCTTGTCTTTGCGGTATTGTTTTTTGTTTTATATTACAATTATTATTATTAAATATTTTTCTTCTTTTTTGTGCGAGTGTAAAATATATGTTACGCCGTGGAATCACTGGATGGTTCCATCGGAAGACCAGCGCTGGTCACCAGGCCAGCATAACGCTGAGATAGAACCATTTCGTGGCAATGTTGTTCTCTCTTTTGTATTTGATTTATGTGTATGTATGTGTTGTTGTCACGAATAAATGATATTCTATTCTATTATCTTTGAGGGAGGCAGCAGTGGACGTATTTCTGATATGGTAATGATGATGATGATATTTCGAGTGAATGATGGTTTAAATCCGTTACTAAGAGATTCACATTTTGCGTTTCTTACAAACATGAATCGACGGCATACTCCATTATGTATAAAAACCCTTACGACTCTTACGAGATTGAATCTCGGAATATTGAAACTTCTATCGCAATCGGAAATATCTCGCGATTCTCGTCATGGCTCATCCGATAACAAGGTAAATGTTTACTCCAAAGTTTTTCCGCTCATGCGTTCCCGGTATTACGGGAGGATAAACTTGAGTATATTCGCAATCCACGGAAATATTGCCGGAAACATAGGCTTTGTTATGTGTATGCAATATTGATTGTACCTAATTGCCAAATATTGGAATGAAAAGTTTCTGGGTCACACAGATTGAGTAAAACAAAGATCGTGTTTCCTTTGCATACTTACATATACATTTTTTTTGCCGGAAATGATATAATAGGAGACGCCCTTTATAGCCCTTAACTTTGGCAATGACGTGGGCTCGTACCAATGAGTTTTCGGAACTTATATACGGAATATTTACCGTTAGCTTTTCGGTGAAGGAAAACATCGTGAGGACACCGGTCTAATCCCAATAAGGTCTACTTTTCCCTCTGAGCTGGAAGGGCAGATGCAGTCGCTTTCGTCAAACTAGTACTTATACTAAATCTTGGGATTAGGTGTCAAAGCGGACACCAGGCTCTTTTAGGGCACAACCGGGAAAAACCCTTGAAGCATGATGACCTTTGGCATAGAAATGCCGTGTAGTAACTAAATCTATTTATGACTGTTGTGGTGTATACTAGATATATATATGTACGTAGCTTATAGGACGCTTATATATAGAACTACTAGACATGCGTAAGAGCAGTAATAAAGCATCATTTGTCTTGAACACTTGTTTCACCTCATCTCCGAACTCCGCACCTTACATGGCGACCTTGCCCGCGGCTTCGCCCGCGTGGTTATAGGAAAATGTAACATATTGAATTTTCCCGTGGGAATTTGATGTTTTCCCGCTAGCCTATGTCACTCTCCAGCTTCTAAACTATCTCCATACAAAAAAATCAGATCAATACGACGCTCCGTTGCGACGTGAAAGAAGGACAAACATACAAACGGGGTCCCTTTGTTTCCCATATTCTTATTGTTCCGAATTTCGTTGGTCAGAAATTGATATCCATAAAATTTATAGTCATAAACATCAGTAGTCATAATTTTTGTTAAGTATAACGTTGGATAGTTCTAACATTAATGACTTATAAATGCGAAAGTGTGTGTGTTTGTATGGGGTCTCTATTGGTTCCCATAAAGTTTTTGTTCCGATTTTTTCACTCCATACCGTTTTCGATCATAATTTTCATAAGTCATATTGTCGCAAGTCATAAAATTATAGAACATAAATTGGAGATCCGATTTTTGCAGATCTATTCAGAACCTTTCCCCGGCTTGATGATTAAAATATGTTATTATCACCCTCATCTTCAGTTCAGCCCGTATTCGTCCACTGCTGGACATTGGCCTTCCCTACTCTCAGAGACTAAGTTAACCGAATTTACTGTCGTGGCAGGAAGCATCTCGTGTGTCTCCAACCATCGCACATAACCGTCGCTTCATTGCGTCTATGTCCGTGATAAATTGTTAGCACGAAGCGCTGAATCCTTTAACGACTTTTTGCGTTCAAATGAATAGTAAAATGCAATTAAAGAGATGATTAGTTATATAAACGTTTAAAATATTGTGAAGACACATGCTGTCGGTCTGTTGGCATTAACAACTTCTGTAAACAGTACTTACTATTATTATAAGAGGAAAACTGTAAAATTATAGTGAGCGTTTTAAGTTTGTATGTGGGTGAAGTGTGTGGGGTGAGTTTGAGGGATAGAATAAGAAATAGTGTGATAAGAGGGTTGGATGTGACTGAAGATGTAGTGAAAATTGAGAAGGCATGCTACGATGATTTGGGCATGTAGATAGGATGGATGAAAGAAGATTAACAAAGAGAGTGTATGAAGGAAAAGTGGATGGTACAGTTGGAAACCTTGTCGAACTTTTTCCGACCAAATCGGAGAAATCCTTAAGTAAAGTCAGGTCAAGAGTACCCTTAACGAGCATGTACACAGAATGTCATGAAAGTTAATGAAGCAAGAAAGTTTTGTCAGGATCGTAGCAAGTGGAAATCCGTGATCTCTGCCTACCCTTCTGCGAAATAGGCGTGATTATATATGTGTATGTAATGGGTAATCTCTGGATTCACTAGACCGATCTCAAAAATTCTTTCACCTGTGTGTAGAATGGATTTTCGGGATGGACATAAGCTGTATTGTATTCCACGCGGCCAGCTAGTCACTAATAATAATAATGTTAAATTAATTTTGTATTAAGCAGTTATACGCTGCAAACGAAATTATATTTTTTTAAATAAAGGAAAAATTGAAAAATTTAATGCTCCGAGCCGGATTCATTTCGTTAGCAGCGTAACTGCTTAATACAAAATTAATTTAGTATGGGGTGGCGCATCGTTACTGACGATTTCTCAATGAAGCCTAAGTCTTCTGGTAGATGTCGCTACACGCCTCCCTAAGGCGTTGTAGGAAGGAACTGACTAAAAGATTTGGTGGCCGAACCGGTTTGTTCCGATAGCTCAGTTGGTTAGTAGCGACGGGCCATGAATGCCTGTGGTCACCGGTTCGAATCCGGCTCGGAGCATTAAATTTTTCAATTTTTCCTTTACTTAAAACTTAATAATAATGTTCTCAAGTAATAAGACTCTTATCGAGAGAGCACGTCGCTGTCAAAAACATCGTCACATTGCTTGTGGGCGATTCTCCGAGACAGGCTCATTTGTCTGATTTTCGTGCTCGATTTTTATATCTATTTTGGCAAGATACCGAGTAAATAAAGCGATTATAAACCTTTGCCTATATGCTAATCAATTGAAGGGCCACCTGGACATCTAGCAGATCCGTAGTTATTGAGTGCATGAAAGTCAGGAGTCACGAAAATCATATTATGCGGGCATGAGAATCAGGATTCGATACATGAAAATCAGATTTGATTATTAATCAAAGGAAAAAATAAAACAAAATAATTAATTAAATTATTTAAGATGTCATTTATTATAAAAAAAATCTTTGTTGGCTTAAGAAGAGATATTATGACCTCCTCAACTCTTTTAAAATAATAATAAAATATTAACATCAATTATAAAATGTAAGGTATAAACAAATTAACAAGGTTCACTTCACATACTCACATTATTAATGCAAGGTTAATTGAAAAACCTAAAATCAAAAGCTTTAAGGAAGCAAGATTTAATGTATTATCGCATTGTGTTCTGAAAAGGAAGGTTGTGATGATTTTTTTTAATATTTTAAATCTTCGTTGACCGTGTGGACAGTTTTTTCAATGCGTTTTGCTAATTAAAATATAATATCAATTAACGCTATAAACAATTTGCTTTTCTTTGTAACAATTTGTTGGGATTGTTCCCAATATTTATATTTTTAACTATAAAACTCTCGTCGTCGTTTTTTAATATTTATAATTACTATAACTAAGCATGTTTTTAACGATTATCATAGCTATATCTATCTTATAAAAATATTCAAATACTTAACAGAACAATGAGATCAAAACCTATTAATAAATGTACTTATTAAATTATTTCCCTGGTATCAATAAGGCTTAAGTCTAATTAAGTTTGGTTTCGTTTCGGTGTCATTTTCCATTAACACTAAATGCAAAAAAAATAATACCTAAAAAAGAACTAGTCCAGATTACTATGCGAACAACATTAATTAAATGCTTTTAACAATTATGTATGTAACAAAAAATATCTATTAAGAAAATGTATGTGTAATATAATTATGTTATACAATTTTAAGTCTCATGATCTCACTTATTGGGATTAGCATATATTATGTACGGCCAAGAAATTTACTATGAGACTCAAGTAATGAGAATAAAGCTAACAAATTGGCTGTACAACATACAACAAAAATAATGTTAAAAAATATTTAAATCATCATCAGAATCTTCAAAAAAGCGATTTATAGTAGACAATGAATCGTCTCCTAAAGTCGGGGTAATGACCTTTGACAAAGATACATCGGCAAATAAGTTGTCATTTTCTGATAATTCGATTTTGGATAATCTGTACTCAGCTGTTTTATGACCACTCTTATTATTGGGCCCTAAATTGGCGCTCCCCTTCTTTCTCATAAATTTGTTAGATTCTGGTGTATTCTCTTTTTCTGCTGAGTCTACGGGTTCATCCATATTCTTAGTCCATTCATTGTCATCATCCGATAGAACAAATTCCGATAAAGTCAGTTTTGTTCGATTTCCGATCTCATTCCGCTTATTCGTATTTAATTCTATTTCAATAGTGTCCATCTTTCTCTTCCTACCTACTGAATTTTGTTGATTATTTTCATTTGTTTTAGCTTTTGGTGTTGCAGCATCGTTAACAGGATTCAAATAAAAAAATCCAATGTGGTGGCCATGTGGGCATTGTGAACATTTATGCATACATCCTTCTCCCAAACAGCTGAGTGCCCTCATCGCTAAATACTCTCGATTATCAGAATTCCAAATCACTTGGTGAACGCTCATAGTTCCTTTAAATTGTGGGATGTTTGGGGGGATTAATAACTCTTTTTCCATCATATTTGCCTCTGTTACGACCTCAATAATTACATTTTTAACACTTTGTTTCAGGCGATTTATAAATGTTTGCATGTCTGGTATATCATTTCCTCGGGCAACTAGCCTATCAGCTGTAGCTTTCAAGCAACCGCCAATTCCGTCCGGTGCTCCTTTACCGTGCCCGGTCTCAGTAAAGTTCCACTCTGCACACTTCAAATCAGGAAAATTCCAGTGGAGACAAGACATTATGTAAAACATTTTTCGATTACGATACTGTCCTGACGGGGAATCCGATATGAAGAAAATGGAATCAATCTGTGGAGCTTCAACTTCTAAGAAGTTGAAAATTGGTTGTAAGTGCTCCCAGATGGCAATTGCGTCGTGTCTTAAAGATTCGCTTACAGTGCAAAAAGACTGAGTCATATTAATGCCATTCTTTTTATAATAGATAACTGAAGTGTGTAAGGTTATCTGCTGCCGACTACTTCCAAAATGAAAGCTTTGTACCTCCTCTGCATATTTGGTGGCATAATTTTCACTAAAGTCACTGTGAATTATACACGTTTGGTCTGTGAGTTCGGCTTTTATTCTTTTTATATACCTGCTTTGTGTTGTAATATTGGCAATATGGTTCATGTAAGGGTCAAGTTTCTTTTTGAATTCGTTGACAAGTTCCAAAGGTGTGGTCTCAATGGTTATTTTTATCGTCTGTAAAGTATTTTTCTCTTGCCCGTCTTTCATATATGTTTTTTTCTTTTTGGTCCATGTCGTGTAACTAACTTTATCTGATTCGTCTGTATCTTTGTATGTTAATTGTTTATCTTTGCATGTTTCACACTTCCTTTTTAAACAGTTTAGATTTGTAGCGTCACAACACAAAGTTTCTAGTATTTCTTTGGGAGATTTTTTCGTTATTATGTTGCTTTTACTTAAAGCCAAGGCAATCAATTTAAAGTTTTCGTGAGTTTGGCAAAGGCACGTTTCTCTGGCATTTATATTGGGGATCTGTACCCAGAATGGACGAAGTTTGCAGAAATGAGAATAACTGACGGCGTATGTTGGATACTGCCTTTGAAACTTCTCGTGTAAATTTTGCAACGAATCTGTGAGGAATCTTTTTTGTTTTTTAACCTTATTTTTAGTAGTGCACTCTCGCTTTCCAGGGCACATACGGCTGTTATCGTCTTCTTCATAAAAACTTTGAATAGTTTTCTTTATTTCAGTTACCAAACGTGTATCTTGTTCAGATGCTGATTGTGATGCCTGTATTTCATCGGTGCTCACATTCGGAGTTTGCTTTGTATTGATATTATCCCGCATTTTGTGATCTTTGTGCCGGAGCCGCATAATGGTTTTTTGGTAATTTCTGTTAGCTGTTTTTAATTCTGTTATTCTATTGTGAAGTAATTTTAATTCTTTGTTAATCCTGTACTTATACTTTCTGAAATTATTCATCTTTGAAATCGTCTTTCTCTTTGGCGTTGAACTTTGAAGTACATCATGGTCATCATGGGATTTAAATTTATATAATCGCAGTCGAGAGTGGATAGATCCATCACTACAGTCAGATACAGACGACGGTGAAGGTATATTTACTGGACTAATACAGTTATTAGTGATCTGCGATAAGGAGCTTGAAGGTACTGGAGAGTTTTCACGTATATTACACGCAGACACTACTTGAGAACGAGTCGATGACGAAGGTAAATCTACTGGAATATTGCAGTTAGCAGTGTTTTTTGTTGCGAAAGATCTTGAAGATGCCGGAAAGTTTTCACGTAAATTAGACTCTACTTGGGCAGATAATATTTCACTTCCACCCGCATCAGATGTAATAGAAGACGGTCGCTGTGACTGAACTCGAGATTGAGTTAACGGATCCGGAACATTTTCACTTGTATTATCTGTTGGAATATCTATGAGCCTCTCATTTAATGCTAGCTCAGCCTCTTTTTTCTTTTTATATTAATGCTTTTTGGAGCTCTCGCGACTCTTCTGTTTCAATATTTTTTGGATTTTGCGTGGTTTCTCATGAAGTTTTGTTATTTTTCCTTCTGCTTTTTTCCTCGCATATTTCTCTTTGTTTTTTTGCTTTAACGCCTCATAGAGAACCGGGTCACTCTTTATCCTACGTCTCCGTTCACGTTCTTTAATTTTATGTTTTAGGCGTTTTTCTTCGTCGCTTTGTTTTTTGTTTGCCATTTTGATCTGAAATCAGGTATGAGTATTGATTTTTGTAACTACAATAAGAACGCAAAAAGATATGTCGTTAATATTTATTTACGCGCCTTTTAGTCTAGTGTGTACTTAGTCTGGGTTCGAACCACTGTATGGATATTTATTTGTAGTGACGAGTGCGAGTATTTATTGCTGAGTCGTGGAGTTTTGTATATTTACGCATATGTTGAAATCCAAAAGAACGTTGTAGATAAAATACAACCCAGAGACCAGTACAACATTTACCAGTCCAAAACTAGTGTTAATAAATTCTATTGAACATTTTGACTGGTCTACATATAAAAATATAGTACATGCTTGCACGTCAAGTTGAAAGCGATTATAAAAGCAACAATAGTCATAACAATTATGACAAACTAACGACTACCATATGAATGATTCTGATTATCATGCATGATTTGTGACTTTCATGTCACAAAAATCCTTGAAAGTACATGAAAGTCAGGTGCACGATAATCAGAATTCATAACAAATCTCAAAAAAACTCTTAAACATTACGATTTTTTTAAACAAGCTTAAAGTTACTTTAAATAGATCATCAGAATGTACTTTAGTAATTTTTGCACAAACAATGGACATGTGGTTTAAGAAATATCATGACCATGACAATCAGAAAACTGCCTAAACCAAATCGAAATATTGGCGATCTTACCTTTCGTGCTCCGAAAATCCCGCGTGGAGACGACGTGTTGCCTGTTCGGCTGATACACCGCGACTGACGCTTGACGTGGAACGAACATTAGACCGCTGCGACGATTCATTGGCGAGTTCTAGCGTGGATTCAAATTACCACGATTCTCAGGCTTCTCTCAGAGACAAGTAAATAAAATATCTTTATATTATTTTCGGTTAATACGTTTTAACATAGTTTTATGTAATATGTTTAATCGACTAATTAGATATATTAGAACATATGTTAATTTATTGAAATGTTGATAGGTTTTAAGTAATCTGTTATGATTTCTTAAATTCTGGGTTAGAGACACGGCACGATTGTCAGATTTTAACGCTTCAAGATTTTTTAATGTAATGATCGTAGGACATTTACATATAATTATATTATATGCTCTCCAGGTAGACAATAGTGCAATTAGTCTATCATATTTTTTGCAGAATTAATATACCCTTAGAACTGCGCTTTATGGCCGGGGCCATGCTAAATTGCTTGCTCGGAGAATGACTAGTGCTTAAAATAATCTGAACAAACTTTGAACCCCTCATAGTTACTAAAGATTGTTTGAGTTGACCGAGTTGCGTCATAGCATTGAAAAGGATATTATCATCCAAGCTATTAGATTCAAATTCAAATGACAGTTTTGCTTATAATTACACGGTTCAACTCACGTATTAAATGTCACACCAAGCTACATTGCAGCATTTTTCAAGCGATACCGCCGCGCGCCGCGAAAACACTCATCCTGAAGAAAAACTCCCGAAGAGTTCGAAACATGTCGCCCGTACTGACATTTAACACGTGTAATTATTAGCATTATTTCAACATGTCTCATGATGACAGTTTAATAAAATGTAGGTCACCTTAAACGATTTCAACCATAGTTGGAGTTTGCAGGATGTTATCTCTTTCCAATTAGGATTAACCCTATTGATTATATTTGTGTGATGAGCATGAATATTTGTTTCTGAGTCATGACACATGATACATATAAGTTCCTACTGTAACTAACCCGATATGGATATTTTTCTGAAATAAAGTAATTGAATTCAATTGAAGAGTTTTAATGCTCATAAACTTACAAACGTGGGTGTCCGCTTACCATCAGACGGCCCGCGCGCTTGTTTGCCACCATCTTGTTATAAAAAGGTAATAACAAAGGCTACCGCTCATAAAAGGTCGTTGGCCCCTCTGTCAATTAACTTCACAACCCCCAATAACCCAAATAAAACACGAGATAATTAACACAGCAATTTATTACATTTATTTTCTCCGTACAATGTCTGCCCATTGTTATATTTATTAGCAAATATGGAAGATTATTTCGTTTTCCCAATCGAGTCGTAAGGTACACGTCCTGGTTCTCGACATAGGCAAGGGCACTTTAGTCAAAGCAATATGGGTTCAATTCGAACTAAGAGCAACTAACTTGAACAAAATGTAAAATTTATATTTTCTATAGTACGAGTATATAAGGTGCTAACAAATTAGGTACCAATACTTTTAGAGCTGATAGTACTAGTCTCTAGGAGTAGAGTTAAGTATGAAACATTTAAAAGTGTGTATCACTTTTTGGAGATAATTAGGGATACAACGTTACTGCGTAAAAACTCCCTGTTAATGAGATAGTCAACAATCAATCATTGACGTTTGTCACAAACGACGATGTTCACTTGACAGATAGTGTTTTAACATCTCGTCAGTTGAATGCACAGGCTGATTATGTTTGGTCGAAATTTTAATTTATTTATTTTGTACCGGAAATTAAAACAAAAATATCATATGAAAAGTTTTCTTAATTCCTATTTAAAGTCAATTGTTTTGATGTAATGTAACACCTCTTAAAATATTGGTACTTAATTTGTTAGCACCTTATATACAAGATAAGAAAGAAAGAAGACATTTATTCACTACACAAAAGACACACAGACAAAAGGAGAACTAACACTAACTAAATTAAATGAAAACTACGTTAAATCTAAATAAAGCTCGATGCTCGATGCATTGTACCGAGGATGCTGGCGGCATTTCCTCGCTGAATTGCAATGCTGATGCGTTGCGCGAGAAAGCCGCCAGCTCTTCGGTCACCAGTTACATCACCAGACGTTTCGCGATTTCCGCAGAACATTTATTAATTCGAATTTAAGCCGTGTCACTTTGACATAAAGTGCCCGTGTCGGACACTAGTGCAAAGTGAAATGTCGAGGATTAGGACGTTTACCTTAGTTTGTGTAGGTACACAAGGTAAAAAATATTTTCCAATACAGCGAATGAAAAAACCATAGAAGTCTAAGTACCGCCGCAAAATGGCCCGACAGAATACGTGCCATTGCCATTATGCGGGGTTGGGGGCGGGGTGTCAAAACGATGCCAGGCAGCCGTTTAGTTCGAACATGCGTATACCGGGTTCTAGGCACGTGTTTGGGTAGAAATTTGTAAGGAGCTCGCATGCTATGATTTTTTCGTTCGCTGTTCCAATGTAATAGATTTCAACTGCGCTCTAGGGTAAAAGGTAGGTTATATAAACATATGCATGTTTATATCACTTATAACCTTTTTATTAAAACGACAGGGTTATATGACAAATGAATAGCAAAAACGGAGAGCATAACTTAAGAGCTAAATAAGTAATAAAATTTATTGAGATCAACGACATAGACTATATCAATAGTATATACCATACATAAAATAACTTAACTTTAACAATGACTACTGCTCAGTCATAATGTCGATATTTTCAAACAGAGGATAATCCATGGTCAATTCCAGTGTTCGACACTATTCCACTAGTTGACATATTCAATTATTATTCATAGCAATGGGTGGAAACAGGGTGTCAATGATTGACAGCAAACATCGGGGCGTTATCTTATTTTGTTAAATAATTTGTATTTATTATTGATACAAAGATCATTCATAGCGATATCACTATAATGTCACTATATATCTGAAGAATGTATAATGTACTAGCGCCCCGCCCCGGCATCGCACGGGTACTATATTATACATATAAACCTTCCTCTTGAATCACTCTATCTATTTAAAAAAACCGCATGAAAGTCTGTTGCGTAGTTTTAAAGATCTAAGCATACATAGGGACAGACAGCGGGAAGCGACTTTGTTTTATAGTGTCGTGACTAGTGATGTCATTTAGGTACTAGTATGCACTGACATTTGTATGATATTCGTCATTGTTAAAAAATATACCTATCGCGGTGAACCTTGATCCGTATAACAGCTGTCATCTCAGTACACTTTTACGTTTTAAGGTTATAAAGTGTACGGAGATGACAGCTGTCATAGGGACCAAGACTCGCCGCGATACGTATAATAGAAATTATAATTATAGACTCAAGAGCGATAAAAACAGGTTTAAAAATACATAAAGCATACACATACCAGTGTCCATTATACTCTTTACTCCTTATCATATCTCACATACTTTGGTAGAAGCATCAATATAATTATAACATGCTCCATAATCATACAATACCTAAGCGTATAGTATAGAGATATAAATGCATATGATAATGAATTAAAACGATTATAAGAAAATATTATGTCCTTCGTACAAAAGATCAGAGTAGGTTCTCTAATTTTAGATATATCAGAATGTAAAAAAAGGCTTTTAAAACATACTTGTTTTTTAAAACTTAAAATGTCAAAATTACTGACTGTCAAGGAAAAACCAATTTTAACGCCATTTTAACTAAAGCTTTCACAAATGTTAGGAAGTGTAACTCCATACTCTGATGCTAACGGTACATTACTAATTTGTACAATGTCCGTCAATAATAATAATATTAACTTCCAGTATATTACGGTTAAATCAATTAGGTAGGTATTTGACAGTATTCCGATGTTATTGAGTAAGTACGTGTACACAGAGAACTTTCTTAAAAAAAACGTATTTTTTTTTCTATATTAATTCATATCTATCTACAGCAGGGACCGTATTCTTTAAAACAAAAATATCCGTATTCATCTCGCTTATTATTTCATATTATATTTTGAACGACTCATCTTATATTTCAGCATCAGTAACTAAATGGATCAATAAACGTTTTTGTATTGCTTGTTGCCATGACTACATGTCCACCTGTTTTACTCCCACACTTGCTTTTTCACTTTTAATTATTTTATAAGAATTTAAAGCCACTAAACAAGCGTTTTTGCTATAATATATTGGTGAACCTATTCCATGGTGGGGCATCTCCTTATATAGGAGTCCATATTGTAGTATTTTACATAAGAAACTCTGTCACTGTTTTCTCCGGGCTGGGACAGTGGAAAAAGTGGATTGACGCAAATACAATTTAGGAAGACTGGAAAAATCTCGAATTGAAGGAGATTTTTATTTCATATATGATCTACGATAAACATTCAAAGACAAGTCAATTGTATTGATATCATATTCGCAAGAGTTGCTGCTATTGTAGCGACATGAACAGACAAAAATCATAGGGTATAAAATGTAACTTAAAAGTAATATTATGTACCTTGATAATGGTACAAAGTTTTTTGACGGCGATATAAACATTAAATCTAAAATAAACTAACACACTAATATCATACAAAATCTACCTTTGGCTCTTAAAGTAATTCATAAAGTGCTAACTAATTCCAGACTTTCATTGATAAGGTTCTGCGCTCTCTCCTCATTGCCATTCATTTCGTTGTCTTCCCCATCATAATCTAATAGCGTGTATTCTGTTCGGATACTGCTACTATCTTCGCTGTCGTTTACGTTAAAATATGTGACTGTGGCATAACACACCGGTGCTCTAGCCGGGCTGCTTCTAGCGGACTCGTACGCAGAATCCGACCGAGCGCAGTTGTACCCACATTCGTAGCTCCTGAGACTCTCGTTGCGCGAACTGTCGAAGCTGTTGCAGCTGCTGTATCCGTCGAAGCTTTCGTTCGGGGTGTGGAGAGGCGGTAGGGAAGCTCGGCAAGGGCAGTAGCGTTGGATGTCGATCTCGGAGCGGGCGTCGACGGTGCCGCTGTACGATGGTGAGCGGACAAGGGGGGAGATGCGGTTGCGGGTGCTCTTTCGGCTCTTGCTCCGTTTGAACAGCTTGAAAGCCTGTAACAAGGAAAAGTACGAGTTAGTTATCGACTAAAATGTATTTATTTAAACTTTATTGCACAAAAAAAAAGTACAAAAGGTGGACTTAATGCCTCAATGCATTCTCTACCAGTCAACCATAGGTAAGTAAACGTCCTAGTCCTCGACGTTGTACTAGTGTATGACGTGGTCACTTTGTATACACAATAGGATTCGGAAACCTATTATCTATTTAATTTCTGGCAATAGCACTGTTTAGAAATAAATTTAGAAATAAATAGAGCGTTTAGAACACTGCTTACATAGTCTCTCAACGCTTCATTTTTGTATTATAATTTAAAACAACAGAAATCTGTTTCCGACCTATGTACATATGGTGGATCCAAATGTGTGCAAAAATTTTAATGTTATTCTAGAATGCCGTTTTAAAATCAGAACCAAACTACGTTTGTATAGAGAGCCGAGCGTCTTATCAACCCTTAAGACAAGATGCCAGACCCCGTATCATGGTCCGCCTTATCACACGATAAGTGACAAGATAGAGCGTCCGTCACTGGCTGTCACCGTTCGATAGAACGAGACGGACGCTCTATCTTGTCACTTATTGTGTGATAAGGCGGACCATGATACGGGGTCTGGCATCTTGTCTTAAGGGTTGCTAAGACGCTCGGCTCTCTATACAAAGTAGTTTGGTCTTTAGATCTGTCTAAAATGAGTGCGCTAATTAACTCCTTTCCCCCAGTCAGCCCCCTCCTTTAGACTAGTTACGTGATGTTACCTTGGTAAATTAACGTCTCAATATTTGCAATGCATGCCGTTTTAAAATTAGATCCGAACTACGTGTATATCGAGAGTCGTCTTGAGTCGAGCGTGCTAGGGATTCTTAAGACGTATTGTCTCAAATTCCACAGGCAAGTTAGAATTAGAAAACAACGGGGGCGTTCAGTGAATGTGCATTAATAGGGGTGTAGACTCGAAAATTATTGTAACTCCAAAAGAAAGGAGGCAAAAAAAATGCCTAGTGACGAAAATCCCATTCAGATATCTCAAAGTATTACGAAGCTACGACCGTTTTAATATTGCTTGTTAGAGAGAAAACGCAAACGGTGTGTGACGTCACATTACAGGATGCTGCCGGGGCGCCGTCTACGCCGCCGACCTCGATGCGGCGCGGCACCTTGCCGTCTTTAATCACGTCACATTCTTCCAGTGTCATCGTTTCAATATGAAGTTGCGTTTTGCGAAAAAGAGACAGAACATACCCCTTCTTAAAACTCTGGACACTTGTTAACTTCGTGATTATTTAACCTTTTGCGTTGATTTTTTCTCTATTTGACTACATTTTTAATCCTTTTTCGGGAAAATATGACATTATTGATTATTTTATTTAGTGTCTACACCCCTATTGTTTACGGCTAAGCTGAACTAACTTTATGTAAGAGCACCTTCAAACTCTTCGTGGGTAGTAAAACTTAGTTTCTCGTTTCAACTAAAACGCTCTAAAACGCAGCCATAAACGAAGAACGAATAATGTGGACGATGTTTCAAGTTTGAATGCAGATTATTATGTGAACTAATTTAAATACGTAGTGAACAAAAACCTTTTGCAAAGGTAGGGTCATTTCGCCGGTTAGCGACCACCTAATTTCATGTGCCGGTGGACGATCACTTAAGCTGAGTTGGTGAATAGAAAGGATATTTTCTCGGTTTTTTAGTAGATTTCTATTCTAAAACAACAAAAAAATGCATTTACAAGTAATTATCTCAATAGGGTGTGTAGAATTGATGTTATCTTCAATAGAAAAAACCTTCGCCTTCAGGTGGTCGCTAACCGAAGGTGGTCGTGTAACCAGCGAAATGACCCTACCTAATGAAAATACTTTCACATACTTGTAGTGGGATGGATTTAGTTATTATTTAAAACTGGTTGACGCTAAAAATACAAATCGTGTTTCTATCGCCAGTTATTGAACTTCTCCGCATCAGCTTAGGCCAAAATTCTTTTGTATTCCGGATGGCCAGATGTCCCGCTGTCCGGCTGTTTTCCCCTACAGGTCGCATTTCTCAACCGATTCTCCAGAATTTTTGTGACCAGGTTCAGTAACTATATAATTTTTTAATGTTGGTTCAGTTTTTCTAAATTATATTCTTTTGCATATTATTATCACATCAGAAATGAGGCTATCCGCACCAGAACCAAGGTGACCGATATAGCCCTCCGAGTCGCTAAACTTAAGTGGCAGTGGGCGGGGCACATTGCACGTAGAACCGATGGCCGTTGGGGCGGAAAGGTTCTCGAGTGGCGACCACGTACCGGAAGGCGCAGCGTGGATAGGCCACAAGGTGGACTGATGACCTGGTAAAGGGCGCGGGAGTCCGCTGGATGCGGGTGGCGCAGGACCGCTCACTCTTTGGGGGAGGCCTATGTCCAGCAGTGGACGTCGTTCGGCTGATATGATGATGATGATGATGATGATGATATATTTTTGAAGAAAAGACAGGTTCGCGAGTTTTACAGCTCGCTGAGCCTCTAGTAGTGTAAGTAAATTAAAGTCTTCAAACTTATCGGAACTCAAAATAGTTGCTGTTTAAACTTTCGTCCACTGTTCTAACTTACCCACAAACGGACTGCCACACTCTCTCTCTAGCAAGCAATATTAACTCATTCACTGCCAAGAATCGCTACGCGCTACGCTCGTAGCCGATCCCGTGGTTATTCTCGTGTGTAGCGGAAAGCGAGCTAGCGGGCGCCTACGCCGAGGCGCCCGCTAGGCGGGTTCCTGGCAGTGAAAGTGTTAAAACGGTTGTAGCTTCGTAATTATTAGATATATCTGAATGGGATTTTCGTCACTAGGCATATTTTTTTGCCTTCTTTCTTTTGTTAAGGGCTATAATGCCGAATTGGTTGTAGTCTTAATCCGCATTAACGACGTCTCCTCTTATGTGATTTCATGCAATCAAAACTTTTTTTATATGCACGGAAGCCGTTAACTGCTGACCGCTAGAAAGAGGACTTGTTTAACTAAATCCGTGAGTCACGTGCAAAGATAGAATAAAAATACAAATCGTTTAATTTGCTACTTAAATACAGTTTAAGGATGGTGTACAATATTTTCGTGTATCCAGCCTGCATGCAGGCGTGCAAATTTTTTAGTAATTGATTTAAAAACATACAATAAAGAATGTCAAAATACAGTTATTGATGTCAATAAATTAATAAATGGTACAAAAAAACAAAAGACAGATGAGTTGGACCGCAGGTATGTGTGTATACACGAGATCTCTAAGGGTACCAATTATTTTAACCAGGTTAACGGAGACAGTTACAAATCGCCCAGACACCAATAAACAGTAATCATTAATCAACTGTCGAAAAACTGGGGCCAAGTAATTGGAGTAACAGCTGATATTGCTGAAATATGAGCTGATAATATAGCGATTCTGTGTCAATCGTCGCTGATATTGAGGGTATGCTATCTATCTAATATTTCATGACTTATAGAAGTCGTAAAGCTTACTCATTGAGACTAATATTATAAAGAGGAAAATTAAGTCTGTGAGATTATAGCTTTGTAAAATGTGAGTTTGTGGGTAATGGGTAATCTCTGGAAACGCTTATTTGTCAAAATCCGCCAAAAAACAATGACGTTATACATATATAGACAAGCCAACATCATACGCTTTTAAAAAGTTTTTAAGCTATTAGCTAATTAAACTCGCAACATTTATTTACTTGGGAATTTGAATTCTTCTTTGGCGTTTTTGGAAAAAACTTTGGGTAGATTTATTTACATAAGCTTAGTAACATAAGTTACTTTCAAGTTGTACCGAGACTTAATGTTTTTCGTTGTTAACGTAGAACGTGACTTATATTTTTATTTTTTTGTATGTTTGGTTATGAAAAGTAATAAATGCCTATACAATGTCGCGTTCCTTTGAAATAATGAGTCTGCGGTAACAACTGCGGTTTCACTATAGAGTATAGTTCACTGTACCATCGCCACACAGTTAACTGACCATCCGTGTACCTACTTTATTCGTATTGCAATAAGGTTCAATATAAATACAGGATGGTCAGTTAACTGTGTTAGCGTTAATACCATTCATTTCATACTGCACTTAGAACTAGAAGGAGAGGACCTCGTGGAACTTTTGCCGACCAAATCGGAGAAATTCTGAAGAAAGGTCAGGTCATACTTCTGTACTATTATTATAAGAGGAAAAGTCTGTGAGATTATAGCGAGCACTTTAAGTTTGTATGTGGGTGAAGTATGTGTGGGGTGAGTTCGAGGGATAGAATAAGAAATAGTGTGATAAGAGAGAGGGTTGGAGTGACTGAAGATGTAGTGACGAAAATTGAGAAGGGCATTCTAAGATGGTATGGGCATGTAGAGAGGATGGATGAACGGAGATTAACAAAGAGTTTATAAGGGAAAAGTGGATAGTACAGTTGGAAGAGGACGACCTCATCGAACTTTCTCCAACCAAATAGGAGAAATCCTGAAGAAAGGTCAGGTCAAGAGTACCCTGAACCGACGAGCATGTATGCAAAATGAAGCTAGAAAGTTTTGTCAAGAGCGTAGCAATTAGAAATCCTTGATCTCTGCCTACCCCTCCGGGAAATAGACGTAATTATATGTATGTATGTATGCACTTAGAACTTTGCTTAGCACGTTGTTGCCGTCTATTCGGAGCTTTTTCATTGAGTTCATTGATGGTCCTATTGTGTCCTATGTACGAAATGTATGGTATGTTTCTAATTGTGTTTACTATGTTCTGTACAGTGTTCATTTATTGATCTGTGCAATAAATAGTACATATTAGAATTGTTTTGTATAAGAGAGTATTTAAGTTGACCGAAATGCTTCAAAGTAGTCCATTCAATAACTACAACATAGAAAAGTCGAAAAACCCCCGACATTTTCATTTCGAAGTCTAATATCTGAAAAACGGCTGAACAGATTTTCATGAAACGTGGCTAAGAACAGTCGGAATCACAACAGCTTTCGAATAAAAAAACCGCATTCAAATCGGTTCACCCGTTTGGAAGCTACGATGCGGCCACATTCAATAATCTCAATCTCTATAATGATCATCATTTGAATCTCTATATAGTGCGAGAGAATGACAACATAAGGGAAACAGCAATTATAAACAGAAAAAAATAAAAGAGAAAAAAAAACAGTTTTGTTAATGAGTTAGTTGAAAACACAGTAAATTAGTAGACGTAACAACTTGTAACTTGTAGTACATCCTGGCAGGCATGATTCATATGAAGGATTAATTCAGGGATTTTAGATCAGGTAAAATGCCCTAATTTTAACTGGACTGTGTCGTATTAATAATGTAGGTATTGTTTGGGTTACGTTCTTCAGCGCTACACCTTCACCACGTGTATAAGGTGTTACATTATACGCCCACAATATTACTCAATATACACTTACGTAATATTAACAAGGATAAATATTAGTTACGTCACCGAAATTACTTAGAAACAGAAGGAACTCATGGATACCGCCGAAACTAATTTCACTCAGAATATATCTGGAGGAAAAATGTTTTCCTATCGTTATGATGTTATTAGTTTTGTTGGTGGGTAAGTTGCTATTACTTGGTTTTTTGCAACTTCCTCGTTTTATGAGTCTTGACTGAGTGAATAATGATTTAAACCGCGACTTTTGACGCACGCGCTGATAAAAAGGTCATTCATGAGCCCATGACGTGCAAAAGGAAACGCTATTAAGAAAATGCACATTTAGTTTGACCTATATACTTATACTAAAACAGGGATAGTAGAAGAACTTATTAGTAATAGCTTATGTATGTTGTTATCACGTTTAAGGGGATGCCTTGATTCGAATCGCACGCTTATGCCTTCCGCGCACGAGAAAAAGGAGATGCAACACTCTTCGGGAATGGCTTTTCCGGACCGATAAATACCTAGCTTAGTGAAGTTTTATTTATATTTCATTAAGTGAGATTTTAGATGAGATACAATACTATAGTATTAACTTGATTGTGTAGTAAAAAGAAGTATTTTTTGAGTAGGCTGAGTAAAAAAATGAAAATAAAGACCCACCTTTGGATTTTTTCTATCGAGGAAATTTCAGGCAATCATGTATTGATTAAATCAGATAAGGATAAATATATGATTATATATCTAATAATCAGACCATATTGTTTCTTAATCTAGTCAGAACGGCGTTTCAAAGCATGCGATGATTTCCGACCATGATACGGGGTCAGGTGTAACGCAAAAATAGGAAACGCACTTTCACTTGTTTTTAAGGGGCACCCCCTGACCTGACCCCGTATCATGGTCGGCCTCATCACGCGATAAGTGACAAGATAGGAGCGTCGTCTCGTTCTATCGAGTCAGCCAGTGACGGGCGCTCTATCTTGTCACTTATCGTGTGACAAGGCCGACCATGATACGAGGTCTGGACATGAAGTGGCAAGCACTCACAGCGAAAATTGTACTTCCCGGTCAGCGCGAGACGTATAACAGACGCGTACCTACTATTATTTTATTAGAAAAAAAAACCTAGCTTATAAAAAAAACTTTAATCAACGACCGTGTTTGCCTAGATTGGTAGTGACCCCGGCCTGCGAAGCCAGAGGTCCTGGGTTCGAATCCCGGCAAGGGCACTCATTTGTATGATGAGCTCGAATATTAGTTCCGGAATCATGGAAGTTTGGCCATTTATTGATCTCTTATTGATTTCTTGATTGATGGGTATATCGTCGCCTATTACCCGTAGTATAAGTTTTGCTTAGTTTAGGACGAGGTCGATTTGTGTAAGATTGTACCCAAAAATATTTATTTACTCGGATAAACGTAAATAAACTACGAGCATCGGTTTGCAAACCAACCTAACTGTAAACAATAAAAATAAAGTACGAACGACGGAATGCCCCGTGGAGCGTGACGTAACAAGACATTAATAACGTACAATATTCCGCACGGCTTGACGGAGATACGGGGCCCGGGGACACCTGCCCTCCATGTGCACCGTATAAGCAAGTTCATACAGCAAACTTAGGCTAGGTTCACACGGAGACTATTCGATTCGATATTTTCTCGCATACGGGGTTACGGCCGTTCACACGGTACTCCAGGGAAAATACGGTTTTGAAAAACACTAATTTATAATAGCGTTTTTTTTGTTGATTTCATTTGAAAATGTTATTCTAAGATGATTTAGTCAAGAATCCGACAAACTTTCCACCCGGAAGTAATTATGTAGATTTAAATGAAGCATGCATTATCTTTTTTTGTACGATTTATCTTGAATATTATAGAGCAAATGTAAATGAACCAAAATAAAGACAAAAACATTTATTAATATTTTTACTGACTTTTTAGACGCCAGTTAACTTATAATTTTTTCGATGTCTGAAATTTTGTCGGATTTTGTCGCTGGGTAACTATTTAATTGATAATATATCCGTTATACATAAAACATAAGCTATTATAAATTATTTCCAAAATTGTCATTTTTTCCATACAAGTTGTCAGTTCATTGTCTGGACTACGGGGCGAGGTCCATTCGGTTTTTCACGTATGCGGTCTTCCCGTATACGTCACCGGTCATCGCGCGCGTCTCGTATACGAAAACCAGTTTGTCCGTGTGAACGAAACAACGTAAACACAAGCGCCACTGAGCATCGCATTCGATAAAATCGTTTCGAGAATCTCGCATCCCCGTTGGCAAGACCCTACGGTATAGGGTAAAAAATATGTCTAGAATACCAGATTTTCCCGCATAGACGCCGTGTGAACGATTTTCAAAGTTGCCATGCAAATTTGGTTGTCACTACGATATTCGATAAAATCTCGTTTACGGTATACGATAAAAACTGCGCCGTGTGAACGTAGCCTTAGACCTTGTCCTTAGCCGTCCGATTCGATATTTT
Organism: Epinotia ramella; assembly: GCA_947578815.1. NCBI lineage: Eukaryota > Metazoa > Arthropoda > Insecta > Lepidoptera > Tortricidae > Epinotia > Epinotia ramella. The sequence continues at coordinate 2,971,490 of OX388203.1, forward strand.
CTCGTAAGCGGTTTTGCCGTTCGTCTGTGTGATTCGATTATACCGAATGAACCGCCAGTCGTCGGGTGTACGCTGTCAATTGTTTGAGGGCGGGTTGCACCAACTGACGATTACAGAGCGATCCTAGTTAAATATGGCGCCGGCTGCTCTCAGTCCATACAAACTTTTTTTTTTTTTTTTTTTTTTTTTTTTAATTTATTTATATGTATTGCAATCTATCTAGCGATATTCAGCAATAGTTCGACATTTATATCAGGCCTGTACGATACTTGTCCATTGACGAGTTCGTTTCTTCTCAATCACAGTAACAGATCATGTGGGTTTTTTCGTTTGAGCCTTCGTGGCTTGGTTGGTATATTCAAGAGGTCCTTTGCAAGTGTGTTAGGGTGTTGATCAATTCTTGATTTATAAGATTCCATTCCGGCCTGAATCTCTTGTTTAACAGTTTTTATATTGAGGTCGTGGTGCAGTCTGTCATTGGTTATAAACCATGGTGCGTCCGTTATCATTCGTAGCATTTTAGACTGGAATCTTTGCAAGATCTCAACATTTGAGTTCGCAGATGTGCCCCATAGTTGCAGCCCATAACACCAGATGGGCTTAATTATGGCTTTATAGAGTAATAGTTTGTTAGACAGTGATAGTTTTGATTTTTTGTTTAACATCCAATACATTTTTCGAACCTGTTGGCCCATTGCCAGGCGTTTAGTAAAGATATGCTTTCTCCATGTGAGTTTCCTGTCCAGGTACATTCCCAAATACTTTACCTCGTCTGCTTGTGGGATTTGAATGCTATTTAGTGTCACTGGAGGACACGTGTGGCGTCGAAGAGTAAAGGTTACTTGGACTGACTTCGATTCATTTGCCTTGATACGCCAATCTCTGAGCCATTTTGCGATGTCATCAAGGCTGTTTTGGAGCTTTTGGGCAGCATTTTCCGGGATTTCATCTATTGATAGAACAGCTGTATCGTCAGCAAAAGTGCCCGTTAAAGTTGTTTCTGAGGTAGGCAGGTCAGCAGTATAAAGGAGATACAGGGTAGGACCCATAACGCTACCTTGTGGCACACCAGCATGAATTTCGTATAATGGCGTTACTTCTTCCCCTTGCTTCACAAAGAAGTGTCTGTTTTCTAGATATGATCTGATAAACTGATAAAATTGTATTGGCACCGATTTTTTAATTTTATACAGAAGACCTTCATGCCACACACGGTCGAATGCTTGGGATATGTCCAAAAATGCGGCCGTACAATAATGCTTGTGCTCGAAGGCGGTATGAATAGTGTTAACGAGCCTATGGACTTGCTCAATTGTACCATGACGTTGCCTAAATCCGAACTGGTGGTCAGGAATTAGGTTTCTTTCATTAATGATAGGCTTCAATCTGGTTAAAAATAGAGACTCCATTATTTTTGATGGAATCGGGAGTAAGCTGATGGGTCTGTAGGACTTGACATCATCTGGGCTTTTACCGGGTTTAGGGACCATTAGGATTTGCGCCACTTTCCATTGTCCTGGCACCGCTGATCTACGCAGAATGGCATTGTATATGTACGTTAGGAAGAGTACACCTTCTTCAGGCAATTCAGTCAAGATTCTCGCGGTTATCAAGTCATAGCCCGGAGCTTTGTTTTGGCCGAGATTTCTAATCGCTTTTTTAACTTCTTGTTTCGAAAAGCTTTTTATTGGGAGATCTAGTTGATGCGTTTCATTTAGCAGTTTAGACACTGATTCAATCTGTTCAGACCCATGATCAGGATGTGGTAGGAACACGTTTTTTAGATGATTAGCGAATGTTTGTGCTTTATCAGACTCCTTTGTTGCCCAGCTGTTATCTGGTTTACGTATAGGGGGTTTGGGAACCACTGGGCGCTTAAGTTTCTTTGTCGCCTTCCAAAGCGAGTAGTTAGTTGCAGCGCTGGGGTCTAAATCAGTGAGATATGCCTGCACATTCTGGTTTCTATCATCGAATAGTAGTTGTTTCAATTTCGATGTCAATGAGTTTAGCCTAGTTTTGTCAGCGCGAAACCGAGTCATTTGCCATAGTTTCCGAGCCTTACGTTTCTCGGCTATCATTTCTCTGATATTGACTGGATATCTTTGTGTGCAAGGTTTTGTGTTAGATGTTACCGGAGTAGCAAGCCAAGCAGATTCCTGGATACAATGGTTAAAGTGCTCAACTGCTTCTTCTATGTCTTGATCATCTTTAAGTGGGAGTTTCATGTTTATATTTGCTGATACTGATTCTCGGAAGTAATTCCAGTCTGTTTTCCTGTTGTGTAGTTTACACGGCATTGTGATTAATGTAATTTTTCTCTGTAGCAGTATTTCGACCGGAGAATGATCAGATGATAGTTCCGAGTTTGATTTGCATGAGAAGTATGAACTGGCTATTCCCTTTACTACTAGGAAGTCTATCAGGTCGGGTGTCTTTCTTACATCTGTGGGCCAATATGTAGGTTCGCCAGACGAGATGCAACTTAGGTTTAAGTTTTCGACTGCCATGAGTAGCTGCCTTCCTTTTGGAGTAACTGTCCGTGAGCCCCAATATGTATGTTTGGCGTTGTAGTCGCCTCCAGCAACAAATCGGCTTCCCAAGGTAGTAAAGAATTTTTCGTACCCTTCCCGCTTTATATTATGTTTTGGTGGGCTGTACACCGCTAAAACTGTGAGTGGTCCAGCCCAATCATCAATTACAATATTTGTTGCTTGAATCTCTTGTGTGCAGTAATTGGTAGTTTCATGGTGTCTGATATTATTTCTTATCAGTATGGCGCTTCCCCCATGCGCGGTACCATCAGGGTGCATCGTATGATAAAACTTATAAGAGTTAATTCTGAAATGACTCTTTTTAGTGAAGTGAGTCTCTGACACTAAGAGGATGTCAACTTGGTGTAGTTCTAGAAATGCTTTCACCTCTAAGGTGTGTTGTGACAGCCCATTGGCATTCCAGATGAAAATTTTTATGGAGTCGAATTTGTCAATCTTGTCGTGAGGGTTAGGAGAAGGTTTGTCATTGTAGTGAGATGTTGCATCATTTGTTTCATCATTATCATCAGGTCACGTATGTCGTTTGTGCCTGAAGCAGCTTCTATAGTGACATCTTGATTAAGGGTTGTGTTTGAGTTTTCTGTGATTACTTCCTTATAAGTTTTTTTGTGTTGGCCTTTTACCTGTTGATTTGTTGTTGTTTCTGCCTGATGTGTTTGTACGGGTCTAGTCGGATATCGTTTCTTAGGTATTTCGGATTTACCAGGTAATTTAACTTTTTGTAGTTCTCTATATACTTGGCATCCTTTATAATTAGCCGGGTGATTACCGTTGCATAGGATACATTTAACTTGGTCAGATCTGGTCTTCCTGGTACAGTCCACCGACCAGTGATCTCCTGCACACTTGACGCATTTTGGGTTGCGGCGGCAATATCCCTTTGTATGCCCATATTGTTGACATTTAGCACATTGTGGAATCTCACGCTTAGGCCGAGGCGGTTCAAAGGTTATTTTACAATTCAAAAGGCTCTTGACGTCGTATATGTTTTTGTTGGTGTCCTTAGGCTTTATTTCAATAATAAACATTGGCAACGGCTTTTTAGTTATTCGTTTTTTAATATTCCAGACATTGACACATTCATGACCCAAGTCATGCAATGCTTGCTTAAGTTCAGTTAAGTCAGTGGATGCATGCAAGTTTTTGAGAACCACTTTGAAACTTCTTTCTTGTTTAGGTTTATACGTATAAAATTCAGTGTTTTTAACTTCGAGCTGCCTAACTATTTCTCTGTAAGAGTCGGATGTTTTTGCGTGTATTTTAACTTGATTGTTGTTAAGGACCTTTAGTTCATAATTATCCTGGGCATATTCGTTTAATAGGCTGATGAGTGGTTGTATATTTTCAACTTTGTCTACGAATATAGGAGGAGGCTTTATAGGTTTTTCACTTTGATCTTGGCTTGGTTGTTGGGTTTCAATTTGATCTTGGCTTGATTGCTGCGTTTCGACGCTATCTAGCAGTGAAAATCTGTTTGATGTTGGGATTGGCTTGGCCTGGGAGAGCCAGTATGTATTTAGTTTGGTTTGTTTTGATGGTCCTTCTTTACTGACGGGGCTGGAACGTAACCTTTTTTTCCCCGTTACTTCTTCCGAGTCCGCATCGTTTTTGTTCTTTGTACTTATGGGAAGGAGGTTAGGTAGGTACACTTAGGCGTTGCTTAATTTTACTGCAACACCAGCTTTTACGGATTTTTAAATTTATGAAGAGCTCTGCTGCTTTACAAAAGAGAAAGACTCTATTAGGGACAGAGAAGGTAATGGCAGGACTATCCACCGCGGTGTTGGAGCAAAGAGAACTGGTATTAAAGAATCTCCAAGTGTCATGTTATAGTTTGCAGTTTGTATCTCGCTACATGAGTTCGATCGAGGTCTACTTTCGAACATTCCTTTATGGAATATTTGTTGTGTCAGCACTCTTGTAGGGGTGATATTTGGCGGGTTGATTGGCTTTGAGTTTTTTTCGTTGTTTTCATTTAAATAATCTTTCATTTTGTTCCCACGAGTAGGGTCGTTATATGGTCGCTGCTGAGGTGACGCCCATCCTCAACAGAAGGCTATTTACTACGACGGGTCGCCTGGTACGTCGAGTTGGTCGCTAGGGGCTGACTCTCCTGTCAGTCATTCATCCTTTTGGCGCGCCCCACACTGTAGGATTAGGGGGTTTTTTATAGAGGTTTGACCTTCCTCGCGGTCCAAACTGTGAAGTTCAGGCCCCCGCTCCTAAAGAAAAGTTCCATAGGGTTACGGTGCTGGGGCGACCCTCTCAGGTCGCACGCTGGTTTTTCTGTAGGGGTTGTCTCCCTTAGCTAGATGTTCGGTTTTAAGGCGCCGAAGATTCGCCTTTGCCCTTCTTACTTTGCTATCAAGGCTACGAGGTAGGTGTTAAATGCAACGCTCGTTGTTATGCCTGGACATTGCCCGGGGGATGGGACGACCCAGTTAAGGGTCCACCGCTTCGTCGCGACGGCAACTTGGCAGTGGCGAGGACGTGTAAGATAGGACTTTAAGGTGCGCGTCTGATAGCCTAGCTTTGCACTCCTAGACGTACGCTATCGCTAAATCGGCATTTTATAGGTACATTCCTACTAGCATGAGAATGAACCACCGAGGCAAACACCTTTTTCCCCCCCCCCATACAAACTTGTCAAACTTTCGATACGTTCAGATTTTAACGAAACCCGCTTACGGTTACCGACGGTTTGGTGCAACCTGGACCAATTGACTGTAACCCTTAGAATGTTGAGCCGTTCACTCGCTAAATGTTAATGGCTCGATTTGAGTCGATTCGCAAAAATCACGCCCCTTGTGAGAGACAGCTTAAGTATTCCGCGCACGAGAAAACGCGATGGAACGGTCTTCGGGAATGACGTTTTTGGACTTTCGATAAATATCTAACCTTGTAAACTTATATTATTTCCTTGAGTAACAATTTAGATAAGGTAAGATACGATCATTTTATACATCGTAATTTCTGTCGTAAGTAATGTATTGTTTTATTAGGCCGAGTGAAAACAAGGAAAAAACATTTTTTATTTTTTTATATAAGTGTATCTGACAATCATTCTTTATTGTTACTTTATCAGCACGGCTATCACGCGACGGCGCGCCAGCTCTCTCGATTTTTCTCGCACTATCCGTCTCTCTCTTATTAGAACACTTAGAAGAAGAGGTATAGTGCGATAAAAATCGAGAGTATGTCGCGGCCGTCGTGTGCAGGTGTTTCAAAGAACGCGATATTTCCCAATCAACACCGCAGCTGCTGCAAAATACAAGATGTTAAAAAAGGATTTTGAACAGCAAATATTGTAACACTAATGGGTTTTTTCAGGCGTCCAATAAACTTACCAACACTGACTAACTAAGTACCTAGACTACCTAGTTAGTAAGCACAAATTAAAAATTGCGTACCTAACTTAGGGAAAGATATAAATATTTTATTATATTGTATTTATGAAAGTAACATTTGCTTATACAACGGGCACTTTTAAAATTATCAGTGGAAATGTTTTGTATGTACTTTTGTCACATTCAATAAATTATCAGCTATTTAAGTACCAATCTTTGACATCCTAATTATACTTAGTGGAGACTCAAGAAGATGAAACAGGTATTTCCTTTACAATCTGTGCCAGTGCTCTTATCTTAGTTCTTTTGTGTTTTATGTGTATTACATGTACTTACAATATTGTAAATTGTTATTACAATAACACAGTATAAAAGGAAAACATAATTTGTTGCGGCGTAGACTGTTTTTAGGGTTCCGTAGTCAACAAGGAACCCTTATAGTTTCGCCATGTCCATCTGGCCGTTCGTCCGTCCGTCTGTCCGTCCGTCTTCGGCTTAGCTCAGTAACCATTACTACTAGAAAACAGTAATTCGGCATGGGTATATAAATCAATATAATGAAATATATGAAATATGAAATCACGCCGACAAAACAGAAGAATAAAATCTTATTTTTTGGGGTGCCTTCGTCTCCACCTAACGTGGGGATGTAATTTTTTTATATCGTTAAACCCATAGTGTGGGGTATCATTGGATAGCTTGTTCAAAAATATTATAGGATTTTAAAAACGATTTTTCAAATTTGTGATTCGTTTTCGAGATATTGGGCTTTAAAGCCCAAATTTTTGTTCGAGCCATGTGTCCCCCTTCTGCTAGCTAAATGGCTGCTACTACATATAATGAATTTAAAAGGAAAACTATAACGGCTAAAGCCTTGTTCGGACTAGGCTAGTATTTTAGTGCGAGTCCATACAAAAGCTACTCGTACTTGCAGCAAATGTATGGACTCGCACTAAAATACTAGCCTAGTCCGAACAAGGCTTAAGTAGGCATAACTAGTAACCGAGTAATAGTCGACCAAATTAAAATATACTTAGAAAGGCCAACTTTCGTACAACTTCGGCCGACGCAACCATTTAGTTGGCGCGCGCGTGTCAATGTAACTAAGAAAGACAGGCAATTACGGAACCCTAGACGCACTTGGCCGATTTTTATGTTTTACTTTAGTAAAGATAATAAAATAATTATGATCGTACTCTAGGGACTTCAAACATATGACAAATCACATTGTAATTGTTTACAAAAACATAAAACTGGGACAGAAAATAAGATAACGTAACTCTACTTTTCTTGTTTAATCAATGCATCTTTTTCCAGGGAATCATGTCAGTAACAGTTTCTCTCTCACTTCTTATAACACTTTATAACTTCGCCGGTGTTAAAACATATTTTTGAGATATGATTTTATGGATTGTGTATTACTTACCTGCCCTTGCCACTTAATATCCTCACAGACGTTTCCTACGTGTTATATTATACCCTGTTCCATATAAAGCGCAATTTCCACATACAATAACTTGCATGCAGGTTTAACTACATTGCGGGATTCGATAGATCAATTGAACTCAGTATAAGTAATGAAACTTGCATGCAATTTCTTGCGATTAGAAAAAGCAAACGAAGCCATACGTGGCGTCCTAAATATTGTATTTTTTTAAACTAGGTAGTACCAAAAAGTGAGATATGAATTATAAATATGATGTGTCTTTAAAGTTGAAATTAGGGGGTAGATATTTTTTACTTTCTAAAAGTCATAACACGGTTAGTTAGTTGCAATATCAGTTGCGCTTGTGAATACATGTTTACGAAACTATCCTGATTATAACTACTTAGATCAAAAAGTGTTTACGTCATGCGATTTCAAGGAAAACCATTGCGAAACGTAAAAATACGTACAAGTGCGAGTCGGACTCGCCCACCGAGGGTTCCGTACTTAATTACAAATGAACATATTTCAGATTCTTCGCTGTATTTCTAGTATTAGACGATATTACTTGCCAAATGTCATAGTTCTAGGTCAACGGAAAGTACCCTATACATTTTGATTCCCTTAAGAGTGTTGAAATAACGACCGTATCATTTTTATTAGAAGTTTGATTTTTTCTTAGATGTGACGTAAAACAATTACGGTCAGTTGTCACGCTAGTTTGCCACAAATGTGATTTAAAAAATAATATCGATTAATCCCCCAGACTTGCGGCATTTTGGCTGTTAAGGGCGGCTTACTTCTGGGTAAACTTTTTTCTATGTTAGCTATTAGTACTATGATGCAATTCAATTGTAATTTTCCATATAAAAAAAATAATTCTACCTAACGTAAGGACAAATGCGTTACGTGATCGAGCTGCAGGGGTATATGTTTTGTTCCTGTTTTGTTAATGTTACATCAAGTATATTGATAGAACTTACAACAATTATTAAGCCATGCTTCGTTATTTTTAATAATACAGTGTAACTTTTTGGGTACTTTCGGGCGCTAAGTAATTAAAAAAACAGCGGTATTGGGCTACCAGCAGCCAGCCTGCCACATATAGTTAAAAATAATTTTTATTAGGTCTTTTGTGTACTAATGGAATTTTGTAATTCACTTATTTTAATTTTTGTAAAACAAATTGTGTTTTAAATATGATACAATGTTGTACTTTTTAGTAGGTTAAAGTTATTTCGGTGCTACAGTCATTTTAAATATTCGCTGGTAATTTACAGCTTTTTAGGGTTCCGTAGCCAAATGGCAAGAAACGGAACCCTTATGGATTCCTCACGTGGTGGTGGTGGTGGTGGTGGTAGTGGTGTAACTTCTAAAATAAGAGAATGATAAAACTAAAAAAAAATGTGATGTACATTACCATGCAAACTTCCACCGAAAATTGATTTGAACGAGATCTAGTAAGTAGTTTTTTTTTAATACGTCATAAATCGTAAACCGCAATTAACCTTTAATTCAGCGGATAATGGTACGGAACCCTTTGTGCGCGAGTCCGACTCGCACTTGGTTTTTTTAATATTTCCATGCTTGACTTTGACCTAGATCCTGTGTGATTGTGCTTGATTCGTGTCGAGTTTTGAAATATTAATGAGGCTTATACCGTCCCTAATTTTCCTGATATCCTTTATAAATATCGGTGTCAAGGCAAAACATCTTACGGGAAAGCGTTTCTGATTAGCTCTCATTCAGTTAATCAAGAGAACTAAAATGTCTGTTTAATCTTATCATTTAATTTAAGGCACGTATATAAAAGGTCAACGTGATTTTAACTAGATCCTATTTTGTGATATATATTGGGTATCATGTTAATTTTGTTTGAAGGAGTAAAACATAATAAATAAATAAATAATAAATAAATATTAGGGGACAATCTTACACAAATCGACCTAGTCCCATAGTAAGCTCATAGGCTTGTGTTATGGGTACTAGACGACGATATATACAGGGTGTTAACGGGGTCATGATCCGGAATGACAAAAAGCGAATAAGATGATCATACTGAACAACCTTTCCCATGGGACCAACCACGAAATCGCAAAAAAAAAGAGCCAATTAAGAGTTAACTGTGAGTTAACTGCGATTTAATTGAGAGTTATGTATGGAATACCTGGTTTTTTTTTGCGATTTCGTGGTTGGTCCCATGGGAAAGGTTGTTCAGTATGATCATCTTATTCGCTTTTTGTCATTCCGGATCATGACCCCGTTAACACCCTGTATAATAGATAGAAAAACTTAAATACATAGAAAACTTCCATGACCCAGAAACAAATATTCATGCTCATCACACAAATATTTGCCCTTACCGGGATTCGAACCCAGGACCTTCAGTCACTACCCACTAGGCTAACCGGTCGTCGGATAATAGATTTCAAAACAAATGGCGCAGGTTCAAACCATGCTTGGAGCGGTCATCATCCTCCTAGCGTTATTCCCGGTTGTGCCCCGAAAGAAGCCCGGGATCCGCTTTGACACCTAACCGCTCGGAGCGGTATTTATTTAATTACTAGCTTCTGCCCGCGACTCCGTCCGCGTGGAAATCGTTTATATCGCAGCTCCATACAAACTTCAACCCCCCATTTCATCCCCTAAGGGGGTGATTTCCAGGATGAAAACTATCCTATGTCCTTCCCCGGGATTCAAACTATCTCCATACCAAATTTCATCGCAATCGGTTCAGCGGTTTAAGCGTGAAGAGGTAACAGACAGACAGACAGACAGACAGACACACTATCCCATTTATAATATTAGTATGGATTCCCTTAAAATATAAAAGTAGAATAGAATATAATAAACCTATTTTGGAACAGCAAGAGGAATAAGTATACATTAGACTCTAGATTTAAGACTTATGTGTCACATAAGTCTTAAATCTAGAGAAGGAATTAGGTATTATATAGAGAAGGTATAGATGGAACCGTTTCGTGGCAATGTTGTCTTCTATTTTGTTTTTTGATTTATGTGCATGTATGTGTTGTTGTCATGAATAAATGTTATTCTATTATATATTCAATTTTATTATGATATTTAATTAAAACGGTGATTCCTACGACCTATTCAAAATGTCGAACTAGATTGACTTCCTCAGTGTTATGCGAGCATCTCTATAAGAGTATGTACAGTCAAGGAATTTAATTTCCGACCCAGCTAAGGCTCAATATTGTATAGCAAACTGTCACCATAAGAGCTAGCTAGAGCACGACGTTCCTTTGACATATCGCATGCATTGTTATATGCAGGGCTCGGATTTTTCATCGCACGATAAGACGAAAGAAAACTATGGAGTCGATATCAACATTAAAACTTTACTCATATTCATACTCATACTCATTCATTTAATGAATACCAAAAGTTTATTATATTGTAAATACAAATCTTAACCGCCACATCATGTTTATTACATTATAAGCTATATAATAAAATGTTCACGTAATAATTAAGTTAATTAATGTATGCACTAATTGCAAACTTAAATAAATGACACGTCTTAAGCCGTCAATGATTGAAACATGAGGCAATTAAATAAAGCGGCCAGTACCCACCGTTAAGTCTATTGCAACGATATGGTCTGGATAACTAGGTATGCAACTAAGTTGACATTTTGACAGCATGATAAATATATAATAATTACGGGACTAGGAAAATGAGTGAGTATGAATATGAGTAAAGTTGTAATGTTAATATCGACTCCATAGTTTTCTTTCGTCTTACCGTGCGATGTAAAATCCGAGCCCTGGTTATATGTTAGTAACTAGGCAACCAGATTAACTACGTTGCCAAGGTGAACTGAAATTTTAAACGCGTTATCTCCTCAATCCCCACTTCCTGGTGTAAATCTGCTATTTCTAGCTCTTAATAGTTCACGGTTAGCGGCAGGTATTTTATTTTTCAAATTAATAACGTAATTGAAAAATATTTTTCAGATTTCTTGATTGACACTGACACATGTTCGTAATTAGAAAGCAAATGATAACTTTTCGCAAAGAGGTTATCTGTAATGTGAAGTGACAAATAAATATGTATTGACAATTTGACATTTCAATACTATTACTGAAATAGAAGTTTCGACCTTAATGCATTGCGAATGTCTAACGACATTTCAACGAAATGGGTAGGTATTTAAATTCCTTGACTGTACCGATTAAGTCTGTCTATTTATCTACTCACTTGCTCGTGGCCTAAGCTGATTGTGGCATTTGTGGTTGTCTAGCAAAAGGCCTGTTTAGATATAAAAAAGTGGTAGTGGGTAGGCCCCCCCCGCAAGGTGGACTGATGACCTGGTAAAGATTGCTGGAGTCCGCTGGATACGGGTGGCGAAGGACCGGTCACTTTGGCACTCTTTGGGGGAGGCCTATGTCCAGCAGTGGACGTCTTTCGGCTGACATGATGATGATGATGATTAGTCGCTAAATTTCATAGTTCTAGGTCAACGGAAAGTACCCTATATATTTTGATTCCCTTGAGTGTCGAAAGATCCCATTCAAATATCTCAAACAATTACGAAGCTACAACCGTTTTAATGTTGCTTGTTAGAGAGAGAAAACGCTCGCAGCTAGTGCCGTCACAGTCTGCGAGCGTCATAGTAAATGACAATCGTTTCAAATGAAAGCGGCTTTTGCGGAAAAGGGACAGAATATACCCCTTCTTAAAACTTTGGACACTTGTAACTTTGTGATTATTTAACCTATTGCATTGCTTTTTTCTCCATTTGACTACATTTTAATCCTTTATCGAGAAAATATAGTATTATTGATTATTTTATTTAGTGTCTACACCCCTATTGTTACTAACTTTTCCAGGGATGCTCATCAATGCCTGGAAAGTTACATGTTCGATATACCTATATCAACTCCCATCCCAAAAGGCAGTGACTTGTCTACGGTACCTATACTACCTATCAGATACCTAGCATAACCCGACCCGCCCTTAATCGCATTGTGGGGTCAGTGGTCCTGGGGTTCAATGATTCCGCACTATCCTTCCGGCGGTCATTTGGAAACTTTCTCACGTTTGTTGCCCCTACGAGGGTTGATTGTGTTAGGCCATTCGCCAACTTATACAGGGTGGAAAGTTTGGAAGTGGGTTTCACGAAGGCACAACTGACAAATGGCAGCACAGGTCAAATGGCAATTCATCGTTGGCCAAGCGCCTCGGTGTTGCCAGTTTAACTAGTAAAATTGTAACTCGTAACTTTTAGAAACACACAACACACACACATATGCAGCTTTCAAATTTTTTACGGGTAGTTTGTTGAATACTTTTGGCCCCACATGAGAGATGATTTTAGTTGACTTGGTCAGTCGAGTGGTTTATGTGAGGAGTTGGTTCATGTGTTGGTCCTTGTGCGAGTTATTTTTTTATGGGGAAAAGATTCGTGCAGAGTTTCATCCAAATCGGTTAAGCCGTGTAAGCGTGATTGAGTAACAAACATTCAAACACCTAAACATCCAACCATCCAAACTTTCACATTTATAATATTAGTAGGATAGTAGGATGCTGTGTTTATCTATACCATTATTATAAAGAGGAAAAGTCTTAGGTTGTACCTCAGTTTTGTTAATGTATTGTAGGGCTAATCTCCGAAACAATCTATCCGATTTGAAAATGTTTTAAGGCGCCGTAGGTTCAGCGAAGTTAAGCGAACAGAGTTTTTGAAACAATATAATGCGTCTGTTTATAATAATACGGTTTCAAAAAATTCGAATAATAATCTTGAGGCTTTTTTGCAGCGAGATCAGTGATTCGAAACATGACTTAGCAATTTTCGCTCGATAGAAAAAAATCACGAACATAGGTCTAAAATACACTTGAAATATTCGTAACAAATTATGCACAAAAGCAAAAAATATTAAAATTGCTTCTAAAAATCGGCAATATCATGTTTGAGAGAACTCAGTGATTACTTATTAATTTATTTAAACGGCCAAAAATTTTAAATTAAAAAACATGATATCCGCGCTTCCAAGCACGCACTTCCATCTCGCTCACGCTTATGCTCAGTGAGAGGGAGAGAAGACCATGAACCTACGGCGCCTTAACCCGTGGCACACTGCCCGGGTTCCTTGAATACGCGAGCAAAGCCATGCAGGCAAAGTAACTAGCTTTAAACATTTACGTTACTTCCCGTCCATTTGGCGCTTTCATTTTCACACTCTCTATACTCATAACCTAGAAAAAGAGATTTTTTTCTTCGTCTGAGTCTGTATATAAATATTAAATATCAGGCTTCATTTATTATGTTGTAAAGACTTCGGAACTAGAAAAGTACCCACTTACCGGCTTTATAATATATTTTATGAAAGATATTTACGGTCGTTTTCGTCTTATTTTGGCAAATTAAAGTCGTCTGAGACATTATGGTATTATTATGAAAAGAAACTGGTTTTGCCGACAAATATTGGGAGGTAGAACCTTCTGGAAGCTTGTAATATCCATAAAGAATTAGGTAGGTAGGTTATTTCGTATTTCTAACTCCAGATATTTTGTGTATTGACGGCAATTCATTTCATTATGTATATTACCTACATTATGTACCTAATAGAAGCCAAGTCGAATATTGTAATACGATAAAATATAGGCAATTTTAATTCGACGACACAGCAAATCCTCACATAATTAAGGATCAGCAACGCGCTTTTGACTCTGGTGTAGGTACCTTCGATTGGCTGAGGAGGTTTCGAATGCTTATGTTGAAAAAAGTATAAATAAAGTAAAGGTACATCGTCGAATTTGCCTTAAGCCTTTAATCTTGGGTACCTAACCCACGTTCTAAAAATAGATTATTTTCCTTAATTTCCACAGTTTCCTACTACGCGGGTACCCATTTATTACGGCTAACGGGATATTGATGTATTGTGAAAGTAACTTGATGTTAAGATCTTTTGAAGTTAGAATTCTTGTTCTCTATTACGATTATTGGCTCCGAATCATGAATTATAAATACTCTGAAAACTTACTGTGGCTGAAGTAATGGACATTTTTCAATATTATATTTTCCACATTCGCTGCCAACAATCGCTACGCTCGTAACCGATCCCCTGATTTTCTGGTATGTAGCGGAAAGCGTCTACGGGCGCAGTCACCCGCTAGGCGGGTATGTGGAGTAAAAGTGTAAACACATTCGCTGCCAACATTTTTTTAGTGCTACGCTCGTTGCTGATACATGGTAAAACCGTTTGTGGAGAAAAAGGCATTCGAGCAGAGCACCCAATATCTGGCGGGTTTGGTTTCTGACACTGAAAGTGTTAATTATGTTGTGTATAGTAACTTATTTATCAACAAAGTCTCCGATGGAAGGTGTTTGACTCACGAGCCGAAGGAGAGGGCGATAAATATCCGTGACTAATAAAGAATTATTACCACGCATGGTGAGTACAAAATTTTGCATCTCCCCCTGGGCAGGAAGTGGGATTACCCGCACGCGTAGCGGGCGCTAATTACCACTTTATGGTAAGGTGTGAAGTAAATTATATTAAGGACCTAATCATAAGTGACAAGTATTATAGGTACCTACTGTGTCCGCTTAAGTATAGATGCTAAGTAGATGTGCCAAGTCCGCCTAGAAATGGAACTTTTTTGATTGTTTCCTTGTTTGACACCTTAATGCCTAGTAGTTGACACCCATTGTTTACCTCTTTTGTTATGAGCTAAGATTGAATTTGTTGAGTATAGGAGGGTCAGTATCGAGCACTGGCACGTTTACCTTGCCATTAGCTAACAGGTGAGTTGTGAGGTCGTGCGAGTAGGGAAACCGACTTCATCGATACTGTTGCATGTGCAGACTGTGTTAACAACTGTGTTAAAAAAAATATTTTATGTAACGCAGGTTTTTACACAATTGACGAATATTTTAGTCATAAGTTTTAGCACTTACATCACTTTTGACATTTAAGAATTGTATTTTAAATTATAATCTAATAATGGACCCGATTCTACAGTGGCCCCTAAACTTGCTAATTTTATTTAGGTGCCGCTAAAACACTTTGCTATTCTATGAGCAGCTGTCATAATCAAATGACAGCGCTAATTTGAATCTGACGTTTCTTATTTTAGCCGGTTTATACAACTTACTTAGCTGCCTAAATGCTATTCTAAATATGTCGTTTTTAATCTGCCGCCTAAATGATGTCTAAAAATTAGACAATTTAGTTTTAGGCTAGTTAAGCCATGTGCACGTAGAATCGGGTCCAGTAATGACATTTCAAAGCCAAATTTCAATGTTGTTATATGAAGCATGTTCTTAGGCAATTGACAGTTAATCAATTTATATTTTAGTTTTAGTATCTTGACATTTATAACTAAGAATATTTGCACACATTTAAATAATTTATTTTTGACATGAATGACATAGTCATGTCATAATAACTATTTTCACATGCCTTAAGGCAGAATGTATTAAGGGTCAATAACACTTATAACATCTATTGTACCATATGTTCTCGTGAATAAATTTAAAAAAAAAAAAAAAAATATTTATTATCGCAACTTGACTAAACTTACCTTGGAGCATGCATTAATTTTGAATGGTCGTAAGTTATTGGCGTTTGTCAGAAAAGTAAAATAACTATTCAGAAAGTCCAGACACGCAGGTGAAAGAATTTTTGAAATCGTATATGCGGTTTAACAACGGTTTGCGGTTTGCGATTACCCAAAACGTACATTTTACAAAGCTACTATAACACAGAATTTTCGTCTTTATAATAAAAAAGATAGGAAAATACCATTTTTTTTTTTAGTTTTTCCTTTAATTTAAATTTATAATTTCGTTAGCAGCGCTGTAAACACTAAAATAAGTAATCAATAATGTCGTATTTCCTCGATAAAGGGTTAAACATGTAGTCAAATGGAGATAAGCGACGCAAGAGGTTAAATAATCACGAAGTTATAAGTGTCCAAAGTTTTAAGAAGGGGTATGTTCTGTCCCTTTTCCGCAAAACGCAACTTCATATGAAACGATGCCGCTCGGAGTTAGTGACGTTAGTTCTAATAGACGGCAACGTGCCGTGCCCCCATCGTGTTCGGCGCGGCCTGCCGCGCGCGCGACGCGCTCTGCGGCAGCCTCGCAGTTTGTGACGTCACAAACTGTTTGCGTTTTCTCTCTCTAACAAGCAATATCAAAACGGTTGTAGCTTCGTAATTCTTTGAGATACTGAATGGGATTTTCGTCACTAGGCATATTTTTTTGCTTTCTTTCTTTTCGAGTAATAATAATTTTCGAGTCCACAGCCGTGTTGGTGTAGTCCTAGACTCATGCTCCAGCCAGCCTGTCTAAACACTTGGAACACTATCGGGGCAATAATTCCTACTATCAGTTCTGCAGGCTTATTTACTGCTATTGTTGCTAGTGCCGCTCCCGTTGTAGATATTATAGCAGTAAATGTGTCAAATTGATGGATGTATCTTTATCATTCAATAATTTTATGACTGGTATTTCATATTGTTGTATAGTTACTGATTTGAACGGTTGAATCAACTTTGACCATACATTGTAGTCAGTTAAACTCATTCACGGCCAAGAATCGCTACACGCTACGCTCGTAGCCGATCCCGTGGTTTTCCTCGTATGTAGCGGGCGCCTACTACGCCGTAGTCGCTGCTAGACGGGTTCGTGGTAGTGAAAGAGTTAAAGTACATAACTAAAACGCTCTGGCGCTACGAAGTTTAAACCGAAATAGGAAAAAGTGACGCACGATTAGGTATTTATAGTCAATCAGCGTCCAACATAGGGTACACCCAGGAAGTTCCACATTAAATTGCGTTCTTCTATTGAAAATTTTAATTTTGCCACGTACGAATTAAGGATGACAAAAAGTGAAGATGATTAATACAGTTCTAATAGTTTTAATTGTTGTTTTGTTTTAAGTTTTTAATTGCAATTTCTCATGGAACCAACCTCGAAATGAAATAAACATAAATAATACGCATGTCACTGGCACTCATTTTTGCTTGGCACGAAATTCCCTTGTGCAGCACTCCTTATTTGTCTATTGCATAACCTGCTGTCAGCATAGGGCTGCGCCAACATCGCCAACGCTGACACCGGCAAGTCACTATCGGACTAACCCACATTTTAATCTAGGTAATGTCTTAAAGCAAGGATAGTCGTTGCCCCAGATAACCTTCCGTTTGTTTAGCTAATCAAATGGCAAAGTGTTACAACTAGACTTAATAATTTATTTAATAAACAGCGAATCAAATCTTGTACATTTAATAATCGTCACACACGACAACAATGTTTCACCGTGCGTGTTTTGTTTTCTCTTTTTCTGTTGCGGTCAATAAGTGTGGTTATAAAATAAAAGGTTCTATATATGTTGCGTATACTTTAAACTCAAAGCATTTTTTTAATGTTGTCGAGGCCAACGAGCATAGGCTTCTGGATGCTAAACAATTAGTAAGTACTTATTCAAAATCCATTTTCAATTGTTGTCAAATTTGAGGATGTGATTTTGTGATGATTTGGTAGTGTTAGGCATAAAAAAAAAGTTTTGGACCTCCTAATCGCTACACTTAAGTGGCAGTCGGCGGGGCACATATAACGTAGAACCAATAGCCGTTGGGGCGGAAAGGTTCTCGAGTGGCGACCACGTACCGGAAGGTGCGGTAAGGGTAGACCCCCACAAGGTGGACTGATGACCTGGTAAAGGTTGCGGGAGTCCGCTGGATGCGGGTGACGCAGGACCGGTCACTTTGGCTCTCTTTGGGAGAGGCCTATATCCAGCAGTGGACGTCTTTCGGCTGATATGATGATGATGATGAGATAAAATAATAAATATGAGTAGTACTCGTAATTTTTTCCAGAATGTGTCTGAGTAGGCAAAAGTTAAGGTAAGGTAAACCTCCCAATGTTTGTTTGAATGTTTGACACCTTTTCACCTCTTTTATATTGAAATAAGATTGAAAGTGCATTGCAACCGTGTCAACCGCTGTGACTTATAACCTAGTTAATATTTTTATCACTTTTAATAGAACGATAGCCAAACCGATAGCGGTAGCGGTAGTTTAGTAAAACGGTAATGAAGTATTCAGACAAATACTGTTATATCACTTGTGTGTGTGCTTACAGGTTGGTATGTATTTCCCAACGAATCATTAAGTAAATGAGCGCAGTCACGTGATTGCGACGAACTTTAATTAGCATTTATTCTGTGAGACGGACGCACAGTTCAGTACTGAAATAACAATTTTACAACTAGTGTCTCTTCTTCTAAAAACTGAAATGTCAAAAAAATCTATTCAATTACCTACACCAAACTTCACGAGATTCGGTTGAGAAGTAGAGGAGACACCCGGCTACACGCCGGACATGCGAAAGTTTGCTTTGCTCAATTGCAATGAAAATTAATTTATTCTTAAACAAATACGTAGTTTTAATTTCAATGTTGCAAATGACAGGTGTAGATGTCGGCGGCCGATCGTAAAATCCGCCAGATCACGAAATTCCTAGGCATATCGTGAAACGCCGCCATTTCATGATTTGGCTATAGGACATCCGCCATATCGTTCAAAACTTAACGTTTAACGATTTGTCTAATGACGTTTAGGCAGATCATGAAATTCCTAGGCATATCATGAAACGCCGGCATATCGTTCAATACTCACCGTTATACGTAAGTAGGGTGTCCAAAATTGAATTAGGTAAATTAAAAAAAATAAGAAGTGCGGACTGATAATCTCCAGCGAGTCGACGCCACCCCGCTGCGCGGGGTGTCTATTTCTGGTCTGAGGGACACAAGTGAACCCTAACCTAACCGACCTAAGACAGAGTTCGCTTATGACAAACCATTTTTGTCCGCCCTGATTATTAGCCCCCAACAAAAACGGCCGCCATCGCATGTGCAGCGCCACCAGTGGCCAAGAAAGAAACTATTTTACGATGTGCCCGGTATAGAGCTAGGAATATCGACGAATGCGTTGCTCTAATCGATCTGCCGTATTGTTTATCAGGCACATCGTGATAAGCCTAGCCGACTTTTAGGCATATCATGAAATGGCGCCGTTTCACGATATGCCTAGGAATTTCGTGATCTGGCGTATTTAACGATCTGCCGCCGACATAGACACCAAATAGAAATACCAATAATGTTGAATTATCCCGAAAAATTATTAAAATATTCTCAAATGGAGAAAAAAGCAAAGCAGGGGATTAAATAAATAAGCACAAAGATAAGTGTCCAAAGTTTTCAGAGGGGGTATATATTCTGTCCCTTTTCCGCAAAAAGCACCTTCACACCCGTATTCAGGAGCTGTTGCTGTTGCGCCGAAGATTGTTCGTCGGTACTATACTCGTAAGTGAATATCCACCAGAAGTGATCCTAGCCATCCATACTAATATTATAAATGCGAAAGTGGATCTGTCTCTCTGTCGGTTACCTCTTCACGCTTAAACCGCTGAACCGCTTTAGATTAAATTAAGTAGATATTTTGAGTTCCGGAGAAAGACATAGGATAGCTTTCGTCCCGAAAACCACTCCCTAAGAGGGTGAAATGGGGTTGAAAGTTTGTATGGACTATGGAGCTATGATATAAACGAGTTCCACGCGGAAGGAGTCGCGGACAGAATCTTTTCGTACACTCGTCACCTTTGTGTTAATGTTTTCACACTAACATTGGTGCCCCTGAGGCCATACAGTTACCGTTTTGAATACCAGTCCAGGCTTGAACGAATTAATTATCTAGCCGACCCCTCTCGGGTCGTACATAGACACCAATCTAATGTAATATCCCTTTGTAGGCTATTGTGGCTTTCCAATTGTGTCGTAATAGAGATGAATTAGATTTTGTTATCAAAATACCGTCGGCGTTGTTTAAATTGTAATTTCAAAATGATTTCATATTTTATTTTTCAAACTGTGGGTCGCGATCGTTAGGCGGGTCGCGAAGTGTTTTGAAGGGGGTCGCGACTACTCGTATTTTAAATGGTAGAGCAGGGTCCGAGCGGGGTGGTGGTCGCAAAACATTTTTCCATACTAAGGAGGGTCGTGGCATAAAAAAGTATGAAAATCACTGCTTTATTGCATTAATATGTACCATAACTCATAAGTTATTATTTTGTGCTATAAAGATTAAATTAATAAATAGTTAAAGTCTGCGTATTTAAGTTACATAGCGAATGTGGAATTGCTATAATTGCTTGAAGCTGAAGGCCCTGGGTTCGAATCCCGGTAAGGGCAAATATTTGTGTGATGAGCATGAATATTTGTTTCTGAGTCATGGATGTTTCTTATGTATTTAAGTATTTCTATCTATTAAATATGTCGTCGTCTAGTACCCATAACACAAGCCTTATTGAGCTTACTATGGGACTAGGTCGATTTGTGTAAGATTGTCCCCTAATATTTATTTATTTATTTATTTTATAATCAATATTTACAATAAAATATGTTATTTTTGTATTATAAAAAGATAAGTGTTTGACTGGAGCATTTGATATCCAATCCATGTATCTTATTTATTATGAAGTGATCTCGAAATGACTATTGTTTGAGTTCCGAAGAATATTAAACAGTGTAAACAAACATCAGATATTAAACATTACTACGTAATGCCTTCTTGTCTGCCTGTTGCGCGTCTCTGTCAGTAAAAATGAAGAATTAATAACTAGGAAAACACTGTTATCTTATCAACTATGCAAACGTAACGAATAGCAACAATCTCTGCAAAACCGAGATTCGCGTAGATGACAGTAAATCCATTATTTTTCATGTACCAAGGTCTGTATTAAATCATTACTTATTTTCATTTTATTTATGTATCACCCAGGCGGATGAAGCAACTGATGATGCCTCTAAGTAACTTTAATACTTTCCCTGCCAGGGAGCCGCCTTGCTGACGCCTACGCCGTAGTCGCTTTCCGCTACATACGAGGAAAACAACGGGATCGGCTACGCGGCGTAGCGATTCTTGACAGTGAAAGAGTGTATATAATTGTTGAGCTAAATATTTCTTTTTTGTATATTTATAAGACGTGCTTATCTGATTTGTTCTTGAATTGGTTGACATTGAGAGAGACATCGTCTGGCAGTTCATTCCAAGCTTTCGGCACCTTGTTGCTCAAGAAGTGTCTATGTTGTTGTGTGATCTGCGAGCGACCAGCTTTAGGTATACCTGATGAATATGTAGGTATGTATATCAATTGTATCTTGCTAGCTGCCCGCGGCTCCATATATGAACTGGACCGGAGAACGAGAGCGGAGTCGCAGGGTAAAAGGTGAAAGAATTCTGGAGGAATGCCCCTGCATACAAACTTTTAGACATTTTACATAGACTTTTCATATTTCTAATAATTATTTGTTCAGATTGCATACAATAAAAAACATGCATCTGTCAACCACAGGGCACAAAACCGGTATAATCTTAGGCAGAGTGATAAAACAAGATTTTATCAAAATTTAAATGTTTAAAATTTTGATCATATTTTTAACTTGTTCACCGCCACGCTACGCCGCAGTCTGTAGCAACTATCGATATTGGAGCGAAAAGCGGCCGTACCGACGACGTCAGCATGGCTATCACAGCACGGCGCGCGCTGTGTCGCGGCGACATAGACTATTCGTCTCGTTCTACGCGTTCTAATTAGAAAGAGATAGATAGTATATCTCCCCGCGACGCAGCTTATCTTGTGATAACCGTGCTGAGGCATTGTGTGTCGAGATTGGGGCTGAATGAGTCAAAAGTTCACATTCACCGCCAAGAATCGCTACGCGCTACGCTCGTAGCCGATCCCGTGGTTATTCTCGTGTGTAGCGGAAAGCGACTACGGCGTAGGCGCCCGCTAGGCGGGTTCCTGGCAGTGAAAGTGTTAAAGGTTGCATATCACCGTGTGTGTATTCATTCATCGCCACCAAGCTATCTAGCCTGAATGCACAATACAAACAATAAATGAATAAAACTATATCTCAATGACATAACCCAAGAGCTGTTATGCAAACATATTCAACTACGTAATTCACGTTAATTACACAAACAAAATCCAAATGTAAAAATCCTGTATTCAAAATGGTATCTTTGCTACATAGAAATACGGTTGACAATGTTGACATTAAACTTATCAGTTGTACCCAAAGATTCTACCCGCGTAAGTGTCAAGATAGTTTTATGTACCTATGTTCTACCTAAAACAATTGAACGTAACAACGTCTTATTATAACATAACGCTTTTAGCTACGGTTTTAACTGTCATCTATGCTAATATTTGAAACTCTAAAATGATCGTAAGAGACTCTAGTTGACAACTCTCACGGTAAATATGTTATAGCTTAAGCCAATACCTTATGCACAAGTAATGCTGTTTTAACAATATCTTAACAATATATGTTACGGAAATAAGCGTATACCTCTATGCCTCGTTTCAATCCCATGGGACATCGGTTCTACCTACTTCCATTTTGGAAGTTATGTTTAAGGCAATGAATGAGGGCACATACGTCATTTCATTTCGCACAAATCGATGCGAGCGCTGGTCGGGCGCTATGGATCTCCATACTTTCCGCCAAGCGCGCGATACGGAGCACGCGATCCCACGCGCAATTATGCGTGTACGTAAATACGGCCTTATGTACGATTCCCACCGAAGAGGCCGGGCCGAGTCGCGTGGCGCCGCAGCGTAGCGGATGCGCGAGCACCCGGCGGCAGCCGACCGCATTTTAACAGACGGAGCCGGTCAGATGCGACGAAAGCCGAGCGCAGCCGTCCACGTCCGCGAGGACCCACCGGCCGCAAATCCATTCAAATATGAAATGTAAACGTCAAATTCCTTTGCCAACTTGTAAAATGCGCTCAGGCCGGGCCCGGTCGGTGACAATCGTACTACATTAGGGTGGATATTCATCAGAGCAGAACTGTAACGGAGCGGAGAGAGGGTGCGTAGCGAAGCCGTGAAACGGTGTGATCGCGTCCACCAGATCTGTGCGTGAAAAATGAGCGGAGCGAGGATTGTTGTTGGATGTTGAATGAGACGTTCTGTTCCTCGCTTACGTCTGAGGGATACTTTTTGAGGTAGCAATAAATCAAACTATAAACTTTCACATTACATACACACACGTTATTTATTATCACGAATTAACCACCATAAAATACATTCCGGTAAAATACTTGACAAGGCAAGCTGTCATCTCAATCGGTAGCCAGTGTAGAGGTTTTAACCTTTAAACCACTGTCGCTACACTTCTGTCGCGCGCATTTCTCGCTCGATATATCCCTCGCAAGCATTTTACTTTGTATGTAAAAAACCTCGCTCCGGTCTACCCATGTCCAGTGCGGTGGACATGGGTAGTATACAAATATTGCTCGTTTATTAGTATAGGATACATTTACGCACTCGTTCTACAAACAAATAACCTTCCGCTTCCGGGGCTTACGTTACAAACAAAAATCTTATCTTCGTATTCGTATGCAAATACCGCCAGAGTGGTATTTCGACGTCAAAGATATACAATTTTCGCCTTATTACAAGGGAAGAAGGTGTCAAATTGTATACATGGTTTGCCGTCGTCCGTACAGAATGGGACGCGTAAGTTAGATTCAAACGTTCGTAGATAAAAATCCGTAGAGATGTTTGGTGGTAATTGATGTACCAAATACTTTAGTACCTACGACTCGAGTTATGACTATATATCGGTAGAGATAATTAATGTATACTCGTACAAATCCTACTAATATTATAAATGTGAAAGTTTGGAAGTTTGGATGTTTAGATGTTTGTTACTCAATCACGCTTAAACGGCTCAACCGATTTGGATGAAAATTTGCACGAAGATAGTTTAGAGATTGGATTAAAATATAAGATAGTTTTATCCCGAGTCTACGCAGACGAAGTCGCGGGCGGATGCTAGTAATAAATATAGGAAATATCTGTGAAGTGTAAATTTTTACTTTACATTTCAGAGATATACATATTTCTAATCCCAATAAGGTAATAGGTAAGCTTTCCCTCTGGGTTAGAAGGTCAGATGGCAGTCGCTTTCGTAAAACTAGTGCTCGTGCCAAATATTAGGTGTCAAAGCGGACTCCGGGCACAACCGGGAATTACGCTCTAGGAGGACGATGATGTATTTTTGTAGTTTTGTAAGTTTATAATGGTTGTATGTGAGGGGTAATCTCGAAAACTACACATCCGATTTGCCATATTAATTCACCAAAGTTCATTGTTTTCGAGATATTTGGCATCAAAGTTGAATAATTTTAGGCCAAAAAACTGGTTTTCTGGACATTACTTTTGTGTTAATTAGTTTAAAATGAAAACCCTAGACACGTTCTTAGAGACGTCAAAGGCGAACCCAAATATATAGATTTCGTTTATATATGTTAGATCTTTCACGTCAATAGAGATACGAAATAAGTGTTTTTTAGACAATGTTTAATAAAAGGATGCAAAATTAAGTATTCATTTCTTTCAAAATCCGGTAGACAAAAATGGAGATAAAAGATTATAGAGCCGTTGGACTCATAATTCTATCCGTAGTGCAAAAGTACCAGATACAAAACTTGCCAAAAATCGATGAAAACCTCGGGTAGCACCTTAACACGAAACAAATCACTATCACTACATAGTATAAAACAAAGTCGCATCCCGCTGTCTCTCTCTATGCTTAGATCTTTACAACGACGCAACGGATTTTGATGCGGTTTCTTTTAATAGATAGAGTGATTCAAGAGGAAGGTTTATATGTTTAATAAAGTACCCGTGCGAAGCCGGGCGGGTCGCTAGTATTTAATAAAAATAAGTTGTTTTGTTAAGAAGTATAACTTAGCTTGCGTTCTGTGCAATACGCGGCCTGACCAGCGCGGGCAGTTGCACTAGTTGGTAATTTATAAACAGTAAAATAAAAACCCAAGTGATAACGCTTGGTGTCTCTTATTTAATGTTATGTCATTAAGCTATCGTCGTAAAATGCTTAGTTTAAAGGCTTAATTTGCTTACGCGTTTCAGAATGACTTACATCCTTTTGTATAAACAAAATATCTGTATTCATTAACACAAACAGTAATTATGATTAGGTAATTATCACCTACAACTAAAACGATGAGCTGTTGTGCACTATTACTAGCGCCATAAGATTCATTTTGCTGCATCTCATATTTTGCATTAAGCGAGTAGTACCAATACTTCAAATAACGGATACTTAATATGCACTTTTATACGAAAAATTAAAAAAAGTCGATTTATAATAGTTCGACCGTTAGTCTTTGGGAAAGAATGACAACGACATTGTTTTGTTATAGATTTTTCTATTGTTATGTGAGATAGCTACGGTAGCCTAGTGGTTCGGGCATGCGGCTGTCTAGCGGCGGTCGTGGGTTCGAATCCCGGCTCGTACCAATGAATATTTCGGTTTTTATGTACGGAATGTTTACCGTTAGCTTTTCGGTGAAGGAAAACATCGTGAGTAAACCGGTCTAAATAATCCCAATAAGGTCTAGTTTTCCCTCTGGGTTGGAAGGTCAGATGGCAGTCGCTTCCGTAAAAACTAGTGCCTATGCCAGATCTTGAGATTAGATGTCAAAGCAGACCTCGGGCTCCTCTAGGGCACAACCGGGAATAACGCTACGAGGATGATGATATTAACTTGCCCTGTTAGTATGTATGTATGGGACAATTCTTGCAAGTTAATTTTGATCCACTGTGACCGATTGAGCTGAAATTTTGGGTATAAGTATAGTTTGGATGACAGTTCAATATTATGGGCCCATCGAGCTGATCTGATGATGCAGACAGAAGGTGGCCATGGGAATTCAGCACTTAACCGACGTAACCCCGTTGAGTTTGGGCTCGTTAGAATCGTCTCAATGAGTTGATGGTATACAGAAAAGTACAGTCGGCAATAAAAGCTTGTACCAAAAATGTTTTTTTTTGACAGAAACTTATTACATTTCTAATATAATTTATTGCAACAGAAAGTTGTTTCCGACTAGATATAGTGGATCCTATTGTATAAAAAGATTCATGTTATTTCAGTCTGCTGTGTGTAAGGAGACTTAAGTCGGTCATGCCGGGAACTCTTAAAAAGTCATACATAATCAAACAAGACAGTACTACTACGTAATAACTTTTTGTCGAATATCAAGTGTGCTCTCAAAAGTTAAACGTCTTAGACACCCTAATTTCAATAGCTGTCACCCTGGAAATATTTTAATTAAATAGGGGAGTGGACACTGAATAATAAATAAATAAATAAATGTTAGGGGACAATCTTACACAAATCGACCTAGTCCCATAGTAAGCTCAATAAGGCTTGTGTTATGGGTACCAGACGACGATATATTTAATAGATAGAAATACTTAAATACATAGAAAACATCCATGACATGACTCAGAAACAAATATTCATGCTCATCACACAAATATTTGCCCTTACCAGGATACGAACCCAGGACCTTCAGCTTCGTAGGCAGCGTCACTACCCACTAGGCTAACCGGTCGTCAAAATATAATCAATAATTATGTATTGTCTTGAAAAAGGGTTAAGAATGTAAGGGTGTAAGAATGTGTGTGTGTGTGTGTGTGTGTGGGAAAAAGCAACGCAAGAGTTTAAATAATCACAAAGTTATAAGTGTCCAAAGTTTTAAGACAGGCTATGTTCTGTCCCTTTTCCGCAAAACGCACCTTCATATGAAATGATCGACATTTACTATGACGCTCGAGGATCGTGACGTCACGATCGACTAGCATTACCTCTCTGTAACAAGCAACATTACAACGGTTGTAGCTTCGTAATTGTTTGAGATATATCAAAGGGATTTTCGTCATTAGGCATTTTTTGCCTTCTTACTTTTGAAGTAAAAATAAATTTTGAGTCTAAGTCTAAGGTGCCAAATAATGGATCAGTGTCGGACACTCGCACTATTTAATACTGATCGTATTATTTACGTTAGAAATAAAATGTATCACTTCGAGCGCTTGTTACAATTGTTGATTTACACTCACACTGAAGAAGAATAGAATAGAATAGAATAGAATAACATTTATTAATGACAACAACACATACATGCACATAAATCAAAATACAAAATAGAAAACAACATTGCCACGAAACGGTTCCATCTCAGCGTTGCGCTGGCCTGGTGGCCAGCGCTGGTCTTCCGATGGAACCATCCGGTGATTCCACGAAGAATTCCCGAAGAGTTCGAAAAATGTCGCCCGTCGTGACATTTAATACGTTAGGTTAACCGTGTATGTATGAGTAGTATTTTAAACATGTCTCACGAAAGTTTAAACTCGATAATTGTTGAATTGTTTATATTCATTATCAACTCAGAGATCTGTAAAAATCCAGAAATCCAAACCCAAAAAAACAAGAACAACTCACCTTCAGCCATCTCCTGCGCGTCTCCGTCAGAAAGTCGGTCAACACCATCCTCACTTCACTCTGTACAAGTAAGAAACAACTTGCGATGTATTCTCGTAGTTACAGTAAGCGCGGGCGTGCGTTCGACGCGGCGTCGTTGGAGGGAATGGCGATGAGGGACTCGGCACTCACCCCCGCTTACTCGTAAACATTCCTATCACAAAATTAGTACTATGCTATCCAGTGTAACTTGAACTAAAGACTGGTTGCAAGTAAGTGATCGGAAGTCGGAATTACACTGGACGGTGAAGTGGTAAGTGCTAAGCAAAATATTGTAGGTACGTCTATTTACGATTTTTTTACGGTTCGATTTGTGTGGTGGACCATAAAGGGTTAGAAGTGGTTCTTTTAAGGAAGATCCGTGCGTGGAAATGGACTCCGTCAATTATTTTCAAAAATGATTACCTAATAGTAGGTACTTAGACACACACATTATGTGTAAATTGTATTGTATTTGTACTCCCTTTGTCTCTGTGTGTCTTTTGCGTAGTGAATAAATGTCTTCTTTCTTTTCTTTCTTTTTTACTTAAAAATCATAAATTGTATATATAATTAAGCAGATCTAGTCTAGTTATGACAATTATCCAACGTTTAAGTACCTACTTATAATTTGACATCAACCTCAACAAATAGAGGTAACGACTTTGCAATGTGTCGCTAGGTAGGTATTTGATAATCTATAGCAGTAAGATAATTACTGTACATTATATAATACAGTGCTTATAAGTACTCTATTATTAATTACGTACGATAATAATGTTATACGAGTACATATATATATATATATATATATATATATCTCTATATATATATATATATCAGTTGTAGTACTCTTACAAGTGGTTGGGAAAATGTTAAGTGTTTGGAAGAATGTCATTGTTTATTCGAATCATATTTATGTTAGGAATGTTTTCTAGGTCGGTGCATTCCAAGTCAATACAATTTTTGAAGTGAAAACTTCTTTAGCGGCGCTGAGCACATTTTGGGATGAGGAAAAATTGTTAAATACGCGACAGAGTTTTGTGACGTCAGATGTGAAGGTCACTTTTTGCTGCTAGCCGATTCGACTTCATTCAAAACTGAACGCTATTCGTAATATAAAGCCGTTAAACACTTTTTGCAATAGCATATTCTGCAAATAAATTTGTAATAATACCAACGCGTTCGAATAGTTCGAATTTGGGCGTTATTCCTAAAGAGATAAAGCTTAGAAAAATATTTACCAACGGCAAAAACAAATTGATATTTCGGTCGCCACCGCCGTCTGCTGTTCTTGCAAATTCGAA
Organism: Epinotia ramella; assembly: GCA_947578815.1. Taxonomy (NCBI): domain Eukaryota; kingdom Metazoa; phylum Arthropoda; class Insecta; order Lepidoptera; family Tortricidae; genus Epinotia; species Epinotia ramella. The sequence goes on from OX388203.1 coordinate 3,000,503, forward strand.
TAGTTCGAATTTAGACGTTATTCCTAAAGAGATAAAGCTTTGAAAAATATTTGGCAATGGCAAAAACAAATTGGTATTGCGTTTGCCGCCGCCCGTCGGCGCGCCGACGGGCGAGCCGGCGGCCCGCCGTACCCAACGCGCCCGCGGCCCGTCCGCCTAAATAATTGATAATTGTTTATAAATTTGCGTCAAATTCATTTTTAGGGTGACACTGTAAGATGTCACGTGACCTGATCGAAAAACTGTTACAATGTTATTGAGTTTTCACTTCTGCCGGCACTACCGGAGTGCAACCCGGTCTTTTTTTTTCACATTATTACAGTGCAAGAAATCATATACATATTTTTGACGTCAACCGTAGTGTAATAAAAGCTAACTTTCGAAATTATTACTTACTAGCTTCTGCCCGCGACTCCGTCCGCGTGGAACTCGTTTATTTTTATACCGTAGCTCCATACAAACTTTCACCCCCCACTTCATCCCCTTGGGGGATGATTTCCGGGATAAAAACTATCCTATGTCCTTCCCCGGGAGTCAAACTATCTCCATACCAAATTTCATCTAAATCGGTTCAGCGGTTTAAGCGTGAAGAGGTAACAGACAGACAGACAGACACATATTAGTATATAGTATGGATATGGATTATAGACGGCCGGTTAGTCTAGTGGGTAGTGACGCTGCCTACGAAGCTGAAGGTCCTGGGTTCGAATCCCGGTAAGGGCAAATATTTGTGTGATGAGCATGAATATTTGTTTCTGAGTCATGGATGTTTTCTATGTATTTAAGTATTTATATCTCTCTTCTTCTTCGTGTCGAGGTTACTCAAATAAGAGATGCCCAATGGGCAGCGGTGTGGACAGCTCTAGCAGTATACCTATTATATATATCGTCGTCTAGTACCCATAACACAAGCCTTAATGAGCTTACTATGTACTCCAGGCAAAATACGGTTTTGAAAAACATTAATTTATAATAGCGTTTTTTTTGTTGATTTCATTTGAAAATGTTATTCTAAGATGATTTAGTCAAGAATCCGACAAACTCTCCACCTGGAAGTAGGTAATTATGTAGATTTTAATAAAGCATGCATTATCTTTTTTTGTACGATTTATCTTGAATATTATAGAGCAAATGTAAATGAACCAAAATAAAGACAAAAACATTTATTAATATTTTTACTCACTTTTTAGAAGCCAGTTAACTTATCATTTTTTCGATGTCTGAAATTTTGTCGGATTTTGTCGCTGGGTAACTATTTCATTGATAATATATCCGTTATACATAAAAAATAAGCTATTATAAATTATTTCCAAAATTGACATTTTTTCCATACAAATTGTCAGTTCATTGCCTGGACTAATGGGACTAGGTCAATTTGTGTAAGATTGTCCCTTAATAATTATTTATTTATTTATTTTATAGACACTGTTAATTTTAGTGTGATGTATTGCACCTAATATAATTTATTAAACGTTTGCAGCCTCCATGTTCTCCGAATCCTTAGTTAAGAAAACATTAGCCCCCTTATTCGTAAAACTTAAAATGCCTCTGCTAAATAAAATGTGCTTTGTCCCTTTCTTACAAACACAAATGTCAAAGTGACACATAAGGACAAACGAATTTTGACGCCGTTTTAGTTAAAACATGCTTGTAGGACGTTTATGAATACGGCGGTTTGTAACTAACTATAGATTAGGATTCTATTGAATACTAGCTTCTGCCCGCGAAACCGTCCGCGTGGAACTCGTTTATACTTAGCTACGATAGCTCCATACAAACATTCACCCCCATTACACCCCTTTAGGGGATGATTTTCGGGATAAAAACTATTATATGTCCTTACCCAGGACTTAAACTATCTCTATACCAAATTTCATCTTAATCGGTTTCAGCGTGAAGAGGTAACAGGCAGACACTTTCGCATTTATAATATTAGTACGGTTTGTGCTATAGTTAAGTACGAATGATGGTTTCAATCAATTAGGTTTACAGCCATATTGATTATTCATATTAGTATTCATTTTACATCATCAATCGTTGTATAATTGTTGACGTGATTGTTTATTTTAATTCTTAGCACTAGTGCTGCCACTGTAGGCGAACGGTGACACACGCGTCTTTATAATCTGGGGGTAGTGGGTTCGAACCCTGGCTTATGCACTGGGTTTTACAAAAAACTAATAACCATCATCCTCCTAGAGTTATTCCAGGTTATGCCCTAAATGAGCCCGGGGCCCGCTTTGATACCTAATTCCAAGATTTGGCATAGGCACTAGTTTTACGAAAGCGACTGCCATCTGACCTTCCCAGAGGGAAAACTAGACCTTAATGGGATTAAGGTTTCCTCACGATGTTTTCCTTCACCGAAAAGCTAACGGTAAACCGTACATATAAGTTCCGAAAAACTCAAATGCCGCATGCCTGAACCTATAGGCTATATTATGTGCCTACGAAATGTACAACATGTATACATGTACATGTATGTATATTACAAGTACATAAGTGCGAGTGGGACGAATGCTGTACGACCGATATAAATGCGGTCGTACACTTGTGGTATTTAAATAGATGATACTTACGTCCTTGTGGGGGGAGCTGCCTGGGAATTGCGATCATCAAATTATGCGAGGGGTGCTAATGTGAACTGTAGGGTACTTATTAGATTAGTTTACGATAATTTTGACGTTTGTTAAGTTACGCGTGTGGGGATATCGTGTGTCCTTTGTCTTGTTTTATGTTTCGCAGGCAAAATAGCACAGGACAGTCTGATCAAATTGAATTAATGTTACAAAAGTATATGTACCTAGACAGTTTAAATGAGTTTCCCATTGTTTATGGTTTTATGATTTTTGCTTATGTTTTACAAATGTAATTTTAAAATAACAAAATGTCAGTCAGTAAAACAAAAATCGTCTTTTCAGTGGGCAATAGTTAAGGGCTTATGTTTATATATAATATGTTTTTAAACATAGAAGAGGCGACGCCGTTTATGCGGATTCAGAGTTCAACCAATAATTAGGCTTTAAAGCCCTTAACTTTGGCAATGTCCACCGAAAAGACGCGCACCTAACTCTGACAATGACCCGAATAATAATGTTAATTTCATAATTGGGATTGAAGTAAAGAACCATTACCAAGCGTAAAGAAAAGTCCTTGTCTGGTTTGGTTCATTATAATTATAATTAACCTTGTATATTTTAGACACTTCATTAAGAACGTACAGCGAGTTAGGTACACTCGTTAACTCGGTATCAATTCTCCACGCTGAACCTGGTGGTCGATATACCTACTTTTTTGCTCACTTAAGGGTCGCCAGTAAGCACTACTCTCCATACAAACGTAGATTAGTTCTCATTTAAAATGACATGTTAGAATAACATGAAACTTAGTATACATAATCCTATATAATAATGCATCCAATATGATAATGCATTTAGAATGCTGTTGGGACTGCCGCGTTTCTGCAGTGCGTCATCAATGTTTACCGAGGCGCGCACAGACGGCTTTGATGCTGTCTGGCGGAAGGAAACTGCCTCGCTACTAGACAGGGTGCACGGTAGTAGCAACAACATTCTGCATGTGATATATGCAGATTATCCTCTGATGTGGAAACTCAGCCAGAGGACCAAATCCACATTATCAATTATATACCTACTAACGTAGGCTAAGAATAACTAGCCCCGATTGACCACCTTTGTTGTCTTTTAATAAGTAAAAATAAAAATAAGGGGTTCCGCCATATCTAGATTGGAAACTTTCTCCGGCTTGTGACCTAAGATTTATTTATGGTGCCAATCGAATCAGTTTTTGGAGAGGAACAAATGTTTGTATGGGAGAAGGAATCTGTTTCGGTCGCGAAATACTGCGTTTAGGTCCATAGTTGTCATACTGTTTCTATATAAGCGTAAGGATTCTATTAGTAGCCAAATTTACTCTGGAACAATAAAAAAATTGCGAAACCCCTTATTACCCCTCAAACTGCCCCCTTTATTGGGGTTTACACCTTTTTGTAACTAGGCCATACATTTCTATATCTATACCAAATTTCAGCTTCCTATGTCAAACGGTCTTCGAGAAAACTGGCTGTGACAGACGGACAGCCTCCGAGTGATCGCATAAGTGTTCCGTTGGACCAATTTTGGTACGGAACACTAAAAAAGGCATATTTTTCTAAACTTTCAAGATCTATATCTTTTTATGATTTTAATTATATTTTGTAATTTATACTTTTACACAATAATTTGATGGTTTACTACGTTATCATCACATGAGGCAACTACCTGCTAGAAATGCAACTAAACGTCAAATGCTTAGCTAACACCTTTTCGGAACGCAGAGGCGTGAGTGTGTGTAAGGTTCAAAAGTGGTACAGTCGAGGTCATAAGTGGCTGAACGCCTTGGTACTGTAGTTGGTATAATTTACAGTCTAATGCCAGGTTATACTGGCACGTTAACAGTATTTAACAGAATTGTTGCTGTCTCTGTCACAGACCAGAACAACAGACAATTGGGTTCTTTATTGAAGCCGCTGTCAGGACAAACACTGTTCATTTTAATGTAATGTAATAATAGAATGTTCTCGCAACCCTAAGTTAAGTAAAAATTTTGTAAGTAACTATGGATTAAGATTTTATTGAATACATACTAGCTTCTGTCCGCGACTCCGGCCGCGAAGAACTCGTTTATATCGTAGCTCGATACAAACTTTCAACCCCCATTCCACCCCATTGGGGGATAATTTCCGGGATAAAAACTATCTTATGTCCTTACCCGAGACTCAAACTATCTCTGTACCAAATTTTATCTAAATCGGTGCAACGGTTTAAGCGTGAAGAGGTAACAGGCAGACACACACACTTTCGCATTTATAATGTTGGTATGGATAGTATTGATTACTAACACACCTAATTGGAGCAATGCAAGCCTGAAATAAATTATTTGAATTTAATTAATTACCGCATATCCACTCTAGGCCGTCCTACAACCTTGTCACATCCACCCGTTTGACAACTTCGTATGGCAGTTTAAACATGACATTAAAGCGATGCGGTACAAAGGTGTTCAGCCAATTGTAAGGCCGACCGTACCTACCCCTATTTCTTGGCTTCCTGTACCTACACAATCTAGTGTTAACTGTACCACACATCATTATCAGCCCGTATAAGTACGTCCCACTGCTGGGCACAGAGGGATGAATGAGACGGAACGGGCAGTAGTCCCCAGAGCGGATTGGGGACTTCAGATACACTTTTGAGTTTCTTCTCAGATGTATGCAGGGTTTCCTCACGATGTTTTCGTTCAAATGATATTCTGAACATAAGTTCCGATAAACTTGCCAAACTAACTCAAACCTACGTCCGAGCCGGGATTCGAACCCACGCCACGACCACCGTTTGACAGCCGCAGTATGGCACAAGTCATATAATTCGTTAAAATTAATTGAGCTTTGTTCGACGGAATGTTTGCATTCCAGCACGACTTTAATTAACATTCATTTGTTTTGTACCTATTTTTGCTTATGAAATACGTAACTGTTTCAGGAATGGCGTTTCATTATTTGAATTGTAAGTTAAGTGCGTCACAATCAAAATGGGACTAAGTATACGATTTATTAATTAAAGGGGGCTTATACCTATTGTTTAACATTTACCCATCTCTTTTACGATTATAGTTCTAATACTGGCATTAGTGAACTCTCGTTTCAAACTCCTTTCCCAACTTCATTCCTTTCGGATATTTTCGGGATATTAACTTTCTCTATCCCGAATATAATCTAAATCCGTTCAGAAGTCTTTACGAGGTTGGGTTACCAACTACAACAAAACTCTATTCGATTCTATTAATTTCAAGGAAGGGAGTCAATTAAAAACCCGATTGAATACAATAAAACCAAATCCCATATTATTACGGTCACTAGTCATTCACTTTACTGAGCCGAATACTATTGCTACACGCTAATTTAACTTGCGCTAAGACATACAGTACATAATTATTTATTTTGTAACTATAACTACTCGGGTGAAAATACGGAGGAAACTAATTTTCCCAGATAGGAACAAGCCCCTACAAAATAAAATCGAAATCATTAGAACCGTTTTTGAGAACGTGATTACAAATATACCTTTATAGGCAATGATTTAATATAAAAAAAGAGGTAATAGATAAGTTGTCTGTCTGTACGAAATTCCGTGTTTAAAAATGGCCAACAAATCTAACTGATGCACATTTTATACGTTTACATTGATGACGCAAAACTGAGGCAAGTTTTAGTGTGCCACTTTTGAAGCACTTTTAACTTATTTTTTATATTAAATGATTGTATATTGGTATCTATAACCAAATATTGCTCGTTTAATAGGATAAGATACACTGAAAAAAATATAAAAATAAGAAAGGTTACATAACTTAAGTACAAATAACACTTATTTCAGAAATATAAAAAACCACGTTGTATTTATAAACCTTCGCATGGTTTCTGAATACGGAGGTATTTTATGGGAAAGGATTTTGTTTATGGAAAATCATGTCGCGTATTCCCTTAAGAACGGATAGTATACCACACAATAATAGTATCATTATCGATCATCAGATCAGCATAGTAAGCAAGGTTACTAAACAATACATTGCTTTCCGGGGCTTGTACAAGTTAGCTTGTACGAGTAAGATAAATATAGTTTTTATCGTTGTCTGCTAAAACTAATTAAGTAACAAACTGGGTTCCATTCTTGAACGCTTTAAAGTATTCAAATTATGAATAGACTTAGTTGATCGCTTGCTTCAGTGCATAACCAAGAGTGTTTGGAATGAAATTGCAGATATATCGTAGTTGCAAAATGCAGGAAGCGACGTGGTTAAACGAGTTGGTGAATCACATTGAAACGTGAATGCAAAATAACTTTAATTAGTTATATATGATTAGTGCAGATTCTTTTACTAGACTGGATCTTATATTAAGTCATCGGTTTAACATAGCAAAATAGCCACGTGCCACTCACAATAATTTGCTCGAATAGCGACTCTATTGTCAAAGTAGTCTATTGCAATTGCGATTTATAATTATGTGACATGAATTCTGTAATATTCTGAATAAATGAGTAGTTAGTGTGAAGTGGCCTCAGGGACAATTTTGACGTAAGATTTAACATATTAATGCAAAATATTATAATAGTTATTTAAGATACAAGTGCCGAAAATAGGATATTCGCAACGAGTGGTGATAAATTAAAACACGACCGAAGGGAGTGTTTTAAATCGACACGAGTTGCGAATTACCTATTCGCACGTGTATCGTACAACGTTTTACTGTACATATATGGCTCTTTAAAGTTTCGACATAAGCACGGAAAGTGATCTTTCCGCACTAGTGCGGGAAAGTGGCACCATATTTACTGTAAATAATAATAATAACCCGCAGGACTCTCAGCTCTAGCTTGCCTTCATTGGCCGTCCAGAGAGGAGTAGTCGTCAGAGCTATATGCTTCAGGGCCGGAAGTGTTAAAGGGCATAACGCCGCGAGTAACTTCGGAGAAAGCGCAGCACAACCTCTCCACACCCATGAGCCGCTCACACGGTGTTGCTCCTGGCCGTCATTACAACGTCAATTTCAGGGGCCCATTTAATGAGCGGCTAGTCACCGCCTGCCTCGATAACTTTGTGCCCGACAGTGTTATGGCAGGTGTCCGGACCTCTTTGCAATAATAGCCCTGTTTTATAATCCACCCATATCTCATCACCATAGACCCTGTTCTGTATCCATTTTACCCACAACAGCCCCAACGCCTCTTGGAACCGGTTCACGGGTACCTACCGATGTACCCGTAAATGGTTTCTAGCAGGTGTATTACATCACATTAAACTTCGTCTCCAAAGGGCCTCTACGTGTTGGATCTATATCCCCCCGCACGCCTTCCAAATGACCGGGGTTCACGCCGTGAATTTCAATCGGAGATATATAATAATAATAATTCGGGAAAACTGACCAGTAGTCAGTAGAATTGCTACGAGAGGGTGTACCTTTTATTGCTCTTAACGAACAAACAAACAAACAAATACCACGACAGGAGAGAAACATCTTACAAAAGAATTGCTCAATAAATAATGGTAACAACAGGCGGTCTTATCGCTTTAAAGCGATCTCTTCCAGACAACCTTTGTGACAACCAACCTTACGTGATAGTCTTCGGACGTAGTAGTGAGTGAAGGTTGCGGGAGTCCGCTGGATGCGGGTGGCGCAGGAGGGTTAAATTCGAACTAAGAGGATTTTTCTTGTGCATGGCATGGACACTCGCTGTCAAAGCAATAAGGGTTAAATTCGAACTAAGAGGAGTTTTATTGTGCATGGCATGGGCACTCTCTGTCAAAGCAATATGGGTTAAATTCGAACTAAGAGGATTTTTCTTGTGCATGGCATGGGCACTTTCTGTCAAAGCAATATGGGTTAAATTCAAACTAAGAGGATTTTTCTTGTGCATGGCATGGGCACTCTCTGTTAAAGCAATATGGGCTAAATTCGAACTAAAAGGATTTTTCTTCATTCGAATTTAAGCCATGTCACTTTGACATAAAGTGCCAGTGTCATACACTAGTAAAACGTCGAGGACTGGGACGTTTACCTTACCGATTGTTTAAGTTCGTTTGCTTCGGGATTTTCTGCCACAAGTAAAAAATAATACTAATTAGAATTTGAAACAACGGTAGCCTAGAGGTTCAGGGGACCGATTTTTGACTTTCGAGCGCTCGACTCTTTCACTCGAAAACTGACAAAAATGATGAAATGCTGAAATGAAATGAAATTTTGAAATGATGATAGAAAATTAAAAAATGAGCGGTATTAACCACTCGTATTCAATTCTATTCGTAGAAAGTAAGTGCCTGTAATTTTGACAATACAATAGCATTTACTTTTATTTAATTTTCGAGCGCTCGAAAGTCAAAATTCGGTCCCCAGGCGTGCGGCTGTCAAACGTTCGAATCCCCGTACCAATGAGTTTTTCAGAACTTATGCATGTAATGGCGGGCGAGCATTCGATACACTAGTAAAAAAGGTGAACGAAAAACATCGTCAGTAATCCTGCATTGATACACCTACGAGGAAATTCAATGGTGTATATGAAGTCCCCAATCCGCACTGGGCCAGCATGGGGACTACTGCCCGCAGTAGCAGTGGGATGTATATACCAATGCCAACCCTAAAATATTGTAACCCATTATACTTGTTTTATAACTCTCCTTCTTCTACCTAGCGTTATCCCGGTCTTTGCCAGGGTCCGCTTTCCTACTCGCTTTGCTCCACTTTGCACGATCCAGGGGACCGATTTTTGACTTTCGAGCGCTCTTTCACTCGAAAAATGTCAAAAATTATATAATTCTATTGGTAGAAAGTAAGTGCCTGCCATTTTGACACTAGAAACGTATTTACTTTTATTTGAATTTCGAGCGCTCGAAAGTCAAAAATCGGTCCCCTGGGCGTCTTCATTTGTGAGCCCGTTTTCGCTCATGTCGGCCTTCACGACATCCAGCCATCGCTTCTTAGGTCTGCCGCGGGGTCGAGGGCCGTCGAGGACTCTTTCGTCGTGTCGGAGGAGGTCTTTTATAACTCTAAATCCTTACTAATATTATAAATGCGAAAGTGTGTGTGTTTGTATGTTTGTCCTTCTTTCACGTCGCAACGGAGCGTCGTATTGATGTGATTTTTTGTATGGAGATGGTTTAGAAGCTGGAGAGTGACATAGGCTACTTTTTCCAGCGGGAAAACATCTAATTCCCACGGGAAAATTAAATGTTACATTTTCCTATAACCACGCGGGCGAAGCCGCGGGCATCAGCTAGTAACAAATATTTTCTTACGCGTGTCTTCGCTGTATCTTACGGCGTTTCGCTATTAGAATGCCTTGTTTGTCAAGTCCAGTGTAGTCCAGAGGGATGCATTATTCATGGAAGATAGCGACCTTCGGAGAAGGGTTAGGATGTAGGGTAAGTACGTGGTGCTGTCTAGTTTAATTACGAGTATATACGTCTCAGCTGAATTTCAATTGTAGAGATGTTCTAAACTTTGTTGTAATAAAGATCTGACGTTTGCGTGTACTTGTGTACAAGTTACGTACCGAAAGTATTTCTGAAAGAGATCGCTCTTTAGCGATCAGACTGGCTGTTGTTTGCCTCGGCTCTTACATTCGTTGTTTTCTGTATTAGGGTAGACCGGGGTCAATAGTACCACGGATCAAAAGCACCATCGCCTATAACTCTGCAACCACATCGAAATATGCAAGTGTGAGTATACACCAGTGTGCCTTGAGCGTTACCTGCTCACTAGTCGGCCACTCGCTGCCGTGCGAAAAGCATGTGCTATACGACGATTTGCATTTTTGACTGACCAAAGTAAGTAAGTATTTACGATTTACGTTTTGTACTAGTGTTCATAATTAAATAGTCGTAGTGTGAAAGTTGTACTGAATTGTGATTCTCTAGTTATTAAAGTTTTTAATGTGTCACAGTGGGGAAGTCAGTTAGATATAGAAATCGAGATTTGTGAAGGTTAGTGAGTGCGAGTAAAAAAGGACAATTGAACCACAACACTCGGGGTTAATTGTAACGTTACAATTGACCCCGTGCTACAATTGACCCAGAGTTTTTACACGACTGCTAAAATAAGACAATTGAAACTAATTATTTTTGTAACAAGTGGGTATTTATTAACCTAAAATGCAATATATATCTATCTAAGTAGGTATTTACAATGACACTAATAGAATAATCTAAAGCTAACTTAAACAATCTCTAAAAAGGGCCCTTGTGGCATCGTACCAAAGATGCTGGCAGCATTACCTCGCTGAATTGCAATACTAATCCGCTGTGCGAGGAAGAAGCCTTTGCTTTCTTTTTTTAGGACAAGCCTTTTGCTAAGCTCGTTGTATAATTTTCGAGTACTTGGATCCCAAGGCCCAAGGGTCTCGACTTTGAATGCCATAAAATGGTATTGAGAGCCGAGACCTTCCAACCAACTTACAACCTTCTCAGTAACCCATTAACCCATTTGGCTCATATTCGACCTTAATAAGTTTCTGTCAAAAAACTAATTTTGGTACAAGCTTTTATTGCCGACTGTACTTTTCTGTATACTATCATAAACTATTCATTGAGACGATTCTAACGAGCCCAAACTCAACGGGGTTACGTCGGTTATGTACTGAATTCCCATGGCCACCTTCTGTCTCCATCATCAGATCAGCTCGATGGTACCATAATATTAAATTGTCATCCAAACTATACTTTTACCCAAAATTTCAGCTCAATCGGTCACCGGGAAGTGGATCAAATTTAACTTGCAAGATTTGATTACATACTAACAGGGCAAGTTAATATAAAGCTTGTAAAAAATAGGTCTGTCTTGTTATTTTTCTACCAAATTTCAAGGCGTTCTGATCAGCACGTCTATCATGAGACGGCAGCGACATACTCTCGATTTCGTACTATATACCTCTTGTTCTAAGTGTTCTAATAAGAGAGAGACGGATAGTGCGAGAAAAATCGAGAGATCTCGCGGGCTGTCTCATGATAGTCGTGCAGGGATACTTGAGTTATCGTCGAATAAACATTGATACATACAAACGCCGGATTGGTCCAGTAGACTCGGAAAACTTCGCTCGCTTCACTCGCTCGTTTAAATAATCGACATACATATGGCACGAACCCAGAATGGCTGCCGTCAGTCCTGTCCCAGTTTGCGCATTGCCTCAACTTGACTTTCGCGTACCTCCGATGTGTGAATTCACTCAACCGCCGTTATTTATTTAATTGTATGGCATTTATGGAAAACAGAAACAGGATAAATACAACTATAGGTTAATTTTAAGATCCGTCAGCCACTTGATGGTCTTGTCGATGACTCACAAACGTGACGACCTTAAGAAGAAGCAAATTCACGTGCCATAAAAAAAATCGTTTGTTTGCTATGCGGTAATGCAAAAATATCGGAGACATTAGACAGTGGATCTTCTGTACCTAAGTAAATATTTATTCGGTGTTCACGTGCGACATGCATATTGCATAGATACATCGAACATATACGTGATTCGCGCGCGAGATATCTCGCGATAACCCTCGGGTTAGCCGTGACTGTACAAAGTTCCAGTGTTTTTCTCGTCAATTTTTCAAATAAGTTACTCATCAAAATACCTCAATCAAGAAAACAAAAACATTTTAATTTGTTTAATTAAAGTTAGGATTAACATTTTGCCTTGAATTAAATATGACTAAAGATAAAATTTATGTAATTTATACAATAACGGCGTATATGCCTTCAAATAAGATGTTACAAAATACTTTCTTCCCTAGAACCTGTTAATTTCCCTTGGGCGGTTTTTGCGACATAAAGCCGTTAATCTGTTTGTTAAGTTCGTTTAGTAAAATATAATCTCTAGGCTTAATCCTTTAGGGAGAGTACAATATAATTACCTGTATTGTATTGTAGATAGTTAGAAGTAGGTAAGGCTGTTTACGGTCTAGTTTTCTCTCTGGGTTGGAAGGTCAGATGGCAGTCGCTTTCGTAAAACTAGTGCTTTTGCCAAATCTTGGGGGTTAGGTGTCAAAGCGGACCCCGGGCTCCTTTCGGGGCACAACCGGGAATAACGCTAGGAGGATGATGAGTTAGAAGTAGGTAAAACCAATCTTAAAATGGCCGCCCATTGTCGCATAACGCCAAACGATTGAATGTGAGAGAAAAATATAAGTACATGTATATCCGACGAAAACGGTCAGCTTAGTGGGTAGTCAGGCTGCCTACGAAGCTGAACGTCCTGAGTTCGTATATGGCCATTTACTTGTGTGATGGACACGAATATTCGTTCCAGTCTTCAATTTTTTAATAGTAGTTTATGCAACTGATACATAATCAGAGGCCTTAAAATACGAGTGTGGTTTTATGAAACGAGCGCTAGCGAGTTTCATAATAGGACCACACGAGTGTTTTAAGGCTAAATTATGTACAGTTGCATACACTACTTTATCTACACACATATCATAAGTACTCTAAGATGGGTTCAGAAGCCGTAGGAAAATGACCCGCATTGCTACTATAGTGCTACCTGTAAAATATCTTTGTTGCAATCGTGGTTGCATTTACGATATCCGGCGGAGTGTGCATATCGTTTTCGGAGTCACTACTACTCATATTTTCAACTAAAATGTGAATTACAAACAACTTTTCACAATTCTACTTTCGTAACAGCAAAAACCAACAAAGAAATGACAATAGTAATGGCGGCAATTCGATCCTACGTCAAGACGAATGTTTTTTTAAATCATAGACAAACGAATGAAGTCCCTATTCTCATGTCACTCTTGATCAAATGTCGTGCGGTTTATATTAAAAAAACATACTGAATTGACGTTTCGCATCGATAACTGTTTTAATATCTATGGATACTAGAATAGAGACCCATTTGAGTTTTGATAGCTGTTCCAAATTTAAACTCATAACCTTACAAAAATCTGTACTGTAATAACATTACAATACAGATTTTACCTACTACCACAGACAAGAAAGTTCTTATAGTAAAATTGGTTGTAATAATGCTGGTCATTTCCTACGGTTTCTGAACGCACTTTAGAGCACTAATGATATGTGCGTAGATAAAGTATTTAGTGGTCGTGGTCGCTTACTATGGGCCTCATAAGAAGGCTCAAAGTCACCCAAAGGGCAATGGAGAGGGCGATGTTGGGAATTTCTCTGCGCGATCGCATCAGAAATGAGGCTATCCGCAGCAGAACCAAGGTAACCTATATAGCCCTCCGAATCGCTAAACTTAATCGGCAGTGGGCGGGGCACATTGCACGTAGAACTGATGGCCGTTGGGGCGGAAAGGAACTCGAGTGGCGACCACGTACTGGAAGGCGCAGCGTGGGTAGAGGCCCCCCACAAGGTGGACTGATGACCTGGTAAAGGTCGCGGGAGTCCGCTGGATGAGGGTGGCGCAGCGCAGGACCGGTCATTGTGGCACTCTTTGGGGGAGGCCAATGTCCAGCAGTGGATGTCTTTCGGCTGCCATGATGATGATGAAGTATTTAGTTATCTATAAAAGGAAGTTTATCGTCGCCTAGCTTTGCTTAGTTTGAGACTAGCTGTCGATTTTGGGTCATAAAGGTATTTAGGTTCGCGTTTCTTGTGGACATTGTCAAAGTTAAGGGCTATAAATACTTATTTTTGGTTGGACTCTTAATCAGCATAAACGGCGTCTCCTTTTATTGTTTTTTATGGGATAAAAACGTTTTTTATAAGCCTCTTGACCATTGACCGCCGGAAAGACGACTTTTGTTTTAATCACTCTGTGTAAGTTCGTTCATAAATATATCTCTCCCAGGAGGACATACATAACGTAAATAAGCATAAAAAGACCCGTGTGTGACTCGTTTTAAACCGACTTCATAAAAAAGGAGGAGGTTCTCAATTCGGTTGTATTTTTTTTTTTTTTTCAATGTTTGTTACCTCAGAACTCCGTCATTGATGAGCCGATTCGAAATTTTATTTTTTTGTTTGTAAGTATATGCGTCCAGTTGGATGATGGGATCCATGAAGAATTGAGGGAACTCTTCAATTATATTAGGCACGCGTGTAGTGATTTTGGTATTTTATATTATAACTAGTGTATTTACACCCGGAAATCATAAATTTGGTGGAGTGGAATTGATGATGAAGACCACAGATGACTTATGGAATTCCTCAATTATGTACTTAAAAGTACAAAAGTATATCATAGATTCAGATAAGATTCCGTTGAAATAGCAACTAATGAAGTGCCAAAGGTGATCCTTGTGGATTCGACGGAATTCCTCAAATATTATCGGCCCACATACAGCGATTCGGTTTTTTTCTCTAATAATCAACGCATTTGCTCTCGGAAATCAGATCATGTGGTAAATTGGATAAGAAATGTGGAAATATTCTCGTGCCTTGGTGGAGTACTAAATTTAAGTCGGTTAAAACTTTGTTTTTAAAGTATATTATCAATGTTCATTATCCTACTAATATTATAAATGCGAAAGTTTGGATATTTAGATCTGTTTGTTACTCAATAACGCTTAAATGGCTCAACCGATTTGAATGAAATTTTGCACGAAGATAATTTATAACGTGGATTAAAATATTTGATAGTTTTTATCCCAGGTCCACGCCGACAAAATCGCGGGCGGAACCTAGTAATTTAATGTCTGTTTCTCACGGGAGTTTCTCTATACAACGTGTTAATAAAATAACGCAAAACCTGAAAACAGTTTGTTCAGAATCGAGCATTAAATGCGAAAAAAATAAAAAATAAATTTTTTGACAAGATTTATTTTTTACATTTGTATGGAGTGTTGGCCGACTGGGGCGACCTGCTCCATACAAATGTAAAAAATAAATCGCGTCAAAAATTTTTATTTTTATTTTTTTCGCATTCTACTCTCGATTCTGAACAAACTGTTTTCAGGTTTTGCGTTATTTTATTAACACGTTGTATAAAGCATTAAATAGTTCAAAAAATCGTATCGCGACTACGGAAAATATTATACAAAAGTTAGCATGTCACCCAGAGCATAGTTTCGAATCGATTAATTCTTCAATATCGGTTCGGTATCTTTAATAACTACAACTTAGAAAAGTTGAAAACCCCCCGACATTTGCATTTCAAAGTCCAATATCTCAAAAACGGCTAAACAGATTTTCATGAAACATGGCTAAGAACACTCGGGATCACATCAGTCCATTCAAATCGGTCCAACCGTTTGGGAGCTACGATACCAGAGACAGATACACAGATACTATTTGCGTCGGGGGTTAAAATTGTTAAAAACGCTACGGTGGAACATACGTCAATACATTGCTGAATTCTCCCTTCCTTTCGGTTCTGCCGCAGTCGGGCAAACATGGCTGACATTGCCCCCGATATTAGTCAGGTTGAGTGGAACCGAATTTCAACCAAAAGCCAATCTCGAAATAAGTGTTTTAATTTGCGGTACGCATGCCAATACAAATGTACCTACCTAAAGCAATCTTCAATCAATTACTTACGTAATATCGTATATTTTCATATAGCTTTACAGCAAAAGCAACTTTCAGTAGTAGCATATAAAGTTCACTTTTCAACACTGTCTTGCCATGAACTTGAGAAAGTAATGGTTTAATGTATATACCTTTTAGAAACCTCTTTCATACGATACTTTGATAGGGGTCCCCACGTTTTATCAGTGCTCGTAGTATCAATATCACCAAGAATAAAACGAGCGATTGATAGATGTTCAACCCTTATATCAAGGTAATTACATCTATAATTTTGCGTACAGTCAAACTAAGGTCTCGCATGTGTGTCGTCTTCGTCACTTTGCGACGTAATTAAATGTTAATTGACAACATTTTTTTTTCAAGGAAGGACGAGCAAGTTGAACTAATGACCTGGTAAAGGTCGCGGGAGTCCGGTCACTTTGGTACTCTTTAGGGGAAGCCTATGTCCAGCAGTAGACGTCTGTCGGCTGATATGACGACCTCTGTAGCCTAGTTGGTAGTGACCCTGCCTACGAAGCTAGAGGTCCCGGGTTCGAATCCCGGTAAGGGCATTTATTTGTGTGATGAGAACGAATATTTGTTCCTGAGTCATGGATGTTTTCTATGTATTTAAGTATTATGTATCTATACAAGTATTTATAGCGTCGTAGTACCCATAGTACACGTTTTGCTTAGTTTGGGACTAGGTTGGTTTGTGTAAGATTGTCCGAAAATATTTTTTTATTTTATCTATTTATATAACTGATGATGAATGTGTTTGGGCTATTTTATGAATAAGTTCGCTAGAACATAATTGTTAAGGGACTCGTGTTTTTTTTATTTCTCCCTCAATTATACTTAATTTTCATTCGGAAATATCTAATTAAAAAGTAGCGAATTCCAGAATGGTGTAAAAAAAATGTGACGTCAATACTACGGCTCTGTATGGCAGCTTGCGCACCACCTTTCATATCACAGACGTAGTATATTGACGTCACACATGGCTTAATACAACGTTTATTCAATATCGCGATTTAAAAACGAGTGAGAAAAAAACTGAAAGCTACCTTATTACGTTCACGTAACATACCTAATTGCCGAAATGGTGTTCGATTTTTCGTCATCATTATTCATTACATATTTTGAAATGTTGTCAATTAATGAAAAGCGCGTCGCTGACACTTGGCGCTGCTGGTTTCTGGAAAATTGTTATTTTGATATTTTTTTAACTTGTAGGGAAAAGCCGCTTTCCGTTGTTGGCACAGACCACTGAACCTTACCTTACTTAACCTTAGGTTAAGTGGTCTGTAGTTGTTGGTTTCTTGTGCATAATTTTCCCAATTTCGGATTATGCTTTGAATTTTTCCTGCTTTTGCTAATAGTTATTTAACTTGCGTACGTATTGAAATGTATTGTATGAATGCATTATAGACAATTTATTCAGCTTTCATTTGTAAACCCACACGTGTGTGTAAATTGCATGATTTGGATAAAATTCCAACTACACACAGACACATTTCCAAACGCGGACTCGGCGAATTGATGACGTCATTGCTGAGGACACCGAGTCTTTAGAGATTGTCTCCCGGCCGTTTTGGCGTCCAGAGGGGTAATCACGTAACGTTTCCAACGCGGTAGGACAGTCCATTTTTCCGTATAAAAATTAACATTTAGAGAGACACAGAGAGACACACACACCTAGAGTAAGTTCCTTAGGTTCATAGTTGACGCTAATTTGAATTGGAAGCGCCATGTCGACAGTTTATGCGATAGATTGGGTAGTGCAGTATTTGCGTTGAGAAAACTGAAACCATTGATCTCAGGGGAGGCATTGAAACAGGTGTACTTTGCTTATTTTCACTCACTCCTTTCTTACGGCACACTCGTCTGGGGGAGCTCTACAGATGCTAAAAGGGTATTAATCGTGCAAAAACGAGCAATCCGTACACTTGTTGGAGTAAAGCATAGGCACCCTTGTAGAGAACTCTTCAAATCTCAACGCATTATGACGCACTACTCACAATACTTATTTGACTGTTTGTTATTTGTAAGAAACAATATTTCCCAGTTTGTACGTGTTGATTTGCCGGGGAAACAACTCCGTTCTACTGGGCGCTTGAGAACGGTTCCTCGTCGCATGGCGCTTTCAACAAAAAACCCCCGAGTCATCGGACCCACTTATTATGAACACTTACCGGCCAATCTAAGGAATGAACCATATGACGAAACATTCCGGCGCAAACTGAGAAATCTTTTGTTGGAAAACCCTCTGTACTCCGTTAACGAGAAATGGAAATGACTTATTAATTGTGTATTTTGTTTTTCTAAAATTGACATTTATTTTTGTTAACTTTATATTTATCAATGTTATGAACTATTATTATTACTTATTCCTGTTTTTAAACGTGACAATCATTATTAAATATGTAGTTTTGACATATAAATAGTTTTTAAAATATTATGTTATTGTGTATAATGAATGACGATCCTTTTTGGGAGATAGAATAATATAATATTTTGTATTTGACAGTCAACTGACTCATTAAGTCTTTATTATTAAAATTGACGAACATGGTAGAAATTCTTGTAATCTTGACATTTATGCAAATTTATATTGTAATTTTTATCGTGTAATAAATAAATCTAATCTAATCTAATCTACCAAAAGTACGTGCTATGCGTTACGAGATCTACCTGCAGGAGACATGCCTAACATACTAAAAGATGGCGCCGTAATCCGAAAGTGACCTATGCCTTCGACGGAATCCCGTAACAACAAGTACTGGTACCTACGTCATTGTTAACTGCACGTGTCGCAGACCGTGTCTTTTTGTTGCCATGTGCCAGACCGCGATGGAGAGAGAGCACGTTGTCTAGTCTGCGGCGTTCCAGAATCTTTGACAGGTCTATTTATACAGTTTACGTAGGTTCCTCGAGGCCAAGTTACTGTAGCCGAGTGGTGAGGCACTCGTGGTTCGGTGGGTACTACTGGATTTTTCAAAGAAACTTATGTGCAATCAATACAATGCAAATACTCCTTTCATATCTGATGCTTGCAAAGTTCGCCTTTGTGTGCCAAAATGCCACTTTTCCGCTCGAGTGCACAATTATTATTTTTTTGAAGACTGATTAAACTTTGGAAGTATGTTATTTGATTTGCTGTAGCTAATCAATTTCACTTCCGTGATTTTATTTAGGTACCAAGTTAATGAAATCAGATAAAATAGAAGTCAATAATTATTTAAAAGCATATTGAAACATTTAAAGATTTGGCAGTATGAAGTACCTACCTAATTCTATTATCATGTGTCGAACATCAAATCATCTATTATTTTATTCAACTGCATATATTTGTCATTTTGTCGCAATTGAAGTAAAAATCAGAGTTTTACCCTGGCATAAAAAGGCCATTTTACCCCTCGACTTAACTATCACCCGAGCCAGTCAGGTAAAATGGCTCCGTTTACGCACATCTACTATTATTGCTCACCAATAAAGTACACTAGAAGAAAAACAAAAATAATATGCAGTGTATCCAAAAAGTGCAGTGTGTAAAAATAATGTGCATCATTGACCGGAAACCACTCGATCATCCGGCAAAAGAAATATTCAGAAATCATAAGATCTTAACCCTACCAAGTATATAATATACTGACTGCTTGTGACTACATACGCGAGAACCTACATAATTACCAAACACTTAATAGGACGTCACGTAGGCAACCGCTGCTAATAGCTCCGAACCGGCGGCTGGCGAAGGCCCGTGCGGCGCTCAGTGTTGTCGGAACGAGCATATATAACCGTGTTCCCCTAAACATAAAAGAGGCAAAAAGCAACGCAGTATTCTCTAAAAACTGAAGACAATGTTAATTGACCTAGCGTGTTACTAAGTCTCAGAGTTTATGCAAATAACCAACCCGTTGACCCTAACACATCACCCAATGTAATATAATGTAAACTGTGTACCGTAAAATGCTGCAACTTTGCCTGGATTTTGACGTTTTTTTCTTATATCTGTGAACCTATTTTTCATTATGAGTTTAATGAGTATTAGTCGGAAAACATACCCTATGTCTTGCCAGATAAGACTCAAATCTCATTACCTAATCATACTGTATTTCCGATTTACAAGCAATCAAAGTGGCAGGCAAAATTGTAGACCTAAGACGTAACTTTGCCTAGGCGGATATCTCAATAAATAATGTGTTGCTATTTGTAATAATATTTACTCGTGTGCATGAGACATTGGGCTTGTCCCTGGCAGTCAAATTATTGCCATAAGCTTAATACTTTTTTTTTCACAGGCAATAGGTAAAGTTGTAGCAGGTTCCACAAACTTTCTATACAAAAATATTGTTAACTGTAGGGTTGTGCCAAAAAAAAGGTCATTATTTAAATAAAATATTTTTATTTTTAGTTACAAAATAAACAACAAACAATAATACCCATTTTTTTCCTTATTTTTTTTAAACGGAATAACGCCTAAATAATTGATAATCGTTCATAAATTTGCGCCAAATTCATTTTTAGGGTGACACCGTAAGATGTCACGTGACCTGATCGAAAAACTGTTACAATGTTATTGAGTTTTCACTTCTGCCGGCACTCCCGGAGTGCAACCCGGTCTTTTATTTATTTATTATAAGTACATTGCAAGTACACTTTTTTGCTAATTCACAATGCATTATTATAGTGTAAAGTTCTATTTCATTGTAAAGTTCTAATCACCCATCACCTTTAAACTCCAACTGTAGGTAATCGACCTGACAACCCATTTGATAAGAAAGATAACTGCAAGACAAATCAAACGAGCCTAAACACAGTGGGTTTATTATGTGTTGTTTAGAAGTTTCTATCTTCGGTCTCCATTATCAGACCATCTCGATGGTACTATAAACATTGCACTGTCACCCAAGTTACATAAGTACGTTAAACACCTCAATTGGTCGCTAATAAAGTGGTTGAAAAATTTATTGCGAATCTTGAACTAAAAGACAAACATACAACATAATTATAATACAATAGATATACAATTTGCATTACATTACAATAAAAATAACTTAAGTACCTTTAAGTTTTTTTTGTTAAAGTTAGTTTATTACTGCATTGTCAGCAGATCTACCCACACTGAAAGTTGGTGAAAATCGACTTGCAAGATTTGACTTAAACCAACAATCATTGCAAGTTAATAAAAAGCTTGTAATAAATAAACTAATTTAAGCAGGCTTATTTTTACTATTTTCTGTACATTTATAAAACCCAGCTAGTGACAGCCCTAGACCCAGGCAAAATTGTGTCATTCAAGTTTCCAAAACACTGCCTAATATTGCCTAGTACGTTATTATGCTGAAATCATGTCCTTTTCTTGAAAATATTAAACTTACGGAAAATAGACAGTCTTTACTTGCCCTGGGACGTTACCACTTATCAAAAAACACCTTTTTTGTAGGTAAAAGTTCAAAAGTTGCGAGACACTAAAAAAATGCTGCCACTCACTCCGACTTATGATGCGTAACTGGCGGAGCAACAATGGAGTTACCACTGTAAAAAATTAAATATGTGTTGCCAGAATAATGAAAATTCCTACCAAATGGTAAAAAACAAGAAAAAACTAAGCAAATTCGAGAGGTCATAATTGAAACGAAATAGGCAAAATTGAGTTTAAATGGCAAAGTTGCAGCATTTTACGGTACCTAATATTATTAACTGTGTATTTTAATTGTGACCTATAAATATGTTTTTACTATTTACCAATAAATGATCTGAATCTGAATCTGAGTGTGTTACCGGCACGCGGGCATTTATTAAAACTGATAATAATATTTTCCATTACTTAGCAATTGTTTGCATATATTTGTAAATCATAATTATGTAAATTAACTGCACAATTATTTTTCCCTAATCCAAACCTTCAATGTACTAGGTGTATGACGCCGTAATAAACAAAGTATCAAAGCTGTCATTTACACTTAACTTGTCAATTTACTTTGCTGGCAATTTAAATTTAGTTATAGTTAATCATTTGAATTTAGGTCATAAGAAAGATATAGAAAGTAACTACGTTAATTTACTCTACTTAAAAAAACCCACCGACAAGAGCTTAGCTTAAATAAGCAGAAGAGAGAAAAAAAAACCCGCTTGCCGGTACAAACTGTGTATACTGTAGGTAATAACTAATAAGAGAAGGCGAAATGGGTACTTATAACGGGAATAAGCGGAGCCAAGCGGAACAATACTGTAACTTTTAGCCAATTAACGTTTCGGGTAATCAACAGGCTTCGTCAATCACGTAGCACGTGCCTACGTTTACATAACCGTCTGGTTGTAGCACTGCTACGAAGCTACGAGCTACGACCTATAGTCCAGTCAATGAATTGACAACTTGTATGGAAAAAAAACAGACAATCATTTATAATAGCTTATTTTTTCTGTGTAACAATTAAATAGTTACCCAGCGACAGAATCCGACAAAATTTTAGACATCAAAAAAAATATAAATGAACTAGCTTGTGAATCATATAAAAAAACACAATGATGCTTCATTTAAATCTACATAATTACTTCCGGGTGGAAATGTCGGATTCTTAAATAAAGCATTTAAAAATAACATTTTAAAATGAATTAAAAAAACGCTATTATAAATTAATGTTGTGCAAAACCGTATTTTCCTGGAGTACCTACTACAGATTTGTGCAGATGGGTTAACACAACTTGCTTTCTAGTCGCGTTACAAGCGATTTAGCGTCTGGAGAAGTCTCACTCGCTCTGTGAGAATTAGAGAATGAAGGGTATATTTACTCGTCTCGCGGCGTGAGTTGTGCCTACTGGAGCAATATTCGACTGTTTTTAGCTGCGTTACATTGCATAATTTCGGGAACGCTTTGCGTAATTTGCTTCTACTTAAAATATTAATTTTATGGTGAATAGTAAAGACAGTGGTCTTATATTTAGATTTTTGATTTAGGTTACACATAAAGATCAAAAAACCGGCCAAGTGCGAGTTGGACTCGCGCACGAAGGGTTCCGTACCATTATCTATAAAACAGTAAAAAAATATTGTTGTATGGGAGGCCCCTTCAATATTTATTTTATTTCGTTTTTAGTATTTGTTGTTATAGCGGCAACAGAAATACATAATTTGTGAAAATTTCAACTGTCTAGCTATCGTGGTTCTTGAGATACAGACTGAAAAAAAAAACGTTTGTTGTATGAGAGCCCCCCTTAAATATTTATTTTATTTTGTTTTTAGTATTTGTTGTTATAGCGGCAACAGAAATACATCATCTCTGAAAATTTCAACTGTCTAGCTATCGCGGTTCTTGAGATACAGCCTGGTGACAGACAGACGGACGGACAGCGAAGTCTTAGTAATCGGGTCCCGTTTTACCCTTTGGGTACGGAACCCTACAAAAGACGTAAACAGCACACATACATAAGCCAAACAGTTTCATACTGCATACTAGTCTGTATAAATATATCCTAGGTATAAGTATAACCTCTATTAGTACCATAAATAGTATTTATATTATATTGTTGTATTGCAACATATCACTGCGATTTCTAATTTTGACGATCTTTTATACCCATGCCCATTTATGCTAAAAGTAGCACTGGAACATAAGTTGCATGTGCTCTGAAAATCAAAAAATCAAAAAAAAAAAAAAAAAAAAAAATCAGCGTCACGGCTTCCGTGACAACATGCTGAGTGAGGGTCCTATTTAGCGCATTACATATATTGTATTACCTGTTACCTTTTTCATTTTTTTATTTTTTTTTATGTGCTAAATAAATAAATTCTTATTCTTATTCTTATTCTCTGCCTACCCCTGTTGGGAATAAAGGCGTGAAACTATGTAAGTATATATTATATTGTAAATTATATCCAATCACACAACTTAACTGTATTTATGGATTTTTGCATAGGTACTTACCTAAAATTATGTAGTATTGTGTGATTGCCAAGTCACAAAAAATTATTTAGCAAGCAAATAAAAGATTAATAAGAATGCCTGAGACTTGGCCCTACGAAATATCTCACAACTTTTTACGGTGGAAGAGTTTCGAGACTTGGTCTCTTTTTTACATGGAATGTTTTTATGGGATCTCACTTCTTTTTGTAGGTTAATGTGTTATCCATACATACAAACTATGAATGCAGGCCCATTCTTGCTTTTGAATTTTCCCATTCACTGCAAATGTAACTTTGTAATCCTATATATTTGTATAGAATTACAAAGTAATGTATACAGTTTGTGTATCTAGAAAACTGGGTTGAAATTGCAATTATTTATAGTTTTCCCTTTATGTGGCCATTAAACCCTAACTCTGTACCAAATTTCAGCTCTCTGAGTTTATGGGAAGTACTAGTTCTATTTTGATGATCGTGAGTGAGTGAGTGAGTGAGTGAGTGTCATAAATGCGAAACTTTGCTTTCGCTTAACTTCGGAACTAAATGACCTACAGACTTGAAATTTTGGATTTTAAGTATGTGATTATAGCTTACTGGATGACGAATATTTCTGCGTTCTGGTCCAGAGGTTCTCAAATAGGGCCCTGAAAATGCGGCGAAATGGTTCCAGTAAAGGATGGTATGGCAGTGTTTGCTTCGCGCTCGACTTGGTGCCCCCAGATCATCGCAAAAACTCAAGGCTACATTATAAAATATTATACGTTGTTTAATAGCCGGCAAAGCGAACCTGTCAATCACATTTATTTCAATTTTGATTGCTAACGGCGGTATTCATAAACGTCCTACAAGCCTGTTTTAACTAAAATGGCGTTAAAATTCGTTTGTCCTTATCTGTCACTTTGACATTTGTGTTCGTAAGAAACAGACAAAGCACATTTTATTTAGCTGAGGCATTTTAAGTTTTATGAATAAAAGGGTAAATGTTTCTGTAGTTGAGACTATTTAATGCGGCCGACTATTAATAAAAGGACAATGGGCATTTTGTAATTTGAATTTTCTGCGTTGGACGGTGTAGTTGCTTTTTGAATGGACTACGAGGGCTGATTGATAAGTTTCCGAAACAAAGAGGAAAAAAAAAGAGATATTGGAACTAAACTATTTTATTTTTCAACATAATTATGTTCCTCCTAGCTCTACACACATTTAGACCAACGCTTCTCCAATGCCATTATTCCAGTTTCATAGAAGCTTCTGTCAAGACCCTCAAAATAGCCATTAACGGCGTCAATGACTTCAGAGTTGGTCGAAAATGTTTGCCCCCCCTAGCCATTTCTTCAAGTTCGGGAAAAAATGGAAGTCAGGGCCAAGTCAGCAGAATAGGGCGGGTGGGGTAGTATACTTATTTCGAGGCTCAACTCTTGAATTTTTTGTAGTGTATTCTCATACTACGTAGGTAGATATAAGTTATGATGTTAAAGATTGCGGGTATGCCGCTCGCGCTTGACCATTGATTCAGTCGTTATTAAACCGCCATTGAAGTAGCTTTGTGTTTGCCTTATCGCCCTATATACATACATAACAATTGGCGCAGTCTCGAACTTACATACCGAATTTTGTGTATAGGTAGTGAAAGTGTACAAAAATGTCTGTCGGGAAACTAAAAGAATTTGATTTAAACGAGGGCAAGTGGTCAATTTACTGTGAAATTGTGGAACAATACTTCCAGGCTAATGACATTGAGGAGGTGAAAAAGGTACCCATACTGATAGCCAGCGTCGCGCGCGCTGAGCGCGGCCGAGCGTAATTACAGCCAAATTCACCGTGAAGCATTAGCTATCATTTTTGGCATCAAAAAATTTCATACCTACTTATACGGGCGGCAGTTCACCCTGCGCACGGACCATCGGCCGCTTGTAACCATTTTTGGGTCAAAAACAGACATTCCGTCTACAGCTGCGGGGCGGCTCATTAGATGGGCGCTATTGTTGTCGGGCTACCAGTACGACATAGAGTACGTGAAATCCGCAGACAACATTGCAGACGGATTGTCTCGTTTACCTCTACCCTTAGATGACCCGAGTGACGCGAGTGACGATTGTAGCTTCGTACAATTCATAGAGAATAACTTCCCGATCCGTGCGCTCGACCTCAAGAGGGAAACTACTTGCGACAAAACATTAAATCTAGTGTCGCAGTACGTCAAAACCGGATGGCCGATGACAGGGGTGCCAGCCGAGCTCACACCCTATTACAGAAGGCGAGACGAACTTAACATAGAAGGTGGTTGCCTTCTCTGGGGCACCCGCGTCGTGGTGCCGGCAGCGCTGCAGGCCGCAGTGCTGGCCGAGGTGCACGGCGGACACCTGGGCATCGTCAAATGCAAGGGCATTGCGCGAAGCTATGTTTGGTGGCCCAGCATAGATTTGGACATTGAACAACTGTGCAATTCATGCCGTGTCTGTGCAGAGACAGCAGACGCGCCTCCGCGCATTTGACAGAATACACATAGATTTTTTGACGTACAACGCAAAAACCTATTTAGTAGTAGTTGACAGTTTTTCAAAGTGGATTGAGGTTTTTCCAATGTCAACCACGACGGCCGGGTCGACTACAGACAGGTTAAGAGAGTTATTTGCCCGGTTCGGCATTCCATCCAAATTGGTCTCGGGCCTTTCTCCAGCGACCAATTCGCACATTTTATGTTGACAAATGGTATAACACACGTGACGTCAGCCCCTTATCACCCCGCATCCAATGGCGAAGCGGAAATAGCGGTACGAACTATAAAAAAATGTCTAAAAAAGTCAACTAAAGAAAATGTTGACCCCAGCGTATTTTTACAGCGTTTCCTCTTAGATTATAGAAACGCCAAGCACAGCACCACTGATGAGTCGCCGGCCGTGTTATTGTTAGGACGCCAATTAAAAACTAGGCTTGATTTATTAAGAACAGGTTTGTTTGACACAGTGGAGAAAAACAAACAAATAAAGATAGCTCGCGGACCCCAGAAATGTAGGTTCATCGAACTAGGAGACCTAGTATGGGCTAGGGACTTTCGCAAAGGCAGGAAGTGGATTAAGGGTACTGTTGTACAGAAAATCGGTAACAATAACTACAAGGTTCAGACGGAGGAAGGCACAATTTCTCGGCACACTAATCAATTGCGCGCTCGGCATGTTATCGAATCGGCGCCGGCGAGCGGTGCGGATGCAATGCCGGCCAACGAGGCCAGCCATCAGGGCGAGCCACGCCGCAGACACTTGCCACGACATGGCGCTGCCGTGGAGGTGTCTCCCCTAGCGGGCGTCAGCAGCACGGTCCCGCGGGATGCGCCGCCCGCGCCGACCACCCGACCGGTTCGCGCGCGCTTGCCGGTTATCCGTTACGGGTTTGAGGAGATATATCCGTAAAATTTGGAAAGATACGAGTATACTTATTAGCATAATTTTAATATTGTAACATAAATTCCTAGATAAAAAAAAAAAAAAAAAAACGGGCTAGTATAGTATACCTAATAGTAATAAGAATAAGGTTAATGACTCCAATGACATTTCTACAGAAAACAAATGCCCTTTTCTTATTTACCTGTTTAATTGTTTCTCGTAAGTACTACAAGTACGTACCATGTGAAAGGGGAGGAGTAAAGATACATGTATCGTTAGCATTCACAAAGTAGATGTCATATCATGACGTAATTATAAATTAAAATTTGTTTCAGTTGTTACCCATGTTACTTGTGTTTTTAGTTTAGTATGGTCACTATCACTGTTATCAGTTAAGGTTGTAAACATCGCGTCCCTTCTTACTATACGTAAACATAAACAATTAATCTACTGGTGTATGTAAAACATGTATAAGATCAACCTTATCAGTAAGGGGGCAGGTAGTGTAGTGTATTCTCATACTACGTAGGTAGATATAAGTTATGATGTTAAAGATTGCGGGTATGCCGCTCGCGCTTGACCATTGATTCAGTCGTTATTAAATCGCCATTGAAGTAGCTTTGTGTTTGCCTTATCGCCCTATATACATACATAACTTTTGACATTGCAACTCTTGCCGTGTGAACCGGTGCATTATCGTGGTGGAACAAGATTTTTTCCTAAGTGGGGTGTTTCTTGTTTGACTACTTCGCTCAGCTTTTGCAAGAGCATAATATTGGCCGTTTATAAGGTAATCCGCGTAAATTACACCTCTAGCATCCCAAAATACGGTTGCCATTCACTTTACCAGCGGACAAGGTCATCTTTGCCTTCTTTGGTGCGGGTTCATAACTTCTTGTCCACTGCTTAGACTGCTCCTTAGTTTCCGGCGTGTAGTGGTGGATCCACGTCTCATCGACCGTTATGAAACGACGAAGAAACTCCTTGGGGTTCCGTCTAAAGACCTGCAAACACTCCTTTGAAATATTCACTCGGTGTTTCATCTGCTGGTCATTCAAAAGCCGCGGCACCCATCTGGCACATAGCTTTTTCATACACAAATGCTCATGGAGGATATTAAAAACACGTTCCGACGAAATATTTACCATCTCTGCTATCTCCCGAAGTTTTAATCGACGGTCCCCCAAAACAATATTTTTTATTTTGTTTAACATTTCTGGGGTAGTTACCTCATTTGGTCATTGCAGCTCTGTCGTCCTCGTTTGTAATCTACCACCCAAGTGTGGATAGTGCTCAACGACGGCGAAGCACCCCCTACTATCCAGTTTTGTTTTAATTTGAGTTGCCGTTTTTCCTTTTAAAACATAGAACTTTATGACAGCTCGAACCTACGTTTTCTCCATTTTCATGAAAATTAAAGACAACTATAATATCTTGCATTTATTGAAATCGTAAAAGATTGCAAATGACGTCTCTAGCAAAAGTTTTTTTTTAATTATGGTTTCGGATTGTTTTCAACTAGCCATCTCCTGAAGATGCCTTGTAGAGAGGCGAGGCACGTGTCGAGGTTTTGTCATTCTTTATGGTTTGCTATAATTCTATCCATGTACGGAGGGAGGGTGGGCGCATTAACCGCATGCAAAAATACGCAAGTAGGTGCATCTCAACATCGCTAAGCCTGCACGTTTTTTAGCGGAACAGTAAAGAAATACCTATTGTTTTCTGTACTACTTTGAGGCAATTCTGCCAATTTAATTAATCTCAAGTGTAAAAAAGACTGAATGTTACGTCGTCTGCAAATATAGGTCACCGTAACATCTGGCGACGAAAGTTCAATAAGAGCCGGATGGGTTAAAGTATACATTTCTGCTCTCAATTTCAACATAAATACCAACTGAGTAATTAAATTGTCTTTATAACGAAAATTCAGACTTGAAGTTGGACAATTGTTGATAATTCGAAGTCACTGTTCCAATTAAATCCCATTTATTGGACTAACCTTAATATTTAATTTATTATGGCCTAATATTTTTAAGATTTATAATCTTGTTTAGGTACATCTTAATATTGACTAGCAGTGGAAACATTTCTTATATCTTTTTTTTCTGTTGTAAGCAGCGAACGAAAAAACCATAGAAGTCTAAGTAGCGCCGCAAAATGGCACCCATGTGCCATTGCCGCTTTGCGGGTTGGGGGCGGGGTGTCAAAACGATGCCAGGCAGTCGTTTCAGAGGGGTATATAACGCTGCCAGCGTAATGACCAATGGGGTCCGTGCTGCACTCCGACCTGCTAGAGACGGTCTTCTTTTATAACTTTTTTATGCTTTTTATTATACGAGTAGTTACCTATTTTAATATTGATTGCTCTTGTTTTTCTGTTATTTTCTTGTTTCGTTCATTAAACGGTATTTTTTCGAGTTATTGTCAGAGTATACGTTTCAAATCATGTTTTATTAAATAAAAGGTGGGCAACACAAGTGACTCTTCCGGAGTCAGCGCCTATAAGTTCCGGTGTTTGCCATCAGGCAGGCCTCTAACTCTCGCTTCTAACTCGGCGTAACGACTGCTGTCATAGACAACAATTAGGATCTCTTAACGTTCTTTTGCAAAGCACGGGAGCGCTCAGCACGGCTAGTACGCGACCGCGCGCGAGCTCTCTCGATTTTTCTCGCACTATCCGTCTCTCTCTCATAAGAACACTTAGAACAAGAGGTATAGTGCGATAAAAATCGAGAGTATGTCGCGGCCATCGTGTGCTAGACGTGCAGGTCTCACAAGCACGTGAGCGCATCATCATCCTGTTAATTTCTTGAAAGGGTCCGTTATCCCCACTATTGTCATCCCATGGCCAGGCCCCCTCCCTATTTTGTAATGACGTAATATATGGACAACCCCAAGCACGGAAGCGCTTAGGTAGTGACCACTCAAAAGCGGCCAACTTTCCTTAACCCGCTCAACCGGTGCGAAGGCGCAGGCATCGGTAAATCAAAACCTCTCAAACAGAGTTTGAGAGTGCACAATTTCGAGGTTCAGCTCAAGAATTCTGAAGGAGGAATTGGTTGAATTTCGTGGAACAAAACCGTCTAGAACCGAAACTTGAATTGGTTTTTTATATGGACGAGGCCCGTTCACTATCGTATTAACCTTTTCAACGCCAAGAGCCACTTAAGGGGGTCGAGTGCTGTCGTGCCCACCACGCCAACAACCCATAAAAGGGTCGGAATAAAGTTGTACTTTGATCATGAATAAAATCTATCTAATCGTGTTTTGCACAGCACTACGAGATTCGTCATTTTTGATAAGGCAACAGCTCTTGGCGTGTGAATGATCACTTCATTCAAATATGAGAGCGTTGAAAAGGTTAAAATCGTTGTTGTATAATGCACCCAACGGTCAGGCTAACAATCTGGCAGTGGCAGCAAGGCAAAGTGGGTCACCTGGCGAAGGGCGATGAGCTGATAGCGGGGTCGATGCCAGAAGGGCACCTAGCAACAAGGTAATCCATAACACTGTTCAACTAGGTCAGTTGACAGTCCTGGCAAGCTATTATTAGACACGAAGCGACAAGTAAATAATAAGCTTCAGAAAAATATCACTTTTCGTAGTTCGTCGTTTTTCTTTTCGTTCGGTCAGTGGTATATATATCTGTACACGCCTATACGGCATTGACAATAGAGTCTTGTACAGACATTTGTGTCTTTCTTTATATACGTATATTAATACCCCCTGTACAAGCTTTTATCGCCAGCTGTATTTTTACAACCTTTTATTTAGTTTCACCTGTCCCGTTGTCTGTCTGTCTGTCTGTAATCAAATCTTGCAAGTTAAATTTGACCCAATGAGCTGAAATTTTGGGTATAAGTATAGTTTAGATGACGATTCAATATTATGGTACCATCGAGCTGATCTGATGATGGAGACAGAAGGCCAGCCATGGGAATTCGGTAATTAACCGACGTAACCCCGTTGAGTTTGGGATCGTTAGAATCGTCTCAATGAGTAGTTGATGATGGTATACTTACAGAAAAGTACAGTCGGCAATAAAAGCTTGTACCAAAAATGAAATTGTTGACAGAAGCTTGTTTTCAGTCATCAACTACTCGTTAAGAGGGTCCCAATGAGCCCAAAACGAGGCATGAACTTGTGTAGTTTAGGAGTTGGTATGTCCTTTTGGTTCCATCATCGGATCAGCTCGTTGGGACCTTAACCTTTTGAACGCTCGGTCAAAGAGTAAAGTTGTCAGGCATACGCCTCGTTGACATAACATTTAGAGCGGACTTAAACCTTATGTCAATGCACGTAGGTTGCTAGCGCTCTGTACTTCTTAGCGGATTAATCCGTCATTAGGGTTGAAGCACTGGTGCGGATATATCTGTCTTCGGCGTTGAAAATGCTCATATTGCGTGCGTTATCACCGCGGGTATATTTCAGCTCATACCGACAAGTGGCTAAGAAATGGTTAGTAAATTTTGAGTATAGGATAAGGTACCTATTTAACATTTGTTCTGTAATTAATCCCTTAAAATGTATGTTATTACAAACCAAACTAACCCAAACTCGAAAACAATCGGACAAATTCAAATTCCAAGTTTTCCGATCCTACCCAGAACTTCTAATTATTCCGGCTCCGTTAACACAATGAAATTAACTCCAAACAAATCTAATTTATACTTGATAGATATTCTAGGAATTTCATCCATACTGAGTAGTCAATAATTCTAAACGCTGTTATCTGGAACGCGCTAATGTGCCTTACCTCACCATTTGGGGTGAGGTGAGGTTAAAACAAGTTACATGATACCGGGGCTACTTTAATATTTCAAGAGACAAGGTCAATATTTAAGAACAACAAGGCCCCAAAAGCTCAAGTAGCTTGGCCAGTGTGCCATAAACATAAACACAAACCCTGTGATAAGAAAGAGCTAGGAACAAAGGGAATCAGGCAAAGAAATAAAGATGCTGGCATGGAAAACCTTTCAAAGTGTCTATGATGAACTTTTATCATCAAAAACTCACTGAACGTGGGGCCATAAGATGTGGGAGCGGGATTCCACTGTGGCGGTCTCCGTCGCACCAATTCCGTCGTAACAAATTGACTTGTAAAATGTTATACTTACAATAAAAATTATGAATATGAATCACGGCAGTTAATTGTAACAGAGGTGTCCCGTTAAATTTCCTGGTCCCGCGAGCAGCATTTGTTAATACTACAGGACCAGCCATGTCAACGCGACTAGATTAGAAAGTCCAAAAAAAAACCACAATAAGCAATACTTATAAAAGAAAAGGATGAGCAAATATTATTGAATCCTGTAATAAACCATATCAGATCATAACGAGCAATATATTAAAACAGACTATTTTTTTGACCCCAAAAATCTTCCCGCAGTGTCATATAATGCGACATATAGTAAAAGGTACAATAACAATAATAATAAACTGTTTATTGCATCTAAGTCCCATAGCAACAAATACATTAAAGCCTAACATGCATACAATACGTATAATCCTTACTTACTAATATTATAAATGCGAAAGTGTGTATGTTTGTCCATCTTTGACGTCGCAACGGAGCGTCGTATTGATGTGATTTTTTGTATAGAGATAGTTTAGAAGCTGGAGAGTGACATAGGCTACTATTTCCAGCGCGAAAACATCTAATTCCCACAGGAAAATTCAATATGTTACGCGGACGCGGGCGAAGCCGCGGGCATCAGCTAGTTATAAAATAAATTAAAAAAAAAACTAAAGTAATATAATGTATGTGTACTATAGGTATTATAATGTTGATTGGTTTCATATGCCATAGTAAAACACTATTATTATAAAATATTCCTTCCCTCTCTTTGGATATTAAAACCGGAAAAAATGCTAGGAGCGACGGATTGTTTAAAAAAAATTGGAGTAGTTTTTTTTTATTTATCCAGAGACAACCCTATCGTGCAGTCTCATGGAATTCTAAAAACTTGACGAAAGCTGTTAACGACCCGATTCCCAGCGCGATTTGGTGAATATTTTCATACTTGTGGTCTCCACTGAAGCGCGTATATTAATAACGCTGACTACAATTAACTCTTTGGACTGGTTTCGGTTTGTTACTAAACTAACAATGGGGTTGTTCAGAGTTACGTAATATTCGATTTAAGCCGTGTGGAGCAATTTGTTCAATAAGATTAAGAGCTATTCGGGAGACCTTGAACTGATTCGTCACTTACATAGTGTGCTGTTCTGGGGACCCCCTAGTTCTGTACATCTCATCACAAGCTGCTATAAGACTCGGGTTTTGATAAATTATCGCATGTCACTTTCCGGTTTTGGATATTCGCAGGGTTTTTAAAGCTCCAAGCATTTCGATGCGGCCTGTAACGGCGATCTCGCCATATATGTATGCACAAAGATTAGAGTTGCTGGTTTTCGGAATAGCGTTTGGTTTTATCTTCGTGAAACTAGTTATACCATTTAATATTAATCGACTTCAAATATGAATGAAGAGGTCAAGAGTATCCTAAAAATGGAAATCCATGATCTCTGGTTACCTTCCGGAAAATAGGCGTGATTATACGCATGTATGTTCCCCAAAAGGGGTAGGCAGAGCACATGAAACTTATGTTCCAGCGCCACTTTTAGCACAAATGTGGGTATAAAAGATCGACAAAATGTGATATTGCAGTGATAGGTTGCTAGCTCATCGCCCATAACACACTTCAACCCTGCTCCCTTAGTCGATTTTTACGACACCCACGGGAAGAAAGGGGGTGGTGAAATTCTAACCCGACACCACACGGGGGTATGTAGGTGTATGTATGAATCATCATCATCATCATTTCAACCGAAAGACGTCCACTGCTGGACATAGGCCTCCCCTCCCCTAAAGAGTGCCACAATGACCGGTCCTGCGCCACCCTCATCCAGCGGACTGTATGAATATTAATGAATAACTATGTTTTGCGAGAACGCAAAAATACTGTACTTACATGTCGTATTTCTGGAAAACGGGACGATCGGCAGCACATAGGTACTCAAACATAATATATAAAAGTAGGTACATCATTAATTGAAGAAAATCTCCAACATAGAACTGTGACAACGCTGCGGTGAGACTCCGATCGACCAGCAGATCAAACGCCGCAAGTGGAACTAGATCGGCCACACGCTCCGAAGGGACCCTGATCACATACCGAGGCAAGCCCTGGACTGGAATCCCCAAGGAAAACGGCCGCCCTAAACAGACCTGGCGGCGGGCGATCATCGCAGAGGCGAAGACCATAGAGAAGATTTGGAGCGAACTGAAGCGCGAAGCTCAAGACCGAATGGAATGGCGGCGCACTGTGGACGCCCTCTGCCCCATCTAGGGGACACAGCAACATAAGTCAAGTAAGTCACATCATTAATTCAAATTGTCGTTTCTTATTTTATGTTTCATTTGAAGTAGATTTGACTAAAAGTATTAACTAGAATCGGTTTCGTATTGCGTAGGCTGGTTGTGTCACAGCACATCGGTAGAAAGCATATTACTTTAGCGCCAAATCATCTAATTAGTGTTCCGTACCAAAATTGGTCCAAGGGAACACTTATGCGATCACTCGGAGGCTGTCCGTCTGTCACAGCCAGTTTTCTCGAAGACCGTTTGACATAGGAAGCTGAAATTTGGTATAGATATGGAAATGTATGGCCTAATTACATAAATAAAGTCAAAATGGTGTAAACCTCAATAGAGGGGGAAGTTTGAGAGGTAGTAAGGGGTTTAGCATTTTTTTTTTTTGGATTGTAAGGAACGTGTGGGGTATCATTCGAAACCTCGTAAAATTTTGAGACGGTATACACATTTTGAGTTCTTTTTTTTCTACACTGCCTACAATTTAGACAGTCACTAATATTTCGTTGTACCATTAAAACATGTAATCCAGCCACATTCTGGCTAATCACGAGATATCTTTGAGTGGGCTGTGGGTAACTGCATTTACACACAGCTACTTAACCCTACTTTGTTTATTAATCGAAGCAGTGTCAATAGCACTACATATATGTATGAGATACGAAGGCCTGAAATCAGACTCGCCCCATATTGCAGTACACAAATCCGGTCAACACCATTAGTGGATAGCTTCGGCGCGACAGTTCCAGACGAAAAACGCCTTAAAAGGCTATATAACCAGTGCATTTTACTTCATTTTTTCCTTAAAATTATAGCTTTTTATCAAATGGTTTTGTCTACTGCGCATTTTGAATCGAGAGCGGTGAACCCCGTTTGATCGAATGTTTTATGTTTGTAAAAGCGGAGTAGGTAAAGTATCCGTCAAGTTGTTTGTAGGGGAAATAAATTGTAACGTAACCTAGAAATGGGACCGCGTTTACAATGTTTTAATGAATAGCCTCACATGACCGCTATGTCAGGAATCATTGGAATAAAACGTAAACGTAACGACAAAATAAATATTCGTTATCTTTCTAATGTCACTTCATGTTCATAAAGAGCTTTTATTGAAGTCCATAAAATAAAACGTATATGTAGTAGGTATATAAAGTAGTGTAGTAAAAATACCTTTACCTGTGGCTGAATTGAAAATATTCCTTTGCCAATTTGTAAAAAAAAAATTAAAAAAAAAACAGTAGCTCGTTTCAGGCAACACAGAGGTGCTTGACCAATAACGACTGGCCATTCGACCTATGATGCCATTTAAGACTTGCAAAATTGTAACTTGTAGCTACGTGAAATGGAGTACAGCACGGCTATCACAAGTTGGCGCACATGCTCTCTCGAGCTCTCTCGCACTATCCGTTCTCCGTTACTCTCTTATTAGAAAACTTAGAAAGAGACGAATAGTGCGATATAGCTCGAGAGAGCTCTCGTGCCGTCTTGTGCTAACCGTGCAGCTCGCTCATTCGAGCTCGTGCGAAAGAGAGGGACATACGCGAATGAACTTCGTTTTCCTTTCGTGGTAGGGCTTCGGTCTTCTGTCTAGATTTCGACCTCCATCTTTGCTAGAAACGGAGATAAAGGGTGTTACAAACCATACAATGATTACTTACGCTTTGTAGAATGCACTTTGAGACAAATTGTGGCAATTTAAGGATACCATTAAGTAAAAATAATATTCCAATAGTAAAAGCTGAAATAATGAAAATTAAATGTCTCATGATTGTGATGTTACTTGTTGTTCCTATAATATCGCTATGCGCACAGTTGGATCCGCAGACAATAGCTATTAATTCAGCTTCAGATAAATTGGGGATGACAAATCATTACATGCATAGGTTGAAAAGCACCGTTCACAAAAGTTAACAAATCATTAACAGAGGCGGGATGGACGCAATAGCGGTTTTTGACGTTTATGAATAATTTTTCTTTACTTTTTGTGAACAAAACGGGAAGTTTGTCTAAAAATGTGTTTAGAATTGACGCAGCGTTCGTGCGCATACATAAACAGCGGCATGTTTTCGGCGCAGTTAGGTTGTTCGTGGGTTGTTCCCTGTTTGTACACTAATTTCTAAACACTTTCGAACTTACGTCTATGCAATAAGGTTCAAAATAGCATACATATT
This sequence comes from Epinotia ramella, assembly GCA_947578815.1. NCBI lineage: Eukaryota > Metazoa > Arthropoda > Insecta > Lepidoptera > Tortricidae > Epinotia > Epinotia ramella. The sequence goes on from OX388203.1 coordinate 3,037,353, forward strand.
TATAGCTATACAGTGCACGAGTACGCTTGTGTACACGGAGAGGGATTTTACCGGGTTATTGCGTCGGGGAAAATAAACGTAGTTTATCAGTATTTGAAGGGACAGGGATTTTGGTTCTAATGTTTTTTTTTTCTGTTATAAATGTATGACTATGGACTGTTGGATACCTACTTATAGTTTTAATACAGGCCAAAACTACTTCGAAAGCTCTATGTATCGGTGTATGTGTAGGAAATCAGGGCGACACGACATCAGTAAGGTCAGGGTAAAGTAGTTCATTACACCTCTTAACGAAACAAATTATTTTATTAAATATTTTTGTTCCAATTTAACCTGGAAGTACAGAGAAACACAGAGAAGTCGCTTGTAGTAGTGGCGACGAATGTGATGGAAAGATACGGTCTAGGTAGCTCAGAGGGAGAGCACTGTACCGGCAATACAGAGGTCGCAAGTTCGAGTCTTGCCCTGGGTTTCAGACGATAATGGTATATTTCTCCACTATATTTGTTCTCTGTAACATATCGTTTAAACCGAATTTAAACTTTCGTGAGACATGTTGAAATAATAATAATGTTATTATATCGTTTAAAGTAGTTCATATTATTTGCAGTAATTGCGGTTGTCATTCCTGTGGTGACGCGAAGCGTCTATCTGCTTATCATCAGGCAAGCCGTATGCCTGTTTGCCACCGTCGTAGTAAAGAAATGATTGTATAAGTTAACAGCAAATGTTAATTTTATGAAATGTATCAAAATCTATAACAAAATACCGGAGACAATAAAAAGCGGGAATAGAATTAATGTTTTATAAAATAACCTTTAAAAAATGCTTATTAATAAAGGTTATTATTACTAGGGCTCGTACTTTTCGTGCTCATTACGTAAAAATGACGTCATTTTGGACACAGGATGTTGTGATAAATAATTCAATTTTAATGAAGCTTGCTACCGAACCTCCCAAAAACAGAAAATCGTAATTCTTGTAAAGATGAAATAGCAACTTTTTGTGCAGTAGTAAAACATAAATACTACATATAATTGTGAAAATACAATAACTAGACAATTACAACGTCAACTTATTAACTGTTTATCTGAATGACATCGTCAGTCAAATACCATTTTAAGTGCCAATATCGTTGTTTAATGAAAGAGGTTGATAAGTCGTAACACTGTTTACTAAAAGACTATTTGTCCTGTGTGGTTTTAAGTCATCGGCACGAAATGTACGCGCCCTGGGGACCGATTTTTGACTTTCGAGCGCTCATAAATCAAATAAAAGTAAATACGTTTCTAGTGTCAAAATGGCAGGCACTTACTTTCTACCAATAGAATTGAATACGAGTGGTCAATACTTTTCAATTTTCTATCGCTATTTCAAAATAGCATTTCATAATTTTTGTCAGTTTTCGAGTGAAAGAGTCGAGCGCTCGAAAGTCAAAAATCGGTCCCCTCGTTATTGCCGTTGGAATGAATCTACATACATACTTACATTCACGCCTTTATCTCTAAAAGTGGTAGGCAGTGCACATGAAACTTGTGTTCCAGTACCACTTTTAGCATAAAAGTGACAGGCTGCTAGCCCATCGCCCACAACACACTTCAACCCTGTTCCCTTATAGTCGACTCTTACGACACCCACAGGAAGAGATGGAATTAATTTATGATCCCTTAAATTAGTATGCTGAAATCTGAATGTAAAATTGTGTAAACCAAATTGAATAATAATCGTCATGATGTACTCGTAATGTTACCTATTTTAAAATGAATCACACCCGTACGTAAAATTGTAAAGATGATTTGTGCATAATGTTTGTTGTTACTTGTATTGTAATTTCAATTTAACGTTTGAATTCCTTTACATGTGAGTGTGTTGTCCTGCAACCCCGTTTCTCGCCGAGATTTGTATAGTGCTGTTCTCAAACTTGAAATGAAATAATAATAAAAAGCAGTCAATTTGTTTTATAAATAATACGTTTCTGAACTCCACCGCCTGCACCGCCGCCGCCGCGCCGGCAGCTCCGAAGTATCTGTAGTTGTATATAGTTTTAGTTTTAAGTTTGTCCTTTTTATTGTTTTCTGTTTCTTCTATGTATTGTTTTTATTTTTGGTGTGTATTTTATACCACCTATGCTATCGGCAATTAGTTGAGGGCCCCTTCGGGGCCCAACTTAGGAAGTCATGAACGGAAAAAAAAAAAAAAAAAAAAAAAAAAAGCCGGCAGCTCCGAGCCCGCGCCCTCCGCCGCGCCCCCCGTTTGAAAACAAAAGAAGGTTGCTTTGCTTTACAGGTAAGGCTGTATGAAATTCCTCTCAAAAGTCTTCACTCATCGCACCCGGTGGCACCGGATACGTAGTATTTCCGAACCTATCACTGTTCACGAGAAACCACCTGTCACAATTTAAGCGAGTGGAAGTGACGGGGAAGTGCCTTCGTAGTACGGGAAGACTTCGAACAGTGCAACGGCGCACAGTGCTACACGCTAAGAATGCGCGGGTGATAGGACCAACCTACTATGAACACCTACCCGACGACTTAAAAAATGAATGTTCCGAGGAAACGTTTAAGCGCCGACTAAAGAACCTTTTATTGGAGAAGTCGCTTTATTCTGTAATAGAATACATTGACATACCCAAATAAGACATTTATTTACATTTTTTAAATGTAGTTATTTGGTGATCCAATCAGATTTTTATTTTTATTTTATTTGACATATTAAATATATACTGACATGTTAATGGATAAGTACTACCGGTAGGTACTCATTATTATTATTATTATTTAATTTTATTTGACTAAGGAACAAGGTTTTGGTTTTTTCCTTGTATTTCTATGTACGCCAATTATTGATAAGGTACCTCTCAGTACAATAATTGTTCATGATTTTTATATTATTTGTATTCTTAACTTTGAAATTTTGACATTCTTATTTTTTATATTCTATTTGTTGATTTATATTATTCTTTCTATTATTGTTGCGAAATTGTGCCTAACGATCATTATACAATAAGTAGTATTTACAAAGGTATTGTTATATGAGAATTGTGTAATGAGATAAATAAAACTAAACTAAACTAATTTGAAGTAAACGTCAACATTTCATTGCAAGTTTGAGAAAATATTGTTATAGTTATTAATGTTGCTGTGCCCTAACAGGGTTATACTTGAACTGCATTTATACTCGTATGTAACATATTTTAAGACCCATACTGCAAAAAATAAATGAATTAAATTAATATTATTAGGATTTCTAATCAGTTTGTCGCTTCACTCATTTTGACAAGTGGCAGCAAACGTGCGCATCACATTAACACTATATGCGAAGTTTCAAACCAAATTGACCTCCAGAATACCATTGTACAAGTAAAGTTACAAAATTCCGCTCGTGTAAGTTTACATTCCAAACCTTAACTCCTGGGACCGTATTATTGCGACCTTGAGAAGATTTCCTGCCGCTGTCATTAGTTCAAAACGTTCTAATCTATACTAATATTATAAATGCGAAAGTGTGTCTGTCTGACTGTCTGTCTGTTACCTCTTATCTCTCGTTAACATAGTTTAAGACCCTGGGAACAGCGAATGAAACAACCTTAAGAATGCGAGCTCCTTACAAATTTCTTCCCAAACATGTAATGTGCCTAAAAAAACCCGGTATGCGCATGTTCGAACTAAACGGCTGCCTGGCATCGTTTTGACACCCCGCCCCCAACCCCGCATAATGGCAATGGAATTTTTCCTATAATATAAATTTAAATTTCGTTAGCAACGTTACTGGTTAATACAAAATTATTATATTTTTTTTCTAAACTCGGGTGTCGACTCGAAAATTATTATTACTCCAAAAGAAAGAAGGCAAAAAAATATGCCTAGTGACGAAAATCCCATTCAGATATCTTAAAGAATTACGAAGCTACAGCCGTTTTAATATTGCATGTTAGAGAGAAAACGCAAACGGTGTGTGACGTCACAATACAGGATGCTGCCGGGGGCCGCGTCGACGGCGGCGCGCCTACTAACTAAGCGTAGGTAGAGGTCTTGTTTCGTGAGGTGAGGCGCATGAGCGCGTAAAGAATACAGCCCAGCTATATTATCAGTAAATAGACTTCACAAATATAATTAAAATATTAATATGGAAAGAGATTTGTTGCGTACTATTTATACTTTTACTCGTATAGATACAAATTTAACTTACAAAGTGATTCAAAGAATTGTCATCTGTTGACTCATTGACGTAATTGTTCATTATCAAAGTGCACTTGGCGCCTGTGTTTCTTAGAACAACATTAAATATGGACATTTAGTATTATTTCTCTAATTGTCTATATACATATTTATCGGTGTCTGCGGGATGACCGTCTAGTCAAGTATTTGTGACGCAGCAAGAAGTTATATTTAAAGTTAGGTTAAGGTTAACTAAAATGATGTTTAAGTTACGTCTAACCTGTCTGTTTTGTTATATACCGTAACCACCCAATACATCTACGTTACATGATAAAATGCATTGCAGCAGATCGAGGAAGTTGTACTGGGCAAGAAAAAAATAAAATTGGCCGGAAGTTTGAAAATCCTTCACTTCCGGGCAAAAGTTGAATGTATGGGTATATTTACGTCATGTGATGTGACAACACTACGAGACATGTGGCATCACTTAGCCCTTTAATCGTAGAGACAGTAAATAGTCTGTCAGTCCTGAAATAGCCGGATGTACTTGGCAGACAGGTCCGAAGTTGGGTTGGGAGTGGGCTTACGGTCTATCATGTTTGACATCGACATACCTATTTTGTCTGTATTTTTACCACTGTCTTGTGTGCAATAAAGTATTTACATGCATACATACATACGGTTTTAGTGATGCCAATGATCTTCGATCTGAATCCCTTAGTTTTCTAATGTTTTTGTAGCTTACTAACAACAACGGCTTTAAGCAATATAGTATCCCATATTTACTTCAAAGTTCATTGTTTTCGAGATATTTGGCATCAAAGTTGAACAATTTTAGGCCCAAAAACTGGTTTTCTGGCCATAACTTTTGTGTTAATTAGTTTAAAATAAAAACCAGACACGTTTTTAGAGACGTCATTGACGAACCCTAATATGTAGATTTCGTGTATGTTAGATCGTTCACGTCAATATAGATACGAAATAAGTGTTTTTTTAGACAATGTTTAAAAATATCATACAGAATTAAGTATTCATTTCTTTCAAAATCCGGTATACAAAAATGGAGATAAAATATTGAATAACCGATAGCCGTTTGACATATAATTCTATCTGTAGTGCAAAAGTAGGAGATACGATTCAAAACTAGTCAAAAATCGATGAAAACAACGGGTAGCCCCTTAAGATGATAATATATGAATAATATTAATAGACTATTAAACAAAATGTCCGGAAAAGGAGAATGTAGGTACCTACGTATGTGAAGGTATAAGCAAAAATGTCTGAGCCCTTAACAATAAAAGACATTTCACATAGTTTTGATCACTTTGTCCGTTTCCCTAGTCTTCGACGTTGCACTAGTGTTAACACGGGCACTTTATGTGACGTGGCTTAAATTAAATAGAATGAAGAAAAATCCTCTGTATAATAAAGTGCCCATTTCATACACTAGTGCCATGTCGAGGACTAGGACCTTTATCTTACAAACAAAGAAGTAAACAAACTGACACCAACTTCCTGTTCAAAAATTCGTCTCAAATGTCTTAATGTAATTCCATAATTATATCTACTGTACTGTACCTACTCTTTCCAATCATTATTTCTGTGACAGTTGCATCCATGCCATTCCACTTTAGACCCTATAAAGCTTACGGTTAAGGAATAAAATAAATGTAATAGTGACAATAAAAGCGTGAAAATTAATTTTCTTTTAATTCCCGGGTAACCAAAAACCACGCTTCGAAGTGACAACTCGATGTGGGAAAGCGTGCGATCCCCGGTCTCACGGTGGCACGTGCCTATGCGAGCTAAAGGAAAAAGGACTTAAAAACCGTCAAAACCCCCACAATGTAACACCCGTTTTGCTTAACACGACCGCCATCAACCCCCTAGGAAACAAGGTGTAACAACCAAATGTAAACCTAAACATGATCGGCTTAAAGTCCGGTTTCCAATGGTGAGGTAAGTGGATATCAAAAAAAGGACTTTAATAGAATGGGATAGGATTGAAATTGCAGTGATGCATTCGAAATTAAATGTAAACTTTTGCGTCTGTTTGAATCGTTCAGAATGCAATGATTGAGAAGTCATTGAACATAATACACCCCTACGATTGTATTTTGTTTTATATTGAGTTTTCAATCCTAGGACGAACTATTAAAGTAGATTTTTCAATAGCCACACTTTTTAATATGATATCTTATGTATAAAATTATTTATTGGATAATTTTGATGATTGTACTTGGAACTTGGAAGTACTTAGTTTGGAATATAGGGTACTTCTGTAATGATTATGAATACAAATTTATGGACTACCATTATGAATTATATTGTCATATTTGAACAATATAAAATGTATATTAAACTCGCATCTCTTAGGCCGGTTATTTGACACTCAAGACATGCGCCCGCGTCGCCGTCAGCGTGTTATTGTGCTACTTATAAGTTTTGTATATCGATATGTATGTTAGCCTGTAAGGTATTTGTAAATATGGGCGTTGCCTGAGACAAATACATAAACAAAATAAAAACTGAATATCATCCTCAAAAATATCAAGGGTCGGCAACGCCCATGTTACTCCTTTGGAGTTGCATGCGTCTGTAGGCTGCGGTGTCCGCTTATCATCAGGCGGGCCGTACGCTTGTTTGCCACCGTCGTTGTATAAAATTAAAAAAAAGTAGTACCTATGTGTAAAATAAAGAATGTAGGTGCATTATAACTGTAGTTTGCTTACTTATTCTTTAACCTCTGCTATGGACCTAGTTCGATTAGTGCAAACAACATTGTCCCTTAATATTTATTTATTTAAATTATATCATCAAGCTTTTAGAAATTAATTCTAAAATATACTAAACTAGCTTCAGCGCGCGACTCCGTCCGCGAGGAACTCGTTTATATCGTAGTTCAATGCCAACTTTCACCCCTATTTCACGCCTTTAGGGGATGATTTCGGGGATAAAATCTATGCTATGTCCTTCCCCGGGACTCAAACTATATCTGTAACAAATTTCATGTAAATCGGTTCAGCGGTTTAAGCGCGAAGTATCAGACAGACAGATAGACAGACACACTTTCGCATTTATAATATTAGTATAGATAGTATGGAAGTATGGATAGTAATGTATTCACATGTTTGTTTTGATTATGCGAGCATTGCCCCGTGACGTTAAAATATACATTATGAATATTATGATTCTACATAGTGCTTTCACCTGCCTTAAGCTAAAAGTCACGTACAGACACCATAAATTGAAAGTAAACGTCATAAAATGCTGATCGAAATATCATAAATACTAAATTAGGTACTTTAAGTGTAATGGTTTTTTTTTCCTAAGAAAATGTTTTCTAATTTTAACGTTCGTAGACTAGCTCAAGAAGACATGCCTAGGCCAGCAGTGGGTGATTACAGCCTGAAAATGATGATGATCGGGCGAACTCGAACGGTGTTTGGACTCCTGTTGATTTTCTACCGCACATCAAAGGGAATCTGTCGCGAAAAAAATTGTTGTGCAAGTGGCTACATAAAAAAAAAACTTCAATTATTAGAGCCAATGTTTGCCTGATAATTTTATCGCGACATAATATATATAGCGCCATATAGCGTATAGGAGGATAGTCCAGTCAATGAACTGACAACTTGTATGAAAAAAAAAACCATTTTGGAATTAATTTATAATAGCTTATCTTTTCTGTGTAACGGATATATTATGAAAAAAATGATAGATTGACTAGCTTCTAAAAAGTCAGAAAAAATATTAATAAATATTTTTGTCTTTATTTTGGTTCATTTACATTTGGTTTATAATATTCAAGTTAAATCATACAAAAAAAGACAATGCATGCTTCATTTAAATCTCCATAATTACTTCCGGGTGGAAAGTTTATCGGATTCTTGAATACAGCATCTTAGAATAACATTTTAAAATGAAATCAACAAAAAAAACGCTATTATAAATTAATGTTTTTCAAAACCGTATTTTGCCTGGAGTAGGAGTTCTGGCCGAAGGGTTTAGTTTTCCGGCGATTTCGAGGGCGGTTATTTGACACCCAGAACCGATAAATAAATACCGCGTCGCCGACTTAACGTGATATTGTGCTACTTATAAGTTTTATATATTGATATGTATGTTAGTTAGTCTGTAAGGTATTGTAAATATGGGCCTCGTTGCCTGAGATAAATAAATAAATGTAGTTCGCCGTAGAAAAAAGATGAAGCTTTTTTTATTCTTCGCCTGCACGTCTATCACGAGACGGCCGCGACATATTCTCGATTTTTCTCGCACTATACCTCTTGTCCTAAGTGTTCTAATAAGAGAGAGACGGATAGTGCGAGAAAAATCGAGAGAGCTCGCGCGCCGTCGCGTGATAGCCGTGCTGATAAGGTAGCTGTAGCATTATTAGAATTTATGCCAACGGAGCAAAATACACTGGAGTTAACAGAGGTTTCTTAAATAAAGGCGTACTTGAGTATTTATTTATCGGTCCAACTGTACTTCTATTAAATATTCATTCTACTCTACTAAATGGAGTAATTAGCAACGTAGGTAATGGAAATGTAAAAACACCAAAATGGCCAGCAATACGAATTTATTAAAGGGTCCGGTCAGTGACCATAAAAGCTAATTTTAATAAGGATTAACATTAATATTTCATACCGTCGGTTGAACCATTTCATGTGAATAACTAGTTTCTCGCGCGGCTTTGCCCGCGTATTACAAAGAACTGCGGACCTACGGGATAATAAAATAGCCTGTGTCGAACCAGAATATCCATTCTATGCAACGTGTTTTTTTAACCGTCTTAGAGCCGAAGCCCAGTTAATGTATACATTACAAGGATCTTAAAAAAAAAGGTTCTTTGTTGTTTTTTATTTTGTTTTTTTTTTATGAAATGAAATTACTTATTTGGCAAAACATACACAAAGTATGTATTAATATTGTTTTTTTTTGATTAATATTAATTTTATCATCCCGCCGAGTGACCGCAGTGACCGCTAGCCGCCATCTTTTGTTAGATAGGTACGACGAACTCTAACCGGGTGAATGAACTTCGCACCGCGCGCCATACAGGATTTTTCAAACATAATTACATTTTATTACTAAAAAAATTTCTCACGAATGATTAGTACGTTTTGGATATTTTATGTGAGCTTCGGCTTTAAGACGGTTAAAAAAACACGTTTTATATGTACTTATCTTTGAGACTATTTCATGTGACTGACTTTTTATAAAACTGTCATTCGAATTGGAATCTTCTACCTTCCTAGGCTTCCGTAGAGTAGTTTTTTGCATCGACTACCTTGGTGCAATTCGGCAGCACAAATATAATCTCAAATATAGGTACCGTCGCCAACACAGTTAACTGACCATCCGTGCACTTTATTACAATGCACATAAGGTTCAATATAAATACAGGTGGTCACTTAACTGTGTTGCCGTTTGTACTAGTTTTTTTTAATCGGCTGATGTTACCTTTAAACATATTACATCACAATGGCGGCGCGTGATTTTCGATGGGCAACCCGAACAAAAAAGTTATGAAAGAGTTTATAATAATAATAATAAAATAATAGATCAGAGCCTATATACGTCCCACTGCTGGGCACAGGCCTCCTATCATATGAAAAGAGTATATAAATATAAGCTTGCATAAAAATACATTTTAGGTAAGGCGGTGGGATAGAGCCACTTTAAACTAATAGCCGCACACAGTAATTTGGTGAGTCATTAACCTTTTGATCATTAAGACTTATATAGCCACCCCCGGCTCCTGGCATTTAATATTTATACAGGGTGAATCATAAGTCGTGAACAGAATTATATGTTTCTTACTGTTTAACTTTAGTTTAAACGTGTGGACGACAACAGTCGAAAATATGGAAACGTTTGTTAAAAAAAAAGTTTTCAATTTACTGAGTATCTTGGTCACCCTAATTGCTACGTTAAACTGTATATTTAAGCTACAGACCAAGTCTTTTCGAATAGGGTGACCATAAGGTTAGTGTTTTCGCTATTTAAAATGATTATCAATAAAGTTGAATTGTTTGCTTCGAGAGTTAATGCAATGAATTGGCTTTTAAATACTGCCATAGAAACAAAAACATCTGTTTACGACTTAGGTTTCACCCTGTATTTATTATTTTTATATGTTTCAAATGACAACTCGTTAGATGGTGCCCATTACGTGGTGAGGGCAAATATAATGTGGCATTACTGTGATTTCTAATATAATACGCGTAATTAACTTAACTTACTTTTCTACCAATGTGACATGGAAGTAACGTGAAAATATACGTAGCGTTACCATAAAATGTAACGCAAGTTGGATTTAAAGCTGACATCACATATGTATGTGAATATTCTCATTACATTGGTTACCAAAGAAAATGCATGTTACATTCAAAACGTAACATACATTTTTCAAATAAGTGCTAAGAACTATCGTTTGATATAGGTAAGTATATACGAAAGCTTTCATTGCTCAAAGGTATAAATTATCAGGCCCGCTTTTGTACTTACCACCTACAATCGAGTTCTCCAATATCTACACAGACAACCTTTTAAAAATATCTATACAGAGACTGTATTGTTACTATTAAAAAAAAAAAAAAATAGTAACTTTGTCTGTATAGATATTGGAGAACTCTACTGTACATATTTGTGGTGGTTTTTCAAAAAACTTTTAGCTCAGTAATCTAAATGTTTAGTATTTTTTGTGCGTTTGCAAAAAGACGGAAACTGTTTCACCATAACAAGACACTTTGTACCTTTCGAAACTCCCGGGCCGTGGAGTCCAGATGCCCACCAACTGGTCAGGACGCTGTGTCAAAAGTTCGTCCAGACCACTGCGGACCACAGAGCTGGCTCGTTCCTCACCCAACGGAACAGCATAGCGAGCTTACTGGGGACCAAGCCGCAGGGGCCCCATCTGGGAGACAACAATTATATATTCAATTCAATTCAATTCAATTTGTTTATTTTGTTAAACACAGGTTACAAGGTTGCTAAGTACAAACATATAAGACCTCCATGTTTTACCACAGCGTAGGTGTACAAAATATTAATTTTCATTCAGTCAGCTACTTAGGTACATTCATATTGAGAATTACTTAATTATAATATAATATAATGTCAATACAATAATGACTCAAGGCGGACTGATGACCTGGTAAAGGTCGCGGGAGTCCGCTGGATGCGGGTGGCGCAGGACCGGTCATTGTGGCACTCTTTGGGGGAGGCCTATGTCCAGCAGTGGACGTCTTTCGGCTGATATGATGATGATGATGAATACAATAATGGCTATAAAGTGGCCGTCAATAGAATTAGCTAACTATGTAAACAAACCACCATATTGAAATTGTCTTTCGATATGGCAGTTTGTTTACATAGTTAGCAATTTCTATTGACGGCCACTTTAGATAGGTACATTAAATACTTTAATTAGGTATGCATAAAAAAAAAAAAAAAAAATTGTAAATAATGCCTGGTCAAAGATTAAAAAATAAAATAAAATATGTCATTAAAAAAATTGTAAGGGACCATGTCACGTAGTAGCGTCATTTAGGTAATCTTTAATCGTATAAAATAACATTTCTCGATCAGAATTTGAAGACTACTGCAGCGGCTCAGTCTAAAACAACATCATCAGTTTCATTTATTTTGCAAATCACGGTACCTATATGGTTTGTTGTTAACTCTGTGCTCAGGTTCTACTCGGGCCTTAACTTGACATTTGCTACCTTTTCTACAAACTTGCACGGACCCCACAGCAGTATCTAAATAGGAATCACGTGATGACTTGAAATAATAATAACAGATAATACCTAGCCTGTAATTTGTAGGTATCAGGGCATGGCAAATTAAGAAACTCTGTACGCGTAGTATCCGTTGAATGCCATTGCTGCGTTGAAGCTTGCGTGACGTGTGAATCGTCATCATCATCATCGTCATCGTCGTCGTCATCGTCGTCGTCATCGTCGTCGTCGTCGTCGTCGTCGTCGGCATCGTCGTCGTCGTCGTCGTCGTCGTCGTCGTCGTCGTCGTCGTCATCGTCATCGTCGTCGTCGTCATCGTCGTCGTCGTCATCGTCGTCGTCGTCATCGTCGTCGTCGTCGTCGTCGTCGTCGTCATCGTAGTCGTCGTCGTCGTCGTCGTCGTCAGCCGAAAGACGTCCACTGCTGGACATAGGCCTCCCCCAAAGAGTGCCACAATGACCGGTCCTGCGCCACCCGCATCCAGCGGACTCCCGCGACCTTTACCAGGTCATCAGTCCACCTTGTGGGCGCCCTACCCACGCTGTGCCTTCCGGTACGTGGTCGCCACTTGAGAACCTTTCCGCCCCAACGGCCATCGGTTCTACGTGCAATGTGCCCCACCCATCCAATCGCCGAATCGCTAGACGTGTGAATGGCTCAAACAAACTATGTACCTACTTCGATTCCACACAGAACTCCGGCACTGACATCACAAGCTTCCACGAACCTACGCTAGCCAAATCAAACAACCCGTACAATGTAGGTACCTACATACACTGGCGAAGGCGTGCAGAAATTTGGCCGGAGCCCTACCCCACATCATGTTACTTACATTAATATTTTAGCTCCTCTGATTTCAGCTAAATTATGGATGGAGTTTTACGCAACATACTCCATTAAAACCCCGTTATTTAATCTAGAGGAAGTTTTCTCGGATCGGCTTTAACAAATTCGTCGTTCATTCTTGAAAATATTTGTTTTCAAAACCAACCGAAATTGCAGAAATGAGAAATGGACACTTACCATCTGTTGTCTACTTACCATCGATTGACATTTAAAACTTTTTTTTTCTATATTGGGCGTGTGCTATACATAGATTCCGCCGCTACATCTAATTTAGTCGTATCTCATATTTTTAATAAATTATAAACAAAGCGATGAATTGCTAAAATGTTGAAATTAGTTTCTTGAATTACTCTATATTTTCGAAAAATAAAATATACATGGGGGGTTAAAAAAATAGAACAATCCTAATTGCCATTTATATTTATTAATGTCCAATGTCTTAATTCGATCTGGAATTTTATTGAAAATCTTCGGTGGCATTCCCAAGATTCCACTTCTCATTAGCGCTGTGTTACTTCCCGGCAAAGTTTTCAATGTATATTATATTAATTAACCGACCTTACTATTCAATTAAATAATTTTACGCTATGCATTAGATTAATCACTTAACGATTTACAGTACTTGAATTTTACTGATTTTTCACGACATGACTATTTACCTATATAATAAATGTTCATTCGAACCTTACGAGAGATAACATATTTTATTATTTCTGTGATTATGACATGTTATTTATTTGGTCCTGTTTTTCTCTATGACATTGTATAATTATTGTTTCAACTCGTGCTTTCCATTTTAGATCCAATTTAACTTAATTGTCTACATTGTGTTTGCATGCATTTAACTATGTTTTACAGCAAATAAATGATTTGATTGATTGATTGAATTCGTTTTATTTTATTTTTTTAGGGTTCCGTAGTCGACTAGGAACTGTATAGTTTCGCTTTGTCTGTCCGTCCGTCCGCGGATAATCTCAGTAACCGTTAGCACTAGAAAGCTGAAATTTGGTACTAATATGTATATCAATCACGCCGACAAAGTGGTAAAATAAAAAGTGTTTTTTAACGTGGGGTGTTTTTTTTTTTCATTTCAACCCTAACTTGTGATATATTGTTGGATAGGTATTTAAAAATGAATAGGGGTGTGCTATAATACTTTTTTGATAATGTTAATATTTTCGGAGATAATCGCTCCAGAAGTATGTCCCCCCCCCCTCTAACTTTTGAACCATAAGTTTTAAAAATATGAAAAAATACTCAAAAGTAGAACTTATTTTAAACTTGATAGGTTGAATAGTTTTTGAAAAAAAATACAAAAACTACGGAACCCTACACTGAGCGTGGCCCGACACGCTCTTGGTCGGTTTTTATCTATCAATTAATGTACCTCCTCTCTTCTAGGTATACAATAATACATATGTCACTGTGTACCTAAAAGTGTCTTGGGTGAATTTTTCGTTGTATAATCAAATGTTACGCAACTTTCTAAAAGTCTTGAGATTGGTTGAGAGAAATACGCAGAAAATTCCTGGAATCCATAACTGAATATTCGTCACTTTCAAAAGATTTCTCAATTCCAAGAAAATGCTTTTCAATGGTCTGTTATTTGCTCACTTATTTCGTGTTTCTAGGAATTCTACAATTTGAATATATGGTTGAGATTTTTAATGTCAACCATATAAAAGTCAGACACTTTTTATAAAACTGACATTGTAATTGCAATCTTCTAATTGGGTCGGTAGAGTTGCTTTTTTAATGGAATACTTAGATGCAATTCGGTTTTCAGTTAATCTTAAATGAGCCATTCCCAATATTGCAATTCTGCTTGTGTGGTTCGTAACCAGACCGTTCGTTACAAAACTGACGGTCATCGCCAAACGCATACGTTTCGTTACAAAACGGACACGTTCGAGCTGACTTAAATACAATACAAATATCTCTATACTCTTTAAATAATGCGCACCTCACATAAAGCAGGTACAAAACAATAAACAGAGATACAGGAAGACAGAGACAAATAAAACCGGCCAACTGCGAGTCGGACTCGCGCACGAAGGGTTCCGTACCATTATCTATAAACACAGTAAAAAAAAAAGTTTGTTGTTTGGGAGCCCCCTTAAATATTTATTTTATTTTGTTTTTAGTATTTGTTGTTATAGCGGCAACAGAAATACATAATTTATGAAAATTTCAACTGTCTAGCTATCGCGGTTCTTGAGATACAGCCTGAAAAAAAAAATCCTTTGTTGTATGGGAGCCCCCCTTAAATATATATTTTATTTTGTTTTTAGTATTTGTTGTTATAGCGACAACAGAAATACATAATCTGTGAAAATTTCAACTGTCTAAGATCGCGGTTCCTGAGATACAGACTGGTGACAGACAGACGGACGGACAGCGAAGCCTTAGTAATAGGGTCCCGTTTTTACCCTTTGGGTACGGAACCCTAAAAAACAAGCGGTTTATAGCTTATCCAGGTAGCCTTTGGGTAGTGAAGAAATGAATAGTATAATAATGATGAAAGATCACATCCATGACTTAAATTGTCATTTATAACTTGCCTTGACAAACAAGCCATGCCTCTACGTGCAATACCCGCTACGGAGCGGAAAAACGCTGTGCTACGCGCTACGTAGCGACTGTATGTAGCCGCCATCAGATATATCGGAGCGGCCAAAGTAATCACAAATATCTGAACGTCTCTATTGTCGAGGCATTAGAGACGTGTTCGGATATTTACGAGAACTTTGGCCGCTCCGATATATCTGATGGCGACTGTACATTCACTTTCACTGTCAGGAACCCGCGTAGCGAGGGCCTACGCCGTAGTCGCTTTCCACTAAATACGAGGAAAATTACGAGATCGGCTACGCGGTAGTCGTAGCGATTCTTGGCAGTAAATGTGCTACAATGAAGATGCCATTTTCCATCCTATCCTATTAAACGACCAATATTTGTATATACAGGGTGTTAACGGGGTCATGATCCGGAATGACAAAAAGCGAATAAGATGATCATACTGAACAACCTTTCCCATGGGACCAACCACGAAATCGCAAAAAAAAGAGCCAATTAAGAGTTAACTGTGAGTTAACTGCGATTTAATTGAGAGTTATGTATGGAATACCTGTTTTTTTTTTGCGATTTCGTGGTTGGTCCCATGGGAAAGGTTGTTCAGTATGATCATCTTATTCGCTTTTTGTCATTCCGGATCATGACCCCGTTAACATCCTGTATATACAGCGTGGAAATCTAATACGAGCAAATCTTTAAATGGTGGTTAGTGCAGGACGTAAGAAGTTTATTTAGATACCTTTTGTCTAAAATTACAACGAAAAAATTAACCATACAAAATAATTCAGCCCGCAATGTAACGCAAAATATTCAAGTTAAGGCTCGTTGACAGTTACTTGTCAAGTATTTGGACAGCTACGTTTGCGTTACATTGCTGCTCGGTAATTTTTGAAAAATTAATTACAGGCTTTCTATTAAGTGTATCTTAAGAAGTCCCAGTATTTAATGATAACGGTATTAAACCCTATGTCTGGTTTAATTCTTTGCTCGTATTAGATTTCCAGGCTGTATAATACATATCTATGTATATATATTAGTAATCACGTTCTCGCGGCTCTAACGATTTGAATGAAATTTGGAATAAAGGGGTTTGCGAGGGCGAAAAATCAATCTAGCTGGGTCTCATATTGGGGAAAATTCGTTTTCTCCTAATTTTCTCTATTTTCACCCGAGCAGAGCTCGGTCGCCCAGAGACTCCTATACTATTAATACTATGAACGAGCAATATTTGTATAAGTACAAATATATAATGAAGAAAACCGCCCTAACGATTTCGATGAAATTTGGATTTACGCGAATTATCGATCTAGCTCTCAGGTCTCATGTCTGGGAAAATACGTATTTTCTCTATTTTCACCCAAGCAGAGCTCGGTCGCCCAGGCACTTAAGGTTATATGCGTAAAGCTTGTAGTAATTACGCAGGATTAAAAAAGCCCAAAGAGCCGTCAATCTCAATAATCTACAAAAGAAAGATTATGAACTAGGCACAATGCTCAAAGCAATTACATATTTTTGCCTATTACCAACATTTACTTTGAAATGGTTACATCTCACTTGAAAAAGCAAATCAATTTCGACCTTACTCCACGGCAGTAAAGTTTGAATTCCAAGCGCGACATATGCATGATAAGTGTATTTGTAAGTACCTTAGTTTCATAATAAACATGAGAGCGTGTCTGTCGCGTGCTTGCCACGTGTCCTTATTAAAAAAACTGTTAAAGTGAAAACACCCTTATGCTATATGTATTAAGAGCTACGCAGGCTGATTTAAACACATAATAATACTATTATGTGTTTAAATTACATGCACGCGTCTAGGTTTATGTTCCACGTATGTAAAGAAATAATGTCATATGTTGTTAAAATGGGGGGCTAATTAGATGTATGCGGCGTCTGGATGGGCTTTGTTTCTTTTTAACCGACTTCTTAAAAGGTTCTCCATTCATCGAAATATTTTTATGTATGTTCTCCGATTATTCGAAAACCCAAAATTCTTTTTTCAGAAATCTGAAATATTTATTTGCCCCGATACAGTTCACAAGGTCTTACATTATTTAGGTACATTGTATCAGCCCGAGCAGGCATGCAAATAATAAACATAGGTAATACAATTTAAGAATAACATCAAAAATAATTAAATTCGATACTGTAAAATTATAAATGTGTACGATTAATTTAAGATGATGCTAATCTGTGATGAAATTTCAAATTTACCCAACCTTCAAAATCGATGTAGGTCACAAAAATTGAGAACATAAGTAAGTACCCTACCGTCCTTATCTAAACACCTGTATTGCCACCGTATAACAATGCATACGGCAAAAGAATGTGGGAGTATTTGTCACCTATATGTTAAACGAATGGCCTAATGATGTTCTCCAGAAACTTATTCATAATCCTAACAAAGTAAAAATCATTACAAAAAATATAGTACTTGTCAACTACCGATGCGCGCCCGAGCGGTGCACAGATGATCTACATTGTAGAGATGCGCGCCGGTCGGAAAAAACCGGGCGGCGGCGCGCTACGAAAAAATCCTCGGCGGCGGCGTAGCGCCGGCGGCGTGAGATTTTTCAACTTTTTAAATATCGCGTTCATGGGGTTAAATAATAATGAAAAACTGCTCTTTAATAAAATAACAGTAATTAAACATTTAATGAAACACTCTTAGGACTCTTTTTTACACAAAATATTGTCTTTGCAACTTTTGTAATTGTCATGCACAAACATAATTTTGCTGACCCTCAACGGGCTAAGTCTACATCTTTTGGCCGTTAAAATCAATCCAGCAACCGAAAACACCCTTTCACTGGGTGTACTAGTTGCTGGAATGCATAATAACGCCCGAGCCATGGATGACAGACGAGGGTAGGCAGTTTTTCTTGCGTTCCAGTATGCTAAAATGTCCCATCTTCAAGTTCTGCTAGATCAGCAGTTGCAAGGTATTTCCACACTTCTTGGTCAACTTCACCATCAGCAGCATGTGAAATCGGTTGCATACTATACTTGCGCGAGAGTCGTGTTAGTATTGAAGGTTTACTTGTACTTGGGCTCTCGTCTTCCTGGTTTAGCAAAGGTTGATACTGAGATTTTACTTCCTTTGCATATTCTGCCAAGAAACTGGCTGGAGTTATTTTATTCGCAGTCAGGTAGAAGTCAACTTCTTGAAGCCTCATAAACCTACAGTCTAATAATGCGGCATCAACAACAGCCTTACTGGCTGGGAAGCGGGTGTCAAGTTTAATCATCATATTCCTTTATAAGCATATAAAGCGTCTCGTCGTCGTCAATTGAATTAAGCACCTCTTTTATTTCAGCTTTAAAGACGAGAGCAAGATTAATTGTGCTTGTTTTTGATGCTGATACAATTTCAACAGTTTGACGGAACTTGCTCAGAAAATTGCATAAATCCTCTAACAAGTTGCATTCTGGTGGGGTAATTTTGAGATCGTCTTGCCCAATCCTACGTTAAATGTTATTTATACAAGTCTTCTTTCCTTTACAACAATGCGCCATACTTTCGAGCATTTCTAGCACACTGTGTAAAACTTCGGCGCGAAATTCGAACTAGCGGCGGCGGCGGCGGCGCGCTGTCTCCTAATAGCGGCGGCGCGCCGCGGCGGCGCGCATGTCTACTACATTGTACATAATCTAGTGAATCTACCCTTTTTTAGGGTTCCGTACCTCAAAAGGAAAAAAACGGAACCCTTATAGGATCACTCGTGTGTCTGTCCGTCTGTCACAGCCGATTTGCTCCGAAACTACTGGACCGATTTAGTTGAAATTTGGTAAACATATGTAAATTGGTGACCCAAAGATGGACGCGTAAAGTAAATTAATAAATTCTGAACAGATTTGAAGTAATTGAGAAAAAACGACGAAAATTGACCATTCCCCCCCCCCTTATCTCCGAAACTACTAGGCTTAAAATTCTGAAAAAAATATGGAAAATAGTTCCTTGCCTAAAGATTACAGGAAAACCTATAAGAAGTTTGAGTATTCAAAGTAACGGGAAAATTCTCAATATTATTGTGTATTTTGTATGGAGCGCCTGATGATTGAGCATAGCAATTTTTACGTCCGATTAAAAAAAACACTTATGAAATTTAGACTATATACGGAACCCTCACCACGCGAGTTAAACTCGCACTTGTCCGGTTTTTTTCTTTTTCTTTTTTTAACTTTAACAGCAACTGTACAACGAGCGATAATAGCGACAGATAAACCGTACGCGGTTTTCGCTCGCTATTCGAATCCACAATATACCTAAACAGTTTTTAAATACTTGTAAAAAACATGTCACACAATTCAAATTAAAAATGAAGTCATAATAGCATTGAGTAATTGATAAAATAATTAAAGAGGCATTATCTAGGCGGGAGTAAGTAATAATAATTTAAATTATATCATCTTTCCTTTTTAGGTTGTGCTCCAGGTAAGCTTTCACGCCATGAAAACAATGCTCGAGGAGCCAATTTGTGAGGTTGCGTTTGAAAGCGTTACCTGTGAGCACTTTCAAATCTTCCGGGAGCCGGTTCTGCCATTCCTCCTTTATATCATTTTGTGACAACGAGGATGGTACAAAAGGTTCATTATCTTATGTCTTTTGTCAGAAAGGGTATCTTTCCCAGTGGTTCCATGGTCAGGATCTGATGATGGAATCCTGAAGATCTCAATTTCAAATTGTATAGGCACACTTAAAGCGATTTTGGTACTGATTTGAAGTCGGTTAAAACTCTAATTTAAGAAGTAATGTTAAATTAACATTAATGTTAATGTTATTAACACCTCTAGTTTTGTACATTTTAATAAAAGTTTAGGCAATAATGCAATAATAGTATACAATAAGCTGGTCAAAGATTTAAGAGATTGTGACGATATGAAAGTGTTTAATAGAAAAGTGAAAGATTATTTTATAAATGGCCATACTACTCCTTTGACGAATATTTTGCCAATGCTCTAAATTAACTGGACATTGTTATTATTATTTGACTATTTAATTTTAGTTTTAATTTATTTTGGACTAGTTTCTTTTATTGTTTTAATTACTGAATGACTTGCTATTATATGATTTTATAACTTTTGATATAACGTGAATGAATTTATTTTAATATTATTGTTTATTGTTTTTGTCCTATAGTTCATCAGTTTCATCACCTAAAGGGGTGAAAAGGGGGGAGAAAGTTTGTATGGAGTTACGATACAAATAAAAGAGTTCCACCCGGACGAAGTCGCGGGCAACAGTTAGTTTTCTATATATTTTATACCACCGAGTCTTGGATGTTTCCTATGTATTTAAGTAATTATATCTGTCAAATATATATACCCATAACACAATCCTAATTGGGCTTCCCATGGGGCGGCTAGTTCGATTATTTTTTTTGTGTTTAGGTATTTTTGTTTTGTTTTTTTTATTTCCCCGGAATATTTATTTATTTAATACAAAACTGTTAACCTAACCTAACCTAACCAACGGCGTTTGCTTTCTAGACAAACATTCTGCGGAATACATTAATGAATTAACTACAAACCAATTTCATGCTGCCTAAGTGCAAGGCCTGAGTGGACGCCCCGCTCGGAGCGGGGCGTCGAGCGTCCATATAAATGGCATTTGTTTTATATGGACGCTGCACGCCCCGCTCTGAGCGGGGCGTCCACTCAGGCCTAGCACTAATACTATTGTTTAATTGCGGCCTGTCAGAGAGGAATGGTGGCGTGGTGTGATACTTGCTACCAACACCTGAAATGATGGCCACGACCACTCTGTGAACAGTGAAAACCACGGAGAAGATTGTTTTATTAAGTGAATCGGGTTGACAACAATAATGTAAGTCTTTTTAGGGTTCCGTAGTCGACTAGGAACCCTTATAGTTTCGCTTTGTCTGTCCGTCCGTCCGCGGATAATCTCAGTAACCGTTAGCGCTAGAAAGCTGAAATTTAGTACTAATATGTATATCAATCACGCCGACAAAGTGGTAAAATAAAAAGTGAAAAAAAATATATATTAGGGTACCTCCCCTATACGTAACGTGGGGTGTTTTTTTTTTTCATTTCAACCCTAACTTGTGATATATTGTTGGATAGGTATTTAAAAATGAATGGGTTTGCTATAATACTTTTTTGATAATGTTAATATTTTCGGAGATAATCGCTCCAGAAGTAAAAAAAAATGTGCCCCCCCCCCCCTCGTCTAACTTTTGAACCATAAGATTTAAAAATATGAAAAAAATCTCAAAAGTAGAACTTTATAAAAACTTTATAGGAAAATTATATTGAACTTAATAGGTTGAATAGTTTTTGAAAAAAATTGTAAAAACTACGAAACCCTGCACTGAGCGTGGCCCGACACGCTCTTGGCCGGTTTTTTTAATGGCTGTTTGAGATAGGTACTTTGACAGTTGTGAGGCATAAAGTGTCTTATATAAAAGACCTCGTGCTTCGTGCTTGTAGCGACATATGCAATGTTTGTATCAGCGATTTTGTGTACGCTAGCTACACCGAGCGGGGACCCGCCAGTCACCTAAAGAGCGCGTCGACATTAACACGTTGTGATACAAGTCTATGCCGCGGCCCCGCCTGGTCATTATTGTTACATGGTTTTCTACGCTAATATTTCGTGATAAACATTGTGCACTTTTATGGAGTCAGATTAATAGTGAAATAAATGAGTGTTCAAACTTTGGAATTTAATTTGTCACCAAATAGGGATCCCAACAAGTGGTGACCCCGACGTGATTTGTAACGTCGCGAGTGTAGTGATTATAAACTTTATGCCGCTAACAACACGGAGATAAAGACTTTTGGGACCGTGACGATAGAACTCAATTTAGGGTTACGTAGAGCGTTTCGCTGGACCTTTATAGTGTGTGATGTAACTCAATCGATACTGGGTGCGGACTTTTTAAAGGCACACAAGTTAGTTGTAGATCTCTACAATAGGAAATTAATTGATAATGTGACAAATTTACAGTCTATAGGGTCCATAGTTCATTGTGAACAAGTAAATATTAAATGTATCAGGGACGATAACCAATATCGTGACATCCTTGTACAATATCCGGATATTATAAAGCCCGCGTCATTCAAAGAACCTGCCAAACATAGCGTCAAGCATTATATAGAAACCTCGGGTCCTCCGGTATATGCGCGAGCTAGGCCATTACCGCGAGATAGGTACGAGCTGGCAAAGCAGGAGTTCCGTGAAATGCAATCTTTAGGTATTTGCAGACCCAGCAAGAGTCCGTGGGCGAGCCCACTTCATATAGTTCCAAAGAAAGACGGCCAGATCCGGCCGTGCGGGGACTACAGGAGGCTCAACGCAGTGACGAAGCCGGACAGGTATCCAATTCCGAGGCTTCAAGATTTTACATACGGATTATCAGGTAAAAAGATATTTTCTACTTTAGATATCAACCGTGCGTCACGCTATAGAAGTTGCACCTGAAGATGTGGAGAAGACAGCCGTGATCACTCCTTTTGGACTATGGGAGTTCACCAGGCTTCCGTTTGGATTACGAGGAGCTGCACAGACGTTCCAGAGGTTCATGAACGTCCAGCTGCAAGACCTGGAGAACATCACTAGCGAGACAGGTGAGAAATCTTCGTTGTTCTGTTATATTGATGATATTATTATAGCCTCAGAAAACGAGAAAGTGCATAAAGAACATTTACATAAGATCTTCAGAAAATTCAATGAGATAGGTTTGACCATTAAATTGAGCAAGTGTCAATTAGGCCAGGAGCAAGTAGTTTTTTTAGGCTACACCGTATCAGCGGAAGGTTTAACGCCGCGGGGGGACAAAACAAAGGCCATTGTAGATTTTCCTAAGCCTCAGACGGTGGAACAACTCAGACGATTTTTGGGCATGGTCAATTTCTATAGAGCTCATTTAGGTAAAGCTGCGGACATACAGCGTCATCTGAGTAAGTATTTGCATGGCACAAAGAAAAGAGACCAGTCGAAGATTGAGTGGGACAGTGAAGCCGAGCAGGCGTTCGAACAGAGTAAGGAAAGCCTTCAAAGCGCCGTTACTCTGTCGTTTCCATTGCCGGACGCATGACGCTCACTCGCTGGCACTCATGACGGATGCGTCAGGAACCTCCGCGGGAGGAGTTTTGCAGCAGAAGGTAGGTACCACATGGAGACCTTTGGGATACTTTTCTAAAGCCTTTTCGGAGGCTCAAAGGAAATATAGCACATACGACAGGGAATTAACAGCAATATATATGTCTATAGTGCATTTTAGAAACATGGTAGAGGGGAGGAGATTAATAGTATATACAGATCATAAACCCCTTACAAAAGCTTTGTCCAAAGTAGATTCAGTAAAGGAGACTCCTAGGAGAGCGAGACAGCTAATGTACGTGAGTGAGTTCACGAGTGAGATAGAGCATATTAGCGGAACTGAAAATGAGGTCGCGGATGCATTGTCACGTGTAGAATCGATACATTGCCCAACGGTCATTGATTTCGACGAGGTTGCGCAAGAGCAGGAAAATGACGCGCAGTTAGCATGCTTACTTACCGCGAGCGAAGCGAAAATGAAATTGCTCGGTATGCCAGGTTTACAAAGAAAAATATATTGCGAAATTACAAACGATAATATCCGACCTTATTTACCAGAAAAATTTCGAAAAATCGCATTTGAGGCGGTTCATTCCATTAGCCATCCTGGTATCAGGACGTCTCGTAGGATAGTAGCTCAAAGGTATTTCTGGCCGAAAATGAATAAGGATGTGGGGTTATGGGCAAAAACATGCATTCAATGTCAAAAGGCAAAAGTAAATAGACATACGCATTCGGAATTAGGGCGTTTCCAGGATGCCGAAAGGTTTAAACACGTGCATGTAGACATAGTAGGGCCTCTGCCCACGTCACCTCTAGGTTATAGGTATCTAGTTACAATGATAGATAGACGGACCCGGTGGCCGGAGGCGATACCAACCGCGGACATCACCGCCGAGACTGTAGCTAAGGTAATATATGAAAACTGGATATGCAGATTTGGTTGTCCGAGTATTATTACGACAGATCAGGGCCGGCAGTTCGAGAGTGATCTATTTAATAAGTTAATGAAATTTTTAGGGGTACACAGGATACGTACTACCCCCTACCACGCCCAGGCGAACGGCTGCATAGAAAGGATCCATCTGGTAATTAAGAACGCTCTCAAAGCCCGTTTAGCAGATAACGCATCATGGGCGGACGAGATTTCGACGGTACTTCTAGGAATCCGAGCAGCAAGTCGTACAGATAACCAAGTAAGTACAGCGGAAATGTTATATGGTCACATTATAAGATTGCCGGGAGATTTTTACGTGCAATCACGGACAGATTTGAATGATCCATTTTCATACGTAGAACGCCTCAGATCGATAGTAGATAGCCTCCGCCCTATGTCACGAGCGGATAGCGGGCCACGAAAAATTTTCGTCCATAAAGAGTTAGGATCAAGTTCGCATGTTTTTGTCAGAAATGACATGGTCAAAAAGCCACTTACTCCTAACTATGACGGGCCGTATCTAGTATTGAGTAGGAATGCAAAGACGTTTAAAATACAATTTCCTAACCGGCAGGTAGAGATTAGTATAGACAGGCTTAAACCTGCATTTTTATTGAATGAACAGTTAGAAATTGGCAACTCCAGACGCCAAGTTAGGGATAACGTTCCAGAAAAAAACACAGATGAGCATCTAACGCCATCAGTGCCCCGAACGCAACCGCCTATCACTCGTACCACGCGTAGCGGGCGAGTCGTAAATAGGCCGGTCAGATTCTTACTCGACGAATAACTCGTACCACAATCATGGGAGTAACAGAAGATTAACTCTCCGTTGGTAAGCGGATGAGAGGTATTTTGACTTTTATATGAGGAATCCATAAGGAAGACGACATCCGGGTCAGCTACATTTGTTTTAACTTAGTATTTCTGGGATAGAGCTAGACCTTGGTTTATACCCTAAAGTAGCAACAATGGTATGTCATGGTACAGGGTACATGGCAACCGTCATAACTAAAGTAAAAGAGTAATTTAACAAGCACAAAGTCGGACTCTGAGACATGATGCTCCGCAAATAGTTAAGTATTAATCTTTAAGAGGAAATTGTTTGTACCATGTCGTCGTACTGTAATTTACTATACTGTGCAGTGTTTTCTTATGTTAAGCATAAATGTTATTTTTTTTTAGGTTAGAAAGAGCACGTATATACGAATGTTTTCGACTAAGAAAATCAGCATTTTTTTAATATGGATACTTATATATTGCTGCTAAGAAGATACATTTTGTATTCATTATTCTCTCGACATAGTGAGACGTAAGCGCGCGAATACGCCAGTTATTATTGTCAAAGTTAAATTCATCTAGAACATGGGTTTATCACAAGGAAAACAGGAAGCAGATAACTCTCACAACGCAATTGCTATAGCAAAAGTCGAAAATTTATCAACCCAAGTGGAGTCGAAACTGAACTATGTTGGTATTGGATTGATTATATTGGGTGTATGTTTGTGCATAATTTTTTGTTACTTCGTGAGATCAAGATGCAAGCAATGTGCAAAGGCATGGGTGCAAAAGACAGTGGGAAATATGCCACCCACGGCTATCAGAATCCATGGTGGGCCTCTGACCCCACAGCAGAACCCACAGCAACAAAGTTATCAATAAGGTATCAAGTGATAATATGTATTCAGTGTAATGTTTAGCAGAGTAGTTCAACTTAGTGAAGTGTAAAACAACAGCATAGTTTCGTCATAACAAATGTATTTCGATAACAAAGTATAATGTTACAGTTGAGGATGTTTACCGTCGCGCATTCAAGACGCGGACTCAGCGTTCATAGTAAAAGTGGAACAATAAGGAGTGTTGTATACTGGTAGCAAATAAGTTATTTCTGTGTACTACTGTAATTAGATTTAAGTTTTTTGACTGACATCGTTTCTATTTTTTCTTTTCAAAAAAGAGAAAGAAGGGAAGTGATGTAGCGACATATGCAATGTTTGTATCAGCGATTTTGTGTACGCTAGCTACACCGAGCGGGGACCCGCCAGTCACCTAAAGAGCGCGTCGACATTAACACGTTGTGATACAAGTCTATGCCGCGGCCCCGCCTGGTCATTATTGTTACATGGTTTTCTACGCTAATATTTCGTGATAAACATTGTGCACTTTTATGGAGTCAGATTAATAGTGAAATAAATGAGTGTTCAAACTTTGGAATTTAATTTGTCACCAAATAGGGATCCCAACATGCTTTATCATTATTTCAAATGCAAAAAAAAGCATTATAGCTAACATAAAAGAAGTTCCATTCCTTGCCGGACCAGGCAAGCACGACACTGGACAACTATAGTACATTATTGCCGTGGCCGGGAAGGAGGCAATCGCAGGCTGAGTATTTGTTTAAACGGACGAGCTTGCGAGTCCGTTTAATTATAATACGAAGCCTGCAATTGCCATTCCGGCTGAGGCTAATATAGTGCTTTTCTAAAAAATGGGGGAATAAAAAATACTACATTTATATAAACTTTAAATATCGTTGCACAACGTGGAAATATTTGCGATTTCCCGCCGTTTTTTTTAAACAGAATCGCAAGTGTATTTTTCCACCAAAAAAACGCAAACTATTTGAGACACATACAAAAACGTCGTGTTTGCAACAGAAAAATACGGTTTGAATTGGCTGAATACGAACTGTGCCGTCTTTCATATGCCAGTTTCTACTTTTTTTTTAATTTGGTACTCGAAAAATAAAGGAATTTATATATAACATTCCAGGCGGCCTGCAATGTTTTTTTATTTTTTAATTTAGATCTGACCTTAAATTATACACTTTACCTTCCAATATGTAGCGAGTTATGTTCACTTTGCGGGCCATTTTTGAGAAAAACACTAAAGTGTGCTATAGCCAGCTACCTACAGCTCTTTTTAAGGGCGGGCTTGGCTTGTCCTCTGGGATGTGTGATTGTGTGATCTCATGATTGGTATGAAATGAGAGTGATAATACCGCCAACAAACTGTTATGCAGTTTGGCGGTGCCTTAAATTGTAAAAAAAAAAAAGAATTGTATAATTGTGAAACAATAAATAAATAAAATAATCATATCACCCAGGTTCCATGGAAAAAGTTGTTCTGTATGACCATCTGCGTCACTTTTGCAATTCCGGGTACCCAGTTATTTTACTCGTATATCGTACAACTTTTTTACTTTAAATTTACGAAGTAATTTAGGATGGTATGGCTAATTGCCTTGGATACAAAACCTTCCCATAATGGCAAATATTCAACGACTTACGAATTAAATCCCGTATATACGTAATCCGTTATTCAGTCACGTTTCTGAAAAGTTTTCTAGCTAGTAATTACGTTGAATAAGTACGACTAAAGAATAAGTTTCCAAAGCTTTTTGTAGGTTTTCTTTCAAGTTATAAAACCTACGTAGAAGGTGCAAAATAAGTAGGTAGGTAGTGTCCCAGTTTTTAGGGTTCCGTAGTCAACAAGGAACCCTTATAGTTTCGCCATGTCCGTCCGAATGTCTGTCTGTCTGTCCGTCTTCGGCTTAGCTCAGTAACCATTACTACTAGAAAACTGTAATTCGGCATGGGTATATAAATCAATCACGCGTACAAAACAGTACAATAAAATCTTGAGATTTTTTTTTTTTTAGGGTACCTCCCCTACACCTAAAGCGGGGATGTATTTTTTTTTTCTCGTTAAACCCATGGTGTGGGGTATCGTAGGATAGCTCGTTTAAACTAAACGAAACCGCGGCGCAGCTTGCACAGTGGTTTGATGCCAATGGTCTAGCGTTAAACCTTAAGAAGACCCATTACCTTGTCTTCAACCTATCGGGCCGCAGCGTGAGACCGCTTGCTGTTTCTGTTAATGGGACCGCTCTAGACCAGGTAAGTACCACCGGATTCCTGGGGTTCGAAATAGATACCTGTTTAAAGTGGGACCACCATATTGACAGACTCAGTGGAAGAATCGGCAGCGCGTGTTTTGCTTTAGGACGGGTAACTAGGCTGGTGTCAGATGATGTCGCGCGCTCGTGCTATTTTGCCACAGTGCACTCGCTGATCCAGTATGGTGCGGAGCTATGGGGACGCTGTGCTGAGTGGGTAAGAATTTTCCGTTTCCAAAAGCGCGCGGTTAGAATAATCGCCCGAGTACCGCACATCACTCCTGCTAGACCCTACTTTAAAAAACTGGGAATAATGACCTTACCAGCTATAGTCATTCTACAGGTAGCTGTGTATGTGCGGTTAAATCTAACAGCGTACAAAACAAATAGTATGATACACAACTACAATACGCGTAACGCCCATAAGCTCGTTGGCGTGGGCCGGAAGTTGACCAGGTCGACCAAGCTCACCCATGTCATGGGGCCTGCCGTCTACAATAACCTACCTGACAGCATCACCAGCGCCCAAAGTTTGGCTATTTTTAAATGTCGCCTCAAACGCTGGCTTGTTGAGCACCCGTTCTACGATTATAACGAGTTCTTAGATTTCCACAAAAAGGATGTCAAGTAATCATTATTATATAATCTATATTTTGTACTTAATATTAATAATTATTATTAATGTCACGACTTATGTTATGTCATATTGACGTGTATATTTAATTTTTTTACGACATGTGAATATGTTCTACAATTATGACGTGTAAATTGGCTTTACTAATAAAATACTTATGACTTATGACTTATGACTTAAAAATAATATGGGTTTTTTATAATAATTTTTTAAATCAGTTATTCGTTTGCCAGATATTTAGCTTTAAAGCCCTAATTTTTGTTCGAGTCATGTGTCCCCCCCCTGCCGGCTAAATGGCTACTACTGGGGATGTGAAAAAATTCGTGGTAGTAGTACATATAATGAATTTAAAAGGAAAACTATCACGGACAAGTAGGCATATCTAAGTAGTTACCGAGTAATAGTCGACCAACTTAATGTGTACTTGGAAAGGCGAATTTTCGTACGAATTCGGCTGACGCAACCGCACCGCACGTCGATGTAACTAAGACAGACAGGCAACTACGGAACCCTACACTGCGCGTGGCCCGACACGCACTTGGCCGGTTTTAAAAATGTCTCGATTACTAACACATTTCATATTTTACTGAAAGAGATTTAAATATGACTCAAGATTCATATTAAATCGACGTAGCTCCTGAAAAATGTTGTTGTTTACTTCCCATACATTTTCTTCTAGTATGCATTAAGTTTGCATTGATACTAGGACTGAGCCTAGTCCTACAGAAAAGACAAAATGTTTCCATAGAATTTAAGTCAAGATTTAAAGGAGCAGTTTCCTTTGTTTTCTTTCGTTTAATTTTAGAACAAATGAAAATTTTCAACTGTTCTTCGATTAGCCAAGTTCGATTTCTACTGTAATTTGTGTGGTTTCAAGAGTCTAGACTTAAGATAAACAATAGAATACGGGCTAAACAGTATAAAAAACAAAAACCTAGTTTAGGTCCCACCGAGATTTGAACTCAGATCGCTGGATTCAGAGTCCAGAGTGCTAACCATTACACCATAGGACCGCTGCAGTAGTCAGCGAATCGCGGGAGCGCCTGCAGCGAAGCTCGGTGCATCGGGGCGATTCCAGGAAACGTGTAATTGGCTTCACGTAAGGCTGTGTGTGCACGGAATTCATACAAACTGGGGGTATTGCCCTAGTGCGTTTGTAATGGCGGGCTAAGCCCACGAACGAAGCGGTGACTTCAAAGATTTACAGTTGGATCATTGCAGGCCATTGAATGACCTGGGAGGCTTTTAAACTAGGTGAGTCTATACAACGTGTTAATAAAATAACGCAAAACCTGAAAACAGTTTATTCAGAATCGAGCATAGAATGCGAAAAAAATAAAAAATAAATTTTTTGACAAGATTTATTTTTTACATTTGTATGGAGTGTTGGCCGACTGGGGCGACCTGCTCCAAATCGCGTCATAAAATTTATTTTTTATTTTTTTCGCATTCTATGCTCGATTCTGAACAAACTGTTTTCAGGTTTTGCGTTATTTTATTAACACGTTGTATAAGATGCAGAAAAAAAGCTCTCACTACACTGCCGAAAGTAAATATACTTACTTAAAAAATAAAAGTTCCTATCTGCAATTTTAACTAATACAAGTCTCGCAAACAGACGAGTTATAATAAAACGTTGGCAATTAGTTGTATAACAGTTCAGACCAAGTACTTGAGCCTCCCTAGGCTTCTACAGAAAGGACAATGTTTTCATAGAATGCAAGTCAAGATTTAAAGGAAAAGTTTCCTTTGTTTCCTTTCGTTTAATTTTAGAACAAATGAAAATTCATCAGTCATCTTTCGCATATGAACCAATTTGCTATCAATGTGATTCTCACGCTCCTTTTCACGCACTTTAATGTGTCTAAAAAAGCGCGTGAAACACATTTCAATCAATTTAGAATGTGAAATGAACGACTCACATTGACCTAACGAGAGGCGTTTGCTAAAGACAACACTGATGGTGAGAGACCTGCATGAATTTTATATGAAACTTACCTCAATACTACAGTTTACATGAAAGCCTCAGTGTAGCCTGCGCCTAGCCCAGCTATCCCGGGCTTTCAGCTGCAGCTTGTATGTATATACCTACGTCAGATCATTGACCGTTAAGCTTGTTATCACGAGCTTTAAGCTGTCGATTGGTTTACGCGACATTCGCACACGATTTTATTATTAAAGCTTAACGGTTTGGTGTTATACTACGTTAATAAATTAGTTTTGGTTTAAGGTAAGTCAATAGGTAATCATCATGAGCCTTAATGATCTCTGAAACTTAAAACATGTTAGATATTTATGAAAACACCCAGTTTAATGTTTTTATATGTTTATCAGCCTATAGTTAGCACGATACGATTTATTGTTATGTTCTACGTGACGTTTCAGTGCATTTTCGCCGTAAAACGTGACGATAAAACCTATCGTGCTAGGGCCTCAGATTCGAGTATCTAATGTAATGGTATACTGAAAAGTTCAGTTTCAGAAAAATTACATTTATGATAAATAATTAGTGAAGTTAAGCAGTTAACTGTCATGGCAAATGAAATTATGGTAATTGAAGGGATCCTTTTCACGATACCTTCACTCTTCAGTACGAGATAAAATAATTATTACAACACTGGAATAACATGCAGTTTTTAAAGAATTGCAATTCATATTTTCTTTCATACATAAACATCTTGGTCCTCGGCGTTGGACTAGTGTATGGCATGGGCATGTGAAAGTAATATGGGTTAAATTCGAACTTAGAGGATTTTTCTTAATTCACATTTAACCCATCTCACTTTGACATAACGTGTCCGTGTCATACACTAGCGCAATGTCGAGGACTAGGACTTAGTTTCTCTCACATATTGAAGCATGCCGTTAGTGAAGGGGTGTTTAGCGGTCTCATGGTATGATTTATTTATTTGCGTTAGGTAACAAGGCCCATATTTAGTAATATCTTCAAGACATATCAAATTAGCAATACACAAAACTTGTAATATAACACAATAAGTAAATAACACGTTAAGACGGCAACGCCGGGCGCAAATTAATAACTTTTATATAACTTAATTTATACAGGATGAAATAGTATTCACCGTTCAAATTTTGGGAGGTGATTCGGTGGGTCATCTCGATCAAAATTGGATAATAAGTTGTATCCGAATCGCGAAAAAAAAACCAGCTGTTCCATACAAACGGCGTGAGCTCAGCCGCCAAACACAGAACAGCTGGTTTTCTTTTTGCGATTTGGATACAACTTATTATCCAATTTTGATCGAGATGACCCACCGAATCACATCCCAAAATTTGAACGGTGAATACTATTTCACCCTGTATAACTTTTTGATTTATATTGGAAACTATACGTCTGTTTAGTACTAAGATAGCCTGTAAGATTATATTTGTATGACTGTTTGTTTCATAATAATAAATAAATAACTTTTGGGTGTCAAATAGCCGGCCTCGATATCGCCGGAAAACTACATCCTTCGGCCAGACGTAACGTACGTATTACCACAGATCAAAGAATACAAGTAGTATTACGTAAGAAAGTACCTTACTTATTACTGCCACGATTATATCAAGCCTACACAACCTATGTGCGTATTGTTGCGTTTGTCGCAACGATAAGTCTCCACCCTAAATGTATCTGTATCTGCACTATCCACATGAAATCTGGTCAAAGGTCAGCGCTGTCCGCTTAATTGGAATGCCGTATTCCGTGAAAACGTGTGCCTCAGAAGCAATAAGGCCTATGTCTGTGTGTTTTTTCACACAGCCCGCTGTAAATTCACACTGTAATTAAAATGAGATACTTTTTTTTATAAAACGGTGTTAAGTATCTGCTTTATAATTATGTTTTTACTTTACTAACATTAAATATAGTGTGTTGTTGTTAAATAAAAGTACTATTATCATGTAGGGTTTTTTTTTTGTTTACAATGGCAGTGGCATACAAGCGTATGGCCCGCCTGATGGTAAGTTGATACCGCAGCCTATAGACGCATGCAACTCCAAAGGAGTAATATGGGCCTTGCCGACCCTTGATATGTTTGAGGATTCGCCGTGTTCGTGTTCCTGAGCAGTCTCTGGCCCAAGGCAAAAATTCTTTAAAAAGGGGTCTACCTCGTCCCGCCATCGCCGACGAGGTCTGCCGCGTCTCCGTTTTGAGCCGTCGGGCTGCCAGTCAGTTGCAATCTTGGCCCAAGCTCACTCAGCATGCGGCTGACATGACCAGCCCAGAGGTTAGCTCTTTTAGTTTGTTGAAAGTTAGAGACAAATGCATGTCTAATTCACTCCCATCTCAGCCAATCCTCGGATAGCCAATCCTTGGTGAGGTAGGGCACAGCGAAATGTCATCCCGCTCAAATGTGGAGCAGCCCAACTGGGGAAGTACCTCCGCCTTGCAGAAGACCACAGCCATAATAGCACTACTACTTGCTCTGTAGTAGTGTTGTGTTCCTGGAGGCGAGCAAGCTCCCGAGGATGCGTTGTGTTGACAGCGAGGGAATTTGTTCCTTCAGCTGTCAACACGGCGAATCCTCAAACATATCAAGGGTCGGCAACGCCAATGTTACTCCTTTGGAGTTGCATGCGTCTATAGGCTGCGGTGTCCGCTTTCCATCAGGCGGGCCGTACGCTTGTTTGCCACCGTCGTTGCACCAAAAAAAAAAGGTGACGTTACGCACCACCAAAAACACAATTCTACGTATCTGTGGTAACGAACGCTGGTGACCAATACAAAACCGATCCCAATCCAATACGTTTCTGGAATAGACCGCAGCAAAATATGCTTCGTGAAATTTTCTATAATGTAATTCAACTACTTAACGGGCCACCAACCTTAAAATTACAGTACATTGACCTTTCCAAATACCCAACCATTAATATTCCTTACATAATCACAGGATAATGAATAAGTCAAAAAGTACGCTAATGAAGATAAATCATCATCCATTATCCTGGGTACGCTTCCCGTACAAACTCCAAAGCAATTTTTTACCTAAAATCCCATTTTAATTTTATACAAATTCCCATTCAATACTGTAGCACGTTGATTTTTAATACCACGACTGTAGCAAGCATACGACCTGTCTGATGGTAAGCTGACACCGTAACGTATAGACGCTGATGATCCCAGAGGCGTCACAAGCATGTTCCAGATCTTAAATTCATTTGAAGATAGGTATTTATTTCGCAAATTACAGTAATAATAAAATAGATACAATTTGATGATTAGATGTCGATTGTTAGAGATAAATGAGGGTCCCTAAATCTCCACAAAGCAAAGCACTCCTCGGGGGCGCCGAGCTGCTACTGAGATCGCCCGAAAATATAATTGATATCACATCTCTCGAATCCGGAAGGCTGTTGGGGCGGAAAGGTTCTCGAGTGGCGACCATATAACGGAAGACGCAGCGCGCGTAGACGTAGTAAGGTGGACTGATGACCTGGTAAAGGTTCAGGGAGCCCGCTGGATGCGGGTAGCGCAGGTCTGATAACTTTGGCATTTGGGGGAGTTCTATGTCCAGCAAAAGACGTCTTTCGGCTGATGATGATCTCTCGAATAAGGGAAGTGCGATGGAGATGGAGATAATCGAAAAAAAAACGCGGTTATAGCTCTGACCATTGTCGTCCCCGGGAAAACAACACCACATACTTACAGAGCAAGTGGTAGATTTATTATGGCGGCAGTTATCTGTGCGTTACTTCCCCGGTTACTTCATTCACTGCCAAGAACACGCCCAGGGGGCGCCTACGCCGTGGGCGCTATTGGCTACTTAGCGGGAAAACCACGGGATCGACCACGAAAGACGCGTGTAGCGCGTAGGACATTCCTACCTACCTTCCTCCATTTTATTTTATTATTATTTATTTTCAATATCGTCATTGCGGCTCGCTCATACTGACAAGCTTGGCTTTTCGATCGCACAAGAGCATAATATGAATCGAAACGATTTTGATTTGATTACTACGAAAAAAAGAAACGAGCTCCGAAATTGGGCACAAACAATCTAGAAAAACATCAAACAACCGTTAAAATATTTTCGCGATTTCTTGCAGGCACCCACCGGTTGATGACTTGGTAATCCGGGTCAGTGATTCCAATTTTTTTCTCGGAATAATTATGAATATTATCATATTACTCCTCCTTCCAATTATACAATTGGTTACCAGAAAAAAAGTTTCTATTCACTGCAAGATTATTTTGGAACTTATTTATTTCTTTACTTACTATGATTTCATTTAATTGTATTTATTCTTTAAGTATGTTAATTGTAATTTATGTCCAAAACTTGGAGAGATGTGCTGATTATGACTAAAACACTGTTCCACCTAATGTTCTACCGTGACTCTAGCAAATTTAATTTAATTTCAAATTTCAAAAATTGTTTTTAGACTAACATAATTCCATTTCAATTGGGTCATTTATTTGATCCTAAGTTTTTGGCGTAGGCTTTATTACGGGCACAGTAATTAATTAAATGGTGCCTAGAGTAAAATTACTCAGCAATTCCTTTTATTTGTTTGAACTTTCAATTTGTGTAACCTTAAAAAACTTTGTGATCCATATTATGTTCTTTTTATGAGCTTTAATTTTGACATTATTTTAGAAATTTCCATTTCATTTTAACATTTTGATTTACAATGACCAGATATTTTCATGATTGATTTTTGTTAGTTACTCTTCCTTATTTTAAAATTACTTACGTGTTTTATTCAGGTAAGTACGAGTAGGTAGTCCACACTGAGGCATTTATTTTCTAAAGTATGTACAAGTAGATTAATTCGAGAAGCACGGGCAAGGCTTTTGTTTTCCCAAAATATTCTTGAAGATTTATTGTACAAAATACACTTATCGTACTAGAATAAGGAGATAAAGCATAAATTCGGGACCGTAAAACATTAATTTTATGACGTACATAAAACTACAATAGGAATAAAGTACGATGACCCAACGGAAAAAAAGAAACTTACTCAAAAAATTATAATTTTGGAGACTAGTAAAGACATTTTTTTAGGTGTTTTTAAGCAGTCTCATTTTTAGAAAACGACGTTAAAAAAAAGTTTTGGCATCATTTAAAGACAAAAACGTGTCAATATTCTTGCCTATGATAGACTTCTTTCGGAAATTGGATTGAATAGAAACATAATTTTTAATGTAAAGTGATGAACGAGTTCAATCGACGAGAGTTCGAGAATCGACGATCATCCATCGATCATAATGTTCGACAAGCCGCCAAATGTCGGCTCGGCCTAATTTCGTTACAATGCGATTTTCAACTACCCTTCCGCATTTATTGACAATCAAACACAAGTGATTCATCATACGTTATTAAATCAGTCGTTATTGATATTGAAAGTAATTTTAAGATTATTGAGATTACCATGAAATGATCATCCTCCTAGCCTTATTCCCGGTTGTCCCCTAAAGGAGCCCGGGGTCTTTGGTACCAAATCCTAAGATTTGGCGTAAAAATTAACTCAAACTTCGAAAAAAAAAAGACCGGCTTGCACTCCGGGAGTGCCGGCAGAAGTGAAAACTCAATGACATTGTAACAGTTTTTCGATCAGGTCACGTGTCCGCCTTACGAATTTTCAATCTGTCGAATCTTACGGTCACGTGACCTATTGCGAGTTAACATTTTTTCCCCATCACAAAAAGTGCACAGCGCCGCTAAAGAAGTTTTCACTTCAAAAATTTGATGAAACGTTTGTCGGTGAAAAAAAGGGTTAACGTGGTAAACCAGCGTAGGCACTAGTTTTACGAAAGTGACTTGCCATCATCATAGTTTCTTTAGCTTCCAAACAAATCACACAAAAGCAAAATCATTAAATCAATAAACAATAATTTTTTTAACTCGCTTTAATGCATGCTTAATTTCTTTACCCTGTAGCGTTTCCCTTCTGGTAGGATATAATGTCAGTCAGATAGAGACTTACGGCCGTATTCATAAACGTCCTACAAGCCTGTTTTAACTAAAATGGCGTTAAAATTCGTTTGTCCTTATCTGTCACTTTGACATTTGTGTTCGTAAGAAAGGGACAAAGCACATTTTATTTAGCAGAGGCATTTTAAGTTTTATGAATAAGGGGGTTAGGTTTCAGCTAGGCTTTAGATTAAGGATTAGACTAGGTTTAGACTTTTTTAAAGGTGGGGATATCGTTACAGGTTCAAATTAGTGACCATAAAATGAATGCATTTAAAAATACACTGCCAAGTATTTTTCAACAATAGTGTTCATGTTCTTTTTATGGGCCTCTGATGTCCCACTGCTGGGCAAAGGCCTCCCATCTATTTTTCCAAATCTCCCGAATTAAGTAGTCGCTGGCCATTCTTAAAAAAAATGTATTTAACGTGAAGTTGACTACTTTATATTATCTCTTTTGTCCCTTCTCTTTTCTCGCGCCAGTTATGACCGCCACCGCAGGCCGCGCCAGACTTGAGAGGCTGCATGTGAGCGATCGTGTGAACGCGACAGCGCGAGAAATATTGCCAATATAGAATCTATCCTTTATACACGCGGCTTATACACGCGGCTTATACACGCGTATCTTTACTATTCTACGTATATTTTCGTCGCAATTTTTTTTATTTTTTTATTAGCTTGCTTGAACTACACATTTTTGGAGTACAATTTATCGCAAATTAATCAAGTGTGTGATTAGGACGGTTTTAGTTACGCCGTTCTGTGGTATAGGGCAAACTATACATCAAACAACGCATACAAATACTGACGAGGGTTTACACAGATGTGTACAATAGGCTTGTGTCCTAAGTTTTTTTTACGATGCCATGCAAACTAGAATTTGGAGAGGTATAAATGTTTGTATGGAAGCAAAAATCGATTTAGATTCCGGTGTATAACCAGTCAAGGCCGATAGCTACACGTGTGGGTTATGCCTAGGGTCGGGATTTGGCGGGATTCTCCCGAATTTTTGTATGGCCTCCTGACAAAGTAAAAAATCTCCCCAAAAAGCAACTTCATTGTATAAAACGAAAAAGTGCATATTGTGAAAGAGTATTCAGTTTACTGAATAACCTTTACACAAAAGACAGAAACCAAATGAGTATGGACCTAATAAAGGCTGAATTAATGATTCAACTTAATTTTAATTAAAACTGTTTAAGTTTCAAGTCTTCTTTAAACAGTGAAAAACGTCAAAAAATGCTAAAAGCTGTTATAAGTAATAGTCAATTTAAGTTTGTATAAAACTTTGTTGATTTTTTAAAATATAATATGGTAATGAGAAAACCATTTTATGTTAGTTTTTGTATATAACAATAATTTTCAATGTTGTTGATTTTATTATTTTTATTACAGTCCCTTTAATTTGATTTTATTTTTATTTCTCCCAAACAGTCCCAAAATACCAAAAAAAAAAATCTCCCGATATTAAGGTCATTCGATCTGGCAAGCCTAGTTATGCCTCAATGAATACTGTTTGCTTCATCTGAAGGAAACAGACTGCGGACACGTAGTCATACGTAGCATCGAATAGGGCAGTGAGAAACCCGTGCTACGGTTTACTCTACGTCGTAGCACACGTAGACGAAATTCGGTCGAATTCAGCCCGTACGTGGCGAACCAAAATGGCTGTCCTAAGTAGGTGTACTCAACATTTTAGAGAGCTGACTGCACCTTGGTTACTAAACAGTGGTCGGATAAATACCTAAATACCTACACTTTGGTGGCGGCGGTTGAGTTGTATGGAGGCGGATTATTTTATTAATGAAATTCCCGTGACTTATAAATTAAATAATTCGTTAATGTGTAATGAACTATTTCAAGTTATGTTTCATGTATCTACTGGATTTTAGTTATTTAATTTACCTGCAATTTATTCTAGAAGCGAAATGTTTGTAGCAAATTATACAAATGTAAAGTTGTATCCTAAATATATAATAATGATACAGACTAGCTAGTATTTCTGTTAAATTAAAATATTTTTTTTAAGAATCAGATTGCATACTTGCTTAACATTCACTCATTTATCTATCTATCCGATCCCTGCTCATAAATATTGTCACCTAGCCCTCTCAGTTTCAGCATTATTCAAATTTGAAACTAGGTCGTCTAAGATCCCTCATCACACAACCCCAGTGGTCGTAAATTATAATCGACACCCACACGGTCCATCGGGCTGAGTTACGACCGCAAACATGTGCATATTAATATTGGCATAACTCTTGTTTGTGTTGCTGACCCCTGCACCGCTCTGTAACTTGTTTTAAGCCTACACTGCTCTGCCCACAAATGTATCTTGACGCCGTGATTCGTACTAACTAAGCGTGGGTAGAGGTCTAGTTTCGTTGGGAGTTGCGGGTGGGGTGAACGCATGAGCGTGTGCAGAATAACACCGCTGCACTTGATTTAGTAGACGTCAATTATGGATATGGAGTCCGTCTGTTACGTCAAATATCGATTAATGTTTATTTCTTTGGTTATATGATCGAAAAATATGAGTACATATTGGATGTTTGGTGGACCTTCGCAGTGTAAGTTTTCTTCAAATGAACTCAACTTATTTCTCTAAAAGCTATCATATCCATACTATCCATACTAATATTATAAATGCGAAAGTGTGTCTGTCTGTCTGTCTGTCTGTCTGTCTGTCTGTTACCTCTTCACGCTTAAACCGCTGAACCGATTGCGATGAAATTTGGTATGGAGATAGTTTGAATCCCGGGGAAGGACATAGGATAGTTTTCATCCTGGAAATCACCCCCTAAGTGGATGAAATGGGGGGTTGAAGTTTGTATGGAGCTGCGATATAAACGATTTCCACGCGGACGGAGTCGCGGGCAGAAGCTAGTTAGCCTATAAAGACGATCTTAGCCTATTTCCAGTGGTACACTGGTCTTTTTGGGGTTCCGTAGTCAACAAGGAACTCTTATAGTTTCGCCATGTCCGTCTGGCCGTCCGTCCGCCCGTCCGTCTGTCCGTCCGTGGTCGGCTTAGCTCAGTAACCATTACTACTAGAAAACTGTAATTCGGCATGGGTATATAAATCAATCACGCCGACAAAACATACTAATAATAATAAATGGCTGTTACTGGGAATGCGAAAAAAATCGTGGTAGTAGTACCTACATCTAATTATTAAAAGGAAAACTATCACGGCAAAGTACCTAGGCAAACTACTTAGTTACCGAGTAATAGTCGACCAACTTAAAATGTAGATACTTAGAAAGGCCAAGTTTAGTACAAATTCGGCCGACGCAACCATTTAGTTGGCGCGCGCGTGTCGATGTAATTAAGAAAGACAGGCAACTACGGAACACTACACTGCGCGTGGCCCGACACGCGCTTGGTCGATTTTTTTACTTGTTTTAAGTACCGTGATTATTATATGGCATTCAGTTTTAATAGCGGTATCCTTATCCACGTTTTAACCAATAGAATAGTCGAACTGAAATATAAAAATAAAACCTAATTGAGAACCTACTCCTCTTTTTGAAATAGGTAAAAAAGCGCTAAAAAGTTCAAGCTTTATTATTTTAACGATTTTTAGTTTAATAAATATATTTTGTTTATTCAAGTTGGTCTCCTATGGTATAACTTTTTAATCTTAATGGTAAATATTTAATTGTTTTAATAAGAAGTAGCCGATCTGTCCAGCAAGGACCCCATTGACCAACAGTAACGAAAAGTCAATATTATTGTAATAAAAATAAAGTGGATTGCGCCAAACCTTGACCATGCCGCTTTATTGCACAACGATTAGCCCCCGGCTATAACAATAGCGCTATTCAGCCACTTGACACACTATAACAACCTTATTGTGTAAGTATTAAAGGTCATTTTCATTTGAATTGCGCGTCGCATTCAACTGTTTTTCGACGACACTTATGACTTTGAGTCGTTGGATTAGGGGGTATATTCCAGTGACTTTATTAACGTATTCTTATAGGATATTGTGTACTGGTGAATGGATAGGACTTTGTGTACTGGTGTTAGGGGCGCTTTTCCTTTGACTTTTGTTAAGTGTTTATGGACTGACCACGCGATGACCACGGCAAGTGTTCAAAGTAAATAGAAATTAAGTGGCGATCATTTTTGCATTTGTTAGGATTGAGTGTTTAATTGGAAATGACAATAGAGACGTTAGATATATGTGACCAGGCCAGGCCTACTGTTCGTTTATTTGGTTGATGGTTCATTCCCAACAAGAAATGGACGTATCATTTCAGCGCAATATCTACCTATAATACTTATAACCACAGAATAATTATTAGTACCTAAAGATACAGAAGGTCCACTGTCTAAGTGATAACGTTAGCTGTCATTTTTTTGCAATAGACAATCATAGAGTGAGATAGGGTTGTTAACGTACCACATAACTGAACATTCACAATGATAAGTATTTTAGTTACTATGTTTGCTATCGAAATGATCATCAAGTTTTGGAAATAATAAAGTGATACGATAGGTACTGCAATAATACAGATTATTAAAAAAAATACTTGAATACAGGTTAAGTTTTTATAAAACAGTTGATATTTTGCAATGGGATTACATGTTTTGTCATGTTAGCCAGATGTTGTAATTTAAATTCGTATAACGGTGTGCGATCAATGAAATTATGTTGTTACTACGTAAAACGGAACGTATATATGAAACGTAATTGTGCGCGGTACGCTGGACAGCCCTTGCTAGACCTCCACAGGAGGTTACCATAGACAAACGTCGTTTGGCGCCAAACTGACAGTGGGAGGCCTGGTATAACTGCGGAATTAACTCTATATGTCTATCTGTTTTGTATGAGTACAGGTAAACAGAAAATCGTAGGTTAGGGAGAGCCGCTGTAGCTGAGGGCTATGTTCGGAGTTTCTCTGCGCGATCGCATCAGAAATGAGACTATCCGCAGCAGAACCAAAGTAACCGATATAGCCCCCCGAATCGCTAAACTTAAAGCTGCAAACGCACAGAGAGCGGTGGCGGGGCGGCGCGGTGCGGCGCGGAGGCGGTACCGGTTGTAATGTTCGAGCTAATATGAAAGGATCCGCACAGAAAACCGCGCCGCGCCGCGCCGCTCTGTGCGGATCCTTTCATATTAGCTCGAACATTACAACCGGTACCGCCTCCGCGCCGCACCGTGCCGCTCCGCCACCGCTGTCAGTGCGTTTCGGCCTTAAGTGGCAGTTAGCGGGGCACATTGCACGTAGAACCGATGGCCGTCGGGGCGGAAAGGTTCTCGAGTGGCGACCACGTACCGGAAGGCGCAGCGTGGGTAGACCTCCCACAAGGTGGACTGATGACCTGGTAAAGGTCGCGGGAGTCCGCTGGATGCGGGTGGCGCAGGACCTGTCATTGTGGCACTCTTTGGGGAGGCCTATGTCCAGCAGTGGACGTCTTTCGGCTGATATGATGATGATGATGATGACTGTAGCCGAGTGGTAAGGCACGTGACTTTCAATCCGGGGGTCGCGGATTCGACCCCGGCTGTTACCAGTGGGTTTAAAAAAAAACATGAACGAAACATCAACATCGTGAGGAAACCGGTCTAATCCCAATAAGGTCTAGTTTTTCCTCTAGGTTGGAAGGTCAGATGGCATTCGCTTTCGTAAATCCTATGCCAAGTCGCTTTCCTACGCCAAATCTTAGGATTAGCCAAAGTGGACCCCGGACTCCTTTAGGGCACAACCGGGAATAACGCTAGAAGGGTGAAAAATAAAGAGTATTAGAGATTACTGCAAGGAGAGTAGTGCCTATTGCCCATGACTCTTTCTAAAACTCGTAATTACCCACTTTAAAGCTGGTTTTCGCGCGCGCGCGCTCAGTGCAAATAGGTAGTAAGTCCCATACAAATTTCAATTCTCGCATCGTCTCGTCTCGTCTCACCCCTCCGGTAGAAAACCAGCTTAAGTGCTAGGCCTGAGTGGACGCCCCGCTCAGAGCGGGGCGTGCAGCGTCCATATAAAACAAATGCCATTTATATGGACGCTCGACGCCCCGCTCTGAGCGGGGCGTCTACTCAGGCCTTGCACTAAGAGTCCGCAGTAAGCTCGGCCGAATTTCACCTTCCCATACAAACGGAGGATATACAATGACATAAGGTATATCTAGTATGTCTGTAATTATAGTTTATATGGTTCCAGTTAATAAAACAAACGAAATACAGCAAAAACAAGTTTTGTATGAAAAACTTAAATTCGCTGCACGTTTTTACTATGGTATCTGAAGCTACATAAACTAATTACAAACCTGGATATACCTCATGTCATTGTACATGCAAATTTTCGTTACAATCCAACACGTGGTTTAAAAATGAGAGCGTAACTACGTTTGTATGGAGAATCGAGCTTACGTACTGCGGACTCTTAAAGCTTTCTACTTAAGGTAGTGTAGGTATTAGGACTAATAGTAGATATACCTTCAGAATAACCTTGTGGAATAACATCCTAATTATTATTTACATAAAAAAATAGAATTTTCTAGGCAGAGTTTTACGTCTGCAAAAAGTTAGGTAGCACGTCAGCATCACTCTAGGAGTCTAGGGGGTTTTACGTGGAAATAAATAATCTACAATTATATCGCCAAGGGAATAAATGAAAACTGCATAATCATAAAACTGTAACCATAAACCACATATTCTATAATCAAATAATAACTCAACCACGAACATGACGCAACAATTGCAAAATTTATAACAGCCAACAACTCGTAAATTCATAAATCGAAACACTAATCGAAAACCCACACAAATAATGCATACGTTAAAGCTCTTATGCCGTTAGTATAGAGTTAATATTGTGAATCAAGGCGTTTACTAAACATTGTTATTTTATTTTTAATCGAATTAATCGGTAATCGGATTGAACGGTCAGCGTGAATGGCGGTTGATTGTCCGCCATTATTGCGCCCCCA
This sequence comes from Epinotia ramella, assembly GCA_947578815.1. Lineage (NCBI taxonomy): Eukaryota > Metazoa > Arthropoda > Insecta > Lepidoptera > Tortricidae > Epinotia > Epinotia ramella. Next base: position 3,081,076 of record OX388203.1, read on the forward strand.
AATTTGAAAATGGTTCCAAATTTAAATTTGGGTCCGTTCCAATTTTGTTAATTGATATTTTGTTTCCTTAACGATGGAATATAGGAACAAAAGAATGCGATTGAACAAGTTTATTTTAATTTGCAATTCTACACTCGAGGAAAGCTCAGAACCAATAAAGAAACAGATTTTTAATGTTTTATAGACGGAAATTAACATGCCGTAACATCAGCACGGCTATCACGAGCTGTATCGCAGCGACATAGATTATCCGTCCCTTTCTAAGTGTTCATATTTCTATCATTAGAAAGAGATGAAGTATATCTCGCCGCAAGACAGCTCGTCTTGAGCTAGCCGTGCACATGACGATTGCTTAGTCGCAGTTTCTCCTTGAAGTATGGTCAGCGGCGCTACCACGAAAAACGAAACTCGAAGTTCGTATACACGCATCCCTGTCACTCGAGTATTGTGAGTGCGATAAAGATGGATATGGATACTTTATTCCGTGGATATACCCGAACTTCGAATTTCGGAGTTCGTGGTTATAGTTCAGTTCGGGTATGTGCACCACAGGGGAAAGTGCGCCCCCGGGGTAAGTGCTGATATTGATGAGGATGACTGAATGATGAATGAGGCGCACTTTCCCCTGTGGCGCACATATTACCCGAACTGACTATACCTACCATTAGCATTCAACGTGTTACAGTAGGGTACTATACTCATCGTGAGATGAAGGTGAAATCATTGTAAGACTCAAAAATGTGATTTGATTAATTAATTATGTCTAAGCAAAGCCCATAATGACTACCTAAACCCGAATAGACCCCATTACAAATAGGTTGGACTATTCAAAACGTTTAAATGTGAAATTACAGAATATTCATCCTAATTAACATTCATTTATAAAACGAGAGAAAAACATATTTTAATTGCTAGCATTTGTTGATTTGTGACAACCATGTGTTGAAATTAATTGTTCGAAAAAATTCAAATGGACGATTGTCAAGTCGGAAAGTTGACGCGCGCGCGACAACCGTGACAAAGTCATTTAAATGTTGGTTGCGATCATTCATTTGTAAATTGTATTATTTTTTTTATTGCAGAAGGGGTTGGTTTTTAAAGCACATTTCAATTGTCGATTTAATGGTTCGTGGTAGATACCTACAACTAGAACTGTTATTTTTGTTTTATGAAAACCGCTTAATATTTGATAAACATTTCTTTTACCATATTTCAACGCCGGCCCGGCCACGTCCTTGCGCGAATTGCGGCGCGGCAGGCGTTTTATCTGTTCATTGCGCGGTCGAGACGCACAACGCCTGGTTAGTTGGAATCACACGCAATGAATTAGAAAAACCGCTGCCGCTGCCGCCGCCGCGCATTCCTGGCCGAGCCGTGTAGGTACCTACTTACTACTACTTACACCCAGTCACCCACTTAAACGGGGCCGAACTGGTTAAGGCGATTGGCGACGCGACGGCGATTTCAGTACAACTTGGGCGACTTGAGGCGACTTGATGTATGAAGATCGCCGTCGCGTCGCTAATCGCTCTACCAGTGCGGCCCCGGCCTTAAACGGGGCGAGCAATCCAAATGTAATATAAAACGGTATTAACATATTTTACCACTGACCAGACCCGTCGTAAGGTTTTATCTATTATGCACGCAGTTTTCCTGGTTCACAAAGTGGTAAATATATTCCACATATGTACTTAATTAAACCCCCAAGAATCAGGGTGCTTTTGAAGTGTTTGACGAATCCTGTGGTGGATTTATAATGTGTAGATAATTATTATGATTGACGAAATATGTTCCAAAACAAATTAAACCTAAGTAGGGGAAAGCGAATTCTGATGTGGAATTTCACACACACACACACACACACGCACACATACACACACACATATACACACACACATACACACACACACACACATTCATACACACACACACACACACACACACACACACTAGTTTCTAATTTATACTACCTACCTTACCTTAACACTATTGTAAAACTCGTTTATTCGCACGCGCAGACTGCCACGATACAGGCTTAGCCTAGTTTGGAGTCTGATGGATATACCCTATAGGTATCATGTATTAACAAGTGTTTTGTGAAATAAATCATTTAATTATTACAATGTTGCGAATTGGAAAGGCGCTTGTGTAACGTTGAACAATATTTTATTCGGAGAGATGATTTTCCTATTTTTATTCACGGTCGCCACAATAATAAATGATTTATTATTATTATTATAGCTTACATTTTTCATAAAATATTAAAAATATTTCTACTTAACCCTTCAGCTGTGGTCATCCCTCTGTGGGCTTCATATTTTTTCCTGCAGGTCGGTGGAGCCCCCCTCGGAGGGGCGCATTGGCTGTGCTTACTTTTTTAGAAATAAAACCGCTATTCGTGTATTGAGCTCGTTTTAATCCATTGAAACGTATAGCCAATGAAGCGAGACAGCTAACAAGCGACAATTTCAATGGCCATTGGAGGAAAATTTTGAATTTGATCGGTAGTCTAAAACTGCCACTGGCGCGTTAACCACGGTCGAGTTTCGCGAGTGAGTTTTAATGGTTTTAGTGCGAATTTTCTTTGCCAGAAGGAGATATCTTGGAGAAAAGTAAATAATCCTTCGTTTTCTGTTAAAAAAATATAGTTTTTAGTTGATTAACGATAATAAACTTGTGGCTAACACAACATACCTACTCATGGTCAAAATTTGCCTACAGGTTTTTTAGCGCTTTTCTACTAATTTAGAATTACTAACAGCTATTAATAATACCGCTATTTATCGTAAATTTATTTTAAAATGTAGGAAATGGACTAACAATCGCTCGAAAGTAGATAAATATATCGAAATTCGTAACCGTCATAACAGAGCCCTCAGTGGGATGGTAACCGTCAAGGAACTTCCCTCCGAGGGATGCTCACATGAGACCTCGTGACGTCAATTACTCAGCGCACCAGCACGATTTCAGAATATGGATACGCCATGGATTGATTGTCTTGCAACGTTCGTAATTCGTATCTATTAACGGAAAAGTTGGATCTTGTGTTGTGCTCGCGATTTGTTGCTATTGTCTAGCTTTATGTCGGTGAACTAACATTAGATAAATACTTAGTGCTAGTGTATGTGCCTAATGTGTTATCAATATTAATATTAATAAATATTCAGGTGTGTCTTTAGTGCTCGTTCGGACTCTTCGGACTAATCAAGTAAGTGAGTGGCGCTTTCGATTGTAAGCACTAATACGATGGTTCATGTGCTATCATAGTTTAAATAAGTGTTAACTGAGCTGTGTGCTGTGTTATTTAGGTGCTTGTACAATCTACGAAGAACCATCGTAAGTAAGAACTAATTTCTACACAGACGAGAGACCACTCAGAAATCACCACTATTCCTTCATGTTTATCAGATTGTACCGCTACTACAAACTCATGGTGTGGGTAAGGGTATATCCATACTAAGCAAACCATTTTTTTTCGAAATGGTCTTGATTTTCATTGTTTTAATGTTCATGTTTTACGTGTTTTTTGTTTAACTGGTATTAATGTTATATTATAATTGAAAGGATATTTAATCAAGATGCTTCCAACCAAATTTGTTTGGTTTAAAGCCCATGGTTGCTGTGATAATTGCAGTCGTTTGGAAGAGGTTATTTTGTGTCAAAGTAGACATACTTTTTTCATTTTACTCTCACATAAAACCTGCTGCACCTACAATAAAAAAAGCTTCGGTTACACCTAGTTGATGGCCCAAATTTATTGTTTAGGCATGAATATGATTACATACAGTATAAAACACTTCAGATATAAACATTTAAATCGAAGCCCACACGACCAACTTTGGAGTGTAGGCATTATATTGGTAGAATATTTCAAATGGTCTAGTGTAAAAAAAATACTCATGAGCCTCCCATTTTATGTTTTTCGAATAAGTATAACACTAATTTCTTCAATTTAAGCCCATTAAACACCCCAAATATCCAATTTATTATATTTAAAATAACCAAAATATGTCGTAAACTTCGGTGACCTGGTGACGAGGTCAGCTAGATAGCCTTAATACGACTTTAATGTAACGATGATATATCGTTGCAGTTAGATAATTTAATATAGATCGAGTTACGTCCAAAATCCTGGCTGTGATTATGTAAAAAACTAAAGAAAATTTAATTTTACCAAATCACTTCACCCCACAAACCTTGGAGGTGGAGCGTCCCTCAGAGGGTGCCACAGACGTGGGTAAGCGGCCATGTTTTTCCGCCACAGCTGAAGGGTTAAGCTACATTACTGGATTTTTTTGCCGAAATCCGTCCTTATTCACGTTAGTCCGGGTTACCTGTATAGTTTTGAAAGCCAAATTATCTTATGCTCAAAGCACTTTCCATCTCCATCCCCAGTCCCCATTAAACAGTGTTAGAAAATACATTCTAATCCGCAGGTTTAATCAAACGTTACCTTCTTTTCGGTTATGGGAGCATTTAATAAGTAATCTCTCTACAACTTTGCAAGTCTCTAGCTAAAAAAAAAACGTTTCTCATCCTATCCTTGCATCCCTTTTTAACTCCCTTAGGGATGGCATTTTCTAAAACGCTGAAAGTATTTTTTTTATTGTATCATATTGTATAATTAATCTTTCTACAATGTTGCCGTCTCTAGCTAAAACAACGTGTTTCTCATCCTAACCTTGCATCCTTTTTTAACCCTCAGGGTGGGATTTTTTTTAAACGCTGACAGCTCTTGTTTTGTATTCTAATACCTAAGTAATTTTTCTACAAAGTTTCAAGTTTCTAGCTCAAAAAGTAAAGTTCCCTCCATACAAACTTTGCACCTCTATTTAACCCCCTTAGGGGTAGAATTTTCTAAAACGCACAAAATGCTTTTTTTGTATTCTAATAAGTAATCTTTCTACAAAGTGTCAAGTCTCTAGTTCAAAAAATAATGTTTCTCTCATACAAACTTACCCGTTAGGGATGGGATTTCCAAAAATGCCGTCTTATCCCTTGCCTATGTCATAAAAGGAGTTCTGGTGTAAATTTCAAGTTTCTAGTCCCAGTAGTTTCGGATACAAACTTTGCACCCCTATGTAACCCCTTCAGGGGTGGATTTTCTAAAACGCTGAAAGTACTTTTTTTCTATTTCAATAAGTAATCTTCCTACAAAGTTTCAAGTATCTAGTTCAAAAAATAATGTTTTCCCCATACAAACTTTGGACCCCCATTTCACCCCTTTAGGGGGTGAAGTTTGAAAAACCCTTTCTTAGTGCTCCCCTAGACCTTATAAGGAACCTACGTGCCAAATTTGGAATCTCTAGAACCAGCGGTTTGGGCTGTGCGTTGATATGTCAGTCAGTCAGTTTAGTTTCTTCTTTTATATATTTAGAAGAAGATATGGACTTACAAAGTTATGTATGCAGTTTAATTTTTATTTTTATCGCATTCACCGCAAATATAACTTTGTAATCCCATATGTTTATATGGGATTACAGTTATTTATGCAGTTGGTGTATCTAGAAAACTGGACTGAAATTGCATTTTTTTTTTAGTTACCTGTTAATTTATACACTAAACACTAATGTATTTCAAATTTGAAGCTTCTATGTTTGCTAGAAGTGCCTTAGACTTTTGATGATCGGTGAGTCAGTCAGTGAGTGACAAAATTAAGAAACTTTGACTACCTAGTTATAAATCTTAAACCACTGGTTCAAATTGAATGAACTTTGAAATATATCGTGTTTATACAATGCGTGCTTGGTTACTGAAAATTCAGGCTTCTAGTTTTATCCACAACAAATTATAGGGGGGTCGAAAATGGCCTGAACTGCTTCGAGAAAAGGATGGTACGGCCGTGCCGCTGTTTTGCTCGACATACATGGCGGTCGATTAAATCAGATAAACAATCGTACAGTCCAGAATCATAATATCTCTGAAAATCAGACCTTATTGTTTCTTAATCTAGTCAGAACGGCGTTTCAAAGCTCGCAATGATTTCCAATGCACCGCCTTAAGCCTTGGGCGCTATCGTGATACGAAAACGAAGTTCATTGTATCGCCCTCTCTGTCGCTCGAATACCACGAACTTCGAAAGTCGAAGTTCGTAATACATGCATCCCTGTCACTCGAGTAAGGGAGTGCGATAGAGATGGAAATACCCGAACTTCGACTTTCGAAGTTCGTGGTAGCGCCGCTGGTCTTTCGTCGGGGATGTGGTCAGCGGTGGACGCCTTGCTTCTGACTAGGGATGTTACGAATATTCGCATTCGCATTCGCATATGCGAATGATTCGCATCATTTTAATTATTCGCATCAACATTCGCATTCGCATCGAACGATGCGAATGTTTTGCGAATGCGAATATGTGCAAGTCGTGGCGTGTTTCGCCCGCGTCGGCCGCCTGCCGCCGAGACGCCGACTCGCGCATGAGCAAAGCGCGCCAACCCGTATCACGTGATTAATTTTGACCAATAGAAAGCACCTTTACTTGGGTAGTGACTTGTGATTGCTTTTGATGCTTCTGATTGTTAAATAAATTTATTCAAAAGTGATAACTTACGTTGAGTTTTTAGTTCACTTCCTAAATATTCGCATTCGCACATTCGCATTCTAAATATTCGCATTCGCATTCGCGAATGTAATAGAACTGACATTCGTGACATCCCTGCTTCTGACGGTGATTGCATTATTGTCAATAATGCAATCACCGTTATTGACGACTCACGACTGACCAAACTACAACGTCGCTTTAAAAGCAAAGCAAACTTAACATTGGCGAAATCATCTCGACATTAACTGTCAAGTTTACTAATGACCGCTAATTAATTTTTATAATTGTAGGGAGCTAGGTGTAAAATTTAAAGTCTATAAATGAGGTAGGTAAGTAAAGTGAAACAAAAACATCAGTTTACATTTAAACACAATTAATACTGATAAATGAGGCTTGCTAAATGCTTGCTAAAATGTGTGTTATTATAATTTTTGACCAATATCAATTTATCTAACTTTTTAATTGACAAACTTTGCATTTGCACGTAAATTGCACTGAATTGCATGCCAACGCCATCTATCGAAGAGTATATAAAACGTAGCTACAGACGACTCCCAATAGATGTCGTTATGTGTCTATTTATTGGAAAACAAATAAAAGTGCACGATTTAATTATCAAATCTATTAGTATTAAATAACTTTTTCAAATACACTAAAACACTTGCAAATTAGTTTAATTCTTATTTTGATAAGTAAAATTTTGACTAATTATCTGTCACCATAGACAATTATTTCTACTCTCGCTATAGACAACAGAACGTAAACCGTCACTGTCAAAACAAAACTGACGTCCATCCAATGAAATCCGACCGCGCAAATTACGGATTTCGTATCGATTTTCACTGCCGTAAATATTAAAACTTGACCTGTTATAGCTTTACAGCATTCCAACACCATCTACTACCCTCGCCTCGATGTCAACACAATCGAAAACAAAAGCCATGCCTGTCTTAGACTTGAAAATGTACGTGCGAGCCGTCGCGGCTGTCTTCTCCGTAAGTTAAACTGTATTTATTTTGCGATATTTACTGTTTATTTTGTCTCAGTTTGAACAAGGTTGTTGACATACGAATGAATAACATAATTAGCTTAAACTGTGGTTGTGATTATGTTCCTTGGAGGGAACAAGGGTCGAGTTGATTGTGTAGGTATGTTTATTTAATTTATTTGATTGCAGATCTCGTCTTCAACTGCGTTCGTGATGGCTTTGCTCCGTTTATTGAAGCCGGAATTATTCTATTCTGAGCGGCTATTTGGTAGTGATTTAGGTTCGTATCTTGATTGTATAAAGTGGTTTTTATCACTGTTATAGTACAGTAGCTTTTGTTGGATTGCTATGATTTTTGAAATCTGCTGGATGAGCAATAATATATTTTATACACATTATCACGACATAGAGAGAGATAAATAAAAAGCGTTAGTTACAAAATGTTCAATTGGGTAGTGTTAAATGAAAACTGAATTAAAAAAATATCTAGTAGTTTATTGAGCAAAAATAATATTTTATGTTATAGAGGAACAGGTATTTATTTCTAAACAGTCAATTTATTTTATTCAGAATGAATCACTGTCATTCACAATATTTAGGCTTTCGGTTTCTATAAGAACACTAAAAAAGATCCCAAAGAAAACCCACCTTTCTGACCCGATAATAGATTGGGTTCAATCAAATTTCTTGCACTTGCGGGCCTTAATTTGAATCCCAGAGGGTCCCGGGGCGGACACCCTGCTAGATGGTGCACAGAAAACACAATCACTCATGTAAGGTCGGGCCCTACGGAGGAGTCTGGTGAACAAGCATAAATTGAAATGAAATTGAAATTTTATTGATAACAATTGCATAGGACATGATGGAGCACTATCATAGAAATATAAATAGTAATTAGAAATAAACTAAGTAGCTCCCTAAAGCTACCCAAAAGTTGTCTGGAAGAGATTGCTATAAGACCGCTTATAGTCTACCTCTTCTATAAGCTTTGTATTCTTTACTGTTTTCTTTTGGTGGTGTGCGATAAAGTGTATTTTTAACCCCCAACGCAAAGAAAGGGGTGTTATAAGTTTAAAGTGTCTGTGTATCTGTGTGTCTGTGTACCTGTCTGTGGTATCGTAGCTCCCAAACGGATGGACCGATTTGAATGCGGTTGTTTTTGTGTCATAGATAATTTTATCCCGAGTGTTCTTAGCCATGTTTCATGAAAATCTGTTGTATTGTATTGTACCTAAGGTCAAGTATGGTAAAAGTTATAATGTAATTGTCATCAACTGTTGTTTCCTCCATACTGAGGACCTCCTATTTTTTACAACCTTTTATTTAACTTGCAATGTATGTAACTACGAGTATACACGGTGGAATTTAATCGGTGAACAGGAACCCATTTTTCTAATTCAGTAATCGATGGCGGTCACGTTTATGTAGTACTTAAGTGGAACCAAGTTTTTTTTTATCATAACTAACTAAGTTAAAATAAAATTTTAATTAAAATTTATTGTCACCCTACTAATGGTTTAGTCTGAAAAGTTTAATACCTCTTTTCGAACTATCAGCCATAGAAACTTAAAACATAAATGAGCAATCAGCTGTCAATTTGTCATTGTCAAATTCATAACAAATTGTTTCAAATCGTCTGACCTGTCCAGTTTCCCGCCAAAGCCAGCAAGCACTTGACGTATGTACACTTACGAGTAACTTCCCTTCAATAAAAGTAGGGTGTCCATTTATTCAGTCAGTGTACATTTTACCGATGTTAATTAAGTGTGATTAATTAGATTGTGAGCTATATTGCACGAGATCTCACGTATTGGTTTCTGTGTAGATTGATAATTAAGATTTTTGGATTCCTGATCACCGATTAAATTCCACCGTGTATATGGTTGTTCGGGTGGAATCTTGCAACTCAATTTTGAAGCAGATATCTAATTTTGGTTTTAAGTATAGTTTGGATGACAATTTAATATTATGGTACAATCGAGCTGATCTGATGATGGAGAGAGAAGGCCATGGGAATTCAGGACTTAACAGACGTTACCCCGTTGAGTTTGGGCTCGTTAGAATTGTCTCAACAAGCAGTTGATGACAATATACAGAAAAGTACAGTTGGCAATTAAAGCTTGTACCAAAAATGATTTTTTTAAGAGAAACTTGTTTTCTAGTATATTTCTATTATCATTCAAAGCAACAGAAATTAGTTTCCAACCTAGATATGGCGAAGCCGGAAGGAGTAGTTGATGATGGTATACAGAAAAGTACAGTTGGCAATGAAAGCTTGTATCAAAAATGAAATTTGTGACAGAAACTTATTACTGACTAAATCCCTCTTTAGGGGCTCTTCACCAGCAGAGCATATTCTCATACTTCATAATTAAATGTCAACCTTTTTAACCCCCAACGCAAAGAGAGGGGTTATAAGTTTAACGTGTCTGTGTATCTGTCTGTGGTATCGTAGCTCTCAAACGGATGAACTGATTTTCGTTTAGTTATTTTTGTGTCATAGATAATTTTATCCCGAGTGTTCCTAGACATGTTTCATGAACAACTGTTCAGCCGTTTTTGAGATATTGCACTGAAATGTAAATGTCGGGGGTTTTTCAACTTTTCTAAGTTGTAGTTATCACATACAGACTTAATTCTTTCGCTCATTTATCATTTAAGGTGTCCACTACTTCATCTCCGGCCTAATGGTAGTAACAAGTGCCATTGGATTCCTGAACAGCTGTATAGTGATGAACCGAAGCACAGTCCTGAACACGGGCAGAAACATCACCACATGGTTACTGCTGGATTCCCTGTTCGAGACCAGTCGGGTGGTGTATGTTTTCGTGTGTGAGGTGGTGCTTAAGGGGAAGGGGCCGGTGCAGTTGTACGACTTGTTGATCAGCGCGGCACAGTATTGTGAGTATTTTTCTATTTAACCAAGCTCGAAAAAGGAGGTTCTTAATTCGTCGGAAACCTTTTTTTTGTATGTTTCCCGATTACAGTAGTACCACAAATATAAGTTACATCGGCAATCTTCGTCCGCACCGACGAGTGCTGACAAGTACCGAATGAAATCGAACTTATCTTCAACGCCCATTGGCCGAAATTTTGCGCGCGAAGCCGGCAGCTTCGGCGCCCGCCATTTTGTCTGGCGCCATGAGCGGGAAAGCACGAGTTCACCTGTCATTGCATATTGTACCTTACATATAGTGCAACAAGGTCTTTATTGAAATTGTCATACGTTCGATTTCATTCGGTACTTTTGTCAGCACTCGGCGGCGTGGACGAAGATTGCCGATGTAACTTATACTCCAGGCAAAATACGGTTTTGAAAAACATTAATTTATAATAGCGTTTTTTTTGTTGATTTCATTTGAAAATGTTATTCTAAGATGATTTAGTCAAGAATCCGACAAACTTTCCACCCGGAAGTAGTTATGTAGATTTAAATGAAGCATGCATTATCTTTTTTTGTACGATTTATCATGAATATTATAGAGCAAATGTAAATGAACCAAAATAAAGACAAAAACATTTATTAATATTTTTACTGACTTTTTAGAAGCCAGTTAACTTATCATTTTTTCGATGTCTGAAATTTTGTCAGATTTTGTCGCTGGGTAACTATTTAATTGATAATATATCCGTTATACATAAAAAATAAGCTATTATAAATTATTTCCAAAATTGTCATTTTTTCCATACAAGTTGTTAGTTCATTGCCTGGACTATTATATTTGTGGTACTACTGTAATTGTTTTACAAACCTGCTTGAACATAACAATTAAACAATAGATGTCGGTAATGGTTGGTTTTAATATTTAGTTTTTTTTTTACTTATCGCCTTTTTACTGCAACAAACTATACTAAAGGTAAGTAAACTGTACTAAATAAACTATTTTTTTTTGTTTCTTTTCAGTGTTGGACAGCTTCCTCTACTGTCAAATGATACTCAGACACTAGTGCAAGTGGATAATATGTAGTTTTAAATTAGCATATAGCACTATAGAAGAAAGATTTATAGAGCAGTGAGAATATAGCTAGGCTATGTATATAGATTATTCTTATCTCAAAATTATGATCTGATGGTAGTGTAAATGGGTCAATCAAGTAAGCCAGGAGACAAAAGTGACAGTTTCTTCGAAAATATACTATAAATTGGACTCCTATCATGCTAAGGAGATGCCCCACGATGGAATGGGGTTACCGATATAACAAAAACACGTGTATAGTGGACCCCATACAATCATAGTTTAACACTTTCGCAACCGGACTTAAAATGGAACAATTCACCAGAAACCGACAGAATTCGCTAGGCGTGTAAGTTCATACTACTAGCGGGCTCAGCTGGCATCTGAGCAAACATTACGAGTGCCTGCTAGGCGGGTTCTTGGTTGCGAACGTGTTAAAAGGGTGACCCAACAAAAAATAGTTGATTGGTCCAAATGTATTTTTTTAGAAGAAAGATGCAAAGGTGAGCTGATGGAAATTCTTGGTTTAGCCATTTTATTTGTAAGCCACTGAGGAACATTGTCAAAGAAAATCAGCATCCATAGAGATATCGTTAAGATACAGGTGGCATCAAAAATGAGCAATGATAAAACATGGCGGAGAAAGAGAAACATAAATTTGTTTATAAAATACGGACTTCATAGATGTTGCACTGCACTGTATGCTGTATTTGCATAGTTGTAATGGGTTCCCAAAAATGGCTCTAACGATTACTCTGAGAATAACAATGATGGTGGTTAAAATCGGGGGTGAAAAATCGGACTAGCAAATGTAGTTTCCGGGAAAATGGAATGTCTCCAGAATAACAACACAGGTACTCTCTTCCGAGACTCGCGAACCACGTGACTGACACAAGCCATCATCATGCTGTTAAATGCCGTTTGATGACGTAGGCTTGTGTCAGTCACGTGGTTCAACAGCAACAGCAACGCTCGGTCTCCCAGGTACTGCGGTTCCAAGTGACCTACAATTAAAGTATGCGGTATATCTTTCACAAGATGTTCATATGTTTGTAACTAGGTATTTGAAACAATATTACATTGTACTTTACCCATCATAAAATTAGTTGAAATGACTACATTACTGAACTGGCTTATAGCTATGATGAAAAGGCTTTTTTTCCTCATTCAACCCTATTTTCTCAACATACCTGATTTAGCACGCTACGGGTTAAGTTTTAACGATTCCAAACGAACTAGACTTCTCTCGGAATGAATGGGGCCCTTAAAATATACTGTTACTTTTTACAAAATTTATTGTCATTTTAACTAAAATAAGGATATTAGATCAGATAATATTAGTATTTAACATTCCACTATGAGTGCTGTGGTCTTTAACACTGACTTAATCAGGATGTGTTGACACATTTGTGTCTGCAATGGCTACGCCATTTCTTTAACCGTTTAAATTCGTCGAACGGCATTACACGCCCGACGTTTTTACCTTAAATACAAAAGTAAGAAATTTTCTTCAGCATGTTGTTTTTTTTTATTTTAAGGTAGGCACTAAGTTAGAGTAGTAGATAATGTAAACATTATTATTTCAATTTGTTTCTCAAGGAAGGAGGTAAAATACTCACTTAATTGTATCTCAGAAACAAAATAAAAAATATTAAACTTAATGCACTAAAAACTCCTGTGGTTGATCTGACTCCCACGATACATATGGCTGTGCCTAGTGTGGAAATCACTGTTTGTAAGAAAATTGTTGAACTCATTTCTGGTAAATACCTTTTTCTTATTCGTTAAAAACATTAAAGAAAAACTTCGCACTAGCTTAGCATGAGTACGTAAATAAAGACTGTCAGTTTATACGCTGCGTTTTTCTGTAAAATCCCATATATTTGCTGAAACCGTATAGTAATTCTGCAGAACAACTTTAAAAAAATCCACTCTTTTTAATTTACTGTCTGCTATAATGCTAAAATGTTATAAAATATCATTTTATTATTATATAATTTACAAATCGAAAAAGAGGCTAAACAGAAGGCTATATTGTGTATTATGAGAAGGTTTCATTTTATACGATTCGTAAGAAGTAACTTATATATTAAGATCAATCAAAATTATATAATCGCCGGTTATTTTCCAATATATTACTTATCAATTGAACCAAAACGGAATAATTTATTATGTGTGGCCAAATCCAAAAATCTCACTACCTATTGAATTGAAAAAAAATTGGTGTATCATTAATATCCTCTTCCTAGCGTTTTCCCGGTTGTACCCTAAAGGAGCCCGGGGTCCGCTTTGGCACCTCATCCCAATATTTGGCGTGCTAAACTTAAACACTAGATTTACGAAAGCGACTGCCATCTGACCTTGTAACCCAATGGGAAGACCTTGTTGGGATTAGACCGGTTTCCTCACAATGTTTATAATCTAATTAATTATATATATATTTTTATTCCCACCGTTGTCACAAATTTATTATAACTGGACTTTTAAAAATCTTGTCAAATTTCTAGTCAAAATTATTAGGTGCCTTGGAGTTTCATTGTTAACTTTTTTTAAGTGACATTGCCTGTACATATCCTATCTTAGGTAAAAACAGGTTGTTATTGAGGAACAATAAACGTTATAGATCTTATGGTTTTCTTTTATTACATGTATAACTGGCTATGCATTCACACACAAACTTACACTTCCAATTCACTCCCTATATTAACAGTATAGTTATCCTGAATCCTATACGACTCCTCAAATGGAAATCAGGTCACGTGTTACCAGGGACCGTTTAGCAGTATTCTTTACATACAAATATAACAGTATTCAATTTCGGTATCTCTTATTGTTTCATACTTTTGTATTCTAACTGTGAGTCAGTTAATAAGTCTAATATTTCAGCGTCATTCTCTCAACCTTTTCAACGCTCTGTCAAAGGGAAAAGTTGTCAACCACACGCCATATAAACCTTATGTCAATGCACGAAGGTTGCAATCGCTCTGTACTTCCTTGACGGATTAATCCGTCATTGGCGTTGAACCACTGGTGCGGAATTGCGGATATATCTGTAAGTGGCGTTGAAAGGTGAAAAAAAAGTGTCGCGAATTTGTTATGAATTATTGTTATGTTATGAATACCAGGATAAGCCGTAAAGCTTGAATACGTAGTAAACGGAGCATGCTCATATTTTATATAATTCTAGCTTTCGCCTGCGACTTCCGTCTGCGTGGACCCGGGATAAAAGCTATCCTATATTTTAATCCAGGCTATAAACTTCCAGTCCTTCCAGGCTAAAATCTATCCACGTTCAATTTTTTTTAGAGCGCAAATGTTTTTAATATTCTTTTAAGACCAAAGGAAAGGTGTTAGCCATAAATGTTATAATAAAACGACTAAATTATCATCGTATCTTTTTAATCAGTGATTCTGTCCAAAAATATAATGCGTAGCGAGCAACGCATAGACAAGTGCACTTCCTAACAGCTGTACAGCGCCGGAGCGCGAATCGCGTCTGCAACTACTAATATTAGTCGATATTGTCAAACCTCGAAATCACAGGCACAAAATATGCCCAGCGTTGGCCCTGTTTTCATCTAGCACAGTTACTGTTTTCACACACAAATACAAATAAATGGCTAGATGCGAAGATCGAATAAACCGATTTAATTTGTATTACAATTATAGTATAATCATGAAAGCGGATAGAGTTTATTAAAATACACATATTTGTGCTGCATAGCTTGCGTTTCCACAGAGGCGGGGCGGATCGGAGACTCTGAATTGACCAATCAGATTATTTGAGATTCGCATCTCGTCTACGCTTCGATTGAATACATTCATTTGATTGGTCAAATTCTGCTCCTCCGCCCCGCCACGGTGGAAACGCACCCTTAAGGGGCTACCCGAGGTTATCATCGATTATTGACAAGTTTTGAATCGTATCTACTACTTTTGCACTACAGATAGAATCATAAATCAAACGGCTATCGGTTCTTCAATCTTTTATCTCCATTTTGACTGACCGGATTTTGAAACAAATTAATACTTCATTTTGTATGATTTTTTTAAACATTGTCTAAAAAAACACTTATTTCGCATCTCTATTGACGTGAAAGATCTAACATATACGAAATCTACAAATTTGGGTTCGTCTATGACGTCTCTAAAAACTGGTAGAGGGTTTTAATTTTAAACCAATTAACACAAAAGTTATGGCCAGAAAACCAGTTTTTTGGCCTAAAATTGTTCAACTTTGATGCCAAATATCTCGAAAACAATGAAGTTTGAAGTAAATATGGGATACTATATTGCTTAAAGCCGTTGTTGTTAATATAATAAGCTACAAAAAACATTAGAAAACTAAGGGATTCAGATCGAAGGTCATTGGCGTATGGGAGCCTCTTAATGCTTTTTGTAGACATATTTCTATTGATAGTTGCAGACACGAACAATACCTACAATTATTTTCAAGCACCTACCAATGTGGGGTTTTGACAAATAGGTACCAACACTATTACGCTCCGTTGCACAAACATGGGCTTAATGACGCATTAGCGCTAAAGAACGTTTGTGTAACCGGAGTAGCAGAAAGCACATTACAGCCATACTTTGGAGTTTTATTTTTATTTAATTGAAAGCAGAAAAGACTAGACCAAATTTAATAGGGTAATCAACAAAATTAGGTAGGCACGTACATACTTTTATTTATTTTCTACGTCAGACGATCTCTAACTAAAATAACCGGGGTTTGATAACTCTATATCGATATCGTCACCTGGGTTTTTCTAAGAGTAAAATTTAGGACCACATTAGAATTCCAATGAAGTTGCTGCTTTGACTTTTCAGTCTAATAAGGTAATTGTTAGGTGTTAAAATTCCATGTATGTCTTCAAATATGCTGATTGTGCAATATAGGCACAACTGACCTCCGTAACACGACTCGAGACGATAAAAATCTACCGTCCTCTAACTAATTTATGCAGCGCGAGAGAGACAGTAACCACCGAGTAGCGTCCGACGCGACTTGACAGCAACATTCTCTTAATTGGACGTTGGTTGTCTACACACAATATGCAACCACTAGATGTCGCTAGTGGGACCACGGAGATCAAGATGTTAGAAGTTGTTTTCTATATTACTTTCTATACATTGGCTGTAATGTCCTTAAAGCTTCACATCTGAGCTTTCATAAGCATTCCGTATCAACAATAAACATCTCATGACCAACGACACGCCTACACTATTTGTTCGATATCAGACCTTACGGTGAACACGTTAAGATGCTTTTTGGCATGAATCCTAAGTCCTAGTTACGTTAAAGTTGGCAGTGCCGCAAGATTTGAAACTATCATAATTAGGGCACATTTACACAGGGATGTATGATCGCGTCTTCCGGAAAAGCCAGAGTAAAGGAGCGAGCACACCGGTGCTTAACGCTGCGTATACGCGTTGACGTGTCGTATGCGTCACGTATTCTTCATACATTTTGCTGCGTTTACGGTGCGTTAGCGTATTTTGAGCAGCGGTGTGGTCGCTCCCTTAAGGGTTATATTGCACCCTATTTTTGGCTTATAATTCGCTTGACTTATAATATGAATTGATGTTGTAATCACATAACTGATATGCACATAGGTTCAATTCAAGGCTTTTAACCACACGACTTTTTTTTACGCTGTATGACCCGACCAGTTCATCTGATGATCTGTTCATCTGATCAAATCAACAGATGTAATGCGGTGATAGAGGAGGAACATTTGTCGGGTTCGCACACGGGTAAGGACCAAATTGTTGGCCAGCCTAACTCACTCAATTAAACTTTCTATGAAAGTTTTCCTCTGTGACACGAAATTTAACCATACAATTCTATTGTAAATTTTGTGTCACAACGGAACTTTGTTCATTTCTTCAGTTTGTATGGCTAACTACTGACCACCACCTACTGGCCACTAATTTGGTCCTCGCCCTTAAGCCGATCAGTGTAAATGCGCCATTAGGAAATCTAATCGCTTTAAATCTTAAGACAGCAGTAAATGCAATACAACTACACTCTCAACATTCTTAAAAGGTCTCATGTAAACAGAAAATCAGCAACATCTTATGATATTCGAAAACTACTAAATTACATCCGACATTGTAACCGTCAGTTCAGCAGAACCACTTCCGAAGTTTGCCCAGTTAGTCCAGTCTTGCTAGTGTAACGTACATAGTGTGCAATTCACCGGCAGAGCCACGATAGTTTCGTACGCGTTACGCTAGCGGAGCCTTCATTTAAAATCGTATTGCTGAACTAAAGTTTTATCACACGTGTATCTATCTATATTAACCAACGCGACAAAAGCTCCAACGCTCAAGCAAACTTTCAAACAAAAACATAGATATTATATTACTATGCTTACCCTGTACAGTTACAAAAGGAAATAGGCCGAATTTCTCAATACAATATATTGCCGTTGTATTTAAAATATGGCTATTCAGATGATGATTTCGTTAAAATGTTAAGAAAATATTTGACTGTATTTTGTGGAGTTTCATTTTTTAATGGCACGAAATAAAATGTCTTTGGGCTCGCATCCAACGGCGAAAAAGGGAGGAGAAATGATGTATTGACGACCGGTTTAGCTTAGTTGGTAGTGACCCTGCCCACGAAGCTAGAGGTCCCGGGTTCGAATCCCTTTTTTCCGATCCGAATCCGAATTTGTGTGATGAGCACGAATAATGTTTTGTATGTATTTAAGTATTTATTTATGTAAACAAGTATATTTATCGTCGTCTAGTACCTACAGTAGAAGCTTTTCTTAGTTTGGGACTAGGTCGATTTGTGTTAAATATTTATTTATTATTTATTGTGAAGTCTAGCGGAAATTAAATGACTTTAGTGTCCCGTATTTAAAAAAGGTACACTTTTCAATATTTCAATCATTTATGCAATGATGACAAATGACTATTTGAAGATTGAGCTAAGAGAATATTGAATTACGAAATTACAGACATCAATACATAGATTCACGGCTTTATTCCCAATAGGAGTAGGCAGAGCACATAAAAATTATGTTCCGATGCCACTTAGCATAAATTTGGGTATAAAATATCGAATAAATGTGATATCGCAGTGATATGTTGCTAGGTCATCACCCACAACACACTTTAAACGCCGAAATTACTAGAATACAAAAAGTCAAGTTGTTTATATCTCATCTCCCCTCTCTTTCCAACCGTGCCGTCTTTAATATAAATAACCAAATATCTTACAACTATGTATTGCTGAAGTACGAAAATACTATGAATATAATATTTATAATGGCACTTCTAACTTTTGTATTCTCACAAACGCAGATTTGAACATTATGAGTGCACCAGATTCGAGATATAGTCAAAAACAAGGATGTTGTCTCACATACAAAATCGCTTTATACCACGAAAGAACCTTGAAAGGACCAAATACCTAGTGTAGTAGCCCGCGAGCGGTGTTGCGGCGAGAAACTTTCCGTCTCTTTCTAATTAAAACGATTAGAAAGAGACGGGTCGCCGCGACAAGGCTCGCGGGCCGTCATGTGACAGCCGTGCAGCATCATAAACATGTACACCCTTTTAGACCGCATCTCACAATGAAGTACGAGAATTAATTCATGTCTATGATGCTGACTGTACATTGCTCACCTAGGGCGGTAAACAGAGAATGTCTCAAATCGTAAATATTTTTAATATATTTGTATTTACGCGTTATGCAGGGGAGAAAATATCATTGTTTTTACCATTTCTAAGATAGATATTGCTCTGAAGAATCCACATGTAACTAAAAAGGCTTGGAAAATTATGAAGAAATGTCATGAAAATTACCCCCTCATTCACAAAACTTAAGAAACCTGTTAACTAAAATGTGTTTTGTCCGCTTCTCACTAACATAAATATCAGAGACGGATGAGGACCAAATAAAACGCCATTTTAGCTAAACTAGCTTCAATGATCGTTTGTTCATTAGGGTATTCATAATCACCCAGAAAAATTGTTTCTCAAACTGTGTTGTGGCATTCCTTAATGGTAACAATATCTACTTAAACATCGAATCTGTTAGTAAATTCATGAAACTCACAACCAACTACTGAAAAATGTACAAGTGAATATAATCTAATATTTAATATACAATTGCGAGACGATATCATTTGAGATCTAAATTTATAAAGGAACTTAAATAAAGATATACTAAAATTATTCTACATTTTAAATAATATAAACAAATATTGATACTAGTCCTTAAAATACTGTAATTAAATTAGTATTTTTAATAATAACAAAATGACAAATGCAGGATTGCGAGTACATTACGAGTTACGTATTGCTGACACAACAACAGTGACATTACGTAATAATTATAATGTAAATAATAATGAAAAATATTAATTAGACCGAAAGGAAAAGCTATCTACACATATTGTCAAATTACACTAGGCTAGCGGTGCTTCTCACTCTAAAGTTGTGAAAGTGAGACAGAAACAGCTCAGAAATTCAATTAATAAACATGATTTTGTGACATGAGACAGCTGTCTCCACATTGTTCATAACTATGTCAAAATTACCTGTTTAAAAAAACGTATTTATTGGCAGATTACATTTTCTGATTTCGTTGATAAGTCAGTCGTCTTAAGAGTCCGAGATTATTGGTTATGACAGAGATATGTTTCAGTAAATTTTATTTTTATTGCGTTTTTGTGAATGTTGAGATTAATATCATGAAAAAGAAATTCAGTTTTTTTTTTAATTGAGATACTTCATAAATCATTATAAATATGGAAATTGAATTATTCCATAAAAAAAGAAACATAAGTATTATGTAAAAATTGCAAATATGTTTCCTATATTTTAGTTCATTAATGAAATTCATACATAAATGCAAATAATCAATGCTGTTCCTTAAAATAATACATAACAATAATCAAAATAAAAATTATAAATCCTGGTCACGGCACCAAATTGTAACGTTTGTGTTTCTCCAAATTTTAATTAATTTTGAACAAAAGTTTACCAAATTCAAAAAAACAATATCTACTGTACCCTACGGTGATTTAAATTTAAACTTCGTCTTATTGGCACCAAAAACACTGGAGGCATTCCACAAGAACGTTGCTTATCTAATGTGTTTGCACAGCATGGCAGCTACCTTAAGTAAAGGCATAAAGCTGAAGAAGAAGTTGTCAAGTCTTAAAGCCATGAAGTATCAGATCGAAAATCGCCTAGCATTATCATAAGTATTAGAAGAAAAGGCTATACGAATTACGAAAGCGGCATTCTCGTGGAATGCCTCTGTACCTTATTTTGCATAATAGCTATCGTCTAATCAACGTTCAACCTTTAAACATAACCCTTCTCAAAACAGCAGTACTCACAGTGAAGTATGGTCGAATTTATTTAATAAGGCCGCCTTTTTATAAAACTTTTGTTAGACTGAATCTCCTTGCTTGGTCAGTAAAGTCGCTTTTTGAACGGACTTATTTGGTTCAACTCGGCCAACTCAAATAATTTCAAGTAGTCCACTAGAAGTTTTGCTGCCGAAGAGGCGCTTAAGGTCAATGGCGTCAAAGTTTGGCTGTCACTTGTGGTTGTAACGGTATTTGATGCCTGACCTTCTTGTTCCACAAGTTTCGATTTGCTTTTGAACAATAGCTTACCGAATTCAATATATATGTCCCATAGTTGATCTTCGTTTTAATGGCACCAAAGAACATGTTACTCCTTAACTTAAGCATAAATCTAATATCGATCCAAACATCTTTAAATCAGTACTCACAGTAGTACAGTCAACTAGAAATTCTGCTGTCTCTTCCGCTTAAGGTCGATGGCCTCGAGAATCGGTTGTCGCTTGTGGTTGTAGCGGGCGCGGAGTTGTTCTATTTCCGCTTCCATTTCTGAATCTAGACGCTCCATGCGGTCTTCTAGCTCGTTTACCGATAAGAATGTTAGCTGTGGACATAATTCTAAGGTAAGGTAAGTGTGTGTGTAAGTTTCGTACATTTAACTGTAAAAGAACGGAAAATAGGATTCGAAAAAGATTTGATTCCACTTGATTCAGACTGAATTAGCATGGAAAGTTATCTTTAGACAGCTGGAGTCGACGGCATGTGTATGAATACAAAGAAAAAAGTAAAGTTTCTAAAGTTTAAGATTTTGATTGAACGGGTCACTTATTTTTAATTAACAATATTTTATTTTATAGCGTAACACATATAAAACTGTTAACAAGTTAGACATAGCAGAATCCAGTACCGGTATTTGGGTATACCGGTATAACGGTTAGTGAGACGCGTAGTCAAGCTGTTATTTGAAATGTGCACTCACTAGCATGGCTACAGAAAATCAACAACTGTAGTTATTATTATGTGAAACAACTGTTACAACATTAAATCAAGTTGTGCATGTATTAATTTATTGCTCACTGCCTTGATTGCATACGGCACTCTACGTAAGCTGTATAATAAGCCTGGGATATAATGATTCGGTCTAGAATAATAATAATTTTACCATCTTTGGGTATATTATTTATAAATAATTGTTTATAAAATGGTAGTAGACACTTTTTGGCCTATTGTACCTAGTGATTTCAGCAACCAGCTAATTTACCGGTACCGGTATATGACCAATGACAGTACAGATCAGTGATCACGACCAATAGCAGTTATGGTAACTAACAAAAACAAAACTAAAAATCATTGTAAATCGTGTTATTTACTTAGTAGCGTAAACGACTCTGTTGTTGGCACCACTATTGAAAGTAAAGTCTGATCTAGTAGATAAATCACACTTAAAAGCAGACTTAATACTCGTAGACTGATTAATACTCAAGTCTTATTCCAAAGTGCCAATAACCGAGTCTACCCTACCACCACTCGCATGCTTCACGCTACGCAAGCCTGGACTTACGCAACTACCGGTACCGTTACCGGTACTGGTACCGGTCAGTGAGTCGTGTCGAGCGGTAGCAGGCTGACCACGTGTAGTTGACTTACGAATTCCATGTTGCCGTCTTCGACTAGAGCCCGTTGGAAGGCTAGGGCGCCGGCCTCGCCCACGATACTTTCCACCCTGGAACAAATAGTAGATTAATTGTAGATTATGGCAGAAGTCAAAATTATATATGTAGCAGGGAAATGGCTAAAACAGAGATTTGAACAAGAAAAAAAGATTATCAAGTAAACAGTGATGTAATTGCATGAGACCCCGTCAATTGAAATCTGTTTTGGATGTATATTAATATTTTTCGGCTCCTGATCACGGATTAAAAATCAGTGTATATGTCGCAGGGAAATGGCCAAAACAGAGATTTGAACAAATCTTTAAGGGATATGACCAAATCACGCAGGATGTTAAAATGGCGAATCCCTTTTATCATTTGACCTAGAATAAATCAGTCATTTAATAGAAAATCTAAATCAAAAATCAAAACAAATCAAAATCCTGGATCTGTTTAGTGAAATAAAGAAATCAGCTAAAAATGCAACTCGTTTTTTCATTTCAGCAGATTTGTTTAGTGATTTGATAAAATCCCTGAAACACGTCAGTGCGTTGACGAAACGAACTCACAAAGTCAACTAGGTTTATCATTTTACTAGACACGTTTAGTGTTATGATTAATTCTCTGCTGTAACGTGGTATAGGTGATTTGATCAAATCCCTGAACTGGTTCAGCGTTACTCTAAAATTAAGTTTTATCAAATCTCTAAAAAATAAATGTCAAAAGTAGGTCACTGACGCGTGTCAGGGATTTTATCGAAACACTAAACAAATCTAGTGAAATGAAAAAACGAGGTGCCTTTTTTGGCAGATTTCGTCATTTCACTAAACAGATTCAGAGATTTGATCAAATTACAGCTTTTTTCTAGGCAAATGATAAAATGGATACGCCATTTTAACATCCTGCGTGATTTGATCATATCCCTTTGGCCATTTCCCTACGACATACACAGTGATTTTTAATCCATGATCATGAGCCGAAAAGTATGAATATACAGCCAAAACAGATTTCAATTGACGAGGTCTCATGCAATTACATCACTGTTTACTTCATTAATTTTTTTGATAATATCCACTGAATTTATTGATACTTACCCTATATTTCAGCGCTTTGGCGGGAAATTGGATAGGTCTTACGTCAATAAACTCTACTTGTCAAGCATGTTTTAGAGTTTTTTTATTTTATTATTATTATTATGAGCCTGTAGTGTCCCACTGCTGGGCAAAGGCCTCCCCCCACTTTATCCAGTGCTCCCGATTCTGAGCAGTCTCTGGCCATTATCTATCACACTTATGAGGAAAATTAAAATTAAATCAGGGAAGAAAATTACAACTTTGGTCCCTCGTTTGAGAACCACAATGACTCTGTGCAATAGCAGGCGTGAAAAGTTCATTTTATGGTACTGTTTGTCGTTAATTGGAGAAAACCTGTTGTGCTAGTCAGACCAGCGATTCGTGTTACAAGAAAAAAGTGGCAACATTAAAAAAAACCGCATGGTGGTAAAACAAAACGTACGGCGGCGTAATAAGTATTTATAACTGACAGCTTATTTCAGAGTTCTTAGTAGCTCAGAATGATCGCTGAACGCCTTGATTGTGCATATTTAAAGCACTGTATGGTATGGTGCACATAAATAAGCTGGTGTTCCCCGTTCGTCCGATCGGGCGATCGGTCAATCGTCCCAATGGGATTTCATTAACACCCTTTCCCAGCGGAAAATAATCTGCCTGGACTTATTGATCGAGGGAACGGGTAACACCCAAATAAGCATGTTGAGTATATATTTTAAGTTATTTATTTATTCAAGATGCGGGTGGCGCAGGACCGGTCATTGTGGCACTCTTTGGGGGAGGCCTATGTCCAGCAGTGGACGTCTTTCGACTGATATGTTGATAAGTAAAATTGTAAAGAATTTAAAAATAATCTTCTAATCGCTGGCCAGACTAGTGCCCCCGTATATCAGACTAGACGATAAAGATGATACCAAACCCCGTTTCATGATCGACCTTATCATGCGATAAGTGACAAGATAGGAGCGTCGTCTCGTTCTATCGAACGGTGTCAGCCAGTGACGGACGCTCTACCTTGTCACTTATCGTGTGATAAGGCGGACCATGATACGGGGTCTGAAGTGATGACGGAATATACCGGACGGTGTCGTCCCCGGGCAGCCGCAGCGGCCCCGTGAGCGTCCCGTTGGCGGCGCCGATGTTGAGGTGGTTGACCTCCTTCTTCTCGAAGTGCTCGAGGAAGAGCGGACGGTATTTGGGCCTGTTCGTGTCCATGGGGTCTGTGTCGTGACCTGGAAAGATTATCTCCATCACAAGATACATATTTTTTAACCTTGGTACGTTGTAATAGTAATTACTAGCTATTCCTAATCCGGTCGCTACCCGGTATCCGGCCACAATTTGAATATCCGGCCGAATACCGAATAATGGCGTAGTATCCGGCCGGATACCGAATAGTATTTTAACACGGAAGAACATACAATAAGGAGAGAACAAGAGTAGGTAAAATGGCAAATAAATAAGAAACTACAAAATAATCAATTATTAAGGTCAGTTTAATCTTCGTAAAGAACAATTATAATGACATAATTCAACAAGTTGCAACCTGCACAGAGCATCGCGGTCGAATTTACTTCATTTTAGTCATGTAATGATGTAACTTTTGACCGGATATCCGGGGCCGGATAGTAGATATCCAGCCGTCTGTAAAGTCGCCGTTAATAGAATTTGCTAACTATGTAAACAAACCGCCATATTGAAATTGTCTTTCACTATGGCGGTTTGTTTACATAGTTAGCAAATTCTATTGACGGCGACTTTAGCTCCGGACATTCGGTATCCGGCCAAACCACTATCCGTTGCATCTCTAGTAATTACAAGTTATATCTTGTCACTACTTATTTCTTAATTTTACACACATGACATGTAATATTTTTTAGTATTGTCAATAAATGAGTATGAGTAATTAGATTACCTCCTAATTAGACTAGCTCTGGATCGGGACGGGCGGCGTGCTAGATAGGCCTATGCTCAGTAGGGGACGATGACGGGCTGAACCTGACGACGATGATAATGATGATGATGATAATGATGATTCCATTGATCCAGAAATAGCATTAGCATTATATATAACTTAAGAAACCTTAATCGAATTTAAACTTTCGTGAGACATGTTGAAACAATGCTAATAATTGCACGTTTCAACTCACGTATTAAATGTCACTACGGGCGACATGTTTCGTACTCTTCAGGAGTTCTTCTCCTGGGAGTGACATTTAATAGAAAGAAAGAAAGAAAGATACATTTATTCACAAACACACAGGACACACATATTAAACAATAAAATAATCAAAGAACAGATAAAACATGAAACAAGTGTGTCTCTGCGGCAGTGAACCGGACACTGGCTCAGCATTATGCTGAGGTGTCAGACACCTGCAGCGCTGATTACGCTGATACGTGAGTTGAACCGTGTTATTATTAGCATTATTTTAAGAAAACTTCTTGCATGCAGTAGTGAAGTGTTCGAATTTCTAGAGTATGGTTTTCAAACTCGAGGCCGATGTGTACGTCACTATGGCGATTTTGCTTGTGGGGCATGCACAAGTTTAACTTTGACATTGATGAAGGATGATTTCGATGACTCACGTTTCATAGTGGCGAGGTCTCCATCGGGCTCGTTGATGACCATGGTTCCCAGGTCATGTGTGAGTTCGGCGGTGCCATCCCGCGTGGGCACTAGAGTGCCCTCGTCACGTTTCTTCATAGTCGCGTCGTCGTAACCCTCGCCCTTAAAAAAAGTATTTTTTCGTATTAAAAAATGACGTTCCACAATGCCTAAAGACTCGTCTCTATAATCAGTGTGTCCTGCCCACAATGACGTATGAGGAAAACTCACAAAGGAGGCTGTGCATAAAGTGAAGTAAATAACAACATACAATGGAGACTCTATGAAACTGTGTGAGGTTTGCGCCCTCTCAAAATCAAATATTTAGTCTGCTAGTAAAATAAAACTAAGATCTTCATGGGTACTATTATGACCAGTATTCGTAGACGTGAAATGAACGACTTGGGTACTAACAGCGCCAGAGACGATCCTGCCGTCCGGCGTGACAGTAGGCGCTTGTCTAAAGGCCTGGTTCTCCCGGATTTCCCTCGCCTCCGCTATCATGCCGCTCAGTATCGATGGGTGCTTCGCGTTGCCTGCAAATTAAACGAAAGAAACGTGAGTATGTTGTTTTTGCTTTGGTAACCCTAAGAGTTCGGCCACGACTGTGACCGGCGGCGGCAGCTATGCGAGGAAGGGAGAGATCGGAGCGCTGCCTCCTAATCCTATAAATAGCGCAGTGCTGGCGCAGGAAGGTGCGCGAATGCACCCCGGAGGTGCACAGGACCTTTATGAGCACGCGCCACGCCTCCGTATTCTCAGCAACGTCTTTAGCGTCACTCCAACTCGGCAACTGGTCGCAGCTCACTTTCAAATAGGCTTGTCTTTAAAAAAATCGGTGCTATTTGAACCAGTTTTTGGAGAGAAAAAAGTTTGTCTACAATTTATGAACATAAATACCCAAAAAATTGAGTCAAAGACGGACCTCGCTGTGGTGATAGAATGTGGATGTCACCTTCATTGGTATATTCAACGAACACTACTCTTTAAGTCTAAAAACGCAGCTCTGGCACTAAGTTGACGGCGGGGCACGATATTAGTATGGGGAGAACTTTTCTGCGTGGAACCGCCCATGGGCACACCTCAACTTACCTAATGCTGCATTTACACGCTTGCGGTGGCTTGGCAAGCCTCCACAAGCGCAAGCGTGTAAACGGGGGTGTTTGGCTTGGCTTGCGTGAGCTTGCGAGAGCTTGGCCCGATCCGGACCAGTGTAGGTTTTTGAACACAGATCAAAGGAAGCTTGGGCAAGCGCTTGCGATTTACACGTTGGCGCGTGTTTAGTTTCGCTCGCGAGCTCGCGACGGTCGGTCGCCTTATTTATATGGCCTTTAAGTAACCGCGCATCGACCATGAGTGCTGTATGGTCAAACGACCAAACCTTGTCCTTTCTCGAGGCATACCAAAGCGAAATATGTCAAGCCGAACGCAATAGCCGACACAACTTCCTCGTCTGCCATGCTTGCCTATTCGGACCACACTAACGCACTCGCAAGCGTGTAAATGCCATCCAAGCGTTTGTGAAGGCTTGGAGCTTGCGGAGGCTCGCCAAGCCACCGCAAGCGTGGAAATGTAGCATAATATTCCGCATCATCGTATTTCTGTTCGTACATCGCAGTGTTGTAGTGCAGTTAGCAACGCGGAGATACGGTCCGAGCGCTTAGCGCAATAATTATTGTAATGCTTTTCTACCCACATTGATTTTTAATCATTATGTATACTTACCTTATTTTTAAACACTGTATGCTTGGTTTTAGTTTGCATACTTTCTCATGTAAGTGAATTCATGTAATTCTTATGGGAAAAATAAATTACTTTAAATCTAAAAAAATGTAAATTTTTCAAAAATTTTAGTCCTTTTTATGATTTTAATTTCTTCTTTCATTTCTTCTTTGATGGTTTACTATCCATTTAGCAACACTACGTTATCAAATTTAAGATGAGGAAACTACCCTATCGTTCACCTCCATGTGTGCACAGGGGGCCTAGACAAGGTTACAATCGACAAGCGCTAACGCCAATAGAAACTTATAAAATGTATGGGAATGACAGATGTTAACGAAAAGTGTTTCGTCGGCATCTGTCATTCATTTCCCTACATTTTATTCGTTTCTATTGGCGTTAGCGCTTGTCGATTGTAACCTTGTCTACGGCCCCTGGTTTCCGCGATTTTGCGTTTCGTCCGGCGACTGCCACTCAAAAGCGAAATGGGACGAGTATACAATGTACAAGGTGTAATGTATCTATTTAAGGTGAATAAAGTAAATTGGTCAGTTAGTAAACGGTGGAGAGTTATTGGCGATTTACAATACATTTGTTCACGAAGGCTGAATCTCTTATTTTGAATGTTTGAAAAAACAAAGAGAGAAATGATAATACAGAAAAAAAAATATACCGATAAACTCGTGTGTCAGTAGGTACTCCGCCGTTGCTCTCTCTTCCGGGTTCTTTATAAGGCACTGCGTCACAAAGTCGATGAATTCGGGCGACCATTGGTCAGGTTCTCTGAAAATAGGAAAATATATAAAGGTCAGTACCTACATGGCCGATCTTTCCCCTTATCTCATGGGACTTAGGAGGGTAGTATTCCACTTGTCCAAGATCTTTGTCTAATGTGTATTTGCCTCTCACATTTTGCTTAAAGAGTGACGAGACTTATATATGACAATTTTGATTCTGATGAGTATGACGCAAATCTATCCATGTCGTTCTAACGTAATCCCAAATGCATCCTAAACGAGCCCAGATACCGGTTACTACCTAATCCCAGGAAGGATCTCAAGCATTGGAGTATGCTAGTGCTGTTTAGGAAAATGCTACTATCTGACCTTCCATCGCAGAGCGAAAACTAGAACATTGGGAACACGGTTGATCGCGCTGATGATTCAAAACTGCTCAAAGATCGGAATGTTTTTTCGTTGGTAAAAAATAAAGCCATATTCAACTGAAAAACGGTGGCAGTTATATCGGTATAACCTCTAACTTTAAATGCTTTATAACAGTTGGACGTCAATGGCATCATACTTACAATAAACTATGATAATAGCGCCAGAGAAAATTCAGACAATTCCAATTACCTGAAAGACGGTGGAGGTTTCGTCGGTATCATGAAAATGGCCCTCATAGGGTGTATGTCGCCATACGGCGGTTTGCCCTCAGCCATCTCTAACGCCGTGATGCCGAGAGACCAGATATCGGCCACGCAGTCGTAGCCAATCTCCTGGATGACTTCGGGAGCCATCCAGAACGGTGTGCCAATGACTGTGTTGCGTTTGGCCATTGTGTCCTGGAAAAAAATATTAGATGATGAATTTTCTGCCAGGAGACTGTGTTTATTATAGCAAGGGATTAAATTAGGTATACTTGGCAACAAGGCGCGATCGAATGTAGATTCGATCGCCGAGATGGAATGTCCGTTGGTCTGGTTATAATACTATACCACGGACATCTCATCTCAGTATGAGTATGAGTAAAGGTGTAATTCCGTGCATCGCGGCCGATCGGATCCGCGCGCGATCTATCGCGCGACTGATGCACGCAGCATGCGACATTAGTCAGTGTATGAAAATACCGCACGGCAATATAAGTTGAATATTACAAGCTTTTATTTTTGACCTGTTTGTTTGTTAGTGAAGGACAAATCTTGGAACTAAATTTTGAACCAGTTAACCTCAGCCGATTGAGCTGAAATTTTGGGAATAAATAAAATAAATAAATGATTTGTTATTCTGCAAGTAGGCTGTAATGGCACTTTTACAAGTCAAAATCCTACCAGCGTATAGCTTGGATGACAATTCAATATTATGGTACCATCGACCAAGCCCCTATTTCACCAACTTGACAATTGTCATCTGACACTGACAATTCGCCATACATTGCTTGTTCTAGAAGTTAAGGTAGGTGCTACGGTACTTATGGATCCAGCAATGTACGGAGAATTGTCGTTGCCAGGTGGCAATTGTCAAGTTGGTGAAATAGGGGCCAGATCTGATGATGGAGACATAAGGTGGCTATGGGAATTCAGTACTTAACAGACGTAACCGTGAGGTTGGACTCGTTAAAATCGTTTCAATGAGTAGTTGATGACGGTATATAAAAAAGTACAATTGGCAATAAAAAAACATATTAAATTACTGTTAATGTCGACTGCATAGTTCGCTTTCATCCTGACCCTGAGTGTTGAGCAGAATGTTCCCCGCCTTGATGTCGCGACGGATCTTGCGTCGCCGGTGCAAATACTCAAGACCCTTGAGCGTGTCACACAGTATGGTCGCGGAGTATGGATCTTGTTGGACAGCTACTACGGTATAGACTGCTGTGGCTACTCACAGTAAGTTGTCCAGCGACGCCAAAGTCGGCCAGTTTAGCGTGACCCTCCGTGTTGAGCAGAATGTTTCCCGCCTTGATGTCGCGATGGATCTTGCGTCGCCGGTGCAAATACTTCAGACCCGAGCGTGTCACACAGTATGGTCAAGGAGTATGGATCTTGTTGGACAGCTACTACGGTATAGACTGCTGTGGCTACTCACAGTAAGTTGTCCAGCGACGCCAAAGTCGGCCAGTTTAGCGTGACCCTCCGTGTTGAGCAGAATGTTCCCCGCCTTGATGTCGCGATGGATCTTGCGTCGCCGGTGCAGATACTCCAGGCCCTTGAGCGTGTCACACAGTATGGTCGCTATTTCATCCTCCGAGAGGGTCTTCTTGCGGAGCCTCATGATGTCTGAGACTGAGCCCGCACCACAGTATTCCATTACTATCTGGAAGTTTAAGTTTGAAAATGAGTTACGTATTTAATGGAACAAAAAGCCGTTTACGGACAGATACCACTCCTTCTTTGTGTAATTTTCTTACCAGCTTTTGAGCTTGTGATTCTGGTTAGCCTTTTACCTAACTATTGTATGGTAGGTCGGTCCTCCAAAGCAAGCAATTTGCATACGGAAGCCGGCGTATTTGGCGCTTAGATTTAGATCGTATAATTATAGTGTAAAAATATGAGTAAAAAAACGTGATCAAATCGACCACAGGAAACTCACCCAGAGGTCAGTATTCTTGAAATAGCTGCCATAGTATTTGACGACGTAGGGACTGTCGCACTGCTGCATGATGCTGATCTCCTTGATGATCTCCTGTAGGTCCGTGTCCACAGGGACCTGTTTGATGGCGAGGACTTGCCCGCTCTCTTTGTGGAGGGCCTGGAACCGTTACATAATGATTAAAGCTTTTCGGATCATGTCGTCGCTTATACAGTTCGTCACTATAAGTGTCATTCTCGGGGAAAAGGAACCTTAATGTTGTTGGTGATTCAACATTATTAAAGATGTTTAATACGTTGATACAAATACCACGATTCACGGCGCAATAATGGTAAAAGCGCTGACGATAATAAGGAAATATATTATGTTTGATGCTTGCATGGGAAGCTGTATGCCTAGGAAAAGGTAGGTGGACTGCGTGAGGGAAGATAAAAAAATCGGCCAAGTGCGTGGGCAGTGTAGGGTTCCGTAGTTGCCTGTCTTTCTTAGTTACATCGACACGCGCGCGCCAACTAAATGGGTGCGTCGACCGAATTCGTACGAAAGTTGGCCTTTCTAAGTACATTTTAAGTTGGTCGACTATTACTCGGTAACTAGTTATTAGGGTGGGTTGCACATGACTCCAACAAAAATTAGGGCTTTAAAGCCCAATATCTCACATAAAAAATATTTTCAAGATTTTATTCTTCTGTTTTGTCGGCGTGATTGATTTACATACCCACTAGCTTCTGCCCGCGACTCCGTCCGCGTGGAACTCGTTTATATCGTAGCTCCATACAAACTTTCACCCCCCACTTCATCCCCTTGGGGGATGATTTCCGGGATAAAAACTATCGTATGTACTTCCCCAGGACTTAAACTATCTCTATACCAAATTTCATCCAAATCGATTCAGCGGTTTTAGCGTGAAGAGGTAACAGACAGACACACTTTCGCATTTATAATATTATAATAGTAAGAATAGTATGGAAGCCGAATTGCAGTTTTCTATTTATAAGGGTTACTGAGCAAAACCGAAGACGGAGAGACGGACGGACATGGCGAAACTATAAGGGTTCCTTGTTGACTACGGAACCCTAAAAACGAAGGATTTGAGTGCCGTGGTGACGAACGACAAGCAGATTTAGGCAAAGAGAGTGT
Source organism: Epinotia ramella (assembly GCA_947578815.1). Lineage (NCBI taxonomy): Eukaryota > Metazoa > Arthropoda > Insecta > Lepidoptera > Tortricidae > Epinotia > Epinotia ramella. The sequence continues at coordinate 3,113,396 of OX388203.1, forward strand.
ACTTACAGTTACCAGTATTCAGTGTAAGCAGGTAGAAGTATACAGGGAAAAACACATAGGGTCTCCGGACACACTATGGGACGCAGTCAGCAACACCAAGGCACTCACAAACTTTCTGGAGGAGCTGGGGTGGTTAGAGTAGCGCGACCCCTCCGGTTCACGCAAAATAACGCCCAGTATAACTAACTAACTAACTACCAGTATTCATATTTAATATCTGCTATAACAAAGCGCGCAGAGATATCTGACATGACATGAGGCCATGACTCTTTCTAGTGCCATCAGGCCCCGTATCATGGTCGGCCTTATCACGCGATAAGTGACAGGATAGAGCCTCAGTCTCGTTCTATCGAACGGTGACAGCCAGTGACGGACGCTCCATCTTGTCACTTATCGCGTGATAATGCCGACCACGATACGGGGCCAGGTTATATCAGATATTTTTGCCGGCAGACATTGAGACTATATACAAATAATTGCCGTCAAGTTCGAGGAGTAGTTGGAATGCTATTTAGGAGGTCTTTTTACCTTATATACGCTCCCATAGGACCCTTCTCCAAGCTTGCAGATGATGTCGAACACTTCTTCGGGCTGGCGAGTGAGACTCTCCTCCGAGAGCTTCTTCAACTCACTGCAACAAACGGAAAACATTATTGTAGACATTTCAAAAGTTTTTTAGAGAAAATTAATCCTGAATAATAATCCTATCGATTAGTGTAATAAAATAGCGAGTGTTGTTTTTTTTTTAATTTTAGTTGGTTCGAGTCCCGGGCGAGGCAAGCGAGTTTTCGAAAATCTTTGAATGCAGTTTTGTTTTTTTTTTTAAATAAAGGAATGTCTCCTTTAAGTAAAATGAGCCAACTTAAGGATTTAAGGTAGTTTCCCTCCAGGGCCCGACTTAATTTTCCACCATGTATATGATTTTTTTTTAATATGTATTATGTATTCAATATATCGTCGCTTAGTTAGTACCCATAACAAAAGCCTTATTAAGCTTACTATGAGCCTAATAATTCGGGTTAACGAATCATTTATTTCTCAAAAAGAAATATAAATTTCACTAAAAAGTATGAGAAACATTTCATTAAAATTTTACATATTATTATTATAAGCTGTTTTTCTAAGGCTATATAAACATATTCATTCCAGCAATTAATTCGATTGCTCTAAGATTGTCCTGTAATATTTACCCGACTGCCGAAGGACAGGAGGGTTATGTTTTTCGAGCGTATGTATGTGTGTAAGTACGTCTTATGCTTTGGCACGCCCTGCAACCTAGACCGTTCGACGGATTTCGACATATGAGGTGTTGTTGGATTCCTCCTAATCTTAGGAGTAAGATAGGCTATAATCATTGTAAAAAAACAGTTGGGTTTTCGAAAAATCTTTTGATTTCACTTGTTACTAATCTATTTATATATGGGGTATTGCAAAAAACGCAGACTAACCCGCGGAATAGAATACAGGGACTGATTTCGGTTACGGTTATATCGGTATGAAACCGGTATTCCATTACGGTACCGTAATGGTGTAAAGGTTACGTGCGCCGCGCCAACATAACGGTACCGTAACCGTTCTGAAATATCGGTTACCGGTATTCGATTTAAAGGTTACAAAGACCTTTGTAATAGCGGTTCAAAACCGGTATTATAAAGGTTACCGAAAAAATAAGCGAACATACACAGACAACTTCTTCCAATAGGAACGAACGAACGAATCAGAAGGGTATCAGAACAGAACCGACAAAACTGAAAGACAAAACGGCAGCGCCGGCGGTTTGGCAACGACGCCAAAATCGAAGTATCGGTAACCTTTAAAAATCGGTTAGGGTATCGAAAAAAATTAAGGTTACCGTTATATTTCGATAGCTACCGAAACCGCTATTTGAAAACCGATATGACGTCATATCGGTTTTAAAAAATACCGGTATTTTTCGGTTATGCAGTCCCTGATAGAATATAGCCAATATCCCTCCGGAAAGGCCATTCTATACACTGGTGAAAAATTTTTTGAAATCGGATAGTTTATTTTGGAGATTACCCCCTACATACAAATCTAAACGCTGACAGACTTTTCCTCTTCATAATATTAAAAAAAGTTTCTGTGAAAAATTTCGTTTTTGGTACAAGCTATTATTGCAGACTGTACCTTTCTGTATGCCATCATCAACTACTAATTGAGACGATTCTAACGAACCCAAACTCAACGGGGTTACGTCGGTTAAGTCCTGAATTCCCATGGCCTTCTGTCTCCATCATCAGATCAGCTCGATGGTACCATAATATTCAATTGTCCTCCAAACTATACTCATACCCAAAATTTCAGTTCAATCGGTCACCGGGAAGTGGGTCAAATTTAACTTGCAAGATTTGATTACAGACAGACAGACAACGGGACAGGTGAAACTAAATAAAAGCTTGTAAAAAGCTTGTAATATAAATATAGATTACAAATTAAGCTAGGTATCATTCATGATTTAACATCTTCCCGACGTTTTCTCAACCTTGATTGATATGTGCTTCCTTGATAAATAATAAAAACATTACGAAACTCGGGTTCATTGGCCGACTTCCAATATCAACCAGATTCGAATTAACTAACCCAACCTCTTATCTCACCTAACACACCCATACCAATAAGAACCTTGTTTCAATTGCATACGGCTCACATTAGAAATAAAAATGTATGACTCTTTAAGGGTGTGTAAAAGCTAAAAACATAGCCGACTGATTTTCTTGAAGTCATTTAAAAGTGCACTCTCTTGCTAAGAGAATATGGTTCCTATTCAAACTATACAATTGAGTAAGACATTACTTAATAATTGAATAATGCAGGCATGATTTTTCAGCGTCAACGACCTCATATCACGAAGGGCTGATACTTCTTGCATTTCACGAAGTGGGTCGGACGAAATTAGACTTTAACGTCATAATAATAAGAACGCGCCCACTCATACTAGTAAAATAACTAAATAAGATAAATAATAAATAAATATTAGGGGACATAAGTGACATAAGAAATAAATAACATATAGGGAAACTACGCAAAGCTTGTACCTACTATGGGTCCTAGACGACGATAAACATACCTACTTATATAGATAAATAAATACAAAAACATAGAAAACATCCATGAATCAGGAACAAATATTCGTGTTCATCTCACAAATAAATGCTCTTACCCGGATTCAAATCTGGGACCTCTTGCTTCATAGGCACTAGGCAGGGTCTCTACCAACTACAACTTTAACAGCCATTATTCAAATTAATACGTCATGTTAGGGTTACGTGATTTACCCATTTATGTCAACAGCGATTTTGTAGGGTTAGCATAACGCCAACACTCATGCGTCATGTCCAATTTACAGACACAATATAACAATACTAGCTTCTGCCCGCGACTCCGTCCGCGTGGAACTCGTTTATATCGTAGCTCCACACAAACATTCACCCCCCATTTCACCCCCTTAAGGGAAGATTTCCACGATAAAAGCAATCCTATATCCTTCCCCGGGACTCAAACTATCTCTATACCAAATTTCATCTAAATCGATTCAGCGGTTTAAGCGTGAAGAGCGGTTAAGACAGACAGTTAGTAAGACACACTGTCGCATTTATAATATTAGTAAGGATTTTCACGTCACACCTGGCCATAACGTGAGTTATACCGCACGCTGTTGTACAAAGTTTCCTGAAGACTAAATTAAAATTTAATGTCCCATTAACCCTTGATTTATTATCACGTTCTTCTACAAAATATGCGTAGCATCGTGCTATCTGTTCACAAAGCGTTTTGTAGTAGACTCTCACATCCTTTTTATAACAACTATGTGCACGTAGAACCGAGGTTTTGAGTGGCGACCACGTGCCGGAAGGCACAGCGTGGGTGCCAAAAGGTAGTCTGATGATCTGGTAAAGGTCGCGGGAGTCCGCTGGATGCGGTCGGCGCGGGACCGGTCATTGGGACACAGGCCTCCCCCAAAGTTTGGGGGAGGCCTGTGTCCAGCAGGGGACGTCTTTAGGCTGATATGATGATGTGTAATCCGAGGCCAGACTTATACCGGTCTGTCTGTAGCAATGTAATGAGATTTGTGAATGTGAATAGCCGCCCGGTAGTTTATGGATGAAGCTATAAATCGAAAGTCAAATATATTGATGGCTTTTTTATTACGTTCAATGTCATAAATATCAGTCCGGGCAGTGGTGGTAGCTTTCAACTTTTCATATATATCGGCTAGCAAATTAAAAAAAAACTGGCAATTTCAAGTAGGACTGACTTGAGTAACCATATTTCCTATCTAATATCTACAGATCAAAAGGTTTTTAAAGATGCCATTTAAAGAGATCACAGTCAGATGACGGACGATATGATTATGCCCGTCATCACCCTTTTGGTACGGACCTTTAAAGAAGACTGATGGCGAAATAGATCGACTACATATACAAACATTTAATTTCATTTCTAACCTGTCTGCCCCACAGTTCACTCCAGCCGTCGCTATAGAGTGCTAAACTATAAAAAATAATAAAAAAATTAAAATAGTTTATTCGATATCATCAACAAATTACATAAGTGCGCTGGTGCCTCTTTTTAAGCGTTCAAGACACTTGTGCTAAGAGAGCACCGCTCTTCCGCAGGTAGATTAATACAAAAACTGGAATCAGTCTTCTCAAACAACAACCGTAAATAAACTAAATCCGGAATTGCATTACGAAATTAGTGGCGTGACACTAATTTTACCAAAAGATCGCGCGGGGCGCGAAATTGATTTGCATTCATGAAATTAATGCATGCATTACGAAAATATTAAATTACACGTGAAACTGCTGGTAAAACTGAACATGAAAATTCATTTCACGCTACTAATTTCGTAATGTCATTCCGGCTAACATCACATCATATAAAATCTCACGCATTGCATACTGGATACCTACAGCTGTACAAATATGTAGTTCAATCTACTTATTTGACGAGATTTCGTTTGTATTCGGACTGCCGAGGTTTATTTTCCTGTAGTGAGCACCCAACCGTCGACATTTCGAGTATCTACTAGTGAGAATGTGTTGTTTCGGGTACGGATTACTGCCTGATGAGTACCTACGTATTAGATCCGACAACAGATGGAATTATTAATTCACTCCAGGAAAAATACGGTTTTGAAAAACATTAATTTATAATAGCGTTTTATTTGTTGATTTAATTTTAAAATGTTATTCTAAGATGCTTTATTCAAGAATCCGACAATTTTTAAATATGTAGAATTTAAATTAGGTAATATGTAGATTTAAATGAAGCATGCATTGTCTTTTTTTGTATGATTTATCTTGAATATAAAGCAAATGTAAATGAACCAAAATAAAGACAACTTTTCAAAAGTTACTTAATTTATAATTATTTTGACGTCTGAAATTTTGTCGAATTCTGTCGCTGGGTAACTATTTAATTGACTGGACTAATTTAGATGAAGTACAAGTTACTCGATTTGCGAAGGTTAGTGAAAGTGGAGTAAAATCAACCTTAAAAATGACTGCATCACTTTAGAAGGTACAAGTAGTGTTGCATTAAAAACAACTAACAGTTGACCCATGCCGGTTAGTGGAGGACGTATATTTTAAGTTTAGTTTTACTCTATCAACTGAAGAGACCACATAACATAACTACAAGCAGAATGGAATCATTCGGGGACGTAGTAATACTAGCATTACGAACGATATACCAGTAGTCCCAGACTAGTGCTCTTAAAAAAGCAATAATCATAAAAACTTTCCAAGTACAGCCGCTATTAAAGCTAATTTTAAAAATGGTATTTCATGACAGGATGCTCATTTGAGAAGATCATAAAAGATACTAAATACTAATAGACCGTGGGCCCACTCCCAATACACCTACGTCACATGACAACATGATAAATTGCATGGCAGCAGGAGCCTTAGCATGGTTGACATTTTATCACTTATCACGGCGTGACAAATGACAAATCACGTGATTTGTCTACTTAATCACTCAAATTACCGATTCATAACATGGTGGCACGTGTCAAAATGGAGTTATCCAACTATGACATATGACAGCGATATATGACATTTGCATAACATGGTACGTGGTTAATGTGGTAATTTGACGTCTCAACTTGGTTTATTTTATTTATGAGAGGTATTAACGATAAGCTATTTTAAACTTGGTTTACACCAAAACTACGAGTGAATAAGTATTCGATTCTAGTGACAATAATGATAGTTAACTGTGATAATGGTAATTTTTTCCCTATAATCAAACATAGATTTGTTTGTTGAACTCGCACCTATTATTGAAAAACTAGTGAAATTTCATCATGGAGAGTTTTCAACAAACGCTGGTGGCCCTTGGACTTGGAGTTCCTAAACCAGAAATTTCGCTGCTACTTATCGAAGCGGTACTTAAGGTAAGTAATGCTATTTGAATTAATTGATAAATTGTATGGACCCCAAGGTTTGTTGGGAGGATGGTGTTTAGTACCTAACAATGTTATCCTATAATACAAATGTAGCCAGTATTTTTAATTTGGTTTGAGGTAGCCAGTGATTATTTTATTAAACCTAGGTACCTACTTAGGTACTGTAATCAACATGTACTTGGGAATCAGTCATTCCTTAAAACATATTTGTCATTCTTATTTATATCTTATACTAGCTTCTGCCCGTGACTCCGTCCACGTAGAACTCATTTATAACGCATTTCCATACAAACTTTCACCCCCGTATGGAATGATTTCCGGGATAAAAACTATCTTTTGTCCTTTCCCGAGACTCAAACTACCTCAATACCAAATTTCATCTAAATCGGTTCAGCGGTTTAAGCGTAAAGAGGTAACAGACAGACATAGACACTTTCGCATCTGTAATATTAGTAAGGATAGATATTCAGGATATTGTGATATAATACGTGTAATTGTGCTTCAGGCTAAGTACTCATGACTTGTATTTTATCTTCTTTTCAGATCTATTAGCGAAGAAAGAAAAGAAGATTACAACCGATGGTACTCAAAACATACCACATGTTCAAAAATCGAATTACATAAATACATGAATAAGTTACCGTTTCATTTAAATTGATTGATTCCTTTACTTATTATGCCACCTATATGCAGGAAGTGTTTGAAAGGTGAGGTTCAAGACGGAGGACAAGACAATCCATACTAACATACCTACAACCTTCAAACACTTTGTGCATGACAACCATTTTTTAAAGATATTCTCAAGATTTTTAAGAATCTAACATTTGTAACACAACACAACACAGTATTACAATACAAACACAAAATAAATTTACTTTATTGATGTCCTTTCTTGAAGAACTACATACATAGAAGGAGAATTGGCAACGCAATTTTCAAGCTTCAATAGGCAACAATGCCCGCTTACCTTCAAGCGGGCCGTACGCTTTATTGCCAACGATGTGGTATAAAAAAATACACAATATAATGATCACATTGAATTTATTACTTTTATTTCAATTTGTCAATTGTGCAAAATAAACTCAATAGGTATACAATTTACAAAAGAGAATGTAAGAGTAGGTACAAACACAGATTTATCCATTTCAAGTCCAGTCAAACTTTGAGTAGATTTGAGTTAATTTTTAATGCTTAGATGTCATTTCCACCATTCTGAAACATAAAAGTATTGTTAAGTACATTCTTAATAATATTAATAGACTGACTTTTGTGATAGGTATAGATATAGACAGGGGGGTAAGGTGGCCAGACCTCCCAAAGGTGTGATTAGAGTAAGAGACATGCATTTGTCTCCAACTATTAAAACAGAATCCTCAATTCAATCTTTACCGACTAAAGGATTCAATCTTGGATTTCTTTGAAGTTGCAACCAACCATTAGTGTCTGCTTATCACCAGACAGGCCATATGCTTGTTTGCCACTCTTTGTCCAATAAAATTGCATGGTATGGGAGTCAAATTGAGTAACATTTCAGTAGTCTAGAAACAGATATGAAGTTAACTAGTGTAGCGGCTACATTATTAGTATAATGTCAAAATAAATTTTAGTTTTATTTCACTAATCCACAGTTGACTGGATATTTATATCTTACCTATTCCAATATAATTTAAATCACAAAGTTGTTAATGATTAGTATTTTTTTACAAGTAATACCGGTGAAATATGATTACATGGATACATATTTCACACTAGTAATATATCATATATATTAACTTAGATAATTTACCACCAACTTCCACATTCAACTAGTTTTATCAAAATTGGTATTGAAACTGGTACTTATTACAATTTGGCACTTACACAAAATTTGTATTTAGCCAAAATCTTAGAACTTAAAGGCTAGTACATTTACCTACTTAATGCTATTTAAAAAAGGTAGGATTTCAGAAAGAACTTGCCTGGTTTTTTGACAAGGAATGTTAGGTTAACCATTTGGGACTGAAAGAACTATAGGTATTACACAGCAAAAACTTTTTTGTCTCTAGTGTAGATCCGGGGTCTGAAAAATAATTTTAGAAGTTAGTATTTGCTTGGGCAAACAAGTATAATCACTGTAAATGTCAACTTACCAATTCATTTTTGATTCTCAAAGGCAATCTTATGTTTCCAATAAAATTATTATTTCTATCATCGTCTTGAAGTCTGTAAAAAGAAGAAACACAGCGGTACACTCGGTAAATAAGCATACTTTTGATAAAATGTGTTGGTAATAGTAAACAAACATACAAACCTCTGAATTAGCTGTATTTCGGCTCGCTTAATTCGGCCTGGCTTTTAAAGCACTGCCTTTCATTGATACGTAACACATATTTGCCATAATTCTTTGCAGGTATAGCAAAATATTCACAAGATTATTCTTAGTTTAGTAATAATCCAGCGTAACAGAAGCATTTAACAATAACATTTGACATTTTTCAATGTTGACGACATCACGCGCCACTAGCGCCTCTAGCGGTCCTTCACTCGTAATTCCTTATCGTATCGATTGTGGTTAATTTACCAATAATCCAAACATGCTTTCATGTATGATAAATTTAATCCCACGACAAGTGCCAATTGGTCGAGCTTCAAAAACTCTAGCCATAAAGCCTTTTTTATACATTTGTTGGTAATATTGGATGACTGCTTGCTCATAAATAGTACGCTTTATTATAATGCCATCAAACCGAGAGGTAATAAAAATGTTTCACCTTCACTCATAGTAGACTAACTTCTCAAAATATTTGGGTTTTCATTGTATTTTGCATCTGTGTGGGCCATTTTCAAAGGCTTGACAGTTGACAGCAAGCAAAATAAACCGTCGCCGTCAAGCAAGTTAAATAAATAACAGTGTAATATCATCATTCTCTTAGCGTTATTCCCGGTTATCTAAGTTTAAAACAGTATATAAGTTAAATTCAGTTTACACGACGATGAAAAATGCCACGAAAAGTGTAAGTAACAAACAAAATAAGTTAGTTTATTATTTCAACGTTGGTCGTCTTACTTATTTGTGTGATGAATACGTTTTCAGCCGTTCAAAAGAGGAAGCTTTGCGAGTACATGGCGACGCACGCGCTTTTTGCCAACGTCGAGTACGGCGTGCCCCTGGGTGCTCGCCAGCGCCAGCACGAGGCTCAGTGGCAGGAATTGAAGTGGCTGAAGGAGTTCGGCCCTTAAGGTGGATGTCACACTGCGACGCATCTCAGGACGGAGGTGCGTTTCTCGTTGTATCCAAGTAAATTCCGTGTGGTACGACACACTGCAACGCACCTCCGTCCAGCGAAATTTGTCGCAGTGTGACGACCGCCTAAAAGTCGGTGGCAACGTGGAAAACCGCAAGTAATTAAAATTTTATCTATAAGATACATGAATATATAATGAAATCGTAATGAGATTTACTTAAGGTGGAATCAGACGGTTAATTTTTCGTTCATTTTTATGTTTCATTCCGCACCTTTCACCCGAAGTGACACAACTCATGAAGTGAACCAAAAGTGCCGAATGAATTGACCGAACCGATTCAACAATGTTTGATATTTTCATTCGGCATCTTTCACTCGCACTCCAAATGACCGAAAAATGAACGGTCTAAACAAGGAAAGAACGTTCACTAGTGAATTAATTCGGAACTTTTGGTTTACTTCATGATCAGACGTGTCACTTCGGGTGAAAGGTGCGGAATGAAACATAAAAATGATCGAAACATGAACCGTCTGATTCCGCCTAGAATAGTGAATGTTAATTTATATGTCATTTTACCTGAGTTGTGTGAACATTGAGTGAAAGAAAAAAGAATCAATCACCCGAGGGAACATTCATCCGAGTGAACCGTCTGATTCCGCCTTTACTACCGAGTACCTATGTTATATTAAATTTATATGTAGGTATATTTAATCAAGGCACTATACTTAATCTGTTTAAGGGAATAAGTGTATTTTGCTTGTATTCACTGAGCATATAAATAAAATAAATAAATAAATATTAAGGGACAATCTTACACAAATCGACCTAGCCCCAAACTAAGCAAAGCTTGTACTATGGGTACTAGACGACGATAAACATACTTATATAGATAAATAAATACTTAAATACATAGAAAAACATCCATGACTCAGGAACAAATATTCGTGCTCATCACACAAATAAATGCCCTTACCGGGATTCGAACCCAGGACCTCTTGCTTCGTAGGCAGGGTCACTACCAACTAGGCTAAAGTGGTCGTCGGTATAGTGCAGTGACTAAGGATTCAGTTCAATAATGAGGCATATTTAACTATGTTTACTATTTTTAACCCCCGACGCAAAGAGAGGGGTGTTATAAGTTTAACGTGTCTGCCTGTGTATCTGTCTGTGGTATCGTAGCTCCCAAACGGATCGACCGATTTGAATGCGGTTTTTTCGTGTCATAGATAATTTAATCCCGAGTGTTCTTAGGTATGTTTTATGAAAATCTGTTCAGAAGTTTTTGAGATGATGGACTTTGAAATGAAATGTCGGGGGTTTTTCAACTTTTCTAAGTTGTAAAATATTATATTACTATAGTATTTGCATTCCTATTTGCATTTTGACAGAGCTGTCATCCTAGTACAAATTATGTCGTCATTGACGTTTATTGTACTGGGATGACAGCCCTTGTTATATAAAGGTATAAGGTCCAAATATCATACATTTTCATTATGTTTACAGTACAAGTCACCAAAACCATACGAGTACATGCTCAAAGATGCAATCAAAAAGAGCTCAAAGAGGCCAAGAACTGGAAGAGCTGCAGGCAAAGGAGATCACTACCTGCCGTGCAAGCAGGCGCCGCCCGCGCCGCCGTAGACTGCCGCCGAGCCGACACTAGACGACCGCTGACCCATATGTGCGTCAGAATTTAGTATGGAGTACAAAATATATTTTTTTTGCCGGAAGAGGAGGGATTGAAAGGATAGTTTCATTCCTTTATTAAGTATAATTTAATCCTGTAAATAGTGAATCTTAAATATTTGTAGTTTTTTACACTTCGGAAATAAGTGAAATTACAGCCTCGGCTAACGTCATACAAATTTTATGGGAGCGTTTAAACTTAATATTTTCGATATTTCTAGGTTTATTTTTAAAAAGGTATTGATGTGATTTTACTTATTGGGTAACGTACTTTCGATATCAGTTTAAAGTTTTCTGAAATCTATACTAATAAAGAGGAAAGATTTGATTGTTTGTTTGTTTGATAGATGACAAAAGTAAAGATGGATGACAGTTGTGTCCCGCTTTTTAGGAAGCTAAATATTCTGCCATTACCATGTTTGTATATTAGAGACGTGTGTGTTTTTGTCAATTGTCAATATTATCATCAAGGACTCTTTATCAAACATAGTGTAGCGATACCAAGGCAGACAAGACTATACAAACCACCCTGGCGCAAAGACGTACAAAAGGAATATTGTAAATATGAGCACAGTTTTGTATAAAAAATTACCAAATGAATTAAGAGCACTGTCGGGACAAATGTTCAAGCGAAATATGACCAAATGGTTTATAGAAAAATATTTTTACAGCGTCAAGGACTATTTAAATTATAAGAATGTTTGACATACGACATTATTATTTGTATGCTTGCTTGAATACGAGGACTTTTACACCATAACCTAAGACCATTTATGTAACTGTATTCTTACAAATAAATTATTTGGAATTTTTAGAATTTTGTATTGAATTGCAATATTCAAAAGGAAGTTATAAAAATTATTAATAGATAAATGTTATTATTCGCTTAAGGATTTCATAAATTATAGTCATTTATAATTTGAATTTGAATTCTATTTTAAAATATATATATTTTGTTTTTTTTTTGAATCTCAAGATTTTTTATTTAATTTAGAAGATGTGTTAACTTGGATGTTTTAATTACGTGTAATAAATAGTAATTTATTATTTATTTCCCGTAAAAGTATAGGCTTATTTATAATGTATTTCAGACTTTTCATTAATCAATTTTGAATTGTGTATTATGAATTTTTGACAATATTTATTTGAAATTTTATTAGCTTTAAGATATATTTATTGTTGTGGGCGTCATGGACCGACTTTTTAAAACTTGTAACACCTTGATAATTATGCATGTACATGACTTTACAATTGAATAAATGAATTGAAATGAATAGGCTCTGAAACTACTGGACCGATTTGAAAAAATATTTTACCATTAGAACACGACATTATCCGATGAACATAGGCTACTTTTTACCGCGGGAAAATGCTTCATTCCTACGGGAAAACGGAATCTGTTATATTTAGGCGATTCACCCACTGCACCGCGCCCCGTCGCGTAGCGCGGCGCCGCAGATTTTACCATTGTATGAAATAATCTCAATTTATATAGAAAACACGCCTAGTACCTAGTACTACACACTGCCGACGCGGCAATGCGCGGGACGGCGCCTCGCGCTCCGCGCACCGCGGCGGGACACATCTCTAGTGGGAGAAACGCCTTACGGAATAATCGCCTTGCTACACTTAACGATTACACCCTGTATATATAATTATTCTGTAAGTACGTGTTAGTCACCTAACTCCTCCTAAACGGCTGGACTGATTTGGATGAAATTTTGTGTGCACATTTCAATGGGTTCTTGCATGGTTTGAAACGTTCATGTGGGTTTGGGGGTTGGTTTTGGGGGACCCGCTAGGTGGCGCTGCAGTTGGTATGTCACTGATCTCCTAAACGGCAGGGACCGTTTTTAATGTCATTGCAAGCTTTTATTTAGTTTCACCTGTCCCGTTGTCTGTGTAATCAAATCTTGCAAGTTAAATTTGACCCACTTCCCGGTGACCGATTGAGCTGAAATTTAGGTATAGTTTGAATGACATTTCAATATTATGGTAACATCGAGCTGATCTGATGATGGAGACAGAAGGTGGCCATGGGAATTCAGTAGGTACTTAACCGACGTAACCCCGTTGAGTTTGGGCTCGTTAGAATCGTCTCAATGAGTAGTTGATGATGGTATACAGAAAAGTACAGTTGGCAATAAAAGCTTGTATCAAAAAATTGTTTTTTGACAGCAGCTTGTTATTTGTAAACGTGGGTCCCTGCAAGGTTTGAAATTCAGATTCAGATTCAATAATTTAGTTTTGAGCTTTATTTTTAAGTAGAATTCAGTAACATGGTGGGTTGGTTACCTTTAGTACAATCTTTATTATTTAAGATTATTTCCTAACTTTTATTCTTAATAACTAATTTATAACTACTTTTTTTGTACTTTTATTCTTAATTATTTTATTGTAGTAAATTATTATTTAAATGATTGGGACATTCTAATGCGTAAATGTTAATTTCAAATGCAATGAATGTTGCTCATGAATAAATCAATGAAATAACAACATTTTCTTACTAATATTTTTAGTTTCTGTAGGTTTACTCTCTATGTTATTTAAACAAATTCGATTTGATTCGATTTAGTCTAAGTGAGAATGGTCACTCAGACTTCGATCCATTCGAGAAACAATATACCTAAGTTACCTTTATATGGACCGGAAACACGTCGGCGTAATGCGGCCGGAAGTCCTCGTCCAATTCATCAAATAATAGAGTGCCATCTCCTTGCGCACTCTATATATAAGGTCAGTTCGGGTATGTGCGCCACCGGGGAAAGTGCGCCCCCTGGGGTAAGTGCTGATTGATTTAAATGACTGACTGAATGATGAATGAGGCGCTCTTTCCCCGGTGGCGCACATACCCGAACTGACCTTATGTGACAGAATTCGGCACCCGGCAATTCAAACGGGCTGCTGGCATCCCGGATGGCCCGCCGGTGCTGGTTTTCGGCAGCAGCAACCGACAGATCTAAAAATAAAATCTTGACATATCAAGTGTTTGTACGTTATTCTCGTATAAAAAATATACTTAGTTACTTGAAACGGTGCGGAAATTCAGGTTTTCTTCATGCACAATATAGGTTATCGTCACTAATCCAAATAGCATTACTTACCATAACCTTAAGTACCTACCGTTTCGAAAAGAGTGTCATCCCCTTGCACACTAATGATATGCAGCGAAATTTCTGCTTTAGGAACTCCCAAGTTCCAAAAGCGTTTGTTAAAGACTCTCCCTTCTCTTTCAATAAGGTGTGACTTCAACAAACAAATCTGTTTTTTTATAGGGAAAAAATAACTTATCACAGTAACAATAATTATTCATCATCCTCCTAGCGTTATTCCCGGTAATGCCCCTAAAGGAGCCCGGGGTCCGCTTTGACACCTAATGCCATGATTTGGCATAGGCACTAGTTTTACGAAAGCGACTGCCATCTGACCTTCCAACCCAGAGGGAAAACTAGACCGTATTGGGACTGGACCGGTTTCCTCACGATGTTTTCCTTCACCGAAAATCATCCCTAAGGCGTTGTAGGAAGAAACTGATTGAAGGATTTGGTGGCCTAATTGCCGTAATTTAGTATGGGGTGGCGCGCATCGTTACTGACGATTTCTCAATACAATTTGAGACCTTGGTGCCGCTAAGAAGCCTAAGTCTGCTGGAAGATGTCGCTACACGCCTCCCTATGGCGTTGTAGGAAGGAACTGATTGAAGTATTTGGTGGCCGAACCGGATTGTTCCGATAGCTCAGTTGGTTAGTAGGTAGGTCAGTTAAAACAAAAATCGTCTTTCCAGTGGTCAATAGTTAATGGCTTATGTTTATATATAACATGTTTTCATCCCATAGAATTATAGAAGAGGCAACACCGTGTATGCGGATTCAGAGTTCAATCAAAGATTAGGCTTCATAGGCCTTAACTTTGAAAATGTCCACCGAAGATACGCGCACCTAAATCTGACAATGACCCAGTAGCGACGGGCCATAAATGCCTATGATCGCCCGTTCGAATCCGGCTCGGAGCAATAATTTTATTTTTTATGTTTTTCCTTTAATTTAAAATGTATAATTTCGTTAGCATTATTATCACTAGAAAATCGAATATTCACTCGTAGTTTTGGTGAAAACCAAGTTTTATTACATCCGATATAGCTTATCGTTACCTCGGACGCACTTAGATAAAATAAACTAAGTTGAGACGTCAAATTACGATAATTTATCACATTAACAACGTACTATGTTATGCAAAACGGTAATGCCTGTCATTTGTCATGTATCCCTGTCAAAGTTGGATAACTCTATTTGGACGATTGTGAATCGGTAATTTGAGTGAATAAGTAGACAAATCACGTGACTTGCTATTTATCGTACCCTTATTGCTTGCGTGCCTGTATTTAAGTCCCCTAATATTTATTTATCTATTGACTAGCTTCTGCCCGCGACTCCGTTCGCGTGGAACTCGTTCATATCGTAGCTCCATACAAATTCTCACCCCCCATTTCACTCCCTTAGGAAATGATTTCCGGGATAAAAACTATCCTATGTCCTTTCCCGGGATTGAACTATCTCTATACATTGGCGCTACAAAAATGTATCTCTAACCGTACATTTAAAAAAGTAACTTAAGATTATTACACTCAAGACATTTCTAAATAGTCTTAATTTGGTGGTATAATAAATAAAGCATTCTATTTTTGTGCAAACATTCATCCAATATCACCTAAATAGCCTCTATGGCTAGAGTTGTCACCCGTCGTGGGATAAAGCGACAAACTGTCATCTTATCACTCTTCGTGGGATAAGCGACAAGCTGTCGACTGTCGTTTGGTTAAAGTGTCACGTTGGATAAAGAATCATATCCACTATAGCGTGACAAGCGATAGCAGCCATGGTAGCCTCGCAGGTCGAGAAAGTTGTGCTGAGCAAGAAAAAAAAAGTTGGCCGGATGTTTGAAAATCCTTCACTTCCGGTCAAAA
Source organism: Epinotia ramella (assembly GCA_947578815.1). Taxonomy (NCBI): domain Eukaryota; kingdom Metazoa; phylum Arthropoda; class Insecta; order Lepidoptera; family Tortricidae; genus Epinotia; species Epinotia ramella. Next base: position 3,129,703 of record OX388203.1, read on the forward strand.
TTGACACTACGAGACATGTGGCATCATTTAGCCCTTCAATCGTAAAGAGAGTAAAGCTAAGTCTGACAGTCCTGAAATGGCCGAAAGTACTTGGCAGACGGCGTCAGTAGCCAATGTCAACTTTGGCAGGGCACGTCAGGACCCTCACATACTTTTGGAAAAAAAACCACCAGATATGTGCGAAGATGCATTTTGATAATATATTTCACACCTAGCTGTCTAAGAATTTTTTTATACTACGTGGCAAACAAGCTTAATAGGCTGATGTAAGCGGTCACCGTAGCCTATACTTTAACAACTCCAGGGATATCAAATGCTCGCCGCCGACCGTTTAAAAATGAAAACGTTCCTTTCGTGAAGAACCACATGCTGTAGTTCGGCAAAACCTCGGCAGGGAGCTCATACCACAACCGCAGCGTTCGAGGGAGGAAATTTCTATTCTCCCGTGCCATGCTTTAAGCGTGCGAGGAATCCTAAGTGGATCTTAGTATTGAGTACATATAGGTATGTCTTGAAAACTAAACCTTTAAAATTCAGTTAGCCATGAATTGGCAAAACTAAACCTAACAAGCCAAAACTTAATTAAAATGAAGTCCATGAGTATTCAAAATATTCGTTAATTTAAGAATTTAAGATTAAGAATAACCTCCCGGCTACGCTTACGGCTAAATATGCGAAGCTAAATCAAACATTTGCAAAACAATTAAACTAATGTAATTTGTTAAAATGATTTAAAAACAATTACTTATACAAAGAGAAGATAACAATTGTTTTAATCTTTTGTTCCATTGTCCAGTTCTCCCATGAGCTCAAGCGGATAAAAAATAATCCATTCTTTCGCACACGTATTCCTAAGTGCAGTTTTATAATTGATTGTTTCCTCTCATTATTCATTTGTTTAGAACCTGTGTCAACACAATATTCACAGCATTGCGGACACTTGGACAGCGTAGGAAGGTCAAAACAGAAATGAAAAATAACTTCCAAACTAGAGAATGCAAAAGTCCACACTTTTTCGCATGGTTGTCATAATACTGTGTTCGAAATTTAAATGGACGTGTTTCATGCTTGTATGCGTGTAATGCCGAGGTCCCACGGCCTGATTTTTCAAAGGTCAGATCGCGCCAGGCCGTCGTCTGGTCTGGCGTGATCTGACTTGTGGGAGGACGGGCCGTGGAACCCCGTTTTAGGTACGGGCACAGGCTTCCACAGGCGTGGCACGATCCGGCCTGGCCTGTGATACCGCGAGCCGTGGGACCCAACCATCATGCGTGCTTACTCGCACATCAGGCTTATCCGCGGTCCCGCCTACGTCAGCGAGACAGAATTACTGATTGAGAATTTTTGAATCGGAAAAAGGGCTCAGCAAATATAGGTATCATCTAGTCCCGTTTAGTGCAAGTTGTTTCAAAAAACTCATGCACCTGGGTTATTGTTACTCTAAAAATCGTCTTTTTTGTGGTCAATAGTTAACGGGTTATGTTTATACAGAGTGTTTTTTTTAAATGGGACAGTATGGGGAAATCCGAATCTAAAGGAGATAGAGGAAAAGTGTCCAAGGAGACAAGTAAACAAATTTGGCTCGTTAAAATTTTTGGTCAAGCGTGAGTTGTTCTTAAAAAATTATAAAGTTGGTCAATTTTTTTTTTGACGCGGGTCGGCTCTGTTTCATGTAAGGATTATTTCATTGTATGGAAAGAAAAAAATCTGAACAGCAGAAGTTGGTCAAATTTAATGAAAACTAATCTTCATACAGTTGGTTTATTACTTGAGTAAATGTTCGATGTGGCCGCCGTCTTGTCTTATGCAGGTACGAGCACGCTTCAAGACACTTCTAGTTGCATTTAACAGAGACTTTTGGTGAATTGTGTTTAAAGTGTTGTAAACAGCATCTTTTAATTATTGTACGGAGTTGTATCGGGATTCATAAATTCGACCCTTAAGGTAACCCCATAAGAAAAAATCTAATGGCGTTAAGTCGGGCGATCGTGGGGGCCACTTTATCGGCCCATATGTACTCGTACCCATCCAACGGTTTGGAAACTGCTCGTCCAAACACAGTTTACTTGCCCTACTGTTGTGGGCTGGTGCACCATCTTGTTGGTAGATTATCTTACCAAAGTTCCTTAAAAAAATGTTCTTCTCTTGAATCATCTGGAGCTCTTATCGATTATCGAAATTTAAAAATGGAATAATTTTAAATATTTTTTTACACGCCTAGGCACTTGTAACAATATTAAAAGGTGAATACTGCAATTGTATGAAGATTAGTTTTCATTAAATTTGACCAACTTCTGCTGTTCAAATTTTTTTCTTTCCATACAATGAAATAATCCTTACATGAAACAGAGCCGACCCGCGTCAAAAAAAAAATTGACCAACTTTATAATTTTTTAAGAACAACTCACGCTTGACCAAAAATTTTAATGAGCCAAATTTGTTTACATAAAAAAACACCTAATGTCTCCTTGGACACTTTTCCTCTATCTCCTTTAGATTCGGATTTCCCCATACTGTCCCATTTAAAAAAAACACTCTGTATATAATATGTTTTTATCGCATATAATTATAGAAGAGGCGACGCAGTTTATGCGCATTCAGAGTTCAACCAAAATTAGGCTTTATAGCTCTTAACTTTGGCAATGTCCTCAGAAGAGGCGCGAACCTAAATCTGCCAATGCCCACCTAAACTTATGTACGAAATATTACTTGATATTTTAACAGTGTTGTGACTTATTTGAAATACTTGTATTTAAAATGCAAATACAAAATACAAAATACGTATTTTATATTTCGTACTTAAATACTTTTTATTTCAAGTATTTTGTATTTTATTTGAAATACTTTTCGAAATGTATTTTATGTTTGTCAAATACAAAATACTTTTTTACTGCTAGGTTTCGAAAGTATTACCTTTACCACTCAAATTTTCAAGTGAATGGGTCAGCGATACGGCAAATGGCCACTAGAGGCGCTGCAACTTTGAAAGTCTATGTGCAAAATGACAGTTAAAACAAAATTGAACGTTATTATCTGTGAAACATGATGTTACGCTTCGCTTTTTAACGAGAATTACTTCGATTTTGTTTCGATTACTTTTTGAAAGTATTTTATTTGAATAAAGTATTTTGAAAATACCTATTTTGTATTTAGTATTTAAATACAAAAAGCAAAAGTGTTTTGTATTTTGCATTTGAAATATCAAATTAGAAAAGTATTTGCATTTTGTATTTAAATAGTTTTTTAAAAGTATTTTGTACATCTCTGGTAATGAAGAAGTGCTGAATAGAGTGAGGCAAACCAGGCAGTTAATGAGAAACTAAGAAAATAGAAGAGATGATAGGGCACCTCATACGACATGACAAGTTCATACTCAATATAATTGAAGGAAAGAGAGAGGAGAAGCGAGGAAGAGGAAGACCTAGAATAAACCACAAAGAGCAGCTCAAAAAAAAGAGTTAATGTTAGGTCGTATTATCGAGATGTCAAAGAGGTTGCCTGGGATCGGAGTAGATTGAGGGCCTTACTTTGAGCTACACCGACAAGAGCTTAGCTCATAAATAAGCAGAAGAGAAGAAGATTTTAACAGTGGCTTTTCGTGGAAGGATAACATAAAGTCTAGTTTGGAAAAATGCAAGGAGGATGATGAATACAAAGTTGTACATTTCTTGCAATTGAACTCCACTTTAATGTTTATATCACTTTAAATTCCAATGTGGTGATTTACTAGAAAGCAATGAAATCGTAAATTCATCAATTCCAGCTAAGGAATGTTACAGGGCTGTTTTAAAATATAAATACAGTTTGAGGAAAATGTTACAGTTTTATGTGTAGCCAATAAGAGGAAGCTATGATTCACACCAGTTTTGCTACGCACTCGGAACATAAATGTTTAAATATAAATAAGCACACACATGGAGAGACGAGCATTAATGAGATTCGATATTGAGGTAATAGTAACCCTCAAAAATTGGCTTCACACGCTGGCTAATGTTAGCTCTATATGATGTGCTCTTCCACCGCGCACGGACCAACTTTATAAAAATAAACATGTCGTCAAAACGACTCATTATTTCGGAATGTCAACGTACAGATATTAGATAAATTCATTGCCAAGCTTTTTTCAAACGGACTGTGAAAATACCCCCTGTTGTTGCCCTGTGCCATTCGCCGCCACTGACTTAATCTCAAGTTTGGCACCGGTTGTCACCCACCTGCCACCGAGGGTGCGCGGGGGGGTGTGCCACGCCGCATTTTTTTCTGGGGCGGCGAATGGGTTAAAAGAAGTAGGTAATACGAGTGGATAAATATTTAGTTGAAAACAGCCTCATTTAAAGTTGTTTAGATATATCACCTAATAGCTAATTACCTTTTTAACGATCTACAAGAAATTCTAGATTAATAATGCAATACCATAGGATAACAATGTTTTGTAGATTATTAATTAGCTCAATTAGCCGTAGCGATCTAGCGATTCAAGATCGAGCATTTTCTAGCATAGCTCAGTAGCTATGCTAGAAAATGCCCTCAAAGATATCTTCAAGCCACAGGGTATATTACTATTAGTCAAGAGTATCACAAAAAGATTTCAAGTCACGTGCTCGAGGGCATCATATTTCATAATTTTGGGATGATATGATCATATTTATATCCCACTATAAATATGATCATCCATATACAACGTGTTAATAAAATAACGCAAAACCTGAAAACAGTTTGTTCAGAATCGAGAGTAGAATGCGAAAAAAATAAAAAAATAAAATTTTGACGCGATTTATTTTTTACATTTGTATGGAGCAGGTCGCCCCAGTCGGCCAACACTCCATACAAATGTAAAAAATAAATCTTGTCAAAAAATTTATTTTTTATTTTTTTCGCATTCTATGCTCGATTCTGAACAAACTGTTTTCAGGTTTTGCGTTATTTTATTAACACGTTGTAGATATAAATTAAAAATTAAAAAATACAACCGAATTGAGAACCTCCTCCTTTTTTTTTTTGAAGGCGGTTAATAAATAAATATTAAGGGGCAATCTTACACATATCGACCTATACTCTGGACGTTTAGGTATTTAAAAGAATGTAAACAAACAAAACCACGTGACTTGGTCATTCAGCCAATAAGATAATAGCATAGATACAAAAGATTGCTATGAATAGCAACATTTTGTATCTATGGTATTATCTTATTGGCTGACTGACCAAGTCACGTGGTTTTGTTTGTTTACATTCTTTTAAATACCTAAACGTCCAGAGTATAGTCCCAAAGTAAGTAAAGCTTGTACTACACACTATGTATACACTATACACTAAACCTTTCATGACTTTTTTTGTTCCGGGTTGCCCATAGGAAATGTTCACGTAGTCCATTCGTAGTCCAGTAGGAACTCGTTTATACATACGCTCCATACAAATGTTAACCCCCAATCTCACCCCCTTAAAGGATGATTTCCGGGTAAAATATATCCGGATAAAAACTATCGAGACTACATATCCTATGTCCTTCCCGGGACTCAAACTATCTATACAAAATATCGGTTCAGCGGTTTAAGCGTGAAGAGGTGACAGACAGACACACTTTCGCATTTATAATATTAGTATGGATAGTCACAATCCGAACTAATTCACAGTCCTACAGGACATAACACTCGTAAAACGGGAAAGAGATAACACTATCAGATTAGACTTAATGTACCTATTAGAAAAACCGCAAAAAAGGCTAGCGTTTTACGCAAAAGTAACGATGCTATCAAAACTTCGTATCCTACCCCCTGTTAGGGTGAGATTCCAGTTTCGACTCGCCCCTAGCTAAGACACTGCTCTGTGAGCTATAGATGTCGCGAACCTAATTTAAAAAAAAAATTAGAACGTGAGACGAAATAAATTCTGTATAATTAACAAACCTGCTCACCAAATTTCATAAGAATCTGTTGAGAAATGCGACCTGCAGCGAACAGCGGGACAGACAAACTTTTCGGCCCAAGCTTTGCTTTACTCAGGAGTATATAGTTTTAATTTCAACTCGATACCTCCACGCGTTCCCTAGTTAAAGCTAGGGTCTTGACAGACAGACACAGGTACAATAAAGTGATCCTATAAGGGTTCCGCTTTTTCCTTTTGAGGTACGGAACCCTAAAAGAAAACAAATCCATGCTTACCCCGGAGGCCTGTCGTCAGCGCTCATCCTATCAGCTCTTCGTTTCTTGCAGGTATTGCAATTCAGAGTGGGGGCATCCCCCTCCCACACCCCTCCCTTCCAGAAAATAAGTCGCCCCTCACTATCCATGGGATCCCATGGCAATGACCCATGAGCAGAGGCTGAGGTAGTAGGTTGTGCAAGGATTAAGTTTCCGTTAAGCCATAAAGGCTGATCAGTCACTGTTTGTCACAAGGATCCTTTTAGAACGCACGTAGATCAGAATGAGTAATATCACTTCCACAACTCCGTAAAATTTACAATATTGGCAAGTTCATTGGAATCCAAAAATAAATAACGGTATCCGTTCTAAGAACCGTGATAATGTAGACGTTAAACACAAACTTTTTTCACTATTCACTGTAAACACAATCGTTGCAACAATCCGGGTCACATTGCAGATATAAACTACTCATAAACTTATGACACATGTGGGCGCGTTTATGTAACCAAGGCATTCATCCAAAAGAGATTAACAAAAGTTAGTCCCAAAATAAACTCGCGTATCCTTTACGGGATCACATGACGGCAAACGTCCGTTCCCTGCGCGCTCTGCTTCGAGACTGTTTGATGTTCCAAGTTTAAATAATTACAAACTTGGTATGAGCTGGCCATCTAGATCTGGACCGTTGAAATCCCATTCCATTCCCGTTCAGGCTAAATTTAAAACAATGTCTCTGGTGATTCCGCCTTGTTTACGAGACGAGAGAAATATGTTATCATGCGTGACAGGTGGTGGGTGGTATTTACGTGGATGCCAATAACAAATACGAGAACTTTATGTTCATTATCAGCGGTGGGCGTCAGAATATTTTTGAACTAAAAGCTTTTGGCTCCGATCGATAACGACGATAACCCATCTATATTGCCATCGGGTTCCCATGACAAGTATTTGGCTTATAAACATTAAAACCCTTAACTATTGCTATTCATGCGTTCTTTATAATTATTTAATCTCTTCCAGTCCACAGTTCATAGTCAATCGACTAAAAACTAAATGAGGATCTATTTGTACCAGATTTTTGCTAGTTCCATATTTAAAATCGTAAATGAATTAAACGAAAACATGAAGAATAAGTACCGTTAATTTTGTATTGCTAACGAAATTATACATTTTTTGAATAAAGGAAAAATTTAAAAATGTAATGCTTCGAGCCGGATTCGAACCGGCGACCACAGCGATTCATGGCCCGTCGTCGCGTCGCTACTAACCAACTGAGCTATCGGAACAACGGACGGACTGAGGCTCGGAGCATTAAATTTTTCAATTTTTCCTTTATTTAAAAAATGTAAGCACCGTTATTCATATATGCTCTATGAGGAAGTTCGTTTTCCTTCCCTAATCCGTTTCTTTCAACTATAAATTCTCTAATTATTCATTTTAATTTACCATGTCGAGCTGTTGCATCACTGGTAATTATAAACATGACATTTCAGAGTATTACTGAAGAGAGTGGCGGTGAGGCATAAAGGATGTTGATGCTTTAATACCAGATCCCTAGCTATAAGACGGACTCTCACAAATATGTCACCCTAAACACAATATGCTAGATTCATACTAATAATATAAATGCGAGTGTCTAGGTATGTCAGTTACCTCTTCACGCTTAAACCGCTGAACCGATTTAGATTAAATTTGATATAGAGATAGTTTGAGTCCCGGGGAAGGACATAGGATAGTCTTTATCCCCGAAATCATGCCCTAAGGGGGTGAAAGTTTGTATGGCGCTACGACATAAACTAGTTCCACGGCGGACGGAATCGCGGGCAGAAGCTAGTTATTTTCTATAAGCTCATTTCACGTTAGGACAAGAGCGAAATCCAGATTCACAAAAGCAACAAGCCCAATGCTCGGTCAACATCGATCTATACCCGTTAATATAAAGTTCAAAATTACTAAACACATATTGAATTTAATCCACTTTGTATCATACTTGCATAGAAAATTTGAATCTTCTACATCCCGTTCTGGACTTTGACCTACATGTGATAAGATACATATTTGATTGTATCTGTATTGCGATTTGCTACTTTAGTGGCGCACGCGCAAGTGGCACCGGTTCGGCTGCCGCGAGTTGGTCGTCTATAAATACACAAATCCTTCTTCTATTTATTGAAATACCGTTAGGTCATTAGCGGTTTAAAAAAATCCCTGGAAGATTATGGTTTTCAAAATTATCGAGCTCCTATGTGATCAATTGGGATTCATACAAAGTTATTTCATAATTCATATAATATTAATAATTAGATGATGCAACCACTTTTCACGAAATAAAATAGTCTTTTGAATCAATATCAACAGCGTTTATTAAACTCTTTTATCTATCATAGCATTATACGATTATTATGTATTATTAAAGAAAACGCCAACCAGGTACAACTCTCGCATTATAGACAAGATGACATAGAAAATCAAACGGTACACCGTAAAATTCATAAACAAATATGTTAAACTACCATTTAACTTAACTTCGTCCGTGAACTCTCGTATCTATTCCCGATTTCCTATCTTGGGGGGATGATTTTAGGAATAAAGTATTTAATATTTTAATCCAGGTAAGTTCATACCGAGGTATGTTCATAACGTAGGTAACCAATATAGCCATCCGAATCGCTAAAATTAAGTGGCAGTGGGCGGGACACATTGCACGTAGAACTGCTGGCCGTTGGGGCGGAAAGGTTCTCGAATGGCAACCACGTATGGATGAGGGTGGCGCAGGACCGGTCAGATTGGCACTCTTTGGGGGAGGTCTATGTCCAGCAGTGGACGTCTTTCGGCTGATATGATGATGAGGTTCCCATCAAACTTTCACATTTATAATATTAGTTAGGATTACGAGGATTCATGGCCAGTTCTGAGTGTTGTGACTCACTGCTCGTTGAAATGAAACCCATCGAAATGCAGTCCAACAAAAATAAAACGGCATACTATTGTACTAAACACAATCGTTCGACTACACTACTACCCTATATATAATACATTTGCAGTTTTTGTAATTTTAAACCTTAACTCGCAAGTAAATAGATCTACTTTCTAATAACATGTGAGCTTTAAGAACCCGAACAGTGTCTGAAGTACGTTAAACGTTTTACTGCCAGCTTTAGACCGTGTGAATATTTTAACAAGCATTTCCTTTCAGGTATGCGAATGCCAAATAAAATAAGAAATAACCACAACAATTAAATGACAGAAATAGTCCGAATGACATCGCAAACAATTGTTCAATATACGTGGGTATAGGTATTATGTTAGTATTTATTTTCTGTACGCCGGAGTAAATGAGGAAAAATCTATATCATACATGAGGTTTTGCCACATAATAAATATTAGTAATTATACTAATTATACTTACGTATGCGTATCTAATTATGACGGATTGCATCAACTTACGATTAAAGATCGATCAATGTTAAATAAATCGTCGTCTAGTACCCGTAACACAAGACAAGCCTTATTGAGCTTACTATGGGGCTAATGCGATTTGTGTAAGATTGTCCCCTTATATTTATTTATTTATTTATTATATGCCGCCGGCAGCTGTCATATTTTAAGGAATACAGTTCTTACTCTTACAGCAACCCATCCCTTAATACTCCAGGAAAAATACGGTTTCGATAAACAGTAATTTGTAACAGCGTTTTTTTTTGGTTGATTTCATTTTAAAATGTTATTCTAAGATGCTTTATTCAAGAAGCCGACTTAGTTTCCACCCGGAAGTAATTATGTAGATTTAAATGAAGCATGCCATTGTCTTTTTTATTCAAATAAACTATTATAAATTATTTCTAAAATTTTAATTTTTTCCATACAAGTGGTCGTTCTTTGACTGGACTACCTATACAGGGTGTGGCCTGTAATAGGAGCAAAAAATTAAACGGTGGCTTATTAAGTTAATCAGTAATTATTTCCAAGTGGTTAAATTGAAAAAAAAATTGAAAAAAAAATAGAAAAAAAAAAAAAAAAAAGCGTACGTGTGTTCTTTTGCTTAACTGGAATGATATCCATTTTGTTTTACTTCAAAAACACCAAAAAATCTTGTAAAATTGAAAAAAAAAAACAAAAAGAATTAGAAAACCAAAGTTAGTATAATCGCAATTACGAAAGTGCCCAGTGTTCTACCAAGATAGTTAATGACTGGCATGCTACGATATCGAGATGTCGAGATCCATTACTTAGGTATCACAACTTCAGATAAGATTATTTCCGAATTCAAGAATCTTGAAACACTGGTACCTTTACAGAATCACTGCGGATAATACATAGAGTCAGCCCTTAAATTTATTGCTCCCATTACAGGCCACACCCCGTATAAGGTCGAAACGCTTTGTCAGGGCATTATTACTGATAGAATCCGGGCCGCATCAACCTGCTTCGCGCACAAGAGCTGGTAAAAAGGAACTGTTGACTTACAGGAATCATTGCACATCATCATCACCATCATCATATCAGCCGAAAGACGTCCACTGCTGGACATAGGCCTCCCCCAAAGAGTCCCACAATGACCGGTCCAGCGCCACCCGCATCCAGTGGACTCCCGCGAACTTTATCATTGCACATACCGGTCAAAGATTATCCGAGGGTGAATATCGATCAGAGATATGCGAAAATGTGTTTTCATATGTTTCGGGATGTCTAACTAATTGTCAATGTTCCAAGAATTTTGACTTGACAAAGCAGTCGTTTCATTTCTTGAGGAAAGCAGAGATTGGTCATTGACATTTGGTTGTAATACACGAATATTAGCGTGATATTTTTGTGACTAGGACAACGAACTGCTCCGTCTACACTTCACGCTAAATGACGTCTCCGAACATAATTATCTTATCTTTGGCTATTGTATAGTTTCTCTGAATTTCGATAAAACGTAAAAATAGTAATAGTTCAGTCATAGATTTTGGCCCGTGAATAAATTCAAAAAGTAGACTGAATCAGGCTCCTGTGTATATTCGAAAAACGGTTTATGCCGTAAAGTTGAAAATAAAGGAGATGATGAAATTTTTTAGAATTTGTCGCTTTTTTCAAATTTAATTTTCAAAATATCGATCCTAGAAGAAAAATTGTGAGGACCAAACTTGTAGAGAATGAAATTTCCTACAATTTTAGTTCTCACGCTTTTACTGTAAAATCAAAAATGAGCCGAGTTATTCAAGAAAAACCATACACAGGAGTTCAGTCTACTTTTTGAATTTACACTCCCAGTGACCCCCCCGAGAGACCTACGAAAAAAAATCCAAGAACTGATTATTCACGGGTAGGGTCGGTTTTTTGGATATAATGAAATGACTGGACTATAATTATTTGCGTTGAAAATTATTCAAAACTGCTTAAACAACATCAATTTCACCAAATTAGGTCTTGTCAGCCTCTTAAGAACAACAGATTTATGGAAATATATTTAAAAAGAAAAGTAAAGAATTAGTAATATTAACAGAGTTGTGACATATTTGAAATACTTGTATTTAAAATACAAATACAAAATACAAAATACGTATTTTGGATTTTGTACTTAAGTACTTTTTTTTTTAAGTATTTTGTATTTTATTTGAAATACTATTCGAGACGTATTTTGTATTTGTAAAATGGTTTGTAAAATACAAAATACTTTTTTATTCTTTGCTTCATTATTCTAAAGCATTCCGCGATTCAGTAAAAACAAAAAATGGCCACTAGTGCGCAGCAGCTTTGAAAGTCTATGCGCAAACAGATGAAACAAAACGCATATAAAACCTGACGAATAATATATGAGGGACCCCTCTTGACAATCCTCAAAGTCACTGTTACGTTTTGCAGTGTTGGCAGCTATTTCATTATTTCTGTGTTGTTCGCTCGAAATGTCTTTAAAAAAATGCCAAAACAAATTGTATTTAAACAATATGCCGTGTAGGCAATAAATAATACGTTATTTTAACGATTCGTATTTAAGTGATTATGAATGTATAAATGTATAAATGACAAATAAAAATTCAGAAATAGAAAAATATATTTATAAAAAACTGGTACGTAAACAGCACTACAAAAAAGATGTCATTGTGGGCATTGTGGCAAGTATGTAATATAAATATAAGCTTCGATCATATCATAAGTTAATTTGGTCGTTTTGTGAGCTAATTGACATTTAAATCTATTCTATGTTAATAAAATTTTTTAGATTTCAAAATTGTTTACTGTACAACTATAATAATAGTAAAAACATTTAAATCGGACTGTGACTTTTTTTTATTTAGCACCAATTTTTTTAAGACTGCACGTTTTTAGTACATTTCGACATAGTTTTAGCACTAAATGAAATTCAGAGTTGGCAACACTGTTTACATGTCATTACGCCGCACGCGCCTTTTCCATTTCATTTTGCCTCGGTTACGTTTTATATCTAACCTAACGCCGACAGTTACTATTTATTAATACAAGTAGTGTTTATATTGTATTCAAGTGAATGGGTCAGCGAATCGGCAAATGGCCACTAGAGGCCCTGCAACTTTGAAAGTCAATGTGCAAAATTACAGTTAAAACAAAATGAACGTTATTATCTGTGAAACATGACGTTACGCTTCGCTTTTTACCCAAATTGACTTCGATTTTGTTTCGGATACTTTTTGAAAGTATTTTATTTGAATAAAGTATTTTGAAAATACCTATTTTGTATTTAGTATTTAAATACAAAAAGCAAAAGTATTTTGTATTTTGCATTTGAAATACTAAATTAGAAAAGTATTTGTATTTTGTATTTAAATACTTTTTTAAAAGTATTTTGTACATCTCTGAATATTAAGATTACTATTAAGTTAGGTTACTGTTAATAACACTAAATTGAAATAATATATATGTTAGTACTTTCAACGTGACTTATTTTAATTGCCTGTCACCTACTGAAGTGACCTCCGTTCATTGGTTTAAAATCCTATTAAGCTTGGGATTTTGTCAAAAAAATCCATACATACTCGTATCTACGCTAGGAACAAGTAACTTCAGATACCTACTGGTTTTGGATAAGGTGGTTAATGATAATTCTAACAATCTATTGGCTTGATCTTAGCTTATTTATTTTATACGTTTTCCGACAAAGCACCCCGTAATACCGACGTATAAACAAGTTAACAAATTTGAGTTGCTTGTTTTAGCTTGTGTTTGATTGAGATTCTTGTATTTAATAAAGGTTAAATAGTGGTTTTGAGTTACTTGTAATCGTTTTTAACAAATAACTGAAAAGCTAAACACAATTAGGAAAAAAAAAATCGAGTGAGGCAAAAAGAGATTTTTGAGAAAAAGACATTCTTGTTTTTACTTTTGAGCAGCCGACCTACAGTTCTGTCTACTACTACTTTTATAAATACCATATTACAAATAAGTTCATACCCTCACGACAAAGCAGGTCACCAGGTCAGTGAAAAGGACCCAACAAAAGACTACCGCAAAATTTGATCGCTTCCGTCGATCAACATCCTCGAACCATGTCGTTAGTCATGGCACATTTCTCAGTAACCGTTCAGTGCCGAATATGGTTAGCCAGGCTTTTACGGCACTTCGTAATGCTGCCTTAGGGCCAAAGGCCTTTTAGCCCGACTACGGCAGAGCCGAACGGAAGAGTTATGATTTCAGTAGTCTATGTTTGTATTTCTGTGTTCCGCCGTAGCGTTTAAGATACATAGGGTAGCTTATGTTACCCGGAGAATAATTTTGGATTGTAAAATAGTAGATTACTACAGAGGCCGGGAATTTAAGGGGTTGCCGACCGAGTACATATAGTTAGGATAGTTATGAGGCTGGCAACCCTTTTCACGCCGAGGTATATGTATAGTGCTTTTCTCAAACATCCAATGAAATAAATAAATAAAACTGCAAGAAAACCAACTTTAATTTTCATGGCTGAACGCCGTGATGCTGTGCCACAAATTGTGGAATGGAAATTAAAAAAGACCATATTGCAGGCCTAGGCCTCCAATTTTGTATGGCATTTCATATTACGGGTCTCTCGTCTCGCTCCGCCCGAAACATGACACTTCGAAGCCCATTATGAAGGGCGTCAATATTCCATTGCATGTTTGAGAAAATATATCTTGACGGCGCGATTCAAAGTAACTAAGCGTAGAGGTCTAGTGTCGTTAGGCATGACGGGTGAGGTGAGCAGCGGGCTTAGCATGGTTGCCAATTTGTCAATTATCGCTGTGGATAACATCCGTCACGTACTGACGAGTATGCGAGTGCGAGAGTGACAGATGTCTTATCCACAGCGATGAGTGATAAAATTTCATTTCATTTATTTATGTCTATAACTGAAGTCCCATGCATATTCCCTATCATTGCCAATCGGTAAACGAAGTCTGCCAATAATTGCCCTTACGTCATGATTGCATACCGCTCATTGTTGGACACAATACGCTGACTCAGCGAATGACTCAATACCAGTATAGTAAATCATTGCATCGGTGGACCAAAAAGGGATCTTATTTACATGAGTAAATGTTTTGGTTATTGGTTCGGGGAAAAGGAAATTCAAATTAAAAAGCGATCAACGAGATTACTTTTTATTTTGACGATGAATTTACTTTAGTTGGTAGTGAATTGAGCTTATCATTTGGCTTTTTTAGAAATCCATACTAATATTATAAATGCGAAAGTATGTCTGTCTGTTAACTCTTCAAGCTTAAACCGCTGAACCGATTTAGCTAAATTTTGGTATGTAGATAGTTTGAGACCCGGGGAAGGACATAGGATAGTTTTTATCCCGGAAATCATCCCCTAACCACCCTGGAGGGGAGTGAAATTTTGTATGAAGCTGCGATATAAAGGAGTTCCACGCGGACGGAGTCGCGGGCAGAAGCTAGTATATAATATATGTCTGCAATAAACTCTAATGTTTATTTATCGAACGAGCGAAGCGAACGAAGTTCTATGTTCTCAGCTTGGGCCGAAAAGCGTTTGTATGTCCGAATTTTTTGTCGAAATAGTGAATTTCGTTTTTTTAAAGGCAGTGTACGGTCTGTACAAAGGTGTGCATTCCGCCCGTCAGCATTTTACTTCACGTAGCATATATATTTCATTCCTTTAAGACAGTACATGTCCGACCGCCGCGGAGTGTATTCCCATTAAGCCTGCAGATTGTATCATTTCAGTTCGTTATCAATAAATCATAATTTCGGTGGAAAACAGCAGTGTTATCATTATCAACTATCATCTCAAGAGTGTGCGAGACTGTCCCGTACATCTTTATGGTCCTTCGAACCGGTGACCTATGGATCGCTGACCTATACATCTTTATGGTCCTTCGAACAATTTTGAATCAGTGTACAGTGAATTTAAATTCTGGGACACGCCACGTGACGACGCAACGTGACCAGTGCTGTGACACTCGCATCAACGTGTATCATCATTATCAAGCAGTGACTATCAAGATCAATCAATATATCAAGATTATCAATATCAAACTGGAAGCTTTTATCAACCAGTAAGTACTGGATTGTGTGAGAGTGAACCTCGGTGCGATCGCGAATCGGTTAAGGCGGCCTCCCACAAGCGGGTCTCACCGTCTGATTGAGAAAGCGCACATATCCACGGGGAACACTTGAGCACGAAACAGCTAATATCTTCGAAAGATAGATAAGTTTGGAGCCATTATCAATCACCTATCACCAATTATCATATCAACTTTTTGACAAAATGACCAAAATTGAGGACATACTGAATACTCAAGGTCAACTTGCCATTGCTATCGAAAAGCTTTTGGTAAATTTCAAAAAAGATGGAGCAGAACGTAAGACTCCACAACATATCAAACGACGATTGGACACCCTGGAACAATATTGGAGGGAGTTCCAAACGAATCATATTACTCTTTCCGAGTTTGACACGCAGGACTACGTGTATTTTGCAGAAAATCATTTCGAGCGGGTATCAACTTTCTGCAGCGAAGCTCGTAAACTTTTGCAACAATCACTACCGGTGCCGACATTTCAAGAAGCTAAACCCATTATCAAGCCTGCTACTTCTCAGTTTAACTTGAACATGGACTGGAACCAGCAACAAGTGCCGCAGACTCCACCTGCAGAAGGTGACCTTGCGGACAACGTCCACAAGGAACAACCACCAGCATCGGTCCCAACAATATCTAACCCAAAAATGATTGAACGAGGCAATCAAAGCAAATTGGAAAAAATGTACCGAAAACAGCAGAGCAACTTCAAAGCTTTTCAACGCGCTATCAACAACACCAAGTTAGAATTACTTACCGAACGGTGGGAATTCGAAGATGCTCTACGAACAGTGCAGGCTCGTTGGTCAGCAGTCGACTCTTTACATTGGGAGATCGACAGTGAACAACTAATCGAAAAACCCGAGTATGAAGCAACATACAACCTATGCGAACAAAAATATGACGAAATCAAGAAAAGTATCAATATCAAAATGTGGGATTCGTCGCATCGAGAAAAATCAACTCCTGCTATTGAAATACCTATCTTCAGTGGCAATTATCACCAGTGGATGTCATTTAAGGACTTGTTCACCGAAACCATCCATAAGAACAATTCCATATCCAATGCGCAAAAGATGCAATTCTTAAAAAGCAAGGTCAAAGGCGAAGCGGAGAAACTTATACAGCATTTAAAGATCAGTACTGAAAATTATCAAGTGTGCTGGGAAATTTTGAATCACCGCTACAACAACACTAAATTAATATTTAGTTCCCACGTCAATATCCTTCTCGGATTACCTATCATGCAACATCAATCAGCCGTATCAATAAAGAGACTACACGACAACACTAAAGAATGCCTTCACGCCATACAAAATTTGGGCGTTGATATATCTACTTGGGACCCGTTAGTAGTACATTTGTTAGTACAGAAATTGGACGCCGATTCTCATAACGACTATATTGAACACTTAGCGGACCCGAGAGAGCTACCCACACTGGCAGAATTTTTGTCATTTTTGGAAAGGAAGTTTACTGCCCTGGAATCCTCTCGTCGAAAACAAGAATCAACCAAGCCGACTCAACCATCAAACTACGAGAGAAGATTTAGTTTAAACAAGCCTTTGTCATATCAATATCCTCGCGCTGAAAATCATATCAAAGAAAATCGATTTTATCAATCTACATCAAACAAAAATAATTATCAAGGATCGCCAGTAAATAATTATCATGCATTCGCAACTAACACCGCAAAGTGTCCTTGTTGCAATTATAATCACGATTTATTTCGCTGTTCGAAGTTTCTAGGCATGACACCTGAGACAAAACTTGCAACAATATCCGCTCGGCAAATATGTACGAACTGCTTATACAAACATTACGGCAATCCATGTTTATCAGAAAAACGATGCAAGCAATGCAACGGCGAACATAATACGATACTCCACGAGGCCTTTGTCGGCAAGAAGAAAGCTGCCGCCTACGAATCAAATACATCAAAGAACGCAGGACACGTGGCCGAAGAAGAACTAGAAACCCTACTATCAACAGCCTTAATCAAGGTCCAGTCAAAAGATGGATCCTATATCAAATTACGTGCCTTAATTGACCAAGGTGCCCAAATTTCTCTTTGCACCGAAAACGCTGCTCAACTGCTAGGCCTACCACGTCACAAATACAATGGTTCAATATTTGGAATTGGAACCAAGGAAAACAACAAAGGGTTATATTGCCGTCTTTGTGTGTATGGCAACGAAGGCCGTACACCTGGAGGTAGTATCGGACCTCAGCAGCTCAGCTTTTTTGGCAGCTCTTCGGCGGCTGGCCGCACGTCGTGGAGCGCCGCGTCACATTTATAGTGATTGCGGGACCAATTACATTGGAGCTAGCAAGCGACTGAATCAAGACTTCATAGACTTGCAAAATACTCTGGACGACGAGTTCTTCAGAACTATATCAGAAATGGAAATTGAATGGCACTTTAATGCTCCATCATGGCCAAGTGCTGGAGGTTTGTGGGAAGCCTCAGTGCGAAGCCTCAAGCATCATCTCCGTAGAGTTATGGGTGCACAGAAGCTCACATATGAAGAATTATCAACACTCGTGACACAAGTGGAAGCATGCCTTAACTCCAGGCCCTTGTGTTCTATCACGGAAGACCCGGACGATTTGGACTTTCTAACGCCTTCTCACTTTCTATCAAGTGGTCCAAATTTAACAATTATTGAGACCGAAAAGGACGAACGAACGAGGTGGCAACTCGTACAAAAACTATTTTCGGACATATGGAAGAGATGGCAGTCAGAATATCTATCTCAATTATCACAAAGGAGTAAATGGCAAAAACCTAAGGAAAACATGAAAATTGGAGACGTTGTTATCATACATGATGCCAATTTACCCGCTGGAAAGTGGGCACTTGGTAAAGTTGAAACCGTACACCCGGGACACGATGGGTATGTACGTGTAGTATCAGTGAAAACGAAGAACGGAATTATCAAGAGACCTATAACGAAATTATCAAAATTGCTCGCCACACAAGAATGCGCTAAGGAAACTAAATCGGAACCCGACCCGAAAAGCCCGCACCCAAAGTAAAAAGACGACGAACCAAAAGATCAGCTAATTTACTGACACTGGGACTTATGTTAATGTTTACATTTATATCACCGGCACAGTGTGAGCATAGCCTTACGAGTATAAATAAACATCAAGGAGTTTATTTCGACAAGATATCAAATATGCACCTTATTCGCGACGAATGGAAGCTGATTGTTTACTACGACATGGGACCCTATTGGCAAGGACTAAAAGTATTTCAAGAATATCTCCGTACCTTAGAAAATACATGTATCAAGACAGATAAGTTATCAAAATGTGACGTAGTACTCATACAGCTACGTCACGGGTTCTCAGAACTGGAGTACTACAACAGCATAATGCTCGCTCAGCAACTGACACGCTCGACCCGCCGTCGGCGGGGCCTTATCAACGGAGTCGGATATCTAGCGAACAGTTTGTTTGGAATGCTGGACGATAATTTCGCCCAAAAATATGAAAAAGATATCAATCTTATCAAGGACAACGAGAAACATCTGGCTTTGTTATGGAAAAATCAAACCTCAGTGGTCGAAGCTGAATATAATTTACTAAAAAGAGTAGAAGAGGCTATGGACAAGCAACACAAGATACTGAACCGTCACATTATCAATCTGGAAAAAGCAACTAATGTGTTGGCAAAAGAAGTTGAAGCTGTCGAACATACGAATGAATTCATGTTATCATCGATTATCACTAACTCCTTACTGATGAATCTGAAAGGCATACAAGAGACATTATTAGAGACGATCACCAACGTTCAACATGGCAAGTTCAATATCCACTTATTGACTCCAGATCAACTAAGAAATGAGTTAAGCATCATTTCCGGACAGCTATCAAAGGACTTAGCTATACCAATTGACAACATTCAAACGAATCTCCAGAATATTTATCATTTACTTAAGGTCAAGACAAGGATGACACCTAAATATCTAATTTTTGAAATCAGGGTCCCGTTAGTCAGCCGTGACAACTTTGAAATCTACAGATTAATACCCGTACCTCAACAACTAAAGGAGAACATGATCAGCATATCGCTTATTTCCGAGTATGTGGCAATAAACATACAGAAGGACTCTTATATAACACTCACAGAAAATGAGGCGGGCAATTGTAAACAACAGGATGCATCCAGTCAGCTATGTCCCTTACAAAAGCCTATTTATCATATGAGTGGAGATGACAACTTATGTATCAAGGCTAAAAATGATACTAAATGTGAACGTATCACACAACCTTGCGCAGACAAATGGGAAAGGTTGAATAAAGAAAATAGTTATCTATTCTTTGTTTGCGGACATCGAACTACAAGAATCATATGTGAAGCTCAAGTTACCGCCGAGCAAATTAGCGGAACGGGCATTATATCACTTGGAGACGGCTGCATTATTAAAAGCGAATCGTTAACAATATTCGCTCACAAGTATCAGACGAACAACATTAACGCCCAGCCAGATTTAATAAGAATAGTAATGCCACCTATTAATAGCGTTATGAATTTATCATTACCGACACTTGAAGATCTATCAACATCTAATAGCACGGAAATAAGAAGGCAAATTTTCGACATAGGAAGACAAGTTGATCGAATGAAGGCTAGCGAAGCACGAGGTGTTCTAGCTGATCGAATATCATCGCATGATGTACACCAGTACGTCGTTGTATACCTATTATTGAGCGCTGTGATAGTTGTATTCACCGTATACGCATGGCGACGCTTACGCCTTCGGTGCTCGGCGCAGATACCTCCCGCGCCCCCCAGCAACGCATCTGCGGACTTCAACATTCAATATGTTGCCAGAGATGTAAACCGCAAAGATTCGAACCCACAACACAAGGCGAAAATCAACGTACAGCACACCACCAATACGGGACCTCCCTTATCAAGACCACAAGGATTGGACAAGGCCACGTCACCCATCATAGGCCTGCGATTCGCTGCGCGTGAATAGCAGTGAAGCAATTTATTTTTTATAAGATATTTGTTTGTATTATAATTTTGTATGTTTCATCTTCCCCCATCTCGCGCCCGGGAGCATGTACGGTCTGTACAAAGGTGTGCATTCCGCCCGTCAGCATTTTACTTCACGTAGCATATATATTTCATTCCTTTAAGACAGTACATGTCCGACCGCCGCGGAGTGTATTCCCATTAAGCCTGCAGATTGTATCATTTCAGTTCGTTATCAATAAATCATAATTTCGGTGGAAAACAGCAGTGTTATCATTATCAACTATCATCTCAAGAGTGTGCGAGACTGTCCCGTACAGGCAGTCTTGCGAGTTCTACAATGTACTTATATATGTATAAACGCATTACTACATAACTTTCAGTTGCAACATGCTTTATGAACAGTTTTTCCCCTCCTCCATAATGCGTTACCGGTTTGTGGTTAACGTTCGCATTTCAGTATTACTTACTTAGCAAAAACGTAAAACTTTCGGTCAATTTAATTCTTCCCATTCATGGCTCGAAACTTATTTCCGCTACTTATAAGCCAATAAGAAATCGAATAACAACTTGTTGCTTGTAAAGGCTTCTTCATAAATCCATACTAATATTATAAATGCAAAAGTGTGTCCGTCAGTCTGCCTCTTCACGCTTAAACCGCTTAACCGATTAGGATGAAATTTGGTATGGAGGTTGGTTGAATCTCGGGGAAGGACGTAGGATAGTTTTTATCCCGGAAATCATCCCCTAAGAGGTGAAATGGGGGGTTAAAGTTAGTATGGAGCTAAGGAGTTGCGGGCAGAAGCTAGTTAACAATCCTTACTAATATTATAAATGCGAAAGTGTGTGTGTGTGTTTGTATGTTTGTCCTTCTTTCACGTCGCAACGGAGCGTCGTATTGATGTGTTTTTTTGTACGGAGATAGTTTCGAAGCTGGAAAGTGACATAGGCTACTTTTTCCAGCGGGAAAACATCTAATTCCCACGGGAAAATTCAATATGTTACACTTTCCTATAACCACGCGGGCCAAGCCGCGGGCATCAGCTAGTAAAAAAAGAAAAATGTAAGGGCTTATTTTGTTTTGAGCAGTATATACATACCAGTGATCAAAGAGCGCTGAAAAAGATCATTAAGCGTCTCGGGTCAGAGACCGACCCAGATAAATGGCCGGCCGGGCCGATATATGCGTTAGCTACGTGCCAATTTGCTGTTTGCAGTACGTCTAGAGCTAGACGTAGACATATGCAGTGAATAGCTGCGGCTTGCTTGTCCGGATGTCCCACTGTCCGCCTGTTCACCTCTACAGAGGCTCTAATATAAGTTTTACCGAAACAAAACTTTACGATCGCGTTTGCGTTTTACCCTCAATTTATATGGGATTAGACAGCTAAACGCAAACGCGGTCGTAACGTTTTTTTCGGTAAAACTTATACTAGAGCCTCTGGTCGCATTTCACAACCTATTTTACACTGACAAATTCTGAGATGTAAATTAATAACCCTGCTTACGAATAAGTGTTATTATTTAGTGCTCGATTATCTAAATGACGACCTAAGTTGTTTGTAATTATTTCTGACTATTATTATTTCATTGTTAATTTAATTATCTTGATCCGACATCATCTAGATATATTATAATTTCATAATTTTTCAATTAATAGAACCAATGTTTTTGTATGCCAATTGGCAAAACATAGTGCAACACGTAGAATTGTAACATCTCTGTATTTATTCAAATTCAAATTATTTATTTCAGACTCATGTCCATATCAAGTTAGTAACAATAAAAAAAATGTACATATATATGATTTATGCAGCCATCACCTACCTATGTTTCACAAATAAAACTCTTTTGACTTTTTTAGAAATGGGTCGTGAATTTTACTTGCAAGCAAAAAAAAATTGTACATATATATGATTTATGCAGCCATCACCTATGTTTCACAAATAAAACACTTTTGACTTTTTTAGAAATGGGTCGTGAATTTTACTTGCAAACTTGGCAGTCGCAGACAGGCTAACACCGGGTCAGCTTGTACAAACAAGACCACAAACGTAACAATATACAAAATGCGGTCTCGATCAAGAGGACCCTCTACCAATATATCAACACAAACTCCTTTCAACCACAGCTGATATATTGCGTTTTCGCTGAATCCTTCAACATCTCAACCAAAATGGCCTAAGCGTAAACTTTCATTAAGCTTAGGCCCCTTCATAAAGAACGGAAGGATATTTGTGTCGTTCTTAAAAACCGTTGGGGCTTATGCCAATTATTAACAATACGCTAATACCAATACGACGATTCAGGGCGGAATATGGCACAAGCGCCAACGACCATTATCTCTTTTCCCTGAGAACACATCTTAACTTGGCAGCTGACTGGTGTACACTTATTTAATGGTTGACTTTGTGTAAAGCTGACATTTGAATTGCAATCTTCTACTTAGGGCGTAAAGTTGCTTTTAGAACTACTACTTTGATGCAACTCGGACAACTCAATAATCTCAAGTATAAAAGGGCGCAGTATAGTTGGATGGACAAACGATCTTGGTCCTTTTGGTGCACTGGTAAACCAGTGCGGTTCGTTGAACTGCACTGAGTCATAAGGGCAGGTATAAAACTTGGTATTTGCTGGTAGTTCTACCGACTCGTTATAGGCTGGACCGAGCGGTAAGTTATTGTTATAAAGAAAATGCTATATTGATTTAAACTTTCACGATTCTCACACATTATTTATACTAAACGGGACTTAATCGCGTATAATTAAATGTATTTACCTCACTAAGGTCTCCCGACGTTTTGAATGTGTCGCTGCAACATCCATGGTCACGGGACAACTGGCTTGAGCGGGGTATCAACATCTTCTTGCTGCGCGGGTTTTCCGAACTACCCGCATTTGGTATTTATTAACCACTTGTACACTAGGGTTGTCACACACAAAACTAATAATGTCCGGTGATATAACGGACGATGTTTTTTGACGCTGGCATTTACTTATGATAGGATTCCACGAAGATGAAATCTTAAAACCGTCATCCCGGTTGAAATTACGATGTTTTCTGATTTTAACGGTTTCACTTATTTTTCTACTATAGTAATGACGTTCCGTAGACAGGACTTTCGGTTTATGGAGCTCAATCCAGTGGTTTGGTCCTAACTCCAACAAATGCTCGGCTATCGCAGACTTATTCACCTGCCGATTTTTGACAGCCGCAATATGTTTCTTGACCCTTTCCGCGATGGTTCGCTTGGTCTCGCCAATATAGGAACTTCCACAACTGCAGTCAATCTTACAAACTCCTGGTGATTGAAAGGAGATAACATCCTTCGGTGATCTTAGATGTCCCACGACCTTGGATAACAGCATGTATATTATTATGTTTGAATGGAATACCTGCGCAGTATTGTACCAACTTTCTTGTATGTATTTAAATATTTATGTAAAAATATTTATTATTAAAGTAGTAGGTATATATACACAAGATGATAACTAAAACTAAGTTAAATTCAATTAAAACTAAGTTAAATCTAAAAAAGGCAGAGTACATGAAACTTATGTTCCAGCGCCACTTTTAGCATAAATGTGGGTATAAAAGATCGACAAAATGTGATGTCGCAGTGATAGGTTGCTAGCCCATCGCCCACAACACACTTCACCCCCGTAGTCGACTTTTACGACACCCACGGGATGAGAGGGGGTGGTGAAATTCTAACGACACCACACGGGAAATCTATTGTCCGATTACAAAAATTATTTCACCTGTGCATAGAATGGCTGTTCTGGATGGAATTCGGATACTTTTTAACCCGCTTTGCGTGCGTCAGTTGCGTTGTTTCTACACTTGACTAACCTGAAGTAATACCCAATGTACCGGGAGAGCGGTGAAAGTATGTGTCGAGGAAACTGTTACACAGGGAGGAATGTACCGCAATTGTCAATATGGAGAGAGGGAGTAAACAGATTAGTAAGAGTAAATAGGCTACGGGTATTACTCAACCAGTGGGCTTCATCTTAGGCTCTGTCGTTTCTCACCATCAGTACGTCTAGCACAACTTGCTGACTAGTCGCTACGCGCGCGACTGACAGTCTCCTGTCTCACTCGCACCGTGTAAATTAGAAAGAGGAGGGTAGATCTTTCTCGACTCGCGTCTCAGCGCGGCGTCAGTTGTGAGACTAGGGTCAATCACTGGAGACTTTTATAAAATAGTAGTATTATAAATGCAAAATTGTCTGTCTGTCTGTTACCTTACGCTTAAACCGCTGAACCGATTTAGATGAAATTTGGTATAGAGTACTTTAATACAATAGTTTGAGTCCCGGGGAAGGACAGGATAGTTTTTTATCCCGGAAATCATCCCATAAGGGAGCTACGATATAAACGAGTTCCACGCGGACGGAGTCGCGGGCAGAAGCAAGTTAATCTTATAATACCGTGAACATAACGATGCCAATATCACTGCCAAAATGACTATTTATTTATTTATTCATATAGGAAGTCATCAGCTTAAATACTACACAGTAGCTTAAAACAGTAGTGACAGTGAGCTAATAACAGATCGTCACCGATAGCGTAATAATTAATAATTATATAAAAAATAAGCGAGCAAAAGCCAAACAAAAACACAGCGCTTTTGCGTCTTGGTACTGCTACATAATTAAGTAAGGTGAGGCGGGGCAAGAGTAACATTGGGGGAAGAGGGTCAAAAGCTTCTCCAAATAATTCTTTTGAATTGAGCGCCTTTTTGTACCGTCGGTAAAACAGACTAGGCGCCTGTCTGTTTTACCGCTTATTAGATGTTTATTAGCTGGAGAAGCTTTTGACCCTCTTCCCCCGATGTTACTCTTGCCCCGACTCACCTTAATCATTTCTAAATAGACTTATATAAAGAGTTGCCTAAACTATTTCCCTACTTCTGTCGAAAAATTGCCGAGAGAAGAGTACTGCCGTTTTATGCAATATTTAATAACAAGCTCTATCAAGCGATACTGACGGAAGTCCGTTCCGATAAACGTTCAGCTGACATTATCAGTCACTTTTAGTTCTACGACATACATTTATACCTTGTCGCCACTGGTCGTACCTACGTACCTTCAAACAACGAAAGAAAAAAACCATAGAATGCGAACTCCTTACTTTCTAACCAGACACGTGTCGTCTTTATTCGAAAAAAGTGTCAGGAATCCGGTACGTATCGATTTTTTTTATTACCTATAAGTACGCATATATTTGACCTCTATCTCGCCTGATGGTAAGTGATGATGAGATCGAGGGTGTTACATACATACCTAGATATTGCCTATTCACTCTCGTCTTAAAAAGATCCAAGTTATATTGTAACTGGGAAAAGGTTTGCCGGAAGTGAGTTCCACTCTTTGGCTGTCCTCGCGAGAAAATTGGAAGCAAAGCGCTTCGTGCGAGGCCTGCACGTCGTCGCATTTATTTAAGGACTTTTGACCGCGCACGAGAAAAAGAGATGCAGCACTCTTCGGGAATGGCTTTTTTGGACAAATTTCGATAAATACCTAACTTAGTGAAGTTTTATTTATATTTCATTAAGTGAGATTTTAGGTGAGATAAAATACTATAGTATTAACTTGATTCTGTCGTAAAATAATGTATTGTTTGAGTAAAAAAAGGAAAATAAAGACCCAACTTGGAAATTTTAGGCAATCATGTGTATCGATGAAATCAGATAAACAATCATATAGTCAAGAATCATATATCTGAAAATCAGACCTTATTGTATCTTAATCTAGTCAGAACGGCGTTTCAAAGCACGCGATAATTTCGAATTCACCCCCTTAAGAGAAGTAAATAAGCCGTAATAATCCAGTTATTCTACTCTCTGCAGTCTCTCTCTCCAGTTATACAAAACAAATCATAACATACTCTCTTAATTACGTCACGACTATTGTCTTTTAAATAATGGACGCATTCAAAACAAATACAGTGGCTATGGTTCATCGGAATGAGATATCCTGATCAATAGCAGGATACAGTAACCCCTCTATTCATAAAACTGACATGACTCTGTTAATTAAGCATGTGTTCAACCTCCTTTAAGGTGAGAGATACAAAAAAAAATATGTTTTTTTTTTCTTTGTTTTTACCGAATAACAGTCCCCGCGAAGGATACGGGCAACGAAAGATGGTTCCACTCACACTCCCCATTCATTCTCATCACATACTAATGGCGGCCTTTATATTTGTTTCCCACACAAGCACACCTTTGGTCGCTTCACAAGCTCATTGCCAACCAATTATTTTGAGAATTTGTTGTGTTACTTATAGACGAATGCAGGTCCCTTACTTTCAAGACGGCGTATCATTGGGAGCTCTCTCAACACAACATACCTATGGAGCAAGTAATGAGGAGGGCTGTGGTCTTCTGGTATGTGGAGTACTACCCACTTGCACTGCTCTAAATATGAGCCAGCTAACATTAAACTGAGTGACACAGCACAACAAATCAGCAATACGGAATCACATGCTCAAAAAGTTCTTTAGTTCTGGAAGTTGATAAACTCAAACTCAAACTGATCTTTATTCAAGTAGGCCTAGTAACAAGCACTTTCAAATTGTCAGTTAGAAACATAATCTTAAGCTAAATTCTTAGAGCAATTTATGAAACATAAAAAATAAAAATTATATGAAGTAAAAATTGTATAAAAAATACTAGTATAGATATATGATGGTATGTAGATACATGATGACTAAAGCCCGCTCCACATTCTCGACAAAACTCGAGATTTGCCGAATACGAGAGTGTGGAGTGAGTATTCGTCTATGTTTGTCTTGTTTTGCGTATATTCGTGTAGTCTCCGTTTCGAGTCGGTAAAATGGCCAAACTTCAAAGAGCTCTTGTGAAGTTTCGTGTTTGCGCGAAACTTATCCTCCACATTCTCGCTGCGCTTCCGTCAGTCGACCGACGGCAACCGTAGGAAGCGTCCATCTTGTATGAAAGTCCAATTACAACTGCGCAAGGCGAGAATGTAGAGGGCCGCTCTCGGTTTGGCCCGGTCTCGGCCAATATTCCGGCGAAACCAGTCTCGTGTAGTTTTGTCGAGAATGTGGAGCAGGCTTTAGATAATGTACAAAATGTGAAACAAAATATCAAGTATTGAAATTAACATGTGAACAGAAACTGATCTGTTCATATCCATATTATGTTACATGGCCTAATGTAATTGGATAGAGCACTGTAGATAATGCCACTGAAATGTACATGTTGATTAAGAAACTCACAACCACACTACTGAGGACACATAGAAACAAACTATGCAAGATAGTAGGATAAATAACGAGACACAACACCGTGAACAGACACCTCTACAACATAGGTATCAACAACAGCCCCATGTGCAGAGTGTGCATGGAGGCGGAAGAAATAACCAAACATATTCTACTGGACTGCAAGCAGGTAGAAGTAAAGGTAAAAAGCACCTAGGGTCTCCAGATACACTATGGGACGCAGTCAGAAACACAAAGGCACTCACCAACTTTCTAGAGGAGCTGGGGTGGTTAGAGTAGCGCTACCCCACCATTTCACTCAAAATAGGCACACTGGATGGTGATTTGCGGAAAAGAGCCCAGTATAACTAACTAACTGTAACATGTTGATGTGATTGCCCATTCCCTCTTATTCAGTGGCCAGTGCCCAGCTGATGATGATAACACATGAAATCAAGATTTTTTGAATAAACACGATTTTAAGCGTACTCTAACTCCAACAACACCTCGTATTTCGAAATCCGTCAAACGGTTTAGGCTACAGGGTGTGCCAAAGAATAAGACATACCACATACATACTTACATGTGCTCGAAAAACATAATCCTCCTCTCCTTTGGCAGTCGGGTAATAAAGGAAATATTTTCTTGTATTCAGATAGTCCTTAAACAGGTTGAAATTAAAAAGCATAGATCTGGCTGAATGATTGTCATTGCCATAACTTAAAAAAAAGTTATTTTAAGACAACATTAGTGATGTCAATTTAGACATTGTCATGTCATGTCATTTAGGCTTTGATAGAATTTATTGTTTGTTGTTTGTATTTGTTTTATATACAATATTTTTGATAAATAACTTTTTGGAATATTGTAGGTAGATTTTTGGATATTTGTATCACCGCGTACCCACAGTACCGTTATTGGGGTTAGGTTGTCCGTATTACCAGTCAAAATTAACGCATCCATCCATGAAATTTCTGGCCCTCCTAAGTAAGTAATCAATCACCGTTCATCGATACTATAATTCAATAGTTACTAGGATATTCTATTCTTACCTCTTTGATGACATTTCCGCCGTCATTTTAGTTGAATCACTTTTTCTTTCAGTCACAATAATGAAATAAACGAACAAAAGTTCATGTTATATTACATTTACACTTAAACACAAAAGTTCATTTCACTTTTCATCAAATAATGCAGTATTATTTTGGGAAAACCAAAAATAATAATTGAGACTTCTATGCACTTTGTGCATCGCATGGAAACTGTCAAATCGACACAGTAAAAGATTCGTTTCACGTTACTTTGTTTTAATATCAATTTATTGTGTTTATTTATTTTAGTTTTAACAACATTGTGTTTTTAATATCTGTTATTAAATGGCCTATCATAATAGGCTTGTTATGGCTTTTTTTACAACTGTTTTAACGTATGATGTAATAATTACGTCTTTGATACTTTTTTACACAAACACCATTGTAAACGCAACGTTTGTAAAACGGAGAGTTGAACTTTCCTTCAGTCGTTGCTACGGTAACCCCGTATTGATAACAACTCATGGCCAATGGCATGCCAATGGCCGTGTCTAAATTTTTTGTGTTTACTGTCATTGTGTCAAGTTGTAATGTGTCCCGGAAACAAATTGCTATATCGATTAAACAATTGTAGTTAACAGCGCCCTTAATGTTAAGTTGCAATAGCCGCGGCCGCGATGTTTAAAAACACATTTCAGTCTGGTTTCCTCTCGATCCTTTACAGCATTGGCAGTAAACCTCTGCAGATATGGGACAAAAAGGTTCGGAATGGTCACATAAAGAGGATTACGGACAATGATATTCAAAGTCTCGTGCTAGAAATCGTCGGAACCAACGTTAGCACCACGTATATAACATGTCCCGCCGATCCGAAGAAGACGCTTGGCATCAAACTGCCGTTTCTGGTTATGATTATAAAGAACCTGAAGAAGTACTTTACTTTCGAAGTCCAGGTAAGGTATGCGTGGTTTTCAACTGCCTGACAACCCTCGTTAAAAATAAAAGTTAGGTTAAGTTTACACATTTTACACACATTTTTAATTTCACTTGTTTTATTCTATTATCCCTCTATTCGGCCAGTTTGTGAAACAAAGAATCTTTACATATTACCATACATACATTATGCGAATACATTTAACTTAATGGCATTATTACATGCAAAGGAAAGCGACAGCACTGACGGTATCCGTTGGTCCCAAACTAGGCACAGCCTGTATCTTGGGCACCAGTGGTACAGATTTTACAGTATTTTTTTACATTTAAACAATAACTTAAGAGTTAACTAAGAAACAATGTATATGTCTTAACAACTATGAAGTGTATTTTCATGTGTATATATTATGAGAGAGTGATTGTGTTTGTTTGTGTATGTGCGTGTGTGTGTGCGAGTAAGAGTGCGAGTGGGAGTGTGAGCGTGCGTTTGTGTTTGTGTGTGTATGTCCAGGTTATGCGCGTTTATGTTTTAGTGATGTCCTCTGTTTGTTCATATGTCTTAGAAAGAAGCCATTTTTTAACTTTGCTCTTTAGGATCGAGCAAGAGAAGTCATCAACTGCGCACTGTTTAGAAACCCTGTTGTAAACTGTAGGATGCAGAAAATAAGGCAACCGCCTAAAAAAAGTGCCTTATAAAGTTTGCTATGATCATTTGAGGTTAGTTATTACCGCCATTTTTTAAATTCTTTTCCAGGTCTTGGACGACAAAAACGTACGACGAAGGTTCAGAGCCAGCAACTACCAGTCCACGACTCGTGTGAAACCATTCATCTGCACTATGCCTATGCGTCTTGATGAGGGTTGGAACCAGATCCAATTCAACTTGGCGGATTTCACTCGGAGAGCTTATGGGACTAATTATGTAGAAACACTGAGAGTCCAGATCCATGCTAATTGTAGAATAAGGAGGGTTTACTTCTCCGATAGGCTGTATTCCGAAGATGAGTTACCAGCAGAGTTCAAACTATTCCTTCCTATACAGAATAAGGCAAAAGTGACCGTAGCTACCTAACCAACTAATCTAGCAAAAGCGTGTATGGTCATTACTAATATTACTATAGTAAAATGTAATTTTAAGTTTATTTGTTTATTTTGGATATGACACTAGCAGACAGCGCACCCCATATTTGATATGAATCACTTTGTTGTAAATGAGTGAGAAGAATAAAAGCACATAAAATACGCACTAAGTTTTTCATTGTACCCCTTAATGACTCACTATATCCATTCGTCTTGTAATAACTTGCTTTCTAGTCAAAAGGAGAAATCATTATTTTCTTCTAGTAAAGGCTACTTGAACCAAAAAAAACTTGGTCTACTTGAACCGTCGCAGCGCCGTGACAACAAATTGACAGTTCAGTCACAGATAAGAAAATACTGATATTGTCACGTTGTAGCCAATATAGGAAAATTAAATTAAAACATGATTGCAACTTCACAGACAAAATTAGCTCTAACATATCAAGGACAACCTATTTTGATTCAATAAAGTTGATTTAATAATAAGTACCTGGGTGACCGCGCTCAGCCGGGTAAAAATATAGAGAAAACTAATTTTCCCAGATATGAGATGATAAAAAAAGGCTTTGTTTGTTTGCTTGCAATGCTCGACAGAGCTCATGCTAGAACTGCCTAGCCTGAAGACCTATTTTGTTACATCACGAACATATACGGTCTCGTGGACTTTGAAGTGCCTGAGCCTGACAATAAGTACACCTGCGCCCTGCGCCAGTTCTCGAAAATGGTCGTGCTACACCTCATTGGTATAATAACGGACAGGCCCATTGTAGCCAATAAGCATGATACATCGTGGTGATTGATTGATCGAAGCACCGCGCTCGTTGACATCACCATCCCTCACCTCATGACGAGAACCTCGTGAAGGCCGCGAAGGCAAAGCCATTACCTTGACCTGCCTCGCGAGGTTGTAACTGGTATGTGGGATGTTGATTCAACGATCCACTTCCTGACTCTAAGTTAGGTTATTATAAGGATTGAATCTATAATGTTATCTTTTAGTTTTTTAATGATTATTGTAACCCTTAAATCGACACCAGCCCCCCTAGCACACTAGGTTTTATGTACGACATAAAGCATTTGTCCCTCTTGCACTCGCACATTGGCCAGAATGGGACGAATGCTTTATGTCCGACATAAAACTTAGCGTGCTAGCCCCTCAGGAAGAATACTGGACCTATTAAAAACAAAAACTAAAACATTAGAACGTTGTTATAGTATATAGTATATTAGTATGGAATATGGATTATCAATTATTTAGGCACACGGGCCGCGGGCGCGTTGGGTGCGTCCGCGTCTGGGAGCAAAACGGTGAAGGACGCGTGGACAAAATTACAAATTAATTTACAGAATATGCTTTTTTTTTTTTTATGATATAGGAGGCAAACGAGCAGACGGATCACCTGATGGTAAGCGATTACCGCCGCCCATGGACACTTGCAACACCAGAGGCTAGAACTAGATACACTAGATGCTATTGCAAAAAGTGTTTAACGGCTTTATACTCTTACGAATAGCGTTCAGTTTTGAATGAAGTCGAATCGGCTAGCAGCAAAATATAAAAGTTTGTGACCTTCACATCTGACGTCACAAAAATCTGTCGCGTATTTAGCAATTTTTCTCCATCCCAAAAAGTACTCAGCGCCGCTAAAGTAGTTTTCGCTTCAAAAATTTGCCTAGGTGACGAAAATCCCATTCAGATATCTCAAAGAATTACGAAGCTACAACCGTTTTGATATTCCTTTTTAGAGAGACTAGAGAGAGTCTCTCATAATGGGGTATACAGATTATATCATATAATCTGTATACCCCATTATAAATATTTGTCAATGTACCACCTTCCTCCTTATCAGTTATCGCTTATCTGTGGTGCATAAGTAAAAATGGTTACTTTACGGATAGATTTAAGAATTATTTCCATTATTTATTTAATATCATTAGTTGTGAAATGTAGCGCCAACGATATATTAGGATGTGGCGGATTCGTGAAGAGCCATGTGAATTTGGATTT
Source organism: Epinotia ramella (assembly GCA_947578815.1). NCBI lineage: Eukaryota > Metazoa > Arthropoda > Insecta > Lepidoptera > Tortricidae > Epinotia > Epinotia ramella. The sequence continues at coordinate 3,162,645 of OX388203.1, forward strand.
CTCTAAAATCGAAATCGGATTGTAAGTTAACCTCACTCTATTCATTTTGCTATTAAATTAATCTAATTAGACTCAATTCCGTTCACAAACCAAATTATAACAGAGCAAAAGCGTCCTTAAACGAATAACGGGTTAAATTATCGTTTTTCATTTAGAAATCGTATCAAAACTTATTTTCATAGGTATACCAAAGAAGGAAGCCTCAAAGAGAAGACTGAATGCGCCCCGAACAATGGTTACTATTTCCTTCCACTATACGAAAAGGGCCAATACGTGTTAAAGGTGCACCCTCCGCCAGGCTGGAGCTTTGAGCCCTCAGCAGTCAGCTTAAATATTGATGGAACAACGGACCAATGCTCTACTGGCCAAGATGTTAACTTTTCCTTTAACGGCTTTGGTATAACTGGCCGGGTGATCACAGCAGGCCAGCAGCAAGGTCCTGCGGGTATAGCGGTGCAGTTGGTTGATGATAACGGGAATGTGAGGGACACAGTTACTGCTGCTGGTGGAGATTTTCACTTCACACCCGTGATTCCGGGGAAGTATACTGTTAAGGCGTCTCATCCAAGGTAAAGTACTTGATAATCAAGGATAATACCAGCATGGCATCAGCATCTTAATCAAAAAATTCTGCACTCTGCTGAGGTAGCAATAGTTTCTTATAAAAAGAAGGATTAATCTTTTTGATGAGACAAATAACCCACTACAACTACTATCAGAGAAACATTTATATGTTGTCTACTTGTCACTGTCAATAAGCTTGGATGATTTTCTTGTGTGTCTCACTTTCGGACATTCCTTGCATTTGTTCAATTCTTTTGTATAATTTAAAAGGTTTTCCTTTACTCACCACCATTGAGTTTATATAGAAAAAATCTTTCTGAATGTTTTAAAATGTGTTACTAGATGGAAGCTAGAGCCTTCTTCAGCAATAGTCCAAGTTAAGGAGGGCAACACGGCTCTGCCTGCGGGAGTCTTGGCCGTGAAGGGCTATGATGTGAAAGGTTCTGTCACTTCCAACGGCAACCCTATTGCTGGGCTCTATGTGCTGTTGTATTCTAAAGAGGTAAGTTGATTTCAGTATTATATGTATTATTTATACAATTTTATACACTACATGAGAAACTAATCCACAAGACCCTTCCACAAGCTCTACCAAAAATAGAGGACAGCATGCATATTATATTATTGGTCTAACGCTAACCTCACCCTTGCATTACCGTCTAATAAGACTTATATGTATACTATTTATTTTTATTTGTACTTGCATGTAGTATATATATGTATTAAGATTAATTTACTGTAGCGTAAATACGTCTGTACACGTGTTAGTTTGTCTATCTTTTTGTTCCTGATCTCAACTCAATTGCTCAAAGGTTAACTGGAAGAGATCCCTTACAGGGATAAGTTCGCCTTTGTACCGATTTAACTTTTTTTGTATGTATTTTTACCTGTGTCTTGTGTACAATAAAGTATTTGCAACATACATACATATTAGTATATTTTGTATCTTCCAAAAGTGTCTAAAGTTTAAAGGTACTCAATCTGATCTGCACTGCTGAGAAAAGGCTTTCACTTAGGTTTAATTGCTTCTAGCCATCATTGGTAATTGTAATTAGCTTCCAATAAAATCTGATTGTATGAGAAGTTTGCCAGTTTTCTGTGGCATGAGAGATGCCAGCACCATATTTAATGTTTGGCCTATTACATCTAGTAGTGACTTTGTGGGCTCCTTTACTAATAATCTGGGGGCACGGAACGGAAGTGCCCCTGCCAAGTCGAGCAAAACAGCGGCACGGCCGTACCATCCTTTTCTCGAAGCAGTTCAGGCCATTTTCGACCCCCCTGGATAAAACTAGAAGCCTGAATTTTCAGTAACCAACCACGCATTGTATAAACACGATTTATTTCAAATTTTATTCAATTGAAACCAGTAGTTTAAGAATTATAACTAGTCAGTTTCTTAAGTTTGTCACTCATTTCACTTACTGGAAAATACTTAAAATTAAAAGAAATATGCCTAAATAAATACACAGTTCCCTTTGCTTTAATTAATAACAATCATCATCATCATCATCATCGTCATATCAGCCGAGAGAAGTCCGCTGCTGGACATAGGCCTCCCTCAAAGAGTCCGGTCCTGTGCCACCCGCATCCAGCAGACTCTCGACCAGGTCATCAATTCACCTTGTATATATAACCCTTGTATAATAACTTGGGTTAGGAACTTAGGATTCTGGTGGCAGTTTAGCACAAGTAATGCAGTGGAGTCGCCATTGTATATTTTTTTATTTGAATAAATGAATAATTGAACGATAAATCTATATTACAGTACCAGCCACCAATAATATCACCTTTGCGTTTTATTGTATGAACGTGTGTAGTATAGTAGTAGTAGTAAGCAATTTAGGTTTGTTGATACATCGCATATTTTACTAGTTAGATTTTACATAAATTTTTGATGACAACTGCGATAATGATTAAATTAAAATGATAATTTTATAATATAACATTTAAATAAACTTTACTTGTTAGCTAAAATGTTTATGTATTCAAGAGCTTGAACAACTTGCAACTGGAATTAAAGTTTCAAAATCTTGCATATTATCTTCTTCCGATGTTAAACGGTTGTCAAGATTACGAAAAACATCTACAATGGCAATTTGTTCCATATTAGCTGGCGTTATACGGTTTCTCAACTTGTGAAAAATCCATACTTGTATGAAACCAATAAATTTAATTATACATTATTGGTTTAACAATAAATTTATTCATTCATTCATTTAATCAAAAAATATATAACAACGACTCCATTGCTCTTTGTTCACCCCAATGCCACAACACAATATCAGTATAGTCAAATAATATTTACTTCATCAGGAGAGCCCCAAATTCCGCGTGGAAGGCTGCAAGACCGCGCTCCTCCAAGGCGTCCCAGACTCTCCCATCTGCTACTCGACCACCGACAACAATGGAGAGTTCACGTTCGGACTGGTGCCAGCCGGGGAGTATAAGCTCCATGCCATGGCGAAGAGCCCGGGCCAGGTTGCTGTCAGCTTCAATGTGAAGTCGGAGACAGTGCCGTTTGCTGTGCTTCATGACAGCTTGTATATTAAGAACGCGTTTGAGGTTAGTATTGAAACTTCACTATCATGAAGGAAGAGTGGTATTTGATGAAATCGTACAGGTTTTAGTTATCATGAGTTGGATACACTGTAGCCTATAGACGCATGTGACGTTAATAGAATCACAAGCGCGTTGTTAAGAGCCTTATCACACTTGCGATTTCCAAGCGTATTTTGTATGAAGGCGATGACGCAGCGTGTTCGCCGCGACTGATAATTGTATAGAAAACACGCTCGCAAATTGCAAGTGTGATAAGGCTCTAACTCTTAATTAAGGCGCCGTAGGTTCATGGTCTTCTCTCCCTCTCACTGAGCATAAGCGTGAGCGAGATGGAAGGGCGTGCTCGGAAGCGCGGATATCATGTTTTTACAAGTTTATTTAGTTTCACCTTGGATGACAATTCAATATTATGGTACCATCAAGCTGATCTGATGATGGAGACAGAAGGTGGCCATGGGAATTCAGTACTTCACCGACGTAACCCCGTGGAGTTTAGGCTCGTTAGAATCGTCTCAATGAGTAGTAGATGATGGTATACAGAAAAGTACAGTCGGCAATAAAAGCTTGTACCAAAAATGACTTTTTTGATAGAAGCATGTTTAATTTAAATTTTTTTGGCCGTTTAAATAAATATAAAAGTAATCACTGAGATCTCTCAAACATGATATTGTCGATATTTAGAAGCAATTTTAATATAATTAGCTTATGTGCATAATTTGTTATGTTTTTTTTTTTGTGTATTCTAGACCTATGTTCGTGATTTTTTTATCGAGCGAAAATTGCTTAATCATGTTTCGAATCACTGATCTCGCTGCAGAAAAGCCTCAAGATTACTATTCGTATTTTTTTTAAACCATATTATTATAAACAGACGCATTATATTGTTTCAAAAACTCTGTTCGCTTAACTTCGCTGAACCTACGGCGCATTAATTGCGGGATTTATTTTTTTTACATCTAGAGATAAATGCAGCTTGAGGCAAATCTGACGATCTAATGATCTAACACACCACCACATACATTTAGTCGTAGTGTGTTATTCCCCGGTTGGGCTGTTCCAAATATGTGCGAATGAATCTAATATGCATCTAAGCCTTATAATAATAACGTACTTTTTCTATTTGCTAGGTGACCGGTTTCACAGTCGTCTCATCAGTGGTATCCACAGCGGGCGCGGGCGTGGGCGACGCACGCGTGTCGTTGGACGGCCGCGCGGTCGGCAAGACCGACAGCGCGGGGAAATACACTTTACCGGCGTTGCAGAGTGGGACTTACACTATTAGTGTGGAACATGGTACGCTTTATTTGTGTAACACTTAAGGGGATCCCATGCCCCAATGACCTTTGATCTGAATCCCTTAGTTTTCTAATTTGTGTAGCTTATTATATTAACAACAACAGCTTTAAGTAATATAGTATCCCATATTTACTTCAAAGTTCATTTTTTTCGAGATATTTGGCATCAAAGTTGAACAATTTTTATTTTTGTGTTAATTAGTTTAAAATGAACACCCTAGACACGTGTTTAGAGACGTCAAAGACGAACTCAAATATGTAGATTACGTATATGTTAGATCTTTCACGTCAATAGAGATACGAAATAAGTGTTTTTTTAGACAATGTTTCAAACAAACATATAATAGTTAATATAGTTATTTACATACAAGTGCCGAAAATAGGAAATTCGCAACGAGTGGTGATAAATTAAAACACGACCGAAGGGAGTGTTTTAAATCGACACGAGTTGCGAATTACCTATTCGCACGTGTATCGTACAACGTTTTACTGTACATACGGCTCTTTAAAGTTTCGACATATGCACGGAAAGTGCTCTTTTCTCCACTAGTGCGGGAAAGTAGCACCATATGTACTGTAAAATAAGTATTCATTTCTTTCAAAATCCGGTAGACAAAAATGGAGATAAAAGATTGAAGAGCCGATAGCCGTTTGACTTATAATAGGGGCGTACACACAAATAAAATAATCAATTATGTCATATTTTCTCGAAAAAGGGTAAAAAATGTAGTCAAATGGAGAAAAAAACAACGCAAAAGGTTAAATCAAATCAAATAATTTATTTCGGAAGCGTTTCCATAATTCGTTAGTAATAAAGGTCTTAAGAACTATGTTAGAAGGTATTATATTACTATTTACAAGTCAGTTGGATGCCCTATGCAACCTATCCCAGTGGAATAGGAAGGGACCATCCAGGCGCGCCGCCACCGTTTGCAGGAGGCTGTTCGGGCTGCCGCGCAGGCGCCTCAGCAGGGACGCGACACGCTTACGCATTATGGCGTGAAACCCATCCGTGTGCGCATCGCAAAACATCCCTGATGCACTGCAATGCCGCGGCAGCCCCAACAACATCCTAAACCCATTATTATATTGGACGCGTAGGGCGCTGTACGCTTTTTGGGTATAGTTGATCCATAGGCTGCAGGTGTAAAAGGATTGGCAGAACGCCTTAAAAAGGGTGATCTTAACGTCGGTGGTACACCTGGCAAACCTACGAATCAACATGTTGCTCCTGACTGAGAGCGCCCTACGCTCCCTCTCCATGTCCTTGTCGCTCAGAGTCTCCGTGACCCAGTGGCCCAGGTACTTGTACTCCTTTACTATTTTCAGAGGTGTGCCGTATAAGTAAGCCGGTGGAACCCGATGATAGCATTTGGCCCCCGCCCTAAATACCAGCAACACACTCTTGGAAGTATTATACCTAAGCCCATGGGACTCCGCATACTCTTCGCAGACCCTTAGCATCTTGTTTAGGGCATTGACTGATGGGCCCAACAACACCATGTCATCTGCATAACTAATGTTATTCACAAATGTGCCATCCACTGAGCATCCAGTCATAGTGTTGTTGAGCTCATCAATCAACCGATTAACATACAGGCTGCAGAGTTTGGGTGATGACAAACCCCCCTGTCTCACTCCGCACTCCAGCCTGTATGAATCCGAAAGCGAGTCGGACCATCTGACAACATTTTTCTGGTGACCATACCAGTACCTAAACAATTCAGTCAACTCACAGGACAGGCTGGTATCCTGGTACAGTTTCTGCCACAGTTTATCGTTAAATAATCACGAAGTTATAAGTGTCCAAAGTTTTAAGAAGGGGGTATATTATTGTTCTATCCCTTTTTCGCAAAACGCAACTTCATATGAAACGATGACTCTGGAAGAATGTGACGTCACAGAAGACGGCAACGTGCCGCGCCGCATCGCGGTCGGCGCCGCTGTCGACGCGGCCCCCCGGCAGCATCCTGTAATGTGACGTCACACACCGTTTGCGTTTTCTCTCTAACAAGCAATATTAAAACGTTTGTAGCTTCGTAATTCTTTGAGATATCTGAATAGGATTTTCGTCACTAGGTATATTTTTTTGCTTTGTTTCTTTTGGAGTAATAATAATTTTCGAGTCTACACCCGTATTCTATCTGTAGTGCAAAAGTAGGAGATACAATTCAAAACTTTTCAAAAATCGATGAAAAACTCGGGTAACCCCTTAAAACAACAATGGTACAATCAGATATGGTAAAAGGAGTCGTGGGTGACAGCGGTTGAGATGGATGGAGGACATCAAAATGACAGTCGTCCCCTGTGGACCTGAGTAGCACAGGACAGGCAACAGAAATCGCTTGAGGAGGCCTATGGCAAGAGGCACACCGAGATAAGAGACTTACGTTAAACATATCTGTTTTACTCTTTGTTATTATTTATTTATTTATTATAATATTTATTTACACAGCATTACAGTTGTAACTTAACCAATGCACTGGTAAACATAAGTACATAGTATATATACATAGAAACTATAAATTATATTGGAACACTGGATTGCCTGCTATCCATCATCTCGCAAAACTTTAAACATGCACAACAGACAGGTGCCCATCGCCATGCAAAAAAGTCGCATTCAGGTACTGACATCAGAAGCGCATTGAGAAGCTTCATCGCCCGAACAAATGGCGAGTTTCTGTGCGACAATGTCTGGGCCACTGGCACTGCTAATAAAGGACGCGCACGAGGTCTTAGGGTTATTCGAGGGACGTCTGGTACAAACAGTCGCACCAGTTTTTCAGCCAAATCCAGACTATCCACTTCTCCACGTAACACCCTACAAGACAATGTAAGAAGATAGAAGTTGCGTCTCACTTCCAACGAATTGTATCCAAGGGTCCCAAGTACGAACTTGGTTGGATACAAGTAGGGGTACTGCCCATAAATCTTTTTGTACAGCATTCTTAAGAAAGTTTTTTGGACCTTCTCAAGAATCGAAGCGTATGTCGACTCATAAGGATTCCATACAATCGCCCAAGCCTCTAATTTGTTATGTGACTCTCGGAATAAAAAGTTTTATTATTACAATCTATATGGAATTGTGTATACAGTTGGTAATTCACCGTATTCCTGTTATCACATTCAGTGCCAAAAATTTCGAAGCACAACGCGTGAGCGTGCAGTCAAGGGCACCATATATACAACACAAAGATTAATATGATTATTTAATAATTTTGTTTAATATATTCTCATTTTTGTGTCATACATATTTATGTTATGACTATTTGTATGCCTTATGGCGAAGACATAGTGAGACCTGTAAATGTTCATAACACCTATGTATACGAACCTATGTTTTACGAATAAACGATTTGATTTGATTTGATTTGATTTGACAAAGTCTCAAAAATATGTAGGCAGACCTTATTTCTGCAACAATAATGTTGTAGTATACATATTTATGAGACTTTAAGTGAATACATATTGGTGCCCTTGACTATACGGAAATCCGCGTGTTGGTTATGTTATGTGAATAACAAAGGGCAATGGAGAGGGCAATGTTGGGAGTTTCTCTGCGCGTTCGCATCAGAAATGAGGCTATCCGCAGCAGAACCAAGGTAACCGATATATCCCTCTGAATCGCTAAACTTAAGTGGCAGTGGGCGGGGCACATAGCACGTAGAACCGATCGCCGTTGGTGCGGAGAGGTTCTCGAGTGGCGACCACGTATCGGAGGGCGCAGCGTGGGTAGGCCCCACAAGGTCTACATCGGTTACCTTGGTTCTGCTGCGGATAGCCTCATTTCTGATGCGATCACGCAGAGAAACTCCCAACATGGCCCTCTCCATTGCCCTGTGGGTGACTTTGAGCCTTCTTATGAGGCCCATAGTAATCGACCACGTTTCAGTACCATATGTCATCACTGGCAACACACACTGGTCAAAGACTCTCGTCTTGAGACACTGCGGAATATTGGATGAAAAGATGTTCCGTAGCTTCCTGAACGCTGCCCAGCCAAGTCGGGTTCGAAGATTGACCTCTTTCTCGAAGTTGGACCTATGTCAACCTATGTAACTGGATAGTCTGTCCTAGGTATACATAATCGTCTACAACTGACTGGACTGATTAATTTAATTATTTAATTTAATTTGTTTATTTTCAAATAAATTTACGTGACATTACAGTAATAACCAATGCGCCACGAAATTAAAAACAACAAATAACACTATTTAGGCGACGAAACGGCGTGGCCCCGTTGCATCGTCATCTCCGGTGTAGGATTCGGCAGATTGCCCCGGAACCGTCGAAACACGACACCCTGATGACCTGGTAAAGGTTGCGGGAGTCAGCTGGATGCGGGTGGCGCGGGACTGGTCACTTTGGCACTCTTTGGGGGAGGCCTATGTCCAGCAGTGGACGTCTTTCGGCTGACATGATGATGATGACTCCTATTGTCCACAGAGCAATGCCAGTTCGACGACGTCCAGCTGACGATCACGCCGCCTGGGTCTGTGCGCGTGCCCGAAGTGCGCGCGACGCGCTGGCGCGTGTGCGGCGCGGTCAGCCCGCCCGCGCCCGCGCCCGCCGCACGACACGTCGTCGTTCAAGTCAAGAGCGATAGCGTGAGGGTGCCCGTTGATAATCAAGGTTTGTATAGTTGTTATGTCGATGAAGTTTTTTATATCTGATTACTTTAAAAGAGACACCAACCTGATTTTGTTAAGGTGGTTCGACGACTACACAAAACGTTTTTTGACATTCACAGGCTAACGGCGTGATATTTTAAGAAACTTATGTAACACACTTTCGTAAATTGGCTTGCGCGAAATCCCCCCTATGCTGAGAGGCAAATCGATCACTCCACCGATGTCAATATATCATTTTAAGTTTATATTGAACTGTAAAGGTCGAGAATAAAAGGCTATTTTATTTTATTTATATAATTGCGTTTAATAATTTATGAGAAACGTGAATGTTTAAATTAAATATATCTGATTTATTGTTAACCGACTTCGAAAAAAGGAGGAGATTCTAAATTCGGTTGTATTTTTATTTTTTATTTTATCATGTTCAATGTTTGTTACCTCAGAACTGTTTGATGAGCCGATTCGTAATTTTTTGTTGTTTGTTTGTTTATGCTTCCAGGTGAGTCCCATTTTTTTCAAAAATTCAGTTGGATGATGGGATCCATGAGAAATTGAGGGAACTCCTCAATTATATTAGGCACGCGTGTAGCGGTTTTGGTATTTTCTATTATAACTCGTGTATTTACACCCGGAAATCATACATTGGTGGAGTGGAATTGATGATGAAGACCACAGATGACTTATGGAATTCCTCAATTGTGTACTTAAAAGTACAAAAGTACGTCACAGATTCTGATAAGATTCCGCTGAAATAGCAGCTAATAAATTGCCAAAGGTGATCCTTGTGGAACCGACGGAAGTCCTCAAATATTATCGGCCTACATACAGCGATTGGGGTTTTTTCTCTAATAATCAACGAATTTGCTCTCGGAAATCAGTTCATGTGGTAAATTGTAAAAGAAATGTGGAAATGCTGTCGTGGCTTGGCGGAGTAGTAAATTGAAGTCGGTAAAAACTTTGTTTTTAAAGTAAATTATTTGTCAATCAGGTAAATGGTGCACATTCCTGCCCTCTGGTGTCTACACGGCGAGGGTCGACGTTTCGGAACAAGAGCAGAGAGATGGATTGCAGTAAGTGTTTAAACTGTAAAAAAAAACTGTAAGAAAACTGGCTGAGAGAGTGATGAACCAAACATAAGGGTTCCGTAATAAAATATCGTGTCTTCATTCATAGGACAGTCACTTCCTTATAGACAGTTTTTCACCGATAGCTCAAAAACCAGTCAACCTATCTTGTCCATGTTTTTTTTTTAGGGTTCCGTACCCAAAGGGTAAAACGGGACCTTATTACTAAAACTCTGCTGTCCGTCCGTCTGTCTGTCACCAGGCTGTATCTCATGAACCGTGATAGTTAGACAGTTGAAAGTTTTCACAGATGATCTATTTCTGTTGCCGCTATAACAACCAACACTAAAAAAACAATAATATAAATATTTAAGGGTTTTTATAGATAATGGAACGGAACCCTTTGTGCGCGAGTCCGAGTCGCACTTGGCCGGTTTTTTTTATTTCTTTTAATATCATGGATCCAAAATTAGATGATTTTGTTTTTTTTTGCATTCACCTATCGCAGACACATTAGTGTTTCTAAAAATGAAATAGATCACATTTTCAGAAATCGGAAAATTTATTTGCTTCAGATACAGTCAGAGGGTTCTTACAAAAATGGTGCGCAGAGTGTATCTAGCCTGCGAGCAGGCGTGCAAATCATTAATGAATATATTTAATGTCACAACTACACACATTATAAAAAATCAAATGGCAATGTTATGAATAATTTGGAAGAATACAATAATAATCAAAATAATCGAATAATTTAAATATAGTAACAACAATCAATCAATCAATCATTAATTTGTTTAGGAGGCTCATACATTGAATATACTATAGATTAATTTAAAGCTCAAGGCAAGCTTTGACACTATAAATTAAAAACGTTCTTCCGTTTCATTTTCCGACATCGAGGATGCAAAAACTACGTGACATTTGCTCTTCTGTAAGTAAACTGTTGTTAATAACGTTATTTCCTTCCAGATACTACCCCCTAACCCACAAGATCACCGTCGGGCACTCGGCCGTGTCGGACATCGTGTTCTCGCAGCTGAAGGCGACCGTGTCCGGGGCGGTCCGGTGCCGGGCCGCGCCGGGCTGCGCGCAGCTGCCGGTCACGCTGCGGACGCTCGCGCCGGACGGCGGGGTGGTCGGGAACCCGGTTACCACTACTGCTAAAGGTGGGTTTTGTAAACTTCAGGATTATCTTTTAATAAAAAGTAAAAAAATAAAATATCTTTATTTCAGACTTAATTGATCCATATTGTGTTAGTTACAGCGGTGACTTATATGCTATGTTAGTGACGGTTAACTTACTACTACTTAACTTATTTATTTTTTTATCAGGTTAGGCTTATTCCGACCTCCCGATAGCCACCTCAACCTAATATTTTTATAATATTTTATATTTAATAATTTATTTATCATTTATATTTTACCAATCATCATCATAGCACGTAGAACCGATGGCCGGTGGGGCGGAAAGGTTGTCAAGTGGCGACCACGTACCGGAAGGCGCGGCGTGCGTAGGACAAACAAGGACAAGGTGGACTGATGACCTGGTAAAGGTCGCGGGAGTCCGCAGGATGCGAGTGGCGCAGGACCGGTCATTGTGGCACTCTTTGGGGGAGGCCTATGTCCAGCAGTCAGGACGTCTTTCGCCGATGATTCATCATCATCATATCAGCCGAAAGACGTCCACTGCTGGAAACCTGCCCCAATGAGTGTTACAATGACCGGTCCTGCGCATCGCTTCGAGCCTACTCAATGATCTTTACTGGGACTGACTTTTAGGGGTTTACCCACGCTGCGCCTTTCGGTACGAATACGCTAAAATGCCGAAATTGAGGAGTTGGCCGTGCCAGACATCAGTGGTGAAACGAAATCCCATAGTCATTGCTATTTCGGTCATCTACTGCGAATGGAAGAGGACCCGGCCGTCAAAAGAGCGTACCTGGGCCCAGAGATCGCTGCTATGTCAGCTTCAAGCTGAAAGTCTCCGTCCGCCTTTTGTACTTTTTGTTTTGTGCAATAAACCTGAAAGTGGTGCAGGATCGGAACAAGTGGCTTGCCCTCGTTTCGGAGGTGAAGGAGGTTTTTTGACCAGCGACCCGAGATAGTTAGATAATAAGTTAGTTAGTGATTATGTTAAATGATGATGTAATTCCTTTACAGATGGAAAATACACCTTCAAAAATGTGCTGCCTGGCAGCGTGGAGCTCTCAGTGCCTTCGGATAGACTGTGCTGGGCCGAGAGTGTTCACAACATCGCTGTGACTCAGGAGACAGCCACTGTGCCTGACTTCTTGCAGTCCGGACATGTGTTGAATGCTACAAGTTCGCATAAGATTGAGGTATGTGTCCACATTGTTACATTAGAGGCATTTCTGTGTAGAGAGTGTCCACAACATTGATTTCACGCAGGAGACAGTCACTATGCCAGATTTCTTACAGTCCGGACATGTGTTGAATGCTACAAGTTCGCATAAGATTGAGGTATGTGTCCACATTCTTACGTTAGAGGCATTTCTGTGTAGACAGTGTCCACAACATTGATGTCACGCAGGAGACAGTCACTATGCCAGATTTCTTACAGTCTGGACATGCGTTGAATGCTACCAGTTCGCATAAGATTGAGGTATGTGTCCACATTCTTACGTTAGAGGCATTTCTGTGTAGACAGTGTCCACAACATTGATGTCACACAGGAGACAGTCACTATGCCAGATTTCTTACAGTCTGGACATGTGTTGAATGCTACCAGTTCGCATAAGATTGAGGTATGTGTCCACATTGTTACATTTAAGGCATTTCTGTGTAGAGTGTCCACAACATTGATGTCACGCAGACAGTCACTATGCCAGATTTCTTACGGTCTGGACATGTGTTGAATGTTCCCAGTTCGCATAAGATTGAGGTATGTGTCCACATTGTTACATTAGAGGCATTTCTGTGTAGAGAGTGTCAACAACATTGATGTCACGCAGGAGAGACAGTCACTATGCCAGATTTCTTGCAAAATCATTGTAACACTCGTTAAAACTGTAAAGTTACGTGTACCTTATGATTCAATGAGACATTTATAGCTAGCGGTTGAGACGCAGAATCCTCAAAGTGTCGGCAACGCGCCAGTGACTCCTCTAGGTCCGAAAGCGTAGGGCCTGCCATCACCACCGTCTCGTAGTATTCAAATAAATACTTTCAGAAATCTAAAATGTGACGATTTATTTACAGAACCAGGTTCCTAACAGTCGGCAGTAACTTGACGCTAGACAGGAAGACTGACAAATAGACATGCAGGTCACTCACAGACACACAACGTGACATTGCACTTTTATATTACCATTTATTAGTTGTACTGTACAGTAGTGTAGTACCGCAAATATAAGTTATAACGATGTACGTGCGCAGAAAAAAGCAAAAAAGCATTTTTTGAAAACGTTTTAACCAATCATAAGGCAGCGCGTTTGCGCGGGTAAAATCCTCAACGCCCATTAGTCAAAATTTTGAGCGCGATGCCGGCTGCTCCGGCGCCCGCCATTTTGTTTGGACGCCATGAGCGGGAAAGCTTGAGTTCACCTGTCATTGCATATTGTACCTTACGTATAGTGCAACAAGGTCTTTATTGAAATGTCATGAGTTCGATTTCATTCGGTACTTGTCAGCACTCGTCGGCGTGGACGAAGATTGCCGATGTAACTTATATTTGTGGTACTACTGTACATAATCTGGTTACTCGGCGTATTGGTTCGCTGTAAGGCCGTGTAAACTAATTAAATAATAAATAAATAAAATAAATTATAGCATTTGAACCGCGTTCTAATACAGTTGTATTGTATTCATCAGGTGGTGTATATCAGCGACGACGGGTCCGAGAAAGGCACGTTGACCCTACCAGCTGGGGCGAGCACGCACTGCGTGGGCCAGGGCTCGCCGCGCAAGTACACCTTGACACCCCGGGGGTGCCACCAGTTCAACCCGCCCAGTGCCAGGGCGGACACCGGGGCTACTCATCCTCAGGTATATTTACCTCTCTTTTTGGGAGTATAGTAATTTTTTATACTCATCGACATTTATACACATCTTATCTTTAAATTAGAATCTCGCAAACCATAACATAACGCAATTGTATACTTTTATTCTGATGCAAAAGTTTATGCTTTATGGACAATCGAAATAATAATTATTCAATTGTACGCAGAACTAAAATTAATTTTGACCAATCACGAGGCTCGATTTATAGAAAGACATCAACGCGTTTTAAAATAGCGGTTGGCTGCACTTCGTTTCAGCAGGGCGATTTTTAATAGTTACCAAGTTTGTATTATTTCCGTTGACTCGTAGAAAAAGTATTGTATACAATAGTTATATAATTCGCTTTTATAAGTCTCATACCTTAATTAGGCCACTCACCAAGCTTTGTGGCCTAAACGTGGTACTCAACTGAAAAAGCATATATTATAAAACGATTGCATAAAATACTATTTTATACTCGTCGACTTAATGTTTGAGTTAAGACTTCGTACATCAAACTAAAATCACATACTTTTTACTATGGAGGTCCCAACTAAACATTTTACAACTGCTAAGACAACTAAAATAAATTCGACCAATCACGTGGCGCCTTTACTGAACGAAAATGTATTTGATCAATAGGACGCCGTCTTAAGTACAAAAGAAAAGTAAAAGACATCAACAACCAAGAAATAAAAAGCCGTTGGCTGCACTTCGTTTCAGCAGGGCTTAAATTTTCAATAGATACCCAGTTTGTTTAGTTCAGTTGACTCGTGAAAAAGAAGCATATATTACGATTGCATAAATAACTATTATGACCTTATCCAATGTTTTCCCCCACAGCCAGTAAACTTCATGGCCGTCGCCCACTCCGTGGTCCTCCGAGTGAGCTCTCCCGAGCCGGTCGGTGACCTGGTGCTGAGAGTCGGCGCGGACAGTCGCGGCGCGCGCGCAGTCGGCCCGCTCGTGCCTGCGCCCGCGCAAGACGGCGGACACGTGTTCGAGCACGAGCTGTTCATGAGAGAGGTGAGACACGTGATGGACACGGAGCATATTTTTTTTTTATTTTTTTTATTATACAACGACGGTGGCAAACACGCGTACGGCCCACCTGATGGTAAGCGGACACCGCAGCCTATAGATGCATGCAACTCCAAAGGAGTAACATGGGCGTTGCCGACCCTTGATATGTTTGAGGATTCGCCGTGTTGACAGCTGAAGGAACAAATGCCCTCGCTCTCAACAAAATAAATAAATAATTTTCATTTCATTTCAACACAACGCATCCTCGGGAGCTCTGGCGACCTTGCTCACCTCCAGGAACACAACACTACTACAGAGCAAGTAGTAGTGTTATTATGGCTGTGGTCTTCTGCAAGGCGGAGGTACTTCCCCAGTTGGGCTGCTCCACATTCGAGCGGGATGACATTTCGTTGTGCCCTACCTCACCAAAATATTGATTTAACGAGTGGATGACCTAGTAAAAGTCGCGGAAGTCCGCTGGATGCGGGTAGCGCAGGACCGGTGTTCGTACGTAGAAATCAAAGTAATAACTGTATGTACGTACTAGCTTCCGCCCGCGACTTCGTCTGCGTGGACCCGTAATAAAAGCTATTCTATATTTTGAACCAGGCCATAAACTTCCTATATTCGTGCAAAATGTCATCCGAATTGGTTGGGCCGTTTAACCATGATTGAGTAACAAACATCTAAACATCCAAACTCTCGCATTTATAATATTAGTAGGATATAATAGGATTCCATAGTCTACGATGGTGTTAAACAAGCACACGGCCTGCCTGATGGTAAGCAGACACCTTCGCCTAAGGACCACAATGGTAACACTAAACAAGACGAGCAAAGCAGGTCCCCTTATTCATAAATCTTAAGAAACCTCTGTTAACTAAAATGTGTTCTCCTTCTCTGTCAACCACATATATTAAAGAAATCATTCTTTACAGGGCGAAGTAGCAGTAGTTTCAGCAGAATCGTCGACCCTCCTCTTCACTCCATCGGAGCCGCAACAAGTGATCGGTGCCTCCGACTGTCAGCCGCAGGCGTTGACCATCCGCGCTGTGAAAGGCCTGACTCTGTCTGGCCGCATCATACCGCCCGTGGAAGGTGTCACTGTCACGTTGACTTCAGGTTAGAGCCACTGTGAATCAAGTCTCTTCACTCCGTCAGAGACCCAAGTGATCAGTTCGTCGGACTGTCAGCCACAGGCAGACTTCAGGTATTAAGTAGTCTGGTGCCATTCTAACAACAGAGATTAAGCTTCACTCTTGGAACTTGCTAAGCATGGCCGTTGCTAAATTTCGATCACACCTCTCATGTCTATGCTAGCCACATACTAATTTATGAAGTGAAAACTTCTTTAGCGGCGCTGAGCACTTTTTGAGATGGGGAAAAATTGTTAAATACGCGACAGAGTTTTGTGACGTCAGATGTGAAGGAGGTCACTTTTTGCTGCTAGCCGATTCGACTTCATTCAAAACTGAACGCTATTCGTAAGAGTATAAAGCCGTTAAACACTTTTTGCAATAGCATATTCTGCAAATAAATTTGTAACAATACCAACGCGTCCTTCACCGTTTTGCTATTGAGAAAATTCGAATAGTTCGAATTTGGGCGTTATTCCTAAAGAGATAAGCTTAGAAAAATATTTACGAACGGCAAAAACAAATTGATATTTTGATCGCCACCGTGCACCGCCATCTGCTGTTCTTGCAAATTCGAATAGTTCGAATTTAGACGTTATTCCTAAAGAGATAAAGCTTTGAAAAATATTTGGCAATGGCAAAAACAAATTGGTATTGTGTTTGCCGCCGCCCGTCGGCGCGCCGACCCCGGCACCGTTGCGCCGCGGCGGCGCGTTGGGGCCGTCGCACCCAACGCGCCCGCGGCCCGTCCGCCTAAATAATTGATAATTGTTTATAAATTTGCGTCAAATTCATTTTTTGAGTGACACCGTAAGATGTCACGTGACCTGATCGAAAAACTGTTACAATGTTATTGAGTTATCACTTCTGCCGGCACTCTCGGAGTGCAACCCGGTCTTTTTTTTTTTGTGTCATTCTCTAAGTGTTTCCAAGCTTATTCTTATAGATACAATGTATAATTCTTTACAATTGCGTGCAACCTGCTGTCTAGAGAAAGAAATGCGTGCTTAGATGTTCGAGTTACCACAGGCTAGCTTATGACTTATGAACCACAATGTTGTCCGCAGACGAGCTCCAACTGACGCAGACAACGACTGCCTCGGGCACGTACAGCTTCGGTCCGCTGGACGCGCGCGCGCAGTACTCGGTGTCGTGCACGAAGGAGTCGTACGTGTTCGTGGGCCCGGACGCGGCGGGCGGCGTGCGCGCGCACAAGCTCGCCGAGATCCTCGTGCGGCTGCGCGACGAGGCCGGCCGGCCGCTGCAGGTCAGTGACCGGTGTGGGTGAAGGAGCCGTACGTGTTCGTGGGCCCGGACGCGGCGGGCGAACCTACCTAAATATAAGGCCCTAGGCGATAGTACTGTGACGAAGCGCGGGCGTCGCACACCGGCAGCGGTGCGGCGGCGCACGGGGTGAGCGGCGCGGCGCGCGGGCAGGGCGGTGACGTCACACCGGGCAGCTTAAAAGGCCGGAGCGCGCTTTCATTTCAACGACAGTGTTCTCCGGAGTCCGCTTCGGATAGCAATGCCCCTCCCTTCCCCCTTGCGTCTTTGAGGCGGCGGTTTTGGCTCGTCCTCGTCAGCCTTAGACGTTCCCGAATACCCTAGTCCTAGAGGTGGTGGTTTGGGCACGCCCTCATCAGCCTTGGACTAGGTCACCCTGGAATCATCCCCGCGGCGGTGGTTTTGGCACGTCCTCATCAGCCAGGGGTTCCAAGTTCCTGTAGCCTTCGAGGCGGCGGTTTTGGCACGTCCTCGTCAGCCTTAGGCTTCCCGAACTAACGCTCCCACTAATATCCCGTAGTCCGTAAGGATAGGGCCGCGACCGCGTTAAGCCGTACCGTAAACGTAGAGGGCTAGAACCTAGTATTTGATTATCGTTAATAAACGGGCGTAAGACCCTTATTTGTATATCTTTACTCTGCGTTCATATTACATTCACCCTAGAATCCCCGTAGTACCCCTGAGTTAGTCTGGAAACCTCCATCAAGCCCTAACAGGCGGAGGATTAGGGTGTGTGCCCTAAACACACATCACAGTACTTTGCGGTTCCATGATATTTAGCAGCGCCCCGTAGCGCGTAGCGATTCTTGGCAGTGAATGTGTTAAGATGGCGAAGAAGTCAGGAAACAAGTCGGTGAACATGCCCTTCGCATTGTAGAAACGTGGCAATTTCAGTAAAATACGAAAGGCATCATGATGAACGAGTGCCTGGTGTCCCTATTCCAAAGCTGGCAATGTAACTTTACATCTATACAGGAGTGATTTCACACTCGTCGAGCACTTAGGTTTCAAGACCAAGCTCATCCCGAGGGTTGAGAGGTTGGAGTTCCGCCACAAAGCGAGTTCCAATTAATTTATGGTGAGAGTGCTAACTGAAAAGCTGTCGACCTTCATGAAAGAGGAGATCTGGCCGAAGGGTGTAGTTTCCCGGCGATTTTGAGGCCTATTTGACACCCTGAACTTGCGCCGCGCCCCGTCTTAAAGTGTTTTTGTGTTACTATAAGTTTTGTATACTGATATGTATGTTTAGTATGTTAGGCATTTGATCGCATAAACCACAAGCGTCTTGTATACAAACTGGAGTGCATCGGCATTAGAGGGGATTTGCTCAGGTGGTTTTCGTCCTATATTGTCAATCGTACTCAGGCTGTTGTCGTGAGCAATTACATCTCTAGCTGGGTTAGAGTCCCTAGCGGCGTGCCGCAAGGTTCGTTGCTTGGCCCGTTGCTCTTTGTTATCTACGTAAATGATATTGCTAGTTGTTTTCTCACGTCAAGGCTGCTTTGCTTCGCAGATGACATGAAGATTTTTGCTTCTGTGTCATCGCAGCGTGAAGCAGATGCACTTCAAAGTGACTTATCCAGACTGGATGATTAATAATAATAATAATAAAGCCTTTTTATTTCCTTAATAAGTACGTAGTTACATAAAAAATGTTTGATTCACAGCATGTTGTTATAGCGTGCACTTTAAATATATACTTAATCTATATTATATAAACAATTTAGTTTTAATTAATGTTTATTAAGGACCTCTTCATAGAGTAAAGGCCTCCTCCATTTTTCTCCACGTAGTTCTATCTTTTGCTTTTTCAAACCAGTTTTCTCCTGCTGCTTTTAAAATTTCGTCGAGCCATCTCTCCGCCGGTCTGCCTCTGGCTCTTTTTCCTGTGGGTCCCTTCCATGAAGTTATTTTTTTTGGCCCACCTGTCATCACTCATTCGTACAACATGGCCGGCCCACTTCCATTTTAACTTTCTGCTGTGCTCCAGAGCATCAATCAGTTTGGTTGTTTTTCTTATGCATGTACTGTTTCTTTTATGTTTCAATTTCAGATTAAGACTGGATGATTACTGCTCACTAAATCACCTGGACCTTAATCCCTCTAAATGTTCGGTAGTTACTTTTACTCGTAAAATTAATGCACTCTCGTTCGATTATCAGCTCAAGGATCAATCTTTACAACGCGAGATTGCTGTGCGGGACCTGGGCATCTTACATGATCCTAAACTTCTTTTTAATAACCATATTAATAATGTCATATCTAGAGCATCAAAATCACTAGGTTTCTTGTTTCGTTGTTCAAGGGATTTTAAACAGGCTAAAACATTTAAGATTATATATTGTGCCCTTGTTAGGAGTACCTTGGAATATGCATCTCAGGTCTGGAATCCTCGTTACAAATGCTATGTTATGAGATTAGAAAATATCCAGAAGAAGTTTTTAAAGTTTATTTGCTTCAAATTGGGGATTCACTACGACTCAAGTAAGTATTTGGATCTGTGTAGGAGATTCCATCTTCTCCCACTTGAGACCCGTCGCAATATAGCCGACATTACATATCTACTTAAAGTTACATCTAATTCAGTCGACAGCCCCACCTTACTTGGTAAATTGAACATCCGTATACCCAGTAGAGCTCGGCGTAAGCCGCCACTATCCGTGCCATTATCATCCACCAACTATAGGCAAAATAGTTTTATGATCAGAGCGAGCAACGGCTTAAATGATGTGTTTCAGAGGTTTGACGACCTGGACCTATTCAGTGCAAGTGTTCCCTCAGTGAGACAACGTTTATTTCGAGAGTTTTTCGGTAGAGGTAGGGAAATAGTTTAGGTGACTCTTTTTAGTCTATTAGAAATAAGTACTTATAAATTATGTAGCAGTACCAAGACGCAAAAGCGCTGTGTTCTCGTTTGGCTTTTGCTCACTTAATTTTTGCATATTTATTACGCTATTGGTGAGGATCTGTTATTAGCTCACTGTCACTACTGTTTTAAGCTACTGTGTAGTATTTAAGCTGATGATCTTCCTATATAAATAAATAAAATAAAAAAAATGTAATCTGTAAGGTATTTGTAAATATGGGTCTTTTTGCCTGACTCAAATAAATAAATTAATTGCGCGCTCCGCATGTTCGCTTTAGGACTCCGCCGCTGACCCACACCGCTCGGCTATGCCACACAAAAGCCGACTCTCATGTGTAAATGTCTCTCATGAAACATGAGTTCATACGAAGACCGACATTGATTGTGCGCTGATTTTGAGTATTTTTCCTTAATTTCCAGGGCGCCCTAGTGTCCGTGAGCGGCGGCTCCTACCGCCGTAACCTAGTGTCGCCGGACAGCGGCGAGCTCCGCTTCGGCTCGCTGACCCCGGCCGAGTACTACGCCAAGCCGCTCATGAAGGAGTACCGCTTCAGTCCGCCGCACGAGATCCTCAACGTGCAAGAGGGCCGCGAACACGAACTCACGCTGAGGTACAGTACTACGCCAAGCCGCTCATGAAGGAGTACCGCTTCAGTCCGCCGCACGAGATCCTCAACGTGCAAGAGGGCCGCGAACACGAACTCACGCTGAGGTATAGTACTACGCCAAGCCGCTCATGAAAGAGTACCGCTTCAGTCCGCCGCACGAGATCCTCAACGTGCAAGAGGGCCGCGAACACGAACTCACGCTGAGGTACAGTACTACGCCAAGCCGCTCATGAAGGAGTACCGCTTCAGTCCGCCGCACGAGATCCTCAACGTGCAAGAGGGCCGCGAACACGAACTCAGGCTGAGGTACAGTACTACGCCAAGCCGCTCATGATGCAGTACCGCTTCAGTCCGCCGCACGAGATCCTCAACGTGCAAGAGGGCCGCGAACACGAACTCACGCTAAGGTACAGTACTACGCCAAGCCGCTCATGATGCAGTACCGCTTCAGTCCGCCGCACGAGATCCTCAACGTGCAAGAGGGCCGCGAACACGAACTCACGCTGAGTGAAAGATTTTTTAAAATCTGATGAGAGCCTTTGTAATAGTCCCAAAGGCAGCTGGTATAGATTGTTAAACGTATGTTTTGTCCACAGAGGAGTCCGCGTGGCCTGGTCTTGTGTGGGCAGCGTGCTGTCCCTGGGCGGCGTGGGCTGGGCGGGAGCCACCGTGGTGGCCAGGGCGGGCGGAAACTGCGCCAGTGAGGAGGCTACTACTGAAGCTAATGGGGCTTTCAGGTAATTGCTGCCAAAATTTATAAAAAAATAGTTTATTCGGACATGTTTTCTGGTAGAACAACGCCTTCTGATGTGTTTTCTTTGTATTCATATTCAGTTTCACTTATTTTAAGTAGCTTAAGAACTATCATTGTAATAAGTTTTTTATGGCAAAAAATTACTGACTGTTGAGTTTGTTTCGGCGTTTCTTCTTAACAGTGGTCTTCTTTTTCAGAAACGCTAGTAGAATTTTGACTTGTAAAAGTGCCCTTACATAATTGTTAGCAATACAATCCTGTTTAAACAGGATCCGCGGCCTGCTGCCCGGCTGCGTGTACTCGCTGCAGCTGAAGGAGTCCTCCTCGCCCGAGCTGGCCGGACTCAAGCTCGCCAAAGCGCCGCCTGCCATTGAAGTGAGTACGGCCAACGACACTTTATACGTTCACACATCATCAACATATCAGGCGAAACACGTCGACTAGGTCCACTGCAGGATAGTGACCGGTCCATCCAGCGGACTGCCGCGACCTTTACCAGCCCGTATACTTACCTCATCCATTCATGTTTGGAAAAGTAGTCTACTTGTACAGTCAAATGCAAAATTATGTATCGATCGAAAACATCCTCTCATAAATAAGTACCAAAACCTTAATCCGCTGACATAAGAGTTATGGGACTTATTGAAGTGAAAACTCTTTAGCGGCGCTGAGCACTTTTTGGGATGGGGAAAAATTGTTAAATACGCGACAGAGTTTTATGACGTCAGGATGTGAAGGAGGTCACTTTTTGCTGCTAGCCGATTTGACTTCATTCAAAACTGAACGCTATTCGTAAGAGTATAAAGCCGTTAAACACTTTTTGCAATAGCATATTCTGCAAATAAATTTGTAATAATACCAAGGCGTCCTTCACCGTTTTGCTATTGAGAAAATTCGAATAGTTCGAATTTGGGCGTTATTCCTTAAGAGATAAAGCTTAGAAAAATATTTACCAACGGTAAAAACAAATTGATATTTTGGTCGCCACCGCCGTCTGCTGTTCTTGCAAATTCGAATAGTTCGAATTTAGACGTTATTCCTAAAGAGATAAAGCTTTGAAAAATATTTGGCAATGGCAAAAACAAATTGGTATTGTGTTTGCCGCCGCCCGCCGGCGCGCCGACCCCGGCACCGTTGCGCCGCGGCGGCGCGTTGGCCCCGTCGCACCCAACGCGCCCGCGGCCCGTCCGCCTAAGTAATTGATAATTGTCTATAAATTTGCGTCAAATTAATTTTTAGGGTGACACCGTAAGATGTCACGTGACCTGATCGAAAAACTGTTACAATGTTGTTGAGTTTTCACTTCTGCCGGCACTCCCGGAGTGCAACCCGGTCTTTTTTTTTTGAGTAAGTTGTATGCACCCACAGTTTTACACTTGACTGTATACTGTAGCTTCAGAAAGTAGGAAATGGTTCAATGGAATTTAATTTCGAAACTATTATCCAAACCGTTTAGGTTGGGTTGGGAGGGTATTGTTTTTTCCCAGCTTGCAATAAATTCTTGTACGAGTATTGTAGTACATATTATTCCAATAGATTATCAATATCTTTATTTACGAAACAAGAATGATTAGGTACATCAAAATATCCGCAACGCAGGCTTCGTCAATTGCGTACAAACAAACATTGGGGGATGATTGTAGGCATTTAACTAACAATGATAGAATCGGCAACAGGCTTCGTCAATAACACGTTATAACCTAAACTAACAACAAGTGAAATTTAAAGATTTTTCAAAAAACCCAACTGGTTTATTTTCAAATTTTATAGCCTATGTCACTCCCACGATTAAGAGGAATCCAACGACACCTCAGATGTCGAAATCCGTCAAACGGTTTAGGCTGCAGGGCGTGCCAAAGAATAAGGTCACATACATACGCTCGAAAAACATAACCCTCCTTCGGCAGTCGGGTAAAAGAGCCCGCCCCGGATCGTTGGTGGCCCGAAAGTTCCCATGACACTGGCTTGCTGAATGGCCAAAGAAATCTGTTGAGCCAGGAACGGTCCGGAACGAGGATCACAGCCCCTATCCCTAAGCCGCCGACCCAAATCCCGTATAAAATCTAAGCGTATCTTGTATTACATTAGTTGTCACAAAGTTAACATATCGGCTTTTTATTAACATTCGTTTTGTATGTTTTATTCCAGGTCAAAAACAAGCAGGACATCACAGACGTCCAACTAATTGCCATCCAACCGCACCAAATCACCGACGCGAACGTACTCATATACACGCCCAACATAGACCACTACAAGACCTTACGTCTCACCCTAGCTCTAGAGTCCACCCCCGACACTCCCTTATACTCCGCCAAGTTGGACAGCTCTGGCTATTCACAAACCTTAAACCCTGGTTTGATGTATGTGCTGCCGAGGTTGCCAGCCGATAATAAGACTTATATAGTCCAGTTAGAGTCCACCTTGTCGAAATCGACGCATAGTTATGAGGAGGTGGTTGGCTACTTCAGTTCGGATGGGCATTTCAAGCATTTCAATTTGGAGTTTTTGCCTAAGGTGAGTAACGTGTTTTAATAATTTTTAGAAGGTTTAAGGTTGCGTTCCGGACACATTCCGCTTAATAAGTTTGCTTATTTAATGAAAAAAGTACCATCACCGAATTGTGAAATTTGTAACATGTTAGAAGATGTTCAGCACATATTGACGGAATGTGCCCGGAATGAAAATCATAGGCAAGTATTGATTAGATCACTCAATCTTAATAAGTTAGATGTAGGTGCATTTCAATGTATACTAGCGGCACCGATCTCAGAAGAAGCTAAATTGATATATTTATTTGTGCTAGAATACCTTAAGCAATATAATACCAATACGTAGGTAGATATACACAGTTTTAGGTATCTAGGTTAAGGTACAATGGAACTGACGTAATCTTAAGTGATTAAATGTTCCTAAAACAATAAAGAGAGAAAAAAAAAAAAAATTTTTTAGAAGTAATTTTTAGTCCCAACTGGCAACAATCTTAAAGAAAACTTTAAAGTATAATTGAGTAAATCAACTTATTTCTGTAGCTATTGCTAAACTAAGAAAATAGAAAAGGGGGAGAAGATAGGGCACCTCATACGACATGACAAGTTCATACTCAATATAATTGAAGGAAAGATAGAGAAGCGAGGAAGAGAAAGACCTAGAATAAACTACATAGAGCAGCTCAAAAAGAGAGTCGATGTTAGGTCGTATCAGGATGTCAAAGAGGTTGCCTGGGATCGGAGTAGATGGAGGCCTATTTTGAGCTACACCGACAAGAGCTTAGATCTTAAATAAGCAGAAGAGAGATTGCTATTGCTTGATTTCATGAATAGAATAGAATAAGTTTATTTCTCTGAATATGGTACATTGTTGGTATGTTTTATACATGTCAGTTTCACATATCCTGCCGACATCGGCGTAGAAATATTATAAAATTTTCAAGATATAACAATTAATAAAAATAAAAATACAACATACAATACGGCAAATTAATGATAAAAAATAGTAAGATAGACAATTAATAATTCAAAAATTCATTTATAGATAAACAAATGGCAAGCAGCCAGTTAAATAATTTTCTGTCAAATTGCGTATTTGGCAAACATTTCAAGTCATTTGGAACTCTATTATACAATTTTATTGCCATAATATTTATAAGCATTTTTACAAAAAAAAATAAGTTTCTGTCTTGGCTCATAACTCATAAAGCTTGTGCCGTTATCTGCCATTAGTTTTATTTAGGACAACGTGAAGCAGAGGGAACATGTGTGGATGTTTTTTAACAAATTTAGTTATCTCATATTGGCAGGGTGCAAAGCGGGTGGAGGGAGTAGCCTAAACGATCACAGCGCTCGCTACGGCTAAAATTTACATTTTTGTCGCTGACTTGAGCTGTCAAATCCATATTGCAGTATAGGTACATTTTCTAATCGTTTTTGAGATAAATTTTATATGGTCCTAGTAAGATGTGTTATTGTGAATTGTAATAACACAAGAAGAATAGCGACTGTAGATTTTACCAATTTCCAAGACCGTGGTGGAAACGAGACCAAAAGAAATAAGTGGATAATTGGCTTAAAAAAAAAAACCTAAGTCACCCAAGCTCTAAAACTTGTACGCCGTTGCCGTGACAGAAGTTTGGCGAACCACTCAGGCTTTGATAATACAGGTCATGTCTCCTTGGCGAATGTCTTCAACCTCAAGGACATGCCCAGCTAGCACCAATTTCTTGCCTTGTCATCGTCTCCGGTTGGAAAATGATTTCGTGGGTGATTGCACGAAACCCCGTTTTATTTACCAGTAGGCTCATTTCTCACCGAAAACAACAATTTTAATGTTATTGGCAATAATATTACTGACTACCATCGTCCAAAATTGTCTAATATAGTAAAATGACACAAGATTTCATTAATTTTTTTCACAATATTTACTTACTTCTCGCTTTACAGCGGTGACAATATTGTCCATAATGGCCACCTGTCACGTGGCGCTGTCGTCGCGCACGGTACCAATATGTATAAGCAGGGCAAGGGAGAACTTTTAGGTCCTTAAATATTGGTCGGCAATGGGCCAAATAATGGGCTCCACAGGCAACTTGGATACATTTTTTTTGTGAGTTAAATGCTCTTCGTACGTCAACCGAGTTACTCCACATGATTATTCCGTAACGAATCACGGATGACACGTATCCGTGATACGCGGAAAGTGCAGCCTCCTTAGATGTAACGGTTCTGAGATGCCGTAGGGCGACCACGAAACGGTCTCATCATCATCATAATCATATCAGCCGAAAGACGTCCACTGCTGGACATAGGCCTCCCCCAAAGAGTGCCAAAGTGACCGGTCCTGCGCCACCCGCATCCAGCGGACTCCAGCAACCTTTAACAGGTCATCAGTCCACCTTGTCGGGGGTCTATCCACGCCGCGCCTTCCGGTACGTGGTCGCCACTTGAGAACCTTTCCGCCCCAACGGCCATCAGTTCTACGTGCTATGTGCCCCGCCCACTGCCACTTAAGTTTAGCCATTCGGAAGGCTATATCGGGTACCTTTATAATATTAGTAGGATTTAATATAACTATCGTCGTCTTCCCATAATACAAGCCTTACTGAGCTACTTATGGTTTCGGGGCAGCGGAGGGTGGAGATGAATGATCTTAGTCTAATTTAAGCACACACGATTTAATTAATTAATACATGAAATAAATTATTTTAATTATGAACTAGTGAATCCGGTCGATGTTAGATCCGAATTGAGTAATTGTCTTCCCTCGTTATGGTAGCGCGGAGCGGCGACCTCCCACGTCGCTGGGAGCCGGGCACAGGTGTATCGCGGTGATTCAGTCTTCGCCGTAGCTGCTATGTGATACTTTGCCGATACTAGTGGTGCCGTATGGGTTCGCCTGGGTATTTAGTGTTAACCCATAACACCTCCGCCCTCAGAACGTCGACTATTTTAAAACGTTTAGTGAAAATGTCGACGCTTTTTCGTCTGGGCTTCTCTTATTCTCATCGGTTTTGGCAAGTGTAGGTGCAGCGTCTTCCTTACAGGATGCCCATCGTAGGAGTTCAGGACGGCGACATAGGATGATTGTTAGCAGCAGCAAGACGATTGCAATGATGCCGTAGAAAGGTATAGTAGTATGGTATAAGCTTTGAGCGCTGGGTTCTTCCAGTAGTACAGGTGACTGGTGAGTGATCTTTTCTTCGATCGAATGAAGGGCTCTGAGATCCACAGTACTCAGGTTAAGCGTGGGTAGAGTAGCTGCAGTTAAGTTTTCGTTCCTGTTTGGAAGTTTCATTATCTTCATGGGTTGGCCTTCGATGTGGTCATTGACATTAATGATGGTGAATTGATGAGTTTTTAATATGCAACCTTGAGGAATCGTTGCGAGATAGCTTCCATGATATGTATTATAATCCTCCCTGCCGCAAATTTGCTGGACTTTTGTCGGTTGCGGGAACACTAAGGTGTAAGTTCGGTCATCCAGTCTCTCCAAGGCCGTCTTAGTAAGTAGAACAGCTGTCTTCTTACAGGATTCGCTGACAGATTGGTCATTGATGAGGTGAAGGATGCAGTCCGCATGGGTCCTTATTTGGTGATTTGTCTTCTCCTCACAGAGATACCGGGTGTTATACTTCGGGCATTCAGCCTCTACATATACATAAGAATCTCTACATGTTGCTATATAGGGAAACGGGGGAATGAGGGTGACGTTGTACCTATTCAGAACTATAGATAGCCTATAAAAGTTAAACAGATTTGGAGAAATTATCGGAAATCTAAAAACTAAAACTACTTGCTTCCTATTGTAGAAAGAACCATTTCTTGACAATTAATGGTTTTATAATACTATAATACTCTCTACGTTCCAGATCTAGTATCTGGTCTTTATTGTATAACTTTCTAAGCCTAATTATCATATTACCTAAGATGTAGAATGATGGGTACTAGATGCCCTCACACTAGCTAAAATATCTTCTATTCTATGTAATTCACTCAATAAATCGTCTACGTTTCCGCTAACAATAGATAAGATCTGAGCAAATCTAGTAAGATAAATTTTTTTTTCTTCCACTTTTTGGCTATCTTGTATTAATAGCTTAAGTGTTCTGTTGATACTGATTTGATTTTTTGTTAGGTAAACGGTTTCTGAAATGCAGGTGCTGGTGGTTTCCTACCCGTTGCCTGCTCGTTGCGTTGCTGTACGTAAATGGCAATACTTTCTTCCTGAACAAATTCTAATGCCCGTTCAATACTTTCAGGACGCATACATCTTATTGGAGAACCCAGAGGTTTGTCCAATCCGCGAACCAAAGCTTGCATGGTAAGCTTTTTGTATTGGTCTCTTTTGGACTCGATGGTCGTTCCTAAAGTTTCATGCAAGGTCACATAGGTCATGATAATACTGAACAAAGTTTGGCATCGTTCATAAAATTCCTGTGGGGTGCTCGAACTTTGAGCTAGCAAAGCGAGGTCGTTGTAGAGGGCTGTCTCATCATGCTGATCAGAAAAAATATTAATCAACGCTGACCTGATACCATTCCAGTTTTCTGGAACACCATTAGTATTAATTGTCCGGGCCGCAGGGCCTGTGACTTTATTAAGGATGCCATTGAGTAGAGCAAGATTCATTAATTCGGCTACCGGGTTATTCGAAACGTAAGTAAGTACTAACTGGTCGCACAGACGTATAAATCTTGTTAAAGTATTGGGGTTCCCGTCAAAATCGGGCACTACACGCAACGCCTTGTATATCGAGTCAAGGTCGGTTTGCGCCATATTATCACTTAAATTTCTATTCGTATCTACTAAATTATTCCTACTTGTTCTCCTAGGAGGTAGGGTCTCCTGGGATCTCTGGTTCCCGGGATAAAAAATTTTGACAGTTAAAATTGGGAATGGGAAAGGATAGCAACACAATAGAAAAATTCTTAGTATATAAAACTCACAGTTTCATCATCGGTCTCCGGTATCGATAGCTGGATACGCCTCCGGCTGCAACCGCCCGTAGGTTCTGAATTCCGAAGTCGCGAACGTTCCCGATATAAGAGAGTCTTTACACGATTTTTGCGTAAATAGTTCGCACTCCCGAACTTCACTCGACTGCGCCACTTATGGTTTCGGGGCAGCGGAGGGTGGAGATGAATGATCTTAGTCTAATTTAAGCACACACGATTTAATTAATTAATACATGAAATAAATTATTTTAATTATGAACTAGTGAATCCGGTCGATGTTAGATCCGAATTGAGTAATTGTCTTCCCTCGTTATGGTAGCGCGGAGCGGCGACCTCCCACGTCGCTGGGAGCCGGGCACAGGTGTATCGCGGTGATTCAGTCTTCGCCGTAGCTGCTATGTGATACTTTGCCGATACTAGTGGTGCCGTATGGGTTCGCCTGGGTATTTAAACCCATAACAAGCTTACCATGGCAATTTGTGCAATATTGCCCCCTAATATCTATTTATTTGGCGACCGCTTTTGCCTGGTTGGTTGATCCTGCCTACGAAGCTAGAGGTCCTGGGTTCGAATCCCGGAAAGGGCATTTATTTGTGTGATGAGCACGAATATTTGTTTGTGAGTCCTGGATGTTTTCCATGTATTACTATGTGTAACATTAGTAGCTTCCGCCCGCGACTTCGTCTGCGTGGACCCGTGATAAAAACTATCCTATATTTTAATCCAGGCTATAAACTATCTTCGTGCAAAAATTCATCCAAATCGGTTGAGCTGTTTAAGCGTGATTGAGTAACAAACATCCAAACATCTAAACATCCAAACATCTAAACATCCAAACATCTAAATATTCGCATTTATAATATTAGTAGGATGTTTATCGTCGTCTAGTCCCCATAGTACAAGCTTTGCTTAGTTTGGGACTAGGTCGATTTGTGGCAGATTGTCGGCAAATATTTATTTAAATAATTTCCCCAGGTAAAATCGTCCGAGCAGGAGCTCCGGCAGACGTCCCTCCTCGTCGTGCCCCTGTTCTTGCTGGTGGCGCTGGCCTACCGCCACCGCGCGGCGCTGCTCGCGGCCGCCACCGCCGCCGCCACCGCCGCCGCCGCCGCCGCCACCGCGCGGCCCGGCGCGCGGCCGGCGCGCGCGCGCCCCGACGTGCTGGACCACAAGAGCATCGAGCAGATCGTCAGCAGCGTCAACGCTGCCGGGAAGAAGAAGAAGCAGTGACTGTGAGGTGCGCCCGTTGCTAATATACCAAATATATATCATTTCCGAAATACCAGATTTTGCAAAATACCACACTCTTGATTTATCACATTACCAATATACCAAATTTTCAGTATAGGACATTCTTAAAAGAATTTAGTTCCATGAGCACCTTTCAATTTTATAACCTAGTGTAACGGGAATGTGGTAAGCTAAGAGTGTGATATATTGATAATGCGATATTTTGCAAAATCTGTTATTTCGGGAATGCTGTATATGAGCAGCGTTATTTCATGTTGCCGAGTTTTTATAAATGTGTCATTGCAATTGGAATCCTTCTGCCTTGGAGTAGAGTTGCTTTTTGAATGAGTAACTTTTATGCAATTCGGCGAACTCAAATAATTAAAAGTATACCAAGTGTAATGAATCGGGTCAATCACGTCTTTAGCATTTTCACTGCCAGGAACCCGCCTGCGCCGTAGTCGCTTTCCGCTACATGCGAGGAAAACCACGGCATCGGCTATGAGCGTAGCGCGTAGCAATTCTTGGCAGTGAAGTTAAGATTAAGGTCGAATATCGCTTGATATCATTTGAACCGATAATCACTTCTTAATCATGAGCGCTTGCGATGTTAAGTGCTAAACGCTCCGGCATCGCGACAGCTCAAAGTGCATGTGTGACAGTGATGAAGGAAATGTTGAAAAAAAAAACTAATTTAAAGAATCACGTTTATTAGTCATTTTACTCATCATGTGTCTGTGTTGCCGCCAGGCAATAAAAAAGTATGCGCGAAATACTGCATATTTGTAATAAAAACGTTTAGTGAACGAAAGGGTCATGAACCCCGAGCAATCATGTCACGGACCTCTAAGGGGTCCATATATGTACCCTACTTTAAGAAACCCTGCACTGAAGTCAAATGGTAGTCATTTTTAATAATAATAAAAAAAATCTTTATTTTTACAATTTAACCCGGGATTAGGGATTTAAATCTTTATTTTAATGTTTAAACCCGGTTGCGAAAAAAATGTTAACATTTAATATATATTTCAAATGTTGTAGGCACTTCTGTAATCCTATTACGCAGACGTTTATTACGTTTAATGAGCTGTCTTAATCAAATCTAATGTTATAAGATTATTTCTTAACAAGTTCAATAACTTTCATTCGATTCAATGTACTGTTTCGCTAAAGTCACAGAGGACGGATTCTGTTAAATCAAATGTGAAAAAAACTATAAATCAATTTGCTATGTTGTGCTTATGATCAGTAGATGTTTAGCCACCAATTTAGTATAGGCACATAGACTGACTGCAGAAAACGACCGTAGCGACAACTAAACTCTTATGTGCCTAGACTAGACTCACTAAATAAGGCAATACATATATAGCAGAAAAGATATTGGTCGCTTTCTGCAGAACCTATCGTTTATTAGTATGTCTTAAATCAACCTGTGGTATCCCCCGTACCAGGAAAATTGACAATAAAATTGGAATCCAACTCAAAATACGAAATAGAGTTGACTTTGTTCCGTTTTCGAAATCGAACGATGCAAAACAAATGCAACTCTTTTCCAATTTAGAATTGTATACATTTAATTAAACAGGGCGTGACCTACGATATGCGCCAGCGGGAAACCACCCTTTTCAAGGCCTGCTATTGAAAAAAAAACTGCAATCAAATGTCTTTTTGAGATACATGTTTGACAGTCTGTATGTGGTCGATATATCGCCTCTGCCTGGAAAAGGGGTTAAGAAACTTCAATAAATTCCCTAGCGACGACGTTAATAAATATATTACAGGGTTTCGGTTACTACAACATTGCTAAAAAGTAACTTTAGTAAGTTTACTAAAATATGCTAGTATTAATATTATATGAAAAGACTTGATCATTTTATATCAATTTTATCTTTTTTTTCCTTGTAGACGTTAAGTGATCAATGTGCGAATGTATTGAACAATTTTAAGGGTATACTGTTGTTTTAATTTATGTAGATGCATTTATTGTACGGTGGAGTGTTATTTTTATTTATTTGGAATAAAATGGACAGTTGAGGTAAACAAACAGCCTTTTATTTTACAAATAACACAATTATAAGAAAACAAGGTAAAGGTAAATCTTCAATAACCGGCCACTTACGGAAGTGTCATTCGTTACTAACCACGAAGTTTTTGCGAAGTGGCTAGTTATTGGGGTGAGTCCAGTAATAGGCAATTTACCCTATGTCATCCCCGACGATGTATCTGACCTGCGTCACACGAGTGGCCATTGACTGACATCTTAAATAAATATAAATATTAGGGAACAATCTTACACAAATCGAACTAGTCACATAGTAAGCTCAATAAGGCTTGTGTAATGGGTATACGACGACAATATATTTATATTTAATCGATACAAATTATGTACAGTCGTACCACAAATATAAGTTACATCGGCAATCTTCGTCCATGCCGACGAGTGCTGACAAGCACCGAATGAAATCGAACGTATGACCATTTCAATAAAGACCTTGTTGCACTATACGTAAGGTACAATATGCAATGACAGGTGAACTCGTGCTTTGGAGCTCATGGCGCCAGACAAAATGGCGGGCGCCGGAGCAGCCGGCGTCGCGCGCAAAATTTTGGCCAATGGGCGTTGAAGATTTTACCCGCGCCAACGCGCTGCCTTATGCGTTAAAATATATTCAAAAAATGCTTTCTGCGCAGGTACATCGTTGTAACTTATATTTGTGGTACTACTGTAAATACATATTAAATGTGTATTGTCCACGAGATTTCAGGTCCTACTTTTGACACCTTCAAATTGATGTTTATTGAGGCGAAGACGTGTTGTTTGTCATATTTAGCGATTATTAACGAAAAATGTATCTATGTTTTGTGTGTATATGTGATTAGTAATGGAAAATCGAATCGAGAAACTGAACCTCGCGCTGGGGCGCACTGAATTGGCCCGGCGGCGTTAGTTTAGTTGCGTGTATTATTTAAATATTACTTTCATATCATGTTTTATATAGGTCATAAATTCATCAACTTTATCGATTCCTGTCAACTTACGGAAGTTGCATCTGTATTTAAACGAATGATTACGCTACGACACTCAAATTGTAAAATAAAAGACATGGTACGTAACTGTTTTCATGGTGAATTACCATGAAATACTCCAGAACTATGATAGTAAAAAAATATTAATTTGTTTTCAGAAACAGTGGTTTATAGTTTTAGGTACTTGTGAACCCATATTATTACTTGATTTTATTTATAACTAGCGACCCGCCCCGGCTTCGCACGGGTAGTACTATATTATACATATAAACCTTCCTCTTGAATCACTCTATCTATAAAAAAAACCGCATCAAAATCCGTTGAGGAGTTTTAAAGATCTAAGCATACATAGGGACAGACGGCGGGAAGCGACTTTGTTTTATACTATGTAGTGATTTCGACGGGTCATGCGCATTTAGTACGTTATATGGGTGTTGAGAAGTGTCAATTACGGACAATAATCATGAAGTTTAGTTAACTCGCAATTAATATTTACAATATGCTAGCTAATCTAACTATAATATTTCGTCATCATTTCATGATAGTCAACTTATTTCATACTACAGGAACATTTAACTGGGTAGAAAGTCGACTAAATAACAACTTAGTATTCGTAATCGTCGCTCCTAAAGTCCGTGTAGTCGTCTCTGAACTCCCTGTGGTTGGTCTTTGGTTTCGGCGCCGGCGCAGCGCCCCCGAAGCAGTGCGCGAAGCGGCGGTTGCAATCTGCCAGTGTGTGGGTCTGGTGGTCCCAGAGACGAGCGTTTTCTTTGCTGTAAATCGATAACGATATGCAAGAAACCGGCCAAGTGCGAGTCGGACTCGCGCACGAAGGGTTCCGTACCATTATCTATAAAAACGGCAAAAAAACGCGTTTGTTGTATCGCTCCCTTAAATATTTATTTTATTTATTTATTTATTTATTTATTAGGTACACTTTACAGATATCATACATTATGAGATACAATGGTTCTTTATGAATAGCTTATAGACTAGCATGACATCCAAGGCAAGTGCACACAGCATGATCAGCAAGTTAGCGCGTATGCAAGCAACAGCGACGAATCTGCATTGAATATTAATATCATATGCAGTAAGTATAAATCACAAAAACAAGTCCAAAATGTTAAAAACGTCTGAAACGAACTTAAGCAAATCTAAAACAAAAGTTAGAGTAACAACTTAGTATTATTCAGGGTGAGTAGAGAAGAGGACGTCCGTTAAGGACTTTTTGAATTTAGTAATGCGTGGATCAAATATATCAATTAGGTCAGTATTATTATTAGCAGCCAAGTCGTTGTACTGACGACACATCCTATATATTATTCTATTTTATTCTGTTTGTTAGTATTTGTTGTTATAACGGCGAAATACATCATCTGTGAAAATTTCAAATGTCTAACTATCAAGGTAAATGTCAACTAATGTCATGTTAAGGCGTTTATATAATTCTTTATATACTCACTTGACAAAGTACAGTTCGTACGCCGCTAAGAAGTTTCGTGAAGAATTCGCGTGCAATTTGCAAATTTCCAATTTCTCGCAATCTTCCGCCTGACTGAAAATAAAATTAATATTAAGTACACAGTCTTATGTACTCTTTTTATGCTTATTCAAGAGCTAAGCTCTTGTCGGTGTCGCTCAAAATAGGCCCCCCATCTACTCCGATCCCAGGAAACCTATTTGACATCTCGATAGGACTAACATCAACTCTTTTTTTAATTGCTCTATGTAGTTTATTCTAGGTCTTTCTCTTCCTCGCTTCTCCTCTCTCTTTCCTTCAATTATATCGAGTCTGAACTTGTCATGTCGTGTGAGGTGCCCTATCATCTCCCCTCTTCTATTTTCTAAGTTTCCCTTTAACTGCCTGGTTTGCAATTCAGCACTTCTTCATTGGTTACCCTCATACTCAACTACTAATGTGATAAATAATTATTTTTCTGACTGGTGGTGGTGGTTTTGTGACTTTGGATGTAACGGTTTTTCTCTGGGACTACTCACATCCGATTTCAAAAATTATTTCAGTATACAGTTACATTGTGCTTGCACTGTTAAAAGTTAGGGGAATTGATTGAATGCGCCTGAACTAGGATTATCCTGTATCTCAGGCAAACAGATATTATAATAATTGGTAAAAACAATTTTACAAATTAAAATCATACACATCAGACATCAATAACGAATTATCTTACAACATAAATATTATGTGTGCATATTAATCTAAGAATATTTACTACATTATTTTTCATTTACGTACGTGGGCATTTTCAATAATTCATGCACCCAATTACCGTGAATTGTTAAATAAAAATTAACTCTGTGTCAGTTTTGTAACGGCAATTAAGCATTCAGTTTGTATAAAAACTAACTTTTTCTTTTTAATTTATTAATGATATGCCTATACACGTTAATTAAATGTGAAAAAAGTTCTTTTTCACATGATTTGTATGCTTAGTTTTCGTTACAAAACTGACACCGAGTTAATTTTTGTTTTTAACAACACACACGGTATGGCAGTGTCAGCGTCGAAAATAACTACAAACTAGGTACGAGGGTGGAATATTAAGATTCCGGTGATTTAAGAAAAAAAATTAGGCATTCTGCAATTTAGGTATTTTGAGACCAAGAAGTTTTGAGATCTGGGAATATTGATAAAGAGGACAATGCAATTTTGTAGTTATAACCCAAAGCGTGTGTATGTGTGAGCGAGTCCCTCTATTCTATTAATCTCTGCTGGTGGATACTCATCCTTAAGGTGGCGTCCCTCTGATCGCACAACTGTTCAGTTTGTGTGCAGTGTTATCAGTCTGGTCCAAATTAACCTACCTTCTCTTAGTCCTTAACCTGGAAAGACCACTGTCATAGAAGTCGCCTGACACCAGAGCGGGATTGATGAACCTCTTCCATAGGCGGTGTACACGTTGATCTGCGGAAATTTCAATTGATATTAGCCTACGGAATAAACAGAAACGACAGTAGTAGACCGCGAGCTAGGAGCTTTTTTTTGTCAGTCACTTAACCCCGGGCGATAACTTGCGAGAAGGTTAAGAATGTTGTATCAAGAAGCCACGTGGCCGTCAGCTGCGGTTCCGTAGGCGAGTTCACCAACAGCAGCAACCCAAACACGTAAAAAAAAAACGAAATTTTGGTCATTTACCCCCGATTCATTATATCATCAAATGATAGTTAATCATTTATTATGACGAAACAAAATCGTCAGCTGACTGTA
Organism: Epinotia ramella; assembly: GCA_947578815.1. NCBI lineage: Eukaryota > Metazoa > Arthropoda > Insecta > Lepidoptera > Tortricidae > Epinotia > Epinotia ramella. The sequence goes on from OX388203.1 coordinate 3,199,367, forward strand.
CAGTGGTGGAAAACCCGTCAGCTGGTCACACGAAAATGTTAAAATATATTCCTACTATAAACGCGCGGTTAAGCGACGGCGCGATACTTTGCTATGTAATTTTAAGCAGCAAAGTATCTTCTTTTTTTACGTGTTTGGGAGGCTGCTGCTTGTCAACCCACCGACGGAGCCCCAGCTGGCGTGCACGGGGCTTCATGATACAACATTCTGAACCTCCTCACAAGTTATCGCACGGGGGTCGCATGGTCACGAAAATCTGTTGCTAGCTCGCGGGCCATAGGTACATATACTAAGCAAGTAAGTATTTTTACAAGCTTTTATTTAGTTTCACCTGTCCCTATGTGTGTCATCGAATCTTGCAAGTTAAATATGACCCACTTCCCGGTGACCGATTGAGCTGACATTTTGGGTATAAGTATAGTTTGGATGACAATTCAATATTATGGTACCATCGAGCTGATCTGATGATGGAGACAGAAGGTGGCGATGGGAATTCAGTACTAAACCGACGTTGCTAATTTTAACTTGTAGCTTTGCGAAACAGGCCACAGAAATCTAATAATTCTTGTGTTGACCATAATAAACTACCTACATATCTTCATTGAACGATTTGTTGGGACAAGTTGCGCCTCACTCTTCTTTACGTAGTCACCACTTTTTTTGAGTGAGTACTTACGTCTTGGTGTGTTGCAAAGATCTACACTTTCTTATTATATTGACGACCTCTGTAGCCTAGTTGGCAGTGACCCTGCCTACGAAGCCGGAGGTCCCGGGTACGAATCCCGGGAAGGGCATTTATTTGTGTAGAGCACGAATATTTGTTCCTGTGGATGTTTTCTATGTATTAAGTATTTTGTTTATCTATATAAGTAGTTATGTGCATCGTTGTCCAGGGTTTGCGGTCCAGACCAGATGGCCAAAGATGCTGAGGGCACGTTGGGCATAGATGGTGGCGAGCCTCGTTTTGATGCCGAGCTCGTCGAGAACACTTCAGTCCATGACATCCGGAGCATTCTGCGCTAGCACCACATCTCGAATGCATCTATCCTACGACGAGTATGAGCTTACAAGACAAGAGCAAGCATACGAACGAGTAAACTCATGATCACTGGCTGCAGTGCAGGGAAGATGAACAGAGGACATCCGTTCACTGTTCCTCTTCCCTGCCATGGCATCCGCCTATGCCTTGGGCGGACACGGTAACATCTGTGGCTAGAACCACACTTCAGGCCAGCATGCAGCAAGCCCAGGACCGAGCAGCTTGGAGAGTGATGGTGAAGAGCGCAATAGCCGTCACGTCCCTCAGCCATGAGGATACAAGAAGATCGTCGTCTAGTACCCACAGTACGAGCTTTGCTTAGTTTAGGAATAGGTCGATTTGTGTAAGATTGTCCCTAAATATTTATTTATGTATTTGTAACTCACCCAAAGCATTTATATCTTCCACAGGTTTGCTTAAAACTACACTACTCATAGCCACAGCCAAAACAACAGCTAGTAACCGCACCATTTTATATTAAGTACTTTAAAAACTTGACTAGAAAAAACCAACTCCACAGCACCCCTGAACTGATACTATAATGATAGAAAAAACACATTTTTTGTATGTTTTATACTACTGTAATGACGTGTATTGTCGACAATTGTAAGGATCAATATTGTGTTGTAGTTAGCTTAGTTATCGAGAACTTATTATATGGTTAAACAAGTATGTTTGTAGACGATGATGGGATTCAGGGTCCGTTTTTAACGGAAAATTTGTCTGTGAAGTTTACTGAAGGATTTTAAGAAGATGCGCAGTTACTATTTATAGAAGACCTGTTTTGAAAACAAATGTGCATACGTGGTTAGCTAATGTTTTACAAGCTTTTATTTAACTTCCCTTGTTAGTATGTGCGGGTTAAATCTTGCCGGTTTCCGATTGAGCTGAAATGTAGTAGGTACACCTAGTTATGTAATTTCGGTGACAAATTGACAATTATTTAATCTTAGACATACATATAGTAGGTACATTTCCTACTCCAATTCGATCTCAATGCGCGGGAAAGCGAGCCCGCGAAACACATTCATAAGTTCATAACAAATCAGGTAGGTACTTAGAATGCGGAAAGTCATTCTCAGACTGTCATCCTGATCGGAAAAGATGACAGAGGAGTTTCTATTTTGTAGCCTCCATCTTAACCACTTAGGTAGGTACTTAATCTGGGGAAAAGTAACCCTACTTCTAAGTAGACCTACAGGGTAGCATATTTGGGAGCGGGCGCCGGTGTATATAATAACAATAATTTATTAATTCACACAAGCTCGCTGTATAACACGAAATCACTTAAGCGGATGCCTTGATTCGAGTCGACCACGCCCCCTTGACAGAGACACGTTATGCCTTCCGCGCACGAGAAAAATAGATGCAACACTCTTCGGGAATGGCTTTTTTGGGCATATTTCGATAAATACCTAACCTAGTGAAGTTTTATTTATATTTCATTAAGTGAGATTTTAGATGAGATAAAATACTATAAGTACTCGTACTATTACTTATTAACTTGATTGTGCCGTTAAATAATGTATTGTTTGAGTAAAAAAATTCTTCTTTGGTTTTTTTTTTCTATCGAGGAAATTTTAGGCAATCATGTATCTGGATGGAACCAGAACCTTCACAGATGGGGAATCTCGCCGACACCAGCCTGTGACTGTGGGGAGCCAACTCAAACAATCCCCCACATCATAGGAAAATGTCCTAAAAGGCGTTTTGCCGGAAGCATGCAGGACTTATAGCACTCACACGGGAAGCAAGGGATTCGCTACTCAATTTAGATATTAAATTGTAAATATTTTCGTTCTGTGCAACTACGAGTATATAAATTGCAAATTAAAGTATTTTTTCAGGAATAATCGCCATACGACATAATAATAATAATCAGATAAACGATCATTTATCTGAAAATCAGACCTTATTTTTTCCTAATCTAGTCAGAACGGCGTTTCAAAGCACGCGATAATTTCCAATGCACCCCCCTCAAGTGGTTCTGTTTGTGCTTTTTCTGGTGCCTCTTGTCGTGATGCCCTAAGCAATTGCTTAATTTGCTTATTGGGTAATCGGGCACCGAATGCACGACTCGACCAGGTCAGCTAGATGATTAAGATTGGCCCTGCTTTTAGGTGGACATTGTTCTAAGAGATCATCAAATCACGTAGATTTTAATGTTTGTGTTGTTATTTGTACGGGCCCAATTAAACTATACCAATTTCCACCTTGGCACAGTACACCGAGCAAGCTCCGGCTACTACCGCTTCGTGAGCGGACGAACAAATGAATGAACAAACAACAGCATCAATGGACGTCAATTGGGTATTTTATGGCTCGCGGTCGTGCCCGGGTTTCGTGTACCCGTAGCCGGGTCCCCGTTTCTGTGTTAAACGGAAACGGTTTTATGGCCCGTTCGGAACGTGTAATTACCTATCGATAAAAGTTTAGAATATCATTAATCGCAAAACCGAATTGAGAATATATTAGGTAGGTACCGCAAGAGACAAAACGTTGGTATTTTACTGCCTTATGGTAGATATTTCCAATAATCATTGCATACCACAAATTCATCCTAAATTCTTCCGAATTAAATAATTCCATCTTTTAAATCAGTTCAGTGTCCAGTAATTCACGCACACTGCACAGTTCAATCAGTTCAGTTCCAAGTAACAACAAGAATCCAATCGCACCCCAACCCAATGCACTAATTCCAATTAGCTAAAAAATACCACGGTTCATCAAACTGCCCTCAAGCCTACAGTCGGCTACCTGGAATGATAAAACAATACGACTCTAATATTGTTCTATCCTTTTGGGTGTTAAAATGAGACTGCAACGGTTAACACCACGAGTAATTCAGGTAAGAACCCGGCGTATCGCCGATAAAACCGCCTGCGGCTTTTACTTGAATAAGTATTACGTGTTATAATTATACCGTAAAGTTTGTACGCGAACAACATTAAAAAGTGACAATATAATAATGTTTGATCATAAAAAATACTTGGCACAGCCCTGCACCCACCTCGTGGGTCGCCGCCGGTACTTATAGTAAAAAGTGCGCCCGCCTAGTAGGCGCTCGGCGTGAAGTATTGCGTTGCACATTATGTGGACCAAAGAACTCGCCTAGTGGGCGCTTATATATTTCTTGGGTTTCTGGGGTACATTCAAGTTTTAGGTCTGGTTGCCAAAGTAATGACCAACAATTAACAAAATCTTTATACTTAAATAACAAAAATGGCAATCGTTAGATTCGTAAATTCGACCGACTGAGTGGCCAACTATAATCTTACTAAAGACTCATTAGAAATTTAAAAATAATTTGGACATATCTTACTAGCTCTAGTACTAACCTACCAGGTAATGTCATAAAACCCTTTACCCCGGTACGCACGAACAAGAAAAAACAAAGGAGACTTAGGGCATAGGTAAAAACTTTCATTTATTTGTTGAAATTTCGACTTTATCGCAAATACATAAAACTTAATATAGCTTAGGAATTCAACGACTTGTTTATCAACTTTTGGCTTTATCAAAAAAAAGTGCAAGGCACTGATAATGCTTATCCAAATGCTAATTTTGTGTACATTCTGTTACTGCTAATTATTTTTACCTTGTTGAACTACATCAACTATGTACATGTTTCAAACTAAATCTTGCCATTATTATTAATTATTAACAATGAAAAAAACCCTTAAATGACACAAATACATTTTTCAATAAGGCAATTTTACTCTACGAGTTTGCTAGTAATAAGAGTATATTATCATAAATCATTTTTGCTTCAACTCAAACCGGCGCGGACGGGTCGAGTTGCCTTGCCCGTTACCCGAGCGGAGCCGAGATGAGAAACGTTTCTTGGAAACGGGACGGGACGGGACGGGACGGGACGGATCTTGGCGGGTTCGTGTAATTCGGGTTCTTAGTACCGCCGGGCTTAAGGATACGTGAACACGGTTCGGCGTTTTACACGGATACCGCGAGCCCTATTTATAGAAACCCGGCTTTGTTGGCATAGGGCTGCATAAACCTCTACCTTGCCGGTAGAGGCGCGGAGGTGTGCGCGAGCGTTCCCCTGCCTCCGCCAAAGGGCAAAGTCAAAGTGAAAGTATTTATTTGTATGACATAGGTTACAATAGGTGTGTGTTACAGTTTGGTAAATATGTATCACTATGCGTTACCAGAAGGTACACAAATGGCATGAAGAATTTAACATGCAGCATGCTTAGAGGCAGGGCGTAGAACACCGTGGGGTTTTAGACGGTAGTCCGGGCGGTTCCCTGGAGTCCGTCAGACCCGTCCTGGTTCCCCAGACATGCGAAACCATTTCCCCCGAAAAAAAAATAAAAACAAAAGGGCGGCATATACTGCGTAGGTAAGGAGCACATTTGGTCCCTAAAGCGAAGACAACGGGGTACCCTTTGCGCAGGAATCCAATACAATATTGAGTATATTTTGTCAGCCAATCACGTACATGCATCAGAGCGCTACGGGCGCTTTTCGCCATACATCATCCATTTTATGTCCATACATCAACAGGGACAGGCAGGCAGGGGGGGGACCGGGGCAGGGGGAGGGGGGGGGGGGGGATGTCAGGGTGTGTAGAATTATGTGTCATACTACGGCGTACCGCTACGGGCGTGACATGGCGGTAATGGATCGAAGACTGGTACGAAGGTACGAATAATATTCCTATAACCTGGTCGGGGCACATTTCACGTAGAACCGATGGCCGTTGGGGTTAAGGTTCTCGAGTGGCGACCACCTACCAACAGGCGTAGCGTGGGCAGAACCCCCACAAGGTGGACTGATGACCTGGTAAAGGTCGCGGGTGGCGCACGACTGTTCATTGTGGCACTCTTTGGGGGGGGCGTAAGTCTAGCAGTGATATCTTACGGCTAATATGATGATGATCAACTCCGTATCTCATGTCATGGCCCTCCTGCTCAATGCTGATTAAAATGTGCTTTAAGGCTAGGTGCCGAGTTAATTCGATCGAGTTGTAGGGTAATTTCGCTGGTTACGCGACCACCTTCGGTTAGCGACCACCTGAAGGAGAAGGTTTTTTTCTATTGAAGATCATCAATTCTACACACCCTGGTGAGACAATTACTTGTACATGCATTTTTTTGTTGTTTTAGAATAGAAATCTACTAAAAAACCGAGAAAATATCCTTTCAGTTCACCAACTCAGCTTAAGTGGTCGCCCACCGGCACATTAAATTAGGTGGTCGCTGGTCGCTAACCGGCGAAATGACAGTACCCACAGTCGAACTCGGTTTAAACATGGCACAAAGATAGATCGACTTAAGGGGCTACCCGAGGTTTGCATCGATTTTTGACAATTTTTGAATCGTATCTCCTACTTTTGCACTACAGATAGAATTATAAATCAAACTACTATCGGTTGTTCAATCTTTTATCCCCATTTTGGTCGACCGGATTTTAAAACAAATTAATACTTAATTTTGTATGATTTTTTTAAACATTAACTAAAAAAACACTTATTTTGTATCTCTATTGACGTGAAAGATCTAACATATACGAAATCGACATATTTGGGTTCGTCTGTGACGTCTCTAAAACTGGTCCAGGGTTTACATTTTAAACCAATTAACACAAAAAATATGGCCAGAAAACCAGTTTTTTGGCCTAAAATTGTTCAACTTTGATGCCAAATATCTAGAAAACAATGAACTTTGAAGTAAATATGGGATATGTAAGTTATTGTTACAAATCCACACACCTAACTAGAACCCGATCGGACTGCATATTTACGTTTACAGTTACGATAATTATGGGAACTAAAATGATTACGTTATTTCAATGGCCTCACTGCAACCGCCCTATAAGCTTATAGCCCCATCTGCTAGTCGCCCACAGAAAAATGAATTAAGTACCTACAATGAAATCTATTAGTACAGTCGATTACAAAGAGATCGAAACGGCCAAAGTTTATCGTAGATTGTATGACAAGCTTTAGACCAGAGTTAGGTATGTTCTACTTTTCATTTCAACTGCGAGAAAATTGTAAAAACAAAGATTTTCCATCCACAATCAATAATAAATAACCACGGCGTAAAGATTAGAGACACAAGAAGAAGAGACAGCAGTCTATCCCGCTCAATCTTCATAGCTTATGCCATGTATATGCAGTCAACCCCGCTTGAACGTTTGGACGCGGCTATAGTCGGTCAGAGGCGTTTATTTTTTAATGATTTGAATTAGGGAATAAAAAGCACCGAATGTTGGAAATGAATTCGGTTTCCTGATTGGTCGATTTTAAATCTAGCTGTACCTATTCTGGTTAGTTGATAGCAAAAACAAATGTTTTTTTTTAATAAGTAGTTGTGATTTGGTGGATGTAATACGGTGAACTGTTTTGATTGGTCAAATTAAAATGTTTTATAAATCATAAATAATTATACATATTTTCCCTAGGGGCTAAATGTACCTACTACTTTAGCCCCGCTCGCTAAGCCTAATATGACGCACTTTTTAAAATAAAATAATAAATAAACTTGAACTTGTTTTGTTTTAAAATCGAATAAAACAAACCAAAGCAGCCCTGTGCCAATTCAAAATGGTAAATTCCATTGATGTGTAAGGTATACAGTATGTATGTATTTTAATAACAAATAGAGTTGGTGTCAATGAACGTGAAAATGTTCTGGCAAACACCATATTTCTTGGTAGGATCTAAGTATTGCATCAGCTTATTATATTGCACAATGCCCTATAATCATTAGGTACACACTTAGTACAAAAGGTAATAAATAAATGTAACGCAATGGACAACTACCTACGTGAGTATTTAGAACCTGTGAGTAAAAATAAACTACAAAACTTAGGTTACCAGTTCATAATTGTAGTTATTTTGGATGAAAGAGTCAATGAACCATGTATTTTCTACGGACGTCTAGTAAATTCTAGATTGGGTACTATTCACAAAGAGATGTCTCTCTCTAGTATCGTTTAGCTTTGCAAATTCCATTTCGTTTTGCTACTGGTCAATAGATGTCGCTTTTCAGGTATGGAATAGGTATGTAAAAAGGAAATTCTAGGGATACTTAAATAAAGATATTATTATTTTATTGAGAAGGATGATCAAATACATTTTAAATTAACCTTTTTATATGGCTGTCTTAATGAAAAGTGTGAAAATGTTCTGATTTTTTTACACCTCTGGTTTGCGACGTAGTACAGCAATCCGTCAATAGGCAGCGCTATTATCAATACAACATCCAGGCCTTTAAAACGTTATAAAATGAACCGGAATTATAACGGTATATTCCGTTAGTGTTCGAAAATTACGTTATAACAAAACCAATATTCTCCATAACGATATAAATACCGTAACAGAATGAATAACAGAACGATATATAATAACGTTATAATATCGTTTTAAAATGCGAGCCGCGCGCTACGGCTGCGCCGTTGCCGCTCTGTGCCAATGCCAACATGCCACCACGTGGGCCGTAGCGCGACGTGCGACGTTGCCGTTACGTTGTTCTAGCTTCTAAATCTTATTAATGCTTGTTTACCTCGATCATTTGCAAATTGGTTGTGAATTGTGAATATTTGGTTGGTTGCGACGATAAATGGCGGAATAAAAATGGGACGCAGGAAACGCAACGCTGTCCACAGACTTGCTCATAAATAAAAAGAAAGAGTGCCAATCTTAATAGCCCCTAGGTATACACTATTACAATATGTAAGAGGGTCAATATTTTTCTATGTTAATTGTTTGTCTCGGCACTAAATCGCAGACTCCCAGTATTAGGACCTATTCCAAACAAGCCCTACGACCGACGGTGTTGCCGTGAGCAAAAAATTATGCATAGGTATGTTGGTATGTGCTTTTGTTCATTAATCGTAATAAAATTAAAATATACTTTTAGTTTCCGACATTTTATTTTATTTTTGATTTTAGAGCCATTCCGAAAACGACAAGTTAAATAAAATCTGATTATGAAACCAAAGAATGTGTGAATTTTCGATTTCGGTTCTTCGCCATAATCTGTCTAGATAGGCTCGCGATAGATAGGGGAGACCAAGGACGATTGGTACACATAAATATGTATCGATCCTCCTTTTCTTACGATTCATCCTCCTTTTCTAATTAATCCTTAGTCACTAAATATTTATGTAAATAACTAGCTGTTGCCAGCGACTTCGTTCGCGTGGAACTTGTTATGGTCTTAGAAAAAATATTGCTATTAAATTATGTTCGGTGCAAGCTATCTACCGCCAAACACACTTCTACCATCTTAAAGATATACAAAAACTATCCTATATCCTTCCAAGGGTCTCAAATTATCTGTACGGGAAATTTCATCTAAATCCGTTCAGGGATTAGACCTACGTAAAAGGTAACAGTGCGATGAGTTCGTTAGTCTAAATTGATAAATCTAAATTGAAAACTTCGTTTTTACAAACATAAATATCTTAAGAATCATCAACAGACGTTTCCATACAGTATTAAAGAAAAATATATTTTTATATGTCTACTAAGCTACATTACTGTTATAATAATAAGTACCCAATGTTGATTAAATCTATTCGATGCTGGGAGCATCGCAGTTCTAACCTAACCTATCCTACATTTCTGGTAACTGTTCAAATCTGTAAGTCTTACTTTAAAAAAGGTCTTGCTCTCTATACAACCTTCAAACCTTTTAACTCTCTTAGGAGATGAATAAAAAAACGCTGAAATCGTTTTCTAATCATTAAACAAACGGTCAATAACCTTAGTAATAAATCTATTATTTTAAAAATATCTTGCTCTTCGTATAAACTTTGAACCCCCTAGAAACCCTCTTGGGGGATGAATTTCAAAAACATTGAAATGTATTTTTTAGTTTTAAACAAACCGTCTAAAATCGTAGTTACACTAATGTTTTACTTTAAAATTGTCTTGACCCTATACGGCCTTCGAATCCCCTTTAAATTAAACACTCTTAGGTGATGAATAAAAAAATATACTAATCTGCTCTCTCTATTTTAAGACCAAAATTAAAAAATCTTACTTAAAAAATTACTTTTCCCTCCATAATAATATAAACTTTGAAGCCCCATTAACGCCTATAGGGGATGAATAAAAAAAAAACTCTGAAATCAGTTTTGTTGTCTTTTAACATACAGACTACGACTGACATTAGAAATATCTTACTATATTTTCTTGCTCTCCATATAAACCTTGAATACAGTTTTAACACTTTTAACCCCCTTAGGGGTGGTATTTTTCCAAGACGATGAAAGGATTTTTTTTTTCTAATAAGTAATCGTACCACAAAGTTGCCCATCTCTAGCTAAAAAAAAATGTTTCTCATCCTAATCTTGCATAAGTACCTTTTTAACCCCCTTAGGGATGGAATTTTCTAACACGTTAAAAGTACTAACTGTTTTTCTATTCTAATAAGTAATCTTTCTACAACGTTTCAAAACTCAAGCTCAAAAAAAGTGTTTCTCATACAAACCTTTCATCCCTATTTAACCCCCTTAGGGGTGGAATTTTCTAAAACGCTGACAGTCCTTTTTTGTATTGTATTTAGTAATCTTTCTACAGTTTTAAGTTTCTAGCTCAAAAAATAAAGTTCCCTCCATACAAACTTTGCACCTCTATTTAACCGCCTTAGGGATGAAATTTTCTAAAACACAGAAAGTACTTTTTTCTATTCTAATAAGTAATCTTTCTACAAAGTTTCAAGTCTCTAGTTCAAAAAATAATGTTTCGCCCATACAAACATTGCACCCCTGTCCCCTACTTAACCCCCTTAGGAGTGGAATTTTCTAAAACGCTGCAAGAACTTTTTATGCATCTTAATAAGTCATCTTCCTACAAAGTTTCAAGTCAATAGTAAAAAAAAAAAGTTTCCCTCATACAAACTTTGCACCCCTATTTAACCCCCTTAGGGATGGGATTTCCAAAAATTCCATCTTGTCCCTTCTTTTTAGTCCCAGTAGTTTCAGCTGTGCGTTGATGAATTAGTCAGAAACATTTGATGCAGGCATTTAAATTATAAATAATTTACCATGTTATAACAATGCCATTAATATCTGGGGGCACGGCAGTGCCCCCGCCAAGTCGAGCGTGAAGCAAACACTGCCGTACCATCCTTTACTGGAACCATTTCGCCACATTTTCAGGCCCCTATTTGAGAACCTCTGGATAAGACCAGAATGCAGAAATTTTCGTCATCCAGTAAGCTATAATCACAAAAAAAAAAAAAAAAACCAAAATTTCAAGTCTGTAGGTCATTTAGTTCCGAAGTTAAGCGAAAGCAAAGTTTCGCATTTATGACACTCACTCACTCATGATCATCAAAATAGAACTAGTACGAGGGGCGGCTGAAAAGTAATCTCCTTGGTTAAAAAAATATGCGAAAATGATACTGGCTGAAATGCATTCTTGTTCTTTTTTTGAATTATTTGACGTTCATTTGTTTTTTCCGTTCCATTTTTCTACAATTCTCGAATGTTTGCGACATATCGGTTGAAAAAATGAATATCGCTAAAATTGAACATCGTGCAGTGATTAAATTTCTAACAAAAGAAGGAAATACTCCCTCACAGATCCGAGAACGTATGATGTGTGTGTTCGGTAGTTCGTGCCCTTCCGAATTTACTATAAAGTTTTGGTCTAAACAATTTAAACTCGGTCGTGAGAGCTTGGAAGATGACGCTCGTAGTGGAAGGCCGGTTTCTGCCGTTACAAACGAAAATGTAGCCAAAGTTAAAAAAATAATTTTAGAAGACCGACGAGTGAAGCAGTGGGAGATTGCTAGAGATGTGGGCATCAGTAAAGAAAGAGTCAATGAGCATTTCATGTGCATCTGAATATGTCCAAGGTGAGTGCACGTTGGGTCCCCAGAATGTTAACGGCGTTTGACAAGGACCGACGTGTCAAATGTTGTGAGGAGTTTTTGGAAATGAGTCGAGGTAATGAGGAAGAAATTGTTTCTAAAATGGTGACGTGTGATGAGACCTGGATTCGACAGTGGGACCCCGAAAGCAAACAAGAGTCTTTGCAGTGGAAATTCAAGGATGAGAAGCCTCCTCGGAAGTTTAAGGTCAGGCCGTCGGCAGGCAAACTTATGGCTACCGTATTTTGGGATACAGAAGGAATTTTACTAATAGATTATTTACCAAAAAAAAGGACAATGAATGCTGAATATTATTCCAGCTTACTGCATCAGTTACGAGACGCGATAAAAGAAAAGAGGAGGGGTAAACTTAGCAAAGGGATCCTGATTTTACACGATAATGCACCTGTGCATACCGCCCGCACAACAATGCTTACCATGAAGGAATTAGGGTTCGATGCCGTTAACCATCCACCTTACAGTCCAGACCTAGCCCCATGCGACTATTTTTTATTTAGACACCTCAAAAAAGATCTCCGAGGAAGACGATTTCTGACCGATGACGAAATGAAGGCTGCAGTTAGTGACTTTTTTGACGAGAAACCGAAAGATTTTTTTTTTCATGGGTTAATGTCAATATTTGACAAATGTAATAAGTGTATTTCACTAGCAGGGGACTATATTGAAAAATAAAAAAAATACATACATGACAGTCTTTTGTTTCATACTTAGGTAGATTTCTTTTCAGCCGTCCCTCGTAGTTCCCATAAACTCAGAGAGTTGAAATTTGGTACAGTTAGGGTTTAATGGCCACATAAAGGGAAAACTATAAAAAATTGCTATTTCAACCCAGTTTTCTAGATACACCAACTGTATACATTACTTTGTAATCCTATACAAATATATAGGATTACAAAGTTACATTTGCAGTGAATGGGAAAATTCAAAAGCAAGAATGGGCCTGCATTCATAGTTTGTATCATACATACAAATTGTATGTATGGATAACACATTACCCTACAAAAAGAAGTGAGATTCCATAAAAAACACTCCATGTAAAAAAGAGGCCAAGTCTCGAAACTCTTCCACCGTAAAAAGTTGTGAGATATTTCGTAGAGCCAAGTTTCAGGCATTCTTATTAATCTTTATTTGCTTGCTAAATAAAATTTTGTGACATGGCAATCACACAATACTACATAATTTTAGGTAAGTATGCAAAAATCTATAAATACAGTTAAGTTGTGTGATTGCCACGTTGCAGAATTTTATTTAGCAAGCAAAAACATTCCATGTAAAAAAGAGGCCAAGTCTCGAAACTCTTCCACCGTAAAAAGTTGTGAGATATTTCGTAGAGCCAAGTCTTAGGCATTCTTTAATCTTTATTTGCTTGCTAAATAAAATTCTGTAACTTGGCAATCACACAACTTTCCTGCATGAATGGATTTCTGCATACCTAAAGCTATGTAGTATTGTGTGATTGCCAAGTCACAAAATTTTATTTAGCAAGCAAATAAAGATAAAAGAATGCCTGAGACTTGGCTCTACGAAATATCTCACAACTTTTTACGGTGGAAGAGTTTCGAGACTTGACCTCTTTTTTACATGGCATGTTTTTTATGGTATGATGCATTTCCGATTAATGAGGCACAGAGTAGCTAAAGACAATCTGATGTGAAAATTATTAGTCAGGATATTCGTATCAGGCTACAACCTGCGCCGACAAGCCGAGCAAATCGAAAAATTCTGTATTTTACTATGACGTCGTGCACTCTAACAAACAACCTACGTTACGTAATCACATCGCTTACATTGCACGAGTAGGCTATACTGAATGCGAGAAAGGGGTAGCCTATAACGTTATAACATTATTATATCGGTTAAAAAAGTATCGGTTCTATATTAATGGTTTAGATTTATAACGTTATAATGGATATCGCTATACAGCGCGTCAAATATCGTTTTTGAGTATAGCGGTTTTAGGAATAATAACGTTATAAATGATAGCGCTATACGAAAATAGCGCTATTTAAAGGCCTGACAACATCACTTTGCCAGAATGTTCGTGAATCTTCTATTCGCTTCTCGTCAACAGATCGCGCTGCTCCGCCGGCTATATAAGCGGCCAGTGCGCGCGGAAATTCAACAGTTGAATAACAGAATACAAGCGAGTAACCCAGCAACGAAATAAATAAGCAGTCTTAAAAATGTCACTAATACCGTATTGGGCGCGACATTTGAGGAACCTAGCCTACCGGGATCCTATCGCAAGGGCATTCGAGGATCCTTTTTCTGTCCTCGCGCGCGATCCTTTCTTCCGCGACCCGTTGAAGTACATCAGGGAAGTAACAGCTCCGCTGCAACATGGGCTCGAGGGGGTGTATTCCGACGCCGAAGTGAAAGTCGACGGGAAAAAAGTGGAGGTGCACTTGGACGTGCAGAATTTCTCGCCAGATCAGATCCAGGTGAAGACCGTCGGGAATGAGATCATGGTTGAGGGAAAGAAGGAGGTGAAACGCGAGGATGGTTGGACTAGGAGCCACTTTGAGAGGAGATTCCTACTTCCCGAAGGGTTTCCTCCGGAAAGAGTGGAATGCCATTTCGACAAAGGCAAGCTGCTTCTCGTCGCGTTCAGAGCTGAGCCTCTAGAAGAGAGGACCGTCAAAATCAACGCCAAAGAGCCTTCACCGGCTCCGGAGAAGATCGAAAAGTCTACTAATTAGTAATTTAAGTTAGGTATTCTTAGTTCGAAATTCGGATTTTGTGATATTACTTTCCTGCTTTAATAAAATTGATGTTTATTTAAGAGTTGTTGTCATTTAGTTTCGATATACAATCGGTCAATATTTTAATTTCGTTATGCATCTCATGGCAGTCTTTGGAGGAGGGTTATATCAGGATATATAGATAGATTAAGCCTCCCCCAAAGAGTGCAGGCAGTGGACGTCTTTAGGCTGATATGAATATGATGCATCTCTGATATATTTTTAGAATTTATATATTCTCATCAGAGCCCGAGCCCGTAATTTTCATGCCGATGACATCAATTTGACGTCACGCTGCATATAGGATGATCCCAAATAGTTTTATTGTAATTATTAATCATTAGTCGTCAATCATTTTAATCATGTACAAATTACTTCAAAAGTAATCTATTCACACGTGGAACAATTAATAGGTACCTATGGCTTTCAACTCAGAGCTTGCCTTCCTTTCTATCCTGTGTTCATCTATGTAATTAATTTCCGTATATTGTTGTCTGTTTGTCAAGTATGATTTAATAAGAGCGTGCGCTGGACCTCGAATACCGTAGGCTAATCATTTTTGAAGGAGTGTTTTGTGACAGACGAAGTCAAATGCCTTCGACATGTCCATGAACACAGACATAACGGGTAAGTATCTTTTGGTTGAGGCACTCTGAAACTGTTTTCATCAAATCATAGATGGCTAAGTTAGTAGATCTACCCTGTCGAAAGCCATACTGTTCATCAGCTAAAAGTTGGTACTTTTTTTATTTTGACCCTTTGAACATATTAGCCCTAACTACCCGCCTAGCGGTCGCAAGTTCGATTCTTACTCTAAGTTTCAGACGATGACAGTTTATTTTTCCATTTTATTTGTTATCTGTATCAGATCGTTTGTAGCCCTCTCGTATGATCTTGTCATGTAAGTATGAATTACAGATTCGTTGAAGACCCTTTGATGAATACTAATTCTCACGTTTTAAATGACACTACGGGCATGTTTTGAACTCTTCGGGAGTTCTTCTTCAGGGTGCGTTTTTTCGCGAAACATGTGTGCGAAGAGTTCGAAACATGTCGCCCTTAGTGACATTTAATATTAACCGTGTAATTATTAGTATTA
The DNA here is from genome assembly GCA_947578815.1 of Epinotia ramella. Classification (NCBI taxonomy): domain Eukaryota; kingdom Metazoa; phylum Arthropoda; class Insecta; order Lepidoptera; family Tortricidae; genus Epinotia; species Epinotia ramella. Next base: position 3,215,117 of record OX388203.1, read on the forward strand.
TTTCAACATGTCTCACCAAAAGTTTAAATTCGACCCTTTGATTACTTTGATGTTTTTTTTTTCACCCCCCCCCTCCTTTCACCCCAGTCCAAGTTGGCTCAGTTTGGATTGCACAGGGCGGTTCCACAACGCTTCTGGAGCTCAAATACCACGAGCCATCCGGTTGCCTCTCAGACACTGAAACTACGCGACATTTCGGGTGGGATGGGGCGCATGAGCGCGTAAAGAACACAAGTAACAGCCCAGCACACCACCACTCTTAACACTTTCACTGCCATGAACCCGCCTAGCGGGCGCCTACGCCGTAGTCACTTTCCGCTACATACGAGGAAATCCACGGGATCGGCTACGAGCGTAGCGCGTAGCCATTCTTGGCAGCGAATGTGCTAAGCAACGCTATATGTTTCTGCTTGGGCGATTTCCAAAGCGGGCGCCGCAGCGTCACGCGCCGCTAGTACATAAACGTGACCTTATAGTTTACTACGTTCTGCCCGCGACTCTGTCCGCGTGGAAGTCGTTTATATCGTAGCTCCATACAAACTGTCACCCCCCATTTCATCCCCTTAAGGGATGATTTCGGGGATAAAAACTATCCTAGGTCCTGAGTGTGTGAGTCCCGGACTAGACTCAAACTATCTCTCATCCAAACCATCTTATTATCCAAAACGGTTCAGCGGTTTAAGCGTGAAGAGATAACATACAGACAGACACACTTTCGCATTTATAATATTAGTATGGATGCTATAGCATAGATGAATTTATTCTAAGGAAAAAATTAAATATTTTATACTAGAATGTATTTAACGTACTAACCAGAAATATTTATTTATTTAAACTTTATTGCACAAAAGAAAACTTATCGTACAAAAGGCGGACTTAATGCCATATGGCATTCTCTACCAGTCAAACTTACAGGCAAAGCGGAAAAGATTGTGGGCAGTGCAAATAACAACTAAAAAAAAAAACAATTTACACAAATACCTATATAAGGTGCTAACAAATTAAGTACCAATATTTTAAGAGGTGTTACATTACATCAAAACAATTGACTTTAAATAGAAATTAAGAAAACTTTTCATATGATATTTTTGTTTTAATTTCCGGTACAAAATAAATTAATTAAAATTTCGACCAAACATAATCAGCCTGTGCATTTAACTGACGAGATGTTTAAACACTATCTGTCAAGTGAACATCGTCGTTTGTGACAAACGTCAATGATTGATTGTTGACTATCTCATTAACAGGGTGTTTTTACGCAGTAACGTTGTATCCCTAATTATCTCCAAAAAGTGATACACACTTTTAAATGTTTCATACTTAACTCTACTCCTAGATACGAGTATTATCAGCTCTAAAAGTATTAGTACCTAATTTGTTAGCACCTTATATATAAATAAAATAAAAACTTACATACACAAATCAATATTATACATAAATATACACTACATGCATACTTACAAGCAAATTGTTCAAACCTGTAACCTTTAGTCTACTCGGATCTGCCAGCAAAGAAATTACGCACAGATTTCTTAAAAACGAATTTGCTCGGGGCTTTCCTGATCGCGGGGGGAAGGCCGTTCCAAAGACGAACCTGCACAGTGAAAGAATTGGACATAAAGTCAGTACGGTGAAGAGGGATAGATAGAGAAAGATTGCCAGAAGAGCGAAATTGACGGTCACGAGAAGCACCATGAAAGTGAAAGAAAGATTTAAGATATTCAGGGGAATGTGGATAGAAAATAAAGTGCAAAGCATGCGATTATTTCGCCGTTGACGGATAGGAAGCCAGCCGAGCCGAGCCCGAAAAGAGGAGACCTGTGGCGCTACCACGAACTTCGAAAGTCGAAGTTCGTAATACATGCATCTCTGTCACTCGAGTATGGGAGTGCGATAGAGATGGAAATACCCGAACTTCGACTTTCGAAGTTCGTGGTAGCGCCGCTGGTCGTATTTCCGTAGACAGAAAATGAAACGGATTTGACTTATAAAATGTTATAATTTCACTAATAAAATATGTGAATACGAAAATGAATATAATGACGGCTTTCATCATCCTTGGTGTTCAAATAGTTTTACAGAATTCCCACACTAACCGGTTTTATAAACCGAATAAAATTTTACGACGATAAAAGTTATTGCGCTGAATTATTATTAAAAGCATTAGCAGCATACATTGTTGTGAAAATTCATACCTTTCATGAGTTCAATCGGAAAATTACTGAAACAAGATATAGATAGATAGATAGAATAAAAAAAAAATGCTTCACTAAATTATTTTCTAAATTATGTTTTTGAGGTTAGATATGAGGATATCACGTATATTATATATATGTGGTACTTATCTTGTATAAAAAAAAAATGGCTGAAATGTAATGTTGTGGTATATTTTTAGAATCGCCTCAAAAAGCCCTTTCATATGATAGGTTTCTGATGTTTTTTTTTTTTTCAAACAAAAAATAAAATGTCTCAACACCCCCCCTAAGGGGAATTTTTTTAGGAACTGCGGGTCAAAAATTTTGTTTTGACCTCTAGTATGCATGTGCCAAATGGCTAAACTGTACATCGATTTGCGGTTTTTCTTTGAAATTGGGCTTCTACCACTATTACCGACCCCAGCCCGGACCAGTAGATTTTTAGTGACCATCATGGATTTTTGTGTCATTATTGTCATTAACTCAGCATCCTAGTGAGGGCTCCCCCACTAACAGTCGCCCATGCTCGAGTAAACATCCTCTACTAATATTATACATGTGAAAGTATATGTTCGTATGTTTGGATGTTTGTTACTCAGTCACGCTTAAACGGCTCAACCGGTTTGAATGGAATTTTGCACGAAGATAGTTTATGCCCTAGATTAAAATATAGGATAGTTTTTTATCTCAGGTCCACGCGGACGAAGTCGCGGGTGGAAGCTAGTATTATAAATGCGAAAGTTTGAATTTTTAGATGTTTGGATGTTTATGTTACTCAATCACGCTTAAACGGCTCAACCGATTTGAATGAAATTTTGCACGAAGGTAGTTTATAGCCTGGATTAAAATATAGGATAGTTTTTATCCCGGGTCCATGCAGACGAAGTCGCGGGCGGAAGCTAGTATATTATAACCGTGCACCACGCTAACGCTTTGACAATAGGTCGTGTTCAAATATTTGTCGGCACCTTTCTCACCCCGATAGGTCCGACCCAAAGAGTACTATATATATACGTCCGACCTAATGGCGCCACTGTACAAACTCAAGTTCTAAAACTACATTTAAACACCTACGACAAAACGAACAGCTAAGAACCATCTCGACAGACATGACTTTCGGTAAAATTACGATTAATAATACAGAACCGTAAAAACGAACTCAAATGGGTTCAACCGTTCGCTAAAATGCCACAGGCAAAAGAGGAAACACTAAGGGCGAGATAATACCTATTAAAAGTACATAAAATCAACGTTTCTTGGTCCCCTGATTTCTTCTCCAAAACTTTACCTATTTAACTACATTTTTTTTTTTAATAACTATTTTTTTATTAAAAATCAAAGAAAGGCTTTGGCCGTATTTCTATGTTTTCCTTTTCTTAAATAATCTAGTCAAAATTGTTTTCTGGATTTTTGAACACAGCGGAAAACCTGGCATTTTTCTAAGGTTTTTGAAGGTGACTGTCTCTTTTATTTAAGAATAAATTTATGAAAAAAAGGAAAACATATGAACATGTCAATGGTAGCCAAAGATTTATGAAAAAAAAATTGCTCTACTGCCATTATCCAGGGAGAAAACAGGGGACTACTTAAACTTTCCTCTTAAACTTATAATAGTTATAATTATAACACACGGGGGATGTTTCGTCAAGGGGTTAACAAACAGAGGTTGCCATAGCCATGTATTTTTATATTTTTGTCCCAGCTGTTAAATAATTCACGAGTCCTGTCAGATTCCCTACCCGTATTTCGTCCAAATTGGCTCGCACATGCCGTCTGCTCCTAATTTTTGCAATTCGGCTGACAGATATGAGGCGATGGGCCTTTGACATATCAATTCATATGTGGTGTCACAAATTGGTGACAAATAAATGCCAATCTTTATTAATGCTAGGTTTACACGGGCTTAGTAGCTAATGCTTAGTACTTGTCACTTACACCTGTCATAGGTGTGTAAACATGTTGTATAAGTGCTTAGTATTAGTGCAACTGCAAGTGCAAGTAATTAGAAGCCGGTCCTATTTACTAAGCGACAAGCACCTACCTGCAGCTAAAAATCCGCTAATCCTTGTCACTTGTCGAGTGGTGTGAACATTAATGACAAGTGAAGTTTGATTACTCAAGAACTTGTACTAATACCTTCTCTAACACCTACGTGTAGACGGCTACTTGCCACTGGTCACTCTGCAGATAAGTCCCTAATCACGTACACTAATAGCAAATAATACTAAGCCCGTGTAAACCTAGCATTACAGTCAGCATCAGAAGTAGCTAAGCAATATAACACGCTCAAGATTACCTATACAGATCCTTATTCCCTTGACATTAGAGTTCGTGTGTAGATCATTTTGAGCACTAAAACTGCTTAGGAACTTCTGCTGCTGACTGTGCAGTTTTTTTGTGGCTTTCGCGTTACTTTTAAAAATAACTTTTACATTCATCTAGTTGGTATTTGATATAAAACATAATATATATATTACACCTATATGTTTTTTTAATAAATATTTGGGGAAAACCTTACACAGATCAACCTAGTCCCAAACTAAGCAAAGCTTATGTACTATGTGTACTAGGCGACGATATAGTACATACTTATACTTATATAGATAAATATTTACATACATAGAATACATCTATGACTCAGAAACAAATATTTGTGCGCATCACACAAATAAATGCCCTTACCGGGATTCGAACCCGGGACCACCAGCTTCGGACCGACCGACTAAGTGGTCGTCAACCATTGAATCTTTGAAGTTTATTTATATGAAGGAGGTAATCTCCGGAACTAAGCATCGGATGTCAAACATGTTTCAGCAGTAGGTAAGTATATATAGGGTTTTTAAATAGGCACGCTCGAACTTTGCCAGCGTATAGCAGCCATCTTGGAAAAGCAACACCTGTCAAGTTTGGCGGGAATATATAATTAATAGTGACATTTCATCATGGAACGCTATACCTACACTTCAACAACGCGTAGAAAATGATAACTCCACGGGACACATTTACATTAGCATGGCCTCCCAACTCGAACAACGTATTATTGCTACCAAAAAGAACTCATAGATGACACAGGTACCGAGCGAAACATTTGAACAAGTAATCGTGAAGATAGAATGCTTTTTACACCTTAATACATTCAACATACCTTAATTATATCAAAAACATCCTTCCGTACATAAAATAAGGGTATATTTTATAAGTTTAGTAAATGCAATAAAATTGATACTAAATCCAAGTAACTCGTACTATACGTGTGAGCTTTCAAGCTGTCACTAGATGGCGCCATCACGGTTCGTGAAAGTTCTATGGAAGTTGGAACCACTGGCTCCAAGCGTTTGGTTATGTATATTTTTGTGTGATGTGTAATATTGTCTCGAAAACACTACTTATAAATGAAAAAAAAAAACAAAAATACTCTATTTGTTGCCCGGGAAGTCAGTGCCATCTGGTGAGATCTCAATGTATTACTAAAACTATCAGGTAGGCTGACAGCGTCATAGCCGTGGTAGCTCGGATTAGAGGTGTGCGCCGATGGCAAAATCATCGGCGGCGGCGTCCGGTGGGATTTTGATCGGCGGCGGCGGCGTGATCGGCGTGAAATCGGCGTGGATTTTTTTCCCCGGAGTATCGAAAAATAACTATATACACGGTGGAATTTAATCGGTGATCAGGAATCCAAAAATCTTAATTATCAATCTACACAGAAACCAATACGTGAGATCTCGTGCAATATAGCTCACAATCTAATTAATCACACTTAATTAACATCGGTAAAATGTACACTGACTGAATAAATGGACACCCTACTTTTATTGAAGGGAAGTTACTCGTAAGTGTACATACGTCAAGTGCTTGCTGGCTTTGGCGGGAAACTAGACAGATCAGACGATTTGAAGCAATTTGTTATGAATTTGACAATGACAAATTGACAGTTTATTGTTCATTTATGTTTTAAGTTTCTATGGCTGATAGTTTGAAAAGAGGTATTAAACTTTTCAGACTAAACCATTAGTAGGGTGACAATAAATTTTAATTAAAATTTAATTTCAGCTTAAAAATTAGTTATGATAAAAAAAAACTTGATTCCACTTAAGTACTACATAAACGTGACCGCCATCGATTACTGAATTAGAAAAATGGGTTCCTGTTCACCGATTAAATTCCACCGTGTATAGCGTAATATCTCATTTATGACACATTTTCTGAAATGTAATTGTACCAAAAATACTAAAAGGAAATATCAAGCAGGAATCTTGATAATCTTCTTTGTTTTCTTGAGCTCTGCCTCTATTTCTCTTTCCTTCGACGCAGCCAACCATTATCATCTTCTCCAAGCTGGATACTGGTCTCGGCGAGCCACGTAGTCCATGAATGTCATCATTATCTGGAAGCATGTATTTGAAAGCTGGGTGTTAATACGAAGGCTCCTTGAGTATCGGCGTTGTATACATGAGATGCCCGACATTCTACGCCAGCACATGATGATGATGATGATGATCTGTCCGACCATTTTCGGCCTTGGCGACCACTCCGACTCCTATCTAGTCCTAGTTAGTCCATTAACGGGAGCGGTCAGATGCGCAGGATATTTTAAGGCCAGCACATAGATGCATTTAAAATGTGACAAATGCATCTATTTTTGATTTCACGCGCGGCTTCCATGTCCATGTTTCAGAGGCATAGAGAAAAATAGAGAAGATAAGGGTGCACGAAGTCAGTCTTTGGTGTTGCGGTGGATATTGCTGTTCCTCCATATCTTTTCCAAGCGCGATCTTCTGATGACCTTTTTCATACAGTTTCCGTCGTTGAAGATCTGTGAGCCCAAGTAACATAATGTCTTGTACCAAGTCCAGCTGGTTGATTACGTAAAGCACGCGCGTCAGGTAGATCTAAATGTCAACTTTTGTGTTGGAAAATTACAGTTGAGTTGTCCTAAAGCTCGTTCAAAACGTAACGTATTTTCCCCTCAGGTCTCGCAGTCCCATCTCTACCTATAAACATCAGCTTCGTTTTTTCCTGTTGATGTGGAGGGGCAATATTGTGCACTGATCAATTTGACTTTCTTTAGAAGTGTAGCTAGCTTCCTTTTATGGTCGTGTGTGTCATTGAGTCATGTCTTCCAGCCGGACACGAGATTTGGACGGTAGGGGTTTTACACTTAAAAGGACAGATGTTCAGGTATACCCATTTCCCCAAGCACTTCAAACATTTTTCGCCAATTTATGTAGTCAAACGCTTTCGTGTAATCGATGAAGCATAAGGCCATGTGTATGTTAAATTCTCTGCTCTTCTGAATTAACTGCCTGATATTTAGGATCTGCTCTATTCTGCCACTACCCTTAACTGCATGCTTGCTCTATTGTGATTTTTTTGCTTATGTAGTACTCCAAATGTTTGTTCAGAATGTGCAATAGAACTTTACCAGCATGGGATATAAAAGAGATAGTTCGATAGTTGTCATATTTACGGGAAGAGTCTTTCTTATGTAGTGGGATAACAGTGGAATCTGCCCTTTGTTGTATACCCAGAGGAATTAGGAAACAGATTTCTTCATGGAATGAGTTCAAATTATTTTGTTACCGGAATTAGACCCAGTCGATTATAAAATTAGGTCACGTGCTCAAGGATGGACGTGCTATAGAAAGGAATTCACATTTACTTATCGTCGGCTAAAGTCGCAAACCTTTTCACTCAATCGACGACCGGTTATCTAGTGGGTAGTGACCCTGCCTACGAAGCTGAAGGTCCTGGGTTCGAATCCCGGTAAGGGCAAATATTTGTGTGATGAGCATGTATATTTGTTTCTGAGTCATGGATGTTTTCTATGTATTTAAGTATTTCTATCTATTAAATATATCGTCGTCTAGTACCCATAACACAAGCCTTAATGAGCTTACTATGGGACTAGGTCGATTTGTGTAAGATTGTCCCCTAATATTTATTATTATTATTCAATCTGAGCCAATTTTACAGAATGTCCAAAAACTAGTATTCACGGTTACATCACAACAAAAAATACGAAAAAAGTAAGATTTGCAGTAGTAGTACCTAAAAAAGTCATCATATCCGCTTAAAAAATACGCTTTGAATTTTTGAAATAAGTAGCATGTCTTGTTTTTTATTTTCAATTTTTTTGATGATATTGACTTTTGAGTTGTATAAAAGAGGCAAAGCATGATTTGAAAAATGGAATTAGGTTTGTGACTAGACTTTTAGAATGTTCGCACTTATATTATAATTATGCATGTATATAGCACGAATGTAAACCACGTGAGGGCATTCATTTCGTTTAAACGTGTCCGATTTTTATTTTATTGCGAAGCGAATTAAATCAAACTCTTCAATGTAGAACATTACAGAGTTGACATGTGCTGTAAAGAGTCCTTGTTCGGCGTTAGAATTAAAATGAGTTAAATAAATTGCATATAATAATTAACACTGTTCCAACAAAAACGAAATTACGCCACGCCGATTTCACGCCGGTCAATTTGATCGGCGGCGGCGGCGTGGAAAAATCGTCGGCGGCGGCGGCGCGGCGGCGCGGCGCACATGTCTAGCTCGGATACGGCATCTACTGGTGTAGCTACGGGACTAAAATTGTATACATAATTGCCTACATTAGGACGGTACGCTTTTGCTCTATGAGATTGGGTATCTGTACTTGTATTCTTAAATCTGTGACATTAGGTAATTGGATTCATGGGAATATAAAAAAAATACTAAACTCGTGAGAGCCACTCGTCATAGGTTAGTTAAAATAAGTCTCTTCTCGTAACCAATCTGACAGCATACGTTTCCATTGACGACGCAAAACTGAGGCAAGTTGGTGCAATTGACTCAGTTTTAGTATGCCGCTTTTGGAGCTCTTATAATAACCATCTACCTCATTTTTAACACCCGACGCAAAGAAGTGTTATAAGTTTGACGTGTCTGTCTGTGTATCATTGTATCTGTGTATCTCTCTGTGGTATCGTAGCTCCCAAACGGATAGACCGATTTGAATGCGGTTTTTTTTATTCGAAAACTGATGTGATCTCGAGTCTTCTTAGCCATGTTTCATGAAAATCTGTTTGAAATGAAAATGTCGGGGGTTTTCAACTTTTCTAAGTTGTAGTTATTGTATTACATCATTGTCCGTAATGAACATCTCTGGTCCAGGCAACTATGTAAACTTGTGGCATTCTATTGTGTATGATGATAATTGATAAAACTATTTTCCGAGTACGTTTAAGAGTCCGCAGCAAGGTCCGCTCAACTCCGCGTTGAGATCGCGCGCTTACGCTTTAAAATGTTGTTGTTTCACCTAGAGGGAGACAGGGCGCTAGCAGTAAAGCGAGAGCGCGCGGGGAGGCGGAGCTATACATGTCGCAGTTTAAATATCGCAGTAAAATATCTTCATACAACGGCGAAATTATTGCGGTAAATAAAATATAACAGTAGAACATCTCCATAGCGAGATAACAATACAGTTTATACAGTGCGTAAGTGCGGCTAGGCAAATTTTAACTGATTATTTAACCTACTAAAAACGTAAATGTAGAGTACAGGCTACAAGTTTTGATGTGCCAACAAAAGTAGTAGTAACTAGTAACATAAGTATAACATACAATATACCAGGTTTTGTCATTTTAACAACCTAGTGCCATAATTGCATAGCAGATTTTCAGATACCACTACCACTATTTTTGTTATAAATGAAATAAATGAATATTTATTCTGCAAGTAGGCCGCCAAGGGCACTTTTATAAGTCAAGCCCTACCAGCGCTTCTGCAGAGACCACTGTCAAGAAGAAACGCCGCAAGAAACTTAACAGTCAGTCTTTTTCCCAAAACAAGCTTATTACAGTGATAGTACTTAAACTATTTTTAAATAAGTAACTCTAAAATCCGTATTATAGATGATCAAAAATATTAGACACGTATTTTTTCTTTTGGTCACTAAACAAAAAATGTCGAAGTTATAAGTGCGCGTAACGTCACGGTTCATACGTTTGTGAAGTCACGCGGATTATCTACGCGCCATAACTTCGTCATTTTTACAGACTTCAAAAAAGCAGGAGGTTCGGTTGTGTGTATTTTTAAAATAGGTGTCCAATATCTTATGATCAATAAAAATACGCACTAATTAGAATCCAGATCTTTTTTCCTAGGAACCTACCCTATAAATATTTATTCACATTGAAGATTTGGTGTATTGAAGGAAATAAAAAAAGATCATACATTATTGTTTTTATTTTTGGTAAAAAGTACCTACTTACAACAATGATCCTAGTTGGTCCATAAATAAATGAAATTTGAATTTATAGCCTTATTATAACTTACCTATTAGGATTTATATTTTCTTTTTGACGACGAGCCGGTCCTCTTTTCTTCCTTCGAGCCGATAGCCATAATTTTGTCTTTGAACACCTTTTCGCTTCTAGAAAAAAAAATAACTATAGGTAATTATAAACGTCTATACGCTCCCGTGATCGCTTACCATCAGGTGGACCGTATGCTTGTTTGCCCCCTTATAGTTTTAGTTGAAAAATATATGTACAAATTGGACAAGCGCCAACCTGAGCACATAATATAGTAAGAACCTAGTACATACATAAATAATAAATACCTACAACCAAGGTTCAAGTAGCACCGAGAAACAACTGCTATTGTCGCGTCGTCATTTTTTTATTTAGATACCTACCTAGTATTGTTATTGTCAGGTCACTCGATCAAAAAAGTTGAAGGGTAGGTAAGTGCCAATTTCTATATATAATTATGATATACAACGTGTTAATAAAATAACGCAAAACCTGAAAACAGTTTGTTCTGAATCGAGCATAGAATGCGAAAAAAATAAAAAATAAAAATTTGACAAGATTTATTTTTTACATTTGTATGGAGTGTTGGCCGTCTGGGGCGACCTGCTCCATACAAATGTAAAAAATAAATCGCGTCAAAAAATTTTTTTTTTATTTTTTTCGCATTTTACTCTCGATTCTGAACAAACGGTTTTCAGGTTTTGCGTTATTTTATTAACGCGTTGTATAGAAGTACGTAGATTACTATAGAGAGTGACGAAAAAACCTACATACATCCTATCCTATACACGGTGAATTTGAGTAACCCGATAGATTTTAACCATCGCTTCCAGAGCCTAATAGGAGTAAAAAAAGTAGTATAACTAATGGTCTAAAACGGCCTAGTTTTCGAGATATTAATTATTTAAAAAAAATACTTTACTTACTACTACTTACTTTAGGATACTATACTATAACTTACATACCTACTTAGGTAAACTAATTAAAATTTCTAAGCAATAATGTGTGATAGGTAGTTTTCGTATAAAGTCCGTTCGTTCATCCTCGTCTTATTTAAATTTATAGCGTATTATTTTTTTTTAACTAAGTAAGTATTTTGTTTTGGCTATATAAAAGAATCAAACTATATATCACCAAAGCCATATCCAGAATGATTTGACGTACCCAAGTAATATTTACGTAGGTACCTACTTATTTAATACCGAATGAGTACCTACTGTGAGATTAAAATTTTGTTTACCTACCAAATAAATTAAATAACACGTCAACTAAGGATTAATGACTAGGTACTCATATACATTAATATAATATGTACATATTACATGTATATAATTTATTTGTATACTTGGAACTTGACTAAAATGCATATAAGTAGGTACTTACCCGGTTTATCCATTTTTGTAACATAAAAATGCAAAGTCCATAAGAAAGCCACAGATCGTCGATCAGTATGATCAGTATGATCACACACACCACCAGTATCACCAAGAAAAATCAAATCCGTTTTATCAGTCCAAGTCGTGAATTGACCGCGATTATCGTAGGAAGATAATTCACCAAAACAATACGTCGCTCCCGCGCACAGCAAATGGGTCACTATTGTCACTAAACTAAGCGCACGGCAAGGAGTAGCTATGATAAGGGCGGTGCGTACCGCCCCCCCCCCCCCCCCCGGACCGTTCCCCGCGCTAGAGTAATTCGCTGCAGTTTCGCATCAAATTTTTGTAATTTATTTTAAGGTTTTCGTAGTTACGCTCTCATTTTGAAACTACAAGATCAATTTTGATAAATCTTTTTTCTTTTCAAACTGCATAGTTTAATCGACACCGGAAATAGGTTTTGACTTCAATCTAAACTATATTTTGGTCGTAGTAGGCCGCCGAACTGAACAACTTTCTGGGGTCTAAAAATGCAAAACTTGTACTCGCTCTATTTTCTTTCTATTAACATTTTAAGAGTCATAAACTAGTTTTAGCCCTAGATATATCTTACCTCATTATATTTAGAGAATTTCATGATAATGTGACATGTTATATTAAAGTAAGGACGTAACTACGTTTGTATGAAGAATCGAGCTTGCTGCGGACTCTTAAGGAAAATAGGCAGTTTCTATTGGTATTTTTATCCAAAGAAAACCATTTCTAACCAATAATACACCTTGTGGCAAGGACATAAGGCATACAACAGGTTACTTTTGTCTTCGTGTGTAATCACATAGCAGTTGTATGGCTTTTATCACTCGTCATAAATAAGGAAAACCCTGGAAGCTTCTAATTCAAGGAACATCTTTCATTCTTTGTTTTTAACAACGATGTTGACCATAGAGTAAATAATGTTAGACATATCATTCACTTATAATTATTTAAAACTAGCTTCCGCCCGGGACTTCGTCTGCGTGTACCCGGGATAAAAATGACGCTATATTTTAATCCAGACTATACACTATCTTTGTGCAAAATTTCATCGAAATCGGTAAAGCTGTTTGAGCGTGATTGAGTAACAAACATCTAAACATCCAAACTTCGCATTTATAATATCAGTAAGATTCGGAATTAATCATTTTCCGTGCACTTGTAGGTACTTCTATAGATACTAAGAGTGGGTTGAATCTAACACAGAAGTATGTATTATGGACCGGTTGACTATAGTAAATTGCTAGCCGAGGGTTGAAAGCCACCCATTACCGACGAAATATTTTTAATTCGAGGCTGAAATAGGAGGAAACGAAATTAAAGCCAAAAATGTTAATATTATTTATCTTAATCTGTTAGATCCGTAGGACCCATTTTAAAACAGTTCGCGTGTGGACCATTTGGGCCGGAACCCTTAACTGTTTTTAATAATGTTTGTGTGTCGGTCTTATCACGCGATAAGTGACAAGATAGTCTCGTTCTATCGAACGGTGTCAGCCAGTGACGGACGCTCTATCTTGTCACTTATCACGTGATAAGGCCGACCATGATACGGTGCCTGGACGCGTTTCTGAAGTGGTACATTTGTCCCTAGCTACATATCGACAAGGAATACTCAAATGAATAGAGAGCCTCCCATAGGCTTGGGACTCTCGGGAATGTTTACGGGCAGGCACAGATATAGATATAGATATATTATATTATATATCTGTGCGGGCAGGCCGTATACTTCTTTACCACCGTCTTGATATTAAAAGCTTCTGAATGTGTGGTAGTGTATGCTCGCGTAGACAGATCGAAAACCCCTTTAAATGTATGGCGCGTTACAGTAATGTTTATTATCCAAAACTATTTAGCGCCGAGGCCGAGAGTGGGTGGCGGTTGCCCATTGTGATTAGGGATCCGTGGTAATTCTATTCGGTATCAGATAGATCGTTCGATGTGACGTCACGATCTGCGAGCGTTTTCTCTCTCTAACAAGCAATATTAAAACGGTTGTAGCTTCGTAATTCTTTGAGATATCAGAATGGGATATTCGTCGCTATACATATTTTTTTGCCTTCTTTGTTTTGAAGTAATAATAAATTATCAGTCTACACCCGTATTGCAATCAAATTACTATACAAATCAAATTAATTAAAAGTGGCGCTGGAACATATTAAGTTTCATGTGGCTGTCTACCCCTACCCCTTATGGGAATAAAGGCGTGAATCTATGTATATGTATGTATGTATGTATATAGATAGCTTTTTCATTGATCCAAGATTCCGCGTAGATATCTGCGGCGATCCCCCAAATTAGAAAACCATTGATCGTTCGAGAACCCCTCCTGACCTTGACTATATCACGCTTCGCCGTTTCGGAAGCCATCAGCCGTCCCAATATATTCTTTACATAAAGATTTAAGAGTATTAAGACCACCTACTTCGCAACACAAATAATTGGACTATATATTTTTTTTTCACTTGTCATGCTCGAAAAGTGTGTCATATTAGGCTTTGATAGCGGGGCTAAAGTAATACATTTAGCCCCTAGGGAATATATGTAAACATATTTATATTCTTTTAAAACATTTTAAATTGACCAATCCGATCACTTCAACGTATTAAATCCAGCAATCACAAATGTTTAAAAAACCATTTGTATTTGCTATCAACTAATCAGAATACAGCTATATATTAAAATCAACCAATCAGGAAACAGAATAAATTTCAAATATGAGGCTTTTTTATTCCCGAATTCACAATCATTAAAAAAAATAAACGGATTGGCCGTCTATAGCCTCGTCCAAACGTTCAAGCGGGGTGGCCTGCAAACATGACATAAGGCATTAGATTGAGCGGGATAGACTGCTGTCTATCTCGCTTTATCTTATGCAGCGTATGCTGTCCGCCGCGCTCGGCCGTGTAGACCCGGCTTTATATGGTAAGTAGCGTTTATTCGTGGTATCAATATTTTGTATCTGTGTCAAAAAGTTTTTAAAGAAAAAGAAAATCATGCCGCCAAATTGAACAATCTTTTCGCTGTGGAATTTATTATTGATTGTGGATGGATAATCTTTGTTTTCACTATTTTCTCGCAGTCTAAGTGAAAAGTAGAGTGTATCACTCTGGTCTAAAAGCCATATTACCACTCAAACAATTTTCCCTCACTTCGCTCGGGAAAATAACCATCTCGTGGTAATATGGCTTATTTTAGCCCCTTGTGGGGTGAGTAGGGACAAAACTGACATTCAAAACTCGATAACAATTTATTTTTACATAAAATCAATGTTGTATATAATAAGTGTTCCGGCCGTTTGTATTTTAGTTTTTTTATGATTTTGCGTAGTTCCATTTCATAACTTTAACGATAAACACGAAATCCCACCTCACCCCGTAGTCCCTCGTAGTTGGGGTGAGGTGGGTTTTCATACAAAGGTGATTTTGGAATGTTGGATCGTTTTTAGGGATACGTACCTCAAAAGGAAAAAACGGAACCCTTATAGAATCACTTTGTTGTCCGTCTGTCGGTATGTCTGTCAAGACCATTTTTCTCAGGAACGCGTGGAGGTATCAAGCTGAAATTTATATCAAATACTCAGGTCTATTGTTTCTTAGAGCTGTGATAAAATCAAACTTAAAAGCCAACGCAATCAAAAGATACAGTCGTTTATACTGCAAATTTTAGAGTTTTTCGACACTTGCAAAACCTACGGGGTACTTCCCGTGAAGTCAGAGACTTGTAATTTGGCTCGAAGCAACGTCATATAGCACACACAAAGGAAAAATTACGAAAAGTAGACATTTTTAGTAAAATCATACAATTTTTATTTTTTATTTTTTTTACCTTTTTCCTCGTAAACGTGTGGACGTATTAAATTGAAATTCATGTAAAATACTCAGGGCTAAAGCACCAACGCTATAAAAACAAATAGCAATTTAAGTCGCATATTTTGAAACTGAGTACTCGCAAGAAACAGAATTAACACAGAAACTTGAAACTTGTCACGAAGAAACTTCACATAAGCACAGACAAAGGAAAAATTACGAAAAGTAGACATTTTTAGTAAGCGCGCCCTGGGTCGTATAATTTTCATGGCGAATATTCTAATAATATAAATATTCGAATTGTAAACCCTTTATGATTGTAAGCAGTGAGATGCATTTGTCTCTATATGGCAACACAGGGAATCCTTCAATTAATAAAGTTTCGCGCATGTGTTTCTCCTATAGTCGCCAGCGTCCATGGTCTACGGTCACAGCGTAGCCACCTGCCTGGTGGCTGCTTACCAACATTCAGGCCGTATGCTTGTTTGCCATCGTCGTAGATAAAAAAAAGTTGACGGATAATAAAATCAGCATTTTTTTATGAAACATCGAAACCCTCGGTTATAATTTATTTATTTATTTATTTATTTATGCTTAAGTAGTACCAACAGCTGCAAAAACATAATATAAGTCTTACATAGTAATACAAAGCCAATTAAAGGAACTCACAGATAGAAAACAATGAAGTTCTTAGGCAAATAGGAACAAGTGACGTAGCGATTTTCTACGCTTCTTTGAGCGTAGAAAATCGCGACGTCACTTGTTCCTAGTGAACGAAAAAAAACAATAAATGCGAGCAACAAACTACCCAAACACGTGCCTAAAACCCGGTATGCGCATGTTCGAACTAAACGGCTGCCTGGCATCGTTTTGACACCCCGCCCCCAACCCCGCATAGGCAATGGCACCCATTCTGTGGGGCCATTTCGCGGCGCTACTAAGACTTCCATGGTTTTTTCGTTCGCTGGCTCAAAGGCAAACAACGAACGTTCAACTCTTAATCTTTACGTAAGTATATAAAAATCTTTAAATAGCACGAGAGGAAAGTTATCTAAGCGCCTATTGGTTTAGAATGACACATACAGATTTCCGGCCATTCGCTAAATGTATAAGTACTGTAGGTTATAATTAGTCTGGTCTGTGACGGTCCAGATATTTAAGACCGTAATACCTAGATGCTCATCAGTAGGTATTTAGGTAGGCCAAATCTACGTTAGAAGCGATAAATAGAAATGTCGTTGCTATTCAGATATAATGAGATATTTTAGTAGGTATGTATTCAAGCTACGCACTCAGACGCTATATACGCAATGTTTTTTTAACCCCCGACGCAAACAGATTCAGATTCAGATTCATTTACTCACAATATAAGATTACATTATAAATTACATTCCATGACAATTTAAAAGAATCCCTATTGTGATCGTCAACAACATACGATAACATTCAATAAAAGTAATTGGAAGAATAATAATTAATAACTAACAATTGAAATATAACTATGTCCACTTAATTTAAATGTATGTCATACTCGTAGTTATCAAAGTTCACCTAAAAGGATCGTCAGTACATAATATCACAATATTTAATTGAATTACTTATATCAAAAAACAATAAATAAAAATTATGCGGTTATGTCAAAAAAATCACTTAGAGAATAGATTAGATTAGATTAGACTTATTTATTACACGATAAAAATAACAGAGGAGTGTTATAAGTTTATCGTGTCTGTCTGAGAAAAATCTACCCTCCTCTTGAGTGAGCGAGTGAGACAGGAGTCGCTGAGTCGCGCGCGCGTATAGATTTGGCAGCAAGTTGAGCTAACTGGCTCGGCTTACAGAAGGTACTAAAGACTGCCACTCGGTCAACGCAGCCACTTCCGATTCCCGATGTCAACCAAGTATTGTCTTACCACTGAATCAAATCGTAACATGTTCGTAACTTATGCACGTAAAACTAGGGTATGTTTAAACAACGCAATATTGTTCGATCTTCCATCAACTCGGTAGACTAAACTAAACTAAACTAGACGAGAGACTTACGGTAGCTAAGTCATTTGCATTAATATCGCTATTCCTAATTATAATTCCAGCCATAACATAACCTTTACTCTGAACACCAAGGGCAAAACTCAAAGTAGCGAGGTCAACCATTATTTGACTACTATCAAGATGAATGCCAAGGCCAGTATAATATATTGCCCGAAAAATTATAGCCAAATGTTGCCAAATGAAATAAGTCTTTCACAGGAAAGAATTAAAGGACTTCCCTCCCATTCACCAAACCGAACCCGGCACGGCAATGTAATGATTCGCAGAATTTTCAATTCACAGAAAACATTTTGCATAATTTATAATTATTTTTATTGCATTGTAATCATGTGTTACATAAAATTTTATAAGTATTATTACAGTTTGCGTTCACATGAATTGAAAACAATCATGCAACATATTACTACTAATTATGTGGGCACACAAAACTTATATTTTTATGAAACTTTATTTATATTGTAAATATTTTTCAGTATCTATAGAGAATGTAGTAATTATATTATTAAATCTTGGGACATTATAAATCACATTTCTAATGGAGTTTTTTATCTTTTGAATAAAATATTAATTTCGCGTTTTAGAAAAAATATATTTTTGAGGAATGTTATAAAACCAACCTAACACAGTGGGTTAAATGCATAATTGCCTTTTAGCTATACCTACACAAAATTAATTGAATTATTAATTACATTTACCAATGATCCAATGACACGCTGGACTAAAACATTTAAAACAAAGCTAAATTAACAAAAGTCATTAATTTAGAGAGTAATGACATGAGGGATGGCGTAAGCACTGTTTATTGAAAGTATTGAAACCTCATCATCGTGACCTTCAAAAACTGTTGTATTATCATCAGCATCCTCCTAGTGTTTTCCCGGTTGTAGCCTAAAGGACATCGGAGTCCGCTCTGGAGCCTAAATATATACTAAAACTAGCTTGTGCCCGCGACTCCGTCCGCGTGGAACTCTTAAAATATCATTGGAATCTGTCATAAAGTTTTAATTTTGTAGCTCAAAAAAAGAGTTTCACCCATACAAGCTTTGCACCCCTATTTAACCCACTTAGGGGTGGGTTTTATCCAAAACCCAAAAATTACTTTTCTTATATTGTAATAAGGAGTTCATACACAAAATTTCAAGTATCTTACTTAAAATATTACTCCATCCCCATACAAACTTTCAACCCCCTTTTTACCCCATTGAAGGTGGAATTTTCAAAAATCTCTTCTTATTGGGTACTTGCGGTATTATAAAGTACCTATTGTGAAAAAATCAGCTTTCTAGGTTCAATGGTTTGGGCTTGGCGTTGACTTAAGTCAGTCAGTCAGGACTTCTTATTTTATAGATACAGATGTACATACATACATATATATGTTAGTCTTTCAGGTATTTTGTAACTATATAATGGGCATTAGATGCCTGAAATAAATAGTTTGTTATTATTATTATTAAAGGTCTGTTTTTAATAAAAACGTCGACATGGCAATATCAGAGTTGGAACAGTTCCATAAAACGATAGGTGTTGATTAAGATAACAATGAGACAGTTTATAGAGACGGATGAAAATAGTTTGCTTTTACGCGTTCGTAATTATAAGTCTGGCGAACTTCGCGAATCTACTAACTTTTGGCTCGAGGTAGGCCAATTCAATTCAATTAATTTAAATATTTTTAAAACACTGGCGTAAACAAAACACCCAGAAGCGGCGCTTGAAAAAATTCGTTGGGCGACCCGGCACATGAAAGAGTCTATCTATAGTAGAGAGTACTACTTACCTTCGGGTAAGTGGTACTCTCTACTCTCTCTCTCTTAGTTTTAGTACCTTTGTTCTTTTTCTTTAAAAAATAAGTGGCTGCTATATACACGTCCATTTTATATAATTGTAATTTATAGGTGTCTTTTTATGTTTTTATTATATACTTATTGGTTTCTGTTTTTAATGAGTGTTTAGTGTTAAGTGTTCTTCGTTATTTTTAAAGTTTTTGCATTTTGCAATTTGTCCTTGTGTGTGATCGTGGCGTCATTGTTCCGTACCTCACCAAATGGCCACAACGGAAGGCCAACGCTGACCCAGCCAGCATTACGCTGAGTTGTGGCCATTTCGTGGCAAATGTATATGTGCCACAGTTTGTCTTTTTTTTGCCACGAATAAATGTTTTCTTTTTTTCTCTCAGGCTTGCATGGGCGCTCCGCCACTGGCAGCTTAGCACATTTAATTTTCAGTGCCACAAGATGTGAAATTGCAGTGACATGTTGTTAGTAGCATAGCAACTTGTTACTGCACCTATATAAATATCGCCCACAACACACCTCAACCTGATCTTGTTGTTGGCTTCTTACGACATTCAAGGGAAGAAAACGGGTTATTCCATTCTAATATGACACCACACGGCAATCTTTAAAACATGCCGATCTGTCTGTCTACTACATGCGTTAAATATATTTGAGGAATTCCCGGAATTCTTCAACGTTTCCATCATTCAACTGGAGTTTTGATAACAATGGGACCATAAAAAAAAAAATGTTTGAATGGGGTCATAAATAACGGAGTTCTGAGGTAACACACATAACGAAATTAGATAATACAACCGAATTAAGAACTTCCTGTTATTTTTGAAGACGTTAATAATTAGATCTAAGCATGATCAGGTTATGAGCTATCGTTAAGAGGTAATACTACGCGACGCGACAACTGCAGCTCAGAGTAAAAATCCGATACAGAAATCATCAAAATCGAGGTTTCGTTCTCGACTGTTTCCTCCTCCAAAACTTAACCAATCTTAACGAAATTTTGGAAATTGAATGGGAAGGAGACATTCTGTGTCGGACCGTTTTGATTTTGTGCTTATTATTATACGATTTGTATACTAGGCGTCTGTTTGCGGTCAATTTATTTTGGCGTTTTAAGCGATGTTTGAAGTAGCCTAACTTCTATATAATCAAAAATATTCAATAAATAAAAACGTACCGACATAGATAATGATGATATTAATTTTGTATAAAAAAAATATTGATCTAGGTTCAAAAACCAGGGAGGAAACAGTCGAGAACGTTTGTATGGAAAAATGACCCATAGCATTCCCTCTTAAAACATGTCGCATTCAGGGACCGGAACCGCTTACCCTTACACGGGTTTTTAAGCGGGTTTTCTTAACGCTTGTTTTGAGAAACCATATCATTCCGGTTAAGCTTAATAAGGGTTAATTGCATGAACGGTTAAGCCGATCGTTTGAGTTAATTCAAGTTAACTCAAATCCCAATCAAAACCCGGTTTAAGGGTTTTAGCGGTAAGCGGTTCCGGACTGAGCGTAAACTAAATGTATCTTAATCGACATAGTTATTCAGTTCATTTTGGCTTGAAATGGCCGCGCCGTTCATTTGAATTAATTCAAATTAACTCGAAACCCTATCAAAACCCTTTCCAGGGTTTTTAACTTATAGACCATTAAATGTAATCGATATTGGTCCTAAGCGTTATACAGATACGATTCAATTTTTAAATGAGGATCGCCGAATCGAGCTAGCCACCTGCCGCGCCTCACTGCGCAGGCGGCGGTGGTGTCTGTCAAAGCTTTTAAAAAGGCACCGGTACTATTTTTGTGTCACACAAATTTACTACAAGCTGCCTTAGGAAGAGATGCTATAATCGCCTGAACATCTTGCACCTGTTTCGACAATTTGTTTGTTTACATATGAAGTTCGTTACTTTCATTGCGAATAGCAAACTGATGCACATAGTAATCGTGTCTCGACCGTCTCGTCTTGATGCGAAAAAAGTAACTTTGACCTTGACCTTTGTTACATCGACACGCGCGCGCCAACTAAACCTTGTGCCGGCTGTACACACTGGGCCAACGTTGGCGCGGAGCAGAATTACTATGCGTTAGAGGAAGAGGGCTTTATTTCGTTCTCATGCGTTTGCATAGCTGCATCCTGCTCACGCGCCAACGTTGGCCCAATGTGTACAGCCGGTAGACATTTATTAAGTTGGTCTTGTTGGTTTGGGTGGTTGGATATATGCCCACTTATGCGTGAGTTTTTGTAATTTTTTAATTCCATTATATTGACTACTGCAGTATTCTTTTTTATATTTGGGTCAATCAACTTTTATTAGTCCTGTAAGTACTATGTTTTGTCCCTGACCAATAATCGCAGTTCTAGAGAAAATTAAGTGGTTCGTTGGCATATGTCGCATTTATCTTAGTATTAAGCAAACATACGAGTAAATTATTTTGAATAAATCACTATTAAACTGGAATTTTAATGGTTGTCCATGTGACAAAACATCTGATGTAGTGTTTTTTCGTTTGTCCCCCAGTAGCTTAGTGCAATTAAACATTACTTTATACATAAAAATACTATATGGCAATTAATTACGCTTGTACATAATGATTCATTACAATGTCTACTATGATGCTAGCATATAGATTTTTGTTTGCTTCATAATTTTAACGAGTTTTTTGCATGTTCATTTTGGTCCCTATTATATTTTATTATCCTGACTTCCACCGGACAACGGTAAAAACGTTCCGAAAGCAAAACATAGATGGCGTGATCAGTGCCTTGAGAACAAGTCGATTGATTTGGTGACAACACTCATCCAGCCGCTATTTTGATTTCATCTTTGCCGCGGCGTCAGGCGGCCGAGTGCGTTTTGAGAAAGTGGGTGCCTTTATTGTGTGTCTACCGGACAACCAGCACAAAAACGTAAACATTTGATATATCGTAGTAAATTAAAGTGAAATGTATTCTATTTAATCTATATTTTTCATTGCGCGTAAGACCTAATTCAAAATATCATTATTATTACCAGGAAGCGCAAATACTGATAAATGTCACTCGGACAACCAGTCACTTGGACAACCAAAACCGTTGTCAGTGGGACATTTTGGTTGTCCATAGGACAATAATGATAGAATCAGCATAAAGCAATACTTTTTCTTTCAGTACTAAGTTCGTTAAAAAATAGGTATAATAAAACTGATAATTATTATCATATAGTTGTTTTTTTTTTACATAAAAAGAACAAATACAGGCGATTTCAATCCTAGTATCTCCTTTGGACTCCGAGTATGTCCTATGGACAACCGTATATGTCCACTGGACAACCATTTTGTCCCTGTCTCCTAAAGACACATTATCGTCATTTTTACTTTAAAAAAAACAGTAAGGTTTACAAAATTTTCAAATATGAATGTAACAATTAAAAGTGAATTCATAAAGTGTTAAATATCACGTACTAGTGATTATTTTACAAGTTAAATGAAAAGTTTGTTACATTTAAAGTTTGTCGTTGTCCAGGAGACAATATTATTGGTAATAACTTATAAATTAAAAGTCGCGTTATTTATTTATGGAAGATAAATTGCAATCCATCCTATATTTAGTGAGAATAAAGTGACGGTTTACAATTTCACTGAATTTCAAATGGTTCAGAAGTCAATTTAGTTAGTTGTCCAAGGGACTATGTTAACTAGAGTCATGTGGACTTCGGAGTCAAATTTACTATTTTATTTAAATAAATTGTTCTGCTCCATGTGAATTCTTAAAATATAAATAATTATCTACAGCAAAAATGTTGAAATATAAAAAAAAAACAAATAAAATTAAAAAACTCAAATTTTCATTGAGTGTACACTTAAAAGTTGATTGACCCATTTAACCATATGGCCGGCAGAAGGCCGGTTACACGACTCTAATATAAAGCGGCCAAGTGCGTGTCTGACCACGCACAACGAAGGGTTCCGTGCCTATTAAAAAGGTCGTATCGTTACTGAAATCAAATGGCACTTACATCCTTTTCTTTAACGAAGGCAGTTTTTTAGAAATATCTCGATAACCTTTGAACCGATCTTGTTCAAAACAATCTTCGCTGAAAGAATTTAATAAGCCCTATATCCATGATTTTTTTCATATTTTTAAAATACACGGTTCAAAAATTAGAGGGGGGGGGGACACAATTTTAGTGACTTTCGGGGCGATTATCTCCGACTCTATTCACTTAATCAAAAAAATTGCTGAGAAACCTTATATTTATTTTGAAAGGCCTATCGATTGATGTGCCACACGTGGGCTTGTGATGAAAAAAAAATTTTTGAACTTCAGTTTAATGTATGGAGTGGACTCCTAAAAAAATTTTTTTTTGTAATTTAATTACAAAACTATATATTCTACTGTTTTATCGGCGTGATTGATTTATATACCTATGCCGAATCACGGCTTTCTAGTATTAAGGGCCACTGAGCTAAGCCTAAGCCGCAGACGGACGGACAAATGGACAGACGGACATGGCGAAAATATAAGGGTTCCTTGTTGATTACGGAACCCTTAAAAAATTGTGAACTGTTATTATTTAAAAAAATGCACTATTACGTAAAGCAACATTGATAACTCACAAATCCAGAGCAACTACATTTGAAATTAATAAATCTACTTCGTTTATTATTATTTGACAAACTGTATTCATATTAAACACATCACATCACCATACCTTCAAGTTCAGTCGCAGTCGGATAAAAAAAAATGACAACTCTATAGCTTGACCACAACCGCTGTGCCGCTCCTTAGGTATGCGAGCGGCGAGACGGGGGGGCAGAGCCTTTGTCATTCCGCCGTCCCCGCCTCGCCCCGTCACCCCCGCCGCGTCACCCCGCCTCCCCGCGCATACCTAAGGAGCGGCACAGCGGTTGTGGTCAAGCTATAGCACAGTGTGGTTTTTGGCTTGTATGCTGCTGGCTCAGATTATTTTTGCGACTTTGCCCACTAAAAATTAAACGTACTACGTATTATGTTTTAAATCACTTCTAATACTTCTAATAGAATAAAACTAATGTGCCAAATTTATGGCCGATTATAGTCTTTAGTTACGAGACGTATCAATAGGTTCGATAATCCTAAAGTATAAAAAAGCGGCCAAGTGCATGTCGGACCACGCACAACGAAGGGTTCCGTGCCTATTAAAAAGGTCGTATCGTTACTGAAATCTTATGGCATCTTACGTCCTTTTCTTTAAGGAAGGCAGTTTTTTAGAAATACCTCGAAAACCTTTGTACCGATCTTGTTCAAAACAATTTTCTCTGAATGAATTTAATAAGCCCATGTCCATGATTTTTTTCATATTTTCAAAATACACGGTTCAAAAATTAGGGGGGGGGGACACAATTTTAGTGACTTTCGGGGCGATTATCTCCGACTCTATTCACTAAATCAAAATTGCTGAGAAACCTTATATTTATTTTATTATGAAAGGCCTATCGATGGATGTGCCACAAGTGGGCTTGCAATAAAAGAAAATGATTTTCAGTTTTATGTATGGACTGCACCCCTAACAATTTTTTTTTTACACATTTCATTACAAAACTATGTAGCGGCTAACAAAATACACGTATCATCAAATTTTTATTCAAATACACCTTATAGTATTCGAGTAAAATGCCTGTCACATACGGACGGACAGACAGATAGACAGACAGACATGACGTATCCATAAGGGTTCCGTTTTTTGCCATTTGGCTACGGAACCCTAAAAAACATACAAACGAGGACAATGTTTTTTTGGCCTGTTTAATGATTTCTGATATATTACCAGATTTAAAAAAAAAAAGGTTTTGCCTTGTGGCAATGTAGGCATGTTTCACGGTTTTAACTATTTCATTAAGTACCTACTAATTTGAATTCTCCGCTCTAAACCGTACCGTTCTTACCCCACCCAACATACCTACCTTATGTAAAATTATTGGAACTGTAAAAGGCCTCTACAAAAATATCCAAGATGTGTTTATTTTTAATACTACGACGGTGGCAAACAAGCATACGGCCTGTCTGATGGTACGAAAACACCGTAGCCTATGGACGCTGGCGACTTCACAAGAATCACAATCAGGTTGCCGGCCCTTTATTGATATTTAGGGTTCCGTAGGCAAATGGCAAAAAACGGAACCCTTATGGATTCGTCATGTCTGTCTGTCTGTCTGTCCTTCCGTATGTCACAGGCATTTTACTCGAATAGGGCTTATTAAATTCTTTCAGCGAAAATTGTTTTGAACAAGGTCTGTTAAAATGTTTGTGAGATATATCTAAAAAACTGCCTTCCTTAAAGAAAAGGACGTAAGTACCATAAGATTTCAGTAACGATACGACCTTTTTAATAGGCACGGAACCCTCGTTGTGCGTAGTCCGACACGCACTTGGCCGCTTTTTTACTCGCTCGTCACCGGCCCCAGGAAGGGGTAAAGAAGTGTGCTAGCGTCATACCAATAAGTAAGCGGTTAAATTAAGCCAATAAAAACCCTTTCATAACCCCTACAAAAACCCTTAAAAACCCCTTCAAATAACCCTATCAAAACCCTAACCCAAAACCCTGAGGTTATTTAGGCTTAACTCTGTTGAAGGGCTTAACCCGTATATAAGTTAAGCTGAGGATACGGTAACCCAAACAAGCGATTAATCCTCGAACGGCTTAAGCCTTTCGAACGGATTAAGCCAAAGAACGGGTTTTCCGGTCCCTGGTCGCATTGAGCCTCTGAAATCCACAAACGCGAAAGTGAAATCCCTCTGACTTCACTCCTTTATCCGTCAGTCCTTAGTCAAACCGCGTCGCCCGCGTCGGTATGTCGTGTCCGATAATGATAGCGGAATTCTAAATTCCAATTTAAAACGTTGAAATAAAAACAATTGAGTTCCGATTTGGAATCGTGTTTTGTTTTGGTACGTGCTGGTTCTGGAATGTGTTCTGAATTTAAATAATTGTGCGAAGGTCTAATGTTTGCATTGTTGTAGTAAGTATTCCATTGATAATGAATTAATGAATAATTACAAGTGGTACAACTTGATGATAGTTGTGATGAATGAATTGTCCGTCAGCGCGATGAAAAGTTGAATTTGGATGAGATTTGTAATGAAGAAAATACTGGATAAGTAATAAAATTACTGATACATTAACACTTGAACAAGTTTCTCTCAAAAAGTTCACTTTTGGTACAAGCTTTTATTGCCGACTGTACTTTTCTGTATATCATCATCAACTACTCATTGAGACGATTCTGAGCATTTTCAATAATTCATGTACTTACCCAATTAGCGTGAGTTGTTAAATAAAAATTAAGTCAGTGTCAGTTTTGTGTCGAAAGTTAAACATACAAATGATGTGAAAATGAACTTGTTTCACATTTAAATAACGTGTAAATGCATATCATTTATAAATTAAGAAGAAAAAGTTAATTTTTATACATACTGAATGCTTAATTGTCATCACAAAACTGACACCGAGTAAATTTTTATTTAACAACTCACGCTAATTGGGTACACGAATTATTAAAAATGCCCTTCTAACGAGCCCAAATTCAACGGGGTTACGTCGGTTAAGTCCTGAATTCCCATGGCCACCTTCCGTCTCCATCATCAGATCAGCTCGATGGTAATATTCAACTGTCATCCAAACTATACTTTCTACCCAAAAATTCAGCTCAATCGGTCACCGGGAAGTGGGTCAACTTGCAAGATTTGATGACAAACAGGTGAAACTAAATAAAAGCTTGTAAAAACATAACGCTCCTCTCCTTCGGCAGTCGGGTAAAAAGATTCAATATTTTGTAGACCAGTTGGAAATGCCTTATAAAAATCTCTCTGGCAGTAGCGTGGTTGTTTTTGGTAATGACAAGGCCAAGTATGTCACCAAGATGTGAAAGTTCTTGAACAAAATAAATAAATAAAAAACCGGCCAAGCGCGTGTCGGGCCACGCTCAGTGTAGGGTTCCGTAGTTTTTGTAATTTTTTTCAAAAACTATTTATATTAACCTATCAAGTTCAAAATAATTTTCCTAGAAAGTTTTTATAGTTCTACTTTTGAGATTTTTTTCATATTTAAAAAAAATATGGTTCAAACGTTAGAGGGGGGGGGGGGGATTTTTTTTTCTTCTGGAGCGATTATCTCCGAAAATATTAACATTATCAAAAAATGATTTTAGCAAACCCCCATTCATTTTTAAATACCTATCTAACAATATATCACACGTTAGGGTTGAAATGAAAAAAAAAAACACATTAAAAAAACACTTTTTATTTTACCACTTTGTCGGCGTGATTGATATACATATTAGTACCAAATTTCAGCCTTCTAGTGCTAACGGTTACTGAGATTATCCGCGGACGGACGGACAGACAAAGCGAAACTATAAGGGTTCCTAGTCGACTACGGAACCCTAAAAAACCATTA
Source organism: Epinotia ramella (assembly GCA_947578815.1). Taxonomy (NCBI): domain Eukaryota; kingdom Metazoa; phylum Arthropoda; class Insecta; order Lepidoptera; family Tortricidae; genus Epinotia; species Epinotia ramella. The sequence goes on from OX388203.1 coordinate 3,243,100, forward strand.
TTTCTACAACCATTAATAATTTCACTAGTACTATAAACTATTATACTTAAAAAAAAAATACTCTAGGTAGAAGTCGCCTCTGCGGCGTAGGCCTCCCCCATTTCTTTCCAAATTTGCCTTTATGGGCCTATTTAATAAACGCGACAATTCGACTTATTTGTCACTTTATGACAAATTAGTCGATGTGTCGCGATAAGTGGCGTTTAATAAAGATGACAATTAAGTCCAAATGCGACAGGTAAATACCGACAAAATTGTCGGGCTAAAAAACTGTTTAATAAAAACGACAATTGTCAGGTTTTACCTGTCAAGTATCTAAGAAAATATCCTATGATATATTTGTAATGACAATGACAAATTTGTCACTAATCCGACATATTTGTCATAACACAACATCGAGGCATGCATGTGAGACAACATGAGGGTAATATCAAAATAGTTCCTACCACAATTTAACTTTTTTTTATTTCAACTGGTTTGCTATTTGATATGGACGTCAAGTTCACAATTTTAGGGCTCATCTATGAAAACAGAGAGGTTTTATTTGGCAGATTTAGTGATAATTTAACACATGAAATTAAAATTAATAAATGGAAGAGCATCACAGAACAATTGAAGGGATTGGCAGTATTTAACAAAGATTGGAAATATCTTCGTGACACAACTTGGCAAAACTGGAGGAAAATTATTCTTGGTTTAAATATGCGACGTCGTCGTCGTACACTTTGCGCCAAATATTCATCTTCACTACTACTGTTATCGGTCGACGACGTTAACACCATTTTTTTAAACTAATCGTACTAATTTAACTGCCGAACAGCGTTGACATAGGATGACGAGCCTGTCAAAATCTCTGATAAATTGACAAATATGTCTACCAGTCATGACAATTTAGTGTTTGATAAAACAAATTTTACAAGTTTTTCCGGACAAATTGTCACCTGTCGCCTGTCAAGGGAAATTATTTATTAAACAGAAATATGTCAAATTGTCACGACAAGTCGACATATTAGTAGTTTTTCCACCGTGACATATTTGTCATTGATAATTTTTATTAAACGAAATATTGTCAAATTGTCGGATTGTCACCTGTCGCCTGTCACCTGTCATTGTCGCGTTTATTAAATAGGCCCCAGGGGCCTTCCGCATCCAGTCTGAGCCTCTTGAACAAAATACGGTAAAGTTACATTGGCAATTTGGGAGAAAGCAGGTTCTACGTAGGATTGCCACGATAAACCACACTATTTCTTTCTATTTCTATTTTATTTACCACATGGTTGGTAAATAAAATAGACGTGCCTTGGTCTTGACCTCACCCAAACATGCTATTATACTCCAGGCAAAATACGGTTTTGAAAAACATTAATTTATAATAGCGTTTTTTTTGTTGATTTCATTTGAAAATGTTATTCCAAGATGATTTAGTCAAGAATCCGACAAACTTTCCACCCGGAATTAATTATGTAGATTTAAATGAAGCATGCATTATCTTTTTTTGTACGATTTATCTTGAATATTATAGAGCAAATGTAAATGAACCAAAATAAAGACAAAATCATTTATTAATATTTGTACTGACTTTTTAGAAGCCAGTTAACTTATCATTTTTTCGATGTCTGAAATTTTGTCGGATTCTGTCGCTGGGTAACTATTTAATTGATAATATATCCGTTATACATAAAAAATAAGCTTGTCTTTTTCACTAATGGACTGTAAATTACGAGATTTAAAATATACGAAATGTTCGAAATAATGTTTGTGTGGAATAGTCTCAAAGTCAATCAAATTGAGCACTTACCAGGCTTGTCTGCGATTGAAGTATGCAGAAGTCGGTGTCAGCTAACAGGGCAGAGTACATTCACCAACCTTCAGCTAGCCGACTTACCTACAGTTCGCGAAATACCTTTCCTGAAGCTTCCACCGATAGGAGTCTCGTCGGCACTCAACTGAATTGACTAAATGCTTGGGTCCTGCTTCCACACACGTCTTATATTTAAAATTATGTTATTCACAACTGCGATACGACAATCAGTTGTTTTACGGAATAATTCAGCGCAAGCCAATCGAAAACGACACGATAACTTTGGCTGCTACAAAACGACTCAAATTCGACTGGTCATTGCATAGACAATATATTTTATTTTTACTTTTTTAAAAATCTTAGACCGATAATGTTGCTAGGCGATAATTGGTTAATTGCAATCTTTAACATTCCGCCCACCAAAATACGAGTTATTTTAAAAAATCCTATAACTATGGGTTGTATCTCTTTTAGAGGAACTACGATTATATTAGGTTATCTATAACTTACACTAAATAAGAGCGACGATAAAACTAATTAATTTTGTAAAGGAAGAGGACACAGTTTTACAACTGGTCTTTTAAGTTCACCAGATTCGGTGCGGACTGTCACAACCCTACAAATACCATCAGTTCCTGGATGGAGTTGGACCACCCGACCCATTTTCCATTTCATTGGACTACATTGCTCATTAACAATGAGAACAAGAGTCCCGACATCTATTTGGTTTTGACCATCGAACCATTTGTGGCGCTGTTGTAGAGTGTGCAAATATTCTAAGTGCCACTTACGCCAGAAATCTTGATGGATTTTTTGTATTAATTTCCACCTCTGAAGGGGGCCTAACTTTGCATCGACTAAATTACTTTCAGGTAATATAGTGAGCGGCTCCATCGTCAGAAAGTGGCCAGCTGTTAACACCGAAAAATCGTTAGGGTCTGAACTAACGGGTGATAGAGGCCTCGAATTCAACATGGCTTCTATTTGAGTCAAAACAGTGTACAATTCTTCGAAAGTGAGACGCTGCGATCCTAATACACGCGATAAGTGTGTTTTTACCGACTTTACACCGGCTTCAGCCAAGCCGGAAAAGTGCGGGCTACCCGGGGGATTGAAAACGAATTCAATTTGCTCGGAACGCGCAGCTTTAGACATCAAACCGTGCAACGCGTTGGAGGCACCAACAAAGTTCCTTCCTTGATCCGATACGAGTCTTGAGCAGCGACCACGACGCGCAATAAACCGGCGCAGAGCGGCCAAATAAGCTTCCGTCGTAAGCTCGGAAACAAGCTCTAGATGCATTGCTTTTGTGACCGTGCACACGAATACGCAAATGTACGATTTGAATGTGCGCAAGCCGCGACCGCGACCTAGACTTGTGTCAAATGGACCCGCGTAATCAACCGCCGAAGACGAAAAGGGTTTAACTTGGTTGATTCGAAAGGATGGCAAATTGCCCATTATAGGAGGCTCGGCCAGCTTAGGATGAGCGCGAAAACATTTCATGCAAGATGAAATCACAGAGTTTATAGCCCTTTTCGACGACATAATCCAAAAGTCTTGAGCTATTAGATTTTGCAGCGTTTGCAATCCTGGATGCATAAGCCGATTGTGATAATCCTCAATGACCAGCGTTGTTAACCTATGATCACGAGGCAACAAGAGCGGATGTTTAACATCAAACGACAATGTACCTTTGGAAAGGCGACCGCCCACCCTTAAACAACCAGATTCGTCCAGGAAAGGCGACAATTTCCGAATCGGTTTGGCTACAGAGCGGAGCGACTTCTCCTTCGACAAACCACGAAGTTCTGAAGCGAAAGCACATTCTTGGACATGCTTCACTAGAAAATGGAGAACACTGTTAAGTTCTTCAGACGACAAATTGGGGTTTGTATTTTTCGACGAAGGATTTTGCAGGTTGTACATATATCGAAAACAATAAGCCAAAGTGCGCAATACCTTCTGCAACGACGAAAATCGATTTAACATTGAGTCTATAAACGAGGCGTTAGAGACTGTGAATAAACTATAAATCTTCTGTTCACTGGAAGCAGCATCATCCAAAACCATCTCTGATTGTGGCCAATACTTTTGAGGAAGGGGCAGCCAGGAAGGCCCCGCCCACCATAACGGGTTCTGGATCAAGTCCGCGGGTAGCAAACCGCGGGAACCGGAATCCGCTGGGTTTTCCAAACCAGAAACGTGATGCCAACATTCAGGGGGTACTTGTTCCTGTATGTGCGCAACCCTGTTTGCCACGAAGGTTTTCCACCTCGAGGGACACGACCGAATCCAGGTCAGGGCTACAGTGGAGTCCGACCAGGCATAGACACTGTCAAAGGTGTGGAAGTCTTTTAAAGCTTCAGTGAACGAAGCAAGCAAGTCCGACAATAAAACGGCTGATAACAACTCCAAACGAGGTATCGAGCACTTACGAAGGGGAGCCACCTTCGATTTTGCGCAACAAAGACGCACGACAGTAGAGCCGTCATGTTGAACGACACGACAATAAATGACAGCACAGTAGCCCCTCTCCGAAGCGTCGCAGTACCCGTGGAGCTGCAACGACGCGAAAGTTTCAATAATTCTACGGGGAATGGACAGTAAGCTTAACTCCGACAATTGTGACTTAAACTTACGCCACTCTTGAGCGATAGCACTAGGGATTTCACCGTCCCATTCGACACCCGAAACCCATAAACGTTGTATTATGTATTTTGCGAAAAATACAACAGGCGACAACAAACCCAACGGGTCGAAAATACGGGCGATGTCCGAGAGGATCGACCGCTTCGTACAGCGACAGTCATTCTGAATTGTTTTAAATGTGAAATTATCTTCCTTTGGGAGCCACGAAAGACCCAAAATTTTGAGCGACAAATCATGAACATCATCGAAGTTATGAAGTTGCTCCGAATATAGCTCCGACCCAGGCAGACTTTCAAGGAATTGAGGACTATTAGAGGTCCATTTGCGCAAGTGAAGCTGAGCGGATGACAAAATATCCACCAACTCCTTACGCAAGTTTATCGCACTCTCGACCGAATCCGTCCCTGAAACAATATCGTCGACATATGCATCCCTGGCCAGCACTGCGGCACCGTGGGGCGCGCGAGCTGAGAATTCCTTCGCTAACTTAGAAACACACCAGAGCGCTTGGTAGGGGGCACAGGAGACGCCATAACTAACTGTGAGCAAGCGATAGTCTTTCACAGGATCATCAGGGGATGAACGCCATAAGATGCGTTGATAGTTGCAATCTTCCAGATCGACAAGAAACTGGCGATACATCTGCTTGATGTCTCCTGTGAAGACTATCGCATGCCACCGGAATCGAACCAGCAAATCGAATACACTTTTTTGTAACTTGGGACCTGGTAGCAAGGTAGCATTCAAGGATTTCCCGGTAGCATCCACTGAACTCGCATCAAAAATTGTACGCAAGGGCGTTGTAACCGAGTCACGCAAAATTCCCTGATGAGGTATATAGAAGAAGTGACCTTCAGACGACAAGGGGGGATCTACTTCCGCCATGTGACCACACTCCAAATAATCATCCATAAAATTGACATAAGCTTGCCGAAAGTTGGGATTTACCATAAACTTCTTTTCTAAATTTAAGAGCCGCTTGAGGGCAATCTCTCGAGACCCTGAAAACTTAGGCTTTTCCTCAGTGTCAACAAAAGTTAATGGTACCACCATCCTTCCATCAGGATTGCGACAGTACGAAGACTCCATTAAATTTTCACACAACAATTCCGATTTCGAAAAAACCACCGATCTAGGAGCATCAATATTTTCCAACTCCCAGAAAAGCTTTATATTATTGTCCAAGGATAGACTCGACACGAGAAGGCAGTCTTTTGACTCAACACTGGAACCACTACGAGAACGAGAACGAGAAGAAGCAACACTGATGGCACACTCACCCATTACAATCCAGCCGAAAACTGTGCGGATGGCAATAGGCTGCCCTGCATTGCCTTTGTAGTAATCGCTACTAAGAATATAATAATTACATGTATGTAATAATAAATATTTATATAATATTTACTTATATACATACCCAATATATAATAATTTGTTTATAATAAATTGATTTAATATTGCTCGAGATATATACATAGATATATATTACTCCGAACATAATTCATAAACGTACACATATAAATACATAACAATATAAATAAATATAACAACATTCACAACACTATAAATACATATAGGAAATACATAAATAAATAAATTCATCAACAATCAAAAACACTTACCATAACATTAGCAGCCGTGTCGGAACCGAAATGTCGGAGATGCAACGCCGAGCACCGTGGACAAGCCCGCGTGACGTCACACTAGCGCGCTCGGCTCCAGCGGCCGCGCACCCGCGCCGCCCGCCAGTCAGAAACCCATCTCGACGCCGAACGCATGTCGCTTTGCTCCGCGCGCATACGCTCAATGCTTACGATTTATTTTCCTAATTACCTGCTACTCATGCTTGTGCCTTTGTACCGCTTCGCCGTAATATATTTGTGAATGTGATTGGGTCGTTTTCTTGGACTATCAACCCCAACGACCTAAACTGGTGACCCCTACATTGGACGAAGATCGCAGCTTTCTCCTGGATTATCATTCACAATCACCAAGGACAAATCGTAAGTCGAAGTAATAACTATGTCTGATCACGAAGATGATAAAGAAACATATAGCGACGCGCCGGCCGGGAAGGCGCCGAGAGATAACGGTACTATGCGCCTTGCCACTGATGCCGACACGTTCCGTGTCGGAGTACGGATACCACCATTTTGGCCGCAGGAGCCTGCCGTCTGGTTCGCGCAGATAGAAGGCCAATTTGTACTGTCAAACATTACTTCTGACGCGACAAAATTTTATTACGTGTTGTCGCAGCTTGACCACCAGTACGCAGCCGAGGTCAAAGATATCATCATTTCGCCACCTTTAACAAATAAGTACGAGAAGTTGAAAAGCGAGCTTATTAAACGCCTATCAGCTTCTCGTGAGAAAAAGCTAAAGGATCTCTTACTTCACGAGGAATTAGGTGACAGAAAGCCATCGCAGTTCTTGAGGCATCTACAGCACATCGCTGGTCCGCAGGTACCTGAGGATTTTTTGAGGACCATTTGGACGAGCCGCTTGCCGCATAATATCCAAGGAGCTATAGCAACTCAGCCACTGTCTACCCTTGACTCTTTGGCTGATCTAGCAGACCGTGTATGGGACATATCTCCAGGTACTCCGCAGGTAGCTAGCACCTCTAACCAACTCGGCAGCGCAGTTATAGAGCACATGGCTAACCAGATCGCAGCACTTTCGAGGCAGGTGCAGGAGCTCTCAACCGAAATGCGATCCCGTTCTCGTCCCAACCACAGGGCCGGAGGTAGGCAGCAACACCGTGGGCGCAGCAGCAGTCAGCGACGCGATAATAGTCACCAGCGTTCGCAGTCAAATAACCGCAAGTTTCCAGTGTGCTGGTACCACTACAAATTCCAGTCGCAGGCGACCAGGTGTGTCAAGCCATGTGACTTCGCCTCGGGAAACGACCAGGGCAGTCGATAATGGCGGCCGACGATTGCCTGAGTTCCGGTCGCTTGTTCGTCACAGATCGACAATCAAAGATGCAATTTCTCGTGGATACCGGAAGCGATCTTTGCGTCTTTCCTCGATCTGCATTGCGCGAGCAGCGCCTTAAAACACGATATCAACTTTTCGCTGCAAATGGATCCATCATCAGCACCTATGGTCACGTCCAGTTGAAGCTGAATCTGGGTCTCCGCCGCGAGTACAGTTGGCAGTTCGTCGTAGCGGATGTCACCAAAGCGATCATCGGTGTCGACTTTCTATCTTTTTATAACTTAGCCGTCGACTGCCGAAACAAACGCCTGCTAGACAACACGACGTCGCTGTCAACGGCGGCTTTAACAGCAGATTCAACGGACACCGTGTTCTCAATTAAGACCCTCTACGGTGAGTCCAAGTATCACGACATCCTTAGAGATTACCCCGAGATAACACGGCCTCCCGGTATTCACCGCGATATAAAGCACAACACTGTGCACTATATAACTACCACAGATGGACCACCAACACACTGCACCCCGAGAAGACTAGCACCAGACAAGCTGAAAATAGCCAAGCTTGAATTTGAAGCGATGCTCAAGAACGGGACAGCAAGGCCATCATCAAGCCCCTGGTCTTCGCCACTTCATCTCGCACCAAAAAAGGATAACGGCTGGAGACCCTGCGGAGACTACCGGCAACTAAACGCGCGAACAGTTCCAGACCGGTACCCCATCCGCCATATCCACGACTTCGCCCACCACCTATCCGGTTGTACGATCTTCTCCACCATAGATTTGGTAAAAGCGTACAACCAAATACCGGTGAACGCGGACGACATAGCAAAGAATGCCATAGCGACGCCTTTTGGACTATATGAGTTCCCATATATGACCTTCGGGTTAAGAAACGCTGGACAGACATTCCAAAGGTTCGTCGACGAGGTCACAAGGGGTATGGACTTCGTATTCGCGTACCTGGATGACTTCCTCATCTTTTCGGAGAACGAAGAAGCTCATATGGAACATCTAAAGCTACTGTTCAGCAAACTAAGGGACTACGGGATCGTCATAAACCCCTCGAAATGCATCTTTGCTGTACCGGAAGTCAAGTTCCTCGGATACCACATCTCTGCGAAAGGCACAAAACCCCTGGAGACGAAGGTGGAAGCTATCGAGACATTTCCGGCACCGAAAACCGTTAAAGAATTGCGAAGATTCTTGGGGATGATCAATTTTTATCGGCGATTCATCCCTCAAGCGGCACAGATCCAAGCTCCTCTGCACAACTTGTTGACTGGCTCGGTAAAAGGATCCCACCCCGTTGTGCTAAAGGATGAGACCCTGGAGGCATTCAACGGCTGCAAGAGAAGTCTCTGCGATGCAGCACTCCTAGCACATCCAGACAGCAACGCAGCACTTGCACTGGTCACGGATGCCTCTGACACGTCATTAGGGGCTGTGTTGCAGCAGAAAATAGGAGAGGCATGGCAGCCGATTGCGTTTTATTCGAAGAAGCTGAGCCCAACCCAACAGAAGTACTCACCTTACGATCGCGAACTGCTCGCAATATACAGCGCAATCAAGTACTTCAGGCACATGCTGGAAGCACGAGTGTTCACGGTACGAGGGCTGCCTTTTAAGTTCTGTCGTTTGCAAACCTCCCGTGATTGCATAAAAAAGAACTAGTGTCACGTTAAAATATTTGAATTTAGAATTCGAAAACAAAAGAATGATTCGAAATCGGCCCAACCGTTTTAGTACAGCGTTCGTTCAAAGTTGACAAGTCAGTTGTGAAAATGGAAATTTCGAAGGAAAATTTACGTGCGATAATTTTTTACAACTTCAAAAGGGGCTTAACGCGACTTCAGTGCTTCGAAGAGTTGACTACGGTTTTCAATGGTCAAGCACCATGCCTTCGGACTGTGGAACGCTGGTATTTAGAATTTCAACGTGGTTGCTCTAGTCTTGGTGATAGACATCGTGAAGGTCGACCAAAAACAGCCGTAACCCAGGAGAACATTGATGCTGTACGGCAACTGATCATCGAAGATCGCCATGCGACATACCGTGAGATAGAAGCTTCCTTAAGTATTTCAGGGACCAGTGTTCACAGTATTTTGCATGATCACTTAGGCGTAATAAAGTTGATCTCACGCTGGATACCACATTTACTCAGTGAAGACCAAAAAACGGCTCGCGTTCGATGGTGTCGCAAAACTCTGCGACAATTCAACCGAGGAAACTCGAAACATGTTTACGACATTATCAGTGGTGACGAATCTTGGATATATGCCTACGATCCCGATTCTAAACAGCAGTCGACTGTTTGGGTGTTCCAAGATGAGCCAAAACCGACCAAAGTAATACGCTCACGGAGCACTTCGAAAAAAATGGTCGCCACGTTTGTGGCGAAAAGTGGCCACGTTGCCACCATCGTGCTCGAGGATCGTAAAACGGTTAATGCTGACTGGTATACCACTGTCTGTTTACCAGAAGTCATCGGCGAGTTTCGAAAAAATAACCCAAGACGTCGTATAAGACTGCACCACGATAATGCGAGCTCGCACACCGCCCGGCAAACTATTGCGTTTTTAAAAGAGCAAAACGTCGAAATTCTGGAACACCCGCCGTACAGTCCAGACTTAAGCCCTAACGATTTTTTTACTTTTCCAAAAATCAAGCAACGACTTCGTGGTCAACGGTACCAGACGCCTGAAGAAGCGGTTGAGGCATACAAAACGGCCATTTTGGAGACCCCGACTTCGGACTGGAATAAGTGTTTCGAAAACTGGTTCAATCGAATGAAAAAGTGTATTACATATCACGGTGATTACTTTGAAAAACAATAAATACCATTTAACACTTAAATTGTCTTTAGTTTTTCCAAACGACACAACTTAAAAGGCAGCCCTCGTATTTACCGACCACAAGCCGTTGTGCTTTGCTTTTGCGTCACACAAGTCAAACTGCTCACCAAGACAATTTCGCCACCTCGACCTCATCTCTCAATTTACCACCGACATCCAGCACATATCGGGGAAAAACAACGTGGTCGCGGATACATTGTCGAGGATAGAAGAACTGGAGAAGCCTATTGACCTGGTACAACTCGCAGCAGCACAACGCAAGGATGCTGAGCTAAAGCAGATTTTAGACGGTGACACAACCCATACCATCAAATTAAAAAAGATGATGATACCTGGTTCCCTCACCGAACTATACTGCGATAGCAGCACTTCCATCCTAAGACCCTATGTGACCCCAGAACTTCGCCAGCAAGTCTTCAACAGCTTACACTCGCTTAGTCACCCTGGAACCAAGGCAACAGCGAGACTTGTATCGGAGAGATTTGTTTGGCCGCATATGAACCGAGACTGCCGCGAATGGGCACGAGCTTGCACAGCCTGTCAACGCTCCAAAGTAACGAGGCACGTTCAAGCTCCCTTAGGCACGTACAAACTACCCAAAGCCAGATTTGCGCATGTCCATATCGACATTATTGGACCTCTGCCACCGTCTCAAGGTTACCGCTACTGCCTAACAGCCATCGATCGATTCACACGGTGGCCAGAAGCAATTCCGATGATGGATATCACAGCTGAAACAGTTGCCAAAGCTCTTCTGACCGTCTGGATATCCCGATTTGGTTGTCCTGTGGACATCGTCACAGACCGCGGAAGACAGTTTGAGTCAGCGCTCTTCAAGTTCTTGGCGAAAATAGCAGGATTCAAGCACAGACGTACTACGGCATATCACCCTGCTTGTAACGGGATTCTTGAAAGATTTCACAGACAGTTAAAAGCAGCCATCGTCTGTCACGCGCAAGAAAATTGGACAGAATCCTTGCCACTAGTTCTGTTAGGGATCAGGAGCGCGTTCAAGGAAGACCTGCAAACATCGTCTGCAGAGCTAGTGTATGGAGAAACGCTAAGACTGCCTGGAGAATTCTTTCAGCCCTGTACTGTTACGACAACAGATGTCACCGACTTCACTGCGCGCTTGCGTAACATTACCCAGCAGCTGAACCCTGTGCCAACTTCAAGGCATGGATCTCAGAAGACCTTCATATTTAAAGACCTGAAATCAGCCACTCACGTCTTCGTAAGAGAAGATGCTGTTCGTGGCGCGTTAACAGCAGCATACACTGGGCCACACGCAGTGGTGGAACGAGGAGATAAGGTTTACAAACTAATAATAAAAGGAAAAGAAACCACTGTATCGGTAGATCGATTAAAACCAGCATATACGCTTGAAGAGAGCACCAACAGCACCGATAACAAACCTCAAATGAAAGAAAAGCCAGAGACTACCTACCCCCAGCAGTCGAAAGAAACACGAGATAAGCCGAAAACACATACCAGATCTGGCCGACAGGTGAAATTCCCTGATTACTATCGCCCGTGAGACGGTCTCTGGGGGGGAGTGATGTAGTAATCGCTACTAAGAATATAATAATTACATGTATGTAATAATAAATATTTATATAATATTTACTTATATACATACCCAATATATAATAATTTGTTTATAATAAATTGATTTAATATTGCTCGAGATATATACATAGATATATATTACTCCGAACATAATTCATAAACGTACACATATAAATACATAACAATATAAATAAATATAACAACATTCACAACACTATAAATACATATAGGAAATACATAAATAAATAAATTCATCAACAATCAAAAACACTTACCATAACATTAGCAGCCGTGTCGGAACCGAAATGTCGGAGATGCAACGCCGAGCACCGTGGACAAGCCCGCGTGACGTCACACTAGCGCGCTCGGCTCCAGCGGCCGCGCACCCGCGCCGCCCGCCAGTCAGAAACCCATCTCGACGCCGAACGCATGTCGCTTTGCTCCGCGCGCATACGCTCAATGCTTACGATTTATTTTCCTAATTACCTGCTACTCATGCTTGTGCCTTTGTACCGCTTCGCCGTAATATATTTGTGAATGTGATTGGGTCGTTTTCTTGGACTATCAACCCCAACGACCTAAACCTTTGACAACACCGGGTTGAAGAGCGGAAGCGAGAATATTCACACTAACCAGCATGTCAATAGGTCCAGGTTTGAAGAACGATGGATCTGCAAGATTTAAATTTCTGATATGCCCCCACGAGGCGACATCAATTTGTTCCGAGGGCATATCAGAGCAAATCCGCGACAAAATGAATGCTTCCAATGAAAATTTACAATGGGACTCACTATTTGTAGGGACAATTTCACAATTGACAGATCCCAGAGTCTCCGTTGAGGTTTGGCCAATGCCATTCACTGATTGCCCACTAGCATTCTTTATGGACAATCCAAGCTTTTGAACGCATCTCAACGTCATGAAATTGCAAGCACTTGCACTATCTAGCAATATTCGAATTGGTACCAATTTATTATATTTATTTTTTATCAGCACAATAGCTGTCGAAAATAACACCTGTGCACTACAGTTTGGAACAGCCAAAGTCACCGGAACATCTGAGACCTCTGATACTGCAGGTTCAGAGTCCCTGCTTTTATCAAAATGCAACAATTTGTGATGTCTGCCATTACATGTGTGACACATGACACTTGATTTACAATTTTTTACCCCATGTGATGGCCGACAACAGAGGATACAAAGTTTCTTATCTTTTACCCTATTAAATCTCTCCGTCGGAGACAATTTCAAAAATTGAGCACAGCTTTCCAAACTGTGACCCGAAGCAGCACAAATTACACATTGGCTGACAGGCGGCACAACAAAAGACGATTTAGATTTAAATGCGGGCTTACTAACAACAATATTTGCCCGAGACACCGAATTCTCCAAGGCCTGACTCCGCTTTTCGATGAACGAAATTAACACTCCATAATCTGGTATGTCAATGTTTGATTCGAGATGCAACTCAAAAGCCTCTCTGGTGGAAACATCCAACTTAGACCACAACAAATGGTACAACATGAAGTTTTTATCAGGTAACTGATATTTTTCTAATATTTCTAAATTTTCTCTAAATGTGCGACAAACACGATTCAATTCGACACTATTTTTCGATTTTACCGACTCGCAATGAAGCAACTTTTCATAAAACATTGAAGCAATTACTCTTTTTCTTTCATAATGCTGCTTCAATGTGTTATAAGCAGCAACATAGTTCTCGTCACACAAGGGATAGTTTTTTATTAGGTTAAAAGCCTCACCTTGCACATTAGTTAACAAATAATGGAACTTCTCAACTGCAGGAATGTCTTTCTTGTGAATTAATGAATCGAATATTTGAATGAAAGACACCCACTGCTCCATCTTCCCACTAAATGGGGCAATAACAATACGAGGCAATTGCACACACGAGCTAGGACTGGAAGGTGACGGCTTTTGTTCTAACACTTGATTAGTGAAGCGCAACTTAATAGCTTTTACCATCATTTCGAACTGCGATGAATCTTGTAGCTCACTTTTCCTATCTCCGCTCGACAGCGACGATAACAATTCTATCTGGAATGAGTGGAATTCCCTCTCCAGTGCCTTGACATCTTCGAGCGAGTACCCGGCTAAATCTGAGCTCGCAATGTACTCCATTCGAGCGAACGCGTAATCGCGACCTACGCGGTTTCTATCACACTTGTCACTAGTTTTATCACTATTTCCTCCAGTCATTTTATCCGTACGAAACACAATAACACTTCACAATAAACAAAAGCACCGGCAATTACTATTTATTTATTTCGTCTAACCTCAACTATAACTGATTTGACAGCTTAGAAACGTTCCGAAACTAGATTTTATTTTATTTGACAGATCGCGACGTGTACCAACACACAGAAACGAAACGCGTCTTCTATCCAAAGAGAATCAACCCAAACGTTTCTAGGATTACCCGCAAATTTGTACAACGAGAAAAAAATTATATAAAACTACAAATTCTTGTTAAAAACACAAAATATTCCACGATCGCCTTACAATATTATGCGGCTCGAAGACCAAATGTCTTTTTCACTAATGGACTGTAAATTACGAGATTTAAAATATACGAAATGTTCGAAATAATGTTTGTGTGCAATAGTCTCAAAGTCAATCAAATTGAGCACTTACCAGGCTTGTCTGCGATTGAAGTATGCAGAAGTCGGTGTCAGCTAACAGGGCAGAGTACATTCACCAACCTTCAGCTAGCCGACTTACCTACAGTTCGCGAAATACCTTTCCTGAAGCTTCCACCGATAGGAGTCTCGTCGGCACTCAACTGAATTGACTAAATGCTTGGGTCCTGCTTCCACACACGTCTTATATTTAAAATTATGTTATTCACAACTGCGATACGACAATCAGTTGTTTTACGGAATAATTCAGCGCAAGCCAATCGAAAACGACACGATAACTTTGGCTGCTACAAAACGACTCAAATTCGACTGGTCATTGCATAGACAATATATTTTATTTTTACTTTTTTAAAAATCTTAGACCGATAATGTTGCTAGGCGATAATTGGTTAATTGCAATCTTTAACAAAGCTATTATAAATTATTTCCAAAATTGTCATTTTTTCCATACCAGTTGTCAGTTCATTGCCTGGACTATTATATCTATCTGCGGACCAGGTGCTCACAAATATCTGATCACTACTCTATTTTCAAGGTGTTAGAGTTCATGTTCCGATATTTTGCACTATTCGTATGTATGTAGTAAGTTGTCCGTCATGCAATCCATTTTTCAGTCGCTTCCCGTTATCCGATTGAGCTGAAATTTTGGGTAAAGTTATAGTTTAGATGACAATTCAATATTATGGTACCATCGAGCTGATCTGATGGAGACGGAAGGTGGGCATGGGAATTGGGCTCGTTAGAATCGTCTCAATGAGTAGTTGATGACGTAATACAGAAATGTACAGTCGGAAATTGAATTTAATTGAATAATTTATTTCAGACGTATGTCCATATGGGTTAGTATACATTGTGAACTTTACCTATTGTTAGTACATTCAAATAAAATGCAATAAAAGCTTGTACCAAAAATGTTTTTTTTGACACAAACTTATTACCCTGAAGATAATAATATATTTGATCGTATAGTTATCGATTGCTCATTGGAAGTCCCTGTTGTGATGAAGTCAGTCAGCTAATTCCTTGCGATTGTTTTTGTTTGGTTGATGGCTAAATAAGTAGGTATTTTTGAATTTTTACTTATTTCTTAAAACTGTAAAGTCAATATACCTAGTTGTAGAACAGTAGGAGCATTTATACAAATAAAAGGACAAGTGCGAGTCGAATTAGCGCACGAAGGTTTCCGTACCATTATCTATAAAAACGGCAAAAAACGCAAAAATACGTTTGTTGTATGGGAGCCCCCTTAAATATTTATTTTCTTCTGTTTTTTAGTATTTGTTGTTATAGCGGCAACAGAAATACATCATCTGAGAAAATTTCAACTGTCTAACTATCAGGGTTCATGAAATACAGCCTGGTGACCGACGGACAGACCGATGGACGGACGGACAGCGGAGCCTTAGTAATAGGGTCCCGTTTTTACCCTTTGGGTACGGAACCCTAAAAACACGAAAATGACCACATTTTGTTTCCAAAATGATGGATTTTGTCAGGATTTTGCAAATTGTCAGCTTCATTTTCTTATCGGCAATCGGCAATTTCGCATCGGCAAATTTTCTTATGTAGTCAACTCTGGAATAAGATGGATTGCTTCTAATATTAATTTACCTCCACTCATGTCATCAGTGTATAGAAACTCATCGTTATGTAAAAGGGGCGAAAGTCTACGCGACTTTGTTAGCATAATAATTTCAATACGCCCCTTTAAAACACTGATAAATAGCGATGACGTAATTATATCGTTATTTGCGTCTCATGCATAGGTAATATAGTCCGACGGTGAGGACTCAGTGAAGCGGTCGGATTATAAAGCTTGCTTAAATGTTTAGTGTCTCAATGAGAGGGTTCGAAATTATCAAGATAATTACGCTTCTTGATAATTATCGCATAATTATCACTAGTATAAGAACCAATGACACTCGAGTTCGCTCAATTTAGCATGATCCGAACTGATTTTTTCTTGTACGGGGCGGCACGTCACGTTGACAAGCGTGCGTTCGGATAGACGCAAGTGCGAAAATACACGTTCGAATACCACTTTCACGAGCGCAATTTTTAGGGTTCCGTAGACAACAAGGAACCCTTATAGTTTCGCCATGTCCGTCCGTCTGTCTGTCTGTCCGTCTTCGGCTTAGCTCAGTAACCATTACAACTAGAAAACTGTAATTCGGCATGGGTATATAAATCAATCACGCCGACAAAACAGTACAATAAAATCTTCAAAAAAATTTTTTTTTTATGGTTCTTCCCCTACACCTAAAGCTAGGAACTCTAGGAAGTAATTTTTTTTTCTCGTTAAACCCATGGTGTGGGGTATCGTTGGATAGCTCGTTCAAAACTATTATGGGTTTTTTAAAACTATGTTTCAAATCAGTGATTCAGTAACTAAGACAAGCAACTACGGAACCCTACACTGCGCGTGGCCCGACACGCACTTGGCCGGTTTTTTTCACAACCATCGATAATAATACATCTGTTGTTATCAGAACCCTGCTCAATGACAGCAAGGTTTGAATCGTATAATACAACGTGTTAATAAAATAACGCAAAACCTGAAAACCGTTTGTTCAGAATCGAGAGTAGAATGCGAAAAAAATAAAAAATAAAATTTTTGACGCGATTTATTTTTTACATTTGTATGGAGCAGGTCGCCCCAGTCGGCCAACACTCCATACAAATGTAAAAAATAAATCTTGTCAAAATTTTTTTTTTGTTTTTTCGCATTCTATGCTCGATTCTGAACAAACGGTTTTCAGGTTTTGCGTTATTTTATTAACACGTTGTATACTAATACTAGAGGCTATGTGAGCAGTAGAACTTGCGAGCCTGTATTTTACGAGTCGACTACTTCGAATCCCGGCTCCTACCAATGAATTTTTCAGAACTGAATATTTACCGGTAGCTTTTCGCTAAAGGAAAACATCCTGAGGAAACCGGTCTAATCCCAATAAGGTCTAGTTTTCCCTCTGGGTTGGAAGGTCAGATCGCTGTCGATTTCGTAAAACTAGTGCCTGTGCCAAATCTTGGGTTTAGGTGTCAAAGCGGACCCCGGGCTCTTTTAGGGGTACAACCGCGTATAACGCTAGGAATTGATGATGAGTATGGATAGAACAAGGAAAATAAAAAAATAGGCGCAATTACGACGTCGAGTTGCGGAAACCCAGCCCGCGAATAGGTGATATAGGTGGTGGAATGTGACACTCAAATGAAACTATTTTCGTTGTTAACCGGCACGGCACATAAGGTAATATTGAGTCCGGTTTCCGTGATTACTCATCCTTACTAATATTATAAATGCGAAAGTGTGTGTGTGTGTGTTTGTATATTTGTCCTTCTTTCACGTCGCAACGGAGCGTCGTATTGATGTGATTTTTTGTATGGAGATAGTTTAGAAGCTGGAGAGTGACATAGGCTACTTTTTCCAGTGGGAAAACATCTAATTCCTACGGGAAAATTCAATATGTTACATTTTCCTATAACCACGCGGGCAAAGCCGCGGGCATCAGCTGGTTTTTTAAATAAAACCATTTACACGGCTTTAAGGCGGTGCATTGGATATTATCGCGTGCTTTGAAACGCCGTTCTGACTAGATTAAGAAACAAAAAGGTCTGATTTTCAGATATGATTCTTGACTATATGATTGCTTATCTGATTGAATATATACATGATTGCCTATTTCCTCGATGAAAAAAAAAACCAAAATTGGGTCTTCATTTTCCTTTTTTTACTCAGCCTACTCAAATAATACATTATTTTACGACACAATCAAGTTAATACTATAGTATTTTATCTCATCTAAAATCTCACTTAATGAAATATAAATAAAACTTCACTATGTTAGGTATTTGTCGAAATTTGTCCAAAAAACCCATTCCCGAAGAGTGTTGCATCTCTTTTTCTCGTGCGCGGAAGGTATAAGCGTGTCCCTGTCTAGGTGGCGTGGTCGACTCGAATCAAGGCATCCCCTTAACCTCGTACACATCCCGACGTTCCGAGGGAGCCCATTTCAGCGCTCGTGGTACAATATTTTGAAATAGAAATAGTTTATTGCCATATAAAAGAAATACCTAATAAAATAAATAAGGTAAAAATAACAAAAATTACACTAAAAATAAACAGTTGAATTAAAACTAAACAGTCGATAAAATTTTGTTCCTAGTACCGGAAGGCGCAGCGTGGGTAGGCCCACCACAAAGTGGACTGACGACCTGGTAAAGGTCGCGGGAGTCCGCTGGATGCGCGTGACGCAGGACCGGTCATTGTGGCACTCTTTGGGGGAGGCCTATGTCCAGCAGTGGACGTCTTTCGGCTGATACGATGATGAGTCGATAAAGTTAGGAGGCTAAGGGTTCCAGTCTCAGCGTGTTCTGGGCAGACGCCCAGCGCTGGTTTTCAGACCAGTCCCAACAAAACTGAACTAGAACAGGCGGCGTAAAATAAACTTAGCTTAGATGCTTTAGTGTACAACTGCGCTTATTATCTATAAACATATTTTTTAATACAGTCGCTCAAAAAGTGCTACTTTACGTTACGTAGCTGTTTAGCGTGCGGAAAGTTGGTTTTCGCGAACTAGTGCTTTTCACTTTTCCCTCTCAATAATCGTAGTAGTTGTACCATTAATTATTATGTCAATAAAAAATAAATAAGATAGAACTGTAGGTATAAAAAAACAAACTTTCGAATTCCTTACTTGTGGTTTTTCTTATTTTTACGCAACTGTATTAAAAAACGTCGTTCGATACACGAGCGGAAATGTCATTCTACGGCTCGATCTCTCGTGGCGTAATAAAATAACGTACTTTCGGCACTAGCATCGAAATGTTCAACATTAACATTAGTTGTTTAACATTACTAATCAAATCCACTGTTAATGTAACTACCTGTATGTACGACATACGAGGGGCGTCTGAAAAGTTCTAAGCCTAAGATAGAAAAAAACAATTTACAAAAATGAACTCGTGTTTATTTTTCAATATAGTCTCCTCCTAAATCAATGCATTTTTTACATTTTTTATACAGTGCTTTTAGGCCATTAAAAAAAATAATCTTTATTTTGCCCTTCAAAATGCTCCTGTACAGCCGCCTTCATCTCTTCGTCACTTCTAAATCGCTTTCCCCTCAACTCTTTCTTCAAATTATTGAATAGAAAATAATCGCTTGGGGCTAGATCTGGGCTGTAGGGTGGGGTGGTCAATTTCTTCAACACCAACTTCCTTCAGAGCACGCCTCGCAACATTAGCGGTGTGAACGGGTGCGTTGTCTTGCAAAAACAAAATGCTTTTCCTTAGTTTACCCCGCCTTTTCTCAACTATGGCTTGTCGCACCTGTCTTATTAGATTTGCATAATAAGTTCCGTTTATCGTAGAGCCTTTTTCTAAATAATCGATTAAAAGAATGCCATCACAGTCCCAAAATACCGTAGCCATTAACTTAGAGGCCGACCTTTGCACTTTAAATTTCTTCGGCGGCCTTTCACCCTTTTCAATCCACTGCATCGACTCAGACTTACACTCCGGATCATACTGTCTGATCCATGTTTCATCAACAGTTACTATTCGGGAACAAACTTCATCTAAAACATCTTCGCACAATTCTAAAAACGCCCGAGAAGTTTCCACACGACGTACTTTATCGAAGGCCGTTAGCATTTTCGGTACCCAACGAGCACTGACTTTACTCATGTACAAATGTTCATGTAAAATTTCTCCGACTCTTTCTTTACTAATACTTAAGACCTCAGCTATTTGCCAAACCTTCATTCTTCTATCTTCTAATACCAGCTTTTTGACTTTTGCTACGTTTTCTTCGGTCACTACCGATATTGGCCGCCCTGAGCGGGGGTCGTCTTCGATCGATTCCCGTCCGAGTTTAAATAAGCGACTCCACTTTTTGACTGTGGCATAAGAAGGCCCAGAATCACCGTAAATAATAGCCATTTCCTCAAAAATACACTGCGGTGATTTGTCACTTTTTGTAAGGAATTCAATTACAGCACGGTGCTCAATTTTCGTAATATTCGTTGGTAATTCACACATGATGTACTTTTCCGTTGAATATCTCGAAACAGAATAATAAAAACGTGACATGTTATTTTTTAATAATATGTTTTTAAATGGCCTTTCTAGTGGCCAGTATCATAAACGCATATATAACCTCGAAATACCTTAGGCTTAGAACTTTTCAGACGCCCCTCGTACAATAGGGATGATGACTAACATTTTTTTGTGACGTCATTCGAACCAGTTTTTGGAGAGGAACAAATGTTTGTATGGGAGCAACTACAATTAAAGAACATAAATACCTAAAAAATTGAGACAAAGATTGACCTCGCTGGCGGCAGTGCAAAACGCTTCATACTGTGTGTCTATACAAGTATGACGTCACATTTGTACATTTGTACTAATCGTAGTATGGAAAATCAGGTAAATTGCTGTTTCGGTCGCGAAATACTGCGTTTAAGTACAAAGTTGTCATACAATTTTGTTTCTAGAAAAGCGTAAGGATTCTATTGGTAGCTTTTAATTTGCTCTTGGACAATATAAAAAATGCATATTTTTTCTAAACTTTCAAGGTTCATATCTTTTTATGATTTTAATTATATTTTATAATTTATACTTTATTACGACAATTTGATGGGACACTACGTTATCAATTTGAACATGAGGCATCATGCCTATAGCGGCTATAGCTAACAATGAGAGAGGTGCTCGCGATGATACATGAGCGTGTATGAGTGTGTATCCTACTATAATAATATAAATGAAAGTTGGGATGATTGGATGTTTGGATGTTCGTTACTCAATCACGCTTCAACGGCTCAACCGATTTGGATGAAATTTTGCACAAAAATAGTTTATAGCCTGGATTAAAATATAGTGTAGTTTTTATCCCGGGTCCACGCAGACGAAGTCGCGGGCGGAAGCTAGTAATATTATAAATGCGAAAGTGTGTCTGTTACCTCTTAACGGTTAAACAGCTAAACCGATTCAGATGAAATTTGATATAGAGATAGTTTGAGTCCCGGAGAAGGACTGAGGATAGTTTTCACCCCGGAAATCACCCGAGAAGGGTGAAATGGGGGTAAACCTTTGTATGGAGCTGCGGTATAAACGAGTTCCACGGAGACGAAGACGTGGGCAGAAGCTAGTTTTTTATACTTATTGATTAAACATTATTCTAGTTAAATACATAAAAACTGAGTATGCTTCAGACTTGTTTCAGAATCTCCACAAAACGAACTCCTGGCGCGGAAAAGCTCCGAGTGGTGGAGCTGAAAGTACCCATTTGGGGTTTTATTGCTGTCGAGGGAACTGTAAATCTGACACTATTCGTTCCCATTACATAATAACGGACATTATACGACTGAACCGAGATAGTCATACTCGTACGTCAATTATATTACGTTATGGATCTAACGATCCCACGATTCCGTTGCATGGAACTCGTATTATCGTAACTCCATAAAAAATTGCACCCCTAATTTCACCCCCTTTAGGGATGATTGCCGGAATAAAAACCATCCTATGTCCCGGGACTCAAACTATCTCTATACCTCATCCAAATTGGTTTAGCGATTTAAGCGTGACGAGGTAACAGACAGATAGACCCACTTTCGCATTTATAATAGTATTAGCTTCTGCCCCCGACTCCGTCCGCGTGGAATTCGTATATATCGTAGCTCCATACAAACTCTCATCCCCAATTTCACCAGCTTAGGGGATGATTTCCGGAATAAAAATTATCCTATGTCCTTCTCCGGGACTCAAACTATCTCTATATCAAATTTCATCCAAATCGGTACAGCGGTTTAAGCGTGAAGAGGTAACAGACAGACAGAAAGACGGACAGAAAGACGTCTGTCACACAGACACACTTTCCCATTTATAATATTAGTATGGATGGGTAGAATATGTCCCTGAAGAATCATTTTACGAATCGTATAATCTTTGTCATATGCCTTTCGATAGCTGTTTATGATAGCTTGGGTCGGGTCGAACTAGAAATAGAAATTTTAAATTAAAACTACATCGCTATGTTGTGCTGCAGCTGGTTATCGTTCCCGTGTGTAATCACTGGTAACATAATACATATTAATGCTGTGATTTCCATATCACAGAAGATTAAAGTATAAAGGCGGACTTGACTCAATATGGGATCTCTTCCAGCTAACATTTGCTTGCGCAGTTGCTGGATTATCTTGGAATAGATATTTATAATAATAATAATAAATCAGCCAATATACCTCCCACTGCTGGGCACAGGCCTCTCATGGATGAGAGGGAACGGGCAGAAGTCCCCACGCTGGCCCAGTGCGTGTTGGGGACTTCACATACACCTTTGAATCGTCGTGGATGTAGGTATGCAGGTTTCCTCACGATGTTTTTCCTTCACCGAAAAGCTAACGGTAAATATCAAATGATATTCCGTACATAAGTTCCGAAAAACTGATTGGTACGAGCCGGGATTCGAACCCACGACCGTCGTTTGACAGCCGCATGCCTGAACCGCTAGGCTACCGTAGCTTATACCGTACCCAAAACCGAAACTAACATGCGAAAAATGCCTTGTCTGTCTGAAAGATAAATCCATCGCTGACCTAATGTATACTTTAGTTTATTTGAGTTAGCCGAATTGCATCAAAGTAGTTCATTCGAAAAGCAACTCTAACGTCCTTGGTAGAAGATTCCAATTCCCAACACAGTTTTATAAAAAGTCGGTTACATTTCATAATCTCAACCAGATAAAACAAAACAAACGCCCATTTGTAAATTAAAGTGCCCAGATGTTTTCGAGATTGCAAATGACGTCAGTTAGCTAGTATCGTTGGAATTTTAATTAGCTTAGGTAATATGCGTTCTCCACTTTTGTTACCGAATTCTTATCTAATTGGATATGATACTGTCTTAAAACATTGTAAGTGTTGGTAACATGCAGCACAAAAACAAAATGTCATAAAAAGTTGGTCAAAATGAAATAAAGAACACTAAGTAGGTACCGTAAACTGGGGTGAGTAGGGATCGCGTGGAGAGTTGGGTTATCAATGGGGAGAGAAGGGATGAAAGGGGGGTGAGATGAATTTTTAAGGCTTCTGCTACCTAAATAATGTATTCCAATTTAAAATGGAGCTATAGTAACATTCGTAATAAAAAAAAACAATCCAACAATCTTCCAAAATCACCTTTATATGAAAACCCATCTCACCCCAACTACGAGGGACTAAGGGGTGAGGTGGGATTTCGTGTTAATCGTTAAAGTTATGATTAGATTAGATTAGATTAATTTATTTCATGAAATTACAGTACAAAGTTGGCTTAGTCAAAATTATAAGAATTTACATCACAATCGTCTCAAAATAACAATATTAAAAATTATAAATACAATGATCACCAATTTAATTATTTCGTATCACCTAATCAGGATCGTCAAAAATATAAATAATAATATACGAAAATGTCAATCAATTATAAAATACATCAATCAAACAAAAACAGAGGTTCATTAGCAGAAATAAAGTAGTAGATACTAAATAAAATTAAGTAAATCTCATTTCCATAAATTCCCTAGTTGAATACATTGGGTGATCCAATAAAAGGTTTCTGAGCTTGCGGCCAAATGCATCGTATGAAACGGAGCTACCCAAAATCATAAATAAACTAAAATACAAACGTCCGGAACACTTATTAATCTTATTAATTATATACTTACAACATTCAGTTTGCATTTGTAAAAATAAAATGCTATCGAGGTTTGAATGTCAGTTTTGTCCCTAACTCACCCCGTTTTACGGTATACCAAGAGAGAAGAATGAATTAAATAATAAGCAAATACATCAGTAAGTCCGAATGAAATGATACCGATTACAAAGAACCTCAGCGACACCAGTGGCTAAATACCGTACTAACCTGAAGGCAATGGCACATATTGAATTCAGCCTATTCAAATTTAAAAGAGGATGCCGTGATTTGAGTCGAACACGCCCCCTAGAGATACGCTTATGCCTTCCACGCACGAGAAAAAGAGATGTAACACTCTTCGGGAATGGCGTTTTTAGACAAATATCGATAAATACCTAATTTAGTGAATAATTAGCTTGATATATATATGTATACAATTTCTTATTTATTACAAGCTTTTATTTGTCTTCAAATGTGTGTTTAACCCTTAAATGCATAATGATGTATATATGCATCGTATATTGTATACGTTTTTTTAAATATTATGATTTTTTTCTTTATTTTTCCCTCAATCTATACAACATGACACCTCTATTTCAATTTATTAAAAAGTTATACAAAAAATCATGCATTTAAGGGTTAAGCTCATTAGAACCTTATCAATTAATTAGTATTTGAAGACTGTGTAAAAATGTGTACTAAAAATTAAAAAACCGGCCAAGTGCAAGTCGGACTCGCGCACGAAGGGTTCCGTACCATTCTCAATAAAAACAGCAAAAAAAAAAATACGCGTTTGTTGTATGGGAGCCCCCCTTAAATATTTATTTTAATTATTTGTTTTTAGTATTTTTTGTTATAGCGGCAACAGATAAACATCATCTGTAAGAATTTCAACTGTCTAGCTATCGCGGTTCTTGAGGGACACCCTGGTGTCAGACAGACAGACGGACAGCGAAGTCTTAGTAATAGGGTCCCGTTTTTACCCTTTGGGTACGGAACCCTAACAATGACGTGGGCCGCACTTCTTAATTATTTGTGACTTTGTCAGGCAATTCGAAAATTCCAATGACCTTTACATACAAAACAGCTAGGGAGCCTCGTGGGCCCCAAGCAAGGGTCTCGGGGGTTGCAGCTCGCGACTGACAATAGGTACTTTTTATATGAAATTTCCTCTTCAGGAGAAAACTTTTTCCAATATCACTTTGATTTTGATGTCGATCGCTTCAGCATACTAATATCTAGGTTTATAGGTGTCACTTTAAAACATATATATAGGTGCCTATAAATTTTAATTTACTGCCGAAAAAAGGAAAACCTATAAACCTTAGTCTTGTCAATAACGTACATACTAAAAAACCATTGAGACTGGAAAATATTTTGAAGTGGAAAAAACGCTTCCTCTTTTTGTATGGACGAGTACGTAGTCCAAAGGTATACTTCCCTCTCAACGATTTGATACAGCCGTACATTTCATACAGGTCAAAGCTACATCGGGACTGCTATTATGCGGATACATTTAAAATACGTACCAACATTTCATGAGTTAGGTACATTTCCAATAAACAAAAACTACAAAAGTCGGATAGCACAAATGGATAGCGAAATCGAGTTCATTTGAAGTCAGCTAAAGGTTACGTGTTATTCTATATAGCTATAACGTAAAATTCCTGACGGACTGACTGACTTAAATGCTTAAATCACGCCCAGCCCAAACGCTGCGAAAGCTGTTTTTTCACAATAGGTAGTTTATATAACGTAAGTAGGGACCCACTAAGAAGGGATTGTTGAAAATTTCACCCTCAAAGGGGTGAAAACGGGGTTGAAAGTTTGTATTGGGATGGAGTAAAATTTTAAGTGAGAAACTTGAAACTTTGTGTCTGGACTTATTACAATACAAGAAAAGTAATTTTATGGTTATGGAAAAACCCACCCCTAAGCGGGTTAAATAGGGGTGCATAAAGTTTTCAATACAAAAAAAAATCTTGTTGCGTTTTGGAAAAATACTCCGATTTTATCCTGGAAATCATCCCCTAAGGGGGTGAAATGCGGGGTGAAAGTTTGTATGGAGCTACGATATAAACAACTTCCACGCGGACGGAGTCGCGGGCAGAAGCTATAGTCAAGAGTAAACTAAATAAACTCCACTTGATTAAATCATTGCTATTTATAGCCTCGCATCAAATAACACCACTCGAGGTTTAATTACTCGAACTGACGTGGCGAGAGTTAGTGTTAATAATTTCTTTATCATCTGAAATATACTGTCACTGATGAATTTGTAAATAAAACAAACAGTTTATTCTGTAATAAAAAGTAAGATGTCTGTTTATTAATAATAATCACAGAATAGAAAACAGCAAATAACCTAAATATAGTACTAATGTTAATAATTTTATTAATATTAGGTTACTTTAGTATAATAACAAAATAATAATTTAAAAAAGGCCCCCAAGGTCGGACCCCTTCAGAAGGGTTCCCATAAGACTGGCTGCGTTCCCCCTTTGGATAGCTATGCCGATCCTTTAGGCAAGAAACGAGCCAGCCCTATGGTTTCCGGATACTCTGACCAATCTTTTAGACTTTTTTAATAAGTTTACATTTTTATTACATTGAGTTTGCCACTAGGTTCCCTTAAAAAAAATACTGATTTGTGTACAGTCAAGTGTAAAATATGGGTGCCAACTTGGCATTACCTCGACAACCCAAGAATTTAATTGACATTATTTATTTATTTATTTATTGATACATGGAAAACCAACAGCGCAACATTTATTTTTTATTCATTATCATTTAGGGAAACCCTGTATTCATGTTAGCGCTCTCGTGCCGACGTCAAAGAACAGTTATTATAATTGTACCAGCTTCTGCCCGCGACTCCGTCCGCGTGGAACTCGTTTATATCACAGCTCCATAAGAACTTTCACCCCCTTAGGGAATGATTTCCGGTACTAAAACTATCCTATGTCCTTCCCGGGACTGAATAATCTTAATGGATTTATTTATATCATTCTTTATACATAGTAGAATAGAATAAGCATTTATTCGTGACAAAAACATGTACATGGACAGAGATCAGTATGTAAAATCAACAAAGATTAGGAGTGCCATTAATCGGTTCCATCTCAGCATGGTGCTGGCCTAAGTGCCAGCGCTGGTCTTCCGATCAGGGACCGGAACCGCTTACCCTTACACGGGTTTTTAAGCGGGTTTTCTTAACGCTTGTTTTGAGAAACCATATCATTCCGGTTAAGCTTAATAAGGGTTAATTGCATGAACGGTTAAGCCGATCGTTTGAGTTAATTCAAGTTAACTCAAATCCCAATCAAAACCCGGTTTAAGGGTTTTAGCGGTAAGCGGTTCCGGACTGAGCGTAAACTAAATGTATCTTAATCGACATAGTTATTCAGTTCATTTTGGCTTGAAATGGCCGCGCCGTTCATTTGAATTAATTCAAATTAACTCGAAACCCTATCAAAACCCTTTCCAGGGTTTTTAACTTATAGACCATTAAATGTAATCGATATTGGTCCTAAGCGTTATACAGATACGATTCAATTTTTAAATGAGGATCGCCGAATCGAGCTAGCCACCTGCCGCGCCTCACTGCGCAGGCGGCGGTGGTGTCTGTCAAAGCTTTTAAAAAGGCACCGGTACTATTTTTGTGTCACACAAATTTACTACAAGCTGCCTTAGGAAGAGATGCTATAATCGCCTGAACATCTTGCACCTGTTTCGACAATTTGTTTGTTTACATATGAAGTTCGTTACTTTCATTGCGAATAGCAAACTGATGCACATAGTAATCGTGTCTCGACCGTCTCGTCTTGATGCGAAAAAAGTAACTTTGACCTTGACCTTTGTTACATCGACACGCGCGCGCCAACTAAACCTTGTGCCGGCTGTACACACTGGGCCAACGTTGGCGCGGAGCAGAATTACTATGCGTTAGAGGAAGAGGGCTTTATTTCGTTCTCATGCGTTTGCATAGCTGCATCCTGCTCACGCGCCAACGTTGGCCCAATGTGTACAGCCGGTAGACATTTATTAAGTTGGTCTTGTTGGTTTGGGTGGTTGGATATATGCCCACTTATGCGTGAGTTTTTGTAATTTTTTAATTCCATTATATTGACTACTGCAGTATTCTTTTTTATATTTGGGTCAATCAACTTTTATTAGTCCTGTAAGTACTATGTTTTGTCCCTGACCAATAATCGCAGTTCTAGAGAAAATTAAGTGGTTCGTTGGCATATGTCGCATTTATCTTAGTATTAAGCAAACATACGAGTAAATTATTTTGAATAAATCACTATTAAACTGGAATTTTAATGGTTGTCCATGTGACAAAACATCTGATGTAGTGTTTTTTCGTTTGTCCCCCAGTAGCTTAGTGCAATTAAACATTACTTTATACATAAAAATACTATATGGCAATTAATTACGCTTGTACATAATGATTCATTACAATGTCTACTATGATGCTAGCATATAGATTTTTGTTTGCTTCATAATTTTAACGAGTTTTTTGCATGTTCATTTTGGTCCCTATTATATTTTATTATCCTGACTTCCACCGGACAACGGTAAAAACGTTCCGAAAGCAAAACATAGATGGCGTGATCAGTGCCTTGAGAACAAGTCGATTGATTTGGTGACAACACTCATCCAGCCGCTATTTTGATTTCATCTTTGCCGCGGCGTCAGGCGGCCGAGTGCGTTTTGAGAAAGTGGGTGCCTTTATTGTGTGTCTACCGGACAACCAGCACAAAAACGTAAACATTTGATATATCGTAGTAAATTAAAGTGAAATGTATTCTATTTAATCTATATTTTTCATTGCGCGTAAGACCTAATTCAAAATATCATTATTATTACCAGGAAGCGCAAATACTGATAAATGTCACTCGGACAACCAGTCACTTGGACAACCAAAACCGTTGTCAGTGGGACATTTTGGTTGTCCATAGGACAATAATGATAGAATCAGCATAAAGCAATACTTTTTCTTTCAGTACTAAGTTCGTTAAAAAATAGGTATAATAAAACTGATAATTATTATCATATAGTTGTTTTTTTTTTACATAAAAAGAACAAATACAGGCGATTTCAATCCTAGTATCTCCTTTGGACTCCGAGTATGTCCTATGGACAACCGTATATGTCCACTGGACAACCATTTTGTCCCTGTCTCCTAAAGACACATTATCGTCATTTTTACTTTAAAAAAAACAGTAAGGTTTACAAAATTTTCAAATATGAATGTAACAATTAAAAGTGAATTCATAAAGTGTTAAATATCACGTACTAGTGATTATTTTACAAGTTAAATGAAAAGTTTGTTACATTTAAAGTTTGTCGTTGTCCAGGAGACAATATTATTGGTAATAACTTATAAATTAAAAGTCGCGTTATTTATTTATGGAAGATAAATTGCAATCCATCCTATATTTAGTGAGAATAAAGTGACGGTTTACAATTTCACTGAATTTCAAATGGTTCAGAAGTCAATTTAGTTAGTTGTCCAAGGGACTATGTTAACTAGAGTCATGTGGACTTCGGAGTCAAATTTACTATTTTATTTAAATAAATTGTTCTGCTCCATGTGAATTCTTAAAATATAAATAATTATCTACAGCAAAAATGTTGAAATATAAAAAAAAAACAAATAAAATTAAAAAACTCAAATTTTCATTGAGTGTACACTTAAAAGTTGATTGACCCATTTAACCATATGGCCGGCAGAAGGCCGGTTACACGACTCTAATATAAAGCGGCCAAGTGCGTGTCTGACCACGCACAACGAAGGGTTCCGTGCCTATTAAAAAGGTCGTATCGTTACTGAAATCAAATGGCACTTACATCCTTTTCTTTAACGAAGGCAGTTTTTTAGAAATATCTCGATAACCTTTGAACCGATCTTGTTCAAAACAATCTTCGCTGAAAGAATTTAATAAGCCCTATATCCATGATTTTTTTCATATTTTTAAAATACACGGTTCAAAAATTAGAGGGGGGGGGGACACAATTTTAGTGACTTTCGGGGCGATTATCTCCGACTCTATTCACTTAATCAAAAAAATTGCTGAGAAACCTTATATTTATTTTGAAAGGCCTATCGATTGATGTGCCACACGTGGGCTTGTGATGAAAAAAAAATTTTTGAACTTCAGTTTAATGTATGGAGTGGACTCCTAAAAAAATTTTTTTTTGTAATTTAATTACAAAACTATATATTCTACTGTTTTATCGGCGTGATTGATTTATATACCTATGCCGAATCACGGCTTTCTAGTATTAAGGGCCACTGAGCTAAGCCTAAGCCGCAGACGGACGGACAAATGGACAGACGGACATGGCGAAAATATAAGGGTTCCTTGTTGATTACGGAACCCTTAAAAAATTGTGAACTGTTATTATTTAAAAAAATGCACTATTACGTAAAGCAACATTGATAACTCACAAATCCAGAGCAACTACATTTGAAATTAATAAATCTACTTCGTTTATTATTATTTGACAAACTGTATTCATATTAAACACATCACATCACCATACCTTCAAGTTCAGTCGCAGTCGGATAAAAAAAAATGACAACTCTATAGCTTGACCACAACCGCTGTGCCGCTCCTTAGGTATGCGAGCGGCGAGACGGGGGGGCAGAGCCTTTGTCATTCCGCCGTCCCCGCCTCGCCCCGTCACCCCCGCCGCGTCACCCCGCCTCCCCGCGCATACCTAAGGAGCGGCACAGCGGTTGTGGTCAAGCTATAGCACAGTGTGGTTTTTGGCTTGTATGCTGCTGGCTCAGATTATTTTTGCGACTTTGCCCACTAAAAATTAAACGTACTACGTATTATGTTTTAAATCACTTCTAATACTTCTAATAGAATAAAACTAATGTGCCAAATTTATGGCCGATTATAGTCTTTAGTTACGAGACGTATCAATAGGTTCGATAATCCTAAAGTATAAAAAAGCGGCCAAGTGCATGTCGGACCACGCACAACGAAGGGTTCCGTGCCTATTAAAAAGGTCGTATCGTTACTGAAATCTTATGGCATCTTACGTCCTTTTCTTTAAGGAAGGCAGTTTTTTAGAAATACCTCGAAAACCTTTGTACCGATCTTGTTCAAAACAATTTTCTCTGAATGAATTTAATAAGCCCATGTCCATGATTTTTTTCATATTTTCAAAATACACGGTTCAAAAATTAGGGGGGGGGGACACAATTTTAGTGACTTTCGGGGCGATTATCTCCGACTCTATTCACTAAATCAAAATTGCTGAGAAACCTTATATTTATTTTATTATGAAAGGCCTATCGATGGATGTGCCACAAGTGGGCTTGCAATAAAAGAAAATGATTTTCAGTTTTATGTATGGACTGCACCCCTAACAATTTTTTTTTTACACATTTCATTACAAAACTATGTAGCGGCTAACAAAATACACGTATCATCAAATTTTTATTCAAATACACCTTATAGTATTCGAGTAAAATGCCTGTCACATACGGACGGACAGACAGATAGACAGACAGACATGACGTATCCATAAGGGTTCCGTTTTTTGCCATTTGGCTACGGAACCCTAAAAAACATACAAACGAGGACAATGTTTTTTTGGCCTGTTTAATGATTTCTGATATATTACCAGATTTAAAAAAAAAAAGGTTTTGCCTTGTGGCAATGTAGGCATGTTTCACGGTTTTAACTATTTCATTAAGTACCTACTAATTTGAATTCTCCGCTCTAAACCGTACCGTTCTTACCCCACCCAACATACCTACCTTATGTAAAATTATTGGAACTGTAAAAGGCCTCTACAAAAATATCCAAGATGTGTTTATTTTTAATACTACGACGGTGGCAAACAAGCATACGGCCTGTCTGATGGTACGAAAACACCGTAGCCTATGGACGCTGGCGACTTCACAAGAATCACAATCAGGTTGCCGGCCCTTTATTGATATTTAGGGTTCCGTAGGCAAATGGCAAAAAACGGAACCCTTATGGATTCGTCATGTCTGTCTGTCTGTCTGTCCTTCCGTATGTCACAGGCATTTTACTCGAATAGGGCTTATTAAATTCTTTCAGCGAAAATTGTTTTGAACAAGGTCTGTTAAAATGTTTGTGAGATATATCTAAAAAACTGCCTTCCTTAAAGAAAAGGACGTAAGTACCATAAGATTTCAGTAACGATACGACCTTTTTAATAGGCACGGAACCCTCGTTGTGCGTAGTCCGACACGCACTTGGCCGCTTTTTTACTCGCTCGTCACCGGCCCCAGGAAGGGGTAAAGAAGTGTGCTAGCGTCATACCAATAAGTAAGCGGTTAAATTAAGCCAATAAAAACCCTTTCATAACCCCTACAAAAACCCTTAAAAACCCCTTCAAATAACCCTATCAAAACCCTAACCCAAAACCCTGAGGTTATTTAGGCTTAACTCTGTTGAAGGGCTTAACCCGTATATAAGTTAAGCTGAGGATACGGTAACCCAAACAAGCGATTAATCCTCGAACGGCTTAAGCCTTTCGAACGGATTAAGCCAAAGAACGGGTTTTCCGGTCCCTGCTTCCGATAGAACCATCCGGTGATTCCACATAAGA
Source organism: Epinotia ramella (assembly GCA_947578815.1). NCBI lineage: Eukaryota > Metazoa > Arthropoda > Insecta > Lepidoptera > Tortricidae > Epinotia > Epinotia ramella. The sequence goes on from OX388203.1 coordinate 3,275,858, forward strand.
TATTTCATATTTCATAAAATATAGAAGGCTCAGAATTTCACCATCCCCTTTCTTCCCGTGGCCCGTGGGTGTCGTAAGAGTCGACAACGGGAGCAGGATTGAAGTGTATTGTGGGCGATTGGCTTGCAACCTATCAATGCGATATCACATTTTGTCCATTTTCTATACCCACATTTGCACTGGAATATAAGTTTTATGTGCTCTGCTTACCACTTTTGGGACTAAAGGTGTGAATCCATGTATGTATGTACAGACTGATGGTTGAATAAATAGATAAACGGATTCTAAGATGAAGAGCATGACAATGTAAACACGAGCAGAAAAACAATGTTTATTTTTATGTATTTTTATAGTGCTATCGTCTAGTCAGAAATAAACAAAATATTAAGTTGAAAACATGAAGTGTTATTGAAGTTACACATCTGTAAAATCTATTTTATAGTGCTGAAGTTGATAGTGAAGTGAAAGACTTCAATAATTGTAAAATGGCAGCTGCTGCTCATTCAGGTAAGTACCACTTTTATAACACCCTTATGCTTTATAGGTCTGTCCATGAAATACGACGATACTGGCTGCCCCGCCTTCTGTAATGGCGTCATGACATATATGGTTGACAATGGACCCGATTCTACAGTGGCCCCTAAACTTGCTAATTTTATTTAGGTGCCGGTAAAACACTTTGCTATTCTATGAGCAGCTGTCATAATCAAATGACAGCGCTAATTTGAATCTGACGTTTCTTATATTAGACGGTCTATACAACTTACTTAGCTGCCTAAATGTTATTCTAAATATTATATCGTTTTTAATCTGCCGCCTAAATTATGTCTAAAAGTTAGACAATTTAGTTTTAGGCTAGTTAAGCCATGTGCACGTAGAATCGGATCCAATGCATCATGTTCATTTTATGATGCGATGGTGGCAAATGTTGACGGAAGTCAGAAGTAATACTTACTAACTATAAAATTCATAAATAAAATGTGTGTCCCTTTACATAAACAAACGAAATAGCTAAATTAATAAAATATCAAAGTTGCAAACAGCAGCGCCATCTTTTTTCGTTTAATCATGAAACTGGGCACCCTGTACATAGAGGGCACTAATTAAATATTTCTTCACTTTTATTCAGTCTGTGTGAATTCCGTTTCCTCACCCAATGCATGGATTTTGAATCATTAAATAGCCTATGTATAGACATAGGCTACTTCATTATTTGTGTGTTGTGAGTTTTAGCCCTAAGGCCTTAAGGGCTAAAGCTCAAATACACCTTGAAAACATTACACTCTTTTTGGACAGTCGTGTTTACTCGTAACTGATGCATGAAGCATTACATGCTAGATTTCATTACACATGGTTCAGTAGTTGAGCCGTGACGATGAAACCAACAGGCTCTTTCGCATTAGGGAATAGGGAACAGATTTATTGAAGTTTTCAAGTAAGATGACTTTTACAGGCATCAAAGGTCTCGAAGGACTCCACAGCGTGAAGGTCAAGCAGAAAGCGACCGGGTTCTCGAACAACAAGTACGTGGTGCTGGCGCCAGATGGCGCTGTCATACTGTACGCGAAGGAGAACTCCGGCGCACTCAACCGGCTGTTCGGCGGGAAGGACCGCGCCTTCGAGATCAACATCTATGACACGCACGATGATGAGGTGAGCATAACACTATGCTGATGATGATGTCGTGTTGACACTCCAAAATAATAACAACCGCACTGCCGAGCCTTTTTAGGGTTCCGTAGGCAACAAGGAACCCAAGTTTCGCCATTTCCGTCGGTCCTGTCCGTCCGCCTTCGGCTTAGCTCAGTAACCATTATTATAGAAAAATCAATCACCCGTTTTGTCAAAACAATACAATAAAATCCTGAAAAAAAAATTTTTAGGGTACCTGCCTCCCCTACACGTAAAGCGGGGCCGTAGGTACATTTTATTCTCGTTAAATCCATGGTGTGGGGTATCGTTGGATAGCTCGTTCATAAATATTATGGGTTTGCTAAAAACATTTTTCAAATCAGTGATTCGTTTGCGAGATATTGGGCTTTAAAGCCCTAATTTTTGTTCGCCCCCTCCCCCTCCCCCCTGCCGGCTAAATGGGTACTACTGGGCTAAATGGCTACTACTGGGGATGTGAAAAAAATCGTGAAAGAAAGAAAAATCCGAGTAATAGTCGACCAACTTAATGTGTACTTGGAAAAGCCAATTTTCGTACAAATTCGGCCGACGCAACCGCACCGCACGTCGATGTAACTAAGACAGACAGGCAAATACGGAACCCTACACTGCGCGTGGCCCGACACGCACTTGGCCGGGTTTTTTGATTTGAGGATTCATGGTGTTGTCTACTAGAGAGAGACAAATGCAGGTCTAGATTATAATATAACGATTAATATTATTGTATATGAAATGTTGATGTTCTGTTCTTCGGTGCACTTTCAAGCAGCTACCTTCTTCTTGAGTTTGGGTACCTACTGTTAAGAGATGGCCGTGACTTGGGTGCAAATGGTTTCTTATGGAGCTTCAGCCGGGTTACATGTAATTTTCGTAATGGGGGGCCATATTTGCGATATACTTATGATAGTTAGTTGTATGACAGCAAAATGGATTTTCTATTGAATATGTAATTGTGCATTAAGTAACTGCATACTCAAATTATTATCCATCTGTAATGATTACATTCAGAGGTAATCATTACAGGGGACCGATTTTTGACTTTCGAGCGCTCGACTCTTTCACTCGAAAACTGACAAAAATTATGAAATGCCATTTTTAAATAGCGATAGAAAATTGAAAAACGAGTGGTATTGACCCCTCGTGTTCAATTCTATTGGTAGAATGTAAGTGCCTGCCATTTTGACACTATAAACGTATTTACTTTTATTTGATTTTCGAGCGCTCGAAAGTCAAAAATCAGTCTCCAGATGGATGATAATTTGAGTCACGAGGAAGGACATAGGATAGATTTAATCCCCGAAATAATCCCCTAAAGGGATGAAATGGGGTGTAAAGGTTTGTATGGAGCTACGATATAAACGCGTTCCACGCGGACGGCGTACGTGCTCGATAAAATTACTTCACAAAAGGAGGTTAATATATTGTTATGATACTTAATCCTTTCTTACGTAAAACCCTCACTTATTTCTCCAGCTTTTATCCAATAAAAGCCACGCTAGCCCAAGACATTGCTGACATCTTTATAGCTAACATACAGCCACTGACCTCCGCTCACAATAATTCCTACCCTTGCTTCAACCCTACGATCGATCCAATGTCACACCCAGTTTAATGGGCCGCTTGTTTGCACGTTATTAGTGTCAGGTGCAACTTGCACTTCGAAACTTGAGGATAGCAGTCAACAAGAGTGTCCATTTATGTAGATGCGGTTGTTTTATTGTTTGCAGCCGGTATTGTTAGCGTAGGTAGGAATATTTTAGCTTAGTCTATAGAAACATGCTTTTAGAAATTTGAGATTTGTCATAGCAAATTACAGTGGATGCGCTTTAAAACACCACTTCAATTTTTTTTGATAGGTAAGCAAAATATGCATAATTATGTATCCGACGATAAATATTGCGCATCGGTCTTTGGACAGAGACTTGGCTAATTTCGAGTTCGTAGAGCGTTGTCATTGTCACACACTACCCATGTGATGTTTCAGTCGTGGTAACATACAGTTGCTACAGAGTTTACGAGGTTTTTTTGTTTACTTTTGGTTAAACGATTTTGTGTTTCTTTTATTATTATCTAGTATTTTCTCAGTGCCATGCCACGTAGTCCAATTACTGGCTTCACTGAGAATCGGCGTCATGGAATGTGTCCTCTGGCTCGCTCCGTGACATCAAGCTGAGTGTTGTGCTATGCTAGCCCTTTAAACGTCTGCTAGACGGTCGCCAACACGCCCCTCCGACCGAGCGACCTTGGACGGTTTACGTATGAAATTTTGCTGCAAACAACCAACTGTCTACACGGTCGGCCGGACCAAGGTCGCTCGGTCGGAGGGGCTTGTTCGCGACCGTCTAACAGACGTGTTAGTGCACATTACCTAAAATAATGTGTAGGTTCAAGTTTTGTTGCACTTTTATTTATGTATATTTTTTTGCATGAATAAATTATACCCCTTCTTTCTTTCTTCCCTAGAATTCCTGAATACATAAAATGCAAAAAGTGATACAACTTACACAGGCAGAACTTTAACTTTGTGTTTCAATACCGCGATTCGCAATATGTCTGATTGATTTAAGTTGGGGGGACACGTTGAAGCAAAATCGTGAAACCCAGAATCTACAAAAAAGAGCATTTCAATTTCCAATATTTCAATCAGTAATAAAATTCAAACTTTTCGAAATACATAAAAAACAAAGATACTGTGGAACATAGAACCTCCTCCTTTTTGAAGTCTGTTAAAAATGGCGGCAGTATTACCCACAAATGAGCTATTACCAACGTCTGAACCCGGCTATGTAATAAAAGTATTAAAGCCTATCGTATTTGGCCTTGACCTTGGGTGTTATGAATAATATGTATTTGATCGTAAAGTATGGCATGTATTTGTGTCAGGAACCCGGCGAAATTAAACAATATCGAAATAAAAGACTTTGTATGTTGTACCATCAGGTAGGCCGTATGCTAGATGCTAGATACATAACAAAACTGGCTAAATTAGTACTTGCCTCATTCCAGGTCGTCCGTCTCCGCCGCCCCTACACCTTCGGTCCAGACAAGATGGACATCACCGTCTGCGGCAGCCTCGTCAGCGTGGTGCGGCAGGAGGTGACCTTCTTCAAGCCCGTGCTGAACATCAACGATGCTAGTGACCGACCCATGTTGAGGGTGAAGGGACCCTTGTCCACGACGGGAGATTCCGATTTCAAAGTAAGTGTTTAGTCGTGAGACTATGGAACTACTTGTGGAGGTTGGATGTCATCGTCTGAGGGAACCTGGTGTGGAAGGAGGTGACCTTCTTTAAGCCCGTGTTGATAGTCTGTGACTCCAGCGACCGGCACATGTTGAGGGTGAAGGGACCCTTGTGGGAAGTTAGAAGCAGGAAGACAAGTAGGATATCATCGTCTGATAGCCTGGCGCGGTAGGAGGTGACCTTTTTCAAGCCCGTGCTGAACATCAACGACGCCAGTGACCACCCCATGTTGAAGATCAAGGGACGACGACGGGAGATGCCGATTTCAAAGTAAGTGTATTACTGCACCACAAGTTGGATAAATCAAACCTCCTGCCGCACCAGGTTCCCTCAGACCTGGTGCGGCAGGAGGTAACCTTCTTCAAGCCCTTGTTGAACAACAATGATGCTCTAGCGACCGACCTAAGCTGAGGGTCAAGGGACCCTTGTCGATGACGGGAGATGCTGACTTAAAAGTAAGTAATTGATAAAAAGCAGGAACCTAACTACGTAGTAGGAACAGTTATTAATGTTATTATGCCAGACCTAGGTTCCTGCATCTTCTTTCTAAAGAATACTCAAGTAATCAGTGCTTCCTGTAAGCGAGTAAGTAATTTAAATTTTCTCGATAATTGCCAGTTTTAGATTTTTACATTAATGCAGTGATGCAGTTAATGTGCAAAAGTAATAAACTTTTCATTATTTTTCAGTTTCTTCAAAACACTTATTTGCCGTAAAATATCTGTATTTTTCTTAGTCTGGTTTGTCAATCAATCTTTTAATGAAGGAGTTTTTCCCCAGGGACTTATATATATAAAAAAGGTAGCTCTCTCGATAATAACAATTATCGACCCATAGCACTCTTGCCCACCGTATCAAAGATCTTTGAGAAATGTATGTGCAACCGGGTTTATAAGTTCCTGGAAAATAACCAAGTACTGAATGAAAACCAATATGGTTTTAGGAAAAACCGTTCCACGACGCTTGCCATAACTAGCTATACACAAGAAATCTTAGAAACCATAAATAATAAACACCATGCCGTAGGACTGCTCCTAGACCTTATAAAAGCTTATGATAAAGTTTGCCATAAGATCTTGCTTGATAAATTGTTGTTGTTGTAATTTATAATGTGGGTTTAAGAGGTATTGTTCATGATTGGTTTAAATCGTACTTGTACATTAACGACCTCCCAAAGTTAACGAAAGTAAAAAGTATATTATATGCAGATGATGTGTCCTTAGACTCCTTAGTTTTCAAATTTCAAAAACACGATAATTATAACGAACAATTGAGCCAAAGTATAAACCAAGTAAACAATAGGATGCGCGCTAACAACCTCTCGATAAATACTAATAAAACCAAATTGATACAATTCTGTCCCTATCAAAGAGAACCATTAAAATTAAGATTGAAACTAAATAATATAGACATCGAGGAAGTAGATAATTTTAATCTTTTAGGTTTAACATTGGACACAGGAATTAATTGGAAGAGTCATATTCAAAATATAAAAACCAAAATATCAAAATTCTCATATGGACTTTTTACGCTCCGCAAAACGACTTGTTTTTCTACAGCACCATCTGCCTATTTCGCCTACGCGCACTCATGGTTGCGTTATGGTATCGCAATGTGGGGTGACAGCACAGATGCTCACGACCTATTTGTGATGCAAAAACGTTGTATACGTATACTGGCAGGCATTGGTAATCAGGAAAGTTGTAGGCCATACTTTATAAGATATACCTAGTCGGTCCATAAGTTCTGTCACAAATGTTTTGCCGCATAGTAAATAATACCAAGAATGTTTTTATTTAATGCTATATATGGTTTGATAGCTCATTAAATACTGATAAATTAGAACGATTATTGGATTTAAATGCTTAAAGCCATATTACACAAATGCTAGTTTCTTCAGACATTTTGCACTTTTTTATCCAATCAAAAACACGGCCGTGATTCACTTTATCTTTTTTCCATGATTCTTAAAACCTTTCAAACTTACGTGAGATTTTAGTCAGAACCCTCCCTGAAACCTCCCTGTTACTCGTACCTCCATTTTGAAGCATAAGATAAGTAAGTCTGGGTAAAACTAATTTTCATATTCACGTTTTACGTAGTGTTACTTGTTGCCCACACGATCAAATTTACGCGTTTATCTGAAAACGTAAAAAGTACGTAAAGTTCTCGCTGGGAGCAGGTGGAATTGAAAGCTAACAGAAAATCAAATGCTAGTTGCTAAGCATGGTATGGTATAAAATCGAGGTTTCAGAATAAATAAAAAAAACCTTGTTGGTCATCTGGAACACTGTTATTTTATTAAATTTGTTGTAAGTAGTATTTTTGTAAGTTGTGGCGTGTTTTGGGTTCACGAATTGTCTCAAGTTACAAGGTTTTTTTGTCATATTGCGATAATTGTTCAAAATGTATTGTATTGCAATATTATTCGTATAAAATAAGCTTTTTAATCATGTATAATACGAATAAGAAAAAGTTTATTGCTGAGTTTTATCTATCATAAACCTTGTGACAGAACTTAATGACCGACTAGGTAGCATACTCAGTTTGCCATGCCTTTATATTTTTGAATTGAGCATGTACGCGCGAAAAAACTTACACCTTTTCAAAAAGCAACAAAATAAACGGTTCAAATATAAACTAGTTCAACCCGCAGTCAACTTACAATCATTTAGAAAGAGTTCTCATTTCGCGGCCATAAAGTGTTATATCTAATAATCTCCCAAGACAAGTGAAGGCAGAAGAAACGGACAAAAACTATAAGAGTAAATTAAAGAAATTCCTTGCCCAAAAATGTTATTATACAGTTAAAGATTTTTATAACGACAAACTGTAAAACTAGTCCTTAAGATAGCTCAGTCAATACTGCATTTCACCATGTTTTCCGCTTAGATATACTATAGTCCTTAGTTTTTAAGATAACATTGTTACACCCTACCAGGGTCCATGTGGCACTCTTTATTGTATATAACATCCTTCCTTACCATGGTACAGTCGGGGTAAGAAAAGGTTCGTCACCTTAAGATCTATTTTCGTTTGCTCAGAATGAGCGATACTCTCGATTGAGTATGACATATTGCAGTCGGTAGTCGACTGTCAGTCGCCGCCAGTCGGGACGACAGTTACAATTAAAGGTTATCAACTTTTTAGACTACAAAGCATTCACGAAGGATTATGCTTCGTGAATGCTCGTGTCATATCGGAGATTAGAATAATTGCTTTGTATCTTATGAAAGAGATAACGATAACAACTGTGTCATCTTGTTTTCGAGTATGCGGCTAGAGTTCATGTTCAATAGTGCCGTCTCGTGGATATATATAGTTAGTAAAAGTAAATTAAATACTAAACAAAATTTTCAACTATGGTAAAATTTATTCAAATAAACAAAACTTAACTAAAACCGAGTATATCCGCCATTCGCATCAATCACAGCCTGTAGTCGCTCTCGCATTGAGCCAGCAAGACGAGAGCATATGTCGGTTCCTCTAAAGCCCTCCCAAACACTTCGGCACTGTTCAACAACAGCTGCTTTGCTCCTCTCGTTGTTATTTACCCACCGCTGCACCATCAAACCCCACAGATTTTCGATCGGGTTTATGTCCGCTGATTTTGCAGGCCAAGGAATCACTACCACCTCAGGATGCCGATGGAACCACTCGTTCACGATACGTGCTGTGTGGATACGGGCGTTGTCGTGGACATAATTGAACTCGGTTAGTTCATTAGCCGGAAATACAGTACGAACGCTTGGAAGCATGCTGTCCTCCAGAACAGTTATGTAACTTGCAGCGTTTGCCCTAGGCGGAAGGTCAACAAGCTCGCCTACTCCATCAGCAGACATCCAACCCCAAATGTTGGCAGATATGCGTCCAGAACTGAAATTTGGCACAATATGGTCCTCCGAATACCTCGTTCCAAATATTCTCCACAAGTGTAGTCTACCATGTTGGGATGATTGGAAGCACTTTTCATCCGTAAAAATTGTGTGACACCAATCGAAGTTTAAGTATGATCGGGCAAAACTTAAACGTTGAGCTTTATGAGCACTTGTTAAAGCCACTTTTTTGGCAGGACGGCGGTGATGTAGTCCCATTGAGTGCAATGCATTTCTAATTATTCTTGGAGACACGTCAAACATTTCAGCAAAAAAACTAGTTTTCTCAAAACCATTATCTTCATATTTTTGCCTCATAAAGTTTAATTGTTCATGGGTGAGGGTCGGGCGGCGTCCAGAATTAGTATGGCGATGATCAGTAAGATGACCCTCTTCCGCGTGTCGGGTGATCCAGAACCTTACAGTATCTCTGGTTATGTTGAGATTTGACGAAATTTCGCTAATATTATACCCAGCTTCATGGTCCGCAATAATTGCAGCTCTTTCTTCGATGCTTAAATTCCTCGGCATTATCGAAATTACACGACGGAGCGATAAATTATTATTGCAAAAATATGTGACAGTGACAGACATTGACAATTAAACAGAAGATATCGTAACTAATTAAAAGTTTGAAATAACTAAATAGGCCATTAAAAAGGTTTGATGTTGATATGAAACTAGACGTAGGTCAAAGGTGTGCACTAATTTGAACCTTGTTATCATACTATGTTAGTATAATTTTATGTGCGGTTGTCTGCGTAATGCTTTAGTTTCAAAAGGTACTAAGAGTTTACGATTTGACAAAGGAATGAAAAAGATAACTGACGAAGGTTTTCTTACCCCGACTGTACAATGAATAAATGAATTATGAATTATGAATTAATCATAGACAAACGAATGAAGTGCCTATTCTCATGTCACTCGAGATCAAATGTCGTGAGTAAAGATCGTTATCAACGTGCTGTATTGGTGGCAAAGTATGGTTGACAAAAAAAAAATACGCAAGTATTTTAAACATTATACACGGTGGAATTTAATCGGTGAACAGGAACCCATTTTTCTAATTCAGTAATCGATGGCGGTCACGTTTATGTAGTACTTAAGTGGAACCAAGTTTTTTTATCATAACTAATTTTTAAGTTGAAATTAAATTTTAATTAAAATTTATTGTCACCCTACTAATGGTTTAGTCTGAAAAGTTTAATACCTCTTTTCAAACTATCAGCCATAGAAACTTAAAACATAAAATGAGCAATAAGCTGTCAATTTGTCATTGTCAAATTCATAACAAATTGCTTGCTTCTTCTTCATTGCTTGACGTATGTACACTTACGAGTAACTTCCCTTCAATAAAAGTAGGGTGTCCATTTATTCAGTCAGTGTACATTTTACCGATGTTAATTAAGTGTGATTAATTAGATTGTGAGCTATATTGCACGAGATCTCACGTATTGGTTTCTGTGTAGATTGATAATTAAGATTTTTGGATTCCTGATCACCGATTAAATTCCACCGTGTATATTCCACAAATTATGAGATTTATATACATATTTATAACAACTTATCCAAATTATAGTGAATAAATGACTAAAATTTGTTCAACAGATTTGGCTGCCAGTCGTTCACGACGATTGGAAAAAATCCACTTTAAATTACTTAATGACCTTTCTACGTTAACAGAAGTCACAGGAAGGTAATTTAAGTCTCTAAAATATTGCACGCAATTTTTATTGACACCCTCCGGCATACCCTCCCACCTCTTTGCCTTCAATCAGCTGCTGCACGACGTAGTACTGTAACCGGGGTTTTTCTTCAGGATATTTTTTAGTTGATAATAAACTTCCTTGCCCGTGGGATGTACTTAATCTCTACTTTGCCATTTTTTTTATCAAGTCAGAGACAATTTTTAATGAACTTTTCAGTTCTAGATTTGGATCATCCAGCAATTGACTTGACTTGGCGATAATGTTGAAGTTTGTGTCAATGAACAATAAATCTGATTTTAAATTGCGATCACGAAAAATTTTCTTGGCGTCGACAATTGTTCTTGCTTCACGTGAATCTAAAGCATTGATCACAGTCTTGATTTCATTATAATATTTGTTGTAATATTTATAAAGCAGCATTTAAAGTGAATATAGTGTATTTGTTTTTTCTGCCAACCATACCCTTTGCCACCAATACAGCACGTTGATAACGATCTTTGGTCGTGAGGTTTATATTAAAAAACATACTGAATTGACGTTTCGCATCGATAACTGTTTTAATATCTATGGATACTAGAATAGAGACCCACTTGAGTTTAGACAGCTGTTCCAAATTTAAACTCATAACCTTACAAAAATCTGTACTGTAATAATATTAAAGTACTGGGGACCGATTTTTGACTTTCGAGCGCTCGAAATCAAAAGCGAGCGGTAGAAAATATTCGCACACGAAAATTTGTCACTATTATTTTCGCATGAACCCAATAATAGCTATTTTTGAAATCATCACTCGAAAGCTAGTGATTGGCTATCGATACTTTTGCGTTTCGTTGTATGCAAAAAGTTGATAACTGCCGGTTTTTCAAATTTGAATTTTCAACATACCTAATATAGAGAATAGCACTTTATTGGAAGTTGTGTATCTATAATTAGTAAATGGATTAATTTTAAATATATATGCGTTTCATAACAGAAACAAAAATCAAAACTAAGTAGTGAGTTATAAGGTGCAAACATTAATTATTGTAAAACGAAACGTAATTGTGTGAGAAAGAGACAGTATGAGAGCGTGACCTGAGAAAGAAAGGGATAGAGAAATGAAAGGGATAGGAGATAAGTTTCAGCGAGAGTAACAGAGAGAATAAATTCATTATGGCCGATCCGTTGTTTCCTTTACTAATGGCCGGTTCCAATAATCAATCCACCGATAGTTTTCCTTACCGGCAGTTACATTTTGACAGATTACCCGTAGAAAATGTGTCAAAATGTAACTGTTGGTAAGGAAAACTATCGGTGGATTGATTATTGGAACCGGCCGTTACAGAGTAATAGTAAACGAAACGCTTATGTTCCCGCCAATAGACTAAAGATCTTGGTTTTCAAGCACAAAATTCGGCAAGAAATTATATATAATCGTACACCAGCTAATCTTTATTACTTAGCATCGAATTAATATATTTCATTGAAATATATCTACTTATCTTTTAAATTAATAGTCAGTCCAAAATTAAATAGACAAAGTGAAGTGTCAAAATTTTCTACCGATAGAGTTGAATACGAGTGGTCAGCACCACTCGTTTTTCAATTTTCTATCGCTCGTATTTCAATAAAAGCATTTCATCGTTTTTGACTGTTTTCGAGTGAAAGAGTCGAGCGCTCGAAAGTCAAAAATCGGTCCCCAGATTTTACCTACTACCACAGACAAGAAAGTGCTCATAGTAAAATTGGTTGTAATAATGCTGGTCATTTACTACGGTTTCTGAACGCATTGTAGAGCACTAATGATTTGTGCGTAGAAACGGCATTTAGGACGTTTTCTTTCTCCAGCCATTTCTGTATTATTCGCCAATTATTCACTAGCCTCTCTTAATTTCCAGTTATACAACACGAAGAAGCAGCAAGTGGGTGTGATCGGCAAGCGCTGGGGCGGTTTCGGGCGGGAGATGTTCTCTGATGCTGACAGCTTCGAGATCAGCTTCCCTGCTAACGCGAGTGTGGACGTCAAGGCGGCCATCATCGGGACTTGCTTCCTTATTGTACGTCATCATCAATACGGGTTTACCCTAGTTTTACCGACAAACGTATCATCGAATGTACGGTCAAGGTCACCAATATCTATATAATATAAGTACCCAAAGTTGCAAAAGTAGTTATGATTTAGATTTAGATTTCTTTATTTCATAAAATACATTTACTTACATTATAAGTTAACTTTAAGCTAATTTACACGAATTTATTGAATGATTGACAAATAATGAATATTAATTGAATGAAATGTCACAGGTACAATACAATATTATTATGGACATGTTATACAAAATGATTATTGATAAAGTCTAAATGAAGAATATAAATTAAATTAAATAATCATTTATTTCGGAATGTTTCCATATTGTATTAGTAGCTTATTACCTATGTTAGTTTTACAATTAATTTATGATTGATTTATTTATTTATATTTATATAAATATTGATATTAATATCTCGTAATGATCGTCAAAATAAAAACTAGAACCTTATAAAATTATAAAACAATTTAAATTAAATTAACTACGTCAAATATATTATATGTCTGTATGTATATTGTATGTCTATGTATACAACAACCTTATTTTCGTAGTAATAAGGTTTGTACCTATACTTATTTCTGTAAGTTTGTGGTGTATACCTAATGGTGACCTTGATTGTACCTATGTGTCGCAGAATTTTATTTATTTGAACTTTATTGCACATTTAAAATAAGTACAAAGGGCGGACTTAATGCCACAGGGCATTCTCTACCAGTCAACCGTAGGGCAAAACAATCAAAACAATGCACAATTATTTATTATATTTATTTAACTTTTGAGGTTTGTTGTAAAACTAAGCTAAGGGGTTGTACAAAATGATCTTTTAGCCGTACCTACCTAAAATAATGTGGTTTCTGAGTAAATCGATGAAATGAAAATTCTGCGTATTAATGCATTGGGTGAAACGTTTGTCGGTGAAATAAGGGGATCCCATTATCATGGTCTGAGTTTTTATTTTTCCAGCTATTAGACTTAATATAAACATCAGCATGAAATAGGTTGGATTCAGAAGGATGCGGGACATAATTACCTTCTTCTTCTTCTTCTTATTTAAGAGCTAGGCTCTTGTCGGTGGAGTAATTTCCAACTTGTTCTACATTCTGCCTTTCTTTTTATTTCTCTGTACGATGAAGCGTTTATTTTCTCTTTTATTTGCTCCATGTAAGATATCCTCGGCCTTCCCCTTTTTCTTTTCCCTTCTATTTTTCCCTCTATTATTGTTTTCATCCAGTCGTCGTGGCGTAACATGTGTCCTATCATTTTTCCCTCTATTATTGTTTTCATCCAGTCGTCGTGGCGTAACATGTGTCCTATAATTTTTCCCTCTATTATTGTTTTCATCCAGCCGTCGTGGCGTAACATGTGTCCTATCATTTTTCCCTCTATTATTGTTTTCATCCAGTCGTCGTGGCGTAACATGTGTCCTATCATTTTTCCCTCTATTATTGTTTTCATCCAGTCGTCGTGGCGTAACATGTGTCCTATCATTGTTCCCTCTATTATTGTTTTCATCCAGTCGTCGTGGCGTAACATGTGTCCTATCATTTTTCCCTCTATTATTGTTTTCATCCAGTCGTCGTGGCGTAACATGTGTCCTATCATTTTTCCCTCTATTATTGTTTTCATCCAGTCGTCGTGGCGTAACATGTGTCCTATCATTGTTCCCTCTATTATTGTTTTCATCCAGTCGTCGTGGCGTAACATGTGTCCTATCATTTTTCCTCTCCTGTTTTCAATCATTTCTATCAGATTCCCTTTTTCATTGACTAAATCCAGAACCTCCTCATAAGTTTTCTTTTCCGTCCAACTGACCCTTTCTAACCTCCTCCAACACCACATTTCAAACGCCTACCTAATTAGCCATTTATCAATTAGTTTATGATAACAATAAAATGGAAAAATTCAAGTGGCTCTTATTTGGTTTTGAGCAGTATATGTATACATACACTGCTGAAATAATTTTTCGTATTTAAGCTGGTCTTTTTATTTTCAGGACTTCCTGCATTACGAAAACTAATCGGTGAAGAAGATATTACAATCCCAATATCGTATTTTATGCATTTATATTTTCAACTTAGTATCTTAAGGATAAACAGCACTTGTGCATTAAATATGTTATTAATACGTACTGTTTACAAAATAAACAATTTTAACGATTATTTTGATGCTGTTTTGTTTTCACAAGTTTCACAGCATAACAAACATATAGAGACTAGAATAGTAACAAGTGTAGCATATTAACCACAACGCCATCTATTGAGCATTCACGACAGTTGTTCAGCATTGCACCGCAAAAAGTATTTTCTATCAAAACAACTGAACATCGTGAACTTTTACTGCCATCTAGAAGGAAGTTACGAAAACCTCTTGCGCTCTATAACTACACAATTTTACTACTCACTGTATCCACTACAGAGTTAGGCTATTAGCCGTTAGGTGGCGCTAAAAATCTTAATTCAAATGAAATTAAAAGTGAAATGAGATGATTACGATTTGTATGTCCCACTGCTAGGGACAGGTCTCGTACCACAAGAAAACTGAATTTGTTGATGGCTACATTTTATCAACAAGACTATAACATTAAGCACCTTATTTTACAAACTGTTATTTAACTTGCAATCACAGGCAGTGTTGCCAGATCAGATTTATGAAAACCTGTAGGGCAAGACTTAAAAATCTAGAATTCCGTAGATTACCACTTAAAAAATCCGTAGTTCTACAGATTTTTATTTCAATGCTATATTTCACTTTACTGAAGTTATTGAAGCTCAAGGCCTCTCACAAACTGGCGCGGCCTGGCCGCGGCGGTCAATAGTAAACTTGTCATTAGCTGTCAAATTTACTATTGACCTCCACCGCAGGCCGCGCCAGTGTGTTGCTGGCATTATGGTGCCGCCCGACGTGAAACGGGGCGACTTTACGCGTACGTAGGTTCACCAATAATTTCCGTAGGTCTGGGCTCAGGGCCTTAAATCCGTAGATCTACGGATTTCTCCGGAGGTCTGACTACGCTGATCACAGGCGTCTTTAGTCCATACAACGCCCGGGTGCAATCATTAATTCATTAGTGTAGCGCCCTCATCAACGGAAAATTCACAGCTTGATTTTTGTTGTTTTGTTGCACCGAAGCTCGAAGAGTATTTTCAAATATTATGCCAGAACACGGACAGACATCGAGGTGCTTTCATAAGTGTATCTTTTTTTATGACTGCCTGACTGACTAAGTGTATCAGTTTTGTAATATTAGCGTTTCTTCTTGACATTAGCCTTTTTTTTAGAAACGCTGGTAGTTTTAGACTCGTTAACGTGCCATTGCCGCCTACTTGCAGAATAAAGATCATTTATTTCATCTAGGTAATTATAAGTACCATTGTTGGTATAAAACAATAAAAACCGAAAATCCCAATCAATAAAACTATAGGTATTTTCAAAACAAAAAATACTTAAAAAAGGCTACTTACAATAACAACTTAATAAACAGTTAAAAACAGTCAAGAGACCCGATAAGCAACCCGACTTTTACGACAAAACTTGACTCGTAAACTTCACTATGGCATCGCCAAGTTATCTCACACAGTGCTCAAATTAGGAACTAATACTATACCTACTTCCAAAATGTCTCAAGTTTCGTTCAAACTGTATATGTTTAACACGTTTCTACATATTCAGAATGTATTACCAGTTACTTTTAATAGTACATTGTGATACAAGTAAAGTATGTTGATAATTACACCAGAGGCGGAATTATCACGCCGCCAGGTGAGCGTGATAAGAGAGCCGAGGATGTAATTATCAAACCTCACGCGTTTCATACGACGTTTTTCAACACATTTTGCGAGGAAAAAAACCTTTTCATAAGATGAAAATTTTATAGGCCTGCCAAGTTATTTCTTTACTTATTTATGGCAACAGTTTTTTACTCACATGTTCCATCCATCGCCAAGAATTTCCAGTGGCGTCCATTCTTATTATCACTTTTCTAGTCACCACGAGTCAACATTTTTGTTAATAACCAACGCATTAACAATGTTTACAAAATATCTGTGAAATAACCTATATAATGGCGCGCAACAGTTTTTTTTTTCGTGATGTTTGCGCAGTGCGCGCGCATTAGATGAAATCTCTAAGCAGCCAATACAAAATAAAATAAATATTATCGCTTTCAAATGCTATATTTATTAATGAATGCAAAATGTTATCAAAAATGAATAGTATTAGTAAATTAAAAGTTTCTATATCATTTCCAAAAATAAATAGTCAATTAATTAACAAAAAGGATTTAATTTTTTTAGTCGAGTAAGAATCCATTTGCCGAGAATTATAAAAAAAGCTGTACATTCTGTACAACCCGGTTAATTTAAGAATGCACCGTGTGCATGCATGTACGTATTGCTGCAAGGTGCCAACGTGACCTAATCGGGATAGGTATAACCATAACACACAAGTATCGTAATGTTATAACACACGCGTGTTTAATATCCAGTATTATGAGCCTAAAAGCGACACAATAAGAGATACGTTACGAGCAATAGGGAATATTCATGACATTTTTTTATTTTTTTTTATCTATTCTATAAGTAATTATATAACCGGAAAAAAATATAACACTTTCACAATATTATTAAATAAGCTAAAAAAAAATAATTAAAATTACTATCATTTTCGGACGATCAAAACGCCACCATTTTGGCGCGCTCATTTGTGACGTCACCGTGCAGCTTAGTGCACGGCGGTTCTTAAACAAATTAACAACAAAGTGTTTGATTCACACTTTTAATAAATGTGAGTGATTAAAGCTTATAAGATCAACTTATTGTAATGGAAGAGCACACAAAAGCTTATTATAAATATTGTATTGTCCCTATGTGTGAAAATCACATTAAAACTGCAAATATTTTCATATGCCCAAAGGTGCAAATATAAGGATAAAGAGGTGTAAGGCGATGAGGAGAGATAATGTATCGTGCTTGAGTAGTTTATATTGTTGTGAAGATCATTTCGACGTGAGTATTAAATATGTATGTACCTAAAATCTTTTTTATTACGACTCGCGAACAATATAGGTAAACAATAACCTAACCTCAAAATTGTATTATATACTTATTCATAAAACTATTCTGATTCCCAATTTTTTTAGTTATTAATGTTACAAATATTATGATTTTTGTTGATCAACAGCTGACTACGAGTGTTGATTTTGATCAAGAAACGTTTTAGCTAAGTTTCTTTGTTTGCACTGTTGATCGAAGAAAGTTAAAAGAATTTAATCCTTTTTACTGAGTGACCTACACAAATTTGTTTTATTTATAAGCCTTGACGAAAACAACCTAGTTTGTTAAAGTTCATAAAGATGTTCTCAACATTTAACATTCCTAATAGGTACCTACATATCTTTGATTAATATAATACTAACTTCTGCCCGCGACTCCGTCCGCGTGGAACTCGTTTATACTATCTCTATACCAAATTTCATCCAAATCGGTTCAGCAGTTTAAGCGTGAAGAGGTAACAAACAGACAGACAGACACACTTTCGCATTTATAATTTAGTATTAAAATATATAATATAACTAGCTTCTGCCCGCGACTCCGTCCGCGTGGAACTCGTTTATATCGTAGCTCCCCCCATATCCCCCAAAGGGATGAAGTGGGGGTGAAAGTTTGTATGGAGCTACGATATAAATGAGTTCCACGCGGACGGAGTCGCGGGCAGAAGTTAGTATATATAATATATAAAGTTATAGTATAGTAAAATAGTATATAGTATGGATAAATATCTACTAGTATTTTATTCCACTTATTTAACAAAGACACCTACTTGAAGTAGTTTAAAAGTCTAGCTATTTGAATCGCCAAAATAGGTTATAATTATTTAATTGACCAATCTCACGAGTATAAAAACAAGGAATATGAAAATTTATTGAATATCTGTAACTTATTTACCTTGCAGCTTTTACTCCTCTTAGTTCAGCGGACGTAAAGTCACAAATATTTGCGAAGTATGTATTAAATTTAGTCATCATGAACACATCAATTTTAGGCAGATTATCCGACTGTGCCTTGACAAAACCGCCTTCAGTCATTGTGGCGAGTCTTTTTTCACTTAATAATTACCAAAAAACACTGATTATTTATCATAAACAGCGGCCAAACAATGCGAATAACTTTCAATAATCATACTAACGACCTGCACGGTGACGTCACGTTTCGCTCCGCCAATAGCGTTGCGTTTTGGAAATTTGCGAGGGAATTTGAAAAATAGTACTTTTAAACAATTTATTTTATCAATAGAAACATGATAATTTGAAAAAATAATCATGTGTGTATATTTATTAAGCAATATAGATTACACGTGATTTTTTTTGTCCATTTCTAAATCACATGCATATTCCCTATTGTGTTGAAATAGTATTTTATGCAATTGTTGTATAAGTAGGGTCTTAAAACGCGAGTGGCGTGAGTTGCGATGCGAGCCTTGGCGAGCATCGCAATTAAAGACGCCAAGAGCGTTTTCAGACCAAGTTATACACCGTTGCATACAATACTTTTTCCAGGCAGTAGTTTTTCCGTTAGTTCTAAACTAGTCACGCAATTTCTTCAGCGATGCAGTTCTTTTCTTCTTCGTCCATTTTAAAAGGAACGTACACAGTTTTCTTCACTTCACAAACACGAATATAATCTTAATAAGTTATAAATAACAAATAGTTATCATATTTCGTCTTTTCATTTCAATCAATCTTTGGTTTTATGGCTCCATGTCTTTTCATTTTGAATTGGAACTTTGGTGGGAAATTAGAAATATGACACTCTTGTTTATGGTCTGTTTTATTTTTAATTTCCTTGAACTTGCCATCCGAACCAAACTGAATCCGGATCGGAACCGAATCGGATCGGTTTATATTTATAAATAATACCAATAATTGGTCAAATATGTATACACATAATACATGATCATTTATTTTTATTTTAGTAAATAATTAATGTTCTACAAATGTTTGATAATAAAACTTAATATTTCGAAAAATTTGCTTATGAAGTTGGTACCACTGCAATATGGCGGCCAATTGAAAAAAAGGTTAGATGATTTGACATCGTGGTAAACAGTGCTTTTATGAAAAATGTATGAACCATAAAAGTACACTAAACAGTGCGTTTATGGGCCATAGAGCATAGAGTTTTTCGACGACTTTTTATCGGTGTCATTGTATTTGAGCTAGAGCCTATATAAATGACAGATAACGGTACAGGAGTAGAAAAAAAGTTTTAAGCGCCCTTCAAACTGTATTCCATACACAACTTTTTTATATCATCATCATCATCATCATCATCATCATCATCATCATCATCATCATCATCATCATCATCATCATATCAGTCAAAAGACATAGGTACACTGCTGGACATAGGCCTCCCCCAAAGAGTGCCAAAGTGACCGGTCCTGCGCCACCCGATGGCGCCCGATGACCGATGGCCGTTGGGGCGGAAAGGTTCTTGAGTGGCGACCACGTACCGGAAGGCGCGGCGTGCGTAGGCCCACCACAAGGTGGACTGATGACCTGGTAAAGGTCGCGGGACTCCGCTGGATGCGGGTGGCGCAGGACCGTTTTTATATACCTAAATGTAATTATTCACGTCATCATGTACTTTAACAGTCGATATAAGTAAAGTAAGTTTGTAGAGCCATCACGGGCGTAGCCAGAGGGGGGGGGTTTTGGGGATTCAAACCCTCCGAAATTGAAAATAATACATTATTCTGTATATTAGTGTAATTGAATCCATATTTTTCTTGTTCAATTATCTTGAACCCCCTCCAAATCCTCAGATACTAAAACTTTGCTACGCCCGTGAGAGGCATGGACACGATAGAAGGGAATATGGGGTAAACATTTAATTTAATCCGAGTAGACCTTTGAAATGGAAAGATGGATAAATTAGTTGAATTACTATAAAAACCTGGTTGTAGCGGATTATTCGCTCCTCGTCGGAAAAGAGTTGTCAGACCGAGCGACCGCTCTCTAGCTATCGACACAATGAATCCATATCCATCCATACTAATATTATAAATGCGAAAGTGTGTCTGTCTGTCTGTCTGTTACCTCTTCACGCTTAAACCGCTGAACCGATTGCGATGAAATTTGGACCTGCGATATAAACGATTTCCACGTGGACGGAGTCGCGGGCAGAAGCTAGTCCTAAAATAAATCAATGGTTGGCTGGCGTTGTCTGCTTAACGGAGACACAGAACAATTCCGAAGAGTAATTAGACCGAAACCATCATTATTCGGTTTCAAAATTCCAAACGCCATTTTCCGCTTATAAAAAATTTGGATGCAGATGATTTTTTGGAATAAATAAATACCTAACCTAACCTGGGTTAGTATTCTCTTCTTCTTATTTAAGAGCTAAGCTCTTGTCGGTGTAGCTCAAAGTATCATCTAATCCGATCCCAGGCATCCTCTTTGACATCTCGATACGACCTCTCTTTTTGAGCTGCTCTATGTAGTTTATTCTAGGTCTTCCGCTTCCTCGTTTCCCCTCTATCTTTCTGGGCTAACCTAGAAAGAGGCCTAGGAGCGGTGCCGGTTAATGTACAGCCATAATAATGCACGGCCAAAATAATGTATAGCCTAATAATCCGCGTCCATACTGTACATGGATTATCAGGCTGTACATTATTGGGCCGTGCATTATCACCCTGACCAAACTTGGTCCGGGGCAATAATTGGAAGCCAATTTTGTACGAGCTGATAATGCACGGAGCAATAATGTACAGCCTTATAATCCATGTACATTGGGACGGTCATCTGTGCGGACTAATGGGAGCCAATAATGCACGGCCCAATAATGTACAGCCTGATAATCCGCGTCCACTTTTTGTGGACTCGGATTATTGGCTAAAATGGCTTGTCATATAAGCGAACTCTGTCTTAGGTCGGTTAGGTTAGGGTTCACTTGTGTCCCTCAGACCAGAAATAGACACCCCGCGCAGCGGGGTGGCGTCGACTCGCTGAAGATTATTAGTCCGCACAGATGACCGTCCCAATGTACATGGATTATCAGGCTGTACATTATTGGGCCGTGCATTATCAGCTCGTACAAAATTGGCTTCCAATTATTGCCCCGGACCAAGTTTGCTCAGGGTGATAATGCACGGCCCAATAACGTACAGCCTGATAATCCATGTACAGTACGGACGCGGATTATCGGGCTGTACATTATTTTGGCCGTGCATTATTATGGCTGTACATTAACCGGCACCTTTGGGGAAAGCAACATGTAAAATATTAATTTAAACTGCAATATAAGTTTATAAAGTTTCAACAGCTTTGTTTTATTGAACATAAAGCTGTTTGTGGTCCTTTGTACTCGTATTTAAGGACGCTGGAGTACAGTGTAAATTCGGTGCGCGGAGTGTTAAATCGCCCTATAGTGCGGTGTCCGGCGGCCGGTAACTACGCCAAAATTCTATATATTTCGGCATAATAACATAGCTTCAGTGCCTACTCCATATAAAAGTGAAATAAAGAGCGTATATATCTGTAGTTAGGCTACAACGATCTGTGTATTAATTAACTATAAACTTACGTGCAGGGTTCGGGAGATTCACAGGTCCAAATAACACACACCAAATCAATCCTTAAGTAATATAATGTTCTCAATAGCACATACAAGCATAAGGGTAAGCGTAGGCGTAAAGAAAGCGCGTGAAAGTACAAGCGAAAGCGAGATAGTTCGGAGCACAAGCGACATGCGTCTAGCGTCGAATCAAGTAGCAGACTGCAGGAGCGGTCAGCGGGCGGGCACTGCGCAGCCCGGTGTGCGAGTGACGTCACGCGGTACCGTTGGAGCTGGCCGCCGCGCGCTTCCACGGGCATCGGCTGTGTCGACGCGGCCGGGAACTTGGTAAGTAAATATGTGTCGATTTTGTATATTGTTATTTGTCTATATGTGCTTATGTATGTATGATATATGTATGTGCCTACTATAGTATTGTATTTGTGTGTAGAAGTATATTTATACCATGTATTATTGTGTAATATTTATAAGTATATATGTAATGTATATGTATATAAGTAAATATTGTATATTTATTCATATGTACATATAGGTGGCAACGCCACATCAGTCCCCCCCAGAGACCGTCTCACGGGCGATAATAGTCAGGAAATCTAACCCGTCGGCCTGATCTGGTAAGTCTGATTTCTCCTTCTTTCTCTAGTTCTAATTCTTTCTCTTTTCTAGTTATTATCTCTTTTTCTTTTGCAGGGTCTGCCTGTTTCTCTGGTTGCGTTCCAGTACATGGACTGGGTTCGGTGAGCAGGTAAGCAGGTTTCAAGCGGTCGATGGATACTGTGGTTGTTTTTCCATTCACTCGTATTTTGAATGACTTCTCTCCTCTCTCGATCACCATATGTGGTCCTGTGTATGCCGGCTTCAGCGCGCCACGCACGGCGTCTTCTCTTAAGAAAACGTGGGTGGAGGATGCTAAGTCTCTGAATACAAACGTTTTCTTCTGACCATGCCTTGAGGTAGGCACAGGTTGAAGCTTTTCTGTTATGTTTTTCAGGCGTGCGGTGAAGTCAGTGAGATCGGATGTGGTGTCGGTGCTGGGCTGGAAAAATTCCCCAGGCAGTCTGAGCGGTTCTCCATATACCAATTCCGCGGACGAGGCTTGCAGCTCTTCTTTATAGGCGCTCCTAACGCCCATCAAGAGTAAGGGTAAGGCTTCCGTCCAGTTTTCTTGAGCATGACATTTTATTGCTGCTTTCAGCTGCCTGTGAAATCGCTCAATGAGTCCGTTGCAGGCAGGGTGGTATGCAGTGGTGCGTCGGTGCTTGAAGCCGGCGATCTTCGCCAGGTATTTGAAAAGAGCGGATTCGAACTGTGCCCCTCGATCTGTTACGATATCCATAGGGCAACCGAAACTAGAGATCCACGTAGTAAGGAGTGATTTTGCCACAGTTTCTGCTGTCATGTCCATCATGGGTATTGCTTCAGGCCAGCGCGTAAAGCGGTCTATGGCTGTGAGGCAATACCGATATCCTTGAGAGGAAGGCATAGGTCCTATCATGTCAATGTGCACGTGGGTAAACCGAGTCTTAGGTAACTGGTAAGTACCCAAAGGTGCTTGTACATGCCTGGTTATCTTTGACCTCTGACAGGCTACGCAGGCTCGAGCCCACTCACGACAGTCTTTGTTCAAGTTCGGCCACACGAAGCGCTCAGCTACCAGCTTGGTGGATGCCTTAATCCCTGGGTGGCTGAGTGAGTGCAGGCTGTTGAAGACCTGTCGTCTGTACTCGGGAGTCACGTACGGTCTGAGGGTTGATGTGCTATCATCGCAGTAGAGTGCCGTAGATGAGCCTGGTATTGTCAGCTTCCTTAGGTTGATGCTGTAACCTGTATCCCCATTGCAGATCTCCTTGAGCTCCTGATCAGAGTCTTGTGCTTTGGCGAGTTGTGACAAGTCAACTGGTTTCTCAAGTTCCTCAATTCTGGACAAAGTGTCTGCGACGACATTGTTCTTGCCAGCAATGTGTCTGATGTCGGTCGTGAATTGAGAAATGTAATCGAGGTGCCGGAACTGCCTCGGTGAACAATTTGACTTGCTGTTCGCAAAAGCAAAGCACAAGGGCTTGTGGTCTGTGAAGACGGTGAATACTCGTGCCTCCAGCATGTGCCTGAAATACTTGATGGAGTTGTAGATCGACAGCAGTTCTCGGTCGTAGGGCGAGTACTTCTGCTGTGACGAACGGAACTTCTTTGAATAAAATGCTAGTGGCTGCCAGGAGTCTTCTTTCTTTTGTTGTAATACTGCGCCCATAGCAGTGTTAGAAGCGTCTGTCACCAGCGCCAGGTGAGCATTGGCGTCCGGGTGCGCTAACATTGCTGCGTTGCAGAGGCTAGTTTTACAGTCGAGGAAAGCTTTCAACTTATCATCTTTCAAGTCGACTGGTTGCGATCCTTTCACTGAGCCGGTGAGCAGTTCGTTCAAAGGAGCTTGAAGTTGAGCAGCTTGTGGGATGAACCGACGATAAAAGTTCATCATCCCTAGGAACCTCCTTAATTGCTTGACGGTCGTAGGTGCAGGGAATGACTGAATAGCTTCCACTTTGGTTTCTAAGGGCTTCGTGCCGTCAGCTGAGATATGGTAACCCAGGAACTTGACCTCAGGAACCCCGAAGATGCATTTGGACGGGTTGATTACGATCCCATATTCCCTGAACTTGGTGAAAAGCTGTCTCAGGTGACTTTTGTGCGTTATTTCATCAGGTGAAAAGATGAGGAAGTCGTCCAGGTAAGCGTAAACGAAATCCATGCCTCTCGTGACCTCGTCGACGAAGCGCTGGAATGTTTGACCTGCGTTTCTGAGTCCAAACGTCATGTATGGAAATTCATACAAACCGAAGGGCGTGGCAATCGCCGTCTTCGCTATGTCTTCGGGATTGACTGGAATTTGGTTGTAGGCTTTTACTAGGTCAACTGTGGAGTAAATCTTGCAACCGGCGAGCTGATGTGAGAAGTCGTGGATGTGGCGAATTGGATAGCGGTCTGGAACTGTTTGTGCGTTCAACTGCCTGTAGTCTCCACATGGTCTCCAACCATCATCTTTCTTGGGTGCTAGATGCAGTGGCGAAGACCATGGACTTAATGACGGTCTAGCTGTTCCACACTTGAGCATGGACTCGAACTCGTGCTTGGCGATTTTTAGCTTGTCCGGTGCTAACCTTCTGGGTGTGCAGTGAACCGGAGGGCCATCAGTCGTTTTGATGTAGTGGACCGTACTGTGCTTTATCTCACGATGAACTCCTGGTGGGCGTGTGATATCCGGGAAGTCTCGCATGATGTCGTTGTACCTCGATTCGCCGAAACATGTCTTGACGGATGATATGGTGTCAGTAGCGACAGATGATACCGCCACCGTTGTGAGTGACGTCGTGTTGTCCACTAAGCGTTTGTGTCGGCAGTCGACAACTAAATTGTAGAAAGATAGGAAGTCGACGCCTATAATAGCTTTTGTTACGTCAGCTACGACGAATTTCCAGCTGAATTCCCGACGAAGACCGAGATCGAGATGTAGTTCTGCATACCCGTAAGTGCTGATCACGCTACCATTTGCGGCAAAAAGTTGGTATTTTGTTTTGGGTCGGTGTTCACGTAGAGCTGTGCGTGGAAAAACGCAGAGGTCGCTTCCTGTGTCGACGAGAAACTGCATTTTGGTACGACGGTCTGTAATAAACAGGCGACCGGAGCTGGAGCAATCGTCGGCCGCCATTACCGATTGCTCTGCCCGTTTCCCGACACGAAATCGCAGGGCTTGACGCATTTTGTTGCCTGCGAATGAAATTTGGCGTGGTACCAACAAACTGGCCATCTGCGGTAGCTAGACTGGGATCGGCCTTGACTTGTTCCACGGCTGCGGCTACGGTTGTACCTCTGTGATCCGTTGTGCCTGCTCCTAGGCCGAGACCTGGAACTGAGTTCTGCCTTCAATTCGTGCATCTGTCTCGTCAGTTCTGCAATCTGGTTGGCCATGAAGTCAATTGCAGCGTTCTGCGGCACGACAGCGGCAGATGTACTGGCTACCTGTGGTGTAGCAGGGGTAAGATCAGGAGGTTGCGTGTTCAAATCACGTCGGGGTCACCAGTGTAGTTAGGCTACAACGATCTGTGTATTAATTAACTATAAACTTACGTGCAGGGTTCGGGAGATTCACAGGTCCAAATAACACACACCAAATCAATCCTTAAGTAATATAATGTTCTCAATAGCACATACAAGCATAAGGGTAAGCGTAGGCGTAAAGAAAGCGCGTGAAAGTACAAGCGAAAGCGAGATAGTTCGGAGCACAAGCGACATGCGTCTAGCGTCGAATCAAGTAGCAGACTGCAGGAGCGGTCAGCGGGCGGGCACTGCGCAGCCCGGTGTGCGAGTGACGTCACGCGGTACCGTTGGAGCTGGCCGCCGCGCGCTTCCACGGGCATCGGCTGTGTCGACGCGGCCGGGAACTTGGTAAGTAAATATGTGTCGATTTTGTATATTGTTATTTGTCTATATGTGCTTATGTATGTATGATATATGTATGTGCCTACTATAGTATTGTATTTGTATGTAGAAGTATATTTATACCATGTATTATTGTGTAATATTTATAAGTATATATGTAATGTATATGTATATAAGTAAATATTGTATATTTATTCATATGTACATATAGGTGGCAACGCCACATATCCTCGAAAACTTGGCTATAACCAAGCAATCAAGAGTACAGTCGACAACACAGCTAAGTGACCATCGGAAATCTAATCTGACCTTAAGTGCATTGTAATAAGGTTCTAGGTTTTCACGGTATGGTTAGTTAGGTGTGTTGCTGTGTGTACGTGCCCACGAGAACGGCAACTATAAGTGTCCGATCCGTAAAAGTGTGTGCATTTTCAACTCAAAACAAGGTGCCTCCAGCTATAGAAGACCCACGGGAGGACAAATATACAACATTACAACAGAAATAAGCCGAAATTAAAATAACGGCAGTTTTAAAATTTGGTTGCGGACGCCGCCATATTGTCGCGGTGTGTTGGTAGTAGTGTCGCCAGTGAGGCGACTTCTCGACGCACGGTATTTCAACCTAAGAAGTTGGCACTACGATTCATCTGCCAAATCGAGCGGAACGTCAAGTGTCATCTGTCATAACAATATCTGTCATCTGTCGATGTTTTGAACATTTCATCGGTATCGATTGCGTTAAAGATTAAGCAAAAGTGCGACGGTTCGTGTTTAGTGCGTGATTCGTGTGCGCTTAAAAATGACGGAGCGGCTCCCTCTCCTACGGGCCAAGCGAGGCCATCTAAAAGGTACAATTACGCGCCTTGAGACATTTGTAGATGACCCCGAGAGCGTTGCATAGGGCAGCGCAGCGGATTTGCAGGCGCACAGAGCAGGCTTGTGAGTACATTTCAAAACTATGAAACCGTAAATATCGAATTATCTATCATAGGCGAAAGTGAAAGTGAAGCTTCTGAACTGACAGTGTTTGAAAATAAATACTATAGAATTTTAGCTAAATTGGATGAGGCCATAAGTCGGTTAAATACAAAACAGACTGTAAAAGTTGAGCTGACACAGCCTTTAGGCTCTAAGATTCCTAACATAGAGATTCCATATTTTGATGGAAAAGATTTCACAAAATCGACCTGTAACAATTGTTACCAATAAAAATTTTATGTCATTTAATTTCTTACCGTTTAGACCGTGATGATCCTGAAAACATGACAACAATGGATGAATTTATATCGTTTTTAGAAAAGCGTGCTATGGTGCTTGAAGACAGTCCTCAGGACAAGAGTTCTAATTTTGAACATAGGTTTCAATATAAACCAACATCTAACCTCAATCCCCTCAATCTCCTCTATATGTAACATCATAAACATTTAATTAAGTAGAGAAATATTATGCCATACGATAAATAAATAATATAAACCAAATAGCTATAACAAGGTTTCCAATGTAGCCGTAAATTCATATAACAGTCCTTGTGCATTTTGCACTAAACAGCAGCATCCTCTCTATGCCTGTCCAAAATTTCAAATGATATCAATTAAAGGTAGATTAGAATTTGTAAAGTCATACAATTTGTGCAACATATGCCTGAAACAACACAAAAATAGTTGTAAATTTAACTTTCGGTGCAAGCAGTGTAAACAACCCCATAATACTTTGTTGCATGAGGATGCTCCTGCAAGAACACCTCAGGAACCAATGGTCAATTGCCATTATAATGTGAACAAATGTAAGGATATCCTATTACCTCCTGTAATTGTCAGGGTTCATGAGAACCAAGGCCTTGAGCACACTGTCAAGGCCATACTTGACAGTGGAAGCCAGGTTTCGCTGGTCTGCAAAGATAAAATTTAAAAGCCAAAATTGAACATACAAATGTTATAGGCAAAGGAAACAATCTCATCCTAATTTAAAACAAGGAGACCTTGTCATTGTGCGTACTGATAATACATCTCCCTTAACTTGGCCCATGGCAAGAATTATTAAGACTATCCCTGGACCTGATGGTAGAGTCAGAGTTGTTGAGCTTAAAATGAATAATAAAGTGTATACTAGATCACTTCAAAAAATCTGCCCATTGCCCATTGGGGCTTAATCTTTGTTTAGTGGCTTAACAACCGATCCCAAGACTTAGTTGTAGGGCTAAATATGGATACCTACTTTAAATAGGTATTTGTCTATTAGGAAAAATGTAAGCATGTAATTTTATTTTAATTGCATCATTGGAATTTTGAATTTCCTTTTGTATCTCTTGCTTATTCTAATTTAACTATCCTGTTATGAATGAATATGTAAGGCCCTGGCCAGCTATGTTTAATAATATATTAAACATACAATTTAATTTGTCTAGATTTAGTAGAAAAATACTTCTCTTTTAACTGGCAACAGTTAATGTTAGGTTTTAGTGTAGCAACACTGATTTCTCTCTCTCTCAACCTATGTTTGTGGAAAGCAACATGTAAAATATTAATTTAAACTGCAATATAAGTTTATAAAGTTTCAACAGCTTTGTTTTATTGAACACATGTGATTTTTTTCAGGTCGTATTCTTGTCTGCCGTGTTATAAAAAACAGTAGCCCAAACTTCCAGTGCACAACTGTGAAGGAACATCGTCAAGCTACTATCAACGGGGTGACCGTTAGATCGTGGGTTGACGATGTATAGATGGGGTTGAAATTCTGTATCAGTGTTCCCAAGTCGCCGACAGACTTAGGGCTTGTCCATATCATCAATTTTTGACCCCCGATATATAGGGGTATCATCACCCTGTTAATTCCTCCCCGCCTCATAAAATGACTACCGTCATCCCATGGTCAGACCCCCCCTTCCCCCCCTCACCCCTATTTTGGAATGACGTATGTAATATATGGATAGCCCCTTGGCTGTGGCTGACTAATGAGTATTCAGCGTCCTTTACGGCGTTTCTTTCGTCGTTATTATAAGCGAATATTGTCACCCCGACAAGGTGGACTGATGACCTGGTAAAGGTTGCGGGAGTCCGCTGGATGCGGGTGGCGCAGGACCGGTCAGTTTGGCACTCTTTGGGGGAGGCATATGTCCAGCAGTGGACGTCTTTCGGCTGATATGATGATGATATATTGTCAAAGTAAATGATGATCAGAATAAAGTTTTGTTAAAACGTATAAAAATATCGCTGTTGTCCACGTTAATCCCCTAGCCTGATCCCCCAGGGGAAAAAAACGGTTAGGTTGTTAGTTGAACTGCGACCCTACAGCGCGCGAGCCGAGCGAGCGAAGCGAGCGTGACGCGGTAGCGTCCGGCGAAGCGCCATAACCGAACATTATCATTTTTTCCTAGTTGAATATAAAATAATTGCCGCTAATTCCCCTGGGGGATCAGGCTAGGGGATTAACGTGGATAACGTGGAAAAGATCGGCGTTGAGTTTTATTTCATCAAAATTCTAGCGTATTGTCACACTCTTACGGCGATAATCGTGAGGTGATAATGGAGGCTGACAAGACGTAATTTTGTTGAAATTGATGTTATTTAAGCAGTTTTTTAAGAAAAACTATTTGTTCTAGCACATCAAAAAAAAATGTTAGTATTCACCTATTTCAGAGACCGTGGACGGGCGCGAATGGCTCGATACATGATTGGGCGAAATCGGCTCGATAGAAAATTATTGCGAAGATTGGTCTTCAAATCATCATTAAACGGTTCTGTCGTTATTTTTTTGACGTATGAGTCTGCAATTAAAAACATGAAGTCAACATATTCATACCTAAATCGCTAACGAGTCATATTTCACAAATAATCCACACTTTTTTTTATTTCAATATTTATTTACTATTATCTTCAAAAACCGGGCCGCCCAGTAACACTCGCTCTCTTTTACTCCGATACAAATAGACAGTGTGCGCGCTGCGCTATCCCAAATCCTCAGAGCGTTTAAAACCGCTGGAGATTAATCCTAGTTCATCCTCTTTAGTACGTATGTTTCAATAGGAATATTATCTGAACCACGCAGTCTTCAGCAAGACCTCATTAATTCAGCTCTGCTTAGGCATCATATTTATTACGGATCCCTTTGATACCTGTAATCAGGACCTTGCCTCGGCGATTCCGCAACTTACAACAGCGGACCCACTAATGTTTTTTCGGGAAGTTTAATTAATCAAGTAAAAGAAGATCCAAATAGACAACCATTAATGGGTGCCACACGATGGGACGCGACAGCGTGGCAGGCCGAGGACCTGACCTGGACGTATTTCGTAACGATTTGCCAGAGATTTATCAGAACTGGGACGAGTAGAAATCGAGAGGGGGGGCAAAAGCCCAGCAGTGGTGCAATGTATAGGCTTGAAACAAAAACCAAAACGAAGATTGAACTGGTTGACCAGGGAGTTATAGTCTAGACGCTCAGTAGCACAATACCATAGTTCGTATATAGCAGCTTAAAAACCATGTGCCCGCAGCGCTCTTAGGCATTTTTGTCCTGATTGGCACTGAATGGGTGGTTATTTTATTAATATATTTGGCGCGCAAAACAAGTTACAGACAATATGAGTGTAGACACAATAAAATAATTAAGAAAAAATAAATAATCACGAAGTTACACGTGTCCAAAATTTAAGAGCAGCAGTTTTTTCCAGTAAAAAAGAAAGAAAAGAAAGAAAGAAAGAAGACACTGCATTTATTCACTACGCAAAAGACACACAGAGACAAGGGAGTACAAATACAATACAATTTACACATAATGTGTGTGTCTTCGCGGCAGTGAATCGGTCGCTGTCTCAGCATTATGCCGAGGAAAAGGTGGTATAGGTGCCTTCATATAAAACGACTGTCAATTACTATGATGCTCGAGTGCCGTGACGTCACGATCCCCGAGCGTTTTCTCTTTCTGACAAGCAATATTAAAACTGTTGTAACTACGTAATTTATTGATTCAAAAAATGCTAGGCTTCTTAGGACTGAAATTAAATTACGTACTTTCAAACCACCATTTGAGTAATTAAGCAAACCTAAGAACTTTACGGTTTGATTTTATGATAAAAT
Source organism: Epinotia ramella (assembly GCA_947578815.1). Taxonomy (NCBI): domain Eukaryota; kingdom Metazoa; phylum Arthropoda; class Insecta; order Lepidoptera; family Tortricidae; genus Epinotia; species Epinotia ramella. The sequence goes on from OX388203.1 coordinate 3,307,504, forward strand.
TGGTCTTTATTAACGATTTGATAGGGTAGACTTGATATTGTGACACATCCGAAACGGGGAGCCTCCATGAGGTAAATACATAAGTTAATTATTCGGGATTAAATTAGTAAAAACAATGTGTGAGAATCGTTAAAGCTTTTTGATAAATAATTGATAAAAAACTAAAGGGCATTGGGTAAACTTGTATGAGAAAAAATGACGTTTTTTTTGCAGCGGCCAAGGATGTCCCAAGTAGCACACAAGAGTAGAATAGCGATATAGAAGTTCTATATCGCTATTATACCCCTAAAAAGGGCCCAGCTTATACAGGCGTAAGCGCCATATATCGCTAGAGTCGCTTTAATACGAGCTTAAGCGATACAACAGCGCTACAACAGAGTTAGAGAGCACCTAAAGAGATATAATGGCGCGTGAAGAGCGGTAGTAAGAGCTAAAGGAGTTATAATGGCGCGTGAAGAGCGATCGTAAGAGCTAAAATAAGAATAAGAGTTATAAGACACCTCTATGCCCCTCTTATAGAGGTTTAAGCGATTTTTAACGGCACTATCACTCTAATATGCAACTTAAAGAATTTTCTATCTCCTATTGACTTAAAATTAGTGATATAAACATCCTAAATTGTATATAATAAAGATGCTAAATTATATGGCAGTTTACTTGAATTATTTGTGCGAACATCAGTTTACTGTCAAAGTAGCCCGTAATCTAGTTATATTTTCACGCGCCCCTCGAAATCGTGAAATCTGCATTGTAAAAATATATTGAAATGTATTGTAAAATTAAACGTTATCTTGAAATGATTCACACATGTCAGATAAAGCCTTATGATAATTTTGTAAATCCATTGTATGCAAATTCAAAGTTGTGTTGGAAATTATAGTGTATTATATAAGAAAAGTAATATATTAAATCTACATGAATACAAATTTCATCAATATAGCAATGGTGACTTGTTAGAACTGCTTTAAGCATCTACTATCGCTATTATAACTGTGTTAGCGGTAGTATAGCGATAGTAATCGCTTTTGTAAAGCCTAAGGATCTACTATAGCGATAGTAACTGCTTTAAGCATCTACTATCGCTACTCTAACTGTATTAGCGGTAGTATAGCGGTAGTATAGCGATAGTAATCGCTATTTTAGAGGCTAAGGATCTACTTTAACTATAGTTATCGCTATTGTAGAGCCTTAGGAGCTTTACTCGTATAAGAGAGAATAATGCAGACTATAGTTCTAAATAGGCGTCATTATTCCCAGATATAACACTTTAAGAGATATTAAGGAGTTATAATACTCTACACTCTACTACGGTAAAGGTGGTAAAAAGGATCTCAATATATCGATTGTACCGCTTTAACCTACATATTACACTCTTGGAACTTTTTAAGTGATATAACGCAGGCTTATAACTCTGTTGTAACGCTTTAACCTTCTCTTCCCCTCTTATAGATCTTATAGAGTTATATGGGATCCTTATACCTCTCTTATGCAACTGATGCAGGTATAAAAGCGCTGCAATACTCTCTTATACCGTCAAAGCCGTTACTTTGACTATTGTATCGCTATTATACCACCTTAGCCTTTTTGAAGTTATTTATACCCTTATACAGCTTAAGGAGTATACAAACTCTATTAAACCGCTGTTGTACCTTTAAGCGATATAATGTCTGCTTATACCGCTAGTGTGCTACTTGGGTTTTTTTTAATAATCGTTTAGAGGACCTCTTAATATGCATAGATATGCATGCAAACAATTAAACGCGTTAAACAATATCGGAGTCGAAATATTTAAGTTTGAAGTTTAGTTTATACCTTTACAATATGACCTGTGAAAATATATATTGCTAATATCTCGGCTCCGATGCATTTTAGAGTATTACATTTCATAACAAAATATGTTTGTTTTGAGTAGATCTATCATAGCCTATCACTTTTACAAGTGTCCGCTCATCTTAAAAAAAAAATGACAACATTTTTACCCAAACCCTTTCTGATGTAGGTAATTTAGGTACCTACGATGTTATAACCCTACTGTGTAGCGACCATTAACACGTTGGCTGCCCACCATACTTCACCTAAAGTGTTGGTCCCACGCCCAATACCCCAAAAATGAGCTTTTGATCCACCCGGTGATGCTCATGGCCACACAGAGAATATTACGTGATCCCACCGGTGATGCTCATGGCCGCCAACATTGTAAAGAAACGAGAAGAACTATAAAGTTGTAAGCAAAACTTTTAAAGTTACTGTCGCTTTGTGTAACACACTAGCTTCTTATTCTTACTCTGTGTCCTCACCCGACTCTATCCGAGTCTTAAAACCTCAGAATTAAAATGTGAATGAAAAACCTTTCACAGGCGCAATTTTCTTAGAAAACCTGTCGTTCGTTGCCTTAGATAATCTCTATTCCGAGCCTTGTCGCTCTGACAGTTTTATGAAGTATTAAAATATAGTGTTTTCCTTCGAAACGCTTAGTTTAAAGCGGATTTATGAACTAGCTTATACCCTATTTGGATAGGTATTTAACTAAATGTATTTAAAAAACCACGTGACTTGGTCATTTAGCCAATAAGACATCTAATACCTAGATACAAAAGGTTGCTATAATAGGGGCGTAGACACTAAATAAAATAATCAATAATGTCATATTTTCTCGAAAAAGGATAAAAAATGTAGTCAAATGGAGAAAAAAATCATCGAAAAATGTTAAATAATCACGAAGTTATAAGTATCCAAAGTTTCTAAGAAGGGGTATGTTCTGTCCCTTCTTCGCAAAACGCAACTTCATATTAAAACGATGACGCTGGAAGAATGTGACGTCACAGAAGACGGCGACGTGCCGCACCGCATCGCGGTCGGCGCCGCCGTCGACGGGCCGCCCGGCAGCATCCTTCAATGTGACGTCACACACCGTTTGCGTTTTCTCTCTCTAAGTTAGAGAGAGAGACTCTAACCAGCAATATTAAAACGGTTGTAGCTTCGTAATTCTTTGAGATATCCGAATGGGATTTTCGTCACTATACATATTTTTTTGCCTTCTTTATTTTGGAGTAATAATAATTGTGGAGTCTACACCCGTATTGGTTGAATGACCAAGTCACGTGGTTTTTTTGTTTACATTTAGTTAAATACCTATACAAATAGGGTATAGTGAAGTTCTTCGAATCCACGATTTTTTTTGTATGTATCACCTCTTAACGAAACGAATTATTTTATTAAATATTCGGTTCGCTAGAAGCGGCGGCAAATGTGATGGAAAGATACGCTTCATCGGTCAATGTATGTAGCTCACTCAGCCGAGTGCGCTGTACCGGCAGTACTGAGGGCACAGGTTCGAGTCCTGGCTTTGGCTTCATGATTTATTTTTCTATTGTATTTGTTCTCTGTATCATATCATTTATTTGTATGTATGATTAAGGGCGGTATGCCAACTTACCGTAAAACGGGGTGAGTAGGGACAAAACTGACATTCAAACCTCGATAACATTTTATTTTTATATAAGTATGCAAACTGAATGTTGTATATAATAAAATTTTGGGTAGTTCCATTTCATAACATTAACGATAAACACCAAATCCCGCCTCACCCCGTAGTCGCTCGTAGTTGGGGTTAGATGGGTTTTCATACAAAGGTGATTTTGGAAGATTGTCGGATCGTTTTTTTTATTATGAATATTACTATGTAGCTCCATTTTAAATTGGAATACATTATTTAGTTAGCAGTAGCCTTAAAATCCCATCTCACCCCCCTTTCATCCCTTCTCTCCCCATTCATAACCCAACTCTCCTCGCGATCCCTACTCACCCCGTTTTACGGTACGTTTCCAGACCGATCATCGTTAAATATGGCGCTCACGGCTGTCATTCCATAGAAACTTGTCAAACTTTCCACACATTCAGATCTAACTAACGAACACCGCTTACGATTACAGACGGTTTGGTGCCAAGGATCGGAAACCGGTATTTTTTGTATGGAAACGAAAACGTTATTATTTCGTTCTTTGTTAAATATTGCGTTTCTAATTGGGCAATCTAATAATACGCAGTCTAATCAAAACACAACTGAGTCCTACATATGAAGTATAAAATATTGCGAGATATGTGGTTATTTCGAGGTTTTTGCATAAAACCGGTTCCGATCCCTGTTTGGTGCAACCCACTCTGAGTATTTGTTGGACAATAACTATGTTATAAATAGTATCGTAAAACATCACCGGTGTTGCGGCTGGCGCAGGACCGATCACTTTGGCACTCTTTGGGGGAGGCCTATGTCCAGCAGTGGACGTCTTTCGGCTGATACGATGATGATGATGAAATAGTATCGTTGACCGGAACGACGTGAAATTTGGTAGATGAAACCCGCATTGGTGACTACTGCCCATTCTTATACATGGCAGGAGGCATGTGCAGCAATGGGACGAATAAAGGCTGATGGTGACGATGAAGTTTCAACCCCCCTCTGTCGTTACTCGCGCTCACTGATTAGAGGGAGTTTTAGGTGCCAAGCTACTAAGTGCTGGAACATTATACCTCCGCCAATTCGAGCATTAAAAAATAAAACTCAATTTAAATTAAAATTACGACAGTACTTCCTAAACACGCAAAAGCAAAGTACCTAAACTCTGCTCCTACTCTTATTTTATGCTATGAAAATTTACTCCATTTATATACTGTACATAAACTCGCCTTTATAAAAGACTAGCTTCTGCCCGCGACTCCGTCCGCGTGGAACTCGTTTATATCGCGCAGCTCCATACAAACTTTCACCCCCCCCCATTTCACCCCCTTAGGGGATGATTTCGGGGATAAAAACTATCCTATGTCCTTCCCCGGGACTCAAACTATCACGATACCAAATTTCATCTCAATCGGTTCAGCGGTTTAAGCATGAAGAGGTAACAGACAGACAGACAGACAGACACACTTTCGCATTTATAATATTAGTATGGATACCGTCTTAGTTTGCACCTAACCCACAACTAATATTACTAATTATTGTTACATTCGAACACCTACATCTACACATTACACTTTACACTAACACAAAACAATTATTTATTTTACTTGCACATTTAATATTTACATATGAATTACCTATTGACGATAATAATAATACACTGATGATCCAATAAATAGATTCGCGCTGCACTGGTCGTTGGATCAATTAGATTTAGTTTTAAAGGGTCTGGCGGAAGATCAGCGCTGCGGACTCCGCAGCAGTAACGCTGAGTCAGCGCCTATTCTACGCCACAACAGACAACCCTCGACTAAGTTTTTACTTTTCTGAATGCCTTAGTTTATAAAATTGTTTGATATGTTTTTTCTGAATGCTTGTACCACTATTATTGTTCGTTGTGGCTGAATAAAGTTATTATCTATCTATCTATCTATTAGGGGGCGCAAGGCGTCCTAGGCACTATCCATGGAAAGATGGAACGCTGCGCTCTCGGCGTCCATCACATCGCGTACACTCGGGCGTCCCCGCCGGCGGGAACGTCCACCACGAGATCGCGCCAACACAGACACAGAGGCGTCTCTAGACCATGCCGCGCCCGGATACAATCATTACCGTAGCGCCGAGCACCCCCCAAGCGCGCGCTAGCGCCGGATTCGAGGCGAGTGGCGCTCGGCGCCCCCTAGGCCCGTGCGCCCGGGTGCAATCATTACCGTAGCGCCCTCTAGCACCCCCCTAGCGCGCGCTAGCGCCCGAGTCGAGGCGAGTGGCGCCCTGTGACCTGCACTATAGGTAAAGCCGCCCCTGCACAGACACATACAGTCCCTGAGTTTCTTGCTCTTTTCAGCTAGGCTAGGTTTTAGCGAACCAGCGATAAAACTCCCAGCAGTTCGACACCACTCACACCCCGGATTCGGTTGATACTGTTCAACCAATCTCACTGGAGCGCAAACTCGCAGAGTATTCCAGTATAAACTGCCCCCGCGTGGTCGTGCCGGAGGCTTCCAACCACGCAATTTGACCGCTGCGCTGTATTGGATTTGCCCTATTATAGCAACAGTCAGGTATAAAAAAAAAGAAGTTTGAACATGAGCCAAATCGACCAAGGGGTTGAAAACATGGTTTCTCAAAATTCCAGTAGATGGCGCTGGACGAATCCTAGTACGCCGCGAGCTCTCAGTTCGCGGCGTACAACTAGTTACTGAACGAGCGAGCGAAGCGAACGTACTTCTCCCTTTCAGTATGCTTTCAGCTTGGCCTAAAATTATTTCGGTTGTCCGGCTGTCCGGCTGTTCTCCACTACAGATCATTTCTCAACCAAATCTCGTTAAATTTTGTGAGCAGGTTCAATAATTATATAGACTTTTGTTCAATTTATTATGTCGAAAACTATTAAAACAAAAAGAAAAAAAGCCTTTCTCCTTTTCACTCACGCGCCATCTTCATAATAGGAAGGGGTGTAGACACTAAATAAAATAATCAATAATGTCATATTTTCTCGAAAAAGGATTAAAAAAGAAGTCAAATTGAGAAAAAATCAACGCAAAAGGTTAAATAATCACGAAGTTATTAAGTGTCCAAAGTTTTACGCAAAACGCAACTTCATATGAAACGATGACGCTAGAAGATTGCGACGTCACTAATAGACGGCAATGTGTCGTGCCCATCGTGTTCGGCGCGGCCGTCGACGCGGCCCCCCGGCAGCATCCCGTAACGTAACGTTACACACTGTTTGCGTTTTCTCTCTCTAACAAGCAATATTAAAACGGTTGTAGCTTCGTAATTCTTTGAGATATCTGAATGGGATTTTTGCCACTAGGCATATTTTTTGCCTTCTTTCTTTTGGAGTAATAATAATTTTCGTGTCTACACCCCTATTAGGTACTGCAGTAAGTTTTAAGTATAGTTAAGTGTAAAAATATGTGTGCATATAACTTACTCAAAAATATGTCCCATCGCTCTTTTTTAAGTCAGCAGATTAAGGTTTCAGGTTTCGGTATATAATTCTGAGCGGATTAAATCGATGCATATATTTGCACAATAATTTAATACTAACGGCGCCCCTGATTCTTGAATACTAAAAACACTTTGAAATGGAATAGAGGTACAGTTTTATTTTCATTTCATTTCATTTCATTTTAATTCAAAAACCAATTTATAAACATGTTTTTAGCTGAATTCATTTTCACATCGCATATGTATTTGGAATTAATAAAAGGCTTCACGCAACATTACGTCCAATTTTATACACCAGGGCGCAAATAACCTAACAGATTTTAACTACGTATTCTTGACAGTATTAGGGCCCTGACGTAGAGAAAACAATTGTTGTAGAGTTGAAAAATTCGTATACGTTTTCGGTCAAATGAATAAGTCGTAACTTAAAAAAAAATTGTGACATTCCTACTATGAAACGAAGTTTAATTTTTTTGACAAAGTATCGAAGCCTCTCATTAGTACTACGTAGGTACAAATCCAATTCACCTCAAGAAGTAATGTGGGCTGGTGCGTGGCCCATACAAACACTTGAATTTTGAGCACTATGCTTCTTTGTTCTGTTTTCATGGATAGTAAGGCATATAGAATGTATCTAACCTAAATGATGTTAAATGACATGTAAAATTATTTATAATTTTATCAATAAATATCTCAATCTCAATCTCAATCTCATGGATTTTTGTTAATGAACTGGATCCGCTAATGAAACACTTAAAATTCACTAACTTTACCTTTCGACTACTTACAGATGTCTAATGTAATAAAAGTATAAAAAAACGAAACGTTAAATCATAATAAAACTCATCAGTATTATTCTTTGTACAAATGTAATGGAAATATAAATAAATGAATACATATAAATATGTGGGGATAATCTTACACAAATCGACCTAGTTCTAAACTAAGCAAAGCTTGTACTATGGGTAGGTATTAGGCGACGATATACATACTTCTATAGATAAATCAATACTTTTAGGCATAGAAAACATCCATGACTCAGGAACAAATATTCGTGCTCATGACACAAATAAATGCCCAGAACCGGGATTCGAAATTTCGAACCCAGGACCTTCAGCTTCGTAGGCAGCACCAACTAGGCTAAAGCGGTTTAAAACTTTTTTTTTCAATCTTGTATAATATCTGTAATGTTCAAATATTTCTTCTACAACAAGGTATACCGGGCGTCCCACGGCGATGCCACATGGAGGGAAAGTACCTTAAATATCACAGATAGCACATTTTGCGGAAAGAAGACTTCATTTTATTTTTAAAACTTAGTAAAGTTGCATTAATACTTTTTTAATTTTTTTAGAAAAAAAATGTATGGAAAAAAAAATTCGCGTCATTGGAGGAAAAGTACCTTAATTATTGTAAATGAACATCTTACTGAAAGAAGGCATTATTTTGATTTCAAAAAACAAGTTGAATTGCATTTTAAATAATTTCATGGTTAAACCGGGAATCGAACCCGCTACACGAGAAAAAAAATACCCTGTAGCTTTATCATATCGATCGAAAGACTTCAATGTGAGAATTATTTATTCATCGCCGTGGGACGCCCTGTATATAGTACCTACTATTGTCTTGCTTTTCGGACTCACGGTGTATTGGCAATACATAGTAACCAGCGTTAAAAGCAAAATGTAAATTCCGTTTAAAAAATAATCCGCACGTGTTCCGCAATGTTTTAATATTTCCAAAAAAACCCTATAAAAAAGGATTTATTTTACGCGATGTAAAAAGCGGACATTTTATTTATATGCTGTTATTATTTACGAGGGCTTGGGTTGAGGGTCAACGACGTTTGGCGTATATACTAGGTGTAGTCAATTTATTTTGAAACTTAACTCTTATTGTTATGACTTTAAAGTTCAATTTCCGAATATCTCTTTACATCTAACTAAACATTTCTATTGAGTGTTTGGGATTGGGAAATAAAGGTAGATTACTGAGCCCTTTTTTATTTCCGTATGGTAAAGTATGTGATACGTAATTCTATAGATTAGATTAATTTATTCATTAGAAATAAAATAATCTTTTAAGTAAATAAGTCTTTAAATAAATAAAGATTGGGAGAGAAAGGTAGAATTTATGATAAACTTAAAAAACCCTTTTAACCAACCAACACCCCACGAATAACGCAATACGGATGTTGATACCAATAAAATACAATCACTATGAATGTTCTTAAAAATATATTAAAGATAAGCATAGTATCATGGAGGAAAAATTACCGCAAAATAAAAATATTTGTAGTAAATAAGGAATCACATACCCATAAAGTCATAGGTATCCAAAGTAACTATGACGCTATGTGCTAATAATTACACGGTTCCGCTCACGTATTAAATGTCACTACGGGCGACATATTTCGAATGATTCCAGCGCAATACTGCCCCCCTCCCCCGGCCCTGTCCGCGCGTGCGTCACGCTCCGCACGTAGCGGAACGGGCGCGGGCAGTGATTCAAACGACACCGCCGCGAAAACACTCATTCTGAAGAAGAACTCCCGAAGAGTTCGAAACATGTCACTCGTAGTGACATTTAATACGTGAGTTGAACCGAGTAACTATTTTCAACATGTCTCACGAAAGTTTAAATTCGATGACGCTATGTCACGAACCTGCAGCGCTTTCTCTCTCTTAACCACTCACTTGCTTGTGGCAACCACAGTTGCTAATATCGCGGACCCCTAAACTGTGGTTGCCAAGCAAAGTATGGGCTGCTTATAAAGAGGAAATCGGCGGCATTTAAAGGGAGTTTTCGGTATCGGGCCACCAAATGTTGGAATAATATACCGCCACCAATTCGAGACATAAAGAACAAGAATAATTTCAAACTAAAATATCGAATGAATTAAAAAAAAAACAAAAACAGAATCCTTAAACTCTGCTTTCTCCCATTCGTCCTATATAATAAAAATAAAGATATATGTAATGAAAAATAAATAGGCCTTTCTAGAACATTAACGAGTCGTTTACTTAAATCATCCATACGCACACACTCATGACATATATTATATAAACACACGCACACGAAAGCGCGCGCGCACACACACACACACACGCACATAGTATTGCACTGGTTGTGAATTTTAGGGAGGGTCCTGGCAGAATCCTGCCGCATCATTATGCTGAGTCAGCAACCATTCTTTGCCACAACACGTGGCTCACTAATTTTACTTGTAGTTTTTATTTGCTGTTTTTAGTATGTTAGTTCTTAAGTTGCATGTTCTCCTGTTCTTTTTTTGCAATGTATATTGTTGGTACGAATAAAGTTATTATATATCTATCTAAAGAAAAAGGTCGCTCTGTCGGAGGGGCTTGTTGGCAACCGTCTAGCATGCGCATTAGGCTACCTTTAAAAATTCAAAAAGCAACATAAATGCGGTTGTAAATAAAAATATTATTATACATATTTGCGGACAATCTTATAAAAATCGACCTAGTACAGTTGTAGTTTCATATTGAGATTTTCATTCAAGCTCCATACCAAATTTCATCTCAATCGGTTCAGCGGTTTCAGCGCAACAGACAGGCACTCTTTCGCATTTGTAATATTATTTTTTATTAACTAGTCGTTTCGCAAAGTATGTCCATACGTTCCGAACGTCTACGTCTATGTCTGTCGTTTAGTATGGCGAATATACAGGAAGACAAAGTAAGTAGTAAGGGAGGGGGGCAACCTTGACAGCTTAGTCAAGGTCATAGATTTGATACAATACCTATATGTAGATGCTTTCAGAGATCGAGTTACAGTTCCTTTCAGTCTATTCATAATATGGAAATTGGAAGTGTTTTCCCCACTTTACCTTTATGTTAAGGGGCTACCCGAGGTTTTCATCGATTTTTGACAAGTTTTGAATCGTATCTACTACTTTTGCACTACAGGTAGAATCATAAATCAAACGGCTATCGGTTCTTCAATCTTTTATCTCCATTTTGACTGACCGGATTTTGAAACAAATTAATACTTAATTTTGTATGATTTTTTTAAACATTGTCTAAAAAAACACTTATTTCGTATCTCTATTGACGTGAAAGATCTAACATATACGAAATCTACATATTTGGGTTCGTCTGTGACGTCTCTAAAAACTGGTATAGGGTTTTCATTTTAAACCAATTAACACAAAAGTTATGGCCAGAAAACTAGTTTTTTGGCCTAAAATTGCTCAACTTTGATGTCAAATATCTCAAAAACTATGAACATTGAAGTAAATAATGGGATATTATATTGCTTAAAGCCGTTGTTGTTAATATAATAAGCTACAAAAACATTACAAAACCAAGGGATTCAGATCGAAGGTCATTGGCGTATGGGAGCCTCTTAAAGTCTATTATTATAATATACAAAGAACCAACCCAGAGCCACGAAATAAAATATGTATACAGTCTGTTACCGGCAATCGGGCTTTTTTTAAAGCAGAGTTAAGTAACATTAGTACATTACTAGAGGCCGGGAAGTAAGGGGTTGCCCGCCGAGTACATATAGACGGCCGAGCGTAGCGAGCTCGGATAGTTATGAGACTGCCAACCCATTTCACGCCGAGGTATGTATAGTGCTTTTCTCAAACATGCAATGAAATAATTTAATAAGAACCGCAAGAAATCAAACTTTCATTTTCATGGCTGGCCGTGATCCTGTGCCACAAATTGTGGAATGAAAATTAAAAAAGACCATTTTGCAGGCCTAGTCCTCCAATTTTGTATGACCATTACGGGTCTCTCGTCCCGAGGTATCAAAGCTGATGCCATTCAGAAACACGTTGTGGTGGCACGGACCCTCGTTTTTAATGTCAGAGGAACGGCTGCGGCCTACGCATCAGTGTATCAACCCTGTTGACCTAGCTGAACAGCGAATAATTTCGACCGTTGTTGCACAGCTTCCATACTGTATGATTGATACTATGTATACTCAATCGTTGCTCTACATTTACAAAAATAAAAAGAACGCTAACGTCAATATTTCATTGCATGTTTGAGAAAAGTTCTTTAACTTAGCCAGGAGTTTAATTTACTTAAGGCCGATTTTTGAATCTCTAGATAAAGTTATCCGTCAGTTAAAATGATCACCATGTTTTTCTTAGGTCATATGAAAGAAAAGGTCAGAGCTAACATTTATCTGATAGATACTTTTATCTGGGAATTGAAAAATCGGCCCTTAATTGATTAATCAGACTTTATTGACTTGAGAAATTTTATTGTGCAGTTAATTCACATATGAAGATTTGTTAGTACGCGCAAAGAAGTGCTAATGTAGTGCCCACATGTCGGTAACACCCTGTATATACTAGTGTTTTGTTTTCGGATGATTGGTTTCGGAGATTACATAAAAACTTACAAAGCTGACCTTACAGTTTTTTCCCTCTTATAATTTGACTTGATATATTAGAACCGAGTCATAAAAATATTATTGAATCTGAATTTTGAATAATTGTTCCTGGATTAAAAAGTAGGCACAGAATAGTATAATAGTATAACACAATACATTGTATCCCGAAAATCACCCTACAAAGGGTTGAAACGCGGTTGAATCGAAAACCGAAGTCAGGAAATCTTTTCTCACTTTATCTGTATATTCACCTCTGTCGCTGTATTCCTCGGCAAAAGGTAAGAAATAATTAATTATCGCTATATTTCTTCGTAAACAGTAATATATTAGTCCGCCTACACGCTGACGACGGTGTTACGGAAACTTGTCAACTACCTACTTACTATGGACACGGCGAATTACTTGAGGAAACTAAAGAGATCATCAATACCTAAAGGAGAATAGTTAAAGTAAGCATAAATAATAGAGGCTCTATGAAAATGAAAGGAAACATTGAAAAATTTAATGCTCCGAGCCGGATTCGAACCGGCGACCAAGGCATTCGTGGCCCACCGCTACTAACCAACTGAGCTATCGGAACAATCTGTCTCGGCCACTAAATCTTTCAATCCGGCTCGGTATACATGAAATTTTTAATTTTTCCTATAATTTAAATTCATAATTTCGCTAGCAGCGTTACTGCTAAATACAAAATATTTTATTTTCATTCCGAAAACTGAATGGTTTTTATTGAACCTGCTAAAAAAAAACACGAGAATCGGTTGAGAAATGCGACCTGCGGCGCTACCACGAACTTCGGACGTCGAAGTTCGGGTAATTCCATCTCTATCGCACTCCCTTAATCGAGTGACAGGGATGCATGTGTTACGAATTTCGACTTTCGAAGTTCGTGGTAGCGCCGCTGTAGAGGAAAATAGGCGGACATCAGCTCCGCTGGTTTTTTTTCCCAAGTTGATTCAGAGGCCCTACCGCGAAACGAAAACGATTTTCGTTGGTGTATCTCCCTCTCTGTTGCACTTGTCAAGCGACAGAGGGAGATACTCGAACGAAGTTCGTTTTCACTTCGCGGTAGTCTGAGGAGTCTGATGAATTGAAGGTGTCTATGAGGCGTCCCGTCACCAAAGATTTTGTGACCATCCGACACATCGGGAAACCTCAGTGAGGTAAATAAATACATTGGGACGTTTGCCCTAAATACTTCAAAGCCAAAAAATAGGCGAAAATTTAAATGTACCTACTTAAACCTTTTGCCAATGTTTTACTAATCTGAAAATTTGAAGCTTCATTCATGTAATTTTTTTTTTTGTTACTCTTGATTTTACACATGTGCGAGCTGTGGTCACCTATAAGTGGCTAAGCATCTTACTTAGATTTTTTGTATTTGAGCCAAATGTATTGTTCAGATGTGTTGGTCCTTAAATAAATAAATAAAATGTCCTTAACTATCAGGAAGCGAAAGGACATTTTTTAAAGCCTAAGCTGCCGGTGGTATGTCATAGCTACCTTAAAAATAAAATACGTCGCCAGCTCCCAAGACGCCATTACAGGCAGGAACGAAAATAAGTATTTTATCAAAATGCCCGGGATTCCTGGTTCCACGGCGACATTCCCGGGAATAATTGTTCCGTTCGCTCGGATCGTCTGCATTCCGACAAAACGATAATTTACTGCCCACGTAATTTGTGCTGAGACAATAACAATTCGGTAATTTGTGAGTATTTATTACATCGTTATGATTCCGGACAGGTAACTTCAGTAAGCATAAAAAGATCAAAACCTGTTTTTGTTCGTACAGTCAGAACAAAAGTATAACTGCGCAAACGAAGACGTCAAAAGTCTTTATTAAAAGGGAACAAGAGCTTTTGACGTCTTCGATTGCGCCTTTTGATGCTGACTGTACGAAAGGTAACCTCTGTCACCCAAAGCATAATTTCGATTCGATTGATCAACTTACTCATCGAAACCGGTTAATTATATTAAACGCTACGTTGGAACGTAGGCTGCTAAAATCATATCCCTTCCTTTCGGCTCTGCCGTAGTCGGGTAAGAATACGAGTTAAAAAAACATAACCCTCTCTCCTTCGGCAATCGGGTAATAATACTTAAAGACTCAGAAATATATTTGTATTCATCCTCATCAGTCATCACACAAATATTTAGTACCCTCAGCTTCGTAGGCCACACTGGAATTAATGAAAGAAATTATTTATTTCGGACATCGGGTATTCGAATAAACACAAACGTTATGTTAGTAACAAGAAATTTATTACCTAGGTTAGTGAAATACAAAATGCAAATTAAGTAGAATGCACATGCACAGTCAGCCCATAAGGATAGGTCTTTATATCTTGAGTTGTATCAATATTTTAATCCATGGAATCAAATCAATTAAGTACTCTATCAATTCAATTCAATTCAATTCAATTATTTATTCTGCAAATAGGCCACAAGGGCACTTTTACGTGTCAAACGGTAATTTACAATGTAATAATAATAATCTTACACAATAATCGTTTGAAACTTGCAGATTAAGGACTGATTTAAACGGTTACCAAAGTAAATGTCACTAAGTTAATGAAAACAAACCAAAATTGCAAAATATGACCATTACATTCGATATAAGGTCTGTATCAGAATTAACAAGAAGTTAATGATATTAATTCAGTATTCCAGAGATGTATAAGGTCTCTGAGCGTCCAAATACAATTAATAATCATTCTAGTGTTTGTAGAGATGTATATGGTCTCTAAGCGTCAAAACAAAACAAAAAAAGGAACATTAATGTAATATTGTCAGAGATGTACAGGGTCAATAACAATAAAACGTGTCAAGATCAGAATGATGTCTCTCGTCAATACGATAATAATAATAACAACACTAGTATTTAAGTACTATGCCCTTGCAAGCATGAACAGTCCGGACTCCACAAACAGCACCCGATCACGAGTATGACGCATATCTCAGCCATCGAATCTGAATACATATTTGGACCAGCTAGACAGTACTGGCTTACCACGACCAGTCTCTGTCCATCCTTTCCGCGACCACCTTCAGGATACGGCACGGCACGGCACGGCTATCACGAGCGCGCGAGCTCTCTCGATTTTTCTCGCACTGTACCTCTCTGTCTAAGTGTTCTAATGAGAAAGAGAGGTATAGTGCGAGAAAAATCGAGAGTATGTCGCGGCCGTCGCATGATAGACGTCCCGCAGGGACGTCACGCGCTTGCGCAGCACGGCTTTGAAGCCGTCAGTGCTCCACTCAGCGAACATCCCTCACGCGCTGCAGTGCCAAGGCAGCCCCGACAGCCCTCTGAAGGTGTTGTTCTGGACACGCAGAGTAATGAGGGTCTTTTTGGAGTAGTTCCTCCACAGATTTTGGCAGCAAGTTTTGAAAAGTGTTATCTTCACCACGTAAAAACAGCGTGCAAACCGGCGTGGCAGCATATTACCCCTAACCGAAATGCCCTGCGTTCCCTTTCCAAGTCAACATAGTCTTGACAACAATGGATGAATGAAAATTTGATGAATTTGGACTACGGATTCGCGGCAAACAATGACTGGGGCAAGTAAAACTAAGTTAAAACTAGTACAATATCAAGATAAAATCCAGTACTAAAACTCTAAATTACATGTTGAATTTTATGCTATGAAAAGCAGTAAAAGTTATGGTACGACCGTGCCATTTTTAGGGTTCCGTACCTCAAAAGGAAAAAACGGAACCCTTATAGGATCACTTTGTTGTCCGTCTGTCTGTCTGTCAAGACCCTTTATCTCGGAATCGTGTGGAGGTATCTAGTTGAAATTAAAACCAGTATTAACTCAAATTAATTTAACACTCCCTTAAAGCTGTGATGTGTGTGTGCTTAAAGTTTTGAATCTTTGAAAAAAAAAACATTCTAAGTTAACGTAAAACAAGCTTCTGTCAAAAATTTCATTTTCGGTATCAGCTTTTATTGCCGTCTGTATTTTCTGTATACCATCGACGATTCTAACGAGCCCAAACTCAACGGGGTTAGTACGTCGGTTAAGTACTCAATTCCCATGGCCACCTTCCGTCTCCATCATCAGATCAGCTCGATGGTACCATAATATTGAACTGTCATCCAAACCATACTTCTACCCAAAATTTCAGCTCAATCGGTCACCGTGAAGTGGGTCAAATGTAACTTGCAAGATTTGATTACAGACAGACAGGACAGGTTAAACTAAATAAAAGCTTTACAGGCAAGCAAACGATACAGCCGTTTATGCTGCAAGGGAATCTAAATTTATAGGGTACTTTCCGTTGACCAAGAACTATGAAATTTGGCCAGTAATATCGTCTTATCCTACAAGCTAAGAGAATATAACCACTAAGTTCTAAGAGACGGGACTTCGAACTTAGTTTTGGATGACAGTGACATTGTCATTTGATTTGGACATGATAACTCAATTGAATTTAGCTGTTGCCATACCACATGAAAAAATCCAATATGTAAGTAAGTCGATACCAACATAATGGCACGAAAGGGATTAGGGATGTAGTTTAACATTTTCGATATCGATAATATTAGTATGCAACGTTATCGATATCGATAAATTATGATGGTCAGGTCCACTGCATGAAGAGCAAATGATTGCACTACTAGCTTCCGCCCGCGACTTCGTCTGCGTAAACCCGGGATGAAAACTTTGTGCAACAAGAGAGCAAAGTTTATTTTTGCTGCGAGTGCTGATTTTGAGTCCTGAGGAAGCGAAGGACTCAAAAGCACGAGATGCAAATACTTTGCTCTCGAATAACACATACAACTTTTCACCTCAGCAGTGAGAACATATTCACATTAAAAAATATATAATAGTATCACGTACCTATTCGTCTCAAGATTGTTCAGGAAGAAAACTTAACTAGGCGTTCGTTAGTACTTTTTTTAACTCATCAGCGCCGGCCGCGCCGTTAGTCAATACTAGAAGGCGAGACAAGGCGCGAGAAACCAAAGTATTCAATATCTATACGAGCGTCGCGCGCCACTAACACATCACTAAAAACTAACCGTATTATTGTTAAAATTCACAGATTTTACTAATATCTTCGAGATATTTTAGAAATATTTATTATTATCATTATCACAAGGATATTACGTGAATCTCGCGTGCACACCAAAAAGTAGCCGTAACTGTTGTTAAAATACTGCCTTCGTCACGTCACTGACTTCACTGTATATCCTAGTTAGATAGAGAATTGATGTATCCTAGTCCTTTTTATATTTAAAACCAATATCAATAACACAAGAATGAAGAATAATATACCTAATAAATTCTGAAACAAATTAACAGCGCGCATTTTTTTTAAAGGGGCGGGCCGCCGCGCTTGCGTTCGGAAACTGCATCTGTGGTATACGTTCATAAAATTTAAGATTGTTTAAACTAGAAATATTAATTAGCTAGCGTAATAAAGTTCATGTTTACCTATTTATTATGAAAAGCGGAGTTTATTCTGAGATCTTTTATTTAAATTATCTTCAATAGAAAATTCCTTTGTATAGTTATTTTGATAATTTAAACTTGTTAATTTGATAGTTTTCGAACGTGTTACTTGTGTCGCGTTATTTGGGGGTCTACTTTGAAATTCGATGGTCGAACTATGGATCGACCTATGTCTGCCATTTTATTTTTTCGTAATGGAATGAAAGGGACAGCGCTAATAAAGTTCAAATATTCTGAACTTGTAATAGACCCCATACGACGAAATGTCCTGCTCCGCATCAAAATTAAAAAGTTGTCTCACGGAGTGAGCAAAATCGCATTTTGCACACTGTTTTCACGCAGCAAAATAGGCTTGTTCGAGCTGCTGAGGTGAAAATGTTTTATGTCGGTTTAATTCACACCCATTTAGAAATTATATATTTTTTTTCCATACTACTAATAATAGTTTTTCACAAATTTGTCCATACTATCTCTTTTTCGTTCGCAAGCAGCCCAATGGATTTCCATAATTCTTCTTGTTACTAAGACGGCTCCCGCTTTATTATCCAAGTGCCGTTGATTTTCAAAAGTAAGTAAATCAATGTTACGCTCGACATTTCGTACTTACATATTTCGTTATAACATTATAGGTTAAACAAACTTGTATGTAGGTAGGTACCTAAAGTTCTTGGTATCTATTATTGCTGGCTTTAAACTGGTTGATGACGAGAATCTTTGACATATACATTTGAAAATAATTAAGTACGTATTTTATTTAAATGTATTCGTCAAAAGTGAAACGCATTGGTTGTTTGTTGTTTGACACACATGTCTTGAAGTTACAATATCCGTGGTAACCATCCAAATGCCACAATGACAGAATGACAGAAAGAGAAAGAACGGAAGTAAGAGCTAG
Organism: Epinotia ramella; assembly: GCA_947578815.1. NCBI lineage: Eukaryota > Metazoa > Arthropoda > Insecta > Lepidoptera > Tortricidae > Epinotia > Epinotia ramella. Next base: position 3,326,150 of record OX388203.1, read on the forward strand.
CATGTGTCCGCCATGGTAGAAGCACAGATAAAAAACTTGTCACTTGTACTGACACTTGTCAGATTTGATCTGAATGTGAGCAAATGGATGTCATTCTTCTTTTTGTTACTAGTTGCGTGACACTGACTACAAGTACAGGGAAACATCTGGAAATAATGCATTTGTATTTTGTTACAAAACCCTCGGGGGCGAGTCCGACTCGCACTTGTCCGGTTTTTTTTGCTCTACTTGGTGACCACTGGCGTGCCCACAGATATTAAATTCTCGTTCAAAAATATAGTTTTGATCACGTTTTATTAACTTTAATGTTGCGATACGTTTAAGTTCGTAAAACTGTGGTTTGCCAGTGAATCAGGGCCTTAATTAAAAAGTTGCCAGCGCAAACTTCCAAGGGTGTTTTTATTTTTATTGCTCAGTTATTTATGCGTTTTTTCGTCCGGAATATCATATCATTGCTTTTGAAAGTTACTCCTTTGGACGTAATAGAGAGTAGTACTATGAGTTTTAAAACAAATGGTTGTTTGAGTTTGTTAATTACTCGTGGAAGTACAGTCAGCCACAAATATGATCATATCAGGCGAAAGACGTCCACTGCTGGACATAGGCCTAAATACAAATGATCATTTTAGTACTTAGTCGACTTAACGCAGCAATGCTGCGACAGTTGAAATGCGTCAAATAGTAAAGGGACAAGGTACTAAAATAATCCTCTACTTTTGCTGTTGACTATACATAGACGTGTGTCGTATTTTTACGTCAAATATTAACAAGAACTTTATTTAGATCTAGATACACTGTGTAGAGGTAGGTACAACAAGTTGATATTTTTTGCTTTAAATGACACTAGTATGGAAAAAAAGCGCAGTGAATATTCTTGAAAAAAAATGTATTTTGCGTATTTAAGTGTATATTCAAAACAGAGAAGAAAAAAAAAACCAGCCAAGTGCGAGTAGGACTCGCGCACCGAGGGTTCCGTACAAACCTATAACAAGCAAAAGTTGTAGTATGTTTTATCGTTCCATCTGCCTCAAAAGGTAAAGTAGCAATACTGTAACATCTAGAATGTATTAACTCTACATCCATAGAAGTCATACAACCGACAGCCATATTACGTACTCAGTTTTACATTATGCTACTTATATTGCTATTTCTTATGATTGCGTGGACATAACAGTTTCGTTTTGCTACAGCTGAAAGGTATTATAGACCTGAGTATTTGATATGAATTTCAATTTAATACCTCTACGCGTTTACGAGGAAAAAGGTAGTAAGTTTCAAATTAAAAAAAAACTTCGTATGATTTTACTAAAAATGTCTACTTTTCGTAATTTTTCCTTTCTCTATGCTATATGAAGTTTCTTCATGCCAAGTTTCAAGTTTCTGTGTTAACGGGAAGTACCCTTTAGGTTTTGAGTTTCTTGCGAGTACTCAGTTTCAAAATATGCGACTTAAATTGCTATTTCTTTTGATTGCGTTGACATAAAAGTTTGGTTTTGCTACATTTGAAAGGTCCCTTAGCCCTGAGTATTTGACATGAATTTCAATTTAATACCTCCACACGTTTACGAGGAAAAAAGGAATTAAGTTTAAAATTAAAAAAAATATTTTTTTGTATGATTTTGCTAAAATGTCGACTTTTTGTAATTTTTCCTTTGTCTGTGCTATATGAAGTTTCTTCATGCCAAGTTTCAAGTTTCTGTGTTAATGGGAAGTACCCTTTAGGTTTTGAGTTTCTTGCGAGTACTCAGTTTCAAAATATGCGACTTAAATTACTATTTCTTTTAATTGCGTTGACATAAAAGTTTGGTTTTGCTACATTTCAAAGGTCCTTTAGCCCTGAGTATTTGACATGAATTTCAATTTAATAACTCTACACGTTTACGAGGAAAAAGGTATTAAGTTTAAAATTGTAAAAAATATTTTTTTTTATGATTTAACTAAAAATGTATACTTTTCGTATTTTTTCCTTTATCTGTGCTATATGACGTTGTTTCGTGCCAAATTTCAAGTTTCTGACTTCACGGGAAGTACCCCGTAGGTTTTGCGAGTGTCGAAAAACTCTAAAATTTGCAGCAGAAACGACTGTATCTTTTGATTGCGTTGTCTTTTAAGTTTGATTTTTTCACAGCTCTAAAGGACAATACACTTGAGTATTTGCTATAAATTTGAGCTTGATACCTCCACGCGTTCCAGAGAAAAATGGTCTTGACAGACAGATAGACAGACGGACAACAAAGTGATCCTATAAGGGTTCCTTTTTTTTCCTTTTGAGGTACCTACGGAACCCTAAAAAAATGGTGAAAAATTATCCAGAATTGAGCTCCGTAGTAAAATGTAAGTATTGAAAAAAAAAGTTGGCAGGCCCTTTACTTATTTGATTTCATACAGTGCAACAACGATATTGTGCAGATTCGACAATTTGCTGAAATCGCCAATTTAACGAAGGTTTAAACGAATCGTTAAAATTGGCGACTGACACTGGCATTTAAAATAATACATTTCGTTCACGAGCTTAAAACTCGTCTCATTTCATGTGTAATGCAATGAAATCTCCGACAGCTATGTGCATGTGATACATTTTGTGGCGAGGGTGACAAACAGATTACACTGATTTTACTGTTATCGACAACGCTGTACCTGGACGTGAAACTGCATGAATATCCCACTAATAGTTATTTCCGCTAAATTGTTCCTATGGATGTGCTAATGAAAGCTGGTAACTGGAAATAAGTAGATATAAATTAGCATATGTCTTATTAATAACTTATATTATAAGTATTATCAGTAACATCTTATTGTAATGGATTTACTATTTTACTGCGCTGGTAACATACGTGTGCTTTGTATCGTATAAGTATACCTTCGCTTTCTTTGTTGTTGTTAATGGGTACCGCCCGTTCTTAAAACTGACGGTGCCCACTCTCTGAATGATAAATATTGTAATATTAACCAGTGGTAAACGGTGTGGGCCACACATACTGTAAACATTTTCTTTAAAACTTATTTTAAGTATTCATTGTAGTGGCTGTTTGTTTACCCAAATAAAAAAAAAAAAAAAAAAATACCAAAAACGAGCAAAAAAGTGGAGAATTTTCATTTAAAGAAATTACAAAAACCATAACCGTGAAAAAAGTGGAGGTCTTGCACTGAATGTTGTGTTTGTTTCTGTGGTCTTCTTTTTCAGAAACGCTGGTAGAATTTTGGCTTGTAAAAGTGCCGTTACGGCCTACTTGCAGAATAAAATTCATCAATGAAATAAATGCGACGAGCAAGTATTATTTATTTATTTGTCATCGTAATTCTTACCCTAGTGTCTATGGCTAAAATATCACATATAACGTCATCACGAATGCAGCGCACCTTCTGGTACTTAGATATTTGCTCCTGTTACAGGCCACACTGTTAGTATGGGTATACTGTGAGTTAGCTTTAAGCAGCTACTAACCCCTATCGACTTCCCTTACAATAATAATATTGTAATATTAAGATAACCGCCTAACATTTGTTTGTACACACACTGGGGATGTTGCTCCGAACTATCGGTTCAGTGCCCGAGGCTACTAAACAACTAACATTAACAAACCTGGCTCTCAATTCGGGTCGTCTCTTTCACGTTTTAATCGCAATGTCTTCTGGGAGCTCGTTGGGAGTTCGTTCTTTCTGTCTGACACGTATATACTTGCTTGGTTCGGCTGGTAATAATAAGAACATGAAATTAAAACGACAGCTTTTATTCTATTTAGTTTTACAACCGCTAACCCTTTCATCATCATCATTTTCAGCCCGTAATCGCCCACTGCTGAGCATAGGCCTCTTTCCGAGTACGCCACCAGTCCCTATCCTGAGCCAATCTTATCCAGAAGTGACCCGCAATTTTCCTATACCACCCATCGACGCTCCTTTAACCTAGAAGTGGCCACCAATCTGACACCTTTTTGGTCCACCTACCATCATACCTTTACTTCCCCGCTGTTCTATATTTTGTTTGAAGCTCAAGTCAACGCTCACAGACAAATATATCTTGACGCCGGGATTCGCAGTAACTAAGCGTAGGTAGAGGTCTAGTTTCCTTAGGCGTGACGGGTGAGGTAAGGCGCATGAGCGCGTAAAGAATAAAGGCCACAGCTCATTAGAGCCACCCGGCACCCGAACCGCACCGCCTCGCCTCGAGCGGTTAGTATTCTTTATATGGATTTGTACGGGTATGCGCTCACTACATCAACTCCGTAGTTAGTACAGTTTCGAGGCGAGACGGTGCGGGTCGGGTGCCGGTGGCTCTAAAAAGCTGTGACCATTACAGCCCTTGGCAGTGTAGGTGCTCGTATCTTTAAATGCACCCATATTCTGAGGGGTGATTACGTAACTTTACGAAAGAGCGTTACGACAAAACAACTGTCATTTTACAATAAACAAATACAGTTACGCACTCGACCCTTTTTGCATTTTTTATAGAATATTTTGTTAGGTACTTTACAGTGTCACCAGATTTTTTTTGGTATTTAGCCAAGCCTAGTTGCCACCCGCATTCAAATAAATCATTAATAAAGGTGGTTATATATCGAAAATCATCCTGTATATTATCGTATGGCAAATCAGTGTATTTAGAACCGTGAGATCTTCGAAAAGACAGTACGGTTGCCAGGTTATTGCACTTTTAGCACCGACCGGGGGTCACGTGTAGGGTTGCGGTGGGTAATTCCTACGGACGTAACTTCAACCCCCAAATCATCCTCCCCGCCTAATAAAATGACTACCGTCATCCAATGGTAAGACCCCGCTATTTTAAAACACGACGTAATACATGGACAGGCCCTTACAAGTGAATACTCAAGTCTACCATCACCGTAACACAAGTTATCTCAGCGTGAGGAACGCGTGAAACAGTTTGAATTGTGATTGTGACTTGAAATCGGAAGCGACGGACTACGATCGACCCCCAGTTGTATCCAAAACGCTTACCAACTCGATTCAGAAGAACCAGTGTAAGCTTGACCTTCACGTACACATGGTTGTTTAGAATCTCGCGGTCAAGTTACTATGGATGAGTTATATTATGAGGTTTGACAGTGGTCGTGAATCGCATTTATCGAATCACCTTACATAAATTCTATCAAATTCTAATTCGTATCGATTGACCCCTAAATTAGTTTCAAGTACGCTTAATCGGAGGTCATAATTGGAATGGGCTGCGAGGCGAATGCTGGTAAGCGTTAATATTAGTCTAACAGTTAATATGTATTATGAATTTATGAAATAATTGACGACTGCAGCGTCGGACGGGCGGGACGGGGTGATAATAAACAAAGTAAAATGGGGTGAGTTCGTACAAAAATAATTATACAGAGAGTCAAGAGACACTTGACACAGATGTTGTAAGGTGGTAATTTTACCATTTGTTTCCTACCTCATTGTAGGAGATAGATAAAGCAGAAAGGAGGAGAAAGGGATATGAATCATTTGCACATCGACACAAAAAAAAACATATTTACGTAAGCATCAGATGTCTGTCTGTCTTTTCGAAGACCTCACGGTTCTAAATACACTGGATTGCCATACGATAAAGAAATAATCAGATTTACGAAACATTTACCTAAAGTTCTAATTTTTTTTTAGTCAACAACAAAAAAAGCACACGGTGATTTTTAATCCGTGATCAGGAGTCGAACAATTTAGATAAACAGCCAAAACGGATTTCAATGGATGAGGTCACATGCAATTAAATCACTGTTAAATTAATTAAATTTCATGAGAATGTTAACACCATTGTCCACTGAATGTTTGGTCAGGTGCTGTGAGGTGCTACATTTCTTGAAGAAAAGTAAAATTTTCGATGTGGCGGAAAATTTTAACGTCAATAAACTCTAACATCTACTTGTCATTATGCATGTGAAAAACAGTTTATAACTCTTATTGGACACAAGGGTTTTTTTAGGTGGGTTTATGAAACTATTGTTAAGGAGGTTTTAGTTTCATAGATTTGACCTACCGTTAGGGTGACAGTGGTTTTGGATTATAAACTAATTCCTTATCCATTTTTATTTCGCATAAAAAGAACGTTTGTTTTAAGTATTTTCGAGTTAATCGGGTTTGGCATCAAATAAAGAAAAATTTACTCCTGATCACGAATAAAAAATGTACGTGTATAACTTGTTATTATAAAATCGAAACCAACTTTCATATTAAAACGATAAATATACAATTCTACTCTCCATTAAATTTAACACACCTTAGCATGAAGATCGGGGCAGCCAGCAAAAATCTTGGCAACTTGCCGTTTTTAGATATCTGCATCATAATTAAATCATAGATTGCGCCACAGCATTTTTACACAAAATTAAATGTGGTTACTATATGTAGTAGTCGTACATATATATCTTAAGGATCCCTCCACAATATTGTACCGTCATGGCCGCAGAACAGGATGTTGGAATGAAATTGATGTTGGAATGCGATGGAAGTATGTAGGAGGAGGCTCTCAATTCGGTTGTTTTTTTTTTTGTTTTTTTCTTAATGTTTGTTACCTCAGAACTCCGTCATTGATGAGCTGATTCGAAATTTTCTTTTTTTGTTTGTAAGTATATGCTTCCAAGTGGGTCCCATTTTTTTCAAAATTCAGTTGGATGATTGGATCCATGAGGAATTGACGGAACTCCTCAATTATATTAGGCACGCGTATAGTGATTTTGGTATTTTCTATTATAACTAGTGTATTTACACCCGGAAATCATAAATTTGGTGGAGTGGAATTGATGATGAAGACCACAAATGACTTATGGAATTCCTCAATTATGTACTTAAAAGTACAAAAGTATATCACAGCTTCTGATAAGATTCCGTTGAAATAGGAACTAATGAAGTGCCAAAGGTGATCCTTGTGGATTCGACGGAATTCCTCAAATATTATCGGCCCACATACAGCGATTCGGTTTTTTTCTCTAATAATCTACGCATTGCTCTCGGAAATCAGATCATGTGGTAAATTGGATGAAAAATGTGGAAATATTCTCGTGCCTTCGCGGAGTACTAAATTGAAGTCGGTTAAAACTTTGTTTTTAAAGTAAATTATCCCTCTGACGTATAGGTGCATCCAGTATGCCATGATGGCCCACTGTGAAGGAGCCTTTAAGGCTGGCCATAAAAATGTATGAAATCAATAAATTCCTAATGCCGTTTATTAAATGCATACCTACCTACAATATTAATTATACGTTCCCGTAAACTACCATAACAAATACGTACAATCCAGACAATTTTGCACGTAGTATTTAGTAACTACTCTTTAAAAGTAGATGTAGACTCCCTAAAGTTTAATATTTCCCTAACGTTACTTAAAAACTATTCGAATTTAGGTCAAAATTACCCTAAAAATCCCTATCATCAAAAGCAGTCGTTCCAAAACCTCTAAATTAGCATTATAAAAACACTGAAAACCTTGAATAAGCAGGAAATTAAATTAAGATTCTCTATTTTTCCTCAAAAAACAAGGTAACATTTCCAAGAGCGTAAAATCGCCGACGATAAATTACCGCCCTTTGAAAAGTTCGCCATAAATCCGCGGGGCGATTCGGCAATAAACACCTCGGCGGTATCGCTATCGCGGGGTTAGAACATACAGTGGATGCGGCCACTAACAGAAGATTAATAGTAAGTAGGTAGGTATTTTGGTTTCTTTAAGGCCATAAAAAGTTTTAGTTGAACAATGGTATTTATGAGTAACTGCAAAAAAGTACATTCCAATTTAACTTCAAAATAGTGAAGTAACAAGTAGGTAGGTATTACAGATAGGTATGATTTCAAGTAAGATTTGTAAAAAAAATTTTACGCTTTAATGAATTATATAATATAAAATTTATTAAAGTATAAAAAATCGCATAACCGAAATATTCTATTTCCACTCCAATACAAATTTAATGTGACTTTTGTGTGTAATCAAAACCGCTCGGGCCAACAGATTAGCTTGTGGTATGTTACTCGTTAGTAAAATTTTAAATATCAAGAAAATAGTTTTTCAGTTGTCTAAAATAAATCTTTAATATCAATTTCTTGTGTCGAAGTTCGGTTCCCCGATTTTGTTCCTTTGTTGTCAGCTGTGTAACGCGACATTTGAGTTTTATTGCAGACAAGAATGCATCCGTAACATTTATATGCCAGGCAACAATTATTCTACTGCCAACAAAAGCACCTGTGTCTATAGCTTGAGTAGTTTTTTATGTAGTGATACGAAAAAGCACGTTATCCACGTTAATCCCCTAGCCTGATCCCCCAGGGGAATTAGCGGCAATTATTTTATATTCAACTAAGAAAAAATGATAATGTTCGGTTATGGCGCTTCGCCGGACGCTACCGCGTCACGCTCGCTTCGCTCGCTCGGCTCGCGCGCTGTAGGGTCGCAGTTCAACTAACAACCTAACCGTTTTTTTCCCCTGGGGGATCAGGCTAGGGGATTAACGTGGACAACAGCCGAAAAAGAGTGTTAGGCTTTTTCGCAAATAAATTTTTCATCGCCTAAAATAGTTTTTTAAATGCTTTTACATAGTTCAATGGCGTCGGCTGGGCATATACAAATGCTAGAATTCCTTTCAGTATTTTTTACATTTGTGTTGACGCCTAGTTTTTGTCTTCCTAATTTGAGGTCCTTTGTGTGACTTGTGTGACGTTACACCAATATTTTTCCATACGAAATACCATTCATTCCTTTGTAGGTATATGTATTATTTTAATATTCCTATTCTGTTACGTACTTTGTTTTGAAATCTATCCTTAATGAATGATTATTATTTGTGTTTTTACTATGCTTATAAAAAAAAAAAGTTCATCCCCACTTAACCTAATATCGTTAGTGCTAATTTCATTACACCTACCAACGTTCGATATAAATTTCATTAGCGCTAATATTCGGATAACTAATCTTATATGGCATAATTATTTGCTGGGCCTAATTTCATACCTTCTAATCTTTCCTAATACTAAACATCAAGTGTGCTAATATATTGGAAACTAATAATGATTTTTCCTAATGATTACTAAGCCTAATGATTAATGTGCCTAATGATTACTATGTTTAATCAAATCAAATCAAATAATTTATTTCGGAAGTGTTTCCATAATTTTTTATTAATAAAGGTCTTAAAAACTATGTTAGTCGGTATTATATTAGTATTTTCAATTCGTCAGTTGGATGCCCTATGCAACCTATCCCAGTGGAATAGGAAGGGACCATCCAGGCGCAATTAATGTTCACTGCACCTAATTTCGTCAAACCTATCTGTCACTTGACCTATTAACTTTTGCTCTAATGATTGACTAGACCTAATTAATGCATATTTCTTCGAAACGGTGAACTTTTCGGGTTTTATTTGAATATCTATCATCAAACAGAAGTCATTATGTAAGTTTGTTTTGCAATTATCTTAAAAACTTTACTATTTAAGAAAAAATAAAATAAGGTCAAAAGAAGCATTTAGGGCTAAAGTAGTTAGGTCTAACAAGGGAATTCTCCCTTTTTTACTTTAGCCCTTGTTAGATGGTCAATTAACTGTGCCAGTAAGTCAAAAAGTGACGAAAACCGAATCGGAGCATTCCACTTCCGCGTCTTGTCTGTCCTACCCCTAAACTGTTTTATTATAAGAGCCTGCGGACCCTACCTACTGTTTATAAACGAATATTTTTCCTAGTGGAGAAATAAACCATATTACCGGTTGTCAATAAGGACAATTTATAATAGCACTAGCTTCTGCCCGCGACTCCGTCCGCGTGGAACTCGTTTACATCGCAGCTCCATCCAAACTTTCACCCCCCCATTTCACCCCCTTAGGTGATGATATCGGGGATAAAAACTATCCTATGTCCTTCCCCGGGACTCAAACTATCTCGGTACCAAATTTCATCGTAATCGGTTCAGCGGTTTAAGCGTGAAGAGGTAACAGACAGACAGACAGACAGACACACTTTCGCATTTATAATAAGTATGGATTCTACTACTGACACAGCTGGTGGACGGACTATGTAAGTTATGAAGTCGGATTTCGTCAAAATGGGAGCCAATAATGTACGGCCAAATAATGTACGGACCGATAATCAGTGTCCAGTTTTTGTAGATGCGGATTATTGGGTCGTGCATTATCAGGGCGGACGAAAATGGCTTGTCATAAGCGAACTCTGTCTTAGGTCGGTTAGGTTAGGGTTCACTTGTGTCCCACAGACCAGAAATAGACGTACGGCGTCGACTTGCTGTACGGCTATCACAAGACGGCGCGCAAGCTCTCTCGATTTTTCTCGCACTATACTTCTCTGTCTAAGTTTTCTAATAAGAGAGAGACGGATAGACATCGGATTACCCACCTATTCTACTCTAAGGTAGTTCAGTGTAGGTACGACGACGAGCGAAGCGAGGAGGAGTGTTAGGTAGAACCGTAACCCTACAGCACGCGAGCCGAGCGAGCGAAGCGAGCGTGTCGCGGCAGCGGCCGGCGAAGCGCCAGAACCCACATAATACGAAAAAAGAAAAAAATCGGTGAAATAAAATTAGTACCTACTGACGATTCGGGATAATGACATTAGGGCTAAATTACTTAGGCAAAATGAAGATTCGGGTTAGTGATTTTAGGGACATTGATAATAAGGTGTAGTCATTATTAGGCATTGGAATATTAGGCCTAGGAAAAAATCGTTTAAGTAAAATTAGTCTTAGTGAGAATTCGGTCATGCGAAATTAGACATTATGAAAATTCGGGATACTGACATTAGGGTTAATGAATAATTAGGAAAAACGAAAATTCGGGTTTGTGATTTTAGGGTTAACAACATTGGGGCTAGTGAAATTAGGTATTAAATTATTAGGGCTAACGGAGGGGAACCAACCAACTAGCCCCATAGTAAGCTTAATTAGGCTTGTGTTATGGGTAGGTACTAGACGACGATATATTTAAAAGATATAAATACTTAAATAAGTACATACAAAACGTCCAAGACTGATATTTGCCCTTCATAATAATTAAAAACACAAGTATTTGCCCTTACTGGGATACGAACCCAGGAACCTCAGCTTTGTAGGCAGCGTCACCTATTAGGCTAACCGGTATTTTATTCTCACCGGTTGCAAAGTAAGACTTGAAATGATGTCGTTGGCTTTAGTGATTGTAAGTATTTGATTCTTTGAACATACTTAATTCATATTGAAATCATCAACTGATTAATCATTAGTCAAACACATACTCATCCACAAATTGCCTTTTTCAGTCTCTGGTTTAAAGATAGCATTATTAAACCAAGTTATATTACACTAAATGATATTTTATTGTCTTTCAAGTCACCTCGCCCAGTGAAAGCGGATAAAAATTTACTTGTAAGACATAATACGTATCGTTTTCGTTATAATAGGATGAACAAATGAATACATTTAAAGTCTCGGAAAAATATTTTTTGTAAAATCGGCTTCATTGTTTGACTCCACGTCCCTTCTGCACTAGGGTATTAAACTATCAACTCCATTCTGCAACGATACGGACTCGCGATATGGTGGGCGTGGCGAGCGTACGCGCCGTTTACAACCGCCGCGCCGCGCCATCGAGATAGCATTGACACTTGTAAAGTAAACATTATTCACTAGGAATGTAATTACGCGAGGAATGTAATAAATGGCCAGGTTTGATTAGTTAGACGGATATTGAATTTCACTAGTCGAATTACATGTGGAACAGCAGAGTTTATTGTTTTGATATGTTGCATGGAACAAATCCCGAATGATAATGTAGTGAAATGGCAAAACGAGTTGACATTTAGAGCGCATTTTGTCAAGTCACTGAGGTGATTCAGCGATTTTGTCAAATCTCTAAATTAGTCTGACCAAGTGTCAAATCGAAATGACTTTTTTTGGCCGATTTGAACCGACACAGGGTTTGATGAAACTACTAGATTTTTGCAGGGAAATTATAAAATGGAGTAGTCTATTTAGTATCCTCCGTGGAGTCAAGTTTTTTATGTCTTCCCTGTGACAGATATACCTATTACTAACTATGTACATGCTGAAAAATGCTGAACACCCGCCGAATTATAGCATAAGGCTTAATCTTTCTTAGTGCCGATTTTTCAATCTCTAGATAAAGTTATCCGGCAGTTAAAGTTATCACCATCTTTTTCTTAAGTCATATGAAAGAAAAGGACAGAGCTAACATTTATCTGACAGATAGTTTTATCTGGGAATTGAAAAATCGGCCCTTAAGGCGCTGTCAACACCAAAATGGCCTTGAGGATTTGGGATAGCGCGCACACTGTCTATTTGTATCGGAGTAAACGAGAGCGAGTGTCACTGGGCGGCCCGGTTTTTGAAGATGTGCATAAATATTTAAATAAAATAAAGTGTGGATTATTTGAGAAATGTGACTCGTTAGCGGTTTAGGTATGAATATGTTGAGTCCATATTTTTAATTGCAGACCCATACGTCAAAAAAATACAGACAGAACCGTTTAAGATGATTTTAAGACCAATCTTTGCAATTATTTTCTATCGAGCCGATTTCGTCCAATTATGTATCGAGCCCGTCCACGCTCTTTGAAATAAAGTGAATATTAACATATTTTTTTTTTGATGTTCTAGAACAAGTAGTTTTTCTTTAAAACTGCTTAAAAACATCAATTTCAACAAAATTAGGTCTTGTCAGCCCCTTAATCCGCTGCAACCAGTGGTGTTGCAGACATTCGCATCCACATCAGCGGGTGTCTAAAAAATCTCATCCACGACATCCCTGTTCTTAAAGTATAGCCTTCTACGGAGGAGCTATACGCGACTAGGTTAGGTACGCGTTGCCACAATAAGGGGACAGAAATAATCCTATGCAGGTTAATTAAGAACTGGTCTTAAAATGGCCGACGGGTAACCATAAACAACCTACTTCATTTGGACGGGGCGGATGATGGTTCATTTGCCGCAACCTCATACTCTCAGTTGCGCCAAATAAAAAAGTAGAACTATGACAAAGACAACGAATGATTTTTCCCTTTCTATCACACTGATTGAGATGTGTATACTTACTACTATCTCGCTCGGTCTTGGTATTAGGTCCATGGTTGTTACAATTTTGGTACTTAACTTAGTATATTAAATGTGATTTAGTATTTAGTCAGTTCCAAAGTTTTAGCGTAAAATTATCAAATTAATCAAAAGTAATTCAAATTGGTAAAATAACATAAAATTAGTTCACTAGTTATTTTAACATATCTGCGTTGCGAATGTTTTAATACAATTACCAACACGGCGCGTTCGGCGCCGCCAAATTAATAAAATATCGTTTTCATTTGTGTAATTACTGAAACACTACTCGTTAAATGAATGGAATAAAAATACCTGGTTTATTTTACTAAAAATGAACCGTCGATTGGGGCTACATTGCCAGACTTAAGCTACGAAACTAGTATTATTCTATATCAAGCTAACTGGCTATTTATTTAATCGTAGGCCATACATTCAAAATATGCCACTAGTTTCACATTAACTGGTGATAAAGGCGTACCTATCTACTCGTAAATTTAGGGGTTTTGCTCCGATTGGCTACGAGAGCTAAACGTTAGACCCGACTAACTATCTACTTGCCATCGTGGTTAGGATTCTAGTACTTTGGCCACACTGCCACAACGGACGGCCATCTTGAACCAATCGGCGTAGTACAATCCGATGGTCAGACGTACTCCGGTCTTGATAGACCCTGATGGGCTTTACGAATTTGTGATCAAAAAGCGTCCATTTTGATCTTAATAATTGGAAATATTTGTTGAAGCTTGTGGTTTTCCGAGTTTTATGTGTAAATAAAACTCACGATACCCGGAAAACCACCAAAAGTAATATTTTAAGTACCTGTTTTTAACTGTTGTCAAATACCGTGATCATGGTCGGCCTTATCACATGATAAGTGACAAGATAGAGCGTCCGCCACTGGCTGACACCGTTCGATAGAACGAGACGACGCTCCTATCTTGTCACTTATCGCGTGATAAGGCCGACCTAGGGCCGACCATGATACGGGGTCTGATCGGCCTTTACAGATGCTCTCATATTCTCACATCACAACTATCATCATTAACTATCATCATATCAGCCGAAAGACGTCCACTGCTGGACATAGGCCTCCCCCAAACAGTGCCAAAATGACCGGTCCTGCGCCACCCGCATCCAGCGGACTCCGGCGACCTTCCAGACCCCGTATTATGGTTGGTTATCACGCGATGAGTGACAAGATAGGGGCGTCGCGTCGTCTCGTTCTATCGAACGGTGTCAACCAGTGACGGACGCTCTATCCTGTCACTTATCGCGTGATAAGGCCGACCATGAGACGGGGTCTGGTCATATTCCCACATTATGTGACAAATCACTATGATCGGCCGACGCCCATCGGGGATCCGACGCCGTCACGACGGCGACATCGACACTTCCAAGTAATTACGCCAAGATTTACAAGCGAGCCCGAAAATTTAATAGCGTCCATTAGCCAATCCGAGGATGAAATTATGCAAACAAGTTGTTGTTTATTTGTGTTTACGTCGGCGGGTATTACGTAAGATAACGGAGAAGTTGGGTCATCAGTTACCCCCCAGCAGGAGCCAACTTTAAATACAGTTCGGAACAAAAAAACATGGATTTATTACGTGCGAACTGTCTGGAACGCGCACTTAGTATTCTTTATGTAAGATTTTTTTTTCTCGTGATTAACACTAAAATACCTTGGGGGGCGTCCATTAATTACGTGAGGCGTTTTTAGAAATTTTCTGACCCCCCCACCCCGCCTTGGTAAGATGTCGTGAGATTTGGCTCATCCCCCTCCCCCAACCCCCAATCTCACGCGAGATTTTTCAAAATGTGTGTTTCTATTGTAAATGTGTTAGATTTATTTAAAAAACCGGCCAAGTAAGAACCGGACTCGCGCACGAAGGGTTCCTTATCATTATTTATAGAAACAGTAAGAAAAAAACGTTTGTTGTATGGGAGCCCCCCTTAAATATTTATTTTATTTTGTTATTAGTATTTGTTGTTATAGCGGCACCAGAAATACATAATCTGTGAAAATTTCAACTGTCTAGCTATCACGGTTCTTGAGATACAGCCTAGTGACAGACAGACAGACGGACGGACGGACGGACAGACAGCGAAGTCTTAGTAATAGGGTCCCGTTTTTACCCTTTGGGTACGGAACCCTAAAAAAAGAAAGAAATAACTTGCTTAATATTTACCTCATTAAATATTATTGTGAATGATTTGGCCATATTTTTTTGAGCAACTATACACAGTTTCTTGCGAAAAAATTTTACGAGATTCGCCTCGACCCGCACCCCCCTTGAACATAAGCGCGTAATTAATGGACGCCCCTAGTTTGTTGTTTGTGTGTGGCACCCGTTGATTGGAGACAATAAAGGATATCTGTTAGTAGTCGACAAACATTACCTTATTGCAAGGGTTACAATGAAACGACCAGTTAAATACGATACTTGATTTTAATATTCCAGAGTCGTATGAATCCTTATGCAAACATAACCTAAACTTTTTGTTTACCATCTGTAAGCAGTAACTAGAGTTGACCACGCCAGTGACGATGGACACAGCTCTTGCTCAACAAATCAGGAGAAGGCGGCAATGACTCCTGACTCCCCACTGACAATGCTAATGTACAGAGCAGTCAAAATAAGCTTATGCAGTCCTCCTCGCTACATAGCGCAGATTGTAGCCACCAAAACTAGCTTGCAAATCTCCAGAAACAAAATGTTGTCGAAAATTAAAACTGCCGAGTGGTTTTATTTGTCGACACTTCAACGAATAAGTAGATTCAACATTACAACGATCCTTACCCATAGCTTGCGTCTCCATCAGCCGAATGATGTTTGAAAAGGACAACTCCGTTTACATACGAAATATACCAGTTAATAATATATTCTCGGAAGAGCGCTTTCCAGTTGCTAGGCTATTTCCATGCAAAAAATACGACGTCCCGAACGCTGTCACTGCTAAGTGATTCGCCTGAGCGCCGTTGCACCTGATGCAGGCGAGTCGCTAACCTGGCGTTAATAAATTGCTGGATTTGTTACCAGATCAGATTGAGAACCTTTCTAGAAGGAAACTCACATGCTTAGAGACATGAACCCTGAAAACATTACACTTCTTTTTTCGGGCAGTCTTGGAAGGCCTTTTTAGGCAGGCGTGTGTCTCCTTTTTATCGACAGTCGTGTAACCCCTCTTTTGGACCGTCCTTAATAAATATTAATAAAAATTTATAAAAATTTAATAGTGGCTCCCATTTTTTTTTTTAACATTTCTTCTCAAGTTGGGCCCCGAAGGGGCAAACGAGATTATGTTTACCCCTTCGGGGCAATTCTCTACCATTTACTGGGAATCGATCCTCGATCGATCTTGGCTGCCGAGTTTAAAGCACATGTCTTCACTCACACTTCATCCACTGGGCTGCTGTCGCATCATTTTTAACCGACTTCAAAAAAAAGGAGGAGGTTCTCAATTCGGTTGTATTTTTTTTTAAATTTTTTTTTTCAATGTTTGTTACCTCAGAACTCCGTCATTGATGAGCCGATTCGTAATTTTTTTTTTGTTTGTAATTATATGCTCCCAGGTGGATCCCATTTTTTTATTTATTCAGTTAGATGATGGGATCCATGAGGAATTGAGGGAACTCCTCAATTATATTAGGCACGCACGTAGTGATTTTGGTATTTTCTATTATATCTCGTGTATTTACACCCGAAAATCATAAATTTGCTGGAGTGGAATTGATGATGAAGACCACAGATGATTTATGGAATTCCTCAATTATGTACTTAAAAGTACAAAAGTACGTCACAGATTCTGATAAGATTCCGTTGAAATAACAGCTAATGAAGTGCCAAAGGTGATCCTTGTCAATCTTGGTGTCCTGGTGTCCTTGGAATCGACGGAAGTCCTCAAATATTATCGGCCCACATACAGCGATTGGGTTTTTTTCTTTAATAATCAACGCATTTGCGCTCGGAAATCAGTTCATGTGGTAAATTGGAAAATAAATGTGGAAATGTTCTCGTAGCTTGGCGGAGTACTAAATTGAAGTCGGTTAAAACTTTTTTTTTAAAGTAAATTATTTATATTGGCTCCCAATAAATATTATTTTACTTGAGTAGATTGAAATTATTTTTTATGTTTCATAAATTACTTTAAAAAAATAACTGACGATTTGAAAGTGCTTTGTTACTAGGCCTACTTGAATAAAGATCATTTTGAGTTTTTTTTTTTTGAATGCGCGAACTGTGCTCTGCTCGCAACCAGATGATATTGCAACTCTCCTAACGGTTTGGAACAATCTACAATATTCGAAATATTAATAATCATATTTGGACTTGGAACTTCGTTTCGTTTACCGGATACGATCTTCATAATATTCGTAATATTTACACCGTCTTTACTGTAGACAATTGCGCTGAGAGACAATTGGGCATAAACATGGAGTAACTTTAATATTTGTAGATTCACGATTACGGCCTCTATGTCTGTTTTACGAGGGACATGTATGTCCCTTCCAGGTCCTCAATGGAGATCAATTAAGATTGCAGTCCTTTAACAAAATTTTATCCTAAACAAAGATAGAAATAAATACTTACTTACTATAAAATAAATGTTAAAGATAAAAATTGGCCAAGATCGCTGTCAGCGGCGGGTAGTGCGCCCAGAAGGCTGGCTGTGTTGCCACGCTGATGGCAATACGAGTACTTACTCTTTGAGAGTAATATATATTATGTCAGCCTGCACGTCTAGCACACGACGGCCGCGACATACTCTCGATTTTTATCGCACTATACCTCTTGTTCTAAGTGGTCTAATAAGTGAGAGACGGATAGTGCGAGAAAAATCGAGAGAGCTCGCGCGCCGTCGCGTGCTAGCCGTGCTGCCCCCCTATTCTGTAACTTGATTTAAGCTCATCCAACGCTCACCCACAAATATATCTTGACACCTCAATGCGTACTAACTAAGCGTAGGTAGAGGTCTAGTTTCGTGACGGGTGATCGGCGGGGTGAGCCGCTTTAGCGCGTAGCGAATAACAGCCCTGGTCACCGCTGGTGTCTATTGGGCGCGCCGACAAATCCTTTAACGTCTGAATCGTTAACTTTGTGAAGTATTTGGCGGCGCGCCTGGATGGTCCCTTCCTATTCCACTGGGATAGGTTGCATAGGGCATCCAACTGACTTGCAAATAGTAATACCTACTAACTAACATAGTTTTTAAGACCTTAATTACTATCGAATTATGGAAACACTTCCGAAATAAATTATTTGATTTGATTTGATTAATATGTTAAGGTTGGGTATACTGGGTATCCACCAGCGGCGCTACCACGAAAATCGAATCTCGAAGTTCGTATATCTCTGTCTCTGTCGCTCGAGTACCATAAACCGTAAGTGTGAGAGACGGAGATATCCGAACTTCGAGATTCGATGTTCGTGGTTATTACCACGACGAGACGACGACGACGACGAGGCGGTGTGCTAGGAAAAATCACACCAACAGGAGATGCCTGCGGCGCTAACACGAAAATCGAAACTCGAACGAAGTTCTTATACATGCATCCCTGTCACTCGAGTAATGTGAGTGCGATAGAGATGGATATACCCGAACTTGGAAGTTCGTGGTTATAGCTTTCAGCGAGGCTAGGAATGCTATTAGAGGATTTATTCCTCGTACAGCTCTGTACTCACCATAAGAATGGTGTATGTGAATTCCTCAACGCGCAACCCCATATTCGCTCATATACGAGTATGCCTGCGCTCAACAGTGGAATTTATTTAGGCTGACGATGATGATGAAAGGTTTATCCTGGCAGCTTCGATTTCTGATTTTCATTAGCCTCTCATTAGAAAAGCTAATCACAATCAGAAAGGGTAGATCAGTTAATGCACCAACCCTAGATGGTAGAGCACGTGCTATAGAGTTCAGCGGGATGCCATGATTCGAGTTTTCTAGCTGCCAAACATCTATTTTGCTAAACAAAGGATCTTATGCATTTAATTAGGTACTATCTATTCTGTAATACATTCACCAAAGCCGTAGCAGGCGCATACTCTAAAAATTGCAATTTAAATGTCTTAATTTAGTTGCGTCCCGTCCTGCTAACGAAGGAGCTTTAACTCAGCATTTCTGCAACTATGTTCACAGACAGTCTCGTTTTACTTTTTCCGTTACGTGCCTAGTATATCTTGACCCCGGGCAGGTCAGTACCACTTTTCGCTGCGGGTATTGGATAATTGAGGTGCATCATTCATGTCATGCACCTAAAATATGAATGTCGCAGAGATGGGCATTAATCGATTCATTTTTTAGTCAACTAATTAGTCGACTAAACAATCAATTGTCACAAAATTAATCGCGATTAATTTAGTCAAGATTAATTTAATCGTCGCTGAGTTCGATTGACGATTGATCAATCGTCATTTTAATAGACTACATTTCACGGTTAAATCTCGATTATAAATTGAAACACAGCACGTTACAAAAATTAAATATGTCATGTCATGTATTTTACACTTGGAAATCATTCTAGTAAGTATGCTGTGTGATATAAACTTGTTCCAGTAACACAAGCGACGACTATAAAACTTATTTTATTACAAAAAAACACTTACAAAAAAACTTATTCATTTCTGATATCAATCGAGAGAAAATTAATGTAACTAATCAACAGATTAAAGATTTAGTCGAGCGACTAAACTACTACTAATGCGATTACATTAATCGTCGATTGAATACGACCGTATTCAATCGACGATTAATGTAATCGTGACTAAATTAGTCGAAACTCTTACGACTAAGATTGATCAATCGTCATTTTTAATCGCGATTAATGATTAACTAGGTTAATCTTAATCGTTAATCGTTAGTCGATTACATTTTGCCCATCTATATTATAGATATACATAGATCACGCAAATGCATGTACTTCGCGTGTCAGAATTCGGACTCCGAGTTAGCACTCCGACCTACATTCCGCGCGCGTCTGTTGTGGTAGCCGGCTGTCCGTGAATATTAAGAAAATACCTTATTGCAGAATCGATTTTCCGCGGACAACGGGGAATTCAGATCACTATTTCACCCGGGTGACGTCAAAGTAGGTAGAAAAAAGTGACACGGTCAGTTTTCATACAGATTTAGTTATCTAGTGTATATCTATATCTGCGTGGTCGATAAACTATCACCAGTTTGGAAAGAAAACCATTGCCTCAAGAAGAACTGGTATAAAAACTCGGCGAGGTATCGTTTTTCCAAAACAGTATACAATGTATAATTTTAGTATTAGAGTAGGTATTATACAATTACAGTGCTACTGTAGAAAACCTATTTATTTATTTCGCGATAGATTTATAGTGCAGGACCTTATCACTGTCAAATATATATGACTAGCCGATGCCCGCGGCTTCGCCCGCGTGGTTATAGGAAAATGTAACATATTGAATTTTCCCGTGGGAATTAGATGTTTTCCCACTGGAAAAAGCAGCCTATGTTACTCTCCAGCTTCTAAACTATCTCCATATAAAAAATCACATCAATGCGACGCTCCGTTGCGACGTGAAAGAAGGACAAACATACAACCACACACACTTTCGCATTTATAATATTAGTAAGGATAAGGATAGTTAAAGCAATGACGCGTAGTTTTAGTGTCCGAGAGGCACGTACTCAACTCAGTTCATCAGTTTGTGAGCTACAACGGGACAAACACACAGATACACAGGTTAAACTTATAACTCCCCTTGCGGGTCAAAAATGATACGTAATTGGGGGTCTGGCTGGCAAGGCTGCACTACTTCGAGGCGAGTTGATTAAACGTTGTGAATCAACATTGTTGCTCGCGATTGAATTAAAACAACAAAAGGTCGCTGCGTCCTCTGCAGACTTCGTTCTAGGGCACAATTCCATTTTACTTATTCAACAGATGAGCAAATCCTTAACGCATTTAATTAATATCATATTTGAATGCAAAATGTCGAGTCAGGTTGGGCTCCTGGAATTAATGAAGGAACTCGCATCTGAATTAACATACGGAACGTAATATCATTAATATACCGTATCAGCATGCCGGGAGCCGTTGCTACATTGTATACTTTATGTTTCATGCTAACTTCAGTATATTTATCTCTCTGGTCCTCTAGAAACAAATTATTGTAGGGAGGGGGGGGGGGCTTAAATGATTCAGTCGGATCTCTCGCCTGCAATTCATCATATCTACGTCACATGAATCAGAAGGCTAGGTCTGCATCACGCTTACGAAGTTTTTAAGATTGGTTCATAGTGTTCATACATATACAATTTCGTTGTTAGAACTGTCGGAGTGTCTGTGGCTATACCGACTGGATAGTTCATAGTACTCCTTAACAACTCCTACCGCTTGCCCTAGAGCTTTATCAATCTATTTTACGAAGTCTCATCTCAATAAGGTCTAGTTTCCTTTGTTCGGTCTGGATTATTTAGTAGAGCATAGGATATTTTGATACTTATAAATGCCTGTGCGGAATAACGAATAGAAAATAAATAGAAATTGATTATTTACATGAGCGCAATAAATAAAAATAAGTAATGTGTGCTGGCGGCACGCGACATGCCCGCGTATAAGGCGATTTCACTATAAGTTTATCTGGGCTATAACGGCGAGAATCTTTCGAATATTATATCTCTCTATCGCATGTATTCGAGCGACATATCCGAACGACTATGGCGTTGAAAAAAACGAAAGTAGAAGTTCGCAGTCTGGAGCAAGTCATCTTTATCGGTTGAATTAGCAAGTGCGACAGAGATAGAGATTCTCGTGAAATTTTGTGAGCAGGATTAATACTTAATTATTTATATAGTTTTTTTTTGTCTATTCAGTTTTTATAAAAGGAATATTTGAAAACAGGCTCACGAATCACGAGATCTACAGCGCCACTAGTGTACAAAGATTTTCCATCGGGCAAACTTGGAAAAAAGTGTTAATTTCCGTTTTAAATGAATAAGTATAGAAACTTTATTATTCGATGACATTCTACAGTTTTAATTTTGACCTTTGACATTGATGAATAAAGTTTATTTTACTCACGTGGGGGTCGATTAGAGCTTGAATTTTCGAATATTGATACTGAATTTGATATTATATAATTATGTATCACGAAACCGAAGTGTACCTATATTCATAGTGTTTTGCCGCTTATGAGCCAAACAGGTTGCCATAATGGCTGCTTATTAATAGATACATAACATAAACTACTTGCTTCTTTAAGGTGATCAAGTTGTGCAACTCGTGCAACAAGTTTGTTCATAAACGTTCAACATTGAATCACAGAGATAAGACTTTTAAGCGAACGTATAATTTCCTTTCGATGTCATTTTTAAGTGAAACCTTTTATTCTCCGACCATGTCCTCATTAACTGATAACCTTGGAACCCTTGGATTCTGGTAGTGATTTAATTCGATGTCGCATTAGTTAACCAAATCGGTCGGTTTGCGTGTGTATGACGCGCGCGCCAATCGCCACTGTCGCCAGTCGGACGCGCAGTTGCCCACACACCTAGCAAACATGGCCGCGCCAAGACGCTTTACTCGCAAGGAAATCGAAGCGCGCAACCACCGCGGCGATGCAGCCATCATCATAGACAACGTGGTGTACGACGTGACTGGGTTCTTGGAAGACCATCCAGGCGGTGTGGAGGTCCTCCTGGATAACGCGGGTCGTGATGCGACCAAGTGCTTCCGTGATGTGGGACATAGTGACGACGCTTACACGTGGCGTGAGCAGTATGTGATGGGGGAGGTTGTGGAGTCGGAGCGCTGGGCTGTGGAGCCGAGGGTTCACCAGCTGTCGTCCAGTCGAGAGCCGCTCTCGCTTAGCGCGCTTATAGGAGTGGCCCTGCCTCCTATAGGACTTGCTGTTGTGTCTGCGTTCTTCTACTTCTATCTCTTCGCGTAGGAGAGACAGTTGTGATAAGTGTGGTCTAGGTTTGAATACAGTCGCGGAATGAAAAGGTTCGTCTATTTTGGATTTTAGCGGCGTTGAAACAAAGTCGAAGAGCGTTTTCATTCCTGGACTATACTACCTATAGTCATACCTTTAGGATACTCCATCATGATCGAGATCGCATTGTCATTGTAATTTCAGAATCAGTCTGTTGTGGACCTCAATACTGAAACAATGGTACAACGAGTTGACATTTGACTTAGTTCGAATTGGTGATGGTACAGTTATATCAATTTATCATTTATTGTTAATAGTTTTCGTACTGATTAATCTGTAATAGGAAGTGATCGATATAGTGATAATAGTGCTTAATTAGTTATAAAGTCTCAATCTTAATGTTAATGGTTACTAGTTAATGTATAACTTCTATTCGAACTTTTTTAAGGAATCGCACTTTTGTTTAGTTCATTATACTTTTGTCGCATACTTATATCCTGATGTATCTCAGCCTTTTAAAGAACCAATAAGGTACCTAAATGAAATGTGTTAAAACAATCTTTAAAATGACCGTTTGATTTAAGAATAATTTGAAATCCGAAGTATATCCAGATTTCTTGGTTGTTCGTTTATTTTTGTATGCCTGGTCTCAGAACTGATGAATATTCTATAGTATCTTATAATACATTCACAGAATAGTTTAATAACATTGTTATGCACAGGTTCTGTGCAAAAAAGACACCTTAAGACGTCTCATTCCCCTTTCTTTGACATTATGTCGTCTTAAAACTATTGTATTTAAATTTGGATTCATTCGGAATAAAAATCATATCGTCAAAAAGAATTATTAAGCGTGTTCAAATTCTGCATAAATGAATAACCAATCTTTTTCGAACGAACCGCATTTAATTTTTTTTGGACCCTAATATGTACATTCATAAAAATAATCAAATCATTTAAAAAAATATACTTTCGTAGTAAATTATCGGACATTTTGCTCGATCCCAACGTGACATAATTTATACTTGAGATTTTTTGAATTGGCTGAATTGTATCAAAGGAGTCCATTCTAAAAGCAACTCTATAGTTGAATGTAGGTTGTACAAGATGCTAATTCCGATGACAGTTATTCCAGATTAGTAATATGGCTTCTGTTTGTGGTGGCTACACACACCAGTTTCCAAATCTGGAGTGAAAAGACCATTCGTCATAATTTTATGTCCCTTAACGACATAAAAACTATGTGACCGGCACGTCAATGAGTTAACGTCACTGGCTTGATCCACCGGCCCTTGACCCGGGGTCAGTAAGGCAGTTAAACAATCAGCCACTCCTGCCTAGCATGATCGCTTTTATGTCGGATATATACTCGTCCCTTACTGGCAAATAATATACGAGTACATATGTACCTCACCTGCGTACGCGGTCTTCCATCCTTCGTGCAATAACAGTTTGAACGTCACGCGTCATTTGTAGGAAGGGACAGAGTTTAACTCATTGCAAAAACAAGGCAAAATGATCTGTGGAAAAAATGCTGTATGTCCGACATAAAGTCGATCATGCTAGTTGGGATAAAATATTTTAATGGTACCTATGTTTTTGTTCTTTACATGTTATGAAATGGTCGCTAAGTGAGAGAGACGGAGCACATAGCTTATTGTATTGTCGTTCGCGACTCTTCTGACACATCCACACGTCAGCCATGAATTTTAACTAACCCCAGCGGGCGTAGCATAGTTGTCATTTTATCACTTATCGCTGTGGATAAGACATTCGTCACGTTCTGACAATGCGATTGCGAGTGTGACGGATATCTTATCCACAACGAAAAGTGGTAAAATGGCAACTGGGTGAAAAACAGGGTCCTTAACTAAATTAGGTACTGTTGCTTTTTTTTGTATCCTTCTGTATAAGTATTGTAAATAGTGGAATAAAGGTTGTGTCTTCATAGATGTTTGTTATTATTTAACTTAAACCTTATCAAGTGCCTGATGCTTTAAACAGTACAGGCAAAAACACACGTCATCATATAATCACCAACATCACGGGTATTTGCAAATTGTCGATCCAAATTGACGTCAAGTCTCATTAAAAGGTAAGGATTGGTTGAACCGAGACAGTTTCAACGCCTGTCGATTGTTTGCCGCAACATGCGATGAAATCAACTCCGGCGCCGATTTATTTCAGGCACCAGAACGGCTAGCAGAACACCGCGCGAGATAGTTTAATTCTATCCATTTCTCTCTAACTAGAAAATAAAGATGGGGGTGGCAGGATCGGTCTTGGCGTTCAACACGTATGGCGCAGAATAAACGACTTGGAAGAGATAAAGATTGTATTGGCCACTCGCCTTCGTCTTATGATTAGTTCGATGCAATGCCATTATAATTACAAATACCTAGACATTAACGTGCCATTGTATTACCAATGACAAACATATAGTTTTGCATAATAAGTTGCCAAATTTTACGTGATTTGGTTGAGAACAATTGATTTGATGTCGTAGCCTTGGATAAGTAAATAATACCTACTATTAAGATGGAGTTCATTTCTTTAACCACATACATTGTGTTTGAAAAGTGTAGGTAGAAATAAAAAAATACTACCTACTTACATTAAAGTTTTAAAAACACATTTGAAAATCATAAAAGTTTAATTAATAACAATTTGCAGCAAACAATAACAAAAAATGACAACTAAAAGTATTAATACCTAATATAAACATATAGTAAAAAAATCCGGCCTTAGTTACAAAAGTATGTATACACGACCTTAATGTTAAGGTATAGAGTCATGTATACATATTTTTGTATTTTAGCCGTATCTTTATCTTTGTAGTCGAGTCGTACCTGAGTAAATAGAGAAGACGAATTCCCATTGTCAATTTCCTACACATGAAAGCTAGCTTGATCAATTTTTCGGCGCTTTAAACCCTTATATTGATTTGCAAGTTGCATCGAAATCGTTACAGCAGAGTTTGAGAACGTGATTACAAATATATTAAATATATATGTAAATATTGGCCGTTTAATGTTATTGGATAGAGTAAAATAAAAATAAAATTGAAAAATAAAGAGTTGAAGAGGCTTTATTTAAAATACATGGTTCGCTTTCCATACAAAACTTCTTTAGACATTCGCAGGCTAACGGCGTGATATTTTAAGAAACTTACGAGTATATAACAAACTTTTATAAATTGGCTTTTCATTTGCGCGAGCCAAGTTGTAGGAATCTAAAGAAAAAAACATAATACAAAAGTTATCAATGATTATTTTGTCATTTCGTGTTGGGATCTTAATAAGCCGGCACAGGCGAGAATCGCAAGCAATAACCTCAAGCGGCTCCAATGTCACGGCAACGGGGTCACCGCAGTTATCCGCTGCGCGAGCGCCACTATCGCCAGTATCCCGCCGCCCGCGCAGCCCACAACATGGCCGACAACAAACAATACACGCGCGCCGAGGTAGAAGCGCAGAACAAACCAGAAGCCACACTATTCATCATCCACAACCACGTCTATGACGTCACTCCGTTCCTGGACGAGCACCCTGGCGGTCACGAGGTCCTGGTAGGAGTTGGGGGCACGGACGCTTCGGAGGACTTCGATGACATCGGCCACAGTGTCGATGCGAAGGAGATATTGAAGAAGTACCTGGTTGGCGAGCTCGTGGAGGATGAACGAGTGGAGAAGAGCAAGAGGCACGTTAAGTGGGAGGACGTTCAGCACGATGGGGGATCTGGCTGGATCAGCGCATGGCGTCTGCCACTCCTAGCTGCACTTTTTGCGTCTCTTCTCTATTTGTATCTCACGTAAATGTGCCTGTGTTCCTGATGCTACCAGTGATTATTTTAAGGATATCGTAAGGTTTTGTACTATTAAAGTTATTGTTATTGTTTTTTTTTTTTTTTTTAATTTATTTATTCAAATGAAAACTTACATACTATACATTTATATTCTCGCCAAACTGTTACGTTTGACGGCGAGACGCGCTACATTTTAATACAACTTAGCCTATTAAACTCACTTTTTAAACTTCACTTTTAACGTTCGTTTTGACCTTTCCCTAAGCATTGGACAGCTGAATCCTCGCTCTTTATGTAAATCTATGTAGCAGCTAATAAAATACAACTATACTCCTCATTCGAATTCACCTTGTCGTTTTCGAGTAAAATCCCTGTGACATACAGACGAACAGAGAAACATGAGAGTTTATTTTTTGCCATTTTTGTGTAAAGTACCTAAGCTCTACAAAATTTTCCTTCTTGTATGGACATCTTATGTTATGGTTACCTATCATAGTTATTTTAAGACTCCGTAGTCAAAAATTTAAAGTTTCATCATGTCCGTCTGTCTCTCCGTAGGTCACGTTCGTTTAGACCTCTCCCCATGCATTGGACAGCTGATCACTAACATATCAATTGCGTTATCTTAACGACTGATTAACATTTATTGTAGCTTTGAGTACCCGTGTAGTTATTAAATGACTACAACATATATTATATAAGTATAGTAAGTAATGATATGAAGAGGTTCTAAATGTGATAAAGTGTGAAAATAAAAGACCGGATTGCACTCCGGGAGTGCCGGCAGAGAAGTGAAAACTCAATGACATTGGACCAGTTTTTCGATCAGGTCACATGTCCGTCTAGATCAATAGTGGGACCGGATTTTTGCCCTAAAAGTTTTGATAATTCTAAAGATGGAAAAGTGATGCTTATATGACATCGGACATATTTTTAAGTATATTTGCAATATATGATGAAAAGTTAGAACGAGCGTTAGGTATAAATTAGGTATTTATATATTTTTATTTATAATTTGTGAATATTGAATTAAAGTGCAAAGTTTTAGCTTCATCGTTTATAATATGTATGACGCTATATGTTATTAAGTTTGTAGAACTTTTTGTACGCAGCTTCTTTGTCAAACCAGAATTAGGTTATTACTTTGTCGATATTGAATTAAAGTTTAAAAATCCTCAACAATATCTCTAATTTCTTAAGTTAATAGACAAAGCTAAAAATGTAGAAGAATAGGATACATGCTATAAAAGTAATATGCGTTTGTTGTTGTCCTGTAAGATCTAATATTGAATTAAAGTCTGTAAAAATAAGTCTAATACTATAAAATAATATATGCAACCATATTATGAAAAGTAAGAAAATTCTGTGTATTGCTTGCATTAATAATAGTATAATTTATTTAAAATGGCGCGAAACTCATAACCACGCCGCGCTGGCCCTTCAACGGCGGCGCGCGGGGGCCGATCGTAGCCGACCTAGCGAGCGATACCTCGCCCCGCCCTCCCCGCATTACCGCGCAAGCGCTGCTGTTGTCTTTCAACAAATCATTCATTTGTTTGTTTACCGTGCACATATTAGATGCAATTTTTAATACATTTGCTCAAAAAGTGCTACTTTTACGTAGCTGTTTAGCGTGCGGAAAGTTGATTTTCACGAACTAGTGCTTTTCACTTTTCCCACTCAATAATCGTACAAATTGTACCATTAATTATTATGTCAATAAAAAATAAATAAGATAGAGCTGTACTAAATAAAATGATTTTTGAACTTCATCATTTTTCAACTGTATTACAATGACGTTACAGAACTAATAATATAAAAGTTTCGAATTCCTTACTTGTTGTTTATCTTATTTTTTCGCAACTGTATTAAAAAACGTCGTTGTGTAGATTACTATACATTGATTCAAAGGCTATATCGGCGCACAAAATAAGAATGGAGATGGAGGCACCAGTAGCACAGCCTAGTGACGATGAGGAATGCTTTGATTTTCAAAACTTTTGTTTTTTTTTGCAACGAAGCTGCCAACGAAGTGTTTAAACAGGGTCAACTCAAACGCCCTGGCCCCGTAGCATGGATGGCGTTATCACGCGATAAGTGACAGGATAGAGCTTCCGTCCCTGGCTGACACCGTTCGATAGAACGAGACGACGCGCCTATCCTGTCACTTATCGCGTGATAACGCCATCCATGCTA
Organism: Epinotia ramella; assembly: GCA_947578815.1. NCBI lineage: Eukaryota > Metazoa > Arthropoda > Insecta > Lepidoptera > Tortricidae > Epinotia > Epinotia ramella. The sequence continues at coordinate 3,355,088 of OX388203.1, forward strand.
CGGGGCCTGTTCAAGTCAGAATCACTGTCAGCGAAATAAATAAATGTACTACACAGATGTTGTTAAACGCAGCTATAGCTGCTCGCCGCAAGCAAACCAATGTTAGTTTGCCCCTGATTACGGATTGCTGTTACGAACACCAGGGTGATGTTGCAGGGTAATATCGCCGGTTAGCGACCACCTAATTTATGGTTCCGGTTTGCGACCACTCATTTCAATTGGTGTCAGGAATCTACCGCAAAAACGACAATATATCCTTTCAGTTTTTTCAATAGATTGCATACATACATACATTTACTCACGCCCGTATCCCATTGGGGTAGGCAGAGACTAAGGAACGCCAAATACTACGGTCCTTAAATACTTCTTCAATAGATTCCTGTTTAATAATTACTTTAAATAATACATGCGGGGCACGGTTTATTTAGAGTGCGTTGTAATGTCATTTTATTAGGTATATTTAATTGAAAAAAAAAAAAAATACGTTGTCTTTCACGTGGTCGCTAACTGAAGCTGGTCGCGAAACCGGGGCGGCGTATTGACCCAAAGTTATTAAATTAAACATTCCAATTTACGTTAACACTTAAAATAGGCCGTTTCTGCTCTAATAGTACCTGATTAAAGAAAACTTAGAAAGTAGAGCATAATTTAAACCAAAACAGTGAGAAATATATTCTTTCATTACAAATATTATTTGTATGCAGAATGTAATGATAGTGAATGAAGCAAGAAAGGTTTGTCAAGATCGTAGCAAGTGGAAATCCGTGATCTCTGCCTATCCCTCCGGGAAATAGGCGTGATGTACATTTGTATGTATGTATGTATATTATTTGTAGTAAGGTAAATCTCCAATAACTGGCCACCCTTGAATAATCGGCCCCCTCATACTAAAAATTAACTCTATTCACGTATAATAGAATAGATATAGATAGTATGAGGTGGCCAGTTATTGACGATTTACCCTCCTTGTTAGGAATATTCGAGACAATTAAAGGTTTAATTAAAGGAAGTTCTAAAGGACAACGCTCCCTGGGATGAAAAAAAAGTTGAAAATATTGTTGAAAAAACTATTTTGCGTATTAATGTGTATTATTTCAAAAAAAGTGAGTACCTTTACATTTTGAGGAAAAGAAATGTGAATGGTGACCCAGATTTGAGCTGTATATGTAGTAAAATGTATGGAGAAAAAAAAAGTGGTCAGATTGAAATGAAAATAATGTATGTCATAAGAATCGTTTCAAAAACAACATGAAAAAAAATCTTACTGGTAAAAGTAGGAAGAATCTAACCACTTATTTTTTTTTCTTTTACATTTTACTATGAAGCTCAATTCTGGTTCAGTTAACAGTTTTCACAACATATATTTTATTGAAAAACTAATCCTTACTTAAAAAGTTTTTGTACCTTCATTATTTTTAAACATACTGAAATACACAAAATAGTTTTTTTTTATTCAAAATATTCAGTTCTTTTTTCCATACTAGGTGTGCTGTGTTTTTTCGATCAGAATAAAAAAAAAATCGCCAGTAGCCTCTTCAGGTTTGCGTAGGCAACAAGGAACCCTTATAGTTTCGCCATGTCCGTATGTCCGTCTGCGGCTTAGCTCAGTCACCCTTACTACTAGAAAGTCGTAAGATTAGAATTGAAGACTTTATTCTATTGCACTTCGAAGAATCGAGATTAGACTGTAAAAATAAGAGTTCAATTTTAATAATAATGAAAAAAAAAGTTCCGTGCATTAATTATTTTAGTTATTTTGTGAAAAAAGCTGCACAGAATAATGAGAAGTCGCAGAAGTTCACTTAGAATTGTCATAAGGTGTAAACAAATATGAATGATTAATACTTATACAATACCTACTTGCAATTTTATTATAATGTTGTCGTAAATGGTTGTATTTTTTGTAATTTTTTACTATTGTGTTAGCCATCCATACTGACTTTAATATAAAACAATAAGTACCTACTTTAAAAAGGACTTAACGTCGAAAATTTATAATATTTCGACTGAAAATTGTATTCTTTGACACTTCGAATAATCGAGATTATACTGTATTAATAAAAGTTCGCTGTCAGTTATATTATAATGTGAAAAAAGTTACAATAATTTTTTTTTGACTGTTATTGTAATAAAAATATACGAGCTATTCACAACTATTTTTATTATTTCTGTTTATCCTGGTTCCTATTGTCATATCTTGTCCAGTCCTATTCGCCGTCATGTATTATACTTACCCCACCATATTATACGGTCATTACGCCGGTTACGTGACCAACTTCGGTTAACGACCACCTTAAGGACAAGGTTTTTTTTTTCAATTAAAGATATAAGTAATAACATTTAAACAGGCTGTAAAAATGCCTCGGTACGTACGCAATTTTTAAAGCAGATATTAGGCAGGAATCTACTTAAAAAACGAGAAAATATCCTCTCGGTTCACCATTACTCCCGAGTGGTCGCAAACCGGCACACTAAATTAGGTGGTCGCTAACCGGTGAAATTACCCTACATCCTAAATATACAATTTCATCTAAGGTAAATTGAGTTTAACTATAATTTACTGCTGACCACGTCGCAAAAAAATACATGTAGGTTATTTGTTAGTAGGTATTTATGCAGCTGGCTTAAAGGAGTAACAAAACATGGAAGAGTGGTCATTTGTATAAGGGGCGATCCCTAAAATATTTTTAGATTATGTGTATAACGCGATAACCAGTTCGACGAAACCGCGGGCAATCCCTAGTATAGTTGGTAATAAATAAGGATACATTTCTTCTTTGTATTTCCATTAACGTACGTATAACAAAATAACATGTGTTTTGCCATTGATATTTATTCTTTGTGGATTTTTTTATGGATCGTGGACGCAATCAAGGGCACTCTTCTACCGTTGCGTTGATCGCTGCCTGCTGCCACAGCGCACAGCGCGGCGCGCGCATACATGCCGCGCTTTTTAAATGTATTCATTTACGCACGGAGTACTTAGGTATCAATATTTAGTGTCGCCGTAAGTTTATTTTTCTTAACTTTTGTTTGGTAACTGATATCATTGTCATGATCGTTTACTATTAACTCTACAAACTTTAATTCAATATTGGCTATACTGTTTAACCGGAAATCAATATCTAGACAAGCCGATTGTCTACATTTCTAACTTTTTTCCAATATGCTAAGTGGATCGACAATATCGTAACTTTGCAATATCAGCTACTCTAATTCTTTATTTACAAAATTATTTGCATTTTTACGTTCACCAGGATGCAGAAGTCCCAGATTTCTATAAACAGAATATCGTATATAAATTAAAGTGTTATTGGATATGTTACAGTTTTTTGTAACTCTAATTCTATATTGACATAGTTATTGGCAAAAACTAAAATATTTTAATATAGCCGAAAGCTCCACCTAAAATTTTCTAACTTTTTACATAAGTATTATTTAACATGCCTCCAACGACATATCAAAAAAGAAAAAACTTTAATGTTGTAATAACCCATTTTTGTTCAACCGCTGGTCGAATCTAGTCTTACGAATTTTCAATCTGTCGAATCTTACGGTCACGTGACCTGTGGCGAGTTTAACAATTTTTCCCCATAACAAAAAGTGCACAGCGCCGCTAAAGAAGTTTTCACTTCAAAAAGTAAATGGGAAATATGCTAGGGCACCTAATACGACATGACAATTACATTAAAAAAATATAACTGAAGGAAAGATAGAAGGAAGGAAAGGCAGGGGAAGACCAAGACGTGCGTTTATGGACCAAGCTAAAGAGAAAGTTGATGTACTTAACGACGTATTAAGAGCTCAAAATAGTGGCAGAGACAAGAACAAGAGCCCGGCTCTTAAGTGATAGGAGAAGATCTATGATGATGAAGTAATGATACAAACTTGCAAACAACATTTACTGCACGAGTGTACATTTTAGTACGCAGTTTAGGCTGATTACGTAATATTACGTGCTTGTATGTCGGTCTGTAGGTAATAATATATAAAAAAAAAAAAACGTTTATTTCGGAAAACATGTTCCATACTTTTGTTAGTAACAATTGCCTTAAAGAACTATGTTAGACATTCAGAATAAATAAAATTAAAATTAAAATTAAACAATAAAATAAAACTAACTAACAGCCTCCTCCCGCGCCTCATCTTTTATTTATTTATTTATTTATTTAATAGCTTCAAATTGCAGGATACAATTTTACCCGTAGGATGTCGCTAAATATTAATTACATACTAAAGATTAATACATTAATTAACAAGTTACATTAATAGTCATTTTACATTCTACAATAATTAATTAATTAATAATCATTATAATGATTATAAAATCAATTCATTCATATATTATAATTAAATTCATTCAGGTTATAAGAACATAATACATTAATTTAAAATTACATTAATAATCATTTTTCATTCTACCAATACTAATAATCATTATAATAATTATAAAATTCATTCATTCATATTCATACATTAAAATTATAAAATTCATTTAGGTTATAAGGACATAATTCAATCAGGTGTTTTTTCAATGCAGCTACAAATTTAGAGTATGGCAGGGACTTTATTTTGCTTGGCAGGGCATTATATACGTTTGCTGCAACAAACCTAGTGCATTTCCTAAACCCCGCCGTTCTGGCAATAGGCACTTGAACGTCCATTGAGAATATATTATTTAATCTATCGCTTCTAAAGTCTGCCTTCGCAAGAAATTTTTGAGGATATCGCTTTACTAATTTACAAAGTTCTATTATATACAGCGAAGTCAGGGTTGGTATTTCTAATTTTTTAAAAGAATTTCTACATGACACGCGATTTGACTTAATGCCATCCAAAATACGCACGCATCTTTTTTGCAGCCTGAATAGTCGGTCCAAGTCTGTACATCCACCCCAAATAGGCAACCCGTATAGGATGTGGGATTGAACAAAGGCATAGTACGCTTGGACTACGGCGGTTCTTGTTGAAAACCTTGCTAGGGCTCTTAAGGCGAACGTGAAACTACTGAGCTTGTTGGCAATATAATCCACATGTTTCTTCCATGTTTGATTGCTATCAATATACACGCCAAGAAATTTTGTGTCGTCTACAACTTCAATTGTATCATTATTTAATGTAACATCAATTGTTACTTTATCAGTCCTATAATTTCTAAAATGTACAAACTTAGTTTTACTTAAATTGGTAGATAGGTTCATGCCATGGAGCCAGTCAATTACGTTTGTAAGGGTGTCTTTGATAAAGTCACTAAGATTATCAATGTCATTACGCTTAAACCTAAATAGAACAGTAATGTCATCAGCAAACATGATTAACTTATGAGATAACAGTCTGGGTAAAAAATTAACATAGAGAAGGAACAGAATGGGGCCCAGGATGCTCCCCTGGGGGACACCGTATTCCAAACAAGCAATATTTGATTTATGATCCACTATGGAGTGGGATTTATCATCCAAGGTTGAGACTATAACGGATTGTTCACGGTGCTTAAGGTATGACTCAAACCACTTACTGTTTACTCCACGAACGCCATAGCGATTTAGAACGTCTAACATAATGTCATGATTAACACAATCGAATGCTTTAGATAGGTCTAATAGGATAGCTATCACATTGTCTTGTTGATTTAAGGCTTCAGAGACGAAATCAGTCATATCAAACAAGGCATCTGTCGTTGAGACACCTCTCTGAAAACCAATCTACCTATCCCTATAGACGTGCAGGTCTATGAAGCGCGCCAGGATGCCCGAGTCTAGCCTCTCGGCTAGACTAGTAGGTAGTCATATAAATCACTAGCTGCTCTCAACTCATTTACAAATATCGTATATCCATACAAACTTTCATCCCCCATTTCACTCTCTTAGCCCGGGATAAAACTATTCTATGGTCCTCCCCGGGATACCAACTAACTTTACACCGAATATCGTCGCAATCGGATCTGTGGTTTAAGCGTGAAAAGGTATCAAACAGACAGACAGACAGGCTTTCACGTTTATACATTTATAATATAAAAAAACGGCCAAGTGCGAGTCGGACTCGCGCACGGAGGGTTCCGTACCATTGTCTATAAAAACGGCCAAAAAAATCACGTTTGTTGTATGGGAGCCCCCTTAAATATTTATTTTATTATGTTTTTAGTATAATTTGTTGTTATAGCGGCAACAGAAGTACATCATCTGTGAAAATTTCAACTGTCTAGCTATCGCGGTTCTTCAGATACAGCCTGGTGACAGACAGACAGACGGACAGCGAAGTCTTAGTAATAGGGTCCCGTTTTTACCGTTTGGGTACGGAACCCTAAAAAGTATCGACACAGTGCAGTGTTTGCAAGTACCACTATAATAGCATTTTAATCGACGATTTACTGACTCGAAGTATCACGATTTGTATTTAATGTTAAAGTCACTTTAATACTCGTACAGTCAACTTAAGGATGTTGCGATTAGTGTAAACCACCCTGTGTAAGAGACACGCTTATGTCTTCCGCGCACGAGAAAACGAGATGCAAAATTGTTCGGGAATGGGAACTTTGAGAAGTTTTATTTACATTTACTCCTATGAGATAAAATACAATAATTTTATCTTGATTGTGCTTCATTAACGTTCTACAAGGCAATTTTAACTAAAATGGCGTTAAAAACCGTTTGTCCTTATCTGTTACTTTGACATTTGTGTTCGTTAGAAAAGGACAAAGCACATTTTATTTAGCTGAGGCATTTTAAGTTTTATGAATAAGGGGTTTAGTGTATTGTTCGAGTAGGCCGAGGTAAAAAAGGAAAATAAAGACCCAACTTTTGTTTTAAACGAGGTTAGAGGCAATATTGTTTCGGTTATAATCAGACGAACAATCATATATTATAACTACCTATCTAAAATCAGTCCTTATTGATTCTTAATCAGGTCAAACCGGCGCGGCGTTTTAAAGAACGCGATATTTTCAAATTAACGCCCTCAAACTACTATTAAAAAAAAAACAGAAAAAATGAAACGTCAAATACATTCCATATATAATTAAGGAACTTGCTCGAAAATTTCATGAGACTCGGTTGAGAAATGCGACCTGTAGAGGAAAACTGCTGGACAGCGGGATATCCGGACAATACATACGACTAAATCTCGGCCCAAGATAAAGCAGATAACATCGCTCACTCGTTAAATTACGCACTCAAGGATAACTTGGCATACATCTTATTGGCATAGAAATAAAGTCATCGATGATAACATAACTTGATAAGTAAACCGTTTGAGATTGTTTGTAGCGAAGTGCTAATACTTATACTGTGGTAGCGATTACATTTACAACACGCCTGTATTATCTGCTACGTGCACTGATTTGTCAAGTAAAAACATACTCTACCGATCAAAACATAAGATTCCTTTTACGTAATCTAAATGAGCAATGTGGAATTTGCAATAACCTTGAAACTAATATGATAACTTGATGCATGGGTCGACGTAGCAATCAAATGTCAGTGTTTGTGTTTTTTATTTGGAACTATACGCAGTACAAACGGCAACACAGTTAACTGACGATTCTGTATTTTAAATATAAAACCTTTTTAGAATGCGCATACAGTGCACGGATGGTCAGTTAGCTGTGTTGTCGATAGTACAGCATGAAGACGTTTACTGGCATATGGTTATTGGTATGAAATTATTTAATGTAGCGAGGTATTATAAAGTTGTCATTGGATTGGAAAGTTATACCTCGGAAGTTGCTTTTCGAATGGACTGCTTTGTTGCAAATCGGCCAACTTAAATAATCACAAGTAAAGCTGGTTTTCCACCAGAGGGGCGAGACGAGACGAGGCGAGACGAGGACTGAAATTCGTATGGGACTTACTACCTATTTGCATTTTGCACTGAGCGCGCGCGCGCGCGGTGGAAATAGGTAATAAGTCCCATACGATTTCAATTCTCGCGTCGTCTCGTCTCGCCCCTCCGGTGGAAAACCACCTTAATGCGTTCGTTTCCTCTCGCAGTTACGTACTTGCTAGTAAGAGACGAATGATTCATGCGGACGACTTAAAGGCGACCATGTAGGTGTATTGAAAATTCCTTTCAACAAGCCAGGTGAAACTGAAAATTCACTCTTATTAGAAAAAAACTTTTCTTACTATATCTGCAAGTGTATTTTCTTAGAAGTCCATTTGATTCATCACTTTCGCATTGCAATCGCATTTCAATGAATGTGGATGTCATAATATTACGAATAGTGTCATGTATGTATAGGCGTGCAAATATTCAATTCACTCATTATTTACATTTATATTACATTTCAAAAAGAAGAAATAATTCATATAATCACAGTTAATTCAATTTTAGGTCTATTATTAAACAATCTTATGTCTCCAGAAATAATCTTATACTATAAAAACATTTATCCAGCAGCCAGCTAGCCAACTTAGAATTCATCAGGTTACCCTCTAACTTCTTTAATTCCTCCATCGTAAGCCTCTTATATGTATGCATAAACAATCTTGTCCTTGTCCCAGGCATTATTGTTGTCTTTGTCCAAGGTCGTTGATCTCAGGCGTGGCTGTTGTTACCTAAGTCGAATTAGAATGGACTGACAGCTTGTATGGAAAAAATGACAGTTTTGGAAATAATTTATTATGGTCGAATTTAAAGTTTCGTGAGACATGTTGAAATAATAATAACAATTTCACGGTTCAACTCACTACGGGCGACATGTTTCGAGCTCTTCGGGAGTTCATCTTCAGGATGAGTGTCGCCCGTAGTGACATTGAATACATGAGTTGAATAGTGTAATCAGTATTAATAGTTAGTATTATTTATTTATGGCTTATTTTTTATGTGTAATAGATATATTTTCTATTAAATAGTTACCCCGAGACAGAATCCGACGAAATTTCAGAAATAAAAAAAAATGATAAATTAACTAACTAGCTTCTGAAAAGTCAAAAAATATTTATAAATATTTATGTCTTTATTTTGGTTCATTTATTGCTCTATAATATTCAAGATAAATCATAAAACAAATGACAATGTATGCTTCATTTAAATCTAGATATTTAATTACTTCCGGGTGGAAAATTAGTCGGATGCTTGAATTTAATCTTAAAATAACTTTTAAAAATGAAATCAACAAAAAAACGCTATGATAAGTTAACGTTTTTCAAAACCATATTTTTCCTGGAGTTGGATATTGTGTCATACACGGAATGGGGTGCACGACGTTTTAATCTATTTTGGTTTGATATACCATTGCTTTATATAATGTAATGGATGGTATAATATTGTTTCAGCCAATTTTCAAATGATCTAATAACAAGTGATAACAAGTGATATAATGTATTAAGGCTATCCATACTAATATTATAAATGCGTCTGTCTGTTACCTCTTCACGCTTAAACCGCTGAACCGATTGCGATGAAATTTGGTATGGAGATAGTTTGAATCCCGGGGAAGGACATAGGATAGTTTTCATCCTGGAAATCACCCCCTAAGGGGATGAAATGGGGGGTTGAAGTTTGTATGGAGCTGCGATATAAACGATTTCCACGCGGACGGAGTCGCGGGCAGAAGCTAGTCTATAATAAAATTACATTTAGTATAATAGACATTTGCTATATGTATTACTGAGTTTAAAAAGTATTTATCATAAATATCATAATGCCTTACTTGACATTGACATTGTAAAATCAATTTATAGAAATGACGAATGTCATTGCTATAAATTTCAGAAGATATAAGTTGATTTTACAATAATAAGTTTAGATATAAACAAATGACTAAATATTATTAATTATCAATTCCAAAATATGTTCATTCGTTTTTGAGTGAAGTTCAAAGTAGTTACAGAGAGACTCCCGGGCAGGTCGGTGTAGGTATGACGACAAGCGAAGCGAGGAGGAGTGACCGTAAGGGGCAAAACTGAACAAATGAAAAAAGGACAAGAAATAAAACGAATTTGGAAAATTCGGAAGTTGTGAAATTAATAAGGTCATAAACGATTCAGTATAAAAGGAAATCTGGTAAAATACAGAGCATGAGAAATCCAGAAATTGGAACTCATCTCTGACACGGAATGTGGAAATCGGAAGTCCGGAAATCTCTCGCTCATACAAATTTACGTCATAACATAATACTTAAGGAAGAATCATTAGGGTCGCTAGGTACTTTGCGGAAATCCGTAATAAGTTACCTATGGGAATAGTAAAGAAATGTTTTGTAGTAACTTAAATGATTCCTTGTTTATAGCGACCGAGATGTAAAAATTGCTACCAAAACCCGAATCGGCGCACCCCACTTTCACGAGGTCTTGTCTGTCCTACACCTAGAGTGTATATAAAAGCCCGCGGAGCCAGAAGCTCGCGAAGGAGGTCCTGAGTCCAACGGGCGCACGTGAAACGAAAGGCCGACGAAGCGAGTTTCTGGCGGGAGCCTGGGCGGAGGGCGGGAGACTGATTTAGACTGATTAAACTATGTAATTTTGCCTATTATATCAGTCGACAATTAGAGTACATAAAAATATAGCAAACACCGTTATATCAAACGTTAATAACTTATGTCAATTTACTGTATACCAAGTGTGTGTTAGTTTTTCTGACATTATATGAAACATTACGCACCCCACGGAATGTGATCAATATCGCATAAGTACGAGTAGGTACTTCTACTTATTCAAAAATCGTGCACATAGATCAATAGCCTCTATAAAAGAGTTACTAAATACGAAAACCAGATAAACTTTATGTAAATAGTTTAATTTTTATACTAAGTGACCGCTTTATTTTGCTTCATAATTTGTATGTGAACAAAATTAAGTTAATTATTTGTTGCCAGGCTTACCCAAGCCGAATTTGCCGCACTGTAAATAATATATATATACCACGCTGTATGTACCCATTTTCTGCAATATACATAATTTCATCTCATTTCATAGCTTACTGATTTTGGGAGTCGATATTTTGAACGCATTTTATTGCAATCAGTATGGTATTTGCACTCGGACTAACCAGATTTGGAACCAGAAGCAGTATCTAACATTTATTCATGACGCAACACAACACAAATTCGACGACCTCTGTAGCCTAGTTGGTAGTGACAGTGACCCTGCCTACGAAGCTAGAGGTCCTGGGTTCGAACCCCGGTAAGGGCATTTATTTGAGTCTGTGTTAGTCATGGATGTTTTCTATGTATTTCAGTATTTATTTATCTATATCAGTATGTATATCCTCGTCTAGCACCCATAGTACAAGCTTTGCTTAGTTTGGGACTAGGTCGATTTGTGTAAAAATGTCCCCAAACATTTTATTTATTACTAGCTGATGCCCGCGGGTTCGCCCGCGTGGTTATAAGAAAATGTAACATATTGAATTTTCCCGTGGGAATTAGATGTTTTCCCGCTAGAAAAAGTAGCCTATGTCACTCTCCAGCTTCAAAACTATCTCCATACAAAAAATCACATCAATACGTTGAAAGAAGGACAAACACACACACACACTTTCGCATTTATAATATTATTTATACTAAACGGGACTTAATCGCGTATAATTAACTTATTTTATTTACCTCACTGAGGACTCCCGACGTTTCGGATGTGTTGCAACATCCATGGTCACGGGACAACTGGCTTGAGCGGGTATCAACATCTTCTTGCTGCGCGGGTTTTCCGAACTACCCGCATTTGGTCTTTATTAACCACTTGTACACTAGGGTTGTCACCCGGCCGACACACAACACTAATAATATCCGGTGATATAACGGACGATATGTTTTGACGCTGGCATTTACTTATAGGATTCCTCGAAGATGAAATCTTAAAACCGTCGTCCCGGTTGAAATTACGATGTTTTCTGATTTCAACGGCTTCACGTATTTTTCTACTGTAGAAATGACCAAATGCGGGTAGTTCGGAAAACCCGCGCAGCAAGAAGATGTTGATACCCGCTCAAGCCAGTTGTCCCGTGACCATGGATGTTGCAACACATCCGAAACGTCGGGAGACCTCAGTGAGGTAAATAAAATAAGTTAATTATACGCGATTAAGTCCCGTTTAGTATAAATAGTGTGAGAATCGTGAAAGTTTAAATGAATGTATTTATAATATTAGTAAGGATTTATTTAATTTAATTATTACAACACAAAGACTAAAGAAAAAGTGAATCTGTGCCGTGTCACGAAATGGGCTTAACTCAGCAGGTTGTTGGTCTTGCAGCCAGTGCTGGTCTCCCGTTGGGTCCATCCAGTGAGGACATGGTACATGGCACACACACGTACTCGTCAAGGTAAAATACCTCTACTGACTGAGGCGTCTCTAACCCATGTCGCGCCCGGGTGCAATCATTACCGTAGTGCCCTCTAGCACCCCCCCGAGCGCGCGCTAGCGCCCGCGTCGAGGCGAGTGGCGCCCTGTGAGTGGCGCTCGGCGCCCCCTAGGACCGTGCGTCCGGGTGCAACGCACCCCCTGCACTATACGTAAAGCCGCCCCTGTCTACCGACTCGGTAGTAAGTACCGATGATAGTACAGATGGTCGTATTCAAATTTTAATAAGTGTGACAGCGATATATTGTCATGCGTTTTCTTTGGTATAAGGTGCATTGGGGCAGTGAACAAAAAAACATAGACATTTTATTTTGCTTTGACTTAACAAATCACATACTAACGTCAAGGTTTCCTGATTATGGGAAATTAATAGAAGTTATATTTTTGCTGTATGAATATTCCTTAATAATTCCTGGATAACGCGTGGTTTCTGCAAAGCTGTAAACCCTTATTTAAGAAATTTTATATACTTCCGCTTACATGCCTCTATATAAGAGACGCATGTCTCTTTGTTAAGGCCAACCCTAGTCACTTCACAAATCGATACGACACCAGTGCTAGACACACAAGAGCTCAGTACCGAAATCTGTTATACCAGCCTCCCTGCCAAACCGCTATATATAAAAAAAAATACTACAACATGTGCATAGTCCTTTATAACACTTTGCCTGATGACCTTAAATTAGAGAAAAAGAACTCGTTTAAAAGTAAATTGACAAAATGGCTGCAGGCTAAATGTTTTTACAGTGTTAACGAATGTCTGGCATTTGACATAAGTAACTAATTGATTATTTGACATATTTATAATACTAGGGTATAACTATAGGGACTTGATATTATTATTATTATTATATAGTATAAGGAAATGACATGTTATAAATTGACGACTCCGAGAATATGTGGCTACTATTAGTATTAAGGATCCTATTTGATACAGGTTGTCGACTGGTGTATGTAGTACAGATGTTTTACAAAAATAAAATAAAAAATAAAACTGTTATGACATTGTACAAATTTGCACACCTGCATGCAGGTTGAATATGCATGAACAAATTCAGTTTTAAGACCTTACCCTGTTACCATATTCTGGCAAATAAAGAAATTTTGAATTTTGAATTTTTTTTAATTTTTGAATTTTAATAAATAAAAAATACACATCGGGTTTTCTGTTGTATGAAAGGTAGATGGTACGCGACAAAGTCCAAGTAAAACCTAAACTTGTCATCAATGGACTTTGCTAAGTATGTAAACAAACCGCCATATTGAAATTGTCTCTGAATTATGAATTTACTAGTGATGGGGATGACTCCTACTCTTTTATGTCAAAACATATCGAATATTAAAATATCGAAACAAAAAAACAGGTAGGTTTTTTTAACCACTTTACCCACTGATAAAACACTACGATTCTTTACCCACTGATAAAACTACCGCGTAGTGTACACAACCGCGATGGCGGATACATAGCGTGAGTTGGGTAGTGTGTAGCGGCTTCACAATATCACCAACTTTAGTCACAACACTACCCATCATAGACAATTGTAGAATTTAAAAGAAACAAAAATGTCATTCCATCATGTCATACTAACCTAACTTATGAAACAATTATAAACTTTTAATGAAATATCCAAGATTCATTTATATATAATATGTTATGGTTTTGTATTTTACGGTAACGACCGGTTCAATTGTGTATAGTTTCAGTGATGTTTGATGAGGTGATGTGAAAATTCAAGGAGAAACAGTGACAAAACAAAGTTACGTCGTTTGTTTACATACTTAGCGAAGTCCATTGATGACAAGTATATATTAAGATAGTTAATGAGATGTGATGAATTATCGTGACGACTATCTTTTAATGATTACCTATTAGTTAATATGTCTGTCACCTTACGAATGCTGTCAAACCGATAACAGATAAGACCATTGCAGAAAAACAATCTACAATACGGATAAGTTATGCAAGTCTTGGTGAGATATTATCCTTCGTCTAACCTGATAGAAAGTTTAGACAAGGCCCTATGATGGAACAAGCTTGCAAGTTGTATCCCAAAGGAGCCTGGGGTCAGCTTTGGCACCTAATTCCAAGATTTGGCGTGGGTTTTACGAAAGCGACTGCCGTCTGACCTTCCAATCCAGGGGAAAACTAGACATTGGTGGGATTAGACTGATTTCCTCACGAAAATTCCTTCCCATTTCCTTTGCCGAAAAGCTACTGTTAAATCTCAAACGATATTTCGTACCGAGTTTTTTTTAAACCCTGGGCAGATAAGTCAATGTCTTGGTTCAAATTAGTGCAATCGAAAGCAAGGATCGTGTACCGGAGGGGTAATCACGTACGTTAGGACACTTTAACTTTATTTTTTCACATTTAATATGACATTTAAATCTACCTAACGTATGTACTAATGCGTTACGTGATCGACCTGCAGAACTCCTTTCGTATTTGGCACCTAATTCCAAGATTTGGCGTGGGTTTTACGAAAGCGACTGCCGTCTGACCTTCCAATCCAGGGGAAAACTAGACATTGGTGGGATTAGACTGATTTCCTCACGAAAATTCCTTCCCATTTCCTTTGCCGAAAAGCTACTGTTAAATCTCAAACGATATTTCGTACCGAGTTTTTTTTTAAACCCTGGGCAGATAAGTCAATGTCTTGGTTCAAATTAGTGCAATCGAAAGCAAGGATCGTGTACCGGAGGGGTAATCACGTACGTTAGGACACTTTAACTTTATTTTTTCACATTTAATATGACATTTAAATCTACCTAACGTATGTACTAATGCGTTACGTGATCGACCTGCAGAACTCCTTTCGTATAAAAATACGGATATATGTTGTTAAGTTTTCATTAAGTATTTTTAGTATGGCAACATTCTGTGCCTGCGATTGACAGATAAAATAACTGTCGATTCACTTTCGCCTTTGTCGTTTTGAAATACGGTTCGAAAATTTGAGCTCCGCGCGAATAGTCGCGCTATTTTACTGGCAGCTATCATTTTGAGCTGTTCATATTCATGTGCCTTGAAGAAGCAGGAGGATACCCCATCAGCCTGTACAATCAGGTGCCAGGTAACCTTGGAGTCGGGTGAGTCTGTATATGTCTCCGGGTCCTACACCTGACGAAGGAGCGTCGCAGCAGCTCCTGGCAACGGTGAGTGTCCTCTCAGCAACTCCAAGGCTCCATTTCGTTACATAAATTTGTCTTTTGGCGGTAGCTTACTTGCCGCGTATAAATAAACCCATTAGTTTTGTTCGCAATTTACAGTCCACTAGTTAACATATGTATTTCGGGTACCTATCTACCTCGATTCCCAAGAGTTCTAAAGCATATTTTTCCTGAATTTCATTATTCTGCAATAATGTCCCGCTGGTTCTTTTATCTTTCAGGGTCTTCAAGCTGGTTAGTTGACGGTGTGATGCTGTTATCAAAACCTTTTTTTTGTTGTCGGATTGTGCCCCGCTTTGGTGCTGTTATAATTTTGTTGACATCACATTGCGTTGCGAAAATTAATAATATGTTCATATTCATATCATTTATTTTCATAATTGGATTTTACAAACTCTTTATGATAAACAAATTACATTGGTACTTACCTACATTAAATTACATATTCATTAACTACTTACAAAATTCAATTATTCGTAATATACAATTTATTCCACGGTATTCTGATAATCTATAATATCTATCTATCTATATTTCACATAAGTAATTTTCATTCATAAATGAAAAAAAAAACAATTGATAAGTATCATCATCATTATTATCATTACAGCCGAAAGATGTCCACTGCTGGACATAGGCCTCCAAAGAGTGCCACAATGACCGGTCCAAAATAGATAGAAATCACATAATTTGTGGAACACTTTACAATATTGCTGCTATCAGATGACGCTGCTTAATTGGGTATCATATCGTAGCGCGGGGCGGGGCGGTGTGGTAATCGACTAGCTGGTCGACTCCCGCGCACTCTCAGTAGTGCCCTACACGCCGAGTCAGAAACTCGCATCATGGCCGACCACAAACGCTTCACGCGGGCTGAAGTAGCCTCCTACAACTCCAAAGACAACAATCTCTTCATCATACACAATCACGTCTACGACGTAAAGGCTTTTCTCGACGAACACCCTGGCGGACACGAGGTCCTCATCGGTGTGGTTGGGAAAGACGCCTCCGAAGACTTCGATGACATCGGACACAGTTTAGACGCTAAGGAATTGCTGAAGAAGTTCAGAATCGGGGAGCTGGTGGAAGCCGAGAAGACAGCGGAGAAGAAACAGGTGCCGGTGGGTACCAGCGCGTCGGATATGAAAGAGGAAGATGGTGGTTTCTTGAGCGCGTGGAGACTGCCCTTTATCCTCGGTATCCTGGCAACCCTGGTCTACCATTATCTGGTTTAGTGAAGTGGCTGTGACTGACTGCTTAGCTTTAAGTGAGAGTGAAGTTAATTGACATGTATTAATAATTATTTTTTTTACGTACACGATTTTATACTGCGATAGCGAACTCGTTCGGGTTTATCATATCTTGTGCTTCGTTTTATCAGTCTACTAATTGTAGTTGTTTTTGAGAACTTTAAAACATGTTTGTTTTATCCGGTTAGCGATTGATAATTAGTATAATTACTCGATATTTTCATCATCAGAGTTACTTCCGTATATTTCGACCTGGCTGTTTACCGCGACATTGTATCCACAATTAGTTAACTGCACTTCTGTTTGCTCTCTTTACCACTCATGCGAGATAAACCATTGAATTTCTTAATATAAAGGTTGATTTTTGTATAAAAAACAAACATAATAAAACTTAGCCTATAGGTAAAAAAATTGGCATAAATCGCCTTCAACGGGCAAGGTGCCCAGTAGGCTGGCCGTATTGAAGTAAATACGAATATCTTAACTGGACCAAAACAGAATACGTAACAGATCAATATACATATTTAAATTGTGAGCTCTTGTTTTTTTTTAAACGGTCTCCTAATTTCCATATATTCAGGATTATTATTATCTGTACAAAATTAAACACAAAAGTCTTGTACGGTTATTTTTGCCGTTTATTTTGTAATTTCAATATTGTTTGTGTTCAAAACTACTTCGTTAATAACTGTGTGGCTGATGACAATGTTTTAAGAAGTCGGCCAAATTAAAATAATAGTCTCAATCATAACACCATGCAGTAATATATAGGGTTACCAAGGCCGCCCAGCTGTTAATTGAGTACAAATAACAATTTTAACTGGGCAATAGTAGACTATCCCGTTGAATTAAGGTTGAATGGTCAATCGTGTCGTCGAGGGTACTGCGACTGCTTCGGCCTCTAAAACAGGTTTAGTAAATATTTTTAAGAAATTAAATGCCAAGTCACTGAAGTTAAGAACTAAGTTTTTTTTAATTATTGTATGCTAGTTTGATTCTTCGTTTCAAGTGTGACTTGCAATTTTGTGTTGTGATTATAATAACCTAGATTATAACAACGAAAACTGCCGCATTAAAGAGACTACTGATTGTAATAAGTCATCCTATTTTATCAAATTAAAAGATGTTTTAGTCTCATTTTCAAACATTGTATTTTCCGGTACGTATCTAATAAATGCACATGACTATACAACTCACATAATAACCTCAACGTTTTTCTAATTATGGGTAAGTAGATAATAATTTGGGGTGTGTGAATATTCCTTAATAAATAAAAAATACACTTGGTTTTTTGTTATATGATAGGCGTGACAAAGTCTTTGTAAAATCTTTATTGAAACTGTTAATGATAATGATCATGAAATATCGTGACGACACGACTATCTTTTAATTGATTATTATTTTCATATTTTATTTTTTGTTTATTTCAGACACATGGTCCATAGCTGTTAGTAACAATAATGCTTATAATATGTTAGTTTAAAATCCTAATCATAAAAACATTAATTTTATTTATCTACGCACATATCATTAGTGCTCTTAAATGCGTTCAGAAACCAGCATTATTACAACCAATTTTATTATGAGAACTTTCTTGTCTGTGATATGTTATTACAGTACAGATTTTTGTAAGGTTATGAGTTTAAATTTGGAACAGCTATCGAACTCATACGGGTCTCTATTCTAGTATTCATAGATATTGAAACAGTTATCGATGCGAAACGTCAATTCAGTATGTTTTTTTTTTAATATAAACCGGTCGATATTTGATGTCAAGTGACATAAGAATAGGGACTTCATTCGTTTGTCTATGATATAAAAAAACATTCGTCTTGTCGTAGGATCGAATTGCCGCCATTACTGTTGTCATTTCTTTGTTGGTTTTTTGCTGTTACGAAAGTAGAATTGTGAAAAGTTGTTTGTAACTCACATTTTAGTTGAAAATATAGTATAAATATATTTAGATATGCTGCACACGCCGCCGGATATCGTAAATGCAGCAACGATTGCAACAAATATATTTTACAGGTAGCACTATAGTAGCAATGCAGGTCATTTTCCTACGGCTTCTGAACCCATCTTAGAGTACTTATGATATGTGTGTAGATAAAGTAGTGTATGAAACTGTACATAATTTGGCCTTAGAACACACACTCGTGTTTTAAGGCCTCTGATTATGTATCAGTTGCATAAACTACTATTGTAATCCGGGTACTTGGGGACATGTAATGTCACCCAGTGGTGGCAAAATGGGTTGTCCAGCCTATCCCCTATAGGGCCTAGTGGCGGCAACCCCGACAACATCGTATAACCATTATTTAATATAGGCTGCACGCTGGCTAATAAAACAAATGACTACCTACCTATTCGTTACTATGTCAAACCGATAACAGATAAGACCATTGCAGGAAAACAATCTACAATACAGTTAAGTTATGCAATTCTTGGTGAGATATTATCCTTCATCTAACTTGATAGAAAGTTTACACAAGGTCCTATGATGGAACAAGCTTGCAAGTTGTACCCCAAAGGAGCCCGGGGTCCGCTTTGGTTTGCTCCCCAGATTCGGCGTGGGTTTTAGTTTTACGAAAGCGACTGCCGTCTGACCTTCCCAGAGAGAAAGTAGACATTGTTGGGATCAGACCGATTTCCTCACGGTGTTTTCCTTTACCGAAAAACTACTGTTATATCTCAAATGATATTTCGTGGAGAAGATTTTTGAAAAACCTGGGCAGATCATAAATCAATGTCTTGGTCCAACTAGTGCAACTTGTTTGGCAATCGAAAGCAGGGACCGTGTACCAGAGGGGTAGTTTCGAACGCGCGTTAGAACGGTGTAACTGACATTTTCACATATAAAATTTGACATTTAGATCTACCTGACGTACTAATTTTAACTAACTCTACTCTACTCATTTCATATAAAAATACGGATAATATATGTATTATTGGGGTACCTACCTACCTCGACTCTCAAGAGTCCGAAAGCATGTTTTTCCTGAATTTCATAATTCTGAAAATCAATTTGTAGTTAGTCGGATTGTGCCACGCTTTGGTGTTACTATAATATTGTTGTCATGATATTGTGTTGCGAAAATGAATACAAAAAAAATAAATATCATCATCATTATCATAAATTCAGCAGAAAGACGTCCACTGCTGTCCATAGGCGTCCCCCAAAGAGTGCCACAATAACCGGTCCTGCGCCAAAAACTAGATATAAATCACATAATTTGTTTACAAAATTGGGTGTTTTAAATCTCATAACGCTGCATAATTGGGTATCATATCGTAACACGGGGCGGAGCGGTGTGATAAGCGACTAGCTGTTCGACTGCCGTGCACTCTCAGTAGAGTCCCACGCTTCGAGTCAGAAACTCGCATCATGGCTGACCACAAACGCTTCACGCGGGCTGAAGTAGCCTCCTACAACTCCAAAGACAACAATCTCTTCATCATACACAATCACGTCTACGACGTACAGGCTTTCCTCGACGAACACCCTGGCGGACACGAAGTCCTCATCGGTGTGGTTGGGAAAGACGCGTCCGAAGACTTCGATGACATCGGACACAGTTTAGACGCTAAGGAATTGCTGAAGAAGTTCAGAATCGGGGAGCTGGTGGAAGCCGAGAAGACAGCGGAGAAGAAACGGAGGCCGGTGGTCACTAGCGCTACGGATGTGAAAGAGGAAGGTGGTGGTTTCTTGACCTCGTGGAGACTGCCCTTAATCCTTAGTATCCTGGCAATCCTGGTCTACGATTATCTGTTTTATTGAAGTGGCTGTGACTGACTGCTTAGCTTTAAGTGATAGTGAAATTAATTGTCATGTTTTAATAAATATTTTTTTATCTAAGCTGTTTTCGACTGCGATAGCGAACTCTTTAGGGTTTATCTTATCGTGTCCTTCGTTTTATCGGTCACCAATGTCTACCTACTTATATTAGTTGTTTTCGGGAAGTTTTACATATGTTTCATTCGGTTAGCGATTGATAATTACTCTGTATCATTCAAACTGACTGTTTACCGCGACATCGTTACCACAAAATAATTGAACTTAAACTTTCACTCTGTATTTTGCACTATTTACCACCACCCGTGGGCGATTATCGCAAGAAAATGTATTTGTTGTGTCCTTAATCGGTTTAGAGTTTTAAGAGTGTGATACAGACCGACAATAAATTTTAGCATTGAAATAAATACGAAATATGTATTATTCTCAACTGGACCAAACAGAATACGTAACAGATCAGCATACACAAAAGGAGCTCTTAGCAGATACACCTTTAAGCGTAAGCTTAAGGGTTATTTGTTGACGCTCCAGAAATTGATATCCTAATCCAGCACTGTGACAGCAAAAATAAACCAATTGCTTATTTTTTATTTAGTTGTTTTAGTTTAGAATAAAATTTAATGTCTAATAAGTTATTTTTACTGTATTGATGCTGCATGTAGGCCTACATTACATATCACCTGGTATTTATATTTATTTCTCTCTCGTCTATCCAAATAGTGTATTAGTATAGTAGTTTATATATTAAATTGTATGACGTTTCCGTGAGTCACCAACGGTGCTGGCTGAAAATCAGCGCTGTAGGTGTCTTGACACCTCAGCATAATGCTGAGCCAGTGTCCGGTTCACTGCCGCAGAGACACACTTTTTTTCATGTTTCATGTGCTTTTCTTGTTTATTTTATTATTTAATATGTGTGTCCTGTGTGTTTGTGAATAAATATATATTTCTTCTTTCTTTCATACATAACATTTAAAGAGTGACATCTCGTTATTTTTTAAAGTCTCCTAATTTCCGCATTTGTGTAGGTACCTACATTCAGCATTATTATTATCTGTACAGAAATAAGGACGTTACACTGCCTTTTCGGCGAAATATATATGTTTCGCCAAACACTTCGCAGCCAAATTTTCGTAGATGTTTTATTTGGCATAACTTTACTTCGCACTTTTCTTATTTGGCAACATTTTATAATGCATAACCTACTTCAACTAACTTTTTTGTGGCAAATAATTATGAAGCAAATGATTTGCTTAATCAAAAAATAAATCGTCAAATGTCATATAAACTTGGCTTTGGAATTACGATAATTACTAGTACAGTCAGCATCAAAAGTAACTTCGCAATCGAAGACGTCAAAAGTTCTTATTCCCTATAAAGACTTTTGACGTCTTCGTTTGCGTAGCTACTTTTGATGCTGACTGTACTTATTTATTAATGTTCAGTTAGTATAATATTTCTTGGTAGACTCTAAGACAGGTTGGTGTAGGTACGACGTCGAGCGAAGCGAGGAGGAGTGTTAGGTAGAATCGCGACCACATAGCGTGCGAGCCGAGCGAGCGAAGCGAGCGTGCCACGGAAGCGGCAGGCGAAGCGCCAGAACCGAACACTTTTTTTTCCTAATAGTTACATAATTCAATATGTTGCTAAAAGTATGGTATGCCAATCAATACATTTTACGAATACATAAATGATATCTAAAAAAATATTAAAGAATAATTTGCGTATCAATATAATTTAAGAAATCATTATTTGAGAACTGATATCAGTGCGAAACGTTAAGTTGGGAAACAAAACTTTGCTAAAATAAAAATATAAGATAAGTTTGGGAGTTAATAATATGCTACTTAAATAATTTTCGCCGAAACATTATTGACCAAATAAACACAAAAGTAACTGTACTTTATATCACTGATAATTAAGTCTTGTACAGATATTTTTGAAGTAACAGCATGTGTGGTTACTTTTACTTAACTGGATTACTATCAATATTATTTTACATTTCTAATACAAAAAAATCATGCAAAATGTAAAGAAAACCTCCAAAAATGTATGAAAAATAAAGACACTATTAATCATTATGACAAAGTGCTCAGTGTTTACCAAGACATTTAATGAGTTACATGCTACGATATCGTGATATCGAGTTTCATTACTTATGGATCACCACTTCAAATATGTTATTTCCGAATTCAATAATTTTGGAACAGTGGGACCGATATACAACGTGTTAATAAAATAACGCAAAACCTGAAAACAGTTTGTTCAGAATCGAGCATAGAATGCGAAAAAAATAAAAATAAAATTTTAGACAAGATTTATTTTTTACATTTGTATGGAGTGTTGGCCGACTGGGGCGACCTGCTCCATACAAATGTAAAAAATAAATCGCGTCAAAAAAAAATTTTTTTTTTTCGCATTCTACTCTCGATTCTGAACAAACAGTTTTCAGGTTTTGCGTTATTTTATTAACACGTTGTATAATAACTGCGATTATTCTATGGAGTCATCCTTTAAATAGCTTAAATGTATTGCTCCTATTACATGCCACACCGGGTATTTGTGTGAACTCAAGAAGTAGTTTATGCAACTGATCCATAGTGAGAGGCCTTAAAACACGAGTGTGGATTTACCTTTAACGAGCGTTAGCGAGTTTCATACGCGTTGAGATGGGTTCAGTCAGACGCCGTAGGGAAATGACCTGCATTGCTACCTACTATTATAGTGCTACCTGTAAAATATCTTTGTTGCAATCGTGGCTTGCATTTACGATATCCGGCGGAGTGTTCATATCGTTCGCGGAGTCACTACTACCTTGTACTATTATCTATTCTGTGCTACTACTCATATTTTCAACTAAAATGTGAATTACAAACAACTTTTCACAATTCTACTTTCGTAACAGCAAAAAACCAACAAAGAAATGACAACAGTTATGGCGGCAATTCGATCCTACGTCAACACGAATGTTTTTTTAAATCATAGACAAACGAATTTAGTCCCTATTCTCATGTCACTCGAGATCAAATGTCGTGCGGTTTATTTAAAAAAACATACTGATTGAGATACTAGAATAGAGACCCAATGCACTTGAGTTTTGACAGCTGTTCCAAAAGTTAAACTCATAAGTCATAACCTTACAAAAATCTGTACTGTGATAACATTGAAGTACAGCTTTTACCTATAGTAAAATTGGTTGTAATCATGCTGGTCATTTCCTAAGGGTTTCTGAACGCATTTTAGAGCGCTAATGATATATTATGTGCGTAGATAAAACAAGCTACGGAATAGCGGGGCTTTGACAGCCGTTCAGTTGCTGCAGCTGATGGATTGCAAACCTGATTCCTTATAGGATTGATTCGAAGGGTTTCATCCGGGATGGGTGTCACGTCGCGTCCTCCGCCGCTTATTGCATCCATTGATATACGGGTGCCTTTTCATAGCTAGAGTTCGAAAGTATGGGACATAGTGATCAAAGATATGTAAAGGATGACGTTTTTGGGTGATTCTCAGAGCGTTCCAACCACCGCCAGCATTATTGTCAAAGTTCTTGCAGATTTGGATCCTATTTCCCAGTAAGTTTGTAGCAGTCTTGGGCCTGTTGCAAATACCCGAACATGCCATGCCAGTTTGGCAGTACCTACATTGACAATAAAGCTACTTCGGGACTGACGGCGGTTGGAACGTTGGAACCCTAACCACCCTTTTGAACCTTTGGGAAAGTACGAGTACCTGTATTTATTTTATGAACTCGTCTGTAAAATACTAACAGAAAAAAAATTGAGGTTAATATTCTTGTATTTAATCATTTCGAATGACGCGAAATTGTTTACATAATTTCTGATCCTAGATATTTTCTCTTGGTCCGAGAGAATCGTTATAACTCATAATTCAAGATAATGTCTGTTTCATTCAAGATAAGGGCGGTCTTCCTAATGAGTTTCTAGATTCCATTTTTTTTGCGTATAAGTAGTAAGTGACCAGTGTTCACAGTTGGACATCAGTTATCATCAGTTGTCTCTTATTCTCGGGCGAAGAACAGGCTTTGTGAGCAGTAGAACTCACGACAGTTACCTTAAAAAAAAAAAAAAAAAAACCGGCCATGTGCCAGTCGGACTCGCGCACGAAGGGTTCCGTACTATTATCTATAAAAACGGCAAAAAAATCACGTTTGTTGTATGGGAGCTCCCTTAAATATTTATTTTATTCTGTTTTTTAGAATTTGTTGTTATAGCGGCAAAAGAAATACATCATCCATGCCATATGGCATTAAGTCCGCCTTTTGTACGATAAGTTTTCTTTTGTGCAATAAAGTTTAAATAAATAAATAAATCATCTGTCAAAATTTCAACTATCTAACTATCACGGTGCATGAGCCTGAGGACAGACAAACAGACGGATGGAGAGCGGAGTCTTAGTAATAGGGTCCCGTTTACCCTTTGGGTACGGAACCCTAAAAATCGACAAAAAAAATATAATTATTGTAAGTCGGTACCTACTCACAAAATCCCATGAAAATCGGTCGTGAAAAGCGACCTGTAGATGAGAACAGCTACGCGGGAAATACAAAAGATTTTTTGCCCAAGCTCAAACAGAGAACTTGGTTCGCTTCGCTCGCTCATTTAATCACCGAGCGAGTAAGAGCGAGTACGATACATTTTGGGGGCGACAATCGCCTTATTAAGGAAGCGTGTGTCCGCGGTATAATGCTGACTTAAACACGTTCCTTTCCGACGGCAATTTCAATATGACATTGACCGCCTAATCAACCCATTCTAGACGTTTCCGCTGACGTGTGTCTTAATATCACCTAATCATTATGTACATAACATAACATACCTCGCCATAGATAAATATGGCATGAATCGACAGTTTCGATATCACGAACGTCATGACGATATTAGGATATTACCCAGTAAGATGGCAGAAAATAATGAGTCATTAAGGAGTCATTACCGTACCTTATCAACATCGTAGATTATACTATAATAATAATTTTCGATTATTGATATCAAATGTACGTCGCTTCACTTTTGTATCAAAAACAATGCGATAGATCATTCACAAGAGGAAAAAAAACGAAAAATTATTATATCCCGCATCCCGGGAGGATCCCAAATAATTTTAACAGTGTATTCCTAAGGCCCTAAGGAGTAATAGATGTCATAATTATAAGCTGAGTTAGGCTCATTTATTTTTATTTTTATACATAACTGGTCAAGCAAATATATTGTGTACACCTACACCGTGTTACAATGTAGGAACACGGTCTGAATCATTGATTATTTATATTAGCATACATTTATTTAGTTTAAGAAGTGTTTCGCCGTTAGACCAATACAAAGATATCACCTACTAAATGATGCTATGTCATGTTGTCCTGGTTCGTATCTAATTCGTCAACATACAATAACAAACATCCATGACTCAGGAACAAATATTCGTGCTCATCATACAATTAAATGCCCTTCGGGGTTCGAACCCAGGACCTCTTGCTTCGTAGACAGGGTTACTACAAACTAGGCTAATGCGGTTATCTGTGAGCGTGTGCTTAAAAACCGGCTTCACTATGTTTTTCGTAATGCTCCGTTTACCTTTTTTCTTTGTCTGAGGGCCAAGTCTGTTGCAAGCAGTTGCATTTTCATCAGAGCGTCGTTAGGCATTAACAAGGCGCTGCAGTTAGTCCGAACACAGTATTATAGTAACAGTATCTCAACTTAAGGATTCTCAGTACCCCGGACCGTACCCGGGCCTCCGACGCCGGAACTTATACATACTTATAACCAGACTATACAGGGTGGGGCCTGTAACAGGAACAAATAATAAAACAATGGATTACTAAGCAATAAATTATCTAAATAATTATTCATCAGTTCCAAAAGGTTTTACAAAAAAACTGGAAAAAAACTCTTTTTTAAGTTACCACCACGAGCGCGTGATGTTTTACTTACCTGGCATACTAGTGATATTATTTAACATTTTAAATAAAAATATGGAAAACAAAGACACTATATTTAGTACTAGTATAACAAAAGTGCCAAGTGATCTACCAAGATATTTCGACGACGATCGTGATGTCAAATTTCATTACATAGGGATCACAACTTTAAATAAAATTTATAAGCTAATCTAACCATCACGCAGGTCCTATTCTTAATTGTTTGCCACCGTCGTAGTATAAAATAAATGGAGAAGTGGGGTGCTTTTCATGGATTGGACAATCTATAGCATTCACATTCTGTCCTGCCCAAAATCTTGACCCGCTCGCTAATCTACTCTAATATAGGTTTCCGCGTCATAATAGCGCCTATTTTGCGTATGAGTTTTTGGCACTCCTACTATTCGTGCCAACCCAGTTCCACCAGGAAACATAGCAGATCCTTTATGTTGCCGACGGCCTCCGGTAGTGACCCCAGTGTTCCGAGGTGCTTTGCCACACCAGACCCCGTATCATGGTCGGCCCCCTATCACTCGATAAGTGACAAGATAGGAGCGTCGTCTCGTTCTATCGAACGGTGTCAGCCAGTGACGGACACTCTATCCTGTCACTTATCGTGTGATAAGGCCGACCATGATACGGGGTCAGGGCATGTCAGGATGACGTGGGTGGCTGTCTCTTCCTCTTCCATGCAGGCTCTGGTTTGACTGGTTCTAATTTGTACTTTATTGCTAACACCGTTTTGCTATTGAGCAAATTCGAACAGTTCGAATTTGGACGTTATTCCTAAAGAGATAAAGCTTTCAAAAATATTTGGCTAGGTATGGCAAAAACAAATTGGTATTTTATTTCTTCGTCTCCTTCATCAATTTTGCTGAGTTAAGTTGAACTATAGCGTACTACTAATAAGGTTGTTATTAGATATATTGGCACGCAAAGGGAGAGAGGGGGGAGGAAGGCATTTTTTTTGCAAAATTAAAATTATTCAAGTTTTCACTTCTGCCGGCACTCCCGGATTGCAACCCGGTCTTTTTAGGGTTCCGTAGCCAAATGGCAAAAAACGGAACCCTTATGGATTCGTCATGTCTGTCTGTCTGTCTGTCTGTCCGTCCGTATGTCACAGGCATTTTACTCGAAAACTATAAGGTGTATTTGAATAAAATTTTGAGGATAGGTGTATTTTGTTAGCCACTACATAGTTTAGTAATTAAATGACAAAATTTTTTTTTGTTAAAACTGAGTCATAATATTTTTTTCATTGCAAGCCCACGTGTGGCACATCAATCGATAGGCCTTTCAAAATAAATATAAGGTATCACAGCAATTTTTTTGATTAGGTGAATAGAGTCGGAGATAATCGCCCCGAAGCCCCCGAAGGTCACTAAAATTGTATCAAATTTTTAAACCGTGTATTTTAAAAATATGAAAAAAATTATGGCTTATTAAATTCTTTCAGCGAAAATTGGTTTGAACAAGATCGGTTCAAAGGTTTTTGAGATATTTCTAAAAAACTGCCTGCCTCAAAGAAATGGACGTAATTGTGCCATAAGACTTCAGTAACGATACGACCTTTTTAATAGGCACGGAACCCTTCGTTGTGCGTGGTCCGACACGCCCTTGGCTGCTTTTTTTGTATGGACCACGCACTAGCCTGCATTTTCTCTTAACGAAATATCAAAGGGCAATTTTTCAGGCTTATGAACCTCAGTAAGAGTCATACTGTTTTATTTTTACTAATCGAGACTTAATCTGTTATCATAAACGTTATAATTAATTAATGTTACCTACTTTTATTCCAAATGTGTAAGTAGAATTAGGAATTAATAACAAAATATCAACGATGTTTTCTTTATTTAATTAATTAATTTAATTTATTTACCTCTCTGAGATCTCCATGATCATGAATGTTGACACATTCGGAAACGTCGGAGAGTTAAATTAATAAGTACGCGGGACTTATCCCGTTTAGTAAAAATGTGTGAGGATTGTGAAAGTTTAAAGCGACCTCTTAGTTAGCTAGTACCATCTTAAACTGTGTCCGTACTGCACATTGGGTAAGTAGAATTAGGAACTAATAACAAAATTACAACAATGTTTTCTTTATTTAATTCTGTTATATATTTAATTTATTTATCTCTCTGAGATCTCCATGATCGTGAATGTTGACACATCCGAAACGTCGGAGAGGCAAAAGTTAATAAGTATGCGGGACTTATCCCGTTTGGTAAATCGACATCTTGGCTACTACTATTAAACTGTGTCCGTACTGCATATTGCATGCCAGGTTAATGGAGGGGATTAAGGAAGGTGCAACGTGTAATCGCGTCTCGACGGGGTGTCGTCTATCATAGTAGCTTAACCCCTTGAACGCCGTGCTAAACGTTGGCTGACAGTGTCTTGGCTTCGTTGACTTTTATGTGACGGACTGACTTTTACAGAATTAATATTTTGGGAATAATTTCCGGTGCTTTTGACATAATAATATTTGCTTGTTTGTGGCATCTTAACTGGAAGATAGGACCCCTAGTGTGGGACGCCACGTGCGTCGACACCTTGGCGTCGTCACATCTTCCGGGGACTTCGTGTAGGGCTGGTTTCGTTGCTGACTCAGCCGCGGCTCTCAAACGGCGCAAGTATGGATCCATAGACAGTGGCTTCATATTTGAGCCGTTGGGCGTAGATACCATCGGACCGTGGGGACCAAGCGCGTACCGAATCTTCATTGGATTGTGCAAGGGCTTGGTCGAGGCTTCACGTGACCAGAAGGCTGGCTTTAACTCGCCCAGAGGATCAGCATTGCCATTCAACGTGGCAATGCTGCCAGCCTTCTGGGCACACTACCACCTGGCAGCGACCTGGGGCAATTTTTATACCTTTAGTTTTATTTTTATTTGTTTTTTATTTTTTTAGCTTATCATCTTAACTTATTTAAACGAGAACTTGAGTCTGGTTTTATATAAAAAAAATTGTAAAGAGGAAGAGGGGGTGGAGGAGGTTAGTGAATTAAGGTTTGCACGTCGTAGGGAACATCCGGAACTACTGATTTAATTTATTTAGCTACTGACCTACCTACTTGCCCTATCTATAATAATCATCCTAAAAATAATAAAAATCAGCCAAGTACGTGTCGGGCCACGCGCAGTGTAGGGTTCCGCAGTTCCCTGTCTCTATTTGTTACATCGACACGCGCCAAGTAAATGGTGCGGTTGCGTCGACCGAATTTGTATGGAAGTAGGGGAGGTACCCTAAAAAAATGTTTTCCAAGATTTTATTCTACTGCTTTGTCGGCGTGATCGATTTATATACCCATGCCGCATTACAGTTTTCTAGTAGTACCTAAGGGTTACTGAGCTAAGCCGATGGTGGACAGACTGACAGACGGACAGACATGGCGACACTATGAGTGTTCCTTGTTGACTACGGAACCTTAAAAATCGATTTATCGAATTTAAATGGACATGCAAAGGTATTATTGAAATATTACGTGCGTAACATTTAGGTATGTGATGTATCAAATCATATCGTACTGATTATCGATTTAAATCGATTCCATTATCAGGTGGGTACTTCAGCCAAGCTGTGCAAAGCTAAGCACTTAATTTGAAAACAAACCATTTATTTATATTTTTATAGGAATACGTGTCAATAAGAGATAATTTATTTGTAAAACATGAGTAAGTTTACATAATGGTCGTAGGTTTACAATCAATTACAATAATGTCCGTCAAGTTTTGCCTTTTGTCGTACAAATTAAAATTAAGATGAATAATTGTTTCTTTTATAACACATACATTAATTCATTATTTTATTATATTTATTTCGCCATGGGGTGGGGCTATGCGGTCTCTTTGCGGTCAGAGTACCTAGTCATTGACAATACAGCGTGTCTCTGACTTTGGGGCTATAAATGCAAATGTCAACTATGCTCCTTAAACGGAACTACTTTTGCTCTACAACTTTTCAAAAATACGTTCTTTTTATATTTTCATTATTCCATACAAATAAAATAAAATGTTCAATGTACATCATCCATTAGTTAGTTTTCATACTTGTCAGTGTCATGGATGTCAAATAATGAGGCCGTGTTTGCAATACATTGATGGTACAGTTAAAGTTCAAACAAGAATAAATGATAGAAATAATAGTTATTTTACAAAGTTGCGGAACAAAAGTGGTTCAGTTTCAGGACCGTAATGGACATTTGCATTTAAAGCCCCTAGAGACACGCTGTATATGGGAGAAGAAGAAGAGTTGTCACTTCGGGACTGTGATGTTTGCGGTGATCGCGAGCGGCGCGATATATTCGAATATATAAAGAAAAAGACCTGACACGACCGGAATATCAAAGGGGTAAGCTTAGAATCATCTATTTATATATTATTCACAAGGTTTTCATCCGAGACGGATCAGAGTCCGTGAAGTTGAAAAAACCAAAGGAACCAGTGCGCTTGTTCGAGGAATAATAATTGATCCTGCCTTTTACAAATCCATTAGTACATCAAATTATATTAAAGAAATATATTCAAAACACTTTACACCTATTGTCATTTAGAAAGTGATTAATATTGTAGTAACATTTTTCCAATTAATCCATCATCCGTTTCTTAACAATTCCTATTTTCTAACGGTACCTATTGTAGACTTTAGGCGTTAGACCAAATATAATTTTGTTTAGTAGGGCAGTATTGGTGATTTGGCTTATCATCCTATCATTATCACGTGGTTTGAGATGGCTACATACTACACTATGACGCTGACATCTTGTTAATCGTGCATGATTGCGTTAAAAGCAGTTTTTGCAAACTTCGGGTGCACAGCCTAGGTGTACAGCTTAAACGGAACTATTTTTTTTCGACCCTGGTAACTTCGTTAAGCTGGTCGTAAGCTAATAGACGTATTGTCATTTTGTTATTTTACCGTATTTATTAAATTTCGCGGATTTGTTAGCATTCAAATGCAATCAAAATTCCATACAATGAGCAAGACCGGACGCGGTTCCGCTCGGGGAGTAATTTTATAATGTACTAGCAACCCGCGCCGGCTTCGCACGGGTATACATATATAAACCTTCCTCTTGAATCACTCTATCTATTAAAACAAATGCATCAAAATCCGTTGCGTCGTTTTTTACGGTAATCAATAAAAAAAAGAAAAAAAAAAAAACACGCGATTACAGTCCAAAAGTATATGTACACATCATGGCTATGAGTTTTAAAGATCTAAGCATCGTAGACTACTAATAGGTGTTAAAATATGTACTCGTATTCATTTTATTTATTCCTAACGCTACAATTACAGTAAATTGATAATTTTCGTCAGTTTACATAGTGCGTTTTGGAGGTTATGTTTACATAAAACCAACTTGGGAGGTACTTGCAATATATTTGATGAATTTAAAGTGTTTCAATTAAGTATACAAAGTGGAATATTTGGAGGAAGAAGAAACTTTATATTGTACTTAATACATTTGGTAAACAAAACCTGTATTTAAATTACTAGCATTCTGTCTACATAAATATTATATAGAGGTAATGTTTGCGACTGTAAGTCTAGGTATACCAATGTCTAAAATCAGAAGTTAGATTATTCTGAAAAAAATACGATTTCGCAAGTTGGTCCATGCGTGCCAAACCGGTCTAATCCCAAGGTCTAGTTTTCCCTCTGGGTTGGAAGGTCAGATGGCAGTCGCTTTCGTAAAACCAGTGCCTATGCCAAATCTTGGGATTAGGTGTCAAAGCGGACCCCGGGCTCCTTTAGGGCACAACCGGGAGTAACGCTAGGAGGATGATGAAGTTGGTCCATGCGTGCGAGTACTAGGAGCACAGCATATCGAGAATGCGTTGTGTTGAGAGCGAGGGAATTTGTTCTTTCAGCTGTCAACACGGCGAATCCTCAAACATATCAAGGGTCTGCAACGCCCATGTTACTCCTTTGGAGTTGCATGCGTCTATAGGCTGCGGTGTCCGCTTACCATCAGGCGGGCCGTGCGCTTGTTTGCCACCGTCGTTGTAAAAAAAAAAAAAGCTAGCATTAGTAAGCGAGCGAGACAACATTTAAGACTCATATAACCCAGGCAAAATACGGTTTTGAAAAACATTAATTTATAATAGCGTTTTTTTTGTTGATTTCATTTGAAAATGTTATTCTAAGATGATTTAGTTAAGAATCCGACAAACTTTCCACCCGGAAGTAATTATGTAGATTTAAATGAAGCATGCATTATCTTTTTTTGTACGATTTATCTTGAATATTATAGAGCAAATGTAAATGAACCAAAATAAAGACAAAAACATTTATTAATATTTTTACTGACTTTTTAGCAGCCAGTTAACTTATCATTTTTTCGATGTCTGAAATTTTGTCTGATTTTGTCGCTGGGTAACTATTTAATTGATAATATATCCGTTATACATAAAAAATAAGCTATTATAAATTATTTCCAAAATTGACATTTTTTCCATACAAGTTTTCAGTTCATTGCCTGGACTAATAATCGTCTTACCTTATCGAAACAATACTCGAAGTGTGTAAGCATGACGCCGCGCTCATTCCGATATCTTTGCTCATATCAACTCCCCACTACTAATATCAGTTGACCCTTAGACCCGGTACGCACTAAGCGGCTTGCCGTGCGGTTGGACAAAACATATGAAAGCGCAAACGCAAAACCTCTACGCACTGAGCGGTTGTCCGCAACCGCACGCGGCTAGCCGCTTAGTGCGTACCGGGTCTTAGTCCGTGATTGTAAACTTGGTTTTGTTTTAACTACCCAAATTATAAGTAATCGTACTAATAATAACGGTTAGACTCCTTTTTTAGGGTTCCGTAGTCAACAAGGAACCCTTAAATAGTTTGTCTGTGGCTGTCCGTCCGTTGCGGCTTAGCTCAGTGACCCTTACTATTAGAGAACTGTAGCACTAGTCTGAGTTTGCATTGAGTCACGTTTACTTGAGTCGGGAGCGTCTGCGTAAATTATTAGTATGAAGAATCTATACACCGCCCCTGGCGGTCACTTATAGAACTAAAAATCCAGTCGGTAGCTTGAGTCACTGTAATTTGACATGCATTTATTACGCCGAAAAAACGGTAGAATAAAGTCTTGAAAAATATTTTTTGGGCAATAAAGTGGGGATGTAATTTTTTTCTCTTTAATCCCAATATTATTGGGGTATTATTGGATAGCTTGTTCAAAACTATTATGGGTTTCTAAAAACCATTTTTCAACTCAGGGATCCGGGCTTTGAAGCCCTAATTTTTGTTCGAATCAAGTGTCCCTGCCCTGCCGGCTAAATGGTTACTCCTGGGAATTTGAAATAATTCGTGGCAGTAGTACTAATGAATTTATCAGAAAAGTTGAAAAACCCTCGACATTTTCATTTCAAAGTCCAATATCTCAAAAACGGCTGAACAGATTTTCATGAAACATGGCTAAGAACACTCGGGATAAAATTATCTATGACACAAAAAAAAACTAAACGTAAATCGGTTCATCCGTTTGGGAGGCCGCTGTAGCGTACTTGAAAACTGTAAATCTTTGAAGTAGAGAAATATAATCAATTAATCAGCCATACGATAAATATATAAGGCCAACTTTCGTACAAATTCCCATTAGGCCACCAGTGAGGCTATCCACAAACATATTTGTAACAGGCCGCAGTGCAGGCCTAACATAGAAAAAAAAAAAAACCCTACTGCACCATTTAGTTGGCGCGCGCGTGCCGATGTAACAAAGACAAGACAGGCAACTACGGAACCCTACACTGCGCGTTGCCCGACACGCACTTGGTCGCTTTTACTTATTGTTATTACTGTCATTACGGGCGACATGTTTGTCCGAGCGATACGGCCGCGAGAACACTCATCCCGAAGAAACTCACGAAGGGTTCGAAACATGTCGCCTGCACTTTAACCGTTAATATTAGTGTGATTTTAAATTTGCTTTGGCTTCTGACTAAAAAAAATATGTAGTCGACTTACAATATAATCACCTATAAGGTGGAGTCTTGTAATTGCAACTATCTGGTAATTGCAACGAAATTTAATAATGCTCCCTAGGAGCACTATCCTAGAGGGCATTATTAGATTTAGTTGCAATTACCAGATAGTTGCAGTTACAAGACTCCACGTTACACATAATCCGTAAAAGATTTGTTTTTAATTTCCATGTTTAGACAATTAAGATGAATTAAATCATAACTCGTAATGACAATACAATAAAATCATCATCCCTAGTCCAGCACCAATCTGGGCCTGGCCTCGGAAATCTTTGAAAAGGAAATAAATGTCAGACTGCTCGAGCGATTGCAAGAAAAAACGCTCTCACTCGCGAGAGATTGATCACGTACAATCTAATGCAGAGCCCTTGCGACATACATTTGTGGATCCAAGAAAAATCAACCTTAAACTTCGATCTTATAGTCGTGTTTTGTTGAAAGGGCCTCTTGCGGTTGCGACCGCGTGTATTCATGTTTCGACATACATTGCTGGTTACATAGAGGCTTTTAAAAGCAGTGAGAGTAACGTGCAGCAATGGAACGCGTGTGCGGTTTGTAAACCGCTCGTGACAAATGTGCGCGATCGTATACAGGATACGAATTTCATGCCGATAGCTGATAGTTTTTGCTACTGAAATATATATGGGTTTTCATTGCTTCGCAAGGTCTTATAAAAATAACGTTCATAGGTACTTTAGATATGAAATAACTCTATCGATATGCTTTTAAAATGACTTTCAGACGGAGAGCACTTGTGCAAATAAGTGACAATGTGCCAAATTGACGTAATACGAATATGGTTTAAATAAATAGCTTAATTTAGTTAGTTTATTCGTTCTTCGAATCCGACCTGCAAGATTTTCAAGCCATTAACTGGTGGCAGATGGCCCAAAATGGGATTAAGTGGCGGCCAAGACTCGCTTCAAATGAAATAATAACTATAATTCATTAATTCACTACGGTTGCGAAAAAGACGGAACTTGGCTCCGTTCGCTCAAAATTCTTCCTGAAGGCACAGAATAAATAATATTACCACGTACAGAAGGTTCTCTGTTAACAAATACCCTGTTTAGGTATGCCGAACGAGCCTAAACCTGGCCATCTCTTTCAATCGCATGCAACGTGCGCGCAAAGCTGGAGCCGTACGTTATTGCAGCGGCTCGACGAAACCACGGAGTGAGCCGTTCTGTCAAAGGTCGCCAGATGTTCTGTTGGTACCCTCACTACGAAGGAAGGTACATTCCCTTTATGTATACTCTTTGTTCGCACCGCCAAATGTCCAAGTGGCGTTGTCGATATGTAGCAAATAGATTCCACGCGGCCGCGTCGACACAAGCTGGCTGATCTCGAGTCGAACGCGACTCGGCGAGTCCACACTGTCCACAGGTTACTGTGTAACTCGGCGCTCGAATCTAGGGAATAGGGATAGGTAACAATAAATGCGCATTTTCATTGGTCGATAGGCACCCGGGTTGCGGGAGATTTCCAATATGCATTTTTATAGCGCGCGTATGGTTGATATTTAATTTGGATAACTATTAACTTCAGGCAACTAAGGCCGGAGTTACAAATACCTTAAAGACTAACATACTCGTACATACAATACAATTATAAACTTATCACACTAATTATTACTTAGGCGACGAAACAGTGTAGCTCCGTTGCGTCGCCAAGTCCGGTGTAGAATTAGGTAGGTTGCCCCGGAACCGCCAAAACACATCCTTAATAAAATTGTTATTGGAATTTGAATCATCTACCTTGGAGAATAGAGTTGCTTTTGAATAATACTTTGATCCAATTCGTCCATCTAAAATAATCTCAAGTTTATGCGGTCAGAACCGCTCACTGTGGCACTCTTTGGGGAAGGCCTTACCAGCAGTGGACGTCTTTCTTTTCTTATCTATGACGATGATGATGATATGCGGGCGGCCGTTTTCACGGCGAATGTGAGTTCTCTTGTTTCATGCATACCTACATAAATCTAATTGCCATCGCACGCGTTTAACTGTTCGCTTGATTTCACTAGTAAAGAGAGTACGTCTGCACTTTTCATCAGACGATATCCCGTCTGCTGGGAGCACCCGCATGCTGTATATCGGCCGACTTAAAGACTAATGAAAATGTGCTTTAACTGCAACAGTTTCATTTTCACTGTCAGCAGAAGTCCGCGTGACTACCACTTGCAGCATGGAAAGGCGACAATAAATATAACTTGATGCTGACAACTAAAAACGAACTGATACGGTATCGATTCCGCACAGCCAGATGCGGAAGTGGCGGATCTAAACCGTAAAAACAAATAACTGCGGCGTTTCCCTACCCTAGTTGCTCATTCGGCGGATTTGATCTATGCGTGGAGCAAATCCACGCATAGATCAAAGCCGCCAAACCCGTGAACGGATCTGTGTCCAATCGGATCACATCGGATACCATCTTAACCGATCGCACAATCCGGACGTGTTTTGTTCGGCGTCATCGACAATACGGCAGCCGTACGATCAAGCCGTAAGTCATCACGCAATGGTGTGGAAACACAACATTTTGGTTTAAGCCGCGCCTGGGTGGCTTTATTGACAATATAAGGAGGGTAATTCAGCGATATAAACAAGTAAATAATGTTCAATTTTGTATTTCCTTTTCAACTCTTAACTTAGCTACCTCTTAGGTCGGTCGTCTTTAGGTACTTACAGGGCTATAACCGCGAAAATCCTTCAGATATCTCCGTCACTATAGCATTTGCTCTATTCGTTAAATACACGCCACAAATAAATATTGACGGGGGACATTAAAAAATAAAAGCAGTAGGTACGCAATGACAGCAGTAGCGTTTTAAGTAGTTTGAGAGAATCTTAACTCAACGTGATTTCTGTTTTATTCAAGAAAATAGCAGTGTTTTTAATTAATCTCGTGATCCAACTTCTTTCATGTGAGTAATATCTGTACAATATGCTCGGTTCATATAGTTCATCTCGCTGCAATCTGCGTGATTTTGACTCCTGAAAATGTTCACGGTATAACCTACATATAATGTGAACTGAAATCCAAAATACACGAGGGCAGTTTCGTAATACGGAATCCCGTCGCGACGGCGTTGGAGCGTCGCGCAGGAGTGGCTTATTGGATTGTGGCGGCTGCTGCAATTCGCAACCAGTTTCGACTTATGACCACTATACAGGGTGTTCGGGATAACGATGTAGATACTTAGGTGGTGATAGATTGGACTATTAGGAAGAGTTTGAACCTTTTATGTCTTAGTCCAATCTGTGTGTTATTTAAATCGAGATGTTTTTTTTATTTGTACCAAAAACATATATTTTTTTAATATAAAACAAAGTACGAAATAAATCAGATTTATTTATGTTTCATTAACATAGCAATGAATTGATAAAGCAATAAAAAAGTACGACCCTCCCACTAGCTACGCAATTTTGTTCTATGTAAATCGTTTTTGAAGTGGTGACATGAGTGATTTATTAATTGTGAGAATATTCGATTGAAAAAAAAACTATCAGTTTAAACTAAGACATATAAGGTTTAAACTATTCCTAATAGTCCCGTCTATCACCTTCTTAAGTTCCTACATCGTTATTCCAAACACCCTGTATATGGACCCTGAGATTGCTAACAATTATAGAGCAAATACGCTCATTCGGCCGAATATTCGGTTCTGACGTGGCGCAAGTAGCCCCGCTGCACAAATAAATCTTGACGCCGCTATTCGTAGTAAATAACCGTAGGTGGAGGTCTAGTTTCGTTGGCCGTGACGGGTGGTGTAACTGCAAGTTTACAGTACTTGTTGATTATATTCATAAAAATAGGTACCTAATTCAGACAAATACTATAAAACCGTTTCACACGGCCGGCGCTCCTTGAAATTGACCTTACGTCAACATTGGAACAATAAAGCACAGAGCTGGTCTCCTATTTCGTCTTTGTATTATGGTTGAGATTACTTAATGTGGCCGGCCTTTTATAAAACTGTCATTGTAATTAGAAGCTTCTACCTTCGAACGTAGAGTTGCTTTTTGAATGAACCACTGATGCAATTTGGTCAACTTAAATAATCTCATGTATACCATTCAAGTGTTTTAGGTACTTGAAACTCTATGCGACCAGACGATAACAAAAAACAGTTAATGGGCTTAGATCCGAAAGGACTTATATTAGTTGCAAGATATAACACATATGTCTTTTGACTAATTTATAGTAGGACTATTAATTATTGTAAACCAAAATGACGTATGTTAATATGGCATGTAAAATAATTACACCTTTTTAATATTGGACAAGAATCCATGTATAGGGTTTTGTCTTTACATTAGAGCAGTCGAGTTTGGACCTCGCGGCAGGTTGGAATTATCTCATTCGGTTTCCCTTATAATTAATCATCAATTAAATTTGATATTAGATTTCCGCGCGCGTTTCGCGTTTTATTTGTATGAAATAGTGTTCAATTACTAGAGATTTAATAGTGATATTTATAGAGACAATTTTAAGACATTTTAGAGACGAATAAGTGAATTTAATGTAGGCACGTATTTTTTTTAAGACAATTGACAATAGTGCGAGTGTGAAACATTAAGTGTTTGATTTGTTTTTATATGAATAGTTAATAATTATAGAGTCAGTGTTCACATTAAGTATTTATAAAAATTTACCTATGTAGTTATTTAAGAGTAAAGTGTTTATTTTTGGTTTGTAATATTTAGGTTGTCGCTTCGGGAGATTAGCTGGAAATATAGTTCTGCGTGCTAATTGCTGAGATAGTCATTTCCAAGGCTTCATAAATTAAAGGTATAGTTAGTTCTTTTCTGCAATTCAACGGGTCCGCTGAGACGTTTAATCGAACATTAATAGGGGCCATAGGGCCAGATATTATTCTAAAATTTAATATTATGTATGTACTATCTCTGGTATGAGAGTGGATTTAAAGATACACTACTATTGTCTTGAAATACAACTCTAATTTAAATAAGGATGCATGAATAGGTATAATAAATGATAGCATTGCAATGTGATTGAACTTTGGAAGAGCACACACACACATCTCAATTTTATAACTGGTTTTTTTTAACTTTTCTAAAGCATTGTAGTGTTATGCATTTAATGGCTTTTTGATTCTATTATTTGTGACAAGATAGTGAACTTACATTCAAAAGAAACTTCTATACACACCCATTGTATTTCGTGGCTTTAGCCTGATTTCAATGGACATACACTCATACACATATCACATTTACACCAACATACATAGCTGACACACCACGAGTTTAGATTTCATTTGAATACACGCACTTAGGTACACTCGACGCAAAGCTTTTTGGCTGATACTAGATCCTGGATTGCTGGAGTCGACTCGAGTTTACACCTAAGGAATCTGACGTGTCAATTTCTTAGAAGCTGTGAACTTTTCATACACAATAGGAATACACATCCAAGGCCTGAGCTGTGTATATGTCTGTAACGTATTCTCTGTTTTCCCTGGGGCGCATCCTTTCGATAAAGCTGACCCCTGACGTCTGATGTCGTGTGTGAAGGCAGAGAGCTCTCCGTCCAATTTAAGGGGTCTACAGTACAGACTATGTTATAGCGTATACGTAGTATTCAGAGCACCTTGTACATAATCGACAACAATCACTATCTCTGTTACAAATACCGTGGCTGCACGAACGTATAGGGTATGCGTAAATTCTGCCGCGCGTTATGCTTTGCGTAATTATTAAAATTAATCTTGGCAATCTGCGTAAAGTAAATTTAAAAGTACTTAAGTACTTAAGATTCGTGTAAGATGATGAATGTGTAGGAGAGATGGTTTGAATCAAATAGATAGTAAGGGTTGATAGGTTGCATCATGACGGATTTGTTGGTTTGGCGAGGGTGTAGGAGCGTTGGGAGCCCTCGAAAGATTCAAGACATAACAATAGGTATAGGCCCCATTTTCAAGACCTACGGTCTAGAATCCCAAGGTCCCCTTGTAGTCTGTTTATTTTACAGGTCATCGTTGTCGTTCATCGTGATGGAGCATTTTATAGTATAATTTTAGTTAGTTCTAAGTTAGAAATAAATGTATGTAATTAGTATTAGATAATTATAATTTGTATACGGTAATTAACTAATTAAATCAATTATCTTTGTTCGAGTTGTACCTGATCGGGTGAGTCGCATGTTCACTTATGTAGATAGACTATTTGTTGATCTCAATTTTAAATTTTCATTTTGATTTGCGGACGATAAAATTTATTGACGGATTATAATTTACAGTAATGTTTACGATTACTGAAATGACCTTTCACGTGTTTTGATTCGGTTTTTTTTTTTTGCGGCTTATGATCATACATTTACGTATGATTTTTGACGTTTATTTAAACGCATTATTTAATGCGTCGATTAAACTACATTTACGTTCTGATTCATTTTGAAATTTTAGTTTCTATCGTTTTATTTATTACGAATGTTATTTATTCACATTTATTTATTGCGTTTGTTACGGTTTCATTTGGAACATCATTTATTTACATTGACATTATTATTTTATACAATGCGTTTTACGACGAGATTTTAACACAACGTAGAGGGTCCTATTCGTACTTCTTGAACTAGACGATCACAAGTATTTTATTTATGGCCAGTATTTTAGTTAACTTATTAAATAGTATTTTATTTAAAGGAGGCTAGTTTAGTCTTTCTACAGTGGGCTGACTCGCATTTTCGCGTACAGAATAACAGCCCTGGTACCACGAAATAGGAGTGTAGACACCCAAATGAAATAACTAATAATGTTGAATTTTCCCGAAAAAGAATGAAACATATTGTCAAATGAAGAAAATAGTAAAGCAGGGGATTAAATAATCACAAAGTTAAAAGAGGGGGTGTATTCTGTCACTGTTCCGCAAAACGCACCTTCATATGAAACGATTGTCATTTACTTTGTTTCTCTCTCTAACAAGCAATATTAAAACGGTTGTAGCTTCGAATTTTTTTGAGACGGGATTTTCGCCATTAGGCATATTTTTTTGCCTTCTTTCTTTTGAAGAATAAAACATTTTCAGGGTTCACCCCTATTCGTGATAGACGCTTTTACCGAACCGAATTAATCGGTGTAACGTCATGCCTTCAACTGTCGTTTTAACACTTATTGTGATACTTTCATATTTTTAAAACGAATTTTCATACTAATATTATAAATAAGAAAGTGTATCTGTCTTTCTGTCTCTTCACGCTTAAACCGATTGATCGATTTATATGAAATTATGTATAGAGATTTATTGAGTCCCTGAAGACAAAGAATAGTTTTTAATGTTTTTATCCCGGAAATCGTCCCCTAAGGGGGTGAAATGGGGGTGAAAGTTTGTATGGAGCTACTATATAAAGGATGTCCACGCGGACGGAGTCGCGGGCAGAAGCTAGTGGACAATAAAGCAACTTAAATCCAGCAATCCGTTTAAGAATAATTATTTCACTAGGGAATGACTTTTACAATTGAGGGAGGCGATGGCTGAGATATGCGTCATACTCGTGATCGGGTGCTGTTTGTGGAGTCCGGACTGTTCATGCTTGCAAGGGCATAGTACCTAATTAACTACTTAAATACTAGTGTTATTATTATTATTATCGTATTGACGAGAGACATCATTCTGATCTTGACACGTTTTATTGTTATTGACCCTGTACATCTCTGACAATATTACATTAATGTTCCTTTTTTGTTTTGACGCTTAGAGACCGTATACATCTCTTAGAATATTAGAATAATTATTAATTGTATTTGGACGCTCAGAGACCTTATACATCTGTGGAATACTGAATAATATCATTAACTTCTGTTAATGCTGGATACAGATCTTATATCGAATGTAATGGTCATATTTTGCAATTTTTTTATTTTTTTACATTAACTTAGTGACATTTAGTTTGTTAACCTTTTATATATCATTTTAAATTATTATTGATTAAGATTACTATTTTATTGTAAATTACCGTTTGACATGTAAAAGTGCTCTTGTGGCCTATTTGCAGAATAAATAATTGATTTGATTTGATTTGACATTCTTGCGACTTGCAGGGAAACGTCCTAATAGTAAATTATTCGGCAGTTGAACCGAACTATGCAAAAACAGATACCTATAGCAAATACCGAATATTCGACGCATCTCTAGTAACAACTATATGTCATCAAAAGTTAGACTTATACTGGTAAATATATTGATACCCCCAGGAGCTGTAAGTGTTGTGAATAACGTCGATGCGACGTGTATTGCATCCAGGATTCACTTGGAACGCATGTGTTACTAAAACAATATGCGAGCTTCCGCTATTTCCCACCTATTTCCAAAAGTGATGGACTTTTTTAATTCAAATGTATTTTCACTCGACTGCAGAAGGAGGACTCTGCAGGTCGCATTTTCTTAACCGATTCTCGTGAAAATTTGCGACCAGGTTCAACAATTTAATAGTTTTTAGGGTTCCGTACCTCAAATAAAAAAAACGGATAATTTTGATGTCCTTTTGTCTGCCTGTGATCATTTACTATTTTTGGCAGTAAAAAGTATTTTTTGGCGTTATATTTTACTATATCTGGTGGTCCGTTAAACATATGCCATATATACAGGGTGGAATCTTGTACGTGATCCAAAATAGCAAAATGTGAATCTATCCATGATTCTGAGCAACTTTTATTATGGGACCAACTTTGTGTTATGCCAAAAAAAACACACCTGTTCATACATTCTTGTCAGTCTAAAATGAGCAGAGTTAAT
This sequence comes from Epinotia ramella, assembly GCA_947578815.1. Taxonomy (NCBI): domain Eukaryota; kingdom Metazoa; phylum Arthropoda; class Insecta; order Lepidoptera; family Tortricidae; genus Epinotia; species Epinotia ramella. The sequence continues at coordinate 3,398,286 of OX388203.1, forward strand.
GAAATAGTTGGATTTTTTTGGCATAACACAAAGTTGGTCCCATAATAAAAGTTGCTCAGAATCATGGATAGATTCACATTTTGCTATTTTGGATCACGTACAAGATTCCACGCTGTATATATCTCTTTTTTTGGTATGGCATTTTATTAGATAGATATATTTTTGGGGCCTTAAACAGCCATTTTTATAGTCTGTGACACTTAACGCGACGCAAAAAAGTATGCACGTTGCGTTTTGTACTTAGTAATGTTGTTGAAGTATAGTGTGGGATTTTATGTTTGTATCTAGTAATTTCAGTTTATAAATCATGTTGGATTAAAACTTTGCATTCTAAAATTAACATGGAGTTTCAAAAACAATAATTTTCATTTTTTTACCAAAACATTCATGAAATGTAAAAATAGAACAATGTTCAAAACTAAACGCAAACTTTTTAGTAAAAAATAAACAACGACTGGCGGGATTTCACATTCAATTGCGACAGTTGTGTTTTAATTTAATTTACCGCGTGAACATTTAATAATCCCAAAAAATGAGTTCAAGCGAATCTGATTCGGGTATAGATGGCACTCCTGATTTAAAAGCTGAGGTCGAATTAGCAAAAAACAATTTACTTCCTCCAAAATCCAAAGAGCGATATATGAAAACTTATGAAAAATTTATGAAGTGGAAGGCAGAAAAACAAGCCAACAGTTGGTCTGAAAATGTTCTTCGCCAAACAATGCAGCCGACAAGTTTATGGGCTGTGTATTCTATGCTTCGGTATATAGTGCAAAATAAACACGATGTAAACATTAAGAATTATACAACAAATATAAATGCCCCCGGTAAATCAATCACAACATCTATCAGTAATTGCCCTAATATGAATGTAACCTTCAATATTAATTAAACTAATTTGTTGTTAAACTTTCTTTCATTTTTGAGAACAGCATTATACTAGCCTCAACCAGTAACAAAGCCATACTGGCCTCGTATATAACCGGACCTCACCTGCGGTTCGGTCCGGTTAACTCATACTTGGCCAGGAAGGCTTACTTACTGGATTCTGCAATGTATACCTCTGTTGACAATGGGAGTTCTGTATTAAACAGTCTGGGTAATTTCGATATTTATGTTTATATGTCATAAATGATGTGTCTACTAATTTCCAGTTTATGTTGTCATCGTCCTCGATAAGAACATACGAGCAAGTCATTGTGACGAGGGAAAACACTGGTCACGATGATTTTGCATTTACTACTAGATATCTCTATCTATCATTATTATAATATCTAAAGTAATACTCTGTATACGATGAGTAAATATACCTGACCTCGTATCATAGTCGGCCTTATCGCGCGATAAGTGACAAGATAGAGCGTCCGTCACTGGCTGTCACCGTTCGATAGAACGAGACGGACGGTCTACCTTGTCACGTATGCGTGATACGGCCGACCATGATACGGGGCAGTAAAGGTCGTGGTAGTCCACTGGATGCGGTTTGGGCAGGTTCGGTCATTGTGGCACCTTTGGGGAGCCCTATGTCCATTAGTGGACGTCTTTCAGCTGATATGATGATGATGACTAGTAAATGTAAGCAAAACTGTATATTGTAAAATTTGTATACTGATTGAAATTAAACTAAAACTGGAAGAAAAGAAACGGCAAGAACTTTGTTACACAGTTGCCAGCATACGTATGACTTGTTAAACTCGTATAAATTAAATAGATAATAATTTCACATTTTTCAATTGATATCAGTCACTTATCTTGAAGAAAAAAACTTTAATTAGTCGCGCACCCTTTTTAGGGTTCCGTACCCAAAGGTGAAAACGGGACCCTATTACTAAGACTCCGCTGTCTGTCTATCGGTCCGTCTGCCACCAGGCTGTGTGGCTCATGTACCGTGATAGTTAGACAGTTGAAATTTTCACAGATGATGATGATGTATTTCTGTTGCCGCTATAACAACAAATACTAAAAAACAGAACAAAATAAATATTCAAGAGGGCTCCTATACAACAAACGTGATTATTTGCCGTTTTTATAGAGAATGGTACGGAACCCTTCGAGCGCGAGTCCGACTCGCACTTGGCCGGTTTTTTTAAGCCAGTGGTACGAGATGGGGTCCAAACCCACGGCCTCCGGATTGCAAATCGCGTGCCTAACCGCTCGGTTACAGTCAGCGCAACTAGCAGGTTGACCAAATTAGGTAGGTATTATACAGGTTGTTTTTTTAACCTTCTTAGAGCCGAAGCCCAGTTAATGTTTACATTACAAAGAACTTAAAAAAAGGTTTATTTTTGTTTTGTTTTTTTTTTTTTATTAATGAATATATATTTTTTTTTTATGCATATTATTTTTAATCATCCAGCCGAGTGACCGCAGTGACCGCTAGCCGCCATCTTATGTAGATAGGTACGAACTCTAACCGGGTGAATGAACTTCGCACCGCGCGTCATACAAGATTTTTCAACTCTTAATTACCTTTTATCCCTCCGTCCACTAAAATCTATTTGGTAGGATCCATTATGGATCCGAGTGGACCTTTTGTGCGTTCAGATCTATCAATGGATTTGAGTAGACTTTATTGAGCACTATGATCCAAATAGATAATGTTGAACTAACAAGTCTCCTAAAATCCATCAATGGATTCATGTAAACCATGTTTATAGCCAGCGATCCTTAGGTGGATTTTAGTTAACTTTGATGTCGAATATAATCCATCAATTGAGTCATGTGAACTTTTAATAAACAGGCTGTAAGCTATTACCGACGTCTTAGGCAGGTCTCCGTTAGGTACGACGACGAGCAAAGCGAGGAGGAGTGTTAGGTGAACTGCGACCCTACAGCGCGAGCCGAGCGAGCATTTAATATGAGGAAGTGAAATAACACATTTTCGGTTCTGGCGCTGTAGGGTAGCAGTACACCTAACACTCCTCCTCGCTTCGCTCGTCGTCGTACCTAACGGAGACCTGCAATGATAAGAAGGTCATAACAAGTGTTCAATAAGATCCATTGATGGATCAGCGTAAATATTGGAGCTTCTCAAAATCCATTGATGGATCCAAATGTACAAAAAGCCCACTTCAGCAAGTTGTGGATTTTTAGTGTCTAATAAATCCGTTCAAATCCATTGATAGATCTGAACGCACAAAAGGTCCACTCGGATCCATAATGGATCCTACCAAATCGATTTTAGTGGACGGAAGGCCTTTTATTACTGAAAAATTAAGGAATACATTTTTTTTTCACGAATGACGACCTCTGTAGCCTAGTTGGTAGTGACACTGCCTACGAAGTCGGAGGTCCCGGGTTCGAATCCCGGTAAGGGCATTTATTTGTGTGATGAGCATAAATGTTTGTTCCTGAGTCATGGATGTTTTCTATGTATTTAAGTATTTATATAGGTATCTATATAATTATGTATACTTATCGTTGTCTAGTACCCATAGTACAAGCTTTGATTAGTTTTGGACTAGGTCGATTTGTGTAAGATTGTCCCCAAATATTTATTTATTATTTATTTATAATAAGTTTTGGATACTTTAAGTGGGCTTCGGCTCAAAGACGGTTAAAAAGACACGTTGTATATTAAGCCGTCAGCCATTTTAAAACAAGACTTTCCGTCCCTTAGCTACGGGATACGTGTGCCTTCTCTATTAATTCATTCTTCATCTAAGGCTCATAATCATAACCGCCGATCGGCAGTACCCGCTGCCGACGTGACGCTAATTTGCCGCAGACAACACAAGAAACAGCAGGCCCGCTATTCCATTACACTTATTGGCCGAAGATATCTCTGGGACATCGCTTTTAATTCAAGTTTGTCTTTCTGATTTTGGAATAATGGGACATGAAAGTAGTGATCCCTACGCAAAGTCCGTTTAGCAATGACGCGTAGTTTCAGAGTCCGAGAGGCAACCGGATGGCTCGCGGTATTTGAGCTGCCGAAGTGTTGTGGAAGCTCCCTGTGCAACCCGAACTGTGTTGTTGCCTGTTACAATTTTATTACAGTTCTACAATATTGTAATCTAGCAACAACGAATACGCATCATCATGTTGAAATAATTTTAGGATATGGCACTCAAGGTCTTTTATTTAACATTATGTAATAGTACATTACTATAGAGGCCGGCAACCCCGTTTCTCGCCGAGATTTGTATAGTGCTTTTCTCAAACTTGCAATGAAATAAAAATAAAAAGTAGTCAATTTGTTTTATAAATAATACGTTTCTGAAGTGCACCGCCTGCACCGCCGCCGCTGCGCCGCCAGCTGGCCCGCGCCCTCCGCCGCGCTCCCCCGTTTGAAAACAAAAGAAGGTTGCTTTACAGGCCTTGTGTAAGGCTGTATGAAATTCCTTCACATATCATCTTCACTCATCGCACCGGATACGTAGTATTTCCGAACCTAATTTGAAGTAAGTCACGTCAACATTTCATTGCAAGTTTGAGAAAAGCTTTATTTTTGTATTTGATTGTTTGTTGCCTAAATTAATAAATAAAAAACCAGTTGCCTTGACAAAGTAAACTTTCGCCTGTCAAGTTTATTTTTTTATTGAACAGAAATATGTAGAATTGTCGTTAAATTCATAAATTTTATCTACGCACATAATATTATTAGTGCTCTTATATGCGTTCAGAAGCCGTAGGAAATTACCAGCATTATTACAACCAATTTTACTATGAGAACTTTATTGTCTGTGGTAGTAGGTAAAATCTGTACTGTAATGTTATTACAGTACAGATTTTTGTAAATGTAAGGTTATGAGTAAATTTGGAACAGCTGTCAAACTCATACGGGTCTCTAAGTATTCATAGATATGAAAACAGTTATCGATGCGAAACGTCAATTCAGTATGTTTTTTTAATATAAACCGCGCGATATTTGATTTGACGTCGAGTGACATGAGAATAGGGACTTCACTCGTTTGTCTATGATTTAAAAAAACATTCGTCTTGACTTGACGTAGGATCGAATTGCCGCCATTACTGTTGTCATTTCTTTGTTGGTTTTATGCTGTTACGAAAGTAGAATTGTGAAAAGTTGTTTGTAACTCACATTTTAGTTGAAAATATGACTGAGTAGTAGTGACTCCGAGAATGATATGCACACTCCGCCGGATATCGTAAATGCAGCAACGATTGCAACAAAGATATTTTACAGGTAGCACTAGTAGCAATGCAGGTCATTTTCCTACGGCTTCTGAACCCATCTTAGAGTACTTATGATATGTGTGTAGATAAAGTAGTGTATGAAACTGTACATAATTTGGCCTTAAAACACTCGTGTGATCCCACTCGTATGAAACTCGTATTTTAAGGCCAAATTATATACAGTTGCATAAACTACTATTCTGACATTCCGAAATTTACGTAGTTGGTAATTTATATTGAACAGAAATATGTACAATTGTCACCTGTCATCCACAATTACAATTTGCAATTTGTAACGTTTATTAAACTGGGCCCAGACTCTATTGTCAATGTCATAAAGGCGTGTCCAGTCGAGTGTAAAAATATGGGTGCATACAACTTACTGATAAATATGTCCTATCGCTCTTATGTCAGTGGATTAAGGTCTTGGTACATATTTATGAGGGAATTAAATCGATACATATTTTTGCACTTGACTGTACCTAAATACAGTATTCTATGCCTAGATTACCAATTGACCTGTTTCTCCACATACATCTGTCGTTGAAAAACAGCGTGGTGAATGCTTGGAACAAACTGCCAGACAATGGGGTCTCGACTCTCGGCTCTCAATGTCAGCCAATTTAAGAGTCCGCAGTAAGCTCGATTCTCCATACAAACGTAGTTACGCTCTCATTTTAAAACTACGCGTTGGATTGTAACGAAACTTTGCATGTACAATGACATGAGGAATATCCAGGTCTGTAATCAGTTTATGTAGCTTCAGATACCATAGTAAAAAAAAAACAGCCAATTTAAGATTTTCAAACAAAAACTTGTTTTTGCAGCATTTCGTTTGTTTTATAAACTGGAACCATATAAAATAATTACAGACATAGTTATACCTCATGTCATTGTTTATGTCAAGTTTCGTCATAATCCAACACGTAGTTTTAAAATGAGAACGAAACTTCGTTTGAATGGGACTCTTAAGACACAAATTAGACAAGCACGTTTTTACAAAAACACAGCTCAACAATTATATAATGGGTACTTAAAGATAATTGAATACCGACATCATCAATTATTTCAATTGCCTGAGTGATAAATAAATAAATAAATCAATAATACTGGCAGAAACATTTGACTATTATGTCCACTGTCATCCACTACTCATCGAGATAATTCAAATGAGCCGGGACATGATTGTCTCGTATAGTTGAGGAGTTACTATAACCCTTTCCCTCTCTTTTCAATATCTGATGTCCAAAAAAATAAAAGTGCCACAAAGACCTGTCATGCGCCACCCGCATCCAGCGGACTCCCGCGACCTTTATCAGGTCATCAGTCCACCTTGTTGTCACCCACGCTGCGCCTTCTGGTACGTGGTCGCCACTCGAGAACCTTTCCACCCCAACGGCCATCGGTTCTGCGTGCAATGTGCCCCAACGACTGCCACTTAAGTTTAGCGATTCGGAGGGTACATCAGTTACCTTGGTTCTGCTGCGGATAGCCTCATTTCTGATGCGATTGCGCAGAGATACTCCCAGCATAGCCCTTTCCATTTAATTAGGTGAGGATGATGTACCTGAAACCTTTCCAAATAGGTCCGCAGTATTGGACATTTCACGCCGGTGCATTGCAACTCCCAGTTGCATAAAGCGGATCTGCTGGTTTCTTCGTTTTGTGCGAGTCACGTGCGGGGTGGTAAGGGCGGGGGGTCGTTTTAAACCCAATTAGACCCCTCATGATATAATAATCACGGCTTCGTCCACGGACGTGCCAGCACCCGGGACACTTTCACCCTGTTTACGTTTGGTATCCGGTAATATAAATTGTTACATAAAAAAATAACCCTAAGTAGAAGCCGAAGTTTAAATCAAATATGTATAAATAAGATGTCCTCTAAGGCGGTTATCAGTATCATGCGTTGCGTCGGTTTATATACAGGTGAAACTTGAGTCGTGAACAGACATAAGTATGTGTTTCTTACTGTTTAAATTGACTTGACAACAGGCAAAAATATGTAAACGCTGTTTTTTAATTCGTTAATTAAAAAAATTGTTTTAAAGTCTTTTGAGTCTCATTGCCACCCTAATTGCTACGTTAAACTGTCACTTTAAGCTACAGACCAAGTCTGGTTGAATTGGGTGACCATAAAGCTTGCTATTTTTGCTATTTAAAATGATTATCAATAGAGTTTAATTGTTTACTTCTAGAGTTAATGCAATATAATTTGCCTTGAAAAACTGCGATAGAAACAAAAAAATCTGTTCACGACTTATATTTCAGCCTGTATAAATTCCGCACGGTACCACGCACTACATTGCACCTCCGTGCGGCGAATGTACGCGTCTCCACAGTCCGAATACCGCAGGGGGATGTTGCTGACGGATTGGACTTTCTTTATTCTTTATCGACGCACATATCACTAGTGCTCTTAAATGCGTTCAGAAACCGTAGGAAATGACCAGCATTATTACAACCAATGTAATGTTATTACAGTACAGATTTTTGTAAGGTTATGAGTTTAAATTTGGAACAGCTGTCAAACTCATACGGGTCTATTCTAGTATTCATAGATATTAAAACAGTTATCGATGCGAAACGTTTATTCAGTATGTTTGTTTAATATAAACCGCGCGATATTTGATGTCGAGTGACATGAGAATAGGGACTTCATTCGTTTGTCTATGATTTAAAAAAACATTCGTCTTAACGTAGGATCGAATTGCCGCCATTACTGTTGTCATTTCTTTGTTGGTTTTTTGCTGTTACGAAAGTAGAATTGTGAAAAGTTGTATTTGTAACTCACATTTTAGTTGAAAATATGAGTAGTACCTAGTGACTCTGAGAACGATATGCACACTCCGCCGGATATCGTAAATGCAGCAACGATTGCAACAAAGATGTTTTACAGGTAGCACTATATTAGCAATGCAGGTCATTTTCCCACGGCTTCTAGACCCATCTTAGAGTAGGTACTTATGATCTGTGTGTAGATAAAGTAGTGTATGAAACTGTACATAATTTGGCCTTAAAACTGGAGTGTTGGTTTATGAAACGAGCGTCAGCGAGTTTCATAATAGGATCTCACGAGTGTTTTAAGGCCAAATCTCTGATTATGTATCAGTTGCATAAACTACTATTATGTGAGTGATATTCCTTATAATATGCTGAGTCAGTTTTGTAAAAGGTGGAGCTTCAAAACCAAGTTTGGATTGGAATATCACTCTCACATCACATAAAGGATAAAGAAAGTCCAATCCATCAGCAACATCCCGCTGCGGTATTCGGACTGTGGAGACGCGTATAAATTTCGCCGCACGGAGGTGCAATGTAGTGCGTGGTACCGTGCGGAATTTATAGGTACAGGCTGAAATATAACACTCAAAATTTTTTTAGGGCCCAATTATTATGTTTACGCAGTAAAAAAAGAAATGCCTCAACTAATAAGTACTTAATAACGAAAGTTGTCTTCTTTATTTTCTAAATACGTGAAAGTTAACATTGGTGCCATCCATAAGGGTGCTATTCTCAAAGCATTCTGTTTTGATCTTAATGTGTTACGCGCGCTCTTTTCTTATATGACACGTAAGCTTGGCACTAGTGCGTGACACAATCATTCTTTCAATAAAACTGCAATGTAAAACTTATATTTCAGATAAGACCCAAGAATCACGTTCAGAACGCCATCACATTTGCCTGCGAATTGCGAGAACTCCGAAGCGTCCGTGCGTCACGCTTGTGTCACGCGACGTGACGCCGCCGGCGTGACGAGTGACGTGCCGTGACGCCAGCGCCAATACACTCCGCATAACAAGTTTTATTAAAACGAATTGCCTTTTATTTCTTCTGCAGCTTTTGTTTCGAGGGGTGGATTCCCGCAATCCGAAATAACTCTTTTATAGCCGTTCTCTATATGCAACCTATCTTTAGTTTACCCATACTGCCGATAGAAAAAGGTGAGACAAGTTTTTTCTGATGAAAATTTATGATATTGCCATTCAATTAAATTTTACCTGGCCTGTGTAAAATTAATTATAGCATACCATAATCTTTAGTATCAAACAGTAGATAGATAAGATAAAATCATTTAACACTTTCACTGCCGCCTAGCCGGCGCCAACGCCGAAGTCGCTTCCCGCTACATACGGGGAAACCACGGGATCGGCAACGAGGGTAGCACGTAGCGATTCTTGGCAGTGAAGGTGTAATGCTAATTACGACACAGACTTATGCTTCAGAGCGCTACGGGCGCTTTTCACTACATATGCAATTTAAGCTGCTACGGGCTACGGCTTAGCGCGACGAGCGTAGCGTGGCGGTTTATAAGCTAACAGGCGGCCTTTATACACCATCGTGTTCTGGTAAATATTGCTTCCATTCATCATCCTCCTCCAGGCGTTATTCCCGGTTGTGCCCCGAAAGGAGCCCGGGGTCCGCTTTGGCACCTAACCCCCAAGATTTGGCTAAGGCGCAAAAAAGCAAAGGAAAGCGACTGCCATCTGACCTTCCAACCCAGAGGGAAAACCAGACCTTGAATGTTTTCCTTCACCGAAAAGGTAACGGTAAATATTCCATTCCGTACATAAGCCCCGAAACACTAAATGGTGCGAGCCGGGATTCGAACGCACGACCGCCGCTTGACAGCCGCATGCCTGAACCACTAGGCCGTAGCTCCTCTACTAAGATTGCTTCCATTATCCCTCTAAAACATTTCCACAGAATGTAAGAAGACGAATTCAAAGTAATTTAGATTAAAACCTACCTGCGTGGGCGTTTCATCTCAGTTTATTTATGAAAACGACTCAGTTTAAGCTAACGGGGCTTAAGTCCATGTCTGTGTTGATAAATACGAGTAAGTATTGCAGGACGGCATTTAGTCTAGATGAAGTCTAACTTTTCCCGCGATTGCGTTTGTGAATTCAATACCTATTCCATTTCATTTATTGAAATTGGACACCCGCCACTGCATCCTCTGAGGGGTAATCACGTAACGTTTTGATCGCACGTTAGATAGATCCAGGTTTTTTATTTTTATGTTCCTAGACCATAAAAATACAGGCCATGATCTGCGGTAAATTGAAACTGAATTTGTTGCTGGGTGTTCTGTAAGGTGGAGGTTGTTACCCCTCCTACGTTGCTAAAATCCGTCCTTATTTTTGTTTTTCGCATTGGCCTTGAGCTTCAAAGTTTCTAGCAATTTGTTAGGTATATGACTATTAGGGGGGGGGGGGTAGCCGAGGCGTTGTGAGGAACGCGTCCCGCTGTGTAGAGCGTTTCCGTGTCGCGTAAGAAAAATCGCGGCCGCATAGGTACGTGACGCAGGGTCGAGGCGAGCGCTCAAAAATGGAACTGATTACCCGAGTGGTAAAAACGATTCGTGTTTTTGGAGCCGGTTTATAACGAGTGTTTATTTAAATTCAAAGGTATTTTTTCATTTCTGCGAAGGAAAACATCGTTAGGAAACGGGTCTGATCCCCACATGCTATAGTTTTCCCTCGGGTTGAAAAGTCAGATGGCAGTCGCTTTCGTAAAACTAGTGTCTGTACGCCAAATCGTATCGTTGGTTTTAAAGCGGACCCCGGTCCTTTGGGGTACAACCGGGAAAACGGGAATAAAAGGATAATCCTACCTCCTGCTAATATTATAAATGAGAAAGTTTGGATGTTTAGATGTTTGGATGTTTTGTTACTTAATCACGCTTAAACGGCTTAACTGATTTGGATGAAATTTTGCAAGAAGATAGTTTATAGCCTGGATAAAAATAAGGGATACTTTTTATCCCGGGTCCACGCAGATGAAGTCGCGGGCGGAAGCTAGTATAATATAAAGTCATTTTTACTTACGGCCTAACAATTCAATTACAGTCAGTTAAATGAAATTCTAATAATACCTTGTCTACCGAGAGTTAACCAGGTTAACCAGGTGTCGGAGCATCTTGAAAATGCCGGTTAACCCCTTCAACAGGCAGCTGACCGAAAGTCCTGGAGAAGAATACGGGCTGCTACGTCTGCAGAGTCACAACCCTCAGCAATTGGGGGGGTAAGCAAGTAAAGGGCAAGGGCAAGGAGGATACTTTTGATTACGTTGATGCGCAATTTCAGTGAATCGTTAATATGGGTGAGACACTAAATAAGTTTTAAGTGTCCAAAGTTTTAAGAAGGGGTATGTTCTGTCCCTTTTTGCAAAACGCAACTTCATATGAAACGATGACGCTGGAAGATTGTGACGTCACTAAGAGAGGGCAATGTGCCGTGCCCATCGTGTTCGGCGCCGCCGTCGACGCGGCCTCCCGGCAGCATCCCGTAACGTGACGTCACACACTGTTTGCGTTTTGTCTCTCTAACCAGCAATATTAAAACGGTTGTAGCTTCGTAATTCTTTGAGATATCTGAATGGGATTTTCGTCACTCACTATGCATATTTTTTTGCCTTCTTTCTTTTGGAGTAATCATAATTTTCGAGTCTACACCCTATTAGTAACTGTAGTAACAAAAGTGATGATTACATACTATTAAACGGGTACGGTTTGTCATCCATAAACCGATGATACACTTAAGAGTGATTTAAGTACAACATGCGTTAAGCTTAACACAACAATTGAAATAAGAATGCCCTGATATTCAATTTACGCTGATTTAGCTAGTAGAGAGCTGAGAAGAGAGCTAGCTGTCCCCGCGTATGAATACGACTGCAGTAATTTATTAGCCGAAATTCAGGAACTCGCAAGTTTCCGTTACGTCATCTCCGCTATGCGATTCACAATTCTCCTGACCTAATAAACCTATTACTTGCACAATTTAAGGGGGATACTCTAGCTTCTACCCGCGTCTCCGTCCGCCTGGAGCTCGTTTATATCGTAGCTCCATACAAACTTTTACGCTTAAACCACTGAACCCATTTAAATGGGTGCGAAGAGTTTGAAGCCCCGGGTTCGACATAGGGATTATTTTTCCTGGAAATCATCCCCTGAGGAGGAATGGGGGGTGGAAGTTTGTTCCACGCGGACGAAGTTGCGGGCAAAAGTTACTAAATAAATTAATAAAATATCATACTTTAGTAAAATTATTATTTGTGCAAGTTAAAGTTTGGTCTGAGAGAATCTGACTAGAATTTTGTACGCGAAAGGTGAACTATTAAGAGTCTGCCAAACGAAAGTGGAACCCACTAATAGAATTAATCACGCGGCAACACTGACCCCGTATCATGGTCGGCCTTATCACACGGTAAGTGTCAGGATAGAGCGTCCGTCACTGGCTGACACCGTTCGATAGAACGAGACGAGGTTCCTATCTTGTCACTTATCGCGTGATAAGGCCGACCATGATACGGGGTCTGGTCAAAATGCGTATGAAGCGTGCGTGCGTCAAGTGCGTTGCAATTCAATCTAGTTGGTTCAACTTTTGTTTTCGTGTTTAAATCATAGGTTAACTTATGGTTGTTAGACTGAAATGAGTAGCCAGTTGTTTTGAATGCCCTGTGCCCAAAGCTTTGTCTGCGTACGACAAAGGGCGACGGTTGCTGTTTGAGTTGGCTGAGCTACTCCCGAACATGCCAGCTTATATGGAGTGGTCACTGCAAACTTACATGCACGCAATTATGCATGTTACTAACTGAGCACTCCCGTGCTTTGGAAGACACCTTATGGCGTCTGGTAACCCTTAAAATGTCGTCTCGCTTGCTCGTTAACCTTATTCATATGTGCGGTTAATTTGAGTAATAAACCATATCGTCTGAATTAATTATTATTTCCAAACAAGCTTCGTTCAGATTTCAGAAAAGTGATGACGAATGATTCACGTGTAGTTCTAAAGGAGGAGCAAATTTTAGCTTAAAACGGCGTCTTTTCACGTCATAGGAAAGTATCCTTCTAGAAATTCAACCGTTCCGATTTATAATTAAATATTGAATAATAAAATCAACTTTTCCGTAACCAATTGTTCAATAATTAAGCTGCACAAATAAGTGCTTCACTCCTAACTACAATCTACACGTACCTATAACACGTTTATGTCGGTACTTAAGTAACTTAGTGGAGCGGTTCTTCATGACTCGAAAGAGTGTTTCAATAACAAAACAAAAGACTTGCGAACAGAGCTAACTAATCATACGATTCGTACTCGTAATCCCTCACAAGCCGCTGTTTGTTTGTTAGTCCCGTAATCCACCGTAACGAAACGCTTGAGCCGATAACAACTCAATTGCCAATCGACAATACGGCTACAAATAACTTCTGAGGATTAAACTGGGGAGATATTTGCCCTGAAGTTATTGCGTCCAGAAAATATTGGAAAGCGCCTGACAGACTTTAGGTGGCAATTTCACCGAGCGATTGCCGTGAGCTATCGGGAGGACTAGGAGCTTGGAATACGATACGGAACGGCTAAAGTAATCAATTACTTAGCTTAGCGCTGCATTTATTGCGCTTATGTGTGTTTTAGTCTCTTTTCTCGGGTTTATTTCCATTTGCAACGCAGAAGTCAACATATTTTATTGGCCAATAAGTACCTATTTGCCTGCGTTCTTCCATTGCTGGCTGCTAATATGCCAGATCATTCTGAGCTGGGTATATTTCGTGATCAAGCTCATTTGTTATTTATTTATTTTATTATCTGTGTGTAAAATTGTTTGTCACGCACGAATAAATGTTTGAGTTAGCTACCATGCTTTTATTTATTAAAAAAAAATAAAAATAAAAATCATTTATTTCGACCAACTGGGATCATATTATTAAGCATGACATACCTCAAATTTGTTTGCCGCTTTGGTTCATCTGTTGTTAAATTAATTTTGTATTAAGAAAGAAAGAAAGAAATATATTTATTTGGTAAGATATCATGTTACATGTGTGTCTTACAATTGGAATTCACCAAAATGGATGCCACTCAGCATAGGCCACCAGCAATACATGCTAAAGGCGCTGGTTTTCAGGGCACCCAGAGAGAGATACAGGTAAGGATCTTAATATATAATATATATAACTTGGAATTATAACTTAAACGTAACAGAACTTAATAAATGAGAAGGAGAGGTCAATGGTCAATCAAATCAGTTTTTCAATTTACAAATCAGGCCTAAGGTAAGTATGATGAAATGCAGGTGTAGGCATGATGTCATTTACAAATATTGAAATGAAGAGCTATGTGGATTGTCCGCTTATGCATTAGATATTTGTAGGTTGATAAGGTACATTTTAATATTGTTTTTAGATGATGCAATGGATGTATTAAGCAGTGACGTTTGCTAAACCGTTGCTAACAATTTCTCCATATAATTTGAGACAGTGCCGGCTAAGAAGGCAGAGCCAATATATGTAAGCATAAATAAATAAATAAATATTAGGGGACAATCTTACACAAATCGACCTAGTCCCAAACTAAGCAAAGCTTGTACTATGGGTACTGGACGACGATAAACATACTTATATAGATAAATTAATACTTAAATACATAGAAAACAGCCATGACTCAGGAACAAATATTCGTGCTCATCACACAAATAAATGCCCTTACCGGGATTCGAACCCAGGACCTCTTGCTTCGTAGGCAGGGTCACTACCAACTAAGCTAAAGCAGTCGTCATAAGTCGCTACACGCCGTCCTAAAGCGCAATAAGACGGACTGCTTGAAGAACCCGTTGAACCGAACTCGGTTCCGATAGTTCCGCTGGTTAGAGCAACCGGCCGCGATGAAAAAGGTTTGACGCGCGAGTCGGCTCAATTTAATTTGATATTTAACATTGGTTCTTAGAAGTTAATCGCTTATTGGATAAAATCAACGACACAGTACCGATATGGCAAACTGTTTTCAAGTAGGTAGGTGATAGGTATCGAAATGACGTAGACGCCCTTGAGAACGCACCGAACGGGTGTCATTCAGAGACTTACCTATCGCAAACTGATTTTATAACAACGTGTTCCCGCGCGGAGCTTGCGTAAGCTAGGAATACGAAACGCAAGTGTCCAATCGAACATGTTTCTAAATACAAATGCCTTGTATTACGGCAGGGGGCGACGCGGACATCGCTTTGTGATTAAAGTGGAGTGGCCCGCGTGTTGCTCTGCATGTCGTCGGCCTCAGGGACATGGCGATTGGGATTGCATACTTACTACATGGTTACGATACGACTCCGACCTTTAAGAGGCTGATAAAACCTAATTTGGTCAAATTGATGTTATTTAAGCAGTTTTTAAGAAAAACTATTTGTTCTAGCACATCAAATAAAATATATGTTAATATTCACCATATTTCAAAGACCGTGGACGGGCTCGATACATAATTGGACGAAATCGGCTCGATAGAAAATAATTGCAAAGATTGGTCTTAAAATCACATTAAACGGTTCTATGTCTTTATTTTTTTGACGTATGGGTCTGCAATTAAAAACATGAAGTCAACATATTCATACCTAACGATATTTCATAAATAATCCACCCTTTTTTTAATTCAGTATTTATGTTATATTATCTTCAAAAACCGGGCCGCCCAGTAACACTCGCTCTCGTTTACTCCGATACTAAATAGACACAGTGTGCGCGCTATCCAAAATCCTCCATCCAAAATTTGTTACCTCAGAACTCCGTCATTGATGAGCCGATTCGAAATGTCTTTTTTTGTTTGTAAGTATATGCTTCCAGGTGGGTCCCATTTTTTTCAAAATTCAGTTGGATGATGGGATCCATGAGGAATTGAGGGAACTCCTCAATTATATTAGGCACGCGTGTAGTGATTTTGATATTTTTTATTATAACTAGTGTATTTACTTACATCCGGAAATCATAAATTTGGTGGAGTGGAATTGATGATGAAGACCACAGATGACTTATGGAATTCCTCAATTATGTACTTAAAAGTAGAAAAGTATATCACAGATTCTGATAAGACTCCGTTGAAATAGCAACTAATGAAGTGCCAAAGGTGATCCTTGTGGAATCGACGGAATTCCTCAAATATTATCGGCCCACATACAGCGATTCGGTTTTTTTCTCTAATAATCAACGCATTTGCTCTCGGAAATCAGATCATGTGGTAAATTGGATAAGAAATGTGGAATTATTCTCGTGCCTTGGCGGAGAACTAAATTGAAGTCGGTTAAAACTTTGTTTTTAAAGTAAATTATACGAGTCAAAATTCTACTAGCGTTTCTGAAAAAGAAGACCACTGTTCCACCACACTGACTAAGAAGAAACGCCGAAATAAACCCAATAGTCAATCATTTTTTGCCAAAAAATAGCTGCTTGCAAAGATAATAATAGTACCAACTTAAAATATCTAAAACTGAATAATATGAATACCAAAAAAAAAATTACATAATGCGTTGTTCTATAAGAAAACATGTCCGAAACTGTGTTAGAGGCATAGATTTAAGAAAAATACGAAAAGAATGGAAATACGAGTAGGTATTAACTAAATCCTTGGGTATGTTTTCTAGTTTAAATGATTCCTGCAAAGGTTGTCTGGAAGAGATCGCTTTAAAGCGATAAGACCGCCTGTTGTTACCATTATTTATTAAGCAATTCTTTTGTAAGATGTTTCTCTCCTGTCGTGGTGCAATAAAGAGTATTTGTCGTTGTTGTTTTCATGTAGTCTGCGTCATCTAGCTCCCTAGGCGTGATACAATGACTATTAAAATTATCAATGATTAAGCTATTGGGCCATGCTTTTCTGTCAGTTAGATTAGTCCTCAACCCTCAACCGCGATGAGTTTGGGATTAGAATAGCTGTCAGTTCATTACACTTTCACTTCAAAACTGTCACCTTGAACCCCATTCCTATCAGTCTTATCTCGGTTTGATTCATTTATTTAATCGTATGGCATACATTATTTTGGCCTTTAAAGTTTGTCACTCTTTAGTACCACCCGGGGGACAAGTGCAGGGTTGTTGTCAAGTGAGTGGGCAACTCGACTGTTAGAAGTTCTTAAGCCGCCCGTAGGCCTCTAACTCGGCTTAACGACTACTGTCATAGACATCAGCCGGGATCAACCACTCAAATATCAGGCGGTCATCCCATCCAAAGACTGACCGCTGCCATCTTTGCTTAACCTGCGTCATAGTTTCCGACTCGCAGGCGCCGCTAGGCTATGAGCGCGGAACACTGTAACGGTTTAGCCCGATCGCGCAAGGAGCAAAATAGCACGCTCTATGCGAAAAAGTTACGGTCTGGTAAGTGCGTCGTGGCCTTCGGCTACAATAAAATTACCAATAAATTGTTTGACAATAGAATTGTCCTCGTAAAACAAAGTCACCCCGATCCTTGAAGAAAGTGGCGCGCGACAAATCGCGGCATAAATCTCCTTCGTGACCTGTCTGGGCTCGAACCTACGGCTCAGCATTTAGTGAAATAGCTCATCAAATTCCGCTGCAAACCGCCATCCCTTCCGCTATGGCTTTAGCGCATAACAGCTTTGCTATTTACCCAAAAAACGATGGTTCAAACCGAACACATAAATAAATATCAGAGGAACTAGAACTAGTCCCACAGTAAGCTCAATAAGGCTACTAGAGTAATGGATCTAAGAAGAAGAAGACCTACACGAACATTTTCTGGATGATTTACAAAAAAAACGCTATAGCATGAAGTTGTAATATTATTTATTTGAATTAAGTACCTTTTTTTTTGGATATTTTAGTGAGTAGAATCGAAAAGAATAAGTCAATTAGCAACACTTTGTTTAGAACTGTGTCATGCAAAAAATCTAAACCATAGTTATGCAATTTGTGTATTTACTCGATACATAACCCCGCGCACAGCGGCCTCGCCGTTGAAATCTATTGCTTCGCGCGATGGAAATTTATTTTTTCATTCCATTGTTACTTCAGACTTACCTTTCAAGTGATATTTTTTGTAATGACAGATAAATAGGCGCTATTACAGTGTTTTTTTTTGTGATAATTATCACAAAAAAAAAGTTTGTAATTTTGTCTATCACAATAAATAAATTTCATAAAATGAAATTTCCCTTTTTATCAGTTTTTTGTATGCACAGGTAAAAAACCAAATTCCATGAATTAATGTGACATCCCTAAATTATACGAGAATGATACCAAACTTGGCCTAGTAGCTACGGGTAGCTATACGCTAAATCAGCTTAGTTTGACTCAAGGAAAAATCGTACTAAGCGGCGTCGCCTGAGACATACTGCATACTCACTGCCATTAATTCCCTCACAATAATTAAAATAATAAAATAAACTTTAATAGATATAAAAAAACTTAAATACTTACCCCCTAATTCATAAAACTTAAAATGCCTCTGCTAAATAAAATGTGCTTTGTACCTTTCATACGAACACAAACGTCAAAGTGACAGATAAGGACAAACGAATTTTAACGCCATTTTAGTTAAAACAGGCTTATAGTATAGGACGCTTATGAATACGGCCGATAGATAACACCCCAAGACTTAGAAACAAATATTCATGCTGATCAGACAAATATTTGTCGCTACCGGGATTCGAACACACTGGGCTAACCGGACCTCTAACACACGTGTAAACTTATCAAGTTTTGAGTCAAAAATAATTCAAATTTTATTGCTTGCATGAAATCGTCCTTGTCCCTGCCCCCGCTCCATACAAAGCATCTTCCTCCTAGCGTTATATCCGGTCGTACCCTGAAGGAACCCGGGGTCCACTTTGGTACCTAATCCCAAAATTTAGCAAAGGCACTAGTTTTACGAAAGCGACTGCCATCTGACCTTTCAACCCAGAGGGAAAACTAGACTCTGCTCCGTGCGAAGCATGGAAGATTAAATCAAGATTGATTTATGCTGTCCTGTTCTAAAGCAATGCTTCATATTAATCTCTTAAGTTTAACAATGATAAGGTATTAATTTCGCTACCAATTGTACCACGCCACGTTGCAACCTCCTGGACAACGAACAAATCTATAACAAGTTAAAGTTTGGCTATAGATTTCTATGTGTTTATTTCTATAAGTGAGATCCTGTAATTGGCTAGGTATATGGTTTTACTATTTCTTCTATAAATATGATGCGCTGTTGGTTTTCCGTGTATTAATTAATAAATAAACGAAACGCAACTTTCAAAAAAAAGTCCAAGTATCTGGAAACAGTAGGGCTGGCTCGTTCCTTGCCCAACGGATCGGCATACTATATCCAAAGGGGCAGCCAGTCTTATGGGAACCCTTCCGCGGGATCCGACCTTGGGAACCTTTTTTGATTTAATTTTAAGTTTCTTAATATATCAGGTTACTTTAGTTTATTTAAGTTCTTTTTCTTTTATCTTAATAATAAGTTCTCAATGTAAAATATTGTATATTAAAAGAAAATTTCAATAAGTAATATGCTTGTTTGGTGTCCTTTTTGATGATATTTTCACTATTTTCTTGTAAAGAAAGAAAATAAAGAGCGGAAGCGGCACAGAGTGTGCCATCTTCCAATCGCATCCCGGCGCCCTTGCAAATGACTCGCATACGTCACACTCATATCCTATTTCCTTTTCCGCCCGCCTCCCCGCCCCGCAATACCCTAATCTTAACAATAACGTTGTTACCGAACGTATCGGAGCCGAAGTCGTTTTACAACAAATATATTGGAAGATAAGCGGAGCTTTGTTATGGTTTCGTGGTCGTGCTGTCTTGACGTTGTACGTAAATGTAGCCGTGCAGAAATATTGATTTTATTTAAGAAACAAGTGCCGTTTTCGAGTTTTTGAAGACCTTCTGCAACTCTGACGAAGTAACAACCGTTGGGCCTTGGTCTCCGGTCAACGCCGCGTACAGCATCAAGTTGTATGGGTAGTATACATACATTTATATATCTAGAACGTGACGCTGTAACTAAGTGGCGTGGCGTTACTCGGAGAGCATGGACTTTGTTTCATAATTCTGCGAAACAGGAATTTTGTCTTTCAGCACGTTAATATGTCAGAATAATTTTGGCTATGTTAAACGGCGTTTTCATACAATCATCCCAACCGTTTCGCGTTTTTTACTGTGTGTTTTTCATGCCATTGTGCTACTGTTACATATTTAACAAAATTATATTAATTATTTATTTATTATGTGTATACGTTTGTATCTATTTATTTATTGTGTCGCGTTCCGTGGGTCACGTACGGTGCTGTCTGAAAATCAGCGCTGCCGCTGTAAGTGTTTGTCTGACACCTCGGCATAATGCTGAGACAGCGACCGATTCACTGCCGCGAACACACACACAATATGTGTCAATTGTATTGTATGTCTACTCCCTTTGTCTCTGTGTGTCTTTTGTGTAGTGAATAAATGTCTTCTTTCTTTTTTTCTTTGAATCAATTTTTTTTTTTACAAACGGTTCCCTTAACAATGAACCACAGGAAAGCCGACTTTTCTTTTACTCAATCTGTATTCCAGTTGGGGTATTCCAGTGAAATAATGCTAATAATCACATGTTGAACTCACCTATTAAGTGTCAGTACGGGCGACATGTTGCGAACTCTTCGGGAGTTTTCTTCAGGATGAGTGTTTTCGCGGCGGTGTCGTTTGAATCACTGCCCGCGCCTGCGGCACTGGTCTTGCAGGAGGCGATCTCCTGCTGCAGCTTCACACACCAACTCAAGCGCAAGACTGCCCCCCTCCCCCCGCCCTGTAGGCGCGTGTGTCAGGGCCGTCGCTTTCGTAAAAACTAGTGTCTATGCCAAATCTTGGGATTAGGTGTCAAAGCGGACCCCGAGCTCATTTAGGGGCGCAACCGGGATTAACGCTAATAATAATGTCATCCTAGCGTTTTTCCGGTTGTACCTCAGGGTTCGCTTTTGCACCTCGTCCCAGGATTTGGCCTAGGCACTATATTAAGAAAGCGACTGTCATCTTATGCAGTGTGTGCCCTGTAAGAGGAGCAAATATTTAAAAGGACGCTTCCTTAGAGCATCCGTGCCAGCAACCCCTTGTGTCCAATTTTTTTATTTTATGTTTATTCGGAGAAATGTTGATCTAAACTTATAACCTCCAGGTAATGTATGTATCTTGGCACCACGAGATCATAGCACAGCGCAGTCAATGCAGATTTTGAGGCAACACATACAATGAGTCATAAATGTCATAATAGTTTGTGCATTTTTGTTTTTAAAAGATACTTTTGTGATTATTGAAGATAGATATTTTGTTAGTGTTTTTGATATTAAAAAAAATATTTTTTGCAATCGTTATATAATGTATGCTTTTTCAGTCGAGTACCACGTTTAGGCCACGAAGCTTGCTGAGTGGCCTTATTAAGGTACGAGACTTAACAAGATAATTATATAACTATTGTATACAATACTATTTCTACGAGTCAACTGAACTAATTAAATAAACTTGGTATCTATTGAAAATCTAAAACCGGCTGAAACGAAGCTGCAGCCAACGGCTTTTTCTTTTTTGACGTTGATGTCTTTTCTTTTCTTCTGTAGTCAAGACGACGTCCTATTTGTCAAATTAATTATAGTTCAGTAAAGGCGCCACGTGATTGGTCGAATTTATTTTAGCTGTCTAAACAGTTGTAAAATGATAAGTTGGGAGCTCCATAGTAAAAAGTATTTGATTTTAGTTTGGTGTACAAGTCTTAAATCAAACATTAAAGTCGACGAGTATAAAAAAACTACTTCACCGCAGAAGAGTACAAAATACTTTTTTTTTCAATTAAAATCACCTGGAAATAAGCTCACAAGCTCAATAATCTACCGTTTCATTTTTTGCTCCTATTCCAGGCGACACCCAACCCAGAGGTAAAGCTAGATTTTGCCCAGACTGAAAGCTGCGTGCCTTACCGCTCAGCTCGGCTGGCTTTTTGTTTGCGTCTCCCTCTTTATGATGCCGTAAACAAACATGTAATACCTAATGCCATACACGTCCCGATGTCACACCAACCCATATCGACACGACAACACATACGATACCAGATTATGCGCCCGCTTCCGCGTGGCTCATTATGCATGAGCGATTAGAAAGAGTTTAGCATAAAGCTCTCAACCCGCTCGTGCGAAACCCCCTCTCGGCGTCATCAAACAGGTACGAATTAAAACCCCTCCGAATTAATTCACGCATCCTAATGAAACCAGAACGTCGCTAACTCGTATTACGCCCATCAGCATGCTTCAAAACCAAACTCTATTGCCAAGGATCAAGATTTTTTTTTCAACGACGAGCTTGAGTGAGCTAAGAGTTTTTGTAAGCCGTCTCGTCATGCGTGGATTATCATCGCGGATACCGAGTCTTAAAATATTCTTCGCGTTCTCGTCGCCTGATTAAGCGCGATTTGATTACAGTTATTAGATCTATGGGCAATATCGGCGGGAATGTATTAAATATATTATTATTAATTATTAAAAATAATAGTATTAATATTTTAATTGGCTAAAGACCTGAAGATAATCAATATTGGGGGGCAATTGGAAGCAAATCGGCCCAGACCCAAACTAAGTGCAGTGTATGCGCACTACAAATAAATACAAGTAAGGGTAGCATTCGTGATCGGCCGAGCTGGGAGTACTTGCCACTTGTCATCGAGCTGCCGCGGAGTGAGGTCATGACTGCGCACCTGACCTAACAGCCAAAAGAGTAGTTTTATTTACTTACCCAGAGACCCAAGGTGAAACATCACATTACGTAAGGCTTATACTTATTGGTAAGACATACATACCCAAACATCAAGTCAACATCAAGATGTTTTCAGTTATGACCTTTGTACCGGATTATTCATATTCATTGCACATATAAATGGTATTACCGGGGTTCGAACCTGGGACCGCTAGCTTCACAGGTAAGATCATTAGATACCGACAAAACTAATCGGCGGACATTGCCGTAAATGCCGGCTTTGGTTTATTTGTCATCATATCAGCCGACATGCTGCTGGATGTAGGCCTTCCCGAAAGAGTGCCACAGTGACCGGTCCACCCGTATCCAGCGGAGTCCCACGAGCGTTACCAAGTCATCAGTCAACCTTGTCAGGGGTCTACCTACCCAGGCTGCGCGTTCCGCTACGTGGTCCCAACTGGAGTACCTTTCCGCCCCAACGGCCATCGGTTCTGAGTGAAATGTGCTCCGCCCACTGCCACTTAAGTTTAGCGATTCGCTTTGTTTGTTCGCTACGGAAGCGTTATTCAGAGGAAAGTAAAAATGAATTTGTAAATTTTGCCATTCCCGATCTCCATTCCTTTTCGATTGGGGTCGTGTAATCCCAAGGTATTGGATAAGCGTAGGTACAGTCACTAGTGTCAGTGTAGACTTTTCACGTCTTTGTTTGCGCAGTTACTTTTGATGCTGACTGTACTACGGTAGGCAGGTTTTTATAAAGCGACCGCTTTCAGGGAAACTACCTAAAGGACCTGTTTGTAGGTTTTGTGAAAAGAGTAGTTAATTGTCCGAAATAGACACCAAATAAAGTTACCAATAATGTTGAATTTTCCCGAAAAAGGATTAAAGATATTGTCAAATGGAGAAAAAAGTAAAGCAGGGGATTAAATAATCACAAAGTTTTAAGAGGTCCTTTTTCCGCAAAAAGCACCTTCATATGAAATTATTGTCATTTACTATGACGTTCGCAGATCGTGACGTCACGATCTGCGAGCGCTTTCTCTCTCTAACGGGCTATATTAAAACGGCTGTAGCTTCGTAATTCTTTGAGATATCTGAATGGGATTTTCGTCACTAGGTATATTTTTTTGCTTTCTCTTTTTTGCAGTACTAATAAATTTTGAATTTACACCCGTGTTCTAAAATCTTCAATATGTATGAATCTGTCTGTTCGTTACATTCTCAGACGTTAACCGCTGTAGGTTTGGAGATACCTGAGTCCAGCAATGTTGTTTTGATTAAATCTGATAAACAATCATATAGTCAATACCTAGAGCTTGATATATTTGTATTACTTTGCTTTTGGTTTGTTTTTTCTATTTCCTTGTTATTGTGTTCTTACATTTGTTGACATTGTCTTAATATTATATCTTAATTATTCTCTGTTTTTAACGGTCGTGATAAACATTTTTATTTTATTGACATGCATGCAAATCTGTAATGTATTTTTTTATCATGAAATAACTAATCTAATGTAATCTAATAATCATATACCGAAAAATCTGTCCTTATTGTTTCCAAATCTAGTAACAATGACGTTTCACAGATAGTGATAATCTGGGGGCACGGCAGTGCCCCCGCCAAGTCGAGCGCGAAGCAAACACTGCCGTACCATCCTTTACTGGAACCATACAATTGTCCCTTAATGGTGTATTATTGCAAATGCAATCTCGGCACGCTGGCACGGTTCGGCAATCAGAGCTAGATCCGTGTGACTTGAGTAAGTTCGTAACTAGATTGATCGCTGAGATTACTCAGATAGCGACGGAAGATATTACCTAACTCCAATGTCTATGCTAAATATTGGCATTCTGTAAATGTAGGTATTTTTTGAATCTAAAGCCGGCTGTACACATTGGGCCAACGTTGGCGCGTGAGCAGGATGCAGCTATGCAAACGCATGTGAACGAAATAAAGCCTTCTTCCTCTAACGCATCTGCATTCTGCTCCGCGCCAACGTTGGCCCAGTGTGTACAGCAGGCTTAAGGAATGAAGCAAGGTCTTAAGTTACAAATAAAAAAATGGTTAATATTTCGTAATTAATCCCTTCAAAATGTGTGTGTCGCACTCACACATATTGCGTTATGCTCCGTCTCAATAGAGAGCGCATGATCCCATACCATTTCAATCAATCATTTTATTAGCTTAATTAATTTTTTGATTATGGCAAAAACACACAAACATACACTAATATTATAAAGAGGAAAGGTTTGATTGTTTGTGTGTTTGTACTGAATAGGTTCCGTAACTACTGACCGATTTGAAAAAATCTTTTACCATTAGAAGTCGACATTATCCCTGATGAACATAGGCTACTTTTTACCGCGGGAAAATACTTCATTCCTACGGGAAATTCGTGCGAAGCCGGGCCAGGCAGCTAGTCATCTATATATAGTTGTTTCTTCATATACAGCGCGACCGTATCAAGCGCGAGCAAGCTCCGGCTACCACTTGCTGAGCTGTTTTTTTTTTCTCTGTTGGCCTGCCGTGCGGCCAGTTACAGATATGTTTTAGTATAGCCTCATTGGGGGCCTTATGGGCCTCCCAATGGGAAACTTTCCGAGCTGTTATTCGCTACGCGCTAATGCAGCCCACCCCGTCGGTCACTCGTCACGAAACTAGACTTCTATCTACGCTTAGTTTCTACGCACCGCGGTGTCAAGATATATTTGGGGATATATGCGTTAAGGTGAGCTTAAAACAAGTTACAGAATAGGGGGGCTGTGCACAGGCCGCTTCTCATGAATGAGAGGGAACGAGCCAGGCTGGCCCAGTGCGGCCCTAGGCCACGCTGGCCCAGTGCGGATTGGGGACTATTGTAATGAATTTCAAAATTGGTCAACATCACTATAGTATATTTTGCGCGCTCATTCTGGCATATGGTAGCGGATATAGATTAAACTGTTATGGGGATCGAAGGCGACCACGTTTTCCCCTGGTCAAGAAGTTGGGTCCTTTGAGGGCCTTTGGGCCCGGGGAGACGTTTACAAAAAACACACTACTACTTTAATATTAAATATTTTATTTTGAAAACAAACTTATTCCGTTATGTATACACTATACATACATTAGAATGTTATACATAGATAGTCTCGTATGATACAGCGATCTCGTATGACTACGGAACTCGGCCTTAATGTTAAACTCTGCTATCGTATTTACAAGTAATTCTATACAAAACGTGTTCAATTTCATTTAAAGTAGTAATTTACAATTACTTACTTGGCTATGTATAATAATTTATTTGTCGACGTTTTTAAAAACGTCACAACAATTATAATTATAAATATATTTCATTTATATCTAGCTGGCGACCGAAAGATACTGGCTGAACGCACGTTTCTATAATTTCATTCAATTTAAAACAATCCGGTAATAAAAATAAAACACAGTCGAAGCTCGTTTCTGATACAATAATTTCAACCGGCAAATAAGATAAATAAACAAGCGCAAAACGAATCGCGACCACAGAGCACAAAAACATCGACTGCCGAAAAAAGAAGTGCAATTTTAAATTTCCCGCGTATTCCGCCAGCACTGAATGAAACACTCGACCCACATCGCAGAAAAGGAATTGTTAAACAATCCTGCTCCAAAACGCAGATTTCTCCATTATTCGACATTTTAGCCGACAACGGTACTAACTTCAATGGCGCAATGAGAGATCGAGTATTCTTCATGAAGTCGCACGTTCTTTTATAATATCAAAAGCACGTATAAAACCTTAGCCTGGTTAATTTAAAAATGCACCTGGTGCAATGGAAAACCTTAGCTTAGCTATCCGGTTTATGAGTATAAGCTAGGACTGCACATTGCCAGTATCTCACGTCACCCACGTCAACGAATTACACTAGAGCGGTGATACTACGAGGTGACGAGTCGCTCAGTACCGACCACTAACAAAACACATGGAAATAACATTGTGTACAAAATTCACTAATTATTGTTTATATTGTTACATTCAGCGACGCTTCTTGGGTGAACAACGTGAAATAAACACTCTCACGAATGCTTCAAGTGTCACGCCGAAGCATCGCCTAGATTTAAGACCCGATTAAGACTTGGTAAGCTTAGTGACTGTGATTTTGCTTAATTATTGAGTATTAAGATAGCACTAGCTCACACGTTTAGTCTAATCGAGTTCTTACATTTTAACATTATCAATTGTTCGTTTATACTTAAAGTAACGTTTTTACAAAATGTATAGCGGCTTTTTAATTGCATTAACCCTTCAAAAATAGAGTAACTGACAAGAAGAAATTGTTACACATCCACACAGCACTGAACAGAATACCATACCATTTATGATATCATAAAACATTCGTCTTTTCCTTTTCATTATATAAATGTGAAAAGGACAGATGTTTAAGTCGTCAATAAAGTGCGACTCTGAGTTATAGAAAGGATTTTCGCGACTAATTCATTCGGTACTTACACTGTGTAATCGGCAACCTTAACACGCCGGCTGCTATATCAGTCACCGGTGACTGACACACACAGTATCTATTTAGGCCATGTCAGTCATCGGTGCCTGACATACACGGTATCTATATTGGACATGTCAGGCACCGGTCACTGACACTGGTGCACCAAATTCATGACATTGCCTAAACAGATACTGTGTCTCTCAGTTACCTATAACTGACATGCCAGTCATTGCGTTAACTTTAGGCTGCAAGTGCAGACAAATGTATCAGCACCCTTAAGCATGAATGTAATCCATGTTGACATTCAACTGTTTCTTTTATACGTAGCACGTGCCCATGGATGCCAATCGTCATTTTAATACGAACCCACTGCTTCCAGCTTTTAATAAAATACCACCTAACGACATTAAAACTAGTGTTAGAATTTTCAATTTTAAAAACAGTAGTATAATATCATATTTACAACCGCTGACGGTGAGACATATTTAAAAACAAGAAACGTTTCTAAAATTGAGTTTTTAGCGTATTCGCAGTGACTTACGCTAGTGCTCTTGATGACTCGATTATAATTATATTACATTGCTTATATCTAGTTCATGAAAATTATCTCTTACCATACTAAATCAGCATGAATTATAAACATTCATCAATGACAGTTGTGGTACTGTATAGACAATTCGTCCTACACCATAATGCCACAGGAGTTAGCGGTATTGGCAAACAATGAAAAAATGACCGACACTCTGGATTGGTTAATCGTATCACGATGCAATAAGGTTTACAATCATTTTATTATCTCGTCGATAGTACATAAGATCAACATTGTCTTCGCCTATCAGACCAGAACTCCCAGCAGCAGCAGGGTTACCAGAAAGACGTACTTTTCCGGTAATAGTTTTATGGACGTTTTGCCTTATAGGTTCATTAAAAAAAACAGTTCCACAAAACAAATGTAACGTTCCAGAGACAAGTTAAACATACAGCAAAAATCTGCAAGTTTAACGATTTGTATAGAATTAAAATAGGTCAGGGATGGCTCATGGGAGTCATGGGATGAGAAGGCTACATTATCTACCAGAATAAGTATCTGAACTGTACTCCATTCAGAATAGAATGTCTCCAATACGCCACAATCAGCTAATAGTAAAGGGGAATTCCGTGTGACTGGCTAGACTATGTAAAAAAAGAGTTGACAAAGAACTGGCTTGTTCCAACGCGGCAAATCGATTTGCCTTGTTCTCCCAGGTAATTATTTATTTCGCACACAGTCCGCAGCACATATTCAGGTCCTTCCTCGAGCTATTAAATCAATACTGAAGTTAAACCTGTGATCACGTCCACGCAATTTCCATTCAAGTGTTTTTTATTTATGGTATAAGTTATCACCTCGTGTCAGGTTTAACAAATATAATAAATTTCCATTAAAGTTATTGCCGCTGCAACGCGTCAGAGTCCATTCCGTTTTCCGTTTTACTCTATTACCACTGCATATAGCTAAAAGCACACATCTTAAAATGGTGTTACCGGCGAGATGCATCTATATTCTATAAACGCCTTCTGGATTCTGAGATATAGATTTATCTGCAGTTTTATAAACGGCCTATCTAAGTAAGTTAACGATATTGTGAAAGGTCCTTAATCAATCAAAAGAGAATTCTTTTCTCGAAGGACAGCGTTGATTGACAAGTTCACAGAACGAGTGCTAATCCAATTTAGAAACTGCGATGATACATTGCTGTCTTGAGAGTCTGGACAATGAAGAGAGATCAAGTGCGAGACAGCGTAGATTTATGTCGCTTCCCTTTTATCGCACGAGCAGTGCCAATAGAGCGCTCCAACTTTAAACAAAAGATAAAACGCGGGGACTTCGTATTAATTAAACGAGATGTATCGGGTTCGCTTGCCTTTGAAAAACTGCCGTATGTGAAAGTTACCTACAGCGAGAATCTATAGTACAAAATATAATAGTGATTAGACGATACTTAAAAACGTAAAGGGATACGAATTTTAACCTGTTTTCGATATCAACGCCATAATTCTTTTAGTCAATTTTGAGATTCGTTAACGAGATGTTTAAGGTCATGCAGGTATGCAATGTAAAAATAATGCGGCTGTTTGGACTAGGACAAAATTTCATTCGGTGGCTATGCAACGTGTTATTTAAACCTGGGAAGATAAACTCACCATATTCACGTAAGTAAATATAACACGGTCAGATATATCTGCAACCTAGATGTTTATGTTACGCTTCAATGCCCAACTACTCCGCTTTTTAGCAAAACAGGATCGCGTTACCGTATAAGTTAGGGAGTCGACCTTTCGGAGTGGCGCCAAGTAGCGCGCTGGTAAAAGATGGGGCGCACCATGCGACCCTGCGGCACTGCTTTTAATTCTTGGCACTGTCCCAGCCAGGGCTCGCCGACATACGAACTGGCTTTCATAATCAATTAATAAAATACTCAGCTAATTAAGTTAACAGACTGGAATCGGTTGTTTCCATTCTCGTATTGCCTATTTAATTTTAACGGGATTAAGGCTCTTATTAAATGTACAATTCATAGCGCTCATCGCCTTTCGTGTTCGTTCTACGATAATATAACTTTTTATAATAGGCATGCGAAGTACTATTAGGAATTCACATATATTTGACGCGGTTAGATTGGTACCGGCAAATAGTGACTGAAAGAAAATCTCGGTTAGAAGTTTTCCCATTGATCGATAAGTCTGTCATTAAATTGCAATATCGAAAGATAGATTCGTCTATTTTATTCCGAAAACATATAGAAACCAGAGTTCAATAACTGGTTGTGAAGTACCTATTGTGGATATCAGTTTCACTTTAACATGCTTCGTCAATTATCTACAAATTATAAATCCACCGCAGGTTTCGCCAGTTTCACTTTTGCCCATATCTGGAATAGTAGAGACAAAATTGAAGAGTTTTATGGCCTAGTTGGTAGGTACCATGAATTCCAGTAAGGATATATGTTTTGGTGATAAGCACATGGATGTTTTATATGTATTAAAGTATTTGTCTATCTATATAATATGTGTATCGTCGGCAATTATACCATAACTTCCGTACGACTCAAATATAAATCAAGAACTTGTCATACCCCAGTAACCCCGATATTACAGCAGCCAGTTTACGCTTTCATTATACTCACAAGGACGCAGATTAATAAGGAGTAATAATTACCCTGGCAGGTGATACAGGTGAGCAACGGAAAACGTAATCAAATCCAGAACATATACAGAACTCATGCAGAACTCATGCAGAACTTTCAACACACGGGGATGACGGAATTTGATTTACCGTAGATGAACATTGCTAACTGATTCCGTAAATTCGTATCCCGTAAGTTATTAACGGATTCATATGGGTTGTAGTTTTATGATAGAATTAGATTTTGCGAGATGAAATTGTACTTGTTTTTGATGGAAAAAAAATACTTGTGAGCAAGGTTGACAGAGAACTTGAGAATGCGGTGTATGTAGAAGCTCCTGACTTTCAAGCTTCTAACACGGTGAATTAGCTAGTCAACAGAGGGTCAGCAACGTGCTGAGGATTTCTCCATAGTTAGTCTACAGTGGCAACTTACCATAAGGCAGGCCGTATTTTTATTCGCTGTCTTGGTAAAATATCAATAATATTGGGTCCATCTTGCTACTGACAATTGAACACTTAAATCAACACAAGCGTACAAGCGTAGCGTTCTGGAATTGCCCAAGTATTTTTTGTTCGATTTCTACACAAAAAGGAGTTATATAGTATACTAGCTTCTGCCCGCGACTCCGTCCGCGTGGAACTCGTTTATATCGTAGCTCCATACAAACTTTCACCCCCCACTTTAGGGAAGTGGGGGGTTAGAAAGAGACAAAACTCACTCACTGTCACTCTCCATCCCTTCAACTATCTCCACTTAAAAAATCACGTAAATTCGTCGCTCCGTTTTGCCGTGAAAGACGGACAAACAAACAAACGCACACACTTTCGCATTTATAATATTAGTATGGATATATAATAAATCAGCCTATATACGTCCCACTGCTGGGCACAGGCCTCCTCTCATGGATGGGATAGGGATCGGGCAGTAGTCCCCACGCAAGCCCAGAGCGGGTTGGGGATTTCACATACACCTTTGAATTGGGAGTTAGAGAATAAACTAGAACATTTTAGAACCTGCTATTCAGAAAAAAGTCATTGTTGCCGTCGCATGGGGGATAAAAGTTGTACTTTTATTTCTTGTTCCTGCTATTCAGAAAAGAGTAATTGTTCCCTTAAATGAGGGATTTCGACTTTCCTCATAGAAGGTGTGAAAAGCGGCCTGTGTCACTCAGTAGCAAAATTATTTTCGTCTTGGGCATAAACACTTGAATACCTCGTTACGCTCAAGATTCTACATTAGAATCCCTCGCCTCACTCTGGATTCAATAAACCGCCCTCGCCGTAAAACTATAATTTTGCTCCCTTGAGACCCAAATTGTACATAAATTAAGCAACATTGCAATTTATAAACAGAACGTTCATAAACACGTTAGCGTGAACAGTACGTGCATCGTACAAAAAATAACTTTCAGAACGTGCAGTACAATTTATCCCTCGATTTATGAGCATTTATTGAGAGTTGTTGCAACTAAAGATAATTGAAAAATTGCCCGGACCACGATTTATGTGTTGTTTTTAAAATATGGTTGAAAACAGTTTTACCCTTCCACATGCGAAGGTGAAACGAATGTATTTTTATCGTATCATAAAAAGTTAAACGTTATCAAAAGACCAATGTTTCATTATCATCGTTTTAAAAATGGATTGTTCTATTTTTTCTTAAGTATATGTTTCCAATATTATCTGGCTGAAATTGAAATATACCCGATGTCGAGTAATTGCCCTTTTTGCGGTGTGCACGCCTCTCTGTGCCTCATATGAAAGTATTGGTCTAAGTTTACGTTATTCTTATTAATCCTGTCCTGTTATGTGTGCTTTATAGAATAAATGGTTTTTCTTTCTTTCTTTCTAATTAGACCGCGCAAGGGCTGGTATTTACAATTACAACGATAACCCACGGGTCTCTGTTTGCCAAGTTGTATACTTAGGCATGCCGCCAAGAACGGTTATCATGCGACGGCGCGCGAGCTCTCTCGATTTTTCTCGCACTATACGTCTCTTTCTTATTAGAACACATAGAACAAGAGGTATAGTGCGAGAAAAATCGGGAGTATCTCGCGGCCGTCGCATGATAGACGTGCAGAACTAAGTAAACACAGTCACATCCGGAACAACTACCAATTTTAAACTCCCGGCAAATAAATTTCGGGTAATATTAAATTTATTTTTAAATTTTCTGTATATTCTAGTTATTGGTGTCATTATCCATGATAATAAATGCTTTTAAATAAGATCGGCGTAAAAATAATGTTGAAATTACGATAGCTTAGGACGTAGGACCCTTTGGCATTGAAGAATTCTTACCCTTATGTAGCGCGCTCGCATATCGATGTCCTATTCTTTTTACAGACTCGGCCAGCGCCAGCAGTGCTGCAATACAGTGTGAGCAGCGCTGCTTTACAGTGCGAGCAGGGCTGCTTTACAGTGCGAGCAGGGCTGCGATACAATGTGAGCAGTGCTGCGATACAGTGTGAGCAGTGCTGCGATACAGTGCGAGCAGTGCAAGGGAGAGGACTTAGTGTAAATAAGTTTGCCCAGTTTAACGGCCAGTCAATGCCGAAAAAGCGAAATGGTGGAGATCATAGGTTTAAAGTTAAACATGGTTGATTATTCTCACTTTCATAAAATGCTAACTATAACTTTAATAGTCTTATTAACCTAAGGGGCTCATATCCAGATTTGAACTCAAATTTGTAATTTTAGTTCCCGTAAGTAAAGGACGTACATTTTGGCATCGAGGAACACCCTCATTATAGCGCTCTCGCAGGATGCAGTATTGTATGGTATTTGCCACGTCCTAAGTAATATTAACATTTAGAGCCTCTGTGTGACTCAAGATCCTTAAAAAACTAGGTTAATTTCAGCAGACGCTATCCTACGCTTTTTACAACGACGTATGTTACAGGCTCAGCGGCGCACGTGCGGCGATCAGCTGTCGAGCCGCGCGCGCAGCCAGCGCGCGTGCAGCGCCGCCAGCGCCAGCAGTGCTGCGATACAGTGCGAGCTGTTGGAGAGCCCGGCGGAGCCTGTCTGCATTGCCGCTGGTCGCTCACCTGTAACATAGAAAGGTTACTTTACTCTGCCACAAAATGGATTGAAATTGTTGAAAAATGACCCAGATCTCTCTCTGCCTCGACTATTGTCGCCGGCTGTCGATTGTCGAGTCAAAAAGTAACCGGACTGTCCAGCAACTATCTTTAATTGGCAACCCAGAAATATGCAAAGAATTGTCATTCAGATACCCCTATCTATCTATCTATGCGATTGTGCTAACTCAGTGCACTACTAACTATTTAGGACATGTGATCCAATGCCAATGACTCATCATAGCCTAAGCGCGTCAGTTACCGTGGAATATGTACAGTCAGCAACAAAAGTAGCTACGCGAGCCAATTGCTCAAAATGACCTGAACGCGACTCTAATGCAAGAGGATAAGGACTGTCTAGATAATTTTGAGCGTATTATGTTACGTAGCTACTTCTGCTGCGGACTGTACGCGTAAATAAGGTTAAGGTTTAAGATCATTTAATCTCATAAAGAATTTTACAATTCACTTACATGAGATAAACACATAATTAAAAACAAAAAATTGTTCTGAGTGCACAAAGACACTAAAACTATTAAGTAAAAAAGGGTACTTGCACATAACATAATGATCGAGTGCCGCTCGCACTGCACGCAGCGAGCGACAACAACAGCTAAAACAAGTAGTGCACGGAATCGTTACAACTAGATGCGGCATGCGCACGCTGAGCGTAGTTCGGATTGACTTAATATAATATAATATAATTTGTTTAAGTATTATATTTGTTTAATGTATATTTTTATACTGTATAAATATTTTACACTGTGATATTGCTCTTTAATGATTATAGGACAAAATCTACATACTTATTAAGTTTAATTTAAAAGTTTGTTATTTATTTAATTTTATACGTGTATATATATGTTATTTTTAAAATGTTTTATACTGTGATGTTTGTAGTTTTAGGTAAAAAGTTTTATGCTGTTTTTATAAATAATAAATATTATTATTTTATTTTATTTTAGTCATATATTATGTATATTTAATATTTATTTGTAACATGTTTTTTAAGTAAAGATTTAAAGTGGGATATCGATTTTGTTTCTTTAATAATTTTGGGAAGTTTATTGAATAATTGAGCACCTTCGTAGAGTATACTTCTTTTACCATAATTTGTTCGCGACGATCTTAAGATTAGGTCATTGGCATTTCGTAGTTTAATTTTTTGCACGTGATGTTTTTTGATAAATTTTAGCTGTGATGAGATGTCTTTTTTAATTATTTTTCGTATCAAAACACAATTGTGATAAACGTAGGTTTGAGTAATGTTTAAGAGTTTAGTTTCGTGGTAGAGTGATTTGGTTGGAGTTAAAAAGTCATATTGGAATAGTACCTTGATTAATTTGTTCTGTGCTATTTGAAGAACTTCTAGATTGGTTTTAGCAGCAGAACCCCATACTTCAATTAGATAATCTATGTGCGGTTTTATGAGTGAATTATATATGGTGCGGCGCACTTGCGGCGGAAGAGTATTGGCATAGTTGCGCAAAGCTCCGGTTAAAGATGTTAATTTAGCTTTTACCTTGTCAATGTGTGATTTCCAGTTTAGGTTCTTATCGAGGATCAACCCTAAGTATTTTTCGTTGTCTACTTTTTGTATGATTTTGTTATTTATTTTTAGTGGTTGAAAATCCGGTATTTTTTTGTTTTTTGCGGCAAAAATTATATAATTTGTTTTTGTCACGTTAATAGTTAATAGGTTATATTGAAACCAACAGTTTAACAAGTTTAGATCGTTTTGGGCATCTTGCATAATGTCACTTATAGTGTTTCCAAAATAAAAAATACTAGTGTCGTCCGCGTAAAGTGTGATGTCGCCCTTCAGATCGAGTTCTTTTATGTTGTTAATATATATTAGAAAGAGTAACGGTCCTAGTATTGATCCTTGAGGAACACCGCACGTAATCATTTTGGGCTCACTTTGACAACTTCTAATTTTGACAACTTGATATCGATTTGTAAGATATGATGTTAGAATATCTAATGCTACGTCGGTAATACCTAACTCGTTTAATTTTTGCAAAAGTATTTTGTGACTGACTGTGTCAAACGCTTTTTTGAGGTCTATGAAAATACCTAGTGCTATTTGTTTTTTATCTATATTGTATAAATGCACACGTAAAACACGCAGTCTTTGAGTAAAGTACAAGGTATCATCCTATTCAGTACAAAATTCCCATCAGGCAATCGCAGCGTAGCAAGGAAAGCCTTCCACGCTAGAAGACATTGCAATAATTATTGAGTGTTTTTATGAGGACGTTTTTAAAAATAAGTAAATTAAAAGACATGTTAATTCACAAATGTTACTACACAATTGAGGAGTTTTTAAATGATGAAAAGCTGGTGAAATAAAATAGTAGGTACAATTACTTAAAATAAGCATTTGCAACACTAATTGATTGTAACATTGAGTTTTATGTTATTGTATGAAATGCTCTTCTCTTTTCTTTTCTCTTTTCTTTTATTTATTTGTTTACTATTACAATTGCTAAAAACATGGAATGTACTTAATTGTTTTAATCTTTTATTTACTTTTACAATGTTATTAATTATTATTATTCACATACAAACATTTCACATACTATGTTAAACATATTATGATGAAATGTTTTAATAGGTAGGTATTAGATAATAAGTTAAATATTGTGTGCCCTAACAGGGTGTCATGAATTCACTAAATTAACTGTAACACCTTATTATGTTAATATGTTCATGATTACGCAATAAATGAAACATGAAATATGACTCACAATACACGGGATAGATTAAAGATACAATACATAACAAGTGGAAACAAATCGATACTTACCATTGAGCACATGCATCAGCACGAAGAAGACCTCAGCGTTGGAGGGCGAGCAGGAGTACCAGCCCGAGACAGCCGGCGCGGCGTCCTGCACTAGCATCTACGGGGTCGTGGCTCCCTTCTCGGTGACCTGTCCACTGTTGTGACACTCACCATTGAGCACATGCACACGCACGGAGGCGACCTCAGCGTTGGAGGGCGAGCAGAAGTACCGGCCCGAGTCGGCCGGCGCGGCGTCCTGCACCAGCAGGTAGCTGGTCGTGGCGGCCTTCTCGGTGACCAGTCCATAGTTGTGACACTCACCATTGAGCACATGCACACGTACGGAGGCGACCTCAGCGTTGGAGGGCGAGCAGAAGTACCGGCCCGAGTCGGCCGGCGCGGCGTCCTGCACCAGCAGGTAGCTGGTCGTGGCGGCCTTCTCGGTGACCAGTCCATAGTTGTGACACTCACCATTGAGCACATGCACACGTACGGAGGCGACCTCAGCGTTGGAGGGCGAGCAGGAGTACCGGCCCGAGTCGGCCGGCGCGGCGTCCTGCAGCAGCAGGTATCTGGTCGTGGCGGCCTTCTCGGTGACCAGTCCATAGTTGTGACACTCACCATTGAGCACATGCACACGCACGGAGGCGACCTCAGCGTTGGAGGGCGAGCAGGAGTACCGGCCCGAGTCGGCCGGCGCGGCGTCCTGCAGCAGCAGGTAGCTGGTCGTGGCGGCCTTCTCGGTGACCAGTCCATAGTTGTGACACTCACCATTGAGCACATGCACACGCACGGAGGCGACCTCAGCGTTGGAGGGCGAGCAGGAGTACCGGCCCGAGTCGGCCGGCGCGGCGTCCTGCAGCAGCAGGTAGCTGGTCGTGGCGGCCTTCTCGGTGACCAGTCCATAGTTGTGACACTCACCATTGAGCACATGCACACGCACGGAGGCGACCTCAGCGTTGGAGGGCGAGCAGGAGTACCGGCCCGAGTCGGCCGGCGCGGCGTCCTGCAGCAGCAGGTAGCTGGTCGTGGCGGCCTTCTCGGTGACCAGTCCATAGTTGTGACACTCACCATTGAGCACATGCACACGTACGGAGGCGACCTCAGCGTTGGAGGGCGAGCAGAAGTACCGGCCCGAGTCGGCCGGCGCGGCGTCCTGCACCAGCAGGTAGCTGGTCGTGGCGGCCTTCTCGGTGACCAGTCCATAGTTGTGACACTCACCATTGAGCACATGCACACGCACGGAGGCGACCTCAGCGTTGGAGGGCGAGCAGGAGTACCGGCCCGAGTCGGCCGGCGCGGCGTCCTGCACCAGCAGGTAGCTGGTCGTGGCAGTTCCCTTCTCGGTGACCACGGACACGCCGCCGCGGGACGAGTCATACGATATCACCTGCTTAACAACAATAATTAAATTCACACGTCTGACATATGTACTTTTTTTAGGCTGGCTGTTGTCTATACATAATTGATCGAGCGAGGGAAGCGAACGAAGTTCTCCATTTCAGCTTGGGCAAAATAATTTATATGCCCAGCTGTACTCCTCCACAGGTCGCATTTCTCAACCGATTCTGAAATTTTGTGAGCAGGTGAAAAGATTGTGAGAGAGAAGAGTTAGTGTACAGTACACTTAGTGTACAGTATCAGTCAGCAACGCAATTCGCCAAGCGACGAAGCGCAACAGTCGAAGACAGCTGATTGACAAGATCGAAAAATGATACGATCCTCAGAGGTTGTTTTGATATTACATCGATTTCGATGACGGAAGCCCTAGCCATTATGGATTTTCCCTTTTGTGGGGTCTCCTAAGCCTGGCAAGGCTAAATAGTCTTAAAGACCCTATGGCATTCATGACAGTGTAGTTGCCCTGGGGGCGTAGCATGGTGGCCATTTTATTACACTTATCGTTGTGGAAAACATCCTTCACTCTAGCATTCGCATACTTATCAGAACGTGACGGATATCTTATCCACTGCGAAAAGTGATAAAATTGCAACCATGCTACGCCCGCTATGTATCTATATTGAGGTATAGGGAGGCCGAACAGGCGTGTGTGAAGGCGGATCCGACAATACGGACCGTGTGTGCGTGTGCTGCAGGTATTCGCGAAATAAAAGTCACACAATATACTTAACTCAATCACGATACTATTTGATTAAATTCACAAACACCGAAAATATAACAGGATTGCAATAATAAATCTCGATTAAAAAGCCAATGGGTTTGCAAGTGCGGGCACGCACACGCAAGCACGCAGTGCACGGGCGGGGCGCTGTCAACGAATGACGTCCCTCGCCGCCATGACACTCACAACTCCATTCGGGGTTACCCGTTCTTAAAATAAATCAACTTGATGTCAACAATTTCGACAACTACCCGCTTAAAGAAATAATGAACTTCTCAACATTATTCACGATTACTCGATTAATTGGATTCCAATACAAAGCATCGAAATAATGAATCGCGCGCCGTTATATAGATATATATATATATATATATATATTATATGTAGGAGGGTTTAGGTCTCTCTTTGCGCAATTGGCGACTTATGTCCAAGGTTGAAAGACAGTTTTGCTTGAATTGATTTTAAGTTTTTACGTCAAGATGGCCATCTCCTCAGGACTACCCCAATATTAACGATCAACACGGGTGGGAAAGGAGCATGGATAAAATCCAGGGGAAACCTCCGGCACATCCACGCCAGTTTTAATACTGAAAATACTCGAAGAGTTTGCCTGTCCAGTGAGATTGGTTAAGACGGTTTTGGCCAAATCTGAGATGAGTGAAATCGAGCTACTGAATGTGATAAATATGCGGGAAATATGGCATCACGGGTAGGAATTAAATGTTACGTTTATACCAAATATTGTTACATGTTAGGTATGTGACGATCCTAAAATTCATCATCCTCTTAGCGTTATTCCCGGTTGTGCCCTAAAGGAGCTCGGGGTCCACTTTGACATCTAATCCCAAGATTTGGCATAGGCACTAGTTTTACGAAAGGGACTGCAATCTGACGTTCCAACCAAGAGGTGAAACTAGACCTTATTGGGATTAGGCCGGTTTCCTCACTATGTTTTCCTTTACCGAAAAGCTAACGGTAAATATTCCGTACGTAAATTCCGTAAAAACTCATTGGTACAAGCCGAGATTCGAGCCCACGGCCGCCGCTTGACATGCCTGAACCACTAGGCTACCGAATCTTTCGCTCGTTTTTGAAACTACTTAAACTCCCCAATCGCGTTGCTTCGTAATTACAAAACCCAGCAGCAAACGCGCTCCATGCTAAAGGCCACAAATAATATGTAATTTGCAATGCAAGTAGCTAGAATAATGCTGTGTGTTAGTGGCATGGATATTAAGTCGTTGCGACATGTCAGGCGACGCTCGGTAGTTAGGTGCGACGGGGGAATTCTATGTTCCTAGTTTCCATTCTAATCTTATTTGGCAAGGACTTGGCTCTTTTAATTGCTTATAGCGACGTTTCTCTTATTTCGAAATTAAAACAAGCTTGTGAAAGAAAGCTTTGAGGAAAAAAAAAACGACAGTAGGGTACGTAAACTTTATTCGCAATATATTGCTAAAAGTCCTTTTAGTAATCTCAGTCTCAAAAGACTCCTTTTTACATACCGAAGACTCAAACATTGATTATGAACCCATTTATTACCGGAAAGGCCACTACCACATTAGGCGGTACAGGCTCGGCATGGTATCAGTAAGCCGTACGGTTCTGATTGGTGCAGGATGCGTGGAAGCGCTTCCGCGCTATATAATTCTACAGGGCAAACACAATACTATCTATATCTAAAGAAATCAGGAGGCCATCAGTAAGCTTTCACTATAGTATTCCGGTAGGGAAGCGAAGCACACACGATAGTTTTTGTCCCCGAAATCATCCCCTAAGGGGATGAAATTGGGGGTGTAAGTTTGTATGGAGCTACGATATAAACGAGTTACACGCGAACGGAGTCGCGGGCAGAAGATAGTTATTTTATAAGTTTCAGATAAGTCTACTATATCGCTATAATACGCCCCCTAAAAGGAATCATCTATCTGCATATATTACCCAAGTTGATCATTCCGTACAGGAGTGCCCGAGTTCGGGTCATAAAATTACTGGTAGTGCCATTAAGCGGCTTAAAGAGGAGATATTTCACGCGCAATCGAACCAGCACCGAATGATTACTCACTAGCTGTCCGCGCAGCTTTGCCCTTGTAATGTAAAGGAAGCAGACAATATCTACTCAAAAAGTCCATTCTTCAGACAGGTGAGAGAATTTTCCAAATCGGATAAGTAGCACAAACACAGACGTACAATCTCACAGACTTCTCTTCTTCATAATGTTAGTAAATATTATACATATTACACTGCTTACAAAGTTGACAATCTTGGGTTTGAATCCCTATAAAGGTACATTTGTCTGATGATGATGTTTCTGAGTCTTGAATGTTAAGTATGTATTCTATATACCTATCGTCGTCTAGTAGGTACACAACACAAGACTTTGAGCTTACTGTGTGTGATTGTCCCCTTATATTTATTAATATAAAGCAATAATGCTGGACGCAAAGTTGAAAGATTTAAATTGTTAATCAGAAACAATCTCGAGTTTAATTAGACGAAGCCGAGGCGTAAATTTGACGATGGCACCACGGATTTATTGCTTCCGTCCCTCTTTAGCTCGTGTAATGAGTCGATTAGTATTCAAGCGTACAATCAGTTGTGGAACTAATAAAACAAGCGTGCGGGCTGCGTGCGTAGTGCGGGAGATATACGTTAAATGCGCGCGGCATGCTTCATCTTCAGGATTAAAGCTGGCCTCACACGATCGCTTCAACAAGCCCAAGCCAAGCAGCACCGCGTCAAAAGCGGTCCATGAATTTCATCACTGTTGCGTTGCATTTAAAGACAGTTGGCGCGGTCGGTAGGATATCCAAACAGAGCGCAACGAGCCAACGCGCCATCCGATAGGAACCGGTCGTGAATGTTAAAATTTAACGTAGGAACAGCAACGTCAACGTTTGGACGCATCTATTGCAAGTGACGGCTACGTGGCGCGCCCGTGAATTTAGTCATTTAGTTCATATTACGTCCATCCATTTGGATGCATCCATTTGTGGCCAAAACAAACAGCGCGGTGCGGCGCCTAGATGAAGGCCCAGCATTATTCCCTGCAAAGTTCCCCGTTCAGCGCGTTTGCGATGCGACCCAATTTAGATTAATTAGCGGCGTGCCGTGTAAACAACCCGCCAGGGGGGCGCGGGGAGTCTCATCTACAGGTGATTAATATATTAGTACCTACGATCGCAGCGGGCACACTGTTGCAATACCACATTCAATTAACATGACAGTTACCAAGCGTTATTTGGCTGGGCTACATTCCTTTAACCAACGGGACGCCATTCTTGACGAACGTGACACCTATACGCCAAGTATAAAATGAGATTGTGAATATAAACCTTGTTTGAAAGCATGAATAAAGGTAACTTTAACAGCGCACACGATAACACTTATAGGTGTTCTTGGCGCCATGGGAACGACAATACGCAACGCTTTTAGATGTTCCTGGCAGGGGGTTTATCGATTTGAAGCCAAGTAACGCCACTTGTACACCGTAGCAGCACGTTCTTTTGTAGCGGAGTAAGCTAGAAAGGCATGACTCATATGCGAGTCATTGGTCTTAAATGTGTAAGAGAAACCTGCCATTTTACATTGTGTCGGAAATATAGTATTACTAGCTGATGCCCGCGGCTTCGCCCGCGTGGTTATAGAAAATATATTGAATTTTCCCGTGGGAATTAGATGTTTTCGCGCTAGAAAAAGTAGCCCATGTGCTCTAGCCTCTAAACTATCTCCATACAAAAAAACACATTAATACGACGCTCCGTTGCGACGTGAAAGAAGGACAAACAAACACACTTCCGCATTTATAATATTAGTAAGGATTATGGAACTGTTTTTCAACTTACACTTCGCATTTAAGTTACATATATCAAGTGCGTAAGTTACAATTATATAAAATTGAAATACAAAATGAGAGTCCTGATTCACTCTGGCTGCCATATAATGCATAATAGTACATTACGTACCTAGGGCAGTGAATTCGTGAATGCCCCAGATCGCAGGTGTTTGTGCATAAATATGTATGCGATCTGGGGCTTTACGAATTACCGCCCGTGGTGCGTACACAATTTTACGTCTTCTCCTGGGTGTGAAGGGAGATTTGCAGCTGCGCCCGTGGGCGGTAAATCTCACTTACCGCCCGGAGTGACGTAAAATCAGTTACCTAGATCCAGCCAAGCAAGCATGATCGCCTTAACGCCGGAGGTAAATCGTTTGTCTTTTACTAGTGTAGGAGGAACAAATGCTTTATGTGGACGTAAACGGTTGTATGCTAGCTAGGCTGATTTGTTTATGTATTTCAAGCTGCTGAATGTACAGTTAAGTTAAAACCGTCCAATGTACAAACAGCAACACGCTACACTCACCATTAGTAGCCCTTATCTGGATGTAATAAGATTCACAACTGGTCAGTTAATTGTATCATCGACGGTACATACACAGGGGACAGCATACAGAATGCAGTACACAATGGTAATGAAGGACCCGAATAATGGTAAAGTAGAAGGAAGTTTAAAGACCGCGTTGGAAGTCAAAAACAAACATGTGGCGTTCATCGTGTGAAAGAAGAACAAGTACAAAGAAAAAAATATCCCCCAAGCCAAAGCGTATTATTAAGCCTGAGGCGGGAATCCAACTCGCATCCTCTGTTTTTCCGGAACAGTGTCCTGACCTTCAGACCAAGACCACTACACAGTATCAGAGTAAATTTTTGCCTTGCATTCGCTGTCGCGAGTATTAGCGATCTCTCTGTATTTTTACGTGGCGTTGCTAACGAGTGTGTTCGTACAGGCGTGAGCATCTCCATAGTTGCCCGAAAACATGCGTGTCGCAGCACTTTATGAGTTGTACGCGTGCCTCACGCAAGCGGTGTGGCGTATTTTATGAGAATTCATACAATAAAACGCAGTGGAACGCACACGTCTACGCTTACTCGTCTGGTATGTACAGGCATAAGCCTTTAGATGTTTCTTTATTGTTATACACAAGATCAAAAGCGAGCTTTCAATGCACAAAGACATTGCCTTTAGGGGTCTAATTTCACGTATTGAAATCATACGTGAATCATGTAGCTTCCGGCGTTGCCTTTGCTTAAGCGTAGAAACAAGAGGTTTGTGAGCAATAAATTATAATTAGATAGGTTGGATTGAAATTGCA
Organism: Epinotia ramella; assembly: GCA_947578815.1. Classification (NCBI taxonomy): domain Eukaryota; kingdom Metazoa; phylum Arthropoda; class Insecta; order Lepidoptera; family Tortricidae; genus Epinotia; species Epinotia ramella. The sequence goes on from OX388203.1 coordinate 3,441,710, forward strand.
TTTTAAGTATAATTGTAGCGTAAAATGTCTAATATGCATGTTTTATTCTATGAAAAGAATTCGTCACGATCAAGCTCCTAAATTACCACCCAGACAACGAACCTTATTCGGTCAATTCAATTTAGACGCCTATAAAACTCTTCTGAAATAGCTCCAAATAGTGCTCGAGCTTTAAAATTGTGTCAGCCCCAGAAAGGCTTTTGAAGTCTGACGAAACACCGACAGTGAAAGTTATCTTCGCAATGCAAATGAAAGGCTGGCCCTCCGTGGAAAACAATTAGGCTTAATTTTATGGAAACGAGCTCTTTGTCGGGAGAAGTGATTGGAATTGGAGACAAAATAATGTTCCATAAAAAATCGCCTTCCGTCAATCAAGAATATTGCGAAAAGTAGGAAAACAGATCAACCTTTTCACGCTTAAACCGCTGAATTGATATAGAGGTAGATGAAAATATTTCCAATAAAGATAATTTGAGAGCCTAGAAGATGGAAGAAGAAGATTAATTAATTTGGAAGATGGATATAGAACAGTTTATAAAAAATAAATAAATATTAAGGGACAGTCTTACACAAATCGACCTAGTCCCATTGTAAGCTCAATAAGGCTTGTGTTATGGGTACTAGACGACGATAAATACGTATTTAATAGAGAGACACACCCAATACTCAGAAACAAATATTCATGATTATCACACAAATACTTGCTCTAACCGGGATTCGAACCCAGGACCTTCAGCTTCGTAGGCAGCGTCACTACCCACTAAGGCTAACCGGTCCTCTTTTTATTCTGGAAATTATCGTATAAGAGTGTAACGAACGAAGTCGCAGGCAAACGCTAGTACTTATCGCTATAAGTGGTGATCGTGCGCCTAACACAACTTTTTGCGATGCTGACTGAGGCTAGTTGGAACTCTGCCAGGTGCAACAATACGCCTAGTGAGTACTGTACTAGGGAGAGCTGTCCACAACCACTTGATTTTAACGCTGCTGCATTCTTATATACATTTCTAGATTAATGTTGAAATCGTTAAGCCAAACTACGCATTAACAAGTTTAAGCGTTGCTCGAATGTATGAACTATTAAATGCATACATACATTTACCCCTAAAAGGGGTAGGCAGAGGACATGAAACTTGTGTTCCAGTACCACTTTTAGCATATTATGTGAGTATAAAAGATCGACCACATGTGATGTGTGTGTGTCTTAAATGCAGGCTTATTTTTTTAATAAATCATTAGCATAAAATAAATTCTTATTTCACAAAAGGCGAACTCAATGCCATTTGGCTTTCTCTACCGGTCAACCTTAAGGCAAACCGGAATAATTGTAGGCAGCGCATCTAAAAAACGAATAAGAGAGAAGCAATCCACATTATTAAAAAAACGTTGCAAGATGAATAGATTCGGCTTTTGTCGATAGAGTAATTCCGGATTTCACCAAACAGAAACTAGAGGCTCTTTATTTTTTTATTCAACGTCGGTGGCAAACAAGCGTACGGCCCGCCTGATGGTAAGCGGACACCGCAGCCTATAGACGCATGCAACTCCCAAGGAGTAACATGGGCGTTGCCGACCCTTTATATGTTTAAGGATTCGCTGTGTTGTTGTTATAAGACCACGCGAGCCCATTTTTTTATTGCAAAAACTGTATAGATTAAAAAAATCTATATAATATCGAGTTGAGGTGGTAGTATCGAGTTGAGGGGAGTTAGAGTGGGAGTGGGCTGGGCATTTCAGCCACATGCAAAGTGAACTGAGAGCCAAAGCCGCCAATGGGAACCCGAAAGCTCGAAACGACGACGAAACGGCAGGCCTCTCCGGCGATGGCGGGACCAGCTAGACTCGTTCTGAAAAGGTTGGCCACAAGAAGCTCAGGATCGAGAACACTGCAAACGGAGGGGGGATGCCTTTGCCCAGCAGTGGGACACTACGGGCTCCCAATAAAATAATATAATATCAAACCTCCTCACAAAATTTCACGAGAATCGGTTGAGAAAAGCGAGCTGTACAGGAAACAACTGGACATACGAAATAATTTTTGGTCATGCAACGGAGAACTTCGTTTAATTGGAAATGGACTAGTCATGGAATATACTCTACTCTTGAGTCTTGACTAAGTTAGTGGTTAGTTGAACCAATTGATTTGATATTCTCTAGGCAATCTTCAATCCCGTGCAAAAGCTAACAGGGCAATTTGTATAGTTTCAACGCTCAAAGGAGCGACGCAACTGTCGTCTTATTACGAAGCTTATATGAGTATGTTATTAATTTAAGATCAGGCTTTGATTGAAGCGCAAAAGTTACACAAAACTCATAGGCTCATTTTATAAAGCTACAGGTGGGAATTTTACAAGTTTTAACTTTAACCGGCAACTCTGGTAAAAAGCCTCTAGTCATTGGCTAAAGAGCCTCGCGGTTGCCTGTTTAATGTCAATTCCACCAAACAAATATTTAAAAAAAACCCACACTAGTCCAAACAATTTTGACGTTGAACCTCAAGTTATCTTCGTTAGGGCTCAGCCAAGACTTTAAGCAGCGAGCGGCACATGTTTGCCATACGAGTGTGAGCGAGAAGTCGGGCTCCGATCTCTCATTCCCACGTATAGCGCACCGCTGCCGCCTGTGGTATCGTTATAAAATGGCCCCAAGTTAACGTGCATGCTCACCTCGTCTTCGTGGTACCAGAAGATGTAGGCTGGTGGTTCTGGGCTGAACTGGATGAGGCAGGTCAGGTTGATGGTGGAGCCCATGTCCACATGCAGGTCCGGTCCGCCCAGGATCCGCGCTGACGGCACTGCAACAAGGAAATTCCACATTGAGCTGGATTGGAGCTTAAGTAAGGATTTGTAAACGATTAGTTTTAGATTAGTTCATGGGAAAATGTTAGCAGTATGGGACGCAATTTTAATCGAACTTATAAGTTGCTGAAATCCTTGATACTTTGTCGCTATCATCTGTTTGACAACGTCATAGTTTGAATATGAAGTTAAAACGACACGATACAGAAGTATTCAGCCCCCTGTGAGTACGGCCGTAGTAGGGACGCGTAAGGATTAGCAATAAAAGGCCAAATTTGGCATCTCATCTCTCTCTAGCTCATTGATCCCCACTTTCAATGCAACTGCCGTTTTATCTAGTCAGGCCGTCCTTATGGACAAGTGGAGCCCGCATCTGAACAGGACCAATCAGAAACATTATCGGTGCCTAGAAGTGTTTATGTAGAGGTGGCCGCGTTTCCATGCTCGCCTGACAGCACGCGTCTTACCTCGTCGAATTCTCCGCGTATCTATGTACACGACCTTAGTGTTGACTCTTACGAAAGAAGTAATAAAAGATTGGGTTTAATTTAATAGTATTGTGTTGTGTTGTGATCTCAGTTATCTCTTTGTGCTGGGCACGAGCTCCTTTAAAGAGAAGGATACCAGTATGCTCAGTCATATCTTTGCACCGCTTTCAGAGGCTGTCTAAGGCTAGTCAGGTAACCGTTGCGCAAGGTGCACGAAAGGCAGCCTCGCAAGTTTACTTATTTTATGAAGACAAGTCCACTAAAATATTCAAAATTCTCAACCATTCCACAATCCAGCTCGAGATCAAATTTTAATTTAAACTACAAAGCTAGAATTTATTGTAACTGTTAAATATTTAAGCGACACAAAACGACACTCCGTGTACGCCGGTTGCCTCTCAGTTCTGCTGATGCAGACTTTCAACACTTGTATTAAGAATGCAGATTATTGTAGCTACATCCCTTACAACAGAAAAGCGGCTTTGAGTGTGACTATATAAAGAACAGTTTACGTCAGCTTAAGCACGAAATATTGTCATCAATGCAAAATGCGCTCTCGTAGTTGGTGTTAGAGTGGGTGTTTGCGTGTGTGGATGGGATTGACGGCGTAAGCCATTAGTGCAGTGAACAATAAAGCTTAGTTAGTGGAGGAAATGCTAATAAAGTTTTAAGTTCCGTAGCGGGCTTAAGACGCCGGCTGGATGAGAGGTGACGGCAAGCGAGTGGCTCAAATGAAGTTATCTAATTAAATGTTCCCAGTTTTCTTTAACGGTACCTATATCTTGATTCTTGTCTTAATAACGAATGAGTTGTACAGAGATGGTCGATTTTTTTAAATATTATATCTGTCCTCGTAAGACCCAGATAGATTTTTGCGATTTTGAATTTGGAACCTTCGTTAATTCTGTTATAGTTCGAAACCCGATTTGAATTTGTACGCAAGTTGCAAGTTACGGGGTTAGATAAAAGACAGAAAATTAATGAAAGAGATATCATGCCACTAACTCAGTAGTAGCACGGTATTTGTTAGGAAGTTACTAGCAGTTTTAGAAGATGATTAATAAATTGAAGGTCTTAGGGTGCATTACACGAAACTGTCTCTAATCGGTGTTCGTTAAAATCTCAATGCATGGAAAGTTTGACCAGTTTCTATGGAATAACAGCTGTAAGTGCCAAATTTAACGTTGATTGGTCTGTAATCGCAAGTTGGTGCAACCCTGGCTTAAGTCACAGATTAAAGAATACAAGTACAGATACCCAATCTCATAGAGCAAAAGCGTACCGTCCTAATGTAGGCAATTCTGTATACAATTTTAGTCCGTTGCTACACCAGTAGATGCAGTATCCGAGCTACCACGGCTATGACGCTGTCAGCCTTTAGTAATACATTGAGATATCACCAGATGGCGTTGACTTCCCGGGCAACACATAGAGTATTTTTGATTTTTTTCGATATAAAAGTAGTATTTTAGAGACAATATTACACATCACACAAAAATATACATAACCTGTGGTTAGAGCCTGTGGTTCCATAGAACTTCCGCGACCCGTGATGGCGCCATCTAGTGACAGTACCCAAAAGTGAAAGCTCACTCGCATAGTACGAGTTACATGGATTTAGTATCAATTTTATTGCATTTACTAAACTTATAAAATATACCTTTATTGTATGTGCGGAAGTATGTTTGTGATATAATTAAGGTACGTTGAATTTATTAAGGTGTAAAAATCATTATATCTTTACGATTACTGGTTCAAATGTTTCGCTCGGTACCTGTGTCGCCATCTATGAGTTCTTTTTAGTATCAATTATACGTTGTTCTAGTTGGGAGGCCATGCTTAAGTCCAGTGCCAAGCAAAGGTCTCCCTTCCTCTCTTACACGTATGCCAATTAGTAAATATTTATTTATTCCATTTTTCACAGCATAACCATATAAATTAACAATTTGTTCTGGTATTTGGTTATACATAGAAATACAATTTGGCAGTATAATCAAGCGTGAAAATGCTTCAAGAGTTGCCAGCTGTTTTAGTATTGAATATTCTACAAAATTATTTGTTTAAAACGATATGATACAAAGAAGAAATATAATGGGAAAATAAAACCAAGACCCGGTGCCCGGGGTTTAAGACGACGATTTTTTTTTATTATGTTTCTTCTCTGTATAATATCATATCGCTTAAAATTTGATCGTGGGAACTTCCACGTTAAATTGACTTAATAAAATAATTTGTTTCGTTAAGGGGCTACCCGAGGTTTTCATCGATTTTTGTCAAGTTTTGAATCGTATCTCCTTTTGCACTACAGATAGAATTGTAAGTCAAACGGCTATCGATTCTTCATCTTTTATCTCCATTTTTGTCTACCGGATTTTGAAAGAAATGAATACTTAATTTGTATTGTATGATTTTTTTTAAACATAGTCTAAAAAAACACTTATTTTGTATCTCTATTGACGTGAAAGATCTAACATATACGAAATCTACATATTTGGGTTCGTCTTTGACGTCTCTAAAAAAGCATCTAGGGTTTTCATTTTAAACTAATGAACACAAAAGTTATGGGCAGAAGACCAGTTTTTTGGCCTAAAATTGTTCAACTTTGATGCCAAATATCTCGAAAACAATGAACTTTGAAGTAAATATGGGATACTATATTGCTTAAAGCCGTTGTTGTTAATATAATAAGCTACAAAAAACATTAGAAAACTAAGGAATTCAGATAAAAGGTCATTGGGGCATAGGATCCCCTTAAGAGGTGTCATTATTTAATTTGCTTGTTTCCTGCATAGCTTCATAAACAAACATAACAAACATAAAAAACATACACTCAAGTTCTTTGTGTAAACGTGTTTATTAGCTTCTTAATTTAGCCGAATAGCCGCGCATAATCACGATTGCTACACTTTCGCACTGGTTTTGTTGTGACACCATTACCAAGGGTCAGTTTGAGACATCAATTTCGCATCTAAGTTTCATTCCAATGTGATTTGAGCTTTCTTTTAGACACGTTAACTCGCGCACGTGAAACGAGCGTCTAAAACACATTGAAACGGCAATGGCATGTCTCAAATTGCTCCTTATAGCTAACGACCCAAGACGCGTAAACATATATCTCCATCAACAAAGTGGTGAAAGCATTAATGGACGGATTAACCACGCACTTAAATACGTTATTTAAACCGAGAAACTTAAGCGTGAGTCAGAGTAAGAAAATTTAAAATAGCAAACAGCTGTCATCTTCCTATGGAACGAATGCAGTACAGCGGGCGACAATATGTTTGCCATTTCATCGATTTATCGTTGTCTATGAGACATACGTCACTGTTGCACTCGCAATGGTACTTGTCAAAAAGTGACGGATTTCCTAACAGTCTTATTTAATTTAATTTAATTTATTTATAGAACAGTATACAAACTAAAAAATATCTAATCATCACATGCGTTTGCACTTGCACAATATTGATATTTGTGTGTTAACAGCAAATATACAAAAATATCTATTTAAGGTACCTAAGTACTCGGATATGCAATGTGAGATGATACTACTGCTATTATTTTTAAGGTGTTGGATTATTAAAAGGTAATTGCAACCATTGGCTTTAAATGTATATTTATTAAGACATTGAAAATAAATCGCACTATGAGCAAATATCATGAAACACATACGGATAGTGGGACAATTTGCAGAGACAGCAAGCAAGAGGACAGGAAAACAATCGCGGATGGCGGACAGGGGACCAATTTTTGACTTACGAGCGCTCGAAATCAAAAGCGAGCGGTAGAAAATATTCGGACACGAAAATTTGTCACTATTATTTTCGCATGAACCCAATGATTGCTATTTTTGAAATCGTCACTCGAAAGCTAGTGCCGGGCTATCGATACTGTTGCGTTTCGTTGTATGCCAAAAGTAGATAAGTAATTACCGGTTTTTCAAATTTGAAGTTTCAACATACCTAAAATAGAGAATAGTACTTTATTGAAAGTTGGGTATTTAATAGTAGATTATACACTAAGGGGATAAAGCACTGTTTTATGTCACGGGAGCGAATTGAATCCCGAACGTAACGAAGGACTCATAATTTAACTCCTGAGCGTAGCGAGGGAGTTATAAGTTAATTCCTGAGCGAAGCGAGGGAATTAAGACTGAGTCCTGAGTGCAGTGAGGGGTTCAACCGCCCAAGACTAAAACAGTCTTATCCCCGAGGTGTATACTCTACTTTTCACACCTTATGCGAGACAAAAAAACAGGCTCAGTAGATAAATATTCAAAATAGACCAGAAGCACTGATTCAGACACAGACTTTACGCCTTTTACAGCTTTCCATTTGTCAAAATCGTTGTAGGCTTTTAGGTATTTTTCCTTTGACTTCTCTGGCAGCAGATTGTTGACAATGCCTATGGCATCTAATTTGATAAACTCAGGAGTCAAAACACTTTCATCACTCGACATTTTCAATATTATTTTTGAAATTAAATCTTCTATAGGCACCTACAAGAACTCGATTTGTTCGTCACGCGTGAACAAATGAAGGCGCGCGACGTTCCAAATTCGAAAGCACAAGCCGTGGTCCTAGATTCGAAATTCGAATTTCGAACACCGCGCTCCTCCGGACCGGGGTTCACACGGAGGCAAACTTCATTTATTTTGTCAAATCAAGTAGGCCATGGCCTAGGACAAATTGTGTTTAGCAAAATTAAACTTTATGCATATAGTAATAAGAATTATGAAAAGTGAAATCATATTATTAACCAGCGGGTTATAATGAAATTCAGTACAACATTATAACCCGGCTAATACCAAGGGATTTAATGTCTTGCTTTCGGTAGGGTTTACATGACCTAAAATTCGGCATTGTCGAGCATGTGGTTTGAAACATATTATAGTAAATTTATTCATCAATTTCATCATCTTCCTAGCGTTATTCCCGGTAGTGCCCCTAAAGGAGCCCGGGGTCCGCTTCGAAACCTAAACCCAAGATTTGGCATAGGCACTAGTTTTACGAAAGCGACTGCCATCTGACCTTCCAACCCAGAGGGAAAACTAGACCTTATTGGGATTAGACCGGTTTCCTCACGATGTTTTCCTTCACCGAAAAGCTAATGGTAAATATTCCGTACATAAGTTCCGAAAAACTCATTGGTACGAGCCGGGATTCGAACCCACGACCGCCGCTTAGCAGCCGCATGCCTGAACCACTCTCTAAATAATTATAGTAAATTTATTAATTATAAATATATTATGCGTTTCATAACAGAAAAAAATAAAGTAAGTAGTGAGTGATAAAACGCTTATTTTCCCGATCTTTGCTTTCATCTACAAAATTCGGCAAGAATAGTAGATTACTGCAGAGGCCATGAAGTAAGGGATTGCTGGACGAGATTGGGGTAGACGGCCGAGTCGTAGACGAGGCCGAATGCAACGAGTCCAGCAATCCCTGTTCGGGCCGAGGATTATATAGTACTTTTCTCAAACGATGTGAGGAAATATTAAAATTAAAATAAATACAAGGTAATCAATTAAATAATAGGTAATTTGCGCCTTTTTTATGCACCATGTTTAACCGCACATAAAGTATAGTACCATAGATTATTTTTATTTTTTCTATGAAGCAAGTATGCTTACAGTGTCTAGTGGTGGTTGGCAGTATGTAAATTTTCCTTTGTCAGTTTAATATTAGTAAGCAAATTTAAAAAGTTAGAGTAGCGGACAATAATGGTTTTACTTAGGGTTTTCATACATTACTTCTTGGCGTAAGGCCAAGAAGTAATGTAGGGAGCCATAAACAAGAAACTTCACGTCTTCATTTCGTGATATTAACGCGTACATTTCCGAGCATGTTTGAGAAAATTAAATATAATCGTACTCCAGATGCTGATTTTCGAGCGCTCGAAAGTCAAAAATCGGTCCCCAGGTCTATTACTACATTTAAAATTAAATTCATCAATAATGTCGTATGTCACATCACAGCGCGATAAGTGATAATATGGCAACCACATACCGCCCCGCTTCCGCGTACTACGACTACTACGCACTAGGGTATTTGACAACAGTGAAAATTATTATTTATTTCATTAGCAGCAGATAAAAATTACGAAAATGCTCGGAAAGTATCCATCTTTCATTTATGTTTGCTATTTTAAGATTTTTAAATTCATAAAAACTAACAATAAGGACGTTGTTTGATTGTGACGTCACAAAACTCACAAACAAGTAATCCCTACAAATTCCATACTAACGGAGCGTTTTTGACGTTTCATAAAAAGAACCTGATATGACTTTTATCAAATACCGTATTGTAACCAGCATTGTAACACTGACATTCATAAAGTAAACGTCCTAGTAATACCTACTCGACCTTGCACTAGTATATCATGGGCACTTTATGTCAAAGTGACATGGCTGATATTCATACAAACATAGATAGATTCACTCCTTCATTCCCAAAAGGGGTAGGCAGAGCACATGAAATTTGTTCCAGTTCCACTTTTAGCATACATGTGGGTATAAAAGATCTACAAAATGTAATATCGCAGTGATAGGTTGCTAGCCCATCGCCCAACAAATATCAACCGTTACCTATCAGTCGAATGACATCCACAGGAAGAAAGGGGGTGGTACTATTCTAACCCGACACCACACGGGGGGCTTAAATTCAAATGAAGAGAAATCCGGTTAGTTCGAATTTAACCCATTGTTGAGACTAGTGCCCTAGTTGATAAGTAGAGGGATATCTAGACTACAAAGAAATACTGAGCGGACTGTAAACACTTATAATAAAAATAGGTCTTTCTACAATAATCGCGGGTCGCGGCGCGTATAAATATTAGTGCGTGCGAGCACGAAGCGGTACGCGAGGTGAAGTGTCGCGCGGCGGTCGCTGTCGCATCGCCGGCGCGTCGTTATCAGCTAACGGGATTTCTCCGCACTCTCTGCGGCGTGTCGGTTTATGTTGCTGGGCCGGTGTCATCACCACCCATATTGCTTTGACAAGTGCCCACGGCATGTACTAAGACGTAGACAATCATTGTCAGAGTCAAATTATGACATTATGTAACGTTATGACAAATTGCAGTTTATTCGTCGCTATTTTGATGCTAACCACTACACCGGTCTCACTAATTCATCATACGTTAAATTCGGTTTCCCGTATCTAACTCAATAGACCAAACCGCGTGAACCAGTGAATTAACTGGCTTACCCGGGCATCCATCGTATATGTGCTGTCACTGTGGCTTGTCTGGTGTCAGTAATTACTTGCATTAGGTTTAGTGAGTGTCTATGCAACGCAAATTAAAACTAACACATGCGACGCGAGTAAAGGAGCGACAAAGCAACGGTTTACAACTTGCAAGTGAGATACTTTGAGAGATTTAGTACTGATATAATATGGAATGTGGCTTTCATATCGATTGGAAACATTAACAGGTTAATTACCAAGGCGACGAGAGAGCTACATTATTATAACAAAGTCATATCTATATCACTCGAAGCTATGGTAGCCCAGCGGTTCAGGCGGCTGTCAAGCGGCGGCCGTGGACTCGAACCCCGGCGCGTACCAAATTACCAATGAGTTTTTCGGAACTTATGCACGGAATATTTACCGTTAGCTTTTGGGTGAAGGAAAACATCGTTAGGAAACCGGTTTAATACCAATAAAGATTAGTTTCACCTCTGGATTGGAAGGTCAGATGGCAGTCGCTTTCGTAAAACTAGTGATATGCCAAATCTTGGAATTAGGTGTCAAAGCGGACCCGGACTTAGGGGCACAACCGGAATGAACGCTAGGAGGATGATGCTATTTATATCACTGTTATATGTCCCAAAATGATCCGAACCGTCCGAATCCGAATAGTACCTGAGTCACAGAATAGTACGAGTAATTGAGTTGAGTAACGCCTTTGCTCATGTAATATTCATCATACAATATTTTTTAAGAACGTAGAGGGACTAACAAATAATGAGCCATAATGGTTTGTGAATAAGCGATTTTGAAAAACTAGTCTCTTCCAGCGCTGAGCTAACTTTAACGGATTGATCCCTTGGTGGAAAAGGTGGTCTTGTCGGTCTAAGTCTTCCAGATTGAAGTACAGACAATTTGAACACGTTATACCGTATCTGCTGCTGACTGTTCCGAGAACTAACGAGACTGGGCTAATTGGCGACGACTGTACTCCGATTGTATCGAACGAGAACAATGAGGTGAGGAGACCGCGAGGTAACAAGGACTTCTATTCATCCCGAGGACTGCATAGATTCCTTTCATGGAAGATAGAGTATAGACGATATATGAAACCGTATATTGCGTAAAAGTTGAAGATTTACAAATGTTTAACGTATTCAAATCGTCACGTTTTGCGATGTTGCGATCTTACTAAGATTACCAGTGCTCACGAGGGAGCTAAGGATCTGCGTTAATAGTGGATGACCTATGTCTGTCTGTTTGTCTGTAAGCTATCAATATAGTGAATCCCCAATCAAGCCTACGGTGTCTTTTCTGTATGCCGCATCGGTGGTCAACCAGCGTATGACCCACCTGATGGTAAACGGTTACCGCGGCCTATGGATGCCTGGACTTCCACGGATTCGATACTGTTTGACGACCCTTTAAAAACCTGTACACTCCTTGAAGAATGTGTACAGAAAAACCTGCTCCTGTTACTGGCATCTCTGTCTTCATCGTGTTCTTCAATATTTTGGCGACATAGCTGGCCGGGATCCCGAGAATTTGGACCAATTCGTGGTAACTGGCACAGTAAGAGGCAGAAGAACAAGAAGCCCCAAACGTTGGAACAACCAGGTGTCGGAGCATCTCAAAATGCCGGTTAATGCAGCCCTTAAACAGGCACCCGATCGAAAGTCCTGGAGAAGAGCACTGGCTATGCTACGTCGGCAGAGTCACGATTCTCAGCAATGAGGGACCGCTTGAGGAGGAGGAAGATGCCAAACTGTAAGCTCTCGGCAACGGCAGCGGCAGGGGCAGGGATGATGTTTTCCATTAGTCTGTTTGAATAAATAAATTAGGCCGAACGCTTTTTGTCACTCTTCTCATCAGTAACTTAACTATAACTTTTCTAAACCGGTTTGAAAATACATACGTACTTATTACCAAACCGCGTTTAGAATAGGATTAGAGGTGATAGCTTTGCCACATGAATACGTCAAAGTTTATATGAGCTGACAGTTATTTCAGGTGTAAACTCATCGCGGTTGACTAATACTAAGTAGGACAAACCCTGTCTGTTGTTGTGACAAATAGCTGTCAGTTCATATAAACTGACGTACTTACATGCCAACATTTTTGATCAAGTACTTTCAAATCGCATTTTGCATGCAATACTGCATGTAGTTAACATCAATTGAATTCAATTATTTAATATTTAGTAGTTTTTTTTTTGGTATGTGCAATAATAGCATACTACACCTTTCAGGGCTTTGTTTTTGTTGTGCACGATTGTGTTGGCCACGTCAAACAAACAAAAAACAACTGAACAGTTGATTTGTGATTATTAATTAAAATTATTACTGTATTTAGTTGTCCTCCCCAAGATGTAGTTTACCTACAACATGATTTTCATAAAAAAACTATATAATCCTACAAAAAACGACAAAACCGACATATTGTTATAGGTTCCTATGATTTTTTACTGTTTTACCTTTTCGGGTGAAACAGGCAAATTCCATATGGTAAGTTAAAAAAAATTGCAGTTCAAGAAGTATGTAAAAATTTCGGTTTCGACCGAAAATGCAAATCGTGTTTCGGTTGGACACCAACCCAGAGTGATTATCTCTCGCCAGCTCTCAGCTTTGTGGCCGTGTCAGAATAGAACGTGTCAAAGAAAGTGCAATCCACACCTCGTTAGGGTCAGCGCGCGATACAATGCACCGCTTCAACCACTAACGATCCCCAGGCAATACTCACGCATCAATGGACGACTAACACTTGGAGCTAGTTTGGCTTCTAAATTTGGACTTAAACCGAACGGGATAAGGTTGTAGTTAGAGTGATAGTGTGGTATATTAACTTAGAGCTGCCGTAAAGACGTGAAGTCGGTTGGAACATTTTCAACGTTTGACGCGGTTAAATACGGTTGTGTCAGTAATTGCGTTTATTTTAAGATCTGTAGCTTGAATATACTGAAGTGTTTGCGTTCGAATAAATGTACAGTTTTCTTAGTAATTCGTTCAGTTATAAGATTGTATACTCTAAAAAAACTGAAGCGTGATCAACATTATTTAGGGCGACTTTTTTATTCGTATCTGAAATAACTTGGTCTGATTTAATTAGAAAATATTATCGTCATCAAATATCGACATTCAAAAAAAACAGTCAAATGTTGACTATATACATCCCAAGAGTGACTTCTAGTTATACATAATATATACTGGTGAACGAATTTTTGAAATCACATAAATTTAATAGTTCCTGAGATTACCCCCAATATACACTCTTACATCCTCAGAAAGCTACAGTCTCACAACTTCACGTCTACATAATATTAAGTATAGAAGTGAAGGTACATTTGTGTTGTGAGAGATTAAACTAATGTTATCAAATAGCCAAACTGCTGACGACGCCCATTAACTCCATACCAACATAATCCTTGAGCATAGTTGAACTCTGAGGTTTGACAATTAATTCATTTATACTTAAGCCGCCATTGCATTTCTGAGTCATGTCATTGCACCGAGTAAGCCGACTGCCTCACTTGGCCGCGGTCTAGATACAGCATTAGTGGTGTCGCCTAATCGACCGACTGCGGCTCGGTTGCTCATTTAGCATTGTTTTATTAGGACTTGGCCGTTGATTTACTAACACTATTAAGTGGCATGTATTTTAATGAGATATTTAACGTGGTACACACATACTTATTGCATGAACAGCTGAAATGCTGCTAATATAGGGTGACTCGCGATTAATAGAACCCGTTAAGCAGCATAAAGATGCTACGGTATTCAAGCATGCGGCTGTCAAGCGGCGGTCGTGGGTAAGAATCCCGGCTCGTACCAATGAGTTTTTCGGAACTTATGTACGGAATATTTACCGTCAGCTTTTCGGCGAAGGAAAACATCTATAAGGTCTAGTTTTCCCTCTGGGTTGGAAGGTCAGATGGCAGTCGCTTTCGTAAAACTAGTGGATTAGGTGTCAAAGCGGACCCCGGGCTCCTTTAGGGCACAACTGGGAATAACGCTAGGAGGATTATGAGTTAAAAATAAAGGTACTTATGCATTGCTTGAAACAGCAATTTCCACTATAGCAAGTTATTAGTGGCCCTGCTGGTATTGCAACGACAGCAACATTTCTAGATGCACCTAAAATACCCAAGTGCATTAATGACCTTAATATACCGAGCTGTGGCGAGGAGGGGTGTTAATTGTCGATTTATTAGCAGTGCGACTCGCTGACTTATGCTGAAGCTATTAAGGCTTGACTGTATAAAGTTATTATCTATGTATTTAATACAAACTTGTAAGAATGGGTGGTAATGGTTGCGGAAGTCCGTTGGATGGACCGGTCTCTTTGGGGGATGACTATGTCCAGCACTACAGCAGTGGACGTCTTTATAAAGGCATATTATTTCTAGACACTTGGAATGAAAATTTAATCAACTGCAATAGAAAATAGGAAAATAATTTGTTTTGATTTATAATAGAACTAAAAAAAACAAATGCAACTCTGTTCCAAATTAAAATGATTTAAATTCCACTGAAAACGGATGGCTAGAGTATTAATAACTTTGTAATACTAATCAACAATATGCAATAAGCTGTAAACGCGCATTCCAGAGTTTTCAATAATAATCAATGCAATCACTGGCGCGATTTCATCACAACTTGGCATAATTCGACAATGCATCATGGCCTCAACCTAATAGAGTCGACGCCACATTATAACCCTGTCGAAAGAAGTAACAGGGTATGAGTATGGAAGCCCCATGGCGTTACTGCCTTTTTTAACTGGAAGGTTTATCCCGTCCTGCCAGATAAGTGCAGCCGCAACTTAATTAAATTCGTTCAATAAATCTCCATTATAAAGGACCGACGTAGAGGCACAAACAAAATTAAGCAACAATTTCACTGGGCCCGATACGGCAGCCATTGCGGTTTGAGATAAATGATGTTATTTAAAGTTATTACTTGAAATACAATTTGTCCTTTATTCCAAATGCAAAGTCATAATAAAACGACCTTGATTCAATTAAAATACACAACAAACATCGTCTAAAGCTGTTATATATATTTGATGCTGTCTTAAAGGGCGTCTTATGTCTTAAGCTCGCCTTTGTACTTATTTTTTTTTGTAAATTTGAATTTTCTCATTTTTTCATGTAAGTATAGTCAGCATCATAAACATGTTTACTTTTTTGTGGTTATAGGACTTTATTGCCAAGAGATAAAGTCGAAAAATGTATACATTCGTTTCATGCTGACTGTACAATAAATAAATAAACAACATGTCCATAAAACCGTTTTGTTTGTTTGAATTGAAGATTTGAAAAACTTAAATATCCTTTTCCGCTACCAGTGCAAAGTAACACAAGTAGGTAACATAGAAATAGAAAAGTTACGGTTCAATACTGCAGGTTGGGTCGGAATGGTGCCAAGGAGTAAACCAGCCAGCCACCGGGCGGCCATCATTGAAATACGGCAACGTGACATGTTCCATATGCGAATTGAAGATGGCACTGTGCGCTTTTATAACGTCTTGGTATTGTTCACTTTAGAAAATTAAGTTTTTAGAGACAGGCACAAAGTTTTGTGGTCACTGAGAAATCCAAACTAATATTGACAAATGCGAAAGTAACTGTGTCTGTCTATCTATTACCTTTTCACGCTTATAATGCTGTGAAGCAGTTACTGATGTGATGACAGATGAAGCCAAACGAGATGAATTTATTTTCCTTTCGTCGAAAGTAAAAATGGTAGTCATCTTGTTTTTTTTTATAAGAAACGAATTTACGTATACTGGTGGTAAATAACGTAGATATTTATTACCAGTATAGTTCAGATCGATTAAGAATGTCATTGACGGAATTTCGTAGCTTCTTGACTTTGCTCAGGTCTTAGGCACTGACTGCCAATCCGCTTACAAACAAACATCGGTTGGCAGTTTAAAAATAGAAAACATATCGGGAATTTGTTACTTTAAATGCTGCAGGACTTCGAAATAGATTCGCTAAAAGCATGCTAAGTTTGCATGGAGGCACGCGAACCGTTTTTGGCGTTCAAATAAAAGATATTCTTTTGACGGGCATTATTAGATCCTCATGTTATAGTCCTAGTTTTCAATGAATACCGAAAAAGACGAACAAAACCATTCGCAGCAAAGATAAACAAACATAGTTACGGACTGTTCATGCTTGCAAGGGCATAGTACCTAGTCAACTACTTAAATACTAGTGTTATTATTATTATTATCGTATTGACAAGAGACATCATTCTGATCTCGACACGTTTTATGTTATTGACTTACATTAAAGTCCCTTTTTTTTTGTTTTCACGCTTAGAGACCTTATACATCTCTCAGAATATTAGAATAATTATTAATTGTATTTGGACGCTCAGAGACCTTATACATCTCTGGAATACTGAATTAATATCATTAACTTCTTGTTAATGCTGATACAGATCTTATATCAAATGTAATGGTCATATTTTGCAATTTTGTTTTGTTTACATTAACTTAGTGACATTTTAGTTTGTTAACCTTTTATATATAATTTTATATTATTATTGTGTAAGATTAATATTATTTCATTGAAAATTACCGTTTGACATGTAAAAGTGCCCTTGTGGCCTATTTGCAGAATAAATAATTAATTTTGATTTTGATAATTAAATATACAACACACAAAACAAAAATAAAAGTTACACATTGAATAAAAGGCAAAATAATAATAAAAGCATAATTGTTTCTTGTAACGTTAATATTTTGTATTTTACTTTTTTATATTAATATCGTAAACAACCTAGCCTAGAACCAAAGTTAAATTAAGAGAAAATAAAAGTAAAATTGTCCCGACTCCGCATGGTGACGACCTAACTGGCAAGCGCTGTGCTGCGCAGTACTTTTGCGTGGCTAAGAGGCATTTATGGCAACAAAACATGGTAAAAATTCAATTCTCGCTCTTATATGTAAATTTCGCGATGTATTTACAAACTGAATAAGTTAAATCGCTTAACTCAAGATCTCCTAGTAATTGCCAACGACCTTCTAAGTCTTGGTCGTAGATTTTTGGAGGACTTTATACATTTTCTATCTGTACCCTTTTTCACCGACTTCCAAAACAAGGAGGTTCTCCGTTTGAACCCTATGTTTGTAAGTATGTATGTTTTTCCGCCATTATCTCGCGTTTGGCTTGGTCGATTTTGATGCGATTTTCAGAAAAATATTCGTCCCATTCTGGAGAAGGTTAAGTAGGTATATATTGGAAAGCGGTTCCCTTTTTTATAAATTACTATAGCTGATGCCCGTGGCTTCGCCCGCGTGGTTATAGGAAAATGTAACATATTGATTTTTCCCGTGGGAATTAGATGTTTTCCCGCTGGAAAAAGTAACCTATGTCACTCTCCAGCTTCTAAACTATCTCCATACAAAAAATCAGATCAATACGACGCTCTGTTGCGACGTGAAAGAAGGACAAACATACAAACACACACACTTTCGCATTTATAATATTAGTAAGGATTATATTGTCTATCCTACGTTTATTTAGTTCCACCTTTACAGATTACTACTTACACTGCTAGCTCTAATCCCATATAAACAAAGTGTATTATTTCCGATTGTATTCTTCTATTTCCCTCGCCTCTGTGGGCACGTGTCATTGAAGGGGTGAGGAGGAGACAGATTGCGCAAAACTTTTAATTGCGACTGCGGCTTAGGTACACTGATACACACAGACATAGCCTTCCAAATCCAAAAGGCCATATACTCTAGTCACGTATTGTATTGTACCGCTATAACATGGCCCCGTTTTACTAAATAAAGATCTATTTTACGGTTTTACAACACTAAACTGGTAACTCCGAGGCGCTCGCAAAATAACGACTGGCTAATTGACCAGTGGTTCTGGTTTAATCTGTGACAAGTAGCTTCAATGATGAAATATACAAAAAAACCCGACAGCTTGAAAAAATACTCAAAAGAAAGAAGAAGGTCCGTTTATCACGCGTATTTTTGATTCTCGTGGAAATTTTGAGAATTTTTATAGCCTATCCTATCCTATCCTGCAACTGAGACCAATTAAATGATACCTCATATGTCAAAATAATATGTCAATATCTGTGACGAATTAAATGTGGCATACAGCACGTAGAACCGATGGCCGTTGGGGCGGAAAGGTTCTCGAGTGGCGACCACGTACCGGAAGGCGCGGCGTGGGTAGGCCCGAAGCCACAAGGTGGACTGATGACCTGGTAAAGGTTGCGGGAGTCCGCTGGATTCGGGTGGCGCGGGACCGGTCTCTTTGGCACTCTTTGGCGGAGGCCTATGTCCAGCAGTGGACGTCTTTCGGCTGATATGGTGGTGATGATGATGTCAAAGTCCGTCAAACGGTTTAGGCTGCAGGGCGTGCCAAAGAATAATACATACACACATATACAGGGCGTCCCACGCCTATGCCACGTGGAGGGAAAATACCTTGAATATTGTAGATGGGATATTTTACTAAAAGAAGACATTACTTTAATTTAAAAACAATTTAAACTGCATTCATAGATTATTTTTTAAAATTAATGGTCTTCCTTTTATTTCTGACACTTCTCGTGTAGCGGGTTCGATTCACGGTTCAACCATGTAATTCGTTAAAAATCTACGAATACAGTACAGTTTAAATTGTTTTTTAAATTAAAAAAAAGCCTTCTTTTAGTAAAATCTTCCATCTACAATATTCAAGGTACTTTCCCTCCATGTGGCATTATAGGCATGGGACGCCCTGTATACATACATATATATGTCGCAGGGAAATGGCTAAAACAGAGATTTGAACAAATCTCTAAGGGGTATGATCAAATCACGCAGGATGTTAAAATGGCGAATCCATTTTATCATTTGCCTAGAAAAAATCAGTCATTTGATCAAATCTCTGAGTCTGTTTAGTGAAATGACGAAATCGGCCAAAAAAGGCAACTCGTTTTTTCATTTCACTAGATTTGTTTAGTGATTTGATAAAATCCCTGAACCGCGTCAGTGAGTTGACGAAACTAACTCGCAAAGTCAACTCGTTTTACCATTTCACTAGACATGTTTAGTGAAATGATAAAAATCTCAACTCTAGTACGGATTAAGTCGCTAGTGCGGTCGTGTTACCCCCCTCCTGCACCTTACCGCTACCCGCTCTCGCCCTTGAGTGTCAGGGAAATGGCCAAAACAGAGATTTGAACAAATCTCTAAGGGATATGCCCAAATCACGCAGGATGTGAAAATGGCTATTCCATTTTATCATTTGCCTAGAAAAATCAGTCATTAGATCAAATCCCTGAATCTTTTTAGTGAAATGACGAAATCAGCCAAAAAAGGCAACTCGTTTTTTTTTTCATTTCACCAGAATTGTTCAGTGATTTGATAAAATCCCTGAAACATCGTGTGAGAGATTTGATCAAACTTAATTGTAGAGTAACACTGAACCAGTTCAGAGATTTGATCACATCACCTATACCATGTTACAGTAGAGACTTTACCATTTCACTAAACGTGTCTAGTGAAATGGTAAAACGAGTTGGCTTTGCGAGCAGTTAGTTTCGTCAACTCACTGACGCGTTTCAGGGAAAAAACAAGTTGCCTTTTTTGGCCGATTTCGTCATTTTACTAAACAAATTCAGGGATTTGATCAAATGACTTTTCATTTCATCGTATGGCATACATTATTTTGGCCTTTAAAGTTTGTCACTCTTTAGTACCACCCAGGGGACACGTGCAGGGTTGTGGTAGGTAGCTCCTGCGGACGCGAGAGACAGTTGTCCCCCCTTTGTCAAGTGAGTGGGCAACTCGACTGTTAGAAGTTCTTAAGCCGCCCGAAGGCCTCTAACTCGGCTTAACGACTACTGTCATAGAAAGCAGCCGGGATCAACTGCTTAACGTGCCTTCCAAAGCACGGAAGCGCTCATTTACATTAACCACTCAAACATCAGGCGGTCACCCATCCAAAGACTGACCGCTGCCATCTTTGCTTAACCTGCGTTATCGTTTCCGACTCGCAGGCGCCGCTGGGCTATAAGCGCTTCAATGATCAAATGACTGATTCTTTCTGATGACTGAAATGACTGAATCAAATGACTGATTCTTTCTAAGCAAATGATAAAATGGATTCGCCATTTTAACATCCTGCGTGATTTGATCATATCCCTTAAAGATTTGTTCAAATCTCTGTTTTGGCCATTTCCCTGACACTCAAGGGCGAGAGCGGGTAGCGGTAAGGTGCAGGAGGGGGGTAACACGACCGCACTAGCGACTTAATCCGTACTAGAGTTGAGATTTTTATCATTTCACTAAACTTGTCTAGTGAAATGGTAAAATGAGTTGGCTTTGCGAGTTAGTTTCGTCAACTCACTGACGCGGTTCAGGGATTTTATCAAATCACTAAACAAATCTAGTGAAATGAAAAAACGAGTTGCCTTTTTTGGCCGATTTCGTCATTTCACTAAACAGACTCAGAGATTTGATCAAATGACTGATTTGTTCTAGGCAAATGATAAAATGGATTCGCCATTTTAACATCCTGCGTGGTTTGATCATATCCCTTAGAGATTTGTTCAAATCTCTGTTTTGGCCATTTCCCTGCGACATATACATATGTACGCACGACAAACATAACCCTCCGGGACACATGACTTGAACAAAAATTAAATTTTAAAGCCTAATATCTCGCAAACGAATCACTGATTTGAAAAATGGTTTTTGAAAACCCATAATATTTTTGAACGAGCTATCCAACGATATCCCACACCTGGAGGCGCCTGGCACACACCTGGCAGAGATATTGGGCTTTAACTAATTTTTGAGTCATTTCCCCCCCCCCCCCCCCCCCTTGTATATTATTTATTAAACAAGAATGATATACAAAGAATGAGGTACATAATAATATCCGCAATAGTATATAGTAATAGTTGACCAACTTAATGTATACTTGGAAATGCCAATTTTCGTACAAATTCGGCCGAGGCAAACGCACCGCACGTCGATGTAATTAAGACAGACAGGCAACTACGAAACCCTACACTGCGCGTGGCCCGACACCCACTTGGCCGGTTATTGTTATTATTATATATATTACATCCTTGAGTAGCTAGGTGAAACCTTTCCTAAAGGGCCCTCATCTAGATAAGATAACATAAGATAAGCTAGCTGAAACCGGCCACATAAATTGCTACCGAAAACTTACATTACGTTACTACAGTCATTCGCGAATAAACTATTGTAGAGATGGTGTTTTTCGAGTCTGTCTTTGTGATTTAACGTACCGATGTTCTGCGGCAAGTGTAGTTAGCGATTAGTTTTGATATTTTATTTCCCGTTGGACTCCTACTAGGTATCGATGTTTAGTTCCACGAGTCGCTAGGGGCGCTGTGGTGTGCATACCTACATAGTTCAATTCTCAGTGTTCCTAGCGAACACGGTCACTATAAACTCATAGTAACTGGTCGATCGATCTACATATTTGACGGTTGTAAATGTAGTAGTTTTGTGTAAGAATCATGCACATTTTGAATCACGCCATGAACGGTCGGCAACTTTGTGCATCTGCAGTGAAAGTGTTAAATACAATAAACTATTGGATCTGTGAGCTGTAGACCTCGCGAGGGTGTTTTTCGTAAAAAAAAAAAACTGAATCTACAAAAACACCTATATAATGAACGAACCTGCACACAAAATTTACTACAATCGGTTAAAAAATACGACCTATAGACGAAAACAGTCGGACAGTGGGACATCGGACACAACGAATTTCGGCCCAAGCTGAAGCATGGAACTTCGTTCGCTTCGCTCGCTCCTTCAATAAATAATGGGGAACTATCTCACACAAATCGGCCTAGGCTCAATCTAATCAAAGCTTGTACCACGAGTAGAGAGTACCGCGATAGAATACTTACATAAATAAATACATACTCAAATATTCGAACGTATCACACAAATACATGGCCTAAATCCGAACACAGGCAGTGTCACTACCAACTAGGCTAAAGTGGTCGTCTAGCCTGCCGACTTTTTATAATTTACCACACATTTATGAACGCAAGACTTTAATAAATGGAGATACGCCATTTTGGCTATAGGTTGAGTGCAGGAAATTTGCCTCGTGTGTCGAGCCCGTTTAGACAAACAATTTATTAAGCAGCAGACTCGCAAAGCCGTCAGGGTAAGGGCTTTTTACCTTTGGAATTTCATTATTGTTCATAAAGTTAGTAAACGGAGTTGAGGTAACTCCTTAAAATTTTGCTAACCGCTGGTTTAGAACTCTGTTTGAAAAGGTAAATGTTGTATAAGAATTGTTGTACATTGCGTGCTTGTTTTCATTGCTTTGTGTATATGTTACATCCTTTATTATACACAACACGACGGTAAAAAAATCAGACATAATTGGTGCGTCAAATTCAAAAGTAAAGTTTCATAATTTCACAATTAAATAAGTCTCTACTTTTTGTTTTATTTTTGTACTAGTAAATTATTTTCATTATTTCTTAACGACATTGTTCAAGTCGATATTGATAAAGATTCACATGAGACTAGGGTCTATGCAAATTAAGTGAGCTGAGATGAAGATTACTTGTCATTCCTTCACTGATGTAACTAAATCAACATGTAAATACGAGCAACTTTAACAACATAAGACAGACTTTAGACAGACAGGTCACGACTTCAATTATTCGTCTACAGTCCTTTAAACGTCTTTGGCACACCGACCGCAAAGTCGACGTATGTAAACGCTTCAACCACTAACTCATTACACTCATTTGTTTACTACACTACACCCCACATGAAACATAGATACACACAAACACTAGTCTGGATTAGCGATGGGCGACTTCTGAAACATTTCACATATTACCTTAACTGTGACGTATTTCAACTTTTGAAAATAACATAATTGACAAGAAACGTTTCTGACAGTAATGTTACCCAATAAATTACACTTAAATGTCATGTCACATCTCCGCTAATAGTGACATTTTGATAGCCCAATTTCTTTTCACTATATTTACAGTAATAAACTCAAAGCTTGTAAATAACACCATTCGGTTTCATTTTAACCTGAGATTTTTACAAAGTTTCTACGACAATCATGAATCAAATATGATATTGAGAATTATTAGAAACATTCTCGTCTGGCCAGTAATTGTTTTGCATGTTTAAAGTAGGTAGGTATATTATGTTATCTTTGTTGTAATAGAAAACACAACATACGGAGTAATTAAAGGAATTATGTTAAAGTGGTTGCTGTGATTACTAATACGAATGTTGTTATTTATCGGGGAGTATAAAATTACACACAAACTGATAATTTACACCTGAAAAACTGTAGAATGATAGATACATTTTCCATTTGAAACTTATAGTAACTTAAGTGATATTTAATAGAAAGTTTCACTTTCGTAACTAACAAGCTGCCCATCACTTCAAATAATTTCTTTTAATTATCGCTGAGTTTTATGATCTTATTACTAAAGCTATTAATGACTTTTTTACAGCAGATTCGAACCCGTTAGCATGAAATTTATTTTTCAGCGCCTCTTATGTCTGTATGGGATAACATCATCATCACCATCATATCAGCCGAAAGACCTCCACTGCTGAACATTGGCCTCCCCCAAAGAGTGCCACAATGAACGGTCCTGCGCCACCCGCATCTAGCGGATTCCCGCGACCTTTACCAGGTCATCAGTCCACCTTGTGGGGTTGTCTACCCACCCAGCGCCTGACGTTACATGGTCGCCACTTTAACCTTTCTGCCCCAACGGCCATCGTTTCTACGTGAAATGGTGTCAGCCCTCTTGATATACTGATTAGTTTTATTATTTTTATTAGGAGCCTATGGTGTCCCACTGCTGGGCAAAGGCCTCCCCCCTCGGTTTCCAGGTATCCCGATCCCGAGCAGCCTCTGGCCAATCCTTTAAAAAGGAGTCTATCTCGTCCCGCCATCGCCGGCGAGGTCTGCCGCGTCTCCGTTTTGAGTTGTCGGGCTGCCATTCAGTGGCGGTCTTGGCCCACAGCTCACTTGGCATGCGGCAGACATGACCAGCCCAGTCCCACTTCAACTTAGCCGCTTTCCGAGCAACGTCGATTATTTGCGTCTTAGAGCGCAGCGTGGTGATTCGTTTTAAACGTGCTAATTGAGTAACACCATCTGTCTGACTATACGGCAGCTAAATCCCTGGATTTAATCAAACTGCTCAACGTATTTGAGTCCGTTAAAATATGTAAATTTAATCAAGTACACTTTGAAGTCCGTGGTGAAAATTAACTTTTCACACCATTTTAGACTAAATTCTAGAATATGTTCGCGGAATTTCACGTTTCCGAAGCGTACCCAATCAGAGCCAGCAACGTGCAATAACTGTTTGCCCCAGACAGATTCCCGCCACTCTCAGAACGAACTGATTTCCAAATTATTATCAATGTGTGTACTTCTAATCGCAACTGCCTTTTTTAACCCGCAACGAAAACGTTGAGTGTTATAAATGTAGGTATAGTGCGGAATCTTTTCCTAGACCGGACGTTATCGGCCAGCGAGAGCCATCGGTCCAACAAAGCAATTGTTAAGCCACAGTAGCCTCGTGCACAAATGCTCCGAAATGAAAAGTCTATATTTAATAAATACTTTGCAATAAAAGACAATCGCTTTGTTTACTAGGCACAAAGAGAAGTAAATTATATATGAAGTACTATATCTCTGTGTTCGTATGTTCGTGTAATGCATGCCACATACAGCAGTATGTGGCATCGTAACTCTCACATACATGTACCGATTTGAGTGTTTTTTTTATCGAAAGTTTGTCTGTCGAGATATTTGTTAGCTACGACTGTGGTATGAAACAATTAAAACACCGCCGCACCTCCAAGGTGTTTTATACCTTCGTGCTAGGAACGAAAGAGCATGTGGTATGCGGGGAGCGTAATCATCATCAGTTAACCGTACGTATTTATTTTCGTATTACATACATCTCACGGTTTTCTAAAATCGTAATGACGCAGACATCAACGTGGGGACATGTCCCTCTTCTGCCAAATATCCATAGCCTCAATGTATTTCCTAATATCATCAAGACACCATACGCTGTTACGATTATAAGCGTCTTGATTACAGGGTGTTGGCTGCAAATAGGATTACCCCTAAGTAGGCATTATCGCAAACACGTCAGCGGTTGCCGCGGCGATACAGTTGCGATGTGGCTTACTGGTCGGATTAGGGCATGCTTCAATGGCCGACACTTAGCGACGCATCACTTGCTATCAGAAGCTACCACACTCGATCAATGCTCATTTCAGGGGCGTTAGTGAATGTTTGGTGAATGATAATACGTTGCCAAGAGGTTCAGGCAAGCGACTTTCAAACGTAGGTTGTAGGTTCGAATCCTTGCTTGCCTCAATAAGTCTTTTAGAATATCCCTGATATACGTAATATCTTTCATTAACCATCATCATTTAATTAAAATGTCAAATTTTATATGGAATAACGACAGATCACTTTCACTGCCGGGAACTCGCCTAGCGGGCGCCTAGGCCGTAGTTGCTTTCCACTACATACGAGGAAAACAACGGGATCAGCTACGAGCGTAGCGCGTAGTTATTTTTGGCAGTGAATGATTGTGTTAAACTGTTCTAACGCGCGTACGAAACGTTATTTACTCTGTATTGTATCCTAGTGAAAAGAGCTATTTTGATGTCAAACACAGCTTTTTAGTCCAATAATCAACCCTTAAATTTGTATTCCAATTAAGCTTCTTGCCTCACGCCAGCATGCTCACATGCCTCGCTGCCCTTTATAATTACTTATTGTCTGAGTAGCTGACACAATGCACGCGCGTCTTGTAGCCAATTAGCCAGTCGGATTAGTGATCAGCGAATAAAGGCAGCTGTTGTGACATAATAGTGTTACGAGCGTGGGGGTACAGGAACGCGACAGTAGATTTATTAAATGACTTACACAGGGCGAAGTCCACCGAGACCACACGTACCAACACTGACTCAACACACACAAGTTCACTGAGTTCGCGCCTGCTAGTACCAACACAGCTAATACTTTACTGTTACTTTGCACTAGATCTCGTCACTATTTCACCACTTGTTTCCACTGTTCTTCTTCTTCCAGCTCACTAAGTTTCTTTATCACTCCGAAGACTTCACTCTCAAGACTGACTTAATAGGTACCTACCGAGAACGTTTCGGTTCTAGACCGATATCGATATTGTTTTGAGTAGCTTGGGCATTTCCAGATAAGCGTGCTACATCCAAGTTTCTCGAATATTCCAAGCCCATACATTTTCGTAAGCAGCGAATGTTCTATTCCCTTATTTTTCCTAGAACATTCCATGCTACTCGGTGTTTGGAAAATGTACTCACTAAGAATTTAAAACATACAAAAAGGTGTCGGTCGCTAGTCTCGTACCGGGTACAACGACTCTAAGGCCGCAGGGTGTACCTCTAGGCCGCTGCCTGATGACCTTTGACAACACGGTGAACTTTAAAATACCTTGACGGCGTTTTTATTTCCATGGTAACGAAACTGTTATTGACCCCGCCGTCGCCCCGTTGGGCGAGATGTGCCAGCCATAGGTTGGATATCCACATGAGATGTGCGTAAACGTGTCTCCATATATAGGACACTTCGCTAGTTTGACAGCTAGGAAACTATGAAATTAGAGGAATATAATCCTGCTGGTCGATAACGTTACGTACCTAGATCAAAAAAAATATGGTAAAAGGGCAGTTAGGCTATCGTAACGCTCAGTCGGAAGGTTACGGTATTAGGTACTTCTCTGACCTACAATATAAAAAAACATAATGTACTCGTATAGTTATTATATTATACTTTACATAGTTATGAGCAGTATTTTCTCAACATATAGTTTTCATAGCAATTTATTATAGGTTATGTATGAACCTTATTTAAGGAGCAAGAACATGTAAACTCTGCCTTAACAATACTGACATGTGTGCGTGCTGTTGCCAGCGAGACGAATGACGACACGCGACAGCGACAAGCGACGCGACAGAACGCGTTGGCAGATAATCAACGACACACTGAATTTGTGAACCAGGCCGATGTTGCACTCCTCTATTCGGCTTTTAAATACCTACCTATTTAAATTGATATTTAATAGTCAACTAGATACACGTTAGTTCCAAATTAACCAGTTTAATCAAATAAACCGTATAGTGAAATTTTGGCTCTCGGCAGTTTCCAACACGAATAACTTGAATAAGTTTTCTCGAATATTTTATAACGACATTATGATCTTGTTTTTGACAAAGTGTTAACGCGATTGGACTTCAGAAAAACTGAATAGAACCTTGTAATTATTAAGAGATAAAAAAATGTTGTAGACCTATTCAAAAATATAATAACCCAATTAGATTATCTGAGGTTTACAGTCACATTATTCCGAAGAGTTCTTGGTTATGTGAGCAGACGCTCCACAATCTAAAACTCAGTTAAGTATCATCATTTTTATATATTTTCATGATATAAAAAAACATGAACTTTATCGGTTATTAAAACATGGATTTAGAATTTGGAGCCGTTTCGTTCAGATAATACGGGTTCCAAAATTCCAAACGTTATATAAAAAAAAGTGCGAAGGTAAGCCGTGGCACAAATTCTTACAAAATACTTGGGTTGTTTACGCGCGCTCGGCTAAAACATTTGATTGACTAACTTTTCATGCGAGGTTTTATGAAATTGCTTCAAAAGTCGAAGTTTCCGCGTTGTGATTTGAGATCTCCTTTCAACTCGTTCCTTTACTCTTGTTAACTTAATTTGAGTTTGGGGTCAATCTGCTTCCACATTATATAAGGTCTGTTATTATAGAACTAGGTTTGAATTGTATTTATAGTACACTCTAGCTTCCGCCCGCGACTTCGTCTGCGTGAACCCGGGATAAATACTATCCTATATTTTAATCCAGGCTATAAACTATATTCGTGCAAAACTTTATTCAAATCGGTTGAGCCGTTTAAGCGTGATTGAGTAAGAAACATCTAAACATCCAAAC
Source organism: Epinotia ramella (assembly GCA_947578815.1). Taxonomy (NCBI): domain Eukaryota; kingdom Metazoa; phylum Arthropoda; class Insecta; order Lepidoptera; family Tortricidae; genus Epinotia; species Epinotia ramella. The sequence continues at coordinate 3,470,212 of OX388203.1, forward strand.
TTTCGCATTTATAATATTAGTAGGTTACCTAATAGATAATATCTCTGTACTACGAAATAATAACACGATCAGCAGGCTTCGATCGTGGCGCCATCTAGCAATAACACAAAAAATACGAACTTTTTCGGGAAACACCAGTGAAGACTTTGTAGTCAGCAGATGTGGTTTGTCCATATTGTTTCTAGGCTTCACTGTTGAATGCACTGAGAGACCCATTAAAACTCAATTGAACTAAAATGAAGCGCTCTCATACTTATATCCAGCTACAAGTTTACAAAATTAACAGCATGCTAATGAATACGATTCCAATCTGATTAAATTGGAATTGTATTCAAATTTTAGCACGTCCGTGCCCATTCTAAATTAAGATCATGTTGTTTTTTTTATTATCAAATGTGAACGATCCCAATTGTGTGTCCCGTTCTAGAACACACTGCAGAATGTAAGGTCGTACTCACAGGAGGCTGAACACTTTTATACGGTGTCGCTTTAACGCCATGTTTAAAGCACCGTAACGAAGTTGTCAAACGAGTGAAAGCGGCCAGGTATCAATCAACGTACCTACTTATGACTTCAACTGTACTATTTGGATTCACAAGGCTTACAGACAACTTACCGCAATCAACTCAGAATACATCTGGTTAAGGTCACCTGCGTACTTGGAGCAGCGGTATGCGGTATTTTGTAGTAATTTACCAGGAGTTTACAGACCTGTCACCGAAATATTTCGGGATGTCAGTATCACATTCGCACATTGTATTATATTTACAGGCAAAAGTATACAGAAAAAGTCACCTAGGGTCACCAATATACTAAACAATGTCAAGGCATTGCTAAGCTTGGTGGAGGAGCTGGGATGGTCAGAGTAGCACTCCCCACTATTTCACGCAAAATATACAGCGTGTCTCTGACTTTGGGGCTATAAATGCAAATGTCAATTATGCTCCTTAAACGGAACTACTTTTGCTCTACAACTTTTCAAAAATACGTTCTTTTTATATTTTATTATTCCATACAAATAAAATAAAATGTTCAATGTACATCATCCATTAGTTAGTTTTCATACTTGTCAGTGTCATGGATGTCAAATAATGAGGCCGTGTTTGCAATACATTGATGGTACAGTTAAAGTTCAAACGCGAATAAATTATAGAAATAATAGTTATTTTACAAAGTTGCGGAACAAAAGTGGTTCAGTTTCAGGACCGTAATGGACATTTGCATTTAAAGTCCCTAAGTCAGAGATACGCTGTATACGTCTTATGATGAGACTTGCGGAAAATGTCCCTTATAACTAACTAAGTAACAAACATAACACTGATATCCAGAGAGGATGCGATAAAAGTATCTAATCGACCGCCCGCACTACTGCAAGCGAAACACGCGTGCCAAGAGGAATAAAAGTAAAACGCACGGACACAGCTTTTCATTTTTTTATTATTAGATTAACGAGGATGTGCCGGCAGTACCAGCGCGTGATAAATGTGAATATAAGAAGAATTACTCTCATACAATATGCCAGTTGCGATAAAGTGGGATAAGTTTGTCAAAGTCTTTATGACATTGAGATACGATTGAATTTCGCCTGGCGCCGTGGAAAAGGTTTTTGCACTATACCTATGTAATTTTTGTTTGAAATTCAGGGAGCTTGTAAGTAGAATGATGTTTAGCTTCCCCCAAAGAGTGCCAAAGTGACCGGTCTTGCGCCACACACATCCAGCGGACTCCCGCAACCTTTACCAGGTCATCAGTCCACCTTTGGGGGAGGCCTATGTCCAGCAGTGGACGTCTTTCGGCTGATATGATGATGATGATGATGATAGTAGCTCGGGTAGCACTAAGTCATTGGTGTTGTTAGGTCCGTAACCAGGGAACGAAAAAACCATACAAGCCTAAGTAGCGCCGCAAAATGTCCCCACAGATTAGAACGGGTGCCATTGCCATTATGCGGGTATGAGGGCGGGGCGTCAAAACGATGCCAGGCAGCCGTTTAGTTCGAACATGCGCATACCGGGTTTTAGGCACGTGTTTAGGTAGAAATTTGTAAGGAGCTTACTTCTATTGTATTTTTATTCGCTGTCCGTAACGTACAACTCTTAGGAGGAGTCATAGCTATATACTACAGATTATTAGTGTTCCGTAAAAAAATCTGTAAGTCAAAACTCATGGAATGACCTCGGTGTTTTTCACTCATCTGTTAGGGCCGTACTCTATTTTTAATAGATAGGCAGCAATACTTAAATAGTCAGATAATATCTAAAGCTCGAAAACAGAATATTCGTTAACAGCGCACATACATATTTGCCCTTACCGGGATTCGAACTGTCAGGGCAGGGTCTATCCACCAGGCTAAACCGGTGGTCAGATATCTTTATTAAAAATTGTTTTTCTAATAAGATTTACACAAAGAAATTAAATAATTAAACGTCTTCCTTTTCGGAAGTTGGTTAACCAACTTCCGAAAAGTTGTAATTAACTGGAACAAAACACAATTCTTCCACCGGACTGCGTCGTAACAACAGCAAGGCGCCACAATGGGGCACTAGGGCGGGAATGTTTGACTTACTTCGCAAGGGTGCTAGTAATGCAACTGCAGGAATGCAATTAGTTGCGAGCGTCGTTCGAGCGTACCCGCGGTTGCCACGGGAGAAATATCACCTTTGGAATGTTGGTGCACAAAATAACAATAACAAGACAAGGAATGGAGTTCAGTTAGATTATGCCATGCAAGCATTAATTGTATGAGATGCCCGAAATATTTGACACATGTAGGTAGATTTACGAGTATACAGTGCGTTGCAGAGAAACGTGACTCGATCCCGTGAACTGCTCACACAACTATGCGGGGGATGAAGTTTCTCTGCAACTAACTGTACTTCTAACCTAATTGATGAAAATGGTAATATGACAATTATTCTTGAGTTAGCTTAGTAGATATTTTTTTATCAATATTTCCTTGGGTGAAGATGATGATATACATTTCGTAAAATCATAATATGAAGATTTTTGTTGACATAAGACAATTTGCAAATTTGTGTAGATATATCAATTGTAAACCACTCTGTGACTGAATTAATGATTTATTATTATTAATATTATCTTCAGAAATATGAAAAAGTTGTGTCAAATTTGTGCGTTACTTTCACATGATCTACTAAATATACTTGTATAAGAAAGAGGGCCGTCTCCGTCACTTGTTTGCCACCGTCAAGGTATAAAGAAACATGATAATAGTCAAAATAAGTGGTAAATATCCGAACGAGTTAAAGTTTTCCGGCGTTTTCGGCTAAGGCCATGAACTGGTAAAAGTTGAGCTACTAACAAGAATGGACGCGTGCGCCGGAGGTAATTAATTAATTTTCTCCCGGACCCACAATCTACCTTTTTACTCCCTAGTGCCTAAGTAAGCGTTGACAACACAACGTGTTTTGAGTAGGGCTGAAAACACCATGTTTAGTTTGGCCAACCAGTTGAGAGTTTGGTCTAGAGAGGGCCTTGACACCATTATATTGAAGACCTCTGTAGCCTAGTTGGTGGCTGCCTACGAAGCTGGAGGTGCCGGGTTCGAATCCCGGTAAGGATATTTATTTGTGTGATGAGCACGAATACTTGTTCCTGAGTCATGGATGTTTTGATAGTTTGGGACTAGGTCGATTTGTGTAAGATTGTCCCCAATATATTTATTTGAAAGGGACTTCATCCCGCTAGGATATATTTTAATGCGATGATGACATAGGCATGAGGTGTTTTAAGCTTATCACATATGCGAACATTATTTCCCTTTATTTGACATTTGTTTGGCACTATGACTCATCTTTAAGCTTGAAAAATCCTGGCAAATAACTACGGCTAAATAAGAAATCCATATAGAAGGTAGCCTATGCCACTGCATAATTTCGAATCGACTGACACCTCAATCATCAGAATCGGTTCAATATCTTAAACACACTCATAACTACATAAACTCATAACCCTTCATGGCTCTACCGTAGACCGACAAAATGAAGTTACGTCAAAACGTACCTAAAAGAAGCATTGCTACAGACTATGCCGGGCCGATAGCAACGCTCGCGAAGCAATTGTGAGTTGTCTAACTCGATTAAAGTGTGTCTTTGTAAGGGGCACACACAGCGTGAACTAAAGAACTCACTACAATGAAAACTTACGAGTAACACCCGCACACCCTACATAACTAAATACAAAGCTAAATGGATTCGGTAGCTCTAATTTTGACGTTCCAGTTCCTAACTTTTGTGTCCTTAATTTCTCGATGGTTCGAAATACAAATTAGCAAGTAATTTGAAGTAGTACATTAACATGGCTTCAGGATGCTGTTGGGGCTGCCCCGATTCTGCAGTGCCTCAGGAATGTTTGCGCAGTCACGCACTGATGACTTTTATTCCATTGTGCGAAAAAAAGTCACAAAGTTGCAGGTATGGGTCAGCTCCAACCCCATTCTGAACACAGTTGCGGTTAGGTACAACACCAACACCGCCATCATGCGCCAATTTGCCAATGTGATGACACCTAGGTTAGGTTAAGTTTATAATTTTGGACCAATTTGTTGTCTGCTAAATAAATAATAATAATAATTAAGTCTAGCGAAATGAAAGCAACAACGGATAATTGAGACTTTTGAAATTGCTCAAAGCTTCCGAATTCAGAGCTTACTGTATAGTTGATTTTATTTCATGTGGCCGACCGACTTTTTATAAAACAGTAATTGGCATCGGAGTATTTTACCTTAAGACGCTGTCAACACCAAAATGCTCTTGAGGATTCCGGATACGGCGCACATTGTATAATGTAATATATTTGTATCGAAGTAAACGAAAGCGAGCGTCCAGGTCTTACAAGATAATTTAATATTAAATAAATATTGAAATAAAAAAAAAGTGCGGATTACTTGTGAAATATGACTTGTTTTAGGTATGAATATGTTGACTTCATGTTTTTAATTGCAGACCCATATATACGTCATAAAATAAAGACAGAACCGTATAGCGTACAATGATGATTTTAAGACCAATCTTTGCAGTTATTTTCTATGGAGCCAATTTCGTCCAATTATGTATCGAGTCCGTCCACGGTCTTTGAAATATGATGAATATTAAAAATTATTTTTTTGATGTGCTAGAACAAATAGTTTTTCTTAAAAAAAACTGCTTAAATAACATCAATTTCACCCAAATTAGGTCTTGTCAGCCTCTTAAATAGTAGAGTTGCTTTTTGAATATGCCCTGCATAATCAACACAGGCGTACAACGTGACCATTGACATTAAAATGTAAGGTAGTGGAAATCTGCTTTTAATCGACTTGAACAGCTCTAGCTGCATTTCTTTTTAAACTATAAATGGGATTGCATTTGACCTTGGTCTCTGGAATCTGATGAAAACTTAAGACAAGATAGACCAGGCTCACCAAGAATATGCCTTAAAGTTCCCGGAAATACAGTCGCCGGAAGCGTATACCAGATTGAGGGGGTGCGAACCAAAAAGGATTTCTTAAATTTTCTTTCTTTTCTGAAGATTTATTTTATTTTTGTAATGTCACGACGCGGCGCGTGCTGTAGAAACGCACGTTGCGGCGCCGAATAATTTGTAGTATCACGACGCAGCACCTTATAAAAACACGATGTAACGCGGCGCCGTAGAAACTCACGGCGCGGCACCGCAAAAATCCACGGCACGGCGTCGTGGATTCTCACGACGTCGTGCCGTGGATTTCTAGACGGCGCTGCAACGTGGCTTTGTACGGCGTGCGCTGTGCCGTTTTACGGCGTCGACGTGACGAGCCCGAACAGTCCGATGAATAAGTCGAATCAGGTTATGAAACTATTCGGCTTTTTAATTTCATTTCTATTTCCTATCCAAGAAGCACGTACCGCGCTTGTTTTGCAGACTCATAAACTTTTTTCGCATTTACAGCATATATTTTAACTAAGAAACTAGGTCACGATCCAGGTTGACCGCGGTTGTAAAAACTTTGGTTTCGGCTTCCCAGTTAACGACCTACATTATCTCTGATTGAGTTCGCGAAGTTTCACGAGAACCCTCTGTTAAATCGATCATCGGATTTAGCTAGAACTTGAAAACTGATATTACACTTAATACTGTAGAGATGAGACAATTAGGAGCTCTGTTCTAAGTGATATGCGAAGTAAATATCGTTATGTATGTTGTATGGACTCTAGAAAATAAATCACATATGCTCAACTTTTTTGCAAATGCTTCTAACGAGCCATCGGAATTTTAGTAAGGTAAGTGATATCAGACTAGATTATAGTTAAATACGATCTACACAAAATAAGTCCTGCATGCAGGCGGCTGCGTGATTTAGGCCCGTGTGGATAGGTACCGGAAGCACGGCATCCTGCAACATTCCCTGTCTCGCTCTATCTTAATAACTACCGTACCGCTTAGTACCGCTCGTGCCATCCACCATGCTCGGACGTTTAGAGTCAGCTATAACTGGCAAGAGCTGAATGATATTGGCCGTGGAGGATCACGTTCACTTGTTCAGTGATTGGAGAGGAGGCATATTTCCAGTATACGGACAAAAATAATAGAAAATTTGACGTGGATGGGATGTGGTAGAATCGACTAATCCGACAAAATACAGCGTTTGTAAAGCTGCACACTTTATGGTAAACTAATCCTAAAAGCATGCCATTAAACCGGTGTTTTAGTTGCGTTAAGTTACGTGACGCCACTTTGCCTGTAGTTTAGCACGCTACGATACACATTAGAAGTATGTGTATACGTTTTTTGACGTGACTACACTATGAAAGCTTTTTACTGGCAGATTTAACCCGAGCTACAAACTGAGCGCAGAGTACCGCCGCTCGGCGGGTGGTGGGCGAAGCCTGCGCCCGCATTTTAACTGAAAATTACTCTGTTTGTTCGCATACTCTATGTGCACTTACAATGTATGAGATTAAATGTTTGGCGACTGTCGTGACGCGGTCACAGCGGGACGGTTAGAGTAATCGCTGTTGAATCGGTTCGTTCACAGTAAAAATATAAAGTATCAGATTAAACAGAGAGGAAAAATATTGTTAAACAAAAGATTCGTTTTCGTTTCTGAGACCTAGCAGATATTACAAAACTCAATCCTTTTTCCAATCATCATCATCATCATCATATCAGTTGTGCAGTCGAAAGACGTCTACTGACTGCTGACCATAGGCTTCTCTTAAGGAGCGCCATAATAACCGCTCTACGCCAGCGGACTCCCGCGACCTTTACCAGGACATCAATCCACCTTGCACGCTGCTCCTCACGGTACGAGTACATGGTTGCTACTCGAGAACATTTCCGCCCCATAGACCATCGGTTCCGTGTCAATGCTTAAAATACCCACGGAAAGAAAGGGTGGTACTCTTTACCACGAGAGGCCTTGACTTGCAAGAGGAATGAAAAAGCATTTAACAGTAAATCCATTTCAACGTTCAACTATATATGTATTTACATTGTTAAAGTCGCTTCTGCTTCATTCCGTGATTCGATTTAGTTGGAAATTTCCACACGCATAAATTCCAATGAATATTATTAGAGTCTGTTTAAAAAACATGCATTTTCAGCCCATTCGTTTTGCATTCGAACGGATTTTATAGATAAACGAAGGCAGAACTGGAATGTAGAATTTTAGTATGAATAAAGTTACGAAAATATGCTCGTTCGTTTTAATTTATATATGTATTAGTTAATACTTTTATTAGAACCAATTTTAAGGACAATTAAATGACTGTGTGGAACATTATAAAAGAAATGCCCATAGCTAAATATAACATAAATAAATAAATAAATGAATATTAGGGGACAATCTTACACAAATCGACCTAGTCCCATAGTAAGCTCATTAAGGCTTGTGTTATGGGTACTAGACGACGATATATATAATAGTTATAAATACTTAAATACATAGGAAACTTCCATGACTCTGAAACAAATATTCATGCTCATCACACAAATATTTGCCCTTACCGGGATTCCAGGACCTTCAGCTTCGTAGGCAGCGTCACTACCCACTAGGCTAACCGGTCGTCAAAACACACTGCACATGCACATGCTAGAAGTTTATAATTTAGGGTCACTTGCACATTATGCAGGTATCGTGCTGTGTCAGTAAGCTGCCAACGGTCAGTGTCATCAGTACTAATTCTCTACTGCTCTCTTATATATTTCAATTAGTGCTTCCTGATACGAATGTAATACTGCACGAGTACCACTCCGCCCGGCTAATAACAGTTACCGGCTAAGTATACTGCTGTACTGCGCAAATATGGAAATCTGGGCGATTTCAAAATGCCTCTTGCACACAGATTCCGCACTGCCAAAGAGAAGAATGATGACGTATATTTTCATGACATATCACATCACGGGTCCCTCACTCTTAATAAGCTTAGAGTATACATTTCTAGAGATGAGCTATATATATACGTTACTACAAATAAGTTTGCTGTGTGGCCCTCTGGCCCTCGGCTTGCAAAAAAGTCACACGAAATCAAAATTGCTACAATAAGGGACGGAAAGGCTCCTATATACGCAGCTAAATTAAGAACTGGTCTTAAAATGGCTGACGGCTTACCATAAATCACCTACTTAATTTGGGCGGGTAATGGTTTATTTGCCGCAAACTAATACTAACTCAGTTACGGCAAAAAAATAATGGAACTATGACAGGGACAACAAATGATATATCCCTTTCTGTCACACTTAATGAGATTTGTATATTACCATCTCGCTCAGTCGTGGTATTATTATTACCATAGCTTGTCCTGAGTATTGGTCCTTGGGAGCTCTGCAGGTCGATCACGTAACGCATTGTACGCGCGTCAGGTACCTAGATCTAAATGACAATTTTTGTATGCAAAAATTACAGTTGAATTGTCCTCACGCTCGTTCAAACCGTTACGTGTGTACCCCTCTGGTGTTTAACTAGGTACATCTTGTACAAGATCAGTGGTCTATGTAACACTCGTTCCGTAGAAAATGAACCCGTTTCGACAATAAGGACGTGTTACACGTACGTAATATCCGATTGAGCACAGGCGAGGACGTGGTGTGTCGGCCAAATGCAATAATACCGACCTAGGTGATGCTGGGAGCTGCATGTTAGTGCTGCCTGTGTCATTCGATATTGCATAAGGTAACGCGGGATTTCGTAAACTGAGAATGGAATCATACTGAATATTATAGTAGCTTGCAATCAATGTTATTCCATCTCATCTATATAATATAATATCGTACTTAATTATATTTTTCAACAAAAATTTTACGAAATATCATTGGATATTCAAGTCTTTTCGGTGGAGGAAAACATCTTGGTCTAGTCCCAATAAGGTCTAGTTTTCCCTATGGGTTGAAAGTTCAGATGGCAGTTGCTTTCGTAAAACTAGTACCTTCGCCAAATCTTGGTTTAGGTGCCAAAGCGGGCCCCGTACTTGTTTGAGCTCTACCGGTAAAAATGCTAGGAGGGCTCCTAAATCTATCTCATCTTTTAAAATATATCGTAATTTATCGTAATTTTGAGTGACAAGCACCAATATTCTTCCTGAGACAATCGACTTGTTCGCTCATAGATAGCCTATGCTCGTTCCATGACTTACTCCCTACAACACGTTTATGTATGTATGTATGTATGTATGTATGTAAATACTTAATTGTACACAAGACACAGGTAAAAATACAGACAAAAAAAAAAGCTAAAAAGGTTCAAAGGCGAACTTATCCCTGTAAGCGATCTCTTCCAGTTAACCCTTGAGCAATTGAGTTGAGATCAGGAACAAAAAGATAGACAAACTAGCACGTTTACATATTCTAAGGAGTCAGTAGGTCTATGCAAGTCCATAGACGCCAAGATGGTTCAGGGGACGTGATCAGGAATGACCAGACGTGATGGAGGATTACAAAATACACCTAAGCTTTTTATCATTTAATAGTTTGATCACCCTACACCGCTAAACGTTATGTAATTCGTCATACAGCATATGTGAAAAATCTTAAGGTGACCTTAACTTGAGTTTTAAGGGCCCCCCATACTACGCACAATTTTGTATGAGAACGTTCACAAGACGCCGGTAGTATGGGGGGGGGGCTAACGAATGGTTAGCCTAGTTGGTAGTAACACTGCCTACGAACTTGAATGTCCTGCGTTCAAATCCCAGTAAGGGCAAATATTTGTATAATGAGTATGAATATTTGTTGCCGAGTCAGGATGAAGGAGTCTTATAATTAATAATATTATAAATATTACACGTCATCAATTAAAACGAAATCAAATTTATATACTAGATATGTGAACATTAGTTCATATTGAGGTAACCCATAAAAATCTTTAATGTCATACAAAGAGTGGCAGAGAAGCCACGATATTAATTTTCTTAAAAAAACGCACTCACGGGCAGATTGTTAAATATTTTTGGCCCCACATAAGAGATTATTTTGGTTGACTTGGTCAGTCGAGTGGTTTGTGTGAGCAGCTGGCCCAATGACCCCTGCCTTGTGCGAGTTATCTTTTTGTGGGGAAAAGTGTCAATCTTCTATAAGTATTAGGATTTTTGTAACGTCATATATGTACTGCAAGGGCAGGGTGAGTAAATTGTTGTCCCTTAAGTGATTTTGAGCTGGAGTGCGTGGTGGCACAAATAATAATACGCACGGCTGATATACAGGCACGGCTATTATGGAGAATTGTTAGCCCGGTTATATATCTACATGTTCCAAAAACCCCCAACCAGACATCGACCCCAAGCCGTATGGCATCGTCTATTTCAACAACTCTGAGAACTACTAATACAAAACCGTCCAGCGTAACATGCCATTTCAAAGTCAACCCGCTAGCCCGGTACCTATCATCGATAGTCTGCTGTTAACGCGGAACACATGTCGCACACGCATGGTTTGGCCAGGGTCGGCTCATTATACAGCGTCAGAGTGACTCGTTTGTGCTGGCTCGCTTTGAGCCGAAACGCTCTGTCAGCTTCAGACCAAAATGCTACGAGAATTAACGCGATGTGACCTACATTAGTTTAGAGAGATCAGCGCATCGTGGATCGTGCAAATTTAGAAACGTTCTTCACAAGTTTCAGAATAGACTGGAATGCATTGAGTTGGGCTCTAGAATGAAAAGTAGGGTATCCATGATGAATGCCCAAAGTGTATTATGGAATACTATACTTGCAGGGGGTGGGCTAGCTATTCGTAGAAATCGATCAGCGCCCTACGGGTCCTATATGAGGCGTTACCTTTAGGGTGCTGTTGCGTCTGCCGAGCGCCTTCAGCGCGTCAGGCATGTTCGCGGACACCCAAGTAGACGGTTCCACGCCACAAAGAGCAGGCGCGCGGCAGAGTGCGCGACAGCATGAACGGCATCCAGGCAACACCATGGTCGGCCTTATCACGCGATAAGTGACAAGATATAGCGCCAGTCTCGTTCTATCGAACGATGTCAGCCAGTGACGGACGCTCTATCTTGTCGCGTGATAAGGCCGACCATGAGACGGGGCCTGAGAGTGACAGCGGACAGACTTGACAGTCGCTATAGTCAGTACTGGCTAAGCCTGCACCGTTCCTTGGCTACTTTTGGAATATAATGGTATCTAACATACTTATATAATATAAGTGAACACCCACCTACTAACCTAACTATGGATTTTTTTTGGTCCGAAATAAATGTTTTTTTTCATCATGCATAAGTCTTCTTGGTATAGTCGACATCAAAGACACACGCGTCTGACCTTCCAGAGCGAAAACGAGACATTGTTGAGATTTCCTATTGATGTTTTTCTTGCGAAAAAGCTACTGTTAAATGCCAAATGATATTTCGTGCATCATGTTATAGCGAGTCCCCTAGAGTCCTTAGCGAGTATAGCTATACCCATCCCTATAATTCCAAGCAATAAGGTGCCAAACTGTATACATATCTTTGACGTCAACTGTACCCCGTTTGTGTGAGCAAGCGTAAAAAGTCTCGAGTGCCAAATCTGCCAGTTTAATACGTATTCCACGTGAAAGTTGAGATAAATTGTGACCCACATTAACGTTCAAAGCAGTGACCGAAACGCTGCGAGGATAGTTGAGCCGACAATACATTCAAATAAAATTAACAAATAGAGGTTGTGAGTTCAAATCCTGGCTGGCAGTTTATCGGAACTTATGTCAAAATCCATACTAACATTAAAAACCGGCCAAGTGCGTGTCGGGCCACGCGCAGTGTAGGGTTCCGTAGTTGCCTGTCTGTCTTAGTTACATCGACGTGTGCGGTGCGGTTGCGTCGGCCGAATTTGTACGAAAATTGGTGGCTAGATGGCTACTACTGGGGATATGAAAAAAATCGTGGTAGTAGTACATGTTATGAATTTAAAAGGAAAATTATCACGGAAAAGTAGGCATAAGTAGTTACCGAGTAATAGTCGACCAATTTAGTGTGTAATTGGAAAGGCCAATTTTCGTACAAATTCGGCCGACGCAACCGCACCGAACGTCGATGTAACTAAGACAGACAGGCAACTACGGAACCCTACACTGCGCATGGCCCGACACGCACTTGGCCGGTTTTTTATATAACAATATACTTAGAAACCAGTAGGTAGCGACACGTCTGCTGCTGCTCTCTGCGGTCAAGTTCGAACTTGTACCTTGTTCAATGAGTATCATTCCGGATCAGGGATGTTGCAGACATTCGCATCCGCGGAAGTTCCGCACAAATTATAACACCAGCATCCGCATTCGCATCCGCCAAAGTCGATGCGGAGTTTTTGCGGATGCGTATGGTGCACTTCGCGACAAAAAAGAAGCCCACGCGGCGCTACAGCGCGCGTTTCAGATATTTTCGCCATTCGTAAAAAAAAACTTCTCTCCGTTTCTGTGACCAAGAAAACAAACAACAAACGCGTTTTTGATTGGTTCGCTACGATTGTATTAGTCTCAACGTGTTTGATGATCGCGTGATATCATAAAATGGACGTTGTTTATTTACGTTTTTTGAGTGGTTGCCCTCAAATATCCGTATCTGCCTCGGCATCCGCGGATGTCAAAAATCGCATCCACGGCATCTCTGTTCCAGATGATGCTGTGCCTATTCCTATAGAGGAAGAAGGGGTGTCATTATGGCCGCGTTATTTTGTTAGGTTGCCAGTTGGGCTGCTATAAAAAAATTAAAAAAATATTTGCGGACAATCTTACACGAATCGACCTAGTCCCAAACTAAGCAAAGCTTGTACTATGGGTACTAGACGACGATAAATATACTTATATAAAAATATAAATACTTAAATACATAGAAAACATCCATGACTCAGGAACAAATATTTGTGCTCATCACACAAATAAATGCCCTTACCGGGATTCGAACCCAGGACCTCTTGCTTCGTAGGCAGGGTCACTACCAACTAGGCTAAAGCGGTCGTCAGTAAGTAGAACAAGATGACATTTCACTGTACTACGTATACCAAAATCCCAAATTTAGGTTACTAGTCACTGAAGATTGACGGCTGTTAACTATGCGTTGCGTATCTACTAATACCAGTGGCGGGGCTAAAAAAGTTTTGAAAGAGTTAGACTATAGGACATTTTAGGCAAGCCAGTGGGAATCGGCTTTTATGGGCGCTCCGCCACTGACTTATACAGACAATCCTCAAGATGTATATACTTGCATTTCATCAAACAAACAAGTCAGTACGTCAGCGACTACTGTCTCACTCGCACTGTGAAAATTAGAAAGAGGAAGGTAGATTTTTCTAGTCTCGTGTCGCGTCACAGCGTCTGTTGTGCTATCCCCGCTGTGCTAGTTAAACTTTAGGATCTGACGTGATAAAACCAATATGTGTTCGAGCTCAACGCTGTTTGTCAATCGCCAACCGCGCTAGGTCGACAGCCGCCGACGTAGACTGACAGGCTGCGATATAACTGCGATATTGCCTCGATGTTACCGCGAACTGGTGTGGTTTGACACACGCTCCCAGTGTGTGATATATTGGAGTTGTGGAACTGTTAAGGCGAATGTTACCCTCAGTTGTCTCAGTCGCACGCTAATGATAGGTCAATATGCTGTGTTTCGCCCGGGCATGGTATTCTGCCAAAATCGATAATATTATGTTTTTGTCAAAACGGATGATTACTTATTTCTAAAAAGTCAACAGTAATTTTATACACTTATCAATGTATTTTAATCCCTTCCTGAAATATTTGTCAAAATATCGCTTATCTATACTTCCATACTATATATACTATACTATATACTATATACTTATACTATTATTATATTATTATTATTATTATATTATAAATGCGAAAGTGTGTCTGTCTGTCTGTCTTTCTGTCTGTTACCTCTTCACGCTTAAACCGCTGAACCGATTTGGATGAAATTTGGTATAGAGATAGAGGGAAGGACATAGGATAGTTTTTATCCCAGAAATCAACCCCCAAGGGGATGAAGCGGGGGGTGAAAATTTGTATGGAGCTACGATATAAACGAGTTCCACGCGGACGGAGTCGCGGGCAGAAGCTAGTAGTTTATAAAGCTAAACAACATTGCTGCAATGTATTAATATTTGTGCAACAGTAATACGACGTACTAAGACATTCATTTCCGAATTCGCAAATTCAACGCTTCGTCCAATTACAAGCTTGCACGTAATCCGAAATGAAGACAGTCATCATCACATGGGGCAAATATTCGCGGAACGAATAAAGGTACTCGTAGTTAAACATACAATGTAGTATGATAAATGAGGAAGAGTTCTGCGGTAAACAGCCATGTCCCGCTATACGGGTAAACACCGTCTCGAGCCGGATAACTTCGGCCGCGGCAAACAACAGCAGAGCTTTAATTAAAGCTTTATGTACCCTTCAAGCTTTTGTTCTGTTAAGATATTCAAGCATTTGGTTTCCGTAAATGTGAAGTACTGAGCTGATTAATTATGCTGTAAGTATTGCACACAATCAACTACGCAGGAAAGCTGTCAAATGTATAGTAGTTTAGGTTTTTAACTGACTTCACAAAATTCTCAATTCGTCGGAATCTCTTATTTGTTATGTTGTTCCCCGATTACTCGAAGACGGGCGAACCGAATTGGAAAAAATTTTTTTTACTTGAAAGAGTATTTTTCCCAGTTGGTCCCATGGTCACCAGTAACCGTCATGAGATCCTGGAGAAATCGGGGGAACTCTTCAAATAAGGAGAAGTACTGAATTGAAGTAAGCTCATTAAGTCGAAAGTCAGATCATACAGTTATTGGGATCAAACAAATGGAGTTTGTTCATATTATTTGGCTCTTGAAACTGACATTAATTACTATTTTTAGACCGCAATCGCGCTGTTGTTTGAAAAGCAGTATCATTATACCTTTAAGAATACAACAACTAATATAAATATATGTCTGGTTTGATCAGATTGAAACAATTGCAAGTTTCGTGTCGGTACCGTGGAAACACGATCGCAACCTATATATCAACACAAGCCACCATTAGAAACATAAATTCAGAAAAGTTTTACAAAACTGTTACATTTTTATGAATGTGGGTCGCCCGCTCGAATTTATATCCCGTCGTTTGTACACTTGTTCCCCCATATTTAAAATATATTCGTACTTTGTACCCAATCTAATAAAGCTTCAAAAACTCAACGTGTTACTACTGCAACTGTGGTTACGTAATAGGTGGTTTAAATTAATTACTATATTTCTGCGCGCTGCAAAACCCAGGACGTTGAGGGACCGGGATGCGCAAAATAAAAAAATGGCGATGCAGAGGATTCTCGGACGGCAATGGTTTCACAATGGACCAAAAAAAAATTTGATTGAGTCCGGTGTCAAAGATTTACGGAAAAAAATCACATATTGTCAGAGGGGGCAAGTGCGCCCCCGGGGTAAGTGCGCCTTTCATCAAACATATCGAGATCTGCAGATATTTCAGAAATAACGACATATTACATTCATGCAACAAACTAAAACAAGTTTATTGCGTGGATTTCAGCGAATTTATATTGATTTAAATGACTGAATGATGAATGAGGCGCACTTTCCCCCCCTGGCGCACATACCCGAAGTGACTATACTTTGTAAAAATGCTGCAAATTTCATTAAATACAAAGGCGAATATTTCCAAAGGGTGCCTGTCTGTCTTTCCATGTGCGCCATATTTATTTCGCTAGTGGCGCAAGATGGCGGGCTTTATGACGCGTCACCGCCACGCGGATGGCCGGCTTGCTACGTTATTCACCACCCATCTCGACTCATCTCACTACTCACCGCTAGTCCATCTCGGCACCTAGATTCGTGGCACCTACGTATGAGTTAGGCCTGATTTTCACTCGTTCGCATCAGACCGCTTATTGACAAAGCATTGTGAATAGCTGACTTGCTTTCGACTAATAAGACGGGTAATTTTCATCAAGGTATTAACAGGCGTTTACCTCTCTCTTTCAAGAAAGTCTTGTGTCCTAAATATTTTCAGTAGTCTACCTTTTTTTTATATAAGACTATCATTTTGATTGTGATTGACCCTAGTATCACCTGATGGTAAGCGATGACAGGGCCTAAGATGTAATAGCCTTTTCACTCTTGTTTGGAAGAAATACACTAGCTGATACACTTAAACTTTGAATTAAAAAGAACACACCGGACTCTGAGGCACTATATCCACTCACGTATGCTTTAAAGAACTGCAGTCTGAGTTTTTTAATAGAGAAGTCTTCAAAGCGCGCTCCTGAAAGTCTCAAAAGTACTCTTGAAAATCTTTCTACAAAAACTTCTTAGTGGTGTATCGATTAAGACGTCTACCATTGGAAATATATTTTATGCTGTATGTGATAATAGTGAGGGACCGATGAAGGGGAAATCTTATACTGTTTAGCCATATTTATACATACGAGTATACAAGCTTCCCTTCGTTTATATCGTAGCTCCATACTTTCACCCCTCATTTCATCCCCTTAGGAGATGATTTCTGGGATAAAAACTATCCTTTGTCCTTCCCTGGGACTCAAACTATCTCTATACCAAATTTGATCTAAATCGGTTTAACGGTTTTAGCGTGAAGAGGTAACAGACAGACAAATAGACAGACACTTTCGCATTTATGATAATCCAACTATACCACTATATATTTTTCAATAACTTGAAGCCGATTTGCCAAATTAGCATTAGACCGCTTTCACACCACCCCACTCGAATAATGCATGCTAAACAGGTCCGATGCTAATGTGCCTGTCCGCAACTTCATTAGGCTAATGCCAAATAACTATAAATTTCCACTACTCGTGTCAAATTAATAGTTCCATATGTGTCACAACGGAGCGCAGTGAGGAGGCAGTTATAAGTTATAACCAGATGGCTAGTAGTAGGAGTACAGCATGGCAAGTTAGATGTATGTATATTTTGTTTCAGTCAAGCAACGTGAGTAAAAACATGATGGTTATTAGAAATTAGAGAAAAATCGCAGAATAAATTATACAATGTGAAAGCATCACATGCATTATACAGGCGCAACCAAATCACCACATTAAAATGTAACAATACAATATATAATAATGACATTATGAAATCACACTGGCGCCCAACGTGGGGCCACATTCTTTGGACAATATTGTGTTAAAATAGGTGATATTCCAAAATTGAACTGATATTCAACTTAAGACTATGATTATACACATACAAATATTATACGGATAAAAATAATTAATATTCCAATATAAAATTGCCGCGTAACATTCATTAATAAGCAAAATAATCAAGTTTAGAACACATTGACCAGTAATAATATAAAAAATGAGAGTGTCTAACGAAACTGGAGCCTAGCGTATTGAAACTATAAAAAATGCAAAAACTGGCGCCCAACATGGGGCCACTGCGCTGAAGTAAACAAGGTAAGATTTCCAGCGAAATCCACGCACCGAGAAATAGAACAAAGCGCTCCCCACCCTGTTTCCGACGCAACGGTAGCGGGGAAGTGAGTCAAGTGTGCGCTTAGAGCGGTTATAGCTCTCTCCATGGTGGCTGCCAATAAATCACCCACCTTAAGGGTTGCCCGCCTAGTCATAAAATAGAATATAATATAAATTGATATTACATAAAAATATAGTTTTAAACAGGTTTCTGATGATATGGGGTACTGTGTACTGATACTCATTTGGTATGGAGACAATTGGAGACCCTGAAAACAACATACTATACAGTTTTTACCCCGGAAATCATCCCTTAGAGAGGTGAAAAGGAGAGTAGAAATGTACCTAAGTATATGGGAATGCGATAATAGATGTTAAGCTTACCCTTATAGCATATTTACTATTCTATTTTGTAACTGCTTCTTATAAATTCTCTAACGATTCGAAAGGCGTTAAAATATTATACAATAATAGTAATTTTACGTCGGCAAAGTTATCCATAAAACATAATAATTTTTCAGAAATCTGTCTAACTGTACAATATTGACGCATTTCTAAAAAAATATTCAAATGTAATATATACAGTGTTTCTGTCTAGTCAGCCCTCGAGTACACAAAACCATTTATTATTGTTTGTATTTACAACAAAACTGCGATGTGTTTTCGATGTAACCGCTGCAGCGGAGAAGTGAGTCAAGTGCATGAAGCGGCTACACCATATTTTACATCGCTTGCCAATAAATCAATCGCCTCCTCAGGGTTGTCAATTTACTTAAAATTAATTTCTTTCATTTGAAAATAATCATCATCATCATATCAGCCGAAAGACGTCCACTGCTGGAATGACCGGTCCAGCGCCACCCGCATCCAGCGGACTCCAGCAACCTTTACCAGGTCATCAGTCCACCTTGTGGGGGGCCTACCCACGCCGCGCCTTCCGGTACGTGGTCGCCACTCGAGAACCTTTCCGCCCCCTCGGCCGTTGCAAATGATGTCAAACATTTAAAGTCAGAATGTTTTTCGAGTACGTACCCAAAAAGCATTCTGACTAGCTAGGTATTTCTTGACGTCATTGATGTAACGGAAGTGCCTATATATTATGTTTTTTTATTTATTATAACATCTTATAATTAGATTGAGATTAATATTTATTAAATACACGATAAAAAGCCATTTCATATTTATTGCCGTAAATATAATCTGTAGTTTTAAAAAAACTACCTATATAATAGTTGTGTTTCAACTGAGGAACAACTCTCTAATATTTTACAGAATGTACAGTATTCTATGTTTTCAATCTACAAAGACAACATCGAACTACCCTGTCAAGCTATTTCAATTAAAAATAAAGTTTTAAGACTGACTGCAAAATAATTGCGTGTTTATAATATAACTAGCTTCTGCCGGTGACTCCGTCCGCGTGGCTCTCGTATATACCGTAACTCCATATAAACTTTTACCCTCTATTTCACCCTCTGAGGGGATGATTTTCGGGATAATAACAATTTTATGTCCTCCCCCGAGACACAACAACTGTCTCTATGTAAAATTTCATCCAAATCGGTTCAGCGGTTTAAGCGTATAGAGGTAACAGACAGACAGACAGACACACTTTCGCATTCATAATATAATAGTATGGATTAAAATAACCGAGATTACGAGAATATCCTAATTGAGATAGATTTTTGCCATCGTTTTATAAATTCTTGCCAAACTCAGTTGTTTCGTTCTACTGTCGACCAACCACGTGAAGTGGAAATCATAAAATTGAGAATCAATCCTACCTACTAACGTTTGAAATTTCAATTTGACGCCAACGGGTTTTGTTCATAACTATTTTTCGTACGAATGGCAGCCCTACCACCGCTACCTAGGAGCTCGCGACATCATCTATCATATTTTAAAGTCCGCGCGTCGCTAGATCCGTTGGAAGTTATTGAATTTCCAAAGAGCAGGGATTTTTACTTTATTTGCGGCGCCGCCGGGTCTCGGTCTTGTTGATGACTTAGTCAATAAATCAGTTAAGAAGCAGTTGTTCAACTAAGAACGCTTTTGGTTTTTTTAGACGTAAGGCATTGAATTAGATTGTTCCCACAGAGAAATACGCATTTTACCAGGTTTGCGAGGTTGTAATAAATAAGGCCTAAAAATATGTTACATGTACCTTCTTTATTTTATGTAATAATTTAGCAATTTATTAGTGTAGTTTAATTATTTAAGTTCATTACCACCATATACCACTGTAATACCACTTAGCACTTGTCAAACTAAGGGTATAACTCTTCGACGTTTTGTTAGATAATGTACAATGGAAGAATACTAAGAAAAAATACGTGACATGACATTGTTATTCAAAATATACTAAATTCTTATAATATGAGATTTACTTACAACTAGAATACATTTTTCAAGATAGTAGCGATGAGGAGGACATGAAAACAATTCAATTACCATTCATATTTGATGTGCTCGAGTTCAATTTATTTCATGAATATTCTAGATCGATTTGGGCGAGGTTTCGGGCGTTTGTCAGCATTAGAGAACTGCAGTTATATTTTAACTGTGTTGGCGAGCAAGCACGGCCGTAGGGTTGTCGCTGAGCTAAAAATATACGCGTGGAAGGGTTGTAGCTAGACGAGTGACCGCGCTTTTTAATTAAAAGAAACTTGTGCTTGGACAACCTTGCACGCATATATAGCGACATACTTTTAGTACGAATATTAGAAAACTTATTCAATGTTAGAGTGTATCCACGTTAACTCTGCGACGAATAATTTAGCGACACTACTCTTTAAATATCATATTTCTATGCAACGGTATTGACGGTTAAGGTGGTGCTGCCATATCATTTAAGTGCAGACTTAGCCTGGACGGACGTTGGCTATCAGTAAACCTACATCATAAAATTATAAACGTGTTCTGTTGATGAGTGTAAAAATATGACCTAAAACATTTTTTATTTTTTTGTTATGTCAGGTTAAAAAGAAGAGGTTTAAATATCTATTTATAATCTGTGTTGATTTAACTAGGATGATTATATCTATCTATTTATTAAATCAGCCTATACACGTCCCACTGCTGGGCCGCGGGACGTATTCTTTTTTTTAATTATGACGATTCTGAAAAGAAAATAGGCTTGCTAAGCAAAGGAAAATTAAGTAGGCTAATTAAAATTCATGAAGCATCAGCAGCAACAGAAGAGTATATAATTTATAAACACACGTCACTCTTGCACGTCAGCGTGGCTCCAGCAACGTTACGTAATCGTGGCACTCGACGAGTTTATGAAAAAGTCCATTAAGTGAGATAGTATTTGCGTCGTTCTAATAAGCTCCAGATAGGCTCTTTCTAGAACGATTATTATGAAAATGTACCTCGTTATGCACTTGATCACATTGTGAGGTACTGTCGTTATTAAGCGTATATAGCATTCATCTTTGTATTATGGTTGAAAATATTGTATAGTAAGATTGGAAAGGTTAATGTATGTAAAAACAATAGAAGAAGGACGATATAGGATGAGTTTCTATCAATAATGTAATTTTTGGTAGAAGCTTTTAAGATAACTGTACTTTTCTGTATACCGTCATCAACTACTCATTGAGTCAATTCTAACGAGCCCAAACTTAAAAGGGTTACATCGGTTAAGTACTCAATTCCCATGGCCACCTTCTGTCTGCTTCATCAAATCAGCTCTATGGTACCATAATATTGAATTGTCGTACAAACTATACATCTACAGTTCCATGATTTGTACCATACTAACAAACAAAGGAACAGGTAAAATTAAATAAAGGCTTGTAAAAAGAACGCACGCGATTTAAAAAAAAACTTAATTCTTTTAATTACTAGTAAAGGCGTATTTAAAATCATTTCTAAGTGGTGTCCACCCTAGCGTCGATTAGCCGGCACGAGCGGGCAACGCCCCACGCGTTCAAAGTCGGTCCATTGATAAATTTTGTAGGCATGCAAAACGGTAGGTATTCCCGTTTTTATTTGGACTTGAGTATCTGTTCATAGAACTATTATATAATCTGTGGTATTAGGTAAATATGCGTACCTATGACATGCTCAATAGTAATCGGAAACCGTAATATTCATCATTCTCATCTTCCTAGCGTTTTTCCTCTTGTACTCTAAATAACTAGGGGTTCGCTTTAGCACCTACTCCCAAGATTTGGAGTAGGCATTAGGTTTTTGCAAGCGACTGCCAACTGACCACCCTAGAAAGAAAACTATACCTATATAACCTTGTTGGAATCAGACCGGTTTCCTCACGACGGAATTTGAAATATTATGTCATCAAATAGAGCGCATATATAGTGCTTGAACCTAGAATCTTTGTGTTATCAAATCCTTGGATTGTAATACTCTGTATCACATCGGGCCTCTCCATTTTTGATGCGAACAGCTGACTAATGGCTGTGAGCGGATAAGCGGGCGTCGTAAACTGATCGCTGCCTCCGAAGCGCGGAGCTCGCAATAGAACACTACTCTAACCCGAAAACAAAGAACGTAAAAGAGGAAATACAGTGAAACCTGGATAACTGAGATCTCAAGGGTCCTGCGAATCAGTCTCACTTAAACAGGTATTCCACTTACACAGTTTTCTCAGATATCCAGGTTGAAAAAAATATCATTATATATCATATCATTCTCATTTAAAGAGGGTCTCAGTAATAGAGTTCAGTTATAGAGGTGAGATTGTTAAATAAAACAACAGTTTTTTGTAAATATTAAACATAAATACTTACCTACAGTTAGAATCTTTAGATATAGGTAATCACAAAAAGGTAATAAATAGGTACCTATGTAAACCAACAAAAATAATCATCAAGTTCGTGTTTTTGTACACAGAAGTCACTCGAAGACGAGAGAAGAAAATCCTTAAAGAAATCTGTCAATTTAGTTTGTCTTTTGTAACCATCAGCACTAAGATGTTTTTCAATGCAATAGATTTTATCAAATATATTTACTATAATATACAGGAGTCACCTTTTAAGGTGAACGTTTTATCGGGTAGACACTAATAAAATAGACCTGCTTTGTTGGCGTTAAAGAGTTTAAAAACATCATCTGCCAATAAGCCAAAGTCCGAAATTTGTGGGTAGACTGACAACGAAACGGAAATTAATTTGCGTCCTGTCTACCTATAGGTCTTAGTTAAAGAGGTTCAAAGTTCACAGCATCTCAGTAACAGAGGTTAATACAATATAAAATTCAAGAAAAACAAGTTAGCAAAAAGTCTTTAAAACATAGTCTCAGTAAAAGAGGTCAAAAACACTCACTATCTCAGTAATAGAGGTAATTTTGACGAAAAAATCGACAGGACTCGTCTCAGTTACACAGGTCTCCGTTTTCCCACTAACAGAAGTATTTCAGTGGTAAAGTGTCGGGACCGCAGCATGCGTCCTAGTTATAGAGTTTTCTCACTTACCCAGGTCCCACTTATCCAGGTTTCAGTGTACAGTTGTGTAGTGTTATTGAACATAAATTTATAAACAAAAATTACGGTAAGAGGTTGAAAGGAATCCTTGCTCGGCATGATGACAGGGCAAGCCGTTTTTAGCTAAAGATAGGGGTAAGTATGTATGTATGTAAATACTTTATTGTACACAAGACACAGGTAAAAATACAGACAACAAAAAAAGTTAAATCGGTACAAAGGCGACCGGCGGCGACAGGCGGTTATCCCTGGTCTGGAACTTATCTTAGGTAAGTAATATCTTTGTAAAGAGCATTTTACTACAATCAAGTCCTATTTACTTTTCTTGTGGGAATAGATGTTCTTATAATAGAAAGATTTTATTGCGCGGTTGCACAGCACATAATTGGCTCACGCACTTAACTTTAAATATCCAATAGATTGCCAAAGTACAAATACGGAAAATATTTTAATGGGTTAACACTTAATTTTAGTTGCAAAATGGAAGTCTTGGGCAATTTCCGCCCAGTCGTTGACATAAAAACTGCTTCTTATACTCATAAAGATGACACTATTTCAAACGGCTTGACGGCTCGCTCGGCGCCGCTGACACATAGTGCCCGATTTTTCGCAGCTCAAAACATTTTTCACAGCATTTAGCGTTCCAAGTTTTTGGTGTACCTACCGCTGCTGTGAAGCCGAATGGTAGTACACGAATTTCATCGTGGTCATATGACCAGGACAGTGCAAGTAGTGTAGGTACGTAGTACAGCCCTAAAAAACCAAATTGCGAGTGTGGTATGTGACTGATAGTTTAAAATTTTATTAAACGCCAAAGACGCTCTGTTGGTATATTTTTTTTGTAGAATTTTTATGTAGGTACTAAAAAGTAAAAATTGCAAAAATAAGTTTTTGATATATTCCCAATATTTTAGTAAGTTTCTGGTAATGTAACAATAATTATTTTGACTGTTTGCAATAAATATATTATTCTTTGATCCCTGAATAATATAGTTATAGTTTGTACCAATGTTTTGACGTTTGTTTCGCAACGACGGAAACATGCCTGGATGGATTTAGATGAACACCGAACGGATTTGGGCAAACATATAGGTAAATATGTAACAACGCCAGCACTATGTGCCTCAAGTGTCATCTGACTTTTATCTTTACTGCTATAAGATGAAGCAACATTTCATTGCTACCTACCCAGAGAGCGGCGGCACCATAAAATAACCTTTATTACCTAAGGAGCACGACCCAGCGTGACCGTAAGACGTAAATTGGATCCATTTTCTTTCCCTTTGTGTCGTTGCGGGAAGTAACTAGTGCGAAAGGATTGGAAGGAAATCTCTTTAAAAATACCCGGATAAAGGCAAAATGGTTTCTGCCGCCTTGTCAAAGAGCTCATGTAATTCGTAAATACGATCGTCTAGGACGTTACAGATTCTTTTTGGGTTTAATGAGTATACATAGTATAGACACAACTACACAAACATATTTCTTTAAGTATATAGTGACGCTGCCTACAATGCTGAATGTCCTGCGGCGCTACCACGAACTTCGAAAGTCGAAGTTCGTAATACATGCATCCCTGTCACTCGAGTAAGGGAGTGCGATAGAGATGGAAATACCCGAACTTCGACTTTCGAAGTTCGTGGTAGCGCCGCTGGGTTCAAACCTCGATAAGGGCAAATATTTGTTTCCGAGTCTTGGGTGTTTTCTATGTATTTATATTTATTATATTTGTACCCATAATACACGCCTCATTGAGCTTACTATGGAGCCAGTTCAATTTGTATAAGATTGTCCCTTAATAATTATCTATTTATTTTATTTATAATGTCATTGGCCCGTTGTCCGGGTAGTTTGAAATGTAGGTTAGATACGAGACATAATCATCCATATTAAAGTATACAGTACATACATAACAAAGATTCTTCACGGAATACTCGACATACTCGGTTCAAACCTTATGGACATTAACTCGAATTCAATTTTCCTCAATCCAAATGAAATAAAAGGTCCACTACAGGTTCACTGACCCAAAGACGGCTTCTAAAGTAATTGGCCTAGAATGTTCGTTGTGCGTGCATTCCGCGTTTAAACCGTAGGCCGAAATTCCTTGTGGCACTCGAGACACGTGGGAGATAGCATAGAGTGGCTATACGTATTCCGTACATACGGAATGTATACGTTATGTGCAGTATGTCTAAAGTTAACCATGCCCAGCAGTGGACGTCTTTTGGCTGATATGATGTTGATGAACCATTTCATCGTGACATTACGCAATGTTTGAGCAATTACGACTAGCATTTCAGCCATTGCTGGTTTAGACTTTAACCTGTAGCTCTATGAAGGCTTCTGGGTCTTGATTTCGTACATCAATTTCGCAGCGTATATTTACATTTCACGATGTGTATAACGAACTTAGAAGAAGAAGTTGAGAATGGTTGGTTGAAGGAAAGAGAGGAGTACAGGCAGAGCCCGCGATGGGCTGATGCAATCCGCGATGCCACATGCGTTAAAAATAATAATAATAATAAATCATTTACTTCAGGCATCTAAGGCCCATAGTTAAAAATACCTTCAAGACTAACATACGTACAATTATAAAATTAAAAAAGAATTATTATGTAGGTAATGAAACAGCGTGGCTACGTTGCGTGTTGTAATATCCAGGGCGCAATACAATTAGCCCAAAATAGAGGGTCTGGAGAACAGTTGTGACGAACTGCGCTCCTGATGGTCACGACCCTCAGCCTCGAGGAATCGACGAAGAAGAAGATCACGAGTTCATAACACCTCACTATACGAAGGCACGATCAAAACTAGACAACAGGTACGATTCCACAACGATACGGTACTCTACATGTTTCCTTGATACATCTCTATGCAAAGAATAGCTTATGGCGAGCCGGCACGAGCGCAACGGTGCCGCCGTCTGGTGGCGAGGAATTGCATTTACGCGACACGTACGCCCCTTAATAACGTACCTGCTGCGGGAACTCTGCGGATTTGTTTCACCACGGAAGCAAATGGCGCTGCTTTTTAGAGCTTTTGTTTAGTACCCCATCTGTCTCAATCGTCTTCTGAAGAATATATAATGATTAAACCTGGAAAACAGTAATGTTCCACAGGACCAATATAGCCAAACACAATCCAAAGTTTTAAGAACGATTATTATAAAGTATGTGTAAAAAAAAAATATATACAAGCTTTTATTGCCGACATTATTTTTTGCACAGTCATACAAGTACGAGTATAGTTCGATTGTAATGAGCCCAACCACGAAGGGTTTATCTTATGGGATTGAGGTGTTCCCATGGCTAAGTTTTGTTTCCATTATCAAATTCAGCATTATGCTGAGATCGAGCCGTTTCGTGACAAACGCAGTGCATGTCTGACACTCTTTTGTTTAATTGTTTGTTGTTGTCTCGAATAAATGTTTATTTCCCTCTTTCAGATCAGCTCAGTGGTAACCTTATATTGCGTTGTCGCCGAGCTTACATAAGTATGCCAAATTTCAGATCAATTGGATGCTAGCATGTGGTCGAAAAATGCGTTGCATGAAGGACAACTAACATACTCGTCTTTACATACTTACATCATCATCCTCCTAGCGTTATTATCGGTCAAAAGGACTATTAAAGGACACACTACTTACTCTGCTACGCTGCTGTATTTACATTATACTTGACACGAGCAGTGTATATTAAATTACAGCATCTTTCCCAGCCACAAAGTAATGTTGACGAAACGTATGAGTAACCATTTTTCAGTATCGCCCGAAATAGGGGGACTGTAGCACTGAGAATTATGTGGTCGATTTATTTGAGGGATTACCCTGTATCCGGTGCGTACGCTCGATTACAAATATGTATAGAATTTTGCCCCTTATTCCAAGGGGATAAGGTTGAAGTGTATGCCTGTACTCGACCATGCTAGTCAGATCCGGACGAATAGGACTAGGCAACACCAGAAAACATACGACAAAACATATATCCTACAGAGCTGATGCTACTGCAAACTCCCAAAAATTACGGTTTGTGTATATCTCTATCGCTCGAATCATTCCAGTGAAATAGAGATGAAAGTGGCTATATCCCATTTCAAGTACACCGGGTACAAAATATCCTAAACAATACACCAAGCATTTGAAAATCTGCATGATTATCTAATGCATAGTTTCGCAAAATATCTTTCTATTGTACCAGTGGTGGTCAAAAATGTTAACTAAGCTTTTCACATCTCACCTAGCCGAAGGACCTAATTTTCCTTTAAGACCAAAAACGCAATTCAACAAACTAAATCAGTCGCTTAATGTAATAAATTCTTCCTAAAGTGTACAAATTTGAAATGCTGATAGAGTTCCGAAGAGTAAAGGAGGACGGCGTCGCCGCATTCCTGTACACGGGGGCAAATGCGGCGCTTTTCGCCTCGCAGAATGTTATTAAGATGATAATATTTGCAGCGCTGCATCGTGGAATAGCGGAGAATAGTGTGGAATACAATGTAAAATAACAGCACCTCGATAAACCGTTCGCAGTGTTATTCACACGTTAAAACCTTTTTTTCGTCTACCGACATTTTTCTTATCTCGACATGACGATGAATAGCGTTTTAAACGTGTTCCGAGGTCTTTCGGGCGAGATGCCAGTTGCAGAGCTCGAGCGTGTCGGGGCATACACCGGAACTAAACGTTTCAAACTTTCTGGAAATACCTAGCACGTGTTCTTTGTGGGCTAGTTGAGAAACACTACAACTATTAATTAACCTCTTAGCAGTGGGAAGCTATGGAAATGCAAACTTATAAAACTACGAAATAAATAAATGCGCAATCCTCAAGTCATGAACTGGTCGGAAATGGTGCAAGATTAAAACAAGTGAAGACTCGTATTGGGTAGGAAAATTATTGTATAGTAATTAAGTTTTAACATCTCGGTTAAGAGTTGTAGTTGAAATCATTCTTATTTGTTGAAGGCATTAATAAATAGGTAGGTACTACAAAGTTTATACGGGTGCTACAATATTTAACACAATTACAAGAATGCAGCCTTATTTACATCACAATTAATCGTCATTCATGCGCGTCGCGAAGTTCGAATTTTTCCGCCCGATGTAAAAAGTTAGCTGGCGCCGGAAAGCGGGCAGATTCATCAAAATTAGGCTCGCGGTCGCGTAGCACTCACTGGCGACGCCAGTGTAATGCGACCAAGTTAAAAGGGTGTATGTAAGCGTGACACTGGTGTGGATTTACGACTTTTTAGTTTACCATGGTAAGCGCTATGCCACGCGCCGCTGATCAAAGTGAACTCGCGGACTCGCTCCCGTAATTGCGTTGCGTTACTTAAATTTAATATAATTTCTTTGGTTTGTGTTGGCCTCCGGCGTTTGGTGATAATTATTCAAAGGATTCAGCTTCTTCGTACCTATTCATATTCATATTATATGCTCGTAATTATGAGCGCCTTGCATTTGTTCTCAGCTCAAAGGGTTTCGAGTTCGTCTCAATGGAAGCATAAGTATACATTTTGAAACTTCATACCTCTTCGAAACTTGGCTACTTTGCTATGACATGTTTTGTCTTGTCGCTGCTGTAACTTTTAACTTAATAAAGTAGGTAAGTTAAACAAGGTCTGGGGATCTAAGAATCTATTCAATTTAACATATTGAATTGAAATGTATTCGTTATCAGTCACGAACTAGATGACTCTAAGCTTAACTTACATCTTGTATTTATTTTTTACTTCGACTAGGGCAAATAAGCATACGGCCTGTCATCAGGAAAGCAGACTGTGTGGCTCAAGATAATTCCACATCTTCCTAAAGTGTGTTGATTCAAAAATATGTTCCTCGAATCATGTATGTATTTTTACCTGAGTATCAGAGCGACTGCACTAATAGTAGGTACATTGCTGCAGAGGCAGACAATGGCTTTTCACGCCGAGGTATATTATACATATAGTGCTTTTCTCAAACAGGGTATGAAATAAATAAAAAACTCCATTTTTTTATGGCTGAACGCCACGATGTTGGATCACGAATTAATACTGAAACAAAAGAAGGTCGTTTTGCAGGCCAAAGCCTCCTATTTTGTATGAAATTCCATTACGGATCTCTCGTCTCGCGGCGCCCGAAACGTGATACGTCGGAGCCTATATAAAGAACACAACGTCAATATTTCATTGCAAGTTTGAAAAAAACATATTAAATTGAAATGCGATGGGGATGTGAAATATTTGACCCAAATGAATGCCCTGCATTCGCTATTGACGTAGCCACGAAAACTATTCGATACTTGCGGCCAATCGAATAACGTTATAGCGGACATACATTCCTCGGTAATCCAATGGCGGCCCGCAAACAATGTTAAAAGTAAATAGTTTAGCTGGCAGGGACGGGATACATATTTATTTGAGTCCGGAATGCGTCCCGGTCCGGAAATCTGTACGGTAAAAAACTGTAATTGATATAAGGGAATTCCGCAGAGGATGCGATGGCCGTACGAATATGAGCGGAGGATTTAGTTATAGCTTAAGGACACATTTAGTCCTGAGGGTACTTGTGTAACTTTTCGAACGAGCGTTAGGAGAACTCGACCGTTATTTTCCTGCAAAAAATGATATTTAGATCTATCCACCCTACGTACAAAATATTACGCAATGGAGCAGCTCGAGGGCAATCTGGCTTTAAACGTCTATCTATCTATTCCTCGGTCCTGTGTTAACCCATCCACTGTTTGCATCCTGTTCGGCAGATATCATCGGTCCACCGGGCTGGTGGTCTGCCCGCTGACGGTTTCGAGGACCTTTTCCACCATTCCGCAACCCGTTTTGCCCACATCCCATCATTTCTTCTCGCCAAGTGTCCCGTCCACCTCCACTTTTTTACGTCACATACCAATAAAGAGAATCGGCAATGTGCTGGCGTTGGCACTTGTTGTTTTTCTGACACGCTTGGAACTATTTGACGCAAGTGTTCAAAATGAGAGGTCGTTGTGATACCTTTGAAAGCCTCGCCAAAGGTGTTGATACGAAAAAGAGCTCTTTCAGTGTGCGCAACGGTGAATCCGTGCTAAAACTTCGACAAAAACGTCGGCTCGGCTGGACGGCATATAAGTTAATTAGTAAAGCAATTCTGCCACGGTCAGGCGGTAAGGAATAGGTTTTTAGTGTTCAGTACCAAAATTGGTTCAATTAAACATGCGATTGCTTCGTATGTGTCCGTCTCTCGCAGGCGGTATTATAATTCTGATTTATTATATCGCCTGTAGCTGTACCTTATGACCTGTAATATGTTATCAATGAAATTTTTAATTTCATTTTTATTTCATTTATTTTTTTCTTCCCGGTACTGACTAGGAGTAGATACTTTTACTCACTTAACAATATAGGTTGTATAACATTAAATAGCTACATTAGTTATATTTGTTTTCTTATTTTATATGCATATTGAATTATGAATTCTTGGGACAACGATTTTATTATCATTAATATTTTTTCTTAATTTTAATATGAAATCAAATGAATGAATATTCTTTTTCATTAATATTATTCTTTATCAGTAACTATTATCTTGACACTAAATGATTATGATGGACTTTTGTTAAAGTGCCTAATGTTTTTTTTTAATAATGTTTTACATGGCAATCTCACTTTCTTTGTTTGACTTAGCAATTTATATCACAGTATTTTTCCAAATGTTACGTTTATTTTCTTTGTCAACAAACACAATTCATATTGTTAATTAATAATAAAATGAATGAATCAATAAGATCCAAACTGAGCTTAAAGAAATTTAAAATAATAACTTAGTAGAGTAAGAAAAAAAAAACAATTAAATCTACCTCTAAAGTACGTACAAAGCGTTAAGCAATCGACCTGCTGCTAGTCAATTTAACCAAGTCCATAAGGGGTTCAAATGAAAATGAACCTCGATAAAACGAAACTGATGACTAACCACCACACCACACCAATTATGATAAACAACGCCCTCCTCTAGTTCGTCGAAAAACAAATTTACCTAGGTAAAATGATATCATTTAATAAGGAAAGAAATACTGAAGAAGTAGAGCGACGAATAGCAATCAGCTGGAAGAAATACTGGGCTAATAAGGAAATTTCAAAATCACAACTCCCGATGACATCTAAAAAAATTATTATGGATTCAGACATACTACCAAGTCTCACGTACGGATGCCAAACATGGACGTTCGACCTCAAAACAAGAAATAAAATTCAAACAACTCAAAGAAAGATGGAGAGAAGCTGCCTTGGAATAAAATTAAGAGACAGAGTGAAAAATACGCTTATCCGCAAGAAAACAAATATTACGGACGCTCTAACTTTCTCACTAAAACGAAAATGGACATGGGCGGGTCACGTGGCCAGATACAACGACGATAGATGGACCATCAGAGCATTAAAATGGTCTGGACCACGGGGTACGCGAGCAAGAGGCCGTCCGCGCGACAAGTGGGCGGACGAGATAGTAGCGACAGCAGGTCAAAGGTGGCTCGATACAGCCACAGACAGAGACACATGGAACACTTTGGGGGAGGCTTTTACCCAGAAAGGGTCCACACACCTATTAACTTAACTTTTCTTTTAATCACTATTTTACCTTATTTTGCATGTATACTTTGTTTTTCACTTTTTGTTTCATATCAGCCAAAAGACGTCCACTGCTGGACATAGGCCTCCCCCAAAGAGTGCCAAAGCGACCGGTCCTGCGCTGGTTTTTGTTTACTACTCTGACCGTACGAGTATATTGTTGTGTGTGGAATTAAACAAAGCTTTTATTATTATCTCTTTATTTATATTTCGTCTTAGGCTTGGTTTTTACAATAATTATATATAAAAAGTAAAATAAAAAACTATACATACAAAACATAAAACCATTATAAAAACCAAACCTAGGGTGCAGCCGGCAGCGAGGCGGGGCCTAAGCTACCGGCGGTCAGGGCGACAGAGACAGGAACCTCCTGACTATCCACGCAGTATCCAGGAGTACCGCCTTCTGTATCTGACCCTTGATCCAGCCGTCTAGCGAGAGTCTCTTGAGGTGATGGCCGAGACTCTTCGCTATTAAACCGTTCGCCGAAACGACTATCGCGACGATGATCGTCGAATCAACATCCCACATGGCGGTTACCTCGTGAGTAGGTACTTGCTGGCTTTGTCCTTCTCGGCCTTCAAGAGGTTCTCGTCATGGAGGATCATGATATTGACGAGCACTGCCTGGGGGGCTAGCACAACTGACACCGCGCCGTGACGCGAGTCGAGAAAGATCTACTCTCCTTTTTCTAATTTGCACTGTGCGAGTGAGACAAGAGACGCACAGTCGCGCGCGAAGCGACTTGTCAGCAAGTTGTGCTAGACGTACTGGCGTTTCGATCGATCTGTCAGCACGATATCCGGCCTATTGGCTAGAATAGTCCTGTCCGTGATCACAGATCGATCCCAATAGAGCGTGGCACGACCATTTTCGAGAACTGGCGCAGGTGTGTACTTATAGTAAGGCACTTTGGAGGCCACAAGACCGTATAGAAGAGCAAGTTGCTGGTGAATAATTCTGGCTACAAGGTTATGTCTGTGCCCGCCGTTAGCAAGATGACCACAACCGGAGATAATATGCCTGAGTGACTCACCGGGACGGCGGCATGCCCGACAAATGTCGACCGTACCGTCCGTCAGGATATACCTCCGGTAATTGTTATTATTATTATTATAACGGGTTAACTGTTTCTAACATGCTTCATGCCTTATTTATACGTTGCAACTGTTATGAATCGTTCATCAGTTATTGTTACATCCATTGATCCAGCTATTTGTCGTGGCTAAGGTTATTATTGCGAGATAAGACGTAGTCGGTCTCGGGCGGTATTGACTTTCATAGATTCGGATAAACCCGTATCGGACGAAACAACGACTCTGATACGAAACTTCTGAATGGGTGTTCAATCTAAGACAGGAGTCAGGACTGAGTTGAGCATGTTTTGTTACACGAGCATAATGTTGAGCATGTTTTTTTTTTTTTAATACAACGACGGTGGCAAACAAGCGTACGGCCCGCCTGATGGTAAGCGGACACCGCAGCCTGTAGACGCATGCAACTCCAAAGAAGTAACATGGGCGTTGCCGACCCTTGATATGTTTGAGGATTCGCCGTGTTGACAGCTGAAGGAACAAATTCCCTCGCTCTCAACACAACGCATCCCCGGGAGCTCTGGCGACCTTGCTCACCTCCAGGAACACAACACTACTACAGAGCAAGTAGTAGTGTTATTATGGCTGTGATCTTCTGCAAGGCGGAGGTACTTCCCCAGTTGGGCTGCTCCACATTCGAGCGGGATGACATTTCGTGCCCTACCTCACCAAATGTGTATGTGTATGTGTATGTGTTGTGTTATGTGTGTGTGTGTATGTTTTAATACAAATTTACAAAGCCTATCTATACGCTATGGATAAAATACAAACTACTGTGTAATTAGAGGGAGTATCATGGCACGTCCCCTTGGAAATTATATTCTACGTAGATGTTTCACGGGGTTTACCCTTGTTTTACAAGCATTCTGTCGAATACATATTTGCAGAATTTTCATTGCATCCAAAACATTTTTTTTCAGAAACAGTAAACTTTTCAGGTTTGTTATAAAACAAACCTGTCCTAATGTAATGGATCTTACACAACGACCTTTTAGCTCTACCAAAACCGTTAACGGTTTCTGAGAAAAATCTATGAAATCAAAATTCGGCGAAGCAATGCGTTCGGTGAAACGTTTGTCGGTTTCACGGCAATGCGATATGAACATTTTGGATAATCTCACCGACTAAATGTTATGAAACCTGTGATGAATAAGTATGCAAAAAGGAAGTATTGAGGATAAGGAATAATTGAGGAAAGGATTTTTTAGATCTATGAATGGAGTTATACTTATTTAATAATATAAAATAATTTCTCTTAAAATAGCGCGGGGACTACCTGTATATTTGTAATATCCTCCTGTATGCTCAATAGCTTATTCAACGCTTCAAAAATGTCGATCAAAGAAGTAGGCAGTAAAAAAGAGCAAAATTATTTCAAATCTATAAAAAAACATGCTACTAATACCTAAGCTTCGTCTCTACAAATTCGCAATAAAATCAGCTTATAAAAATAAAGTAAAGGGTTCATCACATTAGGCTATAGACTCAATTCTGGAATATATTTTGACGTGAATTGTATTGATTCTAGCGCTCTTTTGAATTTATCTTTATTTTCACCCGAGCAGTAGAGTTGGGGATAGCTAATAAGACATCCGTCACTCTCGCACTCGCATAATTGCCAGAACGTTAGTGCAAGAGAGATGAATGTTATATGTCCTTCATAAAAGCGATCATGCTTGCAAAGTGCAACACTGCCTAGCTATGCAAGTGGCAACACTGTGACCGCTGTGACGTCAGGCACCTGTCAGAACGCTCATATTTTACCAAACTTTAATTGAAATTATATTGCTAGTTGCAAAATAGAGGCCTATCTCGCCGTTCATTTGTTTAAGGTACCCCAAGTGATCCAAGTGATAGTAAAATTCGAATACTCGTAATGTTTCTCGCCGCGTTCGGGATAGCTCGGGAGGACTCGGCTATCTTCGGAGCCGTAAGTAACCCGATAAAGTTTACGACAGAGCTAAGTATGAGTGACAAACGCTTGTACATGTACAACTGTCACGGGTGGCAGGTGACGTGCTAAACTTTGTGTGACTTTATGTACTTATTGCACGTACATATTTACGGTACAAAGTGTTTTCGTACCCATCAATAAAAGTGTGCAGCGTTTCATTTGCAGTAAATAGTTAAAGCGAGTAAAAACAAAATGTTGTTTTGTAAAGCACAAAGGTTCTTAACCCATTCAAGGCCACTGAACCACATATAGCCATGGTTGCATGCATATGCTACAAGCGGTTTCCGCTACAATACGGAAAAATGCAGCTACGCACTACGGCGTAGGACACGTAACTGTGCTTGGTTTCGAATGCAAGGCCCTTCTTCGATTCTCATAAAACACATGCTCACGGAAGACAAAATGTCTCCCGTTGGGGATGTGGAATTGCTACTTTTTGATGGTTTAGTATGGTGCTGGCTATTACATACGATTCACGACTTTATTCTCAAAAGTAGTAGGCAGAGCACAAGAAACGGGGGGGCTGGCTATGTTGACGGATGGCGGACTGTGAAAGTAGAGCTGAACGAAGCAAGCCGAAGTCAATGTAAATAATATTTAACAAGAAGATTTATATTTACTTTTCAGGGCTACGTTTAGGTACATGATAATGATACAATGGTAAACAAGTCTAGTAAATTACAATAAATAATGTCAAGCCAAAGTCAATACTAGCGTTCCTCACGCACAGTTTGTTTTCACTTTTCAGAGACAAAGGCCACAAAATTGTCTGAGTAATGAATAATGTTGTTACTCGTATTACGTTTACAGAGACAAGTAAATAGGCAGGTTATTATGAATTGCCATACTTGTTTACATTTGTATAATAAATGTTTTCGAGGTATAATTTACTTATTTATTACCTCTCTGTGGCCTCCCGAAGTTTCTGATGTGTCTCAACATCCATGGTGACGGGACCACCATAATAATGCGTCGGTAAGCGAGGGCAGTTACATTGGTATCAAATTCAAATGCGTAAAGTAAGTGTCCGATTGACCCCCAAATGCTTAAACATTAGAGAGCGGCGGAATCGCACAGTTTAATGAAACTCGAACCTTTACGGTAATTACCATGGAATAACTTGTTTAATTAAGCACTTCCCTATAATTGAAATCTGTAAATTACCTTTCATTGTTATGATGGTCCCATTTTGTTAGACACTTAATTTTTGCAGCTGTGAAATACATACATACATACATTCACGACTTTACCCCTAAAATGGGTAGGTATTGCACATGAAACTTGTATTCCAGTACCACTTTTAGCATAAATGTGGGCATAAAAGATCGACAAAATGTAATATCGCAGTGACAGGTTGGTAGCACATCGCCCACAACACACTTCAACCCTGTTCACGACTCCACGACACCAACAGGAAGAAAGGGGGAGGTGCTATTCTAACCCGACACCACACGGGGATTTGCGTATAATGTGTGTTCCATAAGTATGTGGATAAACTCCGGCTGAGGAAGTACCTCCCACCTTCCGGAAGACCGGTGGTGTGTTCCTGGTCATAAGGTCACCAGATCTCCCGACGTTCCGCTGAATTGAGAAAGTTTGGGTGTTTGGATGTTTAGATGTTTGGATGTTTGTTACACAATCACGCTTAAACGGCTCAACCGATTTGGATGAAATTTTGCACGAAGATAGTTTATAGCCTGGATTAAAATATAGAATATAGTTTATCCCGGATCCACGCAGACAAAGTCGCGGGCGGCAGCTAGAATCCATACTCCATACTAATATTATAAATGCGAAAGTGTGTCTGTCTGTCTGTTACCTCTTCACGCTTAAACCGCTGAACCGATTGCTATGAAATTTGGTATGGAGATAGTTTGAATCCCGGGGAAGGACATAGGATAGCTTTCATCCTGGAAATCACCCCCTAAGGGGATGAAATGGGGGTTGAAGTTTGTATGGAGCTGCGATATTGAAACGATTTCCACGAGGACGGAGTCGCGGGCAGAAGCTAGTAATATTATAAAAGCGAAAGTGTGTCTGTCTGTCTGTCTGTTACCTCTTCACACTTAAACCGCTGAACCGATTTGGATGAAATTTGGTATAGAGATAGTTTGAGTCCTGGGGAAGGACATAGGATAGTTTTTATCACGGAATTCATCCCCCAAGGGGATGAAATGGAGGGTTGAAGTTTGTATGGAGCTGCGATATAAACGATTTCCACGAGGACGGAGTCGCGGGCAGAAGCTAGTAATATTATAAAAGCGAAAGTTTGAATGTTTGTTACACAATCACGCTTAAACGGCTCAACCGATTTGGATGAAATTTTGCACGAAGATAGTTTATAGCCTGGATTAAAATATAGAATAGTTTTTATCCCCGGTCCACGCAGACGCAGTCGCGGGCGGAAGCTAGTCCTACTAATATCATAAATGCGAAAGTTTGAATGTTTGTTACTCAATCGCGCTTAAAAAACGGCTCAACCGACATCGAAGACATTTTGCACGAAGATAGTTTATAGCCTAGAAAATAAAGGATAGTTTTTACCCCGGGTCCACGCAGACGAAGTCGCGGGCGGAAGCTAGTAAATAATATGTTGAGGCCTAGAGTCAGGGGTATTAACGTGGTCGCCTACTATGGGCCTCATAAGAAGGCTCAAAGTCACCCAAAGGGCAATGGAGAGGACCATGTTGGGAGTTTCTCTGCGTGATCGCATCAGAAATGAGGCTGTCCGCAGGAGAACCAAGGCAACCGATGTGGCCCTCCGGATCGCTAAACTTAAGTGGCAGTGGGCGGGGCACATAGCACGTAGAACCGATGGCCGTTGGGGCGGAAAGGTTCTCGAGTGGCGACTACGTACCGGAAGGCGTGGCGTGGGTAAGCCTCCGACAAGGTGGACCGATGACCTGGTAATGGTTGCGGGAGTCCGCTGGATGCGGGTGACGCAGGGCCGGTCGCTTTGGCACTCTTTGGGGGAGGCCTATGTCCAGCAGTGGACGTCTTTCGGCTGATGATGAATAAGAATATAAAAATCTGTAAGTACACGCTTTTATGACAGACGTGCGTATATTAATACCCCTGACTGTTAATTTGCCTCTTACTTAGTAGATCCAAAAATCAATAAAGGGACGGCAACTAGCTTGTGACGGCTGTATCTCAAGCGTCCATAGGCTACGATGTTCGCTTTACACTCACGCAGGCCGTATGCTTGTTTGCTATCGTTCGTGGCGTTAAAATAAGTATTATCTTGCCTTAGGAAACATCATAGTGATCATAGTTACTAGTGATTGTAGTCGTTTTTACGTAACTGCCTCAGACAGAGGGTTATGTTTTTGAAGCGTATGTATGTATATATATATATATACGTATGTACGTATGTATGTATATGAGGACAGCTAAATTCTATTTCACGGGCTACAGTCCAAACGGTTTGATGGACTTTGACATGAAGGAAGATGCAGCTATAATATTTACCATTATTTTGTGACCAAAATGTTGAAAAAACGTCGGCAACGCCCATGTAACTCCTTTGGAGTTGCAGGCGTCTATAGGCTGCGGTGTCCGCTTACCATCAGATAGGCCGTACGCTTGTTTGCCACCGTCGTATAAAAAATGTGAAACAGAACGTGTTTTAATCCAACAATCAGCGTCTGTTTGTCTGTTACCTCATCACGCTAAAATGACTGAACCGATTGTGATGAAATTTATTAACGGGTTCCACGCGGGTCTCGCGGGCAGAAGCTAGGAGACTGTATATTTTATAAAAAAGCAGTAGGGTTTTCAAAAAATCTGCAAAGTTTTCATTGTTACCTACTGGCTTCATGGTAGTACAACCCCACGATAGGGTTCCCGCTTTAAGGACAGTGAACCTTTTAATTTTAATTACCAGGATTTAGTTTCCTCTTGCCTAGGCCTCGCTAAGCTGCTGTAATCTCAGCCTGTCTAGGTCACGTGTCGCTACGACAAATAGTCGTATCTCCCGTTTAGTAAGGCTATATGTGGCGTCTGGGAAAGGGAATATTATTATCGTCGTTGGCGCTTATAACATTATCAAAGATTCTGTAATTGAAATACGACGATTCACGGCGTAATAATGACATTAGCGCCTACGTCAATAAGATCCATTTTTCTGAGAATGACACAATCATGATTTTTGGTTGGGCTTAGTTAGTTTAGTGTTGTTTCCCGGCAATGGCAATTAAGAATAATTAATTGGTCTAAGCCAAGTCTATAGGAAAATATATATGATGGTGTGGATTTTTGGCTATTAAAACCGTGCTGAGCACTTTCAACGAATAATAATAAACATTAAAGTCTAGTGCCACCTCTCTACCCCCCAGCTCTCTGACCGCTGTTGCCCTTAGGCCATTTTTTAATGTCGCTATTAATAGGGGCCCATCTAGCAGTTGGCGAGTCACCGTCTGCCAGAGATAAAAAGTGAGACAGTTTTATTAGGCAGGCCTCCGATGTTTCATCCAATAGCCCAGTCACTAGTCCATCATTTTAACCCAATAACCCGTTTCATTTGGATTCCATCAACCATCAGTAGGCCCTATACACCCCAGCGGGTGCTGTCTCTGTGCGTCCCATGACACGGGCAGGGACAGCATCCGCTCGGTGTACTCCTTGCATTTAATTTAATTGTCAAAAGGGCCTCTACGTGTTGACTCAGTTGGTACTTTGTAGGTACCTAGCTCCACGCACGCCTACCAAAGGTCCGGGACATCATTATCCCGTGAGCGGGAAAGACATACATAATAAACATCACATTAAACTCTCCAAAGGGCATCTACTTGTTGTATCTATCCCCCGCACGCCTTTCCAAATGACCGGGGTTCGCCCTGTGAATTTCAATCGGAGATACATAATAAAAATAATAAATACTCTTTATTGTATCTTACAAAAAAAATTGCTTAATAAATAATGGTAACCACCACGAATTTAACCATAATTACTTTGCAGTTGTACGGAACGGAAACAGGTAAATTGATGTATGATCGTGAAATACTGAGTTTAGTTTGCTTTCTAATTTGGTTTTTATAAAAACAAGAGGTTGGCAACTTTTAACATAGTCTTAGATGATTACAAAAAATAATTATTTACGAAACTTTGAAGTCGGTTTATCAAAAGATATTATGACTTTTTTTTTACAATTTTGAATACACTTATTGTGATAAATTGAAAAGTTTACGATTTATAAAACAACACCATGTTATACATTTAAACACCAGAAAGTACCCAATTAAGCCTTAAGTAGAACTACTTAGCCATTGACTTGACAAGCTATATCTAGACTCCTAGACTCAGGCTCAGGCTAGATACCACTAAGCTAGCCTAAGCCACGGTAATTAGCTAAATAGTCTGAGATTTGCACGCCTTATGGGCAAATGCCTTGGGTCACTCTTTAAAACTATGATTTTATGCAGTTCAAACCTACTAAACACATCCTTATCATGATAGGACATTCATAGATTTTTTTCTAAGAAACTCTGTCACTGTTGTCTTCTGACTTACCGGGACCGAAAATCAACAAGAAGAACTTGATTGACCCATATATATTACTTGTTTACAGAAACGGTAAACTTAGCACATCCAGAAATCAATACAAACAACGCGTCCGTTAATTTCTATGGACACATCATCAAAGTCTGTACATATTCTCCTTATATTTATCTGCGTCGAATGATAAGCTTAATTCATGAATCTAGGGCACTGTGTCCGTGCGTAGATACAGGCTCTACGAGGGCCCTAGAGCGCCGTATCAGCTAAAACGCCGTATGTCTCTTTTTAACTCGCACGAATACGACTTTTCAGAGTAGAATGGCACTAGAGCTGAGCTCGGTAACCTTGCGCCACATCCCGCATGCAAATCCGTGCAGCCGTCAGCCACAAAGCCGTAACTTAACCGTAGTTGTAGAGAGATAAGTCTTTTTTGCTTAGGATGACGCATGGGTCAGTGGACACCGCAAACGCGCACTCACATCCACATTTTATGCTGCGTTTTACAGATAGTGAAAATCGCATGCCAAACAAGCAATGTAGTGGTCAGTTGGTATTGCATTTTATTAGTTAAGTTCTTTTTCACACTTAGTTTGCAGACAATTGCAACCTAACCATAGGTTAACCTTAGAATTGGTGGATTTCTTATATTAATTTACGTCATAATCCAGTAATGAATGGTCTTATCATACTCTGTGAGCAACACAAAACAGCAATACGGGATGATTATCTAATTACAATCATTACGTGAACACGAGGATTGTCATTAGATAATGATCGACTTCGAACAGTACCTATTGATTTAAGTGTGTTGATCGATTATCACTGTTTACACTTGTAAGCGACTGAATCAGCAGCAGAGTTAGCTAAGCGGAATAACACGCTTATACTGATCTACATTCTTATTCAATTGACGTAACCGTGTGTTGATCATTTTAAGCACTAAAACCGCGTAGCTATGTAGTTCAGCTGACGACTGGTACTTACCACGTTTCCTTAGTATGCCCTAGCATAAAACTCTGTTCTACGTCTACTGAATCGCTTCAAGTATGGCTATATATTTTTTTTTCCTCGTTTTCGTGGTCAGATCCTGACCTGATGCCCATGGGACCACCTGGGAAGGATACCCTTTCCAAATCGGGAACATTCATAAAAAAATCCGACGAATAGAGAACCTCCTCCTTTATTCAAGTCGTTTAAAAAGATACTGATAAGACGCGTAACAATGAAAACCAGCTTTTGAGTAGACCGTCAAAATTCCAAGGTAACCCGTGCACCGCGCCATGCTAAGCGAAAGGACGTAAGTCCTAGCGTTACACCGTGACTTGCAACCTTTTGTGCTAACTGCAAGCACGAGTCATCGCTCGCTCCGCTGACACGCCAAACACGAGAATGAACGGTTCATTACGTTCTTTAGGACACTTTACAAGCGCCGGCGGGCGTTAAAAGCGTGGAGGCTAATGCGTTTTACGAAATCTGCATAGTGTTCGTAAGTAAACTTAAATTTAAAGCGGTGATGCAAAATGCTGGGGTGCCGGCGTGGGTGTAGTGACTATACTGCACTTATATTTGACTTATCACGATGGACCCACAGCGCTAATGTAATGTTAAAAATACAATCAGTACTATCATCGAAGTCGGCTATAAGTAAATGACATGTCCGTTTTATTCCAGTTACTACTTTCAGTGCTTGGATTGTATAGGTACACCCATCAATTTATCTGCAGAGGTTTTTTGCTTCATAGCGCAACAACTTTGGAAACGTATTTTTAATTTTGTTATACAAACAATAAAAAATGTACCATAACGTGACGTCACGCCAAACTTTACAGGGCTCTACACCATTTTTGTTTGTATGACAAAATAAAAAAACACCTGTCTAATATTTTTGGTAATTAACTGACGGACTATTTATTTTAGGAAAGTAGCCAATTATACCATCACCATGGAGCACATCAAAGCTTTTCCAGCAGCATATCAAACAATGCGCAGATGATCAGCTAATTATATTAACAATAACCCTCCTCTCCTTCGGCAGTTGGGTAAAAATTACCTAGGTACTACAAAATATAAAATTTTGTTCACAGTAGAAGCCTACTTAAACACCTCAAATAAAAAAGTGCTTAGTGAAGCCAAATAATTGAAATATTTTTGCCGTGTACCTCGTTAATCCTTTTTGGGCATTTCCGCGGCTGCAATTAGAGCAGTACCGACGATTAATGTCTCCCTCGTTAGCTCGACGCCTTCCGAACGCAACCGAATTAATGCGAACTGAACCGCGAATAACACACCACCGCTCCAATGACCTTCACATTGAATCTGTCTCACTCTAACATGGTAATTCGTTGCGTGTGGGTGAGTGCGTGACCTACACATTGAAAATCTGTCTAACTTTGATATGAAAATTCGTTGCGAGTAGTAAATGCGTGAAACATATAGATATCAAATTTGAATGTGAAACGTAAATGGCTAAGTGTACCCCATGCTATATTGCTGCTCCAAATAGAAATAGAAATAGAAAAATGTATTGTACAAAAACCGTGTAGACATACAAAGGTATACAGATGCATGGTATCCAACAGTTT
The DNA here is from genome assembly GCA_947578815.1 of Epinotia ramella. Taxonomy (NCBI): domain Eukaryota; kingdom Metazoa; phylum Arthropoda; class Insecta; order Lepidoptera; family Tortricidae; genus Epinotia; species Epinotia ramella. The sequence goes on from OX388203.1 coordinate 3,513,269, forward strand.
TTACCCTTTTCGGGCATACAATTTTATAAATCTTAACCTAAGTACAATTTATAAAAATGACTACAAATAATTTATTGTATCAGGCGTTACTTTGCGGAAGTCCATGATATATTACGAGAACAATATTTCTTTGCTATTCCGCTAAAAAAAAAAACGTGCTGGTCTATCAGTGAAGATAAGATGCAACTGCAGGAGATGTTGCTTGCGCCACGTCCACTGAGCTCAGTGGACGTGGCGCAAGCAACATCTCCTGCCAGCATCTCCTGATGATGCCTCGTAGAGAGGCGAAACACGTGTCGAGGTTTTTGTCAATATTGGTGGTGGTTTGCTGTAATTTTTTGCATGTTTATACGCAAATAGTTGCATCTTATCTTCACTGATAGACCAGCACGTTTTTTTTTTTAGCGGAATAGCAAAGAAATATTGTTCTCGTAAAAATGACTACATTATACATAAAGCCTATTGTAGCTTATCATAACTATGTATTCCCCCCCTAACCTATTCTCGCGAAACGTATCAGCAGGAAGCCTTCCGAACGTTTTTTACGGCCTTGCGTGTGTATGCTCAGTTCTGTTTTTCGCTACGCGCTAAAGCGGCTCACCCCGCCGATCACCCGTCACGAAACTAAACCTCTACCTACACTTAGTTACTACGCATCGCGGTGTCAAGATATATTTGTGGGTGAGCGTTGAGGTGAGCTTAAAACAAGTCACAGAAAAGGGGGGCAGGTTATGTGCGTTTATGGCATTGAGAGGAAACAAATGATTTTAGGCTGCTCTGCAAAGTTATGTCGATTTAGTTTTATTTAGTCATTGGTAAGTTATTGAAGTAATGGAAGATAAAATCAAAAGTATTTTTCTGAACACTTAAAATCATACAAGTTATCATTAAGTTAATTACGTTGGCACTTAGTTCCCGTTAGTTAAAAAGTATGCGTATGTTTGTTAATATTCGTCTATACTATACTAATATTAGGAGGAATATTAAGGGGAAAATTCTGTGAGGCAGTAATTTCTATGTAAGGAGTAAAGGCTATTCTTTGGATCTACTAATCCATCATCATAGCGTTATTATTATAGTTGTGTTCTAAAGAAGCCCGATGTCCGGTTTGACATCTAATCCCAAGATTTGGCATAGGCACTAGTTTTACGAAAGCGACTGCCATCTAACGTTCCAACCCAGAAGGGAAACTAGACCTTACTGAGATTAGACCGTTTTCTTACGATGTTTTCCTTCACCGACAAGCTAACAGTAAAATAATCCGTACATACGTTCCGAAAAACTCATTGGAACGAGCCGGGATTCGAACCCACGACCGCCGCTTGACAGCCGCCTGCCTGAACGATTAGGCTACCGACCTACTAATCCAATTAAAAATAAACATCAGTTTATTATAGAATATAGACTTTTGGATGAACATAGAGAGATATACTACTATTTACCATCGATATAATAAATCCCGTTTCGCTTTGCATCGCCACACTAAAAAAAATTAACGACGACCACTTCAGCCTAATAGTTGGTATATCCATGCGTACGAAGCTAGTAGTTCGAATCCCGGGTTCGAATCCCGGTAAGTGCATAAAGTGTGATAAACATCAGTATAATATTTCTCTGTCTCATGGTTCAAGTTTTGATTGTTTTGGGACTAGGTCAATTTGTGTAAGATTGTCTCCAGAACTGTTTATTTATTTAAATTGAGTTCAGAGAGACAGTCGATTGATAAATTCAAACAAATTTAATCCCTTCATCCTCTGGGCCACTCGGCGAGAGCCTGGACGCAAACAGTTCTGTTAGTGCACCAAATATTGCAGTAACGCTTGAGCTGCCTAATATTTGATGGATAGTCTATTTCATATCAATGTTTTTTTAAAGTGAAATAGGTTTCAGGTCAGGGCTTGATTTCAAACGCTTTGATGAGTTTTGTGGGTTAAACAAATATTGAAGACTAGCTTCTGCTCGCGCCTCCTTCCGCTTGGAACTCGTTTACCTATATCATAGCTCCATGCTAACTTTCGACCCCCATTTTATCCCTTTAAGGGATGATTTCTGGAATGAAAACTATCCTATGTCCTTTGTCGGGACTCAAACTATCTTAATACCAGATTTCATCTAAATCAGTAGAGCGGTTTAAGCGTGAAGATGTAACATACAGACAGACAGACACATTTCCGCATTTATAATATTACTAGCTTCTGACCGCGACTCCGTCCGCGTAGAATTCGTTTATACAAACTTTCATCCCCAATTTCACCCCCCGGGATGGTTTACCGGATAAAAACTATCCTATGTCTTTCCCCGGGATCCAAATTATCTTCAGACCAAGTTTCATATCAAGCGGTTTAAGCGTGAAGACGTAACAGACAGACAGAAGACAGACAGACACACTTTCACATTTATAATATTAGTATGGATATGGACTAGTATGGATGGATTAGTATGGCAGTATGGATGGTGATGAGATTTTAGACCGTTAGGTATTAGCCTTATCATATTTATGATAGCTCTTGACGTTTTGCGAATTGCCGTCACAATACGTGCTGTCACGTCAGCATATAGTAAGGTAAAGGACTGTAAGATTGAAGCTTTGTAAGTTAGTATGGTACCGGGTAATCTCCGGAACCACTTAATGGCATTTATAGTATAGAATTGAGTTTCTGAATGGACACAGGGTATACCTTACATTCTTTCAGAAACTACAGTCAATCAGTATTCAGAAGTTCAGTGCCGTGGGATGATATATAATCCCGCGGGATTGCCTGCTTTCTTTGCAATACTCATACTCATACTCATACTCATTTATTTATAATGCACAAATACATTAAACGTCAAAAAGTTAACGCAGTATACGCAGATGAAGCGGCACGGGGGAGAGTAAGATATGACTCGAAAAGTTACGAGTCGGAAACTAAAACCCACGAAGCCCATCCTTTATATTATAAACAGTCCCATTTGAATAGTTAAAGACATATCTCTTTTACCTAAACTTAGTTACACGCTTATGATTAGTTTCTTTCAAGATTATTCGTGCGAGGGACCTACGTAAACTGGTCGGTGCGAGGAGGATTTATAATCTCGCCGGGAAGTGTGGATAAAGGAGCCTTTCAATTATCTCGGACGGAAATAATTCTCGACTTGGCGTGGCTTAGCTGTAAAACTTACACTCTAAGATTACACCGTTTCAATAAAGTTTCAGATTAGGAGCGTACTTTGAAACCTAATTTAAGGCCTGATTATAATTATGATATTTAAGTCTAGCAATCTAACGTTTAAAGATGGAGAAATGTCATATTGTAGTGATAAGTTGACGCCACTAGTCTAAACAACACCACAACACTTTCGCGACCAAGAATCGCTACGCGGTACGCTCGTAGCCGATCCTGTGGTTTTCCTCGTATGTAGCGGAAAGCGACTACGGCGTAGGCGCCCGCTAGGCGGATTCCTGGTAGCGAAAGTGTTAAAAGGGTTAAATCGAAAACTATGTGTATACTATGCGTGAGCGTGCTTCTAGCCGCACGCTCAACGTATAGAGCGTTGAGGCGCTTAAGCGATCCCAGAATGTGAGCGAACATGCCGGAATAAGTGCGCGCGTATAAGCCGCAATAATAAATAATAGAATATACAAAAATGAAAAAAACAAAGAACTGTAACCCGACTCGATATTTAACCCCGCCCCTCAATCATCATCCTGTTAATTCCTTGAATGGGTTCCCCGTCTAGTAAAACGACTATCATCATCCAATGCTGTCCCTCCCCGCCCCTATTATGAAATGACGTATATGGACAGCCCCTACGGAAACCCACCTACTATGTCACCTGCAGCATAATTTCGAATCGATTGACACCTCATTTATGAAAATCGGTTCAGTATCATAAACGCTACGATTCTTCACATGTAAATACACACATAGACTGCTAGTCATATCCCTTCCTTTCGGCTCTGCCGTAGTCGGGCAAAATAAGTTTTATTCTATATGAATTACAATCCGTCTCGAATACAAATCTGGTCTTTCCAGTTGACTAATGAAGTGTTGTCACAAAAAAACATCTGGTGCCTTTTCGGAGCAAAACGATAATTCTAGCATTTAGTTCAGGAAAGTTAGCATTTTTATTAAGGCTTCCAAAAGGAGTTTCTTAATTTATCGTCTTGTTGTTTGTTTTGTATGTTCAGTTCATTGTTTACCCGTCTTATTGAGTGTTTTTTTTTGGAATAAAGAAATCTAGAACAAGTGCTTCCAGAGTATACATCTCAGGGAAAAAAAAATCTCCGAGCCGGATACGAACCATGGACTTTCTGGTATGCGCAGCCAGTCACTTTAACTAAATCATCCAGTGAAACCGGGCTCACTTCAATATTTTTTTCATTTCCGATGGCTCAGTTTCTTAGAGCGACTGACAGCATAATTCCAGAAAGCAGCTGGTTGAATGTAGCCCCCTTAATTTAATAATCATACTTAAATGATTTATCACTCGCTCCGCACATTGATTTTGGCCTAATTCGTTTTGAAATACGAAAATACGTTTAATAATCGCGTTCATACCTACGTGTTCACGAGTCAAAAGGTGAGTTTCCATCAGAGCTGAACGAGGTAGTGAGGCGGATAACGAAGGAAAAGTCCAACATTATAAATTCTAAAACTATAACAAAAAAAAACTCTTGTTTATTGTGCATCTATGCCTCAAGGGCTCTTTTACATGTCAGAGCTTACAAATACAATTAATTAACAATGATATCATTAAGTGACATGAATACATAGCAACAATGAAAACATAGAAAGATACCTGGGCACACATTTGCCGAGAGATGTAATCTCCTGGTCCATTATATTACAATTTTATCCTATATTTAAGAGTTGTGTCTACATCACAGTCTCTAGCCTCAAGAATCATCATCATCATCATCATATCAGCCGAAAGACGTCCACTGCTGGACATAGGCCTCCCCCAAAGAGTGCCAAAGAGACCGGTCCTTCGCCACCCGCATCCAGCGGACTCGCGCAACCTTTACCCGCATGCCAAGCGTGGCGATTATGGCATATACCCCCCAATGAATTGTACAAGATGGAATAAAAATGAATAATGGTGATGTAAAGTCTTCAGCAGCGGCAAAAAAAAATACGAGAATTGAGAATTAAAGAGTCCAGTGAGCGTGGCGTGGGCGCACGCGCATCGCCTCCTCATCCTCTGCCTGTAGTCGTCCACTGCTGGACATAAGCCTTTCTTAATTGGCTTCATCATACCCGGTCCTCCTCTGTCCTGTATACAGCGTGGAACGGAACGATGGACTTTCCCACAAGAGGAGGATAGTTTAACGTCAGTGCTTACAATTTTCCAAATCAACTACGAGTATGTTCATATTTCTGAGTTTCCAAGTTAGAGTTCATCAAACTTATGTGCAAAACTCTGCATATTTACATCTCTAACGTAGAATAATGTCAACGCCATCACTGGTAAACAATCTTTTAAGAGATGATAGGAATTAATGTCACCGGAAAGTCGAATTTTGCTTGAGCCCTGAATAAGTATCAGTGAAATTAACAAATAATACAAACGCAAGTCTGTCATGGTAAACATTAACAGTTACAAAGATGAATTATGTTTAGTAGCGCTAACATTAAAATGTATTATATATTTATATATACTTATATGTTTGTTTGCAGTATTTGTGTGATCATTACTATTCGATTCTACTGCCCTTATATGACAATATATTTTCTTTAGGGTTCATGGAAAACATCCATCCTGTATATGTCCATCGCTTCCTATTGGTGATTTTTTTCCTCGCTCACCGCCTCGCAACCTTGCAACCATCCAGCTCTGGTGGATACACAGCCTAAACCCGGGATAATGTCGCTGGGCAGTGCGGGCGCCCGCTCCGTCGGGCCCGCAATTAACAGGCTATCTCCGTGACGTCACTCCAGCAATCAATAGCGTAATCCCCCCTCGGCTTAATCGCTCCTTATCGCGGATAGCGGAGTAAATCAGCGTGACGTCAGCATATTTACACGTATGGCGCCGTGTAATAGATGTGAACGTTTGGATGGTGGTAACTAGAAAGCGAAAAGCGAAACTCATCTATACTAGTATTATTATAAAGAGGAGAAGTCTGTAAGTTTGTGTTTTCGGTAATCTCCGGAAACGCTAATCCAAATAGTACCAATTTTTTTCACATTCACGTGGAATGGACTTTCTTGTTGGTTTATTTTATACTGCAGGTGTTTTTTTTAGTTGGTCAATTAACATTATTTTCATTTCAAAAAGCAGATAATTATTTACAAGTGTAAAAAAAATAAAAAACATTGCGGATAATTTTACACAAATCGACCCACACTGAGCAAAGCTTGTACTATAGGTACTACACGATGATAAACATATTCACACAGATAAATAAGTACTTAAATACATAGAAAACATCAATGCCCTTACTGGAATTCGAACCCAGGACCTCTAGCTTTGTAGGCAGGCACCTACAAAGCTAGAGGCTAAACCGGTCGTCAAAAGAACGGACAGTTTGCCTGCATTCTTTACACTACGCGGTTGAAGTCGCGTGTGGAGTTAGTAGTGTATATATAACCTGCTGGTCGATTGCGTAACGCTTAGAACGTACGTCAGATACATTTGAATGTCATGTTTTGTATGGGAAAATGGCAAACTAGTCCCAACGTTAGGTACATCCGAAAAGTTACGTAATCACCCGTCTGGTTTAAAGAATAGGATACTGTTTACGCGCGGCTCTGCCCCCGTATTATATAGAACGCTAGTAATGCCACGGGATCAAATATAGCCTACTAGCTTCTGCCCGCGACTCCGTCCGCGTGGAACTCGTTTATATCGTAGCTCCATACAAACTTTCACCCCCCACGTCATCCCCTTGGGGGATGATTTCCGGGATAAAAACTATCCTATGTCCTTCCCCAGGACTCAAACTATCTCTATACCAAATTTCATCCAAATCGGTTCAGCGCTTTTAGCGTGAAGAGGTAACAGACAGACAGACAGACACACTTTTGCATTTATAATATTAGTATGGATTAGTATGGATGTCCATCCCAAAGTGTAAGTTTGTATGTAGGGGTTCATCGCTGGAACTACTCATCCGATTTTTAAAAATCTAGTCTAGTTTAGTCACAAGTTTATGGAATGGATTTGCGATGGATAGGCTATTATTTGTCCCGTGGACGAATTTTACATTTTATTTGTCAAGGTCACGATGCCCTAAAACCTTAATGTGTTTTGAATATGAAATTAACCTCGTAAAGAATAATGTTTGTCTTAATTATGCTACGTGAATATATTTCAAACGGGTCACTTAATTAGGACTGGCGCAGTCAGCAGGTTAATGGTTACCTACATCAAAGAATAAGCAAGGTGAAAATATAATCTGTAGCTTATATTTATTTCGCTAGACGTTTAACTTTCACGTGTTCACAATCTAACGGTGACATATAAAAACAACAAACAAATAAATATTTGCCCTGGCATGGTAACTACCTACAGTGTAGATAGGACACACAACGGCGTTATAATTTGGCCAATAACAATTTAGTATGGTGTATTTTTGAGTATTTGTTTTTTATAAAATTTCATTGAAAACTTTCTACTAAAATAGTCTTCTTTCAATTTTTTTTAAAGTTGTCCTTGTGTGATTACGCTGAGTTATAACCATTTCGTGACATATATTAATATGTATATGTGTCCACAATTCGCTTGGTTATTTTGTTACGCATATACACTTTCTTTCTTTCTTTCTTTACCTTGGCTACCCTCTTCGTCACAGGAATTCGTTACCATGAATTAAAATACTATGAAGTTCGCTCATAACCTACAAAAACTCGCTTCTGTCTGCTGCTAATGTCCTACGGATGGCGAAAGTTTCATAAACAAGTACAGCTCCTAATTGCCTTGGAACGATTCCAAGCGGGGTGTCCGGCCGACATGAAAGACTGGCCATTATTGTAATGTTATAGTCTGTCTGTAAATTAGGGTCAATCGTCGTTATTCTCCGCTTGGCACCTCCGGTTAGCAGCTTGGGCACAGTAGATTTGTGTTAAAATAGTAAAACAAATCCACACAAACGTTCGATAAACTTACGCAAAAAAACGAACTCCGATTTTTAGACCGTTTGACCGGGTCCGATTCCCGGTCGTGAGTGTTTTGGAAACGTTTGAATGCAGTTTTTTTCTGGTTGAAGTACTGCTTTAGCTAATAGGTATATTTACTGTGGCTAGCGGTAATGAGCAAGCGTATCAAATGGAAGGTGAGGTAGGGCTGCCAAAAGTTGTTCGGATATTTCAATCCATTCGTTGCGTATACTTGTGATTATTTGAGTTGGAATTGCATCAAAGTATTCCATTGAAATTATTGGACTGTTATATATAAAAGACCGTATTTCAAGCTGTCATTAACCATTTAACCCATTCAGGGCCCATGACGACACATATGCGTCAGACCGTCGTAGTGGCTTTCCGCTACATACGAGGAAAACCACGGGATCGGCTACGAGCGTAGCGCGTAGCGATTCTGGGCAATGAATGTGTTACACATTCATTGGCCAGAATCAGTGGTTCAGGAATTCAGTGGTTTTCCTCGTATGTAGCGGAAAGCCACTACGACGGTCTGACGCATATGTGTCGTCATGGGCCCTGAATGGGTTAAGCGCCAATCATGACACACAACGCGTCATAGCGCTACTAGCACTTTTTGCTACATATGGTCATTAAAACATTCAAGGTGTTGTCGCATTAAATTCAAGTTCATATGAGTCATGCCTTTACGAACACTAGGTGGAAAAATGCTGCTACGGTGTAGCACATGTAGCGTTGCTCGGCTTCGAATAGGATAAGCAGCTACGGACTACGACATAACGCTACGAGCGTAGCGTGGTGGTGATTAGTTTAACACAAATTCACTGCCTAGAATAACTACGCGCTACGCTCGTAGCAGTGGTTTTATCGTTAAGAAGCGGAAAGCGACTACGGCGTAGGCGCTCGCTAGGCGGGTTTCTGGCAGTGAAAATTGTAACACGTACAGCGTACAGCCAAGAATCGGTACGCGCTACGCTCGTAGCTCCCGAGGTTTTATCGTAAAGAAGCGGAAAGCGACTACGGCTAGGCTGGTTCCTGGCAGTGAAAGTGTTAAATTCCACCCAAGGTCACACAATATCCGAGACGCGTAAACCGCCGGACGGGGATGTAATGCCATGTTGTTTTGTTGACTTCATTACCGTGCCCTTAGCGAAGTCAACTCATGAATATATTATGCGCTGGGAATGGGTGAAATTATATAGGTTTAATTTTATTACATTATTTAATTAACAGAGTATGCGTTACGATGTGACAGAGCAGGGGCAGTTTTATGTGCATAAATTGACTTCTAGACTTTTTTTTACGAAACTGGTCTAAATAATAAAAAAAAACCAGTCTATATACGTCCCACTGCTGGGCACAGTCCTCCTCTCATGAATGAGAGGGAACGGGCGGTTAGTCCCAACGCTGGCCCAGTGCAGGTTGGGGACTTCACATACACCTTTGAATTTCTTTGCAGATGTAGGTATGCAGGATTCCTCACGATGTATTCCTTCACCAAAAAGCTACTGATAAATATCAATTGTTATCCCACAAATTAGTTGCGAAAAACTTATCTGTACGAGCTGGGATTCGAACCCAAGATCGCCGTTTGACAGCCGCATGCATACGAATCTTTTAAATAAAAGTTTCGTTACAAATAACAAATGTATAATTTTCCGATTTTTCCCTACGGAAAGTACCCTAAAAATTGTGATTTCCTTGAGAGTGTCGAAATATTTATGTTTTTTGCGGCATAAACGGCCGTATTTTTTTTTTACGTTAACTTAGAAGTTTGATTTTTTCACAGCTTGAGGGGACTATAGACCTCAATATATTATTTTAATTTCAACGCGATGGTGTACTGCCATCTGGCCGAAATACTTTTCGCCTAATTTCACTTCCCAACCAACTGATTGCAACATTTTTAGTTGGCAAACCAATGCTTGGCATAATGTTACTTAGCATACTTTTTCTTTGATCACAATCATATTTTGCAGATATTCATTTTACCAAGAATCATTTCGGAAAATAGTTAATAGGCAAATGTTTTATTTGAGCTTACTATTTATTGTCAAATAACCTTTGACCAAATTTTAACTTCGCATAATTTATATTTGATAAATAAAAGCTTCGCTCCCGCTTTCGTCTTCGAGGTTATTTTTTTTTATAAAAGAGCTGAAAAACTTGTTTGCAAAAAAATATTACTTAACTAGTTATATTCTTAGTTATGATTTATGATATTAGGACTAACAAAATTATGATATAGTACCTTAGGTCCATTATGAAGTAAACTGTTATGAAAACCCAAATTATGAGTTCAAGTCTGTTCTTAGTAATGACATTATGAAGAAACATTTTATGAAAACTGTCCGTTATGAGTTCCGATAATAGTTACAGAAGTGTAGGAACATAAAAGGTAGGAAGTAAAAAATTATGAAGAGGATGATTATGATTACAAAGCGGTATTACAAGAAAAAATCGACACATCAAGTTTATATGAGCCAATATGGACCCGTTTATTTTAAACCGCTATCACAAAAGAGGTATTTTTATCAATGTAATAATATTAACTACATGGTTAGGGTATGTTAGTAATATGTATCACAATAATATGGAAAAAATATACATGCCAATCAAAACATTCGACATAGCAAATAAAGTCTTTTTAAAACATGACCAACTAAATATTTTGCCAACTAACATTTTGCTAAAACAATCATTTGGGACATGTTATATATACGAACCATTGGTATGCTACCTAAAAGTTTGCCAAATGAAACTATGGGATAAGTTGTTTGGGAAGTCAATAATTGCCACATAATTTTCGGCCACATATTAGTACTCCCAACGCGATACCTTCACGTGTTCCCCAGATAAAGAGTCTTGATAGACAGACAGACGGACAACAAGGGTTCCGTTGAGGTACAGAACCCTAAAAAATTAGCCTAAGTTGTGTCCCACTGCTGGGCAAAAGCCTCCCCTTTGTCCGCCACTCGTCTGTGTTCGCCATTATATACGTGATACGTTGTCCCGCGGCGGGTCTTAATCGAGTATAATAAAAGTAAAATTATAGACCTCTCAGAGTTCGTTTGACGTTTCAGATGTTATGTGCTTCGTTGCAACCAGACACGTAAACGCTTAAATTCGGGCAGTACTTTTAGCAGTAGCTGCGATCGTGTCTACTGCTTATTTAAGCGACTGGAAAAACCCGCAAGTCACAACGGTTATGCGGTCGTAAACGCGAATGTTCCTTGGACACAGTTTAGCACTTAGGCACAGCCAATGCACGGAGTAAGGAGGCGCGTTTTTGCGCATACGTGATACATCAGGGTATTAAAAAAATAGTACAGTCGGAAGCAAAAAGATCGATACGACCGAAGTTAGAAAATATGTTCTTGTCGAGCGATTGTGCGGTCCCACCTGCGTCAGCGCGACAGAATGATATAGAATCCTTCAATCTGAAAAAGGGCTCAGGTATTCCGTCTTAAACCGAGGAAGCCTAACGCATAGGACGATGGAACAATGAATGAGTCAGATGCATGTGTCATATAAATAATGTTTTTATCGCATAATAACATATAGGAGGTGACGCCGTTTATGCGGATTTAAAGTCCAATCAATTAGGCTTTCTAGCCCTTAACTTTCACAATGTTCACATAAAAGACGCGGACTTGAACTTTTTGTGAAGTATGGACTATTGTTTGCAATAAACTGATTTTATTTATTTATTTAAATCGGTGCATGAGCCAGATAAAAAAAGTTTTATTGCCATAACTTTAAGTGAAATACATCTACTCTAAACTTAATAAAAATGTGTATAAAGCATAACAAACAGAACAAACTTCAAGCCACTTAAATATCTAGGCAGTTGGCACAAGTCTCAGCCTTAGCTGGACATAATTGATCCAGCGCTGATTTGATCGCAAATATTTGACTTGATTCGTTTAAAATATGATTCTGATTTGACTCGAAACAGACAACTCGCTTCGCCTCCCCACATAACACAGCGACACGATTCCATGTATCCGACAGCGATGTCCAATGCATTCATCGATAGGAAGCTTGCAAGTTGTAACAGAAATAGTCGACACAAAGTCGATATCTCGATAAGCTGGGCGTTGGTACACTTGCTGACATTTGTCGCCTGCGCTCGCTCCCACTCAAGCTAAGTCTATTATGTCAGACTGAGTGGGCGCAAAAATTGTCATTTTGATATCAAAATATAGTCACACTGCACGACTATCATATGGCGGCCCGCGAGCTATGTGTTGGTGAAATAGACAATCTGTCTCTTTCTAATTAGAACGCTTACAAGAACAAATCGAGTCTTCCCGTCACCAAGGATGTCGTGACATATCCGAAACTTCGGGAAACCTCAGAGAGGTAAATAAACAATTTAATTATACACGATTAAGTCCTGTTTAGTTAAGATTATATGTCAGAATCGAGAAAGTTTAAATCAATGTACAACTTAGAAAGCAAAATAGTGAACAATGCCGATGGAAATAAGGGTAGATTCTCGCCTCCATCGCTGCTCTCGCCTGCGCCCGCGCAAACCAACAGAGTGAACAGGGCGCGGGCCCGCAGTGCTAAACGCGCCGGCAACGCCTAATAAGAATAGGAACCGCGAATCGGTTCGTAACATGTCCACCGCGAATCGGTTTCAAACATGTCGAACGATTCTCGATATAAAATACGTGAGTGACCCATTATTATTATATTTTACATAATATGTCTGATTCTCACGGGAGTTTTCTAGAATTTGATTAGAAAAAATAGAAAGCCACAATCTCACAGACTTTTCCTCTTTATAATGTATAGAAAAATAGATTAATAAAGAATTAGGTACAGATAAATCCATTTATTTGTATTTTTTCCAATTAGATAAATACAATAATAGAATAAAATAAGCATTTATTCATGACAACAACATGTACATTGACAGAGATCATCATAATAAAATCAACGATACTAGCAGTGCCACGAAACGGCTTTCTGGCCGGCTTTACTGGCCAGCGCTGGTCTTCCGCTGGATTCGGTGATTCCACGGTAAATCACACACTTTATAAAACACTAGCTGCCCGGCTCGGCTTCGCACGGATCATCCGTTTTCCCGTAGGAATGAAGCATTTCCCGCGGTAAAAAGTAGGCTATGTTCATCAGGGATAATATCGGCTTCTAATGGTAAATGATTTTTTCAAATCGGTGCAGTAGTTGCGGAGCCTATTCAGTACAAACAAACAATCAAATTTTTCCTCTTTATAATATTAGTGTAGATAGATGTAGACATACCAGAAAAAAAGGAATGAGATAATGACACACAAATTGAATGATTTTAACAACAACCAGTTTAAGTTACAATAAATCAAGCATCATACATTTTATTCCTACAATACGAAATGAACGATCGGCGTCGATCGGAACATTGTGAAAGTACTCAAAACCAATGTATTTTCAAAGGTATTGCGTTCCGAGTCTTGTTTTAAAAAGTCCCTTTCCCTTTTCATGGAACCGGACGGCTTAATAATTGGCCATTCAATTGAAAGGTACACTTGTTTTTCTGTAGGGAACACGAACCCTGTAACTGGGCTCGCCTACTGCAGCGTTAAATAAAGTCGTTTCTACATAAAATGTGTAACATATATAAAACTTTACTATCTACTAGCTTTTATTTTACTTTTCATACGTAATATGTTTTTAAATACTAGTATTAACACATATTCAGACTCACTTGTTTACTGTTTTAAATATGTGCTGTTTATTTATCCAACAAGGGAGGCTCAGCTTGGGCGGCACGCTTTTTTTTAGCTGTTATAAAAATAATGCTTAAACAAATAAACATGACATTATTATTAGGCAGACATACAGCAGTTAGGCCAAACACACAGAACCACACAAAATCAAAGCCTAGAATAGGTCAACGGCTGTAAAATCAATGTCTGGAGTTTAAATATTAATGGCCTGAAGCGACAATGCAGTTACGTGTATTTTTAGCTGCACATATGTTAAAGTACGTATTTAAATCAAATGTAAGGAAAAAATTTAAACCGGTCTAATCCCAATAAAGTCTAGTTTTCCCTCTGGGTTGGGAGGTCAGATGGCAGTCGCTTTTGTAAAGCTAGTACCTATATGCCGAATCATGGGATTAGGTGTCAAAGCGGACCCCGGGCTACTTTAGGGGCACAACCGGGAATAACGCTAGGAGGATGAGGATGTATAAGAAAAAAATGATATAATTTTATAATTCAATCTTGGTATCAAGTTTAAAACTTTATTTTACGTAACAATTTATCATAGTCATACATGGTTATTCTAATATATATATTCAACACTTTCACTGTCAGGAACCCGACAAGCGGGTGTATACGCCATTACCCCTTTCCGCTACTTTTAACGCTAAACCGAGGTGTAGCGGAAACCTCGGCTACGAGTGTAGCGCGTAGCGATTCCTGGCAGTAAAGGACTACGATATAGTTACGAGCGTAGCGTGGCGATGAATGGGAGATTATACGGGCGTCACAATCTTAATATCATCCACTTTCATTCCTCCTCAATCATTATTTTACATTCACCAATCAGTTTTGCCATCTCGGAAGCGAACAAATCACAATGCGGGGCCGAGCCAAGCATGGAGTTTAGCATGACGAGCGGTGAGTCGGGGTAGCGGCGCGTGGAGACGGCTCCGCGAGTCGGGCACTCACAGGCGCACCAATTCTATATTGTCAATCTTATTATATTATAGACCCAACAAAAAAATCAACATTTTACATGACAATAAGTGGCAGATGCAAAGAGCTGTTATACAAGTGTGCCAGTTACAGTCATGTGTATTCCCGCCTTTGAAGCTAGAATACAAAAATTTACATACCCCCTTATTCATAAAACTTAAAATGCCTCTGCTAAATAAAATGTGCTTTGTCCCTTTCTTACGACCACAAATGTCAAAGTGGCAGATAAGGACAAACGAATTTTAACGCAATTTTAGTTAAAACAGGCATGAAGTACGTTTATGAATATGGCCGATAGAATGTAAGATTTATTTACTAATTCATTATATTGACGTGTAAAATTTTATATTTTTCATATAAATGAGTATGAGTACCTTTGTTGAACAAATCAAGCCACAGGTAAGGGCACAACGTTAACATAACCTTCTACATATTTGTTACACTGAGAGGTTTTTGAATGATGACCTTGATCAAGCCCGTAACACGCTTTTAAATATTTACAAGCACACATTTTCCTTGCTAACAGCAGTGGAAGGGTTGGGTGTATTTGGGTGAATCACTCAACGGAGATTGGGCGCGTCGTGTGCGGCGGACGGGTTATCAATAAAAGTTACAGGGGGTTAGGGGAGTGGGGGTGGGTGGTTGAACTTGGGATGGTGAATGTCCTCTTATTTGATAATTTGTAGGCATAGGGGATTATCAATGTTACTTGTTTACATAATTGAAGTAGAATTTAATTCCAGGACAATCGCTTTTCTCACGTTATTGGTAAAACGGGCTTTACAGGGTGTAATCGTTACGTGTAGCCAGGCGACTATTCTGTAAATATAAAATATATCAGAAAACTTTAAACTGATATCGAAAGTATAGTCAGTAGTATTCATTCAATATCGTAATAATTTCGTATGTCTAACATTTTTGCCAATTAACAATAGCCCTTGACGCTGTAAGTAAACCCATTATTCCAGTCATTTGTCAATTTCCGCTCGAATATTTGTCCTGACAGTGCTCGTAATTGATTTGACAAATTATTATAGAAAAATATGCTAATATTTGCAATATTCTTTGCGCCAGGGTGGATTGTGTAAAAGAGACAATGATATGTGGGTTTGCCTGTCTCTATATCACTTCATAAAAGTAACAAGATATCAGCCTTTGTATCACTTCACTAACATTGTTAAAGAGTCCTTGAAGACACATACGTCTCTAATATACAAAAATGGTAATGGCAGAATATAAAAAAATAGTACTTTACGAGCGTGAGAAGTGATAATATCATAGCGCAAAGTGCATTCGAATCAAAACAAACAACACAGACAGTGAAAGGTTCGTCGAAATGATCGCTGCCGTAAATCTATCATGTGGGAGTATCAGATAAAAACATGCGGCGCTGTGTGGCACAAGAAATAAACGGATAGCGTTTTGAACAAGCATAAAACTATCAAACTACTGTATCCTGAGTACAAGAGTCTTTGAAGACAATTGACAAAAACACATACGTCTCTAATATACAAAAATGGTAATGGCAGAATATAAAAAATAGTACTTTATGAGCGTGACAAGTGACAATATCACAGCGTTAGTGCATTCGAATCAAAACAAACAACACAGACAGTGAAAGGTTCGTCGAAATGATCGCTGCCATAAATCTATCATGTGGGAGTATCAGATGAAAACATGCGGCGCTGTGTGGCACAAGAATGAAACTGATAGCGTATTGAACAAGCGTAAAACGATCAAAATACTATATCTTGACTACGGAAAACTGAACAAAACGTAGCCTACGTCACTCGGAGCATAATTTCAAGTCGATTGATACCTCATTTATCAAAATCGGTTCAGTATCGTATCCAAAAAAACGCTACGGCGGTGCTGGAACACACGTAAATACGGGATCCCCTTCATTGGCATATTTTTTTTTAGACTAATATAGTTTCGCATAATTGTTTTGTCATAATTTCTATTGGCATAATAATACTGTCGCATAATAATACTTAGGCCTACTACTTTGTTTGGCATACTATGGTTTTAGAATAATTTTACTTGGACTAATTTGTATTCGACTAATACTCATTATGCATACTATTGTATGGGCTAATAATTATTTATCATATCTGTTTTGAAGCTTTTATGCGATCCAATAGAGAACCCCCAGATGCTGACCACGACATGCTCAGACATGACGGACCGGGAGCCAATAATGCACGGCCCAATAATGCACAGCCTGATAATCCGCGTCCACTTACTCTACTCGGATTATTGGGTCGTGCATTATCAGCCCGGACAAAAGGGGCTTCCAATTATTGCCCCGGACCAAGTTTGCTCAGGGTGATAATGCACGGCCCAATAATGTACAGCCTGATAATTCGCGTCCACTTTTTGTGGACCCAGATTATTGGGTCGTGCATTATCAGGGTGGACAAAAATACTTGTCATAAGCGATTTTAATTTTATGCCTAAAAATGTATGCCATAACCAGAGCTCGGATAGGGTGAGCTGTTTTGAGAGTTTGCATTACATGGACATACCTGTCAATGGTATTTGTCCAAAGTGTAATTTAATTAGGTACCTTACTTTGTTGAATTATATCTATACTTAAGTCGATATCAAACGTAAGAAGAAATACGTTGAAAATAGTAAATATAGAAAAACTGATAGTTCTTTTACACAGAAACTTTATAATAAATTAAAAATCGTAGAGAGTACTCTTTTTGCAATGCATTATCATTATAGTTTAATCATAATCAATTAAAGTTTCGTTTTGTTTTAATATTTATTTTCAGGGTGTATCCATATTAATATTAACGCATGACATTAATGACATAAGAATAGCTCACCCTGTCCGAGCTCTGGCCATAACATGATTAGGCTTAACGCTAATTCGGCTTTAAAAAATTATGCGTTATTATATTATTCCAAATGATTTTATGCGATCCAATAGAGAACCCGTAAATACAAACATAAACTAGTAAAATTATATCCCTTCTTTTCGGCTCTGCCCTAGTAGGGCAAAAAGGAATAAAGGATTTAAACATTTGGAACGTGTCTTAAGGCGGCAGAGTGCAGAGGCGTGAAACGTCGAAGAGTCGCCTGAGAGTTCGTGTGGCATTACGCCTGTGCGTCAACGTGCCCGTACTGCTTCACTATTAGTGGTCCACTTGGTTTTGTGTGTGTGTATATTACACACAACAACATATTTGATCTTGTAGCATGCTGCCGATCTCAATATCACTAAATACTGGCTCGTTCCAACAAGATTTCTCGGAACTTTTCAATGTCAAAACATCATTTAAGGGATGCCTAACTGCGAAAACATTCAAACATATTTCAAAGATTACTTTACACGTGTCTAACCCCAAATGTTATGTAATTACTTCTGAATATTCGACACTGATTGCACCGGTCTCGGTCAGGTCTTCATGAGGTAGGGCACAGCGAAATGTCATTCCGCTCGAATTTGGAGCAGCCCAACTGGGGAAGTATCTCCGCCTTGCAGAAGACCACAGCCATAATAACACTACTACTTTCTCTGTAGTAGTGTTGTGTTCCTGGAGGTGAGCAAGGTCGCCAGAGCTCCCGAGGATGGGTTGTGTTGAGAGCGAGGGAATTTGTTCCTTCAGTTGTCAACACGGCGAATCCTCAAACATATCAAGGGTTGGCAACGCCCATGTTACTCCTTTGGAGTTGCATGCGTCTATAGGCTGCAGTGTCCGCTTACGATCAGGCGGGCCGTACGCTTCTTTGCCGCCGTCGTTGTATATAAAAAAAACAAAGCCCAAGAGTTTCATATGTATACATTCAAAGATGTCACCGACTTTCACCGAGCCCCCCAGCGCCTACAGCTGATTTCCTTCATCCACGACAGGACGTAGCCTGATGGTGTCGTCACGAATCTCTCAAGCCTTGTACCACACACCGCAGCGTCACGCAGGGCGTTGTTTTCGCGTGTAATGGAGACAAACAGTGCCCGTTTAGTCACGGTAAACAACAATTAACGACAACGGATAACGGAACGAATAACGTACCGGATAAAACTACGGGCACGCGATGGGGGTTACCGAGGTGACAGATTGCCGGAATGTGTTTACGGAATAAGGTGACAATGTAATGTGGAGTCATTGGTGTTAACCTAAAAGGCGTGTCCAGACAAATCTGTAATTTTTGCCCATGTGCTGTAGTACTTATTTTATTATATATATATTTGACTGTTTTTTTGATAGGAACCTATCACTTTGGCACTCTGAGGCTTATGTCCAGCAGTGGGCGTCTTTCAGCTGATATGTTGATAGGGTCACTTCGTAGACCGTCTGGCTGTCAAGACCCTGGTTCGGGAGTACGAGGAGGTATCAGACTGTAATTAATTTCAAATATTTAAAATATTACTTCCAAGTTAACACAATCAAACGATCTGGTTTCCATCCAAAACCATTAAAGACCTTTATGTTATTATTTCATATTGACAACTGGATTAATTCATTAACTAAAAGTGACGTGCCTTTCTTGGGAATATTACCGATTAGTAGATGGAATATTCTTCAATATTCCCCTTACAAATCGGAAACATTCGAAAATATTTCCAGGAACCGCACATCTGTAGTACTGTCAACAGCAAATATAGATGATAATTTTAGTTCGCACATAACGTAACAATACTGTGACAGTTGGGATGCGTCAAAGTAGTGAAAGTGACATGGTACTAAAAGATCATCTACTTTTCGGCTGCCCCATCACAAACCACAGCAAAGGACTTTTGTGCGAAAATGAGATACTTAAACAAGTCAACTTATTTTTTTATGAAGATTTATAAGAAAATAAAATATTTTATAAATAACTAACCGTCCACAAAAAAAAAATGCTATCCGGAAAAACACAGTAAAGCAACATTTTTCACATACATTTCTTAGTTGAACTGCATCAAAACAGCAAATGTACCAAAACAAAGTAAAGACGCGGTTTTTAATTTGTTATGAAATGGTTTTGTGGTATGCTTTATGTGCACATTTTACTTTCTTCTATAACACGGTAAGGAGAAAAGTCATACTATGTTTTGAATTAGGAATAAAAATTTGCTATATATGTCTTTTTTTTGTCCATTACAAACCCTTTTTAGTGTCATGGGACAGTAAGGCACACTGTGTTTACTTTGTTTCGAGGTGGGAATTAACATTTGATATGTTTTGTGAGAGTTATTTTCTATTGAAACATGTTTTTTTTAAACTTAATCCAAAAAGCCATATGAGAGCACAGTAAAGACCAGGCTATTCCTCCAGTTAATATTTATATGGAAATGAGTAGGTACTTCATAGTAATTATATGTGATTTTTATTTCATATGATACCAGATAAATACTTACTTACGAAATTAAATTTGCTGTGGACTATACCTAATAACCGCCATTTACAGTTTACACGCATCGGATAAAATTTTACTAATTAATAACGTAATCAGCATAATCTGGTCTTAATATTTATTAATATTCAGCTGTACCAACTTAATCATATATTTCAACACGGATTATTTAGCAATAACAAGTTAAGTTGACAAAGAGTTATCGCACTTCTAAAACGGGATTTAGAGATTAGTTAGGGTTTACAAGCGAACAAATTATATCGGGCTTAAACTTATACGGGTTAAGGCATCAAAGGGTTAAAACACCTCTATTCAACGAATACTTAAATCAGACGGCGATAATACTAGCTTGTAACTTTTTCTTAGAGCGGTTACACAGGGGACTTTTGGCAGCGCTACAGTGTCAATTATACGGGTGATTTTGATAGGTGACGCTGCAAAACGTCACCACGCTCTTACTTAAGTTAGACAATCGTCAGCGATCGCCTTATGACTTAGGTGCGTGATGAATAGAGGTACAAAGGTCACACAGACAGACCTGCGTCAGAGAACATCCGCTGGTAGATCTCGTCGCAATCTGTAGAAATAAAGGGAATGTAAACATAAAAAAGAGAACCAAAAAAATAACAAAAAAATATATGAATGAAGTGGCATAAGGAACGGATCAATGTGGGTTGAAGAATTAAAATTTGGAATTGTTCGGCTGCATGATATTTATAGAATATACAATTTTATTACACTTTTAAATAAAAACGATAAAAACGGTATTCCAGGCAGTAAATAGTATTCAATTAACATTTATCAAAAATGATGATATACCTAGCTAATGAACTTGCAAATACCGCGTCCTCAACGATAAATTAAGTTATTTTTATCACGATGGTGATAACCATTATCATATCACCTGAAAAACGTCCACTTTTTTGGAGATGTATGCAGGTTTCCTCACGATGTTTTGCTTCACCGATAAGCTACTGGTAAATTTATATCAAATAACATTCCGTACATAAGTTACGAAAAACTCAGTGGTACGAGCCGGTTATAAAACGTACAGAAGATAATGATATTCAAAGTGAAGACAAGAAGATAGTTTACCACTCGGTACGGTGGAGCCAAACATTTTCACAGCAAAAGCCACTTGCGTCGAGACAGAGCTAATATTTGTTGAAGAACCTGACAACTCCCATGAGACTTTACTAGAATATCATATAACACGTGAATTTTAATATCTTTCTTAAATAATAACGTAAACTAAACTTGGCATTGAGACATGAACTAGATTAATTACAGAGGTATATAAAGCACATAAAAATATCGTCAGATGTCAATAGGTATTACAGCGATAGTAACCTGCAGTAGAAACACAGGTTCCTATCCTGAGTTTCTACTGCTGGAATATCGTCCCAGCAACTCAAAATACCGACACGTTTTTCGCAGGCATAATCATGCTGTTGTCTAAAATCTGAGATCTAAGGTCATGCTGCTGTCTATGTACTTTGATTGTACATATTGATTGTACATTTGTATTGTGATAGAAAAGTCATTCATTATGATTCCGGTGTCATATATAAATCTGTCTTTGTATAATATTTAATGCCTGCGTATTTTAATTCATGCAAAAAGTTATTCAACAGTAAAATAGCGATTCGCAAAT
Organism: Epinotia ramella; assembly: GCA_947578815.1. NCBI lineage: Eukaryota > Metazoa > Arthropoda > Insecta > Lepidoptera > Tortricidae > Epinotia > Epinotia ramella. The sequence goes on from OX388203.1 coordinate 3,535,066, forward strand.
AGATAATTTACCCACGCGTCTAAAGTTCTACAAAACGAACAAACATATGTCTTAAGTAATCCAGGCATTTCGCCTACAACTTGTATTGAAGTCGCAAATTGCTTCAACCTCCTTTTTCGGCTCGCATTTATCAAAACTTGCAAGATCGTACTGCAACGCTAAAACGCCTTATATCACTTTGGAAAAGCACGGCACCCGTCCTTTTTCACCTTAGCGCCTGCGAGGATGTTTACACGCTGGAAGTTACAGTACCCCTATAGGGGGAATATGGTATTGTTTTGGCTGTAATTAGGGGTGGGGGGTGATTAGAGGTCGCGGAGGTGATCTGGCAACGTGCCAGACGTATCTAAATGGCCATGAGAAACCAATCACGCTCGGCCGGAGTGACAGTTTGATGTATGCGCTGGAACTGGATACGGCGAATTGCTTCCGGACTGGATGCTTTATGTTAACGTTACGGTAATTATGAATGACAATGTGTAACTCAGGGCACGTGTTTCAGTTGTAGAGTGCGTTAAAAGCTACTTTATTCAATCGATAGCTTAGAGATGGTTACTCCAGGTAAACGGTACATATCTATCTATTGTTTGTGTAGTTAAAAAGTTTTAGGATTTTTAAATGATCTATCATCAGTATGGCAAAAATAAAATAAATTGAACATAAATAACTGCTCTAAAATAAGTGCTTCTAAAACAAGGCACTCACAAAAATCAAAGCTGCCCAAATAATTATTAACGCGATGTAATGTATCACATTTGCCAGTATTTTAGCGTTAGTATACCACATCTCAGGAAGTCTGTAATAGTCATTGAGAGTTTTCTTTGGAATGCAATTTTCAAGGTTGCATTTTTTTTGGTCGCGAGGAAGATGAAGGCCTAGAGAATAGACTACATAGAGCAGCTCAAAAAAAGAGTTCATATCTTTTTTTCGTTGTCGTATCGAGATGTCAAAGATCTGATCGGAAGCCCAGGCTAAATGGAGGGCCTACTTTGAGCTACACCTACAAGAGCTTAGCTCTTAAATAAGAGAAGAGAGATTTTATCGATAACAAGCCGTCTTGTCAATGCAAACAGATACAAACAATAAGTGTCTGATCTATTGTATCGGAGACTTCATTCGTAGACAGACCTTTGTTTCAGATGTCAAATTGACTTGAAACTTGGCATGCGGTTTCAATTACATCGAACAATTACAATATCAAAGTGATGAAATTTAAACTTGCAAATAGTTATTTGAGATGAATGACATTATAGCATCAATAGTTATTGAGTCTGTCGAACGCCATTGATCTCACCTGCTAGACCCAGACATTGGTAATTCAAAGAGTTGAATAGTTATAGAGCAATTTTAGTTGCGTGACGTGACTTTTCGAGTTTCTACATTAAAACGTAATGTACCAGACCTCAAGGCGAAGCACATTAACGAACCAGTGAGATGTAATGCTTAAAACCTTTATAACGTCATATAAAAAAAATGCTTATTTTGTTCTTGTTATAAAAGCTCAACCATGATGTTAATTAAGATACCGCCACGCTACGCTCGTAGCTTTACGCCGTAGTCTAACTTCCTTCGATATGTGGCGAAAATCGCAAGAAAAGTTTTGACACATATGTGTCATGATTGGCTGTGAATGGGTTAAATAACTGTATTTTGTCTTTCTCGTTTCTCAGCAGTAGGAGGATTTCTGATAGAGACGGTTCAACTTAAGCTGCACTACCTTTATATTAGGAGCCTGAGGTGTCCCACTGCTGGGCCTCCCCCCTCCGTTTCCAGATATCCCGATCCCGAGCAGCCTCTGGCCAATCATTTAAATAGGAGTCTAGCTCGCACCGCCACCGCCGGCGAGGGCTGCCGCGTCTCTGTTTTGAGCTGTCGGGCTGACATTCAGTGGCGATCTTGGCCCACAGCTCTCTTGGGCTTGTGGCAGGCATGACCAGCCCAGCCCACTTCAACTTAGCCGCTTTCCGAGCTATTTGGTCGATTATTTGCATCTTGGAGCGCTACTGCACTTACTATATGTATAGAAAGTGACCGCGTTTTCGTGAATTTAACGATCTTTGTAACTACAAAATATGACATAACTAGCTTCTGCCCGCGACTCCTTCCGCGTGGAACTCGTTTATAAATATCGCAGCTCCATACGAACTTTTACCCCCCCATTTCACCCCCTTAGGGGATAAAAACTATCCTATGTTACTCTCCATCCCTTCAACTAACTCCACTTAAAAAATCACGTCAATTCGTCGCTCCGTTTTGCCGTGAAAGACGGACAAACAAACTAACACATACACTTTCGCATTTATAATATGAGTATGGATTACTAACATACCTACAGCCCGCTAAGTTAGCCAACACAATCTCTGGGAACGCTGCAATGAGTCCGATCGACCAGCAGATCAAATGCCGCAAATGGAACTGGATTGGCCACACACTCCGAGGCATGATCATATACCGCGGCAATGGACTGGAATCCAAAATTATAATATTAGTATGGATGGATTTACATAAAAATATAATCACTGACGAATCTGGACCACTCCGGCTGTGCCCCCCTCCACTCCAGAATGAAAAGCAAATATTGTTCCGCCTGCTAATGTGATACGATACGATCAGGGCTGTCACTCGCTAAAACTCAACGGCCGCCGTAAAAATATATGGACCAGAGTTATACGCATAATATGAACCAGTTATTTACACAAGCATGAACTGAAGGCCGGATGCCATGGAGCAGTGTTCAATCGGTTTTACATATCCAAATAGTATCGAAATGAGGCCAACGGGACATTTTGGTAAGCGGACGTTTGTTTTGAATGCATAAGTTGTGTTTTGAATACGCCTGGACGCTGACACTCAGAGAGGAGACCAATTGGTGTTTTCATGGCTATAAGAACGGTCCTTCGGAAAATCCTCTACCTAACGAAGAGACCCGATGGCAGTTGGAGAATAGGCATGATGACTAAGATTTTTTTATGATGTTATTCGAATCAGTTTTGGAGATGAACAAATGTTTGTATGGGAGCAACTACAATTAAAGAACATAAATACCCAAAAAATTTAGTTCTCTAAGAAGGATCTTGCTGGCGGCAGCCAAAACGCTTCATACTAATTGACATAAAAGTATGACGTCACACTTTGCAAATTGTACTTGTCGTTATAACGAAACTCTATAGTAAGTTGCTGTTTCGGTCGAGAAATACTGCGTTTAGGTCCTTAGTTGTGATACAATTTTGTTTCTATAAAAGCGTAAAGTCAAAAGTCAAAAGTATTTATTTGCCAGAAAGTACAGGAAGGTCTTACATAATTGAACATGACAGTGTATTCAGCCTGCATGCAGGCGTGCAAATACTTTACAAAGAGGCGATTAATTTAGTAAAAATAAAAATTATCAATTGCAATAATATACCTACATTAAACGAATTCAAAATAATATTCAATTAATGTCACTTATACTCTAAATAACTCTTAATACTATAAAAACATCTGTCGAGAAGCCAATTCGTCAACTTATTATTAAAACTGTTTCCCCGGGGAACCTTAATGTCCTCAGGCAAGTTATTATATAATTTAATGCACATGTTGGCCACATTTTTAGGGTTCCGTAGCCAAATGGCAAAAAACGGAACCCTTATAGATTCGTCATGTCTGTCTGTCTGTCTGTCTGTCCGTCCGTATGTCACAGGCATTTTACTCGAAAACTATAAGGTGTATTTGAATAAAATTTCCAGGATAGGTGTATTTTGTTAACCGCTACATAGTTTTATAACTAAATTACTAAACAAAAATTTTTTAGGGGTGCACTCCATACATGAAACTGAAAGTCAAAAATTTTTTTTTCATTGCAAGCCCACGTGTGGTACATGAATCTATAGGCCTTTCAAAAGGTTTCTCAGCAATTTTTTTGATTAAGTGAATAGAGTCGGAGATAATCTCCTCGAAAGTCACTAAAATTGTGTCCCCCCCCTCTAATTTTTGAACCGTGTATTTTAAAAATATGAAAAAAATCATGCTCATAGGGCTTATTAAATTCTCTCAGCGAAAATTGTTTTGAACAAGATCGGGTCAAAGGTTTTTGAGATATTTCGAAAAAACTGCCTTCCTTAAAGAAAAGGACGTAAGTGCCATAAGATTTCAGTAACGATACGACCTTTTTAATAGGCACGGAACCCTCGTTGTGCGTGGTCCGACACGCACTTGGCCGCTTTTTACCATGTATTGCCTTGCTAACGAGAGGTTAGACACACAGGTATGCATCACAACTGACATTTGTACTTATCGTTGTATGGAAAATCAGGTAAATTGTTGTTTCGGTCGCGAAATACTGCGTTTAAGTATATAGCTGTCATACAATTATGTTTCTATAAAAGCGTAAGGATTCTATTAGTAGCTTTAAATTTATTTTTGGACTTTAAAAAAAATCATAACGATTTTAATTATATTTTATAATTTATACTTTATTACGATAACTTGATGGTTTACTATCCATTTAGCATCACAGCGTTATCAACAGGGCTCGGATTTTTCATCGCACGATAAGACGAAAGAAAACTATGGAGTCGATATCAACATTAAAACTTTACTCATATTCATACTCATACTCATTCATTTAATTAATACCAAAAGTTTATTATATTGTAAATACAAATCTTAACCGCCACATCATGTTTATTACATTATAAGCTATATAATAAAATGTTCACGTAATAATTAAGTTAATTAATATATGCACTAATTGCAAACTTAAATAAATGACACGTCTAAAGCCGTCAATGATTGAAACATGAGGCAATTAAATAAAGCGGCCAGTACCCATCGTTAAGTCTATCGCAACGATATGGTCTGGATAACTAGGTATGCAACTAAGTTGAAATTTTGACAGCATGATAAATATATAATAATTACGGGACTAGGAAAATGAGTGAGTATGAATATGAGTAAAGTTGTAATGTTAATATCGACTCCATAGTTTTCTTTCGTCTTACCGTGCGATGTAAAATCCGAGCCCTGGTTATCAATTTCAACATGGCATCTTCGGAAGAACTTTGAAATTGAAGACCTTGTTGAGGAACCTAACATCATCGGAGTGACTAAATCACTTAAGGTGGTTTTCCACCGGATGAGCGCGGATTGAATTGATTTTTTATTTGCACGCTAAATTGAACCGTACTGCTGTACTGTTAGAGTGCAAATCACACTGAAGATTATTTTCAAGCGCTTGACATCGCGGGAAAATTTCTTCAGTGTAATGTGCATTCTAATAATACGGCAATACGTTTCAATTTAGCGTGCAAATAAAAAATCTATTCAATCCGCGCTCATCCGGTGGAAAACCACCTTTAGACTTCGGTGGCTTGGTCACCTAGAGCGAATGGGAGACGATCGCGCGGTTATAATAGCCTACGAGGGTAGGCCAAAATACACAGATAGACATCCGGTTGGTCGTACCAGATATCGATGGGCAAGTCAGTGGTGGATGCTGATAACCGTGAGCTGCGACCTGGCGATTGACGAGAAATTAATGACAATAAGCGCCACGTGCACTACTGTTAAATTAAGTAAATTGATATCTATGGCTCGATGAGTGACTGGCAGCTTTTTGCTTTATTAATAATTCATTGTAATTAGTGTCAGTTGTCAGCACTTCTCAGTTTGAATTCAAATTCAAACATTTATTCGGGACAGCCAATTAAATAATACAAATACGGAATAGTTAACGTAATGCGAGAGATTATCCTTTAATATACTTTTCTCAAATCAATAATGAGTCTCCGGAAAAAACCAAGCAATGAGGTGTGGCGTGAATCTTACCATGAATTATACCATGTTTGAAACACGACGGGTACTTTGACAATTTTATTGTAATCCAGTAAACGTGCCAAAATCATTGAGAAATGTCAAAAAGGAAAATGTAAGGCAAATTTATCTTCACGAACCACGCATTGATTCTTAATCAATAGATGTAAAAAAGTAACCAAGTTTACACTTTCTGCACCATGGAGACTGACCTCTTCCCGCCACGTGCGTCTTTTTACAGTTTGCAATCCATTGTTGCTTTTGTGTAACTTAGGGATTTTTTTTTTCTAGGCATATTTTTACGGTTTTCCAATTCAGAATTAAGGTCTGAATCCAGGGTTTCAGTTTTCGGTGTGATGTTCATTACACGTTGTTAAATATAATATGTCAGCTGTTGAATGGCAGCTGCTTATTTACCTGAAGCGGTCTCAATACAGGTTATTTGATATTTCACCCAAAAGGTAAGGGCGGATTAGGTATAGACTAGACAACGAGTTCAGGCCAATATCCAGGTTTTGTCTAACATAACAAATGACCTTGAACGTTTGTGCTGTTTTATAAAATAAAAGTTTCAGTTTGAGATCAAGAATAAAATTGTTCAACTTTAAAATATCCTTCATTATTTTCTATTTTGATCAGTCTACCTTTATCTACGTTAAAATGTTTTTATTGAACTGAAGTAAACTCTTGTTAATTATTAAAACATTAATTCAGTAACTTCTTTCAATAGGGCTTATATTTATGAAATACTTGAAAATGGCTTGTAATTGGATAGAAATGGATTTATTTATTGTATACATACTTACAAGGTTGAACAAGCACAGAGACTGGCATTTAATGAGTTTAGTTATAATACCTTCCATTGTCTGACTTCAGCGGATGCTACGAATAACACAGTACGTGACTGCAATAAATTAAATACATAAATAACTAAATAAACACCACAACTTGGTCTGTAGGAGATCTCCCGATGACGCGTTGTGTTGATGGAGCCTTGGCAACCTTACTTACCCAAGAACACAGCACCACCCGCCTACCAGAGCAAGTTTGGGTGCAGGTAATGGTTGCGTACTTATAAAGTAGAAATGGGGAAGTCTCAAATAGGTTGTTATAAATATGAGCGAGATGACATTCTCCTGTGCTACCTCTCTCTCTAAAACATAATCCATGATATTATTTGTACCTTAAAGTATTTAAATATTCCGGAAAACGGATCATCGTATCCTATTGCTGTATAAACGCCTCCCCTTTCTCGCGGTACTCATCTTGGTCCTGATGAACGTGTCCCCGTCAATCGCTTCTAAAAATATATGCATTATGTTCAACATTAGTAGCAACCCTATGCAGTGTTAAATGGAACAGCTGCGCCGAGCATTAGCGATGTTCCGAACGAGTATATAGTACGAGTATACGTCGCGCGACAGGATTCTATCGCGAACTAAAATACATCCACGCGAACCTACTAAGTACATACTATGCTATGCACCTACTTAGTACAGATTTCACGCGTCAATTAAATTGAACTGAAATTGTTAAACGATTGAGACGTCGAGCGAGTGGAAAACTTGTTTAAAAAAACTCCTAATCATTTTATTTTATTCGTTGCAAACAAGGTGTTCTTAAAATCTAGGGATGGTGTAGCAATATCTTTAAAGTAAACTTAAGCGTAATATTAAATATATGATAAAATAAAACTGTACCGTTTCACACGCCGCCCGCTCGCCTAAATAATCATAGAAGTCATCCGGAATCAATGGCCTGCCTTACAAATAATGGAATCATTCAGTAGTGTCGCGCAACATATCGCCTGTCCCTAAACGCATTAAAATGCTAATTATTTCATGTGGATACAAATATTTCGTCGATATCCGTACATCCGTAATCGACATATTGCATTATTTCCCTGTAAACAATAGCATTTGTCGGGAATGCATTGTCGGTGATAAAATTCGTTTTGTCGCTCTGTTCCGTTATGGATATTGTTCCGTGAATTCAAATTATTTGGCGCGTGCCACAGCAGTTTTAGTGTCATTAGTGGGATATTTTAACGAACGTTTGCACGCAAATGGTTGTTTTTAAACGGAGCAATGGAACGTGTAGAGCAGATTTTATAGTTAGATTGGAAAGTCGCTGGCGATGTTGAGAATCCATAAAGCTGCATGTGTAAGTAGTAATATTACTCCTAGAGCCCGATTCGATATTCAATATGGACACGACCATCAAATATCGCAGGGATATCCGCAAATTCAAGTTACTGCTTCTCACCCTAACGGCCTGGCCACGGACACGCGCGGCGGCGTCAGCGGCAGCGGTTTTACTAATTCATTGCGTGTGATCCCAACTATCCACAGTGCGCTGCGCGTCTCGACCGCGCAATGAACAGATAAAACGCTTGCCGCGCCGCAATTCGCGCAATGTCGTGGCCGGGGGGCCGTAAGAATAAAATAGATATGAAACAAAAGCGAAATCAAAGAGAAGTCCCCTGCAGTGAAATAACTACGACGATAGAATTTCATTCATTAACAGAACTACATTCTTTCATACAGTTATTTGAGCAGGTTTTAGATCAAGATATTCAAATGATGTTACATAAGAAAAATCTGTGTAAAGGGCTCTATATAAAAACTTTTGCTGCTTAATCAAATGCGCTTGATACAAATAAATAGAACTGATCAAGCCGCGCGTTGTTCAACAATATTCAGCTGAACAGTCAGCGGTATAAGTACTAACAGAATATATACACATACTTTATTCCCTTGACAATAGAGTCGTGTTTATATTTAAATAATATACGAACGTTTTTTCCTGCTGTCTGCACCCGAGGGACAAACCGCAGGAAATTGCCGCTTGGCTGCTGTTTATGTATCTCTCTGCGTTTATCTTACTGCAAAATCAGCCGAAAGATTCTGCTAAGCGATCAACTGGTACTGTATTACGCCTTACAGACAAGGAGCCGGTACGTTAGAGCGCATCAGATGAGTGAATCTAACCCTAACCGTACTAAATGTATGGATCCGATATCTTATGTATGAATTCGGATTAATCTGCGTGTGACTGCCGTGTTAAGTTGATGTAGATGACCATCCACCGCCCAGTTGCTCTTTTGCGAGGAGCATACCTCCTGGGCAATAACGCAGCCGTTGAAAATGAACACTACACACTAGATAACAGAGCGCTAAACTCACCGACGACGTGCAGCGTCACGAAGAACGACCGGACGGGCTGCGTGGAGACTTGGCACTCGTAGACTCCCGCGTCCCGCTGCTGCGCCCACTTGATGTGGAGCGTCCAGTCGTCGGTTTGCGGAGAATGTGTCGCTTGGAACCGCTGGTCGGAGGTGTAGGTGTAACCGCCGACGGTCAGGATGTGGAGGTCGCGGTGGCGGATCCAGGACACCTGAGAACAAGGGGAAAATAATGGTTTTAGTTGAAGCTAGCTGTTCCTCTGCAGACGCGTGGGTATGTGCAACTATGTCAACGGTATGCCTACATGCCCGCACTGATCCCGCAACTTTAATAACAAGGTTGGCAACGTGAGTCACATACGAGCATAACTGCGACAACTATGGAGATGACAGTAGTCGCTCTGGCCGAAATCAGCCGTGGAGCTTATTATTGTTTTAATTAGTGGGTCTTATAGTATTTCACTAAAAGTAACCCTGGTGTTCAGCGCAATTGACATGACAGACTTCACTTTATTCTTTTTATTTAAATTATGACGCTCACATACCTAAAACATCTCTGAGGATACATATAACGAAGCGTCAGGAGGGCTCGGCGGTGCGACCTGCATGCTTATCTCGCATACGTACGTAAACACGACAGAAACACAGGAATAAAAGCGCCTCTGTCACGTATAATATCATCATCATCCTTCTAGCGTTATTCCCGGTTATGCCCTAAAGGAGCCCGGGGTCCGCTTTGACACCTTATCCCAAGATTTTGGCATAGCCTCGTGGCGCCCAGCACGCAACAAAGAACAGTAAAATATGAAGTTTCTCTCAAATGGAATTAATTTGAATTTTCATCAACTGACATGACCTTTCAAAAGGCGCGTGGGCGCCACGAGGCTATGCCGATTTTTACGAAAGCGAAACTAGACCATATTGGGATTAGTCGGGTTTGCTCGCGATGTTTTTCCTTCACCTATAAGCTAACGGTAAATATTCCGTACGTAAGTTCCGAAAAACTCATTGGTTCGAGCCGGGATTCAAACTCAAGACCGCCGTTTGACAGCCGCATGCCTGAACCACTGGGCAACCGTAGCTTTTTCTGTCACGTATAACAACCACTGGTTTTATTTAAATGCACTTCGAATTAAAGTAAAATGTGACAGACAAGATAGGAATGGATTATATTATTAAGAGCCAATAAGTTAGCGCGCGTGCACCATCGCACTCGGCTGTCAAAGGCGGCCTCCTACCCTATTCCGGGTTGCCCGCTCTTATGTTACACTACCCTCAATAATGTTATAGTGGTCAACATTATTTCAAAGATACCTTCATTATTATTACAACTGTCAGTCAGTACTAATTATTTAACGTTAAACAATCAAAACAAAGAGCCAAGTAACACAAATATCAACCGCGCATTTGAATCAAGTGTTAATATTTGCACTATTCCGGCAGCGCGCCGTCATATAGATTTTATTATTTTAATTTTGACACTTGATGACTCTCAGGATTTCGTTGTCGCCTATTTTTAACCTAAATAAATACGAATTTGAATCTAAAGTGTCATATATGTGTTGGGCCAGTGTCGAACACTGGGACGTATACCTTACTCCCCAGTACGTAGAACCGATAAGCAACATGCATAAACCATAGCATGTTTACCGTGATAAGAAATAACCGGTTTACGTTGAACAATTTGAGATCTAGGTCACCAGTCGTTGTAACATACGCGTGATTATGCATTTTAGTGATGTACCGTCGCTAATCCATACTAATATTATAAATGCGAAAGTGTTATGTGTGTGTTTGTAGAAACCAATATTATATAATTAAAGAATAATGCTGTCGGGAAATATAGCCAGTTAGTTATTTAAATTACAGGACAAATTATGTATTCTGTATTCATAGTACCTAAAATCTACTTTCGTTTGATGAGCAGAGACCTTTTACTTAACTTTATTCTTTGACCACGGAAAAAAGATAAAAAAAAACATTTGTTCACAGAACAAAGATTACAATATAGTTGATAAAAACAAAAATATATTAAACGTGCAATGAAATGGTCCCTACTCAGCATGGTGCCGACCTAATTGGCCAGCACTGGTCTTCCGCCGGGGCCAACTGGTGAAGTCACGGCGTATAACACAGTTTAAAAACGGTCAATATGTTACTCTTTATATCTCCACCATTTTATTTATTACCAGTATTTGCCCGCGAATTCGTCTGCGTCGAACTCGTTTATATCGTACCTCAATACCAACTTCCGGGCCGTCAAGGGGAGGGGTGATTTCGGGGATATATACATAATACTAACAATTACACGACTCAACTCACGTCAGGATGTCGCTGTCGACGGATACGTCTGGGAGGATATCATCATCATCATCATCAACTCACGTATTCAATGTCACTACGGGCGACATGTTTCGAACTCGTCGGGAGTCGGGTCTATTATTTCAACATGTCTGACGAAAGTTTAAATTCGATATATACATATATATATTTCCGGGATAAAAAGTACACCATGTCCTTTCCGGGAATTATTTTTTTCCATAACAAATTTCAACTCAATCAGTTCAGCGGCTGAAGCGTAAAAGACAGAAGAGTTATTTTCGCATTTACAATTTTAAAAAGTAGGTAACCATTGATAAGTAACGATAGTATGGATTTATTGAATTTTGACGCTAGAGGCTTTTTACATCTTACATCTATCTTTTCATGTTTTTTATTATAAGATAAGGTAGAACGAAATACAATAAGTTTTCTGTGTCTAAGTAGTAAACTAAAATAGGCTGATGACTACGATAGCCGTGATACAATTTAAAATAGAAAAACACATTTGGCTTTGTCACGAAATGGACTCAGCTCAGCATGTTGCTAGCTTTACAACCAGCGCTGGTCTTCCGCAGGGTCCATTCGGTGAGAGCACGGTGGGTAACAGCGACAGATGCACAAATGACATTAAAATTTCCCGGTAACATAACATCACTATGCGCACCTCGCAACAATCGGAACGGTAAAGGAACGGCCATCTTAATGAACCGATCAATCCTGGCTGCCAGTGCAACGCACGCTTATTAGGGCGACTACTTGGCTGTTATTCGCTACGCGCTAATGCGGCTCACCCCGCCGGTCACCCGTCACGAAACTAGACCTCTACCTACGTTTAGTTACTACGAACCGAGGCGTCAAGATATATTTGTGGGTGAGCGTTGAGGTGAGCTTAAACAAGTTACAGAATAGGGGGGCTGGGCTTGTGTTTACATGGCTTACCCTATGACTTGACGACGGGTTAGCCTAGTGGGTAGTGACGCTGCCTACGAAGCTGAAGGTCCTGGGTTCGAATCCCGGTAAGGGCAAATATTCCACTACCCAAAGGATGTCTGGAAGAGATCGCTCTTTATAAAACCGCCTGTTCTCTACCTCTATTGTAATCTTAATGGTTCTGTACTGTTTTATTTTTTGTGGTGTGCAATAAAGTATTTGTAATGTACATTTAAATTAAAGGAAAAATTTAATAAATTTAGTGCTCCAAGCCGGATTCGAACCGGCGAACACAGGCATTCATGTCCCGTCGTTACTAACCAACTGAGCTATCGGAACAATCTGTCTCAATTTTTAGGGTTCCGTAGTGAACAAGGAATCCTTATAGTTTCGCCATATCCGTCTGGCAGTCCGTCCGTCTTCGGCTTAGCTCAGTGACCATTCATTACTACCAACTAGAAAACTGTAATTCGGCATGGGTACCTATATAAATCAATCACACCGATTTGTTTCTCATTAAACCCATAGTTTGGGGTATTGTAAATATTGGGCTTTAAAGCTCAAATTTTTGTTCGAAATGTGTCCGTCCCGTCCCCCCGTCCCCCCCATGCCGGCTAAATAATGAATTTAAAAGGAAAACTATCACGGCTAAGTAGGCATAACTAGTTACCGAGTAATAGTCGACAAACTTAAAATGTACTTAGAAAGGCCAACTTTCGTACATATTCGTGCCACGCAACCATTTAGTTGGCGCGCGCGTGTGAAGAAAGATAGGCAACTACAGAACCCTACACTGCGCGTGGCCCGACACGCACTTGTCCGATTTTATTGTATCGTATATGTGTGATAAGCATGAATATTTGTTTGTAAGGCTTGAATGGTTCTATGTATTTAAGTATTTATATCTATTCAATATATCGTCGTCTAGTACCCATAACACAAGCTTTATTGAGCTTACCATGGGGCTAGTTCAATATGTGTAAGATTGTCCCCTAATATTTATTTCATATATTTACGGCCGCGTTCTGCACGATAGCGGGCATCGAGGCCACAAGCGGCAGTTCATACACTTGATTGAGTTCAACCTATAAGGCTCGTTATCCCCGCTTGCGTCCAGACCGCAGCCAACTCGCCTCAGACTGTGTCTATAGTCAGGCGACTCGTGAAACGCGTCAGGCATCGGTGTAAATACACAAAATCTGTTGAAACAATATTACTTGTCGGTGCCTTAAGTTGCCTTGTTGTCCTGTAATATATTTATATAATTGTATTGTAGAATAGAATAGAATAGAAATCATTTATTATTATTATTATTAAATCTTTATTTCGGATATAATTATAGTTACATCCATAGATTGTTAGTACGACTTAAAAACTTATATTAGTATAACACAATAATTATTTATATCTAAAAGGAGCAAATGCCCTAATTTGACCAACCCAGTGCATTAAAATTGGGCAGTCATAGCGTTCAGCAATTACACTCAGAATGCTGTTGGTACTACCCCCTTATTTCGAGTAACACACGACTCATAGATGAAATATGTTAGTAATTTTATTTACTAATAACTTATGTTAGTGTTAATTTATTATTTAATGCATTATAGTTTGTATGTATTTATCTATGTATTTATACTATATTTATTTATGGAAGTGTGTATTTCAGTGTGTAGTTGTCATATAATGTGATGTATGTGTTAGTAAGCTTTTCTTGGTTTATTCCTGCACTACCTGTTTATAACTCCTCTTGAAAATTTCCTGCTACCCAAAGGTTGTCTGGAATAGATCGCACTAAAGCGATAAAACCGCCTGTTGTTACCTTTATTTATTGAATGTACTTTTGTCAAATGTTTTTCTTATGTTGTGGTGCAATAAAGAATAGTATTATTTATTAAAAGCGTGTTACTGATTCTTTATTGATTTGAAGATCAGCCCTCACTCTCATCACAGTGCGTCCTTGGGAACTCAGACGACCTTATTGCCACCAGCAACACAACATTACCAAGAGCTTGTAGTGTTATTATGGGTGCGGTATTACTCCACTACGACCAGTGAGTACGTGACGAGACTGGCACTCTTCAATACTGTGATTTTACAGGTCCACCAAATCTGAGATTTTATAGTTAATGTTCAATCAACCCTTTCCATATCGTCCATATTGTAACATTTCTTGAAAAGAATTCTGTCACAATTAAAGTTAATTGATCCTTATACAATATAATAATAAAGCGATTTTTTCTATCTACTACCTACGAGCTCTTTATATACCTAAGAATAAGGACTAAATCCCATCGAATTATATTTCGGTGGCATTATATTCGCCCGGCTGAAGCAATCAGTCGCCACCAATCGAGTTTCTATAAATAGGGATAATTTCATTCCGGCACGGGCTCAAGGGAGTGGTTTTACGATTCCTGGTATTTTTTATTATGTTCCATTTGACAGAGCGTGTCGTTTTTTCAAAGAACCTGGTTACCTAGATTTAGTTTTAGGAGACTATAGTTAAAGTTTAGTTTTTGAGAAAAGTGTTTGATTATTTTAGCTCTGTTGCCGTCTGATACTGCGTTGTCATTTATTTAACATTTTGGCACATTTGAATAAGCACAAGAAGCTGTAAAATGGTTCCAAACTTTGCATGAAAACTTACTAAACAAAAGCTTGTAAAAAAGCAAAAAACATATAACCTGTAAATTGTTACACAACATGAAGGACATGTGATTTGCACCTGTTTCGATGAAACATAATCGCAGACTATCCCTGCCTGCTATAGTTATACCGTGAGTTTCCAGTTACACACCATATATGGATTTCCAATAGGTATCCATTCCGTTTCAAACACGGTCTTAAATATTAGAGCAACGTTCGCTACGCTACACCCGTGTAAGGCTTTGTTTTCGCAGATAAATTTGATCATTGTCTCATCTTAAATCACAACACCGAGCAGTATATTAACAAAAACAAAGATTTTAATTGCCCTGATTACTGCGTTCCCGGCCTTTGTTCCGAAATTATTAATATCATCACAAGTGTATTTAAATATTCACAACACAAAACATTCCCAGCCGCAAAGTCATCAAAGGGCGAAGGGACAGGGCTTAGCGGGCCCCGTGAGCCTCAAAGTGAAGGGACGATGAAAGGCTCTTTTTATTTTACACGCCAAAATTTTAAATGGGGAATTATTGCGAGCGGCAATGAGGATAGTGATGGGCGCAGTTGTATTTTTGACAGCTGACTGCTGTCAAGGAGGCTATTTACCCGTTTTTATGACACGACGACGTCATTAGTGAACTGTCAAATTCTGCTATTTGTCATCACGTTTATGTCTTTTAGCAATGATGTAATATAAAGAAGAGGTAGATAGGTTTTAAGCGCTCTAAAAGTGGCACACCAAAATTCAGCCAATTGTATAACCTTGCCTCAGTGTCGTTTAAACGTGTCTCAGCTGTCAGATTTGGTGGCCATTTTTAAACACGGAATTTCATATAGACCTTAGTTACCTACCTCTTTTTTATAGTACATCATTGTTTTTGAGCACGCAGACGTGTAGGAGACACTCTTCGCGAAATGAATTTTTAAACGAACATCGATAAGTAAATTTGTAAAGTTTCATTCTCTTAAGCAGTTATCAAATAAACATAGTATTCCAATGTGATTTCATCGATGTCTTCTAATAAAAACACCCTAATATGCCTTCAATTAAGTACGTTAGTACTTCGAAATGGCATCCATCACGCTCGCTCAAGAGAACGAGTTACTCTCACCACCGCTCTAAACGCTGCTGGTTTCAATTGAGCGATTTGCATCGCAATAGAGCTCGACGCCATTAAAGCATGGTATTATAAGCTTCAATAAAACGCTGGAGGAAAAAAAAGGATGGTTTAACTGCCTTTACGATGCTAAAGACTGCATCGTATTCTAGATGATTGCTTGTAAAATATATCCCTTTGATGCTGGCGTTAAAACATCATTTATATTTATTTATTTATTTATTTATTTATTGACAAATACATTTACGTGACATTACAGTAAAAACCAATGCGTCACGAAACTAAAAACAACAAATAATACTATTTAGGCGACGAAACGGCGTGGCCCCGTTGCATCGTCATCTCCGGTGTTGGATTCGGCAGGTTGCCCCGGAACCGTCGAAACACGACACCCTTCGGCCAGAAGTCAGCACATGCGATGGTCTCCTGCAGCGGCCGCGGCACGCGCACCACAAACGAGCTGAAGTGCACATAGTGGCGCGAACGCAGCTGGAACACCCTCAGCGAGAAGCCGGTCTTCTGACGAACGTACTCCACCACGTCATCAGCCGTGGCGGTGTAATGCAGGCGCGATATATATAGCGCCTTGCTCGGTGTGGCAACCCGCAGACCGCAACCAACCGGTTCTGCAGTTCCACACTGACTCTTGCGCGGCTTGCGCTTCCTCGACACCGTTGTAAAACCCTCCTTATCCACATCGGTGCGCGGGGGCTTCTCCTTTGGAGGAACCCGAACTTCACGCGCTCTTGAGGGCGCGTCTCTCCGGTCGGGTGCGACAGACCGACCAGCTACGGCATCAGCATAGCGATGACGTGATTTAGAGGATGGGGCGGGGGGAGGCCCGGCGCGGAGGGGGCACGCGGGCCGTGCATATTGTTTATCTAAAAAAATTTGATGATCGATTACATAATGTAGACGGTAGGTAATGTATCAGAACAGTCGTTTAGATAATGATAAATGATAATATGAGTAATCGATGATTGAAAATCTAGTTAGAAAAATCTGTAAATCAACGTGGTCAAAAACATGAGTGTCATACCTAGTCATACTAGAATCTGACTGATACAAAACGTTTACAAATAAATGCTTAGTACGTTTATAAAGAACACATACTGCTTTAAAAAATAAGTTGTAAGTAGTATTAATTAAAAAAAAAACAAGCTTCTGCCCGCGACTCAGACCGCGTGGAACTCGTTTATATATTGTAGCTCCATACAAATTTTCATCCCCCCATTTCACCCTCTTAGTGGATGGTTTCCGGGTAGAAACTATGATATGACCTTTCCCGGGACTCAAACTATCTCTACACTAAATTTCATCTGAATTGGTTCAGCGGTAACAGACAGACAGACAGACATATTTTGGCATCCTACTTATCCTACTAATCCTCTAATATTATAAATGTGAAAGTTTGGATAATAAGATGTTTGGATGTGTGTTACTCAATAACGACAATAACGCTTAAACGGCTCAACCGATTTGGATGAAATTTTGCTTGAAGATAGTTTATAGCCTGAATTACAATATAGGATCCTTTTTATCCCGGGTCCACGCAGACGAAGTCGCGGGCGGAAGCTAGTTTATAATATTAGTATGAAAGTATGGATTTGGGTCATTGTCAGATTTAGGTGCCCGTCTTTTCGGTGGACATTGCCAAAGTTAAGGGCTTTAAAGCCTAATTTTTGGTTGAACTCTGAATCCACATAAACGGCGTCGCCTCTTCTATAATTCTATGCGATAAAAACATATGATATATAAACATAAGCCCTTAACTATTGCCCACTGAAAAACGATTTTTGTTTTACTGACTGACAATGACCCATTTAGTTCGTGCGATATTTGTTTAACGCGACAGTAAATATATCCAAAATTTAACAATTGTCTCAGCAATATCTGTTACTCCATTCCATATAACATTCGAATTTTAACTGACTAATTCGTGTTCCTTCGTAAATCTACGATATCAAAGCGAAATATTGTACTAAGTAGTTTTATTTATTTCGATCATTAAGAGTTTTTAAACGAGGTACTTAATACTAAAGGTGTCGCATTTCACAATGGTTTTCATCGATCTCGCATGACGATCAACGCACGGTTTTTCGAATGTTATACGGAATAGGGTATAGTTCACAGTTACAGTACCAACATCAAACGATAGTTCACAGTTCATGTCGCCTACATCAATAGATAGACCTAGCAAGTGCAAGTCTAACAACGGAGCTGACAAAGGGCTTAGTGTTAGTTCGGTGACGTACGGGTCCGTTTTAACGTTGTTGTCTGAGCAAGACAGGATAACACATCACTTAGTCTGCAGTTACTACACTACAAACAGTTAGTACTGTTTAGTTTTTAGGTTGGTACGGTTTAGGAACGGAACCCTTATCGGATCACTTTGTTGTACATACGTGTGTCTGTCAGTCAAGACCCTTCATTCTTAAGAAGCGCTCATAGCCCAGCGGCGCCTGCGAGTCGGAAGGGGTCAGGTTAAGCAAAGATGGCAGCGGTCAGTCTTTGGATGGGTGACCGCCTGATGATTGAGTGGCTAATGTAAATGAGCGCTTCCGTGCTTTGGAAGGCACGTTAAGCAGTTGATCCCGGCTGCTGTCTATGACTACTCGTTAAGCCGAGTTAGAGGCCTTCGAGCGGCTTAAGAAATTCTAACAGTCGAGTTGCCCACTCACTTGACAAAGGGGGGACAACTGTTACTCGCGTCCGCAGGAGCTACTACCACAACCCTGCACGTGTCCCCGGGGTGGTACTAAAGAGTGACAAACTTTAAAAAGGCCAAAATAATGTATGCCATACGATTAAATAAATAAGAAACTTCATCTCGGGATGAAGGTATCGAGTTGTAATTAAAACCATTATACTTACTCCGGTCTAATAGTCCCTTGAAGCTGTGAAAAAATTTGACTACTAAGTTAACCGTTTCTGCCGCAAACACGTATATTTCGACACTAAACAAAATTTATAGGGTACTTTCCGTTGACCTAGAACTATGAAATTTGGCATGTAGAAAATATGAAAACTATACAATTTAAATTAAGTAAGGAACCCTCAGTGAGCGAGTCCGACTCGCACGTGTGCGGGTTTATTTATTTATTATAACATACGCGTACAATAACTAGTGGCTCAGTAAAACTTGAAATTTGAAAAATGGATCGACAAACAAATTCTATATAAACCTACTGCTCACATAAATTCTCGAGTATCGGTTGAGAAATGCAAACTGTAGAGGAGAAAAACTGGACAGCCGGACATACGCGCATACGAACGCATTTCGGCCCAAGCCGAAGCAGAGAACTTCCTTCGCTTCGATCGCTCGTTTAATTATTGTTTTCTAATAGTCCTCGAATTGAGAGACAGTAGCAATTATTCGTCAACTTGGATACCAGTGACTCAGATGTGGAAATGGAAACCGGGAGATCAATCTTAAGGTCTCTGGTGATGAATAAGGCACCTTGTCCTGTGACGTTGACAATTTATATAGGAGCTAGTGTTACGGCTATTCCCAATAATCAATAGTTTTCCTTACCAACAGTTACATTTTGACACATTTCTATGGGTAATCTTTCAAAATGTAACTGCTGGTAAGGAAAACTATCCGTGGATTGATTATTGGGAATGGCCGTTAGACAGGTTTTTGATTTACCTTCCATATTTTCATACTTGATACTGATATTTTTGGTGAGACTTCATTTGTCCGCGACTGTAACGCAGCGCAACCCACGTGGAAACGTCAGAAAAAAGGTGAAAATATCGCGTAGACTTTAATAAGGAACCCAAAAAAATACCTTATGATTTGAGCGACACGGTTTGTTGCATTCATCAAAATGTGTACCTCTACCTTTTCTTAGAATTTTAATTAAAGAACGTCTGTGGTTTTATTTACAACGCTTTGCGGGTGGGTCGCTGAATAAATTAAAGTAAATATGAGCTTGAATCGCAAGAGAAGAATGCTTTACGGTGGCAAAATGTTTATTTTTATCATTTACTTGGGCAACCTAAGTGAGTGTACATTGTTCGAGATTTGCTTAGGTCCGCTTTGTTTTTAATTTAGTTCGCGTTGTTTATTTTCTACTGTGCATAACGGATGAGTTCTTGCCGCTAAAAAGTCGTGTCCTGATGTCTTGTGATTATAAAGAAGAAAGTCGCGAAAACTGGAGGTTAATTTCACTAGACAAATTGGCGTAACGTAAATCCATACTTAATATTATAAATGCGAAAGTGTATGTGTGTGTTTGTTTGTCCGTCTTTCACGGCAAAACGGAGCGACGAATTGACGTGATTTTTTAAGTGGAGATAGTTGAAGGGACGGAGAGTAACAGGATAGTTTTTATCCCCGTAATCATCCCCTAAGGGGGTGAAATGGGGGGATACAAGTTTGTATGGAGCTGCGATATAAACGAGTTCCACGCGGACGGAGTCGCGGGCAGAAGCTAGTTCTTTATAAATATCAATAAAACAGGACTAATATTGTACTATGTTGCCAAAAAAACCTGGACTTTCCATTTTAATTCCATCACGAAAAGGTGTTGACTTTTTCACTTGGAAGAGGGATCTGTTGTGTTAGGACCCATTGATTGATTTGAGGACCCAGGATTGTACCCATTAGGGTACGTATATAGTGCCTTTGTGCTGTCTAATAGCCTTCTTTCTTGTCGTATCCTCATGGCTGAGGGACGTGACGGCTGTGGGCGCTCTTCATCATCACTCCAAGCGGCTCGGTCCTGGGCTTGATGCATGCTGGCCTGAAGTGTGGTGGTTCTAGCCACAGATGTTACCGTGTCCGCCCAACGCATAGATATGCATCCATCCTCTGCTCCTCTTCCATGCCATGCGGCCAGTGACAATCAGCTTTTCCAGGCTTTGCGGTCCAGACCTGACCAGATGGCCAAAGAAGCAATAGCTCCTATTCGTGTCTAATTCCGGTATAGGCTTTTACAACAATAGATCGTTTGTAATAAGTACTCAGGGTAATTCTTTAGTACGTTTGGCGCTTACGCTGTTCATTGTTCTGCACAGCAAGACTGAATCCACTGAATCACGGCGGTCGTTTAGTTTTTGCATGTTTAAACAGTTACATGTGTCCGTATAATAGATCTACCTAAATTACGTACAATGCGTTACGTGGTCGACCTGCTGAAGTACTTTCAAATGTTTCAACAACCAAAATAATTATAGTGAAACTATGACAAAGATTGGAAATGATAAATGTCTCTATCACAATAGTGGTATTAACTGGGTATTAATAATATAATAATTTATTTATTTATCAACCAATTGGGATCACGTTTGTTTGTACGTACTTAACAATAGGGTTTATGGTTACATTAATGATACTTGCTTAAAATATATACTTGACATGCTTATTTATATGCACCATACAGCAGTGCTTTAAATATGCACAATCAAGGCGTTCAGCGATCATTCTCAGGATGGTGTTAGGACTGGCCCGGATCCTGTGTACCAGGGATGAACACCGTTTTCGCATTGAAAACAGTCCACCCTCGCCTCTGTGAACTTGCCCGAAGCACTACTACAGTACCTACCTGGCACCGGGGCAGTCCGATCAACAACCTGAAGGCATTATTGTACTGAACTTTCAGAGCATTTTACGCTTTTTGAGTAGGTATAGTTCGACCTCAGACCGCTTGTGTAGAAGGATGTACAGTATGCCCTAAAAATTATGGAAACAGTTCCGAAATAAATGATTTTATTTTTGGTTTTTAAAAAAGGGTGACTTAATCATTGACTAGTATGGTTAGACTAAACCATCCCATGTGCTGACTACTGGCCGAAGGGTGTCGTGTTTCGGCGGTTCCGGGACAACCTACCGAATTCTACACCGGACTTACGACGTAACGGAGCCACGCTGTTTCGTCGCCTAAATAATTAGTATTTTTAAATGGATTGCTTGTATATTAGTATTAGTCCTTAAGGTATTTGTTACTATGGGCCTTAGATGCCTAAAATAAATGGTATATTATTATTATTTGTTCACGGGTTTTAATGCCAGGTCACTTGAAAGAAAGAAAGATAAATACATTTATTCACTAACATACATCAGAAACAATGAAATAAACAAAACACGCATAAAACAAGTGTGTCTCTACGACAGTGAACCGGACACTGGCTCAGCATTATGCTGAGGTGTCAGACACCTACTGCACTGATTTTCAGCCATTCAATCACTGACTCACGGACACGTCATATAATTAATTTGATAGATATGCGTGGGGATACAGATCTAACACCTAGAGGCCTTTTGGAGAAGTTAACCCATTTACGGGCACATCGGTACATAATAATAATTATGATTAAATACACAAGTTTAGTGATGTATCGAGGTGACGCAGCAGCGAAATGATCCACCTCCACAACACACCAATCACTTGGCTCCGGTCCACTGAACTGACTATCAGAGCGGAGGATTGATGCATCGCAGTGCCTGCTAAATTGTCTCGTATAATGTATGCCTAGATAGCACATATGTAATTTAAGTCTGTCTAGCGACTAGTTGATCGTTTCAGCGGTGTTAAGATATAGTCAACCTCGTGTATTAAGAAAGACTGTAAAGTATACGTTTCTGACAAAAAAATAAGTATGTTTTGCTTCTTTTACAAAAAGCAAAAATATTGGCAATATGCTTTACTTTGGGCATCGGGCAAACCTGAGGGTAAGCATGTTACTCATTTCTGCTAATAATGTGTTGTCACCGAACTAACATGACTGGCTGAAAAGTGAACTGCATTTTGAGGACAACCCACATACTTACCTACACACCGACATTCAGTCAAATCAGTCCTCCTTACAACACAAGTAATATAAAAGCTTGAAAAACTTCCGTAATCCAGCCTGGGATCACAGAACACTATTTCCTACTGAGTCTGTAATATCAGAGTGGACTCTTACGGAAAAGGAAATTGTATTCTTTTTACATATGTGGCACATCAAAAGGGACCTTATGGCGGTAGGTACTTACGCCATTATGGACGTTGCTTTAATACAAACGCGAATATGTGCGTTGGAAGCGCCTTCCGCTATAAGGTCCCTTTTGATTTGGACTGCCACATGTAGTTCTCCTCATCTAACAGCCTGAAAGACAATTTCAATATGGCGGTTTGTTTACATAGTTAGCAAATTCTATTGACGGCCACTTTATAGACATGACGGCGATCCTGAAAAATGTGGATTTGCACTATTGAGAGCTCTGATATAGCTGTCTTACTTGCTTACTGCTTACTAAAAACTTTATTGCATTTATTTAATCGTATGGCATACATTATTTTGACCTTTAAAGTTTGTCACTCTTTAGTACCACCCGGGGACACGTGCAGGGTTGTGGTAGGTAGCTCCTGCGGACGCGAGTAACAGTTGTCCCCCAAGTAACAGTTGATTACCCTCATTTTAAAACTAGTTTTCAACCTAGATATGGCAGATCCCACTGTGTATACAAAGTTTCATGTTATCCTATCATATCGTTTTAATAAAAGAACGAAATTATGAATCACATTGTATAACGACAGCGAAGTAATTTTTCGAAAATTACATAGTAATCAATATACCTAAAGACATGTTGCTACATGATGTAATCAGAGACTTGCCAATTACGTGTTTAAATACAATACATTAATAATGAAGAAAACATTGAAGGCATTTGTATCCTAATAAAGCCAATTATAATAAAGCCTCCAAGCAAAGATCTACCAGACTGACTATAATTGAATTGAAATTAAATTCAGGTAGCTATTTGGTTCAGTCAATTATTTCTTGCGCTTCTTGGCGTTAGATGGGAGTTAAGTCAGTTCCTTAACTCAAATATGCCATACTAACATGCTAAGAAGGTCCATGAAATATATATTTATAAAATGAGAATTCTTCATTCCCAATAGGGGTAGGCATGAAACGGTATGTTCCAGTGCCACTTCTAGCATAGTTACATGAGGTTATATAATATCGACTAGATATGATATCGCAGTAAAAAGTTGCTAGCCCATCGCCCACAACACATTTTAGCCCTGTTCCTTTAGTACGACTCTTACGACACCCACAGGATGAAAGGGGATGATGCTGTTCTAACCCGATACCACACGGGGTAGGTAGAATCTTACATCTAGGTATAATTGAAATAAACACGTGAAAAATAATTACTCCGGAGATATTACCAACACAACAAAGATGACTGCGTACGCTCTAGTGTAGGTACAAGCAGTACCACAAATATAAGTTACATCGGCAATCTTCGTCCACGCCGACGAGTGCTGACAAGTACCGAATGAAATCGAACGCATGACCATTTCATTAAAGACCTTGTTGCACTATACGTAAGGTACAATATGCAATGACTGGTGAACTCGTGCTTTCCCGCTCATGGCGCCAGACAAAGTGGCGGGCGCCGGAGCTGCCGGCGTCGCGCGCAAAATTTTGGCCAATGGGCGTTGAAGATTTTACCCGCGCTAATTATGATTGGTTAAACTGTTTTCAAAAAATGCTTTCTGCGCAGGTACATCGTTGTAACTTATATTTGCGGTACTTGTAGTACATAACGATTTCCCGCCCAAGAAGCAATAATGCTTAAGGTACTGTTAGACTCGATCATTCACATGTAACAGACTTTTAACCGTTTTAAAGTCGAACTGAACTACGAACAGAGTTAAGCATAACATAGAGACAAACATCGCTACGAAAATTCTAGCGAACGCTCTAGTACATGCTGAGATGGGGGCAGAGAGAGAGGGACGGCTGCAAAACAATAACAAAAAAAAGAAGACCGGGTTGCACTCCGGGAGTGCCGGCAGAAGTGAAAACTCAATGACATTGTAACAGTTTTTCGATCAGGTTACGTGTCCGTCTTACGAATTTTCAATCTGTCGAATCTTACGGTCACGTTACATCTTACGGTCACGAGGCATCTTACGGTCACGTGACATCTTACGGTCACGTGAAATCTTACGGTCACGTGACCTGTGGTGAGTTTAACAATTTTTCCCCATCACAAGAAGTGCATAGCGCCGCTAAAGAAGTTTTCACTTCATAAAAAAAGTTCCATACACGTGGATTAGCTTTCTTTAAAACTTCCAAATTTCAAATGGATAGCATTAGTAATTCCTGAGATATATAACTTTGTGACAGACAGACAGACAGACAGAGTCGCACCATAAGTGTTCAGTTTTTACCCTATTGGTCCGGAACCTTAAAACGCTCGGCTCAGCCAAAAGCTCGAAGCAAATTTACCGTCGTTTCGCTAGAATTCTCGCTAGAATGCTTGCTAAAACGCTTCTGTTATTTTGTGAGCTTTAACCTGTAATGTAGCATTCGCTAGAAGCATCAGCACCCTTAAGGGGATGCCTTTATTCGAGTCGAACACGCCTCCTAGACAGAGACACGCTTATGCCATCAGCGCACGAGAAAAAGAGATACAACACTCTTCGGGAATGGCTTTTTTGGTTAAATTTCCATAAATACCTAACTTAGTGAAGTTTTATTTATATTTCAGTAAGTGAGATTTTAGATGAGATAAATTACTATAGTATTGACTTGATTGTGTCATAAAATAATGTATTGTTTGAGTAGACTGAGTAAAAAAAGGAAAATAACAACCCAACTATGGAATTTTATTCTATCGAGGAAATTTTAAGCAATCATGTATCGATTAAATCAGATAAACAATCATATAGTCAAGAATCATATATCTGAAAATCAGACCTTATTGTTTCTTAATCTAGTCAGAACGGTGATTCAAAGCACGCGATAATTTCCAATTCACCCCCGGGTGAATCTGAATATCCACTGTGCATTTATGTGTTTAGCGTTCTAATAAACGCGCTAGGCATAGTAGGTATGCTGGCAACACCGACTACTGTCTGCTTGACAGGCGATCTCTACGGAGCATACATTACATACAGAAACCTGTTGGTAAAGAGTAAATTACTACTTTACTATTATAAGTTACAATACTTACAATGTGTATTTTTTATGTATTTGAGAGTCACCCGCTTCACAGTTAGGGTCGAATATAAAAAACACAGCTTCGCATCAAAGTGCATAGTCACCCTAAATGTAAATCTGATTTAAATAAAATATCTACGTGTCGCCAATAGATGCCTATTCTTGTTTCCATGCCGTCTCGAGATAAAAGTAAACAAACAATTACTTGCCAGGTAACGTACTACAGGTAAATTACTTTCGAGACGTTTTTGTAGTTATAACGTACACACACACACATACATGTGTCTGTGTACGTCAACGTGTACGTGTGTCCCTGTAATTATACAAATACTACTACAAATGCAAAAGCGACTCGAAAGCCATTTACCAGTAGGCACATATTTATCCAGGCGGTCGTGTAATCTTAATCTACGGAAATTACAATGAAATTGTATACTTGCAATACTGAGGAACTCTTTCTTCAGGATATTTTATCAGAACTTTATTTGTAACAGAGCGGTGGGCGAGGAAAATATACAATCGCATTCTCGGTCTTCTGTAAGGTAAAGGTGGTTGGTCAGCTGGGCTGTTCCAAATATGAGAGTAGGTAACTAATTAATATCGGATTTTTAATTAGGCGAACTAACTTGACAGTTCATTGCACACGAATGTTGCCACAGTTTCGCTAGTGCTGTTAATATCGATATATAAAAAAACAGTTTATAAAAAAGGTTTAGTAAAGCAGTTTGTATACTAGTGTTGTTATCATTCTTGTTACTTTATCACATCGGTTCATGCAAAAGTATTTATTTATAAACATAACAACAAAACACTGCTACTTGTGTAAAAGTTATCCCACTAAAAACATTACATGTAAAGTGATGCCAAGACTCCGTAGCTCATACAGCTTTCAGCGTGAAAAAGATATCAGATCGCGACTAACGCCAAGCTCACTACCAGCCACGCTCTACAAATTCTATATCTTGGCTAAAAAGTATATCTCTGTTGGGCACATCCCGGTCGCCGCATAGACTCGCGCCGAATGAATTTATGATGATATTAATAAGCGACAGGTCTATACTTTTTAGCCAAGATATAGAATTTGTAGAGCGTGGCTGGTAGTTAGCTTGGCGTTAGTCGCGATCTGATATCTTTTTCACGCTGAAAGCTGTATGAGCTACGGAGTCTTGGCATCACTTTACATGTAATGTTTTTAGTGGGATCTCATTCCTTTTTGTAAGGTAATTTCTAAAGGAGTGAATGGGAAAACCTATACATTCCATCCACTCACACACCATCCCTTAATTTAAAGGGTATTTTATTTAACAGCCTTGGATAGATAAAAAAGTTGTATTTAATGTTATTACGTAGGGACTATCTATTTAGAGTTTGGAAATTACAGCCCAAGAATATGAACAAAAGACTAGAATATACAAAGTTTAGAAATAAGGTCAATAAATTAGTCAATGAGGCAAAAAATACATATAGACAGTCGGAAATATTAAAATGTAATGGGGATTTAAGAAAAATATGGGCAAATATTAATTCATGGCTAGGCAGACGTAAACCTAGTTTAGATGATATTATATTAAGATATTTGGGGAAAACAGAAAGTATAAGTCAGATTTGTACGAACTTTTCGAACACATTCACGCAAGAAATAAGGGAAATTAAACATGTTTGTAATATACAATTTTTAGATAGAAAGCAATATGTGAAACCGTGTGAGGTAAGCTTTAGATACAGAAAGGTCAGCGCAGCAGATGTAGAAAAAGTTATAAATTTGTTGTCAAGTGAAAAAGCGCCGGGCTTAGATGGTATACGGGTAAAAGACCTAAAATATCTGCGCAATTGGGTATGCCCTATTATAGCTAAATTAATTAACGCCTGCCTCACTCGTGGTGTTTATCCTGATCTCCTAAAGAGTGCAATTATACGGCCAATATATAAGTCTGGGAACCATCTAGAATACGCAAATTATAGACCTATCGCTATTCTGTCTGCTGTAGATAAAATTATCGAAAAAGTTATTGTCGGTCAAGTCAGTCAATTCTTAGAGCGTAATAATATACTTTCGGACTCGCAACACGGTTTTCGTAAAGGACGCAGCACTGTCTCGGCTCTAACGGGGTTTGCAGACTATGTGAACGACTGCTTAGACTCGGGTCAACAGCTAATAGCTCTGTTCATAGACTATAAAAAGGCATTCGATACATTGGATCACGATCCCACCATAGGAATCCGTTAGTTAGGAAGGCTGCTGATTACGCTCCCATCCCTCCCCCCTCAGTCGTTACTCGGCGCTCACTGATTAGGGGCCGCACGGTCCGGCGTCCTAGGCACACACTCACGGACCCGGACGACGAAATCACAGCGTCCATCGAAAGGTGGAACGCTGCGCTTTCGGCGTCCATCACATCGCGTACACTTCGGCGTTCCCGCCGGCGGGGACGTCCACCGCGAGATCGCGACAACACAGACACATACAGTCCCTATTCGTCCCGGTACCGCCGCATACCGGGTAGAGTCAGTCCGACCCAGGTCGGGCCTAGCTGAGTTTCTTGCTGGACTCTTCTCAGCTAGGCTAGGTTTTAGCGAACCAGCGATAAAACTCCCAGTAGTTCGACACCACTCACACCCCAGATTCGGTTGATACCGTTCAACCAATCTCACTGGAGCGCAAACTCGTAGAGTATTCCAGTGCATAAACTTTCCCGCGTGGTCGTGCCGGAGGCTCCCCCTGGATTTTCCCCAGGCTACCCTCCAACCATGCAATTCGACCGCTATATTGGGTCCGTCCTATTATAGCCACAGTCAGGTTCAAAAAAAAAAAAAAAAAATGGATCACGATATTTTGTTACAAGCGATGGATGAATGCGGAATTCGTGGTCCCACGAATAAGTGGTTTAAAAGTTTCTTGTCGGGCAGGAAAATACGCACGAGCATCGCGGGGGAGACGGGGCAGGCTGCAGCGGTGGAGCTCGGAGTTCCGACCGGATCCGTGTATGGTCCCGTGGGATATGTGATGCATGTCAACAGCGTCGCAAATGTTGCGAAATGGTGCCGGGTGTTTATGTATGCGGATGACATGTGTTTACTTTATGCTGCAAAAGATATAACGGAGGTGCAAAAGTGCATACAAGATGACTTCGAAAGTATCACTAAGTGGGCACATAATAACGGAATTCTCTTAAACTTCGAGAAAACCAAATGCGTGCACATTCACTCGCCGTATAACCAGGTAGCCAAAAAAGTAAATAAAGAAAAAATGGATATAATAGGGCATACATACGATTGCCTGCATGCAGATAAAACTAATTGTAGATGTGCTAAACTGAGCTATGTGGAAACATTCAAATATTTAGGTCTAACTATTGACACAAACTTTAATTGGAAACCGCATATTAACGATGTTTGTAATAGGCTAAGATCTGTGCTAGGCAAATTCTACCAATTAAGTCGAATATTAAGTAAAAAAACACTAATGGTTGTATATTACGCCCTTGCTGACTCACTTATTAGCTATGGTCTAGTCGTATACGGGCGAACATTCGTAACATATATTAGAGATATACGAAATTTACAAACAAGGCTGATTAAATTCTTAGTTAGTAAAAAGGTTAAGAAAGATTGTGAAAAAGATTATGATAAAATATTTCCCTTATGTAAAATTTTACCGATAGATAAGAAAGTCACATACCTCTTAGGTTTAGAGCATTATTACAGTGAAAAGTACAAAGTATTAATTAACAATAAATATAATACTAAGAGTGTAAGAGAAAAAAAGATAGTACAGCCGAAAATGAAAAAATATTATGGCAAAAGAAGTTCAAAGTACCTAGTACCTAAAATATTCAATAAAATTAGTTTACTAAGAGAAAGTCCTAAATTAAGTAAATCTACGATAAAAACTAGACTAAAGGAATGTCTTCTCAACTTGTCATGATTGTATGTATGTGTGTGTGTGTGTGTGTGTGTGTGTGTGTGTGTGTGTGTGTGTGTATGTGTGTGTATATGCGCGTGCATGTGTGATGACTCCAGAAGCCATTCTCGATTCAACATATATGTATGTGTGTATATGTATGCATATATATATATATAATTTCTTTGGTATGGGGCCCACGAAATTGTTAAGTACCTAAATCTTATAAGATGAGTTTAATAGGCTAAGTAAAGTATTAAAATGTAGCGCGTCTCGCCATCAAACGTAACAGTTTGGCGAGAATATAAATGTATAGTATGTAAGTTTTCATTTGAATAAATAAATTAAAAAAAAAAAATAATAATAATAATATTTATAACAAGGAGTCCCTACATATATGTTCAGACCCCTAGCATCAAAATTTGCGGAAGTCTCATACAAACTTTCACCTCCTAGTTTAAGGGGTTGGGGGGGTAAAAGTTTCTACTTTTAAGATTTTTTCGTTGTTTGTATACGATTACTAGCTTACATACCAAATTTCAGCTTTCTAGGACTTCAGGAAGAACCTTAAGAATATTGATGATCATCAGTGAGTCAGTGACGAAATCGGGGTATTATAGATATCAATAAAATCTAAAGTATAAGAGCTATGCAATTGAAACTTTATAGTTTTAATAAGTCAACCACTGACATCATATCCCGATAATTTTGTTTATCTGGTATAATCCGGACCCAAGTTAAGAAGGTTCAAAAATACGACGAAGCGCTTCGAGAAAAGGTAGGTAGTGCCCTTGCGCTTCGCTTGGCTCGTCTTGGCGGGGGCACTCCCGTGCCCCCAGATTTAAATAATAGCTTGATAGAATTTGGTTTCTGAAGTTCTTTGAGCTATTATTGTATTATTTGCTAATACGAATGGCGGAATCCACCATCCGTGTCACTGGAAGGCAGCTGAGAGACTAATTATATTTCTTTCTTACGTTAGTTTCAGTATAAACACATTTTCGGCGTTTCTACTACTGACACAGTTGGTGGAAGGACTATGCAAGGTAGGTTCCTACTTTATGAATTCAAATTCCTATTGAATACATATTTATTTTTACAGTTTAAATAGGGATTCTGGTAAAGTTATTAACATAAAATAGATTTATTATTCAACAATGTACTCGTATAGGAACAAGATGTATACATGGTACATCGTGAGGAAACCGGTCTAATCCCAATAAGTTTTCCCTTTGGGTTGGAAGGTCAGATGGCAGTCGCTTTCGTAAAACTAGTGCCTATGCCGAATCATGGGATTAGGTGTCAAAGCGGACCCAGGGCTTCTTTAGGGGCACAACCGGGAATAACGCTAGGAGGATGATGAATGTAGGTATACAAGGTGTCTAAAATATGATTATTTTCTAATTATATAAAACCTTTTGCATACTTTAGTATGATTACTTCATAAAATACTATTTGAATCAGATTTATAGTAGGTACAACGTTATATCGACATATTTGTATCGACATAAACCTATCACTATTTATTTTTTCCTATGTCTGACAACATTTTCAGCTGTCAAGTTAGTTCGCCTAATTAAAAATCTGATAGATTTCTACAGAGCTATGGTAATAATATTACCACGATCGAGCGAGATGGTAGTATACAAATCTCAATAATTGTGACCGAAAGGGATATATCATTCGTCGTCCTTGTCATAGTTCCCCTTTTTATATTTGCCGCATCTGAGTTAGTATGAGGTTGCGGAAAATAAAGCATTGTCCGCGCAAATAAAGTAGGTTGTTTATGTCAGCCATTTCATGACCAGTTCTTAATTTAGCTGCATAAAAGCCTTTCCGTCCCTTATAGTGGCAACCATATAGCACCTCTGTAGATACTCTTAAGGCAATGATGATTTAGATTTAGATTTATTTATTACACGATAAAAATTACCATTTTGAACCAATTTCGATAATTCTTTTTTTATTTGAAAGAAGGCACTTTCAGAATACTTTCATAAGTACAAATTTAAAGAATGAATATCAAACACAAAAGTGTTAAATTACAATCTTAGTTTAAAAATGTTTTTTTGTAAAATAAAAACAATACCCTAGATAGAGGTTAAATTATAACTTTCCGGTGATATTTACGATAATCTCAATATTACAATATTTATTTCAAACTTTTTGCTTGGTAAACTTCGGAGTTACAAAATCAAATTTTACCACTGTAGAAAAAAAACGATAAACTGTTTTAAAATGTCCAACTCAAGCCCTTTCTTATGATACCCCACTTGAACTAACTAAACTTTGAATTTTTTCCCCCTCTCTTATCCGTAATTTTAGATAGATATTAAAAATATATATTTAAATTACACGTGGATTATCTTTCTTAAAAACTATTCCAAATTTCAAATAGCATTAGTAATTCCTGAGATATTTAACTTTGTGACAGACAGACGGACAGAGTCGCACCATAAGGGTTCCGTTTTTACCTTAAATAGGTCCGGAACCCTAAAAAAGAGATAGATACGTAGATACGTTGTCTATATGAAATTCCGTGTTTAAAAATGGCCACCAAATCTGACAGCAGAGACACGTTTATGAAATACGTGTCCATTGACGACGCAACATTGAGACTTTTGGAGTGCTTATAACCTATCTACCTCTTTTTTATATTACATTATTGCTCTAAGGCGAGATGAGATTCCTCTGTATGACACATCTCTATTCAACGAATTTGTTAGCTTTTCTATTTTCATTATGTGCAACACTGTTGAATAAACATACTGCAAAAGATCATACACCGGATTTCATAATAGAGATAGATATCATTTCAATATTCATGGCAGCGTTTAAACAGGATGTATTAATACAACGTTCACAATGTAAATACGGGAGATTCTCTTCACATGTATTCGATACAGCTAGTTCATTACAAAATGCACTGTATGTGGAGTGATTAAAGTCTGTTTCACTTTGACGTTTGAGGGTCTTCATTCTGGTTTTGTAAGGCAATGAGGCTCATTTGGCGCCGTAGATAGTGCTAGTATCAAAAATGAATGCAATAGCGTCTGGCGCTCTTTGAACGGTGTCGGACGAGCTCGAGGCTTCCATTTCGTATACATATGTATTTGAAACGTAGCTATGTCGATGGCATAAGACTTAATTTTCTATGTCACGTTTCAGAAACCGTACCAGGCCCGCTGCACGTATAAAGCCGTAAAATGGCAGCAACTTCGGCAATCTTTTTAGTTAGGTACGCGTAGTCGCACAGGGTTGTCTCACGCAAATAGTTTGGACATGACGTTCCTGGTTGTTGTCTACGAGAGAATCGTTAATCCGGTGCTTTTGGGACGCAAATTGGATACAGGTATGTGGATCATATTTACCACTGACAGCTGGTGATACAATTAATTTCATAACGCAATACGGTCTTTTGACACTAACAGGCTTCACACAAATAGAAAAGAAAGAAAAAAGGAAATTTCGATAGTCACACAAACAGGTAGGTACATAAAAAATTTAACCCTTTGTACTACTTACCCTTTTTTACTTCAACCCGGGAAATTGTGGTATTTTTCTGTGATTTTATATTCACTTGATTTGCATTTGGTGTTGAAATAATATTTAACGTTTCATTGCAAAGTAAAGGAAAAAAAAAATCGGGAAATTGTGGTGTTAGTTGTAGTGTTTTAATTATTATTGCTGAAATATAATATATGTACAGATAAAAAAATACAAGATTCTTTGTGTGACAAAAGGAACGAATTCAGCAAGTGCTGTGTGTGTCATTGCGGGATGTACAGCGCTGGTTTTCAGTTCGTCCCCTTTTTACAAGCTTTTATTTAGCCTGTCCCGTTGTCTGTCTGTCTGTAATCAAATCTTACAAGTTAAATTTGACCCACTTCCCGGTGACCGATTGAGCTGAAATTTTGGGAATAAGTATATTTTGGATGACTATTCAATATTACGGTACCATCCAGCTGATCTGATGATGGAGACAGAAGGTGGCCATGGGAATTCAGTACTTAACCGACGCACATAATGGTATATCACTGATCTGGGCGACCAAAAGTCAATTTTTAAAAACTGATTTTGGGTAGAATAATGAGGTAGGTTCAGAAAGTCTACTTATTGACGCACTATTAATCTGTCAATGTATTCGACGTTATCGTTAAACAATGCTCGTATAGCTGGTTGCAATATTAAGTATTTGAAGTGAATGATATGAAACAAAAAAAAAATCTTTTATATTTTTTGCTGAAGAATCCTACCTACCTGAATACCTACTTGAATTTGGACACTCATTAAAAAAAACAACCTGTATAATATATACCGATAAGTAAGAAGATCAGGGTAGCATCCGCAGCTCGATCACGTAACGCATTATACCGACGTACAGTCAAGTGTAAAAATATGGGTTCATACAACTTACTCATAAATATGTCCTATCGCTCTTATGTCAGTGGATTAAAGGTCTTGGTACATATTTATGAGAGGATTAAAAAAATCGATACGTTAGGTAGCTCTAAATAACAATTTTTTATATGGAAAAACTGGCCAAGTATGTTTATTACTAAATGAAAATGGAATCCGTAACATTAAAATGTGGAAATTCCATTTTGGGGATTCATTCTAAAATCGATATTGAAGTATCCCACAACAATCAAACGGGAACACGGGGTCTACCCATTGGGGTTGCTGCCGTGTACTCAGTTTTAAATTATGCGACTTATATTGCTATTTCTTATGATTGCGTGGACGTAAAAGTTTCGTTTTGCTACAGCTGAAAGGAATTACAGACTTGAGTAATTGATATGAATTTCAATTTAATACCTCTACGCGTTTACGAGGAAAAAGGTAGTAAGTTTACAATAAAAAAAAAATGTTTTGTATGATTTTACTAAAAATGTCTACTTTTCGTAATTTTTTCTTTTTCTGTGCTATATGAAGTTTCTTCGTGCCAAGTTTCAAGTCTCTGTGTTAACGGGATGTACCCTTTAGGTTTTGAGTGTCTTGCGAGTACTCAGTTTCAAAATATGCTACTTAAATTGCTATTTCTTTTGATTGCGTTGAGATAAAAGTTTGGTTTTGCTACATCTTATAGGTCCTATAGCCCTGAGTATTTGACATGAATTTCAATTTAATACCTCCACACGTTTACGAGGATCTGCCCTTTTTGATAGAAACTAACATAAAACATCCCGTACTGTAAGTAAAATCATATATATTGAACGACTAGTACCCTGAAAAATATCTTATACCCGTTATTCAAGAAATATTTTTTTTTTTGTACTACAAGCTGGTGACAAACACAAAAATCCTATACGCGCTGAGGGACAGGAGATTTGACATTGTATCTCGTTCTCACTTGTAGTGTTGTCTATGCTTACATCCTTGTCACTCATATGTGTATGTGTGTGAGTCTCTCTATTAAAGAATAGAATAGAGACTCTCTAGACTTGACTGTCAAATGACACTGACAGCATACTGCGGCGCTACCACGAAAAACGAAACTCGAAGTTCGTATACATGCATCCCTGTCACTCACAGATGGATGTTTTCGAATTTCGGATATCACACCGAGCATGCACCGGCAAATGTGGAAATAGTCCATTCAAAAATAGCCACTATCGACCAAGGTAGAAGATTCCCATTCCTATGACAGTTTTATAGAAAGTCGGCCTCGTGAAATAATCTCAAACATAAATGACATGGCTATTCTAAAAGCGAATAAATGATAATATTAAAAAAAACCGGACAAGTGCGAGTCGGACTCGCTCACCGAGGGTTCCATACTTAATTACAATAGGGATGATGACTAAGATTTTTTTATGATGTCATTCGAACCAGTTGTTGGAGAGGAACAAATGTTTGTATGGGAGCAACTACAATTAAATAAATACCCAAAAAATTGAGACAAAGATTGACCTCGCTGGCGGCAGCGCAAAACGCTTCATACTAGACACGATGACGTCACAACTGATATTTGTACTAATTGTTGTAAGGAAAATCAGGTAAATTGTTGTTTCGGTCGCGAAATACTGCGTTTAAGTACATAGTTGTCTTACAATTTTGTTTCTATAAAAGCGTAAGGATTCTATTGGTAGCTTTAAATTTACTCTTGGACAATAAAAAAAATGCATATAATTTTTTCTAAACTTTCAAGGTTCATCTTTTTATGGGGTCTATATCGGGTGGCATAATATTGTTGGTCCTACTATTTTGTCGCATACCAACTTTATGCCGAATGACGTATGGCATAAACATTGTTGTGCATATTTTTTATTTGCCGAAATTGTTGTTCCTAATATCGATTGTCCTAAATCTTTATTGTGTCGAAGTTTTTTTTTAGAATGATTGATGTGCTTAACTTTGATGTTACTAATATTTAATGTTCTAAAAATGTTGTGCATACATTTTGTTACGCATATATATCGATTGTCCTAAATATTTATTGTCCGAATCTAAATGCAGGTTGGCTCTGGTCAGAATTGCCTATTACTTAAATTACTTATGAACCGCCCTCATGTCGACGGAGCCCCGCTTCGCGGGGCCCCTATTTCTGCTCTGAGGGACACTAGTGAACCCTAACCTAACAGACCTAAAACAGAGTTCGCTTGTGTGTGTTGTTTGATAGCCGTGCGGCGAGTCGACGCCATCCCGCTGCGCGGGGTGTCTATTTCTGCTCTGAGGGACAAAAGGCAACTAACGAACCTATCTAATTGATGTAAATGAAGGTTGTCTCTGCTGAGAATTGCCTAATACTTGAATAACCTATGACCCGCCCTCATGTCGACGGAGCTCCGCTTCGCGGGGCCCCTATTTCTGCCCTGAGGGACGAAAGGCAACTAACGAACCTATCTTATTTATCTAGATGTAGGTCGGCTCTGCTCAGAGTTTAAAAATAGTATAAAATTTAGGAAAAAAATTGTATAAGTGGTGTAATTATAGCTAATTTAATAATAGGCAAAATAATTACTATGACAATGAAAATAAGGACTATTACTTTTTAGGTAATTCGATGTTCGAGTAATCAATATTAGGATAAATATACTTTAGAACTTTTAAATGTGTATGCGCAAAAACGAATATAGGCTAAATAAGTAGTATGCCACCTACTCGTAACATTATGCCAAACATTCTCGGCCAATAATTTTTAGGACGATCAACATTATGCGATACGACAGGCACCCCTTTTTATGATTTTAATTATATTTTATGATTTTTACGTTTTTTCCTTTTGAGGCATGGAACCCTTAAAACTTGTAAAAAGCAACGATTGTGGCACACTTATCATCTCGGCTTGAAACTCTTGAAAGCAGCAATAAAGAGCAATAAAGATTAAGGCAGCGGGCGCTATAATCGCCTGATGGATATTTTTGTAAATGAAAGCGAAAAGAGCCGCAATTGGGTCCGATACAGGGTGCGGAGATAGCGCTGTGCTGCGTCGGTGTGTCAAGTCTGCTGGCTAGGCTAGTGGCAACTGTACTGGCAAGTTATATTTATATACGTCCGCTGTAGCCTATACTTGAAACCATAACTAGATTCCAAAAAAATTACCTTAAAATTGCCATTAAAATGGAAAAAAAACCGACACTGGCAAACTTACAGTCTGCAAAATGATAGACGTAGCTAGTTTTTTCATTTAATGGCAATTTTAAGGTTATTTTTTGGAATCCAATTATGATTTCAAGTTTAGTTTGCCTACGAAGCCAGAGGTCCCGGGTTCGAATCCCGGTAAGGGCATTTATTTGTGTGATGAGCATCAATATTTGTTCCTGAGTCATGGATGTTTTAAATGTATTTAAGTTTTTATTTATCTTTATAAGTATGTATATCGTCGTCTAGTACCCATAGTACAAGCTTTGCTTAGTTTGGGACTAGGTCGATTTGTGTAATTGTCCCCAAATATTTATTTCTTTATATATATTACTCCAGTAAATTGCTACGGTAGCCGAGGTTGAGGCATGTGGCTGTCAAGCGGCGGTCGTGGCTTCGAATCCCGGCTCGTACCAACGAGTTTTTCGGAACGTACGGAATATTTACCGTTAGCTTTTCTTTTTCTTCTTTAAAACTAGTGCCTATGCCAAATTTTGGGATTAGATGTGAAAGCGGACCCCGGGCTCCTCCTTTAGGGCACAACCGGGAATAACGCTAGGAGGAAGATGATGACATCAGTAAATTGTTGAAAGCTTGAAAAACAACGGTATTCAACGTATAGTACCCGCAAAACCAAGTGGCGAGTCAGGTCATACATCATTGGATCATGCTATCTCTTTCGCACCTGCACTGCCTTATGGAGCGGGCCGTGCAACAATAGTACTGACTTTTATTGCCTGACTCGCCACTTGGTTTTGCTGATACTATAGTAGCCATGGTAAAATCTCCTGGTTCACTTTTTAAAACTAAAATGTTATGAGTTGATAGTCAACAAATTTAGGGTAATGTTGTCATATTAACCTTTCTTTTGTCTGCTAAGCGTCTTGTAGGAAAACTCCGTTGTGTTGGCTCCTGGCTTAGGGTACAGAATAACAACAATAAATTATTGATTGACCCAGATAATACACGGAGTTTAATAGACAATGCAAGTTTCGTAGCCCACGCGCTGGCCCAGCAGTAGCAACTTCATTTAATTTATTTGCAGGTATGCAGCAGGTACGCAGATTTCTCCACGGTGTTTTTCTTCACCAAAAACTAATGATAAATATCAAATAGACGAGTGGTGGAAAAAACTGGAGGCCTTTGCCCGGCACACAATACAGGCTAATAAAAAACAAATTATATTCCGTACATGAGTTCCGAAAAACTTATTGGCGTGAGCCTGGATTCGATCAATGACTGCCGTTATGCCCATATGCTTGAAAGCTAGGCTCCGTACTGAAGGCAGCACAGCTTATATCGCGACGGCGGAGGGACACCAATAGGCTGCGATAGGGCATAAGCCCTTTGTCATTCCTGTGGACTATCTTCTATTGTGGCTCGTGATACATCGTTACTGCTTTTAATGGTTTTTAGGTCACATAAATAGCTACTCTTCTATACCTTCTGAAATAAACTTATGAAAATTGGCCAAAACTTCAACAATTCCTTCAAATACAAGTGAATATGTTAGCGAGATCTAAGATCATCAGATTTTGTAATTCCATGATTTTGTGATACAATTATAAGTTTGCCTGTGGTCACCGTGTCAGAACCGGTTCGGAGCATTCAATTTTTAAATTTTTCCTCCAATTCGAAAGTATTAATTTCGCACGCTTAGTACAAAATTAATTCATCAGATTTAGGTCTTAAAAATAGGTACGGTCGAGGAAATTGAATGTTTGGCACATGTCAACTCTATTAGAATGACGTTAAGGTCCAAAAGTGCTAAACATTCAATTTCCTCGACTGTACATACTTAGTTCTGAAGGTTTCAAACAATTTTGAAGGAAATAAAACTTTAAAGCAATTTGGTATGAATTCACTTTCTATCAAAAATGGTGTTACCTAGGTACTGCCGTTTGGGCAAAATATTTTTCGCCAAATTTTACTTCTCAAAAAACTTACTGCAGTAGTTTTTTTTCCCAAGTGAACCTTTAGCCCATTTACATATCGCATTTTATTAATTTGGTGAAATGATAATTTGGCATAATTTTACTTTGTCAAGTTTTATAAAGATTCAGATTCAGATTCAGATGTTTTATTTCTCAATAGTAATACATATTTTCCTACATTAGAATAAAATATAATAATTTGATAATTGATTAAGATAATTGTTCATTAGGCAAACGTTTTCCTCAGGCTAATATTATATTCCAAAAAGATGTTAGTTCAAATAGTTACTTCATACTTTCAACATATAGCACATCACAGTCTTCTCAGTTAGGTACGACGACGAGCGAAGCGCGGAGGAGTGTTAGGTAGATCAGCGATCATACAGAGCCGAGCGAGCGAAGCGACCGTGCCGCTGCAGCGGTCGGCGAAGCGCCAGAACCGAAGATTTTTTGGTAATTACATTACATATTATGTAAGAACCTACAAAAATCTAGAGGATTTTTCTAGTATGATGACTAAGCCAAAAAAATACACTACTACTTATACTTTGGGAAAAAAAAATTGTACCTAATCCATCAAAAATACATATTGAATAATAAGCATTTGCCAACCACTTGTCAGTCGCAGTCATTATTATACATTAAGCTTTCAAAATGCAAACAATTTGTAAATATTATTGCACTTCTTAAACAATATTAAATCTAACAAGCATGTATCTGAATGTAAAACCTAACACAATCGCATTGCAGTCGAAATCAGACCCACAAGATGGCTAACTTCGCTATTGTTATACGTCTCAGCACACGCTCAATTATGAAAGTGTCCACAACACCTCTATCCGATTCAGTTCACTCGGCGAATTAGCAGAACAATAGTCATGTCGAGTCAACACGGCGAGCAAACAGTCGCTAATGACGTACCGTGTTGACTGGTCTACGGAAAACGTGTTAACTTAGGAGTGTTGACACTTGGAGTTATTGGAGCGATAAGACACTAGAGACTCGGTTCTTGTTTTGATTGCCTGTGACAACTTTTTCCTGATTACATACTGTAGGAAGTTGGCATTAAGCAGCGTCTATCATCCCTAGTGCAGTCTCGCATCCTAACGTTTTCGGGCACGTATGTTGTCGAGGAGACGTAGCTATCGAGCGACTTGTGATCCAGGGAAAGGTCGAGGACAGGCCCCGCGAGGCAGGTCACCAATGACATAGACAGACCAAATTAAAGCTACAGTAGATGTATTACAGTAGATGCACTACAGGCAAACACAAGGAAGGCGACTGTCCGAGAGGAATGGCGGCGCTGTGAAGCTTGCTACCAACACCTGAAATGATGGCCACGAGCACTGTTAAGAGTGAAACGACAAAGGAGAAGCCAACTTTTTTATTCTTATTATTAGTAAGCTATCAGTTTCATCTATCAGTCAAGTAATACTCATACTCAACTCATAATATTATCTAAATATTACATGTCACATATTATTAGAATCACAATTGCCTATAAAAAAAAAAAATAAAAAAAAAAATAATAATTATTATAAAGATCATTCAAATTATAAAAGGCATGTCCAAATAACCATTTTTTAAATTTCTTTTTGAAGGTGTTTGTGCACTCTTCCATAGTAATATCTTCGGGTAGTTTGTTATACACCTTGAGACCTATTACGTGCATTGTCTTGGAGGATTTAGCCAGTCGGTGGCTAGACGACAGAAGTCGCTCTCTACTGCCTAGACCTCTTCTTCCTCCTCCTCCTCCTCCTCTTCCCTCCTCTTTATATTATTACCTACTTAATAGGTAAAGATATGAACGTTTAATATTCCGGAAGAATCATTCGATTTTACAATACGATATTATTTCAATTCCGCAATTTAAGGTGCGGGCAAAGATCACACGATATCGAGCTAACTACAGGCCTGACCAAATTTAGGAGACTACTGTCACCTTACACGAGTGTTAACTAATCATCTGATTACGTTTAGTTACTACGCATGCCAGCGTCAAGATATATTAGTGGGTGACGGGACAGGTGAGCTTGAAACAAGTAGCAGAGCGTGGCTGCAGTCGAAAATTAACAAAGTGACGTCCAAGTCAACTGCAAACAAAACACTCACGACGCCCCTAAGGCCACCGGTGAAAACAGAGAATAACTGAAATGCCATGTCCCCTAACCTTTCTCACCATAATAAATGGTATAATGCCTCTACGACCTCGAAGCGTTTACTGCGTTTTAATCTCAAACTACTCCCGTGGACCCTTGTCAACTAATATCTTCCAAAATGGCCGCCGTAAGCCGCCATAGCGTAATAACTGTCTGATGTTTCCTATCTAATATTGTTGTCAAACTGTCGTCTTGTAAATAATTGTTTCGGTTGACCAATCGAGCAACAGTGACGTGTGAAAAGTGGAGGACATTTTGTATTGTTTTTAAGGTAATTCAAGTCGCAATATTTGTCACCATGGTGCTATAGCAAAGCGCCTAATTATTCTTTCCTCTGCTGTAATTGTACACAATTAGCGAACCTGCTCAGGAAATTTCACCAGAATCGGTTTAGAAATACGCAATGTAGAGGATAACAGCTTAGACAGCCGGATAGCTGGCCAGCCGGACAGTGGGACATCCGGATATACGATAGAATTTAGACCTAAACTGAAACGGAGCTGTTCGTTCGCTTCGCTCGCTCGTTCAGCAATGGCAGCTAGCAGCTGACTTCATCGAAAACTGCTGAACGTTGCCGCAAGAACGTTGATGCCGCAAATCCTATGATCAATATAAGGTCAGCAGCTTGCTTGCTTAATGACGACCGGTTAGTCTAGTGGGTAGTGACGCTGCCTACGAAGCTGAAGGTCCTGGGTTCGAATCCCGGTAAGGGCAAATATTTTTGTGATGAGCATGAAAATTTGTTTCTGACTCATGGATGATTTCTATGTATTTAAGTATTTATATCTATTAAATATACGAGGGCTGTTTGATAAGTACCCGTGTTTAGGAAAAAAAACTTTTTTTTGGATATGTATTTATTTATTTTTCTACTTAATCTCCATGTAGGTCTACACACTTTTGCCAACGGTATTCCAGTCTCAGTAAGCCGTTCAAAAAATATGATTTCTGAAACTCGTCAAAATAGGCCTCTGTAGCGGCAATGACGTCTTCGTTACACGCAAATCTTTTTCCGCCGAGCCATTTTTTCAGGTTTGGGAATAAATAAAAGTCGCACGGAGCTAAATCTGGCGAGTAAGGCGGGTGCGGCAACAATTCGTAATGTAATTCTTTTAATTTTGCTTTTACAAGTTTGCATGAATGAGCTGGTGCGTTGTCGTGGTGGAAGAGAACTTTTTTCTTTGTTAAATGGGGTCGTTTTTTCTTTAACGCGGAGTCAAATTTGCACAGTAAGTTGGCATAATATTGCCCTGTTATTGTTTTACCTTTTTCCAGATAGTCTATGTGTATAATGCCTTGCGAATCCCAAAACACGGTCGCCATAACCTTTCCGGCCGATGGGACGGTTTTAGCTTTCTTTGGAGCAGGTTCACCTTGTAAAATCCACTGCTTTGACTGCTCTTTTGTTTCCGGAGTAAAGTTATGAATCGCAGAAACTCCTTTGGATTATGTTTAAACCTCCCCAAACAGTACTCAGATGTAGTCGCCCGGTTCAGTTTTTGTTCCTCAGTGAGCAAACGCGGCACCCATCTCGCAGATACTTTTTTCATACCCAATTTTTCTTCTATAATGTATTGTACTCGCTCGATGGAAACATTTACAATATCAACGATTTCTCTAAGTTTTATTCGGCGGTCGGCCAGTACGATATTTTGAATTTTTTTGACCATTTCTTCCGTAGTTACCTCAATAGGCCGGCCTGGACGATCCTCATCAAAGACGGATGTTCTGCCACGCTTGAATTCGTTAAACCAATATCTGATGGTAGTCATGGAAGGAGTACAGTCCTTATAAACCGCCTGCAACTTTACTTTTATCTCCTCACAAGTTTTTCCTTCTAAAAACATGAGCCGAATTACTGACCGATACTGTTCTTTCTCCATACTTGCAACTACAATCGAATGCTTTCATTTAACAGTGATCTAATGAAAAAAAAAAACAAAAGAGCGACGCCGTTTTTTTTCTTTTCAAGCCCATGAAGAATGCCTCAAGGCGGTGCTATACGTATTTTCAGCCAGTGACATACATAACTTTAAAAAACGGGTACTTATCAAACAGCCCTCGTATCGTCGTCTAGTACCCATAACACAACTTATTGAGCTTACTATGGGACTAGGTCGATTTGTGTAAGATTGTCCCCTAATATTTATTTATT
This sequence comes from Epinotia ramella, assembly GCA_947578815.1. Lineage (NCBI taxonomy): Eukaryota > Metazoa > Arthropoda > Insecta > Lepidoptera > Tortricidae > Epinotia > Epinotia ramella. The sequence continues at coordinate 3,578,743 of OX388203.1, forward strand.
TATTTATTAAATGCTTACGACTGCCTCTGGTGTCTATAAGCTACAGTGTCCGCTGTCCATCACACCATATGCTTGTTTTCCTCGGTCGTCGCATTGTTAACAGTTATACAAAACTCAGCATTAACTTCTTTCGAAATCGGTTACGATTGAGTATCGCAGCAAGTTGCAAGCATATATATTATGTTTTAAAGTGAAAGTTAAACCTCTTTTGAACCAGTCTTTTATCTTCCCACTGAACCGTTACGCAGATAAATGGATCAATTCCGTTCACTATAAAAGTAGTTCTAGCGAGCGAGCTATCGAAACTTTTAGTATTTAAAAGCTCTGTAAAGCTGTGAGTTCCGAAGCCGGCTGAGCTTCGAGATGCTTTCAATATCATACATATTCGGAAAGCGCGAGCGATATGGAAAAGCTGGTAAAAGCAAATAGAATGAGCGTGTGCAGGGAAGAGGCATTTTGTACAAAAAACTTGTCCATTTCATGGATAAATTATAAGTTTCCTGCTAAAAAGTATGATTAAATACAATATTTGCTTTTAAGGGTCGTCAGGACACTAAACTCTCCATACAAACGTAGTTGTTTCTCATTTGTTACGTGACATCTGTCACAGTGAAATTAATTGCTCACAACTCTTGTCGAAACTCTATTAACGCGCTCATAAATAGTAAATCAACAAGGTCCAACCATCCACCATCTCCCTAAAACTAAGACCAACGCCGGATAACGTGCACCCATATATAGCGTAACCATGTGTAATCATTACAATAGACATTTCAATTAAATCGACCTTTAAAGCCCGAAAGAGCTGCTATTTCAAATCTCTTGATCAAGAAATAAATGAATAATTGGTACTGTCACAACGTTTCCCATGTTAGTATCTAGTTTCTATAATTTGTACCTTCACCTGTTCTTGCATATTCTTAGTAACTTTTGCACAAACTTGTAAAGCTAAAGTAGTATTCAATGTTGTTATTGTGTTCTTTGTGAGATACGTGTATGGAAGCATCTGTATTAATATATTGTTGTTTTGATTTTTTATATTTTAACCTCATGTAGGTATGTTTCTGTGTTGTGTCCTTAAATAAATATATTAATTTGTTAATTACTTTTAAAATGACATGCTAGAATAACATAGACTTTGTCTAGGTACACTATGGGATCCGCCATACTATGTCGAAAAGTAGTTCTGCTACTAGAAATTTGTATAGAGCCAGTAGAACGTTTTCCATACAAAGTACAGCTAATCATTTAACTTTTTCCTCCATATAATAATAATAATAGCCTTTATTCATGCATTTATAGGACAATTACAATCATTCAAAAAGTAATCTTTAAAACACACCTAAGTATACACAATAATTTTATCTAATGTATTCGTTTACTTATTATAATGGTTATTTCTTGGTTCTCTCTTTTTTTTATCTCTATATATTTCTATTGAAACTAATAGCAACAGAAACTTGTTTAGGACCATGATATAGCGGATCTCATTGTGTATGAAAAGTGTCATGTTATTTCAATGTGCCGTTTTAAAATGATAACCAAACTACATTCGTATCGAGAGTTGATTTGAGTCGACTGTGATGGGGGCTCTTTATTTAACCTAAGCTTTGAAAATGTTACTTATGATCAGTGATCGGTTTTTTGGATTCGACATGGGGTGAACGACCTCAATCATTATGTTAGTATGGATATGCCCCGGGAATCCGGGCTTCATACATCAAGTCAACGTGGGGCTCGATCCAACTTAGAATAGTTTCATCCTTAGGGAAAGAATTAGGTTTTCGCGGCATGTCAACTAGTATGTAACACTGCCTTACGGTCTAGTACTCCCCGAGAATATTCCAATCATACGCAAATCAAAAGTTCAATTAGAGTAAGCTACAGTTGTCGTAAAAGATAATCTCAGAAACAAGTCGATGAAATGAAAATTGAACCATAAATCATAGTGGGTCACTTAGCGTGGATACTTATTTATTGGATCGCCTTTGAGCTATAAGACTTATACGATAACCTGTGACCTAATATTATACAAATGCCTAATATGAAATGTCAATGTCCAGATTTTGAAGTATTTTTTCCATCATGATAGATATATAAGCTAATAATATATTTTGCTTAAAATAAAGTGTAGAGAATAGGAAAAGAATAGAAATTTATGTCTCAACTGGTTGGCATGTAAGAGTAAAAAATTCCTTGAGATAATTTAAATTGTTTTATTTTTGTATGGTTTGTTCGGTATCGCGGAAAGCTGTCGTATCTATATTAACTTTTCTACTTGATATCCCGCGAGGGAGAATCCAAATAACCGATCACTGCTTATGATATTCATGATGTTTATAGATTGTAATTTTTATAGTATTTTAAAAAGGTGGAATACTCCACTAATTTGTCATGTGCCATTATCATTGTTCTCCTAGCGTTATTCCCGGTTGTGCCCTGAAGGAGCCCGGGGTCCGCTTATTGCTATTAAAGAATACTAAAGACAGTTTATTTTCTTATACGAACACAATCATATTTTGTTCATCACTCCATCTCTGAATTGCCCGAACATCCACATCACAAAGCCAAGCACAACAGCATCGAGCAACACTTCACAGTTTAGATCCACCAACAGCATCAAAGCTAAGACAGCACATTCGTAATCAAAAGCACTTGATCGCCATAACTCGTGAAGTGTGCTACAGTGTAGCACCTGTAGTGGGCTATTGTGTGGTGGATTACAGGCCTGGCACTTGGGTTGGAGCTTGAGTTGACCACGTGGAGTGCATTCAGTGGCTATTAAGCAACGTAGACAAAGCCTGGTCGATTACGTAAAGTATTGTTCGCGTGTCAGATCTAAATGTCACTTTTTGAAATAGGAAAATGATAATTGTCCTGACGTACGTTCGAAAAGTTACGCTATCACCCCCCTATTTTTTTGAACGCACGTTAGGATAACTCAACTGTCATTTTTCCATACTAAAAGTGACGTTTAGATCTACCTGACGCTCGTACAATGCATTACGTGATCGGCACGCTGGAGTACGAAAAATCTGTCGGTCACGTGACCTGTCGCGAGTTTAACATTTTTTCCCCATTCAATCAATGACATTGTAACAGTTTTTTGATCAGGTCACGTTACCGTACAGTACCGAATTTTCAATCTGTCGAATCTGTCGGTCACGTGACCTGTCGCGATTTAAAAAAAAATTCTCCATCACAAAAAGTGCACAGCGTGTCCTTCTTACCGTACTGTACCGAATTTTCAATCTGTCGAATCTGTCGGTCACGTGACCTGTCGCGATTTAAAAAAAAAATCTCCATCACTAAAAGTGCACAGCGCCGCTAAAGAAGTTTTCACTTAAAAAAAAAAAAATGTCACAGGGAAAGTGATCAACCCGAATGACCGAAATTGTAACGTTATGCTCGAAAAGTGTAGTTATCGACGTAAAATTCGAGGTTAAAAAATAAAATAGACTGAAACACTACACACTAGTATTTGGAACTTTTAATTCTTGTTACCTACGTATTTTTTTTTTGCTTTTACGTTTGTAATCACCATAGGAACTAGTAGAAAATGCGATAACGCTTTTGTTCACTTTATCGAGACTTGTTATAATATTTCCAAGCGTGCCCTAAGTGTGGTATATTGCACACCAATATACAAATTACCATCAGGCGGGCCGTACGCTTGTTTGCCACCGTCGTTGTATTAAAAAAAAAAAAAAACAACTTACAATACAAGAGGAAGTCACTTTCTAATGAAAGGACTTGAAAAGAGGTTTCTGCTTGTTACAAACTACAAATTTAACAAACCCTATTTTAACTAAACGGGACTTGATCGCGTATATGTATGTCTTCTATGTACTCATACTATTCTGAGTACAATAGACATTTTGACTCGTAAAAGTGCCCTCGTGGCATTTTTGCTGAATACATATTTTGAATTTATGTATTTACCGCTCTCTGGTTGTCCCGTGCCCATGGATGTTGCGATTAAGTCCCGTTAAGTAAAAAATATGTGCAGGAATGGATATAGTTTAAACCAATATCTACCATAGCTTTAATAAAGGCTATTTTGATATCAGCATCATAATCTTAAAATAGTTTATGAGCAAATGGCCGCTTGAAATAACCACAAGGACGTCGCTACGGAAATAGTCTGACCCAATGCAGCGCATGCATATGTTATAATCGGAGCCCATACTTTTCGTGCCGATGACTTACAATGACGTAATGTTGCACACAGGATGTTTAAATATAATAAGATTAATGAAGAATGATTTGATTGCCACCGACAAACAACAAAACCTTTACAAATTTTGACCGGAAGTGAAGGCTTTCAAACTTTAGGTGCGACAATCTTCTGATTCTTGCTCAGACCCCGTATCATGGACGTCCTTATCACGCGATAAGTGACAAGATAGAGCGTCCGTCTCGTTCTATTGAACGGTGTCAGCCAGTGACGGACGCTCTATCTTGTCACTTATCGTCTATCTTGCCGTCCATGCTACGGAGTCTGCACAACTTTCTCGACCTGCTGCCATGCATTTTATCGTGTTGTCATGAGACGTAGGTGTATTGGGAGTGAACTTACTGACTATAAGAATACTAGCTTCCGCCCGCGACTTCGTCTGCGTGGACCCGGGATAAAAACTATCCTATATTTTAATCCAGGCTGTAAACTATCTTCGTGCAAAATTTCATCCAAATCGGTAGACCCGTTTAAGCGTGATTGAGTAACAAACATCCAAACATCCAAACTTTCGTATTTATAATATTAGTAGGATTTCGGTCATTCTCAAATTTTGTGCCTGCTGTTCTGTCTAATTAACACTAACCTTTACGAAAATTTTATATGCAGTCGTGGCAATTAAATTAGATTCAGGCACATCTGGAGAATGACCGATCTACATTACATTTATGTGATGACTAAGTGTTACGAAATACTAATATATTTGCCTTGACAAAGGACATTGAAGGTCGCCAGAGCTCCGGAGGATGCACTGATTTTAGAGTGAGGGTGGTATGTCAACAAATCGAATGCCAACTGTAATAAGGGGTCGGCACCGCACTTATGATTCTCCTACAGTCACAGGCGTCCATAGGCTACGGTCTCTGCTTGCCCCCAGACAGGCCGTATGTTCATTTAACAGAATTCCGTAAATATTTTACCCGAGAACAATCCATAAGTCATATTATCTTGACAATGATAAAGTTTATTTAATTTAGATTCATTATAGTTACAAAAACTTATTTTAATACCTCAGAGGTAGGATTTTGTACGATTCCTTTGTTCTGTTCGGATGTGAAATGGAATTGTGTAGCTAAGACGTAATTAACAAAGTTATTATAGTTATTATTTTAGACGCAACTTTTAGAATGGAAAATTAAGATGTAATATATTTTTAACGAACCCAGACTGGGTCTGATTTACTTGACGAAATAAACTTAGTTTAATTATTTAAATATTACTACTATGAAATATAATTTACTTGCTCACTGAAATATAATTAATTATGTCATAATGGTGACTTTACGGGGTAACGCTAACCCTAACTCCCTCAACGGAGTCACTCATAAAATAATACTTACCTTTAAAAATCGTTCATGTCGGTATTTCTACGCCATGTGGCTTCACTTGACGTTCTGTTGTTCATTAAAGCATGGCTAGAATACACCTGTTAACGAAACAACTTTTTGTTTCGTGTAAATCTAACGTGTTTTTAACAATATGATGCATAACAAATAGAACGGCAAAACCAACCATCTCATCACGTTTAGTATACTCGTAGTTTACCAATTAAGCACCAGTTCATGTTTTTAATTTTCCTATTATTATGTCTCTATTTTTTTATTTGTCTACATAAAATACTACGTATATTTAGACACAGTATATCGAACTAAAAAAAAATGACAGGCGTGCTCCAGCTGGTCTCCCAACTGCACGTCTAGAACACGACGGCCGCGACATACTCTCGATTTTTATCGCACTATACCTCTTGTTCTAAGTGGTCTAATAAGTGGGAGACGGATAGTGCGAGAAAAATCTGAGTTTGTGCTAGCCGTGCTGGTGGGCCTTTTCGTGCCATCTCTGTCTCAGTTACAGTTTGATTTTAGACCACGTAATCGCTACTTACTGGGAGTTCCCAAAGCGCGCTGTGGTGTACAGGAAAACACCACTAGTTCGCGCTTTAGATTATCTAAACACGCTTCTCAAGTCAGCACCTGACTGTGATGTTTTTGCAGGTAGTCGGAAGATGATATTATGTGATAAATGTAAGAGGTTATGTGAGGCGATGGATGACCGCCCGTCTTCAGTTAGTTCTTAACATTATCGTAATTATAAGTTTGTGTTAGTACTTAAATACCATTGCATGCTTTTCACAGTGCCTTGGTGTCTCACTGTAATACTGTGTAATCTGTTTTTAAATAAATAAAAATCTCACAGATCCACTAGTAACATTAGTAGTATACGATACACTCAAAAACATCTACACAAACATAGTGTATAATTAGGCAGTGTCCACACCGACCGCGGAACCCTCTCAGCATTATTGGGGCACTCCATAATGCATGCCCTTTGCGTCCAGCCGACATGACTCTTTAAAGGGCTGGCCGGTTAAATATTTGTGCGAGCTGCGGATAAAAGATTAACCAGACGATACACGGTCTAGTATAATGTGTATTCGTCTGAAAACTGCGCAATCCTTATTAATATTATAAGTGCGAATGTGTGTCTGTCTGTTAACTCTTCAAGCTTAAACCGCTAAACCGATTTATTTTTAAGTGATAACTTATTTGGCGGCGCTGTGCACTTTTCGTGATGGGGATTTTTTTTTAAACTTGGGACAGGTCACGTGACCGACAGATTCGTCAAATTGAAAATTCGTAAGACGGACATGTGACCTGATCGAAAAACTGTTACAATGTCATTGAGTTTTCACTTCTTCCGGCACTCCCGGAGTGCAAACCGGTCTTCTTTTTTTTGAATTTGAGTCCCGAGGAAGGACAAAGGATCCCCTATATAACGTGGTGAAATGGGGGTGAAAGTTTGTATGAACCTACGATATAAACGAGTTCCTCGCGGATGGAGTCGCGGCCAGAAGCGGGCTGGTTTGTAATATGTAGCTTAACACTTTCACTGCCAGGAACCCGTCTAGCGGCCGCCTATGCTGTAGTTTATTTCCGCTACGGGGGAAAACGGGATCGTCTACGAGCGTAGCGCGTAGCGATTCTCGGCAGTGACTGTGGTTACGACCTTCATTTACGCTTGTAGCCGATCCCGTGCTACCCCGCTAAGTAGCGGAAAGCGGCTACGGCGTAGGCAGCTACGTGGGTTCCTGCCAGTGAGTGTTAACACAATAAATGCCCACGAATTCATAGCCGATGCTGTAGTTATCCCGCTGAGTAGAAAAAAGCGCCTACAAACAGAGCGCCCGACTCTCGCAAACCACAACTCTTACTTACAATGATACTTATCACCGAATTTAAACTTTTGTGGGACATACTGAAATAATACAAATAATTACACGGTTTAACTCGCGTACTCACTACGGGCGACATGTTTCCAACTCAGAGGCAGCTCTTCTTCAGGATGACTGTTTTCGCGGCGGTATCGCTGGAATCACTTCCCGCGCCCGAAGAGTTCGAAACATGGCGCCCGTAGTGACATTTAACATGTGAGTGTAAACGTGTAGTTATTGATATTATTTGATAATTATCACCTTCACAAAAGACTCAGTCTCGCTTAATACGAGTACATTGATGGACGGCAGACGCCTGTAGGCTAAATTCTATTGTCGTTTCTATTGTGTCTGGAGTAGTGTCCATCAAACTGTTAATCTAATCGTCTTTCTTTAAGCTCTTTGTACAAACCTGACATTTAAGGCAGTTTGTTAGTAAAATCGATATTTAAAGTTACTATGCGAAATCTGGTTAACGTGAGAGTTTTAGTGGAGGGTGTTAGTTTCTATCCTCTTACCTCCTAAATTATCGACTTTGAGGGTAAAATAGAAGTTGCTAACGTTTAACTTTTGCACTTAGGGCGCATATAGCGGTGGTAGTGATGGCTGGGTATTTAATAATAATACAATATTTGAAGCTGCGGGTAGCCTAGTGGTTCAGGCATGCGGCTGTCAAGCGGCGGTCGTGGGTTCAAATCCCGGCTCGTACCAGTGAGTTTTTCGGAACTTATGTACGGATTATTAACCGCTAGCTTTTGGGTGAAGGAAAACATCGTGAGGAAACCGGTCTAATCCCAGTAAAATCTAGGTTTCCTTCTGGGTTGGATGGTCAGATGACAGTCGCTATTGCAAAACTAGTGCCTATGCCAAACCTTGGGATTAAATGTCAAAGCGGACCGCGGGCTCGTTTAGGGCACAACAGGGAATAACGAGGAGGATGAATAATAATAAAATATTTATTTCGTACATTATACATCCATATATTATGTTTAGTACTGTACTTAACCGAGGGTATAAGTATTACATTCTAGTTAAACATTAAGTATAATATCAAAATTTACTATTTGCACACCAATACGGTATTTGACTAAAATCAAATAAGCTTCTTTTTATGAAACGTCAAAAACGCTCCGTTAGTATGAAATTTGTAGGGATTACTTGCATGTGACGTCACAGTGAAATAACGTTCTTATTGCTAGTTTTTGTTAATTTAAAAAACTTACAATAGCAAACATAAATGAAATATTGATACTTTCCGAGTATTTTCTTAATTTTCATCTGTTGCTAATGAAAAAACAATTTATTTTCACTGTTGTCAAATACCATATTGTGCACCGGTCTTCTTCTGCCCGACCCAGTGCGACAAGATTGGGCAGGCATATTTGTCTGCAATGGCGCCCAAAATGCTGTTGGTACTTCCCCTGAGTCTGCCCAGCATCGACACGATTTTTTGGCACTTGGTACGCTGGTGATTTCCACGAAAAAAACATGCCATGAAACGAAACTATGTAACTAAAGCGGCATCGAAAAACCTGCACCGCCTACGTTTCAACTACGTCTTTCAAAAACTTTTGTGCTCAGTGTAATTTGGCCACACTGCCATTTGAAATGGCTATAGAATGTCCCAGATTTACTGAGAAACTAGGTACACAGCCCAACTATACAAAGGTTGTTTGGGAAGATCGTTTTTTAGCGATAAGACCGCCAGTCGACTACCAATGTTAATTTAATGTTTAATTTAAGTGTTTGCTTTTCTCTTAGTGTAGTTTTTGGAGAACAGGAAATAATATTTATATGGTGGTTTCTGCCTGCGACTCCATCCGCGTGAAACTCGTTTAATATCGTAGCTCCAAACAAACTTTCACCCCCCATTTCACCCCTTTAGCAGATGATTCCCGGGATAACAACTATCCTATGTCCTCCCCGGAGACTCAAACTACCTCTATACCAAATTTTAGCAGTTTCAGAGAGAAGAGGTAACAGACAGAAATACAGACACACTTTCGCATTTATAAAGTTAGTATCGTTTTTTTTTTCTTCGAACCGAAGTCCCTCGACTGATAACCAGTATTGTGTTGTATGCAGCAAGGCGTGAATAGCGCTGCAATTCGGTAAATACATCACATTGACTTGATACTAGAATGTGAAGGCCAAAAATAGGACTCCCTAGCCTCGACCACGAAGCTCAGCATTAAAATAACGGCGTGTACACACTCGAGGGGAGATTTACATAAGCCCTTGAGCGGAGAGGGGGGTTGGGGGGGGGGGGGGGCATGATAATAAACTTCGGGAAGATCGCACAACACCGCGGTCGCGTGGAAAACTGGGACAGGGCTAGGGCTGGCGAAGCGTAAAAGATAAATACAAAAACCGGCCAAGCGGGAGTCGCGCACGAAGAATTACCATCCATACTTAATATTATAAATGCGAAAGTGTATGTGTGTGTTTGTTTGTTTGTCCGTCTTTCACGGCAAAACAGAGCGACGAATTGACGTGGTTTTTTAAGTGGAGATAGTTGAAGGGATGGAGAGTAACATAGGATAGTTTTCATCCCGGTAATCATCCCCTAAGGGGGTGAAATGGAGGGGTAAAAGTTTGTATGGAGCTGCGATATAAACGAGTTCCACGCGGACAGAGTCGCGGGCAGAAGCTAGTTATCTATAAAAACGGCAAAAAAATCACGTTAATTGTATGGGAGCCCTTAAACATTTATTTGATTTTGTTTTTTAGTATTTGGTGTTACAGCGGCAACAGAAATACATCTACGAACTGTCACGGTTCATGAGATGCAGCCTGGTGACAGACGGACAGACAGACAGACAGACAGACGGATGGACATCGGAGTCTTAGTAATAGGGTCCCGTTTTACCATTTGGGTACGGAACCCTAAAAAGGGTACAGTACGTGACTCCGAAGAGTCACTTGTCCGAAAGCATATTTTTCAGAATTTACTTCCTAATCATTTTCTTTATTTATTTTCAGATATAATACTAACCTAACCTAACCTTTTTATGTTTTTCATTTAATAATCTGTGTCCAAATTTTCGTTAAGCGCTAAATGGCGTTCGGTATATTGAAATTTCGGAATAATTATGCTTTCGGACAAATGACTCTTCGGAATTTTTGCGTGTTTCCGTCGCTACACACTTCCCGGCTTTGTAGGAAGACTAGGAAGGTTGGTTGTTCGATTTGGTGACCGAGATGGATTGGTCCGATAGCTCAGTTGGTTAGTAGCTACAATACACATGTATGCCTGTAGTCACTTGCCCGGCTCGAAGCATTACATTTTTCCTTTTGATTTGAAATTAATTTTATTCGTTAGCAGACGTTACTGTTTAAATAAAGCAATTGTTTCATGTTTTCGTCATTTTGGTTCGAATTTGAATATTTCCTTTAAGGGGCTCCCATACGCCAACGACCTTCTGAATCCCTTAGTTTTCTAATGTTTTTTGTAGCTTATTATATTAACAACAACGGCTTTAAGCAATATAGTATCCCATATTTACTTCAAAGTTCATTATTTTCGAGATATTTGGCCTCAAAGTTGAGAAATTTTAGGCCTAAAAACTGGTGTTCTGGCCATAACTTTTGTGTTAATTAGTTTAAAATGAAAACCCTCGACACGTTTTTAGAGACGCCATAGACAAAAATTCAAAATCCGGTAGACAAAAATAGAGATAAAACATTGAAGAACCGATAGATGTTTGACTTATAATTCTATCTGTAGTGCAAAAGTAGGAGATATGATTCAAAACTTGTCATTTGAAAACAAGAAAGAATTTGTACCTTCATTGGCAACCCTACCGCGTGCGGTCACCGCAGGATTTATCTCTGTCCTTAACTCAACTTGTTACCAACTGGCATTAGCGCGTTGACACTGAATTCTACACAATTCTACACAGTTCGGTGTTCTACAGCCGGTCAGTCGGGGCTGATAGCCGACCTTAATCAAAACTTGGACAAGGAATCGTTTTATGGCTGGGTTAGGTTTAGTACTGATAAAGACCATTTGCTTCAACAAATTGCGTACCAATATGATATCAGGATGTTAATTCGAAGCAACTAACAAACTCAAGACACACGAACACCTATGCTAATCCTACTAATATTATAAATGCCAAAGTTTTGATGTTTGAATGTTTCGATGTTTAGATGTTTGGATGTTTGTTACTCAATTACGCTTAAACGGCTCAACCGATTTGGATGAAATTTTGCACGAAGATAGTTTATAGTTATTTAATGATGCTCTTGTATACAAAAAATATCAAATTTTGATTATTATATTTATTTTTTTATAAAAAAAAACTTTCTTAACAAAAGATAGACTCGCTAGGTCTACAGCTCACAGAGACACCAGTGAGTTATATTATTATAGACAAAAGGACACATTAGTATTGTCTCTACGCAAACAACTTTTAGTACCAAAATGAAACAAATATGCTAGCACCGAACATGGAGCGATCAAAAAGTTAATTTACTCGACAGTAGTTCGGATTCACCGTTTAACGAAGGACGGGAAGTCATTTCCAGTTTCAAACTGCTTGATTATGAACCGTATGACTGTGCAGAAAAGTTTAATTTGATTCGGGGAGAATTTCGTCTACGTGAGATTTTCAAATTGATGCCGTTTTGCAAACTGTGAGGATGGAACGCAGCGTAATTTTTGTTAAGTGGTAGTAACGATACTATTAACGATGTGTACTCATCGTAACGTATAATTATATCCCATAAAAAACATAAATGTGTAAATGGGAGCCAAGTTCAATATAAAGAATAGGCTCGGTTGTCAACTTCAACAGAAGAATTAAGATCTAAATGGGTGCCAAGTTCAGTAGATAATACTAAAATAAAATGGGTCTCTATCATTTTATCGAAATGTCTTACGTCGATTTTCATGTCGCCGAAAACTATTCCTCGAACAGCATTACGTTTTTTAGGGTTCCGTACCCAAAGGGTTAAAACGGGACCCTATTACTAAGACTTCGCTGTCCGTCCGTCTGTCTGTCACCATGCTGGTATCTCAAGAACCGCGATAGCTAGACAGTTGAAATTTTCACAGATTATGTATTTCTGTTGCCGCTATAACAACAAATTTATACTAAAAACAAAATAAAATAAATATTTAAGGGGAGCTCCCATACAACAAACTTTTTTTTTTACTGTTTTTATAGATAATGGTACGGAACCCTTCGTGCGCGAGTCCGACTCGCACTTGGCCGGTTTTTTTTCTTAATCACATAATCAAAAATACATTGTTTTTTATTTAATCAAACAACTTTTCATTGTTAATCGTTTCGAATTTGTCTCAAATCGTTTAGAGTATAAATTTATCGAAACACGGTTCACAGTTGGTATTACTATGGTTTGGCATTTTAACCTAACCTAAAGATAACCTAACCGCCAGCGTGTCAACGTCAACCCGCGAATTTCCGCTCTAAGGGACTAACCCTAACCTAACCTACAAATATTACCGTTGTTACGATTAAGTGTTGTTTTATTACTGCGGGCTTCGCCCCCCCGTCCCCCCTTTTTCTAGCTGCCCTGACCTAATCTACTATACTATTATATAATCCTTATTCGAAAATATAGGAATTTTGGGAACTGAAACATGTTAAATCGAAATTATAATACCTAAAGGCGATTCGATGAACGACTATTTCGATGGACAAATAAAATAATAAAGTAAAATTCTATGAGTTGATTCTCGTGTAAAAGGTAATTCGAGCAAATGTATGAGCGATCTAACGAATTTCTATGAATAATATAATAATGTAATATAATATAATATTTAATATATGTAATTATATAATATTTTCGGACAGTGACTCCTGAATGACTCCTAAGTGATGATAAAATTCTGCGAATAGTGTTATAAGTATTATAAGAAACGATAATATTTTCGCTAAAATGATGGATTCCCAAATAAAATGTATTCTTAAGAACATACAATTTCTTACTTTTTCTACTACAACAATGTTTGCTATACGACACGCCTCCTGCCACACTCTAGTCTAGGGATTATTAGGGAAGCAAATATTTTGTAACAGACTTTTTGGGTAACGGATTCATTGTTCCGGAACGGAAAGTTTGGACAATGGAAAGTGTACAATGAAAGTGCACTCAATTATTTAATTGTAATTTTAATTTTATTGACAAGACGTTTCAAACCTTTGACTCGTTTCTGGTGCCGCTTTGATCTTCCGTGCACACTCCAGTTGTTCTTTAAAAGCGGGTGAATTCGGAGGAGTCATACCAATAGGCAAAGGCGCATTTCCTAAGCCACTTTCATATTCACCTACCCACGTTGCCACGCCTAATATGGAAGCCGTATCGTTCAAAGTTTGCGAAATAACGATGTGACCCTCACCTGCTAAGTATGTTTTGCATGCGTCTTTCCTGTAATGTTCCTTGAGATCACAAGTACTGTAGCAGGGTACAAAAAACGCATTTTCAGGCGAATCTTTATTGTATAAATTATAGCAAAGGAAGGGGCTGACGTGGACAGTCACTTCGTATAAATGAAATATGGCGTTGTCCTAAAACCAAAGAAATGCTGGTGAACCAGTGTACGCAGAGCCTTTCATGGTAAGGCTTGTTCCGACGTAAAGGTAAAGTCGCCGGATCTGTGCAAAAGAGCCGTGAGTAGATTTCTCGGAAGCAAGTCAGACAGGCCGCCTCCGATAGTCAGAGAGAAATAAATGAATGAACGATATAAATAGACTGTCTATGATTCTGTCGGAGACGCTATGTCAAGTACTTCAAGTTCGTCTCCGACAACGATCGCGCAGTCTAAGGCCAATGTTTATGCTACAAATGGAGACAAAATATAGAACGAGGGTCTATAATAGAAGAAGGGACTCTAAATGATGAATTCCTTCTGTAAGAAACGCGAGCACAGAAAGTGGACCTGGGTGAGACCCGACGGTGGAACTAAAAACGAGATCGAGGAACTATATCTTCCATGATGTCTGTGATCAATTCGGTTTAAACTGATGTGTGTAAAATAGAACTCCACGCTGATTAAATCTATACGGTGTGTAAATGTCCTTATCTGTCTTGTACACGAAACGATGTCACAAGTACTTATTATATCGCAACGCGACTAATTATTATATCGCAACGAGTCTGTTCGCCTGAGTTCTATCGGGACTGGCACCTCCGACCAGCCTAAACGACCACGTTAGAGCAGATCCGGCAACTTGACATACTATCTAATTGGTCAGACTTTAACTGACATGAATCTCACCTCGAAGTCCTCACTGACGTGGCCTATGGCAATTCCTTTGAAATATGGCCCGGGAGGCTTCGCGGCCCATAAAAATCCATCATCTGTCCTTTGCCAGTTATTCTTTTGATAAAACACTTGAATTGTTTGCCATGGTTTTAGGAAATTGTTGTTGACGACGATCAGTCCAATGTCGTCGAACATCTGTTTAGTTGAGTGAGAGGGCATCACGAAAGCTACGGGCTGAAGTTTTTCTCCGTGATAATAAACCCTCGTATATACTACTTTTGCGCTATAAAAAACGGTATGCGTTAGAGAATCTACTCACATCTGATCTGCCTTAATACGATCTTTTTTTTTTTTTTTTATCGGTCCATACAAAAACTTGAATTTCCAGGCTAGGCTAGTCCCCTATTTCCTCCGCCGAGTCAAAATCTACGCGTATCATTTTAGTAACATAGATTAACTAAGAGATTTACTATGTGCCCATGTTCTGATTTATTTGATAAATGATTTTGTTAATGAACTAGAGCCGCTTGTAATACGCTAAAAATACACGAACTTTACCATCGCCTACGGACGTCAAATGTACAAAAAGTAAAAAAAAAACATAGTGGCATTGTAAAACTCTACGTTAACCTATGTTAGAAAATGTATTTACTTACATACGTCTAAAGATGACGGAGAAAATATGCACCAACGGCAGCTCAAAATGCGACTTTTGTATGGGATTTGCATTTCCCCTGAAGGCCGTTCAAGGTCAATACAGGGTGACGGGAAATTCGACGTATTCCTTGAAAGGGGTTATTCTATAGCTCATTTGCAATGATTTAGATCCAGTCAACCGGGGGTCAAAACTCATTGGTTTGCAAGTTATTCGAGTTTTTAGAGTTTTTTTAAGAAAACCCACCTTTTGGCATAAAACTCGTAATTGTGAAAAAACTAATTAAAGGACGATGCCCATTTCTGCCCCACCTGTTATTAAAATATACAGAGACATCATTAAGTAGGCATTCGTAATTAATTCGACTTTGATTTTTGGGATAATTGTAGGATTAATTAAAGCTTGCGTTTATTATTCACTGATAAAACGTGATTAATGCATTTCCGATTTACAAATAATGGTGACATATTTAAACATATTGCTCCTAGCGGTGAGTAGCAGGCAACTGTATCTGTCAGTTATGCTATGTAATGCTGTCTCCAAATATTCGCCTTGACTGTTTTTAACACGACCAGAAACAATTAACAAGTAGGCATGCTTAATTATTTTGACATGGATTTTTGGGATAACTGTAAGATTCATTAAACCATGCGTTTATTATTCACTGATAAAACGTAATTAATGGGTTTCCGGTTTACAATGATGGTGACATATTTAAACATAGTGCCCCTAGCGGTGAGTAGCAGGCAACTGAAATTGTCAACCTATCGCCCTCTATTGCTGAATAGCAGGAGAACAGCATAAAATAACTTGCATAATAATTAACGCAAACATTTACATTTAGGTATACTTTGCACATACAGTGTATTAACATTATCTTTTACCTGCCATCGAGAATTATTGAGCTGAATTCAGATGAATATTGCTATGTAGTGTTCGTTTTTTTGTCTAAACATATATTACGGCTCCATATATTTCTGGTTTAGTAATGTACTAAGTACAAAAAATGAACCTATTTATAAATTCATTCAAATAAGACATGTTTCAGGTAGGTACCTAGTCAACACATCACACTTATTCGTTGTAAAAGTAAGAATAACTACTCATTAAGTCTGAATCGTGGACGACCAGGCCAAGGTCCACTCAGGGCTACATAGCCTCATCATGATGATGATGATCCAATCACCTTTCTTGTATAGAAAATACTTCTATAAAAGTATTCCAAGAAATTAATTGGTTAATGTCATTAGACACGCCTTCGGAAAAAAATTAGCACAGTCTGTTTAGCATATGCGCCTAGCTAAGTAATTACAAGGCGTAATTTTTCAATCAAAAAATATAGGAAGCCACCTGGTTTAAATCAAAAATAAGAAATATATACTAAATCTACGTCCAAAGGACTTTTAAATAATATATACGTTAACTTTGCACTTGGCAATTTTTGGTGGGGCACGCGTCCATACTAATTTGGTCATCGTCCTTTAGACCTAAAAAAAGGATTTATTTAATAGCCAATAAATGACTGATTAAGGAAAATAAAAAACATGCCAAAACTTTTCAAGATATTGCAAAGAAAAGCATTTAAAGTCACAAGGTTTTAAATTTTGTTCCTAATTTTGTAACACTTCCGAGGCATTATTTAAAAAAAAAGTATGACACTTCGCGTAAAAATTACATAAATTAGTTCCTCAGTTCATAAGCTTTCATGAAAGGTACAATAGGGAATATTCATGATTTTTTTTTTTTTATCTATTCTATAAGTAATTATATAAACGGAAAAAAATATAACACTATCACAATATTATTAAATAAGCTAAAAATAAATAATTAAAACTACTATAATTTTCGGACGATCAAAACGCCACCATTTTGGCGCGCTCATTTGTGACGTCACCGTGCAGTGTGCACTAAGAACAAATTAACAACAAAGTGTTTGATTCACACTTTTAATAAATGTGAGTGATTAAAGCTTATAAGATCAACTTATTGTAATGGAAGAGCACACAAAAGCTTATTATAAATATTGTATTGTCCCTATGTGTGTAAATAACATTACAAGTTAAAACTGCAAATATTTTCATACCCATGCCCAAAGGTGCTAATATAAGGATAAAGTGGTGTAAGGCGATGAGGAGAGATAATGTATCGTGCTTGAGTAGTTTATATTGTTGTGAAGATCATTTCAACGTGAGTATTAAATATGTAAGTACTTAAAATCTTTTATTATTCTATTAAAATTTAATATTCCTAATAGGTACTTACCTACATATCTTTGATTATATAATACTAGCTTCTGCCCGCGACTCCGTCCGCGTGGAACTCGTTTGTAAAGTAGCTCCATACAAACTCTCAACCCCCCACGTTATCCCCTTGGGGGATGATTTCCGGGATAAAAACTATCCTATGTCCTTCCCCGGGATTCAAACTATCTCCATACTAAATTTCATCGCAATCGGTTCAGCGGTTTAAGCGTGAAGAGGTAACAGACAGACAGACAGACAGACAGACACACTTTCGCATTTATAATATTAGTATGGAAGTATGGATATGGATCTGTAACTTATTTACCTTGTGCAGCTTTTACTCCTCTTAGTTCAGCGGACGTAAAGTCACAAATATTTGCGAAGTACGTATTTAGTCATCATGAACACATGAATTTTAGGCAGATTATCCGACTGTGCCTTGACAAAACCGCTTTCAGTCATTGTGGCGAGTCTTTTTTCAAAAGGAGTCACTGCTTTCAGTTAACATTTACCAAAAAACACTGATTATTTATCATAAACAGCGGCCAAACAATGCGAATAACTTTCAATAATCATACTAACGACCTGCACGGTGACGTCACGTTTCGCTCCGCCAATAGCGTTGCGTTTTGGAAATTTGCGAGGGAATTTGAAAAATAGTACTTTTAAACAATTTATTTTATCAATAGAAACATGATAATTTGAAAAAATAATCATGTGTGTATATTTATTAAGCAATATAGATTACACGTGATTTTTTTTGTCCATTTCTAAATCACATGCATATTCCCTATTGGCGACATTTTTGTAATAATTTTTAATAATAATGATAATAATAGCG
Organism: Epinotia ramella; assembly: GCA_947578815.1. Taxonomy (NCBI): domain Eukaryota; kingdom Metazoa; phylum Arthropoda; class Insecta; order Lepidoptera; family Tortricidae; genus Epinotia; species Epinotia ramella. The sequence goes on from OX388203.1 coordinate 3,597,164, forward strand.
GAGCAGGTAGGCAGCGTGCCTTCGGCGACGCGACACAAACAAACCAATTAAGGGTCATTAGGTTAATTGTTCATTTTGGTTTTTATGTATTTTTTCCCTTATCTTATTCATTTTCATGAGGTGGGGGAGTACCTGGGAGAGGGACTAAACTAGGCTTGATAATTCTTCATGCATTAAGTAATCAATCAGTTAGTTTCAACTTTCTTTCCAATTCGGACGATTATTGACAACGAAGCTTCCTTTGCAAATGGCTGCTTACGAATTTGCAGAATACGCAGACATCATTTATTGTTACGGACTCTGTGATGGTGACTCCGCTGCAGCTAGAAGAGAGTACCAACGTCGTTTCCCTAACCGCCGCTTACTTCACAGAAGTGTGTTTGGGACGACGTATCGACTTATTCGGGAAAAAGGAACAGTTCGACGCAGCCAAGCTGATGAAATGAAATGAAATGAAATATATTATTAATAACAATTGTTACATGGATGGATGCTGGAAGACCTCGAATTTATGATCCTGCTGAAGAGGAACAAATCCTACAGTGTTTCCGAGCAGACGGCACTACCTCGACGAGAATTGTTGCTAACCGGCTCGGTATTTCTCAGTGGAAGGTGTGGTTTACCCTGCACTCAGCTCGGCAGTATCCACGCAATTGAAGAGGGAGACCCAGCAAGAAGGGTGCTATTCTGCAGATTTTTAATTAATACTGATGCTGAAGACCCCGATTACCTGAAGAGAATTTTATGGACCGATGAATCCAATTTCGACCGTGACGGAATTACAAACTACCACAATCTGCACTTTTGGGCGCCTAAAGGTCAAAACCCAAGAAAATCCAATGAAGGAGCTCATCAGCAAAGATTTTCTTTGAACGGGTGGATGGGAATCGTGCACGACAATTTGATCGGGCCGTTCTTTCTGCCAGCGCGATTAAACGGCATCACGTACGAACATTTTTTAAGGGAAGAGTTACCCACATTACTGGAGGATGTGCCACTTGCCACAAGATTGAATATGGTTTATCAACACGATGGCTGTCCTGCTCACTTTCACCGAGGTGTGCGAGAGTGGATGGATCAGCACTACCCAAGAAGATGGATTGATCGAGGTGGCCCAACCCCTTGGCCAGCCAGAAGTCCAGATTTAACTCCATGTGACTTTTACATCTGGGGTCACATGAAGGCGTTGGTTTACAACACACCGATAAATAACGTTGAAGAGTAACGGCAAAAAATTGAAGCAGCTGCACAAACAATGAAAGAAGGGCTTTCGACGCGAGTGAGAGCCTTATCACACTTGCGATTTGCGAGCGTGTTTTCTATACAATTATCAGTCGCGGCGAACACGCTACGTGATCGCCTTCATACAAAATACGCTTGGAAATCGCAAGTGTGATAAGGCTCTGACAATCATGAAGTTCGAAAAAGGCTTCGTACGAAACCGAGGCAGGCAGTTTGAGCAAGACTTGTGATTTTTAAGAGTTTTTTTAAAGATAATTATTAGGCAGTTTAGTTTTAATTAAGTCTTTCTTTTTACTTTCTTGTATCTAAAGTTAGTGTGACTTTATAAGATACTTATTATGTTGATTTTTTATGATTGATTAAATTATTTTATTTACTAATGAAATTGTTAGTAACTCTTTTCAATCCTTTCCTTGTGACTGTCATTAAAGTAAAGAAAATCAAGAGACCATCTAATAAATTACTTAAAACACCAAAGGCAACTTTTAGTGACTCCTACCCTAAGAAGATAAGATAAGATAAGGAACCGAAGACAAAGCCATTGTAACATGTAAAATACCACCCCTTAATTGGTTTGTTTGTCGCGTCGCCGAAGGCACGCTGCCTACCTGCTCCGCTATTATTATCATTATTATTAAGAATTATTACAAAAATGTCGCCAATTGTACCTTTCATGAAAGCTTATGAACTGAGGAACTAATTTATGTAATTTTTACGCGAAGTGTCATACTTTTTTTTTAATAATGCCTCGAAGTGTTACAAAATTTGGAACAAAATTTAAAAACTTGTGACTTTAAATGCTTTTCTTTGCAATATCTTGAAAAGTTTTGGCATGTTTTTTTATTTTCCTTAATCAGTCATTTATTGGCTATTAAATAAATTCTTTTTTGAGGTCTAAATTTAATTAGTTTTTTCACAATTACGAGTTTTAGGCCAACAGGTGGGTTTTCTAAAAAAAAATCTAAAATCTCGAATAACTAGCAAACCAATGAGTTTTGACCCCCGGTTGACTGGATCTAAATCATTGCAAATGAGCTATAGAATAACCCCTTTCAAGGAATACGTCGAATTTCCCTTCACCCTGTATGTGCGTCATACATAACAGGGCGGCTACCGCGAATTGCTAACTCCGTCTTCTATCACCCTATTGCTCGAATGGCACTTGCCATAGATTGATTTTTACAGAAAATAAAAGGGTTATATATCTTAATATTTTTCTATTTTTGAGATCAGTTTTACAATTTAATTTGTGTACTTATCGCAAATATGAGTGTTCAAAAATTAAAAGCTCCCGAGGATGCGTTGTGTCGAGAACGAGGGAATTTGTTCCTTCAGCTGTCAACACGGCGAATCCACAAACATATCAAGGGTGGCAACGCCCATATGCGGACTTGACAATGGGCTGGTATGGAAATTGTATAATAAACCTGCAACCTAAGTTGCAAGATATTGTGAAAAGCGTCCAACTCTTCGCTACGAAATAGAAAGTTATCCAAGGAAACGTATCCTGAAGATCGTGACGCATTACTTCAATGCATCATCAGCTGTTGCGTCGCCATGGAAACAAAACTTACTGCCCAATCCGGCAAGGAGATTTGGGATATACTTCAATCGGTATACGAGCAGAAGTATTTGTCATTACAGACGACTAGATTTGTTGTAGTTATCAGTTGTTCGATGAAACTTTTTTTTCGTGTTCGATGACACAAAAGATGAAACTGATAGCTTCCATAATCCGGTGTTGGGTGACAATTGCGACGTCATCAGTGTAGCCAAATTGCCGTGACATGGTATCGGGAATGGCATGCACATATAAATTAAACAATATAGGGGCCAGGACTGAACCCTGTGGGAGTCCGTTATTGAGCACCCTAATATTACTGGCAAATTCACCGAGGAACACCTGAAAGGTTCTGTTTGTTAACATGTCCCCTATTAACCTGTATAACTTCAGACATGGCAAGATTTTGAGTAGCTTATAGCTTAAGCCTTGCTTCCAGACTGTGTCGTAAGCTGCCGTGAGGTCGATGAATGCTGTGGATGACTTTAATAACACTAATAACTCCACGATTCGACTCACGTATTAAATGTCACTACTTGCGATATGTTTCGAACTCTTCGGGAGTTCTTCTTCAAGATATTGTCTATCGGAGGAGACGATTTCCTGCCGCAACCTCACACAACAACTCCAGCGCAAGACTGCCCCCCGCCCTCCGCTTTGTCGGCGCGTGCATGACAGGCCAAAACCACAAGGCGGTCAGAGCGCGGGCTTCAAGTGACACTACCGCGAAAACACTCGTCCTGAAGAAGAACTCCCGACGAGTTCGAGAAATGTCGTCCGTAGTGACACCTAATCTGTGAATTTAATCGATGATATATTAGTTATTTTAATGGTATGGCATGCATTATTTTGGCCTTTAAAGTTTGTCACTCTTTAGTACCACCCAGGGTTGTGGTAGGTAGCTCCTGCGGACGCTAGTAACAGTTGTCCCCCCTTTGTCAAGTGAGTATGGGCACCTCGACTTTTAGAAGTTCTTAAGCCGCCCGAAGGCCTCTAACTCGGCTTAACGACTACTGTCATAGACAGAAGCCGGGATCAACTGCTTAGCGTGCCTTCCAAAGCACGGAAGCGCTCATTTATATTTACCACTCAAACATCGGGCGGTCACCCATCCAAAGGCTGACCGCTGCCATCTGTGCTTAACCTTCGTTATCGTTCCCGACTCGCAGGTGCCGCTAGGCTATGAGCGCTTCATTACTATTATGCTGCGATATATTAGTATTATGCTGGAACTTACTAAAAGAGGCAGCGGGCCATTTATATTTACCACTCAAACATCCGGCGGTCACCCATCCAAAGGCTGACCGCTGCCATCTGTGCTTAACCTGCGTTATCGTTCCCGACTCGCAGGTGCCGCTAGGCTATGAGCGCTTCATTACTATTATGCTGCGATATATTAGTATTATGCTGGAACTTACTAAAAGAGGCAGCGGGCCGCAGTTATGAATATCCTGTTCTCTATACAAGCAGCGGTGCAGGTTGTCATTGCGGGGTCGTCAGCTGTGTGGATGATGCGGGCGATCCATGGATACTTACTCTCTGCCACTTGCGTTGCGTTATTTTGCCGGGTTTTTATTAGCTGGAAAACTGTGATAACGAGATTGTTAATCATTGGGATACCTTGTATTATTTATCATAAGTAATTTGCTTAGTGTCAATAATTCGACAGTTACGGATTATACAGAACTTGGCACCCATTTCAATTTCAATTCTTATTTCAGTAGGCATATTCTTATTTATTTGAAAAGACGCAGTTGCACGTTACAAACTTAAGCATTAGTTTTTACATTGTAGGCAAATTGTTATAAGTGTTGACATTATAGAGGCAATAAAATTTGATTTAATAGCATACCATCGATATTTGAACATGAGTAGGTCAGTATGTTTACCTGATAATGACGCATTTGGATTTTTCGGTAACTCCGTGAAGACATAATCATTATCATCATGTCTCAACCATGGCGCAAAAGAGGGATAGGTACGATAATGCTCCCCTCTGTATGACCGCGGGTGAAAGCGATACCGGAATGGTGGTCTAACAAATGGTGTTCTACCAAATTGCGTTCTCCCAAAATGTGTTCTTCCTAATGATGTTCTATCTAAAGGTGGTCTGCTATACGGTGTTCCTACAAGCCTTGTTCTACGAAATGGCGGTCTGGACTGTTTGTAGATCCCGTAACGTGGATGATAATTTGATCTGTCGTAATGATAAGACATACACTGCACCAACATGACCATAAAGATATAAAACCCTTTCATTTTTAATTTCTAAAACAAACGGCTCACAAAATACGTGTGTGAGTTAAAGTAAAATAATACATGTAATGCGGTTTGCTTTGAAATTGCAATACAAAACCAATTTCAATCAAAAATAAAACGGAATTGTATTTTTATTAATAAAACGATACTATAAATAGGGTTATTGTTTTGAAATTGCAATATAAAATGGATTTCAATAACCTTGTGTCTGCGTGTTGGAAACTTTCTATTGTATTTATATTTATATTATATATATCGTCGGTGAAGTCGTTTTTTGATCTGTTTACAATTGAAAAAAAAAACATAAAGATCTCTGTAATAAATAATGGGCGAATAAAGAGCGATACATCGTGACGTCCAATCGATCCCACGGGGTCGCTCGCGGAATTGCAACGATGGCTCTTTGCAGAAAAAACACGTTTTCAACTTCGCAGGAATTGGTTTTTTAATAATCTTTATTGGATGGAAACAATTTTGTGGACCAACCAAATTAGATAGGCTTTGTTTTTACTGCCGCCTTTCGTAAAAGTGAGGATAATTTATTGATATAACTTAAAATGCCTCTGGTAAATAAATGTGTTTTGTCTCTTACCTACGATCACACAATACATGTCAAAGTTTCAGTAAATCATTCCCAAGGGTCATTTGTCCAAAACCAACTTTTTCCCAGATTTCATTATTCTGAGAACCATGTTCCGCTGAAGGAACTTTTTATTTTTCAGGATATAATACTAACCTAAACTGACCCATTTATATTACCTACTCCATTAAATCATCTGCGTCCAAATTTTCGTTAAGCGGAAAATGGCGTTCGGAATGTTAAAATTTCGGAATAATAATGGTTTCGAACAAATTACTCTTCGGAATTTTTCTGTGTTCCCGTCAAAGTGAGCATAAAAACGAATTTTATGTTTTCTTACACATTTTAGCTAAAAAAGGTTTGTTGGACGTTTATTAATACGGCCATTAAAGTGTTTAATAGGGGTGTAGACACTAATAAAATAATCAATAATGTCATATTTTCTCGGAAAACGAATTAAAAATGTAGTCAAATTGAGAAAAAAATGAACGCAAGAGGTTAAATAACCACGAAGTTATATGTGTCCAAAGTTTTAAGAAGGGGTATGTCTGGCCCTTCTTCGCAAAACGCAACTTCATATGAAACGATGACGCTTGTAGATTGTGACGTCACTAATAGACGGGAACGTGCCGCGCCCCATCGTGTTCGGCGCCGCCATCGACGCGCCTGCCGCGTGCGCGGCTCGCTCTGCGGCAGCCTGCGTCACAAACTGTTTGAATTGTTTCTCTCTGACAAGCAATATTAAAACGGTTGAAGCTTCGTAATTATTTGAGATATCTGAATGGGATTTTCGTCACTAGGCATGTTTTTTGCCTTCTTTCTTTTGGAGTAATAATAATTTTCGAGTCTACACCCGTATTACATAAATTTTGAAGATTTTATTTATTTATTTTGTAGGTACTGTCACCAGCGTTGATATCTATCAACGCCCCACATACATCTGTACACACAGATACATCCCAGATACATCTGTATCAGGGCAGGCTATCACAGCATGGCAAGATATCTGTCACTTTCCAATTAGAATGCTTAGAAACACGACACAGGTCGTGGGCCGTCCTCTGATAACCACGCTGACGCGATTCTATTGATATAGCCGTATGGACGAATATTGATACTTTTGCTCGCTTTGTTATGGCAGATATTGATGCAGGACTGTACGCTATGAAGACTAACGGTGTAACGCATAATATTTTGTGATGTTAGATTATTTATTCCAACTTTGGGAGTGGCATTTTATAAATGTCATTCAGGTTTTTTTAAATTTACGGTATAGTAACAATATGATCCAGTAGCGCGTTTTGGAATGGAGTTCTAACCAACATTGCAAACTGCATTAAGTTGCGTAATAGCACACAAAATTTTGGCTAAGCGTACAATGTTTTATAGTGTACCGCTAAGTGACGTTGCATAAAAACACATTAGGTATATTCATAAAAAGCGTGCAAAAAGTAAAGCCGCGTCAATGTGCCAATCTTTTCAACGATTTAAAAAGTCACATGTCTTCCGTTAGTTTTGGCAAACGAATATATGGTGGTTTTGATTGGAAAAATATTATATGTTTGACGTTATAATGCACGAAAATTTGGCACAGCGGACGCGACGTAACACTTATTATAAGCCACGACAAAAAGGAATTAAGTGAAGCGAAAGGGGTTTGTCAGGATCGTAGCAAATGGAGATCCGTGATCTCTGCCTACCCCTCTGGGAAAGAGGCGTGATTATATGTACATACATGTACGACAAAAACCAGTTTTACACTTGAAACTAACGGCCGGATAATCATGAGGCCATTAAAAAAGTGCGCTCTGCTCGAGATGTTTTATTTTAATAGTAGTTTTAAGTGCACTCAGACACACATTTACATCGCTGCGTTTTTATGAAGTGTGACGCATCACCACCCATGCGCTGTTAGTAGAGGGGTTATTTGAGTAATTGTATTGAATTGTCAGCATTTTAAAACTTGTAATGAAAACTAGACCGAAAACTATTTCGAGAAATATCTGAACGTAATCAAGTATTTTTCCGTTTATTTTGCACTAAGTACTTAATTAAAAAAAAACCGAAGACATGTATAGAAGCTGTATTTTATTAGCATTAAAAGTTTGAACTGTTTATATTTCTCTCTAAAAACATCATCACTGCATGAAAGGGTGTGCAAAGGTGCCGCCGTAATAACTTACATCATCATTTAATAATGACCTTTGGGAATTCGCTATGTCCGACAGTAAAACAAGGGAGAAATCTTGAAATCTCTTGTAACTATTTACCTTCAACAATCGAAATAGATAATATGGCCCACAAAAATGTCATGCGACCTCATTGTAACATATTGATGGTGCTAGTATGAGGGGAGAAATTAATAATAAATATCGACAAAATTCATAATTTAATAATAAATAAATAAATAAATATTAGGGGACAATCTTACACAACTCGACCTAGTCCCAAACTAAGCAAAGCTTGTACTATGGGTACTAGACGACGATAAACAAACTTATATAGATAAATATATACTTAAATACATAACAAAATAATAACAATATACATAACAATATAATATAACAAAAGATTAAATTTTTCAAGGAGTTATAAGTAGTTACATCGATTTAGAGCACCGAGAGGGTGACAATGATTTTAATTGAAACGTAATTCCTAATTGATTTTTACTTAGAAAAAAAATACGTTTGTTTTGGCTAACTACGAGTTAATCGTGTTAGGCATCGAATACGGAATAAGAAAAATCCTCCTCCATGCTCCATGGGCATACCTATAAGGCTTGACACGCGTGGAACCTTGATATAATTAACTATACTGTTTTGCCCGATAACTTGGTTAAACGAAGTGAAGAAGGTATATCGGGTTGCGATACCAGCAGGAGCAGCGGGGGTAGGATGCGGTAGTTTATTTATTACATTTGTATGACGTTTCCATGAGTCACCGACGGTGATGGCTGAAAATCAGCGCTGCAGGTGTCTGATACCTCAGCATAATGCTGAGCCAGTGTCTGCCGCAGAGCCACACTTGTTTCATGTTTTATCTGTTTTGTTGTGTATTTTATTGTTTAATATGTGTCTCCTGTGTGTTTGTGAATAAATGTATCTTTCTTTCTTTTCTTTCTATACCATATTAGTTTGCAATGTTTTACGTGCACTCGTCCTAACACGTTAGCACATAATAACTAAAAGTACGTAAGGACCTCGGTGTTCAACATCATCATTATCGGCCTGTAATCGCCCACTGCTGAGCATAAAGCTCTCATCCAGAAATGAGCCGCGGTCTTTTTTACGTCGTCAACTCATTGAGCTTGTGGATGAGTGACGCTTCTCTTCCTATAAGTGGCCACCAATCCGTTAACATTTTCCACCTACCGTCACGCTCAGATAACCACTTGTCCAAGCAGGGTCTCCGCTGGCAATCTAATGGCAGGAGAAAGCCGGGACGTCCTTCAAAACTTGGAGGTGATCAGTTGAGATAGAGGCTGGCTCAACTGGTCTCGGCTGGAAAGAGTCAGAAGAAGTCGCGCAAGATCGTATACTATGGAAAACTTTTCTGCGAGCCCTATGTCCCTAATGAGGGATCACAGGAATACATCTCATTACCGTCATGCCTGACAAAATGCCCTTCCCAACTCCGTTCGAGTTCGGTTATGTACTCAGTCTCTGTCCTCATCTGTTTTACAGCTAGAAAATTAAAATCATGGCATACCGCTCGCACATGTTCCCCGCTTAGCACGTGTTGATTGATACTCTCCAAGCGGGATCGGGTGTATCGACACCTCGTAAGTGCGCGAGAGCCAAGTTCAGCCGAAGCGGCAGGTGGAAGCGGCATCACGTTGGCCTTGGTAGTATACAAGGGAGCGTATGGGAATAAATGATATTCTTTCTAGACATAGTTCTCAAAGCCTGCGTTTCTTATTATGTATCATGTTTTTGCCCACCTAATAAAAGGGTCAACATTATATATCTGAACAATATAGAACCCCTTACCCGCATCACATCTAGTGGAATATAAATCCCATTCATCCGAACAAAATCGTAATAAATCCGATTAAGTTATAAATATGACCGTTGAACTGTCAACTCCCGTTACAAAGAAACTTATCGGAACAGATAAATTTTCCAGTGAACACACTCAGCGGCAACCCTTCTCTACATCAGCGGAGCGAGAGTGTTCGCGAATATCGAACGGCTTATCTTTTACTTTATATTCTGTATCTCGCTTAGCTGTTTTACTTAAAAAAGGACCGTGCGTATATAAACATAAAGTATTTATTTGAAGTGAGCGTGGAAGCCAGATAAGCGTTTGATACGTGCGTCCTGGTTGAATAGTGGATGGCCCGGAAAGGGTTTTTGTTGATGTCGCAGGAGCATTGAGAACCATGACGGGGCGTTGCTATGTAGGATTCAGGTTTTGAAAAACGTATGAAATTGAGTGGAACCCTAAAACGGGTAGGCGTTAAATGCGGAAGTATAGGATTTCACTGAGGAAGTGCCGTATAAGTTAATGACAAATATGATATCCATAAGATCTAGTTTTCCCTCTGCGCCAAATCTTGTGATCAGGTGCCAAGGTGCCTCGTGGTCCTTTAGGATGAAAATTCCATAACCAATGATTTCTCATTTTTCAATTTTACTTCCAAGGCTCAAAAACGCGCACACAATTATTCTTCCTTTCAAAAGTAGCTTCGCAGGCATACATTAACAATTTAACTAATATGCCTCTTTACTTAAACGTTTTTACACATACTAAAATATCTTCGCATCGACATTACTTGAAAAAGAGCCGTTACTTTATTTTCGGCCGCCTTATTAGCCTAGATAAGTTCGCTGTTTTACGTAACTTTTTCATAGAGCAAAGCCCGAAGGCGTGGGAGACACGGGTCGGTTTTTGCGACAGCTAGATTAATACCCGGCCACGCGTCGCGACCGAGCGCGCCGACGCCGACACAAAAAAGGAAGCAAAATTTGTTGATTTATATACAACACTAGCTGTGCCGCCGACTCTGTCCGCGGAGAACTCCTGAGTATTGTTACTTAGCTATTTTGTCAGGGCGCCAGCGATATTTCACTCCACGTGAGAAACTAGAACTCACTAGGCAGGGCATTCATTTGCAAGTGAGTGGGCAACTTGACTGTTTGACGCTCGTAGATCTTTGACTCGACATGTCTTATCTGCTGTCGTAGACCACAACCAAAAGTTCAGCAATTCAGCCTCTCAAAGGACGGTAACGCTCGGTTGATAATCACTGAACATGGTAACCAATCTACGAACTCACCGCTTTAAGAGTCCGCAGTTAGCTCGATTCTCCATACAAACGTAGTTACGCTCTCATTTTAAAACTACGTGTTGGATTGTAACGAAACTTTGCATATACAATGACATAAGGTATATCCAGGTCTTTAATTAGTTTATGTAGCTTCAGATACCATAGTAAAACAATACAGCGAATTTAAGTGTTTCATACAAAACTTGTTTTTGCTGTATTTCGTTTCGGAACCATATAAACTAAATACAGACATAGATATACCTCATGTCATTGTATATGGAAAGTTTCGTCACAATCCAACTCGTAGTTTTAAAATGAGAACGAAACTCCGTTTGAATGGGAAGGTGATATTCGGCCAAGCTTACTGCGGACTCTTAATCTATCTTTTGTCCCTGTCGCTACTAGGCCCTGAACGCTTCATTTGGGTTCCGAAAAGAACGTTACGACTAAAAATCATCATCCAGTAAAATTCCCCTCATCAGATCCAACTTTCCCGTTCAAATTTGTTTAGAAGGCTTTAAGGATACTCTTATCACAAGATCTTGACGCTCTAGGGCTGTCAGTGCTCCTTATCGATCGACTAAATAACAGCAGGGCGGCAGCGGTCGCGTCCTGATTTTTATCAACCCTACGTCGCCTCTGAAACCTCTGAATCATTCTAAATCTCGTATCATTCTAAACATGTCAACGCAAAGGCTACTCTGTAGACATTGAAATAAGGTTTATATTGAAAACACAAAGAACGAGACATACGAGGTTATAGAAATCTAGCGTTATCTTCCAGTGCGCAGAGGGATGGAATTTAAATTAATTAACACTGTTTGGGGATCTGGCTGTAATACTATCTTTTTCCTGGGTGTATTACAAAATAAATAGAAAATTTTAGCTAAAACATGAAGTTCTCAATTGTGTGTTAAATCTGATGACAATGGGTGGGGATTAAAGCAGAATGTATTTTGTGAATTGTACCTAAAAAGCACAAGAGCGATTGCTAACATCACGTTGTGTTTTTTGATATTTAAAAGACTAGTGGCTGAGTGTGCAGTAACGTTTGGAATTATAAAAAACTGAATCGACAAATAAAACTGTCTAATTATCCAACCTGCTCACAAAATTTCACGAAAATTGGTTGAGAAATGCGACCTGTAGAAGAGAACAACCGGACAGCTCGTTCAATGCTATGGGAATGGGAGCCCCCTTAAAAAAATAGTTTATTCTGTTTTTTAGTACCGTAAAATGGGGTGAGTAGGGGCAAAACTGACATTCAAACAATTCATTTATTTTACATATGCAAACTGGATGGTGTTTATAATAGGTGTTCCGGACGTTTGTATTTTAGTTTTTATTTTATTTTGGGTAGTTCCATTTCATAACTTTGACGATAAACAGGAAATCCCACCTCACCCCATACTCGCTCGTAATTTGGGTGAGATGGGTTTTCATACAAAGGTGATTTTGGAAGATTGTTGGATCGTTTTTTTTTTATTATAGCTCCATTTTAAATTAGAATACACTATTTTTGTAGCAGTAGCCTTAAAATCCCATCTCACCCCCCTTTCATCCCTTCTCTCCCCATTCATAACCCAACTCTCCCCGCGAACCCTATTATTCACTCCATTTTACGGTATTTGTTGTTATAGCGGCAACAGAAATACATCATCTGTGAAAATTTCAACTGTCTAACTATCACGGTTCATAAATACAGCCTGTTGACCGTCGGACAGACAGACAGAGAGACAGACCAACGCACAGCGGAGTCTTAGTAATAGGGTCCCGTTTTATCCATTGGGTACGAAACAGTTTTTTTTAATAATAAATAAATATTAGGGGACAATCTTACACAAATGGAACTAGTCACAAACGAAGCAGCTAAGCTTGTTCAGTCACCGTCATATAGTTAGTAGCAGCCAGAGTAGCCAAATATTTCGTAACACACCCTTATTCTTACAGTAATAAAGACGATGTGTCGAAATGTTTGGCTACCTTGGCTGCTACTAACTATATGACGCTGACTGTACTCTAGTTACTAGACGACGATAAACATACTTATATAGATAAAGAAATACTTAAATACATAGAAAACATCCATGACTCAGGAACAAATATTCGTGCTCATCACACAAATAGATGCCCTTACCGGGATTCGAACCCGGGACCTCTTGCTTTGTAGGCAGGGTAAAATCAACTCCTAGTTTGTAGTGATCCTGCCTCGCAAGCATTGACGACCGCTTTAGCCTACTAAAGCTGTCTTATATAACTATGTTAGGACTTAAACTTAAATTAAGTCCTAACATACTTACATAAGTCATGTACTTAGTACGAACAATCTATTGATCTAAGTTGTCCGAAATAAATGCATTTTATTTTATTTTATTTTACTTTATTTTTATTTTATTTTATAGTGTTCAGTTTTGAATGAAGTTGAATCGGCTAGCAGCAAAATATAAAAGTTTGTGACCTCCTTCACATCTGACGTCACAAAAATCTGTGGCGTATTTAGCAATTTTTCTCCATCCCAAAAAGTGCTCAGCGCCGCTTAAAAAGTTTTCACTTCAAAAAACTATAAAATATATGTAGATCCTGCTCACAAAGTTTCACAAGAATCGGTTAAGACATACGATAGAAATTTGGCTCAAGCTAAATAGGTGAACTCCGTTCCTTTCGCTCCCTCGTTCTAAAATGTGGGTTGTGCTGCACATCAACATAACTTAGATTAGTATAAGTACAGCGCGCGCAAGTTGCTGGTGGCGTGAAACAGATGAACCGGATCGAGTCAGCAATCGCACAAAGGCGATATAAGCCGATATATTTTAAAGGCCGCATTCTCTCTGTAAATACCGCAGTCGCGTAATGAAAAACGCGACAAAGGCCTTTTGGACAAGGCTGGCATCGTCACAGTAGCACAGAATATATAAATATTACTAACATACCTACAGCCCGCTAAGTTAGCCAACACAATCTCTGGGAACGCTGCAATGAGTCCGATCGACCAGCAGATCAAATGCCGCAAATGGAACTCGATTGGCCACACACTCCGAGGCACACTGATCATATACCGCGGCAATGGACTGGAATCCAAAAGGTAAACGCAAACGCGGCTCCGGCCTAAGCAAACCTGGCGGCGGACGATCATTGCAGAAGCGAATGCCAAAGAAGAACTGGAGTGAAATGAAGCGTTAAGCTCAAGGCCGATCGGGTTGGCGACGCAATGTGCATTGCATTGTGGACGCCATGTGGAAAGGAGTTAAGACAAAACAGACGGTTCTCTAATAGAAGCGCTCTTAACAGATATAAAACTCAAATCATGGTATCTCGTTTTAACGCATAGCACGTGCTCTTTCACCTAGTTGAGGTTTTTACGTTTTAGTGACACTGTCAGTGACAACGCTGGCCGCGCGACCTTTTGCCAACGATAGTGTCACTGTTCGGGGATTCAGTTGCGTTCGGGTGGATTTGCACCTCGGAGGTGTATATAGAAGCCGAGTTTAGCCAAAGTGGAAAGAGGGACGAACCTGGCAATAGTAGTGTAAAGTTTATTCATCATTACGTGTCTTATCATGTAAACAAACATGAGTTCAAATATTATCTTAAATAGATAATCACTAATAATTGGAAATGACGATAAAATATAGTTATATGATGTATGATTGTGAACTTTAGAAGTTTGATGTTTTAGCGGGCTTTAAATAGCTTAGTGAGTAGGCTGTCAGATAGCAAGTAGTCATCGACCCCGTGCCAAAACCCAGTTGGCTTGAAGTTGGGTATTTCTAAATATTGAAGATATTTTAATAATGCGGATCTGTAACCTATTTCTCGAATCTAGAAGTTTTACAAGTCTAAACTGGGAACACTGGGAGCCCTTGACCAATGACAACTGGCCATTTGGCTAGCACGGTCTCTCGCACTATTCGTCTCTTTCTAAGTTTTCTAATAAGAGAGAGACGGATAGTGCGAGAGAGCTCGTGCGCCGTCTTGTGCTAGCCAAGCTGAGTTGTTTTAGACTTGTTAAGTTGTCATTTGTGACTTCGTGAAACGGTTCACAGGGAACCTGGCGTGGTAGGTATTTTTATCATAATTATCTGTGCAAACGCAACAACATCTATGAAAAAACTTAAACTCCGCGGTGCAACGTCGCCCGCCGCGGCCTTCAGTGTGTTCGCCGCCTAACTGCTAGATTATAGTACTGATTATACAAGTTCTACTAGTCGCGTCGTCATATTTTATGACATTTGCGTGATTTTCCTCAAAACTCTGAAAGAATTGGATGATTGTTATACACTGTGTGACGTGTGCGTGATCAAACCAAAGATTAAATAATAATTCACAAGGGACACTATCGAAGATAAAATTAAGGAACGTGATTCCTATCGTCCAATTTACTGTACCGGCTATTGTCGCCGTCGCCGAGTTCGGAATAATGTCAGAATAAGTAAGTAGTGACAATAAAGACGCGAGTTTAATTTTTGTTATTAGTATATGGGCGGGTTGCAACAAACTTACGATTACAGACCGATAAACGTTAAATATGGCGCTGGCAGCCATAGAAAGTTGTCAAAGTACAACCCACGCTTAGTCTCTGTCATTCTTATTTCAAAAACTGGCATGACTTTTCCAAATAGGTCCACGCATCTTCGAGTAATCTGTAAACATACATCAGGAACAAAATATTCCGACGAATTGAGAACGCCCTCCTTTTCTGAAGTCTTACATTTTTTAAATGAATAATTCAATTATAATTTGATACCGAGTATACCTACAGACCAATTGCCAAACTCATTCAAACTATCATTAATTGTATGATCGTGGAAGATTGATGGGCTGGCTCGGGACAAATCGGTCACTTATCTGGCAGATATGTTAGCTTTGTTTTTGTCAACCCTTTGGATAAGGAGGAGACAAATGGCCTCGTCTGGGGCCGCCGCGCGCCGTCGGTCACGGTTTCTGTTACCATTATTTAGATGAGATTGGAGGAAAGCTTTTAAGTACCTATATATGGACAAAAAACTGCAACAAATTCAAATTCAAATGAGCAGCTGCGCAGAGCTGGCGTGGCGCGCCACTGTCTCAGTAGCGAAAAGAGCTACATGCTTTCGGATGATCGCTTGGAAGCCGTCAACTGACAACTCTTTTCAGTACATAATAATATATATTGATTTATACTTTCACGATTCTCGCACATTATTTTTACTCAAAGGACTTAATCGCGTACAACTAACTTATTTATGTACCTCTCTGAGGTATTCCTGCGTTTCGGACGTGTCACGTTTCGGATGGGACAACTCCCGTGAATGGTCCATGGGGATGTTGCGACACATCCGAAACGTCGGGAGGCCTCAGGGAGGTAAATAAATAAGTTAGTTAAACGCGATTAAGTTCTTTTCAGTACATCGGCATTTATGAGAAAATATAAAGTGTTCGATCGGTCAGCGACACACATTTCTGAGGAAGGAACGCGCCGCGGTTTTCCCGAGGGTCTACAAAAAATACCTACAGCTCCTACATAATGTAGCCACAAAATTACAATGTTTGTGTGTGCAATGTTACCCGCTAACTGTATTGCCACGCACAGTGATTTAATTCGAGACATAGCTCATGTCATAAGATTTGGAATATCACGAGCGAGCAAAAGACACTGTGGAATCGCGTCTCACATCTTCCGCTTCCTACTTCATAATTAATTCACAACCGCTTTTTTCCACGACATAAGCCCTTTGTAAGAGCAGGACGGCAATTGTGGTTTATGATGATTGCGAGCGAGCCAACACCATCTCTCTTTGTATGTTAATGCTGGCAATGGCATTTGGGAGTGAGGACAGTGCGGCAATTTATTCAGAGCCGCCTTTGAAAGGGATATTAATGTGATACTTTAATTCAAATGAAAGGAAACAGCTGAAAGCGGCACGGCTATCACAGGACAGGACCGCCCGCGAGCTGTCTCGCGGCGAGACAGACTATCCATTTCTGTCTAGGCGTTCTAATTAGAAAGAGACGGATAGGCTTTGTCGCCGCGACACAGCTCGTGAAACTCCTCTGATAGCCGTGCAGTAGAGAGGTAGGGCACGGCGGAACGTCATCTCGCTCGACAGAATCGCTCATTCAAACAATGCTATTACCAAGATTGTATATAAGTCTAAATTTAAAACTAGCGGAGTTCCACAAGGTAGCATTTTGGCACCACTACTATTTCTCCTGTACATAAGTGATTTATCGAAGGCGACAACACAAAAAACAATAATGTACGCTGGCGATACAACTCGGGTTATAAAATGTAATAATAACTAAATCAAATGTCGAACATGACATAAGTACTTCATTACAAGACTTAATCATCATTTCATTTCATTTCATATTTGGAGCAGCCCAACTGTAACCTTACAAAAGACTGCAGCCATAATAACAGCATCCGCGGGCTGTGGATAAGACATCCGTCACGCTCTGACAAGTATGGAGTGAAGAGGAAACAGACAGACAGACAGGCAGACTCCTTTTCGCATTTATAATATAAGTACTAGTTTCCGCCCGCGACTCCCGTGTGGAACTCGTTTATATCGTAGCTCCATACAAACTTTCTTCCGCCATTTCACTCCCTTTAAGGGATGATTGCCGAGATAAAATCTATCTTATGTCCTTCCTCTGGACTCAAACTATATCTATACCACATCTAAATCTGTTAAGCGGACAGTCAGACACACTTTCGCATTTATAATTATAAAAAACATACATACATACATATATACCCGCTTTTATCCCTAAAAGGGGTAGGCAGAGCACTTGAAACTTGTGTTCCAGTGCCACTTTTAGCATAAATGTGGGTATAAAAGATCGACCAAAAGTGATGTCGTAGTGATAGGTTGCTAGCCCATCGCCCACAACGCACTTCAACCCTGTTCCCTTAGTCGACTCTTACGACACCCACAGAGGGGCTAGCACAACTGCCGCCGCGCCGCGACGCGAGTCGAGAAAGATCTACCCTCCTCTTTCGAATTTGCACGGTGCGAATGAGACAGCGGACGCTCAGTCGCGCGCGAAGCGGCTTGTCAGCAAGTTGTGCTAGACGTACAGGAAGAACTTGTTGATGGAATCTAAATGAACCGGGTTATTTGTTTGTTGGTCTAAGTATAAAACCGGCGAAGCGGTATAAAATTTGGCACACAGCTAGTGTTAATAATCCAAAGTTACGAGTATAACTCAGATTAATGCATGGAAACCTTTTACCCGGAAATTATCCTGGTACTAAGAGGATAAAATTATGAGTGAAAGTTGGTATGGGTGGTTCACACGAGCAAAACGGCGAGTAGAAGCTATCATAAAGTAGACTTAATAATATTCCATTAGGATACAGTCGAAAAATTTAAAGGATCTCCAATTTTCGACTGTATTTCAATACTGTTTAGGTTCACAAGTGACGAATCGTTTCATCCGACAAGGCATACTTAGTCATCAGTTACAAAATATAAATAATAATAATAATTTCATACAGAGGCCGGAATTATGTTGGCATTTTTGACTCCTTATTCATCAACTTCGTAATACCTATCGATGTTCACGTAATATTTTTTTTACATTAAGTATTAGGAATATTATTTCACGTTTCATTCAGATTGACAAGTGCCAAAGTGGGCCGCGGGCGCCTAATTCATAAATTTCATAATTCATTTATTGCATAGTTATCATGTGGTATAAAAAGGTGTTACATTAAGGTACCTATAATAAGCGTAAACTTATTTCGATAGCTTATTATAGACTATACAAGACCACTACATGAATGATAAAACTCCCTGGAAATAATTGTGACTGAATATTTAATTTATTTATTACGTTTGGGAATTTATCTCACTGGGTTTTTAATTTTATTATTCTCGTTAAATTTTTTTGACAGCTCGTTTTTCTAGAAACATTCTAGACTAGTATTTTTTATACAATTTTTACTTCATATTATATTTTTTTTATGTTTAATAAGTTGCTCTAAGAAATTAGCTTAAGATTAGGTTGTTGACAATTTGAAAGTGCTTGTTACTAGCCCTACTTGAATAAAGATTATTTTCAGTTTAAGTTTGAGGTAGGTTCACACATGAACCCCTGTTAAGGCACAGTAGCAATCCTTTAGGATGCAACCGTGAAAAACGTTAAGAAAATGGTAAAAGATTCCAATACCTCCCTATACCTAAATTAAAAGTCGATAAATGAGAAGTCACTATGACAGGTCAAAAGTTTCACAAGAAATCCGGTCTCCCAATATACTATTCCGTATTACTCACATACCTACTATACAAATCAAACAGCAGCGGAAAACTTAAATTTCTTCTCGTCGAGATGAATATTATATAACGGATTCCGGAAAACCTCTATAATATTTTATACTAAGCTTTCGTGAAACTGGCTTTTCTTGGAAGTATGTAATATTTCTTCAAGATTCAGCACAATTGCTACATAACCAGGAGGTGCATATAGCGGATTATGTAAAGTTAACTTTGTATTTCTTGCGTCTTATTTGAATAGGTATAGTAGTTTAGTTGACTTTCACGACACCCATGTGAAGAAAAGCGATGGTGCTATTCCAACCCGACACCACACGGTTAATGTTGATGGCCAGTTTTTTTTTTTATACAAACGGTGGCAAACAAGCGTACGGCCCGCCTGATGGTAAGCGGGCACCGCAGCCTATAGATGCACGCAACTCCAAAGGAGTAACATGGGCGTTACCGACCCTTGATATATTTGAGGATTCGCTGCGTTGAGAGCTGAAGGAACAAATTCCCTCGCTCTCAACACGACGCATCCTCGGGAGCTCTGGCGACCTTGCTCACCTCCAGGAACACAACACTACTACACTGCAAGTAGTAGTGTTATTATGACTGTGGTGCCTGCGGTCTTCTGCAAGGCGGAGGTACTTCCCCAGTTGGGCGGCTCCAAATTCGAGTGGGATGACATTTTGCTGTGCCCTACCTCACCGTTTCTAGTAAATGTTAAAATAACAAATTTTTATTTTGTTAGAATGCCAAGCAGAGTTAAACAATGATCATCATCACTATATCAACCGAAAGAAGTCCACCGTTGGACACAGGCCTCCCCCAAATAGGGCCACAATAACCGGTCCCACATCACCCGCATCCAGAAGACTCGCGCGACCTTTACCAGGGGGGCTAGCACAAGTGACGCCGCGCCGCGACGCGAGTCGAGAAAGATCTACCCTCCTCTTTCTAATTTGCACGGTGCGAGTGAGACAGGGGGCGCTCAGTCGCGCGCGAAGCGACTTGTCAGCAAGTTGTGCTAGACGTGCAGTACGTACAGTCGCCATCAGATATATCGGAGCGCCCAAAGTGCTCACAATCATCGGAACACGTCTCTAATGCCTCGACGATAGAGGCGTGTTCCGATATTTGTGAGCACCTTGGCCGCTCCGAAATATCTGATGGCGACTGTACTACGTCTAGCACAACTTGCTGCTAAGTCGCTTCGCGCGCGGTTCAGCGTCTCCTATCTCACTCGCACCGTGCAAATTAGAAAAAGGAGGGTAGATCTTTCTCGATTCGCGTCGCGGCGCGGTGTCAGTCATCCGTCCACCTTGTGGGGAGTCGACCTACCTCACCTTCCAGCACATGGTCGGCCACTCGAGAAAGTCGAGAACCGCACACCCAACACCCCACTGCCGCAATTACGCAATCATAAAATACACTTAATAATTTAAAAATAACGCAATAAAAATATATTCCGTATTCATCGAAAAGGATATATGTATTTGTCAATAAAATGTAAATAAAAATTGCAATGGGTGATATCGTTTGAGTTATAAACTTGGTCTTTGGGGAGCTATACACTCGGATTGAGGTTTTAATATCCGATGAGGTTTTATTGAATTTTATATCATAGTGCCTTTGCCTTTACTCTTGTATTTTGTCTGAAAATAATATTTTATCAATTTCTTCATATCTCTGTCGGTCTCTCCCAATTTTAATTACAGTTTAATCCTATCTGCTAAGGAATGCAGTTCGCTCCCGTCATCTGTATTTCCAGACAACGATCTAGGTGCTAACAAAACAAGAGTGAACCAGTGGACTTCACCTTAGGCTCTTTCGTGGCTTATCATCAGGTGAGGCCGCAGAGACAATCACTATATAACAGACTCTTAAAAATAAAAAATGATTGAAATAATATGTTGGATGAAAGCTCAAAATATAAAAGCAATTTTATATGAAAGAGATGAAGCAAATTAGGGCTTCGATGACATCATCATCATCGTAATTATCAGCAGAAACACGTCCACTGCTGTACATAATAGGCCTCCGCCAACGAGTGGCGAAGTGACCGGTCGGGCCTGCGCCACTCGCATCCAGCGGACTCCCGCGCCATTTACCAGGTCATCACCTTGTGGGGGTCTACCAACGCTGCGCCTTCCACGTGGTCACTACTCAAAAACCTTTCCGCCCTGACGGCCATCGGTTCTACATGCAATGTGCCCCGCGAGTGCGCGACCATTACATAGTCATCAGTCCACCTTGTGAGGGGCCTACCCTCGCTGCGCCTTCAGGTGCGTGGTCGCCATCCGAGAACCTTTCAGCCTCAATGGCCATTGGTTCTACGTACAATGTGATTTTGATGTAAATGGCATACATTATTTTCATCGACCCTTGGTCCACGATTGTCATCTCATTAGGCACAGATAGTTCAATTAAACTTTGCACTCGGCTGTATGTGTGCGTGAGCTTGTAACTATGCAAGTTTGATTTGTGTGGGAGTGAAACGGCAGTGATCGATCCAAGCGCACGCATGAAAGAATAATACAGCTCTCTCACACTCAAAACAGCGCAGGGAAACTGAAATAAAATTTTCGAATAAAATTTGATCATTACACCGTAGCGTAACTATAAGTGCACATAAATGGTCGTGCCACGCTCTATTGGGATCGATCTGTCATCACGGACAGGACTACTGTAGCAAATAGGCCTGATATCGTCCTGACAGATCGATCGAAACGCCAGGCAGTGCTCGTAAACATAAACCATCCCCCATGATGCGAACCTCGTGAAGGCCGAGAAGAACCAAATCAGTAAGTACCAGGCCCAAGCTCACGAGGTAACCGCCATGTGGGATGTTGACTCAACGATCACTGTCCCGATAGTCGCTTCGGCGAACGGTCTAATAGCTAAGAGTCTCGACCAACACCTTAAGAGACTCGCTTAATGGCTGGGTCAAGGGTCAGATACAGAAGGCGGTACCCCTGGATACAGCGTAGATAGTTAGGACTGTGTTGCCCTAACCGCCGGTAGGGTATTTATTTATTTATTTATTTATTTAAACTTTATTGCACAAAAGAAAACTTATCGTACAAAAGGCGGACTTAATGCCATATGGCATTCTCTACCAGTCAAACCTTAAGGCAAAGCGGAAAAGATTGTGGGGCAGTGCAAATAACAACTAAAAAAAAAATAAGATTACGGTATTTCTATATACAACATATTTACACAAATACATATAGGTACATAAATAAAATAAATACTTACATACACAAATAAATATATATACATAAATATACACTACATACATACTTACAAGCGAAATTTTCAAACCTGTAACCTTTAGTCTACTCGGATCTGCCTGCAAATAAATTACGCACAGATTTCTTAAAGACGAATTTGCTCGGGGCTTTCCTGATCGCGGGTTGAAGGCCGTTCCAAAGACGAACCACCTGCACAGTGAAAGAATTGGACATAAAGCTAGTACGGTGAAGAGGGATAGATAGCGAAAGATTGCCAGAAGAGCGAAATTGACGGTCACGAGAAGCACCATGAAAGTGAAAGAAAGATTTGAGATATTCAGGGGAATGTGGATCATTAAGAATAGAAAATAAAGTGCAAAGCATGCGAGTATTTCGCCGTTGACGGATAGGAAGCCAGCCAAGCCGAGCCCGAAAAGAGGAGACGTGGTCGTATTTCCGTAGACAGAAAATGAAACGGATACAGTTATTGAGAAGTCGATCCAGCTTATCGAGAAGTTCTTCATTTAAATCCGGATAGCACACATCACCGTAGTCGATTATGGGTAAAATCAGCGTGTTCACAAGCAAAACCTTAGTGTGAAAAAAAAGTGCTTGAACTTGTTAAGAGAGTGGAGAGATCCCGTAATCTTGCGGCTAATTTCCGCAACCTGTGTTCTCCAGCTCAGAGTACAGTCCAAGTGAACACCTAAGTCTTTTACACTCTGACTGTAGGGTATAACAGTTCCATTGAACTGCACTGGTCTAATGGAGTCAAGATCAAGCTTGGAAAGTTGCCGAGAGCTACCGATGACAATGGCTTGACACTTTGACGGATTAACAAATAGGCCGAACCTCTCAGACCACTGTTTTATGTGTAAAAGGTCCCGATTTAGCTTGTCAACGGTGGCCGTGATATCAGTCACTTTACACTGGTCGTAAAGTTGTAAGTCGTCAGCATACAGATGGTAAGCACAGCGAAACTCAGGGGTAATGAAGTTAATAAATGTAGAAAATAGAAGAGGAGAGAGAATACCTCCTTGAGGTACACCAGTGGCAAGGTCGCACCAGTCGGACAAGGCCCGGTCAACTCTGACCGCTTGCTGGCGGCCCCGAAGGTAAGCAGAGAACCAACTAAGAGCTGAAGGTGGCACGTTAAGACGCTGAAGCAGAGCAAGGAGGATTTCGTGGTCAACGGTATTGAAAGCATTTGAAAAATCTATTAAGATGAGTACTGTGACCATTTGACCCTCCATGCCACTCCTAACATCTTCGGTCACCTTAAGAAGCGCAGTACAAGTACTATGGCTAGGACGAAAACCGGATTGAAGGGGGCTCAACAGCTTATTGGAATGTACGTAGTGTGAAAGTTGCTTATGAACCACCGCTTCTGCGATTTTCGACAGAAAAGGGAGTATAGAAATAGGCCTAAAGTTGGTAAGAGAAGTAGGGGTGCTAGTTTTAGGTAAGGGAATAACGAAGGCTCTCCGCCAAAGGGCAGGGAACTCGCCGTTAAACAGAGAAGAGTTGATGATATGAGTAATCACAGGAAGAGCATAATCAAGGATCGTAACTATCATGTAGCGACTCACATCATCACATCCAACAGCCTTTGATTTGATGGCATTAACAATGTTCTTCACATCTTTATGGGAAATCGGGGAAAAAGAGAAAGAATCAGTAAGAGAAGAGGGTAAAGACGAAATAATTGAGAGAGTGATGGCCTTAGTCTGATCATCAACGGAGAGGGCAGAAGAAAAATGTATATTGAGGTCGTTAAGAGAAAAGGAAGTACGATCAAATCCATTGGCAGGCTTACCAAGCCCCAACGACTTAAGGAATTTCCAGACATCGGCCATAGAAGAGGATGAAATATTGGTGTGAATAAATCGCCGTTTCGCTGCACGTACCCCCTGCCTGCCTGCCCCTGGTAGTCCCCGCCCTGCTGCCAGTGGCATATTATTATACTATAATATTGAACTAATACTAAATTGTATTTTTCTATGTTGCAAAATGTACCGGTGGTTTATTTTTTTTCACTTGCTTGCTCGTCTATTCGTCCCGAACTCAATCACATTTCAATCAATTTCGCTCGCTTACCACCTGCGCCGAGATACCCGTCAAAACGAACTCGCAAAACATTTTGATATGTTACACTTATAATTCCACGATTACACTCTCGTACTGAACGTCACAACGAGCCACATGTTTCGAACTCTTCAGGATGAGTGTCTCCGCCGGAGTGTCGCTTGAAGCACTGACCACCGTTATTTGAAACATGTCGCACGAAAAAATTGATTCGAATATTGATAACGTGTTTTGGATGTCAAATATTCTTTAAATTTGGTATAAAGATAGTTCGAATCCCGGGGATTTTCTATCCCGGAAATCATTCTCTAAGGGGGTGAAAAGTTTGTATGGAGCTACGATATAAACGAGGTCCACGCGGACGGAGTCGTGGGCCGAAGCTAGTATTAAATATAACGTACATTAGTACAATAGTTTCCTCGTACATGTGACAGCCGTGACAAATGCCTCCGTCTGTCAAATCGGCAAAGCTGCCATTACGCCCGTCAATATCAATTTATTGTATACCACGTCACGTGCGCTTTAATAGCGGTGCCATTTTATTTTACGTACCCCGTGATGTTGTTTCGGGAGTGACATAATTTGTACCTGGAATGTACATGTTGGGAATATTCTATTAATTTACCGCAATGCGTCATCTAACTTTCATGTAAGTAAATAAAGGTATGGTGCGAATCATTTTACTAGAACGAATTCACTTCTCTTTGCACTCGGCAGAACTAAGACAAAGCCCTTGTCTATTACCTATTGTTAAGTGCGACCGCTAATTTGTTTACGTTGTATTATATGCTTCAACTACTACCTGCATTACTGCATTGCTGAGTGGAGGCCATTTCAGCTTCACATCCCGATCTAGATACTTGTTTTGTATTATTTTTCTCACTTTCATTGTATACTTCTTCGGAGTATTTGTTAACGTGCTTTTTACTGATGATGTGTTACCTGAAAAAACGTGATTCTATTCTATTCTATACTTATAAAAAGTCGTTAATACCGATATACATTTCGTTTTGGTTTGAACCTTGCTACTTTATTTTTACTAAACAGGAATGAATCGCGTATAATTAACTTAATTATTTACCTCTCTATAGGCAGAAGACCTCTGTAGAAATCTTAGTTCTAAGTACTGAACTCATATCGCGACGGCGATAAAACCTATCACATTAGAATCCAATCAATCGTCGATCAAGCCTCACCTAATCCGCTCCGCGCGGCTTAGCCGTCCAATCATCACACAAAAGGTTTCCCATTACACTATACATTGCTCCATCATACCTGCCATGCGATTTTGACCCTTAAACTCACACTAGATACGTCGAAAGTCCCAGAGCGCGGCGGACAGTTTGAGGATTGCTTACCTGAAATGAGAGAAAGGAGAAATAGTAGTTTGCTGCTGCTTATAAGTTTTATAGATTGCATAATGTTAAGTATATTGTTGGATTTTGACATCTGTTCCTTTGAGTTAGGGTCTGTTACTGATTATGCAAAATATATTTGCAACCTTGAGAAATGCTGCTAATGTCATACCTACCTATATGATGTCATTTTTTTATAAAGAAATCTTAGAAATGTTTTTGGACCTTTTCTAAGTAGTATGTAAGTAGATCCGTAAGGATGGAGTGACCAGTAACTAACCGACTTCAGAAAAGGTGGAGGTTCTCCATTCGTCGGAATCTTTTATTTCTTATGTATTATGTATGACTGTACCCCGATTACTCAAAGACGGCTGGACCGATATATAAAATATTGTTTATCTTTAAAAGGGCAGGCAGGTAGTCCAATGGCCAGATACTGACCTGATGATGGGATCCAGTAGAAATGTGGAAATCTTCACGTATGTGGCTTGGCGGAGTACTGAATTGAAGTCGGTTAAAACTTTGCTTGTAAATGGAAATAATTTTAATGACGTAATGGAGTCAAACATAAAGTTAATGTAGGTAGAATTTTGTAACATCTTTGTGTATTAAGAAAAACATACCTAAAAACGATTGAGAGATATGGGAAATCATTAGGGAAGAAACTTCAGCAACACAGGACAGGAAGGACATTAATTTAAATGATTACCACTCAAAACCGGTTTCTAAAACGGACATTCCTGACCACCTTAATATGCATTTTCAGAGCCTTGCGTCTAAATTAAATATAGGTGTAAATGAACCGCTTGTGATGCGATGTTTAAATGACCATCTACAAACCGACAACGTCTCCCCTGTTGAGTTACCCACCGTCACGCTTGCCGACCTTGATTGCATTCTTAAATCCATGTACAAAAGCCGCAATACTCTTGACATATATGACATATCGGTAAATATACTTATATCGGTTTGGCCGGTACTGTCTATAATAATTGTAGATTTAATAAACGAGATGTTCTCACAAGGTGTCTACCCTGACGTACTCAAGTGCACGCGGGTGTGCCCGGTGTATAAGAGTAAAGGAGACAGAACATGCGTTGATAATTATAGGCCAATTTCGATAGTACCCAACATATCTAAAATTATTGAGTCCATTTGTTCACAACATCTAATGAAACACCTCGAGACTGACTTACTGACTGACCGACAGTTTCCCTATAGGAAACAGATGTCCACGACAACGGCAGCATATAACCTAATCAACAGCCTCATTTTTTGGCGACTTATCGAAGGCTTTCGACGTTATAAACCACGAGCTTAAGCTTCTTTATTAGTAAATAAAGAAGCTTAAGTGCTATGGACTGCAAGGACGTATTAGTAAACTTTTAAAATCATTTTTGTCAAACCGTACTCAGACAGTAGAGGTGGTCTCAAATGGGAAAAGAATGAGATCAAGCAGCGGTAGCGTGACGATCGGGATTCCTCAGGGATCAGCACTGGGAAATACCCTATTTTTAGCGTGTATAAACGACTTACCATCCACCATAACGGAAGGTGAAGTCGTTCTGTTTGCCGATGACACCACAGTTGTAGTGAATGCGGCAGAAAAGATCAATACGGCATGTGATCAACTTAAGGGATGGTTCTCGGCAAACGGACTCGTACTAAACATGACTAAATCAAACATTGTGCTTTTTTCGGGTAGGTGCCCATCAAATACCAACATGCAGTGCAACATCCCAATGAGCGATAAATGCAAATTCTTAGGCTTCACCTTGGAACCAACTTTGAGTTGGAAACCACACGTGGATTCTCTGTGTGATAGGCTGGGCGGTGCGGTGTTTGCTTTACGCAAACTGAAACCGTTGATTTCTTGTGATGCGAAGCATACTTTGCCCACTTCCATTCGCTCATGACATACGGCGTAATCTTGTGGTAACTCGACTGACGCTGGCAGAGTCATGCGTATGCAATAACGAGCAGTGCGTGCCATGCTTGGCTTGAATCAGCGACAGTCGTGCAAAGAGTTGTTTGTGGAACACCGGATTATGACACACCACTACCTCTACGAGATCATTATGTTCACGCGGAGACATCTGGCTGAGTTTAAGCGAGTGGAAGTTATGGGCAAGTGCCTCCGCAGCACGGGGAAGCTTTGGACGGTGCCGCGTCGCACAGTTCTGCACGAAAGAAATCCGCGTATCATTGGACCAACGTATTATGAGCACCTGCTCGATGATATAAAGACCGAGAGCTGCGACGCAACATTTAGACGCAAACTTAAAAGCCACTTATTGAAAAAGTCATTCTACTTCGTAAAATAATTCATAGAAATTAAGAAATAGACTATACCTAAGGAAATGGTGAATTTGCTATTTTTATTATTGGACATATTAGTTATGATTATTTATTTATTTGGTATTAGTAGGTTTTAAGAGTTGACATTATTAAATCTTTTAAGGTTATTGATAGGTACCGCTGGTAATGCAATTACTAAATTTGTAATATTCATTATTATTTTTTACATGTTTTTTTTTTTTTTTTTAAGTTATTGAAATGAATAGTACCTGTATCTAGGTATGACCATATTGTTATTTTTTCATCGTTAAGTATTATGTATAATGAAATAGTAAATTGTGAAATTTTGTAAACGATCGCTATATGAAAAGTAATATAAGATTTGTACTTATGTGAAATTGATATAATGAGATTGAATAAACTAAAACTAAACTAAAACTATTGGCCATCGTTTCAGCATACTTTTTTTTTACAAAAACGCCCAAATAAAAGACGATTATTCCTTTCATAGTCAACGCAATTAAGTAGGTACCTACTTTCAAATAAAAGTTGTACAATGCAGTACTTACGTATATCTTTCTCTCCTGCACATTTTCCAAAACAACGCAAACTCGAATTCCTTGCTTCTAGCAAACAACGCGCGCATAATACATCTTAGATTTATTATTCCAACAATTTTAGAATTCCATGTTCGAGAATGCTCGTTTTTAATGTAATAATGATGCTGTTTACTGAAGTGAGTTTATCTGGAGGTCAATCTGACTGAGGGCAACAGAGTGAATATGGTATTCGCTGTGTTGCCCTCGCTCGCTTCGATTAAAATACCTTCTACGTAAGTTATTTCTCATAACAAAAATACAAGGTACTTTCTGAACATAATACTTATGATCACCATATCATCATCATATCAGCCGAAAGACGTCCACTGCAGGACATAGGCCTCCCCAAGAGTGCCACAATGACCGGTCATGCGCTCCTCTTCTCACCTTTCCCTCCCGCGAACTTTACCAGACCCCGTATTATGATCGGCCTAAGTCCTAAAGTAAGTAAGTCGGCGATAAGTGACAGGATAGAGCGTCCGTCACTGGCTGACACCGTTCGATAGAAAGAGACGACGCTCCTATCTATTATCACTTATCGCGTGATAAGGCCGACCATGATACGGGGTCTGGTAATTTGTCCACTTTTGGGGGTCTACCTACGCTGTGCCTGCCGGTACATGGTCGCCACTTGAGAACATCGGTTCTAGATGCAATGAGTCCGGCCACTTAAGTTACGTTAAACATAATACTCGCCAAACTATTATGTTCAGTGGCGAGACACGCTCAATAGAACCCAAAGGTATAAAAGCATACCCCGTTTTCTGTCTTTAAATATTAGATATGGCCAGTATCGACCGACAGCCATCACTTATGCAGGGAGCAGGTGCAATGCATCACGTCCTATGGAACATAACGACTTTTCATACTCTTTACTGATTAAATATATTTTCTCAAACATGCAATGAAATATTGACGTTGTGTTCTTCATAATGGGCTTCGAAGTGTCACGTTTCGGGCGGAGTGCGACGAGAGATCCGTAATGGCATTTCATACAAAATTGGAGTTCTAGGCCTGCAACATGGTCTTTTTTAATTTCCATTCCACAATTTGTAGCACAGGATCACGGTGTTCAGCCATGAAAATGAAAGTTTGATTTCTTGGAGTTTTTTAAATGTATTTCACTGCACGTTTGAGAAAAGCACTATTACATACCTCGGCGTGAAAAGGGTTGCCAGCCTCATAACTAGTCAATTTGTACTCGGCTGGCAACCCCTTACTAGCCGGCCTCCTCTGTAGTAATGTACTATTTTTACGTACCAACGCCAAATAAGAGTGGTTGCATCAACATCGACCACTCCCTTTAATCCGCAACAAGCATAAATATTTAAAAAATCTGTGACCCCACGAAAAACAAACTGAAAAACAATATATTTTTTTATACAAAAGGTTGCCTATGTCCCCCGGAGCATAATTTCGAATCGATTGACACTTCTATTCATCACTATCGGTTAAGTATTTTAAGAGTCCGCAGAAAGCTCGGCCGAATTTCACCTTCCCATACAAACGGAGTTTCATTCTCATTTTAAAACTACCTGTTGGATTGTGACGAAACTTTGCATATACAATGACATATGGTATATATCTTTGTCTGTAATTAGTTTTTATGGTTCCAGTTTATAAAACAAACGAAATACAGCAAAAACAAGTTTTGTATGAAAAACTTAAATTCGCTGTATTTTTTTTACTATGGTATCTGAAGCTACATTAACTAATTACAGACCTGGATATACCTCATGTTATTGTACATGCAAAGTTTCCTTACAATCCAACAAGTAATTTTAAAATGAGAGCGTAACTACGTTTTTATGGGGAATCGAGCTTACTGCAGACTAATACAAACATTATAACTATGAGCCTGTGGTGTTCCACTGCTGGGCCTTAGGCCTCCTCTCTTCTGCCAACCTTCTCGATCTTGAGCAATACAAACATAAACTGCGAAAAACATAACCCTTCCGGCTCTGCCGTAGTCGGGCATAAAACAGCGAAGCTCTTTAGTTCAAGTCTTCGTGATCCTGAATAGTCTAAACGATTCTGGTCAGGAAAAATATACAAAAAAACTGTTTACGAGGGTGTTAAGCCGGAAGCACGTTGTGAATTAAAGGGTAAAAGAATCCGTAAATATAAATATGGCATCAGTGGCTGACATACTCTCAGATAACTGTCAAAGTACTGGACTCTCTCTTGTCCTAAAAACCAAGAAAGGATCGGCAACGCGCTTGTTCCTCCTGCCTCTGGAGTCCGATCAAAGGCTACTGTGTCCGATTACTATCAGACAGGCCGTATGCTTGTGTGTCACTGGCTGAAAATGATGATGATAATTTTTATATCACAAATTACCATCATCATTTTCAGCCCGTGCTGAGCAGATGCCTCTCTTCGAGTACCTTCGAGTTTGCCCTGAGCTGGTCTTTCACAGAAGTGACCCACGATCTTCCTAATATCGTCCACCCATCGAGCTGGTGGACGGCCGACGTGGCCACCAATCTGATTTACTCGTATATAAATACTAAGGGAGAACACAGTCGGTAAAATTTTGGGAATATATAGTTTCATAGTCACCCCAGGGACTCCAGAGAGATGAATGTTCGCCTTGACAGCTGAAATAAATGCTCACATGACTCACACAACTCAAAGGCCCAATTAAGACCCAGTCAAGTGTAGAGTAGTGTCTGAATTTTCTGAATTCAGCAAAATAATACACCAGAATGTGAATATTCTGCCCGAAGTGACTAAGGACAATAACGATAGGTATGTAATAATGTCGGCAGTAGCAGTAGTCGAAGTTCAACGTAACGTGATAGATGTCACGTATGAGCGTGGCACTTCACAGTACCAGGGTGTCCCTGCTGCGAGAAGTTAGTTCCCGATTGCATCAAGTGCAATGATAACGGATCGTAAATATGTATGTATTGGGACTCTCTCACGTCTGACTTCTAAGCGCTGAAACAATCATCTGTCATAGATACTGTGGCCAATCATGATGAAATAGTATAGGATTAAATTGATTTTGCACCCCCGTAAACTATATTGTACACCATAATTCCTACATTGGCAAAATTATTCGAGTCGATGGTGCATACAATATTAGCCACACAATTGAAACCGTATTTGTGCGACTCTCAGCATGGCTTTAGAGCGAATCGCTCCGTCGACTCCAACCTGTTAACCCTGACGGCCACTATCTCTGAGCATCTTGATAGAGGCACCCAGGTCGATGTTCTGTACTTCGATTTCAAAAAAGCTTTCGATCGCGTGGATAACGACGTACTTATGAGAAAGTTAAATGACCTAGGCTTTTCACTGGGGTTGCTTGCTTTCTTTGCTAGTTATTTGCGCGATCGTCAGCAGTACGTTCGACATGGGTGTTTCGTGTCGGCTCCGTATCATACCAGATCTGAGGTCAGTTAGGGTTCGATACTTGGCCCGCTCTTATTTGGGCTTATGATCAATGACCTGGAACCTGTGGTTAAGAATGCACAATGTTTGTTGTACGCTGACGATTTGAAGCTTGTCTATGGAGTAAAGAGTAGAGCAGATTGCGTTTCTCTTCAAGAGGATATTAACGCAGTAAATAACTGGAGCATAGCCAATAAGCTGCTTTTTAATAAATCGAAGTGTTCTGTGTTCACGTTTAGTCGTTCCGCTGCCCCTCGACTTGAGCAGTACACCCTCGGCACTGAGGTTATTGCCAGGGTCTTTTCTGTAAAAGATCTCGGTGTGGTCTTTGACGAGCGCCTCACCTTCCACGAGCACATGCATACACTTGCCGATAGTTCTTTTAGGAGACTAGGCTTTGTGATCCGCAGTGTCAAGGACTTTTGGGATATTGGAGCCATAAGGATGGTTTACAGCGCTTTGGTCAGAAGTAAGCTTGAGGCCTCGTCAATCATCTGGCACCCCTACGAGTCCACCTACGCCTTACTTCTAGAGAAGATCCAAAAGGCATTCTTGAGATTCATCTTTAAAAAAAGATTTGGATATTATCCATTTCTCTATCCAACGAAATATTTACTCGGATGCCTCGGATACAATTCTCTAGAGGTCTCTCGGTAAGGCGCAACAAAAAATTGCTGACCACCGCTTGTCGCATACTGCGTGGCGAGTCCGACTGCCCGCAGCTTGTGGCTCGAGTCTTGCGGCTGTATGTTCCGGATGTGCCCAGAGTCAGTTTGAGACCGCGAGCGCGCCCACTGCTGGCAGTGCCGGCGGCGCGCACGGTATCGCATAGATATTCGCCGCTCCCTCGCGCGCTCACTCTGCTCAATGCGCTCTTGACATCGGCACCTGAATGTGATTTGTTTGCGTGGAGATGGGCGACTGTGTGCCGTGAATGTCTAAGGTTTTGTGAGTCGATGGATGATAGGCTGTCCAGTACTTGTATTTAATGTCACCTAGATGTTGTCTATAATGAATATGTTTTTGTACGAGTATACTATTATTTTGTAATGTTTAATTTCTCGGTGTATTGGCTTGTCTGTAATGCCGTGTAAATATATTGTTAATAATAAATAAATAAAATAAATAAATAATCTCGTTAGAGCTGTTTTCGAGAACCTGATTACAAATATATGTACTACCGGGAATTTCCCTTAACGTCAACATATTGCAGAGTACATTCACAGAAACAAACCAGCATAATTATTTCTAAAATTGGTTTACTTTATGCTAATTGCTCTAAGGATATACTATTTCCTCGAAAATACTTAGTAGGGATATAACTGACAACCCTAGATTGTATTTCCCATCTCATTCCACGCGCTTAAGCTTCAAAGTTTACAACCGAGAACACAAAAATGAACTGAAAACAGAGCGTAATTACCCCACGCACAAAAAGCACTAACTTTACAGCATTTAGAGCTAAAATCTAGTGCAAGAATAGTAAGGAAACACCAGCGTCCGCAAACGAGTTGTTTGTGGGCCACCGTTATAAGATTACGTGCCGGCAAATTGTTACGAGTGGGCCACAAAACCACACCCGTGAATTATGCACCTCATTTATATTTAAATTCACTACGGAATGGACACCGAGATATATTACATAAGAGGTAGTAAATGTTTATGAGCAAAAACGTTAATTAACTATACAGTGCAGTGGTAAAATATGTTCCCTGTATGATATCCCCATATCATTATTTCTTTGACTTAGAATAGCTTTAATAACTACTATTTTCATAGTTGCATCAAAAGGAAAGCAGTGATTCTTTTACTGGTAATGGGGTTTATTAAAAGCGTTATGATTTATGAGAGAATGGCTATATTATGGTAATTAATGGTTGGAAGAATAACATAGAACCAATAGATCAATGTTCAATTAGTCGTAATATATCATTTTTATCATTAAACTAATTTACTACATACATTATCTTAATCTTCCCTTTTTGTACAACAATGACATTTTTATTAATCCTTATTGTATTATTAAATTTCTAGTTATTCATTTGTTAAGAAGCATTTGAATTACTCAAAATTTAGGTCGCAAATTCTTAGCATGATTTCTAGAGGAATAAAATTATTATTACGCGATGCTTCCAACCAGAAATTAGGTGTCTTACATTAATTATGCCCAAATTAGCTACATTCGATTTTCAACAGAAAGTAATTATAATTAGGTCAATTTTGCAAAAGCCTATGTTAAGGTTTATATGGACTTAGTTGACGTTAGAATGGCCAACATTACGGTGCTAATTTTGATAAATAAAGCTACATAGCGACATTGCTCGAGTGTTTCTGATCGAATTATTGATGGCTATGTTATGAATTAATTTTTTGTCAAACAGTAACGCTGCTAACGAAATTATAAATTTTAATTACAGGCATAATTAAAAAAATAATTCTATCGGAACAATCTGTATCGGCCAATAAATCTTTCAATCAGTTCCTTTTTACAAAGCCTTATGGAGGCGTGTATCGCGCGCATCTACCAGAAGACTCAGGCTTCTTTAAGGCACCAACGTCTCAAATTATATTGAGTAATCGTCAGAGACGTTATAGAATGTATGATGGAATATAAACATAGTCAGTTGTGTTCTCTAAATTCAATTCTGTTTTAAAAAACAGATACATTTTAATTTTACACCATTTTCTGGAGAGGGTGCCACACAATGAGCGGCGACGACGTGGCAGGCTAAGACTGGAGAGATGAATTGGTAGTGGGGTTGGAGTGAGATTCTTGCGCTACAGTCTCAAATTCTTGATACACGTTAAGACAATATGTTAACTGATGATTATAGGGGCATAGCACAAGCTCTTTGTTGGCCTGTACCACTATTATATCTACTAACAACAAACACAAACGCGCTAGAGGAAGGATTGCAGTGCGCTGGACTGACACACTTGACGAATCTCAGTCAGTAATGAAATATCGACTCGCAAAGAAGACCACTGATACAAGTACAACCTAGTAAGGTATGTTCCTGTTGTTGTCTGGTATTATCAAGCATTCAAAATCCTTTTTGAAGTTTCGTGTTCCGATTCCCGCAGTAAATCTTGCCAAACAAGTTAACCCGGGAAACTCGCAGTTTAAATCCTCCCAAGCAACCGTGTCGCCACACGTCGCGACGTTTTCTTAATAAATCGCCGGTATTTCCAGTGAAATTCCCGTGCCTCACCTTAAACACGTGGTGCGGGCTGCCAACTTGGAATTTAATTCGGCTGTACAAAAGACTGGGCGATTTAACTAAGATTCGTAGTCTAGTGAAATCTTTAGAGAACATGAAGTAAGACTTAGTTTTAGTAATAATACTCATCTAGCAGAGGGCGAGTCAAGAGTCACAGATAAAATGTGGGACAGCTGTCTCATTCAAAAGTTAAGCCATTAGATCATTATCTTCACCCACTCTTCACCCAGTAACTCGTTCAAGCAATAGTGTCTATACAACCTAGCGGGTTCTGTCTCTGTGTGCGTCCCAACCCAAGACACGAACAGGGACTGCAGAACAGCGTGTACCCTTTGCATTTGGTTGGCTGTGAAGTACTTCGGCTCCATCACGCACGCTTTCTAAAAACCCCGGAAAAATAAACCATCTTCGTCTGTAGCCCCCGACAGGATTCGAACCTGCGACCTGTCGGGGGCTACAGACGAAGATGGTTTATTTTTCCATTATATTCTTTCTCTGTATCATATCGTTTATAAAATGATCGGGGTAACTTCCTCGTTAAAAATAACACGAAACAAAAATATTTAATTAAATAATTTGTTTCGTGAAAAGGGTATAAGGTAAATGATCGTTTGCCCGAATTTAGATTTTTCCTAAAAGCCGTTTTTCTCTGAAGCCATGGCATTTTAAGGATTACAACAAAACTAACCTAACAAACTTAAACTATTGGTATTATTCTACACGATAAGTATTTAAAAAAAAAGCCTTTGGGCCTTGAGAAAATTGTTTTGCCGAAATTAAAATTCAGTCAAACGATACATTTGGCCAATTAAATTTAGCGATTGCGATAGGATACCCGTATTGCTGTAGGGCACACTATAAAATCCCTGTTAGCCTTAAGTCCAGTGAATACTAAACAATTTACGTCTAACGATGTACCGGTTGCGCCAAACCGTCTGTAAGCGGTGTTCGTTAAAATCTTAATTTATGGAAAATTTGACAAGTTTCTAAGGAATGACCCACAGATATAAGTATACATAGATCACGCAAATGCATGTACTTCGCGTGTCAGAATTCGGACTCTGAGTTGGCACTCCGACTTACATTCCGCGCGCGTCTGTTGTGGTAGCCGGTTGTCCGTGAATATTAAGAAAATACCTTATTGCAGAATCGATTTTCCGCGGACATCGGGGAATTCAGATCACTAATTCGCCCAAGTGACGTCAAAGTAGGTAGAAAGAAGTGACACGGTCGGTTTTCATACAGATTGAGGTGTTTAAGTTATCTAGTGTTTATCTATATCTGTGGACTGACAGCTGCCGGCGCCATATTTTACGTTGATCGGTGTGCAATCGTAAGTTGGTGCAACTCGCCCTCTGTATTAGATAAAATTATTGTTTCCACCAAAATGAGCTGAAGACTTGGCACAATCACCGGGATCTTAATAGCGCCCGCATCCTGCCTTTGTGCCGGGATGAGATTCCCGGCTGTCTACGCTCACCTGTCGAGAATAGGTATATCTATGGGACATACTTGTGTTTAGACGCACGGGGAGAGATAATTGGAAACCTATATAGTGTAAGATTGTCCCTTAACACCAATTGAAAAAAAAAAATATAAGGGGAAAATCTTAACACAAATCGACCTAGTCCCAAACTAAGCAAACCTTGTACTTTGGTTACTAGATGACGATAAACATACTTATAAAGATAAATAAATACTTAAATACATAGAAAACATCCATGACTCGGGAACAAATATTCGTGTTCATCACACAAATAAATGCCCTTACCGGGATTCGAACCCAGGACATCTTGCTTCGTAGGCAGGGTCACTACCAACTAGGCTAAAGCGGTTGCACCTATATTTATTTATTATTTACTTATTTTATCTGTAAAACTGTCTCGGGGTGAATCGGATCGGCCGTGTCCGAAACTAAGCTGCGCTCAAAAACCCGCATTGTCAACTTGGGGTTAAGACCGCCAAGCTGATATGGCAATAGTCTTGTCACGTCTGCCGCATGCATCTACAGAGGTTGGCCAAAATAGACACCCAGGATAGAGTGGGTGCCACTCATTGGGCGGCGACGACGTGGCAGACCGAGACGTGGATGGCGGGACGACCTGGGCACATTCTGTAACGATTGGCCAGATATTGCTCAAATCCGGGACGAGGGAAGGCCTTTGTCCAGCAGAAAGACACTAGGTATACATATAATAGGTCGCGTATAATTAACTTATTTTATTTACCTCACTGAGGTCTCCCGACGTTTCGGATGTGTTGCAACATCCATGGTCACGGGACAACGTCGGGAGACCTCAGTCATCATCCTCCTAGCGTTATTCCCGGTAATGCCCCTAAACCTACGGCGACCTCTAGCCGCCCCGCTCGATCCCCACTACCAATACCTGCGCTGGCGCGCTCGGAGACGGGTAATAATACCTACAATCGAACTTTTTCCGGACCGATACGGACTCTTAAGTCCCGTTTAGTATAAATAATGTGTGAGAATCGTGAAAGTTTAAATCAATATATATAATAGGTTTCGAAAATAAAACCAGTGATTATAAAAGCACATTTTAAATTAAAAGAAAATAACTGCTTTACAAATTTTATTTAGTAGGTATGGGCTGGCATCGTTACTTACGACTTTTCATTATAATTTGAAATGGTGCCGTTGAACCCCTTTATATGACAGTTTAAAATATATTGCCGCCGAGATGCCTTTATTACCGTAAAGGGTTAAAGAAGCCCGAGTATTCGAGGTAGATCTCGCGACACGCCTCCCTAAAGCGTAATAAGAGGAAACTAGTTGAAAAATTAGTTGAATCGAGCATGGCTTCGATAGCTCAGTTGTTTGAAAGCGAATGAACTGGCCAGAAGGTAACTGGCTAAAACACTTTTATTTTTTTCTTTAGTTTCATTTGATATTTTATTTTCACCAGCTTCTGCTACTTCATAGTACAATTTTCCTTTAAATCCTTATACTATCCGCAAGGATTAATAAAAAAAAGCGCAAAGGTAGCGCATGCGATAAATCACATACTCACATACATAATGAATAAGAAAAAATATCATCAAGTTTATTTTCTTGAAAGCCCATGCTAGGGCGGCTAGCAGGACAAGGGTCGACTAATTACCAGCAGTACGTGCAGATTTCCCACGTCACAACTTACAGAGATAGCAATCCGCAGTTTCTGGCAGTTTTGTTTCGGAGTTGAGTTAACTGTTTAACATTCTGTAGAGGTCACTGAACTGTTGGGCATAAATACAGTGTGTCTTATACGTAACTAAACTTTAACTTATGATCGTTTCTGTTTAACAGTTCTGTTGTTATGAGAAATATAACTAGTCCGGCCAAAAACCGGCCCAAGCTGAAGCATAGAACTTCGTTCGCTTCGCTCGTTCAATTAAACATCGGCCATACGGCTGCTCCAAATACGCACTGTAAACGCAACAAAACGTATGAAGAGGTGGCGACGCATAAGACAACGCCACTGCGTATACGAACGCTGCGTTAATCACCGGTGAGGTCCCTCCCTTCTCCTTGATAATATGTTTTTAAATTTTCGAGCACAATGTTTTGCAAACTTTTATTTGACTCTATTTAATGTCTAGTCGCTATGGGCGAGATTTGAATACCTACAATCAAATGTCAGTGGTTCTTTTAACTTAAGAGGCTCCCATACGCCATACCTTTGATCTGAATCCCTTAGTTTTCTAATGATTTTTGTAGCTTATTATATTAACAACAACGGCTTTAAGCTATTCCATATTTACTTCAAAATTCATTGTTTTCGAGATATTTGGCATCATAGTTGAACAATTTTAGGCCAATAAACTAGTTTTCTGGCGATAACTTTTGTGTTAATTAGTTTAAAATGAAAACCCTAGACATGTTTTTAGAGACGTCAAAGACGAAACCAAATATGTAGATTTCGTATATGTTAGATCTTTCACGTCAATAGAGATAAGTGTAAGATACGAAATAAGTGTTTTTTTGACAATGTTTAAAAAAATCATACAAAATTATTTACTCATTTCTTTTGAAAATCCGGTAGACAAAATGAAGATAAAAGATTGAAGAACCGATAGCCGTTTGACTTATAATTCTATCTGTAGAGCAATACGATTCAAAAGTTGTCAAAAATCGATGAAAACCTCGGGTAGCCCCTGATATCAAATTATATTAATTAGGGCTTATACTTTTAAGTCCTCAACCTTTAGATTCTTATGGAAAACAAATGAGTAAAATACATTAATCAATTCACAAACGAGAGGGATTTTTCTAGAATTGAATCAATTTTAATACAAATATTACAAAAGCGAAAGTGTGTCTGTCTGTTACCCCTTCACGCTTAAACCGCTAAACCTAAACGCTAAATTTGGTATAGAGCTAGTTTGAGTTTTGGGGAAGATTATAGTATAGGTTTATCCCGGGAATCATCCCCTACGGGGGTGAACGTTTGTAGCTAAGATATAAACGAGTTCCGCGCGGTCGGAGTCGCGGGCAGAAGGTAGTACATATACCTTATTCCGTTGCAATAAAGCGAACAATGTAAACATCTCTTTGACATTTACTGTACAAACTTCTCATGCAAACACTAGACAGTAGATAGTAATATTTCCAGGTAGAATAAAAGGACTCATAATATCTTTGTTTATATCATGACGTTGGCAAACATGCATACAGCTTGCCTCATAAAAAGGGGATAGCCATAGAACTTCTGCGATTTCAGATGAGTCACATGCTCGTTCCTGACATTCGACAATAAAAGATTAATCCACAAACGATAAAAAGCGGAACGTTTCTGTGAATTAATAAAAATGTTTTTAACTTCACTCCGTATAAATATAGGCCTTATTAATTTGTTCTAACTTTTGGTCTTCTTGGGTTAAAGGGCAAAAGTGTTGACGTACAAAGTAACCGTAAATATGTGAACATAACTTTATTGTTAAAAGCAATATGGTTTGGCGTAACAGGGAATGGAAGTTGTTTAAAAACAAGACTTTTCTCAACTCACCTCGCCGTTTTCTACAACTAAGTAAACCCATAAATAAGTGACAACTCTTCGATAAAACACCGTAAATGTATCGGCCAGGACGAGCACTCCGCAGCAACGTACAGTAAATGTTATTAGTTTTCCTTCCCGGGCAGAAACCGCGGCTCCAAACCGATGATAATTCACTTTTAAAACAAAGTTTTAACCGACTTCTGACGGTGTCGACTCAGAATGTATTAAGACTTCAAAAGATAGAAGGCAAAAAAATATGCCAGATGACGAAAATCTCAAAAAAATTCTAAGCTACAACTGTTTTAATGTTGCTTGTTAGAGAAAGAAAATGCTAGGGGATCGTGACGTCACGATCCTCGAACGTCATATAAATGACAATTGTTTCATATGAAGGTGCATTTTGCGAAATCTTAAAACTTTGGACACTTGTAACTTCGTGATTAATTAACCTCTTGCGTTACTGTTTTCTCCATTTGACTACATTTTTAACCCTCTTTCGACGAAATACTGTTATTCATTATTTTATTTAGTGTCTACACCCCCATTCAGTATACTGTGTAACAATTCAGTAATCATCATGTATGTGGGAATGCAAGCCTAGGCAGGCCTTTAAATAGCGCTATTTTCGTATAGCGCTATCATTTATAACGTTATTATTCCTAAAACCGCTATACTCAAAAACGATATTTGACGCGCTGTATAGCGATATCCATTATAACGTTATAAATCTAAACCATTAATATAAAACCGATACTTTTTTAACCGATATAATAATGTTATAACGTTATAGGCTACCCCTTTCTCGCATTCAGTATCGCCTACTCGTGCAATGTAAGCGATGTGATTACGTAACGTAGGTTGTTTTAGAGTGCACGACGTCATAGTAAAATACAGAATTTTTCGATTTGCTCGGCTTGTCGGCGCAGGTTGTAGCCTGATACGAATATCCTGACTAATAATTTTCAAATCAGATTGTCTTTAGCTACTCTGTGCCTCATTAATCGGAAATGCATCATCCCATAAAAAAACATGCCATGTACAAAAGAGGTCAAGTCTCGAAACTCTTCCACCGTAAAAAGTTGTGAGATACAATGTTTTTGCTTGCTAAATAAAATTCTGCAACGTGGCAATCACATACCTTAACTGTATTTATAGATTTTTGCATACTTACCTAAAATTATGTAGTATTGTGTGATTGCCAAGTCACAAAACTGACTGACTAATTCATCAACGCACAGCCGAAACTACTGGGACTAAAAAGAAGGGACAAGATGGAATTTTTGGAAATTCCATCCCTAAGGGGTTTAAATAGGGGTGCAAAGTTTGTATGAGGGAGACTTTTTTTTTAAACTAGAGACTTGAAACTTTCTAGGAAGATTACTTATTAAGATGCATAAAAAGTTCTTGCAGCGTTTTAGAAAATTCCCCTCCTAAGGGGGTTAAGTAGGGGACAGGGGTGCAATGTTTGTATGGGGGAAACATTATTTTTTGAACTAGAGACTTGAAACTTTGTAGAAAGATTACTTATTAGAATAGAAAAAAGTACTTTCTGTGTTTTATAAAATTTCATCCCTAAGGCGGTTAAATAGGGGTGCTGTAACTGCAAGTTTACAGTACTTGTTGATTATATTCATAAAAATAGGTACCTAATTCAGACAAATACTATAAAACCGTTTCACACGGCCGGCGCTCCTTGAAATTGACCTTACGTCAACATTGGAACAATAAAGCACAGAGCTGGTCTCCTATTTCGTCTTTGTATTATGGTTGAGATTACTTAATGTGGCCGGCCTTTTATAAAACTGTCATTGTAATTAGAAGCTTCTACCTTCGAACGTAGAGTTGCTTTTTGAATGAACCACTGATGCAATTTGACCAACTTAAATAATCTCATGTATACCATTCAAGTGTTTTCAACTCTTGAAACTCTATGCGACCAGACGATAACAAAAACAGATCCGAAAGGACTTATATTAGTTGCAATATATAACACATATGTCTTTTGACTAATCTATAGTAGGACTATTAATTATTGTAAACCAAAATGCCGTATGTTAATATGGAATGTAAAATAATTACACCTTTTTGATA
Organism: Epinotia ramella; assembly: GCA_947578815.1. NCBI lineage: Eukaryota > Metazoa > Arthropoda > Insecta > Lepidoptera > Tortricidae > Epinotia > Epinotia ramella. Next base: position 3,639,593 of record OX388203.1, read on the forward strand.
TTGCACAAGAATTCATGTACAGATTCAGTCTTTTACAATAGGGCAGTCGAGTTTGGACCTCGCGACAGGTTGGAATTATCTCATTCGGTTTCCCTTATAATTAATCATCAATTAAATTTGATATTAGATTTCCGCGCGCGTTTCGCGTTTTATTTGTATGAAATAGTGTTCAATTACTAGAGATTTAATAGTGATATTTATAGAGACAATTTTAAGACATTTTAGAGACGAATAAGTGAATTTAGTGTAGGCACGTATTTTTTTTAAGACAATTGACAATAGTGCGAGTGTGAAACATTAAGTGTTTGATTTGTTTTATATGAATAGTTAATAATTATAGAGTCAGTGTTCACATTAAGTATTTATAAAAATTTACCTATGTAGTTATTTAAGAGTAAAGTGTTTATTTTTGGTTTGTAATATTTAGGTCGTCGCTTCGGGAGATTAGCTGGAAATATAGTTCTGCGTGCTAATTGCTGAGATAGTCATTTCCAAGGCTTCATAAATTAAAGGTATAGTTAGTTCTTTTCTGCAATTCAACGGGTCCGCTGAGACGTTTAATCGAACATTAATAGGGGCCATAGGGCCTGATATTATTCTAAAATTTTAATATTATGTATATACTATCTCTGGTATGAGAGTGGATTTAAAGATACACTACTATTGTCTTGAAATACAACTCTAATTTAAATAAGGATGCATGAATAGGTATAATAAATGATAGCATTGCAATGTGATTGAACTTTGGAAGAGCACACACACACATCTCAATTTTATAACTGGCTCTTTTTAACTTTTTAAAGCATTGTAGTGTTATGCATTTAATGGCTTTTTGATTCTATTATTTGTGACAAGATAGTGAACTTAAAAAAAAAAACTTCTATACACACCCATTGTATTTCGTGGCTTTAGCCTGATTTCAATGGACATACACTCATACACATATCACATTTACACCAACATACATAGCTGACACACCACGAGCTTAGATTTCATTTGAATACACGCACTTAGGTACACTCGACGCAAAGCTTTTTGGCTGATACTAGATCCTGGATTGCTGGAGTCGACTCGAGTTTACACCTAAGGAATCTGACGTGTCAATTTCTTAGAAGCTGTGAACTTTTCATACACAATAGGTATACATGCAAGGCCTGAGCTATTTATATGTTCTGTAACATTGCGCTCTGTTTGTTCTGGGATGTAACTCATTCGATTATACGGACCTTTGACATCTGCGTCAATTAGTGGCAGTAGAGTGACACTGCAGGCCAATTTAAGGGACAGACAGTACAGTGGATGTTATAGCATATAAATGGTATTCAGAGCACCTTGTACATAATCGACAACAATCACTATCTCTGTTACAAATACCGTGGCTGCACGAACGTATAGGGTATGCGTAAATTCTGCCGCGCGTTATGTTTTGCGTAATTATTAGAATTAATCTTGGCAATCTGCGTTAAGTAAATTTAAAAGTACTTAAGTACTTAAGATTCGTGTAAGATGATGAATGTGTAGGAGAGATGGTTTGAATCAAATAGATAGTAAGGGTTGATAGGTTGCATCATGACGGATTTGTTGGTTTGGCGAGGGTGTAGGAGCGCTGGGAGCCCTCGAAAGATTCAAGATATAACAATAGGTATAGGCCCCATTTTTCAAGACCTAAGGTCTAGAATCCCAAGGTCCCCTTGTAGTCTGTTTTTTACAGGTCATCGTTGTCGTTCATCGTGATGGAGCATTTTTATAGTATAATTTTAGTTAGTTCTAAGTTAGAAATATATGTATGTAATTAGTATTAGATAATTATAATTCGTATACGGTAATTAACTAATTAAATCAATTATCTTTGTTCGAGTTGTACCTGATCGGGTGAGTCGCATGTTCACTTATGTAGATAGACTATTTGTTGATCTCAATTTTAAATGTTCATTTTGATTTGCGGATTTAATTAATTATTGCGGATTTTTTACGGTTTGTTTTACCGTGAGAATTGATTTGCGGACGATAAAATTTATTGACGGATTATAATTTACAGTAATGTTTACGATTACTGAAATGACCTTTCACGTGTTTTGATTCGGTTTTTTGCGGCTTATGATCATACATTTACGTATGATTTTTGACGTTTATTTAAACGCATTATTTAATGCGTCAATTGAACTACATTTACGTTCTGAATCATTTTGAAATTTTAGTTTCATTCGTTTTATTTATTACGAATGTTATTTATTCACATTTATTTATTGCGTTTGTTACGGTTTCATTTGGAACATCATTTGACATTATTATTTTATACAATGCGTTTTACGACGAGATTTTAACACAACGTAGAGGGTCCTATTCGTACTTCTTGAACTAGACGATCACAAGTATTTTATTTATGGCCAGTATTTTAGTTAACTTATTAAATAGTATTTTATTTAAAGGAGGCTAGCTTAGTCTTTCTACAGTGTTGCCGTGAGCCAGGATTCAAGTCATTCAAAATTGAGTCAATTTAATTGATTTAATTACTTGATTACGAATCTGAGTTAAAGTTTAGTTTATATGTCATTATTCGCAAGTTGCTACACTTATAACAAAATTGTAAAATATACAATTAAAAGGTGTTATTAGCATTAAATCGTTTTTGTGTAGTAGTTTGTGGTTTTAGATTAAAACATAAAATATGTAGGCTTTATTAGAGGCAACCCCTATTTACGAATGTGAGGGCGTACAATTGATACTTATTACTCATGACTGCGTAATTTATTATTATCTTTACTAAACAGTCGTGCGATTTCTTTGTGAATACATTTTTATGGGATGTAGTGTAGGTTCTGCCTATTATCGGTCAAAGCATATACTTAATAGCAAATGTAATAAAATAAAATAAATATCGTTTCGGTCTTAGAGAAGTGAGGGCGCAGGTTTATGCTTAGTTTGCTCAGATGCTATCAGGGGTTTGAGTACATTACCTATTGAGATAGCCTCACAATTTCATCCTTTTCAATTCTAAAATTGTATCGTCAATCTGAGGGCGCTCTGTAACTGCAAGTTTACAGTACTTGTTGATTATATTCATAAAAATAGGTACCTAATTCAGACAAATACTATAAAACCGTTTCACACGGCCGGCGCTCCTTGAAATTGACCTTACGTCAACATTGGAACAATAAAGCACAGAGCTGGTCTCCTATTTCGTCTTTGTATTATGGTTGAGATTACTTAATGTGGCCGGCCTTTTATAAAACTGTCATTGTAATTAGAAGCTTCTACCTTCGAACGTAGAGTTGCTTTTTGAATGAACCACTGATGCAATTTGGCCAACTTAAATAATCTCATGTATACCATTCAAGTGTTTTCAACTCTTGAAACTCTATGCGACCAGACGATAACAAAAACAGATCCGAAAGGACTTATATTAGTTGCAATATATAACACATATGTCTTTTGACTAATCTATAGTAGGACTATTAATTATTGTAAACCAAAATGCCGTATGTTAATATGGCATGTAAAATAATTACACCTTTTTGATATTGCACAAGAATTCATGTACAGATTCAGTCTTTTACAATAGGGCAGTCGAGTTTGGACCTCGCGACAGGTTGGAATTATCTCATTCGGTTTCCCTTATAATTAATCATCAATTAAATTTGATATTAGATTTCCGCGCGCGTTTCGCGTTTTATTTGTATGAAATAGTGTTCAATTACTAGAGATTTAATAGTGATATTTATAGAGACAATTTTAAGACATTTTAGAGACGAATAAGTGAATTTAGTGTAGGCACGTATTTTTTTTAAGACAATTGACAATAGTGCGAGTGTGAAACATTAAGTGTTTGATTTGTTTTATATGAATAGTTAATAATTATAGAGTCAGTGTTCACATTAAGTATTTATAAAAATTTACCTATGTAGTTATTTAAGAGTAAAGTGTTTATTTTTGGTTTGTAATATTTAGGTCGTCGCTTCGGGAGATTAGCTGGAAATATAGTTCTGCGTGCTAATTGCTGAGATAGTCATTTCCAAGGCTTCATAAATTAAAGGTATAGTTAGTTCTTTTCTGCAATTCAACGGGTCCGCTGAGACGTTTAATCGAACATTAATAGGGGCCATAGGGCCTGATATTATTCTAAAATTTTAATATTATGTATATACTATCTCTGGTATGAGAGTGGATTTAAAGATACACTACTATTGTCTTGAAATACAACTCTAATTTAAATAAGGATGCATGAATAGGTATAATAAATGATAGCATTGCAATGTGATTGAACTTTGGAAGAGCACACACACACATCTCAATTTTATAACTGGCTCTTTTTAACTTTTTAAAGCATTGTAGTGTTATGCATTTAATGGCTTTTTGATTCTATTATTTGTGACAAGATAGTGAACTTAAAAAAAAAAACTTCTATACACACCCATTGTATTTCGTGGCTTTAGCCTGATTTCAATGGACATACACTCATACACATATCACATTTACACCAACATACATAGCTGACACACCACGAGCTTAGATTTCATTTGAATACACGCACTTAGGTACACTCGACGCAAAGCTTTTTGGCTGATACTAGATCCTGGATTGCTGGAGTCGACTCGAGTTTACACCTAAGGAATCTGACGTGTCAATTTCTTAGAAGCTGTGAACTTTTCATACACAATAGGTATACATGCAAGGCCTGAGCTATTTATATGTTCTGTAACATTGCGCTCTGTTTGTTCTGGGATGTAACTCATTCGATTATACGGACCTTTGACATCTGCGTCAATTAGTGGAAGTAGAGTGACACTGCAGGCCAATTTAAGGGACAGACAGTACAGTGGATGTTATAGCATATAAATGGTATTCAGAGCACCTTGTACATAATCGACAACAATCACTATCTCTGTTACAAATACCGTGGCTGCACGAACGTATAGGGTATGCGTAAATTCTGCCGCGCGTTATGTTTTGCGTAATTATTAGAATTAATCTTGGCAATCTGCGTTAAGTAAATTTAAAAGTACTTAAGTACTTAAGATTCGTGTAAGATGATGAATGTGTAGGAGAGATGGTTTGAATCAAATAGATAGTAAGGGTTGATAGGTTGCATCATGACGGATTTGTTGGTTTGGCGAGGGTGTAGGAGCGCTGGGAGCCCTCGAAAGATTCAAGATATAACAATAGGTATAGGCCCCATTTTTCAAGACCTAAGGTCTAGAATCCCAAGGTCCCCTTGTAGTCTGTTTTTTACAGGTCATCGTTGTCGTTCATCGTGATGGAGCATTTTTATAGTATAATTTTAGTTAGTTCTAAGTTAGAAATATATGTATGTAATTAGTATTAGATAATTATAATTCGTATACGGTAATTAACTAATTAAATCAATTATCTTTGTTCGAGTTGTACCTGATCGGGTGAGTCGCATGTTCACTTATGTAGATAGACTATTTGTTGATCTCAATTTTAAATGTTCATTTTGATTTGCGGATTTAATTAATTATTGCGGATTTTTTACGGTTTGTTTTACCGTGAGAATTGATTTGCGGACGATAAAATTTATTGACGGATTATAATTTACAGTAATGTTTACGATTACTGAAATGACCTTTCACGTGTTTTGATTCGGTTTTTTGCGGCTTATGATCATACATTTACGTATGATTTTTGACGTTTATTTAAACGCATTATTTAATGCGTCAATTGAACTACATTTACGTTCTGAATCATTTTGAAATTTTAGTTTCATTCGTTTTATTTATTACGAATGTTATTTATTCACATTTATTTATTGCGTTTGTTACGGTTTCATTTGGAACATCATTTGACATTATTATTTTATACAATGCGTTTTACGACGAGATTTTAACACAACGTAGAGGGTCCTATTCGTACTTCTTGAACTAGACGATCACAAGTATTTTATTTATGGCCAGTATTTTAGTTAACTTATTAAATAGTATTTTATTTAAAGGAGGCTAGCTTAGTCTTTCTACAGTGCAAAGTTTGTATGGAGGTAACTTTATTTTTTGAGCTAGTAACTTCAAACTATGTAGAAAGATTACTAAATACAATCCAAAAAAGACTGTTGGCGTTTTAGAAAATTCCACCCCTAAGGGGGTTAAATAGGGGTGAAAGGTTTGTATGAGAAACACTTTTTTTGAGCTTGAGATTTGAAACGTTGTAGAAAGATTACTTATTAGAATAGAAAAACAGTTAGTACTTTTAATGTGTTAGAAAATTCCATCCCTAAGGGGGTTAAAAAGGTACTTATGCAAGATTAGGATGAGAAACATTTTTTTGAGCTAGAGATGGGCAACTTTGTGGTACGATTACTTATTAGAAAAAAAAATCCTTTCATCGTCTTGGAAAAATACCACCCCTAAGGGGGTTAAAAGTGTTAAAACGGTATTCAAGGTTTATATGGAGAGCAAGAAAATATAGTAAGATATTTCTAATGTCAGTCTTAGTCTGTATGTTAAAAGACAACAAAACTGATTTCAGAGTTTTTTTTTTAATTCATCCCCTATAGGCGTTAATGGGGCTTCAAAGTTTATATGGAGGGAAAAGTAATTTTGTAAGTAAGATTTTTTAATTTTGGTCTTAAAATAGAGAGAGCAGATTAGTAGATTTTTTTATTCATCACCTAAGAGTGTTTAAAGGGGATTCGAAGGCCGTATAGGGTCAAGACAATTTTAAAGTAAAACATTAGTGTAACTACGATTTTAGACGGTTTGTTTAAAACTAAAAAATACATTTCAATGATTTTGAAATTCATCCCCCAAGAGGGTTTAGAGGGGGTTCAAAGTTTATACGAAGAGCAAGATATTTTTAAAATAATAGGTTTTTTACTTAGGTTATGGACCGTTTGTTTGATGATTAGAAAACGATTTCAGCGTTTTTTTTATTCATCCCCTAAGAGAGTTAAAAGGTTTGAAGGTTGTATAGAGAGCAAGACCTTTTTTAAAGTAAGACTTACAGATTTGAACAGTTACCAGAAATGTAGGATAGGTTAGGTTAGAACTGCGATGCTCCCAGAATCGAATAGATTTAATCAACATTGGGTACTTATTATTATAACAGTAATGTAGCTTAGTAGACATATAAAATAATATTTTTCTTTAATACTGTATGAAAACGTCTGTTGATGATTCTTAAGATATTTATGTTTGTAAAAACGAAGTTTTTAATTTAGATTTATCAATTTAAACTAACGAACTCATCGCACTGTTTTCTTTTACGTAGGTCTAATCCCTGAACGGATTTAGATGAAATTTCCCGTACAGATAATTTGAGACCCTTGGAAGGATATAGGATAGTTTTTGTATATCTTTAAGAGGGTAGAAGTGTGTTTGGGACAGCGATAAATAGCTTGCACCGAACATAATTTAATAGCAATATTTTTTCTAAGACCATAACAAGTTCCACGCAAACGAAGTCGCTGGCAACAGCTAGTTATTTATATAAATATTTAGTGACTAAGGATTAATTAGAAAAGGAGGATGAATCGTAAGAAAAGGAGGATCGATACATATCTATGTGTACCAACCGTCCTTGGTCTCCCCTATCTATCGCGAGCCTATCTAGACAGATTATGGCGAAGAACCGAAATCGAAAATTCACACATTCTTTGGTTTCATAATCAGATCTTATTTAACTTGTCGTTTTCGGAATGGCTCTAAATCAAAAATAAAATAAAATGTCGGAAACTAAAAGTTTATTTTAATTTTATTACGATTAATGAACAAAAGCACATACCAACATACCTATGCATAATTTTTTGCTCACGCGGCAACACCGTCGGTCGTAGGGCTTGTTTGGAATAGGTCCTAATACTGGGAGTCTGCGATTTAGTGCCGAGACTGCCAAGACAAACAGTTAACATAAAAAAATATTGACCCTCTTACATATTGTAATAGTGTATACCTAGGGGCTATTAAGATTGGCACTCTTTCTTTTTATTTATGAGCAAGTCCACGAATCTGTGGACAGCGTTGCGTTTCCTGCGTCCCATTTTTATTCCGCCATTTATCGTCGCAACCAACCAAATATTCACAATTCACAACCAATTTGCAAATGATCGAGGTAAACAAGCATTAATAAGATTTAGAAGCTAGAACAACATAACGGCAACGTCGCACGTCGCGCTACGGCCCACGTGGTGGCATGTTGGCATTGGCACAGAGCGGCAACGGCGCAGCCGTAGCGCGCGGCTCGCATTTTAAAACGATATTATAACGTTATTATATATCGTTCTGTTATTCATTCTGTTACGGTATTTATATCGTTATGGAGAATATTGATTTTGTTATAACGTAATTTTCGAACACTAACGGAATATACCGTTATAATTCCGGTTCATTTTATAACGTTTTAAAGGCCTGAGCCTAGGTATAATATACGCTTACCACCAGACAGGCTACAAATAATATGCGATGGTAAATAAAAAATCTAAACATCGATCATTTTGCAAAAAAAACATTCATCTTTGAGATCATCTAGCTCCCTTGCGGGAAAACCGCGGTGAGTAACGCTGGTTACGGCGAGATAAAGTCAGCCGCGTTTTTAGGCCAAGTGATAACGCCGCCGTGCGATTACTCGGTGTAGCTTCCACTCGACACACGTTAATACTTCGCGTTATTACTGGGAAATGAAATCCTGTACGTATAGTATGAAGTATGACGGAGTTTATATTAAAAATGTACCTAGGTAAATTAGAACAAACTATGTACACCATGGAAAAGATTATTACTAGAATATGGAACGTGGTTCCGAATCTTGAGAGTTGGCATTTAAAGTAGATTAATGTATACGTGATGAAAATGATCGGACACCTAATACGGCACGATATTTTCTTTTTGAAAAATATCTTGGAGGGCAAGATCGAAGGAAAGAGAGGCAGATGAAGGCCCTGACATACTTACACCAGCCAAATGAAAGAGAAAGTTGCTGTCGAAGACGTCAAGAGGCTGGCGGAGGACAAAAATCTGTGGCGGTTACTCCTCCAACAAGAGCCTAGCTCTTAAATATTGATGATGAAGAATAGATACGTGGGTTAATTAAATTCAAGAAGAAACAAACATTTATTCGTGACACTAATACAAGACAAAAACAAATGAAAAAGTAAATCTGTGCCGTGTCACGAAATAGGCCAACTCAGCATGATGCTGGCTTTGCAGCCAGCGCTGGTCTTCCGTTGGGTTCTAAAATTCAGGGTTACCATAATAAAATAACAACGATATTGTAATAAACCAGTATAGAAGTATAAAATTCAATGACTAACTTCTTGTATTGGGACAATGAATGAATGAATGAATACTATTTATTTCAGATATTTCAATCCATAATTTGTTAGTAGGTACATTAAATGTCAATAGCATTTGTTAGTAAACATTTAACTAATAATTAAAACTAATACAGAACAGAATATTACATAATTACAACATAATGTTCGGATTGAAGCAGCCCGACATCGTGTGCATTTTCACCCAGAAAACCAAAATGGGACTGTCCCACCTTTCGGCAATCACTTTCAAGAAGCTGTAATGCTAAAGTAAATCATACCGGGACTTTTCAATGAATACTTCCTGATTCCAGTACCTACTGCATAGGTACATACCGCCTTGCTTCCGCATACCGAGCTCTATGTCCTGATGTCCAGATGACTGACCGTTTTCTTCTACAGGTCGCATTTCTCAACCGAGTCTTGTGAAATATTGTGACCAGCAGGTCGATCACGTAACGCATTGTACCTACGCGCGTCGGGTAGATCTAAATGTCAATTTTTATATGGAAAAAATACAGTTGAATTGTCCTTACGCGCGTTTGAAACGTTACGTGACCACCCTCTGGTTCATAATGAAGTGTATAGAGTTAACCTCGCCAACTATGGAAGGTATAGGTATAGATTTTGTAATACAATTTGGTTCTGACTTGCAGAAAATAAGGATGACTATCACAATAATGGCATTATGAAGCTGGTTACTTCCTGGGCAAACGGATTGGAATTGCAATCCAACGAGGAAATGTGACCAGCCTTATGGGCACCCTTCTCAGGGGCTGCAACCTCGGAGAGTTTATATTATTATATACTAGTAGTTCAGTTGAATTAAGTGTTTAGTGCTACGTTTTATATACTTAGGTAGATACAAGCTGTTAAATAAACTTTTGACTTTTTAGCTTGCGAACGTAAAACCAGCCTGCAAAATACATTTTCTCAAACATGCAATGAAATATTGACGTTGTGTTCTTCATAATAGGCTCCAAAGTGTCACGTTTCGGGCGCAGCGAGACGAGAGACCCGTAATGCCATTTCATACAAAATTGGAGGCCTGCAAGATGGTCTTTTTTAATTTCGATTCCACAATTTGTGGCACAGGATCACGGCTTTCAGCCATAGAAATTAAAGTTTGATTTCTTGGAGTTTTTCATTTATTTCATTGCATGTTTGAGAAAAGCACTATACATACCTCGGCGTGAAAAGGGGTTGCCAGCCTCATAACTATCGGACCTCGCTACGCTCGGCCGTCTATATGTACTCGGCCGGCAACCCCTTACTTCCGGGCCTCTGTATTAATGTACTATTAAATAATGTTCAAATCAAATTGTAATCTATGTCTCAATTCGACCTCTTAATATATTGAACAAAATTAACATCGCAAAGTTATCAAATCGTTATATATTCAGTCGGTCTCCGTTCACTTAAAATTGAAGTGTATTTCAAATCCCTAATAGGTTTTAATATTAAATGAAGCGGTATCTAACTTTACTTTCATTAACAGTCTGAGATTAAGAGATAAATACTACTTTGATTTTGGCTTTGAAGATACCCCACCGAATCAGTTTTTGATGAGTTGGGATATGAAATTGAATAATTATACCTTAAACTAAATCCCTGTACGCACACACACAACCGCGGGGAAAGATGAGTTGGACTAAGTAGGTCATACAGATTGAATACAAGTTTCTGTCAAAAAAATCAGTTTCGGTACAAGCTTTTTTTCAAAATCGTAAAATTTAAAATCGTAGTTTTATTATCTGTATGACCGAAAAAGTCGACCGCCATTTGCATAAAGCGATATTATTTTGAGGAAATAAAAAATCTAGTTGACTATCGAACTTATACGAACATTTTAAAATATATCATAATAAAATCGTAGAATAAATAGCCTATTAACTTTGGCATTGACGATCATAATATAAAATAAATTCATTAAGATTAAGCTAGCTTTAATTTATACAGGCTGAAATAGTATTCTCCGTTCAAATTTTGGGAGGTGATACGGTGGGTCATCTCGATCAAAATTGGATAATAAGTTGTATCCAAATCGCAAAAAAAGCCAGTTGTTCCATACAAACGCCGTGAGCTCAGCCGCTAAAATGTGTGGAACAGCTGGTTTTTTTTTGCGATTTGGATACTTATTATCCAATTTTGATCGAGATGACCCACCGAATCACCTCCCAAAATTTGAACGGTGAATACTATTTCCCCCTGTATAGTAATTGTATATTGTGAAATAAATCAATCTATATCTAAATCTATTATTTTCTCCACTCCCCAAAGGTTTTCTGGAAGAGATCACGCTTTAGCGATATGACCCTTGTTTTATCTACTAGGTCTCCCTATATCTCTGTTTTCTTTTGTAACTGCTGTATCTGTGTGTGGTGTACAATAATGAGTATATTGTGTGTTGTATTGTATAAGTATTGTCATTGATATACTTGTTTAATGAATGGAAAACGCTAACGTATTTGGTATTATTGTATTCAAATTATTTAAGCGAGTTATACAGAATAGTATGTACCGATTAAGTGTGTCAATAAAGGCATGCTTTTAATTTCCCCATTTTGTTACCAAATATTGCAGTGATTGAATACGAATTTTATTGGTAAAATTGACAGACTTAATTGGTAAAAACTTTTCTAGGAATTAGTATTTATTACGTGCGCCAGTTGGGCCGATCTAAATTACCATGTTGATGTTTATTTTACGTTAGAATAGGATGAAATTAGGATTACCTATTTGACCTCCAATTTTACCATTGATTGACAAAACGTATTGGAATGTACAGTTGTCTCTAGCGGTATAGGTACTGTGTGTCCAGCTGCGCTGTGAACTGCACACGTCATTCAGTCTCTACACAAGCCTTGAGATCCATAATATATCAGTCAATAAACTATTCACCATCACACCGTCAACAAACGGATGAAAAATACGCATTTTAAAACTTAAATCGCAGGAAATCCGCAAGCGATCCTTCTTGAAACTATTTGTAATATCGAACGCTCGCCTTAAGCGGTTAAGGCGCGGCCACTGCACGCATCACTGCACTCTCCCCCCCTGGCCGTCACTTACCCCCCTCAAACACGGCACAAAGTGAATCCCTGATTTCGCACCTAGGATTTCGCAGTGGAATTTAAAGTGAAATCTTATTTCGGTGGATTCGGGAAGGCAAACAGGGCGTTATTCGCCAATCAGGTGGAGGGAAATCAGCTTTGGTTGGATTTGGAGATTTAATGTGTAAAAGCTAGATGATACGAGAGAAAGCTAACGTTTAAGGCGCGATTCCAGTTCTGTGGGTGGCAGAAAGGGATATCGCTTGGTTTCATGTCACTGTAATTCCGATTTTTCCTCATGTCGTCCACGTCAACTATTTAAGTTCAAGTTAGGCCCCAGCAGATTTATTACGTTACATAAATGCCATATTGGAGAAAACTACAGTTGTTATGTCCTAACCGATCGTTTGAAAAGTTACGAAAATGCCCCGCTGGTCTTATTTTGCAACTAATCATCATCATCGTTATCATCATATCAGCTGAAAGACGTTCACTGTTGTACATTAGTCTCCCCCAAATAATGCCACAATAACCGGTGTCATTGCAACAATTTCCATTATTTATAAAAAAAAAATGACATAAAATAATCACATTCAAACTAGATTGCATCTAGGGACCGTAAATATACCTATAAAATGGAAAAAAGTACTACATTATAATTAACTTGAAAATTTGTGTCATTCGTTAATGTATTCCCATATGAGACTATCAGAGTAATGCTCATCTGTCTAGCATATTACAAATTATTCAATAAATTCAGATCATTACTTCAAGTCTAGACTAACCCAGATCCGAGATTAGGGCAAAAATACACTTAAAATATCTCTGGGATTAACATGTAATGTGATAAACGAAACTTTTACTAAAGGTATGGACCTAGTTATGGAATAGAACAGAACATGACATGGACAGAACTAGCTCGCGAAACAAATTGGAATGCAAACTGTATGTCTCCGCCATCTGAGACATAAGCTTTGCATTCCAATTCGTTTCGCGGGCTGGTTCTGGAACGTTAGCTAAACGCGCTTAAAACACTTTGAAATCAATGGATGTTAAATCCGTTCAGTATCCGCATCATTATAAGATCCAGATGTGCGAAGATGTGTTATAAGTCATAATGATCATTATCATATCAGCCACAGCCACAAGCCTCCCCCGAAGAGTGCCTCAATTACCGGTCCTACACCCCGCAACCAGCGCTTTTTTTTTTTTTTATGATATAGGAGGCAAACGAGCAGACGGATCACCTGATAGTAAGCGATTACCGCCGCCCATGGACACTTGAAACACCAGAGGTGTTGTGAGTGCGTTGCTGGCCTTTAAGATGGGAGTACGCTCTTTTCTTGAAGGTTTGTAGGTCGTATCGGTCCGGAAATACCGCAGGCGACAATCACAGTTTAGCTGTGCGAGGCAGGAAGTTTCTGGAGAAGCGCACAGTTGAGGACTGCCAACCATCTAAGTGGTGAGGATGGTAATGTTGTCGCGTTGGACGATGGCGAAAAGAAGCGGCAGGGATTCTACAGGATACATTTCGGAGAGTGTGCGCTAGGATTACACGAATTAATCCCGCCCTCACCATTTCGCCATCTTGGGACTAGGCGCGGTCGCGGGTTCCACCCTTATGTTGTTGACTTACCACTGATTCGCACGAAGCGCTTTGCTTCCAGTTTTCTCGCGAGAACACCCAAAGAGTGGAACTCGCTTCCGGCAAACCTTTTCCCAGTTACATATAACTTGGATCTTTTCAAGACGAGAGTGAATAGGCACTATCTAGGTATGCATGTAACACCCTCGACCTCATCATCACTTACCATCAGGCGAGATAGGGGTCAAATGCGTACCTATACTTAATAAAAAAAAAAATAAAAAAAAAAAATCCGAACAATTCCTCGGAGCACTCCCCGTTATACATGCGATAGAAAATGCAGAGCGAGGCCACATCTCTACCCAGCACCAAGGGGTCAAGCCGATCCAAACCGACCTATGCCAGGTCATTAGTCCAGCTTGTTGGGGTCTACCCACGTTGCACGTTGCGCCTTCCGGGATTTGGGCGCCACTTGAGAGTTGTGTTTATAAGTTAGTATATTATATAGTACACACGCACACACACACACATATATCCAAAGTCCTTTTAACGAAGGAACGATCACACACTTTTAACGAAGTAATGAGTATGTTCCACAGTTCAACGTGCGTTTCTACACAAGTGAATAAATAGAGTTGTTAGAAAACAACGTTCATAAAGGACTACCGTGGTGACTTGGGAAGTTGGAATAATATTGTTGTGGACTTAAGACGCGCTTCAAAACATTTTGTGCTGTAATTTTTACAGCATGTCGGTGAAAGAACATCTTTGTGAAACAACAAAGACAGTTACACGCTCTCTCGAGTGGCAAAAGGTGGTCTTTTTATGTAAAAATATCTATTGTGTCCACATTTCTTTCATATAAGAAAGAAGAAAGAAAGAAAATACATTTATTTAACGTCACACCCTACACAATATATATATATATATATATATATATATATATATATATATATATATAATAGAAACAAGCAACAATTTTAAACGAATAAAAATGTAAACGATATGATACAGAGAAAGAATATAATGGAAAAATAAACCATCTTCGTCTGTAGCCCCCGACAGGATTCGAACCTGCGACCTTTCTATTAACGCTAGACTGCTCTACCAACTGAGCTACGAGGACAGTGACGCAAGTTGTAAATTTTTCCACTATATTCCCGCTAAGACTAGCGCCCTCTCTGTATCGAGTTATAGACTTGTTTCACAGTCTTGGCACCACTCTAATGGGCGAGCTGTGCGCTCGCTCCATTCTAATCGAACCACATCAGGTAGTTTCGGACTTAGCGAGAGAGATGGCGCTGGTGTACATTATACATTGTACATTATGGTGAATAAAAATGTTTTGTAATATTTGGCGTATAATGTATTTGATTTACTAGCTTCCGCCCGCGACTTGGTCTCGCCGTTTAAGCGTGATTGAGTAACAAACATCTAAACATACAAACATACACACATCTAAACATCCTAACTTTCGAATTTATTTATTTATTTATTTATAATAACAATTAGTAATTAGTAGGATGAGTAAGTTGTATGCACCCATATTTTTACACTTAACTGCAATGATGTAATATAAAAAAGAAGTAGGTAGATAGGTTATAAGCACTCCAAAAGTGGCACACTAAAACTCAGGCAATTGGATGATGACGCGTCGTCAATATTATAGACGTCTCAGCTGTCAGATTTGGTGGCCATTTTTAAACACAGAATTTGATGGACAACTTATCTACTTCTTTTTTTTATATTACATCATTTTTATACGCTACTATTAACCTCTGGTAAGTGGTGACATCTTAAAAGTCAATAAGTAACTCTCCATCATTTTTCTGTGTGTTATTATTGAAACTGATAAATTATTTGGCGTAGATATCAAAAAGTAACGCATTTTATTTATTACCAAGTTGCTCAATTCTAAGCGCTTGGCATTAGATGGAAAGTCTATTCGCATCAATAACAAATAACGCGTCATCAACCCGGTCTAGACTCGATAAACGGCGCGATGACATATTATGTTATGCGCCACAAACGCGGTTTGGATAGATTTTAGATGTGAAAACTGGAAACAAAGGAGCCGTTTGTTACTGCTTTGTCGAATTTGAACAGTTTCTACAAGGTTTTATTTACCTTGAACAATTCGTATGTAAACGATATGATACAGAGAAAGAATATAATGGAAAAATAAACCATCTTCGTCTGTAGCCCCCGACATCGTTTATAAAAATAATCCGTAACTTCCTCGTTAAAAATAACACGGAAAAAAAAATATTTAATTTAAAATAATTTGTTTCGTGATAAGGGTAAATCGTATGTATGTAAATATGTAAGTTGTCCAAAAACAATAAAAAAACAGCCTTGCCGCTATCCGATTGAGGTGAAAATGGTCATACTTATATAAGTTTAGTTGAGTTGATATGATTATGGAGAGAGAATCTGGTAATATATAGATTAAAACTTTCACGATCCTCACACATTACTTTCCTAAACGGGAGTTAACAACACCGTTCATTATATCACCGGACATTATTAGCGTCATGTGTCGGCCGGTTGACAACCCTAGTGTACAAGTGGTTAATAAAGACCAAGTGCGGGTAGATAGAAAAACCCGCGCAGCAAGAACATGTCGATACACGCTCAAGCCAGTTGTCCCGTTAGCATGGATGGTGCGACACATTTGAAACGTCGGTAGACCTCAGAGAGGTATAATAAATAAGTTAATTATACGCGATTAATTCCCGTTTAGTAAAAAAGACCGGGTTGCACTCCGGGAGTGCCGGCAGAAGTGAAAACTCAATGACATTGTAACAGTGTTTCGATCAGGTCACGTGTCCGTCTTACGAATTTTCAATCTCTCGACTCTCACGGTCACGTGGCATCTTACGGTCACGTGAGATCTTACGGTCACGAGACCTGTGGTGAGTTTAACCATTTTTCCCCATCACAAAAAGGGCACAGCGCCGCTAAAGAAGTTTTCACTTCGAAAATATCAATCAAAAAAATCAAAAAAAGGTCATAGCAATTTCTTAACTACACTAGATAAACCCTACATGTTAAGGCTCATTTGAACCCTCAACAAAGCGTATCTTAGGGAGCTCCGGCAACTTTACTCGCCACCAGGAACACAAGACCCTATACCTACACAGCAAGTAGTGGTGTTAGCTGCGGTTTTACTAAGGTGGATGTTCATACTGAAATTTTTGCAGGTGCATTCGCTTCCACGGCTGCGGTATCCGTAAATCAAATACGGGACCTGCTCCTTGCCCTGACAGCCACAATCCAGAACTATGTTGTGACAGAGACATTCCACATGGCTTCACGCTCACCAGACCCAGTCTCCTATACAAACACTGGGTGAATCAGACGGTATTCTTTCTATGCCTACTACTTTAATTTGAGAGTTTGGAATACGGCGTTAAGACCTTCATTACAGATTGAAATTAGGAGCTCGTTTAATAAGGCTCGAAACTTGTTATGCAAGCGGAGTGTCTTTCTATTAAAATTTGTTGAAAAGAGGCGTCCGAATGTATTTATTAAAAAAATGTTTTCACTTGTTTATAGAATGACGTCTCAGTATTAACGTTCGGCTTTGCTTGTTGTCTTTGCAATACGCAAGACAGCTGGTTGTAGTTTTAAATTGCACATCAAATTAAAAAAAATCGTCTCGATGTCCAATAAAAAGACGCCAAAAATGAATAAACAATTAATAAGAAGTACATTTTGTTAATAAAAATTGTTTATAAAATAAAATGATAAAAAAATAAAAGAAGTTAAGAAAGGAAGAAAAGAAACATTTATTCTCAAACGCACAGCACAGACATATTTATACAACATAATATTAACAAAAAAGACATTAAACTTTTGTTGACTGGTATTGAATGTTAATAAATAAAACAGTCGAATAATTAATTAATAGAATTGAACATTGATTTTGACTCCAGCACCAGAACTTGGACTCAAGCGGTTCTCCCAATAAGGCTTGGGGGGCTGGGCGTTCGAACCTCGGCTAGCGTAGCCCTACCTGCATTCCTGTCCTCTGCTTATGGCTCGCTGTCTCTCGTCGGTATCATGCTTAACCTTCCCCAGATAGTTGACGATGAGATAGCGAGTTTGAAGGGGGCCAGGGATGCATGGTGTGACTTCTGCCCTGGAACGGACATCCCGGCCGATAGACATTTTCAGCGAGCTTGGGACTCCCCTCGCCTTAAAAAGGTGCAAGCATCCCTGTCAGAAAGTAGCCCGGACGATTTTGAACGGGCCCGGCTCCTGGCGGTTTCCGCCCCCGAGTCGAGCCGCGACACTGGCTCCACGCGCTTCCGTCGCGACAGTTAGGCACCGTTCTGGACCCAAGCACCTTAAGAATTGCTTGTTGCTTGAGGCTTGGGGCCAGAATATGTGTTGCACATACATGCGTCTGTGGCAAAAGCGTCGATGGGTTGGGTAGGCATGGCCTCGTGTACAAAAAGCGCCGGCCGCTTATACCGCCACGGCTCTATAAACGACTTGGTCCGTCGTTCGCTTGCTACCGCTTATGTGCCTGCTATACTCGAACCTACGGGTTTGGCAAGAGACGATGGCAAGCGACCTGATGGTGCCACATTAGTGCCGTGGAGGTTGGGTAGAGCCTTGGTGTGGGACGCAACGTGCGTGGATACGTTTGCTCAGTCCCACATCCAGGGGACTCGCTCTCAAGCCGGCGCTGCAGCTGACCAGGCCCAGGTGTTGAAGCGCCGCAAATACTCGTCTTTTACGAGTTTGCGGCGCTTGCGGTAGAAACATTGGGTCCCTGGTCGGCTGACATGAAATCATTTATGAGGGCAATGACTAAGCGACTCATCGACGCTTCAGGGGACCATAGGGCTGGCGCTTACCTCTCGCAACGTATTTCATTAGCAATACAGAGAGGTAACGCCGCCAGCGTTATGGGCTCCTTGCCGCAGACGGAACTGCTGGACGGAGTCTTTTTGCTATGACTGGGTTAGGTTAGTTTGTAAGTTATTTTGTAATTAATTTATTGTTTCTTCGATTATTTTATTGATTATGTTGTTATATTTAAAAACTGTTATTCATTTTAATACTCACTTATCTTTACTTTACGAAAATAGACACTTAAATGTACATAGTAAAATATATAATAATAAATAATATTCTATAATTAATAAATAGCTATTTTCCATCTTTAATTTTACATGCATATGTATCCAAATTGCAATTGAAAATCGTTATTATACGCATATTCTACGTATAGGTATTCTAATTGTACGCATTCTTATAAGTCGTAAACATTTTTTTTTCTATCGCTGTATTTTAAGGCAAATTCATTGCCTTAACAACTCTAGAAGCAAACAATTAAACCTTATTGATAATAATTTTAAATAACCAAAAACACCAACCTTATGGTTACCATTTTGACAACACTTGGCGAGTAGCTTAAAGTGACAGTTTTAGCGTAGCAATTAGGGTGACCATGAGACTCAGTATAAAACAACTTTATTAATTAACGAGTTAACAAACAACGCTTACATATTTTACCTGCTGTCACGTGCACGTCCACATGTTTAAACTACAGTCAAACAGTGAGAAACACATGTTTCTGTTCACGACTTAGGATTCACCCTCTATAATACTAGTTTGTCAATATTCCGACTAGTAACTAGGTAATTAAAGTAATATAGTATAGTATATATCTACACAGCCTTTCGTGTACCTTGTTGTACATGTTGCATTTATCTACCTCTTCTCGTGTCTACTCTCATCTACTTAAAGGTTTACTAGAAGCAATCCCTCAAAGGGATAAGTTCGATTTTGTACTTAACTTATCTTTTTGTCAGTTTGTTAACTATGTTTATTTTGTACATTAAAATGTTATACTACTACTCAATGATGTAATACTCGTATAAAAGAGGTAAATACGTTGTCTATGAAATTCCGTGTTTAAAAATGGCCACCAAATCTGACAGCTGAGACGTCCATTGACGACGCGACATTTTGAGGGTCATACAATTGACTGAGTTTTAGTGTGCCACTTTTGGAGTGCTTATAACATATCTACTACTAGAAATCTATGTAACATTAATAGCATCATCATTATTCATCATCATAACAACCGAAAGACGTCCACTGCTGGATATGTTCAGGTGTCTATATATGGCCTGCCCAAAGAGTGCCAAAGTGATGCAAATATTAATTTAATCCCGCCCAATGCAGAAGTTGCCAAATAGTTGTAAATGGTACTGAAAACCGTTGCACGAAACAACTATTTTCAGCACGATATTCAACTATTTGATCGATTTTGCCATTTCATAATGGCGAAGCAGCGGTAAAACAAATCCGATTTCAACATGAAAGGCGGAAAAGCTATAAATTCTGATAGAAATCACATTAGCGGTTGTAAAATGAGGGAATTGAAAGTAGAATATAATAAAATAAATCTCTCGTAATGACAATACGTTGATTCCATGGAATTATTAAGTTGACAACTGGAAAGCGTATTTTCAAAATATCGTGACCAATACCACTCGTAAGCGAAGTAATCTCTGAGATGATTATGGATAAAAAAGGAGCCCAACGTTATTATTTTGTCCGCTTTTTTACACATTTAAAATTAGGTATTTACTATCAATCAGCGCGTGGGCACGTCAAATAGGAGGTTGAAATATACAGAACAAAATTAATTTTAGGACAATTTCACAGAGATAGATAAAGATATTTGAAATTATATATATTTATATTTGAAAGGTTTCTATACTTTACCATCTGAACCAAATGATATCTGCTTTGTGATTCTGGTCGCCACATAATGTGTAGTACTTATGTATATTTCGCGTTTTATCGACTTCAACGTATGAACGCCCGCTTACCATCTTGCTGCCGTTCAGGGGACCGATTTTTGACTTTCGAGCGCTCCAATCTTCCTCTTGAAAACTGTGAAATTTTTCCATAATTTTATGGAATGCGATTTTGAAATAGCGAATGATAATTTAGAAACGTGTGGTATAATTGACTAATGTATTCAATTCTATTGGTACGAAGGAAGTGCCTGCAATTTTGACACAACAATCGTACTTACTATTATTTGATTTTCGAGCGCTCGAAGGTCAATAATCGGTCCCCAGACCGCGGCCTAAGAGTGGGTAGAAGTGAAAACTTGAATATTAATGTTGTGCATTCTTGATATTTTGGAATGGTTAGGGTATAATTTTGCACGAATTGCTTTAATTATCAGTATAATTCAAGTTTTCACTTCTGCCGGCACTCCCGGAGTGCAACCCGGTCTTTTTAATACTTTCGTGGTCTACATGCGATTCTTTCAAATGAAAGCAAGACTGAAAATATTGCATCTTCCCTATTGCCTTATAGTGTGGCTTGTGGAATGTAACAATGTCAAAAAACCCAGTTAAAGGATACAAAGTTCTCGTTATAAGTAATGTGCACCTTCTAGTTCTGCACTGTATTTAATAACTCTTTGTATCTCCCTGTCTCCAGAAAGCCGAGCCGAAAAACACGTAAAAATAATGCTTGTTTTTTGATCATAAATAACATGAAAGAGATTTTTCGCAGTGAAAAGGAGCGTTATGATACTTTAATTTGGCAAGAAATGACAATATATAAGTAGATCGTGCTCTCAAAAGGTGCTTGCAAAATCCTTTTGGAAGTGCCATTATAAGGTCAAGTGAAATAGATTTACATAGGCAGGCAGATGTTGGAGATATCGCAAGACCTGGCAACTTTAGGGACGTAATCTCAGATCGTGTTTCTTTGTAAAAGGCGAACTACCTACGAGTAATCGTTTAGTTAGTTCATAATGGTGCCGATACCTAATAAAATCACCAATAAAGTTGATTTTTCCCGAAAAAGGATTAAAAATATTGTCAAATGGAGAAAAATGTAAAGCAGGGGATTAAATAACCACAAAGTTTTAAGTGTCCAAAGTTTTAAGAGGGGGTATATTCTGTCCCTTTTCCGCAAAACGCACCTTCATATGAAACGATTGTCATTTACGCAGATCGTGACGTTTCTCTCCCTAACAAGCAATAGTAACAACGGTTGTTAGTGATTCTTTGAGATATCTGAATGGGATTTTCGTCACCAGGCATATTTTTTTGCCTTCTTTCTTTTGGAGTACCTACATTTTGAGCCTACCAATGTTTAAATGTCTGCTCGTCAATTTCGTAACGATTCCTATATGCGTAACGTATAGATGTAGTAATTTTTCGTATGGGATACCAATGTTGTTGACTTGAATAAACAACAAAAAGTCTTGACAAAAGGTTACGATATTAGCCTTTTGGTACACGAAAGATTAATAGTGACTTTTACATCGGCTTTGACAATCGAGTTGCCGCAAATCGGTGTGGCATTGGGCAGCGGCATAGTTAACCCGACGAACGCGCGTCGTCTGTAGAACAATCCGTAAAGGGCTTATAATAATAATTTATTTCATTTATTCAGATAACTTAGATCCACTGGTTAGTAATTACAAAATCTTACAAAACTATTGTTAAGGTATACCTACACTAGAACTTATAAACAATTAAAATACTCACTCCCTGTCAACAAGTTAATGATTACCAATCAGTTTTCGATTGGCAATCATCAACTTGTTGACATGAAGGTATATGGGGGAATCAGGTTTCGCCGCAAACATTTCCAAAATTCTATTGGAGCTGCTCCGCATCCTACGCACCACAGATGCGACCCTCTTCCGTACAATGGCGTCAAACCCATCCGTGTGAGCTTCGGCAAACATAAATCATGCGCTACAGAAGCGGGGCAGCCTCAACAGTGCCCTAAATCCATTGTTATATTGGACTTTTAGGGCACTAAGCGATTGTTGAATACAGTTAAGCCACAGGCTGCTCGTGTAAAAACTCTGACAGTACGCCTTGAAAAGGGTGATTTTTACTTGGGTGGAACAACGAGCAAACCTGCGGGCCAACATGTTACTTCTCACCGCCAGTGCCCTGCGTTCTCTTTCAATGTCCATTTGATCCTTGAGGTCGTCGGTAAGATAATGCCCTAGATACTTAAAACTGTAAACCCTTTGTAGCGGCACGCCATTAAGGATAACGGCTGGCACATCATCCGGTATATTTTCAGGACGTTTACCGAAGGCCTTAAAGATCAAATATTCACTTTTCTTAACATTATAGCATAACCCATGTCTGGATGCATACGATTCGCATATATTCGTAAGCTTTTTCAGTGCACTCACCGTTGGGCTCAGCAGCACCATATCGTCCGCGTAGCTGATGTTGTTGACGCAGACACCGTCCACATGACACCCGACACGGGTGCTGGTGAGCTCACCGATGAGCTCGTCCACATACAGATTAAAGAGCTTGGGTGACGATAGCCCCCCCTGTCTCACCCCGCACTCCAATCCATACGAGTCAGACAGCACGCCCGCCCATCTTACGCTATTCTTCTGATTGGAATACCAAAACTGGAAGATGCTAGTCACCTCCACTGGCACGTTCCTATCCCTCATCTTTTCCCATAAAACATCGTATGAGACTAAGTCGAATGCTTTAGAGAGGTCTAGGAAACATGCGTACACAGTGGTGCTGCGCTCAGTGTAGTAACGAACAGCATGCTAAGGCTCAAAATGGCACTCTCGGTCGATAATCCCGGTCTAAAACCAAATTGACCGTCTTGAAACTGTAAGTATTTATCCACTTGAGCATTAAGCATGCTATCCAGCACCTTAGCCAGAACATTAGCCAAAGAGATCGGTCTATAGTTCATTTTGTCAGCGATATCTCCAGTCTTGTTTTTTACTATGGGCACTACAATGGTGTTCATCAATTCATTAGGTAGGTACACATGGCTAAGACAAAGCGAGTAGAACATAGACAAAACTCTCGGCAAATGAGATCCTGCATATTTCAAATGTTCCATGCTAAGACTGTCACAACCAGGGGATTTGCCTCTAGTAATATTCCTAATAACTGGCTCTATTTGTTTAGCAGTGAAACTAACTGACGTCCTGTTATGACTAGTCTCAGCATGCTACTGCAAAATGGTCCCGAAACATCGTAGCAATGTCCTTAGGATTGCTCACGCCCGCCACGCTCACGGGCAGGTCAGGCCTTAAATTAAGTTTGTTGGTCGCTTTCCAGAATTTATTAAAGTTTTTGGATTTCCGATGTGATGCAAGTATATCCATTTTTATCTGTTCTTGGTTTTTTAAACACCAGTTTAATTTACTTTTAAAAATCCTACGAGACTCGGTCATCTCATAAAACACCTTACCTTCCGTAGGTTTATGACGCAAGAGCCACATGTCATATTTAAGCCTGGCCCGGCATGAGCACTACGTACGTGTTTATTCCATTTCGCTTGGACGAGGTTACTTTTTGGACATAAGTTTGAACGGCAGCATCCGAGAGAACACCAAGAACGTTGCGATAAATTTTATTTAAAATAATTTTATGTTCCTTATGACTCCCTCCCTTATGACCCAACTCCGCTCCCTAATTAGGATGCTAAATTCAGGTTTTTAATTAAGAAAATGAATTGACAAATAAATTCTATATAATTATTAAACCTGCTCACGAGAATCGGTTGAGGAATGCAACAGCTGGACAAAGGGACATACGAAATAATTTTGGCCTAAGCTGAAGTAGAGCACTTCGTTCGCTACGCCCCCTCGTTCAGTTATAGTTATAGCCCGTTATACTCGTATTGCCATAGACATAATAAACCTAGACGGGTCTTCCTGAAACAAAAGTAATAGCTATTTGTATACCATATTTTTTCTAGGTTGATTAGAATGATAGATGTCACTTCATGATAGCATGTAACTATGTAAGGCGGTAAGCAAAATTCATATTTTTTCCAAGGGACAAATACTGCTTGTAAAAATTAAATTACGTCTAATATGCGGATTTTATATTGACTTGATCTCAAAACGGTTTACCATTGAATTGCCGACAAACATTTAATCGAATATTATTTCAAAGACAACGTTTCAAGTATTTTCATTTCATCGACAAGTCATTGCGTCGAAGACTCGATACTAGGTAATTTGAATCGAGGTCTTTTAATTGGTAGTTGACTTATTTCAATAACATTCATGTCATGGCTTTTCATTTCGGTTTTTTTTCAATTATAATTTTTTTACATGTAATAATATTTATTCCGCATAAAATTATTTTGGATCTGGATCTGAATCCCTAACGTTTTTTAACCTAATTTTGCCTTGCAGCGAGTCGACGCCGCCCCGCTGCGCGGGGCGTCTATTTCTGGTCTGAGGGACACAAGTGAACCCTAACCTAACCGACTTAAAACAGAGTTCGCTTACGACAAGCCATTTTTGTCCGCCCTGATATTTTTATGTAATAAACGATTTACACCAATGATTCTTAGTTTTATTATGCATAAATATTATACATACTTGTATGTCACACAATTAACTTTTTAAATGTGCAGTATGATATATAAAATTGTATTAAAGTAATACGACGAAGAAATGAATTGCAATGTTTTGTAGTTGTACCAATTAAGATAATTTGAAACAAATCAGCGATTAAGTAATATTCGTTGAATAGTATTTCTACGTAGTAAGATAAATTGAAATAAATAGTAGTTGAAATGAAATAACGCCAAACAATATTACTAGTACTGATGTTTCGATGAATCGTTGTCGATGAAATAATATTCGATGAAAAGGTTGTCGACAAAACAAGGGTACACCTCTCAAAACAGTTAATAAAAGGTCTGGTAGTTCTCGTAATATTTACTTATATTCTTAAGTGAACGTCATTACAATGTTGTTTCAATACGCTTGGATTGCTAGAGGTGAGGGTTATCGATTAAGAAAAAAACGATAAAATAATGTGTTACAAAATAAGGAATTGCAATATAAATTGGCAACACACATGTATATGACCTCCGTGCCGTGCCGCCATTTTGTATTTCGATGTCACGCTTGTCAAATAACAATAATCAGCACGACTATCGCGCGACGGCGCGCGAGCTCTCTCGATTTTTCTCGCACTATCCGTCTCTCTCTTATTAGGACACTTAGAACAAGAAGTATAGTGCGAGAAAAATCGAGAGTATGTCGCGGCCGCCCCTTTATAGACGACTTACCGCGAAACGAAAACGAACTTCGAAGTGTGTCTCCCTCTCTGTCGCACTTGCTCGTTCGTGCGACTGAGAAGGAGATACGAAGTTCGTTTTCGTTTCGCGGTAGCCCCTCAGTACGCAGTCACA
Source organism: Epinotia ramella (assembly GCA_947578815.1). NCBI lineage: Eukaryota > Metazoa > Arthropoda > Insecta > Lepidoptera > Tortricidae > Epinotia > Epinotia ramella. The sequence continues at coordinate 3,665,706 of OX388203.1, forward strand.
CAGTACGAGTGGAAAGATCGGACATAGGCGCTTGCTCGGTTTGACTTCTTATCATAAGTGAAAACAATTGACGACTGGGACAAAGTTGTTTTCCTAGATGAAACATGGTTAAATGCGAATCATAGTGTTGGAAAAATATGGACACACACCTCAGTCGTTAACGAAAGTTCTTGAAGGAAAGGGCCAAAGGCTTATTATATACCATGCAGGGAAGGCCAGAGGTTTTGTACCGAACTGCTTACTTGCTAGTAAGCAGTTCGGTGGAAATTCGTACTGACTTTTGTTTCAATACCGTTACAACGTTACGTTCCCAACAATATTAAGTATACCGTCGATACTTTTAGCACTAGGTATACACTGCATTCGAATAGTATCGATAGTTTGCATAATAGTAGTAGCACCTCTAGTTACGTTAGTCTGGCATCTGTCATTCTAATCTTGCTAGAAAAAAATACATATAGATGGCGATGGCGTTACTATTGTTAGGATAAAAATATATTTCATAACAATCCATCGACATAAACATTCTTGTTGACGTTCGCGCGGCAGACATCCATCTTGACAGCTCTCATAAGGCGCGTTCGGAAACACCTCTAACAATATCCTAATATTTGCAATCACGTTCTCGGAAACGGCTCTAACGATTTCAATGAAATTTGGAATATGGGGGTTTACGGGGGCGAGTAATCGATCTAGCTAATAGGTCTCATGTCTGGGAAAATTCGTTTTCTCCGTATTTTCATCCGAGCTGAGCTCGGTCGCCCAGGGACCGTTAGTATTATTTGTCTACGCTTTTGCTTAATATTAAACATTTTCTTTTAATTATTCGCCCTTAACCTTGAGAAAACTAAGAAATATGCTGAAAAAAGGTCAGTATTTTCGCAGTTATCCCAAAGCCTTAGTCCTGGGTACGTTAAAATGCGGGACCATAGGTCCCTGGGGACCAACAAATTTGACACACGGAAGCGGCAACTTGGTTATTATTTACAACCGAAAGTAGGTTTATGCTCGCGAAACTTGAAATATAAATAACCCGAGAGAGGTTGCTGCGAAATTTGAACTGTTTGGATATTCCATCTACTTTTAGCCTTCCTGAAATCGCGAAATGAAAAGTTCGTTCTCACTGTCTTTCTAATTGATTCGATACAGCGAACCACTACAAAGGAAAAATGAACCATTTTCAACCAATCTTCAGACATGACTCGAACTGCTCACCTGTATTGGCGTTACAGCGCTCTTCCAACTGAGCTACTCCGACATTGACTGATAATGACCGCGTATCTTTGCAACTTTCTTTCTGTTGCGGTAGAGAGAGACCGCGCTATCTCGCTATAAAATCACCATGCCATACTTTTCTGACGGTCCTAAATGGCCGCCATAGGGCCACGCAGGATTGTCAAGGAAGCTAAAGCAGCTAAAGAGGCCGGCACTCCGTCTCCTGACAGGAGCCATAACTGGTCATGCACTATTAAACAAACACCTTTTCACTCTAGGCATCACAGACAGTCCTCTCTGCAGAGCCTGCATGGAAGAGGAAGAGACAGCCGCCCACGTCATTCTGACGTGCCCAGGGGTGGCAGAATACCGGGCAAAGCACCTCGGAACACCGGGGTCACTACCGGAGGCCGTCGGCAACATAAAGGGTCTGCTAGGCTTCCTGGTGGAACTGGGTTGGCACGAATAGCAGTAGTGCCAATGACCCATACGCAAAATAGGCGCTTTTTATGACGTCGAGTTGCGGAAACCCAGCCCGCGTATACCTATAACCTATAACCTAGGGCCACGCCCGCAAACGCGTAAATTTTCAAAAGCTCACCGATGTCGTTCAGATTTCCTTAGGTTAGGATAGGATAGTCAGTATTAAATTGGTTTAGTAATATTAGGCACCGTACCGCACCGTACACGCAGCAAATTGTTTGAAGAAGACGTGACGTACACGACACGCAAACGCGAATAAGCAGTTACACACCGGTGTGGTCGTAGAAGCGATTTGTTAGATCGGTTTCCCAAACGCAATTTTTCTTTGTAGATAATTTTTATTTCATCATACCTAGTCGCATAATATGCCATTCTTAAAATGTATTTTCCTCACTTTATTATGGTAGCGAAATTTTTACTCGCATAAATACGTTTACAAACGCGTTTTTCTACATTCGTTTTATTCGCGATTGAACAGTTTCGATGGAGCCCCGCCACTCCTATTTCTAACTTCGGGCATCTGAAGTTACCTATTAACGAACCTAACCTATCTACTCTTTCGCGATTGCAATGGGTTTCCTAGTTCCTACAGGGATGATGGTAGGTGCGCTCTGTGGCCCCCGTGATATCACTTCGGTGCTCTGGGTACGGTGTGAAGCGCACTTAAGAGGAAACACTTAGGGCGAGATAATTGAGAAATAGGTATTTGTAAAATGTATAGCTGTCGCGCCAACCTCAAGCCTCCCCCCGCAGAGCGCGATAGAGAAAACTGCAGCTTGGACCGAAAATACCTATTAAAAGTACATAAAATCAACGTTTCGTAATCCCCTGATTTCTTCTCCAAAACTTGACCTATTTAACTATTTTTTTTAATTAAAAATCAAAGAAAGGCTGGCCGTGATCCTATGTTTTCTTTTTTTAAATAATCTAGTCAAAATTGTTTCCTGGATGTTTGAACACAGCGGAAAATCTGGCATTTTTCTTAGGTTTATGAAGGTTAATATCCCTTTTAAGAATAAATTTATGAAAAAAGGAAAACATAGGAACATGTCAATAGTAGCCATAGATTTATGGAAAAAAACATATTGCTCTACTGCCATCGTCCAGGGAGAAAACAGGGGACTACGTTTCTATGGAAAAACGGCCCTTGTGTTTCCTCTTAAAGGAGGTAAACGGGGACTTCGCATTCCAGGAAGGGGCACAAGTAATGAAAAACTCGACACTTTACTTGGATACAGAAAATGTAAAAACTCAAGATTTAGATTTAGATTTATTTATTACTTTCACGATAAAAATTACAATATACATTTGCATAAAAAATGTCAAGATTACAAGAATTTCTACCATGTTCGTCAATTTTAATAATAAAGACTGAGAGCCTTATCACACTTGCGATTTGCGAGCGTGTTTTCTATACAATTATCAGTCGCGGCGAACACGCTGCGTGATCGCCTTCATACAAAATACGCTTGGAAATCGCAAGTGTGATAAGGCTCTTAATGAGTCAACTGTAAATACAAAATATTATATTACTAGCTTCCGCCCGCCACTTCGTCTGCATGGACCCGGGATTAAAACTATCCTATATATTAATCCAGGCTATAAACTATCTTCGTGCAAAATTTCATCCAAATCGGTTAAGCCGTTTAAGCGTGATTGAGTAACAAACACCCAAACATCTAAACATCCAAACATCCAAACATCCAAACATCTAAACATCCAAACATCTAAACTTTCGCATTTATAATATTAGTAGGATTCTATCTCCCGAAAAGGATCGTCATTCATTACACACAATAACAATATTTGATACACTATTTATATGTCAAAACCACATATTTAAATAAGGATTGTCACGTTTAAAAACAGGAATAATAATAATAGTTCATAACATTGATAAATATAAAGTTTACAAAAATAAATGTCAATTTTAGAAAACAAAATACACAATTAAAAAGTCATTTCCATGTACTCGTTAACGGAGTACAGAGGGTTTTCCAACAAAAGATTTCTCTGTTTGCGCCGGAATGTTTCCACAATGAAAGCAGAAAAGTTTTTTACTTACTTTTGTAAGCTGTTATATAGTTTTGTAGTTAACGCATATGCTGGGAACGGTAACCAACCAATAGATTAAAGAAATTAAACCCACGTTTCCGATAATGAGAATCGGTGAGCAAATCCGCCTAAGTGTCAGCCACTTACTTTGGCAACCTCGTAATTTCCTTTTGTACTGAGTTGAGATTCGAACTTAGTTTTATATATGGTTAGGTATGTTTTGCGATAAAGCGGTGTAAAAATATACGAGGTCTATTTGCAGTTAAATAATGGCCCTCTTACTTTGCCAACCTCGTATTTTCTTTTGCAATGTGTTGAGATTTGAACCTATTTTTATATGGAGGTAGGCTTGTTATTCAATGAAACAGTTTTTTAGCTGTTAAATAATAATGGACCTCTTACTTTGCCAACCTCGTATTTGTCTTTTGTAATGCCGAATTGTAAACCTAATTTCATATGTGGTTAGGTTTGTTTTCCAATGAAACGTACAAATATACGAGGTGTTAAGCTTAACTAAATTAGCCACGTTTACAGCCTGTTTGCACGCTGCCGTTCAGTCTGTTAAAAATACAATTTAGACTGTATTTGCTGCGTCCATTTTGTTTATAGACCCTTTATTACATTTTCTGCGGACGAACTGTTGACCATTATATTTGTTTAGTTGTGTTTCCGTGTACGCATGTAAACATGCATTATGCATCCTACAAATATTATAAATGCGAAAGTTTTAATGTTTAGATGTTTGTATGTTTGTATGTTTGTATGTTTGGATGTGTGTTACTTAATCACGCTTAAACAGCTCTACCTATTTGGATGAAATTTTGCACCAAGCTAGTTTATGGCCTGGATTAAAATATAGGATAGTTTTTATCCTGGGCTGTAAAAGTCACCACTATAAGTTTAACAGACAATCTGTCGGTATAAATGATGAGATGTGATGTGATGACCATGTCCACCTTTCAAACAAAAAAAAATCCAAATCGGTCCAGGTGTATAATTTGAGTAACCTCCTCCTTTTTTAAAGTCGGTTCATAAGTGAGAGAATATTTAAAATCAGATCTGCAGTTGGGCTATTACCCTAATGTATAAACCTCTTGTATGACGATGTCAAAAAAAAAACAATCAAATATTGAGAAATTGGACGGACCCCGAACAAGGCATACGAAAGGTATATCAGGAAAGACATATAAGTCTATATAGAACAATCAAGACGGCAAAGTTGTAGTAGTAAACAGGTTAAAAGATTTGTCGACCAAGCAGATAGTCCCGATAGCTCAGTTGGCTAAAGCGGCGAGATGCGTATGCGAGAATGTCTTTTATTCGAAACCTGCTCGGAACGAACTTTTATTACCCTTTAATTTGAAATGTATACACATTGTAAAGAAATACACTCTTTTCAACAAACATAATATATAATCAATAATGATCGGAAACATAAATAAACCCTTACCTACACCTCCGAAACCGATGACAGCAATTTCATTAACACAACTGACGTTGAAATATTAACTCCGAGTAGTTAAATAAGATAGGAATGGTTTGAACTTAAAGCCCGGTGCTTTGCTATTCATAACCTCGACTCATCTCGTCCAATGAATAGACCAGTATGTAAGTAGGTACCCTATATCTTCACAACGAAAATTAGTGTGAGTAATGAGAATATTTTTTCTAGAGCGGATGGGCCCTTCAAAGAAAACGCCATTTTTAATAAATACTTTGCTCGAATATTGACAATACTGTTAAAGTAGCTATATAGGTTCAAATTAAAACAAAGGCATACATATCGGTATCAACAACTTTTTGTTAGTAGTTGAAGCATACTTAGTACAACGTAAACAATAAGCAGTTACACTTAAAAATGGAAGACAAATCTCTTTGTGCCCAGTACGAGGAAAAGTGGCTTTGTTCTAGAAAAAATATTCGCACCATAGCAACTGCATGCAATTAGAGGCCAGACCAACACTGGTTCTAAGCGAACAAGCTGAGGCTCTAGTATAAGTTTTACCGAAACAAAACGTTACAATCGCGTTTGCGTTTTACCCTCAATTTGTATGGGATTTGACAGCTAAACGCGAACGCAGTCGTAACGTTTTCTTTCAGCAAAACTTATACTAGAGCCTCTGAACCCGTTAGGTTGACGTTGTGAATGCCAGCCTCGGAACAAAAGACCGAGTGCTGCAGTAATTGATGTTATCCAGTCACTATCGACGTTTTTACCCTAATATCCCGCCTTTGTACTCGGACATCTGCTGTCCATTGTCTCACTGGAATCCTCCAAAGGTCCTAGTAATTTGGAGCCGTTTAGATCTTATCGACGCCGATGAATGCTGAATCAGAAACTGTCGTTTCACTAACTTTTTAATGGCTTTTCAAGAGATTTTTGACCCCTTTCAAGATAATCTTGGAGCGTAGGCGTCGCTATTGGACTTTTATACCGATTCAGACTTCAACTCAGTTAATTCCTTGAGTTTTACTTTGATGAGGTCTATTTTGGGGCTTTAAGATTCTAATATTTGAATGAATGGGTCTTTTAAAAACGCGCTAGAAGCTCTTGTACAATATAAATAATAATATAATACAATGCCAATGTCGCACTAGCTTTTATTATTAGTCGTAGGTACCTATAAGGGCCAATGCGTCTACTTACATAAAAATACGACAAAAAGCCTGCATGTTTGTTTGTAATGTAATAACATTTTCTTCCAACTATGATGATTATGATCATGTCTACTTAGACGTTTGTAAACATTCACAGGATAACATATATGTTATTATGAAAAGAAGTATTACACAGCGTCTATAAATGTGCGTCTCTTATTGCTGTGGATTGTTTGGCAAATACGGGAACGATAGCGGCATTAGAGAATAAAACAATGTGGGTAATATAATATGGTTAGCAATTTTCAGCTTGCGTATCAATGGTAATAACTAATAAGCGTAAATGGACATAATTTTGCCTAATTTGCCGCTAGATGGTGCTGTACCGCCTGCGTCGATTTCTGAATCGCGCTGTTAAGATTTTTACTAAGATAATTCAGATAAGATCGTCCTGTGTCCTGAATCGATACAGTTTGTTATCCATCCCCTTATACATTAGCATCATTTTGGGACCCCTTTGAGCAATCATCGTATTATAATACCTTGAATTATTTTAAATTTCATATAAGGTCTAATCCTGATCATGAAAGAACCAAACACTAAACAGGACCTTTACAATTTGTTATGAAACTTGCAGCAATATTCGACCCAACTTAAACCATACCCCGTCAAGCATTTCATCAGCAAAATTACCACAAAATGGGCGCCCGAGTAGCGACTATATTCCACTAATGAAACATTCTGAACTCTCGTACAAATTGCAATTGAACAATTGGAAACCAAAGCCGTTATTGTTAAACGAAATATCTGATGGAGTCGAACGGGCTACCTCAACTGGCAGAGTCAAAGTTTAATAGCTCAGCTTCGCCGCCAATAGAATTGTTTTGCGGGCAATATGAATTAGTTCGATTTCGCTTTGAGCTATGAGAATGCTGAGACAATGGCAGTTACTGGTGGAGTTGTGGGTATGCGGTCCTTCTTTGATTGGCATGGCCGGGGAAATCTAGACGTTGGCGGCGGTGATCATAAAACGTTTGTCTAACCTTTCTCTCTTCTCTTCTCTCTTCTTTCAATTTGCTATCACTTGAATACTACTACGTCACGACATTCGTCAAACATGTCGCCTTTCGTGAAATTTAATACGTGAGTTTAACCTTGGGTTTATTAGTAGTATTTTAGACATACAGTCTCACGAAAGTTTAAATTCAATTATTCATCTGAGTTATTGTAAAATACTTTGAGTTGAACATTTTACTATGTAACTTTTAGTAGGAGTGTCACTCAAAAACAGTCATATGTAGCCATATGATCAGAAGGATACCTGCGTTACTTTTCTAACAGGCGTTAAATTATGTCAACTGTCATTTTCATTGGTTATGTTGTTAAAAATTTGCTATATTGATGATCTTGTAAAACGCCAAATAAATGAATTACTTATTTATCTAAAATTATGTCCAAAGTGACATTTAGACCTACCTAAAGTTCGTAAAAACGTTACGCAATCGACCGACTTCGTATGTAACTAAGTTATTGATGTATTTAGTTATTAGGTAGTACGGTTAAGTTCTGCTGAGATTTACGAGTACGATTCTAATACCAGAATGTTGTCCTTAAGTCAGCCAAACTACTTTTCCCTGTAGGAGTTAGAGCAGACCTTTGAATCTAAGATTTGAACAGTCGTAACCAATCCTAACCACTGATTTATTCATAACCAACGGTGGCTACCATTTCGGCTCAAATTGTATTCTACCAGTACGATATAATCCTCAAAGTGATTCAATCTATTCGGTTGTGCATGCAGAGTTAGTCAATCCTTTCTCAAGCGCCGGTAGCTGATACCGAAACTCCAAGCACCATGGGAAACTAGTGTACTCCCTAATCCTGTTCAATTCAGTAGTCCCTTTCCCTAAAAGTCTCACCCGTCTTCACCGTATATCGAGCCGGACAGATCAGCTATTCACTACCTGTTTCTCCTCACCGCTCACCCCAAGTATATCTTGACCCACAAGATGTAATGACATCGGATCTTCGACTTAGACTGGTTGTAAAGAAGTTGAATGCAGTGTTGTGAAGACCAGCTCAGGTCGACAGCCGTCATTAGCATGCCCCTATCCGTCTCGGTCGGACAGCGGCCCGTGTGCGTCAGCTTTATTGCTCCCCAAGGCCCGTGTGCAGACAGTCTTACAAGTGACGTGGGAAAGTCAAGGATACTAAAGGTGTGTTCGGAATTCCGAAGGGATGTCTTAGGATGTTAGGATTAGATGGATTTTTGTTACGTTACGCTATTGTCAAATATTTAAGTTGCAAATGATATTATTTCAGTGCATTTTAAAATGGATTTGGGTGGGTTTGACGAGTTCAAAGCGATATGCCTAAGTTGGAACGACCGTGTGAACTTTCCAAACAAACCATTGTTCAATTAAAAACCAATTATATGTTATTGTTGTTTGATCTAGAGAATTACATGACCTCCACCGCCTTAGAACCCATTTATATTTCTTAAAATGTCTTTCATATCCATATGACTTCTTAGTTATCATCTGTACAAAATAATATAATAATATTTGAAGGCAGGGCATAATGTTTGATGTTACTAGGAGCTTTTTAAATTTTACATCAATGGGGGAAAACATCTAACTTATCGCACGAGCTTTAGGACAATTCAACTGTCATTTTCCTAAACAATAAGTGACATTTAGAACCTGACGCGCGTACAATGCGTTACATATCCGACCAGCAGATGAATTGGAGTTTTTGCCACGGTTGAATAAAATTACACCTACTCGTAAATCTGCATAATTTATGGTGCTTCCACGCTTTCATTACCAAGACAAATAAAGGATCTGCACTTGGCAGCGTAAAACCGTGTCTTCACGATTCATGTCCCCTTGGTATGTACTAATGGACACAACCCCCTATTTATGCACTATTACCTCCCCTGCCACGTGAAAACAATAAAAACAAGGAAAACAACGGGTAGGGAAATGGATCAATTTGCTCTCTGACTTGCCAGTTTTCCTGCAATCTTAGGGATATGAAAAATCTATCGATTTTCAATTTAAGACTTGCATGTTTTGGGAGAACTCTTTGTTATAGGTTTTGGTTTAGTATATTTACTTTAAATGAATATCAGCATTTGCCTTATCCAATTACAATGTTAAGTTCAGTTTTAAACAGTCTATAAATACCTATGTTAAATATTTATGCTAAAAGTGGCACTGGGACATAAGTTTCATGTGCTTTGCCTACTCTTTTTGGAAATGAAGGCGTGAATCTATGTATGTATGCTTGTATTTAATACCTATGTATTGCGATGCCCTTACAAGGTTCAAGATTGAGCCTATAACAACATGAATGCAGTAAAATACTTGAATACAATAACACCATTACTTGCCTGTAACCTTTACGTTTTTGATAAAGAGGTTGGCTAGGCGTTTGTGACTTTAATAATCATATCAATTCACTCACTTCTTCTCGCACTTTAGGGTCAATAGATGTATTCAATACCAATGCTATTGATCACCCAGTAATGTGAAACCCTGTATTTTAGACAGATGACGATGTTTGCACATTTTGCCAGAAATGCGTCCCGTATTTCGTTAAATATGTTAACCACGTCATTAAACAATGTAAGCTGGCTGATCAGCGGGGCTAAGATGGGTGTTTTTATTACTTATCATTGTGGATAAGACTTCCTTCACTCTCGCACTCGCATACTTGCCAGAACGTGACGGACCTCTTATTGGCAGCCATAAGTGCAACCACCTTAGGTAGGCCCACTGATGTAAAACAATAATCCCCATATGTCAAAGTCAAAGTCAAAGTCAAAGTCAAAGTATTTATTTGCTAAACATAGGTTATGTAGATGTTATAAAATGCAGCTTGGTATCACTGTCAAAACCTAATAATCAAATAAACACTGGAACTCAAAAGATCTTATTATGTAATCAACCTCCTAATATTAGTGCTCACTTTACCTTACACAGATAATGAAAGAGAATCGACCTCCTACAAATTTAATATTCGTGCTCACTTTAGCTTACACAGATAATGAAAGAGATGCCAAAAACCATTCACCAAATACCGATACCGTGGCCGAGCATGATTGTATAAAAACATAAGGGTTCTCAAGAATCTCAAGCTATATTTGCATAAGTATCTTATCTTTTACTATGGACACAAAAGGAAATTGAATTCCATCTCTGGGGCAACGGGATTCAGCGAACTTTTGCATTCATTGATGGCACTTACCGAAGAGTAGAGTTATCAAAGCATTCGGAATTGCATAATGGATGATTTTGTGCAACGTGAAGCTATAATTTTTATAAACTAAATTGAGATATCATTTTAAACTCTTTATTTGATTTTGGTTTGACTCCTGTATGCACTCCTGGTGGGTGCTAAACCAGCGCATGGCCTTCCCGATGTTTTTCTTAATAAGCAGTTAAAATATATATTTTAGTCGCTATTTGAAACAGTGAAAAAAAAGCAATTACATGATATTTGCAAAGCACCAAATTAAACGACGTTATATTTTCTCCTTTTAAGATCCCTTATTTCCGAAGACCTAACATTCACACAACATCATAATGTGTTCGTGCTAGGCTAATAAGTACTCTATTTTTTTAATTTACAGAAAAGTGATATTAATTTACGAAAGTATAATATATATTTTAGTCGCTATTTGAAACAGTGAAAAAAAAGCAATTACATGATATTTGCAAAGCACCAAATTAAACGACGTTATATTTTCTCCTTTTAAGATCCCTTATTTTCGAAGACCTAACATTCACACAACATCATAATGTGTTCGTGCTAGGCTAATAAGTACTCTATTTTTTTTAATTTACAGAAAAGTGATATTAATTTACGAAAGTAATCTTTTTTGGACATAGTACTTACGTCCTACATAATAACGTAGCTTAACTCTGTGAGCTGTAGAACTCGTAAGGCTGACTGTTTTTTAGGGTTCCGTAGCCAAATGGCAAAAAACGGAACCCTTACGGATTCGTCATGTCTGTCTGTCTGTCTGTCCGTCCGTCCGTATGTCACAGGCATTTTACTCGAAAACTATAAGGTGTATTTGTATAACATTTTGAGGATAGGTCTATTTTGTTAGCCGCTACATAGTTTTGTAATTCAATTACAAAAAAAAATATTTTTAGGGGTGCACTCGATACCTACATAAAACTGAAACTCAAAAAAATTTTTTTCACTGCAAGCCCACGTGTGGCACATCAATCAATAGGCCTTTCAAAATAAATATAAGGTTTCTCAGCAATCTTTTTGATTAAGTGAATAGAGTCGGAGATAATCGCCCCGAAAGTCACTAAAATTGTGTCCCCCCCCCTCTAATTTATGAACCGTGTATTTTAAAAATATGAAAAAAATCATGGACATAGGGCTTATTAAATTCTTTCAGCGAAAATTATATTGAACAAGATCGGTTCAAAGGTTTTCGAGATATTTCTAAAAAACTGCCTTCCTTAAAGAAAAGGACTTAAGTGCCATAAGATTTCAGTAACGACACGTTTTTAATAGGCACGGCACCCTTCGTTGTGCGTCGTCAACTGAGAAATGCAACTGTAGAGGAGATCACCCGAACATCCGTGTCATACCCGTGGACATACCAATTTTTTTTGACCCCAGCTGATACAGAGAACTTCCTTCGCTTGGCCCGCTTGTGTAAAATACCGCTTTGCGACATGGAAAAGTCACACCACCTCCATTTGCCCCAATACGTCACCAAAACCCGATAAAGATATTAACGTCGGCCATTTCAATCGTTAACATTAACGTCAAATTAACCATTAACAAACCCGTATGAAGATAAACACAACAAAAGGATTATAAATTAACAGTTATCTGTGGGATTTGTTCGATATTATCAGTAACAAAGGGTTCGTACGACCATGCATAATTGAAGCGACGTGTCCGACTGTCCGCATTGTTGATGTGCGGGTTAGCAAATGGGCTTAAACGAGTTTAAACTGACACTAACTGGGCTTGTATTTACACATGTCCACTGGTACCACGAAGCCTGAACGTTCACTTTGAAAAAAAAAATTAAAATAACATAGGCTAATACATACTTAGCAATTTGTCACAACTACATATTTGGAAACACAGAAAAAATCGTAAGTCAGTATTTTTTTAAATTGGTTTTTAAGCCATATTCCGCTAGACGAAAATTTTGACGCACATAAGTTTATAGAATATATTACTAGGTTAGGTCAAGTAATTATAATTAGAATTAGGTATATCATGAAAAAACAGAAATCCTCCAGCGGAACTTGCTAGTCGAGCACGTAACGCATTGTACGAGTATGCGCGAGAGGTAGATCAAATATCACTTCTTGTCTAGGAAAACGCAACGGCCATGTTACTCCTTTGGAGTTGCATGCGTCTATAGGCTGCGGTGTCCACTTACCATCAGGCGGTCCGTGCGCATGTTTGCCACCGTCGTTGTATATAAAAAAAAAAGACTGTTAAATTGTCCTAATGCTCGTTTGAAACGTTACGTTGTAAACCGTATTCGGAATTGTGAAATTCGTGAAAAATATGATGTAAGCTAAATAGTAATAATATAATAATACAAAATTAATAAATCAGCCTATATACATCCAACTGCTGGGCACAGGCCTCCTCTCATGGATGAGAGGGAAACGGGTAGTAGTCCCTACGCTCGCCCAGTGCGGGTTGGGGACTTCACATATGTGAATATTTGAATTTCTTCGCAGATGTATGCAGGTTTCCTCACGATGTTTTTCCTTCACCGAAAAGCTAACGGTAAATATCAAACGATATTCCGTACATAAGTTCCGAAAATCACATTGGTACGAGCCGGGATTCGAACCCACGACGTCCGTTTGACAGCCGCATGCCTGAACCGCTAGGCAACTTCAGCTTAATAACTCCACGAAATAATGTAGTGTACCTGCTATAAGTAGTTAGAATAAATAAAGGTATACTTCTCATTGCAACCATAGCAAGTTGGTGTGTCAGACTTTTGGTAATTCTATATTTAATGAGTTGACCAGCTTCTATTTCACTATAAACACAGAAAACCAGCGCCTATGCCACCAACTAGCTATAATGGGATTAGTTAAATTTATGAAAAACTGTGTCCAATATGTTTGGTTTTCTTAGTGAAAAATCTCATTAGTCGTAATAAGTTAATAGTATACTCCACATATATATTCTTCTTTCAACTCGTTTTCCACAGAACGTTGGTAAACAATATGTGGCGATTATTCTCTCATTTACTGCACAATGAAACTAAACAGAAATTCTACAACTGAACCAATTACGCAGCTTTAAAAAAAAAAGAAATCTCTTGAACCTACGCTCCTTATTGTGCATATTTTCCCTTGGATATGCACAATAAGGAGCGCCGCAATGCGATCCAAATCTTGGAGTTTAATATAAGTGAATATTAAGTATCTGTCGAAGTACAACCATAGTGCCGTGATGCATTAAGTCATTGTTTTTTTTGATAATTTGGTGTCATGCGGCACTTATTTTCTATAATATTGGCTTCCTATAAATACATTCTACGAATTTGTGTCCTCTCCATTAAGTTAATCCATGAGCGCTGAATCCTCTCCGATTTAGCAAAACCCACGGCATGCTCATTCGATTGCACGTTAGAACATTAGATCACTGCGGCTTTGGCTGACGAGGATCAACACCAAGTAAAAGATAACGGTTTCAACTTACGATATTTGTTTTTACCATACTACTATTTACGGGTACTACTATTCTACTTTTGTTTTGCATCTTTTAAAATTGTGAACAGAGCGCGAGAGTTTGCAGTGTTCAGTTACGATAGTCGTGTTTTAGGGTTAAGGCAGAATGATGGCTGGATTCGACATTAATATCCTCAGCATGTCATAGGGATGTCGCATCCTTCATGTCTCTGCTTTAAAAACGAGAATGACAGGGACATGCTATCCCGGCCAAGTAAATGCGAAATTTGAAACTATCTGATGTCAGATTGTTATTAATTTTCCGAGCCGAAAGCAAGGGCGATAAATATGTGATCGGAGGTTATCTATATTACTGCCTGTGTTAAGTAGAAAATTTTACTTCTCTCCTTGGCGAGCAAGTGGAATTTTCCGGCTGTCTTGAGCAAGGGCGAAGGGTGAGCCGAATCAACTTCTGGGCAATCTTTAGACGTCAAGATTTCGGTCGCCGCTGGCAAATGCTTACGATACCTACTGACGCACCACTATTGTATATGAATGAGAAACATGAAAACGTCACTAATCAAAAATGCAATGTTCCGAAAACATTCAACCATTAATGTTAAATCATTAACCAAATCATGCTCCTGGTCTAGAGGTCAGATACTAGGTGTTGATCCAGCTCTCCGTAACACGTTGGAACATGGCGACACGCCGTTAGTCACGTGTGGCGGACTCGGACGTCGCTGACAAATGCCTGCGACACTGACACACCACTGTTGTATAGACTGGCAGAGAAACGTGGGAATGCGAAATGGGGTAATTTCACTAATCACATATTAGCTTTAGGCTAAAAAGTTCCGTTCCTCAAAAGGAAAAAAACGGGAGCATCATTAGGATCACTTTGTTGTCCGTCTGTCTGTCTGTCTGTCTGTCAAGACCCTTTATCTCGGGAACGCATGGAGGTTCGAGTTGAAATTTAAAGCCATAATAAGTAATATATGAGCTACGGTAGCCTAGTGGTTCAGGCAGGCTGCTAAGCGGCGGTCGTGGGTTCGAATCCTGGCTCGTACCAATGAGTTTTTCGGAACTTATGTACTTACGGATTATTTACCGTTAGCTTTTCGGTGAAGGAAAACATCGTGAGGAAACCGGTCTAATCCCAATAAGGTCTAGTTGTCCCTCTGGGCTGGAAGTTCAGATGGCAGTCACTTTCGTAAAACTAGTGCCTATGCCAAATCTTGGGTTTAGGTGTCAAAGCGGACCCCGGGCTCCTTTAGGGGCACTACCAGGAATAACGCTAGGAGGATGATGAATAAGTAATATTATATTCAAGTTTGTCCCTTGAGGATGTGCAAAATCAAACTTCTAAGTTAACGTAAAAAAAGATACGGCCGTTTATGCCACAAAATTCGTATATTTCGACACTCTCAAAGAAATCAAAAATAGGGTATTTTTTCTTGACCTAGAACTATAAAATTTGTCAAGTAATATCGTCTTATACTACAAGTATACCTCCCTACAGGTTAAAATCGGAAAAAAATAATTATGTATTTTTGCGCACTTGCACTTGTCGGTGTTTTATTATCACGTTAGTAGCAACAAGATTACGGTGAAAGCCTATGGACGCTTGATAACCCTTCAAAATTATATACACTTATTCCTTGAAGAACCTCAAGTCCCTCGGGTAAACCTGGGCAGGAAGTTCAGTCCAAACAGAGCGTTCAAGGGAGGTACATGCCTCTCACTAGCATCAACACCTTTTTTTTTTCCAAAAACTTTGTTACATAGCACAAACATACAACTTCACCAAACTGCAAGACAGTTTGTTGGCGAATAAATCACTTTAAAATATATGAACTTAATTTTAAGTGTGATGGTAACAACATGCATATGTACATACGAGTATAGTGGTCAGCCTTTATCAGCTTTATCACTGTATCCGTATTTTACGAGGATACTGATACAATTTTATTCTAATACCTACAACTATTAAAACTACATAAATGACAACGAAGCGCGCATGAATATCTGATACGACTCTATTACTCGGACTATTATTAGGACATGTCAAATATTATTGCCCGCTTTGTTATGGCATATTTCTTTGCTGGAGACTGTTCCATACGATACCATTTAGGTTCAAGAGTGTGTGGCAATTTCTTAAGTTTTGTGCCTCGAAAAATATAATGTCTGAAGAAAATATACAAAGAATATACCTACAATTCAATCGTTTTCGATATTTTTTGGGAAAGTGAAGCAAACCTTAGATTAGAGTTCATGGTAGTTTTAGTACCAGTACAGAAAATGGAACTTTTTTCTGCGCTTGTTGAGTAAAATGATTATTTTGCAATAGTACTCTTGTTTGTGTGCTCATATTGCGTATAGGTGACATGTTATGTAAGTACAGTCGCGGAATGAAAAGGTTGACCACTTTTGGACCTTAATAGCTTTGAAATAAGGCCGAAAAGTGGTCAACCTTTTCATTCCTCAACTATACTTGTATGGCATTATTATGGTTTCTCCGAAAAGTCAGTTCCATTAAAGCGAACAAAGCGAAGCTAATGGATGCTGTACAGGATGGAATAATTTAAAACTGATAAAACGTTCAATCTATGTATTTCGGAGACTTTGATTAAGGATAATCTCGCTACACAAATTCTACAATATTTCTCGAGCATTTAAAGTTAATTTGTCAATAATGGTGTGGGCTTACAAACTTACTCAAATAAAACGCATTCTTATATGTTTTGACAAGATAACTCACCAAAAAATAGGTCGTTAATTTATTTCAATATAAAACATACAACATGTAATGCATCGCTTAATATTATTGAGTAAATAAGAAAACGCCAAACTTGATCACACGATTGAATTAAAAATATTTTACGGATTAATCAAAACCGACCAATAGTGTTCTACACATTAGTTACTTAAATAATAATAATAATACCTGGATACTCCGCGGATAGTCAGGAGGTTCCTGTCTCTGTCGCCCTGACCACCGGCAGCTTAGGCCCCGCCTCGCTGCCGGCGGTACCCTAGGATAGGTTTTTATAATGATTTTATGTTTTGTATGTATAGTTTTATATTTTACTTTTTATATAATTACTTATTGTAAAAACCTAGCTTAAGACGAAATATAAATAAAGAGATAATAATAATAGACATTTATTCAACAAGTTTGTATACACTATGATCGTTTAACAGAACAATGAACAACACTTTGTAAATGTGCCATCTCTGCGTTATTAGGACTTGGCTCTTTGGAACAGAATGTGCATTACCTGATACCATGAGGGTAATATCGTCATCCGGTTAATATGGTCACTTCGCTGTATTCCAATAAGTACAACACATAGTGGATAAATGGCATTGTAAAAGCGTTAAAAGCGTCTAGTAGCCTAGTGGAACCTTGCAAAGTTTTATCAAAAACACGGGTCGATTTGCAACTCCCGCGGTCCTCTAAGAAACTATAAACATTAAAAGCCTGCAAAAATCGAAAAGAGACGTGTGAATTAATTATTGGATATGAGTCAACAGATCATTTATCGTATTTTAAAGCGGTAGTATACACATTGTGAGGTTTAAAAGAAAGTTTTTGTGTTAGTCGTAAAAATATTAAAAAGTACGCACTTGTTAATATGGACATCAGTTGTCCATATGTTCTGTATGAAAATAATAACCATGTTTTATATTGTTTTCGTAAGTAAAACCTAACGAATAGTAGATTGAGGGGTAATTGGCGGCAGCATCTTCAAAAGTGCGATCGCAAAACGATAGAAAATAAACACACCCTCGAAATAATGCAAAGTCCCAATGTAAACGATTAAAAGATATTTACGATTGAAACAAACTGAAGGCTCGGTCGAAGACTAATCCTCAAGTTGGAGGAAGAAGATAAAATTGGCCATAATAACCGCACGTGCCGGAAATATGGTCATTTACCAATTTTTTTTAAAGGCGATTTTTTTAATAGATTCTAATTATTACCAAAGATATTTTGTAATCTTTTTTATAGTATATTAGTTGGTTTTAATAACCGTGTATTTTTTATCTACAACCTGCCCTTACTTAATTTTTTACAGAGCGTCAAAGCTTAACGTGTCCATATTACACTCACGTACCTTACACACTGTCGTCTCGTCAGATAACAACACATTGCTACACGGCAACGCTGCAAACATGCCAGTCCTGTGTTTCGGTGTGGAAACGGCTGTTTGTTAATGCCGCTGAGATTTGGATTTGTAATATAGGTCAAGTGACAAACAGTGAGGGACAATGGCCAGCTGGGGAGATGTTCGGCGGATATTTCGGACTCAAGTTACATGCGCGATAGATAAAACTGATTGTTCTTTATTTCGTCTGTACTTGTGAGCTTCAAAAAACGATACCAAACATTGTGCACGGTTTCCCATAACTTTTAGACTTGGCTGACATTAAACCTATACTTATTAATAAGACTAAAATATAAATATTATAATGTCAAATCTCCTGATACACTCAGGAGCAAAAGTTTCGGGTGCACTTTGTATAGAATTTCAGTACAAACTGTACCCGAAACTTTTGCTCTTGACTATATTCATATGTCGACAAAAAAAATAACAATCTAAGCTAAAAAAGAAACAATTAAAACTGAAACTAAAAGAAAAGAAATGCCCCTAAGTGGCGGCCAGGCGGTAGTGTGCCACGTTGAAAGGCAATGCTGATCCTCTGGGCGAGGTACAAGCCAGCCTTCTGGTCACGTGAAGCGATCATACATCCAAAGAATTACAAAAGCACTACGACTTGCCCTATCGGTATTCAGTGTTGTATTTCTGGTGGTGAGTGAGGATACCACAGCACCCGGGGATGCGCTGTGTTAAGAGTAAGGAATCTACATTTTTCTCACATACACTCACTAACATAACGAACCCTCAAATCAATAAAGGGTCAGCAACGGCTTTGTGATTATTTTGGAGTGTCAAGCGTCCGCTTTGTGCTTGCCATTAGGTAGGCCGTATGCTCCTTGCCACCATAGTACAAGGTTAGGTTATCTTAAATGACGTTGTATTCACCAAAAACGTGGAAACAAAACCATATAGAACGAGTGGCTTCGCGTGAGATGTAGAACTCTAAAACTTTATTTTAAATTTAGAAAAAGTGACTCTACAATAAAAACTATATAATTAACAAATAGCTCACAAACCTAAGAGAGTACAGGAGAACAGCCGGACATCCGGTCAGCGTGACAGACACCGGACACCGGATGAACGAACGAATTTCGGCCCAAGCTGAAGCTTCGCTCGCTCGTGAAACATTATCAATCATCATACGTATACCCCTCTTTATATATGTAAACCTTCCTACATTTTAAGTTTCCCACCACAACCATCAACCACTTATTAAAATCTGGACCAAAAAAAACTTCTCTTAAGTTTAGAGCTAAACATCTAGCTACATTCCATTCAAATCTTCTTTTTACAATGCCAATCTTTTCCTCAACTCCGCTTTAGGGAGTCTTTTTGCGTCCTTGCTTCATATTTTATCCAGCTTTATCAGTATACAGCTACATAATTCCACTTGGAAATATCATATGTTCGAGGAAAATTACTGGCGCTTAGTGTCTTTTAAGTACAGGGTTAGTATAGGTCCCAGGGCATTAGCCGAGGTTGGCTTCTCTAGCGGCATTAGTGTCCTGCTGAGCAGGCTATGTAAGATTTACTGGACGATCGGTATTAGGGAGAATTGTTGAATATGTTTGAGATTTCCTTTTGAGATTTTAATGACCATGTGAAAAAAAATTACCTAGGATTAGAATTGCTATTAATAAGCATTTGGCATTGTAAGTAAAGAACCTGTCTAAGATAATAAGAATACGGTGTTGGATTTTTAGTAAAGTCGGCAACTTTTTATGTAACGTCAAAAACGCCCTTTTACGTCTTTGCAATGGTATTGCAAAGAACACTAGGCTCATCATGAGATAAAATATGGTCAATATTCATTAAGAAAGTCCATACTGATGAAAGATTTTTTGAAATTAGTTAAGTGGTTCCTAAAAATAACATTCAAACTTACAAAGCTACAATACTGGCTTCTCCTCGTTATAATGTTAGTATAGGAGTACATTTCAATTTCAACATCATCATCATATTTAAATTTAATTATGTTTGGCGTCAATAAACGAGTTGACTTATAGATAAGAGCCTGTTCACACCAACCCGTGTCGGTGTTGGATTCAGTAACGATATCGGAGGGCAAGTAAATGTACGGAAAACATGCTTACTATTCACACCACCCACTTCGATATCAGAGCATGCTCCAAACAAAAAGTGGTAATGCCGGATCCGACACTAACCGTTACGGAGTGTGAACAGACTCTTAGGATGGGTTGCACCAAAACGTCTGTTATCGTAAGCGCTGTTCGTTAAAATCTCAATGTAAGTATGGAAAGTTTAACAAGTTTCTATTGGATGGCAGCTGCCGCGCCATATTTAAAATGCTGTCATAATAGTTTTATTTCGAGAAGAAAATATGTAGTAAAGAGAAGAATATGTTTTAGTATCAGATGTTGAGTCAACTGCAGAGGAAAGTGACCACAACATACAACAATCTAATTAATAAAATAAATAATTTAAAGTTTCGTTTGTACATTGCTGGTAAGTATAAGTATTAATTATAAATGTTATCAAGAGAAATTTGACGTACATTGCAATTAAATAGTTTTCATGCCACACGTGTCAATGCTTCAATGATTAGTAGTTTCAAACAGAAAATGAGGTATTTATAATGAGTATAATTAAAATTGATTTGACCGTATTTAAAATTGATGTGTACAGGTCATTTACTTCTGCCGAATATAAGAATTAACAGCAGCCAAAAGTGCTAACAAAAATAAATTCAACCAACGAGGTTGAATTAGGCAATTGGGGCTTCCTGTATCATTCATTCATTCACTTACCATGTTACTCAGGCGTCAGGCGGGCCGTACGCTTGTTTGCCACCGTCGTTGTATAAAACTTGCACAAATTGATAAAAAGGGATACAGGATTATGATTTGCAATACTGCTCTATTGCTAATCGTATTCCGCATAAATACATTTTTGATCGGTCTGTAATCTTAAGTTGGTGCAAATGCATATTCCATCTTCAATCAGATTATCTCTATATTCCCAGTATAGCTTTACAGTATTGTCACTTACTAGAAAATCAATAGCGTTAATTAACTTATATAAGTAGCAACAAGTCCTGTTCCTCTATCAGCTCATCGATGTCGAAACGTCTCATCTCAAGAATACAGGCAAACCGTGAAGCCCTGGGCTCATTTACACAAACTTGCAAGGCTAGATTGGATATGTAACAAGGCCGCTATTACACCAACTTGACAATTTACACCTGGCAATAACAATTTGTTTTACAATTCGGCGTGTACAAGCACCGTGTATTTAGTTATAATATTGCCGGCTGATTTTTTTGTATTGTCGACTCATCAACTACTAATTGACAGGATTCCAACACGACGACTTTATCTTGTGTAGTTTAATTGCTATGGCTTTCTAAAAAAAAAAACTGGGCACAGACCTCCTCCCATGGATGAGAGGGAACGGGCAGTGGTCCCCTCGCTGGCCCAGTGCGGATTGGGGACCTTACATACACTTTTGAATTTCTTCGCAGACGTATGCAGGCTTCCTCACGATGTTTTACCTCCACCGAAAAGTTAACGGTAAACATCAAATTATATTCCGTACATATGTAAGTTCCGAAAACTCATTGGTACGAGCCGGGAGTCGAACCCACGACCGCTATTAAATGAATAACAAAATCAGTTCGGATGATTGACAGCAATCAGATGATTGCTCTAAACCAACTATGCTACCGTAACCTTGCTCGACTTGAAGAATCCTTGTACTTTTTCCTTCTTCTTACGTTTTCCTTGAACCTTGCAGCTTCATCAGTAATCTCAAACATGGTTTCTGTAACATGAATTACCTGAAACAAGAAATTTACTTATTTTAGTTTAGAAAATACAATAACTTGATTAATCTTAGTCGAGCAGTGAAGGACGCGGTGCTAGGTTTATGAGTGGTTTAAAACCATGGGCCATTTAGGGATTTAGGGGCCATTTTTGAAGGTGTATGGAGCGTTTTAAAGGCACATACAATTTCAATAGCGCACGTTTCTGTTCAGTGAACAATTCTACATTACGTTTAATCAGCCTTGCATCTTCGTTGTCACCCTGTATACTTGCACTTGCAATATCAGTAACATGTGATCACAGATCAGATCACCATACGCTAATGTAATGATTACTAGTTCTTGCGGTCAATCAGACACTTCTGTTTTGCATTACAATTTAATATCCACACGAGTCCCCCACTAGATGAACTGATGACCTGGTAACGTCGCAGGGGTCCGCTGGATGCGGGTGGCGCAGGGTCGCTCACTTAGACACTCTTTAGGAAGGCCTATGACCTTGACCAGCAGTGGACATCTTTTGGCTGGTATGATGATGATGATTATGATCATGTTTCGCGCGCTCTCTTCGACGCTAGCTGAATTAACGTGCCATAGCTGATAGTGCGAACACCCGGAAATGAAAGTTCGTATATCTCTGTCACTGTCACTCGAAATTGGTAAGTGCGGTAGAGATAGAGATATTCGAAAAAAAATCCCGGTTATTACTCCAAACGAGTACGCCGGTGTCATTGCAAATTATAATGCGAAATATGGCGGATCACGAGCTGGTCGTTTTCTACGCGCCCTGGTGTGCGCATTAAGCCCAGCGAATGTGAGCTCCTTACAAATTTCTACCCAAAGACGTGCCTAAAACCCGGTATGCATGTTCGAACCTAACGGCTGCCTGGCATCGTTTTGACACCCAGCCCCTATTCCCGCATGGCAATTGCACCCATTCGTGGGGGCATTTTGCGGCGCTACTTAGACTTCTACGGTTCGCTGATCAAGCCAGAGTTCGAGAAGGCTGCTACTAAAATTGAGACAGATAATGTATGTAGTACTGCCGCTGTAGAGTCTGGCCAGCAAGTGGTAAATCGGGACCAAAGCTTATTTTTTAAACCTTTTATATGGCTATGATTTCACTTATGGAATAAGCTGTCAGCACGTCCATCACAGGACGGTCCGCGAGTTGTGTCGCTTTCGTATTTTAAGTCGCAATGTCACCGGCAATTTACTTTCTGGAAAATGCGTCAATGGGGTAAATGCGACTTTTCAAGATGTCTCCGAAACTCAATATTTTAGAACTATTAGTTCTCTAAATTCAAAGTTTGTACATACTTTGAAAATCGAGGGATGTAATAGTTTTAGAATGTTGCGTTACGAAGATATCTTAAAATGACGCATTTACCCCATTGACGCATTAACCCCGGTTAACATACCTAGAGGTTATCTGAGTGTTTACTTAAGATGATGAAATTATATTGCTTATTAGTTATCATTCACGGTAATTCATATTAATATAATTATATTAATGATGATCTCGTCTACTTTCATTAGAAATACCGAAGGTAGTTCAAAGCCATTACAATAATTCGTTTTCATCACACTTGCTCGAAAAGGGCTTCATAATGCGCAGACATACAGAGCTGTAATAGCCTGTGTTACGCACGGGCGTAATGGTGTTTTTTCTTAAATTGTATTTGTCACTCATGCGGCAGTTACAAAGCAAAGAGGTTTTATATCAAATACGATGTCTGAAAACGTATTTATAAATGAATTTAAACTTAAATAACTACTTAAACATGTTTAACTGAATTATTTACAGATTTAATATGTAGTTATTTAGTGTCTATGTAAAATGTTTTTAAGTGTTACTTACGCCCCTCGTTAAACAATGTACTATTTCAGTCGAGTTTTATTCCCTTAGCAATGGAAACACATTACAAAAAGTACGAATATATTGCGGAAGGAATTATTGAAACTGGATAAGTGGTTCCGGCGATTACTCCCTGCATGCAAACTTACAAAGCCACAATCTCTCATACGGTTTCTCCTTACAATATAAGTATACAATTATGCGAGTATACTTATATTATTTTTAAATATCTAGTACTTACTCGTAAATGCAAACCAATTTTCAGCTGTAAAGAAATGCAGTCCACAGTACTTCATTACTTCCATCACCAACTATTCACAACTCTGAACTGGCGAGACTTGGCTTCTCCGAGTTGAATAAAAACTGCAAAGTTAAATGAACTTTTTAGTAGAACCCCGGTTGTTTCAGTTAGTTTAATTATTGTCGTCGGTCCGTTAGTACAGAACAGCTGCTATTCACGACTGGTTTTACCTTACCTCACCCTCTGTTACATCTTAAGTTAATCTTGACGACCGCTTTAACAAGCCAAATGGACCACCGCCGCGCCTGATTCGGTCCCTTAATGTCAAAACTAGCAAAGTTTAAATATATTTGGCGCCCGTTGGATATCCACAGGGAGTACGACTCACCAACGCGCCATCCGAATGGATCGGTCGTGTGCAAGTGGCAGCTACGCGTGCCCGTGAAAGTAGTAAAAATATTATGTCCATCCATCATTATCATCATATCAGCCGAAAGACGTCCGCTGCTGGACATATGCCTCCCCTAAGAGTGCCAAAATTACCGGTCCTGCGCCACCCGCATCCGGCGGACTCGAAGTTTACCAGGTCATCAGTCCACCTGGGGGTCTACCCACGCTGCGCCTTCCGGTCGTCACTCGAGAACCTGTTCACCTCAACGGCCATCGGTTCTACGTGCAATTTGCCCCCCACGACTACTTAACTTTAGCGATTCGGACGTCCATCGATTTGGCGCGGTGCCTTGTTGGAGGGGGTTCGTAATAGTACCTAACACGTAAGTCGGGGATTGGACTTATAGTGGTTCTCTTGAGATGAAGTGGATCGTTGGCAATAACTCAGCTCGGCTACAGCTGCTGTTAGTCTTAACTTCGACGGACGTTTAAACTTTGTACTAGAATTAACAAAATGAAATGACGTCTTTCTCCTTATTCATTTTCTTCTTCAATTTGATTATGTTTGTATATTTCGCATTTAATTATGGACAATTATACAACACACTAGCTTCCGCCCGCGACTTCGTCTGCGTGGACCCGGGATAAAAACTACCCTATATTTTAATCCAGGCTATAAACTATCTTCGTGCTAAATTGCATCCAAATCGGTTGAGCCGTTTAAGCGTGATTGAGTAACAAACATCCAAACATCTAAACATCTAAACATCTAAACATCTAAACATCCAAACATCTTTCGCATTTATAATATTATAACACTAACACATTTCTTTTGGTAAAAATGCCGGCTTTTTCATCAGAACTGAGCTAAATTATGTTTTCGTATTCTTACGAGTAAGTAATAGTTATTTGGAAGCTTACCTCAGTTTATCTCTGGTGTTTAAGCAGCTACTGACGATTTTTCGAGTGAAAAATTTGTTTCTAAGAAGAAGTATGTACCTATTCTTAATTATGATAGGTAGGTATCTATAATAATATTACAGATTTGAAAGTAGCTCTGTCAGCCTAGCTGGCTGTCTCTGTTACCTTTTCTCGCTTTGACCGCTAAAGATGTCTAGATGAGATAGATCGGAATGCGATAATTGACGCTGCGCCTTAGTTTAATAGCACATTTTATTAGATTTTGCATACTCGTAGGCATTTGATCAATCCCTTATAATGATCAATGAGCATACGTGAACTATGTCGCGGGTAAATGGTAGGTTTCTATAAAAATCAGAATAAGATGTAATGATGGTCCCTGATGCATGCATTTATTTACACATAATATTATTATTATTAAGAGACTGTTGTGTCCCA
The DNA here is from genome assembly GCA_947578815.1 of Epinotia ramella. Lineage (NCBI taxonomy): Eukaryota > Metazoa > Arthropoda > Insecta > Lepidoptera > Tortricidae > Epinotia > Epinotia ramella. The sequence continues at coordinate 3,691,543 of OX388203.1, forward strand.
CTGCTGGGCAAAGGCCTCCTTTAAACATATATACACCCCAATTGGCTTGCTCTTGGCCAGATTTTTTACGTTTTATTTATATCTGACAAGAGATATCATCGATTAGAAGCCAGAGGTCCCTCGACAGGCCGTCGGAGCGCCATAAAGTTTGGGTGTGATTTTTACGTGACTCGAACAGTAATAAAACGTAGGGTGCACATAAAATATTGTGTTAGGACAGGATAACTTTATTACCGGAGGCATTGGGTCGGCGCGGGTGCAATTATCCGAGAGTAACGCGACAGTATGGTTACAGTCATGTTTGCTGAAGAACTTTCCATTTGAATTATTGATGGACAAATGCTTTTATGGCGAAGGCCTCTAACGCAACTTTGTGGAACTTTAACCTGGTGCTCTTGGGTGTATTGAATAGAAGTTGTATTCTCATTAAACAATAGTTACCTACCCCTAATATTTAAGTATGTCTAATGAATGTGATATGTTCAATTTACAATCTATTATAAAATGTGGGTCTTCTGGCGCTTTTGTCATATTCAGTATATGCCATATATATAATTTAATCAGCGTAGCTTTTGTTTGGTGTTAAGGTATGTTATCTTTTTTAGAAGGATGTATCATGACCAAGGATAGGACAAACGCCCGTCATTTTGAAAACTTAACCCTGTTCTGTACAGTAGAGACTTAAACGATATGATACAGAGAAAGAATATAATGGAAAAATAAACCATCTTCGTCTGTAGCCCCCGACAGGATTCGAACCTGCGACCTTTCTATTAACGCTAGACTGCTCTACCAACTGAGCTACGAGGACAGTGACGCAAGTTGTAAATTTTTCCACTATATTCCCGCTAAGACTAGCGCCCTCTCTGTATCGAGTTATAGACTTGTTTCACAGTCTTGGCACCACTCTAATGGGCGAGCTGTGCGCTCGCTCCATTCTAATCGAACCACATCAGGTAGTTTCGGACTTAGCGAGAGAGATGGCGCTGGTGTACATTATACCCTTTTCACGAAACAAATTATTTAATTGAATATTTTTGTTTCGTGTTTTTTTTTTTTTTTTTTTTTTTTTTTTTTTTTTTTAACATAACACGAAACAAAAATATTCAATTAAATAATTTGTTTCGTGAAAAGGGTATACAGTAGAGACTTCCTTATATTAATAAAAAAAATTAGGTACTAAATAAGAATAAGAATAGTTTATTCGTCACAATACAAAACAAAGGACAAAAGTAATGTTTTATAAATTTATTTTAAGTACCATACTTTATATGTTTCCAGTGACAAATTATTCAAATGACGATGATTAAGGCGATAAATCACTTTCGCCAATGGAAAAGAATGACCACAATTTTTTACAAATTTTTAAATAAAAATTAATTAATAATGCAAAGGCAAAGGCAAATATTTGTGTGATGAGCATGAATATTTGTTTCTGAGTCATGGAAGTTTTCTATGTATTTAAGTATTTATATCCATTATATATATCGTCGTCTAGTACCCATAACACAAGCCTTACTGAGCTTACTATGGGACTAGGTCGATTTGTGTAAGATTGTCCCCTAATATTTATTTATTTATTTATTTATTTATTTATTTATTTATTTTATTTAATTATTTAATTTTAATTTTAAATATCATGAGGAAGTCTCTACTGTACAGAACAGGGTTAAGTTTTCAAAATGACGGGCGTTTGTCCTATCCTTGATCATGACATTAAAAAACAGCCAAAAGATTTATTAAGTCTTCGTGATATTATTGAAAATATAGGGCTTCGGTCGAATGAGCGAAGCGTATAACAGACCTATAACTAGTATGAACCCTTTTGTTTTGCTGCAACGCACACAGCAATTGTATGTCTTAGTTTAGTTACATTAATTTATTTTAATACTAGCGTCAATGTATGTTCCGGTTTTGTTTTTGTATGCTTTTATTTATGTGCATATGCTTTATCTAGATTTCTAGAACAACAGTCAAGTATAAATATGGAATCCAATACCCACTAGCAAAAAGTAAAAAAGAGTTATTTCTGAATATTCTCAATTAAATATCGACGACCGGTTCACTCTAGTTGGCTAGTGACCCTGTCCACTAATATGTGTTCCTAAGTATTGAATGTTTTCTATGTATCTAAGTATTTAATTATCTACATACGTATCTTTATCGTCGTTTAGTACTCATATTACAAGCTTTGCTTAGTTTGGGACTAGGTCGATACGATCGCTCTGCTTTTATATATATGGCATATACTGAATATGACAAAAGCGCCAGAAGACTGCATGTTGTTTACCCATCACTCGTACTCAACTTATCATATTTTACATATATTGTATTCTGTATTTATCAATATACATATATATAATCGGAAGTCGATAAACGAGAAGTCCCTATGACAGCTCAAAAGTGCCACGAAAATTCCGACCTCTGACCATAACTATACTGTACGTTCATGTACTAAAGGATATATGAAACTGATATACAAACTAGTGATACCCATGCTAGTGAGAAAACTAGTTTCCCAAATTAACCAGTTCTATTTACCCCGCTGGCAGAGCAAGACGCTGAACTCAGTTCTGCAATGAGATGTCCGCAGTAATCAACAAGTTCTAGTGCAGTAAGTGCCTCAACTTAACCTATGCACACTTCAGCGCGTCGAGTTCGTTGCTAAATTGAGTGCAGCAACTTTATAAAGATTTTGATTTACAAGTTTTTCGGTTGAACTTTTCAATGGCAGTAATAATAGAATCTTAATTATGAAATAAAAAAATATAAACATTGCATGGCGGCAATATATTATGTTATATACTAAAGAATTAAAGTCGATCAAAACACAGATCATCCAAAAAACTTATTATGACCAATAAGAAAATGACCCGAGAGTTAAAAACGGAAATACTAATCAAAATAGAACGTCATACCTACTTATTTCATTTCCATAAAGCCATTAACAGCATATTAAGAGTTTTCCAATAAAATTAACTTATTTGATTTGATTTGAAAATATTCTCAAGGCATATAAATATTCTATTTTAGCGTCTTGATTGCTACGTCAGAAATAGAACGTTGAAAAGACTTCTTATGTGTTGCAGAAAGTAAGATGAGTTAGAAATTATTGCTCCCACGGGCTATCTTTGAGTCTCCGAGTCTACTTAGCTCCGCATAATAATTTCAAGTGCAATTGAGTGTGACCTTCATGAATCTTTATTTTGTAGTCTAGTGCGTAAAGAAAAACCACTTATTCCATAAAACACACATTACAGGATTAATAATAATATAAACCTAGACCAATTAATGCTATGCTATGTCTCGTCGCTCTTACGTCGGAGTATCAAAGGTTTTGGTACATTTTTATGAGATGATTAAATCGATACATATTTTTGCACTTCAATGTACTATCGGCTGCAATAATGCATGGACACCTTACGGCCTAGTTTCGCTTGAATGGTTTGACGTCTTCAACTCACATAGTTGCACGTTGTGTGCAATAAATAAACTAGATGGCGTTCTTGGCGATGGTATTTGAACATCGCGGAACATAAGCCAATTTACTATAAATGTACACCTATTATCACCAGAAGTATTCTCCTAATAGTGTAATTATACTAATTATTAGCAAATACCAATTTACAATAGCTTTATTTAAGTGTGATACAACTGATATGTGAATGCTATATTTCCACTAGTAATTAAAATGATGCGACAGCCCAGTGGATTGAGACATGTGCTATAAACTCGGCAGCCAAGATCGATCGAAGATCGATTCCCTGTTAATGGTAGAATAAGTTATGTTTTTGCTTTTTTATAGTTTTGTATTTCTAGATGGAAGTTTTTTAGATATAAATAAAAATCGTTTAATGAAATAAAATATTAATAACTTAAATAATTAAGACGGCTTTTTTTGTTTTTATTGTGTTTATTTCGTAACTACAGTACTACTAACGCAGTTTTTTAATAGAACTTAGTAATAGTTACTTAGCAACTTTTCTAACATTTAATTAAGGTGATAGCTTAAGTTTCATTTCCGAAAATTGGAAAAAGATTGAAGCTATACCCCCAATAAATATAACATTAACAATTATTAACTTAAGGCCGGGTTATCTAACATTCAAATCAATCGAACGGATTTAGATGTTAATTGACATACTTATACATATATATATCTATACCTATGTGAGCGTTCAAATAATGAAAACTGTTATTGATTTTTTAATAATGATAATAATATTATTCGGACTTTCACGGTTACTTACACTAGTTAGAACTTATGATTATATAGTTAATAATAAGTAATAATAACTCACAATCACATTTCGAATAGTAAAGCGATAAAAAAAATGCAAACATCATACCTACTAAGCAATGTTTTTGTTTTTAATTTGTCTAGCATAACCCGGCCTTTTCCTAAAACATAATGTATAAATCTAAATGTAAACTGCACTGCACTGTTTGGTCGGCTTCTTCACCTTCTCCATGTTAGGAACTACGCGAACATTATCATACGTATTATTACGATATCATAAACTTAAACGGCCGTGTTCACTGGATTTAAAACACTTCACCATCATTTAAATTCTATAGGGTAAATTACAACCGTGCCGTTTTCTGTGCATCTGTTAGCAACGGCGAACTGTGTCTTCAACTCTTCACTTGCGTGGAAGTGGCTTATCGGTTATAAGCAACTTTCTTCGTAGGTCATCACCATTCACCATAGCTGCACGCTGAATAATGGCATGATTGAGACCTGATCTACTAGATCCTTCCTTTTGTGCCCATAAAACAACCGTTTTTTCGCTGTAACAACAGTATTACATAATAACAACAATGTAAGATACGAGTAGGTAATTAGATTAAGTATCATTAATATTACAAAACATGTAAAAACTACTTACGTTTATACATTATATTAAATAGCAATTAACTGTGATCTTTTAAAGATCAATCGATAACTCATTGCTACGAGTATATTAGTAAAGAAAGGAATCAATTGGTAAACGGCTAACGAATGAATACGAAGTGAGTGTAATAAAAAAGATTACGGTAGTTATATGTCATCTATCTACCTTCTTCAATTATTATACTAAACGTAGTCGTAATGGATATCTGTAGGTATAAAAAAACAAACTGATGATTAATTTCAATCTACCATCCAAATGGCAAATGGCCCAGTGGCAAATAGACTGCAGTTTAAAGTCGACCTGAGAATTCGGGTTCAAACCCGCGGCCGCGTCCAGCCAAATTATGTTTTTGTAATTTATTCGATGTTTGGAGTTCGCTCTTAGTGCAAAACACTAACAAGAAGAAGAAAATTTAATAATACCTCCACGAAGGTGTGTTGTTAAAAACAAAAAATCGGGAATGCGTTAAAGTTGACTCGATAAATATACAAAAATAGTAGGTGGTGGTTATCCAAGTAAATAGAAATTTCGAAGACGCGGACGAAAACAATTTTTATTTCATTAAAAATCAGCTAACAACGCCATCTAGTGAAATCTCGCTTAACTTTTGAGGCTTACATTTACATCTATAATAATACTACACGTTGTGCTCATAGATGGCGTAGGATTCGGCGGACAAGCGAAACTGTTTCTGAATTGACCATGGACTTTTGCTGTCTAGTGTACCAAACTTTACAGGTTCAAGCACAAAGGGTCCAGCAATGTGTGCGATAGAGAAATGGCTTAGACGCAGTATGTGTTGCTATTTTTGCAAAGTTTGCAACGCTATTATTCCGCCACAGCGTATGAGTTTAAGAAGTCAAGTCGATTAAAGAACTCCGAAGAAAGAAAGAAAGAAAGTCTCTCTTCTATTTTAATCGTATGGCATACATTATTTCGCCTTTAAAGTCTCTCTGAAAGACGATTTAGAACTCCTCTCAAAATACGGTGCAGAAAATAATCGAAACTAAGTGCACAATATGCACCTACTTAAAATACTTGGTTTTTAACTTAACTATAAATTGCATCAGTATTAGAACACTAAGAACTCCCCATCGGCACACAAACCTCCCAAGGTTTTGCCTAGATGGGCATTGTAATGATAATTCATTGTTTTTGTCTTAATCAATAAATAAAACAAAAAAAAATCCGAGTTTACCTCATGAATATATTTATGATGATAAGAACTCCCAATACTTAAAATTCAAGGTAAGTTTTGACTTTTAATGGATGCGAAAAAGCGCACGCATGAAAAAAGGAAGTTCAACTTCAATTACTTTAGGTTTAAGTTTTTTCACGGGGCACTTCAGAGCCGTGATTCCCGTTTATCTCAATTGGCAGATGGGGACATCTTTAGATTTTCGCTTGTGTTCCATGTTTCTGTCATTTAGATTTTGGGAGACGGAGATTATCGAATGGGCATAATCTCCGACGACATTGCATTTTGTCATGCGGAATCGGGTCTCGGGTGTTGACCACATGGAATTGGGTGCGTATAAAACAAAAGTTTGTAGATAGTCATTATTATTTACAAAGAGCTCAGATGTTATTTACGACCAAAAGGGGTACAATTACTCCGACGACATCGCATTTTATTATGCGGAATCGGGTCTCGGGTGTTAACCACATGGAATTCGGTGCGTATCAAACAAAAGTTTGTAAATATAAATTGGAATTAACTACAGATAACATGATTAAAATGAACATTATAATTAAAAATTCCTACTAAATCTTTAAAAGAAAAAAATGGGTGAAAGGTCATTAATCATTATTATTTACCTGCGATGTTTTTTACGACCAAAAGAGGTACTCAAACCAACCAAAGACCATAAGAGGGGTTTCAAACGTACGTAAGGGCAACTGAACTCAACATTTTGATTTAGGTAGCTGACGCGCGTACAATGCGCTAAAGTAATCGACCAGCTGATGTCCGTACAATGCGTTCAATGCTGTGTCACAGCAAAACAGACTATCCATCTCCTTCTAAGCGATCTAATTAGAAAGAGGCGGATAGTATAGCTCGCCGCGACTGACATCGCGGGGCGTCCTGCGATACGTGCAGCTGGTTAATCAAATTGTTGCGATTATCATGCAGGCATCAGGTATTTAATAAAGATAGTATAAAGATATTTTTTATCAGCTTTGAAACCGCCACTAACGCTTTAAATTTGAAAAGTTTTACTGTCCACGAGAGTTGAACAATGAAGCTGTGTTAACATTCTGTCACTTGCACCGGACGCTGATACAATCAGTTTGCATGCGATTGAAGTATCAAAATAAATTGTGAAGTCGTTTTTTTACATGTCACGTATAATGGCGTCAGTTATGGCGGCACAAAAAAACCTGTCAAATATGACAGAGTATGAAAGCTATTGACACCTCGTTCACCTAAAATAGTTTTCAATGCAAGTGGCAAAAATCAATTTATACGTTTTACTTTATAACCAATATTTATTTATTAGGTACACTTTACAGACATCGTACAGTATGAGATACAATGGTTCTTTATCACACAGTATGATCAGCAAGTTAGCGCATATGCAATAAACTGCACAGTATACAACTTTCATTTATACTACTACCAGTTCCGTTAATGTAGAAATTACATGGTGCAAAATTTATTTTTAAAACTTCAAGATTGATCTTTATGATATTATATTTGTACGGATACATACATATATTGTATGTATTTTTTAGGTGTGTAACTATATGTGTTTAAGAAATGTAATTAGTAAAAAACTATAGTGTTTCCATTCGCGTCTCAGCTATTATAATCTTGCACCCTAGCTTGCACCACTACAGTTTCCGTCTGGCCCAATGTTTGATTGGAAGAGAATGTCTTAAAAGGAATTATGTCCGCCAATTGTACTTTTTTTGCTTTTATGCAATAAAGTTTAAATAAGTGAGTGATATAATAAGTCATAAAATAATAAATTTACCTGACGCCTCAATTTTATAGTTTTCAATTCACTCCTGCTTTTCTTATGACAAAGCAATATTCTCACCAAACAGACGAACGGGGAAACCGACGAACGGTGCATAATTCGTTTAAACAAGTTGATAAATTAACTTATTTCATTTAAAATTAAGTAAAATCTAAAAAAGGTCGTCGACGCATTGTACCGAGGGCGCTGGCGGCATTTCCTCGCTGAATTGCAATGCTGATGCTGATCAGATGCGTTGCGCAAGAAAGCCGCCAGCTCTTCAGTCACCAGTTATTTTTTTATTTATTTGAATCAGGCAACAAGGCCTATATTTACCAATACCTTACAAACTAACATACATAACAATATACAAAACTTATAAAATAACACAAAAACGCGCGGCGCAAGTTCTGGGTGTCAAATAGCCGGCCTCGAGATCACCGGAAAACTACACCCTTCGGCCAGATCTCCTCCTTCGTGAAGGTCGACAGCTTGTCAGTTGGTACTCTCACCACAATTGAATTGAAACTCGGTTTGTGGCGGGACTCCAACCTCTCAACCCTCAGGATGATCTTGGTCTTCAAACGCAAGTACTCGATGATCTGTTCGGCTTTCTTCGAGTAGTGCAGACGGGACACATATATAACAATGTCACCGGGACCGCGGGCTTTAGTAAACCGGCCGACGCAGTACCGCACAGGTTGCGACAGGTAGATTTCTTCTTCCTGTCAATCAAAATGAAGCCATCTTTGTCGCAGTTCTTTCAGTTGTCGCAGTTATCGAGGGTCTCGACGCCAAGGGGTACAAAGTTGTCTCTCTGCCGAGGCCTCTATATTTAATACATTCAATATTGAATGTAGATAATGTTTCAGCAATTTCATCACAAAGGCCCAGCCCACACGTGCCAAGCAGGTACATTATTTACCGGACCCTCAAGCGAATTCCACGAATTCAATCTATTCCTGGTGAAACCGGAAATAAGGCCTTTCAGTATCCGAGATCCTCGTAAATCCCGATCAATGCACTGTTTGGTCTGTGAACTCATTGTTTAACTTCAGATGTTTGTTAACTGATGATACGAGTAGATATGTTATTGTTTATCAGCGTTACAGTAAACTGAATGAAAGTCTATTGGTTTAAACTTTCACGATTCCCACACTATATTTTTCGTAAACCTCAGTGAAGTAAATAAATAAGTTAATTAAATGTGCTGTCTCGTTTAGTAAAAAAAAATGTTAATGTAATGTATGTATGGTGTACAATAAAGTGCTTATTATTGTACAGTCAAGGAATTTAAATACCTACCCATTTCGTTGAAATGTCGTTAGACATTCGCAATGCATTAAGGTCGAAACTTCTATTTCAGTAATAGTATTGAAATGTCAAATTGTCAATACATATTTATTTGTCACTTCACATTACAGATAACCTCTTTGCGAAAAGTTATCATTTGCTTTTCTAATTACGAACATGTGTCAGTGTCAATCGAGAAATCTGAAAAATATTTTTCAATTACGTTATTAATTTGAAAAATAAAATACCTAAGTTACACCAGGAAGTGGGGATTGAGGAGATAACGCGTTTAAAATTTCAGTTCACCATGTCAACGTAGTAAATCTGGTTGCCTAGTTACTAACATATAACAATGCATGCGATATGTCAAAGGAACGTCGTGCTCTAGCTAGCTCTTATGGTGACAGTTTGCTATACAATATTGAGCCTTAGCTGGGTCGGAAATTAAATTCTTTGACTGTACACCATAAAAGGTTAAAAAATATAAATGTCACACAATAGATCAAAGTACAAGGGCAAACTTATCCCTATAGGGTATCTCTTCTAGCTAACCTTTGAATATTACGATTTTACGCCGGTTCTTCTCGAGGCAGAGGCTTTCTTTCCGAACCGGTGGTAGTTTATCGACATTCATAGGTGCGTGCAATATGCCTAAATTGAAGAATAAATCACTTCGACTTTAACGAGACCGCTTTACCAATAAGCTATACTGTCCAGTTCCTATGCCGACAAATTTTGACATGATTTTCATTGCGTTGGTTTTTGTTTCAATGATAGTATCTGTTCCTGTAATAATTTAATTAGCCAAACCATTTCGGAGCTAAATTCGCGTTGGATTTACTAAATCAGTATAAATGTTCCCAAAACCAAAACTAGCTATATTGCGACGCGCCTTGTCACCTAACTGTCTAGTCAGTATAGTCAAGAAGGAGAATATTCTTCCAAAAATAAGGAAACAAGACAACACAATATAATTATATTGTTAACGTTACAGTAAGGGTAAACAATTATAATTAAAGGCTACCTTTTATTTATGTTAATCGTGGGTTAATACTTTATGAAAATATCAAACATCAATCTGCATTCATCAATAACCTATCAAAACCCTCACATGAAACGGGAGCAAAACATGACTGATACTCGCTTCATTCATTCGAGCTACTCAAAACGTAGCTTGGAGAGCATGTTCCGTACACAAAACGCGACAGTCTCCGACATTAACAGTGCCCAGACGAGTAAATTCATCACCAATATAGGTTACAAGGCAGCTGCATGCATGCAGGACCGGGTCGTGAGGCCCTATCGATTCATGCTCCGCGCAGTCGCCGTGCCGAGCGACACCAGCCGTCCGCGCACTTTCTACTGCCTGTCCCCCATTAACGACTCTCCCTTCTCCCGAATCAAAGCAGCGATGGTTATCGCAGATTAAGAATCGTCTTTTGAATTGCGATGTAAGTGAAATAGGGCTTTGCGACATCCGATTACCGGTGCTGCGGTTGGATTTGCGTGGTTCGGTTTAGTTTTTGATGTATTGCTCTTTAAAGCCTTATTATCACGGGTGGCCGATGTATTAGGGGTTTCTATTGTTGTAATTACAATTACTAATTACAAGTTTAGTACTGTGAGGTAACGGAAATGGCAATTACTATGGAAAACCTATCACTGTCCCACAATACGCGTTTTGAATATATGCCGTGTCCTATATTACTTCCTATATTATTAAACGAGCAATATTTGTATATTAATATATACCTATGTATATTTCTAATCACGTTTTCGACAACGGCTCTAACGATTTCAATTAATTTTGGAATAAAGCGGTTTACGGGGGCGATAAATCGCTCTAGCTTGTCTTCTTGTTGATGTCTGGGAAAATTCGTTTGATCCGTATTTTCACCCGAGCAGAGTTCGATCGCCCAGGCCCACTGCAAATGAAGTGTTTTTTTTTGTATGTAATATCTATAATGTATAGGACAGAAAGGCAGTATTTTTTGTTCAGTGTATGAAATGCGGATAAGAATATTTTCAGTAGCTTGTCCCGATATCGTTGAAAACGTACGGAGCATAATAAGAAACGAAAGAAAGGTCAGGGCCATTGTGTAAACAACATAAATCGTGCTAGAATTCCACGGACACGTAAGATAAAGGTTGCATTAAGGGAAAAGATTTTAGGTTTGTATAGAAATTTGAAAAGTTGCTATAATTCTTCGCTACGAAAGTAACGTTAACCAGAAAGCAAGCGAAGAGCTCAATACGCGTTAATAGAATTTCCATCAAAACAGTTCAGAAATGAATACTACTGTGAAAACAAAGGAACTAAGAGCACAAAATTAAAGGAGACATGATGTTTAAAGTGCTCTTTTCTGTTAAGAATTGAAAACACCTTTATTCATAAAGAATGAAGGTCGTATTTCAAGTAAAAGTTATAGATTTAAGCTTCTATCTTCTATGGAGTGTTAGTGGAGGTTTTGTGAGAGTTATTTTTATAGAACTTACCGCGAGCGCTCTAAAGCAAAGAGAGGGAGAAATAACTCGTTATGCTGATTAACTTTAGCTGGAACTAATTGCTGACTAATACGAAGAAAACAATTTATCCTCCAATCATTATTAAGCTACTTCTAATTAATTTATAAGATCTACAGCGAAAAATGTACACCAAAAGAAAGGACGCAAAAAAATATGCCTTGTGACAGTTGTGACGAAAATCCCATTTGGATATCACGAAGAATTACGAAGTTACAACTGTTTTAATAATGCTTTTCAGAGAGAAAACGCTCGCAAGATCTTGACGTCACGATATGCAAGCGTCAAAGTAAATGACAATTGTTTTATTTCATCATGTACAGAATATACCCCCTCTTAAAACTTTGGACGCTTATAACTTTGGTATTATATTTAATGCCCTGATTTACTTTTTTCTTCATTTGACAATATTTTTTTAATCCTTTTTCGGGAAAATTCAAAATATTGGTTATTTCATAAGCCATACAACCCTATTGATATTGCAGCGAGTCGAGTGACCGCCCACATAATCTCGCATAGAGATTCACAAAATATGTCATTAATTAAGTACTTTTTATCTGAAATAAATAGATTAATATTTTTTTTTGATAAAACTTGTGATTGTCTTAAAGGCATATTGATAAACAGGTAAATTAATGCAAAAAAAATACTAGCACTAATTATATTTCAACTTGATATCACTATAAAATGAGATTTACCTACTTGTGTCATATTCTCAATGTGTACCTACAAGACAGCTATGAGGGTTCACGCTGCCCATAATAAACCCTCATATATCGAGAATAAAGAAATAAAATTGTAAGTCAGCTAAATGCATGAATCAAATGAAAGCAATGCCAAACATGTTTTGAAACTCGACCATGAGTGAAATTCGGCTCACATTCACCATAGACCACGGATCACTCGAAATCTTTCCGTCCCCGATTTCTATAAAATACGATATAAACAAATCCAATGCCAATATTTGAGTCGGGCATGTTGACTCCTATTCAGTAGAAATCCAATGAAAAGGAAAAAGAACGAGTCGGGGTGACTTGCAGGAGTCCGTAAATACGCGTAGCAAGAAGGAATTATTTGAAGCATTTGCAATTAACAAGGCAGGTTTAACCACTCGCGACGTATGTAGTAGCTACTGCTGGCCAAGTGATGCTCTGTTAGCGATAAAAACCGCACGTAGAAACCGTTGTTTTAGTAGAAAACGATAAATATACTTCAAATTACCAAAACCAATTGAGCTGAACGCGCCATCTAAAGTACAACGTCAATATATTGTTTAGCACAATTGCCGTCCTTGCCCCCTGCAAGGACGGCAAGTGTTAAATCAGGTTTACCATTGAATTGCCGACAAACATTTAATCGAATATTATTTCAAAGACAACGTTTCAAGTATTTTCATTTCAGCGACAAGTCATTGCGTCGAGGACTCGATACTAGGTAATTTGAATCGAGGTCTTTTATTTGGTAGTTGACTTATTTCAATAAAATTCATGTAATGGCTTTTCTTTTCGGATTTTTTTAATTCATTTTTTTTACATGTTATAATATTTATTCCGCATAAAATTATTTCGGGTCTGGATCTGAATCTCTAACGTTTTTTAACCTATTTTTGACGTGCAGCGAGTCGACGCCACCCCGCTGCGCGGGGTGTCTATTTCTGGTCTGAGGGACACAAGTGAACCCTAACCTAACCGACTTAAAACAGAGTTCGCTTATGACAAGCCATTTTTGTCCGCCTTGATATTTTTTGTAATAAACGATTTACACCAATGATTCTTAGTTTTATTATACATAAATATTATACATTCTTGTATGTCACACAATTAACTACATAATTTGAATAATGTATAAATGTGCAGTAGGACATGTAAAATTGTATTAAAGTAATACGTCGATGAAATGAATTGCAATGTTTTGTAAATGTGCCAATTAAGATAATTTGAAACAAATCAGCGATTAAGTAATATTCGTTGAATATTATTTCTACGTAGTAAGATAAATTTAAATAAATAGTAGTTGAAATTGAAGTTTAGATGAATCGTTGTCGATGAAATAATATTCGATGAAAAGGTTGTCGACAAAACAAGGGTACACCGTTAAATCATCTGGAATGTATATTAAGACCTGATGGTGATGACGATAATGATGATGGATTGGATGATATACATTATGGCAAACAGGTTTAATAAACATGTGATGTATAAAGCCTTCTTGACATAATGCATTTCACTGGCACAGTCGGTAGGATTAAAGTATACACTCTCAAAGGAAATTTGATATCCAATCAGAGGTTTCAAACTATCGAGGTAGTTTCAATCAAGCACGTGGAGTCACACGACAAATATACACCAAGTAGTGTTAATGCCATGAGATACGCTACTAATAAAAAAGATCTTGCAAAAAACATTATTTAATGCGAAGGAATCTCCAACATGATAACAATAAGTATGTTGCTGATCCATTAACATAACAAAATATAGTATATCACGTAGGGTCTCTATTGTTTCCCATAAAATTTAATATCCGATTTTTTCAGTCCATTACGTTTTCCACCATATTTTTTTCTAGTTTTACTGTCGAGTCATAAAATTTAACAATATAAATTGAACTTGAATTGAAATTGAAAAATGTAATGCTCCGAGCCGGATACGAACCGGCGACCACGGGCATTCATGGTCCGTCGCTACTAACCAACTGAGCTATCGGAACAATCCGGTTCGGCCACCAAAATCCGGCTCGGAGCATTAAATTTTTAAATTTTTCCTTTAATTATAAATAATAAATAAATAAAAAACCTTTTATTTCCCGTAAAAAAAATGTAAATTACAAGTAGTTTTTCCTTAGAGACTAAATAAATAATACTTAGTTTTTTCCTTTCCTTTTCTTTTTTTTTTTGTATTCGGCTTCTTCCCTAAGTATATATTTTTGAGTTATGTCCTCTCTCGGTTTAATTTTTATTGGGATCCCTTTGGCAGGGTATAGGTCTCCTCCAATTTCTTCCACGTGTCTCTGTTGTGTGCCACTTCAAGCCAATTGTTTCCTGCCGCTGTTTTTATTTCGTCCTCCCAGCGCTGCTGAGGTCGTCCCACGTTTCGTTTTCCATAAGGACCGGTCCATTTGGTACATATGAGAGTCCAGCGCTGGTCAGTGTACCTGGCTACGTGGCCGGCCCATCGCCATTTCAATTTAAGTGCTTGTTGTAGAGCATCGGTCAATTTAGTTTTTTTCCTGATCTTTTGGCTTTTTACTTTATGGATTCTTCTTAAGTTTAGAATGCTTCTCTCCATCGCCCTTTGACACGATGTTATTTTATTTTTTATGTTGTTTGTGTAAGTCCAAGTTTGGGAGCCATATGTTAAGCATGGAAGAATACATGTGTCCATGACAGTTTTCTTCATATGGAGATTATAGTTGCCTTTCAGTATTTCTTTGTTTGCCCAGTATTTGTTCCAGCTGGATTTGATTCGTCTGTTTATTTCATCTGCGTTGTTTGTTTTAGAGAACGCTACTTGCTTCCCTAAATATATGTAGTGGTCGACGTATTCTAGTTCGGTGTTGTCTAGCATGATTTTTTCCTTTGTATCGTTTGTCATTATCTTAGTTTTATTTAAATTCATGTGTAGGCCGGCTTTTATACTTGCTGTGTTTAATTGGTGTATCATGTTTTGTAAATCGTGATGATTTTCAGCTAGGACTGCGATATCGTCAGCGAATCTTAGGTGGTTAAGACGAGTGTTTCCAATTTTAATGCCCTCCGATTTCCAGTTCAGCTCGGCGAAAATACATTGCAGGACAGCTATGAAGATTTTAGGGGATAATGGATCGCCTTGTCTGACGCCTCTGTCTATTTTGATCTCGTCGCCTCTAACCTCCAGTTTTACTCTACTTGTGTTGTTTAAGTAGAGGTTTTTTAGGACTTTAGTGATTGTTGGGCTTACATTGCACTTTTGTAGAGCGTTCCAGATGCAGCTATGGTGAATGCTGTCAAATGCCTTCGTGTAATCGATGAAACAGATGTATAAGCTTCTGTTGAACTCGCCAAACTTTTCTATTATTTGCGTCATCGAGTGGATATGATCCATAGTCGAGAAGCCGGGGCGGAATCCAGCTTGCTCTACTGGCTGCATGTCGTCTATTTGAGGGCTGATTATGTCGTGTATGATAGATGCGAACAACTTGTATACGCTGGATAGTAAGCTGATCGGACGGTAGTTGGCAATGTCTAGAGGGTTTCCTTTTTTATATAGCAGAATAATGTCTGAATTATGCCACTGTTTTGGAACCTTCCCTGTGTTGAGTGCCGTGTTGAATATATGCGTCAACGGTTTGATAAGTACAGGTGCTCCTATTTTCAGCGCCTCATTTGTTATGCCGTCGGGTCCAGGGCTCTTATCGCTTTTCAGTTTCTTGACATGCTTGAATACTTTTTTCTCGTGTAGATGGATAATCTCGGAAGAGCGTGTTTCTGGTAAGTTGATCACAGTTGCCGCTGGTGTTGAATCGCCAAGTTTTTTGGAGTACAGGTCTGCGTAGAATGTCGTCGCGGTTGTGATGACGTCTTTTCTCGATTTTGTTTCACTTGAGTCTCTATTTAAGCTCTGTATCCAGTCCTTGTGTGTACTTAAATGTTTATATCCTTTTTTGGCGCTTCTGTAGTGCTTTAAGCTTGTTTCGATTGTTTTTTGTTTGTGAATATTGTAGTCATTTCTTATCGCCTTACTGCATTTTTTAAAAACATTTGACAGCTCTTTTTTCTGGTCTTGAGTTTTGTTATTGGTTTTTAACAGTTCACTACGTCTATATATTAGACGTTTAGTCGATTCCCCGAAAAAACTATAGCATTTGTTTTCATCTTTGCTTGTGTTTCGCCGTTTTAAACTGGTTTTGATGCAGAGTTCTAACGAGTCATAGGTCGCTTGTATGTTGTTTTTTTCGCAGATCGGTAAGGCGTTGATGCTTGTTTCGAGGTTGTGAAGGTATGATTTTATATCGTCTTCCGTTTTCAGTGACGAACTTGAGGGTTTAAAGTGTTTTCTGCATTTTTTCATGGTTTTGACTGCTAATGTTACTCTTACTATTCGATGGTCGCTTGGAAACTACATTGTTGAGTACCTCTATGTTAGTGATGTATTTGGGAGAGTTTGACAAAATGTAGTCTATTTCGTTTTTCGTATTTCTGTCCGGTGATATCCAAGTCCACTTTTTACTTGGTTTCTTTTTGAAGAATGTGTTCATAACAGAAAGTTTGTACTCGTACGCATATTCCACAAGTCTTTCGCCTCGTTTATTTCTTTTCCCGTAGCCATATTTGCCAGTTATTAAACTTTCATTGCTTTGAGATCGTCCCACTTTGGCGTTAAAATCTCCCATTACCAGGATGTTTTTAAAACCTTTTGAGAGTGAGTGAGCTTTTTGTAGAGTTTGATAGAATGTTTCTATTTCGTCTTCGCTTGAATCTTGTGTTGGGGCATAAGCTTGAATTATTGCCAAGCTTGTATGGTCAAAGTTTAGATGTAGTAGAGCGCACCTCTCTGATAGGCCGCTGAAATGTACTATATTTTCCTTGTACTCTTTCTTAATAAGGAATCCCACGCCATGCAGTCCGGGAGTTTCACCTACGTAACAAAATATATGGTCTTTATGTTCCTCTATTTTGCATCCCATTCTTCTTACTTCGGCTAAGCCAAGTACATCAATGTTAATATTTCGGATAGCGTAAATCAATTCGCAGTACTTTTCGGTGGTGGAGAGTGATCTGGCATTATAGGTGGCTATTTTTAGGTGTTGATTGATATTTTTTCCTTTTATTGGAGGGTTGTGGTCATAATCTTCCACGGTGACCAACCGGCTTGGAAGATGAGTGTTGTTTCCTTTATTTAAAAATGTATAATTACGTTAGCAGCGTAACTGCTTAATACAAAATTAATATAAATTGGAGTTCCGATTTTTGCAGGTCATCATTATTGTTATTATTGTTAGTCATAAAATTGGTTAGTCACAAGATTCAATATCCCGGTGGTATGCAATTACATAATGTTAAAGGGTAGTATATAATAATTGTTGTAAGGTCTGTTTTCGCAAGTCATAATGATTGATAGTCATCTAAATAGTTAGTCATATCATATCATTCAATGTCATGGTGGTGTCACATTTCATAATGTTAAAGCATATAAACACACTCTCAGAAAAATAATAAAATACATAAAATTTTAACAACCGAATGTTACTGAACGCGTTCTTCCAGACTGCTTTATAATTAATGTGGGTACTTGGGCAAAAATAAAGAGGATATGGAGTGATGCGATTGAAAGGTATCTATGCCGCTCACTGTTTTGTTAAGTGATTGCAAATGTGTCGGACGAAGGTGAATGTGATAAGGTGTACTGCGATTTCAAAAAAAAAAACAGAAATATCTGTACTGCCGCGGCACGCTCGTTTCGCTCGCTCGGCTCGCGCGCTTGGGGTCGCGGTTCAACTAACACTCCTCCTCGCTTAGCTCGTCGTCGTACCTACACCGACCTGCCTCCTAGAGGTCCGATACCTTGGCCATTTTTAATTTCAGAGAAAATTCTGTGCGATAAAAATATAAAAAGTACATGCCATAATGACACCTCACAGTAGTACCTAGTACCCCTTTCAAATGTATGTCTGGAAATGTTTCTGAGTAATTATCTATATGACTATGGATGTTATAGATTTGGTCTCTTAGACGTTATTCACTTTAGGCATTAAAACTATATGAATAACAACCATTAGTACGTTGAAATATATGCGTTAGAATATTTATGAATAATTATCGATAGACCTTTGATCGTTATGGACATCAATTTTCTGACTTTTGTGATTATATTAATGTTAGAACTATAAACCGTTATACTTAACAAAAATTATGATTATGATGTTTATGTCTATAAATTATATGGATATCAATTTCTGACTATCGAAATTCGGAACAATAAGATTATGGGAAACAAAGGGTATTATCATGTAATCTCAAATTTGTTTTTGTAAAAAAAAACAATACGCCGCAACTATCATTAGATACCTATCGTTAAAAAACGCCTTCGCGTTTCACACTCGTCTCGCATATCAATCTTAAGTTTCGGCCCGATATTGGGCTCGATCAAAGCGAGGCAATACGGGGCGTAACAATGGGAACGTGCCCACCCTAATGATCTTCCTGGGGAAATGGAGAGGAAATTATATGCTGATTTTAATATTTTATCACAGACTGCGGGGAAATATGAAAATCAACATCATTAGCTCAGTTAGGAATTTTCTGAGTATAAAAATGGGCTCAGACATTTTGTTAGCAGACGGTGGATTTGCGAAATTATGTAGCTATTCCACTGACAATCTCTGAAAAATCTCTGATGATCAACTCTGTTATTATCATTTTATTTTTTAGTGCTCTTTTAGATATTTCAAGTCCTCGTTATTGCTATTTACATTTCTTTTCAAAGGCATGAACTTGGCAAATAAAAATGAATAATTGTACTACTTGGTAGTCGCAAACGAATTAAATATTAAACTTGAGCTTAATCATTTGAACCTTATTTAGCGTGTTATGTACCTACCCTATTGAGAGCGTTTATAACTCTAACAAGCTCTATAAGGCCATAAACAAGAAAATAAAAAAATATGAATTTTTAGATAAGCATAGCCTATAATTGTCTGTCATCTGATGATTTATACATTTCGTGGTCTGTTAGAAATTCAAAACAAGCCAGCTTGAAATTTCTTCATTAGAAGAACATACAATAATAAATTATGGTCGTTATATATTTTACCCCAACTAAATTAGATGAATAGTTTCGGATATACACACGCTGGATGCGGGTGGCGCAGGACCGGTCACTTTGGCACTCTTTGGGGGAGGCCTATGTCCAGCAGTGGACGTCTTTCGGCTGATATGATGATGATGATACACAACAAGTTACAACCTCACAGACATTTTCTAGTTATTATATCATAACCGGTTTACCCTCGTGGTGACCCTACCTACGAAGCTGACATTCGAATCCCGGTAAGGGCAAAATATTTGTGTCATGAGCATGAATACTTTCTGACTCTTAGATTCTTCTATGTCTATGAGTATTTCATTAAATATATCGCCGTCTAGTAGCCATAACACAAGCTTTATTAAACTTACTATTCTTATTTCGATTTGAGTAAGATCGTCCCCTAGTAATTGTACTACTATTACAATAAGGTATATCTATAAGGTATAGCGATGCTAACAAAGGAACGTGAAGCATCGGCATCATGCACCTGTAGACACAATTACGTTATTACTCCACAGCAGTCTGGCACTGAGACGTCGGCCTTATTAAATTGTTGATACGTTCATCGCGATCCTTGATATTTGATGATACAGTGTACTCGGAGTCTCAGTTGTTCATTATTACAGACACGTTGTTATGTCGTTACATTGCAACGTGAGTAAATCGATAGTTATGGCACAGATTTTTGTTGTCGATTCAGTTAGTGTTTTAAGTTAAATAAAAAATACAGACTGAACCACTAGGCTACCATATTATATTAAATAACATACTTATTCACATCACACTTTCAACCATGCTGAGGTACACGCACGGCACAATCTCGGTGTATTGATTTCGGTTCAATGCATACCAATGAGGATAATGAATTATTAGTAAGCCATTCATCACAGGCGGTAAGTGACCTATTGACGGGCAATGAATACCTGCCATTTATTACTTAGACACTTATGTTTTGTTATCGAATGAACGAGCAAACGAACGAAGTCCTACGCTACAGCTTGGGCTGAACATCGTTTGTATGTCCGGATCTCTCGCTTTCCCGCTGTTCTCATCTACAGGTCGCATTTCTCAACCGATTCACGTGATTTTTTTTTAGGCAGGTTCGTTAATTATACAGTATAACTTTTTTGTCCATTTTTTTTTTTTATAAAAAATAAGACAATCTGGCGAGTAGTTTTACATGCCAGTTCAACTTCCGCGACTGAGCTTGAGTTCTTTGTGGTGCTATCGACACCACAGCTAACTGACCATCCGTGCACTTTATGTGCATTGTAATAAAGTTCTATATAAATACAGGATGGTCAGTTAACTGTGTTGGCGTTTGTAGGCGGGCGGAGCAGCAGTTACCCAGTCTTATAAATAATAATAAATCCATAAATTCTAAATAATATATATAAAACCATTTTTTTTGTTAATTATAATAAAATCTTGTACAACGATTGATTTGAATATTATTTGTAACCTGAAAATATAATCCAGTGTCATTGAAAGAAAAAGTGACTTTTTTCATAAGATATGTTTCACTGAAAGCCCGATTTGGTACACTGCTACCATTTTTCGTGTAATTAACACAAGTACATTTTGAATTAAAGTTAATGGCCTTTTTATTAGGCTATTTTCTTTTCAAACAACGACGTCCTTGGCAATATACGTTTACTTAACTTAACTCGGTTTATTTTAGTTTGTAATTTCGCTTGGCTCATTTTAAGCTCAAATTGCCGCGTATGCTATAAACAGTCTTAATACCAACGCCTGAGGTTCAAATTCAGATGGAAACCAGTCTTAGGCTAAAAAAAAAGTAGAAAGAAAACTGCTTCAGACATTTCCCAGGATATGAATGTAACATGTACTGTAGGTACACAAGATAAAAGTATCAAGAAATACGGTTATAGGGACTCTGTACTACCACATCACAGTCATTAAATAGAGAAAAGGACGAATTTACGGAATAGGATTTGAGCATAAATTATATTATATCTAATAAAAATATAGTGAATCTCATAAATAGGTACCTATTTGGGGACATATACAAATTGATCTAGTGGTAAACTAAACAAATCTTGTTCTATGGGTAATTATATTGACAACGATAAATACCACTACCGTCATGACACCACTGAAGTCTGAAATAAATGATTTTTATTTTTTATTTTTTATTTTTAAGTACTTACTTACATAAGTAAATAGACACTCAAATACATAAAAAAACATCCACGACTTAGGTAAAAAATCATCGTCTTCACAAAAACGCCGTTACCGAGAGTTAATTATTATTACAGATTAGAAAAACTTGTTTACCTTCCGATAGCTTGTATTTTATCCATTTATGTAATAGTAATACTGATAACTGGTGTTATATGAAGTTTAATTCCTACGGTTATAATAAAATTGCAAAAAAGGCCGAGCTGAACCACCAACATGCGTCAAAATTGCTTTAGTGCTGATGCGCTGCATGGTAAACTTGTTAAAAATGTAAAAGTCATCGACAATAAATCAATCTATGAGCTCCCTTCATTATACTAAAAATACGCCATCAGAATGGGGCTAACAGGATCAAAAGAAAGTCTCTGTTAACTATAGTATATAGAGGTTCTTTTTTATTTAACGTAAAATTGCTTTTGGAAATCGTTTCTCCATTGCTATCTTCCGACACATTTTTAATATTGTTTACACTGCACTGGTTTTGTCCGACGCTGAAACTTAATTTGTTCTTAAATAGAAATATAAATATTTTATTTGCGAAGAACACATGGAAAATACATGGTAACTATAAAATAAAAAAAACAGTCAAAAATAAATAAATTGAATATAAAAGTAGTTATAATTAAGGATGCAGTGCGAAATATTATTTTGAAGAGTAAGAAAGAAGAAAAAAAAGCATTTATTCGCGACACACACAAAACGACAAACATTGAATCAAAATACAAATAAACACGTCATCCCAACTCATCATGGTGCTGGCGATTACCAGCGCTGGTCTTCCGTTGGAACCATTGGTGAAACCACGGGGAGCAGCGCACACATTGCAATAAAAATATAAATATAAAAACGTACTATAATAATAAGAACAATAACACAGTCCAACAATTGAAAAAAAATAAAACAGAAAATAAATTAATAAAAGAGATAGAGATATGGCAAGGCTTATAAGTAAGAATTCAGTAGTATAAATTACAGGGAATTAAAAAAGGAAGCAGGCCAATAACTATAATTATATGCAGCTAGTTTCCATAAAATTTTCTTCACTGAGCTGGTGTTTAAAAATATATGACTTGAGTTTAGTAGTAGTATTTTGCAGGTTCCTTATCGGGGGTGGAATATTGTTCCAGTATTTATTTTAGTAGTAGCATTGATTAATATGTAAAGCAAACTATTTAGTTACTTGTTATTTACTTTATTGTAGGGTACATCTGTAAAACCTTCCGGCAGCTAATAGGGAATATGCATGTGATTTAGAAATGGACAAAAAAAATCACGTGTAATCTATATTGCTTAATAAATATACACACATGATTTTTTTTTCAAATTATCATGTTTTTATTGATAAAATAAATTGTTTAAAAGTACTATTTTTCAAATTCCCTCGCAAATTTCCAAAACGCAACGCTATTGGCGGAGCGAAACGTGACGTCACCGTGCAGGTCGTTAGTATGATTATTGAAAGTTATTCGCATTGTTTGGCCGCTGTTTATGATAAATAATCAGTGTTTTTTGGTAATTATTAAGTGAAAAAAGACTCGCCACAATGACTGAAGGCGGTTTTGTCAAGGCACAGTCGGATAATCTGCCTAAAATTGATGTGTTCAAGATGACTAAATTTAATACATACTTCGCAAATATTTGTGACTTTACGTCCGCTGAACTAAGAGGAGTAAAAGCTGCAAGGTAAATAAGTTACAGATATTCAATAAATTTTCATATTCCTTGTTTTTATACTCGTGAGATTGGTGAATTAAATAATTGTGGTGGATGCATTATCTGTGGAATGACGAAACCTGCGCTGTGGATCTTGATGGTATGTAGTGGTTCAGTTTTATTCTTTTCTGTGTTTGTTTTTCCTGAATAAATTTTACTAAAATAATTAAATAATTATAACCTATTTTGGCGATTCAAATAGCTAGACTTTTAAACTACTTCAAATAGGTGTCTTTGTTAAATAAGTGGAATAAAAAACTAGTAGATATTTATCCATACTATATACTATTTTACTATACTATAACTTTATATATTATATATACTAACTTCTGCCGGCGACTCCGTCCGCGTGGAACTCATTTATATCGTAGCTCCATACAAACTTTCACCCCCACTTCATCCCTTTGGGGGATATGGGGGGAGCTACGATATAAACGAGTTCCACGCGGACGGAGTCGCGGGCAGAAGCTAGTTATATTATATATTTTATATATACTTACTTAATAATAAATTATAAATGCGAAAGTGTGTCTGTCTGTCTGTTTGTTACCTCTTCACGCTTAAACTGCTGAACCGATTTGGATGAAATTTGGTATAGAGATAGTATAAACGAGTTCCACGCGGACGGAGTCGCGGGCAGAAGCTAGTATTATATAATCAAAGATATGTAGGTACCTATTAGGAATGTTAAATGTTGAGAACATCTTTATAAACTTTAACAAACTAGGTTGTTTTCGTCAAGGCTTATAAATAAAACAAATTTGTGTAGGTCACTCAGTAAAAAGGATTAAATTCTTTTAACTTTCTTCGATCAACAGTGCAAACAAAGAAACTTAGCTAAAACGTTTCTTGATCAAAATCAACACTCGTAGTCAGCTGTTGATCAACAAAAATCATAATATTTGTAACATTAATAACTAAAAAAATTGGGAATCAGAATAGTTTTATGAATAAGTATATAATACAATTTTGAGGTTAGGTTATTGTTTACCTATATTGTTCGCGAGTCGTAATAAAAAAGATTTTAGGTACATACATATTTAATACTCACGTCGAAATGATCTTCACAACAATATAAACTACTCAAGCACGATACATTATCTCTCCTCATCGCCTTACACCACTTTATCCTTATATTTGCACCTTTGGGCATATGAAAATATTTGCAGTTTTAATGTGATTTTCACACATAGGGACAATACAATATTTATAATAAGCTTTCGTGTGCTCTTCCATTACAATAAGTTGATCTTATAAGCTTTAATCACTCACATTTATTAAAAGTGTGAATCAAACACTTTGTTGTTAATTTGTTTAATAACCGCCGTGCACTAAGCTGCACGGTGACGTCACAAATGAGCGCGCCAAAATGGTGGCGTTTTGATCGTCCGAAAATGATAGTAATTTTAATTATTTTTTTTTAGCTTATTTAATAATATTGTGAAAGTGTTATATTTTTTTCCGGTTATATAATTACTTATAGAATAGATAAAAAAAATAAAAAAATGTCATGAATATTCCCTATTGCATATTTTAACGCACATAGCGAAGCTGCAACGGTTTTTCATTGCAGTGTGCATTTTGGGCAGTACTAATTTATTGGGATATCTCGTATTGAAGTGCGTGGTTTCGCATTTCTTTTCCAACAAATCAGGATGCAACTTCACGAATACACAGGCTTCGTAAATATATTAAGAGGGTACCGTTAACAACTTTAATAAAAAAAAGTGTCTTTATGCCCGTGTGGTGTCGGGTTAGAATTTCACCACCCCCTTTCTTCTCATGGGTGTCGTAAAAGTCGACTAAGGGAGCAGGGTTGAATGTGTTGTGGGCGATGGGCTAGCAACCAATCACTGCAAAATCACATTTTGTCGATCTTTTATACCCACATTTATGCTGAAAGTGGAACATAAGTTTCATGTGCTCTGCCTACCCCTTTTGGGAATAAAGGCGTGAATGTATGTATGTATGTATGTCTTTACAACATGTTCTTCGCGAGATATTGGCTATTGGCCGCCACAAACGCGATGACGACGATGCGATGTTTAAGGAATTTCCCCATAACAAAATTCCGTAACGTAGGTTCGATCCCACAAATCCATGATATGCATTAAGCGCAGTTTTCCTATTAATTATTTTTGTTAATCGCCATGAAACATACGCAAACCTATTAATTTTAGAGTAGATTTTATCCACATGCAATTTCCATGTGCATCTATTAGCAACCAGAAAGCCCAGGAACGTAGTACTGTCATATTCCATTAGGGTCTGGTCATAATAATACGAATGTGATCTATGATATGCTACGGAGTCGGTTTAATTTGGCTTTGAATTTTACTTGCTGTGTGTGATGTTTGATGTCAACTGTCACCCACGCCCCCGTTTTACAACGAAGTTCATTCAAAAATGCCGATACAATTATCTCATAAATGCTACTTAAGCATCCGTCACTTTGGTCCTTCGAGTAGGATACGCAAAATTATGATCTCTGACTTAACTAAGTCATTTTCAAACTCAAATTTCTCGCAGTATACCTTCAACCCTCCCCCCACGCGCATTAGTGTCTCGTTTTCCTGAATATCTTTCCACGCCATAAACCGTCCACAAATTAAATTACCTGCCCATGTAATTGTGACGTTTCGAGTGCGTGCGCGTACGCTATCATCCACCATTATGGAATATTTGCCCCTTTATAGGGCTTTTACATCTACGCCGGGATTTTACGAGGTGATTGAGGCGCATTGCAGATTGTGAATGTAAAGGCAAATCTTCTACGATTAGGAAGTTCTTGAATTATGATTACGTTTTCGAAGTTTTTATGATGTGGACATGACGTGATGTTTCCTATTTATACAAAAATTACCCAATTTGAGATGTTAATAGGTAAGTGAGGTAAAAAAGTGTGTGTACGTACCAGGGACAATAGACGCCAAATAAAATAACCAATCATGTTGAATTTTCTTGACAAAAACTTTAACTTTCTTTAAAATATTGTCAAATGGAGAAGTAAAGCATGGGATTAAATAATCACAAAGTTGAAATGGTCCAAAGTTTTAAGAGGGGTTATATTCCGTCCCTTTCCACAAAACGCACCTTCATATGAAACGGTCGCCATTTACTATGCTCGGGGATCGTGAAGTCAAGATCCCCGAGCGTTTTCTCTCTCTAACAAGCAATATTAAAACGGTTGTAGCTTCGTAATGTTTTGAGATATCTGAATGTAATTCTCGTCATAATGCATATTTGTTTGCCTTCTTTCTTTTGGAGTAATAATACATATTGAGTGTAGACCCTTTTTAAAATCGGTTAGCACTTTGATTTAAAAGTACATTATTATCGGTTTGGAGCCGTGGTTTCTGCCCGGGAAGAAAGACTTAATAACGTTTACTGTACGTTGCCACGTAACGCTCGTTCTCATGATCAATACCTACATAATATGTCTACAATTTTTGGTCTTACATAGTGCGCCATTCTACTCTGCCTTACTTTACTGTATTTTTGTAACATAGTCATAGTCATCATTTATTGCATCCATGGTACATATACATTCATAGGTCTTACATATAGTTTTTGGATTCACATGGACCCTTCTAGGGCACAGCAATAGGTAAACTTAAATTTATTAAAATTAATAATATATAATCAATAACATAATGAAGCACATCGATAATTGTATCATGTCAATACATATTATAATTACTATAATTCGTTAAAAATGTCCTCGTCTTGAATCAATGAAAATGTATTGAACTGAAAATGTTTGTTTGTGTGTCTTTGAGTAAAATGCCTGTGGCATACAGACAGACGAAGATGATGGTGAAACTTAAGGGTTCCGTTTTTGCCATTATTGCTACGGAACCCTTAAATGGACAGCTAACTTGTGACATTGAGTTTAAAGTTGAATTATCCTTTACACTAGAATCTCCTCAACATTGTTTTCACCAGACTTGTCACAAAATGTCCAAGCAATTTCAAACTCCAAAAGTTAAAAAATACCTTCGCAAGTTACTGTTTCAACTGAAATGCTATTTCAACACGATTTTCCTAGTACAACCGGCTCAATTACTAAGTTGGATTTTGCAAATGAACCAACTTGTACTGAGCTAGCTCAGGGCAAAATGCGTCGTAAACACACGGAGGTAGGAAACAATTTCAGTTAGTTCGTTAGCAGAAGAAACGGTAATTTATTGCGCCGATACAAATCGCAATTTGGACGGCAGACGAACAACTCTTTGGAACTGGAAAACAACTTATTGGTTTCGCGTAAAGTTATGGTCTATGCTGCGTTTAGGTTGAAACCTGTGCTACCTGGGATAAGTAGATAGTGTTGGTAACATTTTCTAACACTACTAAAAGTAAAAATACACGCACGCCAGACGACGCAAGCGACCCACACCACACCGTTATGTCGCCTAAATTATGTACTTAAAATTAGTTTTTTTATAATTGTATGTATGTATGTCTTTAAGGTATTTGTTATATTTATGCTCCTTAGATGCCTCAATTAATAGTACATTATTGTAGAGACCAATAAGTAAGCCATCCTAGACAAGTGTGATTTATATAGGCTATTAATTGACGACCGGTTAGCCTAGTGGGTAGTGACGCTGCCTACGAAGCTGAAGGTCCTGGGTTCGAATCCCGGTAAGGGAAAATATTTGTGTGATGAGCACGAATATTCGTTCCCGAGTCATGGATGTTTTCTATGTATTTAAGTATTTATTTATCTATATAAGTATGTTTATCGTCGTCAGGACCTCTAGCTTCGTAGGCAGGGTCACTACCAACTAGGCTAAAGCGGTCGTCGGAATTTGTTTAATTTAATGTAAAATTCTATGCCTAACAAAAACAATAAATTTTACTTTTGTCATGATGTACGTTCTACGGTTCAAAATGTGCCTGCACTCAATATTCGTGTTACAGTAAAATTATGTCTGATAACAATATTTGTATCATTTACGTTAATTAAAATCGT
Organism: Epinotia ramella; assembly: GCA_947578815.1. Lineage (NCBI taxonomy): Eukaryota > Metazoa > Arthropoda > Insecta > Lepidoptera > Tortricidae > Epinotia > Epinotia ramella. The sequence continues at coordinate 3,719,888 of OX388203.1, forward strand.
AATTGAACGAGCCAAGCGTATGAAGTTCCCCGTTTTAGCTTGGGCGAGAATGTTTTCGTAAGTAGGTATGGCTTTTTCGATGTCCGTATGTCTGTCTGGCTGTCCTCCTCTACAGGTTACATTTCTGAACCAATTCTTGTGAAATTTCGTGAGCAAGTTTGATAATAATAAAATATGATTTTAGTTTTTGTAATATTTTTTTTGAAAACAGATTTTTCACGTACAGCTATATAGCCACTGGTTTAACGCAATGTAGTTTTATTCATAAATTTAGTTATTTTTTTTTAGTCTTGTATTATAAATTACCATCCATTAATTTGAAAGTATTCACACTCCGTTAGCACTGGAGCCAGCGACTGGCCACACTCAACGAGGCAAGCAGCGAAACGAAGGAAACTTGTTGTTGAATTATTACGAGTCCGTTTAGGAATTCCTTCAAGGGGCGAGCACAAAATTAAATTCTCAATGGAGTTTCCACTCGCAACTGCCGGAAAAAACATTCTGCCTTCGGTTGTGCAAACACAGCCTGGTGGATAGTCAGCGTGGGAACGAGGGTTCCGTACTAAGTTAAACAATGAGCAGCTTTTCTGTAGACCAGAGTTTTTTTAACTCAAACAATAGGGAAGATGCAGCATATGCTTGTTAAGCGTCGTGAATTTGCTGATGTCTTATACTTGTTAAATATAATAAGAAGCAATGTTGACTGTCCTAATTTACTTGGTAAAATTCATTTCAATACTCCCATAAGAAGTTTCCGCCATTTTCGTCCTATTAGCATGTTCCATGTTTCCACTAAATATAGAAAGAATAGTTTTTTGTGCAGAGCAGGCAGGAGTTTAAACGAAGTTGTAGTTAAATTAGATATAGACATATTTTGTGATAGCATACAAGCAATAAAATCTAAACTGACAAGATTCTTCATGTGTGATACTTCAGGTGTAGGCTCGGGTTACTAGAGTTTATATACATTCCAATTTATTAACTACCTTGTATTTGTTTATTCCCATTGCCATGCTTGCTATTGGTGCGCGATTGGTTACTGTGCGTAATGTACGCTAAGTTTAAGTTTGGCTATAGATTTATTTGTGTTAGTTTATTTCTATAAGTGTGAACCTGTAATTGGCTATATGGTTTTATTATTTTGTCTATAAATATGTTGCGCTGTTGGTTTTCCATGTATCAATAAATAAATAAATAAATAAATATTTACCATTATTTTGTGACCAAAATGTTGTTTATACTAATTTCAAACAATAAATAAGGATTTGAAGTAATTTGAAACGGAACGTGTTTTAATCCAACAATTAACATCTGGTGACATCTCTCCTGTCAAAAGTCAAAACTTAGGCAGCACTATGACGGCGCGAAAGTTTAAATTGACTGTTTGTAACAGGATTTTTTTTATAGTATTGTAATAAATAAATAATAAATAAATAAATAAATATTAGGGGACAATCTTACACAAATCGACATAGTCCCATAGTAAGCTCAATAAAAGCTTGTGTTATGGGTACTAGACGAGGATATATTTAATAGATAGAAATATTTAAATACATAGAAAACATCCATGACACAGAAACAAATATTCATGCTCATCACACAAATATTTGCCCTTACCAGGATACGAACCTAGGACCTTCAGCTTCGTAGGCAGCGTCACTACCCACTAGACTAACCGGTCGTCAAAAAAACATATCACGCTTTGTCATAAAATGGACTCAAATCAGCATGCATCATTGTTCCGCCGATATTTTTTATTTTTATGGTTCACCTGATGTAATAAATCACACTTCTTCTTACTTAGATAAAAAAATTAAGTTAAATTAATAGGTCCAATAGAAGAGGCAAAATGATCGGACACTTAATACGGCACGACAGCTTCTTTTCAAATATCTTGGAGGGCAATATCGAAAGAAAGAGAGGCAGAGGAAGTCCCAAGACATACTTACACAGCCAAATAAAAGAGAGAGTTGCAGTCAAGTCGTACGAAGATGTCAAGAGGATGGCAGAGGACAAAAATGAGTGGCCGTTACTCCATCGACAAGTGCGATACCGAGAAAAATGCTGGTGTAACCAATACAGATGACATTTTAGGTACATCCATTATTATAATAACTTATGTTCCAGACCTAGTCTAGCCACAAAATTAGCCCTTAAAACTCCATAAAACGATGGATGCCTCCACTATAAAAACGGAACCCTAACGCATACCATAAAATATGTTTCTGAAACTAAACTTTATTTGTGGCTTCTTCATACGGAACTCTAAAAATCTGTTCTAGAGCAAGTTAAACTGAATTTTAAAACGACAAAGAGGCAGTGCAGTGGCCCGTCCAATGTTAGCCTTTCTTCGCGTTGCATTGTTACAATCCGAGCTTGGTTATACTGTCAGTAGGCAACTCAGCCGATAAGCTCAAAATGATCTAAACAAACCCTTATTGGTAAATGTTTACTAAGCAGAAACGTCCACTAACGATCCTCAATGTAACTTGAGATGTTGGTGCCGTTTCAAAAGTTGTAATAAACTCACTGTAGATGTCGCTACAAGTTTCCCTAAGGTGTAATTAGAAGAGTGGAAGGGATTGAAAGATTCGTCGCTACTAGCGGACCCATGGTAGTTCAGTTAGCAGGAGCGATGGACGGATTCGGTTCAAATCCCGCTCGTGGCGAATATTTTTCAATGTTCCACTTTGATCTAAACCCTTATTGCCTTGTAATACAGACGTTCGTAGGTCATTGGAGCGGTGACAGAGTTGTTGAGAGTTGTTGATCAAATGGAAGGACAAGTGAAAGGGTGGTTGAAGGTTGAGGAGGTGGTGGAAGGGCAAAAGGAGAAGGTCGCCAGAGCTCTCTAGGATGTGCTGTGTTGAGACTGTTGAGTGCGGGAAACAATTTTCAAACACCGTCATCATCATCATCATCATCATCATATTATCAGCCGAAAAACGTCAACTGCTGGACATAGGCCTCCCCCAAAGAGTGTCAAGGTGACCGGTCCTGCGACACCCGTATCCAGCGGACTCCCGCGACCTTTACCTGGTCATCTTGTGGAGGGTCTACCCACGGTGTGTCTTTCGGTACGTAGTCGCCACTCGAGAACCTTTCCACCCCAACGGCCATCGGTTCTACGTGCAATGCGCTCCGCCTACTGCTACATACACAAAATACACCACACCCACATATACATTTACATACATACCTATGTATTAAGGCCGTAAACGTTAACCGACAGCTGTCAACTCTTAGACAACTGTAAAAAAATCATAATTATTATAATCAGATGTTAACTGTCTTCATGTTTACCTTTGGTTTGTAACAACCAAACTTAATACGTTGTTATATTTCAATAACTTTCTTCCTTCTTCACCAAGGAAGCCAGAAATCTAACCTACGACTGACATAAATAAATGAACATAATTCGGCAAGAAAGCTGCAATTTTACAAAGCAAAAACTACCGTACCGCGCCGTATGTAGACTCACAAGGTGGAATGATGACCTGGTAAAAGTCGCGGGAGTCCGCTGGATGCGGTCACTTTGACACTCTTTGGGGGAGGTCTATGTCCAGGAGTCGACGGACAAGTTTCGGCTGATATGATGATGATGGTGCTGAAAAACTACCAGCATTTTTGAACCGCTGTCAAACAGAAATCTTCAAACCAGTTTACAGTCAGTAGTTTGTTGTTGGGTGCAACATCGATTTGCGCAGATCATTTTGTAATCATTTATTCAAATGCAATAAATAGAGCACACACATCGTATTAAGGCAACATATAAATCGTAGTTTATTCAAATCAGTTAATTATTCTAATCGATTTTTATTACAACAATTAAGTGGATGTAATTAGCAACGGGATTAACGTAATAAACTCGATGATGTTTAATTTGATGCATCAGTGGGTCAAATGATTAATAACGGTACACTAACCTGAATTCGATTTATTCATAGTGATTTTGCTAATGAGTTCTTGGAGTCAATTTGTGACCTAAGTATCGCATTTCTATTCGATTTTAGTGTAATTGCAATGTGTTTTGCGTGCTCTTTTACGAGTGTGGCTATAGTCATCAACAGCTACACTCGTCCGTTTCCTTTTTAGAGTGCCGTAGCCAACAATAAGCAACCCTTATTAGTTTCGCCATGTTCATGTGTCTCTCTGTCCGTCTGCAGCTTGGCTTCGGCATGGGTACCTAAGATATAAATCAATCACGCTGACAAAATGGTAGCATACAATTTTGAATAACCAATTATATTAAGGTACCTTCCCTATACTTAAAGAGGGGATGTAATTATTTTTTCTGGTTAAACCCATAGTGTGTGTATCGTTGGATAGCTTGTTCAAAAATAGTATGGGGTTTTAAAAGTCATTTTTCAACTTAGTGGTTCCTTTGTGTGATATTGGGCTTAAATGTCCAATTTTTTGTTAGAGTCATGTGTCCCCACCCCCTCTGACGGCTAAATGGCTGCTACCGGGAATATGAAAAAAATCGTTGCAGTAGTAGATATAATCAATTTAAAAGGAAAACTATCACGGCTAAGTGAACATTACTAGGTACCGAGTAATAGTCGACCAACTAAAAACGTACTTTTTTTTTTTTGAAAAGACCAACGTTCGTACCAATTTGGCCGACGCAACCGCATATTAAGATTTGATTCGTGTTTGTGAATTGAAGAAAACTGTGTACGTTCCTTTTAAATGGACGAAGAAGAAAATAACTGCACCGCTGAAGAAATTGCGTGAGTAGTAATAGAACTAACGGAAAAACTACTGCCGAAAAGTCAAATGCTATTTATTTAGAATTAGTCGTAGAAAAAGTATTGTATGCAACGGTGTATAACTTAGTCTTAAAACGCTCGTGGCGTCTTTAATTGCGATGCTCGCCAAGGCTCGCATCGCAACTCACGCCACTCGCGTTTTAAGACCCTACTTATACAACAGTTGCATGAAATACTATAAAACTACTACAAAAATTTCGCCAAACTGCAGAGCAGTTTAAAACAACTATCAAATTGTCTCTATAATTTGTCAACATGATTCAGCTTTCGTAATGTTTAGTAGTAACTAACAGTTGAACATTTTTGATTTGTCTTTGTTCCAACATGTAATCACGAAACCTTACAAAACCACGAACATCTAAACACGGCGCTCGCAATCATAAAACGAAGACTGAAAGTCAAACAGCCACCCCGAAAACACAACTGTAAAGTTAAACTTAAAACCCGTGTGTGAAACGCGTCTGTTTTGTTTAAATTTAAAGTTTTAATCATTGATTATGTGTCTAGTCTCCATTTAATTAAGGCCAACGGAGTTCAACAGTTTGTGTCAACAGAAAGCGATATGAAAGCCTGAAGTTTGTGTTTCTTCTAGACAAGTTTGCGGGCTTTTGTTTAATTGAGTAGTGTGACCTTTTAGACGCGTGTTTGAAGACTCGTATGAAGGATAAAAAAGTTTATTTAAACGTTATGTATCTAAGGGTAGATTGGACCGAAGTACAGTCTACATTAAAGATGTTATGTTTCTGCACCTTATTCTTTTCATTTTAAGGTGAATAAGCTTCTGTCTATAATTTCATTTTTGGTACAAGCTTTTATTGCCGACTGTACTTTTCTGTATACCATCATCAACTACTCATGGAGACGATTCTAACGAGCCCAAACTCAACGGGGTTACGTCGGTTAAGTACTGAATTCCCATGGCCACCTTCTGTCTCCATCATCTGATCAGCTCGATGGTACCACAATATTGAATTGTCATCCAAACTATACTTATACCCAACATTTCAGCTCAATCGGTCACCGGGAAGTGGGTCAAATTTAACTTGCAAGATTTGACGGACAACTTACTAACGTACATACTTTTATACTTACATACGAACAATTCAAGTTAATATAAAGCTTGTAAAAATATTAACATATTATCATTGACATCGACTGTACGATATTCTGACAAAATTGCGACTAATTTACAATAAATGTTATTCCGAACAAATAAATACGAACGAATAAATGTTATTGTTGTGTTGAATATCTAAAAAGTTATTTACATTACTTCATCGAATCAAGACTTAGCATCTGGGAATCTAAGCTTTGCTGACGCGTTTAGTTAAGTGTAATTTCTCCGGAAATATGAGCTAACTAATAGGTTTGATTTTAGCCCCCGTAAACCTCCAATTAGTAAAATTCATTGAAATCATTAGAGGCGATTACGAGGGTTAATTTTTAATAAAATATATACAAATATTGTTCGTTTATTAGTATGAACATCATTTTATCATGAACTATGAAAATATATAGTTAAATAGCGCAACTCAATAAAATTATTATAACGTTATTTGTCCATATTTTAGGCTACCGAATCTTGTACGTGAAATCGTACGCGAAGACCGCTTATTTCAAATAAATGTCGATGTTCTTTTACTGAGTGGTGATTTCCACTTAGGAAAAAATCATGCGATAACCCAAAGCTATTTTGATTAGGATTATGTTACTGCACTTTCCTTATATATATCTAGTAACAAGAGGGACATACTTAACAACTACCCGCTCACCATACAGGAATAGTTGCGATGAAAGAGTCAAGTACAATGGCAATAGAATAGATTTGTTTTGTTTTTAAATCGAGTGAACGCTAAACAAATGCACCTCGGTTCCAATACGGGTGCAGACTGGAAAATTATTATTACTCTAAAAGAAAGAAGGAAAAAAAATATGCCTAGTGACGAAAATCCCATTCAGATATCTCAAAGAATTACAAAGCTACAACCGTTGTAATATTGCTTGTTAGAGAGAAAAAACGCAAACGGTGTGTGACGTCACATTACAGGATGCTGCCGGCAGGCCGCGTCGACGGCGGCGCCGAACACGATGCGCGCGGCACGTTGCCGTGTTCTGTGACGTCACATTCTTTCAGCGTCATCGTTTCATATGAAGATGCGTTTTGCGAAAAAGGGACAGAACATACCCCTTCTTAAAACTTTGGACACTTATAACTTATTTATCATTTTGCGTTGATTTTTTCTCCATTTCACTACATTTTTTATCCTTTTTCGAGAAAATATGAAATAAAAGATTATTTTATTTAGTGTCTACGCCCCTATTCAGAATGATTATACATTTGATTGAAGAAGAGAATGTGTTTTAAAAGGCTTGGTTGGCTAATGATGAAAAAGCAAAGTGTCCATAATTTTATCGACACAAGCGCTGGTTCGGCCTCACGGCAAGCTTAAATTTAAATTATTACGCAAAACCTGCCCCTCTTCAACATAACGGTTATTCAGCTAGATTAAATAACCCAGCAGAACAAAATACATCTAATAATTCACCTGAAAACGTACTTAAAGCATTATCATTGTTTCCGTTTTTGTCAAACCTGCTAACACAAACAGAGCGCCTAAATGATAGCTATTAATTCATCGGAACATTTCGCATTTTCCACCATAACATTTTGGTCGTTCGGCCTATACCGACTCAGTATCAATAAGGACGTATGACGCCTGTCAACTCGTACGATTTCGCGGCGTTTCAAATACAACATGGCGTCGTAGGCGCAGCTCGTTTTTAACTTAATGGCCGCCGTTGTCGGATGGAATGTACTCAATTTATTTAAGACGCGCATTTAGTGTTGCGTTTTATACGCACATAAAGATTACGTGTAAGAGGTGCGCGGGCTATAAAACCCTCTACAAATGAGCTATGGCTATCTGGTGAGCCAATGCCCGGGCCAACGTTTGACACCGATCCCCAAACCAGACCCCGTATCATGGTCGGCCTTATCACGCGATAAGTGACAAGATAGGAGCGTCGTGTCATTCTATCGAACGGTGTCAGCCAGTGACGGCCGCTCTATCCTGTCACTTATCGTGTGATAAGGCCGACCATGATACGGGGTCAGCACGGCTATCACTGGACAGCCCGCTAGCTATGTCGCGGCGACATAGGTTATCCGTCTCTTTCTAAGCGTTCTAATTCTAAAAAGACCAATAGTCTGTCTCACTGCGACAAAGTTTAAGTTTGCGTTTCAGAAGCTAGTCTCAAGTCGCGCTACTAGAAGCTAACAACAAAGACGCAAACTTAAGGCGCGTACTGTACAAAATAACTTGTTAACAATCTAGCGCCTGGACCAATATTTGGACAAACCTTTCAAACGTCCTTGTCCTTATATAAGAGGATGCTCATCCCCTATAATAGTTGCTTAAGTACATAGTTAAACGAAACAAACTACCTTGAACTGATGAGAATGTTAGATAATGCAACATCTCTTAAACTATAGATACTACTACATTAAACATAGTAGGCTTTGTATTTCGTTGTAATTAGATGGCATTTCAGTCCGCACCTTTTGCAGTTAGGGTACCTATTGTAGAACAATATGAAACCAGACCAGTGAGAACCAATGAGAACCAATGAGATGGACAGACCAGATTAAAGCTGCAGTAGATGCATCACTACACGCAAGCATAATGAAGGCCACTGTCAAAGAGGAATGGCGGCGTGTTATGCAGCTTGCTACCAATACCTGAAATGAGGACCACGACCACTCTCTCAAGAGTGAAACGACGAAGAAGAGAACACCAGATATATACAATCTAATGGATCTATTTAACTGGTGAATATAGCCAAAGTTGATCTAGCACCAGTCTTTGACGGCCTAGACAGCCAGACGGGACTGCCATTGGCTTGCATTCGGTGCATAGTGTCAAACTCTAGGGCACATTGACTTGATTAGTTTCAGTATTGTTTACATCTCTGAACACATTGTTTACATAGCGACCAATCACCGGGCGGGATGCCGAGCTTGCTGTCGGCGGCCATCTTGTAAAGCTGGGTCCACATTTGTATCATTTTATCGTATTGTATCTCCGTCGCGTATCAAGATCTCTAGTGTGGACGCAAAAACAGCGCGATCATGCGGCGCGCCGTATTTGATCGCTCGGGATCGATGATGACACGCATTAAAGCCTTCTTTCTCGACACCAGAAGCCTGAGGCCGCTGTCTGGAAGCCAGCGGGCAGCGGGGCGGCGGGCGTGAATACATTCGAACCAATGTATGGATGGATACCCGGTCGCCGCCTCGCTGCCCATTGGCGTCCGGATCGCCGCCTTAGGGCTCAGCCACGACTCCCTTTCCTATAATAAACCGAGCCGTTAGGGCTTGAAATAATGTATGCTAGTATTTGACCAATTTTATATAAAATTGTTATTGGATTTTGAATCTTGTAGCTTGGATGGTAAAGTCGCTTTTTGGACGGAATACTTTAATACAACTCGGCCAACAGAAATATTTTCGAGTAAACGTGTGACTACGCATGATTATATTTAGCCCTCTTTTACTCACGATAGCTCGGAATGAATACGCATAAGAAACATCAATACCAAATTGGAACACGAAACATACACCATATCCTGAGCTCCATTACAAGGCCTATTGTTACACTGCGCCGTTGCACACACACAGTCACATGTCGCACAATAATGACACACACACATGCAAATATAATCGCGCAGGTATCGAATTAGGGTTCCGTTCGATCGTTCTAATTAACATCTAACCATCCTGTCGGCCCGCCCACGGCGCTACCGGCCTGATATTCACAAGTTATCAAACCGCATCAGGACTGAACTGGTTAGTACACGGATAACGCAAAGTTGTAAATGATCTCGGGATCAAGATGTACTGGGAGTCAGTGGTGAGGCAAGTCTGTACTGGTTGTGAATGGCTGCGGCTGCGTCGCGATAATCGAGATATTTGCGCGACATTCCACTAGGGACGTTTAGTGCAAAAGCCACGTTTGTCGTTTGTTTCTGGTAGTTGCAGTGCAAAGAGAGTTCTCTTGTGTCTCAAAGCAATATAGTTTTTTGAAACTCATAATTTTAATTGATACACATGTTTTAGACTTTTTTTACAGACCTAGAAATAAAGCAGCCTAACACGCTTGCTTGAAAAAAAAACCCCATGGACTTAATTGTTTCTACCTTTTTTTGTCGTGAGGGAGACGTAGCAATCGAATGACTTGCACTCCAAGGAAACGATGAACGCACGAGTCTCTGAGGCAAATCACCAATGCGATAGACATACCAGATTAAAGATTCAGTATATGGACCAGCAGGTCCATCACGTAACGCGTTAGGTAGATCTAAATGTCAAGTACACGGAAACGTATCGAAGGCGGCTGTCAGAACGGAATGACGGCGTGTTAACTATCAGCACATTAAATAATGACTACGGCTACTCCGTCAGGAGTAAAACTGACCAAGAAGAACATATCTTCTATCTCATGTAAAACACTCTTCCAATACCAACCTTTTCGTAGCGCTACGCGCGTAGCCACATCAGCTACGCGCGTAGCGCTGTCTACGAATAGAGAACCCGATATTCATACAGGTTGCCAGCAGAGATACTGTTTTAGACACCTGTACCTCAGAATGTTGTCTCGCTCGCTCTCTAATGTTTGCTCGATATGCTGTGCTCTTTACCTATGCACGGACTAACTACTAACAAATAATGGTTTTTGAATGGCTCTATGTACCGGTGTTATATTTAATGTATAATTTAATTAAAATATTTCCGATGCCAAAACATATTATCTGAACGACAAAGTATGCTATTTCGTAAAATCTATCGACAATATTCATGATTCTGTCGGTATGCTCATAATTTTCTTTGGAAGCCTGTCATGTCATCCGTTTGAGTCGCCCAGGGTATACAACGTGTTAATAAAATAACGCAAAACCTGAAAACAGTTTGTTCAGAATCGAGCATAGAATGCGAAAAAATAAAAAATAATTTTTTTGACAAGATTTATTTTTTACATTTGTATGGAGTGTTGGCCGACTGGGGCGACCTGCTCCATACAAATGTAAAAAATAAATCGCGTCAAAAATTTTATTTTTTATTTTTTTCGCATTCTACTCTCGATTCTGAACAAACTGTTTTCAGGTTTTGCGTTATTTTATTAACACGTTGTATAGTCACCTGACAGTCAACTGACTCATGTCTTTATTATTAAAATTGACGAACATGGTAGAAATTCTTGTAATCTTGACATTTATGCAAATTTATATTGTAATTTTTATCGTGTAATAAATAAATCTAATCTAATCTAATCTATATATAATTTTGCTGAAAATCTGCATTGTGGCTTTTCATGCTCCGACACATGCTGAAAGAACTCCTTTTTGAGGACACCTTCAATATTGCACTTAAATTTTTTGCTAGATGTAAGTAATTTGTATTGTTTTTCGTTTATTCATGATTATAACACAATTTTGGCATGACCGGCCCACAGAGGCCAAGTATTTATTTATTTATTTGTGATATCGTGTATTTATTTGTGGTGCCAATACACCTCAGGGCTGATGATGATGCAATGCTGTCACATAATATGCTGTGGGATGCAAGTATGGATATCCCCTTGTTTAAACAAGTAAGGGTGCGATTATGGATACCTCCGTGGAGAAACAACTGACGGTTATTAAAAGTGTAGGTTGTGTTAACATATTGTGGTTCTACCCGCATCGATGACTTACGCTTCAGAGGAAAATGCCTCAGATTTGGGATAAGTAAGTAGATAACCGAATTGGCCCGGGCGTTAGGTGCGGATAAAGCGTTACAAGAACGTAACGAAGTTACCTTTCGATAGTTCTCCAGGCAGGTAAGGAGATAAGATGGAAAATACAACATTGCTAACGCCTTAACTCTAACGTACGCGATTCTGAAATACCTAGCTTATTTTATTGGGATATGTAGGTACATTTAATTAAACTCACGGATATCATGTCATATTGCAAACCAATATTGGTCGATGATATTGGGAACCATGTGTTTGCTTGCGGCTTTCGCAGTGGAGACACTTGGGCAATGGGGTCCAGACGCCCAGAAACTATACCGGGACTCAAAAGAACGACTCTTTCAGCACACTGCTGACCATAGGGCTGCCTTGTTCCAAGGTTACAGAATTGGCATCGCCATTCGGCGAGGAAGCAAGCCAGCCTTATGGGCACCCTACCGCAGAGCGCCGATCTGGGGGACAATATCGTAGGAAATTTGTAAATATGAATATATTTTAGTTGTTAGTCATTTGTATTTTTTTTTCTTTATGAATTATTTGGTATCCTGCAAATGTAATTACTCGTAAATAAATATATTTATAGTCATATTTTAACACATTCATTGCCAAAAATCCCGTCGTTTTCTTTCTAAGTAGCGTAGGCGCCCGCTAGGCGGGTTCCTGGCAGTGAGAGTGTTAAGGCAAGTCAATATAGTTTTTTTTTATATCGCCCCGAGCAAGCCAATCGCTTCGCTTCTCGCTCGCTTCGTCGACAAATCTTTCCAGAGACCCGTCACGTAACGTTTCGATCCCGCGCTAGGACAATTTAACCGTCATTTTTCCGTATAAAAACTGACATTTAAACCTACCTAACGTAACGTACAATGCGTTACGTGATCGACTTGCAGTTCCCTCAAACAACGCCTTAGGTGTCGTCTTTGTCCCTAAGATGTGTAATACGAGGGCTGCCTTTTAAGTTCTGTCGTTTGCAAACCTCCCGTGATTGCATAAAAAAGAACTAGTGTCACGTTAAAATATTTGAATTTAGAATTCGAAAACAAAAGAATGACTCGAAATCGGCCCAACCGTTTTAGTACAGCGTTCGTTCAAAGTTGACAAGTCAGTTGTGAAAATGGAAATTTCGAAGGAAAATTTACGTGCGATAATTTTTTACAACTTCAAAAGGGGCTTAACGCGACTTCAGTGCTTCGAAGAGTTGACTACGGTTTTCAATGATAAAGCACCATGCCTTCGGACTGTGGAACGCTGGTATTTAGAATTTCAACGTGGTTGCTCTAGTCTTGGTGATAGACATCGTGAAGGTTGACCAAAAACAGCCGTAACCCAGGAGAACATTGATGCTGTACGGCAACTGATCATCGAAGATCGCCATGCGACATACCGTGAGATAGAAGCTTCCTTAAGTATTTCAGGGACCAGTGTTCACAGTATTTTGCATGATCACTTAGGCGTAAAAAAGTTGATCTCACGCTGGATACCACATTTACTCAGTGAAGACCAAAAAACGGCTCGCGTTCGATGGTGTCGCAAAACTCTGCGGCAATTCAACCGAGGAAACTCGAAACATGTTTACGACATTATCAGTGGTGACGAATCTTGGATATATGCCTACGATCCCGATTCTAAACAGCAGTCGACTGTTTGGGTGTTCCAAGATGAGCCAAAACCGACCAAAGTAATACGCTCACTGAGCACTTCGAAAAAAATGGTCGCCACGTTTGTGGCGAAAAGTGGCCACGTTGCCACCATCGTGCTCGAGGATCGTAAAACGGTTAATGCTGACTGGTATACCACTGTCTGTTTACCAGAAGTCATCGGCGAGTTTCGAAAAAATAACCCAAGACGTCGTATAAGACTGCACCACGATAATGCGAGCTCGCACACCGCCCGGCAAACTATTGCGTTTTTAAAAGAGCAAAACGTCGAAATTCTGGAACACCCGCCGTACAGTCCAGACTTAAGCCCTAACGATTTTTTTACTTTTCCAAAAATCAAGCAACGACTTCGTGGTCAACGGTACCAGACGCCTGAAGAAGCGGTTGAGGCATACAAAACGGCCATTTTGGAGACCCCGACTTCGGACTGGAATAAGTGTTTCGAAAACTGGTTCGATCGAATGAAAAAGTGTATTACATATCACGGTGATTACTTTGAAAAACAATAAATACCATTTAACACTTAAATTGTCTTTAGTTTTTCCAAACGACACAACTTAAAAGGCAGCCCTCTATGCATGAAGTTTGTAAGTTCGAAACCTGCTCGAAGCAATATAGTATTTCCTTTAACTAGAAATGTTTATTGACGACCGCTTTAGCCTAGTTGGTAGTGGCCCTGCCTATGAAGCAAGAGGTCCTTCGAATCCCTGTAAGGGCATTTATTTGTGTGATGAGCACGAATATTTGTTCCTGACTCATGGATGTTTTATATGTATTTAAGTATCTATTTATCTATATAATAAGTTTGCTTATCGTCGTCTAGTACCCTTTGCTTAGTTTGGGACTACGTCGATTTGTGTCAAATTGTCCCATTTTTGTTTTTATATTTCGTTAGCAGACTACAAAACTAGCTTGCCTAACTAGCTGTCCGCGCGGTTTCGCCCGCGTATTTACACGCAGGTGACAGAATGATAGTGATGGTTTCAATTTATTGGCGACTTGGGGACCAGTCATTCAGAAACTGAAATCTCGGGAGATATCTTTGGATCTGTGCGCGGATACTAAATAAATAAATATTCAAGGAACAATCTTACACAAATCGACCTAGTCCCAAACTAAGCAAAGCTTGTACTATGGGAACTAGACGACGATAAACATGACATATATACACTCGCGGTCAAAGAAACCGGGTCAGTACGAAAATCTGTAATATCTCCTAAAATAATAAAGCTAGGGACATGAATTAAACTGCATATTGTAGATAATTTTATACTGAAATAAATAACATCAAATGGTGGAATCGTAATTCTTTTGTTTAATAAAATTACATAGGAAACAAAAAATCAACCAATTTTACGTACAAAAATAAGCAGTAGGTACTTCACATACAACGCAAAAAATAAAAATTAATACTTCGTATTGCCTCCTCGGGCTCTTCTTACAGCTTCTAGACGATTCGGCATGCTGTTTATTAAGTTCTTTATGCGTTCTTGCGGGATATTGTCCCATTCTTCCACTAACGCCTGTTTCAGGTCTCTAAGTGTAGCTGGGGCGGGGTTTCGACCTCTTACACGCCTCCCAAGCTCGTCCCATACATGCTCAATCGGATTTAAGTCCGGACTCCTCGAGGGCCAGTTCATACAGTTGATACCAACCTCCAAAAAATAATCTCTGACAATTTGAGCTGTGTGTGGCCTGGCGTTGTCATGCATAAACATAGAATTTCCACCCATATTAATTAAGTATGGGCCGACATGCTCATTAAGAATCTCTTCTACATATCTTGCACTCGTTAATGATCCATTTTCTATTAAAACTAACTCCGAGCGACTCTCTGAAGAGATTCCAGCCCAAACCATGACTGACCCACCGCCGAACGCCACTTTTTCCTCAAAATATGCTGGAATAAAACGTTCACCAGGCCGTCTGTAAACTCTTTGCCGCCCGTCATTTGCATAGAGCATAAATCTGGATTCATCGGAAAACAAAATTCTTGCCCAATCTTCGTCACCCCAGTATCTGTGATCGCGGGCATAAAGTCGTCTTGCTGTTCGATGTATTCTTTCAAGTTTTGGGCCATTGGCCGGCCTATGTGGGGTCAAATTTGCTTCTTTGAGCCGCCGCCTGACAGTCCGCTCGCTGATGCCGTCCCTTCGGGTCTCTAAAAGCTGATTTTTCACTTCAACTGCTGTGAGGTGCCGATTTCGGAGCATGGTTGTAACAATAAATCGATCTTCTCTAGCTGTAGTACATCTTGTTTTGCCAGTTCCTGGTCTTCTAAGGTTCTGCCCAGTTTGTAGGTAACGTTGGAGGACTCGCTGCACTGTAGAAAGTGACTCACCTGTTCTTCTCGCTGTATACCTCTGACTTCTTCCTTCTTCTAACATAGTGATGATACGAGTACATTCATCTCGTGTTAGCGGCATGATAGACATTCAAGAATGACCACAAAATAAAACAATGACAGCCTTTTATCATAGTTCTTTGACAGATTGAAAACAATTGCTTAAAAACAAGCAAAAGTAAAACGAACGCAATTTCAAATAAGTACCTAATTGGTTTTTTTTTTCAATTAAACCATTTTCCAGTTACTACGTAGAACATTGAAGGTTGGATTTAGTAGGATATTAAATTCTCTATAAAACAGAGTTAGTTTCATGCAGATACGACCAACGATTTACAAAATATTGAGGTTTTCGTCACTGACCCGGTTTCTTTGACCGCGAGTGTAGATAAATAAATACTTAAATACATAGAAAACATCCATGACTCAGGAACAAATATTCGTGCTCATCACACAAATAGATGCCCTTACCGGGGTTCGAACCCAGGACCTCTTGCTTCGTAGGCAGGCTCACTACCAACTAGGCTAAAGCGGTCGTGGTCGTCGAAATGTGAGTCATGTGTGTCGTGCCCTTGACAATGAATAGAAATAAATGAACGGTTATTTTTTCGGGTATACCCACCATATTTTTATCGACTTTTGGAGTGTAGTTAAATATTATGCACCCATATCTCCGATGACAACTTGCTGGAACGACAGACATCTGCGACCAAAGCCGGTGCGACCCACGTCAGATATAAAGGTAAACAAATATCGCATTACACCCGTGGAAAACAGTGTTTTGAATATGTGTACAATGCGAGAGAATTTAAAGTGTTATAGGTAACATAATTTTTGAAATCAGATAGGTAAGCGGTTACGGAGACCACCCAAAACATACAAACTTTCAAAACTACAATCTCACCGACTTTTCCTTTTCATAATATAAGTTACGAAGACGCCTAAGTTTTTTTTCCTTTTTACAAGCTTTTATTTAGTTTCACCTGTCGCGTTGTCTGTCTGTCAGTCTGAAATCAAATGTTGCAAGTTAAATTTGAGCCACTTCCCGGCGACCGATTGAGCTGAAATTTTGGGTATAAGTATAGTTTGGATGATAATTTAATATAAGGGTACCATCGAGCTGATCTGATGATGGATACAGAAGGTGGCCATGGGAATTCAGTACTTAACCGACGTAACCCCGTTGAGTTTGGGCTCGTTAGAATCGTCTCAATGAGTAGTTGATGATGGTATACAGAAAAGTACAGTCGGCAATAAAAGCTTGTACCAAAAATGAAAGTACCTACCTCGATTCTTCAGCAAAGGTTTTTTTGAACGTATCCGCTATTGTGCTATAACAAAGAAAACCAATAAGCATGCGCTCAACTTCACCCCGTAACCTCCATCTGAACTGCGAGATCCACGTAGGTATAATTGCTCAGTAATATCGGAGCCGCTAGCTAAGACGCCTTCCGAAGCAAACAACTTTAGAACAGTACGTTTCTTTGCGTGGGTACAAAAAAGGTCGGCCCTTTTGGACAGCTTTTCCATTATTCCAAATTCATTTTAACATTACATAGTATAAGCGTCGCCACCTTCTGGTTCCGCACAGTCTTAAGGGGCTACCCGAGGTTTTCATCGATTTTTGACAAGTTATGAATCGTATCTCCGACTTTTGCACTACAGATGGAATTATAAATCAAACGGCTATCGGTTTTTTAATCTTTTATCTCCATTTTAGTTTACCGGATTTTGAAAGAAATTAATACTTAATTTTGTATGATTATTTTAAACATTGTCTAAAAAACACTTATTTCGTATCTATATTGACGGGAAAGATAGGACATATACAAAATCTACATATTTGGGTTCTTCTATGACGTCTCTGAAAACGTCTAGGTTTTCATTTTAAACTAATTAACACAAAAGTTATAGCCAGAAAACCAGTTTTTTGACCTAAAATTGTTCAACTTTGATGCCAAATATCTCGAAAACAATTAACTTTGAAGTAAATATGGGATACTTTATTGCTTAAAGCCGTTGTTGTTAATATAATAAGCTACAAAAAACATTAGAAAACTAAGGGATTCAGATCGAAGGTCATTGGCGTATGGGAGCCCCTTAACAATCGACTCGAGAAGAAGAAGCTTTGGTCTGGTAGAGACGAGATCGATTTTTGTAAGATTTTACATAGATATAATAGACAGCTAAAGCATAACTAACCCAAAGATACTTTGCATCCTATAGAGCCTATATTGAATATCCTGTAGTATGCGACGCGGTTTTATAACGCACGGCACGAGCTTGCTACTAAAGTCAAAGTCAAAAGTCAAAGTTATTTATTCTTCAATTTAGGCATATTACATGCACCTATAAATGTCGATAAATTTGGAAAGAAAACCTCTGCCTCGAGAAGAACCAGCGTAAAAAACTCGGCGAGCTTTATTGTTTTTTGAAAACAGTATACACACCATATTATGTAATTTCAGTGTTAGAGTATTATTCAATATCATAGCTACTGTAGACAGCCTATTTATTTATTTTACGATAATTTTCTACTGCAGGACTTCATTACTGCAAAATATCTTACTTGCTTTTGAAATAAGTGTCTGTTTTACGACAAAATTGAATTTGGAGTCAGTACGTTAGGTTATGTGTTTTGGAATGTTGTTGTAGAATTTTATACAACTTCCCAAGAACGACTTTTTGCTTTTACTAATATCGGGTATAACCTTCTGACTCCTTACAACTCTCCAACTGATGACCATGTTTACGGAACGTTTTTGAATGAATTAATGAATAAAGGATTTTCGCTGAGACTCGGTCTTAATAGCTGCGATCCTATCATTATCACATTCAATAGTGGATTCACAAGCGCTGCTCCCACGGCATTCTAAAGCTAAAACTCCACTATCGTACTGTTTCAACACTCCCACCACAAAAGCCAGAGTCGCCCCCGCAAAAGTTTTCAAAACAAATTGCTCCGAACACGTTACCTTGAGGCATTCTAAGTGGGTAGGCTAAGAGCGCCTGGATTATGTCGCCCCGGATTACCAACTTCGCCTTGTTTTTTGGCTACACGTGTTATGTAATGTATTATCTTATGTAACAAATGTAGGTTGAGCTTAAATCTTCAGGTGGGAAATGCTCTTGAGATTTACGCTCAAGGGTTGTCACTGGATCTTCATATTTTGACTGACGTTGAAATCTATTTGACATGTACTTTGTTACAAGTAGGGTCGTACGTTATAATGTAGTGGATGTAACATCTTTGTTTACTCTAACCACATATCTCTTACTTAAGTTATTTTCTACTAATATAATATAAGGATGGTTAGATTAAAATAATTGTTAATTGAATATTAAAATTATGTAAAAAAATATAAATGCGTACATTAACCAAACACAAAATTATAATTTCTTTACCAGTTGCACCTATAAAATAACAATGAGCATATTCAATCATAATAACTTTTGCTTAATATATTCTACTACATTAACACTATTATAATGTAATTGAACTATTCCTTATATTATGTAAAACAAATCTAACGCGAATAAAAAAAAGAAAGCCAAATAGGTACAGGGTGAAATGACGAATTACATTTCACCCATTTTACAAAAAAAATGCAAAATGTGAATCTATCCATGATTTTGAACAACTTTTACCGTGGGATTAACTTTCTGTTATACAATAAAAAGCTATTTTGTAACACGAATTAAATTTCACAATGTGTAATTGAACCTCACAATCAGATTCGCAAGCCCTTTATGAAACTTTTAGTGACAAAACGTTAAAAGACACAGTTTGACAATTAAACTCGTAGCAAGTTAATGTCAATACAGCTTACCGTTCCCAACATAATAAAATTACCCGAAGCGTACCAGTACCGCGCCGTTCCACAAAAAAAGAAAGGAATCGTTTAAAAATCGAATCTGCGTGTCGAGTCAAGAGGTCATTACACGGGAGAGTGACTTGAACGTTTAGTCGACCGTTAGCGGTGTGACTGGCGAAACGCAATTCGAATTACAATAATAAAAACGTTAGTGAAACCGACTGAAAACCAAAAGTAAGCGCTATTGCCTTGGAAATAAGGCTCATCGGTTGTATTTGTTCGCATTAGCAGGGCTCTTTAGAATAGATGAAATTAGGAATGCAAGTTTTGATGGTGGAACGTGACTGTCATTCTCAATGAAGGCATCACGACATTCACGACTGTTCAATAGAATCGATAAAAGGGACAGATATCATTGTCCGTCGCCGTCGTTGTAGTCATTGTAATTTCAACTTCTGAACGTGGGATTATAGTCGCATATATAATATTTAGCAAAATATGATGAATTTAAATTAAATATTATATTCGTGACAAAGCTTAACGAAAAACAAATGACATTATATAAAACTATGCAATCAAAACTTAACATACTAAATTATCATTATTATTATCAGAGATCGCTCTTCAGCGACAAGACCGCCTGTTGTCTACCTCTACCTACATGTTATCGAATTGTTTCTCTTTCTAACTGCTTTGTTTGCATGGCAACTGGTGTGCAATAAAGAGTATTTGTATTGTATTATTGTATTGTATTGTATCTATAAAGCAGTTTGTCACGAAATGGTCTCGCTTCAGCATACAATACAATTCAATACAAATACTTTTTATTGGACACCTCAAAACATGAATCAAATAGACATAAAAACTTAATAATAGAGGTAAACAACAGGCGATTTTATCGCTAGAGAGCGATCTCTTCCAGACAACCTTTAGGTACCGAAGAAATTGCAACTTAAAATTACAATTAGGTAGGGTATTATTGTTAATTTTTAGTTTTAAGTATTTAATTTTAATTTTAGCTTTACCTATTTTGTAGTTTTTATCTTTGCAATAAATATACAACGTGTCCCAAAACTCGACGATAAGCCGGCACCAGAGGATGGAGCTGCTTATGATTAGTCGAGAAAAAATAAGGAAAAAAATATATCTCAATTATTTTAGAAATTACAGAAAAAAAATGAAATTCATCGAAAATCGACATCCCTAATGGTATTTTTAACGACCATGTCTACAAATATTCAAATATTACTGTTTTTTTTTTGTTTTTGGAAACTTAAGTAGCCCTGCTATCTAACACAGTTCTTAAAAATACCAAAATACATGTAGTTTTTACACAAAAAATAATCAAAATTCATTTTGTCCCTACAATTTTGAAAGATTTTTTCTTACAGTCCACTTTTTTCTTTCAATCATCATGGTGTAAAAAAATAGTATCGACACCACTATGGCAATTATTTTCAAAAGTTGACGCAACTAACCA
This sequence comes from Epinotia ramella, assembly GCA_947578815.1. Taxonomy (NCBI): domain Eukaryota; kingdom Metazoa; phylum Arthropoda; class Insecta; order Lepidoptera; family Tortricidae; genus Epinotia; species Epinotia ramella. The sequence continues at coordinate 3,740,745 of OX388203.1, forward strand.
AGATTCCAAAATGGTATAATACTTTGGGAAACCTAGTCACAACAAAAAAACAACGAATTTTTAAACAAGAATCGACATTATTTAATGTTGGCGGTAATCACTTTTACTGTACCCAAAAAAGGATTTTTGTTGTTGAAAAATGTTGAATAAATGCAAAGAAATGGTACAATTTTTTTTTCATTTTTTTTAATTAATTTACTACATTATTAATACTACAGTAAATGTTTAAATTGCCTGCCACCGGCATTAATACAGACATGACATCGCCTTAGAAATGATCGTTTTATCCGTCGTGCATATCTTCTACCAGTGATATGATCCGCAGCTTGTGTGATTTTTTGGCGAAGCTCGTCCAATGTTGCTATGGGTTTTGAGTAGACTTTGTCTTTAAGACAGCCCCAGTAGAAGAAGTCCAGGGGGTTCAGGTCGGGCGAACGGGGTGGCCACAAGATAGGAGCAAGTCGCCCGATCCAACGCCCTGGATACTCTTGGTTTAAGTATTCTCGCACTGCACGGGCATAGTGAGCTGGGCAACCATCATTTTGAAACCACATGTTTTGTAAATTACGTAAAGGCACGTCTTCTAATCATTCAGGCAAGTCGTTTTGTAAAAAGTTCAAATAGCCATCACCATTAAGGTTTCCTTGTAACTCAAAGGGTCCAATTACATTTCCATTTAAGATGCCCGTCCATAAGTTAACCTTGAATTGATACTGAGATTTGTCTTCTCTCATCAGGTGCGGATTTTCATTGCTCCAACTATGTAAGTTGTGTAGATTTGAATAGCCATCTTTCTTGCAGGTTGATTCATCCGACCATAGAACTTTGTCTAAGAATTGGGGATCTTCCCTGTGCTTTTGCAGCATCGCACGGCAAAATGCGACCCGATGTGGATAGTCCCGCGGTAGTAACGTCTGCACTGCACACGCCTGTAGTGATATGGGTGAAGTCTGTGACGTTTTAGAATTCGATGTGCAGAACTTTTTGGTATTCCCGTAGCTAGTTCTATGGCACGTACCGAGGTAGTTGAATCGTTTTCTATTTCATTGAGAACTTCTTCATCGCGTTCCAATCTAGGTCTTCCAGTGTGTCTCCTGTCAAATGGTAAACGACCTTCCGCAAAGGCTTGATGTACATTAATAAACACTCGATATTAATAAGCGCTACGCTCGTAGCCGATCCCGTGGTTTTCCTCATATGTAGCGGACAGCGACTACGGCGTAGGCACCCACCCGCCAGGCGGGTTCCTGGCTGCGAAAGTGTTAAAATAACATAAAACGTTCAAAAACTTTTATCCGACCACGGAAAACTAAACTAAAAAAACCGTTTTATTTTTCACTTACAAAAGGCAGCCTACGTCAGCTGGAGCATAGTTTCCAATCGAATGACACCTCGTTTATCAAATTCGGGCATTTATTTGTGTGATGAGCACGGATATTTATTTGTTCCTGAATCATGGGTGTTTTTTAGGTATTGAGGTGCTAATAAATTTAGAGATGTTAACCTACATCAAAACAATTTACTTTAAATAGGAATTAATATAAAAAATTACATAAAAAAGAGAAAAAAACTGCATTTGGCTGGCTTTAAAGAGATGTTAACTTACATCAAAATAATAAACTTTTATTAAGAATTAAGAAATAAAAAAATAAAAATTCCTGTGCATTTATCTGACACGGTGGTCATCATTTTCTGTCAAGTAAGCGGAAGCTTGTTAGTCAATGAATCAATGACACAATCAAAGAAGTGTTAATTGTCGAATTCTGATAATCTTAACAGGGTGTTATTACGTGGCACAGTGTTGGATTATAACGCTGGCCATTTTTATGAAGACTAGACTCTTTGTATTTTTGAATGAAGTAAAGTCTGTCAGCGCTGTCTCTGTCAATTGCTTATTTCTTTTAACAATAATAGATTCCGCTGTGTGGATCCCACAATACAAGATAGTTTTAAGTTTTAAAAGTCCTCCCTTAACAACAGTATTTACAGGAGAAGCAATTGCCCTCTTTGAAGCAGTTTCCTTTATTGAATCTCACAAAATTCCAAAAGCTGCAATATTTTCGGACTCCCGTAGTTGTCTTCAGGATATAGCTAAGTTTCCTTTCCGCTCCAGAGACAATCTTTTAGTCAATCTAAAGACCCGAGAGGCTCTTTATAGGTGCGAATCTCTTGGGTTACAGGTGGTTCTGGCCTGGATCCCGAGTCATAGTAACATCGAGGGTAATGAGTAGGCAGACGCCTACGCCAAACAGGCAATAGAAATTGGTTGTCCCTCTCATTCAAGAAGTCATGGTCAAGATTTTCGTGCTTCCGCCAAAACCTTCCTGTTTGAACATTGGTCGGAGGAATGGGCTATTACACGCTTATCAAAGGGTAAACATTATGGTAGTATTCAGCCGAATATTCCTGTAAGACCATGGTTTTTTAAATTTCAGAAGGCTAACAAATTCGCCACTTCTATCATAATCCGGCTACGACTAGGTCACATCTGTTCACCGTCATTTCTTGCCAAAATTAGAGTTAGAGACCATTCTTTGTGCGAGTGTGGCCTGGACGAGGGCACTCCAGATCATATCTTTTTTAGCTGCCCAAATATTTCATCTTCCTTGTACGACTCTCTTCCTGATTTCGTTCAGCGCCCTGCTAACGTCAGTTACATCCTTACATTCGCTGACACCCCATTTGTATACATACTTGCGAAATTTATTAACAACTTTAATATCAGGCTCTAATCCTTCATCCATAGTTTTCCATCCGTAGGTAGATCTGTAGTAATCATAAAAATAACCATGTGTTTGTTGTAGTTAGTTTAACTGTACATTGTGGTGTCTCTTTTGTTTTAGATTTTTCAACCGGCCAAGTATCAACTTGCAACATTTGGACAACATTTTCGGCTCTTAATCTCTTGTAGCTTCCAACCTTGACGCTGGCTCAATTGTCCCTCTGGACAGCAGCCATTCACAACAAAAATTGAATTGAATTGAACAATAATAGAAAGAAAGAAAGAAAGAAAGAAAGAAAATACATTTGTTTAACGTCACAACTTAGGTACACAATAAATAAAAAAAAACACAGTTGTTTTTGTAATTTTCTCCAAAGACTAACATGAACTTTAAATTAGCTCTGAAAGTGTTGGTATCTTATTTGGAAGCACCTTATGATATAAATAAATAAATAATATATATATATATAATAATATTATATGGCATTTATATTTATAATATTATGATATACCTACTATAATATTATTATACCTATTGTTATTTCCGTTTTTATGAATTCAAATTTTATCCTATTCATTATTATTATTTTATAAGTCCGAAATGGGCAAGCTGTTGATACTAATTTTTTTATAACATGTTATCACAATGTACACAGTTTTGACAATAAAGGTATCTTATCTTATCTTATCTTATTATATGGCAAAATCCATCAAGCCGATTAGACTGGAAGTAAGGTTTTGGATATTTAAGTGAAAGATGTTGTTAAGCCAACTTTAAATCCTTAAGTACCTAAATCCTAAACTTTTTTTAAACAAAAAAAAATTAAGAAACCTAATCATCATCATCATCATTTATTTAAGAGCTTGGCTCTTGTCGATGGAGTAATTTCCATTCTGTTCTATTCTCTGCCTTTTCCTTCAACTCTCTATAAGATTCAACTTCAACGTTTTCCTTATGAACATAGAAGGAAGAAGAAAAACAGGAAGACCACCAAGCTCTTCAGCTTACATGGAGCAGCTAAAGGAAAACATTGAAGTTGAAGAAACCTTATAATGATTTAAAAAAAACCTCTTCAACGATACACATAATTATGACGCAATTCGTCGACTTATTTTTTTCTTTTCTACAATATTGGCGACTGGTGGCCGCCATTTTGAATTTTGATTACTTTCTTGTCTTCAATGACACCCGCAAGATTAAAACAAATCGATCCACTCGTTTGATCTCTAAAGTGCCACAAAGGAACAAACATACATAGACTTTCGCGTTGCGCAGTCGAGTGAAAAATAAACTATTTCAAACAACCAAAAAGAAGCATTCACGTGCAAAGAACGTGGTGTTATTTTCATGTGTCATATAAGGTAAACGTCCTAGTCATCTGTTCCTGTCCTGTCCATGTTGCACTAGTCTATGACTCGGGCACTTTATGTCAAAGCAATATGGGTTAAATTAGATCTGAGAGGATTTTTCTTCATTCGAATTTAAGGGGCTCCTAGATCCCTCGATGACCTTCGATCTGTAACTGTCGTTTTTTCGTGTTTTTTATGGCTATCGTAATAACAACAATGAGGTTTACCGAAATAGTATTCCATATTTACTTCAAAACTCACCGTTTTCGGGATATATGGCACCAAACTATGGCCATTTCAGGCTAATAAACTAGTTTTTTCGACGTAAAAACGTTAAAAATAAAACAGTTATGTGTAGATTTTATATATAAAGTACATAAAGAACATACTATAATCGAAAACAGAGCTTTTATGAACCATGTTTGAATAAATCATAAAAAAACAAAAAAAAAAAGAACATAAAAACTGAGAATTGAAGAACCGATATATTATGTGTTCATGCCATAAATATATCTATAGTTTTGACGGAGGAATATTAACTGAAAACTCATCAAAACTAGCCAAAAAGCGCGTGGAGCCCCTTAAGCCTTGTTACTTTGACATAAAGTGCCCATGCCGCACTAGTGCAAGCTCGAGGGCTAGGACGTTTACAAGAGGGAAGTATAACTTTGGAATACTACGTAGTCGTCCATACAAAAAGAGAAAACGATTTTCCACTTCTAAATATTTTCCAATCTCAATGATTTTGTGAGTACGTTATTGACACAATGAAATACCAGGTTTATAGGTTTTCCTTTTTTCTAAATCTGCAATAAATTCAAATTTATAGGCACCTCAATTTCTTTTGTTCTTTTAACCTATAAACCTAGATTATATTATGGTGCAGCGATCGACATCAAAATCAAAGTGATTTGTTAAGATTTAGTTAGTAACCGTTTTCTGCTGAAATGGAAATTTCATATAAAACGTACCTACCTAATTGTCAGTCACGAGCTGCTAGTTATTCTTCCCTCTTTACGATATTCATCAACATCTATCAATAATGAACGATACATGCAACCATTCCAGATTTTTCGCCGCGGAAATGCGAAAATGGATTCTTCCCTAGTTCCCGGGCCTTGGTTAACGGTTTCCTACATTAATTGCAGATGCCATTGCCGGCATGGGTCATCCTTCATACATAAATGTGCTCGCCTAAGGGTTATACGAAAGCACTTACATAGATACTTATATGAAAGAATTTCTGAAAGAAATTGGGTGCTCTAGATACATAAAGTGAGCTAATAGCCTTATTTTTTTTATCTTGGAAAAACTTATCGTTCAAGATAATATTCATTTTTCTCGCTCATAGACTTAATTCCATACAAACCCTAGCTATGTGTTGTGTAGTATATTATGTGTGAATATTCGGACAAACGAGATAAATAAAATATAAAAATATATAAACACCAAAAGACCAACAGTGCAAATTTACAGAAAAAAAACGAAAACAACGACCAACTTAACGAAATAAAGTAATATAATAACTTAAACGATATGATACAGAGAAAGAATATAATAGAAAAACAAACCATCTTTGTCTGTAGCCCCCGACAGGATAAAAATATTTAATTAAATAATTTCTTTCGTGATAAGGGTATTGAATATAATAACTTAACACATTCACTGCCATGAATCAATCACAAGCCGCCGATCCCGTGGTTTCCCCGCTAAGTAGCGGAAAACGGCTTCGCTGTAGGCGCCCGCCAGGCGGATTGCTGGCAGTGAAAGTGTTCATCTAAGATTGCTCCCGCGTCTCCTAGAAGCAAATGCACATCAAGCTCGCGGCATTTGTCGTTGAATCGCGAAACTCGCGAAGGACAACCTTTGCTACAATATAACTGAAATGAAATTCCTGTTTGTCCATAAGATTTTACAATATCAAACAATTTAGGGTCAACAAAATATATATAAGAATATAAGATAATACTAAGCTAAGAAAAGATAAAACGGTCACGTGAAGCCTCGACCAAGCGCTTGCACAATCCATTGAAGATTCGGTGCGCACTTGGTCCCCACGGTTCGAGGGTCTCTCTCCATGCGCCGTTTGAGAGCCACGGCTGAGTCAGCAGCGGAACCAGCCCTACACGAAGTCCCCGGAAGATGTGACGACGCCAGGGTGTCGACACACGTGGCGTCCCAAAATAGGAGTCGAACCATGTTTGCTTCCATTATATATTTTTTTAAATTGTATTTTACAGTATTTTTCGTAACAGATATTTCTAACAGGCCGATCTCTCCCCACGTATGGGCCACCACTGCTGCTGCCGCTGCCTTTCAAATGATGACTGAGCCATCTATAGTACAAACGACGACTGTTTCGTCTATGAAAATGCCCAAACTCTTTTAGAAAACTGCTTTAATCCCCCAAAGTGAAAGCTATTTGACAATCCTCAAAAACGATGTTCCCATTTCCAAACCCAATTCTCCATCAAAACTGCGTGTTTGAACAGAAAAACTTGTTAACGTTTCTTTCTCCGTCCTTTACACACTAGGGCCATAAATAAGTTTTACGGTTTCAAATTGCGGGCTGGTGCAATTAGCCGTGCTGCTGAACTGATAATTGCGCGATAACCAGACGAGTGATGCTTAAAACGCCCTTATTATCGAATAGATTGTTGCTCGAAATTGAATCTTATGATTATGAGCTAAGGTCGAAGTTAGTAGTAATTAAACGGAAGAATAATGGCTTTTGAACAAGCTTTATTCACCTGAAACAGGAAATTTCCTTCGCCGAGAAAAATGAAGCTATTAACAGTGTTTATAGATAAGGATTTAACTAGAACACTTTCTCGTTAATCTTGTTCTATCTTCTTAGTTTATTTTAGAAACTTACTCATTTAGTGCAAACTTCAAGGCTCTAATTTTTTTATTAAGTTTCTTAAGAGTAGAGTAGAGAGAGTTGAGTATCATATGAAAAAGAACTAAAAATCGCTCTTTTTTATTGTTTTTACCATGTATCAACCTGCTTTGTTATCTTGCTGGTTTCAAGGATATCTAAAATAACATAAAATGTTAAAAAAGCTCTGTTTAGTAAATATTCAGACAAAGGCCACAGGGTTTTTTTTGTGAGTTACCTCTCATAGTGAAGAATATTCATGCTAAGTAAGTATGAACATGGTGCTCATGACAGTTTTTGATTATTGTTTTTTTTCTCAGGAGACTTATACACAACTTTTCACACATTGCCCTTAACCGTGCCTAATCAAAATCTTCCAGACAGTACTTCCTGACAAAAATGAGCAATATGTGTGGCCAGTTTCTGTATTCAATCGGTGTTTTGCAATGTCACATACCAACTCCTCGATTGTGTTTGAGTTTTCTTATCAGTTTGTCGTATATATGAGTAAAAAAGGGGAGTAGGGCAGTAGGGTAATAGGGTAGGGGTTGCCCGGGTGGAGAACTATCTTCACCTTATTTTTAGTAAACGGGACTTTAAAGCTTTATCTTATTAATTTACCCCTCTGAGGTCTCCCGACGTTTCGGATATGTCGCAACATCCATGGTCACGGGACAACTTATATCGTTATATCTTCACTTTGTAGAAGACCGCATAATAACACTATAAGAAAAAAAACAATGATGAGCTCGTCTGGATTCGTAGCGACCATAGGCTAGAGAGACCCCTTCCCCTTACTGTATCTGTATCTGTGTCTTGTCAGTCAGAACGGGGCACAATGTAAACAAAAATCAACTTAACAAAATAAACAAAAAATAGGGCATACCTAATAATAAAAAGAACTTCGTTTATTTATTACCTCCTCATTGAGTTAAGTAATAAGGAAATGAAATTCCTGTTTGTTCAAAACATTCCGCTAATAGAACAACTCTCACAGAAAGGAAGCGATTATCCAATTCTCTCGCCGCGACAAAAGCCTACCTTTGTTTACCTTTCAGATTTATTCCCCAATATTTACTGATTGGTTCAACTGCCTCGCTTTATTACGATTATTACTCCGCCCACTGATCCGGAAATTATACAAAAAAACACAAACATCGCTACCAACATGTAAACACTGTCTATTCGACTCAACTGCTTTACAAACTCAACGCAATCGAAAATCAAACTCAACTTATTGTGATAAGACTCAATTTAGATCGTATCAATAGTTCAGTTGAGTCCTTTCGAGCTTGATTTCGGGCCTGTTTAAGGGTAGGTGCCCCGACATTATTTGCATAAGGTTGTTTATAAAATTCGCCTGCTCTTTGTCAGTCGACGCCACGTCGGCGCTACCACTTAACTAGATATCTGTTTATTCAGAGAAATTGAAAGCAAACAGCGAGCAGGTACGCGCATAGTTCGTACTCGCGGGTATTTACTTTATGGTATTTTTACTCGATGCGGGCGTTTTTATGGAAGCGTGAAAGTATTTTGGATGTTTTATGTGTTTTACACGTTTTTGAAGGCGGGTTTTTACGTGCCGTCTATTTATGGCTGACTTGCTGGCTTAAAATATATTTATCACCTGAGGGTACGTTACGAGTATGGGTTTACTTTTCCTTCTGTTCTGCATGCAGATAACGTAACGCATTGTACGTACGTCAGGTAAATCCAAATGTCTCTTTTTGTATGGGATAATGACAGTTGAGTGTTTCTTTTTTTGAATGGGAGAAAAATCCTTTATGCATACCTCCGCGCCACGGGGATAGCCGGAGGTTATGTCGGACTCGCACCGACTTCAAACCCCCGACGGCTCTGGGATCTCCTATGGAACGTACCAGTGCATCCCTAGCATCATGCCACTGTGGGTCCTACCTTTATTTTTCAATGATTGCAGCCCCCAACTGTAACCGTGAACCACCCCTTTTAGTCGCCCCCTTACGACAGGCGGCGGACTGCGTAGCCGTATTCTAATGCACGGGCTACGTGCGTTCGAAAAGTTACGTCATCACCTGTTTGTACCTATATGTGCAGATTAAAGTAACAGGTAAGAGGGAAGTATAGGTAGCAGCTGGTGACTGACAATAGGTACTTTTATATGAAATTTTCATTTCGAGAGAAAAATAAATCTTAACAAATCACTTTGATTTTGATGACGATCGCTTCATCATAATAATATCTAGGATTATAGGTTCCGCTTTAAAACCCCCGCGGTCGTGGGTTCGAATCCCGGCTCGTACCAATGAGTTTTTCGGAACTTATGTACGGAATATTTGCCGTTAGCTTTTCGGTGAAGGAAAACATCGTGAGGAAACCGATCTAATCCCAATAAGGTCTAGTTTTCCCTCTGGGTTGGAAGGTCAGATGGCAGTCGCTTTCGTAAAACTAGCGCCTATGCCAAATCTTGGGATTAGGTGTCAAAGCGGACCCCGAGCTCCTTTAGGGGCATAACCGGGAACAACGCTAGGAGAATGAGAATGATTATTTATTTATTTATTTATTTATTTATTGAAAAACAGGTTACATAACATTACAGTTTACACCAATGCGTCATGAACCGAACAATATTTAAAAAATTAAATAAATTGAATGATGATAGGTTCCCCTTTAAAAAAAGTTAGGTGCCTATAAGTTTGAATTTATTTTGAAATAAGGAAAACCTATAAACCTAGTCTTTCATTGTGTTTGTGTCAATAACGCACTAAAAAGTCATATATTGGAAAATAATGAAAAGTGGAAAAACGCTTTCTCTTATTGTTTGCGCAAGTACTTTTTGTATTCCAAAGGTATACTTCCCATATTTAACATACGTGTAAAGATTTTTGTAAACGTACACAAAAGTCAATGTAAAAAGTGCGTACCTACTGAGTCTTAGGTATTTACTGAACGAAAAACTAGTCTCGTTGTCATTAACTTAGTGAAAATCATCTTAAACCGCAGACCAAACCACGTATTTAATTTAGCAGTTCGCTGTAATAGGCTACATTAAGGCGAGCATCTTTAGAAAAAAATGGTTTTTGAAGCGTTAAGGCTCTTAAGAGGAAACACTAAGGGCGAGATTATTGAGAAATAGGTATTTGTAAAATGTATTGCTGTCGCGCCAACCTCAAGCCTCCCCCCGCAGAGCGCGATAGAGAGAACTTCAGCTTGGGCCGAAAATACCTATTAAAACTACATAAAATCAACGTTTCGTCGTCCCCTGATTTCTTCTCAAAAACTTGACCTATGTAACTATTTTTTTTAATTAAGAATCAAATAAAGGCTTTGGTAGTGTTCCTGTTTACCTTTTTTTTAATAATCTAATCAAAATTGTTTTCTGGATGTTTGAACTCAGCGGAAAATCATTTTTCTTAGGATTTTGAAGGCTAATATCTCTTTTGAGAATAAATTTATGAAAAAAAGGAAAACACGAACATGTCAACAGTAGCCATAGATTTATGGAAAAAAAATATTGCTCTACTGCCATCATCCAGGGAGAAAACAGGGGACTACGTTTCTATGGAAAAACGGCCCTTGTGTTTCCTCTTAAATTATAATGAAAAGGTCATCATTCTTCAATCTTTCATAATTCATTTGAACGTTTGAATATTTTTTGGGCTCTAAATACTATACTGTCAAAAAACTTCTAGAAAAGAGGCTGTTCTTAAACTATTTGCTACTGCTAACAACTACAAGTATTTTATTGCGATTCTTTCGAAATTAAGTTGGTCCGTGCAATCTATGCATGGGCGTAGACCACATACCGAGATAACATTAGCGAGTGATTGAGAAAATATTGCAAGGGTCACAGCCGCTTTAAAATCTAGTTTATTATTCGGATTTCTTTCGCTACCCGGTAGCTCTAGCTCTCCAGGGAGCTACTAGTACATATGAAATTACTACCAAATTTTCATAGAAATAAGTCTTAAACCCGCCGGTTCCCCTGGGAGCCACGGTATTCGAGTAGGGCAAGCCACTTTCAATCCAAAGGTTGCGTTTCGTACCACTTAAAGGCCTCCACACACCGAACGCGGGTCGTGCGTGGCGCGGGGCGGGCGCGGGCCGTGCGCGGCGCGGTCGGTAGGTATCTCTCTCACTACCAACGCATTTAATATCTCTCTCACTATCTCTATCACACAGTGGTGCGGATCCGCGTTGCTACCGCGACGAGCCCGATGCGATAGAGACGCCGCGCTACTGTGCGAAAGAGATATAGTCCAGACAATGAACTGACAACTTGTATGGAAAAAATGACCGTTTTGGAAATAATTTATAATAGCTTATTTTTTATGTATAACGGATATATTATCAATTAAATAGTTACCCAGCGACAAAATCCGACAAAATTTCAGACATCGAAAAAATGATAAGTTAACTGGCTTCTAAAAAGTCAGTAAAAATATTAATAAATGTTTTTGTCTTTATTTTGGTTCATTTACATTTGCTCTATAATATTCAAGATAAATCATACAAAAAAAGATAATGCATGCTTCATTTAAATCTACATAATCACTTCCGGGTGGAAAGTTTGTCGGATTCTTGACTAAATCATCTTAGAATAACATTTTCAAATGAAATCAACAAAAAAAACGCTATTATAAATTAATGTTTTTGAAAACCGTATTTTGCCTGGAGTAATAGAGATACCACCACACCCGCGCCGCGCACGACCCGCGTTCAGTGTGTGGAGGCATTAAGTATGAACGAAACTGCACTGTAGTGGGTTTGAACGTCAGCCAGTCGCTTTCCTAAAACTAAAGCCTACGTCAAATCTTAAAATTATACGGCAAAGCGGAGCCCGGAACTCATTAAGGCACAACAGAGAAAATTCTAGGAGGATGATTATTTTTATTGCCAAATGCCGCAGTCAAAAACAATACCAGCCTTGGTAAGTTAATAAGGCCTGGTATACCCGCCGCCGTCATAAATGCTCGGGCAGAAACATATGGACTTTATGAAGGGATGATTTTTCCGTGGAAAGCTGCTTTATTAATAGTTTCCTTATTATAACTGGGCACATGGTGGTCGTTTTATGGGGCTTAGCGTTTCGGCTGTGTGTAGGCGTGAAAGATGATTTGCTATAAAGTTTTGACCCAACAATAGTTTAAATGTCAATAAACTTGTAATTATACATAATAAATAGACAATATGTCATTGGCGAAATATTTTTTATTTCAAATAATACAGCTAGGCATAGAACAGCCTCGGTAACTACCTAAATTGTTAGACCTATGCTAAGTGGACACCGTTTTGAGGCAACACTAGATTCCTTTTCCAGATTTAAGCTCTATGTATGTACGTATATACATCATAAAAATAAAAAAATAAAAAAAATATTAGGGGACAATCTTACACAAATCGACCTAGTCCCAAACTAAGCAAAGCTTGTACTATGGGTACTAGACGACGATAAACATACTTATATAGATAAATAAATACTTAAATACATAGAAAACATCCATGACTCAGGAACAAACATTCATGCTCATCACACAAATAAATGCCCTTACCGGGATTCGAACCCAGGACCTCTTGCTTCGTAGGCAGGGTCACTACCAACTAGGCTAAAGCGGTCGTCAAATCACATCTCATCATCTCATTCTTGTTGTTATTTCTAAATAAATGTATTCTTTTTTATTTTAATTATTCGATTAATATTTACAGAGGAATTAAATCAATAACAGCTCAACATCAGTGGTAGGCAACATCACTTTTTACGCGCAGTGATCCTCGCTACCGTGCGTAAAAAGATAATTTGCACACCTGATTTGATTTCGGATTTTAAAAAAGGTAGTTTAAATTACTTCTAGTCTTTCATTATCAAGGCACCATCACTTTAGGGGTCCGTGAAATTGGCAACTGCGGTTGCCACAAGCAAGTGAATGGTTATACAACCATTAAAAACTAAAGAGCGGTCTATTGAAACTCTTAGTGTCGGTTGCACCTAGCTTTCTGTAATCGTATTAAACAGTGCTCGATAAAATTTGACTGTATGGAAAGTTTCACAAGTTTATATAGGACTAGCTGATGCCCGCGGTGTAATGTAACATATTGAATTTTCCCGTGGGAATTTGATGTTTTCCCGCTGGAAAAAGTAGCCTATGTCACTCTCCAGCTTCTAAACTATCCCCATACAAAAAATCAGATCAATACGACGCTCCGTTGCGACGTGAAAGAAGGACAAACATACAGACATACACACTTTCGCATTTATAATATTATATATTAAGTAAGGATTACAGCTGCTGGTACCGTATTTAACGTTGATCGGTCTAAAATCGTATGTTGGTGCAACCGGCCCTCCAACTAACGATCGAACGAAGAGCTATATTTTTGTCCGCAGCTTCCAAACCTAATCATCATTTTAAAATATTGCACGCGCTCGCTTCCCCCATGACAAGTTAATTTGTCTGAACTCGTGAAACATATTAAAATTTCATTGGGATGCAAAAGCAACGCTACACCAGACCAATCGACCGACAAGCGTACCTTCGATTTAATTGATTCTGGAGCCATCGCACACTTGAAAATAATTACTGTTACGTCAAAATCTGATAAAATAGGCGCAGAAATGAGGACGACAGTAAACTGGGATTGTAATTAGAATTGAGACGATAGTAGCGACGTTCAAAAATTTATCGTCTATCTATTACTAATGAAAAGTACTTCAATTAAGTACTAAAAATTCATTTCGTTTTGTGAATTGAGTCAAAGTGGTGTACGCGCCAAATAACTAATAGTGTCTAACGAACTAGAAAATATTTCCGACAGCAATATTCTAAACGATTTGATTCAGATAACAAATACAAAGGAAAGATACATTATCATTGTCTACAGCCTAAGACAATGATACACACACAGATCCACTTTTAAAGCTGTTTCTTCATAGTACACATTAGATTGTGTTCAATTCTACAGAGACAATGGTGCATATTATATTTATTGGCTTAGATATGGAATATGAAAAAAGCCAGCTAGAAATAAAAAATATAATAAGGCCTTTAGACCTGTCTAAATGCAGTGCACTAAATGAGAAAGAGTCTGCAATAATTTACTTTAAAAACAAAGTTTTAACCGACTTCAATTGAGTACTCCGCCAAGCCACGAGAACATTTCCACATTTATTTTCCAATTTACCACATGTACTGATATCCGAGAGCAAATGCGTTGATTATTAGAGAAAAAAACCGAATCGCTGTATGTGGGCCGATAATATTTGAGGACTTCCGTCGATTCCACAAGGTGATCCTTTGGCACTTCATTAGTTGTTATTTCAACGGAATCTTATCAGAATGTATGATATACTTTTAATCGAATTTAAACTTTCGTGAGACATGTTGAAATAATACTAACAATTACACGGTCCAACTCACGTATTCTATGTCACTACGGGCGACATGTTTCGAACTCTTCGGGAGTTCTTCTTCAGGATGAGTGTTTTCGCGGCGTTGTCGCTTGTATCACTGCCCGCGCTCGCTCCGAACGCCGAGCGGCGCGTGACGCACGCGCCGACAGGGCGGGGGGAGGGGGGCAGTCTCATCCTGAAGAAGAACTTCCGAAGAGTTCGAAACATGTCGCCCGTAGTGACATAGAATACGTGAGTTGGACCGTGTAATTGTTAGTATTATATACTTTTAAGTACATAATTGAGGAATTCCATAAGTCATCTGTGGTCTTCATCATCAATTCCACTCCACCAAATTTATGATTTCTGGGTGTAAATACACGAGATATAATAGAAAATACGAAAATCACTACACGCGTGCTTAATATAATTGAGGAGTTCCCTCAATTCCTCATGAATCCCATCATCCAATTGAATTTTTGAAAAAAATGGGACCCACCTGGAAGCATATACTTACAAACAAAAAAAAAAATTTCGAATCGGCTCATCAATGACGGTGTTCTGAGGTAACAAACATTGAAAAAAAAAAATATTAAAAAAAAAAATATAAAACCAAAAAAAAAACAATACAACCGAATTGAGAACCTCGTTCTTTTTTTTGAAGTCGGTTAAAAAGACAAGTGTAATGACTGTTAGCATATAAGTCACGCTAATTAGACAGTTAGACTCGACACTGCCGATCTGAAATAGTCAGCGCCCTGAATTTGATCATAGCTCATAGCGTAAAGCGATTTCGACACTTAATGCATGCTTCATTTGCTCGTTGCGCGCAGTGGTGTAGCATACGTTAGCTCCAGAATGACGGCTGAAGAAAAAATAATTATTCTTGAAGTTGATGATAATGATGATGAATTGTTGTATAATTATAAATAGGGCGTCAGCGTAATGTAAAACGCAAAGAACGCAGGCAAACCGGCTGGTTAAATATAGCCCAAATCAAAGATATTTTTAAATCGGATACGTGGTGGCCTCTACCTACATGTTATTGTGTTAGTTTAGGTTAGGTTAGGTGTGTGCTAGGTCGCGTCCGGCGTGACGCTGTTCGCGACGTACGAATGCTTACTATGGAAATGCACTAAAGTGGTCTCTCTCACACGCCAGACGCGGCGCACGAGCACCGTACGCCGCCTACGCAGTCATTTCGGACCATTCGGGCAACACGGACGTCGCGTTTTTGTCATCGAAGATGGTGAAATTTACAAAGGAGCAAGACGAATTAAAAACAATGTGTTGAAAGACAAACGTTGGGAAGAAAGTTTGTCTGTTCATCCATAATCAATTCATGTCCATTCACATTAGCGCGTGCGGGGAACTGATCGCAGTTTGCGCTGGAAGCCGCGTCCTAGAGTGACCACTGCAGTCTGCGCTGGACGCTGCGTCCGAAGGACGCGGCTTTCACCAAACGCCGGACGCGACCTACGGCGTTTGTTGCAGACCAGGGCCTAAGGTGTACAGTAAAGAGTATTTGTATTGTATTGTTGTATTGTGGTTCTGGAGACTATCCATTAGAATATCTTAATAACTACAATCTCATAGACATTTTCCCTTAATCATGATAATATTTAGTATAGATGCGTATCGGAGTTAAAGTGCTTCTAAATAATAAATATTCTTTGACCCAACATACATTTTAACTTATTGAAATAGACCTCGATGCCACCAAAGTCATAGCGACGCGAAGAGTAGGGGGCTACTCTTTGATGTTTTGTCTGCGATATTGCATACGTGCATGTTCCGTCCAAAACCTCGTCAAATTACTGCCAAAAGGAATGACAGAAACATAACAGCACATCTGTTGCATCCTCGTTGCCTATATAAACAACGAAACCCATCGGGGACTCTCCGTCCAAACTTATCGTAATCAAGCTTTGCCTTCCGGGTCATGCACAATGTCGTAATCCCAGACCTCAGCCAGTCATCGGGGACTTTGGCGACGGCCCCGACAAAGGACGGCTCAATCGGCCACAATTTCTATTGAGATGATAACGTCTCGAACGTTACTAGGGAATTCATAGGAGTATTTGGTGTAGTGAGCTAGACACGTGCAGGTCAGTGTATACTTGCATGAGCGTTAACCTTATTCACTGTGTACTAGTGTTTGAGATGGGCACTTTATGTCAAAGTGACATGGTTCAGATTTGAATGACGAAAAATTCTCTTAGGTCGAATTTAACCCATATTGCTTTCACATAAAGTACTCATGTAATACACTAGTGCAACGTCAAGGACCTAGGACGTTTGTTTACCTTACGTGTCATCAAAACTATGTATAAACTGAGAAAAATTGTACGATCATTGCAATGGTATAGTTGCTGGGCTTTCATAATGTTGATCATATTTGGGTTCTGCTGGTCGATCACGTAACGCATTGTACATGCGTTAGGAAGATCTAAATGGCACTTTTTGCATAGGAAAACGACATGTTCGTTAAAAAATAACTGGTAACCGAAACTTCAGCCAAGTCATTCGAATATTAAGAACTCTATAGTAACTCCGTTTTCTACCTGGATACTACAGACCGACTTGACATATAAAATTTAACGTGTATATGGCGGAGAAAGCCCTCAAAGATCTGATCACTCTCCATCCATCCAACTGGCGTGAAGTGGAGCAGAATAGGGAACAGTGGCGTTCTCCTGTGTCAGAGGCCAAGATTCTCTTAGGGTCATCGAGCCAGCGCAGTAAGTAAGTAAGTGTGGTGGAGAAGGCAATGAAATAGTTGATCGCAGCCAGAGCCGCAGGAAGCAGTAAAGTTTCTACGTTAACAAATACCATGCTGTTCGTTGGTAGCCACTTGAGAATAGCGAGAGGCCAATTGAGCTACATAGTTTCTCAAAGCATAATTTCTATTCATTCAAACTTTAGCTGGGGCAAATCACAGAATTGCAGACGATACACTACCAATCTAAACGTTTCCTTAGGATACAAGTAGCATCTAATTCTAAATGAAACAGGCTCTCGGCTGCATCCGGCGGAAGCAGATCTCGTTTAGCATTTCAATAGCGCCTGTGTCGGCTGGTCTGACAGCAACCGGGTCAGTTTGCTCGCGACGAGGCTCTGCACAATATGTTTCTTCTGTTCTATAACTACGAGAACATGAGGCTGTTTTCATGGAGTTACTTAGATTTAAGACTTTTTAGTACAATAATTTATTTTGTTTAGAAGTGAAAAAGAGGTTTAATTTTGGTGCCGTGACCAGGATTCTCGTTTTTATAGTAATTTAATCTTTATTGCGTAAAATAAAAACTTATCGTACAAAAAGCGGACTTAATGCCATATGGCATTCTCTACCAGTGAAACGTCAAGGCAAAGCGGAACACGTAGTGGGCAGTCAAAAACGAATTAAAAACAAAAACGGTACTCCTATACAACATATTTACACAAATACTTAAACATAACTAAAATAAATAAATATACGATATATTCAGGCGAAGTTTTAAAACCTGATACTTTGAGAATTCTTTATATTAAGTTACCTAAAAAAAACAAGAACCTATCAATCATTAAAACAAAAATAAACAACTAATCAAAGCAAATTCTTAATTTTGTAATTAGCCACTCTCTATGTAAAACATTTCCCAACAACTCTAAGGCGGCTACATTTTCTGATCCGTTAATAATATTATGAACAAAATTCACAATGATAATCATCATCATCATCATCATATCAGCCGAAAGACGTCCAATGCTGGACATAGGCCTCCCCCAAAGAGTGCCAAAGTGACCGGTCCTGCAAAAAATGTATATCCACTGATAATATTCATACTAATTTACAAACGTCAAGTACTTCACTCAATTATTAAATAATTGTTACAAAATAAGTTACCTGACTACTAAACTGAACCTACCTACCTACCTACCTTGCATTACCGTCTAATAAGACGCGCGCTTATTCCACGGTGCGCGCTGTAAAGTTGTGGAATGGCTTGCCGTTGTCCTTTAGACAGTCCCAGTCTGTGGCATTACTCAAAGAAAAGTTGAAAAAGTTGTGGCTCTCCAACGACTTGTGATTTATTTGTATATATTGGTATATATATATATGTATATATATATGTATATATAGTTATAGTATGTGTATACTGTTTATTTTTATTTGTACTTACATGTAGTATATATATGTATTAAGATTAATTTACTGCAGCGTCAAGGTAAATACGTCTGTACACGTGTTAGTTTGTCTATCTTTGACGACCGGTTAGCCTAGTGGGTAGTGACGCTGCCTACGAAGCTGAAGGTCCTGGGTTCGAATCCTGGTAAGGGCAAATATTTGTGTGATGAGCATGAATATTTGTTTCTGAGTCATGGAAGTTTTCTATGTATTTAAGTATTTATATCTATTATATATATCGTCGTCTAGTACCCATAACACAAGCCTTAATGAGCTTACTATGGGACTAGGTCGATTTGTGTAAGATTGTCCCCTAATATTTATTTATTATTATTATTTATTACCTTGTTGTTCCTGATCTCAACTCAATTGCTCAAAGGTTAACTGGAAGAGATCACTTACAGGGATAAGTTCGCCGGGGTCCCTTTGTTTCCCATATTCTTATTGTTCCGAATTTCGTTGGTCAGAAATTGATATCCATAAAATTTTTAGTCATAAACATCAGTAGTCATAATTTTTGTTAAGTATAACGTTGGATAGTTCTAACATTAATGACTTATAACATTAACCGCTATAATCTCAGAAGTCATAATATTTATGGCTATAACGTTCGAAGGTCTATCAATAATTAATCAGAAATATTTTAAGTCATATCTTTCAACGTCCTAATGGTTGGTATTCATATCGCTTTAATGCCTAAAGTGAATTACGTCGAAGAAGCCAAATCTATAACATCCTTAGGCATATAGATAAGTACTCAGAAACATATCCAGGCATACATTTGAAAGTACTAACTCATTTTTTATGACTTTCGATAATATGGCTAATAAAAAATAAATTATGCTGAAAAACGTAGGTCAGGTTAGATAAGTAGGTCTAAGGCGGAGCTCAGTTAGGTACGGTACGACGACGAGCGAAGCGAGGAGGAGTGTTAGGTAGAACTGCGACCCCACCAACACAACACAATACACAGAACCAATTTTTTTTTACGAGTATACAGGTTTTTAGTATACAGGTTTACGTCGTTATATTATTTGTGTCACCGTTAGATTGTGAAAACCGTCAGTTTATAATCTGACCCGTTATATTGTAAACTGACGGAATATTGTGAACTGTCAAAACCGTTCACAATTTAACGCATTATTTTTCGTTAGTTTATAATCTGTCGAGTAGAAACCGTCAAATTGTCAAATGGCTATCTGATTGGTCGGTCTTTTCTCTGAGATCAACCAATGCCAAGATAGTGATGTATCGTAGGCAGTAGGGAACAGGGGCTTAGTGGCAAAACCGACTCGGATCACGGATAGGTTAGAAGACGGAAGCGGGAGCTTTGCTCCCGCTTTCGTCTTCGAGGTTATTTTTTTTATAAAAGAGCGGAAAAACTACTTACCATACTGGTCGTTAAGATTATAAACTGACGGTGTTCATTATCTGACGGTCACACATATGCACGTAATATGTTTAATAAATAGTAGCAAAAAAAAGTATACTATTAAAGAAATGTCGGTTCTGGCGCTTGTCCACCTCCAGTAACTTGCTTGCAGGAATGTGTTACTGTTAAATGAAGTCTACCTGGTTGTGCCTGATAAAGAAAACAACAAATATTTGTAGCATTTTTTTATTAACAAAATATTCCACATCTGTGATATTTATTTTAATCAAAATAATAGTATGAATATAGACATTTACATTGCAAATATATTTTACACATAGATATATGTCACCAATGCTAATTGCCTAAAATGATACTCTTTATATCTCTGATACTACTCTTTAATTAATAAAAAGGTTTCTTATAGCAGAGAGGTTATTAGCAGTTGGTACAAGAAATATATTTTACACACAGGTATATCTCACCAATGCTACAATGTCTAAAGAAAAACAAAAACATAATTATCTCTGATGCTTATTATTTATCAAAATAGGTTTCTTATAGCTACGCGGTAGTTATTAGTAGTTGGTACAATAAATATATTATAAGTACACACAAATATATCTCACCAATGCTACAATGTCTAAAGAAAAAAAAAACATAATTATCTCTGATGCTCATTAATTAACAAAAAAGGTTTCTTATAGCTTTGCGGTAGTTATTAGTAGTAGGTACAAGATGAATCATATATAGTTCATGTATCTACATACACACACAGACATACATGCACATTCACATACACAATACAGACGTACATGGGTAATTTTAAGGTAGTTTTTATTTTAGTAATTTATTTTAATTTCAAGTTGGCAGCAATAGCCTGTAAATATTGCATTTTACTAATATATTGCGATTTGTTTTCCAAAACTTTATTAATCCGGCTGGCTTGGTTTATATATTTCTTTTTCTTGGCTGGTGGTGGTGCCCCATGCAATGCAAAAGTTTTTCGATTTCGGATGTTGTGTATTTGATTTCGTCCACTAAATATCTTGATAATTTGTAAAATTGTTCATGATGACGATCCACTAATATCTGTATTCTTCTGTGCCATGACTCAGCACTATTTTGCGTTCGTGGGATATTAAGTTCGTTTGATTCGTGCACACTCCAAAAATGAGGTTCATATTTAGCTGGCGATGTAGAAGTTCCCCAAATATAGTTTTCTGAGAACCACTCGGATATAACTTTAGCTTCTGAACAATTTTTTTCTTGCAATTCCTCGAAATAAATTGGGATTTCTTCTGGAGTTAAGTACGCTAAAGCAAGAAGGCATTTAACGTCAGATGCAAATTTCATATTGCTGCCGTACAGCTTTTGATACCCATTTTGTTGCACACGCCGGTAGATTATTTGCCCTAGATGAAAGAAACATCCCTTCAATGTAATATTGTCGAACAATCTTTTTATGCTATTTTGAGAGGCTTTTTCAAAATCCAAAACAATATATCTTGGTGAAAAATTCAAATTATGAGATTCACAACATTCCACGATTGTTGAAAATAGTGTGTCATAGGTTTGCTTATCTTTGTTTGTACAAAAAGCAAATATTAATGGGAATGTTTTCGAATCCATAATGCAGCCGTGAATAGTGTATAGTTGGTGGAATATTTTTGGTACGATTTGGAATGTACCATCCATTAGTATATAATTCGCTTTGCATAGATATGCCAATAAAGTTTTGGTTGTATAAATTATTATTCGCTTTTTGTCAAATTTCTTGTCTATTATTATGATAGTTTCAGTATCATCATCATTCTGCAATAAATTTTGCTGTAATTGAAAATTAATATCTTGTGGTTCCGTTACTGTAAATACGTTTTTTCTTAAACGATAAATACTTTGTCTTAAATTTACCATGGTTGGTAAATGTGGTAATATTTGTGAAGAGGTCGATACAACAGTTTCATGTAGTATTTTCGATGGTTTCATGGTTATGTTTTTTTTTGCATTATCCTTCAAACTATTCACTGATCTTGCTATTTCCAATTTTAAAGCATCTGGTTCGTGATTGTGGTCACATTTCGATGTTTTCAGAAGTAAATGCATACCATTTTCCGGATTGAATTGTGTTATAACCCGTGATCGGCACTTGAAATCACTGTTTTTTCGTAGCTCACATAACCAATAATACTTTTCGCTTGATTGCCTGTTCTTTTCATAACTGAAGCCAGCAATGTGTAATTTGAGGCCTCCTCGTTTAGTTTTAAACAAATCGCAGTAAATTTTATCACTTTCACCTTCGTCCGACATATTTGCAATCACTACACAAACGAAACAGTAAGTGGCATAGATACGTTTAAACCGCATTACCCGATTCTTACCCACTTTATTTTTGCTTAAGTACCCACTTTTATTATAAAGCGGTCTGGAAGGACGCGTTCCGTAACATTCGGTAATTAAAATTGTATGTATTTATAATGATATGACTAACTAATCACGTGACTACAAATAATTATGACTTGCGTAAAAGATCCTTACAGCAATTATTGAAAGCAACTTTATTGCCTTTAACATTATGAATTGTCATAACATCTGGGCATTGAATGTTATGACTACCCAATTTTATGACTTACAATAATGACGACTTGCAAAAATCGGATCTCCAATTTATGTTCTATAATTTTATGACTTGCGACAATATGACTTATGAAAATTATGATCGAAAACGGTATGGAGTGAAAAAATCGGAACAAAAACTTTATGGGAACCAATAGAGACCCAAGTTCGCCTTTGTACCGATTTAACTTTTTTTTGTCTGTATTTTTACCTGTGTCTTGTGTACAATAAAGTATTTACATACATACATACTGAAAGACTGAAAACTAAGTTGACCAAGTGGCTGCATGATCATTTTTTTTATAGTATTAAATAGTATTTGACAAAAAAATAATAGGTGTGTAACAAATAGCTTTAAGTGTTTGTTTTTAAGATCATTGAACTAAAAAGAAATATGTTATAGGTTGATCACGTTGGTTGCTACGTTTTAAACGGGCGAGATTAAATGAAAACAACAATGTTAATCTACTCTGCATTTATTGCCGCTTAACGCCGCGAGCACACGATAAAAGTCGTCAGGTAGGGGTCATAGGCCGTCTGAGTTTTGCTCCCTGGCTCAAAGGGGGTGTTGCTGCCACCACGCCAGTACTTCCCTGGATCTCGGGACCGCCGTGAAGATGGAACGGGCTGAGGGACGTCAGCCGGCAGCACCAGGAACCCTGGTGTAAGTTCTGCTGCACTCGAGCCGTAAGGTAGCACCCTGGAATTTTCGACCACCGTGTAAATAAACCTCGTTCCGTATTTATCTCCGTTGACTGTGACCGGCATAAGCAGAAGCAGAAGCAGGAAGAGAAAGTACTGCGTGATGGTGATGGTGAAATGGCTTGGTGAAATGCGGATATCACAGTCAGACGGAGTTTACAAAATGAGATGGAGAATGAATTCTAATTTAATGAGATTTATTATTTTACTATATAATTTATACTACAAAACATTAAATGATGCGTGATAAAACTGATAAACAATAGCGGAAAAAGATGAAATGTGTGCAAGTTCGTCTTTAAAGCGAAAATACGCAGAAAAAGCATAATAACGGAAAGACCGTTAGACACGCCCTTAAATCTACCTACTTACAACTATTTCTTATGGAATGTTCAGCACTTACCCAATATCTTAGGGGTTTTTTAACACTCACTGACTTTAGTGATAGGAAACTCGGGGCTATCTAGCGCCCGGAACGAAATTATTAAAAATATAAACGAAAGCGCGGGCGCGACGAGTGATGACACTGTGAGAAGAGTGTACGTGCGCCTGCGTCGAATGCAAAATATCTCTGCCGGGCGGCCGCGGCCGGTCGGGCCATCGCGGAAGCGGGCGCGGGCGCCGGGGGGCGCAGCGCGATCCACCGGTTAGAACAATGGAGCTGCGAGCGTGGTACAGTTCGTCAGGGAAATTACGTGCCGCAATGAAATATACGATTAACATATTTTATTGCATGTTAATTCTAGTTGTTATTTGATTGTTATTATTTAGGTAGGTGCTTATAATAAGGGTTTGGTTATATTTGTTTAAAATTTATTATACATAGTTTATTATTCATCTTTTTTTTATTACATAGTTCATAATAACGAAAGTTATGTAACGCTACACGTTACAATACCCCCGCGCGTCGTGAAGGATTTTATTACATCTTGTTGTAATAAAATCCGCACTGCCTGAGTACCTGTACTTACACTACCATAATTATTCATTCATACATCACGCTTGCATATTTACGTCAACAATTGTTTTACATTTAGTTATATATTTGCTGGCGCTTAATATCATAATATAATGAGGTAACTTGTTACAAGAACTCGAAACCTGACAGGTAGAAGTGCTTAAAGATGTTCAGACGCTCGAACATACAAAACTGTATAAATGTTATCATATGATAAATAATATACTTAGACCTATTCTATATTATTTATTAAGACCAACTAATTTGATGTCTTTTATGTGCCAGGTGCCCAGATCTTTACCTGTTAAGTCCTGAAGCACATACACTAATGGGGACTTCTTAGCTGTAATTTTCGCTTTAATAAATTTAGGTGCTAATTTTTTGGTGAATTGTTTGCCCTTGTCACTTAAGAAGTAAGCACGTTTCATGACAAGGTCACCCACCTTAAATTCAGCAGGCTTACGTCTATCATTATAATGAGAGGTGTTTTTACAATGGGCTTGCCAAAGCTTCTTCTGCACGTCATCAAAAATCGAGGACAGACAACCTAGGTTCTCGGCGTAAATGTCGCGAGGCAGAAAGAACACTTCCTTCCCAATATCGGTATCTATATAGTGTGTTCCACATGATACCAGCTCTCTACCGTATACTAAGAACGAAGGCGTAAAACCTGTTGCTTCATTGACTGAAGAATTAATAGCAAACTGAACTCGAGGAATGAACACGTCCCATGACCTGTGGTCATCATTCACGAAGGTAGAAATACAACATATAATGGTGCGGTTGAATCGCTCAACTAAATTAATTTGAGGGCTGTATTTAGGAGTGTAGTAAACGTTGGGAACATTATATAACTTTAAGAAACTTTCCATTACTTTCCCAGCAAATTGGCTACCGTTGTCCATGAGAACTGTTTGAGGTACACCATGCACTAAGAAAACCGATTCTTCTAAAATCTTAACTATTACCTCTGCAGTAGCCTGTTTAATGGGAAAAATTAAGCAATACTTGGAAAAGCAACAAGTGATGACAAATATGTAGCTGTTCCTTTTCCGTGTAGTGGGCAAAGGACCCATTAGATCTATCGAGATCATTTGGAATGGGCGAGAGCATTGTTTAGGTCTCCCCATTTCCCCTAAGGTTTGATGGTTTTGAGCCTTATATGACAAACACTTTTCGCACATTCCAATGAACTTGACGATGTCTTGGTACATGCCTGGCCAATAGAAGCGCAAAGCAAGTCTGCGGTAAGTTTTGAAAATGCCCATGTGTCCGGCAGTTGGCTCTGAATGGTTCTCTATAATTGCTTTTTCGCGTAACTCCGCGGGAACAACCAATTTCCATGAAAATTCGGAAGTAAGTTCATGCTTGTTTTTGGACAATCGGTACAACGAGTTATTTTTAATTATATAATTTGGAAAGTCGATCGGACTATGCAGGCAACCGTTATAGATGTTGGTGTACCAGGTGTCCCCAGAGTTCAAATGAGAATTGGAGGTACAAATGGCACTCACAGGTGCCCGCGATAAAGCATCAGGGATGACATTATCAACGCCCCGACGATGTTTCAGGATGAAGTTAAAGCTTGACAAGCGAACGCCCCACCGAGCCAATCTACCAGTTGGGTTGCTAATGGACAGGAACCACTTGAGTGCACTATGGTCAGTGTAGACCGTGAAGGGCTGTCCATTTTCTACGTAGCAACGCCAATGCTCTAAGGCTGCAACTACAGCAAGCGTCTCACGTTCCGTTATGCTGTAATTTCGTTCAGCTGGTGACAAGCTCTTTGACATGTACGCGATCGGGTGCTCCTTACCATCGATGGTCTGAGTCAGCATAGCGCCTACCCCATAATTACTGGCATCGGTATGCACCTCGAAAGGTTTGCTGTAGTCCGGACACCTGAGAACTGGAGCAGATACTAAACACTCCTTAAGTTGCTGGAAAGCAGAATCAGCTTCAGGGGTCCACTTGAAAGGAGGTGAACCTTTTTTTGAGGAGGTCAGCTTATTCAAGGGGGCAGCAATGGTACTAAAATTAGGGACAAATCGTCTATACCATGTCGCGGTACCAAGAAATCGCTTAACGTCTTTACGAGACGTCGGCGTAGGGTAATTCAAGATAGCCTCTACCTTTGCGGGGTCGGTACGTAAACCGGATCCATCGACGACGTACCCGAGATATTTGAGTTGGCTACTGAAAAAACTACACTTGTCTAAGTTAACGGTGAGATTGGCCTGTTTGAGCTTGTCTAAGACGCGTAAAAGTAAGGTGACGTGACTATTGAAATCCTCGGAGACGATGATAATGTCATCCAGGTAGGCGAATACTTTAAGGTCGAACTCTGAGAACAACAGGTCCACTAATCGTTGTTGAGTAGCAGGAGCGTTGGTCAGACCGAATGCAGTTCGTTTAAAATGGAAAGTTCCTATCGTTGGCACGTAAAAAGAAGTCTTACTTCTGTCCTCCGGAGCAATTTCAATTTGCCAGAAAGCCTTGGACAAGTCAATGCTGGATAAGTAACGCGCATCCCTGAGGTTGTCCAAGATCTCTGAAATGTATGGCAGGTTATACGCATCTTTTTTCGTCACCGAGTTCAGTTTACGGCTATCCAAACAGAAGCGTGGTTGTCCGTTCTTTTTGTTGACGAGCAGAACCGGCGATGACCAACTACTCTCACCTTTCTCAATCACATCAAGTGTGAGCATTTCGTCAACTTGTTCAACCAGGATGCGCTGCTTCTCTGGTGACAAGCGGTAATAACGCTGGCGAATTGGGCTAGCGTCGCCGGTATCAATGCGGTGTGTAATTAGGTTAGTGACACCTAGACCTTTGCGTTGAAAAGATATGTCTTCAAATTGTTTAACGACATTATCAGCTAGCTGTTTCTGTGAATCGTCCAAATTACCGTAACCCTGAATAAAAGCGTCTGGTTTTGGTAAAACCTCATTACTTTTGTCAGTACTTAAGACAAGACTGCTAAGGTACTTTGGACAGATTTTAAATGCCCGCCAGAAATCAACGCCCAGAATGAGATTATTTTGTATAGCTGGCACTATAAAAGCTTTTAAAATATGGAACTTGCCATCAAAATGTAATGGAATGTCAATATAACCCTCACTCCGTAACATTTGACCTCCTGCGGCCGTGACTGAAATAAATTCACTTTTTACTACTTTCAGTCCGCGATTAATGAGTACTAAATGAGCACCATTACCTAAAATAGTTACTGCCGAGCCGGAATCGAGTAACCCAGACATAGTAACATCGTTGATTGTTACAGAAACATAAGGTCTATTATCGTTTTCATTGTGCTCTTTCAGAATTGTGTCAATTTTATAAGATTGAAAAAACAAATTGACAGTACGTAACCACTTTTGCCAATCTTCGTTATCAAATTTGGCTGTATTACTATCATTGACACAATTCTGACCGATTAGTTTTTTGGCTGTTGCTTCCTATTTTTATTGCAATCTGGACAGTCAGGCGTTTTAACATTTTTTCGTCCGCAAACAAAACAAACAATATTATCTTTGTTTGCCGTGCACTGTCGCAGATTGTGGGTATCTACACGACATCTCGGACAGAAACGTGTCTTGGATGACGAAGAAGCAACAGCGTCTACATAGT
This sequence comes from Epinotia ramella, assembly GCA_947578815.1. Lineage (NCBI taxonomy): Eukaryota > Metazoa > Arthropoda > Insecta > Lepidoptera > Tortricidae > Epinotia > Epinotia ramella. The sequence continues at coordinate 3,768,507 of OX388203.1, forward strand.
TAGGGTTAGTCTTATTATGTAACACTTGATTGTTACTGTTTGGATATGATTTGTTGTAATTATTATTGTTGTATTTATATTTATGAAAATTGTACTGCGCATTGCTATTGGTGTTATTATAATTCGTCTTTATCTTGGAATGACCACCAGTATAGGCAAACTCAGGTGCCATAGTGTCTGAACTTGGCCGCGGAGGTTCTTTGAACTGAGAAAGACGCGACTGTATACTCTCGTAGTTCCTACACAATGTTTTCAGCTCCTCTATGGTCTTAATCTCAGAAACGGAAGATAGAGTACTCGCGTAACACGGCCTTATGTTATGAAGGAGTATCTCGAGCTTGTCGTTCTCTGACAAGGCGGTTGAGAGACGTGAAAAGAGGCCGGACATAACGGATACGTAAATTACAATATTTTCCGTTTCTCCCTGAGTGCGAGACCTGATTTCGGATAGCAGCCTGTAATCAAAATCAGCCTGGCCGAAATCCTGCCTCAATAGTACGACTAGTTCATCCCACGTATTAACTTTTTCCCTGACGCTTCTGAACCAATGGATCGCATCACCCGTGAATATTTCGGTGGCGTTATGTAAGAGTTTGCTACTCGAAATATTTTTTGCCTCGCAGAATTCGGAGACGCGTTGTATGAACGCCCTGACACAGGTTTTGCCATCATACTTTAATTTTGACAGCTGGTTTGCACTGCTGCCGTCACAAGTCACAGTGATGTTAAGTGGTGAAACAGAAGTCGCAGGATAAGCCTGGGGGTCATTAGAGGATGAAGCAAGCGGATCTACTAGGTTGCCATCTTTAAGCAAATTAACGCGATCGGAGCAGACTTTAAATTTGGTAACGCATTGGTCATAAGCCTCCTTGTGTTCTTCATCCTCACAAGTAATGCGGTTAAGCCGATGATATAGGTGGTGTATCAGATTTTGTGCTCGGAGCAAAGTGTTTTTATCCAGTGGTTTGGAGTCTAAATGAGCATTAATTTTCTCAAGCACATCTGCAACGCCATCTATATCCTTTTCTGTGTCAAACGGACTCGTGAGTATGTCCTCTGACGGGAATAACGGTCCACATCTAGCAATTTGCCTACGCAGCTCCTGAACTGTGGAAGCAGGAGTTTCGCCACGAATTGCAACCTCATATTCCAACTCAGTTTTCTGAAGCGACATGAATTTGATAGGACACGCCATTATAAAATGTGTCAAAAAATCCGCAGTGTCTAAACTGTATAAATGCTGAACAAACCGTCAGAAAAAAAAACAACAAAATACTCCGTCTGTTACAGAACCAGTTAATGCATTATGAACGTTTTGGTTGTTTTTTATTTGCAATTAAGCGAATGGCAAAACAAAAAAATAAGCGCATCCAAAAAAAAACGTTCACTAAAATAAAAGCAAAAAGCGAATAAAGTGCAACTACTGTGTACGGACACTAAAATAATTATCCAAATAAACTTTTTTTTTTTTTTATATTTAAGAAAAACTATCTAATTTGGCAGACTGTACTAGTGGCCAAAGCAAAATCATACACTAATTATTGTTCTAAAGAATAAGTGTTCAAAATAAATTTACAATATGTGTCCGACTGTACTCCTCAATTAACAATTTCACAGCACTCAATTAAACAAGTAATCCGTACACCCTAGTTGCTGGCAACCAAAAATAAAACTGAAAAAACGTTTCACAAAACTAAAAAAACATCAAGCATACACAAACCACAACTACCCACCTGGGAGCAAAATCAGACTTTAATTATACCACGGTACGGGCGCCAGTGCTACGTTTTAAACGGGCGAGATTAAATGAAAACAACAATGTTAATCTACTCTGCATTTATTGCCGCTTAACGCCGCGAGCACACGATAAAAGTCGTCAGGTAGGGGTCATAGGCCGTCTGAGTTTTGCTCCCTGGCTCAAAGGGGGTGTTGCTGCCACCACGCCAGTACTTCCCTGGATCTCGGGACCGCCGTGAAGATGGAACGGGCTGAGGGACGTCAGCCGGCAGCACCAGGAACCCTGGTGTAAGTTCTGCTGCACTCGAGCCGTAAGGTAGCACCCTGGAATTTTCGACCACCGTGTAAATAAACCTCGTTCCGTATTTATCTCCGTTGACTGTGACCGGCATAAGCAGAAGCAGAAGCAGGAAGAGAAAGTACTGCGTGATGGTGATGGTGAAATGGCTTGGTGAAATGCGGATATCACAGTCAGACGGAGTTTACAAAATGAGATGGAGAATGAATTCTAATTTAATGAGATTTATTATTTTACTATATAATTTATACTACAAAACATTAAATGATGCGTGATAAAACTGATAAACAATAGCGGAAAAAGATGAAATGTGTGCAAGTTCGTCTTTAAAGCGAAAATACGCAGAAAAAGCATAATAACGGAAAGACCGTTAGACACGCCCTTAAATCTACCTACTTACAACTATTTCTTATGGAATGTTCAGCACTTACCCAATATCTTAGGGGTTTTTAACACTCACTGACTTTAGTGATAGGAAACTCGGGGCTATCTAGCGCCCGGAACGAAATTATTAAAAATATAAACGAAAGCGCGGGCGCGACGTGTGATGACACTGTGAGAAGAGTGTACGTGCGCCTGCGTCGAATGCAAAATATCTCTGCCGGGCGGCCGCGGCCGGTCGGGCCATCGCGGAAGCGGGCGCGGGCGCCGGGGGGCGCAGCGCGATCCACCGGTTAGAACAATGGAGCTGCGAGCGTGGTACAGTTCGTCAGGGAAATTACGTGCCGCAATGAAATATACGATTAACATATTTTATTGCATGTTAATTCTAGTTGTTATTTGATTGTTATTATTTAGGTAGGTGCTTATAATAAGGGTTTGGTTATATTTGTTTAAAATTTATTATACATAGTTTATTATTCATCTTTTTTTTTTTACATAGTTCATAGTAACGAAAGTTATGTAACGCTACACGTTACATGGTTTATTTATTATTTTTAAAATCTTGTAACCGTTATCTTGTAAATAAACTATTTCATTACATTTTATTTCAATTTAAAAACGTATTACCCGTAACGCTCCAATATCGTAAAAATACTGACGTTTAAAATAATGATACTGGCAGTAAAAATATTCAATAGATACAGCCCGTATTTGTTCAGTGCGCTACGGCAGCTCCAATCACGGGTGATTCAGGCGACAATACTGCAATTTCGCTTCATAAACTTGTGAATTTTTATTATGTTTAGGGTTCTCTCAACTCGATACGAAAAAATACAAAATCCCACGGGCATTTTTACAGCGCGTTTTTGACTCATTTGATCGAGATCGTCTTACAGTGATAATATTGAAAAGGGATTGGAATAAAAGTAAAGTGACCGAAGAGCTGGCGGCTTTCTCGCGCAACGCCTCAGCATTGCAATTCAGCGAGGAAATGCCGCCAGCATCCTCGGTACAATGCCTCGAGGTCCTTTTACAGATTTAACTTACTTTTAATTTAATTAAGTAAATGTTAGTTATCATCTTGTATATAGGTACCTACTTTAGAAAATACATGTATTTATTTTCAAAGATGGATAAAAAAAGTAAAATTATGTTATTGGTACATTTATTTTAAACTTTTGCCTGTGACATCTTTACCAACTCCCACTACAACAATCGTTTTAACGGACAATCAAGGATAAAAAGAATAGTATGTGTTCAGAAAGGTTAAAAACTGCTCAAAATTATTTGCGACATAAATCAGTTTGGGAAAAAATCGCTCATACATCTGCAACCCAGAGACGCCTAAGCGCGATAGGTTTTATTGTCACCTTTCACTTGACGTTTCAATATATTTTTGCCGTAAAACGTAACGATAAAACCTAACTTGAAAAATTTTATGATTTTGAATGTTTTGTGGAATTTCGCAGTGGTTTCCGTATTATAACGTAGCCCAGTGGGCATGGGTAGTGTGTAAGATTGTCCACTAATATTTATACGTTGATTTATTTTATGTGTCCAATAGATAAGACAGCCAAGAAATGACAGGATTATTACATTTTTTAATCTTCCCAAATCTCTCGAAGCCACATGCAACCAATTTATTAACAGGGCGAGAGTGACGAATTCATATTTAATAACGTGTTGTAAGACAAAGTTCTAGATTTGGAGAAACTCTAATTCATTATTAATGTTCAGTACAGAACCTTTCCTTTTATGTCAGATTTGCTCTTGATCATTATTTTCACAATTTGTGAAAGAGTCCATTCAAAGTGAAATTGAGATGGTATCTGTATTTTATTTAAATTTTAAATGCAGACATTTCAGCTTGTTTTTTTTAACATTTCAAGATCTGTCGATGGGTCTTTACACTTCGAGTTCTTTCCAAGAAGTAGTTATAGAAATATCATATTTAATGTATGTACCAAGATCGATGCCATTACTAGGACAAAATGGCAGATTAGTAATCACAACTTGCAGTAAGAGGACAGTCCCTCAAAAACAAATATCCGCGGTTTTATCAAATAACCATACACAGACGGGTCGAAAGACGACGATGGGTCTGGAGCTTTTCATGATGTAAGTACAGTTAAAAATAGGAATTATTCTCCTAGCGTTATTCCCGGTTGTGCCCTAAAGGAGACCGAGGTCCGCTTTGACACCTAATCCCAAGATTTGGCATTAAGTGCTAGTTTTACGAAAGCGACTGCCATCTGACCTTTCAACCCAGAGCGAAAACTAGACCTTATTGGGATTAGACCGGTTTCCTCACGATGTTTTGCCTTGACCGTAAAGCTAACGGTAAATATTCCGTACATAAGTTTCGAAAAACTCATTGGTACGAGCCGGTATTTCACCCACGAGCACCGCTTGACAGCCGCATGCCTGAACCACTAGACTACCGTAGCTTCTCAGTTAAAAATAGGAATGTGTTTTAAAATTGAGGCTGAAATTTCTATTATGTCAGTTGAGCTACTGGCCATTGTTCACTGTGGCTTGCTTGTGTGGTGGCTTACTTAGAGTCCATACAGGCAAACGATATTGTAATACGAGTATAAGTATACCAATTCCCAGAGCGCCTTAACACATAGCTCGATGTACCTCGATATATATCGAAGAACACCCACAGCTTATTTAATTTCAGACTTCATTGAGAAGCATAAATCCAGAGACAATAATGTTGCCTAAATATGGACTTCTCACGTAGGTGTCGCCGGTATCGAAATAGCAGACAGACTAGCTAAGGAAGCTCCTTCTGGAGGTACAGTTCTACCGGCGGTGTCATTTTACAGCCCTGGGTAAGGTCAGAAAGTACTGTGCCGATATATGGAAAGACTTTTTCGACAAACGGTTCAAAGAAAAAGGTATCTGGTATAACTATCCAGACTGAGCCGTTATAGTCTCTTTGTTTATACACTGGGTTATCTCAGTGATCGCTTTCTCGGCAAGGTGTTGTAATAGCGTTCAGGCTCCGCTCTGGACATGTTTCCACTACCTAATCAATTTAAGTTCCTTATAGGAAAAGAAAAAAGTGACCAACCCGTACTGTGCTGACTTCGGGGTAGGATGGACAGTAGGACGTATACCACATCTTGATGGAATGTGTACGAGGGGAGTCCCTTCGGGCCACCTGCCATACTGGACTATGTATGCGTAAAAATTTGCGTATTTCATGGCCGTATCTCCACTAGCGGACGTATGGAACGTAGTAGTTTAGCAGATTATCGTTTAAAGACAAAGCTCCTTAAATTAAGAAACAAATAAGAAATTAATGACTTAACACAATTGTTTAATATTTTTAAGGATGTTTTATGTTGTTAACATACATTTTGAACGCAACAACCAATATACTTGGGTCAATACGCGAAGGAGAAAGAAGGAAGAAAGTAGGTTACAAAGTACAAGCACAAGTGTGCGATTTTGTAAACAATTTGAATACGTAAATAATCTTAAAACCACCTTATCTACAGTTAGTGATGTTCGTCTCGCCACCGTATTCGTTAGGGACTCAGGGTACGAGTCTGCTGGGCTTTAATAATAATAATCGGCTTCAGAGTATAAATAAACGCAAACCAGCCAACCAACTTTGCTGACATAGAAAGGACGCCTTCCAGCAATACACGTAAGTCATTTACAACCTTTCAAATTAAACCTACATTGAATCAGTTTAAAACATGACCGAGTATTTGCACGGTACAAGTGTCAATCTCGCATTTCTATAGAGAGATCGAAGTGACTTAAGTCCTTTCGGAATAAGTGTGGCAGGATAAAATCAATTAGTAAATTGCGACGCAGTAAATCAGGGGCACTTACAAGATGGCGACAGAGGGACCCGGATATACATGTGCGATTACCTGAAAACAAGTGAGGATAAGATTAGTGAGTTGAACTGGCAGATTAATGTGAATAATCATGTAAAACCAAGTGATGAAATTGCTTCAGTCTCTGTCCCTTGAGGCTGGATTAGTAATTCGGAAGTGACATCACGAGGCACACAATTATAACCGACTAGACAGCGTTTTGACGTTCTAAGATTCTAACCAGATTTCAAAGTGAATCACATTATTACTGTTAGTTACAATTACAGCACTTAAATAGACAAAATAGGATCAAAGCGAACGCTCAGTGGCCGCAGCCGAAACGGCTCATATGAATGAATGAATGGATGATCTTTATTTCGCGTAACCATGGACACATATTTTATTAGTAGAACTTACAAAACTACGGGGTTAGTTGGCACATCTAAACTTATATTTAAAACAAAACAACACTGACAGGGGAGTGCAATCCCTCGCAGTGCGACATGTAGGGACAGTCAACTCTGTCCGCTATCATGCGCAGAATGCTGTTGGGACTGCGGCGCACCCAGCGCACCAGGGATGCGGCGCGCGCACGCATGCTCGTATAGAAACCATCCACGCGCGCGGTCGCGAACATCCCTAATGCGCTACAGAAACGAGGCAGTCCCATCAACACCCGGAACGCATTATTATAATGGACCCTAACAGATTGCAGGTATAGAGGGATGTGCAAAACGCCCTAAACAATGTAACTTTTACCTCTTTGGAGCATCTTGCAAATCTGCGGGCGATCATATTCGCCCGGACCGTCAGTGAAAGAAAGAAAGAAAGAAAGAAGACATTCAGTGCCCTTCGTTCCCTTTCCATGTCCAGGTCGTTATTAGGGTCTGTCGTGATCACATGGCCCAAGTACTTGAAATGGTCCACTTTATACATAGGGGTACCATTCAGGCAAATGGCAGGAATTTCCACTGTCTTCTTACGATCGCACTCAAACACCATGAACTGGCTCTTAGCAACATTATATTTAAGGCCATGATTTGTTGCATAATGTTTCACAAATTTTGAGCAGCTTACGCAGCCCACACACCGACGCGCTCAGCAGCACCATGTCGTCCGCGTAACTTATGTTGTTAACACAGACTCCATCCACATGACAGCCGACATTAGTCCGTTAACATACAGGTTAAAGAGCATAGGTGAGGTCAACCCTCCCTGTCTCACCCACACTCCAACCTGTACTCATCAGACTGCGCACCAACCCATCTAACACTGTTGACCTGGTTTCCATAACAGTACTTAAATATACGAATGGTTTCCTGCGGTAAACTGGTATTTTCCAGCTTCTTCCATAGTAGATCATAGGAAACCAGGTCAAAAGCCCTAGATAGATCTAGGAAACAGGCTAACACCGGGGTTTTACTTTTGGCATAATACCTGACAGTGTGCTTAAGACACAGAATCGCAGACTCTGTAGATAACTGTGATCGGAAACCTAGTTGGTTATCATGTAGTTTAACATGGCATTTTAACTGTGAATTAAGCACACTATCATGTATTTTTGCCATGATTGTTGCCAACGAGATGGGTCTGTGGTTGTTCCTATCTGCCAGATCTCCGGTCCTGTTTTTGACGATAGGTACAACAATCGTCCGCATTAGGTTATCTGGCAGATAAGAATGCCTAATACACAGGGTGTAAAACATTGCCAACACTCTCGATATGTGGGGACCAGCATGCTGGAGATGCTCGATAGAGAGACCGTCGGACCCGGGTGATTTACCTCTAGAAATTGATTTAATAATTTTACAATGTCCTTGGCGGTTAGGCTAGGACCCACAGTCTCGATCTCGCTCTCACCTTCAAGCCCCCCCAACTTCGTTGGGCCTACAGCCGGTTTTATAACGAAATGGTCTTTAAAGAGGTTGGCTATGATTTTCGGATCGCTCACGCCTTCTACGCTAGCCGGGTGGCCACCCAAAGGTTTCAATTGGTTAGTGGCCATCCAAAAGGAACGGAAATCCTTTTTTGAGTTATGAGAGGTAATTATGTCCAGCATTATTTGATTTTCATGATCTTGACACCATTTCAAGCGTGATTTAAAGATCTTGCGACTCTCAAGCATCTCATTCAACAGAATACCACTTTCAGGCCTTCCGACCATCGTCCATTCATGAAACCTTTGTCTAGCCACCCCGTGAGCGGCACTGACATGTTTGTTCCAACCTACAATCCTTTTCTTAGCCCTCGGCTTCCCGTCTCCCCGACCGACAGTCGCTGCACTCGTGAGAGCACCTACGATTTCCTCACAAAACCGGTCCAACACTTTTTTATGTCCCTGTTCCTGACAATACCTATCGGCACAGGACTCTAATTCCATTGGAAAATTAATTTGACGCAGTCTTTTACATAGTATTATGACGTCACAGCATTATCTTCGTAATAATCGTTGTATAGCAAATCACGTAAATTGTTGTTATAGTCGTAAAATACTGCGTTTAAGTAGGTATATGGTTATCGTAAAAAAATATATTATTAAAGTGTAAGAATGATATTGGCTTCTTTAAATTTGCTCAAGGCCTATAATAATGAATGAATGAACGATCTTTATTTCGTGTAACCATGGACACATATTTTATTAGTAGAACTTACAAAACTACGGGGTTAGTTGGCACATCTAAACTTATATTTAAAACAAAACAACACTGACAGGGGAGTGCAATCCCTCGCAGTGCGACATGTAGGGACAGTCAACCCTGTCCGCTATCATGCGCAGAATGCTGTTGGGACTGCGGCGCACCAAGCGCACCAGGGATGCGGCGCGCGCACGCATGCTCGTATAGAAACAATCCACGTAATACATATTTTTTTGATAATTTCAAGTTTTAGATCTATTTATGATTTTCTTTATAGTTTCTAATTTAGGTATTAGTTACACTTTATTGTAATAATTTGATGGTTTACTATCAATATAACAACACTACGTTATACATTTTAACATGAAGAAATTAAGTACCCAATTATTGCTGCTTCTTTAAGTCCGTCTGTGTGTGTATCTGTCTGTCTATCTGTTACCTCTTCACGCTTAAACCGCAGAACCGATGTAGATGAAATTTCGTATAGAGATATTTTGAGTCCCGGGGAAGGACATATGATAGTATTTATCCCAGAAATCATCCCCTAAGGGAGTGAAATATGAGGTGAAAGTTTGTATGGAGATTGTTCGATATAAATGAGTTCCACGCGGATGGAGTCGCGGGCAGACAATAACAAGCCATACATCACCTGGCAATATATTTACCGCCTCTTACGGTCATTATTAACGCACGTCTCTTTTTAAACTAACAATGAGCAATCAGCCGACATTACATGTTGACATTGCACCCACAAATCCTTCAACAAACAACCGCCGTAATGCTAATGACCGCAGACGTTCAAACAAACACAACACACACATTAGCCGCGTCATTGGAACTGTCAGTCGGCACTTGGCCATCGGGCGAAAGAAATTGTACTTTAATCTCTCTTCAGTCGTTCACTCTTGACAGAGTGGTCTTGGTTTCATGACGATGTATGGATAAAGCAGAAGCAGTCCTCGCGATGCTCTTCCAATTGTTACGGTCTCCAGCATCAGGGGAACACTGGACTATGGTGGATTGTGTCGCAGCTTTTATCGAATCCGTCCAGCGCGTATACAAGAACGACCGCGTGATAACTTTCCCTCTACCCGTCCTTAAACTTACTCTTGACCTCACCTTTCTTTAGGATTTCTCCGTTTTGGTCGGAGAAAGTTCGACGAGGTCGTCCCCTTCCAAATGTACCATCCACTTTTCCCTTTATACGCTCTCTTTGTTCCTCTATACATCCTCTATACATGTCCAAACCATCTTAGCACGCCCTTCTACATTTTTACAAAAATAAATATTTAATAATACAAGAAATTTGAAAAATTATCGACCAAATTCTGCTATTGCTTCAAGTAACTGTGCTATTTGCGATTACGTAAAAATGTTTTTATAAGGTCAGTGTGACCCATATAAATTTAATTAAGCTGTGGACCAGACGGGGTTTGTCAAATTAGTTTAAAGGGCAACAATTATAGGTCCTTCAGACGGCCTGTTCTCGAATTAAGCAGTCTCCTAATGTTTCAGGGATCTTAATATAATGTTGGCGTGTAAATATATAACCACTGCAAACAAAATTTAATTTTACTAGGGCCCCGAGTTGGTTCACTTTTTTTTCCACTTTGCGTGTTTCAATATGTTTTCATAATAAATCTTGATTTCGGAAGCGAAGAATAAAAATAGACCTTTAAGATAAACCATGAGAGAACTATCAAATTTCGCTATTGAGTGAAATTAATAAAGACTTGAAAAAAAATCTATGGCAGATTCCGTTATAAACCCTTTAAAAAAGTCGAATGATAACTATCACCGTGACACACAGAAAACAATACTCGAACCCCTCCAAAACGAAAGTCATTCCAAAAACGTACTTGTATTGCAATAATTACTCATAGAGTACATCTGAATGTCTGCCTAATTAGACCAGCTATTAGACAGTACTGGCTTACCACGAGGCAGCTTGACCCGCCTTGAAAAACGTACTTATATTTAAGTTTAGCGATTCTTATTAAATTGGATCTATAGCAAGTACAAAGCAACTAAATGACAAAAGACGTAGATAGTGACACCATTCGTTCTTTCTAGTTTCTAGTGTCCTCCTATAAGTTTAAATATCCTACACTTCGCCAAAGGGAGAAGAAAATAAATCGTTTTACAAAAGGAACGGGATAAAAGTGTTTTATGGCTTTTGCCTTCAATTCGATACGGAAGTCGTTACTGCCTCCGTCTTTGTCACTCGTGGGTAAACGAATGATACGCCGTGATGTGTCGGAAAGTTTTCGAGTGTCACAATAAAAGACGGGTAATAAAAGAGTTTTGTTTTCGGGAAATAAAAGTTCTGAGGTTGGGGTGAAGAGGAGAATCATTTTCGTCGTAAACAAAACACGAGCAACTTAATTTCCTTTCCTAGATCGCTAATGCCACGTTTACCTAGCACCTACCATTCTGCTGCACCAAATCGCAAATTCCCAGAATTAGAATAATCCATACTTTTTTATACCACGTTAGTGGTAGACAAGCTTACGGCCCCTAATGGTAAGTTTTTACCGTAGCCTAGGGCATACTACATGTAGGATTTGATTCCAAGGTCAGTCCATACCATTTTGACGTTTAATCCTAGATTCAGTCCTTACTTCTGTTTGATGGAATCCTCCGTAAGTAGAATACAGCTCCAGGGTAAATTCTCGTTTTAAAGCGGACTGTCAGTGAAGTTTCGTTTCTAAAAATTGCGGACCGCATTCTGACTTCTGCTATATATTGTCGTTTTATGGTCCCCCTCTCCGCCTTCATAGTTCAGCTATAGAAAACTTTTACTCAGACGAAAAGTTACGAAAATTACAAAACAATTGCTCAGGTACACTTTTTGCAATGATTGTTATACGCGTAGCGAGACTATTAGAGCAGCGGGAAAAGGGGGAATGAATGACAAAGGACTGAGCGCGCTTAGGAATAGACCTCTCCGGGGGACCTGGGGCCACCCAAAGGGAGACCGTGCGCGCGCGCTGCAACATCGCTTTTTATAAAGTCGAGGGTCTCAGGATCTGCCCCCCTCAAGGAGAAAAACCATAAGTGACAAAAAGTAAGTTTGGAGATAAATCCAAAAAAACTTTACATTTCCGTTCAATTAGTTTTATTTCAAAGTAGAAAGCTGAAACTTGTGTTTATAAAACAAGATAAATAGTAGAATTTTAATGCAACTTAAGTTAATAATATTATTATTTGAATTAGATATTAAGAAAAAAAACGGTTCTGCTTCTTAGAAAAAACATTACAAAAATGTGATATGTGATCTAAGAACTTGAAAAAGCACAAATGGGTACTTGTGGTTTATTTATTTGCTCAAAATTTTAATATTGATAAAAATCGCGGACTAACAAGATGTACATAGCATGTTTAATTTTAAGCATTTTTAACTTAGTAATTTGAAACAAAATTAAAATATGGTTTTGCTTCTTATGATAAAACATAGATCCACACATCCAAGACAAAGATTAAAAAACATAGGCGATTCCTTTGTACTTTTTTGCCTATGAACATGAAGTTATGACTTTTCTACTTCGAACAGGAAGTAAACTTAACAAAATGACATGAACTTATGCTTGTCTAAATCCTGGTTTATTAGAGATATCCAAACACGTGTGAGATTTTTTTTCCCCGAGTCCGAGACTGTTAAAAACTCAATTTGACAAAAATGTACACTTATGGGTTTTCTCCTTGAGGGGGCAGAGGTAGACAAATCACAAAACGTTTCGCGGACCGCAATCTGCTCTATTTATGAAAAAGCGTTTAATTTCAACTCTAATATGTACTATCGACAACACGGTTAACTGACTATCCGTGCACTTTACGTGCATTGGAATTAGGTTCTTTGTAAATATAAGATGGTCAGTTAACTGTGTTGGAGTTTGTACATACGTATAAGTTTGACGACCGGTTAGCCTAGTCGGTAGTGAGGCTGCCTACGAAGCTGAAGGTCCTGGGTTCGAATCCCGGTAAGGGCAAATATTTGTGTGATGAGCATGAATATTTGTTTCTTAGTCATGGATTGTTCTATGTATTTAAGTATTTATATCTATTATATATATCGTTGTCTAGTACGGTTCTCTATTGCATGGGCAGAACTTTATTCCCAAAGTGTCACTTCCCAAAAAAAAAACCCAAATGTTCGTTTGGCAAAAAATCACTAGTCAAATGATTGTTTCGCATTTTATCACTTGGCATTATCTCCTATGGCGAAATATTACTTCGCAAATTATTGTTTGGCAAAGTTTTATATAGTCAAGTTTTATTTGGTCAAACCTATTATTTGTCATAACATTTGTTTTCCAAATTATTGCATGGCATACAAATTAGATCCTAATTGTGTAGTGCATACGAAATGTATTTGAGTGAAATTTTGCTAAGCGGGTAGTTTTGTGCTGCGTTTTGCATGCAAGCCCCGAGTCGGTTCCGCCCTTTTCATCGAGAGTCTCCAGTGAATCGACGCCACCACGCTGCGCTATAGGGGTAACAAAATATGGAAACTTATGTATTGATTTAACTTAACTATATATATACCATGTGTTAGTGAAGTATCGACCCAAATTGATCTCCGGACCCCATCACATTTAATGTTATAAGTGAATTGCTGAGTCAGTTTTCAGCTTTAGATATTGAGTTAGTGAAGTCAAATAAACACCTGCATTTCAGCAAGATTCTTTTTAAAATCTTCGACTACAATCTTGCAAGCTCGGCACGTAAAGGGAATGTCACTACTCGTTCTGTCTGGAGTGTTAACTTGCAGTTTCTATGCAAATTAATGTTTTGACCAACATCTCCAGTGGCCACTTGTACTGTGGCTGCTCGGTGCAGTTGAAAAGGTTTGCAAGCACAGTATGAAAACATAAACAGTAAGCAGATATACGTCAAATTTATTTGATTACATATTTTTGTTTCGTGTATCGGCAATACAGATGGCACAGGTTCGTGTCCTGTCTTGGGACTCAGACGATGAGACGATTTATTTTTCCATTACAATTGCATCAGAGGCGGAATAATCACGCGAGCCGCAGGTGACCGTGATAAGAGAGCCGAGGATGTAGTTATCAAAGCTCACGCGTTTCATACGACGTTTTTCAACACATTTTGCTAGGAATAAATCCTTTTCAAAAGATTAAAATTTGATAGGCCTGCCAAGTTATTTTCTTTACATATTGATGTCAACAGGTTTTTACTCACATGTATACATTGTCAAGAATTTCCAGTGGCGTCCATTCTTTTTATCACTTTTCTAGTCACCACGAGTCAACATTTTTGTTAATAACCAAACACGCATCAACAATGTTTACAAATATCTGTGAAATAACCTACAACGCGCGCAACAGTTTTTTTTCGTGAAGTTTGCGCAGTGCGCGCGAATTTGTTGAAATCTCTAAATAGCCAATACAAAATAAAATAAATATTTTTGTTTTAAAATGTTACTTATCTCTATCTATCTATTAATTCATGTAAAATGTTATCAAAAGTAAATTAAACGTTTCTATACAATAGCCAATTAACAAAAAGGATGTAATTTGTTTAGTCGAGTAAGAATCCATTTGCCGAGAATTAAAAAAAAACTGTACATTCTGTACAACCCAGTTAATTTAAGAATGGTGTGCATGCATACATCTTGCTGCAAGGGGCCAACGTGATTAAATCGGGATATAACCATAACACACAAGTATTGTAAAGTTATAAAACACGCGTGTTTAATATCCAGGATTATGAGCCTTAAAGCGACACAGTAAGAGGTACGTTACGAGCAATTAAGTAACTAGCGATGCGCCGAGTATTCGGTAATTGTTCGGTATTCGGCATATTCGGCATATTTTTCAATGTTCGTTATTCGGCCGAATTATTCGGTTCAAATGCTGTGTTTGTAAGTTGCAAGAATTTAATATAGTCATTGCCCAGCGAAATTATTATTCTGAAAGGGATTTTTATTGATATTTATAACTAACTTTATTGTAAATACTTACACTTTACCACTGAATGAGTCTGTTTTGGTATGCCTGATGAAGGGATTATGTCGAACCGGTTGAACCGAATAAGTCGGTGGATCGGTTCAACAAAAGCTGCACGGAACATTCAACTGAATATTCGTAGTATTTAGTAAAACCCATGTTCGGCGCATCTAGTGGTGACGTACTGCTCTGATCTGCGGTCTGTGGGAATCTATATCGGCGTCGCTGCCGCTCTCTGCATATTTGATGCCGCCGCCGGTTACCCACGTACGCTTTTGACCTCCCAATGTCGGTAATATCGATATTTGGACGAAGATACTCATACTCATATTCATACTCATACTTTATTGATAATAAAAAAATACATGTCAACATTATACATACGTGTTAAAATAAGCTTAGGTTATTAACATTATTTTATGTTTATAAACTCTTCTAAACTAGAACGAGTGCTCAACAAGCCATGCATTAAGTTTATTTTTCAACAACAATCTCACACAAATCGACCTAGTTCCATAGTAAGCTCATTAAGGCTTGTGTTATGGGTACTAGAGGACGATATCTATAATAGATATAAATACTTAAATACATAAGAAAACTGCTCCCACAAGGTGGACTGATGACCTGTCAAAGGTCGCGGGAGTCCGCTGGATGCGGGTGGCGCAGGACCGGTCATTGTGGCACTCTTTGGGGGAGGCCTATGTCCAGCAGTGGACGTCTTTCGGCTGATATGATGATGATGACATAGAAAACTTCCATGACTCAGAAGCAAATATTCATGCTCATCACACAAATATTTGCCCTTACCGGGATTCGAACCCAGAACCTTCAGCTTCGTAGGTAGCGTCACTACCCACTAGGCTAACCGGACGTCGATAGAGGATAGCAGGAGGATAGTGATAACGAAACTGTAATTCAACGGAATCGAATGTTTCGTACAAGGATACATTTGGGTCATTGTCAGATTTAGCTTCTCGTCTTTTGGGTGGACATTGCCAAAGTTAGGGGCTTTAAAGCCTATTTTGGGTTGAACTCTAAATCCGCATAAACGGCGTTGCCTCTTCTATAATTCTATTTCTGCGATATAACATATTATATATAAACATAAGCCCTTAACTATTGCCCACTGAAAAGACGATTTTTGTTTTACTGACTGACAATGCAGGCAGACCACCAGCTCGATGGACCGATGATATCTGCCGAACAGGAGGCAAACATTGGATGAGATTAGCACAGGACCGAGGAGAGTAGCGTAATAAAGAAGAGGCCTATATCCAACTCAACAGTGGGTGGATACGGGCTGAATAGATAGATAGATAGATAGACTGACAATGACCCATTTTACTTTTGATGTAACGGATTTTTTTTCATCGAGAAAGGCATGGTCTCGAACATGATACAAAAAGAAATGCAGCCCTTACGCCGACTCAACAGATTTTGTGTGCATTGCACTGGGTGGGCTGTGGCTCTCCGTACCATGTGGTAGCAGATGCAAATGGAGTAAACAAAGCAACGGTACATAACTGCATAAAAAATGTGTCTAGGCTATTGGTCAGTAAATTATTTGGAGACTGTCCGCTGGCCTGCAAATTGTCTCGGTATCCCCAGAATGTTTATGGATAATATAATAAACCAAGAATAGCGGGCATTGTTGATGGTTCGCTTATTCCAATGGATGCTCCTCGTCAAAACGAAGCCGCGTTTGTGGACAGAAACTTTTCTACCGTCCGTAGGGAAGATGCAGTATTTTTAATTTTGCTTTCATTTGAGAGAATCGCATAAAGAGACCACGAAAGTATTAAAAAATTAAAAATCTGTAGGTAATTTATAATCAAAAATTCCTGTTACAAACAGTCAATTTAAACTTTCCCGCCTAAACGGATCTACACTTCCTGTGACGTCATTCATGTGTGTCACTCGCCTTTGTTTGTCCGTGGTGCGTCGCTAGATGTCATAGAGTTGCCTAAGTTTTGACTTTTGACAGGAGTGACGTCACCAGACGCTGATTGTTGGATTAAAACACATTCCGTTTCACATTACTTCAAATCGTAATTAGGTATTGTTTGAAATTAGTATTAAACTAAAGTAAAAAACGTTTCAATAGCTATTATTTTATGTTTTTTCAACATTTTGGTCACAAAATAATGGTTAATCCCTATTTCTCAAAGGTTAAGAGAGATACCCTTTTCGCGAAACAAATTATTTAATTAAATATTTTTGTTTCGTGTTATTTTTTAAGGGTATAATGTACACCAGCGCCATCTCTCTCGCTAAGTCCGAAACTACCTGATGTGGTTCGATTAGAATGGAGCGAGCGCATAGCTCGCCCATTAGAGTGGTGCCAAGACTGTGAAACAAGTCTATAATTCGATACAGAGAGGGCGCTAGTCTTAGCGGGAGTATAGTGGAAAAATATACAACTTGCGTCACTGTCCTCGTAGTTCAGTTGATAGAGCAGTCTAGCGTTAATAGAAAGGTCGCAGGTTCGAATTCTGTCGGGGGCTACAGACGAAGATGGTTTATTTTTCCATTATATTCTGTCTCTGTATCATATCGTTAAGAGAGATCTTTTACAGGGTTAAAAAATCGCCTTTGTTGCCCGTGTAACCTGTTCAGTCTGTAACTGTGTCTTGTGTACTAAAAGATTTACATAATTATATTCAAATATTTATCCACACAAAGCTACTGGATTTATCACCAGCATGATCAAGCCTAGACCACTAAATTCAAATTCCAATCTGGCGCCTTAACTACCTACAAACTATGTAGTTGGGCAAGTTGTCGCTCCACTGCCACTTGATTGCGTCGGCTAACACGATATCCTCAGCTCGTCGTCCACCGTCCCAACTTGTCGAAAACTGCAGGCATTTTTGATCAGTGATGTCTTGAGTTGACTGGAATGACAGCTATTTATAAGTAATATTTATTAGCTATTTATAAATAAATAAATAAATAAAAATAAATAAATAAGGTTTCAAGTGACTTTACTCACATTTAAGTAGTGTTAGATGTGTATAATTAAATAGATTCTGTCCGTGACTTCGTTCGCGTTGAATTCCTATTGTTGGACTTTTAGTTAGTATTATGGGTACCCAGAATGAAAACTATATTTTAATCCAGGCTTTAAACTATTTTTATGCAAAATTCATTCAAACCGGTTGAGCCGTTGAAGCGTGATTGATTAACAATAACATCTAAACCTTTCGAATTATTTATAATATTAGTCTGTCTGTCTGTCCGTCTGTCGCCAGGTTGTATCTCATGAACCGTGATAGTCAGACAGTTGAATTTTTCACAGATGATGTATTTCTGTTGCCGCTATAACAACAAATACTAAAAAACCGGCAGAGTGGGGCTCCCATACAACAGACATGTTTTTTTGCCGGTTTTATAGATAACTAGCTGATGTCCGCGTGGTTATAGGAAAATGTAACAAATTGAATTTTCCCGTGGGAATTAGATGTTTTCCCGGTGGAAAAAGTAGCCTATGTCACTCTCCAGCTTCTAAACTATCTCCCTACAAAACATCACATCAATACGACGCTCCGTGCGACGTGAAAGAAGGACAAACATACAAACACACACACATACTTTCGCATTTATAATATTAGTAAGGATGGTACGGAACCCTTCGTGCGCGAGTCCGACTCGCACCTGGCCGGTTTTTTTTATGAAGAAATGCAGTGACTATGCATCATCATCATTTTAGCCGAAGAACGTCCTGCACTGGATAAAACTAACATGCAATACGTTCCTACTTTCGGCGGGTCTTAGTTTCGCGGGTTGGTTCAATGGCTTTTTGTACGTGGTCAGTGGTCACCATTCGTTCTAAAAACTCTCTGCCTCTACCCAACGGTTTTTGGCTCTACAGCTCATCTCAAGCTCCTATGCTTGCATGAAAACAAGCAAAATAATGAATTGTTCAAAAGTCAGAATGGTTTGCGTCGACGGGTCAATGGCTACCTTTCTAACTCTATTCAGGTGTCATATCTGTGTATTACCGTAGACTACCAGTGGGCTTGGCCGTATTAGCGTGCGTGCGGATCTAATCAGAAATGTGTCATAGAAATTGGGGTACTATTGGCTGTCACTGCTTACTTATGCCTGTTTCACACGAGGGCAAAGCGGTGAAACAAAGAACTGTCAAGCAGAGGTGCAATTAGACTTGTTCTAATGACAGTTCGTGGCATTAAGTAAATAGAAAGTGTATTGTTATAGAAAATAATGTTGCACAGAATTTGAGGCTTAAAATAAATGTAATGTTCTATCTAATTTATAGTCAATTATTGATGTCAAACTTATCATCTTAAACAAAAGAATGTCAATAGTTTTATTGTAAACATATATGATGTATACAAATTGAATACCGTTTCTGTTTAAGATTTAGATTAGACGACGTTTTAGAAAAAGAAAACAATCCTACGAAATCAATTAAAGCCACCGCATGTACTATCGGCTGCAATAATGCATGGACACCTTACGGCCCAGTTTCGCTTGCATCGTTTGACGCCTGCTGCTCACACAGTTGCACGTGGTGCGCAATAATTAAACTAGATGGCGTTGTTGGCGCTACTATTTAGAGATACCGCGGAAAATAAGCACTATACTAGGCACATTAAATACCTATAAATTGACACCTGTTATCACCAGAAATATTTTCATATAAGTATAATTATTAACAAGGCTATTAAATGCTAATTTATAATAGCTGTATTTAAGTGCGATACCACTGGTATGTGAATGCTATATTTCCACCTTTATCTATAATGTTGAGATAGCTCAATGGATTAAGACATGTGCTCTAGGCTCAGCCGCCTAGAACGATCGAGGTTCGAATCCCAGCTAATGGGAGGTTTTTATGTTTTTGTATTTTTTTATATTTGTTCTATTTTTATGGATGAAAGTTTATTATATACATAATTTATTTAGTCATAAAGAAAGTTATATATTCATAACTTAAATAATTAAAACAGCATTTTATGTTTTAATATGTTTATTTTGTTCACTACAGTTCTGTTAAAGCAATTTTATAATACTACTTAGTAATAGTTACCTATTAACTTTGTAACATTTTTATTGAGGTAATAGCTTAAGTTTCATTTCCATAAATTGGAAAAAGATTGAAGCTTCACCCCAATAAATATAATATTGAAAATATTAACTTACAACCGGGTTATCTAACATTCAAATCAGCAGAACGCATTAAGGTGTTAATTGCCATAATATATCTTTACCTATATGTGAGCGTTCAAACAAACCATGAATTATTGTGTTATTGATTTGAAAATAATCATAATAATTTTATTTGGGCTTTCACCGTTACTTACACTTGTTTGATCTTATGAAATATCACATTTTAAATAGTAAAGGAATATAAAAAAGAGAAAGCAAACGGCATATTAATACCTACCTACTGAAACAATATATTTTTTTTAAATTTATTTAGGATAACCCGGTTTATAGAATATATAAATCTTAACGTAATCCGTACTCTTTGGGCGACAGCATCTGCACTTTTTATATATTAGGAACTACGCGACCATTATCACGGCGCGTATTATTATAACACCATAAACTTAAATGGCCCTGTTGACTGGATTTAATACACTTCACTTTTTCACTCTTCACTTCAGACAGCCATATCATAGGCCAAATTACAACCTTGTTTTCTGGCCTTCCGTTGGCAACGACGAACTGGGCTTTCGCTTGTGTGGAATGTGGGTTATCCGCTTAAACAAATTTTCTTCTCTACGAAGGTCATCTTCACAGCTTCATAATGCGCGGCATCAATGAGACCTGGTCTACGAGATCCTTCCTCTTGTGCCCATAAAACAACCGTTCTTCGCTGTAACAACCTAACAACTCTATTCGTAAAAACACAATAAGAACAATGTAAGATACGAGTATGTAGTAAGGTATAATATATATTACAAAACATATGTAAACACTATATGGGTGAGGACCAAATTCTTGGCCAGTAGTTAGCCTAGTTAATTGGTAGTAGTTAAAAAGTTCCGTTGTGACACAAAAATTAGCCATACAATTCTATGGTTAATTTTCGTGTCACAACGGAACTTTTTAACTACTACCAATTAACCACGCTAACTACTGGTCAAGAATTTGGTCCTTACCCATATACCTACTTACGTTTACATTATATTTAACCAATTAATTGTGATCTTTTAATTTGTATAGAAGGAAATTGAATCGTAAATGGCCGACAAACGAACAAGAAGTAAGTGCCATAAGAAATATAAGAAATTGGATGGTAGTTATGTATTACAATACAGTCTACCCTCCTCTATTATTCGTAGTTGTGATGTGACGAATATTCGCATACAAAATTAAACTGATGACGAATTTCAACCAATCTTTCGACTGTCATAATGGCCCAATGGTAACTAGACAGGTTTACCTCGACCTAAGTTATCATCACTGGAAGGTTCCGAGTTCAAATCTGCGCCCAGCCAAGTTATGGTGGGAATCAGTGTTTTTGTAATTTATTCGATGTTTGAATATTTCCTCGTAGCGCAAACATAAGAAAAAGATGAATAAATCCACAAAAAGGTGAGAGTGACAAACAAAAAATTGGCAACGCGGCTGGAGTTGACTTGATAAATATAATGTAAAAATAATAGGTGGTAACCCACAAGAATACAGTTTTAAAAGACAATAAAAACATCAATTTTATTTTTGCCAAAAAATTGCTTACAACGCCATCTAGTGAAATCTCGCTAATAGTCGTGCGTCGTGCTCATAGATGGCGTAGGATCGGCGGACAAGCGAATCTGTTTCTGGAATGACCATGCACTTATGCTGTCTGCTGTACCTCTATATCTATATATACAGGGGTCAATGTCCTCAATCAATGTTCCCATAACTCAGGTGTCATGTCCGTTTATTACCCGAGGGAGGTAAGTGGGATAGGCCGATACGAGCCATACACGTTAATATAATCGCAAGTGCGTGGAACAAATGAGGGTTTTAAATCTTACTGATGTAATCACAGCCTTTTTGACGTGACTGTGAATATTATTTTATGTTTTGGCCGTAAATGGTGCTAAGAAATTAAAACGGTATTTAATTAAAACTCTAGAGCCGCGTTTATAATTTATTTCAAAAAATTATGAGTTTTACTGCATGCCTTTTGGTTTGACAGCAAGGGAGTCCAACTATCGATAACGGTATTATCAACTTATTTTTAAACTTAGCCTCACATTTTGTTAAAGTTTCAGTTTGTGTCAGATGTGTATTTCTTGTCCAAATTGTGACGCCTGAATCTGCAAAACATAATGTACAAAAGCTAAATAATAAAATTAATAAATATCGAAGACCAAATCACGTTGACAATTCTAATGTTGGCACTAATACATCTCTGGTCCACTCCGCAGTAACCAAAGAAGCACCGCAGACAGAAAGTGCAATCAACTCTGAAATGCTTTCGCGATTTATCTTCCCGACTGTTGTGGTTACACTAGTGAGTGAAAGAGATAAAACAAGCTCGTTCCAATACCGGTGTTTTAGTAGACAGTCGCGTCAGTCACGTGCCACAGCGATGCTATAAAGCTTGGCCAATGGCGACACTAGGCTCTTGCAATATTAAACAGATTAAGAGAGTTACTGCTATTGGATTCTGATAAATACATATTCTGAAATAAGCTTGGGATTGGGAGAATAAATATTTTATGAGGTTATGGTATTATCTACAGCAAAAAGTTATACAGTCATTGCGAATAAAAATAAACTCCTTTTTAAAATGAACTTCAATAATTAAAAGTGCACGTAAATTATACCTACCTAAAAAAAGCTACGCTGTGTGGACCCCGAGAAAAAGAGATAAAGGCAAGCGTAATCATCGATTGAATGATTAATTGAATGAATGATTTCAACATAAAATACGAGGCTCAAATTTAGGTAAGCGTTCATTCCAAACATTGGCCTAATACACGACATTTTCAATCTTATGCGAAAGAATAGAAGTGTATCAACTATTAGACATTAAGGTTTCGAGCATTAAGGCATTTACCTTTAAGTAGGTAAACGATAAACAATAAAAACGACGATGTATAATAATAAGTAATCAATAACGAAGAAATAAATAGCTCAATGTCATCATCATCATCATCATCATCATCATCATCATCATCATCATCATCATCATCATCATCATCCGAAAAACGTCCACTGCTGGACCCTAAATGACGCCACAATGACCGATCCTGCGCCACCAGCATCCAGCGGACTCCCGCGACCTTGAGCTCAATGTGATATACCCACTTTCATTATAAACAAAAGGTTTATAATAAAAGTGCATAGGAAAACATATTTTTCAGGCCACTGCTCGGAAATGTGGCAAAAGATGGTTAGAATTCAGGCTTCAAAGCTGGGGTTAGTTGGACGTCGCACGAACAGACCATCTATGATTTCAAACTGTCCAACAATGTTTTTGTAGTCCAGCTTGAACAGCGATTCGAACAATCACAGCTCCCCCCGCCCCTGTCCCCACATCCACCCCCCACCCCCCCCGCGCACGCGCCCGCTCGCGTGTGGAGGGCAGTGCGCGGTCGGCCCGGCGCGCTGCTGCTGCTGCTGGCTCATTGACTTATAATTATAATTATTTGCAATTTCTCCACCTGCGGCTCGGACCTCGAACACACTCGTCCATCTATTGCCTACTTTCTAGCCTTTACAACAATGTACCTTTACTATAGTAACTTGAGGATCTCATTTCAAACTTAACCACGACAGGGAAATAGCTAGGAGCCTGACAAAACAAAGTATCCCTTCAGCCACTTTCTTAATAACATTATTGTCAACAAGGCTACGCTTCCGACTGTCCTCTCGCTCGAGGGCTGAGAACTTTGTCCATTTGCAACTTTTAAGCGTTTCCTCACTGTTAAAATATTGTCCATAGCCTCTTGAGTTTGCAGACTTTATCATGCTTCAACAACGTTATCTTCTAGATTAACTTCAATTCTCTGAAGTTATGCAGTTGGCAAATATATTTTATAAAGATTTTGGATACGGTCAATGCACTAATGAGCTTATTTTTATTCGTACCTCGAAAGAAAAAACGGAACCCTTATAGGATCACTTTGTTCTCCGTCTGTCTGTCAATCATGACCTTTTATCTCGGGGATAAACAAAGTATCGAGTTGTAACTAAAACCTTATACACAGGTCTACAATCCCTTGAAGCTGCGAAAAAATCTAAATTCTAAGTTAAATTAAAAAAAAAGATCGGCCGCTTATGCCGCAAAAAACCTACAGGTATTTCGACACTCTCAAGGGAACAAAAATTTATAGGGTACTTTCCGTTGACCTAGAACTATGAAATTTGGCGAGTAATATCGTCAAATCTATACATGTGTAATTTGGTACCGAACCTTCGCTGGACGAATCCGACTCGCACATGTGTGTTTTTTTTTTATATATTTTCATTAATAGTACAGTAAGGGTACTGAATCCAAAATAATCCAATACAGCTCAAATATTAAATCGCTAAAGTACTTACTTTTAATCGTAATATTTTTTTGGCTATCACCAAATATCACTCAGCGCTCAGGAAAACCATAATTCCCCAAAATAGAATCGTAACTTCCCGAAAAACAGCAATGCTAAACCCAAACGAAATATTTCCATTTCATTGTTTGCTCCATTTTAGGTATGCGCGGTCACGTGTCAAATGTTCTGCGTTTAATTTTTGCAAGTTTTCACGTTTTGTTCGCTGTGACCTTTGCTCGGCAGTCGAGAGGGTTGTCAGGGAGATTGAGGGGAAACGGGACACGGAAAAATAAATGAGAGAAGTAGATAAAACGGGAATTATGTCGCTGCTTTTTCTGGCAGAGCGATCAAAGGGTGATACGGGAGATATGGCAACAATAAGTCAATTGTCGATATTTTTAACAATGCTATTGCCATTTCCTAAATTGACGTTAAAAGAAATGAAACGTGACTGATTAAAAAAGCTTGTAGCTAGCTTGATTGTGGACTTTTGAAGTCAGAATCAACAACTGTACTTTTGTAATATAGGAAACTTTTGGCCTGATTTCTGTCCATTTTTGTAAGTATTATTTTGTATATGGCTATTTGTTTTCTAATGAAACAAAAAAAAACTGTAAGTAAGTGTTGTCAGTACGCAAGCAACCATATAATATGTAATGCAGTATATCATGAAATCATGTAAGTAGATGATGAATAGTATGAATACAATAATTTAATTCCTCAAATTACTTCGATGACATTTTCAGAAGTTGAATCTAAACTAATTAAACTAAGGTTAATAAAAACAGGTAGGTACCTCTGTATTTCTAAAAACATATGTCAGAAGCTAACCAAAATGGCCTTTATCTATGTCGTTGCACAAACATAAATAAAAGGAGCACGTTAAGGTTCCGTTGACCTTGACGCGGGGCTCAAAGCCTCGCTCTCAACGGAAACCGCATTTACATAAGGGCCCGGCTCACGCAGACTTAAAGCGGACGGACACTCCACGACCCACGGCCCTTTCTAAGCCAACCAACTTATTTGTGACACGCCAAGATTCTCGCAGTGACAGAGAGAGTGATATTGTTTCATTCTGCTGACTTTTTGTGCGACAGTTTAACATTGTAATTGATGAATAGGAACACAACCCCACTCAACTTACTACTACTAATACTAGGTACCTATTTTGACTACCATTTGAGTTAATCAAATAATTTATTTAATGTGACAAAAGTGAATACAAACCATTTCCACAACGCAGGTACCTATTAGGGTTTTTAAAATAATACTATGGCACGGTTCTGTGATCTGTAGAACTCGCGACACTGTCACATCAATGCTTTTTTTTTGGAAAAACTCGTTCGACAAAAAAAAAACTAAATAAGTAATTATTGAACCTGCTCACACTTCAGGAGAATTGGTTGAGAAATGCGACCTTTTAAATAGAACAGCTGGACATCGGGTTAACCGGAAACGAAAGAACTTTGGCCCAAGCTGAAACGGAGAAATTCGTTCTCTTCGCTCGCTCGTTCAATTAACATTTTTAATAAAAGATGACTATTGGCTGTAATGTATGATTCAAAATGGTTAAAAATATTTCGTCGAATAGAACTGCGAATTTCAAGCCAATCAGTGCCGTGTCCTGGTTAGTTTCACTTTCATACATCTGTG
Organism: Epinotia ramella; assembly: GCA_947578815.1. Lineage (NCBI taxonomy): Eukaryota > Metazoa > Arthropoda > Insecta > Lepidoptera > Tortricidae > Epinotia > Epinotia ramella. The sequence continues at coordinate 3,794,529 of OX388203.1, forward strand.
AAATTCCATGATTATTGCCACTGCAATCAATCAGTGTACTCAACTTCATTAAAATATTGACGGGATTCTTGATTTGAACCAGTTAAGTATGGAATTAATTATATTATTAGAAATTACCAGTGCATTTCTCAGTTGATGAACTACATAGTCAGGTACTTACTCGTACATTACAAAATGTGTTTTTAAGGTTTAAGCTACCTAACTCGTATATTTTAGAATATTTAGCAAAATGTATCGGAGTCCACAGAAAGATTTGTGAATGATAATATTGATAGTAAAGATTAAATAATAAAATTCATCTTACAAAATGTGTTTTTAAGGTTTAAGCTACCTAACTCGTATATTTTAGAATATTTAGCAAAATGTATCGGAGTCCACAGAAAGATTTGTGGATGATAATATTGATAGTAAAGATTAAATAATTCATCTTACAAAATGTGTTTTTAAGGTTTAAGCTACCTAACTCGTATATTTTAGAATATTTAGCAAAATGTATCGGAGTCCACAGAAAGATTTGTGAATGATAATATTGATAGTAAAGATTAAATGATTCATCTAATTAAATGATAGAAGAAATACCTAGAAAAGGAAATTCCACGAATTAATCCTCAAGACTGAACAAGATTCGTCAATAACCGTGTTGAGAATTGGGAATTCTTCAAGTAAGGACATAAATTGCAGCACAATATTAGTATCGATCAGCAATGACGTATTTGCTCGTCCTACTAGTACTATGCGTCTTTTAAATAAAACAGCAATGCAAACTCAGCCATTTTACTTCACAACGACTTATCTAGCAGAAGTCTGTTAAACAGTTTGCAACGAATCACTTAGTCGGGGCATCTAGAGCCAAATCAGATACGCTTCAGCAAACCCAAACTCTGATGCAGATAGAGAATATTGTAGACAGTGAGATTTGGCATTATCGTAGACATCGACACTATAACACGGAATGGAAACTACATTTTTTTATTTATTTACGTTTTGTCACTACCGGTCTTAGTAATCTTGATCACGAATAAGTTGTTTATAAAATACTACACTCGCGGTCAAAGAAACCGGGTCAGTACGAAAATCTGTAATATCTCCTAAAATAATAAAGCTAGGGACATGAATTAAACTGCATATTGTAGATAATTTTATACTGAATTAAATAACATCAAATGGTGGAATCGTGATTCTTTTGTTTAATAAAATTACATAGGAAACTAAAAATCAACCAATTTTACGTACAAAAATAAGCATACTTCACATACAACACAAAAAATAAAAATTAATACTTCGTATTGCCTCCTCGGGCTCTTCTTACAGCTTCTAGACGATTCGGCATGCTGTTTATTAAGTTATTTATGCGTTCTTGCGGGATATTGTCCCATTCTTCCACTAACGCCTGTTTCAGGTCTCTAAGTGTAGCTGGGGCGGGGTTTCGAGCTCTTACACGCCTCCCAAGCTCGTCCCATACATGCTCAATCGGATTTAAGTCCGGACTCCTCGAGGGCCAGTTCATACAGTTGATACCAACCTCCAAAAAATAATCTCTGACAATTTGAGCTGTGTGTGGCCTGGCGTTGTCATGCATAAACATAGAATTTCCACCCATATTAATTAAGTATGGGCCGACATGCTCATTAAGAATCTCTTCTACATATCTTGCACTCGTTAATGATCCATTTTCTATTAAAACTAACTCCGAGCGACTCTCTGAAGAGATTCCAGCCCAAACCATGACTGACCCACCGCCGAATGCCACTTTTTCCTCAAAACATGCTGGAATAAAACGTTCACCAGGCCGTCTGTAAACTCTTTGCCGCCCGTCATTTGCATAGAGCATAAATCTGGATTCATCGGAAAACAAAATTCTTGCCCAATCTTCGTCACCCCAGTATCTGTGATCGCGGGCATAAAGTCGTCTTGCTGTTCGATGTATTCTTTCAAGTTTTGGGCCATTGGCCGGCCTATGTGGGGTCAAATTTGCTTCTTTGAGCCGCCGCCGCCTGACAGTCCGCTCGCTGATGCCGTCCCTTCGGGTCTCTAAAAGCTGATTTTTCACTTCAACTGCTGTGAGGTGCCGATTTCGGAGCATGGTTGTAACAATAAATCGATCTTCTCTAGCTGTAGTACATCTTGTTTTGCCAGTTCCTGGTCTTCTAAGGTTCTGCCCAGTTTGTAGGTAACGTTGGAGGACTCGCTGCACTGTAGAAAGTGACACACCTGTTCTTCTCGCTGTATACCTCTGACTTCTTCCTTCTTCTAACATAGTGATGATACGAGTACATTCATCTCGTGTTAGCGGCATGATAGACATTCAAGAATGACCACAAAATAAAACAATGACAGCCTTTTATCATAGTTCTTTGACAGATTGAAAACAATTGCTTAAAAACAAGCAAAAGTAAAACGAACGCAATTTCAAATAAGTACCTAATTGGTTTTTTTTTTCAATTAAACCTTTTTCCAGTTACTACGTAGAACATTGAAGGTTGGATTTAGAAGGATATTAAATTCTCTATAAAACAGAGTTAGTTTCATGCAGATACGACCAACGATTTACAAAATATTGAGGTTTTCGTCACTGACCCGGTTTCTTTGACCGCGAGTGTAGATTATACATATGAACCTTCCTCTTGAATCACTCTATCTATTAAAAAAACCGCATCAAAATCCGTTGCGTAGTTTAAAAGCTCTAAGCATACAGAGGGACAGACAGCGGGAAGCGACTTTGTTTTATAAATACTATGTAGTGAAGTTGAACAGTACTGAATTTTCTTCTACAATTTTTAGGTTTTCGGTTGCGCTATCAATACCAACAATATCACCAATCATAAACCTTAGACTATTCACCCTTATATGACAACAAAAGTGTCTGTGATTTTTATTTTCCAATCCGTTACCTTGTGTGATAGCAATCGAATAGAGAATGGTCATTTAATTGTTGCGATACTAAAGTTTTACTGGTATTATTATATAATTACAGTAACAGGATTCGCTCACATTAATGATCCTCAAGTTACAGACAAATGTAATAACCTGAGTTTGGTCCAAATAATAATTATGTATGTAAGTTTTATCATGATTTGACCCTGTTAACATTAAAGTTGGAATCAAACTAAATAGTACATACATTGTTTAACGAGGGGCGGAAGTGGAATATTGCGAACAAGAGTCGATTAGAAGCCCGACGCCGAAGGCGAAGGGCTTTTGATGACTCGAGCTTGCAATATTCTTACGCCCGTGTTATACACAATGTTTTTCATCACATTTGCGAGGAAACAAATACATCTTAGATGAAATGAATACAAATCGTAATAAACACTGCATCATGTCAGTCGTCCATTTTGTTGAATTTGACGTGAGGCGCGTATGGCAAAGACCCTTCGGTATACAGCCACGATTTGAAAACACTTAAAAACATTTTACATAGCCACTAAATAACTACATATTAAATCTGTAAATAATTCAGTTAAACATGTTTAAGTAGTTTTTTAAGTTTAAATTTATTTATTAATACGTTTTGAGACATCGTATTTGATATAAAACCTCTTTGCTTTGTAACTGCCTCATGAGTGACAGATACTTACGCCCCTCGTTAAACAATGTGCTATTTATGCATGATTCTAAAATTAAATTTGCCCGGAGGCACTTCTGAAAATAGAGTACATAAAAGCTTTTCAAATATTGCCCTAGAGCAAAGAAACCCGGGATCTTAATATATGCACATGTTACAAAATATGCAAAGGGTATTACTATTAAATCCTTTACTTAGGGCGAATCCTGTGTGAAAGCCTCTCAAATTATGGCAAGCGAGTTTGGGTCAGCCCCCGAAATATCAAACTTAAACACACAACGCTATAACGCAGCACCATGCATAATGGGTTTAAACAAGTAACAAATGAGAAAAGGGTACTTAATTTAAAATCATTGTTTTTAGTCTTTCAGTGCTTTTAGAGATTTTTTACCTCATTAGTTTTCTATTAATATCATAAAGAGGAAAAGTCTGTGAGATTGTAGCTTTGTAAGTTTATAAGTGTGTGTGTGTGTGTGTGTGTGTGTGTGTGTGAGTGTGTGCGCGTGTGTGTGTATCTGAGCATTTGTATTTGTATTAAGATATTATAGTAAGCAGTTCCTCTGACTCCATAATATAAGATCGACTTCAACCCGACCCCGTATCATGGTCGCCCTTATCACACGATAAGTGACAGGATAGAGGGTCCGTCACTGGCTGACACCGTTCGATAGAACGAGACGACGCTCCTATCTTGTCACTTATCGCGTGATAAGACCGACCATGATACGGGGTCAGGAGTTAATTTTGTGTTTAAATTGAAAGTAACTTAATTTATTTATTTATTTATACAACGTGTTAATAAAATAACGCAAAACCTGAAAACAGTTTGTTCAAAATCGAGAGTAGAATGCGAAAAAAATAAAAAATAATTTTTTTGACGCGATTTATTTTTTACATTTGTATGGAGCAGGTCGCCCCAGTCGGCCAACACTCCATACAAATGTAAAAAATAAATCTTGTCAAAATTTTTATTTTTTATTTTTTTCGCATTCTATGCTCGATTCTGAACAAACTGTTTTCAGGTTTTGCGTTATTTTATTAACACGTTGTATATGTGTACGTGTTGAGTAATCTTCGGAACCGCTTATCCGAGTTCAAAAAATATTTCACCTGAATGGACTTTCTGGATGGTTATACTTATATATATATCGCGCGCGTCCTTTGCAATACGCGTACGAAGCCGCACGAGCGACTAGTCTTACACCTTGGCCACGACTTTGGTCTTAAGCGACCTGCGGCAGCGGTTTATCTGTTCATTGCGCGGTCGAGACGCGCAACGCTCTGTGGTTAGTTGGGATCACGCGCAATGAATTAGAAAAACCGCTGCCGCAGAGGTCGTGGCCAAGGCGTTATATATCTTATACTTTTATTTGTCTTGTGCCCTTTGGTTTTTTGTTATTGATCATTATCATCGATTTTTTTTTTTTTTTTTTTTTTTTTTTTTTTTTTTTTTTTTTTTTTTTCCGGTTCCGGCTGTCAAAGTAGTAACAGTGTTAAAAAAGTGCTCCCAGTTTTTAATCACAATTAAAAGGAAAACTACAACAACAAACCTTGAGTTGCCGAAAAATCATAATTGGAAACCATAACGAAACTTACTATCACCACAAAACACACAAACAAAGAAGTCTTGAATTGGAAAAAACAACGAAAAGTGCCGGGATTGCATTTGCAGGTTAGAAAAACTCAAGTCATTGGTCACAAAGAGTGTTGTCAACTTAACACATAAGCAGTCTACCAACATTGCAGAAATAATTACGTTCCGAACTACGCAAGGTAGATACAATACGTAGCAAAGTGACATCAGTGCAGCAGTGCCAACATCTTGCAAATAACTTTACGCTCCAAATCACGCAGTGAACTAATGAACAACATGGAAAATAGCGGCTTGTCGGAAGATATGTCAAAATTATTCCAACTAATGAAAATTGAACTAGAAAAACAAACTGCGACTATTACACAAACCGTAACTGCCACTATGATGAGTGTGATAGACGATAAAATACAACCCATATTGGAAGAAAATAGAAACTTAAAATTGGAAGTACAAACATTGAGCACAAAGATTAAATATTTGGAGGACGAAAGTAAGAAAAATAATGTAATAATACATGGAATCAAGGAAACAGAGAAGGATTATGAAGAATTATTTCAAATAATAAATTCGACCTTGCGAAACACAAATGTTACTTGTGAAAAATTTGAAATAAATAAATTCCACAGAATGGGACGCAAACAAGAGGGAAAAACCCGAACTATTCTGGTCACCCTTTCTTCTTATCAGAAAAAAGTAGAAATACTGAAAAACAAAACAAAAATGCCTCAGGATACTTATATAACTGAACATTTCTCAAAGGAAACCCTAGAGGTACGGAAAATTTTACAACAACAATTAAAACAAGAACGCGAAAAAGGAAACAACGCTTTTATTAAGAATAATAAACTCATAATAAAAGGAAAATCAGAAGTCGCAAAAAGAAAAAGGGATTCCTCTTTGTCACCTAAGAGCATTCCATCACTGACATACTCCGTGGAAGGGGGAAAAAGCATTATAGCACCACCCAAGTTGCACAAAACAGATGCATTTGCTTATATGAGAGAAAGATCTCATTCACTGTCGGAGAAACATACCCACCAACATAAATTATAGGAATCACTTGACACCGGAAACACGAGAACAATAAATAATACAGAAATATTGCTAATAAATAACAAACAGATCCCCAATACGGCTGGTCACCGCGGGGTGATAGACCAAAACCCCCAAAAGCTAGCAGGAAGAAAGTCAATGGCCATGGCCAAAGAAACACTACCCAAAGAACTACACACTGATAGTACAAAACAAAGATCCAAGAGTAAAATCAATATAGCTACACTTAACATAAGATCCTTAAAGACACAAGAAACTTTATTAGAATTAGAGCATGCTTTAGAAACCGTCAACTGGGATGTCATAGGTCTGAGCGACGTAAGGAGAACGGATGAGAGAACAGAAGAACGCGATAAATACATATTATATCACATTAATAAAAAGGCTGGAATATACGGAGTAGGTTTTATGGTCCGGAAAGAATTGAAAAATGAAATTATAGAGTTTCAAGGTATATCCGACAGGATTGCCATTTTGAACATGAATATCTCTGGGCATACACAACCAACTTCAATTGTGCAAATATACGCCCCAACGGAGGTTTCCCAGAAAGACATAAAAGATGATTTTTACCACAACCTTAACCATATTATACCTAGCTTGGGTAAAACAGTTATTATAATGGGAGATTTTAACAGTCAGATTGGAAAAAGGAATAAGAATGAAGACAGCGTACTTGGACCATACTCATCTGGAAAAAGGAACGACAACGGTAATAGACTGATACAGTTTGCGTTAGAAAATAATCTTCATATAATGAATAGTTATTACCGTAAGAAGCCTAGTAGGAAATGGACATGGGTGTCACCAGACGGGAAGACAAGAAATGAAATTGACTACATCCTGACAAACAAACCAAGGATCTTTATGAATATTGATGTTGTCAACCAACTCAACTACAGTACAGACCACAGAATGCTTCGAGGACAGATACACACGATAGCACCAAAAACATATAGGAAAAACATTCAGAGTAGTAAAAAACCAATACCCTTACCAATTGCAGATGACATCCTACAAGCACTAGAAAGGAAATTAAAAACAACAAATGATGCGAAAGATGTCCAATCAAAATATGACGCTCTTGAAAAGGAACTTAAGGAAGTTGAAAACAAAACAAGCATATATAACAAAAATAAAGACAAAATAGGTCCCACAGCAAGAAATTTGATTACGCAGAGAAAATTATTATACAAAGACAGAAGAAACAACAAAAAGAAAATAGAAATATTAAGTAAAGAAATAAATCTCCAAATCAGGATGCATGGACAGAAGAAAAGGAACGATACAATAAATTATTACATAGAAAAATCAGGAGGAATCAAGAAAGCATGGAAAGAGTTAAGAGAAGGTACAAACTGGATAGACAATATGATATACCATAAAAACAAGACAAAAAAGACAAACAGAATCGAAATAATCGAAGCAGCCACCGATTACTACCGCCACCTGTATAGCAAAGATAATAGTCTCAGCGAAACTTATCAACTAATTGAAAATAACATAAACGGTGATGAAAACATCCCAAGTATACTGAAGGAAGAAGTACACAAAGCTATTAAATCTCAAAAAAGAAGCAAAGCGCCAGGAGAGGACGGCATATCAAATGAACTTCTATTAGGAACATCGGAAGTAACATTAGACACAATCACAAGCCTATTTAATGACATTCTAGACACAGAGTGTATACCTCAACAGTGGACCACATCAACGGTAATATTACTTCATAAAAAGGGGAAAAAAGATAATATAGCCAACTACAGACCCATTAGCCTTATGTCTAATGTCTACAAAATATTTTCAAAAGTACTGTTGAACCGTCTAACAAATACTCTCGACGAAAACCAGCCCAGAGAGCAAGCGGGTTTTCGCAGCGATTTCTCAACTCTTGATCACATACACACAATAAAACAAGTGATTCAGAAATGTAATGAATACGGCATCACTTACTACTTGGCATTTGTCGATTATAACAAAGCTTTCGACTCATTAAAACACACCAAAATTTGGGAAGCTCTTGCCACGCAAGGAGTCGATACTAAATACATACGACTAATCAAGAACATATACCAGAATATGAGAGCTAGAATACGGACGGAAAGATTAGGAGAACACTTCCCTATAGAAAGAGGAGTCAGGCAGGGAGACCCACTATCACCCAAACTTTTTTCAGCTGTGCTCGAATATATATTTAGACGTCTTGAGTGGAGCAAAAATGGACTAAACATAAACGGCTTGCAACTACACCATTTAAGATTTGCAGACGATCTAATTCTCATTTCGAAAGATCCAAGAAACCTGGAAGAAATGCTTGAACAGCTTGTGTACGAAAGCAACAGAGTTGGTCTCTCAATGAACACAAGTAAAACTAAAGTAATGACAAACCTCGACAAAAGCCCCATCACAGTAAACGGCACCCTCATCGAATATGTCGATGAATATACATATCTCGGACAAACAATTTCACCAAAAGACCTTACAACAAAAGAAATAAACAACAGAGTACAACTAGCATGGAAAAGATATTGGTCTCTTAAAGAAGTTGTCAAAAACCCTCAGATACCACTCAAAGCCAAGACAAAAATATTTGATTCTTGTATTTTACCAGTTATGACATATGGGTGCCAAACTTGGAACTTAACGAAAGAAAATACGCGCAAACTTGAGACTTGTCAACACAGTATGGAGCGGAGCATCCTTAACGTCAAGCTAAAAGACAAAATAAGACTTGAATCACTGCGAAGACAAACCAAAATGAAGGATGTAACATACTGCATAAGAAAACTAAAGTGGAGATGGGCAGGTCACATGATGAGGAGTCAAAAACAAAAATGGACCAAGGATGTAACCGAATGGTGTCCGAGACAAAATAAACGAAGGAAAGGAAGACAGCGTCTCAGATGGGAAGACGATATTCGGAAGGTGGCTGGTCCTGCATGGACCAGGGCTACCCACAATAGGATAGCGTGGCAAGCTTTAGGGGAGGCCTTTGCGAAAATGCAAGACAATCTCACAACCGGTGTCAAATAATGAATAAATTTAGTTTAATAAGTTAGATAATAAGTTACTGTACACCCGCTCACTAAATGTTTATATTTTACTTTATGTTTTGTAAGATTGTTAAATAAAGGCTATTATTATTATTATTATTATTTTTGTTTCTTTGAATTTCTCAGTATTTAGGTAAATACCGGTGTAATGGGAAGCACGGGCCGAAGCCAAGTGCATCTCATATACCTATTAAGTTTTAATTAAGGCAGAAGATCTTGATGATGATGATCTGAGGGAACATCTTGATGATGATGATGATGATCGGAGAGTTGTTCTTGGTTATGGTTTGACTCGGGTGGAAAAAGAGTGACTGATGGATGTGCTCGGGTTTGTACGTTACTGAGTGAATCATTCCGCAGGAATTTTCTGACTATTCTGCAAGTGTTTAGGATTACAGCTTTCTGCATTACAATATAAGAAAACGGTGGCAATGATAGGGTTTTGATAGAGGTATGCAACTGTTGAGGGATGACACCTGTAGTGGACAACACGATGGGTACTATGGTGACGTTTCTTAGTTTCCATATTCTGGTTATTTCAACCTTTAAATCGGTATATTTGGTTAGTTTGCCAGCTATTGTACTTTGTAAGTTATGAGTGTTTGGAATTGCTACATCAATTAAAAGAGCTGTCTTGTTGATCTTGTCTACTACAGTGATATCCGGTCTATTGAAGTGTGTAGTTCGGTCTGTTAAAATGGCTCTATCGAAGTACATTCTGTGGGTTTGGTTTTCTAGCACGTTTTCAGGCGTATACTTGTAATAAGGAATGGCTGGTTGAGGAATCAAGTTATATTTACGAGGGCTGCCTTTTAAGTTCTGTCGTTTGCAAACCTCCCGTGATTGCATTAAAAAAGAACTAGTGTCACGTTAAAATATTTGAATTTAGAATTCGAAAACAAAAGAATGATTCGAAATCGGCCCAACCGTTTTAGTACAGCGTTCGTTCAAAGTTGACAAGTCAGTTGTGAAAATGGAAATTTCGAAGGAAAATTTACGTGCGATAATTTTTTACAACTTCAAAAGGGGCTTAACGCGACTTCAGTGCTTCGAAGAGTTGACTACGGTTTTCAATGATAAAGCACCATGCCTTCGGACTGTGGAACGCTGGTATTTAGAATTTCAACGTGGTTGCTCTAGTCTTGGTGATAGACATCGTGAAGGTCGACCAAAAACAGCCGTAACCCAGGAGAACATTGATGCTGTACGGCAACTGATCATCGAAGATCGCCATGCGACATACCGTGAGATAGAAGCTTCCTTAAGTATTTCAGGGACCAGTGTTCACAGTATTTTGCATGATCACTTAGGCGTAATAAAGTTGATCTCACGCTGGATACCACATTTACTCAGTGAAGACCAAAAAACGGCTCGCGTTCGATGGTGTCGCAAAACTCTGCGGCAATTCAACCGAGGAAACTCGAAACATGTTTACGACATTATCAGTGGTGACGAATCTTGGATATATGCCTACGATCCCGATTCTAAACAGCAGTCGACTGTTTGGGTGTTCCAAGATGAGCCAAAACCGACCAAAGTAATACGCTCACGGAGCACTTCGAAAAAAATGGTCGCCACGTTTGTGGCGAAAAGTGGCCACGTTGCCACCATCGTGCTCGAGGATCGTAAAACGGTTAATGCTGACTGGTATACCACTGTCTGTTTACCAGAAGTCATCGGCGAGTTTCGAAAAAATAACCCAAGACGTCGTATAAGACTGCACCACGATAATGCGAGCTCGCACACCGCCCGGCAAACTATTGCATTTTTAAAAGAGCAAAACGTCGAAATTCTGGAACACCCGCCGTACAGTCCAGACTTAAGCCCTAACGATTTTTTTACTTTTCCAAAAATCAAGCAACGACTTTGTGGTCAACGGTACCAGACGCCTGAAGAAGCGGTTGAGGCATACAAAACGGCCATTTTGGAGACCCCGACTTCGGACTGGAATAAGTGTTTCGAAAACTGGTTCGATCGAATGAAAAAGTGTATTACATATCACGGTGATTACTTTGAAAAACAATAAATACCATTTAACACTTAAATTGTCTTTAGTTTTTCCAAACGACACAACTTAAAAGGCAGCCCTCGTAATTGCTAGTTTCTGATGTACTATGTTGGCTACTTGGTCGTGTCTGTGCTTGTAGTCAGTTTGGACTATGGCTCTGCATGCTCCGGTCATGTGTTGAATGGTTTCTCCTGGGCTATTACACTTTCTACATAAATCTAAAGTTCCATTTTTTACAATAAATTTTTGATAGTTGCGGGTCTCGATAACCTGATCCTGGATAGCCATCATGAAGCCCTCAGTCTCTGGGAAGAGCTCACCGCGATTTAGCCATGCGTTCGACGCCTCTTTGTCGACATTGTGTTGGCTTAAATCTTGGCGGTGTCTTCCGTGTAGAGACTTCGCACTCCACTGGGCTATTTTGGTTGTATGATCGGTAAGCTCTTCGGTTTTTTGGGTAGTTCGGTCTTTTAAGTTCAAAGGTGTAAACTGGTGGTCATTCTGTTCTATGGCTGCATGGACTTGAGAGAAGTTTGATTTTTGATGAAAATATGTCCTTAAAGCTGTAATTTGTTTATTATGTAAGTTGGTCACATCTATGAGACCTCTGCCACCCTCCTTTCTTGGCAGGGTTAATCTCTGTATGCAGGATCTAGGATGGTGTTTTCGGAACTTAGTCATAGTGGTGTTTATGGTGCGTTGGAAAGATTTAAGATCGGATTTACTCCATCTGATGATGCCAAAAGAGTATGTCAGGACAGGTATTGCGTAAGTATTTACTGCTTTTACGGTATTTCTTGAACTTAGTTGGGTTTTAAGAATGGCATCAAGTCTGTGTTTGAACTGAACCTTCAATTTGTTTTTTGTGTCTTTATGATGGATCAGTTTCGACTGCAAGTAGCCTAGATACTTGTATCCTGCATTTTCATCTAGTGGGTCTATCGTTTCGCCTTTCTCCAGAGTGTAACTATGTTTGTAACTTCTTCCAGCTTTCATAGAATTGATTTTGCACTTATCTATCCCGAACTCCATCTGAATGTCTCGTGAGAATACTTCGGTTATATTAGCTAATTGATCAAGGTCGGTTTCGTCAGAAGCATATAATTTAATGTCATCCATGTAGAGTAGATGGTTGAGGTGTATTTCGTCTATGTCTGTCTGTCCGTCGTTCGTGTGGGATTCGTATTTAAGTGGATTTCCTTTTTCTGTATTATTAAGTATATTAGAGAGGGGGTTTAAAGCAAGGCAGAACCAGAGAGGGCTGAGCGCATCTCCCTGGAAAATGCCGCGTTGTATTTTGATTTGGCTTGTTTCTATTGTACCAGTGGCTGAGTTGAGTCTAAGTCGGGTGGTCCAGTTTTTCATTGTTGCATGTAGAAAAAGAATGATCTGTGGATGGATTTTATATACTTCGAGTACTTTAATTAACCATGAATGGGGCACGGAGTCATACGCCTTTCTATAATCAATATACATAGTGTACAAATCAGATTTAGATTTGTACACCTGATTTAGGATAACAGAATCTATAACTAATTGCTCTTTACAGCCTTGGCTCAATTTTTTGCAACCTTTTTGCTGTTCGGCAAGTATATTGTTATTGTGGATGTGTTTATAGATAAGGTTGGAAATGCAACTGGTTATTACTTTATATAAGGTCTGTAAACATGTGATAGGTCTATATTTGGCTGGATTTTTTGGGTCATCAAGGTCTTTCGGGAGCATATATGTTGTTCCGGCTGTAAGAAAAGTTGGTATTGTCTCTGGTTGCAAAATGAAGTTATTTATATGGTTGTGTAAGTAAGGGTGAATTACAGTAAACTTTTTATACCAATAGCTGTGGATGTGGTCAGAACCTGGTGCTTTCCAGTTATGTAAATTTTGTATTACTTCACGGAATGTTTCTACTGGGACGAAATCAAATTCCATTGCTGATACCTCAGAGTTGGTAGACATTTCAGTTTCAATCCATTCTGCTTGAGCGTTGTGCTCAGCAGGATTTTGCCAGATGTCTGACCAGAATCGGTGTAAGGTGTCTGTGTCTGGGCCGTTATTATTGTTAGTGGTATTTTGACTACTTTCATTATTGTTAGTACAAGCGGTTTTAAGTTCACGGTAAAATTGTTTTTCATTATTGACAAACTGTGCATTTTGTTGTTTACGGAGGGTGCAAGCCTTGTATCTGTGGAGACGACTTGAGGTGACTGCAAGTTTTTGTTTCAATGTATCCAGATACTCTGCTAGATGTGTATTTAAACCTTCGTGTGTAGAGTGGACCTGATACTGCTCTTGAATTCTTTCTACGTGTAAATTAAGGTTCCTGCTTCTATTGCCATTCATATATTGAGTCAGTCTGCCTATTTTAATTCTTAAATCATTTATTCTCTTTTCTAATCTGTGTTCCCAGTTCGGTTTTCTATTTCTCTGGGATTGGCAAGGAGTATCAGTTTGTATCAAATTAAGTTTAGCTCCGTTCAATTTGGCAGCAGTCCATCCCGCACAGTAAACTATAGTGTGTAAAGTCTGGAAGTCGGTATCTTTATTAATATTATCTGTAAGAATATTGTTGTTTATGTAGGAAACTGTACGAGACAGTTTTTTGGATGGTTTCTGTTTAGGTATAAAAGGTCGGCTAGTAGGATGTATATCTGTAAAATGCCCAAGCGCTTCAGAAAATATTTGGTCGATTTCTGGGTCACTATCTAACTCAGGTGGGGCTTGTGTCATATATATGCTTGGAGTATGTGTGTTCAAATTCATCTGATCGTCACTTGGATATTGAATCTCGTTACGTGTTCCAGGTTCGCTTATTTGGGTGTCTGAGATGAGATTGAATTCACTTATACTATCTGTCTGTCGAGCAGTCATTAGTTCTCCTTTTATTTCCTGTCTAATTTCTTTCAGCCTTTGATCAGTTATGTATTTGTTATTTATTATTGTTCTCCTCTGGTCGGCTATTCTTTGTTCACTCAAATGAGCGAGTGATGGAAATTTGCTGATGAACTGCTGGTGCAATGGTTTCCGGTATGCAGTTCTATTTGTTTCTAAGTGTGTTATTTGTAGATATAGTCTAATTATTGTCTCATTTTGTTCATTGGACCACCTCATGCGAGGTGTGTTTTCACTTACAGTATTTTGATGGGATTGGGATGTCTTGGCTGTTTGTTTATCATGTTCGTTGTCTTGTGTGTGCTGTCTTATGTCAGTCTGCAGCCTTTCTAAATCTTCTTTAACTTCTGTATAAATTGTATCTGTAGTAGTTTGGGGTATCATCTTCAGACGTACAATTGCACGTCTCTGGTCCCCAACTCTCTGTCGGCTTACTTTCATGTTGGGATATTTTTCTATAAACTTTAAGTGTAATGCTTCCAAATAATTTCTCTTATCTGTGTCTAATGATGTAAGATGGAGGTAAGTGCGTAGTATGAACTCGTTCATTTCAGATGTCCATCTATTACGCTTAGAAGGCTCACCCTCGGTGGGTGCAGTATCTGCGTCCTCGAATAGGTCACCCTGCACAACATCCTCGGGGTTACTACTAGACTTGGTGGTCATTGATCTAGTCATATAAGAAGGGCGAGTTGATGGGATGGAAGAAAATAGTGTTTCAGTATCATCGCCCGAATCGGCTGTAGCTTCGACATCGGTGGCCCGCCTGCTCAGCTCCCGATGACCGGCTGTAGTATCTTGGTTGGCGCGAGCCCGCCTGCTCAACTCCGCGCCACCGGTAGTTTGCATACTGTGGCATCCAGTACCGGCTCCAGATGCGCCCCGGCGACCCCCGGGTAGCGACCGTAAATTGTACCTACTATTCTTACTTTGCTCCATGATAAACATTAAGGGTTGGGACCGTTAGTTTAGGAAGTATTTTAGCTAGATGTTGTGCTAAGAATAAAATTGTAGTTCAGCCGTTAAAACGGGTGTGGTTGAGGTGTTATTAACCAGTTATAGTTCTTCTACCCGTAAGCCCCCCTACCACGACAAGGTGGTCCCATAGGGGGGTTATTATTATTATTATTATTATCATCGATGACTTTATGATCGTCTTTGACTAGAAGTAGCCACGCGTACGAGAGTATCAAAACCCGGACCCGGCCTAATTATATGGAAACTAGAGCTTGTCTAGATTATTTGCGCACCTCGCCCGCGTAGCTTTTTGCTGCTGACTGTATTTCGACATTTTATTTATTTTAATACACACCCATACGGTAAAGTCGACCGGAAAAGGGGCAGAGGAAGAAAAAGATTAACATGGATGGATAACCTCAAGGGTTGGACGGGTATTGACGCTGCCTCGCTGGGCAGAAAGACTGCGAATAGAGAAGAGTTCCGGACAGCAAAGGCTCGAAAATCACTTGATGTAATAGGAATTAAACTTTATAACTCTCTTCCGACTGAATTGAAAAACTCATCGACTGACGCTATTTTCAGAGGCAAACTAAAAAAGATTTTACTGGACATGTCGTGTTTCGCCATTGACGAATTTAATGATAAGTCATTATTGACCCACGCATAAGTAGTTAATAACCCTTAATTAGACTGACATCTACAATGTCAATTAATAATTTGTAAGAAATATTGTATATCTATTTATAATTAAAACTACCTTGACATGTATAAAATGTATGTACCTACCTACTCTACTTGACATGTAAAATAATGTGTTTTATGAATAAAATCTGAATCTGAATCTGACAGTGGTAGCCGACATCCTTAGAGGATAGGCACCTAAATAAGAAGAATACACACCCAAACCTAACCTAAGCTCCAACACAGAAATCAATTACAACCATAATCAAGTGTTCTACCAATCAAACCGTATCATTTAAATGTGGAACATCGTAACCCTCTGATCATGCGCATCGATTACGCTAATGAAGTGCCAATCAGCCATTAACTCAGTCCTCGTAATATCTGGTCATATCCGAATGTCGATTAGAATCCACTCAATTCTAAAACGCGATTTTGGAATGACACTTGAATCATCTTGATCCATCCCATCTCTCTTATGATAGCGCATAGCCAAGTGAGTAAGAACGTGATGCCCTGATAGTATAAAACAAAATCGAAATTAAATTGGAATAAAAAAAATGCACCAAAATGAAGGCTGGAACTGGTAATAGACGCTAGAATAAAATGAGATGACCGTCCAAAAATTACAGCGTTTCAGGTTGACTGGTCAGAAGTATAATTTTCAGAAGCTTTGTCACGGCTGATAAGTTTTCTTGTTTACGATGAAGAGAATCCGAGCACTTCTTTAGTTGAATGGTAATTCGTATTTATTTAATAGATCGCTTGAGGGGATGTCTTGATTCGAATCGACCACGCCCCCTTGACAGAGACACGCTTATGCCTTCCGCGTACGAGAATAAGAGATGCAACACTCTTCGGGAATGGCTTTTTGGATAAGTTTCGATAAATACCTAACTTAGTGAAGTTTTATTTATATTTAATTAAGAGAGATTTTAGATGAGATAAAATACTATAGTATTAAATTGATTGGAACGTAAAATAATCTATTGTTTGATTAGCCTGAGTAAAAAAAGGAAAATGAAGACCCAACTTTGGATTTTTTTTTTCAATCGAGGAAATTTTAGGCAATCATGTATAGATTAAATCAGATAAACAATCATATATATAGTCAAGAATCATATATCTGAAAATCAGACCTCATTGTTTCTAGTCAGAACGGCGATTCAAAGCACGCGATAATTTCCAATGGGTTCTCTATTGGATCGCATAAAATCATTTGGAATAATATAATAACGCATAATTTTTTATAGCCGAATTAGCGTTAAGCCTAATCATGTTATGGCATAAATTTTTAGGCATAAAATTAAAAAGAATAAACGAAAATAGCATAATCATCACAAAGACTAACATCAGATAGCATAAATACAAAAAGACATAATAATTACTTGGCATCATTACAAAACGCATAAAAATTGTGTCCTAAAAAATAAAATCATGCATTACACAAAGCAATGAAAGCATAATGCACGGCCCAATAATGTACAGCCTGATAATCCATGTACATTGGGACGGTCATCTGTGCGGACTAATAATCTTCAGCGAGTCGACGCCACCCCGCTGCGCGGGGTGTCTATTTCTGGTCTGAGGAAC
This sequence comes from Epinotia ramella, assembly GCA_947578815.1. Taxonomy (NCBI): domain Eukaryota; kingdom Metazoa; phylum Arthropoda; class Insecta; order Lepidoptera; family Tortricidae; genus Epinotia; species Epinotia ramella. The sequence continues at coordinate 3,811,922 of OX388203.1, forward strand.
ACAAGTGAACCCTAACCTAACCGACCTAAGACAGAGTTCGCTTATGACAAGCCATTTTTATCCGCCCTGATAATGCACGACCCAATAATCCGCGTCCACGAAAAGTGTAAATGCATTGTAACAACGAAATTGAGTTTTAGTCATTTAGAAAACTGAAAATATGGATAAGAAATTATGGATAATGACAGATATACCAAATAATTATTAGCCCAAACAATAGTATGCGTAATATGTATTCGGCCAATACAGATTAGTTCAACTGAAATTATGCTATTAGCGTAGTATGCCAAACAAAGTAGTAGGCTAAAGTATTATTATGCGATAGTATTATTATGTCAATAGAAATTATGCCAAATCAATTATGCGAAACTATATTAGTCTAAAAAAAATTATGCCAATGAAGAGGATCCCTTTCCAATGCACCCCACACCCACAAGTTGTCGATTTAGGATCGAAGAAACTCGTCATTCTAGCTCAGAAGTTGTATTTAGTTGCACAATAACATTTTGAATGTTCAGAATTTATTGTCCGACTTTTTGAATAAATACTTGCTTTGTCATTTCATAAAATATTCGGTGTCATGTTGTTGAAGAAATAACAGAATATTCGCAATATTGTTAAATATGAAACTTGCTCCTTTACCGATTGCAATCATGTCTGTCACGAAATCGAGGGCTGAGCGGTCAAACCCGATAACTAGTTTTTTTAAATATTTCTAGTTATTAATGTTTCGTACCCTACTTTACAAGCTCTTTCTGGTGGTAAATACAGATATCGTGATTTAAACCTGCATCTACGTTTTTTAATGTGCGGTAACCCAATAAGTTACTTAATGTCTACGTATGTCTTTTTGTAACAACCATACAAGTAGCAATAAAAGCATTTTTTTTATAAAATCCTCGTGCAAAAACTGTATATCTGTTTGTATAGGTATTTACCGCACAAATTATAAGTTCACGTTTACTATTCTACAATTTGGTAAGTACCGTTATGTTTACCTACCAGGTTTTACTTCATAGGCAAGTTTAATTATTTCGCACACTTTTTTACAGTAAAAACATATAACTATAAATGTACGATTTTACCATAAAAATATAAACAACATTTCATAGTCAAAACGTTTTATACGTTTTTACTTCATAAGATAAACAATATACTCTCTTAAAAGCTTTGGAAGAAAAACCAAATAAGTGCAATTATCGTACTCAATCACAAAGCCGACACCACGTTGCGTCATCAGTTCGGTTTGACACTCGTGCGCCGCACTTCGTCGCGGTCGAAATATTAGTCGAAAAAATAGTTAAAGGTGCTTAGTGATTTATTTATTTATAAGGAGTTGATAAAGTGACATTGAATTTCATCGAAATGAACCCGTCAAGGAGATTAGTGAATTTAGCCCGCCATGGGCATAAGGAATTGGGTAAGTTAGTTGCGCTTTGTTTTTATAATCTTAAATAATCTAAAGACAAATACAATGTCGGACTTGGAAGGTTGTTTTAAATTAAAGTGCTTCTATAAATGAAATGTTCTCATTTGGCCAGTTTTGAAAAACACGCTTTCGAATGGTAACGAAGATGTACTGTTTAGAAGTAAAACCCAATAACTGTTGTTATTTGTTTTCAAGATATCGCTTAACATTTACAGGCACAATTACGAATCATTCGGCGGATGACTCTTAAGCCCACAAGGCATCTAACTTTGAACTCGAGGAACTTGGTAAGTCTTAGGAGTAGTTACACAAAATCTTATACTTAATTCAAAAACATTTTTGGTAGAACCCTATAAATCTCCTATTTATCTCAAGATGTGCAGTTATTGGAATTTACCTTAATTATTGAATACGTAGTTTTTTATTTTTTTCAGAGTCATCTCAGATAAGTAGTCTTAATGACAAGAATTCATCCGATTTTAATGACATTCAACTGAACATCATTAACGAGATCGAAAATTACGTTAATAGGAGTGAAATATTCTCATCGGGTAAGTTTTATGTTATCACTTGTTTCAAACTTAGATTCGGTAGGTACCTACACTAGACGCGTTTGCATCCGTCGATAATGTCGTGTGCACGCAACCCGAGTTTGGTAAATAATAAGAGCAAACGGAACTGAATATGTACCTACGAATAATTATCGTTGTAGGTAACATCTAAAAAACTGAATATACTGTTCGCGGTTGCAGGTCGGGCGCGGGCCCGCGCAAGTTGTAAAACATTGAAACTACACTTCAAACACACACCAAACGCCGTCGGAACGCGGGCCCGCCGCGGGCCCGCGGCGCTAACTACTCGGGCAGCGCGGCCGCGGGTCGGGCGCGGCGCGGGTCGGGCTCGGCGCAGGTCGGGCGCGATGCGGGTCGGGCGCGGCGCGGGTCGGGCGATTGTTATCTCTCTCACTACCAACGCATTTAATATCTCTATCACAATCTCTATCACACAGTTGCGCAGGCCCGCGTTGCTTCCGCGGTGGGCCCGCGCTACTGTGTGATAGAGATATTATAGAGACGCCGCCCGCCTGCGGTGTGAATATACCGCTTCAACCGCGCCCGACCCGCGCCGCGCCCGCCCCTCGCCACGCACGACCCGCGTTCGATGTGTGGAGGCCTTTACACACACATTTTTGGTGTGTATGCGTTACGTTAACTTTTATATGTCGCCATAATATTTAATATTAATAGGTAGATATAGAACTAAGAAAAATATGTTGAAGAGGTAATGTTTGTGAGTTTGTATGTTAGGCGTAGGCTCCGAAACGAATTATGTGATCTAAATATTGTTTCACCAATTCGTAATAGCGTTTAAGGCAAATGCAGGTCGCCCCCCGCTGTAAAACCACGTTCCTGGCATGACATGACCCTGATGTGACATGTAGCTCTGTATTTATTATTGAACCACCTATTTGTACCATGTTTAAGCGAATAAATGACTGATTACTGATTACTTAATCCTTGGGAGCGTTGGCTACTCACCTCCTGGAACACCATACCACATACCTACATAGCAAGTAGTGGAGTTATTATGCCTGCGGTCTTCTGTAAAGTAGACGTAACTAGTTCTCCAGTTGGGCTGTTCCAAATGATTTTGCGCGAGATGACCTGCTGCTGATGCCTTACTTTTCTTCCTTCTCTTGTGTAGCTACTACCTTATAAATAAACTGATCTAGTATCATACAGCTCATAATTAAATTTGATTGCAGATCCCTCGACAAGAAATCAAGCAATATCTTTTGATATGGACGCATTTAGAGAATTATACAGTGACGAACACTTGTTTGGGAGTGACTATTCTGATTTAGACGCGGATTATATAGAAAATGGATCTCTCCCTTACAGATAACGAGTACTCGAAATACGAGAAAACGTGCTCAATCTAATCCACCATCCGTTGCACAAATTGATTACCCATCAGAAATAGAATCGTTGTACGACAACCCTTTACCCATAAGTATAATAGTAAAGAAAAAAATTTTAGAAAAAATGTGCGAAAAAGGTATTCATCATAAACTTAAGAGCCGGGCTCTTGTCGGTGGAGTAATCGCCAGTCTGTTCTTCTCTCTGCCACTGTTTTGAGCTCTTGATACGAGATTACATTAACTTTCTCTTTAGCTTGGTCCATAAACGCACGTCTTGGTCTCCCCCTGCCTCTCCTTCCATCAATCTTGTTAGTTTTTATGTAATTGTCATGTCGTATCAGGTGCCCCAACATATTTCCCCTTCTGTTTTCAATCGTTTTTAGTAGACATCTTCTTTCTCCTATCGAATTTAGAACCTCTTCGTTTGTTCTTCTTTCTGTGTTAACTAATACCTAACATCCTTCTCCATGCCCACATTTCAAATGCGTTCAGTCTCTCTCTATCACGCTGGGTTAGAGTCCACGAGAAAAAGGCATTACTTATACCAGAAGAATTTCATCCCTGGATTCGTGGTCTGGATTCTGTTAACGACATTGAGCCCACTTATTGCGACAGTTGTGATTCAGATTACTTTTAGATCATGTTTCAGTAAAAAATGTTGATTTGTTTACTAATAAAACCAAGTAACTCCGTAATGTTTACAATTATTTCAAACAAAAACCCCATAAGTCTCTTCCGTAAATCAATAAAACTGTAATATAACAAGACTACAAGAATTTAAATATGTTTATAAGTCGTAAATGCATTATTCGATAACAATAGTTTTCGTGTAATAAACATATACATTGCGATGATCTATGCTAGCGGATTTGTGGACCTCTAAACTTTCAACACCAATTTTCTCAAAACATAGGTTTTAACACTTATCGGATTTGACCACTCAGCCCTCGAAATGTAAAAAGAAGAGAAAAATAATTATATGAATATTATACGAAGAAACAATGTTATATGAAGAAACAATGTTATATGAAGAAACAATGTTATATGAATCGAAGAACCAAATTGGGAATTTTCTAATAATTTGATATTTGTAAAAACCCAAAGACTTGTTAACTAAGAGGAATAATCTAGAAACCACATAATATACAAGTGTCAGCATCACAATATTACCTACCTATTTCAAAAGCCACGCAATCTTTCGGCCTGGATAGCAAGACTTGCATTTTGATTTTGGCAATCATGTTTTGCTAGAATATTATTTATAACAGTTTCAGGAGAAAATGTTTTTGGTACACAAATATAACATTCAAATTATTCTTGGATTTAAGTCAGAAACGCTGAAAACCAATTGGCTTTTTTAATACTAACGATGCACTCTGTTACATAATTATGTTAATATGTATAATGGACACTTTTGGTAAAGTTCCAATTAACAAACGGTTAAGCCTGGTTTAAAAGTATTTTTAATGGACTCAATTCGATAGAAAATACTTTTCATCCATCAACAACGGTTAGGCCTGGTTTAAAAGTATTTTTTAATGGACTAAATTCGATATAAAATACTTTTCATCCATTAAACAGATATATGAAAAATGTGTCTCTATTTGTATCTTCTACTATGTATATACCGATATGTATGCCACACTGTCACCAAGTCCAAATTCTTACGCTACAATGTAATCATATCTTGTCACATCAGACTAGAGTTCATTAATTCTACAGTGAGCTGTAATTCCATTGATTCTTGTAAGCCAGATCCCGAGGAAGTACCCCCACATCCCGAAGGCAGATTCATGCCCTTAGTTATTCCGCTCGGGCTAATTTAATTTCTATGGTACATAAACTTATGATACTGTATTTTAAAGTTATCATCATCATCATTATCACATCAGTCGAAAGATATCCACTGCTGGACATAGGCCTCGCCCAAAGAGTGCCGCGAGAGTGCGAGTGCGTGTGATCAATGAATTTCAAAGTATTAGAATGGAATACAGATCATAGAAAAATATATACGTATATCTATTTCCTTTGGTTAGTTTGGTTAGTTCGTCTCAGTAGATCAACGAAACCTGTCAATCTTTGTGTTTAGGTCAAGATAGGATTTGCTTAAGTAACAGTTAAAGCAAAATTACGCAGTTGGCAACAAAAATACTTAACTACTTCGCGGAATTTCAAAACAGTGTTACCCCCCTCGCCCCTAATAAAATAATTCTGGTTCCTCCGAATTTTCCCGCGAAAAGGCGCAAACTTTCACTACGTGCTTCCTGGGGGGAAAATTTCAGATTATTATGAGAAAACGTTTGGAAATACGATGAAGCAATTTTACTTTGGTGATGTTGAATACACGGGATTTATGCTTTACTTTCTATAATGTGTCAAAAAATATTTTATACGGTCATGAAAAGCTGAATTTAATTACGTGTTACACCTTTGAAGACTTTATTATCGAAAAGGGAGCGTGTTTACGACTTTTTGATGACCTTTTGTGAAAAGACTTGTTGGTTCCGGATGCTTGTTAAATGTAATAAAAAACATGAGCTCCTAATTATTTTTCTTTATCATCGAAATTAGGCTGAATCCTCTTTAATTATTGGAAAAATATTAATTAACTCGACTCGTATAAGAATTTAAGTCCCTGATGAGGAATAAAACGATAGTACCATCATGTCATCACACATCTAAGGTTCTTACTACCTCTCTGACCCTCTCGTCATCAATAACTAACACCAACTTAAACAAAAACCGGCCGCCAATCAAGCGGAGATTTACCAGACGTGTGAACAGCACAAGCCAGACGCCACACGTGCTACATGACAACGGTGATTGATGGTCACCACGCCTGTTTATTTATGAAGGAGGATTGTGAAATGCGTTGGAGTCTTCCGAACTAATTGAGCTGATTTAGCTACAGGTGAGAGCGTAATTCTACACGGCAACGCCTGGTTTGACTTATTGTATAAATGAGAATTGAGACACCAGCGCGCCGCCGCGCCTCCTAAAACGCTGTGCATAACCTTAACATGCGCCGAACGAAAAAACCATAGAATTCGAGCCCCTTACAAATTTCTACCCAAACACGTGCCTAAAACCCGGTATGCGCATGTTCGAACTAAACGGCTGCCTGACATCGTTTTGACACCCCGATCTCATCCTCCATAATGGCAATGGCACCAATTTGCGGCGCTACTTAGACTTCTATGGTTATTTCGTTCGCTGTTAACATGTCATATAATACTCGTATTTGGAAGCCACTGTAGCTCTCGTATTAATACATTTTCAAAAAATTGTCTACTCAATTAGCGTGAGTTGTCGTTCAAGTGCATCTTTAATAAATGTTAAAGGAATATACATGATAACACAGTTAGGTTGTACTATGCAATGTTTTCTGATTTACATGTTTGTTTGATGATTGACATGATTTGTTTTTTATTACAGTTTGAACCCTAGGTAATCGGTCTATCTTCACAATATCCCGAGCCACTATGTAAGCATGTACGTATTTATACAGCTAGAGTTAAATAAAACCTGCTAAGAATGCAATTCACTGCGAGGAAACTTTATAATAAACTATGTAACTCCTAATTCCATTTGGCTTTGCAATAAAACCCACCTCCGGAGAGCTCGGGCACATAACATATTCAATTAGTTGCACAGACCGTAAAGTGGACGAAACATGAGGATTCCATGTCTCCCGATATGCGACCTTAGAAGGGAGTGAATATTTAAACGGGGGCGAGGTGTGGAAGAAACCTGCGCATAGTCAAACGGTGGAAATGTACTAAATATACGTATTATCTACCATGACTGACGCACAATACAATGATGGTATTGATTTTTTGGGCTATCAAAAAATCACACAGTACAGAAAAAAAGCTGTAGAGTTAAAAACAGGCGGCATTATTGCTCAGGAGTGATTTCTTTTGGCGAAATCAGTCGCACCTCCAGCGACATCTTAAACCTAATCCATCTGCATTTTGGCGCTAAACGAGACTTGTCTACGGTAATTTCATAATGTAGGCCTTAAGAGGAAACACAAAGGCCGAGATAATTGAGAAATAGGTATTTATAAAATGTATTGCTGTCGCGCAGTGCCTGATCAAGCGAGCGCGAGCGCGATAGAGACAACCGCAGCTTGGACCGAAAATACCTATTAAAAGTAAATGATATCAACGTTTCGTAGTCCTCTGATTTCTTCTCTTAAACTTGACCTATTTAACTATTCTTTTATTAATAATTAAAGAAAGGCTTTGGCCGTGTTTCTATGTTTTTCTTTTTTTTTAATAATCTAGTCAAAATTTGTTTTCTGGATGTTTCAACACAGGATGTTTTAGGTTTTTGAAGGTTAATATCTCTTTTAAGAATAAATTTATGAAAAAAAGGAAAACATAGGAACATGTCAATAGTAGCCATAGACTTATGGAAAAAAAAATGCTCTACTGCCATTTTCCAGGGAGAAAACAGGAGACTACGTTTATTTATTTATTTTATTTATATAATTAGGCTCACAAAACAAGTTAAAGTCTATCTATAGGATCTGGACTATAACTGAGAATATGTGTGTTTATATGGAAAAACGGCCTTTGGGTTTCCTCTTAAAGGGTTTTTATCAAGTAAAGCGATAGGAGTAAGATCATTGGAGAATATAAACTTTTATTATGAAATATTAACTTTTATTACCTCACTGGATCCACATAAAACCAGCGCCGTTGGCACTGCTGTGTCAACTGCATTGGTGAGTGGAGACCTTTTCGGTAGCACATCCCTGTTTGTTAGTTCTTAATGTGCATTATGCGAATATATGTGTAATGATGTGTTCTCCGAATAAACTCCTATTTTATTTTATTCTAATACTATCAACAGCGTAGAAACTTTGTTAGGATTCAGAGGAAATGAAGGTAGTCAAAAATAATCAGTTGGACCGAGAAAAAATCGTAAAAGGAGAAGGAAAATTCAAATCACCTGTTATGTATGATATAACGAATGGAAAGAAGTATAGCACTTCCTTGCTTTATCTTTTTTGCCTAGAAAAACTTACAATATGAAGACTAGTATTACCAAAAAGAACGAGCAAATGTAAAACATTAACTCTTAAATAAAAGTATAACGACGATTCACTACTTCAAAATAATGTTCACATGTCTTATGAGGTGTGAAACTGGTTAAAAAAATACACACCGTGGGTGTGTTTACAGATATTTCATCCGAAATTGCGGCCCAATAAACAAAATCCGCCGCACATCCAGAATTGCCGGCTCCGTCATAAAAGCGAGAAACGCCTTTAAAAATTCAATACATCTGGCAACATTTTCCCAAGTTAATTAATGTATTTGTTTACAGCGGTCCCCGTAGAGCCGTAGTAATGAAAACGTCCATACCCTCGGGTCCGCCGGGTCTTTGTGCACTCGACCGAAAGTTAATTAGTAACAGAACACGGCTTATTTACGCCAGATAATCTTTTCAAATCGGGTGACTTCAAAAATACGAATTTTAAGCACAATTTAGGTCATGTTAATTTTGGGTTCGTGATTTTTAGCTAAATCTTTGGCATAATTATGTTTGTATATCTTGTGTGGTAGATGCATTCGAGATGTGGTGCTGGCGCAGAATGCTCCGGATATCATGGACTGAACGCCGCACAAATTCGCCGCAAAAGTTCAAAAATGAGACCACAAACGATATATTTGAGCGCCGACTAAAAGAACTTTTATTATCAAAATCGCTGTATTCCGTAAAGGAATACAACGAACAAACACTAATAAATTGAAATTGTATTAAAAATGACATCTAAGTATATTTTTTATGTTTAAGATGACATTATTATATTATTATGATGAATGAATATTGAATACTTATTATTTTTTGACTTTAAATCTAGGATGGCCTAGCTATTATTAATATTCTGACATTGACATTGTACCATTTATCATTAAGTATTTAAATTGTTCCTATTGTTAGTATTTTTTTTTTTTTTTGTTTCTCATGTCTGTTTTAATTTAATATTGAATTTTTATTGACTATTATTTATTATTGTTCCTTATTCTTATACACTCTGACGATCTTTTTGTGAATCCATGCTATTTTAATTTTATGAAATGACATGTAAATTTTCAAAATGAAATAAAATAATCTAATCTAATCTAATGAGTCTGTTCTTGACGAGCTCGGTATCGAAACGAGGCTCTCCACATCTGTACCCAACGTGTCCTCATTTTCTCTAGCCATCTGGCCAAGTCTGGGTCGCAAAGCCTGGAAAAGCTGATTATCACTGGCCGCATGGCAGGAAAGTAGAGCAGTGGACGGATGCGCTATGCGTTGGGCGGGCACGGTAACATCTGTGGCTAATGCCACACTTTAGGCCAGCATGCATCAAGCCCAGGACCGAGCAGCTTGGAGAGTGATGGTGAAGAGCGCCCACAGCCGTCACGTCCCTCAGCCATGAAGATACAACAAGGAAGAGAAGATCTCATGATAAACTTGTGTCTTCTATACTAGTATCTCTCTCTCTCTCTGATCGGTTCTTCATGTCTGAGAGTCGAGGTCATGGTAGGATGCAAGTCTGGAACGGACGATTTGTCTCCATCGACTACTGTCAGTTGCAATGTTAGTGACAGTGTAACATTTCGGTGTGTCTGAATTCTTTAGTTGGCCCGACCATCTTGTTGGATCAGGATGGATAAATGCCATATTTTGGCCTATGACTTTGCTCTTATGAGTACAGTGTTACAATTGTTTACAAAAGTGACCTTAATCACAAAGTGTCACATTAAAAAGGCTTTTTACTCAGTCACAGTAATAAACTAAAAAAAAAAATATAGTTTTAACAATGTCAGTCCCATGTGATAGCGATTAATTAATACAAACACACATATGACAAAGACAAAAAAACGGCCTAGGTCATGTCACGAAGTGGATCTGTCTCAGCATGATGCTGCTGTTCTTCCGCATATCCGTAACCAACAACATTAAAGCTGACATCAAATACACATTTTGACCCGACTGCCAAAGGTTGATTTTTTATGCTTTTTGAACGTATACGTACGGTACATGTATATATTAAGTATGTTTATATGTATGTATGTGTGTATGTCTTATTCTTTGGCACGCTCTGCAGCCTAAACCGTTTGACGGATTTCGACATACGAGGTGCCGTTGCATTACTCCGTAGCAGCTATAATATTTCAGAAGGAGCTGGGTTTTTCGAAAAAAAAAATATTTCACTTGTTACAATAGTAATATTTGATGACTGCAAAAATGCTTGTACTTAATAAAAATGAAATAATTTATTGAAACATATTTTTTGCTTAATACGTATAGTAAGTTATAAATGCAAGGTGCAAAAGTAAACATATTATATAATGTCGTCTTTAATAACTCATAACAGTCGATCGTAAACATTTCCTCTAACACATTTAATGAAACACGTAGCATATGGATTCGGTAATAATTGCGACTGCTTTACGACTTTTACGACGCTTTCCCGCGATTACGATTATGATAATCCGGGTATTATTATTGGAAGCCCTGAATTACTATAATTAAAGACGTTATTGTTATGCGCATTAAGTTCATTAAGAACCGTGAGGTTTCTAAAGCGGCTTTTAGACATGTCTAGACTGATAATTTAAATTCAAGTGATTACATTCAAATGTAAGTTGGGCTTTGTCATTTAAAATGGTCCCGGGAGATAAGAAGCTAAACAAAGCCTTATATCAACTCAACATCACTTTTAGGTTATAAAATAATTATTTTAAAGAACAAAGATACTTCTTATTTATTACAGTACGTCAAATTATATAGTAACGAAAATACTTAACCACATCATAATGTTAAATATGCATGCCCTAGTTAAATAAAGTTCACTAGTAATAATAGGAAATAACTCACACCTGTGCCCTGGAGGAGATGGACTCAGCACAGAATGTTTAACTCTCGGAAAGCGCGTTTTACTACCCCACATCACCAACTTATTTAATAGTATAATTCAAACCGGAAAACTCCCCAAACAAATGACCCACGCAAACATAATACTGCTTCACAAAAAGGGAAACAAAAGCGATATCAACAACTACCGGCCGATAAGCCTAGTCTCGCATTTATACAAGGCGTTCATGAAAGTAATAGAGTGTCGTATTGCTGGACAACTAGATGAACATCAACCCCCCGAGCAAGCCGGATTTCGTCCCTGCTTCTCGACCACCGACCATCTACATACCCTTAACCAAATTATAGAAAAATACCATGAATACAATAAACCCATCTATCTAGCCTTCGTAGATTACTCAAAAGCTTTCGATAGTATCACCCATATTTCCATATTTACAGCACTCCGTCACCAGAATATCGAATCCACGTACATAGATCTACTCAATTCCATCTACGACAATAGCACAGCAGACATAAAATTACAATCTTCTGGTCAGCCGTTCAAAATCGAAAGAGGTGTAAAACAGGGTGACCCGCTATCTCCTAAACTTTTCACAAGCACCCTCGAACAAATATTTCAAAGCTTGGCGGTCCGCTGGGAAAACAAAGGCATTGTCATCGGCGAGAAAAGATTAACAAATCTTCGTTTTGCCGATGACATTGTACTTTTCTCATCAACAGCCCACGATCTCCAAGCAATGTTACAAGACCTAAGCTCGGCAAGCCTTAAATCTGGTCTCTCAATGAATAGATCCAAGACCCAGATAATGACCAATGGCACGAAGCGTAGGGTTAAGGTAGACGGGCAGCCAATACATTACGTCGACGAGTACACGTATTTAGGCCAATTAGCTTCCTTCAGCCAAAGGCAGGATAAAGAAATTGAAAGACGAATCCAGAACGCCTGGAGAAGCTATTGGTCTATAAAAGAGCTTCTGAAGGGAGATCTTCCTTTGACCCTGAAGCGAAGACTCGTCTCTCGTCGTATTCTGCCCGTCCTAACCTACGGTGCCCAAACATGGTCACTCACTGAGGCACAAAAGACCAAATTGAAGGTTTGCCAACGGGCTATGGAGCGTAGCATACTGGGAGTGAAACGGATCGACCGTGTCCGAAACTCTACGCTGCGCTCAAAAACCCGCATTGCCGACGTTGGGGTTAAGACCGCCAAGCTGAAATGGGAATGGGCTGGCCACGCCTGCCGCATGCATCCACAGAGGTGGGCGAAAATAGCCACGGAGTGGGTGCCACACGATGGGCGGCGGCGACGTGGCAGGCCGAGACGGAGATGGCGGGACGACCTGGACGCATTTTGTAGCGATTGGCCAGAGATTGCTCAAATCCGGGAAGAGTGGAAGTCGAGAGGGGAGGCCTTTGCCCAGCAGTGGGACACTCTATAGGCTTCGAAAAAAAAAAAAAAAAAAAAAAACACACCTGTAAACAATTATATAGAATATATGTAAATTGAGCGCGACGCGCCAACAAACTTGTCACTCCAGTTTGGCGCATTTATTGTACTGTTTTGTAATTGTTTCTATGAATAAATTATTAAATAATAATAATAATAAATACTTCTCCTCTTTGTCGCATAGGAACAAAAATGTATTTGTTGGCATATGCAATGAACATTTCCACATTTCCTTTCACTTTAAGACATCGACGGTCCCAAATAAAACAGTCGGATCTGCAGACCAGCTGCTTATCAGAAGAATACGTAACAGTTAAAAAATATAGAATGAGAGAAATTGTTACTTAATTACCCAACTGCCGAAGGAGGGTTATGTTTTTAATGGAATATCGTTGTCAAACTTCGAATGTTTGCTTATTATTAATGAGCATACATGTACTCTTGCAGCTATTAAAAAAAAATACAAAACTTCTTGTTACTTTTTTAACCGGAATAGTTTTTTAAGCAGTTTGTTCGAAGACATACGACATTTTTTCTCTGGACATTGTAAAATATGTCAGATGTACCACAACCGAAAAAAAGTTTCTCCAAAGAAGTCTTAATTGGCAGAATCGAGATTGTTGCACGGAAACTATATATACATAAGCGCCCGACAAATTCAAAACCGATTCCAATTTTACACTATAAGTTGAATAAAGTCGTTTTTGAGAATGGAAACAAATTCGTCTTCCCGTCCAATAAAGCAAAGTTTTTTAATAATCCAATCTAACACACTGCCAGATAGGATATGCACACGGAACATCGCATGCTCCCGGCACATTTCACAAGGACCGATACAGTGCAAATAAAAAAGTAATTCGTTCACTCTAAGTTGGCAACACATCGACGCTTATCTAAAACAAGTCGGTATCGCGAAATAATCCGTTTTGCTACTAAGTATAAGACTAGACGCAGAACACGTTAAAGTTTATCGTGACTAAGACTCCCGTGTTCTAATTCAAAAAATTGCCACCGTGGCAGCATTGTGCCGTTATGTCATTGGTGGGGTGTCGACGTCATTTTATCTGGAAGACCGTCCGTAGGCCAGATGAGCCATAGCGATCGACGCCGTCACCACGTTTTTTTGTTGACTACCGGCACATCCCCAAATAATTCGTTAAAACACATCAATTTGTTTGTACAACAGCGGCATTACGCGAAATAGCTCAGTGGAACACTAGCGAATTTTTGTGCAATATAGGATTATTCATGGATGGGACACTTTCCGTTAAACAGTAAGTACCGATGTTTTGACTTAACAACAAATAAACGAGTATTCACGAAAATAATGAAAGTTGGCTTGTTCATGTAAGCAAAATAAGCCCCTATACTACATAAGACTTACTTCATTATTGGTATACTATACGAATTTGGACTATGTTCATCATAAATATACATTTAGTTTCTTGATTCAAAACGAGAAAAGCCACTATAAATAGATAAGCAGCACAATGATAAACTTATTTAGATGTTATATGTATTGCAAAAAAGGTATCTATGTATTCATATCAATTAAAATAATAACACAAGCCTTATTGACCTTAACTATGGGCCTAGTTCGATTTGTGTAAGATATTATTAACCTCGAATATTTATTTATTTTGTAATATCAAATAAGATAAGTATAAGATACATACCTACTACATGCTCCATGTACATGGGGACTTCAATTACTATTATAATTATTATATTTTTATTATGGACACTATTTTTGTCAAAGAATCTTCAACTCTTTCAGTTGACTATATTATACTTTGGTTATAGAAATGAACACGCGAACTGGAAAAAATATCCGAAATCTGCTTTGGTTTTGCTGCGGGTAGCCTCATTTTTGATGCGATCGCGCAGAGAAACTCCCAGCATAGCCCTCTCCATTGCCCTTTGGGTGACCCCGAGAGCTTTCAGCTGGAACTCCAAAACCGTTTCCATTGCCTAGGTTTTGTGGAACCTGTTCGTGCCACTGGGTCTATGTTCTTCGAGGCCTAGCGGGCCAACAGAACTAAAAGGCTCTCTAGCTCCACTCAGAAGCTCATGAAGGAAAGGAGTCAAATGATTCTGCAGTCTTCAAACGATGCGACTTTATACCGGCAGCTAAATAAACAGAATCTCCAAGTCCCTTACCCGCGATCTGCGCCAATTCACTACGAACCGTATTGAAGAGGCCATCGAGAGAAATAAGGGCTCTAATGTGTTCGCACGAGATCTCGATCGAGTCTATTAGGCAGAGCCAGCTCGCAAGGTAAAAAACCGAGGACTGGAGAGTCGTTTTTTCCAAACCTGAGCTTTTGAGTAAGTGCGTTTCTACACGTCATACATATCGTATACACGTCAACTCGCAGACCCGAAGTTGGTCTGGCAAAAGACCATAGCTAGACCAACCCGACACTTTACCGACGACATCCCGGACATCAGCCTGTCCGAGATTAGAATGGTTCTGAAACAGCTTAAGAACAGCAAGGCACAAGGTGAAGA
The DNA here is from genome assembly GCA_947578815.1 of Epinotia ramella. Taxonomy (NCBI): domain Eukaryota; kingdom Metazoa; phylum Arthropoda; class Insecta; order Lepidoptera; family Tortricidae; genus Epinotia; species Epinotia ramella. Next base: position 3,827,114 of record OX388203.1, read on the forward strand.
CGGAATTACAGCCAAACTCATGACGGCGGGTAGAAAACCGATCCTTACGACCCCTCAGAAGTTGTTCGACACCGTCCTACTGTAAGGGAGAACGCCATAGGCGTGGAACAGAGGTTATGGGTGCTGTGTTCAAAAAGGGGAACAAATCCCTGCTGAAGAATTACCGACCCATCTCACTTCTGAGCCATGTTTACAAGCTGTTTTCAAGAGTCATTACAAATCGCCTCGCATGCAGGCTTAGTGACTTCCAGCCTCCCGAAAAAGCCGGTTTTCGAAGAGGTTTTAGTACCGTAGACCACATTCATACGCTCCGCCAGGTTATACAGAAGACTGGAAAGTAAAACTTGCCTCTCTGCTTAGCGTTCGTGGAGAAAGCTTTCGATTCGATCGAAACCTGGGCTGTACTACAGTCTCTCCAGCGGTGAAAAGAAGACTGCCGCTATATCGAAGTACTAAAGTGTTTGTACGAGAACGTCACTATGTCAGTCCCACTCCAGGATCGGAGCCTGAAAAGTATTCCGCTACAGCGGCGTGTTAGGCAAGTGAATGTTATTTCCCCAAAACTGTACACCGCTGCAATGGAGGACGTTTTCAAGACTCTAGACTGGAGAAGGCTAGGCATCAACATCAACGGCGAGTACATCAATCACCTTTGGTTTGCTGACGATATAGTAGTCTTGGCTGAGACCATGGAGGACTTGAGTACTATGCTCGATGACCTCAGTAAAGCCTCCGAGCGAGTTGGTCTAAGGATAAACATGGATAAGACAAAAATCATGTCAATCGGACACTTTCAAGACTTCTTCAGACTTTCAAGTTAGATAGGTCCAACTTTGAGTAAGAGTCCGACTCGGCTGGGCAGCATTCGGGAACCTACGGCACATCTTTTCGTCCAATACTTCGCAATGTCTCAAGAAGAGAGTCTTTGACTAGTGTGTGTTGCCACTACGTCACTGTATGATGACGTATGACACGGAAACGTAGACGGTTACCTCATAAGAAGGCTCAAAGTCACCCAAAGAGCAATGGAGAGGGCTATGCTGGGAGTTTCTCTGCGCAATCGCATCAGAAATGAGGCTACCGCAGCAAAACCAAGGTAACCGATATAGCCCTCCAAATCGCTAAACTTAAGTGGCAATGGGCTGGGCACATTGCACATAGAACCGATGGCCGCCGGATGGCGCATCGTAGCTAGGCCCCCCACGAGGTTCAAAGATTTCAAAGATTCAAAGATTTTTATTTTGCTCGGAATGCAGTTACATAGTTCTTAAAAATACAACATAATCGTCCAGTGCATTCAGCCTGCGTGCAGGCGTGCAAAACATTTTTATGGAGCCTTAAAGTCCATAATAATATATTATCTTTGAATCTTTAAAAAAGAGTTACTAATTTACATCCATACCAAGTGTTGTAAACTAAACTATACCGTTATTGTCTATATAGTTTAAGTATAATTGTGATGTATGTCGTTTAAGGCCATTATTGTCCATATTAAAAAATAATATTTGAGAAACAAAGCAAAATAAGTCAGTATTCTTTTAATATTTTACATATACGTTTGTCTTAAAGACAAATAATACACTATTGTTCATAAGAAAACAATATTTTTTTGAATTATTTTCTATTGAGACGTTAGTACACATAAAAACTTATCCAAAGTATATAAATATCGTGTCACAACTCTAAACTGTAGTACATTTTTGAGTTTTTTTTGCGTAGTTTTTTGTTGTTTTCTTTTTATTTTCTTGGGTTTAAATAACTGGATGACAGAGGAAACTGTGACTAAAAGAAGATTTTAAATTGATAATCTTAATAAAAAAATATAACAATATCTTTTTTGTGTTTTTTTTAAACCTCTGCCCTGAAAAAACACAGTTTTTGAGATACAGAGTTGTTTTAGATAAGCATCGACATGTATTATCCACGGCCCGCGTTCTTCGACAAAGGAACAAATCAATTTATATTTTAGTTTCATTTTTTTGAGATCCCGTTCTTAGAGCGGTTGCGGGTGCGTTGTCACGAGAATGCTTTGATTATATTAATTAAGTATATACAAATATTATACGACATTGAAATAAACAATAGCAAAGGACACAAATCGGTTTACTCCCACAGTAATTGTTGATCGTATAACGTACTCGGCGGCAATTTACATAAATACTACTTACATAAAATCATCTGTTTAGTTTGAATTAAGACTTCGTACACCAAACTATGATCACATACTTTTTTCTATGGAGCTCCCAACACAACTATAATAAATTATTATCATTCATTCATTCATCATACTCGTATTAGTCACGTGGCGCCTTTACTGGACTATAATGAATTTGACCAATAGAAAATAATTATATGACCAATGCGTCGGCATTGGTCATCTGTTTTGTACTTCGTTTTTTTATGCAATAAAGTGTTAACTGCTACTAGTGGTGCTCACTATAGAACTCGCGAGACTATATTTCTCTCAAAAAAATTTTTAGTTTGGATAAACTGAATTTTTGACAAAAGTAACGAAATATCTTTTAAACAAGGTGACACTGAGAACTTCGTTCGCTTCGCTTGCTCGTTCAACTAAAACGTTTTATTGGGACTTTACAGGCTGCAATATAAACATTTTATGAACGTATCCTACTCTTTTGTTCTACCTATGGAATCAGCGTTATGCGAAGCATGTGAGGCGGCAGTCCTAATGTGTTGAGCGTTTTTTACATCATAAAACCATTTGAACGACACGCCACTGACGAGCGGCTATTTAAATGTTATGTCACATTTCGCGTCTCAAATATGGAACGCTAAGAAATGTATTCCTTTGTTTCTACGATACCTACACCAGAACTCATACGGTTGTAAACTTTTACATAACCGTTTTAATTTATTTCATTTGAAGACGATAGAAGAGAGAGACGTAGAAATAGAAAAAAAATTGTATAAAACCGATGCTTTATTCAAGACTGCGACGAACTTTCCACCCGGACGTAAGTACTTATATAGTTTTAAATAAAGCAATCACTGTTTTTTTTGTATGCTTGAATATTATACAGCAAATGTAGGTAAATTAACCAAAATAAAGATTGAAAACGTTTAAGAACATTTTTTTCAACTTGTCAGATAATATTTTTTCCGACTTTACAGGAGCAATTTTTTTTTTATGTGTTATATTTTGTTTTTTTTTTATGTGTTAGACACAGAATTGTGTCTAGGTAATTAATTAAATAACGATATACAGAGTGTCCCGAAAATCGACGTCAAGCCGTAAACCCATGATAGGCCAAGTTATAATAGTTATCAGAAAAAAAAAAACCAAGTAATGTCAAGTCAAGAGTGAACGGTGCACATTCAAAAAAACTCGATGATCGGGATGACGAGCAGCATTTGGGTATCTTTGACGGTAAAGCCTGGCTGCAGCACTAGCATTGCATCGGCATTCACCATAAATGAGATGCATGTTGGCATATTCCTGTGCGGTGTACACCGACATGGTGGTACTACACAATCACATGATCAACGAGATAGTCCAGGAGAAAGCAAAGGTCGACAGAAAGAGAAACTAAACAGTCCAAATCCAAATCACAAGCAATCGAGTCTAATTAACAAAGCAAAAAGTGGTATGTACGAAATCAAGACGAACGAATACGGTGTGCGCAGTAAACGAAGTAGAGTAACGTACTGATCAATTGTATTTTGTGTGCTGTACGTCGGGAACATGGACAATAGCGACATTGTCTCGCTCAAACTAGTACCATTGTACCCTCAAATCAGAATATCACTTAGAAGAAAGTCCTGGGTACACTTCAATTTTTCAGTACAGTCAGTTAAAATCGGAGAAACTATTAAATTCGAATCATTGGTTTGGGCAAAAACCCTCATTTCCTTTCAAGTAGAAGTGTTTGGATTTAAATTTTAGGCACCAGCGGCGCTACCAGGAACTTCGGCAGTCGAAGTTCGTAATACATACATCCCTGTCACTCGATTAATGGAGTGCGACAGAGATGGAAATACCCGAACTTCGACTTTCGAAGTTCGTGGTAGCGCCGGAGTTGACTAAAGCATTATTCAGGATTACATACAAAAAAAATAACAAAAAAAGTAGAAATTTGTAGTCCCGGGAACTAAAAAAACCATCACAAGATGTCGATTTTTCGATTTTTTTTAAAGGCTTTGTATTTTTTGAGACACATTACTTGGTTTTTTTCTGATAACTATTATAACTTGGCCTATCACGGGTTTACGGCTTGACTTCGATTGACGGGACACCCTGTACACGTTACACAGCAAAAATCTGCTGTAAATGATTTCAAAATTGGACTTTTTTCCACACTAGTTGTCGGTAAAAGCCTGTTCGTTTCTATAAAAAAAAACATCTGTTCCAGTATGGCAAGATCATGGTTTGGTCAAGATCATTTTCATTATTTATAAAACGTGAATAAACACAAACGTGATATTTTAAGAAACTTATGTACCTAACAATCTTTCATAAATTGGCTTTTCATTTGCGCGAAATCCCTTGTATAAATAATTTGATAATAATCGTTTTCCCAAAGCATCACGTGACAAACTATTTTCTCAAATGATTCTAGTTTATACAAGTTAATTCTAGGAAAGGGGCCATTTCGCGCATATGGATAGCTAATTTATGAAAGTATGTTACATAAGTTTCTTATAATATCACGCCATTAATCTGCGAATGTCAAAAACGTTTTGTATGGTCGGTGAACCTTAAGGTGGTGGTATACAAGCACAATACATACACATGCAATATGAAAACGTACACGTTAGCGCTAGAACAGCGCTATGAAAATCCTTCCGTCCGTTATTACACATTCCAGCTAACTTTGTCCGTCAATGCGCCCCAAGCGTGCCATCAGCGCGATTGTGCCGCCAAACGGACCGAGAAATAAAGACAGGAGTTTCTTTCGAATGGTAACTAGTTAGGCTCTTTTTAAACTGGCGGGGTAGCGTGCGCGAGGGCAAATTAACCGTGCACGCTTTTCGACAACTGTGACAAATTGGGCTCGGGAGTTTGGCGATGTCACTTGTTTCTTGTCTGGGTCTGGGTTATGGCTGGCCGAATGTTCAACATTTTTGTGAATATGTAAAAGTTGCGCGTAAATCTTATGTTATGTTTTCTTTCATTTATCTCTTATCCCCTCAGCTGTGGAAAGGCCCCTCGGGCCCGAGTAGTAATGGCGCTGAATCTGTGGCACAACCCGCCGGGCCCGCTCGAACCGGGTCTATACTTTTCGTAAAATATCTGTGAAACGTATAGGTATTTATCTCGTTTTAACCTATTCAAACGTGTTGTGAACGAAGCAAGACAGCTAGCAAGCGAACATTTGAATGCTCAACGGTGGAAAAAAGTCGTTTTTTCGTCAGTCAAAAACGTGCGGTATTTTGGTGCAGTTTCCCATTCTGCGAGGCCATTTTGCGACACTACTTGGACTTCTATGGTTTTTTTTTGCGCTGTTTAACCCCTTAGAATATTGGTTGAAATGCTGTGAAATTCACTGGATTAAATTAATAAATATGAAACCTGGAATAAAAAGTATTTTTGTAAATATCGTGGATACTTGTTGTAAACGCTCGCTAGAGAAAGAGCGCGAACGATACATATCAAAACAATTCCAGTTAAGTAGGTGCCGCAAAAATATTTGTATTAGGTGATTGTCATTTAATATCTACAAATCCTATACTATTAAACGAGCAATATTTGTATATTTATATATTACTAGCTTCTGCCCGCGACTCCGTCCGCGTGGAAATCGTTTATATCGCAGCTCCATACAAACTTCAACCCCCCATTTCATCCCCTTAGGGGATGATTTCCAGGATGAAAACTACCCTATGTCCTTCCCCGGGCTTCAAACTATCTCCATACCAAATTTCATCGTAATCGGTTTAGCGGTTTAAGCGTGAAGAGGTAACAGACAGACAGACAGACAGACACACTTTCGCATTTATAATATTAGTATGGATATATAGTTATAGTATATATAGTATGGATACGAGTATATATTTGCAATCACGTTCTCGGTAACGGCTATAACGATTTTGATGTAATTTGGAGTGTAGTGGTTTACGGGGGCGAGAAATCGATCTAGCTATATAGGTCTTATGTCTGGGAAAATTAGTATTCTACGTATTTTCCCTATTTTTATCCGAGCAGAACTCGGTCGCCCAGGGACTATTAATTAAGTAGTGTCAATAAAATTGTGGCATTTGCATACGTGGCTTTTAAGGCCAGTACGGAAGCAACAGCAACGTCTGGTAATACACGCATAAAATGACTTTCTCACTGATAAAAATATGTAATATCCGCTACTTACTGATATGAGTCGAATTATTAAATATTATACTCGTACCTACCAAATTTAATTACGTAACCAATTAATTTAGACATGTTCATTTATTATATAACTTACATATTAGTTTTTAAGTCAGCATTCACTTTTACCAAATTATTTGTTGAAATTGTAAATTGTTTATTCGTTTTAATTGTATATGTTAATGATAATAAATAAATAATATACTTAAGCTTAAACATGTTTAATTAAATTTGATGATTATTATGCCTATGAATTAATTTAATTGAATTTTTAAATTTCTGTATTTAATGATATTATGTAATTGCCGCTAATAATAGTTAATTTTGTATGCCACTAAATATTATATACCTAGTTTATAAGTTATAATTTCCATGTTTATATATTTTCGAGTTAGTTATGTATATAAAGTGCAAAATCAAGCAATTTCCTGCTTTTAAAAGTATACGCCAGCGGCATAAAATTAATTCTAGGCCTTTGAAAACAGCTTTACTAGCAAAAAGTGCTTTCGGCATGGCACCGAAATTATACAATAAGTTACCAGAATTTATAAGAGAAACTGACATGCCCCATTTTAAATCGAAATTATTTAAATTCATAACAGATAAAGCTTTTTATTCAGTGAATGAGTACTTAAACTGTAGCGAAATATAATTATAATTAAGACTAATATATATATGTATAAGCATGAAATGCATGCTGCTCGCAAATTTGTATGCCTAATGGCCAAACATAGTGATACACATATTACCATTGTACCATCTTTGTTAGATATGTTTCACAAATAATTTTTACTTTACTTTACTTAACAATTGCTGTGCCCTAGCAGGGTTCATGTTGCGAAATGTATTATCCTGTAAGACCATTGTAAACCACATGAGGCAATAAACGAATATGAAACATGTAAAAAGTCATACACAGCGTTGTAGGAAGCGCGGTAGCACGCTGCGGGCTTAGCATGGTTTCCAGTTTATCACTTATCGCTGTGGATAAGACATCCGTCGCGTTCTGACAAGTGTGCGAGTGCGAGAGGGACGGATGACTTATCCAGAACGATAATAGTTCAGTCATAATAGATTTTGACCCGTGAATAATCAGTTCTAGGATCTTTTTTCGTAGGTCCCTCGGGGGGGTCACTGGGAGTGTAAATTCAAAAAGTAGACTGAATCAGGCTCCTGTGTATTCGAAAAACGGTTTTTCTTGAATAATTCGGCCATTTTTGATTTCAAAGTAAACCGTGAGGCCAAAAATTGTAGGAAATTTGATTCTCTAAGTTTGGTCCTCACCATTTTTCTTCTAGGATCAATATTTTGGAAATTAAATTTGAAAAACGCGACAAATTCAAAATATTATCATTATCTCCTATGTTCCACGTTTTACGGCATAAATGAAGAGTAACAACGTTGTAGAGAACCAAATTCTGAACAATTTTTGTACGAACTTTTTTTGCACCAAAACGATATTTTTTTAATTGGACCTATAAAAAAGCGACAAATTCGAAATATTATCATTATCTCATTTATTTTCAACATTACGGCATAAATGAAGAGAAAAAAAATTCTGAACAATTTTTTTTTTATTTCCTACAATTTTTGTCCTCACGGTTTTACTGTAACATCAAAAATGGCCGAGTTATTCAAGAAAAACCGGAATACACAGGAGCCTGATTCAGTCTACTTTTTGAATTTACACTCCCAGTGATCCCCCCGAGGGACCTACGAAAAAAAAATCCAAGAACTGATTATTCACGGGTAAGGTCGGTTTTTTGGATATAATGACTGGACTATAAGTGATAAAATGGAAACCATCTTAGGCTCGCTGGTGTCTCAATTCTCGTTTGTGGGACAAGAGGTCAAACCAGGCATTATCGTGTAGTCATGTCATCATCATCATCACCATTTATTATGTTGTTATTCCCGGTTGTGCGCTTAACAAACCCGGAGTCCGCTTTGTTACCTGATCCTAAGATTTGGCATACGCTCTAGTTTTACGAAAGCGACTGCCATCTGACCTTCCAACCCAGAGGGAAAACTAGATCTTATCGGGGGATGAGACCGGTTTCCTCATGATGTTTCCTTTCAGCGGTAAATATTCCGTACATATATGTTCAGCACTCATTGGTACGAGCCGGGATTCGAACCCACGACCGCCGCTTGACAGCCACTAGTATACCGTAGCTTACTAGTCTTATCTTTCTACATCATTATCACCATTATCCACCCGCAATCGCCCACTGCTAGCATAGGCTTCTCATCGAGTACGCCACCCTTCCCTAACCTGAGCTAGTCTTATCCAGAAGTGACCCGCGATCCTCCTAATACCAGTGGACGACCGACGCTCCTTTTACCGGAACTGGCCACATCTGACATCATTTGGTCCACCTGCCCGCAGTCATGTAGTCAAGTCGAAAATGTGAGCGTGGGACTTGTACAGTTTTCCAATAACACGCCTCACCAACTTCACATTTTCCTCGATTTGCATTCATTTGGGATAAAATGTCCTCTTCAACCGTTTGATCCTTTTTACGCCCACTGGAATAATTCGAGCGAAACACTCGTGACTCACTGAAACGTTTTATATTTTTTATCAAGTGAGAGAATTATGTACAGTATACATTTAATATAGAAGTCTCAGTACGTATTATAGTCACCCGTTATCCTTTATCTATGTTCTAAATCAGAGTCAATTATCCGTTTCAACACAATAATGCTACTGACAAAATAAACGTCACCCAGAAGCGAAGAATGTAGCTTGGCAATCATATTTTAAAAGACGTAGTAGGAATAGATTACCCTCTTACCTTCAACGTCTCTAGCGAAATCAGACCTCCCTCATATTTGGAGCAGCCTAACTAGAGAAGTACCTACTGCCATATTACAAAAAATAATTGGGGACAATCTTACACAAATCAACCTAGTCGCAAACTATGCAAGGCTTGTACTATGAAACTAGATGACGATATACATACTTACGTATAAATAAATAAATACTTAAATATATAGAAAACATTCATGACTCAGGAACAAAATATTCATGCTCATCACTGAAATAATTACCGGGATTCATACCCGGGCGGGACCTCCTGCTTCATAAGCAGGGTCACTACCAACTAGGCTACGTCGTCGTCACACCGTAGCTTGCGCTTTAGTTTTGTGGTGAAACTAAGACCGCCGAAGGTCCCCAGGATGCACTGCATCGAGAGTCAGGACTCTGCCTCTGTCTCTAGTTCTCAACACAAGTAATCCTTAAATCTATATAAAGGGTGGGTGCGTTTGAGATTTTTCTGTAGTCACAAAGTGTCCATTGGCTACGTTGTGTACTTTACCATCGATAGGCAGCATAATTGGTTGCCACTGTCGTAGTATCAACAAAATGATAAGTAGAGAGTATGTAATATTATAATGTGTGTCTGTTAGAAGTTCAAGAAATAATCTCTCAGTAATAAGTATTCTACTTAAAATAATTAATGATTATCAAACTTTAATAACTTGCTAAGCCGACATAAACTAAGATTATTACTCCGTTGTATGGCTTACAAAGTTCTTGAAAATATGTTCATAACAAAGTATTCAACAGATACCCAATATAAATTCTTGTTAAAGTTCATATAACAATTTTGCCGTACATTTTTAAGTTTAGTGTTTTTCTGCTCAAAAACAATGTTGTAAGAGATTTTTTCAATCATAAATATTCATGCAATATATTCGGCGAGTCTGAACTATTTGAATCCTGTTAAATTCCTACGTTAAATTAATTTCTACATTAATCGGAAATACTCCATTCACATTAAGTTTAACAGAATTCTGCTCATCGGGAATTCCCGAGCATTCACCACAATTCCCCGGCCATATTAGAGGAAAAAATGTAACGTCGGGAAATGGGATTCATCTTCATTAGGCGCAAGGCTGATCCAAACGGACATCGCCGAGATTCAAGGTTCCACAACATCCCTGTTAATAAGATTAACTTGATTTTGGCTGTGACTGCCTTGAGATCGCTTGTTGAATAGAATAAATGACTAATAAGTTAGCTACGAGAGCAGTATTCCTTTGCTCTTCCGCTATAAAACGCGTCTTAGATTTTTTATTTAATAAACAAAGATCGTTATCAACGTGCTGCATTGGTGGCAAAGGGTATGGTTGGCAGAAAAAACAAATACATTTGAATATTCACTTTTGGTTCTTAACCATAAAATAAATACTTACCTTCTTAGGATTACACCTCTAGATATAACTCTCTACGCGGAGTTATTGATGTAATTTTTACTCATTGGGTAATCTACTTTTGATATCAGTTTAAATGTTCTGATATCCGATATATTTACTGAATAATCGCCTGGTTACACTTATGAATTACAACCTGTATTTAAGTGTGCGTGAATACAATACATACTGACCGTTAAAAGCCGGGGGGGTGCCGTGGCGATAAGTGTGAGTTAACCTTAAGTCCCCGCTACAAAAGAACTCGTTAAGCTGTCACCTCGACTGTCGCCATACTGTCTCCGCGTCTCCCACAACTTTTCATATTTTTTCACCGTCTACCAACTTTTCAATCGTTATCGTCATTTTATGCGTGTTTTGGCCGCTTTTGTGGTTTTTGATGAGTTTTAGACTCAAAAGATGGCAGAAATACATTTAGATTACTTACTTGTAATTCTTATTAAATATTGTGTCATCTTTGGATAATAACAGCACGTATCTTCTTGACTTACCTAGAAAGAAAAAGAAATAATTTGTAATTTTTACGTATTAAACAAAAATAATTAAAAAATGTAATTGAACAAGTAATAAGTTAGGTTTTTCGGAAAACATCTTGAGAAAACTGGTCTAATCCCAATAAGGTGTAGGTTTACCTCTCGATTGGAAGGTCAGATGGCAGTTGGTTTCGTAAAACTAGTGCCTTATGAACAAAGATGAACAGTATCAAGTTACAGATAGGAAAAGGCGACCTTAATGGCATATTCTATTCTGTACTATCGGCTGCAATAATGCATGGACACCTTACGGCCTAGTTTCGCTTGAATGGTTTGACGTCTTCAACTCACATAGTTGCACGTTGTGTGCAATAAATAAACTAGATGGCGTTCTTGGCGATGGTATTTGAACATCGCGGAACATAAGCCAATTTACTATAAATTTACACCTATTATCACCAGAAGTATTCTCCTAATAGTGTAATTATACTAATTATTAGCAAATACCAATTTACAATAGCTTTATTTAAGTGTGATACAACTGATATGTGAATGCTATATTTCCACTAGTAATTAAAATGATGCGACAGCCCAGTGGATTGAGACATGTGCTATAAACTCGGCAGCCAAGATCGATCGAAGATCGATTCCCTGTTAATGGTAGAATAAGTTATGTTTTTGCTTTTTTATAGTTTTGTATTTCTAGATGGAAGTTTTTTAGATACCTACAAATAAAAATCTTTTAATGAAATAAAATATTAATAACTTAAATAATTAAGACAGCTTTTTTTGTTTTTATTGTGTTTATTTCGTTAACTACAGTACTGCTAACGCAGTTTTTTAATAGAACTTAGTAATAGTTACTTAGCAACTTTTCTAACATTTAATTAAGGTGATAGCCTAAGTTTCATTTCCGAAAATTGGAAAAAGATTGAAGCTATACCCCCAATAAATATAACATTAACAATTATTAACTTAAGGCCGGGTTATCTAACATTCAAATCAATCGAACGGATTTAGATGTTAATTGACATACTTATACATATATATATCTATACCTATGTGAGCGTTCAAATAATGAAAACTGTTATTGATTTTTTAATAATGATAATAATATTATTCGGACTTTCACGGTTACTTACACTAGTTAGAACTTATGATTATATAGTTAATAATAAGTAATAATAACTCACAATCACATTTCGAATAGTAAAGCGATAAAAAAAATGCAAACATCATACCTACTAAGCAATGTTTTTGTTTTTAATTTGTCTAGCATAACTCGGCCTTTTCCTAAAACATAATGTATAAATCTAAATGTAAACTGCACTGCACTGTTTGGTCGGCTTCTTCACCTTCTCCATGTTAGGAACTACGCGAACATTATCATACGTATTATTACGATATCATAAACTTAAACGGCCGTGTTCACTGGATTTAAAACACTTCACCATCATTTAAATTCTATAGGGTAAATTACAACCGTGCCGTTTTCTGTGCATCTGTTAGCAACGGCGAACTGTGTCTTCAACTCTTCACTTGCGTGGAAGTGGCTTATCGGTTATAAGCAACTTTCTTCGTAGGTCATCACCATTCACCATAGCTGCACGCTGAATAATGGTATGATTGAGACCTGATCTACTAGATCCTTCCTTTTGTGCCCATAAAACAACCGTTTTTTCGCTGTAACAACAGTATTACATAATAACAACAATGTAAGATACGAGTAGGTAATTAGATTAAGTATCATTAATATTACAAAACATGTAAAAACTACTTACGTTTATACATTATATTAAATAGCAATTAACTGTGATCTTTTAAAGATCAATCGATAACTCATTGCTATATTAGTAAAGAAAGGAATCAATTGGTAAACGGCTAAATGAATACGAAGTGAGTGTAATAAAAAAGATTACGGTAGTTATATGTCATCTATCTACCTTCTTCAATTATTATACTAAACGTAGTCGTAATGGATATCTGTAGGTATAAAAAAACAAACTGATGATTAATTTCAATCTACCATCCAAATGGCAAATGGCCCAGTGGCAAATAGACTGCAGTTTAAAGTCGACCTGAGAATTCGGGTTCAAACCCGCGGCCGCGTCCAGCCAAATTATGTTTTTGTAATTTATTCGATGTTTGGAGTTCGCTCTTAGTGCAAAACACTATCAAGAAGAAGAAAATTTAATAATACTGTAGGTATAGAGAAGATTGACGTGTGGTTTGTCTCAGCAAGAAACGGAGACACGTGATTGACCTCACGAAACAGCTGTTCTGATAAGAACAGCTGATTGCTCTGACAAGAGCAGTTTTCGATTGTCCCGAGAAGGACATTTTATAATTGTGAAGACGCCGGCAATGCAGCATCACTATCGTCGAGGTTCTTCAGCTTCGATCTTCGAGCACGGAGCGACAGGGCAGCGATGTGTTCGTCTCGACGGCCGGCGCAGAAAAGGATCGGAATTTGCGCGCCAAAATCTTTTATAGGCGAGCGAGCCGCGCGCGTTGCCACGCGCCGCCTACCTCCCTCTCGCTCGTGCGCATCCGTCCCGCTCTAATCATGTTATTGTTGCGGCTTAAAACTGTCACTAGTTGTAAGCTTTTTTATTGTATATAGTTAGCCGTATTTGTAAATAAAATTATTCCAGTTTCCAGTATTCTACAATTAACAACAGAGTTTCACTAAACTACCTACAAGTCTCCAGCCAAGTCTCCCTGCACAAACCTCTGTTAAAGTGGTGACCTGCCGACTCAAGAGCACAGAAGCAACCAGCATCAAGATTTCAAGCATGGCCGGAGAAAATGGAGCCAACCCGGGAGCTATACCCGTTCCGCAACCCAACGCTGGCGATCAACATGAAGCTCAACATTTAGCAGCAAGCCACGACGTGTCCGCGATATCTCTCTCACTCCGTGTACCACCGTTTTGGCGCGACCAGCCGCTATTATGGTTCTGCAGTTTCGAAGCCGCCACCACCGATCTGAAAAGAAGCCAAGCACAGCTCGCACAAATGGTCATCGCACAGCTCGAGAAGCAAGACATCCAGAATATCGCAGATCTCATCTACTCGCCGCCGGAACAAAATTACTACCAGGCCATCAAGGATCGTCTCATCTCGCTGTAAGAGGAATCAAACAGCGCCCAGGCAAAGAAACTGCTGTCACAGGTCGAGCTCGGCGAACAGAAACCTAGCCAGTTACTTCGCAAGATGCAGAATCTTAACCGCGAGAAGTTCCCCGAGAGCACAATGCAAATGATGTGGCTCGATCATTTACCGCCACACGTCAGATCCGTACTCACCGTCAGCGAAGCATTCAAAATCAAGACTACGCTCGACGACCTCGCTCTCCTCGCCGACAAAATGATGGAGCACACGCCGTCATCCCACGTCGCCGCCATTTCGTCGCCCATTCCGATTCCGTCAACATCAACACAGCCGCCACCGCTGCTACCTCCGTCACAAGCTACCTACCAGCAACATCCGCATCTCGACACACAATATCTCATCGGCGAGATAAGAAGATTGTCGCTCGAAGTCGCCGAACTACGATCAAGGCCGCGTGAAAACAACGATCGTCGTAACAGCCGATTTCACCGCCGTTTCCCGTCACGTTCCCGTCCTCGCAGCGCATCGCAATCGCAAGACCGAAGCCGCAACAACTCGCCCATGCCATATTGCTACTACCACCGTCGCTTCGGCATGGACGCGAATAAATGCACGCCACCGTGCAATTTCAAGCCGATCAACTCGCCGTCGGAAAACTAAAAGTAACGCTGGCAGCGGCGGAAACCGGCGTTACCGAAACATCTCACCGCCTCTTCGTGACCGACAAGACATCAAAACTTACCTTCCTGGTCGACACTGGAGCGAACATATCCGTGCTGCCACGAAGAAAAGGCACGCAAGAGCAGCCCCTCCCGTTTCAACTTTACGCCGCTAACAACACCGTCATACCTACCTACGGTGAAAAAACGCTCGAACTCGATCTCAACCTACGACGAGCATTCAAGTGGAAATTCATCATCGCAGCCGTATCGAAGCCTATCTTGGGAGCCGACTTTCTCAAGTTCCACCACATCATTGTGGACATCAAGAATCGACGACTGATCGACGGAAAGACGCTACTCACGACTAACGCTCAACTCTGCGCCGCTAACATACCTACCGTGCGCAGCATAGACGTGCAGCAGTCGTATCACGATATACTAGCCGATTACCCTGGAACTACGCGACTTACATCTATGAAGCTTAGCCCGAAGCATAACGTCGAACACTTCATAGAAACAACTGGCCCGCCCCTTCACTGCAGGCCACGCCCCATCGCACCACATCGATACGAGCTCGTGAAGAAAGAATTTGCCAACATGATGGAGCAAGGCTTATGTCGTCCCAGCAAGAGTCCATGGTCCTCACCGTTACACGTAGTACCTAAGAAGAATGGAGACCTGCGTGTATGTGGCGATTACCGAAGACTCAACTGTTTGACTGTTTGTGTGACTGTTTTTTTTTTTTTTTTTTTCATTTTAGTTTATCTCTTTTTGTTTTAAGTATATAACTTTGTTGCAATTTTGTGTACTATAGTGTTTTTTGTGGCAATAAAATTATTTTCTTTCTTTCTTTCTTTCTTTCTCAATGCCATCACCAAGCCCGATCGCTATCCCATACCACGGATACGCGATTTTACCTACCAACTCGCCGACAAGAAATTTTTTTCGACACTCGATTTGAACCGTGCTTATCAGCAATTACCCATCAGCGAGCAAGACATCGAAAAATCAGCGATAATAACTCCCTTCGGATTATACGAATTCCCGCGTATGTGTCCTGGACTGAAGAATGCCGGTCAAACATTCCAACGATTCATCCACGAAGTACTAAGAGGCCTGGACTACGTATTTCCATTCGTCGACGACTTACTAGTCGCATCAACAACCGAAGAAGAGCACCGAAGACATCTGCACACCATCTTCCAACGACTCGACGAGTATGGCATCACAATAAACCCCGCCAAATGTGTCTTCGGCCAGCCATCGGTGAAGTTTCTCGGCTACGAAGTAAACCAAGACGGAATCCAGCCGCCTAAGGAAAAAGTTGAAGTAATCGTCGATTACCCTAAACCGCAAACAATAGATGAGTTACGACGATTTCTCGGAATGATAAACTTTTACCGCGAAAATATCAAGAACGCCGCAATACTGCAAGCTCCACTCTGTAAATACCTACACAACGCGCGGAAGAAGGACAAGACACCAATCAGCTGGAACGACGAAGCAACGCTCGCATTCGACGCGTGTAAGGACAGCATCAAAAACGCCGCCTTACTCGCTCATCCATGTCACCAGTCGACGCTCGCGATATTCTCGGACGCTAGTGACATGGCCGCAGGCGCATCGCTAAATCAGTTTGTAAACAACGCTTGGCAACCACTCGGCTACTTTTCGAAGAAATTCTCCGACGCACAGACTCGCTACAGTGTTTACGATCGAGAGCTACTCGCATTGTACATGAGTACCAAACACTTCCGCAAGATGTTCGAGGGACGAGAACTCATCTTATTCACCGATCACAAGCCCTTGACCTTCGCGTTCACCAAAACGAGCACCAACAACGAGTCGCCGCGCCGCACCCGTCAGCTGTTGTATATCAGTGAATTTACAACCGATATACGTCACGTTAGTGGGTCACAAAACGCCGCCGCCGACGCGCTATCCCGCATAGAAACGATATCCTGCCCGTCGCCGATTGACTACAAAGAACTAGCCGACGCGCAAGAACGAGACAGCAACACCATTCGAACACTCGCACAGCAAACCAACCTATCTATGAAGCAAGTCGCTATTCCCGGAACCAACGTCAAATTGTACTGCGAAACAACGACAGACAATTTACGCCCTTATGTACCCGAACAATACCGCCGTGCCGCATTCGACTCCGTACATAACATCAGTCATCCTGGAATTCGAACAACAAGAAAACTAGTCGCTCAACGCTACTTTTGGCCTTCGTTAAATACCGACGTAGGTACATGGTCAAAAGTATGCGTACACTGCCAACGCGCGAAGATTCAACGCCACACCGCAAGTCCGATATCAAGTTTCCCGCCAACTCAACGATTCGATCACATCCACATCGACATCGTTGGACCTCTACCTACCGCCGCAAGTGGACATCGATACCTACTCACAATGATCGACAGAGCAACACGATGGCCCGAAGCAATCCCACTCACCGAGATCACCGCCGAAGAAGTCGCCAAGACTGTTTACGACGGTTGGATTTCCCGCTTCGGCTGCCCCGCTACTATCACTACGGACCAAGGACGGCAATTCGAGAGTCGAGTATTTGCATCTCTCACACGCTTACTCGGCATCGAAAGAACCCGTACAACACCGTACCATCCGATCGCTAATGGGATTCTGGAGAGATGGCATCGAAGTCTCAAGGCCGCACTCAAGGCAAGACTACAAACAACAACATCGTGGATCGAGCAAATACCTACTGTCCTACTTGGTCTACGCGCCGCGCTAAGAAGTGACACCGATGTAAGTGCAGCCCAACTCACTTACGGCTGCAGTGTACGATTACCCGGTGATTTCTTATCAGCTGTACCTACGAACGATGACGTCATTATGGACTCCGCTTTCGTCGATCAGCTGAGAGACACAATACGACGCTTGAAACCTACACCGAGCCAGCCGCATAGCAACACGAGACCGATATTCGTACATCGTGACCTCATGACCTGCGAACAAGTGTTTGTACGAGTCGACGCCGTAAGAAAGCCGCTACAAGCACCTTACGACGGACCATACCGCGTGCTGAAAAGAGACGATATAGTTTTCACACTGCAACTACCTAACCGTCAAACGAACGTCTCAATCGACCGACTCAAGCCTGCCTACACGATCATCGAGGAAGACATACCTACAACTACGAGTATACCTACAACTACGTGCACACCTGTAACTACAACACCGAGTTCATCGAGTACAACATTGCAACAAGACAACCAGAAAAAAAACAATAGCCAGAGCCAGAAACAAACGACAACGGACAACCTGAAACAAAATGGACCACACACGACCAACAATCAAATACCTACAGCTGGGAACCAAACTCGCCGAGGCCGCACTATCCGCCTGCCGGTACGTTTCACTTGAAGGGGAGCCCTGTAGGTATAGAGAAGATTGACGTGTGGTTTGTCTCAGCAAGAAACGGAGACACGTGATTGACCTCACGTAACAGCTGTTCTGATAAGAACAGCTGATTGCTCTGACAAGAGCAGTTTTCGATTGTCCCGAGAAGGACATTTTATAATTGTGAAGACGCCGGCAATGCAGCATCACTATCGTCGAGGTTCTTCAGCTTCGATCTTCGAGCACGGAGCGACAGGGCAGCGATGTGTTCGTCTCGACGGCCGGCGCAGAAAAGGATCGGAATTTGCGCGCCAAAATCTTTTATAGGCGAGCGAGCCGCGCGCGTTGCCACGCGCCGCCTACCTCCCTCTCGCTCGTGCGCATCCGTCCCGCTCTAATCATGTTATTGTTGCGGCTTAAAACTGTCACTAGTTGTAAGCTTTTTTATTGTATATAGTTAGCCGTATTTGTAAATAAAATTATTCCAGTTTCCAGTATTCTACAATTAACAACAGAGTTTCACTAAACTACCTACAAGTCTCCAGCCAAGTCTCCCTGCACAAACCTCTGTTAAAATACCTCCACGAAGGTGTGTTGTTAAAAACAAAAAATCGGGAATGCGTTAAAGTTGACTCGATAAATATACAAAAATAGTAGGTGGTGGTTATCCAAGTAAATAGAAATTTCGAAGACGCGGACGAAAACAATTTTATTTCATTAAAAATCAGCTAACAACGCCATCTAGTGAAATCTCGCTTAACTTTTGAGGCTTACATTTACATCTATAATAATACTACACGTTGTGCTCATAGATGGCGTAGGATTCGGCGGACAAGCGAAACTGTTTCTGAATTGACCATGGACTTTTGCTGTCTAGTGTACCTACTAGTCAACCAAACGACATTTGCTGCTGACTGAATATACAGAATATAAAAACTTCAAGTATCAAAAACCTGACCTAGGGTGCCGCCGGCAGCGGGACGGAGGCCATAGTACTGCCATTAAGCCTGCACAGGTACAGAAGTATCTGTTCTTGATCTAGTCTCGGTGTTGCAAGAATCCTCGCTATTTAACCGCTTCCAGAAACGACTATCGGGACTATGATTTTCGAATTAACATCCATTATTTTATATGACGGTGGCAAACAAACATGCGTATTTTGCTTTATAATAGCCTTACTCTGCATTATATTCTTGTAATAGCTGTAATACTATGCTGCGGCTATTAGATAACTTATGAGTGCTTATGCTTGAAACCATAATTAGATTCCACAAAAATAACCTTAAACTTGCCATTAAAATGAGAAAATAACCGACACTGGCTAACTTACACTCTTCCAAATGATGGACGTAGCTAAAAACTATTTTAAGGTTATTTTTTTGGAATCTAATTATGGTTTCAAGTATAGATATTCTCAGGTGTACTTTTATAGATGATTATGCAAAATATTTGCGACAATTCCTTTGTTAAGATATCACGCGCGTAGTGACATTTAATACCTACGTGAGTTTAACCGGGAATTATTAGTAGTGAGTACCTATTTTAGACATCTCACGAAAGTTCAAAGTCGACTGTTAAACACTTCAAGTAGGTATCTATATCTACTTTGCTACATATCTACCCTAGGGCGGTAAGAATGTTTTTGATCTCAGGTATTTGATATCGCCCGTGGTGAATACAAACATTGGGAGAATTTAAGAGTTCATGTAATTTGAACTTTATGGCCAGCAAGTGTGTGTGATTTAAAAAATATTTGGTTTACTATTCGTCACTAGGTACCAATCACTTTGCCCCGAAAATCACACACATATGAAAATTCCAATCTGAAAGGGTGTAAAAAACTACAAAGTGTATTGACATACCCGTACAGTCACATATGCATGCGATAACCCGTTGCATATGCAAGGGCCATACAAACGGCAGGCGAATATGCAGATATCAAAATTCAATTGAGCGGCACAAAAAACGTAAAACGTATTTAATAGACAGCATATTTCCATTGGAAAATGGATCGGAAGTAGAAAAATTTACTAGAATAAAATCATTTTGAATGGTCAGTTTGGAATAAATGTATCGGTCAAAAAAGGGTGAAAAATTCTAATTTATTTAATCGTATTATTTTGGCCTTTAATTTTGTCACTCTTTAGTACCACCCAGGGGACACGTGCAGGTTTGTGGTAGGTAGCTCCTGCGGACGCGAGTAACAGTTTTCCCCCCTTTGTCAAATGAGTGGGCAACTCGACTGTTAGAAGTTCTTAAGCCGCCCGAAGGCCTCTAACTCGGCTTAACGACTACTGTCATAGACAGCAGCCGGGATCAACTGCTTAGCGTGCCTTCCAAAGCACGGAAGCGCTCATTTATATTAACCACTCAAACATCAGGCGGTCAGCCGGTCACCCATCCAAAGACTGACCGCTGCCATCTTTGCTTAACCTGCGTTATCGTTTCCGACTCACAGGCGCCGCGAGGCTATGAGCGCTTCAAAAATTCTAATGATGAAGTCCGTCTACCGGGCGTGGCATAATGGTTGACCTTTGTGCAGTGTGCACGCCTCTCTTTGCCTCTTACGTTAGTATTAGTCTAGGTTTATGTTATCATTATAAATCCTGTCCTGTTATGTGTGCTTTATAGAATACTAGCTTCTGTCCGCGACTCCGTCCGCGTGGAACTCGTTTATATCGTAGCTCCATAGAAACTTTCACCCCCGATTTCACCCTCTTAGGGGATGATTTCCGGGATAAAAGCTATCCTTTGTCCTTCCCCGGGATTCAAGCTATCTTCATATCAAATTTCATCTCAATCGGTTCAGCGGTTTAAGCGTGAAGAGGTAACAGACAGACAGACAGACACACTTTCGCATTTATAATATTAGTAGGGAGTATGGATGGTTTTTCTTTCTTTCTTTCTTTCTTTCTTTATCACTTACCGCTGTGGATATTATCCGTCACGTTCCGACAAATATGTGAGTGCGAGAGTGACAATAGGTATGTCTTATCGACATGGATAGGTAAAATCTAGTCTAGATATTAATCTAATTATAGTCTAGAAACTTTACGTGCACAGGGTTAAGCGTGACTTGCAAAACTTTTGGTTTGAACATACAACCGCTAGCAGCTCACTTGATTTCGGATTTTAAAAAAGGTAGCCTAAATTGCTTTCAATTTTCTTTATCAAAAAAGTCCATACTTCGCTTGGCAACCACAGTTGCCACCATCAGTTTATGGGTGCGCGAAATTGACAACGAGAGATGATGAGATAGAGACACAGTAACGTTGTCCGCTAGAGATAAATTATTAACATTATTAATTTAGACAAGGGCTTAAACTATTTATTCAGCTGGTACATGATCTAGACATGACCCTATTCAAAAAAGTGTTGACATAAAAGTTACAACAATAAACATCATACAGCATAAACAATTCTCAAGGGCATCGTACTATACTCTTTCTCATTGCGTAATATATAGTTTGTATTTTATCCATATAGGGCAGGTCGCAGAGAAACGATTTATCTTAGCCTCCGGGATCATATTCAATCCTACCTATTCCTCTCAATGCTCAAACGCTAGAGGGAAAAGATCCCTTATAGTATCAGTTCGCCTTAGTACTTTGATATTGTGTGACCTGTATTTGCTTAAACTTGCTATTGTGTACAATAAAGTGATTACATACATATTAAAACATAATAATTCTCTTCTTGCTTGAGTCAATAATTACATCGTCGTTTGTGACATCGTTCAAGCACAAATTCGCCCCTTCCATCAATTTTGATAATCGAATTATATCTTAGGTAAACCCAATTTTCAATTCCTTGGGTAGTTGATACAAATCAAGTTACATTCGACCTACTTTCAGTTCCGGTCACTGAATGAGATGTTCATTCATTACGTGACAAAACACTATCCATTCGTCCTTCTCCCAATTCCCCACAACCACTCATTGCTGCTTTAGCCCACCCTGTAGTAAGAAAACTTGATAAAGGTACAGAAGGTCTATTTCATAAAAACATATTTTCATCGTGATTTTCTGAGTACATTACAAAACCGAAGAGTTTACTATTTACATTAAGACTTGCTGTACTAAATGAACTACTGTACTAAAATTGATTAGTATATTGGCAGTTTTTTCGACCAAATTAAACATTCTTCGATCAATAAACTCGACTACTAGAAAAATATTGTTTTATTCATTGGCTACGGCACCGACATTTTGAAAGTTGAGATATATAGATAGATGATAGATAAATCATATTTATCTACGCACATATCATTAGTGCTCTAAAATGCGTTCAGAAAACGTAGGAAATGACCAGCATTATTACAACCAATTTTACTAGGAGAACTGTCTGTGGTAGTAGGTAAAATCTGTACTGTAATGTTATTACAGTACAGATTTTTGTAAGGTTATGAGTTTAAATTTGGAACAGCTGTCAAAACTCAAGTGGGTCTCTATTCTAGTATCCATAGATATTAAAACAGTTATCGATGCGAAACGTCAATTCAGTATGTTTTTTAATATAAACCGCACGACATTTGATCAAGAGTGACATGAGAATAGGGACATCATTCGTTTGTCTATGATTTTAAAAAAACATTCGTCTTGACGTAGGATCAAATTGCCGCCATTACTTTTGTCATTTCTTTGTTAGTTTTTGCTTTTACGAAAGTAGAATTGTGAAAAGTTGTTTGTAATTCACATTTTAGTTGAAAATATGAGTAGTAGTGACTCCGAGAACGATATGCACACTCCGCCGGATATCGTAAATGCAGCCACGATTGCAACAAAGATATTTTACAGGTAGCACTATAGTAGGAAATGTAGCAATGCAGGTCATTTTCCTACGGCTTCTGAACAGATCTTAGAGTACTTATGATATGTGTGTAGATAAAGTAGTGTATGCAACTGTACATAATTTAGCCTTAAAACACTCGTGTGATTCTATTATGAAACTCGCTGGCGCTCGTTTCATAAAACCACACTCTTATTTTAAGGCCTCTGATTATGTATCAGTTGCATAAACTACTATTGTTTGCTACATACACACAAGTTACGATCAACTAAAAAATAACACTAAAAAGAGACATTAAGCAGACAACCTCATATTCATTTACAGATTATAATAAAGATTTTCCGTTGCACTTCCTTGTGTATTGACTACGTCGGACCTACTGTTCCTACCTTTGACACAGGGCTGCTTAGCATGCAGCGCGCGCGCCAGTGCCGTAATAAAGATGTATGACGACGGGCCAAGTGGCGACACTCGCTGCTACACTTACCCGTGGCCTTAATGTTGGGGCATTGATTAATTTGGGTCGGATTTTGGTTCAGCTTGATAGGGATCTTATGAGGATGCGAATGGTTTAGAGAGAACTAAGATTATGAGAATGTAGCTGTCGGAAGTATAATACGGTTATTTTAAGGCAGGAATTAGTGTTTAATTGGATATAGCTTTTGGCCACTACGTCATCCGCGTATACTCATTTTTATTTTTTTTTATTTATTGGCCAAAATATTAAAAACACATTAGTGGTACAATATTTTACACCAGCGGAAACCTCAGGGGGTTTATATGCTGATGAGTAGTTTGCTTAGCTATTATATATTAAATTTACTTAACTAGTTAGTACAATTACAATATACTCCTGTTCGGTTCAGCTTACGTGAGATATCTTTTAATAGACATTAATCGCCTAAGGGGAATATTGCCTACGGCTGTTAAAAATCGAATACCAAATGTGCTATTACGCTGTGTTTGTAGTCTCTGGCACACGACGATACTAAATAGTCAAGAGGAAGTTCGAGATCAAATAAAAATGATAGTAAATATAGTCTTCTAAAAATAACTCAAGTTCACTCCTCAATTAATTGTAACCTAAAATAATTAACGGCGTCATGTTCTAGTTTAACTTGAGTACTTTTAATTATTTAGGACATTTACAGTATTAGAGAAACAAATAGATTCATATACCCATTTCATTATCTTGCCTACTTGAATTTAACCGTAGTTTCTTCTGTCGATACAAAATTACAGGGCAAAGACAGCATTAAGACCTCGCTGGAAAATTTGCATCCATCAGCCCAGACTTTGGCGCAGACGTAGCTGTCTTACACACTAACGTGCGTGACTTAAGTTTGCCCTGAATACCCTAAGTCCTGAGTGCCCTTTAATCTGAGACAGCCACGGAATTTGACATACGCCTTTATGTTCTTCACTTGTGTGACTTTGTTGAGTTACAACCTTATCTCGTTTTCGACATATTTTTATTAAGATTGTACGAGTTGCGTTAACTTAACGTATGTGTGGACAATTTGCGCAGTGTTTTTAAACGAAACTAATTGCGCAAGAATGATTTTGTTACCGAGTGGCAGACACTGATTTTCACACCTTCTATTAAGAAAATATTAAACCCCCGTTATTGCCTCATGCCTCTTTTCTGAATAGCAAAACCAGAGAAGAAAAGTACGACTTTGATCCCTTATTATAGGGCAGCGATAACTCTTTTCTGCATAAAAGGTGTGAAAAAGACATTATGTATGAACAAATCCTTAGATTCCCCGATAAGTCGCTTCATATTTTAACCAACAAAATCCATCTGCAAGATTACAAACAAATAATTAAATGTGTCAAAAAAGTTGCCGAAGTAATATAACTCGGAATCCCAGGTCAGTCATTACCATTCCCCTGTCATTACGAAGCCGAATTCTAATTACGAACATTAAACATTGTTGTTGAAATTTGCCCATTTTGTTTTTCGTATTTATGTGCGGTCTATTTTTGTCGATACTTCCGATCCCGATCACGATTCAATATTTTCCTACCATTTGTAAAGTTGGAGTGGAATGTAATAATATGTCGAGATTTTTTTAAGAAATCGTGTTCATGTTTCTATTATAAACAACAAGTAACCGGGTGATCGAGCTTGGCATGGTGTATATAGTGTTTTTCAGAGGAAAAAGGAATATTTTTTTCGGATATGAGACAGCTAGATCAATTTTTCGGCAACCTCTACATCGCAAATCTCATCGAAATCGTTAGAACCGTTTTCGAGAACCTTATTACAAATATTGCTTGTTGAATAGTATCGTATATTTAAAGTCAAGATAAATGATTACCTATATTATTTATCTAATGGGTTTTAATTTTTAAGAAAAAGTAAACAGACACTTTACAAAAGTAAAAAATACAGTAATTTTAATATACTAAAAAACAATTCTAGAATATAACAACAATGAATGTATTGAGCAGAAAAAATAACTAAACTTAGTCCTTAGTTATGAAGGCTAATAATAAAAAATAATAATAAAAAACCATGCCCTCTACCTGCTAGAAAGCAACTTGTATTACAACTCCTCATCACATAAAAAAACAGTTCTCATGCTCGTAAAGTTGTAAGATGCACAAAATGCCACTTTTATGCTCTAGTGCACAAAGCAATGTGTTTTTGAAGACAATAAACCTTCGGGGAATATTTTTAAATTTCCTATTACTTTATCCTTGTTTCCTATTACTAAATAAAAAAAAACAGATAAAATAGAAATCAATTGTATTTTAAGAACGGAACGAAACATAAAAATGACTTGACAGTATGAAGTAAGTACTTAAGTCTAATATCATGTGTAGAAAATTAAACATAAAACTTTAAAAAGTTAAGTACTGGGAACGTACTATTATTTTATTGAATTTTGCAAATAGTTGTTACTTTCTCGAAATCGAAGTGAAATGCAGTGTGTATAACTCGGGCATAAATGAGCCATTTTAGCCCTAGACGGTGGCTCGGGTGGATATACGTCTCAGCTAAAATGCAATTGTAGTATAATTTATCTGTTCCTTAGTTCATACATAGCCTTTGAAAAATCACATGAATCACACGTGTTAGAGCAAGCGTGCAAAAGTTGTCAAAATGTGATTGAAACGTGAAAGGGGATAACCAAATTGAGGAATTCGAATAAAAAACGGAGGAAGATGTAAGTACACTCGCGGTCAAAGAAACCGGGTCAGTGACGAAAACCTCAATATTTTGTAAATCGTTGGTCGTATCTGCATGAAACTAACTCTGTTTTATAGAGAATTTAATATCCTTCTAAATCCAACCTTCAATGTTCTACGTAGTAACTGGAAAAAGGTTTAATTGAAAAAAAAAACCAATTAGGTACTTATTTGAAATTGCGTTCATTTTACTTTTGCTTGTTTTTAAGCAATTGTTTTCAATCTGTCAAAGAACTATGATAAAAGGCTGTCATTGTTTTATTTTGTGGTCATTCTTGAATGTCTATCATGCCGCTAACACGAGATGAATGTACTCGTATCATCACTATGTTAGAAGAAGGAAGAAGTCAGAGGTATACAGCGAGAAGAACAGGTGTGTCACTTTCTACAGTGCAGCGAGTCCTCCAACGTTACCTACAAACTGGGCAGAACCTTAGAAGACCAGGAACTGGCAAAACAAGATGTACTACAGCTAGAGAAGATCGATTTATTGTTACAACCATGCTCCGAAATCGGCACCTCACAGCAGTTGAAGTGAAAAATCAGCTTTTAGAGACCCGAAGGGACGGCATCAGCGAGCGGACTGTCAGGCGGCGGCTCAAAGAAGCAAATTTGACCCCACATAGGCCGGCCAATGGCCCAAAACTTGAAAGAATACATCGAACAGCAAGACGACTTTATGCCCGCGATCACAGATACTGGGGTGACGAAGATTGGGCAAGAATTTTGTTTTCCGATGAATCCAGATTTATGCTCTATGCAAATGACGGGCGGCAAAGAGTTTACAGACGGCCTGGTGAACGTTTTATTCCAGCATGTTTTGAGGAAAAAGTGGCGTTCGGCGGTGGGTCAGTCATGGTTTGGGCTGGAATCTCTTCAGAGAGTCGCTCGGAGTTAGTTTTAATAGAAAATGGATCATTAACGAGTGCAAGATATGTAGAAGAGATTCTTAATGAGCATGTCGGCCCATACTAAATTAATATGGGTGGAAATTCTATGTTTATGCATGACAACGCCAGGCCACACACAGCTCAAATTGTCAGAGATTATTTTTTGGAGGTTGGTATCAACTGTATGAACTGGCCCTCGAGGAGTCCGGACTTAAATCCGATTGAGCATGTATGGGACGAGCTTGGGAGGCGTGTAAGAGCTCGAAACCCCGCCCCAGCTACACTTAGAGACCTGAAACAGGCGTTAGTGGAAGAATGGGACAATATCCCGCAAGAACGCATAAAGAACTTAATAAACAGCATGCCGAATCGTCTAGAAGCTGTAAGAAGAGCCCGAGGAGGCAATACGAAGTATTAATTTTTATTTTTTGTGTTGTATGTGAAGTACCTACTGCTTATTTTTGTACGTAAAATTGGTTGATTTTTTGTTTCCTATGTAATTTTATTAAACAAAAGAATTACGATTCCACCATTTGATGTTATTTAATTCAGTATAAAATTATCTACAATATGCAGTTTAATTCATGTCCCTAGCTTTATTATTTTAGGAGATATTACAGATTTTCGTACTGACCCGGTTTCTTTGACCGCGAGTGTATTTCGTACAAATTAGAGAAAGAATCAGGTTACGTTGTCTAATTCAATCAAAATAGAAGACGTGCAGAATCCTTGTTTAGTAATGTACCTATTGGATTACTTAAACGTAATTAAGGAAGCCTGGTTGTTTTCCGTTAGCATAATTGAGTCTGGAAACTAATGAACTGAGCTATTTTAAGCTAAGCTGATTATTTTACGAACTGAAAATATTAATATCAATGTCAAAACTGGTACGAGATTATTAAATATGTATTTTATATTATTCCTAAGCTATTCATCTTGCCAATATATGAGTGTCGCTATAAGACGTGAGTAAGTTTTTATGACACATTATTTTTTTGTAAAAGCTCTAATAAAATAATACCTTCTGATTCCATCATCTGTGGACTATTTTAGGTTTTTTCATCTATCTTTCATCGCATTTGCAAAGTTTCAAATGAATACGCCTTCCGGTACGTAGTCGCCACTCGATAATCTTTCCGCCCCAACGGCCATGAGTTTCATGCCACGCAAGTTTATAGTGATCCGGAGGGCTATATCGGTCACCTTGGTTCTGTTGCGGATAGCCTCATTTCTATGCGATCACGCAGAGAAACTCCCAGCAAATAGCGTAGGTAGACCCCCCCCCCCCCCACAAGGAAACTCATGACCTGGTAAGGGTGGTGGGAGTCCGCTGGATGCGGGTGGCGCAGGATCGATCATTGTGGCTGGAGCATTGGGGGAGGCCTATGTCCAGCAGTGGACGTCGTTCGGCTGATATGATACGATTATAACGATTTTTATACGATTTTTAAGGTGAAAAACAAATTATAAATTTTAATTACAGCTATATACAAACATACATAGGTACATAGTACATACTAAGTTACAGATAAAGTTAATAATGCCTTGTTAAAAACACGTCTAAGGTTCTTTGTGAAATTTTTCACCTTCTTGAAACTTGTATAAGAAAACTTGTGTTACGTAACTTCCCAATAAACATCCAAATAAGTACAGAATATTTAAAGAATTGTTACGAGAACAATATTCCTTTGCTAAACCGCTAAAAACGTGCTGGTCTATCAGCGAAGATGAAATGCGACTAATTGCGTATTTTTGCAAATGATTACAGCAAACCAACACACCACCAATAATCACAAATCTCGACACGTGTTTCGCCTCTCTACGAGGCATCATCAGGATTTACTAGCAGGAGATGTAGCTTGCGCTACGTCCACTGAGCAAAAAAAACTCATCTTCGCTGATAGACTAGCAAGTTTTTTAGCGCAATAGCAAAGGAGTATTGTTCTAGTAACATATCATGCTCTTGCATATCATGCTTGCTATGGGCCTCATAAGTCATAAGTCATTTATTAATAATATTCAAAATATTACATGTCATCATTCTTAAATTAAATTGTACACATTATTATTGTGGTAACTTGTAAAATTCCTTGATGTCATAAAAAGAGTGAGTGAGAAGCCACGATTTTAATTTTCTTAAGAAAGATGAGATACTATCCGCGCATTTTATGTTCACGGGTAGTTTGTTGAACACTTTTGGCCCCACATTGAGAGATGATTTTAGTTGACTTGGTCAGTCGAGTGGTTTGTGTCATAAGAAGGCTCAGTCACCCTAAGGGCTATGGAGAAGGCTATGCTGGGAGTTTCTCTGCGTGATCGCATCACAAATGCGAGGCTACCCGCAGCAGAACCAAGGTAACCGATATAGCCCTCCGAATCGCAAAACTTAAGTGGCAGTGGGCGGGGCACATAGCACGTAGAACGGATGACCGTTGGGGCGGAAAGGTTCTCGAGTGGCGACCACGTACCGGAAGGCGCGGCGTGGGTAGGCCCCCCGCAAGGTGGACTGATAACCTGGTAAAGGTTGCTGGAGTCCGCTGGATGCGGGTGGCGCAGGACCGGTCACTTTGGCACTCTTTGGGGGAGGCCTATGCCCAGCAGTGGACGTCTTTTGGCTGATATGATGATGATGATGATGATGATGAACATATAATGAACTCAGAGTGACACCTGATTCCATCAATTATTTAATGATAATCCAGCTGGATGCATATCTTATATTTTGTAGTGTCGTTTTTTTGTTTAACCTAGTCTATACACCAATGCACAATCAATAACTCCGTCATGTATTTTCCGACGACCTCTGAGTCGATATCTAAGACCGGAGATCAAGGCCTTAAACGTCAACGCCGCGCGTCGTATACAGCGTCAAGTTGGAATGCACTTTCATTTCTATAGAACGTGGCGCTATAAGTGGCGTGCGGCGTTGACACGAGACCATGGACTAACACAAATACATCCAGCCAGTGAGCATTTAGAATAGCATTTTGAAGTCGTTATTTCTATTACCAAGCGTATCGCAAGCGTGACAGCATTGCTTAGTATGTGTGGGCTGAGTTTGAGGGATAGGAAATAGTGTAATAAGAGATAGTTGTGGAGTGACCGAAGTTGTAGTGACTAAAATTGAGAACGGCATGCTAAGATGGTTTCGGAATATAGAGAGGATGGATAAAAGAAAATTAACAAAGAGAGTGTATGAGGGAAAAGTGGATGGAAGGGGACGACCAAATCGAAAAAAAACCAACGAGCATTGTATAAAGAATGTAATGAAAGTGAATGAAGCAATAAGGTTTGTCATGATAGTACCAAGTGGAAATCCGTGATCACTGCCTACCTCTCCGGGAAATAGGCGTGATTACATCATCATATCAACCGAAAGACGTCCACTGCTGGACATAGGCCTCCCCCAAAGAGTGCCAAAGTGACCGGTCCTGCGCCACCCGCATCCAGCGGACTCCAGCAACCTTCACCAGGTCATCAGTCCACCTTGCGGGGGGCCTACCCACGCCGCGCCGCGCGTGATTACATGTATGTATGTATTGATTTCTATACCGCTTCACATTCTCATGGCAAAATAAACGATTTCACCCGAACCCGAACGCTCTAAGCCCGAGGACCGACAGTAAATGAGTGCAGCAAAACCACCCCCGTTTCCAGAGCTCTATTCACATTCAAATTTACACGCATTAAAACCCAGAGTCTGCATCCGTCGAGCGTGAGTAACAAATGTCTCTGCGTCGACTCAAAAGAAATGAGAGACGCGGCCGGCTACATTGTGAATTGTGAGCTCGCTGTTTTCCGCGGTAGTGGCGCGCAGATTATAGCAGACTGACCACTGTGTTATAAACGCTTTTTTTTTGAAATTCAACGACGATGGCAAACAAGCGTGCGGCCCTATGGTAAGCGGACAACGCAGCCTATAGACGCATGCAACTCCAAAGGAGTTACATGGGCGTTGCCGACCCTTGATATGTTTGACGATTCGCCGTGTATTAGGACGGTACCATGAAATATCAGTGAAGAATACACATATCCATACTAATCCATACTTCCGTATTATACTATTGGTATAGAGATAGTTTGAGTCCTGGGGAAGGACATAGGATAAGTTTTCATCCTGGAAATCACCCCCTAAGGGGATGAAATGGGGGGTTGAAGTTTGTATGGAGCTGCGATATAAACGATTTCCATGCGGACGGAGTCGCGGGCAGAAGCTAGTTATTCATAAAACTTACCTCTGATACCTGAAATTATTTTGTCCTTTTCTTACAAAAGCAAATGTCAAAGTTACAGATAATGTTTCTGTTTAGCCCAATGGTTGACTGGTAGAGAATGCCTTATGGCATTAAGTGTTCCCATTGTATTTCTTTTTTAGGCATATTATGCACATATGATTGTCGATAAATTCGGTTCGGAAGGAAAACGTCTGTCACGGGAACAACTGGGTAAAAAAACTCGACAAGTAGGTATATACTTTCAGAATTGCAGTATTGTAAAGTTACATTGCTACAAAAGAAAGCCTACCTATTTATTTATTTTTGCGATAGATTACTCAAGCAGGACGCTATCACTGCCAAATATCCCTATCCTTGATGTAATTGTTTATCTTATAATATCCTTTTGAGGTAAGTTTTTGTTTTATGACAAATTTGAATTTAGAGTCGGTAGTGTTTAATTTGTGTGAGGCTTGTGCGCGAGTTCATACATTTGAGCGATGTATGAACTTGCTTGTCGCCGCCCTGGTGCCGCTGCATGGTTAGCTTGCGGCGAGATAGACTATCCGACTCTTTTCTCTTCGACTATCTCGCCGCGAGAAAGCTCGCGCGCCATCTTGTGTTTCGTGTTTTACAGACGCCTTCCATAACAGCGTTTCCCATAACAAGTGACTTGTCTGTTACACAGCAACCTAGCGGTATAACAGCAGTGTTACAAATAAAATACTCCCAGGAAAAGAGCGGTTTATTGAGTACAAGTATGTTTAGTATTACACTTGTACACATAGAACTACAATGATTGTCGGGACATCGCTCAAAGGGTAGTTACGTCAGAGAACGGAAATAAACGAGGTATTTTTGTGGGTAAGCATTTTTCCCTTGTGATGTCAGCAACTATTATGAAACGCAGATGTGGCACGAGTTTATTGTTTTTTTTTGTGATACTGCAGTATAATACTCGTAATACGTCAGTGCCTAAATTCCTTTTTATATCCCGACACAAACGAATTGTTGTAAGTTCAAGAGTGTCGTAGCTCCCAAACGGGTGAACCGATTTGAGTGAGGTTTTATTATTACTCCAAAAGAACGAAGGCAAAAAAATATGCCTTGTGACGAAAATCCCATTCGACATCTCAAATAATTACGAAGCTACAACCGTTTTAATATTGCTTGTTAAAGAGAGAAAACGCAAATAGTGTGTGACGTCACAATATGCGAGGCTGCCGCAGAGCGAGCCGTGGTGACGGCGGCGCCGAACACGATGGCGCACGGCACGTTGCCGTCTATTAGTGACGTCACAAAGTACAAGCGTCATCATTTCATATGAAGTTGCGTTTTGCTTAATAGGGACAGAACATACTCCTTCTTAAAACTTTGGACATTTATAACTTCGTGATTATTTAACCTCTTGCGTTGATTTTTCTCCATTTTGTCATTTTTAATCGTTTTTCGAGAAAATATGACATTATTGATTATTTTATTAAGTGTCTACACACCTATTGAATGTAATAATATGGTTACGATTAAGAAGGGCATGCAGTGAGAAGTCAACAAAGAGACTGTATGAGGGAAAAGCGAATGGTACAGTTGGAAGGAAACGACCTCGTCGAACTTTTCCCGACCAAATCAGAGATAAAGAAAGATGTCTAGAGTACCCTTAACCGACGAGAATGTATGAAGGTCATGAAAGTGAATGAAGCAAGAAAGGTTTGTTAAGATCGTAGCAAGTGGAAATCCCTGATCTCTGCCTACCCCTTCGAGAAATAGGCGTGATTATATTAATATTTGTAATAGTGTATCTTTACCGCTGTTAGCATTATTTCACATTTATTGTTAAGGCGCCGTAGGTTCATGGTCTTCTCTCCCTCTCACTGAGCATAAGCGTAAGCGAGATGGAAGTGCGTGCTCGGAAGCGCGGATATCATGTTTTTTAATTTTATTTTTTTGGCCGTTTAAATAAATAAAAATGTAAACACTGATTTCTTTCAAACATAATATTGCCGATTTTTAAAAGCAATTTTAATATTTATAGCTTTTGTGCATAATTTGTTACGAATATTTTAAGTGTATTTTTGTGTGTTTTAGATTAGACCTATGTTCGTGATTTTTTTCTATCGAGCGAAATTTGCTTAATCATGTTTCGAAGCACTGATTTCCCTGCGGAAAAGCCTCAAAATTACTTTATTCGTATTTGTTTGAAACCATATTATTATAAACAGACGCATTATATTGTTTCAAAAACTCTGTTCGCTTAACTTCGCTGAACCTACGGCGCCTTAATCAACTATTAAAGTTCAGACATATCACTACATAGTATAAAACAAAGTCGCTTCCCGCTGTCTGTTCCTATGTATGCTTAGATCTTTAAAAATACGTAACGGATTTTGATGCGTTTTTTTTTAATAGATAGAGTGGTTCAAGAGGAAGTTTTATATATGCGAAACCGGGGCGGGTCGCTCGTATGTAATAAGACGTATTTAGGTTTTCCTAGTAGGTGAGTATAACCACCTGTACCTATCAGTACTTACACTATTGTTGTAACCTTCAGGGACTTTGTTTTTAGGGAACCTCATTTCGCCCCCAAAACAAGAAATATTACTTGTAAATACGAACTCATTTATCTTACATATAATATTCAGTATTAAAGTAAAATAAGTTGCGAGGTAATTTCCTTTGCTCCAGTTATCAAAATGGCAAAATGGCGTCTTCGCCGGCATGTTTTTATTTAATCTCGGGTAAGGGAGGCCCAGCGTCTTGTGGCGTAGTCAAAACAGAAAACGAAATAAAGATAATGCAAAGATAACATTCAGAAAAAATATTGTTGGCCTGGTTATTTGGTATAGAATAAAACATTGTTGTAGAGGCTAGAAAGTAAGCAATAGATGGACGAGTGCGTTCGCGATTGCACGTTTGGCCGAGACATTACATAGTGCTTTTCACGCCTATTGCGAGGAAATTATAATTATTCGTCAAAATTAAGTAGGTACCTAATTAAAGATACATATTCCCACTGTGGCGCGGGGGGGGGGGGGGGGGGGGGGGGGTCTGTGATTGATGGAATCGCTGTTCAAACAATGACATTGTTGGACAGTTTGAACTCAGCCTGTTCGTGCGATGTCCAACTAACCCCAGCTTTGAAGCCTGAATTCTGACCATCTTTTGCTACATTTCCGAACAGTGGCGTGAAAATCACAAAGTTGCACACTAAACAAGATTCATTATTTGGCCACAATACTGTTGTACGCACAAAAGTAAGTAACTACTGTTGATTCTGAAGAAAAATAAATGCAAAGAAGAACGTCTTCCTAAAAAATCCTATTTATTGTAATTCATTGAATGATAAATTGCGGTCCCATATTTTCTAGTAAAGCTCCATTACTAGCACTAACAAATTGTACCTATTCGTCCCTGGGCTGTTATTAATTAATCCTAACAGTGATTATAGGAATTGCCGCAATATAATCAATTGTTAGATTATGATTAGCCGAAATATTTGAGTGCCTGACATGAATAATAATTAAAATGAAAGCGATAATGAATGGCAACATAATGTTTATTATCTGGCAACACAATAAGTCCAGTATGTACATTTATGTGTTTTTAAGTAGAAAACCTTTCTGACAAGTCATGCTTCTACAAACATGGAACCGTGTTCTCTAAATTACGTTTTGTCTATGCCCTTAAACTAGCTCCTCCATTTTTACCCTAATGACCGGTGACTGTGATCAAATTTAAATAGTACATTCAGCGTCATATAGTTAGTAACAGCCAGAGTAGCCAAATATTTCGTAATTTTTTCCCTTATTCTTATAGTAATAAAGACGTGTACCGAAATATTTGGCTACCTTGGCTGCTACTAACTATATGAAGCTGACTCTACCTACTCCAAAAGGTAAAAGTCAAAATCACAGTCATAGTTATTTATTCTTCAAATAATGCATATTACATGCACCTATGAATATCAAAATGTACAGAAAGCGGACTTAATGCCAAAAGCCATTCTCTACCAGTCAACGGCAAGGTTAAACAGAAAAGATTAAAGGTGCAGGCAGTTGACTAAAAAAATTAAAAAGGATAGGTAGATCTAACTAATGAAAATACATTTCCTAATATAATATATACAATAGAACTAAGCGCACTACGCGCGCTGCCGGAGCTGCTGCCGAGACCCAAGCGGCGGTGAAGCGGCAAAAGTATGCTCCTTTGGGACCGTGCTAATTTTTGTCCCTTTGGCAGTGGAAACAGCGGGGTGTTGGGGGGCGGACGCGAAACGGTTTGTTCGCGACATAGGCCGTCGACTCAGACAAAAAGGGGAGGACCCCCGCTCTGAGTCGTTTCTGGTGCAAAGGCTTTCCATGGCTATCCAGAGTGATAATGCCGCCAGTATTATGGGGACTTTTGCGCCAGGAACGGCTGGGGGCGATTAGAGTTAAAATTAGGTAATTTGTGGTTTTAATGTTGTTATATTGTAAATTTGTTTATTTTATTGTTTAAGCGAAAATTTAAATGATCAGATACTTACAAATTACAATAGAATAGAAAATAATAAATTTAGAGGTATTTTGGAACAACAACAGGAACATACATCACATAAGGCTTAAATGTAAAGAAATAATCTTGTCTTGCTTCAAAAAAGGAGTCCATTCAGCATGACACAGATACTGAGTGCAACGACGCTGATTTTCAGTGGATCCGATAAACTAAAACTAACGTATTAGCTTATCTAAGACCATATTAGTCTAAAAGAGACGCAAGTTGATCACGTAACACATGTACAGTCGCCATCAGATATATCGGAGCGGCCAAAGTGCTCACAAATATCTGAACACGTCTCTATTGTCGAGGCATTAGAGACGTGTTCAGATATTTGTTAGCACGGCCGCTCTGATCTGATGGCGACTGTACCCACGTACGTTAGGTAGATTTAAATGTAAATTATATACGGAAAAATTACAGTCGGATCTACCTAACACGCGTTCAAAACGTTACGTGATTCATCATCATCATCAGCCGAAAGACGTCCACTGCTGGACATAGGCCTCCCCCAAAGAGTGCCAAAGCGACCGGTCCTGCGCCACCCGCATCCAGCGGACTCCCGTGACGTGATTACCCCTATTTATTAAATCGTATGGCGATCTGTAGAATAGGCGAATATCCATGTGATATTTTTATAGGAGCGCCTATTTCGCCGAAAGTGTTGTCACTCATTTAGCAACACCCAGGAGACACGTGATTACCTACTACTACTATTACCAAAACCCGATGCACGTCTGTTCAGTTCACTATTGCACTCCGCCCCAATCTCCGCTTCGCTACCTACAATAGCATAACGAAAACCGTTAGCTACAAATCCGAACAGATTACCGAAAGAGAAACTACGGTGTAAGCACTCAATATTCATACGGACATGAATTATTTTTAGAACGCCCGCAAACTTTCTGAACTCGTTGAAGGGCTCAGGGTTGAACTAGTCCACTGAATAGTAACATGTAGTAAACGTTGATGGCTTTGGTGTGCATTGGCAGGTGTGAATAGATATTGTGCATGTAGAAGAAACTCGCCAGGGCCTGTGTAACTTTAGTGGCCTGGGTAACATAGTTTCATCGTCCTGCTGGCGTTATACTTGATCGTGCACTAATGGAGCCCGGGGTCCGCTTTGATACCTAGGTTCAGTGTTACGAAAGCGGCTGCCATCTGAACTTCCAACCCAGAGGAAAAACTAGACCTTATTGGGTTTAGACCGGTTTCCTCACGATGTTTTCCTTCACCGAAAAGCTAACTGTAAATATTCCGTACGTAAGTTCCGAAAAACAGATTGGTACGAGCCGGGATTCGAACCCACGACCGCCGCTTGAAAGCCGCATGCCTAAACCACTAGGCTACCGTAGCTTATTTATTGGTTATAGTTTGGCTTTAGTTAAAATGTCGAAAATGCACTAAACGTGAGATTTTACAACTTCTTTTGTTGCTAAACATGAAAGGAAAACATTTCAACGAGACGTCATAAAACTAAATGAAGTGTAGCTACTACTGTTTGTTCTATTGTTAATGCGTAATTGTTTCACAACCCTACTCGAAGATAACAACTAATAAAGGCACATTTCTGTGCTGTAAAAGGCATTTAGTAAAACTTATTTTTCTGTACCTTTATACGGCACAGAAACCTAGGTGTAATTTACTTTTCAAACAAAAGGACAGCTCAACGTTATTTCATACGTACGAAACGTTATGCAATTAAACAGCGCGACCCTCAAGAGGCTGACAATGACCGAATAACTTTTCCCTTTATATAATATGGAGGAAAAATATTAGCTTCAGCATATCGTACCAATGCGTCAATCAATGAGCTCAAAATCTGACCACCACCTGTATACGTAGAGTACTTTGCCCACATTGCTACGTATAAGGCTTTTGGACAGCCGACAGTGCCGCGCGACACTTGTGCCCTCAGGTGACAATAGAAACCCTCACACATGCACTCATCTCACTTTAGCATATTATATCAGCGTTGATTGTAAGAGAAAGACGGCGGCGATGATCATGTTATCTTCAAGGCTGTAGCGTAATTCTATTTATCTGCTACGCATCACAATTTAATAAGAAACTAGCTACGCGCGACCGTAGCACGTGCTTGATGCGGAACCTTATGTGTAAAACCTTGTGTTTATATTCAACTAAACGTTTTGAATTAGAATCACTTGATTCCGGTTTGTCTCGCGCGCTCAAATCCGCGTCATCCAAACATTAAAAGCACATGCGACAAATATCACAAGTTAGATAAACGGACAAGTGAATAAGGAGCGTTTCAAAAAGTAATCTTAAAAGAATTAAGTCAAGAATTTATTTTTACACTGGGTGACTTTGGTAATGAAGAAGGTGGTCATACTAAACAAGTTTTCTTTTAGGACCAACCACGAATTCGCAATAAAATACCTAAGAGCTTATAAAGAGTACACTGTGAATTAATTGAGAGTTAGTATAGAATAGCTCTATATTTGCAATTAAGTGGTTGATCTCATGGAAAAAGTAGTTCATTGAATGAAAAGAAAAAAAGCAAGAAGACATTTATTCACTACACAAAATACACACAGACACAAAGAGAGTAGACACACAATAACATGGACACATATTGTGTCCATTGCAAATTGCAACCATCTTCATGACTTTTCTCAATGATCATGATTCCAAAATATATTTGCAATTAAGGTGGTTGATCTCATGGAAAAAGTATTTTATTGAATGTAAAGAAAGAAAGAAAGAAGACATTTATTCACTACACAAAATAAACACAGAGACAAAGAGAGTAGACACACAATAACATTGACACATATTGTGTCAATTGCAAGTTGCTTTTCTCAATGATCATGATTCCAAAATCACCAAATAGATACCTGCTATTACACATTAGTACGAATGGAAACAAACTTTGTTCGCAGAAACCCCAACAATTTCCGATTCAGCGATCCACTGACAGCCCTACACGGGTCCGATTCTAAACCGTTCGGAATTTGTTTTCATTAGACAATTTGGCGCCGGCCGCGCCGCTAACTCGATTGGCCACGGGCTCGGTTAATGTCGACTGCCATCGGAATAGTTCGCTGATGATTATTTAGTTTCCTAATTGGTTTGCCGCGTTTGAATGCGAATTTCAAACAACCCGGTAGGTAATTGTCTGATGTTAAATGGGGTAACAGATAATGTAAAACATACCCTACATTTTTAAAGAATGTAACTAGTAGAAGTTCGTTTCGACTAGCTTCCTTCGCGTCTCTACTCGTGCATTACAAAGAACCAAAAGGCACCGTGGAATAACCCATAAAAACCGCTTAACACATTCACTGCCAAGAATCCCTACGCGCTACGCTCATAGCCGATCTCGTGGTTTTCCCCGTATGTAGCGGAAAGCGAATACGGCGTAGGCACCCGCTAGGCGGATTCCTGGCAGTAAAAGTGCATTTATCCATCAATAACGTACATTCTAAATATTGCGATGGTAGTTGAGTTGAGAACAGTAAAATTAAGTTATTCTTATATTACTACTCACGAAAAACTTAACACGTAATTTTTTTATTGCGATTCTAATGACACTTGTTCCTATTTCCATACAAACTTTATACACATACCTAACGTAAGTTCAATGCGTTACGAGATTGACCAAGTGCAGGTCGATCACGTAACGCATTGTACGCTGTAGATCTAACAGTGACTTT
Source organism: Epinotia ramella (assembly GCA_947578815.1). Taxonomy (NCBI): domain Eukaryota; kingdom Metazoa; phylum Arthropoda; class Insecta; order Lepidoptera; family Tortricidae; genus Epinotia; species Epinotia ramella. Next base: position 3,866,571 of record OX388203.1, read on the forward strand.
ATTATATGAAAAATGACACTTAATTTGTCCTAACGCGCTTTCTGAACGTTACATGATTTGATTAGATTACCCCTCTGGTGGCACGGCACGTAAAAACAAAAGCTGGATGCCAAATAGGCGGCCAGCGTTTTTTACGTGCAATGAAGTCTACTTGCTAACGGAGCCTTTCTGCCGTTTCAAAAAGTCGCTGATTTGACTAGGTGACAGTCGACATCCCCATTGCCGCTTGCACGGGATTTAAAACTCCACATCAACAAACCCGCTTAGCAAACAGCGAATTTCTTCCACTTGTCAAAGGATCAAATTAACAATTAAGTTGAAATGTTCACTTTGAATGCACCATAATAAGAGCTGCGTGAAATTCACTTTGGACTCGCAGATTGTGTTTATTCACACCCGAGCGTGAGCGAGAGAAACGTATTCACTAAACAATTTTACTTGTCAGTGAGCGCATCACAAATTCAAGCTGACCCCTGGATTCGCATCGACTTGGATTTGTAAAGGTAGTAGTTATGATGTAGTCTCGGCCGATTTCGGCCACAGCGACTGCGTTGAGTTACGAATTCGACAGCTCGAATTTGCGACAGTCGAAATCTATTCGAAGCGCGTTTACTCGCTTGCGAAGAACGTAACGTAATGTGTGTTTTCGATAGTGACCTGTGGTAGAGCTATTGTAGCCAATCTTTTTGGCGAAGGTCCTCTCACATTGCGGACATGTGAGCACACCGTTTAAGTAATTACAATTGATTGCCGCAGGTGCTCTCGCTTTCAATGTATCGCACTTCGAGTCTAGCTCAAAGCACCGTTCGGTTTCAAAATAAGACGTAGTAGTATGAGGAGACCTAAACTGGTCGGTTACTAGGTTACTACATTATGTGATTTGAAAATTTTGTGAACATCAAGAGCCGAGTATTGCAAAGACTAACCCATTTTACTCGAGGGTTTCGTTTTGAATAGTCTAACGAAGCATTATTGCGACTCTAGATACTTGAAGAGTTGTTTACATGTTTTACAGATAAATATATAAAATGTAAAATGATATAGTGTGCCTCTACAAGAACATATTTTTGTCGTAAAATTGTGTTTTCTCATATATAAGGCTATAAAGTGCGTCCCTTTTAACATACGAGATACGCATAATTTGGGCCTAAATCGACTGACCGTTAAGGTTTTTGGTGCTTTCTTACATATAAATATACATCATTATAAACGGACTAGCAGCCCGGCCCGGCTACGCACGGATTACCCGTTTTCCCGTAGGAATGAAGCATTTTCCCGCGGTAAAAAGTAGGCTATGTTCATCAGGGATAATGTCGGCTTCTATTTTATGGTACAAAAAAAAATCAAATCGGTCCAGTAGTTTCGGAACCTATTCAATACAAACACACAAACATACAATCAAATCTTTCCTCTTTATAATATTAGTTTAGATAAGCAGAAGGCAAGGCGAGTTGGTCTAAGAATGAACCTGGATAAGACGAAGATCATGTCAAATGCCCATGTAGTACCAACGCCCATTACAATCGGACACTTTACGCTCGAAGTTGTAGACGATTATCAGTTAGGTAGATCCAACTTCGAGAAAGAGGTCAATCGTCGAATCCGACTCGGTTGGGCAGCGTTCGGGAAGCTACGGCACATCTTTTCGTCCAATATTCCGCAGTGTCTCAAGACGAGAGTCTTTGATCAGTGTGTGTTGCCAGTGATGACATATGGGACTGAAACGTGGTAGCTTACTATGGGGCTCATAATATTATCATAAGAAGGCTCAGTCACCCAAAGGGCAATGGAGAGGGCCATGTTGGGAGTTTCTCTGCGTGATCGCATCAGACATGAGGCTATCCGCAGCACTCCGATAAAGCCCTCCGAATCACTTAACTTAAGTGGCAGTGGGCGGGGCACATAGCACCTAGAACCGATGACCGTTGGGGCGGAAAGGTTCTCGAGTGGCGACCACGTACCAGAAGGCGCGGCGTGGGTAGGCCCCCCAAGGTGGATTGATGACCTGGTAAAGGTTGCGGGAGTCCGCTGTATGCGGGTGGCGCAGGACCGGTCACTTTGGCACTCTTTGGGGGAGGCCTATGTCCAGCAGTGGACGTCTTTCGGCTGATATGATTATGATGATGAGTAGGCCAGACAAGAACATATTTTTGTGGCAAAATTGTGTTTTCTCATATTATGTGTGTCCCCTTTTTGTAAATACGCATAATCTGGTCAAAAATTACTGACTGTTAAGGTTCTTGGTGCTTTCTTACAGGTAAATACGCGTATTATAAAAATGAAAACATATACAAGGTGTAAATCATATAACTGAAAACCTGAAAGTAGTTTGTTCAGAATCGAAAGCTGAATCGATTGCACCATCTTTTAAGGTAGGTTGTATTTTTTTTGAAAAATATTTTTTTATTGTGCCGGGTCTAAAAGTGATGTTTGTGTCGTCCGGCGAACTGTTAATCTGTGGGACCCTTTAGGCAGGGTGACTACGTCAGGATCTACGTCACTGACAAGTACTGATTAGTGATTACAAGTGTAGAGTTACGAATCAAGTAGATCTGCTTGATAAAGAAAACCAACGAATATCTTTTGAAATAATTAACGTATTTGTAAATGGACGTATTAATCTTATTAAGGATTAAAAAACTCAGTTGGGGTGTCTGAGGTTTTCAGTATATAATAAAATACACCTTGTATAAGGTCTTGGTCTCTGACGTCATCTCAAAAGTCCAAACTCGGGGTTTGCCAACGAGCCATGGAGCGCAGCATATTAGGTATCAAATTAGTGGATCGCATCCGGAACACCACGCTGCGCTCCAAAACTCAAATAGTCGATGTAGCTCGAAAGTCGGCAGAGTTGAAGTGGGACTGGGCTGGTCATGTCTGCCGTATGCCGAGTGAACTGTGGGCCAAGATCGCCACTGAATGGCAGCCCGACAGCTCGAAACGGAGACGTGGCAGACCTCGCCGGCGATGGAGAGACGAGCTAGACTCCTTTTTAAAAGAATGGCCAGAGACTGCTCAGAATCGGGAGCACTGGAAAAAGTGGGGGGAGGCCTTTGCCCAGCAGTGGGACACTACAGGCTCAATAATAATAATAATAAGGTCTAACCGCTCACTTGCTTTCATATTTTTAAAAAGGTCGCCTAAACTGCTTCTAATTTTTCTTTATGAAGGCAGCCCATACTTCATCAGTTTAGAAGTCTGCGAAATTGGCAACTGTGGTTGCCACAAGCAAGTGAGTGGGTAGGGCGTATGCCTGGACAAGAACATATTTCTCATGTGGCAAAATTGCGTTTTCTCATATAAACTTTGTCCCTTTTTACATAGGAGATACGCATAATTTGGCCAAAAATTACTGATTGTTAAGGTTTCTATCTCGGAAAGCGTGGGCAGCTGATATAGAATAAAAGTCAACATTTTATAGAACGGAAATAAGGAGAACACAATATTGTCAGTCAATCCAATTCTATTTTCTCAGCAACTTTCATACGCCACAAATACAGGTAAACCCTCAGAGACAATATCTAGATATTCTAAACCAAGCCAACCACGGGACATCCCAAGAGGGGCCAAGACTTGGTTCTTTGTTACTTTATAAGCACAAACCTGTTAATATTTAACAGAAGATTCCGGAGCTTCCCAGAGTCTGACAGTTGGAAGATATCTCGGGATTTTTAATCTGGAAAGTTTTTTCACAAGTTTCTGTCTTGACAGTTGGTGCTGATTGCGGATTTAATTATTAGTTTTCGAACGCTACTCACGTTGTAATTACTGGTGAGTATTTGATCAGAGTTTTGTAGCTCGCAAAATTAAGTCCAACATAGCTGTACCTATCTATAATTACTAAATGTAAAAGACTGTCGGTTTGTGTGTCTTTCTTTACATTATAATTTTATGTTAAATTCGGATGAAATTTGATAAATATACATGGTTTCAGTCTCAGAAATTGATAAATAAAGATAATAAAAATAAAACTAAGTTTTAATCAGTTTCATAGTGCAGTTGTGGTAAGTAATCAGTTTTCGTGATATCGTCCGATTAACGAGCGACTCACAAAAAAGGGTTTCAATTCGGCTTGTTGACTTCAATTAAAAAAATTGGTTGTCTGTAAAGGGTGAAAATCACAAAACTTGTACATAGTTAAGGGCCTTAATCTAATCTACGCTTCAAGTTTTCTCAGTTTAGTAACGACAATTGCCCATGTAAAATGTATGGGTAGATTAGATTAAGGCCCTTAACTTTGTACAAGTTTTGTGATTTTCACCCTAAAGTCCGTTTACGGACGATAATTTTACGTGATAACGTCATAAGAAAACATTGATGAAAAATTGCATACTTTTATAACTTGAATTGAATTATTCTCACAGGATTATCATTATTTTGTTGTACGTCACAAAAAACATAAAAATGACACCAATATTGATATTTAGACATTTCAACCCCATCGCACCCCAACAGGGGAGATGGTATTTCACGTCCGCCACTTTGTTTTTTTCTTAATCAGCGACCCGAAAAACCATAGAAACGATACCCATGTTGATTTTCAGACTTTGTCACCACATTTCCCCCTTTTAGGGGTAGAATTCTCAAAAAACCTGAAACACGTATTTACTTATTTATTGTTAGGAATACTCCTGTGAAGTTTTGAATGAAATAGTCGATTTAATCTTTTTTCCCCATACAAACTTTGGACCCCCATTTCACCCCCTTACAGGGTGAATTTTGAAAAATAGTTTCTTAATGCACCCCTAGACCTTATAAGGAACCTACGTGGTAAATTTGGAATCTCTTGAACCAGCGGTTTGGGCTGTGCGTTGACAGTTCGGAACGGGACAATGATCACACTGTTTCGTGCGTGCAGCGCAGTTCATCGATTTATTTATAAGACGTTATTAAGTCAAAAACACCGAAAAGAGAAAAACGCGAACAAAAGAAAACTATTACATTTCATACTTTAGATATTAAAATTTTACGAAAGGGGTGTGAAATCAACAGTACAGGAATAAACGATATGATACAGAGAAATAATATAATGGAAAAATAAACCATCTTCGTCGCCAATAATTTGTTTCGTGAAAAGGGTACAGGAATATATAAAACTTTGACTGTGCGTCTAGGTACAGTATTAAAAGGAGTTGAGACTCAGCGGAACCGCTGGTTTTCAATCTCTAAAACAGTAGACAAAATAAATAAGATAAACTGTAAGCAACATTACAGCCATTCGTAAAGTGTGCACAGAGGCTTTGCTTTGTAAAACAAACATGAGCTGGCAGAACACGCCGACGGGAAACATGTGTAGCCAGTAAAAGAAACAGTTAAGGTGGTTCGATGACTATATAAAACGTTTTTTGACATTCGCAGGCTAATGATGTGATATTTTAAGAAAATTATATAACACACTTTCATAAATTGGCTTTCCATTTGCGCGAAATTCCCCCTTTCCTAGAATAAGCTTGTATAAACTAATCTGTATCACGTGACAAACTAATTTGAGAAATAAGTTTGTCACGTGATACTTTGGGAAAACGATTATTCTCAAATTATTCTAGTTTATTTTAGGAAATAGGGAATTTCACGCAAATGGAAAGTCAATTTATGAAAGATTGTTACATAAGTTACTTAAAATATCACGCCGTTAGCCTGCGAATGTCAAAAGACGCTTTGTATGGTCGTCGAACCACCTTAAATGCAGACAATACAACATAGTACACAAAACCAAAACAATAGTAAATGTAGCACTTGTAAATATAGGAAACATACTGGCTCTCAAAAATATGCCAAGAGTAAGCGTATACATTAAGGATACTCGTAATCACAGCCACCGGGACATCGTGAAACCCAATTAAAAAACCTCGACACCCAAGCAACTTATAATGATGAGAAAAACCACAAGCACACATTCATTAAAGATTCCAACGAAACCTCACCCCGAAGAAAAAGGCAGTAAATCTATCGGAATCACGAATGCTTACCACGTATTTCTACTGAGGTACTCACAGTGCAAAACGCTGGCACCACAATGCGCCCCCCTGGACCCGGGGGCCAGCATACGCTTATCGCTCGCGCTCGTTACCGCTTCGCCGGTTTATGCACTCATAACCATCGCTCTTGGAAATAATAAAAATAACTCGCGAGATTAAGCCACGAGTGACGGGCGGTTTAACTTTTACTTATGTCGGTGGTGAAATACAACGAATAAGAGGTTCTAAGGAGGAATTCTGGGAGTTGTTCGTTTTGTTTTTGATATGAAACAGGCATGTTATAATTTATTATTCCGTGATGGAAAAAAAAATGATTTTGGAATGGAACAATACGACCATACATCAGAAAATCGGAGTAAAACTGTAGAAGCCAGTGAACATATCAAAAGATAAATAAAACTAAAGAAGAAGGCATGTAGGTACGCATACAATTTCTAAACCCAAATTATAGGCATTTTTTTAAACGTTAAAATTACACGTTTTCAAACATTTCCCTCAAACAATCTTATTTTTTTTATTTATACCTATTAGATACGAGAGTGTAGATTTTGTACAGTCAAGAAAATTGAAAAAACTTACTTTGGCTCTTATCACAATGACAGTAGGCGATAAAAATATGTTTTAGTAGCCTTTATTTACTATGCATACTTCCATTATTCTTAAGGTGAATTTTGAAATCGAACCTCGAAATTTAAGATACCCACGGAATATAAAAACAAATTTGATATTTAGTACTTAAAAGGTATCATTATTACCAGTGTATTTGAAAATAACTCTAAGCAGAAAACTTACTATGTCAGGCTCTATCCATTCTTTCAAAGCGCGAGTTTTGATAAGAGTACGGAATATTATGAACTTGTTAAGTTCAGTTATCATTGATTCAGTAAAATTACGAAGTTGTATGTTCCTTTCACTCAAATAACCATATTCTTTTATATCTAATTCAACATAAAGGATAGTATATTTCATATTGCGTCCAAAGGCTTTTTCGTATTCCTCCACTAACTTGTTATGGACAGTAAAACACTGGGACCTCCATTTTGTATTATTTTTACCGCGCAGTGTTTGTCGTTTGATATTGGCCGAGTATACCCTGTCGTTATTGTATGTTCTATACGACCTTTCATATCGCAAGGTCGTACATTTACACGTGTTACTTATTGACATACGGTTTTTTGACCGAGGACGTAAAAATGTATCGTGTATCGATGTGCGCTTTTATTTTGTACAATCAGTCATTGGTTATTCAGTTCCGACTTCCTACACCGTTGTTGCTGGTTTCTCGGCACGTGGCTGGGTCAGAGTTAAGTATTCTCATATAGTCACGATTATTTCCCGGAAGGGTAGGCAGAGATCACGGATTTCCACTTGCAACGATCTTCACTTTACTTTCATGACATTCTTCGTTCATGCTCGTCGGTCGGTAAGAATGAATTAGTGTTGTCGATTTGGCGACATGATCCAAGCTAATGAACAATTCATTTTGTACAAAGTTAGGTCGCGCGTTGCATTCAAAAACCATCTCTCGTCAGAGATTGAGATTCCCAGAATTTTTGTTACACCATTTTGGTGGTAAATAATTGCGGACCGCCTGATGGTAAGCCGTTCCCGTAGTCTATGGACACTTGCTCAGGGAACTTAAACTGTCCGCGCGCCTCGACTGCCGGATTCAAAAGTGTTGACTGTCTGTGCATTGCAATAGGAATAACCCTCCTCCCCTTCGGGAGTTGGGTAGTGAAATAAGTGCAGATCATGTTATTTTTAGTAGTAATTTTTTAACTTTTGGTTTCACATTAGCGTTTACAGTGTATATTGCATCGGGATACACTACCGGAAACACATAACTTTATATTATTATTATTTTGGCCGCGGCGCGCACATCACAACTGGCTTCTCCCAGGGACTCCGTCCGCGGGATCTCGCTTATATCGTAAGTACACACGCCGAACATACTTCCACTCCCCATTTGACCCACTTAGGCGATGATTTCCAGGCTAAAAATTATCCTATGTCCTTTACCAGGATTCAAACTATCTCCATACCAAATTTCATCTCAATCGGTTCTGCGGTTTACGCGTGAAGAGGTAACAGACATACAGACAAACACACTTTCTCATTTATAATATTAGTATGGATATGGATAGATATTTTTTTTAACTGTTACCGATGATTGTATCATATAACCACTGTAGCGGAGCGGCAAGGCTCGTTGCTTTCAATCCGTAGGTCGCGGGATCGAACTCCGACACGTACCTCTGGGTTTTTTAAACACCTTGCACGATATATCATTTGATATTTAACAGTGGCTTTCGGTGAAGGAAAAATTCGTGAGGAAACCGGTCTAATCCCAATAAGGTCTACTTTTGCCTCTGGGTTGGAACGTCAGATCGCAGTCGCTAGTAAAACTAGGGCCTATGGCAAATCTTGGGATTAGGTGACAAAGCGGGCCCCAGGCTCCTTTAAGGCACAGCCGGGAATAACGGGATGATGATAACCGATGATTGTATCACTATCCTTGTATCTACTGGTTTCTTCGCATCCAACATTTCTTTATCGTAAACTTCGCAGCGGCCCGACTCCATAAGTGTTTTGAGACGCAGAGCAACAGAGGGCTATCAATAATGTTGGAAAGTTGGCCAATAGCCGCATAGTGCTTGCTCTGACAAATGGCCCTTGTGTTATCGTCGGTATTATCCTATTTTTAGACGCGTTTGTACGTGTTTTTTGTATTTAGTTTGAGAATAATAGATCGGTTGGCTTGTGCTGGTGCAAATACTTAGAGCACTTCTAAAAACAGGACTGCAAAACTCTTTTTAATTAATCAATACATAATCTTGTAATATAAGCACAGGCGTCTCAAGCCCATGTTGCGCCCGTGTGCAGACATTACTCTAGCGCCCCCTAGTACGAGCGCGGTTAAAATGGGATGGTAGCGGGCGGCGCTCGGCGCCCCCAAGGAGCGCTGCGCCCGTGTGCAACGCACAACCTGCACCATTGGTAAAGACGCCTCTGAATATTAGAGGATTATCTTACACAAACCGAACTAGCCCTATAGTAAGCTCAATAAGGCTTGAGTTATGGGTTTTAGACAATGATATATTTAATAGATATAAATACCGAAACACAAAGAAAATATCCAAGACTATAAGGTTAGATTAATGACCTGGTAAAGGTTGCGGGAGTCCGCTAGAAACGGGTAGCGCAGGACTGGTTATTGTGGCACTCTTTGGGGAAGGCCTATGTCCACCAATAGACGTCTTTTGACTGGTATGATGATGAGGATAATGATGGCTAAAAAGTTTAAAACCTAACATAAAATAGTTTAAAAAAGAATTATCGAGATGTTAGAACAATTAAATCCGCCATTTTCACAGCTGCCTTGAAAACATAGACGTTCTGAATTTCTCTTGTAATTCTAGTTCCAAGAACGATGTGTTCCTTACACTGCATCTTCAATGAACCAGTTAGCGTTATGCTATTACTTCTGCTCCGTTGCCAACGCCTTGTCTGGGTAATTCAGCCAATCATTCCAGACTAGTAGCACCAATTCGAAGTGACCGAGACGAACCAGTGACAACGTTCATTCGACATGGCGGAACACACTTAAAGACAAACATTGGAGTTGACTAGGAGTATTTTTGGACAGGCATCTGCGTTTCCATACTCGCCTGATGCACGCTAAACGCCTCGCTTGCGCATGAACCCGGCTTTAGTCAGTTTCACAGGTTAATTGCATAACTTTTGCAGCGGACCGTGAGGTACAACTCATCCTCCTTCTAGCATTTTCCCGGTACACTAAAGGAGCCCAGGATGCGCTTCGGCACTTAATCACAAGGTTCGGTGTTGGCACTTGTTTTACGAAAGCGACTGCGACTTTGTTGGGATAGCCCATGAGGTACAACTATAATTTGAAATGTATGAATGACTTTTTTTTGTCTCAAGCTATGTATGCCCACAGTTCACAATCTGCTCTATATCTGCTTAACATATTCACATTTTTGTGGTCATCTGTTATCTGTCACGTTTATAATATAGCAACGAACCTGGACCAAAAGCGCCATTTACGGAGGACTCGGGCCAAACCCGTATACTTTGAATGACTAGGGCCAGTTATATTGTACATATGCGACCGAACATTTAGAACTAAGTTCGGCTTTGCGAGCCACATACGTGCTCATCAGAGACAATTGTAAGCGTCGTAGGATACGACAGGGAAGACAACAAAAAAAAAAAAATAGCAACAATTTAACTTGTTTTAATGACGCATTTTTTTATGTTTGCCTGTCCGTATATTCGCTGTAGCTTCCTTAAGCATGGCGTATAATCATCGTTAACCAAGGTCACCATATCACTTAATCAAATTGGATTCACTCCTATTTTGTTCATTGCCTACACAAAAAGAGCGCGCGAACCATATTGAATTGCGATACAGAAAAGCAATAATTAAATAGCGCAGAGACGCCTGTTGATTGTCATGAATTAGTAAACTCGTGTCATGTAAGACTATATCAATTCGGCAAAGTGCAAGCTGAGATCACACGTTTTAATCCCCCTACATAAACTTGGACAAAATATTTGCCCAAGCCCTCACATTTGGTTCTGTGTAAAAAAATAATAGCGAAAAGCATAATATAAGCACGAGGCCATGAAAGCGAGTACGTACACATAGGGGTTTTATGAGGGACGACTGCGGGAATTTCCCCATTTTTATTCCCGCCCTTTACTTTATACCGTTTTGGGAATTTATGTGGCTGGCGTATTATTACGTCATTTTTTATATTCGCATGTGCGGTAATTACGGTGGCGGTTTACGGCGCGAACGCGGCGGTAGTGAGCTGCCAAGTTTTAATAAACAGGCCACGCGCAGATCACCTGCGCTTCAGCCGGCACGAAGGACCATGCAGAGCACGGGATTAGAGGTGTACCCGTTCGCGGGAATATTCTCGAGCTGGGAATATTCTCTAAAGCTATCGCGAAAATTCTTGGGGACGGCAGATTAAATATTATTAAGTTTATTTTGCTATGCAATGATGGGTGGTATATTTGAGATTATTTAAGTTGAATTGCATCAAAGTAGAAAGCAAATCTACCGCCCAAGGTAAAAGATTCAAATTGAAATGACCGTTTTTATAAAAAGTGGGTCATTAAAATAATCTAAATTACATGCACCATGTTACTATGTAAATGTATGTTACCCATATTATCCATACATATAAATTATAATTATTATTTATGATTTCCCTTAATTAGTGGGTACATAATTTGGTCAAAAATCGATCCAATCTCAATTAGTACTTAGCTAAGCATGTGTTAAGGACATGAAGAGGCGAGCTACTTGTGCAGTTACTGAACTGCCAATTGCGACGATTGATCTGGCGAAAATAATGATTATCCCCGTGTATCATTAGCAACGGATTCCCCATCTTAAGTCACATCATCTTCATCATCCTAGCGTTATTTGACACTTAAACCGAAGATTTGGCATAGGCACTAGTTTTTTACGAAATTGACTTGATGAAAGCGACTGCCATCCGACCTTCCAACCCAGAAGGAAAACCAGACCGTATTGGGATTGGACCGGTTTTCTCACGATGTTTTCCTTCACCGAAAAGCTAACGGTAAATATTCCGTACATATAAGTTCCGAGAAACTCTTTGGTACCAGCCGAGATTCAAACCCACGACCGCCGCTTGACAACCGTGTAGCTTATCCATTTTTAAATCACATAATACTAATAAAATTATATCCGCTCTATCTGTCTACTGTGGCAGATTAGTACCTATTACTAATTTATCACACTATTTTCCAATTTTTCACTAAACCGGCCATTCAGCAGATGGAATCACGTAATGGTTCGAATGCGCGTTACAACAGCCCAACTGTCAATTTACCTTAAAAAAAAATTGATCTACCTAACGTACGTAGGTACAATGCGTACAACGCATTGTTCTTATGTTAGGTAGATCTAAATGTCACTTTTATAGAAAAAGTACGTGAAGTTACGTAATTACCCATCAGGGAGTGTAATTGTAACGTCGCAAATTCAACTCGAGGCAACGTAATAAGGTGAAGATTTCTAGAATAGTTTGTACCATTGATGTACCGTTGATAAAATTAAGGCACGCTGTAAAATTGTCTCTTTTGTTACCATTTATTTGTAATTTTGAACGTTGTGTTGGTATAATTACCCTTTCTAACATTTTGGCACTCTTTAGAGAAGGCCTATATCCAGCAGTGGACGTCTTTCGGCTGATATGATGATGATTATGAAGTATACAAGAACCTTAGTTAATGAAATAGTAATAAAGTAGGTATGGCGCGGATTCTTTTCCTAGACCGAACAACGACGACAACAAGACCATCTACACTTTTTAAATCAAGAAGTGGCTTCTTGTTTCTGGAAAGGCATAAAAAATCCACGTTAAAAATACTACTTGGCAATGTTGACCATTTTGTATTTAAAACATAATTATATTTTAACAATAGAGTCACTATTCAAGTAAAGTATTGTGTATGGGCACGTAGCTATTGTGGCTTTGTTAGACCAATGGGTCTTAAGATAAGACCCGGTCTAGTAAAATAATTCAGACTGTTATAGGATATGGGGACGTATATGGGAAGAGACATGCCTTAATTCGCGTAATTGGTAGGTACAAATTATTCTAGATATGCTTAGACATGCTTATTTACATTATTTATTGACTACTTAAGTGGTTAAACCGTCAATTAGCGGTTGTTGAATAGGAAAGCTTATTTATAGCGCTCAGTTTGATTAACCTATTATAAAGGCAAGTAAATAAGCATACATTATGAGAGCGATTGATTCAATAGGATTAAAAAAATCATTGCTAACCTCAGATATGGCTGATAAAAACGCTCAGAACTTCACATGCTGTTTTAGATGTAATAATTATGAATATAAAACACCTAAGTAGCTGACTTACAAATGTTTAAGCTTCACAATTTTTGTTTCAGACTTTTAAAAAGGAAGCAAAAGTTTTCGAAAACATGAATAGGTCCGTTTTCATATAATTACATTCTGCAAGTTTTGACCCATAGCTCAAAGGCTCGAGGTGCGGGCTTACGAAAACTTCCGCAGCTCTGAAAGGGGGTTGTTTTTGAAACTGACGCATAATCATGGATGAACGATACTTGGAAAGGAATTTCGGCCCTGCCATCGTATCTTGGGTTAATTTATGCAATGGGATGTTCTTAACTTGTTTCTCTACTCTTTAGCTGAAGGCACTTAGGATTTAACATACTTATATTTTTCAATGTATTTCGAAGGTTGGTGAAGTACAGAAAAATTGAAATTGTGAGGTGAGTTTTGGGCCAAAATGCATTGTTGTTTTGTTTAAATTGTTGTGTTACTTTCTAAAATGTGTAGTATTTTGAAAAGGTCGTAGTAATATAGACATGGTGGTATAGACTCCAAATAAAATAACCAATAATGTTGAATTTTCCCGAAAAGGGATTACTAATATTGTCAAATGGAAAAAAAAGTAAAACAGGGGATTCATTCCCGTTTCAGCAAAACGCACCTTCATATGAATCGATTGTCATTTACTAGGACTTCTCTCTAACAAGCAATATTAAAATGGTTGAAGCTTCGTAATTCTTGGAGATATCTGAATGAGATTTTCGTCATTAGGCATATTTTTTTCGTCTTCTTTCTTTTGGAGTAATAAATACATTTTGAGCCTACACCTATATTGTAAACGTTAAATTCGCTCAACACCTACTTTGTTTCGTATTTTCTTTGCCATCCATTGAACCAAGCAAGACACTGTAATATTTGTGTAATAATTGCATTTCATCATCTTTCCTTGCATCTGTTATTATCACAAATTCAGCCTATCCTCGTATCGTACATCTTTAACCGGAGTACTTATCCACAGGGATCTATTAAGTCTTTAAACGTAAACCCACATGTAAGAAATGCGGGTTTTTGTCCATTACGGGCGCGCAATTATTCAGGCCACAAAAACAGGGGGTGGGGCGGATCGGATGATTTATCTCTCGGGAGTAAAATTAGGAAAGTAAAAAAAGTGATTCAGACGTACAGATTTTCATATGAATGGTGAAAGTTGTGTGCGGTGAATTGAGTGAATCAGCGTCTTAGACGGCCTACTAATATTCTCTAGAATTCGATTTTCTCATTATTCAGATGTCGTACAGTTGTAATGCTAATGTCTCACTTTATTCTCAAATGATACCTATTTAATATATCATATTTGGTAATGCTTAATGTGAACGATCACAATGATCTTGGATCACGTTAAATATCATCTAAGATCAATAAATTGACTAAAACCCTAATGTGAATGTACTGAAAACTGAATCGACGCAAACTTTGGCGTCTTCTCACGCAGCATGATCCAGTATGTGCGTCTTATTATTCATCAAAAGAACCTAACTTGTTACTACGCAGACACAAAGTTTGCATATTGATAAACGCGAGCTGAATACAAATAGATACAACCCTGCAAATATTGTTGGTATTCCAATATTGCAAACCTGCCCTATTGATTTATCCGACACTGTTATTTTCTCAGGATTCATGCTTAGTTTTCATATTTCAGAAAATATTGGGGGCTTTAGTGAGCTAAGGTTGCTTGGGATGGCTTTATGCTTAGTCTAGCATGAAATAGGGGTCTAATTTTTATTACAAGCTTTTATTTAACTTGCACTGTTCATATGTAGGTATATAAGTAAGTTGTCTGTCAAAATTTGCAATCCATTTTTCAGTAACTAGCCGTTATCCGATTTAGCTGAAATTTTGGGTAGGTATAAGTAATAGTTTGGATGACAATACAATTGTTCGGGCCGACCGTCTGCCCGCCCCTTAAACTCCTCACGTGTGTACGCCTCTTTTGACTCTGTGGTTTTGACAGTGACACTTCTTGTCAAGGCGCGGACGAAAAAAATATAACCTCGTTGTTGCGGACCCGAAAGGGAACGAGTGTTTTGAGTAATTTGGAAACGCATTTTCCTTGTTTTGTGTAATATCGCTCGCTTTGAAGACACACGGGTGTCCGAGTGTTTTGTGTGGATATCCAGGTGATATCAGAACAGTTGGTGATTTGACTTGATTGATGATTGACGTTGATTGTTGGCGAGACTGCCCCGGAACACCACGGCTGCTTCTTCAGCCCCGAAGACCCTCTTGATTGAACTTGACTTGACCTGACAGTTGACTGAACCTTGACAGATACTAACCGGAGTTGAAGCGAACATCGCGCCTCCCGGAATCAGGTGAGTTGAACAAGTTTTGTAGCCAATCCACTGGCTTATATGACCCGCGAAACGCGTGGCAGTTCACTCCACTCGCACTAGGCGAGGAGTTTGAACAATTTTTGGTACCCAGAGCGTGGTTACTCACAAGGAAAAAACGCGAATTTTGATAGTTTTTTCCTTTTGGGTAAAAAAGGGCATTTTGAGGTTATTTGTTAAAACCAAATTTAGCTACAAGTATTTAAAACTTCTATTTTGTGGCACTGCAAGTGTTTTGTACTGTAGATTTCACGAAATTATTGTACTTGCAGTGCAAATTAGTGAGATTACAACCTCCGGAAGGTGATTGATTGTAATTTGGAAAGCCTTTCATAGCTTGTTGTTTGGTAATAAGGCATTTGTTTTATTCAGTTTGCTATAAGCGGCCAAGGTTGCTAAGAATATAAGCTAAAATATAAGGCTACCACAAATATTAGTTGTAAGCTAGATTATTGTACAAGTGATGTAACTGGCCAATTATAGATTATAATTTGAGCTTCCACTGCGTTTTGAGAATCTATATTGGTTGTTATTGTAAGGCATTCCTGTAATTGAGTTGATATTTGGTTTTGATTCACTAGGGTGACCAAGAAATTGGAATTTCCACATTAATTAAATTAATTTTAATTTTCTCTGGTATTGTTGGAAATTAATTTAAAATGGGATCTACACCTAAGGCTAAGATCCAGTCTGCACTGCGTTGGTTTTCATCTGCAGCAGCTTTGGTTGACAGAAATGACCGGGAGGAGGCTTTGTTGACCCGGTACGAGGAGGTGTCAGACCGTCTTAAGGCTGTGGAGTTCCAGGTTGAACTCTACCTAGCGGAGCCCGGCCGGACGACCCCGGAGACCGAGCAGGTGGAGCGGGACTATGAGCAATGTATGGATTTTGGGGACAGGATTGTCGAGAGGGCTTCTAAGATACTGCGGGTTCGGAATGTTGCGGCCCGGGACGTTCCGAAACACGCAGTTATCTATAACCCAGGGTTGGCAGCGCGCTTGCCAGCCATACAGATGCCGGTCTTCCGAGGAGACCTGGACGAGTGGACCAGCTTCATCGACCTCTTTGATAGCTTGGTGCATGCCCGGACGGACCTGCCAGCGGCGTTGAAGTTGGCGCAGCTGATGTCTGCTCTCGTCGGGGAGCCGCGCGACTTGATCGCGCATTTGTCGGTCACCGACGACAATTATGAAATCGCGCGCACGTTGCTGAGGGACCGATACCAGAACGTGCGGCGACTTGCGGATACTCTTATGACTAAGATCTGGAATATCCCTCGGATCGCTCAGGCTTCAGACATCCGGCTGAAAATGCTGAATCCTGTTTTGACAGCGACCAAAGGGTTAGAGAACCTTGGTTTGCCGGTGGACCAGTGGTCCTACATACTGTTGAATTTTTTGTTGAACCGGCTGCCGGCTGATGTACGGGCCAGGTTTGAGCACCGGTATGGTGGTGAAAGTGCTCAGCATCTGCCGACCTTCACCAATCTTATCGACCAATTGGAACTTGAGTGTCGACGGGCCGACACCTCGGATCTACCTCCACCCCCGAGGCCTCCTGGGGCCCAGCGGGCCCAGGGGAGAGTTGCACCTCAAAGGGGAGGGTGGGGCAAATCGGCCCCACAACCAGCGGGTCCTCACCAATATAATACCAGTGCATTGGACCCTGAAGTCTGCCTATGCTGCAAGAACCCTGGCCATCGGGTGCCAGCGTGTCCGAAGTTTCTTGCGCAGCGGGTTGTGGGACGCCGCAACATTGCTAAGCAGCGGCAATGGTGCTTTGTTTGCTTGGGCCCACATTTTGTGCGAGATTGTGCCCACCCGCGGGCGTGTAGGTCCTGTGGTGGGAAGCACCACTCCATTTTATGCATGAACCGCAGTGGGGATACACCTCCCCCCCCCCCCCCCTGCGCAGGGGTCATGCTCCCCTGTTCGGAGTCAGCAGCGGGCTGACCAGGGGCCCATGGCCTACCAGTGGGGACGTCGGGTAACACCCCCCTCCCCCCCCCTCCAAAACTACGCGACTACTTCGCACGCACCCGTGCCCCAACGGGGGGTCCTTACGGGCGGGTGCCCGCAAACGCCTCCACCCCGGCAGGCGCCACGGATGTCGCCGCCGCTTGTGGAGCGACCCCGCTTGGCGTCGGGACCTCTGGCGTACGGCCGGAGTAGGACATACCAGGGGGCGCAGGCGGCACGCATGGCGCGACGGCAGTACCAGCCGGAGTGGGACCCGCTCGGGCGGTACGAGCGGCCCGCCCATGCGGAACAGGATGCAACGCGTTATCCCTGCTAGGGATACGCCGCCCACGCACCAGCAACCGCCACGCCCTTGGAGACCGTGTTATTGCCCACGGCTTCGGTTTGTGTTTGGGGCCCTGGCGGACGATCAGCCTGCGTGCGCTCTCTCCTTGACACGGGAGCGCAAGGCTGCATGGTATCCAGTAGGTTGGTGCGACAGTTGGGCTTGGTTGTGAAACCCCACCCGGAAAGTATACGTGGGGTAGGCAATGTGACAGTGTCAAACCTGGTAGGGCAGACCTTACTCACCTTTGGACCGGGTCCCACTTCACGCGCGAGGATTAATGCTCCCGCGTTAGTATTGGATGAAGTGGTGGGGAGACTCCCCCAGGTGAAGCTGCCTCCAGAGGTTCGGAGTTTGACAGCTGGATTAGTTCTGGCGGATGCTGGATTTGACAGACCTGGTCCGATTGACGTGTTGCTGGGTGCAGACGTTCTTGGGCGGGTGCTGTTGAGCGGCAACCGTACCTTACAGCCTGGCGGACTGGTTACACTGGAAACGGTGTTTGGCTATGCTGTAATGGGTTTGGTGTTAGCGGCTCCACCGCCTCCTACTGAGGAGGGCTGTCTGGTTGGAACTGCTCTTTCAGAAGCCGTGCAACGGTTCTGGGAGATTGAGGAACCACCTACCGCGTCGCGTATGAGCCCCGAGCAGGAAGAGTGCGAACGGTTTTACCAAAATAATACTGGGCGCCTCTGCTCTGGTCGGTTCATAACACGACTTCCTCTGCTCATCCACCGACCTCCTCTTGGAGCGTCACGTGAGATGGCTGAGAAGCGGCTGGTTTCGATGGAACGCCGAATGAGAAGAGATGCGCTCTTCCGGCAGAAGTATGTGGACTTCATGAGGGAGTACGAGGGTTTGGGACACATGTCGGTGGCTCGGACGGACTGGAGTACAGTGGAGCACTGCTTCCTGCCGCACCACGCGGTCCTAAAATCCCCGGAGTCCAAGATTCGCGTGGTCTTTGATGGGTCCGCGTCCACCTCGACTGGGGTGTCATTGAACCAGTGTGTGCATGCAGGTCCTAAGCTGCACAAGGATATCACGGATATCCTCACAAATTTTAGGAAACATCAGGTGGTGTTCGTCGCCGACATCCGGATGATGTTTCGGCAGACAGTGATCCATCCTGATGATCGTCGGTATCAGCTGATCTTGTGGCGTGAGAGCCCTGATGAACCGATGTTGGTGTACGAGCTGAATACGAATACATACGGCTTGAAGAGCAGTCCGTACATTTCAATTCGAACTTTGTTAGAATTGGCGTCTCGAGAGAGACTGAGGTTCCCTCGAGCGTCCGCCATTTTGGAACGGGACTTATTTGTCGATGACGTGTGCACCGGGGCAAACAGTGTCGAAGAGGCTTTGGTTTTGCGGGATGAGCTGGTGGAACTCTTGCGGACGGGTGGATATGAATTGCGCAAATGGATGTCCAACTCACCGGCCGTGGTGGCCGGCCTCCCCGAGGATCACCAGCAGGATCCGCACCTGTTCGAAAATGTTGAGAGCCCGCACATGTTATCAGTCCTAGGCGTGCAATATCGACCAGTCCAAGATGTGTTCACCTATCGGGTGGAACTGGATTCCCCGAGGGTCTGGACGAAGCGGCTTGTGCTGTCCACGGTGGCCAGGACGTACGATCCGAGTGGATGGATCGCGCCGGTCATCTTCACGGCGAAGGCATTTATGCAGCGCCTGTGGATGGTCCAACTGGGTTGGGATGATCCACTATCCGGAAATTTGTTGAGCGATTGGGAGGTTTTCTTCTCCACGCTCCCGGAGATAAATCAGGTCGAACTGCCGCGTAAGCTGTTGCCGGCAGGGAAATGCCGAGTAACCCTACACGGGTTTTGCGACGCCTCCGAGCGAGGGTATGCAGCTGCCGTTTACTTGCGGACGGTCAGCTCCGCCGGATCGGTCGATTTGCACTTGGTAATGGCGAAGAGCAAGGTGGCTCCCCTGCGCACGCGTTTGACAATCCCAAAAATGGAATTATCTGGAGCGGCTCTTCTTGTACGCCTACTGAACCACGTGGCCTCTACCTTGAAGGACACCGTGAACCTTGAGGAGAGTGTCTACGCATGGACTGATAGCCAAATTGTATTGTGTTGGCTGCAGTCGTCATTCCATACTTTGGAGGTCTTTGTGGCCAACCGGGTCTCGCAAATCCAGAATTCGGAGACTGCTTTGGTTTGGAGACACGTGCCAGGTGAACTGAACCCAGCGGACGTGGCGTCCAGGGGTTGCACGGCACCTGAGCTTGTTGCCCACTCACTGTGGTGGAGACCAGATTGGTTGTTGGAACCGGAGACACTCTGGCCTGCCAGTTGTGTGATTGGGACCCCATCCTCTGGCTTGGGTGTCCACCTTGTCGAGACCGCTCCAGTGTCAGACACTGCTTGGTTGCTAGAACGGTATAGCTCTCTCGACAAGCTTGTTGGAGTGACCGCCTGGGTCAAGCGATTTATACACAATTGTCGCCACCCTGACAACCGGTCACGCGTTAGAGTTCTCGCCACAGAAGAGCGGAATGCCGCCCTACATCATTGGATTAGGGTTGTGCAGGAAGAACACTTTGGGGACGTATTGAAGCCCCTGCGGCAGGGACGTCCTAAGCTACCGAAGGCGATAGCACGCCTCAACCCGTTCATTGACGAGTCGGGTACACTCCGGGTTGGAGGACGGCTCCGCAACGCTAGCTTGCCGTACTCGGTGCGCCACCCCATTATGCTGCCTAAGAAGGGGCATCTGGTGGAATTGTTGGTGATTGACCGCCACATAAAGAACTCGCATGCCAGCTGCAATGCACTCTTGGGCATTTTGCAGCGAGACTTTTGGATATTGAACAGCCGACGGGTTATTCGGAGCATCGTGTTTCGGTGCTTGCCTTGCTTTCGGCTCAAGGCAGCCACGATGCAGCCCCAGATGGGGGACCTTCCTCCTGATCGGGTCAACGAGGCTAGGACCTTCTCTAGGGTGGGGACCGATTTTGCGGGACCTTTTTTAGTGAAAACGTCGCGACTTCGAAATGCGAAGGTTGTAAAAGCGTATTTGTGCGTTTTCGTATGCCTGTCGACCAAGGCTGCTCATCTTGAACTTGTTGGTGATCTTACGACGGAGGCTTTTATTGCGGCATTGGATAGATTTGTATCCCGTAGGGGACTCCCATCTCTGATCCGGTCAGATTGTGGAACCAATTACAAGGGTGCCGACCGTTATTTACAAGATGTTGTAAAATTTTTATTTGAAAATAAGATTGATATTGGAACAGACCTCTCCCGTCGGGGTATCACCTGGACGTTCGATCCGCCAGGCTGCCCCCACTGGGGTGGAATCTGGGAGGCTTGCGTGAAGCAAGCAAAAGCCCATATGTATCGGGTAGTCGGTCAAACTGTATTAACTTTTGAGGAACTCGCGACGTTGTTTTGTAGAATTGAGGCCGTCCTCAATTCCCGTCCGTTGTGTCCGCTCAGCTCCGACCCAAATGACCTGGAAGCGCTCTCTCCAGGCCATTTCTTGATTGGTCAGCCACTTGCAGCGTTGCCGGAGCACCCCCTCCGGGACATACCCTCTGGTCGTTTGTCGCGCTACCAGATGCTGCAACAAATGGCTCAGAACTTTTGGACCAGATGGTCATTAGAGTATTTGCATGTTTTGCAGCAGCGCCTCAAGTGGACTGACAAAACCAGTCCCCCCAGAGTTGGAGACCTTGTGCTAGTTAAGGATGCTAACCTTCCGCCACTGCGATGGCGCCGGGGGCGCATCGTTAATTTGTTTCCCGGTAAAGACGGGACCCCTCGGTTTGCCGAGGTCATGGTTGGGGACTCGGTTCTGAAGCGAGCGGTAGCAACCCTATCGCGACTTCCCCTAGTATAGCGGACCGGCTTAGAGGCCGTTCCGAGGCGGGTGATTGTTCGGGCCGACCGTCTGCCCGCCCCTTAAACTCCTCACGTGTGTACGCCTCTTTTGACTCTGTGGTTTTGACAGTGACACTTCTTGTCAAGGCGCGGACGAAAAAAATATAACCTCGTTGTTGCGGACCCGAAAGGGAACGAGTGTTTTGAGTAATTTGGAAACGCATTTTCCTTGTTTTGTGTAATATCGCTCGCTTTGAAGACACACGGGTGTCCGAGTGTTTTGTGTGGATATCCAGGTGATATCAGAACAGTTGGTGATTTGACGCCGCGGATTGTTGGCGAGACTGCCCCGGAACACCACGGCTGCTTCTTCAGCCCCGAAGACCCTCTTGATTGAACTTGACTTGACCTGACAGTTGACTGAACCTTGACAGATACTAACCGGAGTTGAAGCGAACATCGCGCCTCCCGGAATCAGGTGAGTTGAACAAGTTTTGTAGCCAATCCACTGGCTTATATGACCCGCGAAACGCGTGGCAGTTCACTCCACTCGCACTAGGCGAGGAGTTTGAACAACAATGTTATGGTACCATCGGTCGAGCTCATCTGATGTGGCCATATGAAATCAGTATTTAACCGACGTAACCCCGTTGAGTTTAGGCTCGTTGGAATCGTCTCAATTAGTAGTTAATGATGGTATACAGAAAAGTACAGTCGCAAATAAAAGCTTATACGTACCAAAAATTAAATTTATGACACAAACTTATTATTGTTCAATTCTATTTCGAGGTTTTTAAAATACGTTGAGCCTCCAGCCTTCGAGGACGTGCCACCGCATGCTCGGTAGATTTTGCAATGCAGATTTTACGTGTTAGATGCTCGCTAATTTTCAGTTAGATTTTAGGTACACGTGAGACGTATAAGTTTTGATTTTATGCTAATGTCTTGGGAGATTACTTAATGCCATGCAGAAACATGCTATCTAAACTTTTGCCCGGGTGATGTGCACGTGCACTGTGGGTACTAACAATTCATTTATCAAGGTTCAGATGATTTTGACTATTATTTTACAAGCACGCTTTATCTCCAATATCGATGGAAATAATAATATTATGTCGATGTATTGCTTTCATATTTTGTTTCTTTTCCTGTGTGAATACACTTTATTTTGCAGCACGTTAGTAGGTAAAGCCAGTAAAATGAACTTAAAACAACGTAAAAATGAACAAAACAAGAACTCTTGTATAATTCATGATAGGTCCCGGGTTAATTTTGCGAGATTAAACAGTGCTTATTTTCATGACAGTTCTGTCACATCTATTGGAGCCATTAACTAGCCCCATCACGACAAGGTCATAAACACTGCCAAAGTGTTTCAAAGCCATGACACATCATAAATTGTGCAAGAACGTACCTGTAAACTTTGCAATTTATACCTTAACTCAGTATATATTATATACTTAATCAGATAATACAGGTCACGCATTTTCTTGCCCTTATCCTATTTACTTTGTGGTTGGCGCAGCATATCTTTTTCTTCCATAGCTCCCTGTTACTCGATATATCGCCACTTACTTTCTTCCTCTTCATATCGTATCTCACACAGTCCATCAGATAATACAGGTATTCATTAAAAAAAAAATCGTCTATTTGCAATATTTCTCGGTATTGCGAAATCGTATTTAGGTAATGACTTTGAAATATTAAATGAGTTACGTTACTCGTATAATACAAAAATATTCCATAATAAGCAAGATACCGAAATGGCACATTTTGTAGGAAATTAATACAGGTATGGTCTACCGGTATTCCAGCCTTAAATACCCGTAGTAATGTTTCTAAAACTGCATTATTTACTTTAACTTTGGCCGAGCGGTAACGATAGTTCGGTGAAAGAAACTTTTATTATGCAAATTGAAGCAATGAAGTTAGGTTTTTTGTCGACCCCTTTCCGAGCGTCACACTTCTTTAGTTCGAAGTTTCAACTTAAATGACGTTTTTAAGATATAAGTTGGTGCGGGGTAGTTGGATACTTTGTTTATAATTACTTTGGCAAGATCTCTCCTTACAAAAGCCAGAACTGTGTTTTTTCGCAATGCGGAATTTCATGAGCTCTTAGATAGTAATACGGCCGAGTATGTGCCTAGTTATCACATTTGTGAGTGTTCTTATTTCACCACCTTGACTATTGACAATGATCATGCGACGTACCTATACTTACAGAGATTTGTCATTGTCATGTTTAGTGTCCTTTGGAGTTGCATGCGTCTATAGGCTGCTTACCATCAGGCGGGCCGTACGCTAGTTTGCCACCGTCGTTGTATAAAAAATATAGTATAAGTACCTAACATTGTTTTAACATAGGTACTATTAACACTAGTTAAAGTGAGCGCGGTCTCGCCAACAAACTGTTATCGCAGTTTGGCGAGTAACATAACATTGTTAATTGTTTTGTACTTTTTAAAAAAATAAAAAAAAACCGAATTGTAGTCCATCCGTTGCATACAATAATTTTTGTACGACAAATTTTAAATAAATAGCATCTTTTCGACTTTTCAGGCACTAAGTCTTCCGTTAGTTCTATTACTACTCACGTAATTTCTTCAGGAGTGCAGTTATTTTCTTCTTCGTCCATTTTAAAAGGAACGTACACATTTTTCTTCACTTCACAAACGAATAAAATCTTAATAAGTTATTAATACCGAATATACCGATATTTCGTCTTTGAATTTTGAACTGGAACTTTGGTGGGAAATTAGAAATATGACACCTTGACACCTATTGTTTATGGTCTGGGGATCGATTTTTGACTTTCGAACGCTCGACTCTTTCACACGAAAACGGTCAAAAACGATGAAATGCTATTTTTGAAATACGAGCGATAGAAAATTGAAAAACAAGTGAAAAAAAGTGACCACTCGTACTCAATTCTATCGGTAGAAAATGTTGACACTTCACCTTGTACCTTTTTAATTTTGGACTGACTATTAATTTAAAAGATAGATAGATATATTTAGATAAAATATATCGATTCGAAGCTAAGTGATTGGCTGGTGTACGATTATATTTAATTTCTTGACGAATTTTGTGGTTGAAAACCAAGATCGTTAATCTATTGGCGGGAAAATAAGCGTTTCGTTTACTACTGTTACTCACAACTAACTTTTGTTTTTTTTTTCTGTTATGAAACGCATAATTTATTTAAAATTAATCAATTTACTATATTATAGATAACTTCCAATAAAGTAATATTCTCTATATTAGGTATGTTGAAAATTCAAATTTGAAAAACCGTAATTATCTACTTATTGCATACTTTTTGCATACTACGAAACGCAAAAGTATCGATAGCCAATCACTAGCTTTCGAGGGATGATTTCATAAATAGCTATTATTGGGTTCATGTGAAAATAATAGTGACAAATTTTCGTGTGCGAATATTTTCTACCGCTCGCTTTTGAATTCGAGCGCTCGAAAGTCAAAAATCGGTCCCCTGTTTTGTTTTTAATTTCCTTGCACTTGCCATCCGAACCAAAGTTAATCCGGATCGGAACCAAATCTGTTTAAATTTATAAATAATACCAATTATTGGTAAAATATGTATATTAACAAAACAATACATGATCATTTATTTGTATTTTAGTAAATAACTTATGTCATACAAATATTTGATAGTAAATCAAATCTTTTGATCAAAAATATTTGTTTGAGAAGTTACCACTGCAATATAAGGACCGTTTTTTTTTAAGTTTGGTGTTTTTATCGTGGTAAAACAGTGCTGTTATGAAAAATGTATGAACCATACCAGCACGCTAAACAGTGCATTTATGGGCCATAGAGCAAGGAGTGTTTGGGAGACTTATTATTTGTGTCATTGTATTTGAGTTAGTGCCTATATAAACGGCAGATAACGGTACAGGAGTAGAAAAAGTGTTAAATATTGTGATACACATATAGTTTATATAGAGACTCGTACCTGCAGACAAACTATTAGAACAGTTATGCAGGAAAATGTAATAGGTAGAGTTAGAGTAAAGTTTTTTATCCCATTGTATAGGAATAATAAATAATAAAATAAACTAATCTCAAGCATATACTGCTGTACTGTATGTATCGGTTTATCATTGTTACGTAACAATACGGGTGTAGACTAAAAATGTATTATTACTCATATATATCTTTGTGATTATTTAACCTCTTGCGTTGCTTTTTTCTCCATTTGTAGTCAAATCAAATGTAGTTTAATCCTTTTTCGAGAAAATACAACATTATTGATATTAAGTGTCTACACCCCCAGTATGTGTCAATATGGGTCTTTGTTGCCTGAGTTAAATGAATAAATAAAGTAAATTAATTAGACATATAACATAACATTTTGCTGTATTTTTGTGCTTAAACTAAGTTGAGTGAGATGGCACATCAAAATGAACTTTTGGAACGTTAAATATACAACATTATTATACTTTGAGAAGTTTTATTCGAGCAAATAGATTCAAATCTTGAGAGGTGCGATTATGTTAATACATGACGCAATTGTAATGGAATTGCGTACGTTTAAGTTTGCCGTGAAGAGCAGACAGGTCTGTACCTTAAAACATGTTTTTATATAGAATTCGGAATCAAAAAGTCTCCTAGCGTTTTCCAGCTTGCACCCTAAAGTAGCGTGAAGTCGATCGAGAAAATTTGCGTAGGCACTCGTTTTATGTAAGCGACTGCCATTCGACCTTCTAACCCAGACAAAAACCTTGACCTTCTTAGGGTGTTTTTTTACTAGGTTATCCTTCACCGGAGGAATCAAGAATTATCAACCATGTGACGTATAGGTATATCTACGTTTATTTATTTGTAGCTAAATAAAAAATAACTTTAACCGTTTAATATATTCAAAAAAATACTATATTTATTATTAGCTGTAAAATTCACTATAGCATGTTAGATGAAATTGTCAAACAAATTCTTTTCTATGAACACAATAGTTTTAGATATTGTATACAATAACTATTAAAGAATTGTTTGTTTTCGTTCATTCATATAGCCATTTTGTAATAATAACAAAATGGCATTAACTGAAGATTTTCAAATGAAATCTGCAGCGTTTATATCATTATCATTTCCGAGTAACGCGCGTTGAAACTTTGAATCAGCTTATGTAACTAGGGATTTCCGCGAAACTACTGAATAACTGAGACCGTTTGCGATTAAACGAGTGATTTTAACCGTGAATGCATGATTGCTCCGTCGACTGACAAAACAAAACCTGAAAGGTGTAAAATTTAACACCAATGCGATCTGAAAATGGTGAAATAATAATGAAATGCCAACCGCGGTATGTTTGCTTGGGGGAATTTTGTTTGACGTCCTTTCCTGTTTTAAAAGGAATTGAGTTTAATTTATTTCAATTCTGTTTCCATTCGCTCGGTCAATTTATAGCAATGGGATGGAAATGTTTATTTTGCTATATACCTATGTGGTACGTGCTGGGTCTCATATTGGTTTACAACTGTCGCATTCCAATAGCAATTCAATGGGATAAGCGCGCTTCTTCTGACACTACCTACATTATCGCGGGGAAGCGCGCGGTCGTCCCAAATTGACCACCTGGCTTCTGGAGATTTTATAGTGTAAACTTGAAATTGAAATTATTTATTTGCATAGACATAGTACAGGGATGTTTTAATATATTACGGTCATGGGTATCTAGCTTGCATGCAAGCGTGCAAATATCTAGTGTGTCAATTAAATGATTAAAGAGTACAACATAAATTAAAATAACTATCCAATGTCAAATTGAATTAATGGACATTATTTACTAGGCATAATCATAATAATCGCCAAATAGGCAGAATAAAATTATATAACTAAATACTACAAATTCTAATACTATTGATGTTCGAGACAAAATATTACGATTGTGTTAAGTTAATAATTGTATTTAACATTCTGTTTATTATTGACATGTATTGTTATTTGATCTCATTATATTTTTGTTTTAATTCCGCGTTATTATAATTTTGACGTTTTATGACATTGCTTTGTAAATCGTAAACTTAATAAATAGCGCTTCTCAAATATGTCTTGCACGCCTGCATGCAGGCTGAATGCACTGGACAATTGGACATGATTCTTTTACAGCTTTGAAAATTGAGCAAATACAATTTTATGTGCACGATTGACATGATACGATTGGAATGCGAAAGTGTTGAACCAAATTGAAACCAATAATACATTATGTTGTGCAATAAAATTGAATATTGAAAATACAAAACAAAATGCACGTTGCTTATTATTATTTCGAAGAGATATTATTTTATATTATTAGCTATTTACTACTGTAAAAACGAACTATATTCACTGTTATCAGAGCACACGCGTTAGAATAACTTATGTGTCATTTTTCCGCGTACAATGCGTTACGTGATCAACCTGCAGAACATGGCATATTGGTTATTGGGCAAGTGGACGTTGTCCACGGTGATGTAGGAGCAGTTCTCGTCGGAACGAAAGAGGATCAAATCGAGCTGGGGACCGATTTTTGACTTTCGAGCGCTCGAAAATCAAATAAAAGTAAATACGTTTGTAGTGTCCAAATTGCAGGCACTTACTTTCTACCAATATAATTGAATACGAGTAGTCAATACCACTCGGTTTTCAATTTTCTATCGCTATTTCAAAATAGCGTTTCATTATTTTTGACAGTTTTCGAGTGAAAGAGTCGAGCGCTCGAAAGTCAAAAATCGGTCCCCTGTATCGTAACTAATATTCCACCTACTACAAGCCTTATTGAGCTTACTATGGGACTAGGTCGATTTGTGTAAGATTGTCCCCTAATATTTATTTATTTATTTACTAAAGCAACAAATTTATTTAGCCTAGCTAATCTGCGTATGCGTCTTAATAGGTTTCTGTGCTATCAGTTATTTTGAGTAGGATATAGTCAAACTCAGGTTTGGGTTTGGCTTTCGTTGGACATAGCGTGGGCTGTACGCTGCAGTTGTCTTTGTAGAACGTATGTCTTAGGTTAATATGTTAGTTTAACTGAAAATCAGCGTCGTTGCACTTCGTGTCTCGACTCACGCTGGGTGGTTTCCATTTTTGAAGCAACACTAGATTCCGTCCTATAAGCCTTAAGTGATGTATATTCTTGTCGTTTTTCTAAAATAAATGTATACTATTCTTTTTTTACAAAATACCGCATACCAATTCCATTTCGCCAAGGAAAATATACAGGGTTTTTATTACAACCTCTTTTTTATAAAATTGATCTGTAGTGTGGGGACAAATCTTGGAACTGAATTTTGAACCAGTTAACCTCAACCAGAGCTGAAATTTTGGGTATAAGTAAAGTTTGGATGACAAGTAAATGTTAGACACAAGGTGGCCCTATACTTAATTCCTATGAATTCAGTACTTAACCGTCGTAACACCCTTGAGTTAGGGCTCGTTAGAATCATCTCAATGAATAGTTGATGACGATATTCAGAAAACAACAGTTGGCAATAAAAGTTTGTACTTACGAAAATGAATTTTTGGACAGAAATTTACGTTTTATTCCAAATTATTAATCCCCCAAAACTTTGTAATTGTAATGTCGCCGGTTCTAAATTGACGTTAACATATAACAAATTCAGTTAGGGAGCTCGTTAAAAAGTTTCCTAAATATTTGAAGCAGCCTGACTGGACAGGGTACCTCAAGCTAAATGAAGACCGTAGCGATAAATATATATTTTTATATTGATATGTATGTTAGGGCCTTGTTGCCTGATTTAAATAAATAAAATAACACTGATATTCCGAACCGATGACAGTCACTACCGTAGCTAATTTTAAACTACCTATTGTCTACAGAATTTACTTTTATATATTGTTCAACACGTCTCACATTCACGTCCAAATCCACACTAGTGAGATTAAAAGTAAAACACTCAGTATGTCCTAACGGCATTTTTAAGGTTAAATCACGCACGCGTCGATCTTTAATGAGTAATATTATTCTCGTTCGCCAGTGTTAGATAATAGATATTATTCGTGTAAGGGCGCATCAAATAAAAAAGACGATCGGGTATAGACTGATTGTATTGTATAGATACCGAGCATTATATACAGGGAGGAACATTTCCTTGGACTAAGCTGAAAGGACAGTGTTATATAAGTGACGTACAAACGATCTATTATAAATGTTAAGCTGGATTTAAAAGAAAAAAAAAAACATAAAAATCTAAATATTTTATCTTAGTGACATCCCTAATACTATACATAGTTATTATTTTCATTTGAAATTGACACATGTCACAAGTCACAAGAATCTTGCTGACTTCATTGAATCTGCTGGATAAGGTTGAAACATACAGTTTTTTTCACCAAAGTTTAACAAGTTGTATCTCGGTAACCGTTAGAAATATTAATATGGTTACTAGGTGAGAAGTAAAGCACTAAACCTGATCTATATCCCATTTGCTTAAAAGTCCATCGATCTGTTCCACCCAGTATAACACAACAAATGCTGTCAACAGGACAAAAAAGAGTGGAACTCACTTCCGTCAAACCTTTTCCCAGTTTTTATCTTGGATCTTTTCAAGGTGAATAGGCACTATCTAGGTATGCATGTAACAACCTCGACCTCATCATCACTTACCATCAGGTGAGATAGTGGTCAAATGAGTACTATGAGATTTAAAAAAAAAAAAATGTGCCAGCAACGCGCTTGAGTTTCTTCTGAAGTCGCGAGCGTTTATTTATTCATTTAAATAATCTTTATTGCACAGAACAGCATATAGTATGGTACAAAAGGCGGCTTTAATACTGTAAAGATAGCAGACCAGTCAACCTTGGGGCGAATCAGATAAATTGTGGGCGTTCATTAGGTTACAGTGTCAGCTTACGAATAGGCAGACAGTGTGCGTGCTTTTCACCACATTTCACATCACCGAATTATATAGGGAATAGGGAATGCAAACTGCTAAAATCCGGAAATAAGTTTGAACATAACTTCTATACTTCAATTCGCTTCCCTCTTTCATTGCGTTGGCTGATGTATAGCGTGTATAGAAAACGTCCTCATCAAATATCTAATAGGGGCAAAACATTTTTTAACAACCGAGTTTTGCGTCATAAAAAGGCACTTTTTTATTGTGAGGTATTTTTATAGTGTACTTGATTTACGGGCTACATGGCTTTCAGGAAAACGGTAACCAGCTCGAGTGAATATCCGGAAATTACAGCCTTTTCAAACGTGGTAATTTTGTGGAGTCATTGCAGTTTAACTATTGTGTGACTTATTCAGGAATATAACATATTTCAGGAAATTATTATTAACATCAAGCGACACCGCCGCGAAAATTCTCATACTGAAGAAGAACTCCCGAAGAGTTCGAAACATGTCTCCCGTAGTGTTGGAGCATGTTGGACCGTGTAATTATCGGCATTATTTGAACTTGTCTGACGAAAGTTTAAAATCGAGAATTAACATTGATTTCGGTTCATTCTCATTTTCATTTACATATTCTTTAAGTGAATGATAAAATAATTAATTAATTATAATATTAGGGTACAATCTTACACAAACCGAACTAGTCCCATAGTAAGCTCAATAAGGCATGCGTTATGGGTATAGATAGACGACGATATATTTAATAGAATTAAATAATTAAATTCATCCCGACTTTTTTTTTACGTAATCGTAGGTTTGATTCACGTTTCTGTACAAGAGCATATAAAAAATTGTAGGTTTGTTAAGAGTTTTAATATAATCAAATATCTTTTTTAATCCAGAATACTGCTTGATATATAAATATGAATACAATTCCTTATTTATTACAAGCTTTTATTTGTCTTCAAATGTGTGTTTAAGCTCATTAGAACCTTTTCAATTATTATTTGAAGACTGTGTAAAAATGGGTACTAAAAATTAAAAAACCGGCCAAGTGCAAGTCGGACTCGCGCACGAAGGATTCCGTACCATTTTCTATAAAAACAGCAAAAAAAAAAACGCGTTTGTTGTATGGGAGCCCCCCTTAAATATTGAATTTATTTTGTTTTTAGTATTTGTTGTTATAGCGGCAACAGAAATACATCATCTGTGAAAATTTCAACTGTCTAGCTATCGTGTTTCTTGACAGTGACAGACGTCAGACGGACAGCGAAGTCTTAGTAATAGGGTCCCGTTTTTACCCTTTGGGTACGGAACTCTGAAAAGGTTGACCAAAACGTATTTAATCACTCCTCTTGCATTCATTTTTCAGCCTTCAATGAGAGTTAAAACATTTGTTCGACTATTTCCGCAATAGCAAGGAGAGGTAGGGCACAGCTAAATGTCATCCCGCTCGAATTTGGACCAGCCCAACTGGGGAAGTACCTCCGCCTTGCAGAAGACCACAGCCATAATAACACTACTACTTGCTGTGTAGTAGTGTTGTGTTCCTGGAGGTGAGCAAGGTCGCCAGAGCTCCCGAGGATGCGTTGTAATGAGAGCTAGGGAATTTGTTCCTTCAGCTGTCAACACGGCGAATCCTCAAACATATCAAGGGTCGGCAACGCCCATGTTACTCCTTTGGGGTTGCATGCATCTATAGGCTGCGGTGTCCGCTTACCATCAGGCGGGCCATACGCTTGATTGCCACCGTCGTTGTATAAAAAAACCGGACAAGTGCGAGTTTAACTCGCGTGGTGAGGGTTCCGTATATAGTCTAAATTTAATAAGTGTTTTTTAATCGGACGTAAAAATTGCTATGCTCAATCATCAGGCGCTCCATACAAAATACACAATAATATTGAGAATTTTCCCGTTACTTAAACTTCTTATAGGTTTTCCT
The DNA here is from genome assembly GCA_947578815.1 of Epinotia ramella. Classification (NCBI taxonomy): domain Eukaryota; kingdom Metazoa; phylum Arthropoda; class Insecta; order Lepidoptera; family Tortricidae; genus Epinotia; species Epinotia ramella. The sequence continues at coordinate 3,898,791 of OX388203.1, forward strand.
GTAATCTTTAGGCAAGGAACTATTTTCCATATTTTTTTCAGAATTTTAAGCCTAGTAGTTTCGGAGATAAGGGGGGGGAATGGTCAATTTTCGTCGTTTTTTCTCAATTTCTTCAAATCTGTTCAGAATTTATTAATTTACTTTACGCGTCCATCTTTGGGTCAGCAATTTACATATGTTTACCAAATTTCAACTAAATCGGTCCAGTAGTTTCGGAGCAAATCGGCTGTGACAGACGGACAGACACACGAGTGATCCTATAAGGGTTCCGTTTTTTTCCTTTTGAGGTACGGAACCCTAAAAATAGGGTATTTTCACAAGAGCATTAGGGGTTAATTAGAATTATTTAGTTTAGATCATACTGATCGGAATTCACATGCCTACGTTGAACAACCTATTCCGTCACACATACATACGCTGTCTATTGTCCCTCACGTTCAACTAACCTCCTTTATATGCTATGTAACACCTAACGTAGCTATCCTAGTACGGAAGAGCCTAACTCCAGCCATCATTCCGTGACTTAAGTCCTTTTAAAAGGGAATCGGGCCGTTCTCATCAAGACGCTCCCACAATGTACAGACACGAGTGCAGGTAACTCGGTTTGCTTTGCACTTGGTGCGGGCTCATTTCCTGCAGCCCCTTGCGGTAACGTGCTGGCACTTGTCAGGTTATAACACTGAGCAGCATTGACTAGTAAATTGTGAAGACTGCCGATGTCCTTCTAGAAGGACTTAGAACTCGTGCAGGACGCCGGACGAGTCATTAAAATTTGAAATTTAAAAATGAGCGTTTTCCAAAAAATATGCCACTACATTTTTTATAAGATTTTCTGCATATGTTATTTCTAGGTGCAGAATCACGATCTATTTCCATCCTAATTAAAGGAAGAGAGTGTCCCAAAATATACATACATTTTTGAACTTTTCTATTGTGCTAACAACGTCGCAGATAGGAGGATGCCATTGTTAGGGTAGCAGGTGCAACTTGGATGAGAAAAGCACATGATCGCAAATTGTGGAAGTCTGTAAGGGAGGCCTATGCTGTAAAAGCTAGACCAAATGGATACAGAAGAGTAGAAAAACACATTGTTAAATACATTATATTTAAGTTTGGTTAAATAAAGGCTATACTGTTATTATTATTATTGTGCTAACCTGTATAACCGCCATACAAAGTATAAGGAAGGCAATAACTCTATAGTAAAAATATCTTTAGAACATCATCTCAAAAACGGCTGAACAGATTTTCATGAAACATATCTAAGAACACTCGGGATCACATCAGCTTTCGAATAAAAAAACCGCATTCAAATCGGTCCATCCGTTTGGGGCTATACGTATACACAGTAGGGATTGCAATCCGGTCCGGCCGGATCCGGCGCTTTTTTGTGGCTACCGGATCCGGTAAAGTCAATCACCCAGCTAAAACACAAAATATTAGCGTAAAGCACTGCTAAGATTGAATGTTTCCGTCGATATTCAAACGTCGCTTGGCTTGACGCGCGCGATGCGAGATTTGCTGATAATTGTTGATTCAGCAGTAACAAATAATTGAAAATTATATTACTGTACTTAGATAAACCAAAGCTAACAGGTAGATTAATGAGGAGACTGATTATGTGGTTTGAGAAAGGTTTATTATCATTTGTCAATTTTGAAATAAGTGTTATTTGATTGCAATATTATTGTTATATGTGATTATTATGTTACATTTAGTAGGCTACGATAGAAGTCAATTAATATTTTGTTCATTCTTACAAAAACAAAAAGCTGATTGGATTATAATTTATTAGAATTATGTTTTTGTTTGTGAGTGAGACTGACTATACTCTATGACTGAACTATAATAAATAATTTAAAATTATATTACTACAGATAACTAAAAAAAGACTGGTTATATGGTTTACAGTTTAAAGAAAAGTTTATAGTTTGGAAATTTTTGAAATACTATTTAATTGTGATATTTGTGATATGTGATTACTTAAAAATGTTAATTTTATGTTAAGTTGGTAAATATCCGTCGTTTCTCAAATTATGATAAAAAAATAATAAAACACGTGACATTTAATTATTTAAAACCAGCCAGTGTAATCCGGCCGGATCCGGCCGGATCCGCCGGATTACGGCCAAAATCCGGCCGGATCCGGCCGGATTCAAAATCAGTCCGGTTTGCAATCCCTAATACACAGATACACAGACACGTTAAACTTATAACACCCCTCTGTTTGCGTCGGCGGTTAAATGTAATGTATGCCATACGATTAAATAGTTTAATGAATGAGGTTTATTCACGATTTTCGTTACGGTGATAGAATTGTGCTGAAGTTTATTTACCAACAGATTTAAAATTTAATTGATGAAATATAAAGTAAAGGATAATCCTAATAATATTATAAATGCGAAAGTTTGGATGGTTGGATGTTTAGATGTTTGTTTTTTACTTAATGACGATTAAACTGCTCAACCGATTTGGATGAAATTTTACACAGATAGTTTACAGCCTGGATTAATAAAGGATAGCTTTATCCCGGGTCCACGCAAACAAAGTCGCGGGCGCAAGCTAGTATTCTATAAATGTACAATTTTCAATATGAATCCGCTTATTTATTATTTATTTAATGCGTCTTATATTCAAACGGTTACGTTCGCTACAAAATAACACGGGAAACGTGAAACAGCTTTCACCATCTAGTGACCAGTAGCTAACTTAAATTTAAAGTACACAGGCTTCAACTTATTCGTGTATAGTTTTTTTTATTTTCATAAAAGCACTTCGAGCCATTTCTATCCTTATACGTATCTCCATTTCTGGGTCCCATTTCTCATTGAGCCAATATCCGAGGTATTTGTGTACACGAATAAGGATATAAATCTTAGACTGAGATGGAGACTAGTTAAATGCTATGTGTTGTCAATCCTTGTGTATGGTGCAGAAGCTTGGACTTTAAATAAATCGACAGTTAAGAAACTGAATGCATTCGAAATGTGGCTATATAGGAGAATGTTGAAAATATCGTGGACGGACAAAATATCAAATGAAAGAGTTTTGAACAAAATGAAGAAGACAATGGAGCTCGTAGTTAAAATAAAACGAAAGAAAACATTTACAGATTTTGGCCACATTTACAGAAACAAGAAATATGAAATAATAAGAAACATAATAGAGGGGAAAATAGAAGGTAGAAGAGGCAGAGGATCTAGGTCTTCCTCTGCCTCTTCTACCTTCGTACAACGTGGTTTAAAAATATCAGGGACTGGACCGGTACTATTGACGCCGCCACTCTCGCCAGGACGGCAAAGAACAGGGAAGACTTTGGCTTGATGATCGCCGACATCCGTTAGGATATGGCACCCTAAGAAGAAGAAGAAGGCTTCAACTTAGGCACTTTATTTAATTGTACCTAATTGTGGTTTGTATATGTGAAGTGCAATAAAGAGTATAATATTGTATTGTAGGTAATTGTATAATTGTCATGACATTTTATTATCTTTATAAATAGTAGACTATCATCAGGTAAAGTTTTACAAAGCTTTAAGGGAAGTTATAGCTATAAAAATGCGTTTAGTAGTTTTTGTGATCGAAAAACTGAAGCAACATCAACAATTCTACTGTGATTTTTTCCACAAAAAACGTTTACAGCATATGCCATCTAGTGACGGATAAAGTGTACTTAGGGTTTCTTAATACAAACTTTCAACCAAGTTTTTAATCCCTTTAGGAAATGAATTTTCAAAAACGCTAAAATTTGTTTTCTTGTGTTTTAATATATTACGAAGTTTCAAGTCCCTAAGCTCAAAAATATTCATTCTTCAAACAAATTTTCGACCCGTTTTTGACCCCTTTAGGGTGTGAACTGGCTGAATCGCTGAAATTCGTTTTCTTGTATTTCATTAAAGAACCTTTTTACAAAGTTTCAAGTAATTTATTGAATCAGGCGTTACTTTGCGGAAGTCCATGATATATTACGAGAACAATATTTCTTTGCTATTCCGCTAAAAAAACGTGCTGGTCTATCAGTGAAGATAAGATGCAACTATTTGCGTATAAACATGCAAAAAATTACAGCAAACCACCACCAATATTGACAAAAACCTCGACACGTGTTTCGCCTCTCTACGAGGCATCATCAGGAGATGCTGGCAGGAGATGTTGCTTGCGCCACGTCCACTGAGCAAATGAGCCGCCCGGAGCCGTCCGCCATATTTATATTCTGTCCCCCCATACTACCATTCATGCGTGAAAGAGATGGAAGAACACGTAGTAACGGTGATGACGCAACATTCAATTGTTCGTTAATAATAACGCCTCTATTGTTGTACCTAATTATTTCTAGTTGTTCTAGAACACTTAAACGCAATCCTTTTTCGCAAACATGCAAGATGTTGTAAGAATGATTGTCAGACAACGCATGGTTATTCTCCAATAAATGTTTTGCAAAATTAGACTTGTCCGGGTGATTATGCCGGTACGACGCAACATGTTCTTTATACCTAGTGCTAAAACTACGGCCTGTTTGTCCCACATAAACTTTATTGCAATTGTCACAGCCAAGCTTATAGACTCCCGACTTTTTTGCGCTTTCCACTTTCTCCTTGCCATTGCACAGTCTAAAGCGCAAGGTGTTATTCGTTTTGAAAGCCACGTTTATGTCGTTAGACTTTAAAATGTTGTAGATCTTATCAGACAACTTGCCAACATAAGTTATGCTTGCTTTGTACTTTTAGGTGGGTCCAAAGATCGTGCAGCGTACAGAAGATTGTTTGTCATTCTAGCCCGTTTTTTCCCAATAATACCATCCACGTGAGACTTGCTGTAACCGTTTGAAATTGCCAAATGGTATATATTACTTAATTCCATTTTATAATGATCATCAGAAAGAGGCACTGTCAATAACCTATGTGCATAACAATGAAAAGCAGCTAACTTATGTTGCCATGGATGAGTGGAAGAAGCCGGGATAACTGTATCTGTATGCGTAGGCTTACGGTAAATTTGGAATTGATGTTTGTTATCTACCTTAGTAATCGTTAAATCCAAGAAATTCAGTGAGTTATTCTGTTCTAATTCCTTCTTAAACTTGATTTTAGGATGCTTGTTGTTGATTTCATTCACAAAAGTATCCAGTTGACTCATATTACCCGTCCAACAAATAATCAAATCATCAACATACCGAAAATAATATAAAATATTATTATTATCCACAATGTGTTGGTTCTCAAAATGATCCATGAAAATATCTGCCATCAAAGGACTAAGTGGGGAACCCATTGCCAAACCGTCACCTTGCAGATAATATTGCCCCCCAAATCTAAAATAATTTTGTCGCATACAGACTGTCGCCAATTCTATTAATTCATCTACCTCCCCTGGATGCAGCCTCTGTTTTTCAAAAAGTGCTCTGAGAATGTCTAAAGTATTCAAATATGGTACATTTGTAAACAAACTATCCACATCCAGTGACAAAAGAATAGCATTTTGTGGCACGTTGATGTCTTTGATCCTTTCGATTAAATCCAAACTATTCTTTAAACAATATTTTGGCTCAAAATTAGACTTCTGTCTTATGATACCATTCAACCTTCTAGCCAATTTATAAGTCGGTGCACTCAAATACGAGACAACTGGACGAATCGGGATATTATCTTTATGTATTTTTGGAAGACCATACAGAATTGGTGCTTGAGGATTCATGGGTATGACCGTGTTTTTCTGATGCTCTGTTTCAAAAACAAATACAGAGTTCTTCACAACATTTCTTAGATCTTTCTGGAAACCAGGCGTTGGGTCCTTCCGTAAAACCGAAAAACCATCACCCTGAATAAGATCCATTACTTTCTGGCTATATTGTTCCCTACCCATGATGACTATGCAATTCCCTTTGTCTGCTTTTGACACCACTAAATCGTTTTCATCCACTTTCTGTTGAATAGACCTCAGCAATAACACGTCAGAGTCAGGCGCACTTCTCCTCAATGTACATGTGTTTTTTAATGCATTTGCTACGGTGACCTTTGTATCCATATCATTATTGCTCAGAACTATTGCGACCTCAGCATCCACTGCTAAATTTTCCAAAGCTTTTTGAGACACCTTAGGTCTTAAATTATACTTCAATCCCTTATCTAACAGTTTGACCTCATCTTCTAAAAACTCAATGTCGGTTAGGTTTTTTACACGAGGGTGGAAACTGTGCTGAGTGGTTAGGCCATCACGCCTTTCAGTTAAGTTGAAATCAGTGCTCGACCTAGTAAGCCTATGTAGTTTGTCGATCTGTTTCACATACATTTGGTGCGCAAGCTCAGAAGCAAAATATCTCGCTTTTTGGTCCAAAATATCAAATTCAATGTTATGCAATTTAAAGGAAAGCTCCGAATACAAAACTTTCTCAAATTTGGTCTGCGGGTCACCTTAACTCCATAAAACTTTATTAATACGTTTCATATGGTTTGACGGAGTTTAGACGCCGACAAAAAACTGGAGAATGACCTATTAAGGCTAGAATATACGTGAAAATTGGTGATGTTCTGCATCGCGCTATTTAAGTTTTTAATCTATGTCGTATAAATACAATATCCTTCAGGATCTTCCTATTATGTCTCTCTGACAACATCAACGAATTTTCACATTTATAATATCAGTGTGATATAGGGCTCGGGTATTATTAGCTTGACACGCTGTCTAGATACGAGTATAGCACTTCTAGTCTAGATGTCATAATTTAATCTTGTTTTCACCCTTCACCTCAGCCCTAAGTATAAAACACTCGAGACTTTTAAAATGCATGACTCATTTCTAGAAACCATTATATATCTACACAAACAAGTAGCCGCAGTTCATGACCTTAACTAAAGTACGGTCAGTCTCGGTTAAGGAGAATATTGCACCCTATTATCTTGAGTATAAATCTCAAAACAGGGTGACAGAAGACGTAAGTACTTAACCACGGACACCTAAAAATTACAACTTTATTTTACTCTAAAACGGTAACACACGTCAGCTGCAAATTACTTTGACATTCAAGCTAGAAGGCAACCTAAAAAAATGTTTTTTATAACATAAGTATATTATGTAAGTCGTATGTAGGTATTTAGTATCTAAAACATATGGAGTATACACCACTAATACTATTCAGTATATTACGTGGGTTTCCCACTGAGCCTTTCGTCTTGTCTTAAAACAAAGGCGGCGGTGGCTTGTCTTATATCACATTTTTTTCTTTACTAGTAAAAATATGCTCCGAGCCGGATTTGAAGTGGCGCGTGGCTAATAAAATAACGAACGGAGCTATTGGAAAAATCGGTCACCAAATTTTTCAATTTGTTCCCTGTTACAAAGAAAAAAATTGTGTGATTTTTTTCCTTTATCTTGAAATCTATGAATTTTGTTAGCCGATCGAACGAGCGAGGGAAGCGAACGAAGTTCTATGCCTAAGCTTGGACCGAAAATCGTTTGTCTGTCCGGCGTCCAGTATCTAGTCCAGTGTTCGATGTCTGTCCCGCTGTTCTCATCTACAGGTCGATTCTTGTGAAATTCTGTGATTGGGTTCGTTAATTAAAAAAGTTTTTTTGACCAATCACTTCTTGGAAACCATTTTTTTATTTTCTAATAAAGCCTTTCTCACAGACCTACTAGTTATATTCTATTCATCGCTGACATATTTAACTGACCATTTTATTAACAATGCAGTCGCCATAAGATTGAAAATCAAATACCGCCAACAATAAATCGTATAAGCCTAATTGGTGCTTGTAAACCTTTTCCAGCTAAAACCTCAGTTGAGACTTATCATATTAATCTAAGTTAACCAGGTATAATTAGTGGGCACAGCTGATTAGTGGGCATGCCCTCGCATAAACCGAGCGTTCACCCTCACGACAAGGTTCAGCCAATCGGAATGGCTCACTTTTTTTTTAATTTGAAACCTCACTTGTTACTAACATAATTTAATCCAGTCAACATAATAGGGGTGTAGACACTAAATAAAATAACCAGTAATGTCATACTTTCTCGAAAAAGGATTAAAAACGTAGTTAAATAGAGAAAAAATCAACGCAAGAGGTTAAATAATCACGAAGTTATTAGTGTCCAAACTTTTAAGAAGGGGTAAGTTCTGTCCCTTTTTCGCAAAATACAACTTCATATGAAACGAAGACGCTTGTAGTTAGTGACGTCACTAATAGACGGCAACGTGCCGTGCCCCATCGTGTTCGACCCGCCATCGACGCGGACCATGCGCATGCGCACGCGATGCATCGAACCTCGCATATTGTGACGTCACACACTGTTCGCGTTTTCTCTCTCTAACAAGCAATATTAAAACGAGCTTCGTAATTCTTTGAGATATGAATGGGATTTTCGTCACGGCATATTTTTTGCCTTCTTTCTTTTGAAGTAATATTTTTTTTTTTTTCCGTAGGTTTAATTGATGTATCAAATATGAGTTTCAAGAGAGGTGGCCGAAGATTTATTTCTCATTTTAAAGTAGTCATATTTTCTTGTGAAATGTTACAGAAATGTTTACAATGTCACGTAATGGAACGAGCGAGCGAAGAAAACGAAGTTCTCGGTTTCAGCTTAGCCAAAAACAAAACTTCGTCCGCATTTCATACCAACTCTCAACCCCCATTTCATCCCCTAACTGGATAATTTACGGGATAAAAACTATCCTATGTCGGCCCCGGGACTCAAACTATCTCTATAACAAATTTCATTTAAATCGGTTCAGCGGTTTAAAGACAGACAGACAGATACCACAGACACTTTCACATTTATAATATTAGTATGGAATCCAGCTGTTCTCCTCTACAGATCGCATTACTCAACCGATTTTCGTGAAATTTTGTAAGCAGATTAACTATACTATAGTTTATTTTTGTCGATTGAGTTTAACAATTTTTTTGTTTTTTTTTTGTGGTCTCGCGATGTCTATCGTTTCCATAACCACTAGTTAAATAAGTTACAGTAGCAAACAATCAATCACTTCCCACCTGCCAGCTACTTACTCAAGTTTGAAGCATTACGTTTATGAATGCTAAGGACAATTCTTTGACACTTGTCAAAAACACCTCAAATCTATATACTTATATATATTTATGAACTGTGTGTACCTATTTAAAATGTGACCTATAAATATGTTTATACTCGTACTATTCATGAATAAATTATCTAAATCTGAATCTGAATCTGTATGACAAGCTAAGGGTTTTTTATAACTTCAAACTTTACACAAAACCCGTAAAATATAGGTAGATGTAGAGCTACCAGAAAACGCAATTTCACTTCAACCTGCTAACGGTGCGTACTCACGACTGCATCCTTCGTGATTCGCGACAGTTTCCAACTTCTCCTATAAAGAAGTAACTATGAACGAGGTCGAAACTTTGCCAAAAAGAAATGACGTAAATCCCACGAACGATAAAACGATATAAACTATTTTCAATCTAGCAGGTTTGTAAGAACGCTGCTAGGAAAAACGTATGATCCCTTAAAATATATACACGAAAAACTGTTTCGAATTTACGCCGCAAAAACATCGCGCTACGTAAAGTCGTTTGTCATTTCGTAGTTATGTCAACATAGGATGTTTTCTATTAGAACAGTTAAGCTCCCGAAAAAATTACCAAGAAGCTTTGTGGCTTATATTTTGTACGGACATAGGCTGTTTCGTGGCAATGCGGTAAAATACGGTGATTTACGATTTTCCGCGTTCCCACAGCGGCGGAACTAAATAAAAATTGCGCGCAATTATGTTTGGGACAAAAGAAATTGTGAACAATACTGGTACATTAAGCAGTAGGTTTCTTTAGTAAATGCTTGGGTAATTTACGTAATGCGACATGATCTAGTTAAGAAATAAAATAAATACACGATCATTGAACCAATTATCTGCGAAACTGGGACAAATGTCAATAATGATAATGATTTGACATTTCATCTATGAATGTAATTTTACGTGATTACTTTTATAGATAGACTATCATCCTTCTTTTGATGTGTACAAGCTTTTATTTAACTTGCTCTGTTCGTATGTAAGTTCTCATCAAAAAAAGTTCAGCCACCTGCTGGTATCCGTTTGAGGTGGCATTTGGCATGCGTAAATTCGGTGACAACTCATTAATTAAAATAAATGTTTTTTTTATTATGCAAGTAGGCCGTAATAATTTTACAAGTCAAATTTCTACCAGCGCTTCTGAAAAAGAAGACTACTGTTAAGAAGAAACGCCAAAACTCAACTGTCAGTAATGTTTTGCGAAAAAAAGCTTATTTCCATGATAGTTGTTAACCTAATTAAAATAAGTCAAACAATATTATGGCGCCACCAAGCTAATCGGATGATGGAGACAGAAGATTATATAAACTCATAAACTAGACAAGATAAACCAGTCGTATTTGGGCTCATCGGTCCGGTCCTGTGGTTCATGATTGTGAATGAAAAAACAATCGGAAAAAGAGATAAAGTTAAAAAAGTTACCAAAAATATTGTTTTGACAGAAACTGATAAAACTTTAGTAAACGTTATCCTATTTGTCGAGGATTGCCTATTTAGTTTTATATGTATACTTTTTGTAACTAATAATATATTGTTTTAATAGTCTTGTCAATATATTGTCTGAAAGTCAGCTGCTTTTGCTTAACTACTCACCTGCAGCTATCGATTCCTGTACACTATGATTGTATATTTTGCGACTATATGCAATGGGCCATTTTACGGAAAGTGGTACACTCGACTTTTTATTTTTATTTCAGAATCGAGAGCACTTTTTAACCTAATGAAAGAAAAAAAAACTAAACGATATGATACAGAGACAGAATATAATGGAAAAATAAACCATCTTCGTCTGTAGCCCCCGACAGGATGAATGATCGGGGTAACTTCCTCGTTAAAAATAACACGAAACAAAAATATTTAATTAATAATTAATTTGTTTCGTGAAAAGGGAAAAAAAACTGTTCAAAATGTTACATATAAATTTCGGTTTTCCGTTCCGTTACCACCATACAAGCTTAGTATGGAACCGGTAACGGAATGGAATAAAATATCTTGGGACAGTCTTTTTTCTGCTATAAGGTTCGAAAGTGCTCTCGATTCTGAGTAGAAAAATCCCGATTATAAAAAAAAAAAAAAAAAAAGTCGAATGAACCCGTGAAATGGCCCTACTATGCCACCGTTCTACTACGGCATTGATCTTAAGCCACAACTTACACGTCCCAAGCCTGGCATAACTATGTCCTTTGATCCTTGCGTCAATCACGGTTACTATCTCCTCTTGCTCTGAGCATGGCTGTGTAATCAGGGAATTACCTGCTCCACTGCACGGAAGCATTATTCTGCATTAACCCTCGCCCTTGGTAACCTTAACATAACATGGCATAATCACAATGTTCCTTTTGAGGTTCTGACGCAGTGACATAATCCTATGCGTAAACATACCTACGTGGGTATGATGGCTGTCATTTTACAAGCTTGTATTTACTTTCATCTGTCCCGTTGTTTGTGAGACGTAATCAAATCTTGCAAGTTAAATTTGACCCACTTCCCGGTGTCCGATTGAGCTGTAATTTTAGGTATATGTATAGTTTGGTTGACATTTCAATATTATGGTATCATTGAGCTGATCTGATGATGGAGACAGAAGGTGCCATGGGAATTCAGTAGTTGACCGACGTAACCCCGTTGAGTTTGTGCTCGTTAAAATCGTCTCAAGGCAATAAAAGCTAGTACCAAAAAATGATTTTTTTGACAGAAACTTGTTATCACTTATTGCTGTCGATAAGTCATCCGTCACGTTCTGACAAAATGAGAGTGACGGATAATATCTTATTCACAACGATAACTTATGGTCGCAATACAGCACAGTACAGCCCGCTGATACATATTTTATAAGGTGTCGGCTAAAGAGATACCATAACAATTATAGATTTTCAGAAGAGTAATATAATTGAACTAGTTTTCGGCAAATTGCACAAAGCTTAATTTTGTATAGATTTTAAAGCATGTCAGAGGGGTTTTCAAAACAGCATCTAGAAAGAGATCGAAAACTGATAAATAATTTGGCAGACTTTTTTTACCACACTAGGAAACCAAACACAATACGGTCCGAAACCAAAAAAATTTAGTGCACTAGCTTCTGCCCGCGACTCCGTCCGCGTAGAACACGTTGATATATTAGCTCCTCCGCCTCCGCCTTGCAGAAGACCACAGCCATAATAACACTAGGTATAGGTACTACTTGCTGTGTAGTAGTGTTGTGTTCCTGGAGGTGAGCAAGGTCGCCAGAGCTCCCGAGGATGGGTTGTGTTGAGAGCGAGGGAATTTGTTCCTTCAGCTCTCAACACGGCGAATCCTCAAACATATAAAGGGTCAGCAACGCCCATGTTACTCCTTTGGAGTTGCATGCATCTATAGGCTGCGGTGTCCGCTTACCATCAGACGGGCCGTACGCTTGTTTGCCACCGTAGTTGTATAAAAAAAAGCTCCCTACAAACTTTCACCCCCAATTTCACCCGCTTAGGTGTGATTTCCTAATAATAAAAAATATCCTGCCCTTCCCCGGGACTTAAACTATCGCTGTACCCAATTTCTTATATATCGGTTTAGCGTTTTAAGCGTGAAGAGGTAACAGACAGACAGACAAATAATAGAGTATGGATTCCTAGTCTGCATTTAATTCAAGAGGTAAGTTGGTTGAGGAGATTTAATCGGTACCTAAAGTTATACTCAGATTATGTCCATACCTGCTTACTTCTACAGAAACTACGAGTAAGTATTATTAAAAGGAGTAAATACTGTGCAGTATTATACCGCGTCAAATTCCCTAACTACAAACTCGCCTGCTAAAATGTCACCCGAAATGTTGGCCAATAGTTTGGCAGCAAGCTCAAACTGCAGAGCTTGCCACATTCCACTATGTCACTCAAACGCGTTAAAACACGCAAATGTACACTCTAACTTCATGCAGCAGAGTTGCGATCAGCTTACTTGACGTCATGAAACAAGGCTAACGTAGTCAACTTTCCACTTTAATATGTAAGCACGACGGTTGAATTTTGAATAAATTTAGTTGGCAGTTTGATACAGGTCATCAGGTTTCAGGCACGTGGTTTTAACTCAGCTCTCGAGCGCCCAGGTCGCTTACTGTGAACTATAAACTGCCCCTAGTGGAGCCAGCGGTTTTAGTGACTTTTTGAAATGTAGTACGGGATCAGGGTTGTCAAAGTTTAGTGGGATTTTGATTTTATTAAATGCGTTCTGAAAGAGCTTAATAAATCTATGGGTTGTTAGTTTCCGTTTTATATTTTATGAGTTATCATGGGATCAGCCAATCGATTTACGAGTATAACGTGCAATATAATGTATTGTTACAGCTTTTATCCATATTTCTCAATTGAATTGACATCGATATTGTTTGAGGCATTTTTTAAGGAAGTATTCATAACCAATATGGTTATATTACTGATGCATAATGTATAATGCTATTGCTATCCTAAACTTGTATTTGTAAATACCGTAGATCGGACATTCTGTAAAGTCTATTTCTATGTTATCAGAATTAATTTAGTAAGTACATAGCTTGTAAGACCTTATTGTACCCTACCCCCTAAAATTCACCTAAAAGCGGGTGAAGCTAAACCACTTGTAAATACCTATTTAATTGTCCGTTTTCTCTCACCGCAGAAGCCTACTAGCTGATCGACTGTAAAAAATGTTGTATTTCCTATAAAAACAAAAATAAATCTAAGATAAATTATTAGCCTTGCCTCGTTGAAACTCAATAACGGATTTACGGAAGCTGCCGCCATCTTGAAAGGGTCAATTTTCTCCGAAGAAGTTTGATATTTTCTAAAAAGATTTCCTATTTTAACCACGAAAGAAAATCTTTATTGAAAAATAAACGAGTTATTTAATAACTTAGTTTTGTGGGAAAATAATAATAACATCAGTAAAATTTAAGATATTTACTAGAGACTCAAGAAATTAGAAATCTATCTAATTTTATGAAGGAAAAGTTTCTTTGCCTTAGGTTACCTAAAAAATCTCTGATAAGTTTTAATGCGGTATTCTACACTACAAAAGTACTTATATACCTACCGAATGCCAGACTCATACTGCAAATCCATTAAAGCCAATACCTACTTAAGACTTCCACGAAATCATTATTGTACTAAGCTATTAATTCCACACGTACACTTTTCCTTGAATCCAAAATCGCTCCAAACCCACTTAACCGACCAAATTCCTAACCCCACTCGCGATTTCCACGTACCACAACTTTAACTCTAAACTATTATAAAACCGATTTTCCAATTTACACCTGGCTCGCCAGTGTAAATAAAAGGTGTCGACATGCTTGCATGCAATGTATCGCTTGAGGTTAATTCGGCAGTTACGAGTACATTTCGCATTTCAATTGGATATATGGTTCACGTGTCCGCTTCCATGCGAATCGAGCTAAACCCGGATTCACACTTATCTGATGTGACGCTCTGTCTCGCCATTGCTCGGTCTGGCCATTGGATGACGATAGTCATTTTATTAGGCGGGGAGGGTCCATTTCAAGGAATAACAGGATGATGATAGGGGGGGTCAAAATTCGTCAAAAAAGTATGACGTAATTTATGAACAGCCCCTTTGCCACAATAATCATTTGTACTATTTAGTTTTTCTTAGATACCGTTAACTTTTTAGATTTTTATAAAACACACCTAACCTACAGGGTTCTTACAAAGTTAATATAAATTGACCTAAGAATGTTATGGTTGGAGAAAAAATCACTTTTATGGCAAATGCAATTGTGGATATCTAAGGTACCACCTGCATTCTATAGCATCATAACGCGTGCGCGAATCTCATTAATATCAAATCGGAATGCGAAACGTCAGTGCTAAATTGGCCCCCTTGTTGCGTGCACCGACATGCCCTGAATGCACATGCATGCTAAGATAACGGTTATACGGAACGGAAGGGAGCATGAAATGTGGTTTAACAGCATTCGGGCTTAATTATTTGCCTGTCCTATTTATCACTTTCGCCTAGCAAAATAAGGGTAATTTTTATTGCCTTCTAAATAACTTTTTATAAAAAAAACATTTCTAGTACAACTTTTTTGGTATCAATATAAAATCACGCCTATACTCAAAAGGCGTAGTTAGAGAGCACAACATTTAATTTTCAGTGCACTTTCTAGCAGTGTAGGATTAAACAAAAGAAAATGTCTAAATATCAGCGATTGAAGTAGTAGTAAGTAGGCTCTCAAATATTTTATGTATGTGTGTATGTGATGGTGTATGTGGAAGTCTGGATAAGCGATTAACAAATTCTTCATGTTACAACTCGCAAGTAAAACCTGGTGTTCCAATAATTTCCATCGTCTCATAGGTACAAGCCGTACTTCTCATAGGTACAATTTAGTGGAGCGAGGGTCGCTGCAGATATAATTGTTTTGCAACCGAAAGAACAAAATCATAAACTACTGTCTTTTTAACATACATGCTCAAGCTATTTGTCCAAAAGTTGACTGCATTATAATAGATGATGTATTGTGCAATTTATTTTGTTCCAAATAGCTGCAATACTCCGTTTGATTCACGGTTAAAAAAGCCATGAAGGGAGAAAATGTTGCATGTTTGGAACGTTTTTCGTCTGCACGGAAAACTTTTTCGTTTTAAAACGTTTTTTGCAAGACAGTATAAATGACAAGACTACATGATGATAAAAGAAGTTGCCATGCAGTAGAATTTCGACGAGTTCAGAGGTTTTTAAGTCACGAGACGAATAAGAAACAAATAAAATTAGCTATAAGGCCACGCCATACCAATTACCGAAAGCCAAGGTAGGGCGACGACGTACTGGCGGGCGCAGCGTGGGTCTACCCTTGTGGCGGTGCCACCTATATGTATATACTAATAAATACACACTATTTACTTATATACATAAATAATACATATCTAATTATATACAAAACACAACCATATAACTAACTATACATAATATAAATAAGCTCATATTAATAGTTAGATATTTTACTACATTCACAATAAGTTTCTACACAAATACATATACATATACATAAGCACAGATAAAACATATTCATAAATATATAAACATCGACACATACACTCGACCTGCGCACCGTCGTCAGGCTGTGTCGACCGCGGTGCCTACGCGCACCAACGGTACCCTGTGACGTCATCGCCTGCAAGCCATGCGCCCGCGGCTATCGGCCGCGTGCACGGGCAGTCCGAAACTCACTTCGACGCCGGATGCACGCCGCTTTGTGCTGCTACTCTTTCGCTTTCTATACGCTTATATTGTGCTTTACCTTTAGGTACTGTGTGCTTGCCTAATGCTTGTCTGTGCTTGTGGAACATTATACCGCTTAAGGATACAACTGGTGTGTGTTATTTGGACCTGCAAACCTTCCGAACCCTGCACGTAAGTTTGTAGTTATTTAATACGCAGATCGTACATAGCTACACCTACATTGGTGACCCCTTTGGTTGAACTTATTACGCAACCTTACTGAGAAGTGCAAATGGTTGACGGGAAAGGTAATAAAGACGACCAGGGTGCAAACACGTCAGCGAGAGCGCCGCCGGCGCAACCTGATATGGAAAATTCCGCCGCGCAGTTGTCCACCGGTGCCGACACATTCCGTGTCGGAGTGCGAATGCCACCGTTCTGGCCACAAGAACCAGCCGTTTGGTTCGCACAAGTTTTCACCTTTCGGTCAATTTATGATTTCTAACATCACAGCCGACTCGACTAAATTTTATTACGTGCTGTCACAGCTGGATCATCAGTACGCCGCGGAAATTAAAGACATCATTGTCAATCCACCTGCCAATAATAAATATGAGAAACTGAAGACGGAGCTCATCTCAAGACTGTCAGCATCCCGCGAGAAGGAACTCAAGAGACTGCTGATACATGAACAGCTAGGAGATCGCAAGCCATCCCAATTCTTGCGGCATCTTCAGCACCTTGCAGGACCAGAGGTACATGACGAGCTTTTGAGGACTATATGGATAAACCGCTTACCGATGAACATCCAAGCAGCCATAGCATCGCAGCCAACACCGCAGACGCTGGACGCCCTGGCAGGTACCGCTGATCGCGTATGGGATCTTACCCCTGCTACACCACAGGTAGCCAGTACATCTGCCGCTGTCGTGCCGCAGAACGCTGCAATTGACTTCATGGCCAACCAGATTGCAGAACTGACGAGACAGATGCACGAATTGAAGGCAGAACTCAGTTCCAGGTCTCGGCCTAGGAGCAGGCACAACGGATCACAAAGGTACAACCGTAGCCGCAGCCGTGGAACAAGTCAAGGCCGATCCCAGTCTAGCTACCGCAGATGGCCAGTTTGTTGGTACCACGCCAAATTTCATTCGCAGGCAACAAAATGCGTCAAGCCCTGCGATTTCGTGTCGGGAAACGGGCAGAGCAATCGGTAATGGCGGCCGACGATTGCTCCAGCTCCGGTCGCCTGTTTATTACAGACCTTCGTACCAAAATGCAGTTTCTCGTGGACACAGGAAGCGACCTCTGCGTTTTTCCACGCACAGCTCTACGTGAACACCGACCCAAAACAAAATACCAACTTTTTGCCGCAAATGGTAGCGTGATCAGCACTTACGGGTATGCAGAACTACATCTCGATCTCGGTCTTCGTCGGGAATTCAGCTGGAAATTCGTCGTAGCTGACGTAACAAAAGCTATTATAGGCGTTGACTTCCTGTCATTTTACAACCTAGTCGTTGACTGCCGACACAAACGTTTACTAGACAATACGACGTCTCTCTCTACGACGGCGGTATCATCTGTCGCTACTGACACCATATCATCCGTCAAGACATGTTTCGGCGAATCGAGGTACAACGACATCGTGCGAGACTTCCCAGAGATCACACGCCCACCAGGGGTACACCAGGAGCTGAAACACAACACGGTCCACTACATTAAAACCACTGATGGCCCTCCAATCCACTGCACACCCAGAAGGTTAGCACCGGATAAGCTCAAGATAGCCAAACAAGAATTTGAGTCCATGCTCAAATGTGGAACAGCGAGGCCGTCGTTAAGCCCTTGGTCTTCACCATTACATCTAACACCCAAAAAGGATAATGGTTGGAGACCATGCGGTGACTACAGGCAATTGAATGCACGAACGATACCCGATCGCTACCCAATTCGCCACATTCATGACTTCGCCCATCAGCTCGCCGGATGCAAAATCTTCTCCACGATCGACTTAGTGAAGGCGTACAACCAAATCCCTATCAACGATGAGGACATATCTAAAAGCGCCATAGCAACTCCCTTTGGCCTTTACGAGTTCCCATACATGACATTTGGTTTAAGAAACGCTGGTCAGACGTTCCAGCGTTTTGTGGATGAAGTCACACGAGGAATGGACTTCATATACGCCTACCTTGACGACTTTCTCATCTTCTCGCCTGATGAAGAAACGCACGAAGATCACCTGCGGCAGCTATTCACGAGGTTGAAGGAATACGGAATCGTCATCAATCCATCCAAATGCGTCTTTGGAGTTCCTGAGGTCAAGTTCCTGGGGTACCACATCTCAGCCGATGGCACAAAGCCCCTGGAAACTAAAGTTGAAGCCATCCAATCATTCCCTACGCCTAAAACCGTCAGAGAGCTAAGAAGGTTCCTAGGGATGATAAACTTTTATCGTAGATTTATCCCTCAGGCTGCTCAACTCCAGGCCCCATTGCACAAGCTGCTCACCGGCTCCGTAAAAGGATCACATCCAGTCGACCTGAAAGACGAACAACTAAAGGCTTTCCTCGACTGCAAAACTAGCCTTTGCCAAGCAGCACTTTTAGCCCACCCAGACTGCAACGCTCCCCTCGGTTTGGTAACAGACGCATCTGACACAGCTGTTGGGGCTGTGATTCAGCAAAGAAGAGGAGACTCTTGGCAGCCACTCGCATTTTACTCCAAGAAGCTTAGTACAGCACAACAGAAATACTCGCCGTATGATCGAGAACTGCTGGCGATATATAATGCGATCAAGTATTTTAACCACATGTTGGAGGCGCGAGTATTTACAATTTTCACAGACCACAAGCCCCTATGCTTCGCATTTACAACGAAAAAATCAAATTGTTCACCGAGGCAATTCCGACACCTTGATTACATTTCCCAATTTACGACTGACATTAAACATATCTCAGGAAAGAACAATGTCGTCGCGGACACGCTATCAAGGATCGAGGAACTCGAAAGGCCAGTCGATGTGTCACAACTCGCTGAAGCACAAGAAACAGATCAGGAGCTCAAGCAGATCTTGAATGGGGAAAAAGATTATACTATCAACTTAAAGAGACTGACGATACCAGGGACCGCTACAGCACTATACTGCGATGACAGCACTTCGACTCTCAGACCATACGTACCACCCGAGCACAGACGACAGGTTTTTAACAGCCTACACTCACTCAGCCACCCAGGGATTAAGACATCCGCAAGACTAGTGGCTGAACGCTTTGTGTGGCCGAGCGTAAACAAAGACTGTCGCGGATGGGCTCGCGCCTGCGTAGCTTGCCAAGCTTGCTTGTAGTTAGGTTACAACGATCTGTGTATTAATTAACTATAAACTTACGTGCAGGGTTCGGGAGATTCACAGGTCCAAATAACACACACCAAATCAATCCTTAACCCGTCGAACGCGCGTCATCTGTAGAACAATTCGTAAAGGGCTTATGACCCATCTCCGCTCCCTAATTAGGATGCTAAATTCAGGTAAGGGTCCATGAGCCCCTTTCTATTTTCCGTTATCAACACACGTGTGCGTCTAGCGCGCTCGACGGGTTAAGTAATATAATGTTCTCAATAGCACATACAAGTATAAGGGTAAGCATAGGCGTAAAGAAAGCGCGTGAAAGTACAAGCGAAAGCGAGATAGTTCGGAGCACAAGCGACATGCGTCTAGCGTCGAATCAAGTAGCAGACTATTATCGCCCGTGAGACGGTCTCTGGGGGGGACTGATGTGGCGGTGCCACCTATATGTATATACTAATAAATACACACTATTTACTTATATACATAAATAATACATATCTAATTATATACAAAACACAACCATATAACTAACTATACATAATATAAATAAGCTCATATTAATAGTTAGATATTTTACTACATTCACAATAAGTTTCTACACAAATACATATACATATACATAAGCACAGATAAAACATATTCATAAATATATAAACATCGACACATACACTCGACCTGCGCACCGTCGTCAGGCTGTGTCGACCGCGGTGCCTACGCGCACCAACGGTACCCTGTGACGTCATCGCCTGCAAGCCATGCGCCCGCGGCTATCGGCCGCGTGCACGGGCAGTCCGAAACTCACTTCGACGCCGGATGCACGCCGCTTTGTGCTGCTACTCTTTCGCTTTCTATACGCTTATATTGTGCTTTACCTTTAGGTACTGTGTGCTTGCCTAATGCTTGTCTGTGCTTGTGGAACATTATACCGCTTAAGGATACAACTGGTGTGTGTTATTTGGACCTGCAAACCTTCCGAACCCTGCACGTAAGTTTGTAGTTATTTAATACGCAGATCGTACATAGCTACACCTACACCCTCACAAGTTGGACTGATGACCTGGTAAAGTTCGCGGGAGCCCGCAGGATGTTGGTGGCGCAGGACCGATCATTGTGGCACTCTTTGGGGATGAGAGCTTAAGATTAGCTCATTGAAATCAGATATGGGAAGCGCACCTGGGAAAGCGAGACGCTTTTCGATGGTCAATTCGTTTACCAAATGATCACCAGCTTAAAAGTCGGACGATGTTCGACAGTTCTCAGGGAAACCAAGTTATAGCTAGCAATATAGCATGGTCTGGCCACAACGGAAGACCAGCGCTGGCGCAGTTGATACCATTTCGTGACAAAGTATGTATCTGTCCAAAATTAGTTTTTTGTCACGAACACACTTTATTTTAATTATTCGTAAAACATGTGAATACGAAGAGGAGTTTATTTGACAGTGGGTAAACCCTGTGTAAAAGATAGACAGGCGGGCCAAAATAAACACGTGGTCTTAAACGGTTAGTTCATCCATGAATAAAAAGCGGTCAACTATTTCGATCACACCAATGTTGGCATAGTGGAAACCAGTGGCAACCCGATAAAATATAGAAAAGAAGCATAACTATCCTTAGGTAAAACAATTACCGAATGCCAAGATAGAGCACAGGACCAAGATTTCAAATGAGAACCTAAGATTAACATTGAAAGCAAAGATGGGAAGCGCACTTGGGAAAGCGAGACGTCTATAGATGGTCAATTCGGTTACTCGTTATATTTGAGATTATTCGAGTTGGCCGATTTGCACCGAAGTAGTCCATTCAAAAACCAACTTTATCATCGAATGAAGGAGATGCCAATTCCAATGAAAAGTTTTATAAAAAGTCGGCTACATACACATTACATAATCTCAACCATACAAAATTATGGTCAAGGCTAGATCTGCCTAGCTCCACCAGCTCAAAGATTAAACGATATATGCCAGTTGTCAGGGAAACCAGGTTTATGAGTAGTAATAATCCGGGTAAAATGTCAGTACGAAGAAGTCTTTACTTGACAGTCGGTAAAGCCTTTGTAAAACATTGACAGACGGAGAGCAAATAAACACTTCTACTTTATCGGTAACTAAAAAATATTGACGTAGTATGAACCAGAGGCAACCAGATAAAAGAGGAAAATAAAAATGACTATCCATAAAGTTCAAAGGTTCGCCCTATTTTTTACTTACGGCGAACATAACAATAAGTTATGTCGTAAAATATGTAAACTACTTTAAGCCTTAAGCGTTCGACGTAAGTTACAAAACGAGTACATAATTGGAAGTGACCTTGCAAAATAATGCAAATCATGGAATAGTCAATTTTGCCGCTGTAAGTCGATGGGCCATGGGAACACAGGTATATAGACGTCGCTGGCGTGACGGGGGGGTCTATTTCACAATGCAAATCGGTTTGCCATAAATTTGTTACGTGCCGTCTGCAGGTCGTCCGTTAAGGTGATGCTTAAATTCTTCTAAAAAAAAAGGGGCGGGCTTTGTAAGATACAAGTTTGTGTCTACAGCGCACGAGAAACAAGATGCAACGCTCTTCGATAATTCGCTTTAGTGGTACATTTTTATTTATAAATCAGATGTGGTAAAATACAAAAAAATCCTCACTGTCTAGTCACTATTATTATCTTAATTAACTTGATTATAATAGACAATATGTTTTAGGATAACTCAACTACATACCTACTATCAAAAGAACGTTGCGTGTTTTATATATTTTTAGCTAGTCATCATCCTCCTAGCGTTATTCCCGGTTGTGCCCTAAAGGAGCCCGAAGACAGCTTTTACATCTAATCCCTAGATTTGGCATAGGCACTAGTTTTACGAAAGCGACTGCCATCTGACCTTCCAACCCAGAGGGAAAACTAAATGGAACTTACTGGGATTAGACCGGTTTCCTTTATCGAAAAGCTAACGGTAAATCCGTACATACGTTCCGGAAAACTCGTTGGTACGAGCCCTGATTCAAACCCATGACTGCCGCTGGGCTGCCGCATGCCTAAACCACTAGGCTACGGTATCTAGCTATATATTTTTAGCTAGTATCCAGCATAAAATAATAAAGGCACTACACGAAAAACATATGCCAACTAACTATCTCTCCTATCAATTCATATAAAAAATATATAGTCTCTGAAATATTTTGAATGTGACCGAAGCAGTAGAGAAATATTCTGTACGAAAAAAATATAAAGGTGATCTATATATTACTCCCCGTTTGCTATTTCTGGCTCTTGAACTAGACAAAGGTATTTCTTTTATTAAACTAACTCAATACAATACAAATATTCTTTACTAGCTGATGCCCGCGGCTTCGCCCGCGTGGTTATAGGAAAATGTAACATATTGAATTTTCCCGTGGGAATTAGATGTTATGCTATGCTATGTCACTCTCCAGCCTCTAAACTATCTCCATACAAAAAATCACATTAATACGAAGCTCCGTTGCGACGTGAAAGAAGGACAAACAAACACACAAACATACTTTCGCATTTATAATATTAATAAGGGTTGCTATTAATAAGGATTGCTGAAGCGCTCATTGCCTCGCGGCGCCTGTGAGTCGGAAACGATAACGCAGATTAAGCAAAGATGGCAGCGGTCAGTCTTTGGATGGGTGACCGCCTGATGTTTGAGTGGTTAATATAAATGAGCGCTTCCGTGCTTTGGAAGGCACGCTAAGCAGTTGATCCCGGCTGCTGTCTATGACAGTAGTCGTTAAGCCGAGTTAGAGGCCTTCGGGCGGCTTAAAAACTTCTAACAGTCGAGTTGCCCACTCACTTGACAAAGGGGGGACAACTGTTACTCGCGTCCGCAGGAGCTTACCTACCACAACCCTGCACGTGTCCCCTGGGTGGTACTAAAGAGTGACAAAATAAAAGGCCAAAATGTAATGTATGCCATACGATTAAATAAATAAATAAGGATTGCTCACCAGACATAGTAAAAATTAAATAGAAAAATAGAGGTAAATTAAACATAAACAATGGTAGACAACAGGCGGTCTTATCGCTAAAAAGCGATCTCTTCCAGACAACCTTTGGGTGGTGGAGACGATGCAAGAAAAGATATGCTTTGAGTAGGTGAAAACAGAAAAACAGAATATAAGAACAATATACTGACTTTAATCCCATTTAAGTATCTAGAAGTTAAATTTAAGTACCATACATACTCGTATTTTCTCAAAGCTTTCATTAAGATTTCAAATTCGTGAAGATTTACGAGAAAATATTTGAAACGTTTTACGGTGAGTACCTACTGCATTATAATGTAAACCCTATATAAATAAAAAAAATAAAAAAAAATAAAAAAAAAACATTTTTCCCTGTTAACCAGGTAGGTACCTAATTATGTAAAGTATCAAAAGCTTAGTTGTCTAACAAAATGGTTAATCAAAAAGTGTTTTTATTCCTTCACCAGTAATTTAAATAACTCAAAGGCGATTACTTTATAAAATTCTAAAATAATGGAATAAATGTGAGTAAAAAAAAAATAACAAAAGAAACGAAATAAACACATAAGTCATATACCTACATAGTTATATGCTTAGAATTGTAAGGAGGGGCATTTCTGCCCCTTTTCCACAAAACGCACCTTCATAATGCATGCCAAACTAGGTTCATGACCTTCTGAACCTGACGCGCTTTCTCTCTTTAACTATTAGCAACATTGATACGGTTGTGGCTTAGTATTTTTTTAATTGTTATATTGATTTTCATCATCAGGCATAAGTTCTTGGTCTTCTTTATTATGAAGTTATAATTAAATTCGTGTCACCTTCCCTGTTGAGCTCCATGCATTAACAGTTTATTATTTTATGTATTGTATATGTATAAGCCAGGCCAATAAAGAATATATTCTAAAATGGCCGCCTTTATTATGACTGTAATACGGTAGGTATGAGAGAGATGGAGCCACCATATTAGAATCTGTTATTTATTGGCGCGGCTTATGTCTCCCCAATTTGCAAATCAACGCGATGTATAGAAATACTTATGCATAATGCACCGGCTACCGACCGCCCTAAGCTCTAGTTTAATCGGGCCGAACATGCAAATCAGAGGCGATTAACCGCTCGTGTGTGGACGCTGCCTTACCTGGCCTTTCCTACCACGTGACCTCACCTAACAAGCTGCGGTGATGTCAGATCTGTAGGCCTAATGATGGTTGCGTATATCACTTGAGGGCGTGAATCGGAAAATATTGCGTTCCTTGAAACACCGTTCTGACTAGATTAGTTAACAATAAGGACAAGGACACATTTTAAGATGTATGATTCTTGACTATATGATTATATATTTGATTTAATCGGTACCTACATGATTACTTAATACGCTGCACTTGACAAAGGGTTACTCGCGTCCGCAGGAGCTACCTACCACAACCCTGCACATGTCTGCTGGGTGGTACTAAAGAGTGACAAACTTTAAAAAGGCCAAATAATGTGTGCCATACGATTAAATAAATGTACTTAAAATCGAACCTAGTTCAATGCGACGAGTTGATAGTGCTGATACACGCCAAAAAAACGCTACTCTGAAACCGTTCTAAGTGAAATTTTAACCAACAAATGCCTCCATCTAACTCCATTTCTGAAATACCCAGACATACGACGTTGCAAGCCCTGCTCTTGTTTGCTTAGGGCATATGCAAATCGGCGGCGATTACCCACGCACGTGTGGACCCAGTCTAACCGACCTTCGTGTTGTGTAGGGAGTAGAAACGTGGCTTACCTGGGAACAAAACGGAAGTTTATTAGAAAACTGTCTTTCACGTTGTGCATAGCAAAGAGCGCTATGTTTACATATGAGAATCTATACTAATATTAGAAAGGGGTAAAGTGTGTGAGAATGTAGCTTTGTGAGGGTGAAGCTTTGTAAGTTTTTAAATAGGGAATACGGGTGTTGACTCAAAATAATTACTCCAAAAGAAAGAAGGCAAAAAATATGCTTATAGTGACGAAAATCCCATTCAGATATCTCACAGAATTACCAAGCTACAAAGCTACAACTTGTTAGAGAAAGATAACGCCGTGACGTGACGCCACGATCTGCGAGCGTCATAGTAAATGACATTCGTTTCATATGAAAGTGCGTTTTGCGGGAAAGGGACAGAATATACCTCGTCTTAAAACTTTGGACACTTGTAACTTATTGATTATTTAAGCCCCTGCTTTACTTTTTTCTCCATTTGACAATATTTTTAATCCTGTTTCGGGAAAATTCAACATTGTTGGTTATTTTATTTGGTACCCCTATTCCAAAACTAGTCATCCGATACTATTATTTATTATATCGGTAATCCTATGAGGTTTTGTCAATAATAAAATTCTTAGCACAAGCAATTGTCGCGTTTCTATTGCCATCTTCCGTCCATCATTATCCAACTTACCCTACCGTATGTATACAATTTCAACTCTATTGGACTTCAAGAAGTTCAATTTGACTTGAAATGGGTGAAATCTTACCCTATCGAATAAACATACACACGAGTACACTGCAAGTGAAAAAGGGTGTTAAAAATACATTCAACCGCAGAGCGGAAACCATCGGTAACCGAATTATCACTTATTCCATTAATTATTTCTGTAATTTTATTACTGGGCGCTGCAACCGCAACTGAGAGCTGGAGTTTTATTAAAAACCCGTTGAGTTACGAGCCATGAATGTAAGGTGCCGTCTCATCGCTGGCGAGATAGATTACCAAGATAACGCACAGTACCTAAACCTACCATTTTTCATACTTGCGTAAATCCCATTTACTAGGGTTCGGAACATCTAACTCTGGCACCATTATTGGCGGTCCATTGTCATATCTGGCGTTGACACTTTCACTGCCAGGAACTTGCCTAGCGGGCGCCTACGTCGTAGGCACTTTCCGCTACGTACGGGGAAACCCACGGGATCGGCTACAAGCATAGAGCGCAGCGATTCTCGGCAGTGAATGTGTTGCTCGAGGTAGATGCTCTTTGACTGTTGAAGTTCAGCAACTCTACTGCGTATTTTTTCGAGTCAGGAGACATCAACTATCTTTTTTTAGGGGATAATGTTGATTATTTCCTAACGCTCGTTCAAAAAGTTACGCAACCATCCCACGATTTATCGGAGGAAGACCACTTCCCTATTTTACTTTCAGCCGCAATTGTCACCACTTTCCTGGTCATATAGCAGTCACTAAGGTGTTGAACATGTCCAAATTATCGGAGGCGGGTTTCTCGGATTTTATTCCGAATATCCGCGACTTTAAACGTCTTAAATGCACTCAATCCGAATCGTATCTGGGTCGATCAACTATTTTTTGTTGTCATTTTGTGCCGAAAATATGACAGATTTTTATACAACGAGACATGGACTTCTATCATCCTTAGAAGACGGCCCGTATAAAAATGGGTTGAAAACGACACGAACCACCACATCGGTGGCAAACAAACTTACGGCCCATTTGATGGTAAGTGGGATCATGGCCCGCGTACGGATGTGAGAAGGTACTAATATTTCTGCCACTTTCACCTTTTATTTCTCCTAATAGCCTGAGCCGCTAAGCTCGAGGTGTGTGGGCGCCTAACCTACAGTCATCGACCTAGCTAGGCTAAGTTACGGCGCTCTATGATAAAGCACGCACCATAAACTCTAAGCTACAACTGCTGTTAATTAAGCTTTTGGACCGGGGCTTTTAGGACGACGACTATAAACTCATTCTGCCAAAGAATGCCGCATTAATAAAATAACTAGCTGTTGCCCGCGACTTCGTCCGCAAAGAACTTGTTACCATCTTAGAAAAATGATTGCTATTCAATTATTGTAGGCACGTCAATTATCGCCCACCCAAACAAAGTTCTTCCATCTTAAGGGAAGATTTCCGAGATAAAACTATCCTACATCCTTCCAAGGGTATCACTCAACTTATCTACGAAAAATTTCATCTAAATCCGTTCAGGGATTAAACGTAAAAGGCAATAGTGCGTTGAGTTCATTAGTTTAAAATGCTAAATTTAAATTATAACTCCGTTTTTACAATTATAAATATATATCTCCACAGACGTTTCTGCTTAAATTGTATATTTTTCATAATGTATTAAAGAAAGCTACATTACTGCAAGTTTTTTCCTATCTCCGTCCACCAGTTTTCTCACTTTAGTCCGGGCTACCTGTATAGTTTTGAAAGCAAACTTATCTAATGCTAAAAGACGTAGAACTTTCCATATCTCCATCCACCGTCCCCATTTGAAGGTGTTAGAGACTAAATTATTTGATTATCCAAAATGAACTTTTTAAATTAACAAAATAATCCGCAGGTTAAATGAAACAGTACCTTTTTTCAGTTCTGGGAGCATAGCAGGCAGGGACTGCATAACCGAAAAATACCGGTATGTTTTATAACCAATATGACGTCATATCGGTTTTCAAATAGCGTTTTCGGTAGCGGAATCTTTATATTTCGGTATCGAAATATAACGGTAACCTGATTTTTTTTCAGTACCGTAACCGCTTTTCAAAGGTTAACGATACTTCGATTTTAGCGTCGTTGCCAAACCGCCGGCGCTGCCGTTTTGTCTTTCAGTTTTGTCGGTTCTGTTCTGATACTTTTCTGATTCATTCGTTCGTTCCTATTGAAAGAAGTTGTCTGTGTAAGTGTAAGTTCGCCCAATTTTACGGTAATCTTTATAATACCGGTTTCGAACCGGTATTACAAAGGTTTCGGTTACCTTTAAATCGATAGCGGTAACCGATATTTCAAAGCGGTTACGGTACCGTTATGTTGGCGCGGTGCGCGTAACCTTTCCACCATTACGGTACCGTAATGGAATACCGGTTTTATACCGGTAAAACCGTAACCGAAATCAGTCCCTGATAGCAGGTCTAACTTAATCTAACCTACATTTTCTGGTAGCTGTTCGGTTCTGTAAGGGTCGTGGTTTTAACTTAACCTAACCTACTTTTCTGCTAGCAGTCGGATTATGTATTTTGACTAATAAATGGCTGACCATCCTACTAATATTATTAATGCGAAAGTTTGGATGTTTAGATGTTTGGTACTCAATCAAGCTTAAACGGCTCAACCGATTTGGATGAAATTTTGCACGAAGATAATAAGTTGCAGGCGGAAGCTATTATAGTATGTATGACCTAAGAATTCCCTCGCATCAAAATTTACTTGTTCCAAATACATACTTTCAATCCAACCCTTTCTAACCTCCTTAGAGGATGAATATTAAGAAATGCTGTAATTAGTTTCCTACGGCCTTATTCATAAACGTCCTATAGCCTGTTTTAACTAAACCTATATAAATAAATTAATTTTCGGTGATAAAATCTTACACAGATTGGAGTATTCCCATAGTAAGCTTATGTCTATAGGTCTAGTTAAGTACCGTAGCTGTACGAGTAGTAGGACGATAATATACCCATTTCATAGTTATAAATACCACTAATTAGCCTAGTTAGCCATTTTTTTTCTTAACATACCGAGCAAAAGCAAATAATTCACCTTTGTAAGAAACACATCTTTTATTCTAAACGCTCATTATGATTTCGCATTTAAAGTAGCTGAACTTTGTTTAATTTATAGTGTATATAAATCTTTTTATTTTCCTTACTATGTTGTATTTTAACATAAATGTCCTTATGAAAGAAAGAAAGAAAGAAGACATTTATTCACTACGCAAAAGACACACAGAGACAAAGACGCATGCGTGGTAAGAATGCTGGTGCTTACCCACTCTGTTTCGACTTATTACTAGAGTTTTATTGTTTTATAATTAATAGAACTCTAGGTTTGTTGATATATATTACTAGATATTTCTTTTCTTTCTGTAAATTACCGTTTGTTACCTAAAAAAAATGCAAAGCAACATCCAAGAATTAAAAAAAAAAACACACCCATCACACAATATTTGCCTATACTGGAATTTGAACCCAGTACCGTCAGCTATTAACACGTTAAGAGAGGGCATGTTCCATCCTGAAGCAGTAAGTTAGCATTATGTAAACCGACAATACTACACGAACCAGCAGTAAATTACAGTATTTTTCCACAAAAGTTCGAACAATTTCACTATTTCTCCTCTCTCTCTTCCTATACGCTATTTCCTTTACAAAGCTGTAACTAATATGAGACCTAGGTCTGTGTAGTACTAATAGCCTGAAATAAGGGCTCAGTTAGCACGTCAAGTGGTCATTAGAGTCATCGATCATCGAGATGTTATCGAGTTACCAACTCATTCATTTCTTGACCTTAATTTTCTAGTATGGGTTAATAGCTGTAGAAACACATGTTGTGTGCTTGCTTACTAAAAATTACTGAGAAAGGCACGTTTTTGGTGGTTCTTTTTACTAACACCTCTTAGCACTTTCACTGTCGGGAACCCGCCTAGCGGGCGCCTACGCCGTAGTCGCTTTCTGCTACATACGAGGAAAACCACAGGATCGGTTACAAGCGTAGCGATTCGTTACCGATCCCATGGTTTTTCCGCAAAGTAGCGAAAAGCCGCTACGGCGTAGGCGCCTTCTAGGCGAGTTCCTGGCACTGAAAGTGTTAGCAGCTCGCCCATGTTCTTGAAGTGTATTTAGATTCAGCAGTTGTTCAGTACCAACTTTATTTAATCTAATAATACATCAATATAAAATATGATCCTAACCAAAAAACGAGCGAATACAAACAAGCCGTCAAGAGGAGTTGGAACGTGGCTTGAAAAGACTAGTACTAGATTTCTGAAGCTGACTATAAATATAAAAATGATCGTTATTTAACTATACAGTCATCTACAATGATATACATAAAAAATAAAAATTGTAGTCAGCGAAGCTAGCAAAAACTACGAAGCGACACGAAATGAGAAAACCTAGCCTTAATTTGCACAGTGCGAGTGATATAAGGACTGAGTCTTAACTTGGCAGCAAACTGAACTGGCCATACAGAGATATTTGCGCACATTGTCTTGTCAGATACAAATGCAAGTGCAAGTGTACTTATATATAATTTAAGCTTTTTCACCAAAACCAAGAACTCGATAAATTAATATTCACAATAACGGCACGCACAAAGGTAGAAACATTTCACCATATCATTTTAACTAGTTTGAAAAGAAACCTAACTCCTAACAATACAAAGTTGAACTTCGTAGCAAACGGGTAAGCAATATCCGACGTTGTCAGACTAAGTCCATTTAACGATCCCGCGGCGCCCGTCACAAACAACGACTTTTCTCTGAATAGCATTCTTGAAATGTATACTATTCTTTGAAATACTACAAATAAAGCTATCAATTGTAACTCTCTGAACCTAGTATCATCAAAGCCAGTTATAGAGTCAACCTTATTGTGCGTCCGTTAAAGTACAAATTTCAAGTAGGTACTGCAGGTGTTTCTTCGTAGTTTCGCGCAAATAAAAATTGGAACAAATATGTGTCCGATACGGTTAGCTGGCTCGGGTTTGTATTGCAGTGAATGCAATTACTAGAGGCGATTGTGTTACGGCGCAAGTTCACAAGGCTGTCGTTATAAGACCATTTAGATTTAACTTCCACTTAATTTGTATTTTCTTTAACTGATTTTTTGGAAATTAAAGAAAACTAAAGATAGGAAAAGTGGTTTTTCAGTTGACACCACAAATGTATTTGACAAATGGGGTTCACCTTTTGGCAGAACCTTTAGGTACGTTCATCTTGTGAACTAAAGGTATTTTTTCTGTGAATTAAATCATCATAATCATAATCATTTAAATCGGATACTTGTCCATATTTGTTAGTGGCGTACAGAAAAACTTAATCCCACCAAAAACATTACATGTAAAGTGATGCCAAGACTTCATAGCTCATACAGCTTTCAGCGTGAAAAAGATATCAGATCGCAATTAGCGCCAAGCTTCCTACTCCACACGGCGTAACTCTACCACTACCAGCCACGCTCTACAAATTCTACACCTTGGCTAAAACGTATAGTTTTGTTGGGCACATCCCGGTCGCCGCATAGACTTTCACGCCGAATGAATTTATGATGATATTAATAAGTGACGGGTCTATACTTTTTAGCCAAGATATAGAATTTGTAGAGCGTGGCTGGTAGTGGTAGAGTTACGCCGTGTGGAGTAGGAAGCTTGGCGCTAATTGCGATCTGATATCTTTTTCACGCTGAAAGCTCTATGAGCTATGAAGTCTTGGCATCACTTTACATGTAATGTTTTTGGTGGGATCTCATTCCTTTTTGTTAGGTAATTTCTAAAGAAGTGAATGGGAAAACCCATACAAACTTCCATCCCCTAATTTAAAGAGTGGGGGGTGATTTACTAAAAATCCTGAAATATGTATTTTATTATTTATAACAAGGAGTCCCTATATAAATTTTCAGACCCCTCAGCATCAAAATTTGCGGAAGTCTCATACAAAGTTCCATCCCCTACTTTAAGGGGTCGGGGGGTAGAAGTTCCATTTTTTTGAATTATTTTGTTGATTGTGTACTAACACTAGCTTACATACCAAATTTCAGCTTTCTAGGACTTCAGGAAGTACCCTAGAGGTTTTGATGATCAACATCAGTGAGTGAGTCAGTGACGAAATCGGCGTTTTTTAGATATCAATAAAATCTTAAGTATAAGAGCTATGTTACTGAAACTTTATATGTTTAATAAGTCCATCATATCCCGAGAATTTTGTTTATCGAGGGTTCAAAAAAACGACGAACCGCTTCGAGAAAAGGTAGGTAAGTGCCCTTGCGTTGCGCTTCCCTTGGCTCGTCTGGCCGGGGGCACTGCCGTGCCCCCAGATAAAAACTTAATTCTTCTTGACTTAATAATTAAAGGTAAAATCTAATAATTCATATTATCTTGTTTATATGTTAACAATTACCATGAAAGCGGATATTTTGCAACAAATGATTTATGAAGAAACTGAGATTCGAGTTTTTGATTTAACACCAAACCCTATACACTAAAGTTGATTGGACTGGTGAAAATGTTGATGCCAGAAACTCCAATGTAAATCAGATTTTAGTTAACAAGGTAAGATTAAAACTTGAAGAACATAGGCTTTTTACGGAAAAATCTCGGCTTATAACTTTAGTTTGAAGCTAAAAACGTGTTGAGATCTATTAAATTCCTTGTTAGACTTAGATACCTACTTAGAACCTTGAAAGTTTTCCTGGTTGCTGTTGTTGATAATTTCCGTACAAATATAGTGACAGTGTTTGGACTAAGCAGGAATGTACAGAAAAAAAAAACATTTTTAAATTGTAAGTCCTAAGATCCAAAATATAGTAATTAATCAAATTGTTCCGAACAAAGCGCATCGTTTTCGAGAGAGATGACGAGAGATCGACAGGTACCGAGGTCAAACTTGGCCAACCAGCTTGACAACATCTTGTCAGTCATTCCAAATATCGCTGGAAGCATTTGGTGGGAGTTGATCTGCGTGAGTTCGAAAATGGGCTATGAACACGAAAATGTAAATTAGATGTTCACCCCTTTAGAAGCGCCGCGCCGGTGGCGAGAAATCGCCCAGAACCGAGCGAAGTGGACGCCAAATGTCATTATGATTCGTCGTGCCAGCTCTATACTAATATTATAAAGAAGAAAAGTCTGTGAGATTGTAACTTTGTGAGTTTGCAAGTTTGTGTGTAGGGAGTAATCTCGGAAATTAACGTAAAATCGGGCTACTTTGACCCAATAAAGGATGAACGACTCATGAACCTAATTATACCCTTATGTATGCAAATAAATATATGATTGATGATTGATTGATTGATTAAAAAGGCACACACCAATGTCGCATAAAAAAGTAACAACGAGAGCAGTTAGCTGAAACTAACAACATGTTGATTTGACCCTGTTCAGATGCGTCAAAAAGTTACTGTCAAAAATCTCATTTATGGTACAGTCGACAACACAGCTAACTGACCATACCGTGAAAACCTAGAACCTTATTACAATGCACTTAAGGTGAGATTAGATTTCCGATGGTCAGTTAGGTGTGTTGTCGACTGTACAAGTTTTTATTGCTGACTGTACTTTTCTGTATACCTTCATCAACTACTCATTGAGACGCTTCTAACGAGCACAAACTCAACGGGGTTACGTGGATTAAGTAGGTACTTACTCAATTCCCACGGCCACCTTCTCTTTCCATCATCAGATCAGTTCGATGGTACGATAATATTTAATTTAATTGTCATCCAGACTATACATGTACCCAAAATTTCAAACTGGTTTATAATTCAGTTCCAAGATTTATCCCTCACTAACAAACGAACAGGTCAAGTTAAATATATTTTTAAAATATTTGAAAAGCATGTAAAAAGCGGTGTAAATGTGCGAAGTAGGTAATTTGCGAGCGCCAAGGTTACCTTCCTAGGTCAAAGTAACCTGCGTCTTCAGCCCCGCTATTTTGTTACTTGTTTAAACCTCACTTCACCGTTTCCGACAAATATAATATATTGACGCCACGATTCGTAGTAACTAAGCGTAGGTAGAGGTCTATTTTCGTTAGGCATGACGGGTGAGGTGAGGCGCATTAGCGCGTTTAGAATAACAACCATCTATTCATCCGATTTCAAGGCATCTATCATCTTTATTGGACGTTCAAGATGGACATTGGCTAAATTGTATCCTGTGACTTTATTTGCGTTCTTTGTAATACAGCTTGGGCAATTAGTTAGTCAATAAATTCAGTCCCTGATAGGATACACTCTAAAACTGTAAATTTGCGTGAATTATTCCACATTATTGGTCAGAATGCCCAATACGCTTTATAAATCCCTATGCGTCCATTATTCCGGGCATTAATTCAAATATTTACATGATCTGAATATTTCTATATTGAATTTTGTAATTTCGAACAGGAAGTTCACCGTTTATAACTTTGTATATATTTTAGTGCTAGCGGTACGCCAAAAAAAGCTGCAAATGGTGTTAAAAGCATGAAAATCGGAACGATTGATCTTTGGGCCTTACGAATCAATTTGCCTTGTAGCACCAAAAAAAAAACAAATTGAAAGATTTTTCAAAAAACCCAACTGCTTTTTTCAAATTGTATAGTATGTCACGTCACTCCCACGATTAACAAGAATCCAACGACACCTCATACGTCGAAATCCGTCAAACAGTTTAGGCTGCAGAGCGTGCCAAAGAATAAGGTAACATACAGACATATACCTATACGCTCGAAAAATATAACCCTCCACTTCTTCGGCAGTCGAGTAAAAAGGAGAGGAGTTATGACGTCATCTTTTTTTTGTATAGGGTTTGTTTTTTTACCCGACTGCCGAAGGAGAGGAGGGTTATGTTTTGTTCTGTAACCTATCGTATGTGGTATCTAATGAAAGGGCTTGGTATGTTTTGAAAATGATTTTAATTTTAATTTAAAACAAGTGACTGAAATATAATGATGTGATATATTTATAAAATCGGCTTAGTAAGAACTTTCATAAGATAAATAATTTCCCATACAAAAAAAAGATGACGTCATAACTCCTCTCCTTTACTTCTTTTTCCCTGTGCTACGGGTCAAAATGATTCTTATGACCTAAAGATCAATCGTTCCAATTTTCATGCTTTTAACACCATTTTGCAACTTGTTACTGAATTTCGGGGTGTACCGCTAGTCTAGAAAACGCATGTTAAGCCCATTAGATTAAATGACGTGACAACACGGTTAATTAGTTATAAGGTTATAGGGTTTTCGAGTGGCAACCATGTACCGGCAGGCGCAGCGTGGGTAGACTGGTGACCTGGTGAAGGTCGCGGGAGTCCGCTGGATGTGGGTGGCGCAGGACCGGTCATTGTGGCACTCTTTGGGGGAGACCTATGTCCAGCAATGGAGTTCTTGCTGCTGATATGATGATGTTCGTATTTCGGTGAAAAGGCTAAACTTCATACGCATACAATCATACATTTATAAGCCAATAGTGTTACGATGTAATTGTATCTAGTGTGTTCTCTTTGTTTTTTCCAGACCCATTTAAGTCTACAACTTATTTTAGTATTTCCTTTTGCCGACATTACGTTTAAAAATTACGTTCACCTGCGGCAATAATTTCAAAAGTTTATTCACCAAGATAATTTCCTATTACAGGTTTTTTGAAAATAACTAGCCACACTAAACATAGCATGTTTGAGGCATGTTTTAAAATTAATAGCTGAACGCAGGGCCATAAATACCAAGTTAATTGAATGAAAAATCGCAACATCGCGATACAGCAAAACTCGGTTATACAATGACTTGCACGGCTTTTAGTCACGCCATATAGTGCCCCTGTGTCATATGTTACACTTAAACAAAACGACGTACATGACTAAGTTTGAGTATACACATAAAACTTTTGCTTTTGTTGTGTGCTTGTGTTTTAAATAGCAACTTTAGATTGCATTTTAGATTCGTGACGTAACAAATAAATATAGAACTGCGATGTTTATTCTGTTTTTCTTTGGCATCGGTTTGTATTTTACTATGTTCAAGCCCCGTTATTTATAAAGCTTAACTAGTATAATGTTATAGTTAAATGCTTTTGCCACTTATTTATAAGCGCAATTGGCTAATAAAGACCACTGAATCATAACGGCATTTTAATTAAAATAGTTGTTATGTATGAGTGCGTTTATACTTGCCGTGAATTATTTATTTATTTACGGCATTGTTCATAAACTTTTATTACAGCTGTTTTGGCTAAAATGCCGTTAAATATCGTTTGACACTATCTGTTACTGGTGTTTGTGAGAAAGTTTGAGTTAGTCCAGTCAACGAACTGACAACTTGTATGGAAAAACTTTAAATTTTGGAAATAATTTATAATAGCTTATTTTTTATGTGTAGGTAACGGATATATTATCAATTAAATAGTTACCCAACGACAGAATCCGATAAAATTTCAGACATCAATAATATTTAAACTTAACTTCTGAAAAGTCAGAAAAAGTATTAATAAATATTTTTGTCTTTATTTTGGTTCATTTACATTGGCTCTATAATATTCAAGATAAATGATACAAAAAAAGACAATGCTTGCTTCATTCAAATCTACATAATTACATCCGGGTGGAAACTTTGTCGGATTCTTGAATAAAAAAGCATCTTGGAATAACATTTTAAAGTGAAATCAACAAAAAAGATGCTATTATAAATTAATGTTTTTCAAAACCGTATTTTTCTTGGAGTATTATGTTTTGAACCAAAACAAGTCAACAAAATCCACCATGCCTTTTACGAAAACGCAAATGGTTCCATACTCCGATTCACAACATATCCTATAAAATGCGACGGTACCCAATAAAAGTGTCAATACGAACACAACGTAGTTGAACTAGTACCTATTTATCCCGTTGCAATCTGCATTTAACGTAGCGCAACGATTTAACTTGGAGCAAACAATTTTGTTAGAAAAGCATGCTGAAGTTGCAAAAAATGGTAGTATCTGAAATGATTATATTCACGATCGCTCGAACGAAAAAACCATAGAAGTCTAAGTAGCGCCGTTTAAGCGTCAAGAGGTAACAGAGAGAGAGAGTTATTGTGCGAATCATTTGTGTAGAACGAATTAACTTTTTTTTGTTCTAGGCAGAAAGAGAAGACAAAGCCATTGTCATTCATTTGTTAAATGTAACTGCTAATTGTATACGACGTTATTATATACTTTCCTTGTTAACTTAAACGATACTAAAAAAAGTTTTGTTAAAGTTCACTCAATGAATAGATGTTTTTACTTATCTCCAAGCTTGTTTAGTGCCTAGACGCCATTATAGACTAGTCTAAAATCCACTTTCGTCGCCGTAAGCGCTTTAAGGGCCGCTTGAATGTCACTGAGTATATAGATTGCCCTCTGGTTTGCCTGTCTATATTCTCCTGTACACAGGCAACTATGGCGTATGTCTCCGCCTGGAAGACGGTTGTCAAACTACCCATGATTACACTACTACTATAGTCATTCGCATAAATGCCTGCTCCCGTACCGGATCCCATTTTTGATCCATCCGTGTACCATATGCTGTCTTCGATACCAGACCTGGGTGGTTCTAGACCTTCGACCCATTCAGCCCTTGATGGAACTTCTGTTGTGTAGTTCCTATAAAACACATACTTGGGTAGCATTTTGTCGCATCCCATGTTTGCTATTCTGTCCAAGAAACCGTCAGTCTCCATGTTTGTGTGCTTTGTCTTTGGCTTGCCTTCACTCCACAGTCCAAGAGTTCTTAATCTGTAGAGCGATTTGCGCGCCTCTAACTTATAAGGTGCAACTAGTTTGGATACCAGGGCACGAGGGCTTCATCGGCAACAACAAAGCTTGCAAGAAGGGGGTCTACAAATCACTTTGTAGGTCCAGAACATTTGTGGGACTCTCGCAGTGAACCATAATTTCGGCCTTTAAAGCCTATGCCAAAACCAAACACAAACACGAGTGGAGGAATGAGGCGGGCTTAAGGCACTCTAAGCTCTTCATAGAAGGAGTGGACTCGGGCTGGACTAACAAACTCTGGAAATCCAGTAGGAAGCAACTCGGAATCATATCTGGGGTCACTTCGGAGTCAAAGATCTCTTGGCCAAGATGAGACTATCGGATAGTTTAGACTGTAGAATATGTGGCGAGGAGGATGAGACTATGGAACACTTACTGTGTGAATGTCATGCCCTTTGCCTGACAAAGAATGAATTACTTTGGTAACGGCTATCCGCAACCAAAGGAATTCAAGGTGCTTCCGCTGAGCTGCATCATCCATTTCGTGGAAATGATGGAGCGAGCTTGGGAGTAGGCATAAAGGAGAGGGCAAATGCACAAAAGATCCCATTGGGTCGAAGTGTATCCGAACGGGCCCTCATCTAGATAAGATATCTACTTATTTTATTTAATAGTCCTGACAATTGCCCAATTATTATAAGCTTAAAGTGTGTTTGTCGGTTTTGCTGCATACGATATTTCACAGGAGCAACGGATCGCCGTGATTTTATGCATATGCAACGATAGAATGTGAATGCCAATTTTTAGCTTATAACAAAATATAAGGTAATCATTACCTATGATGCGTCCTGCCATTAAAAAAAAATATTGGCCTTTGATTCGGTAAAGGTTGACGACCCCTGGTTTACGTAGTACTAAGTATACTACAACTACTAATAAAGTTGTTAATACCGATATACCTTTCGTTTTAATTTGGACCTTGCTACTTTAACAATAGAGTCCCTATTCAAGTAAAGTGTTTATTAAAAATCGACTTTTCATTTCGAAGCTTTTGTGGCACGTGGCTAAGCCTGGGCTTTGTTGGACCGATGAGCCTTACATCCGTTCCAGGGAAATTATTCTCAGTAACATAATATATTCGCTTTAATAATACCTATAACGTATTTATGCAATTGAACAATAGCATAACTATGAATATTATTTTAAATAAACAAAGCCAGTATCGTTCTATTAGAACGGGAACTCCGTCAAATATTTCATTGAAAATATTGTAAGCTTTAAATTGATGAATTGAAAGAGCGGTCCAATATTTACTTATGTTGTGCAAACTAATATCGAATATTGCTACAAAAATGTGCCTGAATTTTTAAAGATCAATTGTTGTTTACGAGTATATGAACATAATACAAAGTAATGAAACGTTTCATAACACAATAATATGATAACCATATTTCAAAAAATAAAATGACGACATTGTTTCCCGCCTATATGAAGCTTTAATGAACACCTAGTGTATCGCATGAAAGATTTCGGTGGAGGAAAACATCGTGAGGAAACCGGTATAATCCCAATAAGGTCTAGTTTTCCCTCTAGGTAGAAAGGTCAGATAGCAGTGACTTTCGTGAAACTAGTTCCCACGCCAAATCTTGGAAATTATGTGCCATAGCAGACCAGGGAGCAGGGATGTAAGTGGTCCACCAACAACAAACTACGGACCTGAAGCCAACCTCACCTGCACGTGGTCATCCTGCTGATTAACTAACGAGGCTCTGGCGCACCGCCTGATTCCCCTGCGGGGTTGAGAGGTCAGACGGCAGTCGCTCTTTGTAAAATCAGGAAATGTCAATTAAATATGCAAAGTCAAAGAAACAACTTGGGTATAACGGCTAGGGCGTCGCCGCATAACGACGCGCAGGCAAATCGCCCTACACCTGTGACAAGTGGATTAGGGCTACCTGGTCAAGTACGGGCCCGGCTAAAGACGTTAGTACCCAGAAAGCTCCGCTTTGCAAGTTGGAACATTGGAACGCTCACAGGACGCTGCGCTGAGTTAGCCGATGTGTTGACCAGACGCAGGGTACATGTTGCATTCTTACAAGAAACCCGTTGGAGGGGAAACAAGTCACGCGATATTGGCCGAGGATACAAGTTGATTTATTCGGGCTCCCCTTCAGGGAAGAGTGGGGTTGCTGTAGTACTGTGTGAAGAATTCCAAAACGGTCTTTTAGAGGTCGAAAGGATTGACGACAGGCTCTTGCGGGTAAAGGCCCTGGTTGAAGGTAAGGTTACCAACCTTATCAGTACCTATACTCCGCAAGTTGGTAGTCAAGAATCTGAAAAGGAGGCATTTTGGAATAAGTTTGAAGACCTACTACAGCGAATACCACGCTCCGAGTGTATAGTTGTGGGTGGAGATCTGAATGGCCACGTGGGTGAAATGTCGGGGGAGTTTGAACGTGTTCATGGTGGCTACGGCTACGGTCGTGCTAATGCAGAGGGGGACTCAATTCTCCAGACCTGCCTTCTAGCTGACCTAGCCATTGTCAACACATTCTTCCAAAAGAAACCTCAGCATCTTATCACCTACAAAAGCGGGCAGCACTGCACTCAGATCGACTATTTACTCGTAAGAAGATGCCAAATCGCTAAGGTATCAAACTGCAAAGTCATTCCTGGAGAAAGCCTCACGGCACAACACCGCATTCTGGTCATGGACTTGCTGGTAGTACCTAAAAAGAAAATACCCGAGCGACGCGTCGCTCGAACACGCTGGTGGCGTTTGAATGGACCATTTGAAAGTGACTTCCACAGAGCCGTGATGGACTTAGATCTAGATGCTGGCCCGGATGATTCAGTGGATCTATACTGGAATAGGATCGAAAAGGAAGTCACCAGTTTGGGGAAGCGATTGTTGGGTATTTCTAAGGGAGGCCGCGTCATCGACAAGGAGACGTGGTGGTGGGATGACTCAGTTCAGGGGGCTACTCTGGAGAAGAAGAAACGATTCAGAGAGTGGCAACAGTCTGAATCACCTGAAGACAAAGTCGCCTACCAGTCTGCCAAGTTTGCTGCAAAACGAGCCGTAGCTATAGCCAGGCATCGCAAGATGTCACCTTTGTACAATTACTTAGAAACAAAGGAGGGCCAGAAAACCATCTTTAAGATAGCTGCGGCTCGTGAGAAAGCCTCACAAGACATAACAAAATGTCTGTGCGTTAAAGACTCTAGCGGTAACTTGGTATGGGATGCGGTAAAAGTGAAAGAGAGATGGCGGGAGTACTTTCACGAGTTACTGAACACAGAACACGCAGTTAGTTCTTCTCCGCCAGAGTTGCCTTCAAACAGTGGGCTTGTATGCCCGATTACCAAACACGAGGTCCGCAAATGTCTTCGCGGCATGAAAAACCGGAAAGCTGTCGGTCCCGATGACTTACCGATAGAAGCGTGGAAAGCGATGAGCGATCATGGTGTTGACCTACTGACTAACCTTTATAACCTCATACTGACCAGCCGACGGATGCCCGATTCCTGGAGATCGAGCGTCATATCTCCTATATACAAAGGCAAAGGTAGTGTACAGGACTGCGGAAGCTACCGAGGAATTAAAGTTATGTGTCACACTATGAAGCTCTTCGAACGCATTATCGACTCGAGACTAAGGCAAGAGTGCGCTGTCTCGGAATGTCAATATGGATTTCGGCCTGGGAGTGGCACGACTGATCCGATATTTGCCCTCAGAATTCTGACCGAAGCTTACAGGGACAAACGAAAGCCACTGTACATGGCATTTCTTGACCTGCAAAAGGCTTTCGATTGCATCCCACGTCAGATGATTTGGTGGGCACTGAAGGTGAAGAACGTGCCACAGGTCTATATTGACATCATCCAAGATATGTACCGCAACTCGGTTTCTCTAGTGAGGACCGCCGTTGGCGACACAAAACCCTTCCCTATTACAGTGGGTGTACACCAAGGCTCGGCCCTGAGTCCTTTTCTGTTTAGTGTGGTGCTTGACGCCGTCACGTCGGAAATACAAGATCAGCCGCCGTGGCTGCTCATGTATGCAGATGACATCGCATTAACAGACGAGGACAAACAGGCATTAGGGCATAAGGTGAACGAATGGAAGGGCTCGCTAGAGAGTGGCGGTCTAAAACTAAATGTCGCGAAGACCGAATACATGGCCTGCGGAAGTACGGATCCCGATCCTATTAAGATAGGTGACGAATTTGCCACGAAAAATGGCAAATTCAAGTACCTAGGATCAGTTCTGCATGAGTCCGCGACCATTGATCACGACATCCGAGCCCGAATCAGCGCGGCTTAGTCTAAATGGCGAGAGGTCACAGGAGTCATCTGCGATCGCAGAATACCACTTCGACTCAAAGGGCTAGTGTACAAGTGCGTCATACGACCAGTCCTATTATATGGCAGCGAGACGTGGCCAGTTCTTGGAAGGCACATTCAGGAGCTTCGCGTTACTGAAATGAAGATGTTGCGGTGGATGTGCGGCGTTACGCGTGCGGATCGCATTCGTAACGAGTACATCCGTGGCAGCCTCGGAGTTCGTGACGTAGCGGATAAGCTCCAGGAATGTCGCCTTCGTTGGTTCGGTCACGTCTCTCGCAGGCCATCTGACTACGTAGGGAACAAATGCCTTGACCTAGTCCTCGACGGCCCTCGACCCCGCGGCAGACCTAAGAAGCGATGGCTGGATGTCGTGAAGGCCGACATGAGCGAAAACGGGCTCACAAAAGAAGACGCCCAGGATCGTGCAAAGTGGAAGAAAGCGAGTAGGAAAGCGGACCCTGGCAAAGGCCGGGATAACGCTAGGTAGAAGAAGAGCAGACCCCGGGTTTGTTTGAGCACTACCAGGAAAAAACACTAGGAGAATGATTTTCATGTGCTTTTTCCGAAACCTTTGAATTGATGTAAAATTATGTAATCTGCAGAGCCAGGAATTCTCGTAGCACTTTTGAGCTGTCATAGGGACTTCTGTTTATCGACTTCCGATTATACATATGTATATCGATAAATACAGAATACAACATGTAAAATATGATTACGAGTAGAAGTAAACAACACGCAGTCTTATCGCGAATGAGCGATCTCTTCGGGATAACCTTTGGATACCAACTTTGAGGAAATTATAAATAGAAATGAAAGAGGCCCTTTTGACAATTTAATGAAATGCAAGGAGTTATTATTATTATGATTATCAGAGCACGGAATTCTCGTAGCACTTTTGAGCTGTCATCATTTCTATATTGTACATATTGTATTCTGTATTTATCGATATCCATGTTGTATAATCGGAAGTCGATAAACGAGAAGTCGCTATGATAGCTCAAAAGTGCTACGAGAATTCCGGGCTCTGGTAATCTGTATTGCGCATGCGCAGCGCACGATGTAAAAGGAGATCGTTCTGAAGACATCCGTCGTCTACCTTGCTTACTTAATGTTATAAATGCGAAAGTGTGTGTGTTTGTCCTTCTTTCACGTCGCAACGGAGCGTCGTATTGATTTGATTTTTTGTATGGAGATAGTTTAGAAGCTGGAAAGTGACATAGGCTACTTTTTCCAGCGCGAAAACATCCAATTCCCACGGGAAAATTAATTTTCCTATAACCACGCGGGCGTAACCGCGGGCATCAGCTAGTAGTTTATATCTAGACTAGCTGCCCGCGCGGCTTCATCCGCGTATTGCAAAGAAGGCAGGCAAACCCGCATGAAAAAATATTGCCTTTAGCCTTCCAAAAAGTCCATTCTACACGCAGGTGAAAGAATTTTTGAAATCAGATAAGGATTAGCGGTTCCGGAGATTACCCAAAACAATACATACAAACATAGGTACAAAGCAACAAACTCACTGACTTTTCCTCTTTGTAATATTTATTATAATTATATAGAAGTATAGATCAAGTTACATGTATTGTTTTCTTGGTGAGCGATAAAGAGTATTTGTAATGTGTTGTAAAATGCATCCATAAATTCAGTGATTTAATGCATACCTACTTTATTTATCCCAGGCCTGCATTTTACGAGCCTCAGAGCAGAACCTCA
The DNA here is from genome assembly GCA_947578815.1 of Epinotia ramella. Lineage (NCBI taxonomy): Eukaryota > Metazoa > Arthropoda > Insecta > Lepidoptera > Tortricidae > Epinotia > Epinotia ramella. Next base: position 3,942,635 of record OX388203.1, read on the forward strand.
TCCATCTAGTGGATTGCCATCTTGAATGTCCATTCTACTGCAATACTTATTGTATTATCATAAAGAGCCTTCCCTCTTTTTCCAACCATACCGATTCTGAGCAGCCATAGGGGCCGAATAAAAATAATTAATGGCCATTATTTTAACTAGTTATAAGGGTTACTGAGCTAAGCCGAAGACGGACAGACGGACCGACGGACATGGCGAAACTATAAGGGTTCCTTGTTGACTACGGAACCCTAAAGAGGAGTATAACTCGTCGCGCCATCGCCGACGAGGTCTGCCGCGTCTCCGTTTCGAGCTGTCAGTGGCGATCTTGGCCCAAAGCTCACTCGGCATGCGGCAGACATGAGCAGCCCAGTCCCACTTCAACTTGGCCGCCTTCCGAACAACGTCGACTATTTGAGTTTGGAGCGCAGCGTGGTGTACCGGATAAGATAATGGCGAAATAATTTAAATCTGATAATAGTCCAGTCATTATATCCAAAAATCCGACCCTACCCGTGAATAATCAGTTCTTGGATTTTTTTAAACGTAGGTCCCTCGGGGGGCACTGGGAGTGTAAATTTAAAAAGTAGACTGAATCAGGCTCCTGTGTATATTCGAAAAACCATTCGCCATTTGTAATTTTTCTGTTAAGTTTAAATTAATAAATAAATATATAAATAAGACCGCCTGTTGTTTGGCTTTGCTTTTATAGTCGTTGTTGTCTGTACTAGGTACAAATGTGCAATAAAGAGTATTTGTATTGTAGTGTAGTTTCGGAGATTATCTCCTACATACAAACTAAATATGCTACAATCTCACACATCTCCTCTTTATAATTTTAGTATAGATTTCATAAAATTATAGACCCAAGGTCAAATACAACCTAGAGATCCATTTCAAATGCCGAAAATGTCCCAAAACTCATGTAAACAACAACCTGCCCGTTAACCCCTGCCCAACGGTCTGGGGTTTCTTAAAGGGGCCACAGATACATTATGTAAATGCGGTCCCAACGACATTCACACTAAGGGCACGAACATTTCCCATAGATAACATTCTCGCGCGGAATCCCCGTTGCGGAGATCGTTTTTGACGGTTGTACACATTGGGCCAACGTTGGCGCGTGAGCAGAATGCAGCTATGCGTTAGAGGAAGAGGGCTTTATTTCGTTCTCATGCGTTTGCATAGCTGCATCCTGCTCACGCGCCAACGTTGGCCCAGTGTGTACAGCCGGCATTAAAAGCATTGACCAGTGTTTGTTGCTGGCCTTATCTACGTCATGGTGACCGGACTGGGGATCAGTAGTGGACCGACCGTGCTGTGCTGCCGAGCTAAGTAACGTGTAGCAACACAGATATAGAATGTGCTTATTAGTTTCATTTCATTTTTCATTTTCATTTCATTTCATTTATTAAGTGAACACTACAAATGGTGACGAGGATGCGATGGGAATCACTACACTACGAATAGGCTGGCCCATCTAGAATATTTTACTTGACACTTTCCATCACGCCGCCATCTTGGAATGCAGTACCGCCTGCTAGAGACTTTTTTTTTATACAACGACAAATGTTTATGGAATGTAAAATTATGGCAAATGGCGTGGACCCGGAAAAAAAACGATCCTAAATTTTAATCCAGGTTATAAACTAACTTCGTGCTAAATTTTAACCAAATTGGTTAAAATTTAGCACGAAGTTAGTTTATTTTAACCAAAAACGCGAAAGTTTGGATGTTTGGATATTTGAATGTTTGGATGTTTAGATGTTTCGATGTTTGTTACTCAATCACGCTTAAACGGCTCAGTTTAAGCGTGATTGAGTAACAAACATCGAAACATCTAAACATCCAAACATTCAAATATCCAAACATCCAAACTTTCGCGTTTTTAATATTAGTAGGATGAAATTTAGGCAAATAAAATTATGGATTTCATTAGAAACCCGTCCTGATCGTGTGAGTGTGGCGCACTGATATTGAGATGGAATTGGAATGAAATTTTTAGTAGCATAAATTGAGGCTCAGGTCACAGGGCGTGAATATCGCTATGGGGGAATATCGGGCACCGGAATATGAGGATAATATGAAGGCGATTTCGGGATGCCGCGGATAATTCGAGGAGCCGAGGTTAATGTTGATGCTCGTTTGGCTTGTACAAGTTTCTGTAATTGGCTCGTTTGTTGTTCGCGTTTGACCCTTTTTCAATGGACTTCTAAAGGAATTGATTGTGGGTGTGTGTTGTTTAAACGATTTCTTTTGTCCCGGTCCAGGGTTATCCGGGGTCTGGCACGTGCCGTCTTAGTTTTTTTACCCAATTTAGTTTTCTTTGTTTACACTCACCTGAGATAACTAGGGATATAAGTAAATGTCCCAAAGCGCTATCACCGTAATGCCTTATTGTCGACACCTATTGTTTACCGCTATAATTGATACAATATAAGATTGAAAGTGTCATGTATTAGGCCAGTGTCAGGCACCAGTACGTATACCTTACTAGCATTCCCATTTCTATACAAGATGTGCGACACAAACTTGTAAGCACATACTATGTTGATGTCTGGTAGAGAATGCTTTATGGAATTAAATTTGCCTTTTGTTTGTGTAACTTGCTACAGCGCATTAGTTAAAAAAAAATACTAACCACCTTATTCTTTAAAATTAAAATGCCACTGCTAAATAAAATGTGCTTTTCCCCTTTGTCAAAGTGACAGGCGAATCTTAACGTCATTTTAGTTAAAGTAGGCTCGTAGAACGTTTATGATACGGCCGTAAAAATCTCTAGAATGTTTATAAAAGAGTAAAGAGTTGCATTTAAAAACGTAACTGGTTCCAGTCTAAAAAAAAATATGGTACAAGCGTTTGTTTCTGCCTGTACTTTTATGCAGTCATCAACTACTTGATGAGAGGGTTCCAATAAGCATAAAACACGACGGTTTTATTGTGTAGTTTAGGAGTAGGTATAGCCACTTTCTTTCTCCATATTCAGATTATCTCGATGGTGCTTCATTGCGTGACCATGAACTTAGATGACCATGCCAAATTTCAAGTGCATAGGATATCGTTATTGACTGAAAAACAGTTTTAACAACTTTAAAGGACAACTTAAGTAGATGTATTCAACCTAGATAATTATATACGCAATATTTACGCACGAACAGTGCAAGTTAAGTACAGTCGACTACAAAGTGAACGATACGACCAAAATGACAAAAATATGTATACACGACTTTATTGCCTAACATCAAGGTCGTGTATACATATTTTTGTAACTTTGGCCGTATTGATCTCTTTTTAGTCGACTGTACAACCTTGTAAAATATATGCAAGACAGGGCAAATATATGCCCACACATGCCTTTATCATGTAATCGATAAACTGCCTAAATCATGTTAAATGTACGTTTGCGTGGATAATAAATGGGAAATTGGATATAAATGAGCATTTCATTGTAACGTTTACAATTACGCTGTATAATGAGAGAAAGGCTCCTATGCAGCTAAATTAAGAACTGGTCTTTAAATGGCTGACAGTTTACCATAAACAACCTTCTTAATTTGGACGGGCAATGGTATATTCTTTTGTAAGATATTACGCTCTTGTCGTGGTGCAATAAAGAGTATTTGGGTCACGTACGGTGCTGTCTGAAAATCAGCGCTGTAGGTGTCTGTCTGACACCTCGGCATAATGCTGAGACAGCGACCGATTCACTGCCGCGAAGACACACACATTATGTGTAAATTGTATTGTATTTGTACTCCCTTTGTCTCTGTGTGTCTTTTGCGTAGTGAATAAATGTCTTCTTTCTTTCTTTCTATTTATTATTATTACTAGCTTCTGCCCACGACTCCGTCCGCTTGGAACTCGTTTATATCGTAGCTCCATACAAACTTTTACCCCCCCATTTCACCCCCATAGGGGATGATTTCGGGGATAAAAACTATCCTATGTCCTTCCCCGGGACTCAAACTATCTCGGTACCAAATTTCATCGCAATCGGTTTAGCGGTTTAAGCGTGAAGAGGTAACAGACAGACAGACAGACAGACAGACAGACAGACAGACAGACAGACAGACAGACAGACAGACAGACACACTTTCGCATTTATAATATTAGTATGTAAGTATGGATAGTATGGATGGATATGGATTGTATTATGTGTATGGTGTAGAGTGCTTGACCACGAGGGCGAAAAGGGCTCAAATCATCAGGATTTATATAATACTAGCTTCTGCCCGCGACTCCGTCCGCGTGGAACTCGTTTATATCGCGCAGCTCCATACAAACTTTCACCCCCCCATTTCACCCCCTTAGGGGATGATTTCGGGGATAAAAACTATCCTATGTCCTTCCCCGGGACTCAAACTATCTCGGTACCAAATTTCATCGCAATCGGTTTAGCGGTTTAATTATTTTAAATTAAATTAAACCGCTGAATCGATTTGGATGAAATTTGGTATAGAGATAGTTTGAGTCCTGGGGAAGGACATAGGCTAGTTTTTATCCCGGAAGTCATCCCCCAAGGGAATGAAGTGGGGGGTGAAAGTTTGTATGGAGCTACGATATAAACGAGTTCCAAGCGGACGGAGTCGCGGGCAGAAGCTAGTTTCATATAAATCCTTATAAGTCGGTTAGTTATCGAATATTAATCGAGGAAACCACAGACAATATTTTGTAGAATGGTTGTTCAAAAATTATACTGACATGACAAGTCATCGAACCCAACCAATAAAAATAAAAAATTACGTGTATTACTTTTCAAGCATTATATTATTATAGCCAGGGGGACAGGTGACCCAGGTCTAAAGGTCGCGGGAGTCCGCCTATGTGGGTGGCGCAGGACCGGTCATTGTGGCACTTCGGGAAGGCCTATGTCCAGCAGTATATAGGCAGGACGTTTTTCGGCTCATATCCAGATGACGATGATGATATCGCTATTCTCGTCACGAAAAAAAATATTTAATATCCAATAAAGTATCGCTTTTAATGAATTTGCAACAATATCCAAGTAAACAGAGCGCAATTACAAGCCACCAGATTTTTCGCTCTCAAAATATTCCCTTTTAACTTTTAATTGGTTTCCGTATAAAATTTATTCAATAACATACGGAACGTGGGATTAAGATTTAATTCGATCCCGAGCCAGATTAGAGGGAAACATACAAAGAAAACAAAGGCCACGGGATAAAGGGCATGCTTATCTTCTTTGTTCAATTGGTGGAAATGCTGGGATGGTAGAACTGTAATTTTAGTTCTGAGAACGACGCAGTTTTTTCTGCTGAGTATTTATTAAACAAAGCCGATTTTATTGTTAACATGCACTCGCAGGTCACGGAGTTTTGGTGTCATTTGTTAGTATTATTACTGACATAGTGATTGTTAACCTATAGTGGTCTTCCATACGTTCCTAAATTTAGATCAACAATAGTTATAAGTTTGCATAAAAAAAAAATTGTTATTACTGTAGGTTGACTGGAAGTCATCGCTTTTTAGCGATAAGAACGCCTGTTGTCTACCATTGTTTATGATTAATTTACCTCTGTTTCCATTATGTAGGTACTATTTCTGGTGAGCAATAAAGAATATTTGTATTCTATTGTATTGTACTTTAAATTTGATTGACACTAACTAATGAAATCCCATCAATACAAATTTTAATGATATCAATAGCTAGCTAATTTGTTGCCGATAGGTGCGTGCTGAATTAATTGAAGTATATTATTTTTAACTAAAAATATCAAATTAAGTACGAAAGAAAAAATATTTAATCAAGACGCTACTTAGATAGACTATGACATGGAAAATAAGCACTTTTGCTTAAAAACTATCGCGAAATGTTAATCTAACTTTTAAGTTCGTATAAAGGACAAACTGCATTAACATAATGAGTATCAAATGTAAAATAAGTTTTCCTACAGATATAACACCAGCACAAAAGTTTTCTGCTTAGCCTTGGTTGACTAGTGGCGAATGCCTCATGGTATTAGCCTTGGTTGACTAGTGGCGAATGCCTCATGGTATTAGCCTTGGTTGACTAGTGGCGAATGCCTCATGGTATTAGCCTTGGTTGACTAGTGGCGAATGCCTCATGGTATTAGCCTTGGTTGACTAGTGGCGAATGCCTCATGGTATTAGCCTTGGTTGACTAGTGGCGAATGCCTCATGGTATTAGCCTTGGTTGACTAGTGGCGAATGCCTCATGGTATTAGCCTTGGTTGACTAGTGGCGAATGCCTCATGGTATTAGCCTTGGTTGACTAGTGGCGAATGCCTCATGGTATTAGCCTTGGTTGACTAGTGGCGAATGCCTCATGGTATTAGCCTTGGTTGACTAGTGGCGAATGCCTCATGGTATTAGCCTTGGTTGACTAGTGGCGAATGCCTCATGGTATTAGCCTTGGTTGACTAGTGGCGAATGCCTCATGGTATTAGCCTTGGTTGACTAGTGGCGAATGCCTCATGGTATTAGCCTTGGTTGACTAGTGGCGAATGCCTCATGGTATTTAGTCTCCAGCTGTCGTACTCTTATTCATTGCATAACAAAGTTAAAATAGATAAAGCAATTAAACTTCAGTTTCAAGTTAAAGTTATCGTTAGATTAGGTACGTGCGTCTAACATCTATCGAAATGTAATGTGAAAAGTTAAATACTTACTAAAACTAAGTTTTTAAAGACCTTTAAATACTTAACTTGCCGAAAATCACGCAAAAACTTCAACCTACTCGTATTAAATTTTACTCTCTCACTTTGAAAGTAGCTCAGAATGTTTTAGTTCAACATGCGTGTAAATATTTATAACCCCTTTGTAAGTACGATAATGTGTTAATATACGCTTTTCGTTGAAATTTCTAAGTATATTTTATGTTGAAACAATGTTGTTTTATGATCGGTAAATATTAACTAATTATTCAGTAAACTTTTAAGCACTAATGTCGATGTTACTAGGTACAATAGGTACATACTATTTCAACAGTATCATTATTATTATCTTTATTTATATTATGTCTGATTAATAATTATATAAAAAGTAAAATTTAAAATTTTCATACAAAATATAAAATGATTGATTACCTACTGAGAATCGGATTATTGATTTCATTCCCCTACCGTTTAACAGAGTTGGACCTAGTTACAATAAAATATGAAATTTTAGTTACTTAAAAGCTAAGATATTATATGATGTTTATCGAATAGGCACCACTTTTGGTCTATTTAGCAATACAATTACAAAAATAGACCACTTTCAAATTTTAGCTGACAGGGGAATCATAAAAATAAAGTATTTAATGACAATATTTTACTGGTAATATTAGAAAAATATATTCTGAAAGATTTCAAATTACTATACTCGTATTTAATTATTTTACATGAACGAGTAAGTAGTATTTGTGGATTTAAAAGAAAATATTAAAAATTTCCAATTTGTAAATAATGAATCATTCATATCCAATGCAAATCAAGGAATAAATATTTTTCTTTACCAGAAATCTTTAAAAAAACCATCGATTATGCCGAAACTGTTTTTAATATAGGAATAACTATTGAAACGGCATGTGTAGTTATTCGTGTAGTTTTCTTTTCACTAAACACTGTATGTCATTGTCAATTGTAAGAAATACATTATATATTTAAAAACAGCGTAATCATAATCACGGTAAACCAGTGGAATGACATATTTATCTTCATAGCTCAGAACTCCAGTGACGAATCGCGTGCTCTCCCCGTGGTGTTGGAAGGCGGTACTGACGTTTGTTAGGTACGGCAGGTGGAAGGCAATGGAAGACGTTTAAATAGGTATATACACGTTGTTTAGTAAGGCACCACGGGAATGATAGCTTTGCTGCGGATAAACCTTTTATGTAGGTTCAAAAAAACTACGATGACAACAGGAACCATACTTTTTCTTTCTAATCAATAACTTATATTCTGATAACTGTACTAAATGCATGCCTTGATTTCGATCCACAACTTTTTGTTTTGGGGTAAATTCTCCATAAAATGGTGAATGGACGCACCAGGGTAATGATATTTTGAGGGCTTTATTTTTTTTAGTCCCAGTTACATTAAGCCATGTCATGTAAAAAAAAATGTAAGGTCAATTATTTCAATTATCCGGGTCCTTTTTCCCTCTGGACGGTAAAAGTTTACCCTGTCAAAAATCACCTATTTGGTAGGTAACTCTAGCAATAAAATGATTACTTCAGTGGCTATTTCATAAATAGCGTTAGATATTCAATATTTTAAAACTCCACTTGAACTTTTGTATAAAATGGGAAATATAATCCTAATATCGGCCGATAGATTTCGTTGAAATTTTTTTTTTTATAAGGCTCAGAAAAACAAGTTACAGCCATTTTAAGACATATTAATAACATACGGAACGGAGACGTTAATAATAAATAAATGTAATGTTGATAAAATGTACTATTTTTTACTTACACTTATGTTCGCACATTCTATTGTGCATTAATATCGTATTCAATCAATCGCCGTACCGGTTACGTCTTTGGAACTTAAAAAAAAAGTTTTATGTACAGTCAGCATCATCATAATATACTTCTGATCGTATCTCTAAGCAATAAAGTCCTAGAACCTACTAGGATATAAACATGTTTATGATATTGACTATACATAAGTAAAAGAGGATTATTTGTTTGCTGATATGAGCTGAGAATTGTATTAGTAGGGGCTTTGAGAGCTGTAAAACTCGCGTGCCTGTAATATTTTCAAAAAAGTTATTTATTGTAATTTCGTAAAATTTGGTCGACGATGCTCTATATGCGTGGATGCCCACAAAATCTCACCAGAGTCGGTTGAGAAATGCGACCTGTAGAGGGCAAACACCGGACACCGGACACAGACAAACGATTTTCGGCAGGATAGAACTTCGTTCGCATCGCTCGCTCGTTCGAAAAGGGTCTTCTATCGATTGCCGTAACCCTTGGCTACCCCACTACCTACTTGAAATTCCTTAAAAACATTCCTTTATATTGATTAGCTAGATGATATATAAATCTCAATAAGTGTGACAGAAGGGAATATATCATTCGTTTTGTCCTTGACATATTATCACTTTTTTTATTTGCCATAATTGAGTTCGTATAAGGTTGCGGCAAATAAACCATTACCCGTCCGAAACCAGCCTAATCCCAATAAGGTCTTATTTTCCCTCTGGGTTGGAAGGTCGGATGGCAGTCGCTTTCGCAAAACTAGTGACTATGCCAAATTGGGATTAGGTGTCAAAGCGGCCCTCGGAATGGACTAGGGAATGCAATACCCGGTGATTTTTAGTACCCGGGTATTACCCGACTTTGATGCTCGAAACCTGGGTACCCGGGTATTACTCGGACTACTACGAAAATAGTATTAAATATTTATTTTCATGGTTTTTACGGGTATTAACGAGTGAAAAGCACGTATAAGTAGGTACTTCAATTGTTTCGTCATATTTTCTACACTTGTGGGTTTTATTGAAGTCAATAATAGATATACCATTTCTAGATATATACCTCTATTACCACCATTTTCGTAAAGTGCCATCTTGTAGCCTATAGTATTTGAACATGGGCCCGATTGTTGTGACTCTTTGTTGCTTTGTGTAGTTCTCTTGACTTTCATCTGCAATTCTTGTGGTAAGCATTCTTTAATTGAAAGTTTCGATGTTGAAGGCTCACTAATTTCTATATCCGTAGTTGTTAGGGCAGTGGCCGAATTTTCATTTTCAATCTGTACGTGAACAGCTTCCGAAGATGATGTCGCCTGGGCCGTCACCATTGCATTCGTTTCTTTATTTAATAAAGCCAGAATTACGGCGGCTGGCGGCAATAACAAAGGGTTGAAAACTATATGACTAAGCCCGCTAAGATAAGCGTGCAGAAATAGAAAGTTACGCGATTGAAGTGTAAAATGCATTGGGGTCTTTTATGAGATGATTTTAAATGCAGTAAATTAGAGTTACAGCCGTAATAGAAGATTTTGTTATTAATTTATTTATGTTGTCGCTCCTTTTTCTTAATATTTCTCTAATCGGGTAAAACCCGGGTTATCAGTTGAAAACCCGGGTTTTACCCGACTCCAAATGAAGTCGGGCACCCGGGTACCCGGGTTTTCGGGTACCCGGGTTGCATTCCCTAGAATGGACCCATCAGGGCTCATTTAGGGCACAACCGGGAATTACGCTAGGAGGATGAGGGAGATGAGGAGCCTTTCCGTCCCTTACGGTGGGCGTGTTGCTCCTCTGTAGATATCTATACTTAAGATGAGTGTTCGTTTGCCGTATAAACCGCGCGTTTTATCCTTAGTAATAGGGCGGTCCCTCCACCGCTGACAGATTTAGGGCTCAAACGGCAACTTTTATTAAGGTTCTGTTTGTGGGTAATGAAAGTAGTTCAGGTGATGAAGTTTTATTGGAGGTAAGTTACCGTGCCAATCAAAATTTTGGGTTTACAACATAATTGTACACTCGTAAATATTAGTGTATATTATTTTGTATATGTGTATATTTCAGTATGTATTTGATAGAAGTTTAACTTGGATTAAGTTTTGATTTAAATTTAAATGCCTGCACCAAATTTTTCTCTTTTGCCATTGGTTGACTGGTAGAGAATGCCTTATGGCATTAAGTCTACCATGTGCTTTATCATGTATTGTGCAATAAAGTTTAAATAAATAAATATATCTTTGGGGTACTATTCGGTTGTTAATTGTTTTATTACGGGGAGTTGAGTCTCTTTTGCACACAGTTAACGTTGCCCGCTAGGCGATTCCGTAACTTATTTTTACTTTTGATAGTATGTGCGATAAGACCGCCTGTTGTTCGCCTCCACTTGTGTTGATGATGTTCTGTACCTACAGTGTTATTTTATTGTGTTGTGCACTATAGAGTATTTGTATCATATTGTATTGTATGTGTACTATGGTGTTATACTAATATTTTTATATGTTTTTCTGAGATTTCGCATAAGTCCCTAAATATGCCCTCATATTTAAAGTCAAACTGCAATATCAAATCTGCTAAATTCCTACTAACATTAATGCGCATATATATAGTTTTTCTTTACAGTAAACAATAAACCACCTCTCAAACACTACGCAACCCGCTGCATAATAATTAAGTCATCGAATACAATCATATTTTGAGTAAAATAAGGGCGATGCAGTAGAAATTTAGATTCATAAAGACTACCTACCCACATCCTATAAATTGCCTTCGATCTTGAATTCGTAAAGCGTTTCTAAAGACATGACCCCATTCCGCCCCTTGCCTATAATAGCGGCACTTATCTATTACAAGTTAATTAAAACGCTACAGCTGGTTACGAAGCAAACGGTGCGAATACTGCGAATAAATGACCCGAAGTGAATGCGAAGTCGACGACATTCGTCAAAGTCGACCCCACTGCCGATGATGTCGCAGTGATACATATATATATAACGGTTTTTTGACTACAGGATATCCAGAGTAATTATCACGGCATAAATTTTGCTGAACGGGACCGACTTAATCGCGTATGATTAACTTATTCTTTGAAGTTTCCCGACGTTTCGGACACATCATAACAGGGCATCCAATCCAATCCATCCAGTCGGCATTGCGATTTGTTCGCTTCCGGGATGGCAATACTGATCGGTGAATGTATAAGAATGATTGAGAAGGAAGGAATGTGGATAATATTAAGATTGTGATGCTATGGTTTTAACTGTAACTGGCAATGCACCTCATCATCATCATCATCATCATATCAGCCAAAAGACGTCCACTGCTGGACATAGGCCTCCCCCAAAGGGTGTCAAAGCGACCGGTCCTGCGCCACCCGCATCCAGCAGACTCCCGCAACCTTTACCAGGTCATCAGTCCACCTTGTCGGGGACCTACCCACGCCGCGCCTTCCGGTACTTGGTCGCCACAAGAATGCACCTAATTGAAATAAATAAATAAACATCCATGGGCCCATGATGACTGGACGCGGAGTTGTACGCGATTAAGTCCCATTTAGTAAAAGTAATGTCTGAGAATCGTGAAAGTTTAAATCAATAAACATCATGTCATCCAACGCCACGAAAAAAAACGTCGTTTTAAAAAAGGAAAATGGACTTTGATTAGAATATGTATTGGTTTTACTCGCCGGATAACGTTAAATTAGTTTTAGGTGCTTGACAATAAATAGATGAAAGAAACAAAAGATAAACAGAAAAAGAAGATCCTATATGGAGAAGGGATATCGTATGTTTAAGACAGGAAAAGACGATAAAATCCAACAAAAGCCGTAAGTACGTCCATTTTGCCCAACAAAAGTATAGTTGGAGACCAATGAGAGATCAGCGAAATAGAGAGATTATACAAAAAAAAAACGTTAAAAAGGAATTTGAAGTTCAAATACTGCTTTTAAAACGTTGACTTTGCAGCTACGCGATGAGGATTGATAATAAATATGACAGGCCATTTTTTGACAAATCTTTGTCAATATATTTTGAATATTTTTAGTGACATCTTACTCTTGGACAAAAACTATGGGACCTCATCCATTATACTTTAATCTGGTTTCAATAATGGGGAACTTTTCAAGAAAATATAACGTGTAAAATAATAATTGATTGAGATTGTATTCTAATAGTCCTTTGATTTTACCAAAAATTCCACGCTGACCTGAAGTATGGCACTTCCTTTGGACGTAGGTATATGCCCATTTTTTAGAGCACCTCCCGTTTGACATAGAAACCAACAGAGGTACGACCGACACACACTGAGTCAAGCGCCAGAAATGGTTAAATCAATTTACTCCGGGTTAGAAAGTCAAGCTTTAATGGTTATAACTTTGTCTACACAGAACTTATATTTGCATGCATACACAAACTTCCACTACACCTTGGTGGAAAGGTTTCCCTTATTATCAAACCCAATTGTATCCACTTATCGAAACGATTTCCAAAATAATAGTAATCTTCTGTCCTTATATGTTCAAAATAACGTCCTATGGTCGCGTTCTTTAATTTATGACCCTTTTTGCAAAAATATTGTATGTATTCCTGTACAATTTGACAGGATTATCAACCTTAAGTGGGTCTCAAATTAAAGTGAGTGGCTGTACAATATTTCACTACAACCCTTTCAGCGGCTTAAACATGAAACCGTAACCAACGGACAGACAATATAGCATTCATAACATTAGCATTTCTGGCACAGTCGGTAGGATCAACCTGACTTTAAAAATAAGCATTGCTTTTTAGAATCCACAAGACTTCTCACAACCCACATTTGCATCTTAGCCGCGCCGTTCAAAGTTTGCCCACGAAAGAGTTGGTATCAGAAGTATAAAGTTCCCTCGCCGCTGTCAGATGCACACAAATATTTGGAAAAGCAAACTCAATTGAAAGTTGCGTTCGACCGGACGCCGTCGGGGGACCAGGTACTCCGGAACGGAGTGGCAAACTAAGAAGTTAAACTTAGTGGGGGACTCTTAGGACATGCATCGCGGTCACTTAGGCAACTATTGTTAATATAATATAGGAATATCATCATAGTACAGTCGAGGAAATTGAATGTTTAGCACTTTTGGACCTTAACGTCATTCTAATAGAGTTGACATGTGCCAAACATTCAATTTCCTCGACCGTACATTGAAGACCAATACAGCAGTTGTAATTTAAAAAAATATTGGGCCTTTCCACAAGAACTCAAAGTTTAACCATTAGCCAGGCCAGGCAGCGATTAATCTACTTTTGAATACTGATTATAGTAAATAACAGCGTGGAAAAAAATATAATTTCTTGTTTTTTTTATTATTACTATTATGATAAAAAAAGCCTGTGGGCCACATATGCCCACTGCCCGTTACCAAAAATGCATGTGGTCCATATGTGGCCACTGCCCTGCTAGCAATATGCATGACTATTAAGGTTAAGTTACGTCTTTACAATAAATTGTTGGCATAATAAAACAAACATATATATATATATATATTTTACTGAGACTGTTTTATTATAAGTTTAGAAGCAAAAATAATGGCTACAGTTCGTCTTAAATTTGTATGACTAGAACAAACTTTGTGTAAAAAAAAATATAACAAAAGACTATGAAATACCCACACAGTATTTTTTTAAACACGGTATCCTGTCAATTGAAAAATAAAGAAGTGAGCCAAAGATACCCATTAAAAGCAAACATTTAAAAACAGTCCGGTGATTGAGGCAAATAATTAAAAATCGAAAAAGAAAAATCGTTTCATTTATTGCATATTATGCATAAAACTGATATGGACGCTAATGTTTCATTTAAACACACTTCACAAAGTTCAGCAAAATCGGCAAAATTGGCGAAATATCAAATACGGGCTCTTAGCGGTTCATTTAAAACAATAGTCTTGCCCTTAAAAGTCGTGTAAATACTCTGCACGGCCGCGGCCGTATACGGACCACATGTACTGTGTTCAAGGAGGTCATATTGGTACCACATACGTATAACGCGAATTACTTAACAAGAAGCAGTAACTGTAATAAATCACAAATACTACGTATATGTAATTTATACATTACCCAAAAATTACAATACATAGTACTTACCGTATTTATTTTCGGCATAATTCCATTTATAAACACAGAAACTGACAAAACCGCACTAAATCCCGCCGTTTGAATTTGACAATTAAAATGTCAATAGAAACCGTTCCGATACACGGACTTCCTTTGCGTTCGGAAATCACCTATTTCATAGACAATACAATAATAATGACATTTTGTGTTCCTTATATTACTTCAGCTCGCCTAGAAAAAAATATTGCTATGTGGTCGCTATGTGATCACCGCCTGGCTAAGGGTTAAATTTGATTAATCGTAGATAAGTTTGGGTGAGTATCCATCACAGATATGCGAAGCTTTTTTTTCATGTTTGGCACTTAGCTGTAAAGCATGTGACACCCTTAGTCCTACTTATTTTGCTGAAATTAAATGTTTTTGTTTTTAGTCTGGGCAAATTGGAGACAAGACCATTTTAATATGGTTTACAATTGACAAAGCGAATTTATAAAATTGATATTTTATGATATGAGGTCCTAAAATGGTTATGAAGCGCGCAATAAATTATTTGAGAAGTCCATTCTAAAATTAAAATAGTTCGATAAAAGTGCACAAACCAAGATGATTCAATAGGTACAAAACGTTTTCTAATTGTCACCACAGTAAACGTGATATTTTTTAACTAAGTAGATGATAATATGAGTATAAAATCAATATTACGGGACAATATTACTTATATTGAACCAATCCCATAGCAAGCTTAATAAGGCATATGTTATGGGTACCAGACGACGATATATTTCATAAATATAAATACTTTAATAGATCGAGAACATCCGAGACTCAGAAAAAATAACGAACACATTATATTATATAAATAAACTACCCACTAGAATAACCGGTCGTCAAAGGTTTACGAGTATAAAAAGATGAATATTTTGATGTAAAATAAACAAACCTATTAATTAAAGCGTCCAATAAAGTATATTTTATTTCTCTATTACCTACAACAATACAAGTGAGAAACAAAACGTAGATTGATACAGCCCGAATATCGTCGTCGTCAAGCGATTCCCCAGAGTGCAATGCCATAAGATGCGGTAAAATATTGCTCCATTGTGCTTCGCACCGTACCGATACTATTGTCAAAGAAACAATTCATTGTCGTGTACCAATAGATATAAAGGAAATATAAAGCACGCTCTCTGAATTTTTCTCAATGTGCTTAAAATATACTTAAGTACCACCAATTCAAATGCTGTTAAGGAAGAATTTTGTGTGATAAGCACGAATGATTCGTTTCTGAGTAGTGTTTTTTTTTTTATTATTATTATTATTATTTTTTTATGATATAGGAGGCAAACGAGCAGACGGATCACCTGATGGTAAGCGATTACCGCCGCCCATGGACACTTGCAACACCAGAGGTGTTGTGAGTGCGTTGCCGGCCTTTGTTTTCTATGTATTTCATTTTATCCCGAGACTTTGCTCGTAATGGATCTATTACGCGAGTGGAGCCGCGTGAAAAGCTAGTATTTATATAATCAGACGGCTAAATTCTTATTTTGCAAGTTGTAAAAGAACCCAACGTTACTGTGGAACATCAGTTGTAGAAAAATTCTTCAAACAAAACGTATTAGTTTTAGATTCAGGAAAACGTTTTGAGACCTTCCGATTAAATATATGAAATTTTATTATGATTTACTAGATGAGTATATAACTGAGATTTGTTGCAGAAATATCAATATACCTCTTCAGATAGTTATGAGACTGGCAACCCTTTTTCACGCCGAGGTATGTATAGTGCTTTTCTCAAACACGCAATTAAATAAATTAAATAATCTCCAAGAAATCAAACTTTAATTTTCATTGTGGTCCAAGAAAGACCATCTTGCAGACCTCCCATTTTGCATGAAATGACATTACGGATCTTTCGTCTCGCTCCACCCGTAACGTGACACTTCGAAGCCCATTATTAAAGATAAAAGATAAAGATAAAATCATTTATTTGTCCAACATAGGTTACAGGATGTTACAGAGTTATGGTCAGTTTCACTATGTGGCGCCTTACGGCTTACAAATTATTGAGCATGCATGTCAAAATCACTATCATTTATATATTCATTTATGGTACAATAACTTCTATGAGCTAGAACATTTTTAAGGCTTTTTTAAATATATATAGTTGATCTATTGAAATTAAAGCCAAAAATTCGGAGCCATTCCAACTACATTTTTTTGGAATAACATTGTTTTGGGTATCATTGGGTTTTTTATTTTATGTTGTAAACGAGTGCTCTTAAAGTTTAGGTACAGATGGGAGTTACATTTCACGAAAACACACATTTCATAGATATACAAACTAGGAAGAGTTAGGATCTTAAGTCTTTGAAAATGGGGCTTACAAGATTCCAAAGAACTGATACCACATAAAGATCTTACACACTTTTTCTGCGCTCGAAACGCAATTTCTCGATCTGTCGAGTTCCCCCAAAATATTACACCGTATCTTAAAGTTGAAGTCACAAATGCGGTAAGCACTGCAGCTCGATTTACTTTTTTTCTTAGATTATATAATGCATAAGAGAATTGACTTAATTTCTTACCTATTATAGAGTCAATTTGATATTTCCATGTCAACTTATCATCTACATTTAATCCTAAAAACTTGTTTATGTCAGTGTCTTCAATTTTTTGTCCTTTATAAGCTATTGTAAGATTAGGCACGTTATTCGTTCTTAGCTGAAATGTCATGAGTTTTGTTTTACTTAAATTAATATTCAAATTATTTTTTGTTAACCATTCTATAATTGTATTTAATGTCTTTTTAATGTCAGCTTCATAAGATTGCATTTTTTCCCAGAGAAGATTACAGTACTATCGTCGGCAAAGAGAACCATGGGGTGGTCAATTGTGTTAGGCATGTCATTTATATAAATGAGAAACAGCAGAGGTCCTAAAACACTCCCCTGTGGTACGCCGTAACGGATTTCTCGTATATCCGATGAGTAGATCTGTTCCGTTTTTGTCTTGAAACATATTTTACTTATTTGAGTTGTTTGTCTTCTGTTGCTTAAATAAGGTTGAATTAAAGCATGGATATTACCACGTATTCCGTAGCGATACAGCTTGTCTAAAAGTATTTTATGGTCAACATAGTCAAACGCCTTTGACATGTCCATATACAACGCAGATATTGGGATACTTTTATCCATATTCTTTAGAACAGTTTCTACTAAGTCAAAGATAGCCATGTTAATCGTCATGTTTTTACGGAAACCTTTTTGCTCTTATTGTGTTATTTAAATTATTGTGTTCAAAGTAGCCAGATATACTATTATAAATATACTTTTCTATAATTTTTGAGAAAATAGGAATAAGGGCAATGGGTCTGTAATTATTCATGTCTTCTTTGCTATGTTTTTTGTGTAGAGGTTTTATAATTGTTAATTTCAATTTTTCTGGAAAACTTCCACATATAATGCACAAATTTACGATATGACTAAGTAGAGGTAAAATTATATGAGATACTTTTTTTACTATATATGTACTTACGCCAACGAACCCAGTGCTGTTTGTATTCCTCAAGCCCTTTATTATTTTTAGAATGTCATCAGAAGTAGTAGGTTGCATGAAAATAGAATTAAGAGAATTAAATGTCAAATTGTTATTTAAATAGATATTAGAATTGTTAGAATTGGAATGATTATTTACTATATTAAGTGGTTGAATTTGGTCAATAAAATGATTGTTGAATTCTTGTGCACTATTTTTTGGATTAGTAGTTGGTATATTATTATGTGAAGATATTTCTGAAATATAATGTCTTGGTTGATTTGACTTAGAACTGTTAATTATTTTCCATGTCGCTTCAGACTTATTTTGCGAATTTTTAATGAGATAATTGTTTTGAGATTTTTGTGTTAGATTAAGAAGAACACAACGTCAATATTTCATTGTATGTTTGAGAAAAACATTTTTATCGAACCATTATTATCGTTGAATTACGTATAGACTGGCCACCTAGAACAGCTTTCTTACCATCTTCTATCAGGCCGTCATCTTGGATGTCAGTACAAGCGCCCGCCACAGTCTATGCAAAGGTACTTTCACTAGACTTTACTTGCGCAAACTTATACTAGGGGATATCTGCTTTATACACGACATTCTTGTAAGTCTCGTAACTCAATGCAGATTATTAACGTAAGTAACAAAGATATGATTATAAAGAAAACCAATGCATTTCTCAATTGCACTTACGTTCAAAACCACGAAACGTGCAGAAACACCTCATTTTCAAACCCCGCTGTTCTCATTTGACAATGTTCATTTTCCTGGACGCGCCATACCTTTACGTAGTTCAGTTTCGCAAATTAATATTGACATTTTCCGCAGCGATGACTGTGGCTTACATTTTTAATAACGACGTTACAAACAACTGTGTTTACATAAGTTCTCTTTTTGGAAATAAAATTTAATAATTTTTCCAACTAGACTCTGTTAATGCTCAGTCAGCAAGAATATTGCATATTAAAAAACCTTTTTGAACAACTTTTTTAGACTTACACAGAATTTTATCTGTCCTTTTGTTCTGCTTTTATTGATATTTACATTTATTATTAAATAAATAGTGAAATAATTAGTACCTACAGAAAGAAGATTAGTGTCCAAAAAAATTGTTATTCATTTGAAAATTGGTTGACGTAGGGTGAATTTTGAGTCTGATCGAGGTATATAGATACCATGCGGAACTGAGGGCCTGCACAGTGACCACTAGAAGGCGCGCGAGCTCTTTCGCTTTATGCATCTCTTTCCAATATTTAAATAAGAGAGAGACGGATAGCTCGAAAGAGCTCGCGCGCCGTCTCGTGGTAACCGTGCAGGGGAGAGCGTCCTATCCAACGGACCTCCCGTTCGAGAGAGGTCGAGAAGGGCTCGGGATGCAGCTATGCCCGCCCTTCTCCCGAGATGGAGGGCAGACTTGGATGTGAGGTTTAATATTATAAATAGAACAGCCGGAACTAAATTGTAATATGGACATGATCTATAAGATGAAGCGTATTGCGGATGCTTATATTGTGTGTGTTTGAACGGGACTTGCGTTGTGTAAGTTTTGTTTTTGTTTTTGTGTTAATACCAAACTACATTTCCATTAACAATGAATTATGCATATAAAATGGCAATATAGGGTAAATCGCCAATAACTGTAAACATACTAAAAATGAACTCTGTTCCCCTACAAACAGAATTCAATTTAGTATAACGTGGCCAGTTATTGAAGGGTGGCCAGCTAGTCAACACCTTATACGAAAAATGAATTCTATTATAGGTGAATAGAGTTCACTTGTAGTATGAGGTGGCCAGTTATTGAATTACCTTTATACGCTTTATACCCATTTTGGCACGGAACACTAAAAATGCCGTCTTGTTATTAGGGTTCCGTACCCAAAGGGTAAAACGGGAACTCTATTACTCCGTCCGTCTGTCTGTCTGTCTGTCTGTCCGTTCGTCTGCCACCAGGCTGTATCTCATGAACTGTGATAGTTAGACAGTTGAAATTTTCACAGATGGATGTATTTCTGTTGCCGCTATAACAACAAATACTAAAAAACAGATTAAAAAAATAAATATTTAAGGGCTCCCATACAACAAACGTGATTTTTTTCCGTTTTGCCTTCGTGCGCGATACCGACTCGCACTTGGCCGTTTTTTTCAACTTTCTAATACAAACCAGTGTATGTAGTTGTTAAAAAGAACACCTCCAAATGAACACCTCACTTAAAGAAAATCCCTAATTCAGACTCATTAAGGACTCTAGACTCGTGCATTTGCTTCCCTGGCAAAGTGCATAATAAATCACATGGAATCGCTGCAGCTAGTCCACTGTGCTGGCCAAGTCGGGCGCCGGCAGCATTACAGGTCCGAGTGCACTTACTGCTTGATGGGTGGTCTGTTGCATTAAGTATTCGATCACTTAATGACCGATGTTTAGAGTTGAGTGCCGATGGAACGTTGAGGAGATCTAAAGTGCAGTAAATTGGAATGCAAATAACTCAATCTTAACGCGTTGTTTATGATTCTCCAAGATCCATTTTAGACGCAAATAGGTGATTCTACGTGTCAGTCCGCTGCTCGCATTATAGTCAACAAGCTTGCCCGCGACTCCGTCCGCGTGGAACTCGTTTATATCGCAGCTCCATACAAACTTTTACCCCCCCATTTCACCCCCTTAGGGGATGATAACGGGGATAAAAACTATCCTATGTTACTCTCCATCCCTTCAACTATCTCCACTTAAAAAATCACGTCAATTCGTCGCTCCGTTTTGCCGTGAAAGACGGGCAAACAAATAAACAAAGACACATACACTTTCGCATTTTATAATATTATTATAGTATTATAGTATATTATAGTATGGATGCACTGGCAAACTGGCATGGCATGTTCAGGTATTTTTAACTATTCCTGGACTACTACAAAATTACTGGGAAAGGGGATCCAAATCTGCAAGAACTTTGACAATAATGGGAGCAGAGGACAGACGGCGGTTGGGACGCTTTTAGAATGACCCATTGTTTGCAGGTTTCCTCACGATATTTCCACGATGTGTCATAACTGCGACGACTTAAATTATAACAGTTCACGTCTACGATTGACAGGGTCGTGGAGCTACCAATGTTTCTCACTACTTATATGTTGTATGTTAATGTTTATCACTGGAATAATCATTGCAAACAAATTCAAACGAGTATTTATGATACGAGTAGTTCCTTCTCACATATGCACTAGCGTAGGTGTAGTCCATCTCTTTCCAACCACGTCAGGAGGTCTTACTGAAAATGGTTGCTTACCTTCTGAACTGCGAATAAATATAAATAATAAATATAATACATGATCATATACACAATTTTCGCGTTCGCACATACTGGTAGCAACTTCACATAATCTAATTATAAACTTGTACATTTATAGGTGTACGTCAGCAGCAGAAAAAGATATTTATTTCACACACAGTTTTATTTATTGTATTTGATATGTATCTACCTACCTCCTTATTTATAAAACTAACGAGCATTTTTGTTAGTTCTATGGTTTTGGTCTCTTTTACCATAATATCAAGGTAAAGGCAAACGAGTTTCCATTGCCATTTTGGCTAATTAGTCTAATAAGTTTATGAGTACGGGCATAAATGAACCAAGGACCGCTCAGACCTCTCTCTTGAAATAGGTTTCTTTCCTTTTGAAGCGTTATATCTAGACACTGGCTTTGTCTTTGATGTTCCATTCAGAGGACTATTCAGATCAGGAATGTTTTTACATTGGCACCAGCATTTTCCAAGTCGTTGGGTGCAGCGATAATACAATTTGGTACTTAGAACCTTTTCACCAGTACTTTCAGGGTTTTTGGTGTTTTGAAGACCTCCGGAGAAATTAGCTGTTTTGAAGGGGCACCGGCCACCATACAGTCTTACTTCAGGATTCAAATATGGCGATGGTGTATTCTGTGCAGGTCTTTTATTTTTGCTTGTCCCGTACTCTGTTTTCTTGAAAAGTAAAGATGGTGCCAGTCCAACATGGTAAGCGAAAGCCTTAGAATCAGGGTATGAAAGTGAGACTTTTTCCGTAGGTTTGTATAGCGGGCGAGTCGTTCTCAAGCCGTATGAAATTTTGTCTGCTCTGTTTCCAGGATTAGGTAAAGGACCTTTGTTATATTGACTGATTAGAGCAAAATCTTGGCTGATGGATTCACCATACGGTATAAAACCGACGCTAGGCTCATTCAGTTTTTGCGGTGCTTTTTTCGCCTGGACTTGGTTTTGAATGGGATATTTTTGAAATACTGGCATGGTGTGTTTCAATATGTTAGAATGAGGATACTTAATACTGCTCGAGAAATCGTAACCAACAGGATATCCAGGCTTTTCAACTGACAATCGCGGTGCGAATCTTTTCTTTGTACTATTTTTTTGCGTTGGTAGTTTCGTAGGTGTCTGGTGTATAAACGATTGCCACGTGTAGAGACTTTGAGAAGTTGGTCCGGATAACTCAAATAGCCGTTGATGCTTCCTCGCCCAGTCTTGAATTAGCCCCAAGTTGCTCACGGTCTTAGCCATTTTCCTTCGTTCAACACAGAATGTCAAGAACACAAGTAGTAACTTTAGGATCTCCATATTGATTAATTTCATGGCTGTTCTTTCATTGATCTTTTATCGACTGAAGAAGAGGCGTGTGTAGTTGAAGTCTAATGCAAAGTTATGCACTGGATCATTTGTTGGTACATGCATGCATAACAGTATGCTCCATCGGATGCATATAGGATGAATCATATTGGAACGAAAAAAAAAATAAGATGTTGACATTTGTCAATCTAAAAAGACGAAGTTAAAGTTGACTAGGTCGAAGAGAGAGAATAAGATTACAAATATATTGTCATCTAGTACCGATAACACAAGCCTTATCGATCTTACTTTCTTCCCTGATATGTATGTATTTATTTTATCATTTACTGACTTTTCTTCTTGCCCTACTTTGTATCTTGAGCAAGCTCTGACGATAAACTCGACTTAGAAATAAGAGCTAAAGCTGCACGAGGTCCTTCTTCAATGCCCAAAATTATAAGTAGTTCAGTTTTATCCGGTATTCTCAATTTGCCATAGTAATAATTTTTATTTTAACAACCAAACAAACCACTGAAGAAAACTGTGCGTAGCAAACAACCTTACCCTTTCAGAGTACCTATGTTGTACCGCGCTTCTAAAAAAATAAACTCGTCACATGAACATTTCCATGTAGATTTTAAGGAGGTGAAGCAGTATAATTGTAATAAGCTATTTTTTGGAAAATAAATGCTGACTATCGAGACTGTTTCGACTTTTCTTCTCGACAGTGGTCTTCTTTTTCTGACTTGTAAAAGAGCCACTGCGGTGCGGCCTATTAGCAGAATATTTTTTTTTTTCAAACATGCAATGAAATATTGACGTTCTTCATAATGGGCTTCGAAGTGTCACGTTTCGGGCGCAGCGAGACGAGAGATCCGTAATGGCATTTCATACAAAATTGGAGGCTTAGACCCGCAAGATGGCTTTTTTAAATTTCCATTCCACAATTTGCGGCACAGGATCACGGCGTTCAGCTATGAAAATTAAGGTTTGATTTCTTGAAGTTTTTTTAATTTATTTCATTGCATGATTGAGAAAAGCACTGTATATACCTCGGCGTTAAAAGGGGTTGCCAGCCTCATATTAACTATCCGACCTCGCTACGCTCGGCCGTCTACATGTACTCGGCCGGCAGCCCCTTACTTCCCGGCCTCTGTAGTAATGTACCTACTATCATTTATTTAGAACTTGTATCATGAAATGGGTTTTATGGGCACAGGCACTTATTAATTTTTATGATATTATAATACAATTTTCCTTTATAACACCCTGTATGCACAGTGAATGAGGTTTGTTCAGATCAAGTTGATAAACTGACGTTTGGTCTCAGGCAAGCGCGGGAATTCTCTCGTAGGTAGATACCCAATACAATAACCATTCAACATATGAGTATATATTCCACCAATGTCGGTAGTCAGTGTTTGGGAAGTTGGCACACAGTACGAGCGCGCGCGACATAATATGCGAATAGACCCCCAGGCTAGTCATCTTTTCCTTCAGGTTGATCTCAATTGGATTTCAAGATTTAATAATTAAGTAGGATTGTTTTCTGTCGGCAAAACTTAGCCGCAGCCCAATTCTTCACAAATCTGGAATAAGTCCTTTTAATGTTTTTTCTTTTGTATTACATAACTGAGATGTAATTGGATTTTGCAATCGATTGTCAGCTTCAAAGTTGCTGACTGAATATCTTGGGGGCCAAATTAATTCATAGATGATTTGTGCACGGCAAAAAGGTGTTCCAAATTGGGTACTTATGATAAAAAAGCCACACCAATAAAAACCAATAAATCCACTTGCCTTTACCCTAAGGCATTTATCTTCGTAAAACAGATTTCTTTAACACGTTTAAAGCGCAATTAGCACTCGCAGTTAATTAATAATGGATCTCAAACACTTAGAGGCCATTTTGCAGTCTCGAGCGCTGGCGATTAGTGTCTCGTTTGGCCGACTCCAATATTCACGAGTTAAGAGGTAACCTTATTAGAAAAAGTTTTAAACACTTTTGGAGCGGTTTTTAGCGTCGTTAGTACGGACTTTTGAATACCAATTTGGGCTTGAGGTCGCTTATTTTGTTGTTATAATGAAAGTCTTTATTTATGTCAGGTTAAAGTCTTCTAAAGCTATAGTAGGTCTAATAGGTCGTAGGTATAATAGGTTTATTGGATAGTTTCGGGCATGGCAACAATATAATGGACCCTGCGGAGGACAAGCGCTGGTAACATGCTGACCTGGGTCCATTTTGTGACAAACTCTGTGGTTTGTATTTATTTCTTTTAGTATCTGTGTTTTTGTCACGAATAAATGTTTGAGTTTAAAAATGCGGTGTAATGTGATACGAGTATGATCCCAAACAGATCGGGGATCAAACTGTCATTCGGCGTTTCCAATAAGTGTTTTTCTTTTCCCAGAACATGGAAATTTTCAATTTGTTTTGACACAGTATTTTGAGGTGTAGGTAGGTACCTACTCCCGATTCTAATAAAGAAAATAAGTTCAAGTTCTCCTGAAAATGCCATATTTAAATACATTTTATAACCTTATAGTATTGTACGGGGTAAGTAAATGTAAGGCAATAATAGGAGACAGGAATTACTTCTTATCAGCCGGGACAATCTCGCGTACAAGTTTAAGTTAATTTTAAATATGTTACTCGTATTTGATAATTATTTTGTTATTTATTTTGACTGTTTGCTTTGTTGTCAGTCTTATTTTATTATTACTTGTTATAACTGACTTCTTTTCTTGAATTGATGTAAAATTTATAAATGTATGTGTTTTTTTAATATCTTAATGTAAATAATTTAAATGTATTTGGCATGCCTTGTGTGCATGTGGTTAGAGAAAATAAATAATTGATAATTATAACGACATTGAGAGGTTTGATAGATCGATTGAACTCATTATGCTTCGGTAACCTGAAATATAATGAAGCTTGCGAGCGAGTCTTGCACGTGTGTGAATGGAGCTAAAGCCATAGAAATTTTAATAATAATAATAATAAGTTTTCATCGCAGCACAGTGTTGCACTGCAATAGTGTTTGCACCTGGCGGGGACCATCACCGGGTGTATCATGCTGTGCGCTCGGAGATGGTATCCGACTTGTGTATCGCTTTTCGCAAAAGTCCGGGACCCCATGGTCCCGAGATATGGAAAAACATACTAATTATTATAATAATAAACAATTTATTTCAGGCATCTAAGGCCCATACTAACAAATACCTTAAAGGCTAGTACATACAATTATAAAATTGAAAACGAATTATTATTTAGGCGACGAAACAGTGTGGCTCCATTGCGTCGTCACGTCCGAAAAATAGACATAATGTACTTAAGCTTAACGACGGACCAAGCAGGTCCGAACGTCAAAGTAGTAGCAAATAAAATGGAAACTTAAACCCATTCGCCGCCACTGACTTGAACTCAAGTCTGTCACCGTTGCCACCCACCTGCCACTAACTTCATACGAAGTCCAAAGACAAAACAATTAAGACTTGCGTGGACCTGCCACCTTGAATTTTTAATCTGTGCTCAAAATCTAATGCTGCGAATGGGTTAATAAACACGAAAAGGAGGTCTTAAGCATTAAAAAAGTAGAAGAAAGGTGAACTAGGTTAAATAAAAACCGAATAGGGGTGTAGACACTTAAGAAAATAATCAATAAGATGTATTTTCTTGAAAAATTATTAAGAATGTAGTCAAACGCAAGAGGTTACATAATCACAAAGTTATGAGTGTCCAACGTTTTAAGAGAGGGTATGTTCTGTCCCTTTTCCGCAAAGCGCACCTTCATATATGAAACTATTTCCGTTTACTATGACGCTCGAGGATATTATTGACGTCACGATCTGCTAGCGTTTTCTCTCTCTAACAAGCAACATTAAAACGGGTGTAGTAGCTTCGTAGTTTTTTGAGATATATGAATGCGATTTTCGTCACTAGGCATTTTTTTGCCTTCTTTCTTTTGAGGTAATAATACATTTTGAGTCTACACCCCTATTTAATAAAGATTCGACCACTTGAAAACCTATAGGTACAGTAGAAAATACTCTTGACATAATTAAGGCTCGAGCTCACTTATATGTTTAATTAAGACTGCGACATAATTGAGTTGTTCTGTGAGAAATAGGTCTCAATCAATAGCCACTCGTAGAAACAGGCTCAATATGAGCTCGTGATAGGGCGCGGACTCACTGGTAGCTTTCTATTTTTTTATTTTAAGGTTATGGGTGATAATGCTGATCTTTGTAGTATCTTCTCCTCCTACCGACCTTATGTAATACTCATGATAGTACAGTCGAGTTCTCCAATATATGTACACTTTTTTACCAACTCGAATGCGGCCGCTAACAATTAGTATGCAAACGCGTTCGATTAGGTAAAAAAGTGTACATATATTTATGAACTCGACTGTACAATAATTTATTTGAATTTTTAGCTTTATTATTAGTTAGAATAAAAGCAAAATAATTACTCGTTTCTTTACATCAAAACATACGACTGAAATGCCATTAAAAGGAGACGAACCGGATTGAGATACTGTTAATATATTATAACTATATATTTTTTTTAATGTGATTTTTTATAATTGGTGCAAAAGAACTCTTAAGCAGACTGCGGGGCCTCCTGAAAATAATAGCCGCCTGTTTTATGTGCTCCATAATTTAATTCGGTTTGATTAAAATTGACAAATCGAATTTAATGATTAATTTTTCTTTTTTTCTTTATTAATTATGTACGAGGATCTTTATCAATTCTAACACTTAATTTTAACTGTTATCTTTCCTAACAAAATGTTATATCTAAATAGATAAACTTGCATTTGAAATTTGAAAAATGGTCAAATGTACAGTAACGACTAAGTTACAATTTTCACGACGGGCTATACCTGCGCAACGGAATATACATGTTCTTAAACATGTATATTACCCGGGAACCACCGAGTTCCTCTCAACATCGATAACTGTTTAATGTATAAAACTTTAGCTATGTATTTTCACGGAAAAATATCTAAGTCCTAGCGCTCGCTCAACCTTTATTTAAACATTTACTTATCTCTTATTAGCAACTCGGCAAAAAATCTCAACCGATTTTATTAACAATAAAAAAAAACCTCCATTGTACACTCAGCTTAATTGCCAGCACGTAGGTCAGCATTCCTAAGTTATTCCCATTCGTTCATTTCGTTCGGTTCATTCGTTCCAGTCGGAATGGATCGGTCAAGTGCTGTCGAAGAGTCATTATCACATTCAGCTGAGCTGTTGTTCATATTGAGGGGGAATGGCGTCTATTTATCTCTATACTGACTGACCCGCATCATCGGTCGGGTAGAACTCCCCGTCATACAAACCAGGGATGCCGCGGATTCGAATTTTTTGACATCCGCGGATGCGGATTTTGGGGACAAACTAAAAAACGTAAATAAACAACGTCCATTTTATGATATTACGCGATCATCAAACATACTGTTGAGACTAAATTACAATCGTAGCGAACAAATCAAAAACGCGTTTGCTCTTGGTCATAGAAACGAAAAGAAGTTGTTTTGACCAATGGCGAAAATATCTAAAACGCGCGCAGTAAGGGCCGTGTGGGCTCCTCTTTCTTGTCGTGAATAAAATTGCACTACATCCACATCCGCAAAAACTCCGCATCGATTTTGGCGGATGCGGATGCTGATGTGTGCAACATCCCCAATACAAACTTTCAACCCCATTTCACCTCAGGACAAGGACCTCACCTCAGGATTTCAGGATATAAATAATGTATGGTCGTTGACAATTTTTATTACTTTCTACTTTCGACTTTAAAGTATTACTGGGATAGAGTTATTTATAAAACAGTTATATATAAAGGTGAAGGCCAGTGTTTTATCTAGAATAATATTAGCTACTAGATTTATACGGATTTAATTCTAGAAGATGAAACAGATTTCACTGAAAAAAGTAATTATGGTTCTGTTAGATTAATCTAATCAAGATAAGTTTGAGTTTCTTATTACAAAGCCTTTTCTAGCTTATTTGTACGAGTATAAAAGTTTTTTAGGTAGTTACCTATATTTTACGAGTGTAATAGGACAGAGTATTTCTGATTTTATTTTACTAACTTTGACAACCTTTTCACTAACTTTGACAACCTGTACTCTGAAGAATGCAATCAAGACTCATTTAACGCCCTCCATACTAGGCAGAGAAGTAACTTCCATAGAACACGAACTCTTTGCACTTCCAGCAAGGCTGGGAGGCCTTGCAATTTATGATCCCACAAAGCAAGCCAAGACCTCACATGAAATATCATCAAATGCAAACAAAATATTAATAAACGCAATTCGAACCGGCGAAGAAATTAACATAATCGACCACCTCAGCATGTACATAAAGTTCTCAACGAAGAAAGAAAAAAGCGAGAAAAAAATGAACAACAAGAACTAGAATCAATCCTGAGTAAGCTGACAAAAAAGAAACAAAAAAGGCGTTCAAAGGGCGATTGAAAAAAAATCATCACAGTGGCTAACAGTAATACCGACCAAAGCGGATGATACCGACCTAACAGCAACACAATTTCGGGATAGCCTTGCGATTAGATTGCGATGGTTGCGGAGAAAATTGTTTCAACCTCAACCATGCTTAATTGCAAGAAAGGAGGGCTCATAAAAAGAGGTGGAGGCCAACACAGAGACGACATCAAAAACTGGGTAGAACTAGCATGGGGTTCGGCTACTACTGCCAATAATGCGAGCCGCAACCCTAGATCAACCAGGGCTAATAAGCGACTTACTAATCGAAAGTGTGTGGGAGCCAGCGAGGAAGGCGTTTTTTTGACGTTCGCATTGTAAATGCCGACGCCGCTTCGTATGGCTTACTCACATGGCCCACAATCGCCCAAATACACGCTCGTGAAAAACACCGCAAATACGACTTGGCTGCAGAAGATCTTAGAGCCTCATTTACTCCGCTTGTGGTCTCCTGTGATGGCATTGTCGGAACGGAATATGAATCCTTTATAAAGAAAACATCTCTAAAGCTATGTGAAAAATAGTCCAAACCATACTCACAAATAATAAGCTGGTGGAGGGTTGAAACCTAAAAACTTTTCTGTAAGTATCGAAGTTTTTTTCCGCTCTTTTATAAAAAAAATAACCTCGAAGAATCTTCTAACCTATCCGTTATCCGAGTCGGTTTTGCCATGATGAGTCTTGCGCCCACCGAACTTTGATTTTTTTTAATAATTGACTATTTGTATATACTAAATAACGCTCTCAACTGAAAGTACTAATAACGACTGACAAAACAAAATGGCGTCCAATGTAACAGTGTCAAATTGCGTTCCGTTTAACACGTTTCACTAATTCGCACCATTTGTAATAATTATTAGTCAACAACTTTAGCAAAAAAGTGTTTCAAATTTAAATAAAACACGAAATAAATAACATTTGAGTACAATATAATATAAATACAAATATGCGTCATGGCGGTCATAAAATCGGGACTTTGTATGAAATTTTTAATATTTTTTTTCTCGCAAACCAAGCGTTTCCGCAACTTGAAATTTGGCGAGGAGTCGTCTTATGGCGAGTACAATCTATAAAAAAAATATGAACCCTGTACTCCATGCCTGATATTGTACAGTTGAGCCTCTTGTCAGAAAAAATAATAATATTTGTCTTTTGTTTCTTAAATTAGTATTTTTGTTGGTTTTGTTTTATTAGTTGACAGTGCTTAAAACTTACTCGGTTGCACAAAATCTTGGCTTTGGTTCCTGTGCCTTATGCCTGTTCAGATGATTGGTCAGATTCGGAAGATGAGCCAACTAACATAGTTCAATCACGTGCTCTGTCAGATGAAGACAGTTCTGATCCACCGTCTATCAGTTCTTCACTGGAGAGGCTAAATATATTGGATAGCGATTCAGATCAATCAGGACAGAAAGAGTGCGGTATGATAATGTGGGTCATTTTCCTGAAAACGGAACAGCAAGGGCACGTTGCAGGTATTGTAAAGAAGGTAAAACTTTTGTGTATTGTATTTAATGCAAAATGTTGCTTTGCTTTGTCTTTGGAGACGGTAATAAAATAAATTGTTTTCGCCATTTCCACCAAAAGTAATGTTTTTTAGACAATAAAGTGCATTTTTCCGTAATTTGGTGTTTTACTAAGCTCTTAGTAACGGGACACACAAGGCACGTTAATCGAACAGGGTGTTTTACCGGCTAGTGAGCACTGTCCCTCGTGTGGCACATAAGTTTTCCAGAAAATTGGACATCGTGGATTTTTTTTTCTATTTTTCTAGGGCATCTGTGACCATATCCAACTTGATACATTGGTTAGTTTTATTTTTTTTTGAAATTTTAGGTGTTGCCAATTTAAGGGTTAAAGATTAAATATAACAATTGGATAGTTTATAATAAATACATTTTTGTTTGATGATGTTTTAACTGTTGTAGCTGATCATAATCAAACATGTGACATACGGTCAGTATGAGGTTCTGCTCGCTATATCTAGTATCATTAGTGATTACAGTTTAGTAGAAATATGCCTAAACCATGTGTCATGTGATGTCAGTTTTTTTTTGTTTAAAGATTGAAGCTTTTCTGGTATTTAGTATGATGAAATTTTATGTTTTAATGATAATATCTTCATATTTTTTGTAAAAAATAGGACTGAACCAAGTTCTAAAATTTGTAAGAAATTAAATGTGACCTTATAATTAATAAATTATTTTTAGCATGATTGAAATTATATATTTTTTTCAAACCCATTTTTAATTACCTGAATAATTCATCCATTACCTACTTTAAAAGCATGGATAATATTGTCATGTCAATAAGATTTTTTAATCGATTTGAAATACGGCGTCTGTTGACGTCACCACGTTGTTAGTGTTACTCTAAACCCACGTCGTCAGTTAAAATTTAAGCATCATTTTACGGTATACTTAACTGTGAGTTATTTTAGTAAATTCTGACCGGTTTCTTAATAATTGTAGCATTAATGACCCATCTGGGTCATTGTCAGTCAGTAAAACAAAAAATGTATTTTCAGTGGGCAATAGTTAAGGGCTTATGTTTATATATAATATGTTTTTATCGCATAGAATTATAGAAGAGGCGACGCCGTTTATGGGGATTCAGAGTTCAACCAAAAATTAGGCTTTAAAGCCCTTAACTTTGGCAATGTCCACCGAAAAGACGCGCACCTAAATCTGACAATGGCCCATCTAGTCTACTCGTTTCCCCATCCTTTCATCAGCCAGAAGCACAGAGGTTCCATATAATCAATAAAATTAACTTTCCCACCCTCTAAAATCAGAAAAAGTATTAACAGTAAAAACCGAAAAGTTTTACGACCGAGTGTTTTATTAGACTGCACGTAGGCAAATGTAATCTGGCGTAATGAAATCGAACCGAGCCTCTGATTAAAATGTTAATGCGAAGGGGTAGCCGCCATTTTGTCGTATTACGAGTATTGCGGAAAAAATATCGCGGTGGAAATCGATTTTAGTCATATTCAAATACTAGATTGCGCCCGCGACTTGGTCTGCGAGGACCCGGGATAAAAACTAGCCTATAATTTAATCCAGGCTATAAACTATCTTCGTGCTAGTCATCGAAATCGGCTAAGCCGTTGAAGGGTGATTAACAAACATTCAAACATCCAAGCTTCCAAACATCCAAACTTTCGCATTCATAATATTAGTAAGATAACCCACGTGGACACATTTAGAAAATGCAAAAAGAACTGTTTTGTCACTAGTTCATTTTATATCGGGATATCCCACACACACATATTCTCTCTTCTCTCGGGAAGTAAGAGAAACTATGAGTGTTTTTTAACACACTTTAGGAAGTCGATTACGTAACGCATTGTACGTAGGTACGTCGGGTAGATCTAAAATGCCACTCTTTGCATGGATAGTACAGTTGGGTTGATTCGAGAAGTTACGTGTTTAACCCTCTGATCGGCTTTGCACAACATTTGATATCTTTCATTTTCAATATCAGTATATAATATTGTCAGCCTATAAGATTCAAACAACTTCAAAGAGATAAGCCTAGCCTTTGTACACCTACTTCTTTTCATTTTGTCATATTTTATGCACGATAATGTATTACACACATACATACATCCAAACATACCTACATACATACAATATAGGAAACAAAGAAGATACACACAGGATACATTAAAATATCTGTATGATCCATAATTGAATGTTGTTGTCATTTTGAAGAAGGTCGTCTCATCGAACTTGATATGAAACGTCAGGCACGAAAATCTCGCCGCAAGCCCAATTATATACCCGCTGGATGCGGGTGGCGCGGGACCAGTCACTTTGGCACTCTTTGGGGGAGGCCTATGTCCAGCAGTGGACGTCTTTCGGCTGATATGATGATAATATTTAAAAAAAAATGTATTTTTCGAATCGCAATACGCTACTGAACATGCCCTTGCTCGGTTCACACTCCACTTTTGACACACCCTGTATATGCACACAACAGCTCGTCAGCTTTACTGGTTCTTATTCAACCGAGTGTTTGAGAGTATGTTCGGCTTCGCAAGCCATATCAGGGCTCACGCCCGCAATTAGCTAGGGGTCGCCATCGCCGGCCACGGCGTGGATAGCAACATGTTGCCAAAGGGCACCTCGAAATGCATAAGGCCTTCATAGGCTTGCGCCACGCCTTCCTATCCTCGGCGACATCCTTAGCCTCGCTCCAGCTCAATCCAACTGCTCGCAGCTCACTCTCAACTGATCCATAATTAGTAACCAACGATGTAATATAAAAAAGAGGTCGACACGTCTATACGAAATTCCGTGTTTAATAATTAGCCATTGACGACGCGAAACTGAGGCAAGTTGGTGCAATGGACTCAAATTAAGTGTGCCAGTTTTGGCGCGCTTATAACCTGTCTACCTCCTTGTTAAATTACATCATTGTTAGTAACGAATAATTTGATACGGTCATAGGTATTCCTTTCAGCGTTTTATCTCATCTGTGAATTCTGTGAACCCATCTGGAGCGTTTAGACATTCAATTCAAGTGTCTTTGTGACCTACTTGCAAAATATCAATTTATTCTAAAATTTTATTCGTGACGAACACAGGCTCAGCCGAGCAGCGTTTACCAAATAATCCTACTTATATTGGAGAATTCTTACCAAAATCATAACTACATCGCCTAAACGCTTCAGCATTGCAAAATGTGCTGGTATTTTCTAGAAAGGGATCAAGTTAGCTAACGTTTATCCTGGACCATAACCGTTGAGCACACACTGCTGTGTGCTTTTATTATTAGAGCGGTTACTGTAAAACTCGGGGTAAGGACGAATAATTGCTTTAAGAAAATGTTCACATAAGCGAGGTGGAAACAAATGCGATATTAGAAAATGTGATTCTTAGGGCTGCATGAAACAACAGCTGCCTGTGCCACATAATAACGTTAATCTGTCTTAAACCGTTATTTGGTGCAGCCCGCCCATATATATAATATAACAGATTTTTACAGAATGGGGCAAAACAAAAGACATGCCCCTAGGATATCGCTTTTGTTTCGTGTCTCTGTCATTCTGATTTTTATAGACAGAGACACGAAAATGGCATACATAAAACATGATATATTTGGTCGTCTCGTCTAAAGATTTTCATGCCCAGTTTTTTTTTATCTGAATAGGTGTCTGCAATGTTTTGTCTATTTATCGAGCATATAATTAGTGACTTTAAATTCGATATTGCAAAAACTGTAGATACGACCTTGTGGTATATATTTTGATATAAATAATTCGTTGGGTCCAAGAGTTTTTTTATTAAGGGAGTTAGCCGCGTACCTATGTTAATCAAGTTTGAGAAGTTCTTAGTATTTAGATTAAAGGGATTTGTAAAAAAGTTTATCCAGCTGAATTCCACTTCAACGGACTATATCAAAAAAAATTAAAAAATATAATCTTTAAAGTTTTTTAAAGGTTCTTCATAGTTAGGCTTTCTTGATTTTAAAAATAACAAAAGAAATTCTGGACTGTCTAACTATTTAACATTTTCCAAAAACTTACGAAGTAACTAATTAAAATAAATCTTGAACTTATCCACTTTTATACTAATATAATAAAGAGAAAAAGTTTGAGAAATTGTTACTTTGTTTAGG
The DNA here is from genome assembly GCA_947578815.1 of Epinotia ramella. Lineage (NCBI taxonomy): Eukaryota > Metazoa > Arthropoda > Insecta > Lepidoptera > Tortricidae > Epinotia > Epinotia ramella. The sequence goes on from OX388203.1 coordinate 3,977,428, forward strand.
GGTGACGTTGGGACAATCTCCGGACTCATGTATACGATTTCAATAGTTCTTTCACTTGCGTATAGTGGACTTACTGGACGGCTTTTGTTCATTCCACAGTGTGCCTGAGTTCTTAGCAAAATGCGAGCGAAGCCGATACTTCGATAATAATATTATAAAGAAGTTCAAGTCTGTGGGATTGTAGCTCTGTCAGTTTGTGATATGTATGAAGGGTGTAATCTCCGGAACCACTTTTCGCGTGCGGTATTTCGAAAATTAAAATTATTCAGTACTAGCTTCCGCACGCGACTTCGTCTGCGTGTACCCAAAAAAAAAGATCCTATATTAAAATCCAGCCTATAAACCATCTTCGTGCAAAATTTCCTCCAAATTGGTTGAGCCGTTTAAGTGTGATTGAGTAACAAACATCTAAACATCCAAACATCCCAACATCTAAGCATCCAAACTTTTGCATTTATAATACTAGCTTCCGCCCGCGACTTCGTCTGCGTACACCCGGGATAAAAACTATCCTATATTTTAATCCAGGCTATAAACTATCTTCGTGCAAAACTTCATCCAAATCGGTTAAGCCGTTTAAGCGTGATTGAGTAACAAACATCTAAACATCCAAACATCCAAACATCGAAACTTTCGCATTTATAATATTAGTAGGAATAGTAGGATAGCAATTAATCAGATATCACTAATTGCGTGCGCAATTTATCCCTTTAATTATTGACCAATAAAATTGCTACCCCTAATTTGTAAAAAAGAATTATTTAGGGGTAGCTTCGTGAAGATGAACATTGGCACCTGCATGCCTTCTAGAATCAAGCCGTCGACCTGACTCTAGCCTTAACATTCCTTTCAGAAAAAAAACCCCGTTTTTGTCACAGGCGGCCGCACTGTGTGATTAATTAAATGAAAAAATGGACGAAATAAGACGTAGTTAGGGCAAGATTAATAGCGCCTAACGGGATTATTAATCGTAGGACATTTGGTGTATCGCAGGAAACGTTTCCTTGTGAGGTCTTTGTTTGCCTTTGTTTTTATTTCAACCAAATTATATGTGTGATTGTGTAGTGACATTGTTTTAGTAGTAGTTTAGATTGTTTTTGTCACTTAGCCAGTTTTTGATAGACAGCTATGTAGTTAAGGTGGTTCGTCGACCATACAATACGTTTTTGGACATTCGCAGACTAACGGCGTGATATTTTAAGAAACTTATGTAACACACGGTCATAAATTGACTTTCCAAATTCCCCCTTTCCTAGAATAAACTTGTATAAACTATAATAATTTGAGAAATCAGCTTGTCACGTGATATTTTGGGAAAACGATTATTAGGTATTAAGTTTATTCTAGGAAATCGGGAATTTCGCGCAAATGGAAAGCCAACTTATGAAATATTGTTACATAAGTTTCTTAAAATATCACGCCGTTAGCCTGCGAATGTCAAAAGTCGTTTTGTACGGTCGTCGAACCACCTTAAATGTATTATTATTGGATAAGGTTCATAAGGAAGTTGTCCCTCAGAAAACATTAAATGCAATGACAATGGGCTGATGGTTACTCGAATAATTGTTTGAGGCTATGCCGACAGCTGCTACTTACTACTTTAATCGTCACCTACGTCCCATCGGCAGCGGCTTCGTCGCTATACCTCGTTTCATCGTCGTCACACCTTATTTCATAGTCACGCACGTCACGATTTCAGATAAATCTCCGTTCCGTTAGGGAACTCCCTGCCGAAATGTTCTTGTGAAGTTTTTGAAGAAAGAAGTGGACTGACTTTGGTACGGCTACGCGTGCATGTAACTCTCTAGAACTTGCAAGTATCCTTAGGTCAGAACACTGCTGATTTGCTTTTTTGTTAGCATCATGGCATAAACATACCGCAGAGCTTATTTGCCTTATTTGGATAATCAACGGGGGAGTCAATTCCAGAAAGAAAAACCACCCAATGATAAACGCTAAATAGAGTTTGGAATTACGAAGACCAAGGTTCCAAGAGCCAGCTGTTTACGGTAGATAGAACGGCTAAGACCTGAAACACACTAATGCTGCCTGCGGTGGCGGTCAATAGTAAACTTGACAACTATTTGACCGCCACCGCAGGCCGCGCCAGTCTGTGAGAGGCTTAACACTGATCACAGTGATGATTACACTGAGATTAATTCAACCGTCATATAATCTTACGCAGGGTCAATATGAATCGACGCTAAATCAAACCTCAGTGCAGTAATTCAGCACATAATAACAAATTAAGTCCAAATCTTCCCAAACGTTTATCTTACCCCATTATAATAAAGCCATATCAACCTTACTGCTCATAGAATAAAGTTTTCATGTCAAGGTAAGTTCGAATAAGCATTTCGTTGTACGTAGTAAAGTGCAATGAGAATAAAACCGGCAACCGCGCGGAACGGAACGCTATGCCGCCAAGTTTACGTTTATGTTTCAAACGCTAGGAGGTTGACTCGACACTTCCGTTTAACATTCAATTTGATATCAAATTGTATCGCACGCTTGCTCAAAGCAGCTGGTTCACTCTGTGATTTCCCGCTGCTACAAAGTACAGTCAGCATCAAAAGTAACTGCACCATTGACGTCTTCAAAAGCTCTTATTCCCTTTTAATAAAGACTTTTGACGTCTTCGTTTGCCCAGTTAGTTTTGATGCTGACTGTACATGCCTGCGGCCGGCCGTCTTAGACGGTCTTTTAGTGTTTGCCGTGCGCTGTTACCGAACGTATGCGTTCACGCTTTGCATCGTCATTCGCCTCGTAAATATGCCTAAACCAAAAAAGCTAAAACATACTGTTTCGCAGCGGGTTGTAAGAATAACGACAAAAATTCGGAAAATTCGTTTTTCTCGCTGCCATCGTGACGGTCGGAGAAGTATATATCTAATCTATATATTATCTTATATACCCAAGGTAAATGACTAAGTACTTAAAGAAGAAGGACGGAAAATGTCTATATTCTTAACATACTTAAAAGGATTTTAACAGCTAGGTATTAACATTTATTATTATTTTATATATATAGGTTTATAGCTGTACTCATTAACGTAACCTATCAAATTAATCACGAAGCAAACAATATAGGTTATGACTTCAGATGAAGATTGAAGTCAATTTTTGCATAGGTACCTATCAATTTTGTTTGAATTAAAACATAACACATTGTTCACGCTCAATTTTGATGTCATAACCTAAAGGCAAATGACATAACTTTTGTGTAGATGGGTGAGCCTTAGTAAATAAATAATAATCGTAATATCGTAAGTAAAACAAATTGACTATTATACCAACGTATAATTTAATAGGTCGAGTTGGCGGCAACCCTAGCTCTAAAGCTCCGCCTCAAAAAGAACGCGTTGCATGCGATACGAGTAGAAAGCGATGGCCACATTTAGGCATGTTTGGCGTACCTAAACAGGGAATTTGTTAATAGAGAACCTTCTGTACGTAGTACTATTACTTATTTTGTGCTCAAAATGAACGTCCAATAACGAGGGCATGAAATGTTAATTCAATGGGAATGCGGGAGGCAAGTGCCCAACCGACCTTTGCTCACGTTGTGTTTACGGTAAATCGCTGTGCTTAGTAGAGAAATAATGATTTTTCGAGAAAGCTGAAGCTGTGTTGGCAGTTAGTTCACATGACATTACCGTAAGATATATAGTTTATTATTCTCTTATTGCATCTTCATTGCTAGATAAAAATAGAACTAGCCAAGTACGAGTCACGTTCTACACGCTCAAGGGGTCCGTAGCAAAAATACCACATTTCAAATAACCCAGTTCTTTTATGTCAAGAAACTTTTGGTAGGTACTTAAAAACTCAAACGCTTTTTAATCTATTTTGCTAGAAATTTGTTTCCGTGGTTTGAAAATAGAGAGAGACACGAGTTTAAGTTTTAAATGAATATGAATATGAATAAGTTAAGAGTGTTCAAACTTTGCGAATTTCTCATTAATTGACTTCCAAAATTACATTTCTTAACATAGCCGCTACCTCCACTGCCTACAAGAGTGCTAAGATGGCCGGTTATTTTTAAATCCCAATGGCAGCCCAAAAATTTTCCATTTATTTTCCGTAATCAAATTGCGCCCGTGTTTCAGTTATATTAATTCCAGCACTAGGTATCAATAAATTCATCTGTTTGAATAAATAAAAGTAGATTTTGAAACTTTACATTTCCAGCTTCCACGACCCGTGAGGCTTAGTTTTGCATGAACAAATAAAATCATGCAACCTGATTGTTGAATTGGAATAGATCCAAAATTGAGAATTTATCATAATCACATCGGATTCCGCTGGCTTTGCGCAAACTTTTACATTTAATGTGATTCTTTCTTTTTTTTAACGTTACAAGAGAATGCAGAATAACAAAATGTGCCAACATTTAATGTAATCATTTTTGTGGAATAATGCCTCTTTAATATTTGAGTCTTTCTTTTTTGCAAGCCTGTTTTATTCTAGCGTTAACTTGTATTTTAAATGCCTAAAGTAAAACACATTAGCGCCTAGTACCTATTATCTTTTAATACCTTGAGCTTTTAGGTTTTAATGCAGTGATTCCTTTTATGTTACATTAAGCCATTATACATTTTCACACAATTCATAAATAATACCTGAATAAATATTTAAATCTCAATCGCTGTATACTGCTTTAATAGTATATTACTGCAGACGCCGGGAAAGAAGGGCTTGCCGGGTGAGTAGTATAGACGGCTGGCCGTAGACCGTAGCGTAGGGAGGCCGGATAGTGATACGAAGCCGGCAAGCCCTTTTCACGGCTAGGCATGTAAGTATAGTGCTTTTCTCAAACATATGCAAAGAAATAAAAAGTATCACCACTCAAAAAACAAATTTAATATCGCCGTAACCGAAGACAAAACAAAACACAGTAAAAAGAAACCAATATTTAGGCATTAAGGCCAACACAATGTCGTGGATTATTTGGTTCTTGCCAGTTCCGTAAAATAAGCCAGAAATACATTATCTGAGAAACCGTGGTCATTTTTGTCAGTCTTCCAGCTTATAAAATTTTGATATGCATTTATGTATTTGTCCTTCGATTTTGGCGGCAACAATTTATTCATTGCTAATTCGGCCTCCGCCCTCAATTCCGGCGGAGTACAATTAGTTTCTTCGTCGCTGTTATCATTTATTTATAAATATCAACCACAAAATATAACATCCAGCTACACGACAAAAGACTTTTAATTTTCCCTCCAATCCCTCCATAATGTTTTTTTTACGGAAGTCGTCCGTATTACGCGTGTGTAGTGTTCGAATAGACCCTATTAGGGCCATTATACACAAACTGATTATGAGAATCTGAATTTCTATAATAAATAAAATAAATGCAGAGGATTTAAAATATTTTCTACGGTCTCTGGTGACTTACGAATAGAAAATATTTTAAATTTATTCATCAACACATTGAATCATACAGATTTGTATTCTTAATATCAGTTCGTGTGTAATAGGCATTAACGCGGATATTTTTGGTCCAATAACCGTTTAGCCAATAGAAAAAAATAAAAAAAAATATAATTCAGCTGTTTATTCTGTTCATGAACACAGACGCCGTATTTAGATTAAGATTTAAAAAAAAATGCTTCCCGGCCTAGGCCTTCAATTTTGTATGAAATTCCTTTACAGTTCTCTCGAATAGTTCCGCCCGAAATGTGATACTTCGAAGCCTGTTATGACGCACGTAACGACGACATTTCATTGTATGTTTGAGAAAAAATAGTTTTCTATTGTATATGTGATGTGTCACATTTGGGTCTTAGGGTAAGTAAATAAAACTACTATTTAGTCTGTTAGCTGGCGCAGTCGTGACCTCGCCGCTCGCTCGATGACAAGTGGCAAGCGCTCGCTCGCTGCGATACACTACAGTATAAATTAGCTGTCACATCGATTCCAAACCCGCGTTTTAAAATTGTCTGATGTAAATGAGACAAGAATATATATAATTTATATAATACTAATTGTCATCCTAAATATTCATTGCCTCATGACATCCTCCTGGCGTTTTTCCCGGTTGTTCCCTAAAGGAGCCTGGGGTCTGCTTGGGCACCTAATCCAAAGATTTGGCGTAGGCACTAGTTTTACAAAAACGACTGCCACCTGACCTTCCAACCCAACAAGACAACTAATAGAGCTTCTTGGAATTAAACCGGTTTTCTCACGATTTTTCATTCACTGAAAAGCTACTTACTGTTTTTGAAATGATATTTCTTACATGAGTAATTTTATTTTAGAAAAACCCATACACGCGTATGGTACGAAACAACCATCCTTTGATATATCACATTACTCTCATAAAAGTGCAAGTAATCCCAAATCCACGTTCAAAACGTCTTCGCTGAAACCTCCAAGATGAAAATTTGCCTACTTATCGTTACGTGCCGAATCACGACCCTATTAGAGACCGTGGGCGCAATTCCACAGCGACTAAAATTGTCTTACTATTGAAATGCAGGAACCACTATTCGTCCTGTTCTTTCACAATGCGGTTCGCATGTGCGGAAGCGAGAACGTTAGCATAATCATCGTCAGTTTATTACGGCTCACTGCCCACACAAACCAGGAGAATAGTTTCTAATAAACCTCATGCTAGTCCACTGCGCCTTCAGGACATCATAGCAGCAGCCCTACCACGAAAAATTAAATAACATTACGGATGTCTTCCTCTCTGTCGCTCGAATATGAAAGTGCGATAGGGATACACTAACGAACAAAGTTCGCGTTCCCTGGTAATTCAAATCTCGCTTGTGTCGATTTATTATACTTATTGAATATACTATTTCTTTACGAAGTTTTCCTTGACTAAATATCTACACACACGTCGAATCAAATCGACTCTTCCTTAAACTCATTGATACGTGCCAGAATCAAAACCCACGAATCCTTACTAATATTATAAATGCGAAAGTGTGTGTGTTTGTTTGTCCTTCTTTCACGTCGCAACGGAGAGTCGTATTGATGTGATTTTTTGTATGGAGATAGTTTAGAAGCTGGAGAGTGACATAGGCTACTTTTTCCAGCAGGAAAACATCTAATTCCCACGGGAAATTTCAATATGTTACATTTTCCTGTAACTACGCGGGCGAAGCCGCGGGCATCAGCTAGTTATATATGAGCTTCACTCACTACCAATGCCTTACCGAACAATCCAAAACACGATTTTAGTGTCTTTGGAATTGTGCCCCATGTCAGTTAAATACCAAGTCACGCGGCAATGATAGTTAAGTTTTAATGGCGCGATTAGTTTGATGTGTTTTGAGGAGTTTTTAAGGAGCTGTTAGTTTGTACAAGGAGTTTTTCTATAGTTTTTTTACGGGCTGACGGAAATAACGATATGCAAACTCTACCGTTAGTTTTAAGTATAGTGATAAGAGAGTGTTTGTCGCGGTTTAATGAGTGAGTCATTATTGACTACGTTAGACACCATTTGCTAAAATGCAGTGAAGTAACTGGGAGAGGGGATATAAACCCTCTCGCTCTAAAACTAAAACAGTACCGCTGCTACACACATAACGCACGAATGAGATTCTAGCGGCCGCATTCATATTAACGTTCTATAGACCTATTTTAACTAAAATGCCGTTAAAATTCGTTTGTCTTTATCTGTCACTACGACATATATGTGCGTAAGAAAGGGACAAAGCACATTTTATTTAGCAGAAGCGTTTTAAGTTTTATGAATAAGGGGGTAAGGTATTTTTTCCGCATTTAGCAGGTTCTATTATTCTGTATGCAGTATTTTGTAATTTACTGAAAACGTAGTGATGTCGCCCAGATTTCCTTAGTTGACAGTATATTATGTCCTGTTTGCCGAGTAGTACGTACAACTTTCGCACAGCCTGCGTCAATCAGGAATCACTCATTGAAATGTAGGTGTGCAGTAACGGACCTACGCGCGCCCAAATCAATCTGAGAGTAGAGAGAGAGATCCGACAAGCACGGAAATCTAGACGACATCAAGCTTTTGGTAAAGTAGACCATATCGCATACAGAGTCTGTTCCGTATTAAGAAGTGGCCTTACTTACACCACACTGACTTCGCACTGTCAAATGAGGAAGTCGCCTTATACCTAAGTGCATTTACTTAATATTATGCGTAGCATACGCCGCAGAAGTGTGAAAGGTTTCATTAGGTAGGTACACAATCGGTGTGCGAATTTGACTCATTATCTTATGATGTTTTGGCTGTCAAAATCTTTTGTTTAGAATTAGACCTTGTTGGCTTATCACACTGGCTTCCGAGTTATTTATCTTTTGGCGATGGTCAGAATAATCGACATCCAACGGAACCGAAGTACGTTTTAAAAATCCAAAAATCCCCAGCACGGTCCCCACTTTATTCCATCGCCTACATAATTCATGTCTATTCACTCCACACAGGTAATTTGTACCAAAATGCACAGCTAAAGTAAACTGTACCTTGCACGTCACCCAATTTATCAACTCGGCTCATTTTTCATCCACCCGTGCCCACATTAACATAATGCTTAGTTCACTACTCTAGACAAAATGGCTTAAAAATCGAATAGAAACGCCACTCTGGGCTGAAATTAAATAGATTTATTTACTTGGAAAACATTGAGGAAATGAGAAAAATGTTGTCCGGGCGCGGGAAACTAGGTGCAAATTTGTGACGTCATCTTTTTTATTAGGAAGAAAGAGTCCGGATTGGTATGTTTATTTGAGTGGACGGTGATGTGGGAAGTTCATTGTCCGTTACTAATTCAAAATCAAATTATATTATAAACATATATATAATTCACGCCTGTATTCCCTAAAGGAGAAGGCAGAACACACGAACTACCACTTCTAGCGTTTTTTACAAGCTTTAATTTTACTTGAAATGTATTTATGTAACAATGTATGTTTGTTCGGGCGGAATCTTGCAACTCAATTTTGAAGCAGATATCTTCAACAGATTGAGCTAAAATTTTGGGTTTAAGTATAGTTTGGATGCCAATTCAATATTATGGTATCATCGAGCTGATCTGATGATGGAGACAGAAGGCGGCCACGGGAATTCAGCACTTAACAGATTAAGTCCTGAATTCCCGTTGTTGATGACGGTATACAGAAAAGTACAGTTGGCAGTAAAAGCCCTACGAAAAATAAAATTTTTGTCAGAAACTTATTGGGTTTATATATCGAGAAAAGTCTTATTGCAGTGACAGGCGGGTAGCCTATCAACCAATGCTCGCTTTAACCCTTTTTCCATAGTTGACATCCACGGGAAAAAAGAAGAGCCTTTCTATTCTCACCAACTCCTCACCCATTATTGTAAGCATACATAAAATATTATGACTAAAGCGTTTAAAATGGTTGGGAATGGGTGGTCCGGTCCAGTCGACTTCAAAAAGATCGACACGGCCAAAGTCACAAAGATATGTATGTACGACCTTAATGTTAAGGCAATACAGTGTATACATGTTTTTGTAACTTTGGTCGTATCGATTTCTTTGTAGTTGACTGTCCATTGCGTGACGTTTCGTACCTGTGTTAGGTGGATCAACATTTCGGGATCCCCTCATTATACCGAACGTTTCACCGAATAAATAAAATAAATAAATAAATAAATATTAGGGGACAATCTTACACAAATCGACCTAGTCCCATAGTAAGCTCATTAAGGCTTGTGTTATGGGTACTAGACGACGATATATATAATAGATATAAATACTTAAATACATAGAAAACTTCCATGACTCAGAAACAAATATTCATGCTCATCACACAAATATTTGCCCTTACCGGGATTCGAACCCAGGACCTTCAGCTTCGTAGGCAGCGTCACTACCCACTAGGCTAACCGGTCGTAATACTTTGTTCCATCGAATTTTCATTTCATCGAACTTGTTTTTCTCAGAAACCGTTAACTTTTTAGGTTAAGGTTTGTTTTATAACAATACAGAAAAGTTGACTGTTTCTGAAGAAACTTGTTTTCGCTGAAATGAAAATTGAGCGAAACATTCATTAGGTGAAACGTTTGTCGGTAAAACAAGGGTAAACCCTAAATTTAATTTCTTGTATGGGGAAATGACAATGAGATGTCCTAAAGTTCTTTTTAAAATTGCGGCAATTACCCGTCTGGAAACCATTGGTTTTGTGTGGAAAAATTATAAATGTTACTCACCATTTGGATATCTAGGTACTTGCAATCCCAACATCAGCCCAATGTTTACCTTCAGAAAAAGCATCGTATACGACTCTGCTGCGGTTTCCGTTCGTTTGATGTTGCCCATCTGTTGGGGTCTATTTTAGTCTTTGGTTTCTCTAAATTTACGTAATCTGTGGTAGGTCAAACAGTGCGTGAAATTGCCTTCAAAGAAACGTGACGTTGCACAGTGAACCTAAAAATATAGGTACTTGAGATTATTTGAGTTGGCAGAACTGCATGAAAGTAGTCCATTCAAAAAGCAACTCTAACGACCAAGGTAAAAGATGCCAATTCCAATAACAGTTTAATAATAAAATCGGCCAAGTGCGTGTCGGGCCACGCGCAGTGTAGGGTTCCGTAGTTGCCTGTCTGTCTTAGTTACATCGATGTGCGGTGCGGTAGCGTCGGCCGAATTTGTACGAAAATTGGCCTTTTCAAGTACCTACACATTAAGTTGGTCGACTATTACTCGATAACTGCTTATGCCTACTTGTCCGTGATAGTTTTCCTTTTAAATTCATTTCCTATATGTACTACTACCACGATTTTTTTCACATCCCCAGTAGTAGCCATTTAGCCGGCAGGGGGGGGGGGGGGGGCACATATGACTCGAACAAAAATTAGGGCTTTAAAGCCCAATATCTCGCAAACTAATCACTGATTTGAAAAATGGTTTCAGGAAACCCATAATATTTTTGAACGAGCTATTCAACAATACCCCACACCATGGGTTTAACGTGAAAATAACATTACATCCCCGCTTTAGGTGTAGGGGAGGTACCCTAAAAAAAAATGTTTATCAACATTTTATTATACTGTTTTGTCGGCGTGATTAATTTATATACCCATGCCGAATTACAGTTTTCTAGTAGTAATGGTTACTGAGCTAAGCCGAGGACGGACGGACGGACGGACGGACAGAAGGACATGGCAAAACTATCCTTGTTGACTACGGAACCCTAAAAATTGGGCCACTTTAAATAATATCAATCATGCACACATGTAGGCAGAACAGGCCAACGGGCCTTCCCGAACGCGTGTTTGATGTTTTGAAAACAGAAATTATCAAAACTGGCAACCGGCACATTGCACGCAGAACTGATGGCCGTTGGGGTGGGATGGTTCTAGAGTGGCGATCACGTATCGGAAGACAGCGTGGGTAGACCCCCCAAAAGGTGGGCTAACCTCGTAAAGGTCGCGGGAGTACGCTGGATACGGGTGGCGCAGTGCCGATCACTTTGGCACTCTTTGAGGGAGGCCCATGTCCAGCAGTGGACGTCTTTCGGCTGATATGATGATGACGACAACCGACAACAACTGACGACCGGTTTGAGTATCTGTTTAGCTGACGGTTCTTGGTTCGAATCCCGAATCTGTGTGATGAGCATTAATATTTTTCACCGAGTCTTGGGTGATTTATTACTAAGACATATATCTATTAAATAATATCGTCGTCTCGTACTTATAACATAAACCTAATTAAGCTTAAAATGGCTAGTTCGACTTGAGTAAAACAGTCCCATAATATAAATTTATAAATTTATATGTGAATCGTCTTGATCGCACATCTTCTTTAATTTTGTATAAGAGATGCAAAATTCTACATGTGAGATAAATTCGGCGTCAAGTGATTTACTTATATTTCAACAGCGGACAATTATGTTACTTGTATCCATATTACTACCAAGCATAGTTTTGTAGTGTAAATATTAACTAACCAACTTCCATATTTCAGAGAACCCAGAACTTGAATGAAACTATAATTAAAACCTTAGGCAACCGGGAAAGTTGGTATCGATCTTTGAAAAAACTATCTGTGGGACAATTTGACGCTTACATTTCACATTACAGTTTGATTTCAATGTTAAGAGAAAACAAAAGGGCCGTTTTTTCATAGAAAGGTAGTCCCCTGTTTTCTCCCTGGATAATGGCTGTAGAGCATTTTTTTTCCATTAATCTATGGCTACTATTGACATGTTCCTATGTTTTCCTTTTTTTCATAAATTTATTCTTAAAAAAGATTTTAACCTTCAAAACCCTAAGAAAAATGCCAGATTTTCCGCTGTGTTCAAACATCCACAAAACAATTTTGACTAGACTATTAAAAAAAAAGAAAACATAGGAACACAGCCAAAGCCTTTCTTTGATTTTTAATAAAAAAATTGCTAAATAGGTCAAGTTTTGGAGAAGAAATCAGGGGACTACTAAACGATGATTTTATGTACTTTTACTAGGTATTTTCGGTCCAAGTTGCAGTTGTCTCTATCGCGCTCTACGGGGGGAGGCTTGAGGTTGGCGCGACAGCAATACATTTTACAAATACCTATTTCTCAATTATCTCGCCCTTAGTGCTCGCTTGCACACGCCACCGCCGGGTTAATGTGTGAGAGCTAAGTACTATTTCCAGCGGCGGCGGTAGGCAATGAGAAGGAGCGAGAGGCAGCGCTCCGATCTCTCGCTCCCACGCATGGCGCCCAGCAGAACGAGGGCGCGTAACACACATCGTACTCCGTTATCCTGATTGGGTCCGCGCAATTAATATTGATATCAAGCTGTAATGTGAAACTCGTGTATTACATTGACTCCCTGGTCTAATTAAAAGTGAGACCGCCTCCTCCCAAGTTTGCGCAACTGAATAAAGGAATACTAAAGGTAACTTTTTTAAGAGTTCTCGTTTTGTTTGTGATTATTATTATTCTTATTATTAGAGATGCGCCGAATATTTATTAGTTTCCAATTCCGAATATTTACTGAATAATTCTGCAAGTTTCCGTAAATTCCGATTTTAACTAAGACCGCTTACGGTTACAGACGGTTGAGTGGAACACACCCTAATTCGAAACCAGACAATGTTTCAGAAATATTAACTAATCTAAATGGGTTTTGTACGTTGTTATTCTCAAAAGTTTCAAAATAATGATAACACGAAAATTACTAAAGTTGTAGAACTTGATAGATCTTTTGGATCTTAAACTGTTTTGTGTTACTTACATAGTTATCGCGCACACGCCTACTTTATATTAACTTTTTATTGCACTTTGTTTTCTGTGTTGCCAAGTTTTTATGTCAGGCAATACAATGGTAGAATGCAGTGTAGGGTTCGGTGCTATGATGGTAGGTACAGCTTCGAATGAGACTGTGAGAATGTTAGGGTACCATCTTTAGTGTAGCTGCTTGAAAGCTGTTTTGATAAGAGGCAGCGTCAAATGCTGTTTTGGAAATCATACAAGAGAATATGAAATGGGCCGCTTTCGCGTGTATTTTGTGCACTCAGGTAAAATTATAGAAGCACCACCTAATTTTTGGTTGGACTCAGAATCCGAATAAACGGCGTCTCCTTTAATATAGGATCATAAATAACATGTACCTACAAATGCAAATAACTATTGACCATAGGGTGCAAAGAAGTTTGGATCTGATAAGACATAATAAATTGGGTTTTTTTTCTTCAATATAATGAAAAAAACGCCTACACTTCTTCAATAAAGTAGGTATTTTTAGTGTCACTACCTACTTCACTTCACTTGGCATCACCTTCTATTTCAGTTGACGACATAACTAACAATAAAAATTAACGTGAACGAGCAACTAATAATAGGCAACCCTTACGGCAAGAGCGGAGAAAACTAGGCACGGTAGAGTTCTGCACGACCCCGGGTTAACTGGGTACGGTAGTGCTCAAGTTTCGCACTAAATAACGAAAAAGGTAAAGATACCGCGTGCCGTAAACGCGATTCGCGATAATGAAAACAAAAAACATATTCATTAGAACAATAATTGTTTTTAAAGCGGACGCTGAGAGGGTTGCTTTAATTTTACAGCTCAACAGAGTTCGTTAATTGGATTTAGGTAATATTTATCGGCGTCAACTAAAGTAGGTCAGTTGGCTTAAATTTTTAACGAAATGGAATGGCGGAAATTCGACCCCTCGATTCCTTGCCCTCTAGTTTAAAAAACATGAGACTTGAGCTCTTCAGTGGGTGGAACTAATTTCTCAGCAGTAGGTGGCAAAAGTGTTGGCATTGCATTATTTCGGTATGTACAGCTGACGTCAACGAGATCTATACAACTTTGCAACTTGTTCCATTTTAATATTGCGGAAAACATAATAGATACTTACATACCTATCTTCGAAAAGGTTCTCGAGTGGCGACCACGTACCGGAAGGTGCAGCGTGGGTAGTCCCTCCCCCACAAGGTGGACTGATTACCTGGTAAAGGTCGCGGGAGTTCGCTGGATGAGGGTGGAGCAGGACCGGTCATTGCTTGTGGCTTATGTGCAGCTTTGGACGTCTCTCGAGTGATATGATGTTGATGATGATATCTTTGAAGTGGACTGCACTCAGAGGAAACAACAAGCATTCCATTTTGGTTCTCATAGTTGATTATGCTGCAAACAGTTTACAGCATAAATAAGTCTAGAAGCCCCAGCCGCTTATGATCAGGTAGCGCGAGCTCTTATATACTCGAAAGCAAAATAAATAAACAAACAGAGCCATTTTAAACAACCAAAATGCAGCTGCAACAAACATCCACTCAGATGCACTCATCCGTAAATTTTATTCACAACCCGTCTGAATAAGCGGTAAATAACAAATCACTGGTTATACAACAGAGACGTAACAAGTAAATACAACAGACTTTTACAAATACACGAAATCTTTTAACGGAATCGTTGTAAATATTTTATCCGTAACGAAACACATTTGTAACGTAACGGGAGCATGCCACGTGCAAGCGAAATATCACACTGCATTGTGTTAAGCTGCAAGTGAAATACTACTCTGTTTTGCAGTGGTTACAGTTGGTATTTGTTTGTGCGAGTCGAGATGCATTTATTATTGAATATGCACCTACAATTTATTTGACTTTTATAGCTTTTAGGTTCTGTTGGGGGTTTTTCTTGATTGTGTTTCGCGTTTTTCTGAGTCTTGCTTTTGTTGAGAGAACGCTGGCTTTGCGGTCGCTGTCACTATAACCCGGGGCTAATGAAACTTGTGTTAGTAATTGGAGTTACTACGATTCTTTTCTTTTCTAAAAATAAAATCGTAATAACGAAACCCGAAAATGTCGGTTATAATTTGATATAATTATGAAACAATCTTTTAAATTTTAATTTAATTTAATTTATTTCCATAGAAAAAGTAGGTACAATGGTTTTTACATTCGTTTCGCCAAACATAATTGTTTATTGGCGAGTAGTACACTAATTTTCAGTTTATTTATTGTATCTAAACATCTGTTACTTTAGTAACAGAGGTATAATGCATGCTTTAGCATGCATTATACCTACTAAATATTCATTTCACTATGAGCTAGTCAATAACAATATTGTTATTGATTAAATCACATATATTATAGTACATAAAACGAGTTTTTTTCGTATTTACATTTAAAATAAGTTTTTATTTACGTTTTAAACTCTAATATTTTTCCGTGCAAGTAAGTAGCAATGTTTTTTTTATACTTCATATATAACTAAACGTTTCGAACGCACGTTAGGACAAGTCAACTGTCATTTTCCCATACAAAACGGGCATTTAGAACTCTACCTGATGCGCGCACAGTGCGTTACGAGATCGACCTGCAGTACCCATTAACGACACGCCCACTTTTCAGTTACCGGCAAACTATACTGTGCTTCTTTTGCTCATTGTTCTTCGTATGAGTTTGTGGCTTTGTTAGTTTGCATGTAGCCGATAATCTCCTGACTCTACATACGCATATAATATTTCCAAAACTCCACCATAACATAGAATTGATCTTTGGGATGGGCATGACATGGACTACGTTTTATCCTAGAGCTACGTTGCATTGCTTGTTTCACGTGGGCAGAACCGCGCGATAGGCAGAACGCTTACCTCAGCTTTCGCCCGCGCGTTGCGCGGGAGCGGAGGTAAGACAATAAAGGGGTGCGGGCGGCGTGCGGGCGGCGGGCTTCGCCTCCCGCGCGTCGCCCGCGCACCGTGTATCTGGCGTCTGCCTATTATAATATACTAGCTTCCGCCCGCGACTTCATCTGCGTGGACACGGGTTAAAAACTATGCTATTTTTTAATCCAGGCTATAAAATATCTATGTGCAACATTTCATCCAAATCGGTTGACCCGTATAAGCGTGATTGAGTAACAAACATCCAAACCTCCAAACATCCAAACTTTCGCATTTATGATATTAGTAGAATAGTAGGATAATGTATGTATGTAAGCACTTTATTGTACACAATAACAGGTTAAAGAATATACATGTCACACAATAGATCAAAGTACAAAGGCGAACTTATCCCTATAAGGGATCTACATTGTCTTGTAGGGTGTTACGTGGAGAAGTGGATAGTCTTGACTTGGCTGAAAAACTGGTGCGACTGTTTGTACCAGACGTCCCTCGAATAACCCTAAGACCTCGTGCGCGTCCTTTATTGGCAGTGCCAGTGGCCCGGACATTATCGCACAGAAACTCGCCATTTGTTCGGGCGATGAAGCTTCTCAATGCGCTTCTGATGTCAGTACCTGAATGCGACTTTTTTGCATGGCGATGGGCACCTGTTTGTTGTGCATGTTTAAAGTTTTGCGAGATGATGGATAGCAGGCAATCCAGTGTTCCAATATAATTTATAGTTTCTTTTATGTACCTATGTTTACCAGTGCATTGGTTAAGTTACAACTGTAATGCTGTGTAAATAAATATTATAATAAATAAATAAATAAATAAATCTCTTCCAGCTAACCCTTGAGCCATTGAGAGAAAGGTATGTAGAACGAGATAGGCAAACTTATACCGTGAATATCACACACACACACACACACACGCGTTGTGTGACATGTATATTCTTTAACCTGTTATTGTGTACAATAAAGTGCTTACATACAATACATACCATACATAATAAGATCAATAAGTGGCCTGCTTATTGTTACAAATTTGTGAGCTTAGAATAATTAAATATGTGTGGGCTATTTCTCCATGCTCCTTAATTTCGTTATGTTTTGTTACGAAATACAGTGAAATACTAGTCGGCATAATTAAATTGAAGCTTAAAGTGTAGGTATATTCCATTCAGAGATGATTATTATAAAGAAGGTGAATATAGATTGAGAAGCATTTAGAAATACGTCTCAAAAATAAGCGATCGCGTAGTTTGCGTCGGTGCGGAAGCGATAACCTCTGTCTGTCCCAACTTGCGGGAGCTATAAAAACTACACATTTTAAAATTAGAAAGAGGCAAATACGTATATGTTTGGGCATGATTTGTCAAATACTACTTAAAAATACTATTTTAAAAGTACGAATCATTTTTAATACTAACGCACTGTATCGTAATAATTTCACTTCAGTGCTATACGCATCAGCTTTTATAGTTTTACTTCAGTGCTATACGTATTAATTATTATACGTACCGTCATTTGTTTTGACGAAATAGTGCAGTACCTTGTGATAATTAGTTGTGAGTTTTGGAAGAAAACCGAAATGCAGATTCGACTTTAACATTTCGTTCTAATGTCGCCTAATTATGTTTTATGTACTTCTGTATCATTTTTTTCGAAATAAACTTTGTTTTGCTCTATTTCAATAAATAATTGCCATCATTAGTCGATATATATTTATTTTTACTTTCCTATTCATTTATCGAAAATTTAAACAAGTGCGGTATGAATCAATTTTAATTCTTAAAATTGGCAAATGTTGATACTCCTGTGCTATACGAATCAAATTTAATACGTAACTTTGATACCTATTAACTCGCAAACTATGCTTAAGACAATGCTATGAGAAAAGGGTGTAGTTTGGTTTAATAATATTCCATTTTAGCAATAACACCTAATGCATGTGTATGTTTTTCAAAGAAGCACCTACCTGTGAAGTTATGTATTGAAATTGATACGTAACGTAGGAACGGCAAGTCAGTAATGAGTCAAATTTGATACGTACCGCATTTGTGGATAGTTTTTAATATTAAGAGCCGCATCGAACGTGTTAAAGAAGAAGAACTTAAGGGGCATACGCCATGACCTTCGATCCGAATCCCTTAGTTTTTTAATGTTTTTGTAGCTTATTATATTATCAACAACGGCTTTAAGCAATATAGTATCCCATATTTACTTCAGAGTTCATTGTTTTCGAGATTGGCATCAAAGTTGAACAATTTTAGGCCAAAAAACTGGTTTTCTGGCCATAACTTTTGTGTTAATTGGTTTAAATTGTACCCTGGACCAGTTTTTAGAGACGTCACAGACGAACCCAAGTATGTACATTTCGTATATCTTTCACGTCAATAGAGATACGAAATAAGTGTTTTTTTAGACAATGTTTAAAAAAATCATACAAAATTAAGTATTCATTTGTTTCAAAATCCGGTGGACCAAGATTGAAGAATCGATAGCCGTTTGATTTATAATTATATCTGTAGTGCAAAAGTGGGAGATACGATTCAAAACTTGGCAAAAATCGATGAAAACTTCGGGTAGCCCCTTAAGAAGTTAAATATTGTGGAGTTAAATACGTTTAATACCATCGCGCCGGCAAGAGCCTGGTATGGCTCTTTCTTTTATTTGATATCCCATGAAGATGCCCCATTAAAATGTTGCACCTAGTTAGTTTCTACTTCAACTAATTTTGGATCTAAAGATGTAGGCAATGCAATATATACACGATGGCTTTTTGGTACCCATGTTCTTTAAGTCAGCGTGGCAATATTTTGACTGCGTCCTATCCTGCGTCCAAACAGGAAGTTGTCCAAATGGGTCAATCAACTTTTTTCTATGACTAGTTAATATAGTTACGTCTAATGGGTCACTTTTTAAAACTGCGATTTTATGGGTTGAATCTCACCAAGATATTGTGTTTTTCTTATCATGTTAAGTCCTTTGTTGTATGGACCATCTTCTAAACATGTAAGTAGTCCATTATTGTAACAACTTTTCTAAGAAACTCTGTCATGTTGTCTCCTGGTCAATAATAAGGGACAAGATCGCAACAACAATTTGTTGATTGACCCAAATGTATCTTGCAGCTTTTAAACTATATTTTCATACTACGCAATATACCTATAAGTATCATATCAATTGATTAAATATCTATTTATCCATACAAGTACGTATATCGGTACCCGTCGCACAATTGTACTTGTACTTAACACTTTCACTGACAGGAACCCATCTAGCGGGTGCCTACGCCGTAGTCGCTTTCCGCTACATACGAGAAAAACCACGGGATCGGCTACGAGCGTAGCGCGTAGCGATTGTTGGCAGTGAATTGTTAATTAAGTTTGTAGGTATGTACTGGTTGCAAATACAAATATGTATCCCACAAAATCATATATCTCATAGATTGTTGTCAATTTTGTATTTTTTCTAGTTGTACACTCGCACTTGTTTATTGCAACCGGTCCACCCTTTCAGCCCTAATGGGGATGAATTAACGCGCCCGCGTGGCACGGGCCCTTTAAAGGGCCCTTTGCAGGGCCCCCAATTACTGGGGACGTGATGTTTTCCTGGCCGGCTTTTTGGAAAAAAGCGTACCTACTGGCAAGTACCGTTGCCGTTGTCCTATTGCCATGAAAATAACTAAGGATGTACGCATCCATGTTATTTTTGTGTTGGGTAAAAGATCTGTAGAAGTCTGTTGGGTGTGCAGCAATGTATTTTTGTAGGGGTGTTTTGTTACTGATGGGCACGGTAAGATACTTCTTGCTGACGCTTTGGTGACAGTGATAATGGCAATATTGTCTATTTGCACTAAGTAAAACGTTTCAAAACTTAATCAATACTTTACGAAGCTAGGCCTTGGTGATGTAGTACATCAGATTATTATAGGTTTAGAAGTCTTCTACCTAGCGTTATCCCGGCCTTTGCCAGGGTCCGCTTTCCTACTCGCTTTCCTCCACTTTGCACGATCCGCGATGTAGGTACGCCAAAAGCAGACATATCGCAAAAGAACATTTAAACTCATAGGTAGCCCATAGGCGGTCTTATCGTGACGAACTTCTCTTTAAAGGATCTCTTCCAGCTAACCTTTAACTTTTTTTGGGGTTAGGACATTGGTGCATGGGCCAGACATGACAGTAATATAATTATACTTACAAAATATCTAGTGTATCGTGCTGGTTAAGGACGTCAGTACTTCGCTTACCTGAAAAGAGTTAAAAACATTGTTATGAGTGTACAGTTAACTCAAAGTCAAATATTCAAATAACTGTCTAACTTCCCATACATACAGTTTTAACAAACGTAGCTGGGTCATTGTCAGTCAGTAAAATAAAAATTTTCTTTTCAGTGGGCAATAGTTAAGGGCTTATGTTTATATATAATATGTTTTATCGCATAGAATTATAGAAGAGGCGACGGCGTTTGTGCGGATTCAGAGTTCAACCAAAAATTAGGCTTTAAAGCCCTTAACTTTGGCAATGTCCACCGAAAAGACGCGCACCTAAATCTGACAATGACCCAGCTAACGCTTACAAACGGTCTGAAACAACAGAGTCTTAGTATATTGCTACAATACATAAAAAAATTCCCGAAATATTAATTATGCCTTAAATACAATAAGTGCACCTATTACGAAATGAGCTAGAGTGTGTGTTAGATCCAGCGAACGAAAAAACCATAGAACCCATACACGTGTCCAAAACCCAGTGTGCGCATGTTCAAACTAAACGGCTGCCTGGCATCGTTTTGACACGCATTATGGCAATGACACCCATTCTGTGGGCCATTTTGCGGCGCTACTTAGACTTCTATGGTTTTTTCGTTCACTGGTTAGATCACAGTTGTCAAATCCCAGATTGAGCAAACTTTTCCAATGTTCCCATTAGACTTCAACTGTTATGCGTCCTTTTACCCCCAACTTAATTACGTGACATTTCTTTAAACACTGGTGAAACAGCGAACAAGCCCTTTGTTTTAACTCCACCTCCGTTCCCAGCTCACTTTGACCCAGAGTTTGAAACACTTTAATTTTACAAACAATCCTACATTAACGCTTTGGAGATAAGCGGGAAATCCTTTTGTTTGGCTCAATGGAGTCCAGGCGAGTTTTTCAAATGGACCCGTTAGATGGGTGTGATAGGCGACTCATTTATAACCTGTCCTGCTTTGGGTAAGGCCGCGTCTGCGACGAACGGGCGGACGAAGTTAGAAATGATACTGCAATATATCCAATTTAAGCTTCCTTATGATGTCCCTTCATATATTTTTTATAATAATTATAATATTATTAATGCTTTAAGGTAATCCGTTGCGTCGTTTTAAAGATCTAAGCATACATAGGGACAGACAGCGGGAAGCGACGTTGTTTTATACTACGAGTATGTAGGTGATGACTAAATAATCAAAGATAAAAATATGCCTTGTTCCATCCATAAATAACTAGAATTTGGAACTGGAAAGTTGACCGGTCCACTTTTCTCATTTGGATTATTAATTACGTTTCCAACATATCGTTACTATTTTTTACGTTTCATAATAGTTTCCCTTGTAATCGCTTGACAATGAACTATATTTTTTTTCCATATGAAAGTAGCTTCTGCCCGCGACTTCGTCTGCGTGGACCCGGGATGAAAACTATCCTATATTTTATTCCAGGCTATAAACTATCTTCGTGCAAAATTTCTTCCAAATCAGTTAAGCCGTTTAAGCGTAATTGAGTAACAAACATCCAAACTTTCGCATTTAATATATTAGTAGGATTGGTAGGATATATAGCAGATTTGTAGTCAATAAATAATTTTATACCAGTCTATAACTCTTTCGGACAGTCACTAGATAGCACTTTCTTGAAATTTCAAAATATAAGCCAATACAATATACGGGGCGAACTTAGGTCAAATGATCAGTTATAAACTGAAAAAGATAAAATATGCAACATACCTCACAAGTTACGGACACTAATGCCTAAACGGAAAGCTTAACTTTTAGCGGCTATCAATCGAAATGCACTGCAATCATTAAGTAAACCCAAACCGCTACCGCTAATGTTCCCGCTAACCTTTCCTCTGTCCCCTGACTCCATCATCACTCTTTAATTATAGGTGGTCTCATCCCAGTGCCCTACGTGCCTGGAACGCTGATATCCCTCTATTATATAGACTTGTTGAGTCCCCCAGGTATCTTCATCCCTCATTTGCATTTTGGAGCTGTTTATTTGGAAGGTTTATTGGTGAGAAGATTTATCTCTCTTAATTTTATTAAGAAGTGTCTGAATTTGTCCGTAAAAATCTTGGAAAAAATTGTGAATACTACATACTTACATATTATGAATATTAGTAGAGAAATTATAAAATATTTAAATATGTAGCAACAAAAACATATAGTTCTATCAACTATTTCAAATGTAACTAAAGTTGCAAAATTAGTATGCTGAAAGGAAGTGAGAAGACCGCCAGTTATTATTTTCTTTCCTGTACTATTTTTGGTCGGCAATCAAGTGTACAATGCAGTGAAATTTTCACCGAGACTTCGACTTTACAAAGTCTTTAGAGAAAAGTTTTTACTGTTCTGCAGTTCTAAGTATTCTGCTAACTGCTCACTTTACCTAGAAACAACAACAATTAAGTCTGGAGTACCTCACTGCTCCAATGAAGTCGTGTCGGTACAACGCGTGAACTTTACTGGACTTCAACATCTCGTTCATCAAAAGCAATTGTTACGTATATGGCGTTCTGAAAGAGTTTCGTAGAAATCAAATTGACTCATAAGAATATCTTTTTATTTTATCATGTAGACGAACGCTATAAAAGTCTTCTACCAACATTAACTACTTTACGGGCAAAACTTCGTGTTTATCTTTAACTCGTTAGTATCCTCTCGGGAAAAATCGACGCTACTTTTGTACCTGCTGTGTTTGAAATTATGTTACATAAAAAAGAGATAAATAGGTTATAAGCGCTCCAAACGTGGCACTCTAAAACTGAGTGAATTACAGCAACTTGCCTTAGTTTGGCGCCATTTTTAAACACGGAATTTTGTATAGACAACGAATCTTCCTCTTTTTTATATTGCATCATTGTGTTTGTTTGATTTTGTGGTAAAAAAAATAGAATCCTGGTTCCATTGAGGGCCCAATTCAAACGAATCCCGTAACAACGAGCGCGATAAAGTTTATTGATTTACCCAGTCATATCTGACGCTCCGCAGCAATAATAGCGGTTTAACACTAGTCCACAGAAATGTAAACCATCCAATCGCACTCAAATAGCTCCGATCTCCGGGTTTATTAGTCGGTTGGCAAACATGCCGACCAGCCGGTGCAAGAAACCCAACCGGGTCAAGGATGCTTGCAATTAGTCTGCGGATCAATCGGCCGCAGTGCACTAACGAACGGAGTTGTTCTGCACGTTGATCTAACTTGAGAATTGGTCTCGATGGCTGTGGCAACGATTCAAGCTTAGGAATCAAAATTTAGTGGAGAAAACTGAACAGTCGGAACTCATTTGGCCATTCCTGTACGTAAGGTCTGGTCTTATAAGCTGAAAATGCCCATTTGATACTTTTATTTATGTGCCGGCCGCCCTGTGCCCGTAGCCGTGCTGAAAGCCCATTCCATAAACAGTAGATATTTTTTATTATTCGAGAAGTTCCATACATACAAACAAACTATATACGCACTCGCAAACTTACAAAGCTACAACCTCGCAGACTTTTCCTCTTTTAAGTAGTCAACAAGGAAGCCTTACAGTTTCGCCATGTCCGTCTGTCCGTCTGCGGCTTAGCTCAGTGACCCTTCCTACTAGAAAGCTGTATTTTGGCCTGGGTATATAAATCAAACACGTCAACATTGGTAGGACGACTTGAAAGCCCAATATCACACCTTTTTAGGGTTCCGTAGTCGACTATTAGGGTTCCGTAGTCGACTAGGAACCCTTATAGTTTCGCTTTGTCTGTCCGTCCGTCCGCGGATAATCTCAGTAACCGTTAGCACTAGAAAGCTGAAATTTAGTACTAATATGTATATCAATCACGCCGACAAAGTTTTTTTATTTAATTAGGGTACCTACCCTATACGTAACGTGGGGTGTTTTTTTTTCATTTCAACCCTAACGCGTGATATATTGTTGGATAGGTATTTAAAAATGAATAGGGGTTTGCTCAAATTATTTTTTGATAATGTTAATATTTTCGGAGAAATTCGCTCCAGAAGTAAAAATAAATGTGCCCCCCCCCCCCATAAGTTTTAAAAATATGAAAAAAAATTCAAAAGTAGAACTTTATAAAAACTTTCTAGGAAAATTATTTTGAACTTGATAGGTTGAATAGTTTTTGAAAAAAGTAGTACATAACTATAATGAATTTAAAAGGAAATTTATCAAGGCTAAGTAGACATTACTAGTTACCGACTTTACTGAGTAATAGTCGACCAACTTAAAATGTACTTTAAATGTCCACCGTTTGTACAAATTCGGCCGACGCAACAGCACCATTTACTTGGCGCGTGCGTGTCAATGTAACAAATACAGACAAGCAACTACGATACCCTACACTGCGCGAGGCCCGACACGCACTTGGCCGGTTTTTGATATTGGTATTGATTGAAACACACCTGCATATTTGCCGTTTACAAACCACCCACACATGTAGTCGTCTGACGTCTCGTTTGCATACATACTCAATAGACCTTCGTATATTTACCGGTCCTCGTTATGCCGTTTGCAATATTTTCCAATTAAAACTCAAGTGCTTTCCGTATCATTATCGAGAGAGATGAAGAGGATTATTGCTAATTCAAATCTCTATGCCTTTGTTTTTGCTCGTATGGTTTCTGCAGGGAAAAATGACAACTACGGAGTGCGTACAATGTGTGTGTTCGTGTGTGTGTTTGTGTGTGTGGATATGTGTGTGTGTGAGTGTGTGCGTTCGTCATTCAGTCATGTCATAAATACTGTATGTCTGTCGTATAAAAGCTGTGCAAGCGGCCATACAGAGCCGTAGTATTGACGTCATAATTTACTCACGACCTTCTTGAATTCGCTACTTTTCAATTTGATATTTCTGCATGAAAATTACAATTTCGGAAGAAATAAATTAAAAAAAATCTATTGAACTAAATTTAGTATAAAACGGTCCACTTAAAAAAAATGTTGTCAAATTATTTTTAAAGCAGTGAAAGAAACCTCATAAAAGCCTATCCTCCTAGCGTTATTCCCGGTTGCGCCCTTAACGAGCCCGGGGTCCGCTTTGACACCTAATCCCAAGATTGGCACAAGCACTGTTACTAAGCCGAAGACTGTCATCTGAACTTCCAACCCAGAGGGAAACTAGACCTTATTGGAATTAGACCGGTTCTTACTCCGGGATTCGAACCCCCGACCGCCGCTTGACAGCCGCATGCCTGAACCACTAGGCTACCATAGCTTCAGCTCATAAAAGGAATTCATACTTCAAAAATATTCCCATGTTTATGGAATCAAATTCAAGTTACAATATCCCTTGGACTAAAACACACTTTTGTGCAACATTCAATGTTTTTCTGTGAAATAAGATAATAGCGAAACACCGATACTATACCTACATTACTTCTCCAACATCCACATAACATACGTTTGAACGGAGTAACATTTGCGTCACAACTGACAAACAAACTTATTTTATCGAGAAATCAGGCCGATATTTTGGACGACTGCGAGACAATAAAACATGACACTCGGGACATGGTTTCATTGATATAAATGTTTATAACAAGTTGCCAACAAGAGTCAAGTCACCTTCCTTATAACTTTGTAACAACAAACGAAAGCTTGATAATTTTCTGTCAATAATATCATTTTTGGTACAAGCTTTTATTGCCAACTGTACTTTTACCGTCATCAACATTGAGACGATTCTGACGAGCCCAAACTCAACGGGAGTATGTCGGCTAAGTACTGAATTCCCATAGCCACCTTCTGTCTCCATCATCAGAACAGCACGACGGTACCATCTTTAATTGTCATCTAAACTATACTTATACACATTTCAGCTGAATCGGTTGAGGTTAACTGGTTCAAAATTCAGTTCCAAGATTTGTCCCACACTAACAAACTAACAAACAAACGACCTGTTACCTACAAGACCAAGTTAAATTTAAGCTTGTTAAAGAGCAAGCATTGCTTTGCAATTTTTATAAAGCTGTAGTCTAAAGAATAATATATATTTTTTATTTAATAATGTTGATATGTAATAGGTATCATCATCATCATATCAGCCGAAAGACGTCCACTGCTGGACATATGCCTCCCCCAAAGAGTGCCAAAGTGACCGGTCCCGCGGATATAATAGGTATAAATATTATGAATAAAGAATATGAATATGAACAATATCAAGAAAAAAGTCTACAGTGACGTGCAACGACCTATACAATTTTAATTTATTATTTGAAAGGTCGTGTCACGGCAACATCTTCAAAAGACATTTATTATTTACATAGAGCATTTTTTCACCAGGGATATTGGAAACGGCTTAACCTTAAAATTTGTGAAGGTCTTCTATAAATTCGTAAAGTTTCCAATAAATGGTTAAGGGTGTACTCAATGCAAGACAGATGATACAATTCCAGATTTTTTTTCTGTGAATCACGTTAAAGATAACCCAAAAGAAATTACATTTATAAAAATATTCAAGTGATTGGAACAGACGGCTTTAATATTCTGCAAATGAAATTATTTTTTACAATATTTTTATAGGTCCTTGCAATTTATTGACATATAGGTAGACTCGTAGATAACATCCTTACATTTTGGCTGACATTTCCTTGAAATGTTTCTCGCTAAATTACAACAACTTCATGGTCATCATACTCAAACATCAGAAAATAATTGGACGAAAAATACAAACCTTGTCCTTGAGGAAATATTTTGTTTTGATATAAGAAAATCACGACAATAACCCTCATGTCGACCCTTAAAAGAAATAACGTTTAATGAAACGAAAAATTGCAAATTTCCTCCAATAAAAGAGAAACGTTCGTTCTAAAAAACCTTCTCCATCAACTTCGTTAATTACACTAAACGACGAAACCTTTTAAAATTATCGAAAAGCAAAATTTCAACGCGCAGAATCACAAGAAAATAACAAAGAACTGTTTTAAAAAGAAGCGATTTATAGGTATCACGGTGTACAATAGACAAAAGAAACACATTATCTCGGTGTTTGGGCCACGGGGGGAGGTAAGGGAGGTCCTGAAAAGCCATTGAGAGAGCTTTAAAGGTTTCGTTAAAAGGGACAATGAAAGTACAATTCAGTGCAGTGTGGGCACAATTAGAGGCAGCATTGCCTCAAAGGGTATTCCCGAATAGAACGGCACCAAAAGTGGCATTAGTGTAAGTACCTACACTAGCACTGCACGCGTTAAAATGTAATTGCGGTAAAATGTTGAAGAAGGCATTACATAGTTAAGTGTTCGCTGGAGACAATGTGTGAATATGTATCACCAGTATTTACAATAGTCCTGAACATTTTGAATCTAGATCTAGATACTATAACGTAAAACTTGGTATTTTTCGAGTCGATTTTTCCTCGTGATTTCTGAAGCTCTGTTTTAATAATTTCCATGTCTTTTTTATTTGCAATTTATCCACCACCAGGTCATCATCGTGGAATCGGTTCTACGTGCAATATGTCCCGCCCACTGCCACGCGAACGACGTGCCATGAGTAAACTGCATTAACAAGTCTAGAGAGCCCTATGACAAGAAGAAGACCATGATTTACCTATTATCAGCTTCATTTGCCTATTAATTAATTGTGACTATAATTTAAACCAAATGCAACTTGACATTTAACTACAATTCTTATTCTCTTTGACGATCATAATATAAATTCATATAGATTAAGCTAGCTTTAATTTATATTGTAATTGTATATTGTGAAATAAATAAATCTAAATCTAAATCTAAATCACCATCATAAATTTAAGAATTAGACTCTTGTCGGTATTGACCTCTTTATACGACGTGACTGCAACTTTTTCTTTTATTTGTATCATGTAACTTATCCTTGGTCTTCCTTTTCCTCGCTTGCTTTCTATGATGTCATTAATTTTTATTACGTCGGTTATAGTAACCAATCATTATCGGCTTAATTACTTAATCATATTTGTGATGACTTTATAATACGAGTGTAGACTCCAAATGTATTATTACTTAAGGAAAGAAGGCAAAAAAATATGCCTAGTGACGAAAATTCCATTCAGATATCGCAAAGAATTACGAAGCTACAACCGTTTTAATATTGTTGATATATTGTATTTGCAAATAAATAAATAAAATAAATAAATGTTGTCATACCTTCTCTCGGGCCGTGTATTATTAAGCTGTAATTAGATTCTTCTATTTCATCTATATATATATCGTGTTTTTTCATTGGTTGGGCAAATAGGTAACTAAGAGGCGTGATGTTTTTTCCGTTTTTATAGATAATGGTACGGAACCCTTCGTGCGCGTGTCCGATTCGCACTTGGCCGGTGTTTTTTTTATTTATTAACTGAATCGACCAAAAAAAAAACAGCCGGACAGGCACCGGACATACGAAAGCATTATGGCCCAAGGTAAAATTGAGAACTTCATTCGCTTCGCTCACTCGTTCAATTAGGTTTACATGTTTTTCCGCCATCGGAAAAATCTGACACTGTCTAACTAAATTTTATTATAATAGCCTATGGTACGATGGCGCAGAATTGTTCACAAAACCTCTGTCAATTAAAATATATGTAACAGATACAATCGCTAATTTGGCACTTTAAAGGGTTTTAACTGAACGTTAATGAATAAGGCCAGTAGAATATTAGCAATTACGAACTTAAAAAATATTTAAAGTAACAAACCAATCTTCCTAACCTAATCCCAAATTAACTTCCTGCGCTGTATTCAGGGCGTAAGCGCTGTCACAATATTAGTATTTAAATCAGTATCGTCACTGAACTTTTGCAACATTTTTTTTCTGAGATGGCAGTAAAAATATCTTAAGTTCTTTTTTAGACTGGTAGGCCAATAAAAGGCTGATGTAATTTAATTGATATAGTAGGATTAGTAGGTATAAATTAATGCCACAGTTGTTATTGAAAGGTTCTTTGAACCATCATACTTATCATAGATAATAAAAAAGAGTATTTAGTAGTTATGAGAATAGTCCCATAAAAATTGGTTGATCATTAAAAAGAATACAAGTTCGCAAAATAATAATAATATATACGTATTCTCCAATTACTTAAGCACATGCAAAAAACAACACATATTACTACCCATAAACGGCGAGAAATAGCTGATACGACTTATATTTTAAATAAATAAATTGGGAACATTGATTGTCCGGATTTACTCAATAAACTTTCATTTAATACGCCTACTCGGTCTAAAAGACACTTTCCCCCTATCTCACTTCTACATCTGATTACAGGCAAAATATTTTCCTGAGTCGCGCTGGTCGCACTTTGAATAGTATGTCAAGAGAGATGGATATTGATGTATTCAACTGCTCAATTCCT
This sequence comes from Epinotia ramella, assembly GCA_947578815.1. Classification (NCBI taxonomy): domain Eukaryota; kingdom Metazoa; phylum Arthropoda; class Insecta; order Lepidoptera; family Tortricidae; genus Epinotia; species Epinotia ramella. The sequence goes on from OX388203.1 coordinate 4,007,057, forward strand.
TCTGTGAGGCGAAAACTAGCATGTCGTTTTTTTTTATGATAAAAATTCTCCAATCTACATTTAAAGACAGATAAATTGCAGGTGGTGATTTTTTCGGGTGCGTGTGACTTTGTTCACGTGTTCCTTCTTTGTTAATTGGTTGCTATGTAGCTTAATGTATCCTTATTTCTTTTTTTTTCTGGTGCACTATTCTGTATTAGCAGTGTACATATATGTATATAGTGCGATATTGTGTGCTAAGTGTGTCAAATATTTTTAATTTTTCTTTTTTCTATGCCATTTCTATCTGTGAGTTCCTTTAATTGGCTTTGTATTACTATGTAAGACTTATATCATGTTTTTGCAGCTGTTAGTAAAACTAGAGACACATAAATATAAACATAGCAATATAATATACACGTACATAAGTACATACTCTGTTGCACACGCGCCGACGGCTACCAACAATACTTTTCAGCTGGGATTGATGTAGCAAGTGTTTCAAAGACCTTATGTTTGAAGATATTGCATGGGGCTTGTAAGTAATAGTGTAATTTTTGATGGTCCAATGTTCATAAAAGTTCTTCACAAAATCCATTAAAATCATTTAGCAAATGTCATCAGCGAATGCGAACTCTGCCTAGACCGCAAAGAATACTCGATAATACTTGTATTGTGGTGCAAGACCCCGCGAGAATAAATCAAATCCACGCAGTGGCGCCGCACAAATTATGCTACATCGCGAACATATATTATTAGAAGTTGGGTGTTCCCGGCTAATTTATATCGCCGTGCGAGCGGGAGTTTTATTGGATACTAATATTTTGTACGTGGCAGCGGTGGGGAGATAAGGATAAGAAAACCTTTTACATTCCCGGAAATGTCAGTAGGTAACTTGACTTATATTTTTGCAAGAATACAGGAATGTTTTAAACTTTTTTTTTAACTGTACCTTAGCTCAATGTTGTTGATAATGAGCTTAACGCGTGTGGAATAGATGAAGACGACGTGTCAATGGAGACTAAAAAAGCGGACAATCAAAAGTCGAAATTTGCAATATCTCCTTCTCGGTCGCACTTTCACATTCAAGTGACAGAGAAGCAGATGTTGCGAGTTTCAATTTTCGTAGTACGGATCGGATCCGGACTTTCGTATTCACTCGACATACGTCAGAGAACATCAGACTTTTTCTAAACTCGCTATCTTTATACCGCCGTTAAATAGGATTAATGCAAATAATTTAGTGTGCCGGTTTGCGACCACTCTCATGACTTGAGGGAAGCATATTTTCTCGTTTTTAACCACTCACTTGCTTGTGGCAACCACAGTTGCCAATTTCGCGGACCCCTAAACTGATGGTAGCAACTGTGGTTGCCAATCGAAATATGGGCTGCTTTGATAATGAAAACTAAGAAGCAGTTTAGGCTACCTTTTTCAAAATTCAAAAGCAAATGATTGGTGAAATGGATTCCTGATAAATTAAAAAAATACTTAATTTTGCAAATTAAATATTGCATTCTGCTCAGTATTTATTAAAACTGTTGAAACGTTTCGGCTCACTATTCATGAAAACTGTCGTCCAGGTATATAAACACACACCACCATCAGTTTAGGGGTCCGCAAAATTGGCAACTGTGTTTGCCACAAGCAAGTGAGTGGATAACTGAAGCTGGTCGTTTAAACGGCGCATTTAAAAATATAGAAGTTAAATCGTAAGTTTATTCCATCACCCTGCAAAAGTACGCAGAGTGTATTTATAATATTTAGTAAGATTTTATCATAGGTAATAAACAATTACTGCCTACTCGGAAAATAAAATTAAGCCTTTAAGCAAATTATTTCACCTAAACTGCCACACAAAACACCGCAATAACTTTAACCAAGTCTGTTAATTATTATACGCAATAACAGAGAGGAATCATAAATATTATAACGATAAACCTTCCGAAATGTATTCAAGGCCATGAAATTAAATGTGCTTAAGACCGGGAGCCTAATTTAACTCCTAAGTAACGCAACCCGTGGTTTAATTAATACCTATACCTCCTTTCTACAACATTCCATTGCAATTAAATACAATTATTATTACGACATTACAATTTAATTGATTTTTTTTATTCGAATAAGCATCGTGAGAATAGAGCCTCAAGATTAGCGGTGTCGTATTACGTGGATATACTATAATACGTCTGAATCCATTATTATTATAAGCATATTAAAACACGTCTTTTGATAACTGTATTTAAATGTTCGTCGACATATTCATTCAATAAACTTCGGTCCCTAAAGAGATCCTTAATCTTATCATTATACTAAGACTAGATTATTAAACTTTTCAAATATGTTAATTCATTCTTAAACAGGCCTCTTCCTAAGTTGTATATCGTTCCGGTTCACATGGTCACACGAGTAAATTTATAGCAATTAAACTATCTAAAAATCTCCTTATACTTCTAAAATAGAAAAAAAAACGTGCGGGAAATACACCTAACTGTGTTAGATATATTTGTCAAAATCCTACTAACTATTCCTACTAAAATAAAACATTTAATCAATCACTGAATCACACAAAAAAGGCATGACGGATTTAAATGAAGCTTTGCACAAGCGTAGTCCATAAACTTGATTAAAACATAAATATTTTTTCCCTTGGTTGGTAAAGTTGGGGGTGAAGTTGCGCCGCACGAAGTATTAGGTAAAGGCTAGTAAATAATCATATTAAAAGAGTTACTGAAATAAAACGTACTATCTTCTTTAAAGCTTATAACCAAAGAATTTTAAACTATAGTTAATTCTCCTAGATCAGGGAGTCAATCTGAGACAGATCCTATTCGATTTCAATTATGTTTCGCACGCACGCCGAGCTAACACGTCAGCAGAGCGCAAAACACATTGAAAACAAATTACAATAAATAAATAAATATTTGGGGACAATCTTACACAAATCGACCTAGTCCCAAACTAAGCAAAGCTTGTACTATGGGTACTAGAAGACGATATACAATTATACATATACTTATATAGATACTTAAATACATAGAAAACATCCATGACTCAGGAACAAATATTCGTGTTCACACAAATGCACTTAAAATGCGAAGTGCATGTCTGCTGAACCCTCAAATAACAAAGATAGCTCAAACGGTAACTCGTATCTGTAACGAACTAAAAGAAAAAGAATTTTCAGAGCATGCAGCGAAAATGGCTGGCATTTCCGGTATGCTAGTGACGTCACACGGGAAGTAACGTAACGGACCTTTGTTTCATTTGTAACGGTCATTGGACGCGTGTGTACCGATTCGGGCTCTTCCGTATCCGAACTTTATTTACCATCGGTATTATTCTATCATATGGGGAACCGGACACTGGGCACTATACCAACACGACTATTGGTAAGGAATATTTAGTTAGATTTGTGGGTAGTGAACGTAACGCTGCTGCCTTCGAAGCTGAGGGTCCTGGGTTCGTCTCCCGGTAATGACAAATGTTGGTGTAATGAGCATGAATATTTTTGTTTCAGAGTCTTGGATGTTTTCTATGTATTCGTGTCTGTTATATGTATCGTCGTCTAGTTCCTATAACAGAAGACTTATTGAGCTTAGTTCGAATTTTGTAAAATTGTGCCCTAATATTTAATTATTTAAATTAATGAAGGCTGTAGATCAACTAAGGTTTTATTTTAATTCGGATATAATGAAAATTATGGTTCTTTAATGAAACAACGACAGCAAGCTTTTAAACACACGTGATAGGTGTCACAACAAATTAGGCGTGAAAAGAACAGCAAACCAAATCCTATCTCCTGTTAATTCCGTTTATATTACGTTTGTACATGGCATAAAAGTAAGTTAACTGTCTTGCACGCTTCTAAATTAAAAGCTAAATAACTAGTGGCTCTTTTAATTTTATTTATTACGAAAAAGTGAATTGCCAAAAAAATCTATATAGTTATCGGTTGTATTTATCACGAGAATGGTTGAGAAATGCGACCTGGAGAGGAGAACAGCCAGACACAAAACGAATTTTGACCCAAGCTGAAGCATATAACTTAGTTCGCTTCGCTCCCTCGTTCGATAATTCACTAAAAGCTAAAATAATTGTTTTAGTGGAATCGAGCACAACCCGCGCCATATGCGATTCCACACGCGTCCGCGTATAACGAGCGCGAGTAAAAGCCTGCCCTCGCACATTCAATCTGCGACAATTTGCTGCTATTGTTTCTTAGACATGATAAACAAGCATTCTGCTGACACGTTTATCAACAATACAGGATTGAAAGGAAGCAAGTTGCTTGGATCGAGCAGTTATTAACCTTTTTTTAATGGGACCTGCGGACCACTGGTCATAAGCAACGGGCATAGCATAGGGTTTAGTTGACCACTAAGTAAAAAATTGCTTAGTCAGCAACCCCTTGAGCAGGCGGGGACCGTTGTCACCAGCAGAGCCCGAGTGAAGTTCCTTCAGATGTGCTGGACGGATACCATCCAAACCAGACGCAGAGCCGCTGCACGCTGTTAAGGGGCTAACCGAGGTTTTCATTGATTTTTGACAAGTTTCTCCTACTTTTGCACTACAGATAGAATTATAATTCAAACGGCTATTGGTTCTTCAATCTTTTATCTCCATTTTTGTCTACCGGATTTTGAAAGAAATGAATACTTCATTTTGTATGTTTTTTTTAAACATTGTCTAAAAAAACACTTATTTCGTATCTCTATCGACGTGAAAGATCTAACATATACGAAATCTACATACTTAGGTTCCTCTTTGTCGTCTCTAGAAACGTGTCCAGGGTTTTCATTTTAAATTAATTAACACAAAAGTTATGGCCAGAAAACTAGTTTATTGGCCTAAAACTGTTCAACTCTGATGCCAAATATCTCGAAAACAATTAACTTTGAAGTAAATATGGGATGGAACTAAGAGCCAGTGCTACATCTTCCAGCTTGGCAGTATAGGCGGGAATAGATCTATTGTGCTTGCGTAATTGACCGAGAAGAGGACAGGTGCTCTAACTGTAGGGAAGAAAGAGTTTCTCGTCTCGGTACCACTCCGTCTTGAGACATTAACCCTACTACCTACTGGGGTCAGGTTCAAGGTCGCAGTCTTTAGGGGGTGAAGGTGTTATGTGATATATCTTACTACTGAAACTCCACGGCGGCCGCCATTTGCACTGCCCATGCGGAAGACTCCAGCGGCTCGATTACGTAACGCATTGTACGCGCGTCTTGTAAATCTAAATGTCACTTTTTGTGCAAATTAAAGTAGAATTGTCCTAACGTACGTTCGAAATGTTACGTGATCGTTCCTCTGGATAAAAAAATGCACTGGGGACCTCGCTATCTTATCTTGGTTCGCCGTCGTCCTTCAAGTCGTTATAAACGTCATAGTCGGGTGCCTGTGCAGTGGCCCTTTCTGTCACCTTTTACGACTGGCCGCTGAGACCGTAGATACATTTTGGACCTAAACTACATAATTTATCATAACTCGAGTGTACGTCTATTATCCACGCAATTTGTAAGGATACGAGGAACGAACGAATCTGCTGAGATAGATTATGAAAAAGGCCTTTATCACGTGTTCCTGGGTATAAAATAGTACAACTACCACCGGTGCAATAAAATTTGTCTTCATGCTATTTTATCTAAGTTTATTTTTAACATTAAATATATTCTAATCAGGTCAAGCAAAAATTGTTAAGCTGTAAAAATCAATATAGGAATCTAGTACTTATTGATAATAAATAATTAAAAAGCCTCCCTAAGGTGTAAATACAATAGTGGAAGGGATTGAAAGATTCGTCGCCATTAGCGGACCCTCGGTAGCTCAATTGGCAAAGCGATGGACGGATTCCAGAGGTTGTGGGTTCAAATCCCACTCGTGGCGAATAATTTTTCAATTTTCCACTATGATCGAAATTTGAAATTTCGTTAGCGGACGTTTCTGCTTAATAAAACATTTAATGTTAAAAAAGGGGTAGCGCATTGTTACTAACGATTCTCAATGTAACTTGTGACGTTAGTGCCGTTTCAGAAGTTGTAATAACTTCGCGGTAGATGTCGCTACGAGCCTCCCTAAGGTGTAAATACAATAGTGGAAGGGATTGAAAGATTCGTCGCCATTAGCGGACCCACGGTAGCTCAATTGGCAGAGCGATGAACGGATTCCAGAGGTTCTGGGTTCAAGTCCCGCTCGTGGCGAATAGTTTTTCAATTTTCCAATATGATCGAAATTTGAAATTTCGTTAGCGGACGTTTCTGCTTAATAAAACATTTCATGTTAATAAAGAATAATTTTTATTAGAATATTATAATCTGAAAGCAATTGTGGAAGATGAAACAAGTAATTATTAATCATGTTTCACAACACAATGATATCAATTCGTTCGCAAACAACAATCTAAAGATTAGACTAAAAGCCTCATTGAAAAATTATTAATCTTAATTCGGCCAAAATATTTTTGTAACGTATTTTTTACTAACTTAAAGAGGATCACAATAAAATTGAGGTACCTAGGTACATAATCTACTTGATTACGATTGATTTCCAAAATCAGCCAAGTGCGAGTCGGACTCGCGTTTGTTGTATAGGTAATATTAGTTTTATTCTATTTTTTAGTATTTGTAGTTATAGCGGCAACAGAAATACATCATCTGTGAAAATTTCAACTGTATCACGGTTCATTGAGATACAGCCTGGTGACAGACGGACAGACAGACAGTCAGACGGACGAACAGCGGCGTCTTAGTAATAGGGAACCCTAAAGACGGAATTTTCAGTCACAGATTCAATCTCACTACCCGTCAGAAATCGTCAACATACATCAGCGAACTTTATTTCAATTTTTAAAACCAAAGACCAAACTGGGTAATGAAAGTAAATTCGTAGGAAGCAAAGATAATGTAAGATAAGATAATTTATTTCATTATGAGCAAGAATGTACATTATAAATTCGCACATATTATGTACATGACAAATAATAATAATAAATAAATAAAACATCTTTATTTCGAAGAACAGACTTCATAGTTGTTAGTAACAAAAGAGAACGAAACAAATAAATTAAACTTAAAGCTAAAGGTTAGTGCTTATGGAGACATTTGATTTTAAGACTACTTACCTACCTATACCTATCTAATTTTCAGTACGGGCTCGTTGCTACCCCTTTAATTTGCCCAATCCAATGAGCGAGAATTGGAAAATTACAATACCTAAATTATAATCATGATCGTCAAAACATAAAATTTTAATGATAATATTATGGCAAAGTCAACAAAGTAACATGCACCATAACAAGCAAATAGGAAAGCAAAAATATCTCCCGTTATGTATCGCCATTTATTTTAATATAATGTCAATGTGAAAATACACACCATTATTGTGAACAATTAAATATAATGTTATGTAATAATTATAAACATGTCAAGTCAAGCTCCATACTCTTTAACTGACTATAAAGGTAAATAAACTTTTTTTTTTATGGTATAGGAGGCAAACGAACAGACGGATCACCTGATGGTAAGCGATTACCGCCGCCCATGGACACTTGCAACACCAGGGCTTCAATAGAAAGCGTTTCAGGCGGCGTCTAAATGCTAAAGACAAAAGATTCGACACTGTCTCATAAATCGTGGTCATTGTCCATCAATGGCAATTAGATGTACACACAGACTACCCAGTTTGAGCGGCCATAAATCACCCGGGCCGAATACCTAACTAACAATGAATGATTTGACAACGCGGCAATCTTAGTTGCTGGGTGAATCTCGGGTAATAACGGGGCGGTCCAAATCATGTCTACTTGCCTGGAATAATTGCAATGTCCAGCGTGGGTTACTATTAAATAAATAAATAAATAATAAATAAATATTAGGGGACAATCTTACACAAATTGACCTAGTCCCATAGTAAGCTCAGTAAGGCTTGTGTTATGGGTACAAATACTTAAATACATAGAAAACTTCCATGACTCAGAAGCAAATATTCATGCCCATCACACAAATATTTGCCCTTACCGGGATTCGAACCCAGGACCTTCAGCTTCGTAGGCAGCGTCACTACCCACTAGGCTAACCGGTCGTCAAATCTATTGTTATCCAGAATTTCAGTTGCCATAAATGTAACGTTTGCCATAATCATTATTTACCGTAATTAGTTTTTCTCAGAAACTGTCAACTTTTCAGGATTTTTATAAAACAAACCTAACCTTTCGTGGCAAACGATGATCATGGCAAAAAGTAGCTGGTAAATGAAATTATAGATATCGAATGTATGGTATGCGGCCCAGGGGTTCCAGTGAGATCAATTTTTGCGAGCTTTACTTTATGAAATTCACATGTAGCTAATTCTGCTAATTATTCTATTAATATAGCCGCTGTGCGTAATAAAAGATGAGACTTACAATACATAGTCGTGTTGTCGGTAAAAGTCTCAGAGCATATAATACTATACAGCACACAAGCCGCCGGCGGCTGTCTCGCACATGTTAGCTCAGTGGGCATACTCCGCCGATAGTTCACCGTCCGTTGTCTACCGAGTAAGTTCCGTTTTTTTCCAAAATACCGAGTTGTGCAATAACTACTTGCAGACATCGTAGTGATTTGATTAACTTCCACACCAATGGGATCACTTTTCACAGGTAAATACTATAAATACTATTTATTTCAAATAATACCACGAATTCAAGAACTTGCGACAGGCATATTCAATACAAATCGCGCGGCATGTCCGATCTCCTTGTTTCCTACATCTGTGGTAAAAGTGAACACCCTCGAGTGATTGTGCTTAGTTGGCGACTAGTTAGTAATAATTGACGTTAGTGGCCGGAATTGTTCTAGCTGAATTCTGCACACTGTTTACCGTGTGAGTTTGTCAATGAGCGTAATTTGCGACAATGTTTGTGATGTGTAACATTTCATTTATCTATTTCTATTACCATATTACATTGTATTAGAAAATCTTATAAACTAATTACGTAGATGCTTAAAATTGTATATTTCAATAAGGATCAGGACATGTCAGCAAATAAATTTGCGTAAAAGCAATAGAATAATAAAAAAAAAAGTTTTTTTACTTTTTTTTTTTATTAAATTATAAAAATATTAGTTGATAGCTGCCCGCGCGGCATTGCCCGCGTATTGCAATGATAGCAAACACATTCGCGGGATAAAACATAAGTTTATTCTATACATAGGTGACAGAACTTTTTAAATCTTCATTAGTTCCGGAGATTACCCATTACATACAAACTTACAATGCATAGAGTTTTCCGCTTTATAATATTAGTATCACTACATAGTATAAAACAAAGTCGCTTCCCGCTGTCTGTCCAAATGTACGCTTAGATCTTTACAACTACGCAACGGATTTTGATGCGGTTTTTTTAATATATAGAGTGATTCAAGAGGAAAGTTTTATAAGTATAATATAGTACCCGTGCGAAGCCGGGGCGGGTCGGTAGTAGATTATATACTAGTTATGCCTATAGCTCCGCCAGCGTACAACTTATACCCTTAATCACGGTGGTGCCAAGACTGTCAAACAAGTCTATAACACGATACAGAGAGGGCGCGCTAGTCTTAGCGGGAATATAATTGAAAAATATATAACTTCCGTCACTGTCCTCGTAGCTCAGTTGGTAGAGCAGTCTAGCGTTAATGGAAAGGTTCGAATCCTGACGGGGGCTAAAGACGAAGATGGTTAATTTTTCCATTATATTCTTTCTCTGTACCATATCGTTTAGCGTACAACTTGTTAATCGCACCGTCGCCGTCGTACACAATTTCACCCCTAATTTATCCCCTCAGCTTAATTACTCATTACTGGGAAAAAATACCTACCTTTTACCCCGAATGAAAACATAAATCGGTATTAAAAGTTGTTAAACATAACCTGTGTCTTTCAGTGGTATCCTAGCTCCCAAATGCCCGTTTTCGGTGCGGTTTTTTAAATGATTTTTTTTTGGTGTTGCTTAGTTATCTCTGGCGTTTTACATGTTTTATTTATGTAGGGACCGTTTCAATCTTGATTCATGCGTTCTTAACTGTAGTGCATGGCCAATTGTGTGCCAGCTCAACGTAAGGACGGGGCCGAAATAAAGTTGAAGTAATGTAAAAACAGTCTGAAAACAATACCTTAAGTTTACTCAATCTGCACTTCGAACATGACATGTTTTTCTAGAGTGAGTCATGGCAGGCGCACGATTGGCCCGTATCACGGCGCACAGACAGATTTACGAGCAACGAAGCGCGGGTGTAGGTGACCCCGAGCGTTTACCAATGTAGGTGCTATGCTAACAACTGCATCAATTCAACTTTGAGGATGCTGTGTTTTCACATATTTGTGTGGACCCCGGTGCGTCCAGGTGAAAATAACTCTTCTTAGGCAATCTTCTGCTTTATTTCCATTGTATCCAGACATTGTCTTACTTCATCATCATCGTCATCATATCAGCCGAAAGACGTCCGCTGCTGGACATAGGCCTCCCCCAAAGAGTGCCACAATGACCGGTCCTGCGCCACCCGCATCCAGTCATACCTTCTTTAGTTTTTTCTTCGATGTCTTACTTAGTTCAGCTCAATTTTCAAACTCGGTCATCTTTGCGAGGAAACAAACACATTTTAAGAAAAAATAATACTAATCGCAACACAAATTTACCAAAATGTTAATTCTTCTTCGGCATACAATCACGATTTACTTACTGTTCCAAATAGTTTAAACAGGCACTAAACTTCTACGTTTTATCTATTAATCTTCGAATAATATAAGTGACATACAAATGAAGAAAAACAAACAACCCGTATGGACATATTGGCAATTGAAAGAATGAAAAGAAAGAAAATAATTAATGAGTGCAATACACATTATTTTAAGTAAAATATTGTAGCTCTGTGTGCCTGTCCGTTATGATTGTTATGAAGCCCTTTACGAACAAGTGTGGTTATTAGCGTGAAGGTTTTGCTAGTGCTGTGCCAGTTGAAAATCATCAGTGTTTGCAAACCCTTGTATTTCAAATTATATCAATAGTTACTACAAAACGATTATTCCTAAATTGAAGTGGACAGTGTGTTGTAACAATCCCGTGGACACAGTGAGTTCAGTTTGCGTATTGTCTCTCGGAGGAGACGACCTCCTGCCGCAATCACACACAACTACTCCAGCGCAAGACTGCCCCCCTCCCCCCGCCCTATCGGCGCGTGCGTCACGCGCCGCACGGCGTTCGGAACGGGCGCGGGCAGTGTATTATCAAGCGACACCGCCGCGAAAACACTCATCCTGAAGAAGAACTACCGAAAAGTTCAAAACATGTCGCCTGTAGTGACATTTAATACGTGAGTTGAACCGTGGAATTATTAGCATTATTTCAACATGTCTCACGAAAGTTTAAATTCGAATATCAATATTTGTCTGGCACGGCCGTTAAACTATGTCAGTTTATTTATATTTTAACTAGTAGAGGTACATAGTATCAAAGGATGTCAGTTTTGTCAAGTTTTTAAAGAAATATGCAGGATTTACCTAACCAACCTGCGCCGCGGTCTCTTTTGAATTGTGCAGTGACATAAGTAGTCGAGTCTAGGTCCAGTCAATATTGCCTCGTAATGCACCAACCGCAAGTCAAGGAAATAATTCCGCACACTCAACGTGTTAACTAGTTAATGTATCCAATAGGGGTGTAGACACTAAATAAAATAATCAGTTAATGTCATATTTTCTAGAAAAAGGATTGAAAATGTAGTCAAATAGATAAAAAATCAACGCAAAAGGTTAAATAATCACGAAGTTATAAGTGTCCAATGTTTAAAGAAGGGGTATGTTCTGTCCCTTTTTCGCAAAACGCAACTTCATATGAAACGATGACGCTGGAAGATTGTGACGTCACTATAGACGGCAACGTGCCGCGCCCCGTCGTGTTCGGCGCCGCTGTCGACGCGGCCGCGCCCTGGCGCGCGGCGCGTAACGTGACGTCACACACTGTTTGCGTTTTCTCTCTCTAACAAGCAATATTAACACTTTCGCTGCCAAGAATCGCTACGCGCTACGCTCGTGCCGATCCCGTGGATTTCCTCGTACGTAGCGGAAAGCGACTACGGCGTAGGCGCCCGCTAGGCGGGTTCCTAGCAGCGAAAGTGTTGAAACGGTTGTAGCTTCGTAATTCTTTGAGATATCTTAATGGGATTTTTGTCACTAGGCATGTTTTTTTGCCTTCTTTTTTTTGGAGTAATAATAATTTTCGAGTCTACACCCCTATTGAAATGGCAGACGCATCATTACAGTGTTAAGCCACTTAAATTTTTACAAAGTATTACCCATCAAAAACCGAGCAAAATAAACATGTTATGTCTAAAACTTCATAGGTGCTCTGCTGCTTTCAGGTGAGCCAATATATTGACACTGATACTGTCACTTGACTTCAGTATTTCTACTGTCTTTATCAGATGTTACCAGTTACCACATATAAAACGGACTGCGGTTTTCAATAAATCCTCTTTATTGGAAATCTTTTAGCTTTGGTGGGAACAGAAGCTGCAGTTTCCGAAGGCGATTTGACGGTACTTGAATTCCTGTTTTTAGGGTTCCGTACCCAAAGGGTAAAAACGGGACCCTATTACTAAGGCTCCGCTGTCCATCCGTCTGTCCGTCTGTCACCAGGCTGTATCTCATGAACCTTGATAGTTGGACAGTTTAAATTTTCACAGATGATGTATTTCTGTTGCCGCTATAACAACAAATACTAAAAAACATCCCAACAGGTGACGGCGGTGACGTGATTTTTTTTGCCGTTTTTATAGATAATATATACGGAACCCTTCGTGCGCGAGTCCGACTCGCACTTACAATACAATACAAATACTCTTTATTGCACACCGTAAAACATGAAACAAATAGACATAACAACTTATAAAAAAATAGATGTTAACAACAGGCGGTCTTATCGCTAAAGAGCGATCTCTTCCAGACAACCTTTAGGTAGCGGAGAAATAGCAACAAAAAATGACAAAATAGGTAGGTGGCAAAATTGGAAGTAACCGAACTTATAACATACACAATTACATTGATAATAAACATACACGCATAACGCATACAAATAAACATACACCCATGTTACTCCTTTGGGGTTGCATGCGTCTATAGGCTGCGGTGTCCGCTTACCATCAGGCGGGCCGTCCGCTTGTTTGCCACCGTGGTTGTATTTAAAAAAAAAAAAAAAAACACGAATTCCTACATAAATACATATACCTACATATCCTCGTGGCGCCCACGCGCCTTTTCAAAGGCCGTGTCAGCTGATGAAAATTCAAATTAATTCCATTTAAGAGAAACTTCAAATTTCACTGTTCGTTTTTGCGTGCTGGGCGCCACGAGGCTATAGTGTTAACCATAGAGACGGAAAATAAAATAGTAACTATGAGGAATCATGGCAGAGACAGATAGTGCTTCTTTAGGTGAGCTTTGAAAGTAGCAACAGATTTAGCACGCCTCAAGTCCACGGGCAGAGAATTCCAGAGTCGAATGGCTTTGAATGTAAATGAGCAGTAATAGAATCTTGAAGAGGAGGACGGGACACTGAAAAGAAGATTTTGGGATGACCTGGCCGACTTGACAAAACTGAATCGCTCTTTGAGGTAGCGGCGTGTAGCGGGATGAAACAGAACATTATATAGAACGGTCAGGACATGAGCGTTACGACGATAACGAATAGGTAGCCACTTAAGCTGAGAGCGAAAATATGAGACATGGTCATACTTGCGTAACCCGAATATGAACCGTATGCAGACGTTTTGAATGCGCTCAAGCTTATTAAGTTGGTCTTCAGTGAGATCGAGGTAGGCAACATCAGCGTAATCTAATATAGGGAGGAGTAGTGACTGAGCAAGCGCAATTTTGGTAGGAATGGGAAGAAAATTCCGAAGCCTTCTGAGGGAACTAATTGAAGCAAACATCTTCCTGCTGACCTCGCCCACTTGAGGCACCCAAGATAAAGTTCGGTCTATGATAACGCCCAGATTTTTAACTTGATGTGCAGGATCAAAACACCATTGATATAAATCGGGTCAAGGTTACACCCTTAGGGTACTTAGTTGCATCCTTAGTTTATGAAGTTATGGCTCAGCATCTTCTTTTAATTACAATCTTGGCGCGATCAAATAAGAAAGTAGTACTTCATGTACTTGCACTCAGCGCATTCTATAACTATATATTCTCCTAGCGCATTAAATACTTTTTCTACTCCTGTACCGTTATCTGTCATGTATATAGGCTCTAGCTCAAACACAATAACACCGATAATAAGTCGTCGAAAAACACTATGCTCTATGGCCCATAAACGCAATGTTTAGTGTACTTTTATGGTTCATACATTTTTCATAAAAGCACTATTTACCACGATGTCAAATCATGTAACTTTTTTTCAATTGGCCGCCATATTGCAGTGGTACCAACTTCATAAGCAATTTTTTCGAAATAAAAAGTTTTACTATAAAACATTTGTAGAACATAAATGATTTACTAAAATAAAAATAAATGATCATGTATTATGTGTAAGTATACGTATTTTACCAATTATTGGTATTATTTATAAGTATAAACCGATCCTAATCGGTTCGGATCCGGATTCAGTTTGGTTCGGATGGCAAGTTCAAGGAAATTAAAAACAAAACAGACCATAAACAAGAGGTGCCAATGTGTCATATTTCTAATTTCCCACCAAAGTTCCAATTCAAAATGAAAAGACGAAATATGATAACTATTCGTTATTTATAAGTTATTAAGATTTTATTCGTGTTTGTGAAGTGAAGAAAACTGTGTACGTTCCTTTTAAAATGGACGAAGAAGAAAATAACTGCACCGCTGAAGAAATTGCGTGAGTAGTTTAGAACTAACGGAAAAACTACTGCCTGAAGAGTCAAATGCTATTTATTTAGAATTAGTCGTAGAAAAAGTATTGTATGCAACGGTGTATAACTTGGTCTTAAAACGCTCGTGGCGTCTTTAATTGCGATGCTCGCCAAGGCTCGCATCGCAACTCACGCCACTCACATTTTAGGACCCTACTTATACAACAGTTGCATAAAATACTATATCGGAATTATAATTTAGAAAACGAACGGACAGTGAAGACATCTATCGTGAAGTCAAAACACTAAATGATTGCAGATTTAAGCGTGTATCAAAATTTGATAATGTTTCTACGTCACACCCGGCCATAAAGTGACAATTACCACCCGCTACACAAGAGCATAATCCTAATTCCTGGCCATACATTAAAAATTGTACTTACCACGGCCGCTAATAAAGAAAGCCTCAGTCTTCATTCCCTTTGCCTTCGCAAACACCTGCGATCGGATACAATCTTTGTTATCGCCCTAGGTGAGTGATGTAGCCCTGATGTACTAAGTATTTTTTTTTTGTTCTCAAAAATGAGTCAAAACGAATTTTTACTTCTTTTTAAGACTTAGTAACTATACTTCCTTAAACAAAGAGGTTAGGATCCCAACGCGTGTATTCCAAGTCCATCTTCATTCAGGGCAAGACAAGAAATAACTAATCCTCGAACGCCCGTCGATAAATCAACGGGATAAAGATGACAGATTTATTGGCAACGACATTCGCGCCGACAATGGTTCAACTCACTTATTGGATGCTTTGGTTTTGTGTACTGATTTGGAAATGAAAGAGGTACCCGAAATACTATTCAGATAAAGGGATTATGGAAACCTTTTGGTTACGAGCCGTTTGTGAAGATAAGATGTGGTTTAAGTTCTGCTGATATTGTATATAAATATATAGGAGGATGTAAACGGTGTTCAATATCCATCAATTGAATACACAGCTCACTTTTGTGGTGTAAATAAAAACAACAAGAACTGAAAAATAACACGTTACTTCGACAGTGCCACCAAATAGAAGCGTAAAATTTTACAGGCATAGTATTTTATTATCTGACTTCCAAAAAGAGTCGGTTCTCAATTCGTCGGACTCTTTTAGTTTTTGCGTATGTTATTACGATGGATTAGTCGAAGACGCCTGGGCCGATTTGGTATTTTTATGTTTGAAAGGATATCCTTCCCAGGTAGTCCCATGGTCGTCAGGGCAGGATCTGGTGATGGAAACTGGGAGAAATCGAGGGTACTATTTAATTAAGACGCTGTCAACACCAAATTGCCCTTGAGGATTGGGGTTAGCGCGCACCATTGCGGCCCGGTTTTTGAAGATAATAGTAAATAAATATTGAAATAAAAATAAGTGGTGGATTATTTGTGAAATACGACTCGTTAGCGGTTTAGGTAAGTATGTTGACTTAATGTTTTTAATTGCAGACCCATACATCAAAAAAATAAAGACACTGTTTAATGATGGTTTTAAGACCAATCTTTGCAATTATTTTCTATCGAGCCGATTTCGTCCAATTATGTATCGAGCCCGTCCACGATCTTTGAAATATGGTGAATATTAACATATTTTATTTTGATGTGTCACAAATATTCATAAAAAAACTGCTTAAATAACATCAATTTCAACAAAATTAGGTCGTGTCAGCCTCTTAAGGCGAAATACTGAAATCGGTTAGAAATCGGTTTGTAAACTTAATTAGTGTTTAGTGTATTTTTGCAACAGTTGATATTAATGTAATCTATTAGAATTTAATATAGTCTAATTCCGATGCACGCCTGTTATTAACAAACAGGACTTGGTTCTTTTATATTAGTAAACTAGTTTCCGCCCTTCCTAGCTTCCGGGACCCGGGATAAAAAAAACTGTCTTATATTTTAAACCAGGCTATAAACTATCTTCGTGCGAAATTTCATCCAAATCGGTTGAGCCGTTTAAGCGTGATTGTGTAACAAATATCCAAACTTTCACATTTATGATATTAGTAGGATAACAATAAGCTTGTAATAAATACAATTAATTACGAATGTCGTTCTGTCGTAAAATCTGAAAAAGTTTTGGTAAAAAATCCCAACGTATATAATAATACATATAAGCCACAAATATATTAAAATACCCTGTCCACCAACAAAAAGGTTCGTCATAACTTGTATGCGGCATTTCATTTCAAAAGGTTTTATACCAAAATTCCGAACTCTCCAATTTTGCGGATCTCTTTTGTCTATCAATACGCTAGGGTGGCCATTCAATTAAATTCACAATCAGTTCATCCGTTTACTATGTGCTTTTGTGTGTTTCACTTCGAACACCGTGTAAACTGTGTTTAATGTCAATGGGAACTCTTGTTGATTTTGCAAACAGTCAATGTCTTTTTTTTAAGTTTTCCGTTAGTTCTATCTACTCACGCAATTTCTTCAGGAGTGCAGTTATTTTCTTCTTCGTTTATTTTAAAAGAAACGTACACATTTTTCTTCACTTTACGACCACGAATAAAATCTTAATAAGTTATGAATAACCAATAGTTATCATACTTTGTCTTTTAATTTTGATCTGGGCTTTGGTGGGAAATAAGAAAATAATCTGACACATTGACACCTTAATACCCTTATCACGAAACAAATTATTTTTAATTAAATATTTTGTTTTCGTGTTATTTTTTAACGAGGAAGTTACCCCGATCATTTTATAATCGATATGATACAGAGAAAGAATATAATGGAAAAAATAAACCATCTTCGTCTGTAGCCCCCGACAGGATTCGAACCTGCGACCTTTCTATTAACGCTAGACTGCTCTACCAACTGAGCTACGAGGACAGTGACGTAAGCTGTGTATTTTTGCATTACATTCCCGCTAAGACTAGTGCCCTCTGTATCGTGTTATAGACTTGTTGACGACGTTTGTTTGACATGTTGTAGACGAAGATGGTTTATTTTTCCATTATATTATTTCTCTGTATCATATCGATTACATTGACACCTCTTCTTTATGGTCTGTTTTGTTTTCAATTTCCTTGCACTTGCCATCCGAACTATTCCGAACCAACCTGAATCCGGATCCGAACCGAATCGGATCTGTTTATATTTATATAACTTACACCTGATGATACACACCAGCCCTTTGCTATGTCCGTTAATATATTTAATAAGATCCCATAAATAATTCAGGAAGACACGAACAACCACAGATTTAAAACCCAGCTAAAACTTTAACTAATTAATAAAGCGTATTACTCTGTACAAGAATTTTTAAATGAGAAGTAATTAAATCGAATCGAGTCTTCTTTTATATACAACGTGTTAATAAAATAACGCAAAACCTGAAAACAGTTTGTTCAGAATCGAGCATAGAATGCAAAAAAAATAAAAAAATATTTTTTTGACAAGATTTATTTTTTACATTTGTATGGAGTGTTGGCTGACTGGGGCGACCTGCTCCATACAAATGTAAAAAATAAATCGCGTCAAAAAATTTATTTTTTATTTTTTTCGCATTCTACTCTCGATTCTGAACAAACTGTTTTCAGGTTTTGCGTTATTTTATTAACACGTTGTATATATTGGCTCAGAAAGCCTTATAAGTTACTATATGTTCATTAAAATCTTTAGTTTTAAGTTAGTTTATAAATATTTTGATGCCCTTACAGGGTGCATGTTTGAGTCTGTTTTAAAATTTGGCACCTGTTTTTGTAACAACATGTATGGAATAAAATAGTTAATTTGATTTGATTTGATAAATAATACCAATAATTGGTAAAATATGTGTATTAATACACAATGCATGATCATTTATTATTATTATAAGTAGTAAATTATTTATGTTATACAAATGTTTGATATATTGATTTAAACTTTCACGATTCTCACACATTATCTATACTAAACGGGACTTAACGGACGGGACGGGTTGTCCCTTCACCATGGATGTTGCAACACATCTGAAACGTAACACTGCAATATAAGGACCGTATTTTTTAAAAGTTTGGTGTTTTCATCGTGGTAAAACAGTGCTGTTATGAAAAATGTATGAACCATACCAGCACGCTAAACAGTGCATTTATGGGCCATAGAGCAAGGAGTTTTTGGGCGACTTATTATCGGTGTCATTGTATTTGAGTTAGTGCCTATATAAATGGCAGATAACGGTACACGAACAGAAAAACTTTATTTAGCTTCTATGCCAAATAAAGAAACAACGCATTTTTTTTACAAACTAATAAAACAACACTACTCCAAAACAAAAGACAGCCACCGCTTTTAGTCAAGAAACATGCATTAAAAATCCCATTGTGTTCCTGGCGTTAAAAACACTTGCCAAGTTCGGAAATTGAATTACAATGCCCGCGAAAACGAGGGAAGCCGAAGCCCTTATATTTTTAATCTAAAAACCACACGAGATACTGGGTGCCATGGCATAAATCATGCTCGTGTTTATCTTGAGGCGAACTCTTTTAAAATACGTGTTGTATAAAAAGGAGGATTAAGAGGCTTTATATGAGTATGGGTAATAATGGTGTGTTTTATCTTGTATGAGGTTGTTTAACCTTACATATTACGGGTGTAATCTCTGAATACCTGCGGGTATAGCATGGTTGTCATTTTATTGCTTACTAACTTCCGCCCGCACTTCGTCTGCGTGGACTCGGGATTAAAAAAACTATCCTATACTATCTAGGCCGTAAACTATCTTCGTTCAAAATTTCATCCAAATCGGTTGAGCCGTTTAAGCGTGATGAGTAACAAACATACGAGTAGAAACAGGTAAACATTCAAACTTTCGTATTTATAATATTAATAGGATCGTTCATCCGCCACTCTTCCTCTTCGGGCCCCAAATATATAAAATGGTAAATAAATAAATATGGCCGACAGAAACGAACGAAATGCGTGGTCCCGGCTACCCTAGTGTTGTACAGTCACCAGCATTAATGCACATGTGATGCTAATGTGCTCTAAAAAGGGCGCCACGCTGTTTCGTCGCCTAAATAATTGTTTTTGTTTTATATATTTTATTGGTTCCGCCCGCGACATCGTCAGTGTGGAGCCGGAATAAAAACTATTCTATATTTTAATTCAGGCTATAAAAAATATATGTGCAAATTTTCATTCAAATCGACTGAGCCGTTTAAGAGTGATTGAGTAACAAACATCCAAACTCTAAACATCCAAACATCCAAACTTTCGCATTTACTATATAGGTAGGATTAGTAGGATAATTCATTGTCCTTCTTTCTTGAATATTTTGTCCATACATTTTTACATCGACTTCTTGTGAACTTATTTTAGAACAATTTCATTTTATAAAATTTTAGTTACAGTAATTTAATGTTTAAGCGTTAAATTTAAAATCTTTAAATGCATGTCGTGTTTGCCTATAATTGGGTGAATACTCTAGCAGTCATACTATTAACTGTGTTTGTATGTAAGTTGTATTGTTGCACCTGTTGGCAAACCTTAAATAAAGTAATTTATTAATCATAATGAATGTATGAAATAGAATCTCTTGCAAAAAAAAATACATGAAAGTTAAGTAATCCTACCGCTAAAACAAATAAATCACAAAAATGTCGCAGTGAATTTGCCAACATCACAATTGTAACCGCCATCACAAATTTACAATCGAAAGTGATTGGACTTATCCTCGCCTTCATACGTTGAACACACATAAAACATACCTGTACCGCAGGAAACGACCCGTTACGAGGTTTATCACACACATAAACGACAAGAGGCTATATCTAGCAGTCTTGGGCGATAATTCAAAGATAGCGTTGAGTCGAATCGATTTAGGGGGACACTCCCACTGCCCTGTGGGAGGCTGGACACGGTCCAACGTGCCTTACATTGACCATCTCTCGCCGAGTGGCCAGTTTGAACACCATGTATTTGACATTTGTTCATTAATTTATTGTTGAATCATAAAGCATACATGCACATGTACTAAGATTAGAGTATTCACACCAAAGCATTACCGTGATTCCAAGCAAATAATATACTATCTAAAAACGAGTTTAGTTTAAGTCTGCAAGTTACCTGTCTTGCTACATCTCAAGCACTGTCTTCCATTCATATATAAATTTCACTATCCCGGTCGCAAACAGATACTTATAATATGTAGACAGATTTAAAATGTACCTTAGACAAATTCTCTATTTTGCGTTTTTTATTCAATGTTACGACATATTTTACATTCGTCGTAACGCGAATAACAATACAATACAAATACTCTTTATAGCACACCTCAAAAAAATAATCAAATACAGGACATAAAAACTTTAAACTTTGTTTTTTAATGAATTCGTATGTTTTCAGGACCGAGGATTACTATTCAGACTCAACTGTAGAGCATTTAAAAGCACATAATATTTAGTTAATAAAATGAAGATCTTGATTTTATCTTAATGTTACGAATTATCTACCGTTCAAAATATACCCATTTGAGTTTCAAAATTAGTTTGGTTTCATGTTTAATTTAGTAACGAGCTGCACACCTTTAATAGTTGCTAGGCAAGTTAATAATATTTATGTACCTATATGTATAAGTATTTGTTCACAAATAATAATAATAGATAACAAATTTCCACAAATAAAGCTTATCCCATACTAAGGTTTGTGTTGTGGATACTTAACTAGACGACAGTATATTAAATTAAAATAATTATTTAAATACATAGAAAACATCCAAACCTGGATTTGAACCCCAAACCGGCAGCTCGACAAATTGTATCAATTGGAATTTCATTGAGTTATTGTCAAAAACCGTCTTTGCGGTATGTTTTTAATTTAAAACCTAACGAACATCCAGCTCATACTATAAATGCGAAAAGCGCTGTCTGTTATCTCTTCACGCTTAAACCGCTTCACCGATTTAGATGAAATTTGGTATAGAGATAGTTTGAGTCCCGGGTAAAAACAGGATAGTTTTTATCCCGGAAAACACCCCCTAAAGGGGTGAAATGGGAGGTAAAATTTTGAATAGATCGAGCTTGTTTGGTTCAGAAGCTAGGTATTAATATATAAGCGTGCTATAATGTCATTAATTCAATAGTCATCTTTCTCTGAAATCTAAATATAATCTTTACGCATGTACTATTAAGTTTAAAGACTGAAATTCTGTTTACTGCTGCTAACGACAGCTATTAGAGGCAGGAGTTTTAATTGGTGCTCTTTGTTGTATAGCGCTAACTTTTACAGCCCACAGGCTACGGTTAGCGTGCAGTATACGATATTTAATAAAGCGGGCGATTTCCAAAAAAAGTTTACATTACATTTTTTTTTTTCAATTAACATATTTTCGATTCTTGTTAATACTGACGAACCTCATACAAGAAAAACAGTGTCGCAAATATTCCTCTCCGGATCGCCACGTTTTCGTATGCAGTCTTTTTTATATATAGTTGCGTGACGAACTGGAAAAAAACATTTACATGGTAATAAAATCTGAGACGATATTTTTCTTGTTTAACCCGTCGAACGCGCGTCATCTGTAGAACAATTCGTAAAGGGCTTATGACCCATCTCCGCTCCCTAATTAGGATGCTAAATTCAGGTAAGGGTCCATGAGCCCCTTTCTATTTTCCGTTATCAACACACGTGTGCGTCTAGCGCGCTCGACGGGTTAAGGCAACACTATCAACGGTTGTGAGTAAGAAAAAAACCAAAAAATGGAAATCTGCAAAAATAAGTTTGAGTAACCTTTTTTGAAAATCGCAGTATATTGTAGGCAGCTGTTTTAACCTTCCTTAAAAGAGATAAGAATGTTAAGTTTTTCTTGTAATTCTTATGTGTTTTCAAGGAAAACAATTTTGAAATGTAGAAATATTCAGTGTATTGTTTGATAATGAATAAATGATCTAAGAAAGTAAAATTGTGCAGTATCCCTTTTTTAATAATACGAAAATAACGTAGAGGTTAAGAAACAAAATAATTTCAATTTTCTAGATCATTGCTACTTTGATCTCGCTTTTTCCGAGAAACGGACGTACTGGCCATTCCATCATCATCATATCAGCCGAAAGACGTCCACTGCTGGACGCAGGCCTCCCCCAAAGAGTACTAATATTTGGTAATTCCATATCTTTCCAGTTGCATCTAAAAGGGCAAAGAAAGGTTTACCGGTAAACTCTTACCAGTATTAGGACTATGTTTGTAGCGATATTTATGTTTTAAAAGTACAAAAAATCTGTAACAGATCCTATTATTAATATTATAAATGCGACAGTTTGGATGTTTGTTACTCAATCACGCTTGAACGGCTCAACCGATTTGGATGAAATTCGCATGAAGATAGTTTATAGCCTAGATTAAAATAAAGGACGGTTTTTATCTCGGGGCCACCCACGCAGACGAAGTCGCGGGCGGAAGGTAGTTTTTTATAAATGCCTTAATAATCTTTTACCACGTCCTACCTCGGGACAGCCGCACTTTCTTGAAGCGGCAGTCGGTTGTCTATTGATACTTTTGATACTAACGGAGATATAATGCGAAGGAACTTCGTATAATTCGTCGCGACATAAGGTCATAAAGCTGTACAGTGTTGTTTGGAAGAGAACATATTGCTAGTATTTATGTTTATTTGGGATGTCGATTTGTTAGGATGTAACTATTTGGGTCAATGAATTATTTCTTGTTGTTGTTCTTTTGACAACGAGTTAGCCTGGTGAGTGACGCTGCCTGCGAAGCTGAAGGTCCTGGGTTCGAAGCCAGTCAAGGATAAATATTTGCGTGATGAGCATGGATTTTTGTTTCTGAGTCTTGGATGTTTCCTATGTAGTTAAGTATTTATATCTATTAAATATGTTGTCGTCTAGTACCCATAAGACAAGCCTCATTGCCGGCGGCTGGCGAAGGCCCGTGCAGCGCTCAGTGTTGTCGGAACGAGCATATATAACCATGTTCCCCTAAACATAAAAGAGGCAAAAAGCAACGCAGTATTCTCTAAAAAACTGAAGACAATGTTAATTGACCTAGCGTGTTACACGGTCTCAGAGTTTATGCAAATAACCAACCCGTTGACCCTAACACATCACCCAATGTAATTTAATGTAAACTGTGTACCTAATATTATGAACTGTGTATTTTAAATGTGACCTATAAATATGTTTTTACTATTTACCAATAAATGATCTGAATCTTAATCTGAATCTGATTGAGCTTACTACGGAACTCGGTCGATTTGTATAACAATATTTATGTATTCTGGCCCGTTGGCAGGACATACTCGTATGACAGTTTCTTAGAAAAAAATGTTATGCAAAGTTCAAAAAACTGTATCCCGATTAAGCAAAGCTAATTGAAAAAATACCTCTTTTAAAACGCAGTGTAGCCTCCACAATTAACCCGAAGCATAATTTTGAATCGATTGATACCTCATTCATTAAAATCGGATCAGTATACACGCTACGGTGGAACACACAAAAACAAACACAGACTGCAAAAAGCATAGCCCTTCCTTTCTCGGCTCTGCCGTAGTCGGGCAAAGGTGGTTGAACACGACAAAGGATACGTTTGGTGAATTTGAACCCATAAAATTGCATTGTTAAAAAGCGACCCAGTGGACGTAACCATGACAACTAGTGACAGAAAAAAGTTGATTCACCCATTTACAGAATAGGTAGAAACTGATTAAGAAGTAAAGAAGTAATTTAATCGCTGGTTTAGCCTAGTGGGTAGTGTGGATAGAAGCTGAAGACCACCGGGTCCTGAGCACGAATCCCGGTAATGTTTGCCACTTTTGTTTGATCATCATCACATAATCAGGGCTGGCAAAATACACGTTTTGCTTTAATTAAAATACAAATTACAAAATACTATCCCGTCTGTAATTAAAAATACTAAAAACAAAATATTTTTATGTTGTGTATTTGAAATATAAAATACAATAGTATTATTCACAATCGTGTTATAATATAGAGCTTTTTAGTCGAGTACCGTGTTTAGGCCACGATGCTTGCTTAGTACGGGTACGAGATTAAAAAGCATGATTATGACACACTATTGTGAACAATACTTTTTTTACGAGTTCATTAAAATTAATAATTTGAGTCATTAACACGAGTATATAAGAAAACTAAATATCGTAAGTACTAAGTATATTGTCTAGTTCTACTATTGTAAAGGCTCTTTGACTTTTCAGGTATCAAGGCAAGGTAGTGTGGCTTTCTCTTCCATATTAGTTATTTCTTGAGGAGTTAAAGATGTTTCGTCACTGTCACTAATCATTTTCTTAGTTTTTATTTTAACTTTTTAAGTTTCGCTTTGAAAAGAAAAGGTATCACATCACACCATCGACGTCCGTAATGTTGCAGTACTGTGCTGTGCAGGGTATTATCAGTTTCATACAACGCGTCTTGTATGGGCGATAAAAGCGTTGCTAAATTTCCCGTTCGATTCCGTTAGATGGCGTCACTATCGATAATTGTTAACAATTAGACTATTTAAGCTTCAGTTAATTTCATAGTTTACTATTATTAATTTATAATAAATTTAAAATTATTCTCCGTTATAAATTAATTTTTCAGTTGTTTCTTTAAAACTATGAGGTCTGTCTGCTAAGGCAACACTAGTTTTTTTTTTACAATGGTATATTACCGACCTACATTCCATTTCATGCTGAATATTTTAAAAGATGTTTGATGCCAACTTATTGAAACACATAATAAAATTGTTATAAGACATATCGATGCTTATCTAAAACAACTCTGTATCTCAAAAACTGTGTTTTTTCAGGGCAGAGGTTTAAAAAAAACACAAAAAAGATATTGTTATATTTTTTTATTAAGATAACCAATTTAAAATCTTCTTTAAGTCACAGTTTCCTCTGTCATCCAGTTATTTAAACCCAAGAAAATAAAAAGAAAACAACAAAAAACTACACAAAAAAAACTCAAAACTGTACTACAGTTTAGAGTTGTGACACGATATTTATATACTTTGGATAAGTTTTTATGTGTACTAACGTCTCAATAGAAAATAATTCAAAAAAATATTTTTTTCTTATGAATAATAGTGTATTATTTGTCTTTAAGACAAACGTATATGTAAAATATTAAAAGAATACTGACTTATTTTGCTTTGTTTCTCAAATATTATTTTTTAATATGGACAATAATGGCCTTAAACGAAATATATCACAATAATACTTAAACTATATACATAGACAATAACGGTATACTTTAGTTTACAACACTTGGTATGGATGTAAATTAGTAACTCTTTTTTAAAGATTCAAAGATTCAAAGATAATGTATATTATTATGGACATAATAATATATTATCTTTATATTGTTTTATGGAGCCTTAAAGTCCACTTTAAGGCTCCATAAAAATGTTTTGAGAACTATGTAACTGCATTCCGAGCAAAATAAAAATCTTTGAATCTTTGAAATCTTTGAACCTCGTGGGGGGCCTAGCTACGATGCGCCATCCGGCGGCCATCGGTTCTACGTGCAATGTAACCGTGCATTGCCACTTAAGTTTAGCGATTTGGAGGGCTATATCGGTTACCTTGGTTTTGCTGCGCTGCGGTAGCCTCATTTCTGATGCGATTGCGCAGAGAAACTCCCAGCATAGCCCTCTCCATTGCTCTTTGGGTGACTTTGAGCCTTCTTATGAGGTAACCGTCTACGTTTCCGTGTCCTACGTCATCACACAGTGACGTAGTGGCAACACACACTGGTCAAAGACTCTCGTCTTGAGACATTGCGAAGTATTGGACGAAAAGATGTGCCGTATGTTCCCGAATGCTGCCCAGCCGAGTCGGACTCTTACTCAAAGTTGGACCTATCTAACTTGAAAGTCTGAAGAACTCTTGGAAGTGTCCGATTGACATGATTTTTGTCTTATCCATGTTTATCCTTAGACCAACTCGCTCGGAGGCTTTACTGAGGTCATCGAGCATAGTACTCAAGTCCTCCATGGTCTCAGCCAAGACTACTATATCATCAGCAAACCAAAGGTGATTGATGTACTCGCCGTTGATGTTGATGCCTAGCCTTCTCCAGTCTAGAGTCTTGAAAACGTCCTCCATTGCAGCGGTGTACAGTTTTGGGGAAATAACATTCACTTGCCTAACACGCCGCTGTAGCGGAATACTTTTCAAGCTCCGATCCTGGAGTGGGACTGACATAGTGACGTTCTCGTACAAACACTTCAGTACTTCGATATAGCGGCAGTCTTCTTTTCACCGCTGGAGAGACTGTAGTACAGCCCAGGTTTCGATCGAATCGAAAGCTTTCTCCACGAACGCTAAGCAGAGAGGCAAGTTTTACTTTCCAGTCTTCTGTATAACCTGGCGGAGCGTATGAATGTGGTCTACGGTACTAAAACCTCTTCGAAAACCGGCTTTTTTGGGAGGCTGGAAGTCACTAAGCCTGCATGCGAGGCGATTTGTAATGACTCTTGAAAACAGCTTGTAAACATGGCTCAGAAGTGAGATGGGTCGGTAATTCTTCAGCAGGGTTTTGTTCCCCTTTTTGAACAACAGCACCCCTAACCTCTGTTCCACGCCTTTGGCGTTCTCCCTTCCAGTAGGACGGTGTCGAACAACTTCTGAGGGGTCGTAAGGATCGGTTTTCTACCCGCCGTCATGAGTTTGGCTGTAATTCCGTCTTCACCTTGTGCCTTGCTGTTCTTAAGCTGTTTCAGAACCATTCTAATCTCGGACAGGCTGATGTCCGGGATGTCGTCGGTAAAGTGTCGGGTTGGTCTAGCTAGGGTCTTTTGCCAGACCAACTTCGGGTCTGCGAGTTGACGTGTATACGATATGTATGACGTGTAGAAACGCACTCACTCAAAAGCTCAGGTTTGGAAAAAACGACTCTCCAGTCCTCAGTTTTTTACCTTGCGAGCTGGCTCTGCCCAATAGACTCGATCGAGATCTCTTGCGAACACATTAGAGCCCTTATTTCTCTCGATGGCCTCTTCAATACGGTTCGTAGTGAATTGGCGCAGATCGCGGGTAAGGGACTTGGAGATTCTGTTTATTTAGCTGCCGGTACAAAGTCGCATCGTTTGAAGACTTCATGAGCTTCTGAGTGGAGCTAGAGAGCCTTTTAGTTCTGTTGGCCCGCTAGGCCTCGAAGAACATAGACCCAGTGGCACGAACAGGTTCCACAAAACCTAGGCAATGGAAACGGTTTTGGAGTTCCAGCTGAAAGCTCTCGGGGTCACCCAAAGGGCTATGCTGGGAGTTTCTCTGCGCGATTGCATCAGAAATGAGGCTACCCGCAACAACACCAAAGCAGATTTCGGATATTTTTTCCAGTTCATTTCTATAACCAAAGTAGTAGTAGTCAACTGAAAGAGTTACTGATTCTTTGACACAAATTCATCCACGAAAGTGAGGCAGGACAAACCCTTAAATAGTGTCCATAATAAAAATGTAATAATTATTGTTATTATACCACTTTTTATACAAAAAAGAGAGGCACACGAGTAATTGAAGTCACCATGTACATGTAGCATGTAGTAGGTATGTATCTTATACTTATCTTATTTGATATTACAAAATGAATAAATATTAGAGGTTAATAATATCATACACAAATCGAACTATGGGCCTAGCATAGTTAAGTTCAATAAGGCTTGTGTTGTATATTATTATTTTAATTGATATGAATACATAGATACCTTTTTTGCAATACATATAACATCTAAATAAGTTTATCATCGTGCTGCTTA
Source organism: Epinotia ramella (assembly GCA_947578815.1). Classification (NCBI taxonomy): domain Eukaryota; kingdom Metazoa; phylum Arthropoda; class Insecta; order Lepidoptera; family Tortricidae; genus Epinotia; species Epinotia ramella. The sequence goes on from OX388203.1 coordinate 4,035,607, forward strand.
TCTATTTATAGTGGCTTTTCTCGTTTTGAATCAAGAAACTAAATGCATATTTATGATGAACATAGGCCAAATTCGTATAGTATACCAATAATGAAGTAAGTCTTATGTAGTATAGGGGCTTATTTTGCTTACATGAACAAGCCAACTTTCATTATTCTCGTGAATACTCGTTTATTTGTTGTTAAGTCAAAACATCGGTACTTACTGTTTAACGGAAAGTGTCCCATCCATGAATAATCCTATATTGCACAAAAATTCGCTAGTGTTCCACTGAGCTATTTCGCGTAATGCCGCTGTTGTACAAACAAATTGATGTGTTTTAACGAATTATTTGGGGATGTGCCGGTAGTCAACAAAAAAACGTGGTGACGGCGTCGATCGCTATGGCTCATCTGGCCTACGGACGGTCTTCCAGATAAAATTACGTCGACACCCCACCAATGGCATAACGGCACAATGCTGCCACGGTGGCAATTTTTTGAATTCGAACACGTGAGTCTTAGTCACGATAAACTTTAACGTGTTCTGCGTCTAGTCTTATACTTAGTAGCAAAACGGATTATTTCGCGATACCGACTTGTTTTAGATAAGCGTCGATATGACCATATGAAATAAATCCAAGATAAAGGAAATATATTAAATATGTTTGATTTTCTTATCATATTTTACTTTAATGCAATTTGAACGTAATACTTTTCTCAGTATATACAACGTGTTAATAAAATAACGCAAAACCTGAAAACAGTTTGTTCAGAATCGAGAGTAGAATGCGAAAAAAATAAAAAAATAAAATTTTTGACGCGATTTATTTTTTACATTTGTATGGAGCAGGTCGCCCCAGTCGGCCAACACTCCATACAATTGTAAAAAATAAATCTTGTCAAATTTTTTTTTTATTATTTTTTTCGCATTCTATGCTCGATTCTGAACAAACTGTTTTCAGGTTTTGCGTTATTTTATTAACACGTTGTATATAGTACTCTTTGGTGCTGTGATTGTCTAAATGCTAGCCAATCACAAAGCGCAGTTTTTTTTTTAATGCCCTGGATACAGCAGCAGGTTTAAGTAGATTTTTGACAGATGACGCGACGCTACTACTTCCCGAACCACCATAGATTGTGAATTTTGTATCGGATCGAGTCTCCTTAAACAAGGACACATATTATTTAAATACGTACGAAGTCCTATTTTCTATTTTTTTTTCAGTTGTCTAGAGCGTATCGAAAAAGTTGTTTCGGAAGTAACATAGACTATTCAACAATGAAAAGAGTGACGTTGCAGTATTCTCTATGAAATCTTAATACACAGATTTTAATCGACGAGTACAAAAAATACAGTGTTTTAAGCATTTTTATTTAAAATACAAAATACTAATTAGGTACAGTAGGTAAGTGGCGTTCTATCAAGGTCTGCAACCTGCAATCGCTCCTTGTATGTCTGTCTAACAACCATGACTCCTCGTGGCGTTGTCAGTGTTTTTGTCTGTCTAACAACCATACTTGCTTATATATTTACAGATATAGCCACTACAATTTTCACTCTAAATACGTTCCATTATACCGATTACACGATTATAGAATTCATTAAAATGTATTTTAAAACTTAAAGTATTTGAAATACAAAATACTAAATGTGAGTGCGGTATTTGAATCCAATCATATCTATTATCAATGTCAACAAATTATAAAAACTAACAAAATAATAACAGAACTACATATGTATTTACAAATAGAAAACAAGCTCTAAATCTGTGCCGTGCGGCAAGGTGCACATAAGGCTGGCGGCATTGCCGCGCTGGATAGCAATGCTGATCCGTTGCGCCAGATAGCCGCCAGCCCGTTGGTCGCCACTTGCTTCTACGAGACGCTTCACGAGCTCCTCGAACACTGCGTGTGCTCCGGGCCCCCACGGCCCAAGCGTTTCAACCCCAAACGTCTCAAACATGCAGCCAGAATCGATGGCTGCATATTTGCGCCGCTTGAGGTTTTCAGCTGTGTTAGCGGCAGCCCCAGCCCTGGTCAAAGTCCCTGAAAGATGGGACGGGGCAAGGGTATCTACACATGTGGCATCCCATACTAGGGGCCGACCCAACTTCCAGGGAACAAGGGTCATGCCATCAGGCCTCTTGCCGTCGTCCCGTGCGAGACCTGTTGGTTCTAGAACTGCCGGCACACCGGCCGTGACGAGGGCCCGGCGCAGAATATCGTTCAGGCTAGCATGTCACGATGTCCGGCCGGCGCTTTTAGCACACGACAAGCCGTGAATGCCTAAACGGGTGACATTTACACCACAGTGGCATTGATGCGGAACCACACAAGCTGCCCCTAGACGCAGCGACACCGCAAACCTAAAAGTGGCCTTGGTAAGGAGTGTGCCGAGGTTTTTCGAAGGCAAAGCCTGCAGCCATGCGCCGGATTCTCATTTCGTTCCAGCAAGAAGACGAGCTCGCTCTGTGGGGCTGGTAGCTGTTTCGTACAGATTATCCCGTACCAGCACACAGAACGGCTCGTCCCATTGGTGTTGCGAATGGCGAATCGTCGGCAGGTCAGTGTTCGGACAAGCAGCCCTCCAGCTATCGATGGCCTCCGGCAGAAAAGGTGAATCTAAATTGTTTGGGTTGCATTTTTGAATTTTGGAGCAGAGATTTTGGGTACTGTATGAAGAAGAAATGAAGGCAGGAAGAGGGATTTTTGAAATTTGTCGTATCCCAATACCACCGTGCCTAATGGGCTATGAGGCTTCGGTCCACTGACGGTCATCCAATTCTATATTGAAAATTGATGAAACTGTAGATTTTAGGAGATTGTCTAGTTTCGCCAAAAGATTGGGATACTTCCAAAGGTGGCAGCAACGGAGGACATACGTGAATTTAGGAACAAATAAACAGAATTTTATTATTGTATATGCCATATGAGGGTTAATTTTAAGTAAACGGTCCGAATAGTTACTAAAATTTTGATGTCGTTCATTTATGTACCCTGGGAAAGCTTCATCCAGGATTGGTGACCCTAGAAGTACAAGGAAACTTTCATCTACTTCCTTAATATCCGGAGCTAGAGTTTGGAATTTTGTTAAAATAGCATCTTTTTGCGCGCAGTTATCTAAGAAAAAAAGTTCACACTTTGGAAAGTTTAAAGTTAAGCCTAATTGTGCGAACTTTTCTGTGAGGACTCGTAGATCTTCAAAGATTTCATCCTCCTTGCCTCCCAGGGTTCCCCATCATCAAGGTACCAGGTATTAAATTTTGAATTTAGATTGTTTATAATAGGGTGGATGGCGAGGCTGAATAGCGCTGGTCCCAGGGGGTCGCCTTGCTGACAGCCAACTGATGAAAATAAAAGGTTGTTTTTAAACAGCAATTTAGAACGTGAGCGTTAGACATTGCCAAACAAAATTAAAAATTTCGGGAGTCTTTTCCTTAACCTCGGTGAGCAATGCGCTACGGTCAACGGAATTGAAAGCGTTTCGTACGTCTACCTTCAGTAAGACCTCGCCTTCTTTTCTGGTGATAAACGCACGCAACGCGTGTACCACTGCCTCACACCCGGATTTAGAACCGAAGTCTAATTGTACCGGTTGAAAGTAGTCCCTTAGGGTTTTGGATACGGCTTTGCAGCAGCACTTGGCAGCTAAGCGACGATAGGTGGTTCCTACGGCTATTGGCCTGATCCCACCATCCCGTTTGATGGAGGAACATATTGCGGCTGTCAAAAATCGTATCATAAATCTATGGCTACTATTGACATATTCCTATGTTTTCCTTTTTTTCATAAATTTATTCGTAAAAGCGATATTAACCTTCAAAAACCTTAAAAAAATAGCAGAGTTTCCGCTGTGTTCAAGTTCAAACATCCAGTAAACAATTTTAACTAGATTATTAAAAAAAAAGAAAAACATAGGAACACGGCCAAAGCCTTTCTTTGATTTTTAATAAAAAAATAATTAAATAGGTGAAGTTTTGATAAAGAAATCAGGGGACTACGAAACATTGATTGTATGTTCTTTTAATAGGTATTTTCGGTTCAAGCTGCAGTTGTCCCTATCGCGCTCTGCGGGGGAAGGTTACAATACATTTTATTGTTTCCTCTTAAGAGCGAAAATGTGCTTTAGTTTAAAATGAACATACATACATATATACATACATACACTCACGCCCGTATCCCATTGGGGTAGGCAGAGACTAAGGAACGCCAAATACTACGGTCCTTACATACTTCTTTCGCTTCGAACACATCCATACACCTCCTCATACAGGATCGTCGGTTGCGGGTACTCCTGACCTGGCCTTTTAACAGTATCGCTGAAATTTGGTCATGATAACCTCGCCTAGGCCGCCCCCTACCGACGCTTCCATCCATTTCCTGGACGTAAATCCTCTTAGTCAGTCTACTTTCACACATCCTCTCAATATGCCCAAACCACCGAAGCATACCTTGGTAAATCCTAGTCACTACATCGTCTTCTATTCCACATTTTTCTCTTATTACACTGTTTTTTATTCGATCATTCAAACGAGCTCCACATATACTTCTTAACGCTCTCATTTCAACTGCATACAGTCTACTCTCATACTTTTTCTGAAATACCCAAGTCTCACTTCCATACATCAGTGTAGGAACAAGAACTCCTCTGTGAACCGCGAGTGGAGCCTTCTCTGTTATATTTAGGCTGCTCACAAACTCGTGCAATGCTCCATTTACCTGATTTCCCGCTTTCACTCTTCTTTCAATGTCACCATCACACTTTCCACCTCTCGTAAATAAAGAACCCAAGTACACAAATTCATTCACTTGCTCCACTCTCTCAATGTCATTCAGAATATTGCACACAGTCACACATTCTTCTTTCTCAAATACCATCACTTTTGTCTTACTCACATTGACTTTCATACCCTTCCGCTTCAGTGAGTCATCCATACAAGTTACCATCTCTTGCAGTTCCTTCTCTGATGACGCAATTAGCACCTGGTCATCAGCGTATAGGAGGCATTTGACGAGTAACTCACCCATTTTTAAACCACATTCACTCTCTTTCAAAGGTATATACAACTATCCATGAATAAGTTAAACAACCATGGCAAGGCCACAAAACCTTGTCTAACGCCTCTTTGGATGCTAAACCAGTCTGTGTAGCCACCATTGATCCTTACGCATGCTCTAGACCCCCGTAAAGGGATTTTAATACCTGAATCAATTGGTTGTATGGGATACATGGACAGAGTTGAGCACAAAACATCCCTCACCATCATTCAAATTAACATCATTAAACTTTTTAGAATTGTGACTGACCGGGGTGTGTTTTATATTAAATAATTAGGCCTGTGTTAAATCCTTCGACTGGAATGATATCTGACTACCATAGTCGATGAATTGATCTTTATTAAAAATAGAAAACTGGTTGAAAGTACAACGCGACCCGGGAAATTAATTATTGCTAAATCAAAAAAAAATCTTCAGTAGGTACGCAATGCTGTCATTATCACACATTTCGAGTTTTGTGCAATTCAATTTATATATTTGTGTGCGTGAGCGTGTGCTTCACTTATTTGGCATGGTTAAATACCAGCTTCACTTGGTAGTTCGTAATGCGCTGTATATCTTTTATTTGGTCTCAGTTGCAGACGTGTCCAATCGATTTTAATAGCAGAAACTAATGAATCGACTCAAAAATATAACAACGCTTGGTTTTCCAAACAAACTCTTAACGTGCTTTTACTCCAATTCTTTTAGGTGCACTGTTTATCCAACGAAAACTAGCACACCACGACAGAAACAATATAAAGTTTCCGCCAAAGAAATTTCATTTATTTACCTCCTAATAATGTGTTTCGAACTTTTAAAGGAAAGTCAACAAACACATAATTTATGCTCATGCTTATTGGAACCATGCTTAAGCATAATGCGACTTAACTGAGTGACATTTTGTTTATTAGACATCTGTCTGCTCGTTTACTGACTTTCAAAAAGGCGATGAAAGTTTTAAAAAGACTCCGTGCACAAACTAAGATCGTAAATCAGAAAACTCATTCTCTGCGATAGGCGAAGCTACAAAAGTCGCCATCTTTTGTACTTTATCGTTTTAAGTTCATATTTGTGCTTCAAGTCGAAAGTATGTTATAAATTAAGGTGATTTTATTGGGCACTAACAATAAAGATTTCATGTTTTATTGGAATTCACTTTTGCTATTACTATGTTATTCATATGTGAGGTTAGACAGAAAAGCATCCTTCTTTTATAATAACAAAATTTTACATTTAGATTTTGAAAACAGACAGAGCTTGGGTAGATAACTATTGTCAAAGCGCGGGAACGAATGTTGCCAGCCGCTATGACGCCATAGGGATGTGACACGTCGCTAGTGCTGTCCACCGTACTACGCTAACAGCATGCAACTATAAGGTTAAATTAAAGAAGCTCATAATTGTATAGCTGCAGCATTTTTGTTATTACAAGCCGTTTCAGGTCGTCCGCTTAAGAGCTTGATGGCCACTACTGGCGGCAGTTACGTCATATGTGTGTACTTACTGTGTAAGTGAGAAATCAGAATGCAGTCTCTTGCTCCCAACAGCCACACCAATGCCACCGCCGTTCTTTGTCCCAAAGTAAGCTCAATAATGATAGGCTTGTGTTATCCGTACCAGCCGACGATATATTTCATTATCCTCACCCTCCCAGCGTTTTTCCTGGTTGTGCCCCTAAAGGAGCGCGGCGTCCGCTTTAACACTTTTAAGAAAGCGACTGCCATCTGACCTTCCAACCCGGAGGGAAAACTAGACCTTATTGGGATTAGACCGGTGTTTTCCTTCACCAAAAAGCTAACGGTAAATATTCCGTCCTTTCGTACGAGCCGGGATTCGAACTATTTCGAACCCACGACCGCCGCCTGACAGCCGCATGCCTGAACCACAAGGCTACCGATGATATATTTAATAGATATAAATACTTAAACATAGGAAACGCCCAAGGCCCAGAATCGAATATTCATGATAATCAAATAGATTAGCCCTTAGGTATCGGGATAAGAACCCAGGACCGTCGGTTCTGTAGGCAGGGCTACTCACTAGGATAAACTGGTCATCAAAATCGAATACCTATTCTACATTCCGTATTTCTATAAAAACGAACACGTATACGCCCGTTAACGAATATGAAAACTATGGAAGCCGTGTATAACTTAAAAACTTGTCGCTCTGTGACCTGCATAAATCGTGAGACTGTCATATTAAAAGTGACTCGATACTAAAATTATATATTATTAACGGACCTGCTGACAAATTTTCACGATAATCGGTTGAGAAAAGTGACCTGTAGAGGAGAACAGAGGAAAACCGGGACATCCCGACATCTGAGGCTCTAGTATAAGTTTTACTGGAACAAAACGTTACGACCGCGTTTGCGTTTAGCTGTCAAATCCCATACAAATTGAGGGTAAAACGCAAACGCGATCGTGAAGTTTTGTTTCGGTAAAACTTATACTAGAGCCTCTGGACATAGTATAAACGCTTCGCTCCCTTGTTCGACTATGGAAGTCGTGTAGAACTTTAAAAACAATACTAGTTTCTAGTCTTCTAGTAAGGTAATTAAAACTTATTCCTTTATCGTATCGTTGGTTAGGTCAGATTGCAGTTGATCATTTAATTACGAGTTCAATAGTGGGTTCCCAAGTTGACTTAGTAACTGAACAAAAGAGTGCAATGGACGATTCGAATTAGGTCCGTTCAGTTCCCACAATTTGCCGTGTTTTACTTCTAATTGTTTTGGCTAAAGTATTTAAAGGCACAAAAAAATCTTACAAACTAAAGAATTGAACTGACTTGCACGGGTGCGCCAAAGTTCATATAAAATTGCAACTTCTATTATTGGATTTCCGAAAATTTTTCTAATACAATTTTATCTCATAATGATCACTATTCATAATTATTTGTGCTAATAACTATCGTAACTCCTAATTGCCTATATTCATAATGTTATTCAACATAAGTATCTCTGTTACTACTATCTATGTTTATATACTTTTATATCATAACGATTTTAAGCAATATAGTTTAATATCATATTTATATCTTTACATTCTAGTAGTTATTGCTAAATTTTGTATTAATAAAGATCAACCAAAAATCAATTAGGATTAATAAAAAAAAATGGCCGATGTCATCATGAAGAACTCGTCAAAATAAGCATAAAACGTCAAATAAACTTTTCTCTGACATCATGCAACTAATGCCAAGATAGTGGTGTATAAGTTCAAGTAGGCAGTAGGGAAAAGGGACTTAGTGGATAGGTTAGAAGCATTGCTCCCGCTTTCGTCTTCGAGGTTATTTTTTTTATAAAAGAGCGGAAAAACTTGTTTGCAAAAAAATATTAAATACACTCGAATACGAGTTGAAGTTTGTTCTTAGTTATGATATTAGGACTAACACAATTATGATATATGTCCATTATGATTATGAAGGAAACTGTTATGAAAAACCAAATTATGAGTTCAAGTCTGTTCTTAGTAATGACATTATGAAGAAACATTTTATGAAAACTGTTCGTTATGAGTTCCGATGATAGTAACAGAAATTTAAGAACATAAAAGGTAGGAACAAAAAAAATATGAAGAGTGATGATTATGATTACAAAGCGGTATTACTAGAGAAAATCGACACATCAAGTTTATATGAGCCAATATGGACCCGACTTGCACAGCTAATACACTCATCGCTGATCAAAATTCGGTTTTGATGTGTAATTGTAATAATTTTATGTGCGATCAGTTATTTTTGGCGTGCAACCAGTATTTTTGTGGCTAGCGATTGTTTATATATTTTTTCGTAAAACTTGTTCGGTAACTTCAAATCTCTTTTTAAAGAACATTATTTGTCTCTCCCCGAACCCCGATTGTCTTACTATTATTATTATTGGCTGACTGTTTATGTATTATATTTATATATTTTTATTTGTGTTATTTGTATATATGTATGATTGTGTAGGTATGTATGTTTATATATAGAGCTATTTATGTACGTGTATTAATATAATTATTTTGATTTTTGGCTTATTATAATCTCTGCACCACCTACTACATAATCTAGTTTTATCTCTTTCTCCGATACCCAAAGGTTGTCTGGAAGAGATCGCTCTTCAGCGATAAGACCGCCTGTTGTCTACCTCTACCTACATGTTATTGTATTGTTTCTCTTTTTAACTGCTTTGTTTGTGTGAGGTGTGCAATAAAGAGTATTTGTATTGTATTGTACTGTTCCTATGCCCAGTATTGGGACTATGTGTCAAACCGGAACCCGAGCTCATTTAGGGCACAACCGGGAATAACGCTAGGAGGATGATGAAGCGATTATTTTTTTCGCATTGTTTTTTCCCCGTGGCTGTCGTAAGTGTGAGGGCAGGGTTGAAGTCAGTGTTGTGTTGTGGGTGATTTTCTTCTCAGATGCATGTAGGTTTATGATGTTTCCTTCACCGAAAAGCTCACGATAAATATCAAACTATATTCCATACATAAGTTTCAAAAACTCATTGATTCGGGATCCGGGGTTCGAACCCACGACGGCCGTATACCAGCCGCATACGGGAACCACTAGGCCATCGTGGCTTTGCTTAGTTCCCGCAAGATACCAGGGGGGCTAGCACAACTGACGCCGCGCCGCGACGCGAGTCGAGAAAGATCTACCCTCCTCATTCTAATTTGCACGGTGCGAGTGAGACAGGAGACGCCCAGTCGCGCGCGAAGCGACTTTTCAGCAAGTTGTGCTAGACGTGCAGCGCAGCAGCAGCAATGTCACACATGCTGAGTCGAGTCGGCGACTTTTCGCGGTTATAAAACAAAACAAAAAAATATCTTTATTTCAGAACATTAAAATTCCATACGATTACAAATATATCAAGTTAAATTATGCCGTGACAATGAATTTAAATACATTAAAATCTGGATACTTAATTAACATCTCATTGGGCCAACAGATTTGTGTCTATTAAAGAGGTACCATCTAACCAATAAACCAGGTTAAAAAAAGAGGTATAATTTATAGAGGTCCTCAATAACACATGTCGTAATACTGCATATTTCTTTTATGGAGGTGCAAGTCGTCCAAGTTTATAACAAAACACTAAATCCTAAAAATCGAATACCAAAATCATATGTTTTTATGATACTTGTAGAAAAAACTGCTACGTAAATATTATTTTTTAAATGTTTTTTTTTAATTTAAGAGATCAAACAGATCGTGTTTTATATATGAGAATCGCAATAATAATACAATTTTAAATACAGTTATCATATTTGTAGGTAGATACAGTCAGCTGCAGAGAAATATGCCCCACCCCCTCTGTATACCACATTTCTATGTAGGGGGGGGGGCATGTTTCTCTGCAACTGACTGTTCAACACATTACAACTACCTTCCAAAAGGCAGTGTGATTTAACGGCCTTTCAATTATAGAGGTATTCGGTGCCTCGTGTGCCAATTACAGAGGACATTTATTAAAAAAAATACAAGTAGTTTAACAGCGTTTCAATTCCAGAGGTCTTCGATCCCGCGTGTGTTAATTACAAAGTAAGTAAGCAATTTATTGCATTAAATGTGGGTTAACAAAAGGTCTTAAGTATTATAATTCAAAAGATAATAAGGTAATATTAGGAAAAAAAAATCCAAATGTCAATTGTAGAGGTCCCAAAATTTCAATTGCAGAGGTCTTTTGTTGCCAAGGGTACTGCCGGGACCGGCCATTCGGTTGCAGTTGCCGGCCATCAGGTTCCTAAATTATCCAGGTCCCAATTAACCAGGTTTCACTGTAGTTGTATTATTAGTATAGTTTATTTTTGTTTATAAGTTTTTATCTCTGTTTTAAACCACTTTGTAGTCTTAAGATTTGTAATGGCACATACGCAAATAAAGTTTTTATCTATCTATCAGTATTTTTAATAAATGTTCTTGGAATTTTCATATATCCCAGTCTCATAACTCTCAGTTAACCACGATACATAAAACTACAATGATTTTGTAAAGTAGCTTCCTGGCGAGGCTGTCAAAGGCATGATGAGAGTTTCGCCAGGTAGCACCCACAAAGAGCCGGCTAAGTAGGCACAAGCATCAAAGGACTGCGGCGCAAGGTCAACGGACGGAAGATAAGAGGGTTTAATACAGGCTTGCATTTCACTTGTGATGTTTATTACTTAAAGAAAAAGCGATAAAAATTATACATGAAGTTTATAAGTAAGTAGTATATTAGGTCATCATTGACATTGTAATGTGTGCATCTAATTCAATAATAAAATTAAAATTATGTACTTAATATATTCCTGTAATGTAATTTTTTAAATGTAATTCTTAAATCGGACTTATTGAAAATAACGAAACGACATCTTTACGTACACAAATAAGGACCTATTTGCCATGACATGTGAACCATTGTATATATAGAACATAAGTACCACTTATTATTTTTTTGACGTGTAAAATTCCCAATTTTATTAATAAAGAATTTGAATCAATAAATACACATATCGATACCATAGTTCACAATCGTACTAATTACCGGGAACAAAGTGGTGTAATTAGTACGATAGTGCTAAAATAATAAAGTTACAATTTCAGTGACAAAACAAAAAAGTAATTAGTACGACTACTGTGAACTAGGGTATCGATATTTTGGTATTTTTTATTCAAAATCCTTTTAACTATACTTAACTTTGTCTATCTCCGTATACAATACCAAATAGGCATAAAATTCCGCTTCTTTGGCATTATATACATAGGTTTTCAGGACAACTGAAAACATTCGGTTTTTTTTCTAGCAAAGTTTTCGCCCTACATCTCAGAACAGTTGTCATATTATAAAATGTCTACTGTTTGTATCCATGCCAAATAAAAGGATAACAATAAAACGAAAGGTTTATCTTTCTCCGCAACGCTGACATGAGCTTTATGCCAAAGTATGACATGTTTATTTTTTTGACATCTTTCGTAAATATTGCGTGGCATATATTATTATGACAATACTAGTAATAGCATTTATTTCCTTCCACACTCGAATACACTTGTTTAGTACCAGCAACAAATAAGGCCTCTCACAGACTGGAGCGGCCTGCGGTGGCGGTCAATATTAAATCTGGCAGCTAATGACATGTTTACTATGTTTCGCCGCGGCCAGGCCGCGCTAGTGTGATGTGGGATTAAACAGGTTTTAGTTTGACATTGGACTATGTCCCCAATTTGACATCGCCGAAGATTTTTATTTACATTTAAAATACGAAACTACAAATAGGTAGGTTATTATTCATAGAAGACAGTTCGACAACGTGAAATAAAGTTCAAGAACTAAGGTTCAAATTTGCAGACCTATCACCCGAATATGCATCGTTTTAATTATGCAAACCAATTTGGCTTCCTTAAGATATTTCCATATTTGAAGCAATAAATCAGATACTTGATTGTACCTATGACCTGTTAAATATTTCATTTCTTCAAGTACAAAAAGCGTGGTACCTTAATTTATTTCACAATACATGTGACAGGCATCAAAGGGTGTGTACGACGTCACTATAAAAAAAAACCGGGCAAGTGCGAGTCGGACTCGCGCACGAAGGGTTCTGTACCATTATGTATAAAAACGGCAAAAAAATCACGTTGGCTGTATGGGAGCCCCTTAAATATTTATTTCATTCTGTTTTTTTAGTATTTGTTGTTATAGCGGCAACAGAAATATATCATCTGTGAAATTTTCAACTGTCTGACTATCACGGTTCGTGAGATACAGCCTGGACCCAGATGGACAGACAGACGGACGGACAGCGGAGTCTTAGTAATATGGTCGCGTTTTACCATTTGGGTACGAAACCCTAAAAAATTTATGGGATAACATCGGCCGATGTCTGTGTGTTAAGTTAAAATGAAAAATATAACTTGTACCACGTGTCACGTGAACCACGTAGATAAATAAATATCACTATACAAAAGATAAATACTTTAAATAATTAAATTTTACTAAAGTCGCCAACAATCCAAAATTAACTAAAATAAAAGGGTTCTCCACAGAAAACAGGATCATAATGTTTCAAATTAATTAGTCTCAGAAAAGATGTTGAAACATATTCGTTTGATAATTAAGTCAATCATATGTATAACATATTTAATGCTTCATTACCTGATTTCCAAGAACTGAGATTCATCTAGAATAAATATTTATAAATGAGAATAAACATTAGCTTCAAAAACAGTCTGTATAAACCTGTATAATTCAGTCGTTACACAAGTATAAACAAAAACTTTTTCTAGTATAGGTATAGGTAATTAAGATTAACATTTAACGTATATATTATAAATGTACGCGAGGCTTTAATGATGGTTTGTGTTGTATTCTCAATCTTTATTTACTTTCCTAGATATGTATCCCCCATGGTAGTGAGCTCAGCTGTATAACTATTATAATATTGACGTTGTCTTCTTTAAAATAGGCTTCGGAAGTAACAGGTTTTGGCGCGAGAGGACAAGATCTGTAATGGAATTTCATACAAAATTGAAGGCCTTGACCTGCAAAGCGACCTTCTTTTGTTTCAGCTTAAATCCGTGATATCAGCGCGCAGCCATTAAAAAAACTGAGGGTTTTATTTAATTTAATTGCATGTTTGAGAAAAGCACTATACATACCACGGCTTGAAAGCCAGCCCCGTATCCCATTTCAATATCTTCGTATCCTCGCTACGCGCGTCCGTCTATATCTACCTGGCCGGCAATCCCTATTTTCCCGGCCTCTACAGTAATGTACTATTGTTCTTCACTTCACTCTGTCCTCGATATCGTCTTCGTATACCTGGCTCGCTATTATGTTCTTTTGCACATCATCTTCCCAGTTTGTTTTGAATCTGCCCCTAGATCTCCGTCAAGAGATAGAAAGTTATAGGTAGTGCTACATTCCCTACGTGATGTGGTAGCCTCTTCTTTTCATGGTAATACCTCTGGAGCGGCCTCTGCTAGACCTATCCATCAACCATTTTCGATAAAAGCCATGTCCCCACTTTGATCCCTGTCATTCTGAAATAATGAATATGGCCTTTTTTGTCGAATATCTCGTTTGGAATACCGGCCCTCGTGATAGTATCATCATCATCATCATATTAGACGAAAGACGTCCACTGCTGGACAGAGGTCATCAGTTCACCTTGTTGGGCGCCTACCCACGCTGCGTCTCCCGGTACGTGGTCGCCACACTTGATATTTCGATGTAATCTCGAAACTTATGCTTATGTTCAAGCGTTGACATCGCCAATGATGACATCGTGTTAAAGATGGTGTTCATATCAGTCATTAAAACAAGTACGGCCCAAGAAATTTGCATAAGGCTTCACTATCTAGAAACATTAAATGTAATTCGCCAAAACATAAAGAGAATCTGCGCTCCTGAGTCCGAAGGGCACTCGTTTCAACTGAACATTTTGTTTTATGCGTGCATTAAAATGAACCTCGAGAAATGTACGATTTCGGCTGAAAATAGGTATTTCTCATGCAAATGGATTAAAGCTACGGGCGGTAAAACCGAGAGGGTGGTGGGGGCGGCAAGTGTAGTCTGGACTCTGGATACTTGGGTCTTAGTTGTCAGATTCGACGAAGTATTATTGGTGTAGATTAACTTGGAAACCAACAACAACATACTACCACAGTAAATATATGAGGTAAATATCAGTAGGTATCCCAACTAGTCTCTTAGGACCTTTTAGACCTACGCTTTCATTGGGATCCAATTCTAAGCGCCAAATGTGCGGTAAGTAGGTAAGTACCCTTCGACCGAAGTCTGCATCTCCACTATTCGGTGACTTGTTTTTACCTCACCTCACCGTTCACCCACAAAATATATCTTGACGTCGCGATTCATAGCAACTAAGCCTAAAGTCTCGATCATAGTGGAAAATTGAAAATTTTTATATTATTAATTATTTATATTATATTATTATTATGGGGTAGCACATTGTTACTAACGATTCTCAATGTAACTTGAGACGTTGGGGCTGTTTCAGAAGTTGTAATAACTTCGCGGTAGATGTCGCAACGAGGCTCCCTAAGGTGTAAAATACAATAGTGGAAGGGATTGAAAGATTCGTCGCCATCAGCGGACCCACAAAGCGACGGACGGATTCCAAAGGTTGTGGGTTCAAATCCCGCTCGTGGCGAATAATTTTTCAATTTTCCACTATGATCGAAATTTGGAATTTCGTTAGCGGACTTCTGCTTAATAAACATTTACTGTTAAGCGTAAAGTCTATTCATTCTAACGTTTCTATTATGTAAACAAACATGAAGTCAAATATGATCATAGACAATGACTAGTGATTGGAAATGACGATAAAATATACATGAAGTAGAACATCTTTATGTCAGATATTTTTGAGTTCATTCGTTCGTTACTTCGATTGTTGAAGAAAATCTTATTATAAATTATATTTTTCAGTGGTTACTTAGTTGATTTCAGTACTTTGTAAGTTTCTTTAAGCATACAACATTTTAAGTGGTGATTATTGTGTAATCCCAGAGAAAAGTGTGATAATGTCTTCGTGAAGTGTTTGTTTGTGATAAGACACGTAACGATGAATATACTTTACGTGCAGGTATAGTTTCATTAGGCGTAACGAGTGGAGTAAAAGCGCATGAGCGCGTAAAGAATAACAGCATTTAGACCTTGTTCTCCGGGCAACGCTGCAGGCCGCGTACAGCGCCATGTTGTAGAAGTGCAGCTACGTTTCTGTAGAACGCGACGCTGTAAGTTGCGTGTGGCATTAACCGGAGACTTAAGTTTATCGTAGCAACGCGTGCGTCAAATCGGACGTTAGTACGGATTTGCTTTACTGCTTTGAGCTATACAGGGTGTTCGGGATAACGATGTAAGAACGTCAGTAGGTGATAGACTGGACTATTAGGAAGAGTTGGAAGCTTACATGTCTAAGTCCAATCTGTGATGGTATTTTTTTTTTCAAATCGAGTTTTTCCTCTCCTGAAAAATCACATGTTGTCTCTTACCTCAATTGAACCTACGGTTAACGATAAGTTTACCAATATATTAAAAGTATGTTTACTCCTGTACATAATTTTTTTCTTAAGATATTTCAAGTTTCATACATTTTCAAAAAGGATTCTATGACAGAGCTTAAATTAGATTTAACTGATAAAAATTCAATTATAAAAATTAACGATTATATCCTCAAACTCGAATGCAACTCATCAATCATTTATTACTTAACTCCTTAAGTCTCATTAAATCGTTTTGTAAAAAGAGAATCTATCGGCAGGGGTGACATTCGCGTTAATTGGAAGAGTTAGGCAGTTAGGTCTAATTACCCACGTCCGTGGACATTAGGGGATGACTCGACCTTTTTTGTTTTAAAGCTTTGGCTAACGAATTTTTAACATAACAGTTTGTTGACCTTTCAATGCTCGTAGGTACTCTGTCATGAGTTTTAGTTCTTGTTGTCGATTGTGTAACGTTTTGTGCGTACGTTAGGTAGTTTTTTTTTTTTTGACGTTGGCAAACAAGCTTACATCGAAATCAAATATACTGGGTGATTTCGGGCTCATGATCTGGAATGATTAAAAGCGGATAAGAACAACTTTTCCCATGGGACCAACCACGATATCGCAAAAATTGAGAGATTAACTCTAAATTAACTATCAGTGAACTCTTAATTGGCTGTTTTTTTTGCGATTTCGTGGTTGGTCCCATGGGAAAAGTTGTTGAATATGTACATATTATTCGCTTTTGATCATTCCGGATCATGACCCCGAAATCACCCAGTATATTTCAGTAATAACACAGCAAAATGAGTTAAAGGTTGGGACTTCCTAGTAAGTATGAAATACCAGTGTCATGAAATTCCGCTCTTCAGTGATTATTAAGTTTTCACTAGATAGATAGATTTTTTTTGATTACACATTAAATAGGTATGATTTTTTTTCTCGGTCAACCTGTGGTGTGGTTGGATAGCTTTATCTAAAAATAGGATAGGACTTTTGAAACGTGATATTAGGCTTTAAAGCCCTATTTTTATTAATTAGTCATCTGCCGGCTAAATGGTTACTGGGTAGGTATATGAAAAAAATCATGGCAGCAGTAAATACAATGAATTTACTTCCAAAACTATCACGAATAAGTAGGCATAATTAGTTGGCGCGCGTGTGTCGATGTTACAAAGGTCAAAGACAGACAGGCAACTACGGAACCCTACACTTCATGTAGTCAGACACGCACTTCACCGGTTTTTTGTACTTCGCATTCGATCCCAATCACATTAGAATTTTGTGCACTTGCTTTTATTTATGCATGCAGATTTAAAGCATCAAAGGTTTACACGACTTTTAGACCCTCGTCTGCAACAAACGCCGTAGGTCGCGTCCGGCGTTTGCTGAAAGCTGCGTCCTAGGACGCGGCGTCCAGCTCAAACTGCGATGGTCACTCTAGGACGCGGCTTCCAGCGCAAACTGCGATCAGTTTCTCGCACGCGCTAATGTGAATGGACGTGAATTGATTATGGATGAACAGACAAACTTTCTTGTTTGTTTTTATAGTATTACGTCTTGCTTCTTTGTAAATTTCACCATCTTCGATGACAAAAACGCGACGTCCGTGACGCCACAATGCTCCGAAATTACTGAGTAGGCGGCGTACGACCTATGGACGCGGCGCACGGCGCTCGTGCACCGCGTCTGGCGTGTGAGAGAGACCATTTCAGTGCATTTCCATAGTAAGCATCCGTACGTCGCGTACAGCGTCACGCCGGACGCGACCTACGGCGTTTGTTGCAGACCACCGCCTCAGCAGCGCCACGGAGCGTCACGCGCCACACGTCAAAGCGAGAGGGCCCGCTCCGATCTCCCCACTCCCACGTGAGGCGCGCCGCTGGTGCCACCGCTCGGTCGTGGCTAATCCGCGAGAAAGAGCACGGGAAACATATTGAAATGTGTATCGATAGAAGCTCTAACGATTCTCACACATTCTTTTGACTAAACGGGACTTATCCCATATTAATATTAGTGCATAATTAGTGTTGTGTGTCGGCTGGGTGACAACCCTAGTGTACAAGTGGTTAATAAAGACCAAGTTCGGGTAGTTCGTAGTACGAACTACCCGAACTTGGTCTTTATTATATTTATATATTTAGATTTTGATGCTGCGCGGGTAGTAGGTACGAACTTCGTACCTACTACCCGCGCAGCATCAAAATCTCGATACCCGCTCAAGCCAGTTGTCCCGTGAGCATGGCCGTTGCGACACATCCGAAACGTTGGGAGAACTCAGAGAGAAATAAGTTATTTATACAAGATTAGATTCCATTTAGAGATATATATCAACTCTTCTTGAAGACTTCCTTCTACCCAAAGGTTGTCTGGAAGAGATCACTCTAAAGCGATAAGACGGCCTGTTGTTACCTTTATTTATTGAATGTACTATGTTTTTCTTATGTTGTGGTGCAATAAAGATTATTATTATTATTAATATCAACCCCTTTTCAACGCAACGTTTTGGTAAATATTTGCTCCAAGCAATCCAAGAAAGGAACAATACATAGCGAATGTATAATTTAAAATTGTGAAACATACTCTTCAGAGATATAATACAATTAACTAGGGGCCTGAGATATTAATAGAAGCCTCAGTTTTCTGTGTAATTACTTAATTAGAATTAATGCACTACAACGTGGATGGATGTAGACATATTATAGTCATGGAATCAAAGAGAATAGGTTAGTTTCATTCAACTACCCGTTTATGGTCGGCTCTAAACTCCTTATTACTATTGAAGATCTACTCAATTACAGGAACCATTAAGCTATTCTCATAGACATACTCATTTATTCATAATACTATATAAATATTACATGTCACACATTATTAATCACAATTGTAATTATCAATTGTTGTATTGTTATTATAGACTCGGTAGAGTGTTGATTTCTACAAATTACATTTTAAACTATACATATATTGGCTTATCCTCCGTAAATTAACATAAAAAATTGTAGTTTTGTAACCATTATATTTAAACTATTACTATTTGAATTTGAATATATCAGAAATAAAACATAATCTGCTAAATATAAAAGTATCGTAGTTTTCCTCGAAATCCATATCAATAAAATGAAGTCCGAGAAATTTTAAAGTACAAACCTGGTTTTCTCAGTTTCTTTGAAACAATAATCGGTTTTGACAAAAAAACATCATGATAAATGGCGATTTTTGCAAGTTAATGCGCGCGAGCGAATAACACAGCATATCGAACTAACAACAGCGAGCAAGCGAGACAAAATATTGGCACGAATTCACACATAGATAACAAAGTTTATGCTACGGGTATCATGATGAAAGACCACTTTACACTTTACCAATATCAGTAATCTGAGATCACGGTCGGTGAATCCCGTGGAACTTCAGAAATAAAGAAACAAATATCGCATTAAACCAGTGTACCAACCAGTATGTGTGGTGTCCGGTAAGAATTTCACCACCCCTTTCTGCCCGTGGGTGTCGTAAACGTCGACTAAGGAAGCAGGGTTGAAGTGTGTTGTGGGCGGTGGGCTAACAACCTATCACTGCAATATCACATTATTATTGACGACCGGTTAGCCTAGTGGGTAGTGACGCTGCCTACGAAGCTGAAGGTCCTGGGTTCGAATCCCAGTAAGGCCAAATATTTGTGTGATGAGCATGAATATTTGTTTCTGAGTCATGGGAGTTTTCTATGTATTTAAGTATTTATAACTATTATATATATCGTCGTCTAGGACCTATAACACAAGCCTTAATGAGCTTACTATGGGACTAGGTCGATTTGTGTAAGATTGTCCCCTAATATTTATTTATTTATTTATTATGTCGATCTTCTATACCCACATTTATTCTAAAAGTGGCACTGGAACATAAGTGTCATGTGCTCTGCCTACCCCTTTTGGGAGTAAATGCGTGAAACTATGTATGTATGTTGTATATGTGTACCGTCACCAGCATTAATATCTGCCATAACAAAGCGGGTAAAAATATCTGACACTTCCTAACGGCCGTAGAAATAGAGTCGGGTCAGATATTTATGCGCACTTTGTTGATGTATACATATAATAATGCTGATGACTGTGCAATGGGAGAGAGATTGTTTTTAAGCAACTTCAAAGAGGAAGAGGTTAGGTTTTATCGTATGAAGTTAGTAACGTGTTTCACTCAAAATCTCGTCGTCCCTGTCTCCGAAAAAAAATGGCAGCACACGTGTGACAAAACATCATATAGAGCTGCAAGTGTCCATAGACAGTTATATTCACTAATGTTCAGGCTGCCCGTATACTTACTTACCAATGTAAAAAAAAGTCCCTAAAGTTGTGAGGTAATTGGGTGATGAAAATACTTAAACTTCCCAGTTCAAAGTACTTGGCCCTGTTTTATGTTAAAGTGCGTCAGTCAAACAACTTCCCTAACAAAATTAAAGGCTGTCGAGTATATCAATCAATTCTAATTCGATCCAAACAGCTTCCTTTAGAAATTGCATTAAAACTTTACTGATTATAGGGAAAACATCAAACAATCCACATTCCCTTTGGCGTCACAAGGAGGAGCCAAAAAGGTGAGAGATGCTCGCATAATAAACCGATCGTTTCTAACAGTTTAATTTCGGTTTTATACAAGTTCGTTGGACCGGTCTTGGCAAATCGGGAAATTTTTTGACGTGAGTTTTTCGGAACACATCAAAAACTGAGCAATCAAGCAACTTATTACTTTTATTATATCTTTTCAAAATAGCCTCCCTTCACATCAATACATCGCTGCATTCGATAGAACCACTGAGAAAAGCACTTTACCCACTCGTCCTTAGGGGTCTCTTCGACGGCCTTTTGAAACGCAGCCACTGCTTCGTCGGCGTCCATAAAACGTTTTCCTCGAAGTTTTTCTTTAATTTTTGGGAATAAATAAAAATCACAAGGTGCAAGGTCGGGGCTATAAGGTGGGTGACCCAGTAATTCCACGTTTGCCGTCGCCAAATAGTCGATCGTTTGCTTGGCGGTGTGCGATGAGGCGTTGTCGTGGTGAAGCAGGATCCTACTGCGAGGCCGTTTTTCTCGAACTTTTTCCAAGACAAGTGGTAAACAATTGTTAGTGTACCACTTCGCAGTAACTGTTTTTTGATCCTCTAAAATAATTGTTGCGTAATGACCAGTCCTTCCGAAGAACGAGGCCACCATCTTTTTTCCCACACTTCGACCTCTCTTCACTTTAGTAGGCAACTCCTCGGAAGGAAACACCCACTCAGCAGACTGTCTTTTAGTTTCAGGATCATAACAGTAAATCCAGCTTTCGTCACCCGTAACTACGTCGAACACAGCATTTGAGTCACCTCCGTTGAATCTTTGACCCATTTCACGGCACCAATCAACACGACGGACTTTTTGGGCTTCTGTCAAATTATGAGGTATCCACCGGGCACAAAGCTTCCTCACCGCTAAATGTTCATGGAGGATTTTGTGGACTTGACTCATACCAATGGCTAAGCTTGTACGAATCTGCTGATAGGTTACTCTTTTGTCAGTCTCTATCATACGCCGCACAACACTGATGTTATCTTCAGTAGTCGCCGTAGAAGGCCGGCCCTCACGCAGATCATCAGTGAGATTAGTGCGGCCACGTTTAAATTCATTAAACCAGTTGTAAATAGTAGCACGAGATGGGGCTTGATGGGGCATCATGAAAGGCCAATCGAAGTCTATCATAACTTTCTTGTTGACTTAAATTACATCGAAAGTCGTAAAAAATCATTGCTCGAAAATTTTCTCACGTTAAATTCATGCTCACGTAGTTTTCACATCACACACAATTTTCAATTTGCCGCCAAATCGTAAAACAAATGACAATCGAGTGGAATTCGTACACAAAAATATTAAGAAAGAGTTCCATTTTCAAATTTTGAACTTATTTTTTTATTATATTTATTACAAGTGGCCAGTTCTAAAGACTTTCAGTGTCGCCCTCGTATGTACGAAATATTTAGGGTAAAGGAAAACGTCGTGAGTAAACAGATCTAATCACAGTAAGGTGTAATTTTCCCTCTGGGTTGGAGGGTCAGATGGCAGTCGCTTACGTAAAAAAGTGCCTACGCCAAATCTTGGTATTAGATGTCAAAGCGAACTCCGGGCTCCTTTAAGGGCACAACCGGGAATAACGCTAGGAGGATGATGGTAATTTTTTTGACGTTACTAACCGAGGCAATCGAGGCTGGTATTTATAGAACCGGGCCTTTTCCATTAGTAATTAAGTTACACAGATACCACGCATTCACGTCCTTTTTCCCAGGTGGCGATGGCAGATCACATGAAACAATAATTCAAGCAATAATTAAAAGCTTGTACCAAAAATGACATTTTGACAGAAACTTATTTTTAGCTGCTCTATGTAGTTTATTATATTTAGGTCTTCATCATCCTCGCTTTGCCTCTATCTTTCTTTCAATTATATTATTTTATTCATGTCGTATGAGATGCCCTATCATGTTCTCTGTTCAATGTTCTAAGTTTCTTATTAACTGTCTAATAGGGGTGTACACAAAATAAAATGATCATTAATGATGTATTTTTTTGAAAAGGATTAAGAATGTAGTCAAATGGAGAAAAAAGCAACGCAAGCGATTTTATTTGCCCTTGCGATACAGAGAGTTAACGCAGTCAGCGTCATGGGGACCATGCCGCAATGTCCTCGACGGGGTGTTTTTTTAATAATAATTATGCGTTTTAACTTCCCTATTATGTAGTTCAGTTTAGTTATTTTTAGGCCTCATAAGAAGGCTCAAATTCACCCAAAGGGCAATGGAGACGGCTATGTTGGGAGTTTCTCTGCGTGATCGCATCAGAAATGATGCTATCTGCAGCAGAACCAAGGTAACCGTTATAGCCCTCCGAATCGCTAAACTTAAGTGGAAGTGGGCGCCACACAGCACGTAGAACCGATGGCCGTTAGGGCGGATAGGTTCTCGAGTGGCGACCAAGCAGCGGCGTGGGTAGGCCCCCACAAGGTGGACTGATGACCTGGTAAAGGTGCGGGTGGCGCAGAACCGGTCACTTCGGCACTCGTTGGGGGAGACTACTATCCAGCAGTGGACGACTTTCAGCTAATATGATGAGTTCAGTTTTACTTTCTTATTAATCTTATTATGTATAAATAAACAACAAAAGGTAAAAAATAAATATTTTCGCAACGGCAACGGTAAAAAAGGAACGCTTAGCACAAGTCAATCATCCAAGGAAAAACGAGAGTTTTCACCTCCCCTCAAAACTTTTCCATCCCCATCCTGCCATCGCGCTTCAGCGCAAACAAAGTCGTAAAACAAAACTCGTTGCGAGTGAAAATCCGTTCCTGTGCCGTCGTAATTAACGGTTATTAAAACTTGATTGATTTAGAACTCGCGATAAGATTAAGAGGATCGTTGATATTGGATTTCTATCAATGCCAACGCTAGTACCGGTGACGATAAATTTGGCTCGACACTTCTTTCCAGTTTAACGTTCGTTTCAAGATACGCGCAACGTCATATTAGCCACATTTTCATTTGTGATGCGGTGAACATTTTGCCTTAGACCTTTTATCTAGGTCTTGACCCAAAACCGACGTGCCAAACTTTCGTTTTACGTCAATCTAACACAGTTTTGTATTACAATATGAATGTGCTCTGACATGTTCTGCCATGATAGGGGGCCGCGTGCGATAAAAATTTGGAACGCAAAATTTAAATTCCCTATCGACCCCTTTATGCTGTGTTGGCCTCAGAAACTCGCTCAAAGACGAAACTAATAAAATTACAAGTACACAAGCAATATACCCACCGGCCTTTAGACATTATACAGCCAACGGCCCACTATGAATATTCAAAAACATTAACATAAGTAAGTGCGAATAAAATATAAAGTGCGGCTGTTTGCTGATTCAGGGAACATTAGGTCGCGCGCAGACTTGCAAGTGTTATGCGATTTTGGCAAGTGGTAGTCAATTATTTCAATGTGAGAGTACAGCTTGATTCCAGTCATTTTATTATTTATTTTAATCGTATGGCATTGAAAACAGAAAGATAATAAGAATAACTATAAATGAATTTTAAGGTAGATATGTCAGCCACTTGATGTGCTTGTCGCTAAGGGTGATCAGTTCTTCTGGAAAGTAATTTTGAACGATTCAAACGGGAGGTAAATTTGTCTGATACGTGTTGCGTAATCGTTCTGACGCGTTAGAGTAGCGCGCGTGGAAGCGACATTAATATTATATTGGAATGTAAAATGCAAGTGTCAGATCGACCTCCAGGCTTCAGAGCGTAAGTATTTAAAGTTGAGGGAAAAAACATAATTGGGGTGAACTCATGCTTTATCGTTTATTGGTCGGTCTAACGAGGTAAAAACTTTTATTTAACGAAGATTAAACAACTCATCCCTCCTCCTCTGTTGACTCTCGGTAATTACTCGAATATTCTTGCGCAAATAATACGTTTCATGTCATTTTCAACGCAGTTCAGAATATTTTTTGGTGCAAAAATAAGTCATACATTTGAGAAGTTTATGTTGCGAACAAAGCTACAGACATTCAATACCTTATTCATAAAATCGTTGTCATTTTGACATGAAATAAAAATAGAAACAACCTAATATAACTATAGTAAAGGCGTATAATAGGGATGATGACTAAGATTTTTTTGTGACGTCATTCGAACCAGTTTTTGGAGAGGAACAAATGTTTGTATGGGAGCAACTACAATTAAAGAACATAAATACCCAAAAATTTGAGATAAAGATTGAACTCGCTGGCGGCAGCGCGAAACGCTTCATACGTGTCTATACAAGTGTGACGTCACATTTGTATGTTTGTACTAATAATCATAGTATGGAAAATCAGGGACATTGTTGTTTCGGTCGCGAAATACTGCGTTTAAGTAGGTACATAGTTGTCATACAATTTTGTTTCTAGAAAAGCGTAAGGATTCTATTGGTAGCTTTTAATTTACTCTTGGACAATAAAAAAAAATGCATATTTTTTCTAAACTTCCAAGGTTCATATCTTTTTATGATTTTAATTATATCATAATTTATACTTTATTACGTTAATTTGATGGTTCACTATCCATTTAGCATCACTATGTTATCAATTTGAACATGAGGCATCATGCCTATTGGGCCTTTAGAAACATTTATTTGGTAAAATCTAGACGGTTACCTGTTATCAAGTGAGGAAATTATGAATTCAATCGTAATCACTCATTTATTTGCTTATTATGCTTGTTACGAGTGTGATATGTTTTTTCAAATTTTGAACGCCTTTTTTCTACACAAGACTTAAGCCGCTTTTATACTTAGCCCACGCTGCGAGTCGCCACGCCTGAGAAAGCAATCGGTTTCGTGTTGATTACATTAGTCCTACCCTGCGTTACATGGATTCACCCGAGGACATTGCGCGGCGGCGGCACCGGCAGCGGTTTTTCTAATTCATTGCGTGTGATCATAACTAACCACGGTGCGATGCGCGTCTCGGCGGCGCAATGAACAGATAAAACGCTTGCCGCGCCACAATTCACGAAATGTCATGGCCGGGTTGTTCGTAGACCGTGCTATTCCGATCTCCATATATAGGATTGATGGTAGTGGTCGCTCAATGCTAGTCTAAAGGCCTGTTTACACATTGATTAGTGGTTAGTGCGAGTCCATACAAGGGCTAAACACACAAAACCCCGTGTCGGGCCACGCGTATTGTAGGTTCCCGTAGTTGTCTATCTTTGTTACATCGAAACGCACGCGCGAAGTAAATGGTGCGGTTGCGTCGGCCAAATTTGTACAATAGTTGGCCCTTTCAAGTAGGTACATTTTAAGTTGGTCGACTACACTACTCGGTAACTAGTTCTGCCTTCTTAGCCGTAATAATTTCCATTTAAAATTCATAATATGTACCACTGCCACGAATTCTTACACATCCCCAGTAATAGTCATTTAGTCAGCGGGGATGGGGACACTTGACTCGAACAAAAAATTGTGTTTTAAAGCCCAATATCTCGCAAACAACTCACTAAGTTGAAAAATAGTTTAAAGTAACCCATAATATTTTGAACGAGCTATCCAACGGAACCTCACGCTATGGGTTTAACGAGAAATAAATGACATACTTTACGTGTCACCGACCGTTACGAGGTACCGTAAAAAACATGGTTTTTATTTTACTATTTTATCGGCGTGATTGATTTACATACTTTTGCCGAATTATAGTTTTCTAGTAGTAATGGTTACTGTAATTTTGCATGTACAATGACATGAGGTATATCCAGGTCTGTAATTAGATGTAGCTTCAGATACCATAGTAAAAAAACACAGCGAATTTAAGTTTTTCATACAAAACTTGTTGGAACTATATAAACTAATTACAGACATAGATATATCTCATGATTGTATATGCAAAGTTTCGTCACAATCCAACACGTCCGTAATAGGCAACGGCTTTTGATGCGGTTTTTTTTTAATAGAAATTCAAGAGGATGGTTTATATGTATAATGTAGTACCCGTGCGAAGCAGGGGCGGGTCGCTATAGTATAATATAAAAAATATATATACCTGTGTATAGGTAATATATAAATATAATTATATCATAGGCGCTCCGCTACTGCTAAGTGTAAACGCGGCTTTATCCGTCACGAATCCGCGCATGGCTTTATCAAAATGACGTAATTTGTAATCTGCCCGGGCCACTGTTTCAGATTTTGTCGAATCAGTGCGTTTTTTACGAGCGGCCGTCAGTTGCAGCCGTCGGTTAATTGTCGCGTAATTTAGCGTTTAAAATTGTGCAAAAAAAAACATTGTGCTCACCAGAAGGTCACAAGAATGTACCGAGCCTATAGTGCGCTTACGGCGTTTCCCTTTTGATAAATAAATATAAATATCCCAAACTAAGCAATGCTTGTACTATGGGTACTAGACGACGATAAACATAGCATATATAGGTATATTATAGATAAATAAATACTTAAATAAATAGCAATATTTCTGCGCATTATGGTTGCGACTGTGTACAGTCGACTACAAAGAGATCGATACGGTCAACGTTACAAAAATATGTATACACGACCTTAATGTTAAGGTAATAAAGTCGTGTAAAGTGCTTGAGAGAACTTGCTAACTATGTAAACAAACCGTCATGAATACTGAAATTGACATTAAATGTCAATTTCAATACATTGTTTGTTTACATAGTTAGCAAGTTCTATTGACGGCCACTTTATACATATTTTTGTAACTTTGGCCGTATCCATCTCTTTGTAGTCGACTACCAAAACGAGAAGAAACCATGTCAGACCCAGTCCTGCCAAGAAACGAAAACGAAGATCTCTGTAGCACTTGCTTATTTGAGCGACAGAGAGGGCGATACACGAACGAATGACATTTTGGTTTCCCGGTAGCGCCCAGCACGGTTAGCACGAGACGGCGCGCAG
This sequence comes from Epinotia ramella, assembly GCA_947578815.1. NCBI lineage: Eukaryota > Metazoa > Arthropoda > Insecta > Lepidoptera > Tortricidae > Epinotia > Epinotia ramella. The sequence continues at coordinate 4,063,073 of OX388203.1, forward strand.
GGATTGTAACCGGTTTTTTTTATGGGAACGTAACCGTTACTTTTTAGTTTTTTGTTAATTATTTAATTTCATAATTGGGCAATCTAATAATACGCAGTCGTTACCTCAAAGAGTCCTACATATGAAGTATAAAATACTTCGATATATGCGGCTTGGCGTGACAAACGCGGCGAGAGATAGACTATCCATTGTCTTTCTACGTGTTCTGATGAGTTAGAGACGTATAGTCTATCTCGCCGCGACACACCTCGCGTGCCCTCCTAACTAACCTAACCGTGCCGGTCATGTAAAGGCGGGATTCCACCGGTGTGCGGCACTGACGGGGCACAAGCATTTTTGTACTGAATAATGCTTTGTGCCGCACAGTGCCCGCACACCGGTGGGATCCCGCCTTAAGAACGCGTCTTCATTTTGCTCGAACGAAATCCGCCATTAGACAATGGATCGACCACGTTGGTGATCCAATGTCGTAAAGTATCATTACATACTGGTTCGACATTTTGTTTTGAAGATCTTAGACTTTGTCTAATTTTTGCTCTGGTCAAACAAGTGCCTATGCCAAACTTTGATCTTTGTGTACAATAAAGTGCTTACATACATACATTTATTATTATTTACTGGCAGATCCGAGTAGACTAAAGGTTACAGGTTTGAAAATTTCGCATGTAAGTATGTATGTAGTGTATATTTATGTATATATATTTATTTGTGTATGTAAGTATTTATTTTATTTATGTACCTATATGTATTTGTGTAAATATCTTGTATATAGGAATACCGTAATGTTATTTTTTTTTTAGTTGTTATTTCCACTGCCCCACAATCTTTTCCGCTTTGCCTTAAGGTTTGACTGGTAGAGAATGCCATATGGCATTAAGTCCGCCTTTTGTACGATAAGTTTTCTTTTGTGCAATAAAGTTTAAATAAATAAATAAATACATACAAATCTTGGCATTAGGTGTCAAAGCGGACGGCGGGCTCCTTAAGGGATCAACCAGAAAGATGAAGATTTTGCTTTTGTTGTATTCAAATTTGATAATGAAAATAATGTATGGTAGGTAAGCGGACAGTTGCCGGCGTGACTTTCTTATACATATATGCACTCTGATTAGAATGAATGTATCACATACATATTGACATTAGCTGAAGCAAGATATAACAAGAAGCTAAAAAGTGCATGTCAATGTTATGTTTTTTTCCCTATACTCTTTACATGTCGTCCCATTCAAAAGGCCAAACCAAGGCTAACTTCTAACTTAAAAAAATCAGAAACTAATTGTACGTTCACGAATTAAAATCAAATATTCGAGCAGCGACACGAGGGCTATTTTTAGCTCGTCTATTTCTGTCGAAATCGCGAAAAACATGCACACGCTGCAAGCGGATTCGCATAAAAAATAACGGCAGCAAATTCAATAAAAAGAAACTCATTTAAAAAAGCATTCACCGAGCAGCATCTCCCACAACAATGGTCCCAGAGATTTCACGATGCATATAATTTCCGCACTGAACAAAACCGCTCGTGAATCAGAGTCTAGTTCCCGTGCAATGGACTTCGTATCCGCACGGCGCGGGGCCCGCGAGGCGGGGGCCCGTCGGAAGGGGGGGAGGAAAGGGGGCCCCGTGCGGAACCGAGCGGAAAGCCACCAGTCCGCTCCTTTTTGAACTTGATACTATCGTTTGTCGATAGTTAGACGACTTTCTTATAATATTTATTATACATAAATAAAGTCAAGTTCTTAGTGTTCGATAGTTTATTTTGTTTTGTGTATTCAATGATAACGATAATTAATATATCGTCGTCTAGTACCCATAACACAAGCCTTGTTGAGCTTACTATGGGACTAGGTCGATTTGTGTAAGATTGTCCCCTAATATTTATTTATTTATTTGGGTGTAGGGGCGATGATATGCCATGTATTTTTGATAAGGATACACGGATAGCTATTTGTAAACAGCTTGTGGAGGTAAAAATATATACTACTGCACTATATTAATGGCACAGTCAGCAGCGGAAGTAACTAAGCGTTTCTAGAGGTCTAAATTATCTACACACATGTTTATTATGAGGCACCCAATTATATAGTTGTTGAGATCTTACTTCGAACATTTGACAGCTGTCACCCCAGTACAATTTATGTCATCATATGTTATCATTGACGGTTATTGTACCGGGATGACGGCTGTCAAATGTTCGAAGTAAGATCTCACCAACTATAATTTATTTAATTTTCACCTCATGTAGCAGAAACATATGAACTCCATACTAATCCACACTAATATTATAAATGCGAAAGTAACTATCCCTCTGTTACTTTTTCACCCATAAACCGCTGAAAGCGGGAGCGAAAGTTTGTATGGCTATATAAACGAGTTTTGCGCGAAGTCGCGAGAAACGCTAGTAGGAAAAGTCTAAGGATAAATTTAGATTGGTCTACTAGTGTTTATTGCCATGATACATCATAAACGTCCATCGTTCTCTTATAAATATGTTCAGAAACTGAAACACAAAAATATTTTATTCTCCATTTTAATATAACAGGAAGTGGTAAACGCACAAAACGTTTTAATGCGCTAAGAAGCTTAAATGCAATGATTAAGCATTCCCAAAAGTCAACAAATCAACCGCCCCGCGTATTTACCTACAATTGTATTCGGGATTCGGGAGTAGGTATTCAATTAATATAAAATATCGTTAACTATTTGTTTACGTCGCTGAAATGAGTTTTAAAATCTGTTTACCTTTAAATGGCTCGAAAATATTGGATTCGATTTATCATTTATCATTCATTCGAAATAATTTTATTCAAACACAGCTGCCTTCGGCATTTTAAAATGATTCTTGAATTGGAAATTCAACCCTGTCATTGTTGCAACTCAATCATCTACTTCATAAATCTTACTATTTAGATCACTTTTAGCTTCATAAGCTACGGGAGCCTAGTGATTCAGGCATGCGGCTGTCAAGCGGCGGTCGTGGGTTCAAATCCCGGCTCGGACCAATTAATTTTTCGGAACTTATGTACCGAATATTTACCGTTAGCTTTTCGGTGAAGGAAGGAACGGTTTTCTCGAGATGTTTTACCTTATTGGTTTTACCTTATTGGGATTAGACCGGTGTCTAAACCCAATAAGGTCTAGTTTTCCCTCTGGCTTGGAAGGTCAGATGGCAGTTGCTTTCGTAAAACTAGTGCCTATGCAAAATCCTGGGATTAGGTGTCAAAGCGGACCGCGGGCTCCTTTAGGGCACAACCGGGAATAACGCTAGGAGGATGAGATCACTTTTAGCTTTAACCTTGACTTATTTAGAACGTGATTGATTTTTTACCTGACATTTTTATTACATTAAATAAGAATGCTTCTGCAGTCTTAACGGCTTGACGATTAGAGGTATCGTTAGATTTCTAATGTGCGTCTAACTAGGTAGTAGTAAGTATAAAGAATCCCTTAAGCTTCCTTTCCACCGATTCCGGTTAGCAAGCTACAAAGGGAACATCGCAATTATCTCGAACAATTAGACGCCGACCCGCAACGGAAACGCAGCGGCAACGCAGCGTGATACCACTATAGGAGGGGTTCGGGACGCAAGGAGAATATACCAATTTACGAGGATTTTCGCTTAGATGGATTTTTGTTAGCTAGATAATAATTATTATGGAATGTGTAGCATTTTCTTGGCAGCGACTGCTGTTTGTTGGTATTGTACTGTGGACACGAAGCGCGTAGGTATTCATCGTTTCACCAATTTGGCTGTATTCGGAAACATAGATATATTCAAGACAGCGAAACCTATATTCACCAATATGAATACGGGGATCGACTAAGGGAGCAGGGCTGAAGTGTGTTGTGGGCGATGGGCTAGCAACCTATCACTGCGTTATCACATTTAGTCGATCTTTTATACGCACATTTATACTAACATTTGCACTGGAACATAAGTTTCATATGCTGTGCCTATCCCTTTTGGGAAAAACAAAGAGTATCTGTAACAGGTTTCAAAATTATTATAAGGGAGCCATTTCCGGTACGTGTATATGCATGTAAACTGTAAAATTTGCCTGAGTAGTTTGATATTTTGAAAAGGTAAAATATACTTCAGTAGGCATCATATCAGCCAAAAGACGTCCACTGTCGGACATAGGCCTCCCCCAAAGAGCGCCATAATGACCAGTTCTGCAGTGTGACATGGTTTTTGAGAAATACGAAACACCACATCATCATCATCCTGTATACGTCCCACTGCTGGGCACAGGCCTATCTCATGGAGGAGAAATAATGGGCACATAGGCAGTAGTGCTTCAACTATTCCGGTTAAAAAGTAACATAGTTTTTTACCTTTTATTAAATGGCTATAAAAAAAACATTTATACTGAGCGGCTAAATAATAAACAACCTTATAATAAGCAAGCAATCGATCATTGACAAAGATATTCCAGTAATTAACAATTTCTCTTAGGATAAGTTTAAGGGCTTCTCCTGAAAAGTAGCCGTTTTGCAGATCCGACTCTTTTCATCACACTTATTCGCGAATGTTAAAATTTGACATTTGTTACTTCTAATATCGCACTTACCGTTCTATTCCCGAGGTTGCGCACTCTGCAGCTCAGGTACGCCGATTTCCCCACCAGTGCTGTGACGTTCCTCGGCGTGGCGGCGTCGAACGACGGCGCGAGACGCGCGCCGCCGCCGCCCGGCAGCGAGTTTATCGGCGCGCCGCCGGCCACGTCACTTGTCACTGTAAAAAGACAATAATGGTTAATCGTAATGTTTGCAACAGAACTTAAGGGTATCTTTAAGGAAGCCTAGATCCTGCTATTATAGTTCACTCAGTCATCGCCTTGGCAGCGCGGGGGGTATATCGGTCGGACTATAGATTTGAACCTGAAAGTCTCAACGAAAGATCAGCGATGTCCTTTACGCCAGCACCATGTTGCGGTGGAACCGTCTCGTGGAACTTTATCACCATCATCATCATGATAGCTGCTGGACTTCCGTAAAGAGTGCCACAAGACCGGTTTTGCGCTACCCGCATCCAGCGGACTCCCATGCACTTAAGAAGCCCGCGCCCGTCCGCGCCTGCTTATGTTCCCACATGTTTATTCTATTCTATTATATTTGAGGTTGCATGATATTGTACCAACGCTTAGGCAACTGTCGCCAGTAAGACCGCCTGTTGGCAGTTTCGGGTTAGAGCGATACCTTGATGATAAATGTGCATTAATATTAACATGTTCCACTGCTATGATAAATGCAATGAATTTGTTGCCTCCTCTCTACGTCTCATTACGTAGAGAGGAGGCAACAATTTTTTTATACATTTAAAATTGACACATTATACAGTTAACTTGTCTCAAAGTTCATTAAAACGTCAACAGGGTAAAACATCAATGCTAACACACAATGCGGACTAAGAGCCCAATTTTTTGAAATTCCATTCGTCCCCTGACACTGCGTCAATCAATCATCGTTTGGCGGCGCCGGCGGGCTAACACTCGTGCACTCCGGCTAAAAATCGGCGTTGTCGGTGTAACAAACAAAAAGGGAGTCACTAGTGAACTCGGATACTAGGATAAAGAAAGGTGATGACCATACATTTTGTGTCATTTTCCGTTTTTTCCATAGGTACGACCCATTTCAGCCAGCAAATATAGAATGCAAAATGGATTATCTTATCTTCTTACCTTATCTTATCTAGGTTAAGGTCCATTTCGGAGACACTTTGACCCAGTGGGTTATTTTGTCCATTTGCTGCACTCTACTTTATGCCTACTCCCAAACTCGCTCCATCATGCAAATGGATTACACAAATGTATTTATTCGTAGCAAAACTCCGACGCAAAATAAATCTCCAATCACGTCTCAGTGTAAAAACGAATTTTGTCTGAAATTATTCCTAGCTAGATCGATTTTATGGCCCTATTTCTTAATTTGGCAGTACCATTTCCCCAAACCAATTAACATAGAAATAAATATACAAATATTGATCCTATGTATACTATTAAATTGATACATTCACCCCTTCACATTAATAGGCGGGAAAGTTTTAACAAAAAACCTTTGAAATAACGTTTTTACTTTCAAACCGGTACTTACAAAATAGTTTAAGACAAATTAACTTACAATAAAGTCATGTATGGAACACCACGCCCTCCCCAATTATACCCCTTCAAACAACAGAAGAACTTACTGTTACCCCTTAATTTACTCCCTTTATTTATTATAGGGGTTCATTTAAACAGGCTTAGGTATAATGGGTTTAATCTACCCACGTATGTAAAAGTTTTATCCTGCATACATTATCCTAGAGAACGATTTGGTCCAACATTTCGCATATGAATATGAACAATTGTATCGTACGTGTACAACCTATTAAAGTTATTTGTCCAGTGGCTCTGTAAATGTTTTTTTTTTAATCTAAATTTCGAATATTTGAATCGACAAAAAATAAGTATCTAATATAAATAAATAAATTTCCCTACTGAATCGAACACTTTAAACTCTCGCGCTTTAAATACAGATATTTATAGTATAATTTTACACGGGTCTAATATTTATGTACCTTTATTTCAAAAACGAAACGTCGAAACGTAAGAAATAATAGTAGTTTATGCAACTGATACATAATCAGAGGCCTTAAAATACGAGTGTTGTTTTTATGAAACGAGCGTGAGCGAGTTTCATAATAGGATCACACGAGTGTTTTAAGGCTAAATTATGTACAGTTGCATACACTACTTTATCTACACACATATCATAAGTACTCTAAGATGGGTTCAGAAACCGTAGGAAAATGACCTGCATTGCTACTAGTGCTACCTGTAAAATATATTTGTTGCAATCGTGGCTACATTTACGATATCCGGCGGAGTGTTCATTCGTTCTCGGAGTCACTACTACTCATATTTTCAACTGAAATGTGAATTATAAACAACTTTTCACAATTCTACTTTCGTAACAGCAAAAACCAACAATGAAATGACAACCGTAATGGCGGCAATTCGATCCTACGTCGCGACGAATGTTTTTTTAAATCATAGACAAACGAATGACGTCCCTATTCTCATGTCACTCTTGATCAAATGTCGTGCGGTTTATATTAAAAAACATTCTGAATTGACGATTCGCATCGATGACTGTTTTAATACCTATGGATACTAGAATAAAGACCCACTTGAGTTTTGACAGCTGTTCGAAATTTAAACCCATAACCTTACAAAAATCTGTACTGTAATAACATTACAGTACAGATTTTACCTACTACCACAGACAAGAAAGTTCTCATAGTAAAATTGGTTGTAATAATGCTGGTAATTTCCTACGGTTTCTGAACGAATTTTAGAGCACTAATGATATGTGCGTAGATAAAAGTAAATAAGTATCGCCTAGATCATTAGACCCGTGTAAAATAATAATATAAATTTTCCCGAGAATCGGTTAAGAAATCCGACCTGTAGGGCAAACGATATAATTTTTGCCCAAACAGAAACGGAGAACTTCCTTCGCTTTCTCGTTCAATAAAGAATTGTATTCTATTAATTATACGAAGACAAATAAGCCTTCGTTCGAAATCCGATTATATTTTATATTCGCTCGTTTTTCATTTATTTTTACTCGGCATATTAAGAATGTTGAAATCAACATGCGCCGCTAGTGATTATTTCCTCTTTGATTGTATTTTGCACTTGATCAGCAAACTTGACGATATGGGCGTACTAAACTAACCTAAAAACAAACACAGACAAAACAGAACACGAGACACAGATCGAGAAAACAGTTTTTTGCCGAAATGAAAATTCGGACAGAAATACAGTTGGGAATACAATTTTGTGACTGCGATAAGATACTGCTTACTCCACATGACTTTTATAGAATCTAAATATCTACAACGACTTAATGACCCTGGTAAACGTCGCGGTCATAGTGGCACTCTGTGGGGGAATTCTGTCGAGCAGTGGACGTCTTTCAGCTGATTTGACGACCGGTTAGCCTAGTGGGTAGTGACGCTGCCCACAAAGCTGAAGGTCCTGGGTCCTAGGCAAATATTTGTGTGATGGGCATAAATATTTGTTTCTGTGTCTTGGATGTTTTCTATGTATTTACGTACTAATATCTATTAAATATATCATCGTCTAGTAACCATAACACAAGCCTAATTGAGCTTACTATGGGTCTAAGTAGTTCGATTTGTGTAAGGTTGTTATATTTTTGTTATTTATATGATGATGATGATAATGTAGGTATTACGACTTGATTAGTTATTTACGATACGAGTGCCGAAAATAGGAAATTCGCAACGAGTGGTGATAAATTAAAACACGACCCGAGTTGCGAATTACCTATTCGCACGTGTATCGTACAACGTTTTACTGCACATATGGCTTTTTAAAGTTTCGACATATGCACGAAAAGTGTTCTTTTCCGCACTAGTACTATATGTACTGTAAAATAACTTTAAGTCTTTTCAAAATCATCACCAATTATTTACAGTGACAAAATAAGAGAGCAACGTCACAAGTGTCAATTTGTAGTGTAGCATGGAGTTCGATCTTATAATATATCTCCGACACAACCCGCCGATTTATATTATGCAAAATATCGACCCGAATCGACCCCCTCGCTACATAATGGTGGTTTTACTGCTATTCATATTTTCCTTCCCATTTAACAGTGTAGCGGGCACTTAGAAACATCTTTTGTTTAAGGAGGGATTTTAGAGTGGCGCTTCAAATTTCTGGATGATGGAAAACTTGGAAACTTTTTGCTTTTAGGTCAGGTAACAAACTGTCCTCTGGTGAAAAGAACCGAGAAAACAAGGCGGTCTCAGCGCTGTATTTATATAGGAGACAGAAGCCTTAGGATCTGGAAGATACCAGAGAAATATCAGCACAAACAATATTACATACATAAGTATATTCACGCCTTTATTCCTAGAAGGGGTAGGCAGAGCACATGAAACTTATGTAACATAAGTTTTATGTTCCAGTGCCAATTTTAGCATCAATGTGGACATCGCAGTGATAGGTTGCTCAAAATCATAATCAAAAATATTTTTCTGCTAGGCCATCGCCCACGACACACTCAAACCTGTTCCGTTAGTCGACGTTTACAACACCCACAGGAAGAAATGGGGTACTTAGTGCTATTCTAACCCGACTCCACAGGGGTTATTAACCCTATTTACGGTTATTAACAACATTATGATTTTTCTTCTTCCCATTCTAGATTATGCTGATGTTTGCTATCTGGACCTTACTGAGGACCAGCTTAACAAACTTGAGCGCCTTCAAAATCTGTCTTTTAGGTTCATATTTGGTTTGCGCAAGTACGACCACGTTTCCTCCTTTCGTTCTCAGCTCAAGTGGCTTCCAATTCGTCTCCGCCGTGATTCTCACATTCTTGCGTTACTCTACAGTATACTTTTTGTTACCTATACTCCTCCATATCTCAAAGAGCGTTTTAATCGTCTCACTTCCATCAGATCTTCCCAAAACCACCTTCTCGCCCCACCACCTTCATCTACCAAATTTTATAACAGCTCATTTACCTTTCGGGCTGTTCGGTTGTGGAATGCTTTGCCGTTTTATATAAGCAGTGCAAAATCTCTTCCTATTTTCAAAAATCTGTTGAAACAATATTACCTGTCTCTCCCTTAAGTTGCCTTTTATGTATTGTATGTATGTATATTGTATGTATTTATGTATGTAGGGTTGTATATATGGTCGCAACGGAAGACCAGCGCTGGCTCTGCCAGCAATACGCTGAGTTGCGACCATTTCGTGGCAAATTGTTAATTTATGTAAATTGCCTTGTGTTTGTCACGAATAAATGTATCTTTCTTTCTTTCTTTCTTTCTATATGTCTGCGTATTTATTAATTTATTAGGTATGTATTTTAAAATGTCCTGTTTAGTAATATTTTAAAGTTTGATGTGTTAGTATGCTCTTCTTGATGAATTCCTGCACTACCTAATTAAAATTCTAGTTTAAGTGTTTCCTGCTGTACAAAAGTTGTCTGGAAGAGATCGCTTTAAAGCGATAAGACCGCCTGTTGTTACCATTATTTATTAAGCAAATTTTTTTGTAAGATGTTTCTCTCTTGTAGTGGTGCAATAAAGAGTATTTATTATTATTATGACAATTATGAGTAATAAATACTGGGTGACTTTGTGGGTATGATCAGGAATGGTCAAAAGTGAACATGGTCTTACTGAACAACTTTTCCCATCGAACCACGGAATCGCGAAAAATAGTTAGTTAGAAGAAATAAGAGTTCATTGAGAGTTAATGTATGAAATACCAGACTATATTCAGATATTGTGGTCGGTACTATGGGAACAGCGGTTCTATATAGTAAATGTTATTCACTTTTTTTCATTCCTCATCAACTCATCATATCCCGAAATCACCCATATTAGGTTGTTTTAATTTTAAATACAGAATATTAGGAAATTTATGAATAATCGTAATTTATTTATTCTAGGCATTTGCACTTAATTCTTTTTTTATGTTCTTACTTGTACATGTGTATACTTATTGAAATGTATTTATTTATCGTTCTTAATTTTTTACCCTCGTATCGGACCGTAAACAAAATCTATATAACCCAGAATACCCCTATTTTCTCCCAGCTATAGCCCAATAAAGTCTTAAGACTCGATCAATACATACGTCGTGCTATTACCATCCTAGTTTGGGCTCACTATCTATAGATTATGCTAATCCTCGCACATGTAAAACCGATTAAAGCCTTCGTAAATACCCAATTACCCACCCTGTATATGTATATAGCTATCTGCGGATGAGTTGCTCTGAGCCCCCATCCGGTTCATATTTCACATCCAAAACGCATTTTAAGGCGAATATAAAGTTTGAGGTTCGTGACGTCACGGACCTCGAGCGTTTTCTGTTTCGAACTAGCAACATTAAAGTGGTTATACCTAGCATCGTCATTTTTTGAGACATTTGAATAGGATTTTCATCATCACCCATATCAGCCGAGAGACGTCTACTGCTGGACATAGGCCTCCCCCAAAGAGTGCAAAAGTGACCGGTCCTGCGCCACCCGCATCTAGCGGACTCCCGCAACCTTTACCAGGTCATCAGTCCACCTTGTGTGGGGCCTACCCACGCCGCGCCTTCCGATACGTGGTCGCCACTCGAGAACCTTTCCACCCCAACGGTCATCGGTTCTACGTGCCCCGCCCACTGCCACTTAAGTTTAGCGATTCGGAGGGTCTGGGAGGGATATCGGTTACCTGGTTCTGCTGCGGACAGCCTCATTTCTGATGCGATCACGCAGAGAAACTCCCAACATAGCCCTCTCCATAGCGCTTTGGGTGACTTTGAGCCTTCCAAGGTAAATGATTCTAATGCCAATGACAGTTCTATAAAAAGTCGACCACATTAATTTATCTCAAGCGTAGGTATGTTACCTGCTATTATTTATTCTGTGGACATAGAAGCACCCGGAAATTGTGCTGCTTATGAAATTTACACGGCTTTGGAAATGTAATCTCAGGTTGACGTTATGAGAGCGTTCGTAGCCATAAGGCGTGTTTCCACTGCCTGCTTTAATGTGGACATAGCATGTGTTTTGCGTCTGAGAAAAGGCATGATTCGGTATATTTTCATGTCAAGTGTTGGATTTGAAACATCGCCGGGGCAGACATTTTACCATATGTTAGTAGTCTTAGCGTAAACAGACGTTGCGGTATTGTCTTGTTTCAATCCTATTCACTTTTAAGGCGAGGTACCTAGGCTGATTTGTGGTATTTGCAATTCCATTTTGTTAGTGAATTGTATGTCACCATGCATGCATTATGTAGAAGTGCTAGTTGGGTTTTTTTTACTAGCAAAGCTACTAAATTACTATCTACGTAATACAGATTATTACTGAATAGTAAAACTGGCCTTACGCCTAAAGTTTGCAAAAAACTTGCGTTCAAACGCTGCGCTGAGCACACAATATCGTTAAAAAAGTTAAAAAGGTAATTAGAATTTCTGTGCATTTAAACATTTGTAACTAACACCTATTATATGGGTCGGTGAAGACCTGAAATAAAATATTTCATTCATTCATGCATTTAAAGCAATTGTTTTTCACAGGTCTAACACGGGTTGCACCATTCATGGTCGCAGATGACTGTCACCCCAGCAAGTTGTCAACGGAGATATGAAAAGAGATAAAAGTAGAAGAGATATGGGTAAATAAAGGTGAATAAATATCGCGTTAGATCCGTGAAAAACGATAATTTAAATATGTGTACAAGGCGAGAGTTTAAAGTGTAACATTTAAAGCTACGCTGCCAAGTATATAGTTAATAAAGCGGCTATATAGCGTCAGAAATTTCAATCTAGCCTGCGATTGCACTCATAAACACATCAATCTACAAACACGTATTCCTAAAAGGGCTTAAATACGACACATTCCTATTAAAACGAAGCCTTCTACGGACATACCAAAACTACAGCGCTGAAACAAAGAGTAGCATCTACGTGCGCAGGATTGCGACATACGCCATTTTTGTTTTGAGAGTACGAGAAACGATTGCGGAAATTGCAAAGCTTCTGCACTTTACTCAACACGCGCAAGTAATCTCAAGGTACTTCTCATGGAAAACGGTCGTAACTGGCTAGAAATGACTGGTAAAATAGCACCGTTTGCTTCTAGGCAAATGGCAGTGTTACTGACGCTTTCCGCTCGCAAACTAATATACGTTTTGCTCTAAACTAAGATTACTTCTATATGAGCGTCTGTGTTTAGTTGTATTTTGTTTAATGTTAGGGTTCCGTTATGGTGCGACTGTCCGTCCGTCACAGCGCTATATCTCATAATCCGTAAGCCCACTCCCAAAACACCTACGTGTCATTACAACACGATAAAATCCATGGCAGCAGGTCGAGAAAGTTGTGCTGAGCAATAATCAGAAGATTATAGCACCTAAAATTACCCGAAACTTTGAAAATCCTTCACTTACGGTCAAAGTTTGTATGGTTAGGTATATTTACGACATGTGACAACAGTCCGAGACATGTGGCAATCATTTAGGCCTTTAATAGTAGAGAGAGTAAACCTAAGTCTATCAGTCCTGAAATGGCCAGAAGTGCTAGGCAGACGGTGCAAAAGGTGGTCAACTTTGCGATAATCTTCTGATTCTAACTCAGCACAACTTTCTCGACCTGCTGCCATGCATTTTATCATGTTGTCATGAGACGTAGGTGTATTGGGAGTGGGCTTACGGACTATAATAAAAATTGGAATAGTTGTGAACAAGGTTAACCTAAGTGATGTAAAGTTTAAAATTGACACATTTTAATTTCATCTCAAAAACTAACGATACAAGAAATTCAAATCAAAAAAATCAAATTTCTGAGTCTTACATGCTTTCTTTAAGTATTAATCTCTATTCAATATATCGTCTTCTAGTACCCATAACACAAGCATTATTGAGCTTACAATGGGGCTTTGATTTGTGTAAAAATGTCCCCTAATACTTATGCGTAATCGAGAAACAATCAGTCACAGTTTATCATATTAGCAAGAAGTAGCTAAACGATCATTGCCACTAAATTAAACTAACATTATTCAAATCCCAATGAATGTAAATTTATTCAATTAGATTTGATTCAATAAGTTGCAATAGCGCTCCAAACTGTTTGATTCCGAAGTCGGTTTGCCGCGTTAAGAAGCGGAAATTTCGCTTAGCTGACTAATTCTTGATTACTATTACCTGAATCAATGGGATACTTACTTTATTGCATGGATATTGCAACTTCCGGCTCGATCAGAAACTTTCATCAACATTAGAATTTGAATACAACCATTTAACCAGTGACGCAAAACAGGGGTGTTATAAGTTTAACATGTGTATCGGGGGTGTCCATCTAGTCGCATAATGACTCTAGTCATAATTTCGAAAGCCATACAACTTTACACATAAAGTTGTTGCGCATAAAATTATTTTGTCATTAATAATTCTGCGCATAATACTTTTATTGTCATAACTATACTATGTCATATTTTGTTTAACCATAATGTTGATCAGCATACAAGTTTTAGTCATTATACTGAAGATCATAATTATTTTTAGTCATAAGAATTGCTATGCATAACTAGGCTGTCATTATGATTGATTCGCAAAGAAAAACAAGTTATTATATTAGTTGATTAGCATTTAATTAGGTTAGGGAGCTATAAAAGGGGGGGCTCGGGCGGCAACGCCCCCCGCAGTAAATAGATTAACAATCGCAACAATTGTATTTATATTAAGTTAGGTTATGGTTATCTTGTGTCCCTTAAAGCGGAAATAGGCACCCCGCGAAGCGGGGTGGCGTCAACACGCTGGCGATTAGGTTAAAATAATTGCCGGGTGTTTGTTTAAAAAAAAAGAAAGTTGGATTGAGTTTAGGTTACAGAGACAATTTATTTAAAAAAAATGTACAGGATTATAAATGTTTGTCTTAACCTATGACTTGAAAACGTTATGCGCAAACATATTATGGCGATTGATATTTATGCTTAAAGCTTTTATGCACAGTAAACTTATGACATTTGCTATTTATGCTCTCAAATATTATGGCTAAAAAATGTATGCGAACTAATTTATGACTATTGTCGTTTATGCGTAATGATGATTATGACACAAGTAGTTATGCCTATCGGCCTTATGGCTACAAATATTATGCAACCCGATATGGACCTGTGTATCTGTGTGTCTGTCTGTGCCATCGTAGCTCCCAAACGGACCGAGAACGGATTAGTTTTTTTACATAAGGCGGTCGTCACACTGCGCCGCATCAACGGACGGAGGTGCGGAGCTGCATACAAATTTCACCGGACGGAGGTGCGTTGCAGTGTGTCGTACCACACGGAATTTATATACAAACTGAGGTACTTGCATACAACGAGAAACGCACCTCCGTCCGGAGATGCGTCGCAGTGTGATATCACCTAAGTCCGAAGAGTAATTTGTCCGAAGGCATATTTTTTCCGAATGTCAGAATTTCGAAAACCATGTTCCACGGAAGGATTTTTTGATTTTTCAGTAGGTATATTAATATTAACCTTACCTAACCTACATATATAATGCTAGCTTCCGCCCGCGACTTCGTCTGCGTGGACCCGGGATAAAAACTACCCTATATTTTATTTTTACCCAGACTTTTTCTTCGTGCAAAATTTCATCCAAATAGGTTTACCGTTTAAGCGTGATTGAGCAACAAACATATAGACATCCAAACATCCCAACTTTTGCATTTATAATATTAGTAGGATTCCCCTATGATTGACATGTGCGTAAAAATTTTAGTTTAGTGGAAACTGGAAATAGCGCACAGAATTTTTAAATTTAGGAATAGTGATGTTTTCGCACAAATTACTCTTTGGAAATTTTCTGTGTTCCCGTTAGCAACCCTAGGCGTGCGTAGATGCGAAACTCCCGACTCTTTGTCAGATTTACCCCATACATATACAAGTAAAGTAAACATATGAACTTGTTTCCAGTGTGGTGTCGGGTTAGAATTTCACCACTCCTTTCTTCCCGTGAGTGTTGTAAAAGTCGACTAAGGGAGCAGGGTTGAAGTTGAAGGGCGATGGTATAGCAATATATCACTGCGATATCACATTTTGTCGATCTTCTATACCCATATTTATGCTAAAAGTGGCACTGGAACATAAGTTTCATGTGCTCTGCCTACCCTTTTTGGGAATTAAGTTGTGAATATATGTATGTACCTATGTATAAACTAGTTGTCAATCAGCGATGTCACCGCGAAGTCTGACGCGGTTCCGTGGCCCGGAAGTCGCTGATTGGATGAACCGCGCGGTCGGAATCCATCATCGGATTATTGGCTGGCGGTTTACCTCTACACTTGTC
Organism: Epinotia ramella; assembly: GCA_947578815.1. Lineage (NCBI taxonomy): Eukaryota > Metazoa > Arthropoda > Insecta > Lepidoptera > Tortricidae > Epinotia > Epinotia ramella. Next base: position 4,078,947 of record OX388203.1, read on the forward strand.
TAGCAACGGATAAACAAATTGTTTTTATAAACAAAATATGGTTGTGTAGTGTCTGGTTAGAACAGCACATCTTTCCCGTTTCAATCTTACAAATTTCCAAAGCCACCTAGCAAAGCTACGAACTAACAAACTTAAGCTGTAGTATTAGTATATAAAAGCTTTATAAGCAAGTGTAGTGCAGACTGAGTGGCAACCCACAATACTTTCTGCAATAAGCTCGGAAATAATCGCCTTACTGCAGCAGACATTTAACGTCAAGAATCTTGTTGCAAAAATTTAAAAGTTAAAAATCGTCAACTGCTCTAACGCAGTGGACGGAAAAGGTAATTCCCACAGTTATTTGTTAAATGTAATTATTTTCTCTTAACAAGATAAAGTGATAAAATAATCCGCCTTCGATTAGTTGACAAACCTTAGGATCATTCATAATAGTCAGGATCAATCTCTTGCCCTCAAAAAAAGACAACAATCAATCGGCCATCAGAGACCGCTGGAGTCTGATGGATGATCCTAATTAGCTGGAAGGCCGAACACATTGTACCGGGACAGGGAAAATGACTAAGTCTCTGTCAAAAAATTCATTTTTGGTACAAGCTTTTATTGCCAACTGTACTTTTCTGTATACCGTCAAACTCATAGACAAGATTCTAACGAGCCCAAACTCAACGTTACATCGATTAAGTACCGAATTCCGATGGCCACCTTCTGTTTCCATCATCAGGATCAGCTCGATATACCCAAAATTTCAGCTCAATCGGTCACCGCGAAGAGGGTCAAATTTAACTAGCAAGATTTCATTACAGATACCGCGACAGGTGAAACTAAATAAACGCTTGTGCACTTGGTTCACATTTTTCTAAGTGAATTGAACAAGTCTAGTCGCTAAAAAGGGATTGTACCTTGTTTTACCGACAATTGTTCGATCGAATGTACGTTCCGCAGAATTTTCATTTCGTCGAAAACCATTTTTTTCAGAATCAGTAAACATTTCAGGAATGTTATAAAACAACCTAACCTAACCTAATGGGTTCTACAGATTTACCTTTTAGCTGTACCTAAAAAGTTAACGGTTTATGAGTAGCAGAAATTCGATGAAACGAAAATTCGGCGAAACCATGCATTCGGTGAAACATTTGTCGGTGAAATAAGGGTGCACCCTAAAAATGTCTTATAGACACCGATAAAATTTACGAGAATATTTCTAATGCAAAAACTGTTCGGCGCGGCAATGCAGCTAGCGCAATGGGCACCTTTGCAGTTTGCACACCGAGTGACGCGGGGCGGGTTATTTGATATTTAGTTTTAAGTAGTTACTTTTAGTTTTACGAATTATTTAACAATATTTATTGTTAAGAGGCTGACAAGACCTAATTTTGTTGAAATTGATGTTATTTAAGCAGTTTTTTAAGAACAACTATTTGTTCTAGCATATCAAAAAAATATATATGTTAATATTCACCACATTTCAAAGACCGTGGACGGGCTCTATACATAATTGGACGAAATCGGCATGATAGAAAATAATTGCAAAAATTGGTCTTAAAATCATCATTAAACGGTTCTATATGTTTATTTTTTTGACGTATGGGTCTGCAATTAAAAACATGAAGTCAACATATTCATACCTAAACCGCTAACGAGTCATATTTCACAAATAATCTACACTTTTTTTTATTTCAATATTTATGTATAATTATTATCTTCAAAAACCGGGCCCGCCCAGTAACACTCGCTCTCGTTTACTACGATACAAATAAGCAGTGTGCGCGCTATCCCAAATCCTCAAGGGCATTTTGGTGTTGACAGCGTCTTAATAAATGGTGTTACGATAATATTGTTATTTTACTGACACGATTTCCATATGTATTTAAGTTACAAACTACTTTGTAACAAACTTTAAATCAACTTGTCGTGTTAGTTTGTTCTTTCGTATGTGCGAGTCAAATCGTAAAAGTCTAATTTGGTCAACTTCCCCTTACAGTTATGGTAGACGAATGACAATGGAATACTATGGCAACATAGAGCTGATTTTATGATGGAGGCGGATGATTACTGGTTGGGGGATTGGATATCCTCAATGACACAAGATAAACCCACGTTTGAGCTCATTAGCTATACTCACATGCTTGTGGCAACCACAGTTGCCAATTTCGCTCACCCCTAAACTGATGGTGGCAACTGTGGTTCATCAAAAAAAATACCGGGTTGCACTCCGGGAGTGCCAGCAGAAGTGAAAACTCAATAACATTGTAACAGTTTTTCGATCAGGTCACGTGACATCTTACGGTGTCACCCTAAAAATGAATTTGACGCAAATTTATAAATAATTATCAATTACTTAGGCGGACGGGCCCGTCGGCGTCGCCGGCGGCAAACACGATACCAATTTGTTATTGCCATTGCCAAATATTTTTCAAAGCTTTATCTCTTTAGGAATAACGTCTAAATTCGAAATATTCGAATTTGCAGAACAGCAGACCGACGCAGACCAGCAGGCGACCAAAATATCAATTTGTTTTTGCCGTTGGTAAATATTTTTCTAAGCTTTATCTCTTTAGGAATAACGCCCAAATTCGAACTATTCGAATTTTCTCAATAGCAAAACGGTGAAGGAAGCGTTGGTATTATTACAAATTTATTTGCAGAATATGCTATTGCAAAAAGTGTTTAACGGCTTTATACTCTTACGAATAGCGTTCAGTTTTTAATGAAGTCGAATCGGCTAGCAGCAAAAAGTGACCTCCTTCACATCTGACGTCACAAAACTGTGTCGCGTATTTAACAATTTTTCCCCATCCCAAAAAGTGCTCAGCGCCGCTAAAGAAGTTTTCACTTCAAAAAACCAAAACAATAAAGCCTACCTTTTTTAAAATTCGAAATCAAGTGAGCGGTTAGAGTCATTTCAATGAGTAGTTCATGACGGTGTATAAAAGTACAGTCGGCAATAAAAGCTTATACCAATAATGTCATTAAGACAAACACTTATTATTATAAAATAAAATATAAAATAAAAATTGTTTAATTCAGACCGAGATCCATAATAGTGTTAGTAACAATTGGGACTTACAAAACTATGTTAGAATTACACGTTACATTACATTAAGTTTTATGTATTGTAAGAAAAAACTATCAGAATGAGAATAAAACCGTGAAGAGCGTGTCGGGCCACGCGCAGTGTAGGATCCATTTTGCCTTTCCGGGGCCAGTTGGGCATAACCAACTAGACTATGGGTCCTGGGTAGGTAGTTGTGCTGTATATGTTGTCTTATGATTACCATTAAGCGGTTAAACATGGCGACTTTTTGCAGTGATAAAAACGTCCGACTATCGCGTGAAAATAGGGTGCGTAACGATGCCTATATTTTTTTTTGAAATAATATTAGTCGCAATAACACTCTTTTCATATAATTCTTGAGTCATATAACAACACTTAATATATTTACATACGATATAATTATCATTTTATATAATGACAGCGCCAGAACCAAACACTCTTTACTACTTACCTAATATATACTTACATAGTACAATTTGCAAACCGTTATGTTTGCTATATTTCCTTTTGATAATAAAATATTATTCTACTTGATACTTATGATATATAACTTGTATATAACATGAGCATTATACCATATAATGATTATACAAAATAAGTGTTATACCCGATGATAGTTATAAAAAATAAACATATACAGGGTGATTCAGGAGACGTGAGCAGGATCAACCCTACACATACAGTTAATGTTAATGGATCTTTTACCATCGTAATTAAATTAAACGCCCACAGTTTTTTTTTACATTTTGTGTGAAAGTTTCATTCACAATAAATCATGGTCACCCTACACAACTAAACAAAAATTAACGTTAATCTTACCAATGCTGGTACGACTGAGTAGCTTATAAACTATTGAATCCGTAGGGTTGATCCTGCTCATGTCTCCTGAATCACCCTGTATATTTTGAAATTATAACCAACGCTTATTATATACAATGAGTGACTATATACCTTGAAAATATATCAAATGTTTATATCATCATCATCATCATCATATCAGCCGAAAGACGTCCACTGCTGGACATAGGCCTCCCCCAAAGAGTGCCAAAGTGACCGGTCCTGCGCCACCCGCATCCAGCGGACTCCAGCAACCTTTACCAGGTCATCAGTCCACCTTGCGGGGGGCCTACCCACGCCGCGCCTTCCGGTACGTGGTCGCCACTCGAGAACCTTTCCGCCCCAACGGCCATCGGTTCTACGTGCTATGTGCCCCGCCCACTGCCACTTAAGTTTAGCGATTCGGAGGGCTATATCTGTTACCTTGGTTCTACTGCGGATAGCCTCATTTCTGATGCGATCGTGCAGAGAAACTCCCAACATAGCCCTCTCCATAGCCCTTTGGGTGACTTTGAGCCTTCTTATGAGGCCCATAGTAAGCGACCACGTTTCAGTACCATATGTCATCACTGGCAACACACACTGGTCAAAGACTCTCGTCTTGAGACACTGCGGAATATTGGACGAAAAGATGTGCCGTAGCTTCCCGAACGCTGCCCAGCCGAGTCGGATTCGACGATTGACCTCTTTCTCGAAGTTGGACCTACCTAACTGGATAGTTTGTCCTAGGTATACATAATCGTCTACAACTTCGAGCGCAAAGTGTCCGATTGTAATGGGAGTTGGTACTACATGGGCATTTGACATGATCTTCGTCTTATCCATGTTCATTCTTAGACCAACTCGCTCGGAAGCTTTACTGAGGTTATCGAGCATCGTACTTAAGTCCTCCATGGTCTCAGCCAAGACTACTATATCGTCAGCAAACCGAAGGTGAGTGATGTACTCGCCGTTGATGTTGATGCCTAGCCTTCTCCAGTCCAGAGTTTAGAAAACGTCCTCCAGTGCTGTTTATATAGCGAATGAAATTATATTATTTATTTTTATACCCATCATTACACACCCGTGAAAATAACCATCAAATCACTTGTCAAAATCACCTGTACCGGTACTGTAAGTCGCCGTGTGTAACAGCTTAATGTCAAACATAGTCAGCGCAACTACCTACCCAGTATCCATAGGCTAATGTCAAACATAGTCAGCGCAACTACCTACCCAGTACCCATAGGCTAATGTCAAACATAGTCAGCGCAACTACCTACCCAGTACCCATAGGCTAATGTCAAACATAGTCAGCGCAACTACCTACCCAGTACCCATAGGCTAATGTCAAACATAGTCAGCGCAACTACCTACCCAGTACCCATAGGCTAATGTCAAACATAGTCAGCGCAACTACCTACCCAGTACCCATAGGCTAATGTCAAACATAGTCAGCGCAACTACCTACCCAGTACCCATAGGCTAATGTCAAACATAGTCAGCGCAACTACCTACCCAGTACCCATAGGCTAATTGGAACACAAAAAGCCAGGCAACTATGCTGCTTATGTATCTGACTGTTGACATGTATTGCTGCGTAGCTGCTACCTCTCATTGAAAGTAAATGTTACACCAACATTTTGGATTCCATATTTATGACTTTTTTATACCAGCATGTAGGGGGTAATCTCCAGATCTACTAATTATATGTTCTTTAGATGGGCACAGGCTATACATATGTAATCCCGCGGCCCCGCCTGTTTTCTTTGTAATATGTGAGCGGAGCCGTTAAGGTACCGTGTTACATCGAGTACGTGATATCAAATTCATGTGAAGTATACCTAGTGAGTAGATTTAAAAGCGGTTTTTAATATAGATACGTTGCTGGAGGTTGCGTATTTATTGCAAATTAGCTAACGTATATTGCTTATGTATAAATACTAACATTGTAAGATATTTGTTATGTTTACTAACACTCTATGGATACTCTGTATGTCCGCAATAAAGAAATTGAAATTGAACTAGTGTCAGATCGACCCCTTGATTGGAGTAACATCTCCGATATATCTCCAAGAACGTAGAGCAATAACATTTGAATTTGAATATATGCTATGCAAATACAGGACATACGTTGAGCTGCTCGTTGTCCAAGTCACTCTGGCTACTACATAACAGCGTTGTGCGTTTCTGAACGGGGACATTCCAACGATAAACTACAGTAAAGGTAATGAAATACATAGTGGCTCATTTACAAATTATAAAATATAAATTAACATTATCAAAATACAGTTTTTTCACCAAATTGTTGGGGTCGTCCGTCTACTCGTAAGGGACCTCTGTTTCTATACTTAAAGAATCGACATCATCAAATCTTATAATTTTTAGGGTTCCGTACCCAACGTAAAAACGGGACCCTATTCATAAGGCTCCGCTGTCCGTCCATCCGTCTGGCAACAGGCTGTATCTCATGAACCGTGATAAAGCAACAACGGTGGCAAACAAGCGTATGGTAAGCGGACACCGCAGCCTATAGACGCATGCAACCCCAAATAAGTAACATGGGCGTTGCAGACCCGTGATAATTAGACAGTTGTATTATATTGTAATGTTGGATAGTTAGGCCTTACAACAAACGTGATTTTTTGCCGTTTTTATAGATAATGGAACGGAAACCTTCGTGCGCGAGTCTGACTCGCAATTGGCCGGTTTTTAATGCTTTCGTTAGTATTGTTGACGTTGTCGTGCCATAATATGTCATTCATTTTTATTATTTCACATCACCTTTTTTTTCTCAATTTCCACAAAATATAATAACAGAGTAAAAGCGGTTCGATGTTACTGACGGTAGCGGGGTTTTCTTGAACCGGCGGAGTTACCATAAGCCAAGGGTGACTCAGATCTGCTGGGGTGACATTTAAATGTAGTTTTTACGCCTAATATCCAGTAACTTTAGTAAGTAGTTCATAAAGTTCTGCAATTCTCTGCTAATACTAAAATGAGAATGAAGAAGAATGCTCCTTTCAGAATCATTTCAGTTATCAATTTAACTGGGGACCGAAGAGCTGGCGGCTTTCTCGCGCAACGTAACAGCATCGCAATTCAACGAGGAAATACCGCCAGCATCCTCGGTACAATGCCTCGAGGGCCTTTTCTTTAGATACAAGCTTTTATTTAACTTGCACTGTTCGTATGTATTAAGTATTAAGTATTATGTATTGTCCGTCAAAATTTGGCAATCAATTTTTCAGTCATTTGCCGTTATCCGATTGAGCTGAAATTTTGGGCAAAGGTATAGTTTGGATGACAATTCAATTCTATGGTACCACCAAGCTGATCTGATGATGGAGACATAAGGTGGTCATGGGAAGTCATTACTTAACGGACCCCGTTGATTTTGGGCTCGTTAGAATCGTCTCAATGAGTGTTTGGTGACGGTATACGGAAAAGTACAGTAGGCAATAAAAGCTTGCCCCAAAGATGATTTTTTTGACAAAAACTTATTTAGATTTAACTTAGTTTTTTTTTTTTATTAATGTGATGTAAATTATCGTCTTTTATATACTTTGGCAAATAAGATACTTATTTAGTTATCACTTTGCTCCATTTTTACTAAAGTCACTCCGAATCACGGTAAAAATATGTTCAAGCCCTTACCGCTAATGTGCATTTAATTTGTAACTCACGCGTATCACCCGCGTCCGAGCATTAATAATTAATTGTTTAAATTGCACTTGACATCCGACACGCAAATAATGCGGGAATAACCCGCTCTCGTCGTAATTACTTTATCCATTTATTATTTTATGTCGTACAGTCGCCATCAGATATATCGGAGCGGCCAAAGTGCTCACAAATATCTGAACACGCCTCTAATGCCTTGGAACTATTTCCGAGTAGGCGTTAAATTACACGTTTCTATAAACGAGTTCAGATATTCCACCACTGATAAATATATACATAGATTCACGCCTTTATTCCCAAACGGGATAGACAGAGCACATTAAACTTATGTTTCAGTGCCACTTTTAGCATGAATGTGGGTATAAAAGATCGACAAAATGTGATATCGCATATCGCCTACAACACACTTCAACCCAGGCCCATCTTCACTACTTTCCAAGTAAAGTTGGCCTTTTCAAGTACAGTTTTAAGTTGGTCAATTGCAAAAGTTCGTTCGTTTTTTTTTTAATCAATCTAGTAGTTTCGGGGATTATACATACAAACTTATTAAGCTACACGCTCACATAGCATCACAAGACACGCAAGCATTATAGATAAAAAATGAAAAATGTTTTTATTTCAAGGTCCGCTGGGGCTACCTAGTAAGTAAAGATATACTTGTGTCGGGTAGACTCGCTCTTCCATCAGTACAAGTTACACCTATACTTTGAACTATAAAAATGAAAAAATCAGTCTATTATACGTCCCACCGCTGGGCACAGGCCTCCTCTCACGGATGAGAGACAGCGGGCAGTAATCCCCAAGCTTGCCCAGCCAGTTGGGGACTTAACATACACCTTTTAATTTAATTTTGTATTAAGCAGTTACGCTGCTAACGAAATTATACATTTTTAAATAAAGGAAAAATTTAATGCTCCGAGCCGCTCCGATGTCTCCGAGCTCCGAGTTAAGAAGCCTAAGTCTTCTGGTAGATGTCGCTACACGCCTCCCTAAGGCGTTGTAGGAAGGAACTGATTGAAGAATTTGGTGCCTGAACCGGATTGTTCCGATAGCTCAGTTGGTTAGTAGCGACGGGCCATGAATGCCTGTGGTCGCCGGTTCGAATCCGGCTCGGTGCATTAAATTTTTAAATTTTACCTTTTAATTTCTTCGCAGAAATATATATTTTATTTTAATTATTATTACTCATCTATTTATTTTAATGCAGATTCAACCAAACAGGAACAGAGTCTCTTCCAGAACTAGTGGGAGATAAGCAAACAATAATGTAAATACTACAGGTATCACATTTAAAGTACATTTTTACTTTATTTTATTTTATTTATTTATTTGTCTGAGGCAACGAGGCCCATATCTATAAATACCTTATAGACTTACATACATATCACCATACAAAACTTAGAAGTAAGTAGCACAAAACACTGCACATATGATACTGCTTCTAAAGTAAATGTAAAAGTGGTCCTACATAATCCATTCTATTTCTGTCTATCCATTTGTGCTTTCACAGATAACGGTAAAGCTGTCAACAATACTAATGCGATGGCATCACCATATGCGCCGTTTTGACAGAATCCAATGATATATTTGTACAGTAAAGTGCGTCTAATAATTTTCAGTAGAAAGCTTTTCGAAGATCAAATTACGAGTGAGCTTTATAAGCTTGGTTGGAGTTATTTGTAATACTGTTTAAATGGAGTTTCTATTGAGACTGTCGGTCATACCGTTTTGTAAAGGGTGGGAGGTAATTTTTTTATTATTGGGCACTTATGAATACATCGTCGTCTTTCAGTAAAACTGAATAAGAATAAGTAATCAGAAGACGTTTGTCGACACTCGCCTAAATCTATGATAACCATAAATTTTAATTTGCTTCTATCTAAAAACAACGTGTATTTCTAATGTATTATTTTCAGGCTTGCTTTTGTATTATGCTTTAATTCGTCAGTGAAAATAGCCATGCTTTTTATTAGGATTCCGTGGTCAACAAGGAACCCTTATAGTTTCGCCATGGCCGTCTGTCCGTCTGTCCATCGGCGGCTTAGCTCAGTGACCCTACTACTAAAAAGCTGTAATTCGGCATGAACATATAAATCAATCAGGCCGACTAAACGCTAGAATAAAATTTAGAAAATGATTTTTAGGGTACCTCTTCTACATGTAAAGTGGGGATGCATCATCCTTAGACCCATGGTGTAGGGTATCGTTGGATAGCTTGTTTAAAAATATTATGGGTTTTAAAAACCATTGTTAACTCAGTCATTCGTTTGCGGGATATTGTTCGAGTCAAGTTCCCCCCCCCCCCCCCCCCGTCCCCCCTCGAAGCCTAAATAAATGGCTACTACTGGAAAGGTGAAAAAAATTATGGCAGTAGTACATACTCGTATAATGAATTTAAAAGGAAAACTATACTCGTATAATGAATTTAAAAGGAAAACTATACTCGTATAATGAATTTAAAAGGAAAACTATACTCGTATAATGAATTTAAAAGGAAAACTATCACTAACTAATCGAATTACAACATGAAACATGTCGCCCGTAGTCACATTGAATACGTGAGTTGAACCGTGTAATTGTTAGTATTATCACTAACTAGTTACTAAGTAATAGTCGAACAACTTAAAATGGTCTTGGGAAGGCTAACTTTTGTACAAATGCGGCCGACGCAACGGCATCATAGTTGGCGCGCGCGTGTTGATTTAGACAGGCAACTACGGAACCCTACACACTTGGCCGATTTTTAATCTATAATATGCATTGCCGTAGACTTATGATAAGTAATCAAAATAAAACATTACATTATTGATACAGATTCCACTTACAACTTCTATATTTAAAAAATACTCGAACAAAAACATACCAAGGTCATGTTCGTAATAAAACTGGGCCATTAACTCCATTTTAAACCCTTTGTTTACATTAAGTAAAAATAATCAGGCCTGTCCGCCATCTTGGGACGGAAGTTTGGTGAAGTAAACAGTAGCCATCGGCTGTTTGTCTTGTCAACTTCAGCCACCCTATTCCGTAACTAGTTTTAACGTCACCTCACCGTTCACCCATAAATATATATTGATGGAACGAAGCGTAGAGGTTTAGTTTCGTTTGGCGAGTGACGGGTGAGGTGCGCATTAGTGCGTTCCGAATAACAGCCCAGATGCGCCTTGAGTTCCGTCTTGCCTTGTCCTTCACAAGAATGTTTATTTATGATATATATGTAGACCTACCCTGATTTTCGATAAGATCCCAGCTAGATTCCTAGGCAACGGCAAGTTCGAAGGACCTTTGAGTTGACTCGTTTTAAAGGAGATTCCGGTTCCATCCCATCGGTAATCTATCGTTTTCCCGAATTTCATTTGGCCGAATTTAATTTGCCCGAATTTAATTTGCCCGAATTTTATATTCCATAACGTTTTATTTTCCATAATATTAATTTGACATATTATTATGTTGTATGCCCGAATCATTCATACGCCATAAACTTTATTTGACATAATTTTATATGCAATAATTTTACTTGACAGAATATTATTTGCCATAAGAAACTACATTACTACGAGCGGTTCAAATGTTACGAATGTTCAGTTCTGGCGCTTATATGTCATTTTAACACCTATTTTTAATGATTCTTACGTACAGAACACGTCAAAATGAGCATCTTTTACTTGGAAAACTTTTCTCTACGAAGTTTTATTCCGCTCTTTAAAAAAAAATATCCACGAAGTCGGCGGCGGTAGCTCTGCTCCTTCTAACTTATCCGCCATCCGAGTTGGACTGTCCTTTCAATTCAATTCAATTCCAATTCATTTTTATTGAGAGACTAACATGGATCATTATTGATAGTAAGACTTAGTTTAATATTAGTTACAATTCATAGATAGGACACATAAAGTTAATTTAAAGAAATAGGCCAGTTTGAAATTTACATTACATAGGCAACTCAATCTAATTAAAAATTCACCAAGATGTCAAGATAATTAAACATTCATTTATTAAATCTCAAAATGAACCAAAATATCTCGGTAATTATCGATCTGAGAGAAAAAGTTTAAAGAATAAGACATGTTTATTTTTACGCTTTTTTTCGATACGAAAACAGATAAGACCACGTGGAAGTGGGGTGCGCTGATTCGGGTTTTGGTAGCAATTTTTCATAATATCACCCATTTCACACAGTAATTTGTTATTTTACATATAGTATGGCTTTTGAAACGTTTGGCAAATGATTTTATTGCATATAAAAATTATGGATTATACAGTTTCTGGCAAATTATATTATGGCATATAATATTATGGAAAACAACCATTCTGTCTTATGAATATTATGGTTAATAACCGTAATGGCACATAAAATTATGGTAAACAAAATTATGGCCTGCGAATATGATGGCAAATGAAATTCGGGCAAACGAAGGAATATACCCATCCCATCATCAGTCGCGTCACTACACGGCCGAATTCCTGCTTTGTCATAAACCTCTTATATAACTATTGGCTCTGTGAACAGTAGAACTCGCGAGCTTGTCTTAAAAGAAACTGAAAACCTGAATCGACAAAAAACGGAGACGATAGACGCCAGATATCCGCACGCATTTTCGCCCAAGCGAAACTGAGAACTATATTCGCTTTGATCGCTCGTTCTATTGTGTAGTAAATACACCACGTTCTCAAGAACATCCCAGCTAGACGCCTAGGCAAGGTCACTACCAAAACAATCTAACCCAAAATCTTCGGTTGTTCCAAACCTTGTTAGCTAGTTTCTATTCTGCTAAAGCTCCCAGTAACAATAGTTGGACTTGTTTACTGTTGTTTCAGGCCGCGCCAATTTATTACGAAGATTAGTTTGCGTAGCTAATCGCGTAAAACCTTAAAGTAAATGAGTTACGAAGTAGTTCGATGATTTAGGGGGACATTTTGGTGAAACATGAGGTAAAAATAAGAGTATTAGAATTTAGTGATTAGATTAGATTAGATTTATTTATTTCGAGATAAAAATTACAATATAGATTCGCATACAATGTCAAAATTATAAAAATCCTTATCACGATCGTCAATAATAAGAAATAAAAATTAAATAATATTCAAAATGTCAATACAGAAAGTGGAAATAGTATCTCCGATTACGGATTGTCATTTAACAAGTTGTGGATAATTAATTTTAAACAAAAATAAACAATGTCAATTTACGTATTACGATTTCACAGTATAAATACAATATAAATATAATACAAGAAATAGTATCAGATTAGGTATCAATAAATCAAATAATTATACTTAAAACATTATTTCCATGAACTCGTGAACAAAGTACAGAGGGTTATCCAACAAAAGATTTCTCAGTCTACGCCCAAATGTTTCGTCACAAGGTTCGTTTCTTATATCGGCGGGTAGGTGCTCGAAATAAGTAGGCCCAATAACCCGGGGATGAAAAATAATTTTGAAAGCGCCATGCGACGAGGAACTGTCATTAGGCGCCCAGTTGAACGAAGCTCTTTACCCGTTACATTCACACGCGCAAACTGGGAGATGTTTTTTTTTACAAATAAGAGAAGCTCGAACAAATGTTGTGAGTAGTGCGTCATTATGCGTTGCGTCGAGAATAACTCCCGACAGGGGTGACGATGCTTGACTCCTAAAAGTACCCGAACTGCACGTTTTTGTATTACAAGAACTCTTTGCGCATCCGTGGAGTTGCCCCATAGGAGGGTACCGTAGGACATCAGGGAATGAAAATATGCGAAGTAAACCTGTTTCAGTGAATCACCCGAGATAAGCGGCTTTAATCTTCTTAACGCAAAGACAGCACTACTCAACCTGTCACACAGACTGTCAACATGGCGCTTCCAATTCAATAGTGCTAAGACCGATGAGGTGGAGATGGTGAGGTAGGGCACAGCGAAATGTCATCCCGCTCGAATTTGGAGCAGCCCAACTGGGGAAGTACCTCCGCCTTGCAGAAGACCACAGCCATAATAACACTACTACTTGCTCTGTAGTAGTGTTGTGTTCCTGGAGGTGAGCAAGGTCGCCAGAGCTCCCGAGGATGCGTTGTGTTGAGAGCGAGGGAATTTGTTCCTTCAGCTGTCAACACGGCGTATCCTCAAACATATCAAGGGTCGGCAACGCCCATGTTACTCCTTTGGAGTTGCATGCGTCTATAGGCTGCGGTGTCCGCTTATCATCAGGCGGGCCGTACGCTTGTTTGCCACCGTCGTTGTATAAAAATAAATAAAAAAAGACAGAAATGGTTAAGCATTTTCCACTTACCTACCTCTATGAATATTTTCAATATTTTGTACGTGTTTACAAAATCAGCTTAGCTGTACGAAGTATTTATGAACAAAAAACTCTCGTTAGTATAATAATATAAAAAGTTGTGGTTGGCATTGTTTACTTTCATACTTAAGAGTTTTATTCAGATTTATATTTGAGCAAGTCGAACAAGTATTCTTCACGCTTTATTTATTTATACACATCAATATTAAAAAAAAATCGTTATTCGACTGACGCGTAAAAAGTGAAATACCGTGGTCGCTCAAGTTCGCACAAGTCCAACAATTTACACATGGGTCAAAAACGGGAACAAAACCCTGCCAAAATCCACTGTTTCGCTTCAATTTTACATAAAAATTATGAAACAATACAGAGATCTTTAGTAGCAAAGGCGCCGTACATAGCTGTACGTGTCCAGCGCCATCGCCATAATTTTGCCTTTAAAGACCTTAAAATGCAGGATGTGTAACAAGAAAGATGTAATCCTAAAGCATTTTTAGTGTTCTGTAGTCAACAAGGAACCCTTATAGTTTCGCCATGTCCGTCCGTCTATATGCAACCGCACCGCACTTAGATGCAACTAAGACAGACAGGTAACTACGGAACCCTACACTGCGCGTGGCCCGACACGGACTTGGCCGGGTTTTATTTACCCAAATAGCGAAGCTCTACGTTCAATATTGAACCAAATTAATTAACGAAGAACATTAACATCGTAAATGATGTGTTATGTCTGTAAACAAAGGTGTTTGCAGAAAGTGACTGTACAAACGTTAGACACCCTGCAATTATGTGTGGGAAACGAGGCATGCCTCTGGAATAATTACGGGTTAAATTAGAATGGTACTAAAAGTTGACACTTAAATGATAATAACAAAGGATGTAACTACTTTCACTAAGTTTTTAATTTGGTGAATAATTAAAACTGGAACAATACGAGTTGTTTGCCTTTTTGTAGTTGATTGAAATTAATTTCAATTGTTTACCGAATAAAAAATATAGTGAATGGTGTAGATAATATCTACTCAATACAGTTTTATTCACGCTTTTAACCAAACATGATTTTATCAATTGTTTTCTTTTTATAGGTATAGCTACCTATTGTATGGAATCTCGGTCTATCACAATGTTTGTGCGTTCGCGAAAAAATGTTATCAGTTTTCAAAAGCGCCTGCGTCAAAAGCGGCTTTTAGTATATGCTGGCAACGTCATCCTGGTTGCCTAGATCGTCGACAGCTGGTTGCCGGATATATACCGACGTTCACCGCGCAAGGGCACATCACAAGGACTGCCTCTACGAGGGCCGTTTGATAAGTAATGTTTAAAAGTTTTTTATAAATCTTTTTTGGTAAATGGCATTAACACTTGCACAATCTTTCAAATTCAGCAATTAAAAAAAAACAACAAATTGTCACTTCAACTTACATTTCTAACAACAATGGAAACGTTGCAAACTATTTATAACTGGTTAAATAATTTTAAACGTGGTCGGTCAAGCTCATCTGATGCTCCACGTTCTGGTCGCCCAATCGAAGTCACTACAGAGGATGTTATTGAACAAGTCCATAATATCGTACTCGACGACCGCCGAGTAAAGGTGCGTGAAATAGCTGAGAACATGGGCATCTCCACTGAGCGAGTAAGGACCGTATCGAAAAGAAAGTAGACTTTCGACTGCATAAGTTTGCCAAAGGGGGTCAAAAAAAAATCGGTTTTACTAAATTATGAACCGATTTCATAATTGTTTAATTGTGTTTTGTAATAAAAATACATTTGACATTCCATCATATCTGTCAAATATCGGGGGAGGATTGCGTTAGATCTTAGAAAAAATATGTTGGACGACTGGTACAGAATTAAAGGGGTAACTGTAAGAAAGATTGCTAAAAAGTATAGTATCAGCCCCTGCAGGTGTAGATAAATTAGTAAATAAGTTTGGTACTACTGTCATCTTAGAAGATCTACCAAAATCTGGGCGCAAACGAGGCCCTGCTGACGCAGCAATGTAGAATAGTCGTTGAAAATGAAAAACAGTCAGTTGCTCTTCGAAAACACACAAGAAAACTTTATACCCTTATCACGAAACAAATTATTTTAATTAAATATTTTTGTTTAGTGTTCTTTTTAACGAGCTAAGTCCCGAGCGAGCTTGTTCCCGCTAGTCTTAGCGGGAAAATAAGGGAAAAATATACAGATTCCGTCACTGTCCTCGTAGCTCAGTTGGTAGAGCAGTCTAGCGTTAATAGAAAGGTCGCAGGTTCGAATCCTGTCGGGGGCTACAGACGAAGATGGTTTATTTTTCCATTATAATCTTTCTCTGTATCATATCGTTTAGAAAACTTTATGTCCGAATTCTAACTAAAAAAAAAGTACAGTGTATCATAATGGATGACGAAACCTAGTTAATTGGATTACAAAACTCTACCTGGCCCACGATTTATAATAGTCTCGGCAAATCAATAGGTTTTTCAAAAGGATAAATATGGAAAAATTTGGAAAGTTATTTTTTATTTGACAAGCATTTTGTCAATGCGGGCTGAGATCTATCCATAGACCGGTTAGCCTAGTGGGTAGTGACGCTGCCTACGAAGCTGAAGGGGGGAAAGTCCTGGGTTCGAATCCCGGTAAGGGCAAATATTTGTGAGATGAGCATGAATATTTGTTTCTGAGTCATGGAAGTTTTCTATGTATTTAAGTATTTATATCTATTATATGTATCGTCGTCTAGTACCCATAACACAAGCCTTAATGAGCTTACTATGGGACTAGGTCGATATGTGTAAGATTGTCCCCTAAATTTATTATTTATTATATATTTATGTGCATTGGGAAATAATTATAATAGGGATGCGGACTAAGATTTTTTTACGATGCCATTCGAACCAGTTTTTGGAAAGGAACAAATGTTTGTATGGGAGCAACTACAATGAAATAACATAAATATCCAAAAATTTGAGACAAAGATTGACGTCGCTGGCGGCAGCGGAAAACGCTTCATACTGATGACGTACCTACGAATGACGTCACTTGTACAAAGTAGTTGTATATATCGTTGTATGGAAAATCCGGTAAATTGTTGTTTCGGTCGCGAAATACTGCGTTTAAGTACATAGTTGTTATACAATTTTGTTTCGGCTAACCATTGCTACGGGAACTATAAACACCCAAGTTTACCGCGACGGGTTGATACAAAAGAGGTTGCTGCCGTTCATCAAGAAGCATAGGATGCCTACATTATTTTGGCCAGACTTGGCCGCCTGTCATTATTCAAAAGTGATTAGAGAGTAGTATAAGCCAATAAGGTGAATATTGTAGAGAAAGACATGCACCCGCCTAACTGTCCAGAAGTCCGCCCTATCGAAAGATACTGGGCCATTATGAAACAATCTCTTCAAAAAAATACCAAAGCAGCTACTTCCATTGCTGAGTTTAAGAAAAAGTGGAATTAGGCTTCAGAAAACGTTACCAAGAAAGTGGTCCAAAACCTGCTGCAGAATATCAGAAGGAAAGTCAGATTGCAGGCAATAAGTAGAGGCACTGCCCGAAAGTTTATCGTTTAATAAATTATATATATCCATTTTTTTTTGTTGTTTATCAAAAACACGATCTACTTATATACTTAATAAACCTAGTCGTTGTCCACTTTCTCTTCGGTACGGTCCTTACATAAAATCCTGCATGAAGATTTATTTGGCTATGGCTAAACTGTCTTCTGCACGTTGGGTGCCTCGTTTGTAGACGATCGAACAAAAACGCGAATGAAAGCGAATTATAAAGCTGTGTTTGGATATGATGAAGCGTAATCCTCGGAATTTTTTGAAACGATTTGACACTGGACGAAACTTGGGTCCACCATTATACACCAGAATCAAAACAACAGTCCAAACAATGGATTGCTGCTGGCTGGTGAACGTGCCCCAAGGACAGCAAAGACTGTTTTGTCGGCTGGGAAAGTGATGGCAACCGTTTTCTTGGATAGCGAAGGAATGATCATGATTGACTACCTAGAAAAGGGGAAGACTATCACTGGCCGTTACTAAGCAGACTTATTGGACCGTTTTAAAGCCGAATTGATGGAAAAATTACCAAAACTACCCCCACGAAAGGTCTTTACTATGACTTCGCTGTCTTCTGTTCATTTAGACCCAGTTCACGAATTAAGCTTCGAGCTGGTTCCTCATGCTCCGTATTCACCGGACTTGGCTCCTTGTGATTATTAGCTATTTCCAAATTTGAAGAGAAATAATTTTGACAAACGAGGAATGTAGGTATTGCAGGCGTGAACGGCTATTTTGGCAGACCTCGACAACGAACTCGTAGTTTTTGGAGCGTATAAAAAAATTGGAAACCTTCTGGAATAAGTGTTTGGCTCTTCAAGGACATTATGTTGAGAAATAAATGTAATTTGTATAAAAAATATATGTGTTTAGACTTTTTCTTTAAACTTATCAAACGGCCCT
This sequence comes from Epinotia ramella, assembly GCA_947578815.1. Classification (NCBI taxonomy): domain Eukaryota; kingdom Metazoa; phylum Arthropoda; class Insecta; order Lepidoptera; family Tortricidae; genus Epinotia; species Epinotia ramella. The sequence goes on from OX388203.1 coordinate 4,097,235, forward strand.
CGTATTATTCAGTGACGCTTAAAATACATCAACTCAAACCAAGCGCCAATAGTTGGTAGTGAAATCAAAGTTGGCAACTCGTCGGGATTAGGCGTAACCGCGCAATATCCGTTGCAGGTTGAGCATTAATTACTGGATCATAAATCCGAGGGTTTAATATCCTGCCTGCGGCTTCTGCACATTCCGCGCTCTCTAAACAGTGCGGGGAGCACAGGCCATACATTCAGCGTCTTACGCAGTTCGTTGCCAAGTCGCACGACGCGTGACTCCAGCCTCGCTATTCTGTAACTTGTTTTAACCTCACCCCGTTCATGCACACCCCGATTCTTAGTAACTAAGCGTATCGTAGCGGTTGAGGTGAGGCGCATATTAAGCGCGTTCCGAATAACAGCTCTGTACAACTCGCACTACGCAAATTAGAAAGGAGAGGGTTTTTTTTTATGCCTCGCGTTGCTGCGACAGATGTTATAGTCAGGGTCATTAACAAATAACGACATACAGTCATACATGCTCTACATATATTATATTAAATTTTAAACCTGATTATCAGTTCGTCAGGCTCTCGCAAGACCAGCTCGATAGCTAAAGTGTGCGGGATTGAATCCCTGGAGTGACAATTAATGAATCAGAAACTCATTACAGTAATGTATAAACATTTTCAGGAGTAATACATATTTGAATATGAATCCGTTTGAAATTAGAAAATGTTTATACATTACTGTAATGAGTTTCTGATTCATTAATTGTCACTCCAATATGTATTACTCCTGTAATACATATTTGAATATGAATCCGTTTGAAATTAGAAAATGTTTATACATTACTGTAATGAGTTTCTGATTCATTAATTGTCACTCCAGGGATTCAATCCCGCACACTTTAGCTATCGAGCTGGTCTTGCGAGAGCCTGACGAACTGATAATCAGGTTTAAAATTTAATATATGTAGAGCATGTATTCATGTTTCATTGATCCATGATAAGGCTTAATTCATTATTATTTTAGGTTTTTACTGAACCACTTTCGAAATGCAGTTTTAATGTAGGTAAATATTATGCGGTCATGGACAGACATGATAAATGTATGTTGAAAAAATATACATTTAATTTAAAAGATAACAGCGTAAGGGCAAAAGAGATAGCATACGCCTTGAAACGCCTTTACAACAGTATAGAAAGTAAATAAATATACTTCAATAATTGTGTCAAAATAACAGCAGCTTACTAAACATACATAATTTACTAAGCCTAAATTGCGCAATAAAACGCACAGAATTTCCAAAGTGAACATGCTGTGCTGATGCTGAGTGAACCATGAACCATGTCTCCGCCCCGCATAGTTGCCTGCACTGGAGACTTAGTAACGGGTTGGAATGTCTTAGATTTGTAATTAGGAGCCCTCGGGTGGTCTAATCCGCAGTTAGAGGTTAAATTAGTCCGGTTCTAGATTCGGTCACTTAAATGAGGCTCCTGGGGTCAAGCTGAATTGTGTTGTTGTTTGTTCTGAGATTTCTAAATTAAAATATGTTGTATTTTGCACATATTTTAAAGATGAGATCTAACGGCCGTATTCATAAACGTACTACAAGCCTGCTTTAAGTAAAATTCGTTTGTCCTTATCTGTCACTTTGACATTTGTGTTCGTAAGAAAGGGACAAAGCACAGTTTATTTAGCAGAGGCATTTTAAGTTTTATGAATACCCCTACCCCCAATTGTTCATAGTGTTTTGTAAATAGCATATTGGGGGACGGCAACTCGCATGCGAGTCCCCTGGAGTTGCAGCTAGTAGGTAGGCTACGGTGACCGCTTACCATCAAGCGGGTTGTAGCGGCCATGGTGTAAAGCAGATATTAGCCACTAATAAATACTAGTAGACTTATTTTTTTTTCAAAAAGATTCGTTTTAGAGCTGATGCCAATTAGTCAAATCAGGGGGGTTTAATGACAATGAGACTAGCACCCAAGCTACAAAGTGCCTACTCTCCTTTCAATTCTCATTTTAGTTGAAACTTACTTATAAATTGCCAGCAAATTTTCTATACTAAACACTGAACATCCGTTACTCAACCCACTTAAACTCAAAGTATCGACTTACTCCAACCGAAGTCGATAACTGACCAACTGAAATATCGACAAGCCGAAACACAATTATCGCCCGTCGATTTATTCAGAGCCAATCGTTTGTCAGAGCTACATCTAATTGTGCGGGGTAACAGCATTGCGGGCCGGGCCTGCAATATGGACGGCCTTCGGAAATAGTTGAACAATTCATAACTAAACGGGTTAGTCCGCAATCTAACTTAGTCTGGTTAACACTGTAATGGTTTTTGGTAAGTTTGTAGGCAAGACATTGTTTAAAATTATTTTAATATTTATTTTTAATCTAATTTGTTAAATAAAACCCAACAGTGCGACGCAAAGGAGGATAATGTGATTACCAGTCGTCTATATATTTATGTTGGTTTGTTCCTTTGTGATACTCTAGGGATCAAACGCGTGGGTCTATTTTAATAAACCACCCATTAATCGATTCGTTTTAATCTTGCGGACTGAAGACTATAATCAAGATTCAAAATGGCGGCCACCAGACGCTGTCGTTGGATTCCTCATAATCGTGGCTGTGATTTTCACATGTTAATTATGCGTTGGTATATTAGCAGATATCTTATCTTATCTTACCTTATCTAGATGAGGGCCCTTTCGGATGCACTTCGACCCAGTGGGATCTTTTGTGCATTTGCACTCTCCTTTATGCCTACTCCCAAGCTCGCTCCATCATTTCCACAAAGCGGATGATGCAGCTCAGCGGAAGCACCTTGAATTCCTTTGGTTGCGGATAGCCGTTACCAAAGTAATTAATTCTTTGTCTGGCAAGGGCATGACATTTCATATTAGCAGATATTCGTGCTCATCACACAAATAAATGCCCTTACCGGGATTCAAACCCGGGACGTCCGGCTTCGTAGGCAGGGTCACTACCGACTATACAGAGATCATCTTTCTCTTCATGTAGCGACGCGTGGCTGTATCAATGCGCCCAAACGGACGTTTTGTTTTACGCAATTGCTACATTATGTGGGGCTACCATACGCCAATGACCTTCGATCTGAATTCCTTAGTTTTCTAACGTTTTTTGTAGCTTATTATATTAACAACAACGGCTTTAAGCAATATAGTATCCCATGTTTACTTCAAAGTTCATTGTTTTCGAGATATTTGGCATCAATGTTGAACAATTTTAGCCCAAAAAACTGGTTTTCTGGCCATAACTTTTGTGTTAATTTGTTTAAAATGAAAACCCTAAACACGGTTTTAGAGACGTCATAGACTAACGACGAAAAACGAGATTTTTATATATGTTAGATCTTTCACTTCAATAGAGAAACGAAATAAGTGTTTTTTTAGACAATGTTTAAAAAAATCATACAAAATTAAGTATTCATTTCGTTCAAAATCCGGTACACAAAATGAAGATAAAAGATTGAAGAACCGATAGCCGTTTGACTTATAATTCTATCTGTAGTGCATAAGTAGGAGATACGATTCAAAACTTGTCAAAAATCGATGAAAACCTCGGATGTTTGAGTATATTGAAGGTATTGTTTAAGTAGAAGTTATCGAATACCAACATGTATGCAACTTTTCTATGTATTTAGGCATTTATTTATCTATATGAGTGTTTTTATCGTCGTCTAGTACCCATAGTACAAGCTTTGCTTAGTTTGGGACTGGGTCGATTTGTGTAAGATTGTCCCCTAATATGCAAGCGTTTCTAAGCAAACATACAAATGGAATTCGTTGCTGCAACTACAGTGTACGCTAATACTGATTTCGCTTTTAAATAAAAAAAAATAGTTAAACTGACGTATTAAACAATATAAAACCAGCGGATTAGCTCACTAAACTGTTTGTGTCTTATGGTTTTACTGTCTCAGAAACTGTTCTAAAGAATATTGATTGAATATTATAAAGAAGAAAAGTCTGTAACATTGTAGTGTTGCAAGTTTATATGTTTTGGGTAATCTCCGGAACCGCTAATCCGATTTAGACAATTCTTTCACCTGTAGAATGGACTTTCTGGATGTTATAAGCCATATTTTATCCCGCGAGTTTGCCTGCGTTGTTTGCAATACACGGGCGAAGCCGCGCAGGCAGCTGGTTTTATTAAAGACATTTGAAAACAAAAAAAAACCGGCCAAGTGCGAGTCGGACTCGCGCACGAAAGGTTCCGTACCATTATCTATAAAAACAGTAAAAAAAAAACGTTTGTTGTATGGGGGCCTTCTTAAATATTTATTTTATTTTGTTTTTAGTATTTGTTGTTATAGCGGCAACAGAAATACATAATCTGTGAAAATTTCAACTGTCTAGCTATCGCGGTTCTTGAGATACCTACAGCCTGGCGACAGACAAAACGGCAAAAAAAACACGTTTGTTGTATGGGAGCCCCCCTTAAATATTTATTTTATTTTGTTTTTAGTATTTGTTGTTATAGCGGCAACAGAAATACATCATCTGTGAAAATTTGAACTGTTTAGCTATCGTGGTTCTTCAGATACAGCCTGGTGACAGACAGACAGACGGACAGCGAAGTCTTAGTAATAGGGTCCCGTTTTTACCCTTTGGGTACGGAACCCTAAAAACGACCGGGTGGCACTCCGGGAGTGCCGGCAGAACTGAAAACTCAATTACATTGTAACAGTTTTTCGATCAGGTCACGTGTCCGTCTTATGAATTTTCAATCTGTCGCATCTTACAGTCACGTGACATCTTACGGTCACGTGACCTGTGGCGAGTTTAACAATTTTTCCCCATCACAAAAAGTGCACAGCGCCGCTAAAGAAGTTTTCATTTCAAAAAACAAAACTGCTTTAAACTATATGTCTACGAGTACTTTTAACTGAACCATCATCTAGAATTTCACTCAACTTCAACTTCTCTCGTAACTTTAGCAGCACGATTAGTTTAATACATTACCTACACGAAACAGTTGAAACAGTGCATTACAATTCCATTACTGTCCTTAAACTAACATTTACGAGTTTTAAACTGAAATAACATTAGAACAAAGTTCTTAAGCTAAAAGTCAGTACCCCTAAAGGTATGCTAAGTGTCCTTTATGTTTTTGTGACGGATAAAAGATGTAAGTATTCGGAATATTATCGTTTTAAAAATTACCTATCGCAACGCAATACGGTTATTTACGATAGTAGGTAAGTAAATAGGGTCGGCAACGGCTTGTGATACTTCTGGAATCGCAAGCGTCCGTAGGCTACAGTGTCTGCGTATCATCAGTTAGACCTCGGATATGCTTGATTGGCACCATCGTATAGTAAATAAACAAATAAAACATTATTCCTACTTTAACAATAAACAAAACTAACACAAATACTCAGAAAACATCGGGTAAGTAATACGAGGTATAACAACTTATCATATAACGGTCATAATCTATACGCTCACTGTGTATAAGCTTGTTTAGTATAACGTTCATTGCACATAATGAACGAAAGGTATAATGTCAAAATACATATTTTCGTAAAGTATAACGTACTTTAGATATAATATCAATTGATATATCGATTAAAGCGTATAATATTCATAACACCTAAGGAATTGAAAGATTGAAATTAAATTTTTTTTTGAAATCAAACACGCCAATTATTTTAGCCAAACCTAACCGCCAGCGTGTCGACGTCACCCCGCTTCGCGGGGTGTCTATTTCCGCTCTAAGGGACACAAGATAACCCTAACCTAACCTACAGATAATACCATTGTTAAGAGTATTTTTTGTTTTTTTACTGCGTGGGCCTTCGCCTCCCGAGCCCCTTTGTGATTGGCACCGCCCCCCTTTCCCCCTTTTTCTAGCTGCCCTAACCTAATTTTCTGTATTATAAATTATAATCCTTATACGAAATTATACTATGTGTTGTGAACTTATGATCGTTATACGTTATGTATGTTATACGAAATGAAATTAGTCAATTTGAGTATTAGAGAAAAACGTTATATAATATGAATATTATGTCAATTGACCGTTATTCCTTATAAAAGTATTGGTTTTGTTGTTATAGCTAACGTTCATTATATCTTGTGAACGTTATTAATATGAAATTATATATATTGTTGTTATATCTCGTGGGACGCACCCGAAAACATCACGCATCATCTAGTTTTTAACCCCCTACGCAAAGAGAGGGGTGTTATAAGTTTAACGTGTCTGTGTATCTGTCTGTGGTATCGTAGCTCCGAAACGGATGGACCGATTTGAGTGCGGTTTTTTTTGTGTCATAGATAATTTTTTCTTGAGTGCTCCTAGCCATGTTTCATGAAAATCTGTTCAGCTGGTTTTGAGATATTGGACTTTGAAATGAAAATGTCGGGGGTTTTTCAACTTTTCTTAGTTGTAGTTATTGCTTATTTAAATGCATTAAGATCAAAAAATGGACGCCGTTTGCCCGTAAAAAACTTTGACTTCGCTTGTTGCCATTTCACTACAAAGACAAGAGTTATTGAAGTTTCTTAAAAAGTTGCTGAATATGTCCATCAGTAACATCTCTCTCTCCTTACATAACGCCTATGTGCAGACAGTGAAAACTGATGTGCCAAAAACATTTTTGAAATATTTTTTTCTCAAACCTGCAACGAAATGTCGTCGTTACGTGCGTCATAACAGGCTTCGAAGTATCACATTTAGGGCGGAACAATACGAGAGAACTGTAAAGGAATTTCATACAAAATTGAAGGCCTAGGGCGGGAAGTATTTTTATTTTATTTTAATTTAAATGTGGCGTCTGTGAGAGCTGAATTGTACTTTTTTTTCTAGTGGCTGAATGGTTATAGGACCAAAAATATGACACGGGGGGGTAGGGGGGGGGGGTGATACGAAGCTTCTTTCCCGGCGGCTGCAGTAATGTACTATTAATTTATGGGTGCATGCCTGAAATAAATTATTTGAATTGAATTTATATTTACAGTAGGTATGTAATTTTATTGGTAGGTAAAACCAAACTATTGACCGACTTCAATTCGGTACTCCGCCAAGCCACATACATGATCATCTCCACGTTTCCTCAAAAACAAAAAATAATCATCGGCCCAGGCGTATTCGAGTAATCGGGGAAAATACATAAAAAAATAAAGAATCCGATGTATTAATAACCTCCTTCTGTTTGAAGTCCGTTTAAAAATTACAGAAAGATTACTCGTCAGCAAGGAAAAACTAAAAACGTAACCTAACAGCTGTTAGTAGATATATTGGTCATAAAAAACATACAATGATCCCTATTTCTCAACATTAACTTTACTAAACCCGTATATCCATCGATATTTGTTCTAAATTGATGGATTTAGAATACCGCAGCTTCAAACTGAACATACATCACCGTTATATCGCTCGTTCAATACAAACGGCGCGGCAATGGATATTGTTGGCAATACAATGTTGTAGAACATATAAGGCCACCTGCGCGCTCATCAATAACAACTATTCAGATACCGTTACACTGCTGGGGAGATGGAACATGCAAATATTGCAGGTTCCAAATGATGGGGGTAATATTTACCACCATTACATGTACTGTAGGAAAAGGCAACAATACAAACAAGTACTGTAGGAATATATTCAGCATCTTCATAAAACTTAAAATTCGTCTGATAATTAAGTTGGTTACGTCCCTCTCTTACAAATGTCAAAGTGACAGATAAAGACAAACGGGTTTGACGGCATTTCAGTTTATTGAAGGTTCGTTGAACGTTTATGAATACGGCCATTAGTGTTAATGTGACAAATAAAGACGAACGAATTTAAACGGCATTTTTAACTAAAAACATTGATGGATAATAATGATATTTCTGTTTCGATTGAAAGTGTAACACCCTAAAAGACCACGGAAATTATATACTTTGTATGATATTGTGAGCCCTCCAGTTGGTCGTTATTAAATGCCCACGGAATTGAGGTATCAGTGCAACCCCACGGCGCACGGTGTCCGGGACACAATGAGCTATAAAGTTCGCATCCGTTGAGCACCAGTTTCAAACAATAAAAAACTTTATAAAATAACTGCGTCATGATTGTAGTTTTGTTCGCCCGGAACCGGCAGTGACAGTTAGAAATGGATTCAGGTTCGAATAACACTTTTAAACCTTTCTATTTGTGATTATTATTCAATTCAACTGAGCATGATAGATTTACATTTACTCGATATTTTATGACTACATTTATGCTAAAACTGACACTGGAACATAAGTTTCATATGCTCTGCCTACCCCTATTGGGCATAGAGACATGGATCTATGTATGTATCATAGATTTACTCAAGCAACGCTTCAACAGAACACTTATGCTCTTTATAACAGTAAAAAAAAAGATATTCGAAAATTATTAATTGCTTCCAAAAACTTAAGTCATAATTTGATAAACATAAGAACTCCTTGTATGAGCCCAGTTTTGATATTTAAATTATTATTACAAGAAAGATACACAGGTAGATCGAGAGTTATCGAGATTTTTTGTCTATTATTAAAACGAATAATGGCCGGTTCCAATAATCAATCCACCGATAGTTTTCCTTACCAACAGTTACATTCTGACACATTTTCTACGGGTAATCTGTCAAAATGTAACTGCCGGTAAGAACAACTATCGGTGGATTGATTATTGGAACCGGCCATAATAAGTCAGTCAGAATCCGAGACAATTTAATAGTTTTTGATTTTAGCGGCAACAATTCTATTAATTTAATGAGTGACTTGAAACTATGTAGTAAAGTATTTAAATATTTATAATAAATAACAGACTTTCCTTGATCCATCTACTCCTTACACAAAGACCTTACTTATTTAATTAGTAAAATAAACGGATCTGTTATTACGTCTCGTCCCTGAGCGTGTCTGTTTGCAAAACCGTTAATTACGTGTGCCCTCATTCTTAGCCAAATTTATATTTATTTGTTCAAGAAATCTCCCAAGAATACATTGTTGACAAAACCTACTTCCTTAATTTCATTCTTATAATATTATAACTTAATTTAATTCTTATTCTTAACGTATTACGTTCATCATCCGCAATTCTTGCTTTCGGTTCTTATAAGAAAATCATTTTATGTCTTTTGACGTTTTAAACTAAACCAAATTCTTTATATTATTCTGTTCCACTAAGCCATAAATTAAGATTCCATGTTAGACAACAGTAATGCAGTAGGAAATCTTCGACAGTAGCAGAAGTTGCTATGCCTGCTGAGAGTATGAAATATCTGAGAAGAAGTTTATTTGAAGTTCAAATGTATTGAGAAAGCCCTCAACGTGGACGCGTCTTTTTTAGCTATTATTGCACCAAAAACACGATTTGACTATAATAATAAACCTCTCAGAGCACCCCTTGTAATCGTTCTAATTTCGGTGGCCAAATCATTCACAACCCTCTCTATTAATTAATAACCCGTGATATTTAGAAACGAATAGATATCAAATCGGTCCAATTGTATCAATAGAATTCCAAACTGCTTGAGCAAGTTACCCATATCTAAGGTCAGTAAATCAATGGGTAACAATGCGAAGCTAGCTAACTCGGCACCGAATTTCATTCGAGCATTAATTGCCCGAGTTATGCCGGTAGTTCGGGCCGAGATAGTTGGGGTTACCTTCGAGGAATGTACCGTCAGTTTCAGCTAGTTTGCTATAGGAATGAGTTTACATTTTAATATTGATTTTTACTCTCGTAGTATAGCGCGCTTGTGTACACAAGAGGGATAAGCAGATAACATGAAATTTAAAATTCAATGAGAATTCAATTGTAGGTTTAAAAAGAGAAAATGGGGTATTGCTAAAACAGATTGTTAGCTAACCGCCCACATCATACTTTTATCCATTAGGGAGGGCCTGCAGCCTGCGTTTTTACGCGCGCCGTCGACGCGCGTTCCCCTACTACCATCCGCGAGGTAGTAGGGAAACGCGCGTCGACGACGGCGCGTGAAAAAAACGCAGTCTGCATAAGGCCCTTACTCGCCTTGTACGATACTCACGAGAAGAAATGCGATAGTGCTATTTTAACTCGTCACCACATGGGCCGATGCTAAAGTATTTAACTATGCTTACACACTGACTATTAAATCAAGTAGCGCGTAACACATTAATCTAATTTCAGTGACATTAACCTGATTGGCTGAATAGCAAAGTGCCTTTGCATTTTCTTTAATGAAGGGAGAAATTACTAAATTGTTATCAATATTATCATTCTCACGACCACTTTGGTACCGACCTGCCTACGAAGACGTGGTCAAGCGTTCGAATCTCGCTAAGTGTGTTTATTTCTGTGATGAGGTGTATCTTAAATTGCTTTACCTCAATCTTAGTTGGGTTCTATGTTATTAAGTTTTTCGTATCTAGGCATAAAATAATGTATGTATATCGTCGTTGGTTGCTTTCTATGCATTTATTTATCTATAAAAGTAAATATTTATTTATTTAAACTTAATTGCACAAATGAAAAATGTATCGTACAAAACAAAAAGCTTATCGTACAAAAGAAAAAACATCGTACAAAAGGTGGCCTTAATGCAATTCTCTACCAGTCAAACCTTAAGGCAAAGCAGAAAAGATTGTGGGCAGCGCAAATAACAAATTATAATATAATAATACGGTACTCCTATACAACATATTGTGGCACTCTTTGGGGGAGGGCTATGTCCAGCAGTGGACGTCTTTCGGCTGATATGATGATGATGATGATGACATAATTACAAGCGAAATGTTCTAAACTGATATTTTAGGACTTCTCGGATCTGCCAGCAAAGAAATTACGCACAGATTTGATTTCATTAAAAATGAATTTGCTCGGGGCTTTCCTGATCGCGGGGGTAAGGCCGTTCCAAAGACGAACCACCTGCACAGTGAAAGAATTAGAAATAAAGCCTGTACGACGACGTCTAGAACCAATGGTACAACATACAACCTTTGTTTAGTTTGAGACTAGATCGATTTCTGTAAGATTGTACCCAAAATTATTTATTAGCTCTTCGTACATTATTTTTATAACAAAATATTGAAGGTGATAAGAGAGTCCCTTATTAGTAAAATCCCGTATCGACTGCGATATATATTTAAACTTTATGATCAAAGACAATAGCAATGATGACTAAGATTTTTTTATGATGTCATTCGAACCGGTTTTTGGAGAGGAACAAATGTTAGTATGGGAGCAACTACAATGAAAGAACATAAATACCCAAAAATTTGAGACAAAGATTGACCTCGCTGGCGGCAGCGCAAATCGCTTCATACTGATAGACACACAGGTATGACGTGACACCAATCGTTGTATGGAAAATCAGGTAAATTGTTGTTTCGGTCGCGAAATACTGCTTTTAAGTACATAGTTGTACAATTTTGTTTCTATAAAAGCGTAAGGATTCTATTGGTAGTTTTAAATTTACTATTGGACAATTAAAAAAATGCATATTTTTTCTAAACTTTCCAGGTCCATATCTTTTTATGATTTTAATTATATTTTATAATGTATACTTTATTACGATAATTGGATGGTTTACTATCCATTTAGCATCATTACGTTATCAATTTGAACATCAGGCATCATGCCTATTGAATGATCGTACTGACTATATTTTTGGGAAGCAAAGGTGTTGATTAGATTACATTATTCAATCCAGACCAGGTATTATTCAAAATAAATTACGTCTGTCATTCTTTTAACAAAGCGTAATTTATTTCTAGTGTTGATAGTGTTGGGACTGATTACTTTCAGATAATTATCAATGAAACCTTTTTTTATGGATATACACTTCAAAAAAAAAAGGTTTCCATATTTAGACAGTTTAAATATTTGAAACCAATTAGCGTGCAAATACCAAAGGCAAACACTTATCAATATTATCAGTAAAACTCTTTTAAAGTGTAAACTAGAATTGCAACTATTTTTAAAGAATGTTACAAATAATGATCAAAGAATATAATTGCAATAAACGAAAGTTAATTACAACTATTTTGCAATTTCTATCAAAGAGAAATGTAATTAAGTTATCTATAAAAAGTTTTTAAAATGTTAATGACAGGACGTCTATTCGACATAATGACTTTTACTAAAGGCCCAGCATTTTTTCTTTGCTACATATTATTTTAGGGCAATGTTTGCAGTCTATGTGACGGTTAACGAGCATAATATGCTCGTTAACCATATATTATATGGTGCCTAGTGTAGAGCGGATACCGTATCCTGTGCACACAAAGCGCGTTATTAGTAAAAAAATATGTAAGAGCCCCCTTGCGTGTAGTTGTAAATATGTGTGTGTAGTTGTATGTTGTAATCTGTTCGAATAGACATTACATCCATAGTAATATTATAAATGCGAAAGTGTATGTGTCTGTTTGTTTGTCCGTCTTTCACGGCAAAACGGAGCGACGAATTGACGTGATTTTTTAAGTGGAGATAGTTGAAGGGATGGAGAGTAACATAGGATAGTTTTTATCCCCGTAATCGGATGATGGGGATCCTAAAGGGGTGAAATGAGGGGTTAAAGTTTGTATGGAGCTGCGATATAAACGAGTTCCACGCGGACGGAGTCGAGGGCAGAAGCTAGTAGACAGTAGTTAAATAAAACACAGGCGACGTCTCAAAGTAATATTTCATCTTAAAATAATATTTTACAAAGGGGAAATATGCTAGGGAATTTACTTGCAAAGTAGAAAAATAAAAAATACGCATAATAACAGTGTTTATCAAATTTTAACAATAAATAACATAAGATAAGATTTGAGACCACGCACATACTCGTAATCTCGTATAGAGATTTGCAAAAAATGTAAGTAATTTAATTGTACTTACTTTTTCTGAAATAAATAGAAACTGAACTTTTTGCAATTGTCTTTTCGGACACTATGTATATGCGAAAAAGTGAAAAGTGTAAAAAAAAGTAACGAATAATTTAGTAAGATTTAAATAAGTAAATCTACCTCCACGAAACAAAGCTGCGCTTTCCTAACAATTTCAGCCGTAGCGAGCTATTTGCTGAAAATGTTGTCGACCTTATTTATAGATGGATTGTCCTCTAGTTATAAGGTTTTAATATTATTTAGGACAACGTCCAGAACCCCCCCAGCCCTTGGCAGTACGTGTAATCCTTTTGCTTATTTAATATCCCACAACTCATCACATCATGTATAATATTAAATTCCAACAGAAATATTATACCAAATTCGCTTTAATAACAACATAGGCCAATAAGTACGAACTTTCCTGCCTAGTACGGAAAATGATTACATATGAATAATTTATGCCCAATAATGCTTCCTAATTACGCATTACCGTCACATTATTGTAGAGCAGCTATTCCGTTCATTTTTCCCGAGTAATCTTATTTTTATATTTGCAAGAGACATATTTTCCTGTCTAAGTATCTATTTGTTTAAGTGGAAACATTTGTATTGCTCGGAAAATGGGATATTAATTCCATTCATGTAGCATATTAAACTATATAAATTCATATCGAGTATTGGCAAAGACATCTGTATTACAAATAAGGTTATCTAAAGTAAGTTACACCAGTACTATATGAAATATTGTCTCCACAAATGGATCTCTCCTGAAAATCTATTGACTCCGAAACAATCGTTTGTTTCTATACAATGATTGCATAGGCAGTTAATTTTATTCTGGAAAACTTTGCCTTGAAGTTTCTTTCTAAGTAGGCATATGTAATGTAATTAAATTACGTAATTAGATAAAATATAACACACGTGATGTGCTGTGTGTCTTGTTGTTGTATCGCTGCGATATGAAGTCTCCATGTTCGTTTTACATATACTGTGAACGTATTGTAATAATAACATTTGACTTCTAGGAATGTTTGCTCTGGAACTTTTAGAAAAATGTATACAGTGGAAATAGTAAGTTAGATGAAAACAACTTTTATTTAACACACCAGAGGTTTCTCTAGCAAAGTACGAAGCGAGGAGCAGAAATGCGAGTAGAAAACTTGCGCAAAGTACTTGGAAGAACTCATACAGCTGGCAGTATTAACCATACATACGAACCGCAGACACTATGAAGTAACTGTTGAACAGAGGTTATGCCGAATTGGAGAACACAAAACTTGGGGATGTACAGGGAAATTAGCTCACAGGGAAATGAGACACGCTCCTCACGCAATTTTTTTGTAGTTACATGGAGTTGAAACATATACGGAGTGATTGGAGAAAAGTTAAAGGCACTCAAATTATTGTATTTATTTTTATGTAAAGCCAGGAATAAAGGTAACATTAAAACATCTCAATTCTTTATTCCGTAAACAATACCTAATTAAAAACCTCAGACATCACAGTTAATTCGATTATTTGAAAGCGTCATATATATAAGTCGTTTTTATTATACCTCATGTTACTCTGTAACATGTAGACTGAAAAAGACAAAAAAGAGTGGGAGGACATTTAATAGTGAAAGTACGCCGATACAATAATTTTTCTACGAATGCTTTTCTTATACGTTACGTTTGGTGCTAAGAGTGCAACAACCTGGCAACCGTACTGTCTTTTCGAAGATCTCTTCGGTTCTAAATACACGTATTTGCCATACGATAAATAATAAATGTAGTACGTTAAAGTACATACATAGATTATTGTTACTTTATTCATTTTGCCAAGAGATCGCCGGAACAAATCTAATTCCCCTGACAGTGATTTCCCTGGCGCGCAACCATCTCTAACTGCCGTAAATGTCGACTAAATTGGCCGTCTCGAGGCTAAGTGCAGCGTATTGGTTGCTGCAGAGATCTGTGCTTTATTTTATAGAGCTATGTTGCAAACTCCGGTAGTTATTGAGAAAATGAAATGGAAAATAATAGTTTATAAACAAAATTCTCAACAATTTTTATTCATTTCACTTTAAAGTATGAGCAGATGCAGCTATGCGTTAGAGGAAGAGGGCTTTATATCGTTCTCATGCGTTTGCATAGCTGCATCCTGCTCACGCGCCAACGTTGGCCCAATGTGTACAGCCGGCATAAGGCATGTCGTATGCATGACTGCCATCTTTGTAGCATAAAAAAACAAGTGCGAGTCGGACTCGCCCACCGAGGATTCCCTACTTAATTACAAATTTATAGTTTTAAGATTGTTCCCTGTATATGTAGTATAAGACGATATTGCTTGCCAAATTTCATAGTTCTAGGTCAACGGAAAGTACCCTATAAATTTTGATTCCCTTAAATGTCGAAATATACGTTTTTTGTGGCATAAAAGGCCGTATCTTTTTTTTACATTAACATAGAAGTTTGATTGTTTCTCAATTTTAAGGGACTGCTGCCCATACGTACAATGCGTTACGTGATCGACCTGCTGAGTATAATGGTTTTAATTTCAACTCGATACCTTTACGCGTTCCCTGACCCAGACAGACAGACGGACAACAAAGTGATCCTATACGGGTTCCGTTTATTCTTTTGAGGAACGGAACACTAAAAAGTACCGATTCCACCCCGCCAATGGAAGTGGCCTTACTCAGATACATCTAAACTGTCCAACCCACATGCGCATACTCGACCGTGGCCCCGTGCGAGGATGCTTAGCATTTCGCTCGCTCCGCGCCTTTTTGTCGCCCCACAATTTATGGCCCCGTGATATAGTGACGGGGAATCAGTAGAGTCGCGGTTGAGTCGACGTTCTTTTGTTACTCGTGAGTCGAAATCTTTTTTTATACTCGTCGACCTTAATGTTTGAAGACTTCGTACACCAAACTTAAACCACATATTTTTTACTATGGAGCTCCCAACTCAACATTTCATAACAACTGTCAGACAACTAAAATGATATTGACCAATCACGTGGCGCCTTTACTGAACTATAATGTATTTGACCAGCAGGACGCCGTCATGAGAAAGTCAAAAGATAATAGACATCAACGCACAAAAAAGAAAAAGCCGTTGGTTGCACTTCGATTCAGCAGGGCTTAGATTTTCAATAGATACCAAGTATGTTTAATTAGTTCAGTTGACTCGTAGAAAAAGTATTGTATACAATAGTTATATAATTAGCTTTTTAAGTCTCGTACCTTAATTAGGCCACTCGGCAAGGTTCGTGGCCTAAACGTGGTACTCGACTGAAAAAGCATACATTATATAACGATTGCATAAAATACTATTATAATGCCAGTTTTTATTGATGAGATTCGTTGTGTCGCCAGCTAGAAGCAAATGTAGGTCCCTCACTTAACACCGAACATCCTCGAGAGCTCTGGCGACCGTACTTTACCAGTGACACTACACTGCATACTTGTACTTATAGAGCAAGTAGTGTAATTTACAAGCAGGCTTATACTGAGTCCCGAATTTAAGGGTTTATCGCTAGTTAGTGGTCGTACAATGAAAAAACCGGACAAGTGCGAACCGGAACCGCCCACAAAGGGTTCTGTACAATGATTGATTACGTGCTTTAAATAAAGACTACGTTTTATGATTTATAACAAATTTATAGTTTTCATATTTTTCCGTGTATGTATGTACCTATAAGACGATATCACTTGCCTTTCATAGTTCTAGGTCAACGTTAAGTACCCTATAAATTTTGATTCCCTTGAGAGTGTCGAAATACATGTTATTTGGGCATTGTTGGTTGGCATTTTGGCATGTTATTTCCGTATCTTTTTTTTACGTTAACTTAGAAGTTTGATTTTTTCACAGCTTCAAGGGACTGTTAAGTAAACCTGAGTATATGGTTTTCATTTCAACTCGATATCTCAACGTGATTCTAGGTTTCAGGATTGAAAAATCAATTTCATAACTGTCGGATAAAGGAAGTTAGCCTTCAAAAATTTATTTTAATTTATGCTTATAAATGTGTTATGTTTGCAGATGATGCCACTATCTTCGTGTCTGAAGAGAAAGGCTCTGATATAGCTAACGAGTTAAGAAATACTTTAAAAACTTTAATAAACTGGTTGTCAATGTTAAATCTAAGCGTGAATCTAGAGAAAACTAAAATTGTTCAATTTGTTAACCATAAGCAGCTACAAGCAAGTTTGAATATTGTCATAAACGATAAAACGGTTGAACAAGTAAGTAATACAGACTTCCTAGGAGTAAAAATCGATGCTAACCTAAATTGGAACTCCCACGTCGACAAAGTAAATAAAAAGCTAGCCAAATCCGTCTATGCAGTATCCATATTGACAAACATAGCTTCAACTGACGTTGCAATAAAGGCATATTATGGTACGTTACGTACGTACGTATGTCATTATGTTTTGGGGAAACTCAGTAAATATTAAATCTACTTTTCGTCTTCAAAAAAAGTGTCTTCGCGTCATATTTAAGCTTAGAAATATGCAAACCCTAAGAGATACTTTCAAAAATAATTGGTATACTGACGCTGACATGTATATATATACTGCAAATCTGTTTATTTGTTAAGGAACGACATGATATTTTTATAAAAAAAGTGATACTAAGAACAATATCCGATCACAATATAAATATGACGTATGTACGGTAAGACCTTCTAGCTTTATACTCAGTAAGAGCGCATATCTGTCTGGTATCCAAATATTTAATCATTTGCCTGAATGTATTAAGTCGCAAGACAGGATCAAATTTAAAACAAAGCTCAAGAAATGGCTAATAATGAAAAGTTTCTACAACTCAAATGAATATTTTAGGTGTTTAAATACCTAAAACTGTTATTATTAAGCATATTTGTATGAAAATTGACATAATATGTTTTTTTTTAGCTACCTATTGTACGCCCGAAATGGGCAAGCTGTTAAACTTTACTATATGACATCATCTAATGTACACAGTTTCTGACAATAAATGATTCTTATTCTTATTCTATTCTATTCTTCTTAAAGAATAATTTGTTTTTTCCAGTGACACAATTGCACCACGTTTAAAAAAACAAATGAAAAACGTCTTTGAGTCAGATAACGTATCTCCCCATCCCTAAAATGAATAACTGAGTTTCGAAACGGGAAAAGAATTTGTTGAATCGAGTCGTGTGAAAATCAGGATTTTTCTGAATTTCAGAGGACTGATGATAAATAAGTCCAATTTAGTCATTTAAGCTTAATTAAATCCGATTCCGGCTCTCACTTACTGCGCTTTTTACACAATTTTTGTACGTACAATTAATTTGCCGATATGAGGTTATCTGCGTACTATAAGGAACGATTGTTAAGATGATTGATGCCTTTTGTATCATTTAAGAAACGTTATTTTACCCTATTACAGATGTAATGAATCCAATAAAGGATAAAATATCTTGAAAATGCGTATGCGTTTATACGTGTCCACTGACGACGCGACTTTGAGGCATGGTCATACAATTGGCTGAGTTTTAGTGTGTTACTTTTGGAGTGCTTATAACCTATATACCTCTTTTTTATATTACATCACCCTTTCACTTAAAAAATATGTTAGATTAGGTGCCTCGACCCCTTAGATATTGTCTAGAATCAAATTAAAACTACCCCCGATACATCAAAGCCTGATATCACATGTCAAAGGTCGCACTGTTGACTTTCAATTTCTTAATGTAAGTATATTGTATTGTCCTTTAAGTATCTAGGTAGAATGGTATTGGATCTTTTGACGCGATCCGAAACCTTTGACATTATGCATGTTTTATATTATACTCGTATCTCGCGTGCGTGGAAACCGCAGATCCTTTTGAAGGGTCAGCTAAGTAGAAAGGTCTCTTTTAAAGTAGGTTTGAAACTATTCCTGTGTTTAGATTTTTAGTTGATCACTGTAATAGAGGGCGTTATTTAGCAGTTTATGTACGAGTCTATGGGTGTACCGGCAGATTGGGCAAAATATTTTTCGCCAAATTTTACTTTCGAAAAAACTTAATTCAATAGTTTCATTTCCCAAGCGAATCTTTAGCACATTAACATGTCGCATTTTATTAATTTGGTCAAATTATCATCTGGCATCATTTTACTTTGTCAAGTTTTATTAAGATAATCTTCCATTAAGCAGACGTTTTCCTGTGGCTAATATTATATTCCAAAAAAATGTTAGTTCAAATAGTCACTTCGCACTTTCAACATATAACATAATCTACCTTAAGGAAGGTCTTAGTTAGGTACGACGACGAGCGAAGCGAGGAGGAGTGTTAGGTAGAACTGCGACCATATAGCGCGCGAGTCGAGCGAGCGAAGTGAGCGTGCCGCGGTAGCGGCCGGCGAAGCTCCAGAACCGAACATTGTTTAATACTTATATTACATATTATGTAAGTAAAAACACTTTTAGTACATATTATGCCACTACAAAAGTCTAGAGGATTTTTCTACTATGATGAGTAAGGAAAAAAAATACACTCCTAATTCAGTCAGTAAGTTAGATTCATGTCTCTTATGGGAAGTTATAGATATTGATTGTTAAATTACATAAATATTATACATCGTTATACAAATTGATGTTCTATCCACAGTGCATTATTTATACCATGCCATGCAATATTTTGGGAATAGTAATGCCAAACGAAACATTTGAATAAATGATACATGTTAAAATGAAACATGACCAAGTAATTATTTGTTAAATAATAATTTTTCGAATAAAAATTTGGTATCTGTAAAGTTACGATAAATTGTTTTGACTAATGATAATTTTAAAAAAAATATATTGAGATGTGATACTTTGGGAAAAGTTTTTTGCTCTTAAGACGCTGTCAACACCAAAATGGCCTTGAGGATTTGGGATAGCGCACACACAATAGACATATTTGTATCGGAGTAAACGAGAGCGAGTGTCACTGGGCGGCCCGGTTTTTTAAGATAATATAGTGCATAAATATTGAATTAAAAAAAGTGTGGATTATTTGAGAAATGTGACTCGTTAGCGGTTTAGCTATGAATATGTTGACTTCATATTTTTAATTGCAGACCCATACCTCAAAAAAATACATAGAACCGTTTAAGATGATTTTAAGACCAATCTTTGCAATTATTTTCTATCGAGCCCGTCCACGCTCTTTGAAATATGGTGAATATTAACATATATTTTTTTTGATATGCTAGAACAAGTAGTTTTTCTTAAAAAACTGCTTAAAAACATCAATTCCAACAAAATTAGGTCCTGTCAGCCCCTTAAATTAGTAATTCGTGAATATGTTTCCTGATCATTAGAATACTATAGTAGCTCTGTGAGCTGTTGAACTCACGGTTATGTATTTTTTTTGTTAATCTCTAAAAACTGAATCGACAAATCTTCTTCTCTCATAGTAAGTTTAAATAATTCCATACAGATAACAAACACAAAGTAATTTTAACTTTTTATTTTTTCTATTTGCAATCGAATGTAGCCTAAGGCGGAAATCGAACCCGCGCCCCCTGTTTTACTCGAATAGTGCTACCTCTAGACCACAAAGACTACTGCAACGTCAGAACTATTGTTTTCCTACCATTCGTTGTCGTTGCTTGTAGCAACCTCTCCTACTCCAATCAAAAAACATTTAATAAAATTACTCAATACGTTTGATAGAAGAGGTTATCGCATCAAAAATCAGGCTATCCGCTGCAGAACCAAGGTAACCGATATAGGCCTCCGAATCGCTAAACTTAAGTGGCAGTGGGCGGGGTACATTGCACGTAGAACCAATGGCCGATGGGGCGGAAAGGTGCTCGAGTGGCGACCACGTACCGGCAGGCGCAGCGTGGTTAGACCCCCCACAAGATAAACTAATGCCCTCTGGGGCAGGCCTTTATGTCCAGTAGTAGACGTCGGCTGATACATGGTATAACAACACAGGTACTCTCTTCCGAGACTCGCGAACCACGTGACTGACACAAGCCTACGTCATCATGCGGCATTTAACAGCATGATGACGTAGGCTTGTGTCAGTCACGTGGTTCGCGAGTCTCGGAAGAGAGTACCTGTGTTGTTATACCATGAGCTGATATAATGATGATGATGATAGAAGAGGTTTGTTAGGTTTTATGAGGGGGTTAGTTAGGTACCTACTCTTCCTACTCTGTAGTTGTTTTTGCTCTTCATGTTTTCGGTCGTAGTTCATTGGCTGATAGAATGCAGTGTGTAGAGATTAAGTCATTAGTTGCCTCAAGTAAATCAATGTCCAAGCTAGCTTTTAGGTCCGAATTCAAATCTACTAACACCGGAGTCCCACAAGGAAGTATTCTTGGGCCTTTACTTTTCCTTCTTTACAATAATGACCTGCCTAAAGCCACAACGCACAAAAGCATTATGTTTGCTGATGACACAACTCTGGTGGTAAAGTGTAAAAGAAGCGAAATGTTTGAGACAGATATTAATGGAGGACTGAATGATATTATTCTATGGATGGAACATAATAATTTGCATATAAATATTAATAAAACCAAGTGTATACAATTCCATTCCTATAATTCAAATAAAATACCTATTACAATTAATTACAATAAAAACCAAGTTGACGAAGTAAACTCAATTAAATTTCTTGGAATAACTATAGATGAACATCTTAACTGGAAAGACCATGTTGAATATATAGCGAATAAATTAAATCGTTTTGTGTTTGCCCTCAAAAGATTAAGAGAGACGGTTTCTTTGGAAGCTGCACTAACGGCTTATCATGGCTATGTGTCCTCGGTTCTCTGTTATGGCTTGATTTTGTGGGGTAACTCTGTAGAGTCTGATAGAATCATTATAATACAAAAAAAATGTATCAGGGTGATATGTAATGCCTGGGTGAATGATAGTTGTGTCCCTCTATTTAAAAAATTAAACATTTTGCCTCTGCCATGTTTGTACATACGGGATATATGTATGTTTGTCAAAGAACATCCCGAATACTTCAAATTACGGAGTGAAGTCATAGAGAGACGAATAAGACCACATCTTATACCTTCTGTACAAACCTCGCAGCCACAAGGACATATACAAAAGAAATGTATATAATACAACTATAACTATTTTTAATAATTTACCAAATGATTTAAAAACATTATCGGGGAATATATTTAGACATAAATTGACGAAATGGCTGATGGATAAATGTTTTTACAGTGTAAGGGAATATCTAAATTATAAAAATCTACTGACATCTTACTGACTGATTGTATCTTATTATTATTATTATTTTTAATTCAGTGACATCTATCAATATTGTGTTCTAGCGTAATTTATTAAGTATTTGTACACATGCTTGCATGTTGAATACAAGGACATTTTATACTGTAAAACCTTTTATAACTGTATTCTGACAAATAAAAACTTCTGATTCTTCTGATTCTGAAAAAACACAAAAGCAACTCCCACATACAATACGTGTGCCTAATAAGGTTAATTAGTAAAGTTGCGGCGTACAATACAATAATCCCATAATAATTATGTCTAATTGCCACTTGTGAAGCACATATAGATATTAATACAATTATACCGGCACATGAAACATATAGTAATTATAGTATATAATCAACGACTAATTACTGTACATGTATTTCGACACTAATTAGTATAGAACCGTATGTATATCGCAATAGGTAGTACTTTATCTTAAGGCGTAGGTACTTATGTCACGTTGGGAATTTGGTATGTGACAAAATATGCGATATTTACGGTTTAAGGTGGTTTGCTTTCCATACAAAACTTTATTTGACATTCGCCGGCTAACGGCATGTTTATTTAAGAAACTTATGTATAACTAACTTTCATAAATTGTCTTTCCATTTGCGCGAAATTTTCCCCCTTTTCTAGGATAAACTTGTGTGAACTAAAATAAATTGAGAAATTAAATAGTTTAGGAAGTGATACTTTGGGTAAACCAAATTCCTCTAATTATTGTAGTTAATACAAGTTTAGTAAATATTTTTCTGGCAAAAATGTAATATTTGGCACAAGCTTTTATTGCCAACTGTACTTTTCTGTATATCGTCATCAACTACGTTCGTAAACCGTCATCAATCGTTGAGACGATTCTAACGAGCCCAAACTCAACGGGGTTACGTCAGTTAAGTCCTGAATTCCCATGGCCAGCTTCTGTCTCCATCACCCGATCAGCTCGATGTTACCATAATCACCAAATTGAATTGTCATCCAAACTATACTTAAATCCAAAATTTCAGCTCTTTCGGTTGAAGATATCTGGTTCAAAATTGAGTTGCAAGATTCCACCCGAACAAACGTACTTATACAGAGTGTTTTTTTTAAATGGGACAGTATGGGGAAATCCGAATCTAAAGGAGATAGAGGAAAAGTGTCCAAGGAGACATTAGGTGTTTTTTTATGTAAACAAATTTGGCTCATTGCTTTCATTAGTTTTCATTAAATTTGACCAACTTCTGCTGTTCAGATTTTTTTCTTTCCATCCAATGAAATAATCCTTACATAAAACAGAGCCGACCCGCGTCAAAAAAAAAACTGACCAACTTTTTATTTTTTTAAGAACAACTTACGCTTGACCAAAAATTTTAACGAGCCAAATTTGTTTACATAAAAAAACACCTAATGTCTCCTTGGACACTTTTCCTCTATCTCCTTTAGATTCGGATTTCCCCATACTGTCCCATTTAAAAAAAACACTCTGTATACGAGTACATACAACATACAAAAATTGCAAGTCAACTAAAAGCTTGTAAAACAATCGCTAGTGTACATGCTACACGCTGTCCTAGTACCTACACTACAACTATAACTCAAAGACTCGCCATATCCGAACTTCCGCAAAGTTGCTAGCGTCGGTCAGTTGCGGAATTTATGGTGACTGTACCCCGCCAACTTGAAAGCGGTGAATCACGAATGGAAGTTGGAAGATTGAAGAACTGAGAATGTTGTTTAAACATAACGTCACACTGCGTTTCACTTGCATTTAAGTTTTCATATGTCTTGGCATGTACCTTACTAAATACACCACCGCTCGTAAGTAATAACTCACTATAACGGCATACTTTATAATACATACACCGACATGAGCTTAGCTCTTAAACAAGAACAAGAAGAAACATTCGCTCGCGGTCTTCGCTAGCAACTAGACGCTACCCGTGTATCGATATTTTGTGCGCGCTAAAAAGCTCTCTAGTGATGGGTGCACTATCGATATTCATATCGATAGTTTTACAACACCATCGTTATGGATAAATTCCTGTCGCGATCGTCGTCCACTGACAGTCTATCGTCTAAAAGGCCAGCTGAAGATGATACCTTAGATTGGCAGAAGCCTAAGAGACCTGCGCATAGGGCGAGAAATATTGGTGCTCAACAGCCTCTTACTACTAAAAACCGCTTCAACGACTTAAGTAAATTCGGCAATGAAGATCAAAGTGAATCGAAACAAGACGAAAACAAGAGCAAACGATCCAGTATCCCACCTATATGGATCGATGCAGAACCGTCCTGGAGTCATGTACATGCAAGGAGCATGCTCGACAAACATACTACAGAGTACCATCTAGAGTACAGGAAACAAAATAAGATCCTCGTACACTGTAAAACAGGCGCGGCCCATCAAATCTTGAAAGATGCCTTGAAAGAAGACAAAGTGTCCTACCAAACCCATAGTAGGAAAGATGAAAAAACCTATAAGTCGCTAGTTCGTGGTCTCCCGACAGGAATCGAGAATGATCTCAAAGAGGAGCTCAGTGCGCTGGGATTTGGCAGCGTTTCAATAAGCAAACTCAAAATGAACTCTGAAGATCCAAGCAGCCCTGTCTATTTGGTGAAATTGCCACCTGGCACTGACATAGTCAAGTTTCGCAGAACCAAATACTTATGCCACTGTGTTGTACATGTCAGGAAGTTCAAACCAAATAACTCTCTCGGAACACAGTGCTATAGATGTCAAAAGTTCGGACATGCGTCTCAAAATTGCAATCTGCCACCACGCTGCGTTAAATGCCCAAATAACCACGGAACAAAAGATTGCTCGAAACGTGATCGTAACACCCCGGCTACATGCTGCAACTGTGGTGGTGACCATCCAGCAAATTTCAGGAACTGTCCCGTACGACTTAAGTATCTGGAGAAAATCAATGAGCTAAAATTGAAAAGACGTACAACACCTGCAGGCAAACGAGAACCAGATAATAGGCCAGGACCCGTTGAAGCCACTCGTGGCAATTGGCCAAGTCTTCGACCGGCACAATGGTCTACTTCGGCAGCAGGACCGCCAAGAGAATTACAAACCAGCCAAATAGCATCTCAGCGGATAAACCCTACTCTAAACGCAGGACTCCAGGACCAGTCGCAGATGCAAGACCCGGTAACTGCGGAGATGATTCAAATTTTAACAGTAATTAAATCCATCAAGGATCAATTTTCTTCTTGTTCAAGCATGGCGGATAAGATCTTGCTAGTTCTTAATCATTTGGGTAATTATGTCTAGTACATCTAAACTGTGCTTTATTACATGGAATGCGGATTCAGATTCCGACCGATTCTGACCGCTTGCAACGTACGCCGTTGCAAGCGGTCTGAACTTCTGGACTTACTGGTAAGTGATATAAATGCTGATGTGGTAGCCTTATGCGAAACTAGACTAACCACCAACATCAATTTCGAGCTACCGGGTTATAAATGTTATCGTACCGACAAACATTACAGCGGGAGAGGTCAAGGTGTAGCTATATTAATAAAAAACGGCTTACCTCACTCGCAAATTAAACCACCCTCGACTGTACATTTGGAGGTAGTTGGTATCGAAATAACCTTGTGTAATCGTAAATATGTAGTGTACTCCATTTACCAATCTCCTAACTTAGCTCTGAATCCTAGTGATATCGATGTCCTTATGAAAACGGGCAGTAATGTGTTGGTCATGGGTGACTTCAACGCCCGTCATCAGTATTGGTATGGTCGAGTCAATAACAGAAACGGTAGAATATTGTTTAATCACATGACCCAAAATCATTATAATATACACGCGCCGTCTTCACCTTCCTTAATACATTACAGAGCGGAACTAACACCAACCTTACCTGATCTCGTTTTATCTTCTAATATCCATAATATAGACGATATTTGTACAATCCCAGCGCTCTCGTCTAATCATTTGCCTATTTACTTTTGCATTAACGGTACCAACTTATGTAATAAAACTAAACTCAGGCCGAATTATAAAAAAGCTGATTGGTCAAAATTCAAACGTTTCTTGAATGACAATACTGACTTATCCGCCAAAGTTCATAACTCAGCATTAGATGTAGACTCTGCTGTCACGCGTTTGCAAAATCACATTATTAAGGCAAGAGATATAAGCATTCCAAGTTTGAGCTCGTACAAACAGATTGAGCGTGGCACACTTCCTCGTAATATAAAGCGCTTAATTAAGTACAAAAACAAACTCCGAAGTCGTGAACAGCGTGAAAATAAACCTAGTGAGCGTAAAATTATTCGGACACAAATCAATTATTTGCAAAATAATATTAGCACAAAAATTAAAAAACATAATGACAGCAAATGGCAGGATAAGCTAGCTAGCGTAGACAACCCCAGTTCCGATCTATGGCGTTTCGTGAAATCGCTAAAACCAAAATCTAATACAGTCGACCCCTTGAGTCGGCCCGATGGTACATTTACGGCAAACACCTCAGAACAATGTGAGGAGTTGGCAAGCGCTTTTCTGGGTAACATGTCTCTAACACTCAATTGGCGTAATAACCACACCGAGTCGATGGTGTTTAAGTCGGTAGATGCCATTCTGAATTCAAAAATTACAACCTTAGATTCACTGGTACATCCATCGGAAATATCCAACCACATTCGTAACCTCAAAATACGGAAGTCACCAGGCGAAGACAATATTAACAATATACTTCTTAAAAATATCCCACAAAAAGTAGTAGTGGAGATAACAAGAATATTTAATTCTTGCCTACGACTTTGCTACTTTCCTTTGAACTGGAAAGTTGCCAAAGTTATAGCCTTAAAAAAACCTGGTAAAGATGCCAAAATCCCGTCGAATTATAGACCTATTAGCTTACTTCCAAGTTTGGGTAAACTTTTTGAAAAGATAATATGTGACCGTTTGAGACATGCTACACAGCAACTTATAATAAGTGAACAATTTGGTTTTCGCAATTGTCATTCTACCATCCAGCAACTTGCCCGAGTAGCGGAGCATGCCGTACACAACCTCAATCTGGGAAACTCCACTGGTATGTTTCTGCTAGATCTCGAAAAAGCATTCGATACCGTGTGGCATGAGGGCTTACTTCACAAAATGGTACAAAGTAAAATACCTATGCCACTAATTAAAATCATGCACTCCTATCTATCTAACCGAACGTTTCGTGTACATATTGGAGATATTGCTTCTAGTCCGCATTCTGTTGTAGCTGGTGTACCACAGGGCTGAATATTGGGGCCCTATCTATTTCTCCTCTATATTAACGATATTCCCGTTCAACCTAGAACGACTCTAGCATGCTTTGCAGATGACACTACGTCACTTACGTCGTCAAACGACACTGATCTCATAATTTCCAGACTCCAGCTCTCAATGGAACTCCTTCAAGATTTTTTTACCCAATGGAAGCTGAAACTAAACGAGACTAAGACTGAAGCCATCATTTTCACAAGGCGACGTAAACTACCGTTGAGGAGACTTAAAATGGGTGGTTATGAGATTCCATGGAGCATGTCGGTAAAATACCTCGGCGTATTTTTAGACAATAAATTAAACTGGAGTACCCACGTGACAGCATTAAGCTCAAAGGGATTGCAAGCATTGGGTGCACTATCTCAGATAATGAATCGACGATCTAAACTGAGCCCCAGTACTAAAGTATCAATATACACTACTCTCGTACGGCCCGTCATAACTTATGCCTGTCCCGTTTGGAGTAGCACTCACGATACAAATTATAATAAACTGCAAGTAGTCCAAAATAAGGCGGTGAAGATTTCTTGTAATACTCCATTTCACACTAATCTTAAAAAACTTCATCATAAAATTAACCTACCACTGATAAAACCATTTATTTTAAAACAAACCAGATCATTTTACCTAAATAAAAACCCACATCACAAAAATAAACTCGTGAGAAATATAGGTAAAAGCCGCTTATGCAACTTACCATACATCGATACGTACAAACGCTACAGGCTACCACATCACTACGTGCTCGGGTCCGATGACGTCGCGCGAGAACCGGTCCCGCTGTGACGGCTCGCATCTGACCGCTTGCACTTACGCACTCGTTACATTGTATGCACTAATTGTTTACTTAGCGACACAAATGTTATTCTACCGACACCACTTTTACGATTTGTCAAGTAAAATTACGTTTTATGGTGTCGAATGAAATTGCTGATATTTTAATGTATACTCATTAATTACTTACTACGTAGTGGTAGATAGTATTAAGTTATAGTAATATTATTTAGTTATTTTATTTACCTGCATGCAATAAATGCGCGCTATTCAAGGCAAGCATACTAAATCAACATTGTAATTTTACCTTTTCTTGCGTAAATATTAATTATGTTTTCAAAATTATGTATATTATAGACCCGTATTGTCTATTTAAAAAGTTTATAATGAGCGTCTTAGCTCACTAAACTGTTGGCAGCTATATGTTTTTACTATCTAGGATTTTTTTTAACGTACACTAGACTAGTAAGTATTGTAAAACCTTTAATTATATTAAATAAAGACATTTTAAAAACAAACAACAAACAAGAACAAGAAGATCGGCATACTCAAACACTGTAATTTAAGAAGCTGCACTATGAACGAAGCTAAATACTCATATATAAATAAATATCTTCATTCGCTAAATTATGATGTGACTGAGGCCATTTTAGATAAGGTAGAGTATATTTTAAAATACAAAGTGGCAGATTTCCGATTTCAAAAATGTATTAAAAAAAAACTAAAGAATATTAAGCAACGCTATTTATTCCCATAAAAAGATCATGAATGCGGATTTAATTTTTTGAATTTTGTAAGGGTGGAACTTAAGTATTTTTTTGAGGATTGTAATGTCGTCCTAAGACCACCGTAGAGCGTTTGCTGCGGGTTTTCGAGTAACAGATTGCTTGACGCGGTCCACGTTTTGTTCAGTTGTAACTGTAGGTCGCGCCGTTGTTTAGGTAGTTGTAACCAGCTCTCAATCAATTTAGTTGATGGTCCATCACAAATACGCCGTATATTGAAGTGAACACAAAAGTTACGCCTTGCGATGATGGGCGAAAAACCGTTGGTTAGGTACGCGTCTATTGCATATGCACGCTGCGCAGCTGGCCAGCGATCTTATCAATCCGCAACTCTCGCAATACTAAAAAACCAATCGGCATCTCCATATTTGATTTCGAAAAATATTTGAATTTGAAATCGGAATTCTGCCACTGACCACCTTGTATTTAGTATTATTTAACTTTCACAAACACTTGATGTGTATATATTATTTTAAGGTAACCGATTTCTAGTGTATTATTTTAGCCTAGTGTAGGGACGCCTGCTAACAATTGAAACACAATTCGTTTAAATAAATGAGATTATTATTATTAATATTTTTCAATATCTCGGTACCATGGGGTCCCGGACTTTTACGAGGCATGCGTGGGGCCAAGGCCAACATCGCAGAGGCCCTTTACGACAAAAATAATGTAAAGCGCTATACACATGGCAGATACCATCTCCGAGCGCACAATTGTTATTATTATTATCATCCAAAAAATACTAACACAATACGGTAGATGAGAACCGTAAAATACATTATACATATATATTGTATATACGTTAGTACTAATCAAATCAAATCAAAATCAAATCAATTATTTATTCTGCAAATAGGCCACAAGGGCACTTTTACATGTCAAACGGTAATTTACAATAAAATAGTAATCTTACACAATAATAATTTAAAATTATATATAAAAGGTTTACAAACTAAATGTCACTAAGTTAATGTAAACAAAACAAAATTGCAAAATATGACCATTACATTCGATATAAGATCTGTATCAGCATTAACAGAAGTTAATGATATTATTCAGTATTCCAGAGATGTATAAGGTCTCTGAGCGTCCAAATACAATTAATAATTATTCTAAGAGATGTATACGGTCTCTAAGCGTCAAAACAAAAAAGGAACATTAATGTTATATGTTTATGTTGTATTGTGTTTATGTTATATTGTCAGAGATGTACAGGGTCAATAACAATAAAACGTGTCAAGATCAGAATGATGTCTCTCGTCAATACGATAATAATAATAATAACACTAGTATTTAAGTAGTTAATTCGGTACTATGCCCTTGCAAGCATGAACAGTCCGGACTCCACAAACAGCACCCGATCACGAGTATGACGCATATCTCAGCCATCGCCTCCCTCAACCGTATGTTAGGGAAGGTGGCGACCCGATCAACGACGCCACCGTAAGCAAAGCCCTTTAAGCGAGCATGACATATTCAAGCCACCGGACATTGATAATAGCAAAGATTAAGCGACTTGTTCGGCGAGAAACAGCATTACGTACTCTCTTCTTATATAAAACGGTACAGTTATATCAGGTAGGTACTTATAATAATTACATGTATTTAGGTATATGCCTAATAGAATCAGACTACTACTGGCTTAAAGGCATTTTTGTCGTTTAAGAAATCGTTGACAGTATAATACGCCTTGCTTAGCAAATTACTCTTAACATGAGACTTAAATCTACTGTACGGTAAATTAACAAATAAACAAAACTCACGAAATATTGGGAAAACATCACTTATTAATTAGAAATAAGTGATGTTTTCCCAAAAATGTGTGAACACATTTTTGCTATTATGAAGATTTTTTAAATATCCAAAGATCAAATAATTGCCGCTTAGTTAGACAAGTAGGGCACGGCAGAACGCCATCTCGCTCATATTTGGAGCAGCCCATTTGGGGATACTATGGGGATACTAAAGCTTGTTTATCATTGTCTTAGCATTAAAAACGTAGGCAGGTACATTCACTTTGCTCTCAGTTTTCTCGCGAGAACAGCTAAAGAGGACCTTTTCCCAGCTACGTATAACTTGGATTTTTTCAAGACGAGAGTGAATAGGCACTGTCTAGAGGTACACATGTAACATCCTCAACCTCTCATCACTTACCAGGTGGGTTAGTGGTAAAATGCGTACGTTCTCTTAAGACCTTACCGGTGGTCAACGGTCACTGGTAAAAGTGTTACACTCTGTAAAACATTCACCACACTACAAGAAATTCTAAGACAAATTCCCAAATCGTGACAGCACCACGTATCCTTTGACCGTTTAGCCGACAACATGATTGATGTAGGCGGGTAATTGAGTTATCACTTTCCGTTGATAAGATCGCGCCATTAGGGGACATCCGGCGGTGTGCCGCCTTAAACGGGAACGATATGAAGATCATGTAATGCGGAGGTCGATCAGAGACTCGCATTTCACATTTTACTTTTCATGGCTTCATATCTCTGTATTTTCATTTTGAAAGACAGCGATATGAAGAGGAATATCTATACTCGACCGACATCCTCTAATATTATTCATGCGAAAGTTTGGACGCTATTCAATCACGCCTGCACGGCTCCACCGATTTGGATGAAATTTTGCACGAAGATAGTTTATAGCCTGGATTAAAATATAGGATAGTCGGCGGCGGCGGCAGTGGCAGCGGTTTTTCTAATTAATTGTGTGTGATCCCAAATCCCAACTAACCACAGTGCGTTGCTCCTCTCGACCGCGCAATGTACAGAAACGCTTGCCGCGCCGCAATTCGACGATTTGACGCCCGCTTTAGCCTAGTTTGTAGTGGCCCTTTTGTTCCTGAGTCATAGATGTTTTCTATGTATTTAAGTGTTTATTTATCTATGTAAGTATGTTTATCGTCGTAAAAAAAAATCGCGCAATGTCTTGGCCGAGCCGTTAGACTAGCGTAATGGTAGCGCCATGCTACTTCAGTACTGACTGAGAAGACTCGCGTTAGCCCTGACGGGAGTGACGGGTCAAGTCTCTGCCGAGCGCTAACTCACAACACTAGGGAAGTTTCTATAATATATTGGTTATGTTACATTTTGAAAATCAAATCACGCCCGGATCCAAATTCAAACTTCCCCTATTGACCTGCTGGCCGATTGCGTAACGTTTTACGTTAAACGTTTTTTACTTGTTTTGGAATTGTTATTTATTATGACATTTTTATTTCAAATGCAATGTATACTGTTATCTATTAACTATGAACTTTATAACGTACGTTATACAGATCTATATACAATGTTTGTATGGAAAACTTACATTACGTTGTCCTAACCCTCCTTCAAAAAGTTACGCATCTACCCCTCTGGTCATTAGAGTTGCGTGAGCCCCCTGTGGTCGGGTGTCGGAACACACCTTACAACTCACTCGGCACGTGTCAACGTGATCACTGACACGAACTTTCGTGTGCACCTGCTTAAAAACCGGAACCGAAACTTGATTGACAGGATATGTTCTGAATATTTGTACCAAAGAGAAAATAAGCACTACGTTCTAAGAGACGGGACTTCGAACAAGGTTTTGGATGACAGTGACATCGCCATTTGATTTTGACATGACAACTCACATTTTTTGCCCTACCACATAAAAGTAAAATGCGGAAGTAAGTCGTAGGTACCAACGTAACGGCAAGGTAGGGGTGTATTACGTAACATTATCGATATCGATAACATTAATAGCCAATGTTATCGATATCGATAAATTATGATTGGGGACGTCGTCGCGTCAACTGCATAAACGGAAAATTTTATTTTACTATTTATTTCTTTATTTTATTTATTTATTCATTTAAATCAGGCATATTACAAATACCTTAAAGACTATACATATTACTGCACAATTACTGCGACGTGTTGCGCAATCTCGTGGTGTCAGATGACCGTGAAAACGTCGGAACTTCGGCCAAAATTCTTCCTACAACTACTACACCCACACTAACAAAACCCCTTTACTATATCCACACTAACAAAATAATAAAAGGAGAATAAATATTTCATATCAGCTTATTTAAAACCCATTTAGAAATTACAATTATTTAGGATTATATTTATATTTACAAAATTTCCAATTCCAATATTTACAAAACCAATTGGTCCATATATTTTTAGTTCGCCAGGAGTCCTAATGTATTTCCATACTTTCTTCTTGTACAGCTCCCACGTGTATAAATAAATATTAGGGGACAACCTTACACAAATCGACCTAGTCCCAAACTAAGCAAAGCTTGTACTATGAGTACTAGACGACGAAAACATACTTATATAGATAAATAAATACTTAAATACATAGAAAACATCCATGACTCAGGAACAAATATTCGTGCTCATCACACAAATAAATGGCCTTACCGGGAATCGAACCCAGGACCTCTGGCTTCGTAGGCAGGTTCACTACCAACTAGGCTAAAGCGGTCGTCAATGTCAAGTAAATGTTTGCGCTTGATATTTCATTATGGGTATCTTCTTACACATTAAAATTTCGTTATAACCTTTGGTTACAACATTATAGGTTACAACCTCGTTTGTACTTAACACATTCATTGCCCAGAATCGCTACGCGCTACGCTCGTAGCCGATCCCGTGGTTTTCCTCGTATGTAGCGGAAAGCGACTACGACGGTCTGACGCATATGTGTCGTCATGGGCCCTGAATGGGTTAAACTGGTTAATGGCCACAATCTTATACACATTACATTCATAACAATGCTTTCAACACATTTGCTCGTAACATGCCTCTTATTACGTCGTCTTTAGGCTCATAATCCTGGGTATTAAACACGCGTGTTTTCTAACATTACGGCACTCGTGTTTTATGGTTTTATGCCGATCAAGAAACGTTAGCACCTTGCAGCAAGGTGTATGTATGGACACGGCGCATTCTTAAAGTAACCGGATTGTACAGGGCTTTTTCTAATTCTCGGCTAATGGATTCTTACTCGATAAAACAAATTTAAAGTCTGATCCTACATTAATTAATTGATATCTACTTGGATATGATATAGAACCTTTTCATTTAGGAAAACTATTTACTTTTGATAACATTTTACATGAATTTGTATTGAATACGAAAATATGTATTAATTTTTTTGATATGATATTGACCTGTAAAATATGTCATTTTACCAATAAAGTTCTGAATCTGAATCTGAATCTGCATTGGCTGTTTAGACATTTCATCTAAGTCTCGCTTGACACCTGCGCTGCAGGCACTGCGCGAGCTACACGAAAAGAAATGGTTGCGCGCCATTATAGGTAATTTCACAAATATTTGTAAACATTGCAAATGCGTGTTTGGTTATTATTAAAAATATTGAGTAGTGGTGAATAGAAAAGTGATCAATATGCTGAGGCAAGCCCCTTTTTAACATCACATAATGATAACTATAGGATTAATTTTAAATTTATATGTTAAGTCTACTTTTAAGGTTCCCATGTAACTTGAATTGTCATGTGATGTTGAATAAAGTTTTTCTATTCTATTGAATAGAATTGACGCCACTGGAAATTCTTGTCGATGTACAATATGAGAGGAAAAACCTGTTGCCATCAATAACTAAAGGAAATAACTGAGGACCTATAACATTTTCATTTTATGAAAAGGCTTTTTTCACAACAATCCCGCCTCTGGTGTAATTATCAACATAGCTCACTGTTATCACAATGTAATTTTATAATCTTGAAAGTATTACGAGTTTTATTATATGATAAAATTAAAAGCATTGTTTTGCTCCTGAAGTTAAAATATCCATGGCCAAATGCCGCCATGACAGAATGACAGAAAGAGAAAGTACGGAAGTAAGAGATAGCATGTCTCCGCCACGGTAGAAGCACAGATAGAAAACTTCGTCGCTTGTCAGAATTTGTCAGATTTGATGTTGAATTTGGTGGATGTCATTCTTCCTTTTGTTCCTAGTTGCGCGACTCTGATTTGTACTACCGACATATCAGCCACTATGTAAGGGTTTAGATACACTACCTACAGATCAAAACAACAATACCCTTTGTATGGAAATTCACAACAAGAAACCGGTATTTTTAATCATGAGTGAAACGGTTGTCGAGGCTCCGCGTTTCAGACCGTGTTTCTTACATTATACCTAATGATAACTGGCACTCAAACATTCACTTTTTTTATCTTAACCTATATAGTAGTTTATTTTTATTTGGCTTGGATGTTTTAATCGTACTAGTGAGGACATGACCTTAGGTACATGTTTAAAATGCATAATAAGTGAGAACATTAGTTGGTCGAATATAAAAAAAACTAAAAGTATAATAATCTGTTCCAGGGAAAATTGATGGGCCAAAATAATATACGTTCGAAATAACATTCTTTCGAATAACTTACTGAACTATGCGTGTGTATCTACGTTCCGTGTTTTGAATACCTACTTATATCAACTAGTAAACACAGCTACCTTCCATATTGAACCATTCACTAACTCCTATATCTCAGTATCTAACACAAGTATGTTGTAAAATGAGACCACATTTTCAGTCGAAACTCCTAGAAATGCAAAGCACAAACTATATGGCGCAACTTTTAGTTAACAGTCACATAGTTGAAAACTGCTCGCTGCCCAACGCAGGCAACTTTGCCAATTTTGGCCCACCTGTAATGAGTAGTAGATGCGTGTAGGCGAACAGTTTTACGTCGTGTGTTTTTGTTTATTTCAGCTCTTTGTATGGTTACCCGCATTAGCCTACGAAATGACAACGCGTGCGAAAAATCTTGCACACATTCACTGCCATGAATCGCTACGCGCTACGCTCGTAGCCGATCTCGTGGTTCTATGTAGCGGAAAGGGACTACGGCGTAGGCACCCGCGAGGCGGGTTCTTGGCACTGAAAATGTTAAGGCGGGATTCCACCGGTGTGCGGCATTGTGCGGCACAAGCATTTTCAGTACGCCGCACCTGGAATCAACCCTGCGACTGCGAATACAAATGCGAAAGTGTGTCCGTCCGTCCGTCTGTCTGTCTGTCTGTCTGTCTGTTACCTCTTCACGCTTAAACCGCTGAACCGATTAAGATGAAATTTAGTATAGAGATAGTTTGAGTCCCAGGAAAGGACATAGGATAGTTTTTATCCCGGAATTCATTCCCTAAGGGGGTAAAATAGGGTGGAATTTGTATAAAGCTACGATATGAACGCGGACGGAGTCCCGAGCAGAAGTAGTCATACATTCATTACCTAGGCTAAGTGAGAAAGAGATGTAATGCTAATGTAACTAACATAGTGTAAAGGACCTTTTCTCAAACATGCAATGAAATATTGACGTTGTGTTCTTCATAATGGGCTTCGAAGTGTCACGTTTCGGGCCCAGCGAGACGAGAGACCCGTAATGGCATTTCATACAATTAAACAGATGAGTGAAGATCGTGCCTCTATTGGTATCTTTGACTGTATATATAGGATACTATTAGCTTCCGCTCGCAACGTCTGCGTGGACCCGAGATAAAAACCATGCTATATTTTAATCCAGTCTATAAACTATCTTCGTGCAAAAATTCATCCAAATCAGTTGAGCATTTTAACCGTGATTGAGTAACAAACATCTCAATATCTAAATATCCAAACTTTCGTATTCATAATATAAGTAGAATAGGTACATGCGAGTACATAGAAACGAGTTATGTCTTAAATTCAGTAGGTACCCTAATAATGAAAGCGTAAAACAACTCAAGCCCGTTGATTTCCCACCGCTGAAAACTAATTAAAACGCCCCACTTCAAAAATATACCCTTTAACTCTTCCCTTGGGATTTAAGTTGAGGTCTTCATATTAATAATCTTAGAAACCCGCGGGAGTATCAAACTGATTCATGAATGCTTAAATAATATTAAGTACTATTCATACCATTATTAATACACACATTCACTTATTCTATTAGAACGATAACCCGTACGAGTAAAGATATAAAATAATCAAGGATAGGACAAACGCCCGTCATTTTGAAAACTTAACCCTGTTCTGTACAGTAGAGACTACCTAATGATATTTTTTTTTTTTTAGAAGTTAACCAAAATATTATAATTTAATGTACTTCAAAACATTTATCAATAAATTACCTATTCTTCTATCATCGCATTAGACACTACTTGATTTCAATGATTTTGAAAAAAAAATGAAAAAAATGTGAAAATTTGGAAAAAATTGTGGTCATTCTTTTCCATTGGCGAAAGTGATTTATCGCCTTAATCTCGTCATTTGAATAATTTGTCACTGAAAACATATAAATTATGGTACTTAAAATAACTTTATAAAACATTACTTTTGTCCTTTGTTTTGTATTGTCACGAATAAACTATTCTTATTCTTATTTAGTACCTAATTTTTTTTATTAATATAAGGAAGTCTCTACTGTACAGAACAGGGTTAAGTTTTCAAAATGACGGGCGTTTGTCCTATCCTTGAAAATAATTAATGAAAATTAAAAATATGTAACTGTGTTTATTATGTGACGTGTAAAATGTATATTTTATTAATAAACAAATTGAATTGAAATCATTTACCATAAAGTAATCGCGGATTTAGTCGCCTGTTTCCTTCGCTGGGACTGTTTTCTGGTAAAAACAAAGAGATAAAAAATAGTTATTTGTGTCACAAGGGAGCAAAATAGTATATTTACGGCGAGGGCGGTGTATTGAATCCTGAACGTAGCGAGGGCTCCTACAATAACCTAACGTAGGATCCTGAGCGTAGTGAGGGATACAAGTGTTAACGCCCGCACGAAGATAATTTTACGAATAAGTGTTATTATTCAGTGCTCGATTATCTAATTGACGACCTAAGTTGTTTGTAATTATTTCTGATTATTATTATTTCATTGTTAATTTAATTATCTTAGGGCCTGTTTCACAATCTCCAGTTAAAACATATCCGTCAGATAAATGTTGGCTGTCACTTTTCTTTTATATGACGGGAGAAAAGGATAGCAATAATTTTAACTGGCAGATAACTTTATCCGGCGATTGTGAAACGGGCTCTTAATCTGACATCATCTATATTATAATTTGATAAATTTTCAATTAATAGAACCAATGTTTTGCCAATTGGCAAAACATAGCGCAACACGAAGAATTGTAACATCTCTGTGTGCAGCCATCACCTATGTTTCACAAATAAAACACTTGACTTTTGACTTTTTTTTGACTATATAGATGGTATAAAATAGAAACATGTTATGCCGGCTGTACACATTGGGCCAACGTTGGCGCGTGAGAAGGATGCAGCTATGTAATAGAAAGAGATCGAATTATAGCCCTCTCCCTCTAACGCATAGCTGCCCTGTGCTCATCGCGCCAACGTTGGCCCAGTGTGTACAGCAGGCTTTATATAGTTGGACTGAAGACCTGCTAAAGGTCGCGGAAGCCCGCTTGATGCGGGTGGCGCAGGACCGGTCACTTTAGCACTCTTTGGGGGAGGCCTATGTCCAGTAGTGGATGTCTTGCGGCTGATATGATGATGATGATAATGATATTTTACTTTTACTCTTAATATACACTGATTGACTGATTGTTTATATTTTACTTTTACTCTTAATAATTATACACTGTACTTTCACTAAATTGTTGAAACTATGCGTGAAATGTAATAATCTTAATTATATAAATCGTAATTAATAATAATAATATATGACAATGATGTGCCCACCTATTAATTGGGGAACATAAAATCCCAAATAATAATTGTGCTACAGATAAATTTATATAAGGTGAGTCGGGGTAAGAGTAACATCGGGGGAAGAGGGTCAAAAGCTTCTCCAGCTAATTCTTTTTAATTGTGCGCCTTTTTGTACCGTCGGTAGAACAGACTAGGCACCTGTCTGTTTTACCGAAACAAACAAAACAAACAACACACAACAAAAAACACACAAACAAAAACAGTTTGTACAAAAAGGCGCTCAATTCAAAAGAATTAGCTGGAGAAGCTTTTGACCCTCTTCCCCCGATGTTACTCTTACCCCGACTCACCTTACTCAGCTTATGTACTCTGTTGGTGTCCCGTATAATTGAATAAATAAATAAATATATTATTAGTACTATCATGTAATCTGCTTCTACGTACATTTTTGTTAAATTATAAAAGTTCAACATAACATAATCTTATTACAGGGCCAACCACATAGAGCTCCAGCTAAACTACATAGAATCAATAAATCCAAATCTAATCTTACCCAGCTTTCTGAACTTTCTAATATAAATAAAGCTTTTGGTTTTTCTACGCCAATTCGAGTATTTCAATCCCTGATAAGGGCGTCGCTCCAACAAAACTCATCTTATTTACTACAGTCAAAGGACTGCCTGATTTT
This sequence comes from Epinotia ramella, assembly GCA_947578815.1. Classification (NCBI taxonomy): domain Eukaryota; kingdom Metazoa; phylum Arthropoda; class Insecta; order Lepidoptera; family Tortricidae; genus Epinotia; species Epinotia ramella. The sequence continues at coordinate 4,136,480 of OX388203.1, forward strand.
ATCGAATCCTCTGAAGCCCGCGATATCAAACCGAAATAAAATAGCTGAAACCTTACGCATATTATCTTAGTTCGAACATTTACTCGGTTTTTATCTAGGTTACTAATGGATGTGTGACGTGTAGAACTTATGAGGCTGTTTTTAGAGTTCCGTACCCAAAGGGTAAAAACGGGACCCTATAACTAAGACTTCGCTGTCCGTCTGTCTGTCACCAGGCTGTACCTCAAGAACCGCGATAGCTAGACAGTTGAAACTTTCACAGATGATGTATTTCTGTTGCCGCTATAACAACAAATACTAAAACCAAAATAAAATTAATATTTAAGGGGGGCCTACAACAAATGTTTTTTTTTCAGGCTGTATCTCAAGAACCGCGATAGCTAGACAGTTGAAATTTTCACAAATTATGTATTTCTGTTGCCGCTATAGCAACTAATACTAAAAACAAAATAAAATAAATATTTAAGGGGGCCCCCCTACAACAAACGTTTTTTTTTTTTCAGGCTGTATCCCAAGAACCGCGATATAGACAGTTGAAATGTTCACAAATTATGTATTTCTGTTGCCGCTATAACAACAAATACTAAAAACAAAATAAAATAAATATTTAAAGGGGCCTTCCATACAGGTTCCAGAAACGATACACCATGCTCGCTGCGCTCCAAGAGTCAAATAGTTGACGTAGCTTGGGAAGCGGCTACTACGTTAAAGTGGGAGTAGGCTGGTCATATCTGCCGCATGCCGAGTGAGCTGTGGGACCACCAGTGACTGGCAGCCCAATAACCCAAAAGGGGGACGCACACCTCGTCGGTGATAGCCGGAGGCCGTAGAGCTCGAATTTTCTGTAACCGTCGAGCTCGACGGGAAACAGTGGGGAGGCCTTTATCCTCCCGCTCGCATTGTGTTTTCTCTTCCCATGGAAAATTTACTTTTAGTATAATATGTTTAATATTCAGAGATATGCGGTGTCAAATATGCGAAAACACATCTTAGGATAGTATTCGACTTGTCCAAGATCTATGTCCAATGTGTATTTTTAAAGAGTAAAAAGAGTAGAAGAGTAAAAAAATATTTCAGAGTAGATACATTCACATATTATGGCCATACAAAAAAGTAGTGCAGCAATACATTAAAGATAATTTAACATTAGCATTAACACAGTAATTAACATATCCGATAAAACATCGTTGCATTTAGGTAGATTGTCTTGTATAAAAAGGTATTGCATTAAATAATATTTGGAGTGTAAAAGTTAAGCTATTTCAGAATATGTGTGTGTGAGTATGTGTGTGTGTGTGGCGAGTGTGAGTGTATATGTATGCGTATGCAGGGCTGTTCAGTAGATTACTCGTAGTATGTTTTCAGTTTCTCTGTATTCCAAGCCGTTCAACCATTCTCTGATTTTAAATTTAGCCTGTCGGATGATTAGAAGTTTAATGCTTTGACTGCCACGTTATACAAACGAGGATGCGCAACATCTGCGAACCGATGAGCAAAGACCGAACGCACTCTTGCCACTGCTATTGCGAATATTCTTTCTTCTAGCATGTTTTCGTAGTCGTCGGATAATAGGACTTGTTTATGAATCTTGCAAACGGTTACTAAGATATAGAGCTTCCGGACATATATCTGAAAATCAAGCCGCATTGTCTGCTAGTATGGTCAGAATGGCGTTTCAAACAACTCGATATTTTTCAATACAGCCCCTTAATACCTCAGCTTCTTTATATAGGAGTGTGGTTGGAAACTGATGTGGCTTTTTAAGCATCACTTTTAGTATTGCGTCTCACATTTCGCATAAAGAGTGAGTGAGACGCAATACACATTGGAAAAGGATCTTGGACAAGTGGAATACCACCCTTAGCACATTTCCGTTGGATTTACCCTAAAACGACAAAACACAACTTATTAATTAGTTCCCCTTTAAAGTTCAACTTTAACCTTTAACTTCTCGACAAAAAGCCTTAGGAGAACTCTTCGCGCCGCTCGAGAAAGTAATTTGGCTACAATTTTAATCGCCTGACAATAAAACAGCATTAATTGCCGCTACGTTCAGCTATGCAAATCGCAAGGTGTTTCTATTCACCCACCGGTTTGTGTAGACCCCAAGATCCGTACAAGCTACGAGTAAGAGTAAACCTGACTAGCACTGGTTTGTGTCAGACGAGTGGTTGGTTGCGCTGAATATACGAGCATGGGGCCTGGGGGCCTCCCCTTTGCTACTAGGTCTTACCACAGTGGTGTGAATAACAGTAGTATAACATGCAGTAATTTGATTGTCTTTTCATTCTCTACGAGCGGGCATTGAGCCTGCGGCTTTTGCATTCCGTGCACTAATCTTGCTGACTGAACTATCGTGGGCCCAGTAGTAACAAACTATTTAAAAAAAAACATGACCCTCCCACCATTATTCCCAGTTGGGCCTTATCAAATTTTAATTTTATAATCATAACATAATCCATAATTTATTGGTGACAGCAAATACACACTTATACATATAGAAAATAAAACCGGCCAAGTGCGAGTCGGACTCGCGCACGACGGGTTCCGTAACATTATCTATAAAAACAGTAAAAAAAAAAAACGTTTGTTGTATGGGGGCCCCCCTTAAATATTTATTTTATTTTGTTTTTAGTATTTATTGTTATAGCGGCAACAGAAATACATCATCTGTGAAAATTTCAATTGTCTAGCTATCGCGGTTCTTCAGATACAGCCTGGTGACAGACAAAACGGCAAAAAAAACACGTTTGTTAAGTATGGGAGCCCCCCTTAAATATTTATTTTATTTTGTTTTTAGTATTTGTTGTTATAGCGGCAACAGAAATATATCATCTGTGAAAATTTCAACTGTGTAGCTATCGCGGTTCTTCAGATACAGGCTGGTGACAGACAGACAGACGGACAGCGAAGTCTTAGTAATAGGGTCCCGTTTTTAACCTTTGGGTACGGAACCCTAAAAAAAGAAATATATGCGTCACGAAAAGGACCCGGCTCAGCATGATGCTGGCTTTAACTGCCAGCGCTGGTCTTCCACCGAGTCCATTTGGTGAAGGAACGGAAGGCAACACAACAAGAGATATACAAATAAAAACATAGTGTTAGAGAAAGATAGATTTTGTTTCACTGCCACAACTTTACATAAGCTGAAACTGAACGTTTGAGTCGGTTCACTCTTTTAGGGTTCCGGACCAATAAGGTAAAAACGGAAACCTTATGGTGCGACTCTGTCCGTCTGTCTGTCTGTCACAAAGTTAAATATCTCAGGAATTACTAATGCTATCCATGATTAGTAATTCCTTAGATTGAAATTTGGAAAAGTTGTAGAGTTGTGTAAGTAGAGTTGAGATTAACGTAAATATTACCGGAAAGTTATAATTTAACCTCTATCTACCGTATTTTTTTTACTATACAAAAAAAAACCTTTTTATTCTAAGATTGTAATTTAACACTTATGTTTGATATTCATTCTTTCTATTTGTATGAAAGTATTCTGAGAGTGCCTTCTTTCAAATACAAAAAGAATTATCGAAATTGGTTCAAAACAATGCAGGGTCGTGACGGGTAGTGTATGAAAGTTTGTACGGAACCCTCGGCGCGCAAGTGAGACTCGCACTTGCCCGGTTTTTATTTTGTAATCGAACGAGCGACCGAAGCGAATGTAGTTCTATGCTTCAGCTAGGACCAAAATCGTTTGTCCAGTATCCGATGTATGTCCCGCTGTCCCGCTTTTCTCCTCGACAGGTCGCATTTCTCAACCGATTCTAGTGAAATTTTGTGAGCAGGCCCCGTATGATGGTCGGCTTTATCACGCGATAAGTGACAAGATACAGCGCCCGTCACTCGCTGACACAGTACGATAAAACGAGACTGACGCTCTATCTTGTCACTTATCGCGGGATAAGGCCGACCATGATACGGGGCCAGGTTCGTTAATTATATAGATTTTTTTGTCGAGTCATGTTTTCGCAGGCTCGCGTGTTCTACGGCTCACAAAGTCACTTGTTATTGAGTAGTGTTAGAATAATATAACATACTAGCTTCTGCCCGCGACTCCAGTCGCGTGGAATTTGTTTATATCGTAGCTCCATACTAAATTTCGCCCTCCATTTCACCCCCATTAGAAGACGATTTCCGGGATAAAAATTATCCTAATTATGTCTTTCCCCGGGACTCAAACTCTCTGTATACTAAATTTCATCTAAATCGGTCTAGAGGTTTACGCGTGAAAAGTTAACTGACAGACACACTTTAGCATTTATAATAATATTATATTTAAGCGCCTTAGGCGTGTATTTTTCTAATTTTGTAGCTCAAAAAAAGAGTTTCCCCAATACAAACTTTCCACTCCTATTTAACCCACTTAGGGGTGGGTTTAAAATTATTTTCCTTGTATTGCTTTTTTTTTAATACAACGACGGTGGCAAACAAGCGTACGGCCCGACTCCAAAGGAGTGACATGGGCGTTGCCGACCCTTGATATGTTTGAGAATTCGCCGTGTTGACAGCTGAAGGAACAAATTTCCTCGCTCTCAACACAACGCATCCTGTAATAAGGAGTCCATAAACAAAGTTTCAAGTCTTTCACTTACAATTTTACTCCATCCCCCATACAAACTTTCAACACCCTTGAGGGTGAAATTTTTAAAAGTCCCTTCTTAGTGGATACTAACGTTATAAACTAACTATTGTGAAAAACAAGTTTTTGTCAAAAATTTCATTTTTGGTACAAGCTTTTATTGTCGACTGTACTTTTCTGTATACCATCATCAACTACTCATTGAGACGATTGTATAACGAGTCCAAACTCAACGTGGTTACGTCGGTTAAGTGTTGTATTCACATGGCCACCTTCTAATCTGTGTCCATCATCAGATCAGCTCGAAGGTACCATAATATTGAATTGTCATGCAAACTATACTTATACCCAAAATTTCAGCTCAATCGGTCACCGGGAAGTGGATCAAATTTAACTAGCAAGATTTGATTACAGAAAGACAGACAGACAACGGGACAGGTGAAACTAAATAAAAGCTTGTAAAGACAGCTTTCTAGGTTCATCGGTTTGGCCGCCCTTAAGTCAGTCAGTCAGTCAAGACTTTTACGTTTATTATATAGAATATATGTGTTTATGTAGATATGTGGCCCGTTCCACGAAGCTTCAAGATACAGTTTGAGAAGTCTAAACTTGTTATGATACGCCAAACTATTTGATATGAGTTTGAGGTAAGCAAACGATTACCTGTCCAAATTAAGTAGGTTATTTATGGTCAGCCGTTAGCCATTTCAAAATCTTCCTTTTCGTCTCTTACTTTGGGACACGTTTAAGTTTTTTTTTATATTTAACTAAGTAGGTACTAACTTTTTAATTACCGTCGTAAGCTTCTGTTTTAATCCTGTTAACGGTCAACTTCCTTAATGTTTAATCGTTGACTTTCAACATTGCAAGTTACGTAGCTTTTTTAATTAAATCCACTTTTTTAATTTGTGTTTTAAAATATTTTAGTACGGAAGACTGGAGTTTAAGGCAAATGGTAAGATAAACAATTTAAGTGCAATTTCGTGTGCGTTGATGGCTCTCAAAGTGTCACTAGATGTGACACTGATGTGTTTAGTAGATGCTTATACCCGTTGCAACTTTCAAATTAAGTAAGACAGAAAAACTTGTATTTTCATTCCTTATCGCACTAAATGGCTTTTTCAGTATGCAATTTAGAAATACTCTTTTGCAGTACATATGGTGCTACTTTCCCGCAATAGTGCGGAAAATAGCACTTTTCGCGCATACGTCGAAACTTTAAAGAGCCATATATATGTACAGTAAAACGTTGTACGATACGATACACGTGCGAATAGGTAATTCGCAACTCGTGTCGATTTAAAACACTCCCTCCGGTCGTGTTTTAATTTTTTCTCCACTCGTTGCGAATTTCCTATTTTCGGCACTTGTATCGTAAATAACTATTTCCAACCTGGAGGGAAAATATACGCATGAATAAATAAAGTAACTCTATGAGTCAACAGTCTTAATCTATGTTGAAAACATATAATGGACGCATTTATCTCCCTTGCACACTATACTTAAATACGTGCTTTAATATTCTATAACACTATACTGGAAAAAGAACTGAATTGACAAAAAAAAACCATATCCTAATTATCGAACCTCCTAACAAAATCTCACGATATTCAGTTGAGAAATGATATCTGTACAACAAAATAGCCGGACATCCGAACATCCGGAAATACATACGATATCATTTTCTGCCCAAGCTGAAACGGAGATCTGCATTCCCTTCCTTTCCATTTGTTCGGGAGCTACTACTATTCACATAGATGAGGTGAACGAAAAAAAACCATAAAAGTCTAAGTAGCGCCGCAAAATGCCCCCCCCAGAAAGGGTGCCATTGGCATTATGCGGGGAGGGGGGCGGACTGTCAAAACTATGCCAGGCAGCCGTTTAGTTCGAACATGCGCATACCGGGTTTTAGGCACGTGTTTGGGTAGAAATTTTTAAGAAGCTCGCATTTTATGGTTTTTTTTCGTTCGCTGCATAGATGTACATGTTTATACTAATAACGCCTAAAGGGGTTAAAAGTGATGTGACCATATATATTTTGACATATTATTGCCCGCCTTCCACTGCGAGCGGAGCGGGCTCCGTACGGCGTCTGTTTAACTTGCAATGGCGAACTGCATAGAAGTGCTTCCACTAAATAAGAGTGGAGCGGACTAAACTAGCTGAAAGAGTCACAAAAGTGTTCGCAGAGTCGAGCGGATTATGTACGGACTCCGCTCAACTCGCTACACTGATTTTCATACCAACACTTTCACGCGGACTGAACAAATAAAAATGGGTCCGCAGTGTCATGGCGTCGCACGCTAGTTTTGAACGGACTCGCTCATATAACCCGTTTCATCCCACCTCGCTTGCTTCGCAAAGCCCACTGGCAGTTGAAGGAAAATACTGAAACTCTTTCTTAGTGGAAGTGCACAACTATTTTACTCCGGTCCACTCAGTTCATTACCTCCGTTTCTGCTCATTAACCTTTTTAGTGGAAGGCAGGCATAAGTCCTACCATGTTGTTCCACACTGTATTTTCTGCCTTTATTTTTTTATTAAGCGTAAACGCGTATAATTAAAAATAATCACGGCTCTCAGCGAGCATGTTTCGCTGAAGGGTATTTAAGGCGCAGTTAGCCGTGTCAGCGAGATTAGAGCTTATTAACGAGGTTTTCCGTTTGTCTGTGTCCACGGAAACGGGGGACGAGCTTACAACTGACGTCCGGCCTCGGGTTTATAAATCAAACCGTTACGTATACAACGTATATATTTAAAAAAATGAGTCCCCAACGTAGTCGACTCAATTCGACTCTAGTTTAGGTTTAGACTAGTAGTTTGGTTCTCATTTTAAAACGGCACACGGGAATAACATGAAACTTTTTATACACAATGGGATCATGCGTTGGGGCAACTACGTTTGTATGTGCAGTCGAGCGTCCTGGCAACCCATAAGGATTCAACGTGACAATGTGTGACGTGTGATTTCGAATTAAAATTTTCTAGGATTTTTTTCGTATAAGTACTTGCATCTAAGAACGCGTAGCAATAGATTTATTTTATTTTAATAATTTATTCATTACTAGCTGCCCACGCGGCTTTGCTCGCGTATTGCAAATAACACAGAAAAACCCGCGTAATATACAAGGTGCTAGCGAGGAATCCAAAAGATTTTAACCACGCATTCCTTGGGTCATTAGGATTAAAAAATGTATAAGAACCGGAGTCAAACCCGGCTTAGTTTTGAAGATATTATATATTTTCATGTAAACTATTTATTGCGGTTACTAAGTGTATTAAGCTCTTTTGATCGCGACGTTGCCACCTATGTTGTTAAGTTTAGCGTCGCTATTGACAGACATCAAAGTGACAGCTACCACTCACCAAATTCATCTTTTTTTGTAAAAAATATCGGAAACATTTTATTGAAAAGGATAAGTTTCATAGGGAAGCAATAGTTGCATTTTATAAAAAAAAAATAAAAAAATTTTTTTGCTCAATTTGATTTGGGTTAATTTTTTTTTTACTCCTAATTACCCAAGGAATGCGTGGTTAATATCTCGCGAGCACCGTGTATAGCCTATGTCCATCCAGAAAGTCTGTTTTTTTCTCCATATTAGGTAATGCTTTCCCCCAAAAAATCCCTCCAATTAATGAATACATCCAAAATTGTAAAGGCTGTTGTTACATGTTCAGTAAGGCAACGTTGCTGTGTTTCTGCCGTCTAAAAATAATCCATCCCTTTTTACAGGGCTTTCCCAAGTTTCTCCGTTAATTAGTAATTTTTAAGCAGCCACGTCGGTCATGTAGACCCAGGGGAAAGTTTGGCTAAATTATATTCACGACTTTGGTCAAATTGAGGGTGAATTCATAACGCTACTTATTAACTGTCGTTGTGTGAGTTACCTACCTATATGGTAATAATAAAGAAATGAAATTTGTGATGGGTTTGTGAAATGTAAGTTTGTATGTAGGGATAATCTGCGGATCTACTGATCCGATTTTAAAGGTTCGTGTTACGTACCTAATATTATGTAAAGTTACTTATTATATGACGTATACTAAAAACTATTCTACATAGCGGTTTCAATTAGTGTAATTACCATTACTTATGTGTACGGAAACTGGATTATCTTATTTTTTCCTGCTGAGAAGCACATGAGTGTTTGATTATTATAAGTGATAACAGTTTACCCCGATTTTCCTAGCATTTTTCAAGTTTCCATTTTGGGACGGCCCATACAAAATGTACGGAAAACGTCTAAAATAGAGAAATTAAAAATTATTAAGCAATAAGAGTGCTCGTGAATTAATAGTACTTTTTCAGTCGAATACCACGTTTAGGCCACGAAGCTTGTTGAGTGGCCTTATTAAGGTACGAGACTTAAAAAGCTAATTATATTATTATAACTATTGTATACACTACTTTTTCTACGAGTCAACGGAAATAATAATTTATTAAACAAACTTGGTATCTATTGAAAACCCCGCTTTTTTAAAAATGTTCTGTAAATCGAGCCTCGTGATTGGTCAAAATTAATTTTAGTTATGCGTAAAATTGAATAATAATTATTTCGATTGTCCATAGAGCATAAACTTTTGCATCAAAATAAAAGTATTCAATTGCATTATGGTTTGCGAGGTTCTAATTTAAAGATTACAGTCGACGAGTATAAAAAATGTGTTTTGTTCCTTTTCACAAACACAAATGTCAAAGTGACAGATAAAGACAATAAACGACTGTTATCTCCATTTTAGCCTAAATAGGTATGATGAACATTCATGATTAAGGACGTAAGAGTAGAAATGGAGATGCCAGTGGCTAATTTCAAGTAATATACCTACTTAGTAAGTACTATGGTAGGTATATAAATACCAATATAAATGCTATTAGCTTATAGTACCTAAGCTTCCAAGAAATATTAGGGATCGAATATCACGATCAATTTGTTGGAAATCTGGCTTAGCACAGGTACAAGAACGTCGCTTCAGTGTCGTTTAACTGAAGCCAACCAACTGACGTAGATATGGCTTCGGGATTATGCCTCCAGTTATTACTGAGTTCCCTCCATGGTGGGGTAATTTAGTATTTTCTCAAACCCGGTGAAGAAACCTGTCTAATCCCAACAAGGTCTTGTCCCTCTGGCTTGGAAGGTGTGATTGGCAGTCGCTGCAAATCTTGGGATTAGGCACCAATAACGACGCGTGATTTTTTTTCCATGGGCAACCCGGAACTAAAAGTTATGAATGAGTTTATTTATTGGAATTTTAAATTAAATTTAAAACACAGTATGAAAGAGATCAATTTTATTAAATGCATAATTTCATACCTCGTTTGTAATTCAATTTATCATGAATATTTTTGGTACGAATTTAAAAATTTGAAAACCTCGCTTTAAAAACCTATCACAGATTGGACCTATCTCTCCACTCAAACTCCTCCTAATAGGCTAGTCATCTAGTATATCCCTCCGTAGTTCCTACATCGTTATTCCGAGCACTATATAACTATTGGCTTGCCTAAAAACAAATTGGGCGCCCGGCACTCTTAGGTACCAAAGCGGACCCTGGGCTCTTCTAGGCTACAACCGGGAAAACCCTAGAAGGTTGAGCCATTGGCAACAATTTACAATTTGTTTTACGCTGTTTTTTAGGCCGCGTATAATAGATATGTATAATGATTTTTATTATTAGTTGCCTGTTTGAATCTTTATTGGGCATGTGTAATTTCTGTTATGAATTTAAATAATTTTGTTTAAATTGTAACTTGTAGCTTCATGAATTGGTCATGCGCCTGGGTTATTACACCCTTGCATACGAACTTGCCCCACTTATTATTGACAAATCTAATATTCAAAGTTGATTTCATTAGTTCATTACTTACCTCACTCCAACAGAAAAGTTATCTATGTTACAGGGTAGCAATTAAAAAGTTCCTAACTCCATATAGGAGGGTATACTTATTTTTGAATACTGCATCAATATTGATTTCATCGGCCCTCTCTTTAGCCTGGACCCATTCAGTTGAAATGAGCATCGTTAACAGGGTTGAACCGAATTAGGGCAGCACTGGGTATTAAGATTAGATTAGATTAGATTTATTTATTTCGAGATAAAAATTACAATATAGATTCGCATACAATGTCAAAATTATAAGAATCCTTATCACGATCGTCAATAATAAGAAATAAAAATTAAATAATATTCAAAATGTCAATACAGAAAGTGGGAATAGTATCTCCGATTACGGATTAATGTTCATTAAAAGATGTAGATTATTAACATATTATTTATGTTTCCTGCTATACAAAGGTTGGAAGAGATCGCTTTAAAGCGATAAGACCGCCTGTTGTTACCATTATGTATTAAGCATTTTTTTTTGTAAGATGTTTCTCTCTTGTCGTGGTGCAATAAAAAGTATTTCTCTCTTGTATCTACAGTAATATTATAAAGAGGAAAGATTTGATTGTTTGTTTGTGTGTTTGTATTGAATAGGCTCCGAAACTACTGGACCGATTTGAAAAATTATTTTACCATTAGAAGCCGACATTATCCTTGAAGAACATAGACTACTTTTAACCGCGGGAAAATGCTTCATTCCTATTTAGCTAGTTATTATTGAAGTGAAAACTTGTTTAGCGGCGCTGAGCACTTTTTGGGATGGGGAAAAATTGTTAAACACGCGACAGATTTTTGTGACGTCAGATGTGGAGGAGGTCACAAACTTTTATATTTTGCTGCTAGCCGATTCGACTTCATTCAAAACTGAACGCTATTCGTAAGAGTATAAAGCCGTTAAACACTTTTTGCAATAGCATATTCTGCAAATAGATTTGTAATTTTGTCCACGCGTTCTTCACCGTTTTGCTATTGAGAAAATTCGAATAGTTCGAATTTGGACGTTATTCCTAAGAACATAAAGCTTTGAAAAATATTTGGCAATGGCAAAATCAAATTGGTTGGCGGCGGCGACGTTGGTGAACGGCGCGGGGCGAGCGGCGGGGCATCGGCGCCGGCCTGGCGAGCTGCGACGCGTCCCACTACCAGATTAAACCACACACAGCAATGACGCGTCCGTGATTTTTATATTAACATTTTTGAAGTGAAAACTTCTTTAGCGGCGCTGTGCACTTTTTGGGATGCGGAAAAATTGTTACACACAATAAGTTCTCACGCGCTAATTTGCAAGTGAAATAGTTTACTTCTGTTGCTACGGTATTCGTCGAGTCGAAATGTCAAAATATTCAAGTTTTCACTTCTGCCGGCACTCCCGGAGTGTAACCCGGTCTTTTTTAAATTTTTGTAGCGCTATATTTACTGGTCAACGCGATATTAATTTCCATTATTTTTAGGGGAATACTCAATGTCCACTACCCTCCAAGTCCTTGTCAGTTTGGTGCCAGGTCAATGTGTGTAGGTAAGTTTGTCTCATAGTATCTTAAAAACTTGCACGTCTGCCGCATGCCTCCACTGAGGGGGCTAAACTAGCCACGCAGTGGATGCCGGACGATGGGAGGCGACGCGTCGTCGCGACGACGCGTAAGGCCGAAACAAAGTTGGCAGGACGACCAGAGGGGGTAATCACGTAACGTTTAGAATGCGCGTTAGGAGAATTCAACTGCCATTTTTCCGCATAAAATTTGTCATTTAGATCTACCTAACGTACGTACAACGCGTTACGTGATCAACCTGCAGGGCTGTTGTTCGGAACGTGCTCACCTCACCCGTCACGCGTAACGAAACTAGACTTCTACCTACGCTTAGTTCCTACGAATCGCAGCGTCATATATTGTGGGTGAACGGTAAGATGAGGTTAAAACAAAGTACAGAATAGCAGGGTCGTGCGCATTTCGCAACGATTGGACCGATATTTCACAGAACAAAAACAAATTCCAACACCACTGTGCTTAGAAAAAAAAGAAATATGTAAAACTTAGGTATTATAAGTGCGAAAATGACGAATTGTTTCAGTGCGGACATACCTCATACTACCAGTTCTGTTCCACTTTTATAATGAAAGTTTTATTTCCTAACGCCATGACGTCGAAACCATTTCAATTTCGTGCTGAAAAGAGGTAATTAGCAAAAACCTGTTTCCTTCATTTTAAATAGCACTAATTAAGGCCGCTTTTACACGCACTAATTAGGATTTTACTTTATTATGTTTGCTTTATTACAATTGAAGAAAAATACCAATATCTAGTAAATACACCTCGCCTCGTAAACCTAAGTGTAGGGTGGTTAGGTGTGTTGCAAAAATAGTGTCAATTACAAGTTATTTATGAAGTATTCGTTTACTGTACTTTCGCAACGTTGCGAGTCAACAAGTTACAAAAACGCACGAATCAGATGACCGAGAGCGGGTTGCATAGTACACACTTGACAGGCCAGTTAACGTTAGGTAAATATGGCATCTGTTACGATACCAATCGATCGATGCCATCGGGCCTATGCTGATAGTAGAAACTGTCGATAGACGGACACATAATCGATCGATGGCATCGATTGATTGGTGTGGTAACACCCTTATATGCACTTGGCGCTCAGGGCGTTATCACACTGGCGTTTTGCGAGCGCGTTGTCAGCGGTGCGATTCTTTATGACACCGCAAAGCCATTGCCGCGACAGCGCCACATGATCGCTGGGCGAATCTCCTCGCGTTTGAAACGCTCGGTTTTAACGTCATTGTCGGCTCAAGATTATTTCAGCAGAAAGAAAACAAAACACGGAAAGTTTAATCAAAACATACTTAGTGCCGGTCTATCTAATTTTATTCTATTAGTGAATAAGATAATCTGTGCAAAAATTTAAATACCTACGTTTAGTCTAAGCCGGTGCTCAACTACCCTCAGCCTTTCTTTATACTGTTTTTAGCAAGTGTAACTATTTAATGTGTGTGTATTGAGATTTGGCTAACCGTAGTTGTATGCTTGCTTTTAAAATGTTTTGAAGAAGTATTTTCGTGTATTTATTATTATTAACTGCGTAAATACTATTTCTAAACAAAGAATAAAGGTTTATTTTTGCTACTAAACAGTCAAAAGTGCTTATCTGAATAATGAAACCCACCGGAAAAAGTAATACTGTGTTTTTAGTAGGAGTGAGAAATTTGGATTTGCTTCGTTAATCCAACTTCCAATTACCAGACAAGTATTTCTAAGATTCTTGTACTATCTGAATGACTTAAAATTGATACGGAATGCGTCCCAAGGTAACTGTTGAAAAGAGTTATTAACTGTTTGGAATAAAGCTGCTATACCAACGCGACTAAAGAAACACTGCCAGCAAGAAAAACTCGAGAAAAATCATTCTGATTGGTCGTTGTTAAAAAAGAACGAACACAGAAATTCACCAGGTCAGCGAGAACGAGAAATTGATTTTACAAAAGAACTTGATCAACTTTTTGATGTATCTCATTCTGATGCGTTTACACTTATAAAAATAAGCGAGGATTGGGAATTTCTTCAGGACCAAAGAGGGCCTAGGAAAATGGTGATGTCAACTGTAGATATACAGCGTACGTCTTCATCAAAAGTGGAGTCTGATATTCGTCTATTTTTGTAGTTCTTGCTGTCGACGATAATGACAAATACAACGCCTTAAAAACGCTGAATGTTCGCCCACCGACGAGCACAAGGCGTGCAATGAACGTTATAAATAGTCACACACAAACATTCCCGATCATGGCGTATGTGCGTTGCGAGGTTGCGCAGCGAACACTCTCACTGACCGCTTCGCTTGTAAACCGCTGCGAGCGGTTTACAAGCGCAAGTGTGATAGCGCCCTTAATTGTCTGCACGCCTACAGGCTGAATGCACTGGACCTATTTAATTTTAAGAACTTTGTAACTGTGCTCTGCGCTTCTTTGAATCTTTGCCGGCTACCTTTTGATTACCGACTACCGAGTCTAATACGTAAATTAGGCTCGACGACACAAAGATAATTATGTGTACAGTTTAGCATTTCTTACCAGTGATGTTGCAGACATTCGCATCCGCATCCGCAAAAATTGATGCGGAATTTTTGCGGATGCGAATGTAGTACAGTTCGCGACCAGATAGGTGCCAACACGGCGCGTGCTACGCGCGTGTTCAGTATTTTCGTCATTAATCAATATGAATCTTCATTTGGTTTCTGTAATCTGATGATTCGCTATTGGTGATGCGTTAGGTTTGCAACGATTGTAAATCAGTCGCAACGTGTTCGAGTACTGCGTGACCCTAAAGACGTTGCGTATTTATGTCTTTGAGTGTTTTGCCTCATAATTCGCATCCGTGGATGTGAGCCTCGAAATATCCGCATCCGCGGCATCCTGCTGGATTGTAATGGACCGAAAAATATGTTTATATAAATGACTTTAACTATACAAATACAAAGCTGCACCAAAAAACCAACCTCCAAGAATAATATAGGGTGCCAGCAAGGGGACAAGGTTGCGTGGCAAACGTCACTAAGGATATAATTGGGTACGGTACTGTGACAATTGCATGACGACTTGTCGTTTGTACCTATTTGATTTCTTTGATAACTATGCTTTAAACCTTTTTTTATTACAGGTATTACTCATAAATCGAGTTTTAACTACGTTATAAAGTCGATTTCATTTGTTTCTAGCTATCAGATGTGGTGGATTGGGTAATAGAATACCATAATAACAGTTTTAACTAGTATTGTAAAAGACTCGTCTTCTGGAGTTTTATAGATTCGTCTCACTTTATAGACGACTCGGTGAACTCGAAGACTCCGAGTCCCGAGTCGCGACGATCGTGAGTCGTCTGTGTTTTTCACTGCGACTATTAGTTTCCAAGTAAGACTCGCGGCTAGATTTACAATACGACTCCGAGTCTAGGTGCGAAAAAGTATTCTATTGAAATTTATAGAATATTCATAAGTGAAAATTATTTACATTACTACTTATACCAAAACATAGAATAACAAGATGAGTTGTTTCTTTAAAAAAAAATGTTTCTTTTAAGCAAAATAAGCTAACTTAAGGATTTAAGGCAGTTTCCCTCCAGGCCCCATTTTTTTTTTCCAGCCTGTATATATAAAAACAGCTACATAAGCTACACCGCTGTACTAAGAACTGTACTGTAATGTAAGTATCATTGTTGAAGAGAACTGTACTGTAATGTAAGTATCATTGTTGAAGGTGAGGTGGACTCAAACAATAATACGGCTCGAGCACGACTCGTTGTACCAAAGGACTCGAGTCCTTAGCGAGACTCGCTTAGTTCGCGAGACTTGTTTGGTCGGGTGTTCTGCAATAAAGCGAGTCTTATGTACTGAGTCGAGTCTCGCCATTTGAGTTCCGAGTCTAATAAAAAGGACTCCCAGAACTCGAGTCCTTTGCATTGCAACACTAGTTTTAACGATTAAACTTTTAGTACACCCCGTTACCACCAAGTATCGTCGCGTCGGGGGACCATCGGGTGACTGAAGCGGTCCCCCAACGCGACGATACATGGAAAATAAAAATATTTGAACTTACATAATATATGTGACGATAATAGTTATTATAGCTTTAAAATATTATAATTGTTCGTTTTTAGTACCTATATTTTGTGTCGGGGGTTTTTTAAATTTTCAATTTTACTTTTATTTTGTTCTTTTTAAAGTGGTGATCTTCAAACGGCTGATCAGTCATGGTTACCTTACCATATATTCTCAGTATCATTGAAGTAACACGGTACCAAATTTCGAATTGATCGGACATATTCATATTCATATTCATATTATTTATTCAGTATTGGTCATACATTGTCAATATAGAGAACGGTAGTAGGTACAGAATTACAGATAGTCATATAAGTCTTACAATAAACCATAAGAATAACAATAAACCATATGGAAGGTAGTCAGATTCCCTCATCAACAATTAAAGAGCTGATGATCTTCAAACGGTTGATCAGGTCATGGTTACCTTACCATATACTTTCAATAACATTGAAGTAACACAGTATCAAATTACGAATCGATAGGGCATAATTATGGAAGTTAGTCAGATCCCCTCATCAACTATAATCGAGCTGATGATCTTCGAATGGCTGATCAAGTCATGGTTACCTTACCATATAATTTCAATGTCATTGAAATAACACGGTACCAAATTTCGAAACGATCGGACATAAGGACGTTAGTCAGATCCCCTCATCAACTAGAAAAGAGCTGATATCTTCAAACGGCTGAACAGATTTTCATAAAACATGGCTAAGAACACTCGAGTTAAAATTATCTGTGTTACAAAAAAACCGCATTCAAATCGTTCCATCCGTTTGGGCACTACGTTACCACAGACAGAAACACAGATACACAGACACGTTAAACTTATAACACCCCTCTCTTTGCGTCGGGGGTTAAAAACTTAATAGAGAGGTAAACACGTAACTTTTCGAACGCGCGTTAGCGTTAGCGTTAACGTACGTAACGGTCTCTATAACCTAACTAAAATATGGTTTGTCCTTTTCTCTCAAACACAAATTACAGATGAAGAGAAACTAATTTGAACTAAAATCGGTTTAATCAACGATTATATATGAATAAGGTCAGTCATATTGTTCAAATATTCATATTTCGAATATTCAGAAGTTTGTTTTGGACATGTGAAGGTCTACTTATTTCAATTTTATCCAGAATGATTATTACTTAAATGAGAATAACTACTAAATGTAGATGAATATCTACAGCTGTACGAAGCATACTCACTTTGTCTATCTATTTTTGATCAGTTTGATAAAATAATTAGGCCCAATAAAGATTTCAATTTATATAACAAAATGCTGAGGCCTTAAAATTTTAAATAAAGTACATTTATAATAAATAGGCTCAGGTCATTTGATTTTTGAAGGTAACCTCGTCTTGAAATAACCGATAATAGGTTAGTAAATTTTCGATGCTAAAATAATAAACTAAAAAATAACTAACACAATTTATTATAACGCCAATTAATAGGCAACGAGTGTACCTATTATTTAGGGGCAGAAGGGGCAGACAAGACGCCTAGGGCGACCTTTGGGAGGGAATCGTATTAGCTGAAGTAATTAGAGTGTCTTGTACTAATGGGAGGTGAGGCACGTGTGTTATAGATATTAATATAACAAGTTATTGCCCTGGAACCATCTGTGGTACTTTCAACGGCTTAAGGTTTGGGTTTGATAGTGGATTTTAAGGACGCTCCTCGTAGGGACCCTAATCATAACAGTTCGTCACAATAGACCTGATATTACACTCCACGACAAAGCAGCAAAAACTGTATACCTTATCGACGCAGCCATCCCCAACACCCACAACCTTGCATCCACCCACACTGAAAATATTAGCAAATACACAGACTTACCCAAAGAAATTAAAGCTCAGTCGAAGGTGAACTCAGTAAAGATAATTCCGATCGTCATTTCGTCTACAGAAGTTATCCCTCGCACTCTGCTCACCAGCTTGAACACCCTTAATATTCACTCTCTCACGTTTATCCTTCTACAAAAAGCTGTGATCATGAACACATGTCGATTAGTGCGTAAATTTCTACCTTTAAAACAGTAGGATCTGCCATTCCCTACTCGTTTGGCCAAAAGCCCGCGATTATGGAATTAAAGCATCTAACTTGGAGAAAAAAAAACTTGAAAAACATAAATAGTAATAATAATACTCATAATTTATTGCGGATAATAAAGATATTAAAGATCCATACATTATAAAAAAATAATTCATGTGTTAGTCCAAAGCACTAAGGGCAGGATGCACCAACTTACGATTACAAACTCATCATCATCATCATATCAGCCGAAAGACGTCCACTGCTGGACATAGGCCTCCCCCAAAGAGTGCCACAATGACCGGTCCTGCGCCACCCGCATCCAGCGGACTCCCGCGACTTTTGCCAGGTCATCAGTCCACCTTGTGGGGGGCCTACCCACGCCGCGCCTTCCGGTACGGGATTACAGACTGATCAACGTTAAATATTTACGGGGGGGTCAAAAGATGCACCACTTCCGTAGGAATTACCCACCGCTACCCCACACGGAACCCCTGGGCGATGTAAAAGGTGCAGCAACCTATCAACCGTACTGTCTTTTTGAAGATCTCACGGTTCCACATACACTGATTTGCCATACGACAAGTAAAACCATTAAATATGGCGCCAGCTGTCATTTCATTGCTTGTCAAACTTTCCATACATTCAGATATATACAATACCACGTCGGTGGCAAACAAGCTTACGGCCCACCTGATGGTAAGTTGTTACCATAGCCTATGCTTTTTTATAATAATAATAATTGAATAATATGTATAAACATTTCTTAATTTTAAATGATAATACCTATACGCAATTGTGATGCTAATAATATGTGACATGTAATATTTAGATAATATTATGAATAAATTAGTATGAGTATGAGTATGGACGCTTGCAACTCCAGGGGTGTTACATGTGCGTTGCCGACAGTAAGAATTTATATTAACGAACACCGTTTACGATTACAGACGGTTTAGTAGTGCAACCGACTCTCCACTGCTGAGCATAAGCCTCTCTTCGAGTACGCCGCTTAAGTCTAGTCTCATTCAGAAATGACCCGCGGTCTTTTTTACATCGTCAACCCATCGAGCTGGTGGACGGCCGACGCTCCGTTTACCTAGAAGTGGCTACTAATCTGACACCTTTTTGGTCCATCTACCACCATTCTGCCTGGCAAGGTGTCATGCCTAACTCCACTTGAGTTTAGTAATGGTATTTCCAACGTCGCGCACGTTAGTGCATATAAATGTAGGCACGTAGTAAAGAACCTATAGGTTGTGCCCTGACTGACAGTCGAATGTGACCTTAGAAGTGTTTTGTTCTTCCGTATCATTAATACTTCATGAAACAAAAGGAAGATATGCAGTTTCACGCTATTAAATCCCCACAATGTTTCATGAAACGCTGGCAGAAAACCAGGCAAATTCAACAGACTCCCTACACACTCGACTCATTTCAATCAAAAAACCACTTCGCTCTGCACTGGCTGCGAAATTAAACTTCAACTCCATACAATAGCGGTCCCCGTTGTCGAACTATCTGGAACTTGCCCGAAGTGGAGCAAAGTTGGGAACTGTCCTGAAGTTGCCGGCAAATCGTCCACCTGAGCTCTGGGGAGGTTTTTGCCCAATTGGTGTTTTTAACCGTTAGGGGTTCCATGTTTACTCCGGTGTCAAGCATTCAGGTGTCGCTGACAGGGGACAGTGAAGAGCTTTGCTATATATTCAAACTGTCAAAGTAAGTTAGGGGAACTTCAATCTTTTATAGTGGTAAATTGTGTGGGACTTTAGGAAGCTGAAATGTCGCTCTGATTGACAGATCGACGGAAGTATTGAAGTCGGTGAAATTTTCGTGTCGCTATAGTGCTACATAGAACTTACTAGGTACAGTAGTTCATAAATAGTTTTCAAGAGCAAAATTTAGTAAAATTATTATCAAACAACCGTTGCCTTGAATTATAGCCGATGTTTTATGCCGATGTCTAAGGCACATGCCCGGAAAGTTACTTAAAAATCAGTTCAGTAGCTTTTGCAATTATAAGAAACAAATAACGGCACAGACTTTCGCTCGCGTAATGTATTATTATTACTAGCAGCCCGCGCGACTCTGCCTGTGTATTACAAAAAATCCAGGCGAGGCTACAGGATAAAGGTATCCTGTGGCTTTTCCTGCGTTTGTTGGTGAATGAATTTCTGAAATCAGATAGTTCCGGAGATTTCCCCCTAAATAGGTACAAACTCAACATCAAAGAGAGATTATCGTCAACCCTGCAAATGCGGATCCTCAAATTCTTCGAGGACATCACCCGTAACGTAACGAGGCAAGCAAACGCTCTCGTGTGCGCTCTCTAACACGATGGATAGACCTCATCAAAGCGGTCTCAGAAGACACAATCAATGGTTGCTCTCACTCCGCCAAAAACAGAGCCACGTGGCGACGCATTGCAAAAGCAGCGGTGGTGCAAAAATCGTCCGTGACACGACCACAAGCACTTTGTCAACGACTAAGAAGACAGCGGTACTCATACTCATTCTCACTCATTTATTGATAATAGTTAAAAATATTACATGTTAAAATATTACAATTATTGAATTATCTTCATTTAATTTATATAATTTCATTCATTAGTGTTTTGATAAGTATTATACAAACAAAATTATAATTAAAGAAATAAAATTTAAATGTCAAATATTTGATAATTTTAGCTACTTTTGTGTGTTTACATTAATATTCTACAAACTTAGAAAGCTTCCTACAAGCTCACAGACTGACAAGTATAGAAGTAATAATCTTTATTACGCAAATATTGTGGGTACTTCATTATTATTTAGATATCAATCCAAAATCATCAGTGTACCTACTCTGTACACCTGTACCACTGACTGTGTACCTACTTTGCGCTCCGGGTCTATACTCGCCTGTCTGTCGTCTACTATTACCAAAAAAAGTAGAATTAATGAAAAAGAAATACATTTATATCTAAAAGAGATCGTTTACACGTGTCCTTTCTAAATATAACACGTGTTTTACCACACCGCGCACTGCCGACAACTTTAACATCTTTCAAGATCTGTTTTTTGTTTCCTAAAATACTTCCTCAAACACCGCAAAAAAACCTGTCAAAACAGATGTAGTAATAAATAACAGACGCGTCTGTATTCTGACAGTTAACTTTCTTTTTAAATCGAAGCAGTTAAGGAAACAATCCGTTCAAATAGCACCCTTTTTGCCTAAGTCACAAGGTTCAAATTTAGGTATCTATTTAGTCGGATACCGCAATGATTTCAAATACTCATTCTCATTCGTTTAGGTAAAGTGGCTCATAAGGTTCAATTTCGCCTGACGTATGTGACTATTCACTACATATAGGTACGTGTAGGTATTTTGTTTAGCGTACGTCACAATCGCTGGCCTTTATATTTTATTTACAAAAGGAAGTATCTGACATGAAATGTTCCACTGAAATGCGCTCTTCTAAAAGTATCGTGGAATGGGGTAGCCTGATTGATGAATCTCTGGCGTAAAGCATTTGTTTTGGGTCAACGAACGATTTCAAATGATTTGGTTTATAAAACTAGAATATTTAGGAGTAAGTAGTGACCGAGACGTTTTTCTTGGATGTCGGCATTAATTCCATATCAGCGGAACCTTTATCAGAAGCAATTAATATACCTAACAGTCGTTTTGTAAGTAAGAATATGCCGGTGTATATTTTTAGTATGTCTTTAATATTGTCCTCGGTTTCCTCGGTTCATGTAATAAAGCGATGTAAACGGATTTTATATACATATATATAGCGTAAAGGCTTGGCCAGACACACGGCGCGACGCAGCGCCGCGGTCGCGCGTCGCGACCGCGGCGGCATTAAATACATGCTAACAGGTTAGCGACGTCAAACAGACTGCGTCCCGCCGGCATCGCGCCCCGCTTTAGTCGCGCCCCGCGCCGCGCGGCCCCTTGCGTCCACACGGCGCGAGCGCAGCGCTGCGCCGCGCTGGGTCACATAGTAACATCAGTCGGACGTTAGGCAGCGCGCGGTGCATAGTGCGAGCGTAACAATATATTGTCTCGTATGAGATCATAAAGTTAATATGCCAATGATCTATGGCTTCGGAAGGAATGAGCTACCCTCCGCGCGAGCATGCTGTATCCGGTCGCGATCACGCCCGCATCGCGCCGCGTTCGCGCGCGTCCACGCCACGTTCGCTCGCGCGATGAGGGCATGTTGGCCGGCGCGATCCGCGCGCGCCCTGCCCCCCTATTCTGTAACTTGTTTTAAGCTCACCTCAACGCTCACCCACAAATATATCTTGACACCGCGATGCGTAGTAACTAAGCGTCGTTAGAGGTCTAGTTTCATGACGGGTGACCGGCGGGGTGAGCCGTTTTAGCGATTAGCGAATAACAGCTCTGTTTGAACAGTGATCGCACCGGCATCACGCGGCGCGGACGTCGCGCTGCGCCACGCCACGTGTTTGGCCAAGCCTTAAGTAGTCGCATGCAGGTATCTATTCAATATAATAATTATCTCGACGTCACAAGCCCTTTCCAGCGCTCGTCAAGCTTAACCACGAGTGCCACATGCGAAAACAATCCCTTTAAATCGTTTTATTTAGGTTATTTTTGATAATCCTATCCTCAATCTCATCGTCAACTAGACAAATACCCCGAAATAAGGAAATAATCGATAGGGGTAGAGTTTTACTTGTTTTTATGGCATTTCGTGTCGTCGTGACATTTATGTCGGACGTAAAGCATTGGTTCCTCTCGCACTTACATACACTCATTGGCTTCATTGCACACTTTCAAGCATGTACATTTTATTTTTTACAATATCCTGTCCTGTGTTTGGACCCTAGTCTCACCTGAAGGTAAGCGACAACGGAGCTTGAGATGAAGCTCAATGGTTCAGTAATAGCCTATTCACTCTTGTTTTGAAGGCACCTAGATCGTAGTTCCTCTTGAAGCCAAGATAATTTTCGCCCAATAGGGCTTATTGCCTCTTTAAGAATATGGTGACATGACATGCATTTGTCGACCTTAGGGAGGATCTACTTGACAAGCTGGACCGCTTACAAAATATCTGCATAAGACGTGTCCCACTTTCGATTCCAGCTCGGCTGGCTTCCAATTCGTCGTCGTAGAGATCTGCACGTCCTGTCATTGCTTTTCCTATTGTTTTTAATTTTAAATTCTATATCATTTCCATGAAACGTTCCCATGTTGATTATACATTATACACTTTTTCTAATTAACTTCTCAACATACATTTCAAATGTTTTCTCTTCAGAAGCCTTTTTATTTTAACCAAAAGTTAGCAAGTTAAAATGCTGAATTAAAATTTCTATTAAGTTTCAGATTTCCCAAAAGTGTGCATGAAGTGTGCGCGCCAAGCTCTAAGAACTCGTCAACTTTACTCCAACAAGCAGCAATATAATAACTTGTGTAAGTTAACTTTTATATTTAAGCTCCAACAACGGGAGTACTCGTAATGGGTAAATAAATACACAAAATTACATAGCAGCCTTAGAATGGAATGCGGATCATAGCCTTGCTACTTAAGCTGGGTCATAAGCGCGTTGCCGACTCAATTATGATTTGAGGATTCGTTGTATTGACAGAAAGAGACATATGCAGACCTCTCATTGTCAACTCAGGACTTCCTCGGGAATTCTGGCAATCTTACTGAACACCACGAACTCAACACCAGATACGAATGCCCGGGCCACAGGAAATGCCTTAAATAATGGCGTTTGACGTTAGTGTAGCCACGACTTCACGCGATAATTCGACAACGGCATTGATATTGCCGTTTGACGTTAGGCGATAGCTCAAGTAGCGGTAGGCGGTACATCAAAGAGATTAACGCGAGAAGTTCAAGTGTAGCCACCCCCTTTATCGCTTAATAATTAAGGCAACAATAATCGCGATGTTGGGCATTGACGTTTCCCGCTAGTGTGGCCCCAACATGGTAGAACAACTTAAGCTGGAAACAAATTATCGGACGCGGCTGACGGACGCAGCTGACGGCCGCGACTGATAAATGTGCACAGTCGAACGGAACGTGCTTTGCGGCTGACAAAAACATCCAGCGCGCCAGATTTCTGTCGGATGTCCGAACGATCAAGGTCAGCACAAGGTTATGTCCACGGCTTACCTCCGATAGTTTGCACAATTCAGTGTATATTCATTATCTAGATACCTATAAGTCGCGGCTGTGAGCCGCGTCCGTCAGCCGCGTCCGATAATTTGTTCCCAGCTTTATCCTTGCGCGGATGTACCTTTGTATGTGTGCGTGTATTTGTAACTATGTGGGTTCGATTTGTGTGACAGGTGATACGGCAGTCGTCGTTAAGGGGCACGCACCCACACTGACGCACTTACAGGCGCACGCACACATACAGCTGCGTACCATTTTGTCGCTCGTTGTGGATGACATCCGTCACTCTCGCAATCGAATACTAAACTTGTCAGAACGTGACGAAAATCTTATTGCCAGCCATAAGTTATAAAATGGCAATCACCTTAAGCCCGCAGGTCGTTTTAAAAGATTTTTTCTAGTTTTCTCCAGTCAACCGTAACAATTTATAGGGCTTGATGAAATTCGGTTTTTACGGAGAAAGGACCTTCATTTACTCTCATAGTGACGTATCTCCGCCCTTTTATTACGGAGACCTTGAGAGCGTTACACGGGTAGTTGAATAATATTTTTATAATACCGTTTTATCACAAAAGACGGCTAACATGGTTGGGTGGCCGGCACAATGGACCTTATTACGAGGCCATTATGATGAAAATCGCGAGTCATAATTACCCACAGCGCTTTTGTACTCAATGCTAATAAGCTGCTATTTTTGGGGTAAGACTTTGTTGGACCTACGTTTTATGTGCGAAAAAAGAAAAACTCACTTTCGAGATTTGTTGGATTAAATGAACACGTCTCGACTTATCAAAATAATATTTTATCGTTTATCAATTATTTGAAAGAAAGAAAGAAAGAAAGAAAGAAAGAAATAATTTATTCGTAACACCAAAATACAATAACAAAGTAAAACATACAATCCTAGTGGTGTCACGAAATGGCCGCAACTCAGCATTGTTGCTAGCGTAGCCAGCGCTGGTCTTCCGTTGCGACCATTCGGTGAAGTGCACGGCGATAACGACCCGGCCACACGCGCGGATCACAATCACAATTACATATTTTAAAAAAGATACACAACACAAAAAACATAAAAAAACCAAGGGTAGAAATAAACAAAAAAGAAAAAAAAACATAATGAATAATAATCTATATATACAGGCCCTTATTATTCCTCTGTGTACGACCTGTGACGTTTGAGCAGAAACAAAACGCCATGATGTTTTGTTTTGTCACAGTATTTAATGAAAATCCATCAAACCAGAGTGATCAAGTTATTCATGGGCCAGTATTTTACCTGACAGCAGTCAGAACTTATTTACGCTATTAATAACTCGATC
This sequence comes from Epinotia ramella, assembly GCA_947578815.1. Taxonomy (NCBI): domain Eukaryota; kingdom Metazoa; phylum Arthropoda; class Insecta; order Lepidoptera; family Tortricidae; genus Epinotia; species Epinotia ramella. The sequence continues at coordinate 4,162,033 of OX388203.1, forward strand.
TACTAAACAGATTATTGAAATTATTTTTAGTGAATAAAGTTATTTTTTATACTATTCGTATAAATATTATTTTACGTAAATTCGTTTTCCGGAAACCAGGATGACGCTAAAATGCGAATGATAAGGTATCTACAGAATTTTAAATATAAAGCAAATAAAGAATAATAAGAATGCTTGAGACTTAGTACTACGAAATATATCACAACTTTTTACGGTGCAAGAGCTTCGAGACTTGGCCTCTTTTTTACATGGAATTTTTTTTATGCGATAAATATTATTTTACATAAATTCGTTTCCCGGAAACCAGGATGACGCTAAGATGAGAATGATAAGGTACCTACAGAATTTTAAAGTGATGCCTTGAGTCGAGTCGATTCGCGTAAACGACAAGGACGGAAGGGGGACACTCCCTTGTGACTCTTACGAGAGACACGCTTAGGTATACCTTAAGCGAACGAGAAAAAGAGATAAAACACTTCGGGAATGGTTTTTTTTACAAGCTGCGATAAATATCTAACCTAGTGAAGTTTTACTAAAATTTCAATAAACGATTTGATACAGAGAAGAGTGCCCTCTGTATTGCCACTGTATTGGCAACCTCTGTAGCCTAGTTGGTTGGTAGTGACCCTGCCTACGAAGCCGGAGGTCCTGGGTTCGAATCTTGGTAAGGGCATTTATTTGTGCGATGATCACGAATATTTGTTCCTGAGTCATGGATGTTTTCTATTTAAGTACTTATTTATGTATCTATATAAGTATGTTTGTCGTTGTCTAGTACCCATAGTACAAGCTTTGCTTAGTTTGGGACTAGGTCGATTTGTGTTAAGATTGTCCACACATATTATTATTATTATTACCGGCAATAAAGAGGGCACAAGTTCGAGTCTTGTCTAAAATTTGATCGTGGTAATCAACATTTAAATTGACACGAAACAAACAATATTTTTTTAAAGAATTTGTTCCGTTAAGAGGTGTAATATTTCATTAAACAGGTTTAAGATGAGTAAAAATACAATAATTATAAACTTGATTGTGGCGTAAAATAATGAATCGTTTGAGTAGACTGATTAAACAAATTAAAATCAAGAAAAAAAAATTGGCAATCATGTATCGATTAAATCAGATAAACAAACATATATTCACGAATCAAACGTCTGAAAGTCAGTCCTTAATGTTACCTAATCTAGTCAGAACAAAGTTTCAAAGAACGCGATATTTTTCCAATATACGTCCTTACTTAATCGCTACAGAAATCCAAGAATGACTTTCTTGGATTTCTGTCTCGATTAAGGACGTAAATTGGACACGTTGACAAAATCGACCATGGATAAAAAAAATATATAGTCTGGCCAGGGAAAGATGAACCTAGAAAAAAGCGGCAATTGAAAAAAATAACACAGTTTATAACGTGATAATATAATAAATAATAATGATACTTAAGCCTTTATAATTTTTCTTCAATTCACACAATGCAGATCAAGCAGAAGGAAGTAAAGTTACATGAAATAAAACTCTCTAACGTCATTCTACTTTATAATTAAGAAGAATAATCAAAACCTATCTCCAAAATTTTAATTTTGACAGAAATAGGTATTAATTGAACTTTCCGTGATATTCTTCAATGTGAATAATATTAGTCTCTTAAAAAGCAAAAACAGTGCAATTTATTATAGATCTGTTACTTCCTTAGATACTCGTAGCATAGCATGTATCAAGATTACACATTTGACAATGTCAAAATCTCACGCTCACCTTTCCCTGACCGACACTCCGGAATCTATCGAAGTTTGGATTTTATAAATTTTAAATTAAGTAAAATGATTATATCGATCAAAAGTGATCGTGTGTTATATTATATTAGCTTTAAACAGGGAAGTACAAGTTTAATAAGATGCGCACATTTTCAACGTCATTCACGGTGCATGCCAATGATGTAATATAAAAAGAGGTAGATAAGTTGTCAATATGAAATTCCGTGTTTAAAAATGGCCACCAAATCCAACAGCTGAGACACGTTTGTTTATACGTGTCAAATTGACGACGTGACATTGAGGGCAAGGTCATACAATTGGCTGAGTTTTAGTGTGCCACTTTTGGAGCGCTTATAACCTATCTACCTCTTTTTTATATTACATCATTGGTCAGTCTGTCACAGGCTCTGAAGTGGTGGAACGGTTTGCCGTTGTCCTTTAGACAGTCCCAGTCTGTGGCATCACTCAAGGAAAGCCTGAGAAAGATGTGGCTCTCCAATGATTCGTGATTGAATTGGATACTGTATGTATATTTTGTAGATATATTTATTTATTTATATATATAGACCCCTCTATATACAGGGTGTTAACGGGGTCATGATCCGGAATGACAAAAAGCGAATAAGATGATCATACTGAACAACCTTTCCCATGGGACCAACCACGAAATCGCAAAAAAAAAGAGCCAATTAAGAGTTAACTGTGAGTTAGTTAACTGCGATTGAATTGAGAGTTATGTATGGAATACCTGGTTTTTTTTTGCGATTTCGTGGTTGGTCCCATGGGAAAGGTTGTTGAGTATGATCATCTTATTCGCTTTTTGTCATTCCGGATCATGACCCCGTTAACACCCTGTATAGGTGCTATTCTAACCCATGTCGCCCGGTTAGAATAGCACCACCGCCTTTCTTCCCGTGAGTGTCGTAATCTAGAGTCGACTAAGGGAACAGGGTTCAAGTGTGTTGTGGGCGATGGGCTAGCAACCTGTCACTGCGATATCACATTTTGTCGATCTTTTATACCCACATTTATGCTAACAGTGGTACTGGACACAAGTTTCATGTGCTCTACATACCCCTTTTAGGGATAAAGGCGTGTATGTATGTATGTATGTATGTATATAGATATATATTTATTTATAGTATGTGTATAATAATTTATTTTATTTGTGTAGCTTTTAGTATACGTATTAAGATTAATTTACTGTAGCATAGAGGTAATACGTCTCTGTACACGTGTTGTAGCTTTTAGTTCCTGATCTCGTCTCAATTGCTCAAAGGTTAACTGGAAAAGATCTCCTCCCGTCTGTATTTTTACCAATGTCTTGTGTGCAATAAAGTATTTACATACATACAAGTTCACTTCACTTTAAATTTGGAGTTTTCCGGGTACCTATACATAGGTTTCGTACCTATTTCGCTGCGACCCACGGATCAAACTTCAATTACAGGGAACTACTTGAATAGGATTACGAAATTCAAAGGTACCTTTCACGTCAGATTTTAGTCGATGGTTCCCAGAGTACAGTAATTTCGATATGATTAAAGTCCCCGCAGAAAACTACCCCGAGCGTCGTTTCTCCCCATTTTGCGCAGAGTAGATATCATTTTCAGCATCGTAGTTAAGTGTTTTACGAGTACCTATTGATCGGTCATAATTTGTATTGACGGCGGAGGCCAACAAATGTTTTCCATTTATGGGCATGGCATATTAAGATCATGCCGATGTGCGACCACTTAATTAAGTTTGCTGGTTTGCGACCATTGAGGTGAGCGACAGTATTTTATTACTATTAGGATATGAACTGTTTTTATTTTTTACAATAAACTGTCAGTTGGTTAATTGAAACCAGTTGCACAACTGGCACAACCAGCCTTCTTTGCAAACAATTCCATATCTTCCACAATTTAACAAAACGAAACCCATTCCTACAGTCCTGTAACAAGCATATTAACACGGTGGAAATTTGACCCAAAAAGGGCTGAAAGGACACTAAATCAAATTACCAAGCAATACTGCATGGGGAAAGCTAATATTCAATATCAGAGCGTCATATCATCAAATTTCAAAGGATATTAGGTCATTTCTGGAGTCCTGGTCGCACCCTGAACAGCAATGTCCCCAAGTTTTTACGATTAAGTAAATTTTATCGAATTTATTCATGCAACCCGGCCGGCCCGCGTTTTTCGATTTCAATAAAGCTCGCCGTTCGACAGAGTGCCAAGAAAGTTTCGGGATAAAACAATTTACGAATTATCATATTACGTGTCCCCGAGTTTTGGCGGATAACGTTATTTGTCCTGATTGAAACGGCACTTAGTAAATTACATGCACGCGAGCGCCCCTTCAGCCGGTGGCTCGCTCAGTCTTTCATTACGCCCTATAGCGACATTAGTAATGATCCTATTTGATTTGTGTTACGGGATTACCGCTTTTGGAGCTCATTTCAAAGGCGTGTTCTATTTGCGCCACACAAGTTGTTAAGGATTAACTAAGCCTTTATGAATTTAACTTGAATCGACATTGTAGGTGGAACCAATTTTAACTCTACCTGATAAACGCGGTACACGCGTCGTAAGATTAAACGTGTTCCTGTTTATTACGGTTGGACTTTAAATCGTATTCATATTCGATTGTACACACTTTAATACCAGACGTACCTAGTAGCTACACACTATATGTTCTAAAGTAACTAACCTGGCGTGGAGTGCCAGCCGTCAGCTTGTCCCAAGCAAGGGCGATGCCGTTACAGAGTTGATAAGTGTGCGTTGCAGTATGGAGTCTCATACAAAGCATACTGACCGCCGGCGGCGCGAGCTGGTGCGGTGACGGTCGGGCGTCAAGTTTGCGTTAACTTAGAGCCGCCGCGCTGCATATTGAGCACAATATATAGTGGCTGCCACGAGTTGCGGACGATTTCTCTCATACTTTTCTATAACATCGGTGCACACCAAGCGTTTAGTTGCCGCGTCCGAGCCACAAGCTGCTGTACGTCTAGCACAACTTGCTGACAAGTCGCTTTGCGCGCGACTGAGCGTCTCCTTTCTCACTCGCACCGTGTCAATTAGAAAAAGGAGGGTAGATCCTTCTCGACTCGCGTCGCGGCGCGGCGTCAGTTGTGCTTAGGCCGCCTGGAGTAGCTCGCGCTTGCTACTAAGGGCTGCGTTTACGTATAGTGACTTTAGTGGCGACTAGGGAATGCAATAGAGGGATACCCGGATCCCGTAATACGCATAAGTGACGTGGTATTTTAAAGACTAACCTGGTGTGAAGTGCGTGAGCAGCAGCAGCGCAAGCGCCGCGGCGCGGCAGCGGGCGCGCATCACTTCACCGCGCCCGCGCCCGCATGCCCGGTCACACACACACTACACTCGCGCACTTGGCTCGCGGCTCTGCACGGCACGGTACCTGGAATGATAAAGTTTATAATTGTTTAAGTTTATCTGCTTGGAAAAATCAAATTCTATTGACATAACTATAAATGTAGTGTATCGTTTACTTTTCTTCATATTTTTGTTAATATTACATCGTTTTTGGTTGGCTGGTAGAGCATTAAGCGTACCATTTGTACCTACATTTCTATTTTGTGTAATAAAGTTTGAATAAATAAATACCTTATATTTTGTACGTCTCATCGAATGTATTGAATGTGTTTAGCAGAATATTCATTACATAGAATAGATTTCTTTTCCGAAACCTTAACTTTTTTACGTATACCTGCAGCTAAAAGGTAATTTAAAACCCGTCAGGTTAGGTTTGTTTTCTACTTAATAATCCTGAAAAGTTTCGTGTTTCTGAAAAATAAGGTGTTTGTCTCTACGCAACATACATTCGATGAAACATTTGTTTTGAAACGCCGTTTTTGTTTTCGTCTTTGTTGTTTCACTTAATATTGTTAAAAAAGATAATGATAATACTTTATTTTGTTAAAAATGTTACGGAATATATATAATAATGTATTGATACATTTATATTAGGCGTGACCCATTCTGAGTCGCATATAAATATGAAAATCAATTTTTATAGTTTGTTTAAAAACAAACATGAAAGAATCCATACTATGAGGTAGGTATTTGATGTAAAAATAGAACTTCAGAATCAATGTTTAAAGTTAATCTGTTAATAAGCTACCTGCGTCGGACACTAGATTAAAATAAATTTTAAATTTTAACATGTCGCTGTAAAAGTACCCAATTACATATTTTTAATTAATAACTAGCCAAAAGCAGATTAAAAGGATATTATTAATTTACAAAGCATGTCAGACACAGATTAAACTGTTTTTCATTTACTTAATGAGATTAAGATTAATACTGATGGAAAGAACATAATTAAAGAGAAAATACTAGATCACAGACTGAAAGATGGAATCCCAAAGAAACATAAAAGTAAAAAAAACACGTCTGAAGGCAAGTTGAACTATATATAACGAAGGATTCTCAAGGGTGAAACTCAAAGAACTAAGTATTTCGTCTAATAATACTGGTATAATTTATTTTACGGCGATAAATACAAAATCTTTTTGACAAGTTTTGAGACCGCTTTAGCCTAGGTACATGGTTAGTACAGTCGCCATCAGATACATCGGAGCGGCCAAAGTGCTCACAAATATCTTAACACGTTTCTATTGTCGAGGCATTAGAGACGTGTTCAGATATTTGTGAAAACTTTGGCCGATCCGATATATCTGATGGCGACTGTACAGTGAAGTGTAAAATATGTATCGATTTAATCCTCTCATAAATATGTACCGAAACCTTAATCCGCTGACATAAGAGCGATGGGACATACCTTTTTATGAGTAAGTTGTATGCACCCATATTTTTACACTTAATTGAGGACTGACTGAGGGGTATTACTGCTTACGAAACTAGGGTTTGAATACCAGTAGGTAATGCCAATATAATATACATATGTGCGATAAGCACAAGTATATATTTCAGAGTATTGAGTAAGTACGACCCATGACTAGTGCCTATAAAACTTTGTTGCAACGTTGTATTACGAACTCTAGTGTTTTCCATCTTTCTCTATGGCTCCGAATCCTGACCCCGTATCACTGGTCACTGGCTGTCACCGTTCGATAGAACGAGACGGACGCTCTATCTTGTCACTTATTGCGTGATAAGGCCGACAGTGATACGGGGGACTACTCGCGCGTCGGAGCGGAAGAACAATGACGCATTTTAGATGTGGTGCCGAAGACAGAGAGAGTATGTTGCGTATACCAGGGGTGACCAAGGGAACCAAATTTATACTCGACCAATTGAAGATAAGAACGTGGCTATCCACTATGTGTTATCAAAGACTTCTAGGATATTTTGGACATTTAGTGCGTAGAGACTCGGATAATCTCTAAAAACTGTTTTTAGTCGCTAAAGTCCAGGGAAAGCGTCCACGTGGCAGATGGTTTACCCGCTGGTCCGATCAAAAAAATTCTCACGAGGCTATCCGTTCTTATTGCCCTACGTGCAGCTCATACACTGGCGGTTACATCGACTGATTAATTAACCTGTTAATGTGTCCAATTAATATGACAGGTATATAATATATAATGGTGCAATTTATAAACATGCAAGCCGCAAATACTTATATTAATCGATGGAGCCAACGGAGCAGCAGGTGATGTGGAGGTCGTCCATGCAACCTCTATAGCGCTGGCTGGACACCAATATTCGGAGTTCAAATCAAGCTGTCTGGAAGTTTATAAATAGAAGAGTTGAAGACGTCAAGCAGTCGCCCCTGAAGCTTTGGCCTCCGGGCCAGGCTACTCATACCTCTCTCAAAATTATCCAATAAATGAAATGAAATGTTTGAAATGTTTATTTTGCGGAATATAGTACATTAAGTAGTTACAATAATTTTATGGTCCACCATACTCTGCTTGAGTAAGCATGCAAAGACATGATAAACTCAGATTATGCTGGCGGTTGAGCTCGAGCAAAATAGAGTTTCCGTAATCTACTACTTATAATTAACTTAAATGAATAATCTAGGTTACTTTTAATTTACTTATTTTTACATTTGGTAGTAAAAAACTCGCTCACAGAGTGTTAATATTCTAGCGTGTCTTGCTCTACCATACCGTCACCGTCTCTACAGTACATTTGATACCTCAGAACCGCCAAGCGTACAAATCCGTTTATATCCAAGGATTTTCCGACCAGATTTTTGAACATCGCATAATTAGACTGCCCAAAATAAGCAGGAAGCGAAGCAGAAATAATTAGTGCCGGCCAAGTTGAATCTGGGCGCCATATTGGAATTCCCAAGGGCCAATAAAAAGCCTCTCTGGTGCCCTGAAGTTAAAAAGTAGAAAATACGGCCCGATTTGAATATGACGTAATTGTTTGTTTTATAATTGGGAATGCTAAAAATAGAGTGTTGCGGCTTTTGTTTCGTGTGATTTATGTGTGTTTAATTTTGTTTTAATTAGATTTGAGCTTGGTCAACATGAAGTGTAATGAATGCCGTAGCGGGTCGAACAAAACCATAAACAAATGATTTATTAAATTTAATTTTGCTTCCATGATTCATGTTTAAAGTTATACTAGTAATTAATAAAAACGTTAATTGCCAATACACTGGGTAAAGGCGCATCTAAACAGTCCTGCGTGGCGTTTTACAAGCTATTAGATAGAGCGAGACCGGACTATGAATTCCAAGGTCATTCATAGCCCTACCTCGTACATCTTTTAAGACTGCCTTGATGCACCTTTACCGAGAAAAACCACAGCCTTTTACGATTATAAGCACACTACAAACGATGCAATTTTTCACAATAACTGACAGAGACGCCTATAATTATAATGTGACAGCATATACCTATCTGTTTGTTAACGCGAGTGATATTTTAGTGTAAAGTAAGCCAAAATCACCCCATTCCAGACTACCGTTTTGTGCATAGTTCTTAAGACCTTTATTACTAACGAATTATGGAAACACTTACGAAATAAATTATTTGATTTGATTTGATTTTTGATTTGATAAATTCGAAATTTCAAATAAATGTTCATTATAACTCCCAATCTTGTTTCAATAAGAACTGCTACGGCCCGTTAGCTGTGTCGCAGCGACATAGCCTTCGGTTTCTGCGGGGCTGCGACGCGAGTTGAGAAAGATCTACCCTCCTCTTTCTAATTTCCACGGTGCGAGTGAGATAAGAGACGCTCAGTCGCGCGGGAAGCGACAGAGCAGCAAGTTGTGCTAGACGTACAGAGCGTTCTAATTAGAAAGAGACGGATACTATATCTCGCCGCAACACAAGGTGTGTATTGCTCCTACCAACTGTAGTTGCATCTCTGTCGGTTGTTGTGACCAATGGGATGCAGACTAAGATTTTTTTGTGACGTCATTCGAACCAGTTTTTGGAGAGGAACAAATGTTTGTATGGGAGCAACTACAATTAAAGAACATAAATACTCATAAATTTGAGACAAAGATTAAAGTCGCTGGCGGCAGCGCAAAACGCTTCATACTGATAGACGGGTGCCGTATGACGTCACTTGTACAAAGTAGTTGTATCGTTGTATGGAAAATCCGGTAAGTTGTTGTTTCGGTCGCGAAATATTACATAGTTGTCATACAATTTTGTTTCTAAAAAACCGTAAGGATTCTATTGGTAGCTTTAATTTTACTCTTGGACAATAAAAAAAAATGCATATTTTTAGATTTTAATTATATTTTATATACTTTATTACGATAATTTGATGGTTTCCTATCCATTTAGCATCTCTACGTTATCAATTTGAACATGAGGCCGCATGCCTATTGCAAAGTGTGTGAGGTGGCCTTTAAAGACACCAAGGTTGTAAGTCCTGTACAAGTCAAAATAAAATTACCACCAAATCAACTTTCTACCGTCCAAACCCTTGTCACTAGTCTCATCAATTTTCATCAAGCCTAGTCATTTTTCTCGCGGCACTTAGGCTTTGCGACCTGTGATATAATATGACGAATAAAACCGACATCATATTTTTAGCGGCAAGAAAAACATTACTTTCTGATATTTCAGTAGAGTCGTGCGGGAAGCGTAACATTAGACGCGGCTGTACTTAATGGTGGTACCTACGTAATATGACAGCTCATGATATGACATAAGGCACCGTACCCATTACCAGACAGGCTTCGAACAACTGAAGGTCAAGTTGCTTGAACCGCGCAAGAATGAGCTAGACGTGCTGAATCATTGACAAATTAATGAATGATATATATGTACCTAGTATATAGTATCGGTAATTTTGTGATATCTAGAACTCATTTTATACAAACCTACAATAAACCTAAATACAATGTTAAATTTAAACACTAAAATAGCAGCACTGAGGTCCTTTGACTAATAATAATAAAGCCTCTCACAGACTGGCGCGGCCTGACCATATTATTGCGCTACTTAGAATTGCATGGATAAGTTGCTTCAGTAACGTCTATATGCATGTGATACGATTGTAATATATGAGGTATCTCGTGATAATAAGGCATCGTGTTATCGCCTCTAGCCAGACCGCGAGGCGAGTTCCCAATGAGGTAGCCAGACCAGGTTAAAGCTGCAGTAGATGCAATACAACACGCATGCATATGACGACCGGTTAGTCTAGTGGGTAGTGACGCTGCCTACGAAGCTGAAGGTCCTGGGTTCGAATCCCGGTAAGGGCAAATATTTGTGTGATGAGCATGAATATTTGTTTCTGAGTCATGGATGTTTTCTATGTATTTAAGTATTTATATCTATTAAATATATATCGTCGTCTAGTACCCATAACACAAGCCTTATTGAGCTTACTATGGGACTAGGTCGATTTGTGTAAGATTGTCCCCTAATATTTATTTATTTATTATTTATTTATAAGGAAGGTGACTCTCAGAGTGTGATGGTGAAGATCAGAGGGGAATGGCGACGTGTTTGTGAAGCTTGCTACCAACACCTGGTATGAAGACTACGACCACTCTGTCAAGAGTGAAAACGACGAAGAAGAAGAATCGCTCCTAATTATAATTGGGCAGGTTAAATTCGCGAGGCTTAGCAGCACGGGTATCGGAAGTTCATTCGGTGGCACGACTGTAAATAACATTAGTTATGCAGACGATATGGTGCTGCTGTGCCCAGCGATCTTGTCCGGCTGCTGAAGATTTGTGAGGAGTATGCGATGACCCATGGCCTAAAGTACAACACCAAAAAGAGTGAGCTGTTGGTTTTTAACGCGGGAAACAAGGCTCTTACCTCAATCCCTAAGATCCAGCTCTGCAGGGCTCCTCTTGCCAGAGTGTCGCGGTTTAAGTACGTCGGGCACTGGGTCACCGACAACCTCCAGGATGATGCGGATGTCGAGAGGGAACGCAGGGCTTTGGCAGTTATATGCACCATGCTGTCACGTAGGTTTGCACGCTGTAATGGGAATGTCAAAAAAACCTTTTTCAAGGCTTTTTGTCAGTCCTTAATATGGACTAACTACTTACACAAAAAAATCACTCAATGCCCTGCGTGTCCAGTACAAAAACGGCTTCAGAGGGTTGATGGGACTGTCACGGTACTGCAGCGCATCTGGGATGTTCGCAGAGGCACGTATCGATGGTTTCAGTGCCATTATAAGAACCAGAACCTCGTCCCTCATGCGTCGTGTGCGTGATAGTTCCAACAGCCTTCTTCAGCTGATTTGGGACAGTCCTGCTTGCGCAGTATGGAGACACTGGAACACCTTACACATGGGCTCAAGGGGTTCGGTGTATAATTTAATGTAACTAAGGTAGTTTTATAAGTTTTTATTGTTACTAACATGATATGAACATGAGTCTGAAATAAATAATTTGAATTTGAATTTAAAAGCTACTACGCTGGCTACGGCTCGATACGGTCTCAAAATAGAAAACTGATTTACGCAAAAGTCCGCTAAAATAACCACATTTTGGTCGTCTTTGTACTGCTATCCGGCCAATCCCGCTTTGAGAGGGAGAATTAAAAGTTTATTTCTGTGCAGTACAGAGCTGGCATAGCACAAAGGAGATGAATTTAGGGCGATCTTGCGACCGCTTCGCTTTAAATAAAAGCCAGTGTAAAGGAATGTGAAATTTGCATTTTAGCCAAATAAGAACGAGAACGATTAGGAGCTACGGTAGCCTAGTGGTTCAAGCAGGAAATGGCGGTCGGGGGTTCGAATCCAGGCTCGTACCAATGAGTTTTTTTTTTTTTTTTTACGGTGAAAGAACACATCGTGAGTTAACATGCGTACCTACATTTGCGAATAAATTCGAAGGTGTATGTGAAGTCCCCAACCCGCACTGAATCAGCCTGGGAGCCTGGGGGCGACTACTCGTTCCCTATGCCCAGCAGTGGGACGTACCTAAGGTACTCGTATATGTATAGGCTGATATATTTATTTATTTAAAAACGATTTCGCTTAATACTAACGAATAAATGTGTGGATTGAGCCGAAATGTTCCCTCTAAGTATGTAAATAAACCATTAGCCACCGTGCCTAATAAGTTACATAAGCATGTCGTCGAGAATATACTCTTACATCTGGCAACACAGGTTGTTTGTTCGCCGGTATGGCAACACTGTTTACAGACATGTTGGTTCCGCCGCCTAATGGATCGCTCTGTACGTACCTTCACTGCAGCCTCTATCCACAAAATATACATATATTTGTAGGCATGTAAGTATATACATTTTTTTTACGTTGTCAAAATGCCTTTACGTATCCCGCCCGCCACGGGGAGGGGGGCAGGGCGGGTATGACGGACGAACCGCGGCAGAAGCCTTGGACTACCAGCGCCAGCTCCGTCTCGGGAGGGTCGCCTCAGGTGATCAGTACACCGCTCACTGCCTCTCAACTTGGGTGATTTGGAAGGCTATATCGGTTACCTAAAGCCAGATTTAGACGAAGCCAGTGCTGGCTCACTGGGTTGAAAAATAGGCCAGCGCTCTGTTCCCGCCAGTGCTGGCAGCCAGTGCTTTAAGCCGGGTTTAAACGAAGCCAGTGCTGGCTTATTACTGGTCACATTATTTATACTAAACGGGACGTAATCGTGTATAATTCACTTATTTTATACTATATTTTTTTTTACAATTTTTTTACTTATTTTTTGTATTTACCCTAGTGTACAAGTGGTTAATAAATACCAAATGCGGGTAGTTCGGAAAACCCGCGCAGCAAGAAGATGTTGATACTCGCTCAAGCCAGTTGTCCCGTGACCGTGGATGTTGCCACACATCCGAAACGTCGGGAGACCTCAGTGAGGTAAATAAAATAATTTAAGTTAATTATACGCGATTAAGTCCCGTTTAGTATAAATAATGTGTGAGAATCGTGAAAGTTTAAATCAATATTTTACTAGTCGTTTGTTAAAAGTCGCGGGTGTCCGCTACATGTGGGTGGCGCAGGACCGGTCACTTTGGCACTCTTTGGGGGAGGCCTGTGTCCAGCAGTGGACGTCTTTCGGCTGATATGATGATGATGATGATGAATGTAACGCCAGGTCGAGAAAGACTACAATAAAAGAAAGAATACAACTACCTACACAAAATGAGATGCCTAAACTAAACAGTTATGTGATTAGTAAAAATCGCCAGAGCTCCAAGGTAATCCTCAATGCAGTTTTGAGAGTGAGGGAATCCTCAAATATATAATGCACTCGCTTCTGCCCGCGACTCCGTCCGCGTGGAAATAGTTTATATCGCAGCTCCATACAAACTTCAACCCCCCATTTCATCCCCTTAGGGGGTGATTTCCAGGATGAAAACTATCCTATGTCCTTCGCCGGGATTCAAACTATTTCCATACCAAATTTCATCGCAATCGGTTCAGCGGTTTAAGCGTGAAAAGGTAACAGACAGACAGACAGACACACTTTCGCATTTATAATATTAGTATGGATATGGATATGGATTGGCAACGAATTTGTGACTTCTCTGGATTCACAAAAGTTCATAGGTATTGGCTTACCTTCAGGCAGGCTGTATGCTTGCTTGCCACAGACATGGTATCAAGAATATACAATACATAATATATAATCACGCCTATTTCCTGGAGGAGTAGGCAGATATCACGGAGTTCCACTTGCTACGACTTTCATGACACTCTTCTATTCCAGCAGGTCGATCACGTAATGCATTTTAAGTACATTAGGTAGATGTCAATTTTTATATGGAAAAATGACAGTTCGACTGTCCTAACTCCTAACGCGCGTTGGAAAAGTGATTAGGCCTTGGTCTCCTATAAATCACGCCGTACGCTGCGTCACAATGCGAACTATGGATATGTACTGGTGTGGTCGTCGGCTACAACAGTACATTTGCATAGTAAGCGTTGTGACGCAGCGTACGGCGTGATTTATAGGAGACCAAGGCCTTACCCCTCTGTAGTCGGGTAGGTACTCTTAGGTGCATGTAATATGCATAAAGTGAAGAATAAAAATAACTTTGATTTTTGACTCTTGACGAGACCTTTAAAACATACGCCTAGTATATAATATGCCGAACGTTTCCAAAACATTAAGCGTCTCGATATCGTGAAATAAATAAAAAATCAGCCGCCATTTTGAAAAACCAATATCCTCTTGTCTTTTACAATATTGAACGAATCCGATTCAGAACTCATCAGGATCTCTCGAACGGGCAATGAATCTCCAACTTTACCAATAAACTTTTGTTTTGCGAAAATAAATCGCGGTTTTTACGTGACGAGACCCATAAGGATAAGGGAGACGCGCTTATCTATTGTGCATGGCGTCCCTTTCTATCAGTTAACGAAATGGATTCGACTGTAAAAACGGAGCGATTCACCATGTTTACTGAGCGCGTCGCTACAAGTGAACTATTGATTAATGATTATATTTTTTTGGCGAGTTAAAGAAACCTTTGTTTTAAAGACAGGCTTGCGAATTATTCAGCTCACAGAGCCACTACTGGCCACTAGTCCATACTATCCATACTAATATTATAAATGCGAAAGTGTGTCTGTCTGTCTGTCTGTCTGTTACCTCTTCACGCTTAAACCGCTGAACCGATTTGGATGAAATTTGGTATAGGTACAGATATTTTGAGTCCTGGGGAAGGACATAGGATAGTTTTTATTCGGGAAGTCATCATGAAGTGGGGGGGTGAAAGTTTGTATGGAGCTACGATATAAACGAGTTCCACGCGGACGGAGTCGCGGTCAGAAGCTAAGTATATTTAAGTATGTATATTATTCTTAGTTTCAGTATCCGTGCTGTAATTGCTTCATTTGCTGCTAGGTTTCATAAATTATCTCTGGATAGATTTGGATGGAGCCGGCCGGTGCAACCCGAACTGAGGCAACTTGGACTGCACCGGAAATAGTAAGGGGGGGGATTAAACATTATTTTTTCGGGTCCACAACACTTCGGGAGCTCAAATACCGCGAGCTATCCGTTTGCCTCTTGGATACGCAACTGCGCGTCATTGAATATTAGTTCTATCCAAAGCATAGAAAACATCCAAGACACAGGAATAAATATCATCATCCTCCTAGCGTTCTTCCCGTTGTGCCCTAAAAGAGTCCGAAAGAGGTCCGCTTTGGCAACTCCCCAAGATTTGGCATAGACACTAGTAGAAGCGACTGCCATCTGACCTTCTAGCCCAGAGGGAAAACTAGACATTGGGATTAGACCAGTTTCCTCAAGATGATTTTCTTTACCGAAAAGCCACTGTTAAATATCAAATGATATTAATAAATTAGTTTTTGAAAAAACCCAGTGGTGCGAGCCGGGGTTCGAACCCACGACCTCTGGATTGAATGTCACGTACCTTACCGCTCGGCCATATTGGCTCTAAATATGTATATATTCCGACTAGCTGATGCCCGCGGCTTCGCCCGCGTGGTTATAGGAAAATGTAACATATTGAATTTTCCCGTGGGAATTAGATGTTTTCCCGCTGGAAAAAGTAGCCTATGTCACTCTCCAGCTTCTAAACTATCTCCATACAAAAAATCACATCAATACGACGCTCCGCTGCGACGTGAAAGAAGGACAAACATACAAACACACACACTTTCGCATTTATAATATTAGTAAGGATTCGTCGCACAAATATTACCGTTGGCTTCACAGCCTGCCCACTAATTAAATCAGTATGGTTAAAATCCGTCACCTTAGATTTTGCCACCTTGGGCTGTTATTCGCTACGCGCTAATGCGACTCAACCCGCC
Source organism: Epinotia ramella (assembly GCA_947578815.1). NCBI lineage: Eukaryota > Metazoa > Arthropoda > Insecta > Lepidoptera > Tortricidae > Epinotia > Epinotia ramella. Next base: position 4,177,952 of record OX388203.1, read on the forward strand.
GGTCACCCGTCACGAAACTAGACCTCTACCTACGCTTAGTTACTACGCATCGCGGTGTCAAGATATATTTGAGGGTGAGCGTTGAGGTGAGCTTAAAACAAGTTACAGAATAGGGGGGGCTGTATTGTGCTCTTCGTGCGTTCCCCATCGTCTCATATGTCAATGCCTCCAGGCAATCACTCGCTTATATCCTCAACATTATAGGTAACCCAATATAACTGCTAAACTAAAACGGTCGTATATTCCCTTTGAAACTCGTATGAAGAAGACTTTTTGGCAGTAACAACGTATCATACGCAAACTGTGTACACAACACTTGGGGAGGGAAGAAATCTATTGTCTTTATTCAAAGGCAAGGTGATAGGGGTGTGTGAAACGTATATTTTTTTGCTTTTGTTCTAATATTGGGTAACTTCCACATTTGGTGGGGCGGCATCTGTATGCGATATAGTACTTTACCGACTTTCTTGTGTTCCTGATGGCGTTTAAGATAGCCAGAGCCCCCTAGGATGCGCTTTATTGAAAGGGCGGGACCTGCATTTGTCTCTAGCTATCAACGCAACGAATCCTCATTACAGCAAAGAGTCGGCAACGCGCTCGTGATTCTTCTGGCAAGCGTCGTCGTATTATAAAACAAACGGCCAAGTGCGTGTCGGGCCACGCGCAGTGTAGGGTTCCGTAGTTGCCTGTCTTTCTTAGTTACATCGACACGCGCGCGCCAACTAAATGGTTGCGTCGGCTGAATTTGTACGAAAGTGGGCATTTCTAAGTACATTTTAAATTGGTCCACTTTTACTCGGTAACTAGTTATGCCTGTTTAGCCGTGATAGTTTTCCTTTTAAATTCATTATATGTACTACTGCCCCATTTTTTTTCACATTCCCAGGTAGCAGCAATTTAGCCGGCCGGGGGACACATGACTCGACCAAAAATATCGCAAGCGAATCACTAATTTGAAAAATCGTTATAATAAACCCATAATATTTTTGAACAAGCTATCCAACGATACCCACACTATGGGTCTAACGAGAAAAAAAATTACATCCCCACTTTAGGTGTAGGAGAGGAACCCAAAAAAAAATGGTTCAAGATTTTATTCTTCTGTTTTGTCGGCGTGATTGATATATCCATGCCGAATTACAGTTTTCTATTAGTAAAATGGTTACTGAGCTAAGCCGAAGACGGACGGACGGCCAGACGAACATGGCGAAACTTTAAGGGTTCCTTGTTGACTACGGAAGTCTAAAAAAATAAGTAGGCGCACTTGGTTAGCATCAGATCAATTTTTTTTCATCGCTTCTGATCTCAATCACATTGCTTTCTGTTTCGCCTACTCTTTCTCGCAAAAGGGGCAAGCGAATCATATAAAACGTTTGGAATCTGAACAAGTACTGAATAGCGAGCCAACTGTTATTTAAATAGTCAACTCGAATACAAAAGGTTTCATCATGGATCCGATCACTACGCCTCCGATTTTAATAAACAGCCGTATCGAGCTATAAAACTGACGTAAACCAGTCCAGACCAGTTCAATCCGGCGTTAACCGCCAATAAAGCCTTAGCTCGAGCACAGGCCGAGCCCGGCTCAGGCCGCGCCAACTGTTGAGTCGAGCCACTCGAGCCACGGATAAACGCCCTCATAAAGCGAAGAACTCCATAAAAATATAGGTTTATGGCGGTTTTGATTACGGGAAAACGTGGGATATCTACAAATAAGATGGCCGTGTGCGGGGTAAATTATTCATTGTGGGTAGTATCATCAAAGGATACGAAGTAGCTAGCTATAGGCACACGTGTAGGTGCGTCATTAACAGGCACTCTTTGGTATTCCGTTTAAAACTCGTAAGATCTAGCTACTAGTTGTAAGATATTTCCGAGAAATTCTATACATTGAATCGAAGACATGATTTATTTAGACTGTTGCGCATGACGCATGTGTAAAGACCTATATATAATTAGTCGGTCAAGAAGTCATCATTCATCAATGAGCGGTTAAACAAAGTCGACAAAAATATCTGACCGCTCCAAACGATCCTAGAAATAGAGTCGAGATTACTACGGGGTCATGATCCGGAATGACCAAAAGCGAATAAGATGGTCATACTGAACAACTTTTCCCATGGGACCAACCACGAAACAAAAAACAAATGCCAAATAAGAGTCAACTGTGAGTTAACGTATGGAATAGCTGTATTTTTTGCTATTTAGTACTTGGTCTTATGCGAAATGTTCATCAGTATATACAAAAATTGAATACGCTTTTAGTATTTCCGGATAATGACCCCAAATTCACATATTAAACTAAAGTGCCTACCTATGTATACGCACTTTGTTTCAGCATATATATATAGATGCTGGTTATTTTCGGGTGTACAGTCAGCGTCATATAGTTAGTAGCAGCCAAAGTAGCCAAATATCACGATGTGTTACGATATATTTGGCTAATTTGGCTGCTACTAACTATATAATGCTGACTGTACATCAAGCGCCCGGTGCGACCAAATTCTTCGGAACAATTGGTTGGTCGATAAATCAGTGACAGAGGGTTAGGTACATAATTGCACTTGCTTTAATATCGTAACCTAAAACTCTTTGTATAATTTCTAAAGTTGCAAGGAACGCAATCTACAATCGCTCCTCGCTCTAACTTACAATAATCTCCTTAGTGGAGTAAATATTTCAGCAATACCGTTGCGGCGTGGCAGAGTTATGACCGCGATGCACTGCGGTGCACTGCGGAGTTATTGTACTGCGACTGATTATGTTGTATTTACTGTATTGCTTTCTATAGTTAAAGTAATGTTCCAATAGATACTGTATTTGAACGACGATTTTCGTTCATTAATTTGTAATAAATATGTCCATGCCGAAGATTCACTGGTATATGTAACGAACTGTACCATGCCATACGAATAAATAAACTGGTGAAAGGTTTTTTTTTAATTGGTTCACTAACCTAGACGACAAGACTCGAAAAAATCGCACTCAAATCAGCGATCAAAAAAACCATAGAATGCGCCCTTACTAATTTCTTCCCAAACACTTGCCTAAAACACGGTATGCGTTCGAACTAAACGGCTGCCTGGCATTGTTTTCACACCCCGCCCCCAACCCCGCATAATGCCCATGGCACCCATTCTGTGGGGCCATTTTGTGGCGCTGCTTATACTTCTATGGTTTTTTCGTTCCCTGACTCTTACCGTTACATCCGTTTGGGAGTTACAACGCCACAGACAGACTTACATGTTAAACATAACACCCCTCGTTTGCGTGGATACAGATTCACAAAATAGCATTTTAAGTGTTGCAATATGGCGGAGTTATGTATGGCACACAAACCGTTTGAACTAGTTCCCGGCGGTTATTGTCTTTTTATTAGCGCAAATGTTGTTCTAGCGTATGCGGAGGGTTTTTACGGGATGAACTCTTCGTGAACATTACGAATGTCACTTCTAGTGCCTACCTAACTGTTCGTATGAAAATGTACGATCGGATTTGGGGTCTCTTTGTCTGAGACATACCTGTTTGATAACAACCGAATCAATTTAAACATTAATTCTGCAAATGGGCTACGAGGGCGCTTTTACTTATGTGATCTCAAACTGCAAATTCTTTCAAGAGGCCGCGCCGCTTCTTACGTGCTTAACTAAATGTCATTTTTGTGAAGAAAAATGCCAGTTAATTTGTCCCAACGCTCTTTCGTAAAGTTACCCCTCCGCGTTCCCCAATAGGGAATATGCATGTGATTTAGAAATGGACAAAAAAAATCTCGTGTAATCTATATTGCTTAATAAATATACACACATGATTATTTTTTCAAATTATCATGTTTCTATTGATAAAATAAATTGTTTAAAAGTACTATTTTTCAAGTTCCCTCGCAAATTTCCAAAACGCAACGCTATTGGCGGAGCGAAACGTGACGTCACCGTGCAGGTCGTTAGTATGATTATTGAAAGTTATTCGCATTGTTTGGCCGCTGTTTATGATAAATAATCAGTGTTTTTTTGGTAATTATTAAGTGAAAAAAGACTCGCCACAATGACTGAAGGCGGTATTGTCAAGGCACAGTCGGATAATCTGCCTAAAATTGATGTGTTCATGATGACTAAATTTAATACATACTTCGCAAATATTTGTGACTTTACGTCCGCTGAACTAAGAGGAGTAAAAGCTGCAAGGTAAATAACTTACAGATATTCAATAAATTTTCATATTCCTTGTTTTTATACTCGTGAGATTGGTCAATTAAATAATTATAACCTATTTTGGCGATTCAAATAGTAGACTTTTAAACTACTTCAAATAGGTGTCTTTGTTAAATAAGTGGAATAAAAAACTAGTAGATATTTATCCATACTATATACTATTTTACTATACTATAACTTTATATATTATATATACTAACTTCTGCCCGCGACTCCGTCCGCGTGGAACTCATTTATATCGTAGCTCCATACAAACTTTCACCCCCACTTCATCCCTTTGGGGGATATGGGGGGAGCTACGATATAAACGAGTTCCACGCGGACGGAGTCGCGGGCAGAAGCTAGTTATATTATATATTTTATATACATATACTTACTTAATAATAAATAATAAATGCGAAAGTGTGTCTGTCTGTTTGTTACCTCTTCACGCTTAAACTGCTGAACCGATTTGGATGAAATTTGGTATAGAGATAGTATAAACGAGTTCCACGCGGACCGAGTCGCGGGCAGAAGCTAGTATTATATAATCAAAGATATGTAGGTACCTATTAGGAATATTAAATGTTGAGAACATCTTTATGAACTTTAACAAACTAGGTTGTTTTCGTCAAGGCTTATAAATAAAACAAATTTGTGTAGGTCACTCAGTAAAAAGGATTAAATTCTTTTAACTTTCTTCGATCAACAGTGCAAACAACGAAACTTAGCTAAAAGGTTTCTTGATCAAAATCAACACTCGTAGTCAGCTGTTGATCAACAAAAATCATAATATTTGTAACATTAATAACTAAAAAAATTGGGAATCAGAATAGTTTTATGAATAAGTATATAATACAATTTTGAGGTTAGGTTATTGTTTACCTATATTGTTCGCGAGTCGTAATAAAAAAGATTTTAGGTACATACATATTTAATACTCACGTCGAAATTTTTATTTATTTTTATTTTTATTTATTTAATAGCTTCAAATTGCAGGATACAATTTTACCCGTAGGATGTCGCTAAATATTAATTACATACTAAAGATTAATACATTAATTAACAAGTTACATTAATAGTCATTTTACATTCTACAATAATTAATTAATTAATAATCATTATAATGATTATAAAATCAATTCATTCATATATTATAATTAAATTCATTCAGGTTATAAGAACATAATACATTAATTTAAAATTACATTAATAATCATTTTTCATTCTACCAATACTAATAATCATTATAATAATTATAAAATTCATTCATTCATATTCATACATTAAAATTATAAAATTCATTTAGGTTATAAGGACATAATTCAATCAGGTGTTTTTTCAATGCAGCTACAAATTTAGAGTATGGCAGGGACTTTATTTTGCTTGGCAGGGCATTATATACGTTTGCTGCAACAAACCTAGTGCATTTCCTAAACCCCGCCGTTCTGGCAATAGGCACTTGAACGTCCATTGAGAATATATTATTTAATCTATCGCTTCTAAAGTCTGCCTTCGCAAGAAATTTTTGAGGATATCGCTTTACTAATTTACAAAGTTCTATTATATATAGCGAAGTCAGGGTTGGTATTTCTAATTTTTTAAAAGAATTTCTACATGACACGCGATTTGACTTAATGCCATCCAAAATACGCACGCATCTTTTTTGCAGCCTGAATAGTCGGTCCAAGTCTGTACATCCACCCCAAATAGGCAACCCGTATAGGATGTGGGATTGAACAAAGGCATAGTACGCTTGGACTACGGCGGTTCTTGTTGAAAACCTTGCTAGGGCTCTTAAGGCGAACGTGAAACTACTGAGCTTGTTGGCAATATAATCCACATGTTTCTTCCATGTTTGATTGCTATCAATATACACGCCAAGAAATTTTGTGTCGTCTACAACTTCAATTGTATCATTATTTAATGTAACATCAATTGTTACTTTATCAGTCCTATAATTTCTAAAATGTACAAACTTAGTTTTACTTAAATTGGTAGATAGGTTCATGCCATGGAGCCAGTCAATTACGTTTGTAAGGGTGTCTTTGATAAAGTCACTAAGATTATCAATGTCATTACGCTTAAACCTAAATAGAACAGTAATGTCATCAGCAAACATGATTAACTTATGAGATAACAGTCTGGGTAAAAAATTAACATAGAGAAGGAACAGAATGGGGCCCAGGATGCTCCCCTGGGGGACACCGTATTCCAAACAAGCAATATTTGATTTATGATCCACTATGGAGCCCACTCCATATCATATTGGATGATAAATCCCAATTTATCATCCAAGGTTGAGACTATAACGGATTGTTCACGGTGCTTAAGGTATGACTCAAACCACTTACTGTTTACTCCACGAACGCCATAGCGATTTAGAACGTCTAACATAATGTCATGATTAACACAATCGAATGCTTTAGATAGGTCTAATAGGATAGCTATCACATTGTCTTGTTGATTTAAGGCTTCAGAGACGAAATCAGTCATATCAAACAAGGCATCTGTCGTTGAGACACCTCTCTGAAAACCAAACTGCTCTGATGCTATGATTTTACGAGAAACCATATATGAATATAGGCGATTTGCCATTACTTTCTCATAAATCTTAGAAAATATTGTAAGAAGAGCTATTGGCCTATAATTACTAGCTTGTAGTTTACTTCCCTGCTTATGTAAAGGCTTAATGTTTGCTATCTTCAATCTAGCCGGATATATTCCATCAGATAAGGAGAGATTAATAATAAATAAAAGTGGTGGCAATATTTCATGGGCGATACATTTTACAACTTTGGACGGAATTCCGTCAAATCCACTGGACTTCTTATTTTTAAGACTCGATATAACATGAAGCAGTTCATTCTTACTTACTGGCGTAACAAACATCGTGCTAGATTCATAGGGTGGCAGAGCCGGTTTTGGTCTCGTAGAAGGATTATTTCTACAGTTCTTCACCACGGAACTGAAGTAGTTATTGAAGATATCTGGAGCTTCACAATTTGAGTTTGCCGTTTTCCCTCCATCTGAGAGTCCTATGTAATCTGAGTCACAGTTAGATGCATGCTTAGACATCTTCATGTTTTCATTAATGAGTAGCCAAGTGGCTTGAACCTTATTTTTAGACATAGTTATCCTACTCTCATTAACTTTTCTCTTAGAGACTGCTATAACTCTTTTAAGTAAGGCATTGTATGATTTATAGTATGTTAACAGTTTATCATCTTTGCAAAATTTTGTTTGGATAAATAGATTACGTTTAACTACGCTTGATTTTCTAATACCTTTTGTCAGCCATTTTCTATTTTGCATTGTACAATTTTTTATTTTAATTTTAATCATAGGCATACATTTGTTAAAATGAAATATAACAATATCATGGAATAAATTAAATCCAACATCGGCATCATTTGCTTTATACACAGATTGCCATGATAACTGTTCCAAGCATGTTCTAAGTTTATCAAGATTATGGTCACTCAAAATTCTAACCCATTTAAAAATGATCTTCACAACAATATAAACTAATCAAGCACGATACATTATCTCTCCTCATCGCCTTACACCACTTTATCCTTATATTTGCACCTTTGGGCATATGAAAATATTTGCAGTTTTAATGTGATTTTCACACATAGGGACAATACAATATTTATAATAAGCTTTTGTGTGCTCTTCCATTACAATAAGTTGATCTTATAAGCTTTAATCACTCACATTTATTAAAAGTGTGAATCAAACACTTTGTTGTTAATTTGTTTAAGAACCGCCGTGCACTAAGCTGCACGGTGACGTCACAAATGAGCGCGCCAAAATGGTGGCGTTTTGATCGTCCGAAAATGATAGTAATTTTAATTATTTTTTTTTAGCTTATTTAATAATATTGTGAAAGTGTTATATTTTTTTACGGTTATATAATTACTTATAGAATAGATAAAAAAAATAAAAAAATGTCATGAATATTCCCTATTACCAGTCATGAAGCGAAAACTTCACACATCGCTCGTCTTTCGGCGCCCGGCACATTCGTCCGAAGGCCAATCATTTTTCTTCCAAAGGCCGAACTCTGGCCAAGTAGGTCGCGGTAATTAAATTAAACCAGCTTAAGCCATCCATTAGGCGGGATGGAAAAATGTCTCAACTTCAGGGAGTCAATTTGAGAGTAACGTTTCGCATCAATTTAGTTTCAATGTGTTTCCCGCTCGCTCTGCCCGCTAGCTAGGCGCGAACGCGAACTCACGTTTGTACTTTATAAGGAGTAACATATATTTTTTCAGTGCAACTGCTAGCAAATATCATATTCGTATTCATACTCATATATACATTTATTGCATATCACATTTTAGGTTTAAAGATGAAGCAAATGCGATGGAATGACAGGAAGCACACTTGAACTCTATTCCGATAGTACTCTCCTCTCCCGCTGACGCATATGTGCGTCAGCATTTAGTACGGATTTGCGAACTAATATTTTTTAGCCCGGGAGAGAAGGGATCGATAAAATATCCTAGAAACATGTTTATAAAAATTTCGATCATAGAAAAAAATTGAAAATTTATTCGCCACATAATAATTTAAATAATTCCAGTATAATTTTTCAATTTTCCACTATGATCGAAATCGTAAACCTCTTTGGGGTGCAGTCCACACTCCCTCTCTCTGCCACTCCATTAACAAGTAATATTGCCAGGCAACCCGACCATCAAGCACCAACCACTTACAACCACTGCCTGGCAAACAAATAGGCGCCCCTTACAACACCCCCGGAAAGAAAGGGGATGCTCCAATCCTACACCACACAACACAAAATAGAATCAAAACGCAAGACGTTACTGTTAGCTTGACCCGCCGAGTTATCACCGCGCTGACATAGTTCCATGATTAATAAAAACTCAATCAAACGTGAATGACGGTGAAGTGGCAAGGATTAGCTATGGCTTTACCCTTGACGTACCTAACCAAGAACTTTTCTAAGACATTTTTAGGGTTGCGCACACAAACTGTGCCAACAGGACACAGTCTAGGTACTGTCTATGTGTCAATGACATGGCTATATATTTTCAACCGTAATAGCTCTTGCAGCTCTTACAGTAAGTGACTTTAACTATGGCCGCTATAGTCTTAACATATATTGTAAAAAAAAAAAATTAAATTGTCCGTCCATCAAGCAACATGTATTTTCAGTGTTTTTACGTTTGTGCCTATCTGTTATGTTGCAGTATCCAGACTAATTACATTTGAGCTCATAAAACGGGTTCAAAACATTTTGTATATTTTTTTTTGCTCTAAATTGTATCAGAGCGGAAGTGATGAATCCACCAATTACATCCTCTTGGTGCAAACTTCAAAACCGCTATACCAGAAAATAGCATTTAATGGATACATATTTATAACACATAGCGCGTACCCGTGATTTGAATTCTCGCACATAAAATATCTTCATAATTTGCAGAACTAATCTAGTCCTTTTCCTGAATGTTCGTAACTAAAGTATTCAATTCTGATCTCTAACACCTCCAAACAGAGCTGAAAACCGCAAGAGCTTACTGCATTTCTTTTGTTTGTGACGGATCTCAAAAGTGACGCGTGCGCTTGTAACGAGGCCTATAAATCACCGCGTGACAGAGACAGGAATAGCCGTGATTAAACGCTAAGCGCGAAGGAGCAATAAAGACGGCTATTTTTAACTGCCCCGGGTTATAATCGTATAATTAACAGAAAGTCTTAAGTCACTGGGATTTCTTATTGAGATTTAATTTTGGTGCCTAGGGAGAAAAAGCTTAGGTCAATCAGAGATTTGATCACAGATAATGAGTGTTGATATGATATGTACTAGGACATTTCTATGTGAGGATGTTGTTTTAAAAGCATTCAAACATTTTGTTTCGGTGAGGACACTGTTTGGGGAATAAACAATGAATACAAGACTTACGACGGAAACATTTAAATAATTGTTAAGCTTTGTGGGTTTCACATAAAGCATCCATATTTTGACCGACCTATATGAATTTCGTGATCCATTTTTCCTCCAAATCTCGGCTGTGATATTATAAACACCCATAAAAAGCACAAACACACGACAAATAGGTACGTAACTTTTAAAGCGTACGTCCAAGTAGATAATTATCAAAATAGTGAACGGAAACTTCTATTAATTACCTATAAGGTATTGGATGACATCAAAAAATTATGTAACATATTTCCAGAAAATATTGCATTGTCCAACTTCAAAGATGATTTCGAACTACTATACAACAAACTATTAGTATATAAACGTAGCAACTATTTTAAAACTGAAATATCAAGAGCCTCCAACAAAGCTAAATCAGTATGGAATATGATCAAATACGAAACAAACAAAATAACTGACAAGAAGTCATACTTTGAGACCTCTGAACCCAATGAGCTAGCCCATGACATTAACAACTATTTTATTAATGCTGTCAAGCTGGCACTGAAATCTCCTAACATACCGACCTCTTTACAACTGCTTCAAACATATACCCCTACGTTAACAACTGCTGCAGAGTTAATGCCGTTTTCAGTAGGGGAAATTTTCCGCCTATTGAAACAAATTAAACCAAAATCAACGAAGGACATTTATGAAGTTCCTACGAACATCTTACACCAACTTCCACCATCGTTTATTGATGTACTTTGTCATACCATGAACCAGTGCTTAAAAAATGGATCCTACCCTTAAACACTTAAGAAAATTAAGGTAGTACCCGTTTACAAGGGAAAAGGGCCCAAAACGGACTTTAAAAACTATAGGCCCATCTCGATCATACCCGCATTGTCCAAAATATTCGAGTAGGGCTTGGCAAATAGGTTAATAAGTCATTTGACCGGTAGGGAAATATTAGCTAAGGAACAACATGCTTATCAATCTCATAAATCGACTGTAGGTGCAACTAGAGAATTAATAAAAACAATAGTTACTCAACAAGAAATGGGATACAAAGTTGCTGTGGTACTATGCGATCTGTCGAAAGCATTCGATCTGGTAGACCATGAACTAATTATTAAAAAATTGTATCATTATGGCATCAGAGGGAATTTCTTAAAAATATTTCAATCATTTTTAGAAAACAGGGAACAATTGTGTGAAGTGGATGTTAATGGAAAAAAAGGAAAATCAACATACTTATCACTTGACGCCACCTCTGTTCCTCAAGGTTCTATTATTGATAATTATTTGTTTATAACCCTAGTAAATGACTTATCGGCTTGTACAATCAATGGTAAACTGGTTGCATATGCAGACGACAGCGCTTTTATCATTTCGGGAACTAGTTTCTCAGAACTACAACTTAAAGTAAATAGTCTGCTCGTGGATGTAAAGAATTGGTTCTCTGTAAATGGTATGCAACTAAACCCGGAAAAGACAAATGTAATCCAAGTTAGCCTCCGGGGAGTACCACCAAATACCCTTAAAATTGAATTGGATAACATCAACGTTCCAATTGTGGATAAGGCGAAATATTTGGGCTTCATGATAGATTCCGGGTTAAAGTGGAATAGTTATATAGACGAACTCTGTAAGAGGTTGACAAAAGCGTGTTTCGCAATTTCACGCTTGACAAAAATGCTCAACGATCAATGTGTGAGAAATGCATACTTTGCCTACTTTCAATCAACAATCACTTATGGAATTGATATGTGGGGACAGGCGGCAGATAGGCAAAGAATATTCATACTGCAAAAAAGGGTTATTAGGATAATGGCTAGGGTGCCGTGGGATACGCCTGCCCGTAACATATTTCGGGAGTTAAAAATTGTAACATTTCCCGGCCTTTACATACTAGAGGTTGCAAAAGTTGTTCGTAGGAACCTGAATCAATTTAAGCAACGTAGTCATAACAGTCGTAATAGAAATGACCTACTCCCAAATAGACACAGATTGAAAAAATCTGGGCAGTGTATATGGTACATAGGTCCCAAAATATATAACAAGTTGCCAAAGGACATTAAGAAGCCTGACATGTCAGAAAATATATTTATAAGTAAGTTAAAAGAACATTTAATAAATAAAGCTTTTTACTCCGTAGATGAATTCCTGAACCAAAATAATTAAGTTTATATAAGTTCATATTTAATAAGACATTAGAGATAAAGTGAAATATGTAATACTTATCTGTGACATGTAAATGACATGTAAATGACTTGTAACTTCTGTTATCAATAAAGAATTGAATTGAATTGAATTGAATATGATTATGGAATACGTGGCTATATTTTAGTTTAATAAAATCCTACTTAGGTAATCGACAACAAATTACAGAAATCAAAAGATTATCTTTAGAAACATAAACAGAATAAAATGAATCTACACATCTGGTCGCAGAGACGTTCTACCGTACGTACCTCGGGGATGTGTGTTAGGACCTTTATTGTTTTTGATTTACATAAATGATTTACCAAGAGCTATCGGACACCCTATGGTTCTCGTCGCTGAGTATAGTACAGTGGTATTCGCAGCCAAAAACCTTAGATATTATAATTATACAATGGCTGACAACGAATAATTTGTAAATAATAATCTAATTTATTTATTTACAATTTATTAGTACACAATAACAAATAAACAATAATAACTTAAACTACTAGCTTAAGCCTAGTCAAAAAGTCCCCCACGAGTTGTCCCTGGCGCCAAGGTACCCATCACACTGGCCGCATTATTGTAAATTAATCTAGATAAGACAAATATAATGACATTTAGACAAAAATTGCAGCCAGTTTAAATTTAGCTTATAAAGGTAAGGTAAGTAGGTAAAGGAAACAAAGCTTTTCTAAAAAGGTACTCATTTACGTAAACTCAAATTTATTGTGAAGCAAACAATAGAGTTCAGATGATAATTAAAGTCTATTTTTGCATATGTACCTATCAATTTTGTTTCAATTAAAACATGACACATTGTTCACGCTTGATAAAACAAGGCAATGAATGAAGAGCCATAATTGCAAAAAAACGCATAGGGAGGTACTAGCACATATTAAGTTATAGTATCTACTAGCCACGACTATAAGTTAATAGGTCAAGCTAGCGGCAACCCTAGCTCTAAGGCTCCGCCTCTAAAAGAGCGCGTTGCATGCGATAGAAAGAGATGGCCACATTTAGGCACGTTTGGCGTACCTAAACAGGCAATTTGTTATCAGAGAACCTTATGTACGTAGTTCTATTACTTCTTCTGTAAAAAAAGTTAGAAAGCATAATGATGTTCACGTTCTCCTCGTAAACGTACGTAATTCTAACTTCTGTGGCATTTTCAATCAATTCCCAGCGAAATGGAAATTAAATTATTAAATCAACCATTTTATATTTCGTATAATTGACGGAATGAATAAGGAAAATTCTCTTTTATGTTACTTGTGCGGAACAAGAGAGAAAACGTACAGAGTAGGCGTACACTTATTAAAATCCGCAGTTACAAAAACAACATGTTACTGACACGTGACTGATATCGTCCTATTAAGGATCGAAAATTCGAATAATAATATAATTTACCTAAATTTGGCCTTAACCCGCAAATGTTAAGCAAACAATATTATGGACTTAAGAACATTACTTAAAGGAGCCTTATTGTTTTTTTTACTTCTGTTTTAGTTCCCAATGTAATACATTACATAGTTGAATTTTAACTTTCGTGAATTATGTTGAAATCATGCTAATAATTACACGGTTCAACCCACGTATTAAATTATTCACACATTACACATTATGTCACTACGGGCGACATGTTTCGAACTCTTCGGGAGTTCTTCTTCAGGAAGAGTGTTTTTGCGGCGGTCGGTCGGTGGTGTAGGTGGTAGGTAGGGTAGGTAGTGTGTTGTAACTAATAGCATTACATACATAGTTCCTAGTTGATATTTCTTATTTTATATTTATGACACATTTGTTTCGCCCGCGCATTAGAGAACCCAGTCCTATGTCCATCCTCAAGCTCCATTCTATATACTCGTACTGGTGAAAGAACTGTTGAAATCGGACGAGTAGTTCTACAAACAAACTTACAAAGCTACAACATACAAGTAATTACAAGCTTTTATTTTTATTTTTAACTTGGCCTGTTCGTTTGTTTGTCAGCTTGCAGTGAGGGACAAATCTCTAAGTTAAATTTGACCCACTTCCCGGTGACCGATTGAAATGAAATTTTGGGTATAAGTATAGTTTGGATGAAGATTCAATACTATGGTACCATCGAGCTGATCTGAAGATGGAGACAGAAGGTGGCCCATGGGAATTCAGTTGGTACTTAACCGACGTAACTCCGTTGAATTTGGGCTTGTTAGAATCGTCTCAATGAGTAGTTCATGGATGACGGTATACAGAAAAGTGCAGTCGGAATTAAAGGCTGTACCAAAAATTATTTCTTAGTCAGAAACTTATATTCGTATCTAGATGACACAACTCTTGACTATATAGCCTTGTATACACATGAAAGTTTCCACAAAGGGTATAAAGGCATAGTAAGCTATGTTCAATGATTACTCCCTTTAAATACTTAAGCTAACAGAAATTCCGCATGCAAGAAACAAATCCAGTTTCATAGTTACGATTCCCAGGCACTCGGTTAAATTAAATTAAATTCGCTTCGAAATTGCTAACAAAGGATTTTGATATAACTATTAACTATAGTGAATTTCGATCATAGTGGAAAATAGAAAAATTATTCGCCACGAGCGGGATTTCGAGCGAAATTGGAAATTTGGTTAGCGGACGTTTCTGCTTAATAAAACATTTAATATTAACTAGTGTTTAAGTAGACAGCTTAGTTCGCCGAATTTATTACTGAGAATTTATCAATAAATGTGTTTTTTTTATCATTTCCGCGCCTTGTTTCTAAGGCGGCAAAGATTTGATTTTATATATTAAAAAAAACCTTACGTTGTCTCTCACGTCCGAAAACTGAGTCAACAACACTTAGTTGTGTCCATTTTTTTCAACAGCGGCTCTCAATGTTTTAGTTTATACTTGGTTGTACGATAAAGGAAGAAAGAACACGTGAACAAATACGACTCACATACGTAATACATAATTATATACTAAGTTTTAAAATCAGATCATAGGATCGTTATATCTGTCACACTCCGCCTTCTTAAGTCTCTAGGCCCTAATCCACGTAGCTACAACTTTAGATATCTAAACCATATCATAATACAAGTTACAATCCCATTTCAGAAATCCAAACATTCGTCAAAAAATTCGTCGTTCCTCATTGGTCAAAGCGGTGGGCTGGTCACATCTGTCACAGAACCGATGGTCGCTGGAGTAAGCGGGTTCTTGAATGGTGGCCACGGCGGGCAAACGTAGTGTTGGACGCCCCTCCAGCCAGATAGACAGATGACCTGAGGAGCTGGCTGGAGGCTGGTAGCTGGTAGTGACTGGATGACCTTGGGGGAGGATTACGTCCATCAGCAGTTATTGGTCAAGTCCATTAAGACTTGTAAAACTGTAATTTTCTCTTCAAAAAATTGACCTCAGATTAATCATTTTCCAACTAAGTGGCACTTGTTACCTCTAACTACTAATGCAACACTTCGCCTTTTCACCGAAAGCGCTCTCCTCCAAAGTCGAGCGCGTGTAGAAATTAAGCGAGTTAGCTTCATTTCGCTCCTTATCTAGCTGAATTTAAATTTTAAATGCACAACCCGGCCCGAGATGGAAAGGTCCATATTAAATTAGATGAGAAAAACGTCCAGTAGTTACGGACGAAATTAGTGAGCTGCGTGCGATAGGGTGAAGTTGGAAGCATGAAGCGTAACCATGAGCGGGAAACAAGGTTTCCTGAGCAGCATGTTTATGGTAGGATTTTTTTAACCAGATGGTGGCAAATGGGATTACAGCTAGCGTGATGGTAGTAACAGCAGCTTCGGGACTCTTTCAGTCGGAATGTATTTTAGTTTACTTAAGAAATAAGTTGGTACAAAGTTGGTAATGTGCGATGATTATTGTTACCCCACTACGGCAAAAGGAAGGGATATGATTTGACCAGTGTGCGTATTTTTTAAGTCTCGCGTTGTCCCGAGGAGTCGTTCTTTGTGTTGTGTTGTTTACGTCTTTTCACAACATTATGGTCATGATGACTCAATGAAACAATGTTTCATAAAACAATATTGACATGGTTCTTTTGTTAATTACGGTATTATTGTGTAAATTATAAATATACTTAATGAAAGCCCCTAAAACCAAGCTATATTTCGTGAAGTCGTGTTCGTAAATAAACCAAACCCCTTTTATATGAATAAAATAATATTTCTTTAAATATAATAAAATAATACATAGAACTTGCTCATTTTAATTCGTAATACATGTATAACTTAATATGCAAACCCTATTATCGAATGAAATGTATACAAGGTGTTAACCCGAACTCAATACAATATAAGAAGAAACTAAAGTTGCTGTCAATAATTTCATTTCTGGTCCAAGGTTTTTTTTGCCAACTGTATTTTCTGTATACCGTCATCAACTACTCATTGAGACAATTCTAACGAGTTCAAATTCAACGAGGTTACGTCGGTAAAGTGCTGAATTCCCATGGCCACATTCTGTCTCCATCATCAGATCAGCTCGATGGTACCATAATATTGAGTTGTTATCCAAACTAAACTAACTCCCACAAAATTTCAAAAGATTTAATCCCACATTAACAAACTAAGAAATAAACAGGTCAAGGTAAATAAAAGCTTGTAAGCTCAGCAATGCACTTGGCTACATATGATTAATATATACAACTCCCAATGTATTATTTTATAATCTTTAACTGACAATGGTGACAAAAACAATATAATGTTATGGCCACCCTCGTGTCTAAGCATGATATTAATGTTAATACCACACGATCTTAACAAATGTCTGTGACATCCCCGAGCAATTAAGTCTGCTGAATCATTCGAGAAATTTCTTAATTAGGGTGGGAGGGGAGTTTTTTACTAGTTGCCGACTAGCATGTGTGACCTCGGTAAGTTTAGATTAGTGTTCAAAAAAAGATTAATAGCTAAGGTTATTTTTTGGCAAACACTTTTTCATTACTTATTCTTTCTTGAGCGTGATATTTTCATGCTTATTCTGTATTCATTGTTGAATTGAGTGCAAGTTAACGCTGCGCTGACATGTTAAATAGGTATCTCATTAACGGAAAGTAAGTACTACCTCATAAGTAAGTGTACTTTGATGTTTTTTTTTCGGAGATCGCTAATGATGTCACTTACATAAAAAGACAAGAAACAGTCATTGTAGCGGAACACGGCTAGCATATATTGACGATCATTCATATAGGCTTAACTATGATATTACGCTATTTTGTAGGTTATTGTAATAAAATTTGAATCCTTTAGGTTTTCTCGCAAAATCTTTGAACATTCCACACACCGAAATTAAGACAGGTGAATGCTGGAAAAATCTGTCTCGAGAATTCGACCACCGAAATGTCTACAGTTGAATTACTTGATAACAACTGTCACATTTATGGTGGGATGCACCAAAAAGTCTGTAATCGTAAGCGGTGATCGTTAAATCTGAATGTATGTATAAGTTTGACAAGTTTCTATGGAATGACAGTAGCGGGCGTCATATTTAACGTTGAGCGGTTTGTAATCGTATGTCGGTGCAACCAGCCCTTATAACGGAACTACAGCTGACAAGTAAAACGAACATTAACAGTCCATTGATACGACAGCGAAACCATCGGAATGTAAACAAAGGATAAAACATGACTCCCGACGAGTGCCAAAACAATCGGCGTAAATCTAACGGATCGTGTGAACTGGCCTAATGATTCTAAATATAAGAGCACTTGCGCGGGCGCCGGGCGCAGCACACAACGGTCAGTACACTCGAACAATAGGGATGCGGACTAAGATTTTTTTACGATGCCATTCGAACCAGTTTTTGGAGAGGAACAAATGTTTGTATGGGAGCAACTACAACTAAAGAACATAAATACCCAAAAATTTGAGACAAAGATTGACGTAGCTGGCGGCAGCGGAAAACGCTTCATACTGATGACGTACCCACGCATGACGACACTTGTACAAAGTAGTTGTATCATTGTATGGAAAATCCGGTAAATTGTTGTTTCAGTCGCGAAATACTGCGTTTAAATACATAGTTGGCATACAATTTTGTTTTTATAAAAGCGTAAGGATTCCATTGGCAGCTTTAAAGTTACTCTTGAAGAATAAAAAAAAATGCATCATTTTTCTAAACTTTAGGTTCATATCTTTTTATGATTTTAATTACATTTTATAATTTATACTTTATTACGATAATTTGATGGTTTACTATCCATTTAGCATCACTACGTTATCAATTTGAACATGAGGCCGCATGCCTATTGCACATTTTAATAGCAAGCTGCCCGAGAGTCTTCCGTAATGGTAAGGTACTGAAACGGGTCACTCGCGTCATAAAATTCGAGTATCGATCGTTGAATATTGAAATGCGATCGAGATGAGCCAAGCACGAACTGAATTATAGACCAAAAAACTTTCATGATTTGAAATAGATACGTTTACCAAACACACTGTAGCCAAGCGGTAAGCCACGTAGCACGCGACGCTTCCAACTGGGGATCCTGCCCCTCTATACTGTAACTTGTTTTAAGCTCACCTCAACGCTCACCCACAAATATAACTTCACACCGCGATGCGTAGTAACTAAGCGCAGGTAGAGGTCTAGTTTCGTGACGGGTGACCGGCGGGGTGAGCCGCTTTAGAGCGTAGCAAATAACAACTACCGTCCGTCCCGTACCGTCGCCAACACAGTTAACTGACCATCCGTCCACTTTATGTGCATTGTTATTACAATTACCTTATTAGGAACCTTATTAGGTTCAATATAAATACAGGATGGTCAGTTAACTGTGTTGGCGTTTGTACGGCTGGGTACAACGCTAGGAGTATACTGAGTACTGACGTTTACCAAACATAAACTTAGGGTTCAAACATGTTTTTAATAATCTAACCATAAAGCACAAACTCTTGCGGCTTACAAACTGTTTTGCTTCCAATTAATCTTATAAAGCATAAGAATGTTTATGAACGCTAACAAAATATTTATTATTCTCCAAACACATCGACATAAACTTGTCTGTTGCCGCGGCATTTCTCGCTATTCGGTTCGCGCCTCATTTCTATTTATACACCGTGCTTCGCCCCGGCGCGGCGCGAACCAGCTTTGAAGTTGTGAAGCTTATAGGGTGGTTATAGGGTGGGTGGACTTGTGAATGATCGCCTGAAATACTTTACGTTCATGGTACCATTGAGTTCTTAGAGTTTTGAAGATTGATCGATGACTGAAATTATAAAAATCGTTAAGAGGTTATGTAATATCGAGACAATAAAGGCAAAAGATTTTTCGAAAAACCCGACTGCTTTTTTACAATATATTACAGGTTGCGTTTCAATCTGGTTTCAATGATGATTAGTTTATGTTTAATCCATTTTTATTTGTGGATCATATTTTTGTGGACTACGGTTTTCAAATATAGGTACCGATATACTATTTTACCCCCCTACCTTTTAACCCCCTTTTGGCTTTAGGGGTATTTTTGTAACAACAACCACAAAACGTAAATACAAGGCTACATTAAATTGCAAAACCTATGAGTCTAAAGAAATATATGAAGGTACGTTTTAACGGTACCCGAATTAAGAATAAACCTAAACATGCAAAACGACTGACTAAATAGCTTACACAAGTGTCATTATAATGCTAAACCAAAAGTGTTTTTATAATGTCAGTCTCTTTGACTATAAAAAGTAAAGTACCCACCGTTGTCACGTCGTCGAGTAATGAAGAGGACGCTTAAAGGTCTGCGGGCTTTCAGGCACTAGAAAGACAAAGCCTATTTTAGGTTTGTAGGCTTTGCGACATCTCTGAAGACTTCATTTATTTTCATTCTCAGATTAGACTTTTTATAAAATATCTACAACAAAAAAAAACTCATTAAAAAAACCAAACCTAGGGTGCCGCCGGCACCGGACCGGGGCCTAAGCTTTTTTTTTGCGATGGCAAACTAGCGTACGGCCCGCCTGATGGTAAGCGGACAGCGCAGCCTATAGACGCATGCAACTCCAAAGGAGTAACATGGGCTAGTAGCTGCCGCTAGGCAGAGCGCACGCAGCCGTGCAGTGTCCATCAGAAGTACCGCCTTCTGTATCTGACCGTTGACCCAGCCATCTAGCGAGAGTCTCTTAAGGTGTTGGTCGAGACTTGGTTCTTTATTATATATTTTTTTTATTACCAGTTACGTTATAAAAAGCTACGGTAGCCTAGTGGTTCAGACATGCGGCTGTCAAGCGGTGGTCGCGGCTCGCACCAATGAGTTTTATACAAACATTATAAACACACTTAGCTCTTCGAACGCAAGAGATCTATGACCTAGAACGATTCTCAATACGTCTACTTAGAAAAGTAGGTAAACTGAAATGATATTTTCTTTATTCTTAGTCGATTCTTGTCGATTCTGTTGATTTGTGTTCAAAAACGAGGTATTCGAACCATAATGAGGAAGTCATACGACCACCCCGCAAAAGATCTCTTTAAGGAGTCCAAGATACTAACACTACCTAGCGTTTACATATTAACAGCCTGCAAGTACGTGAGGGCTAACTTACATACGTACACTACTCATTCCAGTGCTCGTCGATATAAACGGCTGGTCGTCCCGAGTTGTAGACTTACAAAGACTCGGAAATCACTCGGTGTCATGGGCACAAAATTATATAACTCACTACCAGCAGAGTTAAAATTGGTGCAAAACAACACAGTTTTTGCCAAACATTTAAAAACGCTATTGACCAGCCTAGCGTGCTATAGCGTTAACGAATTTGTCGAGGTGTGTGGTGACACTGGTGACCCAAATTAAAATGATTGCTACGGTAATCATAAAATTATGTTTAATGTTAAATAAAATAAGATAATTGTAACACTTTTAATTCAACTATATGTAATTACTATCCTGTAAAATATCGCATTTTATTAATAAATATCTGAATCTGAATCTTGTTATTTTGATACTAAAAATAATAATTGAAGACACATTGTATTTGAGGTTGTCGCTAATTAAAATAAATAAATATTGGAGGGCAATCTTACTCAAAAGGTAGACGATGACATTACATTCTTATATTTCCGCCCCAGGCTCAGTTTGGGTTGCAAAGGGCGGTTCCACAACACATCCGTTGCCTCATGGATACAGCAACTACGCGTTATTGCTCTGAATACTTGCTTCATTTCATTGGATGCCTGAAGTTCTCACATTCTCTAAATAGAACTGCATAATGTTTAATGCTTCCTCTATTTTCATATCATGTCGTCTCATCTCCGCTGCTATTTTTGCTTGGTACTCGAACTTCCTCACAATCACAATTAACTAGCGCCATTAATAACGCGCTTTTGTTTCACCCAGCAAAGCAATTAAGAACTTTATCAGCAGCTCGATAAGGTCGCTATCAACTTGCATAGTTAAATGTGTTTTATTAAAATGCTGTGTCATTCGCGACTCTGCTGCGTCCGCATAAGGTTGGAATTAGTGGAGTTTTTAGATATTATTCTGGTAACGCGTCTGTTTGCGGTCGGTGTAATGAGAACAATCAAAAGTTGTGCTGCATCTCTATGCTGCAAAGCTGCCATTGGCTACAATGTAACGTAAAACTGCTTTATTATTTGCCGTTTAACAGTCGTATTATTTCGTGCTAAAGCGACATAAAAACTTATATCGAATGCAATCTGGTGTAATGTGCGAGGTGCTCAGATGAAACGCTTTATTGTGCGAAACGTTGAAACATTACTTTTATTTGCGTGTAATTTAGAAATCATTTTTTTTACAGAAGCGTAACTCTTTTAACTGGTAACTTTTATCTTCTTTGGACTGGATGGGTGCCAGAGCGACCCTATTTTTACAAAGAATCACTATGTCCACTCCAAATAATAAAACAGACCAAGTGCGTGTCGGGCCACACGCAGTGTAGGGTTCCGTAGTTGCCTGCCTATCTTCGTTACATCGACGTGCGGTGCGGTTAAGTCTCCCGAATTTGTACGAAAATTGGCCTTTCCAGGTACACATTAAGTTGGTCGACTATTACTCGGTAATTACTTCTGCCTACTTGTCCGTGATAGTTTTCCTTTTAAATTCATTATATGTAATACTACCACGAATTTTTTCACATCCCCAGTAGTAGCCATTTAGCCGGCAGGGGGGGGAGACATGACTCGAACAAAAATTAGGGCTTAAAAGCCCAATATCTTCCAAACAAATTACTGATTTGAAAAGTGGTTATAGAAAACCCACAATATAATTAAATGAACTGTCCAACGATACCACACCATGGGTTTAACGAGAAAAAAATTACATCCCTGCTTTAGGTGTAGGGCAGGTACCCTAAAAAAAAATTTTTTCAAGATTTTATTGTACCGTTTTGTCGGCGTAATTGATTTATATACCCATGCCAAATTACAGTTTTCTAGGAGTTATGGTTACTGAGCTAAGCCGAAGACGGACAGACAGACGGACGGACATGGCGAAACTATAAGGGTTCCTTGTTGACTACGGAACCCCAACAATTAGGAATTAAAAGCCAAAAGACACGTTTTTGTTACAGTGGCTACCTGTACCAAAAACGTGGTTTTTGGCTACTTAAGAGTCCGTCTCTAGTCGATTTGTCTCAAGGATAGCTCACGTTACTCCGTGACGTGCGCGACCCGACCGTCAGCATGCGCTCGGTTAGCTTTATCTACATGTATTTAACAGTGCTATGACCGGGAGTTGGGCGGGAAACGATGACACCCGTCTAAATTAAGTGGGAAACAAACTGTCAACAATTAAGCTGCGAAAAACAAGAATGAGTTACACTTAAGTAGGGTTATATTTTATGAAATAAACTCAGACGTTGTTGAGTCCTGCATAAGTATTTTATCTCTTTCATTTTTGTCAGTTGCATTCGTTCCGCTTGCCACTATGTTTTTTTGGTCTTTAATATGACGATAGGAAATTGAGCAAAAGTCATGAGCTTACAGCGTATGAGACTGAAAATAAAAAAAGGAAAATAAAAACCAGTCATGGATTACAATTAGGCGTATGAACATAAGTGCCCTCACAGGGTTTGTGTTGAAACATTCTAATCTTAAGACCTGTCTGTACACACAATTGCATTGAATAAATGAAATGAAATGAAAGTGACGAATACAGAAAATGCGACGAACCGGTCAAAAGCGTGTCGGGCCACGCGCAGCGTAGGGTTCCGTAGTTGCCTGTCTGTCTTTGTTCATCATACACACATACATCGACA
The DNA here is from genome assembly GCA_947578815.1 of Epinotia ramella. Taxonomy (NCBI): domain Eukaryota; kingdom Metazoa; phylum Arthropoda; class Insecta; order Lepidoptera; family Tortricidae; genus Epinotia; species Epinotia ramella. The sequence goes on from OX388203.1 coordinate 4,201,438, forward strand.
CGACCGCGACCGCGCCATCTTAACTTAATCGACCATTACTCCTTTACTATACTGCGTTTTTTTTAGCATAAGAAAGAAGGATAAAGCACAAAGCATGAGGTCCTTTATATAAGACACTTCATGCCACACAACTTTCAAAGTATCTCAAACAGCCATTAAAAAAGACTTACATTATTGTTGACGATCCTAAAATGATAGAAGTGTTTTCATTATTTATATCTAAATAATACTTACAACAATATATTTATTTTGAACGTATTTATTTTTTGATTCTGTTATTATAAATTTCGTTATTCAGTTCTGGAAAGGTTGCATAATAAAAAACCTAAAGAAGAAGACGTTTGAAACGATCGGTTCGTTTTTTTCGCTGTCGACATTGTCAAAATTGTCAATCGTATATTATTATATGAGTATCTTTTTGTTAATTAATATTAAGATTTAATTTTTTGCTGTGTGTGGTTGCGTGCGGACTGCGATGGACCAACCAGAGGCAGGCCCAAGTGGCTTGCAAAAAAGACGGACTTTATCTCCCCCGAAAGTTTTGCCTTCACCAAAAGCAAAGAGACAGAAACAGAGTCCAACAACAAATGAGAAACGTATGGTTGTTGTGTTGACCACATTTACATGCTGGTGTGTGAACTTTGCAGCAAGGATGAAGTTCCGGGTAAGGTAGATATAGTAAAAAAAAACGGCTGAAACTGCCGGAATATCGCCTGTCACCGTTTACAGCGTTCTAAAACAAAAGAAAAGAGAGGTTCTCGTTGTGTTAAGGACTTCGTAACATCTAATATTTTCCCAAGCAGAAAAGGTTGACGACAACTGCATCTTTGTTTACCGTATTTCTAATCCTAAAAAATACGGACTATAGTTATGTTGCCTTATCCGTGATAGTTTTCCTTTGAAATTAATTATAATATTATGTACTAATGCAACGATTTTTTTCAAAAATTACTGGTTTAAAACGCAATATCAATATCACGCAAACGCATCCCTGAATAGAAAACGGTTTTAAAAACCCTTTTTATTTTTGAACAAGCTATCCGGACATCGCGTTTGTTGACTACGGAACCCTAAAATAGTGACGAAAAATAATAGAATAAATATATTACAATAAGAATTTATTCGTGACAACAATAACTACATACGTGACAAAATAGCGTTTTGACGCCAAACAAAGAATAACCTCTAAATGATTACAATTTACGCTCCTTAAATTCAGTTCAATTCCCGGTCAAAACTTTCATTGTCTTTGTTCAAATGATTAACATTCTGAATTTTACAAAATAATGATTGTGTAATTTGCCCGGCTTCATTAAATAATATCTCGTCATACATAATCAGCATAGGTGGGCGTTAACTCGTTAATCCGATAATCGTTAATTAACGAAGTTAACATATTGACTGTAAGTTGTAAGGAGTTGATGTAACGGATTAACTTTTAAGTTAACTTTATAAATGGTTATCGGACTTATTAACTTTCGTTAACTATCCATGAGTCCGGTAATCGTTAATCGAGTATCCGCTCCACAAAAAACAAGTTTTTTCAATTCAATTCATTTATTTGTCTGTAAAACATAGGTACAAGTACATTGGTGTTACAAGAATCAGTCTAGAATCACTATGTTCTGGCCATGTTGCGTACAAATAGTCATTAGCAAATGACAAAGGTAGGTACATTTGGAAGTAGGTATTAATAAATTATAATAATATAAAATCTAAAATATTTGGTATTAAAAACATGGTCAATGAGAAAAGAAATGTAAAATGTCAAAATAATTCAGGAATATAAATTATATTCTTTCCAATTCAATTAATAACCAATTTATAGGTCAGATATTACTAAATGAATTTATGTCGTCCATAAAACAATTCCGATATTGAATAGGGACTTACTAACTGTAAAATTAACATTCTTAAAACTAAAGATATTTTATTCAAAAAATTGTGTGCCATGCAAATGCATTTGTGTTCTCTGAAGTACATTCGGGTCTGTAGTAGGTCATCCACACACAGGTGCCGGTTAAGCTAGGCTAGCCACTAAGTGTAGGGCCTGAGTGGACGCCCCGCTCAGAGCGGGGCGTCGAGCGTCCATCTAAATTGTATTTGTTTTACATGGACGCTGCACGCCCCGCTCTGAGCGGGGCGTGCACTCAGGCCCTACACTAAGACAGATGCAAGAAAACAAAATATAAAAAATATAAAAATATATAAAATTATGTGTCGCGAGTTAAACGAAACCGTGTTGACGGCGCGTGTGTGACTGATAAATTTGTTTGATACCTATGGTTGATCCGTGACTACCGCCGGTGAAGTAGTACCTAATCGTTTTGATTATTGTGATTAAAATACCAAGTTTTTACAAGCCTTATAATAACTTGCTGTGTTAGTCAAAATAGTCAGTGTGGGTCAAATTTTGCAAACTTGCTGAAGTCCAATCGAGTTGAAATTTTGTAAATTATGTAAGGCGGATGACAATATTGACAATGCAATATATGGTCTACTGAGATTGATGCAACTTTTATCACGAGTTAGCGGTTAACGATTAACGTTAACTTCCGTTAAATTTTCAAAAATGAAACGCTTTAACGATTAATAAAATTAACGTTTTCATGTAAAGGATTTGCGAATAACGAAGTTAACCATTTGATTAACGGTGCCCAGCTGTGCTAATCAGTTCATACCAACTGATTCAATATTATATACACCCGGCTTAAACATACATAAACACAGTAAGTTAATTAACAAGATACGGGAAGCTATTTGACTTCGTGGAATTATTGTGGATCTGGCGGAATATTAATTTCGCAATAATTATAATCGCTCGTCAAATCAGAAACCCTTCATAAATGGGTGAGGACCAAGTTCTTGGCCAGCATTTAGCCTGGTTAGTCGGTTGATAGCCATACAAACTGAAAAAGTAAACAAAGTTCCGTTGTGACACAAAAATTTACCATAGAATTGTATGGCTTTCGGGCCGGCATTGAAAGACATATACCAAGATATTGCTTAGTAGATTCATAGCCAATTTATGTGATTGTATAATTATGTATACCCTACATCTCTGTGTTAATTGTACAAAAAAACAATCATCAACTAAAACATGTGTTTTCAAAACCTGACTGATACAATTCAAACCACGACCTTCCATGTGCCACTAGCTATTAAAACCAATAGCCGGATCTTTTAGCTAAAAAACAGGCCTATTTATTAGGGGTAGAGTAATGAACACTCTCCCTCTGTCAAACATACCGGGGCAAAATACTGTACATCTCTGTGCATCCATCCACCTAACACATGGGTTCTCATATAGTATTCATAGAGGCCACACAAAGCGAGTTTTTTCCCCGCTATTTATTACCCGGGCAGGTGCCATCCCCCCTCCCCCGTACAGCGGGGGGTGTTCCATTTACCCCTAATGAGGGTAAACAGTTTTGTAAGGGAATTGGAAGAAACTTTACGCTTGTAAAAGTATGGGAATTGGTTGGTTTGTTGATTGTTTTCTTGAACAGTGTATTCTCTTTGGGAGGTATCTGTTGTGTTTTCCTGTTGAGAAATAATATTAACACATTCAGGGCCCATGACGACATTGACGACACATATGCGTCAGACCGCCGTAGTCGCTTTCCGCTACATACGAGGAAAACCACGGGATCGGCTACGAGCGTAGCGCGTAGCGATTCTTGGCAGTGAATATGTTAACAGACAGGTTTCTTTCTCCAGCTGGTGGATTACGTAACGCATAGTATGTGCGTCAGGTAGATCTAAATGTCACTTTTTAGGGTTCCGTAGACAACAAGGAACCCTTATAGTTTCGCCATGTCCGTCTGTCCGTCGTCGGCTTAGCTCAGTAACCATTACTACTAGAAAACTGTAATTCGGCATGGGTATTTAAATCAATCACGTCGACAAAACATTACAACAAAATCTTGAAAAAAAAATATTTTTAGGGGTTGTATCCCCTTCACTTAAAGCGGGTAGGTACCTATGTCATTTTTTCTCTCGTTAAACCTATGGTGTGGGGTATCGTTGGATAGCTCGTTCAAAAATATTATGGGTTTTGTACAATTGTTTTTCAAATCAGTGATTAGTTTGCGAAATATTGGGCTTTAACGCCCTAATTTTTGTTCGAGTCATGTGTCCCCCCCCCCCCTGCCGGCTAAACGGCTACTACTGGGGATGTAAAAAAAATCGTGGTAGTAGTACATAATATAATGAATTTAAAAGGAAAACTATCACGGACAAGTAGGCATACGTAGTTACCGAGTAATAGTCCACCCAGGGTACTTCCCCTACACCTAAAGCGGGAATGTATTTTTTTTTTTCTCGTAAACCCATGGTGTGGGGTATTGTTGGATAGCTCGTTCAAAAATATTATGGGTTTCCACAACCATTTTTCAAAATAGTGATTAGTTTGCGAAATATTGGGCTTTAACGCCATGTGTCCTCCCCCCCCCCCCCCCCTGCCGGCTAAACGGCTACTACGCGGGATGTCAAAAATTCGTGATAGTAGTACAGTCAGCATCATATAGTTAGTAGCAGCCAAAGTAGCCAAATATATCGGAACACGTCTTTATTACTATAGGAATAAGGAAGTGTGACGATATATTTAGCTACTTTGGCTGCTACTAGCTATGTGATGCTGACTGTACATATTATAATGAATTTAAAAGGAAAACTATCACGGACAAGTAGGCATACACGTAGTTACCGAGTAATAGTCGACCAACTTAATGTGTACTTGGAAAGGCCAATTTTCGTACAAATTCGGCTGACGCAACCGCACCGCACGTCGATGTAACTAAGACAGACAGGCAACTACGGAACCCTACACTACGTGTGGCCCGACACGCTCTTGGCCGATTTTATATGGGAAAATGCCAGTTGAATCTTAATGCTCGATCGAAAAGTTACGTTTTTACCCTTTTGGTTGGCAGTGACCCTGCCTACGAAACCGGCAGTCCTGGTTCGAAAGTTCAAAACCCGTTAAGATTTTTAGGGTTCCGTAGCCAATTGGCAAAAAACGGAACCCTTATGGATTCGTCATGTCTGTCTGTCTGTCTGTCTGTCCGTCCGTATGTCATAGGCATTTTACTCGAAAACTATAAGGTGTATTTGAATAAAATTTTGAGGATAGGTGTATGTATTTTGTTAACCGCTACATAGTTTTGTAACTAAATTAAAAAAAAAATTTTTTTAGGTGTGCACTCCATAAATAAAACTGAAAGTCAACATTTTTTTTTTCATTGCAAGGCCACGTTTGGCACAAAATTTTCACCTTTCAAAATAAATATAAGGTTACTCAGCATTTTTTTTGATTAAGTGAATAGAGTCGGAGATAATCGCCTCGAAAGTCACTAAAATTGTGTCCCCCCCTCTAATTTTTGAAGCGTGTATTTTAAAAATATGAAATAAATCATGCTCATAGGGCTTATTAAATTCTCTCAGCAAAAATTGTTTTGAACAATATCGGTTCAAAGGTTTTTGAGATATTTCTAAAAAACTGCCTTAAAGAAAAGGACGTAAGCCATAAGATTTCAGTAACGTATACGACCTTTTTAATAGGCACGGAACCCTCGTTGTGCGTGGTCCGACACGCACTTGACCGCTTTTATTTATTTGTATGATGAGCACGAATATTTGTTCCTAAGTCTTGGTAGTATATAATATGTATTTCGTTGTTTAGTACAAGTTGTGCTTAGTTTGGGACTGGGACGATTGTCGCTCAATGGGTGCGAATCTCGGTAAGAGCAAATATTTGTGTTACGAGCATGAGTATTTGTTTCTGAGTCTTGGATGTTTTCGATGTATGTCTATTAAATATATCGCTGTCTAGTACCAACAACAGAAATCTTATTGAGCTTACTAGTTCAATTTGCGTAAGATTGTCCCCCTAATAGTTATTTATGTATTTATTTATATATACGTCCTTAAGGGGGGCTACCCGAGGTTTTCATCGATTTTTGAGAAGTTTTGAATCGTATCTCCTACTTTTGGACTACAGATAGAATTATAAATCAAACGGCTATCGGTTCTTCAATATTTTATTTCCATTTTTGTCTACCGGATTTTGAAAGAAATTAATACTTAATATTGTATGATTTTTTTAAATATTGTCTAAAAAGACACTTATTTCGTATCTCTATTGACGTGAAAGATCTAACATATACGAAATATATATATTTGGGTTTGTCTTTGACGTCTCTAAAAAGGTGTTTAGGGTTTTCATTTTAAACTAATTAACACAAAAGTTATGGCCAGAAAACCAGTTTTTTGGCCTAAAATTGTTCAACTTATATAGATTCACATACCAACATAATAAAAAATAGTAATTAAATCATTTATTTCAGGCATACAAGTAACATGCATCCCTTTTCTTATTTTATTTTTGACTGTTTTTTAACTTGTTGTTTTTGTTTGTTTTTATTATTTTCTTGTAAATATTTACACCTAAGCACGGTAATTTGTTAGCCTGCGACCGACCGATCTCTCGGGACCAGTCTGAAAACCAGCGCTGGGCCTCGCCCAGCACATGCTGAGACTGGGACCCATTGTCCACAATCTTATTTGTATTTTTTTTCTAATGTTTGTATTTAGTTTGTAAGTTTGTATTTTCTCTACTTGTAATTGTTTTGTTATTTTTTTTTTTTCTTCTTTGTGTGGCAATAAATACTTTTCTGATTCTGATTCTTTGATGCCAAATATCTCGAAAACAATGAAGTTTGAAGTAAATATGGGATATACTCCAGGCAAAATACGGTTTTGAAAAACATTAATTTATAATAGCGTTTTTTTTGTTGATTTCATTTGAAAATGTTATTCTAAGATGATTTAGCCAAGAATCCGACAAACTTTCCACCCGGAACTAATTATGTAGATTTAAATGAAGCATGCATTATCTTTTTTTGTACGATTTATCTTGAATATTATAGAGCAAATGTATATGAACCAAAATAATATTTTAACTGACTTTATAGAAGCCAGTTAACTTATCATTTTTTCGATGTCTGAAATTTTGTCGGATTTTGTCGCTGGGTAACTATTTAATTGATAATGTATCCGTTATACATAAAAAATAAGCTATTATAAATTATTTCCAAAATTGACATTTTTTCCATACAAGTTGTCAGTTCATTGCCTGGACTAATACTATATTGCTTAAAGCCATTGTTGTAAATATAAAAGGCTACAAAAAACATTGGACAACTAAGGGATTCAGATCGAAGGTCATTGGCGTATGGGAGCCCCTTAATCTAGGTTCAGAAGCGTAATCGGGGTAGTGACATCTCGTGATATTGCCAATTTTGTGACCTGGATAATGTGACAACTAAATTCGTTATAGATGTCATATTATTCGAACCGTCAAAGAATAGGCCTCACGGTAGAATCGTCAATTTTACTATCTAGTTCAACCCTTTTTCGAGCAAAGGCGCTATCCCCCCCACAATTGTGCTTTTAACCCATTCGAGGCTGAACAATGCTACGTGTGCTACGCCGTAGCGTGCAGCACTAACGAAAATCGCTCGTAGAAGCATATGTCAAGGGTATTGAATGGGCCACATTCACTGCCAAGAATCGCTACGCGCTACGCTCGTAGCTGATTCCGTGTTTTTCCTCGTATGTAGCAGAAAGCGACTACGGCGTAGGCCCCCAGCTACGCGCAGGCAGGCAGGTAGGTGGCTAGGCAGGTTTCTGGCAGTGAAAGTGTTAAATTGTATGAGTAAAACTAACATTCGAGTGTCATTTTGCAATGAACGGCCTGAAAAAGAGTTAAATTTAATTCACATATCAACGAAAACAAACGTTATAAACCAACTCGTTACCTATATGTTGCTCTTAACTACCGATTTGGAAAAGAAAAATGTAGCTTTTTATCATAACAATTTGTATTTTTAAACGCAGATTGAGGCCTCCGAGCTCATATAAAATTAAACAATTGAGCTCAATTTTTTACCTAAACGTTATTCTCTTTGTTGAGGGACGAAAAATGATCTGAGTCAATGACCTTTTGAGCGCAAATAATGGCCGATATTAAATTGATTTTGTTAGAAACGCTTATAACGAATTGAGTTATTGGAATACTAATTGCACTAATTGTACTACACGTATCCGAATAGTACTAAATACGTACAGTAGTATAAGTGTTTTTATCTTGAAAGACCACTGAATAATAGATTTCAACACTATAACAAAGGCAGGAATAAGTACGAACTTCGGTGATTACAGTAAAAACGAATATAGCTTTCCTCCCATCGGATAATAACAGACATTTAACATTGACGCGACCTGCCTGTATATAAGAATGAACCTTACTGGCAGATATTTACAATGCCTTTTCGCATATTTTGGCTGGTCGGATAAAGGCCTACTTTTCCGGTACACAGTCACTTTGGCATTGTGTATGATATTTATTAAACGGGAAGGGGGGGCACTATCAGTAGAATATTGGAATACCAGCGTGTGACGGGAGCTTCATTCCCGGTGGGGTTCCGCAGGGACCGGATTTTGGCATATCTTTGAAAAGGAATGTAATTCAATTGTAACGACGTACATAACAAACGATGACTCTGACTCGGCTGGGCAGCGTTCGGGAAGCTACGGCACATCTTTTCGTCCAATATTCCTCAGCGTCTCAAGACGAGAGTCTTTGACCAGTGTGTGTTGCCGTATAGCACCGAAACGCGGTCGCTTACTATGGGCCTCAAAAAAAGGCTCAAAGTCACCAAAGGGCTATCCTGGGAGTTTGTCTGATTGATCGCATTAGAAATGAGGCTATCCGCAGCAGAAACAAGGTAACCGATTATTAATTAATACTTAAGTGGCAGTGGGCGGAGCACATTGCATGTAGAACCGATGGCCGTTGTGGCGGAAAGGTTTTCGAGTGGCGACCACTTACCAGAAGGCGCACGTGGGTAGACCCCACAAGGTGGACTTATGACCTGATAAAGGTCGCGGGAGTCCGCTGGATGCGGGTGGCGCAGGATCGGTCATTGTGGCACTCTTTGGGGGAGACCTATGTCCAGCAGTGGACGTCTTTCGGCTGAATTGATGATGATAGTGATGAACAAACGATGTGTACAAAACTTGCAAGTCTACGTTTTTGTTGTCATTATTTGTTTGATACGAAAGCACATGACAACGGTTGAAACAATAAAGCATTATTTAAATATAACGAAAAGTTGTAATATAACGAAAATAATGGTAAATTGCAATTGATCTTTGTTTCAATAAGAAAAACAGACGTTGAATCGTGATCATAAACCGTCAAGATTTCGAAATAACTAGATAAAATTGTAGTAAGTAGGTATGGTTACCTACCCAAGAGCTTGAAAAGGTACACACACATTACATCAATACGAGTAGAACATACAAGAAATTCAAAAGACTTTGAGAAGCAGTCATTTTATTAATCCAAAATAATTATAATGTATGTATAATGGGGTAGTTGCGTCCAGTTAAAATTGATAACGTCGTGTTGCTAAATGCATAGTAAACCATCAAATTATTGTAATAAAGTATAAATTACAAAATATAATTATAATCATAAAAAGATATGGACCTTGAAAGTGTAGAAAAACATGATTTTTTTTAGCGAGAGCCTTTTTTTAACTTAAACTTTTGGGTATTTATGATAAATATTCGGGGACAATCATACACTAATCCATCTAGTCCCAAACTAAGCAAGCCTTTTTTTTACACTTAAATACATAGACAACATCCATGACTCAGGAACAAATATTCGTATGCTCATGACACAAATAAATGCCCTTACCGGGATTCGAACCCGGGACCTCCGGCTACGTAGGCAGCATTTTTTTACAGGTCAATAGCGACCAAGAAACACCCGTATCGCATTTAAGAGTTTAACGCAGTTACGCTCTCATTTTAAAACTACGTGTTGTATTGTAACTAAACCTTGCCTGTACAATGACATGAGGTATATCTGGATATACCCCAGGGGTCTGGACCCCCTATCAAGGTCGGCCTTATCACGCGATAAGTGACAAGATAGGAGCGTCGTCTCGTTCTATCGAACGGTGTCAGCCAGTGACGGAAGCTCTATCTTATCACTTATAGTTTGATAAGGCCGACCATGATACGGGGTCAGGTCTGTAATTAGTTAATGTAGCTTCAGATACCATAGTAAAAAAAATACAGCGAATTTAAGTTTTTCATACGAAACTTGTTTTTGCTGCATTTCGTTTTTTTTATAAACTGGAACCATATAAACTAATTACAGACATAGATATACCTCATGTCATTGTATATGCAAAGTTTCGTCACAATCCAACACCTAGTTTTAAAATGAGAACGAAACTCGGTTTGTATGGGAAGGTGAAATTCGGCCGAGCTTACTGCGGACTCTTAAGCATGGACCCTCGCCTACCGGCATCCATTTGACAGCAATCTGTCAATACCTATCACATATCGTGGAACAAGACCGAAACTTTCCAATGAGTATACGTAAGTATCCTGTTACTAAGTGATAGTGTTTTATATTCGGTTGTGTAGGCAGCAGGAAGATATTTTCAGTTTCAGGAAAATGCTCATCTCTTATTTACATTGAGTTCAAGGTCGGTAGAGAACGAAGCTTGGGTAAAAATTATTTAGTATGTCCGGCGTCCGGCTGTTTTCCTCTACAGGTCGCATTTCTGAACCGATTCTCTTGAAATTTTATGAGCAGATTTAATAATTACATATACATAATTTATATTACACAATATACATATACGAGTATTATAGATTGATCTTGCGAATTTAGTTTTTCGAAAAAAAAAAAAATTAGTTGCTTTCAAATTAGATGCCAATACTTTTCGAGCTGATAGTACTCGTCCTTAGAAGAGAACTTAATGTTTATGTTAGTTATTGGAGAAAATTAGGAAAACAACTGTGCGACGAAATAACACCCTGTTAATGAGATAATCAGAATTCAATGATTTTATTCATTTTATTGAAAATTATATTCATAATCCGCAAGTCACCTTCTAACATTCCCGCCAATCCTAATCAATGTCATCGATGACAAACAGGGACGCTCACTTGGCAGATAGTGATAACCACATTGTCAGTTAAAAGCACAGGATGGCAGGGCAGAATTACAAAATTAACTATTTTGTTCGGTAATAAAAACAAAAATTTCATATAAAATTTTTTCTTAATTACTATTGAAAGTAGATTATTTTGATGTAAGTTAACATCTCTTAAAGTATAGGCATCTAATTTGGAAGCACCTTATATAAATTGCAAAAAAATACAGTTTCGCGAGTTCTACACCTCACCTCACAGAGCAACTAGTTTTTTGAACGAGAATCTAATAGTAATAAATGCCCTTATATCCAATATTTTACAGCTGTCATCCCAGTACATATTTATGTCAGCATATGTCATCATTGACGCTTATTGTACCGGGATGACGGCTGACAAATATCGGCTGTTAAAAAAATGTAATTATAGAAGTTTTTAAAGCGCGACCGTCCGTGACATACCTACACAATGTGGTTAGCATGTGTATCTGTGTGTCTGTCCTAAGCGTCGTAGCTCCCAAGCGGATGAACCGATTTGAGTTCAAATTCTTTTAATCGAAAGCATTTACTGACGAGGTGGCTCTCTTCTTTGTTGTGATTGGCTTTTTTTTTTATTTAGGCACTTTGTCTACGTTTCCGTCCGGCATTCCGCTAACTAAATGCAAAGCTTCGCTACTGAAAATGGGTTAACTCAACCGGGATTTGACCCAGGACCGCCAGCGCCACAGGCAAGCTCATCCAATACCTACTAGGCTGAACCAGCCGTCAGGAGACATAGGACAGTTACGTCATGACATGGAGCATTGATCTTTGTTTCAATAAGAAAAACAGGATTTGAATCGTGATCATAAACCGTCAAGATTTACAAATAAATAAATAAATTGTAGTAAGTATGGTTACCCAAAAGCTTAAGGTACACATTACATCAATAGAACATACAAGAAATTTAATAGACTTTGAGAAACACACATTTTATTAATCCACAATTATAATAGGGTAGTTGCGTCAAGTTAAAATGAATAACGTAGTGTTGCTAAATGGATAGTATATAACATCAAATTGTTGTAATAAAGTTAAAATTACAAAATTTAATTAATATCATAAAAAGATATGGATTTTGAAAGGTTAGAAAAATATTAATTTTGTTTTATTGTCCAAGAGTAAATTTAATAAATTAATAATTAATTAATTTTTAATTTTTATTTAAATATTATTTTTTTACTTATAGAATTCTTACGCTTTTATGGAAACAATTTTGTATGACAACAATGGACCTAAACGCAGTATTTCGCGACCGAAACAGCAATTTACTTGATTTTCCATACAACGATTAGTACAAATTGCAAAGTGTGACGTCATACTTTTACGTCAATTAGTATGAAGTGTTTCGGCTACCGCCACCAGCGAGCCTTAACTCAATTTTTTGGGTATTTAATTATGTTCTTTAATTGTAGTTGCTCCCATACAAACATTTGTTCCTCTACAAAAACTGGTTTGAATGGCATCGTTAATAAATCTTAGGTCACAAGCCTATTCTATAATAATTCGAAATACAGGAACGAAGCAATTTTTTTTTATTCTACTACGGTGGCAAACAAGCATACGGTAAGCAGACACCTAAGCAAAGCAAATTCCAGAAGCATCACATACGCGTTGCCGACCCTTTTTCAGGATTCAACTGCATCCTTTCTTCAAGCCTTCCCGTCAATTATACCGAACTCGGCTCCGGATAGATCGGAAATTCAAATCGCACTTCTTACTGAACTACGGCAACTTTATTGGAATTTCCGAAGATTGTTAAAATAACAGATGGAGCGGGAACTTTCGTGTATTCGATGTAGATTTTATATTAAAATTATCCTTCGGCACTCGTAGTCTTAGCTTGCAAACTTGATACAATAAACATGAACTGCTGGAATAATGAAGTGGAGAAAGACCTACTTGTCTTACTCGCAGAAAACTAAAACTAACTACTCACATCGGAGGCCACTCCACTTAGGATCGGGGGAGTGTGCGATTTCTAACTCACCATCACCATATCAGCCGAAGAAATCAACTGCTGGATAAAGGCCGGACCAAAGAGTGCCATAATGACCGGTCCTGCGCTACCCGCATCCAGGGGACTCCCGCAACCTTTACCAGATCATCAGTCCACCTTGAAGGGGTCACCCACCACTGCGCCCGCCGGTATGTGGTCGCATCAACGGCCATTGGTTCTACGTGCAATGTGTCGCCGCCCACTGCCACTGAACTTCTAACCGTTTCTCTAAAATTAATGAGCTAACTAAGAAGAATGCTTCTTTTATCGAAAATTGCTAATGAAGAATCAGCTGTATTAGGAAATGAGTTAGAAATTGTTTTATTTTAAAGTCGAACAAAACAAAACAAATGCAACTTTGTTCCAATTTCGAACAGCATATATTTCATTGAATAGGAGGTTCCCTTTTAATGGGCCTTTGGGTGGCTAGAGAATATAAGTGTGTGTCCTTTTTAAATGAGATTCTTGATGTCCCATCACTAGTCTACTTTTAAGTTGGTAAGAGAAAAGTTGTTATGCTCTGAAAAGAAAATATGGTGCACGAAACAGCTTCCAACGTAAAAATACGAGCTGGAAATTTTAAACAAAAAAAACTAAATTCAATTTGTGCTGTGAAGTGTTAGCGGAATATTATTTCTGCAAACCAACTCTGAATTTGCGTAATTTATAAAAACATAGTTTCAATTTCATTGGAAAACAGAGGAGCCTTATAAAATTGGCAGTTTTTTTAGAGTATCGGACATTTAAGTGTATTAATGCTGTGCTACCGGAAGTTTTATGATATGATGAACCATTGCGTCTCACGTCGAGTGAAGCGAAATCGAGTGATACCAATGTTGCCTCAACAATATCATCCTCCTAGCGTTATTCCCGGTAGTGCCCCTAAAGGAGCCCGGGGTCCGCTTTGACACCTAAACCCAAGATTTGGCATAGGCACTAGTTTTACGAAAGCGACTGCCATCTGACCTTATTGGGATTAGACCGGTTTCCTCACGATGTTTTCCATCACCGAAAAGCTAACGGTAAATATTCCGTACATAAGTTCCGGAAAACTTATTGACGAGCCGGGCTTCGAACCCACGATCGCCACTTAGCAGCCGCATGCCTGAACCACTAGGCTACCGTAGCTTGCCTCAACAATATCCTCTATTTTAAAGCTGAGCATTCATGACTGCTTCAATAATGCGATGGGACATTGGGTTGGTAATCGGTCCATGAATGTTAAGAATATCTAAACGGATGGGTAGCCATAGCAACGCGACAAGACGCCATTCGATTGGAACGGTCGTAAATGTCAAAATTCACGTTTACTCCAGGCACGGTTTTGAAAAACATTAATTTATAATAGCGTTTTTTTTGTTGATTTCATTTGAAAATGTTATAATTCTAAAATTATGTAGATTTGTATGAAGCATGCATTATCTTTTTTTGTACGATTTATCTTGAATATTATAGAGCAAATGTAAATGAACCAAAATAAAGACAAAAACATTTATTAATAATTTTACTGACTTTTTACAAGCCAGTTAACTTATCATTTTTTCGATGTCTGAAATTTTGTCGGATTTTGTCGCTGGGTAACTATTTAATTGATAATATATCCGTTATACATAAAAAATAAGCTATTATAAATTATTTCCAAAATTGTCATTTTTTCCATACAAGTTGTCAGTTCATTGCCTGGACTAGTTGTAACGCACCAAGTTAAGCCAAGGTTCTCGAGTGGCGACCACGTAACGGAAGTCGCAGCCTAGGGACACCCCAAAGGCCGATGACCCGCTAAAGGTCGCGGGAGTCCGCTGGATGCGGGTGGCGCAGAACCGGTAATAGGGATGCGGACTAAGATTTTTTTACGATGCCATTCGAACCAGTTTTTGGAGAGGAACAAATGTTTGTATGGGAGCAACTACAATTAAAGAACATAAATACCCAAAAATTTGAGACAAAGATTGACGTCGCTGGCGGCAGCGGAAAACGCTTCATTATACTGATGACGTACCCACGTATGACGTCACTTGTACAAAGTAGTAGTATCGTTGTATGGAAAACCCGGTAAATTGTTGTTTCGGTCGCGAAATACTGCGTTTAAGTACATAGTTGTCATACAATTTTGTTTCTTTAAAAGCGTAAGGATTCTATTGGCATCTTTAAATTTACTCTTGGACAATAAAAAAAAAATGCATCATTTTTCTAAACTTTCAAGGATTTTAATTACATTTTATAATGTATACTTAATTACGATAATTTGATGGTTTACTATCCATTTAGCATCACTAGGTTGTCAATTTCAACATGAGGCCGCATGCCTATTGTGACATTCTTTGGGGGAGGCCTCCGTCTAGCAGTGCACGTTTTTCAGCTGATATGATGATGATGATTAAGTCAAGCCAATTGGAAGCATCCATTTTTCGCCGAGACAAATGGCGCGCTCATGACGACAACAAAATGACAAATGACGTTGCTTGCCCGCGAACGTAGTCAAAACATAACGTTCATCCATTTGGATGCATCAAGACAAAAAGGCGCGAAAAGGCGCGGTGCGGCGCCTAAGTAAAAGTCTAGATTTAGGGCGAGTTGCGCCAACTTACCGTTACAGCACGGCTATCACAACGGCGCGCGAGCTCTCTTGATATTTCTCCCACTAGACGTCTATTTCTTAGTTTTCTAATAAGAGAGAGACGGATAGTGCGAGAAAAGTCGCGAGTGCTCGCGCGCCGTATTGTGATCGGCGTTAAATATGGCGACAGGAGCTGTCATCCCATAGAAACTTGTAAACCTTTCCATACATTCAGATTTCAACGAACATCGCTTACGATTACCGACAGTTTGGTGCAACCCATCCCTTAGCTGTTTACCTATCAATTTGTATACCTCAACATGTGTAGGTAGGGCGCAATATATACTTTACGTCACTGGGCCAGCTCCGCCCTGAATTTTTTAAACTGCGGCTGTATTCAGCCGTGGGAAGCCCGGATTGTGTCCTAGCCTGTGAGGCGTCCTTTGAAGGCTTCAGGCAGTGTGATTGAGGTCAGGGTCTATTCAGCATGTTTTGAAGATGATACACATTACAAGCGAATAGGTAAAAACCTTTAGAAAGGTCCAATTACATGTACGTGTTTACATTGAGGCCTCTAAATTTTGCATGATATCAGTATATAGTATAAAACAAAGTCGCTTCCCGCTGTCTGTCCCTATGTATGCTTAGATCTTTAAAACTACGCAACGGATTTTGATGCGGGTTTTTTTAAATAAATAGTGTGATTCAAGAGGAAGGTTTATATGTATAATATAGTACCCGTGCGAAGCGGGGGCGGGTCGCTAGTAGACAATAATTACATAAAAAAAATATTTTCCAGAATTTATCCTACCGTTTTGTTGGCGTTATACAAATGCCAAATTACAGCTTTCTAGTATTAGAGGTCACTGAGCTAAGCCGCAGACGGACAGACCGACATGGCGAAATTATAAGGGTTCCTTGTTGACTACGGAACCTTAAAAAAGCAAATATAAGAATCTAAATCAGACACGCTCGCGACCGGCTATCCGGCTCATAAGTAAATTGCTGGTTTTGACATGTTACACTATGAAAGATACATAGTTTCACAGTTTCTTATTTATTCATACATTAGAATAATATTCTTACTAAACGAACTAACCTAACTACCTAAATTACACTGACTTTAAATGCACTCTAGAACGAAAAAAAGATATTTTTTTCTAATTTTTGAAGACGTATTTATGAGTTTTGTGTAATGCCTATACCCGTATGTCATATTATTACATAGTATAGCACTGCAGAGGTAGCATTGATATATTTTAACATGAAAAATCTTCCCAATCTTACAACTAGATAGCTATTCTAATGCAATTCGTCCCTAATACTTCACGGCATCAAAGGGTTAGCTTGGCCTATACATAGATGAGATGAGCTTCAGTGGAAAAATCCAAATCCACTTTCCGTGACCATTGTTCCGTGACAACCCTTTTCCGGGTCTCAGAGTTTTCTAAGCCGACGCCCCTGTATTTGCTCAATGTGATTTACTATTAGCAGCGGCCATAAAAATTTAATGCCCCAACTCTACAGTCGTCAAATTTTGGAATAAATGTCACGAAATATTTTATGGCTTACTGATTGGCGCTCCGTGGTAATCATATGCTGTTGGCATTGCGATTTTAAGGGGCTGTGTTTTAATATGGCCATGAACATGATGCTGTTTTAAGCCACTTAGGATGGCTTGCACCAGACCACTCGTAAGCGGTGTTCGTTAAAATCTGAACGTAGTTTGACAAGTTTCTTTGGAATGACAGCTGCCGGAGCTATCGTTAACGCTGATCGATCTGTAATCCTAATTTGGGCCAACTCGCCCTTAAGCTACTTAGTTTGACTGGTCAGCTAATCAGTAATCAATAATAACATCGCATGTCTGAAACAACTAGTATCTTTTCTATCTTGTCATATTGCTGTTCATCTGTCGTAATAACAAAAAATGGGATATCTTCTGGATCCGGAATGTTTAATTTGTACGAGTAGATGAGAATAGAAACGAGAAGAGGTAGACGAATGCGACATGTACAGTCGACAATACAGCTAACTGACCATACCGTGAAAACCTAGAACCTTATTACAATGCACTTAAGGTCAGATTAGATTTCCGATGGTCAGTTAGCTGTGTTGTCGACTGTACAACAAAGTACAAGAAAGGCTATAGATACAGAGTGTACCAAAAATGGGGTGTGAACCGATCCAGGGCATAACAGGTATCGTGTTCTGATAAGAAAAAAAAAACGCCATTTTTTTTTACATTTTTATGGAGCAGTTCTCCCCAGTAGTCGGCAAGACCTTACTGATACTATTATTAGTCATAACAAATGTAAGAAGCTACTTAAAAGTTACTACCTAAGTTTAGATGAATAAGTGTAGGTAAGGAATAAAATTGTAGTGGACAATAGCGATTTGTTACAAGTATTATATTATTATAAGTAGTTAACTAAAGGAACGCGGGAAGAACCGCGCGATCTCGCCAACTATTGCCTAAACCTTCCAGGTTTCAAATAGTGGCTTTATGTGCAACACAATAAGTATAAGTATATTGTAAAAAAAAAAATTGTTTTAAATAAATTAAAAAAAAAAAAAAAAAAAAAACGCTCCATACGAATGTAAAAAAAATCGAGAAAAAAAAAATGATTCTCTTGTTTTTTTTCATACACTCTGTATACACATACGAATATAATGGAAAACATAACTAGCATACAAGAAAGGAGAGGAAAACCGTAACGACAGGAAATTAAAGAAATGTTAAAACAAGAATGTATAAAACAAAATATTACCTAGCGTCAGACAGCCAAAGTTTCTTTAATTTTCTCTTGAACGATGCAACTGTCTGCGGGCAACTCTTTCCATAACTTTACGAAACGCACCGCAAAAGACTTGTCGTAAGCGCGAGACTTGTGGACAGGTATAAAGAGGGTGCGGTTTGCGCTAGACAGTAGACGAATTTTCTTCTTAATAACATTTCATATAATTTCGCTAAACACTTTCACTGCCAGCAACCGCTTAGCGGGTGCCTATGTCGTAGTCGCTTTCCGCGCTACATACGGGATCGACTATGAGCGTAGCGCGTAGCGATTCATGGCAGTGACTGTGTTAAGATCTCTCGCGCAATGTCGAATACGGTCCCCGAAGAAAATTCCACGGCTACAGCAATTAGCGTTCTGTTGGACGTATTGTATAATTTATTGGCGGTTGAAGAGATAATTGTTATGGCTTTAACCGCTTTTATGGGGGCACGAACACTTATTATTATACTTTACTTGTCAGAATGATGACAGAAATGTATTGCGGTTTTATAAAGTTTTTTTTGTATGTAATTGCTGTAATACTTGAAAATTATAATTATTTATAGACTATTGGTTGACATGAGTTTTGTGCGGTTGTCCATTTGTTAATAACATTTAAAATATAAAAACAAAAAGAAAAGCCTTAATTTTAGAAGAAAACCTCGACGTGACCGATGCAATATTTATTGATAGGATAGAAACTCTATTAGTTGACCAAGCATGCTATAGCATAGATGTATTTTTAAGGAATAAATAAATATTATACAGCGTGTCTCTGACTTAGGGGCTTTAAATGCAAATGTCCATTACGGTCCTGAAACTGAACCACTTTTGTTCCGCAACTTTGTAAAATAACTATTATTTCTATAATTTATTCGCGTTTGAACTTTAACTGTACCATCAATGTATTGCAAACACGGCCTCATTATTTGACATCCATGACACTGACAAGTATGAAAACTAACTAATGGATAATGTACATTGAACATTTTATTTTATTTGTATGGAATAATGAAAATATAAAAAGAACGTATTTTTGAAAAGTTGTAGAGCAAAAGTAGTTCCGTTTAAGGAGCACAATTGACATTTGCATTTATAGCCCCAAAGTCAGAGACACGCTGTATATTAGAATCTATGTAACCTACCGACCAGAAATGTAAATGAAGAGCTAGGAGAGCTCTTGTCGGTGGAGACTTTTCTAACTTATTCTACACTCTGCCTTTTCTATTATTCCTCTATAAGATAGAATCAGAAGAAAAGCTTTTAGTAATTTAAGACACCTAGCAGAGTTATTCACACCGCCACGCACGCACTCACACACACTTAAGTTAGCTTGTCTATTGTTTTTCTGCGGACATCTGTTAATTGGCATTTTTTTTGGCTTTTTAAGTTTTGAGTTTTTGTATGCATTGCTTTTGATGCCCCAAATAAACGAAATAAATAAATAAGTGCGTCTCGGTTCCTTTTCTCTATTTTTTCCCTGTATTATCGTTTTCATGGCAGCACTGTGATGTAAAATATTGTCCTACCATTTTTCTTCTCCTGTTCGGGAAATAAAAATGTTTTTTCTACAAACAAAAAAAAGTCAAAATAACGGATAAAAAATATTGTAACGCCATAGTTGTTTGAAAAGGCTTGATGGCCATGAATAAACGTATTATGTTACGTGTGCGAACAGGCAGGCCTGTGAGATTATACAGATAATCCCACAATCCATCCCAACATTTTAATATCATTATACCCAAAAACCCACCTTCCCAAACTCCGGCGCTTTCAAAACAATAACGAGATTTAATTTCCTGCTCGTGAAAAATGGGCCAAGTCCGGGCAGTCTGAATATTCAATAGCGCCATATTTTATTTGAGCTCATGCGAGCCACTGTCGGTTTTTAATCTAGACCAGTTTAAACCTGCGCTAGTTCTAGCTTATTGCTGTCTGTTTTATTGCTCAGCTTTATACCTGGGAGTTTTATTGGGGTAGTGTTCGTTTTGAGAATAGAAAGACATGAAACTGAATTGTGTTTTGAAGTGAACGTACAACGTTGAACGTTGGTGAGGTAGGGCACAGCGAAATGTCATCCCGCTCTAATTTGGAGCAGCCCAACTGGGGAAGTACCTCCGCCTTGCAGAAGACCACAGCCATAATAACACTGGAGGTGAGCAAGGTCACCAGAGCTCCCGAGGATGCGTTGTGTTGAGAGCGAGGGAATTTGTTCCTTCAGCTGTCAACACGGCGACTCCTCAAACATATCAAGGGTCGGGAACGCCCATGTTACTCCTTTGGAGTTGCATGCGTCTATAGGCTGCGGTGACCGCTTATCATCAGTACGCTTACGTAGTACGCTTGTTTGCCACCGACGGAGTAAGATCATTGGCTGCAAGTTCCTTGCTTCAGCTTGGGCCCAAAATTCTTTCGTTTGTCGTTCTGTCCAGCTGTTCTCCTCTACAGGACACATTTCTTAACCGATCCTCTTGAAGTTTTGTAAGTAGGTAAATAAGTATAATAGATTTGTCAATTCAGCTTCTGGATTTTTCCCAAAAATATTTTACATACTGTTTAACAGCCTCGCGAGTTTTTCAGTTCACAAGAGCTAACTAGTTGGAGTGTTTTATTTATTAACTGGCGACCCGCTCCGGCTTCGCACGGCTACTATATTATACATATAAACCTTCCTCTTGAATCACTCTATCTATTAAAAAAACCGCATCAAAATCCGTTGTGTAGTTTTAAAGATCTAAGCATTCATAGGGACAGACAGCGGGAAGCGACTTTGTTTTATACTATGTAGTGATAGTGATACGGGCTCTGTGAGCTGCATAACTCGCGAGCTGGTCTATTTTTTTGACCGACTTCAATAAGGAGGAGGTTATACGTTCCACTGTACATATTATGGACCCTATGGACTGCAGTTATGGACCCTATAGACCCTAAGTCTGAAATTAATTAATAATAATAATTATGATTATTATTCTTTATGTATGTTCGCTGATTTTTCTGTTATTGTGGATCGGTTTTTTAAATTCTTATTTAATCGAAAAAGTACACTCCTGAAGTGGTCCCATTATCACCAAGTCAGGATCTGATGATGGGATATTAGGACAATTGAGGGCAACCCTCAAATTTTACAAGCACGCGTTTTCTAATAGGTATAACTCGCGTTTACCCTCGGAAATCGCAATTTTGGTTATGTAACTCTTTAAGGATGTAACGTACGTCAAAGGTTCCGACATGATTCCGTTGAAGTAGCAGTTAATGAAGTGTCAATTCTGTGATCCTTGACGAATCGACGGAACTCCTCAAATATTATCTGCCCTCATACAGCGACTTGGATTTTTTTCTATAATAATCAATTCATTTGCTCTCGGAAAGCAGTTCATGTTGTAAATTGGAAGGGAAATGTTGAAATTTTCATGTAGGTACCTACGTGGCTTAGCGAAGTAAACTAAATTAAAGTCGGGTAAACTTTGTTTTTAAAGTAAATTTAAATATTTAATCATTATAAATTTCGAATAACTAAATCAACAAAAAAAAAACTATATCATTTTAACTCCACTGAACTGAACCTTTTTCGTAGTTCATTTATTTCGTGTGAATACGTTAAGAATATATTTAAAAAATATTTATATTTAGGTATATATGTCTCGTCGCTCTTATGTCAGCGGAATATTTTTGCACTTGACTGTACAATAATACTCCGACGAATATTAAAATCAAACGAGGAATATTTTAAAGAGCATTTGCTTTACAAAGATGCCAAGGATTACAGTTTTTAATTAAGTTTCGATTTAACAGTTTTATTCTAGCGCTCAAAATTCCCGATCAGAAATATTACGATTAATGAACTTGCTTGTTAATTAAACGAACGGCAGATTGTTGAAATTGAGCTTTGCTGAAAAATTCTCGGATTCGGCAACAGTTTTAACGTGACGTAGTTTCACAAGTCTGTTTTATAAGCTTTTATTTACATACGGTAAATTGTAAGTTAAATAAAAGCTTGTAAAACAGTCATACTGTATGTTTTTTCCCACTGGTTAGTAATTGATGGTGGCACATAGAATTCCAAAAAATGGAATGTATTAATGTTATTGTTTTTGGGGTTCTACTTTTTGGTCATCGTTTTCGGTTTCAATTATAATTTTTATAAATTATATATTTAAATATGTTTCGTTCGCTCGCTGCTACACGCGTCAACTGTCAGTGAACTGAGTTGAACTGAGTTAAAGGTTTATTTTTTTGTAATAACCTTAACCGATTTAGGATAGGTTACAGACGACTGATTAACGTTAAATATGGCGCTGGCGCATCCCGTAGAAACTTTCCATATATTCAGATTTTAACGAACACACCTGACAGTTGCAACCTTTGGTGCCTGTTTCTACCTTTTTCTTGGTGCAACCCACCCTTACATGTGTTTATACTCTCATTAAAAACAAAAACCTTTTCGCAATCAATTATGTACGATATTCTCTTTCATTCTTTAGACTAGTGACTTACAATCGTACGGTATAAATCACTTTAAACGAACAAATTGAAACCAATTCCCAAACAGAACAGAAATACGTTTCCAACTTAAGACGTTCAAATACTTCAAACTTTGTATTCATTAGGTTCTCAAGTGTCGTAGCCGACACGTCAACAACCTTAGCTTTGCTACGCCGTAGCAACGACCGTGCTACGAGCGTCTACGCGCACGCTACGAAGCCTTAATGTTAAACAAATCGCGTCTTATGGCTTTATACATAAAGTTCAATTTATTGAAGCTCCGCCGTATGTCGTTGGTATACGCACGCTATGTAAATTCTTTTACTGATTTAATGAAAAATAAATTGTATCGTGTGATTGTGTGCATAGGGTTTAATTTCCAATGACTGCATTGTTAAATATATTTATTATTTACCAACGAAAGTGTTTTGTTCAGGTGTGAAATGTTAATTTCAATTAAAAGCTCTGCGAACTTTGTAACTTTATACAGATTACAATAAACAAATATCGTGTCTGCTTTGTAACTCTATTATTCAAGTGTCTGACTAGCCCGAATAAGTTATATTCGTAAATAAATGTGAGCTTTCTTTATTTTATTTTTCAATTTGTTATATCTAACTTTACGCAATCTGTTGATTTCCATACTGTATTTTTAGGGTTCCGTACCCAAAGGGTAAAAACGGGACCCTATTACTAAGACTTCGCTGTCCGTCTGTCTGTCACCAGGCTGTACCTCAAGAACCGCGATAGCTAGACAGTTGAAATTCTCACAGATGATGTATTTCTGTTGCCGCTATAACAACAAATACTAAAAACAAAATAAAATAATTATTTAAAGGGGGCTCCCATACAACAAACGTGTTTATTTTTGCCGTTTTTATAGATAACTAGCTGATGCCCGCGGCTTCGCCCGCGTGGTTATAGGAAAATGTAACATATTGAATTTTCCCTTGGGAATTAGATGTTTTTCGCTAGAAAAAGTAGCCTATGTCACTCTCCAGCTTCTAAACTATCTCCATACAAAAAATCACATCAATACGACGCTCCGTTGCGACGTGGAAGAAGGACAAACATACAAACACACACACTTTCGCATTTATAATATTAGTAAGGAAGTAAGGATGGTACGGAACCCTCCGTGCGCGAGTCCGACTCGCACTTGGCCGGTTTTTTTTAATGTTCTATTGCAAGTTGTTGTGACCAATTTCAAGATGTGTAATCTTTCGAAGCGAGCGCGTGACGCATATTTATATCCAGTCGAAATGCAAAAGTCTGAATAGCCCCCTCACCATTTGTTAGTACAGATACAACAGCATGTTCGAAAACGCTTGCTTTTTTACGAAATAAAGCCAGAACAATAGGGAATATGCATGTGATTTAGAAATGGACAAAAAAAATCACGTGTAATCTATATTGCTTAATAAATATACACACATGATTATTTTTTCAAATTATCATGTTTCTATTGATAAAATAAATTGTTTAAAAGTACTATTTTTCAAATTCCCTCGCAAATTTCCAAAACGCAACGCTATTGGCGGAGCGAAACGTGACGTCACCGTGCAGGTCGTTAGTATGATTATTGAAAGTTATTCGCATTGTTTGGCCGCTGTTTATGATAAATAATCAGTGTTTTTTGGTAATTATTAAGTGAAAAAAGACTCGCCACAATGACTGAAGGCGGTTTTGTCAAGGCACAGTCGGATAATCTGCCTAAAATTGATGTGTTCATGATGACTAAATTTAATACATACTTCGCAAATATTTGTGACTTTACGTCCGCTGAACTAAGAGGAGTAAAAGCTACAAGGTAAATAAGTTACAGATATTCAATAAATTTTCATATTCCTTGTTTTTATACTCGTGAGATTGGTCAATTAAATAATTATAACCTATTTTGGCGATTCAAATAGCTAGACTTTTAAACTACTTCAAATAGGTGTCTTTGTTAAATAAGTGGAATAAAATACTAGTAGATATTTATCCATACTATATACTATTTTACAATACTATAACTTTATATATTATATATACTAACTTCTGCCCGCGACTCCGTCCGCGTGGAACTCATTTATATCGTAGCTCCATACAAACTTTCACCCCCCACTTCATCTCTTTGGGGGATATGGGGGGAGCTACGATATAAACGAGTTCCACGCGGACGGAGTCGCGGGCAGAAGCTAGTTATATTATATATTTTATATATACTTACTTAATAATAAATTATAAATGCGAAAGTGTGTCTGTCTGTCTGTTTGTTACCTCTTCACGCTTAAACTGCTGAACCGATTTGGATGAAATTTGGTATAGAGATAGTATAAACGAGTTCCACGCGGACGGAGTCGCGGGCAGAAGCTAGTATTATATAATCAAAGATATGTAGGTACCTATTAGGAATGTTAAATGTTGAGAACATCTTTATGAACTTTAACAAACTAGGTTGTTTTCGTCAAGGCTTATAAATAAAACATATTTGTGTAGGTCACTCAGTAAAAAGGATTAAATTCTTTTAACTTTCTTCGATCAACAGTGCAAACAAAGAAACTTAGCTAAAACGTTTCTTGATCAAAATCAACACTCGTAGTCAGCTGTTGATCAACAAAAATCATAATATTTGTAACATTAATAACTAAAAAAATTGGGAATCAGAATAGTTTTATGAATAAGTATATAATACAATTTTGAGGTTAGGTTATTGTTTACCTATATTGTTCGCGAGTCGTATTAAAAAAGGTTTTAGGTACATACATATTTAATACTCACGTCGAAATGATCTTCACAACAATATAAACTACTCAAGCACGATACATTATCTCTCCTCATCGCCTTACACCACTTTATCCTTATTTTTGCACCTTTGGGCATATGAAAATATTTGCAGTTTTAATGTGATTTTCACACATAGGGACAATACAATATTTATAATAAGCTTTTGTGTGCTCTTCCATTACAATAAGTTGATCTTATAAGCTTTAACCACTCACATTTATTAAAAGTGTGAATCAAACACTTTGTTGTTAATTTGTTTAAGAACCGCCGTGCACTAAGCTGCACGGTGACGTCACAAATGAGCGCGCCAAAATGGTGGCGTTTTGATCGTCCGAAAATTATAGTAATTTTAATTATTTTTTTTTAGCTTATTTAATAATATTGTGAAAGTGTTATATTTTTTTCCGGTTATATAATTACTTATAGAATAGATAAAAAAAATAAAAAAATGTCATGAATATTCCCTATTGTGATAAACAGAGCAAAAGAAAAACAAAATCAAGCGAATAAAAACTAAATCGTGCGAATGAAAAACGTTACGAACCATTCGGTTGGTTTCATAATACTCATTCACTCGCTTAGTGATATAACTCGACAAGCCTCGGTCAGTTGAAATTGGCTTTTGTTTCTTTCTAAGTTTCTTACTAATATACGTAGTTTACTGTGTCTGTAGGTATGTCGCGTTGTTCCTAGTGGTTAAATCGCCAAAACTCCAGACGATGCGCTGTGTTGAGAGTGAGGCCCTGTATATGTTTCTATAGTCCGACCGCTTAGCTGAATCGCGCGGGGGGTATAACGGGGGAGCGGCCGTCGTGCGAGAGGCGAAGTCGAGTCTTATACCCCACGCGCGCCGCGTAGCCGATGACTCAGTGAAGCGGTCGAACTATAGCTGTCGACACAGCGAATCCACAAATGAAAGGGTCGGCAACGCGGTTGTGATTCTTCAGGTATGGCAAGCGCACATAGGAGATATGTAGGTGCATGTAATATGCCTGAATTGAAGAATAAAGAACTTTGACTTTTTAAATTATGCGTTAATAGGGTACTTGACAAAAGTGAAAATAAATAGTTTTTTTCATTAGCAACAGACTAACATTACGAAAATACTAGGAAAGTATCAATCTTACATTTTAGTTTGCTATTTTAAGATTATTAAATTCATAAATAAGTACTAACAATAAGGACGCTGTTTGATTGTGACGTCAGAATCGAAAAAAAATCCCTACAAATTCCATACTAACGAGGCGTATTCGACGTTTCATAAAAAGAAGCTGATTTGATTTATGTCAAATACCGTATTTATAATAACTATAATAGTACAAAAGCGTTAACAATCGCCAAATATCATTAATCCATTAATCACTTCAGTAAATGGACAAAAAACAAATAATTGTACAGTACCCACTAAGTAACAATATCATTATATCAACTGAAACACCATAACAAAGTAAAAACAGCCTACAAAGTATATAAATAACTGTAACAGTCACCAATTACGTATCCGATATTCCGATTACGATTGCAGACATTCGTAGCGACACGAAAACGCTTATAATTCTGTTTAATCCAAAAGACCATAATGTCAATATGAAAATCAGACCTAGTAGAATTACTCAAACCAGGCAAAATTCAACCTTACGTCTTTGTGACAAAGGTATGTCCTAGCATTCACCTTTAAGTAATGGACATAGGACTTTTTGTACTGCGCTTATCACCCATTCAAAGTAACAAGATATTATAGGTATAGGAAAATAGTTCTTGTATCGTTCACATAAGGCCCACGGTAATTATGATAGGGTAGAAGGTTCCATTAGGCGAGTAATCACGCGAGAAACTAGTCGGTATATTTGGATAGTTTGATTGATCCCAGTCTCGAAGATAAACGGTGCAAGGGTTGTGAAGTTTATGATAAGTTTAGTTTAAGTAAGGTTACGTTACAATATCAGAATTCAAATACTTATTCTGCAAATAGGCCTCAGGGAGACAATTTTCCCATCAGAGATATGCTACCCTTTTTAATGAGGTACCGGCGGTGGATGGAGAAAATTAGCTGGACTGAGTAATAATGTATGTATGTAGTTATGTATTACTTTATTCCACATATAGCATTGCAAAGTGAAACAACAAAAAAAGAAGGCCGAAGGTGACCTTATCCCTTTAAGGGATATCTTCCAGCTAACCTTTGAGCAAACGACTTAGCAAAAACATGTGGAAGATGAATAATTTAGGAAGAAGTGCTTATCGTGGTAAAAGAGAAACCTGCTGACAACTTTCGATAATAGAAGAAGAATGACCTTTTACGGCACGACGAATACATTAAAACCTTTGTGGCAGGGAAAGTAGAAGAGATACGAAAAGAGAGAGGCCAAAAAGAAAGTATGTACACATCAAGGCAGATGTCGTGTCGTTTCGTATCAGACAGGCAAGAGATACGTGCCAAAAATGTATAAATGTACCTAAAATGAATAAAGAATTTATGAGTTAGTATCCATTAAAATGCCATTAAATATCTATTATATAATAAAAAAGTGGCCGATCCCCTAGTTATGAGGTAATGATCCATTACGTTATTGGAGTGTTCCTAATCTGACTAAATATATCATATTCAAATTTTTACAAGCTTTTATTTAATTGATAACACTGATCGTATGTAAAGTAACCCTGGTCATCATCATAATCATCATGGTCGTCATCATCATCATATTAGCCGCAAGACGTCCACTGCTGGACAAAGGCCTCCCCCAAATAATGCCACTATGACCAGTCCTGCACTACCCGCATCCAGGGGACTCCCGCCACCTTTCCCAGGTCATCATTCCACCTTGTGGTCTTATCCACGCTGCGTCTGCCGGTACGTGGTCGCAGAACATTTCGAGTTTCGTCGCCATCGGTTCAACGTGCAATCTTCCTGACAGATCTGACTTGAGTAAATAAATAAATGACGAGTCATAAGAGTCACCCACGTCTCGCAAATTCAAGTCTAACAATAAACACGTCAAAACATTTAACATTTTAAAACCGAAAATACCTTAAGAAATCGAAATTCTTGTTATTTCTTGCCTAAATGAGTCGCGACCTATTTTGGTTCCTGCGAAACAATAGTAACGTTTTAAGCATAGCAATTTTCCACGCGTCTGTTCGAAACTAATTAGGATTTAAGTGGAGAGGTGATTAATTCACCCACTCACCAACTAAACTGCCTGAGTCCTCTCGGCTCGCTTAGTTGCTAAATTGCTAGCGACTTAAATATCAGGTTTATTACACCTGCTGGGAGGCCAATCAACTGACGTATTGGACTGGACTCGGGTTGGAATAAGTACTTTACTACTCGACAAACATAATTTACTCAAAAGAAAATTGGGGCCATGTTGTGATTGTTACGTGAAAATTATATTAAAGAGTTTTTTTTAGCTATTATAAACACCAGCATGAAAGAGGTTGGATTCTAAAGGATGCGGGACATCATTCATTACCCACCTATCAAGTAGTAGTACCTCTCAGCAAACTAAAAGAAAATCGCGGTCCACTCCGACCCCGCCCAACACCCCTAAACCCCAACAATCTGTCACTCAAGCAGACACTGAGACAGGCGACATATCCCCTTCCCCCCTCACTGAAGAGGCAAAGAGGGCCAGAACAGGGGCCACCCCTCCTAACAACACTCCTAACACCACTCAGGAGCCCAAAAAGCCACGCCGCCCCCCCCTTCTGGTACTAAAGGATGTATCCCGCTGGGTCAATATCTCCAATAAAGCAAAGGCCCTAGGAGCTGAATGTCTAAATGCATACCCCATCGACGATGCCGAAGGGCGTTGCCCCGGCATCGCTATTGTCACCGCCAACAGCGACCAATACAGAGCATGGGTCAAGCTGCTTGGCGAGGGCTACCATTCCTTTGAAAACAAAGATACACAGCCACTGCGGGCTGTCATAAAAAAGGTGCCACTCGAATTCGAGGAGGGCACAATACTAGAAGACATAAAAGAACAAGGGTTCCCTATCCTCGAGGTGCACAGGATGCGCCGTGCTCGAGGTAGGGAGCCCTTTAACGCGGTGCATGTCACCCTCGAAAACACGGTAAAAGGTAATGACATCTTCAACTTACCAAAACTTTGCGGCCTCAGAGGCCATAAGGTCGAGAGGCCTTACAAAGATAACAGAATTCCCCATTGCCAAAACTGCCTTTATTATGGGCACACAGCACGCTACTGCAAGCACACCGCAAGGTGTGCCAAATGTGGCCAAGACCATCACTCAAAAGAATGCCCCAGACCCCAGGACTCAGAAGAGCCCTTCCTCTGCATCCTATGTGGAGGAAACCATTCAGCAAAATACGGAGGATGCCCAAAGGCTCCTTCGGCTAACAAGGGGCCGCGGATAATTAAGAACATTCAAAATCCGTGGACCACTCATGCCCAAAATCGACCCACAAATACAGACTTACACAACGAATTCGACAACAACTTTCCCGTGCTCGGACACGGAAGACCCCGCCAATTCGCCCGGGCCCCATGCAGGGACCCACCAACTAACTCTGCACCTTACAACTCCCATCAGGCCCAGGGCCTTCAGTCCGGGCCCCCCCCTCAACAAATAGAAAGGGACCATCCACCCCCACCACCTCAGTCTCAGTGCGAGACCTACACGCAACATTTCGACTACCCCCCTCCACCCCCCCCACGCCTTTTACGGCACTTCAAGCCGATCCAAAATCAGAATAGTATAAACCAAAACAGGGACAAAACGTTTCCCCCCCCCTCAAATCACCCAGGAATGCCCCAGTCGCACCATAGGGAATTCAGAGGCCCCCTCCTCCCTCCTCCACTACAACTCCAACACAGACCAAACCAGCCCGCTGCCAATTCATACAACCTTGAAGAGCGGCCCTTACACCCATTCCCCCATCGCCCACGTCCGTCTCAGATTACTGAGGACCTGAGCCTGGTGCTCAAACTGGCAACATCTATAGATATCGGTGAGGTCTGCTTCCTGGCTGAGGAATTCCGGACAACGACAGACCCCATCAACAAACTACTAATTCTGGCCAGACACGCCAGCCTACTGGAAGCGGTCAAGAGCGTCTGCAGAGCCCCGTGATTGACAGCACACCTCAGAGAACTAGACCTAGGTCATTGGTAGTTGGCTTTTTCAACGCCAATGGCCTCCGCCACAAGAGAGATGAGGTGGGGCTGTTCCTCACGGAGCATAAAGTAGACATTCTACTCACACAGGAAACCTTTTTGAAGTCTTATATACGCGATCCAAAAATTTCCAATTATAATATAATACGTAATGACAGACAGACTGAAGTAGCAGGGGGTACCCTAATTTATTATCGCCGAGCCCTCCACGTATCTCCAATAGACCCCCCCCCCCTAACCAACCTAGAGGTATCAGGATGCAGAATAGCCCTGACAGGACATCGCCCCCTCACAATATTTTCAGCTTACCTTTCTTGTAACAAACACATTTTAGCTGCGGATCTGGAGGCGCTCTTCCGGGTTGACGAGTCTGTCATATTGGCAGGCGACCTCAACTCAAAGAGTGTCCTCTGGAATTGCAACATCACAAATCCAAACGGAAATAGACTATACAGACTCACAAATGACATGAACATTGACATCATCGCCCCCTTAGAGCCCACTCACTACCCTGACATTATATCCCACCGTCCAGACATACTGGACATAGCCCTCTTCAAGGGAATCTCACTCTCACTTAGAAGCATACAAGTACATCACCAACTGACATCCGACCATCGCCCAGTTCTGATATCTCTAGGTCCCGACCCCCTAGCCCCCGCCATTACAAAGACCGTAACCAACTGGACAGACATAGACAAACTACTAAATAGCGACAATCTTATGCCCACCCACTTCACCAATATCCCCAACACTATAAGCTCAAAAGCAGAAACGGATGCTGCGGTCGATTGCCTTACCAGTGGTCTCCAAGCTGTAATAAGCAGCTGCTCCAAGCAGGTACCGGCTGAGGACAACCGAAGCTGGCGCCTGCCAGAGCAGTTAAGAGAGCTGGTGAGGCAAAAGAACGCAGCTGTCCGTGCATATGATGCGTCCCCCTCCCCGACAAATAAGAATGCTCTAAACCGTATTCAGACCTATCTGAAACGGAGGATGGCTTCTTATAGGTCGGAGAAATGGGACGCAACATTGAGCAAACTAGCTCCCAGCCATCTGGCGTATTGGCGCTTGGCCAGAACTTTAAGAACTGACCAGATAGCAACAATGCCCCCCCTAACTCCCCCAGACGGACCCCCTGCTTTCGATGACACAGAAAAGGCGGAATGCCTCGCAAAAGCCCTTGAGGCCCAATGTGCCCCAATTATTTTAAACCCTGTACCCAACTTTATTCAAACCCACTTTGACAACGTAATAGCGACTGTCGAACAAAAAACCTCACAAACTACCACTTCGCCACCGCCTTCACCAGTCTCCTTAGACGAACTTAAAAACCAGATTAAACACCTTAAATCACGTAAAGCCCCGGGGTCAGACGGCATCTCCAATAAACTAGTTAGGCTTCTCCCCGACCCTCTCTTAAATATTTTCCTCTCCATAGTAAACTCAGCCCTTAGTAACTCTCATTTCCCAGATGCTTGGAAGGTGGCTGATGTAATCGGTATTCCCAAAACAGGGAAGCCGAGAACGCAACCGACTAGTTACCGACCCATCAGTCTCCTGAAAACCTTTGGGAAAATCTATGAGCGGCTCATTCTGAGCCGACTCCTAAATCATCTAAACTCAAATAATATAATCATCCCCGAGCAATTTGGCTTTCGAGCCCAACACTCTTGTACCCATCAAGTCCATCGCCTTGTGGAACATGTACTTTTCTGGATGACAGGCTGGGGTCGTATGATCCCAACAGGTGCAATATTCCTCGACATAGCGAAAGCTTTTGACAAGGTCTGGCACCAGGGCTTGTTATACAAGCTCTATAACATCCAAGTGCCAGATCATCTTGTACTACTAATCCAAGACTACCTCACAAACAGAAGCTTTCGCTATAGGGTGGAAGGATCGCATTCCACCTCTCGTCCAATAAAGGCAGGAGTTCCTCAAGGCTCCGTCCTCTCACCTACCCTTTTCTCCATTTACATAAATGACATCCCTAAACAGCCCCAAACAAATTATGCTCTCTTCGCGGATGATACCGCCATCTTCGCCACATCCCCACGCTTAGACAGGGTTATCCAACTGCTGCAATCTGCTACCAATGCGCTCGGACATTGGTGCAAATTGTGGCGTATAGAGGTTAACCCGGAAAAAAGCGTGGGCATCATTTTTTCTCGAACTAGCGCTTACGCTAGACTAATGTCGTCTGCCCCCAACATCCATCTAAACGGGGCGGAAATCCCTTGGAAGACAGAGGCAAAATACTTAGGAGTCACCCTCGATAAAAGACTAAACTTCCATAAACATATTCAACTCACTACTAACAAAGCAAAATTCTACACTAGCAGACTCCACCCCCTCATAAACAAAAATAGTAAGCTAAAGTCCCGCCATAAAATCACCTTGTACAAAACTT
This sequence comes from Epinotia ramella, assembly GCA_947578815.1. Lineage (NCBI taxonomy): Eukaryota > Metazoa > Arthropoda > Insecta > Lepidoptera > Tortricidae > Epinotia > Epinotia ramella. The sequence continues at coordinate 4,234,636 of OX388203.1, forward strand.
GCATCCGCCCCGTCCTTACTTACAGCTCACCAGCCTTTGCACATTCGACCGCCCCCCAGTTAAACAAGTTACAGATTCTCCAAAACAGGTTCCTAAGGAGAGTGGTGAACGCACCATGGTACATTAGAAATAAGGACTTACACAAGGATCTTCACATGCCTACCATAAAAACACATCTCAAAAAACTCAGCGAATCTTTCTTTGAAAAGGCCAAAGCCAATCCAAATACACTGATAAAGGAGGCCTCGGACTACGCCCCTGAGCTCCCGCCTAGGAAGGGTATACGTCGTCCGAGGCATATCCTAACCGATGAAGCAGACGAAACAACGGTCGCGCAGATGCGAGAGCGCGACTTGGAAAACGCGCTCAGAGCCGCCCACCGGGCACAATTGCGTGCAACAAGCCGCAGGGACAGTGCTTCCCTGCCTTCCGTACTCTACAGACCCGGCCTCAGAAGGCCCAATCCTAACAGACCCCATTGGGAGAACTCTAGGCAGGCCAGTAGGGATGCCCGATTTGGTTCGAGCTCCTATATAAGGAGCCCGAACCAAGTCGCCCCGGTCTTCCCCCAAATTTTGTCACAACCCCGCCCACCCGACTAGTCGACTGGACGATGCCATTTTATTAACTTCAAAAACTGTAAATTGTCTACTCTTCCCTCTATAATAATTTCCCTCTGTGTATCTAAAAATGTTTACCTTCTCTACTTTATCGAAATATTACACTTCTTTTACACTTTTGTTTAGTTCTAAGCTTATTCTTTTCTGTGTTTTTGTTATGTATTCTTTCCCTCCGGGAGGCCCATAAGGCCCCCGGAGAGGACCATCCCCAGCCCAATCTGTCAATGGCCGCTTTGCTGGCCAAACAGGGACCCAACCACAAAAAAAAAAAAAAAAAAAAAAAATTATGTCCAATAATTAACAATAAAATAGAAATATATAAAGCGCATAAAATAACGTAGGTATAAAATATCTATTAATCTCTAAATAAAATATCAGTGTGTGTGTGTGTTTGTCCTTCTTTCACGTCGCAACGGAGCGTCGTATAAATGTGATTTTTTGTATGGAGATAGTTTAGACGCTGGAGAGTGACATAGGCTACTTTTTCCAGCGGGAAAACATCTAATTCCCGCGGGAAAATTTAATAAGTTACATTTTCCTATAACCACGCGGACGAAGCCGCGGGCATCAGCTTTTATTTTTATATTTTTAAAGAGCCACCAACGAATATCCATTTATTATCAAGTATTAAAGCGTCGTGGCACCGGCTGAAAATAAGAGTCCTAATAAAATAAATAATTTAAAAATATGCGTCCGAATATGTAAGCTACGGTGACCATTTACCATCACACGGACCATTAGCTTGTTAAATTAGTCATGATTAGACTGTTTCCCTAAGACATATTCTGAAAACTTACATATAAAGAAGCCTACTTTCATCAGGTTAAATAAATGTACTTAAAGATATATATGTTATACATACACATGTGATTTTCTAAGACGTGAATGAATTCTAACTTGTAAATATAAACACGTTGGCCGACTAACGTGGCTTGACAGTGTCAGCTGTCACGGCGTGAAATGACGCCGGTACACATTTAGACATCTGTCAGAAGCGTGATAAATAAGATTTTGTGGAACATGATTTCATTAAAATTCCAACTTCATTAGTTTTAATTTGACTTTGTTCTTGATAACAATTTCGCGCTCTAATAACCTGGCTAACAGGTTCGGAAAATTGTACATAAATAAAAGAGTAGTATTTAAACGTAGATCATACAAAAATAGAAGTGTCTTATTAACACTAGTTAAGGAAAACTAAAAAAAAAATCTTATTTATCCTCACAATCCTCCCAGCGTTTTTCCAGTTGTACCCCAAAGGTCAAATCCTGGACCACCCGACTAAACCAGACGTCAAATCCTGGACGACCATTATTCTGCACATTTATATATTTATTCAGCCTTAAATTGAATATACAATTTTACCCATAGGGCGTAGCTAAAATAAGCATACACAACATTAAAAGTAGTCACAATGTCAAAAAATAATAATAATATATCAGCTGTCATCACAATAAGCTTAAATAATAAATGTCAAAATACCTGTAAATACTAACCTCTGCGCCCTTTTTATCGTCCAGGATGATAATATTTCATCAACATAATCCACGTTGACCAAAGAGTACAACTTCATTAATACATTACAAGAGGTGTTGTTTCAATTGGAGCTGTCACTGAATAACTTTATTTTCTACCAGAAGGTATATTTTCATCCATCGCTTCCGATCCTAATCACAAATCTGTTTCGCGCTCTCGCTTTTTCCAAACCGGCGTGCCAGAACGAGCTAGAAACTTTAAAATGTGATTGGGATATGGTGGAGGTGAACCAAATTGAGCCCTGAAATATCGAAGCGATGGCAACTTAAGGAACCGAATGGAAATTTCCTAACATTTTCATAAAGTTAAGAGAGACAAGTTCTTTGTGCTTACATAATAATTCAATTACGGACTTGGACTGACAATGGTACAAAGTTTGGCGTTCACCTTGGCGATTGGACAGTTAAAACGTTTTCGAAGAAATCTATTAACAAGCTATTGCTTTTAGGCATTTTTTAGACCCTTGAAGACTTGTGAAGTTTAAAGAATTTACTTAAGGCATGTTTATAGGGGGGATATTTTATCGCATCTGACAGTTAAGAAGTGAGAACTCCATATTATTATAAAACACTACACATTCACTGCCTAGAATCGCTACGCGCTGCGCTTGTAGCCTATCCCGTGGTTTTTTCGTATGTAGCGGAAAGCGACTACGGCGTAGGCGCCCGCTAGGCGGGTTCCTGGCAGTGAAAGTGTTAAACTGCATAGATACCTTTACCTACAAAAAGATCTTTCCACACACATACCCATTTCAAAAACGTATTTGATGAATTTCGAGACACAAAAAATACTTGGACAAATCATAGTATATAATGGCAAGTATGGATTAGAAAAACGCTTAAGTAATTATGATCAGTATTATACAGGCGTAAACAGATTATCAAATATGGTATACATATTAATAATCTGTTTACGCCTGAATAATACTGATCATAATGTTATTGTGGTACCTATAACTAGCACAGAACAATATAAGTATTAGATAGTTATTAAGGTATTTACTGAATGTCCAATGCCTTAGTGATGACGTCAGCTGTAATTGTTTTGCCATGAACATACGAGAGTACAGTACTATTACTGTCAGTTAACCACTGACAGATAGTTTGCCTTCATTTAATTTTCAACTTTATTGTCATACAAATAAAGCAATTTTCAGAATACTGTTACCCACGTCTACCGATTTAGAAATAACTTACTAATTTGTATGAGGTTAAAGTTGAATGAAGGTAAACTATCTATCAGTGGTTAACCCCAAATAATTCTACTGTACGGAGATGTAAGAGAGAGTTGTCGACAGATCAAATAAACAACAAAATAAAAAAAGGGTTTACGTAATATTAAAAGTAAGTAGATACTGTTTTTTTACACAATACAAGACTTTATTATAAACTAGCGACCCGCCCCGGTTCGCACGGGTAGGTACTATATTATACATATAAACCTTCCTCTTGAATCACTTCATCAAAATCCGGTGCGTAGTTTTAAAGATCTAAGCATACATAGGAGCAGACAGCGGGAAGCGACTTTGTTTTATATACTCGTATGTAGTGATAACATTCATGTCAATTTAAAAGAATGCCTATACTTATAACTTAGATAGTTGTATGCGATAATAATTGATTGTTGATTTGCTATATCCAAAACCCTCAACGCCATCGTATTCTCGTACTTTTTTTGGGTAAGTTTGACAGCTAAAGACGACACGTGAGTCGCGTCACAAAAAAAGCGGCAAATTTGAAAAAAAGTCATGCTGCTACACTAAACACGGCGTAGGTAATAGATAAGATTGTTTGAGCCTTCTGTACCATATATTATTCTGTGTTAGTGAAGTCTAATGAATCGTGCATGTATCTGCCTCGTGTAATTAATTTAGTTCGACTTCAATTACACATGCCTGAGACAAACGCGGTGTCTGTTTATCAGTAATTACGTAAATGTAATAACACCCATGTGTGTCTGTCTATTATAATTACACCTTTAACATTATATTTCCTTCGAACTAGATACTTTTTAAATTTGCAAGAAGGTAAACATTATTGGACATAAACGAATTGATGTGGGTAATGAATGATGTCCCGCATTCTTCAGAATCCAACGTCTTTCATGCTGGTGTTTAAGTCTAACAGCTGAGTAAAATATATATTACTGTTTAAGATAATTTACACGTAACGATCACCACACTTGTGGCCCCGATTTTCTTTTGAGTAGTATATGTTATGAATAGGTTCGCCAATTCCTATTAAAGTCAAAAGATAACTTTCTTAGTTTCATATGGAAGCGTAACGTGCAGTTAGAAAATTATATCTTATGCCAACTACATAAGTTCGAAATACGTGACGGAAGAGCGAGGCGGGAGAAAGTGTAATAGCGGCAGATTCCTTTGTTGTCGGATCCTGAGATTTTCTAAATTTACTCAGGACTAAATTTGCTTAAATTATGCATAGACAAATATAGTATCGTATTTTATTAGGCTCATGTAAATATCAAACCGAATTTGCTTTTATATGGCAACTAATTCTGTTCCAAATTGGATTCACCAATTTGCAATTATACTCACTGTTGTGGGCAAACATTATGACAATATTTCGCTTGTGTAATAGGGGTGTAGACAATAAATAAAATAATCATAATGATGCACTTTCTTGAAAAAGGATTAAGAAAGAGGTCAAATGGAGAAAAAAGCAACGCAAGAGGTTTAATAATCACAAAGTTATAAGTGACAGTTTTAAGAGGGGGTATTTCTGTCCCTTTTCCGCAGAACGCACCTTCATATGAAACGATTGTCATTTATTATGACGCTCGAGTGACGTGACGTCACGATCCCCGAGCGTTACTACGTAATTTTTTGAGATATTTGAATGGGATTTTCGTCGTCAGGCATATTATTTGCCTTCTTTCTTTTGAAGTACCTACTTAATAATAAATTTTGAGTCGACACCCCTATTGTATAAAAGCCATTTTTAAGCTGCTTATTACATTATTATGTTTGTAAGGAAAGGAGGAAACGATGTGGTATCAATCGCATTCCAAATTCCGTGAGGCGTAAATTGGCAACGAGTTTCTTAGAATGAGCGTAGCTACCCTTATAGAAAGAAAAAAGGAAAATAAGTTTATTCATGACGTTTTAAAACTTAGGTTAATACATAGGTAAGAGAAGTACCAGTTGTAAGAATATTAAATCGTCATCGAAACTCTTATGATGGAAATTAATACATAAGTTTCCACATTTTGTAACCCCTAGTTAGAAAATCTCAGTGATGCAAAGTCATAATAGTGATCTCACAAATGTTTAGTTACTTTGATGCTATCGGTGGGAACTTGTAATTGGCTTTTTGTATTTTATCTATGTAACCAATGTGTTTCTAAAAAATATAAATAATAGATTATATATATATTATATTTTATCTACTACAATTATTTGTCAATTTACATACCTACCTAATTTTGCGTTGATTCATACTCACATTCCAGTGTTTATTAAATTTAGAATGTTATCTATTATTTATTAATTAGCATGAAGTATGATAATGATATAAATCCTATTAATATATTACCCTATATTTTACGTGTTGCATTAGCAGCAAAACATGTGAGACTTGTTATTATTGTAATACAAAGAGTGTGGTAACATTGAGATTAACAGCGATTGCATTTTTAAACAGGACCGTTATTCCTCAGTATTAGATAGGAGACATTATATATTACCCCACATTGTTGTCTGTGTCATTCAAATGCATGTCTTCTCTCTCAACACAGCGCACTGGAGCCCTGTGCTGTTATTTGCTACGCGCTAATATGCGGCACACCCCGCCGGTCACCCGACACGAAACTAGACCTCTACCTACGCCTAGTTACTAGGCACCGCGGTGACAAGATATATTTGTGGGTGAGCGTTGAGGTGAGCTTAAAACAAGTTACAGAATAGGGGGACCGGCGTCCGTAGTCACCGCCATACACCAAACACAACTCCACATACCAAATACCTACAGAGCAGATAGATACAGTGGTGTTATTATGACTGCGGTCTTATGCAAGGTGACGGTCTATCTGGCCTGTGCCCTAACTCTTCAATTCAAAGTATGAAGTACCTACTTCACTGACGCATAAACGCATTGTCTGTAACTAAAGTTTTTCTAATAAATATACCTAAGAAATATATTTACACACAATATCTATTCAGTACATAAAGCCGTACAACTAAGAGCCTTATCACACTTGCGATTTGCGAGCGTGTTTTCTATACAATTATCAGTCGCGGCGTACACGCTGCGTGATCGCCTTCATACAAAATACGCTTGGAAATCGCAAGTGTGATAACTGTGATAAGGCTCTAAGCGAATATAATAAAATGTACTGTAGGTACTACTTGTGCTCTCACATAAATATCAAGTCAGAATTGAGTTCTATCGAACAGTGTCAGCCAGTGACGGACGCTCTATCTTGTCACTTATCGTGTGATAAGGCTGACCTACTGTCAACAATGCCTTTTATAAATCGTATTTATGCAGAAATACACCGAAATCAGTCAAACGACGAAGTTTATAAACAATTATATTATAATGACAGGGTGCTTTTCAACAGGGTTTAATATAAAAAAAACCGGCCAAGTACGTGTGGGGCCACGCGCATTGTAGGGTTCAGCAGTTGCTTGTCTTAGTTACATCGACGTGCGGTGCGGTTGCGTCGGCCGAATTTGTACAATTGACCTTTCCAAGTACACATTAAGTTCATCGACTATTATTCGGTAACTACTTATGCCTTCTTGTCCGTGATAGTTTTCCTTTTAAATTCATTTTATGTACTACTACCACGATTTTTTTCACATCCCCAGTAGTAGCCATTTAGCCGGCAGGGGGAAGGACACATGACTCGAACAAAAATTAGGACTTTAAAGCCCAATATCTCACAAACAAATCACTGATTTCAAAAATGGTTTTAGGAAACCCATAATAATTTTGAACGAGGTATCGAACGATACCCCACTTCATGGGTTTAACGAGAAAAAAATTACATCCCCGCTTTAGGAGTAGAGGAGGTACCCCAAAACATTTTTTTCAAGATTTTATTGTACTGTTTTGTCGGCGTGATTGATTTATATACTCATACCGAATTACAGTTTTCTAGTTGTATTGGTTACTGAGCTGAGCCGAAGACGGACAGACAGACAGACAGACGGACGGACATGGCGAAACTATAAGGGTTCCTTGTTGTCTACGGAACCCTAAAAACGTCTATAAAATTCAGAAATCCTGAAAATTTGGGTTTATTCCAGTTGGTTTTTCTATTTGAAGTGGTTACTCTATTTGAAGTGGTTAAGAACTGGACATTATGGCCCCGCGGTCACAATCGTGCCCTAGAAGATACCGCTATCTTCTAGGCTCTGATTTTGTACAGAAATAGGAAAATAGGAAATAGGTAGGTGTGAATTAGACAAAAACATTCAGGAAGAGGTTTAATGGAGGAAGGTTCCGTAACACGTTGGAAGATGCGCAGCTAGCACGAGCGCCTGGAAACCTATAAAACCAGTTTTAAGAGCAGCACTTAAGTGTTAATCTCACGTGACATCTCGAGCCACTTCCGGCACCCGGGTTCCTTCCCGTGCCAGTCGCCGGCAGGCCCAATAAACAGAACCCAAACATATACCAACCTAATTGGTTCCAAAATCACGCAAACTCGTCGTTATTTATATTTAAGTTTTGTAATCACGATGGCGCTTAATCGGTTTTGTTTTCAACACATCACATGGCAATTCTTGAGGGCACTAACACTGCACTTATGCACGTTGAACGTGTGGGGGGTACCGTGCCGTGGGCTGATACGATACGAGGGACACACTCACGACGCGCGCTCCCGGCGGGCGGTTGGCGCTCACTGCCGGACCAGCCGCGCATATTCCCCGCCCCCACCCCCTGAAAATCCCTTTCGACTACACTTACTAGGTAAATTTAAAATTTCACAATCCTATCGGATGTTATTACTCTGTAATCAGCTTTGAATCTGTCAGAGGCAGATCGACGGAAAAACGCTTGAGTGACTTTTAATTTCGATTTTGGCCGGGCGAGCACGCAATTTTAACTTTTGACGCTTCCCGTCAGTTTTTGAAAATCGGGTCCATCCCTTGTAAATAAGGGGGGGTCAGAGCGGACGGGAAGTGGACGTGTATGTATTACGTCACCGCAGGTCAGTTCGGCCGTCGGCCGCCGGCTCTCGGCGGTCGGTCTCGGCCGGCGACGCGACATTGTCACCTACGCCTTACCGCCATTGTCCCATTTCGCTGGGACGGTCCAGCGCATTAAGTGATGTAGGGATTGTTTGCGAAGCGAATTTGAAGTATTTTGCATACCGGGCTTTAAATGTAATTGCTATCGCTTTATTACAGTTTTGGACTGTTGGAAACGACCGGTATGGCCCTGTCTATACAATATCACTGGCGGTTTAATGTTTTGCTGTTTAAAGTTTAGGACTATTCCCCAGAGCAATGAAAACGAATATATTTTATGAATTTAGGGAACAATCTGTTCCCCTTTAATAAAAGGACTTCATCACAGGAAAATGCCTTTAAATTGTACCTACAGTAGTAAGACACTGTGCTCTTCAATTAGGGCTTAAAATAAGTGAGAGGACTTAACTACATGAAATTTTCTAAGAAATTGTTCACAATGGGGAATCGAAAGCGCTTAATCCGACAAATACTTAACAGGAAGTTGTCGATAAATAAGTGAATATAACCTACATACATTGACGCCCGTGTTCCCAGAAGGGTAGGCAGAGCACATTCAATCCAATTTTTAATACCACTTCTAGCCATTATGGGTCGTCAACTTCGTCTGGAAATGTGATATTGCAATGACAGGCACTATAGGCATACCACTTGACTAACAAGGCGCGGGCGCCGGGCTTCGTCTCCCGCGCGTCGCTCGCGCCCCGTTATAGTCATACCTCCGCCCCGCGCGCAACGCAGGCGAGGACTGAGTTAAGCGGTCCACCTAAATAGCCTATCATCGCCCACAAAAATCATTCAATGTTTATTTATTAATGTTTTATGCCAGGATCAGCTAAGTGAATCTGCCCCCAGCGAGGGGCTTGTATTTTTTTATGGATTTTTTTATCTTCATCAGTACCAAAAATCTTTCAATGTTTATTTATTTATTATAATGCTCACAAAAACAAGTAACAGATATTATAAGACATTTAAATAAATACATACATACATTCACGCCATTATTCCCAAAAGGGGTAGGCAAGAGCACATGAAACTTATGTTCCAGCGCCACTTTTAGCATAAATGTATATAAAAGATCGACAAAATGTGATATTGCAGTGATAGGTTGCTAGCCCATCGCCCACAACAAACTTCAACCCTGCTTCCTTTAGTCGACTTTTACGACACCCACGGGAAGGAAGGGGGTGGTGAAATTCTAACCCGACACCGCACGCGGGCACATATAAATAAGGCATAATAATTAGATCTGGACTATAACTCTTAAAGAAGTTTCTTACAAGTTACCGGTCTCCTGGAGTTTTAAGTCAAGTGTTTACCTTACAACCAACCTGTATAATAAGGGAGAACAGTCATTGTCACTACCACCACTAAAGGTCACAGTCCTCAAGGCCACACACTAAAAAGGTCAGTTGTGCAACTACCCACGAATAGCCCTCATTACGGTGACATATTAGTTTAGAGGGTCGCCCAAGGGCGTGACATGCGTACGGACTTTCTTGCACGTGTTTAGGCTTTCTGAGGCTCTAGTATCAGTTTTACCGAAACAAAACGTTACGACCGCGTTCGCGTTTAGCTGTCAAATCCCATACAAATTGAGGGTAAAACGCAAACGCGATCGTAAGGTTTTGTATCGGTAAAACTTAAAATAGAGCCTCTGAATCGGGGAAGGTACACTTTTTACGAGTTCCTGATAGTGTTGAATAAATAGATTATCGGGACGTAGGCTGAATAATCTCGTATAGGCACTGTAGCCGAGCGGTACCGTAAAATGGGGTGAGTAGTGATCGCGAGGAGAGTTAGGTTATGAATGGGGAGAGAAGGGGTGAACGGGGGGTGAGATGGGATTTTAAGACTGCTACCTAAATAATGCATTCCAATTTAAAATGGAGCTATAGTAACATTCATAATAAAAAAAATCGATCCAACAATCTTCCGAAATCACCTTTGTATGAAAACCCATCTCACCCCAACTACGAGGGACTACGGGGTGAGGTGGGATTTCGTTGTTCTTATTATATACAACATTCATATGTAAAAATAAAATGTTATCGAGGTTTGAATGTCAGTTTTGTCCCTACTCACCCCATTTTACGGTAAGGCACGACATTTTCGATAGGTCGTGAGATCGAACCCCCCCTCGTACCAGTGGGTTTAACAAAATGACTTATGTACGACATATCAGAGAAGCAAAATATCGTGAGGAATCCACAGGTCTAATCCCATCAAGGTCCAGTTTTCCCTGTAGTTTTGTTTAGGTCAGAATAGCAGTCGCTTTCATAAAACTAGTGCCTACACCTTATCTTGGGTTTAGGTACTTTAGGTGTTTAAGCGGACCCCGGGTTCCTTAAGGGTATAACGGTTCCTTTAGGGTACAATCGGGAGAATCGTTAGGAGCGTGATGAGATGAAAAAATCCCAAATATTTAATGTTACAGGCTCCTCCTTGAGAACTAACAATTTGATTTAATTATCATTATGTGGCGCTCAAGCATACTTGGTTATGCGCTAGCGCAAGAGGCATAAACCAAGGCATTTGGGGCAATATGGAGACGTGTATACCAAATGCTGAAACGTGAAATTAACTTTTAGATTTTTTTTTGTTCCATTGTTGATATTCGTGTTACTTGATGATACCGTTGTAAGTGTATTTGTCAAATTCTGACATGTAAAAGATCCTTCGAGGCCTACTTGCAAAATATATATTTGAATGTTATCATCAATATAATCTCAATTTATATTGATGATGAAAATCCTCAATATAAATTGTGTCAATGAGAAATGATTGTTATTTTAAAATTTTCGGCGGGTATTCTCAAATTAGATGCCAATTGAATACTGCTATGGTTATGTAGATGTAGATCAATAGGCTTAGTAAACAATTTTGGTAATGGACGGCTAAGCCTTGGGTACGATTTCATTATAAGAATAGGCTATTTGGTAACGTAGATTACTGATCGTGGACGTTTTAATACATTTTGTTAATTCATCAGTTTTGTTTTATATGTTTACTTTATAATATATTTTAGACTCGCTTCTGCCCGCGACTTCGTCCGCTTGGAACTCGTTTATATCGTGCCTCCATACAAACTTCCGCCTCCCCGGCTCCTCACCATCACCGGCAACGTCTCAGTAAGGCCGAGCTACACTGCATGCGTGTGCAGCACGAGCACTACTACGTTGTAAAGTATGATTCCTCATAAGACATGTCACACCGCATTACGTGCAAATCTACGCATAAGCATCCAGTGTGAGATTTCCGGGAGCCAATAATGCACGGCCCAATAATGTACAGCCTGATCATCCGCGTCCACTTTTTGTGGACTCGGATTATTGGGTCGTGCATTATCAGCCCGGACAAAAGTGGCTTCCAATTATTGCCCCGGACCAAGTTTGCTCAGGGTGATAATAAACTGTACAAAATGTACAGCCTGATAATCCATGTACAGTATGGACGCGGATTATTGGGCTGTACATTATTTTGGCCGTGCATTATTATGGCTGTACATTAACCGGCACTAGATATTCTATGGTTATTCATACTTTAATAACAACGCAGTGGTGCACGTGTTGCACACGCATAGGTACGCGCTACACACTCATCTGCGGCCGTCGCATGGTTGGCATTTTATCACAACTTATCGCTGTGGATAAGACATCCTTCACGTTCCGACAAGTATGCCAGTGCGAGGGTGACCGATGAGCAGTACGTCTAGCACAACTTGCTGCTCTGTCGCTTCCCGCGCGACTGAGCGTCTCTTTATCTCACTCGCACCGTGCAAATTAGAAAGAGGAGGGTAGATCTTTCTCGACTCGCGTCGCGGCGCGGCGTCAGTTGTGCTAGCCCCGCAGGGGCGGCTTTACCAGCAGGGGGTGCGTTGCACCCAGGCGCACGGTCCTAGGGGGCGCCGAGCGCCACTCACAGGGCGCCACTCGCCTCGACTCGGGCGCTAGTGCGCGCTCGGGGGGGTGCTAAAGGGCGCTACGGTAATGATTGCACCCGGGCGCGACATGGGCTAGAGACGCCTCTGCCGATGAGTGATCAAATGGCAACAACGCTACGCCCACTGATGTGCCCAGGCCTTAACTAAACATGGAGTGTGAGAATTTTTCCATTAATTTATAACTTTTGGTAGATTAAAAATGTATTATGTTCACCTTTCAACACCATCTACACACTATCTGTTACAATAGATAAAACAATAAACACGATATAAGCATATAAATAATAAATAAATAAATAAATATAAGGGGACAATCTTACACAAATCGACCTAGTCCCATAGTAAGGCTTGTGTTATGTTATGGGTACTAGACGACGATATATATGATAGATATTAATACTCAAATAAATATCACACAAATATTTGCCCTTACCGGGATTCAAACCCAGGACCTTTAGCTTCGTAGGCAGCGTCACTACCCACTAGGCTAACCGGTCGTAATATTATGTTTTTTTTTTCATTTGTTATATGGCATCAAGTCCGCCTTTTGTACGATAAGTTTTTCTGTGGTGCAATAAAGTTTAAAATAAATAAGTGATCCTTGTGTTTAAATTGTGGTAATAACTAAATTAATGTTTTTATTCTATATTTAGATTACTACATACGTTACAGTCTGAAGTGTTTAGGTATAGAACATCGCACTGTTGTTCCAGCTACCCCGATTGAACGGGTAGGGTGCTCCAGTACTTGTTTATCTGAAACCGATCTCAAATTGCTAGAAGTTGCTTGACATGAATTCGATTGAAAGTCAAAGTGATAAAGCATAATGTCTTCGGGTTATAGCATGTTTGTCGCTGCAATGTCGTTTAAAGTTATTCACTTTGTTATTTCAGTATTGATTCCAGTGTTATAGTGAAATTAAGAGGTAGAGCATAGTGGAATCTCCTCTTGCTCATATTCTATGGGGCACCCTACTGGGGAAGTGCTACCAGCTTACAGAAAACCGCAGCCATCAGAGTGTTTTCACTACGTACGAAAGACCGATTGTATGAAGAAAATAGTACTTAGAGACGTTGACGCTAGATGGCGCTAATTCATTAATTTAAGTGGGTTCCACACCTTCCGATTCTATCGAATGGAAAGTGTAGCGTCCACTTTACAGTATTTATTTTTTCCGCTGGTATTATTCATTGATGCTGCTAGCTGGCATCACTGACATTTACATTTCATTCTATGCATAAACTTTATTCCCTAACATATAAAATTTTATGCGCTTATTTAGAAAATATCCTATTCAAAGTAATAAAAATAAAATACAATAACATGAGAATAGTGTTGTTCTATGAAAATAAATAATTAAGGTATTTTTCAAAACACACTACTCATTCCACCGATTGTTCATATTTTACATACTCTGCATGATCAAATGCGTATCAGCGTTGGTTAAAAATTCTACACTTAATCTTTACCGTAGCGTTTTGGCATTACTACCTCAAAAACTGAAGCTTTCGATTTTTATGTTGTTTGTATAAGCTCGGTAATTTCGATTAATTTTAAATTGGACTTTTAGTTAAAAGAATTAAAAAAAATGTTTTATTTAGAAACACGTTAAATTCATGTTCACCAGCGATATTATTTTTATTTTAAGTAATGTGATGAATAATAAGACTACTGAAAGTAAACACCTCATGAAAGTATTAATTCTAAAACGCAGATTGTTGTTTTCCTTACTTAAATTTATTAAAATTCATCATCTTCCACTTATATTCATTACTGTCCCTTCGATTATCATCACTTTCCAAGCGTAGTTCATTACTTTCCATGCGAATTTAATTACCCTCGGTGGGCTCATTACTTTCTATCCTTTTAACGTAAAAATATCATAGTTATAAATGTGCCTTTTATTGATTTATTATATTAATGGGTTTTCAAATCTGATTATGTAATAAAAACACATAAAAAAGAAAAAAAATATCGATTCACAAAAAAATGATGCTTTTTGAACGAAAGGCAAGAACGACCCGCCTACTTGTTCGTGATAGTTTTCCTTTTCAATTCATTATATGTACTACTACCACGATTTTTTTCACATACCCAGTAGTAGCCATTTAGCCGGCAGGGGGGGGGGAGGGGGACACATGACTCGAACAAAAATTAGGACTTTAAAGCCCAATATCTCGCAAACGAATGACTGATTTGAACGAGCTATCTAACGATACCCCACACCATGGGTTTAACGAGAAAAAAAGTTTCATCCTCGCTTTAGGTGTAGGGAACGTAAAAATTTTTTTTTTCATAATTTTATTGTACTGTTTTGTCGGCGTGATTGATTTATATACCAATGCCGAATATACCAAAAACGAACAAGACCACGACCATTCTGACGAGTGTGTCCGACTGACTGATGAATGCGCCAAAGAAAGTACCTAGTACCCGGGTAAACTCGCATTATTTTTGGTGATACGCCTAATTCGGTGAATAGGTACATGTTTTGAAGCACGCTACCTACCGAATAAAGCTGGCGAATTCACCGAATTAGGCGTATCACCAAATAATGCGAGTTTACCCTACTGTCAGCAATAAAAGTTTGTACCATAAATTTAATTTTAGACCAAGTCTGAGCACTACGTAATGTGGTCTAAAAAGTTAATTTATTTCACATCGGACTGGCGTGTCAAAATATGTGCGTATAGTACAATAACGCCTTCAGGGGGTTGTTGGGGCTGCCCTGGCGCTGCAGCGCGTCAGGAATGTTCGCCGCGTGGAGAACCGACGGTTTCCAAGCCGTGATGCGCAAGCGGGTGGCGTCCCTGGGCGTGCGCGTGCGGGGCAGTACCAATTAACACCCTCCTGAAGGTGATCGCTGAGAGGATGGACAGCCCTATCCTCGCGCACTGGATGTCCTTGCATGTTAATTCTAATTATAATTATACTTTCTACTAACACACCTAAGATAAGTTATTACTTACATAATATGGATGTAGTTTGGAAAATTTATCCGAAATAAATACTTTCATTTATTCATTTCATTCATAGTAATAAATAACACATTGAAATGTGAAATGTCAAGTAAGATTGGTCGACACCCTAATCTTAATCGTTCTTAAAAGCTGCCAGCCTTGATACCAAACTGTCCCAAGTAGACTTTTCGCATTACCGTCTCACAAAGTAGAAGGGAAACTTGAAATGCTCGTGAAAAACTGAATCTCGCGAAACCCGTCTCATTTCTGTTTAATTACTTTCCTATTGGTTCGATGATTAATTGCTGCGATGGTTTGGTTCTTCCATTATTTATTTAAGACAAGTGTTTAAGTTGGTCTAAAGCGGTGTTGCCAGGCTGAAAATGTGGTGAAACGAAGGTATTACATTACATCCACGGTTTTATGGAAGGACACACATAGAAATAGAACTAAAGCATAGAAGTCTGATTGAAAAAGGTAGCAGAGACATATACCTGTCCTTAACTTCCTTACGACGTGCTAATGCGTCCGAAAGAGATGTATATGGTATTTGTTATGCCATAATTCGGTAAGTTGGTTGTCACAAGTTTGTTCCTTTGCTGGGGATGTACTGTGTCGACTTTTTATATGGACATATTTCTCAACCAAACTACAAATTATCCATTAAAATTTTATTAATTCACATTCACTATGTAAAAACGGTTCTGTTCGGGTTACTGGATTGTATAAATATTTCGTAATGAATAAACTGATGCCAGAGATAACGCGTACCTGTAGACAAGGAAAGAACGGTAAAGTTTAAATTTTGACACCGCCGCGAAAACACTCATCCTGA
The DNA here is from genome assembly GCA_947578815.1 of Epinotia ramella. Classification (NCBI taxonomy): domain Eukaryota; kingdom Metazoa; phylum Arthropoda; class Insecta; order Lepidoptera; family Tortricidae; genus Epinotia; species Epinotia ramella. The sequence goes on from OX388203.1 coordinate 4,250,750, forward strand.
AGAAGAACTCCCGAAGAGTTCGAAACATGTCGCTCGTAGTGACATTGAATACGTGAGTTGAACCGTTTAATTATTAGCATTATTTTAACGGTAAAGTATTTTTTTTTAAAAACAGGCTCGCGCATTCTACAGCTCACAGAGCCATCTAGTTTAAATACATGACAAACGCCTTAGCATGGTTGGTAGTGTCCCTGCCTACAATGCAAGGGGACCTGGGTTCGAATCCCGGTTAGGGCATTTATTTGTGTGATGAGCCGGATATTTGTGCCTGAGTCATGGATGTTTTCTATGTATTTAAGTATTTATTTATCTATATACGTATATTTATCGTCGCCTAGTACCCATAGTACAAGCTTTGCTTAGTTTGGAACTAAGTCGATTTGTGTAAGATTGTCCGCAAATTATTATTATTATTATTAATTTATTATGTACAAAACGCCGGAATTTAAAGTGTTATGTTTCATAAAAGTTCCTGATTTGACGATTAGTCAACCTTCCCATTATAACTGTCATCAAACTAGTTAATACTAGTTAGTTAGTTATAATTTATTAACGCCTCAGCGAGATGAGGCTCTCCACATTATTCAATATTCATACTCAAAGTTGCCGCGTAAAATGTGCTAAATTATGAATAGGCCTTCAATTACATGGTTCTCGATTCCGTTTTAACTATCAAAGCCATTACGCCGTAGGTTCAGCGAAGTTAAGCGAACAGAGTTTTTGAAACAATATTAATGCGTCTGTTTATAATAATATGATTTTAAAAAAATACGAATAGTAGTCTTGAGGCTTTTTTGCAGCGAGATCAGTGATTCGAAACATGATTAAGCAAATTTCGCTCGATTGAAAAAAATCACGAACATAGGTCTAAAATACACAAAAATACACTTAAAATATTCGTAACAAATTATGCACGGAAGCTATAAGTATTAAAATATCATATTCGAGGGAAATGTGAATACATTTTTATTTATTTAAACGGCCAAAAAATTAAGATTAAAAAACAAGATATCCGCGCTTCCGAGCACGCACTTCCATCTCGCTCACGCTTATGCTCAGTGAGAGGGAGAGAAGACCATGAACCTATTGCGCTGGACAACTTAATATATTCAGAGCAATGACGCGTACTTGCAGTGTCCGAGAGGCAGCCGGATGGCTCGCGGTATTTGAGCTCCCGAAGTGTTGTGCAACCGCCCTGTGCAACCTGAACTGAGCCAACTTGGACTGGGGAGGAAATCTGGTCTAAATCGATTTTTTTTCACCGTCCCTCCAATTTCCGCTTCAGTCCATGTTGGCTCAGTTTGGGTTGCACAGGGAGGTTCCACAACGCTTCGGGAGCTCAAATAGCTCAAGGCATTGTCTGCCAGTCAACCACTAGGTCTAATAGAAGTTTGCAAAGGTCGGTGCAAGAGGCAGACTAATAAAAATCATTAAGGTTAATCTCTACACAAACACAAATATGTATCTACATACATACATACAGTATACGTAAGTACATAACAGAATTTTATATGAAAAAGTTTGTCGTCCATACTCGCTTCGGGGCACGCTAAGTCTGTAAAAACGAGTAATATCCACAGATATAGATATACATATATCACGCCATTCGCGTGTCAGAATTCGAACTCCGAGTTGGCACTCCTACTTACATTCCGCGCGCGTCTGTTGTGGTAGCCGGTTGTACGTGAATATTAAGAAAATACCTTATTGCAGAATCGATTTTCCGCGGACAACGGGGAATTCAGATCACTGATTCGCCCGTGTGACGTCAAAGTAGGTGAAAAAAAGTGACACGGTCGGTTTTCATACAGATTGAGGTGTTTAAATTGTCTAGTGTATATCTATATCCCACCAAAAACATTACATGTAAAGTGATGCCAAGACTCCATAGCTCATACAGCTTTCAGCGTGAAAAAGATATCAGATCGCAATTAGCGCCAAGCTTCCTACTCCACACGGCGTAACTCTACAACTACCAGCCACGCTCTACAAATTCTACATCTTAGCTAAAAAGTATAGCTTTGTTGGGCAGATCCCGGTCGCCGCATAGACTTTCACGCCGAATGAATTTATGATGATATAATAAGTGACGGGTCTATACTTTTTAGCCAAGATATAGAATTTGTAGAGCGTGGCTGGTAGTTGTAGAGTTACGCCGTGTGGAGTAGGAAGCTTGGCGCTAATTGCGATCTGATATCTTTTTCACGCTGAAAGCTGTATGAGCTATGGAGTCTTGGCATCACTTTACATGTAATGTTTTTGGTGGGATCTCATTCTTTTTTGTAAGGTAATTTCTAAAGAAGTGAATGGGAAAACCCATACAAACTTCCATCCCCTAATTTAAAGAGTGGGGGGTGATATACTAAAAATCCTGAAATACATATCTTATTATTTATAACAAGGATAACAAGGACCCCCTATATCAATTTTCAGACCTCTAGCATCAAAATTTGCGGAAGTCTCATACAAACTTTTACCCCCTAGTTTAAGGGGTTGGGGGGTAAAAGTTTCAAGTTTTAAGATTTTTTCGTTGTTTATATACTGTTACTAGCTTACATACCAAATTTCAGCTTTCTAGTTTGATGATCATCAGTGAGTCAGTGACGAAATCGGGGTATTTTAGATATCAATAAAATCTAAAGTATAAGAGCTATGCAATTGAAACTTTATAGTTTTAATAAGTCAACCACTGACATCATATCCCGAAAATTTTGTTTATCTGGTATAATCCGAACCCAAGTTAAGAAGGTTCAAAAATACGACGAAGCGCTTCGAGAAAAGGTAGGTAGTGCCCTTGCGCTTCGCTTGGCTCGTCTTGGCGGGGGCACTCCCGTGCCCCCAGATCTATGGTAATATAATTCCGATAGGTTGAGCGTCATCCATCAGTCTTTGTATTTTGTAGGTACTTTATCTTTTACTTTATTTTATACTACAAAGCTACAATCCCGGCTCGTACCAAAGAGTTTTTCGGTATGTACGGAATATTTACCGTTAGCTTTTCGGTGAAGGAAAACATCGTGAGGAAACCGGAGTAATCCCAATGAGGTTAGATTTCCCTCTGCGCCAGAAGGTCAGATGGCAGGGCTTTCGTATAACTAGAGCCTATGCCAAATCTTGGGAGTAGCCGGGCTAACCCGGGCCACAACACCGGGAATAACGCTAGGAGGATGATGATTATTTATTTATTTAAGGAGACAACACAGAAACATACATGAGGTTAAAAGATACAAGTTCAAAAATTAGATATAAATACAGATGCTTCCATACACGTATCTCACAAAGAACACAATAACAAAATGAAATACTGGGTACTAATACAGATTCTTCCATACACGTATCTCACAAAGAACACAATAACAAAATTAAATACTGGGTACTAACTAATACAGATGCTTCCATACACGTATCTCACAAAGAACACAATAACAAAATTAAATACTGGGTACTAATACAGATGCTTCCATACACGTATCTCACAAAGAACACAATAACAAAATTAAATACTAAGTACTAATACAGATGCTTCCATACAAGTATCTCACAAAGAACACAATTACAAAATTAAATACAAGGTAGGGGAGACTGGGTACAGTTGTGACAATTTTGGTTTGATCGCCACTAATTTTGTTAATTTACTAGTTAGCTGGGAGAAAAGTAACTGACTCTTAAATTGTACATTTCTCTACGTAAATATACTTGAATATATTCCCTAAATACGTTGTATAGTCATAGGAATCAAATTTAAAAAAAAAGGGAAAGTGTCACAACCGGCCACACCCCAAGAACGGTTATGACAGTGGTTGGGGTCGGTAGTTACAAGAACAAATATACAACAAAATCGTTTATAATGACTTTTATTCTTAGAAATATGACCATAACACAACATAATCTTCATAATCTTTCGAATAGAAAGTTCATTAAATTATTTATTTTTTAATTAATAATTAATGAATTACGAAAATGTAAAGAAGTCCCGCTTTCACGTCTTCATAAGCATCTGCATATTTACCAGACCAGATATTAATTAGACCGCGCTCTTTCCGTATTCCGCAAGCGTTTTCTGGGTATGTAAAAGCAAAACCACAAAAAATATATGTCACAACCGTACCTACAAAATTTGTCACAACCGTACCCGACGCTGACTTTCGAAAACAAAAATTCGCCATGACTGCCATATAATGTACGTAAAAAGTAACTACCCGTAATTAACTACTAATGTTCAACTTATATTTAAAAAAAAACCGAGGAAATCTATCTATATACAAATAACAGTGATTATTAAAATTAATCGGACAAAACAACTTACTTTTGACTGTTGAAAAGCAAAGTGGGCCCCTGCTTGCATTAACGCCGCGCGCTGGGTGACGCAACACCGGGGAACGCGTTCAGACTTGCATGCCGCTTCTCTCTCCCTTAGAACCCTCGCCCGCATTCCGTCCATATAGTTTCGCTGGTACGACGACTGTCACTACCGTATCCTGGCACAACCGTACCCAGTCTACCCTACCTTTAGCTTACTTAGTCTATTAGCTTTACAAGTTTGTGCACAAGTTAGTGGTAATGGTAAACAAACACCAAAGCTTATGGAGTCGCAAGCACGTTGCCGACCGTTTATTGATGTGAGGATTCGTTGTGTTGATATCTAAACGCAGGTGCTTCACGCACAACTCCACCTGATAGCTTTCCTATCAGTCAAAATGGTAATCAAAATGCCGCAGATAATATTATGAGCGAAAAAATAAAAAAAACAATGGTGTAGATATTATAAAAAAGAGGTAGATAAGGGTTATAAGCGCTCCAAAAGAGGCACACTAAAACTGAATCAATTACACCAACTAGCCTCAGTTTCGCGTCGTCAATGGAAATGGCGCCATCTATGAGCTCAATGAAAAAGCTCCTCACAGAGGGCGCCACTGTGTTAAGAAAAGAAAGTGGATACGAGATGAAAGGTACATAAACCTCGCTATAGTGAAACCAGGCACGGTTTTATTAAATCCATTCGAGGCCAAGCGACACAACGTTTTTTGACGCAGCATTTTTTTATTTGTAGCGGAAATCGCTCGTAGAGACATGACTCATATCTGAGTCATTGGGCTGGATATAAACGCGATTTTGTATGAAGATTGGCAGTCCATGGTATTATTAGTATGCTGAAAAACCTTTAACCAAAACCCTGAGACTTACTTATAGCTTGTTTTAGTTTAGATGACGAAAAGTACTGAAAATGAACCGTTACCGACACCTATTGTTTAATTGTTATCTTCAAGCAGGGTTGTAAAACAATTACGCACTATAAACAACCAGTAGTTACTCCAGTACTCGTGCCACACTTCCGCCAGTTTTATGACGTCTCTTCGTTATCTTTTCCTTTCATATTTAGCAACAAAAGAAGTTGTAGAACCCCACATTTAGTGCATTTTCGTATTTTAAATAAAACAAACTAACCTACTCTATTACAGAAGTGTCAAATCAAGCAATAATTTACATTTACATTACGACGTCAGAAATCCCGATGAGAAGCTCTTATGTCGACTTGGAAAGCAAATTAAATTGAAGCACTATCATGAATATTAAAATTGAATTAATATACTTCAAACGTGCATCCAGCTCATATAGAAATCAAATATAAACTCATCATAGTAATGCATATTACATTTATACTAAAATAATAACGAGATAAAGTTTACTGAGCTACACCCGTATGTTTGTACTTAGAATAAGCTCCGGAACGACGCATCCAATCTGAAAAATTCTTTTACCGGTACTATACATAGAAAGCCGCAATGACTCCGGAGTAGCCTTTACGGGGATTCGAACCCAGGAAGCTGGAGGCTTCGTCGGCAGATTAGTGAATCCGAAGTAGTAGTTGGGCGTTTTTAAAAAAAAGTGTACAAAACTTTTTTTTGGTTTTTCTTACTCAGAATCGTTGACACTGTCGATCGTCATACAAGAAAAAAAGTGTCCCAGAGTTTACTATGTAAGTTTGTTCTTCCAGTGCGTCACGACCATATAAATAAAAAAAGACTGCATACAAAAATGTGACGATCTGGAATGGAAATTTTGGACACTTTTTTTCTTGTATGAGGATCGATAGTGTCAACGATTCTGAGTAAGATAAACAAAAAAAAACGAAATCTGAAAAAAAAAAGAACGTGGACAAAACTACTATAGGTCTTCTACTTCTATACTAATATTATAAAGGCGGAAAGTCTATGAGATTATAGCTTTCTATATTAGTAAGTTTGTATGCAGGGAGGAATCTCCGGAATCGCTTATCCGTTTTCTACTTTCTGGGTAAACATAGGCTACATATTATCCCGCAGGTCTGCCTTTGTGTTTTGTTATACGCGGGCAGAGCCGCGCGGGGAGCGAGTTCAGTAATAAAGTAGCAAAGTACATGCCCCGAGGGGGCGAGGCATCACTCGAGTTATTACTGCAATTTTACCCCGAGCCACCCTTAGGATTTATCTTGAAACATATTGCAGTTTTACCAGTTAAGCCGAGGTGAGTGGGAATATAGTTTGGGACGTGTTGATACTTTGTAAGGGCTTCTTTGACGCGTAATGTACGATTCTCGCCGACCGGGCCAGGCCGGAGCGCGCCTGAGTGCATTTTACAAGTTGCCAAAGGAATTTGAAGCTTTACATTTCATATTTGAATGGATTTGCGGCCGGTCGGTTCCATCCAGACGCGGACGGCTGTGCTCGGCTGTAGTCGCATCCGGCCGGCTCCGTGCGGCTTTACCGCCGGGTGCTCGCGCATCCGTTGCGATGCGGCGCCACGCGACCTGCCCCCCCATTCTGTAACTTGTTTTAAGCTCACTTCAACGCTCACCCACAAATATATGTTGACACCGCGATGCGTAGTTACTAAGCGTAGGCAGAGGTCTAGTTTCGTGACGGGCGATCGGCGGGGTGAGCCGCTTTAGCGCGTAGCGAATAACAGCCCTGGTCCGGCCCGTTCGGTGGGTACATAAGAGAAACACAGCAGGGAGTTTCGCGAACGAGCTACTGTGTGCTTTTAGGGTTCAATCTAAGGCCACTCATTAGAAGTCTCCCCGTCCAGAATCTTGAAAAAGCTTTGGCTAGTACTTCTAGGCTAGTAGACGATCGCTTGGAGTTTGTGAGGAAGGTCTTAGAGCCCGATGGTGACGGAGCGGAAGCTGTGCACCATACCGCTGCCACTGCTGCCACCATTATAAGTCGGGACCGATGACCGATCCTAGGGCTGCCTCTCCACTGAAGCGGAGCGGAGATGTGCGAAATTGACTTAATAGAATTTAAGCTACGCGTGACCTTAAATTCTATTGGTTAATTCCGCACATCTCCGCTCCGCTCCGCCTCAGTGGAGCCCAGCCTCAGCCTAGTAGTCGACGTCCTGAAACGTCACAACCTGCGAATGAATACCGACTACATTCACAAGGACGCGTACCACTCGTTCTCATTCCGTAAAACTTAGTTTAATGAGTTTTGTCCATAACGCAGCTAGAAAAGTCACTCCTACTTCGATTGAAAGCATAAACCTGAAGTGAAACGCGATTTCTAAACAAGAAAGTTTCAATCAATTTAAAAGAGGTGGAAAGTTCAATCTCCATATTAACGGTGGCGACATCTCGTGGCGTATCGCACGAGGGCGACCGCGGGAAACATCATAATTTTTTAATGAATACCGGACGCAAAGGAAAAGGGACTAGAGGACTGAATAGTCAGAATACGGTAGTTGGCAGCAAAAATAGATATTCTTTTATATCGTTAACAAGATACAACACAAGATCTTTAACAATTTTTTGCTTTTTTAAAGATTGTTAAATACATACTCGTAAATATCATGACCACAACCGCCACGACTGAACGACTAGTAAGAGCCGAGAGAAAGAGAGACGTGAATTTGTTGTGTGTAGAAGAAAGCGCACGAAACATTACAATCTGTTTACCTTACCTCATAATCGTACCATGGTTCATGAGGACTGAAGGAACTTCTAAATTAACGCTTATCTCGACAATTTTTCGGTAGATAGAGGTAGGGAAATAGTTTAGGTAACTCTTTTTAGTCTTTTTAGAAATAAGTACTTAAATTATGTAGCAGTACCAAGCCAAGACGCAAAAGCGCTGTGCTTTCGTTTGGCTTTTGCTCACTTATTTTTTGCATATTTATTACGCTATATCGGTGAGAATCTGTTATTAGCTCACTGTCACTACTGTTTTAAGCTACTGTGTAGTCTTTTTTTTTTAATTTCGTATTTGACAATAAAATCTTAGCATTTATTTTTGACAGAAATTTGAGTTAATACCGCTCATACGAACTTACTTTCCCAACTTCATTACCTTTTTTAGGATTCCGTAGTTGCCTGTAGGTCTTTGTTACATCGACACGCGCGCGCCAACTAAACGGTTGCGGTTGCGTCGCTCGATTTTTTACGAAAGTTGGCCTTTCCAAGTTCCGATATGGCACGCCATTAAATGTATATAGTAGTTTGTGCACTACAATTTATTTTATCGTCCGACATTTACATACATTTATATCGGACCGTAAAAAATCGGACTGCCGGACACAGTAACACTCATTGTAGTGCGCAATCGCCCTAAGGGTTCATTGTAGACTAAGGAACCCTAATAAAACTATGCCACCACTCGTGCCGCTTGCCGCTTGTGCCATAAGTCGTTTCGCCGTCTTGTTTGCTATTCATAGGGCGGCTAATTATTGTCGCCGAGTTGCTTGTCGCAGGTGACACCGGTATGCATCATTCAAACAGTTTACGTTAGTTTCCTTGTGGGGTTCACATAGTTCTCAGTTAATATACATATCATGATAGGCGGTTTTGCGAGTTAAAACTGGGGAGGAGGGTTGAGAATTGTATACTTAGTTATAGACGTATGAAAGTTTGGTAGACAACGCATAGTAATAGAGATGAACAATCAAAACGGGTAATTTTGACAGATCGTTTACATCAAAGCGTTATATTAACTAGCTCGCACTTAGAGCAACATTAACTGGAGTAGCCTTCTATGTCGTATTTGAGTACAAAAATGTCTGCCGAATTTTGCGGGGGGTGAAGAAATAACACATGCAAAAGATTAGGTACGGTACAAAAACGATCTGTTTATTTACACACGCACACGTTTAGAAAAAGGGAAAACACATTCGCATTTTGATGCACACAAACATATATCACACATGGAAACATGGTTTAAGATTACGTAAATCAGTGGCAGTGTGATCGGCTCAACCAGTAGGGCGAGGTTTGGGTCGTTAAATAAGGTCGATAATTCTATCGATAATTGCATAAAAATATACAATTTTATTTATTATTATCATAAAATGGTAAGAGGAAAGTCACCGGGGTCTGACGGCCTCAGCATCGAACATTTGAAGTACGCGGGCCCCCATCTGCCTAGAGTACTTGCTATGTTTTTTAACCTGTGTATTGGCCACTGTTATCTCCCGGATGATCTCATGTATACCATAGTAGTACCAATAGTTAAAAATAAGACCGGGGATGCCTCTGACATGTCCAACTACAGGCCTATTTCGTTAGCTACCATTTTAGCTAAGGTGTTGGACAGTTTGCTTGATAAACATCTTTCTAACCATGTGGACTTGCACGACTCACAATTCGGATTTAGACCCGGATTGTCCACTGAAAGTGCAATAATGTGCCTCAAGCAAACTGTACAATACTACACTGACAGAAGAACTCCTGTGTTTGCCTGCTTTCTGGACCTGTCAAAGGCATTCGATTTAGTGGATTATAATGCATTATGGCATAAGCTCAAGCAGGAAACTACGTTGCCCCCCGAGATTATTTCCATGTTTCGCTATTGGTACAAGAACCAAAAAAATAGAGTAAGGTGGGGAGCGTCATATTCAGATGAATATGGGTTGGAGTGCGGAGTGAGGCAGGGGGGGCTGAGTTCGCCGCGGCTCTTCAATCTTTATGTGAACCAGCTAATTGGTGAACTCAGCAGCACTAATATCGGTTGTCACATTGGCGACGTATGTCTAAATAATATAAGTTATGCGGATGATATGGTGCTGCTGAGCCCATCTGTTGGTGGATTGAGAAAACTGGTGGCAATCTGTGAAGCATATGCGGTGGCTCATGGACTCAAGTATAATGTCAAGAAAAGCGAGATGATGATCTTTAAGGCAGGGTCCAAGACCTATACAGACGCTCCTGGTATCTCGCTCTGTGGTGCTCCCCTAAACAGGGTGCAACAATTCAAATACTTGGGTCACTGGGTCACTGATGATTTAAAAGATAACTGTGATGTACAGAGGGAACGCAGGTCGCTGGCCGTCCGATGCAATATGTTGGCTCGCAGGTTCGCACGATGTTCACAACCAGTCAAGGTAACCTTATTCAAAGCGTTCTGCCAGTCCTTTTACACGTGCGGCTTGTGGGTCAATTTTACGCAGCGGACATATAGCGATTTGCGTGTCCAATATAACAACGCGTTCAGGATACTGATGGGTCTGCCACGGCACTGTAGCGCATCCGGTATGTTCGCGGAGGCGCGGACCGACGGTTTCGCGGCCATTATGCGCAAACGTTGCGCGTCCCTGCTAGCCCGGGTACAGTGCAGCACCAACAGGATCCTGAGCGTGTTCGCGGACCGCTGGGACTCCGCGCTCATGCGTCGATGGACACAGCTCCATGTCCTCGCAACACTTAGATAAGTAAGTCAACATTTATTGTTTGTCGCTAACTATAGATTAAGATTTTATTGTATATTACTAACACTTATGGGTGCAAGCCTGAAATAAATGATTTGAATTGAATTGAATTATCAGCATCTTAATAGGATATTGAAACTCGATTAAGCCAAATAATTGTTAAGCCATACAATACAATAACGCAAAAATATAACGATTTTTATCTATCTATATTAACAATTTTAAATTACAATTAACTAAATACATATAAAGTAAAGAGTAGTATTATATTACAGTAGAACCCGCTTGATAATCGCTTTTTCGAATAAATTGTGTTCCTTTGACCATCTTGCAGGTTCTTAGTGCAGTTCATACTTATCATCCCCAGATCGCATATTTATGGCCCTCACCTTCGGTTCGGGCCACAAACACCTGCGATCTGGGGCATTCACGAATTCACCGCCCTAGGTACGTAATGTACTATTATACTATTAGGTACTTATTAACAGTATTCCCATTGAAATTCGGTTATTTTTTCAAAAGCATGCAGCAAATGGAGTCTCGTTGGGAGTGTGAAGTTTTAACTAATTTTGATTAATCAATGCTAATATTATTATACTCTTTTTCAAATACCATTAAGTTATTTCTTACAAAGCACGAAAACGGAGTCTCGTGGGGAGTCTCGTGACGTATCCAAAAATAATTGTAAATCGATTACATAATCGTTCAAATTGACGTGTCATTGAAATATTTTCATAAATATAATATTATAGCAATACAAAAATTACTTTCAAATGGAATGTTATACCATCTTTTAGGGTTCCGTAGCCAAATGGCAAAAAACGGAACCCTTCTGGATTCGTCATGTCTGTCTGTATGTCTGTCTGTCCGTCCGTATGTCACAGTCATTTTACTCGAAAACTATGAGGTGTATGAATGAATTTTTGAGACAGGTGTATTTTGTTAGCCGCTACATAGTTTTGTAATTAAATGACTAAAAAAATTTTTTTTTAGGTGTGCACAGTAGGTATGTCTTTTTTTTTTCATTGTCTTAGGCCTTCCAAAATAAATATAAGGTTTCTCAGCAATTTTTTTGATTGACTGAATAGTCGGAGATAATCGCCCCGAAAGTCACTAAAATTGTGTATTTTAAAATATGAAAAAAATCATGGACATAGAGCTTATTAAATTCTTTCAGCGAAAATTGTTTTGAACAAGTTCGGTTCAAGGGTTTCTGAGATATTTCTAAAAAACTGCCTTCCTTAAAGAAAAGGACGTAAGTGCCATTAGATTTTAGTAACGATACGACCTTTTTAATAGGCACGGAACCCATCGTTGTGCGTGGTCCGACACGCACTTGGCCGCTTTTTCTAAGCTTAAAGTGGTCGAACGTTTATTACACGTGCTTACAGCACATGCGGATTTTCATGACTTGCGAGGTGATTTTGTAAATTACCATTAATCGATTGTGAAATTGTCTTTAGGTACATGAGTTTTTGCACATTGTGCAAGGTTTTCAACAGAGGGGTAAGTTACTGAGAGGCTACTCCAGTTACGTATGCTCTAAGAGCTCGCACAGTCTTGGGGCTGTTTACCTCTGGGTTGAAAGGTCAGATGGCAGTCGGTTTCGTAAAACTAGTGCCTATGCCGATGATGATGATGAGGATGATGGGATGATGACGTGTACAATCCAACTTTAATGAATTCACCAAAAAACTATTATGTTTAGTGCTAAAAGACTTGTCTACCGCCCTGGGCCCAACACAAGCATTTACAATGACAAACGCCCTGTTTGTTTGTTCGCGGCACTTAAATTTATCGCGCGAATTAATTCGTAATGAGTTCCTCTCGCGTTGCGCCGACTAAGCCCGCGGCGCGGGCGCACTGTCTCACGTCAATTCACGGAGCATATTCAACACACAGCGCCACGAATAGAGAGACGTGGAGGAATCTCGCAAAAGCCGCATATAATTTGGAAGAAGACTGCTCATAGCCACGACTACTCTGACACTAGTGCCCAACTGAGAAGATAGATATTATTTAACACACTGACGGCTCATATAAACTTTGACGTATTTATAGCCTATAGCAAAACCGTCGCTTCTAATCCTATTCTAATCGCCGTTTGATAACACTGGGTATGGGCCTCTGGGGTATATTTCACGAAGCTAATCACAATTTTACGTGTCTAAATTGGAAACACTGCGCTGGATGACTGGCCACTACACCTGTGTTCCCTGTTCCGACTGTCAAGCATAAGTCCGGAGCGAGCAAACAAAACATATTGATATTAATTGAAATAGGAACTGAAAAAAAACAATAAGGTCTAGTTCCCTCTCTTGGTGTGAAATACAAAAACTGGTTCCTACGCCAATTCTTAGAACTATTAGCGGATCCCGAGCTCCTTCGAGATGCAACCGGGATAACGCTAAATTAAATAAGAGAAGACTACTTCAGTTATATAAATATTTCTGAAGAGTCAAGAACTGTTAAAAATCTACAGAGATATGTTTAAGTATGAAGTACATAGACAACGTATTTTTTCTCTACATTCTCTACATTTTTATAGACTTTTGCAGGGTCTTCGCCGACAACTTACTGTGACGTCAGTCATCCGAGTCCACGGCTGGTGCAACGTCAGAAATAAAGTTCAAAAAAATATTTAGATAGATATACTCATGCTCGTGTGAAGTGATCCATTAAGAACATAGACAGAGCTTGAAAGGAATCTTATCGTCTCTGTCCTACGGTTTGAGCTGACCGTCAACAAACGCGTGTGACAATGGACCCCCGCCGACCGCCTTATCGCTCTAGTCTCCTGAGATACCCGGCTAACGGCGCGCGGGCACGATCGCAGCAACACACATCTTACAACATTACGCGTTCCATCAACATTAACATAATAGCATAATTATCACGATTGTGGCTTGCGGTGGGTGCTAGTTTAGAGTTTGATGTCAATACGGGTGTAGACTCGAAAATTTTTATTACTCCAAAAGAAAGAAGGCAAAAAAATATACCTAGTGACGAAAATCCCATTCAGATATCTCAAAGAATTATGAAGCTACAACCGTTTTAATATTGCTTGTTAGAGAGAGAAAACGCAAACGGTGTGTGACGTCACATTACAGGATGCGGCCGGGGGCTGCGTCAACCGCGGCGCCGAACACGATGCAGCGCAGCACGTTGCCGTCTTCTGTGACGTCACATCCTTCCATCGTCATCGTTTCATAATATGAAGTTGCGTTTTGCGAAAAAGGGATAGAATACATACCCCTTCTTAAGACTTTGGACTCTTATAACTTCGTGATTATTTATCCTTTTGCGTTGATTTTTTCTCCATTTGACTGACATTAGGTCCTTGGGGTAAGGGTACGCTGGAGCTCCACAGGGAGCTCAGCTTTTGCTTGAGAGAACCTTTTGGTTGAGAGAGGCAACAGGCGACCCACGCGCCGGCAGCTTTCTCGCGCAAAGAATCGCAATCGCAGTTCAGCGCGGGAATGCTGCCTGCGTGATGGGCACCCTGCCAAGAGGCCCAGGTCTTTTATATAATTAGTTACTATTTCAATTACTTTTTCTAATTTTAAGGTTTAGTTTTAGTTATTTTAATTTAATAGTCGTTTTAGTTTTGTATTTTATTTACACTCTGTAGTATCTATGTTTTTTATCAATAAATATTACTTAACTCCATTTGAGTACATTTTTTATCCATTTTCGAGAACATATGACATTATTGATTATTTTATTTAGTGTCTACGCCCCTTCTGGTCTTGTCGGTTTGAAGCGCTTTTTAATGGCTCAGCCACGACCTCGGGCGGCTGCAGAGGCAAGAGGTACGCCATAAAGCGCCGCCAGACGAGTGAAATCAGCTGACTGCATACAGTCCGCCGCGTAATGTCGGCCCGTCTGGATAAGTGCCGGAAGCACGACGTGCGGCGAAGCTAAGGATACTCCTGCAGCTATACGTAGGAGAAACATCAAACCATTTTTAAGCACGGGATTTCGTATAGACAACCCTCTTTTTAGGGTTCCGTAGCCAAATGGCAAAAAACGGAACCCTTATGGATTCGTCATGTCTGTCTGTCTGTCTGTCCGTCCGTATGTCACAGGCATTTTACTCGAAAACTATACACGGTGGAATTTGTTGTTTGTTTTGTGTGATCAGGAATCCAAAAATCTTAATTATCAATCTACACAGAAACCAATACGTGAGATCTCGTGCAATATAGCTCACAATCTAATTAATCACACTTAATTAACATCGGTAAAATGTACACTGACTGAATAAATGGACACCCTACTTTTATTGAAGGGAAGTTACTCGTAAGTGTACATACGTCAAGTGCTTGCTGGCTTTGGCGGGAAACTAGACAGATCAGACGATTTGAAGCAATTTGTTATGAATTTGACAATGACAAATTTGCAGCTTATTGCTCATTTATGTTTTAAGTTTCTATGGCTGATAGTTTGAAAAGAGGTATTAAACTTTTCAGACTAAACCATTAGTAGGGTGACAACAAATTTTAATTAAATTTTAATTTCAACTTAAAAATTAGTTATGATAAAAAAAAACTTGGTTCCACTTAAGTACTACATAAACGTGACCGCCATCGATTACTGAATTAGAAAAATGGGTTCCTGTTCACCGATTAAATTCCACCGTGTATATTGTACCTATTTGAATAAAATTTTGAGGATAGGTGTATTTTATTGGCCGCTACATAGTTTTCTAATTAAATTAAGTACTAAATAAAAAATATTTGGGGGTGCACTATATAAAACTGAAAGTCAAAAAAAAAGCCCACGTGTGGCACATCAATCCATGGGCCTTTCAAACCTTATATTTAAGGTTTCACAGCAATTTTTTTGATTAAGTCAATAGAGTCAGCGATAATCGCCCCGAAAGTCACTAAAATTGTGACCCCCCCCCCCCCCCCCCCCCTCTAATTTTTGAACCGTGTATTTTAAAAATATGAAATAAATCATGGACATAGGGATGATTAAATTCTTTCAGCTAAAATTGTTTTGAACATGATCGGTTCGAAGGTTTTTGAGATAGTAAATGTTTATTAAGCAGAAACGTCCGCTAACCAAATTCCAAATTTCGTTTCGTTTTTGAGATATTTCTAAAAAACTGCCTTCCTTAAAGAAAAGGACGTAAAAGTCATAAGATTTTAGTAACCTGACCTTTTAATAGGCACGGAACCCTTTGTTGTGCGTGGTCCGACACGCACTTGGCCGCTTTTTTATATTACATAATTGATTGGGTTAAGCTATGTGCCTATACACAAGTAGTTGGTGATTCCTTCTCGCGTTTTGAATTTCACGACTAATTTTCCGTGTTGTTTAATTTCCCTTTTTTACAGATAAGCCGTCCGTGTCACGACCTACCCCACGACTGGGAGCTTCAAATTACCCCGGATCGTAAACCAGGGCTCCAGGGAAATCTGCCCAACAGAAATATGGGACAACGCAAATAATTGCCTGACAGTGTCTTTGCCCATTGGAAGTCACCTGATTTGGTAAAAAGAAAATTAAATTTGTAATTTACAGCTACCTTTCAGACTTTGCTTTGATAGACTTATTTCAACCGACTACGCTTGTTCAGTGGAGGGTAGACGAGCTCGTGGCAGCCCGCCAGCCAAATTGAGTGATCACCGCACCGAACATGAGGAATGAAGCTCACCGGACTACGAAAACACCAGGCGCTGCATGGAGCGCAACACTGGAGCCATTGGCGAGCCATCTGCACTCGCCGACAGTGACATGGCGGTCACGATCCTGAGCGTTGAGGGACCGACTGAATGAATGAACGCTTGTTCACCTGCCTAGCTAGCATGATTGCGTTTATGTCGGACATAAAACATTCGTCCCTTACTAGCAAGTTGTTTGCGAGAGGAACGTGTATGGTTATGATAATTTAATGTGACTGTTTATTAAGCCGTGTTTGGAATTGACTACTTTGATGCAATACGGCCAACTCAAGTATAAACGCGAACATTGCTAGTCAGGCTGGATGTATTAGATCTGCTAGTCGATTGCGTAACGTTTTGTATGGTATATCCAAATGTAATTGATGTATGGGAAAATAACAGTTGATTCCTCACGCTCGTTCGAAAAGTTGTGCATTTACCCGTTTCATTCTATATACTGTTGAAATAACAAAATCTGAGAGCAAATCGCCTAATCGGTATGAAGAAAGAAGAAGAAAAACGTTTATTTAGCATCTCAAAGTCACACAGATATTATAGTCCAGTCAATGAACTGACAACTTGTATGGAAAAAATGACAAGTTCGGAAATAATTTATAATAGCTTATTTTTTATGTGTAACGGATATATTATCAATTAAATAGTTACCCAGCCACAAAATCCGACAATATTTCAGACATGAAAAAAATTGATAAATTAACTAGCTCCTGAGAAGTCAAAAAAAAAAATTGATAATTATATTTGTCTTTATTTTGGTTCATTTACATTTGCTCTATAATATTCAAGATAAATCGTACAAAAAAAGACAATGCATGCTTCATTTAAATCTACATAATTACTTCCGGATGAAAAGTTTGTCGGATTCTTGAATAAATCATCTTAGAATAACATTTTAAATTGAAATCAACAAAAAACACGCCATTATAAATTAATGTTTTTCAAAACCGTATTTTGCCTGGAGTATTAGAGATACATTGCGATAGATGTCTACAAGCAAACCGTGGTTCACTTCGAGACGCCGATTTTCAGTGACGCCATTGGTCGGTCGCAAGGGTGATCATTGTGACTTAATTATAATGATCAGGGAGCGTACATTTCATGCCGATGACAGGCGTATGACGTCAAGCTACATACAGGATGGAAAAAGTTTGAAAAGAGCAACGGCATAACGAACGTTTATTTATCCGTACCCAATAATGGAAAATGTGATTAATCATTGATTAATCACTGTTATCTAATCAACCTCTTCCGTATAAGTAGATCTAATATATTGACACTTGAGACGGACATTGAAAGAACTTTATCTGACATTGTCACATCAAAGTTTACTCTTTGTCACAAATAGGAGTCATGCGGAAACAACATTTTCAGTTAAATTTAATAAGACCAAGAAACTTAATGCTTTGCGAGTGGCCTAGGTCGCCATGGAGGCTATAAAATTATTGTGCCAAATAAATCCATGTTTAGTTATAGATAATAAACAAATTTATTGTTCCTGCTGTCAGCCAAGTTTGCCACCAAAAGCAAGCAACATCAAATTACATTTGCAAACAATAAAACACAAAGAACATGAGGAACATAAAGAAACACAGTTTGATTTTAACATGGACTTGACCAATTTCATGATATCATCGATAGACACGTTGTTGTGGCCTACGAGGGTCAAACTGAAAGTTCTTAGAAAATCAAAAACTGAGCAATCAAGCAACTTATTACTTTTATTATATCTTTTAAAAATAGCCTTCCTTCACATCAATACAACGCTGCATTCGATAGAACCACTGAGAAAAGCACTTTGCCCACTCGTCCTTAGGGGTCTCTTCGACGGCCTTTTGAAACGCAGCCACTGCTTCGTCGGCGTCCATAAAACGTTTTCCTCGAAGTTTTTCTTTAATTTTTGGGAATAAATAAAAATCACAAGGTGCAAGGTCGGGGCTATAAGGTGGGTGACCAAGTAATTCCACGTTTGCCGTCGCCAAATAGTCGATCGTTTGCTTGGCGGTGTGCGATGAGGCGTTGTCGTGGTGAAGCAGGATCCTACTGCGAGGCCGTTTTTCTCGAACTTTTTCCAAGACAAGTGGTAAACAATTGTTAGTGTACCACTTCGCAGTAACTGTTTTTTGATCCTCTAAAATAATTGTTGCGTAATGACCAGTCCTTCCGAAGAACGAGGCCACCATCTTTTTTTCCACACTTCGACCTCTCTTCACTTTAGTAGGCAA
Source organism: Epinotia ramella (assembly GCA_947578815.1). NCBI lineage: Eukaryota > Metazoa > Arthropoda > Insecta > Lepidoptera > Tortricidae > Epinotia > Epinotia ramella. Next base: position 4,269,336 of record OX388203.1, read on the forward strand.
CTCCTCGGAAGGAAACACCCACTCAGCAGACTGTCTTTTAGTTTCAGGATCATAACAGTAAATCCAGCTTTCGTCACCCGTAACTACGTCGAACACAGCATTTGAGTCACCTCCGTTGAATCTTTGACCCATTTCACGGCACCAATCAACACGACGGACTTTTTGGGCTTCTGTCAAATTATGAGGTATCCACCGGGCACAAAGCTTCCTCACCGCTAAATGTTCATGGAGGATTTTGTGGACTTGACTCATACCAATGGCTAAGCTTGTACGAATCTGCTGATAGGTTACTCTTTTGTCAGTCTCTATCATACGCCGCACAACACTGATGTTATCTTCAGTAGTCGCCGTAGAAGGCCGGCCCTCACGCAGATCATCAGTGAGATTAGTGCGGCCACGTTTAAATTCATTAAACCAGTTGTAAATAGTAGCACGAGATGGGGCTTCATCGTGAAAGGCCAATCGAAGTCTATCATAACTTTCTTGTTGACTTAAATTACATCGAAAGTCGTAAAAAATCATTGCTCGAAAATTTTCTCGCGTTAAATTCATGCTCACGTAGTACACACAATTTTCAATTTGCCGCCAAATCGTAAAACAAATGACAATCGAGTGGAATTCGTACACAAAAATATTAAGAAAGAGTTCCATTTTCAAATTTTGAACTTATTTTTTTATTATATTTATTACAAGTGGCCAGTTCTAAAGACTTTCAGTGTCGCCCTCGTATAAGTAATTAAAATTAAAATATAATATTAGTTACTAAATACGTTTACGGTTACTAAGTCGTGTCACTTCGTTTTTTGGATCATCCTGTGTGTTTATATGAATACGTCATTATGACGAAACCGGCATGAAATGTACGCTCCCTGATAATGATATATAATTAGTATAGACAATGTTATGCGGAGGGATGACAGTCATGTTACGAGAAGGGCATTGAGTATGAATGTGGAGGGTTATAAGAGAAGAGGTAGACCAAGAAAAAGGTGGATGCGTGAGAGACGATATGAACAGGAAGAAAGTGTGTGATGAGTTGACGGCCGATAGAGAGGTATGGAAGAAAAAAATCATGGGGCGCCGACCCCAAGTAAATGGGATAAGGACAAGCGAATGACGATGGACCAGTAGTTACGGATGTTACATGCAAACTTTCACAATGACAAAGCTACCCTCACCTCATTCATGCTCGTAGATTTTCCTCTTCATAACATTGTCAGATACAAGTATCAACTAGGTCCAGGACTTTTATAAAATTAGTTACTATTTTAATTATTTTTTCGAATTGTAAGGTTTAGTTTTAGTTATTTTACTTAAATAGTAGTTTAGTACTGTATTGTATTTACAGTATCTATGTTTTTTATTGATTAAATTGATTTTTCTAGTATCAACTCAAATATCTTGAAGCCACGAATATTATATGAGTAAGTTGACATATTACTAGAATAAATTGTACAAACTGTATGATACTAATACGATATCGCACTATTATTACCTTCTTGAAGAGAATACTTTAACACAATAAAATGTACAATATAGTAAATAATCTTACGTGTTGGTTCATGATCATGATGATAATGATGGTTATTCAGGGAAAACGTTTTTCAAACCTGTTACACGGGTTATTGTTAGAAACTGCCGCTGTTAAGAGGCAGGCAGATGACAAGACCTAATTTTGTTGAAATTGATGTTATTTAAGCAGTTTTTTAAGAAAAACTATTTGTTAGCACATCAAAAAAAAATATGTATTTCAAATATTCATCATATTTCAAAGACCGTGGACGGACTCGATATATAATTGGACGATACTGCCTCAATGGAAAATAATTGCAAAGATTGGTCTTAAAATCATCATTAAACGGTTCTATGTCTTTATTTTTTTGACTTATGGGTCTGCAATTAAAAACATGAAGTCAACATATTCATACCTAAACCAATAACGAGTCATATTTCACCAATAATCCACAGTTTGTATTTTATTTCAATAATTATTTATTATTATCTTCTAAGCCGTCCAGTAACACTCGCTCTCGTTTACTCCGATACAAATAGACAGAGTGCGCCGTATCCCAAATCCTCAAGGGCATATTGGTGTTGACAGCGGCTTAACGAAAGTAATTTAAAAAATTAGCAAACGCGAAGACCAATAGCGACAGCCTCTAAAGTTTATATCGGCGCGACAAATGAGATTTTATCTCCGGACATTTCAACTGAAATAAGTAAACAAATTGAAATTTCCACCCGTTGGGCTGATTCGGTTTGCTATTTTGAGTAGTTTTATTTGTCGCATTTTCCACGCGGCGCCGTGGGGTTCGGTTTTACCGAGTATTGGCTGCCACGCGACCTCGACTGGCTTCTTTGTGATAGGCGGGATTAAATATAGGCTATGTCCATCCTTAAAAGTCTATTCTAAGAAAAACGAAGAAAAAGCAAAGGTGCAAAGGTTGTCGATCGCAATTCAACGCGGCAATGCGGCGAGTCTGATGGGCACATTTGCGCCAGGAATGACACGGGGCGGGTTATTTGACTAAGTGTATTTTCATTGACAGAAAAAGTAGATAACTTTTTGTCATAAATTATTGTTTTGGTTCAAGTACTTATTGCCGACTGTATACCGTCATCACTTCTCATTGAGACGACTCTTACTTATTTATTTGTTTATTTAACTAAGTACCTATGAAACAAACGGTCATACAAAAAATATTGATACAATTTCTTCTCTTAATCTAGACCTACATATATGTAGTTTCCATTTTTAGGGTTCCGTGTGTCTGTCTGTCACCAGGGTGTATCTGAAGAACCGCGATAGCTAGACAGTTGAAATTTTCACAGATGATATATTTCTGTTGCCGCTATAATAACAAATACTAAAAACAAAATAAAATAAATATTTAAGGGGGGCTCCCATACAACAAACTGTTTTTTTTTACTGTTTTTATAGATAATGGCACGGAACCCTTCGTGCGCGAGTCCGACTCGCACTTGGCCGGTTTTTTATTGAACATATCTTAATATAAGCACGAAAAAGTACCTATCCTGGATCAGGTTAAGCTGATTACGTCGGTTAAGTACCAACTGAATTCCCATGGCCACCTTCTGTCTCCATCATCAGATCAGCTCGACGCTACCCAAAACTTCTGCTCAGTCGTATAACGGCAAGTGACTGAAAAATAGATTGCAAATTTTGACGGACAACTTACATACTTACATGCTCACTTACATATTTACATACATACGAACAGTGCAAGTTAAATAAAAGCTTGTAAAAAGGGAGGCAAACCTGGTTCCTGTTTATTTGCTCCACGCGTGCTCGATGAAATTGGATGCATGCATACCTACCAGAGCTCGGATAGGGTGAGCTGTTTTGAGAGTTTGCATTACATGGACATACCTGTCAATGGTATTTGTCCAAAGTGTAATTTAATTAGGTACCTTACTTTGTTGAAATATATCTATACTTAAGTCGATATCAAACGTAAGAAGAAATACGTTGAAAATAGTAAATATAGAAAAACTGATAGTTCTTTTACACAGAAACTTTATAATAAATTAAAAATCGTAGAGAGTACTCTTTTTGCAATGCATTATCATTATAGTTTAATCATAATCAATTAAAGTTTCGTTTTGTTTTAATATTTATTTTCAGGGTGTATCCATATTAATATTAACGCATGACATTAATGACATAAGAATAGCTCACCCTGTCCGAGCTCTGATACCTACACTTCTTTTACTTTTTCAGCACCGACAACGTGCGTCAACAACGCGCTTGTGGTTCTACTGGTGTCCCAAGCATCCGTAGGTGACGATGTCTGCTTAACACCAGGCATGCTAAATGCTTCTTTGCCACGGAATTTGAATTGAAAAAACCGGCCAAGAGCGTGTCGGGCAACTTAATAACGAATATTTCAAAAACTACTCAAGTTCAAAATAATCTTCCTAGAAAATTTTTATAAAGTTCTACTTTTGAGATTTTTTTCATACTTTTAAAACTTATGGTTCAAAAGTTAGAGGGGGGGGCGGACACATTTTTTTTACTTCTGGAGCGAGTATCTCCGAAAATATTAACATTATCAAAAAATGATTCTAGCAAACCCCTATTCATTTTGAAATACCTATCCAACAATATATCACACGTTAGGGTTGAAATAAAAAAAAAGCACTCCCCACGTTACGTACCTATAGAGGAAACCCTAATAAAAAAAAACACTTTTTATTTTACCACTTGGTCGGTATATCAACCAATACATTATATATGTACCAAATTTCAGGTTTCTAGTGCTAATGGTTACTGAGATTATCCGCGGACGGACGGACAGACAAAGCGAAACTATAAGGGTTCCTAAGTCGACTACGAGCGTAGATTTTGTTGGTTTTGTCCACTCACGGCATTTTGTGGCTTGTTCGAAGGCAGCGCGTGCTTGACCCGACGCGCGTGATTGTCATAGCTTTTGTTATTATAATACGGTGTAATACATAACATTAAACTTCTCCTGAAGGGCTCTACGTGTTGGATTTGAACCCCCAAGCATGCCTATCAAATGACCGGGTTCTAAAACCCGTGATTTTAAAAGAAGTAACAAATAATAATAGTAATAATTCGACGACCTGAGTCTAGTGGGTAGTGACGCTGCCTACGAAGCTGAAGGTCCTGGGTTCGAATCCTGGTAAGGGCAAATATTTGTGTGATGAGCATGAATATTTGTTTCTGAGTCATGGAAGTTTTCTATGTATTTAAGTATTTATATCTATTAAATATATCGTCATCTAGTACCCATAACACAAGCCTTTATTGAGCTTACTATGGGACTAGGTCGAAGTGTAAGATTGTCCCCTAATATTTATTTATTTATTTATTTAATAATAGACATTTATTTGAGACAAAAAGCCCATATCATAATCCTATCAATAGTAACATTAGTAACGCATAAATTAATGAAATAAATGGAATACTTTTTGGAATCGGGTGTATAGCCGGATTACCCAATAGGTACAAACTCACCAAATCACAGAGTTTACCTCTTTATAATATTAGTATCAAAGTATACTACATCAGCGAGAAAATACCATAGGATGCGAGCTTCTACCCAAACACTACCCAAACCCGTGCCTAAAACCCGGTATGCGCATGTTCGAAGTAAACGGCTGCCTGGCATCGTTTTGACACCCCGCCCCCATCCCCGCATAATGGCAATGGCACCCATTCTGTGGGGCCATTTTGCGGCGCTACTTAGACTTCTATGGTTTTTTCGTTCGCTGATGTACCTATAGTTAATTTAGTAAATGCAAGCCGTGCCCGCGGCTCCACCGTACACATATCAAATACCCTGATAAAGCCCTCTCAAAGACTGGGTCGCGGTCGCGGTCAATAAACTTGTCAATTACTGTCAAGTTTACTATTGACCGCAACCGCAGGCCGCGGCAGTCTGTGAGAGGTTTTAATCATTGTTTTCAGGCTGAGGTTATGGGTTTGGTTATTTTTCCAGGCTCCGGTACTATCGACCACATACTGCCAATTAAACTTTATTCGATTTTTTGAGAGTAACATATCTTTATTTTGCTTAAAATGTGGTTCATAATTCATAACAGTTGTTTACAGAATAGGTATCAGGTTTTAAACAATTTACCAGCATCTGGCATGCAAACTATGAACCTAGAGTAGATTGTCATGTAACGACGAATTTAATATTACAATTGAATACCATGCTTTGCCAAATTAGTATAATTTAATTTATTAAATATTTCATAAACATGTCAGTGAATGTGAGCAGATACAATACAATAAATATTAGAGGAAAAATTGTCTTATGATTAAGTTCTTTTCATAACCAAAGCTATTATTATAGCTTATCGAAAACCACTAACCTATATAATTGTTTATTACCCATGTTTCTCGACAATCCTTATTTCCAAATGTTATCCCAACTTTTATTGAGTCACGATTTTTACAAGCAACTTCTCATTTCCTTCGCAAGTGACAAACAACGAATAAAACGGACATAGTAAGCTCGATAAAATCTAGAATACTATTCATATTTTCAGAATTTTATCGATATTTATTGCGAGGCCACATTTTATGGCCGTCGTCCTCTATAAAACGCGATACTGCGCGTAAAATAAAAAGTATCCTTTAACCATTATATCGCAATAACGGAGTCTAAAATGTACCGTGCCCAGATAAGTATCTTTTTAGTAACATTTAAAGAAGAAAATTTAAATTAAATTCCAAAACGATATTAAGCTCAATATTTTTAAATGATTTTCTACCTCAGATCCGGGCTCGATTTGATAACGTGCAATGTAAATAAATCTATAAGTACTTATATCATGAAGAGATAATTATAATTTCATTACATATGACTGTTACTTTAATAGAACGCACCCATTAAAGCGGTAGAACTGCGTGGTTGGAGAGTAGGCAGGGGAACATCCAGGGGAAACCTCCGGCACGACAATGCGAGGGCGGTTTTGAACGCTGGAATAATCTAATATTTTGCGCTCCAGTGGTATTGGTTGAACGGTTTCAATCGAATCTGAGGTGTGAGTGGAAAGCTACTGGGAGTTTTATCGCTGGTTCAATAAACCTAGCCTAGCTAAGAAGAGTCCAGCAAGAACCTCAGCTAGGCCCGGCTGACTCTATGCGGCGGTACCGGGATGAATAGGAACTATATCATATCATATTTATATGCGATGCTTTGCGCACTCCCTGTCACGCTCAATGAAACGCAATGCATAATATCAATACCTATGTCGAATTTAATTCATCTAGCAGTTTCTCCAACATGACCGCAAGCAGCGAACGAAAAACCCATATAATGCGAGCTCCTTACAAATTTCTACCCAAACATGTGCCTACACGGTATGCGTATGTTCACTACCTGGCATCTTTTGACAACCCGCCCCCATCCCCGAATAATGGCAATGGTATACCCATTCAGTGGGCCACTTTGCGGCGCTCTTAGACTTCTATAGTTTTGTTCGTTCGCTAAGCGCAAGCCATATATTTCTGGGCAGGCTTTACATTATTAGTCCCAATTCCCTCCGGCAAACATTAATTAAGGTGTTTTCTCCCAAAGGAAAAACCCGGGAGACAACGGCCCAATTTTAGAGCGTAATTAGGGCAGGAAATAAATCCTTTTGAATTGTTTTCGTTTATCAGGCGCCTGATGCAGCAGTTCGCGGGGTTTTTCGCTATCGCCTCGCGCCTCAGCGACCCGGGTCGAGCGCAGCGCTGTGGTGCAGCGAGTTCACTTCCGCAGATGGGAATTTTCAAATTATTGTCGTCACAAAACTGAATAATTTTGTTTCACGACTCACGCTAATTTTAATAGAATAGAAAAATTTTTGTTCAAATAAAGCACACATTACAGAATAAAAAAGTTGAGACTTAAATACAAACATAAAAACAGACAAAGATATATTATCTTTAGGGTGCACAATTATTTGAAAATGCCCAGATGTATGTTCAACCTTCAAAATTCTGTTCTGGATTTGATTCGAGCTATCTAAGCTGTTAAATATAATACCTATAATAGCTATTCATTCGAGGATTTTTAGTGCGACAAAACTCCGTACTGTACAGTAATTAAAACCCTTTAAAGTCGGCTTCGTCATTCACATTTAAAATGAAGCTAAATCTATTTGTAAAAAGTCAAAGAGGCCCGTTACTATCCCGTAAGGGTTCCTTTTTTCTTTTGACGTACGGTACCCTAAAAAGGCCTGTTACCAAAACACGAAAGATCAAAGAAGCGAGGGCTGGATGTCGTAAAGGCTGATCTAAGGCAAAACGGACTCAAAAGAGGACGCCCGGGATCGTGCAAAGTGGAGGAAAGCAACTCAGAAAGCCCCTGGCAAAATCCTGAGGTAATCCCAAAAAGTTTATGAACACTTCCAGAGCCAGAAACCCGCAAGGCTAGCACTCTGCTCGAAGACGCTTGCTTGTTATCGGCTACGAGCGTAGCGATACGAAATCGTTGGGAGTCAATGTGTTAATCAGTTTAGTCTACTATCTTTGCTGGTGTAAGCAATGCACGGGCCGCTGTCAGCGATCGGTGAATTAGCACAAAGGCAAACAACTCTTGCTGACGTGTCTAATGGAACCCAAATTACCTCGCCGGCACCATCAGTGCCCGCCCGAATTCTGGCTAATTGTGGAAATAAACTAAATCGTACCGGAAATCTATAATAGCACTCCATTGTGACGAAAATTCATATTCAATGTGTTTCAACACTGCCGTTAATCGAATGAGCGAGCAAAGCCAACAAAGTTCTCCGTTTCAACTTGGGAAAAAAAATCGAATCGGCGTCTTCTCGTGAAATTTTACAAGCAGGTTAAATGACCACTCACTTGCTTGTTGTGGCAACCACAGTTGCCAATTTCGCAAACCCCTAAACTGATGGTGGCAACTGTGGTTGCCAATCAAAGTTTGGGGTGTTTTGATAATGAAAAATTAGAAGCAGTTTAGGCTACCTTTTTTAAAATCCGAAGTCAAGTGAGTGGATAATTATGTCGTGTTTTTTAACGATTTAACTTTTTTTTAAAGTCGGGCTCGCGAGTTCTGTTCACAGAGCAAAATAAGATCTTGTATCTTGCTATTGAGATACGAGCTTTCCAAGAGTAGTGACAGATTTGCTAGCGAGTTTTAGTAGATAGTCAATTGTTTTGTTTCTTATTTATTAACCTAGTAGCTTCTGCCCGCGACTCCGTCCACGTAGAACTCGTTTATACGAGTATCGTAGCTCCATACAAACGTTCACCCCCTCCAGGGACTGATTTCCGGGATAAAAACTATTATATGTCCTTCCCCGAGACTCAAGGTATATCTATACCTAATTTCCCCATACAAACGTTGCACCCCTTTTTTTCAGAATCCCTAAAATTACTTTTCTTGTATTATAATAAGGAGTCCATACACAAATGTTCAAGTCTGTCACTCAACATTTTACTCCATCCCCATACAAATTTTTAACCCCCTTTTTACCCCGATGAGGGTGGAATATTAAAAAAAAAATATTGTGAAAATATCAGCTTTCTTTGTTTGATATATAATTTTTAATCAGACCTAAACTCAGTAACACTCTTGAGTTCGTTTCATTGTATAATGATTTGGGGTTTTCTAATATAGTGTCTCATGCATACACTGCACTCTTGGTAATGGTAAGCATCAAGCCCGAATCGGACCGGGTTGAGTATTTTGTTGATATAATTTGTATCAACAAAATACTCAACCCGGTCCGATACCTAATATTATTGTAAGTCTATTTTAAGTAGTGATATTATGGCAATTAAATACATGCACTGCTTATCCTCGTAGAATGAATGCGTGGGCTGTTCAACGGTCACGACACAAAAGACTATGTATATTTTTGGCCAATTAAAGAAAATAATAAATATCCTCTCCACAAACATGTTTTCTAAATTAGGTACCCCGCTGGTATAATTGTTACTGGTAATAATGTAATTTAATCCAATGATCAATATAAGCAATAACTTAGTATTTTCAACACAATCTTTTCTAAACTATATAATATAATACAGAGAGAAATAATATAATGGAAAAATTAATAACTACAACTTAGAAAAGTTGAAAAACCCCGACATTTTCATTTCAAAGTCTAATATCTCAAAAACGGCTGAACAGATTTTCATGAATTATGGCTAAGAACACTCGGAATAAAATGATCTATGACACAAACAAAACCTCATTCAAATCGGTCCATCCGTTTGGGAGCCACGATACCATAGACAGATACACAGATACACAGGCACACAGATACAGACACGTTAAACTTATAACACCCCTCTCTTTGCGTCGGGGGTTAAAAATATAGTTGAAAGATACGCGACTTCAGTCACTGTCCTTGTAGCTTAGTGGTCAAAGCACTCTAGCGTTAATAGAGAGATCGCAGGTTCGAGTCCTGTCGGGGGCTACAGACGAAGATGGTTTATTTTTCCATTATATTCTTTCTCTCTGTATCATATCGTTTAAAATATGATCGGGGTAACTACCTCGTTAAAAATAACACGAAACAAAAATATTTAATAAAATAATTTGTTTCGTTACGATGTAAAATCTTTTCTCTTTAACGTGTTAATGATTTAAAATAAGTCTTAGTACTACTCAACAGTTCTCTTGAATAAAAATCTCTTTCAAGATATCAATTAGTGGAAGATTAATCCATCATAAAATATTATAATCACGTACATTATGGCTTCCAAAGTGGATTATATTATAAATTAACGGGATTTCATTTAAATTAAACAACGTTACTCAACGATGGATTACGTTGGAACAGTAATTAGATACAGCTGGGAACGAGAGTGTATTTAAAAAACTGTTTTACACGATAAGTAACTACTTTACTAGATTTCGTGCGTTTCATAAAATAATTGGATAATACTACTAATACTTACTATAAATGCGAAAGTTTAGGTTTGGATGTTTTGATGTTTGTTACTCAATCACGCAAAAACGGCTACACGGATTAAGATGAATTTTGATATACATTATAGTGTATAGCCTGGATTAACATATAGAATACTTTTTATCCCGGGAATCATCCACTGGGGGGTGAAAGTTTGTATGGAGCTACGATATACCTAAACGAGTTCCACGCGGACGAAGTCGCGGGCGTAAGCTAGTACTTTATAAGCTACTAGCTTCCGCCCGCGACTGCGTCTGCGTGGACCCGTGATAAAAACTAACCTATATTTTAGTCCGTGCTATAAACTGTTTTCGTGCAGAATTCCATCCAAATCGGATGAGCCGTTTAAGCGTGATTGAGTAACAAACATTTGTATTTAGTAGGATGGAGGCCTAGTGGTTCAGGCATGCGGCGGCTGTCAAACGACGGTCGTAGGTTCAAACACCGGCTCGTACAGCAACCGCAAATATAGATGATCAATTTAGTACTTTGTCGCACTTCACGTAACAATACTGCGACAGTAGGGATGCGTCAAAATAGTGAAAGTGACAAGGTACTAAAATGTATATATTATTTGATGTCGACTATACTTTTTATAGACTACAAAAAAGCGTTCGATACCCTGGACCACGAAGTGCTGCTCCAGGCGATGAGAGAATGTGGCATCGCCGGCCCCGTCAACGACTGGTTCCGCAGCTACCTGGCGGGCAGGAGCATGCGCACGACCCTCGCCGGCACCACGGGCGAGGAGTGTGACGTCACGCTCGGGGTGCCGACCGGATCGGTGTATGGCCCTGTCGGCTACGTGATGCTCGTTAACAGTGTTGTCAACGTCGTGCGTAATTGTAAAGTATACATGTATGCGGATGATATGTGTTTACTGTATTCACATGCAGATATGACGGAAGCTCATAAAAATATTCAGAGTGACCTTGATAATGTAATTAAATGGGCCCATGATAACGGAATTATTATCAATTTAACAAAAACTAAATGTATGCACATTTACTCTCCATACAATCGCAAGGCTCCTCATCAACAACTATAAAGACTTTGGTGTCATCGGTCACGGGTACGACTGTTTACACAACCATTCAAATAACAATTGTAACTGTGAACCGTTAGAATACGTGCAGACGTATAAGTATTTAGGCATGCATATTGATAATAATTTCAATTGGAAAACACATGTCACTGCAGTTTGTTCTAGGCTTCGCTCAGTTCTAAGTAAGCTGTATCACTTAAATAGAATAGTTAGTAAAAAAACCATGTTTGTTGTTTATTATGCGTTAGCCGACTCTGTTATTGGTTATGGGCTTAGTGTTTATGGTCGAACTTTCCAAACATATTTAAATGAAATTAAAAGATTTCAAATAAGATCTATGAAATACCTTGTCAGTAAAAAAACTAAAAATAACCTTAGAGGCGATTATGACAGGTTATACAAGATATGTAAAATATTACCTATACATCAAAGGGTGCATTATGTGATAGCTGTAGAAAACTATTTTAATAATGAGTATAAGGTTTTAAAACAAAATAAATATAGAACTAAAAATGTAAGGGCAAAGAAATATGTACAGAATTCTGTTAAAAACTACTATGGCAAGAGAGCTAATATATTTATGATACCAAAAATATATAACGAGACTGATTGGTTAAGAGAAGAAAAAAAGTGCAGCAAAGTTGAATTCAAAAGTAGATTAAAAAATACATTTTTGGAAAAATTACATTAATACTTACATAGGTAAAAAAAGAATCTTTTCACAAATAAACACCTAATTGTAAAAGTATAGCACTGTAAGTGCAGGAGTGAAGTGTTCATGCATTATCATGTTTAGTGTGTAATTTAGTGTTTAAGATTATAAGTATGTAGTTCATATAGCATACCTAACATACTTAGTTTTAACATAGGTACTTAACACATTAGTTAAAATGAGCGCGGTCTCGCCAACAAACTGTTATCGCAGTTTGGCGAGTAACATAACATTGTTAATTGTTTTGTACTTTTGATAAATAAAAAAAATAAAAAAATAAAATAATAATACCAATGAGTTTTTCGGAACTTATGTACGGAATATCATTTGATATTTAATGTTAGCATGTCGGAAGGAAAAAAATTGCGAGGAAACCTGCATGTATACATCTGTGAAGAAATTCAAAGGTGTTTGTGAAGTCCCCAACCCGCACTGGGCCAGCGTGGGGACTACTGCCCGTTCCGTCTCATCCATGCGAGGAGGCCTTCGCCCAGCAGTGGGACGAAAGTATAAAGATTTTACTTTATGATTAATAATTTATTTTATATCGCCTTAATGAGTAGCTGATGACGGTTCACAGAAAAGTACAGGTGGCAATAAATATTTGTACCAAAAATGATTTTTTTGACGGAAACTTATCTTTTCTCTCGACTGTAGAACACATTGTGAGAAGGGGCGGGGCGCGTCCTCGTGGAATAAACAATCAATAGAATATAAATCGCTCAACCATTTCATATGAACTTTCGCTATCCAATGAAGACAGACAGAGAATGAAGACAGTTTTAGTCCCAATGACGTAACAGTCTGTGAAAACGAGTAGGTACTCGTACCTACTGCAGTGCGAACAACCGTCACGGACACTTTTCATATTAAGCAATCCTGAAAATTCAGTTGCCCCCGGGACCGCTCCGCCGTAATATTTATTATTCACTGCCAGCGTGCTGTAATCTTATGTTTCATGCAGCGTTATGCGTCGTAAACTGCGCATAGAGATGAATTTGCGCTAGTCACCGAAATTTTATAGGACAGTGTTTTTGAACTGATATCGAGACTTTTGTCGCGCGCGCTCAGTTCCGCAGAACACAGGCTTGCTTGGTGTGTTTTTACGCACAGGCTCCTGTCGCATGTGCGTAAAAGCAGCCTTTGGTCCTAGGCGCGTCATGCTGCCAGCATGAAGCGTGAGGTTTCAGACGATTAATGGTTCCAATAATCAATCCACCCATAGTTTTCCTTACCAACAGTTACATTATGACACATTTTCTACGGGTAATCTGTCAAAATGTAACTATCGGTGGATTGATTATTGGAACCGGAAATCAAATAGACCGCCACCGCAGGCCGCGCAAATCTGTGAGCGGCTTAAGGCGACAGGCGGGAAACGCTTTATTATGACAGCACGACCGTGACCTTACATAGATAGAAATACGTCATAGTTAATTCGAGGAGATATTTTCATGAAACAAGAAGCATCTTATTGCTTTGTTATAAGATGCGAAATATATAGGTACCTACACATCTTTGACGTCCATATACGCGGCTTAAAGCATAGAAACGCGCGCATAAAATATTATTTTGATGTCAAACGTTGAAGATGGGCCAGGATGTCTTTGTTGCCAGCGGAGTGGATCCGAGTTACCGGGCGACGGGAACAATGGCCGCTTCACCCGCGAATTCAATCAAAACAATACGGCTTAAATCCGCACCCGTGAAAACGTGAGACTTTTGTTATGAAGAGAGGTCTTGGGAAGGAATGGGCGTGTATACAACGCCGACAGCTTGACGTGAGTTACAGCATGAGCATGGGATGCATTATAATCTCAATATCAACTCCATGTGCGGTGACTTTTTGCCGCGATACAAACGTGCGACTGTGGCGTGACACTAGCCATCGATCACCCGCCAAATCACCTGCACGGCTCTCATAGGATGGCCTGCCAGCTGTGACGCGGCGGCATACAGTATCCGTCTCTTTCTAAGCGTTCTATAATAGAAAGAGACGGAAGGTCAATCTCGCAAGCCGTCCTTGATAGCCGTTATGTCTAGAGATCTGATAATGTATCACGTCTGAAAAGTCGTTACAAAAGTCGCTATGTGTAACTGATTGCTCTTACCATGCGATAAAATCAAATGTCCGACGCAAATTAAATAAATAAATATGTATATTTTGGGGGGACAATCTTACACAAATCGTCCTAGCAAAGCTTGTACTATGGAGTATGGGTACTAGACGAGGACATACATACGTATATAGATAAATAAATACTTAAATACATAAAAAACATCCATGACTCAGGAACAAATATTCGTGCTAATCACACAAATAAATGCCCTTACCGGGATTCGAACCCGCGACCTCCGGCTTCGTACGCAGGGTCACAACCAACTAGGCTACAGAGGTCGTCTGAATATAGTGTTCCTAATTATAGTTAGGAAGAACTCACTATCAATACAAAGTTAATACGAACCAGAGGACGCAGGCATAAGAACAATCGGACGGACTGGGATGTCTACAGAACAGACTTTTTCCTATTTTTTCACAATGCCAACACTAAGGGCCTGTTTACACATTGATTAGTTGATACAAATAGATATATACAAAAGCTACTTGCAAAAACACACTCCTATTCTACGAACTCGCACTTGATTAGTGCGAGTCGCACTAACCACTAATCAAAGTGTGTACAGGCAATAAAGCCAAGTTAACCGTGGATTTAGGTCGAAAAAAGGTGTCTGTCAGCGTTCTAAAGGACTCGCTTCACAGAAGGACTCGCAGAGCCGACTGCGAACAATATAACCAAGCTAAATAAAACTGCCAGTGGTTTCCTGGAAGGCTGGAATTTTCAGTACGCTCATGCCGCGAGGTTGGGAATGGAAAACCCGCGTGTATTCAGACTGTGGCCGCATTGTATGAGGCTGCTGCAATTGTTTTAAGGTTTATCTTTACACTACCGGCGTTGGTGTGATAAATTTTCACATTCACTTTGGCTACATCGACTTTTTCTGTTTAACTCCTAACATACCTCGGTACTTGACAACCGGTTAGCCTAGTGGGTAGTAACAGTAAGGGCAAATATAGGTCTGATGAGCATGAATATTTATTTCTGAGCCGTGGATGTATTTCAGTATATATATCTATTAAATATATCGCCGTCTAGTACTAACAAGCCTTATTGAGTTTACTGTGGGACTAGATCGTAGTGTGTAAGATTGTCCCTCCAATATTTATTTACTGTTGTTACAGTTGTCACGACTTGTCAATGCAGAGGGCGAACTAATTATTGGGAATATAATATTGTCTCAAAAATTCCCGTATTTTTAGAATACCTTTTGGAAACGAGCAAAACTCATTCAAACCGTAGGTATCAATCATAGACTTGAACATTGTTGCCAGCTACAGAAATACACTGCTGCATTCAATCCCAGTTGCAGTCTCACTAATTGATGAACCGGATAGCAAATTAACGTCTTCCCGTGAATTCATTACGCGTGATTAATGCTCGACAGCTTCCCTAAGCCCCCACCACCCCCCCTCTCGCCCCTTAAACACAACAGCAACAAGGAAGATCCCAACTTACTGTTATTTCGAAAACTCCCGGTAACAACGAACTGCAAGTAAATGCTTTCACGAAGCTGGAGAGAAAATCAACAGCCGTTTTAGACATTTATTAATAGTTTAAAGCAATGCATTTCTATATTAATTTACATACCTAAGTAATAGAATGGAATAGCAAAGTTGATTGGGAACAAAAAAGTTGAGGCTTAAATGAAACTTGGAAAATAAAACGATATAAAGAATATTTTCAAGCCAGTGCTCGGAAATGTGGCAAAAGATGGTCAGAATTCAGGCTTCATAACTGTGGTTAGCTGGACGTCGCACGAACATGCTTCTGTGAATTCAAACTGTCCAACAATGTTTTTTTGTAGTCCAGTTGGAACAGCAATTCGAAGAATCACAGGGCGAGGCGCGGTGCGCCCCCTTTATTTCGGTATTTTGATTTATAAGTAGTAATAATTATTTGCAATTGCCTCAAAGTGGGCGTGAAAGAGCACTGTCTATTGCGCCGAAAGTGCAATAAATTGACTCGTTGCCTTCCCTTACCCACTCGTCTGTCTATTGCCTACTTTCTTGCCTCTACAACAATGTACTGTATTCTCGTATAGGCTAAGACTCAGCATTAATGTTGCAAATGTAAGTTGCACTAATAGCAAGGCTGTTATTCTGTCTCAGCCGTAGAAAATAATGTGAATACCTATTCATAATAATATAATGAATAGGGAAGTACGACTGCCCATCTGTTACTTTTTTTTTTTTTTTGGATTTTTCCTGGGAGCAACAGGTATCGTAAATGTTGATGAGTCGCAATATGACAAAAATGGTTCAAAATGGAGAAGGTAAAATTATGGTGGCAAATAATAGAGCAAAGATTATGATTACATCTTAAAAGTTAAACAACACAATGAATATATTAAACCCATTGTGGAACGGAAAGTAGAAAGAAGTCTTTTCCTCCTTTAGGAAAAGTAAACGTATCAAGTGGTAACATGCTGTCCAACAAAATCCCAGCATCCGGCCAATAATTCACTAGGAAGTCCGTGCTAGGTAGTAAACCGAGTACTAGGTGGAAAAATAGTAAGCAGAGCTTGTAACATTCATTTGTACCACTTTTTGCCCGACTACGGCAGAGCCTGCAGGTGTATATTTTTATTTATGTGCGCTCCACCGTAGCGTTTAAAATACTGAGCCGATTTTGATAGAGGTGTTTCATACAAAAATAAGTTGCTCATGTCATTTATTGCCAACTGTACTTTTCTGTATACCGTCATCAACTACTCGTTGAGACGATTCTAAGGAGTCCAAATTCAACGGGGTTACGTCTGTTAAGTCCTGAATTTTGCCACCGGCCACCTTTTGTCTCCACCATCAAATCAGCTCGATGGTACCATAATATTCAATTGTCATCCAAACTAAACCAAAATTTTGGGCTCATTCGGATGAAGATATCTGCTTCAAAATTGAGTTGCAAGATTCCACCCCCAACAAACATACTCGTAGTTACATACATTGCAAGTTAAATACAAGCTTGTAATAATGAGTAACAGTTTAACAACAATGATTAATGAGTAAGTACAGTTAAAGTAGGTATCGTAAATCATGGTAATTAGATCCCGGCTCACCCGTAACACTCAGGCTGATGAAGGAATCATGTCGCCAATAATGACAAGATTGACAAGCAGGGAATACGGGAGCCTCATCCTTAGATATAGTAACAAAGACGCAGGTGTACGGAAAGGTTTCAGATAAAACAGAAACACAAGAAAGGAGTGTACAAGTTTTTAAAGGCTCGGCTACGCGCATGCAACACTCCTCGAGTTGCAAGCGTCCGTAGACTACGGCGACTACTCCCACCGACGTGGTAAAATAAAAAAAAGACCGGGTTGCACTCCGAGAGTGCCGGCAGAAGTGAAAACTCAATAACATTGTAACAGTTTTTCGATCAGGTCACGTGACATCTTACGGTGTCACCCTAAAAATGAATTTGACGCAAATTTATAAACAATTATCAATTATTTAGGCGGACGGGCCGCGGGCGCGTTGGGTGCGAGGGGCCGCCGGCCCGCCGGGCGGCGGCAAACACAATACCAATTTGTTTTTGCCATTGCCAAATATTTTTCAATTTTATATTTTCTTTAGGAATAATGTCTAAATTCGAACTATTCGAATTTGCCAGAACGGCAGACGGCGGTGGCGACCAAAATATCAATTTGTTTTTGACGTTGGTAAATATTTTTCTAAGCTTTATCTCTAGGAATAACGCCCAAATTCGAACTATTCGAATTTTCTCAATAGCAAAACGGTGAAGGACGCGTTGGTATTATTACAAATTAATTTGCAGAATATGCTATTGCAAAATGTGTTTAACGGCTTTATACTCTTACGAATAGCGTTCAGTTTTGAATGAAGTCGAATCGGCTAGCAGCAAAAAGTGACCTCCTTCACATCTGACGTCACAAAACTCTGTCGCGTATTTAACAATTTTTCCCCATCCCAAAAAGTGCTCAGCGCCGCTAAAGAAGTTTTCACTTCAAAAATGCGTTAACCGCGAGGTAACGGAAAAAACCATACAAATCTATGTAGCGCCGCAAAATCGCCCCCAGAGTAGTTGCCATTGCCATTATGCGGGGGGGCGGGGTGTCAGAACGATGCCAGGCAGGAGCTCGAACATGCGCATGTTACCGGGTTTTAGGCACGTGTTCGGGTAGGTAAGGAGCTCGGATCTATGGTTCTTTCGTTCGCTTTCTGCCGGTGTCCGTAGCGTTCACCCACTGTCAGCCAGGATCCCCAGCTTAGGCATAAAGAAACGAAGCATATGACAACTATCACTCCAAGCAACACGGTCGGCCGAGCCGCGTCAACGCACGACAATATACCTACCTAGCAGTCGATTTTGCGATCTGAGTATTGGTATGAATAAGTACCTAATTAGTGCAATACGAGTATTATACGATAGTCATCGTATTGTGAACTGGTTCAGTTACAGCTTGGGTTAGCTAGAGCGCGGCTGCGGTAACGGTCAGTTGGACGTTTATAACAAATCGCGTTGTAAATGAGAGTCATAACTCAGCATTGACGGCGCGGGCGCGAGGCACAGGCAGTAGCGGACGCGGACTACCATCTATACGGGGTGCGTAACGATCGATATAAAAACTTTTGATATATTTTCACTGGACATAACGATTAAAGGATATAATGCACTTTTGATATAACAACATTTGATATATTCTCATGTAATGTAATTATCAACAGTTATAATGAACTTGTAATATAAAAACTATTAATCTAACAGCCAAAACGTATAACATACATGGGATATAACTTTGTTCGATTTAAAACTCAGTTGGTATAATGTGCTATTGGCATAATCCCCCCGCAGTAAAATACGACAAATAATTGTAACAATGGTATTATTTGTAGGTTAGGTTAGGGTTAGCTTGTGTCCCTTAGAGCGGAAATAGGCACCCCGCGAAGCGGGGTGACGTCGACACGCTGGCGGTTAGGTTAGGTTTAGGTTAGGTTAAAATAATTAACGTGTGTGTGAAAGAAAAAAATATATCTTACAAAACATTATACCACTAATACTTATATCCAATATACATTATATCCATTAAACGTTATGTCAAAATTGTTTTATACTATTTGAACATTATACGCCATGAAATTATACTGATTGTTGTTATACCAAAAGTTTATTATGTCCCTTGAGTGATTATATCCAATGAAATGATATTAAATGTTGTTATATGTTGTTAAAGGTTTTTCCCTCATATCAAAGGTGGGGATTCCTTAATATATATGTTGCCCTTTTCTTATGTAAATGTAACTTTTACTATCGTTTACAATGAAGAGTTTGACTACTACTACTTATTACGCTCGCTGCGTGCGGGCCATAAAGTATGGTCACTCTAATCAAGGTACAAACTTCGTTACAGAACCTGCCTAAGGAAAAACGGAGCGATGACGGGTTCACTCGCTTCTGTGCCTGTCTCATTCTTACATTAAGTAGCATTGGTAATTCTTTTTGAGTACTCGTTTGTCGAGGCATGGATATTTCGCTCTCGAACAAACGAGACTGGAAATCTCGTGCTGTAGGGTAGCTTGAAAATGAAGATAAATTTTAGAATACACCCTTGATTACGGTTAATGTATTTAACATCACTTGAAGCGTGTTAGCGGCTTGAACAATATCGCAATGTTTGCATATGAAGTTGCTCAGTCACTTACATTAACAGCACCTAATCACAATTAATAAATATAATTTTTCCTTTCTGGGCACACCCTACAGTCACCAACGAACTAATTCATGGAGGAACAGTCCACTAGCGACTGCAATCCAGTTGGATTGTTTCGCTAGGATTAGTAAATTCAACTCATATAATATTAACTTGTAACTATGAGCCTTAGTTGCCTGAAATAAATGTTTTATATTAAGTATATTATATTATATTAATATGATGTTTGGATGTTTGTTACTAGAACATTTTTATCCAAGTCCAACAAAAGGAAGTCAACGCGAACGATATTGCTGGCAAAAGCTAGTGAAGGCACAAATGGGAATAAACTGATCAACAAGTTCCACTAACACTCAAGACTCATACCAACATCTAAACGCGCGGTTCATGGCGCGGAAGGATCATTAGGCTCCAGCATAGAACAGTATAATAGTATTACATTGCTTCAGCCCGCCCTAGACACGGTGGCTGCTTCAATTTCAGTTTCTGTATGCCATTAAGGATTTTTTTCTTTCGACCGAAATGAAGGAACAGAAGGTACCTTCTGTTCTGTTCTTCTTTGTACAAACCCGACGTAGCATGTTCCGCTTTCGCTTAACGCTCGCACCGGCATCTAAACGCGCGGCTCATGGCGCGGAAGGAGCGCGGCCGCTGGTGACAGAGCACATCGTTAGGCTTCGGCCCACCCTAGGCAAGGGGGTGCAATAAAGACTAAAGCCGACTGTACACATTGGGCCAACGTTGGCGCGTGAGCAGATGCAGCTATGCGTTAGAGGAAGAGTGCTTTATTTCGTTCTCATGCGTTTGCATAGCTACATCCTGCTCACGCGCCAACGTTGGCCCAATGTGTACAGCCGGCATTATACGCGAATCGTACTTTAGTACAATAGGGGTGTAGGATCAAAATTTAATATTACTCTAAAAATTACGAAGCTACACCCGTTTTAATGTTGCTTGTTAGAGAGAGAAAACACTAGCAGATCGTGTCACGATCCTCGAGCGTCATACTAAATGATAATCGTTTTATATGACCAATAATGTAAACGTATTCTTACATTCTTTGGACACCTTTCACGAGTTTCTTCGGATACCCTGGATTACATATTATGACGGGCAAAGCTTTGGCCTAGTTGGTAGTGATCTTGCCTACGAAGCCGGAGGTCCTGGGTTCGAATCCCGGTATGGGCATTTATTTGTGTGATGTGCACGAATATTTGTTCCTGAGTCATGGATGTTTTCTATTTATTTATAATTTATATAAGTATTTATTTAACTATTTAAGTATATGTATCATCGTCTAGTACGCAAAGTACAAGCTTTGCTTAGTTCGGGACTAGGTCGATTTGTGTAAGATTTTCCCTAAATATTAATTTATTATTTATCTATTTCAGTTGAGGTCTCGGAACACACCCACTAGATGGAGCACACAAATCACTGCACCCTTGCAACTACACCTGCACTAGGCCTTACACAAAGCGGGTGATATGAGTCTGTGGAGAATTCTGGTGGACATGTCACGATCCTTAGCATTGAAGGAACGTCTGATGATAATTGTAGTGTTCACTTAATTGGCACGTTCTATAGAATCTGTGTTGCTACACGTTCCTTGGCTCGACAACACACCACCACTCGCGGCAACGGTCGGACAACTACTGCCCCCCACTCCGGTCATTGTGACGTATACATTATGCGCACGAGATAAGGCTAGCAATACACTACAATAATGATGAGCAATAACGACTCGCCATTTGAGCTGCGTTGAAATTGTAACTTGCAGCTTAGCGAAACGCTTCTGACGGTGTCAATTCGACGTACATTGCTGGGTCGATAAGTTACAATGTTTTCCAGCAAACCAACTTTACTTGCCCACGCCGCAATTTACACTACTAGCATTAATATATGCCACATCAAAGCGGGAGAAAATATCTGACATATCCTAACGGCCCTAGAAATAGAATCGAGTCAGATATTTATGCACGCCATGTTGTAGCAGATATTGATGCTGGTGACGTGGAATTGCCACATCAGGTGACAATTGCCAAGTTTGTGAAATAGGCTTGCTGGAAACGCACAGGTTTATTTCTTTATCGCTTACGATCCCAACGACTGAAGCTGAAGCCTAGTAGCGGCGTTAATGTAGGGCGCGGTGGGGCGACCGCCCAGGGCGCCGGACATAAAGGGGCACCGGCGCCCCTTTATGGCCGGTTCACATTATTCCAGTAGCATTCCAGTCCAGCAATCCAATTCAGTGCTGGAATGCTACTGGAATAATGTGAACCGACACTGGAATGCACTGGAATGTACCCATTCCAATCCAGTGACTGGAGAGACCGTTAACTTTTCATTCCAACTCACCCAATCCAGCGCCACTGGAATAGTGTAGACAGCAGCACTGGATTGGATTGCTGGACTGGAATGCTACTGGAATAATGTGAACCGGCCATTAAAAGATATGCTTCAGTCCAGCACTGGACTGGATTAGCCCGCTGCGCTGGATCACTGGACTAGAATACTGTAAACGATATGCTCCAGTCCAGCACTGGACTGGATTAGCCCGCTGGATCACTGGACTGGAATAATATAAACGATATGCTCCAGTCCAGCACTGGACTGGATTAGCCCGCTGGATCACTGGACTGGAATAATGTAAACGATATGCTCCAGTCCAGCACTGGACTGGATTAGCCCGCTGCGCTGGATCACTGGACTGGAATAATGTAAACGATTTGCTCCAGTCCAGCACTGGACTGGATTAGCCCGCTGGATCACTGGACTGGAATAATGTGAACCGGCCATTATGTCCTCTCGCTCATTGAGTTACCCCGGGCACCCTAGAAATCTCGCCCAGGGCGCTGGTAGTGCTAAAACCGGCACCGCTGAAGCCCCAAAAATGCACAGACCAAGAAAATAAGATAGACGAAGCATTACTATCTACCTAGTGAAGCCGGCTTTTAACCATGCCAAATAAGTTAAGCCCACGCTCACGCACACATATTCAAACCTAATTGCACAAAATTCTTCAGTACGTGTCGCAAGGCTCAGGCCTTAAATACCGCTATTTTCGTACAGCGCTATCGTTTATAACGTTATTTTTCCTAAAGAGCGTTATAATCAAAACGATATTTGACTCGCTGTATAGCGGTATCCATTATAAGGTTATAAATCTAAACCGATACAAAAAAGCGATACGTTATACCCTTATAACGTTATAGGCTACCCCTTTCTCGCATTCAGTACCGCCTACTCGTGCCCTGTCACTAGCGCGGCTCGCATTTTAAAACGATATTATAACCCGATTCGACGCGACCGTATTTTATAATGTTATGATATTCATTCTGTTACGATAATTTATATCGTTAAGGAGAATACTGACGAAATATATCGTTATGATATCGCTTTTTTTTTATAACGTTTTAAAGGCCATGCTCGATTTGTCTAGTTTAAGGCTCTCACACAGTGGCGCGGCCTGGCCGCGGCGGTCAATGTTAAACTTGTCATTAGCTGTAAAATTTTACTATTGACCGCCACCGCAGGCCGCGCCAGTGTGCAAATTAATATACAATTGAAAAGGACGTGAGGGAGAGAGATGATCCGAATCAGACGCTGTGTTTGCCCCTGTGTTTTCACGATGGTATAGTAATGTTGTGCAAATAGGCACTTTGTTTTATAAGCCTCTTTCTGTTCCAATCAGTTTGCTATTTAAATCCAGGTTATTAGCAAAGTAACATTATTTGGGTAAGGATTTGTCAGGTAACTAAGCGATTTCTGGTTAGTAGGTACGAGTATTCCTCTAATCTTTAAATTTCAAAGACTAATTTAATTTTGTTTGATTCTTAAGACAGCTAAATCACGTTACAAGCCTTAGGGCATGTTTACGCAGAAATAAAAGGCATTACACACTGGGGCTACCTCCTAAGCCCTCCGCCGCGATTTGTCTGGGAGCATCAGATGTCAGCCGAAATCGCGAGTATCGTCGCCCTCGGGAAATCTCCGCTGCTCCCACAATTTGTGCCTCCATTAGTATTACATTCTCATTCAAGTGCACCGACACGGCGGGATCATAATTTCGTGACGGCGGCGAGTATTTCAAATCGCGGAATAGTTGGAATACTGATCGGTTTCCGTTGTTTAGCGCTAAGATTTGTGACGCGTAAGAGGAACTCGTGTGGAATTGGGTATGAAAGAACATACTCGTACTAGTATTTTAGTAATTAGATTTATTTGTCCGTCGTTGCTCTTGGTGCTGTAGTGTCCAGTCCACGGGTACTGTACAGTCGACTACAAAGAGATATATACGGCCAAAGTTACAAAAATATGTATACACGACTGTATTGCCTTGACATTAAGGTCGTGTATACATATTTTTGTAACATTGGCCGTATATATCTCTTTGTAGTCGACTGTACCTACCCATCTTGAAAAAAAATCGTTACAAAATAATTCTGATTTATCCCTATTGTTTTTTTTTATACAACGACGTTGGCAAACAAGCGTACGGCCCGCCTGATGCTAAGCGGACGCCGCAGCCTATAGATGCATGCAACTCCAAAGGAGTAACATGGGCGTTGCCGACCCTTGATATGTTTGAGGACTCGCTGTGTTGAGAGCTGAAGGAACAAATTCCCTCGCTCTCAACACAATTAACGCATCCTCGGGAGCGCTGGCGACCTTGCTCACCTCCAGGAACACAACACTACTACAGAGCAAGTAGTAGTGTTATTATGGCTGTGGTCTTCTGCAAGGCGGAGGTACTTTCCCCGTTGGGCTGCTCCAAGTTCGAGCGGGATGACATTTCGCTGTGGCATACCTCACCACTGGTATGGTACCTAGTAACCGTTTTTAGGGTTCCGTACCCAAAGGGTAAAAACGGGACCCTATTACTAAGACTTCGCTGTCCGTCTGTATGTCTGTCACCAGTTGAAATTTTCACAGATTATGTATTTCTGTTGCCGCTATAACAATAGATACTAAAAACAAAATAAAATCAATATTTAAGGGGGCCTCCCATACAACAAACTTTTTTTTTTTACTGTTTTTATAGATAATGGTACGGAACCCTTCGTGCGCGAGTCCGACTCGCACTTGGCTGGTTTTTAAGTTAATCATGGGACATATACCTCATGGGAAAGTTCCAAGACATATACATAAATACTTACAACTCTCTCTTCTATTCCTGAAAGTTGAAACAAGAGCTTAACTTTAATTTAAAGGGCGATCTTCGAATTGCAGCAGTGAAAGAGTTAAAAATACAATTAAGATGAAAACAAAAACGGTCAGATAAATATACGTACATAAATAAGGAAATAAATATATGTACAGGTATCTATTATTAATGTCATAAAGGCGTGTACAGACAGATATTTATGAAACTGTACACATGAGCGTCAATATAACGTTGGGTATTGTAGTAACCAAATAACGCTAATCTCTCGCACAAGCACAAGTCGCACAACGCATGCATAATTTGAAGAAGTGCCTCCAAATCTTAGCGTTATCACAACAATGCGAGTAAGTTACGACTCGCTGAGCCGGGAGAAGCCGCGCTGTGCGGTGGGCACACGTTCCGCATTATGATGCGGACCTAATATGCTTAAGTAGGTAAGTATACCTACTTACCCAACCATCCAGCCATCTTCATTTTTCACATAATAACTTGGCTTGGGAATCTATCTGGCAACGTACTGGATTGTAATCACATTTATATTGATCGCTCTCTCCCACGCACGCTAAGCCTAAATGTAGATTTCAATTCAATAATCCCTAAATATACAATGTGTATTGCTTATACTTGATCAAACGAAATGTGCGGATACTAGACAAAAAAATATCGATAAAAAAATAAAAATAAAAATTATAGGCTAACTATTTAAAAAATTAAGGCGTTTTTTATAAAATTTTCTGATGAATATTTCCGAGTTTGGTTTTTAATTCATATCTTTGCGTCTAAACGGTGTAGTTTCTCAAAAGTAGTCTTGTTTTAAAGCTACAAAATGCAGCTAATCGACCAACCAAACAATAATAACAATATCAAACATAAACCTACAAAAAAAAGGTAATTAGTAAAAATTTGTGAAAAAGAACAGTCTTTTTTTTAAATTAGTGTCTGTAACTTTAAAACTAGCAGTTTGAGGTAGACTTTTTTGCACTTCTTTGGCTTTTTTTTTTTTTTGGTAGGCTCTTTTTTTTTTTTTTTTTTTAATCGATGTTTTTTTGTCTAGTATCCGCACATTTCGTTTGATCAAGTATAAGCAATACACATTGTATAATGGTCTGCTAGTTTGTATGCAGAATGTACCTAAGTAACTTAATATGGTCAATCACCAGCAAAGATGAGATGAGCCCGATTTTGTGAATTATCCCGCAACAATTTATTCACACAATCAGTACCTACAGCCTGCCTATGTACCTACCCGACTAAGTTCATCCTTGGTATAATTTGATCCCCAAATCCGTAACAACGATATTCAGAATCGAAGGTCATGTACAACTGCTTTGCTCGTGGCTAGGTGATCAGTATCAGTAAACATTGTGTTTTGAAGAACTACTTAACTCCCCAGCCATTGCTACGATTCCCACCTTCACACCAAGTACAAGTGTATCTTGATCAAGAGATTCGTAAAGACATGTGTAGTCGGAGGTTAAACTTATACTGGATCGTGGCGTGGGGCAAGTTGTTGGTAAACTTTATGAATAACTGCCCAGGAGCGCCTGCCATTTCCGCGCGCTAACAACTCGGCGCGACATTTTCGCCTTAATCGAGTTTTTCTATTGGGGACGCGGAATACATTTACATTTTTGCCGAACTGCGATTTGCAATTTGCGAACTTTGTTTTGTGCGCCGGGACAGAGGCGCCGCTAGCGCAGTTTTATTAATAAAACGCCATTTATTTCCCGTACGTTCACGCGTAGGTACTGTGCGGTACCAAAGTCAAATGTGACCTGTATCTATACCAATGACGGTCAGCGAAAGTCTAAAGACAAAAACTTGCCATCGTTAGAATGAGACAGCAATACATACGTCTCATTCTAACTACAAGTCATTGGGCGACCGGGTCCTGCTCGGGTGAAAATAGAGTAAATACCTCCGTAATTTTCCCAGATATGAGACCAAGCTCGATCGATTTTGCGTCCCCGGGAACCCATATAAGTACTTAGTCTACCTACTTATTCCCAATTTGATCGAAACTGTAAAAGCCGTATTCGAGAACGTGAATACAAAATATTGCTCATTTAATACTAAGTAGGTACCTACCTACTTATAGGTTTTGTTAATCTATAATTCTGAAATGTAATGTAAGGTTTTTTTTTATTGCAAATTATCGTTTGACATGTAAAAGTGCCCTTGTGGCTTAGGTATTTGCAGGATCAATATTTGGTTTGAATAGAAATATACAAAAAAACGAGGAAATACCCTTTTAGTTTACCAACTCAGCTATGATGCCTAACCGCCGCAACTTTTCTAAAGTTGAGAATTTTTGATTCAGCAATGGTGGGGGAAAACTCCCAGGGACCACCGAGTTCATTTCAACCTTTCAATTTCGACGCAAAGCACTCGATCCGGCCCAATGACACCGAATATCTCCCAAATGAAACCGACCTGGATAAACAACGATACAAATTGTGCTTTTGAATAATTCACGCGGAAATCCGTGACGATGGCGGAGCACCGAGACACTGAACATTAACGGAGAGTTACTTGTACCTACCTACTTATAGCACAGAAATGATGGTGCTTACGTACCTACAGAAGGTCCTCTGTCTAACAAAAACTATGTTTGACTGTGGATTAAGACGTAAGCAATCCCCGCCTGTGGGCCTACCTATCCATAAGCAATGTTTTTAGCGCGATTTTGGTCAAATAGCCTTTTGTTATTGGTCAATCTTAGGCTCTATGTCGCCGGTTTGTATTTGTAAAATTGTAACTTTTAGCTTCGTGAATAGGGGTGTAGACTCAAAATGCATTAAGTATTAGGTACTTCAAAAGAAAGAAGGCAAAAAAATGTGCCTGATGACGAAAATCCCATTCAAATATCTCAAAAAGTTACGAAGCTACAACCGTTTGAATGTTGCTTGTTAGGGAGAGAAAACGCTAGCAGATCGTGACGACACGATCCTCGAGCGTAATAGTAAATGACACTCGTTTTATATGCGCCTTTTGCGGAAAAGGGACAGAACATACCCTCTCTTAAAACTTTGGACACTCATAACTTTGTGATTATTTAACATCTTGCGTTGCTTTTTTCTCTATTTGACTACTTTCATAATCCTTTTTCTAGAAAATACAACATATTGTTTACACCTCTATTCACCTGTGGCCTGTGCCACATGTGAATCGACTACTAGGACGTGTGTGAGAGCGATGTTTAACCAAACCGGCAAGAGGAACAGGCTAGACGTTGCCTGGGTCTGAACTCTTTCTCTTACTTGACGTAAACCCGGCCCCCCGTGTACCATCAAAGTCATCGTGGCATCTAACAGTGGGACTGAGGGACATAGCAGCACCTTGTTTGCTCTGATTGGCCTAGACACTGCACCGTTGAAAGGTCGCGTGAATCGCTTAGCATTCGCCCTACTTGCACTCACCCACGTGCTAGTGAGCAAAGCTAGTGAGGCACGAACATAAACGCGCTCATATACTAACTATTAGGTTAGGTACTAGACTGACACCTTTTTCTAAAGTTATCGTCTTAACATAAAGTCGTAGAACTTACCTTTACTCACAGGGTCAAGTTGGTGCTGAATGGTTATGAGTTGCATCTTCTAGTTTTTCACGCGGAAAATATATATTTTATAATATAACTGCGAAGAACAGCACTCGCGGTGTTAACGCCGTGCGTTGGTAGGCATCGCGCTTAGATTTTAACGTTAAGGAACAATTCAATGTAGGTCCAATTGATACTACTAGTCTCACGACGTTTCAAACACTAACGTGACAACATATATAGAAAAGTATTACTCTATGGTGACAACTAACTTTCTTTACTGCCTAATAGCAAAAACCTATGCTATAGGATCCACACTAATATTATAAATGCGTAGGTCTGTTACCTCTTCACGCTTAAACCGCTGGACCGATTTAGATGAAATTTGGTATAAGGATAGCTTGTGTCCCGCGGAACGATATAGGATAGTTTTTATCCTGGAAATCATTCCCTAAATAAAAAAATAAAAAGAAAGAAATGAAATGGGGGGTGAAAATTTGTATGGAGCTGCGATACAATACAAAGCATTATGGTCAATAAAATAGAAATAAGGTTTAGGCGTTACCAGGGTGGAATATCTTCAATTACTTTGCTACTGCCATATTCTTGTCCCACTCTATCGTACAGTTTAGTCTAGTCAATGAACTTGTATGGAAAAAATGAAAATTTTGGAAATAATTTATAATAGCTTACTTTTTCTGTATGACGGACATATTATCAATGAAATAGTTACCCAGTGACAGAATCCGAAAAAGTTTCAGACATAAAAAAAATATAAATTAACTAGCTTCTGAAAAGTCAGAAAAATATGAATAAATATTTTTGTCTTTATTTTGGTTCATGTACCTACATTTGCTTTTAATATCCATCTCGGGAAACCGGACGTAGGTACAACCAAAGAGAATATAACCACTACGGGTACACCCAAAGAGAATATAACCACTACATAAACTACATTCTACACCTACCTACACTGCGGGGCTTGGATTTTTCATATGGTTTTCTCTATGCAACTGCTGATAAAGGTTCACCCGACATTGGAAATTGTTATGCGTAAAGAATTAATTCTTGATCATTATTTTCTATGATCTACTACTATCTCCTACTTCTGATGACCTCGTTGGTGGAAAAATACCATAAGGGAGCGTTCGGATTTTGTGTTACCGGGGTAATATTGGAAAGTTCCCAGGACAAACGCCTTGGAACTGTCAACTGTCAGCTCAACACTGACATTTCAAACAAACACTGACTAGATGCGTAAATAAAATAGTTAAAAGATAACCAGAGCTATATACTTTATGAATATGAATACCTGGCTCCGCCTTTCATTTAGATTGTCGTTTATATTCTAAACTTTTGATCGTATGTTGTCATATTAAGGGAAGGGAAATCCTATCGTCTTTCAGACGTGGCCCCCGGCTTAGTCTGTTGCACTTTTATTGTGCATCCTGCTAGGATAATAACTGTAATTGTGAATATATGGGATTGAGAACGAATTCGGAATGAAGATGAACAAAACACATTGATTATTGTGTTGCTGAAACTGACGGAGTTACTGTAGTGTATTTTGAGGTTAGAAATACAATAACATCATGAAGCTGGTAAGTTTCCATCTTAGTACATTCCTGGTTCTTAAGGAATGTTACTTAAAACTGATAAGTCCTATCCTAATGTATTTGTCAATATTTTTTTTTTAAAGAATTGACCTTAATATAGTATGACTGCATTAAAGCAGTCTAAGCGTTTTGCAAATAATAGTTGTTTTTCACTGTATTCAAATTCATTAATTAAGGTATAGAAATTATAGATTGTCTCACACTACACGTTAGACAAGGTCTTCAAAAGATTATCTATCAAATTGTTCTCTTATAGACTGATAAATGACTGGAACTCGATGCCATACTGAATACTAATATTGGTTTACACATTACAGTACTGCCTAAGCAGCGACGCAGCGAAGCCATGCTTTGTGCTGTCGTTCAAGGAGCTGCTGATCATGCTGGACTGTGGACTGTCAGCACACTCAGTGTTGAATTTCCTGCCGTTGCCTCCAGTGCCGTCTGCGAGGCTGGCCAGCCTGCCTTCCTACACACCTCCCCATATAATTGATCCGCTGCTAGAAGGGGTGAGTTACTAATGGACTCTTCTTATTTTTATTTTAAATGACTTCCTTTCATGCTGTTGAATAAAGGTAGATTCATATTTGTGTGATGTTATCTGCTGTCATGCAACAGGACGATATTTGTTTAATGCATTTATCACAGTTATATTCACATCCATCTTATGTACTCTGTGACGTGACAGCTCCTGTTGTGTCAGGTGTCAGACCGCATCAGAGAGCATCATGTCAGATGAGTAGGCAACCTGCCCTGATAAAACACTTAGCAGAGTAATTAGTCTATATTGTTGGAGATTGTAGTGTATGCGCACTACAAATAAATACAAGCGAGGGTAACATTCGCTTCGCAGAGCGCTCGCCACTTGTCATCGAGCTGCCACCTAGTGAGGTCATGACTGCACGCCTAAGCTAACAGCCTAAACAGTGGTTTTATTTACTTACCCTGAGCCCCGAAGGTGGAACATCACAGAGATCATCCAGATACTCTTTAGTTTCTGCCTACCCGCTTTGAACCTCTCGAGTAACTTCTAGCCTACAGTGCCGATTTTTTTTTACCATATAAGCATACCAGTTTCACAAAGCTTTAGGCCAGTGGCCTGTGGCCTCAGTTGCCTGTTAAGACTTGGAAAATGATGGCTTCATGAAATGGGACACAGATACCACACAACCACTTCTACATGTTCATCTACTATGTCAGGATAATCAGGATGTTTGTGTTCTGTCAGGAGCTGAAAGAATGCTGCGGACGCGTATTCGTAGACTCCGCGCCAGAATGGGCTCCTCCCTTGGACAAGGTGGTGGACTTTGCACAGCTGGATGTTCTGCTGGTCTCAAACTACACCTGCATGCTGGCTCTGCCCTTTATCGTGGACACACCTGGGTTCAAGGGGCAGGTGCTGGCTACTGAGCCCACGCTACAGATTGGCAGGTGACTTATACACTGATTTATAAATGTAAATAGAAACAGCCAATTAAATTACATCAGACAGAGCAATGCGTAAAGCCTCCCCTACCCCTACCCTATGTGGTGTTCTTTCATTCGAAAAGAAAATTGTAAAAGGTTATGATACAATTATGATCATCTAAATACAATTAATAACAATTCGAATGTTCTTAGATATATACGGTATCTAAGCGTCAAAAACAAGAACATTAATGTAATATTGTCAGAGATGTATAGGGTCAATAACAATAAAACCTGTCAAGAACAGACCCAGTAGCATGGTCGGCGTTATCACACGATAAGTGACAAGATAGAGCGTCCGTCACTGGCTGGCACCGTTCGATAGAACGAGACGGACGCACTATCTTGTCACTTATTGCGTAATACTGCCGACAATCTTACGGGGCCAGGATGATGATTCATCAACTTTAAAAAAACAGTAGTACTTATGCCCTTGGAAGCATGAACAGACTGGACTCCACAAACAGCATCCGATCACGAGTATGACGTATAGACGTATAGACGACGAGAGACGATAGCTCAGCCGTCCCTGAGCCTTCAAGGGTGTCTTTAGAATCCCCCAAGTGCCGGGTTCTATCCTCAACATCCCTTTTCCCAGATTCTACCTGGAAGAGCTCTCCGAATGGCTGTCCAACTGCAGCACGGGCGCCGCAGCGAAACGCTGGAAGGAGCTGCTGCACGTGCTGCCGCCGCCGCTCGCGCACGCGTCGCGCCCGCGCGCGTGGCGCCGCCTGTACTCGGCCGAGGCCTTGCAACGCGCGCTGGCACGCGTGCGGGTCGTGGGCTATGATGAGCGGGTCGACATCTACGGCGCCTTGGATGCTACACCAGGTAAATAACCAGTCTTCGGACTTTCGACTGTTAAAAATGTTACAATGATAATATTTCTTCGGAGGTCATAGAGGAAAAATAAAATATCTGAATGTTTCTGACAAATAATGTCATAAAATTCCAAACAACATGAATGCGCTACATCGGTTATAGCTTGAGAAATTATAAGAGATATTTACGAAGCTTCTAATACTTTCTGTCAGAATGAATCCTTTATCAATGAAGACAACCAACATCAACAACAACAATGCTGGCGTTCCAACTTTGAAGAGCTATCTTTCTGTCGGACTGCAAGCGTGGGATCTCCCCAACGCACTATCACACCTTCCGTCACCACTATACCGCCGTACCTACTGTAACCGAGGGCTAAAAATACATTAAGTAGCAATAAATCAGTTCCAATGACACTGACGCAACAACGGCACCTTTTCTGATACCACTACTGTTTATGGCACATGTAAACTTGCCAATTTTTAATATTTATGCTGTTGATGAAGCCATCCTACAGACACCGTAGCAGATTTAAAAGGATATACAATAATAACATTTAGTATTTTGTCCCAGTATCGTCCGGCTTCTGCCTCGGCTCCGCCAACTGGGTGCTCCGCTCGGCGCACGAGAAGGTCGCGTACGTGAGCGGGTCGTCCACGCTGACCACGCACCCGCGCCCCATCAACCAGGCCGCGCTGCGCGGCGCCGACCTGCTGCTGCTGGCCGCGCTCACGCAGACTCCCGCGCACAACCCGGACAACATGCTGGGTGAGTTCTAGTATCCTCCAGCTGCTGCCTCGGCTCCGCCAACTGGGTGCTCCGCTCGGCGCACGAGAAGGTCGCGTACGTGAGCGGGTCGTCCACGCTGACCACGCACCCGCGCCCCATCAACCAGGCCGCGCTGCGCGGCGCCGACCTGCTGCTGCTGGCCGCGCTCACGCAGACTCCCGCGCACAACCCGGACAACATGCTGGGTGAGTTCTAGTATCCTCCGGCTGCTGCCTCGGCTCCGCCAACTGGGTGCTCCGCTCGGCGCACGAGAAGGTCGCGTACGTGAGCGGGTCGTCCACGCTGACCACGCACCCGCGCCCCATCAACCAGGCCGCGCTGCGCGGCGCCGACCTGCTGCTGCTGGCCGCGGTCACGCAGACTCCCGCGCACAACCCGGACAACATGCTGGGTGAGTTCTAGTATCCTCCGGCTGCTGCCTCGGCTCCGCCAACTGGGTGCTCCGCTCGGCGCACGAGAAGGTCGCGTACGTGAGCGGGTCGTCCACGCTGACCACGCACCCGCGCCCCATCAACCAGGCCGCGCTGCGCGGCGCCGACCTGCTGCTGCTGGCCGCGCTCACGCAGACTCCCGCGCACAACCCGGACAACATGCTGGGTGAGTTCTAGTATCCTCCGGCTGCTGCCTCGGCTCCGCCAACTGGGTGCTCCGCTCGGCGCACGAGAAGGTCGCGTACGTGAGCGGGTCGTCCACGCTGACCACGCACCCGCGCCCCATCAACCAGGCCGCGCTGCGCGGCGCCGACCTGCTGCTGCTGGCCGCGCTCACGCAGACTCCCGCGCACAACCCGGACAACATGCTGGGTGAGCCATAGACTAAAGTGTAGTCTTAACGACGAACTTGTATGTAAACTCTAACAATCATATTTGGTCAGCTACTTGTAATACATTTTTTACAATATCTCCGCGCTAACCCAAGATATCGCTCTTTAGCGATACGACCGCCTGTGGTTATGTATCAGTTTCATAGGTATATTGAGGTTTGCAATAAACATTAAGTATTAATTTCATAGACATTACGCGCCAGCTCTTGTGAATCGACCTGTATTTGTATTGTAACCAATGAAGATTCTTTTGGCAAATCTTTTATCTATCATCTTCAAATTCGTTTTCGTCTAAATACCAACTGCATCGAAGTGCAACTCATCAGCTGTTTCGTCGATTGTATGCAGTTTACAGCATAATTATTAACATGTCACCTACTATCCAATCTTTAGGGTGTTGCTCAAACGTGGGTCTCGATGATGACCATCACGACTGTAGCAGTTGTAGCCTAACTTATCATTTAGGATGTCTGGCAGCCACAGGCCTGAAAAATACCTCGAATCTCCCATCTAACTGGAAGTGTCCCGCCTGCACGACTAATACTCGACACAGTAAGCAGCCTAAACAAGACTCCACTCCTATCCGTACAGCCTCCGCGACCAGAGTAAACAAGCGGCCTGCGCTTGCCTCCCCTGAGTCCGAGGCGGCTATTACCTCGGGAGAGATACGCGCGATAGTCGAGGAGGTTGTGCAAGCGCAATTTAGCACAATGATCAGTGAGTTAAATAAAAGCATGATGAGCTTAGTAACTAAGCAATTAGAACCATTAAAACAATCTATGCATGAAATACAGGATTCGATGACCTTTATGAACTCCAGATTTGAGGACATCGAAACCGAGCAAGCCGATGCAAAGAAGGCAATGAGTGGTCTACAGGCGGATAATACTAGAATGAGAACCGAAATTGTGGAACTGAACCAGCGTCTCAACAACTTTGAACAGCAGGTGCGGGCAACCAACTTGGAACTTCAGTGTGTGCCGGAAAATAAGCAGGAAAACCTTATTTCTATTGTATGCGGCTTGGCGTCTGCAGTTGGATCTACGTTGAACGAGTCTAACATACAGAACTGTACTCGCATAGCGAAACTGCACGCCGACAATCCTCGTCCTAGGTCTATTGTGGTGCAACTAGCTTCTCCTAGAGTGCGCAATGAGCTTTTAGCTGCGACCATAACATTTAACAAAGTAAACCCGCATGATAAGTTAAATAGTGGGCATCTTGGGCTAGCCGGCACAAAGACGCCTGTGTACCTCGTCGAGCATTTGTCACCAGCTAACAAAACACTCCACGCCGCCACCAGGAAAAAGGCCAAGGAATGCGGTTACAAGTATGTGTGGGTGCGCGACGGCAGGGTATACGCTAGAAAAACTGACGACTCGGAATACATATATATGCGAAACATGGACAGTTTAAATAAAATAAAATAGTATAAATACATAACTTACTAAATTAGTTTTATGTTTGCATGTAACTCTTGAACATTAAATAAATAAATTCAACCTTAAAATATATTATCAGAATTGTCGTGGCTTAAGAACAAAAACTCATTATTTTTACTGTAATGCAGTCTGTAATAATTACGATATCATAGTTTTAACTGAAACCTGGCTGAATAGTTCTGTAATGAGCAGCGAACTATTTGATGACAGATATGTGGTGTACAGGAGGGACAGAGAACAGGCTGGAACGTGGCACGGTAAGGAGGGGGGTGGAGTGCTTATTGCAGTGCATAAGTCGATTACATCTAAACGCATCCCTACTTGGGAAAGTAATTTTGAAGACCTCTGGGTAACCATCCAAACTCCGGGCAGCTCGCATAGCCAGCAACTAGTTTTATGTGCTGTTTACCTCCCTCCACCCGTTTTACGTTCGAATCTGGTTTTGTTACTGGATCACTATAATACTGTACTTGAACAAATTAATTCTAATATATGTATGCTAGGAGACTTTAACATGGGAAGCATCGACTGGAAATCTGTTTACAATTCGAATAGCATTTACATACCGCCAAATATTAGTGAGATTCTACTAGATTTTGTAAACCTGAACCAATTAAAACAACATAATTACATACCTAACTCCCTTGGCCGTATACTTGACTTGGTTTTATCGACGGTTTCCACATGTAGTGTCTGTGAAAGCCCCAACTGCTTAAGCAAAATTGACAAATTTCACCCCCCACTTGATATATCTTTATTATTTTCTAAAGAACGCCGATTACCTTATAACAATGGATTATGTAGACCTAACTATTTTAAGGCAAATTACGAACTGATACGTAAAGACCTTATGACTCATGACTGGGAGAAGCTTTTCAATGATTTTGACGTCAATGGCATGCTTGGAGTTCTATATAATACAATTAATCAAATAAGTAAGGTACATGTACCTGTCACTCGATTAAGAAAACATAAATTTCCACCCTGGTTCGACAATAAATTAAAAAAAGTGTCAAATGAAAAGAATAAAATTAGATTGCGTTATATAAAATATAAAAACCCTCTAGATGCTTTAGAGCTAAAATTAATCAGTAAACGTCTTAGTAAATTAACAATTTCTAGATATAATGACTACATACATAAAACGGAAATTGAACTCAAAGAAAATCCCAAATTGTTTTGGTCATTTATGAAAGCGAAGCGTGGGGGAACTAGTCCATATCCAATATCTATGACGGATGGGACAGTCACTAGTTCAAGCAGTACTGATATATGTGAAATGTTTTCTTCCTATTTCTCGACAGTTTACACCAAAGTAGATCAATACGACAATGATTTTAACATGAGCAAGTCGTTACAATTTTTAATGATTAATAGTCAGAACTTGGTGACTCCTTCTATTGATGACGACTCTCTGCTAAATAAATTAAAAAACCTCGATCGTAAAAAAAGCGCGGGTCCCGACGGAATACCGCCAATTTTTATTCATTCCTGTGCTCCACAGTTGGTTAAACCGCTTAGTATAATATACAACAAATCTTTAACATCCGGAATATTTCCATCACTGTGGAAGACAGCAAAGGTAGTACCTATTTACAAATCAGGTGATGACAAAACAGTATCTAACTACAGACCCGTATCCTTACTTTGTACATTCGCCAAGATCTTTGAATCGCTTATCTGTCCACTTATCAATAGGCATTTTGGACTGTATCTAAGCAACTTTCAGCATGGATTTGTTAAGGCCAGATCAACATCTACAAACCTTGTTTCATTCACTGAGCTCCTTTCTGATGCAATAGATGCAGGTAAGCAGATGGATGTCATATACACAGATTTCAGCAAGGCCTTTGATAAAGTAAGTCATAAAATCTTGCTACAAAAGTTGTCTGCTTATGGATACGGATCCATACTTAATTGGGTTGAGTCTTACTTGGAGCATAGGTCATTTTTTGTAGTAGTTAATGGTTATCAATCTCTGTCACACACCATATCATCCGGGGTACCCCAAGGTTCTCATTTAGGCCCAATATTATTTAACATTTTCATAAACGACATTCCTGATTGTTTTATACACTCGAACATACTTATGTACGCTGATGACCTGAAGTTTACTCGTACCATTGGTTCTGTTAGCGACATTGACTTATTACAGAGCGACTTAAGTCGGCTTGTTGACTGGTGTACGAACAACCAGATGGTCTTGAATGCCAAAAAATGTGTACACATCAAGATATCTAGAAAACACAACCTTCTAAAATCTACTTATCTCATTGGTGAAGAAGTTATACAAGAAGTAAATACAGTTCGAGACTTGGGTGTAATTATAGATCAAAAGCTCACATTTGTCCCTCACATCGAAAATATAGTCAAAAGATCCTCTCGGATGTTAGGCTTCGTTATACGGAACGTAAAAATATTTAAAAGTAGTGTAACTAAAACTTTGTTATACAATAGCCTAGTAAGGAGTATTCTGGAGTACTGTAGTGTGGTCTGGCGGCCGCACTATGCCACTCACTCGCTGCGACTGGAGCGTGTGCAGAAAAGGTTTGTTCGGCATTTGAGCTTTTCTGCTGGCAAACTTAAAAAATCGTATTCTTACACACAAGGTCTAAAGAAGTTCGGGTTAAGATCACTAGAAACGAGGAGAAAGATTGCGGACGCAATTTTCTCATATAAGCTCGTAAACAATCATATAGATAGTCCGCAACTATTATCCCTTCTCTCTTTTCGAGCTCCTTCCCGAACTCCTCGCAAACCGATTACACCACTCTGCCCACCGCTCAGAAGGACTGTTCTCGGCAGCAGCTCACCTATCCCAAGGCTGTGTAAAGCGATTAACAGCTGCAGTCACATGTCTGATGTTTTCTTTGACTCGGTCTTGAAATTTAAAATACGGTCGAGTAATGTCTTCAAAAGTGAGTGACCAACACAAAATAGTTTTAAAATAGTTAGTTATATAGTAATAATAAGTTAAGCAAAAACCTGTGTATAAATTTGATTAGTTAATTGTTAAAGCTGTTTTTTTATATAGTGCATGCGGTGTTTACCTTTAAGTGATTGTTACACTTAGCAATAGTACCTAGTTAATATTTTGATAGTGTAAACAGTGTAAACAATTGTTGGTGAACCAAAAAAAAAAAATAAAAATAAAATAAATAAATTAGAAGATAGATGATAAGGATATAATTCCCTTAAAATGATTCCCTTGAAGTCAAACCTCACCACCATCTCCATAATCCAAAGTATACAAATTTTCAATCAACCCATACATAAAGGACGACCTAACGTGACCATTGCACAGGTGACTTATGCGTGCACTGCGCAACAACCCTCCGCGGTGGCGGTGGCGTACTCCTTCCCGTCTACCCGTCGGGAGTGCTGTACGACCTCCTGGAGTGCCTGGGTGCGCACCTGGAGGCAGCAGGGTTGTCGCACGTGCCTCTCTACGTGCTCAGCGAGGTGGCGGATGCCTCGCTCGCGTACTCCAACATCCTGGCTGAGTGGGTCAGCCAAGCCAAGCAGGCCAAGGTAACTATGACTGAAGTGCCTTAGCACCATCCAGATACAGCTGGGCATGCGACAGGCATGCCCCGTTATAAGTGCTCAGCGAGGTGGTAGATGCCTCTGAGTGGGTCAGCCAAGCCAAGCAAGCCAACGTAACTATGAGACATGTTACAGGTCAACTTGTTCGAGTAGAAAGTTAGTTTCAGTGGTTATACAAATACAAATAGTTATTGATAACACCAATGTTACATGTCAGATAGGTAATTATACATTGTATCACTATAGATTACTATGTTGTTGCATGATGTAATATAAAATTGATCAATTAATTATCAGATCTATGTCTAAAGCACTTTATCACATTATGTTTTATGTTTGTGCATGGTAACTCAAAAAAGTCTCCCACGCTTAACAGGGTAAATCAAGCAGCCACTTGCGCAGCCGAATTTTAAATGCCGCGGTGGTAGCTGCACCTCTGATATATTGAGGTAGCCTATTGTACACTGCCGGGCCCATTATGTAGACGGACCGTACAGACTTCGACAGCTTGTGACTCGGCGTTCTGTTCTGAGGCGATAGTGGTATTTGTCCTTACGGAGAGGACGGCTGGTATTTCGGCCCTCACGCTTAAATAAATTAATATTCAAGTGTGTGAATAAGGCCACTTGGTATATGAGCTCGCTAGGCAATGTAAGGATTTCTAGATCCTTGAAAACGCTCTTACAAGAGTTGTCGCTGGATATACCCGCTACTGCTCTTACCGCCCGCTTTTGCATCCGGAACACACGTTGAGAGTCCGCGGCACGGGCCCATAGCTCCGCTCCATAAGTCAGTAGGCTGTGGACACACAATGGTTATCAGACAGTCTCATCACTGAAACGAAAATGTTGGAGACCAGATACAAAATAATGACCTTTTTGGCCATTAGCACCAGTTCTAGGGCGTCGTGTGTAATTATACAAGCACTGTGGTAATACTAGTAATAGCATCGACTACAACATAATGAATTGTGGGGTCCAGTTTGCGTATCTTTCTTTGTCTACACGCATAGGTTGAAACGATACGAAGACTAAGCGGACATAGATTACCAAGCCGTACAATAACTGGCGTAGAGGTCGCGGGAGTCCGCTGGATGCGGGTAGCGCAGGACCGGTCATTGTGGCACTATTTGAGGGAGGTCTATGTCCAGCAGTGGACGTCCTTCGGCTGATGGTCGGTGTCAAGTACTTTTCGTTATGTTAAAAGGTTGCGTATACACATTCATTCGTTTCATAAATTCCATTCACACCCAGTTGTCGTGAATTTACCTATATATTTTTTAATAGGGGTTTTTATTTTTTAGTTGAACCAAACACTTAACACTTCACAATTTCTAGAATGGAAGTTTGGGGCGTTTTCACAATTACGTCAGATTTTTAGGGGGAAAGGGGGCTTGAGACAAGAAGGTTAACCGGACTCGAATTTTGAAGTGTCTCTCCATTCCAGGTGTACCAATTATAAAGTAACAGTTACTTCCAGGTGTACCAATAATAAAGTGACAGTTACATCCAGGTGTACCAATTATGAAGTGAGTGTTACTTCCAGGTGTACCAGTTATAAAGTGAGTGGTACTTCCAGGTGTACCTCCCCGAGGAGCCGTTCCCGCACGCGGCGCTGGCGCGCGCGGGGCGGCTGCGGCACGCGCGGCGCCTGCACGACGACGCCTTCAGCCGCGACTTCCGGCAGCCCTGCGTCGTGTTCGCCGGACACCCGAGCCTGCGCTTCGGCGCCGCCGTGCACCTGGTCGAGCTGTGGGCGCAGAACCCCATGCACGCCGTCATATTCACCGGTACTTGTCGAATGCTCCAATGGTTCTTCACTGCCGCTCTCCAAGCTCATCTATGTTGTACTAGTTGAATTTTACCATGGAGGTGGACGCCCCTAGCTTCACGCGTCGCATATATCCATTGCACACGTGATCTACCTCTTTTCATTCCTTTAACACGGCCAATAAGCTTGACAACGCGACGGGTCTTTGCGGGCCACGTACCCAAAGAAAGCTATCATAGCATATAAAATATAAGAATAGTAATTGTACGGTTCTCATATATGTCAACGAATCAGTAAATAAACAAACATCAATTAAACATACTCAAAGATATTTCTCGACTTTATAATGTATGTTTGTCCACAGAACCTGACTTCCCGTATCTGGAAGCGCTCGCGCCATTCCAGCCTCTATCTATGAAGGCGTTCCACTGCCCCATCGACACGTCTCTCAACTACAGCCAGGCCAACAAGCTGGTCCGAGAGCTGCGGCCGCGAGAGCTGGCGCTTCCTGAGCAGTACGCTGCGCCTACGGCGGGGCCTGCTAGGTAAGTCGGGGAACCCTTCAAGCGAGTTAAGCATTCCTCCAGGCGTGTCCAGTTGTATCATGGAGCTCTGTCGAAGTTCTGGAACGTCAAGGATGCCCCATAAAACCATAAGACGTGCATTTTGTCGACAACTAGAGAGGGATTATATTTTGAACGGAACCTTCCAGCTTGAAGGTAAAACCGATTGGTCGACTTGATATACGATCTAGACGAGTATGGGTAGTTCACTACCAAACCAGGTCAGCTAGGGATTATATTTTAAACGAAACATTCTAGCTTGAAGGTAAAAGCGATCCTTTTAGGCGTGTCCAGTCCTGCGTGTCCTGGAGTTGTAGAGCGTTCTGTCAAAGTTCTGGAACGTCAAGGATGCCCAAAAACATCATAAGACGTCGTGCATTGCCATCGACAACTAGATAGGGATTATATTTCGAAGGGAACCTTCCAGCTTACAGGTAAAAGCGATCAATCGTCTTGAAATACGATCTAGACGTGTATGGGAGATGTGAGAAGTCCACTACCATACCAATCCAGGGCAGCTAGTGATTATATTTAAAACGAAACCTTCTAGCTTAAAGTAAAATCGATCCTTCTAGGCGTGGCCAGTTGTATCCTGGGGTGGAAGATCGCTCTGTCGAAGTTCTGGAATGTCAAGAACGGAACCTTCCAGCTTGAAAGTAATAGCGATCGGTCGTCTTTAAATACAATCTAGACGAGTATGGGTGATGTGAGAAGTCCACTCGCCAGGCCAGGCCAACTTAAACAGCTTGCTCGCCTGAGTAAGGTCAACAGTCTGGCAGTTAAAGTTAAAACCCTTTGAGATGTGATGCCCACTTTAACTTAAGTCTAGGTTAACTCAGAGTTGGATTAACTGGGTTGACTATCATATTTTTAATTATCTGCGCTCTGCGCGTGCTCTTATAGCGAATATCGTTCTGGTATGCTTGACTTATCTGGTCAACTGATGTCGTCCCTCGATTGCATACATTCTGTCATGCAGTTGCGGCGACGGAAGTAGTAAGCGTAACCGATGAGCCATTGTAGATTCTCGGCTGTAGGCTACGGAAGAGGAAGAAGTCTCAACGTAATCGAAACGGGTCCGGCGTTGTACGGCCCGATAATACGCTTCTTTTTAACCCATGCATAAAGAGAGGACACGTATTCTTCATTCTTGTGTGAACGGATCAAATAACTTAAACGAATTTTTATTTTGCCAATATTTAGCCACGTCTATCCCTCGGGGTGTAGCTTTTAAGAGGTCTTTCGCAGTGCACGTAGCCGGACACAATAAGCACTGCGTCATGCGTCATGTGTTGCGTAGTTTGGATGATGCCACACTCGCAGAATGCATCGTTCTCTTCGGATCTGATTCCTCATTTGAGGAGGTTATCTTTAGAGCCACCAACTCCCATTTTCAGCCTATTTAGAGCCTTTCACGTGACCCATTTTTGTTGAGCACAAGGGCAGGCGATCTTTAGGTGTAATAAAGGATACGTGGACACGGATCTTATCTTATCTAGATTTTCGGATACACTTCGACCCATTGGGATCTTTTGTGCATTTTCCCTCTCCCTTATGCCTACTCCCAAACTTGCTCCATCATTTCCACAAAACGGATGATGGAGCTCAGCGGGAGCACCTTGAATTCCTTTGGTTGCGGATAGCCAATACCAAAGAAATTCATTCTTTGGCAAGGGCATGACATTCGCACAATAAGTGTTCCATAGTCTCATCCTCCTCGCCACACATTCTACAGTCTAAACTATCCGATATTCCCATCTTGGCCAAGAGATCCTTGACCCCGAAGTGACCTGTGAACACCCCAGATATAATTCTGAATTGTTTCCTACTGGATTTCCAGTCTTTTGGTCCAGCCCGAGTCCACTCCTTCTATGAAGAGCTTAGAGTGCCTTAAGCCCGCCTCATTCCTCCACTCATGTTGGTGTTTGTTTTTGGCGTAGGGTTTAAAGGCCGAAATTATGGTTCCCTGTGAGTCCCACAAATAGTTCTGGACCTAAAAAGTGATTTGAAAACCCCCTTCTTCCAAGCTCATCCATTCTTTCGTTGCCGATGAAGCCCTCGTGCCCTGGTATCCAAACTAGTTGCACCTTATTGTGCTTTCCAAGCTTGTTCAGTGGTTGGACGCCATTATAGACTAGTCTAGAATCCACTTTCGGCGCAGTAAGCGCTTTAAGGCCCGCTTGACTGTCGCTGAGTATTTAGATAGCCTGCCCTCTTGTTTGCATGTCTATATTCTCTTGTACACAGGCAATTATGGCTTATGTCTCCGCCTGGAAGATTGTTGCCAAAGTACCCATGCTTACACTACTACTATAAGGTCTATTTTTTTATTCCGTAGACTAAAATGACAACCACAAATGTCAAACGTAGAAATAAAGTGACCAGCTATATACAAACACTGCTGATCTTTGATATCGGTTTGTGAATAACCGATGAAATCTTGAATTCATTTTAGTTTCAAAATAAACAATAAATAAAATCTACCCACAAAATGATAGGAAATCCATACTATCCATACTAATTTATTTATTTATTTATTAAATAATTGAGTATCCATGACATTACAGTTTATCCAATGCGTCCTGACACTTATAACTTAGCAAATAACAATGATTAAAAATTACAATGGTACAGTTGATTCCTTGGCATCCATCGTCTCACTGAATCTCAGACATTCACAACACACAGCCGCCCATCGCCAAGCAAAAAGGTCACATTCAGGTGCTGATGCCATGAGCGCATTAAGCTGAGAGAGAGCGCGGAGCAGCGGCGAGTTCTTGCGCGACACAGTACGGG
This sequence comes from Epinotia ramella, assembly GCA_947578815.1. NCBI lineage: Eukaryota > Metazoa > Arthropoda > Insecta > Lepidoptera > Tortricidae > Epinotia > Epinotia ramella. The sequence goes on from OX388203.1 coordinate 4,313,642, forward strand.
CCTCTGGCACCGCTAATAAATCGCGTCGTCGCGTCCTGAGGGTTATTCTGGGCACATCTGGAACAGCTAGTCGCACAAGTCGACCCACTAGTTCTGGACAGTCCGACTCTCCTCGCAGGGCCCGGCACGCAGTGACCAACAAACTGTAATTGCGCCTGACCTCTAGGGAGTTGTAACCTAGAGTACCAAGAATATATTTTGTTGGGTATAAATACGGATAATATCCATACATTTTTTTATATAAAAATCTAAGGAATACTTTTTGTATCTTCTCTAAAATGAGGCTATACGTAGATTCATACGGTTGCCATATGATCGACGACGTCTCGAGCTTACTCCTAACTAATGCATTATAAACTAACTTCATTGACATAGGGTCATGGAAATTTCGCAGGTTGCGGATAACAAAACCTAGTGTCTGATAGCTGCTCGCAGCAAGGGATAAAATGTGGTCATGAAAAGTGAGTCGCGTATCAAAGACTACGCCTACATCTTTAACAGAGAGGACACGGTTGATGGGTTCAGGCCCAAGCATATACTGGGCATGCAAGGGACTACGCGCGCGGCTAAAAGAACAGATACCACATTTTTCAATATTAAAATGAAGTTTATTATCCAGACTCCACCGGAAAACCAAGTCGATGTCATCTTGTAACGAATCACAATCAGTTCTTTGCTCCACGCCATAAACGAGCTTTAAATCATCGGCGTATAATAGGCATTGAGCCGATCGAAGAACCGAGTTGAGATCGTTTATCATTATTCCAAACAATAGAGGCCCTAAAATGGAGCCCTGACTGACGCCAGATCGGGTATGATATGACGACGAGACAAAGCAGCCATGTCGGACATACTGCTCTCGATCGCGCAGATAACTTGCAAAAAAGGCGAGTAACTTGGGAGAGAAGCCAATATCATCAAGTTTACCCAGCAGCACATCATTATCCACGCGATCGAATGCCTTCCTAAAGTCGAAATAGACGACATCGACTTGGATGCCCCTATCCAGGTGCTCCGTAATACTGTCAACCAATGTGAGAAGATTTGTATTAACAGAACGATTAGGTCTGAAACCATGTTGTCCATCACACAAAAAGGGTCTGACCTGTGTGGATAGGGTCCGGTGGAGTATGGATTCAAACAGCTTGGCTAGAGTACAGAGAATAGCTATAGGCCTGTAATTTTCCACAATTGCAGTATCCCTTGCCTTCGGTATCGGTTTAACCCTCGAAACCTTCCAACGATGTGGGTATGATCCCGAGGAGAGTGCGAGATTAAATATATATTGTAAGGGGGTTTTCAAGTGTTCCATGCAACCCTTCACAATATAGGCTGGCAAGTTGTCAGGCCCAACCGAGCAGTTCGCTTTGAGACGCTTTATTCCTGCCTCCACGTCAGCCATTGTCACTGACTTAATGTCAATGTAGGCGGCACTACGACTCCTGCCACTGTTATTTGGGTGATTCAAATCGAGGTGAGGAATATTGGGGAGAAATACCCCCGAAAAATAACAAGCGAAGGCATCAGCTACTTTACTCCCAACAAATTCTTGGCCCTCAAATGAAACACGAGAGACGAACCCGCCGTTTGATTTGAGGCTATCTAAATATTGCCAAAAGGATCTGGGATTATCTTTAATTCTGTTCTGGATATTCTGAAGGTAGCTATCGTAGGCAGTTACCATCCGGGCCTTCAGATCTGACCTCAGAATTGAAAAATTATTGTAGATGATTGAATTCTTGGTGGCCTTCCATTCCCGGTGAAGGTCGGCTTTTTGTTTAAGATCCCTGATTATGTCCGCAGTATACCAAACAGGATACCGTCTACTAGGGTGGCTGGAGCGAATCCGTTTAGGTATACAGAGATCAAAAATCCCATACAATGTCCCATAGAATGTGTTCACAGCCTTATCAACATCCAAAGTACTTAGAACCTCTTGCCAATCTACTTCCGAGACTAAGTCATATAAAAGCTCATAATTGCCTTTGGAGAAGTTCCAATCCTGGCCCGCGTCCATATTGCTAGGATCCAAACGTTCAGCGCATGGTCTTCGCGTAAAACAATCGGTTGGAATTAAAACGAGCAAAGGAGGATGGTACGCATCGGGTCTTGAGACGAGACCCCCATTTGTCTCCTCCGAGACTACAATATTTAGGATGCGCTCAGACACCAGCACGACATCTAACTTACTTCCATGCTAATATTATAAATGCGAAAGTGTGTCTGTCTGTTACCTCTGCACGCTTAAACCGCTGAACCGATTTGGATTAAATTTGGTATAGAGATAGTTTGAGTTCTGGGGAAGGACATAAAATAGTTTTTATCCCGTTTTTACCCGGAAACGGACGGAATAAAAAAATTCGGCCCATTCAGCCCTGGATGGAACTTTTGTTGTGTAGTTCCTATGGAATACATACTTGAGTATCGTTTTGTCGCATCCCATGTTTGTTATTCTGTCTAAGAAAGCGTCAGTCTCCATGTTTGTGTGCTTAGTCTTCGGCTTGCTATAGCTCCACACAGTCAAAGAATTCTTAATCTGTAGAGCGTTTTGCACGCCTCTGACTTAATCACCATGTGAAGTGGCGGTAGGTCCAGTATGTCTTCTATCACCGCTGTAGGCTTGGTTTGAAACGCCTCTGTTATAGCCATGCATGCCGATCTCTGCACCTTCATCATGGCATCTCTGCATGTGCTCATTAAAGTCCATGGTCAACATACCAGGCTACCGTACAGTATTATGGGTCTCACCATTATGGTGTAGATCCACTTCAGTACCTGTGGGTTCAGTCCCCATGTTTTGCCATACGCTGATCTACACATTCCAAATACCCTCAGTGCCTTTGTCATTACAAAGACACTGAGTGAGATCTGTATGCTTCTTCCAGTTCAGTTCCTTATCCAGTGTGACACCTAGATATTTCAAGTCATTGGACAGTTCTAGTACCTTCCCCGTAAAGTTGTAACTGCTGTACGCCACGATGGGTCCTTTTCCTAGTAAAGGGTATTACTACAGTTTTGCCTGGATTAATCTATAGTTGGTGCCGATCGCACCATTTCTCCACTGACTGCAGTGCCTTCTTCATGATTTCTGATACCGTACTTGGGAACTTCCCGTTAACCAGTCTCACTAAGTCATCAGCATATCCTACCGTGCGGAAGAGACCTTTATTGAGTTCTCCCGGACACGGATTATTGGGCTATACATTAACCGGTCTTATCGAAAGCTAACCATTCCTGTGTTATCGGTCAGGCCGCACATCAGTGCTGACGTGCCCACCGTGGTGCTCCGGCGCGGCGGCGCACGCGCCGTGGGCCTTCGCAGGCGCGCCGCGCGCGGCGTGCTGGCTGGCGCGCTGGCCCAGGCCGTGCAGCCGCGCCAGCTGCGCCCGGGGCTGCGGGCCGCGCCGCTGCAGGCCCTGCTGGCGCTGCGGGACTCCCGGCTGGAGCTGCAGCCCATGGAGCCCATACCGAGGCTGCCGGGCTCCTCGGGCGACGCCCCGGAGCCCGTGAGGTTGGAGTGGGGAGACTTGGGTATGTACCTTATACGTCTTATTAATTTGACTTGACTCCTGTAAAGTATGCAACCTCGCCGGAGGCTTAGGATTGTTTTATTTTGTATTTGAGTCGGAGAAATTTCGTGCCGTAGGCCGATATCATTTTGAGATCCCTACCGCGTGTTCACACTGCGTCCGTTTCCGTGTCCGGGAGGCATCCTCTTTTTCTCGCTTGCGATGTTTCGCCCGAGTGCGAAAGAGACGGATGGCTCTCGGACACGGAAACGGACGCAGTGTGAACACGCGGTTAGGTCGCCGAAAGCCACCATTGCGGACACCCAATAATAGGAACCATTTAGCCTAGCTATTATTATACACTCACTTAAGATGCCTTCTACGACGAGTGCAATTCTGTTTTCGTGCCGTCTCATTGCAACCTTAAAGCGATGATTATCACGAACATAAGGCCGATATTTCCACACATGTTTCAGAACCTTTCAGAAAGGCCAAATCAAATTAGACCTCATTCTATATAATAAAGACTGGCACATTATCTGTACCATTTGTTCCAGACGTAGAGCGCTTAGTCCGCGAGCTAGCCCGCGAAGGGCTCGGCGAAGCTCGCGTGGAGCCCGCAGCGGGCGGCGGCCGCGCCGTACACTTACCACGTCATGACACCCTGGTCGTGGCCGAGCGAGGCAGCACACATGTATTCTGCGAGGCGCGCGCCAGGCCTCATGTGAGGTTGAAGCTGAGGAAAGCGCTTGCCGCTTGTCTGAATCATCTCTAACAAACTTTTGCGCTCCTAGTACTTGGAAGTATGACTGAATATCGACTTTGTTTATAAGCCTCCAAATAGTCACTTTCATTACTGAATCTTCAACTCAGCAAACATTATTATCATAATGAACGTTTGTAATATCCCATTCACTATGAATTAAGATAAGATTAAGATAAAATAAATGGAATACATTTACACAACTAAACACATTGTATTTTATTTACCTTTTTACTAACTATACGATACTTACTCAGCTAACGAACTTTGGATAGGCCTGTCCCACTTGTCGCTTCGGCTAACGTAACCGACGTTCGCTCGCGCACCTCCGAGCGGCTATAACGCGCAAAGGTCACAACCTCATAGACGACAAAGTATGTGTAGTGTATAACCGAAATTTTGTGTTTTCCATCTGTCAAACATCACTTTTGGCCATCACATATCACAGTGGACCTTTTTACATATTATGTGCCACATGCGACACTAATTTAGCAAAGGACTTTGGAACTAATAAATAAAACGAACAGCTGCGTTAATATTGCATTTATACCATAAATAAATATTTTAACACTTATACAATATGTAATAAGAAATAATAAAATCAACTAAAATGATGTGACATCAATCCCTCGCGCGAGCCACTCAAATCCAAGGCAACAACACCAGGTAGTGAAATAAAATTCTCCGCAAGCCAGATGAAATTCAACCTTATGCCAATGCCATAAAAACTGACAGGGACACAATGTTGCCTTGGGCACCTCATAGACGGAATCAAAGCAACCCATCACACTCATATACATAAAGCGAGAGCGGGATGGGCAACGGAGCCAACTCGCGGGAAGATTCGATAATATTTATACACCTACTGAATAGCCTAGAGTAGCCGCGTAACGGTACATATCACCCTCGCATGTTACATATACAGTCGGTAAAACACTGCGATATAAGACAGATAACATTAGAATAAGTTGAATTAGAAATATGAAAGTTGAACCAATATTATCTACGTGGTAGCTCTAAGGGACGTCGCACACGGAGACTTTGCAGCGATTCAGTCGCGCTTTTCGTGAACGCGGGTTCCTGGCCCCTTGTCGCATGTGCAACGCGCGACAGAAGCGATACAAACGTTGTAATCCAGCATCGCTCCTGCATCAATGCACACGCGCTACTGTATTGACTTAGTATTGCTACTAACGCGAGGCTGTTTCGCGCAACATCGAGTATAGGAAGATTGCGGGGAGGAACCCGCGTCTGAATTAATAGACTATTTGACAACAGTGAAAATAATTTGTTTTTTCATTAGCAACAGATAACAATGACGAAAATACTGGGAAACTATCAATCTTTCATAATGGTCAATTTTAAGATTTTTAAATTCATAAAAACTAACAATAAGGACGTTGTTTGAGTGTGTCGTCACAAGCCTGTAATCCCTACAAATTCCATATTAACGGAGCGTTTTTGACGTTTCATAGAAAGAAGCTGATTTGACTTTTGTCAAATAGCGTACCGTAAAATGCTGCAACTTTGCCATTTAAACTCAATTTTGCCTATTTCGTTTCAATTATGACCTCTCGAATTTGCTTAGTTTTTTCTTGTTTTTTACCATTTGGTAGGAATTTTCATTATTCTGGCAACACATATTTAATTTTTTACAATGGTAACTCCATTGTTGCTCCGCCAGTTACGCATCATAAGTCGGAGTGAGTGGCAGCGTTTTTTTTGTGTCTCGCAACTTTTGAACTTTTATCTACAAAAAAGGTGTTTTTTGAGAAGTGGTAACGTCCCAGGGTAAGTAAAGACTGTCTATTTTCCGTAAGTTTAATATTTTCAAGAAAAGGACATGATTTCAGCATAATAACGTACTAGGCAATATTGGGCAGTGTTTTGGAAACTTGAATGACACAATTTTGCCTGGGTCTAGGGCTGTCACTAGCTGGGTTTTATAAATGTACAGAAAATAGTAAAAATAAGCCTGCTTAAATGAGTTTATTTATTACAAGCTTTTTATTAACTTGCAATGATTGTTGGTTTAAGTCAAATCTTGCAAGTCGATTTTCACGAACTTTCAGTGTGGGTAGATCTGCTGACAATGCAGTAATAAACTAACGTTAACAAAAAAAACTTAATGGTACTTAAGTTATTTTTATTGTAATTACTTGCAAATTGTATATCTATTGTATTATAATTATGTTGTATATTTGTCTTTTAGTTCAAGATTTGCAATAAATTTTTCAACCACTTATTAGCGACCAATTGAGGTGTTTAACGTACTTATGTAACTTGGGTGACAGTGCAATGTTTATGGTACCATCGAGATGGTCTGATAATGGAGACCGAAGATAGAAACTTCTAAACAACACATAATAAACCCACTGTGTTTAGGCTCGTTTGATTTGTCTTGCAGTTATCTTTCTTATCAAATGGGTTGTCAGGTCGATTACCTACAGTTGGAGTTTAAAGGTGATGGGTGATTAGAACTTTACAATGAAATAGAACTTTACACTATAATAATGCATTGTGAATTAGCAAAAAAGTGTACTTGCAATGTACTTATAATAAATAAATAAAATACCGGGTTGCACTCCGGGAGTGCCGGCAGAAGTGAAAACTCAATAACATTGTAACAGTTTTTCGATCAGGTCACGTGACATCTTACGGTGTCACCCTAAAAATGAATTTGGCGCAAATTTATGAACGATTATCAATTATTTAGGCAATATTCCGTTTAAAAAAAATTAGGAAAAAAATGGGTATTATTGTTTGTTGATTATTTTGTAACTAAAAATAAAAATATTTTATTTAAATAATGATTCTTTTTTTGGCACAACCCTACAGTTAACAATATTTTTGTATAGAAAGTTTGTGGAACCTGCTACAACTTTACCTATTGCCTGTGAAAAAAAAAGTATTAAGCTTATGGCAATAATTTGACTGCCAGGGACAAGCCCAATGTCTCATGCACACGAGTAAATATTATTACAAATAGCAACACATTATTTATTGAGATATCCGCCTAGGCAAAGTTACGTCTTAGGTCTACAACTTTGCCTGCCACTTTGATTGCTTGTAAATCGGAAATACAGTATGATTAGGTAATGAGATTTGAGTCTTATCTGGCAAGACATAGGGTATGTTTTCCGACTAACACTCATTAAACTCATAATGAAAAATAGGTTCACAGATATAAGAAAAAAACGTCAAAATCCAGGCAAAGTTGCAGCATTTTACGGTATTGCATCGCTACTGAATCGCTGCAAAAATTCGCCGTGTGTGTCCTGCCTAAGAGACAAAATGTTGCCATCAGTCCTTTACATCTGGATTTAATCGCAGGCGACCAAATAGTTGTATCACCGCGTTATAGATACTACAATGAGTTCTTTACGTCACGGGGTATCCACCAAACGAAATCGGGTGAGATTTGTCTCAACCCCCCTTTACCCCTAAACATCTGACGTAATTGTGAAAACGCCCCTAACTTCCATTCTAGAAATTGTGAAGTGTTAAGTGTTTGGTTCAACTAACAGCCTATTAAAAAATATATAGGTAAATTCACGACAACTGGTTGTGAATGGAATTTATGAAACGAATGAATGTGTATACGCAACCTTTTAACATAACGAAAAGTACTTGACACCGACCATCAGCCGAAGGACGTCCACTGCTGGACATAGGCCTCCCCCAAAGAGTGCCACAATGAGCGGTCCTGCGCCACCCGCATCCAGCGGACTTCCGCGACCTTTACCAGGTCATCAGGCCACCTTGTGGGGGGGGGGGGTCTACCCACGCTGCGCCTTCCGGTACGTGGTCGCCATTCGATACCATTATTTATATACATATATACAACGTGTTAATAAAATAACGCAAAACCTGAAAACCGTTTGTTCAGAATCGAGAGTAGAATGCGAAAAAAATAAAAAATAAATTTTTTGACGCGATTTATTTTTTACATTTTTATGGAGCAGGTCGCCCCAGTCGGCCAACACTCCATACAAATGTAAAAATTAATCTTGTCAAAAATTTTTATTTTTATTTTTTTCGCATTCTATGCTCGATTCTGAACAAACGGTTTTCAGGTTTTGCGTTATTTTATTAACACGTTGTATATATTGTTTACCCTTTCTCTCCCGCTGACCCATATATGGGTCACAGCTTTTGTCTCCGTGGGCTCCCGCTGACCCATATATGGGTCACTTTTTTCAAAATACTTTTAACTCTATTATATTATATATTAAAATTCTAATTTAAACAACAACATGGAAACGTCCGGGATTTGAACACCTTTCCACTTTCAAGGTCACGGGGAGAGAAGGGGTTAAGCTCAAGTAGGGTTTGAAAATCAGGCCGGCCGACGTTAAGTAGGTATACTTATACACACATAGATACTTGGTCGCTCATTCCGTAAACACCAGCTTTCCTGGATTTGCCTACACTTAGACGTACCACTCGGGACATTTTAACGAATGTGATCATAATCTTTATCTACACAATCACATTTTTATCTTATGAGTTTTTTCTGGTCACGTCATATAGTCAGAGCAATGGAAATGGTTAAATATGTAAACACAAAACTGACCAGTTTGTTTTATACTACGTAGTAATAATGACATTCGTGAGTATTACTTGTAAATTATTTGCAACTTTGGCCATTTCATGAACTCCAACTACAACCACGTAGTATGAATTTAATGATCAATTTTGATATGGATATTCGTCTTACGCTAATTTCTGTAGCGGCGTCGCCAGATTACTTCTCAACTGCCCGATTCAAGGGCCGATTCGTTCGGGGGTTTAAGTACTGATAGGGCCTGTCATACACAATCCAATTATTGCGCAATATTAACTACAAAACTGACTTTTTGAGCAATTATGGACGAAAGAAATAAATCACATTATTTTTATCGCTCGTATTGCTATGCAGATTATCATTGTGCAATGAATTTAATCGTGTATGGGGACCTTAAGGTTAAAATTCTACAGTTAAAACATCATATCTACAACCCAAACGAATTGGCACCCAAATCGAGCGTAATCTATTCTATTAAGTAGGAAAATACATCAATTTGTTAAATATAAATATCAAACGAGGTAAAACATCACACGACGATAACATCGCGCAGAGACACAAAAACACATTAAAACTTACGACTGTCCTTCTCGCACTGTACTAAACGAACGAGATAAAAGCCTGAAAGTTTCGCGGCCCTACAGAGACCTGCATTTATATCTGGCAGGACAACGTGCTCAAAAATATCCGACTAACAATCCGATTACAGACCAATTGGAATGCAATATGAAACGGAACTACTGTTTAGACGGTTCAATCCTTTGTATCTAGTAAAAAAAGTTTTAACCGATTTCAAATCAGTACCCAAATCGCTTCTAGTGAGGCTATAAAATTTTAAGAGTTCCTCGATTTCCGATCACCAGATCCTGCCCTGACCCCTTATCATGCGGCCTTATCACGCGATAAGTGACAAGATAGGAGCGTCGTCTCGTTCTATCGAACGGTGTCAGCCAGTGCCGGACGCTCTAACTTGTCACTTATCGTGTGATAAGGCCGACCATGATACAGGGTCAGATGACCGGTCCCATCATTCAAAAAAATATTTTTCCAAATCGGTCCAGGCGTTTATGAGTAATCAGGGAACATACATACAAAGATTCCGATGAATCGAGAACCTCCTTTTATTGAAGTCGGTTAAAAACGCTCTCCGGCCTGACCAGATTGGTATGGATCGGTATTGAAGTTAGTAAAATTGGATAGGAGTGACAAACGCCTTAATTACAGCACCACACAGAACACCAATGACCCTTGGGTGCAGATGAAGCATAAAGAAATATTTAAATATATTTACAAAAATGCGGACAAACAAAATATACATACACATCGAAAATTGTGACACATGAGTACATATCCAATGTCACATTCAAATTGTTAATCATAATGTGCTTCTACGCTGTAACTTTCCGGGGGAGAATAATGTGCATACGCTCTAAGACTCAATTCTATAGAGATAATGACAGATATGTTAGACATTAAATCAGATCAAATATTAAGTACACATTTATTTGACAACACTAACTGACGTAAGCTCTAACTACTGCGATCTTTATAAAACAGAGCCTATGCGGCGTCCTTTAGCATCGGTCGAATTAGTGTGGGACTCTAGGGTAAAGGTTAGGTTAGGTTAGGTACATAGTCGGCAGTTCCAGGTCTGTGAGACACCTGCAACTTTAGATCTACGCGTAGACGTTGGCGGCTTCGAGACTATGCGTCAAGGTCGTTGGCAGCTCCAGCACGGTTAGAACAAGACGGCGCGCGAGCTCTCTCGCACTATCCAAGTCATCTCTTTCCTAGTTTTCTAATAAAAGAGAGACGGATAGAGCGAGAGAGCTCGCGCGCCGTCTTGTGCTAACCGTGCAGCTTCACTCGTTGAAGTCACGACGGTTGCAGGTCTACGCGATAAGTCGCCGGGGGTTATACTTAGGTCTACGCGTTAAAGTCACGACGGCTCCAGGTCTACGCGTTAAGTCGACGGCGGTTCCAGGTCTACGCGATAAGTCGACGGCGGTTCCACGTCTACGCATTAAGTCGACGACGGTTCCAGGTCTACGCATTAAGTCGACGACGGTTCCAGGTCTACGCTTTAAGTCAACGGCGGTTCCAGGTCTACGCGTTAAGGTCTATGTCGGCGAACAGGTCGCCGCGCGTGGCCACGGTGAGCGCGTAATGCGCGTGCAGCTGTTGCAGCAGCTCGCCCTCGTCCAGCGGCTCCAGGGCTTCGACGCGCGCGCGTTCTTCTTCGCTTATTGAGCGCCACACCTGCACACACACATGTACATATCATCTGACTACATATTACAGTATAATTATTTGGGGTTTACCACTGACAGATAGTTTACCTTCATTTAATTTTCAACTTTAACCTCATACAAAATAAGTAGTTATTTCTAAATCGGTAGACGTGGGTAATCTGAAAATTGCTTTATTTGTATGACATTAAAGTTGAAAATTAAATGAAGGCAAACTATCTGTCAGTGGTTAACTAACAGTAATCGTACTGTACTAGTATTTTGTCTGGTGCGCGAGCGCCCCGCCGGCGTGGTATCTGTGTATCAAAGTCTCAGTGGTTTTTCAGTATTTGTATATACACAATAGCTAGCATCTGTCAAGAATATCACCTGATCGTATTTTTTTTTATTCAGTAGCGCTCCAGTACTGACCGTGTCCATGTCCCAGCCGCGCGCGCTCTCATACCCGGCGGTGCGCAGGCGCGCGGCCGCGGCGCCGGGCGCGTCCATGTGCCGCGCGCCCACTTCGCCGCAGCCGCGCGCTACTAGGTTGCGGATCATCACTTCGCCGAACTGAAATACATAGCATACATACACAACTATACTAAAGGCGCGTACAGATTATGCGCGGCAATCACACGAACATTGGATCGCGCGGCGGCCGCGCGCAATGGAGACGGGGTTTCCGCGCGCGGCAGCTCGAACATTGCCGCGCTCGAACGTGCCGCGCGGCGATCCGAGCGCTGTCGGTTTTTGAGTCCGCATCAAAGAAGCTTCAGTCGCTGACGCGCGCGCAGTTTGGACGGTTGTGTTGCGAGCGAACGAAATAATTGGCGCGCTGATCGAGCTGGATCGCTTGCGTCGCGCAGCCGCCGCGATCAACCTAAGTTCCATCGAACATTTGCCGCGCGAGCCAATGTTCACGGGAACACTGGCTCACGCGGCTGCCGCGCATAATCTGTACACACCTTAAGTCTCGCGGCAAATTTGACGTGAGTGATGTGTTTTGCACGAACCTGCCACGGGGCGAGCCGATCTCCGTCGGATTTGGACGCGTCGAAGGCGTGTGAAAGTGTGGAGCGTGCGAGTTGGCTCGCGCGGTAATAATAAACGATAATGTGTCGCAATAAAGTACTACTTTGGAATAATAAACCCACCCATTGTTTATTAACCTGTTGCTACTGGTGGGAACCTTTAATTGGCTCTCTGTTACTTAAGTTATATAACTAGCTTATATTATTATTTTGAATTGTTAGCTGATGGTTCTCCGAATAATAAATAAATAAATAATAAATAAATAAATGAAAGTAGCACTTAATACTCTTGTTTTTTGTTTCCTTTTTGTTTTTATTTTTAGTCTTATATGTAGCTTACACATGCGCTTAGTAACCGTATTTTTGTAAAATTTAAGGGTCCTTACGCCTAAAACGAGCGTATTTTGCAAAGTGCTTGCTTTTTCATTCAAGATTGCGACGTAACTATTAGTATTTATTCAAAAACTGATGACGTACTTAAATAATTATCTCTTAAACTAAGGGCTTACATGGTTCAAATTTTCATTTTCTGTTTCTAAACCTAAAATAAATGAGTTTTCTTGGGAGTCTTTTTCAAATTTTGCAGTGAGAAGTGTCGTTTCGGTTCTTAATTTTACAATAAACAAGAATCATTAGGTACATGAATGATTACAATTCACATCACCAGATCTTTTACGAGGGGCTGACATGATTGAAAATCAAAGATTCATTTTAAAAAGTTGATAAAACACCTTCTGAGTTATCTTAATTGTTTTGGTGAAAACAGGATTACGAGTACATTATATTTTTTTACCGCAAATTGTACTTTTATTTTGCCCTAAAAATAATATGACAGCAAACTTTATGTTAACCCATAAAAAAATAATCATAACTATAGGACCTATGCCGTAAATGTATATTTTTTTTAAAGACGTATAAATCACGCTGCACAGATGCCGCGCGCCGAAATTTTTTTTTTTTTTAATTATTAAGAGGTTAAGAAATGATTATTTGATTACGTTGTCGGTTTTTGAATAAATGCTAATAGTTACGTCGTGGTCTTGAATGAAAAGGGAAGCATTTTGCAAAATGCGCTCCCGCTTCTGCTTATGTGGGCGTAAGGACTCTTAAGAATAACTTAATAATATTTAGTAAAAATTTTAGTTTACTTGCAACAGTATAATGTTAATTATTATTATTAACGGTGTGGATCGCGCATATTTGTACTTATTTTATAATTTCTCAACTAAGCAACCTTGTAGCGATTGTTTGTTGACCTAAATAAATAAAAAATAATAAAAAAAAACAGACACTATCACAACAAAATGCATGGGATGACATGGCAATAGGGCTTTAAAATCCATGGCTGTAGTCAAAATCATGGCCAAAGCTGACTCGCGCTCCGTGTGCGCCGTTTACCGTGGTCGATCTAGCCGCACGCAGTGTACAACGTTTCGTAGAGCTCGCGTTTTACGGAGACTATGTTACAATACAGCCCCGATCTTTTATTTGGGCACCTTCACACTTTTCCTGCCAAGAACTCACTAGGCGGAGTCTGTTCACAACTAGTAAAAAAGTACGCGCGAAGCGCTACAATAATGGATTTAAAATATCGTATGGTAAAATTTTACCAGCACTTATTACTGATCTGCAGAAAATAATTACAATAGAATGAAATGACTAACTAAATCGTTTGACATAGATACGTAGGCGAATTGAAAAGTTTTGAGCCTAAGTTCAAATATAAAATAAAAAAACAAGAAATAACGCTGGCAGGTTATACGCTTATATTTTTTCATCATTGCGCACCATCATTTGTTTTTCACCTGTCACAATTGTGCAATCTGTGATCGGAATACTAAAGAAGGTTTACGATTTCCTAATATCATAAAATTTAGCACCGTTCCGTAATCAAGAGAAGAGTTTCACTCCAAAGGAAATTTCCGAAGACGTGTCAGACATTAGGGGAATCCGCTCCATTATATGCCACCGTACAAAGATGGGTCGCGGATTTCAAGCGTGGTAGAGAAGCCGTTCAAGACGATAGGAGTAGCAGGCCATTAACGGCTGATACAGATGAAAATGTAAATAAAATATCAGAAATTATTATGATCGATAGGCGATTGAAGGTCAGTGAGATAGACGGTTACCTATCATAAGCTCGAAAATCGTAATTCCGAATATTAATATCCCGAAAACGTTTCCCTTTTTATTACTTGGCCGAATTTTTGTTTGCCCGAAATTACATTTATCATATTATTGTTTTGCCCATTCTCAGTTCGTTGCAATTTTATTTCGCTTATGATTCGAATAGACACTTATTAAAATTCCGAAGGATCATTTGTCAACTAGTTTTTGGTGCCGAAAAGTATTAAGTCCGAAATATTATTATCGTGCTATATCAAAAGATCGAAATTGTAGCATGTAACCTAACCTAACCGCCAGCGTGTCGACGTCACCCCGCTTCTTCTGGTTATGGAGTTACGGGAAAACGATAATGTGGGAAAACAAAACAGCGACATTTCAAAAGTATGGTAAACAAAGTATATGGATTATAAGAATTCGGTTAACCGTTTTCGGACAAGTGAAAATCGGGCAAGTGTTTTTCGAAACTTCGATAGGTTACCGTGTCTGCCAGGTGGACACACACACCACACGATGTCACGGGATAGTTTGGACTTATTTAAAGCTGATCCTCAAGACTTTCTCAGTCGTTTCGTAACTATTGATGAGACTTGGGTTCACCACAACACACCAGAGTCAAAAATACAATCCAAGCAATGGAAAAGGTCAGGGTGGTCACATCTTAAGAAAGCCAAGGCCATTTTGACACCCAGGAAGGTGATGGCTTCAGTTTTTTGAGACAGCAAAGGGGTTATAATATAATGATAGATTTCCTTGAAAAAGGTAAAACCATATTGATACAATTCTGCATGATTACTATTGTTTCCTCTTACGACGTTTGCGTGAGGAAATCAAAATAAAAAGGCTTAGTAAGATATCAAAGAAAGTCTTGTTCCACCAAGACTCTCCTATTCACACAGCAGCGAAATCAATGGCACAGACTCGTAATTGTGGGTCTGAATTGTTGCCGCACCCACCCTATTCGCCTGATTTGGCCCCTTCCGACTATCATCTTTTCCCCAACCTAAAAAAAACACTTGGAAGGTCAAACATTTTCCACGGATATGGAGGTGCAAGGAGCTGTAACTGCATATTTTGATGACCTGGAAGATTCTTTTTTTTTACACGGAATAATTAAATTAGAGGCAAGATGGCAGTATAGATGTTTTTAAAGACTGTGTAGAAAAATTTAATTGTTATAAAGAGTATATAAGTTTTCATTTTAAAGGTAAGGCTCTAAACTTTTCAATTCACCCTCGTATATCTAATTTATTTGATATACACCCTAAATGTAAATAAATCGAGTATGTTAAGTTTCGGTTTACTTCAATCTAGAATTAATATTGTAATTTACTGTGTGTGGTCATGAAATGATTTATAACTAAAAATGTAACAACTTATTATGTTTGCATGAGATAACAATGAATAAATGACAATGACAACGTGCATGTGATCCGTCCGAAGGTTATATGTAACTCTCCTAATCAATGGAACACTTACCTTGTCATCGAGATTGCACTGTTCATACACAACAAGCACCTGTTTGGGGAACTGTTGAGCCAGGAGCCGCAGTAACCTGCCAACAACAAGATTAAGCATTATGCACGCATTTGATACGTGATCATGTATGATGAGAGCTAATTATCCATCAGCCATCATCATCATATCAGCCGAAAGACGTCCACTGCTGGTCATAGGCCTCCCCCAAAGAGTGCCACAATGGCCGGTCCTGCGCCACCCGCATCCAGCGGACTCCCGCGACCTTTACCACCACTTTGTCTACCCACGCCTTCCCGTACGTAGTCACCACTCGAGAAACTTTCCACCCCAATCGGTTCTACGTGCAATGTGGCGCCTACCTGTGGTGCTAATACAAAGCTTCGTATGACTGTTGCAAATTTTGAGATGTTTCGTTGCAGTTCGTCCAACGGGTTCGCAATGCAACGGCAACGCTTAGCCCCAGCACGAGGCACCCGCGCATGATCATGAGACGGCCGCGACATACTATCGATTTTTCTCACACTATCCGTCTCTCTCTTATTAGAACACTTAGAACAAGAGGTTATAGTGAGAGAAAAATCGAGAGTATGTCGCGGCCGTCCCATGATAGACGTGCTGGGAAGGCGATGAAGATCACATCACCCTAGGACGAGCTAGATGTAGCGAGGCACGAGGGTACCAGTCCTTTTAGTATGAGATCCTGGAGTCCATCGCATGAAAGCGCAGATGGTGGCCCCCGTATTAATGTTGAGCATAGAAACACCATGATACACAGACATCTCCCAATGACTGGTTTGGAGATCCGTCCCTCGTCAAGTGGACTGCATGGGAAAGACAGCATTGGCAGCCAATTTCATCAGTCCAGCGCACTGGAATCCTTCGTCATGAAACTACAGGTTTAGGAGATATCACCTGTTGGCGGCGTCCTCGCGCAGGTAGACGAGCACGCACTCGGCGAGCACGAGCGTGGGCGCGTCGGCGCGCGCGCCGGCGGCCGCGAGCGCGCGCAGCACGCCGGGCTCGTCGCGCAGGTCCACGCCGCACAGGTGGTACCCGTCCGCGTGCAGGTCGGCGCCGCCCGCGCGGATGGCGACCTCGCCGTCTGCGGACCACATACCGTTAGTCCTACTTCTTCTTCTTCTGCTTATTTAAGAGCTAAGCTCTTGTCGGTGTACCTCAATGTAGGCCGTCCATTTACTCCGATCCCAGGCAACCTCTTTCACATCTTGATATGACCTAACATCAACTCTTTTTTTGAGCTACTCTATGATTCAGATTCAGATTCAGATGGTTTATTTCTCAATAGTAATACATAATTTTCATACATTAGAATAAAAACATGCACACAATATTGAGATCGTCAAGAATACAATAAATTTTACACGGATATAATCAAATTTCAAAAAGTACCTATTTGGGTTTAAGAACATTTACCAGTCAGTATTAAAGTTTACAAATTATTTATTAGTGTATTCATTATTTAAGTATTCCTTGATGTTGTATACCGTTTTACTAAGGAGCAGAATTGTAGTTGTATGTCGTTTATTCCTACTAATATTATAAATGCGAAAGTTTGTGTGTAATTACTCAATCACGCTTAAACGGCTCAACGGATTTGGGTGAAATTTTGCACAAAGATAGTTTATAGCTTGGATAGTTTTTGTCCCACGGGGGTCCACGCAGACGAAGTCGCGGGCGGAAACTCTCTAGCGGATATTCACACTTGGGATTTTTTTTTCACAAAACTTGATGCCCGATTTTAAATTTAACTACAACTGTTTTAAATAGTAATTAATCACAATACGGAATAACACATCTTTATCTCAAAACATAATAATGATATAAACCAAGTCAGAGAATTAGGATATTTACCTTCACATGCCTGAACACTGAACAGTCACGTTTCTTAGTATTTTTCTGGTGAAACAACTAATTTATAGCCGGATCATGTCAAAGTAATGGGTTAGTCCCCCAAAATTGAAGCCACCACTAAATTGCCAAATTGAAGGTAACAAGTGGGACTAACCAAACTGTATTACTGTAATATCAACGGCAGAAGTCTGTGCCAAATTTAAAACCAAGTAGTCCATAGAGGAATAGGACCCACCATAGCCAAAGGTTTAAAACTAAACTATCGCGCTAACGCTAATACTCAAGAGGTTGCCAATGACACGGTCTCTCAATTTGCGTGCCCCAAATGTGGACGCAAATGTCGATCCCGGATTGGCTTATATAGTCAGGAGAGGCGTTGGCCCACGCGTGACTCATCTGTCAAGATTTATTTATTTATTTTTTTATTTAATCGCATGGCATTGAAAACAGAAACATAATAAGTACAACTATAAATTAAATTAAGGCCTGTCATCCACTTGATGGCCTTGTCGCTAAGGGTGATCAGGTCTTCTGGAGGTCCAACTTTGGTTGCTGCACTGGACTCCTGGAGCCTCGCAGAAATTAAACAGAAGCATTTATACAAATACATCTGTCACGATGTATAAGGCCTTATAATGATGAGGTGTAGTGAGGGTCACAGCTGATGCACAGCTGATAGACAATGAATACCTATTTTCTATTTGTAATTAAATAATAAATCATAACAATGTAAAACACACATTCCTGTAACATATGTGAGCACACAACCTTGTACTTTGTACCTACGCATTTGCCATCTATAAAAGCCATGTATTTTCGCTAATAAAACAGTTACTACTCAAGTCGCGTGTTGTTACAATCTACCCTGAACGCCGCACACTTCATGACGACCTTTGCCAGTCGGCTGCACCAGGCAGCCTCGCTCCGCCCCAGACCATAGACGCCGCCGCTACCCAACCAGCTCCACTGCGCCAGCCGCAGCCAGCATCAACCAGCACCATGCAAAACGACTAACAGTATATATATTCTCTAAAAAATGAAGTACCTTCATTGGTAATCTTCTCAAGCAGCTGCTTGTTCCGCTTGATGATCTGGCACTTCTTGGCGGTGACAGTGGGGAAGTCGAGCTCGATGAAGTTGCCGACGGCCTGCGTGACGTCACGGAGGCGCCAGAACAGCGTGTCGGAGCCGCAGCCCAGGTTCAGCACTTGGCACTTGCTGTCGCACCGCTGTATTACAAACACGTTAAGCAAGTTTTCTTGTAATACATACATACATACATACATTCATGCCTTAAGTGTCATCAACCCATATTCTTCTTGCTCTTAGATATACATACAACTAAATAATGAATTACCTTTATAGTTATATAATAATAATAATAAGCCCTTTTATCCTGAATTACTACGGTACGAGTATGTAGTACAGTGTGCCTCTTGGCATAGGCCTCCTCCAACATCTTCCATTGATATTTAATGCATTTTTACATGATCAGCCAAGGCCAACCTTATTAGCAAGGCCGTGACAGTTTGTGCAGTGTCTAGATTGCAAGCAAAGATGACAAAAATAAGAAAAAAATATGAGGACTGAATAAGAAGTGAAAACCTCGCTGTTTGGTAATATATAAAATACTGATTAAAGTGATTAACCCTTAGCTCAAAACAGAAACGCAGCACACCTTGTTGGTAATGGCGGGATGAACTAGACTCCTTTTTAAAGAATGGGCCAGAGACTGCTCAGGAATGCAAAGTCTGGAAATGGAGGGGGAAGGCCTTTGCCCAGCAGTAGAGTAGGACACAACCGGCTCTTAATAATAATTTATAATAACCCTTAGATGTGTTTGTGAAACTTAGCTAAACAGATGATGACCTTGAGATTTAAAACTATAGGCTCATCTGCTTAGCATGGAACTGTGTCTAAGCATACAACGGGTGAATCCCATTAAATTCATAACAACAGTAATGTAATGTAGTGTATTTAGTATACAACAGCACCTAATAAAAACATTATAAATTAAATTGTGTGGTGTACATGTTAGGGAGGTACCACTTAGGGTTTTCAAGCATTAGTACCTCAAGGAACTGGTGGATGAAGATCTCAACAGCTCGCACCCGCGCATAGTACCCGCGGTGGATCTCCGGCGCACGGCGCTCGGAGCGGTGGCGCGCGAACAGACGCACATACGGGTCACTCCAGTACCCCAGCTCCACGGCCCCTAGCTTGCACTCAGTCGCGTCGGAGTTCGTCGCCGCCACCGCCTCATCCTCCTCCGACCAAGACACCAGCTTGTTCATAGCGCTACCATCACCCGCTGCATCCCAGCGCGCCAGCTCGGCCCTAGACTTGGCCGAAGCCTGCCAAAGACGGCTGGACGTCTAGCCACGCAACGAAGCCCCGAAAGCTTCGGAACAGAGTTTTTAAAGTGAGTAAATTAGCGAAACAAACTGACAGCTAAAATCACCAAAATGATAGAACAGCCTTGTCACAGATAAGATAAAGGCTCTTCGGCTGACGGACGTGCGTATTTACAATACGTAGGTTATCGAGATTTTTGGTGTTATATTACATAATCAACTTCTTTTTCACTTTGTAATCTTCCCTTTGTTTACTTTCTTTATTCAATAATTTAAGCAGACCCGAGAAACTTAGTGCTCAAAATAAGAAATATCTTAACCTGTGGTCGTAATACTTACAAGATGCGTTCAGAAATAATTACCACTTAGTACTAATTTGATGTTCAAAAGTTATCCATGCAAGATTAGGTCATAAAATAAACTCAGAGGTTCATATGTCCCTTATTTTATAGTTTATTAATTTGTGGACCTACTTAAATAATCACAATCGATTTGAAACGAATTAGTGAATTAAATAGTTATTGTCTGAAGGTTCACACATCGTTTTTGAATGTACATTGCACTGAGTCGAACTTGACATTGACACATTGCAATTGCATTTTGCATTGTATATAAATTCCGGCTTTAGTGATTTAGGCTCTTATTCTACTTTACCGGTTGAAAACGAAGTGACTACAACGTGTACAGTAAAATCACCCATAGGACATGTGTTAGCGCTTTAACGACCTTAAATATATAGTAAGCCTTTCCTGGAGTTTTACATAAATATCAATTATCATGTCTGCAGATGATAATTTGCCAGTGATATTAGTCAGCGCCGTCGACACTGCTACCGCATCAGTGATAATTAAAGGTAACTGAAAGGAGATAATTGGTCACTCACAAAATCCTACACACGCCCACTACGTTTAAAATGCTACTCTCTGTAATTGTTCTTCTATACATAACAAATGATCATGATCATCTGATATCTTCTCTAAGATCAGCTACGTCAGCAAACAATAGCTTCAACACTGTGCAAGGCCTGCCTCAGATGTCTCAAGTTATTTAAAAACACTTTGTAATTTACTTTCCAGAATTAATAAATGATGGTGTCCAGCCTCAATGCAACGGAGTGTCACATGGACCACAGACACCAGTGTGGCACTTGAATAACAAGTACTACAATGCATCTGTGCGTCTGTTTCCACTTGGAGACAGTGCAGCACCAAGCCCAAATGACGATATGCAGGCACATATCATATATCTTACGGAAGATGAGGTTAGTCAACTAGTTATACTAGTTAGTAGCCATATAAATGTAAACTCTACAAGCCGCAAACAAGGGTTGAACTCACATTTTCTTTTCAATATGCCACAAAAAAGGTTAAAACTTTTATTAGAATATTTTCAATCCAATAACATTCGAATAATGAAATAATTCCATCATATTTGTGTAAGGTCAGATTTTAGGTTTTTTTGTAGCTGACAGACCAATATATTATAGTCAGAAATAAAAGTGTTATTCTTTATTGCACCACTACAAAAGAGATTATTATAATAAAAGCATGAACCAAATAACAAAATAATGGTAAAAACAGGTGCTCTTATCACTTTAATTTTAATAGTGCATTAAAAATTTCACTAGTGTTTCACCTATATTCTTTATGCATATATCGTCATTGCCATGTTATTTATTAAAGTTGACATATTGTTATTAATTATTTAATCCTAAGCACTCGGAAATGTTTGCATGCCTGCATGCAGGCTGAATACATGGAACTGTATTTTAATTTACAAGACCTATTTTTACCTACTGTATTCCAGCAAATAAAGGATCTGATTGATCGATTGATTGAAAATCCTCATTTCCCATTGAATTGCAACCCCATGAAACTAGTTTTATTTTATTTCATGATCTATTACAGTGCTCGGACGACACAGTCTGCGCCCGTCGCGCCACCGCCGCACACGCATCACGCCACGCCGTCCGCCTCGTCGCATCCCAAACAGACCACGAACCACCCGCCCTAGCCACATGGGCGCGCGCCTCGCACTACGAGCTAGTGCCGCTGCTAGCGCCACCTGTTGCAGACAACGGGGAACCGTTCGCTGAGACGACAGGCGTGGAGAGACTTAGGGAGGCGCTGCACGCGCACGCGTGGCCTGGCATGCGGCGCGCGGGCGCTGTCAGAGCGGCGCCTGATCTACACGGTAAGAGATGTGATAGACTCGCCCTACGACGATGGCAAACTAGCATATGGTCTGCCTCCCTGGTTTCACGGCGCAGAACCTGAGAGCCTTGTACTCGTCAACATACATACTAAAAGATGGCTAACGCTCAAGTCGGCAACCAACCAAAATCCCGACCAAGAATTCAATTGGGTAGTTGCCTCATGTTTAAATTGATAACAAAGTGTTGCTAAATGGAACCATCAAATTATTGTAAAAAAATGAAATTACAAAATATAATTAAAATCATATAAAGATTATTGTCCAAGAGTAGATTTAAAGCTTCCAATAGAATCCTTACGCTTTTATAGAAACAAAATTTTAAGACAACTTTACTAACTAGGTCACTAAACGCAGTGTTTCGCGATCAAAACAGCAATGTAGGAATCGAATACCTATACCATACAACGATTAGTACAAATAGCAAACTGTGACGTCATAATTTTATGTCAATTAGATGAAGCGTTTTGGCTGCCGCCAGCGAGGTCCGTCTTTGAGTAAAATTTTTGGGTATTTGTTCTTTAATTGTAGCTCCTCAAATCATTTGTTCCTCTCCGAACGCTGGTTCGAATGGCATCATAAACAAATCGTAAGACACAATCCTATTGTTGCAGACGACTCCTCAAACTCGTCATCATCTTCCTGGGGCTCTTGGACGGGCTGCGACGAGGCGGGCGCGGTGTCGCGCGCGGAACAGTTCGCGGACGCGCTGTCGCTGCTGCCCGCGCGACGCGACACAGGGGGGGAGGGAGACGACGCGCGCCGGCTGCACGCCGAGCAGCTAGTCGTGGCCTTTTGTCGCGCGTTGGGACACGATCTGGATTTGGACGGGGACTTATAGACGCTTGAGCGGTACCGAACCCCTGTAACATTGCTTCGCTCGTCACATCAGCGTTCAAATATCAACGAAGCGAGACAAGAAAACCCTTCTCATTCTAATGTGCACAGTGCGAGACAGGAATCCATGTGTAGCGACTAGGCAGCAAGTAGTGCATGCCCCCATGAATAATCGCAGTATTCGAGAAAATTAAAAATATTATGTGTAATATTTTACGGCCGTATTATAAACGTTCTACAAGCCTATTTGAACAAAAATGGCGCTAAAATTCCTTGGTGTTTATCTGTCACTTTGACATTTGTGTTCGTCAGAAAAGAACAAAGCATATTTTATTCAGCAGAGGCATTTTAATCTTTATGAATAAGGGGATAATAGTATTGTACTGTATAAGGCACCTTTTGAACTATGAAGATTAATGTATTACCTGCATACCTATGAGTATAAATTGTATATAATAAACTTATCCTGTAGGTCCCCACCGCCACGAATACCCGTCCAAAATGGCGCCAATGTACGGTCCCAAAAAAAATGCACAGATGTCTCCGTCGGTTCCCGCGGACGCGAATTCGTGGCAAAAATATTTGCACCTGTCGGTTCCCGCTGCCACGAATACCCGTCTTGGTTCCCACAGTTGAGAAAAGACTTTATTGTAAAGAACATACAGTTCCTATTCTATTGGGCGTTTTCTAATTTAAACGCAATGAAATTAGCAACAGATTGGTACCAACCGAAGCTAGAAACTTCATACTAACGTCAACTTATGTTGAGTTGAAAAACCGTTTTTGACCGTGGTGCACGAGTACAATACCTAGTGTAAACATTTATAGTAAAAGTGAATAAAAAGTGGTTTTTTGAAAGAAAAGGGTAAATAATTAAGGTTTTTTTATATACTTCATACTACACAGATGCCAAATATACAAACTTTGAACACTTTTTTCATATGATTCGTTTATAAAATTGCGAATACAAAAGTAGCACTCAAATTTGCCTGTCCGTTACAAAGTTTTTATCGAGTGTTAAAAATATAGTTTTTACAATCAATATGCAATTTTGCGGTTTGATTCCTATTTGTCATTAGTTTTTACGCATTAGAAATAAAAAACAAACCATATATATCTTATAATGAGTTCACAACAAGAACTTGAAAGTGTGGTCCTTAAACTCTGTAATTCACGGTTTTCTAATACGAATAAAACGATATTTTTACGGGGATTTCTTCAAGTATTTGCCAATTATTGATAGCATGCATCTTTAAGACCCAGAATAAATAAAAAATGTTATAGTTATAATTCAATATCTTTATTTTCTTAGCGTATCTTTGGAGAATGACCATTATTTTTCCTTCCTGTGAAAGAGCCATGGTTTCTACATTGTATTATGTTGAATATGATATATTGAATACAAACACAATGAATTCTGTTTCACGCCCTTGTAAAAAATGTAAACATTTACATTCCTAAGTATAAACACTACAGAGATACGAACGATAACGTTGAGTCAAGTGGTTTGCTCGCGTCAGCTCAAATTACCTCGGGACTCGCAGGACCGCCCACTTGACCACGTGACCGGGAACGGAGAGTAGCAAAAAATTTGCCACGAATTCGCGTCCGCGGGACTCCTAGGAGACATATTTCCGGGGGTGTGGGGACTACACAGGTAAATATATTTGTTATAATTATAAACAACAGACTTTTCAACATACATTAAACCCTGTAATGGGTCAATATCATTGACTGTCATTTTACTACTGAAACTAAACATGGATGTTAATCCATGTTTACATGTTTAGTTATCACGTTTGTTTGTCAAAGTTATTTGAGCGACCAAAATGTGATCATTGAACAGCAATTATTGTCATTATTTGAGTCTCCACACGGGGTCGATATAATCCACTACATCTGCCTCTTTTTAACACATGCATGAAGAGAGAGAGAGAGAGAGAGATATAGAGTGGACGCGGATTATTGGGCCTTACATTGTAGGCCGCTTGACAAGGACAGGGAAAAGGAAGAAAAGGGACAGTAAAACATTCGTTCGTGTCGTATGCGTATAATTGTAAAAAACGATACAAACGCCAGATATGTGCGTCGCCCGACAGGCGAGTTCGCGCTGATACCACACTGCCTATTTTTTACCATTTGGACCTTTACATTTTACTGTAGTCGAAATTTTAATGGTACTTTGATACCTACTTATCTTTAATTCGGTCGAGCTACACAATGGTTTTTAAATCGTGATAAAATAACAGTTGTCACGGAATATGTAACAGAACGTCAGAAGTAGCTACGCAGAATACCATACTCGACTCTTATTCTATTGGCAGTCATGTAGCACTTCTTATATCTACTGCCTGTGCTAATGTAAAGAAAAATACTACAGGTACGAAAGGGACGGAGATATTCGATTTTCAAATTTCGTGGTGCACAACCCTGCTCTTAAGCACACACTGATGCGCGTGTGCACTTCTGCACAGTCCTGAGCCCCAAAAAAAAACAATCTAATTTGCACCAAGCGTTTCAGATAAATTTTGAATTATCATTTGTTCTAAAATCGAATGAGACAAAACAAATGAAAATCGGTTCCTTTAATATTTGATTTAGATTCGTCCATGTTTTTCTTTCTATGCGTCCCATAGACACAAACACTTATTAAAATACCGCGTCGGTGTGGTATCGTCGCGAGCAAACCCGAGCGCTATATCATTATTAATAAGCTTCACCTAATTGTGATGTTAATGTATATTAATGTAATAATGTAAATATAAAAACTTAACGTTACCCCTACTCCAGTTATAACTATGTTATTCCGTTGCAATAAAATCAACACAACTTTAATCTCTGCGTTTGTTCTCGTCAACCCGCTAAATTCAACTAGAGTGCGTTTTAATTCCCAGATATTAAAATACCAATGCCACCATTTTTGACATTACGTACATCGATTGTAGGACACTAGATCACTACAACCAACAGTAACCGCAAAATCTATTGAAATTGACAATATTAGTCGTTAATTTTCAGGATTCGTTTAAGGAGGACATATAATCACTATTTACCGTTCAAACATTACGTTCAGTCGCTATTGCATGTGATCATGACTACCTTTCTTAGTCAATCGTTTCTTAGGCAGCTTTAAGGCAATGCAAAAAAAAAGTTGTAGAAATATTTTTTTAAAATTCCCTAGTCAACAAGGAACCATTATAGTTATCACATCTGACATTATCTCAGTATCTGGGAATTAAAAATACACATAACAACAATATATAAATTCATTTGATAATCCAAACTACATATAACATAACACAACAACATCACCCGTTCGATATATAAATACATATCTATTTGAACTCGCATTAAATTTGTAAATATAAGCGGCCCGTCTACGGGTTTCTGTAAAGCTTTCAGGTGATATTTAGGAACTAATGTTAAATTATATGAAATGCATTAAACAACCTCAGTGTTTTTGCCTTTCCATCGTATATCCCTATAATAGCCGAGGGACGCAGCTATATGTAAGAAGGGAGCAGAAGGTACGAGATGTTACTCTTCACCATTATTGGTAATGAATAGAATTGACTCAACAAATTTGACATATAACCTCACACTTTATAACAAAAACATTATTGTTGTCAAACCTCGTTATTGCGTTATTTTAAAACGAACCTCGTTATTGCGTTATTTTTACGTAACTCAATAATCAATTTTACTGTCATTAAATAAATAAATAAATAAATAAATATTAGGGGACAATCTTACACAAATCGACCTAGTCCCATAGTAAGCTCAATAAGGCTTGTGTTATGGGTACTAGACGACGATATATTTAATAGATAGAAATACTTAAATACATAGAAAACATCCATGACTCAGAAACAAATATTCATGCTCATCACACAAATATTTGCCCTTACCGGGATTCGAACCCAGGACCTTCAGCTTCGTAGGCAGCGTCACTACCCACTAGGCTAACCGGTCGTCAAAATAACATTACAAATAAATTCTAAGTAATCTTCGTTTAAAATATTCGTTTACATTTTTAGCCTCTAAATTGGCATTTTGTATACTACCGTCTTTTTCTCCCACATAGCTGCATCCCTGTACAGGGTCTATTGCACTTCTACTGGCCACACAGTTCAATATCAACTACTACATAGGTCAGAAAACGTTAAGATTTGAAGAAAGTCTACTGCGTGCAACGTCGAGGGACGTTTACTGTCGAATCTACTAAGCCACTCATTTAGCACCGGGCTTAAAACTTTAGCTCACAACACTGTCGTTGTACATTAACAGAGTAGAGTTATAACATCACTAGATGGCGTTGTCAGACCCATATATGGAACTACAATTATTCTCTGCCAAAACTGCTGTTTTGAAAGCTCGAATTACGGTTCGAATTGAATAAAAAAAAGAGTTCTTATTTATGTTCACTGTTTGTCGGTGCCCCTGTCGAACAGCGAAGCTTAACCTTTTGGACTCCATATCTCACGTACAGTTAAGTACTTTAATTGTTGAGCCATTTAGGTGTCAACTAATTTTGTATTTTTTTCATAGTTAAACTTGGAAGTGTTTAGTATAAAGTGCGCTCTAAATGGCTCACCAATTAAAGTCTGTGATCGTTCTTAAAGTCAAACCTTCACGCCAACATTTGTGTAAGGAGTTTTCCTTTTTCATCCTTGACTTGCTTTATAGGACGAACCCAATAAAGCCGACGAAAGCGTGGATGCTAGTCTCTTAGTAGCCTGGGGAAAATCCAGGGGAAACCTTGCTTGAAACACTGAGGGCCTACCGCGAAACGAAAACGAACTTCGTTCTCCGACTCTATCGCACTTGCTAGTTCGAGCGACAGAGAGAGAAATACACGAACGAAGTTAGTTTTCGTTTCGCGGTAGCCCCTCTGGAATACTGTATGACTTTGCTCTAGGAGTAAGCGTAAGCATGTGATTATGAATGTTAGTTAAAAGTATGAAGGTGACTATGAAATCGATATGATACAGATAAAGAATATAATGGAAAAATAAACCATCTTCGTCTGTAGCCCCCGACAGGATTCGAACCTGCGACCTTTCTATTAACGCTAGACTGCTCTACCAACTGAGCTACGAGGACAGTGACTCACGCTGTGTATTCTTGCATTACATTCCCGCTAAGACTAGCGCCCTCTGTATCGTGTTATAGACTTGTTTCACAGCCTTGGCACCCCTCTAATGGGCGAGCTATACGCTCACTCCATTCTCATCGAACCACATCAGGTAGTTTCGGACAATAATTTGTTTCGTGATAAGGGTATTTAAGGTGACTTTGACTTTTGAGTCGGTCTTGGCGCCATGGGCACGACCAAACGCAAAACATTGAGGTGTCTTGGCGTCCAAAGGGTGAAATAAATGCCTCTTTTCCTTGGACTTGGACCATTATAACTCTGCTCTCCTATACTAATTAGTATAATTAATTGATATTTTACCTACAAAGCGTTTCGGATAGTCGCTACAAGCCCGGGGTTGGACCCTTTCGCCTAGCGCAAAAAATATCACATGAGCGAAGGCACTTCGAGCGAAGCTCGTCGGACGAAGCGTGGGCAGGCGAGATCGGTTTCTTAATTAATAAATAGCCGTTTGGTCTTGGTAGTGTCGTGGATTAGAGCTCGGCCAAAACACTCCTCCTCACACATTACAGGAGGCAGTCAACAATACCGAGGCCTTGTCCATATATTACGTCATTTCAAAGTGGCGGGGTCTGGTTTTTGGGTTTGGATGACGCAGCAGGGGGGGGAGTGTGGTTGGTGACTTGTCGAAGATGGTATCATCTTTCGCATCTTCAAAAAGTGCGTGTTTTCTAACAATTAAGTCATAAAGATTTGAGTCACTAATGGGTTATTTTAATTTGTCAAACATCAGCATTATCCGCCTAGCGTTATTCCCGGTTTTGCTCCTATACGAGCCCGGGGTCCGCTTTGACAATAAGAGAGAAATTAATGAAATTGGTTGGAATTGTAAAATTTTACCAAATCGTATTTTTATCGCAATGAAATCATCAATGAATCATATTACGTCCTCGTTTTTCGACGTATATTGACACCCGTCAATTTAAAAAAAAAACGAGGACGTAATAAATGGACAAGCCCCAAGGCACGCTGAATGTTGACTTGCGGAATAACAGGAAAACTAGCTAACTAGAGCTCGGCCAAGCCTTAAAGACACTAGCCTCAGGGTAAACGCGTCACGATCATCTTAGCTTTGACAGCTAAGCGCTAAATCACAACACTATATCCTAGATATTAGGATACAGTCGCGGTCATAAATTTCGGGTTACCCTAAATTAGATAACCGCAATAGGCATTTTTAAATATTTAACGCTAGTTTTATTTACATAATATACTATCCTTTATAATACTAAATTCCCGGGATCCTATCATAAAAATATCAACATCCAAAAATGACAATTCTCAATCAAATCTCGCTCTGTTTAAGTTGTTTTTTTCGAGTCCGATTTAAACCTGGTAACGTTATTTTTTTTACTGTTATTTTTGCATTTTAGATGTAAAATTAAATAAAGATCATGAAAGAAAAAAAAATCAGTTCAACCTTGCACTATTTTAGGAAATAAGACGGTATTTTACCGACCCGTATTCTTTGTCCGCGAGTGTTTATTGGGGGACAGATAGTATAACATTTAGATCGCAAAGAAACGTTATTCGAGAACTGTGGAAAGTGGAAACGGTATTCTAGGAATTGTACTTCCGGCTTGCTCGAATATTGTGTCCAATGGACCTTCTAGAATTTACACATGTATGCGAAATGGACATCGCATCCTGAAAAGAAATGTAGTGTCATATTTTAGTAAACCGATCTCTCGTGCCGTAACCGAAGCGGCGCCCGGCTTTGTACTTAATACTGTATAACCTAGAGGTAACCTAGAGGTTTAGATCCCATAGTCGGTCAGCAGGCCTGCGGCTGGGTTTTTGTCAGAGTTTTGGTCGGGGGTTTGTGCAGCAAGTCTGGCCGACGGAGGAGCGCGGAGAAGTATTGCACGGCGGCCCGCGCGATGTATTGGTCTTGATGCGCGGGCCACCAGCCCTCGAGGAAGCCAATATGGCCGCCGCGGGCGGGAATGACGAGGGCTACCGCGCTTGATGCGGCCACTTCCGCGAGGGGTAGGACTTCGAGCGGCTGGAAGAACAAGTAAACAAGTTATTTTTCACACCTTTCATTCGGAAAAGTAAGCTTTGCTCCACGACGAGAGGGATCAAAATGCTACTTTTCTGTTCAAGCTACTTTTTTTAATTTATTCATTGGCATGTAGCATTTACGCAATGTGCCAATTGAACACAGATCTTAATAAAATAATCGATTGTAATTTCATCGTAATCGATTAAAAACTAAATAAAAAAATTAGTAATAAAAATTAAGAATGTTTGTTAAAACTTTTTTAAATTTCTTCATAGTTGGTATGAAAAATAGTATGTGTCATCGGTAGCAAAATTATCTTCCCTCTCTCCGCTCAGGATTCAATACACCGCCCTCGCCTTAAATATACTATTTTGCGCCCTTGTGACACAAATAACTATTCTAGAATGTAGGAACAGGTGGGCAATCAAACCTTTCTGGATAGATAGTTATAAACCGAAACCAAGTTTACTTAAGATTAAAGAAAACAAACAACTGCAACTGCATCCTTCCATATAAAAGAGCTGCAAAACAATTTATGTATGTATGTAAATACTTTATTGTACACAAGACACGGGTAAAAATACAGACAAAAATGCGTGCTCGTCGCTACCATGGTTTCAAGTAAGCGTAACTTCGATTTGGGATCGCTAGCTTCTAAGGCAATCACTACCCACCAAACCATAACTTAAAATATACTCTAAATTAATATTACCTGGGAAGGGTCATCGGCAGCACACAAACACAGCAACGGCACCCTCACAGCCCCAAGCTTGCCCGTCAACGTGGCCGCGCGGTAATATGCCTCCACGCTCCCAAATCCAAAATGCCCCGTAGTGAACGCCGCGTCAAACGCTCGAACTAAAGTCGCGCTTTCACTCTAGCGCGCTCGTCGCTACCATGGTTGCATGTAACTAATTGGTGGCATTTGGGATTGCTTGCTTCTAAGGCAACCACTACCTACCAAACCATAACTTAAAATATACTCTAAATTAATATTACCTGGAAAGGGTCATCGGCAGCACACAAACACAGCAACGGCACCCTCACAGCCCCAAGCTTGCCCGTCAACGTGGCCGCGCGGTAATATGCCTCCACGCTCCCAAATCCAAAATGCCCCGTAGTGAACGCCGCGTCAAACGCTCGAACTAAAGTCGCGCTTTCACTCTAGCGCGCTCGTCGCTACCATGGTTGCATGTAACTAATTGGTGGCATTTGGGATCGCTTGCTTCTAAGGCAGTCACTACCTACTAAACCATAAGTTAAAAGTTACAATAAATTAATATTACCTGGAAAGGGTCATCGGCAGCACACAAACACAGCAACGGCACCCTCACAGCCCCAAGCTTGCCCGTCAACGTGGCCGCGCGGTAATATGCCTCCACGCTCCCAAATCCAAAATGCCCCGTAGTGAACGCCGCGTCAAACGCTCGAACTAAAGTCGCGCTTTCACTCTAGCGCGCTCGTCGCTACCATGGTTGCATGTAACTAATTGGTGGCATTTGGGATTGCTTGCTTCTAAGGCAACCACTACCTACCAAACCATAACTTAAAATATACTCTAAATTAATATTACCTGGAAAGGGTCATCGGCAGCACACAAACACAGCAACGGCACCCTCACAGCCCCAAGCTTGCCCGTCAACGTGGCCGCGCGGTAATATGCCTCCACGCTCCCAAATCCAAAATGCCCCGTAGTGAACGCCGCGTCAAACGCTCGAACTAAAGTCGCGCTTTCACTCTAGCGCGCTCGTCGCTACCATGGTTGCATGTAACTAATTGGTGGCATTTGGGATCGCTTGCTCCTAAGGCAGTCACTACCTACTAAACCATTAAGTTAAAAGTTACAATAAATTAATATTACCTGGAAAGGGTCATCGGCAGCACACAAACACAGCAACGGCACCCTCACAGCCCCAAGCTTGCCCGTCAACGTGGCCGCGCGGTAATATGCCTCCACGCTCCCGAATCCAAAGTGCCCCGTAGTGAACGCCGCGTCAAACGCTCGAACTGAAGTCGCGCTTTCCACTCTAGCGTGCTCGTCGCTACCAGCGGTCACCAAGGAGTGCGAGCACACGGTGCGGCGGAGGTTGCGAGCCATGTGGCGGGATAGGAGGGCGTTTAGACCGCGCTCCATGCATTCTGAGCCTGAGGAATATAAGAAGTTTCTGTCAGAAAATTCATTTTTGTTACAAGCTTTTATTGCCGACTGTACTTTTCTGTATACCATCATCAACTACTCATTGAGACGATTCTAACGAACCCAAACTCAACGGGGTTACGTCGGTTAAGTACTGAATTCCCATGGCCACCATCTGTCTCCACCATCAGATCAGCTCGATGGTACCATAATATTGAATTGTCATCCAAACTATACTCATACCTGAGTTATACTGAAGATTAAAGCTGGAGGAGTCGGTTTGGAACAAGTGGAAGCCACTACTTTCTTAGGCTTCAAAATAGACCGCAAACTGACATGGGCAACCCATATAGACCAGCTATGTGGCAAAGTAGGTGGTGCATGTTTTGCGCTCCGCCGTCTGGCTCGAGTCGTGCCGCGGCATGTTGTGAAGACTAGTTACTTCGCGACCGTCCACTCACTCTTGCAGTACGGTGCTGAGATGTGGGGACGCGCCGCAGACTGAAAACGTGCCTTCCGGTTACAAAAAAGAGCCGTGCGGTGTGTGGTGCAGGTAGCCCAGGAGGTATCCGTGCGACCTTATTTTAAAGAATTAGGCATATTAACTTTGCCAGCAATTGTTATTGCACAGATTGCAATTTACACCCACACACATTTATGCGACTTCAAAAAACGCGCAGACTCGAACCGCTCGCTGCGAGACCCTAATAGACTTCTCCCGGTGAAGCGACGGCTGGCGAAGTCGGAAAAGTTGACGCATGTAATGGGACCGACTATATATAATAAGTTACCGGTAGAAGTCACCTCGGCCCCCTCACTGCAATGTTTCAAAACGAAACTAAAGGCTTGGCTTCTCGAGCGCACATTGTATAGTTTTGACGAATTTTTAAATCAAAGTTAGTATATAACTTCCAATGGAGTTTTTAGGATGGACTGAATTTATCAATTACTAACCAATTGGTTTCACTTAATATATATATTGTAATAAATTGTCATGTAATATTAATGATATTATCTATAAATTAATATGAATATGAATATGAATATACCCCAAATTTCAGCTCAATCGGTCATCGGGAAGTGGGTCAAATTTAACTTGCAAGATTTGTCCCATACTAACATACTAACAGGGCAAGTTAAACAATTCCGGTTGCGGCAGCGGTCGAGTGAGGTCGTGCTTAGCAGTGCGCTCTTGCCCTATTGTTGTTGTAACCCGAATATCATCTCCGACTACCTGCTCGCTCTTATCGCTCCCCCGCGAGGTGATTATCGCAATTACCACGTGGAAGCATCGGGTGTGCTAGTTAAGACTTTCTTAAGTCTCCAGTCGACCCGCGTGTCTCTGCCCCTCTGGAAATCCACGCTCGTAGTGGTCGCAGTCCTTCGAGGCTGTGGGCTAGACACCATCAGTGGCTACCCGTTAGTTAAGACTTTCTCAAGTCAGACCCGGGTCTCAGTCCCTTAGAAAGACCACGCTCGCAGTGGCTGCACAGTGACGGATCCTAACAGTGCCAACGAAGTCGCTGCGTGGGGTGGATACCACCACGAAGCCCAGTAATACGATCAGTCCGACTCTCTCCCTTCGTGCTAGGACACACACATAGTTGACACTGACACGGCGGACAAGTGGACCAGACTCGACACCGACATCAGGATAGCCTTTCGGTTCACATTAGGCGTAGGAAAATATAGCGGCGACCGACCTAGTAGGATGGAGTTGCAAGACAGGATCGCGAGGATGGAGGAAGTCATGCGGGCAATGCAGGCCGAAATCGACCGCCTTGCCGCTGAGAATCAACAGCTCAAGTTGGCTCTCAACGGCAAGGAACTAGACTCGGCCCAGGCGGCTCCCATGCGACCTCCCACCCCAGCAATCGCTGACTCGCATCGCCAGGCCCATACGGCCACTCCGGCGGCCACTCTGACCGCCCAGGCCCCTAAGGCCACCATGGGACCGCCACCGCCGCCGCCGCCGGCGGCAGTTGCGATTCCCTTGTCCCCGTCCCAGGCCCCTAAGGCCAAACCGCCCAAAAAGGGCAAAAATAAGGCAGTAGAGGCAGCCGCGTCTGCCCCAGTTACTCCTCCGGCCCATCAGGCCCTCCCCGCAGCGGAATCAGACGTGAGGCAATCGCGTTCTCGCTCCCTTGGGGGGCGTCCCTTCTCGCAAGAGGAACGCGCTGTCCCACGCCACCGCTCTCCCCGCCCCCGCTGCCCCTCCAGAGACATACTGACCGACAAAGAGACCCTTGATCTCCTGTATTCTGACCACGAAGACATGGACACGTCAGAATGGATACCCGTAGGCAGCAGCCGTAAGGGAAAACGTGCACTGCCGAAGTCTCCGAAGGCTGATTCGCCGGCGAAGAAAGCCCTTCGGACTCCCGCCGCCCCCGCGCCTTCTGCGCAGGCCCCTCAGGCCAGTAGTGCCGCTTTGGCAACGGACGGCGGGTCTTCGGCCCCCAGCTCGACTCCGATAGGTAACCCGGACAAGCCGGACTCATGTGTCCTGATCGACACACATAGGTACCACACTGCCATGGCCATAGCCAGCCAGCGTGGCATCCGTGTGGTCGGTTCGGAGATTATGAAGCCGCCCTTGGAAGGGATGCGCATCACGGTCCAGGGACCCGAAGACTACCGAGCTCTGACCCGTCTCTTCGACGAGCTGTCGATGGCCTACAACCGGAGGCTGACCGTCGAAGAGAAAGGTTATAGGGCCGTCCTCCGGGGCATCCACAAGGACATCCCGGAGGACGAGGTAGCTGCGGATCTCAAACGCAAGGGGATCGCCGTCAGGGAGGTTCATCGCCTCTACAATAAGCAGAAAGGGAAGTACGATATCGTACTAGTAGTCACCGACCCGGACCAGCGCAAAGCAATCCACTCCCTTAAGGAGGTCCTCAAAATGGCTGTGAGGGCGGAGACTCCTAACAAGAGGACCCACCTCTCACAGTGCCACAACTGCCAGAGGTTCGGCCACGGCGCTCGTGGCTGCCACTCTCCCGCCCGTTGCGTCAAGTGCGCTGGGGATCACGCGACTCGCGATTGCGAGCGCCCAAAGGGTAGTAAGGACCCGAACGGCATACGGTGCTGCAACTGTTTGGTTCGCAAGCTCCCCCATGGGCATACTGCCAACTATGGGGGATGCCCTTGCCGCCCAAAAAGTCGCAACACCGAAGCAAAGTCGAAGTCCTCACCTCCCTCAGGGCGCAAGCAAAACGCGGGCTGGGCTGCTCCCCAGAACACTCCGCAAACCTATCCCGCCCTTCCGGCCGTAGGTCTAGGTGCTCCTAGGAACCCGCCGCCTTCTGCGGCCGTAGGTCCCTGTCCGGCGCCTTCTGCACCCCAATCTCAGGCGAGCCCCTCTGCATGGGGGCCTGCCGCCAGTCAAGCGGGCCGGCCCGCTATAGATCCCCTCTATGCGCTTATGCAGGTAATTCAGGTACTCCCACCGGAGGTGGCGAGCGGCCTGACTGCCCGCATATTCGCAACAGCGACACAGTATCTCGCCGCACCAAGCGGCAGCCAGGTTCACGGTGCCTACTAGTATGGATAGTACGTCCCAGAAGCTTAAACCTGCTTCGATTACCATTGGCATTTACAATGCCAATGGACTGAGAGGTATGAAGGACGAGGTGATGAACTTCCTTCGCGATCACTCAGTAGATTTACTCCTGGTCCAAGAGACCTTTTATCGTCCCAGCATTAGAGCTTTTCGCGTCCCTGGATACGTTCAGATCAGAGATGATAGGCAAGATGGTAGGCCATTCGGGGGCACGCTCATTTTCTACAAACGTAACTTACATTGCATAAGACTCAATCCCCCGCCCCTGACTAATATGGAAGTGTCGGTCTGTCGCATCTCGATGGAGGGTCACCCCCCGATATCGATTGCTTCAACCTACCTTTCACCTCAACGAGACTTACTTTTGACTGACCTCAACTCTTTAGCCTCCCTAGGCCCTTCGGTCATCGTGGCCGGGGACCTAAATAGTAAGCATATTAGCTGGGGTTGCGTAGCAACCAATCCCAACGGCAATCGGCTTCATCACCTTTTGATCGATAGCCTCCCTTTCGATCTCCTCGCTCCCTTAGAACCGACTCACTTCCCTCATAACGTAGATCACCGACCTGACATACTCGACATAGCACTACTAAAGAACGTAGCGTTAACTCTGCGTTCTATAGAAGTGTTACACGAACTAGACTCGGACCATAGGCCAGTCCTTTTGAGACTAGGTCCTCACCCCAATAGTACTCCCCGAACCAGGACAATCGTGGACTGGGATAAGGTGCAGTCAGGTCTCTTACAGACGGATCCCCCCCTGCTTAGAGACATCCCAGACAATATAACTACAACCGAACAGACAGACCAAGCGATCGATTCTTTCACCAACTACCTCAACGCTGTACGAAGCGAGGCCTCAAGGGAGGTGTCGGCGGAGGACATCCAAAACCGACCCCTACCTAGGGAACTGAGAGAGTTAGTGACAAGGAAAAATCGCGCCATCCGCACCTACTCAAATCACCCTTCTGCCGAAAATCGACAAATCCTGAGAGACTTGTCTAACGAGTCTAAACAGAGAATTGCCGAATTTCGGGAGAACTCGTTCAGGGATCTGATGGGGGAGATAACGCCTAGTCATCTGGCTTACTGGAAACTAGCGAGATCTCTCAAATCCGATGCCTGTTGGACCATCCCTCCCTTGGATCGACCGGATCACTCAACCCCCGCGTTCGAGGACAGTGAGAAAGCCGAATGCCTTGCGAGTAGCCTAGAGTCCCAATGTTCGCCCAATCTCCTCCACACCGACGAAGCCCATATTAGCAGGGTCGATTCCGAGGTGGACAGGAGATCGCGTCTCCCCGTAACTTCACCCATTTTACCGGTGTCGGTTAAGGAAGTCAGTGACCATGTCAGGCGTCTCCGTATTAGGAAGGCTCCGGGTGCGGATGGTTTATCCAATCGCATCCTGAGACTTCTCCCCGAAACCCTTCTCCTCCTTTTGGTTGGCATCTTCAATGCCGCGCTGACCAATGCTCACTTTCCAGCCGCGTGGAAATGTGCAACGGTCATAGGGATAGCGAAGCCCGGTAAACCCCGGACCTCGCCTGCCTCTTATAGGCCGATCAGCTTACTTAGCTCCCTTGGAAAGCTATATGAGCGGATCCTACTCACGAGAATTCTCAGATTTACGGCTGAGAATAACCTCCTCATCGATGAGCAGTTCGGCTTTAGATCCGGACACTCATGCGTCCAACAGGTGCACCGCGTCACGGAGCATGTGTTGGACGGTTTCTCTCGATTCCAGGGGCTCAAGACCGGTGCGATCTTTCTCGACGTAGCGAAAGCCTTCGATAAGGTCTGGCATAACGGACTGGTATACAAGTTATACCAGCTCGGTATACCGGACAGACTCGTACTCACCATACGAGATTTTCTCAGTGATCGAAGCTTTCGATACCGACTGGAGGGAACGTTCTCGGACCCACACCCCATCCGGGCCGGAGTCCCGCAAGGCTCCGTGCTCTCTCCCACTCTCTACTCGTTGTTCACGAACGACATTCCCAGGCACCCTAAGGTGCATCTGGGGTTGTTTGCGGACGACACCGCGCTCTTTACGACCCATTGTAAGTACGCTACTATCCGGCGATACCTCCAAGAGGCAACCACCGACCTAGGCCGTTGGTTTAATCTTTGGCGTATCGAAGTCAACCCGGAAAAAAGCACTGCAATAGTCTTCCACCCGTCTGACTGCATTAGCACAGAAAGGCGGGTGGCCCCGATCCAGATGTTTGACCGACCCATCCCCTGGGTCAATGAGGCCAAATATCTTGGAGTGACCCTCGACAGGAAACTGACCTTCCGTAGCCACATCCGTAGGGTACGCAACCGCGCGTTGTTCGTTCTAGGAAGGCTTGGGCCGATGATCAACAAGTTTAGTAAAATGTCACTTAGAAATAAGCTGACACTCTACAAGACTTGTATTCGTCCAATCATGACATATGCAAGTGTAGTATTTGCTCACGTGCCTATGTCATCGCTCAAGCCGCTTCAGGTCATTCAAAATCGCTTCCTCCGTAGGGCGACTGGTGCCCCGTGGTACCAATCGAACCTCAGCCTGCACCACGACATGGGGATTAGCACCATGTATGGTTTCTTTAAGCAGGCTGCCAGACGTTATTTTGACAACGCTCCCCACCATAGGAATCCGTTAGTTAGGAAGGCTGCTGATTACGCTCCCATCCCTCCCCCCTCAGTCGTTACTCGGCGCTCACTGATTAGGGGCCGCACGGTCCGGCGTCCTAGGCACACACTCACGGACCCGGACGACGAAATCACAGCGTCCATCGAAAGGTGGAACGCTGCGCTTTCGGCGTCCATCACATCGCGTACACTTCGGCGTTCCCGCCGGCGGGGACGTCCACCGCGAGATCGCGACAACACAGACACATACAGTCCCTATTCGTCCCGGTACCGCCGCATACCGGGTAGAGTCAGTCCGACCCAGGTCGGGCCTAGCTGAGTTTCTTGCTGGACTCTTCTCAGCTAGGCTAGGTTTTAGCGAACCAGCGATAAAACTCCCAGTAGTTCGACACCACTCACACCCCAGATTCGGTTGATACCGTTCAACCAATCTCACTGGAGCGCAAACTCGTAGAGTATTCCAGTGCATAAACTTTCCCGCGTGGTCGTGCCGGAGGCTCCCCCTGGATTTTCCCCAGGCTACCCTCCAACCATGCAATTCGACCGCTATATTGGGTCCGTCCTATTATAGCCACAGTCAGGTTCAAAAAAAAAAAAAAAAAAAAAAAAAAAAAAAAAAAAAGGCAAGTTAAATAAAAGCTTGTAAAAAAGCAGCATCGTTAGTTACGTCCCACTGCTGGGCAGAGTTCCTCTCATGAATGTTTGGGAATGGACTGCAGTCCCAACATTTATTATTAGTTTGAAAATCTTTATTAAAAAGTTAGGTCAGCGTTTGAGAGAGAGGTTGCGATCCCAGGGCTGGCTCGTACCTGGTCCAGCATATTTAATGGGGGCGTAGACACTAAATAAAATAATCAATAATGTCATATTTTGTCAAAAAAGCATTTAAAATGTAGTCAAATGGAGAAAAAGTCAACGCAAAAGGTTAAATAATCACGAAGTTATAAGTGTCCAAAGTTTTAAGAAGGGGTATCTTCTGTCCCTTTTTTGCAAAACCCAACTTCATATGAAACGATGACGCTGGAAGATTGTGACGTCACTAGAAGACGGCAATGTGTTCGGCGCTGCCCCCCGGCAGCATCCTGTAATGTGACGTCACACACTGTTTGCGTGTTCTCTCTCTAACAAGCAATTTTAAACGGTTGTAGCTTCGTAATTTTTTGAGATAACTCCATGGGATTTTCGTCACTGGCATATTTGGCCTTCTTTCTTTTGGAGTAATAATATTTTTCCCAGTCTACACCCCTATTGGCAGTGCAGCGGGGAAATGCCTATTGGGCACTTTTGCGCCAGGTACCTGCCGTCCCGGGATCCGTAAAATGCGCCAAACTGAGAGGGTTGACTTTGACAAAGCTTGTTTCGGCTTATATTCATCATCATCATCATCATATCAGCCGAAAGACGTCCACTGCTGGACATAGGCCTCCCCCAAAGAGTGCCACAATGACCGGTCCTGCGCCACCCGCATCCAGCGGACTCCCGCGACCTTTTCCAGGTCATCATTCCACCTTGTATATTATTTGTATGCTATTGACGATGCCTGTGGCTGATGGCTTGTGTGGGTTTTTTGACGAAGTGTTACGAATGCTTACTGTGTTTTAGACGAAGCCTGCGTTGTGGATTTCTTATTTGTTCGTTTTATTACCTTTTATGCAATTATTGTTAATACCTGATACTAAGATTAACGGTCAATAAATGGTTTACAGTACATATGGTGCTACTTTCCCGCACTAGTGCGGAAAGAGCACTTTCCGTGCATATGTCGAAACTTTAAAGAGCCATATGTACAGTAAAACGTTGTACGATACACGTGCGAATAGGTAATTCGCAACTCGTGTCGATTTAAAACACTCCCTTCGGTCGTGTTTTAATTTATCACCACTCATTGCGAATTTCCTATTTTCGGCACTTGTATCGTAAATAACTATTTTTTATTAGTTTGATGACACCAGTAGACGATTATTCGATTATGCTCATACTTTTTTTTGCACCATCTTTGCAAGTTTCTGTTTGACCCTATAGTATGCTGATATCTCTATCAGTATCAAAAAATAGCATTCTCATGCCTTTGTGGCATGATGTCCGTCCTTTGCAATATTTGATTTGTGCAATAGTTTAAATAAATAAACGAAGACTATCATCGTTAGCTCATTTATGTCCCACTGCTGGGCACAGGCCCGACACATTTAGAATGTTTAAATTTAAAGTGAGTTTTTCTTGGAAAAAATAAAATCCAAATTGGAAATGTACTCGAAGTAAAGTGATCTCGTGAGCTGTTCCATTATAAAACAAAGTCAAGTCTTTATTAACTCCATGTGTTTTTACAAGATATTTAGTACAAAACACTGTCTGAGTAAATTAAAGTGAAATACCATCACTACATAGTATAAAACAAAGTCGCTTCCCGCTGTCTGTTCCTATGTATGCTTAGATCATTAAAACTACGCAACGGATTTTGATGCGGTTTTTAATAGATAGAGTGATTCAAGAGGAAGGTTTATATGTATAATATAGTACCCGTGCGAAGCCGGGGCGGGTCGCTAGTAGATTATAAGTTTGTAACTAAAGTAACTAGCTAATAGCTAAACCCACCCATCTATCATTTTGTAAGGGAGTGCCTCTGCTCGGCAGAAGAAAATAATGTAAAGCCAAGGGTAGTTTATGTGATTTTTGAAGTGAAAACTTCTTTAGCGGCGCTGAGCACTTTTTGGGATGGGGAAAAATTGTTAAATACGCGACAGTGAAGGAGGTCACAAACTTTTATATTTTGCTGCTAGCCGATTCGACTTCATTAAAAACTGAACGCTATTCGTAAGAGTATAAAGCCGTTAAACACTTTTTGCAATAGCACATTCTGCAAATAAATTTGTAATAATACCAACGCGTCATTCACCGTTTTGCTATTGAGCAAATTCGAATAGTTCGAATTTGGGCGTTATTCCTAAAGAGATAAAGCTTAGAAAAATTTTTACCAACGCCAAAAACAAATTGATATTTTGGTCGCCATCGCCGTCTGCCGTTCTCGCAAATTCGAATAGTTCGAATTTGGACGTTATGCCTAAAGAGATAATGCTTTGAAAAATATTTGGCAATGGCAAAAACAAATTGGTATTTTGTTTGCCGCCGCCGACGGGCGAGCGGCCCATCGCACCCAACGCGCCCGCGGCCCGTCCGCCTAAATAATTGATAATTGTTTATAAATTTGCGTCAAATTCATTTTTAGGGTGACACCGTAAGATGTCACGTGACCTGATCGAAAAACTGTTACAATGTTATTGAGTTTTCACTTCTGCCGGCACTCCCGGAGTGCAACCCGGTCTTTTTTCTCATGAATGTGAGGCAATGAGCAGCGTGGGGGCTGGGGCATTGCGGGTTGGAGACGGTACATATTCATTTGAATTCAAATATCGTTTATTAATTCATTTGAATTTGCCCGCATTAACAGAGCACGTGCTGCAACCGGGGAAAACTCTGGGAAGATAAAAAAAAATCCCGCAAAGGGCTTTGCTCAAAATTGGTGCCTTTTTTTTTGATGGCACACTAACGCTACCTTGTTAGATGTGTAGAGTACTTCCATACAAATAATTGTCACTATGGCAGCTCAGGTCTAAAGTCCATCCGTCTTGAGTTATGCGTCCTTATCTATAACGCGTATCTAATTATGACAACTGAGAATATGACTTACTTTTAATGGTCGAATACTATTACAGATTAGGACGTGTAACTCAAGGCGGATGTACTTTAGAGCTGAGCTGCCATCGTAAATATTGTTTGTATGGAAGTACTCTACACATCTAACAAGGTGTGCCATAAAAAAAAGGCACCAGTTGCCCATACATTTCCAGCAAAGCCCTTTGTCCGTGAAGAACCCATACTAATGTAGGTACGAGTTCTAAGTATGAACATTTAGCCCCTTAGGAGATGTTTTCTAGACTTAAACTCAAAACGATCAGCGGTTTAACCTTGAATCGGTAAAACACGAACGCACTGAGAGAGAGAGAGAGATAGATATATCATCTGATACATAATAATATGAACAGCATGCATATAACATGCATGAAAACAGAGCCAGCTGAATAAACAAAAGACGATCGTTATACTTTAACTTATCCTCCGCTAATCTCCCATAACACCACAAATTGCTAACAATCAAATTGAAGTAACAATAGGACAATGTTGGCATTGAATACTGAGCATTTTGCGTCATAAAAATGTACGTCAAACATGCACAATATTAACGTAGCAAACACGTGACGTAAACCGAATTCGAAGAATTGGCTTTTATACTTCATCCTATTATGTAGAGCTTGGCAAAAAGTGAGACAGACCTCATTATAACCGACCTAACCGAAATTTACCCACATTTATCTACACCATAAATCCACTACTTATTCTGAAGCGATACATTATCACCTATAACTATCAGTATCACACTATGAATCATTACGATACGGATATCTAAATCATAATGACATATGCAATTTATTTATTTGGCTAGTTCCTGAATAGATAATAGAAAATTAAATTGTGGTGTAGATAATTACGTTTTTATAGTAGTTGACGTCAATTTTTGAATTAAGACTTCATACACCAAACTATAAGCACATACTCTTTTTCTATGGAGCTCCCAACTCAACTATAATAAATTATTATACTAACGTTTAGACAACTATAATAAATTTGACCATTCACGTGGCGTTCTTTTTATAGATAAATACCGGTATTCAATTTCGGTATCTCGCTTATTATTTAAAATCTTTGTATTCTAACCGACTCATGTAATATTACAGCGTCATTGCTTAGGTACGAGTAAATACAATTTTACGAAAAAAATATCGCGAATTGAGGACGATATTTTTTTTATAAATACAAATCCTTGCTTTCAAAGGATAGCAAGGCAATAAGTCCGTTACGATATCATTAAAGGCCGAACGCACTGACAGCGGTGGCGGAGCGGCGCGGCGCGGCGCGACGCGGCGCGGAGGCGGTATCGGTATTCGGTTGTAATGTTCGAGCTAATATCAAAGGATCCGCACAGAGCGGCGCGGTGCAGCGCGGTATTCTGTGGGGTGGCGAGCGGCTGCCCATACATTGAAGTCGCTCGAATGTATGAACTGCCGCTCGTCGCCCCGGGCTCTCTCGTTCAGCTAAGACCTCGTAGTTTCACAAAATGTGACATCACTCACCTCGCTCCACATCGAGCGGAGATGACACCACCAGCGCCGCGTTCACCCGCGCGTTTTCTCCGGACGCGGCCAGGTACTGGCCCAGTATGAGTCCCCCCAGCGACACGCCCACAGCTAGCACGGGGGCGCCGTTGGCGCGCTCCGCTACCGCTTCCACCACTTCAGCCAGGTCCTCGTGGCTGACGGCGCAGTAGAGTTTCGGTGTCTGAGCGAAAAAAACATCTGAGTTAAAACCTGCATCGTGAGAAGCTAGTCCTGCCAAGCAGACGCGCTTGTGTAGAGGGATTCAACGCGGATATTTAATTGGCAGACATTCAAGGGTTATTATACGGTATAATATTATTATACGCTCGCGCGGGGACCTAAAATCTGGGAAAGGCCCTCAGTTGCGCCAGCCATGGCAGGTTTGTTTTTTGTCGAGGCATTAGAGACGTGTTCAGATATTTGTGAGCACGTTGGCCGCTCCGATATATCTGATGGCGACTGTACCTATAGTGAAGACACTAGTGGTTTATCCTAAAGCAAATGAGCATTAAATATTCTGTCTTTCTCAGAGCCTTCTGCATTCTGAAGCTCAGAAGTCCAAACTCAAAGTTTGCCAGCGGGCGATGGAGCGTAGCATACTGGGTGTTAGCAGAACTGATCGAATCAGAAACACGGAACTGATACGGAAGTAGGTGTGGGTGCCAAGACCGCCAAACTCAAGTGGGACTGGGCGGGACATGTCTGCCGTATGCATTCGGAAAGATGGGCCAGGATATGTACAGAATGGACCCCGCAAGACGGCCACCGGAGCAAAGGCAGACCGAAAAGGAGATTGCTGGACGCGTTCTAGCATTGGTGGGAGCATGCCAGCAATAGGTCCGAGTGGAGGAAAAGCGGGGAGGCCTTCCCCCAGCAGTTGGACACCTAAACAGGCTAGGAGATGTCAATATTTAAGTTATTTGTAATATGGGCCTTTGTTGCCTGATTTCAATAAAGAAACATAGAAATAATAGGGCTCTGCATGCAGTTACCGTGAGCGGCAGCCCGCCGAGACCTCGGTAGTGGAACACGACGGCCTGCGCGCCCAGCTGGCGCGCGGCCTCGCACAGCGCGCGCACGTAGTCCGCCTGCGAGCCGCCCGTCAGCCCCGGCAGCACCAGCAGCACCGGCGCCTCCGCGCCCGGCGAGCCCTCGAGCCAGTCGAGAGCTACTTGCCCGCCGTCCGCTAGACGAAACACCTGCCAAACATTTACATTCAGTTAAACTAGACGTGCCAGCTGGCATTGCAGCGGAATGG
The DNA here is from genome assembly GCA_947578815.1 of Epinotia ramella. Lineage (NCBI taxonomy): Eukaryota > Metazoa > Arthropoda > Insecta > Lepidoptera > Tortricidae > Epinotia > Epinotia ramella. The sequence continues at coordinate 4,358,593 of OX388203.1, forward strand.
TTCTCGATTGGCGAGCCACATACCGAAAGGCGCATCGTGAGTACACCACAAGGTAGAATCACCTGGAAAAATTCGCGGGGGTCCGCTGGATCCGAGTGGGTATTAGGAGCGGTCATTGTCACTTGGGAGAGGCATATATCCAGCAGTGAAAGTATTTCAACTGACATGATGATTATGAGTCAAGTATTTAACAACCCCCCTTAGCTTTGAGTTTTCGATATCCCAGGAATAGATCAAGTAGAATTTGGGTAAACCTATCGAATAGGATTTGAAAACAGAGAAACTAGTCGTCCAGGGAATAAAGCCTCTGGGAATTATAAATGGTGTAAATGACAAATATACGACTTTTGGGAAAACAGATCATTTAGGATAGATAGATAGACCGTCTGTTGTAAAGTTTGTGAATGTGAATGTATGTAAGTTTGACAAGGTCCTGTGGAATGACAGCTACGGGCGCCATATTTAACGTTGGTCTGTACTTTATATCAAACACAATCGTTGTATTGTTAATGAATAAAATTGATTATGATTGATTATGATTATCGTAAGGTGTATAGTGACATGGTGCAAGCCGCCTCTAGGTTTCACTTTAGGAGACTTTAAGAAACTAAAACACTTAAGGTACCTCACGACGGTAGCGTGCATGTGGCAGAAGCAGCGAGCGCAGCACGGAGCCCAGTACGGTCTGCAGGCGCGCCTCGACGCACCACGGCGTCGGCCAGTAGTGCGCTTGCAGCAGCGGGACGTCCCGCTCGAGGAGCGCCCGCAGCGCCCCCGGCCCGCATATTAGCAGAGGTCTCTGCGCAATACACATACAAATACATACAATTCTTATTAAAAAAAAAATTTAGGTACATACAATAGTGTTGGGTAGGACATGAAATTAAAATGAGTTGTATGAGCACCTCATTTCCAAAAATGAGGTGGTGCAATGTCCGAATCCAAATGAGGTGAGGTACCATCTAATAATTAGCCTCTATCGGCAGTAAAAACAAGGTTATTTTCAAGTGTAGTGTACAAATAGACCATCAATTCATAATTTCATGTTCAATATTCTTACTTACCTCCCTTCACTACAATATTGTATTGTAGATGGGGAAAAGTTAGGCACGGCACGAGTGGCGAGTCCGGAGCTCGAGCGGCGAGGCTTTGAGGTTTGAGGGATAAATGAAGCGCGAGGTGACGACCGAGCGAGTGAGGAGCGAGTCGGTGCCTCGTGAGGAATGAAACAGTACCTACATTTTTCAAGCATGAAGTGATGCGACAATTTAATGAAATGAGTATGACAAATGAGGTGCCTCACGAGTGAGTAACCCAACACTAACATACAAGCTTCTATTGCCAACTGTACTTTTCTGTATGCCATCATCAACACATTGAGACGATGCTAACGAGCCCATACAAAACGGTGTTACGCAGGTTAAGTACTAAATTCCCACGGCCACTGTCTCCATCGTCAGACCAGCTCGATGGTACGGGGTACCGTAAAATTGAATTGAATCTATACTTATACCAAGAAAATTCAGCTCACTCAGTTGAGGTTAACTGGTTCACAATTCAGTTCCAAGATAGTCCCGCACTAACAAAGGAACAGGTCAAGTTAAACAAAAGCTTGGAATTAAACACGTACAATATAATCATGAATGGACAACTAGGTAATCTGCGATGTTTAAAACCACTAGTGGCCGCAACTAAGGGCCACTAGTGGTTCAGTCAAGCCACTTGTGGCTGGAATCACGTTGTTAGAAGCCGGCGGCTGTGATCGCAATTACATACGCGGCCACTCCCGCAGCTTGTAGCTCGGACAGATATACATATAGAAAACATATGAAAAACTCGTCTGCAAGTTGTGGCGGCCACAGTGGTTCAATGTGCGGCCGCTCCTAAAGGACCAACGCTAGTGCAAATATTCTTCAAGAATGGTGAACGTTACTATTAAGATGCTTACATGTCTTATATTTAACGAATTCTAGCTATTTGTATGCATTTTTTGGTACTTTTATTTATTTTGGACAGACAATTAGTGGTTGACTTAAACAATTGGTATTGTTCACAAGAAAAGCTCTCAAGTCAACTGTAAGCTTATTTTTTGTTGAACTATACTGTTATGTTCTTTGGAAAAAATCTACAAAACTAGAGGCTCTGTGAGCTGAAGAAGAAGCTTGCAATATCATTTTTTTTTTATGATCGAGAAAGTGATTTGACAGAATTTCTATATAATTAACAAGCCTGCTCCCAAAATTTCATGAGAATTGTTTCAGAAATGCGACCTGTAGTGGAGAACAGCTGGACAGCGGGACGGACACTGGACATGGGTAAGGACCAAATTCTTGGCCAGCCTAACTCACTCAATTAAACTTTCTATGAAAGTTTTCCGTTGTGACATGAACATTAACCAAACAATTCTATGGTTAATTTTTGTGTCACAACGTAACTTTGTTCACTTCTTCAGTTTGTATGGCTAACTACTGACCAAGGATAGGACAAACGCCCGTCATTTTGAAAACTTAACCCTGTTCTGTACAGTAGAGACTTCCTAATGATATTTAAAATTAAAATTAAATAATTATTAATTAATTTTTATTTTAAAATTTGGAAAAAATTGTGGTCATTCTTTTCCATTGGCGAAAGTGATTTATCGCCTTAATCATCGTCATTTGAATAATTTGTCACTGGAAACATATAAATTATGGTACTTAAAATAAATTTATAAAACATTACTTTTGTCCTTTGTTTTGTATTGTCACGAATAAACTATTCTGATTCTTATTTAGTACCTAATTTTTTTTATTAATATAAGGAAGTCTCTACTGTACAGAACAGGGTTAAGTTTTCAAAATGACGGGTGTTTGTCCTATCCTTGCTTATGACTAACCAGGCTAACTACTGGCCAAGAATTTAGTCCTCACCCCCATATGAACAATTTTCAGGCAAAGCTGAAGCATAGAACTTTGTTAGTAGCGGTCGCTCATTTGTCTACAAAAATTCTAATTGTAAGTTTTTGGACACAGGCACTGTTACATTACTGTCATGCTAATCAACAGACATGTTAACCATTTTTACAGCCAATCACCTGTATAAACAGTGACATACTTAAATATCTATGAGTAAACCCGATGTCATTGAAAAATTTATAAATATGGCCAAGTTATTGCATCATCAATATTTCAGATATGATGGAATCGGAAACATGTGAATGTAGTGTTTAGGATAACGTTTTTTGAATCAAACAAATGTTTTCAAATAAACAAATATACTAATCATAATTAAAGCATATTGTAAACTAAGACATACTTACCTAAATGTTATAATATTATGCATAAATGTTATTTAAGATCTTGACAAAAATTTACATGTAAAACTATGTTTTATCAAGGCATAACAAATGAATGTCAGTTAATTCGATAATAATGTTATTTTTGATTAGTATTTGGACTGCATAGAAAATTTGTATTTCATGAATTCCATTTATTTATTTATCGCATGGCAAATATAGGACCATGTAGAAATTTTAATAAGAACACATGCATGTTTCCTTATTTATAATAATATCAATTAAAACGTATAATTTCAACCAAACTATAGGGAAGGAAAAGTTGACTTCAGTTCTCATAACTGTAGTAAATATGTTATCAAGAATTAAAAAACCTTGATAATAAAAATATAGTTAATCGCCTGACTTTTGGGTGTTCAGATAAATATTTTGAGCATTTAAATGATAAAGCTTATCCTCACATGGTCACGCAGTGAACTACTCCCCAAACAGAACAAAGTTCATATAAGTTCTCAATCACCTCTCAACTTCTGATGCTATTAGGAGTTCTAACTATCCACACTTTTAGCAGGCTCAATCGATATACGCGACACAGTGCAAAAAGAGGGCTCAACACTTAAGATAATGGATTTTACCTTGACTACTTCCACCAGATAATAGGTTATGTACAATACTGATAATGACAATCCCACAAGCAGCTCCTTCTTTGATTCCAACATGTACATAAACATGCCCAACATCCCGCCGGCATACACAGCTCTTAAATTAAAAACACAAAATAAAAAGGGACACTACGTCAGTTATTCGTGCGAATAACCATTACAAATACTGATAGCTACGAGTGATTCACTCATATCACTGGCCCAGTGATACGAAACACTGCGGAGCTTGTCAATCTGTCACTGTCATCTGTCATCAACACAAATGTCAAACATAAAGACTGAACACGTTCGAGACTCTTTAAAAACAGCGCCGATAACAAGAATCCTATTCGTTTATTGGCTCAATCTTAAATCCATTACACACTCTACGATTTGCTACAACAACTGACAGAAATGCAGTTATAGTTGGAACGAGCTAACGGTATACTTATGTACTCTTAACTACAGCACGGTAAGCACAAGGCGCACGAGCTGGCTCGCGGCGACGTAGACTATCTGTCTTTTTCTAGGCGTTCACATTAGAAGGAGACGGATAAGTATATCTTGCCGCTAGACAGCTCGCGCGCCGCCTTGTGTTAAGCGTGCGTCCGTACTACCGATTTATCACAACAACTTGCTGTTGTTAGAATGAGACAGCAATACATACCTTTCATTTTAACTGTAGCAAGTTGGTGTGCCAAATTCATGCCTAGTTGCATTATCTGTGGTGAGTTTTAAAAAATATTCTAGTTGCCAACGTATGGGGTGTGGTGTATAAATGTCATGATTTGTCAGCCCCAATTTATCAGAAGCTGTCTGGAGGCATGTTGCACTGCTGATCCAACTGTCAAACGAGTTGTACTGAGAAATTGCATGCACATGTGGTCGGATTGTTACATCTGTAGTTCTGTACGACACCCAATTATGACTTCGTCATGTACTATCGGCTGCAATAATGCATGGACACCTTACGGCCCAGTTTCGCTTGCATCGTTTGACGTCTGCTGCTCACACAGTTGCACGTGGTGCGCAATAATTAAACTAGATGGCGTTGTTGGCGCTACTATTTAGAGATACCGCGGAAAATAAGCACTATACTAGGCACATTAAATACCTATAAATTGACACCTGTTATCACCAGAAATATACTCATATTAGTATAATTATTAACAAGGCTATTAAATGCTAATTTATAATAGCTGTATTTAAGTGCGATACCACTGGTATGTGAATGCTATATTTCCACCATTACCTATAATGTTGAGATAGCTCAATGGATTAAGACATGTGCTCTAGGCTCAGCGGCCTAGAACGATCGAGGTTCGAATCACAGCTAATGGGATGTTTTTGTATTTTTTTTATATTTGTTCTATTTCTATAGATGAAAGTTCTTTATATACAAATATTAGTCATAAAGAAAGTTATATATTCATAACTTAAATAATTAAAACAGCATTTTATGTTTTAATATGTTTATTTTGTTCACTACAGTTCTGTTAAAGCAATTTTATAATACTACTTAGTAATAGTTACCTATCAACTTTGTAACATTTTTATTGAGGTAATAGCTTAAGTTTCATTTCCATAATTGGAAAAAGATTGAAGCTTCACCCCAATAAATATAATATTGACAATATTAACTTACAACCGGGTTATCTAACATTCAAATCAGCAGAATGCATTAAGGTGTTAATTGCCATAATATATCTATTCCTATATGTGAGCGTTCAAACCATGAATTATTGTGTTATTGATTTGAAAATAATCATAATAATTTTATTTGGGCTTTCACCGTTACTTACACTTGTTTGATCTTATGAAATATCACATTTTAAATAGTAAAAAAATATAAAAAAGTAAAGCAAACGGCATATTAATACCTACCTACTGAAACAATATATATTTTTTAAATTAATTTAGGATAACCCGGTTTATAGAATATATCAATGTTAACGTAATCCGTACTCTTTGGCCGACAGCATCTGCTTTTTTTCTATATTAGGAACTACGCGACCACTATCACGGCGCGTATTATTATAACACCATAAACTTAAATGGCCCTGTTGACTGGATTTAATACACTTCACTTTTTCACTCTTCACTTCAGACAGCCATATCATAGGCCAAATTACAACCTTGTTTTCTGGCCTTCCGTTAGCAACGACGAACTGGGCTTTCGCTTGTGTGGAATGTGGGTTATCCGCTTAAACAAATTTTCTATAGATTATAATGGTAGGATTCCACGGTTATCTATGTCACTCGATCTCGTTAATTAACATGATTATGTTGTTTAATAATAATTTTCCTTAACTTAACACATCTATTACTAATAGTATCTATAGGGTTAAAAAAGCATGATGAAAACAATATCCTACTCATATGTTACTTTTGTCACTTGTTTATATATAACCCGGTCTGTCTTTCTTCAAACCTTACATGTTCACAGTTAGGTATACCACCAGATTCCATGTTAGGCACTACGTGATCACTGAACGTGAACTTATATTGTCCTTTTGAATAGATTTAAACACTTCTCACTTCTCGTCACTAAACATGACATTTAGTCCAGTGTCCAAATTGTATCAAATTGCTGTTTTATGTGCTTCTCTGTAAGCAAGGGTTTAACAGCATGCCCATGATAGTATAAACCCTCCTCTTTATGGAGACACCTGTACCGCATTATAAGCCCATTAATACGGACAAAGTATATGATGTCACTAAGAAATCATTCTAACTGAATAATCTCAAAGAAACATCCACACTCTTGGGTTCAATAGAGTGTCTTTGAAGTTTGATTAGATATCTTGTTAATAAGAATAGTTCTGCTTCGCTAGGCTTACTTGCTGATTATAGAGTTATCAACTCAAGTGACCCAGAGCTGATAATTTAAGTATCTAAGACTGTGTGTGAGTATGATGTCAACTATCTTACCTTAATAATAGTGAGTCTCTCTGCCTGGCTGTCCATGCACCTTGTCGCCTCGGTGGAGTCGAATGCTCCTCCTAAGGGTTTTAATGTATTTATGAATCAACTGCTTTGACTCTCTAAGTATCCAACCATACTCTTTACACATAAGTAACACATCAACATATTTAGAACCTTTTGGTATGCTATTTAATGTCATCAACCTTTGTCCCCTAAGGACACTTTCATTTGTCGTACTCCACGAGTACGACCTTTCTCTTATCTGACGTACTCCGCGAGTACTTCCTTTATATACCTCGTTCCACAGAACCAGGTCTGTCCCAGCTGGGCCCTTTTGTTCCAAGACCCGAGGTCCGGATCTAAAACCCGCGAACCCTGTCTCAGAGAACGAGGACTGTCCCTGCTGGGCCCTTTTATACACCTTGCTAATAGAATTGGCCAAGACTACACGCACCGGTTGTTCATTTAATATAAATGGATGTTTTGGCTCGCAAGCCTTGAGACCAGTAAATAGCATAGCATTATAATTCGCGTATAAGCGTATCAGATTAGCGAGATGGAAACAGATTGCCCTGATCAGCTCATGGAGTTTCGCCGAGCAATCCATCTTCCAATCTCTCTCTTTTAAACATAAAGAAATTGTTGATAATATTATTGGTACTTATTCTAGATACTTAGCTTTTGACTGGTGGCAGGACAAGCCGAAAGATATTCACAATAAAATTAACACAATAAATGCATCTACAAATGCAGCTTCAGGTTCCCGTAAGCAGATTTGAAGACAAAAGAACGTTAGAAGAAAAATGCAAGCTCACCATAGATAAAATTGTGTTTCTCTACATCCGGTATAATGTTGCCGTGTAATTGTTATAGGGCTAGTTCTCGCGACCCTATTCGCGACACACCCGCCTCGCGGATGTTAGTTGATATTGGTCATCAAATCGCGAGTCCATTCATGGATTTTTTCCAGAGCTCGGACTGCAGCGGCTCGATGTTGTTTTTCGTTAATGGATGGACTGCGCAATTCTTCATTGCTTGGTACATCATTTTCGGAATCATACAGATCGTTTATTATGCTTGTATTGTCTAGCTTCTCTCTCGTGTCTTGCGTTAAGTCGTATTTTTCATTCACATTATTATCGTCTTCATTTATTTGACTATGATTTGGCTCTAACGAATTGTTTGTTCCTAAATCCATAACTTCTATGGATGGTGTTTGATCCAAACTACTATCCTTTAAGTACGTGTCCTCGACTTCATTTCGACAGAACGTCTCTTCATTTAAATTTTTGGTTTCCACCTCCAACGGGTAGAGGTGTGAAATGGAACGTGTAAATATATTGTCACCAACCTTTACTTTGGCTACTCTACATAAGTTGTCACGTCCCATTATTAGTTCTACTATTTTTCCTACCTTCCAACCCTCACGGTTCTTTGTCTCTCCTTTTATTTGTACTACATCACCGATTTCAGGAACTTCATGAATTCTCACCCTAGCTTGCTTAGGTGAGTTTCTATACCTTTCTCTTAGACTGAGCAGGTACTGGTTAATGAACATCTCTTTATATTCATTCATAATACGGTTTCCTTTCTTCCATCCTTTAATAAGTTGCTCCTTAATCGTTGAACCAGAAATTGGTAGGTAGTCCATGAGTACTTGGACGTTCAAGCATCTTCCTGGTGTCAAAAAATCGGCTGGTTTCAGTACGTGGTCTATCTCCACTCCCACATATGTGAGTGTGACATGTATCTGTCATAGCTGTCTTGTCAGTTATTATCCTGTAATTCCCTATGTAATGTTTTATGCTGATTAAAGCCTTGTTTTCCTAAGGTTTTGTCTTATCTTATGTATCAATTTAATCAGCATAAATTAAAATGCCTGACAATGAAGAAAAATGTAAAACCAGCGGTTCCGATGTTGTGCCGACTCACAACATTTCCATGACGCGCTATCTACGGCCTGACCGTTTTGACATCGAACCGAATACAACGGCCGCTGATGTAAAGTGGTTGCACTGGTGCGCTACCTTCGAAAATTTTCTAGAAGAAGATCAAACAATAACGGAAACAGCGCGGCTGAAGATTCTAATCAACCATCTCTCGCCGATTATCTACTCGTTTGTTCGCGACTGTTCTACATACCGTCAAGCAATGTCACAGCTTGAAAAAGTGTACGTAAAGCCTAAGAATGTGATTCTTTCTCGCCACTTGCTTACAACTCGTAAGCAACGATCGGACGAATCGATCTCTGATTATTCCCGTGCCCTGAAGCTTTTGGCTCACGAATGCAAATTCGAGCAGGTTTCCGCTCAAGAACATGAGGATCAAAGTATAAGAGGTGCGTTCATAGCGGGAATCAGTTCTCAGAAAATAAGAGAACGTCTTTTAGAAAACTTGTCGCTCACTTTAGAACAAACACTTAATCAAGCCATTTCACTTGAAGCAGCCGAACACAACTCGAAGATTATAGCAAGCAATACAGGATCGCTTCTTAACGCACTTCCTGAAATTGGTGATCCAAGTTTCACTACGCCAAGTCAGCCAAATGTAGCCGCTTCTTCTCCGCAGCAGCGCAGAAAATGTTTCTTCTGTGGAGGGAGTGTACACCAAAGGATAAAATGCCCAGCATTTCACGCTACTTGCCAATTGTGCTCTAGAAAAGGGCATTTCGCAAACGTTTGTAGGAGCGGTAAGCCAATACCAGTCAATTCCATCACAGCTGAAGTTTCAAGACCGACTGAAGTACCCGACACCATAGCAAGTCTGACTGCGATTTCTGCTGCTTCACCATCAAGTCTCGTCAAAGCAACTGTGCCTGTGACTATAAACGAAGTACGCGCTGACGCCCTGATAGACACAGGTAGCTCAATTAGCTTTATAAATAAAGATTTAGTTCATATTATGAACTTGAAGCAAAAACCTTGCAAGCAAACAATAACACTAGCCTCCCTCAACTACGTGTCTTTTGTAGAAGGGATGTGCTTCGCAACCATTAAGCTAAAAGAGCATACTTACAAACACAGACCTCTCTTGATTGTAAATAACCTGTGTGCAGATATCATTGTCGGTCATGACATTCTCAAGGACCACTCAAGCCTAGAGCTCCGTTTCGGAGGAGATAAAGATCCTCTACAGATCTGCAACGTTATGGAAGCCTCTGTTCCACCGGCATCAGTTTTTACAAACTTATCGCCTGACATTAAACCGACAGCTGTCAAGTCAAGGCATTATTCTGACGCAGATAGAGATTTTATTGAACAAGAAATTACAAAGCTCTTGGAGGACGGGGTAATCGAACCTAGCGTATCCCCTTGGCGTGCGCAAGTGCTGGTTGCAGGTGGCGGGGCACATCGTAAACGTCTCGTCGTAGACTATTCACAAACCATTAACAAATATACAATGCTAGATGCCTATCCATTACCCAATATAGAAACTATCGTATCCAAAGTTGCAAAATTCAACTACTTCAGCCAGATTGATCTCAAAAGCGCATATCACCAAGTTCCAATCTTAGAGAGAGAAAAACTTTTCACATCATTTGAAGCTGGCGGCAATTTGTACCAGTATACTAGAATCCCGTTTGGTGTGACTAACGGGGTAGCAGCTTTTCAAAGGACTCTCGACTTTATCATCAAAACAGAAAAACTAGAGGGTACCTACGCGTATTTGGATGATGTTACTGTATGTGGCCAAAACAAAGAAGACCATGATAAGAATCTCCATAAATTTATGTCCGCCGTAAACAAATACAAACTGACCCTAAACGAAAAGAAATGTACCTTTGGTGTGGACCGTATTAATCTTTTGGGGTACACAATAAAGAACAACTCTATTGTACCAGACCAAGAGAGACTAAAACCACTGCTAGACCTGCCTGTCCCCACTAACGCAAGTGAGCTTAAGCGAACTTTGGGTTTATTCGCCCACTATGCTAAATGGATCACCAAGTTTTCGGAAAAATTACAACCATTAATTGCCATTTCAACTTTTCCCTTGAGTGATTGTGCAAAGACATCGTTCGAGATACTGAAGTCAGATATCGCTAAAGCGTGTCTTGTAGCTATCGATCCCAACGAGACCTTTACAGTCGAGACAGATGCTTCGGACTTTGCAATAGCCGCTACGCTTTCTCAGAACGGACGTCCTGTCGCTTTTTTCTCACGCACTCTATCAGAATCCGAGCGTAAACAGTCATCGGTTGAAAAAGAAGCCAGCGCCATTGTGGAATGTTTACGAAAATGGAGGCATTATCTTATCGGTAAACATTTTTTGCTTATTACAGATCAACAATCGGTCGTATTCATGTTTAATCAAAAACATAATAACAAAATAAAAAATGAAAAAATTGAACGCTGGCGTCTCGAAATGTCCTGCTATAAATATGATATAGTTTACCGACCAGGGAAAGAAAACATTGTCGCCGATGCTCTTTCGAGAGTATGCTCATACCTTAATCACAATAAGCTTAAGGAACTACACGAATCTCTCTGCCATCCTGGTATTGTTAGAATGGCGCATTGGGTCAGAATGAAGAACTTACCTTATTCGATAAATGACATAAAAGCAATGACTGCGTCATGTCCGGTTTGTGCGGAAATAAAACCGCGTTTCATGAAGACTCGTGGACAATTAATAAAATCAACTTCACCGTTTGAGAGGTTGAATATCGATTTTAAAGGACCCTTACCGAGCAGTACAGGCAGAAAATATATCCTAACAATAATTGATGAATATAGTCGATTTCCTTTCGCTTTTGCCTGTAAGGATATGACTTCCGCTACGGTAATCAATTGTCTGAAAGATTTATTTTATATGTTTGGCACGCCACTTTATATACACAGTGATAGAGGCACCTCATTTATGTCTGAAGAATTGCGACAATTCTTATCGTCCCTAGGCGTAGCCTGTAGTCGCACGACGCCCTATAACCCGGAAGGTAACGGGCAAATAGAGCGCCTAAATGGCACCTTATGGAAGACCATCCAATTATGTTTGCGTTCCAAAGGCCTACCTACTGAACATTGGGAGCAAGTTTTGACAGTATCTTTACATGCTATACGATCGCTTCTCTGCACACTAACTAACGCTACGCCGCATGAGAGGTTATTTTTACATCCGCGTCGATCTTCCAACGGAGAATCGTTGCCAACGTGGCTTGTACCAGGTCCAGTTCTAATGAAGAAAAACGTACGAAATAAAACTGATCCCTATGTTGAAGAAGTGGAACTTTTACAAAGTAATCCTAACTACTCTTTTGTAAGAACACCAGAGGGACGAGAAACCACTATCTCTAACAGACAACTAGCGCCACTCCCAGCACCTGAACCCGGATCGATTTCCGATGAGGACGAGCTGGAGATGCTAGATGCCGAATCAACACCTTCCGTCGACTCACAGGTGTTCGAGCCCGAGCCTGCTGCTGAAGCGCCGCGCCGATCCGGGCGGAGTCACCGCCTGCCGCAGCACCTGCAGGACTACGAGCTGTAGTCACTAGAAGGGGGGGTGAATGACATGTATCTGTCATAGCTGTCTTGTCAGTTATTATCCTGTAATTCCCTATGTAATGTTTTATGCTGATTAAAGCCTTGTTTTCCTAAGGTTTTGTCTTATCTTATTCTCTCTCTAAGATTGGAACTTGGTGATATGCGCTTTTGAGATCAATCTGGCTGAAGTAGTTGAATTTTGCAACTTTGGATACGATAGTTTCTATATTGGGTAATGGATAGGCATCTAGCATTGTATATTTGTTAATGGTTTGTGAATAGTCTACGACGAGACGTTTACGATGTGCCCCGCCACCTGCAACCAGCACTTGCGCACGCCAAGGGGATACGCTAGGTTCGATTAAAAAAAACTAAAATTATTATTTATTTAAATTGATACAAAATAATATTATATACAATAAATAATATTATTTAATAACTACAGCCTCGACTTCCTTGATGATGGTTGAAAGCTGATTCTCACCTAACATGTGTTTTTGAAGTGTTCTTTTTAAACAGTGTTTCACGACGGCAACAAGTCGTTCATACACACCCCCATGCCAGGGTGCTAATTGAGGTATAAACTTCCACTTTATCTTCTCTGTCAACGCTCCTTCTTCTGATGTCACTTCAGCCAGTAGTCTAAACTGAGGTGCATTGTCAGTGAGTACAAGTGATGGAGTTCCTCTAGTGGCAATGAAGCGTCTAAACGCCATGAGGCATTCGTCCGTGGTCAGATCTTTGACTACCTCCAGATGTATAGCTCGTACTACAAGGCATGTGAAAAGACAAATCCATCTCTTTTTCAACCCGTTTTCAGTTCTTATTGTCATTGGACCGAAGTAATCTGCCCCTACGTACGTAAAAGCTGCAGTATACCTTACTCTCTCTACCGGGAGAGCAGGAGTCTTGGGTAGTTCGTATGGACCTCCTCCATGTTTCACACATCTTGCACATTTGCTCAGGATTCTCTGTATTTGTGCTCTTCCTTGAGGAATCCAAAACTTCTGTCGCACGAGACTTAAAGTGTGAGGTACTCCTACGTGAAGATTTTTCTCATGTATTTCTTTGACGATCTTCTCAGTCAGTTCACTGTTCCTGGGTAAGAGTATAGGATATATGGCGTCGTACGGTAGATCTGAATTTTTAAGTCTTCCTTCACATCTTAACATTCCATTTGTATCAAGAAATAAGCTTAAGTTCTTAGATAAATGCGTTATCTTTCCTTTGTATTCCTCTGGAAATGATATTTTCTGTAGTTCTTTTATTTCCAGTGATTGTGAATCTGGTGGTGTTACTGTCGATAATTCTGTGTTTGACACACCCTCCCCCGTCAGAAGAGAAACAACTCTTGATGGACCCTTAGGCCAATGTTTCGGATCTTGCCTTAAGAAATCGGGTCCAGTCAACCACCTATTTCTCTCCTCGTCTGAGGTAGTCGGACGTGTGGCTACATCTGCAGGATTAAGACCAGACGGCACGTGTCTCACAACCAGATTCTTGTTCCGTTTTATCTCTTCCAGTCTTTTGGATACAAATGGTTCAAGCAATTTCTCAGAATGATACCAATCAATGACTATTTGACTGTCCGTCCACAGTATCATTGATGTTACATCCAGTTGTAAATATTTGAGTACGTATTTAATAAGACGACTTCCAATCAGCACTCCTAATAACTCCAAACGCGGTATCTTTAGGTTCTCTTGATCCTTAATAGGAACCAAACGCGATTTACCCATTAAGAAGTTGACTGAGTCTCTCTGTACCAGGTAAACCACAGCTGAGTAAGAAACTGTCGACGAATCGGTGAAACAATGTATTTGTATTTCCTTTTCATTGGGTACAGTAATGTTTCTTGGCAAACATATGGTCTCTACTAGTCTTAGTTCTTTTAGGATAGTCTGCCACCTTTGAAGTAAATGTTCAGGTAACACAGTGTCCCATTTGAGTTGTTCTTTCCATAGTTGTTGTAGTAACAATTTTGCTGGTAGTACGATAGGTGCGCTAAATCCACAAGGATCGTATATCGCTGCTATGGTTCTTAGAACTCCTCTCTTAGTATTAGCATTGTTCTCGTTAATTTTACTTCTAAGCTGTAAGACATCAGTTTGTACATTCCAATTTAGCCCAAGTGTTTTCACAATTGGTTCTTTAACCCTGTCAGGTACTTGTTCTATAAACTCTTTAGAGTTAGAGCTCCATTCTCTTAGGTTCATTGAAATTTCAGCGAAAACATTTTTTCCTTCTCTATATAGATTTAAGGCTTCTTGAGCAGATTCTACTCCTGTGAGAACGTTATCTACGTATATGTCATTAGCTAGTTGTTTAGCATAGATTCCATTTGACTTTTGCAGGTGGTGTCTAACCGTAGCATTCAAAAGAAACGGACTGCATATTATACCGAACGGAACACGTGTAAATCTATATTGCAACAGATTATCATCGGTTATAGGTTTACTTGTATCTTTTAACCAAATAAATCTTGTAACGTCTCTGTCGTTTTCATTCAGAGCAATCTGTAAAAATGCCTTTTCCACGTCCGCTGTTATTCCTATGGCATGACATCTGAATTTTATGAGTAATCCTGTCAAATCTTCCAACATCATTGGACCACAGTATAAACATTCATTTAAGCTTTTGGTATCTTTTGTACATGCTGATGCATCATAAACAATTCTGAGAGATTTGCCTGGTGTTATGACTGGATGATGAGCAAGGAAATGTATAGGATGATCCTTCTTGATACCTTCAGGTACCACTTCAATGACCCCCTTTTGAAGTTGATCCTTCAGTGTCTGGTCATAGGTTGACAAAGTTTCCAAATTTAATCTCTTCATCAGTCCAACTAAACGTCCGTACGCTAAACCATAGTTGGTAGGTAAATCGGGTGGATACTCCCTCCAAGGCCAACTAACATGATATCGCCCTTCCTTGAATGAGGTGTTTTCATTAAAGTGGGTAACGGCTTCTTCTTCTCTTTTGGTATTCGGAGAGTCCGTAATTCCAATGGATTCTAGATCCCATAGGATTTTCATAGAAGATTTATCTAACGGCAAGTCAGGTTCATTCAATTTGGTCTCATATGACGCTTGAAAGTAAGTGAGTGCTGACAATTTCTCTATATAGTCATTCTTAGTCCTGCCAGAAAGAATCCATCCTAAGTCGGAATTTACCAGATATAAATTCTCTCTTATCTCCACCTTTTCTTCTACCATAATTGAATGGTAGTAATCGTTGCCAATCAGAATATCTACTCGGTCCGAAAGAGATCCATCATCAGCCAATAAATAGTCTTGCCGAGATTCCCACTCATCAAGTTCCCTATTGTGAGACGGAATTCCGTTTGTTATGGTAGGTACAACGTTTGCATATATGACCTTTTGCTTATTGAGCCTCGACCGAATGTGGAGCTTCACTATCGAACTATCTATCTCTTGAGGCTTTTCAGATCCAAACGTGAATACCGTGAGATGACTGTTTTCTTCTGTCTCCAATTCAAGGTGTTTGGCAACCTCTTGTGTAACATAGCTTCTCATGCTACCGGAATCTAACAGTACACGACATTTCATTGTAGTGTTATTAAATCCTCTGACATTGACAACAGCCGTTTGTAGTATCGTAGATTCTTTCCCGTGAGCGTGTAAGGTGCTGGTAGACTCCTTCTTGGGAGCGTGTGGAGTATAGGGCACCCTTTTAGGACAAAGTGCACTGTCATGCAAACCCCTTGCACCACAATGGTAACATGCTTTTCCTTTATACTTACAGACATTCACTGTGTGACCTATCTGAAGGCAATTAAAACAACGGTTCCACAATTTTGCCTTCCTTTGCGCCACAGTTTTGCTATCTGTGCACTTGTCGTTGAAATGATTGCCTTGGCAAAATATACAGCAGATTCTTCTTCTTTTCTGGCTGGGTCCTAGTCCGTTCTGTTCTTCCCTGAAGTTATGAAATCTCTTAGTACTTTGAGTATTGTTGAAGGCGGTTACATTTGGTTTGAATCGTTTATTGGGTGTCTTCGTAGTATTCATAGTTCTTGGATTTTGAGTTCTCAGTCTCCTTTTAGTTCGTTCTTCCTTTACGTGAAGTGTCTCAGTAGTGTAACTAGGGTCTTCCTTAATCGACTTATCAAAAGTTCTTTTTGCATCTTCCCTAGCTGACAGTACGACATGAAGTTGTTTTCTGATTTCATCAACTGTTTCATTGCTCATTTTTAATTTCAACTCATATATGATTTCCTCTGGGAATTTTTCCATGATTACGAATCTAAGGTGATTATTTTCAATATTTTCTCCAAGTGAACTTAATACACGAAGATGTCTTTCAATTTCGTCTAATGTTTTCCTACACTCTTCTTGCGTTTCTGCTCTTTTAAGTTTAAAAAGCGTCGAGTAATGCGCATCGATTATCTGCATCCGTTTACCATATCGATCTGTCAGAGTGGTTACGGCAATTTTATAATTGTTGTTGGTGGTCTCAAGACCTTCCAGGATCGTTATAGCCTCTCCTCTCAAAGAAGCCTTTAAATATTGTAATTTATCAACATCTCTTAATTCTCTTTGATCAATGATGGAACAAAATTGATCCCAAAATTGCGTCCATTGAAGCACATTTCCGGAGAAGGTAGGTAGAACTAAGTCAGGTAACTTTCCTCTATTCAATAATCGGCCAGAGCCTGAAGAAGAAGAAGGAACCGCTTTATCCTGGTTTAGCTGTATGCGAGCGTTCAATTCAGCTAACATCTCATCTCCTTCTAGCTGCTCTGTTGTCATATCGGAGATCTCATCCGCATTAGGATTATCGGAAATGTTGAAATATTGATACAACTCGTTACTGAATCGATTAAGTATCGCTTGAAGTTTTGAAGCCAAAATCTTCGCTTGTCCTTCATCTTCAGAAGACCACAACTTTGAAGCGCAAAGAACACGAGAGCTGCTTGACAAGCTTTTAATATTTGCTATAAACTTAGCGAGTCTATCCAAATATATATCTTCCATTGTAGGGTATGTATAGGTATAAACCTGAAATTGGTATAAGTACTCTGTAGTTCCGCTTTTATCATTCATTTTCATCATAGTAAGTACTATTTAAGTTCACTCTGGATGAATCACGTTCACTTCCAGAATACACTCAAACAATATCCTTACTACTTTACAGTAAACATTGTGACACATTTCGGACAATACTAGTCTGTCTTGTTATAAAGCATTAAATTTATCATCAAGTGATCTCTTGTTCCAACAAATCATACGATAAACAACTTAAATAAGTCTTGTACATTGCCCAAACGGACTAGTCATCATGACTCTCATTTACTGGACGTGGCCATAGCACTGCTATGCACATTTCTCATTTACTTGGCTTGGCCATGGCACTGCCATGCACCTTTCTCATTTACTTGACTTGGCCATGGCACTGCCATGCACCCTTTCCATTTACTTGACTTGGCCATGGCACTGCCATGCACCCTTTTCATTTTATTTACTTGTATAGAACCACAAGAAAGATTACTTGATTTATCACTCTTAATGTCACACAGTAAGTAGGTATGTACTATCGAAAAGTTGATTAAATCAAAACATATCTGATGTCAATATTTGTTACTAAATATAGTGGTGGTATGACTTGCCCTTAATGACCGTCGGCTTCACCTTAATATGGTATGCAAATGTGGAATACTTCCTTATTATATTGCCTTGCATGTATGTAAAATATGTAAAATATTATTCCTTCCGTAAGGAAATATGAAAATCAAAGTTACTGCCCCTTAACTATTCCTCCTTTCGCATTAATATACAAAGAAAGAATGTTATGCCCTTTGTAAATTATATTGTTAAACTAATACTTTGAAGCCAATGTAAATAATCTATTTCCAGTATAAATTTCAGTTAAACCGCGATGAACAAACATAAATTTATAAACAAATCAATTGTAAGTGATATCACTACTTGAAAATGTGATTAATTTTATGCGGTTAATAGCATTCTGATGCATTGTGAATGCATTAAAAGAATAACACTTCAATAAGATTTTGCTTCCCTATATATCATGGCATAAATGGATAATTACATTGCTACATACCCCTTAAGTAATTTCTGGTACTGGCATTCACTGAATACCACTTTCCTTGTTTATTTGTTGATGATTCTATTAATAAATAATGGTTATGGTTAATTTTCCAATTGGAAATAGTAATGTATGTCTAAGTGATACTTGTCACTTTATAATTACGGTTTTTACAGAAAATTACGTGTAATGTTACTCAAAATCATTAAAGTTATCGTATTACGTATACTACTCCAATAGTATGACTAATTCAACACAGTATTTACACATTATTTCGTAAAAATGCGAGTCTTATTTTGCCGGTAAAATAATTTGTCGTTATCGTTGAATTTCATGCAATTACGTTCTAAACACAGCATAAATAACATGAACACTCTCTCACCTGGTGATCTAAATTAAATTTCCTTATTTCAATTCGTCCTTTAATACTTTATGGAATTTCTTGCAGAAACTTTTATCGTAGGTATTACACCGATGTCATTGAATGTCAACAGACGCCATCTTAGTTGCTCTAATTTTCTTTCGTCATGTCGTGCTTGACTGTAGAAATAACGCAAATTGTATTCGGAATGCTTGAACGTTGAATTTTAAGTAAAAATATCTAAATTAGTTCATAAAATGAATTTTCCGACTAGCAACCAAATCATACAAAAGTGAAAACCTAATAGGTAACAAACAAGTACTGAATTGGTTTCCGATTGTGACAATCGGTAATCAATTCCAATCATTTATGTTTTCTTCATTTCAATAAGAAGAAAGGAAATATTATTTTGTCATTCACTATAATTCTCAAAGTGTATAATTAACGAATAAAAATTCTTTGTTAAAACAAATATTGTTCCCGATAGGTACGCTAACGCCATCTATGATCGAACGGTTAAACTTATCTCTGCTACATTTTGTATTGAGTAGCTGAACTATTTGAAGGTTGATAATTTTACTCTTAGTCTAGTGAAATTGCATTCCACACACAAACCAGTGCTCATTTTAACAACACCTTTACCATTTCTTATATTTAAGGGTTACACAAATAAGTGAACATTACCTTATTTTATTATGAATTATTTTCTTATGAGCATGTTTATTTTTACTGCGCAGTTTCCCTATTCAACCACAGATGTCGTCAACATATAAATTATAAGATAGTTGACACACACAAAACACACTCTCATTATGCTCTTGTTGGTCAATATTAAATCCCAGCTATTCTACACCAAATTTGTACCGCATTATAAGCCCATTAATACGGACAAAGTATATGATGTCACTAAGAAATCATTCTAACTGAATAATCTCAAAGAAACATCCACACTCTTGGGTTCAATAGAGTGTCTTTGAAGTTTGATTAGATATCTTGTTAATAAGAATAGTTCTGCTTCGCTAGGCTTACTTGCTGATTATAGAGTTATCAACTCAAGTGACCCAGAGCTGATAATTTAAGTATCTAAGACTGTGTGTGAGTATGATGTCAACTATCTTACCTTAATAATAGTGAGTCTCTCTGCCTGGCTGTCCATGCACCTTGTCGCCTCGGTGGAGTCGAATGCTCCTCCTAAGGGTTTTAATGTATTTATGAATCAACTGCTTTGACTCTCTAAGTATCCAACCATACTCTTTACACATAAGTAACACATCAACATATTTAGAACCTTTTGGTATGCTATTTAATGTCATCAACCTTTGTCCCCTAAGGACACTTTCATTTGTCGTACTCCACGAGTACGACCTTTCTCTTATCTGACGTACTCCGCGAGTACTTCCTTTATATACCTCGTTCCACAGAACCAGGTCTGTCCCAGCTGGGCCCTTTTGTTCCAAGACCCGAGGTCCGGATCTAAAACCCGCGAACCCTGTCTCAGAGAACGAGGACTGTCCCTGCTGGGCCCTTTTATACACCTTGCTAATAGAATTGGCCAAGACTACACGCACCGGTTGTTCATTTAATATAAATGGATGTTTTGGCTCGCAAGCCTTGAGACCAGTAAATAGCATAGCATTATAATTCGCGTATAAGCGTATCAGATTAGCGAGATGGAAACAGATTGCCCTGATCAGCTCATGGAGTTTCGCCGAGCAATCCATCTTCCAATCTCTCTCTTTTAAACATAAAGAAATTGTTGATAATATTATTGGTACTTATTCTAGATACTTAGCTTTTGACTGGTGGCAGGACAAGCCGAAAGATATTCACAATAAAATTAACACAATAAATGCATCTACAAATGCAGCTTCAGGTTCCCGTAAGCAGATTTGAAGACAAAAGAACGTTAGAAGAAAAATGCAAGCTCACCATAGATAAAATTGTGTTTCTCTACATCCGGTATAATGTTGCCGTGTAATTGTTATAGGGCTAGTTCTCGCGACCCTATTCGCGACAACACCTCGAACAGTCCACACTTGTGTGCAATAAATCAACGAAATGCCTTGTCGATTCAAAATCATTTTCTTTGTAGTCCATTACCATGGCTGGTGGCCGTTCTTTGTCGGTGTAGCAGAGACGTTTCCTTTTGCTCAACCTTTTTTTAGCTGCAACAATATTATACGTAAATAAATCATCAGAAAAATGTATGATAGTTAAGTAGTAGTTACTTATAGTAGATAATTATATCACAAACATGTAAAAATAACGACTTACGTTTAGATCAGTTTCTGTAGCTTCTTTATATATCGCAAATATTTGCGACCTTTTAACTAGATCAATATTACATAGAAAACTAGTTTTAATATTCATGATATCCAAAAAAAATATGAATAACACAGCTGAAGTAGGTCTACGAACGAACATGTAACATCTTTGTGATAAAAACGAATAAGTATGGTAGTTTTGAATCATTCGTCTACCCTCATCGATTATTATACTAATCATAGTCGTAATGGATTAATATCTGAGCAGCAAAATAAACTTATGATGAATTTCGACTGCCTAGTCAATTGAACCGATGGTCGAGTGGCTAACGAGGCAAGTAACTGTCGACCTAGCTTTAGAGTCGCGGGTTCAAATCCCGCACCCAACGAAAAAAATGTTGGGAAAGAAGTGTTTTTGGAATTGTTTGGATATTCACTAGTAGTGAATCGGAAACATCGCAAGAAAAATAAATGCACAAAGGTAGCACATAAATAGAAAGCACATTCCAAATTGCGTCACAATACCGCCATTATCGATCGATAATGCGTTGGCAAGATTACTTGACAGTATAATATAGGAAAAATAATAACCCAAGAAAAATATAATTATATCCAAGATGAGGAATTAGTTTTTGTTTCCATCTGTGTTAACAGCGCCATCTAGTGAAACTATGCCGCTCCTCTGAGGTTTACATTTACATCTATAATGATATTACACGTCGTGCACATAGATGGCGTTAGCAAGCGCGTCAAGGGAAACAGTTTGCGACTTGACCATGCACTTATGCTGTCTAGTGTACAGTCGAGGTCATAAATATGTTTACACTTTTGCACCTTATTACAAAGCAATAAGGTGCAAAAGTGTAAACGTATTTATGACCTCGACCCTACTGACAAATTGGGGTAAAATCACATCAATTACAGTACGATTACTGTTAGTTAACCACTGACAGATAGTTTGCCTTCATTTTAATTTTCAACTTGAATGTCATACAAATAAAGCAATTTTCAGAATACTGTTACCCACGTCTACCGATTTAGAAATAACTACTTAATTTATATGATGTTAAAGTTGAAAATTAAATGAAGGCAAACTATCTGGCATTGGTAAACCCCAAATAATTCAATTCAAGTACTTTTTTTTTTTAATTATTAGTACACAACTCGTGTAAATGGGTATACGTCACGTTTTTTGATGTAACCGTGGAGCGAACTTGTCTGTCTAGTCTGTGCAGTGTGCCAGTCCCTCACGTAGACAAGTATAGTGGTGGGCGCGGAGCAAAGTACCTTTTAGACTTTTATTTGTTATGATTTATCGTTTAGTTCAGTAGGTCAAAAGCTCCCTGTAGAGACAATAGTTAATTTAAGCGCAGTTAAGTGATTTATAAAGTTTCGTCGTTTAACGTGAAACCAATCGTTTAACGAAGTCAGCATTCGTGTTCAGTGATCGAAGATGAAGGGAGCTAAGCTTCTGACTACTGCAGGGCGTTGTGCTGCGGCAGCACCCGCGTATGTTCGCCCCAGCCCCCGCTACAGGTAGGTACCACACTGGTTTTCCCTACGGTGCGTTACCAACCTTGGACTTTGTACCACGACCTTATTAAAGGGCCAGTCAATGCCATTACCACCGCTGGCATCCGTATACTGACATAAATAGATACCGCAACTCTGGAATTTGTCTCTATTGCCCTTTGCAGTCGCCAGCCAGAACGTCACATGTTGCGCATCCACGAATTGCCAAGTAGCATATACTTTCACTTGTTTTTAATTAACTGTTCCCAAGGAAGCTAATTAGTGCTATTAGCTAAATGAAACTTGTTAATTTATTAACAATCCAAACTAAAGTTATAAATGCGAAAGTCTGTCTCCTCTTCACGTTGAAACCGCTGAACTGATTTAGATTACCAAAGTATAGAGATAGTTTGAATCCCGGGGAAGGACAGGATAGTTTTTATCCCGGAATTCAACCCCTAAGGGGATGAAATGGGAAGTGAAAGTTTGTATGGAGCTACGATATAAACGAGTTCCACGCGGACGGAGTCGCGGGCATAAGCTAGTGTATAATAAATCAGCCTATTTATGTCCCACAACCGAAGAAGATGGAATGAGACTAGCCAGAGAAAGGAAAGAATGGCATAAATTGGAGGAGGCCTTAGTAGCTTAATATGGGCTGCCCAGTAAATTTAATATATGAAAATAAGCAAGAAATATATATATTTGTATAAAACTGGCAATAAAAGGCTATATTATTATTATTATTATATACATCCCACTGCGGGGAACAGGCCTCAGGCAGTAGTCCCCACGCTACGGTGCGGTTTACATTTCTTCGCACATGTATGCAGGCCTCACAAAAGTTTTCCTTCACTGAAAAGCTAACGATAAATATCAAATTATATTCCGTACATAAGGTCCAAATCACTCATTAGTACAATCCGGGATTCAAACCCACAACTGTTGTTTTGATGCCTGACCCACTGGGCTACCGTAGCTTCCTGTACGTGTGCTCATATCACAGAAAATTCAAGTTAGGAGCCTCACAATTTGTTAGCCTAGTAAATGATTGTAAATACACCACATGTCACTGCGCTAACATCAGATGCTGTCACTTAACCTTTCAATCGACTCAATTGAGTCATTTGTTTCATATAATATTAAGACACATTTGTTTGTGCAATGTATAGCTCTTTTGTCAGTTTTAGCCCAAACACTAAACATATTCAAGGCCACTCAATAGAAATAAAATATAATTATGCCCAGAGTTGTGAATTTTAGGGGACAACCTTACACTCATCATTCTAGCCTCATAGCAAGCTCGATAAGGTTTGTGTTATGGGTCCTTGATAACAATATACACTCAGAGGCAATGAAAACGGGTCACTTCCCATGGATTACTTTACAAAGTGACCCGTTTTCATTGCCTCTGAGTGTAATTCCCAATGTAAACTATGAAGGTACGCTACCTCAGAGGCAATGAAAACGGGTCACTTTGTAAAGTAATCCATGGGAAGTGACCCGTTTTCATTGCCTCTGAGTGTATCTACTAGATATAAACACTTGAATACATGGAAACATCCAAGACACAGATACAAATATTCATGTTCATCACTTCAATACATATATGTCCTTATATACACCAAGATTTGAACACAGGACGAGCTTAAGGCACTTGTCCCACCGCCGGCAAGTAAGCAAGTGTTACTATGTGCTACTCGCTCAAGCGAGTGAAAGCGGGTAAGAATTACTATGAGAGTACTCGCTACTCGCCGGCTGTGGGACAAGTGCCTCAAAGGCAGAGTATGCATTCACACACCAAAGTGATTGTCAAAATTGTATATGCCAATTGCATTAACACCATTATGCTTTAACATAAATTTTATTATGCAAGATGAATGGTCTGGTGATTGCTGTCTTTCAGGGCATACAGATGTTTCTCAGCACTTGGCTTTGTCCACTCACAATATCAGAGCACGGAAAGTATTCTCAGATAGGCAGGGTTCGAAATTATCAAGATAATTACGCTTGTTGGTTAATTATCGGATAATCATCCGATAACTATCGGATAATTATCACCAGTATAAGAACCAATGACACTTGAGTTCGCTCAACTTTGCATAATCCGAACGAAATTTTTCTTTTAAGGGGAATCCCCACGGCGCGGCACGTCACGTTGACACTTCGTGCGTTCGGATAGACGCAAGTGCGGAAATACACGTTAGAATACTTCGAATACAGTTCACTTTTACGAGCGTAATTTCTTGTTATTATCAATCGATAATTATCATTGATAATTATCCTTTCGAACCCTGCAGATAGGAAAAAAATTAAATAAAATTGGCACTCAATAAACAGTTGACAGTTGCCCAATTTTTTTTGTAGCAGGATGTTTGTGTATTTGCGTCTCACATTTTGTTTAAAGAATGAGTGCGACGCAATGCATATAACAAGGGTCGGCAACGCCCATCGCCCATGTTACTCCTTTGGAGTTGCATGCATCTATAGGTTGCGGTGTCCCCTTACCATCAGGCGGTCCGTACGCTTGTTTGCCACCGACGTTGTATATATAAAAAAATGCACATTGGACAAAGATCTTGGACAAGTGGAATACCACCCTAAATCAATAAATTTTAGGTTTATTTCGCCAGTAACAATCTGGACTATATACAATACTTAGGCACAATTGAGCACAGGTGTTCATTTCAGAAACTGACACTGAGAAATCCACCTGAAGGATTCAGTCATGAAGTGTTGCCAGTATCACACTCAGACTTAAATAGCTTTTCAGTGAAGGATAACATTATGAGGAAACCAGTCTAATCTCACTTTAATTTCATCACTCATGTTAATTTCATCTGTCATTCCCATACATTTTATTAGTTTTCTATTGGCGTTAGCGCTTGTCGATTGTAACCTTGTCTACGACCCCTGGGCTCTCTAGTTTTCCCTTTGGGTTAGATGGCATTCGCTTTCATAAAACTAGCCTGTTAACAAAACTCTTTTTAATCCTCGACGCCGTGTTATAAGTTTAACATGTCTGTCTGTGGTATCGTAGCTCCCAAACGGATGAACCGATTTTCGTTTAGTTTTCTTTGTGTCATAGATAATTTTATCCCGACTGTTCTTAGCCATGTTTCATGAAAATCTGTTCAGCCGTTTTCGAGATATTGGACTTTGAAATGAAAATGTCGGGGGTTTCTCGACTTTTCTAAGTTGTAGTCATCTCTCTAGCACTGACGGTGGACGTCGCACGGCGGCCACGGCGACGGCGAAGAAGGAGCGCCCCGGGCCGCGTGCCAGCGACTCGTTCACCCTGAACCTGTTCCGCGGCGCCCTGGAGACCTCCACCGTGTTCCCGTACCCCGAGCCGCTGTCTGAGGAACAGCGACAGGTGCTCTCCGAGCTGGTGCCGCCAGTCGAGAAGTTCTTCCAGGAGGTATGTTCAGATAGGCTTGTTTTCGGGTTCTAAAGGATAATTATCAATGATAATTATCGTGATAATAACAGATGTATAATTATCGATTGATAATAACAAAAAATTGCGCTCGTGAAAGTGAACTTTATTCGAACGTGTATTTCCGCACTTGCGTCTATCCGAACGCACGAAGTGTCAACGTGACGTGCCGCGCCCTGGGGATTCCCCTTACAAGAAAAATTGAGTTCGGATTATGCAAAGTTGAGCGAAGATTTTTTCTTCAGTAAATCTGTGTCTGTTCTCCAAATAAATAAAATAAAATTAAAATAACTCGAGTGCCATTGGTTCTTATACTGGTGATAAATCTGATAATTATCAAGAAGCATAATTATCTCGATAATTTCGAACCCTGCTTTTTTACAGTTTACTTTCAGCATTGTGGCTGCTGTAAAGCAAGATCTATTGGTAATAGAAGATGTGTAAAGATAAAAGAGACATGTTGGCTAAATAGAGGCTGTTATTATATTTTTTAGCAATAATTTAATATTCAAATTGAATATACCTCTATATTGAGGAGTAATCACGGATAAATCAATAAAATACTCTTATCCAAGGACTAAGTAATTGTGATGTGGCTCTCATAACAATATTGTCTTGTATTAAAACGTAATATACTGGACGCAATTTAAAGCTAAGAGCCCACAGTTCGCATCCATTTCAACATTTGCTTCTATACACACATACAAATAAAAGTGAGAAAAGATAGTCTTTATCACATTGACATAAGGTTGATTGTTCAATAGCCTGTGGAAAAGTCTTTTTACTATCACAGTACAAGATCGCGACAATAATATTGTGCCACCCGGCATCGCATTTACGATATTAATTCTATCAGTGTATTTTTTATCGCAGGTCAATGACCCCGCGAAGAACGACCACGACGCCCAGATCGAGCCGAACACACTAGCTGGTCTCTGGGAGCTGGGTGCCTTCGGGCTGCAAGTGCCTTGCGATCTCGGCGGCCTTGGCTGTAGCAACACTCAATACGCGCGCCTTGTTGAGGTGAGTTACTGGCCATTGAAAAAATGAGCCTATACGCATAGGTGCAAAAAAGTGGTTTAAATGCATTCTTGTACATACTCAATTATTATATTTTAATCCTGGCTATCTACGTGCAAAATTTCATCCAAATCGGTTGAACGTGATTGAGTAACAAACATCTAAACATCCAAACTTTCGCATTTATAATACTAGCTTCCGCCCGCAACTTCGTGTGCGCGGACCCGGCATAAAAACTATTCAATATTTTAATCCAGGCTAGAAACTCTTTGTGCAAAATTTCATCCAAATCGGTTGAGCGTGATTGAGTATCTAACTAACATCTAAACATCCTAACTTTCGCATTTATAATATCAGTAGGATAAAGTACAGCTAAAACCCTAACCCAACTAATCGCACCGTTTTTTTACAGGTCGTGGGAGCCCATGACCTCGGCGTGGGCATCACCCTTGGCGCGCACCAGTCCATCGGCTTCAAGGGCATCCTGCTGTTCGGCACCCCGGAGCAGAAGCAGAAGTACCTCCCCCGGGTCACCGGCGGGGAGTATGCTGCGTTCTGCCTCACTGAGCCCTCCTCGGGCTCTGATGCCGGCTCCATCAAGTAAGTGGAGTGACCTGAGTACAGGGTTCGAAAGGATAATTATCAATGATAATTATGGTGATAATAACAGATGGATAATTATCGATTGATAATAACAAAAAATTGCGCTCGTGAAAGTGAACTGTATTCGAAGTATTCGAACGTGTATCCAAACGCACGAAGTGTAAACGTGACGTTCCGCGACGTGGGGATTCCTTACAAGAAGAATTCCGTTCGGATTATGCAAAGTTGAGTGAACTCGAGTGTCATTGGTTCTTATACTGGTGATAATTATCCGATAATTATCAAGAAGCGTAATTATCTTGATAATTTCGAACCCTGCCTGAGTAGCCCATGGACGCTTGGAACACCGTCTCGCACGTTGCCAACCCATTAGAACTATACGTGTACAAGGTGATTTAATTCGTGATCGGGATATTTTTTTTCGAAATCTGTAATTGATACACTATTAACTTGAAGTTACCCGAAACAAACTTGTTTTTTTTTACAAAACTGAATAAGGAATTACTTATAATTCAAAATCATTGTCACCCTAACGGTAGTTTGCGAAAATTTGACGTGTACTGTCTACTTAACTTCAAGAAATGTAGGGTTACCAAACATTCAGTGGACGTTAGTGTTAACATTATCATTAAATTTAAAACAGCGATTTCATTGCATGAGACCTCACCCATTGAAATCCGTTGTTTATTGATACTCCTGATCACAGATTAAAAATCACCATGTATTGTATACACTCCTTTATTGATCATGCTCTAGTTCTTTGGGAAAACCGAGTTCGGAGTTCATTTCACAGCCGGAGCGGTCGAGCTAGTAGAGTTTTTGAAACTGAACTAGCCTAACCTTCGCATATATCAATACCACTTTGTAACAAAACATCATTGCAATAATATAAAATCATGGACGTATTTTTTATTTAATTACTTAAAAAAAAAAGAACGACCCAAAAGCACTACACATACATCGGCGTGAAAAAGGATTTCCGGCCTAGTACCCTTAAATGGAAACTGTGTATACATGGCCGGCTATTATTTCTCTGCAGTAATGTACATTGTTATCTGCGTCCTTCTTATTTATTATCTAGAGTCTAACTGACTGATTTGTTCAGGACCCGCGCCGTGCAACAACCCGACGGCTCCTGGAAGCTGAACGGCTCGAAGATCTGGATCAGTAACGGTGGGGTCGCCGAGGTCATGACTGTCTTCGCACAGACACCTGTGCAGAAGGACGGCAAGACTGTTGATAAGGTACGCTATTCTAGCCTCTAATTTGCGAGAGATAAGGTTCATAGTATACATATAAAACTGTCCATTACACTGCGATGTGGAATGCAAGTGGAAATCACCGCATATGGAGTAAAAACGTTGGCAGAGAAGCGAACGGAACGGCGATTATTCCACCAACAAAAATTCAATTCAATTAATTTATTGCAATCTAGGAACGAAAACGAAAACCTGGGAACTTTCGTCGTATTACTTGTTCCGTTTTTACCGTTTGATGTTTATCTGCCGTCGGCGCTAGGCAGTTTTTCTTTGACCGTATTTTAGGCTATACAAACTCTTTGGCCGTCTTTTTGTATTTTTACTGACCAGAATCGTTAGGACTATTATGTGCCACCAATACTTGAACTATAGACCTTCAATACTTTTTGTCAAATAATATTATTATGCACCTGTAAATCTCTTGAAAGGGATTACATATACAACGTGTTAATAAAATAACGCAAAACCTGAAAACCGTTTGTTCAGAATCGAGAGTAGAAAGCGAAATAATTAAAAAAAAATTTTTTTGACGCGATTTATTTTTTACATTTGTATGGAACAGGTCGCCCCAGTCGGCCAACACTCCATACAAATGTAAAAAATAAATCTTGTCAAAAAATTTATTTTTTATTTTTTTCGCATTCTATGCTCGATTCTGAACAAACGGTTTTCAGGTTTTGCGTTATTTTATTAACACGTTGTATATATAACTAGCTGCCCGGCCCGGCTTCGCACGGTTAGTAACGCACGGATAATTCTTACTACCCGTTGTCCTATTACCCGTTTTAGGAATGAAGCATTTCCCCGCGTTAAAAAGTAGCCAATGTTCATCAGGGGTAATATCGACTTCTAATCCTTACTAATATTATAAATGCGAAAGTGTGTGTGTTTGTTTGTTTGTCCTTCTTTCACGTCGCAACGGAGCGTCGTATTAATGTGATTTTTTTGTATGGAGATAGTTTAGAGACTGGAGAGTGACATAGGCTACTTTTTCCAGCGCGAAAACATCTAATTCCCACGGGAAAATTCAATATGTTACATTTTCCTATAACCACGCGGGCGAAGCCGCGGGCATCAGCTAGTAGTAAAATATTTTTTCAAATCGGTCCAGTAGTTTCGGAGCCTATTCAATAAAAACAAACAAATCTTTCCTCTTTATAATATTAGTGTAGATACACTCTTTGTTGTTCCTTTCTTACCTACCTTAATACACGATTCTATAACTGTAATAGACTTGACCTTACACACCAATGTTTAATAATAATCTTATCGGTTGCGTCCGGTTCACGAATTGGCATCTATTCAAGAAGTCCAATGGTCATAGTGCGATCCGCTCGGTTTTTGGATTAGATTTATGTTTTGTTCAAGGTCATTGTCCGCATACTATTATAGCAATCGTGAAAAGTTTAGTTTCTTAGAAAAACTGCTCAGGCCAAATTATATATAAACAACGTGTTTTTTTAACCGTCTTAGAGCCGAAGCCCAGTTAATGTATACATACATTACAAAGAACTTAAAAAAAGGTTTTTTTTGTATTTTTTTTATGTGTTCATATTAATTTGAATCATCCAGCCGAGTGACCGCAGTGACCGCTAGCCGCCATCTTTTGTAGATAGGTACGAGCTCTAACCGGGTGAATGAACTTCGCACCGCGCGCCATACAGGATTTTTCTAACTGAATTACCTTTTATTACTAAAAGCTTAACTAAATTATTATTTTTTTGACAAATAATTGGATACTTTAAGTGGGCTTCGGCTGTAAGACGGTTAAAAAAACCCGTTGTATACATATATGTATTAATAAAAATCAGACAAGTAAATCATCAGTCATTATTAAGTAATAATAACATGCACACGCAGGTGACGGCGTTCATCGTGGAGCGTTCGTTCGGCGGCGTGTCGTCCGGCCCGCCGGAGAACAAGATGGGCATCAAGTGCTCCAACACCACCGAGGTTTACTACGAAGACGTGCCCATTCCTAATGAGAACGTGCTGGGCGGAGTCGGGAACGGGTTCAAGGTAAATCTCAATCCTTAAGAGTCCTTACGCCCACATAAGCAGAAGCGGAAGCGTATTTTGCAAAATGCTTCCTTTTTAATTCAAGATCAGATCATCACGTAACTATTAGTATTTATTCAAAAACTCATAACGTAATTAAATAATCCTTTCTTAACCTCTTAATCATTTTTTAAATAAAAATTTCGGTGCGCGGCGTCTGTGCAGCGTGATTTATACGTCTTTTAAAAAAATATACATTTACGGCATCGTAGGTCCTATAGTTATGATTGTTTTTTTATGGGTTAACATAAAGTTATAATTTGCTATCATATTATTTTTAGGGCAAAATAAAAGTACAATTTGCGGTAAAAAAATATAATGTAATCCTGTTTTCACCAAATTAATTAAGAAAACTCTGAAGGTATTTTATCAACTTTTAAAAATGAATCTTTGATTTTCAATCATGTCAGCCCCTCGTAAAAGATCTGGTGATGTGAATTGTAATCATTCATGTACCTAATGATTCTTGTTTACTGCAAAATTGAGAACCGAAACGACACTTCTCACTGCAAAATTTGAAAGAAAGAAACCTCATTTATTTTAGGTTTAGATACAGAAAATGAAAATTTGAACCATGTTAGCCCCTAGTTTTTGAAATAATTATTTTAGTACGTTATCAGTTTTTGAATAAATACTAATAGTTACGTTGTAATCTTGAATAAAAAAGCAAGCATTTTGCAAAATACCAATTACTTATTACTTACTACTTATTAATAATTAAAAGACCAATTGGTCAACTTTCGTACAAATTCGGCTGACGCAACCGCACCATTTACTTGGCGCGTGTCGATGTAAAAAATACAGACAGGTAACTACGGAACTGCGAACTACTTGGTCGGGTTTTTTACAAAAATTATCCAATGACACCTAATATGTCGAAATCCGTCAAACCACAGCCTCGATATTCTCTTGCCGAAAGATCTTAAGCCGTTTATTATTGTTTAGTGAGACATCATTAGTGATGAATGGCACTGTAGAGTAATGATACCATTAGATAATTATCTGCCCTCATTTGATTAATTGACTCGTGTCTAAGCGCTTAGCGTCTTATTTACTAGTTATTTAGAAGATAAACATATTATAACGAATTGCAATAAAAAGCAACTATTACATACAGTTTTGGGACACAATCTGCTATTTCTTTCTATACTATAGTCAAATTGGCAACTTTTAATGAAACATTAAAAACGCTATGTTATTAATTAGTATAAAGTTAGTAGGTACCTAATTAGGAATAACGACGTGACATTACGACTGTTCGGGATTCATCGGAACCGATCCCCACCGCTCGGCGGACAGCGGCCAGCGACAAGACCTCATAGAACTCTGACGCGCACGCACGTTACTTGCGTCCTTTTAAAGCTGATTAATCTTCAAACATATGTACTCATTCTTTTATAATTCAATTAAATCAATCATCAAGACCTACATTTTTTATTGGAACAACAACTACCATAAAATTGGACCTACGGAACCGGATGTCATGCCTAAGGATTTGGGACCTAACCAGGATCTTCTGCAGCAGCATTAATACATTAAAGAAGAGGATCTCTTTATGGAAGTCCAGAATCGGTGAATTGACATTGTGAACTAGTGACTACAAGCAATAAACAACAAGAATTATAAGCGAGCGAGCGGTCAGAGTGAGTCCGATCCATTATGTTTGCCCTTTAACTTTGTTAAAGACTTTGTGCCCAAACTACTGCCTTTTTATAATCATTTTGCATATGAATGTGCAGCTTACACCCCCCTTTAGCGAATCCAACAATAAACCGCATTAAGGATCAGCGTATTTCTATAATATTTCAAGTTAAAATCTTTAAATAATAATTACGCATCTAATGATCAACAACAAGTAGCAAGCAGCCGGGCGCTGCATAGCGATAGTGATAACGGAGACAAAAGGCAGCGAGTACCTATTTTACTGTGTTAGCCGTGTTTAATATATACCCGTTTTTTTCGATATATTAATGAACCACTTTATGCTGGAATAATTCTTACATTATTATCGTGTTTTGTCTTGATTTCGCCTTTTCTTTCAATCGTAAATATTGAAATGCAAATGGGTACGATCCTTTTAATTATTAAATTGTATTATATGTATTGGTTTGTTTAATTCGACTGGTGCGAATTAAGACAAATAGAATATCATTGTTTATACGAGAAATAGCTATTCTAATTCCGTATTTATTGGTATTATAAATATAATTGAAGTATTTACTTACTACTATAAATAGTAGCGGTAGTAAATAATTGCTAATACTTATTGTCATTGTTCTAAAAACATTTTATTGAATATTTAACTGTTTGTACATATCATGGACGATCTTGTGAAAAAACGGGGAACTTACAAAGGTCGTTTGACCAAATTTCAAACGTACGTAGATACTTTTAGAGATGTTGTATGTTGCAGTGAAATTGACATTTTGGAATTAAAGCTACGTATGACTAACATTGAAGCGATGTTTACGGAGTTCGAGGAAGTTCAGACTAGCATCGAGTGTTTGGTCGTCTCGGAGGACGACGCCCAGGTACATGCGACACAAAGGTCAGAATTTGAATCTAAATATTTTGCTACACTGGCTAGGGCCCAAGAGGTATGTAATGCATACAGAAGTACTAAGAGGTCAAGTAAACGTACTCATAATGCTTCTGAAACGTACTACTCTTCGGCCAGCGAGAATGACGACATTGTGTCGGTGAAACAGGCACCTAAATTCGCTACGACTGTTACCAGTGTTAAGTTACCTACTATCCAAATACCTAAATACAGTGGTGACTACGAGGGCTGGCTTGAATTCCGTGATGTTTTCACGTCTCTTATCCATTCAAACAAAAACATAGGAGACATACAAAAGTTCCATTATTTACGGGCTTCCCTGGAAGGGGGCGCTGCTCAAATCATTCGCGCTTTAGAGTTCTCTGCGTCCAACTATACTTTAGCGTGGCAGTCTTTATGCGATCGGTTTAACAATACAAGGTTATTAGTTCAAAATCATGTTAAGGCAATTTTTGATGAAGAGGCGATAAAAAAGGAATCCGCTTCATCTATACGTAAAGTTTTAGATTCATGCAACAAAAATATACGTGCGTTACAAATTCTAGGCGAACCAGTAGAGAGTTGGGATACCTTAATTATATACATTGTATCCTCAAAATTGGATGCTCGCACACTTCGTGAATGGGAGGAGCACAAGGTTACACACCAAAAACTTACATTACAAATATTCACAAAATTCCTTAAAAATAGGGCAGATGTGTTAGAGACTATCGAACTAAGTAATAACACAAACAACAAGAATGAGTCATTGTCGAAGCCTGCTTATAGACATGTTCGTGGCTTAGCTACAGTCGTGCAG
Organism: Epinotia ramella; assembly: GCA_947578815.1. Taxonomy (NCBI): domain Eukaryota; kingdom Metazoa; phylum Arthropoda; class Insecta; order Lepidoptera; family Tortricidae; genus Epinotia; species Epinotia ramella. The sequence goes on from OX388203.1 coordinate 4,392,857, forward strand.
CCTGCTTACAAGAAATACAAATGTCCTCTTTGTAAGGCTGAGCATCCACTATACTTATGCCATCAATTCGCACAAATGAGCATTGATGCTAGGGAACAATTCGTAGGGCAAATGAAATTATGCAGCAATTGTCTCAGAGCAGGTCATTATTTGCGCGTTTGTAGACTGGGTCCATGCCGGCAATGCGGCACCAAACACAACACTTTGTTGCATAGGGACTGTAACTATAGCAGTGCGGCAGCGAACACGGCAGCACCGAGCACATCGGCTCTGCTCGTGTCCGCTGCGCCTGCGGCAGTCCAGCCTGCCTCAAGTTCCGCGCATGACATTATCAGGAACATGTCAGCGACAAACAAACAATCATGTCAGATTCTGCTTGCTACAGCATTAGTCCGAATTTTGGACGTACATAACAGACCTCATGAAGTTAGGGCCATTCTAGACTCGGGCAGTCAGGCCTCCTTCATGACAGAATCGCTTCTTGAAACATTAGGTCTACCACACCAGAATACAACATCTAAAGTCGCAGGCATTAATAACCAGGTTTCGACAGTGAACAAACGATGCAATGCTATAATACAGTCCAGAATCAATTCATTCAATACAGACATTACGTTTTTAGTGTTGCCAAACATAACTTCAACTCATAATGAAGTCTTTAATGTGAGCACATTAAATATTCCAACTGGCATTAAGCTTGCAGACCCAGAATACTTTAATCCGTCAAGTTACGACATACTACTTGGCGCAGACATATTTTGGGACCTAATATGTGCAAACAAAATATCATTAGGCAAAGATAGTCCAGTGCTGCAAGAAACTAAATTCGGATACATAGTCTCCGGGCGCACCGGACAGCCAACTTCAAACAAGATTTCATGCAATTTCACAAAATTTCATGAAATTCAAGATCAATTAGCCAAGTTCTGGGAAATTGAGGAGGTTCCAACCATTAAGGAGAATGCGTATACTACCGAGGAAGAGTTGTGCGAACAACACTTTAAACAAAACATGTCACGTAAAGAAGACGGTAGATTCTCAGTAGGAATTCCTTTAAAAAACGATGAGACTGAACTTGGCCTTTCATTCGAACGCGCAAAGTCGTGTTTTCTAGCATTAGAACGGCGGTTGACGAATCGGCCTGCAATAAAGGAAATGTACGTTGATTTCATGAATGAATATTTGTCATTAGGTCACATGGCTTTAAGTGACATAAACAACCCTCATGAAAATTCATATTTTTTGCCGCATCATTTTGTGTTGCGTGATAGTACCACGACTAAGTTAAGAGTCGTATTTAATGGAAGCGCTCCTACTAGCTCCGGCCTGTCCTTGAACGACCTTCAGATGGTAGGGCCGACGATACAAAGCGACTTGTTCTCCATCCTCTTGCGATTTCGGCAACATCGATTTGTGATGGCAGGTGACATCGAAAAGATGTACAGACAGGTGCTCATTCATGAAAATCAACGTCATCTTCAACAAATAATTTGGCGAGACGACCCCTCAAAGCCCCTTCAGACCTACACATTGAAAACTGTTACATATGGCACAGCCTCGGCGCCGTTCTTGTCCGTTCGGTGCCTTAAGCAAATCGCGGACGAATGTGACAACGAAGCGGTGCGCAAGGCCATTAGTGACGATTGTTATGTTGACGATTTATTGACGGGGCAAGAAACAGCTGAGAGTCTATTGGAACTTCGTGGTCTGATTTCTAAAGAACTTTCATCGGGTTGCTTTAATTTAAGAAAATTTCGATCAAATTTACCAACTTGCAGCGATGGTTCGAATAGCTTCATTAGTTCGGCAATCGTTGATTTAAGTGAGCACGAACAGTCCAAAACTTTGGGCCTGAAATGGTCGCCGTCAGACGATGTGCTACAATTTGACATTAAGACTGATCCCAATCCAGATCTCACAAAGAGAGCGATCTTATCCACCATTTCCCAAATCTTTGATCCACTCGGTCTACTCAGCATTTTCGTTATTGTCGGGAAAATCATTTTGCAAAAACTTTGGTTGCACAAACTGGATTGGGACAGTCCGCTGCCCTCAGACATTGTCAAATCATGGCTCAAATTCGTTACCAATTTAAGTGACTTGCAAACGCTCAAAATACCACGACACGTTGTGTGCGCGAATCCAATCAGCATACAAATGCATGCATTTTGTGATTCCTCTAAGGATGCTTACGGTGCCTGTGTCTACGTTAGGTCCGAATCATGTGGCAATTCACGAGTTCGTCTCTTGTGTTCCAAAGCGCGTGTAGCACCTATCAAGGCTGTAACGATCCCGCGTCTTGAACTTTGCGGGGCACTGGTTGCTGCTAGGCTCTTGGAAAAGGTCCTGCAAACCACTCGTTTACGTGTCGACAGTTGTTTTCTTTGGACAGATTCGTCTGTCGTTTTAGGTTGGCTCAAAACGCCACCTAATAAGTTAAAGCCATTCGTCAAAAATAGGGTAGCGGACATCCAAGAAATTACCAAGTCATGGTTCTGGCGACATGTTCCTACGGCAAGCAACCCTGCTGATCTTTTGAGTAGGGGCATCAATTGTGCTCAGTGTGATAAACTGGAATTTTGGTTCAATGGACCAAAGTTCTTGCTAGAACATGAACACTTGTGGCCTAACAAAGTCTTTGATCAAAGCCAATCAGAACTACCTGAAGTGCGAACGAACGTAGCAACTGCCTCTACTGATCAAAATGAGTTGTTTCCATTCTCACGTTTCTCAAACCTCAGTAGAATTAAAAATACAATGGCATATGTACTACGTTTCATTGCTAACTGCCAAAACAAAACGAAAACTCAAGGTCCTCTCTCTCTATCTGAAAAACAATCGGCGCTCAATTATTTAGTGAAATTGTCGCAAAGGGAATCATTTGAAGAGTATGATATTTTAATCAAAGGGAAGGCATTACCTCCTAAAAACAAATTGCTGTCATTAAGCCCCTTTGTTGACCACAAGGGTTCCATTAGAGTCGGAGGTAGAATCAAAAACGGTAACTTCACGTTCGAAAAGAAGCATCCACTTCTCCTTATGTCTAAACATATTTTAACTAAACTAATATTTCGCTTCGAGCATTTGCGCTTAATGCACTCGGGACCTCAATTGCTTCTGTCTTCAATTAGAGAAGAATTTTGGCCTATCGGTGGTCGTAACCTATCTCGATCAATTGTACACAGCTGCCAACGCTGCTTTCGTCTAAACGCACAAACAGCTCGTCCGATGATGGGCAACTTACCTGAGCAGCGCCTTCATCCTGGGTACCCATTTCAGACGACAGGAATGGATTACGCGGGACCTTTATTAGCACTCAATAAAAGAGGTCGTGGCAGCAGGACAGAAAAGGTGTACATCGTTATATTTATCTGTTTCACCACTAAATGCGTTCACCTCGAGCTGGTAAGCTCATTATGTAAAGATTCTTTCCTTGCAACGTTGCGTCGCTTCATTGCTAGGCGTTCTAAGCCTACGACATTGTTCTCGGATAACGGAACCCAGTTCGTGGGTGCACGAAACGAACTTTTTAAGTTCCTCAATGATAACGCAAGTTCAATGATTACCGAAATGTCAAATGAACACATTGATTTTAAGTTCATACCAGCATATGCTGCGCACATGGCCGGCTTATGGGAAGCCAACATTAAATGCATCAAATCCCATTTGCATCGCGTGTTAGGGAATGCTCACTTGGTTTTTGAGGATCTTTATACTGTTTTGGTCCAAATAGAAGCTATCTTAAACTCACGTCCCCTAACACCACTCTCGACTGACCCACATGACATGACAGCACTTTCCCCAGGGCACTTCTTGGTAGGACGACCGATGACAGCTTTGCCAACGCCAACGCTAGTCGATATCAACCAAAACCGGCTCACACGTTTTGAAAGACTAGAACAGCTGCGCCAACACTTTTGGGCCAGGTGGCACAAAGAATACATCGCTGAACTTCAACAACGCACCAAATGGCGCACTTCAAAAGGTCAGACACTACAAAGGGGAGCACTAGTACTCATTAAGGAAGAAGGACTTCCGCCAATGAAATGGCGATTGGGCCGCATCACCGAAATCTATCCAGGAACTGACGGAATCGCCAGAGTCGCAGATATTAACACCACAAGAGGAGTGATACGCCGAGGTTTCAATCGTATCTGCCCGTTGCCAGCTATTGAAGTCGAAGAGTTGAAAGACAACCCTTTCAACGCCCGGGGGCATGTTCGGGATTCATCGGAACCGATCCCCACCGCTCGGCGGACAGCGGCCAGCGACAAGACCTCATAGAACTCTGACGCGCACGCACGTTACTTGCGTCCTTTTAAAGCTGATTAATCTTCAAACATATGTACTCATTCTTTTATAATTCAATTAAATCAATCATCAAGACCTACATTTTTTATTGGAACAACAACTACCAACGACTTTCTGTGACCAAACAGCGTTTTATTTTGCAGTTATGTATTTAAAAAAGCAAAAATAAGTTAAAGCTATTTTTTATGGTACTGTATGAATAATCATTTTTTATTGTCAGCTACCGTATTGTAAAGTACCTACTTCGAAGATTAGAATTTCCGTGAACGGTCGACAAAGCAAGGTGATTTGATTAGACCTAGTCTACTTCCGTGAGACCTGCCAAGCAATTAAATAATGTACCGTTTATATCAACCCCCACAGGGTTATCAATGTTATCATAGATTAAAATCGTATCAAGGTTTATTTGAATTTAATTGACACAGGAATTTCGATCACACAAAAATAGGTATCATTGTTTAATCAGTTGTTGACTTATTGCCAATGATTACGTAATATATTAATGTGATAATATCTATACTACCGCATTGTAAGTATACTTCCGGATATGAAAATGATGGTTGGCCAAAGTTTACTAAATTATGTTTTAATAGTTTGCTCAACAAGGTATTTACATATACAAAATTCAAAGAACACAATTACGACCGGCTTAGGGTAACCCTGCCTACGAAGGTCACGGTTCTGGGTTCAAATCCCGGTAAACATTTGTGTGACGAACGTGAATATTTCTTTTGAGTCTTGGTTTTTTTTTCTATGTATTTGAGTACCTATAACTTTTAACTGACGACGTGGATTTAGAGTAACACTAAGTGCAAGGCCTGAGTGGACGCCCCGCTCAGAGCGGGGCGTCGAGCGTCCATATAAATTGCATTTATTTTATACGGACGCTGCACGCCCTGCTCTGAGCGGGGCGTCCACTCAGGCCTTACACTAACGAAGGTGGTGACGTCTGACATACGCTATATTTAACATCGATTTAAAAAAAATCCCATTGACATGCGAGTATTATCATAGCTTTTAAACTAGTTGGGGAATGAAAACCGGCCAAGTGTGAGTCGGACTCACGCACGAAGGGTTCCGTACCATTATCGATAAAAACGGCAAAAAAATCACCTTTGTTGTATGGGAGCCCCCTTAAATATTTATTTTATTCTGTTTTTAGTATCTGTTGTTATAGCGGCAACAGGCAACAACGAAAGTACTTTCGAATGTTATACGAGAAAAAATTGTCCTAAGATTTTTTATTCCATTCCGCTACAGAACAAAACAGAAAATTATATGTAACATTTTGGACAGTTTTCTTCTCCAATAGAAAATCAAAAGTGCTCTCGATTCTGAGTAGAAAGAACCCGATTATATCAAAATTAAAAAAAAACTCGAGTGTACAGCTTTCCGTACGAGGACGATATGAGTAGCCCTGCATTTTTACCCTGCGTAATGTTTCCAACGATCTTTATCGTCAGGTGGCGATGAACATCCTCAACAACGGCCGGTTCGGCATGGGCGCGGCGCTCGCGGGCACGCAGCGCGCCGCCATCAAGCAGGCCGCCGAGCACGCCGCCACGCGCGTGCAGTTCGGCAAGAAACTCATCGAGTTCGGCACCATTCAGGTAACAGAGGCGTAGACACTAAATGAAATAATCAATAATATCATATTTTCTCGAAAAAGGATAAAAAATGTAGTCAAATGGAGAAAAAATCAACGCAAAAGGTTAAATAATCACGAAGTTATAAGTGTCCAAAGTTTTAAGAAGGGGTATGTTCTGTCCCTTTTTCGCAAAACGCAACTTCATATGAAACGATGACGCTGGAAGAATGTGACGTCACAGAAGACGGCAACGTGCCGCGCCGCATCGTGGCCGTCGACGCGGCGCCCTGGCAGTATCCTGTAATGTGACGTCACACACCGTTTGCGTTTTCTCTCTCTAACAAGCATTATTAAAACGATTGTAGCTTCGTAATTCTTTAAGATATCTGAATGTAATTTTCGTCACTAAGCATATTTTTTTGCCTTCTTTCTTTTGGAGTAATACTAATTTTCGATTCTACACCCCTATTTTCTCTAATGTCGCAATAATGCCTTTTCGAGTCATTCTTCAGTCCAGGCAAACCTAAACAAAGCTTTATGCCGTTGGAGGTTTTTATTGTTTTATTACAGTAATGACATACTTATCCTAACCTATTGATATGCTCACAAGACTATGGCACAGACTTATAAGTCTCTCTGGACTTAACGTATGTTATTGTTATTTCTAACATTCGAGCTCACGCGCACCCGAATATTGGTCCTTCGAACCGGATCTGAACCAGTGACCTATGATTTTATTGCGTCGCTGCATCCGAAAACCTTCAAGTTACTAGAGAGACCTACGACTGTGTACAGTCAAGTGCAAAAATATTTATCGATAACATCCTCTCATAAATAAGTACCAAAACCTTAATCCGCTGCCATAAGAGTTATGGGACATATTTATGAGTAAGTTATATGCACCCATATTTTTACGCTTGACAATACTACAATGTGGTTTTACCAAGAGTTTGTTCGGTTGCAGGAGAAGCTGGCGCGTATGGCGATGCTGCAGTACGTGACGGAGTCGCTCGCGTACATGGTGTCCGGAAACATGGACACCGGCGCGAAGGACTACCATCTTGAAGCCGCCATCAGCAAGGTAAGAATATTGAGCCAGGACGGAGTGAAATGCCCGTTACGGGGGACACTCGCATCTGACGGAGTCAGGGCGCCAAGGGTCTCTAACACCCCCAAAAGTCTGACTCCTTACCAAAATCTGGCCTCAGCGGAGCAGACAGTCAAGAAATTATTAGGCACTTTGTTACAAAGAAGTCAGTATGCCCACCAATGCCAAGGGCCTTCGCAAGCAAATGTTCAAAATAAATTACGTACTTTATAAGTGACTGATGTTCTTTCAATGTCATGTGTCAATTATTGAACAATTATTACCCGTCAACAGGTCAGGCATCCTTTAAGTAAGAGCGACACTACCGTACAGTTGACAGACAATAAGGGCGGTTAAATTACCCACCTAGGTGTAGCAGCACCTTACGTAATACTCGTGCAGAATAAAACATCAAATATCTTTTCACGCCACTGTTCGGAAATGTGGCAAAAGATGGTCAGAATTCAGGCTTCAAAGCTGGGGTTAGTTGGACATAGCACGAACAGGCCACCTATGAGTTCAAACTGTCCAACAATGTTATTGTTGAACAGTTTGAACAGCGATTCGCTCAATCTAGATGGACTCGTCTCCTTCCTACTTTCTAACCTTTACAACAATGTACTATTGGCAGGTGTTCGCGTCAGACTCAGCATGGACGGTGGTCGACGAGGCCATCCAGATCCTCGGCGGCATGGGCTTCATGAAGGGCACGGGCTTGGAGCGCGTGCTGCGCGACCTCCGCATCTTCCGCATCTTCGAGGGTACCAACGACATCCTGCGCCTCTTCGTCGCTCTTACTGGTGAGCTTTCAGACATCTAAGACGGTGCCGAAACCCAGGAAGCGACAACCTTACTCACCAAGGTTCACTTCAAGGTTTCTTTAGAGCAGTTCCTTGGAAAACATTGGGACCCTCGTACAGAAGATCGCTGTCCAATAGTTCCTGTTGGTAAAGTCGTTGTTTTAATTGTCGGTTCTCGGGTTTCGGCACCATATCGACCATCTTAGATTTCAATATTCAGAATTTGGCATGCATGTAGGACGAACCGGTAGAACTTTGAGCAAAAAAAGTTCAATCTTGGTATTGTTGTACGTTTTTAACAAATATAGAGACCCAATTCAATATTCGCTCTGTAAGTATGGTTGTACCTCGCGATCTTGATGGTTTTCTTCATCAAGCACCAAGTGTGTACTGACACACTTAGCTTAGTTTGAAACTAATAGCTTAATTATTTTATTGGCTTCGGTTTTCACACGCTAACGTATGGTCTCGTTCCTTAGGCATCCAATTCGCCGGCTCCCACCTCCAAGAGCTCCAGCGCGCCTTCAAGAACCCGACCGCCCACCTCGGGCTGATCTTCAGCGAGGCCGGCAAGCGCGCCGGCCGCGTCGTCGGCCTCGGCGCCGCCGCCGACATCAGCCCGCTCGTGGCTGACCAGCTCCGGCCGGCCGCCAGGGAGCTCGCCAAGTGCGTGGACGCGTACGGCCAGACCATCGAGGCCACGCTGGTCAAGTATGGAAGGAAAGTCGTCGATGAACAGGTGACTCTATAATACACAGACAACCGCTTACCTCGGCCTCATAGTTCTTCTTAAGGTGTGTACAGATTATGCGCGGCAAATGTTCGATGGAATTTAGGTAGACCGCGGCGGCTGCGCGAGGCAAGCGATCCAGCTCGATCAGCGCGCCAATTATTTACGTTCGTCGCAACACAACCGTCAAAACTGCGCGTGCGCCAGCGACTGAAGCTTCTTTGATGCGGGCTCTAAAACCGACAGCGCTCGGATTGCCGCGCGGCACGTTCGAGCGCGGCAATGTTCGAGCTGCCGCGCAAGGAAACCCCGTCTCCATTGCGCGCGGCCGCCGCGCGATCCAATGTTCGAGTGATTGCCGTGCATAATCTGTACACGCCTTACAAGAACGTCTTGCACCATTTTCCTCCAAGCACTTCTATTTTGCGCCAACCGCAGGCACGCCTGAGCGCTGGTTCCTGCTGATGCTTTTACGGAATCTATCCACCGAATAGGCGCTCTTCCTTTCTCTTCCCTTCCACGTGACCGACCATTCACAGTTTCAGTCCACGTTTCGGCCGCGTATAAAATGAAACTTTTTGTTCCTCCATATCTTCTCTAATCTTTTGACCGCTGTCTTGGCCATCTGACCTCTTCGAACCACTTCTTTCTCGCAGTCGCCGTTGGAGAGTATTAGACAACCCAGGTATATAAAATCCTCTACGGTGTCCAGATCTTGGAGTTCGTACGTGCGATGAGTGGTGTTGGGCCTGACTACGAACATGAGCTTGGTCTTGTTTCTGTTGATCCTCATGCCGTATTCCAAGCTGACTGTATCTAGTGTCCTCAACATTTCCGCTAAATCACCTTCATTTGCTGCCACCAGGGTAGTATCGTCGGCGAAGCGTCGGTTACTTATGCGGTTGCCTCCTATCTTTACACCGCCCTTCTCTAAGTTTCTAGAACTCTACGCGTAATACTCGTATGCTTCCCATAGTTAGTGTTGCTGAAAAACGACCTGGTTGTGCCGCTGGCTTCTACCGCTGACGTTAGTTCCCTCGTCGCTGACTAGCTGAGGCCGGCGGCGAACGAACTGGCCAAGGGTGTGGACGAAATATGGAAGGAAGGTTGTGGATTTCTGGTGGTTGAATTGAGGCTGGCGGAAGAGCTGGTTATGTGTGTGGACGCGTATGGACACACCATTGAAGCCACGCTGGTGTAATATGGTAGGAAGGTCGTAGATGAACAACAGGTGAGTCAAGTAGGACAAAGAACCCCACCGCTTGTCTCGGTCTCATCATCAGTGAGCCTGGCAAACGAGATCGTCGGCCTCCACTATACTGCTGACATGAGTCCTCTAGTTTCCGAGAAGTTGAAACCGGCGAAAGAGAATACTATGCTGATATAGTCCTGGGTTCAAATCTCTGTTAGGGCAACTATTGTGTGATCATTATGAATACTTGTTACCGAGTTTTAGACGTTTTCTATGTAAGGTAAACGCCCCAGTATCCGACATTGGCCTAATACACATGACACTTTCAATATTTAATCAAAATAATGTAAGTGAACAACGGGTGTGAAATATTGAGATGTTTACCTTATTCTTGTCGTCTGTTCAGACGACGATATATTTCGGACGGAATCGTGAGGCTAGTTCGATTTGTGCAAGAATAATAATATAATGTATGGTTTATAAAATAAATGAAATTAAAAAAAAAACCCCTAACATTTCCCCACCACCCCGCAGTTCGTCCTCAACCGTCTCGCGTCCGCCGCCATCGACGTGTACACCACCGCCGTGGTGCTCTCGCGCGCGTCCCGCGCCGCGCGGCTCGCGCTGCCGTCCGCCGCGCACGAGCTGCGGCTCGCCGAGGCGTGGGCGCACGACGCGCTCGGCCGCGTGCCCCCGCTGCTGCTCGCCGCCAGGGACCCCACGTCGCTGCAGCAGTACGCGAGGCTCGCGGCACTCGGGAGGACGGTAGCTGAAAACGCGGGACAGCCCAGCGTTAATCCGCTTAATCTGTAGAGTGTAGCGGTTAAAGCGGACGATGGATGCAATGTAGCGACGACAGCGTAAGATGGATAAGACTTTAAATTTCCAGATTATTGTTTTACAGTGTGTGGCCTGTAATAGGGGCAAATATTTAAAACGACGCTTCCTTAGAGCATCTGTAGTAACCCCTTGTGTCCAATTTTTTTTTTTTTTAGTTCGGAGTAATGTTGATCTAAAGTCCTTTGACCTTCAAGTAATGTATCTTGGCACCACGAGATAGCAGTCAATGCAGATTTTGAGGTATCATCATGTAATGATAGTTTTTTTTTTAATTGTTTAAAAGATATTTTTCTGATTTTTTAAATTTTCTTTTTAGTGTTTTTAAATTAAAAAACCTACTTGTGTCACCCCAGAAGAGTAAAAAATACACGTGAACTTACTTTAAAGAAAAGAAACTTTCTTTTATTTTATTTTTTTCAATTAACCCAGCTGAAAATAATTGCTCACAAGCTCAATAGTACCGTTTAATTTTTTGCTCCTATTCCAGGCCACACCCGTACAAGAAACTTTGAGTGATGGTGATAATGTTCCTGGTATATGGTGAATTATCACTACGAATACGCACCACTTACATTTGTATAGATTAGATTTCGATTTATTTATTATATGTAGAAGTCGTTTTCCCTATATAAGTGGATAGTGAACCATAAAAATAATGAACTGAAAATGTTACAACTATAAAATTATATAACTATTTAGCAATTATGTTCTGTTTTCTAAACCAAGTGTCCATATTACGTATATCGTTTGACATGATTTTGACATCATTTGCATCCGTCGGCCGCCCATTAGTAATGATGTAACATTTGATAACGTAACGTATTAGAACGCTATGGGAGTAGAATACATGTCAGTTCATATAAACTTTGACATATTCGGGTCATTGTCAGATTTAAAAGTTAAGGGGACTGACAATGGCCCATTTATATGGCATACTGTCACCTCTATACCCCTTTTAATAACGGTTATAGTACATTGTTTAACGAGGGGCGTAAGTGGAATATTGCAAACAAGAGTATCAGTAGCCCAACGCCGAAGTGTGATAAAAAAAAATGAAGTGACGTTTGATACTTATAACGCGTTCTGCGGAAACTACTGACTGTTAAATGTACGGCCTCAGAAATATACTTACAAAAAGGTTACTGAGTAAATTACATTACAGCTAAGTAACTTTATGTCAAACGTTACGTTTATATCAAATGTTATATATACGTTATGAGACGCTCCCAGCTATAGTGTATAGGGACGTAGCTCGTTGATGCAGTCAAGTGTTAAAGTTGATAGATATATAAGATGACTAACTACCGAACAGTGGCTATGGAACTTACCCACTAACTCCTCTAGTTAAAATACTGTCGACGTTGGTACTGGCTATTAAAAGAACCCATAAACCCGGATTATTGGCAGCGATGAAATACCTGACAAGAATAATTTTCTATAGCTCATAAAGTTGACCGAATTATCTGCGATTTGCTTTTGACGCTTCGCCACTGCACCAAATTAATTCTATACAATGTTATACCAATTGACCTAGCCCTATAAAGCACTATCTCTCGACGCCCGAAGCTCCTCTTAAATGGAATTGACATAATTCTAAATTAGAACACGGTTGCATTTGTTTTGTTTCGCTTGATTTTAAAACAAAACAAAATCGACATTATTTCCTTTTAAAATTGTGTCTTGGCAATTTTTCTTGTATGGTGCGATTACTGAAAACCCCGACTGCTTACTATAAAATAAGCTGTTCCAAAGAGCACTTGACTGTTACAGAAAAATCCAATTGTAAGCTAAAATGTATCCATGTTTTCCTTTAGTCTATGTCTTGAATGCATGCTTGATGAGATTCTTGGAGCTCGAAACCTCTTAGAATAACATCCTAATCGATACAGTTACCCGCCTTTCGGGTGACTTCGACTACGAATGCACAAATTGTTTGTCGGATGGGCGATCCTCTCGAAACAGGGTATGCCTTGCCGAATGAACTAATCATGTAAATATACATTATATAGTGTAATTTTCGACAGATATTTATTTTTAAATAGTATATTTTAAGTATAATTCTTTGTTTTATTTAAAACCCACATAAAAATACCTAGTACAGTCGACTACAAAGATATGGCCACAGTTACAAACATATTATATACGACCTTAATGGCAATAAAGTCGTGTATACATATTTTTGTAACTTTGCGTCTGTTTGAAGTCGACTGTACCTTTCAAACATGCCGGACGAAATTGCATCTTATCTTAAAGATTATGATGTAGCTTTTTCTCATTGTAACTGTACGGCTAACATAATTCGCTCCCAAATATCATATAACGTCTCGGGCGCCAATTGTAGCGTCCAAAAATATAAGATATTAACAAAACTTTTATTGAAAATAACTTCACTTGTAACTCTGAGATGCAACGGATATCCGGTCACTATCCGGTCGCAATTTTAGTATCCGGCCGAATACCGAATAGTGGCATAGTATCCCGGATACTATCCGGCCGGATACCGGATAGAATGTTATACCGAAAATATAACTTTTTTTCGGTATTAAATGTATAGACCTAGAATATTACAATGGTAAAAAGAGAACTACAGTAGGTAAAATAAAGCTGAATAAATAACGAACAACAAAGTAATCAATTGTCAAAGTCAGTTTAAAAATTTGCGCATGTTTCTATTCTATCAAAGCCCGCCATAGCGAGTGCCCAAAGGTTGTCTGGAAGAGATCGCTCTTTAGCGATAAGACCGCCTGTTGTCTACCATTGTCTATGTTTAATTTACCTCTATTTTTTTATTTTTTTTCTTGTTTTTACTATTTTTGGTGAGCAATAAAGAATATTTGTATTGTATTATATTGCGACAAGTTACAACCTACACAGAGCGCCGCGCACGGGTGCGGTCGAATTTGCTTCGTTTTGGCATGTAACTTTCGGCCGAATATCCGGCGGCCGGATACCGGATATCCGGCCAGCTGCACCGCCGGATATTCGGTATCCGGCCAAACCACTATCCTTTGCATCTCTACTTATAACTACATAATTGCAAGTATCTTGGTACTAAATCAGTCATACAATCAATCTGCACGCAGTAGCAGTTCGCGGTGACCTGTTTTAGTGTAAGGCTTGAGTGCAGGCCCCGCTCAGAGCGGAGCGTGGAGCGTCCATATAAATGAAAGAAAGAAAGAAAGAAAGAAATAATTTATTCGTAACACCAAAATACAATAACAAAGTAAAACATACAATCCTAGTGGTGTCACGAAATGGCCGCAACTCAGCTTAAATAGCATTTGTTTTATACGGCTTAAAGGCCTTACACGGTGGGCGACTGTGAGCGAGAAGCGTATAACGCGTGGGGCGTTTGTTCCTAACGCTGCATGTTGCATTAGATGTGGTACCTTTCAAACATGCCAGATTAAATTACATCTTATGTAACTACAAAGATTATATTATGATGTAGCTTTTCTCACTTATTGTATACGACCAACATATTACACCCACAAATAGCAATATGCATTAGCATCAAAAATAAAAAAATATTTTTAAACATCAAATTTTATTGAAAATAACAACTTACAACTACTTATTTACAAAGTTACTTGGTACTAAGTCAGTCATACATCAATCTGCACGGAGCAGTCCCAGGCCTTCGCGTTGACCTGCTTTAGAGTGGCTCGGAGCGCGGTGCCCGGGCCGAGCGCGACTGTGAGCGGGAAGTGCTCGCCTTGCGGCCGCGCGTATAACGCGTGGAGCGTTTGCTCCCAACGCTGCGGCGCCGCTGCGTGTTTCGCTAACGTCCGTCGAACCTAGAAGGATAGATCACGTAAGTAAATATTTGATTTTGACGCAATAATTACACATGACAGAGCGTTCCTGAACAATGGCCAAAATTTTTCGATATCCAATTTCCGAGAAAATAGAGGCGCAGCCAAGTTTCATTTGGAGGTCATGTCAAGATAAATAAAACAAGTTTTCTAAGCAAGAGTCTTTTCCTTAATTATTTCGTAATATTAGCTATGGGCGCCATTAGCGTAGCGTAATCTTACTGGGGCCTACGAAACTCACCGCTCTAGCGTCACCATACGCCTTAGCATCCACCGCCGACACCACCCTCACCCGCGGATCCTCAGCCTCGCATGACGCTAGCGCCTCTTTCAGTACACTCGTGACGGGCGCCATGAGAGGTGTGTGGAAGGCTCCAGCCGCGCCGGATACTCGCGCCGAGCGCCGTACGCCGAACTCGGAGCCGCGTTTTTCGATGAACCGTAGGGCTTCCTCGTCACCGCCTACCACCTTGTTCAATAATAATAAATTAAATGCTGTATGAAGAAACTAGTAAGTAGGTCAGTCCCGTAACAATACTTTGTAATCAGCGGCACTACCACGAACTTCGAAAGTCGAATTTCGGGTATTTCCATCTCTATCGCACTCCATTACTCGAGTAACAGGGATGCATGCATGGTAGCGCCGCAGC
The DNA here is from genome assembly GCA_947578815.1 of Epinotia ramella. NCBI lineage: Eukaryota > Metazoa > Arthropoda > Insecta > Lepidoptera > Tortricidae > Epinotia > Epinotia ramella. The sequence continues at coordinate 4,407,870 of OX388203.1, forward strand.
TTCGAAACGGGAAATGAGATTGGGAGCGTTCAGTGAGACCCAACGTGCCAACATAAAGTTATTTCAGTTACGTTGACGTGGTAAAGGTCCATCTTTGTTTTAGGTAAGTATCTTTATTCCATTTATTCGTTTTTTGTAGATAAATGAAACTGTCACAATCCATGTCCATACTAATATTATAAATGCTAACAATAATTATGAATACATGCAGTATAGTTCGCAAATTCCTAGCTCTATATCCGTAGGCTCTATCTATTAAACAATGCCTTCCATATTCGTTTGGCCAAAAGCCCGCGAATATAGAAGTAAAATTACCTCCACTAGGAGAGAAAAGCAAAGCAGACCAATAAATATAATAATAATAATAGTCGTTACTACTAAAATATGATGCTGGCTCAACTGGTCTGGACGAAACCGCGCAAGATCTCTTCTGCGAGCTCGTGATCTTGCCTATGTGGGATAACAGGAACATCATCATCACTGTAATACGCACCTTGCAGTGTGGGTACAGGTAATTGGCGACCTGGCACACCGGGTCCGCCACGCCTTGTTGCTCCGCGTGCTCCCGGGCGCGCAGCATCGCGTGGGGCAGGTTGGCGTCGGCGGCGAGCCACACGGTAAGCAGCGCCTGAAAGCATTAATACATTATCTAATCTTATCTTATCTCAGTGAGGGCCCGTTCGGATACACTTCGACCCAGTGGGATCTTTTGTGCATTCGCCTTTGCATAAAGGAGAGGGCAAATGCTGTATGATGGAGAGGGCTTGGGAGTAGTTCCAAGCCTTGTTCCAGTACCTTGAATTCCTTTGGTTGTGGATAGCTTACCAAAGTAATTCATTCTTTGTCTGGCAGGGGCATGACATTCACACAGTAAGTGTTCTATAGTCTCATCCTCCTCGCCACACATTCTACGATTTAAACTATCCGATAATCCCATCTTGGCCAAGAGATTCTTGACCCCGAAGTGACCTGTGAACATCCCAGATATTCCGAGTTGCCTCCTGAATTTCCAGAGTTTTTTGGTCCATACTCGGTATACTTTATTTATACCTGAGGACGATTCTTCGCCGCAGCCGCCATAGCCGTCTGCCTAAGCTCAGCGAGCATCAACGCCCGCTCGAGCGGCAACGCGCCCGCGAACACTAGGGCGGTGATCTCGCCGAGGGAGAACCCCGCCGCGGCCCGCGCGCGCTCCAGCGCGGACGGGCGCGTGTCGCGGAGCGCTTCTATCGCTGCGAGGGAGGTGACGACGATGGCGGGCTGGCAGCGCGCGTTTAGCTCGTCCGCTGGGCCTTCGGTGCACACGCGCCAGACATCGTATCTGCAATAATTGATAATTATTAGTGTTATTACTATAGTGCCGTCAGACAACTTTTTTATTGAGAAAATATTGGCCAAAATCTCAGTGACAGATAGAGACAAATTTACTTAAATGGCAGTTTAGCTAAAATCGGTTTGATGGATGTTTTTAGGAGAGACCATTAGTAATTTATTCCGCTTAGCATTAATACACCTGAATGACTGTCAATTTAGACTAGCCAACCAGGAACTAGAAAAATAATCCTACTAATATTATAAATGCAAAAGTTTGGATGTTTAGATGTCTGTTACTAAATCATGGCTCAACCAATTTGGATGAAATTTTGCACGGAGATAGTTTAAAGCCTGGATTAATCATTTATATAGGATAGTTTTTATCCGGGGACCACACAGACAAAGTCACACATTTAGAGATTATCTACGGAATATTGATATTGAATTGTGTGAAGTTCATTTTCATTCACCAGAGGGTGAATTTTCATCCTTGACTATCTTAGTAATTTGTACCTACTAATGAATTAACAATGCATACCCCAGTATGCTAGAAGCAAGGTTGTATAGGTCTCGGGCAGCGGGTAAATGCGCCAGCTTACGGCCCATGCCCACTCGCTGTGAACCTTGCCCCGGGAACAACAACACTGTCGTGTCAGCCGGCTCCTCGCGGCGCACTGGCGGCTCAGGGCCGCGCCGTGCATAAGGCTGGGTCGCCCACTGTAGTTCTCCTTCACCTGGAGACGCCGGCTCGCCGTACGTCGCCGCACCGTCCAGTAACCGTTTTAAAGGACTGTCGTCGCCGCTCGCAAGCCCCCTGTGAAGGGAGCCCGCGCGGCTCCAAACTCGCCTCGCACAGAGCATTCGTACGGGCTTAACCTAAAAGTGGAACCGATGTCATAATGGTAATTTTGTTGTATTTTATACTTTTTGTGGTTTATTACAATTAATGAGGACACCAATATTTCATAAATAAGCTTTAAAATGTACTTACCGCAGTAAAATATTGGCACAAAAATACACATCGGTCACTGACAGTTTTAAGGCATTTTTTTTTGTTTACAATCTTCTGCTCACATCTGTCGTACTGTTTGAGTCAAATGATGTGACGTCCGTTTGTGCGTTGTTTCGGAGGATTTAAGCCAAGCGCACTCGTCGCCTGGCGATGCTGTCATCCACCATTGTCTAAATTTTGTGATGTGATTTGTAGGTAATCTCCGAGATTCATTTCACCAGTATTATTTTTCTGCCCCCGATTCTATCACATTTACGTACTAAACTCCAAGACTGAACTAGGATCTATAGTTAACCCAGTTTCTAACAGGTGCGAGACTAGTTTTCGGTTCGAGTTCTACCACCGGAGAGCTTTCTCTCAAGAAGGTAACCACGTTTTAACCATGTCAAGTCGTAAAAAAGGCGTAGGTACGTGGCAATACACGCAGATTGCTCGGAATTAATTAGAATGCGTGAACTATGTTTAATTTCTCATGTCAGTGGAAGCGCGGAGTCGAGACGACCTCATCACGAGCGTCGCGTAGCTGGTGAAAGCTGTGCAGAGTTTGTTTGGTTGCACAGATGGCTCGCGGGCAGCAGAAGCTCCAGTCGCAGGCGAAGGCGGCGGAGAAGCAGTCCAAGCTAAAGAAACAGCAGGGGCACAGCGCCACCGACCAGAAGAAGGCCGCACAGAAGGCCCTCGTTCACGTTTGCGTGCTCTGCAAGGTATTCTAGCTAATATTGGGGGCCGCTTTTACATACACATGCACATGTAGTACAAGACCAGCATGACTGGCATGAGAAAAGGCTTTTTCTCGTCTATTTTCGCTGTGCGCGCTACTCATGTTAAACTTAGTGGAACTCTTGACCCACGACTGTACTAAAAAGGCTTTTGTCACTATTTCCATTGATTCAGAGCTCACTTTGCATTCCTTTTACAGAACTTGCAATATGAGAAAATGAATTGGCCCACACCAATCAATGTTTACATTCTCTCAAATTAATTTCTTGTTAATAATAAATCAACCAAACTAAATGTAGTTACTCAAGAGCAGTTTTTTTAACCCCTGCAGATGTCAAAATTGACTGATTGAGGACATTGTCAGTATCACAGGTTTGGCATAGATCCATACCACTCCATACCTAAACATGAGGGGTTAACAAAATGAAACTGTAGGTCGAAATTGTGTGTCATTGATTTGCCAACACACTTATAATCAAATCAAGTTATCAATCAGGCTTAGGTATTATATTATATTGTGATAATTCACTTTCACAGTCTCAGATTAAGGCATTTATCGATTAATCTTCGGTGATTAATATTTTAATAAATGATTTGTTCGTTGTAGTAGGTGAAGTCTGATATTGAAAAACTGCCAGTTTATACAAGCTTTATCAATTTTCATTAACAATGGCATAAAAGTGAGTGTTGTTTATGACGTAATAAAATAAGCTATCAACAAATATTGATATTTGTTCAGACTGTGACTAATTGCCACTAGTATTTATTATTCTGGCAACAGCTGTACTTTCATTACCAAGTTGATGGTAATAAGTGGGCTACTGTAGTCTACAAACACTTCTAATTACGGGGTTGTCACAACTAATGTATGTCAGATGAATGTGAATGTAACTGTACTAAATGTATGAAACTGTTATTGTTGTCCCTTCACAACATGTCACGTCAAACAAATATGAATATTTGAATCTGCTGAAACCATTGCTATAAACTAGAGATGCAACAGATAGTGGTTTGGCCGGATACCGGTTACCGAATATCCGGCGGTGCACCTGGCCGGATATCCGCTATCCGGCCTCCGGATATTCGGCCGAAAGTTACATGCCTAAAATGAAGCAAATTCGACCGCACCCGTGCGCGGCGCTCTGTGTAGGTTGTAATTGTAACTTGTCACTCGCTATGGCAGGCTTTGATAGAATAGAAACATGCGCAAATTTTTAAACTGACTGACAATTGATTACTTTGTTGTTCGTTATTTATTCAACTTTATTTTACCTACTGTAGTTCTCTTTTTACCATTGTAATATTCTAGGCCTAAAAGTTATATTTTCGGTATAAAATACTATTTGGTATCCGGCCGGATACTAAAATTGAGGCTGGATACCGGATAGTGACCGGATATCCGTTGCATCTCTACTATAAACAATTGGAACAGCACGTCTGGCACGGGATGGCCGCGACATACTCTCGATTTTTATCGCACTATACCTCTCGTTCTAAGTGTTCTAATAAGAGTGAGACGGATAGTGCAAGAAAAATCGAGAGAGCTCGCGCCCCGTCGCGTGCGAGCCGTGCAGGTTTAGTCTAAACCTAGCTGTTCCAATTGTAAACCGTTTAGAGCATTATTTTTACTTAGCGGGACTGAGGCTGGGTTGCACTAAACCTGTAATCATAAGCGGTGTTCATTAAAAAAATGTGATGATGATGTAAATCTGAATGTATGAAAAGTTTGTCAAGTTTCTATGGGGTGTCAGCTGCCGGCGCCATATATATAACGCTGATCGGTCTGTAATTGTTCAACTCGGTTACAATATCTGTGGACCTCGCTGGAATGTGAAGCCCCTCCCCCTTCTTTTACCCGCGCTCGCCCCGCAACGTACCAGAGCGCCGACGTGACGTCATCGACGCCATGTCCACAGATATTGTAACCGGGTTATAAGTTGGCTCAATTTATATACCTCTCTGATGGCTCGCGACGTTTCCGATGTGTCGCAACATCCATGGTCACGGGACAACGTCGGGAGGGAGTCGGGATACCTCCGAGAGGTAAATAAGTAAGTTAAAGTTTAAGTTATACATGATTAGGTTCTGTCTAGTAAAAATAATGTTTGGTTTATCGCAAACGTGACAGTTTTGTGTCTTCAGACAAAATTGCGTGGATCTAAGGCCCCTAGCACACGGCGTATTTTAAACGCGCAGACGATGCGCGTTTCCCTACTACCATCGGCTGGTAGTAGGGAAACACGCGTCGTCTGCGCGTTTAAAATACGCCGTGTGCTAGGGGCCTTAAAAGTGAATGGGCCTGTTTCCTTAGAATAAATGTGCTAATGTGTGTATTGTCCATTCTCAGGCGCAGATGCCCGACCCCAAGACCTACAAGCAGCACTTTGAAAACAAGCACCCCAAGAACGAGCTCCCCGAAGACCTGAAGGCCATCTAACACTGCGGTTCTTGCATTTAGTTGTAAAGCACTTATTTAATTCTTAAGATTTGTAAAAAAATATTTGTTACCGTCTAGACTTCGTTCCAAGTAAAACGAGAGAGAGTTTAATAAAGTGCCGAAATCTCTGAAAATTGTGTGTTAAAATAGCAATCTCAATAGGGTTGAAGGTTGATATTGTCAATGAAATGCTATTTTACGCCGCGAATTTTGACATTACAGCACCCTATTACGAGGCATGACATAACATAACATGGCATTTCGCGATCGAAACTATTTGGCACGATTGGTGGAATCACCGTTTTAGGCCTAATTCGTTCATATTAATTACTTGTGAAAAGGAACTTTAATCTCAGATTTCTTATAGCAGCGGTGCACTATATGGGGGAACAATTGGTCGTATATCGACCTCCCGCTGCCGCTCGAAGTCTAGGCCCGAGTTCTGCCTAGCAGCATGTGTTTGTCTGAATAAAGCATTCCTCCCTAACTAGCAAGTATGTAGAGAGACGCGTGTTTGTCTGACATATACCCGATCATGCTAGTTAGGCTCGGAATCCCTATAATGTAAGGCCTAATAACCCACATCCACATATCTCTCTGTCTTTACGTGTGGAAGAAAGACATATTAGTGGTTGCGATTAATGGGCCTTACAATACAGCTAAAGGATGATTGTCTAACACAAGTCAAAGCATTTTTTTCTACGATTAGAAATTAATTAGGTTGAACGAATTGCCTTTACATATGCAATGCGCGATTGACGTGTGAAGGTCACGCGTTTCACCTATAGCGTCATAAGAGTTTCTAAACGCGAAACGGTATTTGTTATCCGCCTATGGCCTCCTTTAAGCTGATTTTCCACCGGAGGGGCGAGGCGAGGCGAGAATTGAAATTCGTATGGCAAATTTTCAATTCTCTCGCATACAAATTTCAATTCTCGCCTCGCCACGTCTCGTCTCGCCCCTCCGGTGGAAAAACAGCTTTATGGACATGCGGCGCGCGAAGCGTGTATGAAAGCGCACGCTTGTACAGTCAGCGTCATATAGTTAGTAGCAGCCAGAGTAGCCAAATATTTCGTAACACCCTTATTCTTACAGTAATAAAGATGTGTACCGAAATATTTATTTTACGTCACACCTGGCCATAACGTGAGTTTTACCGCACGCTGCGCGTACGTTAAAACTCGCATAGTGGCCAGGTGAAGACGTAAAATGGTGTACTCACCACGGGCAGTAAGAAAGAAAGCCCTCTACCGCATATTTACAACCCTCGCCTGCGGCTCGGGTCACAAGTACCTGCGATATCGGCCTTTCTTTCTTTTACAGCCCTTGGTAAGTAATGTACTATTAACGAGGCTACCTTGGCTGCTACTAACTATATGACGCTGACTGTACGTAAACGGTCTTATACGCCCCTATGTTTGTGCGTGTTCAAACGCGTGTGCCGCGCCGCGTAACGCCCCGCTCGCCCATAAACGAGGAGTAACTCTGCAAGCAAAGGATCTGTACATTGTACATGACACAAGCCACGGCTCCTCGAGCGGCAAGAATAAATTATACAACCTTTTTTATATGAGACTTTTATTGACTTAAATAACATTTTAACTCGGTTTCGCTGCACGTCTTATCGCCCACTCACGTACATTCGTCACGTTTTAAAAGCATGAAACGATATCTAGCTAGAAAATCTGTTGAAATGCATTTCTTAAGAGGACCTAATTTTTTGGCTGTTTTTTTATATAACTTGAAGGTGGCAAACAAGCATACGGCCCGCCTGATAGTGAGCACTTAGATTAGGATTCAGGTTTATATTTATCTCTTGCTTGCTTTTATAGCCTGTTTACACTTTGATTAGTGCGAGTAGCTTTTGTATGAACTCACACTAATCAATGTGTAAACGGCCTAACACATATGCCAAAAGTGGCCAAAATACACGTTACGATGGATTTATATGGAATACACAATAATTACTTAATGCTACATACAATACAACTAGCATGATATCATCCATCCAAATGTTTCCGATTTCTAGCAATTCATGGACGAATGCTTTACACAATTAGGGCGATAATCTGCACCATTATACATAAATAACACATCAATTGATAGTAGACCAATTTGCAGCTTCTATTTCCCGCCAGCGTGAAAAACAAATAGCGACCACTTAATATTCAATTTCGCTAATATAGGGATTGGACTGCTTACCAATTAGCCGTGTCACCCATGCCACCATAACTACAACTAAAATTGAAAATCCCCGACATTTTCATTTCAAGGTCCAATACCTGAAAAACGGCTGAACAGATTTTCATGAAACATGGCTAAGAACACTCGGGATCAGATCAGCTTTCGAACAAAAAAAACCGCATTCAAATCGGAGGCATGATTGGCCGCACGCCTTTGGGGAGGCGTGGCTCGCCGAGGGACGTCTACACTGAGCGCGCACGCTTGGGCGAGGCATGCGGCCAGCTTTCGATAAAAAAAAACCGCATTCAAATCGGAGGCATGATTGGCCGCACGCCTTTGGGGAGGCGTGGCTCGCCGAGGGACGTCTACACTGAGCGCGCACGCTTGGGCGAGGCATGCGGCCAGCTTTCGATAAAAAAAAACCGCATTCAAATCGGAGGCATGATTGGCCGCACGCCTTTGTGGAGGCGTGGCTCGCCGAGGGACGTCTACACTGAGCGCGCACGCTTGGGCGAGGCATGCGGCCAGCTTTCGATAAAAAAAAACCGCATTCAAATCGGAGGCATGATTGGCCGCACGCCTTTGGCGAGGCGTGGCTCGCCGAGGGACGCTACACTGAGCGCGCACGCTTGGGCGAGGCATGCGGCCAGCTTTCGATCAAAAAAAACCGCATTCAAATCGGAGGCATGATTGGCCGCACGCCTTTGGCGAGGCGTGGCTCGCCGAGGGACGCTACACTGAGCGCACACGCTTGGGCGAGGCATGCGGCCAGTGTAGACACGACTATTGACGTGGCGTTGTAAAAGTAAAATACTACAATGGTTTCTTATATTTAAATAAATAAATGATTGCTTAGAACTACGAGGTACAAGTAGAAAAGGTAAGTATAGAGAGATCTGTGATTAATCGAGATTGTATCAAGGCATTTCAGCAGTTTAATATTAAACATAATTATTATAACACATTTTTGAAATAAAGGAAAAATGGAAAAATTTAATGCTCCGAGCCGGATTCGAACCGGCGACCTCAGGCATTCATGGCCCGTCGCTACTAACCAACTGAGCTATCGGAACAATCCAAACCGGCTCGGAGCATTAAATTTTTCAATTTTTCCTTTATTTAAAAAATGTATAATTTCGTTAGCAGCGTAACTGCTTAATACAAAATTAATTTAGTATGGGGTGGCGCATCGTTACTGACGATTTCACGATATAATTTGAGACGGTGGTGCCGTTAAGAAGCCTAAGTCTTCTCCCTAAGGCGTTGTAGGAAGGAACTGATTGAAGAATTTGGTGCCTGAACCGGATTGTTCCGATAGCTCAGTTGGTTAGTAGAGACGGGCCATGAATGCCTGTGGTCGCCGGATGGAATCCGGCTCGGAGCATTAAATTTTTAAATTTTTCCTTTATTTAAAAAATGTATAATTTCGTTAGCAGCGTAACTGCTTAATAAATACAAAATTAATAATTATTATAACATTGGAAAAGTTTGTAACCATGATTGTAAAAATGGCTCTTGAAACTTAAAAATTTTCAATACATTATCAATGGTCAGTCTCAGTATATTGAGTTCTATTTTCATCTCAAAATTCCGAGCTCAGACTTATTTTTAGCCAGAAAAAGCATCACATCATCATACTCCTACTGGTTGTGCCCGAAAGGAGCCCGGGGTCTGCTTTGACAATTAATCCCAAGATTTGGAATAGGCACTAGTTTTACGAAAGCGACTGCCATCTGACCTTCCAACCCAGAGGGAAAACTAGACATTTATTGGGTTTCCTCACGATGTTTTCCTACACCGGAAAGCTTACGGTAAATACTCCGAACATAGTTCCGAAAAACTTATTGGTACGAGTCGGGATAACAACTAACCTAATTTACATTAAAAACTGGCATCAACGTCACAACCTACTGCTGCAAAAAATTACAGGCTTATGGAAGCCAAATACTAACTTACAATGGAGCGCCTCCGCATACATCTTAGACGAGTCCACATTCAATGCGTTTGCAATGTTATCTTATTATGCTCCAATGTAGTTTGCTGCGAAAATCTTATCTCTAATGCATTTTAAAATTCGAGCAACAGAGGACATACGCAAACGAACGAAGTTGGCCTTTCACGATAGCCGCTCCGATTTCCACTGCACTTAAAGTATCTAAATCTGTGCCATATTCCAAGGGCCCTCGCCCACGGCCACTTTTTGCAGCGATGCTGTCGCACATTTTGTAAACGTGCAACAGCGTCGCAACCAACGCGCTCTAGTCGCATTTGCAACGCGCTACAGCATCGCGACTGCATCGATGGAAACGCGCGACTGTGTCGGACGACGTCGGGGGAATTTACTGAATCGCGACTAAAGCGCGACAGTATCGCGTTTCCATCGCTACTGCATCGTGGTTACGTGGGCGAAGGCACACAGCTAGCGACCGTATTGCGACTGTAACGATGCGAACGCGCGACAGTATCGCTACTGCATCGCTGCAAAAAGTCGCCGTGGCCGAGGGCCCTAAACGACTTTGTACTTCTATTAAAATGACACTTAAACAACACTACATCTTCTCATAAGTCTCAGTATGTCCGCACGTGTCGCACACCCTGCTATAACTATCGCTGTCCTCGTCGTACGTCTCGGCGGCCCACGTGTGCTCGTGCGCGTGCACGGCGCGCCTTCCCTCGAACAGCGACGAGCGCGCCGCCATGCGAAGCTCGCGGAGACGACGCTTCGTGCTCGTCTCTTGTACTTTCTCGCGCCGGCGCACGCGGGCTTCGTGCTCTTCTTCTAGGGCTTCTTCGGTGCCCCATACTTCTAGCGCTCGGGCTTCGACCTGTTGAAACACTTATTGATGATAGGTGACTGTCTACTCGCCAGTAAACACTGCAGATTTACATGGAGGTTGCCCTTAGAATTGATTGTGCTTGGCCTGTTTCACATCTATCATCTTGATGCTGTTATGTCCGGGTAAGCCAGGAGACAGTGCAGTTTCTTAGAAAACTGATCATAATATTAATATGGACTCCTAGCTTCTAGCATGTTTATAATAAACCCTAAATTTAAATGGGTTTGCTATTGTCACAAAAACAAATGTTTAGTCTCCATGATTATTATTTTATTTATTTAATAATAATAATTATTATTTATTAAATATAAATTCTTAATAATTAACTGTGTCCCACAAAACTGTCGAAACAGTTTGTCTGTGTGATCAATGATCATAGAAAATTGAAAAATTTACTTAATGCTGCAATGAATTTTTAATTTTTCCTTATTTTTTTTATAACTTTGTTAGCAGCGTTACTGCTTTAATACAAAATTAATTTCATAGTACAGAGTTAATTAATTTGTACAAACGCCAAAATAGTTAACTGACCATCCTGTATAGAACCTTATTACAATGCGCATAAAGTGCACGGATGGTCAGTTAGCTGTGGTGTCGATAGTACATAGGTTGTGTTTGTAAACATTACATACAGCTATGCCTTAAGTGATAGGTTTTATGGTCATGTTTTACTAGACAATTAAGGCCATTAGACATGCCCATAAAACCTATCGTGCTAGTTGCCATGGTAACTATACCTGTGGGCGTAGATAGAGGCGCATGTCGCTATAGTGAGCCTTGTGCGGGTTGCGGCGACGGATGCAGCGCAGGGGAGGCTCGCGCTTGTCCAAGTCGCAGTCTTTTAGCAGGAACTCTGTCTTGGCTTCCGTGCGGGTTATCAGCGAGTGGGATTCCTCGTTCCTGTGAAAAGGGTTTATGAATGACGTCTTTTACACAATCATAATGGGCGATATATCCATACACGCCCGATTTCAGTTAGGACTCCAAAGTAATTCTAAGAATGGCTGTAGGTAAAAGTAATTCTTTCAAGTGAGAATTTTTAAACTATTCGTTTGTCGCAAACTCACATTAAATAGTTTGATATATAAATAAAAACCGGCCAAGTGCGAGTCGGACTCGGCCACGAAGGGTTCCGTACCATTATCTATAAAAACGGCAAAAATAATCACATTTGTTAAATGGGAGCCCCCTTAAATATTTATTCTGTTTTTTAGTATCTGTTGTTATAATAATAATAATAAACCATTTATTTCAGGCATCTAAGGCCCATAACAACAAATACCTTAAAGCCTAACATACATACAATACATATAAAAAACTAATTATTTAGGCGACGAAACAGCGTGGCTCCGTTGCGTCAAGTCCGGTGTAAAATTCGGTAGGTTGCCCCGGAACCGCCGAAACACGACACCCTTCGGCCAGAAGTCAGCACACGCGATGGTCTCTGTTATAGCGAGCGGTAACAGAAATACATCATCTGTGAAAATTTCAACTGTCTTAACTGTCTCGGTTCATAAGATACAGCCTGGTGACAGACGGACGGACAGACAGACAGACGGACAGACAGCGGAATATTAGTAATAGGGTCCCGTTTTACCCTTTGGGTATGGAACCCTAAAAAAAGGTGAAACTATGCAACATAACAAATATATCTGTCTCTCTTGCACACGAATTCAGATTTGTATACGACCGTTTCGGTAGTGGCATTAGTACCGTGGTAAATCTACTAACTACTAGACTAATTACTAGACTAATTAGTCTGGACCCCGAGAAGATATTACTAGACCGGGAAAAGTCTGGGAATGGAGATGACAGTTTTGCCATGTAAGTAATTACATCAGTGTGTATAACCGACCGCTATTCCATCCCTAAACCCAACACAATTGAACATCAGGAGTGGGATCATATTGCAAACCCAACACGGTTCAACATCAGAAGTGGGAACATATTGCAAACCCAACACAGTTGAACATCAGAAGTGGGAACATATTGGCGCCCAACTTACTTGCACTCATCACACACGCTATAATCGAAGGTGTCGAACAGATACGACAGGGGAAACGGTTTCTCGCACTCGAGGCAGTGCGGCTGCTCGCTGCGGTGCACGAGCGGCGCGGGCGCCTGCGCGCGCCGGACCCGCGGCTCGGGCTCCTCCGCGTCGAGCAGGAACCCGCCTCCCGTATCGCGCGCCCGCGTTGGCGCTCCGACTGAGGACACCGCTTCTTGTACTCTGTGGATTTTTTTTGTCACAATAAAAATGCTACTGATGCTATAAATGCTAGTTTAGATTTTTGTTTCTTAAACTCGCTTAAACGGCTCAACTGATGTGGATGAAATTTTGCACGATAATAGTTTACAGCCCGGATATATGATTCGATATTTAGAATAGTTTTTATACCGGGTCCACGCAGACGAAGTCGCGGGCGGAATAGTATTCTCTATAAACGATAGTACGCATCTGTGGCGGCGCGTGAGAATGTTCACTGGACAACCCGGAGCAAAATAAAGGGCTGTTTTTTGAATATATAGCAGCTAGTTTGGTAATATATAGCAACAAATTTTAGGCAAACCGATTACCACGGCTTGTACGGGCGCTCCGCCACAGGTACACATATCTCCAAAGCCATTGTCTGGCAGCAAGTGATTTAAAATCCAGCAATTATATCTTTCCCGCATTATTGGTTTTAGTGAGAGTGACAGGCCACAGCAAAATGTCATATTTGGACCATGCCATATGCGGAAAGTACCTTGACTTTACAGAAGACTGCTTCATTATAACACCACTTCATTTATTTATTTTATTCATACTCTGTAGGTATGTGGTACAGTCAGCGTCACATACATCTGCACTCTTCAGGTTGTTCAAAAATATCTGAACATGCACTCTATGGCCTTGGCAATAAAGTCGTGTTCAGAAGTTTGTGAACACCTTGACCGCTCAAGGGACTTACCTACAGTGGCCATCACATAGGCGACTGTACGTAAGTAACAACGTGATAAGGACAGCAGACCCCGGTGTCCAAGTGTTACAAGTGTTGCTAGATTTGCTAGAGTTTTACGAGTATGAGTCTCGCATCTTGTAAGGCACGCGCGCGCTGCCTCTGCCGCTCGCAGACTTGCTGCACGTCTACCATGAGTCTACCGCCACATACTCTTGGTTGTTTCGCACTATACCTCTTGTTCTAAGTGTTCTAATAAGAGAGAGACGGATAGTGGGAGAAAAATCGAGAGTATGTCGCGGCCGTCTCATGATAGACGCGCTGGTCTTATAGGTGTCGCTAGTGTTGGCAGTGTCACAGGTGTTAATGAGATGCTACACGGGCCGATATCGGCCGGACTGCATGCCGGCCGACACGTGATTCGGCCCGTGTGGACACGTCTAGGAAGCACGGCGGCCGGCCAAATCAAGGCCACTCCATACTAGATTTTCTGTGACCTTGCTTGGCCGACCGCCGATATCGGCCCGTGTAGCGTCTCCTTTAGCTGTGTCACTAGAGTGCTAGAGGTGGTTAACAGTGACACTGATGTTAAAAGTGTTGCTAGGGTTTCCTACGGTTCCTAATACTCACGCAGGATGTAGCTTTATGAGTCTCGCATCATGTAAAGCGCGCGCGCGCTGCCGCTGCCGCTCGATGCGCGCGCGCTGCGCTGCTGTCAACGTGACACTGACACTGTCTCCGGGGTTGCTAGTCCTAGAGGTGTCACTAGTGTTGGCATTGTCACTAGTGTTGGCATTGTCACGAGTGTTGGCATTGTCACTAGTGTTAGCTGTGTCACTACTATTTGAGGTGTCTCCAGGGGTTGCTACATCACTGCTCGGGATGTTTTCAGTCTGTGGCACCTCACACACACTCGCCATACCTTCCAAAATAATAAATTAAGATGAAACAAATAATATTGAAGGACATTTCAAATCCAAGACAATGTTATTTATTTTGTGTCAGTGTTTCAGGCACCCATAATAAAATTGTCATAAAATTACAATATTTATGTAAATAGACAAACAAAAATTTGACCTAAGGTTTGAACCCAACAACCCGATTGAAAGCTGCTTGCCACACTGCTCAACTACTGCTGCTGTGTTTTTTATTACACTCACATTATCTTGCTGCTAGAAAGATATCTATCTATTCTATGAAGATGAGATTAATAGAAGCTTAGAAAATGTTTCTTCCTGTATGTATTTAAGCATGTCTAGGAAACTTTGTACAAAGGAGCACATCAATAATTAAGAATTTAAGACTGACTTTTACTTTTCTTTTTTGTTACTATTTTTTTTTACAATGATAAGAATGCTCATGTTGCATAATAAACAAAATGCAGTGAGCATTTTTTGAAATGATAATTTAACTACTACTATTAATATTTTTAACAATTAACATTCTGTTACCACACTGTGTAACTGACATGTATAAAAGAAATGCATAATAACATGGTGATTATGATTTATTATAATAAGTAGCTGTTCAAAATAAAATTACTTGAGGGCACAAAGTTTAAAGAAACTTTAAGATTATGGCTATCTGGATCACTATGTGTTATATTATGTTATGATGTATAGTTTTTAATTTGAACAAATTTTATTTGAAATTTGTATAATAAAAAAATGCTGTAAATGTTTTTGTATGGTATAGATACATTTGCATGCTGTTAACAACAGCTGGAAAAGGTGTAACAATTATATAGGTATCTACTCTAAGGCACGTTAGCAACATACTCACCAACTTTACCTTTGTACGAGTATACAGGTTGTTATTTAATTGGTGATACAAAATAGCAAAATGTGAATCTATCCATGATTCTGAACAACTTCTACTTTGAGACCAACTTTGTGTTGCCCTTACTTTGCAAATAAATTATTATGATGTTATACTTATTAAGAATGATAGTGAATGGTCTATGCATTACTATGTTCCTGAATGGTTGTTTGCATTTATGCATTGACAACATCTAAGCTGTCAATGCTTTACTTGCTTCCCTTTCTGTACCAGCCCATTGTAGTGAATAGATGTCTGATCTAATAGTTATATTAGCCTGTGCGTATCCTAGTAGTCTTTCTTAATAACTAGATGCCTAATACTTGTAATCAGACATGTGTCAGATAATATATCGAGAAGATATATATATATATGCTGTTTCCTTTCTCCATTCCACGCTGCTCTCAATAGTAGGCACCACATGCAACTCTGCAGCTGCATACAATAGCAGCTCTATTAATACTTATATTGATGTTATTCCAAAGAATCTTAAAACATTACTTCAAAAGCTTTTTGCCTCAGGTGTGCGCCCGACTTAATAAACACCGGTAATTATGGCGTGGCGGTGTGCGTGTGCGGTGAATTCTGCATCATAAAAATAATGTATCGCTATATAAATAAAGTTTCATTGCTATAATCGACTGTTTCAACCGTTATTATGAATGAGTTTCCTAAATAGAAACACAATAACTAGGTTATTACAACCTACCTGTTTTCCTTTTTGTAAAAGACAGTTACACTAGTTTCCCAGAATACTTCGTTTTGTAAAAAGATATCATTGAATGAGCACTAAGTAAGATCAAGCTATTTTACAATTTTTACATGTGATTTTGAACAAACAAATCATACAATTTTGATGTTTGAAGTATTTCTGACATTTGATATCGTCCACAGATAATAAAAGACATTTCTTGAAGTAAAGGCATATCACTATTTGAACGTGATTTGAACCCAGCTCGGTCACATCCGGCACCATATCGGTGTAGACATTGGCACCGGTCAACTTCCGTTTACATTTTATGTAGTTTCAAATTGGCCCACAATATTGGTCCAACACTGCTATTTCGTTGTCATGTTTTGGGGTATACAGATTAATATGTGATTTTACCCCAATTTGTCAGTACAACATGTTGAAGTCATAATTGGGTGTAGCGTACATATATATATATCGACCCGGTCGGTACCGGTTTTCAATTTTGCCTATCACTATGCGTAAGGAACGTTGAACGCATCCATTTCTATATTGCACGTGTTCTTTATGGCAAAAGTCTATAATCTACAATAAGAAAATTGAAGTATCTGTATCGCTTTTGTAGTCGCGTTTTCAGCAATATCATGGTTAAAATGCTGTTATAATTGGTTAATTCTAAAGACGTGCCTCATTAATCGCCGTAAACACGTGCAGTGGAAAGAATATTAGATATTTTATACAATTATATGATTACTCGCTTTCATTTGACAAATTGCGCTAGACCGCATATTTAAAATGGCAGCTTTACCACGTAGAATAATCAAAGAGACACAGCGACTGATGCAGGAGCCCGTGCCCGGGATCAGTGCGGTGCCCAGCGACACGAACGCACGCTACTTCCACGTTATCGTCACAGGTCCAGAGGACTCTCCATTTGAAGGTGGACTGTTTAAATTAGAGTTATTTCTGCCGGAGGACTACCCGATGTCGGCGCCTAAGGTTAGGTTTATAACGAAAATATATCACCCGAACATAGATCGGCTAGGTCGCATATGTTTGGACATATTGAAGGACAAGTGGTCCCCGGCGCTGCAGATCCGCACGGTGCTGCTGTCGATCCAGGCGCTGCTGTCGGCGCCGAACCCCGACGACCCGCTGGCCAACGACGTCGCCGAATTGTGGAAGGTGAACGAAAGCGAGGCGATTCGGAACGCCAAGGAGTGGACGCGGAGATACGCCATGGAAAACTGAGGACACTGAGCCGCCAGTGCCTCCCACTCGCCCGGGGTGGACGAAACTAACAAATATATCATGTTTTAAGAGTGCAAGTTATGTTAAACACCCTAGACCGAGTAACTTGTGGAGAGACAATTGTGGAAATTTTATTATTAGTGGGAGGGCCGCGCTCGCCCGTGGCCGCCCCGGTTATCCTCTCGCATGTCTGTAGCCTCGCCCTTATTTGTCCCGAGCGGAGCCCCGCGGGCGCCCCTCACACGTAGCTTCGTTATGATACTAGGTACGCATATTTTTTTACTGTCATCAATGAGAATATCAAAAAATGTACTTGGAGACTTAAATGTATATATTTCATGGTTATCAAATTTGGTTAATTTTATACAAAGAATAGTGTGTATCGTCACAAAGTTGAATGTCTTTGTAAGCGTCCTGTCTATGGCCACCGAGTGCAACCTGCAATAGCTTGATACATTGTATTTGTGTTAGCTGCTACTACTGGATCTCTAGTGATACTGATATTTCATTTCCTTCCAGTGTCGGAAGTATTTTAAGTGTTATTTTCACTGATACAGCTCCATCAGCATGATTTCACTATGAATTTTTTGTGTACTATTATATCTTGTATAAAAGTTATCATTAAATTGTATTTATGTAATTAATTTGGCTTGTGAGCAAACTTCAGAATACATAATATACAAAATTAATTAATATTTTATTTATATTCATTCCTTTCACCTTATTTGTGTTTATGTGTACTATTATAATAAAATTCCCACAACCTTTTATGGTCTTATATCTTCATGACACTTTTACGAATTGGATTCTAATTAACCCATTGTATGCTTAGGTATGGATTTGTACCAAACATTTTGAGCTATTTGTTCCACATATCAATTTTGACCTTATACAAGGGGTTAAATTATTATCATTTCACAAACTAACAATTCATTCAAATCATATAAATAAATTATATCCAGGCCATAGGTGTATCAACATTTATCAGAAATACAATAATCAACAAAGGAAAATTCATGAAAGTTGAAGCAATAAATTTTACCTGATAATCAATTTGATACATTTTCAATAGGTACCTAGTTTACAATGATTTTCTTTAATTTAAGTCTTGTATTTTTAGTAAATACACTTATCTGAAGAGAGTAAGACATATATTGGGAACAAAATTATAATAGTAAATTCTGTAACCAACATGCAAGCCAAGAACGACCTTATGGGCTTTACGAAACCAGCACGGCTATCATGAGTGAGACAGCCCGCGAGCTCTCACAATTTTTCTCGCACTATCCGTCTCTCTCTTATTACAACACTTAGAACAAGAGGTATAAGTACGACGTACGACAAAAAAAGTTTCTTTTGATTTATTTATTTGTAACATAGAACACGTCTTATTTGTAGAAGTAGGAATGATTGGTTAAGAATAAAACAATTGAATGAAGACTTATATAGTAGCTAGTCGTTTTTTTCATTAATGTCTCATTCATTGGGAACATGAACCTTATTTGTAGTGTGGACACGATCTATTTTACTTTGAAAGTGCAACATACATAAAAAGGACGTGTCAAATATGAACCAACTTCAAACTGTATAAGTAATTAGTAACATCTAAGGACTCATAAGCAAATAATACTGTCTGTAACTAATCAAATAACTGCACATGGTGTTATGACGTCACTACGGCGCTCTTGTGTTATAGCATACCATCAAAACGCAATGGCATACTGGCTGTTTATACCATAAATACCATTACTTAAAGTTTTGGGCCTTATTACAAGTCTACTAACGATGAAAAAGCATCTTTGTATAGTTTAAATTAAACCACGTAATCAAAAAACGACTATGTTTTCAAGGGTATACGGTATTTTTTTTGCTTACGTTTTTTGACAGATTTTCCTATTGTTTTAGGTACTACTAATCAGAGGGGCTACCGCGAAACGAAAACGAACTCCGTTCATGTATCTTTCCCTTTCCACCACATTATTATGTACTGATTCTCCTACTAAAGATGAAAATGTTAAAGTTAGGGATTATGATATGACAGTAGTGCGACACCGAGTAGTAGGTACGACGACGAGCGAAGCGAGGAGGAGTGTTAGGTGTATTAAATGTTCGGCTTTGGCGCTTCGCCGGCCGCTCCCGCGGCACGCTCGCGCTGTAGGATCGTAGTGCAGTACACCTAACACTCCTCCTCGCTTCGCTCGTCGTCGTACCTAAGGGAGACCTGCCTTAGGGTACCAATAGAAAATTATAGCAATATTCACTTCAATAACTACTTGAATTAGAGTAGGATAACGAGGAATTAAATTGTAATGTATTTATGCTCCTACTTTCTTATACCTACATTTCTCATTAGAGTAGGAGAATGAGTACATTATTGTCTTCGTGCTCCTACGGCAGGTTTAAAAAAATGACCAGCATGGAATTTTGAGTCAGTGACCAGCATCCTGGGGTGGGCACCAGGCCCTTCTGGGGTGGGCATGGCCCACCCGGCTCCCCCCCCTATATACGCCCATGGTCTGCTTAATTCGTACGTGTAGCGCCTCCTATTGGCAGCTATTTCATTATATGAGCTGAAAGGCGTACACTGCTGGACATAGGCCTCCCCCAAAGAGTGCCAAAGTAACCGGTCCTGCGCCAACCGCGTCCAGCCAGCGGACTCCCGCGGCCTTTACCAGGCCATCAGTCCACCTTGTGGGGGGCCTACCCACGCTGCGCCTTCCGGTACGTGGTCGCCACTCGATAACTTTTCCGCCCCAACGGCCATCGGTTCACTGTGCAATGCGCCCCGCCGACTGCCACTTTAGCTTGGCGATTGGAAGGGCTAATATCGGTTACCTTGGTTCTAATGCGGATAGCCTCATTTTTTATGCGATTTCGCAGCAGAGAAACTGCCAACATAGCCCTCTCCATTGCCCTTTGGGTGACTTTGAGCCTTCTTATGAGGGCCATAGTAAGCGACCACGTTTCAGTGCCATACGTCATCACTGGCAACACACTGGTCAAAAACCTTCGTCCTGAGACACTGCGGAATGGACGAAAAGTTGTGCCGTTGCTTCCCGAACGCTTCCCAGCCGAGTCGGATTCGACAATTGACCTATTTCTCGAACCTACCTAACTGGATAGATTAAAGTATATATTTGTAGTAACAAATCCAATCAATCCATACATAGGTACCTGATTCGCGTTCGTTTGTCTGCTGGAGAGTCGGAAGCACCGATATTTGTGTTTTGTTGAACCGACTCTTGTCTGTCGAGCGAGATATGGGTTCTTATTATCAATGTCTATTGTATCGGGGGTTTTTACCGTACTTTAACAACAGGGGTCAACCCACGCTGACCTCTCTATTGATGTCTATACATAGGTAGATAACTACTGTAGGTAGATAGTGGGTTTCGTCCACATTGCTAGTGAAAAACACAGTTAGTTACATTTCGTAATTTTGAAACGGTTCCTATTGCTGAAAAGGTTATATAATACCCATACCAGGACTCGAACCCGGGATCTTTCGTACGCAGTCTATCAAAAGGCCCAAGGTGCCGAAACGGTCCTCAAAAGGGTCGGCAGTGTTACAGTTGTGCTTTAGGGAATACTTGAAGATCACGAGGCAGATTCTGATTAACCTTCTTCTCTAGCTAGCAAAACAATGCGAATCCTCAAATTAATAAAGGGTCGGTAACGCGCTCGTGATGGAGTCGTATGAGTCGCTACTTAGGCTAACGATGTCTTTACCATCAGGCAGGCCGTATGCTTGTTTATCACCGTCGTAAGTATTAAATACAATAAACACTTGAAAACACAAGGGTGGCGACTATCAGAATGGTGGCGTGTGGGAAATCTTGTCACCATCACGTGCCACTAAAAATGACCACAATCGCTTTTTCACGAATGAAATACCCTAACCATACCTTTATATACCTGTGTTTTACAAATTTTACTGAAAGAAGACTTCGTTTGATTGTACAGCAACTAGAGGCGGGCTTTAGCATCCACCGTGCCTCCCAGGCAAAAATTGTCCATGGCAGTTGATTGCAAAACCTTTTATTATATTGCGCGTACTTATTCCCAATTTCACGAATTTCGCGTTTGTAAGGTGGCCACAGCGGGATGAAATTTCATGGGAGAGGGATGGCATTTGTGCATATCATTTATCACATCATACAAGACTCGAAAACAAATGCCATCCGATTTCAATGATTTTAAGTACATTTTTCCTAAGTTCTCGTCCACCACCATTTTTTTCCGGCTTCCAACTCTGACGGATCGATAACCGCCCGGCCGGGAAGCTGTATTTCGTGAAGAACAAGCATGCCAATTTTTAAGCGGTTGCCTATCAATTTTTTTTTTCTTTGCTCGCCTACACGGCTCCGGTGGACGGCTCTAGGAGGAATGGCATAAAAGTTTAATTATATAAACAGCGTACACACTTTCAGGCAACCGCTGTTTCATCCGGTTGCCTCGGGATATTTTTTTTTTACCACCCCCCCTCCTATTTCCGAACCAGTCACAGTTGGCTCATTTCGGGTTGCACAGGGCAGTTCCACATCACTTCGGGAGCTCAAATACCGCGAGCCATCCGGTTGCCCCTCCGACATTGAATTACGCGTCATTGCTCTGAATATATGTAGGTTTACTTACAACTTCAACTACTTAACTATAAAAAAATGAAAAACCTACCTATTTATTCAAAACTGACCTTCCCAATAGAAGATTACATCCTCGTTGTTATTGCGCCATGTCCTTGCAACAATTAAAAATATCCCGGTTCCATCATAACATATTTGGTTTGTTTATCGACAGCCTTGCCTATCTGACCCGATAGCGTTTGATCTCCGATTCCTAATCTCAAGGCAATGACTGATAATGTTGAAGACATCACAAACAACGCATCAATAACGCATGAGCATTCAGTCAACGTCAGCGTAGCTAGCATGATAGTGTTTATGTCGGACATAAAGCATTCGTCCCACTCGCGCTTATATACTGCACTCTTACTTGCAGTATATACCCGAAAGCAAACTCGATCGTCCTAAGCGGGTATGAGATTCTGCTGAATTTAGCATCCTGAATGAGTTAGGAAGCTGATTTAGGAAGGTGGAATCGCATTTAGGTTTATTTATTTAAGCGTATGGCAGGCATACTTTCGCATTTTTAAAGTTTGTCACTTTAACACCACCCAGGGGATACGTGCAGCGTTGCGGCAGGTAGCTCGTGCGGACGCGAGTAACAGACGCATTTAGGTTTAGGATCATTACTAGCTAAATGTGATTACGCCTTTCTGAATCAGCGTCCTTACTCTTCAGATGCTAAATTCAGGACAATAGGCAGACGTACATAGGAGCTGGTCAGTCACGACCATTTAGTAGTGGACCGAGAGGTTATTGTTGCCTTATTATACTTGGGTCTTGCTCACGTCTTGCCGTATCTACCCGCGTCAAAAGTCGCCCGAACACAAACATGGCGTTGCTTAGGAGTGTTTAGGTACAGGATTGAGCGTTTCCATACTCGCCTGTGGCCCTAGCACGATAGGTTTTATCGTCACGTTTCACTGCGAAAATGTACTGAAACAGGGCCGTAACCCTTTATCGCGCCGCCGCACGCGTCGCATTCCATAGTCAAATGCCTTCAGGTGTCCGATCTTAAGTCTTCTAATATCTAGTCTCAACTCAGGTCAGTAAAAACCATTTTGGTTAGGTACTTACAACAAATCATATAGTTTCATGTATGTAAGTAACGTGTACTGTGTTTAATTTGAGTATATTTTGCACTAATGACAATAAGTATACCTAAATTACAGGTCGATTCACAAGAGCTGGCGCGGAATGTCTATGAAAGTAATGACAGTTTCATATACAGGATGTTAACGGGGTCATGATCCGGAATGACAAAAAGCGAATAAGATGATCATACTGAACAACCTTTCCCATGGGACCAACCACGAAATCGCAAAAAAAACCAGGTATTCCATACATTAACTCTCAATTAAATCGCAGTTAACTCACAGTTAACTCTTAATTGGCTCTTTTTTTTTGCGATTTCGTGGTTGGTCCCATGGGAAAGGTTGTTCAGTATGATCATCTTATTCGCTTTTTGTCATTCCGGATCATGACCCCGTTAACATCCTGTATTTTCCGCGCCACCTCTCGTGAATTGACCTCTAACTAACTTATCTACTTAACTAATGCGGGTAAATAATAGTGTGTAGGTACTTAACTATGTATATCTATGTCAAAGTCAAAGCCAAGTGAACAGTCACAATAACACTTCGACATATTGTCGAATTGTCGAAGGCTTAGGTTAGGTAATAGCGTAGCTAACTTTCTCTCTGGCCAGGCCTGTAAAGCGGGCTAGTCGTGAAGGTCAGAGTAGCATGCGTGAGCGAATAACCTTTTACCCTCCTACAGGACAATCGTTGGGGGTTTAGTGGGTAGTCTGGGCTTTCAGCCCTTGAGTCCCACACACCCGTCCGGTCCCCCTTCGACGGGCGGACGATGCTTCAACGCATTGCCCAACGAAAAAAAAAAGTAATAGCGTAGCTTACGCAAGGTAAGAGCGCTCAGATGTCACGTTAGTAACGTTCACATATTTTTGACCTTGATTGTAACTGCACAGAAACAATGAATTAGGTAGTAGCATTTGTTTGTATAGGTTAGGCACGTATTATAGAGAGCAATATCTACTTAATTAAATATTTATAGGTTTTCCTTATTCACTAAGGAAAAACCGTTGCGCAGAAATTAGATAGCATAACGTTAGCGCCATTATTATTAAAACTCAATATGGTGGAACAGTTGTCGTGAATAGTCATGACCTCATGACTCACGATAGTATTTACATTGATGTTAATAATCATGTCTCAAACAGCCAATTTATTTCATGTAGCAACACCTACAATCTTTTTATAACAATGTTGACGGGTAGGCGAGTAGTCACAGTTCCTAACGGCTATATTGCGTACGAACATTATTAACATATTTAAATACTTAAATACCTAATATCTTATATCTAGTTACCTATCCACTTTATACAACATCATTTAAAGCTGTTCTTACTTCTTAAGACTTTACTAATTATATAGACTGATTAGGACTTTACCACTTTATATAGACTCATTATCATTAAGACTACCTCAAATTATATAGACTCATGGATCCCACAGTCAAACTGTGCAAACAGTTTTGTGGGACTTTGTATTTAATTTTAAGTCATTGTAAAGTGCTTTACTTAAATAATAAATAAATAAATAAAATAAACAGTTAAGTGCAGATTTGCAGTGTTACATTTGGAGGACAACCAGGGTGAGCTCTTTCCATAATCACTTTCAATGCATCCTATGACATTGTAACAATTTGGTTACAATGGTGGGTTTGGTTTTGGTGGCGTGGTGTGTTGTGTTTGGTTTGGTACACGTGTGTTCAGCTCGGACGATGATTGTTCATGATGTGATGTATTTATGTGCGTCCACAGGTCTTATTCTATTTGGGAGGCGTGACGGTATACTATGTATATGAATAAGGTTTTCCTACATGTCA
Organism: Epinotia ramella; assembly: GCA_947578815.1. Taxonomy (NCBI): domain Eukaryota; kingdom Metazoa; phylum Arthropoda; class Insecta; order Lepidoptera; family Tortricidae; genus Epinotia; species Epinotia ramella. The sequence goes on from OX388203.1 coordinate 4,432,602, forward strand.
CGTACATGCGATAACACAGTTCTTAGTCGTGGAGTTCTTCAGTGTGAAAGGATTAGTAACAAGTGTAACAACAAGGGTCTCAGGTTCGGTAGTCTCAGCCTCAGACCATGTCGTCATCAATCAAGGGTGCACCCGGGTAATTATAACTGGAACAATATAGTGTGTGAATTGGTACAGTATCAGTCGTGTGGTAAGGGATGTCTGTAAGGGGAGGTGGAGGACATTCTCGGGGACGAAGGTCCCCACATCTCAGATGGAGCTGGTACGCATAAGGCGGCAGCTCATATGTCAGATATATAAAGGATTCCGGAAGCTGTATGTGAAGGTTCATAGTTGCATATATGCTAATACAGATACCTAAGCTAGAGTGCTAGGTATAGGTACTCATTCGCGGCCATGAGAGTGACCAGAAGTGGCTTCGCGACAACAGTCGAATAGTGTAAGTAGGTACTTACATTAGTTTATCGTCAAAGGTTAGACGCCCGTCACTTTCAGACACTAACCGTTGCGCAGGTACAGTCAGTATCATAAACATGTATACACTTTTGGTGGTTCTAGGACCTTATCGCTTAGAGATAAGGCCCTAGAACGACCAAAAGTGTATACATGTTTATGATGCTGACTGTACCTATATCCCTTCTTACCACTTTTATACAAAATTGGTGCTACATAGGTATATAGGGACATTTCATTAAACCCATCTACTACATCTTATTAAAAATAATTAATCCATTTAGGGCCCTATTGGCTTAAATCATAATCCATACACTTTTGGCTGAACTGCCGTACTTCGTACGTCAATTTCCTTGCGAAGATATAGGCACATACTGTGCAGTGGCGGCGCGTGAACCCGGACCAAAAAAGTTATAAAAGAGTTTAGAGTAGGTATTTAACTATAGGCTTGCCTAATAATACATTTGATGGGATGGGAATCGGCTTGCATGGTGCCACTGCTACTGCGCTTCTTTGTATTTACCGACTTAAGTATTGGTGAAGTAAAAAATCAAATATGCTGATAATTATAGGATACAATTTGGACTCCTACTTTTCTTTTCCCAATGATCAACTTTAATCACACTTTAACACTTTCGCAACCGGACTAAAAATGGAACAATTCACCAGAAACCGACATAATTCGCTAGGCGTGTAAGTTCATACTACTGCCCGCCTAGCGGGCTCAGCCGGCATCTGAACAAACATTACGAGTGCGGGTTCTTGGTTGCGAACGAGTGCAACGGACAATAAAACAACAACAACCAGTTTGTTCAGTTTATTCTTAACTTTAATGCAGACTAGAATAATACTCTTAGAAATGAAAACAACAATAGTTATTTCACATGTTACAGTGTACCTACCACACCAGCTCCCACGATAAAAGCTATACTTATTATCTGTTTCAATGTAAATAAATTTTATTCACAACAGCTAGCAATATAAAATTACATCAGACTATGATATAGTATTAACTTGAACATCGATAATGTTTGAATGGTGTTGCCAGCGTCAGAAATTATAGTAAAATCTGGGGTAATTGAAATGTACAGAAAGGAAAGCGGGGAGTGAGAAATGGCGATAAGAAATGCGTAAAAGACGCTGGCAGGAGGTAAAAAATAACGTGTTTGGAGATACGTAGTATAGATAAGTTCAAAATATACCACAGGAATATGCAAGATGTTAAGGGGTCCTAATGGTTTTACAGTGACGATTAAGTCAATTTAGTAAATATTTATACATAAATAAATAGAATGCGTCCTCAAAACGCTAAGCCTAGCTAAGAACATAGGACATACATTATATTATAGGTTACATAGTATGCTATAGCGACACTATAAAATTTACAAAATATGATATATCTTTTGAAATGCTACACGAAATAATGCTTTCATCCATTAATATCCACTAATCAATTCATTTTTAAATATAATCACTGTAGAATGGTCTTAACACATCGATAGACGATAAAAAGATGTCTCGGTTAAAATTTGTTTGTCATGGATTTAAACATGGTTTTTTTTTTATTTATTTAAACCCACATGTTTCTACAAATGTACAACAGTCTAATCCAACACAAAATTTGAACTCAATAACATTTTTATCAATGCTGCATATATGATTTTCCAAATCTATAATTTATTTTTCTCAAAATACTGGAGCGTTCTCTCTATTCAAGTTAAATAAAATATAAATATATATTTTTCTGTGAACCTAACATAATTATGTAATTTCTCGATGATAAGTCGTGGAATCATTTTTTTTTTTTTTTTTTTTTTTTTTGAAAAATGAAAATGTTTATTTGGGTAACAAATAAATTACAATTATAATATAATGGCTGGAATTTCCTAGTAGATGAGTGTGTACATCTGTGTCAGGAAACCCCGCTCTTCCGCTTGAGGTTAACAATAGTTGTTTCCTAAATAAACTACATACTTGCAAATTTTTGTATACAATGACAGATTCACATTACATGCGTAAATACATCATTCAGAGCGTGCGTGTGTGTGTGCGTGCGTGCGTGTGTGTGTGTGTGTGTGTGTGTGTGTGTGTGTGTGTGTGTGTGTGTGTGTGTGTGTGTGTGTGTGTGTGTGTGTGAGTGTGTGTGAGAGAGATTGTTGGATAATTGATTATTTTAAAAACCTTAAAGCTTGTCCTTGTAGTAAAGCCTCTGTTTCATCATAGTTTAAATTTTTTAACCACTGCACAAGGTTTTTCTTACAGTCAAAAGATGTCATCGGGTATATATTTGTCGTCTTGTTTACTTTATTGTACAAATAAGCAGATTGGTATGAGAACTGTCTTTTTGCAAAAACGGACTTGCAGGCAGGTAAGGGCACTATAGTAGTGTTTCTTCTACGGTTTTGGGTGACGGGTTTATAGTTTAGTGTCTTGTGTAGCTTCAGTAGTGTATGCAAAAGATAAAGTTTTCTCATGGTTAATAAGTCACAGATACCATAGAGTTCCTTTGTAGAGTATCTGTAGTGCTTAAAATACATTACCTTTAACAAGCACCTCTGTCCTCTCTCAACTTCTAGAAATTTGGTTTTTGTTGCGCCTCCCCAGACAGTTATGCAATAGGACATGATTGATTGAGCCAAAGAAGTATAAATTTGATTTAATAATTGTTTTGAGGTAACGTATCGTAGAATTTTAAACACCCATATTAGCTTACGTATTCTATTATTTATGTTCTCGATATGACGGTGCCAGGACAGTCTCTGGTCTATGTGGATTCCAAGGTATTTGATAGAATTTTGTTTTTCAAGTATAGGACACCCACAGAGTGTTGTGTTGGGGTCACAATGATGTATTTTGAGGTAGATATTATCAGCTGGCTGGTTTCTATCGTACTTAGAGAAGCATATAAAATTAGTTTTAGACGTGTTAAGAGTTAGGAGATTTGAGGCAAGCCAGTTGGAGACCCTACCAAGTCCTATTTCAGCATCCCTATATACAGTTTCCCAGCACTTGCCCCTGAACACAACCACGGTATCGTCAGCATAGGAGAAAATCCGACTATTTCCTATACTGAGATTTGTTAAATCGTTGATGTATACAAGAAACAGCGTGGGGCCAAGAACACTGCCCTGCGGGACGCCAAACTGCACCCGCGTATAATCGCTTACTTGATCTCCAATTTTCACCATTTGCATGCGATTCCGTAGGTAGTCCTCAAGCAATTTTAGAGTTTTATCTCTGAAACCTATCCTTTCCAGCTTGTTGACAAGAATGGGGTGGGACACCGTGTCAAAAGCCTTTTTGAGGTCCAGAAAAACTGCGAGACATTTTTCACCTTTATCCACGATGTCCGTAATTAGAGAAGTAAGTGCTATCGCTGCGTCCTCGGTTGATTTACCTTGTCTGAAGCCGTATTGGCAGTCTGAGAGGATGTTAAATTTACTAAGATAACTTATTATACGTTTGTTAATTAGTTTTTCTAAGATTTTGGACAGAGCAGATAGCACAGAAATTGGCCTGTAGTTATTTGGTTCCTCTCTCTTCCCACTCTTGTGGACAGGGGTTATGATAGAGTGTTTGAGCACGTCAGGAAATATACCTTTATGAAAACACAAGTTTGCTAGGTGAGAAATTACTGGGACTACTGCCACTTTAGCCAGTTTGAGGAATTGCGTAGGAATTTCATCACATCCAGGCGCACTATTCGATTTAAGTGACATGAGTATATTTTCTACTTCTTGAACGTCAGTATCTAGTAGTACAAATGAAGACGGATGTAGGATGTTACCTTGAGTGTGGTGGCCAGGCGGTATAGGGTGTGCATTTATAATGTCCTCTGCAAGGTTCTTACCAACGTCTGCAAAGTAGAGGTTTACTTGGTTAACAGAGTCTAGTGGTGTTTCCTTACACTTTAGCAAGTCCTGGTTTGGCGTTTTATAAGCCTTATAATGAGTAATGTTTTTAATTTTTTGCCATAGTGCCTTGGGGTTTTTTGCTACTTTAGCTAGTTCTTGACTTTCGTACCTTCTCTTAAGCTTTTTGATAAGGTTATTTAAGTAATTGCGATATCGTTTAAAAGAGATTTTCAAAACCTGGTTTTCGGGATCTGCTCGAAGTCTAAGCTGCATTCTGTTTCTATTTTTTATACAGCGAAGTATCCCAGGTGTTATCCAAGGTTTGATTGTACGACGACTTTTTGGTAATTTATTAACAGTTTTGCTATCATTTAAAGATTCCTTAATTTTTATTATCAATTGTTGGATTACAGTATTTGGGTCATCACAAGTTAAAAGGGTATTAATGTTTTTCGCTAGAAGCTTGGTGACAGCCAGCTCGTAATTAATAGTTACGGTTTGTTTTTCAATCACTTTATGCTTTGTAAAGCTAGATAATATTAATATAACTGTATTATGATCAGAAACAGATGTGTTCAAGACGGCTACATAGGCACTATATTTATTCTTGTTTATATTTAACATTATATGGTCAAGGCAACTACCGCCTCTAGTTGGTAATGTGTGGCCAGGCAATATGCCATGAGTAGATAGCATGTTGAGATAGTTCAGTCTGTTTTCGCATTCATAGTTAGATTCTTGTACTCTGGAGATTAAGTTAATGTTAATATCTCCACTTAAAATGATGTTATTGTTTGACTTAATAGATTCTAGATAAATGCTAAGCGAATTGATAAATTCAAGGGCATTGTTGTTTGATGGGGAGCGATAAATGCCAAGTATAAAAGTGTTGCCTATTTTAATTTGTAAGCACGACGCGTGGACGAGCTTGACTTCTCTAATACTAGCATTAAGGCAGGTTTTCATGAAATGTAAAACGTAGAAAAACAATGGCAGTTATAAAATAATGGCAGCGATTCAATTAAGACATATCAACTAAGAAAATTATTCGACAAAATATGGCAACACAAAAGTCTGATCAAAAATGGCATATTTTTTTTTTATAACATACTTGGAAACTAATGTATGATAAATGTATACATTTCTCGGCGTTTATTTGAAAAACATTACAAACTAAGCAGATATGAATGGGGTACGTGATATTCAATCTATAGGTACATTTAATGGAGTATAAATTCGCGTCATGAAAAGGCTCGAGTTATCTTCTCGAGATTCTAGTCAAACTTTAGCTGTAGCTCTAAAGGTGCGTACGAATTTGAGCAGCCTCGGGTCTTTTGACCGTGCTTCATGGTGCGTAATTTGTACGTGTATCTGAGGGTGCCGTGGACAGAGCGACAAGATCGAACTTGTTTGTGAGGCGCGTGAGAATTTGAGCAATTGGCTGAACCGTAGGAACAATTATTGATACAAATACATGAAAAGAAAAAGGCGTTGTGGGACCCAAAATCAATAAGCTGTAATCGTGTCAACGCCATTTTGAAGTACGCGGAATGTCGGCTCGCCGCGAGCACGCTGCCTCACCCGCACATGTTTATGTGCCACTGCTGCGCCGCGCTGGGCCAGCATGACTCAGGCTGAGCCTTTCAAATTCGTACGCGCCTTAACAAGTATATGTTTTTAATGAAACTGCCGACTGGCTACATAACACATTACCAACTTAATTTATCACACTGATTATCTGGCGAGCGGGTTTAAATAGGGACAGAGATGTAACACCTTCAAGTCTATTTAAAAATCCAATATATACTTAACTTCAAGGTGTTCCTTTGACATGCCCTTAAACCTTTTAAACTTAAGACTTACTCCCTTATTCATAAAGCTTCACATGTTATCTAAAATGTGTTTAGTTTCTTTGTCAATAACACAAATGTCAAAGTGACACATAGGCATTTTAGCTAAAATAGTTTTAATGAACGTTTATGAATAAAGGAATAACTTTAGAAGTCGAGTACCCCCGAATAGCATGACACTTATTTAAGTACTCGAGCCTTTTTATAACACTAGTATAAATACACATTGTCATGACAATCAAAGAACACACACTTGCATTTACTACGATAATTAAACTATATTCTACAAGTCTACAGCAACACATGTATTGATGTTGTTGTACATTTTAAATGACGTGAAACAGTGAACTCTTTATTTAAACTGCCACATACGTTAAAAATATTTTTTTTAGATTTGAATAATAAATACAGCACAAGATGACGCGTAAACTGTCTGGAGCCTTCTTGATTGATTAAAGCATTTAGAAAGAGAAGGGAAGGAATTATTTGCGAGCTCTCTCGCGCGCGGCATTGTGCTGTAGGTAGAAGTAGGTACAGCGGCGATTATAAAATTAGGAATAAAAAGTAATGCACTTGTTTTGTATTTGTTTATTGTTTACAATTGCATTAGTGATTAGTGCAAGTTCCTACATTTCCTGCAACTGCGAGTAGCTTTTGTATGGGAACTAATAACTCATCAAAGTGTAAACATGCCTTTATGTTAGTAAACATTAAGGGTCCACTAATCAATCGATCATCGTTCTTAATCAATAGATTTAAAAATGTTACATTTGGTTGCTACTTTGTGATATAGTGAATATTCGTCGTAGTAAATGCCAGTGTTATTAGAGAGATACATAACTTATCCTAAGTTCCTTATTCAGCCACATAAGCATTATGAAGCGTCCTCGTCCGACATCACATTTCCACGCGGGTTTCTGAGTATTTTGAGGCTAAGCTAGGTTCGTTGGGCCCTGTCACCGGTTCCACTTGTTGCTTTCCTGTTCCACTTGGCCTTTTGTTGGTACCCGACCTATTATTGGCACATTTCGAGGCAATTGGTGAAAACTGTGTGCCAATTGAAGGAATCTTGTGTACCAAACAATGGTTTACCCTGAATTATTTTTGTAAGTAGTCACACATTTCATTAATTTGACTTAACTTACAGTTTAGTACAAGTATCATTCTTGAGATTCTCTTATTGTTTTTTATAAATCATTAAATTAACCTATTCAAGCTAGTAAGATACGGATACGCACCAAAACGTCTCTTTTTTCTCCGGATATTTTGTCTGTCACTTTTTAAATCTAAAACGCACAATAGCCATGTCCTTTCTTCAAAGGTCAGTGCTGCGTATATTTGATATATTTCCCTCGCGCGTATAATTTCAATAAATAATAAATGCGTATTTTTTAGGTACGACATAAAAACTTATTTTATTTTTAATTTACGGTTGTCATTTGACGCATAGCTCTTTTATTTTTTATCTGTGTCGGTAATTTTAGTATAGCCGCATGCTCACGCTTTAGCGCGGCGGACGGCATACGGTACGACGCTATAAGAGCGGAATAGGGATTCACCTATCTCGCTCTATCTTTGTACAGTGTGCTGTCCGCCGCGCTAGAGCGTGGAGTGCGGCTTACCAGTGTCGTTATTTTACTTTTTAATGAAAAGTGAAGCGAAGACAGGGCCGCCAACATGAAATCAGCGCTGTGTATTACTTAAGCAGGCACTTGTGTGGCGCGGCGGCACTTATATGAACACGGGGTTCTCCTGCCCGGTCAGCAGGCGGAACATGGAGGTCGGCATTGTTTTCATTAGTATCTGCAATTTTAGAAGTTACTATTAGATACAACTATAATACGAATATTTTTAAAGGACTTATCATACATCAGTACTATATGTACAACGTGTTTTTCTAACCGTCTTAGAGTCGAAGCCCACTTAAAGTATCCAAAACAATCATTCGTGAAAAAAAAAATGTATTAGTTAAGTTTTTAGTAATAAAAGGTTATTAAGTTTGAAAAATCCTGTAGGTATGGCGCGCGGTGCGAAGTTCATTCACCCGGTTAGAGTTCGTACCTATCTACATAAGATGGCGGCTAGCGGTCACTGCGGTTAATATTAATTCAAAATACAAAATTAATACATAAAAAAAAAAACCTTTTTTAGGTTCTTTGTAATGTATGTTTACATTAACTGGGCTTCGGCTCTAAGACAGTTAAAAAAATACCCTGTATAATCGCTGACGAAAGGGACCCAGGTAGTATAGGTACTGTCAACTGCAAAGGTGTATACAAACCAAAAGTGAATATATCGCCACTGAGCCGATTAGCGACCACCTAATTAAGTGTGCTGGTTTACGACCACTAAGATGACTAAGGGTACTAAAAGGATATTATCTCGTTTTCTTAGTAGGTTCCCATTATGTAACAACTTAAAAACTGCTTACGGCTGAAAGTTGGTTTAGGATCCTCAGATTTGCATTGTTATTATTTTAAATTGAAAAAATCTAACGTCGGTAACCGAAGCTGGTATAATGTTTTTTTTTTTTAAGGACAGGCTCGCAAGCTCTGAAGCTCAGAGTGCGAAATGAATGTGTATCAATGAACGAACCTCGCCCACGGAGGTGGCCAGCAGGTTGACGATGCGCTCGTGCGGCACGGCCACGACGCTCTGCGAGTTGATCTCGATGATGCGGTGCCCGACGCGCACGCCGCCGCGCTCCGCGATGCCGCCGCGGAGCAGGCTGCAGATCTGGACACATTACACTGTTATTTTACTGCACTCACGGACAAAGAATACGGTACGGGTCGGTGAAATACCGTCTTATTTCCTAAAATTGAGCAAGGTTGTACAGTTATTTTAATCCTGCCATGAGGTTTATTTAATTTTACATCTACACTGCAAAAATAACAGTACAAATAACAAAAAAAATACGTTACCAGGTTAAAATCGGACTCGTAAAAACCCGTGAAATAAACAACTTTAATGGAGCGAGATATCACAAAAATCGTATTTTTATGATAGGATCCTGGATTTTTTTAAATACAGTTGGGTCTTATAAAGATTGAAGAATAGTATATTATGTAAATAAGACTAGAGTTAAATATTAAAAAAACCCTTTTGCGGTTATTTATTTATTTACACCCGAAATTTTTGACCACGAGTGTACTTATCAAAAATATAATAGCAAAAAACAGATATGCTGTTCATTATTGGTCAAAAGGGATATGTAAGTATCGTTCATACTCGTAGTTAGAAAGAGAACATAACTACCTTTGTGTAAACTCTGAAGGTTAAGAGTTTTTGGCCTAGCAGTTTGTAACTATCGATCAAAGAGAGATCAAAAGAAGAATTTGGGGGGAATGGGGCTTTACTTGACTTTTAATGAGATTTACATGATCTAGAACCGGTCAAGTCAGAGTTCTTTCACTAGTACTTTGACTTGGCATGCCCTATCTTCACTTCGTCGACGGGCGCGCGCCACCACCGTCAGCTTCACTGTTTGGTCCCTTCGAGTTCTTGATGTGGCTCTAACACGCTTAGAGAGTCCTGATCAGACTTACTTTACCAAGGTTGGTTCAAGGCCGCTCACGCAGCAATCTCGGTCGAAGTTTCCCAAAGCTTCACAACCATTCGATTCTAGGGGTTCTTGATGTAGGTCTGACAGTTCGGACACGCAGAGAGACACCTGATCTGACTTAATTTACCAAGTAAATCTGCTTTGAAGACCACTCAATCAGCTATCTTGACTGAAAATCCCCAATTTAGTGAAAATATATAGTAACTAACCACTCCATTCTGCACGCTGAACCCGAGCTGGTACTTGGTGTCCGGCCGCTTGATCTTCACCTCGACGACGGGCGCGCAGGGCACCACGGTCAGCTTCACAACGGTTTGGTTCTTGGAGTTCTTGATGTAGGTCTGACACGTCGACAGCGGCAGCCCGACTAGGCTGACGCCGTTTATTGCAATTATTTGATCACCTGCGAAAATGGTTATACATGTTCTTAATCTTATATCTAGCATATTTGTTAGAAGACTGGCTCAGCGAGAAAGGTAGTGTATAGGGTGAGATCTATGCATGAATTACGGAGCTATTACCCTTATGATTCTGTAGCCATTGACAATGGGGTACAACAACGGAAAATAGCTTCCTCTACAAAAAAACGGTTCACTTAACCTTTCATCAAGAAAACTCGTCGGTTGCGCTATACTCGTATAGAGCAAATAAAGTCGTTCTCTAAAAGAATTAATAACAGGTAACAAAAAATTTGGATCAGTATCCTGACCAAACAGTGTTTGGCAAACACAGACGAAAGCTGCAAATCCATTATTATTTATTTCTTCATCAACCTGCAGAACTTAAGATAAAAGGTGGATTGACATGTTTGCCATATTTTTTTATTAAAAATACTCACTGCTAGTATCCTACGTTACTTAGGATTTGTCCTCGAGGGCAACGAGTTACCCTAACCTAACCCTAACAACTGACCTATATTGAGCTGTCCACACCTCGCCGCCGCGCCCGCCGGCGCCAGGTTCGCGATCACCACGGTGGGCAGCATGGAGCCCCATCCGGACTCCACCACCACTACCTGCAAGGAAAAACGATTTACTTAATACTGTTAAGAGCGGCCGCACATTGAGCCCATTAGTGGCCACCACGAGCTGCGGACCAGTTCTTTCATACTTTCAAAAATGTTCTGAGTGGCCTCAGCCTCTTCTTCTTAGGCGTTTCCTCCTTGCTGAGGGTCGTGACTACCACATACGTCTTGCACCCCCTTCCTCCAAGCACTTCTAATAAAGCCAGAGCGAGCGCTGGTTCCTGCTGATAGCCTCTATACGTAGTAATAATAAAATAAGCCAATGGTATATTTTATTTACCCCCAGAATCTCCCCCTTCGTCTTCGGCACCACCACTTCCTTCTGTAGCTCCTTCTTCGCGAACATCTGAAGTTCGTCTCCGAAGATCTCCTGGCTGTTCAGGACCTCCTGGTAGTCCATCTCCTTGACGAAGCTGTGGTCCTCGATGCCGTTGGCTTTGAGGAATTCCATGTACGCCACTTGGAAAGCTTGGCCTATGGATTGTGCTATAAATTGTGCCTGGAATATGGAAAATATAAATCAGATGACGAGTCAAAAGACGATGTTATTAGCCACGGTGCATCAGTCACATGACTTCAAATGGGTATTATAATTTATAATTAACTGTAAAACTTGAGCTTCTGTCTTTGATTACAAAGTAAATTGTAGCAGGTCTCCTGTTTAAAAATGTTACATATTTTCTAAACTAAGTATCTCAAATTATTTCATGGTGCCAACCAAGCCAAATAGGCAAGCAAAGTCTTTCTTCTTTCCACGTCATTTGTCTACTTTGTTTAATCGTCTAGTACAGTCTAACTCGTATTAGCTGAACACCTTGATACCCAGTACTACAACTTTGTATGGCAGTTTAAACATGACGTTTAAAGCAACAAGGTGCAAGGTTTTCAGCCCCTTGTAAATTCGACCGTTCGTAACAAATTGAAAATGCAACAACACTCACCTCTTCACTTTCAAAAACGTGACATATCATCTTCGGCGTACGGTTCAATTTCGGTTGATCAGAGTCCGTCTCATGCGGCACGAACCTTCTCCGCGCCATAAGGACCACCAGGTCCCCGATATCGGCGATATAGGAGATGGTCCTTAGAGCGTGGTCCATCATGATTTCTTTCAGTTCTGTGTTCAGCACCATGATTTTCTCCGTGGATATGAATAGGTCGACTTCTGTGCTTGGCTGGTTCTCGCCTTCGGGAGCCTGAAAAGTGAAAAGGGTTTCAACTTTCCGATGTATGTATCGTCATAAATGGTGGAACCAAACAAGTTCGGCGATTGTCGCATCATTGCGCCGGTTATCGACCACTTAATTTAGTGTATCGGTTTGCGATCACTCTGATGAGTTGTAAAACTGAAAAATATATTTTTTCGTTTTTTTGTGGATTTATTAAATATCTACTTGTAAAATTGCATAACTCTGTTTGTTTAAGGTCCGTAGAAATGTTACTATCTTTAATTAAAGAAATCTGGAAGAAGAAGAAGCTGGTCGCGTAACCGGTGCAATGGCCCTTTTTATTTGTTATTCAGCCCTCTCCAAATAACGAATAATTTCATTTCGCAATATTTTTTTATACTAATCCAAAATATAGGCTCATTACCTATTTGCCTGAACGAAAATGTAATTGAAGGTAAGATAAGAAGATTTAGTCATTGGCAGATATAATGTTTACGTAGATTTCGGGATTTTTTTTAAATATTTACTTAAGTTATTTTCAAGTTCAAGTGTGACATGAATAATATGTACCCAGATGTAAAAAACATAGGTTTTGAGTGCGCCCTAAAATGTGTTATGTGTGTCTTGGTGGAGTTTGGTTACTGAAAGACGAAAATTCAATATGCAACAATTAAAAAAAAAAACGTTTTGTTTATGAGGATTCATAATTTCGATATTTTAAATGTTTTTATGCTGCCCGTAACTTAAATGAAAGATTATCAAGATAATTTCGCTAGGCCAACATACAATGACGTTGTACAATCGTCGTGTAAGTTAAGTATACATTTTTCTCCTTATGGGGCAAAGCACAAAGTGCAACCGCGTTAACATACGAGGGGCGGCTGAAAAGTAATCTCCTTGGTTAAAAAAATATGCGAAAATGATACTGGCTGAAATGCATTCTTGTTCTTTGGTTATTCTTTTTTTGAATTATTTGACGTTCATTTGTTTTTTCCGTTCCATTTTTCTACAATTCTCGAATGTTTGCGACATATCGGTTGAAAAAATGAATATCGCTAAAATTGAACATCGTGCAGTGATTAAATTTCTAACAAAAGAAGGAAATACTCCCTCACAGATCCGAGAACGTATGATGTGTGTGTTCGGTAGTTCGTGCCCTTCCGAATTTACTATAAAGTTTTGGTCTAAACAATTTAAAGTCGGTCGTGAGAGCTTGGAAGATGACGCTCGTAGTGGAAGGCCGGTTTCTGCCGTTACAAACGAAAATGTAGCCAAAGTTAAAAAAATAATTTTAGAAGACCGACGAGTGAAGCAGTGGGAGATTGCTAGAGATGTGGGCATCAGTAAAGAAAGAGTCAATGAGATAATTCATGTGCATCTGAATATGTCCAAGGTGAGTGCACGTTGGGTCCCCAGAATGTTAACGGCGTTTGACAAGGACCGACGTGTCAAATGTTGTGAGGAGTTTTTGGAAATGAGTCGAGGTAATGAGGAAGAAATTGTTTCTAAAATGGTGACGTGTGATGAGACCTGGATTCGACAGTGGGACCCCGAAAGCAAACAAGAGTCTTTGCAGTGGAAATTCAAGGATGAGAAGCCTCCTCGGAAGTTTAAGGTCAGGCCGTCGGCAGGCAAACTTATGGCTACCGTATTTTGGGATACAGAAGGAATTTTACTAATAGATTATTTACCAAAAAAAAGGACAATGAATGCTGAATATTATTCCAGCTTACTGCATCAGTTACGAGACGCGATAAAAGAAAAGAGGAGGGGTAAACTTAGCAAAGGGATCCTGATTTTACACGATAATGCACCTGTGCATACCGCCCGCACAACAATGCTTACCATGAAGGAATTAGGGTTCGATGCCGTTAACCATCCACCTTACAGTCCAGACCTAGCCCCATGCGACTATTTTTTATTTAGACACCTCAAAAAAGATCTCCGAGGAAGACGATTTCTGACCGATGACGAAATGAAGGCTGCAGTTAGTGACTTTTTTGACGAGAAACCGAAAGATTTTTTTTTTCATGGGTTAATGTCAATATTTGACAAATGTAATAAGTGTATTTCACTAGCAGGGGACTATATTGAAAAATAAAAAAAATACATACATGACAGTCTTTTGTTTCATACTTAGGTAGATTTCTTTTCAGCCGTCCCTCGTATATTTGACGTCAACTGTACAAAGTGTGGCTCTGGTACTTTCAGTAACCAAACTTGTGTAGAAAGGAAATTTTGTACCGATTCGCTTTACGGTGGTTGGCTATATGAATGCATTTTACTCAAAAATTACGAATGTGTGTTGATAATGTTGATTATTAATGAAACTGATTGACTTAGGAATTATTCACGATTTTAGCTTTACACATATTACAAATGTTGACATGGCCGCGTGTGAACGGCACCTTATTTGCAACTAGTGTTGGTAGCACTGATTTGACTTCAATTTTTTGATCGGGATAAGGGCCATGACACACGACCATGCGAGGATGTGTTCAATTTAGAATTTAGAACTTACCAAAGCCTGATGGTACCCCATGGTAGGCGAAGGGAAAACAATAATTATTAGTAAATTGTTTGTGCATGCTACGAAATGTGATTGAAACCAAATTCTACATTGAATGGAGCCGGCGGACCATACTTTTGCACCGATAAAGCATTATCAATACTAAGTTAGGTAATTACAATTGTAACTCAAGATTATAAATGTAGAGTCAGCATCAGAAGTAGCTAAGCAAAATAACACGCTCAAATTGACCTACACAGATCCTTATTCCCTTGACATTAGAGTTCGTGTGTAGATCATTTTGAGCACTAGGACCGCTTAGCAACTTTTGCTGCTGACTGTACGTAGGACAGGTATTCTAATCGCTATTTGAGTGATTATACTTTTCAATTTAATATTGATAGTGCATTTGTAACTAAAACCTTTATGGATATGTATTCTTTGGAATTTAAATATCGCACGTCATTTTGAAAGCAAGCGAAGCGATACGATTCGTCTAATTTTATTAGAAATTCATTAATTCTCATCATATTTATTTTATTTTATTTTCGCGTGAATAAAAACCAAAATCGTTCTACAGTTTTCGGGTTTTCCGGCGGAAGCACTGTAAGGTTTATTCAAGTTGTCAAAAACTACGTAAAAATGTTCAGTACTCAATAGCAAATAAGTATAATATTAGACGATTTGATACAGAGAGAAAGAATATAATGGAAAAACAAACCATCTTTGTTTGTGGCCCCCAACAGGATCTAATTTTTTTTTAATGATCGGGGTAACTTCCTCGGTAAAAATAACACGAAACAAAATATTTAATTAAATCATTTGTTTCGTTATAAAGGTATAAGTATAATTATTACTGAAATCGGAAGTTATTATATTTTTCACATTTCCGGCTCACGTGGAATGCTCCTATACGGAGCGCATTCAGTTCTCATACATTAAAAAAGTATAATCATAAACCACTCTTCCAGAATACATTCTGTCGCTAGCTGGCAGCACTGTGGCGAGAGGTCTAGGTGTCAAAATCCACCAATCATCTTTTATCAACATCAAAATCGTTGGTAGATTACATAACATCATTCAAATATTACTGTCAATACCACCTCTGAGCTTGTGCACAAATAACGCGAGGTTTTTTCGGCTATTTTTTGACCCCCCCCCTCCCCCTTGGTGATATTTGGTGAGGTTGTTGGCCACCCCCTACGTAAACCTCAAAATATCATTAGGAAGTCTCTACTGTACAGAACAGGGTTAAGTTTTCAAAATGACGGGCGTTTGTCCTATCCTTGATAATTATAGGTGTTACAGTAAAATAGACTCGCTATTTTGAAGTGCTACTCGTGTGGTAGATATTTTTTCTTAGTTTCGTTCACTGTAGAAAAATACACGTGAGGTCTCCTTATACCCCCCCCCCCCCCCCCCCCCAAAGTGTTCTGTCGTGATTTTTTCCTGACCCCCCCCTCCCCCTATCGAACCTCGCGTGATTTGTGCACAAGCCCTCTCTTCTGGCGCCTGCGGCTCGAAAGAGGCTTATCCATCCATATAGTCCATCAGTGGACGTTTTGGGCTGATAGGATTATGATGATCATGTCAAAAACACCTCTTGCCACAGTGTTGCCACCTAGTGACATAATTCATTAAAAAAAGACTACAGACAACCCCGGGTTTTCCCTTAACAATTGTATAGACAACTATAAACTACGATTTCGACGCTTAGAGCGCGCCAACATAAAGGCCATAAACATTATTTTTCCCTTACAGTGCCCCCGCGCACACCTTAATCTTATTGACGGCTTCCTCAACCATGTTCTTCTTGAGGCGCTTGCGCCTGCGCCGGTCCTCGTCCACCTCGACCGAGCCCAGGAAGGTGAGCCGGAAGACGGCCGCCGGCGCTGCGTAGACGCCGGAATACGGCCCCTCGCAGCCCCACTGTGGACGGCTAGCCTCCTCAGACGCTCGCTCTCGCTTTGAGTGCTTTTAAGTATTGTTGTGTAGGTACTCTTTTCTAGCTAATTCGATTTTACTGTTATTAGTTTAGTTACTTCCAATTATGCATACTTGGCAGAGTATCTTTATATGCATACTTGTTTGGTCAGCTGTTTGCATTTATTTTAAGATTTTTTTATTTTGCTGTACACACACACAGCGTGACCAAGGCTTACCCATGAGTTTTTTTATTATTTTCCCATGTTTAGAGTTAAGTGTTGTTGCCTAATATTTTCTTGCTAATTCAATTGTACGGTTATTATGTATTATTAATCTCTTATTGAGTGATTGCTGATATAATTTACCTCATTTACCTGTACTTAACTTTCTATACTGTCTGATATATTTTTGTTTCCTAACGCATATATATATGCTGATTTAACAACTAGATCCAATTTTAATCATTATTTTATTCTTATCTTTTGTCATACACATCAGAGTTAGCTACTGTTTGCATCAACATGACTTTTTTGCTATTTAAATATAGTATAGGTCAGATGTTTTTTTATTCCCAACTTTCTTATGATTCACATGTATATGTATCATTATATAGTTATATATTATTTCTTATGAAAATTGCAGCCAATATTTATCAATACTGCCCTGATGTACCTTTATCTGCCAATTAATAAATGTATTCATCTTAATAAAAATATATGCATTATTTTTAGTCCAGCAGATTTGTATCTCTGTTCTGATGTTACATTATTATTTACAAACAAATAGAAGAAAGTTTCTAAGAAATATACAACCCTACTCTTTTGATATTTTTGCTGGTTTTCTACCTGACCCAAACCGTAATTCAGTCCGGTAGTTTTTAAAAATTCCAATGTGGTTTTCTATATCTTCAAGTATTTGTTTATTGATTTCCCTATGTAATAACAATTGATACATTATCCTCAAAATCCCCAATACGTCAGTAAACCTCCACACACTTACAACTGCGCAAAAGCAAGCAAAACAACTCGAAAACACTCAACAATGATGTGAGAAGCGAGCGCCCCAGTTTAGTATGAAAGCGTCCTAACGGAAATCAACCTTAATTAGTTAGACAGAGGGTTCGATTTTGTGCGAGCGTTAAAGCCAGTTCGCGAGTGCATTCCGTTCGACGTGAGTTGGCCACCTGAGCCGGTGTGAATCGGGTAACATCGTGCGTAGAATGGAACGTGCGTGAAGTGGGCGACGCGTAAACATGTGTGTAGCTGCCTTAATCTACACGTTAGGCCATGATGGCCGCAGGACAGGACGCAGATGTGCGACGGAAAGATATCAAGGTAGGTCTTTCTTTGAGCCTCTAAAAGACTGGCGCGGCTTGGTCGCGGCGGTCAATAATAACAAGTCATGAGCTGTCAAATTTACTATTGACCGCCACCGCAGGCCGCGCGAGTGTGATTCAGGCCTTTAAGCATAGTTGCGTCCTGTATGATGGGCCATGATGGCCCATTGTGTAGAGCAGCCTTTAATATCTGCAAGTTACGCACGTAAGTGTCCAATCGGCAGCGACGCCGCTATCTTAAAGAATAAATATGTATGATTATTTCATTCTAATTTATAGCAGCGTCACTGTCGATTAGGCACTTGCATGAGTAATACTTACGGATATAAAGACGGCTCATGAGCAGAGAGTTGCATTTGTAATAAAGTTAAGAAATATAGTGCCATTAAAAAGCAAGCGTGGTATGGTAGCTGTTAGTGAAATTAAAGACACGATTTTTCCCTTAAGGCTTTAGCAACCTATACCTCTCGTGTTTCGGGTTTGAGTTAAGCCGGAATCATGAATTAGACGTCAAAATATTATACCTAACACGGACCTAGCAAATAAGACATCAATGGGGTGTTTAAATTCCTTTTACGTCACTCGGGGCGGTAAGTAAGATTTGCCGCCCACGGGCGCAGCGGCAAATCTCACTTCACACCCAGGAGAAGACGTAAAATTGTGTACGCACCACGGACGGTAATAAAGAAGGGCTCAGATCGCTTGTTTATCCATAAACTAGCGATATGACAAATGCCCGCGATCTGAGTCGTTGTTTATTTTACCGCCACCCCCCCTTTTACTATTCCATGGGCTAGGCTCGTTAAGCGATTGCTAAATAATTAATACTTCAGGGCACCAAGTATACAATTTACTTTTTTCAGGATTTGGAGAGTTGTTCCTACTTCCTACTCAGTAGAAATCCTCAATTTTTCATACGTTTTCCAGGTTGTTTTTAGGGTTCCGTAGCCAAATGGCAAAGAACGGAACCCTTATGGATTCGTCGACATGTCTGTCTGTCTGTCTGTCCGTCCGTATGTCACAGACATTTTACTCGAAAACTATAAGGTGTATTTGAATAAATTTTGAGGATATGTGTATTTTGTTAGCCGCTACATAGTTTTGTAATTAAATTACAAAAAAAAAAAAAATTTTAGGGGTGGACTCCATACATAAAACTGAAAGCCGAAAAATATTTTTTCATTGCAAGCCCACGTGTGGCACATCAATCGATAGGCCTTTCAAAATAAATATAAGGTTTCTCAGCATTTTTTTGGTTAAGTAAATCGAGTCGGAGATAATCGGCCCGAAAGTCACTAAAATTGTGTCCCCCCCCTCTAATTTTTGAACCGTGTATTTTAAAAATATGAAAAAAATCATGGACGTAGGGCTTATTAACATCTTTCAGCGAAAATTGTTTTGAACAAGATCGGTTCAAAGGTTTTCGAGATATTTCTAAAAAACTGCCTTCCTTAAAGAAAACACGTAAGTGCCATAAGATTTCAGTAACGATACGAACTTTTTAATAGGCACGGAACCCTTCGTTGTGCGTGGTCCGACACGCACTTGGCCGCTTTTTTCTTTATCAGTATCAGTAAAACAACAAATTTCCAAAATTCTGCTAAATATAAAGGTACACTTTTTCAATACCTAATCATCATCTTGCCAACATAGAAACGCAACTATACTCGTATTATAGGTTACATAAAGTCAGTTCCTGTATTTAAGAAATAACTTTAATTAGGAAGCAAATTCATGTAGTTATTGTGATAATATTTAGGTACTAATGTTTCGGCAGAGGTCACTATTGTTATTTTCACCTTCCCAGCTCGGAAAGGCTTGCTTTGATTACTCAATATCTGAATCCAAAAGTCCATTATATCCGCTAGCCTGGAAAGTGTTTTTGAATTTCGAACGTCCATCGCGAGGTCCAACTTATTAATTTAATATTATCAAAACAATAATAATGAATTATTTGCATATCACCATCCGTTTGTGAACGCAGAGCGTCACGTTCCAAATTCAAAAACACTTTCCACGCTAGCGGATATAATGGACTTTTGGGCGCAGATTTTGAGCGATAAAGCAAGCGTTTCCGAGCTGGTGAGGTGATTTTTTTTTTTTTCTAACGACTCACTAGAAAAGGGTAAAACCCAAAAGAGAAAAATATTCAATCAGTAAGGTCAGTCGGGGCACGTGCGCCACCGGGGTAAGTGCGATTTATTAATTTATTTATTTTTATTTATTTATTTATTCAACCAACTTACATTTACAGCATATTGCCGAACATGAAAGTACATCAAACATATTGAAATCTACTGATATCTTAGTACTATAGACATCTTAGATGATCATCATTATCATCATATCAGCCAGAAGACGTCCAGTGCCAGACATAGGCCTCCCCCAAAGAGTGCCACTATGACCGGTCCGGTGATAGGCAGATTTACCCCGTTGGCGTACTTGCCCCGACTGACCTTAACTTGCTTAAATTGAATGGCAATGCTTTTTTTGGCATCTGATGTGTTGTTTGCGTCATCGTCCCCGTAACATAATCTTGAGCATGCCAAAGTAAAACTAGCACAGCACCTTACCTTCAACGTGTGCAAAAAAGGGTTACAAAGCAGAGCGACAAGCGACAAGCGACAAAAATCCAGAGGAGGTTAGCCGGCCATGACTATAGTCTTCCTGGGTCGGGTCGAGGGGTGAGGAGCACACTGAAAAAAATACTCTAGTGCCATGTCAATAAGAGCGAAAACGGTTGGCAAGTCTTTAAACGGTTGCAGTCTTTGTCCACGCACCTCTATATCGCTTCAGGTACTAAGGAATCAGGACAACCCACTAGCATTCTCAGAACACTAAACCTAATGAGCATGAAATTACGTATTTATACAAGAACATGATTAGACAGGTCGTGCGAAGGGAAGTGCCCATAGCATAGATCGGGTAGTGTTCGATTTTTAAATAGGAAGGTGTATGTTTTTCAATATCAATTGTTTTTAAAGTGTTGTGTTTGAGTAGACAGTTTTTAGACGCAATCAAAGACAAGAAGTAGCATTTATCGCCAGTGAGTAGTTTTTGTTCGGTGCAAAATGATATAGCCACGAAACAGTGAAAGACAGAAAAAGTAATTCCATGCTCTTTCCAATGCAAGTCTACTGAAACAATATTTTACATTTATACCGATTCACACTGGCAAATGTGGTTCTTGCCACGAACATTAATTTAATTATGAGAATGCATATTAAAAGAAAATAGAAAAGATAGTAAGGTATTTTTATGTTGTGCAACCTGTCTAATAAATTGGAAAAGGAAATTAGTATCAGTCATATTTATTACACACTTGTTTTTCCTTAATTTTTCCAGTAATATAATAGATCAATGTTTTTAAAAATCGATTGCAATTGAAACACCATTACTGGAAAAACTAAACGTATCTGTCAAACTCTGACGATTGTCTTTATAGTCTATGGTTAAACATGGCGTGCATTTCCCTCCAAAACTTTTTAAATTGAGGGTAGGACTTGGAATGTTCAAACATCCAATGTTACCTTGATTCTGGAGACTGCCTCCTCGGCTTGGAGCATCCTTGTGGCTTTCGTGGGTTGCCCTTCGCAGGCCAGTTGGGTCGAACCAAGGTATCGCGCTCGGAATAATACGCCTTCGATGAGAACTGAACGCATGTCTGAAACATTGGGAATTTAGATTGATAAAAAAGTTCAAATTTCGATCATAGTGGAATATTGAATAATTATTTGCCACGAGCGGGATTTGAACCCACAACCTCTGGAATCCGTCCATTGCTCTGCCAATTGAGCTACCGTGGGTCCGCTAATGGCGACGAATCTTTCAATCCCTTCCACTATCAATTGTATTTACACCTTAGGGAGGCTCGTAGCGACATCTAACGCGAAGTTATTACAACTTCTGAATTGGCAGAGCGATGGACGGATTCCAAAGGTTGTGGGTTAAAATCCCGCTCGTGGCGAATAATTTTTCAATTTTCCACTATGATCGAAATTTGAAATTTCGTTAGCGGACGTTTCTGCTTAATAAAACATTTAATGATAAAAAAGTTGTTGCCGAATTGATGAACTTAGTGTAATTGTAGGTTAGATAATTTATTCTAGTTCCTTGTATAACAGGAGCGGATTCTCAGCGCGCACCGCGACGCGAGTCGAGAAAGATCTACCCTCCTTTTTATAATTTGCACGGTGCGAGTTAGACAAGACGCTCAGTCGCGCGCGAAACGACTGAGCAGCAAGTTGTGCTAGTAGGTACTGTTGTTTTTTACGTAATATGAAATTTAATTTTCAGTATGTTCGTTCAATATAAAACATCTGACGAACATTTAAGGATTCTTTTAATGGTAATTTTCATAACCTTCACCTATTGTAATTATGAATGTTTATATAATTTAGAACTCACCGACAGAAGTCCAAAAGCGGCAGAAAATTAAGTTTCAGTTAGTAAATTTATAAATTTCCTTATAAAAATAACAAAATGATTCAATAAAAATGTCTGTTTACATAAAGAGACAAAACATATCAACTTCAACTCACCTTCTTTGTTTTTGCTTTTCTTTTTTCCATCTTTATCCTGAAAAGAAAAGGTAACAGCGTTGTTAATAAAATCTACGCACAAATATTTACAGGGTTGGCGCAAATGAATGTTGAAAAATCACTACATAGTATAAAACAGTCGCTTCCTGCTGTCTGTCTGTCCGTATGTATGCTTAGATCTTTAAAACTACGCAACGGATTTTGATGCCGTTTTTTTAATAGATAGAGTGATTCAAGAGGAAGGTTTATATGTATAATACACTGATAATTTTAGAGGTTTCTAATGTAATGTCGTAAATAAACACATTTTTTTGCGCTTACATTGCAAACGCTGACTGAACCCTATGAGATAAAAAATAAATATTAGTGGACAATCTTACACAAATCGACCTAGGCCCATAGTAAGCTCATTAAGGCTTGTGTTATGGGTACTAGGCGACGATATATATAATAGATATAAATACTTAAATACATAGAAAACATCCATGACTCATCACACAAATATTTGCCCTTACCGGGATTCGAACCCAGGACCTTCAGCTTCGTAGGCAGCGTCACTACCCACTAGGCTAACCGGTTGTCATAATAGGGAGATAGATCAAAATAATGTACTACAGTATTGTACACCTTAAAAAGGTCTACAAAAAAGTCCGCGATGGTTTGTGTCTATCTCTTAAAGATAACCCACAATAATAATTTTTTATCCTTTACTTTTTACGAGAAATAAAGGCTTATTTACGAAGCAATTTAAGCAATACAGCATTAATCCTTATCCAATTAAGTACCTTAAATACATTGCACATTGAATATAGATCAATATGGCCCTTTACAGCATGTAATTTAAATGAATATTTTCGAATATATTACAGACTAGTTTCTGCCCGCGACTCCGTCCGCGTGGAACTCGTTTATATCGTAGCTCCATACAAACTTTCACCTCCAATTTTAGGGAAGTGGGGGGTTAGAAAGAGACAAAAAGTAGTCTATGTCACTCTCCATCCCTTCAACTATCTCCACTGAAAAAATCACGTCAATTCGTCGCTCCGTTTTGCCGTGAAAGACGGACAAACACACACATACACTTTCCCATTTATAATATTAGTATGGATGGATTGAAAATGCAGGGACATAGCGGCAGCGGTCAGCATTGCACCCGTGCGGAGCCGGGGCGGGTCGCTAGTATTCTATAAGGTACGTTTTCGGTAGGCTCACCTTCCCGTTGTGGTGTGTTTCGTCTTCGGCATCGTGCGGTGGCGAGCGCGCGCCGCCCGACACGCTGCCGGCCGGCATCACCGTGCGAGACTTCGGTTTGCGCCAGCCCTGGAAACCACGTTACACCGTCATTGGCAGCTCTGCCTTTTCTTGCCCGATTATGGCAGAGCCGAAAGGAACGGATATGTTTTAAGCAGTTTAAGATACTGAATCGATTTTGATAGATGAGGTGTCAATCGATTGGAAATTATGCTCTAGAGGGTGGGAGGGGGGTGATAGTTAAATAATCATCTGTATTTTTTTGGATCTACCTAACGTGCGTACAATGCGTTACGTAATCGACCAGCAGGTGACGTACCTTTTGCATGAAAAAAAAAAGTTGTTTTAAGTACCTAAGTTTATTTTCAGTTACTATTCCGTAGTTGGGTTACAGTTTTATTAACTTTTTATGCTTGTTTATACTTGGGTCCATATCATAAAGGGCGATTACGCGGCGACTTTTTGCAGACCAACGCGCGTAACTTGTATAATGTAGATACTTCCAAGGGTTTAAAAGAGACAGAGATGGTGGACGCGCCTTATTGGACCGTACATTAAAACGCAGCCATCATCGTGAGGAAACAACGGTACGCCGTGATTGGCAGCTTGGTGTTTTGTTTTTTTTTTAACTTTCTAGTTACAAGTGCCCACCTTGCGGGTTCCTGGCACTATCACGATGGTCTGCCTGATGCCAATCGGGCCTAACCCTAAATACATAGCGTGACATGTAGTTTTCTACGTCAAGCCGAACCCGGCACGAGCGTAGTCCGGTGTCCGGTGAACTAACCTTTCATTTCAGATCGTGTGTGTTTCAGGGCGTGTTAAATACCGGATTCGTTAAAAATGGGTTAAAATAACGGGATCTACGCAGACTTAACAATCTGACTATAAACCACCAATCTATAATTTCAATATAATTTAACCAAAAAAGTATGTAGGCACGTGTTGGCAACTTATTTTAACCGCCTTTAGCCCTTATACGCACTAAGCAGTCAACCGCTTAATGCGTAGAGGTTTTGCGCTAGCAGTTTCATAGGTTTTGTCCAACCGCGCGGCAAGCCGCACGCGGCTAGCCGCTTAAGCCGGGTCCACATTTGTGACAAACCGCCGAACCGAACACCGTGGCCGTGACAGAGCCGGGAGTTTGTACCGATAGTGTGGACGGAATTTGTTACACGTACAAATGTTACGATCAGTTATCCGTTCAATTCTCCGAACAAAATATCCGTACACCCAAACATTGTACGTACTGCCACAATGTGGTTATGATAAATGTGGACGATGTTTTGGTTTTGTTACGGTAAAATGACACGCGGCACGGGCCGATCCATCCAAAGTCGGTCTTTTTCAAAGGATGTTCGGTACTGTCTCGGTGTGCGGGAGAGGTCCACACTGCGATTTTTGTCACGCGTACAAGCACGCGTGTCGTCACGCTAGTACCTACATGGGATTGATGGATCGGGCGAATGCCCGTCTTGACAAGACAACACCCGCTCCCCCGCCCCTCGCACGTATCCGTGAAATCATTGCAACAATATATTGAAGGTAGATGGGTGGCAATTTGTGTTGATAAGTATTTAATTTAAGTATTAATACGCGGCATTGAAACGATTCGATTCATAAAATATGCAGTGGAATCAGGAAAATGTTTTGAAATTTATAGAACTTTATCGAAATAAGGAACTACTGTGGGATCCTACGCATAAACTATACTTTAACAAAATTCTAAAAAATGATGCTTGGGCCGAAATATCAGAACAGATGAATTGTGGTGCATCCGTTCAAGACTTAAAGAAAAAAATGGAAAGTCTACTTGGTCAATTGAGAAGAGAGAAGGGGAAAACAAAAAAAACTACAACTGGACAAGGTATTTTTTTAAGGATTATATTTTAGCACAACTAATATGACATGGATGTTTTAACCTGTTTCATTAATATGTATAAAGTAGTTAATAATGATATATTCAATAGTGGTTGAGTAGGTATATTTAGCTTAAAACATGTAATAACTAATAGTAATATATTCTGGAATTTCAGGTGCAGATGAAGTGTACAAGTCATCTTGGTACGCATACGAACATATGACGTTTCTTCTTGATAGAAATAAGCCTCGTAGTCGTATGAATACGGTAAGTTAAAAGTTTTTTTTATCTAGACGCCATATAGATGGTTATAACTATACATCGGTAACTCTCGGCATTTGGGTAGCACTTAGAAGATTAGTGATGAGACAAGTTTTCTTTTTATATAAAGTAAAATATTGAATTAATATTACCAACACAGTCTTAACATATGATAAAATAGTTTTGATAACTAAATAACTTAACAATAAGGAAAAATTACTCGATATAGTCTTAGGTTACCGCGATAATTATTCATTAAATGAAACTAAGTAATCGGATACTTTCGCGTTTAATACATATTTGTACATCCCGACGTTTTGATATCTTTTCAGATGTCGTGGTTTTCAGATGTGTGGAGTCTCCCGTGACCATGACATCTGAAAAGATATCGAAACGTTGGGATGTACAAAATATTCATTAACACGAAAGTATCCGATTACATAATTTCATTTAATGAAAAATTACTCATTGACATATGATAAAATAGTTTAGATTACTAAAAAACTTAATAAAAAAAAACTTATTAACATATGATAAAATATGATTTAATAAATAGATTTTCTCAAGTACAAGACGAAGACAAACTCTTATCGCCGAGGAGCAATCTCTATGCCGTAACCTTTGGATACAACATATTGGAATGTTTATATAGGATTTATAATAATAATATTTGATTGTTCCTTATAAACTAGAAGTGATTAAATGTGGCGTTCTATCACAAAAGGATCCTGTGGCAGTTTCTAGTTACGGAGATACTGACTTTTTGTAAACTCCATCAAAAAATTTTTTTTTTGTTAACTGCAAATTAATAAAATACACGTATATAAATTAGAAAATGTATGACAGCTCAAAGGTGCCACGAAAAATTAGGTATCTGGCTTATAACTACGTATTATTCAATAGCGATCTTGCCAGGAAACTCTGCCATTTGTAGAACAAAAATCAGCAAGTTCATTTCTTACTTCTTGCGATGAAGTCGAAGATCTACGTGGGACTGCCGGAATACGTAAAAATGAAGTAGCTGGCGCTGGCTCATTCCTCCAACTACCTGGTGTAATTTCACCATCCTCCTCAACGTCAAGAAATCCTGGGGGAGCATATAAATTCGTAGAATCTTTGCTAGTTTTTAAGTAATTATGGAGATGAACTATTGCCATTACAGCGAGCTGAGCAGTGTTTGGTTCAAGTAGCATTGGTTTTCTCAAAACCCTAAAAATACTACTAATAATACCGAAAGCATTTTCTACAAATCTCCGGCACCTAGATAGCCTATAGTTGTAAATTCTTTCTTTAGATCCTCTTGCGTGTGCCGTACCAGGATAAGGCTTCATAATATGCGTTCCGAGTGGAAATGCAGCATCTGCTACAAAGAAATATGGTATTGGCTTATTTCTTTGTTCCAATGCATTTGGTGGAGGTAATTCAAAGACTCATTTTCTAACTTTTCTCTGAGAACTGAATCATGATACACACCGCCGTCAGAAATCCTTCCTTGACTCTCAACATCGACAAAAATAAATCTGTATTCCGCATCCACTACTGCAAACAAAACTATGCTAAAGAAGGATTTATAGTTAAAAAATTCCGTTCCAGAATTGAAAGGTGCTTGCAGTATTATGTGTTTCCCATCCGTTGCTCCCAAAGTGTGCGGGAAATTCCATTGCTCATAAAATTTTGAGACAACTTCTAGCCATTCGTCAGGCGTACTTGGCATCTGAAAAATAAAAATAAAATTAATAGATGTTAATTAATTTACCTGTTTTTTTTTTCAGGAGAATCTTGAAGGAGAGGATAATCATGACTCCACTATGACAACTCCACCATCTGAAAATAATGTATCTAGAGAAGAAACCGAACGCTCCATTTTAGCAGAAAAAGTGTTTTCCAAACCAACTATAACAGCACCTAAGAGGAAAAAATATTCCCATGATTCAGAAAATGAAATGATAAATTCTGCCTTCAAAATGCTCTCCTCTGCATCAGCTACAGCGAACGAGGTTTCAGCTAGAGCATCAGCTTTAGACGATAGTCAAATATATGCTAATTTTATAGCTAGCAAGATGCGGACGTACTCCCAACGTACAAAAAATTCATTGCAGCATCAAATAAGTAATTTGCTTTTCCAAGCTGATAACGGTTATTTTGAGTATTATCAAGATTATCAGGGATCTCATGGATATTCATCACGTCAAAGTAGTACACCAGTACAATCTCCGGTTACACCCAATGAGCCTGGCCATAGTTCGTCGCAGAGTACATCTGTTACTTCACCAGGCATAATCAGTGATGAAAATGACACGCAAGATTAATTCAGAGATTTGTTCTCCGAGTAATAAAATTAAAAAAAAAGATTATTATTGATTGTCTACTCTTTTTGTCTTTATTTAATACTTAATTAATAAATAATTCTTACCTTTATGCATCCTTTCAATGAATTTACTATAACACATGTTTCTGGGACGATTTGACTTAAAGCTTGCTTCGATATTCTAAAGAGATATTGTAATGAAGAATATGAATCACCCGTTGCCAAAAATCTCAATGTCACTGCAAGTCTTTCTTGTACCGAAATTGACATTCTAAATTGAGTGTCTTGTTTTTTTATTGTTGGACCAATCAAATTCAGCAAAACTTCAAAGTCTGTAGGAGACATTCGCACAAAATTTTTGTATTTTCCACTTACTTCCTGAAATCTAATATCTCTCAGTAACGAATTTCCACCATAAATATTACGATTTCTGAAAAGTTCACTTTGCCACCATCTCCTTTTTTTCGCCGCCCTATTTTTTTTTAAAGCACAAAGTAAAACAAATGATGCACTTGCAAGAGCAATATTTAAATACATTTCGGCTAATTCTTCTGGAGACGACATGACTGCGTTGGTTGAAGTTTCAAAATGGCATCCATCGGTTGTAGAGGACCATCGTAACATTTGTACGCGTAACAAATGCCGTCCACACTATCGTTACAGACATCGGGCTTTGTCACGGTCAGGGAGCTACCACCAGCGTCCGATCCGCGCAAACTTCCACCCGTCCACACTATACGTAACAAGTCCGCGGCGACATCACAGTGTTCGGTTCGGCGAATTGTCACAAATGTGGACCCGGCTTAACGCTGCGTATACGCGTTGACGTGTCGTATGCGTCACGTATTCTTCATACATTTTGCTGCGATTCCGTATCGTGACCGTTTTTTAAGCGGCGGTGTGGTCGCACCTTTATTGTGGTGGAGTCGTCGGTAATGTGAGATCAATAAATTGGTACATAAATACATAGAAAATATCCATGACCCAGGAACTAATAGAAACTAGTGCTCATGACACAAATAAAGCCCTTACCGGGATTCGAACCGGCAGAATCACTAGGCTAAGTTGTCGTCCCTTATTAAGTAAACAAATAGTACTTCAAATATCACGACACAATTTTAGGACTAAAACCGTTATCATCGTGTCAATAAAATATCCAAATAATATTTCTTCACATGCCGGATACTTTCAGAATGTCAATTGCTTCTTATCAGGTACACCAATGGTTGTTAAGTTATTGGTTAGCCGGAATAGCACGTTACAAATATACTTTAGATAATAAATATCTACAATTCTACATGTATACCTATACCTAGTCACCATTTATTTTTACAAAATTTAACAAGAATTTACTGATATTACCTATTTCGACTTATTTTATATTAAAGAGAAGTTCTATTCGAAAACATCTGAACACCATTAAGGTCGTAAGACCGTGTTTCACTTTAATAGCAGTAATTAACGCAACAATGTATGAACTCGAGTGTACATACATTATTTATGAGGAAAAATACTCCTGTAGAAAGTACCAATATTAAATCCGCTATTATGTATGAACCAACCTCAGTATTACAATTTGTTGCATCCTGTATTTCCTCATTGTTTGACTCGATATTTTGTGAAACACTTATTTCGTCACCAATTGACTCACTTATTTCTTCATTCACAGTGCATTTTTCTTCTAACACACTTTCAATATTTTCTAACTGGCCAGTTCTTTGGTCATTTTCTAAAGTGTCACTAATTTCATTAGCTACATTAGCCTCACTAATTTCATCACAATAAACGACTTCGGAATTTTCCTTGCAATCCGTTTCACACTGGACAACTTCCTTTGAAATTAAACGAGGTTCTTTCTCAGTCACACTTTTAACAATATTATTATTCTCGCTATCACTATAAAGAACCTCTTTACTCGCACACTGGCTGGTTTCTAGACAAGGTTCTTTTTCGTCGTCACTCATGGTGAAGGAGGTATTTTATTGATTACGCGTCGAAGTAATGCATCAGGTTGTTATCAGGCGGTCAGCAGGAGATACGGTATCTGTGAATAAACACGCACACATGTGTACGGCTCACATGGTGCGCTGGCACTGGCCGCCGGGTGTTATGATGTGTAAACACATGGGTGGGCATAGAGTACCGATAAACAGACAGTAACATATATTTAATCACTTCAAGCTCTCGCACAATTAGGTAACAATATTGTATCAAATGGAATTATGTAAGACATTTTTTCTGGATATTTGAAACTAAACGTATCGGATAGTTACTCGCTTTTTACTTGCTCATGTGTATATAAATTTAATATGAAATCGATAGTCGATATACGAATAAGTAATGAATAGCAGTAGGGTCATTTCGCTGGTTATGCGACCACCTTCGGTTAGCGACCACGACAATTACTTGTACATGCATTTTTTTGTTGTTTTAGAATTAGGTGGTCGCTAACCGGCGAAATGACCCTACATAGTGCCATATGAACACATCATATCAAGTTACCTACTATAATATTGATTATACTTAATAATCAATAAGTTCTCCACACAAGATCCTAGAATCCCTAGATGACCTAGCAGTTCTCACCGAGTAAAAACCTATTAGGCACAAAACTCCACTCCCACGCATCTACAACTCCGCGCAGCAATAATGCAGCAAGGTCGCTTGATCTAAATCATTCGCTGAGCATGACCTCATGCGCGCAGTAGCTCGTATAATTAAGACTATTGTGTTATTCTTTTAGAAAATAGACCTTATTTCGTTTGCTATAAGATCCAGCTTCTCAGCTCAGAGAATGAAAATTTTTACTGGGCTGAGCGAAACAGTCGTATCTTTATACAAATTTCATAGATACTTATGACTTTTTATTTCGTCTGAATTATACTGCGTTAAGCGGATAAAATGACGTAAGTGACTGCTTTTTCCTACTGATTTGAGCCCTTTTATCAAAGAAGGCTTATGTATCACTGTATGCAAATATATTTAAATGCGTTTACGCTAGAGTAGTTGGCCTAATGGAAGTTTGGTTGGTTGCAGCTTGCCTTGTACTATGATTGTATTTCCGGTGTAAATCTTGTATATCGATGTTCACCTTTTAAGTTAAGGGGCTCCCGTCAAAAATCAACGAAATTTAGTAGTTTTCATTTCGACACTCGTCCTCGGTTTATTGAAGCTAGCTTTCCAGGTGCAGATATGGGAAAGTTTGATTCCTGTTTAACATTTTTGATATTGAAAAACTAAAATGTTAATACAGAATTAATTATCAATTTATAAAGAAAGGTCTGTAAAAATACAAAACCCGACACCTCATCCTCATTAAAACTTGTATACACCCGAAACTTATACCTACTTATACATACTGAACTTACCTATAATTTTGATATGCGTTTTTATAATCTTACTAATTAACACAAAAGTTATGGCCAGAAAACCAGTTTTTTGGCCTAAAATTGTTCAACTTTGATGCCAAATATCTCGAAAACAATGAAGTTTGAAGTAAATATGGGATACTATATTGCTTAAAGCCGTTGTTGTTAATATAATAAGCTACAAAAAACATTAGAAAACTAAGGGATTCAGATCGAAGGTCATTGGCGTATGGGAGCCCCTTAAAATGTTATTATTAAAACAAATTATTGCCATAACCATTGGTGCTTTAGCATTGTATCTAACGTACTTAAAAACTGTGATTTTAAGATTTTTTAATCCACGATTTAAAAATATATTACACAGACATTAAATTGCTACGTTTTCAATTACTTAAATAATTCTGTTAATCTTATTTTATTTGTGTTTTTAGTTATGTATTTGTACGTTTGAAGTTATTTATAAATACGTTTAAAAACATCGTACGAGTACTTGAGTTACAACCGGCCTTGCTTTATAATTATAACTGACCCATGAGTGGCAGATATAATTAAAAAAAAATATATATTGCGTCAAATATTGGATGTAAGGGCAACATCCAATATTTGACAGCCGTCGTCCCAGTACATGTCACCAAGTCACCATTGACGTTTAATTTATTGGGATGACGGCTGCCAAATATCGACTGTTAAAAATATCGAATTATAGGCAATTGTAGCTAGTCGCGTCATGAAGGTCTTTACGAGCAAGTGTGATGAAAACATGTTTTAGGCCCTAACTAAATGACAGTCACGTTAAGGGTTGTATCTATCACTGTTAAATCTTGTAAAGTATCAAGACATAACATTACTAATTGTGTAGTTCTATGGATATTCCGGCCAACAAATGTATGGAGACCAAGAATTTTGAACTAACTAGCTTCTCCCCGCGACTCCCCGGGACTCAAACTACCTCTAATCTAAACCAAATTTCGTCGATATCGATTCAGCGGTTTAAGAGTGTAGTGGCAACAGACAGACAAACAGACACACTTTCACATTTAAAATATTTTATAGTATGAGTAACATTTATTACCTACCTGTAGAAATAAAATAACTACTTATCAATTGTATTTAGCACCTTCACGATCTTCACCTCTTAATGACGTAACACTATTTAAAAAAAGCGGCCAAATGTGTGTCGGG
The DNA here is from genome assembly GCA_947578815.1 of Epinotia ramella. Classification (NCBI taxonomy): domain Eukaryota; kingdom Metazoa; phylum Arthropoda; class Insecta; order Lepidoptera; family Tortricidae; genus Epinotia; species Epinotia ramella. The sequence goes on from OX388203.1 coordinate 4,465,060, forward strand.
CCAGGCGCAGGGTAGGGTTCCGTAGTTGCCCGTCTGTCACAGAATGCGGACTTAAAAGAGGCTTTTGGGGTTTTTATTATAGCTCCCTCGTAAATAATCGTAAATATTAGATACTACATAAACTAATCGAACCGCGGATGCAAACTTTTAGCAGCAACAGGTTATTTACGTAAAATAATTACGAATACGAAAATCTCCGAACAGCATCAAGCCGCACATCACAACTAGCCGCGCGCGCAAGAAGCACCGTGCCGTAAGTCCGCCTAAGTTTTAGCATTGCCACGGGTGGGGGGCATGTCGCAGGGCAGGTCTTTTGCGCGCACGCCGCGGGCAAGAAGCACCGTGCCGTGAAAAAGCAACTCTACCGGCCACGGTAAAAGGTTCAAATCCCAATGAAAATGTATATGCACCCGAAATTAAGTGCATTTCTTACCAGTTAACTAGTTATGTCTACTACTCGTTAACTAGTTATGTCTACTTAACTGTGCTAGTTTTCCTTTTAAATTCATTATATGTACTTCTGCCACGATTTTTTTCACATTCCCAGTATTAGCCATTTAGCCGGCAGGGGGGGGGGGGGGGGACACATGACTCGAACAAAAATTAGGGCGTTAAATCCCATTATCTCGCAAACGCGCCACCCCCTTTCGTCCCGTGGGTGTCGTAAGAGTCGACTAAGGGAACAGGGTTGAAGTGTGTTGTGGGCGATGGGCTAGCAACCTAACACTGCGATATCACATTTTGTCGATCTTTTATACCCACATTTATGCTAACAGTGGCACTGGAGACAAGTTTCATGTGCTCTGCCTACCCCTTTTAGGGATAAAGGCGTGTACATATGTATGTATGTATATGAAACGATTGTCATTTGTTATGACGCTCGAGTGTCGTGACATCACGATCCCCGAGCGTTTTCTCTCACTAACATGCAATATTAAAACGGATGTAGCTTCGTAATTTTATGAGATATCGGAATAGAATTTTCGTCACTAGGCATATTTTTTTGGCTTCTTTCTTTTGGAGCAATAATACATTTTGAGTCAACAACACTTTCCTTGTGTTCGATAAATATTAAGTGAGGGTAGTACGAAAAACCCGGGAAGATATTAAATACAAATAAATATCTTTATTTTGATTAAAATACCCGCTTTCATCAGACATTATCACACTTTTCTCTGGGATTACACAATAATAATCACTTAATATTTTGTTGTATGCTTAAAGAAACTCACAAAGTATTGAAATCAACCAAGTAACCATTGAAAAATACAATTTATACTAAGATTTTATTAAATAATCGAAGTAACGAACGAATGACCTCAAAAATATCTAACATAACGATGTCTAGATTGTCTAATGAATAACAAAATTAATGACGAATTAAAGTCATTTCCAATCCCTAGTGACTGCCTTTGATCATATTTGACGTCAATGATGTAATATCTATTGATAACGACATTATAGCTAACATTAAAATCCTGTTTATATCTTATAATAATTTAAAATTACCGCTGCGTCAAGTGTTATATAAACTCTTCTTTTTTTTAGTTATAAGTTATTGCTGTGCCCTACCAGGGTCATGTTTTAGTACATAATTGTAATTTAAGACCTATTGTAAAACTACATGGAAAAGCAATAAATGAATTATGAATATAAAAAAGAGGCCCCCAAATCTGACAGCTGAGACACGTTTATACGTTTATACGTACATACCGACTAAGCGACACTGAGGCAAGGTCATACAATTGACTGAGTTTGAGTGTGCCACTTTTGGAGGGCTTCTAACAGTTATTTATTTATTTATTTATTTATTTATTGACAAATACGTCACGTTACAGTAAAAACCAATGCGTCACGAAACTAAAAACAACAAATAATACTATTTAGGCGACGAAACGGCGTGGCCCCGTTGCATCGTCATCTCCGGTGTAGGATTCGGCAGGTTGCCCGGAACCGTCGAAACCGTCGTTATAATTATAACCTATCTACCTCTTTTTTATATTACATCATTGTTTGACGTCATGTTTGTTTACATGATAGGTCACGTAAGGCCTGCAACACACTGACGCGGCCTGCGGTGGCGGTCAATAGTAAATTTGACAGCTAATGACAAGTTTACTATTGACCGCCACGGCCAGGCCGCGCCATGCAGTCTGTGAGAGGCTTAAGAATTAATACTACTTTGAATTTGAATTTGACTTTGAATTTAGTTCTCCGCTATTTGTCCGACTACGGCAGAGCAACAGCAGCAGCAGCAGCAGTCTAGTTTAGCAGTCTGTGTTTGTATGTGCATGTGTTCCACCGGGCTCCTTAATTAGGGCATATAGAAAAATACTCGATTTGAGTACTATTAATCACCATTTATATGTGTATAACTAAACAGAGCAATTATTTAACACAACGTATGCTACTTGTTGTGTGTAAAAAAAAAAGAAAAAAAAAGAATAAAAGTCGGTTAACTCTTTGATAAAGCTTTACACACAAGCAGTTTTCATTTATCAATATATCACGCTACTAATTTCGTGAAACTAAAGATGCCGGATACAGTCTCGATCGATAGGGCTTAAACCTTTGAATCAAGAGCCGTGCAGATTCCTAAAATGGCGGGGGCTGCGCCGGTGATTAAAACAACATATAACTATCGCACAATGTGTACTCTCCAACTTTCGCGCACATGGCGGCCTCGAGATGCCGCGGTGACATTTAAATGTTCTAAGGCTACAGAGGTTCTTAGAACGGATCAACGGAGCCTCAGCGAACGACGCCTGAATAAACACAACGCGTCAACTGTGCTCGGTTGGTCCGCCTACACAAAATAAGGGCATTCAATTTAAAGTTAACCGGAGCCGGCTCATACGATACGCGCGGAACGCGAGACGATAGCGCGGCTATGATAGTCTTTGTGTAAGAACCCTTGGCCAAAGGTATTAAAAACGACGGACTCACATTTCGACGTCCCTTACGTGCGATGGAGTCCTAATCCAGGTGGAACATCAAGAACGCAGATCCGACGGCTGTCCGATGGTCGGCGCGAAGTCGGTGCGAAGGCTCACTCGAGGACACCTCCTCGACGGTCTTGGCATGGCCCAGTGGTCGAGCTAAGTCACTGGGCTCGCTCCCGCGGGAACATCCTGGGACCGTCGGAACAATACCTCGCCCTAGCGACGAGAAGCAGGCGCCGCTACACGCTCACCCGTCCGGGCGGTAACGTTCGCCATCTGGCGCGATGGGCATCCGTACTCCATCCTCTTCACACGGAGACCCCGAAGCACCGAGAAAACTAACGGTCACCAACGTACCGCGTCCGTCAAACAGCGCGGGAATGCGCGCTTACGCGCGGCGAAGGCACTACGACCCCACGGGTCCACCTTTACGGCACATCGCGAGCTTCGATCGAACCAACGTCACAAGATCGCGAATCGGTCTTCGAACCTGTCAACGGGAGCACGGCGCGTGCGTCCCCTAAGGCAACAGGTAAGCAACTGTCAAACTAGAGCTGGGCGTTTTTTCCCGTAAGCGTTTTCAAAAACGGTTTCTCGTACAATAACGGAATAACAGTTTGTGGCTAGAAACACAAACTGTTTTTATAAAAACGATCGAACGGTCACACGCAACGGTTGCAATGCAAAACGTGAAAACGTAACTCGAACACTGTAAACTGTTTCATCCGTTTTTTCGTTTCACTTCGTTTGGCGACCGGCGAGCGACGGCGCCAACGCACGGAGAAACTAGTTATTTTTGAAACTGTTTTTCAAAACAGTTTTGTGAGAGAAAAAAACGGTTACGTTTCGTTTCACGAAAAAGTCGAAACGACCCAGCTCTATGTCAAACCCCTCCTCCGACCCGATAGGGATTGACGAAACGTACATTTTTTTAGGCCTTTACACACGGAGATGCTAATCTTGGCTAAGTTATGACTTCTACTTTTAACTAGATTTATGTCTAACGTATGCGGGATTAAGACCTAAGTACTATTGCGACAACCAGGATCATCCAAAGCTTGTAGTTTACTAGTAAACTCGAGTTAAAGCTAAAACCGATACTCCTCGCGTCGCGACACTAGCTGTCAAAATCGGTTTGACGTTTTTGAGATAAATATTTTCGAAATTCGGCAAACCACTATCATAATCGTCTTCTACGTGGCTCGGCGATTCCAATTATATATAACACTTAATATGTTCGAGCTGTAGTTACTGAGAAAATCGCTTCGACAAACTGTCATTTAACGTGGATGTTTACCGGTGGAATATGGTGCTACCATAGTGTTCTGGGCTTTCCGAGGTCACGGAACCTACAGTTTAGGGATCATAGTAAGTAATTCGCGTACTCGTTTCGAGTGTAAATTGTTTTCTACCGAGATTTGGTGTGTGAAAGTTCCTAACCTCAAACCCATACAATTTTGGTATGTTTGTGTAAACGTACACAACAATACTCCCCTTGCAAGGTAAGGGTAAACCTCGGGTTACCCCACAGCCGGGATACCCGTGAAAAAAATATTTGGTGAACCGGAGTTCGCGTCTCTGGGTAGAGACTATACGTGCTAACATGCGTGGAGTCCGGAGACTACCTTGTCGTCGTGCTGTCAGCTGCTGCTGAACAGCACATCTAATTAAAGAACCTACGGCTACGACTACCTCGCTAACATGCTTCACTATTTAAGTGCCTTATATATTATTTTTTGTAATGCTATTAGTAGCTTTAATTTAACTCACGCGCTTTACCTTCCTGTCTCTCCCACTTCCTTGGGTAACAGTCCGAACGCGGCTTCACTGAGATCCTGGCGGCGCAGCGAGAGTTCGGAAGAAAACGGACTGCGCGTCCAGATTCCACAGCGGAAAAGACAGCCATTGGCTTTGTTATATTACCGTACTATATATATGACAAATTGTGGCCTATAATTATAAGCGACCTAACGGTCGGTAGTGGTCTAATACGTAATTAAATTCGATATTGACCCACCATACTAAAAGAGTAACTTTCGCTATATAAAGATGACTCTACATATTTCTAAAGTTATACCTAGTATGTATTATGACTACCTATGTTACGTTCTATATAACTCGTGACCTAAACATGCCTTACATCGGATGCTATTACTAAACTTAATATCTGTGGTAACCCTACATTGTCTAAATAACTATAGCTATCCGGTTGATCGGCCTGGGCTCGTCGAACTCCCTCGTGTGAGGTGTTGACTCTACACCAAGTCCTCAGTCCAGATTACATCGACCGGAGTGTCAACGTGTGTTTCATTCCGTTGCACTTTCGTCGTGTGTATTCTTGATTGACGTACTAAAGTTTTGACTCGTTTTTAACGTTACGTACATTTGTGAGAATAATCTACCTAGTGTGTCGCGAGCACATTTCGGCGTAAAAGAAAAGGTGACGTCGAAATAAAAAATTGTGGTACCACTAAGAAGCAACTTAGTCCTAACGAGGCACTAAGCGGGAAAAAGAAACGTTCCTATAACGCATTCGTTTTCGTAACCAAGAAAAAAAATGATAGTTTCGCGTTACATCTGACAGACGTATGTATACGCGTTCTAAATAAATTCGATAATAGCCTGCTATACACCCTTCGGGATTTTGATGATATCTTTAACGTGAAATTTACCTTTCTGACCTGTAGTTAATTCTTCTAAATCATAGGCTACGTCTGATAGTCGATTTACGACTCTACATTTGACGTATCTTGGAGCCAGTTTGGCTGAGAAGAATTTGGCCGCGTTAGACTGTACAAAATTGCGACGCCATACTATGTCTCCGACACTTAGCCTAACCTCGCGTCGACGAAGATTGTACCTGCGTGCACTCTGCTTATAAGCTTTGGTTAACGCGGACTCTACCTTTTGGAATATGTCAGCTAGTTCGTTTAAAGACTCGGCTTTCTTAGTCCTATCTCTGGGTTGAACGTTGTCAGTGGAATCTGGTGCGCTACCTTTTACTGTGTGTAACGAACCGTCCAGAACCAGTTCACGCCCCTTCGCTAGAAAACATGGTGTATAGCCCGTGGCTATGTTCACAGTTGTGTTTAAGGACAACTGTATTTTAGGCAGGAACTTGGACCAGTTCCTCTGATCCTGCTCTACTAAAATTGCCAGACAAGTCTCTACAGATTGATTATATCTCTCTATCGGATTTGATTGGGCTGCGTAGACGCACCCATATAGAGTCTTAGGTATAGAGTTGTCTATGCAAAATTTTTTAAAGTCCTTACTTTTGAAAATTGTTGCGTTATCGCAAATGATTACGCAAGGCGTGCCATCTTTTAACAAAATTTCCGACTCTATAAATGCAGTGACAGTACGAGTAGTTGCAGTTCTTAGAGGGTGCAACCAGCAGTACTTACTAAAGACGTCTACTACGGAAAGTATATATATATGGCCTGAGTATGATTTTGGTAGAGGGCCTATTATATCTAAGGATAGGGTATGCATTGGGGTATTTACTTGCTTTTGATTAGTCATAAGACCATGTGGTGCATCGTTTGAGTGTTTGTATGCCTTACACACTTCGCAATTTGACACGAACTCTACTATATCCCTATGCATGCCCCTCCAAAAATATGTTTGTTTAATTTTCATGACCGTCTTATAAGTACCGGGATGTACAGCATTGACCTCGTGATTTTGTTTTAAACATTCCGCCGCCATCTCTCGCGGTAAAACTATCTTCCACGCGTTGTCTTTTTGGAGACCGTTAGGCGGTTTGCTAAATCGAAACAAAACGTTATCTTTGATGAGGTAATTTCTATGGAATGCTGGTTTGGACTGTACGTTTGTAAATAACTTATTGTACCAGTCGTCTCTAGATCTACTCCCTCCTGAGAATAATACTGCTTTGATTTCGGCTCTAGAAAGTACGTCAGGAACTGTATGCAATATACCTTTCCTGTGCCGTATTTCGAAATCATAGCAGGACAGCTGCATGGCCCACCTAGCCAAGCGACCAGACGGGTTGCTAAGTGTTTTTAACCATTTCAAACACATGTGGTCTGTCACTATTATAAAATGGCCGCCCTCTATGTAAGGACGAAAGTGATTGACGGAATCTACAATCGATAATAATTCGCGTTCCGTGGTTGAATAGCTTTTTTGAGCTTTGGACAAGAGGCGGGAGTGATACGCAACTGGATGCTCAATACCTTCCACTTCTTGAACTAGCACGCTCCCTATGCCTACATTGGATGCATCACAGTGCAATTGAAACGGCTTGGTAAAGTCGGGGCAAGCTAACACTGGCGCTTGGGTTAGAGCGTCTTTCAGAGCTTTAAATGCTTTCTCGGGCTCATCTCCCCACGCTATAGCTTCCTTCCCTTTTCGTTTACCGAGCAAAGCTGTCATAGGTGCGATGATAGTGGAAAAGTTCTCTACGAACCTTCGATAATATGAGCAGAGACCTATAAAAGCTCTGAGCTGTTTTGCAGTTGTCGGTCTAGGAAAGTTACTTATCGAATCTAATTTCAACGGATCCGTCTTCAAGCCCTGTGATCCTACTATATATCCTAAGTAAAGAAGCTCTTCTTTACAAAAATCACATTTTTCGTAATTTATAGTTAGACCTGCTCTATTTAACGTCTCGTGAACATCTTTTAAGATTGATATATGCTCCTTAAAAGTCTTGGTGGCGATCAACAAGTCGTCACAGTATCCGAAAATTTTCTCTCCATATTTGTGCAAAAAAAGAGAGTCAATTAAACGCTGTAACTCACACCCAGCGTTGGACAATCCGAACGCTAAGCGCTTAAATTCAAATAAACCCCTATTCGGAACGACAAATGCTGTCTTCTGACACGAGGTACCAGTACCATCGGTGTTATCGGTATCGCATAAAGGGATTTGCCAATAAGCGGCTGAAAGATCTATCGAAGTTAAATACCTAGCTCCTTTCAAGTTATCTAATATAGAGCTGATATATGGCAATGGATATGAGTCCTTAACGGTGACGTCATTTAACTTCCGGGCGTCTAAGCAAAATCGGAGTGAACCATCTTTTTTTGTGGTCATGACAACTGGATGTGCCCATGAAGATCGGCTCTTTGCTATTACCCCTAGCTGTAACATTCTGTCCACCTCGTCATTTAAAGCTTTAAGCTTTGGTGGTGACAATGGGTAGTAGCGCTGTTTGATTGGTTGTCCGGTTGTCACGATCTTATGTTCAATTATATGTGTTCTGCCTAAGCCCTTCTCTTTCATTGAAATGGATTTAAATTTACTAACCAGTTTATCTAATTCAATGGACTCGGTCGGTGACAATTCCTGTCTCGGTATGATTGAGCACACCTCGTTGATGCGAGGGTGTGACTCGTCGTCACCTGACTGTGGTTTATTGTCTAAATTTAATATATCTTTAAAACCAATTTGATTTATAATATCCATGCCTAAGATAAAGTCATTGGTTATCCCAGGGATAACAATGAACTTTGTATTATATATTTTGTTATTAAAGCTTATCGGTAGTGTCATATCACCGATTGCTTCTACTACTGAACCGTTGGCACACCTCGCGCTCATACTAGCGCTTTGTAACTGATATCCTAATTTTTCTAAGTTACTATGGAAACCATTCCCAATTATGGAAATATTAGCTCCAGTATCGAGAAGACCGTGAAAATTTCTATGTCCAATTCCAAATTCTACAAATAATCTATTATCTCCCTGCATCATAACTAACCCCGGAGTAACTGTACCTAAATGCAACACTCCCCTATTTGTCGGAGTTGCTCCGGGTTGTTCTAGTTTTTTGGACCAGTAGCCGGACTAGGCTGTACCGGCTTCTGCAAGTCAGAGTGACATTTAGTGCAAGTCGACGATAGAACCCCCCTTTCTCCACAACCAAAACACACTATACCCGGTATAGTTCGACATTGTCTATAAGTGTGGCCAACTTTCTTACATTTTCTACAAGTCTCCGGAGTAAACCGTTTCTTTTGATGTTGGGTATTAATGACGGTGACTTGTTTGTGGGGTCTGGGTGGTTTCATAGCCGGCTCGCTAGGAAATGGATTGGCATAAGCCTCAAAACGTTTTCCTAATGCAATGAGTCTATCTACAGTGTCAATGTCACAAACGGCCAACAAGTGTGCATAAGCAGGCGAGATATTGTGTTTAATTATCTCGATAAGGTTGGGTTCCCATAATGGTACGCTCAACCTTGAATTCATTGCTTGCATCTCGAGCACATACATGCTTAGTGATTGACCCGTCGACTGCTTGTGATCACGAATGGTTCGCTCCAGGACATAGTCACTATCTATCGGAGTGAAAAACGACTTAAATTTCCCTAACAAGTCTGTTAGTGAAGAGATATTGTCTCTAATCTGTCTATAAAAGTCAAGCGCTCTACCGCTAAGCAAGTCCGAGAAGCACCTCAACACCTTGTGTTCTGATGCGGCGCGGCTGCGCATGTAATCATCGATCCTTAACAGAAATTCCGTGACGTCAGAATCCCCAGAATACTTTAAATTCCACGAGCGGAGATTCTCCTCCTTATAAACATGGACGACGCGCTCCGTAATCTCATTCGTATCCTCAGTCGGCAGTGGAGTAGCTAACGGTATGTGCTGCTTTGATGGACCTGGTTGTGGCATCGGCAACTTTAAGTCTTTTACATTTTTATTTCCCCGAGCCTGTGTGTTTACAAACCGATAAGCCGGGTTCTCAATAACCGGTGTGGCTGGTGACTCCTCACCCCCACTCCTTTCACCTTGGGATCCACCCCCTTTTCCATCATCGGACATGATTGTGGATTTTTTATAAAAAAATTAATAATAAAATTGTATGTATGTCAGACCATATAGCCTACAGCCAATGATTGTGAAGCTAAGTTAAGAACAGTGCTGCAATGCAACTGCTTAAAAAAGAAAAATGTTTACACTATTTTTTGTCATAGTGAAACTTAAAAATCCAAATATCTTGGCTGTAAGGTGTATATAGTCCACCAATTGTACTCAAGTAGGTGCTAGTGTGTTCACACTATGCCAAACATTTATCCTAACAGTAGTAGCACATGTACACAAATAATTATTAAATGTTGAAAATATTACTTTAATCACCAGCGGAGAACCACCATTAAAGAATCTCTATTTTGACCTCGGGCGCCATCTGTTGTGTATAAAAAAAAGAAAAAAAAAGAATAAAAGTCGGTTAACTCTTTGATAAAGCTTTACACACAAGCAGTTTTCATTTATCAATATATCACGCTACTAATTTCGTGAAACTAAAGATGCCGGATACAGTCTCGATCGATAGGGCTTAAACCTTTGAATCAAGAGCCGTGCAGATTCCTAAAATGGCGGGGGCTGCGCCGGTGATTAAAACAACATATAACTATCGCACAATGTGTACTCTCCAACTTTCGCGCACATGGCGGCCTCGAGATGCCGCGGTGACATTTAAATGTTCTAAGGCTACAGAGGTTCTTAGAACGGATCAACGGAGCCTCAGCGAACGACGCCTGAATAAACACAACGCGTCAACTGTGCTCGGTTGGTCCGCCTACACAAAATAAGGGCATTCAATTTAAAGTTAACCGGAGCCGGCTCATACGATACGCGCGGAACGCGAGACGATAGCGCGGCTATGATAGTCTTTGTGTAAGAACCCTTGGCCAAAGGTATTAAAAACGACGGACTCACATTTCGACGTCCCTTACGTGCGATGGAGTCCTAATCCAGGTGGAACATCAAGAACGCAGATCCGACGGCTGTCCGATGGTCGGCGCGAAGTCGGTGCGAAGGCTCACTCGAGGACACCTCCTCGACGGTCTTGGCATGGCCCAGTGGTCGAGCTAAGTCACTGGGCTCGCTCCCGCGGGAACATCCTGGGACCGTCGGAACAATACCTCGCCCTAGCGACGAGAAGCAGGCGCCGCTACACGCTCACCCGTCCGGGCGGTAACGTTCGCCATCTGGCGCGATGGGCATCCGTACTCCATCCTCTTCACACGGAGACCCCGAAGCACCGAGAAAACTAACGGTCACCAACGTACCGCGTCCGTCAAACAGCGCGGGAATGCGCGCTTACGCGCGGCGAAGGCACTACGACCCCACGGGTCCACCTTTACGGCACATCGCGAGCTTCGATCGAACCAACGTCACAAGATCGCGAATCGGTCTTCGAACCTGTCAACGGGAGCACGGCGCGTGCGTCCCCTAAGGCAACAGGTAAGCAACTGTCAAACCCCTCCTCCGACCCGATAGGGATTGACGAAACGTACATTTTTTTAGGCCTTTACACACGGAGATGCTAATCTTGGCTAAGTTATGACTTCTACTTTTAACTAGATTTATGTCTAACGTATGCGGGATTAAGACCTAAGTACTATTGCGACAACCAGGATCATCCAAAGCTTGTAGTTTACTAGTAAACTCGAGTTAAAGCTAAAACCGATACTCCTCGCGTCGCGACACTAGCTGTCAAAATCGGTTTGACGTTTTTGAGATAAATATTTTCGAAATTCGGCAAACCACTATCATAATCGTCTTCTACGTGGCTCGGCGATTCCAATTATATATAACACTTAATATGTTCGAGCTGTAGTTACTGAGAAAATCGCTTCGACAAACTGTCATTTAACGTGGATGTTTACCGGTGGAATATGGTGCTACCATAGTGTTCTGGGCTTTCCGAGGTCACGGAACCTACAGTTTAGGGATCATAGTAAGTAATTCGCGTACTCGTTTCGAGTGTAAATTGTTTTCTACCGAGATTTGGTGTGTGAAAGTTCCTAACCTCAAACCCATACAATTTTGGTATGTTTGTGTAAACGTACACAACATACTACACCTATACATGCATACCTACATATCTGTACGTACAGATCCTTAAGGCGCCGTAGGTTCAGCGAAGTTAAGCGAACAGAGTTTTTGAAACAATATAATGCGTCTGTTTATAATAATATGATTTCAAAAAAATACGAATAGTAATCTACAGGCTTTTCTGCAGAGAAATCAGTGATTCGAAACATGATTAAGCAAATTTCGCTCGATAGAAAAAAATCACGAACATAGGTCTAAAACACACAAAAATACACTTAAAATATTTGTAACAAATTATGCATAAAAGCTAAAAATAATAAAATTGCTTCTAAAACTCGGCAATACCATGTTTCAGGGAAATCAGTGATTACATTTTTGTTTATTTAAACGGCCAAAAAATTTAAATTAAAAAACATGATATCCGCGCTTCCGAGCACGCACTTCCATCTCGCTCACGCTTATGCTCGGTGAGAGGGAGAGAAGACCATGAACCTACGGCGCCTTAACATCCTTTAGGCCACAACCGGGAATAACGCTAGGAGGATGAATAAGAATATGTGAGAATGCGTGTTTCACTTACTTTATCATCGAAGAATCCTTGGTCGTCGGTCCTCTGCTGGCCCAGCAACCTGTCTGTTTCCAGATCCGTATCAGCTTCGTCTGTAACAACAACTTTACTTTGACACACGTAAACTAGACGAGTCCAGAGGCTCTAGTATAAATTTTACCGAAACAAAACGTTACGACCGCGTTTGCGTTTAGCTGTCAAATCCCATACAAATTGAGGGTAAAATGCAAACGCGATCGTAAAGTTTTGTTTCGGTAAAACTTATACTAGAGACTCGGTTGTTTCTAACCGACGGTAATAGTAAGTTGCAATACAAGCCTTCAGCACGGTCGACTTAAGTCGGCTTTTTATACAAATGTAGTTTTGGTTCTCATTTTAAAACTATTTTTTTTGTCCTTGGAATTTGAATCTTCTAACTTGGACAATACAGAGGTTTTTTGAATTTATTTGTGCTTAGAATTTGAATCTTCTAACTTGGACAATACAGAGGATTTTTGAAATTATTTTTCCTTAGAATTGGAATCTTCTAACTTGGACAATACAGAGGTTTTTTGAATTATTGATATTTATTTATTTAATAAACAGAATATATTAAACTTAATAAGTAACAGGGTCTCACAAAACTGTCGGAACAATTCGTCTGTGTGATCACTTTATAGTACAGAGTTAACTAATTTGTACATACTTAAGTTGTGTTTGTAAATGTTACATACAGCTATGCCTTAGGTGTTAATGGACTACCTTGATGCAATTCGGTCAACTCAAACAATGTCAAGTTTAAGGTTGAAGTTGATATAGAGATGGGCCGACTATGGGTTTGGCCGACTAGCCGACTAGGCCGATCGTGGACTTCGGCTAAGTTCCGGTGCAATCGGGAAACTTCGCTTCGCTTTGCCGTCGCGCTGCTTGCATGCGTTCAAAGTACCAAATGTGATATTAAATCTATGTTTGAGTAAAATATAAAACGAATGGTAAAAAATGGCAGTTTACTAATTTTATGTATCGATTTCCTGTGATCCATAAAGTGCCGACTAATCGGCACATTTTGCCGACTAGTCGCCGACTACAAATGAGGCCGGATAGTTAGCTTTCCCGACTAGTCGGTACATCACTAGTTAAATTGTTTAGTGTTAATTTTTTTTTGAAGTGAAAACTTCTTTAGCGGCGCTGAGCACTTTTTGGGATGGAGAAAAATTGTTAAATACGCGACAGAGTGACGTCAGATGTGAAGGAGGTCACTTTTTGCTGCTAGCCGATTCGACTTCATTCAAAACTGAACGCTATTCGTAAGAGTATAAAGCCCTTAAACACTTTTTGCAATAGCATATTCTGCAAATAAATTTGTAATAATACCAACGCGTCCTTCACCGTTTTGCTATTGAGAAAATTCGAATAGTTCTATTTTGGGCGTTATTCCTAAAGAGATAAAGCTTAGAAAAATATTTATCAACGGCAAAAACGAATTGATATTTTGGTCGCCACCGTTCACCGCCATCTGCTGTTCTTGCAAATTCGAATAGTTCGAATTTAGACGCAGAGATAAAGCTTTGAAAAATAATTGGCAATGGCAAAAACAAATTGGTATTGTGTCTGCCGCCGCCCGTCGGCGCGCCGGACTCCGGCACCGTTGCGCCGCGGCGGCGCGTTGGGCCCGTCGCACCCAACGCGCCCGCGGCCCGTCTGCCTAAATAATTGATAATTGTTTATAAAGCGTCAAATTAATTTTTAGGGTGACACCGTAAGATGTCACGTGACCTGATCGAAAAACTGTTACAATGTTATTGAGTTTTCACTTCTGCCGGCACTCCCGGAGTGCAACCCAGTCTTTTTTTTAATTACACAGTCTGTATAAAGGGAGTGGAAAGAGTGAATTCGCCAACAAACTGCCGTGCACTTGTATATACAAACGCTGTGTAATTATTTGGGTTATAAATATAAAATAAAACCGGCCAAGTGCGAGTCGGACTCGCGCACGAAGGGTTCCGTACCATTATCTATAAAAACGTTAAAAAAATCACGTTTGTTGTATGGGAGCCCCCTTAAATATTTATTATATTCTGCTTTTTTAGTATTCTATATTTGTGAAAATTTCAACTGTCTAACTATCACGGTTCATGAGCTACAGCCTGGTGACAGACGGACAGACAGACAGACAGACGGACGGACAGCGGTCTTAGTAATAGGGTCCCGTTTTACCCTTTGGGTACGGAAACCTAAAAAACAACGGCATACTGGAAAATTAAGTAGAGACTTCGAAAACGTTCTACTCACTCTATTCTTGTTCTATTTTAATTTCTAGCAACACAAACGAATTTCCGACCTACAGTAGTACCACAAATATAAGTTACATCGGCAATCTTCGTCCACGCCGACGAGTGCTGACAAGTACCGAATGAAATCGAACGTATGACAATTTCAATAAAGGCCTCGTTGCACTATACATAAGGTACAATATGCAATGACAGGTGAACTCGTGCTTTCCCGCTCATGGCGCCAGACAAAATAGCGGGCGCCGGAGCTGCCGGCGTCGCGCGCAAAATTTTGCCCAATGGGCGTTGAAGATTTACCCGCGCAAACGCGCTGCCTTATGGTTGGTTAATATGTTTTCGAAAAATGCTTTCTGCGCAGGTACATCGTCATCTGTACGTTTGTATGGATAGTCGAGCGTCGGGGCCATCCCTAAGATCTGTCACAGCTGCCAGCGCCATATTTAACGTTAAACGGTCTAAAAAGTGTATTCGATGCAAACTTCCCGTTTACCACTTGCTCTGTAGCGAATTGCGTCAAACTAGTCCATTCAACAAGTGAAATTAAAAGATTAAAAAAAAAACCGAACTGCTTTTTAAAAATTGTATAGCCTATGTCACTCCCACGGGTAAGAGGAATCCAACGACACCTCATATGTCGAAATCCGTCAAAAGGTTTAGGCTGCAGGGCGTGTCAAAGAAAAAGGTCACATACATACATACGCTCGAAAAACATAACCCTCCTCTTCTTCGGCAGTCGGGTAAAAAGCAACTACCGTCCGAGGTAGAAGATTCCGATTCCAATGCCAGTGTTTTTTTATTTTTATACAACGACTGTGTCAAACAAGCGTGCGGCCCGCATGATGGTGAGCGAACACCGCAGCCTATAGACGCATGCAACTCCAAGGGAGTAACATGGGCGTTGCCGACCCTTGATATGTTTGAGGATTCGCGTGTTGACAGCTGAAGGAACAAATTCCCTCGCTCTCAACACAACGCATCCTCGGGAGCTCTGGTTATAAAAAAGCGGGCACATTAAATAATCTCACCCATGTGTGTTTTTGAGCTCCCAAGAAAGCATTGAGATTCCTATTGAGGGTACCTGCATTTATCCCTAGCTACACAACGAATTCTCATATCAATAAAAGAGTCGGCAACGCGTTTGTGATTATTCTGTCGCACTGTAGTGTCTCCTACCGTGAGGCGGGCAGTAAAAAACCTGAAACTTAAATTAATCTATTCCGCGTTGCCTTAAGGTTTGACTGGTAGATCCGTATGGCATTAAGTCCGCCTTTTGTGCAATAAGTTTAAATAAATAAATTACCTTCATCTCCGCTCGCGGGTTTGATTTCCACGGAGTCTGTGCTTAGAGCTGATGACGGCCTTTTTCTATTCACAAATAGTTAAAAAAAATTAGGTTGTTTATAAGTCTGTAACAGCGAACAAAAAACCACAGAACGCGAGCTCCTTACAAATTTCTACCCAAACACGTGCCTAATACCCGGTATGCCCATGTTCGAAGTAAACGGCTGCCTGGCATCGTTTTGACACCCCGCCCCCAACCCCGCATACAATGGCACCCATGATAAGTATGTCTATTTATCGTAGTCTAGTACCCATTGTACAAGTTATTCTTAGTTTGGGGACTAGGTAGATGAGTAAGATTGTCCCCAAATATTTATTATTATTGTTTATTAACCTGTATTTTATAATTCATTGTTAAAAATCCCTTTATTACCATTATGTTCGATATTTGTTTTAACAATAACAAAGAAGGGGAAATACACTTTCAAACCAAATGATGTCAAAATTGAGCACATATCTATTTTGTTTATGTTTAGTGGTAGCACAAGTTTACGGTACCTGTTGGTATAATCATCGTGCGTGGCGTGCGGCGCGTGCGGCGCGTGCGGCGCGTGCGCGGGCTCGTCGGGCGGCCGGTGCGGCGCCGGCGCCGGCGGCGGCGGGGACACCTCGCTGCACGCTGGACATCAACAACACATCACATTCTCATATACCATTTGACAACAGTGAAAATTATTTGTTTTTTCATTAGCAACAGATAAAAATTATGAAAGACTGGGAAACTATCAATCTTTCATTTAAGTTGTCAATTTTAAGATTTTTAAATTCATATAAGGACGTTGTTTGATTGTGACGTTACAAGCCTGTAATCGCTACAAATTCCATACTAACGAAGCATTTTTGACGTTTCATAAAAAGAAGCTGATTTGACTTTTGTCAAATAGCGTATTATACCCTCCTGAATGAAGACGGTAGTATACTACTCCAGGCAAAATACGGTTTTGAAAAACATTAATTTATAATAGCGTTTTTTTTGTTGATTTCATTTGAAAATGTTATTCTAAGATGATTTAGTCAAGAATCCGACAAGCTTTCCACCCGGAAGTAATTATGTAGATTTAAATGAAGCATGCATTATCTTTTTTTGTACGATTTATCTTGAATATTATAGAGCAAATGTAAATGAACCAAAATAAAGACAAAAACATTTATTAATATTTTTACTGAGTTTTTAGAAGCCAGTTAACTTATCATTTTTTCGATGTTTGAAATTTTGTCGGATTTTGTCGCGGGGTAACTATTTAATTGATAATATATCCGTTATACATAAAAAATAAGCTATTATAAATTATTTCCAAAATTGTCATTTTTCCATACAAGTTGTCAGTTCATTGCCTGGACTATACCTTTGGAATACTACGTATGTGACGAGTACATACAAAAGGAGAAAACTTTTTTCCACTTCTAAATATTTTCCAATCTCAATGATTTTTTAGTACGTTATTGACACAATGAAATCCTTCCCTCTTAAGATGAAATTCTCTAAACGTAGCAATGATTTCAAAAGGAAATAGGCCTGTCCGCATAGTTAGCGCTAACATTTGTCATACAAGCTCGACATAACTCGAGGAAAATAGGTAAGAACCAAATTCTTGGCCAGTAGTTAGCCTGGTTAGTCGGCAGTTAGCCATACAAACTGAAGAAGTGAAAAAGGTTCCGTTGTGACACAAAAATTCACCATATAATTGCATGGTTAATTTTCGTGTCACAACGGAAAACTTTCATAGAAAATTTTATTGAGTGAGTTAAGCTGGCCAATAATTTGGTCCACAGAACTATATCAAGATAGAAGGAAAGTGGGCGCCGATTAGTATGGGAACCGAGCGTGTAACATTTTGCGTAGGTAATTTGACGTCACAAACGTAATTTAGTGACGAGAAACATAACCCGCGCGAAATCGATTCGTCAACATCGACTAGTACGCGGCACTTGTAATAATTTTGTATCGAGTCAAAATATCGATAAGAACCGACAGAGAAATGAAAAATAGTTTTATAAAAGTCTTATATTTTTTACCCCCGTGGGGGTGGATTTTTCAAAACGCTTTAAGGTTTTTATTTTGTATTTAAATAAGTAATCTTTCTACAAAGTTTCAAGCTTCTAGCTCAAAAAATAAAGTTTCCCCCATACAAACTTTGCACCCTTATTTGACCCCCTCAGTGGATGGATTTATATACCAACGCTAAATCATTTGTTTTGTTTTTTAGTAAGAAACCTCCATACAAAGATTCGAGTCTTTAACTTTCCAAATGAACGATTTCCATACAACGGTTATTATTCCAACCCCTATTTCAACCCCTTAAGGGTTGAATTTCGAAAAATCCGTTCTTAGTACACGTCCACGTACTGTAAAGAATATATGTTCCAAATTTCATGCTTATATCTTTAGCGGTTTAGGCCGTGCGCTGTCTGTCAATCGGTCAGGAACGCAAGAGTAGGTAATAATATAAAAACGTAATTTTCATTTCTCTGCTTTTATAATCGATTTAACCGAGTAAGAAAATCACAGTGTACAGGGAGCTGTGTAGCGCGGCGCTGGGCCGCTCGCGTGCCGCGCTGGCCCCAAGCGGTGCCCTCCGTCAGTTTTCACTTCTACCGGCACTCCCGGAGGAGCTGATAACAAGTAAAATCAAGTACCTAAAGGGTCCAATGAGTGCAGATCGGCATCGGAGAGCACGTGGGGCTCCGCGCTGGTCCCGTTCTCCACAATCTCCTCGATTACCACCGAAGAGTGCGCCTGTAGAGCAAACGGATTCATCATCATCATCATATCAGCCGAAAGACGTCCACTGCTGGACATAGGCCTCCCCCAAAAAGTGCCAAAGCGACCGGTCCTGCGCCACCCGCATCCAGCGGACTCCCGCAAGCGTTACCAGGTCATCAGTCCACTTTGTCGGGGGCCTAACCCACGCCGCGCAAAGCAAACAGATTATCATATAAGTACAAAATGCTAATCACGAATGACGGGATCCCCTTGTTTCACAGAATGTAAACAGAATTTTCATTAAAAATAGAAGAAATATTTACTTTATTCAACATCACACCGCATGACATGATATTTAAAGTTACATTACCTTGATTAGATTCAAAATAAATCTTACAGTTATGATTATGTGATGTTAAAAAGGGGCTTGCCTCAGCATAGTGTTACAGTAAGGCCATTATTTGTTATGATTTGATTAATTATAATATAAGGATTCATTTCAGCGGGGTTTCTCTAAAACCGTCAACTTTACTTTAGGTTTGTTATAACATTCCCCAAATAAATTCTGTTTCTGAAAAAAATGGCCCCAGTATTAGAGAAACCCCACTTCAATTCTACACATAAAGTGGTGAGGAGGTCACAAGATTCTTTGTCGGCATGACTTATATACAGGGTGTACCAAAAATGGGGTGTGAGCCGAGCAACCGTGTATCCGGTAGCGCATTGAGATTCCAAATATGCATTGGTTTATATTTTTTTATTTTTTTTATTTTGTTTACACTGATATTTTTGTTTTTGTTTTCATTACAGTCTTTGTTTATGTTGAAATTGCTTGTGTATGACAACATTCCCCCGCGAGGGTGAAGGGTGGGAGGGTTTATTTCAATTTCAACCGCTGCGCGCACAGCTGTGTTATGGAGACAAATGTTTTGTGTATTTTTTTGACACGCAGGTGACAGCTTTTACGTTTTTGATGTCATACACAAGCAATGTCAACAAAAACAAACATTTCAATGTAAACAAAGATACATAATCATAAAAAAATAAACAAATGCATTGATCATTTCCACACCTTTTCGGACCACCTTCTAGAAATTAACTCCCATATGGCATTATTCATTTTGCAGCACTGTCATTTCGTTCCTAAATTTACTATGCGCTGCAGTCCCTTTTGGAAACTCCCAAATTTCTGTGAAAACCTGGACAATATTATTTGGACGCAAATTGAAAAAAATAATTAATATAAAAATTGACAACAGAATGTTCCTTATCGCATCTCCACCGGTAAGGTTCGGAGGTCTTGGGTTGAGACAAATATTCCACTTCCGGCGTTCCTGTCTTCGGTACACAGTACGCTGCCTTAATCAAATTTCTAAAATGCTCATCCGCTCCACTGGTGACCATAGGGCTGGCTCGTTCCTCGCTCAACGCATTGGCATTGCCATTCAGCGAGGTAATGCAGCCAGCCTTATGGGCACCCTACCAAGTGGTACTGATCTAGGGGATATATGTAAATATAGTGTAAATACCCCATCATTTTAGTAGTTATACAGACATATTTGTAATATATTTAATGCATTTATGGAATCGCAATACGCTACCGAACATGCCCTTGATCGGTTCACACTCCATTTTTGATACATCCTGTATACCCATGCTAAAATGCGGCTGATATGTTACTACCTACCCATGTCAAATTTGTAAGTAACCCAAGTAAGGTAAAATGGCGGAAAGACGGAAATGCCGAAACTACAAGGATTCCTTGTTGACTATGGAACCCTAAACACACGAGAGAGAATAGGAGACGACTTACAACAGCAATGTACTGATATCGTCTCGTTGGTTGTGCTTTAGAAAACAAATCCTACCTGTTGTAACGTCGGCTGGTTGTTGTTGTCGTTGTCGGACGCGTGTCCGGACGACAACCCATCTTCCACGATGGGTAGGTGCGTCACCACCACGCGACTCGTGTCCATTTGCACTGGAAACAATAAAAAATTCAGACATTTTCATTTTCATCAGTTTCCAAATTAGTAATGAGAGTGTACGCAGAACCGCCAAAAGAGTAATACGCTCGGCGTCGACTTTATGCGACAGAGACAGCGGGAGCGCTGCGCCATACGAGTAAGCGAAAGGCCACGCTCCGCTGCCACCCAAAGTCGAGCCCGGCTCTTAGGAGGTTCACATATTCGTAGTATTTATCTTACCTTTCATCTCGCTCAATACGTGTAAGCGAGAGGCCACGCTCCGCTGTCACCCAAAGTCGAGCCCGGCTCTTAGGAGGTTCACATATTCTTAGTAGTTATCTTACCTTTCCTCTCGCTCCATACGTGTAAGCGAGAGGCCACGCTCCGCTGTCACCCAAAGTCGAGCCCGGCTCTTAGGAGGTTCACATATTCGTAGTATTTATCTTACCTTTCATCTCGCTCCATACGTGTAAGCGAGAGGCCACGCTCCGCTGTCACCCAAAGTCGAGCTCGGCTCTTAGGAGGTTCACATATTCGTAGTATTTATGTTACCTTTCATCTCGCTCCATACGTGTAAGCGAGAGGCCACGCTCCGCTGTCACCCAAAGTCGAGCCCGGCTCTTAGGGAGGTTCACATATTCGTAGTATTTATCTTACCTTTCCTCTCGCTCCATACGTGTAAGCGAGAGGCCACGCTCCGCTGTCACTCAAAGTCGAGCCCGGCTCTTAGGGAGGTTCACATATTCGTAGTATTTATCTTACCTTTCCTCTCGCTCCATACGTGTAAGCGAGAGGCCACGCTCCGCTGTCACCCAAAGTCGAGCCCGGCTCTTAGGGAGGTTCAATTGAACTATTGGCCAATACTCACTTCCCGGGGTCTACCGAGATTAGGGGACCTAGCGCCGAATACGGCATGCACAGGCCCCGATCGGAGGACTGGAGGCAAGCCGCCTTGGTCATCAGACCGGGGATAGTGAGATGGGCCATAGAGTCGTTCAAGCCGTACAAGACGGCGGGACTGGACGGAATAAGCCCGGTGCTACTGCAACGTGGAGCTGACGTCCTTATCCCTCATCTGGTAAAAATTTTCAGGGCGAGTTACGCCTGGGGATCCTTACCTGAAATGTGGAACAAGGTGAAAATCCTATTCATTCCAAAGGCGGGTAAGAAGGACTATGCCCAGGCCAAGTCCTTCAGACCCATCAGCCTTTCATCGTTCTTGTTGAAGACCATGGAAA
This sequence comes from Epinotia ramella, assembly GCA_947578815.1. Classification (NCBI taxonomy): domain Eukaryota; kingdom Metazoa; phylum Arthropoda; class Insecta; order Lepidoptera; family Tortricidae; genus Epinotia; species Epinotia ramella. The sequence goes on from OX388203.1 coordinate 4,486,906, forward strand.
AGGTTCTGGACAAGTACATCAGGGAGAGCTGCCTCGGAAACAAGCCTATCCATGACAGTCAGCACGCCTATCGGAGCGGCAGATCTACAGAGACCGCTCTGCTTGAGCTTGTTGACAGGGTGGAAAAGGCGCTGGAGGATAAGGAGATAGCTCTATCAGCCTTCCTGGATATTGAGGGTGCTTTTGACAATACACCCATCAGAACACTAGTGGGGGGACTCCGGTCAAAGGGAGTGGACCCTACAACGGTGCGCTGGGTGCAAAGCATGCTCTCAAACAGAGTGGCTAAGCTAGAATTGCTCAATACCACTCGTGACGTAACCACTGCCAGAGGCTGCCCACAGGGGGGGGTACTCTCCCCTCTGCTATGGACCCTTGCAGTGGACGAACTTCTGCACAAAATGGCGGAACTACGCATCGACACCCAGGGTTACGCAGACGACCTTGTGGTGACGGTGCGGGGAAACTGCCAAAGTACACTATCGTACCAAATGCAGAGAGCCCTAGACACAATTAACACGTGGTGCAGGGAAAACGAATTATCTGTTAATGCTGACAAGACGGTTGTTGTGCCGTTCACAAACAAGAGGAAACTCGACAGTCTGAGACCTCTGTCTATGAACGGCAAAACAATCCCGCTCTCTTCCGAAGTCAAGTATCTGGGCGTTACACTCGACCAGAAATTGACCTGGAATCCGCACGTTAACAGTATTTTACAGAAGGCTAAAGTAGCCCTCTCAATCTGCTGTCGCTTAGCGGGTAACAGATGGGGTCTAAAACCCAGAATTGCCCTGTGGCTATACACGTCCATTGTGAGGCCGATGGTGTCTTATGCCTCTGTGGCCTGGTATAGGAAAACGACACAGAAAACAACAATAGCAAAGCTCAGCAGTCTGCAACGGACGGCTTGCATTATCGTTACTGGAGCCATGTCAACCTCTCCAACAGCTGCCCTCGAAGCCGTGCTGAACCTTCCGCCCCTGAACCTCCATTTGGAAAAGGAGGCGAGGTCCAGCATGCTCAGAATAGCGGCATCAAGGAGAGGAGACTGGCTATCCTCAGCCTTGAGAACACTCAAGGACTCAGTTTACGATATTCCTGTTTTAGGGATGCCTCTAGACACAATGCCCCCAAAACTTTGTACACAGACTAACTACTCAGTGGAACTCCTCAGGAGAGAGGACTGGTTAAACGGCCTCATAAATTGGAAACCAGGCAGCCTAAAGTGGTACACTGATGGCTCCAAATCCGGATCGGAGGTAGGCTGCGGAATATACGGAGAAGCACCCAGGGCATCGATCAGCATGAACCTGGGTAAGCATACCTCTATATTCCAGGCAGAGGTGTACGCCATTCTAGAATGTGCGGCAGCCAATCTGCAAAGCACCTCCCTCAATCGTACTATTTATATCCATTCGGATAGCCAGGCGGCTCTCTTGGCCCTAACCTCTAACGTCACAACGTCGAGGCTGGTCAAGAACTGCCGGGATTTATTGAATGACCTGGGCACAAAAAACAAGGTTATATTACGTTGGGTCCCAGGGCATGCAGGTATCAAGGGAAACGAGAAGGCCGATGAGCTTGCACGAGCGGGGGCGAAGGGGACGCACTGCGGACCAGAGCCGTTCTGTGGCATCCCCAAAAGTCTAACCAAGCTCACTCTAAAGACCTATTGTTTCTACAAAAGTATCCAAGCCTGGAGAGCTTTACCAGGACTGAAACACTCCAAGGCGCTTATTAGAGCCTTTAGCAAAAAGGCGTCCTCCGATGCCTTGGCGCTAAGCAGGAACCGTCTACGCATGTTGGTAAGGGTGCTTACAGGGCATTGTCGCCTAAATAAGCACATGCAAACGTTAGGTCTGTGTGACACAAGGCAGTGCAGACTCTGCCTTGACGCGGAAGAGACGCCTACACACATCCTAACTGAGTGCCCCTGCCTTATGCGCAGCCGTAACTCCTTTCTGGGAAAACACATCATGTGCCCGGAGGAGATTAAATTTCTTGAGATCAACAGTATCCTGCAATTCTTCGAGTTTGCAGGACTTGACCAAGAATTGTAGTAAGTGGCGATCACAATAGATCAGCGATGGTCGCAGTGATATAAGGGCTCTCTAGTCCGGAAGCCACTACCAGAATAATAATAATAATAGGGAGGTTCACATATTCCTAGTACTTATTTTTCTTACCTTTCATTTCGCTCCATACGTGTAAGCGAGAGGCCACGCTCCGCTGTCACCCAAAGTCGAGCCCGGCTCTTAGGAGGTTCACATATTCGTAGTATTTATCTTACCTTTCATCTCGCTCCATACGTGTAAGCGAGAGGCCACGCTCCGCTGTCACCCAAAGTCGAGCCCGGCTCTTAGGAGGTTCACATATTCGTAGTATTTATTTTACCTTTCATCTCGCTCCATACGTGTAAGCGAGAGGCCACGCTCCGCTGTCACCCAAAGTCGAGCCCGGCTCTTAGGGAGGTTCACATATTCGTAGTATTTATCTTACCTTTCCTCTCGCTCCATACGTGTAAGCGAGAGGCCACGCTCCGCTGTCACCCAAAGTCGAGCCCGGCTCTTAGGTAGGTTCACATATTCCTAGTACTTATTTTTCTTACCTTTCATTTCGCTCCATACGTGTAAGCGAGAGGCCACGCTCCGCTGTCACCCATAGTCGAGCCCGGCTCTTAGGAGGTTCACATATTCGTAGTATTCATCTTACCTTTCATATCGCTCCATACGTGTAAGCGAGAGGCCGCGCTCCATAGTAACCCGAAATCGAGACCAGCGCCCGTTTGGCCTCGACTTCAAGCGAAAGGGACAGCGGGAGCGCTGCGCCATACGAGTAAGCGAGAGCCCCGGTGGCAATTAGAAGGTCACATCTCACCTTTCATCTCGCTTAGCTCGTTCTCCATGATGATGAGCGAGAGGTCGGAGCCCTCGTCGCTGGTGTCAGGCGAGAGCGCGCGCGGGCGGCGCGGGGGCGGCGCGGCGGGGGAGGCCGAGCCGCTCCACGCGGCGCCCACCCGCAGGGCCGCCACGTTGGGCGAGCCGTAGCATTCGCGTTGTTGCTGCGAATAATAGATTGTGTCTTAACACTTTCACTGCCGGGAACCTGCCTAGCGGGCGCCGACACCGTAGCACAGATTATATAATAGTTCTACGAATAGATACTCAAGTCTGAATAAAAAAGGGAACACCTACCGTTTTGCGTGCCTACAAAATTTAACAATGGAGCGACCATGAACGCGCGTCGTTGCCCGCTCGTGCCGGTCAATCTACACTAGGCTTGATTTAGCTTAGAAATGATTTTATAATTAATATTTGAGTGAAATAAAAAACGGTTAATTTTTGGAAATAATCTTAATAAATCATTTTTATAATGATGTCTACAATTGCTTTGTGTTGAATGTTGTTTTTCCTTCTTTAAATGTTCGGTTATTCAATTTAAGAGTGATGAAAAATCTGAATCTGATGAATCATTTCAGTAAGTATTCAAACGGAAAGAATTTACGACAAAGTATTTTTTGAAATAATTGGTCACAACTTTTGCGCGTAAGCAGCGTCCGGCCGTAAGCGCGTGTGCCAACCGACTGGCTGAATCCCTGCTAGCGGTGCGCAAAGTGTAGGTATAATTCTAAGTTTCCACGGTGCAGCTAGGTAGCACTGAACGTAGGCACTTTCCGATACATATGAGGAAGACCACGTGATCGGCTACGAGCGTAGCGCGTAGCGATTTTATATCTCGTTATATATATTTTGAATCACGTTCTCGACGATTTCGTTTAAATCTGCAAAACAAGAGTTTGCGAGGCCAAGTCGTTCTAGCTAGGTCTCATACATGGGAAAAATCGTTTTCTCCATTTCCACCTCACCCACCTGGGGTTAAATGTTGCATGTTGATCATGTCTCACTAATGCCAAGTACCCACTAGGCATTAGTTACTGACATAAGGCATAACGAATCTTTATAAAACCAGGGGTGAATCCAGAGGTTTACCTATGGTGTAGGGTGTGCGTTGCACACGGGCGCAGCGGTCCGTGCGGTACTTTATAACCATTCCATTTTGACCGCGCGCTTACTAGGGGGCGCTAGAGTAATGTTTGCACACGGGCGCTACATGGGCTAGAGACGCCTCTGGGTGAACCACAGTTTAAAATGTAAGACATAATAAGACATAAGACATAATACATTTATTCAGCAAAAATAGTTTACACTTGCAAGTACCAGTCCCTGCACTAGGCTTTGCCTGTATCGCAGGAGACCGCATATTATTAAATTTTATTGGTGCCGTGGCAGAAGGGAAAGTGTCTCCTGTGGGAGACACTTTCCCTTCTGCCGTGCGTTAGTACTTTTGCCGCCTCGCATCTCAGCCGAACGGTGCGAACAGCTGGTGCTGCTGCAGATTTTGCAGCGGCCAGGAAGTGTGTTAAATATGCGGCCCTGGGCGGTAATTATTATTTTGTACCCCTTGCGTTTGAGACTACTGGGTGCTGGGGGTCGGAGGCTATTGCTTTCGTTAGGGAGGTGGGACGACGAATTACGGAGAGGGGGTCTGACGCTCGCGCGGGTTCGTACCTGGTGCAAAGGTTGTCCATCGCCATTCAACGTGGTAATGCGGCCAGTGTGATGGGTACCTTTGCGCCAGGGACAACTCGTGGGGGACTTTTTGACTAGGCTTAAGCTAGTAGCTTAAGTTACTATAGTTTTATTTGTTATTGTGTTTTATTAAATTGGATAGTATATTCAATATTATAAATATCAGTTTAAATGAAGAATAAAATGTACGTGTGTTTGTAAAGTGTTTGTGTGTGTATGTGTGTATGTTTTACTTGACTATTTCCAGAATCTTCTCTGTCCTCATAAGGCAGTGAATTGAGCCATGATTAAGTTTTACTTCCCTCGTTGAGTAGTCTTGCAAAGGAAATTTTGTACATATTTTATTATATATGAATGGATGGAGAAACGAGCCAAACCTTTGGGCAAAAACTGAATTTGTAGAGGAAACTGGAATTCTGAAATTACGTTTTTGCGATAGTTCTGTATATTCGACAGAAATAATAACCTTCGAGTGACATTTCAAAACCACTCGCATAATAAAACTCCCACGGACATTAAGTACATCCAAAATGTAACAGGCATGAGTACCTGCAGTCCTAGGAAGTTGGTGTGGTTGTGTGCCGTGTGTGGCGAGTCCAACGTGTCTGCGTGCGGCCACTCGGCGTCGCTGCCCTCCACGCCGTTCTCCGACGGACAGTCTTGCGTTTGACGGCGGAGCTCGTAGTCCAGCTCCTGTGGACCAGAACGTTGGTTACCATTAAGTTGTATAGAGATAAGTATGTTAGCTAGTATTTGTAGGTAATGTGTGTCTTTGTGTCAAGGCCGAAACGCACTGACAGCGGTACCAGAATACTCGCCGCGCAGCTCTTCCATATTAGCTCGATACCGCCTCCGCGCCGCGCCGCTCCGCGCCGCTCCGCCACCACTGTCAGTTTGTGTCGGCCTTCACTCTCCGTAAAAGAGACCTTATTTTCGTTGTCAATTTTGCCATTATTACGCCGAGAATCGTCGCATATGTAGCAGCGCTTCGTTAATAATGGCATAAGCGTTAACGGCAATAAGGCATATTTGCCCTGAGATTGACACATTTTAAAGACAGGTATTAACTTTTTACCGCCGGTGGTTAAGCACGTTAAAGCGCTGCGCTGTTGTCACATTACATTCTGTAATATATTGCTCTGTATGTTATTTTGGTACTTGTGCATAAGTTTATAGTGTAATAGCTCTGGAATTGTCGAGACAAACTAACAATGGTGATGCCGTTTTATTATTTTAGAACCAAAATTGTATGCAACCTAAGTAAGAAATAAAGAAAACAATCCGCCGGCAATCGTAAATGGTTAAACTCTGTTTCAAAATCTAAATACGTTGACTTATGTAAGGGGAAGGTGAGCAAGTTTAACAGTTTTCTATGAGATGACAGCTCAAAGCCATACAATAAATACGAAATACTTTAATTTGAAATGTACCTTGAAATTATCATCACTCAAATTAGTATTATTCTAACCTGAAAATTAACAATCTCGTCGTTGCTATTCATCTGATGGCCCGCGACGGCGGGACACCGGAAGAACTCTTCGAGAACCTTCCGCGTCTCTGAGAACTCGTATAGGTAGTCGAACGCGGCCGACCCTGACGGCGGCGTCACGTCTCTGCTCTCTGTCACTACGCGCTGGAAGGAAAGAGATAGATGGTTAGGGGTGTCGATTTGATTGGTTGTCTTCAGATTTGGGTCAGATTATGATCTGTAATATAAAATTATGCAATACTTGCTGCTCTCGCGTACTTAAACCTTTTCAAAAATGCATGATAACGACAGCCTACAGGCAGGCGTGGTCAACATTACCTCCACATGCACACGTCTTGATTATTAGGACAATAAGAGCTATTGTAGTTTTCTTTTTTTTTATCTTTTACTTTAAGTTTTACTGTTTTTTTTTTTTTTTAAATGATATAGGAGGCAAACGAGCAGACGGATCACCGGTAAGCGATTACCGCCGCCCATGGACACTTGAAACACAAGAGGTGTTGTGAGTGCGTTGCCGGCCTTTAAGATGGGAGTACGCTCTTTTCTAGAAGGTTTGAAGGTCCTATCGGTCCGGAAATACCGCAGGCGACAATCCATTCCACAGTTTAGCTGTGCGAGGCAGGAAGTTTCTGGAGAAGCGCACAGTTGAGGACTGCCAACTATCTAAGTGGTGAGGATGGTAATGTTGTCGCGTTGGACGATGGGGTCAAGCCGATCCGAAATATGCTCGCTGTCGACAATTCGAGTTGCTCGTCGTTGGATGCGATCCAGAGGGAGAAGCTGGTATTGGGGTGCCCTGCCCATAGATGAGAACAGTATTCCATGTGTGGGCGGACCTGCGACTTATAAAGCTGCAGGCGGTGGGCCGGTGTGAAATACTGTCTCGATCTATTGAGCACACCGAGCTTTTTTGAGGCTAATTTGGCCTTACCCTCTAAATGGCCGCGGAACTGGACTTCACTCGAAATGTCGACGCCAAGGATTCCGATACTGGCTGCAGCAGTCAGGGGAGTGCTCTCAAAACAAGGTGACACGTCGAACTTTAACTTTTTTGCGGTAAACGCGCAAACCTGTGTCTTGGTAGGGTTAAAACGGACTAAGTTAAGTCGACCCCATTCAGAGATTTCACTTAGGGAAGCCTCAATTTCAGACACAAGTTTGTTCCGGTTCTCGATGACGATTTCCCGAGAGATATTGGTACGGCCGGTGTAAGAGGCATCACCTGTACTATCATCAGCATAACAATGAATTCCGCTGATTTGCAGCATGTCATTGATATGCATAAGGAATAGCGTGGGCGATAGCACACAACCTTGGGGGACACCAGCATTCACAGACATGGAGTCGGAGAGAATTGTCTTTAATCAATTAATATACATATTTTTTAACACTTAGAAGAATATTGTATTTATAAATTGTTATTCTTATAGGTTCAATAAAGTTGCATATCAACTAAGAGTGCTTAATGCCGTGCCCAAAATGCTTTGTGCCGTATGTTTTAGGGTTATAAGATTTAAAATAACATCCGTAACGAATAAAACTTTAGATTTTCCTGACTAATATTAAAACTAAAGTCGCGGCCTATACGCTAGCGGACGGAGAAGCGGCGAGCGGCAGTTTATACATTTGACCATGTACTATCTATGACCGCCCGCTCGTCGCTCCGCTGTCCGCAGGCGTCCAGGGGACCGATTTTTGACTTTCGAGCGCTCGACTCTTTGACTCGAAAACTGACAAAAATTATGAAATGCTATTTTGAAATAGCGATATAAAATTAAAAAACGTTGTGGTGTTGACCACTCGTATTCAATTCTATTGGTAGAAAGTAAGTGCCTGCCATTTTGACACTACAAACGTATTTACTTTTATTTGATTTTCAAGCGCTCGAAAGTCAAATATCGGTCCCCAGACCGCTACTTTGCAGCGATACTAAGGCTGATCGATCGCTAGTGTCGCGCTACTGTCACGCGTTCGTGAAACACGCGTTTGTATCGCTGCAAATATTCGCGGTGCGGTTACACACCGCGAATATTTAAGTGCCTTAAATTATCAACTAACCTGCGGAAACCCAGGGCGAGGCGACCTGATCGTTTGTGCCTTCTGACTCCCAATGCCATATCTCCGCGGCGAACCCTCATATTCGGCTATAGGTAGCTCCCCAATAACTCTCGTAACTCTTCCCTTATCTTCATCTCCCGACATCCAAACCCCCGACGGGCTAGCGTCACTCCTCTCCTCCCCGGGACTTGACTCACTCTCACTCAACTCACTCTTATTGTTCATCACATCACTATCACCGTTTTTCATATTGTCTAAAGTCCTTTTTACATTCAAATCAATCTCGTTATCGCTAGCGTCCGGGTCTCTCCGTAGACCTAGGGACACAGAATTCAATATCACTGAAAAGAAATGAGAGAAAAAAATAATCGTGAATCAATTTGGAAAAGAACACAATATTGAACAAAGGAAGGGAAGAAATTAGATAGTAAACAGTTTGTTAATCGAAGATTAGGAAAACAAAAGACTAGAATCTAGGACAAACATGAATGCATCTACTAAAGATAGGACGATGAACGATTAAATGAATTGAATCTAGAATCTATAAAGTCTGGTTAGCCATTTTATGTTACTATTCTCGAACGAGCACTAATAGCCCTCCCTGTTGCAGAAGCGTTTATTTAAATGAATGTCGTATTTATTATTGTTTTGGAAAGTCTTTATAAGTATAAGTATCTAACGCGATAAGAAATGAGATTAGATTCAATGAACGTTTCTGCAATTGAGCATAAGGAAAAACTGGTAAAGGGATACAAGTTACCTTGGGAATGCAAAAAAAAACGTTTATAAACACCGAAGTAGATGTGTTTAAGTAATTAACGTTCACGTGAATAAATAAAAAAGAACAGAACGTATTTAGCAAACGATATTCTGTTTACATTTAAGTACCATCAGATTTAAACAAACATCATTATCTAATAAGATAATGATGGTAGACAGCTACTAATTAGTAACCCAATAGCTTTCAAAATAGCACTCGCTGAACTTGAGAAGGAAAATAAACACTTTAAGAGTAGATTATTTCACTTCATTTGTTATTCTTCTTATTCATAACACCACTAACGTGCATTTTTAAAATACTTTTTTAGTATGTTTGGATGATCTTTATCACTATTTTATATATTTAAGATTCTGTTACACTTATACTTTATTAATTCGAATTTCAAAACATTGCACTAACAAAAGTTAAAAGTAAATATTCTGTAATTGACGTACTTTATGTTCATTGGCACAAACATTTTCTAGAAATGCTCTATAATTACGTTGTCTTGCATTCTCAAAGCAACTCATCAGTTCAAAGGAAGTTCCATAATCACCTTTCCAATCCTCGTTGTCGTCAAAAACGACGACCTCTCCGTCGGCGACGACCGCTATGGGGCTACTTTTTGTGCTCACATCATTAGTTTTATGGGGGTCCAATATTGGAGAGCTGTTTTTTGGTATCCCCATAGTCTCTTCTAAGATGGGCTCTCGGTCCCCATTTGTGTATGTGGGTGATGTGTGACGTGATATCATTTTTTTGGGCTCATTGTTTAGCCTGTGCAAGGATATCTGGAAAGAATTCTTATTTTAAGAAAGCTTGACCCTAGCGCATTTCGGTATTGCAAGGGTCTTTATAGAATGCTGGACATTTTTGATATTTATTGTGTCAGAAGTCTTGAGTTGAATGTTGCATATTAATCTTAGAATTAGACGATGCTGACGACTTGTTAAAATGTTTGTAGGATTGTTGTTTGAATTTTTTTTTCTATGAAAAATATTGTTTTTCGGGTATACGTTAAGTCCTTTACATACATAATAATAGTAACAGTAACTACGCTAGCGTCAAGCTTGAATTGTAGAACATAATAAATAGCAGACCATCAGCCCAATGGTAAAATGTTAGTAAATATTACGGAGCCATGGGCGAACCTTGGAATTCACCAACCAAAGGTAACATAAACGTCCCAGTGTTTCACACTATAATTCCTAATAGTTGACACATGTTGTTCACCACCATTGTCATGAATTAAGATCCAAATTATATAATGTATTGGCTCTTTGCGTCAGTGTTGGACACTGGGATGTTTTTTCGTATATCTAAGTCATAATTGCTGACGGAAAATTGTGGAAAGTTTCGTAGCAGTTATATTCTTGGATCCTAGATTCACCCTGGAATTGGAAAAAGTTCAGGACAGGCAACGTGCAAAATGGGCTGATGACAATGAATACAAGACTACTCAAAATGCTGGGGAACTTCTATTTAAACATTCTCTAAAAATTTTATATTTCGTGTCAGTTTCCATTCGATTCAGGTTCATTCCTAAAGGAACAATCAATGCAAATAGTACAAGATCGATGCTTGAATCATCATTGAAAATATCCATACTGCCAAAGAATCTGATGCGAAATATAATTTTTGACTGCGTTATTGTTGATATTATATTAATTAGCAAGTTATGTAGCCTACTAAGAGCTACCCGGTAGCTATATCAGAGACATACTGTAAGAAAATTGCTGGTGCAGTTTTCTCAGTAGACGACATAACAAATATAGGTAAACAAGACTTGATTACTGGCGCAGTCAGGTAGGATATTAGTTATTTATCAGGCTATAAGTAACTTCATAACATATTTACCTCATTGCTAAGGTTGTCTGAGTAGTCGAGGGTGTCCTTCCCAAGGGAGCGCACCTTGTTCCGAAGGTTGTGTTTGTGTGTGTTGCTGTGTCTGAGCTTCCGAACGGCCTTGGTTCGACTTTGTGAATACAACTCGCGGCCTCCTGCTATTTCTATTATCCTGTTAACAAATATAATGTATTTAAAACAAAAGTTCTTTTAATATTTAATATGTGCTTACAACTGATTTACTAATGACAAGGTTACTATTGACCGCCGCGACCAGGCCGCGCCAGTGTGATGCGGGCTTAAGTGTGTCAATATTTGAGTAACATTGATACGTCTTATGATACAAAATCAGGAACTAGCACATCGCAACAATGTTTTGATCATGTTTAGTAGTCCTAATATCACTCACTTTGTTCAGCGTTGTTTCAATCATTTAAAGCATTCAAACTAAAGAACTATTTACGTACTATTAGGTACGCAGACGTTGCATAAATTACCTAAAGTTTTACTTAGTAGTTAGGACTGCAATTCGTAATGCAACATTCCGTGAAAGAGGTCGCTAGCTTTTGGGCACAGTGCCATGCCATAGTAAGTTAACCAATACCTTCCGTTTTATACTCAATTCAGTTGAACTATTTCTGGAATGATTATTCTGGGCTATTCCTGTTTGTCACCGCAGGGAATCAGTGGCTGGCTTTAGTAGTTATTGCTTCTACACTTAATAATTCCCAGAGACTAATATGACATATCGTTCGTGGTCTATTTGCTCTACTACTCAAGCAAACAATCGGAAAATCATTAAAACCCGATCCTTCATACGCTACTGATCAAATACGAAAACATAAATAATTATAATTATATTTGCCGGTTATCCTATTTGTAAGTGACCTTCCTATAGATATATTATTTTTTAAGTTTAGATAAGGTAACATTTTGTCATATTTAACATGAGTAGGTATTTTCACAATAAATGACTTGAATAGAACAAATTGATAACGTAAAGGTGCTAAATGGATAGTAAACCATCAAATTATCGTAATAAAGTATAAATTATAAAATGTAATTAAAAATATAAAAAGATATGAACCTTGAAAGTTTAGAAAAATGATGCATTTTTTTGAATTGTCCAAGAGTAAATTTAAAGCTGCCAATAGAATCCTTACGCTTTTATAGAAACAAAATTGTATGACAACTATGTACTTAAACGCAGTATTTCGCGACCGAAACAACAATTTACCGGATTTTCCATACAATGATACAACTACTTTGTACAAGTGACGTCATACGCGGGTACGTCATCAGTATGAAGCGTTTTCCGCTGCCGCCAGCGACGTCAATCTTTGTCTCAAATTTTTGGTTATGTTCTTTAATTGTAATTGCTCCCATACAAACATTTGTTCCTCTCCAAAAACTGGTTCGAATGACATCGTAAAAAATTTTTAGTCCGCATCCCTATTGAATTGATATACTTTTCTAAGTTACAATGTTTGAATGTTCTTCCCTTTAAACTGAAAATAACTACGAGGAACACGTTCCTGAAGAGGTTTAGATCGGACTTTAGTCGCGCAAGCCGATCAAATAGCTACCAAAAAGTAACTGACGTCATGAACCATTCATGTTTTATTTAATTATTGTGACGGCGTTAAAGGTAAGAAAGACATGGTATGAATACTTTTCCTTACAAAAACAAATACCGTCATAAAATGCATTTTTGGAATCGCAATGCGCTCCTGAATATGTCCTTGATCGGTTCTCACCCCATTTTGGTTACACCCTGTATTTCGTTGTACCCGGAAATCTTCACAGCAGCTAATATCTACGTACCACATGCGGTGGACTTCTTACTCCTTGCTATCTCAGACCGTACCTATAGATTGTCTGGGGTGACATCGCAGTCCACTCTAGGGAGTAAGGTCTATTAGTCCAGTGCCTACAGCAGCCTGATGATGAAGAGCTTTAGCTGGTCGTCCAGTTGAGCCGTGGAGACATCAGCCGAGTGCGGCGGCTTGCTTCGTCGCATTTTACGACAAGAGGGAAGACCGTATACCACTTCTGTACCAGGAATACCAGGGCTACATGACTTACCTAGAGTCTCTAAGTTTGTAGGCGCTCCCTTTGGCATTGAGTATGACGAGCTGGCTGTCTCGTTCCTCGTCGGAGGACACGTTGATGCTGTGCTCCCGGCCCTCCAGACCGGAGTTTAACCTGAAATGGCCGGTGAGTTGGTTAGGATTGTTAGTTTTTGGAAGCATTAGTGGGAATCCGCTAGATGCGGGTGGCGTAGGACCGGTCATCTTGGCACTCTTTCCAGCAGTGGAATTCTTCCGGCTGATGTGATGGTGATGATTAGTGATATACATGGTATTAGAAAAGCCATGGTATTAGTTATTGGAAGGGCCGTGAAAGTCACCCACACACCACACCACAACTGTACACCTCTCTGTTCATAGCATTGATCACGTATAAACAATATGTCGTGTAATAATATTGCTTGTAATCAACATTAATAATTCAGCTCAACGGGCGCGATGAATTGTTATAATGTATGTTACATTATTGGCGTGATAGCCGAGTAGAGTCGCAGTGTCCGTTGGTGTTGATGATCCAGGTGGTATCAGATCTGTCGGGTCGGGGCCAGTAGAAGTCGCGTTAAAGGGTAGTTATCTTGGTACGGTACGTCTCCTGTTGCTTCCTCAGCCGGCGCTTGGGAAAACTCGAGGGATTTTCTCGTTTGTGTTGCTGATCTAAATGATACAGCCGACATCAAATATAGGTCACAAGCATCGTGCTTTTGTAATAGCGCGAATATACATCTAAGCGGTCGTGTTGTAGGTGACAGTAGTAGTCCCGTCGAGCTGATGGCTTAAAGATATGTGTTAACGGCCATGTTGGGGTGTGTGTTGGGTTTCTAAGGTCCAGGTCTATTTGCTGAAGAGCTTGCTTTGTGGCGCTCGCCGACGTCGGAGCCGGGCGTGGAGTCGCTCTCACTGCGCGTGTGTCGTGTAGTCTGTGGTACCTGTCGTGTTGCATCCTCGGCCGGCACTTGGGGAACAGGCGCGTGACCGTCTCGCCGACGTCGGAGCCGGGCGTGGAGTCTCCCTCACTGCTCGTGTGTCGTGTAGTCTGTGGTACCTGTCGTGTTTCATCCTCGGCCGGCACTTGGGGAACAGGCGCGTGACCGGCTCGCCGACGTCGGAGCCGGGCGTGGAGTCTCCCTCACTGCTCGTGTGTCGTGTAGTCTGTGGTACCTGTCGTGTTTCATCCTCGGCCGGCACTTGGGGAACAGGCGCGTGACCGGCTCGCCGACGTCGGAGCCGGGCGTGGAGTCTCCCTCACTGCTCGTGTGTCGTGTAGTCTGTGGTACCTGTCGTGTTTCATCCTCGGCCGGCACTTGGGGAACAGGCGCGTGACCGGCTCGCCGACGTCGGAGCCGGGCGTGGAGTCTCCCTCACTGCTCGTGTGTCGTGTAGTCTGTGGTACCTGTCGTGTTTCATCCTCGGCCGGCACTTGGGGAACAGGCGCGTGACCGGCTCGCCGACGTCGGAGCCGGGCGTGGAGTCTCCCTCACTGCTCGTGTGTCGTGTAGTCTGTGGTACCTGTCGTGTTGCATCCTCGGCCGGCACTTGGGGAACAGGCGCGTGATCCGCTCGCCGACGTCGGAGCCGGGCGTGGAGTCGCCGGCGTCGCGGAGCGCCGCGCTCATGTCGCCGCCACGGTCACGCCTGCACCCGCGTTGGCACTGCAAACAACATTAACATAAGTAGGTACCCACACGTAGCTACGAAGCTACAGTTATAGATCACGATTTGTAAGCAGTTTCCCGCTTTGTAATGGCAAGGGAAGACCGTTTAGTCGCCACTGGTCTACCACAATTGAACGACCATTCATTATACAGTCTTTAACCAATATGCGGTAACATACGAGATAAGTTTTTATGGTCTACTGTACTTTTTTGGACAGTCAGCAACTAGTCTAGTCATCAAGACGATTCTGACGATTCTGATTGAGATCCTCCAAGATAGGTCTATCGTGTGTTATTTAGGAGTAGGTAATTATCCTACAAAATCAATAGTTCCATAATATTGCTTTATCACCTGACTTTAATAGTTATTAATTAGTAACACATACTTTAGGTGTAATGACAACTCGATTGAGCTCCTAGAAGTTTGATAAATATATCAATTCAAACTAGTAAAACACCCCCGACACAACCAACGAAGCTAAGAACCACTTCCGCAGACAAGACTTTCGATAAAAAAATCACACCCAAATCGGTTCATCCATTTAGGAGCTACAATGCCTGACAGATCCACAGATACCTACACATGTTAAACTTATAATGTTTTGTCGGGCGCCATAGCCTCGCGGCACCTGCTCATTCGAATCGGTCACGCGCCAGAACGTGTGTCAAATGCCGTCACACATTCTAGCAACTTGTCTCATCCAAATCAAACCGATCCCAACTCAACGCGCTAAGGTGGTTCGATTTCCATACAAAACGTTATTTGACATTCGCAGGCTAACGGCGTGAATTTTTAAGAAACCTATGTATACCTAAGTAACTTTCACAAATTGGCTTTCCATTTGCGCGAAATTCCCCCTTTCCTTGAATAAACTTGTATACACTAGAATAATTTAAGAAAAACGGTTTCCCCAAAGTAAGTATGTGAAGTATGACGTCACAAACTAATATCACAAATGATTCTAGTTTATAAACTCTTCTTCTTTTCTACTTTTCTCTTTTTCTTTTTATTTTCTTGAATAAACTTGTTTGCAAGTTTATTCAAGAAAAGGGGGAATTCGCGCAAATGGAAAGCCAATTTGTGAAAGTCAGTTACATAAGTTTCTTAAAATATCACGCCGTTAGCCT
Source organism: Epinotia ramella (assembly GCA_947578815.1). NCBI lineage: Eukaryota > Metazoa > Arthropoda > Insecta > Lepidoptera > Tortricidae > Epinotia > Epinotia ramella. The sequence continues at coordinate 4,502,517 of OX388203.1, forward strand.
GCGAATGTCAAATAACGTTTTGTATGGAAATCGAACCACCTTAACTAAACATATTTTTGTCATCGTCTGTACATTAGTCAGCGCAGCATCATACAAAAACGCTGATAACTGGCAGCCGGTTCCGTCTCGTGGCGAGCACGATGTCGCTGCCAAACTATGCGATCGATACCGCTCGCTGTCGGCCCACGAACACCGTTTTGCTATTCTGTCTTGTCTCAAGTTGCCAGTGTTTCTCAGGTCATTTCATTTATTTCGTTGTAAAGTGTAATAATACATAAATCAAAATTGATTAAACATTTGCCTGAATACATTATAAATAAACCTCCACTTTTTCCGAAATAAGTAATAAATCCTTGTCCTCGTCATTTCGGCTATGACAGCAGTCGTTAGACTGTCAAGTCAAGTCACCCAGCCAGTTATCCCAGGGCTGTTATTCGCTACGCGCTAATGCGGCTCATCCCGCCGGCCACCCGTCACGAAACTAGACCTCTACCTACGCTTAGTTACTATACGCATCAAGATATGTTTGTGGGTGAGCGTTGAGGTGAGCTTAAAATAAGTTACAGAATAGGGGGGCAGGTGAGATGTATATGGGTAAGATCAGGTGTGAGGCGTTTCCTCAAACTAGTTCCGTCGCCAATTATTGGGACTATAACAAGAACCTTTTGTAAGGCCGCTACGAGAATTTTTCATCTACTTATGGAATAAGCATGCTAGAATTTAGAAAGAATGGAAGCTAATTTATTGCGAACCAAAAATGACACCACATCACAATTTCGGTGTGGTGCTGCAGTGCCCACTGCCCACTCCACTGCAGGATACTAAGCATAATGCAATTGGGATTCGAAGCAGGAAAATTGATAGATGCCCTGAATGAGAGCCACTTTGAGGCCACTTTGAGACCTAATCCCAAGATTTGGAATAGGCACTAGTTTTACGAAAGCGACTGCCATCTGACCTTCAAACCCAGTGGGTAAACTAGACCTTATTTATTGGGATTAGACGGTTTCCTCACGATGGTTTTTATTGGGATTAGAACGGTTTCTTCACGATGGTTTCCTTCACCGAAAAGCTAATGGTAAATATTCCGTACATACTCGTAAGTTCCGAAAAAACACAGTGGTACGAGCCGGGATTCGAGCCCACGACCGCCGCTTGACAGCCTGCCTGAACCACTAAGCTAAAATGGATGCATATTTTTCTAAATATGAAAGTCGCGTTTTTAATGGCCCCACGGCTAAGGCTGGCACGCGGCTATAGAGCTATCCTAATGCACGATTTATTCGAGGCAATTTTATCGCGTCGATACAAACCAAACGCTCCAGTTCTGGAAGAAATATGTTTCATACCGGCTGTCCCCAAAATTGTGGCCTGACTTCATATGCTGAATTATTCTTGATTTTATTAAACGACTTTAAAAAAGGACGTTCTCAATTTGACCTGTATGTTTGTACATGTATGTTTGACCGCGAATATCTCGCGTTTGCTTTGGGAGAACTGAGTTTTACGCAGTTTTCATTATATTGTGCTTTTCAATGGGTTGGTTTTTATATATATATTTTATATCTTGATGGACGTAATCTATGGACGGTTAAATATGCCATTTTGTAAGTAATGACACCTAATGCCCGTGTCTTGTGTTATTAAACAGTCATCATCATCAAACATACTCGTATTTCAGTTACAATGCTGTTTAAATTAATTTGACTTTGTCTGTCATTCATTGTGGTCGAGGTAACGGGCCATAAATAATAATAAAGGTTCGTAAAAAGGAATCAATTATTCTCGCATTAAAAAAAGCAAAACACGTCACAACTTGACTTACCCCCTGTTCCCACAATGTCGTCTGCCGGGACGATTTTTTTATGGTGTGTCGTCGCGTCATACAAATTGGTGTCCGACATGTGTGAACAGCTTCATATAAAATGTTCTGCCACTACGATACATGTAGGATAGTAAATCGTCCCGACAGACGACATAGTGGGAACCAGGGCTTAAATCTAGAAAATGAAACTCAAATTGAATGACTAAAACAAAAGCTACGCTACACGCAGGCACCAATCGCATTAGAGCCAAATTCCATTTTCAAATGTAACCAAATAAATTAACATTCTTTTCATAGGCCTAACCTTTTAACATAATTTATTACTGGCCAAACATTTCTCCAGGACTCTTATATTTAATTAAAAAGGGAAAAAACCGGCGGTGCATTTTTGTTTCTCTTGGGAATAATGTAATTTTCCATTTAGTGAGTTATGAAGCGGTCTACTCTGTAAATGGCAACATAATTACTGCAAGAGCTGTCGACTATTCTTTCGAATTACGTTGAATAAGTGAAGGTTCTAGGGATGTCAGCGGCGGGTTGAAATCTATATGATAATACAGAGGAAAAGTACATGAGGTTGTAGCTTTGAAAGATTTGATTGTATGAATGCATTAATCTCCGAGACTCCCTCTCCGATTTCAAAAATAGGGGTGTAGACACTAAATAAAATATACAATGTCGTATTTTCTCGAATAAGGATTAAAAATGTAGTCAAATGGAGAAAAAAGCAACCCAAGAGGTTAAATAATCACAAAGTTCTAAGTGTCTAAAGTTTTAAAAAGGGGTATGTTCTGTCCCTTTTCCGCAAAACGCAACTTCATATGAAACGATTGCCATTTACTTTGACGCTCGCAGTTAGTGAGCGTTTTCTCTCTCTAACAAGCAATATTAAAACGGTTGTAGCTTCGTAATTCTTTGAGATATCTGAATGGGATTTCCGTCACTAGGCATATTTTATTGCCTTCTTTCTTTAGGAGTAATAATAATTCTTGAGTCTACACCCGTATTCTTTCGCCTGTGTGTAGAATGCAATTTCTGGATGGGCGATATATTCTACCCCGCGGATTCCATCCCAGTATCAGTGGACTGCGTCGGCCTCAAACACATTTGGTTATGAGTAGGCTTAGGACTTTTCGTAGCATACCGTGGTTCTAAAATCTTTGGATTCGCCATGTGTAAAAATTTCGAAGTCAAAGTCAAAGTCAAAAAGTATGATGTCTTATTAACTATAAAGATTTATACATACTGTCACATCGTTACTGAGTGCATTTTAATCGAACGTAATTAATGTTATCACAAACCTATATAATAATACTAATTACTGATCACATGTGATGCTACAATATTATTTATCTAGTTATACATCCTCTTTAATGCCCGTGTTTAGTGAGTAGAGTTGACCTAAAAATTTTTCATTAGTTAATTTTGTTATATTATAACCCCTGGAAGCTTCAGTTTAAGTTTGATTTGTTGAGTATTGCTTAGCGACGTTCCGACCGATCACGTTTCGTCTGTTGAAATTAACGTTATATTTTATAGGTTTAATTTTTATATCACCGTTAATAAAATGTATTGTTAATTAATATATTACATTATACTATTTTTATTAAATGTCCTTTTTTCTTTATTATATATTATTTTACAACCAAAAACTCCATAGAATATAGAAGCATGATATGTTTCAAAAAGTCCTAAGCCTTTAATATAACTTCATACTTTGAAGTTCACTTCGAAAATTTCACATTCGGCGACTCAATGGATTTTAGAACCACGGTATGCTACCAAATGTCCTAAGCCTAGTTATGAGCTTACGCAAAAGAGTTGTCCTTAGTGACAATTAATACTAGAGTTTAACCGTTATTAGTAGTGTAGGTAATTTAAACATGACTTAATATCTATTTCAGATTATACTTGAAAGGTTTTAGGTATTGAACTAAATGTAAACAAAACAAACCACGTGACTTGGTCATTCCACCAATCAAAGCAACCTTTTGTATCTATGGTATTATCTTATTGGCTGAATGACCAAGTCACTTGGTTTTAGTTAATTACCTAAACCTTTCAAGTATAGAAGTCCGCTGACAGCTATCATCTCAGTACAGTTTATGTCATCAAACGTCAAAGATGACTTAAACTGTACTGAGATGACAGCTGTCAGCGGACTCTTCCAATCTGAAATGGATAGTTCTAGTATTATATTAAATGAATCGATGTTTACTGACAGGCGGTCACTTTTGTACTGACAAAACCTTTCAAGCGTGTGTGTGTGTCCCGTCCCTACTTTCATCTAGTCAAGTGCATTTAGAAAGACGTAGTAACAACCCTAGTTCAAAGTACCTCTATTTGAGTAACCAAAGGCTTGACGCCTTTCTCGCACCAATTAGCACGCATTAATTGAAATTAGATCCTGCTGCGTACAACTTAAGTCTCCATTTCGATTGCTCTTAATATGAAAGGTGATAATGAAATTCGCGACTGACGAAGGCTGTTGATTAAATTTCGGGGAAGGTTTTAATAGCTTACAATCGGTCTGGGAAGGGAAATCGGGATTTTTTAGTTAACCTAAACTTAAGAAAATGTATAATGATTTTTTTGATAAAGCATTAATAAAATATTTTAAAATTATTTGTACCAATTAATTGCGTAAATTTTCCTATATCTATTTCTGTGTATTTTGGAATTTTCAATAAATTGTTGTAAGATTCTTTAGTATTAAGAGATACCCAGACCTTAATTATGAAATGTAGGTAGTAATAAAGTTCACATAAACTTACTGAAAAAAATTGGTAACCAAAACAGAAAAATTAAAAACATGCCTTAATTGACGTTCTTAATTGGTACACACTGTTTTAGATATGCTCGTTAATTTTTCCTGTGAAGAAATAAATTATAAAGGAGCCTCCCGAAAAAACAAAGGAATCAGCAAATCTAGGAGTGTTTATGTAAAGAAAATCACACGTTTAGGGCGGGTTGTATCAAAAACACTTCACATTAAATAAGGCGTTGGCAGAGTCTTCTCGTAGAAAACTGTAAATTTTCCCACAGATTTTAACGGACGTAACTTACGATCACCGACGGTTTAAAACAACCGACTCTGAAAGTAGTTAAAGTATAAGTAACGCGTGATCAAAGTTAAGGGGCACATTGCACGTAGAACCGGTGGCCGTTGGGGCGGAAAGGTTTTCGAGTGGCGAACACGTACCGGAAGGCGCAGTGTGGATAGATAAGGTGGACTGATGACCTGATGACGCAGGACCGGTCATTGTGGCACTCTTTGGGGGAGGCCTATGTCCAGCAGTGGACGTTTTTCGGCTGATATGATGATGATGATCAAAATTAGTCTGGAGAAAAATGATCATACTGGAAAACAGCGACATGTGATCCACACACACACAGCACAGTTATGACAAGCCGTCTGACTCTGAACGCTCAATGAGATACGACATATTACCGCAGTCTCGTGAAATGACGTCTGGCGTGTGTAAGACTCTATTACCTACTGCGGGCCGATTGTGTTATCCTTTGAACGTAGCGTAGGTCAATCAGCCCAGGTAACATGATAGATTTTATGGTCATGTTTTATGTGACGTTTTGTTACATTTGGGCTGTAAAACTTGATTTAATCTATCGTGCTAGCTTCCCAGCACGGTTTTCTAACTTCTAAGTTTTTTTTTTTCAAGTATAATATGTATACACGGTGGAATTTAATCGGTGATCAGGAATCCAAAAATCTTAATTATCAATCTACACAGAAACCAATACGTGAGATCTCGTGCAATATAGCTCACAATCTAATTAATCACACTTAATTAACATCGGTAAAATGTACACTGACTGAATAAATGGACACCCTACTTTTATTGAAGGGAAGTTACTCGTAAGTGTACATACGTCAAGTGCTTGCTGGCTTTGGCGGGAAACTAGACAGATCAGACGATTTGAAGCAATTTGTTATGAATTTGACAATGACAAATTGACAGCTTATTGCTCATTTATGTTTTAAGTTTCTATGGCTGATAGTTTGAAGAGAGGTATTAAACTTTTCAGACTAAACCATTAGTAGGGTGACAATAAATTTTAATAAAAATTTAATTTCAACTTAAAAATTACCTAGTTATGATAAAAAAAACTTGGTTCCACTTAAGTACTACATAAACGTGACCGCCATCGATTACTGAATTAAAAAAATGGGTTCCTGTTCACCGATTAAATTCCACCGTGTATATATAGGTAACTTCTAAGTGGTCTAATTAGAAAGAGACGGATAGTCTATCTCGCCACGAGAGAGTTCGCGCGTCGACTTGTGCTAAACCTGCAGGTAGATCTAAATGTGTGTACGGGAGAATGACAGTTGATTTGTGCTAACGCCTATTTTATATATTTTTTTCTATTTTAAATGAATTATTATTACAACAAATGTAGGTATACAATTAGGGTTCCCTCTATTTGGCATAACTTTGATTGTCCGAAACGTTTCTCGGATAACTGACTTGGCATATTCGGTTTTCTTTAAAAAAACAACAAATAACCGTAACAATGGTATTATTAGTAGGTTCGGTTAGGGTTAGCTTGTGTACCTTAGAGCGGAAATAGGCACCCCGCGAAGCGGGGTGCCGTCGACACGCTGGCGGTTAGGTTAGGTTTAGGTCAGGTTAGTACAAAATCGTGCGGAATAAAATGAAGCACGTTCCCCACATGGATTGCCTGGAGCCGGAGCTCCTCGCGAGGGTGGTGGAGGGCCTCTTCCCGGCGGCGCTGGCATTTGTGCCCCCGGTGATGGCGCTCCCAGAAGAAGAGGATGTAGCTGGTGAGGATATTCCGGGGGTTGACGACGCAGAGATACTTGGAGCGGTCGTCAGGCTCAGGTCCTGCAAGAAGGCTCCGGGCCCAGATGGGGTGCCGGGCAAGATCATCCCGGTGGCCATGAAACACCTGGGCCTTCGACTGCGGGAGCTCTTCGATGACTGCCTCAAGGAGGGGGTGTTCCCCAAGCCGTGGAAGGAGGGGAGACTGTGCCTGCTGCGGAAGGAGGGTCGACCAGCAGACTCTCCTTCAGGGTACCGCCCCATTGTCCTCCTAGACGAGGTGGGTAAGATGCTCGAGCGAATAATCTCTCGACGCATCTTAAAACACCTGGAGGACGCGGGCCCGAACCTTAGTGAGAGGCAGTTCGGGTTCCGAGAGGGGCGGTCGACGATCGATGCAGTGGGCACATTGAGGGAGTTCGCAGAGGTGGCAAAGGAAAGGGGGGAGGGGGCCATAGCGGTGTCACTGGACATCGCAAACGCTTTCGGCTCCCTCCCATATGAGGTGATACGGGAGGCACTCCGTTACTACCGAGTGCCTCCCTACTTGAGAGCAATCGTGGGGCACTACCTGTCGGAGAGGGTAGTGCTCTACGAAGGAGCGACGGGTCGCCAGGAGCGATGGATGGAGTGCGGTGTTCCCCAGGGTTCGGTGTTGGGACCCCTGCTGTGGAATATCGGCTTCGATTGGGCGATCCGCGGGGCTCAGCTCCCCGGAATGGTCACCATATGTTACGCGGACGACACGATGGTGGCCGTGAGGGGGAGAGAGTATGGGCAAACCATGAGGAGGGCGGCGGTGGCTGCGGAGCTGACCGTCGGAAGGATCAGCCTCCTGGGGCTACGGGTGTCCCTGCCGAAAACGGATGCGGTGGTCTTCGGGGGGAGAGGCTGGCGGTTGCGTGCCGACGAGACCATCCCCGTTGGGGGTGAGGCGGTCCAGGTCAAGGCCCACATAAAATATCTGGGCCTGATCCTGGACCGTAAGTGGGATTTCGGGGAGCATTTTAGGCAACTAACTCCCCGACTCGTCAGCACTGCATCTGCGCTGGGCCGGCTCCTCCCGAACGTGGGAGGGCCAAAGGCCCCATGTCGGCGCCTCTTCGCAAACGTTGTACGAAGTATGGCACTATACGGGGCGCCTATATGGGCCGATAGATTGAGGGAAAAAACCAAGGCCCTCCTACGAAGGCCCCAGAGGGTGATAGCGCAGAGAATGGCCCGCTGCTTCCGTACGGTTGCGTTTGCGGCCGCTTGCGCTCTTGCCGGCAGCCTGCCGTGAAAATTGGACGCTAGGCTGCTGGCCGAGCGACACAGGGAGAGGGTCGCGGACAGGACGAGCGGAGAGTTTTCGGCCCCACAAGAGGTGGCCGCGAGTCGTAGAAGGGCGGTGGAAAGGGAGAGGGACAGGTGGAAAGAGGTGCTGGAGGAGTCCCCCTATGGCATTCGAACCATAGGGGCGCTCCTCCCGACATTGGAGGGTTGGCTGGACCGCCGTAATGGCGATCTTACATATAGGCTGGCGCAGGTAGTGACCGGACATGGGTGCTTCGGTCACTACCTGCACCGCATAGGGAGGGAGGCTTCGCCAGTCTGTCACCACTGTGGCGAAGACGATGACACGGCCCAGCATACTCTGGCAGAGTGTACAGGCTGGGCCGTGGAACGCCAAACCCTGCAGGTGGCGTTAGGGACGGGCGATCTCTCGCACAACGTAGTCTCGCGTATGTTGGGCAGCGAGAGATCGTGGAAGGCGGCAGCGACATTCTGCGAAGAAGTTATGTCGCAGAAGGAGATAGCGGAGCGGGAGCGTGAAGAACGAGCTGACGCACCCCCGCTCCGGCGCAGACGGTTGGGGAGGAGGCGGTTACATTTCATCAACCGCCAACTCCCCCAGTAGGGCCGGTGGGACAGGGACCCACCACACAAAGCCCTACACTTTTGGGGGAAGGGTCGAAGAGTCGCCGATCCTTCCCTCCTCTGGCGCGAGGGTGCCTCGGGTATAACCGGGGCAACAGCCGGGGGGACGTCGTGGTGGAATGCTTGCGATCCCATGACGTTCCCCTATAACGGCAGTGCGGGTGACGCCGGTGTGTTTTTAGTGGGTAGGCTCCTCCCCTCCCTCTGCCTATCAGAGGGGGCTTCGGAAGGAGAGAGTCCCACATAACCCCCGTAAGGCCTTCCCTAGGGCAGGGGGTATGCGTAATGCATTTTCACACCGAAAAAAAAAATAAAAAGGTTTAGGTCAGGTTAGGTGTTAAATAATGTTATGCCATTATATATTTCTGCGAAAAAAATATGCTCATATATTTTATTTATTTATTTAAATCAGGCAACAAGGCTCATATTACAAATACCTTAAAAACTAACATACATATCAATATAAACTTATGAATAACTACAAAACACACAATTATTATTTTATGCGTGGACATGATTCGGAGCATCAAAATTATGAACAAATAATATTAGTAAGAATTCTTTTGCTAAATAGAATTCTTACTAAAAAAAAATATGCCAAAACAGGGGGAACCATTCAAATATTGTTTTGTAAAATTATTCTTATGAAATAATGTTTTAATAAAAATTCCTATTTTGCTGCGCAATTAAGTTGCATGTGTTTTTTTTACTTGGCTGCAAATAAATTAATGAAACGAAACGCAATTTACGTAATCCTGTCGTATCCGCATCAAATCCTCTGGACTAAAATGTAACATATGTGCAAAGGCACGGTAATGACGCACCAGGTCATTAGTAGCCGCTATCACAATTGAATGGCGCTGATGTTCTGACAAACAGCGCGAGCGACTAATGAAGTAATGAGACAACATATCTGCCGTAGAATAGCGGAAATATATCTGGTGATTCGTAAACCTAACATTTGGTAAATTTTAATAAGAATCGTTTATCAATATTTGAAACAAGCTTCTGCCCCCGACTCTGTCTGTATGTCCGTCTGATACCTCTTCACGCTTAAACCGCTGAATTTATCGAGGTGAGATTTGTTACGGTGATAGGTCGAATCCCAGGGAAGGACATGAGATAGTTTGTATGGAGCTGCGATAAAAACCAGTTCCACGCGGACGGAGTCGCAGGCAGAAGTTAGGAGGCTATGTTTTATTATTTTATCGTCTGGTTTCTCTGTCATGTACTTACTATAATCAAAACAAAACGTCGATGTGAATGCCCAAGGCACGGTAATGATATGTCAGGTCATTAGCACTATCACATTTGAATTGCGCTGACTAGTAGGCGCCGGGACGCCTAATGAGATACAATTTTGCACCATCCTGCTAGTTTGGCGACGGTATAGCTAGTTCATTCAATAATAAGCTAGTTGGCCGACATTTTTTATTTTCATTTGTTTATTTCACCATAAAGTAACATGTACGCTACATAGCATATCAATAACAATTCGTTAAAAAAAAGACCGGGTTGCACTCCGGGAGTGCCGGCAGAAGTGAAAACAGTGTAACAGTTTTTCGATCAGGTCACGTAATTGCTTTAATTATCAGTATAAAAGTACTATCATTTATGTGGTAAAATACAATATTCATTTATTGCGTTATCGTACACAAATATAACAATTTATATTACATTAAAAATTTAACACTTCAGAACTATTACAATTATTTAACATTTTTAGTTTATCTCTCAGAAAAATCAACTTCCATCAATACATCTTACGTCTTACGAATCTCACAGGCACGTGACCTAACGCGAGTTTAAAATTTTTTCCCCATCCCAAAAAGTGCACAGCGCCGCTAAAGAAGTTTTCACTTCAAAAAATTTAATGAAATTACAATAGAAACAAAACATCTACTTAGTGCTAAATATATGGCCAATAACATATTTCAAAATTTTGTAAGCTTATATTGCTTGTTAAATATTCTGAGTAAAAGGCATATTTCCTGACTACCAAATAATTTTATATTTTCTTCTTCTTCGATAGCTAGCTAGTTAACTCATTCACGGCTAAGCTACGCTCGTAGCACTAAGCAGTAGTCCGTAGCAGCTTAACAAATTCACTGCGGAGTATCGCTACGCGCTACGCTCGTAGCCGATGACGTGGATTTCCCGCTAAGTAGCTACGGCGTAGGTGCCCGCTAGGCGGGTTCCTGGCAGTCATCATCAGCCGAATGACGTCCATTGATGGACATAGGCCTCCACCAAAGAGTCTCATTAAGCCTTCCGGGGGCTTGTCATTACCATGCCTTCACTGGATCACATGTCGTTGTTTTCCAGTGTGATGATGGTGATCATTTTTCTCCAGACTAACTTTGATCATCATCATATGAGCCGAAAGACGTCCACTGCTGGACATAGGCCTCCCCCAAAGAGTGCCACAATGTCCGGTCCTACGCCACTCGCATCCAGCGGACTCCCGCGACCTTTCCAGGTCATCAGTCCACCCGGTAGTAGACCCACAACTACCCACGCTGTGCCTTCCGGTACGTGGTCGCCACTCGAACAGAGCCGGGTATAACGGACTAACCGAAACTATAAAGCTCAAAGCTCTGCAGGTCGATCACGTAACGCATTGTACGTATAAGTAGATCTAAATGTCAATTTTTATATGGAAAAATGACTGTTGGATCTACCTAACGCGCGTTCAAAACTTTGCGTGATTACCCTTCTGTACTACCCTCTAAAACCACCAGCAGGTAGCAGGTATACTGAAAATTATTTGATTGTACCGAGTTGCACCACAGTGCTCCGTTGAAAAAGCGACTCAAGTTCAGTCCAATGACAGTGTTATAAATAGGTCTATGTCCAGGAGTGGACGTCGTTCGGCTGATATGATGACGAGGACCCGTCCTGTCCCGTGAAGCAGGACAGGATAAGCATGGATAAGCATTTCCCCAACGCAAAAAAAGGCAGCAAAATTTCCTGAAGACTACGGAAACATGGGTCGTTTTTCCACTGAGATCCAATATGAATGCCGTTGACGAGCAGGCGTCGGCGGAACGCGCTCTAATGACGCGACACGACACAAGGGGGTCGATTTCAGACATACATTTCGTATTCCAATTTGCTTTCAATGGATTCCACGTGCGCTGAGCTATCGGGTTTGGAGGAGCGCGAAATCTATAATCCTATCCTATTCAATGAGCAATATTTGTATATATATTTGCAATCACGTTCTCGGAAACGGCTCTAGCGATTTCGATGAAATTTGGAATATAGGGGTTTACGGGGGCGAGAAATCAATCTAACGAGGTCTCATGTCTGGGAAAAATCGTTTTCTCCGTATTTTCTCTATTTTCACCTAAGCAGAGCTCGGTCGCTCAGGGATTATATCTATACATATCTAGCATGTCTATATATACAAATATTTAAAGAAACGTCTAATATGGTAGCTTTGTAAGTGTGTATGTACTTAAACTTAAACTTCCGAAAACACTTAAACGATTTGAAAAAATCTGTAACCTGTACACATAGAAATGTCTGGATGGACATGGCCCATATTTTATCCCGCGGGCAATCAGTACATAAATAAATTAATTTGCAATGCGAAATGTATCGTGTCAAACAGACCTCTAGATAGTTGTAAAAAAATAGGTACACATTGACTGCGGAGTGAAGGGTTCTACAACTTTATTCATCTTTTGCAGAATTTATGTATAAATATTGCGTATAAGTAATCCGTTTTTTCGAGAGATTTAGGGTTTGAATAGTACCACCATTTTCATTTTTTTTCTAGAGAATAGTACGTAATTCTAACTTTTGGTAATCCTTTCATAGTCGTCATGTATATCCGGTTCCCATAATCAATCCACCGATAGTTTTCCTTACCAACAGTTACATTTTGACACATTTTCTACGGGTAATCTGTCAAAATGTAACTGCCGGTAAGGAAACATTTTTTTTTTTACCTTGTTTGGCCTGCAAAGCGGCCAGTAACAAATATGTGTATGGAAACCTCACTGGGGGCTTTATTTATTTATTTATTTGTTTAATGCTTATTTATTTATTCTTATGGGCCGCTACCAATAAACTTTTATAGAAACAAAATAGTATCACAACATTCACAACTAAGGACCTAAACGCAGTATTTCTCGACCAAAACAGCAACTTATTGATTGTCATTACGACGATTGGTACAAATTGCAAAGTGTGAAGTCATACTTTTACGTCAATTAGTATGAAGCATTTCGGCTGCCGCCAGCAAGATCCTCCCCTTCGTCCCGCGTTGCGCACGATGTTTGCCGGCACCTGTACGTAGTACTATTATTTATCCTGTGGCCGCAGTCGCTTTCCGCTACATACGAGGAAAACCACGGGATCAGCTATGAGCGTAGCGCGTGAATGTGCTAAGCTAAGCACAATTTTTATTGTTTTTTAGTAAGCTCCCCGCCCTCAACTGGGTCATTGTCAGATTTAGGTGCGCGTCTTTTCGTTGGACATTGCCAAAGTTAAGGGCTTTAAAGCCTAATTCTTGGTTGAACTCTGAATCCGCATAAACGGCGTCGCCTCTTCTTTAATTCTATGCGATAAAAACATATTATATATAAACATAGGCCCTTAACTATTAACCACCGAAAAGACAATTTTTGTTTCACTGACTGACAATGACCCAACTAATGTTTGCACATCCCCCTTATTTCCGTCAACCCCTAGCTAATTGCCGTGGCTCGCAAAAGTTCACATTTAAAGGTTAAAAATGGAAAGGTCACCTCGACGAGCATCGTATTTTTTCTCTGTAACAAAGAAAAGCGAAAAACTAATGTTTTCATGACATGAAAAACTTGAATGTTCTCAATGAATTGAAAATAATTTTGTTGCTTTTGATTTATGAAGTTAATAGCTGTGATATGAACATTAATATAATACCTAGTATATAACCCTGCAATGACGGGGCTACCATATAGATTAGTTAGACACACACATTACACATTCGCTGCCAAGAATCGCTACGCGCTACGCTCAGGCGCACTCCGGCCCGGAACGGTCGGTGGGAATCGTACATTAAGGGGATACCTTGATTCGAGTCGACCACGCCCCCTTGACAGAGACAAGCTTATGCCTTTCGCGCACGAGAAAAAGAGATGCAACACTCTTCGGGAATGGCTTTTTGGACTCATTTCGATAAATACTAAGTGAAGTTTTATTTATATTTCATTAAGTGAGATTTTAGATGAGATAAAATACTATAGTATTAACTTGATTCTGTCGTAAAATATTGTATTGTTTGAGTAGGCTGAGTAAAAAAAGGAAAATAAAGACCAAACTTTGGATTTTTTTTCTATCGAGGAGTTTTTACGCGTTCAATCAGATAAACAATCATATAGTCAAGAATCATATATCTGAAAATCAGGCTTTATTGTTTCTTAATCTAGTCAGAACGGCGTTTCAAAGCACGCGATAATTTCCAATTCTCCCCCTTAAGACGCGGTCGGCTCGTGCCGAGTGCTCGTGCATCCGGCGCCAGGCGACTCGGCCCGGCCCGTTCGGTGGGAATCGTATAATAGTCGTTGAACTTGTCGATGTGATTAGACACGTTATGATAAGGTTGTAAACTTGTAACGCTGTTCAATTTCCCAAAGCGTTGCAATCCAAACCCACGACCCATCAAGTCATTGCCAAAAGCATATTTATCCCGAATTTCATAATTCCGAAATCCATGATCCACTGAAGAAATATTGGATTTGTCAAGATATTTATCATACCAACCTTAACTACTTATAAACTGTATAGAATCATCTGCTTCAGATTTTTCGACTAGCAAAAACGGTTTTCGTAACACTTTCGGACCAATGACTCTTTAGAATTTTTGTGTGTTCCTTTCGGTATCAGCTTACCACCAGACGTACCAACGACTTGTTCGCGACCATCGTGGTCTTTCTTTCTTTTTCCTGGTAGTACTGAAACCATTGGTACAGTCAGCATCATATAGTTAGTAGCAGCCAAAGTAGCCAAATATATCGGAACACGTCTTTATTACTATAGGAGTAAGGAAGTGTTACGATATATTTGGCTACTTTGGGTGCTACTAACTATGTGATGCTGACTGTACCTAATCCCAAGATTTGGCGTAGGTTCCAACCTAGAGGGAAAAGTAAACCTTATTTGGATTATATCGGTTTCTTCAAGATCCTTCACCGAAAAGCCACGGGTTTGAACCCGCGACCTCTACATTTAATATCGCTTACCTTATCGCTCGGCTATATAGTCTCACTTTTACTTTGAGAAACATCATACGAATTTCTAAACGGTTGCGTTTATCGAAGAATATTCCTGTTGTTTAATTACTCGCAAGTTTCTACAACGAATAGCTGCGCTAATTAATATTCATATGATGTACGATCAACTCGTGCGTGGCGATACAATGAGAACACAGTTGCCCTAGTAACGGTTACTTGAGAACAAGAAGAAGTACATTACTCTCCTAGGGCGGTAAAATCAGGAATGTCATAGATCGCAGGTATTTGGCGAGCCGACGGCAAGGGCGATAATTATGCGATTTGAGGTTTTTTTAGGGTTCCGACGTCAACAAGGAACCCTTATTGTTTCGCCATGTCTATCTGTCCGTCTGCGGGTTAGCTCAGTGACCCCTTACCTACAACTAGAAAAATTAAAAATAATACAATTTTAGAATAAAATCTTGAAAAATACTTTTTTAGGGTACCTCTCCTTTTTAACCCCTGACGCAAAAAGAGGGGTGCTATAAGTTTGAAGTTTGTCTGTGTTTCTGTCTGTGGCACCGTAGCTCCTAAACGAATGGACCGATATTTTCTTCTACTTTTCACAAACTTTGTTCTTAACTACGTTTCACAATATCTGTTCAATCGGTTTTGATATATTGAACTTTTTAAAACTCTTTAAGGAGGCCTATGTCCAGCAGTGAACGTCTTTCGGCTGATTTGCAGATTATGATGAACTTTGAAATGAAAATGTCGCGGGATTTTCAACTTTTCTAAGTTGTTAATTATTCGAATTTCAAAGGTTTTGGTGGCGTTGTGGGGACAACGTGTTCGCTGTTGTGTCGCACAAGGAAGTGGGCCTACTTTACCATCTTAACGCGCGAGATGCCAAGATAAAGTTCACCATTGAGAAGGAGTGCAATGGTGCACTCCCGTTTCTTGATGTCTTGGTCCAGCGAGAACAGCGCGGGCGATTGTCTATCGATATGATTTTTAGTCCATTCCATAGGTAACTTTAATTTCCAAACCCTAGTGGTTAATAAGATTGAAGCTTGCTGTATTTACGTACCTTTGTTCAACATTCCTTCTGCGTCACACCTGTAAAAATAATAAAAAGGCATGTTATTTTTGATGACCTGATAAAGGTCGCGGGAGTCCACTGGATGCCGGTGGCGCAGGACCGGTCATTGTGGCACTCTTTGGGTCTATGTTCCGCAGTGGACGTCTTTACGCTGATATGATGATGTTATTTAGTCTACATTTTGTAATAGTACCTATTGATTGTTAATAGGAAAAACAATAAAGGAGATACAACTACTATACATATAGGTAAATAAAAAAAAACAGAAAAATCTCACACAAACCGAGCTAGACACCAATATAATTAAACACATATGATAAATACAATATTACTAACAACTATATTACAGAAAATAAACTAAATCTGAAACGCATTAAATATAGAGACCTCGGCAGAGAGTACAACTTTGTACCATTTGACGTCGAGACCCTCAGTCCGTGGGGTCCCAGTGCGCCAAAGTTATTTGCGGAAATCGCGAAACGTCTGGTTGACGTAACTGGTAACCGAAGCGCAGGCGGCTTTCTCGCGCAACGCATCAGTATTGTAATTCAGCTAGTAAATTCTATTTCTAAACAACAGTACCTAAATAGTATCATTATCTTGTCAAGGTATACATATCATGCACGGCTTCCAGAAAGCCCTAGGGAATACTGAACACGTTAACAACAATGAGCATGTCACTCACTTGAAAAGAAAAAATATCTTGTATTCTGTCTGCGCCTTTGAATTTGTTTCATATGTACGCTTTGCAGATGTGGCTGGATTTTACACTCCATTTAATGTCGAATTTGTGCGTTCATAAATATTAAAGACGCAAGTCGATACGAAAGACGCAAGTCTATATTTGTAACATGTTATCGTTATACCTCCCATACAATAGAATTTTCTGTTTATTTAATCTACAATGATTTGTCGGCGATTAAGATAACAGGGGCCGTAGACAAGGTTACAATCGACAAGCGCTAACGCCAATAGAAAACTAATAAAATGTATGGGAATCAGGGACCGGAAAACCCGTTCTTTGGCTTAATCCGTTCGAAAGGCTTAAGCCGTTCGAGGATTAATCGCTTGTTTGGGTTACCGTATCCTCAGCTTAACTTATATACGGGTTAAGCCCTTCAACAGAGTTAAGCCTAAATAACCTCAGGGTTTTGGGTTAGGGTTTTGATAGGGTTATTTGAAGGGGTTTTTAAGGGTTTTTGTAGGGGTTATGAAAGGGTTTTTATTGGCTTAATTTAACCGCTTACTTATTGGTATGACGCTAGCACACTTCTTTACCCCTTCCTGGGGCCGGTGACGAGCGAGTAAAAAAGCGGCCAAGTGCGTGTCGGACTACGCACAACGAGGGTTCCGTGCCTATTAAAAAGGTCGTATCGTTACTGAAATCTTATGGTACTTACGTCCTTTTCTTTAAGGAAGGCAGTTTTTTAGATATATCTCACAAACATTTTAACAGACCTTGTTCAAAACAATTTTCGCTGAAAGAATTTAATAAGCCCTATTCGAGTAAAATGCCTGTGACATACGGAAGGACAGACAGACAGACAGACATGACGAATCCATAAGGGTTCCGTTTTTTGCCATTTGCCTACGGAACCCTAAATATCAATAAAGGGCCGGCAACCTGATTGTGATTCTTGTGAAGTCGCCAGCGTCCATAGGCTACGGTGTTTTCGTACCATCAGACAGGCCGTATGCTTGTTTGCCACCGTCGTAGTATTAAAAATAAACACATCTTGGATATTTTTGTAGAGGCCTTTTACAGTTCCAATAATTTTACATAAGGTAGGTATGTTGGGTGGGGTAAGAACGGTACGGTTTAGAGCGGAGAATTCAAATTAGTAGGTACTTAATGAAATAGTTAAAACCGTGAAACATGCCTACATTGCCACAAGGCAAAACCTTTTTTTTTTTAAATCTGGTAATATATCAGAAATCATTAAACAGGCCAAAAAAACATTGTCCTCGTTTGTATGTTTTTTAGGGTTCCGTAGCCAAATGGCAAAAAACGGAACCCTTATGGATACGTCATGTCTGTCTGTCTATCTGTCTGTCCGTCCGTATGTGACAGGCATTTTACTCGAATACTATAAGGTGTATTTGAATAAAAATTTGATGATACGTGTATTTTGTTAGCCGCTACATAGTTTTGTAATGAAATGTGTAAAAAAAAAATTGTTAGGGGTGCAGTCCATACATAAAACTGAAAATCATTTTCTTTTATTGCAAGCCCACTTGTGGCACATCCATCGATAGGCCTTTCATAATAAAATAAATATAAGGTTTCTCAGCAATTTTGATTTAGTGAATAGAGTCGGAGATAATCGCCCCGAAAGTCACTAAAATTGTGTCCCCCCCCCCTAATTTTTGAACCGTGTATTTTGAAAATATGAAAAAAATCATGGACATGGGCTTATTAAATTCATTCAGAGAAAATTGTTTTGAACAAGATCGGTACAAAGGTTTTCGAGGTATTTCTAAAAAACTGCCTTCCTTAAAGAAAAGGACGTAAGATGCCATAAGATTTCAGTAACGATACGACCTTTTTAATAGGCACGGAACCCTTCGTTGTGCGTGGTCCGACATGCACTTGGCCGCTTTTTTATACTTTAGGATTATCGAACCTATTGATACGTCTCGTAACTAAAGACTATAATCGGCCATAAATTTGGCACATTAGTTTTATTCTATTAGAAGTATTAGAAGTGATTTAAAACATAATACGTAGTACGTTTAATTTTTAGTGGGCAAAGTCGCAAAAATAATCTGAGCCAGCAGCATACAAGCCAAAAACCACACTGTGCTATAGCTTGACCACAACCGCTGTGCCGCTCCTTAGGTATGCGCGGGGAGGCGGGGTGACGCGGCGGGGGTGACGGGGCGAGGCGGGGACGGCGGAATGACAAAGGCTCTGCCCCCCCGTCTCGCCGCTCGCATACCTAAGGAGCGGCACAGCGGTTGTGGTCAAGCTATAGAGTTGTCATTTTTTTTTATCCGACTGCGACTGAACTTGAAGGTATGGTGATGTGATGTGTTTAATATGAATACAGTTTGTCAAATAATAATAAACGAAGTAGATTTATTAATTTCAAATGTAGTTGCTCTGGATTTGTGAGTTATCAATGTTGCTTTACGTAATAGTGCATTTTTTTAAATAATAACAGTTCACAATTTTTTAAGGGTTCCGTAATCAACAAGGAACCCTTATATTTTCGCCATGTCCGTCTGTCCATTTGTCCGTCCGTCTGCGGCTTAGGCTTAGCTCAGTGGCCCTTAATACTAGAAAGCCGTGATTCGGCATAGGTATATAAATCAATCACGCCGATAAAACAGTAGAATATATAGTTTTGTAATTAAATTACAAAAAAAAATTTTTTTAGGAGTCCACTCCATACATTAAACTGAAGTTCAAAAATTTTTTTTTCATCACAAGCCCACGTGTGGCACATCAATCGATAGGCCTTTCAAAATAAATATAAGGTTTCTCAGCAATTTTTTTGATTAAGTGAATAGAGTCGGAGATAATCGCCCCGAAAGTCACTAAAATTGTGTCCCCCCCCCCTCTAATTTTTGAACCGTGTATTTTAAAAATATGAAAAAAATCATGGATATAGGGCTTATTAAATTCTTTCAGCGAAGATTGTTTTGAACAAGATCGGTTCAAAGGTTATCGAGATATTTCTAAAAAACTGCCTTCGTTAAAGAAAAGGATGTAAGTGCCATTTGATTTCAGTAACGATACGACCTTTTTAATAGGCACGGAACCCTTCGTTGTGCGTGGTCAGACACGCACTTGGCCGCTTTATATTAGAGTCGTGTAACCGGCCTTCTGCCGGCCATATGGTTAAATGGGTCAATCAACTTTTAAGTGTACACTCAATGAAAATTTGAGTTTTTTAATTTTATTTGTTTTTTTTTTATATTTCAACATTTTTGCTGTAGATAATTATTTATATTTTAAGAATTCACATGGAGCAGAACAATTTATTTAAATAAAATAGTAAATTTGACTCCGAAGTCCACATGACTCTAGTTAACATAGTCCCTTGGACAACTAACTAAATTGACTTCTGAACCATTTGAAATTCAGTGAAATTGTAAACCGTCACTTTATTCTCACTAAATATAGGATGGATTGCAATTTATCTTCCATAAATAAATAACGCGACTTTTAATTTATAAGTTATTACCAATAATATTGTCTCCTGGACAACGACAAACTTTAAATGTAACAAACTTTTCATTTAACTTGTAAAATAATCACTAGTACGTGATATTTAACACTTTATGAATTCACTTTTAATTGTTACATTCATATTTGAAAATTTTGTAAACCTTACTGTTTTTTTTAAAGTAAAAATGACGATAATGTGTCTTTAGGAGACAGGGACAAAATGGTTGTCCAGTGGACATATACGGTTGTCCATAGGACATACTCGGAGTCCAAAGGAGATACTAGGATTGAAATCGCCTGTATTTGTTCTTTTTATGTAAAAAAAAAACAACTATATGATAATAATTATCAGTTTTATTATACCTATTTTTTAACGAACTTAGTACTGAAAGAAAAAGTATTGCTTTATGCTGATTCTATCATTATTGTCCTATGGACAACCAAAATGTCCCACGGACAACGGTTTTGGTTGTCCAAGTGACTGGTTGTCCGAGTGACATTTATCAGTATTTGCGCTTCCTGGTAATAATAATGATATTTTGAATTAGGTCTTACGCGCAATGAAAAATATAGATTAAATAGAATACATTTCACTTTAATTTACTACGATATATCAAATGTTTACGTTTTTGTGCTGGTTGTCCGGTAGACACACAATAAAGGCACCCACTTTCTCAAAACGCACTCGGCCGCCTGACGCCGCGGCAAAGATGAAATCAAAATAGCGGCTGGATGAGTGTTGTCACCAAATCAATCGACTTGTTCTCAAGGCACTGATCACGCCATCTATGTTTTGCTTTCGGAACGTTTTTACCGTTGTCCGGTGGAAGTCAGGATAATAAAATATAATAGGGACCAAAATGAACATGCAAAAAACTCGTTAAAATTATGAAGCAAACAAAAATCTATATGCTAGCATCATAGTAGACATTGTAATGAATCATTATGTACAAGCGTAATTAATTGCCATATAGTATTTTTATGTATAAAGTAATGTTTAATTGCACTAAGCTACTGGGGGACAAACGAAAAAACACTACATCAGATGTTTTGTCACATGGACAACCATTAAAATTCCAGTTTAATAGTGATTTATTCAAAATAATTTACTCGTATGTTTGCTTAATACTAAGATAAATGCGACATATGCCAACGAACCACTTAATTTTCTCTAGAACTGCGATTATTGGTCAGGGACAAAACATAGTACTTACAGGACTAATAAAAGTTGATTGACCCAAATATAAAAAAGAATACTGCAGTAGTCAATATAATGGAATTAAAAAATTACAAAAACTCACGCATAAGTGGGCATATATCCAACCACCCAAACCAACAAGACCAACTTAATAAATGTCTACCGGCTGTACACATTGGGCCAACGTTGGCGCGTGAGCAGGATGCAGCTATGCAAACGCATGAGAACGAAATAAAGCCCTCTTCCTCTAACGCATAGTAATTCTGCTCCGCGCCAACGTTGGCCCAGTGTGTACAGCCGGCACAAGGTTTAGTTGGCGCGCGCGTGTCGATGTAACAAAGGTCAAGGTCAAAGTTACTTTTTTCGCATCAAGACGAGACGGTCGAGACACGATTACTATGTGCATCAGTTTGCTATTCGCAATGAAAGTAACGAACTTCATATGTAAACAAACAAATTGTCGAAACAGGTGCAAGATGTTCAGGCGATTATAGCATCTCTTCCTAAGGCAGCTTGTAGTAAATTTGTGTGACACAAAAATAGTACCGGTGCCTTTTTAAAAGCTTTGACAGACACCACCGCCGCCTGCGCAGTGAGGCGCGGCAGGTGGCTAGCTCGATTCGGCGATCCTCATTTAAAAATTGAATCGTATCTGTATAACGCTTAGGACCAATATCGATTACATTTAATGGTCTATAAGTTAAAAACCCTGGAAAGGGTTTTGATAGGGTTTCGAGTTAATTTGAATTAATTCAAATGAACGGCGCGGCCATTTCAAGCCAAAATGAACTGAATAACTATGTCGATTAAGATACATTTAGTTTACGCTCAGTCCGGAACCGCTTACCGCTAAAACCCTTAAACCGGGTTTTGATTGGGATTTGAGTTAACTTGAATTAACTCAAACGATCGGCTTAACCGTTCATGCAATTAACCCTTATTAAGCTTAACCGGAATGATATGGTTTCTCAAAACAAGCGTTAAGAAAACCCGCTTAAAAACCCGTGTAAGGGTAAGCGGTTCCGGTCCCTGATGGGAATGACAGATGTTAACGAAAAGTGTTTCGTTAACATCTGTCATTCCCATACATTTAATTAGTTTTCTATTGGCGTTAGCGATTGTCGATTGTAACCTTGTCTACGGCCCCAGGTTTTACACAGATGTTCCATTCGGCGACTCAAATTTTGGATGTGGGTGGCGCACGACCGGTCACTTTGGCTCCCTTTGGTCAGGCCTATGTCCAGCATTGGACGATGATGGCGGCTTTTAAAAAAGTCTAATTATAGTGCGTCAGTTAAAGTGTACCCATTGCACCGGGTTCTCGCGGGGGCTTGTTTGACTAGACTTGGGCTTAATGTTATAAATGTATGTTTTTGTTTGTGTGTGTTTTTATCTTTTATGTTGTTTGTGTGATTCTTGTTATTTTGTGTTTTCTAATATGGAATAAATGTATTTATTATATTTTACCTATTATACTGTTGGATATTTGAGTACCTATTTTATGGCTTGTGCCATTTGTAAATTCCCTTGGGAACAAAAAGATATAAACGCGATACTTATATTCGAATTGAGTACTATATCAAACATATAATTCTTGAGTACCTAGTATAGTACCTACTTTATATTTTAGTGTGAATTACTTTTAGGTTATAAGAAGAAGAAGTTATTAAATAGTTATGAACAATAAGCGAACATCTAGGTCCCTATTTTTACAAAACAACTAAGTATTCATTAAACAAATAAGTATTCAGTTGTTAACTGGTTTAAAAGACTAACAATCTTAAATATTTCAAATTCCGTAACCACAATCTTATAAATAACTCAGTTGATTTGAGGAAAAACAAGGCAAAAATCTTCCCTTATTAATAATTTGAAATTAAAGGCTTGGGATTCTTTGGGACTTGTTTCTTGATAATAACAAGATGACAGATAAAGGGTGGTAATGAAGAACCCACTTTGCGGAGCCTGCAGGGAGCTGAATAAATAAAAAGTATTAACGTAGGGTTGGTTCGCGTAAATTTTTATGGAGCGAGGTTGTGTTTATGTAGTCTGTTTATTAAAAGTAGTACAGAAGCCCTAGCACGATAGCTTTTATGGTCACGTTTCCAGTACATTCGTCGTAAAACGTGACGATAACACCTATCCGTGCTAGCTGGGCAGTTGGGAGCGGGTGGGAATGAATACATGGACGAAGATTCCATAAAGATCTACTTACACATACGACATTGACGTTTTCATGATAATCAAGTAATCTCGACTGCCTCGAAATCACCGCCGCGAATACGGGACTCTGTGTGAATGGCAAATAGCTGATGATAATAATATTTAAAAAAAATCTTATTCTTCTTACCTATATGTCAGAAATCGCGGAATATATACCCACTGTTCAAATGGAACTAGTAGGTACAAGTCACTTGTTTTGATAACCCTAATGTTTAATTAATTCTCCCCAATTATATTTCGCAACCCACAAAACCAAATCACAATCAAACGGGACTTGGAACTGGATCGGCCAAGGCGAGTTGTCGGTTGTGAATAGGCCTTTAAACAAACCAAACATGTGCACGAGCGTTAATAGGGGAAGGCAAAAGCACTTATCTGCTTTTAACCGTTAACCCTTTACATAAATGAAGCAGTTAAAGGAGGTCGCTCATGGTGAGTACTTGGGAGTGACGGCTTTTCATTTGAAATTAAGCGCGCGTTTTATAGATTTTGTTAATGGGGGCAGTTAACTCGATTATATAGTATCGTTTATGTGCACACCGTGGAATCTTTTACATCACACGTGGTTATGCAGTCAAGTGTAAATAAGTTGCTGTCAAGAAAAACATTTTTGGAACAAGCTTTTATTGCCGACTGTACTTTTCTGTATACCGTCATCAACTACTCATTGAGACGATTCTCACGAGCCCAAACTCAACGGTGTTGCGTCCGTTAAGGACTGAATTTCTATGGCCACCTTCTGTCTATCATATCAGCTCGATGGTACCATAATGTTGGATTGCCATCCAAACTATACCTTTACCCAAAATATCAGCTTAATCGGTTAAAGATATCTGCTTCAAAATTGAGTTGCACGATTCCAGCCGAACAATCATATTTACATAGAAGTACATTGCAAGTTAATAAAAAGCTTGTAAAATATTAATCCGCTGTCATAAGCGCGATGAGACATATTTATGAGTAAGTCGTATGCACTCATATTTTTACACTAGACTGTACAGCGGCATATACCACCCATCTAGCGGGTCTGTGAAGTTAACATAATATTAGGTTCCAGCGAATCACAAAATCAAGTTATATTTGCATGCAACGTAGTTCTATGTAGATCGCTCTTGCTTTCGGCTCGGGCGTCAAATATCTGCGATCTGACACATTCATTGTATTACCGCCCTAGGTAACCATAAAACGACCGGTTTTTTCACAGTACGGGAGCAGTGCTCTCTGTGCACATTCGCAATGTTTATTTAAGACGTTTGTTCTTGTTCGTCGCGCGGGGCGAATGTATTAGGCATATGAAAATGCTCGACCCCACAACACATTATAAAAGTTTTATGACATTATTACCTGCATTTTAACTGTGGGATGACCCACAATGGTCCTATCGCAACTCTCAGAGGAAAATGGTTAGATAGGAAGCTGAGGGGTGCAGATATACAGTGAAAAAAAAAGTTGTATGAAACTTCCATCGCAATTATCGAATGTCACATACATTGCTTCACCGCCATCCCATATCTGTCTCTCTCACATATTAATCCTTCCCTATCACTAACTCCTTCTTATGTCTCCCTTTCACGCAAATGTAAAACTAAAGGTAAAATCCTACGTAAATTTATATGATACCTACTCTTAGAAACTAGGAACTTTTCAGTAGCCATTTCCATGTCCTAAGCTTTCTTTGAGAACCTGATATTTACTACGTGACTTTCTCATTTTCTTCCGGTCGGTTCTCAGTCTATTTGTAATAGAAGTACTGTATAGATATGTAACGTTTTGTGACCGACCAGAAATTTGGTATAGAGATAGTTTTTATCCCGGGAATCATCTCCTAAGGGGGTGAAATAGGGGGTAGTATTTTGTATGGGGCTACGATATAAACGAGTTGCACGCGGACGGAGTCGCTGGCAGGAGGTTAGTTAATTCATTCATCAACGAGTCTTTCCCTTTGGTTCGTGTTTGCTGTTTTGTAACTTTCTAATTGTTTACCATATGCTTATCTGTGTTATCTGTACTTGTTTGTTTTTGTTATTTAGTTATTTTATAGTTTATTGTCGGCCTATTGTACTCTGTCTGTAGTCACCTGTAGTACTCACGGCCGGTTTGGACGCGACTTTGACACTCCGTTAGTTCGGGTCGCCGTCGCTATTGGACAGCGCTGTCAAGCTGGTCACGTTCAACTTAAGCCGTGCGTACTGCAGACACCGTGACACACTTTAGGTCCCGCCGGAAGATCAGCGCCGGCTCTTGAGTCGGCATTATGCTGAGGCGGGACCTTTTCGTGACACTAACAGAATATGTTTTTAGATTTAGTTTTATTTTATTTTCTAATTTTCATCATACCTCATCTGTTATATTATATGTCACGAATAAATGTTTTTCTTTCTTTCTTCTTTCTTTCTTTCAATAGTAACAATTTTACCAATCGGCTATCAAACCAGATTTTGAGCAAGACGTGTTATACTTGAGATTATTTATTCAATATTCAATATTTTTATTTGAGTTGGCCGAATTGCACCAAAGTAGTCCATTCAAAAAGCTAAATACTCGTATGTTAATATTAGTAAATAATATAAATATTATTGAAAACTCCTCTCGCATTAGTATTTATCATCCTCAGTGTCTAAAATTGAACTTTTAATACATGTTTCAACTAATTGTGATTTTATCACATTGTGTAATATTATAAAATATAAATAAAATACTAAATGTAAATATTTTAAAAATTGCTTTCTTGGGGTTGGATATGAAGCTATTAAATATAATTTTAGATATATTTTACAAATAATGATTCCACCATATCATATCTGGAGGAGCCCAAACTTGGTATGTTTTGTTGTTAAATTTAAAACAAGTGACTGAAATATAATGATGTGATATATTTTTGGAATCGGTTTAGTATGGCATTTCATTAGACACCGCAGGTTTCAGAACAAAATTATTATTTTTCCTATACAAAAAGAAGATGTCGTCATAACTCCTCTCCTTTTTTGTTTTTTTTTCGTGCTACGAGTAAGGCTGCCAGATGTCCGGTATTTTCGAGGCCTGTCCGGTAAATATTCATACCGGACAGAACAATGTGTTTTTTTTTGCGACCTAGTCTTACTAGCATACACCCCCCCCCCCCCCTCCGGTTGGAGTTGTCCGGTATTTTTTCGCGACTCACCTGCCAACCCTAGTTTTTACTGAATTTCGGGGTGTACCGCTAGCACTATTACCACTTTTTAGCCGTAAGACGATTCGCTGGTCAGACGCAATCATTCTTTTCACTTATTTGCCAGTCTTTACAGCCAACAAATGATAACGACAATCGCACCCGACAATCGTCCTGTCACTCCCTCGTCGAACATGAAAAGGATGTTAACAGTACAGAAACAGAACCTTTCGCGACCTCTCTTGCCAACCAAACGACGGCAATTTATATTTACGACTTGTTAACGTGCTAATTAGAAAATATACGCACCCAATTTGCATACGAGAATCCCCGTGATGATATCCGACAACTTTCGTTATTGAGGTGTAGCGGTTTTTAAATGAGAAAACGTGGGGACAGCTTTTAAATATTAGTCAGTTAATATTGGATGTTTGGATCAATGTCAATGTCGAACATTTCCATTAACCCGTGCCTGCGACTTAAAATGCGTAAAAAATATAGCTTAGGTATATGTTACTCTGATGTTATAATCACAATCTGTTTGGTAATTTTTACGTGATAAATAGTACCTTCCAACTTTCGCGTTTATAATATTAGTAGATTCACTTATCTATTTTTTTGAAAGCCTATATAGTGTCCTAGTGCTGGGCAAAGGCCTCCCCTTTCGACTTCCACTCGTCCCGGCTGTGAGCAATCTCTGGCCAATATCGTTACAAAATGCGTCCAGTAGGTCGATCACGTAAGGCATTGTATGTACGCGCGTCAGGTAGACCTAAATATCACTTAGTATGGAAAAATGACAGTAGAGTTGTCCTAACGTACGTTCAAAACGTTACGTGATCACAGCACCCCCGAGCTCCGTCACGGCTTTCCTCTTTATTTATCTACTACCACTGACAAAACTCTGCCGACATTAACATGTTAAAAATATTGAAAACAAAGAACTGTAGGTAAGCCAAAGCTAGCGGCCAAGCTAGCGGCCTAAAATTCGCAGAACAAACCAAAAAGTATCCTACATCGCAAAGCAGAAATTCCAACTAACACTCCAACTCCAAAGGACTTTCTAGTGCATGAACGCACAAACGGGTCAGCGGACCTTTTTGAAATCTAACACAATACGAGCATAAACAAAGAATTGGCAGCGTTTTTGGGACAGCAAAGCGCAGCGCCATCTGTTGAGAATTTGCACGTGTTTTTTTATGGGCGACATAAATACTAACCTACCAAATATAGAAAAGCGCATCTGTTATACTGAACGGATCATACACAGATTTCTGTTCGTTAATTCAAGGCTTGCTAAATATGCCCGCTATCTTAACATAAACCTTACAAAGCTCGTCAAATCTCCGGAACTGCTCATCCGAGTTCAATAATTCTTTCACTTTTATAGAATGAACCTCTAGGGTCACGCGGTTCCGCCTGAGTTTTCTGTAATATGTGGGCGAAGCTGCGCGGGAATCTAGTAATTCATCCCTAGCGTTATTCCGGTTGTGCCCTAAACGAGCCCGGGGTCCGCTTTGACACCTAAACGAAGACAATTAGTTTCACATTAGCAATATAAGATGCAAGTGTGACATGGTGAAATGGACAGGACATTAATGTAGTCAACATTCAGGGGTGTTGAGCCATGCAGCTGCGTGGGGTTTAGTTTGGACCTCTTCATCGCATTTGCACAAAGCGGAGGCCTTCCGCCCCCACTTGTGCAGGAAGTAGTTGCAGCTGCCGACAGACTGATAGACGGACACCAAAGTCATCTTAGAAGGGTGAACAGTGCTACTCTACAGAGTGTGAGTACTCTAAAAACTCACTAACTAGGCTTGCACGGCAGCCCAAAATGAGCATGCCACTTTGCTCGATCCTGCCATGTCTTGTCAGCTAAGCGCCAGCTCCGAGTTCGCGCAGATGAGCTTCCATACCATCTCCTTAGCGATATTTGGGACGAGCGACAGGACCGGTCGGCCCAACTATTCTCTCTTCACCAGTCGATCTTCTCCCATCCTCTCGATGCCAGCGCTTTGCTCTCACCTAATATGATATTTGGTTCGGCTACCAGGTTTTATAATAGATCGGCATTTTTTAGGATCACATGATCAATAATACATTTACTAACATGTATGCTTAGCGTGTTTTTACGGATGTGGAAAGTCTGTAGATAACATTCGCGTCATCACTTACGGATTTTCTCGGCTTATAAACGGCGACCCATATTATGATTGCAGAATAAAATAAATATGTTCAGCGCAAACGGAGCCTGAATATAAATTTGTCATACGCGACGTATATCCGGGCTGTATTCTTAG
The DNA here is from genome assembly GCA_947578815.1 of Epinotia ramella. Classification (NCBI taxonomy): domain Eukaryota; kingdom Metazoa; phylum Arthropoda; class Insecta; order Lepidoptera; family Tortricidae; genus Epinotia; species Epinotia ramella. Next base: position 4,531,415 of record OX388203.1, read on the forward strand.
CCAATCCGTATTGGATCTTCATCAATCTACGATATTTCTACAGCTATGACGATCATAAATAATAGGGAATATAATCTTTGTTAGGTTGATAATGTGTATGCATGCGTCTGCGATGAAAGTGAGACATGTTTGCCACCCCGCCACTACACGAGCTGTGTGCATGCACCGTGCATAGTTGGAAAACAGCCCGTGCAAACATTGGCGCGTTGTAACGTCATAATTAAGGCAGCCTCATTAGGCGGACCGTTTTTAGCGAGGTTCCGTGTGCCCTGTTCCAATATTTGGGCGAAGTTCCGTCGTCGTCAGGTTTAAACCTCGTTGTTAAGCGGGCTTTACGGTTATGACGTCATTAAACTGTGGAGTTGGAATGTAGGTCGATTGTTTCAGACGTCATGACGATGACAATTCGGGTGTCATTTGCTAGCCTAATATATTCGGGCCCATATTTTGCCAACATAACAATCGTCACCTGAGATGTTATTCGGAACACGCTTAATGCCCGTCACGCAATGAAACTAGACCTCTGATTACGCTTAGTTGCTACGAAATGGCGGAGTCAAGATATATTTGAGGGTGAAGGGTGAGGTTAGAAAAAGTTACAGAATAGCGGGGCAGACGATTCAACTTACATTACTGGGTCTAGTAAAGGTTGCTGTATAGCAGTTGCTTATCGAGCCAGCAACGTTAGTTGAATTGTCATTAGTTAGTTTTACTGGGCTTTTTCCGCAAGTCGACATCCAGTGTGCCTATTTTGCGTGAATCGGTGGGGTAGCGCTACTCTAACCACCCCAGCTCCTCCAGAAAGTTTGTGAGTGCCTTGGTGTTGCTGACTGCGTCCAATAGTGTGTCCGGAGACCCTAGGTGTTTTTTCCTGTATACTTCTACCTGCTTAAAGTCCAGTAGAATGTGTTTAGTTGTTTCCTCTGCTTCCATGCACGCTCTGCACATGGGGCTGTCTGTGATACCTAAGTTGTAGAGGTGTCTGTTCAGAGTTTTATGTCCTGTTATTATTCCAGCTATCTTGCGTAGTTGGCTTCTCTGTGTCCTCAGTAGTGCGGTTGTGAGTTTGTTGTCACGTTTCGACAAAATCTCTTTAGTCTGTCTGCATGTGTCTATCTCCTCCCAGTGTCTTTGGTGTAGATCTTTGGTGTATAGGTCCAGTTGATTATATATGTAGCTTTGTGGCAGGGGCATAATTGGCTCCGGTCCGTATGCCGTTGTTTCTGAGCCTTTTCTGGCCAGTTCATCTGCTGCATCGTTTCCTCTTGAGCCACTGTGCCCCTTGATCCATTGTATAGTAACGTTGTTTTTATCTGCGCACACCTCTGTGAGGATTTGGTGGCATTCGTATATCAAGCTAGATGTGATGCTGTCACTGCTCAGTGCTTGTAGTACCGATTTACTGTCAGACAGTATCCGTATGTTTGTATTCTCGACTTATCGTCTTTTTATGGCATTGCGGGCTTCAATTATCCCTACGCATTCAGCCTGGAATACCGTGTTATGTTCACCTAGTGGTTTGGCTATATGTATGTTTAAATCCTCTGAGAACACACCACATCCCGTTCCCGTGTTCGTTTTTGACCCATCTGTAAAAATTCTAAGGTCTGTTTGGTTTAGCCCCTCTCTCGAGTCTTCTGTTAGTGATATACCTTTCTTCCTGAAGACTGGAGTTCTTGGTATTTTGTCGATTGAAGCCTCCATAATAGGGAGGCTTGTGATCAGTCTGTTATGGATTTTTGTGTGGGGTGTGTTTAGTTTTGTCCATAGGTTGAATTGTCATTGTCAGGTGAATTAATTGTCAAATTAGTGAATAGGGGGACGAAGCTCTCATTCAGTCACTGCTATAGAGCTGCGCGTCTCTCTCCTCTATGATTGATCAGGAAGGTATGATGGTGCGAGCGAGAGGGATATAGACTGCGAGTTTTGAATTTGGAATGTTCTGAATCGCGCTATCGAAGTTTTTTAACTCGAGTATATATACCCCCGAGTTACTCACGGGCTGTATGTAATTAAGTAGTATTCTTGGGATCATTACTCATAGAGTATATCTGAATGTCTGTCAATTTAGACCAGCTAGACAGGCTTCCCAAGAGGCAGCTTGGCTTTGACCCATCTCTCTAGCTAGGGGGTTGCTCGGACATTATACATTAGCATGGTAAGATGTTAGCCATGCATGGAGTCGATCCTCATCATCATGCCTACGAAGCAAGAGGTCCTGAGTTCGAATCCCGGTAAGGGCATTTATTTGTGTAAAGTGCACGAATATTTGTTCCTGAGTGATGGATGTTTTTGTATTTAAGTATTTATTTATCTATATACTAGTGTTGTTATTATTATTATCGTATTGACGAGAGACATAATTCTGATCTTGACACGTTTTATTGTTATCGACCCTGTACATCTCTGAAAATATTACATTAATGTTCCTTTTTTTGTTATGTTTTGACGCTTAGAGACCGTATACATCTCTACAAACATTAGAATAATTATTAATTGTATTTGGACGCTCAGAGACCTTATACATCTCTGGAATACTGAATTAATATCATTAACTTCTTGTTAATGCTGATACAGACCTTATATCGAATGTAATCATATTGGTCATATTTTGCACTTTTGTTTTGTTTTCATTAACTTAGTGACATTTACTTTGTTAACCGTTTAAATCGGTCCTTAATGTGCAAGTTTTAAATGATTATTGTGTAAGATTATTATTATTACATTGTAAATTACCCTTTGACATGTAAAAGTGCCCTTGTGGCCTATTTGCAGAATAAATAATTGATTTGATTTGATTTGATTTATCGTCGTCTAGTGTCCATAGAACAAGCTTTGCTTAGTTTAGGGTCGATTTGTGTAATATTGTCCCCTAATATTTATTTATTTATTATTATTTAACACCTTGGCTCTAGTCAGAGTCTGATGCAGTTGATGTTAAGATCAAAATGCACCCAATACTCATACTCAATCTTGTATTCATGATATAGTTTTATTCTCATTTTAAATTAGTTGTAAAAAAAAAACAGTTAGAAATAATCATAGTCACTACAATATTTTGTAAACCCATCTTTGGATTTTTCCTATAGAGAAAATCATTAGTACCTAATCGTGTTTTGGCTGAAAAAGTAGTTATATAGTTTCGGAAGTAATGCCTTTGAAAATCTCATCATTTTGCATTGCATCTCCTCAAGTAATTAAACTTTAAAGAAGAAATTAGCTACAGCCACAGAATAATAAAGACCAGAAAGAACACTTTCGCCTATGATGATGGCACTGCAGATTAGGTGTAAAATTTTAGTTATAAATATTTTTAGGTAACCCCACCAATCACCATGATCAGAGAGACAGGGTTGTCGACAGATCATATCAATCATTAATGACATTATTTCGTTCATCACCATCATCAATGGCCTTTAAGTCTATACAAGCAGTGTCAAGAAGGTACATCGTACGTTATATAAAACATAACTGACCGACCCAACCCATCTAAATCCCGAAAAGTTGGGGGGTTCGCAGAGAGAAGTATAATTTCACGAACACTTTTAGTTATATCCTATTAAAAGTGTTAGGGCTTAGCTACAATGTTCAAGCGTCCGAGAATCCAGATAATTACAGCCTAGCCTGTAATAACTGGCAAATTAAACGCCTACATAGACTTGTTTGCTGAACAAACAGTCCGCATGAAGTCGTTGCCACTGATCTCATTACCGTCGCTGTAATAGAGGTGCCGTGCCAACAGTGTGCGTGTGATAGTCGATAGACATCTGTACTAATATTATAACATACATACTTACATACATACATTCACGCCTTTATCCCTAAAAAGGGTAGTAGGCAGAGGACGTGGAAATTGAGTTCAAGTGCTTAGCATAAATGTGGGTATAAAAGATCGACAAAATGTGATATCGCAGTGATAGGTTGCTAGCCCATCGTCCACAACACACTTCAACCCTGTTCCCTTAGGGCCCCCCCACACTACCGGCGTCTTGCGAACGTTCTCATACAAAATCGTGCGTTGCGTCGACGCGGCGTCGACGCAACGCACAATTTTGTATGAAAAACGTTCGCAAGACGCCGTAATGTGGGGGGGCCCTTAGTACGACTCTTATTTTCTTTCTTTCTTTGGCCCATAGCTCATTCGCCATGCGGTAGACGTGACCAGCCCAGTCCCACTTTAACTTGGCCGCCTTCCGAGCTCCACCTTGTTTTGGGTCTTGGAGCGCAGCGTGTGTTCCGGATGCAATCCAGCTTTACATCTAATATGATAAGCTCCATAGCTCGCTCGCAAACCTGAATTGGGACTTCTGCGCTTCCGTCAAAGTTCCGTCCAATTTAATCATCATCATCATCATCATCATCATCATCATTTTAAGAGTCCTCTTGTCGGTGGAGTATTTTCCATTTCTTTCTGTCGCACGCCTGCGCCGTGGTCTTCCCCTGCCTCTCCTTCCTTCTATCTTTCCTTCCATGATGGCTTTAAAGAAGTTGTCGTGTCGTATCAAATGACCAATCATTTTCCCCCTTCTAGTGCTGATGGTGTCCAAGATCGCTCTCTTCTCTTTGACCCTTCTTAACACATCCTCATTTCGTCAAGTTTGACAGTATACGATAAATACTGTAGGTTTAAGGATGACTCACGCTAGAACGGGACGTGTGCGGCCCGGGCCGTTTTCTCAGAAAAACGACGGCGTTTTTGCGCGGCCCAAGCCCGGCCGGGCCACGGCCGAGGCTCGGAAGCGGCTCGGTGTCGGCCCGGTGTCGGTCGCTCATATGTAACACCAACGTTTGACGGCCGGTCTACCTACAACCGAGGCTCGGACGACGCTCGGTCCCGGCCCGGCCCGCACACGGCCCGTTGACCTACAACAATCAACCCGCCAATTCATTATTATCTAGAGACTTTCACCAGTATGCTCCGATACAAGTAAGCATCATAATGCTTTTATGATCCCCGATATACCGCCAAAAACCGCGCCTAAAAGCCTAAATTTAATATACATAAACTGAAGTGGTCTCAATCAGGCGGAAGCTTAACAAATTTCCGATAATATCAGACAAGAAAGGGCAACCGGAAGGCGAGGTCCCTGAATCTCTCAAAAGGGTATACATATAGGCTTGTAAAAGGATGTATACAACTATGTATGTATGTAACTATGTAAAAAATGCTTGGCGGTAACGGTTTTCGACGGGTAATGAGCTGACAGCTCAGCTTCGGAGAAGTGTGTGAGAAAGATAATATACGATTATAAAGATTTTTATTAAGGAGAGTCTAACGATCCAAAGCGTGACCGTGAAAACACAATTGAAATAACGCAAGATATGGCGAAGCTACAGGCTTTTCAAATAGTAGGACCCAACCTATGGTACTTGTGTCTCTGTGAACTGTAGACCTCGCGAGCCTGTCTTTCTAGGGTTCCGTACGCAAAGGGTAAAAACGGGACCCTATTACTAAGACTCCGCTGTGCGTCCGTCTGTCCATCTGTCACCAGGCTGTATTTCTCAACCGTGATAGTTAGACAGTTGAAATTTTCACAGATGAAGTATTTCTGTTGCCGCTATAACAACAAATAGGTACTAAAACACAAAATAAAATAAATATTCAAGGGTGACCATACAACAAACGTGTTTTTTTTGCCGTTTTTATAGATAATGGTAGGGACCCTTCGTGCGCGAGTTCGACGTACGAAACGTAGCTAAGAACCGTCTCGATCACGTCAGCTTTCGGACAAAGAAACGCATTAAAATCGGTCCATTCGTTTAGGAGCTATGATGCCACAGACTATACACAGACACGTCAAACGTGTCACCCATCTTTTTGCGTCTCGGGTTAAAAAAAAAGTAGAGAACAGCCGGACAGACGTCGGACATACAAAATAATTTTCGGCGAAACTGAAATAGAGAACCTCGTTCGCTTCACACCCTCGTTGAAAATAGTTATTTGTTATGCACAAGTTGCATTTTACCCGCGAGTGTTTCAACACACGAGAAGTAAATTACATTTGCACCCGTGTGTAACACAAAACTTTTCACCTCACTGTAGCGAGGAAAGTGCAACATGCAAAACAACTTTATTTAATTTAAATAATAATATTTTATTTATTTCTTTAACAGTAATAATAACGTTAAGTAATATCAAGTAGAATTTTGGTCAAGTGCGAGTCCAATTTTAGTTTTCGCATACATCTTGAGACCCAGTGCCTGATAAAGGCAACAAGCAATTTTTTTCAAGCAAGCAAGCAAGTTCTTAAATATTTTTTTTTTCTGTTTTTTAGTATTTGTTGTTATAGCGGCAACAGAAATACATCATCTGTGTTTTTTTTGTATTATGAGCGTTTTACGTATTGTTAAAAGCTACTTAAACACGCTCCAAGTTCAAATTACTTACCCCAATAGCGGATAAAATGCGTTTTTGCCCACTTGTTTTAAAGGATAAAAGACGGCTTTCCGAGGCAGTGAGGGGAAAAGTAATTTTCTTACGACTTTATGTTCTGTATACGAGGTCGTTTCTGGCTTGCCGTTTTTGTCAGAATTTAAACTTAACGTTCGGTCCTACCAAGGTTTGACAGAGAAGGCAGTTACAATGACGTCATTTAAAAGTGGCATCATCCTCTTAGCGTTTTCCCGGGTTGTGCCCTAAAGGAGCCTGGGGTCCGCTTTGGCACCTAATACCAAGAATTGGCGTAAGCACTAGTTTTGACGAAAGCGACTGTCATATGACCTTCCAACCCAGAGGGAAAACTAGACCGTATTGGGACTAGACTCATAATCATCATCTCATCACATCACCCATCTGAGTCTGACGTCAATATCTAAGGTAAACGACCGAGTGCTCGACACTGTAGTATATGGCACGAGCACTATATGTCAAAGCAATATGGGTTAAATTCCATCGAACTAAGAGGATTTTTCTTCATTCGAATTCAAGCCTTGTCACTTCGACATAGAGTGCCCATGCCATATACTAGTACAGCGTCGAGCACTCGGACGTTTACCTTATGCCTGGTACACATGTAACTACATATATATCGTAGCGATTAATCTGTGCAGAGCGATTTGCGCAGTTTTATCGATCGTGAGTATGACAAATCGTAACGATAATCTGCAACGATTTGTCACACACACGATCGATAAAACTGAACAAACGAACTGCGCAGTCAAATCGCCACGTTAAATCATTGTCGTGTGTAGCAGGCATTAAGCTGATTTTCCACCGGAGGGGCGAGATGAGACGAGGCAAGGCGAGAATTGAAATTTGTATGGCACTTACTATTTCCACCGAGCGCGCGCGAGGAGAGAATTGAAAATTTGCCATACGAATTTCAATTCTCGCCTCGCCTCGTCTCGTCTCGCCTCGCCTCGCCTCGCTCCTCCAGAGAAAGTCAGTTTTATTCATCCACGATTGACGACCGCTTTAGTCTAAATGGTAGTGACCCTGCCTACGAAGCAAGAGGTCCTGGGTTCGAAACCCAGTAAGGTCACTTATGTGTGTGATGTCGCATGAATATTTGTTCCAGTCATGTTTTCATGAATTTAAGTATTTATTTATCTATATCGTCGTCTAGTACCCATAGTACAAGCTTTGCTTAGTTTGGGACTGGGTCGATTTGTGTTAGATTGTTAAGATTTTTTTTTATTATGGTTCTCTAAAAGAAGGTTTAAATTCAGGACTCAATAAGGTTTACATTTTTATTTTTGGACGTCTCAAAAAATGTGAGATCTTAAAGTAGGTTAGATTTGACTTGGCCAGTTTTTATCAGAATTAAAAAATATATATAAATATATATCATTATATGTTGAATAACTTTATAAAATGACTGATGTAATGAAAACTGGCCAAGTCAAATCTAATCTACTTTAAGATCTCTTTTTAAATAACAGCAATTGTTATTATAGGTATCCAATAAAGCAAAGAAATAGAGTTTAATACTTGTTCATAATGTTATTTTGTTCCTATAAATACATATTTGGATTTCGCATAGAACTTGGTACTCATTTAGATCTCCATTCTTTTTGCGGCGAAGCCCACAGCCAAGCATAATTTTTGTTTTGAACTTGACTCTCCCTTTTTACATTTATGTTTTTGGTGGGATATATTTTACTCACCAACCAACTAGCCCTAAAGTGGTGACCCCGACGTGATCCGACACAGTCAGAAAATTTTATTTTCCAAGGCCAGCAGTACACCCTGGGCACGAAAAACTATTAAAATAGGCTACTTATGTGAAAATAAAAATAAATATTGCAGCGGGCGAATTTCTCTTTTAGGAATGTTCCATTCCATATATTTATGAAACAACGCGTGTTATTAAAACTTGTCACTTAACCTCATTAGTCTCATTACCTTCTTACTCTTCTATTTTTCCAGAATGTCTCTAATTAATCCAGCTGCATTACCAGGAGCAAGCAACCAAGGGTTCCTAAACAAAAATACTCCTTCTTGATTGGGGTAAGGAACCCAGACTTAAGCCCCGTTTGCACCCTTATGAATAAATCTACCATTAACGAGGCCTATCTATGATTGTTTTTGGAGGCCCTGTGTTGTCTTAGTACCCTTACCACACTTAAAAATAAGGAGCCAATAAATACTGCGAAGCCTTGTCGTAGAAGAAAAGGAATTGAGTTTAGATTTGTCATGCTCGTTTGCTCGTGAGGCCATGGCGGCTGTTGCAAAAATTGTTACCAAAAGCTTAACTTCTTTGAGTTCGCCGGATTCTTTTGTTACAAATTAGAATTCAAGGACGGTAAAGTCCTCGTACTTATTTGCTGACTTTTACTCTTTGTCGACGAATTTAACGTCGTTTTAGAAATACAGTAAGAAAGAATATATATTAGAACACGCAAAACGACAAAACAAAAATTGGAAAAAAGTAGCGTAAAAAGAATACAAAGGTTGTTTTACAATAAGGAAAAACCGTGTACCCATGTTGTAAACGATACGGTCCTCATTAGAAATTATGTTGAATTTTATTTATTTAGGTCTAAAGCTGGAGGAGTACATCTAAGTCTATTTTATGGAAAAAAACGCTAGCTCGCATTTTCATTCATTTCCTCACCAGTTAAGGAAACATCAATGGAAACAACATTTTTTATGTTATGTGTATTCTTGTTTCCCTTATGTTTCAGTAGCTTCAGCGGATTCCGGCTAACCATGTTTTATTTATGACGTCATTAATGATTACATTCGAAATGAGTGTTGGGGTGCAAGTAGGTGTTTGTTTGGTAGAATGAAAAGATAGAGTTTAAACGTCAATTGTTATATATTACACTTCTACAATGTTAATAAAATAAGTAAAATGTTAAAGTTAATTAAATGTTATTATAATTTTAGAATGCGATCGCGACGGTGTCATAAAACGACCGACGAAACTTTAGGAAACGACCGCATCGCCAAAGTAGGGCGCGAGCGGCCTGTCACGTGTTCGATGCACATGCACCGAACAATGAGTGTAATGACCCAAAAAAATAGAGAGATAATGTATACAGTGGTCCTTCGACTTCATCTTCATCTAAATTCAGTAACCCATGGGCAACATATAGAACTTCTAATAGCTGTGCAATTTCAAGAGTAAACTTCTAGAACTACAATTCAACTATTCCAGATTTCTAAAACAAAAAGAAACAAGAATCCAACTATTCACACTGCCCCATAACAGCAAGCCATACGGCGATATTGCGACATGCTTAGCAAAGTACACTTTCATCACGATCACAAAGATCGATCCAATATCAGTGAGTGCAGAATCGAGATAAATGCTCGCGGAGATAAAGTTTAAAAGTGATTCCGAGGCATCGTTCAATCGGGTTTATTGGATCAATGGAGGATTATCTGGAATATTTAGCGATTCAATGGAAATTAAGTTAAATTCAGTCGTGTCTGACAATAGGGTAAGTACTTGTTGACAAATCCAATCAGCTTTTTTATAAAAGTTATTTAAACTATTAGCAAGAAGTTTGTAAAGATTATAGGAACATTTGGCAACTGTTTTTTAATTAAAGTAATCTGTTTAATAATGAAATGTTTTATTTGGGTTATTAAGTCTGCAGGTCGATCACGTAACGCATTGTACGTATGTGCGTTAGGAAGATCTAAATGTTAATTAAAAAACAGTTAGATCTACCTAACGCGCGTTCAAAACGTTACGTGACTACCCCTCTGATCAAAATACATTATAGTGAAAATTCTTTACGTGCCTCCTCCATCGGCTCCATCCCAAAACCTTCCTCATTATTCTGTATTTTTTTAACCTCACCTCACCGTTCACCGTTTCCTTTCACACAAATATATCTTGAAGCCGCAATTCGTAGTAACTAAGCGTAGGTAGAGGTCTAGTTTCATTAGGTGTGACGGGTGGGGTGAGGCGCATTAGCGCGTTCCGAATAACATTACAGCCCTTTTGTCCGTCCGTACGTCAATCTATCTGTAGTCATGTGAATTAGTGTTTCTATATTCATATTTATATTATGGTTTTACACGGGTCTAAAGCGATATTCATTTCTGACGTTTCGACTCGACACGGTTTGCACCGGTCATGGTCGCAGATGACTGTCGTCCCAGCAAGTTGTCGACGGAATCCATCCATATCCATACTATCCTTCCTTACTAATATTATAAATGCGAAAGTGTGTCTGTCTGTCTGTCTGTCTGTCTGTTACCTCTTCACGCTTAAACTGCTGAACCGATTTGGATGAAATTTGGTATAGAGATAGTTTGAGTCCTGGGGAAGGACATAGGGTAGTTTTTATCCCGCAAATCATCCCCCAAGGGAATAAAGTGGGGGTAGAAAGTTTGTATGGAGCTACGATATAAACGAGTTCCACGCGGACGGAGTCGCGGGCAGAAGCAAGTAATATTATAAATGCGAAAGTGTGTCTGTCTGTCTGTCTGTCTGTTACCTCTTCACGCTTAAACCGCTTAACCGATCTAGATGAAATTTGGTATAGAGATAGTTTGAGTCCTGGGGAAGGACATAGGATAGTTTTTATCCCGGAAATCATCCCCCAAGGGGATGAAGTGGGGGTTGAAAGTTTGTATGGAGCTACGATATAAACGAGCTCCACGCGGACGGAGTCGCGGGCAGAAGCTAGTACCATGTGTATAAAGCGCGAGAGTGTAAAGTTTTATGTTTCTATATTGTCACCTTTTAACCAATCTGTGATGTACTTTGTGTGTATGTAAGCATTTTATTATACGCAATGGCAGGTTAAAGCATACATGTGACACATAGTATAACGGCGAACGATATCCTATAAGGGCTCCAGTATCCTTTGAGCAATTGAGTGGGAGTTAGTTAGTACGAGATAAGTAAGAGAAGTGTTCAAAAACTATAAATGTGTATCGTTGTAGGAGTTCTTTGTCCATGATACGTCAAAAACATGACCGACAGGCTATTCAATTACATCACCGGTCTACTTAATAAAGATTAAAGACCACAAACCACAGATTGTTTACGTAAACATTTAAAACACCACGTTAATGTTGAGCTTACATGTGTGCCTTTGGCGTGTTAAGTTAATTAAATGAGAGGATAACCGGTACATGTGTGTGTTAAAACTGTATATATACAAGACTTAGTTGACTGTACAGGCTGTGTTTGTGTGTGTATAGCGAGCCGCTAACTTGCCGTGTGATCGCATCATCGTCGGATAAACGGCCGATGCATCGGGGTGTGGGGTTGGTGCATTACGAAATATGTATACCTACTTCAGCACGTCTATCATGAGACGGCCGCGACATACTCTCGATTTTTCTCGCACTATACCTCTGTTCTAAGTGTTCTAATAAGAGAGAGACGGATAGTGCGAGAAAAATCGAGAGAGCTTGCGCGCCGTCACGTGATAGCCGTGCAGACTATTTAAGTTGGTCGAATGGCATCAAAGTAATCCATTCAAAAATAAACTCCAGCAGAAGATTCCAATTCCAAAACAGTTTTATATAAAGTCGGCTACATTAAATAATCTCAATCATAGTTATGCTACTTTGGTATGGTTGAATATCTTCAGCGGTCGAATACAGTCCTATTATACGCGGAAGGAACTGCGCGGGCAGCCATTTAAATATGTATTTTGGAAATGGAATTTAGTTTGGAAAATGCCCTGCTGCACATCTATCATGATTCATGAGACGGCCGTGACATACTCTCGATTTTTCTCACACTATACCTCTGTTCTAAATTTTCTAATAAGAGAGAGACGGATAGTGGGTGAAAAATCGTGAGAGCTCGCGCGCCGGCTTGTGATAGCCGTGCTGGAATGATAGACTACCTGATAGCTGGTGCTAAATCCGCATTTCGAAGTCATTACCTGAAACAACATGCAATTTATTAGCAAACGGTAGATATGTTAAAAGTCTCTAATATTATTTATATCGACGGAGAGAGGGGTACAGCGGAATGTCATATCTCTCATATTTCAGGGAGCCGCCCAACTCGGGAAGTAGGTACCTTCACCTTACAGAAATGGCGAAATGTAAAATGCACATGTAATTGTTCGCATATAAGGTTATACTTCTGTCTTATTTTTTTTTGTGTTAAAATGTTCATAGTACTCATTTGTTAACTATTTTTTCTGGATTTAAACATAGGTACACTGTTTTTTAATCTTCTTGTATCCTTGGGTTTTCTATTGTTTCAAGATATAAACTTGCTGCGATGTTGTACGTGCGCACAGGCTTGACGTCATCAAATTTGCACTTGTAATACCTGTTAATTCCGGCATGAAACTTCACAGCCATTATTATAATCAACTGATTGGATGAGCATATACATTATGCATTGGTTAAATCTCTTTGTTCCGAGGGTCATTCAACGGAAATTACAATTATTTGGGGCATACGGCTGGACATTTTGGTGGCCTATTTGTTTTTTGCTTTCTTAGTTTTAAACAAAGCCACTGTAGCCGAGAGGTAAGGCAATTGACATTTAGATCTACTTAACGTACGTACAATGCGTTCCGTGATAGACCTGCTGGAACCGGTAAAACGACTCTAAACCCAACAATGTGTATAGTTTTCCCTCTGGGTTTGAACGTCAGATGGCAGTCGCTTTCGGAAAACTAGTACCTACGCCAAATCTTGGGATTAGGTTCATTAGGTTCCATAGCGAACCCCAGGCTCCATTAGGGTACTACCAGGAATACCACTAAGAACAGCGGATGCGGATCCTCTTTCTAGACCAGATGTTATATTGAGACCCATCGGTCCAACAATGCAATTGTTTACCCACAATAGCCAGGTGCCACAAACACTACGAAATGAGCAGGCCATGTTTAATAAATATTTTACTCGAATAGTGACTGATAAAGTACTCAGTCTATTGTTTTTAATACAAAATGGTCAACATTACAAAGTACTATTTTTTTAATGTAGACCTTCCCTGAGATAGAAAGTCGCCTTTAGGTTGAAAAAGTGTCTTACAGTATCAAACGGTTAGCCGTTACACTTAACAACAAAAGACGATCGCTTTGTTTACCATTTAACTATGAAAGACAATCGCATAATATTCGCATTGTTTACCACAATGATGCACAATTGCATTGTTTAATTACCACTTAACAATGCACCACAATCGCATTGTTTAATTACCTGCACTTAACAATGCACCACAATCGAATTGTTTACCACTTAACAATGAACCACAATCGCATTGTTTAATTACCACTTAACAATGCACCACAATCGAATTGTTTACCACTTAACAATGAACCACAATCGCATTGTTTAATTACCACTTAACAATGCACCACAATCGAATTGTTTACCACTTAAAATGAACCACAATCGCACAAACAGAACTGACGGTCTAGGAGAAGGATCCGCGGGTGTTCTGCCTTTTATCCGAACATTTTTTTGTCCGAATTTCACTTGCCAACCAACTTTTCGCCGATGATTCACTTTGACAATTATTGGAAAATGTTTGTATAATGTTTGATTTGGTAGAATTATTTTAAAGTAGATTGTTATAATGACAGAAAACTTTTGGGATTTTATCATTTGGCAAATCTTTCACTAGGTCAAAAAACCATTAAACGAATAACGTTTCCTCCGTGCAACAGTTCTCTTTTCTTACATTAGGTAACTTTTTACTTCCAAGAACAAGAAACCATAACAAAGTCAGACTTTTATTCAATGTTTATATAACTTACTAGGCAAAAGGTACACACTATTTTTGTCAGTGGGCAATAAGAATGACTTTGAAATATGCTAATCGAGTAGTGACACGAACGAGTGACCACTGATATAAACTGCGGCGCTACCACGAACTTCGAAAGTCGAAGTTCGTAATACATGCATCCCTGTCACTCGAGTAAGGGAGTGCGATAGAGATGGAAATACCCGAACTTTGACTTTCGAAGTTCGTGGTAGCGCCGCTGGTAGCTTTTTCTACGAAGAAATAACGAGAATAGAGCAAAAAAACAAAAATGTTGTAATACGTATAGATGGGTTTTTCTCCGAAATCATTGTTTTTACTTGTGAGTGAACTGTGAGAGGTGATATATGAGTATTATATCTTGCTGTTTACTCGATTAAATCTCCTTAACTTCAAACAGTTCTGCTTTTATACTATAGGTACTGTAAATGAAATGAAATGAAATGAAATGAAATGAAATGAAATGAAATGAAATGTCGTTTATTCACATTAAACATATGGTATAAGCACAGATGTTACAGTCATTTCCTTGTTCCTTAATATGTTTAGCCCAAAAAGGCATGTGAAAATTTGCATTACCTACGTTTGATCATGCTTATGTCACGTCAAATGCAAGCAAAATAATTGTCAGTTGTGGCTCAATACAAAATGTCTAAAGTATAATTATATAATTAAAAATGGTAAAATTTGGTATAAGTTTAAAATAATATTTATGTCGTAATAATAATATTAGCATGCCATGTCACATTCATAAAACAAATAAAAATATATGCGAACTAATAATCAACAATTATGATAAGCATTACGATCGATTAAAATTAAAATGTTTAACATTGAATAAAATTAACATAGAATGAGGAATTAAAATTTGAGACAGGTAGTTATTTTTGTAATTATGTCATATTAGAATTTGTATGTCAAAAAGTCATTTATACTATAAAAACAATTGTCAATCAATAATACTCTCAACTTTCTTTTAAATATATTATGTGGCAATGTTTTAAATTCAGCTGGTATTTTGTTGAAGATTTTAACACACATGTTGTAAGCACTTTTCTTTCTGAGTACCAGTTTGTTGCTACTTGGTATTGCTAACCTATATCGTCTATGTTGCCTAGTTGTTTCCTTATCAGTAACAAACGTGAATAATGCCGTATGGAGTTTTACAAATATGATTGAAGTAGCCTCATTTTTTCCCGAAATAAGGATTACGGTACTTGTATATGGATGGATTCAACCCGAGGTCGTACCAGCAACGCTCAGTCGCTACATACTCGTATTAACGCCATCTACCATATAGTACCTAAACATGCAAGCAAAAGCACAAAGTACTAACTTGATTTCGCAACTACCATTAGTGCACTCGACTGCAAACTGATTTTAACTTGAACTCTAAGTCGGGTGAAAACGGCACAAATCCAAGTGCACCGTGTTGGTTTAACCTGGCGCCAAATATTGGCGTTTCGTCAACACCGATTGCACTCGGGTTTAAGTTTAGTAGCTGAATTTTAGACGTTATATACGCGTTAATGATAAACTTTGAAATATGTTTCAATAAGTAGTACCTATACACTTTTGGTTTTGCGATTATTACAAAAAAACCTAATCACTCACCACCATTACCTGAGCTCTTTTTAGATGCAGCTCCTGAGTTTAGAGATTAATAAAAGTGGACACGCCGAAGAGTGGGAGGCCTTTACCCAGCAGTGGGGAAGTGTAGTATAGAAATTAAATAGATAAATGGAACAGACCAAAGTTAGTGAGTTAAGTTAAAGGTCCTAGTCCTCGCCGTTGCACTACTCTATGATATACATACATATACATACATTCATGCCTTTATTCCCAAAAGGAGTAGGCAGAGCACATATAACATATGTTCCAGCGCCACCTTTAGCATAAATGTGGGTATAAAAGATCGACAAAATGTGATATCGCAGTGATAGGTTGCTAGTCAATCGCCCACACACTTCAACCCTGCCCTCTTAGTCGATTCACGAGAAGAAAGGGGGTGGTGAAATTCTAACCCGACACCACACGGGCTGTATGCCAAAGTAACAAGGCTTAAATTCGAATGAAGGGGAATTCTCCTAGTTCGAATTTAATTCATATTGATCTGACATAAAGTGTCTATGTCATACACCAGTGTAACGTCGAACGAAAACGTTTACCTTATAGGCCTGTGTAGTATTCCGCAGTAATAATACCTACTGACCTCTGTATTGCCGGTACAGCGCTCTCCCTCTGAGCTATTACCCATACATTAATTCGATGTAGCGTATCTTTCTATCACATTTGCCGCCGCTACTAGCGACCTCTCTGTATTTTCTTGAATGGCTCAAAGCCTTTAGGCCACTCTAACGCGCAAGCTATGCGCTTGAATTCTAATCGAACCACACACACAACACAACACAAAACTAATGTCTGGGTAGCTAAAAGGGCACAAGTTCGAATCTTGTCCTGCGGCGCTACCACGAACTTTTAAAGTCGAAGTTCGTAATACATGCATCCCTGTTACTCGATTAAGGGAGTGAGATAGAGATGGAAATACCCGAACTTCGACTTTTGAAGTTCGTGGTAGCGCCGCTGGGGTTCAGACGATGATTGTTTATCTTTCCATTATATTTGTTCTCTGTATCATGTCGTTTAAAATTTGATCGTGGCATCTTCCACGTTAAATTGACACGGACACAATAGTTATTTTCGATACAAGTGCCGCAAATAGGAATTCGCAACGAGTGGTGATAAATTAAAACACTTTTCCACTCTTTTATAAAGAAAAATAAACACGAAGACGGCGGCTTGGGAGCCAATATCTCGGTAATTATCAAATTTAGAGAAAAAATGCCCATACAAAACATGCTCATTTTAGCGTATTCTATACGATAGCATCATAAAAAATAAGTGAATTCGCAACGAGTGGTGATAAATTAAAACACGATCGAAGGGAGTGTTTTAAATCGACACGAGTTGCGAATTACCTATTCGCACGTGTTTCGTACAACGTTTTACTGTACATATGGCTCTTTAAAGTTTCGACATAAGCAAGGAAAGTGCTCTTTCCGCACTAGTGCGGGAAAGTAGCACCATATGTACTGTAATAGTACATTTTGATGCTAGTGCGGAAAGTATGTCATTACGTCACGAGTACGGAGATATACCAGGCGAGTGGCAAGACTCGGGACGAGTGAAGAATGACATTTCCGCACGTGTATCGAACGACGTTTTTTAATACAGTTGCGAAAAAATAATAAAAACAACAAGTAAGGAATTCGAAACTTTTATATTATTAATTCAGTAACATCATTGTAATACAGTTGAAAAATAATGAAGTTGTTCAAAAATCTTTTTTTATCTTATTTATTTTTTATTGACATAATACATAATTAGTACAATTATTGAGTGGGAAATACGAAAAGCACTAGTTCGCGAAAACCAACTTTCCGCACGCTAAACAGCTACGTACCTAAAGTAGCACTTTTTGAGCAACTGTATTTAAAAAAAAAAGATCCGGTTGTACTCCAGAAGTGCCGGCAGTAGTGAAAACTCAATGACATTGTAACAGTTTTTCGATCAGGTCACGTGACATCTTACGGTCACGTGACCTGTCTCGAATCTCACGTCTTACGAATCTTACGGTCACGTGACCTGTGGCGAGTTTAACAATTCCCCATCACACAAAGTGCACAGCGCCGCTAAAGAAGTTTTCACTTCAAAAATATTTAATATAATAATTTGTAACGTTAAGAGGTGTTATACATAGTGTTTGATTAAGGGAAGCTTGCATCAACAATGTTGATTATATGGTATAATGCTCATGTTATATACAAGTTATATATCATAACTATCATTTAGAATAATGTTTCGTTTTTATTATTACAGATTAGTAACTTGCAAATTGGGTCAGAGTAGCAAAGGGGGCCCAATTAAGTTTTTCCACTCTTTTATAAAGAAAAATAAACACGAAGACGGCGGCTTGGGAGCCAATATCTCGGTAATTATCAAATTTAGAGAAAAAATGCCCATACAAAACATGCTCATTTTAGCGTATTCTATACGATAGCATCATAAAAAATAAGTGTCATAATGACACCACCCCCATCAAAAAAATTGTCCCGCGCCCCCTTTGATTTACCCCATCCACAAATTGTACTATGTAAGTATATATTAGGTAGTAACAAAGTGTTCGGTTCTGGCGCTTCGCCGGCCTTGCCGCGGCAGGCTCGCTGCGCTCGCTCGGCTCGCGCGCTGTAGGGTCGCAGTTCAACCTAACACTCCTCGCTTCGCTCGTCGTCGTACCTACACCGACCTGCCTTACAGTCTACCGAAAAATATTATGCTAACTGTGCATTAGAAGAAATTAGCATTATATCATTTGCTCATTCTAGGAAGTATGGATTATATTTAAAGTATGTTATATTAAACGTTATAACATCAAATGATCATTATATAAAATGATAATTATATCGAATGTGAATATATTAAGTGTTTTTATATCACTCAATAATTATATATAATATTATTGCGAGTAATATTATTTCAAAAAATATTATAGGCATCGTAATGCACCCGTAAATGTCACTTGCTCAGCTGGGCCGAGCAACACAAAACCGTTCAGCATATGCATAAGCCGGGCTCTTGACCCATCCTCTTGACCGCGATGCAGGATGCTGCCTTCTAGCGGCTGGTTATTGCTCGGAACATTGCCAACTATTTTCTGACTCGCTTTGTATCATAGCCGTAAGAGTACAAGTATCATAGATGGGGAATTCGGTTCTAATTCGGCGTTTTCTATGCGATACGCAGACTTTCTCGAGAGTCTCGAGACTACTAGTCGACCAGTGGTTTTATTACTTTCGTTAGAAAATATTTATTAACCTATAAAAAATGGTAATGAGA
This sequence comes from Epinotia ramella, assembly GCA_947578815.1. Taxonomy (NCBI): domain Eukaryota; kingdom Metazoa; phylum Arthropoda; class Insecta; order Lepidoptera; family Tortricidae; genus Epinotia; species Epinotia ramella. The sequence continues at coordinate 4,550,458 of OX388203.1, forward strand.
ATCAACTATAGCAGGAAATAGTTTTACCCATTATTCATAGCGCCTGGGCAATCGAAATCAGGCCCAGTAGCATGGATGGCGTTATCACGCGATAAGTGACAGGATAAGCGCGTCGTCTCGTTCTATCGAACGGTGTCAGCCAGGGACGGAAGCTCTATCCTGTCACTTAACGCGTGCCACCCGACAACCTTTCCGCCCCAACGGCTATCCGGTTATACGTGCAATGTGTCGCGTCTACTGCCACTTAAGTATAGCGATTCGGAGTTCTATTATAGATTACCTTTTTTCTGCTGCCTGTCACTTTGTCAACTGTCATTTTTCCATATAAAAAATTACAGTTGGATCTACCAAACGTGCGTACAATGCGTTACGTGATCGACCTGCAGATCTCAACCCTTACAAAACATAAACGTCAGAAGTTCCTTCAATATTTCAAGAAAAGCACACTTGAGACGATTGCTAAATAATAATTCTAAACGACCGAAACGTAATATTATAAGGTACCCTTTTCCGCGAAAATAAAACCGAACAACGTAGAAAAAAGGAGCATTCGTTACACTGTTTACTTTCCGACGTTTATAACCGAAAGTGCCTCAATAAAATTACCTCCCCTTTTAAGGGCTTTATGCTGGGGTTAATTCGTATTAAAGATTGTGCCCAAATTAGGTAGGTATCGTCTGGAACTTTTGTTGGGCAGAACAGAGGGCTCATCACGTAACGTTATGAACGCGCGTTGGGTAGATCCGACTGTCATTTTTCCATATAAAAAAAACCGGCCAAGAGCGTGTCGGGCCACGCTCAGTGTAGGGTTCCGTAGTTTTTGTATTTTTTTTCAAAAACTATTCAACCTATCAAGTTCAAAATAATTTTCCTACAAAGTTTTTATAAAGTTCTACTTTTGAGATTTTTTTCATATTTTTAAAACTTATGGTTCAAAAGTTAAGAGGGGGGGGACACATTTTTATTTTATTTCTGGAGCGATTATCTCCGAAAATATTAACATTATCAAAAAATTATTTTAGCAAACCACTATTCATTTTTAAATACCTATCCAACAATATATCACACGCTAGGGTTGAAATGAAAAAAAAAACACTCCCCACGTTACGTATAGGGGAGGTACCATAATAAATAAATAAAAAACACTTTTTATTTTACCACTTTGTCGGCGTGATTGATATACATATTAGTACAAAATTTCAGCTTTCTAGTGCTAACGGTTACTGAGATTATCCGCGGACGGACGAACAGACAAAGCGAAACTATAAGGGTTCCTAGTCGACTACGGAACCCTAAAAAAGGTTGAAAAACGTAACATAGAGACGTAGTACAACTTTTCGTTAACGTATCGTATGACAGAAAAAATATTTACATAAATAGGTCTAAATTTGCAAAAGGAAACCCACGAGCTGACACGATTCCCATGTCATTTCATTACATTAAAAACAGATTCCAAAGGGCCCCAAGTGTGGAGAATTTATTTTTCTACTCTAACAATATTATTCTACTTCAACAATGATAGGCAATGGCTTTGCACAAAGTCCAAAGAAAAGTGAACTCTCTCTAGAAAATGATTCGCACCATAAATAAAAACAGCAAATTAATATAAAGCAGAGAACAAAGTACTAAGTAATAAACGACTTCATTGGAAAAAATCCATTGAAACCGTATATTGCAACTAGTTTTACTCCGATTCCAAATATTTGCACTCCCCAGTGCCGCGTAAAGTAAAGCAACGTCACAAAAAGAAAATGAGAAAACGTAATGAATTGATTTACGATGAAAGAAACGGGAAACTTATTTCTATTTCTGTGGGTTCAAGACGAAATTGAAAAGTCAAGAGAGCGTGTTTAAGGCATAATGGGAAAACTATGTGGAAATATAGTACATTGACCGTTAATGAGAGTTTTCGGGGCTCCGTATAAAAGTCTAAAATTAATAAATAAATGTTCGATTTGTGTAAGATTGCCCTATAAAAAAAAAGTGTTATGCGTATGGATACTAGACGATGATATATTTAATAGATATAAATACTTTATACATAAAAAACATCCAAGACTCAGAAACTAATGTTCACGCTCATCACACAAATATTTGCCCTTACCGGGATTCGAACCCTGGACCTTCCGCTTCGTAGGCAGCGTTACTACCCACTAGCACTAGGCTATATAACCGGTCGTCATAGAATATACGAGTATAATGGCCGTATTCATAAAGTTCAACAAACTTCTTTTTATACAACGTGTCCCAAAACTCAACGATAAGCCGGCACCAGAGGATGGAGCTGCTTATGATTAGTCGAGAAAAAATAAGGAAAAAAATATATCTCAATTATTTTAGAAATTACAGAAAAAAAATGAAATTCATCGAAAATCGACATCCCTAATGGTATTTTTAACGACCATGTCTACAAATATCAAATATTACTGTTTTTTTTTTGTTTTTGGAAACTTAAGTAGCCCTGCTATCTAACACAGTTCTTAAAAATACCAAAATACATGTAGTTTTTACACAAAAAATAATCAAAATTCATTTTGTCCCTACAATTTTGAAAGATTTTTTCTTACAGTCCACTTTCAATCATCATGGTGTAAAAAATAGTATCGACACCACTATGGAAATTATTTTCAAAAGTTGACGCAACTAACCAAGATTCCAAAATGGTATAATACTTTGGAAAACCTAGTCACAACAAAAAACAACGAATTTTTAAACAAGAATCGACATTATTTAATGTTGGCGGTAATCACTTTTACTGTACCCAAAAAAGGATTTTTGTTGTTGAAAAATGTTGAATAAATGCAAAGAAAAGGTACAATTTTTTTTCATTTTTTTAAATTCATTTACTACATTATTAATACTACAGTAAATGTTCAAATTGCCTGCCACCGGCATTAATACAGACATGACATCGCCTTAGAAATGATCGTTTTATCCGTCGTGCATATCGCGTCGATTCTTGTTTAAAAATTCGTTGTTTTTTGTTGTGACTAGGTTTCCCAAAGTATTATACCATTTTGGAATCTTGGTTAGTTGCGTCAACTTTTGAAAATAATTGCCATAGTGGTGTCGATACTATTTTTTTACACCATGATGATTGAAAGTGGACTGTAAGAAAAAATCTTTCAAAATTGTAGGGACAAAATGAATTTTGATTATTTTTTTGTGTAAAAACTACATGTATTTTGGTATTTTTAAGAACTGTGTTAGATAGCAGGGCTACTTAAGTTTCCAAAAACAAAAAAAAAACAGTAATATTTGAATATTTGTAGACATGGTCGTTAAAAATACCATTAGGGATGTCGATTTTCGATGAATTTCATTTTTTTTCTGTAATTTCTAAAATAATTGAGATATATTTTTTTCCTTAATTTTTCTCGACTAATCATAAGCAGCTCCATCCTCTGGTGCCGGCTTATCGTTGAGTTTTGGGACACGTTGTATATTAATTTATTTAGGCTCACAAATTGTTGTAAAGGCTAGAAAGTAGGCAATAGGTGGACGAGTGGGTTCGAGGTCCGTGCCGAAGGAGAGGACTTCGAAGGAGACGAATCCATCTATCGCACTTTTGGCCGAGACATTACATAGTGATTTTCACGCCTACTGCGAGGAAATTGCAAATAATTATAATTATAAGTATAAATGAAGTACCTAATTAAAGATCATAATCGCGTGTCGGGGGTCACCGCGCGGGGCAGCCCGGCGCGTGCCGGGGGCCCTGAGATTGAGCGAATCGCAGTTCAAACTGTCCAACAATAACATTGTTGGACAGTTTGAACTCATAGTTGGCCTGTTCGTGCGATGTTCACTAGCTTTGAAGCCTGAATTCTGACCATTTTTTGCCACATTTCCGAGCAGTGGCGTGATAAACAATTTAAAAGTCTTCAGATGAATACAAACTATGCAATATGTCCGTATCTGAGGGGTAATCACGTAACGTTTCGTACGCGCGTTAGGACAGTTTAACTGTCATTTTTTCATATAAAATTTGACATTTAGATCTACCTGACGTGCGTACAGTGCGTTACGTGATCGACATGCAGGACGATAACTCAAATTATGTGTGCACAGAAACAATTATTGTACATATAATATGTTCAACTAGCTTTGAAGCCTGAATTCTGACCATTTTTTGCCACATTTCCGAGCAGTGGCGTGATAAACAATTTAAAAGTCTATAGATGTTTACCTCTGAGGATAGCCGTACAATTTCTTCTTATATATGTTTTTCTTTTAGCTAAAATGCCGTTAAAATTGGTTTGGCTTTATCAGTCACTTTAACATATGACATATTTGACAGTGATAAGTGCCCCTTCGATGAAAAGTTTTAAAACAGACTAGATAAAAAAAATGACCGGGTTGCACTCCGGGAGTGCCGGCAGAAGTGAAAACTCAATAACATTATATCAGTTTTTCGATCAGGTCACGTGACATCTTACAGTGTCAACCTAAAAATGAATTTGACGCAAATTTATAAACAATTATCAATTATTTAGGCGGACGGGCCGCGGGCGCGTTGGGTGCGACGGGCCGGTTCGCCCGTCGGCGGCGGCAAGCAAAATACCAATTCGTTTTTGCCATTGCCAAATATTTTTCAAAGCTTTATCTCTTTAAGAATAACGTCCAAATTCGAACTATTCAAATTTGCAAGAACAGCAGACGGCGGCGGCGAACAAAATATCAATTTGTTTTTGCCGTTGGTAAATATTTTTCAAAACGGTGAAGGACGCGTGAACAAAATTACAAATTTATTTGCAGAATATGCTATTGCAAAAAGTGTTTAACGGCTTTATACTCTTACGAATAGCCCTCAGTTTTGAATGAAGTCGAATCGGCTAGCAGCAAAATATAAAAGTTTGTGACCTTCACATCTGACGTCACAAAATCTGTCGCGTATTTAACAATTTTTCCCCATCCCAAAAAGTTTTCACTTCAAAAAAACTTTTAGCTGCTAGTGTATATTAATCAATAATAATAATATGTGGTGGTAAAGCTAGAATCAGACTAGAGCTGCCTGCGGTGGCGCTGAAAAGTAAACTTGGCAGTTAATGTCACATTATGACCGCCACCGCAGGCCGCGCCAGTGTGTTTTAGGCTTAAAAGAGGCTCGAAACACATTTTATTTCTCATTAGCATTTTATTAGGTTTGTTTTTTCTGTCTTTACTATTCCAAGTCTTATATAGAAGACAGTGGGGTTGTACGCTTGTATGTGGGGTAATCTCCAGAACGACTCACCCGATTAAAAAAAAACCTTTCACCAGCGTTCTATGTAATACGTGTCGAGCTACCAACACATAAACCCAATTTGTCAAACAACTATATTCGTGACCTTGAAATGTAAATCGTGTGGCAGAGCAGACTTCCACGGTTCCACGAATCATGGAAACATTAGAAACACGCGATTACTAAAGTGGGTCACGTGTCAAGCTGTTTTAGTGCACTTTTTCGTCCCAGAACACGCAGGCTCTGGCTACTAAACGCTATATGGTTAGGACCTGTACGTATAGCACAACTTGCCGACAAGTCACTTCGCGCGCGACTGAGCGTCCCCTGTCTCACTTGCACCGTGCAAATTCGAAAGAGGAGGGTAGATCTTTCTCGATTCGCGTCGCGGCGTCATGGGGTATATACTCGTACATTACATGATTTGTCAGCCCCAATTCATCAGAATCTGACTAATTGCTATCGTGTGGATGCATGTTGCGCTGGTAATCCAACCGTCAAACGAGTTGTCCTGACTAATTGCATGAAAATCACAATTTGGACCATGGAATTGTGAAGAATGAAGATGAGTCATTAAACGAAAATAAAAAAATATATACGAAAGAATATTGTTTTAATATTAAACGCTGTAATTTTATAAATTTATTAAAACCGGTGTTTTGCAACTACAATTTCATTCAGTGTGGCCAGTTAACAGTAAAAAAGCGAAAATTGCCGCATTCAAACGGTCCTGCGACTTTACTCTTTGGGATGCGGTCAGCAGTGGACGCCTTGCTCCTTGAGCGGAGCTTCTGACGCTGATTGCATTATTGACGACTGACCAAACTACCGAACAACGTCGCTTTATAAGCAAACTTGACATTGGCGAAATCATCTTAACTTAGATGGAAGCCATTTTTTAAAAGAAGAAGAAGAAACGGTCCTGCGAAGCGGACTGCAAGATTGTTACTAACCGACGAGATAGGACGAGACAGCACGTCTATCATGAGACGGCCGTGATATACTCTCGATTTTTGTGTGCTGCACGGCTATCACGCGACGGCGCGCGAGCTCTCTCGATTTTTCTCGCACTATCCGTCTCTCTCTTATTAGAACACTTAGAACAAGAGGTTTAGTGCGAGAAACATCGAGAGTTTGGCGCGGCCGTCCCATGTTAGACGTGCTGTCTTGCCCTATCTCATCGTTTAATAACAATCTTGCAGTCCGCTTCGCAGGACCGTTTGAATGCGGCAATTTTCGCTTTCTTACTGTTAACTGGCCACACTGAATGAAATTGTAGTTGCAGTTGTTACGTCTGTACGCTAGACCCAATTATGACTTCGACATGTTGGTCTGACAAGTTGGGGTACAATCACATAATGTGGATACCCCATCAGTTGTGCTAGCCCCCCTGGGCGACTGAGCTCGGGAGATAAGAGAGAAAACGAATTTTCCTAGATATAAGACAGGTAATCTAGACAATGGGGGATTTGCTTTGCAAAATGTTTTGATTTATATTGGTGGTCATGAAAAAAATTAGTTTCCGGCCTCGAGCCATGTGTGCATTTGCAACTATCCTCATTATGAAGGGACCATTTTTTTTAAATAGCACCTTAATTGTTACTTTTACGACAAAAGTGTCTATGGCAAGTTTAAAGGCAATAAATTCCTTATCTTGTCATACAACATTTACCTGTAAATCTTACAGAAAAATAAAATGTGAGGGGCGGAAAAAGTGTTTATTTTATAAAATCTCTCAAACTACACATTTTCGCGCCAAAATTGTACACTTTAGATTAAAAATATCGGATTTATAGAGTGGCAAGAGTGATCTATAGTTTCGTATGCAGGGTACACCAACTAATAGGCCAAAGTGCACGCACCCAAGTCTCACAAAACCCGTGAAAGCTAAATATATCTCAAGAAAATGGCGCACATCTCTCAAAACGGTCCATATACGAGTAGCATGATTACTAAGGACCCTCTTTCGATTGATGAGAGCGAATTTATCAGAAGACTATTCGGTAGATATCAACACGTAGGGCAACCTTTCAATGCTTTATTTTTGTGGGTCTCGGAGCCAGCTTACACAAGCTACAATACAAAGATGGCATTGTGCTCTTTAGGGGAGGCCAATGTCCAGCAGTGGACGTCTTTCGACTGATATGATGATGATGGCATTGTGCTGCAAAGCCCGCATCATGCTAAGTTGGGCCCATTTCGTAACACGGCAAAGATTTAACTAAAATGGCGTTAAAATTCATTTGTTCTTATCTGTCACTTTGACATTTGTGTTCGTAAGAAAGGGACAGAGCACATTTTATTTAGCGCAGAGGCATTTTAAGTTTTATGAATTATGAATAAGGGGGTTACTTTTTCTTTTGTTTTTGTCTTGTAGGTATGTCGTGTGTCACGAGTAAATGTTTGATTCTGATTTTGATTCATATCATGAAAACTCATGTGAAAGGAGTTTTTATCAAAAATTTCATTTCTGGTACAAATTTATATTGGTGACTGTACTTTTTTTGGACAGTCGCCAACGATTGTTGTAAGGGTTCTTATGAGCACAAATGGCGGGTTTATCTTGCGTAGTTAGGAGTTGCGACCGCCTTCTCACTATCAGAACAGCTCGGTGCTGCCATAAAATTCAAAACATTTATTCGTGACAGCAATTAATTAAAACAAACACAAAAAAAACAAAAAAGCTAGGCCGTGTCACGAAATGGACCCGGTCCAGCATGATGCTGGCTTTTTAACAGTCAGCGCTGGCCTTATACCGCTCAGATGCTTAGCTTTAGCGTAGACAAAAATTTACTTGAAAATAAGTTCTATTATAAGGTTAAACGAGACTACTGTTCGGAAAATATCAAGAAGTTTCAAGAATGCTTAAATAATCTTTCGTTTTCTGAAGTATATCTAGAGGATGACTTTAATAGGGCGTTTAATAAATTTTATGAGATAGTCTCACTTCTTTATAATGTTTGTTTCCCGATCCAACGTCAAAAAATTACGTGTGGACTCTATAAAAAACCAAAGTGGATCTCAAAGGGAATAAAGGTTAGCTGCAAAACAAAAAGGATACTTAGATTTAAATATTACAAAGAAGGGAAAAATGAACAAAAAAAAACTGAATACAACACTTACACAAAAATATTGAAAAAATGTATAAATAAAGCGCAAAAAATTAAAAACAAAAATTATATAGCCAATAGTAGAAATAAATGCAAAGCGTCTTGGGATATAATAAAGAGGGAAACCAAAAATAAAAGTTTAAAGCAATATATAGATAAAATATGTGTCAATAATAAAGAAATAGGTCAACCTGATCAGATAGCATCACACTTCAATAATTATTTTATTAGTTTATCTAACAAAACTGATAAAAAACTAGAAAACTGGAACAAAAGAGATTCTCTTTTGAGCTCCACTTGTAATAATAGTATGTTTTTAATGCCATTCTCCGAAACAGAAGTTGTGAATGTCATCACGTCATTAAATAATACGCAAGCTGTAGGATTTGATGAAATTTGTACGTATGTCATAAAACAATGTAAAGATCAACTAAGCGCAATTATTACACATCTAGTTAATTTCTCCTTTGAGAGTGGCGTTTTCCCAGAACTGCTGAAAATATCAATAGTAAAGCCTTTATTAAAACAAAATGACAAAAAAGACATGGGAAACTACCGTCCCATAACATTGATTCCCATTTTTGCAAAATTTTTTGAAAAATGTATGTACAAACGACTCATACATTTCTTAAATAAATTTGAAATAATAAAACTAGAACAAAACGGCTTCCAAAAAAATAAATCGACTGCATTAGCTATTTTTAATCTTGTTCATCATGTTGTTAAAAGCTTAGATGTAAAACAGCACACTACAGCGGTATTTTTAGACATGTCAAAAGCTTTTGACTTTGTAGACCATGCGTTACTTTTAGACAAATTAGAAAAATATGGTGTTAGAGGTCTTGCTCTAAAATGGTTAAAAACTTACTTACTAAATAGAAAGCAATATGTAGAAATTGTTCAACTAGATGAACATAAAATAGAAACTGGCTATAAATCAGAATTAAAATGTAATTATTTTGGTGTTCCTCAAGGCAGTGTACTTGGGCCTTTATTATTCATTGTTTATATAAATGAACTACCTAATATCATTCCGTACAAATCAGTTATGTTTGCTGATGATATATCGTTTATTGTTACATCGGAAAATAAACAAAATCTACAAGAACATGAATGTAAAGTAAACGAAACGATGGAAACTGTTATAAAATGGTTAGAAATACATAATTTACAGGTTAATATTAATAAAACCCACTATGTACAGTTTAAATCAAAACGAGGTGAAAATCTTAGTATTAATGTTCATTTTAGAAATAAGAAAATACAAGAATTGCAAGACGTAACTTTTTTGGGGGTCACTTTAGATAAACATTTAGACTGGCAAGCTCACATTGATAAGGTCCGATGCAAATTGAATAGATTTGTTTATGTTCTACATAAATTAAGGCGCACTTCAGGATTGCAGGCCACTCTAGCTGCATATCATGGATATGTTAATTCGGTATTGAGATATGGACTAATTTTGTGGGGAAATTGTAATTATTCCAGCAATGCATTTGTGGCGCAGAAAAAATGTGTGCGGGCTATCTGCGGACTCGCTAACTACAAGTCTTGCAAACCGCTCTTCAGAAAACTTAAAATATTACCTCTACCCTGTCTATATATTTTGGAAATCTGCATGTTCGTTAAGAGGCATATGTATTTATTTAAAACAGCTGCAAGCATTTCCACTCGAACCCAACGAAATCCTGGACGGTTGGTGCATGATTGCGTGCCTAGGACAGCATTGTACTCTAGTCACTGCTTTGTTATATGCATGACAATATTTAATAAGTTACCGAAATGTTTGAAAGAGCTACCCCTAAATAGATTTAAAAGCCAATTAATCAAGGTCTTAACTGTAAATAACTATTACAATGTAAAAGATTTCCTGTCTCAGGACATTTAGCGATATTATATAAGATAAATATTTGCATGCTAGTATTACACAATACAAATAGCAGAATAAGATACTTATTGTCATATAACAACTAAGGACACTTATGTACCTACTTATTCTAAGCAAATAAAGATTCTATTCTATTCTATTCTATTATACGCAGAGTGCAAGCCGCAAGAAATAATAACGACATAAGGGAGACTACCATAAAACATCAAAAGAGGAACGTCAATTTATAAGCAAACTATACTATTTAGTGCAAACGTAGCAACTTGTTGGCATGTGACAAGTTGCATGCCAACACACCGCTACGCTAATCACGCGTTGTCACCGAACTTGAATTACTAGTCAGATAGCATGCTAGCTTACTTTTCTCAGCGATATAAGCTGAAATATACCCGTGTGTGTGTGTATGTGTGTTTGAGCATCCAGATCCTAAATTGAATTCTTGTCTGAAAATAAAAAAGTTCGATACACACCTAACATATCAAGCCGCAACAAGTAATTCCACACACCAACTTTATATCACAGCCCGACAAACTTATCAAGTCGCTCTCCAACTCAACCTCTAGTAGTACCTTCCTCACGGCAGCGCATTTTTCGACCGCAAATAACTTTGCATTACGAATCCTACACTGACAAGAAAAGAAAAGCATCAAACATGAAATCTTTATCACACTGATAATATAGCACTTTATGTAGACGTGATAGGAACTATTTCAGCTAAGCACTCATAAAATACAACTCTGGTCATTTCTTACATGTAGCTATGGCTCACTATGAGTAGTAAATTCGGCGTTTTATGACTGTACCTTTAATGTAGTCACATATGGAACGTGATTTGAAAATGAAACAGGGTCTATGTTGCGGCAGTTTAGTCACGTATATGAGGGTCGAATAGATGTGTAAGTATTTAAATAAATCACATGTGTCGATGAAGACTCACACTTAGTATTCAATATGATATATAGATAGATAAATTGTGTGATGAATTTAGGTGTAATCATAGAGGCAGGCAGTAATTTTTTGTATTCTCAAACCCTAATCAGTACACCGTTCACAATCACAGAATAAATAATACTACTTATGTATGTAGGTACACAAGCTAGGTACTCTAAACAAACCGGTTTGTTTGACGAAAAGAAAATTCGAATCATGGCATCCCGCTCGCACGCGTTTGTCACTAACATAGCACGTGCTCTTTCGTTTAGAGCGTAGGTTCGATAAGGGGGATAGGCCTGCGACGTCGTAGACATGACTTTCAAGGCAAGAACTAAAAGAGTGACAGAGATAGGGATAAAGTGGGGCTAGCCGCTAGCACATCTTGCCGCGACGCGAGATGGCAGAATCTCCCGACCTTTAATTCGGTCAATTAGATAATTGCATTAGGTAATAGGGGCGTAGACACTAAATAAAATAATCAATAATGTCATATTTTCTCGAAAAAGGATAAGAAATGTAGTCAAATGGAGAAAAAATCAACGCAAAAGGTTAAGTAATCACGAAGTTATGTGTCCAAAGTTTTAAGAAGGGGTATGTTCTGTCTCTTTTTCGCAAAACGCAACTTCATTTGAAACGATGACGCTGGAAGAATGTGACGTCACAGAAGACGGCAACGTGCCGCGCTCCGCGCTGCATCGTGTTCGGTGCCGCCGTCGACGCGGCGCCCCGGCAGCATCCTATAATGTGACGTCACACACCGTTTGCGTTTTCTCTCTCTACAAGCAATATTAAAACGGTTGTAGCTTCGTAATTCTTCGAGATATCCGAATGGGATTTTCGTCACAGGCATTTTATTTGCCTTCTTTCTTTTGGAGTACTTAATAATAATTTTCGAGTCTACACCCGTTTTGGCAGAGTAGTAGTTGCCGAGTCGTGTACAATGCGACTTGGTACAGTCAAAGGCACCATATGTACACCACAAAGTCTCACAAATATGTACACAGACTTTATTTCTGCAACAATAAGGTACAATACATATTTATGAAACTTTGAGTGAATTGAATACATATTGGTGCCCTTGACTGTACCAAGTTGTGCTAGACATTCGATCATTCGGTATTCGTTTTCCATGTTCATTTTAAGGGTACCGTAACTACCTCAAAAGGAAAACAACGGAACCCTTATAGGATCGCTTTGTTGTCCGTCTGTCTGTCTGTCAAGACCCTTTATCGCAAGAACGCGTGGAGGTATAGAGTTGAAATTAAAAGCATAATGTACTCAAGTCTACAGTCCCTTGAAGCTGTGAGAAAATCAAACATCTAAGTTAACGTAATAAAAAGATACGGCCGTTTATGCCGCAAAAACTTTACGTTGGCAAGTAATATCGTCTTATACTACACGTACAGGGAAAAATTTGAAAACTATAACATTTGCAATTTGTTACGGAACCCTCGGTGGGCGAGTCCAACTGCACTTGTCCGGTGTTTCTTCTAATGTAGAGTTTGTAAGTTAGATTAATGTTAAAAGAAAACTCCGAAGTATCGACGACGACGCAACATTTAATTATCACTACATAGTATAAAGCAAAGTCGCTTCCCGCTGTCTGTTCCTATGTATATGCTTAGATCCAGGGACTGATTTCGGTTAAGGTTTTACCGGTATGAAACCGGTATTCCATTACGGTATCGTAATGGTGTAAAGGTTACGCGCGCCGCGCCAACATAACGTTCCGTAACCGTTTTGAAATATCGGTTACCGTTATCGATTTAAAGAAGAAAGAAGAAAATATGACGTCATATCGGTTATAAAATATACCGGTATTTTTCGGTTATGCAGTCCCTGCTTAGATATTTAAAACTACGCAACGGATTTTGATGCGGTTTTTTTAAATAGATAGACTGATTCAAGAGGAAGGTTTATATGTATAATATAGTACCCGTGCAAAGCCGGGGCGGGGCGCTAGTAAGTTTATAACGCATTGCAGCACACTGTCATTAACCACTCTTCCCCTAGTTCACCCGGGATTCGAACCCGGCCTCTCTATTAGCACCTCCCTTCCCCTGTTTGTTTTGTGGGGAAAGTAAAGTAAGTTTCGACCGTTTCGAGAGAGCCATAAACGTAAAACAAGATGCGTAGATATTTACGATAAGTGTAGTAGTGTGTTTCAGTTGATGATAATAGCATTTACGATACGGTATTTTACACGTTATCCACGTTAATCCCCTAGCCTGATCCCCCAGGGGAATTAGCGGCAATTATTTTATATTCAACTAGGAAAAAATGATAATGTTCGGTTATGGCGCTTCGCCGGACGCTACCGCGTCACGCTCGCTTCGCTCGCTCGGCTCGCGCGCTGTAGGGTCGCAGTTCAACTAACAACCTAACCGTTTTTTTCCCCTGGGGGATCAGGCTAGGGGATTAACGTGGACAACAGCGTATTTCACAACAGAAAAAATATTTATTCTGGCATTACCAATAAATTAAAGTCGCAAAATATACTCGGAAAACATCACGCTTCAACTTATTTTAGCTATTCTAGTGATGTATCACTAATATCACTATCCAACCCGAGGCAGGTTGGAAGATGGGAATCACTCATCTTAAATTCATATTCGACAAAACAGAGCAGCTAATATTCGTGAGTGTTATTATTTTTACCGTGATCGCACCGTGGACGAAAATAAACGATACTTCGGAACATAAATGCTGACCAAATCATGTCAAATAGAATCATTTCTTGAAACAAAAGTTGAAGTTTCGCCTGTAATCAAACGGAAATTACGTTTTGGGGTAATTGCACTGACCGTGAGATAGTTTTCCGAAGTCAGAATAACCAAAGGAAAATGTATTCGCGCCATATGTGGTATCCCGTCAGCGGAATCATGTAAACCACATTTTATTTCACTTAGTATATTGACTCTGCTATGCTTTTATATCTTTCCAAAAAGATTTCCCTAGTTTTAACAGTTCGCGTCAACATAAGACCTGCAATACCTTTTCATGTAAAAAAGCCATGCTCTCAAAAGCTGTTCTTGGGATGGCATCAAGAATCGGCAATAATTTGCCAAGAAACATTTTAAATGCTGAAGATCTGACGCTGTTCAAAAAGAAACTGTTTGCTCTTCTAGCGGAAAAGGCATATTATTCAATTGGCGAATATAGAAAAGAAGTCGCACTAATTACGTTATTATGTATTAGGAAAAGCACGCTGCATGAAAATTTCGATATACTTAACATTAATTTAAGCCTACTACTACTAAATATTTTGTAACACCTTCATCTCTATAACCTATGTTTAGCAAATAAATACTTTGACTTTGAAATGTTAAAAAAAATACATTTTAAATTTAATCTGTTTATTTCATGAGAAAAAAAAAGTATGTTAGTATATTACAGAGACGGGCTAAAAACTTATATTTTTAAGATTATTGGTACCCTAGTCATGTTACATAATATAGAAAAATATCTTGTCCAGAGGATCCCTAGCCTATAAACGATACCGCTTTCATCTATGTTCTGTAGATGCGACGAAATACGAGTATATTTCCGGAAGAGCTGCCACGTGTGGGTCTGAATAGATTTTATCCTCATTTTTAAAGGCCTTTTAATAATGTTTCTAACAGTTTCCTCTGCCCCTTGTACCTACTTACGTTATGGCGAAAGAACAAACCATTGAAGAGCCCTTGACTCCCTGAGTGCCCTTCAGTCAATGCACCTCTTGCCGACTGATATTAATAAAGTTGGTATACATTGTTGGTATACGAGGAGACTTAGACAATGTTATTTTACTCTCTATCAATACATACGCTAAACACTGCTATACAGACTGTTTCTCTGGGTTATGTCGCAAGATTTAAAAGTAAAATAATGGTGATTTCACACATTAAACAGTCGATGTGACACTGCCTTATAACAAGTTTAGCATCGAATTTAAACTTTCGTGAGACATGTTGAAATAACACTAACAATTACACGGTTCAACTCACGTATTCAAGAACACACAACACACGCACAACTACTCCAGCACTAGACTGCCCCCCACCCCCCACCCTGTCGGCGCATGCGTCACGCGCCGCTCGGCGTTCGGAACGGGCGCGGGCAGTGATACAAGCGACACCGCCGCGAAAACACTCATCCTGAAGAAGAACTCCCGAAGAGTTCGACACATGTCGCCCGTAGTGACATTGAATACGTGAGTTGAACCGTGTAATTGTAAGTTTATCATCATCATCACATCAGCCGGAAGACGTCCACTGCTGGACGTAGCCCTCCCCCACCAACACTTAACTGGTCGACTTAATGGGTCGCCAGGATGCTCGACTCTCCATACAAACGTGGTCTAGTTCTCATTTTAAAACCACATGCTAGAATAACATGAAACTTTATTTCTAAGTCAGAAACTAGTTTCTGTTGCTAGAAATCTTGCTAATATTATAAAAGTATGGATGTTTGTTACTCAATCACACTTAAAAGGCTCCGATTTGGATGAAATTTAGCACGAAGATAGTTTATAGCCTGGATTCAAATAAAGGATAGTTTTTATCCCGGGTCCACGCAGACGAAATCGGGGGCGGAAGCTAGTATA
The DNA here is from genome assembly GCA_947578815.1 of Epinotia ramella. Taxonomy (NCBI): domain Eukaryota; kingdom Metazoa; phylum Arthropoda; class Insecta; order Lepidoptera; family Tortricidae; genus Epinotia; species Epinotia ramella. The sequence continues at coordinate 4,566,198 of OX388203.1, forward strand.
AAATAGATAATAAATAGCCGTGCTGGGGCTCAATTAAACAAACATTTCCTTGTATTGTATTTATAACAAGCCCGTAACATACATTTTCGTTCCAATATGAACCTCTATAATTGAATTTTCCTTTGAAATGAAAACTTTGAGGCTACAATCCGTAAAACCTTTCCCAAACTAGACCGATTAAATCATTTTCAACCCCACATCAGTTAAACCCCGGGAACGGTTTAACCCTTCACTAAAAGCTTTATGATTCCAGTATTTCGTGTATTGAAAACCACAACTTACTGACAGAATCAAACATTAAAGCAGCTTTGCTAGGCTTACAGGGTAATAATCGGTTTTAGCTATTTTGAAGTGTATGAAAACTTATACATATTACAGATTACATTTTGAGTCTTCAAGCGTGGACGTTTGAATCGCTATTTGAATGAATTTGAACTCCGCTACCCTAGAATAAGTTAATTTAGAGGTAATAAGTTATACTATATCAATCGACTAGGTTCTTTAAACAACATGACGACGAAAAGAAAGAAAGAAAAGAAAGGAAAAACATTTATTCATGGCACAGACACAGGAAAATTCATCAAGACACAAAAATAGAATTAACACGCCATGAAATGGTCCCGACTCAGCACGACGACGACGAGGGTCATATAATCAATATGTGGATGGATATGGATGGATGGTGGTGGTGGACGGTAGTCGACCATGGCGACTAATTATAATAAAAAAAAAATAACAGCCGATATTTGACAGCCGTCATCCCGGTACAATGAACGTCAATGATGACATGGCGTAAATTGTACTGGGATGACAGCCGTCAAACATTGGATGCAAGGGCATTTTTACTATAGGCGGTGTATGCACAGGCGAATGTTCCGTGACAGGACGCGCGAACTGTCATACCCCTGCCACACAGTCGTCGAGTGACATGGGAAATAGCTAGAAAAGGAGGCAGATACATAGTGTGGCAACGTTCCTCATCAGGCCGCTCATCTTGCTCCTCGTCATGCCTGATTTGTCGGTTTTTTTTTTTTTTGGGCGCGAGTCAAAGGAGCGTAAACCTAGCCACGATTATTCGCGTGAGTAGAGCAGTGTGTGCCCAGAGAGGGCAACATCGCGGCAGCGAGGAGAAGGTTGAATAGGTATTATATAGTGTGGCTGAGGCATGACCGGTGGCGGCGGCGGACTATGGCGCTTGTCATCACACTGCCGCCGCATCCCGCTGCGGTGAGCGGAGCCACGGTTTTCTTGTTGTATGCAGCTCAGTGTGTATATCATTTCCGAATGGTACCACACCTTGCACCGCACCTCCATCCGACAAGATTTGTACGTGGCTCTGCACCGCAGCGGGGTGCGGCGGCAGTGTGATGATCACCGCCATAGTCGCCTGACAGTACGCGTCGCGCAGTACGCGGCCGGAGTATTAAACTTGATGAGAACATAATCTTTTATTTGCTTGCAAACACATTTTTCTTTCAAATACACCGCAATATTCCGAACCTAAGCTTCCGTCTTTTTCCCGGCTAAAGTTTCCCGTCCTTCTCACTACAAGGCGAAAGGAAAAAGACAAAGCCATAATCCCGTCCATTTCTCTACAGAGTCATTTATTTTTTTAAATCTGGAAGGTATTACGCGAATCTCATCTTCTTTGATAAACCGCGTGTCGGGTTTCAAATTGGAATTAACTTTTGGTCGAGCCGTTGGGGATTTTTGTAAGGCTGAGTTGTATAGGCAATAATTAAAGATTTTTTAGTGCTCTTGTGCAGAAAGTAAATGAAAACTGACCTATAAGCATATAACCTACGTGATATGTTGAGTGGGAGGTTGTTTTCACTTTATACTGTGTAGTGTTTTTTTTATCTAGGACATTTTCGACATTTCTGGATTATAAATACTACCGTTTCGGATTAAAAATATATATTATGCTATGCGACGCCTAATTTTCGCTACTGTGACCTTGACAGTAGGGAAAGAGGAACATAATGAATAATACAATGATAAATGGCGGCAAAACCTATTATGAGAATACGGGCACAAGAGCACAAAATGTATCATTACCGCTCCTCCCTATATCCCACCAGTAATAAAAGGATTCCCGCTCTATTACCGAGTTCACATGTGCGTCAAGGAATTTATTGCGTGCGCCATTTTGTAATTGAAGGAGGCTGTAATTTGCGTCTTGTTGGCGCGTGTCGTCAAAATGGACCTTTTTCGGGAATTTCTCGAGTTTCTGCCACATTTAAAGGTGTAGTTCATGTTTTAAGTGGTTGAAACTTTTAACCACTGTTCTTTAAAAAATATTGATAAAGAAACAGACAGTAAAAAATATCAATATTTTTTACATGTAGGTAGTTATGTTAATCTGCAATTTGAAATAATTATTGTTGTAAGATTGTTTTACTATTTTATTGTGAATTACTGTTTGACATGTTAAAGTGCCCTCGTGGTCTATTGACAAATATTCGTGACTTTAAATTGCTGACAAATACCTACTATGCCGCAAACCGACCAGTTCGTAATAACTAACCACCACTGTACAACTAGCTGACAATTTTTTTTGTCATTATATTGGATTAACTATCATTTGATGATAAAATGAATCGAGGGTAAATCGCAAAATTATATAATATATTTTTTTACGTGTTTGGGTGGCTGCTGCTGGTCAATCCACCAACGGAGCCCCAGCTGACTTCCACGGGGCTTCATGATACAACAATCTTTTCATCACACTTGCTCGAAAAGGGCTTAATGATGCGCAGACATACAGAGCTGTAATAGCCTGTGTTACGCCCACGGGCGTAATGGTTTTTTTCTTCAATTGTATCTGTCACTCATGCGGCAGTTACAGAGCAAAGAGGTTTTATATCAAATACGATGACTGAAAACGTATTTATAAATAAATTTAAACTTAAAAAACTACTTAGACATGTTTAACAGAATTATTTACAGATTTAATATGTAGTTATTTAGTGTCTATGTAAAATTGTTTTAAGTGTTTTCAAATCGTGGCTGTATACCGAAGGGTCTTTGCGATACGCGCCTCACGTCAAATTCAACAAAATGGACGACTGACATGTTGCAGTTTTTATTACGATTTGTATTCATTTCATCTAAAATGTATTTGTTTCCTCGCAAATGTGATGAAAAACATTGTGTATAACACGGGCGTAAGAATATTGCAAACTCGAGTCATCAAAAGCCCTCCGCCTTCGGCGTCGGGCTTCTGATAGACTCTTGTTCGCAATATTCCACTTACGCCCCTCGTTAAACAATGTACTATAACCTTCTCACAAGTTATCGCACGGGGGTTTGTTGGTCACAAAAATCTGTTGCTTGCTAGCGGGCAAATAAGAAATGTAATTAATTTGTTTCAAGTGGGTAAGGATCGTGGTATCTGGCATTCGACAGTTTCTGCCTACCCTTAAGGCACACTTGCGTGAATATATGCATGTATAACACCGACTGAAATGTACCACTCTATATAAGTTACCAATAAAGAGCAAAAATCGAAGCCGAGCCTTGAGGTCAATGACCTTGCCAGTGCACGTACAGCTGACTCATATCGATCCTCTGACGACAAGACACACTCAGGTAACCGTCAGTAGATCTAGTGCCTATTGTAATAGGGTTCACAATTGTTTGCGTGTTTTTGTTGGTAAAGTTAACCGAGCATGCTATTCGATTAGGCTCGAGCGGGGTTTAAAAGTTGGATCGTGAAATGTCTATGTAGTTGCTGAACACATTCACTGACAAAGATTTCGTAGCGCTCGTAGCCGATAACATGGGAATAACTGTTTCACAGTGTTTTATAGGAGCTAAAAAAGTGACATCCCCATTTTATTACAAATTACTGTAGTTTAGATCATTACATGTATGTCTTTGAAGGGATTATCCAACACCTAGGCGAAACGAACGGTCTGTTCAATAACTTTTAAATTATTAATATTTTTCGTAATTTCCGAACGTCAGAAACATGATTTTCAAAAATGTATTTCTCAAAAACTACACATATTAGAAACGCGGGAGTTTTAGTCTCGCATTTGTAATGATCTATACTACAGTAATTTGTAATAAAATGGGGATGTCACTTTTTTAGCTCCTATAAAACACTGTGTGTTTGTAGAGGAAAGCGCTTACGAGCAGAACGCCCAACTGGTTCCCTGGCACTGAAAGCCTGACAAACATACGAGTATAGCTGAAAATATTGTTCACAGACATAAAGCCCGGACAAGTGCGAGTCGGACTCGCCCACCGAGGGTTCCGTACTTAATTACAAAAGTATAGTTTACAGAATTCTCTGGTACTTGTAGTATAAAACGATATTACTTGCCTTTCATAGTTCTAGGTCAATGGAAAGTACCCTATACATTTTGATTACCTTGAGAGTGTCGAAATATACATTTTTAGGGGCATAAAAGGCCGTATCTTTTTTTATGTTAACTTAGAAGTTTTATTTTTTCACAACTACCTGAGTATATGGTTTTCATTTCAACTCCTCCACGCGTTCCCGAGATAAAGGGTCTTGACAGACAGACAGCCTGTAACATCCTTGGAGTTGCAAGCGTCCATAGGCTACCTGTTACCATCAGGTGGGCCGTAAGCTTGTTTGCCACCGACGTAATATAAAAAAAAGACAGACGGTTCCGTTTTTTCCTTTTGAGGTACGGAACCCTAAAAATACCTGAAATTATAATTCACTCAGATTTTCATCCTCGCGAGTATTTTCTGTTCGCTGAAATCAAGGTAAGGTTGATTTAATTAATTTCGTTTCTGGATCAGAATATTATAATAAATGCGAAAGTATTTTTCTCCGAGAAATATGGAAATATGAATGATGTACATAGGTATGGATGGCTAAATGAATTTTCTGTATGGCAATAATACTTACTTCCAATACGAAACTGAAATTAAGTTTCTCAATTTATCTCCCGACCGACGGGGATTTTTATTATAGGTATAATTAATTATTGCACACAGGGGGTTTAATGGGCTAGATACTCTGATTGTTAAAATTGAATATTCTCACGGAAAATACAAACACGTATTGTAAGTTGTAAGCATGTAGGGCGGCCCACTACCCCGCAACCCGTTGAATAAGCCGTTAATAACTGGGGCTTCATTAATGCAGGGTGTGCATCCGAGCCGACAGCCGGTCGCCGCGGGTGACGTCACCGCGTACACTACGTACGTACGATGGATCGGTTTATATACTACACAATTTAACACTAGTATATGTTGTAAGCTGTCGTGACGTGGCTGTCATATTAATAGGGTCGTAGACACTAAATAAAATAATGAATAATGTCATATTTTCTCGAAAAAGGATAAAATATGTAGTCAATTGGTGATAAAATCAATGCATAAGGTTAATTAATCTCGAAGTTATAAGTGTCCAAAGTTTTAAAAAGGGTATGTTCTGTCCCTTTTTCGCACAACGTAATTTTATATGAAACGATGACACTGGAAGAATGTGACGTCACAGAAGTCGCAACGTGCCGCGCCGCATCCTGTTCGGCGCCGCCGTCGACGCGGCCCCCCGGCAGCATCCTGTAATGTGACGTCACACACCGTTTGCGTTTTCTCTCTCTAACAAGCAATATTAAAACGGTTGTAGCTTCCCAATTCTTTGAGATATCTGAATGGGACTTACTAGGCATATTTTTTTGCCTTCTTTCTTTTGGAGTGATACTAATTTTCGAATCTACACCCCTATTGGTTAATTATCCGGTCGATGTGACAGCAACCATGGATCGAAACCGATGGAGACAAATCATCAGGGCTGCAAAATCCAACAGTCACGACCCTCAGAAATGAGGGAATGGCTGAAGAAAGAGATGGACAGCATCATCACAGGTTACCGCTGTTAATGATCCCAAAGGGCTCTGAAGTCACGACCCATCTGTTATTTTAAAATAATAATAAATGATTGAGACAAATGAAAAAAGAAAAGAAAAAGACCGGGTTGCACTCCGGGAGTGCAGGCAGAAGTGAAAACTCAATGACATTTGTAACAGTTTTTCGATCAGGTCACGTGTCCGTCTTACGAATTTTCAATCTATTGAATCTCACGGTCACGTGACCTGTCGCGAGTTTATCAATTTTTCCCCATCACAAAAAGTGCACAGCGCCGCTAAAGAAGTTTTCACTTCAAAAACATGATAATTTGTTTCTACCTAGCAGGGTTTCATCGCCCTGCATTTGTTTTGCACATGTGCCTTACCAATTAAGCTACTAAACCTTCTATGTTTTTTACCGACTCTGTCAGAAGGAGAGTGATGTGTTTCGAGCTTATGTATGTGGACAAAAAAATACTATTTGTTTGGCTACAGACTAACGGCTTGATGAATATTGACATATGTGGTGTCGTTGGATTTCTCATAATCGTGTGTGAGATAATGTAAAAAAAAAACAGTTGGGCGTTACAGTATTCTAAAAAAAAGACCGGGTTGCATGCACTCCGGGAGTGCCGGCAGAAGTGAAAACTCAATAACATTGTAACAGTTTTTCGATCAGGTCACGTGACATCCTACGGTGTCACCCTAAAAATGAATTTGGCGCAAATTTATAAACAATTATCAATTATTTAGGCGGACGGGCCGCGGGCGCGTTGGGTGCGACGGGCCGGCTCGCCCGCCGCCGGCGGCGAACAAAATACCAATTTGTTTTTGCCATTGCCAAATATTTTCCAAAGCTGTATCTCTTAAGGAATAACGTCCAAATTCGAACTATTCGAATTTGCTCAATAGCAAAACGGTGAAGGACGCGTGAACAAAATTACAATTTTATTTGCAGAATATGCTATTGCAAAAAGTGTTTAACGGCATTATACTCTTACGAATAGCGTTCAGTTTTGAATGAAGTCGAATCGGCTAGCAGCAAAATATAAAAGTTTGTGACCTCCTTCACATCTGACATCACAAAAATCTGTCGCGTATTTAACAATTTTTCCCCATCCCAAAAAGTGCTCAGCGCCGCTAAAGAAGTTTTCACTTCAAAAAACTTTTAATTTCACTTGTTGCTATTGATCTTTGTGTATGACGTAAAATTTGTTAAGTATGGTTTAAAAAAACTCGGTGCATCAATGGTATTTAATATTCAAGGAGATCGACAGACTATCTTGGGCAGTATTAGTAATTTATGAAGCGATTGCGTAAGGATGGGCGCGCTATCGAAGCACTTGACTTGAATGGGGGTGGATGGTAGCATGCCAGTGCCCTTTACAACCCTTTGCTTGGGCGAGGGCGTCTGTAGGGCACGTTATTATAAGCCTGGTAAAGGGCAACAATCTATTGTTTGCGCGATTGACAAACGAAGTGACTCTTACAAAAAGTTTTAAAGAATTGCAGCGAAAAAAAATTGTGTAGTTTTTATAATTTCGGTGTATTATTTAAAGTTTACGTAAATATCCACTTGCGGTCAAAATTGTCGTGTCACCCTAAAAAACCGCAATATGTTTCTTTTAATATTTAACACTAGTTTTATTGACGTAACATACTAAAATCTGTTAACTTATTAAACGGAGTAAAATGACAGGTAGAAATGTCAAACACAACAAATAATGATACCGCTTATTACAAACAGTGCGGTGCTATGATTCCGGTGTCTGGTTTAATTCTCAATAATCGGTAATAAAATGCCATACATTTTGTATTTCTATTGTATTCGATGCTTTTGTTAACATATAATAGGGTATTTTAGGTCAACGTGGCAATGCCGCCAGCCTCCTGGGCACCCTACCGCCTGGCGCCGATCTGGGCCAAGTTTTTTATTTATAATCTTTTTATTGTTATTCTTTATTGCCTAAGTTTATATTTTCTTGTTGTTGAAAATAATATATATATATATATATATATATATATATATATATATATATATATATATATATATATATATATATATATATAGATTTTTTTATTTTATTTTTTTAAGGTCTACCGCATACGGGCGGTATTCCATAACCAAATTCCAATTCGACATTCAGAATCGGCCACACGCGACAGAATTTCATCCGCGACGGAAAAAATGCGATGCAAATAGAGTTTCTAAGAAATTTTCTATTTGTTTACTTTATCGTCTGTGTATAATTTGTACTTGTTTGCCACGAATAAGTTCATTGTTGAAGTGGGCAGCAATTCAGCACGGCTACCAAAGGACGGCCCGCGACCTGTGTCGCGGCGACTTACACTATCCGTCTCTTTCTCATGAAGCGTTTATCTTGGTAGTGCTCTAACGGCCTGGCCACGGACACGCGCGGCGGCGGCAGCGGCACCGGTTTTTCTAATTCATTGCGTGCGATCTCAACTAACCACAGGGCGTTGCGCGTCTCGACCCTGCAATGAACAGATAAAACGCCTGCCGCTGCCGCCGCCGCGCGTGTCCGTGGCCAGGCCGTAACGAGCCCGGGGTCCGCTTTGACACAATCCCAAGATTTAGCGTAGGCAAGATTTACGTTGCGTCTACCATCTGACCTTCCAACCCAGAGGAGAAACTAGACCTTATTGGGATACGACCGGTTTCCTCGCGATGTTTTCCTTCACCGAAACGCCACTCGTACATAAGTTACCTACGATCATTTACAGTACCTATGTTTAAACTGTTTACTTAGTGGTAAACCCTAGATATCGCTCCTTAAAGCGACAAGGCACTTTAAATGCCGTGCAAGTGACAGCATGCCTGTTGTGACCAATCTTAGTCCCATGTCACACTACTCCTACACTAACGGCTTATTTCTATAGGATTCCACAATCACTTACGTCCTTGAGGTTGGCAGTAAGTAAAAGGTCCGGATGGGTTAGAAAAACGTCAAATTGCGGGTAACCGAAGAAATGAAAAGATTCACGCAATTTCGGAGAGGTTAAAGTTGGGTCAGACGCCAGGAAATGACAATCCGAAGATTAGCGGCCAATACTGACATGATGTCCCTTGTCAGCTTATCACATCTGCCTTGCACTGTGCTTAATAGAGAGAGGCGGGGAATTCTATGGCTATAGTTATAAATCCCGATACCTGGTTCCATGAGCCCACAAAAGCGCTAAGACGCATAATCGTCAAAAGGTAGCCGATGGCACCTATGTGCCCCAAATGTGGACGCGAATGTCGATCCCGGATTGGCTTATATAGTCACGAGAGACGTTGTCCTTCACGTACAGACGCCGCTTAAATCATCTGTCAGGATGTATATAAGGACTTATGATGATGAGTTATAAGGATAAGTATGGGGGAAGAGGAACTTTTGTACACCCACCATAAATATTCTGCCGTTTTCAAGGCGCTCACAGACGTCTGATACAGTCTTTAACCTTAACAGAGTCATGTCCAGATATTTATGTGCATCTGGTTCGTGCCGATATATCTGATGGCATACAAACAAGAACCTACATAACGGGGATCTTGATTGATGGTCAAATCTAGCAACTTTATATGAAACGTTAAAAATGCTGTCAGTATGAAGTTTGTAGGGAAATAGGAACTACTAATGTCCCTTTTTTATGGTGAAACAGCAGTTCCATATATATTTATCTTCATATGTTTAAAATCTTTAATGTTGCTAAAATAAGTTGAAGCGTGATTTTTACTTTTTTATTATTTAACTTGCAATGTATGTATGTAACTATGTTTGTTCGGGTGGAATCTTGCAACTTAATTTTGAAGCAGATATCTTCAATCGATTGAGGTGAAATTTTGGGTTAAATAGAGGTGTAGACACTAAATAGAATAATCAATAAAGTCATATTTTCTCGAAAAAAGATATAACAAAAATGTAGTCAAATGGTAAAAGAATCAATTAAATAATCACGAAGTTATAAGTGTCCAAAGTTTTAAGAAGGGGTGGTATGTTCTGTTCTGTCCCTTTTTCGCAAAACGCAACTTCATACGAAACGATGACGCTGGAAGATGGTGACGTCACTGATAGACGGCAATGTGCCGTGCCCATCGTGTTTGGCACCGCCGTCGACGCGGCCCCCCGGCAGCATAACGTGACGTCACACACTGTTTGCGTTTTCTCTCTCTAACAAGCAATATTAAAACGGTTGTAGCTTCGTAATTCTTTGAGATACCTGAATGGGATTTACGTCACTATTAGGTATATTTTTTGCCTTCTTTCTTTTGGAGTGATAATAATTGTAGAGTCTACACCCATTATAGTTTGATCGAGCCCACATAATATGCAACCGCAAACAAAAGACTACCGACATTATACGACAGCTGCATGATGCTCGAGGTCGTTTCAATCAATACCTTTTAGTACCTAATACTAGGTATCTATGTGTATAATATTATAAAGAGGAAAAGTCTGCGAGGTTTTAAGTTTGTATGTAGGGGTAATCGCCGCAGCTAGTCATTCGATTTCAAAAATTCTCTCACCGTTGTTTAAAACGGGTCTTTGGGAGGGACGTAGGCTGTATTTTACAAGCTTTTATTTAACTTGCAATGTATGTAAGTACTAGCTTCTGCCCGCGACTCCGTCCGCGTGGAACTCGTTTATATCGTAGCTCCATACAAACTTTTACCCCCCCCATTTCACCCCCTTAGGGTATGATTACGGGGATAAAAACTATCCTATGTTACTCTCCATCCCTTCAACTATCTCCACTTAAAAAATCACGTCAATTCGTCGCTCCGTTTTGCAGTGAAAGACGGACAAACATACAAACAAACAAACACATACACTTTCGCATTTATAATATTAGTATGGATGTTTGTTCGGGTGGAAACTTGCAACTCAATTTTGAAGCAGATATCTTCAACCGATTGAACTGAAATACTTAAACCAAGTATAGTTTAGATGACAATTCGATATTATGATACTACCGAGCTGATCTGATGATGGAGACAGAAGGTGGCCATGGGAATTCAGGACTTAACCATAACCCCGTTGAGTTTTAGCTCGCTTGAATCGTCTCAACGATGATTGATGACGATATACAGAGCGCTAAGTTTTATGTCGGACATAAAGCATTCGTCCCATTCTGCCCAATATGCGAGTGCAAGGGGGACAAATGCTTTATGTTGGACATAAAACCCAGTGTGCTAGGGGGCCAGTTGGCTATAAAAGCTTGTACCAAAGACGATTTTTGTGACAGAAACTTATTTCCTTATTTTTTTTAATTTTACTAAATGTCACCTAGCGTATGACAGTTGCATCATCTAAAACGTTAATAAATTATTTTCTTTCTTTCTTCTTTCTAAAACAAATTATAAAACAAGTCCAGGCGCTCTCTGCAACTACCCACTTTAGGTGCCAGTGCTACATCGGAACAGCAAGACAAACAGACGAGCAGTTTGCAGACACCCGCAACATAACTAACAGTACACACTTCCCCAGTTACACTAGCGATAGAGTGAACTAAACCAGCTCAATTTTGCAACTAACAATATAATTAAAATCTAATTTGAAACTCGCTAATTGCCAATACGTCGCGCTCGTTTTTTTCCAATTCACCCCTAATGTGAAAACGGTTTTCAGATTAGGGGTGAATTGGAAATTATCACGTTCTTTGAATCGCCGTTCTGACTAGATTAAATAAGAAACAATAAGGTCTGATTTTCAGATATATGATTCTTGACTATATGATTGTTTATCTGATTAAATCGATACATGATTGCCTAAAAGTTCGTCGTTAGAAAAAAAAACAAATTTGGGTCTTTAGTTTCCTTTTTTTACTCAGCCTACTAAAACAATACACACAATCAACTTTATATTATAGTATTTTATCTCATCTAAGATCTCACATAATGAAATATGAATACAACTTCAATGAGATAGGTATTTCACGAAAGTCCAAAAAAGCCATTCCCGAAGAGTATTGCAACTCTTTTTCTCGTGCGCAGAAGGCATAAGCGTGTATCTGTCAAAGGGGCGTGGTTTTCGCGAGTTGATTTGAATCAAGGCATCGCCTTAGAATGTAAAATTCTTTTAAAGATATTTTTTATGTTATACTCAGAGTTATGAGTACTTATTGATTCCGATTAAATAGTGTCCCCAATTTGACATAGGTACCTACAATTTTCATGTGTAGTTTTTTTTGTTTAAAAAGAAGACAGCCGGTTGAAAAAAAAAAGCGTTGTTAAATACATGACCGTAACCGCAACTAAACCTCCGCCCTCCGAAAAATCAATAAGTAAACACGTGAAATGCTCGATCAACAACAGGAAGTAATTAATGCTCCAAAAATACGCTCCCGTTACCACGCTACAAAAGGACGCAAACGACTTTACACTTTGAAAGGAAGAGCCATACGAAAATAATAAAAAAATACCAAATTATAATACTAGTTGACATATAACCTCAAAAGTATACTGAAATGCCTATAAATACATCAATAAAAAATCTAAACACAACAAACATAGTTAAGAACCATCTTGACAGACAAGAACTTTTAAATCAAGGTGGGATGCAGATGATTAAATAGAATATATAAATACGTTAGGTTAGGTCAGTATTATATTTGGAAAAAATTAAAAATCCTACAGCGGAACATGTTCTCGGAATTATGAAATTCGGAAATAGTATGCTTTCGAAATTTCGATAATAGTCGAAAATTGAAAAATTATTCGCCACGAGCGGCAGTTGAACCCACAACCCCTGGAATCCGGACGGACGGATTCCAGAGGTTGTGGGTTCAAATCCCGCACGTGGCGAATAATTTTTAAATTTTCCACTATGATCGAAATTTGGAATTTTGTTAGCGGACGTTTAATTTAATGTTAATATGCTTTCGGACAAATAAATCTTTGGTATTGTGCCTGCCCACTCAGGTATGAGTGGGCCTGTGCCCAGCAGTGGGACGTATATAGGATGATGATGATGATATAGGATGGATCTTCAGGGTAGACTTAGGCTATATTTTATCCCGTGGCCTGAGTTCACAGTAATGCGCAATCAGAGCCGCGCGGGCAGGTTGTCTTCAATAAATTATGCTAATTAACGCTCTCTTCAAAACTATCTGGCTATTGAGTGACTTGGTAAAACGGTTTGTTAACCCCTGACACAAAGAGAGGGGTGTTATAAGTTTAACGTGTCTGTGGTATCGTAGCTCCCAAGCCGATTTGAATGCGGTTTTTTTATGTCTTTTTTATCCCGAGTGTTCTTAGCCATGTTTCATGAAAATCTGTTCAGCCGTTTTTGATATATTGGACTTTGAAATGAAAATATCGGGGGTTTTTCAACCTTTCCAATTTGTAGTTATTTATATTTTTGGCACTTTCTATACACCGCGAATACATCAAGTTAAGTCTTTTTACGTTAACGTTTGAGTACATTTTTGGAACAGTTTACAGACCAAATACGTCCTTACACTTACGTAATTTTCACGTCAGTCGGAAATGTTACATGAGCACGAAACAACGGAGACAGAGGATGTAATGACGCACGACCGGGGAAGATACGTGATGAGAGGAAATACGGAAAATGGCAAAACGAACGAGCTTTACGTCGGGGATTTATACGTTTTATTCATATTGAACGCTGTCGACCAACGAATAAGAGATGTGATATAGCTGATTGATTAAAAATAGATACAATCTAAGAAACAATAATGAGATGGACATGGACAGACCAGATTAAAACTGCAATGCATCACTACACGCAAACTAAGAAAGGCTACTGTCAGAGAGGAATGGCGGCGTGTTGCGAAGCTTGCTTACACCTGAAATGTCCCACGACCACTGAAAAAGTGAAAACGAAGAAGGAACAATGTAATACAACCTGCAGATGCCAAGACGGCGGCAAACAGTCATTCGGCCGGCCTGGTGGCATACAAGATATCATAAGCTATAGATGCTTGCGACTCGAGAAGAGTCACCAGCATGGCGGCCATACTTACCGCTTAAGACGATTTAGATTTTGAGAACCGCTAGATGGCGCTGTCACTGGTATAAACTAGATAACGGTTGTTCGATTTGAATTCCTTAGGACAGAGACGTATTGGTTGGTAACTAAGTGAGTGCATAGTAACGGTGTAAACACTCACCGCCAGGAACACTACACCGCATATAGGTACATACAGAGCAAGTAGTAGTTTTATTACAACTGCGGTCTTATCAAAAGGTTGGAGGTACTTCCCTAGTTAAGCTGCTCCAATAAGTGATACGAAAAGCTGTGCCCTTAATACACAACGGTAATAACGATACATATAATGTGGGATGCTCATTCGACGATCATTGTCCCGATAGTAGTTTCGGCGAACGGTCTAATACCGAAGAGTCTCGACCAACACCTTAAGAGACTCGCTAGATGGTTGGATGAAGGGTCAGATACAGAAGGCGGTACTTGTGGACTGCGGATAGTCAGGAAGTTCCTCTCTCTGTCGCTCTAAGCACCGGTAGCTTAGGTCCCGCCTCGCTGCCGGCCCCCTAGGTTAGGTTTTTATAATGATTTTATGTTTTGTTTGTGTCTGTATACTTTTATATTTTACTTTTCATATTGTTATCGAACAACTTGAGGGACAATGGAATAAAGGACATAACGATACAACAGTCAATTACTGTTATAGAATATCGTATCACTAAACAAAATCCAATTACATTCCCGGAAGTCAGAGAAACCTCAACCATTTCTCGTTTCTCGTCGAAAATGTCATCCGACCTCGCCAATAATTGATTAGGAAATCCATCCCCACACACAATACAACACAAACGTATTCATGTGTTCACGCACGTTTTCACACAAACACGTAGGTACCACTGACATATGAGAATGGACGCGACAACGAACAAATTGTCTCTTTAATTGATATTGGTTGGCGATTGCCAGTAATTTTGGACGGAATCGGTTTAATCGAATGGTTTGCTGCAATTGACAACTAATGGGTATTTATTTGATCATGCTTGGTTATGTGTCGATTTGCTTCGGATTAATTGTTTCGGTGAGTTTTAATGAATGGCTTAGTTTGACTCAAACAACACATTTTTATTTTTACTGAAACAGCTGGTCGTAATAACGGTTAGGTAAGTCTTTGTCTAGGCTTTTTTGTCGGTCGAAGGCTTGTATAGAGCTAGTGCAACAAAGAATTTCGTTCCGAAAACACAAGATATCGTGAGATTATATCATTCAACAGGCTAAGAGAATGGCAATCCTACAACAATATCACAGCTATTTAGAGATCTCGGTATCTCATCATCATCATATCAACCGAAAGACGTCCACTGCTGAACATAGGCCTCCCCCAAAGAGTGCCAAAGTGACCGGTCCTGCGCTACCCGCATCCAGCGGACTCCCGCGACCTTTACCAGGTCATCAGGTCCATCTTGTGACGGGCCTACCCACACGCTGCGCCTTCTGGTACGAGGTCGCCACTCGAGAACCTTTCCGCCCCAACGGCTATCGGTTCTACAAGCAATGTGCCTCGCCCACTGACTGCCACTTAAGTTTAGCGATTCGGAGGACTATATCGGTTACCTTGGATCCCCGCTGCGGATAGCCTAATTTCTGATGCGATAACGCAGAGAAACTCCCAACATAGCCCTCTCGGTATCTAGTGGCTGTATATCTCAATGATCGACGCAAGGACCGTATAATTCCCCCTGTCGAGGATTATTAAGAATAATTATCTAATCGCAAGCGGGGGACTCGTGAATCATCGCCCTCTGTTGGGGGATTACGTTTTATTTCGCAGTGACAGTGGACACAGGGCTTTTTATTTGGGTATCTGAACTCTGTACGATGGAATAAAAGACGGGAAACGCTGGTTAAGGGCCTGGTCATTTGTCTCTGTGGCACAAAGGCTGTTACAGGTTATATCTATGATGGAGTTAACTTGGAAAATTAACTCAAGGTTTTACAGTTGAAGTAAGACTTGGTTGGCATGTACTCGTATGTATAATAACTATTGATATTTCTGGTACGGTGGAATAGGGCTTGGATACATTTTCATTTGACATCTAGGTGTCGGTTCGCGCCAGAGAAGCAGACCGAGACAGGAGGCCGCGACCGGAGACCGCGACAAGACAAAGACAAAGAAATCTCGCGTCTCTGTCTCGCGCTCTGTCGCTTATACATTGCCTAACGTCAAGTGACGGTCGCGGTCTGAACATACTGAAAAATAACTATTATGAAATCGATCACTTTACCGTAATGTGTATCTAGGGTGGGCGATCGATTTTTACACTTTGGTTTAGACAACTGCAATTCCAAAGTGTGGGCGAAACCATCAACAAACAGATACAATAAAAAAAATACAGGAATTTTCTGAGTCCATGAGTGTTTCATACCAACAGCAATGTTATATTCTTATTTATTTATTATTGGACTCATTATTATATTGTTGGATTGACTGTTATAGTAGTAACAATACTACTTTGACGTAACAATAATAGTTTGACGTAAGACGACTTTTTTTTTTTGCAAGGTTAAAATTATTCAAGTTTTGCACTTCTACTGCCTTTGTTATGGCAGATACTAATGCTGGTGACTGTATATAATTTTTATTCAAACTTGTATCTAACTTTTATTAAAACGATTATTTAACTTTTATTCAAACATATTGTTTTATTTTTGAGAAAAGCACTATACACGCTTCGACCATAAGTGCCATCCTGGCCTCGTATTATAGCCGGACCTCGCCTTCGGCTCGGCCGGCTAAGTCATACTCATCCAGGATGGCTTACTTCTTCTCTCTCTGGTCTCTGCAGTAATGTACTATTACAACACAGGTTGGTAAATAATGTAGCATTGTCGGCATAACAATGATCACATTACAGGTATGATTCATGGGAACGTTACACCCCGTGGGGAAAATGTAACATTTTATGGAGGTATTCTTTTTAATTGGCGTATTGTTACTCTGGTTGTAAGAGGACAATAATGGCAGTTAAAACTGACCAAGAGCTATTGACGTAATTTTGGTTCCGTATTATATAAAATTTCTTTAATAACAACGTTTTCACCCTATAATACGTTTTTAAAGGTTCTATATTTTGTATAGTGCTTTTCAGATAGCTTGGTTATGGTGAAAATGAAAAATGAAAATTGTGGTGACACCTGTCATTTAGCTGTCATCCCTGTACGAGGTTACAATACCAACTGGCGTGACATATGTCATCAAGCAATTTGAAAAGCTCTATACAAAAGGACTTCCACTTGTATTATAAGTTTTATATTTTTAAGATAGTGAGGGGACAGTTAATAAAAAAATCTACTTGTACTTGATTTTCAGAAGTCTATAAAATTATCTGTTCAATTTAATCCCCGTTTTTTTTTCGTGGAGTAAACCTGCGAACCAGGTACCCGGGGTGACTGGTATTTCTATCCACTAAAAACTCCACGGTGCCCTGCAGGATCTCATGCTGAACGCACTGGAGCACCCTCGCGCCTCGCCACATTTGGCTCGGCCTATGGCAAAGAGATGTTGTCGCCTTCCCTGGGGTCTTAAGCGAGTGTCCCGGCCCCCGCCAGAACACTGCGACCCCTTTTCTACGAGTAGGAGTGTGGCGGGGGACATTTCAGTACTTATTTGTACTTTTTGTCTGTATGTTAAATGCGACCCCGATGACGATGACCCCTTTTAGTCGCCTTCTACGACAGGCGGGGGAGACCGTAGAGCTATTCTTCTCCAATCCCCTAGAGAAAACCAAAATCATAGCACATGAGAGCCACGTATACATTCCCTCCCTTCCTAATGTTTACCCCGAGCAGTTTCCACTACCATTCCCCCCAGATTCAGCAGAGCTAAAAAAAGCTAAAAAGAGCGTAAAGCGCCGGCTAACGAAACACTCGATGGACGGCCGCTGAAATGCTAAACCTTCCCGTTATTTTTAGACACAATTGTTTTGGTCATCGCCGTTGGATTTAGAACGCTTTGTGTACACGTAAAGGTTCACTTTTGATTCGCATGGATTTTAAAATCGTTTTTTGAATTTTGCTTTTTTATGGTGCATGAGGCAACGATTTCGGTATAATCGTGTCGTGTTAGAATCTCGTGTATTGATCCAATAAATGTGAAGTTTACTGGCAATTAGTGTCGCATTGTCAGTCATCTATAAAACAATTTTTAGAAGTTGTATTGTTTGGTTGAAAACGACACAAACACGCATATAAATTTCACCGTAAAATTAAGTCTACCTTCCAACCTTACACTAAATCATGAAGTGACATAACTGATTCAACCAGCGACCTGCGGTGCCACATCCATGATTAGCAATTTAGCATCCAAAAGGTTAACACACTTGATATTCAGACATCTAAGCTAAGGCCCAATAAGGCCGTTAAGGCCAAATCAATCAGCAGTCGATACAAGACCATCCGGAATTCCCGGAAAATATCCGCATATACCCGCCGTCAATTAGTCCGGGTGTCGATATTTACGGAAACTGGGCGAGGAAACCGGCGCTAAACAGCAAACTTGATCATCTGACACGTCGGGGATACCGTTAACCGTAGGTCCAGGGAAGATAAGATACTAAAATGGGTGAGGACTAAAGGCCTCTTGGTCAGGAGTTAGCCTGGTTAATCTGTAGTTAATAGCCATATAAACTGAAGAAGTGAACAAAGTTCCGTGGTGACACAAAAATTAACCATAGAACTGTATGGCTAATTTTCGTGTCGTAACGGAAAACTTTCATTGAAAATTTAATTGAGTTAGTTAGGTTGGCCAAGAATTTGATCCTTACCCAATTAGGCACAGTAAGAATTCAGAGAAATGATACTCAAAACTGGTACGAGGCCAAAATTGTGAACACATCCGCGGCGGAGCGCCCATACAAGCCGAAACCACGGGCTTGCGTAAAATTTCTCATCAAAAAACAGCCCTTTTTTGCTCCGGGCTGTCCAGTGAAAATTCTCACGCCGCCGCCACAGGAACCTGAGTGGAACACATTCACTACCAACAATTTTGTAGCGCTATAACTGTAGCTGATACAGTCAGCAGCAACAGTAGCTAAGCGGGTCAAGTGCTCTAAATGACCGACACACGACTCTAATGCCATGAGGATAAGGACTGCCTAGATCATTTTGAACGAGTTATTTTGCGTAGCTACTTCTGCTGCTCACTGTACCATGCGAATAACCGTTCATATAGAGGAAAGCGCCCACCTGGCGGGTTCCTGGCACTGAAAGTGTTAAGCCAAGGGATCGATACGAGTCATATGTTTCGCATTCCAATTTGACCCCTTGCCTATGTGCACAGTTGCACACAACACTAGCACGCACATAAATAAATAAATAATACAATTTTGCACAAATCGACCTAGTCCCAAACTAAGCAAAGCTTGTACTATGGGTACTACACGACGATAAACATACTTATATAGATAAAATAACTACTTAAATACACTGAAAACATCCATGACCCGGGAACAAATATTCGTGCTCATCCCACAAATTAATGCCCTTACTGGGATTCGAAACCAGGACCTCTTGCTTCGTAGGCAGGGTAACTACCAACTAGGCTAAAACGGGCGTCAAACAACATGTTACACCATAAAGTACACTGATGCTACGACATTTAATGCTTTACAAAATGTTATATAGAAAACTCCCGTGAGAATCGGACATATTAAAATATAATGAAAATGTTGTAATTCTAAATTATTATATATAAGAAAGTAGAAAAAAACATGTTATGTAATTTTTCATTTGTGTTTGCTTTCATTACGATGCATGACTATAAAATTGGTATTTTTTTACCAAAATCTTTGGTCTGTATTGAAGATAATACATGAAGGTAGGTTCTCTATAACGTTTATTTAAAACCTAAAACCATTTAAAATCTATCTTTATCTAATTATGGACAAGTATGTATTTAAATACTTTATTGTACACAAGACATTGGTAAAAATACAGACAAAATAGGTTAAGTAGTAATTATCTACGCATTTAAAAAATAGATTAAATAAATAAAAAAATACAGCAAAAAGTGCAACTGAACATCGAAAGGAGGAAATAAATTATTAAAAAACTCAAGATTCTAATAGATTTCACATAAGACACAGAAGAGAAACAAAAAAACTGAATTAGAACCACAACTACACGCTCACATGAAACATACCTAAGCCGAAGCCAAACATTACACTTGCATTACACGTCACACGTCAAAATGAAATCCGTTCACAACACTACACTACACGTCACTGCGGCTACGCGGCGTAGCACCACAAGTGCTACGTGCGCTACGTGCGTAGCGGATGACGCGCGGAGGGCGACTGCGGCGCGGCGCGGCCGCTACGCGCCTGCGCGACGCCCTGCGTAAGGATGGATTCGCACCGTGTCAGTTTTTCGGTTTCCATGTTCGGAAAAACAAGTACTTGACAGATAATTAGCTATTTTGCGGATTGTTTCAATAAGACTGACAGGAGAGGAAAAGTTTCTATTAAATATTATATATGATAAGGAATAAGGGAATATGAAAGTACAATACCTGGTAATTGGAGTTCAATGTAGGTGGTATGTTGGTATAGACAATTTACAACACGGCAATTAAAGGTACGACGTTGTTCGCTACTAGCCCTTGCAAGACTCTACTCGGTTGAAGCCAGGGCTGGGCCCGACGAGTTCCTGACCCGAGTAGGGGCCTGGACTAGAACGACCGGTATAACCCCGCTAAACTATAGCTTCCAAGAAGCGTGGCATACCGAAGATGCGCCAGGTATCGGTCCGATACAAAACAAAACGTGCTTTTACCTTGATGGAAGCTTCATCCGCCGTTATCTGTCGGCCGGCGTATGTGTATCTGAATGTATGAGTATTAGAGTGTGGGTGTCGAGGCCGTCGCGTGTCCTGGTGAACACTTCCTGGCTCCTGGATGATAGCTCACCACGTAGGCGCACCCGAATCCAAACTACCGACACTAAATTTATCACTTCAGTCTCCAAACACTGGCAGGCAACAACAAAACTCCTCGATAGGAGCGCCTGGCCTCAATTATGAACTGATTCCAATTAACATAAATCAAATGTCCCGAATGCTTTCTCAAAAATCAAAATACAAATCAAAGCATGGGTGGTTCACTCCAACCAGGTCAAATTCTAGGTTATACTACAAAAATGACAGACGTCAAACGTCAAATAGTGACGTGTCCTTTTCTTTTCCGATTATCAACCGAGTGATGCCCGCGGTAAAAGACTGGTATCGAACAATCCCCCGCTCCAGGCAGAGGAGCTCTGTCTGCTAATAAATGGGCAGGCGGGCTAAGCTCGCTACAGCTCGCTTCAAAACCGAATCTCCGACCATAACCTCCGCAACCCTGGGGACCCCGTCAGACCCATACAACAAATTTACAATGCGTCCACGACGCCAATACAAAGGTAATAAATTAGCTTCCTTAACTAGTACAAGATCTCCAACGTGAGGAGGATCAGTTTTGTCAGTCCACTTAACGCGCTGCTGCAAGATGTGCAAATATTCTAGCGACCAACGATGCCAGAAGCTTTGGGTCATCTGCTGTAGCAACTCAAACCGACTTAAGCGTGATGATTTTACCTCCCTGAAGGGGTACTCCGGCAGCGCGGTAAGGGGCTGGCCAATCAAAAAATGACCAGGAGTCAATGCTTCCAGGTCATTTGGGTCCGACGAGACAGGGCAGAGAGGGCGCGAGTTGAGGACAGCCTCAATTTTACAAAATACCGTAGCAAGTTCCTCGAACGTTAAAATCGTTTCACCAATAACTCGGCGGAGATGCGTTTTTGTAACTTTTACAACAGCCTCAAAAATACCACCCCAATGTGGGCAAACAGGGGGATCAAATTACCACTTAATGCCCATTCGAGACATTGCAAATCTTAAATTATCCTTATCACTATTCAAATAATTACAAATTTCATTCAAGTAACGGTCAGTGCCTTTATAATTGGTGCCGTTATCAGAGCGGATCAGAGATGGCAGTCCCCGGCGGGATACAAATCTACCTAGCGTCGCAAGAAACGCTTCCGTGCTGAGGGCACTTACCAGTTCCAAGTGAACTGCCTTGGAGGCCAGACAGACAAACACACACAAGTACGCTTTGACAGATCGAGCGTTGCGAAGCTGCGAGGTCTTTACCAAAAAGGGGCCGGCAAAGTCCGTGCCCACACAAGCAAATGGTCGACTCTCCGAGACTCTGTCGGAGGGCAGATCCCCCATCATGGGCTGCGTGGGGGTGGCCGTCAAACGATAGCACGGCATACATCTGAAGATAATGCCGCGAATAGTGCGTCTGGCAGACAAAATCCAAAATTCACGCTGCAAAATGGCTACAAGGGCATTGCAGCCTGCGTGAGCGTTAGCAACGTGTCGATCAGACACCAACAAACTGACCAAAGTCCCCCCTTTGGGGAGCAACAAAGGATGGCGAGCTCCATAGGGCAAGTTCGAGTTTCGAAGTCGTCCGCCGACTCGAAGCAAACCCGATGCGTCCAGAAATGGATTCAGACGAGCGATCGAACCCTTAATTCTCGATCCTCCTTTAAGCGCGTCAATAATCGGTTCGAAGTGCTCCACTTGCACCACACGAACCCAAAATAGCAGGGCCTCTTGGCGTTCCAAGGGCGACAAGGCCAATTCCGTGGTCAATGCCCTCTGAGCTGGGTTCCGTGCGTGGAGCAAGAAACGTCGGATCCGCGCGGTAACCCCAATCAATTTCGACAGAGCGCTGTACCTCTCCAACAGAGGATTCAAGTCGTAGACAGGTTGCGTTTCCATAACGCCCACACGTAAACCTGGCAACGCCTCTGGAGAAGAGAACCGATTCTGGGGCCAAGATGCCGCAGGATGCGACAACCAATCTGGTCCCCACCACAGGGAATGGTTTACAAGTACCGGAGCCTCGCAGCCTCGCGAAGCGCAGTCAGCGGGGTTCAGTTCCCCTGGAACATGTCGCCAAATCAGCGGGGTCGCTGAACTCTGGATCTGTGAAATCCGATTCGCAACAAAAACCTCTAAATTATGCACGGAGGTGCGAAGCCAACAAAGAACGATCTCACTATCAGTCCACGCAAAAACATCTGAAATCTCCACGGTACGACCCAAAGTATCACAAACATGATTGAGGAGCCTCGTAAGGAGGGCTGCTCCCGACAATTCCAACTTAGGAATAGTTAACCTAGTCCTGATAGGAGCCACCTTACTCTTGGCCATTATCAAATGTAGTCCCACATGACCGGATAGGCTAATAGTCCGCAAGAATACCACGGCCGCGTACCCTCGTTCAGACGCGTCACAAAACCCGTGGAGGCTAACTTTACACTTGCCGGATGGCAGAAAGAGTCTGGGCAAGGAAATCCGGTTCACGTCCGGAAGTGAGTAAACAATCGAACACCATTCGGTTAGCAAGTCTCCCTGAAGAGGTTCGTCCCACGTAACTTCCGCAATCCACAGCTTCTGCAAAAAACACTTAGCCAGAAAAATGACAGGTGTGATCCATCCATTAGGATCGAAGGTCCGAGCAACAGTCGACAAGACCGAACGCTTCGTCCAGGTCTTAGGGGGGTCCAACTTAACCCGATAAGTGAAGACATCCTGGACGGGCTGGTACTGTATGCCAAGGACCGCAATCAAGTTAGGGTTGTCCGCATCTTCGAACAAGAGAGGATCCTGCTGATGTTCCACCGGAAGATCTCGCAACAAATCAGGGCAATTTGACAACCACTTACGCAGTTCGTACCCACCTGACTTCAGGATCGCAATCAACTCATCCCGTAAAATCAAAGCCTCCGTAGCAGTGGAAGCCCCAGTGCAAACATCATCAACATATACTGAATCTTCCAAGATGGCCGCTGCACGGGGGTAGTTCAATCGCTCCCGATGAGCCAACTCCAACAAAGTCCGGATGGCAATATACGGACTGGAGGTAAGACCGTACGTGGTAGTGTTCAGCTCGTACACTCGCATAGGATCACAAGGTCGCTCACGCCACAAAATCATCTGATAACGCCGGTCATCTCGGTGAACAACCGATTGACGGAACATCATTCGGATGTCAGCCACAAAAACAATTTGATGACGGCGGAAGTTGGTGAGGATATCCGAAATGTCCCGGTGCAGTTTGGGACCGGAGTGCAAACACTGGTTCAAGGAAACCCCATTTGACGTAGGGGCCGAACCGTCAAAAACCACCCGAATTTTGCCCCCAGGCGTCTTCAAAACCGCATGGTGGGGCAAAAAATAGTGCTCGAGCGAACGCCAATCAATAGTCGAGCGTGACATATGTCCCAAAGCCTCATACGAGGGCTGCCTTTTAAGTTCTGTCGTTTGCAAACCTCCCGTGATTGCATAAAAAAGAACTAGTGTCACGTTAAAATATTTGAATTTAGAATTCGAAAACAAAAGAATGACTCGAAATCGGCCCAACCGTTTTAGTACAGCATTCGTTCAAAGTTGACAAGTCAGTTGTGAAAATGGAAATTTCGAAGGAAAATTTACGTGCGATATTTTTTTACAACTTCAAAAGGGGCTTAACGCGACTTCAGTGCTTCGAAGAGCTGACTACGGTTTTCAATGATAAAGCACCATGCCTTCGGACTGTGGAACGCTGGTATTTAGAATTTCAACGTGGTTGCTCTAGTCTTGGTGATAGACATCGTGAAGGTCGACCAAAAACAGCCGTAACCCAGGAGAACATTGATGCTGTACGGCAACTGATCATCGAAGATCGCCATGCGACATACCGTGAGATAGAAGCTTCCTTAAGTATTTCAGGGACCAGTGTTCACAGTATTTTGCATGATCACTTAGGCGTAAAAAAGTTGATCTCACGCTGGATACCACATTTACTCACTGAAGACCAAAAAACGGCTCGCGTTCGATGGTGTCGCAAAACTCTGCGGCAATTCAACCGAGGAAACTCGAAACATGTTTACGACATTATCAGTGGTGACGAATCTTGGATATATGCCTACGATCCCGATTCTAAACAGCAGTCGACTGTTTGGGTGTTCCAAGATGAGCCAAAACCGACCAAAGTAATACGCTCACGGAGCACTTCGAAAAAAATGGTCGCCACGTTTGTGGCGAAAAGTGGCCACGTTGCCACCATCGTGCTCGAGGATCGTAAAACGGTTAATGCTGACTGGTATACCACTGTCTGTTTACCAGAAGTCATCGGCGAGTTTCGAAAAAATAACCCAAGACGTCGTATAAGACTGCACCACGATAATGCGAGCTCGCACACCGCCCGGCAAACTATTGCGTTTTTAAAAGAGCAAAACGTCGAAATTCTGGAATACCCGCTACAGTCCAGACTTAAGCCCTAACGATTTTTTTACTTTTCCAAAAATCAAGCAACGACTTCGTGATCAACGGTACCAGACGCCTGAAGAAGCGGTTGAGGCATACAAAACGGCCATTTTGGAGACCCCGACTTCGAACTGGAATAAGTGTTTCGAAAACTGGTTCGATCGAATGAAAAAGTGTATTACATATCACGATGATTACTTTGAAAAACAATAAATACCATTTAACACTTAAATTGTCTTTAGTTTTTCCAAACGACACAACTTAAAAGGCAGCCCTCGTACTCGCGCATAAACTCAATGTACCTAGCACGGAGATCTGAATCCCTCTTCATTCGGCGCTCCATGGACAACAACCTTTTTTCCGCTAGGGCATGAGACTGACCGAGAGGGGGGCGTGCAGCCCTAAAAGGCAACCGAGTAACAAAGCGACCATCAGCGAGGCGACCCGTATTATTCTCATACGACAATTCGCATTCTTGTTCCGCTGGATCGACTCTGGGAGCCTTGGGGGGCTCCTCGACCTCCCAGAAACGCCGGACGGCGTCCGAGAGCGAGGGCCCTACGGTAACAATTTCATTTTCAACCCGTGGGACCAAGCCCCTCAACACGGGTCCAAAAAAGGTGTAACCAAAAATGGTTTGCAAAGCCATCAAACCGCAGGGTTGTAAAACCCGCTTGTCCCCGGACAAGATCAAACCTAAAACATCAACACCCAAGAGCAGGTCTATAGGTCCTGGAACAAACCATTGGGGGTCAGCGGGGGTCAACTCTGACGTCAATTTCACCGCGGTAGGGGAGATAACCACCTGCGGGTTGCTGCCCAAAATATCGTTCAACACAACCGCTTTAGCCACAATGGCTGGCCCACAATTGACAGTTGAAAAACAAACATTAATTTCCCCCATGGAACCCTGCACCTGAAGGCCACCTATTCCGTGGATGACGGAGGGGCGGGGTCTACATGGGAGGCCCAATCTCTCCACCAAATAAGACGACGCAAGACAGCCCTGGGCACCCGAATCCAAAAGGGCACGAACTAACAAGGACTTCCCCATCGGGCCCTAGACCCTGACACAAACAGTTGGCAAGAGTACTGTTTCAGGGTGGGCGGCTGTGGTGGAGGAGCGGGCGGCAGCTACCTATTGGGGGCGTCCCTCATCGGGCCGCCAACAACCCTCATAGGCGCCGTCCTGTTGGGCTGGCACCGCCCAATTGGACCGCACCAGGTACTGGTCCGCCGGAACCTCAGGGCAGCGACCCGGGCGCGCCCAGGTCGACGCGTAGTACTCGGAGCGGCGTCCAACTTGGGGCGGGCGGCGTTCCAACCGCGGTCGTTCGCACAACGGTGGTGAGAAGCTCCGAGGCGGGGAGCTGCGCTGAGCAGCAGCGAACCTGGCCTGTGGACGAGGAGATGGGGGAGGGGTACCCCCGCCCGTGGACGGCGAGCCCCGACGAGACTCCCTTTGGGGGTAATGGGGAAGCGGGCCCCCGCCCGTGGGGGAACGTCCCGCACCATCCAACCGATTACCACCATTTTGGTTGGCGCACAACACCAGGTGGTGTTTCCCTTGGCACTGCGGGCACGGTTCAGGCCGTGGGCAATCCCGCTGCAAATGCTGCCCCAAACAGGAGTAGCACCACCGGCGATCATTCGCGGTACCGCGCCGATCCTTCACCCTCTTGTGCAGGAACCTGGGGCATGCTGCAACCAAATGGCCATCATCCGTGCAATACACGCACCTTGGGGGCGCGTGGGCCGTCGCGTATCGGAGGGGCGGGCGGCGTGGCTCTACCACCCCTGGCTTAGGGGGGCGAGCAGCCACACGCCGCTGTTCCCGTGGAGGTCCCGCCGAGGGTCCCGAGGGGCCTTCAATCCCGGCGTTGTCCACCAACCGACACTCCTCCTCCAGAAAGGAGACAAGGTCCGCAAAACGTGGAAATTGTGTGGCACTGCCCCCACCGTGCTTGTACTCAAAACGGAGCTTCAAGTCCGTGGGCAACCGTGACAAAACTATATGCAAGAGCATGAACGACCATTCATCCACCGGCAGGCCAAGCCGTCGTAAAGCATTCAAGGCCACCATCACGGGATTCACCAAATCCCTCCGCAACGTGGCAACCCCATAAATGTGAGGAAGCGCAAAAATTTGTGCCACATGGGTGTCTGCCACACGCCTAATGTTGGCATATCGTTTCTCCAAAAGCTCCTGGGCTGTGGCGTAATTTTGGTCGGTGACCGCAAGATGTGAGACTAACTCCAGTGCCTCTCCATTCAAGGTGGAGAAAAGATATGCCAACTTTTGGCTCGGTGCCAAGTCCGTCCTGGCGTCCACCAGACTTGAAAACAAGTCGTGGTAGGCGGTCCAACATTTTAAGTCCCCGTCAAAATGGGGCAAATCCAGGGTTGGCAAACGTCCTAGGAGAGCCAGGGGTGGCGGTGATCGCGTCTCCGCCGTCAAAGGACCCCGCTGCACCTTGTGCGCAGCCTGAACCAGCTCATCATGCAAGTCATAAAATTGTGTGATGTCTGCCTCCAATGAATCATCAATCTTTTCGTCCATCGCCAAAAGCGCTGCATAAGCACTCTGAACTACCGCACTTCGGTCCGGTAGCTCAGCCGATCGCTTCAGCAAAGCGTCGGTCCGGTCGGATCTACCTATCAAATGCACCGCAGAGGACAGCCATCTCAGCTCCGCCCTAGTCTTGGCTGTCCACTTTACCATGGCTGTAGCCAGCAACAACAAACACTCACAAACAAACGCAAGTCCAATCGACTTCTAATTAAAATGTTCAACAATGCAAAACAAAAACAATATAAACTAAAATTATTTGGCACAAGGAACCCTGCAAAATGTTACTTGTTGAACCCTAAATCAAGTAATATTTATAATGAGAATTAATTTATTTTAACAAGTATAATTTATTTTCAAATCGCAACACATTGGTCAATACAGAACCCTTCTGGACAATATTCACTTCTCAGGGAACCCCAAAATATTCCAAACCTGTATGTTCCCAACGCACAAAACAATTAATCCAAATAATTTTAGTCAATGCAAATTATTTTTAATTACCAACTTATATGGCTTGCCAAGGAACCCCTCAGAATATTACTTATTCTCTGAGTGAACTCTAATTTATAACTGCTAAACTAAGCCAAACAAACAATGTCAAACAACCAGGGGTCTCAAATCAATACCCATATATTCACACCGAGCAATCCTGAAATATAGTTCAAATTATTATCTAAACAAGCAATATCAATTTCCTATGTGTTTAGTATATACCTAAGAATTGAATTTGAGATTGCTATTGCTATTGCTATGTTCAGTGACCAAGAAATTCACCAAATAATATCAAATCAACTATCAAAACAATTAGCAATGTATGCTATTATATCACTACAAACCAATTCAGTAATATTTTGCTATTTTAAATACAACTATGTTCCATCAAGGGTTAACCTCAAAAACGTTTTTTCCACAAATATCAAAATAATACTGTGAACCAGTCAAAGATACCTATTGACACGGCCAGAGGCGTTTCAAAGAACCACGCCCTTGCTACCAAAATATGTTCGCTACTAGCCCGGGCTTGCAAGACTCTACTCGGTTGAAGCCAGGGCTGGGCCCGACGAGTTCCTGACCCGAGTAGGGGCCTGGACTAGAACGACCGGTATAACCCCGCTAAGCTATAGCTTCCAAGAAGCGTGGCATACCGAAGATGCGCCAGGTATCGGTCCGATACAAAACAAAACGTGCTTTTACCTTGATGGAAGCTTCATCCGCCGTTATCTGTCGGCCGGCGTATGTGTATCTGAATGTATGAGTATTAGAGTGTGGGTGTCGAGGCCGTCGCGTGTCCTGGTGAACACTTCCTGGCTCCTGGATGATAGCTCACCACGTAGGCGCACCCGAATCCAAACTACCGACACTAAATTTATCACTTCAGTCTCCAAACACTGGCAGGCAACAACAAAACTCCTCGATAGGAGCGCCTGGCCTCAATTATGAACTGATTCCAATTAACATAAATCAAATGTCCCGAATGCTTTCTCAAAAATCAAAATACAAATCAAAGCATGGGTGGTTCACTCCAACCAGGTCAAATTCTAGGTTATACTACAAAAATGACAGACGTCAAACGTCAAATAGTGACGTGTCCTTTTCTTTTCCGATTATCAACCGAGTGATGCCCGCGGTAAAAGACTGGTATCGAACAGACGTTTTATGGTTTTCAGTAGCTGGTTGCTATGAGGTTATATTATATCGACCGTGCAGCCTTAGCGCTGAAAAACGATTTATTCCAGACTACATTCAGGTAGCGACAGTGACGACACATAATAATCCTTCTTACTCTTGAGGCGCGAGACAAATGACGATCGGTTTAAGCCCTGCCTGTGAATAGGGGTGTAACACTAAATACAATAATCAATAATTATGTATTTTCTTGAAAAGGGATTAAAAATGTAGTCAAATGGAGAAAAAGCAACGCATGAGGTTAAATAATCACAAACTTATAAATGTCCAAAGTTTTAAGAGGGGGTATGTTCTGTCTGTTTTTCGCAAAATGCACCTTCATATGAAACTATTGTTATTTACTATGTATGACGCTCGAGGATCGTGACATCACGATCTGCTAGCGTTATTATCTAACAAGCAACATTAAAACGACTGTAGCTTCGTAATTTTTTGAGATATTTGCATGGGATTTTCGTCATCAGGCATATTTTTTTGCCTTCTTTCTTTTGAAGTAATAATACATCTGGAGTCTACACTGCTATTTGACGATTCTCGGTTCAAATTCCGGTAAGTTAGAGTATTCTCTTGAGCTGTGTAAGGTAGCGGAGTGCTATGCGAAGAAAATATCCACGTATAGTATTGCTAGCCTGGCTCAAGCAGCCATTAATATTTTTTTTCTTCGCTCTCCGTCAGCTCGCGCAGCTCCGGTGAATACTCACCCTTAGTGCATGTATGATCATCGTGCATATTTTAATTCTGAGTTGTAGGTTTTTTTATGTCTTAACGGCCGTATTAATAAACGTTCAACAAACCTATTTTAATTAAAATCGCGTTCAATTCGTGACTATCTGTAGCTTTGACATTTGTGTGCGTAAGAAAGGGACAAAGCATATTTTATTGAGCAGAGGCATTTTAAGTAAATAATAAGGGGGTGGTGTTTATATCGATTTAAATATGTCTAGTACCCATAACATAAGCCTCATTGCCCTTTCTATACTAGTTCGATATGTGGAAGACTAATTAATGTATTTACACAAGGAGAACCAACTTCTACAAATACACAGATTGCAACTTAATTAGAGACACAAGAACTCACATTCAGATATAACACGCGACCAGCTCCGGCTTCGCACAGGTACTATATTATACATATAATCTATTAAAAAAAACCGCATCAAAATCCGTTGCGTAGTTTTAAAGATCTCATAGGGACAGACAGCGGGAAGCGACTTTGTTTTATACCTACTATGTATTGATATTTAAAAAAACATTTTTAATACATTTGCTCTAAAAGTGCCACTTTACGTAGCTGTTTAATTAGCGTGCGGAAAGTTGGTTTTCGCGAACTAGTGCTTTTCACTTTTCCCTCTCAATTATTGTACAAATTGTACCATTCATTATTAACTATGTCAATAAAAAATAAATAAGATTTAGAACTGTATAAAAAATATCATTTTTGAACAACTTCATTATTTTTCAACTGTATTACAATGATGTTACAGAATTAATAATATAAAAGTTTCGATCCTTACTTGTTGTTTTTCTTATTTTTTCGCAACTGTATTAAAAAACGTCGTTCGATACACGTCCGGAAATGTCATTCTTCATATCTCGGTACTCGTGAGTCTCGTGACGTAATGACATACTTTCCGCTGTAGCATCGAAATATACTATTAACAAGTTACACGCATAACGTTATACATGCAGAAAACAGAAAATAACATATTTTCCCCTGATATCTATAAATAGGAAACCCATTTTTATTAGACCTTTAATGGAAAGATCTCTCGAACATGTCCAAAGCTGTATAAACTTAAACGAGCCACAACCCATGTATTTCCCAACAAGTTTTTTCATGTCACCCGCACTGACTCGGCTCGGGAGTCTCCACCATTTATCACGCTCGTACTTGATTAATAGTTTTATACACTTTTTCTAAAGAGACCGTAAACCGTAAATTTATCGTGGTCAGTTTAATCAGAAGTTTATGAATTATTATTGGCCACTGGTTAGCCTAGTGAGGACTCCCAGTCGAATCCCGGTAAGGGCAAATATTTGTAGCAATAATATTTGTTTCTGATTTTTGCATGTTTTGTATGTGTTTTTTAGCATTTATATGTATTAAATATATCGTAGCCTAGTGCTTATCCATAATGGGGCTGCTACTTAGTTCGATTTGTGTAAGATTATTTTTTATTTGACGACCGGTTAGCCTAGTGGGTAGTGACGCTGCCTACGAAGCTGAAGGTCCTGGGTTCGAATCCCGGTAAGGGCAAATATTTGTGTGATGAGCATGAATATTCGTTTCTGAGTCATGAAAGTTTTCTATGTATTTAAGTATTTATATCTATTATATATATCGTCGTCTATTACCCATAACACAAGCCTTAATGAGCTTACTATGGGACTAGGTCGATTTGTGTAAGATTGTCCCCTAATATTTATTTATTATTTATTATTATTATTTCATTTGGGACCTCCATGATTTGAAGAGTTAGGCTCTTGTCAGTAAAGCTCTGAATTGGCTGAGAGAACTGTGCAGCAGGTTACCATTACTTTCTACAGCATTGAGATTTGACTCAGTGGCTTTTATTTTATTTAGTTATGTTAATATCTGACCAAGAGTATAGGTACTTTGAAAAGATGGGATTTACATACCACACCAGCACTTTTTAAGGACAGAATATCGTGAGGAAACTGGTCTAATCTCAACATTTGCCTTCTTTTTAACAAATAAGAACTTCGTACAGCCTTGGGTTTCGTCTAGAACGCAATATTCTCCGAAGGCTTCTACAGAAAACCCGAACTACGAAAGCGACAGAAATGAAGTTCGTCGCAGGAAATCTATTTCTGAACGACCTTGCTGAAGCCAGCCGAATAATAATGCCTCACTTGAGTTACGCAACTCCGCGGCCAAGTGATTTAAATACGATTACTATACAGATACAATATGGCAACATACAGGTGAACTAGCTTCTGCCCGCGACTCCGTCCGCGTTGAACTCGTTTATATCGTAGCTCCATACAAACTTTCACTACCCATTGCACCCCCTTAGGGGATGATTTCTGCGAGAAAAATATGTCCTTCCCCGGGACTCCAAACTATTTCTACACCAAATATCATATAAATCGGTTCAGCAGTTTAACCGTGAAGAAGTAACAGACAGACACGCTTTCGCATTTATAATATGAGTATGGAAGAACAACACAAGAACAACTTGCAAGTCAAGTTGCAAAGTCACTTGAAAATTCTTAAATCCAAGGGTTTAGGATGATACGGGGTTATACGGGAATGATTGGTTAAGGCGAATGTAACCCACTAAATTAGGTCTCAGGAACTCACCCACCTAGCGGGCGCCTACCCCCTAGGCGCTTTCCGCTACATACGACAAAAAACACAGGACTAACTAAGAGCGTAGCGCGTAAAGATTCTTAGCAGTGCTGCAGTGTTCTACCGCGCGCGAAACCTATGACGCTCGACTTCTGGCAGCCTACACGCTGATAACGTCCTTGAGCCCATTGCTTACAAGCTTTTATTTAACTTGCAATGTATGTTGTACATAACTATGTTTGTTCGAGTGTTATCGCAACTTAATTTTGAAGCAGATATCCAACCGATTGAGCTGAAATTTTGGATATAGTTTGGATGACAATTCAATATTATGTTATCATCGAGTTGATCTGATGAGAGACAGAAGGTGACCATGGGAATTCAGGACTTAACAGACGTAACCCCGTTGAGTTTGGGCTCGTTAGAATCGTCTCAACGAGAAGTTGATGACGGTAGGTATACAGTTGGCAATAAAAGCTTGTACCAAAAATGAAATTTTTGACAGTAAGTTATTTATGATTATTCTTTTGTTTTGTTTATAAAAAACTAAGTGTCAGATTGGTCCTGCACAGAGATCACACAGTATTAAACCAAGGCTATTCGCGTACAATTTCGACACGCCAAAACCCCATTCCGGAATAGAATCTCTGGTGTCCTTTTCAGGTTATTATTTCAAGCCGCTATCCCTAAACTCGACGCCGTATATAGATTCCAAAAAAACTACCCATGGGTTGCCATTAAAATGAAAAAGTTTTGCATCGGTAAGTTTTTACTTTTCTAAATTATGTACGTAAGTTATTTCTTTATACATCATTGTAATGTTAAAATTAAATGCAACCGCCTAAATAAATAATCTTATGTAAATATTAATTTCATAAATAGATATTTGATTGAAACTGTTTTGTTGAAGAAAAGTTCATATTACTGTGGTAATACTTCAGGTTTTAACAACATTTGGTAACTATTAATAGTCTCATAATGTGCGTAAATCTTTTTGATATGGACATAGTAATATTGACAACAAATCACGTGTGGCAAAGTAGTGTGTATGAATGTCTGTATGTTTCTCAGTCAATCTCGTAAAAACGGCTCAATTGACTGTGATGAATTTTGGCACATGGATAGTTTAAAACCAAACCATGAAACAGAATGTGTAGAATACTTTGTATATCTGAAGTCATTCCCAAAGGATTAACATGTCTGGTATTTAATAATGGCATTGTTATGATAACCTTAACGCGAAAATTTTCGCTGGAAAAAGCTAGTAGGTACGTAATTGAGTACTTGGGGGTAGTGCTTTGTACATAATTCGTTTGATGTACCAAGCCGAGATGTGTTAGGCGATGAATGCATAGAAAACATCAAAAACATAGGATGATTCACATTCACATCTAAGTAACAACGAAATTATATATTTTTATGCATGGATTGGTTACATCTGGAACGTCACAATGACAATGACATTTGTGACAATGACATTCGGCCATCTTTGGTGGCTTTTTTGGAATCTAAATACGGCGTTGAGTTTAGCGCTGGCTTGAGAACTCCAGTTTTGACTAGGATTCGCGAATTAGTGACAACATACTAATGATAATTTTTCGTCGTGTTTTTGGCATCCACATGGCAGCATTTCGCAATACTCAAATAGTCCTCTAGCGACTATAAGAATGTGCGATACATAATTCGATGTTTAACAGTGGCTTTTCGTTTTCGTTGAAGGGAAACATCGCGAGTAAACCGGACTCATCCTAACCAGGTCTAGGTTTCCTTCTGGGTTGAAAGGTCAAAAGGCAGTCGCTTACATATAACTGGTCCCTGCGCCAAAAATTCGGTTTTTCATCACTGAATATATTTTCCAAATTCTATTGACATTTGTTAAAGAACCTAAATATTGCCCTTTCTTTTTGTGCCCGGTTCTCACCCGTTTGGAGCTGCGGGGGTGTCACCCCCGAAAGGGTCACATGTAGGGCGACAGCACACGTTATCGTGTCGTCGAATGTGTCGACATGAACAAGGCCCTATTATTTATTTATTTTAATAGAATTATTTATATGGTTGAAAGAAAAATGATTTTATACATGAATGATTTTTTTGAATGTAATTATAAAATTGAATGAAATAATAATTTGACGTGTTGACATTAATTAATATCTAAAGTATTGTATAGGTTTAAATTGAATGTAATAATTTTGTGACGCCGTAATTTTTGCATGCTGGAATAAGCTAAGTGTGTTGTACAACTTCATATCTTGACATCTCATGTGAGCTTTATATAACCGCACTTAACGCAAATAAATCAGATTTCATTTCATTTCATATCATATCATCCCTTTACGACTCTGTGTTTTCTTAATAAATTGACCATAGTCCCTACGAGTTTTCAAGCTACCTGAATAATGTTGTGAGGTGGAGCTTAACCGCTCACTTGATATGTGATCTTAAAAAGGGTAGCCTAAATTGCTTTTTTTTAGGGATCCGTACCCAAAGGGTAAAACGGTACCCTATTACTAAGACTCCACTGTCCGTCCGCACCGTCTGTCTGTATGTCTGTCCGTCTGTCACCAGGCTGTATCTCATGAACCGTGATAGTTAGACAGTTGAAATGTTTACAGATGATGTATTTCTGTTGCCGCTAATTAACAACAAATACTAAAAAAACAGAATAAAATAAATATTTAAGGGGGCTCCCATACAACACGCGTGATTTTTTTGCCGTTTTTATAGATTATGGTACCAAACCCTTCGTGCGCAAGTCCGACTCGCACTTCGCCGGTTTTATTTTTATCGCATCAGCAAGCCCATACTTTGCTTGGCAACCACAGTTGCCTCAGTTCCCACTGTGGTTGCCAGCACATGCAAGGCAGTAATTAAAGACTGGAGCCGCTGCTAACGCGAATCGTCTCAGAACTTCACAAGTCTTCGAGGCTCGGCCAGCTTCTATATTAACAGTCAGATGTTACAATCTTTTTTAACCAATAATCGATTTCCAAAATAAATTGAGTACGTATTTTATGTCTCTGAAGCCGACTGATGCGCCTACTAAATAACATTATAAGGGATGTCCAAGATATTATATAAAAGCAAAGTTGGTAAGAATTAAAGACCGCATCCGTGAATCCTGGTTAGTGCGGGCCCCTGGGGCCCTAAGGGACGGGGAAGCCCCCCTAGCTTGGGGCCCGTAATGGTACAGACGTTTTGTATTACTTTCCAAACTTATCCTATTTCGGCTTGTCTTAGACATTACGAGTCACCTTTTGTTAGACGATGTAGAGTTAAAACTACAAAATGTGGTACAGTCGCCATCAGATATATCGGGGCGGCCAAGGTGCTCACAAACATCTGAACACGTCTCTATTGTAAAGGCATTAGAAACGTGTTCCGATATTTGTGAGCACTTTGGCCGCTCCGATATATCTGATGGCGACTGTACAAACGGGTCAGAGTCAGATTTAGGTTCGCGTCTCTTCTGACATTGCCAAAGTTAAGGGCTAAGAGTATAAAGCCTAATTTTTGGTGGAACTATGAATCCGCATACACTGCGTCGCCTCTTCTATAATTCTATGTGATAAAAACATATTATATATAAACATAAGCCCTCTATTGACCACAGAAAAGACGATTTAAGGTAAACGTCCGAGTGCTCGACGCTGTACTAGTATATGGCATGGGCACTTTATGTCAGTGACATGGCTTAAATTCGAATGAAGAACAATCCTCTTAGTTCGAATTTAACCCATATTGCTTTGACATAGTGCCCATGCCATATACTAGTACAGCGTCGAGCACTCGGACGTTTACCTTTTTTTTTGACTGTCAATGACCCAAATATGACGGCTAATATCTATACAAAGGCGCGTTCCTTCAAAAGAATTCCGTAGTGTCACTAGATAGACCCAGTAGAAAACTAATCCAGTCCGAATATGCCATGTTTTTTCTACCATACCCAAGTCTCACTACGTACTATGTATACATATTTTTCATGAACTCTGCACTTGGTGCTCATTGGAATGTACGACCGCTAGGTGCAGAGTTAACTCAATCCGGCTATATGCCTCCATATTGCAGAGTTAACTCAATCCGGCTATATGCCTCCATATTGCAGAGTTAATTCAATCCGGCTATATGCCTCCATATTGCAGAGTTAACTCAATCCGGCTATATGCCTCCATATTGCAGAGTTAATTCAATCCGGCTATATGCCTCCATATTGCAGAGTTAACTCAATCCGGCTATATGCCTCCATATTGCAGAGTTAACTCAATCCGGCTATATGCATCCATATTGCAGAGTTAACTCAATCCGGCTATATGCCTCCATATTGCAGAGTTAACTCAATCCGGCTATATGCCTCCATATTGCAGAGTTAACTCAATCCGGCTATATTCCTCCATATTGCAGAGTTAACTCAATCCGGCTATATGCCTCCATATTGCAGAGTTTACTCAATCCGGCTATGTGCCTCCATATTGCAGAGTTAACTCAATCCGGCTATATGCCTCCATATTGCAGCATTCACAGCTAAAGACTCTACTTGAATTTTATACTAAACCCCATTCGCGAATTCGGTAAGTACGAGTATGCTTACTTCAAAAAAACTTCTAAACTTCTTCATGAAAAACTTGGTGGTTGCATGTCTGTTTTTTTTTCATTAATTTAAGCTTTTAATCGGTGACGGTGAGGTATGGTGATAGAATATCGGAGATTCATTCCCTAAGGCAGAGGTAATGGGGGATGAAAGTATTTACTGGCGATTAACGAGTTGTACGCAGGCGGAGCCGCCGCCGGCACAGCTAATAAACATACAATTAAAACATTGGTACAGCAAAATTAAATATTATTCGCGCGGCTTCCATGCTCCAAATTATAATAGCAACTTATTTCCCAAGCCTCCCACAAAGCTCTACAAACTTAATAATGCAGCTCGCAAATCGCTGTGTACACCAATTTGGCACCTACCCCCTGTTTATACGGCACTTGTAAAGTGTTCTGTAATTTCGCCAGCTGCAATAAGCCATTGCCCGCAGCTCGGAATTGCGCGGAACAAATGGTAGTAAAACATATGAAAACTATATGCGTTTAGTTCGTTCTTCTTCTGAGCGGATGCAGTCGCCTGGAAAATGGAACCCTTGAACAGTTGAAATGCACTTTGAGTTCAGTGTTGAGATAGCATTTTAAGTCGGGCTATACATTTTCTGTAACATTTCGTTAACCTTTGTATGGCTTGGACTTGGCAGGCGACAAAAAGCCTTTTCATAGACTATCTGGGTCAATTAACTATTTATTGCTGTTATTCTGAAACGTTAGCCAGGAGACAACATGGTATATTGTAACAGCATGGATTTCCAACATGTTAAGAAGATAGTCCACAAAAAGGGGTTTTAAATGTGAGCAAAACCGTAAATTTGGTGGATTTAAGAGCAAAAAACCATGTTTTAATTTAAAGAGGCACCCAACTTGCAACTGAAGATAAGATTCTGACAGAAATGTCATGTTTGGTACAGTCAACTAAAAAGAGATCGACACAGCCAAAGTTACAAAATATATATACAAGTGACTTTAATGTCAAAGCAATAGAGTCGTGTATATAATCTTTGTAACTAACTTTGAGCGTATCTTTCTCTTTGTAGTCGACTGTACAAGCTTTTAATATCGCCTCATACATAACGCCGGACGCACTTGACTTACTTAATAAAGCCTTCAAAGTGAATAAATATAAAACGCTGCGAGCGACATCTGCAGGCGAAGTGTTCCATTTTCAATGCTATACTTAAGGTGTGTACAGATTATGCGCGGCAGCCGCGCGAGCCAGTGTTCGCGTGAACATTGGCTCTCGCGGCAAATGTTCGATGGAATTTAGGTAGACTGCGGCGGCTGCGCGAGACAAGCGATCCAGCTCGATCAGCGCGCCAATTATTTCGTTCGCTTGCTACACAACCGTCCAAACTGCGCGCGCGCTTGCGACTGAAGCTTCTTTGATGCGGGCTCAAACACCGACAGCGCTCGGATCGCCGCGCGGCAAGTTCGAGCGCGGTAATGTTCGAGCTGCCGCGCGCGGAAACCCCGTCTCTATTGCGCGCGGCCGCCGCGTGATCCAATGTTCGAGTGATTGCCGCGCATAATCTGTACGCGCCTTAACATTACATTTTAAAACGCAACATTAAATAACCTTCGCAAGCTCATATAGTTTCCCCACTGGATTTTCTATTTGAAAAACATGCGCGCAAGATAGGTTTTTCCAAAACATGTTTATCACCGACACCGACGCTCTGCAAAGAGCGTCTGAAACGCCATAGATTTCTGTACAACACCCGTCTTTTGTTTACTGGGATATTACCTTCGCAAGCTCACATATTCTCCCCAATGGATTTTATACTTTAATAACGTGGACGTAAGATAGCTTTTCTTGAACCGCATTTAATATGACAAATAAGGTCTTAAGCGCCGTAGATTTTCCTACCACATACGTCTTTTGTATAAAAATGAAGATTGTTATGAAGGTATGTTTTAGTTCCGAGTTAATCCCTCCGGCTGGCTGTAACAGCTAGATACCCTTAATACCGCAGTTGTGTTGCTTTATAATCTTTTCATGGAGAAAATACTTATTTAAATATCACGTGGTATTGAAATATTCTGCGGAAAATTCTTTGTTAAAATAGAGCAAATTAATTCGTGTTCGTTCGTACCAGCAACGTATTCTTGGATTTTGTAATATATTCTCATTCATTCCAAAATATAGAATTTTAATAGGATTCCGCCTATAAAAGGTCATGATACTAGAATATACGAATTTCAAAGCCAAACAAACTCTTGTTAAATAACCGACCACATTTCTGCCTGTAGCGAAATAAGCAATACAGTTAAAAGTTACCTTAGACGTCTTTTATTTTCTGCATATTTTTTAGGCTTCAGAACTTTATACTGAAATTGAAAGAATATTTACAAAACAACATGTTTTACGAAACACAACGAACTTGTTTTAGGTACCTATACATATTTCACCCTGTATATAATTTACTTTAAAAACAAAGTTTTAACCGACTTCAATTCAGTACTCTGCCAAGTCACATGAACATTTCCACATTTCCTTTCCACTTTACCACAAGAACTTTGATTATTACAGAAAAAAATCAAATCGCTGTAGGTATGTGAGCCGATAATATTTGAGGAGTTCCGTCGATTCATCAAGAAAGGTGATTCTGAGACATTTGGCACTTCTTTATTTGCTATTTCAACGGAATCATATCAGAATTTGTGACGTAATTTCATAGTTTCAAGTACAACATTGGGGAGTTGCAGGAGACAGTAACTTGTTAAGCTAAAGAGTAGTATTTCAGTAACTTGTTAAGCTAAAGAGTAGTATTTCAGTAACTTGTTAAGCTAAAGAGTAGTATTTCAGTAACTTGTTAAGCTAAAGAGTAGTATTTCAGTAACTTGTTAAGCTAAAGAGTAGTATTTCAGTAACTTGTTAAGCTAAAGAGTAGTATTTCAGTAACTTGTTAAGCTAAAGAGCAGTATTTCAGTAACTTCTTAAGCTAAAGAGTAGTATTTCAGTAACTTGTTAAGCTAAAGAGTAGTATTTCATTTTCTTATTGTGTTCTTTGTGAGATACGTTTATGGAAGCATCTGTATTTATATCTAACTTTTGAATTTGTATGTTTTAACCTCATGCATGTTTCTGTGTTGTTTCCTTAAATAAATAAATAAAGTTCCACTTCACCTCACTTGTGATTTCCGGGTGTAAATACACGAGTTACAATTGAAAGTACCGAAATGACTACATGCGCCTAATATATTTGAGGAGTTCCCTCAATTCTTCATGGAACCTATCACCCAACTGGATTTTTGAAAATAATGGGACCAACCTGGACTCTATATGTTACAAAAAAAAAAATTGTACGAATCGGTTCATAAATGGCGGAGTTCTGAGGTAACAAACATTAAACAAATGATAAATAAAAAGAAAAAAGAAAGAAATACAACCGAATTGAGAGGAGTTAATGCGTCAGTGGGGTAAATGCGTCTTTTGAAGATATCATCGAAACGCAACATTTTAGCACTATTACATCCCTCGTTGTTCAAAGTATGGTTACCAAACTTTCAATTAAGACTAATAATAGTTCTAAAATGTTTCGGAGATATCATCAAGACGCACATTTACCCCATCGACGCATTCGCCCCAGTTTACCAAGTCTTTATTTTATTCTTATTGTTGAAACAACTGTTGCGGCCCGCAGCCGGTAAAAGAACAAATAATTAAACGCAGTAGATGCACAGCTGCGTAAATGCATATTTCATGGCTTGCATTAACCAGACGGTCAATCTGCCACTTACAGTTCGCATTTCACGACCGGTTTAACCCTGCCTACGAAGCCGACGGTCCTGCGTTCGAATCCCGGTAAGGGCGAATACTTGTGTGATCAGCATGAATTTGTTTCTGAATCTTGGATGCTTTTTATACACATATAAAAAACATATATAAAATAGATATTTATATTATTCAATCAGCATTCTGAGTGATATTCAGCTTACTATATAGTTAGTTTGTGTGAGATTGTCTCCTAATATTTATTAATTTAGTAGCTTCCACCCGCGACTTCATCTGCGTGTGACCCGCAAAACTAACCTATATTTTAATCCAGCCAGGTTATAATCTTCGTACCAAATTTCATTGAGTAACAAACATCCAAACTTTTATACCTAATATTAGTAGGTTTAATTATTCCAATACCATACTAGCTACCGGTCCATAACGAGCCTGCAACATTGATATTAGGAATGAGAAATGTAAGTGTCAAATTAACCTCTAGGATTACCAGCAACTCGACGTTCTTGCATTAACAAGGAGAATATATTTTGGGGAATTTCGAAGTAGTTTGGGGTGAGATCGATTTCGTGGTTAAATCGCAGCTTTGTGTATTTCGGGCAGTCTTTTAAAAGGTGGTCGATGTGGGGAATTTACCTAGGTAACCTTTATATACCCTGTTCCATATAAGATTAGAAAAGTCGTGCTTTTTAATCCGTCATCTACCCCGGATGGCAATTCGCGGCGGAATATGTACCTATATGTTTTCGCGGAAGTCTGGGAGAAGACGGGATGGAAAACCATTTTAAAAAATATTGCCATTACTATGTATGAAACACACTAAATGATCGAGGTAAGTACAGCTAGTGTAATTTCCTTTTGATATCCAAGATAACAAAAAGACGTAGACGATTTTTTCCGTAAAAAATCTCATGTTATATGATATGAATGAGGTTTAGATGTCGCGCAGTTTGTCTCGGGCGTGCAGTGCCAAAGTTATGGGCGTAATATTTAGACTACATTCACGATCGCGCCGTGTAGATGTCACGTGGCCGTATGTTGTTTGGACACTCACTAGCGCGCCATTTGCCTTGCTCTCGACGTTGACATTGTCATTATATTATAATATAATATTCTCGATCAATCTTACACAAATCAACCTAGTCCCAAACTAAGCAAAGCTTGTACTATGGGTACCTACTAGACGACACATACTTACTTGTATATCGATACATACTCATATAGATAAATAAATACTTAAATACATAGAAAACATCCATGACTCAGGAACAAATATTCGTGCTCATCACACAAATAAATGCCCTTACCGGGATTCGAACCCGGGACATCTAGCTTCGCAGGCAGGGTCACTACCAACTAGGCTACAGGGGTCGTCAGGTATATATTATGTTCCAACGTTGAATTTTGACATTTAAGACCGTTCCGCGTTCGTTGGCGCGTTCGACAGTCATGGACCGATTTTGGCGCGGTGCTATTCCATTCGGCTGGTTGGACCGGTTGAATGTCTAGCTTTAGTAGGACTGACGCTGGGTCCCCTTATTTCACCGAATGTTTGGTTTCGCCGAATTTGCGTTTCATCGAATTCCTGTTACTCAGAAACCGTTAACTTTTTAGGTACAGCTTAAAGTTTATTCTGCTACCCATTAGGTTAGGTTAGGTTTGCTTTATAACATTCCTGAAAAAAAAATACTTATTCTGAAAAAGACGACCGACGCTGACTTTTAGGAAATACGTACATTTATGTTTTCACGCGTGCATTCGAGAAAAATGTTGGAAAATATTGCGAATAGTTGCGGGAACATTCGAATTCTTAACCAGAGGGTTTTGGAATTCGCACTTTTGAACGAATGCATTAATATCCACGTATGGATTCAAATAAACCGAGCCACCCTATATTGAACCTGAAACACCTTATATTCTAATATTTTCAGTAATCCTTGGCTGTTAATAATAAGTAGTTAACAGACGTTTGATGGACCATCCATTGTAACAGGAGCAAATCATTTTGGAGTCATCCAAAGTATATCCACAGATATC
Organism: Epinotia ramella; assembly: GCA_947578815.1. Lineage (NCBI taxonomy): Eukaryota > Metazoa > Arthropoda > Insecta > Lepidoptera > Tortricidae > Epinotia > Epinotia ramella. The sequence continues at coordinate 4,609,273 of OX388203.1, forward strand.
CTATATCGGTCCCAGTGTCACAAAACTATTCAATTCGGTTTATTTTTAGATGTAATCCCTAATTTATGTCTGACTTCACGATACAGTAGCAGGTATCATCGTCATATCAGCCGAAAAACGTCCACTGCTGTAGATAGGCCTCCCCCAAAGAGTGCCACACACATCCAGCGGACTCCCGACTTCGCATGTATATGAAGGTCATTCAATATCATGATAGAACACTGGGCACGTATGTCATAGTGATTATAGCATAGCGTCTTTGTTTTGCATCAATTTATAGAGATTTTTTTAAAAGCTCTGTTTTAGAGTTTTATAAAAGGGTGTAATTTTGTATTCTAAGCCCGTAACCTACGTTTCTCTGAACGACGTCTTCGATGGGTGTACACTTTCTGGACCAAAACCAGAGTGATCCTGATAAATCTAATGTCCAAGCCAATCACACTCTAATTGCTTGAAGCTTATGTCCTAGAATGCACTGTGGTCCAGGTTGTATGGAGGAAGTGACAAAAGTCGATATCTCGAAAAGTATCAAAGATATTTCAAAACAAAAAATATGCCCTGCTAGGATTTAAAAGGTCTAAAAAAAACACAAAAAATCGTCTTAGATTTTATATATTTCAGTATAAAAAAAAATTATAATAAAAAACAAAAATAAACATAAAATTGCCTCTTTTTCAGTGGTGTCTAACAAATACAAATCATATTTAAATAACAATGTTTTGTTCAATTATTATAAAATACATCTTATAGAATAAATAAACTACCAAAACTATTAACAATCTCAATAAACATTACTTACAAAGTCGCTTTATGTTGTGCGACTTTTGGGCTATCAAATATCGTACAATTCGATTTGTCATCGTAAACATACTTAAATTTAATTAAACAAAACCTAATATTAAAGCACAATCAAATCTTAAAATCTAACAGGTTAATTACAGATTCAGATAAAACAGTCTTTTTCTTCTTTGGTAACTTCCTAAGTCCCGTAATGTATGGATCGGAGTTCAATAAAAGGCGATTTAAAAGATCTGTCTCAGTTACTGTTTGATTTTCTGGATAACACTGTTTCTTAGACTGTAAAACTTTATGATATGAAGGTAAACAAGGTGAGTTTTTGCTGTTGATAAACTCTTTTATTTTTAAATATTGGTGTTTTGTCAATTTAGCCTCCATTATTAAAGATAACACTTCATCGACATTAACTTCACATTTAACATTATTGCTAGAAGAAGTATCCATTAACGAGCTGACGGCAGACTCATCAATTTTTGAAAGTTCGGTTAATCTTCTACGTTGCATTCGCGTGCCACATTCTTCGAAATTTTTTTTTGGCCTTCCTATCTTCGAATTACTATTGTTACATTCTTCTTGGTCTTTTGCCGCTGCTCGGGTTGAACAAGACGCGGCGGTTGTTTTAGGCAATTCGACAGTTTCAATGATGTTTAACCAATCACAATAACGACGCACCATACTTGTATAGGTTCTGTTTACTGTCTTCCAATATCCAGTTAGTTTTTTGCACAAATATTCAACACGATGGCATAAATTCTCGTTTTGTACATTTTCAGTGGGAATCTTTTCAAGTAATAACTGCAGAACTTGTCGTGTTTTTTCAATCGGCAAACCAGGAGCAGACTTCCACAACTCCAATATGTACATTCTTGAAAATTGGCAGTGATAAAACACATCTGAAAAGAAAAGAAAATATGATTACCAACGACATCTCGAAACTAAGCTCTCGGCGTAGCACTTCTACGAAATTCGTAGAGGGTCTTTTGAACGATCTACGGCAAAATATGGCGGACAAATACTTTTGCCCTGATAATAAGGCTTAATTTTCATCATAATTATAACAAAAAATAACCGGGGTGGACAGGGGGCTATTGTTAGAAGCTTAAGTGAATATAGGTAGCAGAACAATATTTTGTGGACATAAATGAGTCACGTAGACCCCAAATAAATAGATATGGTCTAAGAATACATTAAAATTTAACATAAACAGTAATAATACATACCTTTGTCAACAACTTCCATAATGATGCAGTTAGATAACAAGCGACTAATTAACAAAAATAAGTCGTAAACAAACTTTCACTTTCGACGTGTCACTGATAAGGTTAACGACGCTTAATGATGTGCTCTCTTTAAAGGTCCGAAAATAAATGATAATTGCAAATAATTTTGAAACCTTATATAGTATTGTGAGCTATGGCTATTAGTGAGTGATTTCGCATTATGATATGACATCCAGGTCGTTGTCGATTTCTGGACTTATTTCCTTTGACCGGGCCACTGTGGAATGGCGTAAACAACGGCTTCAGACACTAATCCTCAGATACAGAAGTTTCGCCACTTAAAAAGTTTGCCGTCGCGGCTACCGCTGCACGGTGTATCGGTGTTTTGTCGCAGTCCGTCGTATGTCTATAGACAAAGATAGCTATCTAAAGTTACAAAAGTATGCACGGCTAGACTAAAGTATACCATGGACAAATTATAATAGACTGTCGTTGAACAAGATTCGATAACCGAACTAGATGGCTCTGTAAGTGTCATGTCGTTTACTAACCGATTAAAGCTGGATTCATACTTATATCTGACACATGGACCTATAATACTCAGGACAGGCTATGAGTGTTGCCACAACAAGGGACGGAAAGGCTCCTATGTAGCTAAATTAAAAACTGATCGCTTACCATAAACGGCCTACTTAATTTGGACGAGTAAAGGTTTATTTGCCACAACTTCATAATAAATCTATATCTATAAATAATAGTTGTGACAATAGAAAAAAGTGGAACTATGATAAGGAAAACGAATAATACTTCCCTGTCTGTCACACTTATCGAGATTTGTATGCTACCATCTCTCTCGCACGTGGTATTATTATTACCATAGCTTGAAATGCAGAGTATTATGGGACCATGATATGGCGTGATTTTCTCTGGTGCGCTCTCACGCCTGACACAAAAGAGGCACGTCAGAGTCAGCGCATCGGAGAGTGTTACGTCAGATAAGTATGAATACGAAATATGTAGTCAACATGAGCGGTAAAACTGAAAGCGTCGAGTCGCAAATAGCCCTTGCCTTCGGCTCGAGCGTCAAACACCTGCGATCTGAGATATCCATACCTACTAATATTACTAGTGGCTCCGCTTCGCTCGCTCTTTCTGTCGTCGTGTGTATATTTAAGTCTGTTAGCTCATGCTAAACCACTGAACCGATTGCTGATATGGAGACAGTTTTTTATCCCGGAAATCATCCCCTAAGGGGGTCAAATGAAATGGGGGATGAAGTTCCACGCGGACGGCGTCGCGGGCAGACTATAGCTACTTACTATTACCGCCCTAAGCGAGTAATGTACTATTATAACCGTGAAGCGGAAAAGTCCTAATCATTTCGAAAAAGCAGGTCACAATCGGCAATATCGTAAAAAGCCTGAGTAATAGCGTAATTGTTTCACAGCGTGCAAGTAGGGCGCGGAATAAATTCCACTGCTTAGCTACCAATGCGATACCATGCCGGTTACATAAGCTACAACCGTTTTAATGTTGCTTGTTAGAGAGAGAAACGTCACTATCCTCGAGCGAGCCCCATAGTAAATGAGTTAAACGACAATCATTTCATATGAATGTGCGTTTTGCGCAAAAGGATCTCCTCTCCCCCTCTTAAAACTTTGGACGCTTAGAGCCTGACCAGGCGAAGCGGTTTGCGCAATGCGCGTAGACACTCGCGCGTACCCGAGGTACTCGTACTAGAGCAACTCGTACACTACAGCACCCCGTCCAGTTGCTCTCGCGCGTTTCAAAGCTCGCGCGTAAAACGCGTGCAATGCGAGACTGTCGACTCGCTCGTTTTACGCGCGAGTCGAGATACTCTGGCGCCATTGGAGCGTTCATTAGTATGCGCGAGTCCGTGGCGAGTGGACGTATTTTGTTGTAATTCGATACCGTATATCCCCTGTAGAAACGCGCGTAAAACGCGGCATCTGGACGCAATATAAATTGAAGCGCGCGAGTGGATTCGCGCGTAAATCGTGTCTCCTGAACAGGCTCTTATCATCAACATCATCATCATCACATCAGCCGAAAGACGTCCACTGCTGGACATAGGCCTCCCCCAAAGAGTGCCAAAGTGACCGGTCCTGCGCCACCCGCATCCAGCGGACTCCAGCAACCTTTACCAGGTCATCAGTCCACCTTGCGGGGGGCCTACCCACGCCGCGCCTTCCGGTACGTGGTCGCCACTCGAGAACATTTCCGCCCCAACGGCCGTCGGTTCTACGTGCTATGTGCCCCGCCCACTGCCACTTAAGTTTAGCGATTCGGAGGGCTATATCTGTTACCTTGGTTCTACTGCGGATAGCCTCATTTCTGATGCGATCCCGCAGAGAAACTCCCAACATAGCCCTCTCCATAGCCCTTTGGGTGACTTTGAGCCTTCTTATGAGGCCCATAGTAAGCGACCACGTTTCAGTACCATATGTCATCACTGGCAACACACACTGGTCAAAGACTCTCGTCTTGAGACACTGCGGAATATTGTACGAAAAGATGTGCCGTAGCTTCCCGAACAGGCTCTTATAACTGTGATTATTTAACCTCTTGCGTCGCTTTTTTCTCCATTTGACTAGGTCCTATATTCTTAATCCTCTCCCCCTCTGCACATTACAGAAAGCGAGATTACTCAACGAAAATGATTCTAATACAATATCAATACCCCAGTAGCGCCTTTTATCACATAGGGTGGGTCGCACCAAAACGTCTGTAATCGCATGCGGTGCTCGTTAATATCTACGGTATGAACAGTTTGACAAGTTTCTATGGAATGACAGCTGCCGGCGCCATATTTAACGTTGATCGATCTGTAACCGTAAGTTGCAACCCCTTATTCCAGTATTCATTAGAGCTGCTTACCTACCCCAGGATAAATTGCCATAATTAAACAAAACTTATCACGCCAACGTGTTCCAGTCATCATAGTATCAAACCGCGCTTCCGTAGTGCAGCTATATTCACTACCCAACTTTCAGTATAAGTTTACCCCGAGACCCTTAACAGCCACTCGTGTGCGGAGGTCAGATTTGAACTGGTTGGGTGTTGGTTGTGACTGCTGGCTGCGGTCAGGCAGTCGTCCGAGCGGCGCCGCCCCATCGATTGAACGCACGCAACCTTCAATCCCTTTGCATAGCGCTACCGTGGGGTCTGTTTTGACTGACGTATTGGTTACATTTGTTGCGAGCCCACGACTTAAGAGGCTGACAAGACCTAATTTGGTGAAATTTATGTTATTTAAGCAGTTTTTTAAGAAAAACTATTTGTTCTAGCACATCAAATAAAATATATGTTAATATTCACCATATTTCAAAGACCGTGGACGGGCTCGATACATAATTGGACGTAATCGGCTCGATAGAAAATAATTGCAAAGATTGGTCTTAAAATCACATTAAACATTTTTTTGACGTACTCGTATGGGTCTGCAATTAAAAACATGAAGTCAACATATTCTTCATACCTAAACTGCTATAACGAGTCATATTTCACAAATAATCCACCCTTTTTTTATTTCAATATTTATGTAATATTATCTTCAAAAACCGGGCCGCCCAGTAACACTCGCTCTCGTTTACTCCGATACAAATAGACAGTGTGCGCGCTATCCAAAATCCTCAAGGGCATTTTGATGTTGACAGCGTCTTAAAGCGGGTTGCACCAAATTATAGCTAAAGCAATGCAAGCAACTATACGCGTGTAGTTTCAGTGTCCAAGAGGAAACCGGATGGCTCGCGGTATTTGAGCTCCCAAAGCATTGTGGAACCGCCCTGTGCAACCCGAACTGAGCCAACTTGAACTGGGGCGGAAATAGGAGGGGGGATGAAAAAACATTGTCGCGCGTTTGAGACAGCATTTCATTATATAAACAGCGTACATACTTTCAGGCAACCGCTGTTTCAATCGGCTGCCGAAATATTTGGTTGATTGCCACCGAAGTGGTATAAAAAATCAAAAATGTGTTTTATATTTTTTTTCTATTTTCGCCCCAGTCCAGAGTTGGCTCAGTTCAGGTTGCACAGGGCGGGTCCACAACACTTCGCTACGCCATCCGGTTGCTTCTTAGACACTGCAACTAAGCGTCATTACTGAATATTACGATTACAGATGCTGCTGTTGGCTATCATTCAATAGAAACTTGTCAAACTTTCCATACATTCAGATTTTAACGAACACCGTTTACAAATGACAGACGTTTTGGTGTAACTTACCCTTAAAGCGGCAGCGGTGCCCCATACGCTCCAGAGCGAGAGATCGGAGCGCGCCCTCTCACTCCCACGTATGGCCCACGTATAAGGAGGCCACACCATAGAGGACAAATTCGGCGACACTTCGGGTGATAATGGAGTTTCCATGCCGCAAAACCAGCAACGTATAGGGCGACAAATGGCATCTCAATATCATAACGTTGAATCAGTCACTTCCCCTTCCCTTTTAGTCATGTGAGCGAATATAGGTGTCAAAAGCGGACCCCGGGCTGCCCCTAGAGAAGAGATGATTAGTCATATGAGCAACATTGGCTTTAATATAATAGAGGTAACACTAAATACAATAATCAATTATGAGCGAATAGATGTCATCCGGACCCCGGGCTGCCCCTACAGAAGAGATGATTAGTCATGTGAGCGACATTGGCTTTAATATAATAGAGGTAACACTAAATACAATAAACAACTGTGAGCGAATAGATGTCAAACCGGACCCCGGGCTGCCCCTAGAGAAGAGATGATTAGTCATATGAGCAACATTGGCTTTAATATAATAGAGGTAATACTAAATACAATAATCAATTGTGAGCGAATAGATGTCAAACCGGACCCCGGGCTGCCCCTAGAGAAGAGATGATTAGTCATATGAGCAACATTGGCTTTAATATAATAGAGGTAATACTAAATACAATAATCAATTGTGAGCGAATAGATGTCATCCGGACCCCGGGCTGCCCCTTGCGACATTGGCTTTAATATAATAGAGGTCGGGCTGCCTCTAGAGAAGAGATGATTAGTCATGTGAGCGACATTGGCTTTAATATAATAGAGGTCGGGCTGCCTCTAGAGAAGAGATGATTAGTCATGTGAGCGACATTGGCTTTAATATAATAGAGATCGGGCTGCCTCTAGAGAAGAGATGATTAGTCATGTGAGCGGAATTGGCTTGGGCTGCCCCTAGAGAAGAGATGATTAGTCATGTGAGCGACATTGGCTTTAATATAATAGAGGTCGGGCTGCCCCTTGAGAAGAGATGATTAGTCATGTGAGCGACATTGGCTTTAATATAATAGAGGTCGGGCTGCCCCTAGAGAAGAGATGATTAGTCATGTGAGCGACATTGGCTTTAATATAATAGAGGTCGGGCTGCCCCTTGAGAAGAGATGATTAGTCATGTGAGCGACATTGGCTTTAATATAATAGAGGTCGGGCTGCCCCTTGAGAAGAGATGATTAGTCATGTGAGCGACATTGGCTTTAATATAATAGAGGTCGGGCTGCCCCTAGAGAAGAGATGATTAGTCATGTGAGCGACATTGGCTTTAATATAATAGAGGTTGGGCTGCCCCTTGAGAAGAGATGATTAGTCATGTGAGCGACATTGGCTTTAATATAATAGAGGTCGGGCTGCCCCTAGAGAAGAGATGATTAGTCATGTGAGCGACATTGGCTTTAATATAATAGAGGTCGGGCTGCCCCTTGAGAAGAGATGATTAGTCATGTGAGCGACATTGGCTTTAATATAATAGAGGTCGGGCTGCCTCTAGAGAAGAGATGATTAGTCATGTGAGCGACATTGGCTTTAATATAATAGAGGTCGGGCTGCCCCTAGAGAAGAGATGATTAGTCATGTGAGCGACATTGGCTTTAATATAATAGAGGTCGGGCTGCCTCTAGAGAAGAGATGATTAGCAGAGATCGGAAATTCGGGAGCTTTTATACCTAAACCTAGCAAAATCCCGGAAAAAGCGAAGCAAGTATGGAGTCAGCTTCTTAAAAATAATATTTTAATTATTTAAGTTCCGGGATTGTATAAAGCTTCATGAAAAGCCTACCTTTTTTTTTAGGTTATGATTATTTTCAGCGATTTTTGTCAACATACACGTTGGTAAACAGTTTTAACGACATACATTATACAAGGACGGAAATGCAAAAATACCACGTGTGTCGCTGTAGGTTGATTACCTATTCACTTTTGTGTGGCTATGTATATTTGTTTTAATTTATTGATTTAACAGAGATACTTACGTTTGTACCATTATTTCTAATAAAAGTTACAAAACAATTTTGGTTTGATGTTATCCAACTGTTAGTTAAATGAATATGTGAATCAAACAATATTTTGTAAATAGGAACAACTAAAATAGTTTATTTAAATACTTTAATACGTATGTGTTCATGTTATCTTAATTTTCGGTATTCCGGGAAATCCCTGGAAATTTATTAGTAAAATTAAATTGAGTCCGCCTCCATGCTACTCAACAACAACGCGGTGTAGGTCCTGGGGCCAAAGTTTAGGTATAAAAGCTCCCGAATTTCCGATCTCTAATGATTAGTCATGTGAGCGACATTGGCTTTAATATAATAGAGGTCGGGCTGCCCCTTGAGAAGAGATGATTAGTCATGTGAGCGACATTGGCTTTAATATAATAGAGGTCGGGCTGCCTCTAGAGAAGAGATGATTAGTCATGTGAGCGACATTGGCTTTAATATAATAGAGGTCGGGCTGCCCCTAGAGAAGAGATGATTAGTCATGTGAACGACATTAGCTTTAATATAATAGAGGTCGGGCTGCCCCTAGAGAAGAGATGATTAGTCATGTGAGCGACATTGGCTTTAATATAATAGAGGTCGGGCTGCCCCTTGAGAAGAGATGATTAGTCATGTGAGCGACATTGGCTTTAATATAATAGAGGTCGGGCTGCCTCTAGAGAAGAGATGATTAGTCATGTGAGCGACATTGGCTTTAATATAATAGAGGTCGGGCTGCCCCTAGAGAAGAGATGATTAGTCATGTGAACGACATTAGCTTTAATATAATAGAGGTCGGGCTGCCCCTAGAGAAGAGATGATTAGTCATGTGAGCGACATTGGCTTTAATATAATAGAGGTCGGGCTGCCCCTTGAGAAGAGATGATTAGTCATGTGAGCGACATTGGCTTTAATATAATAGAGGTCGGGCTGCCCCTTGAGAAGAGATGATTAGTCATGTGAGCGACATTGGCTTTAATATAATAGAGGTCGGGCTGCCCCTAGAGAAGAGATGATTAGTCATGTGAGCGACATTGGCTTTAATATAATAGAGGTCGGGCTGCCCCTAGAGAAGAGATGATTAGTCATGTGAGCGACATTGGCTTTAATATAATAGAGGTCGGGCTGCCCCTAGAGAAGAGATGATTAGTCATGTGAGCGACATTGGCTTTAATATAATAGAGGTCGGGCTGCCCCTAGAGAAGAGATGATTAGTCATGTGAGCGACATTGGCTTTATTATATTAGAGGTCGGGCTGCCCCTAGAGAAGAGATGATTAGTCATGTGAGCGACATTGGCTTTAATATAATAGAGGTCGGGCTGCCCCTAGAGAAGAGATGATTAGTCATGTGAGCGACATTGGCTTTAATATAATAGAGGTCAGGCTGCCCCTTGAGAAGAGATGATTAGTCATGTGAGCGAATTGGCTTTAATATAATAGAGGTCGGGCTGCCCCTAGAGAAGAGATGATTAGTCATGTGAGCGACATTGGCTTTAATATAATAGAGGTCAGGCTGCCCCTTGAGAAGAGATGATTAGTCATGTGAGCGACATTGGTTTTAATATAATAGAGGTCGGGCTGCCCCTAGAGAAGAGATGATTAGTCATGTGAGCGACATTGGCTTTAATATAATAGAGGTCGGGCTGCCCCTAGAGAAGAGATGATTAGTCATGTGAGCGACATTGGCTTTATTATATTAGAGGTCGGGCTGCCCCTAGAGAAGAGATGATTAGTCATGTGAGCGACATTGACTTTAATATAATAGAGGTAACACTAAATAAAATAATCAATGTAATTTTTTTTTTTTTAATAAACAACTACTTAACGTTGTATTTCCGCGAAGCAGAATTACAAATGTAGACAAATGGTGAAAACAGCATCACGGTGTTACATAATCAGAAAGTTATAAGTGTCCCAAGTTTTCAGTCACTTTTCCGCAAAACGCACCTTCGTATAAAACGATTTTCATTTACTATGACGCTCGCAGATTGTGACGTCACCATCTGCGAGCGGTTTCTCTCTCTAACAAGCAATATTAAAACGGTTGTAGCTTCGCCATTCTTGGAGATATCTGGATGGGATTTTCGACAGTAGTCATATTTTTTGCCTTCTTTCTTTTGGAGTAATAATACATTTTGAATCTACACCCGTATTGTGAAAACGCAGGGCCTGACCTAACCTCAAGTTGAACACACCACCTTCCACCTTTTTCGGACCATGACACTAAACTACTAAATTCATATCACTTTTTCATCCCATCGTCTGTATATCAGTACAAGAACGTTTAGTTCACCTAGACCCTTTATACACGTGTTCGTTATCGCACCTCGGCAAACATGGCTTGAAATTTCAATTAAATTCCTCCGTATTCCGACTTTCATGTCTTTTAACTAAACGACGTAAGCGCCCTAACTTTATTACCAAAACCCGTCTTTTCATTCCCCGGGATTAAGTTGATAACTGGGCGGAACATTTGAGCAAACTTATACCTTACGCGATGACTTTTAAATACAAATTACAGTAGATAGCTGTTTGAGGCCGACCACATTATGACGGCTGGTTCACAATGTTTGGCGACTCGTCTCAGGGAAACCAATGCAAATCTGACCTTTGATTATGCATATTTATTATGAATTCAAAGGTCAAGTCATACTTGAGTGAAGCGAGATGACACATGTTGAGAATAGGAAAGAAGGTGACACGAGTTAATGAAAAGGTTCGTTCGGCTTAGGGATATGATGAATCTTCGTGCGCGGTGACAAATTATACGTTCGGTTACGTGACTTTTACAGCGGCATGCGCATAAACTGGTTTAGCTGTTTGGTAGTAATTGGTACCTACAACATAAATACGACAACCAATTACCATAAATAAGTAATTCACAAAAAAAGTAGTCAATTAAAATAATCTCTCTACATTGTATACAGTACTAGCGACCCGCCCCGGCTTCGCACGGGTACTATATTATACATATAAACCTTCCTCTTGAATCACTATATCTATTAAAAAAAAAACCGCATCAAAATCCGTTGCGTAGTTTTAAAGATCTAAGCATACATAGGGACAGACAGCGGGAAGCGACTTTGTTTTATACTATCGGGTGTTCCAGAAAGTATAAGCAAAAGACCTAAATGATAAATAATAACTATTTTTTGTAAATTTCAAGTGATTTATTGGTTAATACAAAATTTCAACTTATTTCGTAACAAATACAGGTACCATATTTTGGACAACGTCATTTGTAAGCCAAAGATCGCACCTTGGATCGAACGGTCGACATAAGCTTCAGCACAGATTTATTTCCGATGACTTTAGAGGCTTTTGACCAGTTTCTCTTGAAAGCGTCTATGGAATCTGCAGGCTTAGTGTTTTTTCGGAGATATGCCTTAGTCAGAGCCCAAAAAGTCTCGATTGGCCTGGCTTCCGGGCAGTTCGGCGGATTCATTTCCTTAGGCACATAATCGACTCGGTTGTCTCTATACCACGATAACGTAGTCTTGGAGTAGTGCACCGATGCCAAATCTGGCCAAAATAAAACAGGACCATCATGTTCACGGATCATAGACAATAAGCGGCGATTCAAGCACTCCTTGATGTAGGTATCGGCTTTCATTGTTTGTGTGGTGACGAATGGCTTGGACAACTTCCCGCACTCGCAGATTGCCTGCCAAACCATTGCTTTTTTGCTGAATTTTTCGATGAAAATTGATTTTTCGGCATTATCGACTTCCTGATTTTTTCGTACAGTGTAAAACTGGTCACCTGGAAGCATTTTATAGTCGAATTTGATGTAGGTTTCATCATCCATAATAACACATGCAGATTTTCGGCACAAAAGGCTATCATACAACTTTCTCGCCCTTGGTTTCACGCATGCGGCCTGTTTAGTGCTCCGCTTTGGTCTTTTCTGCTTCTTAAAGGTCTTCAAACCAATTCTTGCCTTGGCACGTTGGACATTACTAGCCGATGTTTTTAGTTTTTTGGCCACATCCCTAACCGACAAATCTTTTTTCCTGCTAAACACCTGTGCAATCTTACGGTCCAGATTTCGGTCCACGGGCCCCTTTTTTCGACCACTTTTAGGTGCATCGTAAAAGGTGAAAGCATTACCATACTTTTTAATAGCTGTACGTACGGCTCCGATGCTAACTCCTTCAGAAATCGCCAACGCTTTTAAAGTGATGTTGGGTATCGTACACCATTTGTGCACAATCTGTTTTCGCCTTTCTGGAGAAATGCCCCGCATTTTGAGTATTTTGCACAAAATATTTACGTAGAATGCAAATATAAATTGTTAATGAAACGACTGACAATTCCATATCTTTTTTTATTTTCAGCCAGTATCAAAAAACAAAAAGGCCGCACTGCAAAGACGTGCTTATACTTTCTGGAACACCCGATATGTAGTGATAACTTAAATCTACAATATGAATAATCATACTAATATTATAAATGCGTCTGTCTGGTACTTTTTCACGATTAAACCGCAGAACCGATTTAGATGAACTTTGCTATAGAGATAGTTTGAGTTCCAGGAAAGGACACAGGATATTTTTTATCCCGGAAATCATCCCCTAAGGGGGTGAAGCTACGATATAAACGAGTTTGCGGGCAGAAACTAGAATGGCATAAACACTAATTCATAACAGAAGTCTAGATCCACGATACATATTTCTCATGTACAGTACACAAAGTTTTTGAAATGAGTCGATGGCGTCAATGATAAAAAAGGCACGGTGTTTTATAATGTAAATAACAGAACAGAGACAGAGAGTAAAAGTAAGAGAGGTAGGGCACAACTGCGTTGTTTTCTGGGGGTAAGGTCGCCACAGCTCCCACGGATAAAATAAATAAAATAACAAATAATTTATTGATAAAACATAATGTACATCAGTTTTACTATTAGACTAGGAGCTTACTATTAGAGGCAAATAACACGTGCCTGAGCTAGGATACCCTGTGTTTCAGGCAAAATATATGGATTTATTGTGTTACGAGTGAGACCCGCGTTCGTCTATCTATCAACACAACGAATCCTCAAATCAGTAAAGGGTCGGCAACACGCTTGTGATTTTTCTGGAAAGCTGCGGTGTCTGCTTGATGGCTAACACCATAGTACCAATAAAAGTCATTTAAGTGTGTTTGCGCAAACGTTGCCCGGCGACGTGTGCGTGGGACATCTTTGAGATTCGTACGAAAAAATAACAGATCCCTTTGAATCGTTTATCGTCTATACTCAAAATAGGGGGTGTAGACTCCAAATTTAGTCTCCAAAAGAAAGAAGGTAAAAAAATATGCCTAGCGACGAAAATCCCATTCAGATATCTCAATAAACTACAAAGCTATAGCTGTTTTAATATTGCTTGTTAGAGAGAGAAAACGCCATAGTAAATGACCATCGTTATCGTTTCCTATGAAGCTGCGATTTTGCGGTAAAGGGACAGAATATACCCCTTCATAAAACTTTGGACACTTATAACTTTGTGATTATTTAATCTCCTGCTTTACTTTTTTCTCCATTTGACAATATTTTGAATCCTTTTTCGTGAAAATGTAACATTATTGGGTATTTTATTTGGTGTCTACACCCCTATTATGAAATATGTCGTATTACAACAAGTATCAGCCACACTATTCTTCAATACAATCACAGAAAGAGTATCAAATTGCTATCGCATGACTAACATATTTCCCCACCCAGGCACAAACAATATGGACTATGACGTCACACTTTCCCTCAAACCGCCCCACTGATCTGTTGAGTCATTGATTCTACGAAAGCTTTTGCAATCAAATGGAATTCAAGAGAACATTCCGTATAGACAGATTCACAAATGGAGCGAATGGTAGAAGAGAGAATGGTGTATCTCCGTTAATACCAACAGGAACTCGTTATTCGTACATCGCTCACATCTTTATTTGAAGCTGAATGAAATACCCTGCAAATAATTATTTACAAACATTTTGCTACGAGCGGAATAACGAGTTAATAGAGTAGGCCCACGATAACTCTGCATAAGATATTACGTGGCAACCCAGAAAAATAACGCTGTGGCAACATTTTGTTAATGTCATTGAGTTTTGAGTTCGTACAATTTTATTCGAGGTTTTTAACGAATCCTGCTTTCGAAATGGGTAAAACTATTAAAAGTGGAGTTAGAGAACTCATATTCAAGATGATTACTCATTTCCAACAAGTGAAAGAAGAAATGGAGTCCGTCCGTGAGCAAAAAGAGCAATGTTTACATGAAATTCTAACCTCTACGAGTAAGTCCGTAATAGTCCGTTCTATATTCTTGATATTTTATAACGCTTATCTGTTTCTTTTTAATATTATTTTCATGAAATAATATAATAAAGTAAAGATTAGGCTGAAACGAGGTTATAGTATTATATTTAAAATTGTAAATTGTTTTTTTTTCAAGGTGAATTAACTGAAGCTGTTAAGACTACAATCACAAATTCTGTAAGCAAGATCAAAGAACTGGAAAAATGTAACGTCAGCACAGAAGCGACTTACATGCAAAGAATTAGTTCAATGACTGGTAAGACGTCGTAAAGATTTTTTATAAACGTCTAACTTTTGTTAATTTTGTTACCATTTCCTGGACTAAACATCATTAACTTATTGTTTGTAGGTATTGGCTTAAGGACAATTCACCAAATCAAGCATGAAGGTATTACAAATTCAGGCATATGGGCAACTCCTGGCAAGAAACGCAAGTGCCGTACTTCAAAAAGAAATATTGATGATTTTGATAAAGTTGCCATACGAAACCTAATAAATTCATTTTACTTGGTGAGAAATGAAGCCCCCACAATTGTAAAGCTGCTAAATGAGTTGCGGCAAACTATACAGTTTGATGGTGGTTATGAAACACTACGTAAAATTATACATGACATGGGATTTTGCTTCAAGAAAAATATTGAAGAGAGAACCATATTAATGGAAAAAGATTATATTGCTGCAGCAAGACACAAATATATTAGGGAAATTACAGAATATAGAAATTTGCCTTTAGAGGAAAGAAAACCGATTGTATATTTAGATGAGACCTATATTCATGTTAATTACAAACCCAAAAAAAGTTGGCAGGGTACATCAACTTCTAAAATGGTCACTAATATATCAAAAGGCAAACGATATGTAATTGTACATGCAGGCTCTGAATTAGGATTTGTAAATAATGCTTTTTTAATATTTAGCAGCAAGTCAAAGTCAGCCGATTATCATGATGACATGAACGCTACCAATTTCTCGAAGTGGGTTCAAGACAAGCTACTGCCTAATTTGGATACACCAAACATTATAGTCATGGATAATGCGAGTTACCATACTATTCAGATTAATAAGGCACCAAACACCAGTACGAAGAAACAAGAACTCCGTGATTGGCTTACTTCAAATAACGTTCCTTGGGAAGAACCATTATCCAGGCCTGAACTCTTAATGTTAGCACGACGCAACAAACCCGAGCCAATATATTATATTGATGAGCTGTTAAAAGCAAATGGGCATAAAGTATTGCGGTTACCCCCATACCATTGTCACTTAAACCCTATTGAACTAATATGGAGTTTGGCGAAGCGAAAAGTAGGCAGCCAAAATGTAAAAGGTTCAGTTAAGGATATGGA
This sequence comes from Epinotia ramella, assembly GCA_947578815.1. Lineage (NCBI taxonomy): Eukaryota > Metazoa > Arthropoda > Insecta > Lepidoptera > Tortricidae > Epinotia > Epinotia ramella. The sequence continues at coordinate 4,625,201 of OX388203.1, forward strand.
AGCAAAAGTGGAACAAGCATTCGCATCTGTTAGTCCGGATGACTGGCGTAAGTGTGCTGAACATGTAAAAAAAATAGAATTAGAACACAGGCAACAAGATGGATTAATGGATGATCTGATACCGTTTATTATAAATGTGCGAAGTGATGATGACACTGACAGTGAGGAGAGTGTGGCAGCAGAGGCTGAAAGAGAAGAGGAGTACGAAGACGTCGAGTTACAGGAAGAAGTGTATGAAGGAGTAGAGTTTTTAGACTCGGATGTGTCTAGTGAATAAGAAATAAATACGTTAAAAATTGTTTTGCATTTTATTGCCCTTTGTAAGAATTTAACTGAATTTATATATAAGTAATAAGTAAGTATAATGCCTATTGCATCATACTTATGAGAGATCGAGTACCTATGCATGATATTTCATTATTTTTCATTACAGCTTAAGGTTGATGTAAAAATATTCATTCAGTTCTTTGCTTATCCAGCGAACCATTCAGTGTTATTTGTGTTTTATTTCATAAATCACGCTCCCTTACTCTCGCCAATCGAAAAAAAAGTTAGCCCTGTGTAATACCTTATTTCAACGCTTAAAAATTTCCATACAAATCGAATAATGCAAAAATATGGTAGTAATTTAAACAAAACCACCTATTTTTCAATTGGCGGTAATGGGGTAACGTGATTGACTCAATAAAATACAAATAACACCAAACAGTTCGGTAGATAAGCAAAACACTGACAAAATATTTTGAATGAAAAGCATCATGAAATGAAAAGGATCAAAACGAGTTGTTCCACTATAAATCAGTATTGCCATAAATAAACTTTTGATTTCTGCAGTTGTCAATTCATTGCAGAGTTATCTTGGGCCTACTATATCATACGGGAACTCGGCAAATATACGGGGGGATCATTTCATTACGGTACAAATATATCCGAACGCAACCCGGTGGCGCTGTATGCAAGGGCATAAGTGTATTTTGTACGTGGAAAATGTAGTTCCCATTTTTACCACGGGAACTGGTGGTGGAATCAGGGTCAACGACCCAGACGCGGGGGAAAGTCTCGGAACGAACATAAATTACAATCATACACGTTCGCCAACCTAACGCGCTTTCTTGGAATTAAATGTTGCCAGTTTTAAATAAATAACGAAGTAACCAAAGCACGTCTCGTGTTAGGGTTTAAGTTTTCGCTAGAATGATGTGTTGAAATCTTGATATAACCATTTTATGCAAACTCAAAAGTGTTTCATTATACAAAAGAAAGAAGAACTGATGAATTCTGTTTATATTTCAAGGACGTATTGATTTTCTACCTTCATGAAGCCTCTTACAGATTGGCGCGGCCTGCTGCGGTCAATAGTAATTTAAACAGGGATTGTCAAATTTACTATTGACCGCCACCGCAGGCCGCGCCAGTGTGATCTAAGCCTTATGAGTAAAATATGTTAAGATAAAAAATCTAATGGAAAATACTACCAGTAACCTAGTTACTTACCAATCGGTATAGAAAACAGCCGAATCGATTTCAATAAAATAGTACTGACCTTTATTAAGAGTTGGAGGTTTTCCTTAAAACATCAGTGTTGCCAGAATCTGTAAAAAGAAAATAACATTGTATTTCATAGAATCCTTCAGCATTAGCATGAAAAATCGAATGATGACTGTCGAAGTAGTTCCCGGAGCAATAAAAAAATACTTGATTTCAAGTTTATTTAGATTAGAAGTCAGTCAACGCTGCGTTTAAAAAGTTTCACCGCGAGCCATAGATTCTAGAAACAACGTTAATTCAGTAGCCTGCAATGCTTGCCCCTACAATTCCGCCAACAACGCGGGCAGAATTTAAAATACGAATGTCAAGGGGATCCAACGGTCTTCTTTGTATTTTGAATTTAGAAAAGAATCCCCAACGTCTTAACCAGACACGTTGCGAGCCGTTGCCGGGCAAGTTTTAAGAGGTTTTGGGTTGCTTAGCTTTGCATGAAATACTCGTACGAGGGACGGCTGAAAAGAAATCTACCTAAGTATGAAACAAAAGACTGTATGTATTTTTTTTATTTTTCAATATAGTCCCCTGCTAGTGAAATACACTTATTTCATTTGTCAAATATTGACATTAACCCATGAAAAAAAAAATCTTTCGGTTTCTCGTCAAAAAAGTCACTAACTGCAGCCTTCATTTCGTCATCGGTCAGAAATCGTCTTCCTCGGAGATCTTTTTTGAGGTGTCTAAATAAAAAATAGTCGCATGGGGCTAGGTCTGGACTGTAAGGTGGATGGTTAACGGCATCGAACCCTAATTCCTTCATGGTAAGCATTGTTGTGCGGGCGGTATGCACAGGTGCATTATCGTGTAAAATCAGGATCCCTTTGCTAAGTTTACCCCTCCTCTTTTCTTTTATCGCGTCTCGTAACTGATGCAGTAAGCTGGAATAATATTCAGCATTCATTGTCCTTTTTTTTGGTAAATAATCTATTAGTAAAATTCCTTCTGTATCCCAAAATACGGTAGCCATAAGTTTGCCTGCCGACGGCCTGACCTTAAACTTCCGAGGAGGCTTCTCATCCTTGAATTTCCACTGCAAAGACTCTTGTTTGCTTTCGGGGTCCCACTGTCGAATCCAGGTCTCATCACACGTCACCATTTTAGAAACAATTTCTTCCTCATTACCTCGACTCATTTCCAAAAACTCCTCACAACATTTGACACGTCGGTCCTTGTCAAACGCCGTTAACATTCTGGGGACCCAACGTGCACTCACCTTGGACATATTCAGATGCACATGAATTATCTCATTGACTCTTTCTTTACTGATGCCCACATCTCTAGCAATCTCCCACTGCTTCACTCGTCGGTCTTCTAAAATTATTTTTTTAACTTTGGCTACATTTTCGTTTGTAACGGCAGAACCGGCCTTCCACTACGAGCGTCATCTTCCAAGCTCTCACGACCGAGTTTAAATTGTTTAGACCAAAACTTTATAGTAAATTCGGAAGGGCACGAACTACCGAACACACACATCATACGTTCTCGGATCTGTGAGGGAGTATTTCCTTCTTTTGTTAGAAATTTAATCACTGCACGATGTTCAATTTTAGCGATATTCATTTTTTCAACCGATATGTCGCAAACATTCGAGAATTGTAGAAAAATGGAACGGAAAAAACAAATGAACGTCAAATAATTCAAAAAAAGAATAACCAAAGAACAAGAATGCATTTCAGCCAGTATCATTTTCGCATATTTTTTTAACCAAGGAGATTACTTTTCAGCCGCCCCTCGTATGTTTAAATATTTATTTTGCCAGTTTGTTTTTAACACTTGCTAGTTTACTTTGTAAATATGAACAAGTGACTAAAAGTTGAGATACATTACGTTGCAATTGCTTTGTCAGGGTATTTTCAGTGTTTAAGGTGGTTCGATTTCCATACAAAACGTTATTTGACATTCGCAGGCTAACGGTGTGATTTTTTAAGAAACCTATGTAAGTAACTTTCACAAATTGGCTTACTATTTGCGCGATTTTTTTTTTTTTTTTATTACGACGACTGTGGCAAACAAGCGTACGGCCCGCCTGATGGTAAGCGGACACCGCAGCCTATAGACGCATGCAACTCCCAAACTTATATGTTTAAGGATTCGCTGTGTTGAGAGCTGAAGGAACAAATTCCCCGTTTCCTTGAATAAACTTGTATAAACTAGAGTTGTATAAACTTTGTAGAGACTAGGGAATTTTGCGCAAATGGAAAGCCAATTTATGCTATGCCAAAAAAAAAACTAAACGAAAATCGGTTCATCCGTTTGGAAGCTACGATACCACAGACAGATACACAGATACACAGACAGACACGTTAAACTTATAACATCACCCCTCTCTTTGCGTCGGTGGTTAAAAAGCCGTAATTTGGAAGTTTATCTACGGCGAAAAAAGTATTCACTCATTGAAACTAAAATTTTTGAACCATTAACACAGAATAGATAATAGTGCAAGTACAGAAGGGACACTCCTTTGATCTTTACAAAAGGCGCTTTTTTCTATGCCTAAACATTAATATTTATGGTCTGACGTCGTCGACGACGACGTCCACGTTCATCGCTACAAGTACATGCCGGTTCCGCAACGTTGTGGCACCGGCATGTACTTGTAGCGATGAACGTAAATCGCGGAGTGTCCCGCGCCTGCCATTACACCAACCATATTTGACTACTTAGGTACTCTAATTTAAGTATTAGCTGGCGAATTCACCGAATTAGGCGTATCACCAAATAATGCGAGTTTACCCTAGTTGCATTCAATTGACTCGTACTTACGACTATTATAAAAACCACGTCATCATCCTACTAATATTATAAATTCGAAAGTTTGGATGTCAGTTACTCCATCACGCTTAAGCTCAACCGATTTGGATGAAATTTAACACGTAGATATTTTTTAGCCTGGATTAAAATATAGGATAGTTTTTATCCCCACGCAGACAGTCGGCGGCGGAAGCTAGTTGCTGATAATTTCACCACACCTCAATTAGCCGCAAGCAACCTAAGCACAAAATTAACAAAGAACCTAGGTAAAAGTTCCTTGCATCTGGAAGCCACAAAAAGCACAACCCTAACAAAGCGGAGTCCTCACGGTAACCGTGGGGAGGCACCAGGCGACAGCGCTCGTAAAATGTAGGCCAGATGAATTCACAAAGCACAGTGCACTCTGTGAGCTTCCATTGCTACGAGCCAGGAGTTTCTTTTAATTATATACAGGGTGTTTTTTTAACCGTCTTAGAGCCGAAGCCCAGTTAATGTATACATTACAAATAACTTGAAAAAAGGTTTTTTTGTTTTTTTTATGTATTAATATTGTTTTTTTTGTATTAATATTAATTTTAATCATCCAGCCGAGTGACCGCAGTGACCGCTAGCCGCCATCTTTTGTAGATAGGTACGAACTCTAACCGGGTGAATGAACTTCGCACCGCGCGCCATACTAGGATTTTCAATACTTAATTACCTTTTAATACTAAAAGCTTAACTAATACATTTTTTTTTCACGAATGATTAGTATGTTTTGGATACTTTAAGTGGGCTTCGGCTTTAAGACGGTTAAAAAACACGTTGTATAATAACACTAGCAAAGCCCGCGACTTCGCCCGATTGGAACTTGTTTATATCGTAGCTTTACAAACTCCCCTAGGGGGTTATTTCTGGGATAAAAACTATCGATGTCCTTCCCCGGGACTCAATCTCTACACCAAATTTCATTTAAATCGTTTCAGCGGTTTAAGCGTGAAGAGGTAACAGACAGACTCACTTTCGCATTTATAATATTAGTATGGATGTAACCGGCGATGGCTAGACTCCCTCTCAAAGGATTGACAAGAAGCTCAGAATGGAGAATACTGGAAACTGAGTGGGAGGCATGGTATAACAACACAGGTACTCTCTTCCGAGACTCGCGAACTACGTGACTGACACAAGCCTACGTCATCAAACGGCATTTAACAGCATGATGACGTAGGCTTGTGTCAGTCACGTGGTTCGCGAGTCTCGGAAGAGAGTACCTGTGTTGTTATACCATGGTGGGAAGCCTTAGTCCAGCAGTGGCTACAGCATCCCAATAATAATAATAATAATAATGACATGTCACACCTCCCCTCCTCTAGATGGGCCGCCCAGGGGAAGACAAGCCAGGAGTTATAGCATGGCAATAGCAATTAAAGTCGCTGCAGCCAAGAAGCAGGGTGCCTGGCTGCTGATCGCTATTGCCAAGGCTCCTGCAGGTCGATCACGTAACGCATTCTACTTACGTTAGGTAGATCTAAATGTCTTTTTTTTAATGAAAAAAAAAAACAGTTGGATCTACCTAACGCGCGTTCGAAACGTTACGTGATTGGTACGCTGGTAGTGCAGTATATATTTGACCCGAGGTACGTTCCACTTACTCATTCAAGGCTAATTATTCACCAGTAAGTTATGCCTCTATGAGCGATTTCCGCTACGAAAAGGAGAAATTTTGCTACGCGCTACGGCGTAGCGTTGTGTGGCCTGAGCGTAAAGAAAGCGTTAACACTTTCTTTGCCAGGAGCCCGCCTAGGGTGCCTACGAGGAAAGCCACGGGCGTACCGTGTAGCGATTCTTGGTAGCGAGTGTGTTAAAGTTACACTTTTTTATGTATAAAAACTGGCAACATTGATTATTATGGTGTGTTTCATAAGGAGACGCTACACGAGCGAAATCCACACGGGCCGAATCACGCGGCGGGCTGCAGTCCTACCGACATCGGCCCGTCAAGCCAAGCATTTATTGTTGCCAGTTTTGGTCTGTAAAATCATAGCTTCGTAAAATGGACCGCAGAGGTCAGACTCAATGGACGCCTGCGCCGAAGTCGATAGCTCTGTGAACAGCCTGGTAGCTAGCCAGCCTTAGTTTACTCGCTACTGAGAATTAAGAACACGAAAATTTAGAGCTTCGAGAATATGCAGGCAAAGTATCGCTTTTTAGGGTTCCGTAGTCAACAAGGAACCCTTATAGTTTGGCCATGTCCGTCTGGCCGTCCGTCCGTCTGTCCGTCCGTCTTCGGCTTAGCTCAATAACCATTACTACTAGAAAACTGTGATTCGGCATGGGTATATAAATCAATCACGCCGACAAAACAGAAGAATAAAATCATTAAAAAAAAAAAAATTGGGGTACCTCCCGTCACCTAAAGTGGGGATGTCATTTTCTTTTCTCGTAAGCCCATAGTGTGGGGTATCGTTGGATAGCTTGTTCAAATTAGTGATTCGTTTGCGAAATTTGGGCTTTAAAGCCCAAATTTTTGTTCGAGTCATGTGTCCCTCCCCCCTGCCGGTTAAATGGCTACTGGGAATGTGGAAAAAATCGTGGCAGTCGTACATATAATGAATTTAAAAGGAATACTATCACGGCTAAGTAGGCATTAACTAGTTACCGAGTAATAGTCGACCAACTTAAAATGTACTTCGAAAGGCCAACTTTCGTACAAATTCGCCCGACGCAACCATTTAGTTGGCGCGCGCGTGTCGATGTAACTAAGAAAGACAGGCAAGTACGGAACCATACACTTGTCCGATTTTTGTTATGACATGGAGTACACTAACACACATTTATTGGCAAGATACCAGATGTGGGCACTTGGTTGTTAGTATAAAAGCACCAGCCATTTGCAACGCGAAATAGTTTTAATCAACTTCACAAGTATCAATCGATTGACATTATCCACCACGCAGCAGCCATATTGACTCCAGTGTTGTCTTCGTGCCGCTTAAGGCGCCGTAGGTTCATGGTCTTCTCTCCCTCTCACTGAGCATAAGCGTGGGCGAGATGGAAGTGCGTGCTCAGAAACGCGGATATCATGTTTTTTAATTTGAATTTTTTGGCCGTTTTAATAAATAAAAATGTAAACACTGATTTCCCTCAAACATGATATTGCCGATTTTTAGAAGCAATTTTAATATTTATAGCTTTTGTGCATAATTTGTTACGAATATTTTAAGTGTATTTTTGTGTGTTTTAGACCTATGTTCGTGATTTTTTTCTATCGAGTGTAATTTGCCTAATCATGTTTCGAAGCACTGATTTCCCTGCAGAAAAACCTCAAGATTACTATTCGTATTTTTTTGAAACCATATTATTATAAACAGACGCATTATATTGTTTCAAAAACTCTGTTCGCTTAACTTCGCTGAACCTACGGCGCCTTAAGGCCTGTGGCGCTACCACGAAAATCGAATCTGGAAGTTCGTGTACTTGCATCCCTGTCACTCGAGTATAGTAAGTGCGACAGAGATAGAGATATCCGAACTTCGACATTCGAAGTTCGTGATTATAGCTCTGAATCACACCGTCACGGCCTGCGGTGGCGGTCAATAGTAAACTTGACGGTTAATGTCTCTCTCTTTCATGAGTCTGCGTGCGTTCAATGACATCGCTGCGCTAATATTGATTACTAGCTTCCGCCCGCGACTTCGTCTGCGTGGATACGGGATAATAACTTTCCTTTGTTTAATCCAGGCTTTAAACTATCTTCGTGCAAAATTTTAATCAAATCGGCAAATAGTTCTTCAAATCAAAGTCCTTTTACACGTCTCCGAGCGAAAATTGAGAAAACATCTGGTGGACTGAGCCAAAATATCGTAAATTGAGAGCTAAATGTAAACAACATTTCCACTTATTCAACTTGAATTGAAATGATCTTTCATATTACACAATAAAATATGTAGGGAAACGAATATTTCATGAGATATGACCTCAATAAAACTAGCGAATTCAGCAAACGGCTGTAAACGGACTCTTAAGCGTGATAGAGTTACCAAACATCCAAAAATCTAAACATCCAAACTATCGCATTTATAATATTAGTAGGATTACTTAGCTATAAATCTATGTAGGGTCATTTCGCCGGTTAGCGACCACCTAGTTTAATGTGCCGGTGGGCGACCACTTAAGCCGAGTTGGTGAACTGAAAGGATTATTTCTCGGTGGTTTAGTAGATTTCTATTCTAATACAACAAAAAAATGCATGTACAAGTAATTGTCTCAAAAGGGTGTGTAGAATTGATGTTATCTTCAATAGAAAAAACCTTCTCCTTCAGGTGGTCGCTAACCGAAGGTGGTCGCGTAACCAGCGAAATGACCCTACTACTAACAGTATATCAACAAGGGACTCTGGCCGACAGCAGATAAGCTCTCGGTGAAGAACAAAATACCGCATACCGATTTCGCCCCACGGGAATGGTAACTGAAGCAAAACTTCAACAAGTTATGATTTCAATTTTTTTTTAAGAAACACTAAGTACTCAAACTACTTTCTTTTTGATATTATACGTCACTCCCGGGATTAAGAGGAATCATATGACATCTCAAATGTCAAAATCCATCAAGCCGTATCGACTGTATATATAGCTAGTGTTGGTAAAGAATTAAGTTCTTGAAGTCTGAATTGCAAGAACTCGACTCATACGGGACTCTGAGCTTAAAAGACTTCCGAGTCTTTAGAGTCGTAAGTCGAGTCTTTTTTCTAGTCTAGTCCTGTAGTCACGACCACGACTCAAGTTTTAGAAAAGACCATATATTTTATAGTCCTTTTTCAACTATAGTCCTTTTGTCAAAAAGACTCGAGTCCTATAATGAAGACGCAGTATTGAAGTTTATATACTAAATAAAAGATGAAAATGGCACAATGATGTCATGTTTCAGAAAAGGTTTAAAGGCTTGAAAGAAGTGGATACGTCATGATGTACCTTCTTCCTCTTCACTTTTACTGCAATGTCATCTTTTATAAACTTCAAAAGTAGTTTACATGTAGATTAAGTTTTCTTATTGAATTAAGCACAATCGGAAAAGCAAAAAATGGATAATACAATAGTTATTTACGATACAAGTGCCGAAAATAGGAAATTCGCAACGAGTGGTGATAAATTAAAACACGACCGTAGGAAGTGTTTTAAATCGACACAAGTTGCGAATTACCTATTCGCACGTGTATCGAACAACGTTTTACTGTACATATGGCTCTTTAAAGTTTCGACATATGCACGAAAAGTGCTCTTTTCCGCACTAGTGCGGGAAAGTAGCACCATATGTACTGTAAATAACATTTTCCATAAGTTACATGTCAAAAAAGGAATATATTTTTGCGGCCTTAGAAGAGTACCTAATATATTATTACACGTTCTTTTTGTACGTCCATTGCTACATTTTGTGTATTGTACATTATTATCCGAAGGGGTTTGTTTTGGATGGTTTAGGACACATTAAACCAGATTAACTGAATACCATCACTATAAGGTAGAGACCCGAGGAAAATTATATGAAATAAATACCCTATAATTCTACACGTACAAACAAACTTGCCGGCGTCATCCAGTTAAGCATAAAAAATGACATTCAGAAAGTCAGAAAGGTTTGGGTATTTTCGGTACATATTGATGAGAGGATTAAATCGATACATAATCTTTGTACATGACTACACATAGGTACGCTTGAAAACCATAACCCTTCTTCTGAGGCAGTCCGGTGAAAAGGGATGTTACCTATACATATACCGACATATTGACGACCGCTTTAGCCTAGTTGGTAGTGAGCGTGCCTACGAAGCAATAGGTCATGGGTTCGAATCCCGGGAAGGGCATTTATTTGTGTGACGAGCACGAATATTTGTTCCTCAGTCATGGATGTTTTCTATGTATTTAAGTATTTATAATTATGTTTATCGTCGTCTAGTACCTATGAACAAGCTTTGCTTAGTTTGGGACTAGGTCGATTTGTGTAAGATTGTCCCCTAATATTTATTTATTTATATCCTACGCTGTCAAATTACGTCGCGTCACTGTCGAGTGTATATTGCGGATTTTTTCGACAATTGCACCCGTCAGCTGTCAGCCCTATGGAACGCTAAGCTCGGTGAAATCGAGTCTTAAACTATGTTTGATTGTGGGACCTTTTCTTTGGAAAACGCTCTTTTCAAAGGTCGAGGAAGAAGTATATTGGCGAAGCATGTTTTGTGGTGTTAATCTTAGAAAGTGTAAATATAAAAAAAAAAATATATATATATTAGAGGACAATCTTACACAAACTTAACTAGCCCCATAGTAAGCTCAATAAGGCTTGTGTCATGGGTACTAGATGACGATATATTTAATAGATATAATTAATAAATACATAGAAAACATCCAAGACTCAGAAACAAATATTCATGTTCATCACACAAATATTTGCCCTTACCGGGATTCAAACCCAGGAACTTTAACTACGTAGGCAGCGTCACTACCCACTAGGCTAACCGGTCGTCAAAGTGTTATTGATATATATTATTATATTTTATTCGTTTATCTTATGGTTTTTATAAATAAATCGATAGTAGAGTATGTTATAAAGTGCACGAATATTTATCTATGTATGTATATTTAAAACTAGCTGCCCGCGCGGCTTCGCCCGCATATTGCATAGAATACTAGAAAACCCCAATGACCCAGAAAGTCCACTCTATACACAGGTGAAAGAATTTTTGAAATCGGTCCACTAGTTCCGGAGATTACCCATTACGTACAAACTTATAAACTTAGAAAGCTACAATCTCACAGACTGCCTCTTTATAATATTCGTATTTTTTCGTTTTTAAAGTAAATTATTCGAGTTTCAGGTGTGAAGACAAATTGTGGAGAACAAAGACTAGGTGTGTGAAAGAAAGAGAACAAACTGAGGACCATTGACATTTTACACTGTTTATTGCAATTAGTATTCATTTTGTATGAAATGTATGAAAGGAACCAAGTGTTGCAATAACATACCTCCACCCCTCAGAAATATTAATTATCCGAGCAGTTTTAAATTAAAGTTAAAGCGACACCTCCTCCAAATACAAAAAACTCTACACTCGGCCGGCCGAGTCCTGGCCTCGTATCTTTGACGCCTACTATAAACCTGTCATATCAAATTGTTTGTTATTTCTTCTCTATATTTTTAATATACTTACTTGTTACCTAACATATATATTTATACCTATTATAAGTTCAACCAAACCACAGTCATTATATATAAATTAAAATACACACAACATTATCTACTCACATTCCAATTATATATTCATTCCGTTCCGACGTAATATTAGAATTAAAACTTATTATATGTAAGGGTCTGACTGAAAACCAGCGTTGAAGTGTAGGTACTCAGTACTAACTACAACATTATGCTGAGTCAAGCTCCTTTTTAGCATCACACAATATTAATGCCTTGTACGATACGTTTTAAGTCTAATTTGTGCATTGTACCTTTGTATAAAATGCGATGTTAAATAAAGTTTTTCTATGTCTATGTCTAAATGTGATAACAAACATTGCGACACGGACGGCAAGAACTTTAAAAACTCGAGTCATCGAAGCCTGCGCCTTCCGGCGTTTGGGACTAGTTCATAGAAGATCTCAGGCCGACCTTGTTGCCCAATGTTAAACTATCGTTATTTTGTTCATCGTTACTGTAGCGAGACACCAATTTACTGGATGTGTTTCAGAAGAAACTTCAACTCGTAACCGTGAATGTAACTCGTGAACCAAACCCTACGTGAAACCGTCCGCCGCACACCGCAGCACTAATGAAGCCTGCCTGCGGTTACATTTGCAGAATGTTCAAGATTATTTTGACACTAACTTCCGCCCGCGACTTCGTCTGCGTGGACCCGGGATAAAAACTATCCTATATTTTAATCCAGGCTATAAACTATCTTCGTGCAAAATTTCATGCAAATCGGTTGAGCCGCTTAAGCGTGATTGAGTAACAACATCCAAACTTTCGCATTTATAATATTACAGTGAAAATGTGTGTAAGGGCAACCAATATTTGACAGCTGTCATCCCAGTACAATTTATGTCATCATTGACGTTTATTCTACCGGGATGACGGCTGTCAAATATCGGCTGTAAAAATCTAATTATAGTAGGATTAGCAGCATATAATTTAGCATTTATCTATATAGTCCGCCTTTTGTACGATAAGTTGTTCTTTTGTGCAATAAAGATTAAAAATAAATAAATAAATAGTCAAAGGCAGACGTCCCCTAGTTTGCGCATGTAACCTACTCTAGTGGGAGTACCTTTGCATAGTCTGTGGCGGGCGAAAGTGTAGGTGGGCCCGAGTAGATAGAGCAGAGGCCAAGGGCCGCATTAAAGGCCGAAACGCACTGACAGCGGTGGCGGAGCGGCGCGGTGCGGCGCGGAGGCGGTACCGGTTGTAATGTTCGAGCTAATATGAAAGGGTCTGCACAGAAAACCGGCCGGGAAAAAAGCGTGGCGGAGGCGGCGCGGAGGCGGTAGCGGCGCGGAGGCGGCGAAACGCGTGCACAGGTAGGCGTGCGCGGCGCGGAGGCGGCGCGGGGCGGTTTTGCGGCGGGAAGTTGTATTACGCAGTTGTCAATGCACCGGCGCGCACTGGCGGTGGCGGCGCGGCGCGGCGCGGAGGCGTGCTGAGAGCAGTGCAACAAGTTGTATTTTTTTACAACTTCAGTTCAGATTTTATTAATTTTAACAATGAGTACAACTGTAAAATTCATTTCCCTGGTGAAATTTGGTACCCTGCTCAACAATCCTTGGTTTTAAGATGTCGTGTAATTCTTCAAGACTGTTTTTACTCATGTGAAAATAAGTGTAAAAACGATCTTCATAAGAAGTCAGCTCTTGGCAATATGATGGAACTCTCCAAATATTTATTTATTTAACCTTATTGCACAAAAGAAAACTTATCGTACAAAAGGCGGACTTAATGCCATATGGCATTCTCTACCAGTCAAACCTTAAGGCAAAGCGGAAAATATATACAGGGTGTAATCGTTAAGTGTAGCCAGGCGATTATTCCGTAAATATAAGCGATATTAGAAAATATTAAACTGATATCGAAAGTGCGTTACCAAATGATTAAAATTGCATTAATAACTTTTGAAATAAAAGTATTAATAATAAAAATATTAAGTTTTAACTTGTATGTAGCTTGTAAACTTGTAAGTAGCTTGTAAACGTAACTTGTAAATTTGTGAGTGTAACTTGTAGTGTAACTAGTGAACGGCTTTACAAGTTTACGAGTAACATTTGCACTTATACAAGTTTACAAGTTACACTCACAAGTTTACAAGTTACACTTACAAGTTTACAAGAACACTTACAAGTTACACTTACAAACTACTTACAAGTTTACAAGTTACACTTACAATTTTACAAGTTACTTACAAGTTTACAAGATACACTTGTGGCTAGGTACTTAACTGTATGGGAGCGAGCATTTAAACTTAATATTTTTTATATTAATACTTTTATTTCAAAAAAGTTATTAATGCAATTTTACTCATTGGGTAACGCACTTTCGATATCAGTTTGATATTTTCTAATATCTCTTATATTTACGGAATAATCACCTGGCTACACTTAACGAATACACCTTGTATATTTATTATACTATATAATGAAAATTCCTCTTTTTTTATTTATTTCATGGACCCGGATGTCCGTTTAGTCTTCTTTTTGTTTAGGAACGTCTCGTCATCGCTATCTGAATCTGAGGATAACATTTTTGATCTTTCCGAATCTGTCAACTGTCGATTACCGCTTGATATGTCACACACGCCGCCTCCGCGCCGCTATCCCGCGCGAATACCGGGCGGGATTTTGGTGCGACGTCCTCCGCCCCGCATTCGCTTTACCGCAAACCCGCCTCCGCACCGCACCGCGCCGCGCCGCTCTCTGTGCGTTTGCAGCTTAACAGCTAACGAAAATGACGCGGGCCGCACTTTCCGACTATATCAGGCTAAAAGGTACACAAACAGGCGAAGAGGCTCGCGGGCCGCAAACAAGGGGTTCGCGAGCCACATGCGCCTGTTGCCGACCGCTGACACAGAGGATTTAATAGATGAAGTCCTAACGAATGCCCAAAAGGGATGGTGGGATATTAACCTGAGTAAATTGACACGGATCGGAAGACTGATACATCATTGACATCTCATGTCCTATATACTTTGGTCGTATTATATCCGTGACATAGTAGAAAGAGTGCAAAGTATGTTATCTTCTACAAACGCACCCCGCGCAGCTTGTATGTGTGCGCCATAGTATTTATGCGTCGCCGCACGCACGCTCAAACAAAATCTCGACCCGTTTCTCAGTGCGCCGCGCCAGTCGAGATTTTGCTTGAGTGTGCGTGCGGCGACGCATAGATAGTATGGCGCACACATACAAGCCGCGCGCGGTACGTTTGTATGAAGATAACCTAATACTTTCCATTCTTTCTACTATGTCCGTGACGTCAGTTTCAGTGAAATTTTGGCAACTGGTGACAAACAAAAGAATGCTATACGCGATCAAGGACAGGAAATATAACATTGTATCTCGTTCCTACTTGTGTTATTGTTGCTTATATCTTTGTGACTTATATGTAGGTATATGTGTGTGAGTAAGGACTAGAAAAAGAATATATATAGGGATATATATCCTCTCTCTATGCGAGAAGATGGCGCCTGATGAAGGACGTCAGGAATAATGTTCTAGATGTCCATTCTATATGTAGTAACAGTAGGTAAGCCAAAGTAATTCAGGGTGGATTAGTTCAACGTTCAGATTGATAATTAAATAAATATAGAAGTATAAAGGTATTTTTTCAGTTATTTTCCCCGGCTCATTTTAGAACGCTTCAAAAACTAACATTTTGCATATGTACAGTCTGCTGCAGAGAAACCTGACCCCCTCCGCCGAAGTTGTCTGTAATATCGTCGATGATGTTAAAAAGTTAAAAAGATTAGTCAAGTCTTACCCACATACTTCTAATATTAACTGAAGAAGAGTGAAGTTGAACAGTAAATGTAAAATATTCCACCGAAATCTGAGACACCTTCCGAACGAATCATCCGAATTCGAAACTGAGAAACGGCTCGAAATTAAAATTTCGAAATCATGATCCAGTTGATTGCCTTCGTTTGAGAACAGCAGTCCGCCTGATTACACCGAAACTTACAAGCAAAGTAAAAACTTATGTTCAGTTGCATAGAGCATACAATAGATTGACGGGTTGGTGTCGTTGCGCTTTGGTAATTGTTTCGGGATGTAGAATAATAATTGTCCAAAAAGAACATCAAAGACAGTCAATCGTTCGAAATGTTGCGCTCTCTGTTACACTTACCTGCCATGATTGCTGCGACAGAGAGCGCAACAGTGCAGTTCCACATTTTAAGGGGGTGAATTGGATATTATCGCGTGCTTTGAATCGCCGCTCTGACTAGATTAAGAAACAATAAGGTCTGATTTTCAGATATATGATTCATGACTATATGATTGTTTATCTGATTGAATCGATACATGATTTCTTAAAATTTCCACGATAGAATAAAATTCCAAAATTTAGGTATGAATATGTTGACTTCATGTTTTTAATTGCAGACCCTTACGTCAAAAAAAAAACAAAGACAGAACCGTTTAATGATGATTTTAAGACCAATCTTTGCAATTATTTTCTATCGAGCCGATTTCGTTCAATTACGAGTATGTATCGAGTCCGTCCACGGCCTTTGAAATATGATGAATATGAACATATATGTTTTTTTATGTGCTAAAACAAATAGTTTTTCTTCAAAAACTGCTTAAGTAACATCAATTTCAACAAAATTAGGTCTTGTCGGCCTCTTAATAAACTATATGCCGAATACCGAATAACAACCGAATATTCGGCGCATCTCTAATTCGCGGTATATGAAACGGAGGTTAATTTGTAGTTAAGGTTTGAAAACTACCCATTTTGGAAATATCTTTCGGCGGTAAAACGAGCACCAACTAGTTACAGGCATCTCATCGCATAGCCTGAAAATAGGTCATTTATTTCCTTAACCCATTTATGCCTAGATTATGCCTAGGTATAGGTACTGTATGGTTAACTGTCCCCAAACGACTATAGCGGGCATAAATAACTCAACAGCATGTGCTAGTCCACACAGCTGAACCAAAACTCTAACATTAAACATTGCAGAAACAATTCAAACATTAATTACGCATGTAAAACAAAACTTAAATAACCTTTTTTCACTTCTCATGCTTGCAAAGTTCGCCTTTATGCTGGATGTAAGCTGCACAAAATTCCACTTTTATGTTCTAGTGCACAAAGTACATATAATATATATTTTTTAAAGACTAAGATAATCGGGCCTGACAGCCACACGTATAACTATATACTATTCATAAAATATACTAATATTATTTGATTTGCTAAAAAAAAATCGTTACCGTATTTTCTATTCCTAAATGAATAAAATCAGATATAAAATAGAAATCAATTATTATTTAAAACGTATCGAAACATTAAATGATTTGGCAGTATGACCTAAGTCTAATATCACGTGTCGAAAAAATTAAACAATTAACCTTGGAAAAGTTAAGTGGCCATTCTATGCACTTGTTCTTGCATTAACGACGTCATTAAAAACGTCAGGATAACGGTGCAACTTTTCATGGAGTCACCCCCCAACATTACTGTCATAATTCACGTTGGTCAGTCAATGAAGGACGGGCGTCCACTAAACCAGTAAATCAACGCACTCGTCCACACTGACAATTATAACCCAGTATATCCTGGCAATACTGGTATCTGCGCGGACAGCTATTAGTTTAATTTGGCTGCGATAATATGCAAATGCGCCATCAATTATACTCGCAGCTTGGCCCAATATCGATGCAGGCGGTGCGGAGTAATCTGTCCCCTATACAGTGTATGGTGTGGCATTTGCGTATTCACGTTATGAATTAACTAGCTTCCGCCCGCGACTTCGTCTGCGTGGCCGCGGGATAAAAACTATCCTATATTTTAATCCAGGCTATATATAAACTATATTCGTGCAACATTTAAGCCGTTTAAGCGTGATTGAGTAACAAACATCCAAACATCCAAACTTTCACATTTATAATATTAGTAGGATGCTTTTATGCAGGGGCGTGAAGCTTTTCTAATTAAGTCGGTGTATCCCCTGAACTATCATTTTTACGCCTAAGTGAAAAAAAATGCTGGTATCTCAAGGGCATGAATCGTTGTAAAACGGAGCGCTCGTACGATGTTTGAAACTCGATGGTTACCTAGTTTGCCAATTATAAGTAATGCAGTAAATGTGCAAGAATCGTTGAGTAATACCTACCTAAAAAGAAAATCTAAGCTACCACTTACCAAGCATTCGTGCTAAAAATCAATAAATGTACAAAAATAGCAATATTGATTGTTTGACAATTATGGCAGTTGTACGTTTACATTTTCTGCACCAAGGTCCACGATGACGCATATGGCATTTTGCAGTTTGCAATCCATTGCTGCTTTTAGCGACTTGCTAAAAATTTGAGGAAAATATCGGATTTTTGTAGCCTTATTTTTACTGGATTCCATTTTTTTTCAGAATCAGGGCCGGAATCCAAGGTTTCAGTTTTCGGTCCGATGTTACTTCCACGCTTATATGAAGATGACATTATGACCGGTACTGTATATCTGCTGTCGATAGCTCTCTGTATTATTGGATGTCTTACCATATATCGAGATTTATTTATTTATTTATTTATAAAACATTTTATGACATTACAGTTATAAACCTATGCGTCACAAAACTTAAATTAACAATAAAAGGTTCACAATAATAGATAAACAAACAGCTTAATTTGGAACAGTAGAGCACCTAGTATCCATCGCCTCACAGAATCTCAGGCATTCACTACACACTGCCACCCATCGCCACACAAACAAGTCACACTCGGGTGTCGATGTCAGGAGCGCATTGAGAAGTGAGAGGGCGCGGGGCAACGGCGAATTCCTGAGCGACACGGTCCTCGACGACGGCACAGCCAACAAGTCGCGCTGTCGAGGTCTCAGGGCTATCCTCGGGACATCAGGGACATACAGTCGCACCAGACGCTCCACAACCTCGGGACAGTCCGACTCCGTCCGAGATCATGTGGTCCCGGACCTCTGGGAGGCATGCATGGAGTCAGAAGCGTAAAGGCCCTTTAAGACAAAATCATATACTATTGCCCGTGCATCACTGTGACTGCGATGGAAACTAAGGTCAGGAGGTTATTCATTAGAACTTAATAGGCTACAAAGAGATCGATCTGGTTAATATTCGTGCTGCTCTTAACTTCGGCCAAATGCCTCACACGTCACGTCACGCCAGTAAACTAACTGATGCAGCGTCTGCCACTGACGCATTAAGTCATTGCATTGATTGGACGTTGCAGCTGCCATTAAATCATTTGATTTACGTCGATATTACTGTTGTAATGCATGGGCCCTTACAGATAAGAAGTAAATCATGGCATGATATAAGTAATAAATATACCATACTATACGCACCCTATACCTATAGTACCTTATAAGATTAGAATAGTCGATCATTAATCGTCATGCGATTTCAAGTAATGATTGAAATAAGTTAACTGATACAATATAGATTTTTGATATCCTAGATATACGTAGAAACTGAGACGAATTCATCCATCAAATTTCTAATTTATATGGAAGTCGGAATATCTAATAATACCAAGAGGAATACCTATTCCTTAACAGAGGCAGTATATATGATTTTCTTAAGTAAACAATAAATACTAAATAACAACAAGCTCATCGTTTAAGAGGGGGCGCTCCGCGAAATCGGGGTTCTTAGATTGAATATTTAGCTATGACAAACTAAAGCGAATGCCAGGAAAAAGAACATACCAAAACTACATCATATTTGCAATTGAATCGTCTGAACAAAACCATACAAAACCAAAATTGCCTCGATAGAAAAGAACCGCCAAAACATGTCTTATTTTTACTCAATTTCAATAGTGTGAGGTTCCCGTGCATATAAATTAAGTAAAAGTTGAGTGTATAATAGCTTTTCACATTACCTAATGAAAGTACTAGCGGGGTATTTTTATGTAGTCCCTTTTCAGACTTATTGAGGTGAAACGTATTTGGCGTATAGGCCTTTTTTATTTAGCGCGATACCCTTTCTCCCGTCGCGTGTTTCGTGCGGTTCTGTATATCTTTTGTTGCCGTTCGCGGGCGGAGTCAGTCGTAATCGCTCCGCTGAGACGAGAGGACTACGTTCTGTGCTCTCACGACAGCACGATGAACATAAATATTTCAATAATATTGTGACCCAGTATATTCTTCCAGTGAATGAACGTATCATTACATTCCAGTAGATATTTTGCTACATTTTGAAATAATATATTTAAAAGTCGACCTTAACATATAGATCTTAAAGTTCAAAATACAACTATAAGATTACGCAGCGATCGGCGGGTGACCGGCTTCTTAGAATAATTTGTGCAGTACATGCAAAACTAGACGAACATTTTTCTGTCGATCGTGTATTTACTTTATGAAAGATTATCACTATCACTATCACTACATAGTATAAAACAAAGTCGCTTCCCGCTGTCTGTCCCTATGTATGCTTAGATCTTTAAAACTACGCAACGGATTTTGATGCGGTTTTTTTTAATAGATAGAGTGATTCAAGAAGAAGGTTTATATGTCTAATATAGTATCCGTGCGAAGCCGGAGCGGATCGCTAGTTGAGAATAAATCCGGTTATGTTCAAAATCGATGTCTGAGAGGTCTAAATACGAATTCATAGTCAGAAATATTTCAAAAAGTGGTCGCATTATTTAAAATTTTTGAAACATTCGTTGTAAATTAATATGCGCGTTTTTTTAAAGAACAACATACATTGGCAGGCTTCTCGAGGGTGCAGATTCTAGAAATTATGTCCATTTTGAATTCCAAGATGGCGGACATTGCTTTTCGAATTTAAACTTTCGTGAGACGTGTTGAAACAGTACTAATAATTACACGGTTCAACTCACGTATTAAATGTCACTACGGGCGACATGTTTCGAACTCTTCGGGAATTATTCTTAAGGATGAGTGTTTTCGCGGCGGTGTCGCTTGAATCTTGTCGTGATTCAAGCGACACCGCCGCGAAAACACTCATCCTGAAGAAGAACTTCCGAAGAGTTCGGAACATGTCGCCCGTAGTGACATTATTGACATTGTTTTTCTTTAAAGTCATCACGGGTGTCGCTTTTAGGGTTATCGAGAGTGCAGATTCCAACAATTATTGCCTGCGAACTTGGACATTTTGATATTAAAAAAGTGAACATAATTATGCACTTTTTCTTTAATATGTTCAAAATTGATAACTAAAGGGCCAAAGCGTCTCCATTGTCTCCAAGTACGAATCCGAGATCAGAATTGAAAAATTTGGCCGCCACACAGTAGTGGCCTGAAAATCTGACTTTCATAGACATGATCGAAGTTTTCATAATATATTATAGTTTTTTTTTAATGCTACTAATAAATTCACGGTTAAATTCACGTATTAAACGACACGACAGGCGACATGTTTTGAACACTTCGGGAGTTCTTCTTCAGGATGAGTGTTTTCGATGTTTGTTTTGAAGAAGAACTCCCGAAAAGTTTGAAAGATGTCGCCTGTTGTGACATTTAATGCGTGAATTTAACCGTGGATTTACTAGTAGTATTTTAGACATGTCTCACAAAAGTTTAAATTCGATTATAGCTTTTTTTTGCTTTAGGCTTTTACTAGCCATTATTATGCTAGCTCACAACCCTTACGTGATTTAGTAAAAAAACGGAAGGCCATATTTCAGTTATAGCTCCGGTGGTTTTTTAAGCAACAAAATGTAGGTAGTGGTATTCCTTGGGTAATTAAAGTAATTTGTACTCTATAAAGTGAGTGTTGTGTTGAAAACACTCAATCCTGAATAAGAACTCCCGAAGAGTTCGAAACATGTCGCCCGTAGTGACGTTTAATACGTGGGTGAACCGTGTAATTATTGTCATTTTTTTTCTTTAAAGTCATCACGGGTGACGCTTTTAGATTCCAAGAATAGGGGCATAGACACTAAATAAAATAATGTGATATTTTCTCGAAGAAGGATAAAAAAATTTGTCAAATGGAGAAAAAATCAACGCAAAAGGTTAAATAATCACGAAGTTATAAGTGTCCAAAGTTTTAAGAAGGGATGTGTTCTGTCCCTTTTTCGCAAAACGCAACTTCATATGAAACGATGACGCTGGAAGAATGTGACGTCACAGAAGACGGCAACGTGCCGCGCGCACCGTGGTCGGCGACGCCGTCGACGCGGCCTGCCGGCAGCATGTGACGTCACACACCGTTTGCGTTTTCTCTCTCTAACAAGCAATATTAAAACGGTTGTAGCTTCGTAATTCTTTGAGATATCTGAATGGGATTTTCATCACTATGCATATTTTTTTGCCTTCTTTCTTTTGGAGTAATAATAATTTTCGAGTCTGCACCCGAATGATTGCCTGCGAAGTTGGACATTTTTATATTAAAAAAAGTGAACACAATTTTGCAGTTTTTCTTTAATACGAGTATGTTCAAAATTGATAACTAAAGGGCCAAAGCGTCTCCATTGTCTCCAAGTACGAATCCGAGATCAGACCCCGTATCATGGTCGGCCTTATCACTCGATAAGTGACAAGATAGGGGCATCGTCTCGTTCTATCAAACGGTGTCAGCCAGTGACGGACGGTCTATCCTGTCACTTATCGCGTGATAAGGCCGACCATGACACGGGGTCAGAATTGAAAAATTTGGCCGCCACACAGTGGTCTGAAAATCTGGCTTTCATAAACATGATCGAAGTTTTCATAATAAATTACAGTTTTTTTTTAATGCTACTAATAAATTCACGTATTAAATGACGCGACAGGCGACATGTTTCGAACTCTTCGGGAGTTCTTCTTCAGGATTAGTGTTTTCGATGTTTGTTTTGAAGAAGAACTCCCGAAGAGTTCGAAACATGTCGCCTGCCGTGACATCTACGTTAATTTTTTAACCGTGGATTTATTAGTAGTATTTTAGATATGTCTCACAAAAGTTTAAATTCGATTATAGCTGTTTTTTTGCTTTAGCCTTTTACGAGACATTATTATGCTAAATTACAACCCTTACGTGATTTAGTAAAAAAACGGAAGGTCATATTTCAGTTATAGCTCTCGAAACTGACTTAGCTACTAGCGAAAATTATATCTTCAAATATAGGTACTTACAGATTTTGTCTTTATTTCCACTTATTATAACTATCTATAGGTATTCATCATGTTTCATCTGACTGTTGTCGGGGCATATACTATGCGAGAAGGAGCGGGGCAGCAATAGACGCATCAGCGCGGCAGGTACGGGGCGCGCGGGTGATTTCTGATTTTTCCCTGGCGATACGCCCCCTCTTAATAGGCTCATACGGTAGCTGCGCAGTGCGGGAGGGTGCGAATGTCTACGTTTCCCAATCCTCAGTTTAGTGGGAGGCTTGTAAAAAAGCACATCAGGCCTTTCAGTCCATTACAGACTTTAAACCCAATGTTAAGGGGCGAGACAACGTCTTTTATGGCTATACAAGCCGATACGGGAGCGGCACGCACGAAAGTCATGCAGTGAAAATTGCTCGCGGGGAACAGGTGCTATGCTGGTGCCCTTGGCTCGCTTATCCGAGAGAATTTTAAACCAGGCTTCGTCATGAATTGTACGACCTTCTAAACATAAAGGAAACTGGTATATCAATACCGATCAGAAATATGGTTAAAGTACCCAAGGGATCGTGTGTACGAGTAGTTCGAGTATAAAACGTTTCTCCAAGAAAGGACAGCGTCTCATCTATTTGTAGGGACTTGGGCTCCATTTGGCAACTAACCATTTCATCTAATTATCAGTGCGTCCCGCTTACACTAGGCTATGCGCTAACGCAAGACGGAACGCATTAACCAAATCGGTTCACAGTATCAAAACTTAAAAACGCGATACATTATTTATCCCATGTTACACTATCATGCTGTTTATATTATAGTGCTCGAATAGCGACTCTATTGTTAAAGTAGTCTATTGTTTAAAATACAAGTGATCAACATTGCTAAGTACTATTTTTGTATGGTTTACCTCCTTTCCTCAGACATAAAACCGCCGTTGTATTAACATGTTTACTACTCCCGCTAGGCGGGTTCCTGGCAGTGTAAGTGTTAACATTGAAAGACAATCGCTTTGTTTCCTCGGCACAAAGAGGAGTTCAATCTATATAAATAATCCGTACCATAACACCGAACAACCAACGTTTTCCAATATTTAGGGAATCTAGGCATGGTTCACTTCCTCATCCGAAATTTACATACGACACATGCGCCAACAAATGTGGTGCCGTTATTGAATTATACAGATGTGGTGTTGTTATTGAATTATACAGCCCTTAGCGAAGCTGTGTCAGCTGTAATAACCTAACACGACCAGAAACGTAGAAATGTTATTCTTTTAATGTAAGAAACTTTGTCCTTTGAACCAAGCCGAATTTTGGCACGTCTCAAATAATATCTAAACGTAAGGCAATTAATGAAACACGGCCCGTTCAACTGCCAGCAACAACCGTACATCCAAGTATCTGCCACTGGCAACACCGTGACGTAGGTTGCGACCTATATTTTGTCTACGATACTCGTATCTGTCACTCGCAGGCTACCAACGGACGCCAGCCATTTGGCACGACGCTGTATTACTGCAAGGAATTGCCTCTGAATATGGCACCGGTAAAATCTAGTTTTCTTGGAAAGCTCTCGGTGTTGAGCTGAGAATTGAAATATTTTACACTAGCTTCTTACCACGGCTTCGTGTTATAATATAATTTGGCTTTTCTGCGGCGTATTTGCATTTATCCGGTCTTACACCAGGTGCTTTAAGTTACGGATTGGATAAGCCTTGACCAATTTAAAATGGGTCCTGAAACTGGGTCAGATGGGCCACTACACTTGTCACTCAAATATTTCTTGCTGTTATCCTGTCCCGTTGGACAAGACGAAATAAGAACGGGAGACAATTTGGGAAAGTTTCTTGGACTTGTTTACAACAAAGTAAGAAGAAATGTCTCATCCCCTGAAATGTGTAAAATAGGCGTACTTCAAGGATCAATTCTGGGCCCAGTATTATTCTTGATTTATGTCAATGACTTCCCCACGAATATACCAGAATGGGCGCAGATCAGCCTTTTTGCAGATGACACACATTGGAGTCAGCCACAAAGATCAACCATCGATGGAAATACACCTAAGATGCATCACAGAAATATTGCACAAATGGTTTGAATGTAACGGCATTGTTTTAAATGAAAATAAAAGTACATTTGTAAACTACAAGACACTTTCAAGGAAAACCAATGTAACAACCACTTTTGAGTACAGTACACAATACATGTTTGTTAGGCTATGAAATTGACAGTCAACTAACACATAGCACGCATATTGATAAAGTTTGTAATAGATTAGCATCGGCAAATTACGCATTGTTGAAACTAAAGCCTCTAGTTAACCTACAAACTTTGAAAACAGTATACTATGCCTATGCTTTGTGTTCTTTGCTTTTGGTTTGTTTCTTCTATTTCCTTGTTATTGTGTTCTTACATTTGTTGACATTCTCTTAATATTTATCTGTTTTTGACGATCATGATAATAATTCTTATTTTTTTGACATGTATGCAAATCTGTAATGTAATTTTTTATTATGAAATAAATAATCTAATCTAATCTAATCTAATCTATGTTCAAAGTGTACTAACTTATGCGATTACCATCTAGGGAAATGCAGTGGATGTGAACCGGGTATTGCTTCTACAAAAACGCTCGATTAGAATAATATGCGGGGTAAATTGGCGCACCTCCGCGAGGTCCTACTTTATGAAGCTTGAAGTGATGACGGTCATATCATTTTTTAAATTCACAAAAAAGCAAGCAATCTACTTAAGCGTTCGGATTGCCACAATTATAATACGAGGAACAATAGCAAACTAATACTTCCATCATTAACACTAAAAAAGTGTCAAAAACAGGGAATTTTTATAAAAATAAAGCTCTTTAATAAGCTGCCCACAGATGTCACGGATTTGCCTTTTAATTTATTCAAAACCAGAGTCAAGACTCTTTTCCAAAGCCATGCCTTCTATTCGATTACTGAATATTTATCATTAAAAAATATTTTAATTGAAGCAAATTCTAAATAGATTTTATTATTATTAAGGGTATTTATTCATACTTTATTAAGTATAATATTGTGAAATGCTGACTTACCATGTAACGATCATGCTACATAATGGTTAATAAATAAACTAAACTAAACTAAACAAGGACTACAAATATGTTTAGACGATGGTCCATAAAAGGAGGGTTGACAATTATAAGAAAACCCTTGGAAAACATTTGGTAGATAAAAACCTATTGCCGACAAGTTAGATAAAAGACAATAAAAGTTAGACTAGTGACAGAGAAAAGTTGATTAACCCCATTAATCAAAAGTCGACGATTCCCACATTATTTACTAAGGAAGGACCATGGTTTTAACTAAGAAAATGTATCTCTAAAAATTATTGAAGGGTTAAAAACCGTTTCTATCTATTCTGTCAAACAGCGGTCGTGGTTTCGAATCCCGGCTCGTACCAATGAGTTTTTAGGAACTTATGTACGCAATATCATTTGATATTTAGCGGCTTTTCGGTGAACGAAAACATCGTGAGGAAACATGAGTAGAAATTCAAAGATGTATGTGAAGTCCCCAATCCGCACTGGGCCAGCGTGGGAACTACTACCCGTAAGCCCCCCTCTCATTTAGGAGGCCTGTGCCCAGCAGTGGGACGTATATAGGCTGATGATGATAATTTTATATGTTCAATAAGTCTGTACAACCCGCCTGAACAATTAAAATCCAACATTAATCCATCGTAAACCCTAATACCCCATCACTTTAATCCAAACCCAACCACAAGTTTCTATAAACTTTCATCAAGGGCATTAGGCTGGGAGTTTACGCTCCGGTATTAGCTGGTTGGATTTATGGCTGCAATACAATTTATCGGCTGAGGCAGGGCTAGGCAGAAACGAGGTAAGTCCGAGGTAGTTTCGGTCACATACGACGTTTTTTGGGGTCGAACGGGAATGTCGCCACGTGATGTGGACGAATAAAACTTGCCTGAGTAATATACCATTTGCGAAGGCATGTTATGGGGGTGAACGACTAGCGGGGCCGGTTGGGCAACCCTTATTGCCCGACTACGGCAGAGCCAAAAGGAAGGGCTTTGTTTTTAGCAGTATATGTTTGTACTTACGACTTACGTGTTCCACTGAGCGCTTCAGATACTGAACCGATTTTGACGAATGAGGTATAAATCTATTCAATATTATGCTCCTGGTGAACTATTTAGGCTACCTTTTGTGTAAATAAAACGGTTTTTTTTACATTTTATTTCGTTCGTTAGCCGGCTAGACTTGCCACCGTAAAAATAATAACCACCGAGCGAGATGACCATATACAAATATTAATAAGTGTGACAGAGAAATATATCATTCGTGACTTTAGTCATCAAACTTAACTTAATTTGGCAGACGGATGGTTTACCTAACGTTAGAACTTCATTATAACTGTAGTGTACCTATATAAGTACGAGTTTATAATATGCGATGGGGCTGGCTGCGAGCAACACAGTTTTAAATGGCGTAAAACCTAATAGTTTGGAAACTAATTTAACTGAACATAAACAGTTGCTGGCAAAATTCAGGCAAAAGCTACGGTAGCCTAGTGGTTCAGGCATGCGGCTGTCAAGCGGCGGTTGTGGGTTCGAATCGCGGCTCGTACCAATGAGTTTTTCGGAACTTACTACGTACTGAATATTTATCGTTTGCTTTTCGGTGAACCGGTCTAATCCCAATAAGGTCTAGTTTACCCTCTGGGTTGGAAGGTCAGATGGCAGTCGCTTTCGAAAAACTAGTGTCTATGCCAAATTTTGATATTAGGTGTCAAAGCGGACCCTTTAGGGCACAGCCGAGAATAACGCCAGGAGGATGATGAGTTGGCATACTGGCAAAAGCGTTGAATCTTGTTAGATGCCTCGGGGTCTACCTGCAGCACAGCCCTGCCTTTGTCCCTTGTTCCGTCATTATTATTTTAATGAATTCGTTTTCGTTATGTTAACAGAAGTTTGTAAAGTTTGTGATGTGTGTTTTGTTAATATCGGGGTAGATATTTAAATGTTCATAGCTGACGCTTATTCGCGCAGTTTTGATCTATCCGAAAATTTTAGCGTATGCAAGGAAAAAAACAGTTTAACCGCTAGGCAAACAAAATAGATGAAACCTAAACGTTTTGGAAGTTAAACGTTCTTAACGACATATGCTATTAGCGCTACTGAGGCATCACGTGAATATTTTACTACATTTAGTAAACGGGTCTCGTGCGCAGTACCAAAAATAAAACTTTATTTTTTGCGTTGCCTTAATTGCCTGAATTTTTAAAGTATTGCCTGCATATTGCAATATGATGTAAGGGCGAATATCCACCAGGGTGTGCGAAGCTGTGTCTGTGCGAGCATTTATATGAAAAGAGACACCACACAAAGAATTTAATTTAATGTACTGTACTGACTTGTAAAATATCGCATTTTATAGATAAATGTGTATCTGTATCATCTCCGCAAATCTCTTGTGGATGATAGTCTCCCTAAAAAAATAATTTATTAAATTGCACAAGTATATTTATTATATGGTTCCAAAGAATTTTAATTGCTCAGAATACAATTACATATTTAATTCTTAAAAATACAATGTGTCCAATAGATTCAGCATTCATGCCTATGAATACATACCGTATAGAGTTTAATGTCTTCCTAAAGCTCCCCCAACTGTTTAGGATGAATGGAAACAAAACCGATAGTGAATTATATCAAGTTCCAATCAAAAGCTTTCCGTCTCCAATCAAAAGCTTTCTAATATCTCACCAAGGAGCCAAGGGCGGTCTATATTAAACTCTAATGCCTGCTTCGAGCTCGAGCCTCCGAAGCGAGGCGTCGACAATGGCCCGAGATCCGACGCGTCCCAATAGATTTTCAGAGTAATCCGCAAACCGACAATCCAGAACAGATTGAAAAATATCTGCAAGCGCGTTTAAAATTATGTCAACCATTTCTCTATGTGGGGCCATAGAGAAATGGTTGGGCGCCAATTAAATATTAGAGGACAATCACACTAATTGAACAAGCCCCATAGAAAGCTCAGTAACGCTTGTGTAATGGGTACTAAGGCAACGATATTTTTAATAGACATACTCGTAAATACTCAAACGAGTAGAACATTTCCAAGACTCGGAAACAAATATTGCTCATCACACAAATATTTGCCCTTACCGGGATTTGAACCCAGGACCCGTCAGCATTTCTAGGGGTTATATTGGTTGTCAAATATAGTCTTTGTAAGGCGGTCGTCACAAAGCGCCGCATCAACGGACGGAGGTGTGGAGCTGCATACAACGGAGGTGCGTTGCAGTGTGTCGTACCACACGGAATTTATATACAAACAAACTGAGGTACTGGCATACAACGAGAAACGCACCTCCATCCGGAGATGCGTCGCAGTGTGACATCCACCTAATAGTCGCTTGATTACATATATCCAGAAGGAACTACGCAAAGCGAACGGGAAAATATAAATCTCCGGATGGAGGTGCGTTTCTCGTTGTATGCCAGTACCTCAGTTTGTTTGTAGTTTAACACAACAATAATAACTGTTAATTATAACATTTATAACAGTGCTTTTGGTATCACAAATCTTCGAAACCAATTTTTTTTAACTCTATTTTTACGGCCTCACGTTGGGCGCCATCTTAATTCAATTTTTCTCCGAATTTGTCGCGTTAATACTGTTCGCTTGGAAATATAAATTTGTAATCATGAATGCAAAAACATTGTTCGTGTAATTCGAGACGGCCATTATCTTCAATCAACGCCGTTAATGGAAATAATTACTCTTCCAATTCAAAATTATTTAAATTCAGAGCGAAATTTTAAACCTAACGGGAATTCTATGTTGTTTTTAACAGACATGACGGGTGCTGTAGCTATACCAAGTTGATTACCAGGGTAGAATCCGAACCAGGAAGATGAACAAGTTTTTGCATATTTTTATGTAAAATTGACTAGCTTTTCGTAATCGGCTTACAGTGAAATCCCAGTATGTATATCGTTTATTATGTTTAGAAAAACCCTTAATAGTGAACAGAATCCTTCAAACAGAATACTGTTCTGAATTTCTGATGTACCTGGATAACTTTGGATAGCATTTTAAATAGGTAACGTCGTGGGTACTTAAAACGTACTTCACAAGACATTATGACTGTAATATTTCAGAATAATGAGCAAGTTTTTTGTCCTGCAACCCTTTATTATACTTAATGGAAGCTATAATGGCAAGCTTAAGGAGGCTCTTAATTAATTGTTCACTTAATGCACTGGCGAGAAGACAAAAGCCTGCAAACCAACATATTTGCAGGTAAAAAAGGCATCCTACGTCGCTTTTACAGAAATAATGGTTTAGTTCTTTAATTAATGCTCTGTGCAAACAGCAAAATACGTACAAGAATACAGCAATCTGTTTATTACTCTTCACACTGTCTTGCACTTAGACATTTATAGTCTCAAAGGAACACTTGGTATCGGTGAGAGCGCTGAGGATCAATGCTGTGTTCGATTTCAACAATATTTGCACATCGCACGAGGGAATAGATATGTTCAAGTTATACGGTTTGATAGTCAACGTCTTAACAAATTTATAGTTGTAGTCGCAAACAATTAAATACATTGAGATTATTTACACTCTTTAAATGTCTTTACGCCTAGGTGAGGTGTTGTGACTTGTGACCCACGTACCTAGGTCTATATTTTTCAACTTATTTCTTCTGCTTACTTTCATGATAGTGCATATCAACCATTGCATTATTACAAGGAATTTTAAACTTCAGTAAATGAGATTTTTTTTTTTTTTTTTTTTTAATTTATTTATCAAAAGTACAAAACAATTAACAATGTTATGTTACTCGCCAAACTGCGATAACAGTTTGTTGGAGATGATTATGTAATCCTAGTAGTAACTTTAATTCACTGGCTTTCAAAGAACCTGTGTCTAGTCTGACCAGCAAGTAGTGTCAAAAGCAAAATGCGATTAAAAATATTCTAGTTTATGGCAAGTTTATTCTGGGAAATTCGCGCAAATGGTAAGCCAATTTATAAAACAATGTGTTACATAAGTTTCTTAGAATATCAGCTAAATTCGAAAAAAATGCTTGTGATTGTGACACGCCTCGCTGGCTAGACTCCTACATTATATTTGAACCTGTACTAGCCGTATAACCGTAACCGGGCCTTTGACCTATACTATATTTGCACTTTATCTTCAACCCTAAGCTAAGCATGGCGCTATACAAACAGCTGTGTAGCTTTCAGCCCCCTGCAATGCACAATAGTGCGGTCGCATGCACCGCAATAACCGGCGATTAAACCCTTACCGAGAAGCCACTTTCATTATGCCACTGCATAATGAAAAGATGCTCTTTTACAAACTATGTAATAGGGGTAATAAATTTGCCGGTGTAGATGGTTGCTGTGTGTTTATGGGAATTTATACCGTAATTAGGAGTAGGTAGTTCAGCTGCTTTATTAGGGTGATGGTAGGTATATTTACTTCTCTTGCCGCAACATATATTATACAGTTCCAGTCCCAGGACTAATATACCTAGGCAGCGATCGTTAGCGACTACAATACTTCTTATATGCTCTGATAGCAGTCAGTCAGTCTATATGATACCAGCATAGACTGGTAACATCTACATAAAAGCAGTATTTTAGTCACAGGTTATGTCTAGGTAGGATGCGGGTAGCGCAGGACCGCTCATTGTGGCACTCTTTGGGGGAGGCCTATGTCCAGCAGTGGACGTCTTTTGGCTGATATGATGATGATGAGTAAATTAGTCTATGGTCTAGCTTGGGCAGTACTGCCTCACAAATACTTTGTATAAAATATTGCCGGCGGGAGCACAGGTTCGATGACAACGACGACGCACGCCCAATCCAAAGTTTGAGACCATAGTTGACCCGTTGCTTGTCACCTTGATCAAAGGTGCCAACTATTTGGACTGTATCGAGTAAATTCGAGTACAGTCACCAGCAAAAGTGGCTAAGCGGGACACGTGCTCAAAATAACAATAACCAACACACGACTTTAATGTCAAGAGGATAGGGACTGTCGAGATCATTTTGAGCGTGTTATTTTGCGTAGCTACTTCTGCTGCTGACTGTACTAGGATGATTACCCTTTTTTCCCCTGTTGGGGGAATGTGTTGATGCACCGTCCTCCGCCCGGTCGGAGGGGGACCGGACGGGTGTGTGTGTGTGTGGGACACCAGCCTTATCATGTTACTTAGCTTCCGCCCGCGACTTCGTCTGCGTGGACCCGGGATAAACACTATCCTATATATTAATCCAGGCTATAAACTATAGTCCAAGTGCAAAATTTCATCCAAATCGGTTAAGCCGTTTAAGCGTGATTGAGTAACAAACATCGAAACATCCAAACTTTCTCATTTATAATATTAGTAGGATCATTAACTATGGGTAAAGGTATATGCTGGTCCGAGTCACGGACGTCCTATCCACAACGATAAAACCACTAACAACAAGTAAGTGACAATCATAGGTCCACAGATCTATGTCTAATATCCTACCAACGTGCCAAAAGAAACAGTTTGATACGTTCTAAACACATCAAACGCCTTATAAATAAGCCAATAAACTCCGCGCCCCGCGCCCAATCAATCACAATATACGGTACAATCCGTCGAATCCCCCATAACATTTCCATACCCCCGTATTTCAACGCTAGTCAATAAAGCAGCAGTACATTCGTCTTGCCGGACGGCGTCCGGGCACAGTAAATATACAATAAGCAGTATCTCAACTAGTCTCTGAAGATTTTTGTAAACCTGCGTTCCATTAAAAACTAGAAGAGTAAGCTGAACGATTTTTTTAATATAAAACTGGAATTTGAATTATTTTTTACCTTGGATGGTAGATTTGCGTTTTGAATGGACTACTTTGATGCAATAGGAGTGTAGACACTAGACACCAAATAAAATAACCAATAATGTTGATTTTTCTCGACAAAGGATTACAAAATTTGTCAAATGGAGAAAAAAGTAAAGCAGGGGATTAAATAATCACAAAGTTATAAGTGTCCAAATTTTAAGAGGGGGTATATTCTGTCCCTTTTCCGCAAAACGCACCTTATGACATATGAAATTAATGTGACGTCACGATCCCCGAGTTTTTTCTCTCTCTAACAAACAATATTAAAACGGTTGTAGCTTCGTAATTTTTTGAGATATCTGAATAGTATTTCGTCACTAGACATATTTTTTGCCTTCTTTCTTTTGGAGTAATAAAATAATACGTTTTGAGTCTACACCCCTATTTCGTCATCGTAAATAGAACTAACTGTAACTTACTTAACTGTTTGGACGAGCGGCAGAACAAATCAGCTGCAATTTTCCCATGCAACAGCCCTACCGCCGATTACGCCGAACTATGCTTAAATTGATTGTAACGACACGTGTCAGTGTGAGTGCGTCACATCGGGCGTTTGTTCGGATTTGTTTTACTGCTTTAAGCTTTATATCTACTGTGGTCCGGGTTACAATCTATCGAGGACATAAACTACGCAGCTCCCTGGGAACTCGTGTAGGTACTGAACTCATACGAGTATGTCTTTGTTTGGAGTAAATCGTGAGCTCAAAGCGAAAACGGATAGCTGTACAATTACCTGGCGAATGACTTTTGGACGATATTGGGTCAAGGACCCGTGAAAGGGTACAGAAACGTGTTCATGGAATAGGTGGTGCTGGATGCGGGTGGCGCAGGACAGGTCACTTTGGCTTTCTTTGGGAGAGGCCTATGTCCAGCAGTGGACGTTTTTCGGCTGATATGATGATGATGACGACGTTGTGTAAGACGCGAAATGTACTTCAAAATAATAAATAGGTACGATTCGAAGTACGTTTGTGATTTGTGACACACTATAACGTTCGATTTTCTTGACAGCTAATGACAACTTTACTATTGACCGCTGCGGCCAGGCCGCGGTGGCGGCGGTCAATAGTAAACATGTCATTTAGCTGTCAAATTTACTATTGACTGCCACAGCAGGCCGCGCCAGTGTGTTACAGGCATAGGAGGAAACACTAAGGACGAGATAATTGAGAAATAAGTATTTGTAAAATGTATTGCTGTCGCGCCAACCTCAAGCCTCCCCCCGCAGAGCGCGATAGAGACAAATGCAGCTTGGACCGAAAATAGCTATTAAAAGTACATAAAATCAACGTTTTGTAGTCCCCTGATTTCTCATCCAAAACTTGACCTATTTAACATTTTTACGCGACAGAGTTTTGTGACGTCAGATGTGAAGGAGGTCACTTTTTGCTGCTAGCCGATTCGACTTCATTCAAAACTGAACGCTATTCGTAAGAGTATAAAGCCGTTAAACACTTTTTGCAATAGCCTATTCTGCAAATAAATTTGTAATAATACCAACGCGTCCTTCACCGTTTTGCTATTGAGAAAATTCGAATAGTTCGAATTTGGGCGTTATTCCTAAAGAGATAAAGCTTAGAAAAATATTTACCAACGGCAAAAACCAATTGATACTTTGGTCGCCACCGCCGTCTGCTGTT
This sequence comes from Epinotia ramella, assembly GCA_947578815.1. Lineage (NCBI taxonomy): Eukaryota > Metazoa > Arthropoda > Insecta > Lepidoptera > Tortricidae > Epinotia > Epinotia ramella. The sequence continues at coordinate 4,659,312 of OX388203.1, forward strand.
CTTGCAAATTCGAATAGTTCGAATTTAGACGTTATTCCTAAAGAGATAAAGGTTCGAAAAATATTTGGCAATGGCAAAAACAAATTGGTATTGTGTTTGCCGCCGCCCGTCGGCGCGCCGACGGGCGAGCCGGCGGCCCGTTGCACCCAAGGCGCCCGCGGCCCATCCGCCTAAATAATTGATAATTGTTTATAAATTTGCGTCAAATTCATTTTTAGGGTGACACCGTAAGATGTCACGTGACCTGATCGGTAACCTGTTACAATGTTATTGAGTTTTCACTTCTGCCGGCACTCCCGGAGTGCAACCCGGTCTTTTTTTTTATTAAAAATCATAGAAAAGCTTTGGCCGTATTCCTATGTTTTCCTCTTTTTAAATAATCTAGTCAAAATTGATTTCTGGATGTTTGAACACAGCGGAAAATCTGGCATTTTTATTAGGTTAAGGTTAATATCTCTTCTTTTAAGAATAAATTCATGAAAAAAAGGAAAACATAGGAACATGTCATGTCAATAGTACCCATAGATTTATGGAAAAAAAAATGATTGCTCTACTGCCATTATCCAGGGATAAAACAGGGGATTACGTTTCTACGGAAAAACGGCCCTTGTGTTTCCTCTTAATAGGAATAGGAGCGGCATTGCTTACCACAGTGTTGTCCCAATTGTGATTCAGGTATAATAATGGGAATATGGTAATAACCGGCAGATTAAAAGTCAGTATCAATATTCCACTACTCAAACAGCAATAACAAGCTCCCAAAGCAAACACACTCTGTAAACAAACGTTTTTCGTCACAAGCCAGCCGCCATCCGTCTGACAGATTCACAAACAGTATTACCTACCAACGTACAAATATGGCGTCTTTATCATGCGAAAAGTTTCGCAACTCGCATGAATGCTCATACGCTTAATTTGAATTCATATTTTAAAGTCTAGCAGTCACTCTCATTTCGTTATTACGGTCATTAAGAGTGGCAACACTGTTTCGTGTGTAGCAACACTGGAGCGCGGGAAAAGTTAAAGCCGCCGGCTCAGTTGGACGCCCGCTTGAGTTATTGCTGACAGTAAGTACTCGTACCTAAACCTATCTCACAATAACACGTGGGACAAGGACTCGGTAAGTCGGTATACGGCAAGTCATTCACTTATTAAGGCCGGATTCTACCAAACATGAATAAGATAGATAGATTTATCATTTATTTGTTTGCTACACACACACAAATAGTTAAAAAGTTAACCAGGGGTTATAATTTAGACGTAAACATTGTATGAAGTAATGTTATCTATGTACATACCTACTCGTACACACATCGTCGCCAAACTGCATGGCAGTTTGTTGGCGAATTCACTCTTTTACACTTCCTTTTTATCATGGAAGTTTATTTTTATTTTATTTTTGTTTTTATTTTTGTTTATTTGGGGCATCAACAGCATTACAGGAAAATATTACAAAGCTTAAAAGCTAATAACAAAGCCAGTTATAGATGTCCACCGAAATACAGTGAATGGAAAAGAAGGTAAACACAGAGTAATTTAAGAAACGAACTAAAAAATTAAATCTATAACATGCTCGGTAAATACAAAATATCATGTGTGTGTGTGTGTGTGTGTGTGTGTGTGTGTGTGTGTGTGTGTGTGTGGGTGTGGGTGTGGGTGTGTAGGTGTGTGTGTGTAGGTGCGAGGGAAAATGTATATATTTGTAAAAAGTGATAGTCGGAATATTAACTTTAGTTATAAGTAAGTATAATTATTAGCTTATTTTTTCTGCAGTGATCCTTATTCCTTATCCTTTGTCCTTTAATAACAGATTAACTCGCGTCTTAAGAGTAGGTTTGGTGCAATTGAATAAGTCGATAGTATTAAACTTTTTATTATAATTTCCTAACATACGAATTAGAGGCGAATTCTGGGCATAATTTGTGTGCACAACTGGTATACTGAAAAGACTGCGCTCAGTGTGCCGAGTTCGAATTGCAGGAACGGAGAATTTAATTTCCGCAAGCAGCTCGGAACTGTCAATGCGTCCAAATAAAATGTCATGCAAAACCGACATATCAAGCGCCTACTTTCAAGGCTCAAAAGATGGTGACGGCTGCACATTGACTCGTAGGACGTATCCCACTTTCTGAGCCGAAAATTCAGGTGTCGAAGAAAACAGCGCTGAATTTTCTCTATTTTCTCTTTATGAGTTACATATTGAGGGGACCAGATACAACTGGCGTATTCTAGTATGCTCCTGACATAAGAATTATAAATAACTTTAATACAACTTGTATTATTGAACTCGCTGCAAACCCGGACAACAAAACCTAGGTTTCTTTGAGCACGTTTCACGCTGTCGATTGTCTCGATCTCGTCTAAACACATCATATCTGTTATCGCACAGCTCTGCATCTAAAACACTATCGCAAAGCCAACTTTCCGTTATCATTATTACGTCGTAACAGTTACTTAAGATATTCTGGTATAACTGGTGCGTTTTAGATCGTAAGCCGCGAGTATTTTGGTAAAACACACTTAATTTTTGTATGGTAGCCATGATATCGCATTGTGTGAGTACAGAGACATGATGTACGAATTGTATTTAAATTCACTGATTGTACGACCGGACGGCGTAAATCTAAAGGACAGCAAATGTATTATTATGTGTGCAGAATTAGTGACAAGTATATTCCTATTCCAGTGTTTAGTGTAAGTGTAGTGATGTTGTGTGAGAGGTATGTTTGTTATTGGAGTAGTAAAACAGCAATTACAAACTTTATGAGTGAAAAAGTATATAATAAGTATAAAATACAAGCTGCCTGGCCCGCACGGATTACCCGTTTTCCCGTAGGAATGAAGAATTTTCCCGCGGTAAAAAGTAGCTTAATATGTTCATCAGGGATAATGTCGGCTTTAAATGTTTTTTTTTTTATATATATATATATTATATATATCTAGTGTAGATACCTACTGTTTTTCTCGAAAAACTATTATTTAACCTTCTTCTAAGAAAAAAAAACGTAAATTCCATCTTCATTAATAGTAAGCAGAGAAAAAAAAAAATTGCAATTTCAAGGAAAAAATAACTACAAGAAACGTGTATCTTTTAAGAGACCAATATAAGAAGTCTGTGAGACTGTAGTTTTGTAACTTTGTGTTTAGGGGATAATCTCCCGAACTCAGTTGTCTAGAATGTTCCTACCTTCTAGATGTGCACAGGTTATATTTTATACTGCGGCTTCACTAAGGACGTTCTTATACATAAATCAAATATCAGAACATAACCAGCGCCGTAAGATTGTAATTTCCATTTCGCAACTGCAGTAAGTTGCTAATTGCATGCAAGTTTGTTACATGATTCGGCTCGGCGCATACTAATTCAATAAGTCTAGGAACAAATTACGTCGCTAACAGTGAACGACGAGACCAAGTTTGACTACATACCAAGTTTCTATAGAATCTTTATCTTTGCTGAGGATGAAAGTCGTGCCAAATGTTCTAACATTTCATTCGGCCACGTTATGATACAGAACAATATTCAAGAATATATCTGAGGCTCTAGTATAAGTTTTACCGAAACAAAACTTTACGATCGTGTTTGCGTTTTACCCTCAATTTGTATGGGATTTGACAGCTAAACGCGAACGCGGTCGTAACGTTTTGTTTCGGTAAAAAGAGCCTCTGTACCTTCCTATAGGTACGGTCGATTCACGAGAGCTGGCGCGGAAAATATATGAAACTGTCATTAATTTCATAGAAATTACGCGCCAGCTTTTGTGAATCGACATGTACTTTTATAAACAGCCAAAATTTGTGACAGTGAAGTGTAAGTTGTATGTAGGGGTAACCGCAGAACTACGAGTATCAATCCGATTTCAAAAAATGTTTGAGCATTATATACGATTAGAATGGACCTTTATGCTGGACATCAGCTAGATATATTATATTTATTACCAGCCTATTTAAAACACTAGCTGCCCAGGCGGCCACAAGTCAAGTATTTCAATAAATCACCCTGAATTCCGCTTCACGTATCTTGTATGATGGTGTAGCAAATTTCTCCGAAATGTAGTCAAGAAACTATGCTTCACTAACAGATGTTTGTCTTCAAACAATCTCCACGTAATCCAGTGTCTCTGAATTTACACATCAGCTCCCTAACGCTGTTTACATTTCATTACTTCTCCTTGAAAATCTTCAATATTATCACGACACGAATTTGTCTCGGAATCGTCTCATCTGAGCAAATGAATTGAAGCAACGCGAGTCTTTCGAGCTTTATAAATGGTTTAGTGTTGCCAGTCGCGATAATAACATTTAAATATTGCTGTTTAGCTGGATATATTATCCTGATCCTTTGAGTACACTTTGAGTTTCACGTCAGGATATTTTACACTTATAATAATACTTGCTTTCGCCCGCGACTTGGTACGCATTGACTTCCTTTTATTGGACTGTTACTGGCATATAAAGTATTATATATGTTAATCTAACTTACACTTTATTTGGATACTAAAATTCATCTTAATCCGTTCAGCCGTTTTTGCGAGATTTAAATAGTAACAAACATCCAAACTTTCGCATTTATAATATTAGTAGAATATGCGAACATAAACCGTGCAAGTTAAATAAAAGCTTATAGACTCCGCTCCAAAGGCTTTAGATTAGATCAATGGGTATAACTTCTCCCAGCGTTCGCAAAGCCCGATGGGGATTTTTGAGCGGTTTTTCATTTTCCCATCTGGCAACACCATGGAGTTATCTCGGGCAGCCAGATGTGCGATCCGATTTAGAGACACGCTCGAGTAGACGCCTCGCTAAACAAAAACTGCGGATGCGAGGCGTTTGAGCTTAAGCTGGATACACTTGCTGTCTTTTGGATTGTCTATGGCACATGTTTGTTTCTTCATGTTTCACTTATCCACGACGGAACGGTACATGCATTAATACGGTTGGATATAAACCTACGGCATTAAATAGAGTATTCTGTGACGGTTAACAGACAGCATCATCTAAAGCTAGACTAGACTCACTACACTTCAATCATTTAAATAGACACTTTATGTTTATGAGCAATAATGTAAGTACGTGCGTTTATGGCTCAACCCAAAGAGAACGTCAATGGCGTAGGAACAGAATGACGATTACTCCACCAATAAAAGCTAGCTCTTTAATACATGATAATCCATACTAGTACTCGTATCATAAATGCAAAAGTGTGCATTCTGTATATCTGTCTGTCTGTAACCTCTTCACGCTTAAACCGCTGAACCGATTTAGATAAAATTTGGTATAGAGATAGTTTGAGTTCCGGGGAAGGACATAGGATAGTTTTTATCCCGGAAATCATCCTTTAAGGGGGTGAAATGGGGGGTGAAAGTTTGTATGGAGCTAAGATATAAACTAACTAGCTTCTGCCCGCGACTCCGTCCGCGTGGAAATCGTTTATATCGCAGCTCCATACAAACATCAACCCCCCATTTCATCCCCTTAGGGGATGATTTCCAGGATGAAAACTACCCTATGTCCTTCCCCGGGCTTCAAACTATCTCCATACCAAATTTCATCGCAATCGGTTCAGCGGTTTAAGCGTGAAGAGGTAAGAGACAGACAGACAGACACACTTTCGCATTTATAATATTAGTATGGATTCCACGCGGACGGTGTCGCGGGCAGAAGCTAGTGAAGTAGAAAGAAACTAAATAATTAAGTTACTTACTTTAGTATTATTGAAATACAATCCAAGGGAACTAGCACTGTACGTACACACACACTTTCTTTCATTCATACACTAGGTCCTTAAGGAATTAACTTAATCATGATTCTAATTAAAGCACTGGCCCTGAATACTAAGCGATCACGACTAAATATGAGGAATAAGAGGCGGAAACATCGGCTCCAATATGAATATAATGATTGTTTGAGTTGGCCGAATTGCATCAAAGTAGTCCATTCAAAAAGCAACTCTAGCGTTCAAGGAAGAAGATTCCAAATCCAAAGTCAGTTTTATAAAAAGTGGGTCACAATCACAACTTACTTAGTTACCATAATATTCAGCAGAATAATGACACAAGTTAATGAATTTTGCATGATATTGCGTTGTTGAACGCACGGCTCGAGGACCGGTTTGATGCCGATTGCAATCGATAAAATAATTAGACCACGAATTTAAATGGAGTACATTTAATTTACTTGTTTATTCAGTTGCGTATAAATGTTGGCTCCATAGCCGAGCGGTACGCAAGCTACATTGAATCTGAAGGTCGTCGAACCGCGGTTCAATACGAGTACTACAGGATTTACCAAAAAACCTGTTTATAATAATAATATAATATCTTTCCGGTGAAAATTGTGAAGAAACCAGTTATAGGTATGAGACATTTCAATGCGTTACATAGGTGGGTGGTGGGTACCCATTCCATGTCATATGTATTCCACCGGTTTTGTAACCAACACGTTTGAAAACAGAAACTAAAATTAAATTACCAATCTAAATTATTGCCACGTAACGTAAGCGCGCTCGATTGTGTTGCCAGCGTAAACTAACATTCGGGCTTTATCAAACGGCCTTCCACAGGGTCCAGTGAATCTAGATTATTCACCCAAGGCCTTTGTATTTTGGTAACAATGACTAGAATTAGGTCTATCGATTCGTAATGAATGTTTAATTGGTTTATTTAAACGGTTTTATGCTTTTTTATTAGTAAATTCTCTTTATTGGTTTAGAATTTAAGACTATCTTAGTTTATTTATCGGTAGGTAGTAGGTACCTACATAAAGCCTTATCACTGGCTTGAGTATTTTTTTTTTCAATTTAAGGTGTAATAATCGATTGTCTGCTAAAATATTATAATGATGAAAAATTGTGAGATGTTTTTGTACAATACTGTTAAATGCCACGGAAGAACGGAGTGCCAGTGCCTGAATAAAGAAATACCTTTGGCACTACCGATTACTTCTAGGACTCCTATGAAACTCAATAAAGAAAGAGACAAGCGCCAGTTCAATTTCACCCTCAAATCGAGAGATCTAGACGGAAACTTAGCGCAAGTAGATGCAAAACTCTCGTAAAAGTTTGTAAAACAGCGGTCAATAGCGGAATAAAGAGCACTCCACCAAACAGTCCTCGAGTTACGGAGACAACCTGAATTGTACTTTAATAACTAGACAATATGCCATAAATTGCTTTGCAAATGTAGTTAAGAGGGTAGATATGTAGGTACCGGGAAACGACGGGGAGCGGACATCGCCCTGCCTCTAACTAGATTACTTCCTACTATTAGCTTGGGAATTGTTCCCCTTTCGTTGTAAAGTAAAGACGGTAGGTCGAGAGATCGTTTTGCTGTCCTCGTAATTAGGTACCATCACTTAGTTGAAGCGCTCATAGCCTAGCGGCGCCTGCGAGTCGGAAACGATAACGCAGGTTAAGCAAAGATGGCAGCGATCAGGCTTTGGATGGGTGACCGTATGATGTTTGAGTGGTTAATATAAATGAGCGCTTCCGTGCTTTGGAAGGCACGCTAAGCAGTTGATCCCGGCTGCTGTCTATGACAGTAGTCGTTAAGCCGAGTTGGAGGCCTTCGGGCGGCTTAAGGACTTCTAACAGTCGAGTTGCCCATGCACACACTTGACAAAAGGGGGACAACTGTTACTCGCGTCCGCAGGAGCTACCTACCACAACCCTGCACGTGTCCCCTTGGGTGGTACTAAGGGCCCCCCCACATTACGGCGTCTTGCGAACGTTTTTCATACAAAATTGTGCATTGCGTCGACGCCGCGTCGACGCAACGCACAATTTTGTATGAAAAACGTTCGCAAGACGCCGTAATGTGGGGGGGGCCTAAAGAGTGACAAACTTTAAAGGCCAAAATAATATATGCCATACGATTAAATAAATACTTAGTGAGGTACAATAACTGTAGTATGCAAGTTGATATACCTAGTGTTACAAAGAAAAAGCACCTCTCTTCAATAATAACATTAATAACATGATTTATTACATTTCAATCTTGGAAGCAGACAAGCTTAGGGAGATACTCGTACATATTATCACAGCGCGGGAACGAACGTTGACTGACAGCCGCCATGAGCCATAAGGATGTGACACGTCGCTAGTGTTGTCCACCGTACTACGCTAACACTATTCAAGGCTAATAAATCAAAAGGGCTCGTATTCTTCGTTCTAGAGCCAAATATTATACCATATTACTTTTTGACACCTCATGCTCTATTACCTATTTCAATAGCATTTTCGAGAAATAAAACTTGGGGACTTAATAAATAAATAAATTAAAACACATGAAAAATTATTGATTGAGTTATTCCAAAATAGAGTTCAGTAGGTAACTATTGTACATCCCAAAATAAAATAAAACATTAGCATTTTAAATAGTTCCTTATAAATCTTCTTTTTCTCCAATATGCTTGGAAATGTTCGCCTTACTGTAGCAAAAATAGTACTTACGTGAAGTTCCCCGTTACTAACGAACGCAAATTTAAAAAGTTAAAAGTCAGTATTTTACTGTTTTAGCGGCCAGGAAAGTGTATGAAATTCCATTACTGTATACTTTTTTAACTTTTAACAATATTTTTTGACTAGCCTAGCAATTTGTCACAACAACTTGCCATAGTTAGGCTGGTTAGTAGTGTATGGTTGTCGCTTTCCAACTATTGCAACTTGGTGTGACAAATTGCGGTCGTTTGTAGTGTGGTTAAAGTTTTCCCGAATTTTCTTTTTTTTAATTGTCATAGACAAAACGCTTAAGTGAACAAAGTGACGTTTTTGAATTTTTTCTCAAATAGTTTCAAAAGAAGAAATAAATATATTTATCGAAATAATATTCTAAAACACTAAAATGCGTTTAGATTTCAACCCCCTTTAATCTCTAACCATTTTAATTACATAAAACATTTAAAATTGTGATCAATTCCAATTTTTAAATTTTTTGTACCTATATCAATTGAAACTGGCACCACGAGTTATACCGTACTTTAAAAAAATGAGTTGGACGGGAACTTGACATTCTTGCTGTTTTCAGATTATCGAAAGTATTATTTGATTTCCTCGCATTTTTGGAGAAAAGCACTATATCTACCTCGGCGGGAATGGCAATTCGTGGATTCGTGTCTATTGACAAAATCGACTCATCCACGAATTGCTATTTCCCGGCCATTGCAATAATGTACTACCTACCATTCGCCGAAATCGATTGGAGGGTTGAATCAATGGGAGTTTGAAAACCAATATTAACTCAGACCGCAACCCTCCGCGTCTAGACTAGACATTAGCGCTTCAAACACAGGATAAAACTAACGAGAAAGCATAAAACGGTATAAAACCAACAATAGTTTATTTATGTGGGCAGTAGGTATAGGTATATTTTAGCGTATCTTTACGGATTAGCCTTTAGAAATATTAATGTGAATTTTGTATTATGTTTTGTATATTTGTGAGGCCGATAGCCCGTGGAAAAGAGAATAATAAATGCCTAAATAATCCTGGCCCGGTTTCCATCTGCCATATTTGACAGAAGAGTACATTTCCTTTTCATGTGTGTCTTGTAAAATCAGAATGATAGAGTCAAAGTATTGATACTCCCCTTCTGTCCAATATAGCAGGTGGAATACAGGCCCTGATCCAGGCCTTTAAATACCGCTATTTTCGCATAGCGCTATCGTTTATAACGTTATTATTCCACAAAGCGTTATTCTCAAAACGATATTTTACGCGCTGTATAGCGGTATCCATTATAACGTTATAAATCTAAGCCAATAGTAAATATAACGATACTCATTTAAGCGATATAATAGCTTCATAACGTTATAGGGCTTACAGTGTGTCTTTTTCGCACTAGTGGTTTCGCCCATTCGACAGCGCGGCTCGTATTTAAAAACGATATTATAACGTTATTCGACCGTATTTTATAATGTTATGATATTCATTCTGTTATGATATTTATATCGTTATGGCGCATACTGATTTAGTTATAACGAAAAATTTCAACACTCACTAAATATAACGTTATGATTCCGCTTTTTTTCATAACGTTTTAAAGGTCTGCCCTGAACTTCTGATTTAGACAGCTACACTTATTGGACGAGCGGCGAAGCGAACGAAGTTCTACAAATACAAATAATTTATTATTCGAAAGTGAGTGATTATAATAGGTCACAGCGCAGTATGGCTATTCTATCGTCACAATCAGCCAAAGTATAAATAAATAAATATTAGGGGACAATCTTACACAAATCGACCTAGTCCCATAGTATGGCACACAATATTTGATGAATTTATTCATTGCATGTCATTGAATCATGTGTTTTTAATATAGGTAGGTATGTTAATAATAATAATAAAAGTAAAACAAAAGAAAAAAATCAATCATAATTGTAAGAAAAATAAAAATAATAATGTCATGCTACGAATATAGTATTATAGTGATGCGATGTGAACTATCAGTTATACTATACAATACAGAATAAAAAAAATAAAATTACAAGTCATAGAACATGGTACAAGAATTAGATCACATAGTAATCAGGAACTGTTCATTTCAAAATTTTCGTTAATTCTATAATACACTTTATTTAAGCACCAGTTAAATAACTTAATTCTGGTCAATTCAGAGTTTTTAGGTAATTTGGCAAATGGTTGGTTGGTTGGTCTATGCTTCAGCTTGGGCCATTATTCGTTCGTACGAGGGGTGATCCAAAAGTAATGATAATCGGCATAAAAAACAGAAGTTATCCGTTATATATCATTTTTAATTATTAAATACACTCTTTATTAGTTTACTTACCTACATAATATATTAAAAATGTTTTAATTTTGCTACGTATAAAAAAAACATTTTGGATAGACGAAATTAAGACTAGTTTTTACATCGACGCAATTGCACCGATTTTATTGACGAGTTTTCAATATCTAAGAATAAGAAGTATTAGTAAAAGAGTTGGTCTAGATTACACTGTAGGTAACTAGTTTTATAGAATTCACAAGCCTGAAAAACAGTCCTGGTACTCGGCAAGCTCGGCCAAGAAAAAAACATATACATTTGGTACTTTTTTGCTTTGGTTTTTTCTGAGACGGCCCCACTTAATTGCTATAGAATTATGATGTATCACTCTCCCTTCGTATTTATATTCATATATTTGTAACCTAGGTTCACCCTGTTTATAAAAAAAAAATACTATATATTGATGGCCAGAAAATCCTACCTTGAACTTTGTTACGGGAGCTGTGCTTAAAAAAAACGATGACATGAGTTTAATTTATTAATTTCGTGGCATCAAAATAAATAAACTTTAAATTGTATTTTTTTTTTTTTATTACCACACCAGAACTTTGCCACCACCGCCCCAAACATGTAACAAAATATCCTCCGATTTTACTGACGGCAGAATATATTCCATACCATCATATTTATTTAGCTTTTAAAAAAAAAACAAATGAATGAAATCTTTTTTTTTCGTTTTTAGTGTATTATTGAATAATTGCACAATAGGAATGACAATCACAAATTATCATCACGAGACCAAATCATGCTGATTATCATTACTTTTGGATCACCCCTCGTATGTGCTGCGCGGTGTCTGTCCGGCGTTTTTTTTTTATATAGGCTCGTGATTCCTACATCTCACAGAGCCACTTAGTCCTATACTATTAAACGAGCAATATTTGTCATCACGATCTAGCTAGGTCTCATGTCTGGGAAAATTCGTTAACTCCGTATTTTCTCTATTTTTACCTGAGCAGAGCTCGGTCGCCCAGGGATTTTTTATATATTATTATATCCTATACTATTTATTTATTATACTTTTTTACACTATTAAACGAGCAATATTTGTATATATATTTGTAATCACTTTCTCGAAAACGGCTCTAACGATTTCAACCAAATTTCGAGTCTGGCTTTACTGGGTCGAAAAATCGATCTAGATCTCATGTCTAAGACAATTAGTTTTCTTCGTATTTTCTCTATTTTCACCCGGTCACCCAGGAACTTTAGATAGATAGATACATCTTTTATCTCAATTATCTCGGAGGTCAATGGGTTAATACCATTTTAATGTGAAATGGGGTTTGGAAATTTGAAATAGAGTGCTTAACGAGTTTTAAACTGAAGAAGTCGTGGAAAAAAGGTATCGGTTGACAAATAAACGCTGTGCCTGAGTTAATACGTAGCCGCCCTTTTACAGTGGCCTATTTACTCGCAGGCGCCTCTGCTCTTGACTTCAAGTCACTTCAAGTACCCAACGTAATGCCGGCACCACACTGCGCTATTCGTTATTATATTCGGCTTATATGCGCCTGTATTCGACGCAGTGTGGACGGTTTATTCGTCTATGTTTGCTTTATTTCCACGCAATGGAGTGGACAAGCGAAAAAAATAAGCTGCTCGTGCCAACACGTCTATCGCCGCTTTTGTGATTGACTTGTGATTACGCAAACAACACACATATTTGGCATGTTCGGCACACCGGCACGCAGTGTGGTGGGCGTGTTTGTTGTTCGCGCATATAACAAATATTTTCGCAAATACTGCGCAGTCACATAACGAAAAGCGCCATAGCGCAGTGTGGTGCCGGCATAATAATAGATACATCTAGTCATAACGGTAGCCTAGTGGTTCAGGCATGCGGCTGTCAAGCGGCGGTCGTGGGTTCGAATCCCGGGTCGTACCAATGAGTTTTTCGGAACTTATGTAAGGAATATTTACATTAGCTTTTCGGTGAAGGAAAACATGAGCAAACCGGTCTAACCCTAATGAGGTCTAGTTTTCCCTCTGGGTTGGAAGTTCAGATGGCAGTCGCTTTCGTAAAACTAGTGCCTATGTCAGATCTTGGGATTAGGTGTCAAAGCGGACCCCGGGCTCCTTTAGGGGCATAACCGGGAATAACGCTAGGAGGATGATGATGAGTCATATCATACCTCATTGGAATGGGGATACCTAAAGGTAGTAACACGTAGCAAGAGTTTCTGATCAGCTCAATGGTTGACTGGTAAAGGCCATTATAATGTCATTAAGTCCGCTACATACTTGTGTATTTTTCTGTATATATATATATTTTTTTTATGATATAGGAGGCAAACGAGCAGACGGATAGTAAGCGATTACCGCCGCCCATGGACACTTGCAACACCATAGGTGTTGTGAGTGCGTTGCCGGCGTTTAAGATGGGAGTAAGCTCTTTTCTTGAAGGTTTGAAGGTCGTATCGGTCCGGAAATACCGCAGGCGACAATCCAATCGTATTGCGCAATAAAGGTCAAATAAACAAACAAGAACACTTAATGACGACCGCTTTTAAAACAACGCGATCTGCAAAAGAATCCTCCATCTTTGTTCAAATCAAAGCATCCCAGAAAATAATTTCGCAAAACAAAACGTAATTTACTAAAACAACACTTGTACCGTTGACGACTTCAAAACAATAAAGAGAAGAAAATTGGACAGCGAATAAATATCGCACAAAACAAAAATTGGAGACGAAAATTAGATTCAAAGGGCTATACCACGAACGTTCGCGCTGTACAAAATGAAGTTTGATCACATTTTTATTAGATACGGTGGGACAGGATCGAGTGACATTAACCGGGTCACGGCCCCTACCACGAACCTTTGCGAAATTAAATTTTAAAAAGATTCGGGGCTATGATGCCGCTTGCACTGACAGCCGATGAAGTTAAAAAGAGGACATCAATTCGAAGCTCATTTCGGACACCATTTGTCTAAAGAGGAGCGAATCAACCGAAATTATAAACGTTTAAAATCATTCTTCCTCTCTATGTAAGTTTGTGAAACAATAGTCATATTTGTATATGAATAATTGACCAGCGTTTCAATATGTGGAAAAATCTTCCTTTTTTACGAAACATTTTTACATTACATAGGTCTCATGTCTGGGAAAAATTTCACTTGAGCAGAGCTCGGTCGTCCAGGGATTTCTTATATATTATTATATCCTATACTATTTATTTATTATACTTTTTTACACTATTAAACGAGCAATATTTGTATATATATTTGTAATCACTTTCTCGAAAACGGCATGACATCTAGTCTCTTCCAACACAAAATCGGGTCAGATATCTTAAAATGCGTTATTTCCATACATCGGGGTTTTCGGAGCGGGAATGATTTGAGAAAGAGTAGAGATAAACAGATATGTTAGTCTAAGAAAATATCTTATTATGCCTAATGAATAACTACCTCTCTGTGAGTTGTATACAATCTGTGACAAAGTTTTATTTTAATTTCCGTAAAAGTCTTATAACTTATAAGGTAACAATTAAAATAACTTTAATTAATTACCTGCTGTAAATTGAATAGTTGACACGATTTTCAGAATAAACTATTAATATTTTTTCTATATTTGGGACAGTTAATCTACGGTGTCTTGCTGTAAATATCCATTTCAAGGAGCTAAATGATCTTTCCACGTCGACAGTTGTAATAGGTGCATATTTAATTTTTTTGTAGGAATCAATTGATGCACGAGAAGTTTGAGATTGAAGTTCTATTTCTTTGCCTTGTACCAACTCATTTATAATTTTTAGTGTGCTATAGCCAGAATTCTTCTTTAACACCAACTTCAGTTTATCATAAATCTGTTTTCCTTTTACGCTCATGTTTAATTTGGAAACATCTCTATAGGTTTCATGAACTATTTTTAAACTATCGCTGATGGACAGCTTCGCATCCTGTAGTTTTTTAATAGCATTTGGGATAGTCATCAAATGATTTGCTATGAAATTTAAGTCGCTTTTTATATTTGCATTTCCAAACGCTCTTTTTGGCTTTCTAATACTCTGGGCTTCGGTGGGACTGAATGTATTTAGAACACGGTTCACTTCATCGTAATGTTTGCTGTAATACGTTGCAGCTTCTATCCAGGTTCCCCACCGAATAATTGTTGGTCGAGGTGGTAAAGGCACTCCGGGGAGCATTTCTTTAAACTTTTGTATTCTTTTAGGAGATTTCAAAAATGTCTTCTTAACATTTGCGATTAAATCATTCACATCTGGATAAAGTTTTCTTACTAGTTCAGCCACTCTATTTAAACCATGAGCCAAACATGTGACGTGCAAAAGATTGGGAAAAATACATTTTAAATTTCTTCCAGCCTTTAGCATGTAGCCCACACCGTCAGTTAAAAGTAAAAGTACTTTATTGTGATTATTATGGTTAGCACCCCATAATTCATCAAGAGCACTTCTGACCGTATTGGATATTGATACATTGTTCGTGCTGTCTAACCGTTTACTGGATATCAAGTGTTGAGTGCCAATGTGATCATCACGTAATGCTCCCACTATTACGTTAGCTATTTGACGACCATAATCATCCGTGGTTTCGTCAACACTCACATATATATATTCATTTTTTAGCTCGCTCCGTATTTTATTCATTTTTTCATCGTAAGCTTTATTTAAATATTCCCGTCGCAGTTGACATTCCGAAGGAACTTTTGCAGTTTTTCCAAATTTACCGGTAACACAATTTTCGATAAAATCTTTAAATATCGGATTGTTTACCTGCGTCCATGGTATATTACAGCCCACAACAAATTTCAAGAGCTCACTATTGAAATCATATTTCATACCTGTATGTTTATTAGATGCGACATGTCGCGTTACACTAGATTTCGTTTGAGCGAAGCTCACATTGCACTTGGTGCAAAATAATAAAGAATCTCGAACCTCTATCTCTGGATTATTTTCTATCCACGAACGCATAAACTCGTAACGAGTTTTTTTTCTCGGAGGCATATTTGTGTTGACTGATTATTTACAGTTTTTTAAAATACAATTGCATATAAGTTTATCTACTAGACAAGCAAGGGTAACGGTTGACAATAGGTGTCTAATACAATGTCAATCTTGACGCTCGATATCTATGAAGCATTTTCTTATAAATGAATAGACTTAACTGAAGAGGTTGATATGATAATGAATGACCAATATAAAATATGTACCTATATGTATGATTAATCTTTATTTATTTTTCAATCAATTATTCATTCGGTAGAAACCTACTAGGGTACGATCTGTTTTTAAGTAAATACCTACTCTTTGGCTAATGTCAAACGTTCCCGCTCCGAAAACCCCGATGTATGGTTATTTCCCCAGTTTTACCTAATTGTAAAGTAACGTAGACCCAGACAGAGACGTTACATCTGTCAGCAAATGTGTGCCCGGGTTATTTCGAATAATGAAAAATACCTCACTGTAAAAATAACCCAGGTAAAGC
Organism: Epinotia ramella; assembly: GCA_947578815.1. Classification (NCBI taxonomy): domain Eukaryota; kingdom Metazoa; phylum Arthropoda; class Insecta; order Lepidoptera; family Tortricidae; genus Epinotia; species Epinotia ramella. The sequence continues at coordinate 4,675,548 of OX388203.1, forward strand.
GCCCTTGAGAAAGAGGAAAATACACTTCAGAATTTTGATCGAACAGCTAGGCACTAATTATTCTAATAGAGCCTCTAGCCTTCACATCTACATATAACTGACGTCCTTCCGATCATTTAAAATTCATATCAATCTTTTATTTTTACCTCTAGTGCGGAAAATACGGTATCGGCACTTTCAAGATACATTAAGTGACACCTGGAGTCAATCACAGGGAATAAATGGATTTAAACTACTCGGTGCTCGGATCTAATTCCAGGCAAATCGAATCGGGAGCAGCTCAAAAGTGAAACCTGGGATTTTATTGCCCGCTGCTCGAGATGTTCACTCCAAGCTGGAATTTCTGCTTGTCATTGGAAGGAAAAATACATACAAATATCATAAATGCGAATAATATCTTGACTTACAAAACCCACATGTTTACTACCTATAATGATTCTTATATGTGCTATTTTAAAGTAGAATAGTCAATACTTTTTAGGGTTCCGTAGCCAAATGGCAAAAAACGGAACCCTTACGGATTCGTCATGTCTGTCTGTCTGTCCGTCCGTATGTCACAGGCATTTTACTCGAAAAACTATAAGGTTTAATTGAATACAATTTTCAAGATAGGTGTATTTTATTAGCCGCTACATAGTTTTGTAATTAAATTACAAAAAAATATTTTTTTTAGGGGTGCACTCCATACATAAAACTTAATCTATTTTTTTTTTCATTGCAAGCCCGCGTGTGGCACATAAATATAAGGTTTCTCAGCAATTTTTTTTGATTAAGTGAATAGAGTCGGAGATAATCGCCCCGAAAGTCACTAAAATTGTGTCCCCCCCCTCTAATTTTTGAACCGTGTATTTTAAAAATATGAAAAAAATCATGGACATAGGCTTCAATTCTTTCAGCGAAAATTGTTTTGAACAATATCGGTTCAAAGGTTTTTGAGATATTTCTAAAAAACTGCCTTCCTTAAAGAAAAGGACGTAAGTGCCATAAGATTTCAGTAACGATACCTTTTTAATAGGCACGGAACCCTTCGTTGTGCGTGGTCTGACACGCACTTGGCCGCTTTTTTTTTATTATACACATAGATCAAATAACATGAAAAAAATATCGGACCGCCTGGGGGTTTTGTTTGTTACCTTTTAACGCTTAAACAGCTGAACCGATTTAGATGAAATCATAGTTTAAATAGCGGGAGAGGACATTTTGAAATTATACTTTCTTTTTTTTTTTTTAATTATCTGCTTTCGTTTAGCGATAGATGATGGCATTGATGGCGTTCGGAAATTTCGGAATAATGATGATTTCCGACCAATTATCCTTCTGAATTTGTGTGTACCTAATAATGTCCACTACACATAAACGGCTACTGGTCACCATCAACCCTTATCCCATTTAGGTCGGCGCAGCATGTCTTTTTATTCCATACTTCTCTGTTACGTCATCTCATCACTCACTTCTTTTCTCTGCACATCATCTTCACACAGTCCATCCACCTTTTCCTTGTCCTACCTCGTCACTCTCACAAAAACGGCTACTAAAACGTACAAATGTTCACTCTATCTTCATAAAAGTCCTTAAAAAGTGTTTGCGAAACCGTTCATCCTCGAGAACCGGCAATGGGCTAGAATTTCCAAAAGCATTTAAGCCGGCCTGAAAACTGTTAAAATTCTCCACGTAATGAAAGAACTATTTGAAAAACTCCGGAAACACCGCTCTCGCAAAATAAACCCTCTCTGAAATTAAATGCTTCCCGCCGTTGCTTTTTAGTGCTATTCAAACTCTGGAGGTGCCCATAAATTAACTGTTTTACATTAATAATTTGTTTAATGTATAATTCTTACTTAACGTGAACATAAAAGTCTAGGTAATGAAACAGAATCCTAGGTAATAATTGTAAGTAATGGGATTAAATCATGTCACTCGTAATAATTAGTATCCTAATCCGAATATGATCAAGTTTTCCCTCTGGGTGGAAGGTCAGATGGCAGTCACTTAAACTAGTGCCTACGCCAACCGCACCCCGGACTCGATTAGATCACTACAGGGAATAGCGGCGAGGAGGAAGATGTCTCTTAATTAATTAGTATAATTCATCATTCTAATTTGACCAATCAAAACTTCACCGTATGAAATCCACCAATCACAACTCTATCAAAAAACATTTGTATTTGCTATCAACTAACCAGAATACAGTTAGTTATTAAAATCGACCAATCAGGAAACAGGATTCATTTGAAACATTAGGTGTTTTCACAGTCACAATTATTAAAAAAATAACTTATGCAACGTATGCTTCCCGCCGTGCTCGGCCGTTTGGACGCGCCTAGATAGGCGGTCAGTAGCAGTAGCAGTAGAAGTAGTAGTAGTAGTAGTAGTAGTAGTAGTAGTAGTAGGTCGTGGTGTTAATATTTTTTATCAATGTCAAAATAGTTAATTAAAAAAATCATAATTAAAAAAAACAAAATTAAAATTTAGCAATATATTTATCCATATTTTGTTAAATTTTAATTTTGTTTTTTAAATTATGATTTTTTTAATGAACTATTATATTTATATGTAAAATATATATATATAAATATATACATATAATATTATATATTATATATTTTTATTATCCATACTAATATTATAAATGTGAAAGTGTGTCTGTCTGTCTGTCTGTCTGTTACCTCTTCACGCTTAAACCGCTAAACCGATTGAGATGAAATTGGGTATGAAGATAGTTTGGGTCCCGGGGAAGGACATAGGATGGTTTTTATCCCGGAAATCATCCCCTAAGGGGGTGAAATGGGGGGTGAAAGTTTGTATGGAGCTACGATATAACCGAGTTCCACGCGGACGGAGTCGCGGGCAGAAGCTAGTATTTTATATAGCAACTTGTACCAATGGAAGGGCGGGACTACCTGACACAAGTATATCTTTACTTACTAGGGAGCCCCAACGGACCTTTGTAACACAACACAACTTATGAAATAAAATCATTTTTCATTTGATTTTTAAGTTATTTATTTTATTCCGCCAAATTGAACAATTTTTTCGCCATGGAATGTATTATTATACATCGTGGATATCTTTGTTTTTACTATTTTCTCGCAGTCTAAGTGAAAAGTAGAGTATAGTATAACTCTGGTCTAAAATAGCCATATTACCACTCGAACAATTTTCCCTCACTTCACTCGGGAAAATAATGTCGTTTGGCTTTGGCTTGTTTGAGACCCTTGTCATACAATCTACTATTTGACATTGACATGACCTTGAATTTCGACCTGAGAAAAAGGTTTTTTTAACAGTACCAGCCCGCCCAGCACGATCGGTTTTATGATCACGTTTTACGGCCTAAATGTACTTAAACGTCACGTATGTAAAACGAACCATAACACGTGTCATGTTACTGGGCCAATTATACCCTGATAAAAGTTATAAATTACGCGAGTTATAATGCGTGATTTGCATTTTATTGCATTTAAACCAAGCGAAGGTAACAAAACTTATTTTCCCAAGCAGTTGATCCGGTCACTGACCCTTCTAGAAGTCTGTTCTATATTCAAGACGCCTATATAAGCTATGTGGACTGAGCAGGACTATAAATCACAATGGCGGACAGGAGGAAGGTGTCCGAGACAAAAGTGCCGTCGCCTGATAAATGGCGTGTGGATATACTGGAATATTACAGGCCAGTTTTGACAGTGTTTTTGTATAACAAGTGCGCAGTGTTGAGAGTGATGGAGCATTTGTATCTAGCTGCGAACACAACGCCCCCCCTCCCCCTCAAATCAATAAAGGATCGGCAATGCTCTTGTGATTCTTCTGGAGTTGTAACCGTTCAAAGGCTACGGTGTCTGCTTACCAGTAGGTGGGCCGTGTGCTGGTTTGCCACATCATGTTTTCATGACGCTTTCATTAAAAAAAATGTATACAAGGTTGCTACGACGCTACATACTTATAGATATGCGGGACGGATGAAGTTAAATAATAGTTAGTAAAATGTATGTTTTGTTCAAACACCAGATTGAACTGATAACTCATGAAAAAAATGGCAAAAATTTTACGCAAATCACCAATCCTTTTCTTCGAAATTCAGAAAATTTAAAAACAAAAGTGCAGGAACCAATTTCTCATGCCAACTAGCGTTGCCATCAAGTTTAACAACAGTTTCGTTTTGTCCCCAAACAATCTGAGACTCTAGTATAAGTTCTACCGAAACAAAACGTTACGACCGCGTTTGCGTTTAGCTGTCAAATCCCATACAAATTGAGGGTAAAACGCAAACGCGATCGTAAAGTTTTGTTACGGTAAAACTTATACTAGCCTCTGATATCGTCACGTGACACGCACGCCAGTGTAATTATTCCTCTTTTAGGCCATAATCGATACTCGAATTTCTTCACGGTTGGCTGATCTCTTTGAAAAATCTGCAATTTGCGTGATTGAAATTATACGGCATTGTGAGGCTTGTGAGGAGTAATTAGGATTTTCGTCTTTAAAGCCTTTTGAGTGCTTCCTTCCGGTTAGATTATTACCTTGCGAATTATCTAAAGTTAGATGTACAAGATTTCCTGCTCGTCCCGTCTCGTCAACTCGCAATAACACTCTCCCAACTGCAATAGTTAACTGGGCAAGCGATGCAATATTTATTAATAGGATAAAAGCTCTATTTGTTGACCAAGTATGCTATAGCATAGGTGAATTAATTGTAAGAAAAAAAATAGATTCTATCTAACCAACCAGAAATGTAACAAATTGACTTGTAAAATTACCATATTTACGTGCGGAAGAGACAATAAGTTAGCGCAAATGTATTGCAAAATAATTAGATATTAGGCGGAAGGGCCGCGGCCCGCGGGCGCGATGGGTGTGACGGGCCGCTCGCCCGTCGGCGGCGGCAAACTAAATACCAATTTGTTTTTGCCATTGCCAAATATTTTTCAAAGCTTTATCTCTTTAGGAATAACGTCCAAATTCGAACTATTCGAATTTGCGAGAACAGCAGACGGCGGCGGTGAACAAAATATCAATTTGTTTTTGCCGTTGGTAAATATTTTTCGAAGCTTTATCTCTTTAGGAATAACGTCCAAATTCGAACTATTCGAATTTGCGAGAACAGCAGACGGCGGCGGTGAACAAAATGTCAATTTGTTTTTGCCGTTGGTAAATATTTTTCAAAGCTTTATCTCTTTAGGAATAACGTCCAAATTCGAACTATTCGAATTTGCTCAATAGCAAAACGGTGAAGGACGCTTGGACAAAATTACAAATTTATTTGCAGAATATGCTATTGCAAAAAGTTTTAACGGCTTTATACTCTTACGCATAGCGTTCAGTTTTGAATGAAGTCGAATCGGCTAGCAGCAAAATATAAAGTTTGTGACCTCCTTCACTGTCGCGTATTTAACAATTTTTCCCCATCCAAAAAAGTGCTCAGCGCCGCTATAGAAGTTTTCACTTCAAAAAAAAGTGATTATGTAGGATATACAAAAACTAATTTTACCTACGCTATAGACAAAACAAACTACATACCTAGTACGCAATGAGAAGTGGTAGGGCGCTTTTTCGTGGATTAGACGAATAGTCGGCTATTGTCTTTGCATGTAGAATGTAAACGATAAAATGTAGTAGCAGCAACAGTACTCGTAACAACACAATACACAGCACAAAACATTCCCTCGGCAGCTCCTGCAGAAAATCAATGCGAACGAAACGCAATGTCTGGGCTGTTATTCGTTACGGGCTAATGCGGCTCAGCCCGCCGGTCACCGGTCACGAAACTAGACCACTACCTACGCTTAGTTACTACGCATTGCGATGTCAAGATATATTTGTGGGTGAGCGTTGAGGTGAGCTTAAAACAAGTTACAGAATAGGGGGGCTGTATTCCGTGCGTTTTGTTTGCCGCTCTAAAGCTCGTTAGTGTATCCACTCCACTAACACGTTTAGACGTTTTACTCTACTCTTTACGAGTTTGTGCAGCGGTGAGGCGTTTTAAATGGGAAATTGTAATGATAAGCTTTTAAAGTGTAGATATTTATGGAGTCAGATTGGAGCTAGTCTAGGCTGACGAGGCTCCAAATGCTCAATCACGCAAAAACAGGTAAACGGATTAAGTTGGCACTTGGAACCCATTTCCATTGGTTAACCCATTCGTTGCCGAGGCGCAAATGTGTTACCGCGTCAAATGTGTTAAAATCTAGAACACTTGTAGGATAGGTTTATTTTGGTTTAATAAAAAAATTAAGAGTTACTTATGTTAAGTTATAGAAATATCATTATTGTTAAAATAAGTGCCCTGCTTTTTATTTATTACTAGCTTCTGCCCGCGACTCCGTCCGCGTGGAACTCGTTTATATCGTAGCTCCATACAAACTTTCACCCCCCATTTTAGGGAAGTGGGGGGTTAGAAAGAGACAAAAAATAGCCTATGTCACTCTCCATCCCTTCAACTATCTCCACTTAAAAAATCACGTAAATTCGTCGCTCCGTTTTGCCGTGAAAGACGGACAAACAAAGAAACACACACACACTTTCGCATTTATAATATTAGTATGGATTGTTGCCAGCCGCCGTGAAATGTGGTACATTACGTTAACTGTAGTATAGTACCTATCTCCGCCACGGGCAGGCAATGCCTAGTGTGGGGGCAGCATAACTGTAATAGGATATGTTTTTAACAAATAAACTATTATTATTTGTATTTTCATCCCAAAACACAACCTCTAACGGTACGAAATTGAGGATGAAACATGATATAGGAGTTCATGCGGACGAAGTCGCGGGCAAATACTAGTTGGTATAAATAGTAGACTACGACACGTCAAAAGCTATAATGTTTCTTGCTCTTGTTACTGACATCATCAGAATAGGGGTTTGTCCACATTACGTCATCGTTGTTGACACCCCCCCTATCATCATCCTGTTAATTCCTTGAATGGCCCCCTCTCGCCTAATAAAATGACTACCGTCATCCCGTGGTCAGGCCCCCCTATTTTGAAATGACGTAATATAAGGACAGCCCCTAGGCGTCGGTCTGGCATCCTTAAATGTATACATATATCCGTTGCAGTAAGTGTAATCTTCACATTTTTTTAAAAAAGAAGCTAAAGTTAGAAGTTAAGAAGTTTGTTAAGCATTGTTCCTCGTTAAATAGGTACAAGAGTTGACGGGAACAAAGGACTTTGTGCTTTAAGTAGGAAATAAGCGAAGTTAAGCGCTAGTTAACTCAATAATTAGTTGCTCAACATTCATCATAAATCATGATCCAATAGCTTGTGATGGGGCGTTTTGTTTTAGTTTTAAACAAAAGCGTGTTTAGTAGAAAGAGCCCAGAGGGCGGTACTCAAGGTAATGGCCATGAAGCCCTACCAATATCCAACGGACGAACTTCTTACCGAAACTCAGACGCTCTCGGTCCGCCAATTATTATTTTTTAGGGTTTTGGCGTATTGCTACCACAAATATATTATTTTATACGCGAGGGTAATAGCAGCTGTGTTGAGGCGAACCGACAGTCCGACAGCACTGGGCAGTCGCCGGCTAGCTGTCGGTGAGCGAGGTCACGTCTATGCGCCTGAGGTAATTAGCATTCAATGGTTGTTTTATTTATACGAGTATACCCTGAGAAGGTGAAACGTCCACAAGGGTTACCACAATTACGCACCGAAAGACGTCGAACTCTCCCAATTACGCAGCGCTCCAAAGCAACAGCATTTTCCGTGTCCCACGAGCGTTGTCGAAAACGGCCTACTCACGCCCCCTTTCCGCAACTCCTACACCCTTTTATTTATAATAGAATATCGAAACTATTTATTGACCTGATGTGAGGACTATTAAACTCTAATGTAATGTAATACTCTTAGGCTAAGCTCTTTGTAATTCTTCCTGTTTGTAACTCACGGTAAATATATATTTTTTGTATTTGTATTGTATATTACACAAAGTTTAACTTTCGTTTCAGTCCAGATAATCCATTTAAGGTATACTACTGTTTCAGAATTACTTAATCGAAGAAAGCCGTACAATATCTGTTGCACATCGAGCCCCATTCGTTGCCGAGGCGCACATATTCCAGACTAGCTCCTGCCCGCGACTTCGTCCGCGTGGAACTGGTTTATATCGTCGTATAGGTCCATACAAATGTTCATGACTGCTGATTTCGGGACTCAAAACTATCTCTATACCAAATTTCATCTAAATTCAGCGGTTTAAACGTCAAGAGGTAAGAGACATACAAATAGACACACACTTTCGCATTCATAATATTACTATGGATAGTTAGTTAGGACGCGATATCGCGTCAACGGCAAGCAATGTGTTAAATCTTCTGCAGTGGAATGAGAAAGTAAAATAAATAAGAATACGACCCTAGAGATCTCTAAACCTAGACCACTTCCTAGACCCGTCACAAAAAATCGTCAGAAGTCAGACCAAAATAAACAAGGAATTAATTCCCATAGCGATGGCGTTTAATCGCTACTTAGAAGCTGATTGCTGGATCGCCTGACGATTAAAATCTGCGCTTGACTCAACAAGTATTGCTGAGCGGTTTGTGGGTAGTTTTAGTGATGAGAAAGAATTAAAAAAAAAACGACACACAAAACCAAGTAAGTAAGAACCATCCTGATATACCCGCGTCTTCCGATTAAAAAAACCGCACTCAATTCGGTTCATTCGTTTGGGAAATTGGGAGCTGTAATGCCAAGGACAGACACACTAAAAACTTACCCAGCTCCTGAAAGTTAATGACAATGGCCGTCCTTTTTTTTTTTTTTTCGTGGGGAAATGCTTTTACGCATTCCGCCCGGCTGGGGATCCAGGACGGGTATGACGGACTCCCGGGAACCGCCCGGACTAACGTCTAAAACCCCACGGTGTTCTACGCACTGCCGTTTGGCGGAGCCACGGAAACGCTTGCGCACACTTCCGCGACTCCGCCAGCAGCTGTCCCTATGTGGGACCCGTCAAGGGGGAAGGGTAAGTACCCGCTCCCAGAAACCCATCTTAAGGAGGGTGCCCGAACACCTGGCACGCTCACCACCTCGAGGACCTGTTTCTTATGGGTGGCAGACGCCCCCGTGTCTGTCACCCGGAGGTCTTCATTATGGAGGTAGGCGCCGGTTATGCGCCGCACGCCTTCGTCCGCTTCTGCGGCGGCGCATTGGGTGAGCCTCAGCACAGACTTCCCGCTCGCGCTCAGCCGCCTCCTTCTTGGCCATGACTTTCTCGCAGAAGTCCAGCATCGCCTTCCACGCCATTTTGCTGGATGCCATGGCCCGCACTACGGCTGGCAGTGACAGATCTTGCCCTAATCGGGCTACCACCTCTTGTGCTCCGTGCCGTCCTGGGAGGCAGGCACACTTATGCGGCTCAGCCCGCCGGTCACCCGTCACGAAACAAGACCTCTACCTACGCTTAGTTACTACGCATTGCGGTGTCAAGATATATTTGAGGATGAGCGTTGAGGTGAGCTTAAAACAAGTCACAGAATAGGGAGGCAGGACGGGTATGACGGACTAACCGAAGCTGGACTACCGTCTAAAACCACAAACAACATCCGGGTCCGCCTTGTAGGGCGTCGCAGATCGCGGGTGAAAGAGTATATCGTGTACCTCTCCCGGCTGTTAGATCGGTATTTGCAAAGCGCTCCCCCTTCTTTGCGCACCCCTATATTTACAATGGGGTAAGCAAGAACGTGGACATAAAACAATGGGGACATCTTCGTGTAAAGAGATCGGTTGGGAAATGGCTGAAGACGCTAACATACTCAGAAACGGAGAACTTGCTCTCTCCATGTACGTAGGTTAACACACACACAAACACATACACACACACGCACGCACACACACACACACACACACACTCACACTCACACACACACACACATATTCACGCACTCAAACCTAAACACTCTCTTACAACACTCACCCATACACACTCACGTCATAATTTCATCACTTGAGTTTTTGAATCAATGATTAAGTATTTTCAATTATTACTTTTCCTTTCTTCTTTTTCTACTTATATGATTATTAATGTCCTTTTAAAGTACTATGCACACTGTAACTCGTTTTGTAAAGAATACCAACTCGTAGGGCGCCCAAGATACAGGCCCAGCCTAGTTTGGGGCCCGCTGTACAACTATATTTATGTTACGGCTTTTTTTTGTCTCAATATTTTCATTATTCATTTTCATCTAAAATAAAGTAAAATATGATTGATATTTCACTATCTTTATTAAATCGATTTATAAACTTAACATAACATTCGTTGATAAGGGTTCCCTATTAAGTACAATTAATTTCATAACCCTGACTATAGCAATATAAGCATTGCAATTCAGCGAAGAAATGCCGCCAGCATACCTACTCGTTGCAATGCCTCGGGAGCCTTTTCTAGGTTTAACTTGGTTTTAATTACATTTTACAGGGCCTTAATTTGCAGATAATATGAATCATAATGAAGATTGTTCAAGGTCAAATGTAAAAATACTTACGGGTGTTGTGCTGTGACGAGACGGAGTCTAATCGAGTCCGTAATCTGAAACACATACAACATTATTAACCCTTTTATTCACAAAACTTTTAAAGTATTCTCTGAATACAATAGAAGGGTCATAAAGGGTTAAAGAAGAAGTCGTATTTCCTGTGATCAATAGTTGACGGCTTAATATGTGCATACAAGTATTTTTTTTATTACATACATTTACATAAGTGGAAACGTCGTTTTGCGGAGTGTGACCAAAGAAAAACTATGCTTTACATAGCGCGTAACTGTTGCTATGTCCTTAGGAAGGACACAAACCTAAATCTCTGTACGATCCAGAACACAAATGTATTATCACTCGCACATAAAATTAATAAATATAAAAATAATAAATATCCGGGGACAATCTAACACAAAGCGACCTAGTCCCAAACTAAGCAAAGCTTGTACTATGGGTACTAACTAGGCGACAATATACATACTTATATAGATAAAAAAATGCTTATATACATAGGAATCATTCATGACTCAAAAACAAATATTCGTGCTCATACCGGGATTCGAACCCAGGACCTCCAGCTTCGTAGGCAGGGTCACTACCAATACCAACCAGGCTAGATGGACGTGCCGTAAATTACTTCCTAATAAAAATGCACATAAACAATACGATATATTACTATCTAGTAAATAACTAATTTGAAAGTGACCTAATTATGTTAACAAATTAAAAAACTATAACAGGCAGGACAGACCTGAATATTTGCACAACATTGTTGACAGTTTGCAACGGGGAATTATATTAAGCCTCTTTACATTTTGCATAATTGAATAATAATATCACATTGAAATATAAAATCGGCATAATCGGGTTGTACAGTATAGGTAGATATTAGCTGTGTATTTTTTTGAATTGACATAATATAATTGAAATGTACATTTATGAATAAATTACCTGAATCTGAATAACCTTTTTAAGTTTGTGCGTTTGAGCGTACCGGATCGGTATGTGTGGCGGCGGCGGCGGCCGAGCCTGCTGGCCGAGCCGCGCGCTCGAACGCAACTCCTTCGCCAAGCCCCCTTTACGCGCGCAATTCGGATCCTTAATCGAGTAGCGATCAAAGTAGATTTGTTTTTTTGTCCTTTGCACGAAGGCCACGTATATTGTGTTACTGTAATTTGTAATGTACCTGTTTTTTATTATCTGTTTTGTGTCAAATTCCATACTGTCGAATTAGGATAGCCTGTAAGGATGGTTGTGTGTATGTTAATAAATAAATAAATAAAAAGTAACAGCCGAATTAAAAACAAACTCAAACCACTTTTAATGCCATAATAAGCTATTCAAGCGAAATTCATTTGCACAGTCAACCGCGTTTAAAGTCGTCTGATAAGTCCCTAGAGGTGTACGGTGAGCGACACAAGTTATCACCCTTCCCAGGTCGTAATAAGTTCTTTTTTCCTGTGTTTTCTATACCTGTGGTCGAGCCCTTAAAGGGACGGATGTGTTTCCCTAACATAAAGATAGCGGTTTGCCTTTCCAGCCAGCCCGATGTTTTTATATACAATTAAATATATCTATAGCTTGTTTTTATGCTGAAATAAGAATTTTCTGGGAATAAAATACGACCTGTATGGTGAATGATTTTACGAATAGTTTCTTTTATATACTAAGGGCGGGTAGCACCAACTTAGGCAGCTGTCATTCCATAGAAACTTGTCAAACTTTCCATACATTCAGATTTACCGCTTATGATTACAGACTGTTTGGTGTAACCCACCCTTAGTGTGTATAGTCGTGTAATCGGCAAGTTATGTGGGAAACGATGCCCTAATAGGTACTACCTAAAAAAATTCAAGTCTAAATTGTCGAGACTCAAGCGTGACTTGATAACAACTAGCTATTTGACCTGTGTTACCAGTATTAACAAAATTAACTTCCGTAGAGGCCATCATAAAAAAATGTAGATTCGTGAAATTAGTCAATGTTCCTCGGTACAGTCAAATTCAAATTCAAATTCAAAAACATTTATTGCAAGTCACATTACAGTTAAAGAGGTGGAATTAAGGATAGGTTTACATGTGACGCCCTGCAAGGGCACAGCAACATACTTAAAGACTAATTTGTAACATAACATAAGATAATTTTACTTATACTACTATTTATACAAACAAACTGATATACATACTTATAGCTATAATGCAACTATTATTATTTTGAAATTATTATGACACGGTGAAAAAAGAAAAAAAACAATAAAATGAAGAAAATGAAGAGCTATCGAAGTACCTACTGTTACTTAATCATTAAAAAATTCTGTTAAACTATAGTAACATCTGTCCATGAGGTATCTTTTTAAATGTTTGTTGAATTCTGTATTTTCCTCAATGTTTTTTATGGAGTTCGGTATATGATTATATATTTTAATTAGCATGAAATGGGTGCTTGTGGTTACTATTTTTAGTTTGGAGAATGGTAATTTGAGTTTATTTAAGTTACGATCGTTTCTTTTAATTTCGGTTATAGGCGTGAATAGATGTTTATGTTTCCTGACAAACTTACATGACTCGAGGATGTACAAAGAGGTAAGGGAGAGTATTCGATGTTTGATGAAATGGGGCTTGCAAGACTCCATTTGATCAATATTTGATAAGATGCGGATACATTTCTTCTGGAGGATGAATATTTTGTCTACGTCGCTACTATTTCCCCACAGTATGAGGCCGTACGACATTCTTGAGTGAGCGTATGCGTAGTACGCCGCTGTCGCAGTCTGGAGGTCAGTTACTCGTTTGAGGTGGTGAAATGCGTAAATAAAAGAGGACAATTTTTTCGTCAGTTTTTGAATGTGTGGTTTCCAGCTCATATCGGTGTCGAGATCTATTCCCAGTATGGTAGCTGACTTCACGGTTTCGAGACTGGTATTGTTATGGCTATAAGTAGTCGGTAGTGGGGATTTTTGATAAGGTTTAAATTGGATTAGTTTAGTTTTTTCCACGTTAAGCTTAAGATTATTGGAGTCTAGCCAGTTTATAATTTTTTCCATTGCTAAAGTTACTTTTGTTTGTGCTTCGTCTGCGTTGGAACAGGAAAGCAGTACCGAGACGTCATCTGCGAAGAGAACGTTGTGGTCATCTAACACATTTGGTAAGTCGTTTATGTATATAAGAAATAAAATACATCCTAAAACGCTTCCTTGTGGGATAGAGCCGGTCTGTAGAACTCTATCAGATCTGGTGTGATGTATCTTACCTGTCTCAAAGTTTGTGGTTTCAATTTGTACGTATTGTGTGCGATTGGAAAAATATGACTTAAACCATTGGTGAGCTATGCCTCTAATTCCGGTGTTATACAATTTGTTCAGTATTCTTGCGTAGCGGACTCTATCGTAAGCTTTGCTCATATCGAGCAAGAGGCCTAGGGCGTACTTTTTATTATTTATTTCATTCATTATACCTTGCACGTAACTATAGATTGCCAGCGTTGTAGAGCGATTCTTTCTGAAGTCATTTTGGCTTTCGTGTAGAATTTTGTGTTTTTCGTAGAAGGTGTAGAGACGATTAATCATGGCGGTTTCGAAAATTTTTGCGGACGTAGGTAGAAGTCAGCATCATATAGTTAGTAGCAGCCAAAGTAGCCAAATATATCCTAACACAACCACTCTTACAGTAATAAATACGTGTACCGATATATTTGGATACTTTGGCTGCCACTAGCTATAAGATTCTGACTGTACCATCGCCAACACAACACGGCTATCACAAGACGGCGCGCGAGCTCTCTCGATTTTTCTCGCCTTATACGTCTCTTTCTAAGTTTTCTAATACGAAAGAGACGGATAGTGCGAGCGTCTTGTCAATCTTGTGATAGCCGTACACATTATCTGCATTGTAATAAGGTTCAATTTAAATACAGGATGGTTAGTTAACTGTTTTGGCGTTTGTACTCGGTACTTAGGGTACACCACATTTATATTATATAACAAGGCACCACTCAACCTTTTCAGGTCTCTTCTAAGCTAAACCTTTCACAAACGACAACAACCGTTGTCACCAAACGTAATCGTCAAAGGACAGCTGTATCGACCTTCCGCTTTGAAACCTTTCCAATAATCCAAATGCTGGAAAGTCACGAAAAATCATTTATTAAAAGTTAAGGGCTGTTCCGAAGTACTTATTCGTTCGGAATTTGGGTCGGAGTCTATTATGAGACGGTCTCTTTTATCCGGCTGACAGTTTAACTGGCGAAGTGTCAAGCGAAAACGATCGGGCCGAAACCTGCAATAAGTTTTTACGTCTTATTAAGAGTTTTATCCCATGGCGGCTTTCTCGGCCAACGCATCAACATTGCAATTCAGCGAGGAAATGCCGCCAGCATCCTCGAGGGCCATTTTTAGATTAAACTTAGTATTCATTAAATTTAGTTCATGTTAATTATTATGTTGTATGTATATATATACTGACTAAACTAAATATGGTCAGACAAGTTGATTGTCACCCGCGTCAATTACAGGCTCATAAATTGCTGCCTTTTATATCAGCACTCCGCATCGAAAGCAATAGCTGTCGCGACATAACCACTCGAAATTCACCCTATATTTAACGGTACTACAGATAACACATTATCTCGATTAATCTGGATTCTGGATATACACTGACGCGGGCGTGTTAGATAAAAGCTGTCATATTTAGCTAAGGTAATGAGAGGTTAGGTGATGAAAACTATCGTAATGATAAGTGAATAGCGACATCCCTAAGGTCAAATCAGCATTTTTTTATGAGACGTCAAGAACGCACTGTTTTATGAAGTTTGCAGCGATATTCGAACAAGTCACTTTACAATTTTCGTTGCCAAACGTTGAAGCGCGATGTTTGCCAAATAGTTTTTGTTTATTGGTTAATACCAAACTATTTTAACTGTTTCCAACTACCGTATTACGGGAACTCTATTTAATTTTTGTTACGTGTTTCTCAGGATTTACGAGGCAATAATAAAATATATATATGTATATATATGTATACATTTATGTAGGTATATTCGTGAAATTCAAACTCAAACTATTTATTTGTCAAACATAGGTTTAAATATCTTATAAGGTACAATGAGGTCTCTATGTGTCACCACCTGGCACACAAACAGCTACAAATCAGCATGCAGCACAATAAAAAAAACCGGCCAAGTGCGAGTCGGACTCGCGCACCGAGGGTTCCGTACAAACCTATAACAAGCAAAAGTTGTAGTATGTTTATTACTAAATGGAAATGGAATCCGTAACATTACAATGTGGAAAGCAGGGGGAGCATAAATTTAAACAGGGTCACTTTATCAATATAGTAATCCTAAAAACAAAATATATATGTATATGTTACCACATCATTTATTTTATAGTATAACTGAAATACCTACACTAGATTTGCAGCAGCCTGGCAAAACTTCTTTTATCAAAGTTGTTTATTTACAATTTTTTTTGTCACTATCTTTTTATAGCTCCGGTTCAAAAATACTAATTAACTGTTTGAAAAATTTGAACCAGATCTGTAAATGGTGACTGAAAAAGGTTCAGTTCGGTTTCAAAACATTGAAGTTCGAAAAAACATTATCTATAGTTGTACTACTTCGTTTAGTGCTAGTGCTTATTAACGGAAACATGTTTATGGATGAAAAATATGTGGAAATTCCATTTTGGAGATTCATTCTAAAATCGATATTGAAGTCTCCCACAACAATCAAACGGGAACACGGGGTATACCCATTGTGGTTGCTGCCGTATATTGTTGTATTTATGCATTCAATTGCAACATTAATTTGACATTGTGGTGACCTAATAAAGTTATCACTCTGACATCAAACATTCCAAAATGCAAGCATTCACAATGGCCGTTTGCAGTACCTGGGTTATTAAAAAAATATATTGTACATGGCACCCTTTAGATTGCGACGTACATAAGCGATAGATCCCCAACCTTGATTTGCATTAGATCTAGCAGGACCATCTACTCTGCACACCTTCTTAAGCTGATTACTTAAATTGCGGTTTCTTTTTATTGCGTTGATATAAAATAGGTCCTTTAGGTTTTGATACCCTTGAAATCACCTATTCAGTTTTAAATTATGCGACTTATATTGCTATTTCTTATGATTGCATGGACATAAAAGTTTCGTTTTGCTACAGCTGAAAGGTATAATAGACCTGAGTATTTGATATGAATCTCAAATTAAAACCTCTACGCGTTTACGAGGAAAAAGGTAGTAAATATAAAATTAAAAAAAATATATGTTTTGTATGATTTTACTAAAAATATCTACTTTTCGTAATTTTTCCTTTGTCTGTGCTATATGAAGTTTCTTCGTGCCAAGTTTCAAGTTTCTGTGTTAACGGGAAGTACCCTTTAGGTTTTGAGTTTCTTGCGAGTACTCAGTTTCAAAATATGCGACTAAAATTGGTATTTCTTTTGATTGCGTTAACATAAAAGTTTGGTTTTGCTAAATCTTAAAGGTCCTATACCCCTGAGTATTTGACATGAATTTGAATTTAATACCTCCACACTTTTACGAGGAAAAAGGTATTAAGTTTAAAATAAAATAAAAAACATTTTTTTGTATGATTTTACAAAGAATGTCTACTTTTCGTAATTTTTATTTTGTCTGTGCTATACGAAGTTTCTTCGTGCCAAGTTTCAAGTTTCTCTGTTAACGGGAAGTACCCTTTAGGTTTTGAGTTTCTTGCGAGTACTCAGTTTCAAAATATGCGACTAAAATTGCTATTTCTTTTGATTGCGTTGACATAAAACTTTTGGTTTTGCTACATCTTAAAGGTCCTATAGCCCTGAGTATTTGACATGAATTTCAATTTAACACGTTTACGAGGAAAAAGGTATTAAGTTTTAAATTTAAAAAAAGATTTTTTTGTATGATGTTACTAAAAATGTCTACTTTTCTTAATTTTTCCTTTGTCTGTGCTATATGACGTTGCTTCGTGCCAAATTTCAAGTTTCCGAGTTCAAGGGAAGTACCCCGTAGGTTTTGCGAGTGTCGAAAAACTCAAAAATTTGCAGTATAAACGACTGTATCTTTTGATTGCGTTGGCTTTTAAGTTTGATTTTTTCACAGCTTTAAGGGACAATAGACCTGAGTATTTGATATAAATTTCAGCTTGATACCTTTACGCGTTCCTGAGAAAATGGTCTTGACAGACAGACAGACAGACAGACAGACAGACGGACAACAAAGTGATCCTATAAGGGTTCCGTTTTTTCCTTTTGAGGTACGGAACCCTCAAAACACATAATAAATAACAATTTAAAATAAATTATGATACCAAATACAATTCATACAAATTCAAATTCAAGCATTATTGATTCGGCTAAAAACAATACTGGTAGTCCCTTGTGATGCTATTCACTAAAACTTTTTCTGTCACAAAATGTTTTTTTTTTTAAATGTCTATAGCTAGTTAAACGAAGTATTGATTTCAATGTCATCGGCGACTGCTACGCTACACCGCCTCTTTTGTATATTATCATTATATCGAGCCCGTTATGTCCCACTGCTGAGCAAAGGCCTCCCCCTCTTTCTCCATTCATCGCAGTCTGGAGCAACACCTTGCCAGTCTTTTAAAAAGGACTCCAAGTCATCCCAGACTAGCCGAGGAGGTCTATCGCGTCTCCGTTTTGAGTTTTGGGGCTTCGACTCCGTGGTCCCTTTATATAAATAAATAAATAAATATTTGCGGACAATCTTACACAAATCGAACTAGTCCCAAACTAAGCAAAGCTTGTATACTATGGGTACTAGACGACGATAAACATACTTATATAGATAAATAAATACTTAAATACATAGAAAACATCCATGACTCGGGAACAAATATTCGTGTTCATCACACAAATAAATGCCCTTACCGGGATTCGAACCCAGGACCTCTTGCTTCGTAGGCAGGGTCACTACCAACTAGGCTAAAGCGGTCGTCAAGTCGTATACTTATAATAAATTTAAAATTGAAA
Source organism: Epinotia ramella (assembly GCA_947578815.1). Taxonomy (NCBI): domain Eukaryota; kingdom Metazoa; phylum Arthropoda; class Insecta; order Lepidoptera; family Tortricidae; genus Epinotia; species Epinotia ramella. The sequence continues at coordinate 4,694,019 of OX388203.1, forward strand.
TATATAACCTGCAAGTAGGCCTCAAAGCTTCAACATGTCAAAGCTCAAAAAATATTATTTATCTACACTATTATTACGAAGAGGAAGTCTGTGAGATTGTAGCTTTGTAAGTTTGTATGTAATGGCTAATCTCTGGAATCACTGGACCGATGTCAAAAATCTTTTACCTGTGTGTGGAATGGACATTACCGATGGTCATGGGCTATATTTGATCACCACACACACACACACACCGGTCATTGTGGCACTCTTTGGGGGAGGCCTATGTCCAGCAGTGGACGTCTTTCTGGTGATATAATGATGATTTGCCATACGCGGGCGATGCCGCACGGGAATACCTTCCTAAATATAAATTCGAATTGGTTACTTAAATTCAATGTCAATTCGAATTGGCAGAAAGTTGGTCAAAGGCTCGCAAGATTTGGCCTCAACAAACATACATACATTGCAAGTTAAATAAAAGCTTGTAAATAAGGGTAAAAACGGGACCCTATTACTAAGACTTCGCTGTCCGTCTGTCTGTCTGTCACCAGGCTGTATCTGAAGAACCGTGCCGCGATAGCTAAACAGTTGAAATTTTCACAGATGATGTATTTATGTTGCCGCTATAATAACAAATACTAAAAACAAAATAAAATAAATATTTAAGGGGGGCTCCCATACAACAAACGTGTTTTTTTTTTTGCCGTTTTGTCTGTCGCCAGGCTGTATCTCAAGAACCGCGATAGCTAGACAGTTGAAATTTTCACAAATAATGTATTTTTGTTGCCGCTATAACAACAAATACTAAAAACAAAATAAATGAAATATTTAAGGGGGCCTCCCATACAACAAACTTTTCTTTTTTACTGTGTTTATAGATAACTAGCTTCTGCCCGCGACTCCGTCCGCGTGGAAATCGTTTATATCGCAGCTCCATACAAACTTCAACCCCCCATTTCATCCCCTTAGGGGGTGATTTCCAGGATGAAAACTATCCTATGTCCTTCCCCGGGATTCAAACTATCTCCATACCAAATTTCATCGCAATCGGTTCAGCGGTTTAAGCGTGAAGAGGTAACAGACAGACAGACACACTTTCGCATTTATAATACTAGCTTCTGCCCGCGACTCCGTCCGCGTGGAACTCTTTTATATCGCAGCTCCATACAAATTTTCACCCCCCATTTCAACCCCTAATGAGATGATTTCGGGGATAAAAACTATCCTATGTCCTTCCCCGGGATTCAAACTATCTCCATACCAAATTTCATCGCAATCGGTTCAGCGGTTTAAGCGTGAAGAGGTAACAGACAGACAGACAGACAGACAGACAGACACACTTTCGCATTTATAATATTAGTATGGATTAGTATGGATGGTACGGAACCATTCGTGCGCGAGTCCGACTCGCACTTGGCCGGTTTTTCTAATATGTTCTTGTTATAAATATAAATATTACAATGTCTCATCTTTCCCACTTAGCTCGTTATACCTCCTTTGTGACATCGCCAGCTGGTTTTCTGTGTGGTTAGGCAATATTGTTACACTATAATCCACACGCGCGTTAATTTATAGGTCAAATACACACGGTTGGAGCTTGAAGCACTTTCGAGGAGGTATAACTTCAGTTGCGAGAATTTCTACTATAAGTAAGTAATCAGTGGGAACTTGCGGAAGTCTAGGTTGTTGAGTAATATGATAATATGCATTAAGATTAATAGTAGATTACTGCAGAGGCCGTGAAGTAAGGGATTGCTGGACGAGATTAGGGTAGACGGCCGAGTCGTAGACGAGGCCGAATACAACGAGTCCAGCAATCCCTGTTCCGGCCGAGGATTGTATAGTACTTTTCTCAAACGATGTGAGGAAATATTAAAATAAAAATAAATACTAGATAATCAATTAAATAATAGGTAATTTGCGCCTTTTTTATTTTTTAAACATGCCATTTCAACAAGCCGTTCGAGCACCATGTTTAACCGCACATAAAGTATAGTACCATAGATAATTTTTATTTTTTTTATGAAGCAAGTATGCTTACAGTGTCTAGTGGTGGTTGGCAGTATGTAAATTTTCCTTTGTCAGTTTAATATTAGAAGCAAATTTAAAAAGTTAGAGTAGCGGACAATAATGGTTTTACTTAGGGTTTTCATACATTACTTCTTGGCGTAAGGCCAAGAAGTAATGTAGGGAGCCATAAACAAGAAACTTCACGTCTTCATTTCGTGATATTTAACGCGTACATTTCCGAGCATGTTTGAGAAAATTAGTATTTAACTCAAGTATGGATGAAATAATGTGTAGTGCTCATGAGCTTTCGAAGACGATTTTTATGAAGGTTCAAATAGCAAGTATACTTAACTTTTTTTTCATTTATTTACCAGCTATTGTAGAGCCTGCGTTTCAAAAACGATCTTACAAAAGACGCCACCACCTGTACCTTCGTTAATATTGGGTTTGAAAATCTGGTTTACCAACGATCTTTTAGGAAATCTAATGCTCGTCAACCTGGTCGTGGAACGTGGTACACAAAAGATTCTTAGTTTAAGAGATATAAGCAAAAACAGTACATTTTGAGGTTATTGCCCCCCCTCCGAGTCAGTACAGGGTCCTCGAGGTCGAAAACTTAGGATAGTCTTCCTAGTGTACTCCCAAACAACCTCTTACCATCTCCATGAAACTCGCATGAAATTCGGGATATTTTTCAGCAGAATATTACAGCTGCCACAGTTTGTACAAGCTTTTATTGCCGACTGTGCTCTTCTGTATACCGTCATCAACTACTCGTAGACACGATTCGAACGAGCCCAAACTCAACGGGGTTACGTAGCCCTGAATTCCCATGGCCACCTTCTGTCTCCAACTCCATCAACAGATCAGCTCGATGGTACCATAATATTGAATTGCCATCCAAACTTTTATTTATTTATTTATTTATTAGGCACACAAAACAGATAACATTCATTACATAGATAGTACAAGATACATCAGGGGTTCTAGTTAGGAATGCCATCCAAAACATGTATGCACAGCATGATTATAAGTAACAACGAGCGTGAACTATCCTAAAACTACACTAAAATTATACATAACAATATGCTTAAGCATGCGAACTAGATCATAAGTATGTATTGTTATTTTATGTTTACATTTACATATGAGCAGAAAAGAAACAAAATAAAACCAAGTAAAACTAAATAAGAATTAAAGTAAAATAAGATAAAATAGAATAAAATAGAACAGAACACTAATTTCACCAATCTGAATTTAATTTAAGTTAAGAGGTTAGGAGGTTCGGACGTTAGAGGCACGATGACCGAGAATTCCGACTAACTGTCTCTTAAATGTCGTAAGTCGTGAGTTGAATATATCAATGTCACTGTGTTTCGATACCAGGTCATTATACTGACGACACATTCTTACAATGGGGTTGTAAAAACTATACTTAAACCCAAGATTTCAGCTCAAGCGGTTGAAGATATCTCCTTCAAAATTGAGTTGCAAGATTCCACCCGAACAAACATACCCACATATATTGCAAGTTAATTAAAAGCTTGTAAAATACAGCCTACGTCCCTCCCAAAGACCCGTTTTAAACAACGGTGAGAGAATTTTTGAAATCGAATGACTAGCTGCGGCGATTACCCCTACATACAAACTTAAAACCTCGCAGACTTTTCCTCTTTATAATATTAGTACACATAGATACCTAGTATTAGGTACTAAAAGGTATTGATTGAAACGACCTCGAGCATCATGCAGCTGTCGGTATAATGTCGGTAGTCTTTTGTTTGCGGTTGCATGTGGGCTCGATTCGCTCAACTATGACTGATATCGGCCGCCCAATAAATACGAAAGTTCGCTTTAAAAGGTTTCAGTTCGTATAAATAAAGGATCGGAATAAAATGATGCTAAATGATCGTTAGCATATTGGTCGATCTGCTATGTATTTGGTCGATTGGAAAATAAATTATAATTTTAAATCAAAGTGGAAAGAACTCCACGAGTGTTTGAACACTTTGAACCCGCAACCTTTGCATTCCGTGTACCACGTGGTAGATGTCGCTACGAGAATCCTCAACCCATCGTATGAAGGCAAAGTCATCATTTGATTGGAAAATTTTGACATGGGCATACTAGAGTTAAGGCGTTATTAGGAGAGTGAAATGATTGACCAACTCTTTGGTAGGAGTTCCACTCACGATAGCACAGTTGGCAAGAGCAGTGCAGAGAATTAAAAATTTGCTAATTTAAATTCCGTTCTTCGCGATATTTTTTTCTTTGAAAATTATAATTTATATTAAGTAATATTTAGTTCATCATCATCCTCCTAACGGTATTCCCGGTTGTGCCCTAAAGGAGCCCGGGGTCCGCTTTGGCACCTAAACCCATGTCAGTTTACGGAAACAACTGCCTCTGACCTTCCTACACAGAGGGAAAACTAGACCTTATTGGGATTAGACCGGTTTCCTCAAGATGTTTTTTGTTAAATATCAAATGATATTTTGTAAATAAGTTTTTTGTAAAAACCCAGTGAATTCGAACCCACGTCCTGCATATTGAAAGTCGCGTGCCTTATCGATCGGCTACAGTGGCTCTTTTGTGTAGAATAGTACATTATTGCCGTGGCCGGGAAGGAGGCATTTGCAGGCTGACTATTTGTTTAAACGGACGAGCTTGCGATTTCAGACGGCCTGCAATGTTTTTAATATAATTTTGATCTGACCTTAAACTATACACTTTACCTTCCAACCAATATGCAGCGAGTAATGTTCACTTCGCGGGCCATTATTGAGAAAAATATGTTTCTTGTCATGGAGAGAACCACTTCAAAATTTCATTTAGCAACATATCTCACGATAGAGAGAGATACATTTCTCTGATAAAGTTCGTCTAGCAGAGCACGAAATATGTTAAACAACCCAAACGTCTTCGTTCCTATATTTTTGTCAATATCGTATGCCTTAATGTCTAGCTTAGCGATGATGCATTAAGCTCTGTATTTAAGATCATTAATTCGAGAGTGCATGCCCAGATGCCATTACTCTCTAGGGGCTCAAAGAATATTGCGGGCGCAGTAAAAGTCGAGGGCACATCGCCATAAACAGCCACAAAGGAGATGCACTATCCCGCTTGAACGACCCGAGGAAATTCTCGCACATTTGACAGTAAAATGAAATTCGAGGACAGTCTTGCTTGACCTTTCTGGCTGACTGATTCGTTTGGCTGGACTTGTGTAGTACTTACGTAAATTTCTGTGAAGGACGCAGCCCAGCCCAATGGACATTGGGACAAATAGCAACTAACTCTTTGTATTTATCTGCAAAGACGGAGGCGCTCCTCTTTTTCCTTTGATAGCCCGAAATCAGTGGTGGACAGCAAAGCAATGTTTTATTAGTAAACTTATTTTTTCTTAGAGTGGCAAGTATCGTCGAAAGCTTTCGTACTAACCCAAGTCATGCAAGACAGCGTGTGATGCACCGTCAGAAATTTCAATTGTAGCAGAAATTGCTCGTTGTTGCATGAGTTGCATCACTAATATGTGAATCATTAGCCTTGAATTGGCATTTATAAAGTTTATTAAAACCAAGCTTCTATCAAACCCCCTACAAATTCGTGCACTCCAAGCGCGAGTCTTTATGCATAAATTTTCCGCAGACGGGATTTTAAACTCGTTTTGCAGCACGTCCACAAAGCGAGGGCCTAACCCCTCGACACTACTTCCGAGTTCATACCTCCACAAGAACACGCGGAAACGTTCCACGAACATGAACTCCACTTTATTAAGGCCATGTTGGGATAAATTGTGGGTTAGTTTTTCACTAGCTAAGATTTCGAGGCTGTGACCTATTTAACGTATAGCAACAGTATGCCGCGTTTAATTTCGCTAAGTGACCTTTTTGTGGCTCGGAAAATGCAGTTAATTTGTGAAATTAATTCAAGCGTAGCAATGAAAAGTATTATAGGTCTTTAGTCTCTTAACTATATCGGTACACTTTGATGTACAATTTATAGTGATTCTGACTAATATAGTCTTTTAAACCTTTATCTCCGTCAGACAGCGTTACTCGCCTCGACACAGCATCGATCTTTTCCATTCACATTATGCTTAGAAAATGTTCCCCGTCAGGTGACGTGACAAACGAAGGAAAGGGAACAAAGGTTTACATTATACCCTAGTTTCATTCATGAACAATATAAGTTTGAGTTAGAAAATATATACCAATTTATTGCATTTAATGGCCTCATACAATTTTATTGCGCTTAAGACGCTGTCAACACCAAAATGCCCTTGAGGATTTTGGATAGCGCGCACACTGTCTATTTGCATCGGAGTAAACGAGAGCGAGTGTTACTGGGCGGCCCGGTTTTTGAAGATAATATTACATAAATATTGAAATAAAAAAAAGGGTGCATTATTTGTGAAATATGACTCGCTAGCGGTTTAGGTATGAATATGTTGACTTTATGTTTTTAATTGCAGACCCATACGTGAAAAAAATAAAGACATAGGACCGTTTAATGTGATTTTAAGACCAATCTTTGCAATTATTTTCTATCGAGCCGATTTCGTCTAATTATGTATCGAGCTCGTCCACGGTCTTTGAAACATGGTGAATATTAACATATATTTTATTTGATGTGCTAGAACAAATAGTTTTTCTTAAAAAACTGCTTAAATAACATCAATTTCACCAAATTAGGTCTTGTCAGCCTCTTAATTGCATCAATACAAGCCTCATTGTGAACTCAAAACTCGATTCCAATTAGCACAGAACTAGCGAACTTAATCTCAATTCAATCATTCTCATTGCATGCAACATGATTAGCATGAGCATTGCGTACGTTTCAAAGAGCCGACAGGCGCTTATTTGGCAAACTGGCGATTATACGGAGCTGCGAACAAGCGTTTAATTCATAGAGGTTTTGATTTCAAAGGAGATACAAGACAATTCTGCTTCCTGGTGTCGAATTTATGACTGTGGACTTAAGTTAGAATTAGCGGTGAATAGACCTTCATTTATCAGTTATAGCCAATGAAAAGGGGTAATCATAGGTAAGTATGTACGCTTGAAAGTATTTCGGCTGGTGTTAAAATTCAGCCTAATATTTTATGCTATAATATGCTATCATAAATATGATAGATGGGCCAGACGACTCGTAGAGTGGGTACCTAGAGATGGACAGAGAAACAAAGGTAGACCAAGAAAAAGATGGGAAGATATATTTAAAGAAAAATGTGGACCAGACTGGAGAAGACAAGTTAGAGACAGGGACAGATGGTGGAAATTGGGGGAGGCCTACGCCGCAGAGGCGACTTACACATATCAATAAAAATCTAAAACAATAAAATCAAAATGTGATAATACTTTAGTTAAATATAATTTAATAATTGGATATTTACAAAAAAATAAAATAATAATAATAATGTACAACGAATATTATGAAATGTAAAATAAATAATAACAAAACTAAGCAATAATATTAACAAAGATACATTGCTATTGTCTTGTGAAAAGAAAATAAATAAAAAGTATTCAATTAAATTATTATAAAACTAAGATATTATGAGGATGCATGTGTTACAATAAAGGCTATTTTTATTTTATTTTATTTATGCTATCATAAAAGTAATTGTTCATGAATATTTAATAATATTATTTATATATATTCATTTTAACCTATACACAATTTGCTTTGTTTGATCATAATTGACACTGCTAAATTATTTTTATTGTTTGTTTTTAATGTATAATGAAAATAATTATGGATTGTAATTTGTATTAACCTCGAGTTTGTAAGTCTTTTTATTGTAATTAAGTAATAACTTTTATCTGGACCCAGTCTGAATTCAATAAACAAATAAAATAAAATATCATAAAATGGAAATAATAAACCCAATTTAGCAACAGGACACTGAAATGGATTGTAATGTCAGTCTTTAAAAGAGAGGCAGGTGCAAGGAAAACCATTCTGACAATTTATCAATGAGCAAAACGATCTCTGTAACTACCTAATATTTCAAATTGCCCAACGCACCTTACGTATAGCAAGACCCAAGTAATAAGGCGCGCGAGTTAAGCAATAATAGCCTCTCGATCGACTACTTAAACGCCTTGACGAGCGCCATATTAATTGTGTCGATCTGTACCAATTTGAGGCAAGTGGTATGCCTTCAATTCAGGTTATAACCGAGAAACCGAGCCAGCCCTCAAAGGACGTAAGGATATCGCTTGTTTGCGATACGATTATGCAGGTGATAGGGAGCTTAACATCATCAGTTGCTAGTTGGTATGCATGGAAACACTTTATTGAATAGATGGCGGCAACAGGAACGCATGAGTTTACTTTTGGTTGAGGCGAAAATAAAGGAAGATAGATTATCGCCTTAGCTTCTACTAACGTATTTTTAACGACAATTTTAAACTTTCTCAGTAGGTACTAGGTAGTCGTACTGAGTACAGAGGGGTAACCACGTAACTTTTCGAACGAGCTTTAGGACTATTCAACTGTAATGTTCCCAATGTTCCCATACAAAAAGTGATATTTAGAATTTAGATATACCCGACGCACATACAACGTGTTAACGAATCGACCAGCAGGGACCTCAAGCTCAGTCACAAAAGTTCGGAGTGGATGTAAGCAAACAACCCTTTTACTTAAAATAATATGAATGATGAAAGCAAGTCCGCGTTGTTTCTGTGTTTCTCTGCTTTGATTTGCAAAATTATTATATGCTTGCATAGCCAGCGACCGCCCAAGTGGTCATGCAGGTGGTACCGACTCTGCATTTCGCAACACCGGGCCCCGTTTCCCAAAAAGACTAAAGCGTTCGTCACTCTTGGTTCTCACATCGACCATGAGGCACCTGTAAATATAAGTAATTTTAATTGATTTATTTTCATCTTTTTGTAATTCCGTCATTGAAGGAATTTAACTTCGCATTAATTTAGTTTCTCTCGAATCCCTCCGACTGCGCCAATTATGTAGGCTGGGAGTCGGAGGATTCGAGAGAAACCAATGCTGCACGTCAGAAACATAGAAGTGAATCATGGCTCGGCAATATTCTCGAAGAATCTGGAATAGTTGCCTAGCTGAGGATGGAGGTGTTATATGCTTGCATAGCCGCAGCGACCGCCCAAGTGGCCATGCAGGTGTTGCCGACTCTTCATTTTGCAACACCATGCCCCGTTTCCCAAAAAGACTAAAGTGTTCGTCAGTCGTCACTCTTGGTTCTCACATCGACCATGAGCTCCATGAGGCACATGTAATTATAATTAATTTTAATTGATTTATTTTAATCTTTTTGTAATTCCGTCATTCATTAAAGGAATTTAAGTTCGCATTCATTTGGTTTCTCTCGGATCCTCCGACTCCTAGCCTACATAATTAAGTCACAGGTAATAGGTATTAGCTATTTCTAATAGAGGAAATAGCAGAATGTATTGGTTTACAAGTAGGCATATTTAATCTCGGGAAGCTTGGATACCATGACGAATGGTTTGCTTAGCCCATTGGGTTGTGACGCCGAAGCTGAAGGTGCTGGGTTCGAATCCCGGTAAGGGCAAATATTTATGTGATGAGCATAGATATTTGTTTCTACTTTTTGGATGTTTTCTATGTATTTAGATCTATGAAATATATCGTCGTCTATTACCCATAACACAAGCCTTATTGAGCTTACTATGGGACCTATACATCGATTTGTGTAAGATTGTCGGTTGTTGCCTTGTATTAATGTTTTATGTTTTGTTTATAGTTTTTTTTCTCTTTGTGGTGCACAAGAATGTATATTATTAATATTGTCCAGTAATATTTATTTATTATTAGGCAAAGGAGTTAAAAACTGACATGTATTCACACAAAATACATTGCGTATTATGGTTCGCTTCAAGAGATCTGCCTTTGACGATTCACATTTGCCATTTCTTAGTTAAATTTTTAGAAAAAAATCCCAAGCTATTATTTTTCCTTTTATAAATTTAAAAATCTTAAATGGCAACTCATTACCAAATTCCCAAACAAGCTTCGGTCAAAACAGATACCTACACTGCCGATGGCGTCATGCGAGCTGTGTTCGTCTCGCATCTAGAACGCGCTGAATACTAAGTGGGCAATCCTCGACATGATTAAACCATCGAGACCACATAATTACGTGACTAGATGATGACATTGTATCAAACGCTTCGATGATTATGTCAGAGGCAATGAGATATTCTGAAGATTATGGCATATCACAAGATCTTGACCTAAATAGATCATGACAGCCACACGCATTGAACATAGACGTAGGCAATAGAGGAAACAAAAAGGTCGAGATAGTTGAGAAATAGGTATTTGTAAAATGTATTGCTGTCGCGCCAACCTCAAGCCTCCCCCCTCAGAGCGCGATAGAGACAACTGCAGCTTGGACCGAGAATACTCATTAAAAGAACATAAAATCAACGTTTCGTAGTCCCCTGATTTCTTCTCCAAAAATTGACCTATTTAACTATTTTTTTTATTAAAAATCAAAGAAAGGCTTTGGCCGCGTTCCTATGTTTTCCTTTTTTTTAATAATGTAGTCAAAATTGTTTTCTGGATGTTTGAACACAGCGGAAAATCTGGCGTTTTTTTAAGGTTTTTGAATAATATATCTCTTTTAAGATTAAATTTAGGAAAAAAAAGGAAAACATAGGAACATGTGAATAGTAGCCATAGATTTATGGAAAAAAAATTGCTCTACTGCCATTATCCACGGAGAAAACAGGGAACTACGTTTCTATGGAAAAACGGCCGTTGTGTTTCCTCTTAATGCAAACTCCGCTGGATGTGGGTGGCGCAGGATCGCTCATTGTGACAGTCTGTAGGGGAGGCCTAGGCTCAGCAATGGTCTTTCTTTATATGATGATGATGAAATTAAACTCCTATATTAAAATGTGGGAACGGGACACATCTCTTGCGGTCGGTTGCACTTACCCGCCATCGTTGGATCGATAGAGAGCGCAACAGAGGTGTCCCGTTCTCACAATTTATGGCGCCGCGCGTTGCTACCTTTTGATAACAGTATAATTTTTAAATAAACGCTTGTTTTCATTCTCGTTCGTATCGTCTCCCACCTAGTCTGCTTGGGGGCTAGAACTGTATGGAACCGACGTCTATAAGGCCCGGAGCACATTATGGTGTCTCAGTAGCCTCGGCATGCCTAAAGACTGCTTCGGCGTCCTTAGGCATGCCGTGGCTACCGAGCCGTGCCGATAATGTGCGCTGGGTATAGGGGCCAGGCTGTTACCTGGCATGCCCAAAGACCCCTAGGCATGGCTAAGAACTCCTCGGCATGTCTAAGACGCCTTGGTATGCCTGAGAACGCCTCGGCAATAATTTCCGTTAATGTGCGCCTGCGCGTAGCTATGCCGAAGGATCCCTTGCCGTGCCTTGCCGATAGTGGGCGCCGGGCCTAAGTGTCTTGCTTTACAATAGCTACGATCGAGATCAAGTAGAGGCACAGTCAAGTCATAGATATGGTTTTAGAAAAGCCAAATAGAGACAAAAATATTATTAAGAAAACTCAAAAATACTTATATCAGTAAGCACTAAGCACCGAACATAAAATACCGAAGATAAAATAAATAGCTAATAATACAGTCTAAACATAAAATATAATTTGAAGTCGGCTTTTTGAAGTGAAAACTTCTTTAGCGGCGCTGAGCACTTTTTGGGATGGGGAAAAATTGTTAAATACGCGACAGAGTTTTGTGACGTCAGATGTGAAGGAGGTCACTTTTTGCTGCTAGCCGATTCAACTTCATTCAAAACTGAACGCTATTCGTAAGAGTATAAAGCCGTTAAACACTTTTTGCAATAGCATATTCTGCAAATAAATTTGTAATAATACCAACGCGTCCTTCACCGTTTTGCTATTGAGAAAATTCGAATAGTCCGAATTCGGGCGTTATTCCTAAAGAGATAAAGCTTAGCAAAATATTTACTAACGGCAAAAAAAAAATGGATATTTTGGTCGCCACCGCCATCTGCTGTGCAAATTCGAATAGTTCGAATTTAGACGTTATTCCTAAAGAGATAAAGCTTTGAAAAATATTTGGCAATGGCAAAAACAAATTGGTATTGTGTTTGCCGCCGCCCGGAGCCGCGGGCCCGTCGCACCCAACGCGCCCGCGGGCCGTCCGCCTAAATAATTGATAATTGTTTATAAATTTGCGTCAAATTCATTTTTAGGGTGACACCGTAAGATGTCACGTGACCTGATCGAAAAACTGTTACAATTTTATTGAGTTTTCACTTCTGCCGGCACTCCCGGAGTGCAACCTGTTGGAGACTCCAACAATAGTTAAGTTGGTACTACCTATTTTATACAAACGTTCACCGTAGTCTTATACCTAGTTTTACTACCTTTTTGTAATGTCTGTGGCACGATGACCCTGCCTTCTTGTGCTAACCTCCATGGTCGCAATACAGTTTCCAGATAAAATGTGTTTTCACTGATGCTGCCCTTCCCACAACTCATTAAACGAATCAACAAAAAATAAGACAGTCTACGCTACACAACCCGGTCTTTTTTTTTCACCAGCTTTATTATCCGCTACAAAGAAACATGACACGACTTAAATGATTTTGTATTCTGTTCTATTTCTACGACCGTTAGAACGTGTGCCATATTTTTGCAGACATTGATGCTGGTGACTACTATCTTAATGTGTAATTAAGCAAACTGTTGTCCGTCGCATGTTGACCAACCTAATTATAAATTTCAATCAACTCTGATTATCTGGCATCCTCAGATCACTAAATAATCCGCCATAGACCGCTCCGTGTGCCCGTCTGCGTAATTCAGTGTAGGTGACGTGTCAATTTCCAGCTCCAGTGTAATTAATGTAGTTGTGTAGGCAACTAAGCACCAATGTAGATTAGTGACGTGCCGTCGACATTGGCCGTGACGGATTGGGCACATAAGTGATTCTGATTTGTGGTCAGGTCGGGCGCCGAATGGAAGCGAGAACTGTCTCTTACGAAACTAAGGTCACTTCCGCATATGTCGAGGCGCAACCGGCATGCGGTATTTTATACTTTTACGCTTTATATATCCACAGTAGAATTATATTACATGGAGTTCCACACTTACACCTACTGCTTTATTCGACACTATCTTCTGCCCGCGACTCCGTCCGCGTGGACCTTGTTTATATCGTAGCTCCATACATATTTTCACCCCCATTTCATCCCCTTAGGTGATTATTTCCGGGATAAAAACTATTATATGTCCTTCCCCGGGACTCAAACTATCTCTTTACCAAATTTCATCTAAATCGGTTCAGCAGTTTAAGCTTGAAAAGGTAACAGACAGACGCACACACTTAGTATGGATGGATTCTTATATAAACCGTGAGAAGAAATATATATTCTAACCCGTACCTACTAATATTATAAATGCGAAAGTTTGGATGTTTCGATGTTTGAACGTTTAGATGTTTGTTACTCAATCACGCTTAAACGGTAAACCGATTTGGATGACATTTTGCAGGAACATAGTTTATAGCCTGGATTAAAATATAGGATAGTTTTTATCCCGGGTCCACCCACGCAGACGAAGTTGCGGGCGGAAGCTAGTATGGAAATAACGTCCAGTTTGTTCGATATGATACAAGCAAAGAAGCTAACTCAACTAACTCTACTTTTAATCTCGAGAACATGCGTCCACTCTGGCTCGTACCACGAGTGTCAAAAAAACGTATGTACGAAATATCACTTTCGACATCCAACAGTAGTTTTTCGGTGAAGGAAAACATCGTGAGGAAATAAGGTCTAGTTGCCCCCTGGGTTGAAAGGTCAGATGGCAGTCGCTTTCGTATATAACTAGTCAATATTTAACACTAGATTTTCGGTGAATGAAAACATCCTGAAGAAACCAGTCTAATCCCAATAAGGTCTTGTTTCCCCCTGGGTTGAAAGGTCCGATGGCAGTCGCTTTCGTAAGTATAACTAATAGATATTTATCTCTAGATTTTCGGTGAATTAAAACATCGTGAGGAAACCAGTCTAATCCCAATAAGGTCTAGTTTTCCCTCTGGGTCGAAAGGTCAGATGGCAGACACTTTCGTAAAACTAGTGCTTACGCCAAGTCTTCCCCGGGCTCCTTTAGAATACAACCGGGAAAAACACTGGGATGGTGATTACTTAAGTCACTAAACGCTCCTATAATTTATAGTTTCACGCGTAAGTTGTGCAGGTGAAGTGTCCCGGCCAAGTTCGGAAATTAAAGCGCATTGTTGTCGGAAAGTAGTGAACTAGTTTCCGCGTTGAATCGAGTTATGCGCGAGTTGGATCCTGTAAGTTTGCTAACTTGATTAGTTGGCACATGAAGCGGCGTTCTTTCTGACAGGTAGAAACGAAAAGTTCAAGATGGTAGGTTTTTACCTGGAAGAAGTATGTACATTTCCAGTAAAGTAGTTGCCTGGCTGGCAAATGTGTGTGGTTATGAAGTTAGGCTTTTGTTTACGTAAGATGTAAGGTATTGTAAGATACAGGTGTGAGCGAAGTATGCGAGTGTATTTGCAGTACTAACTGCTATAACACAACTTCACTATGTTTATATAGGCAATGTGAGGGAATTCACTGTGCCGTTGATAGATGAACGTTTTGTGTAATGCCTAGAATAATCGTATAGATAGCCTAACCTAACCCATCCCACAGTCCACACTAACCACTATACCATCGCAAAAAGTAGTTTATTCTCGACCCGGCAGCATATACGGTGATACTGATGTTGTTATCAGGACGGCGTCCCTTTGACGATATCGGATCTAGTCAAGCCTGCAGTTTCTCGGCCGCTTTGAGGCTTTCATTTGCCTAAATTCAGATTTGAAGGAGCTTTTTACGGAGCCATTGAGTCTTTGAAACCGCCAGGTGCCAACGATCTCTGGAGGCTTTGGTTTTATCTACTAAGACACCTCTAACTACTAAACTCTTACTACAGGGTAGGTAAATTAATATTACGGCGAGTAGAGAATGTGGTAGAGTAGTTAAGAGAGGTAGGGACAACCAAATGTCGCTCATATTAGGAGCAGCCCAACTGGAGAAATGGTCTTTCGTCGGGGATGCGGTCAGCGCTCAGCGGTGGGCGCCTTGCTTCTGCCGTTGACTGCATTGTTGGCGACTCACCAAACTACCGAAGAATGTCGCTTTATAAGCAGACTTGACATTGGCGAAATCATCTTAACTTGGAAGCCATTTTTTAAGAAGAAGAACTGGGGAATTAGACGGCCGCAACCATAATAACGCCATAACTTGCTCTGTAGGTATTGTGGTGTTGTGTTAATGAAAGTGAGTAAGGTCACCAGAGTTCCGAGGAAATGTTGTGTTGAGAGCGAGGGCGTTTGTCTCTAGCTATCAACACGACGAATCCTCAAATCAATAAAGGGTCGGCAAGTGCTTTGAATTCTTCTGGAATCGCAAGCGTCCATAGGCTACGGTGCCTGCTTACCACCAGGCAGACCGTACGCTTGTTTGTCACCGTAGTATAAAACAATATAGGATTAATGAAGTGACAGTACAGGACAAAGTGGCTGACACATTTCAAATATAATTATCCTCGCTATTGTTACTACACAATTTTCGATTTCCGAACGTGAATTTAAGTATAATGGATGCTGGAATTGAAATCGTTTATAATCGAGCGGTACACAAAGCACAGCATTCAATACGTTGTTGTGTTCAAATCTTCGTTTTGCGGTGTCGATTGCGAACGCTTTGTACGCCGGAATGGATGATGTTAAGATGCTAGTCGTTAATCGAATTGTCGATTAAGTGTTATTGAGAAATTATGCGAAAATAATCTAAAAACTCAAGACCCCGAAACCAAGGCTGGCTTGTAAAGTTTTAATCTTATCACGAAGTGACTAAGGTGGCGCAGAACTGGTCACTGTGGCGCCCTTTGGTCCCAGTAAGGGGGTATAAAGGAAACCATTTGAGTAAGACTTGTATTGCATATACAACGTGTTTTTTTAATCGTCGTAGAGCCGAAGCCCACTTAAAGTATCCAAAACGTACTAATCATTCGAGAACAAAAAAATGTATTAGTTAAGCTTTTAGTAATAAAAGGTAATTAAGTTTAAAAAATCCTGTATGGCGCGCGGTGCGAAGTGCATTCACTCGGTTAGAGTTCGTAGGTGGTACAAAAGATGGCGGCTAGCGGTCACTGCGGTCACTCGGCTCGATGATTAAAATTAATATTAATACAAAAAAAAAACAATATTAATAAGTACACAAAATAAAAATAAAACATTTTTTTAAGTTCTTTGTATTGTATACATTAACTGGGCTTCGGCTCTAAGACGGTTAAAAACACACTTTGTATGGTTATTTACAGTTCACCAAACACATGTAATCAATTATTTATGCTTTTCCAATTCATATCATGACGATTCCTTTGTGAAACTTTTAAATTAAACTTTTATACAATCCTTTTTAGCTAAGTAACTACGCAAACTGAAAACTATACATTACCGGGGGGGTGGCACCAACTTACAATAACAGACCAATCAACGTTAACTATGCGCTTCTTCTTCTCGTGTTGGTTTCCCATTTCCTTAGTTTACTGCGGACTCTTAATTCACATATTTTGTGTTAGTTTTACGATAATAATAAAGGCTCAGCACAAGATCAAATGTGTATAGATAATGTAATAAAATTGCCTACAATGTCTACATACTATATTCATTTTATCAACTTGTAATGTAGCTGTAATGTATGTATGCATAGATAGGTAGTATAAGTACGGTGGCTGCGACCGCCGCGATTAAGATATTAAAGGTAGTTCGTTAACAGCTACGTTGCGTGTCTCTTGTGTACCTGCCCGCTCTTATATTTATCAGTGGCGACGAATCGGTTATCTTACGCGTTAAATTGCCGTGCATCATGGCATCCTCTACTACAGTCGGCTTATTTTCCAATTTTAATCATCAGCAACAAAGCTGGTGCACGTACAGGAATAGGCTCAACCAGTGGTTCATTGCAAATGGCATTGATGACACGAACGACAAAGCGGGCATAAAGCGGCGCGCCATCTTGTTAAGTGCGTTAAGTGAGAACACCTATCAACTAGCAAGTAATCTTGCACTACCCAGTGTACTTGAAGAGAAAAGTTATGGTGATGTGGTGAAGTTATTGGATGCTCATTTCACGCCGAAGCGCTGCGTATTTGCGGAGCGGCATCATTTTTATTCCGCGGTGCAGCAGGTAGGCGAGACTTCGGCGCAGTGGGCCGCGCGGTTGCGCGGGCTCGCGGCGCACTGCCAGTTCAAGAACATTGAGGAGGCACTCTTGGATAAATTCGTCATGGGCCTGCAGGCCGGTCCAGAGCGCGAGAAGTTGTTCTCACAAAATGTTGACGAGCTCACCCTGGCGAAGGCGATTGACACGGCTGAAAGTGTGCGGTGCGCCCGCGCCGCAGCCAGCGCGACCTTGGCGCCGTATGCTTCGGCGTCGGCGCTCGGCGCTGAGAACGTGTTCAAGATCGGCGGGACTACGGCGGATCGCGGGAATAAGTGTTCTGTATGCGGTTTAAGTAGTCATAAAGCTGAGAAGTGTCGTTTCGTAAATTACAAGTGCAAAAAATGTAACAAAAAGGGACATTTACGTAAGATGTGCAACCTAAAATTCATGGAGGCGGGAGAGGTGAGCGAGGACGATGATGGTAAGTGTTTTAACATTCGCTCGCTTAAAGGTGCGCCGATGGCTGAAATCGTTTTGGTTAACGGGTTATCATTACAATTTGAGATAGACAGCGGTTCCGCCGTGTCAGCTATGTCGGAAAAAAATTACGAGTTCAATTTCAAAGAAGTGCCACTATCCCCTAGTAATAAAAGACTAATCGGTTATACTGGAAGTGTTATCCAAAGTAAGGGTGTTGCTAAATTACCCGTTTCGTATGAGGGCCGAACTGTTGTTCTCAACATACACATAATACCTAATGGCGGACCGGCAATCCTTGGAAGGGATTTCATTTCCGAATTCAATTTAGAACTGACGCCTGTAAATTATTGCGGTAAATCGAAACCTGAAAACGATGATGCAAGCACCATAATGGCCGAGTATCCACAACTATTTTCGGAAAAATTGGGTCGATTTAATAAGTATAAAATAAAATTAACACTGAGATCCAACGCAAGTCCAGTATTCTTCAAATCCCGGCCCGTTGCTTTTGCGTTAAGAGATAAAGTCGATAGTGAGATTAATAGGCTAGTGCAGCTAGGCATTCTAGAACAGATCGAACATTCAGACTACGCGTCGCCGATAGTGCCGGTTCTAAAACGCGACGGATCAGTCAGGATCTGTGCCGATTATTCTCAAACAATAAATAAACAACTATTAGTTGAGAAGTATCCACTGCCGACTATCGATGAACTGTTTTCACAACTACATGGAGGTATCCAGTTCACGAAGCTGGATATGTCCATGGCTTATAATCAATTCGAAATTGATGACCCCGATAATATAACGTGTATTAACACAAATCGGGGCCTCTTTAAATATAGGCGTTTAATTTTTGGTCTGTCCAGTTCACCGGCTGTGTTTCAGCGTGCTCTGAACAATATCCTTGCCGGTATAGAGGGCGTATTGTGCTTTCTAGATGACGTGCTCATCACGGGCCGCAGCAGGGAGGAGCACGTCGCGCGCCTGCGCCAGGTGCTGCAGCGGTTCAGCGATGCGGGCCTTACGCTACAAAAGGAAAAGTGCTCTTTTTTCCAAAACGAAATAACGTATCTGGGTCACGTTATTAATAAAGATGGTATAAGTAAATGTATGTCAAAAGTAAAAGCAATAGTGGAGGCCCCGGTCCCGAAAAATATAAGACAATTGCAATCATTTCTCGGGCTAATTAACTATTATAGAAACTTTGTCCCATGTGTTTCTACCATTTTAAATCCCTTTTACCAACTTTTAAAAAAAGGAGTGAAGTGGGATTGGAACTCAGAGCACGACAAGGCGTTCGCAGAAATAAAAAATAGGTTAGCATCAGATCAGGTGCTCACGCATTATAACCCTAATGCTAAGCTGATTCTGACAGTGGACGCTTCACCGCAAGGACTGGGAGCAGTTCTATCTCAGATCCATTTGGATGGTACTGAGCGGCCCATCTCGTTTGCTTCCCGTACCTTAAATTCCGCAGAGAAAAAATACGCACAAATACAAAAAGAAGCCACGGCCATAATTTACGGTGTAAAAAAGTATCATCAGTATTTGTATGCGCGCGCGGAACCATTCATTTTACGCACCGATCACAAACCCCTGTTGTCTATCTTCGGGCCGCACCGGGGCATACCGGAGATAACAGCAAACCGACTGCAGAGGTATGCAATATTTTTATCTGCATACAATTACATTATCGAATATGTACGTAGTGCAAATAACAGCGCAGATTTCTTATCTCGTGCATCGCTGCCGGACCAGCCGACAGCGGACGCGGGGGGCGCCAGCGCGGGCGCCGAGGACTTTGCAGCATACGTACATTTTGTTTTTGAGGGCAGTTGTTTACCAATTACGCTCGAACGGCTACAACAAGAAACGCATAACGATGCGATTCTAAAAAAAGTTGTACATTACGTCATTAATGGTTGGCCGCGCAAAACTAATGATAACGAATTAAAACCATATCACCAATGTAGGCTACAGCTGTCGTTTGAAAATGGTTGTTTGATGAGGGGCCATAAGGCTGTTATTCCGTTGACACTACAAAGTCAGGTGTTGGCGGAGTTACACGATGCACACTTAGGCATTGTGAAAAGTAAGGCAGAGGCGCGTTCGCGGGTTTGGTTCCCGGGCATCGATGCCGCAATTGAGAACATGATAGGTACTTGTGAGGTCTGTACTCGCTTGCGCCCGACTCCCCCGCGCGTCCCACTGTCGCCATGGAAGCGACCCGAACACGTGTTCCAAAGGGTACATCTAGATTTTCTGGGACCCATAAACGAACACTGGTATTTAGTTATAGTCGATGCATACAGTAAGTGGGTGGAATGCTATGACATGAAAACAAATACGACGTCAATTAACGTGGTTGACAAATTGTACGAGTTCATGTCCAGGTACGGTATTCCTTGTACTATCGTAAGTGATAATGGTACTTCTCTGTGTAGTGAATACTTCGAACAATTTTGCATTTTAAATGGCATACAGCATTTAACGTCACCTGTATATCACCCTTCCAGTAATGGCATGGCGGAGTCGTATGTAAAAATTATCAAAAAAGGGCTCAAAATGGCACTTTTTTCGAACAAAAATGGTAGATGTATGAATAATCACTTGCTTAAATATTTATTTCATTATAGAAATTCAAAACATAGTACTACCGGCGAATCGCCGGCACAATTGGTGTTCGGTAGACAATTGAGATCT
Organism: Epinotia ramella; assembly: GCA_947578815.1. Lineage (NCBI taxonomy): Eukaryota > Metazoa > Arthropoda > Insecta > Lepidoptera > Tortricidae > Epinotia > Epinotia ramella. The sequence goes on from OX388203.1 coordinate 4,714,392, forward strand.
CGATTAGATTTATTACGGGTTCAGTCATCGATGTCATCGCCCCCGATCACCTCAATCGACTCCTTTGTTAAAAACAAACAGTCCTCGCAGATTAAGCACTACGGCGGTGTTGGAAGATGCGGATTTAGCGCCGATGAGTTAGTTTTATACAAACGTTTTACAAATAAAAATCAATTTACGTGGACTTTAGGCCAAATAGTTAAAAAACTCGGAAATGTGCTTTATCTTATCAAAGATCATAAAACGGACAAAATAGTGAAAAGACACATTAACCAGTTGGTGAAATATAAAGGGAACAGTCCCGATCCGGTATTCGAACGGGACTATATTGACCGGCCAGCGGCTTCCAGTATATCGGCGCCAGTGGACATACCTCTCGTCTTTGCACTCGACTCACTCGAGATGCAGTCCAGTACCGCAGCGAGCAGTTCTTACGGGGTGCCAGATACGGTCAGCGGACCGGAAGTAATCCGGCCCCAGTCACTCGAGCAAATGGGCTTAGAGCCGGTGGTGGGGGAGGAGAGAGATGTAAGACCCCCCGATATAGCGGTGGACCGCGCGGTGACCGCCGCGCCGGGCCCAGCGCCTGCGCCGCCGCCGCCGCCGCCGCCCTCCGGAAGTGACGACGCCCTGGACTCACTAGCCGAGCCTTCAAGGCCTAAACGGGCTCGCCCGCCCGTTAATTATAAACAATACTTTTAGTTCATTAGGACAAGGAACTATGGGGGAGGGATTGTAATGTATGTATGCATAGATAGGTAGTATAAGTACGGTGGCTGCGACCGCCGCGATTAAGATATTAAAGGTAGTTCGTTAACAGCTACGTTGCGTGTCACTTGTGTACCTGCCCGCTCTTATATTTATCAGTAGCCTAAATTCCTAGTACTCAATAACCTCGATACCGGAATTAAATCACTCTTTAGAAATAGTACACTGATGAAATTCCACATCAGCACACAGTCATAAAGGCACCCGATGTATTGTGACATTAGTGTTGTATTACAACGCGATTCGCTAACTGTCACGGCTCGCCTCATCGCTCACCAGTATATATCTCGACGCTGGGTTTAGGAAAAGCTCTCACTTACACTGGAACGTCTTAAGAAACTTGTTGGTAAGCATTGTAGATGCCAGTCCAGTTATGCTATTCACACTGGTAAAATTATATGGATTCCTCCCGGGCACCTTGTATTTCGCTAAACTTAAGTGGCAGTGGGCACTTTGCACGTGGAATCGATTGCTGTTGGGGTCGAAAGTTTCTCGAGTAGCGACCACGTACCGGCAGGCGCAGCTTGGGTAGACCCCACAAGGTAGACTGATGAGATGACCTGGTAAAGGTCGCGGGAGTCCGCTGGATGCGGGTGGCGCAGGTGGTCATTGTGTCACTCTTTGGGGGAAGCATATGTCCAGCAGTGGACGTCTTTCGGCTGATATGATGATGATGACGACCTTGTGTTTACTCTGGCTGAGATGAGTAATGATAACAACATGATAATAACGCGTAATCGGATGTCTGCTTTACTGGTTTGTTTTAGGCGAGTTGTAGGCGTTGTAAAGCCCTGTAGATAGAGTGAGCCCCGAGACAAGGCTTTGCACTCGCGAAAGGATGATTAATACCTTTTGAATTTAAACTTGCAATAAAAATGTCACCGTAAGATTGTGAACACCGTCAGTATATAACCTTATTCAGGAATATCGAATAATTAACAAATTAGATTTTTTTTAAAACCACCGACATTTTCATTTCAAAGTTCAATATTTCCAACAGACGCCTGAACGGCTTTATGTTGAAACGTAGCTAAGAACCACACATCGACAGCATTCGGACAAAAAAAACCGCATTAAATCGGTCCATTCGTTTAGGTTTAGGAGCTACTATGCTACAGACAGACACAGATACACAGACACGTCAAACTTATAATTATAACACCCCTTCTTTGCGTCGGGGTTTAAAATGATGAACTGCCAAAACTGTTCACAATTTAACCTCGGCATTGAGTTTGTAAGCAAGAAAAGTCCCGTTTTCTGCAGCTGCTCACGAAGTTCACAATCCGCACTGGGTCTGCTTGGGAATATAGTGAATACCTCTCGTTCGCAGCAGCAGTGGGTCACATATAGATTGTTGACGATTAATCAGAAATTCCACCATGCTCAGAAACAATATTGCCCTCGTTCTTTTATTTGCCTCTGTATAGCATTTCCCATTTGTGTACACATTCCAATGCATGTAGCATTGGCTAGGGAATAAGAAGTAAGTACCTGTTGTTAGTACTTGCAGAAATGGATAGTTTTCATTCACTCAAAATAAAAATGTTAGCAGAGTACACTTGGGAAAACAGGAACGTAAGCATTGCGTTAAAGTTCCAAAGAGCATATTTGTTGAATGTTTCGCTGGTGCAATCCTTTATGTGTAGGTAATATAGGTATTAGACAACACTGTTACAAAATGGAGCTAGAAAAACATTTATTCTTGACACACACAAAACGACAAACAGTGAATTAAAAAAAAAGCGGCCAAGTGCGTGTCGGACCACGGACAACGAGGGTTCCGTGCCTATTAAAAAGGTCGTATCGTTACTGAAATCTTATGGCACTTACGCCCTTTTCTTTAAGGAAGGCAGTTTTTTAGAAATATCTCAAAAACCTTTGAACCGATTTTGTTCAAAACAATTTTCGTTGAAAGAATTTAATAAGCCCTATGTCCATGTTTTTTTTTTATATTTTTTAAATACACGGTTCAATAATTTGAGGGGGGGGACACAATTATAGTGACTTTCGGGGTGATTACCTCCGACTCTATTCACTTAATCAAAAAAATTGCTGGGAAACCTTATGTTTATTTTGAAAGGCCTATCGATTGATGTGCCACACGTGGGCTTGCAATGAAAAAAAAAAATATTTTGACTTTCAGCTTTATGTATGGAGAGCACCCCTAAAAAAAATATTTTTTAGTAATTTAATTACAAAACTATGTAGCGGCTAACAAAATACACCTATCCTCAAAAAATTATTCAAATACACCTCATAGTTTTCGAGTAAAATGCCTGTGACATACGGACGGACAGAGGGACAGACAGACAGACAGACATGACGAATCTATAACGGTTCCGTTTTTTGCCATTTGGCTACGGAACCCTAAAAAGACACGTCACGAAATGGTCCTAACTCAGCATGGTGGGTGGCTACTGGCTATAACCAGCGCTGGTCTTCCGTTGGAACCATCTGTGAAACCACGGCGGGCAGCGCACACATGGCAATACACGAAAGACAATAATAATAACTGAACTAGCCCCATAGTAAGCTCAATAAGGGTTTTGTTGTAGGTACAACTGGTACAAGACGATATATAAATACTTAATAGAAATACATAGAAAACATCCAAGACTCTGCAACCAATATTCATGCTCATCACAGAAATATTTGCCCTTACTGCCTTGGATTCATTCATTCTGCGTTCGAATCCCGACGTAAGGGCGGGGTCAATAAAATACTAAAAACGGATAAGTTCACCTCATAGGGATGAATTCGCGTTTGTACAGTCGCCATCATATTAATCGGAGCGGCCAAAGTGCTCAAAAATATCTGAACACGTCCCTAATGCCTCGACAATAGAGACGGGTTCAGATATATGTGAGCACTTTGGCCGCTCCAATACATATATCTGATGGCGACTGTACATATGCTCATCAGTTCTTGTAATTCTTGTTTTGCGGTTGTAATAAAAAAAAGAATTTACATACATAGCACATGTAATCTACAGTCATCTACAAAGCGGGAGTTTCATTTCCTCAGCCAACCTAGACAACCTAGTTTCATCTCCCCTAAAACTCATCGCGCGGATATTCATGCCGTTTAAGGACGAAAATTTTGTGAAATGAAAAGCCATAGTTGCTCTACCCCGCCATTATTTCAGTACGTGATCAAAATCTTGTGAATATGAACTCCAGAAGATATATTTAGTATTCAGAGCGAGCGGGAATAATATAAGTATAATAAAACACTTGGACGAGGACATTCTTAGGGGGTATGTTATAACGTATAACATTGTAGGTTTTGTTTACTTTTTGGATTATCGACCGAATTAAAAAAAAAGAAATATCAAAAAGATTAAAATACCCACTGGAGATCGTGGGTTGGAACACCGGCTCGTACCACTAGGTTTAAATAAGCTGTTGTACTAAATAATATTTTTTATTTAACAGTAGCTTTTCGGTGAAGGAAAACATTTCGAGGAAACCGGTCTAATCCCAAGTAATCCCAACAAGGTCTAGTTCTCCCTCGGGTTTTAAAGGTCAGATGCCAGTAGCATTTGTAAAATTAAAGTGCTTGCTAAATGTTGGCATTAGGTGTCAGCGCTTAGGATCCTTTGGGACACAACCGGGGAAATCACGAACTATATTAGGTAGAAAAATCAAGGGCCAAATCAATCCTGTCATACGCAAAGACTTTTTTTACAAACTAGGCTTCCCATCTCGAACACTCCACTCAATCGCACTGAGGCTCTAGTATAAGTTTTACCGAAACCAAACGTTACGACCGCGTTCGCGTTTAGCTGTCAAATCCCATACAAATTGAGGGTAAAACGCAAACGCGATCGTAAAGTTTTGTTTCGGTAAAACTTATACTAGAGCCTCAGATTTGGAGCAATCCTGTTGATGCACGTTCGTCAGTCCATCCATCTGCCACTGTCAACGGGATATCAAAAAGCCGCGTAATCCCTTGCATTGTTGCCCGGCGTCGTTAATCAACCGAACCAACTTCCGCCATTCCGCGGGGCGCTTGATTAATAAAACAAATGGCTACATAAAATTTAATGTTTAAAGAAATATCGCGGTGTTGTCTCTAGCCAATAATTATTGGGCGCAAGCTTACGTATACGATATTTATCGTTGCCAGTTCCCATAGGCCACCTGGTCCTATCCTTATACAATTTTCTTTAAGCTGAATTTATTCCAAGCGACACTTTGAATGGAAATTTCCTAATTAAATAACGAAATGGCTTTGTTTGAGTCCTTAAAGGTCATTCATATTAATTATAGCAAATTTATTGGAGGAATGTTTGAGAAAATTACGGAACAATACACGCTCATTTACATAACAAAACTCGCCCGGCGACACCAATTACGGTCTATAGATGCCTCGTAGGTAATTCAGCCGTCGTATGTAGATACATCTTAAGTAGTTCATAAATCGTTACACACGCAGACCCGCTACACGTAGGAAGTAAGCTTCGGAATTACATCGATGTTGCTACGATCATTATTTCAACATAAATTGTCATTAATACACTTTTGTTCAACTTTGTTTGCAAAGTTGTGAATACTTTACGTTACTACGCAACGTTTCAACTTGTACTTATCGCTAGCAATTGTTGCGAGCAATACAGATAATTTATGCGAAGAGTTGCTCGACTGCTGGCCGGAAAACGTAAAAGCTTTTAACGTCCTCTGTGCGCCCGAGTAATTTCTTTTGCTGTTTAAATGCCATTAAAATGTACTGAACGCGGTCGATTATGGCGATATAATTTTCAAAATTCACCGCCCACATTACTTTTATGACAATAGTAAATGTCAAAGTGATAAATTAATGGCTTTCGTAAACCATTCGACTTAAAATAAGCTAAAAATCTTTTTGCACATAGGCCTCTCCTAAAGAGTCATCGTATCCGCTGGATCCTTACTGGTACTCTTTCCTCCCCCAATGCCAGCAGTCTTTCGGCTGATATGACGATGATGATGAATCTCAATTTAGCAACGGAACTAACAATCTCTATTAACTAATGTTACAATTGGGAAAAAATGTCTCAATAATTCCATCTCAGTCAATTAAAGCGACTTTTAACTCTCCTATATTTTGATAAAATCATTTTATTTTCATTAAAGATTTCATTATTTAGAAATGCTCGAACTCGTATTTAGAGAAACTAAAAATTAGAGGTAAAACTCCAAATGTCTGTCTGTCTTCAACATTATTTAAACCCCTAATATTATGAAAGAAATGGGTCTGTTTATTTGTCTTAGCGTCGCGCCGCGACGGAGCGCCGGTAGAACGTGACGTTCTGTACAGAAGTAATTGGAGGCTGGAGAGCAATATAACATTCTGGATAAATTCGAGGTTCTTTGAGAAAAAACGCCTCGAAAAAAATAATGTAAGGATTTAATATAAACCTCCTTTCCATGTAACACCTGGGCTCATACGTTAGAGTAAGGCTCTGAACGAGTAGTGTCATCATCATCATCATCATATCAGCCGAAAGACGTCCACTGCTGGACATAGCATGCATTCTGCTGCAACATTTCTATCTGTGAGTTCCTTTAATTGGCTTTGTATTACTATGTAAGACTTATATTATGTTTTTGCAGCTGTTGGTACTTCTTAAGCATAAATAAATAAATAAATAGGCCTCCCCCAAAGAGTGCCAAAGCGACTGGTCCTGCGCCACCCGCATCCAGCGGAGCTAGCAGCTGGAGTAGTGTAATTGGTATTAATTGTTGATTGTTGTTGTTGTTTGTTCTTTTTCGTCTACTTTAACAGATGAATATTAATAGAAAGAAAGAAAGAAAAAGCATTTATTTATGACAAACACAGAGAGAAATAAATAAATAGTAAATAAAAAATAAAAATAGAACCAACACTGTTTGCCACAAAAGGGCCACAGCTCAGCATGAAACAAATGTGAAATAAAAAAACAATATTTTTTTACACCGTTAACTATCGATTACGAACTCCTAACTTGTTTTTCAATTTCACACCAATATAATCTATTATCTAGTATCAATAATGAAAAACTTGTCATTTTCTTCAAACTCTATTCGTACTTCTTTTATCATTCGCTAGTTTTATCATTTACGCGAGGCTTCGCCTACATTTTGAAAATAACACAGGCCAGCCCAAGGGATATGAAATAGCCTATACACAGAACTTTTGAACACTACAGCCTTACATACAAACTAAAAAATCTCACAGACTTTGGCCTCTTGGAAATATTATTTGAGATAATCTTTCTAGTAGACAGCGATTAAGGAAGGAGCTAAGGAGCTCGCCTCTCTAAAAACTTAATACACAAACACCTAAAATTCCTCCGGACTTCAGAGGCTCTTTCACTTAACACGGGGACTTCGCAACTATTAATCTTGTAGATGTTCCGAAACAATTTATAACAGGGCCAGGGCCCGTTGCCGTGGTCTTACCAAATTGTACGTGAGATTAAGTGGGGCTAAATAATGTTACTCAGCTAAATGCAGAGACAAACGTTTGGCTCTTGTGTGTTTGGTTACGATGGCAACGGATTTTGAGTTATGGTCTTATGGTTTCTTAGAGATACAATTAGGTAGATATATGTTGACGTTGTGTTGAACGGATACACTTTTAAACCTGGGACTGATGTCGGTATTAATCGATAGACGTCTGGACATCGGCCTTCCCCAAAGATTACCACAATGAGCGGTCCTGCGCCACCCAGCTTTCAATAAAGGTACGGTAGAAAAATAATGTATAATGCCATGTGTGATACTGATAACGACGTTGAAAAGAACACCTTTTACCAAGGCAACTTTTTATACCCGTTATGGTCTTATGGTTTCTTAGAGATACAATTAGGTAGATACATTTTGACGTTGTGTTGAACGGATACACTTTTAAACCTGGGACTGATGTCGGTATTAATCGAAAGACGCCTGGACATCGGCCTTCCCCAAAGATTACCACAATGACCGGTGTCCTGCGCCACCCAGCTTTCAATAAAGGTACGGTAGAAAAATAATGTATAATGCCATGTGTGATAACGACGTTGAAAAGAACACCTTTTACCAAGGCAACATTTTATACCCGTGCTACCTACCTTATAAATTGGCAAGACCCTGCCGTATTAAGTTTTCCACTTGATGCAATATAGACCAGTTTAAATACGGCTATACCATTGTTCCAAGCGGAGCGGCGTTACAAAATGACTCAAGCATAAGCCCGGTTCACAATTACATACCCAAAACTAACTAAAATTACTACGCAATATTTCATACAATAACCACTAAAGCCTAACCTACTTGTACGTTCAAAAACCGTACAAAGCGTTTCGACGAGTCATGTGTGTGTAATTAAAGTTTCCAAAGCGGGGTTGCGTTCTGAAACCGCGTTCAATTACACATAGCCGCAAACCAAACTGGCGACCGAATGTATAAAGCTCTCTTTCACACTTGCATGATTATAGCACGTGCAAGTGAAATGGAATTACGCCTTCGTTAGTTTGGTTTGAGGATGCTTACAGTCTACTATCAAAACTGCTGGATAATGGTGGCTTAGTTTATCATGCAGCACGTTAATGAGTTTACTGGTCGGCAGTAATGCATAATTAAGTATCCGAGAGATTTTCCTCTTTGGGATTTCCCGGTTAATGCGATACTTTCTCAGAATATGGTTTAGAAGTTCTGACTGTCGATGTCGCCGCTTTTCATTATCTACCTAAATATGTTCGGATATAACACCTGCTGGTAGCTTTTGTATTAAGGATTGTACATTTTTTTTACGTATTTATATGGGCGGAAACCTTAGCTCACTGCTTAGAAATTAAATAGAAGAAATTAGAAATGGTGCTTTTTTTGTGATGACAGGTACTGTCAACGTTAGTTGAAGTTCAAAGTGCGTCACTGAAGATTAATTTAAACGAACAACTTGTCAAATCTTATTAAATTCGTATCTAATACGAAGCTGCGAAGGCAAAAAGTATTCCTAAAAAAATCGAGCCGTATACTCGTAATTAACTATACCATCCCCAACTCAATCACAAAGCGAACAAAGGACAGTTAAAACAAAAGTCGCTGTCCAAGGCTTACAATATTCCAGTTAACCCCCAATTAAAAATAAAGGCCGAAAACGAAATCTTTAAAAGAAAAATCTGATTAAATTATAGCCTCGAACGGATACTGAAGACTTGTGGCGCGTTGGTGGTGTTTTAGTCCTGGCATTCAGAGTTAATCAAATGGACAATTTTCCAGCTCATGGCCTCTCAATTAGTCCCACTTTGTATACGCAAGGGAAATAAGCTCTTTAGTAAATAGAGCCTAGTATGGCCACGATTTCTTTTGAAACAAATTGCTATTGAATTATAGACTTAGCGGAGGAAACTTTTTGATGAAATTTGTTGCCTGGTTGGAAAGGATTGCTGGCCGGAACGTTACAGAATAAAAAAAATACTGATACTGACAAGAATAAAAATAAATATTTATTCTTGTCTAGACCGGGCCGATTGGGCGATACCGTACCGTTTTTGAACGTTCTCGATCGTGGAATGAATTAAGGTATATTCATTCAGTTTAGGATCGCACCATTTTATTCTGATTGTTTGGTAGATATCGATCGATACTCAAAATGACACTTAAAATGTTTACATTATTTACGTTTATAACACGTTTACGTTATTGGGTAAATAACTTTTTCTAGGTATCTAAAATTCGTATAATTTAACAGTAACCAAAAAAATATATTTTACTTTTTAGTACCCAGTTTATTTATTAATTGAAAGTCCGTGGGCGACCGAGCTCTGCTAAATAGAAAAAAGACGGAGAAAACGATTTTTCGATTTTATTAGCTAGATCGGTTTTTTGCCCCCATAAACACCTGTGTTCCAAATTTCATTGAAATCGTTAGAGCCGTTTTCGAGAACGGGAATGCAAATATATATACCTATATACAAATATCGCTCGTTTAATAGTATAGGATTATAATCCGGTCGCGTTAACTCTGCACCTGGCTCTCATTTCATTTCTATGATCGCGAAGTTAACTAAACCAAGTAAGACAACCAAATCCAACACCGCGCTTGGAAGAAATGAATTGGATTTGTAGTACACTCGTACAATAACAAGAAAGCCAAGTAATGGCTTATTCAAATTTAATGCGGAAAAGCCGCAGTTTGGAAAACGTTCAGGCGAACACACCTGCGTCAAGCCTTGAGACGCTATTTTGTATAGCAGGGTAGGGCATAGGGATCCTTAAGGTTTAACAAAAGGATCCAAACTAAGAAACGCAAACATTTAAACTGGTCTGTGAGCTGTAGAACCCGAACCTGTCTTTTTTTTATAAAAACTGAATCGAAAAGAAATCCTATACTTACAATTATTTAAACTGCTCACAAAATTTCACGAGAATCGGTTGAGAAAGGCGACCTGTAGTGGAGAACAGCCGGCCAGATGGACATACGAAATAATTTTAGCCCAAGCTGAAAAAAAATTTTGAAGATTTTTCAGTCTTTGTACTATGTACAGTCAGCATCAAAAGTAACTGCGCAATTGACGTCTTCAAAAGCTCTTCTTCCCTTTTAATAAAGACTTTTGACGTCTTCGTTTGCCCAGTTACTTTTGATGCTGACTGTACCTACGAGTACGTTTCTAATATATTTGCTCAAAACATAGGTAGATTCGTATATGTATTCAACCTCATTTATAGAAACAAATACGCATTTAAGCGCTAGTGTCCCACTAATTATCCCACTGGGATAATCCGAGCGTACCTACGTCACAAGAAAAAGGTCCGTGTTTCTATTTACTTGACTATATCTACGAACGACAAAAACAACAAAATAATTTTTACGAATTCTTGTAAATTACGGTCGAGTTCAATGACCCATTTTCATTGACACGCTTTGTATCGAATTTCCTTACAAGTTGACCCTTTTCCATTGCCCTCTAGTGTAGATGCAAATCTTCTTTAAAGCCTCACATTTCAAGGAGCGACGCTTGAAAAACTTTTCTGTAGCGGGCAACATTCCAAGTATTCCAACCTGTCCGAATACGAAATATGGCTCTGTCCACTACACATAGATGTATCGATTTCTTCACGAACAATGCAATGAGGTAATAATGGATACATATTTGTAACAGACTTCAAAAAAGGAGAAGGTTCTCAATTCGACTGTTTTTTTTTTGTGTGTTTGTTACGCGATGAACCGATTTGAAAAAATCTTTCTTTGTTTGAAAGCATATACTTCCAGTTCCAGATTGGTCCCGTTGTCACCAAAATCCAGTTCTGATGATGGGATCCATGAGGAATTGACGGAACTCTTCAACGGCAATAAACCAAGCATTTGCATTCAGAAAGTAGCATTTGGTGAACTGGAACTGGTGAAGATGACCACGGATGGTCATCCAAAACTCCAAGTGTTTTTTTCTCTAATAATCAACGCATTTGCTCTCGTAAATCAGTTCATGTGGTAAATTGGAAAAGAAATGTGGAAATGTTCACGTGGCTTGGCGGAGTACAGTCAGCGTCATATACTTAGTAGCAGCCAAGGTAGCCAAATATTTCGGTACACGTCTTTATTACTGTAAGAATAAGGGTGTGTTACGAAATATTTGGCTACTCTGGCTGCTACTAACTATAAGACGCTGACTGTATTAAATTGAAGTCGGTTAAAATTTTGTTTTTAAAGTAAATTATTGTAGTCTGTACTCGATAAAGTGAACATAGTACCAGAGACGGATTATCCATATCATCAAACTAGGCACGTGCCGAGGGGCACAGAGTTCAAAAGCGGCTCGCGACAACCAGCGCCCGCGAATTTTTTTTCGTTGTAATTTTTAATCAATGGCCGCTAGAGCGGCGTCGATGAGGTGCTTGCCTAGGGCGCTCTCGACATTTAGCACATCCATTGCCAAGAACCGCTACGCGCTACGCTCGTAGCCGATCCCGTGGTTTTCCTCATATGTAGCGGAAAGCGACTACGGCGTAGGCGGGTTCCTGCGGTAAGTGTTCCGCCTCTGCATTTTTTTTTTACCAAAATATGCTTTACTAGTTGCCTGCGCGGCGCCGCCCGCGCATCACAGAGAAGAGAACCCACCCAGGCGGAGCGGCGGGATAAAGTATACTTACCTAGCCTATGTCCATTCTGAAGATCTATTCTATATACCGACTTGTTTTTTTTTTAATCGGATAAGTATTGCCGGGATTACCCCATCGCAGACGTTCCTCTTTGATATGAACTAGTATACGTATTGCAAAGAACGCAGGCCGGCCCGTGGTATAAAATGTGATTTGGGCTTAAAACCACTAAATTTCATAATACCTTATTCACTAATACCCCTAATTTTCAAATTACCGTGGGCTCATAATACCTAAAATTTCAAATTGTCTCATTCTTAAAATTAACGAAATTCATTTTTGGTTGTTTTAAGCATATGTTGTTTTGCCATGAAAGTGTTTTGAGTTCAGGCATTATGAGACTAAGCTATTTTTAAATTCCGCCATATTAAGATTCCGGTGTTTTAAGAAAAAAAAATAGGCATTCTGCAATTTAGGTATTTTGAGACCAAGAAGTTCTGAGATCTGGGAATATTGATAAAGAGGTAAAATGCAATTTTGTAGTTATAAGCCCAAAGCAGTATCACCATGCGGAAACTCGATTCGTGAAATTTTTGATATCGGATAAAATGTTCCGGAGATTACCCCAACATACAAACTTACGAAGCTACAATCCTACAGACTCTTCCTCTTTAGTAGAAATCAGTTTAGGTTGTGTACTTGTACTTATAAGGTAAATGTCCCAATTCTCGACACCTTAATGCCTAACAGTTGACACCTATTGTTCACGTCTATTATTTCGACGTCAGATTGAAAGTGTCATGTGACTCGTGTATTAAGTCAGTCGGGCACCGGGTGGGACCTTTACGTTAGTATAGATAGGATAGAGAGGATCCGTGTGGAACTCGTTTGTATCGTAGCTCCATACAAACTTTCGCCCACTTACGAGATGATTTCCGGGATAAAAAATAAAAATCTCTATACCAAATTTCATCTAAATCGGTTCAGCGGTTTAAGCGTCAGACAGAGACACTTTCGCATTTATACAAGATCGTACAAGACATGTCTATAACCCAGCTACATATATCGAGTCAACTTTCATGTTTAGGTACCTACAATATGAACATTCAATTATGAAATCGCCCCTCGTCAAATGTATTGATTTTAGGGTATGTTCCACATTAATGAACAATCATTACATTGTAATTAATTCTCGTTCAACTGAACCCTTTGATACGGTGAACTAAATAATTCATAACTTTAAAATGTATTCATACTGCGATATTTATGACTTATGTTATGACCGATTCGCAATAGTTAGCAGTTTTGGTTACATCTAATTTCCATAAGCAAAAAATACCAATGTAACATAACAAACTGACAAATATCACAGTTCTGAGTTCGTTTAATCTTTTCAGCGCTAATCACGGCACGTATGCGTCAAAGGGTTATTGCTACGCGCTACGCTCGTAGCCGATCCCGTGGTTTTCCCGCTACGTAGCGGAAAGCGCCTACGGCTCGCTAAGCGGGTTCCTGGCAGTGAATATGCTTAGCTGCTATGGACTACGGCGTAGTACTACGAGCGAGCGTAGCTTAGGACTGAATGATTTAAAATAAACGCAGGACTTGTAAGCGTATGAAAAACGTCTGAATAGTTCCACAATCAATGCGCTCCTAAGTCCTAATAGTCCGTAAGCCCACTCCCAGTACACCCACGTCTCATGACAACATGATAAAATGCATGGCAGCAGGTCGAGAAACTTGTGCTGAGCAAGAGAAAATTAAAAAAACCAACCACAAAATCGCTAAAAAAAACAGCCAATTAAGAGTTACTTGTGAAATAATTTAGAGTGAATATCAATTAACTCACAGTTAACTTTTAATTACATACATACATACATACCTACATACATTCACGCCTTTATTCCCAAAAGGGGTGGGCAGAGCACATGCAACGTATGTTCCAGCGCCACTTTTAGCATAAATGTGGGCATAGAAGATCGACAAAATGTGATATTGCAGTAATAGGTTGCTAGCCCATCGCCCACAACACACTTCAACCCTGGTCCCTTAGTCGACTTTTACGACACCCACGGGAAGAAAGGGGGTGGTGAAATTCTAACCCGACACCACCATTTTTAATTCGTTGTTTTTTATCGCGATTTCGTGGTTGGTCCCATGGGAAAAGTTGTTCAGTATTATCATCTTATTCGCTTTTAATCATTCCTGTTCATGACCCCGAAATCACCCAGTAACTATAGCTGTCAAAAGAATACATTGTCGTACACATGACCACAGATTATAATAATATAGACTTGACGAGAACTAATACAGAACAAAAACAAATGAATCCACAATTTTCCATATTTATGATTTTACATACATCTCTTTTATTCGCTCAATCGCGCTACCCGCAAGAATATTAATGCGAAAACAACGATTTTCTGGACCCGAAATAACCAACGGTAATAAAATTTGCGGTAATTACATTCTCATTACACGGTTATGATAAAAACAGTATCATGAGTTTGCGTGCCCCCGGCGAATTACACGAGAGGACACGAGGGATGGTTTTTAATGAGTTCTACATGCTCTTTTTACAAGATTTAGCAACTGTTGAAGTGTGTGGCGGCATTTTTTAAAAGCTGAATTTATGGAAAGTTTTACAAGTTACTATGGAATGACAGTTTTAATATATGCTATTTTAATACCAGCTACAACTACGTAGGTTGCTCTTTTTGGCAAAAGTTGCTATAAATGTTATCAGGAGCACTATTGATAGCACCAACCTAGTTGAGGCTTAGGTCCGCCTGTTTGTACCTAATCAATATGCTCGCGCGCGACGCCACCCGCTGCTGGCGGTGTGCGGGACGCGCACGCGCGCTCATGCGCAGGCATCCGTCGCGCGCGCATTGGCGCTGCTCAACTCCGTACTCGAGGCAGCGCCTCCATGTGATTTGTTTGTGAGTTCGTGTGGAAAGCTGATGATAGAATGTAAGAAAGTGATAGAAAGTGAGATGCCTGTAAGTACTATAGAATAATGTTTAATAATTGTTATTATTATCTGTACTGTTCTTTTTATTTTTTTTGTATTTTGTGTGTCATTTAGTCATTCTACAATTTGTGCCGCCTTGGCTATAGCTGTTAAGGTGCAAATTATGTGTATAATAAATAAATAAATAAATATGGCGCCATATTTGACGTTGATCGGTCTGGGATCGTAAGTTGCATCCCGCCGTATTTCCATCTTTAAGTGCGCCGATTTTTTTTCGTCTTTTGCTTGACACAGACCCAGTATACACTTGAATCATTCAATCTTAATTCATAATCATAACAACAGAGGTAAACAAGTGTCGACTATTAGGCATTAAGGTGTCTAACATACGCACGTTAACCAGAGATACAATTGGGTTACTTAGGTTGGTAGAGCTTGTGACTCTGCACAATATAAATATAATTTTATAATTAAAATATTTTATTTTTCTAATATTTGCGGACAATCTTACACAAATCGACCTAGTGCCAAACTAAGCAAAGCTTGTACTATGGGTGCTAGACGACGATAGACATACGTATATAAAGATATAAATACTTAAGTACATAGAAAACATCCATGACTCAGGAACAAATATTTGTGCTCATCACACAAATAAATGCCCTTGCCGGGATTCGAACCCAGGACCTCTTGCTTCGTAGGCAGGGTCACTACCAACTACGCTAAAGCGGTCGACAAAAAAAAATCATAACATGTACCCTAAAATGTTCTACCATAAATTCCATTGAGTTACAAAAATCCGCTAAGCTGTGTCACTCAATTGAAGGACATATTGTGCGACGTCACGAGATCTTCTAATTAACTTAGCCATTAATATCAAATTCTGAAGAAAAATAAAAATATTCATGACACAAATAAATATTAGGGGACATTGTTAAACAAATCGAGCTAGCCCCATTGTAAGCTCAATAAGGGTTATGTTTTGGTACAGTCAAGTGTAAAAATATCGGTGCATACAACTCTCATCATGGTTCCCCTAATAACTTACCTCGCCAATTTATGCTTTAAACACGGTGTTTTCCCATACTATTTAAAACAAGCCATTGTTACCCCTGTGTTTAAGAGTGGGAACAGAAGCATTGCGTCAGACTATAGACCTATATCCGTTTTGCCTGCAATTTCGAAAATATTAGAAAAACTCATAAATACAAGACTAATTAACTATCTTAACAAATTTAAAATACTGTCGGACAATCAATATGGTTTCAGACAACGCATCTCCACTGAAGATGCAGTGTCATCTCTATCCTCATTAATAATCGAAAATGTAGACAATAATAAAAAATGTATTACTGTGTTTTTAGACCTCAAAAAGGCCTTCGACACTGTTTCAGTTCCCATACTAATAAACACCTTGGCAAGGATAGGCATTAGAGACATTCCACTGTCTCTTCTAAGTAGCTACCTTCATAACCGCAGACAGAAAGTCAAAATAGGGAAATACGTTAGCGATGAATGTGACGTTAACTATGGTGTTCCTCAAGGGAGCGTTCTGGGGCCAACACTATTTTTAATTTACATTAACCAGCTCTGTAACATGCACATTGCTGGAGGATCCATCTTCACTTACGCTGATGATACCGCAATCGTGTTCTCTGGAGATGACTGGGACGAAGTTCGTAAAACTGCAGAATCTGGACTTGCAAAGGTTGCTCGTTGGCTGCAAGCTAACCTACTCACTCTTAACACAAACAAAACAAACTACATCTGTTTTACTAACTACAATAGAACTCAACCTGACTCAACTTTCTCAATTAAGATCCATACATGTAACAACTTAGCTGTGTCAAACTGTTCCTGCTCAGTTATTAATAAGGTTGAATCTACTAAATATTTAGGTATCATGATCGACCAGCGACTTACCTGGCATTTACACACAGAGCTGATAATGTCTAGAACGCGTAAGTTAATATGGATTTTTAAAAACTTAAAACATGTTGCTTCTAAAAATCTTTTAAATCAAATCTACGTATCTCTCGCGCAATCAGTCCTTGAGTACTGCATCCCGGTCTGGGGCGGAGCCACAAAAACCAAATTTCTGGAGTTGGAAAGAGCTCAAAGGGCTGCTATTAAGGTAATGCACTGTAAGCCGTACAGATTTCCTACTAACAAACTTTATGAAATGTGTGACCTGCTGTCGGTAAGAAAGCTGTACGTACTACAAGTAATCTTGAGGAGACACAAAACATCTACGTACCAACCTGAGGCAACAACAAAAAGAAGGAAACCTAATGTAATCCCCACCCCGGTAACTAAATCCGCATTTGCAAATAGACAGTACGCTGCGCAGTCAGCCAAGTTATACAATATAGTTAATAAACAGATTAGCATTTTCCCCTGCATCTATAAAGAATGCAAAACTAAAATAATAAACTGGATCAAAACAAAAAGCTACATTGAAGTAGAAAACTTATTGTTAGGTATTGCCTAGACTTATGTTTAATTCAACTAACATACAGGTACACAAACACACAAACACACACACACACACACACACACACACACACACACACACACACACAAATACACACACACGCACGCACACACACACACACACTCACACACACACACACACGCCTACGCACGCCTACGCACATAAGTATACACTCGCTCATGCACCCTCACACCTACTTTTATTTTATCTTACTTTAATTTTAGTTTCTTTTGGCTGGAGTGAACAAGCAGTAGCACTGTTAATATTAAAACAAACCTAATTAAGTAGCTTCTGTTCACTCCTCCTTACATGTATAGTTTAAGCTTAAACCTCTTGTTTGCTATATATTCAAAATTACCTTCATGTGAAGTGCGGTGTCTCTTGACACAGGTACCCCGGTACTTAAAAAGAGATACCAACCTGCTTATCTGTTACATAGACCTAGTGTTACCCAATAAATCATTTTTTCATTTTTCATTTTCATTTTTTCAACTAACTCATAAATATGTCCCATAGCTCTTATGTCAGCGGATTAAGGTTTTGGTACATATTTATGAGAAGATGAAATCGATACATATTTTTGCACTTGACTGTACTAGACGAAATATTTTGTGGATATAAATACATAGAAAACATCCAAAATTCAGAAACAAATGCTAATGATCATTACATGCAAATTTGAAACAGATCATGAAAGACGGGTTGTTTGCTCAAACACACACCTTAAAAAACACGTACATGTACAGCAGTGTACGTCTTTCGGCTGATAAACTCTCATCCTCACCATAGAGATCACGTCCATATTTAGCATATTTTCCCCAAACCTACGATGACCTCGTAAAAACATAAAAAACAGCGCTTTTAGTATCATACTGCGGCAAATCTCATCAAACCTCGAGACACAAAATAAAACATGGGAACTGATATTAAAATTTACTACGTACAGCTTTATGGTATGAAATACACGAACGGGGGTTCGGAGAACTGCGAAATAGGTCGCACAAAGCAACGAATAAAAAAAAGGTTGGTCCCTATAGTTAAGGACCGAAGCCAATTTTTTTATTCCGTAGTACTTATATCTGGATATGGCGTGGCGAACGTAGAGGTAATTTTTCCATGTATCAAGCAATATGGTGCCACAGTCAAAGATATAATTGCTCTTTATTCCATAGTATACGGCCAAAATGCATAACGCACATGTTCATAAAACTCGCTCAAAATAAAGTAGTTTTCAAATCGAATGCAATGCACAATTTCAATTTACAAAATACACAACAGATTTGCGAAACATTCTCAAAAAAAATGTTGTATCTGATTTATGAAATTTTTGTTTCTATTGTGTACTATTTTTGGTAGTTATAAATAATATTTGTATTGTATTGTAGTGTATCAAGCAGAGGCAGATCAAGCATAAAAGCAACAAAACGTATTAGTATCCATACGCATTAGGTATAGGACCCTCGCATTGAATTAGAATCTAGTGATATTTAGGTATGTAAGGATCTGGAAACGCAAGAATTTGGTAGTTTAAATTAAATATATCGTACCATTAATATTGATAGAACGAACGAAAGGACAAACTTAGAATGTAAATCTGCGCAACTCAAACATACAAACATGTTAGTTCTAGTCCTTGACTGTCCAGGAATAATTAAAACCAGCTATATATTACTTACTGTAGACAATTAATTAACTTGAGAAGTAACCTAACCTTTCGCGCGGTCTTTGCACCTACAGAGTAAATATACGTGTGCGATCCTATTTTATTATGGAATCAATATCAAACGACTATTTGCTCTGTGTAATGGAAAAATATATCATGCGACAGCGCGTGCATCCACGGCCCGGTTACTTTTATTGATAACTAAATGTACTCAAGTGCAATATGATAACGGGTTTTATGTAGAACATGCCTATTTTGATTGCTCTACACTTCATATTGCATGTATGACGCCATTTTAAATTTTCACTTTTTTATATGTATGTACTTTGCACAATCAATGTGTTAACAATTAAAATGGTAAGTCCATAGTTTTTCCGATTTTAAGACGGTGGCAAGTTTGAGACAGATAGATAAAGATAAACGCATTATTACGGAATTTCCATTGGAATAAGTATGAAGTTCATGAAAAAGGATAATAGGTAGTATTATTCATTTTAGCCCTCTCATATGTATGCAGTGCCCTTGTAGCTCGTCTAGCATGGGACGGCCGCGACATACTCTCGATTTTTCTCGCACTATACCTCTTGTTCTAAGTGTTCTAATAAGAGAGAGACGGATAGTGCGAGAAAAATCGAGAGAGCTCGCGCGCCGTCCCGTGCTAGCCGTGCTGGGCGCCACATGTATACCTTTACTGTTTTCACCATCTGTAACCTGTAATGTGAGACGCAATAAACATTTCTATTCTATTTCTGTTCACTTTAATTAGCATTCTGTAGTGAAATGTAATATTCCCTATATCTATGTGATGCCGATTGCACCGTCCTTTTCGATCAAGAAATTAGAAAACCTAACGCGATCATGGTATAAATGGGATGTTAACCTTTTAAGCGCCATTATACGGGGTGTATCAAAAATGCGCAAGTTCGGATGTTTAGATATTTGTTACTCAAACACGCTAAAACGGCTCAACCGATTTCGATGATATTTTGCAGAAAGAACAAACAGGTAGCGAGTGTTCTAGCGAGCATTCTAGCGAAACGTCAGGAAATGTGTTTCGAGCTTTTTGCCGAGCAGAGCAATTTTATTAAACTCACTACACCTTCATACTAAGAGAGAGTTTTGACGTTTCATAAAAAGTTGCTGATTTGACAGACTATCAGTCAACATCCCAATTCAGACGTCTGATGATAAGTGATTACTAATCACCGAACTAATTCAAAATTGGCATACAAAATAGAAATTGCGATCAAAACACCTCAATTGGGCACTATTTCACTCACAAACCATCATAAATCCGAATTGATTAACGGTCGTCAGCCGGCCAGTTTGCGGTACAATCCGTTATAAAGGATCAATTCTCCGCATTTTCCTATAGAATTAACGATAAATTACGCCCTAATGCCCAGTGCCATTACAAAGCAATTAATCAAATCGAGAGAAATGAAAGTCCCAAAAATAAGGAGCAGCCGATAAACATCGTTAGGCGGTTAAGTATCCGGCAGCTATATTGCTTGATTCAAGCGAATTTGGTTGTTATTACGATTCCGATGAAAGGAGCGTATTTTCACCAGTTCAAAATTCGTGAAAGCGTTAAAGTGGAACCACACGCAACGGCAATAGAGCCGCGACACTAGCGTCAAGTCAACATAGCGCCGATTTAGAAATAAGTAAGACAGAAAAAAACCGGACTCGCGCACGAAGGGCTCCGTACCATTACCTATAAAAAAAAAACATTTATTTCGACCAACTGGGATCATATTACAAGGCGAGGACTAACAGGAAATAATTATAATTAGCTTGATACATTACACAATATACTATACTAAACAAAAAATAAAAACACATATAAAAACAGTTTTAAAAAAAAGTTTGTTGTATGGGAGGCCACCTTAAATATGTATTCTATTTTGTTTTTAGTATTTGTTGTTATAGCGGCAACAGAAATACATAATTTGTGAAAATTTCAACTGTCTAGCTATCGCGGTTCTTGAGATACAGCCTGGCGACAGACAAAACGGCAAAAAAAAACACCTTTGTTATATGGGAGCCCCCCTTAGATATTTATTTTATTTTGTTTTTAGTATTTGTTGTTATAGCGGCAACAGAAATACATCATCTGTGAAAATTTCAACTGTCTAGCTATCGCGGTTCTTGAGATACAGCCTGGTGACAGACAGACGGACGGACAGCGCGCAGCGAAGTCTTAGTAATAGGGTCCCGTTTTTACCCTTTGGGTACGAAACTTTAATTACAGCAAAAAAAAAGTCCATAAAAGCAATATTAACAAAAACAAAATCATTGCCCATCAGGCCACATTGGGTCACATGAAAAATTTACGCGCTGTCCAAAGTAGCAGTAATCGTATTTGCATGAGAGGTTGTGCAAGTAGATAGGGAGGATCGGATATCGAACGTCAGGGCCTCCCCATACTACCGGCGTCTTGTGAACGGGGCCCTCAGATTTAGTGCACAACCGAACCTGAACCCGAACACGAACAAAAAACCGAGCTGGTGCTAATCACGTCACGACACACGCGTCAGAGGACTACGCGTGATTTTCACTACATATGGACTACTGCTACGGACTACGGCGTAGCGCTACGAGCGTAGCGTGGCGTGGGTTAATGGCGCACGCAGCTTCGCTACGAAGTGCGACGCTCGCACAGTCGGAATCAGTCACTGAATTCAGTATCAGGACTACTCAAGAGCAAAAAAGGTACACCCTTCGGTACAAATCCAGCAGAAAGTGTACCGTTTTATTTGCACTTGAGATATTCAGATTATGATTCAGTGACTGAATTCTGTTCAGGTGCCGGCTTTTCAGTAGCAAATAAGGTACAAGCAGAGGCGGATTATCCATATAGGCAAACTATATATAGCCTATAGGGGTTCCAAAGGGGCGCAGCTTGCACGCGATTTTTTTTTCGTAATAATTTTTAGTCTATTGGGCGCTAGTGGGGCGCCGATGAGGTGCTTGCCTAGGGCGCTCTCAACATTTAATTCGCCTCTGGGTACGAGTATTATTATGCATATTTTCTCAAACTTGCAATGAAATGTTGACGTGACTTACTTCAAATTAGATTCGGAAATACTACGTATCCGGTGCGATGAGTGAACGTGATATGTAAAGGAATTTCATACGGCCTTACACACCTAGGCCTGTAAAGCAACCTACTTTTGTTTTTAAACGGGGGGGCGCGGGCCCGGAGCTGCCGGCGCGGCGGCGGCGGTGCAGGCGGTGCAGTTCAGAAACGTATTATTTATAAAACAAATTCACTACTTTTTATTTTTATTTCATTGCAAGTTTGAGAAAAGCACTATAAAAATCTCGGCGAGAAACGGGGTTGCCGGCCGCGTATCCCTATCCGGCTTCGCTACGCTCGGCCGTCTATATCTACTTGGCCTGCAACCCTTCGTTTCCCGGCCTCTATAGTAATGTACTATTAATCTCTTCAATAGCTCATCAATAAAAACAACAGAGAAACACAGATAAACTCTTCACTGTTCTGTTTACGAAAAGTAGTTTAAATAGGTTTATTATTGAAGGGCCAAATTTCGATTTCGCTCTATTTGTGTAGATGGGACCCTTATGTATGTATGTATGTAAGCACTTTATTGTACACAATAACAGGTTAAAGAATATACATGTCACACAATAGATCAAAGTACAAAGGCGAACTTATCCCTATAAGGGATCTCTTCCAGCTAACCTTTGAGCAATTGAGAGGAAGGTAGGTAGAATGAGATAGGCAAACTTATACCGTGTACAAAAACACAGAGAAAATGAAAACAAAACCTAATAGGTATTAATCCTAGACAAATAAAAACATGCCAATACATATATAAATATACAATATAAAATATAATACACACTATCATATGCAATATATATATCGCAAATATACAATAAATAAATAAATAAATACTATATTCAACCAAGATTAGTACACAAAAACAGGATAAGAAATGTAGAACACTAAGTGGGAAATAAAGCTATAATAATAATAATCGCTTTATATTATATTTGTTTTAAAGGGCCTCTGCGCTGTTGGCTTCGGCCCCACGCATGCCTTCCAAAACTCCGGCACCCCATGGTCCTGAGATATGGAAAAAACATACATAATAATAATAATAGCGTTTTATCCCAGACGACCGGTTAGCATAGTGGGTAGTAATGCTGCCAACAAGGTGAAGGTTCTAATTCCTGGTAAGGGTAAATATTTGTGTGATGAGCATGATAATTTGGTTCTGAGTATTGGATGTTTTCTATGTATTTATACCTATTATATGTATATCATTGTCTATCCAGGTCAATTTTGCGAATTAAGAATACATCAGACAGGCTATCTAGCATGATCTTGTGTATTTCAGACACAGATCCCTCCCACTCACAGTCATTATCAGATATATTGGAGCGACCAAAGTGCTCACAAATATCTTAACATGTATCTAATGCCTCAACAATACATATTAATATATCTATTGTTGAGGCATTAGATAATTATGATGTTCAGATGTTTGCTAGTAAAGGACATAATGCTTTAAGGATAATCATATCTATCGATTTGATGCGGTTTTGGCCGTATTGCTATGAGACAAAAATTTTGGTTGTGGGCTCTCATACTATAAGTCTTTGTTAAGATTGGCAGGTCAATTCAGATTCAGATTTAGAACTTTATTGGTAAAATGTCATATTTTACAGGTCAATATGATATCAATTTCTATTCAAAAAATCATATAGTAGTCAATCATAAAATGTATTATTATCTAAGATGTTTTAATCATTATTGCATAATTTTAAAAGTGATGGGTAACACTTGCTGTTTTATGAGCGGCTCTATGATCTACTAAAACAACGCTACTAAATTTATACAACGCTGTAGCGAGACATTTTGATGAGGAGTGGTTTGAGATTGTTTTTAAATGTTGCATCAGTTGGTCAATGCTCTTCTATAGAGTCATTGTCATATGTATAATATTTCACTATGTATCAAGCAACTATTTTCTGTTGCATGTTGCTATAGTGATATGTCCTCAGATTATCTTAAAATCCAAGTTGTTTCAGGATTATCCATCACACATGAGTTTTTGCTGGAATTAGGAATAAAAACCTGTTTGTGTGAGCTGCCTGCTAAACCAGTTATTTGTAAATTACAATATTTTTTCTAATAAACATTAGAAATTATTTGTCTCTGGACATACAGATCAGAATAACAACTTGTTATAAGAATAAGTAGTATAATGTCAATCACCATTATTGAAGCCCTCCAGGATGACGGACAGCGGATCCGCGAATGTGGTAACTATTAGAAAAAAATTGTCACAGCATAGGAGAGGATAATAAATTGTTACTAAACCAATATGAGTTTTACCTTCATGATTATTATTATTGATATTTGCCACACAAAGGTCAAAAAAGAATTGCAATAGCTCCTATTATAGGCTTATTTGGATGAACTTTGCTGTCCTTTAAAGCAAACCATGGATTTATAAGGCAAAAATTTCCCAAACTTGCCAGTCAAAACTCAATGCAACATTCATTTGTTTATAGGTAAATGCTCATACAGCTGTAAAGACATCGTGTATCATGCTCAATTTATTCAAATCACGGGTCGTAATCATTCTTTGTAGAATAAATAATAGGTCACGACAATTGGACAAGGTGACAAATGTGTGTTGCATTTACCCATGCCTGTGGTATTAATAACAAGCAAATCAATTATATGTATACTGTTACGAAACTTGTTTTGAACGCAGACGTCGGTCAACTGTACTACACTACACTGCCGTATTTTTGTAGTTACTGTAGAAAGTTGTACACACAAGTACATTTCATAAATGGGTCAATGCATTTTAGACGAGTATAAAGGCAGTTTATACATAAAACCAGAAGAATATTGATAAATACCAAGTAAAATGTCTTAATAAAACAGTAGTTTTCTCTAATATCGATCGGTTTTCTTAACGGACAGCATAATACGTACCAATAACCTAGCTGGATCAAGGGTTCCACAGTGTTGAAGAAAAAGTCTCAGTCCTAATGGTACACTTAAAAACTGAAACACATCGCACTTATTCAAATTGTGAATTTAATTGTTTTATTCACAAACCCCGAAAACGCAACGCGATGGCAAACGAAACAAAACTCGAACGGACGTCGGACAGCGATGGCGCTACTGAGCTATTCATAAATGACAGTCTGTCCTGTGTTGCCAGCGATAATATTCTTATCAAAACTGCATTCATTCGTAAGAGCGTGTTCACATTAACAATAAAATAAATAAATACCTAATAGTTACATATAACAGAGATACAGTTACCCAGATTGCAGTATGCTCGTCGGATTCATGTTATATTATTATAAAGCAGTTTATGTGACTTGATGAAAGTTTTTAACGTTGGTACTGACGTACCAGATCCCATTAATATTATAAAGCGCAAATTACACATTGCGGGGTTTGATAGATAAAACGCAGTCAACGCAATATAAATATCTTGGTAACCCGCAATGTAATGAAACTTGGGTGCAATATGTTGCATGTGTAAATTGCGCTTTAATGCGAAAGTTTGCATGTTTAGATGTTTGTTACTCAATCACGCTGAAACGGCTCAACCGATTCGTTTGAAATTTTGCACTAAGATAGTTTATAACCTGTTTTAAAATAAAAAATAGTTTTTATCCCGAGCTCACGCAGACGAAGTCGCGGGCGCAAGCTAGTACCTAATGTAATAAAGGATAAAGGCTAACCGGTACCCCCAACCAAGGTATGTGCCTATACCTTTTTGCAACTAAAAAGGTATAGGTACCTATGCTAAGAGGTATTACTATTTAGATCAAGCTACGCCGACTTCATAATTAAGTATACAAATGAAAATTACTTGATTAGGTACTTACTGACTTGTCGATTGGTGACTCAACGCGCAGCACGCCTCCAGACCGAGAGTTCTAGGCCAGATTGGTTGGCGTACAAGTAGTTTAATACTTTGTTGTTTGGTGGTCAGATTTTCTAGTGAAGGGTTCCCTTTTAGAATGTCAGAGTGAGGTCACTTAATTTGAAATGATCTTACCGCTTTTTCCCTGTTCCCCGAATAGGGGTGTAGACACTACATAAAATAATCAATATTTTATTTAGTGTCTACATCGTGATTCGGGCTCAGTTCGATTAAATTCGTCATAGTGGAGTACGCAGTTTATACCTTTATAGTTGACTCCTGGCATTAGTTTACGCAACAGTGACAAAAATAAATAAAACACTTTCTATGTTTTTTTATTTATATTCTTATTAAGATAGTATGACCCTCCTAAAAATACTGTGTCAACAATTTTGACTGTCTATCTAGAGTTTAATATTAAAACGACATTTTGAAATGTTACATTTCTCAATTTATTTAAGACAAATAAATAATAAATTAATGTACTTCCTCGTTAGTTGCAAATTGTACAAAATATAGTATGAATATAATTTCTAAAACATCTTATTTCAATAACATTAATAATTATAACGATACTATTACATTGATCATGGCTTTCAATCCGACAATCGTATGATAACATCAGTCAACCAGATTATCTACACATTATACTTTAGATCAGATTATATTGAGTTGGCCGTATTGCATCAATTCATCAAAGTAGTCCAAAAGGTTGTCTGGAAGAGATCGCCTTTTAGCGATTAGACCCTATGGATCATTGTTTATGTTTAATTTATCTCTGTTCTTCTATCATGTACAATTTTTGGTGAACTATAAAGAATATGTGTACTGTATTGTATGCCTTTCAAAAAGCGACTCTATAATCCGAACTAGAAGATTCCAATTCCAGTGAAAATTTCATAAAAAGTTAAATACAAACATTAAATAATATATATAAACGTCTCCTAGAGAGTCACGGGTTAACGGATTCCTGATCATATTGTTACCTCTGTAGACATCAACAGCCACCACATTCACGAGCTGCAGTCTGTGACTTGCTGGAAGTATGAATATACCACACTGCAAAATAATGCAATTTGTCACACCAACTTGCTGTAGTTAGAATGAAAGGTATGTTTCATAGTAACTTGTTGTGACAAATTGCTAGGTGTGTAATGGCCTTATATTGTAGATGAAAAAAGGTAATCGGAGCAATGTGGGTGATTTATAAAAATATATTTTAACTAATTAATCTTATTACTAAGGCAATTTATTGATTGAGCAAATCACAAATATTTGGTTTTA
Source organism: Epinotia ramella (assembly GCA_947578815.1). Taxonomy (NCBI): domain Eukaryota; kingdom Metazoa; phylum Arthropoda; class Insecta; order Lepidoptera; family Tortricidae; genus Epinotia; species Epinotia ramella. The sequence goes on from OX388203.1 coordinate 4,741,549, forward strand.
TCACAAAGCTCGATTAAAAAGCTACGGCATGAGATGTTTTATTGTAATCGCTTCAATTTAGTCGGTTTTTCACCTTCTCAAACATACAAATAAAATGAATAATTTAATAATTCCATCCATTTCTATCCTTAATATGCTGGAGTTGACTGACGTTTGTTTCCAAGGCGCAAATGTCATTTGAAATTGAAAAAAACGCATAAGGCGACGCCAGACGAGCGAAATCGGCGGACCCTTAGATATCACCACCATCGTCACACATAAAAAAGTCGAGTCTGTACTGCCAGTATTAAAATTATGTTAGGCGAAGTCTATGCCAGTATCCAACAGGTCTCGTATCAACACGGTGGCTTTTCTAGGCAGCGTCCTAAGGATATGTCCAGGAAAAGCAAGTGTTTCGGCAAGGAGGCTTCTGGGTAGTGTGTCAGCAGTCAAATTATTATATGCGAAGTCCACGCCAGTATCCAACAGGTCTCGTATCCACACGGTGGCTTTTCTAGGCAGTATCCTAAGGATGTGTCCAAGGAAAAGCAAGTGTTTCGTCACGGAGGCTTCTGGATAGTGTGCCAGCAGTCAAATTATGTTACGCGAAGTCCACGCCAGTATCCAACAGGTCTCGTATCAACACGGTGGCTTTTCTGGGAAGTATCCTAAGGATGTGTCCAAGGAAAAGCAAGTGTTTCGGCACGGAGGCTTCTGGGTAGTTCCGACGAACGCTCTCCAGGATACTGGTGGCTGCGTCCTTGGGAGTCAGCGTGCCAAAGTAGCTTGGTATCCTGTAACAGAGAACATAACGGGAATTAAAACGTCAGTTCCGGGACCAAATTAAATTCATATATCCCGGGACTTTCAAGATCGGTAGTAGTAGTTTCAAGCATACTCTAAGAATAGGAATGGTGTATATACAGAAGTGTTTAATATTGATTATTTAATAACTCGGTTGTACTTTCGCCTGATTTTTTAAACATATTTATACCACGGCAGTCGCAAACAAACGTACCTACAGCCAGCTTTATGTAAGCCGTCACCATAGCCTATGGACGCTAAAAACTCTAGAAAGTCCTATAAAACCATAGTCGGTTAGAACTTTTGTCTCGTATACAAAGTGCGTGGACACTTTTACGATGCTATTTTAGAGAACAACGGAACTATTGCTGTGTTTCTTGTTGTACTAAATAGAGAGTCTAAAGTAATATTTGATTGAATATACAGATATTCAATCAAATATTATCGTAAGATATTCCTTAAACTTGACTTCACCTTGAAAAAGTAAATCTCCAGGTTTAAGATAACACTTTTGCGAATTAATATAATGAGCAAATCGAAGATAACGACAGCTATCTGCCGAGTTTCAATAATTGCATGTTCTTTCAACACATATTATTAAGTAGTTGTAAATGTAAACAGATGCCTTGTTGACTACGGAACCCTACAATGTTTCTCTGAAGCTGACTTTGACAAGTGTGTATGCGTATGGAGGTTCACTACTCTTCTACAGGCCTTTAAAACGTTATAAAAAAACAGGCCGTGTGCGAGTCGGACTCGCGCACGAAGGGTTCCATTATCTATAAAAACAAAAAAAAAGTTTGTTGTACGGGAGCCCCTCTTAAATATTTATTATATTTTGTTTTTAGTATTTGTTGTTATAGCGGCAACAGAAATACATATTTTGTGAAAATTTCAACTGTCTAGCTATCGCGGTTCTTGAGATACAGCCTGAAAAAAAAAACGTTTGTTATATGGGAGCCCCCCTTAAATATTTATTTTATTTTGTTTTTAGTATAACATAAATACATAATATGTAAAAATTTCAACTGTCTAGCTATCAGCTATCTTGAGATACAGCCTGGTGACAGACAGACGGACGGACGGACGGACAGACAGCGAAGTCTTAGTAATAGGGTCCCGTTTTTACCCTTTGGGTACGGAACCCTAAAAGGCGATATTATAACGATATATTACGTTATAACAAAATCAGTATTCTCCATAACGATATAAATATCGTAACAGAATGAATATCATAACATTATAAAATACGGTCAAATAACGTTACAATATTGTTTTAAAATGCGAGCCGCGCGAGTGACATGGGACAAGTCGGCGATACTGTATGCGAGAAAGGGCCATGGCCATGCGTATGGCCTATAACGTTATTTTATCACTTAAGCAAGTATCGCTTTTATATAATGGTTTAGATTTATAACGTTATAATGGATACCGCTATACAGCGCGTCAAATATAGTTTTGAGTATAACGCTTTTTAGGAAAAATAACGTTATAAACGACAGCGCTATACGAAAATAGCGGTATTTAAAGGCATGCTCTTCTCTCTTGTAGCAAAACTACCCGTCTCTTTCTAAGTGCTCTTATAAGAAAGAAGACAGATACTCTCGGATCTCGCGCGAGGTCTTGTGCTAGCCGTGCTGAGTTCACGCACTAAAAGGTAATGTGTACAAATAGTCTGGGTTTTATTTTACCTTAATCTCAAATCGGGACTATCTTCTCCCACGATGAACGGATAGATGTGGCTCAAGGTCACGTAAACCCCATCTATCTTGTTTATTCGGAGATCCTCCATGAGGGATTCTGCCAATCCTGGAACAAAATATAAGTTAACTAGCTTCTGCCCGCGACTCCGTCCGCGTGGAAATCGTTTGTATCGCAGCTCCATACAGACTTCAACCCCCCATTTCATCCCCTTAGGGGGTGATTTCCAGGATGAAAACTATCCTATGTCCTTCCCCGGGATTCAAACTATCTCCATACCAAATTTCATCGCAATCGGTTCAGCGGTTTAAGCGTGAAGAGGTAACAGACAGACAGACAGACAGACAGACACATTTTCGCATTTATAATATTAGTATGGATAATGACATGAATAGGGGTGTAGACACTAAATGGAATAATCAATAATATATTTCCTCTGAAAAGGATTTAAAAAAAGTAGTCAAATGGAGAAAAAAAGCAATGCAATAGGTAAAATAATCACAAAGTTATAAGTGTCCAAAGTTTTAAGAGGGGGTATATTCTGTCCCTTTTCCGCAAAAGGACGACCTCTGTAGCCTAGTTGGTAGTGACCCTGCCTACGAAGCCGGAGGTCCCGGGTTCGAATCCCGGTAAGGGCATTTATTTGTGTGATGAGCACGAATATTTGTTCCTGAGTCATGGATGTTTTCTATGTATTTTAAGTATTTACTTATCAATATAAGTATGTATATCGTCGTCTAGTACCCATAGTACAAGCTTTGCTTAGTTTGGGACTAGGTCGATTTGTGTAAGATTGTCCCCAAATATTTATTTAAAACGCGCCTTCATATGAAACGATTGTCATTTACTATGCTACAGATTGTGACGTCACTAACTGCGAGCGTTATTACAAGCAATATTAAAACGGTTGTAGCTTCGTAATTCTTTGAGATATCGGAATGGGATTTTCGTCACTAAGCATATTTTTTTGCCTTCTTTCTTTTGGAGTAATAATACATTTTGAGTCTACACCCGTATTCGCTGAAATTTGCACGTGCGATAGAGAACGAGATATATATACGTATACTTTATCCGAAACTGAAATAATCAATTCTGTTAAACGAACGCAAACAAAAAAACTAATGTGTGTTTTGATTATGAGGTAGTTGTTTGCTTGACAGGATTCCCTCTAAAGGCGGGATTCCACCGGTGTGCGGCACTGTGCGGCACAAGCATATTCAGTACAAAAATGCTTGTGCCGCACAGTGCCGCACACCAGTGGAATCCCGCCTTACCAGTTTCAAACGTACTATACACGAGCAAACAAAAGAAGTTGACGTTTCACAGTAGCCACTTCGCATACATTACACAAAACCCGCGTGGTCGTGCCGGGGGCTTCCCCTGGATTTGATGTAGTAGTACTTTATTTTCAAAAAGTTAAATATTTTACAACAAGTATTAGAAAAAAGAAGATTTTCCCTTGCAACCACGCAATTCAGCTACAGTGCAGTATCAAAAAAAAATACACAAGTTTACGAGTCCGCAGTAAGCTCGATTCTCCATACAAAAGTAGTTACGCTCTCATTTTAAAATTACGTGTTGGATTGTAACGAAACTTTGCATGTACATTGACACGAGGTATATCTATGTATTTAATTCCTGATTGAAATTGTTGCGTGCAGGTTTAAGGCAATGGCCATTATACCTATGCACCGAACCGCTGCGTTCAGAGGTAGTTTCAAGTACGCGGCGTCTAAGTGCTGGAATGATATCCCTCCTCCTATCCAAGGGGCGCTTAGCAGATACACCTTTAAGCGTAAGCTTAAAGGCTATTTGTTGACGCTCCAGAAATCAAGATCCTAATCCCCAGCACTGTGACAGCAATAAATATGCCAATTGCCAATTGCTAATTTTTTATCTAGTTTTTGTTTTTTAATATGTACGGTAAATATAGATATTTTATTGAAGCTGCATCCAGGTAGCGTGTAGGTACATGTATTATCTCACTTTAAGTATTTATGTTTATTTCTCTTTCGCCTGTCCCAATACTCCCAATAATGTAGGTAGTTTATTTATTACATTTGTATGACGTTTCCGTGAGTCACCGACGGTGCTGGCTGAAAATCAGCGCTGCAGGTGTCTGACACCTCAGCATAATGCTGAGCCAGTGTCCGGTTCACTGCCGCAGAGACACACTTGTTTCATGTTTTATCTGTTCCCTGATTATTTTATTGTTTAATATTGTCCTGTGTGTTTGTGAATAAATGTATCTTTATTTCTTTCTTTCTTTCTAATTAGTTTATGTAGCTTCAGCTACCATAGTAACAATAATACAGCGAATTTAAGTTTTTCATACAAAACCATATAAACTAATTACAGACAAAGATTTACCTCATGCATATATGCATGCTAAGTTTTGTGACAATCCAACACGTAGTTTTAAAATGCGAGCGTAACTACGTTCGTATGGGAAGTTGAAATCCGGCCGAGCTTACTGCGGACTCTTAAGACTGACCTTGTACGGCGAACTGCGCCACGCTCAACGGCATCTGGTCCTTGATGTGGCTCAAGCCGGCCACCGAAGTGAGAGCCACGATATGACCGTGATTCCTCGCCTTCATAGCTGGTATGAACTGGTCTATCAGCTGAAATCAACCAAATAATGCAATCATACCCTTATTAGGTGACAGCCAGATAGGTAAAAACAAACTCAATAACATTGTAACAGTTTTTCGATCAGGTCACGTGACATCTTACGGTGTCACCCTAAAAATGAATTTGACGCAAATTTATAAACAATTATCAATTATTTAGGCGGACGGGCCGCGGGCGCGTTGGGTCATGGGTGAATTTGTTTTTGCCGTTGGTAAATATTTTTCTAAGCTTCATCTCTTTAGGAATAACGCCCAAATTCGAACTATTAGAATTTTCTCAATAGGAAAACGGTGAAGGACGCGTTGGTTAAAATTACAAAATTATTTGCAGAATATGCTATGGCAAAAAGTGTTTAACGGCTTTATACTCTTACGAATAGCGTTCAGTTTTGAATGAAGTCGAATCGGCTAGCAGCAAAATATAAAAGTTTGTGACATCCTTCACATCTGACGTCACAAAAATCTGTCGCGTATTTAAAAAAATCCCCATCCCAAAAAGTGCTCAGCGCCGCTAAAGAACTGTTCACTTCAAATACTGTTTATTTCAATTAAAATAATTAACAGGTTTAATCACAAACTTAACTGCTTATCTTAAATATAAAAGATTTTCAAGTTAAGGAGCCTGCCTTATAACTAGTTAATCCTAATGATGTGCAATAATTTAACTTACTTAATTAATTAGCTTAATTTGACTTAGTTGTGCTTGCCTAACATGTGTCGCTTCAGCTATATTTTTAATTTGGGCTGCAGTTTGACCCTCTATTGAGCTTGATAAATCTTCAGGGAATCCATTTAAGGTACTTGGAGGCACTTCCGCACTCTATGTCTATATTCGTTGTTGCTTTTTGCAACCTCAAATTTCTGCATATTTAGTAAGCTAAGTAAGTGTTTGGGCCTTGCTTTTTGAACGAGGGAAGGATCGAATCCAACCACTCTCTTATTAGGGATTGGCAGAGGCGTCTCTAGCCTATGATGTAACGCCCGTTATCATTACCCTGCGCCCTCTGGCACCCCCCTATACAACGTGTTAATAAAATAACGCAAAACCTGAAAACAGTTTGTTCAGGGGTCAATCAACTTTTAAGTGTACACTCAATGAAAATTTGAGTTTTTTAATTTTATTTGTTTTTTTTTATATTTCTACATTTTTGCTGTAGATAATTATTTATATTTTAAGAATTCACATGGAGCAGAACAATTTATTTAAATAAAATAGTAAATTTGACTCCGAAGTCCACGTGACTCTAGTTAACATAGTCCCTTGGACAACTAACTAAATTGACTTCTGAACCATTTGTAATTCAGTGAAATTGTAAACCGTCACTTTATTCTCACTAAATATAGGATGGATTGCAATTTATCTTCCATAAATAAATGACGCGACTTTTAATTTATAAGTTATTACCAATAATATTGTCTCCTGGACAACGACAAACTTTAAATGTAACAAACTTTTCATTTAACTTGTAAAATAATCATTAATACGTGATATTTAACACTTTATGAATTCACTTTTAATTGTTACATTCATATTTGAAAACTTTGTAAACCTTACTGTTTTTTTAAAGTAAAAATTACGATAATGTGTCTTTAGGAGACAGGGACAAAATGGTTGTCCAGTGGACATATACGGTTGTCCATAGGACATACTCGGGAGTCCAAAGGAGATACTAGGATTGAAATCGCCTGTATTTGTTTTTTTTTATGTAAAAACAAAAACAACTATATGATAATAATTATCAGTTTTATTATACCTATTTTTTAACGATCTTAGTACTGAAAGAAAAAGTATTGCTTTATGCTGATTCTATCATTATTGTCCTATGGACAACCAAAATGTCTCACGGACAACGGTTTTGGTTGTCCAAGTGACTGGTTGTCCGAGTGACATTTATCAGTATTTGCGCTTCCTGGTAATAATAGTGATATTTTGAATTAGGTCTTACGCGCAGTGAAAAATATAGATTAAATAGAATACATTTCACTTTAATTTACTACGATATATCAAATGTTTACGTTTTTGTGCTGGTTGTCCGGTAGACACACAAAAAAGCCACCCACTTTCTCAAAACGCACTCGGCCGACTGACGCCGCGGCAAAGATGAAATCAAAATAGCGGCTGGATGAGTGTTGTCACCAAATCAATCGACTTGTTCTCAAGGCACTGATCACGCCATTTATGTTTTGCTTTCGGAACGTTTTTACCGTTGTCCGGTGGAAGTCAGGATAATAAAATATAATAGGGACCAAAATGAACATGCAAAAAACTCGTTAAAATTATGAAGCAAACAAAAATCTATATGCTAGCATCATAGTAGACATTGTAATGAACCATTATGTACAAGCGTAATTAATTGCCATATAGTATTTTTTTGTATAAAGTAATGTTTAATTGCACTAAGCTACTGGGGGACAAACGAAAAAACACTACATCAGATGTTTTGTCACATGGACAACCATTAAAATTCCAGTTTAATAGTGATTTATTTAAAATAATTTACTCGTATGTTTGCTTAATAATAAGATAAATGCGACATATGCCAACGAACCACTTAATTTTCTCTAGAACTGCGATTATTGGTCAGGGACAAAACATAGTACTTACAGGACTAATAAAAGTTGATTGACCCTCAGAATCGAGAGTAGAATGCGAAAAAAATAAAAAAATAAATTTTTGACGTGATTTATTTTTTACATTTGTATGGAGCAGGTCGCCCCAGTCGGCCAACACTCCATACAAATGTAAAAAATAAATCTTGTCAAAAATTTTTTTTATTTTTTTCGCATTCTATGCTCGATTCTGAACAAACTGTTTTCAGGTTTTGCGTTATTTTATTAACACGTTGTATATATATTTTTTTTTTTATATACAACGACGGTGGCAAACAAGCGTACGGCCCGTCTGATGGTAAGCGGACACCGCAGCCTATAGACGCATGCAACTCCCAAGGAGTAACATGGGCGTTGCCGACCCTTTATATGTTTAAGGATTCGCTGTATTGAGAGCTGAAGGAACAAATTCCCTCGCTCTCAACACAACACACAACGCATCCTCGGGAGCTCTGGCGACCTTGCTCACCTCCAGGAACACAACACTACTACAGAGCAAGTAGTAGTGTTATTATGGCTGTGGTCTTCTGCAAGGCGGAGGTACTTCCCCAGTTGGGCTGCTCCAAATTCGAGCGGGATGACATTTCGCTGTGCCCTACCTCATATCGCAGTTTTAGCGCGCCCGGCGATAGGCACCCCTTAGGACAGTGTGCGCGCGTGCAACGCACACCCTGCACTATAGGTAAAGCCACCCCTGGGGACGGGTTTCCGTTTCACAATACTCGCCGGCCTCAGATCACAGAAATGAGTATTCAGATCTGAGATCTCGGCCATTAACCTGTATTTCACTTTTTTGTACATAAATGAAGGTCCACACCAGAATTCTTGTATGTAGAATTACAATACATTACAAAGATTCATTATTGCACACTTTTCATTCATGCTAATATTATAAATGCGAAGGTAACTTTCTCTGTTTTTCTGTTACCTTTTCACGCTTCCACTGAACCGATTGAAATGAAATTTGGTATGGAGGCAATTTGAATTCCAGAGAAGGACATAGGATATTATGACCGTGAAATTATCCCATAATGGGGTGAAATGGGGGCAGAAGTTTTTATGGACTCGATATAAACCAATTCCAAGTTGCCAAAGACGAGGGGCGTAGACATTAAATAAAATAATCAATAATGATGTATTTTCTTGGAAAACGATTAAGAATGTAGTAAAATGGAGAAATAAGCAACGCATGAGGTTAAATAATTACAAAGTTATAAGTGTCCAAAGCTTTAAGAGAAGGTATGTTTTGTCTCTTTTCCGCAAAACGCACCTTCATATGAATCGATCGTCATTTACTATGACCTGCTAGCGCTTTCTACCAACGAGCAACATTAAAACGGTTGTAGCTACGTAATTTTTTGTGATATTTGAATGGGATTTACGTCATCAGGCATATTTATTGGGCTTCTTTCTTTTTAAGTAATAATAAATTTTGAGTCTACACCCCTATTACCCAGAAGTAAGATGTCAGCGTGAGGTCCAACGTCTTGTGAATGTCCTGCGGAGGCTGCGTCAGCAGAGACCTTGGGCTGGGGATGCCGCAGCAGTAGAACAGCATGCTGGAAGATAATTCAGCTTTAGAGCGCGTTCACATCTACTGATAATATATACAAACAAATATAACTCACTACCAGCAGAGTTAAAATTGGTGCAAAACAACACAGTTTTTGCCAAACATTTAAAAACGCTATTGACCAGCCTAGCGTGCTATAGCGTTAACGAATTTGTCGAGGTGTGTGGTGACCCAAATTAAAATGATTGCTACGATAATCATAAAATTATGTTTAATGTTAAATAAAATAAGATAATAGGCATAATGCTCATGTTCAAATTGATAACGTAGTGATGCTAAATGGGTGGTAAACCATCAAATTACCATAATAAAGTAAAAATTATAAAATATAATTAAAATCATAAAAAGATATGAACCTTGACAGTTTAGAAAAAATACGCGTTTTTTATTATTGTCCAAGAGTAAATTAAAAGCTAATAAAGACTTCGTATAGTTGTTAAGTTTTTAACTGTATTTAAACGTAGATATTTTATGTTTTGCAAGTGTGTTTCAAATAGTTATACTGATCTTTCCTACTGCCTGAAACACATCCTAGTTCAGGCCCTCGTAAAATGTATCCCTTAATGTAATATTTTAGTATTAAGACATCATTCTGTAAAATACGTTTTTAATAATAAATGAATTATGTATTCCATAGAAAACTCAAGAGCAAAAATATCAAATTAATCCTCTCATAAATATTAATCAAAACCTTAATGCGGCACATACGGACATATTTTTATTTTAACTGGGTTCTCAGTTTGACCCGTATGTATGTATGTTTGTCGGCGTTTATCTCGCGTTTGGCTTAACCGATTTTGATGCGGTTTTCAGAAAAGTATTCGTCACATTCTGGAGAAGGTTAAGGTATACATTTGAAGGCGGTTCCCTTTATTAAAAATAAATTATTGAGTACGTTATATGCACTTGACTGTAACAAAATAATACTGAAAAATGAACCTGACAAAGCCTATCTCCTTCTGGACTTGCACTGCCAAGTGTTCCACATTCTCTTTCTTCGTGATATCGCAGGTGAAGCTGAGAGCGGAACCGCCGTTCCGCTTGATGGCTTCCAGGGTTTCCTTGTTGTTGGAACCGTTCTTGTCGACGCAGAGCACTATCGCACCTTGGTCGGCGAGCTGGATGGCTAGCTCCCGGCCTACCCCGCGGCCAGAGCCTACAATCTGTAAATTTAGGGTAATGTCCAACAATCACACTGCATACTCCGTCCGTAGACAAATTCGCGTGTAAATACGCTACGCTACGCCAATGGTTCCCGGACATCGGCGAACTCTATTGAAATTGGCGTTTTTCTTCACAGATATTATTTTGTACGTAATTTATTAATTTCTATAGCAACTTCCAAATTATTTTTAATTTCAATATTAGACTATGTAAAAAAGTTTTTAAACACAAAGAATTTTTGAAGTGAAAACTTCTTTAGCGGCGCTGAGCACTTTTTGGGATGGGGAAAAATTGTTAAATACGCCACAGAGTTTTGTGACGTCAGATGTGAAGGAGGTCACTTTTTGCTGCTAGCCAATTCAACTTCATTCAAAACTGAACCCTATTCGTAAGAGTATAAAGCCGTTAAACACTTTTTGCAATAGCATATTCTGCAAATAAATTTGTAATAATACCAACGCGTCCTTCACCGTTTTGCTATTGAGAAAATTCGAATAGTTCGAATTTAGGTGTTATTCCTAAAGAGATAAAGCTTAGAAAAATATTTACCAACAGCAAAAACAAATTGATATTTTGGTCGCCACCGCCGTCTGCTGTTCTTGCAAATTCGAATAGTTTGAATTTAGACGTTATTCCTATTCGGTTGCACTCCGGGAGTGCCCACAGATGTGAAAACTCAAAGACATTGTAACAGTTTTCCGATCAGGTCACGACTTTTCAATCTGTCGAATCTTACGGTCACGGCCACAGATCACAAGATGTCATGTGACCTGTGGCGAGTTTAACAATTTTTCCCCATCACACAGCACAGTGCCGCTAAAAAAGTTTTCACTTCAAAAAATAAATGTATAATTTTATCATTAACTTACTAAAGCAGTCTCCATACTTAATGACTTCATAGGAGGTGGTCGAAACAGCTGATATGTAGCCTGCATGATGGCAAATGCTGCATTCACCACCACCCACACAACATCCACCATCAGGATGCTTAGAGAGTACACCCGGAGAAGGATTTTAATGGGGAACAATATGTTCAGGATTATCCCGAATATTGTGTCAAGTTGACGGTTTTCCTGAAAACAAAAAAAAATAAAGATAGGGCAAGGACTAAATAACTCAAAATCTTTTATGTTATGAGGCAGTTGATACAGTTGATAACTGATGATTCTTGTATCCAATGAACTCTACTTATCATTGTAGAGTTTAAAAAAAAACACGGGGGGCATTTAGAGTGGGGTCATCTGGGAATTTGTTCTAAAGTTTTGAAGACTCGGAATTTTGTAAAAAAAAATGTTTTGCCAACGGTTGGCAACGCGCCCAGCATTAAAAAAACAGAAAAATGTGGGTATCTATTCAATTTACCGAAAGTCACTTTAATGACCAAATTATGAAACAAATATTCGACATCCACACATGTGTGTCCTGTGTGTTTGTGAATAAATGTATCTTTCTTACTTTCTTACATGACTTACCATTTCTGTAGACTTCTTCACGTACTAATAATATTTACTGTATATTACACTTTTTGTATCAATAACTACTACTACTACTAAACTTAATTCAAAGTTTTATTTCACACACTTTTACTCGTTCATAGCAATGGTAAACGACGTCCAGTCAACTCAGTTGCGAAACGGAACTAAAGTCTAAACTTACTAAATTATAATTTGATAAACCAAATAAAACTGATAGCGGTAAAGTTTGATAAAAAACGTTCAAGAACATTTTATTTTGATTAGGGGACAATGAATGAATTATGAATTGAAGGGCCAATCAAGGGCCAATACTGAATTGACAGATATATGACATTGACAGCAGTAATCTTAGATGCGTTGCAAAACGCGGCTTTTAAGAAGACTATTAATTAATATAATGACATAATTTTGGTAATTTAGCTGCACCAATAAAATCTTTTGCTTCATCTTATTTTGGAAGCAATGAGCATAATAACTAGTTTGTGGACGGTTAATCAATTTTACATACGTAATTAGTTGAGCTTTATGACTGGTTTTTGAACGTAGTCTAAGTATTATTTTCAACTAGCAACTTCAAACCTCTCAAAAGTCAAACGTCAGTCGTCAAAAGTTGGTCAAAAGATGTCAAGAACCTTGCGAAAGTCATAAACGTATAATATAAATAATAAATGTTGATCTGAACTAAAATAATGTAACAATTATTGCTATGCTATGAAATTATACCTGTGCAATAAACCGAAGTGATATTATAACCACCAAAGGAATTCCTAGTTACGTATTCCTAATGACGTTCGTTTATCAAGGAGATCCTGATTTGGAAGCTAAAGCTAAGAAAGGTAATTAAAACCTATGATGATGAATTTTGAATGAAAAATGAATTTTACACATAAACAAAACAATAAGAGAAATTATTTACAATCTATTATTGTTAGAGATGTATACGATCATTAAGCTTAAAACACTCACTTACCAATGATATCGTGTTGCTGCCGGATTATATTTAGTGATGATATCTTTCAAATTTCAGCTGCCGAGCGCATCTCAGAAAACATGCACATTGTGGCAAATGAGCCCTCACTGGCGCTGTACAGGCTCCAAGAGCATGTGAGGAAGGCTCTACCGCCCATGGTGGAGCGGAGAGTTGAGGTTACGAAACTACAGCATGAACTGCAGGGGCGATGCTATGATGTGGAGTATGCACTGAGGTGAGATCTCCTGTCATTGTCAAGTTCCACTAGCATCTGTTAAATTGTATAGTTTTTGACACTACACTAAAACTAGAGGGTGCTAGGGTAATGATTGCACACAAGCGCTACATGGGCTAGATACACCCCTGGGTTTATCTTGTGTAGTTTAGGAGTTGCTGTGCTATGACCACATTCTGTACCTATCAGATTACCTTTGTCTCAAATGCCATAATATTGTTGTCTGCAAAGTCACACAACTATGCAAAAATTCAGCTCAATCGGTTGCGGATACCTGCTTTAAAATTCAGTTGCACGACCCAAACTGAGCTGAGATGGAACCATTTCGTGGCAATGTTGTTTTTTTCTTTTGTAGATTTATGTGCATTTATATGTTGTTGTCATGAATAAATGTTATTCTATTCTATTCTGTTCTATTCAAACCAACATACATATATACCTGCACACAAACTGCAAGTTGTCTGACCGCTTCATTGAGTCCTCGCCTGCTTGCGCGCGGATGGCATAACAGATTCGCCTCCCGCACGAAGCCCGCGAGCCCGTTAAGCTGCATACGAATTTGAGCGGCTCAGCCTGAGACGCGCTCGCCCCGCGCGGAGAGCTGCTCGCGAGCCAATTTGGTGCACATAAACATGCGCAAGCGAGGCAGCGTGCTCGCGGCGAGCTTACATTGTGCGTTGTTCAAAATGGCGTCGGACACGATGACAGCCGCGGCTGCGTTTATCGTAATTCACCGAATTATTATCAAATATAGAAGAGGGTGATGGAATGAAACCGTTGTACAAAAATCTTAATTCATGTGGTGAGTGGTGCTCATTTACTTCACCATATTACATCGTTCTGTCCGCGCCGTTCGCGGGCTGCTAACGCACGGCGCGTACGATTAGAGCAAAATAGATGAGCCGTGCGTGCCTCAACCCGAGGCTGCTTAAATTCATACGCGGTTTTATACCGTCCGCGCGCAAGCAGGCGAGGACACGCGGTGAAGTGGTCGGCCCATAAATAAAAGCTTGTTATTAACTGTACATTATTTCCATTACAGTGCCGTAAAATCCATGGACAGCGCAGCGACCAGCTTCACAAACATACAGGAAATGCTGAAGCAGTCTATATTTTTAAAACAACAATTAAAATACGAGGAGGGTAGGAGAAATAAAAAAGATTCCAGTTCTGTTTACAAACGTCTCTCTGCGCACATTGTGTTGGACCTTCCGGACCTTTCCGAGTTTTCTATGGTTAGAGAGACCACTAACCGGATAGAAAATATGATGGCACAGGCCAGGGGGTCTACGGCTGAGTTGCAAAGGTCTCATACAACACTGCATTGAATCTATATTTTATTAAGTTTAACAAAAGTCTCAGTGCCATCTAGTCATTTTTCTTGGGCATTATTATCAGTTCTCTATTTATTAACTACTAGCTGCACGGATTACCCGTTTTCCCGTAGGAACGAAGCATTTTCCCGCGACACGAAGAATTTTTCAAATCGATGCAGTAGTTTTGGAGCCTATTCAATACAAACAAACAAACAATCAATCAAATCTTTCCTCGTTATAATATTAGTCTAGATTGCTGGTTTAAAGCCATTTCATTATCTATCTTGATTTATACGCGGACTGCCAGCTATATGAGAGTGAGAAAGGGACATAAATCACCTTGGTTTCATTATCCCTATCTTGCTCTTTCTTATGCTTGCAGGGAATTTGCAGTCCGCCACGGACCGTCTGAATGCGCCTTAAAAGCTAACGTTATTTCACTGTGTTAAGATTGAAAATCTAATGGTTACTTCCTGATAATGAACTCTGGCGACGCTGGGAGCTCCGCTTTCACACACACCAGCATGAATTACCTGCTATCATAAGATAAAATTCCGTTTTTACGAATACATAGGGTTATGTGTGACGTGTTGAAGATTCCATGACAAATATTACATTAAACTAAACCTCAGTGGGATCAAGCTCTTCTCAAAGCAGAATCCTGGGTATGCCACTGGTCAGTGCCTCAGTGGTGCTGTGGGCATCTCTAGCAGGGCCCTTTCACAAACAACTTTTTTTTTAAGTCTTTAGTCTAAACATTAGTTAAACGGCCAGTCGTTACTGGTCAAGCGCCTCAGACTTGTAAAATTGTAGCTTCTCGAAACAGGCCACAGGAATCAAATACCTGCCGGTATTCTTTTCATAGACATGGTTCTTTTCATAGACATGGTTCTTTTCATAGACATGGTTCTTTTCATAGACATGGTTCTTTTCATAGACATGGTTCTTTTCATAGACATGTTTCTTTTCATAGACATGGTTCTTTTCATGGACTGTTATCCAATTTCGGCATCTTGCTTATTACTGCGAGTCTATGTATTTTAGCCGACTTGTCTAATATTTCAGCGCCAATACCTAAATACAATTTTAAAGGACCAAAGAAACATCGCGAATTGAGGGGGATATGAGATAAGCTTTAGCTACGTAACCTATAAAACGCCTTTTCCGGCTAAGGGTTTTAATATCTTGCACACATCAAACGGCTTGGCCACAACTCTGGGCGGCGGCGGCAGCGGTGCGAATCCGCGGGAGCGAGAGCTGCTGCCGCCGCTCTCGCCCGAAATCGTGGCCGTGTCCTAAAGGCGCATCCACACGGTCCTGAATAGCTATGAAGCTGAGAGCAACGAAACGGACATTCAGCTGAATGTCTTTAGTTTCCTTGCTCTATCTTATAGCTTACAGGGCTGCCCTACAGGACGGTGTGGATGCGGCTTATCGGCTTAACACATCACTAACAGAAGTTTCGTAGCGGACATGGGAAAAACCGCATGTAGAGGAAAGCGCGTACTAGAGCAAAGCACCCACCTAGCGGGTTCCTAGCACCGAAAGTATTAATATGTATAGTCTAGCCCTAACTATAGCTGAATCTTCGAATTAATGCCATGGGTGTGCTTATAATACTTTTTGCTTCTGTATTCACTAAACATTTGGATAAAAGGGAAAGTAAACCATATGTGTAACACAATAAAGCTTTTATTTGCATGCACTAACATACACCCAGAAATAATGTAAGAGGCATAGATATCCAAAAACTGACCACTCCTTACGAACGTTAGTACGTAGTACGAAAGGAGAATATTAAACCCAAGTGTGTATAACTTAAGTAAAGTTACCTTTCATGGGATTTTTGGAAATATATGTCAACAGAAGTAACTTAAAAGTTTGGGATATGCTTAACACAAAACATTTTTATTCTAGGACTAACTTAAATAGACTTACCTACGCGTAATCAACTACGTAATGTATTTAGGTGTCAACCACAATTGCCCAGCTAGCTGGTAGGTCAAATGGCTCAAAGCCTCACGTAAAACATGTCCATAAAACCTATCATGCTATAGTCCGACCGCTCCCCCGTTATACCCCCCGCGCGCCGCGCAGGCGAGGACTGAGTGAAGCGGTCGGACTATAGCCGCGCTTATGAAAACTTAACGTAAATAAAAATAGGTATAGAGTAAGTTTAAATATAAATCACTTAGGGCATGTTACATAGAACAACTTTACAGAGCGGCAAAGCTCATAAACTTTTCATCTCATAGAGAATCTCAATGAGCAAGTTAGTTTTAAATTGGACAGTGAACAATTAGGGCGAATATAACATTATACCAATAATAACGGTAATCCCATGTATTAATTGGTACTGCGGGCGACATATTCAGTGAGCGATGCCATACGCCCTCGAGAACTTTACTCATCCTGAAGAATATCCATACCTACTATAGGTACTGATAACTAACATATATTTCAAGTGTCAACATTTTTAGTGACAATTATTACGTGCATAGGTAACTGTTATTAGGTATTAGTACAACTTTAAACATGACTCACGAAAGTTAACATTTGATTGCGAATGCAACTCTGTTCCTAATTAGATACAGACACCCTTGAAGTGGAAGATACCTACCTTTTAAAAGGCTTGAGCGGCTACAGTCCGACCACTTCACTAAGTCCTCGCCTGCTTGCGCGCGGGAGGTATAACCGGGGGGCGCTTTACCCCCCGCGCGCCGCGTAGGCGAGGCCTAAGTCAAGCGGTCGGACTATAGACAATAACATAACACGAATTTTATAAACAAGGATAACAAATCATCTTCTAAAAATCACCGACCAAGGCAGCTCTTTCAGCGACGCTATATCATATCTCTTCTCACTCTTCTGCAATCGCAGCAGAGTAGCCATGCTCACTTTTTTCTTCTTCCTTCCAAGGAACTTTAAACACGGCCAGAACTGATACTCGTCTGGTATAAGCGGGACCTTGGATGCCTGGTCTATGATGTCGTTGTATATGTAGTCCATGGCCGTGACGGTTATGATGTACGAGTAGACTGTCGCGTTTGCTTGAAGAAGCTCCTCCATTTTGGCGAAGATCTCCGCGTAGTTTAGAGGGTCCTCGACTTGCACGTTTGCTAATACCTGGAAAATAATGAAATCAACAACTTTGAATCGTAATAACTTATGTCAGTATAAGTAGATACTCTTAGTTTAACTGTTGGTGCGGCGTTTACATGTTGGGAAAACCATAGCAAGCTTGCGGAACGCAGCTAAGCCTACGCCAGACGAACGAGCGAGGCGGACGGTCGAGGAAGGTCAAAGAAGACCTAGTAAGGAGTGACCTTGGTTTTGTTGGTCGGCGTACATCTGCAACTTGTCCAGACGGAAACATTCTGTTCTCTATATCTCGCTCTCTATCTTATGCCGCTTACTCAGTTCGCCGCGGTCGGTTATCTGGACGCGCCTAAAGTGTGCACAGGCCATTAGTCGGAAACCTACTCACTTCGGTCGTGTCATTGATGCTGAAATTGTCAAAATGGCCGGCGAACATGGCTTCCACATCCACGTCGTCCTTAAGATGCACGACCACGGTGTATCCACGCTGGCTGTAGCGCGCCACCAGGCTGTCCACATGGTCCACGGCTACCAGTTGTCCGTTCAGCAGGATTCCCACTCGGTTGGTCACTGCCATGTGGTTTTCCACACTGAGGGCATATAAGTTGTTATAGTCCGACCGTTTAAAGCCTGCATCACACTAGTGCGGCCTGGCCGCGGCGGAGAATAGTAAAATTGTCATTAGCTGTCAAATTTACTATTGTCCGCCACCGCAGGCCGCGCCAGTGTGTTGCAGGCCTCACTCTGTCCTCGCCTGCTTGCGTGCGGACGGAATAGCGGGCGAAGAAGTCTACCTACAGTGGACAATGACGGATTCCAGAATGCATTATGTCACCAGCTGGCAGCATTGAATCGTAAGGTCTATTAGTAGGTAGCCTGGCAACACTGAGGCTCTCAACTAATACTTATAGGTTTCTAGGTCTAGTATTATTATAACCATGACTAATGACGACTAGCCAATTGACCAGTGTTGCTGATGATTGAGACGGATGGTAATTTCGTAGTTGTGTTTTCGAAATTAGGAGACGCTACACGAGCTAAATCGGCAGGACTGCCAAGCAAGGTCAAAGAAAATCTAGTATGGAGTGACCTTGGTTTGGTTGGCGCCGTGCTACCGATACGTATCCACACGGGCCGATTCACGCGTCGGCCGGCATGCAGTCCTGCTTATATCGGCCCGTGTAGCGTCTCCTAATGACGGCTTGTTCACAGCAGAGCGGTATGTTTGGGACAGCTCACATACGCTTCTTCACCGTGAAGTTAACCATCCTCTCAAAGTGGCTGAACCAGTAGAGTCGTCTTGCCTTGACTTCGCAGAAGGGTACTAGCCCGTATATCTCTTGAAGAGTGGATTTGGGAATGTCCGACAGCAGTCACTTCAACGAAAACTAGTGCGCTCGAGCGCCGGTTTCGGACTTTTTAGGGTTCCGTAGTCAACAAGGAACCCTTATAGTTTCGCCATGTCCGTCCGTCTGTCTATCTGTCTGTCTGTCCGTCTTCGGCTTAGCTCAGTAACCATTACTACTAGAAAACTGTAATTCAGCATGGGTATATAAATCAATCACGCCGATAAAACAGTACAATAAAATCTCGAAAAATATTTTTTTTTAGGGTACCTCCCGTACCTAAAGCGAGGATGTATTTTTTTTTCTCGTTAAATCTATGGTGTGGGGTATCGTTGGATAGCTCGTTCAAAAATATAATGGGTTTTCTAAAACCATTGTTCAAATCAGTGATTAGTTTGCGAGATATTGGGCTTCAAAGCCCTAATTTTTGTTCGAATCATGTGTCCCCCCCCCCTGCCGGCTAAATGGCTACTACTGGGGATGTGAAAAAATTCGAGGTAGTAGTACTTATAATGAATTTAAAAGGAAAACTATCACGGACAAGTAGGCATAAGTAATTACCGAGTAATAGTCGACCAACTTAATGTGTACTTGGAAAGGCCGATTTTCGTACAAATTCGGCCGACGCAACCGCACCGCACGTCGATGTAACTAACACAGACAGGCAACTACGGAACCCTACACTGCGCGTGGCCCGACACGCACTTGGCCGGTTTTATAATATGTATAATATATCCAATACTAAATCCATAAAACCATAAAATCAATCGTATGGCGGGATGGGACGTGGGCTAAGTATAAACGGGTGCCTAATATAAATAAAGATTCAAAGGTAACTCGCCTAGCCGAACTAACTAAAACCGCTTTCCCCTGCTTCCTCAGATGATACAGTATGTAGAACATGGCGCGGATGACCGAATAGTGCTGGTAAGCGGTGAATTCGTCCAAGATAAGCACCGGCGGCGCGCCGATCACTGCCACCGCGAAGTTTAAACGGGTCTGCTCATTCTGGTGGAGGCGGAACACGTCCACTTCGGACTTGTCACCGAGGTCTGGGGAAATTGAATTCATTATTCATTCTGCTAACCACGGTCATGACCAAAACTGCCAGATCCCAAAAACAAACACTGTCTACACGTACCCCTTACCGTAAACCGCGTGGGACCTCACGCTATGAGTTCTGTCTGCCAGTATCGAAAAATTACGGCGCGATATCGGACCCCGCGCGTTTGATTATGTATGGAATTGCTAGTGAGGAGGTTGGACCAGAAACGCAAGTCAGACTCTCTTTGAACGTGCTCAAAAGGCCAACGTGCAGGGTCTAGCGGCCATTAATTCCGTGCCTAGCGTACTTAGATAACATGAAAGCGTTTACGGCGTTTATTTATATTGTAATTATATATTGTGAAATAAATAAATCTAAATCTAAATCTATGTCGCACATAAAGCATTCGCCCCGCTCGTGCTTTCTAACTAGGTAGTAAGGGACAGGGGCTATACAGGTATAGTTCATTTATTTTCAACAGGCCTCATAAATGGTTATTCTTTGTGGTCGGCGCGTGCCATTTTTTGCAAAAAAGGAGGTTACCTCCACATACAATGTTCATTTTATAGTGAACTCTATCGTCCTAGCCAAATATTCAAAATAAGGTAACAAAGAATGAAGTACTTAAACATTTCTCTGATTTATACCTGCCGTTGGTAGTATTTTATCTCGCAGTTCATTTTGAATCTATTGCATACGACAATAGAGTTCATTATTCAATGAACGTGTTACGTGGTGGTAATCTTGTTTTGCAAAATATGGCACTCGCCGAGCACAAACAATGGCCATTCATGAGCTCAGTTCAAATAATTTGTACTATAGCATTTTACCTAAAGCGTCCAAAAGATTCGTGACCTCTTCGTTGACGTGCGCCCGTGGCACGCCTCGCAACACCGCGATCATCCACATGGCGTCATACACCGTCATCCACGGCGGCAACGGGGAGTGCTCGAAGCAACTGAACGCCACGTTGCAGGAATACTACACACAAGATACTTAATATAGAAGATATGAGTTATGATGGAGGTTTGTGGTTGTTCAAATACCCATCAGACCCGTCAGTTACAGACCGAATTCCGCTGAGCTGATTACGACCGCAGCTACTACACTAACATACAACAAATATGAGTCTAGCACAGGCAGTTGGACGAAATCCGCGGCGGAATTTATGGAGCCTAAGAGCCTGGTCACACCCATCCGTAACTACAGGTGTCGGATCCAGTAACTATATCCAAGGGCAAGTAAGAATCACACGGAGACATCCAATTCTTTGCGGGACCCGTTTTTTGTAGGATACGATTTAGTGGTAACAGTATTTCAATTTTCACACATGCTCGAAACAAGAATCCTGCAAAGAACCATATCCGCATCCGAAATCCGGGCAGCCATGTGACCACGCTACCCAGTTTTGCAGGATCCGATAGTTAGTAGATCTGACACAACCTTACGCCGTGTGAATGGGCTCTTGCTGTTCATAGCACCCAATCCGATTTCGGAGCATGCTCCAAACCAATAAGTCGGATCCGACACCGACAGTTACGGATTGGTGTGAACAGACTGTTAGTTTTCAGTTACGTTGAAGGCCCGCCACGCCACATACAAAATTGCATATAAAATGTATGGCGCTGCCTCAGACAGGCGTACAAAATCAGCGGCGGAATCCAGCCCCTCCGCCTGTCTGCGGAGGATGTTTGTTGATGTTCTATGGAATCTATGGGATAAATTTGATTTTTGTCAACTGCCAGCTCAATTGGCCGATGCAAGTTAGGTACAATCAGTTCATATAATTATACTCCAACGTCTTCTCATTCAAATACTTTCAGTTCATAAATTATACTCCAACGTCTTCTCATTCAAGTTAAACTACAGATGTTGATGAGCACGATATATGATGATTATGAACTTACTTTATGCGGGTCAGCAGTGAGCGACCAACTTGACATGGCAGTAGCGCAGCCCGACGTCGGCATCTTGAAACCGGCCAGTATCTCGCAGAGCAGCAGTCGGCTGCTCAAGTCAGATTCCCCGACGATCGCTAACGCCTCGCCCTTGCCGATACCGAACGACAGGCGCGAGAGCCTAGCAGCGCCGGTGCTGCTTCTAGCCGTGAGGTTGTCCACTAGGAGGTATTCGCCGAACGTGTCTTTTATACCTGATGATTTGGAAATGGATGAATGCCAACGGAGAATAATGCAGTTCTGTAAAGATGTCTGGACTGTTAACGTAGATAAACAACTGTTTTGGACTGTCGTTTATATTATTTATTATTTGTATTCCACAAGGATTTGATGATGATGATCATTTGTGGCGCTTAAGAAATTCCTTCAGATTGGACCCACAAGTGAAGTCCACTTTCCACAAAACTAACCGACATTAAGGCTAACTGATTCTGTTGTATCAAAACGAGGAACTGGTCACTTTTGAAGGAAGCTTACCAAAGCAGTGAACGGCCTACATCTCATATGATCGCTTATGGATCTACTAGGTAAACTTAAATTAAACACACCTTTATATTGTTTTTTCAAGTGTATGGTTTTGGTGGCAACATCCTCCCTTTCCTGGGTCGTTCCAGCCTGGTCCATCATCATAAGGGGCATCTCGCTTGAAAACCATCGGTTGCGCACGTAGCACCATAAGCGCTGCACAACTTTGTACTCCCACGTGATAAGGAGTGTGCTGAATATGATGGAGTGGTACACTGTCCACAGGATTTCATCGAGGATGCCCTCTTCTGATAGGTAAGATATGCGCTGGAAGCAGGCTTGCATTATACCGCATTTTTCTAGAAATAAAAATGAGAATTGTCTAACACGGGAAAAAACGGGTTTTGGAATTTATCACAACAATAACCGATTGTACCTAAACAAGCAATTTCTTTAATTTAAATTAACCCTAACAAAGCCGTGTTTTAACCCACTCCTTACCGACTCCCAAACCACCACGTTAACGGTGTTGTTCTCTATTAAAAATGATCTAGGATACTTCTTTTCCAAAACCATGTAGATACCAAGACAGACTGGTACTCGTATGAAAGTAACTGACTGAATGACATTTTCAAAAACATGACTCGCGAGTAATCGTAAAGATGGATAGGTAAGTAGGTACTGGATAGAAAACCCAGTTGAAAGAAACTTACACTCGTATCTGAGAAAACCTCGTTTATGTAGCATTATGGCTATTTACATAGGACCGCCAAGCGAATGCCGCAGTCTACGATCAAATATGCCCGACGACCTAATATAACAACACCTACTGAGGCGCTCAACCAATAACGACTAGCCATCTGCCCAGTGTTGTCGGTTTAGACTACTCACTGCAACACTTATGCAACACATTGGTGTGGCAGAGCTTCTTGTTGTTGAATATGACGCACTCGCTGTTGTAGACGAAGATCTTCGTGATGCGTAGGAAGGCGTTCGCCACGTTGTACTGTGGGGACAGGCTGAGGGCCCGCTCGGCGTAATTGAAGGCGTCGCCATGGATGAACTGGCTTATTACTGAGGCTTCCCCTGAAATTCAGCACTCTATTACTTTAAACACCTGTTCAGGATTTAGTGACCAGCTGCGGGCGTAGCATCGTTGCCGTTTCATCACTTATCGCCCTCGCACTAGCATACTTATCAGAACGTCTTATCCACAACGATATGTGATATAATTTACTTTAAAAACAAAGTTTTAACCGACTTCAATTTATTACTCCGCCAAGCCACGAAAACATTTCCACATTTCTTTTCCAATTTACCACATGAACTGATTTCCGAGAGCAAATGCGTTGATTATTAGAGAAAAAAACCGAATCGCTGTATGTGCTGGGCTGATAATATTTGAGGACTTCCGTCGATTCCACAAGGATCACCTTTGGCACTTCAATAGTTGCTATTTCAACGGAATCTTATCAGAATCTGTGATCAGATCTTTTGTACTTTTAAGTACATAATTGAGGAATTCCATAAGTCATCTGTGGTCTTCATCATCAATTCCACTGCACCATATTTATGATTTTCGGGTGTAAATACACGAGTTATAATAGAAAATACCAAAATCACTACACGCGTGCCTAATATAATTGAGGAGTTCCCTCAATTCGTCATGGATTCCATCCCTCCATCCAACTGATTTTTTGAAAAAAATGGGAGCCACCTGGAAGCATATATACTTACCAACAAAAAAAATACAAATCGGCTCATCAATGACGGAGTTCTGAGGTAACAAACATTGAAAAAAAAGAGAAAAAAAAAAAAAAAAAATACAACCGAATTGAGAACTTCCTCCTTTTTTTTGAAGTCGGTTAAAAATGGCAACCATGCTACGCCCGCAGGCTTTTGTCGGGAGCGAAAAGTAGTTCCTCACTGAAGGCTCTTTCAAAGCGAAACAAATCTCGCTACCGGACATAGCACCCTACCGGACGGACACTCGCAAAAGGCTACCGCACGCGTGCAGCCCTAACTGCCACAGAAATAAAATGCTTTTTTGTCATTACCTAAGGATACGTTGTCTCGATGCTCAACTAAGATTGAGGCTTAACGCATAGCGGAAGGAGGATGGAGCTGGGCAACGATCACGACAGGAGCAGCCACCATTGGGGTTCACAACTTTATACTTAATCGACCGGGTTATTTTTCTTGGAGATTACTTTCTATCTGACCCTTTTCGCTGTTACAACGACTAGGTACTTTGTCCCGTCTCACATATGCTTTATTCCACTTGGTGTTGTTTGCGCACACGTTTTTTCGGTTGTCAGGTGTAGTATGGTATGGAGCACGATGTGAGGTGGTACTTGTGTGCAAAAACCGGCGCACTCAACCAGGAACGTCTTTAACCTAAGGTATTAGGTAGGTCTTGGCATTTTAGGATTATGAATTAGAAGTCGAAGGCTTGCCCAAAGTCGACCATGTGAAGGACTGCCCTGGGCTCAATGGCCCAGTATTTCTTAACCTCCTGCTGATTCTCATTCTAGTTTTTAATGTTTAAGGAAAGACAGCTTACCGAAAATGATGTTGAATATGACAAACGACATGGAATTCAAGGCAGCACTGGGACCAAGGCTGAAGAGGTAGGCTTGAGGTACGCAGCTTATTCCATACATTATGAGCATGAATGGGATTACGACTGAAAGAAATGAAGCCGTAGAAGTTATATTACCTACTTATATACTACTTATTATTATTTAATCCGGGCGGTAATCGGATAACGGGTTTTAGCCTTAACGATATGGGGGCTCCATGCCGTGTCCGGATTTGAAATGGCCACATCTAACAGTGGGTGAGGATCGTCACTTTCAGGCTGAATTCCGTCGCCAATTTCAACTGGGCTGATTCCGACCACAGCTACTCCACACATAATCTATGCTATCATAGACAAGCGGATAAATTGCGCGGCAGCATTTAACATTTCATCTAAATTGGTTCAATGGTTTAATCGTGAAAAAGTAACAGACAGAGAACAGAGATAGAAAGACTATTCGCATTTATAATATTAGTATTCAAAAAATAAAAAGGTAAGTAACGACATTACCAATGTAGTTGCACTTACTCAAGTCCCTGTGCAAGAAATGAACCGGCGCGACCCAATACATGACGCAAAACAGGATAGTAGTGATGACGAAGATCAGGGTCCAGTAGAGGAGGATGTCGCAGCAGAACAGAGAGAACCAGTAGCGGGCGGGAGAGAAGTTCATGGCGTGCACCTGGAAAAGGGGACGACTGTTGGCTGTAGAAATAATTTGGTGAGGACTATTGCGTTCAATGTGTCTTTGGGTTGCCGGTTGATTGTTCATGAAGAATCCCATGAAGTTATCCACCTTACTTTAGAACTACTTCTTAAAAGTTGCTCATAAGTTAAGTGTCAATGTTGTACAGGAAGCCAAAGTGTGCCAGTCATTACAGAATACATTGGCATGGCTGCAAAATGAGAAGGAACAAGTAGGAGTATATGCAAATAAGCATGAGGCACAGAATAACTAATAGCTAGGTCTTCTGTTTAACATCACCGATGTTCGACAGCTAGAAAATTTAAATCATGGCATGCTGCTTGCACGCGCTCGCCGCATACCACGTGCTCTTTCCCCCCTCACGCGATCTGGTGTACCAACAGTATCGACACCTCGGTGATGTGCGATAGCAGAGTTTAGCCGAAGTGGCAAGAGGAATACGAGTAGGCCTATCCAGACCGCGGTATGTGGTGGTTCTTAAACAGCAATTCAGCGCATAGCCCCCCCATCTCTGAGAGACGAGGCATCTGTGACTTGTATGTTGGCAGAACCTGGAGACATTAAGTGGTCTACCTGCATATGTCTTCTAAGACCGTGTTCCATGGTAGGCAGCAAGGTTATGTGAGCGATGGTTATAATCAACATGAAGTGTATTATCAGCGGCGGCACATGCATTTTCTTCTGAGCCTGAAACAAGACGGTTTTCTTTAGAGTGTCGAGACTTATAATACGGCGGAAAGAGACGAATCTCTTTATTTATCTGATAAGTAGGTGGAAACCTGGAAACCAGTATGGCTCTTTAATTCGCAACGTCCACCCAGCTTAATACACCCGTAGACCGTCTTTCTGCATTATTTTCCCGACCCTTAGTCTTTTCGGTTCTGATACTTAGTGCAGGTGCACATTGCACGTAGACACGCTGGCCGTTGGGGCGGAAAGGTTCTAGAGTGGCGACCACGTACCGGAAGGCGCATAGCCGTAATCGGCCGGAAGGTGGATATACTTATAGGCAATCGGCGGCAAGGTGGACTGATGACCTGGTAAAGGTGGCGGGAGTCCACTGGATGCGGGTGGCGCAGGACCGGTCATTGTGGTACTCTTTGGGGGAGGCCTATGTCCAGCAGTGGACGTCTTTCGGTTGATATGATGATGATGATACTTAGTACCTTATCAGTAACATAATATATAGCTTACAGGCCATATCGCCCTGCTGACCTTAAAAGGTCTGCTGCCAACAACACTAATCCTCAGGAACTTTGAGGAACGTAATTTACCACAGTCAATACTACGCGGCGTTATTATGGCAGCGATCTAATATAGGGTACTTTCTCTTATATATTGCTTCTTTGAGGCCATTCCGCGCTTTACCCTACCTCCAGTATTCCTATATTCCATTATTTCGACGACCGGTTAGCCTAGTCGGTAGTGACGCTGCCTACGAAGCTGAAGGTCCTGGGTTCGAATCCCAGTAAGAGCAAATATTTGTGTGATGAGCATGAATATTTGTTTCTGAGTCATGGAAGTTTCCTATGTATTTAAGTATTTATATCCATTATATATATCGTCGTCTAGTACCCATAACACAAGCCTTAATGAGCTTACTATGGGACTAGGTCGATTTGTGTAAGATTGTCCCCTAATATTTATTTATTTATTTAATTTCAACAGTCGGGAGCTAACGCTCGCCATCCTGCCACATATAGGCTAAATTCCGTGCTGATTCCGACTGCAGCTAT
Organism: Epinotia ramella; assembly: GCA_947578815.1. Lineage (NCBI taxonomy): Eukaryota > Metazoa > Arthropoda > Insecta > Lepidoptera > Tortricidae > Epinotia > Epinotia ramella. Next base: position 4,768,945 of record OX388203.1, read on the forward strand.
GCCGCGACGGAATTTACCACCATAGGGCTATATAATTTGTTTGGAGTTGCTGCAGACGGAATCTGACCAGCGGAGTTCGGCGACGGAATTCGGTTGAAAAATTCCTCCATGTGGCGAGCCTGACATGTAACCTACCGGTGAGGAGTCAAGCACGAGCGGGTCGTCAATGACCACAATGTCCGCGTCCTTGTGGCCGCTGTAGAACCGCAACAGCGACATGTAGGTGCGGGCCAGGGAGCGCGTCGCCGCTGCCGTGTCGTGGTGTATGGGGCTGTATAACACTTGGATCTGGAATAGGGTTTTTTTTATTATAATAATAATCCATTCATTTCAGGCATCTAAGGCCCATAAAACCTTAAAGACTAACATACATACAATTTTAAAAACCGGCCAGATGCGAGTCGGGCTCGCGCACGGAGGGTTTCGTATCACTATCACTATCACTACATAGTATAAAACAAAGTCGCTTCCCGCTGTCTGTCCCTATGTATGCTTTGATCTTTAAAACTACGCAACGGATTTTGATGCGGTTTTTTTTAATAGATAGAGTGATTTAAGAGGAAGGTTTATATACATGTACAATATAGTACCCGTGCGAAGCCGGGGCGGGTCGCTAGTTATCTATAAAACGGCAAAAATATCACGTTTGTTGTTTGGGAACCCCCTTAAATATTTATTTTATTCTGTATCTATTGAGGACGCCGTAGTTACGCTGATAGACAATATTGTAAAAAACTTAGAAGACAAACAGAAAACTATTGGCGTCTTCTTAGACTTGTCTAAAGCGTTTGACACAGTATCTGTCCCTATCTTACTTTCGAAGATGTCTGCCATGGGTATCAGAGGTGTAGCCTTGGAAATTTTTAAAAGTTACTTGACAGGTCGGACTCAATGTGTTGTTATTGATCAAATAATAAGCACTGAAACACAACTTGATTACGGGGTCCCCCAGGGTAGTGTCCTAGGACCTACCCTTTTCTTAATCTATATAAATGATCTGTGCACACTTCGGCTTGCCCACTGTCAAATTATCACTTACGCTGATGATACAGCTCTTATAATTAAGGGTGAAAGCTGGGACGCTGCCCTCAAAGCAACTGAAAACGCGCTTCGTCATATAGCTAAATGGTTAACAGCTAATTTACTGACCTTAAACATAAATAAATCAAATTTCCTTACCTTTTCTCCTACAACTGCACTTCAGCCTGACCTGGGGTCATTCAAAATATATGTTCATACTTGCCCATCTGCTCCTCAAGCCCAGCCTCGACCTAATCAGTATCCTAATTTAAATAAAGACAACCCCTGCACATGTCCTGCTCTTTCCCACGTTCAAAATATCAAATATTTAGGAGTAACTCTCGATTGCAATTTGCGATGGCACCTACACATTGAAAACCTAATCCTAAAAATGAGGAAACTTATATATGTCTTTAAAAATCTGAGAGCAGTGGTAAACATACATTCGCTAAAGACAGTGTATTTTGCACTTGCGCAGTCACTATTAACATACTGTATTGGTGCCTGGGGCGGGGCTGGCAAGACTTTGTTCCTAAGATTAGAAAGGGCCCAGCGAGCAGTCCTGAAGGTTATGACAAGTAAGCCCTTTTTATATCCCACCACTGACCTTTATCGTGACTGTAATGTTCTTACAGTCAGAGCTCTATTCATTAGACAGATTATTATAAGGAAACACAAAATGTTACCCTTCAATCAGGATCTAGTCAAAAACAAACGTCGCATTGACCTCATCTGTACAACTAACACTCACCGTATGGCTTTGTCTGGACGGCAATTCTTCTATCTGAGTCCGAAACTATACAACCGTATCAATAAAATAATTTTTATCTACAGTGCCTCATTAAAAGAATGCAAGTCAAAAATTACAAAATGGTTGGTCACATTAACATATAATGAGCTCGAGGATCTCCTCGAGTTTCGGTAACCCACTTTCTGCCACCCTCTCTTACACATACACACACACACACACACACACACACACACACACACACACACACACACACACACACACACGCGCGCAAGCATGCAAAAGCGCAACTGCGCGTGCCTTATTCATTGCTTTGTTCCAAATTCTTATTGTAAGTTTTCTACTAAAGCTCTTTATAGTAGTACTTCATTTATCTACCTCATAAGTTTCCATAACTGCAAAACGGGTATTTACTAGATTTACCAAATTGTGTCGCTTTCCAGGGTGAGGGCCTGGAGATCTGTATTACAGGTTTTTCAATACCTAGTTCAGACTCCAGTCCCTCACAAAGGATACTTTGTACCACTTTCATGTTTACCAACTAGTTGTCAAACTGTTTTGTATGTCCTTTGTGAGGTGAAAATAAATGAAATTTATTATTATTATTATTATTTATTATTCTGTTTTTTAGTATTTGTTGTTATAGCGGCAACCGAATCATCATCATCATCTGTGAAAATGTCAACCGTCTAACTATCACGGTTCATGAGATACAGCCTGGTGCCAAACGGACAGACAGACGGACGGACGGACGGACAGACAGCGGAGTCTTAGTAATGTACGATTCCCACCGAACGGGCCGGGCCGGAGCGCGCCTGAGCGCATTTCACAACTTGCCAAAGGATTTTGAAGCTTTAATACAATACGGTACATTTCGTATTTGAATGGATTTGCGGCCGGTCAGCTCCTCGCGGACATGTACGGCAGCGCTCGGCTGTCGTCGCGTCTGACCGGCTCCGTCCGGCCCTTACCTACTGCTCTCTATTAAAACGCGGTCGGCTACCGCCGTCAGCACTGACGATGATCTCCTGCAGCGGCCGCGGCGAGCGCACCACAAACGAGCTGAAATGCACTCGCGGCTGGAGCATTCTCAACGTGTAGCCAGTCTTCCGTCAAACGTACTCCACCACTTCATCAGACGTGGCGGTGTGATGCAGGCGCGACACGTAGGTACATCGCCCCCAGTCGATATAGACTTATTACAACGATGGCAAAAAACATACGGCCTGCCTGCGGATAAGCAGACGACGTCGCCTATCGCTTGCGACACCAGAAGAATCACAAGCGCGCTGCCGACCCTTTATTGATTTGAGGATTCTTAGTGTTGACAGCTAGGGACATATGCAGTTCCCATACTCTCAACACCAAATACCCAAAAAGCAAGTAGTGGTTTTATTATGGCTGCGGTCTTCTGTAAGGCCCCAGTAGAACAGCTCCAAATATGAGTGAAAGGATATTCCGCTGTGCTCTACTTCTTTTATGCATCGATCGATACACATATATCTAAGCAGCGTGGGTAGAGCCACCAAGGTTGAATCATCATCATCATCATATCAGCCGAAAGACGACCACTGCTGGACATAGGCCTCCCCGAAAGGTCGCGGGAGTCCGCTGGATGTGGGTGGCGCAGGACCTGTCATTGTGGCACTCTTTGGGGAAGGTATATGTCCAGCAGTGGACGTCTTCCGGATGATACGATGATGATGATGATGACTCATTTAAGGGATACCAACGTCAAGAACTGTGCTTTCGTCTTTCAATTCCATGCCGTAGGCGTACATATACACGTAGTGTTGCGGGGAGTCGATCGCGCGCAGCATCAGATACTCAGTCAAACTCTGCACCAACAGAAAAACAAAAACTTAAGTAACAGTAGTTCACTAAGCTACAAGTAAATCGCTAAAAACACTTTAGATCGGTCGCCACATGCAACGTGCGGCGACCGCAACAGTGGACAGAAGATGTTAGGCACTTGTCCCACCGCCGGCGAGTAAGCGAGTCTTACAACGTGCTAGGTACTCACTCAAGCGAGTAAAAGCGAGTAAGAATTACAAATACAAATACAAATACAAATACACATACTTTATTAATAACGCCAAGTTACATGTCAGTTTTTTTTTTATTTATTTTTTTACATAGTTACGTATGTACGTAATTACTATGAGAGTACTCGATACTCGCCGGCGGTGGGACGAGTGCTTAGTCGGCCACATTCGGTGACCGACGGTCACTAGACCGCGGTAGGTGGACAGACTAATATTATGTGAACATTGACAGTGGTGGATTAAGTGTAGTTTGAAACAAGTTCGGCGATTTACAATATTTGTTTTCGTATAGTTACCTCTGGGTACGGTAAGGCGGTGTAAGCCATTCTGTGCGTTTCCAAATATTTGGCATTTGTAGCAGACATGGCGTAGCTGAAACAAAAGAAAGTACATGTGTTAGGCCCGCCAGAGCAAGATTCGTATATCTACATGTGTAATGCTGGCTTCTATTCTATTCTAAATTATGTTATATTCTATTCTAATGCCGCGCGACACGCCAAGAGAATGCGGGGTTTCCTAATACTTCCGCTGCTACCGGCCATTGACGCCTCACAGGTCACTCGACGTGTCACGCGAAATAACGTCTGTGTGTAAACGCGGCCTTAGTGCCTCGGTAATTAATTTGTAACTGTTGGGAGTGTGACAATATTCTTCATTAATCATTATCATGGTGTACTTTTGGTGATCCAATCTTGCATATATGCCTAATCCCTCTTCTTCCAAATGTTTGTTTCTAGATTCCACTCTTTACGATCTTGTGGCCGACCATCCAGACTCGACCTCCATGTCACAATAATAAGGAGTAGTTCCACAACGAGGACAGGTTTTTAGATTAGATTAGATTAGATTTATTTATTCACGATAAAAATTACACGAGGATGAGGAGGAGCATTACGAGGAGTTACCTAAATGCCTTACTAGAAAGGTGAGAGATGTTACATGGTTCAATGGTAATGTGGACGATATTGCGATGTGAATGAATTAAGTAGGAAATTGGCGACAATTTAATGTGTGCCAGACAGGATAACTGAGAATTTTAGAGCGATATTTAGACTAAGGGCATTCTGCTATAGAGCTCAGCGGAATGTCATCTCAGACATACTTGGAGCAGCTCAATCGGGGAACTAGGTACTCCACCTTACAGAAGACCGCAACCATAATAATCTAACCTATTTGAAGTAAAATGCCGTTCAAATTTACCATATATAGATTGAAGGATTCGTTGTGTAGACGGCTAGAGATAAATGCAGGTCCCTTACTCTCGCTCGACGCCGCAACTACTACTAGTGGTGTACCTACACCACTTCTCGCTTTGTAGTTGCGGCGTAGTGTTCCTGGTGGTAAGGTGCCAGAGCTTCCGATGCTGCGCTGCGGCTATGAATAAGCACGTAAGTTACCTAGTGGCTATCGACATGGCCTCCGACGTATTGTACACCCTGAGCACCAGTGTGGTGCTCTGTTGCAGCGCCTCCACCGTCATCACCTCCCCGTGCATCTTTGACATCGTCATGGTGTCTCCCATTGCGTTCAGTTGGTACGAGAAGAAAACGCCGATAATAGCGCCTGTCACTATCGCTGACATCACCTGGAAGGAAAAGACAATGTGAACCACAACTTTTGTTTAGGCAGCTTTGTACAGTGACACCAGGAGGGTACGTTGAAAACCCAGCTAGTGAGGTTCTAACGCTTTCATCTGCATCTTCCTTCTCTCAATAATCTCCCTCTAACTCTGAGAACGATTATTCGTTATCTAGTTATAGGTAAACCAGAACTTTGGTTGGGCGTATTGTCAAGAGGGCGCTCGTTTTGAATTTTATATAGCAACAATTTGTATAGTGGGGACAATGGAAATTGGCAGGTGATTTTTGTTTTATTCCGACAACTTTAATAAGTGCGAAGTTTGATGTTTGGATATTTCTTCGGTTTTTACGCTATAAATTTCGTGAATTTTACGACGTATGCACACACATAAATCAAAATCATCCAAATCTATTTTATTTTTTTGTTTTATTTTTTTAGGTTTGGTCGTTTAATTCCGCCCTTACGCCCTTCGCTAGCAATTCGTGATACCGATGCATGCGATACACCTAATACACAAATCAAATTATTACAAGACATCAACCAAATCGTGACGACCTGACTATAGTGACATTTGTCCATAAGTTTGAAACTTACCCGTCAATTCAGATGCTAATTTCGTTATGTTTTCTAATGGAAGAAATTTCTCTCCCGCACGTTTTTTTTCCAATAAATAACTATATACACTATTACAACTTTTTTCTCTGTAAAATCTAAAACTTTCGGCATGATTATTGCAGTCTAATAATAATTCACACGAAACTAGACAAAGAAATGTTTACATTGTCAATATTGACAACTATCATAGAGGCTAGATGTTGTCTATTATTAAAATTGTTGCCATTGCTAGAAATCAGTACCAACAAATTTCCGTAACATGGCGCACCCTCAATAGATCCTGGTTCACCTTTACTGACCATGGGCATAGCATCTTAGAGAAGTCTACCAGGCTGTTTCGAACCCTGTGGTCCTGGTGTATTTCCTGACTTAAAAGTAGATAAAACACACATGGCGTCGTATTGCAGCTAGACACAAGCGAGTTCGACCATCTCATTTGATTATCATCATTAGCTATGGCTGACCCTGGTCATTAAGTATATGGGAACTAAAGAGAACACGAACCAAAAATGCATACCGTAATGATCAAAAATAGTCTGTAATGGATGTAGAATGAGACATATTTCCACAAAGTTTGTCTCAAAAGGGTTGGATTGAGGCATAAGGATTTCTCCCGTTTCCATTGCTTCGGTTCTGTAAACAAAAAACATAATATTTAGAGTATTAGCAGGGGCGGCCTTTGGGAGTGGCGAACAGAGCAACCGAAAAACTTTGTAAAATATTAGATGTACATACTGCCTCGCAAATATCTACCCGCCCGGAACCTCGCAATGGTTTAGGCCGTACTTAACTGACATCCTTCAGTCTTTCCTATCCTTTTACATATTTAGGTTATTGTTGCTTCCGTACGTCTATGTATTGTTGTTCTGTATGTATACCTATATTTTTATTTATTTAATTAAGATGGCCGTGTGGCGTCGGGTTAACTTAGCACCACACCTTTTCTTCCGGCGGGTGTCGAGTAGTCGACTGTGAGATCGCCCGGGTCGCCTGGGTCGATGTTGTGGGCTAGCAATCTGTCACTGAAATATCACTTAGATAAAGGGTCACAGGTTGATGTGCTCTACACTACTTCAAGAAGGCCTTTGACCAATAGTAGGGAAATTAATGGCAGCAATGTATGGAGCAGTGTGCACTTTTGCCTCCGGCGACGCCGCTTGGCACGAGATCAACACCTGGCTAGTACCCAAAAAGAGGGGGGAAAGGTCCGCCTCCCGAGGTCCAGTCTCTGCTATAGGTATTTCTGCCTACCCATAGCTCCTAGGCCAAGTTTGGTATCATTTTCGTGTAATTTAGGGATGTCGCATTCATTTATACCTTATAACTTATTACCTGTTCATAGAAAAACCTAATTTCAAAAATCATCATAAAAAATTATTTGTTATTTTGTCCATCGCGATCGTACATACTTAGGTAAAGCGTTTTTTCGTAATAAGAAACACCGCGATATAATAGCCCTTTTTCTGCCATTATAAATAAGTAGGTAGTATCTATTTATACAACAAGTGGCAGTGTTTACACGGGAAAATCTAGGCATATTCAAGTGCAAAGGTTCAAAACAAACACTAAATACCACCTCCGTATAACAAAAACCACAACAGGTTGATGGTCGCCGAAAAACACAGACTCGCTAAATCGGAAAGATCCGTGTATGATTTGGGTCCGACAATTTATAACCGATTGCCCGACATTGTTAGAAATGAAGAGGTAGGTACAAGTTACAACCCCAGCGTTTAAAAAAAGGGATATAATTAGATAATCCTAAAATAGTACGTAATAAAATGATAATAATGATTAATATTTTAACATACCCCATTTAAAAAAGTACCTATCTAAATGGGCTATGTTAAAATATTTTTTAATTACAAAAAAACGCTAAAGTACCTACCTACGATAACAATTTTTTTTCTCGATAAAATTCTAAATTTGCATTTTTTTCTGATTTTTGTATGAACAGGTAAAAATTAAATAAATAAATCCGTGATTTCTAATTTATACAACAATGATACCAAACTTGACCTAGTAGCTATGGGTAGGCAGAAATATAGCAGAGACCGGACCTCGGGAGGCGGCCCTTTTCCCCCCCCTTGTTATTGAAGAAAGTACAGAAAGCCTTCCTCATGTTTATGTAAGAAACTGTACTCCGCAAGTCTACCCTTTCTTGTACCCTACAAAGTTCCTGTTAGGTTCTTTGGAAGTGAAGCGCAACTACTTACAATATTCTCGTGACCACTTGGAGTATTTTACGTAGCGACACCAACTGCCCGCATTTAGTGGCACGAAGTAAAGCTCATTATACCGTTTGTGTGCCCATAACCGTCCTGAGGCCGAGACATCACATCCTCATGACTCCTGACTGCCAGTCCCAAGGCCTCCACACACCAAAAGTGGGTCGTGCGCGGCGCGGGTCGGGCGGTATATCTCTTTCGCACAGTAGCGCGGCGTCATAGAGATAGTGAGAGAGATATTCAATGCGTTGGTAGTAGGGATTGCAGAAACCGGTAAAATTTCAAAACCGGTTATTAACCGAATCGACACAATAAAAAACCGGTTAACCGGTTTTTGAAATGAAATGAAAGTATTTATTTATTTCGGATATTTTTTTTTTACAAAATACATCCATATTGTTAGTAATAACTTATCTTAGGTGTGTTAGTAGAAAGTATAATTATAATTAGAATTAACATGCAAGGACTTCCAGTGCGCGAGGATAGGGCTGTCCATCCTCTCAGCGATCACCTTCAAGAGGGTTTTTACTAATGGTTTTAAAAATAAGTATTGGAGGATAATTTCACTGTATTAATAGAGAGTATTGAAGAGTATTAGTTCCGGTTTATTAGTAGGCGAGGTGTAGTTGAATAAATAAGTAAAAAAAAATAGAATACTTTTTATACATCATCATCATTGGCCTTCTTTATCTACGATAAGATGATTTAAGCAGTCTATGTCATGGTGGTGCGGCACTTACGTACATGACTCGCATGGGCGATATTGGAGCGACAGCTACGACCGCATATTTGACAAGTAAATGCTGTGAACGGTGATGTAAGGTGTAGGATGTATGCAGGTAGGCTGTGCAAGGTTCTCAAGGAAACAACAGAAGCTCGAACCAAGCTGCATCATGCACAACCATACCTTCGCCCAGGGTCTTCGTCCAGTGGTCTCAGTCCTCTGATTCCTGTTCCCATTTGGCTGCATCGATCTTATAGGTCAACATCTCGTTTTGCTCTATCCTTAAATCGAAGCATTGGTCGGCCCTACTGGTCATTCAGGATGGGCTATTTCGCTAAGGAGAGTTATGCATGGCAAACGAAACGGCTCAATCCTTTGCACGTGCTTCAGCCGGTGAAGAGGTATTTGCTTCAAGATAGCAATAATGCTGGGGAAACTCGCGAAACACCCTTTCATTCGTAACACGATTCTTCCATGAGATCTCTAGAATACGCCGAAGACATCGCATGTGGAAGTTGTTCAATATCCGCTCCTGTTTTGTATACGATGTCCAAGTTTCAGCACCGTAAAAGATGCATGTCTGGTACACGATCATCTTCGCATTTAAAGTCAGGTGTTATCCCATATCTTCATTTGTCGCTTTTGGACATCCTTGTACCGGAGGAGTTTTCCACCTTGCTTTCGCTTGCCCTCCTCCATTTCATAGTAGAAGATGCCTTTCGCCACTCTCACCTCCGCCATACGAGACACGTGACCGCACCACCGACGCTGCCGATGCATTAGATAGGCCTCAATGCCACCAACATGGGCTCGTCGCTGGACTTCGGTGTTTCGCACTCTGTCGGACCATCTAATCTTCATGATGGATCGCAGGTATTTGAGGTGGAAACGATCCAGATTGCGTATGTGGTGGCGGTACACACACCACGTCTCAGAGGGATAGGAGGGTTGGCAGCACAATCGCCATATACACAAAAATTTTAGTGGCCAACTTAAGGTCATGTGAGCAGAAGACCTTGAAACACAGCTTGCCGAATGCTGCAGCAATGACCCTGCTATTGATCTCGGCATCCAGGTCACACTTGGATGATACAGTGCTCCCCAAATATCGAAATATATCCACCTTTTACTAACTACCTGGCTCGACTTAAGGCTCGCACCAAGGTCTCGTATGCACAGATTACTGATATCATGTATGCTGATGACTTGTGTGTTCGTAGCAGAACCCCTGACGGCCTGCAACAGTTAATGTCCGTTTTTTCACCAAGCCTGCCGTTGATTGAATACTCTTGACTCTTAACCTGACCTTTCTTTAGGATTTCTCCGATTTGGTCAGAAAAAGTTCGTCGAGGTCGTCCCCTTCCAACTTTCTATCGACATTTCCCTCATACACTCTCTTCGTTTTTTTATTTATTTTTATTATTTACTTACTAAAAATCAATGAGTGACAATTAAAATAATATAACTATAAATAACTTACCAACCCAACGATATATATATGTACATGTTTTATTAGATATTATTTTTGCCAAATAACGATCTCGGCTCACAATTTCAGGCGTTTTATAAATATTACTCGTCGGTTTATAGTGTCCAAAACCGGTTATTAACCGAGCTCAAAAAGTTCCGGTCAACCGGTTTGCATTCCCTAGTTGGTAGTGAGAGAGATATCTACCGACTGCGCCGCGCACGACCCGCGTTCGTTGTGTGGAGGCCTTAACTAGCACTGTGGCACACAGAAACTCTCCTGAGTCTCCTGCTGTTCGAGCACTAAAACTGCTGATGAAGTCGCTTCTGTCACAGTCACAGGCACCTGAATGCGATATATTCGACTCGACTAGGAAGTCGATGGGCGAATATTTGTCATGTTTGTCTGAGGTATTGCGAGAAGATGGATGTTTAGATGTTATAAGTTTTTCGGATTTTACACGTTAGGAATTTTAAATTGTACAGCGCTTTTGTTCCTTAATGTCAAACTATATAAATAAATAAAAATATTTTTTTTTCTCTCTTAAAACTAAATTTAATGTGCTCTGCTTATCTGCGCAACGCAAAGCGCATGTAATTCAGCGAGACAGCTGTTCTGATTGATTTTACTCACTTGATAAATTTCTGAGAGCTTTGAGAGTTATTTCATTAGTTAGAGTTGTGTTTGTTAGTCTTCTTGATTCGATGATAGCCCTGTTGAAAGAACAGAGTAGGTATATACGTACTTTAATCAAACAAGGAGTAATGGTTCGCGGAATATTACCGCCGGAAATTCACCTGCATACGGCTGATCGGGCAGCATCGGTACACATACTGGCTGAATTCCGCCGCCGATATCCCGCTGAATTCAGCCGGCTGATTCCGCTCGCAGCTGCGACACATAAAATGTTTGGCCCTGCCTCAGCTCAGACCGAATTCCGCCGCCGAATTAGTCCGCCTGTCTGTGGCAGCGCCGTTTTACATTGACCCTCCTACCCAGAGAGAAAACTAGACCTCGTTGGGATTACACTGGTTTTCTCACGATGCTTTCCATCACCAAAAAAGCTACTGTTAAATATCAAGTAATTAACCTAGTCGCACGAACCGGGTTCCGAACGCAGGAACTCTAGATTGAAAATCGCTTGCCTTACCGCTCGGCTACAGTGGCTCTAAATTCAGCCAAGTACCTTTTGAAAATCTCCTCGCTATCCGGCAAGCTGATGTTAAGCGACGTGATCCCATACAGGTCGGAGTGTTCGGTGATCTCCTTAACGAACTCAGCGGTCTTGTCTGTGGGACTGGTCGGCAGTCTGAGTATAAGCAGCGTGCCGAAGTAGGCGCGGACCTGAGTCAAACATAGATTTAGATTTTTCTGTCACCTGACTGAGGACAAAGGAATTGACATGGTAAAAATGCCATTCGTCACTGACCACATAATGGCCCCTAGTTGCCGCCGCCAGTAAACGCGACCGCTAAGGGTTCAGTCATACCTCTACACTACACACCAGTGGCTAGAAATACTGGAATACATTGTTCATTTCCCTTCGGGACACCTTAGGTTAGGGTGGCTGTGAGTTGGCACCCGTTGACATCGTGTAAGTATTATCCGGCGAATAGTGGCCATAATGTGCGACCGCTCTTATAGCGCCTCTAAAATTTTGGGTAAAGATGGAGCTGGACTGGACAGCACCATTACGAACCGTTTCTTCAAAACAAAGTTTCATTTTGCGAGTCACATTAGACCGTTCCATAATCCTGAATAAGAACAGTTGACGGACTCGCAGTCGCCGGACATGGCGAGAGAAGGTCTCTGGTCTAAATAAATACTTATATAGTTCTATTCACATTGTTTGTTCTATTCAGTTTGTCTATTGTACAAGCGTAGTTCGTAGCGTAGGTACTTATTAGACATTTGCTTTTAGGGTATTGACTGCCGTTTGACATTCCGACCCAAAGGAGAAATTAGGCCTTAATGAGCTAAAGTGGCCCTGGTATTGGTCGAGCGCCTCACAGTAGTCAAGAGTTGCCTGATTAAATTAAATTGTAAGTTGCAGCTTCGGGAAACGGGCCCCCCATTTTGTTAAGGGGTGCTATTACAATCGAATTAAATAGAAAATACTTGATAATTCATATTTCTTCACCTGGGCTCCAATTTCGAGAGCTTGATCGATTAGCCCCTCCACACGTTGGTTGTCGAGGCTGTCGCGGGCTCGGAACGTCATGCGCACACGGTACTCCCGGCCTGGTAAAAGTTATACATAAATTGCAAAATACTCGCGTCATGGTGAGGATGCGACGTTTTAGAGCGATACAGTTACAGTCACGATACGACAATACACCAAGCTATCATAAAATTTAAACACTTTTGAACAAATTGCGATCGCACGATGGGAAGCGCGTCCGCGTGAGCGCGTAAACGCGTTTGTGTCGCTGTAAGGGATCGTCCTTATAAAGTACAAGGCGACTATGCGATCATCGCAAGTTCGCGCGAGTAGACATATTGGACTCGAATAGGTGTCCTAATTGACAATCGCTAGTTCGCGCGATTGTCGCGTATTCGCGTTGTATTGTATTAGGAGGATCCCTAAGAAGTCGCCGTGTGCAATTTCTCTACTTTTAAGTAAGGAAATGAACCAGGACCTGATGTTTCGAAACGCCTTGCTAGACTGACTTTTACAACCATCTCTAACTACTCACCTGCTTGTGGCCACCACAGTTGCCAATTTCGCGCATCCCTCGATTTTCATTTATAAATGATCTTTATTTCAAAATAAAATGTAACTTTAACAATGCTTCAGTTATATACAAGTTATAATCAATTGGAAATTACTTTATCAGTTAAACACCGATGAAAGTTTACGGCATCTGTTTCGTAAGTAACTAATACAATTTTAACATACCTAATTTTATCAAATTCGCAAGGTTAAACTATACAATAACAATTGGGAATGTATTAGTAGTAAATTCACTTTTAGCATTAACAATTAACTTTGATTAACTTTTATACTAACGCTAAAAATAAAAATACAACAATAACATAATTTGAGGGTTGACGAACAAATGCTGCCACTGTGTGGCGCACGTCGTATAGGTACTTCTGCGCAACACCCGCGGCAGTGGGGGCTTTCTTCTCGTCCGGTGCCTCGGTCTGCACCGAGTACCTGCTGCGTACTCCCCAAAGCAACAGTGCCCTGTGAGAACCTGCATCAGGTGAAAACTTAATTCGCCGTATTTGCGGCCGATCCACCTCTCTCGAAATGGGGCGAAATTGCCCCGGCTATGGTTGTTCTGCCGGCCGTGGACACCTCCAGGTCTGCCCTCCATCTCGGGAGAAGGGTGGTCATTGCTGCATCCCTTAGCCCTTCTACTTCCCGTTAATTGCGATGCTCTCCCCTGGCCCTCAGTTTCGCAGAGTATCTCGGCCAGAACCTCCCAGGGAGTTCCCAGGGCGGATCATTAGCCTGTAGTGTAGCCGCGCCCAGGACACCATGCGGTACTCTCTGAACGCCCTCACGCTTATTACCTTTTGAGGTCACCTTAAAAGGATCTTGTTTTTAGACGTGAGGGCGTCCACACAGACCTGCTCGATCTTCAAGCCATGAACTGGTGGAAAATGGCACAAGATCGTGACTCCTGTTGTCTGAGCCATTGAAGATAGTAAGTTAGATATATTTCTCACTGGTTTTACTCACCGTATTTAAAGAACATGTAAGCCGGAGTCCCGCCAAACACGAGGATTTTTCGATCGAACAAAAACACCCGATCACCATGCTCCAGCAGTGATGTAGCTAACGACATCTTCACTATAGTCAAGTGCGTTCTGTATTTCTGAAATAAGATAAATTTTGTATGCTACAGCGATTGATATATTTTTATTGATGGACGGTGGGAAACATGATTAAGGCCTGCCTGGCTGGGTCGTAAGTGGACCCAGCCCAGGGGGGTCCACCATTGAACGAGGGCAAAAATGCAGGCGACGTGTGAGGTGCGACGCAGGTGTGCCCTCCTGTGGGACGCGAGTTGAGCATCTGCTTTGCCATTGCCAGTCCGTACTCCTGACAAAACGTGACAGAAAAATGTCACTTACCACAATTTTATCATTGATCACTGACACGTACTTCTGGCCGTCAACGTAAGTTTGTATGAAAACGATCTGTAAATAATATGTAAAAAACGTATAAGTAGGTATAAAACCATAAATCACACAACTTGAGTCTTATCTTATAGTTATAACTTACTAACTTCTGCCCGCGACTCCGTCCGCGTGTAACTCGTTTATATCGTAGATCCATACAAACTCATCATTTCACCCCTTCAGGGAATGATTTACGGGATCAAGCCAGCATTTCTTGGGCTTTCCTTGCCCTTTTAAGTTCCGAGAATGTATCGGCCAAATCACCAATTGCAGGTGGTTTCCTTTTGATCACTTCATCGTTGTGAATAAGACATCCGTCACTGTCGCACTCGCATACTTGTCAGAAGGTGACGGGCGTTATCTACACCGATAGGTGATCAAATAGCAACCATCTTAGGTCCGCTGGTCAGTTATGAAAATGTCATTCAGTTACAATACAATACAATACAAATAGCCTTTATTCACTGACTTTTTTTTACAATGAGTATTAATTTTAATGTTATTTTAATTTGTCAGGTTGTCAGTTTTTCACTGACATAGGCCTCCTCTAAAGATTTCCATATTTCTCTGTCTTGTGCCAATCTTGTCCACTTGGACGGGAAGTCATCCTCCCATCTTTTGTGTTGCCTACCCCTTCCTCTTTTCCTGTATGTTGGAAACCAGTCTGTGATATTTCTGGTCCATTTCTCTGTCTTAGTTCTGGCCATGTGACCGGACCATTTCCACTTTCTCTTCTTTATGTCTCTGACCACATCTCTCACCATAGTTTTCTCCCTGATTGTGGTAAGTCGCCATCTGTCATTTCTTTTTATCCCCAGCATGCTTCTTTCCATTCCGTGCTGACACACTGCAATCTGCTGTATGTTTTTCTTTGTACATGTCCAAGTTTCACAGCCATATGTCAAGCATGGTAATAAACAGGTGTTGTATAGTTTGGCTTTGATTTCCATTGGTACGTTTTTATTCTTCATCACTTCTTTCATAGACCAGTATTTACGCCATGTGTTGGTAATTCTCCTGTCCAGCTCTTTTAACATTTGTTGCTCAGGTGATATAACTTGGCCTAGGTAAACATATTCTTGTACGTACTCTATTTCTTCGCCTTCAACTATAATAGGTTCGTATACACTATTCGTCATAATCTTTGTTTTAGCGGAGTTAATAGTGAGACCTGCGTTTGCGCTTTCATCTACTAGTTGTTGAAGCATGATTTGCAATGTGGCAGCTTTATTTGTAAAGACTATCAAGTCGTCAGCGAAACGGAGATGATTCAGGTTGTTACCATTTATATTGAGCCCATATTCTTCCCAGTTCAGTTTTCTAAATATGGATTCCAGAACAGCGCAGAAGAGCTTCGGGGATAGTGGGTCTCATTGTGGAACTGTCATTCAGTTACTGGCGACCAAATTTGTATAGCTAATAATTCCACCAGGTTATCAGAACTACATAGTTATCTGATCTGCTTATTAAAGACCTAACTGCACCAATTGAAATCAAAACTTTCAAACTACCCTCCCAGCCAGGGAGCTGTGAAAAAGGGTCGAACAAGATGTAGGGAAACCACGGGAACCTCTACCGTGGTTCTAGAATCATAGCGATGGCCCAGAACAGAACACCTGCGCCTTAGAGTAGAGCCCCAGGCTTCTCCTAATCTAACTGTACCAATTGCAATCTACGCTCTGAAGGCCTCCATACACCGGTCGCGGTTGCGGGTCGGGCGCGGGCCCGCGCAAGTTGTTAAACATTGAAACTACACTTCAAACACACATCGAGCGCGGTCCAAACACGGGCCCGCGGCGCTAAGTTAGGCTACGTACGCACGGGCAACCGCATAGTGCGTAGAGGTTTTGCGTTTGCGGTCTCATATGTTTTGTCCAACCGCACGGGTAGCCGCCCGCGGCTACCCGCATAGTGCGTTAGGCCCCTTACAACTCGGGCAGCGCGGCGCGGGTCGAGCGATTGATATCTCTCTCACTACAGCATTCAGCATTTAATATCTCTATCACTATCTCTATCACACAGTAGCGCGGCCCGCGTTGCCCGCGTTGCCCGCGCTACTGTGTGATAGAGATAGTGATAGAGATATTATAGAGACGCCGCCCGCCTGCGGTGTGAATATACCGCTTCAACCGCGCCCGACCCGCGCCGCGCCCACCCCGGGCCGCGCACGACCCGCGTTCGATGTGTGGAGGTCTTTAAACTGCTCACAATAGGTGAAAAACAGTGGTTGTAACTTTATCACTTATCCACGACGCGACGATAAGTAATAAAATGGCAACCATCTTAGCGCCTGCTGAAACCTACCCGTGGCTCAAGAATCATCGCGATGGCCCAGCACAGCTGTGCCTTATAGTAGGGCCCCAGGTTCCTCACGTAGGTGCTGCGCTCGTCCTGCAGGTCGCAGTCCTGCAGCAACCGCGGCGCGTGGATCAGCATGTAGCTTTCCACATCCGACTCACTATGGTCCCATAGATACAGCTGTAAGAAAAAAAAGACCGGGTTGCACTCCGGGAGTGCCGGTAGAAGTGAAAACTGACGGAGGGCACCGCGCCGGGCCGCCCCGGCACGCGAACGGCCACGTTACACAGCTCCCCCCGCCCCCTCCCCCGGCCCGCCCCCGCCCCCAAGCCGGGACTAAGTCTTGTTTAAAGTTGAGGTCATGTTAGTAACTGTTCTTTGAAATGTTCTTATTCTATTCCTCATACTGACCTGAATAAAGAACTGTAGTGTCTCGTCAACGGATAACTCGTCAATCAGGAAGCGCGGGCGGTGGCAATAGCCGAGCATTCCAGGCATCGTCATGATCCGTTTGCCAGTTTTGCTCAGAGCGGCCATGTCTTGGCCGAGGATATTCACTGAGCCTTCATCTGGGAGGGTCAAACCTGGAATTTACCAGAAAGCTAGTTTTTAGGGTTCCGTACCCAAAGGGTAAAAACGGGACCCTATTACTAAGACTTCGCTATCTGCCTGTCTGTCACCATCCAGGCTGTATCAGAAGAACCGCGATAGCTAGACAGTTGAAATTTTCACAGATGATGTATTTCTGTTGCCGCTATAACAACAAATACTAAAAACAAAATAAAATAATTATTTAGGGGGGGCTTCCATACCACAAACGTGTTTTTTTTGCCGTTTTGTCTGTCGCCAGGCTGTATCTCAAGAACCGCGACAGCTAGACAGTCGAAATTTTCACAGATTATGTATTTCTGTTGCCGCTATAACAAATACTAAAAATAAAATAAAATAAATATTTAGTGGCCGTCAATAGAACTTGCTAACTATGTAAACAAACAATGTCAATTTCAGTATGACGGTTTGTTTACATAGTTAGCAAGTTCTATTGACGGCCACTATATATTAATATGCCTCCCCATAGACAAACTATCTCGCCGCCGGAGTCAGCCCTAAATATTTGAAATGTACTCGTATACTTACTCTTATTTACTTACTTTTAGCCCTTATAAAAATCGGTAGGTACAAAAAGTAATGATATCCCACCAAAAACATAAATGTGAAAATGGGAGCCAAGTTCAATATTAAGAATATGCGTGGTTGTCAACTTCGCCGACAAAAGAATTGAGATATAAATGGATGCCAAGTTCAGTAGATAATCCTAAAATAAAATGTACCTATTCTTAAGAATTGTGCCGGCAAGGCACATTCTATTCTAGAGATAAGATATTCCTTAAATACGTGCTTAAGATTAGCCATAGATTAAGTACGTGCGAGATGTATGAATGATTATGCATGTAGCTACTTGTATATATACTGTGTTAGTTAAGGCGCCGTAGGTTCAGCGAAGTTAAGCGAACAGAGTTTTTGAAACAATATAATGCGTCTGTTTATAATAATATGGTTTCAAAAAAATACGAATAGTAATCTTGAGGCTTTTCTGCAGGGAAATCAGTGCTTCGAAACATGATTAAGCAAATTTCGCTCTATAGAAAAAAATCACGAACATAGGTCTAAAACACACAAAAATACACTTACAATATTAGTAACAAAATGGACCCGATTCTACGTGCACATGGCTTAACTAGCCTAAAACTAAATTGTCTAATTTTTAGACATAATTTAGGCGGCAGATTAAAATCGACATATTTAGAATAGCATTAATTTAGGCAGCTAAGTAAGTTGTATGGACCGCCTAAAATAAGAAACGTCAGATTCATATTAGCGCTGTCATTTGATTATGACAGCTGCTCATAGAATAGCAAAGTGTTTTAGCGACACCTAAATAAAATTAGGAAGTTTAGAGGCCACTGTAGAATCGGGTCCATTATGCACAAAAGCTATAAATATTAAAATTGCTTCTATAAATCAATAATATCATGTTTGAGGGAAATCAGTGTTTACATTTTTATTAATTTAAAGGGCCAAAAAATTAAAATTAAAAAACACGATATCCGCGCTTCCGAGCACGCACTTCCATCTCGCTCACGCTTATGCTCAGTGAGAGGGAGAGAAGACCATGAACCTACGGCGCCTTAATTAATAAATTACTATTGTATAGACAGTACTTCAGAGTGTCTCTCTGAATGTGGACTGCCATAAACCCCTCAGTCCCCACACTCACCCTTTTCTACTCTCCCTAAAAGAATATACCCAATTTCTTATTTTTTCTACTACATTGGACCCGATTCTACGTGCACATGGCTTAACTAGCCTAAAACTAAATTGTCTAATTTTTAGATATAATTTAGGCGGTAGATCAAAAATGACATATTTAGAATAGCATTTAGGCAGCGAGGTAAGTTGTATAGAACGCCTAAAATATAAGAAACGTCAGATTCAAATTAGCGCTGTCATTTGATTATGACAGTTGCTCATAGAATAGCAAAGTGTTTTAGCGACACCTAACTAAAATTAGGAAGTTTAGAGGCCTCTGTAGAATCGGGTCTAAGATTTGCTATTTTTTTTACCAGTACCAGTAATCAGGTCCTCAAGGCTTTTGAGCATTCGTTCTTGTATCCTTTCTGCGAACAGCTGCGTGTACTCTTCGCGGAATATGTCGAGTGTGACTCTCTTTAGCAGCGGCACGCCCATGGTACTCTGAAAGCGCAAGTGAACGGTCTGAGGGATCGGCCACGACGTTTAGCGGCGGGGCAGCCACCCGCCATACCTGGGACTCCTGGCCCCGTATCATGGTCGGCCTTATCACGCGATAAGTGGTAAGATAGAGCGTCCGTCTCGTTGTATTGAACGGTGTCAGCCAGTGACGGACGCTCTATCTTGTCACTGATCGTGTGATAAGGCCGTCCATGCTACGGGGTCTGGGAGCGAGACCCTGCGTCCCGAATCTGATCTCTCCCTCATTCGTATGGCGAAAAGACTGAGTGATAAGTGTATGGCCTGAGGTGTTGCTAGAAACGGAGCGTGAACGGGGCAGCCAGCGGTTGGCCCGCGCACAGATACGCACGCTGCGAGGGGTTCTTGTTATTCCCACCTCTTACCACAATTTTGATAACAAAACAACAGATTAATACAATTTCCCCAAGCACTTCCCTGCTGTTACCACTGAACTGTTGGTGGTACCTTAACAGTAAAATGATGGATATTTACTGGATTTGTGACACTCGCAGTCACTTACTAAATCCATGCAATTCACTTTAGACCTTAAATTGCCTGGCATTTAGATCTCGTAGTAGACCCCAGCTGGGAATAACCCCTATCAACTCACGCCCGCCCTCAGTACGTCTAGCACAACTTGCTGCTCAGTCGCTTCGCGCGCGACTGAGCGTCTGTCTCACTCGCACCGTGCCAATTAGAAAGAGGAGGGTAGATCTTTCTCGACTCGCGTCGCGGCGCGGCGTCAGTTGTGCTAGCCCCCCAAGCCGTATCAATGTGCTCGAGTTTGATAAAACAAGCTAAACATAGGTGTATATAGTAGTGTACCAACAAAGATGTTTCTTTCTTAGTCGAGTGTCACAATGTTTTCCCACGTGGCATAAAATAGTCACAACTAATAAAAACATGTTCCGATATATTTGGCTACTTTCGCTGCTACTATTTCATGCTGACTGTAGGTACATACCTTAGACACATTATTGAAACTGATCGCTTTTGCGAGGAGTTCGTCGACTTCTTGCAGTCTGTCTCGCTCGTTCCCAATGGGGTTCTGAACCACGTGTAGCTTATTCTGATCCTGTAAAACAAAACATAACTTTGTCCCTCTAAAGCCTCTGCCTTCCTTCCTTCCTTTTAATACTTTTAACCATGTAACATGTTATCCTTCGGTTTTAGGCAACATTTGCTAGCAAAACATGTTTGACGTTCAAACATCACAAACACTCGCTGGGCGCAGCAAACGCGGCTTTAGACTACTAGGTACATCCATACTAAAAAAACTTACATTGTGCCACAACGATGTTACGCAAATATATCGACCCTTACTAGTCGAAAGGATATGGCAGAAAGTATATTTAATAAATAAGTGACGATATAAAACAAGAAGTGGCTGAAAAGCAGTTCAATCGACGGTTAAAGGAACTTAGTTAATAAGTGTTACTATAGAAAATATACATATTTTGGTCGATACAATGTAAACGAGTTAGTAAGTAAGTTATTATTTGTATTTGTAAGTTATTGACATTAAGTACACAACTATCGACATGGTTCTTTATTTTATTGACTTTACTTACAAGCTATACTCTCTTACATAACATATCAAAATAATCTCTAATTAATTAATTTATTGTACTGGTAACCCGCGCTAACATTCATTTATTGACGACATTTATTTCTTGACGACCGGTTAGCCTAGTGGGTAGTGACGCTGCCTACGAAGCTGAAGGTAGTATATATTTGTGTGATGAGCATGAATATTTGTTTCTGAGTCATGGAAGTTTTCTATGTATTTAAGTATTTATATCTATTATATTTATTTATTTATATATATCGTCGTCTAGTGCCCATAACACAAGCCTTAATGAGCTTACTATGGGACTAGGTCGATTTGTGTAAGATTGTCCCCTAATATTGATTATTATTATTTTATTATTTATTCTTATTTATTATTAATTCAAATAGATTTAAGACGACCTATTGCTGTGGCCTATCAGGGTCCATGTGAATACAAAAACGATATGTAACACCTATATATGTGTATAGGTACATTATGATATACCATGGATGCATTTAAATGATGATTATGATTATTGAGGGCATGGGACTATACAATCTGGGGGAAACCAACGAGTATGTCCACCAGCGGACGTCCTTCAGCGGAAGATAAAGTTCACCTAAATAGCTTCATGGACATCTTACCTCAGCCTGCTTGAAGATGATGGACCGCCACGACACTTGGCCTCCAATGGCGCGGTCGTTCCCTATGGTCCTCTGCAGAATCATCAACACCAGGAAGTAGATGAAGATCATCAGGATCCAAATCATTAGAGTGTGATTCTCGTACACTTCCATGTTTTGTAGGCCTTCACCTGTAAACCACCAAACGTCAGATTTCCTTAACGCGTGTAAACCAGAGGCTCTAGTATAAGTTTTACCGAAACAAAACGTTACGACCGCGTTTGCGTTTAGCTGTCGAATCCCATACAAATTGAGGGTGAAACGCAAACGGGATCGTGAAGTTTTGTTTCGGTAAAACTTATACTAGAGCCTCAGCAGTGCTGGTTGCTGTGCGACTGACTAAGTGTGGAATGTGGATCCACTAGGGCAGTCCGAGTTAGCGGAGCGGTGTTCCAGGAAAAAACTCATCAGGGTGATATACTAACGTGAGTGCAAGGTATCGCGCTCTGGCGGTTACACCCTAATGGTCGAGTGTGTGGCGGCCATCGGCCGATGTGGTTGATCAACCGACAACTGACGGATTACGCACGATCACAGACAATGATGGCTCACAGAATATTACATCCTCCACACAACCGCGTAGGTCTGTAATTAGCCATCATGGCCTGTGAAGGCTCACTTGACTCACGGCCAGTCTGCAGTAGAGCGAACTCGTTGAACCCATGCACGAGCCCCAGCGGAGGCAGCAGTATGTGCAGCAGGATGGTGAAGCTGGTCGTGCCGTCAAACCCGTGGTGCACTAGCAGATCCGCCAGGAACAGCTGGAGGATCGTGAACAGCGCCGACCAGATGGCCGCTATGTGGGCTGGAAACAAAACCGTTCAGTAAAGTCGTTTATATTAAAAAAAAGACCGGGATGCACTCCGGGAGTGCCGGCAGAAGTGAAAACTCAATAACATTGTAACAGTTTTTCGATCAGGTCACGTGACATCTTACGATGTAACCCTAAAAATTAATTTGACGCAAATTTATAAACAATTATCAATTATTTAGGCGGACGGGCTGCGGGCGCGTTGGGTGCGACGGACAGCCGGTTCGCCCGTCGGCGCGCCGACGGGCGGCGGCAAACACACTACCAATTTGTTTTTGTTATTGCCAAATATTTTTCAAAGCTTTATCTCTTTAGGAGTAAACGTCTAAATTCGAACTATTCGAATTTGCAAGAACAGCAGACGGCGATGGCGACCAAAATATCAATCTGTTTTTGCCGTTGGTAAATATTTTTCTAAGCTTTATCTCTTTAGGAATAACGCCCAAATTCGAACTATTCGAATTTTCTCAATAGCAAAACGGTGAAGGACGCGTTGGTTAAAATTACAAATTTATTTGCAGAATATGCTATTGCAAAAAGTGTTTAACGGCTTTATACTCTTACAAATAGCGTTCAGTTTTGAATGAAGTCGAATCGGCTAGCAGCAAAAAGTGACCTCCTTCATTCTGACGTCACAAAACTCTGTCGCGTATTTAACAATTTTTCCCCATCCCAAAAAGCGCTCAGCGCCGCTAAAGAAGTTTTCACTTAAAAAAAAACATCTACTTCCATTCCTGGCCACTTCACCCGTCACGCCTTACGGAACTAGACCTGTACCAATGGCATCCCATGGTGCTTGGTACCCGGGGCTAATATTCTGGATCCACGGCTGTTCAATTTCATCAAGTCCTGCGATTTGCTTGACTATTATAGGTGTACGCAATAAGATAGTACCTGGGACGGGACAGGATGAGACAGAGCCAGGAGCGATTATAATAGTGAAAGATACAAACTTACATTTCCTCAGAAACATGCAAACTATGAAGGCGGTCATAGTCATGACCGTGACGTAGATAGTCAGGAACACGAAAGCCATGAAGAGCCACACCCATCTGAATATGAGTATGAGAGCCAGCGTGGCGAGAATGAGTATGGGGAGAGCCGTTATGAGTAAGTAAGCCAGCCAACCCAGGTAAATGCATGCTGGGCCCACGTTACGCATGCATAGGCCGCGCTGAAATCAAAAAGATCTTATATAAGGCACAGTAAAGTCTAATTTCGTCTAAAGGTGTAATTCCGTGCTTCGTGGCCGTTCGTTATGCGACACTAGTCAGTGCATGAAAATGCCACACGCGTCTGTCGTAGACTTCGGAAGCGGCGCCATACATTTTCATACACTGACTTATTGTCGCATCAGCCGTGCGCACCAGTCGCACGCGATCGATCGCGCGTATCAGTCGCACGCGATCGATCGCGCGCGGCTGCTATCGACCGCGATGCATAGAACCTTAACCTTCGCATTGCGCGTTACAGCAACGTCAGAGTAGCATCATAGTATTCCTAGAGGTGAAGATAATAATGCAACCATCGCTATGGAGAGGCAGCCGACGGATAGAAGGCCGAATTGCGGACGTCCTGTGCACACATGGCGGCGAATACTTGAGAGTGAGCTTCGAGCAGTTGGACTGAACTGGAGCGACCGCATAAGACGACACTGATGACAAGAGGGCGTGGCGCGAGCTAATGAAGGCTCCTTGCACCTCTGGGGTGCCCTAGGATAACAATAAACAAACAACAAAACAACAGTAGCGTCAGATACCGTGTGGGTGGCTGCTTCGGGTGCTTTATTGGTAAGTGAACACTTCAGTGTAGTCCATAAGTTCAATTCAAGAAAATCACGGCGTTAATCTTTGTTGTTGCCCACAGTTATCCTTGGATAGCATAGCAGCTGTTACGCCGAGTAAGACATTCCGCGTTAAAGGATAAAAAGCGGACCGTTAAGCAATAATCATTTTAAGGGAGTTATGGCTGTTGGCAACTCCAACACAGATCATAGAGTGACCGGAACGCCTATCATTCCATCCATTCGTTCCTGTCGCGTCTATACATTCATTCACTCGTTCAATCATTCTCTCTGAAAACACGACTGAAACCATAGGGAAGAGGCGTTTGCCCAGCAACAGAACACCCACACGCTTGGAAAAAGCTATCAACAACATGTTTTCTAGAGCGAGTACTGTTCTGTGGCTGCACCTTATACTCGTTGGTAGTTTCATGCACGGCCAGCTCAGAGACCTCCATGACAGGAGGAATGAAGGCCAGTGTGAAACACAGTAGGATCCACACCATGGCCTGTTTAACTGCTTCCTTCTGCATGAGCGGGGATATTGGCATCGCCTTCAATTTGATCTGGAAAATATTAAAAAGCTAAAAGAGACATTTAGGGGTGGTGCTTCGTTACTGATGATTTCTCAATGTGATTTGAGACGTTGGTGCCGTTAAGGGTCGCCACCGCCAGTACGCTCGAGTACCAACGTAAACAAACATAACTTTGGTTCTCATTTTAAAACGACATGTTAAAATAACATACAACTTGGTCTATCTACACAGTGGGATCTGTCATATCTAAGACGAAAACTAGTTTCTCATACTAGTTTTTTTTTACTTTTTTGTTGCCTGAGTCATCTACGTGGATAGATGTCGCTACATGCCTCCCTAAGTCGTTGTAAGAGGGAGTTGAAAGACTTGTCGACCGAGCAAGATTGTTTCGATAGCTCTTTGTTGTGCCTTTATCCACTCACTTGCTTGCGGCAACCACAGTTGCGGATATGCCTGAATGTCGCCGGTTCGAATCCTGCTCGGAACGATTTATAAACATTCACATTTTTCCAGCGGACGAAAAAACCATAGAATGCAAGCTCCTTACAAATTTCTACCCAAACACGTGCCTAAAACCCGGTATGCGCAACTAAACGGCTGCCTGGCATCGTTTTGACACCCTGCATGAAACCTTAAATGAAGCATGCATTACCTTTTTTTGTACGATTTATCTTGAATATTAAGCAAATGTAAATGAACCAAAATAAAGACAAAAACATTTATTCATATTTTACTGACTTTTTAGAAGCAAGTTAACTTATCACTTTTTTGATGTCTGGAATTTTGTCGGATTTTCTCGCTGGGTAACTATTTAATTGATTAATAATATATCCGTTATACATAAAAAAATAAGCTATTATAAATTATTTCCAAAATTGATTTTTTTTCCATACAAGTTGTCAGTTCATTGCCTGGACTATAAATGAATATTGATATAATGAAAACACAGCATTGTATTTCGTGTTGTTTCCTGTTTCCGATTTGTTCCGACCGAAACCGAAAAATACCCGATGTCAAGTAATTAGACAACGCCGGTCTGGTGTTTTCAACAATTACCCTCGATCCAGTTAAAGTCTGACCTTCGATTCGGTGTAGGTGGTCGTTTAGAGATAGATTGTGAATAGTTTATATTTCCGTATTTACGAATGAATCCGACGAATAATTTGCATCTAGTAAAAATAAGATTTATTGTTGTCATAATCTATACCAATTCAAATAAAGAACTCTGTACTTTATAAATGTTTGTTTTTAGTGTTCCATATTTAAAGCTGATACATAGACCAAAGGTTAATAAACCTTTCCGATAATCTTCGTGCTGGCAGGCCGCGGGCGGTGGGTGCGTGTGTATTGCCAGCGTTCATTAAACATACCAAAATAATAATAATTTTCATTTGGGCTGTATTGGCTTTTTTTCTGACGCGAGATTAATTAATATGTAAGCCCCAAAAAAATAGCCATGCAAAAATATCGGTGGAAAGCTATCGCAAAAAATTGTTGAAATCGTTAGATTTCATTCGAAAATGTGCTGAGGGGAAGGCAAAAGCGGACGTGGAGGGGATATCAGCCCGCGAACGCGTCAGCGCGCTCACGGCACGTCGATTGTGTTCGGCTAACAGAGAGTAGCCGCTGTCCTTCTCGCACCCGTTGACCGGGAAAACCCGAACGTTTCCGAACGAGCAGCTGCTTCAGCTGTGCGTCTACACATTTTAATTCCATTCCATCCAACGATTTCAAAAATTTTTTTCGATACCTTTCCATCGATATTTTTGCATGGCTATCTTTTTGGGGCTTACATATTAATTAATCTCGCGTCAGAAAAAAATCCAATACCACATGAAAATTATAATTATTTTGGTATTTTCAATTAACGCTGGCAAACCCTTCCCACCACCCGATCGATTTAATATTTTTTTTGGGTGCACAGTCGTTAAAGTCGCTGAGCCCACATTTTTTTTTTCATTTTTTTCCCCACCCCACTACACCCGCACCCACCGCCCGCGGCCTGCCAGTACGAAGATTATCGGAAAAGGTTGTTCAGGGAAGTAGCTAACGGAGTTTCAATACAGCTGAAGCCACATGACCGATTTAGTCGCTAGCTCTCCGTCTATAAGATAGTGTTTCGATAGTTTCAATACAGCTGAAGCCACATGACCGATTTAGTCGCTAGCTCTCCGTCTATAAGATAGTGTTTCGATAGTTTCAATACAGCTGAAGCCACATGACCGATTTAGTCGCTAGCTCTCCGTCTATAAGATAGTGTTTCGATAGTTTCAATACAGCTGAAGCCACATGACCGATTTAGTCGCTAGCTCTCCGTCTATAAGATAGTGTTTCGATAGTTTCAATACAGCTGAAGCCACATGACCGATTTAGTCGCTAGCTCTCCGTCTATAAGATAGTGTTTCGATAGTTTCAATACAGCTGAAGCCACATGACCGATTTAGTCGCTAGCTCTCCGTCTATAAGATAGTGTTTCGATAGTTTCAATACAGCTGAAGCCACATGACCGATTTAGTCGCTAGCTCTCCGTCTATAAGATAGTGTTTCGATAGTTTCAATACAGCTGAAGCCACATGACCGATTTAGTCGCTAGCTCTCCGTCTATAAGATAGTGTTTCGATAGTTTCAATACAGCTGAAGCCACATGACCGATTTAGTCGCTAGCTCTCCGTCTATAAGATAGTGTTTCGATAGTTTCAATACAGCTGAAGCCACATGACCGATTTAGTCGCTAGCTCTCCGTCTATAAGATAGTGTTTCGATAGTTTCAATACAGCTGAAGCCACATGACCGATTTAGTCGCTAGCTCTCCGTCTATAAGATAGTGTTTCGATAGTTTCAATACAGCTGAAGCCACATGACCGATTTAGTCGCTAGCTCTCCGTCTATAAGATAGTGTTTCGATAGTTTCAATACAGCTGAAGCCACATGACCGATTTAGTCGCTAGCTCTCCGTCTATAAGATAGTGTTTCGATAGTTTCAATACAGCTGAAGCCACATGACCGATTTAGTCGCTAGCTCTCCGTCTATAAGATAGTGTTTCGATAGTTTCAATACAGCTGAAGCCACATGACCGATTTAGTCGCTAGCTCTCCGTCTATAAGATAGTGTTTCGATAGTTTCAATACAGCTGAAGCCACATGACCGATTTAGTCGCTAGCTCTCCGTCTATAAGATAGTGTTTCGATAGTTTCAATACAGCTGAAGCCACATGACCGATTTAGTCGCTAGCTCTCCGTCTATAAGATAGTGTTTCGATAGTTTCAATACAGCTGAAGCCACATGACCGATTTAGTCGCTAGCTCTCCGTCTATAAGATAGTGTTTCGATAGTTTCAATACAGCTGAAGCCACATGACCGATTTAGTCGCTAGCTCTCCGTCTATAAGATAGTGTTTCGATAGGTACTTTACGTGGAGATAAATGGGAACCTACCTATGCAACAATTTGACTTCAGAAATACAAAATTCGCGTGGGTGTGTTTTCTGAAACTTACAAGTAATAGTAATTAGGTACTTACTTAATCGAAAATAAATTTGTCACACGAAAATTAGCCACAAGATAAATTTTAAGCATTGATTTATTTGTACTGAATGTACTAATACTTCAATTTATTTATTTTTAGTAGGTAACTATAGGTAGACTAAGTAAGTATACCTATATAAATTTACTAAAGTTTTATTATTTTTACCTCAACAAACGATAAGATAACGATATCCAACCTACAACATAACACAGGACACATAATAAATAACATTAATAAGTAAATAACTACAGTTAAGTATCTATCTATAAATACAATCTTCGTGCGTTGTGCAATGACGTAAGCGGTAAACTACCATCTTAAGCTGTATGACAATTTCGCTCGCAATCTCATTAGCCGAAATAGCTCAGTTGGGAGAGCGTTAGACTGAAGATCTAAAGGTCCCTGGTTCGATCCCTGGTTTCGGCATTCAGTCTTTTTGTTTTTTTTCAGCGGTGATTATACTGATTATAATAAACACCAGATTATAAATAAGCCCATGGAGGGGAAATTTCCGTTTTAAAGATATTTTTTTATTTTGAAACTACAATTAAGATAGGCCAAACCACATTTAGATCGCCTTTTTTGACGTTTAGTTACTTTTCACATCCCTACTTACTCGAAATCTGATCTTTGTGAAAAACTGACCACTATAATAATAACTTTATTACTTAGGTAATACATAACATAATAATAATTCATTGACTACCACTGTTTTGTTTTAGTATGTTATTTTTTTTTCTTTTGAGTACCGGCAAGTACCTACAATTTTTTATGAGCTACATTACTACAGAGGCCGGGAAGTAAGGGGTTGCCGGCCGAGTAGGTACATATAGACGGCCAAGCGTAGCAAGGTCGCATAGTTATGAGGCTGGCAACCCCTTTTCACGCCGAGGCATGTATAGTGCTTTTCTCAAACATGCAATAAAATAAATAAAAAAAACTTCAAGAAATCAAACTTTAATTTTCATGGCTGAACGCCGTGATCCTGTGCCACAAATTGTGGAATGGAAATTAAAAAAGACCATCTTGCAGGTCTAGGCCTCCAATTTTGTATGAAATGCCATTACGGGTCACTCGTCTCGCTGCGCCCGAAACGTGCCACTTCGAAGCCCATTATGAAGAAGACAACGTTAATATTTCATTGCATGTTTGAGAAAAAAATATTTTTTATTTGTATTTTATTGTTGTTGTTGTCTGTCCTAATAATACTGTTGACATGTAAAACTATGTTTTATAAAGGATTAAATGAAATGAAATGAAATGTAATTAATTATGGCCAAAAACCCAATTAACGAACGACGATTTAATTTAACGCACATGCAGCGGGAAGTAGATATTAGAACGTATATACTTAATAAATGTATTATGTTATTGTTATTATGTATTAACGCATTTATAAATCTTAATTTATGCTGGTAGTAAGACGGTAAAAACAATCTAAGTCAGACACCTAAAGTGGTTGGTTGTTTTTTACCGTCTTCTCATTTATTAGTTTCATGCCGGCTGTAGGTACACACTCGTCGCGAAACCCCGAGACAGACCGAGAACGGCATTAGATTAAAACTTTCTGCTTACACAGTTTCAATATGTTAATGGATGACTGTTGTTGACCTTGTACTATGTAAAAATTACCAATATGTATTAGTTACATCTACGGCTGTTGTTATCCTCATTAATACCAATAAATAAATAAATAAAAAATAAAAATATTATTCAAACTTCTTCCGCGTGGATTTAGTTTATATTGTAGGTAACTTAATAAGAATAATAAGTACAAACTTTCGCCCATTTCATACCCTTAGGCTGATGTCACACTGCGCCGCATCTCCGGACGGAGGTGCAGAGCTGCATACAAATTTCGCCGGACGGAGGTGCGGTGCAGTGTGACGTCCACCTTAAGGTTCAATTCCGTGCATCGCGGCCGATCGCAGCCGCGCGTGTGGCCGCGCGTGGGCGATCGCGTGCGACTGACGCGCGCGGTTGCGACAGTAGTCAACTGTCTGAAAATGCCACAAAGCGGCGCCATACATTTTCATACACTGACTATTGTCACACTCGCGCGTGACTGACTACTACACGCGGCCGCGTCCCTACGTAGAGCCTGCGGCGCTACCACTAAAATCTAGACATGGGGGATAAATAACTCGCCGTCAAAAGATGTCATTGTGAATTTTCACAAAAGAACAACGTTACAAAATCACATACGTTCCTACTGTTCCTAGCGCAGTCTCTGTTACACAAATCACGACAAACGCGGAGCGTGACGCTACTGACGTTGACAAAAACACGGTCATAATAGCACCGCGACAATATTATATGTTGATATGAGTAACAGGTATGACATAGTCACGTTGAAATAACAGTGTGACAAAAAAACGTTCATTACAGGACCGTGACTTATCACAAATATCATGCAGTGACACGAGTAACAGACGTGACAAAGTCACGATCACTTTTCACTGTGACTTTTTTGGAACGGGATCGTCAGTATTAACTGATATCAAAATGTAACGCCTTTCCCCATCTCTACGTAAAATCGAAACTCAAAGTTCGTATGCATGCATCCGTCACTCGAGTAACGTAAAGCGCGATAGAGATGGAGATACGCTTGCAGGCCTACAGGCATATGTAGTTTACCTTGTGTCTCATCGGCTGCCTGCTGGCTGTCTCCAGCAACGCCTCCGACACGGCAAGTTGCACGGCGAGGAACCCGACGCGGAGGTGCCTGTTGTGAGATGAGGTCTGCATCACGGTGTCGTTGGTGGTGAGGTGTGCTAGCTCGGTCGAGCGTATGCTGAACGTCCATACGTTATCCTCCTGAATTTAAACACAGATAAACTCTTTTCTTGTCGACGACATCCCTACGAAATGGACGTTATAGACAGGGGTTAATATGTACGTAATTCCGTATTCCTACCAAGAAATTATATTGAACTTGAACCAACTTAATAATAATATATTGCATTTTAGGCAAATCTAGTTGTGACAAATTGAGCAACTGACAACAGGCTTTCGCGTTAACTCTTTTACTTCAGCGCTTGGTACAGTCAGGGGTATTAATATACGTACATAAATAAGAACATAAATATCCGCACAGGACTCTATTGTCCATGTCATAAAAGCGTGTACAGATATTTATGTCCTTATTTATGTACGTATATTAATACCCCTGACTGTACCAAGCGCTGAAGGGAAATAGTTAAGGCGAAAGCCTGTTGTCAGTTGCTTAATTTGTCACAACTAGATTTGCCTATAATGCAATATATTTTTATTAAGTTGGTTGAAGTTCAATATATTTTCTTGGTAGGTACCTACATGTCGCTACACGCCTCCCTAAACGGAAATGATCGAAAGATTTAGTAGCCGAGACAGATTGTTACGATAGTTTAGTTGGTTAGTAGCGATAGGCCATGTGTGCCTGTGATCGCCGGTTTGAATCCGGCTCGGAGCGTTAGTTTAATTTTTTTCCTTTAATTAAAATTTTCTAAAAGATCATATAAGGATTAGATATGTTAACTTGAAATTGGGAACACGTAAGATTATAAACTAACCTAACCATCAGTTTATCATTAACTTTCGGTTTTCACTTCACGGTATATATAGTTGCAAAACTTTCACTATTTACTTTGATGTCGTTTTTCTGCGATTTTGCTCTTAAAAATTCACAGGCGTTTTTCTTGAGCAATATATATATTTTTTTTACCAAAAAATATACATATCACTTACAGACTAGTCCAACACATGCTATGCCAAGAAAAAGGATTAAATCAACAAATGTTACATCAATAAAACGTAGTAGGTAAGTAATATGTTCCAACGAATTTCTTTTGTTATATCTACTCCCTACTCGTACCTACCCTTGGTTTCCAGACAACCCAAATAACGTGGTGTGTCATCACTTTACCCTTAGATTTTTCATAAAGGTCATCATTCAGGTCTTGTTCAGAGGATCCGGTCATGAAAACTGAAACAAAAACAATAACGAACAGAAGAAGTAACTTTCTACGAGTTACTAAGACCAAAGACTCTATGCACATTTGTGTTCGTAAAAAAGGGATAAAACACATTTTATTTATCAAAGGCATTGTAAGTTTTATGAATAAGTTAAATAAAAGGGTAGGTACCCTTCTTATCACATGACAAACCACCTTATTCATAAAACTTAGAATGCTTCTGCTAAATAAAATGTGCTTTGTCCCTTTCTGACGAACACAAATGTCAAAGTAACAGATAAAGACAACCGAATTTTAACGCCATTTTATCATTTATTATTTATTCTGAGCGTATATAGCATTTCAGGCGGAATGATATAAGCTGGACCAAATGTTGCAGAAAAAACTCTGATGATAGTGTTGTGAGTTAGGGCTCGGTCGGGCTTTGAAGACTCGAGCAGTCAAAGCTAACGCGAGTCTTTTCACTACCGCATAACGCTAGTCACAACTTTAACGGCACGAGTCTTCAATGACTGCGCGGTTAGCACAAGTTTAGGCGAGGGAGCTCGCGCCCCGTCTTGTGCTAACCGTGCAGCTAGCGCTAAGGCCAGGAACGCACTACGCGGCAAGCCGCGTGCGGCTACCCGTGCGGTTGGACAAAACGTATGAATGATATGAAACCGCAAACGCAAAACCTTCTCGCACTGTGCGGTTGGCCACAACCGCATGCGGCCAGCCGCTAAGTGCGTACGTAGCCTTAAGCAGAACTCGACGATGTGTGCTTAATCTTACCTTTATCGAGTTTCTTAGCAACTTTCGCCATGATAGCGATGTACGGGTCCGCGTTAGGCGCGTAGCCAACCTGAGTAGTAAAACAGAGATCACTGTTACAATGCAATACAAATACTCTTTATTGCACATCTTACACGGATAAGGCAGTTACAAAAGAAGACTAAAATATACAGGGAGACAGTAGAGGTAAAAAAATAGGCGGTCTAATTGCTAAATCGCTAAAGCCTGCTCTTCCAGAAAACCTTTGGGTAGTGGAGGTAAGAATAGTAAATCTAAGTGCCTACTTAATAGGTGCAAGAAATTATAATATGTTGATGAAAGATCACATCAATGAAAATCACCAATGTTAATAGAGGCACAGTATATACATTTGACATGTTAGACCAACCAACTACTTACCCGGACGGAAGACGCAGGGATGAGTATACGTTTCCAAATTCTATACTAATGAAATGACACGTTTGGTGGCCAAATTATATGGTCAAATAAAATATGCCCTGTCGATACGCCACGCCACTTTACACCGTGTCAGCTAGGAAAATCCCTTGGGGCGTCACTTATTTCGCTGCCTGCACAGATGCAACAAAGATAAGTCGCACCTTTTCTCGCTTGTCCCGTTTCGTATGATTTTGCTATCCGTGCAGGGTGGGGTTGTGATTTAGCACTCGGCCGAGCATTCAAAAACTCGATCCTAGACTCGAAGGGTATAACGGTACATTACAAAAACCTACATACAGCTTACAGACTGAACTTGGCTTCCCATTCTAACTAATAGTAGCGAGCGCGAGCCACTCCTGCAGCGTGTGGCTGTGACGCGGACACTAGACGCTCAGTGTGAACCGAAGCTATACAAAATATATGAAAGTATTCGTCCTCAGACTATAAATATAATAGGTTATAGTGGCTCAATGGCAGTGGCTCTAAGACAGGTAATCCAATCCCATTCTAATTGCCGTTTAATAATAGGTCGGCAGGTACAATGGACACCTGCGTGTTGTGGCTGAGCGTTATCATAATGTCATCATCATACGCGAGCGAGGTGTAGGACTTGGTTTACCCTTCTGCCACAGAACAGTATTATTACATAACTCTG
Source organism: Epinotia ramella (assembly GCA_947578815.1). Taxonomy (NCBI): domain Eukaryota; kingdom Metazoa; phylum Arthropoda; class Insecta; order Lepidoptera; family Tortricidae; genus Epinotia; species Epinotia ramella. The sequence continues at coordinate 4,803,286 of OX388203.1, forward strand.
CCGCTCATTAAGCCACTAGTGGCCGCCACTAAACGCGGCCACCAATACCGAGCGCGAGTCACTCCTGCCGCTCACCTCAACGCTCACCCAAATATATCTCAACACCGCAATGCGTAGTAACTAAGCGTAGGTAGAGGTCTAGTTACGTGACGGGTGACCGGCGGGGTGAGCCGCATTAGCGCGTAGCGAAGAACAGCCCTGCAGCTTGTGGCTCGGACGCGGCAAATAAACCTACGGCGTTTAGGTGATCCCCCAAGGTACGTCACAAGACCCGCTCTGCCCTCAGTAGTGACCCACAGCTACCCTCCTCAAGTCATCTGTCCATCTGGCTGGAGGGCGTCCAACACTGAGCTTGCCAAGCCGTGGCCCCCATTCGAGAACCCGCTTACTCCACCGGCCATCGGTTCTGCGAGATGTAACCAGCCGGATAGTCTCTCCGGACTTTGTCCCTCAGCGAGATCCAGACACGAGCAGACCTTTCCATACCTCCGAGATCCAGACACGAGCAGACCTTTCCATACCTCTCAGAGTGTTATGTTATGTCTTTATTGGCATAGTACCTGCGTGTATTGGCTGAGGGTCATCATGATGTCATCGTACGTGAGCACGGCGCTGGACTTGGCCTGCAGCGGCGTCAGGAACACAGGGTTGGCCGCCGACACGGCCATGAGGAACAACACGCCGCCGACCACGGTTTGGGCTGCTACGATCTGCCATCGTCTCCTGGGAAACCAATAGGTAAGGGGTTACATTGACAGCATTGGAAAATTTAACAAGCATTTATAAACAGTCGAATAAATTGTAACCCGACAACGAAAAGTAATTGTAAATAAATGTTTTTTTATTCTTATTTTAAAGGTAGCCTGTCACCTGCAGCATAATTTTGGGTCGATTGACACCACATTTATCAAAATCGGTTCACTATTTTAAACGCAACGGTGGAACACACAAGAGCGTTGTGTCCCACTGCTGGACAAAGGCCTCCCCCCTCCGTTTCCAGACTTCAGGTTCCTGAGCAGCTAAAACCATTCCTCCTCCTCTCGGCTCTGCCGTAGTCGGGCAAAAAGGAATGAGATGATTATATGTCTTTCTCCCATTAACACATTGTGCAACGAAGTATGATGGGCGATGATGGAAAATTGTGTAGAAGAGCCTATTTGACGTCAGTTTAAATATTTTAACAAAGTTGCATACTGAGAAATAATAATAATGTTCGAGCGAGATGGTAGCATACCAATCTCAATAAGTGTGACAGAAAGGGATATATCATTCGTTGTCTCTGTCATGGTTCCACTTTTTTTACTGGCTTCAACTGAGTTAGTATGGAGTTGCGGCAAATAAATGAAATAAATGAATTTTAAGTGGAGATAGTTGAAGGGATGGAGAGTGACAGGCTACTTTTTTGTCTCTTTCTAACCCCCCACTTCCCTAAAATGGGGGGGTGAAAGTTTGTATGGAGCTACGATATAAACGAGTTCCACGCGGACGGAGTCGCGGGCAGAAGCTAGTTGTAATATAACTCCTACTAACATAGTTTTAAGACCTTTATTACTAACGAATTATGGAAATTTGATTTTGGATTATATTTGATTTGAAAATTCAACCAGCGTTTCTGAAAAAGAAGACCGTTAAGAAGAAACGCCGAAACAAACTCAACAGTCAGTCATTTTTTGCCAAAAAAGGCTTATTACAATGAATGTGCTTAACCTACTTAAAATAAGTCAAACTGAATATGAATACAAAGAAAAAAAATCATAGCTAATGCGTTGTTCCACAAGAACACATCTCCGCATAAGCTATGTGAATGATTAAGCTATTTTGGGCTCAGGTTTGGGCCAGAGACCTAGTAATAAACTATTACCAGCCCAAATTAAGTAGGTTGTTTATGGTAGGCCGTCAGCCATTTTAAGATCAGTTCTTAATTTATCGGCAAACAAACCTGGGTCCATATTTGTATCATTTTGCCGATCACACAGCGTGTCGTATCGAGCTCGCGTATCCTAAGTATGGACGCTCACTTTCGGCATACCGTATCACAAGCATCGTCGCGTGAAAAAATGCGTCCATACTAACCGTAGCGTAGCAGCGTATCGTATCATAACATAACCCCGTATCATTGAGTGTGGACGCTCATCCGTATCCCCTTTGATGATCGGGGAAAATACGCCTCGAGAGCGATCACGGCGTATCGCGTATCAAATCATAACTTCGTAATAGTATCAATACACGTCCATACTTAGTTACTTACCGATCTTGATACGCGTATCCGATCGCGAGTGTGCGGGGTATATAATAAACGTGTGTCAACATCGATCCCGAGCGATCAGCGGCGCTACCACGAACTTCGAAAGTCGAAGTTCGGGTATTTCCATCTCTATCGCACTCCCTTACTCGAGTGACAGGGATGCATATATTACGAACTTCGACTTTCGAAGTTCGTGGTAGCGCCGCAGATACGGCGCGCCGCACGATCGCGCTGTTATTGCGTCCACCCACACTAGCGATCTTGATACGCGTCGGTGCAACGCGATCGCGACGGAGACACGATACGACAAAATGATACAAATGTGGACCCAGCTGATCCTTTCCGTCCCTATTGTGGCAACGCGTATAGCTCTGTAGAAATCTATACTCTAAGTACCTACTTAGAGTATAGATATACCTAGGGTAGGTATGCTGGCATGGCGCAACGCTGCCGCTCAATGCCGTGGCCGTACCGTTAGGGACAGAAAGAGTAAATAAATGCTTGTCATAAATTGTTCAGTGAGAGAGTCAAATGTTATGTTACAGAATACAGATGGTAAAGGTATTGTAAATAGGAAAATCGTTATTTGGCTGTACGATTCAACTAGATTTAGATTTACATACAATGTCAAAATTATAAGGATCCTTATCACGATCGTCAATAATAAGATATAAAAATTAAATAATATTCAAAATGTCAATACCTACAGAAACTGGAAATAGTATCTCCGATGTTGTATGAAAGAGTACAATTTGTAATACTTACACTCGCTGTACGTAGCTTTTCCATATTAATATCTTCAAGTGCCTCAGGAACTTTATACGGTAAACCTTTATTGCTTCTTCCATGGCAATTGAGGAGTCTTTGTATTATTTAACACAATTTTCAACATCACAATAATCCATCGTTTATAGACAAATATTGACACTTGTCACCAAAGTGACAACTATCAATGTCTGTCCAATGACAACATATCGTTCGCAAACATCTATATTATAGGTAGGTATAAACGTAAAAGTCCTGACTGACGACTGACTTATAATCAACGCCCAGCCCAGACCGTTGAACCTAGAAAACCGTCTTTTTCACAATAATAACGTAAGGACCGTAAGGATTTTCGAAAATTCCACCCTCAAGGGGGTAAAAGGGGGCTTGAAAGTTTGTATGGGGATGGAGTAAAAAGTGATGAGAGACTTGAAACTTTGTGTATCGACTCTTTATTATAATATTTATAATACAAGAAAAGTAGTTTTAGGGTTTTGGATAAAACCCACCCTGCGGGTTAAATAGGGGTGCAAAGTTTGTATGAACTGATTTAGATGTCATTTCGTATAGAAATGTGGGTATGAGTGTTTATCCTGGAAATAATAGTTCTACAGTATAGGTATATTTCGTGTTTTTGCCCGACTACGGCAGAGCCGAGAGAAAGGGTTATGATTATAACAGTCTGTGTTTGTATTTACATGTGTTCCACCGTAGGGTCGGGTCGGTAACGGTGACTCGGTGGGGTACACTGACTCGCGCCTATATTTCCTTATAGAACAGCAATATCTACCTGTCTCCTACATGTGCCGGGAGCGCTCGACACCCAAACATGTACAAACCAGTGATTCGCACGCTCTCGCGCAGTTCACATGGGTAGCAAAGCAACTGTAGCAAGTAAGTAAGGTAAGGTAAGTTACACATGTTTTTATTTAAGTACCTACTTAGCTTCTGCCCACGACTCCGTCCGCGTGGAAATCGTTTATATCGCAGCTCCATACAAACTTCAACCCCCATTTCATCCCCTTAGGGGGTGATTTCCTGGATGAAAACTGTCCTATGTCCTTCCCCGGGATTCAAACTATCTCCATACCAAATTTCATCGCAATCGGTTCAGCGGTTTAAGCGTGAAGAGGTAACAGACAGACAGACAGACAGACACACTTTTCGCATTTATAATATAAACTAGCTTCTGCCCGCGACTCCGTCCGCGTGGCACTCGTTTATATCGCAGCTCCATACAAACTTTCACCCCCTATTTCACCCCCTTAGGGGATGATTTCCGGGATAAAAACTATCCTATGTCCTTCCCCGGGACTCAAACTATCTCCATACCAAATTTCATCGCAATCGGTTCAGCGGTTTAAGCGTGAAGAGGTAACAGACAGACAGACACACTTTCGCATTTATAATATTAGTATGGACTCCATACCAAATTTCATCGCAATCGGTTCAGCGGTTTAATCGTGAAGAGGTAACAGACAGACAGACAGACAGACACACTTTTCGCATTTATAATATAAACTAGCTTCTGCCCGCGACTCCGTCCGCGTGGAAATGGTTTATATCGCAGCTCCATACAAACTTCAACCCCACATTTCATCCCCTTAGGGGGTGATTTCCAGGATGAAAACTATCCTATGTCCTTCCCCGGGATTCAAACTATCTCCATACCAAATTTCATCGCAATCGGTTCAGCGGTTTAAGCGTGAAGAGGTAACAGACAGACAGACAGACAGACAGACGGACAGAAAGACACACTTTCGCATTTATAATATTAGTATGGATATGGATATATAAAATATATATATATATATATCTAAATATATAAAAGAAGAACCTGACTGACATATCAACGCACAGCCCAAACCGCTGGTTCTAGAGATTCCAAATTTGGCACGTAGGTTCCTTATAAGGTCTAGGAGAGCATAAGAAAGGATTTTCTAAAATTCACCCCCTAAGGGGGTGCAATGGGGGTCCAAAGTTTGTATGGGGGAAACATTATTTTTTGAATTAGAGACTTGAAACTTTGTAGGAAGATTACTTATTAAGATACAAAGAAAGTACTTTCAGCGTTTTTAGGGTTCCGTAGCCAAATGGCAAAAAACGGAACCCTTATAGATTCGTCATGTCTGTCTGTCTGTCCGTCCGTATGTCACAGGCATTTTACTCGAAAGCTATAAGGTGTATTTGAATACAATTTTCAGGATAGGTGTATTTTGTTAAGCGCTACATAGTTTTGTAACTAAATTACTAAAACAATTTTTTTTAGGGCTGCACTCCATACATAAAAGTGAAAGTCAAAATTTTTTTTTTCATTGCAAGCCCACGCGTGGCACATCAATCGATAGGCCTTTCAAAATAAATATAAGGTTTTTCAGCAATTTTTTTGATTAAGTGAATAGAGTCGGAGATAATCTCCTCGAGTCACTAAAATTGTGTCCCCCCCCCTCTAATTTTTGAACCGTGTATTTTAAAAATATGAAAAAAAATCATGCTCATAGGACTTATTAAATTCTCTCAGCCAAAATTGTTTTGAACAAGATCGGTTCAAAGGTTTTTGAGATATTTCTAAAAAACTGCCTTCCTTAAAGAAAAGGACGTAAGTGCCATAAGATTTCAATAACGATACGACCTTTTTAATAGACACGGAACCCTCGTTGTGCGTGGTCCGACACGCACTTGGCCGCTTTTTTGAAAATTCTACCCCTTAGGGTTAAATAGGGTTGCAAAAATGACATATCAACGCACAGCCCAAACCGCTGGTTCTAGAGATTCCAAATTTGGCACGTAGGTTCCTTATAAGGTCTAAGCGAGCACTAGCAAAGGATTTTCCAAAATTCACCCCCTAACGGGGTGAAATGGGGGTCCAAAGTTTGTATGAGATAAACATTATTTTTTGAACTAGAGACTTGAAACTTTGTAGGAAGATTACTTATTAAGATACAAAAAAAGTACTTTAGGCGTTTTAGAAAATTCTACCCCTAAGGGGGTTAAATAGGGGTGCAATGTTTGTACGCGGGAAACATTATTCTTTGAGCTAGAAACTTGAAACTTTGTAGAAAGGTTACTTAATAATATACAAAAAAGTTCTACCCCTAAGGGGTCCTGCGCCACCCGTTTCCAGCGGTTTCCCGCTACCTTTACCAGGTCATCAGTCCACCCTGTGGAGGGTCTACCCACGCTGCGCCTTCCGGTACGAGGTTGCCACCCGCCGGCAAGTGTTTACCAGGGTTCAATTAAAATGATGCAAACTTAGGTACGTTACGATATACTTTATGTTTGTATCAGTATCATAGGAGGATTTAAGACCATCTCGGTATACATACACCGAACCGTTTGTAAACTCGCTAAGCCTCCATGTCTTTGACCTTTGTCTAGTACCTAAGTCATTGGGTAAACTTGAAATACTAAGGTGAATAACTGGAGGGTTCTAAGAAACGAGTAGGCTTGTCCAAAGTCATTGGCGATTTTCCTTATTACTGCATTGGGGAGGTTCTGTGATTGTGATGATAAAATAAGCAAATAACATCTGGGATGGGATGCGCCTCACCTCACCCAATACGCCTAACGAAAATAGACCTCTATCTTAGTAAACCTTTTTACTTTATTATTTCCTAAATATTATTGCCTATATATTTTTAAGAATGGTTTGGATTAAAATGCTAGGGAGAGGCAAGTCTCTAGGATAGTACTTATGTTAAACCTCGATTTTTTTACACACAGAATACTGTCAATATTTTTTTTTGTTTTTCATTGCCATTGTGTGTGTGTGTGTGTGTGTGTGTGAGTACAGACACTCTAGTTTTTAAAGCATAACTAGAGTGTCTGTACTCACACACACACACACACACACACAAACACTCACAAGCACACTCACTTATATATACATATTATATATACACGCATGCACCAGGTTTTTAATTAAGTAGATTTAATTTTAGTTTTTTTCTATAGCCCGCTTTTTTATTGTTTAACATTCCATTACATTTTCCAAAAACGGCCGTACTATTCTTTATTGTTATACTTTGAATTGTCCAATCTAGTAACTCGGTTCCCAAGATACAGGCTGTGCCTAGTTTGGGCCCGATGGTAATTCTCACCAGTGTACAAGCTTTACTCATAAGTTTAACCAAATAATTGTAAGCTATGTTTCTTGTGCAACTTTTGTTTGGTAAATAAACGATTTTTTTTTTTTTTTTTTTTTATTTAAAAAATAGATAAGTATCTCTATAAATTTTTGTTGACAAGCGAGTGTTTGAAACTAATTTAACTTACGATTACGGTCTGTTTGAAACAATTGAGCCCAAGTCTATGACCGTGATTTTCATGGCATTATCGAGCTGTCAGACTTTCTTATTTGTCGACTTATAATGTATAGGTATCGATTGTGATAAGCCGTGTCCACACCGGACGAACGGCTAGCTTAATACAAGTTACGGAATAGCTGGGCTGTAGGTAGGTATAATAAGCTATGCTACTGCGGTATTGCCACATAGTGCCAATTGCCTATATAAGTAAGCTAACGATAATTCTTTTTTTTAGTATACCTAATTTCTGACTGACATACCATAATCCCGCATGGCGTCGGGATAAAATAGCACTAAACCTTTCTCACCACTCACCGGTCACTTTGGCACTCTTTGTGGGAGGCCTATGACCAGCAGTGCACCTCTCTCGGCTGATATGATGATGATGATAATGTTGTGGACGATGGGTTAGCCACCAAATACAATAACACATTTTTCTCCGTTTCCAAACCTACAATAATACACCTTTTGCGAATGCAGGCGTGAGTTTATAACTGGCTACTTATCTATAGTAATCTCGAACCAATCACAATTCACAAACAAGTACTTAAATATCGATTCGTCAGTCCATAAACATTCTCCTGCCTGACACAGGTCCTGACATAGGAGGTCTCTAAATTATTAATTATTCATTATTCTCTTTATTTTTTCTTCTTAGGCTAGGTTTTACAATAATTATATAAAAAGTAAAATATAAAACTATACATACAAAACATAAAATCAATCCTGTTTAAAATTCTAGTTTAGGTAAGTGTTTCCTGCTGTACAAACGTTGTCTGGAAGAGATCGCTTTAAAGCGATAAGACCGCCTGTTGTTAGGTACCATTATTTATTAAGCATTTTTTTTTGTAAGATGTTTCTCTCTTGTAGTGGTGCTATAAAGAGTATTTATTATTATTATTACTTATAAAATTATTATAAAAACCTAACCTAATTATTATTATTATAAACGGTGTGCTCGCTTGCGGTTAACCAGCGATGGAAAACCAATATTAGAACAAGAGCTGTGAAATGAAAATCTCGCGTAGGAATCCCCCAAACCGACAACATAAACAAATTAATTATAACTACCTACATTCAACTTGAAGCAAGCTACTCTAAGCTTTATATCATTGAATTAAGGTATAATTTGTTAAAAGTCTCGACGGAATCGGTGCTAAAAGTCATATTTATCATCTCGGTGGCAATCAGTCAGTATATATGGCAGTGTCCACTGTTCAGGAGTAGGAATCAGTGATCGAACTCGCTTACAATGGCTCGTGTGGCGGTTTTCGTGGCTTTGGTGGTGTGTGTGGTGGGAGTATATTCAGGTTAGTTTAGATTTATAATAATGGTAGCAGCTATAGCTAACCAGACCGATACGTCATGGTCGGCCTTATCACACGATAAGTGACAAGATAGAGCGTCCGTCACTGGCTGACACCGTTCGATAGAACGAGACGACGCTCCTATCTTGTCAATTATCGCGTGATAAGGCCGACCATGATACGGGGTCAGTTTAATCATGCCTAACCATGGGATAAACGGGGAGAGGGTGATTGCGAATCCTGGTTGCCTGATTTTTCTCGAAACTTATATTCTGTCATTTGGTAAATTTATACTTACATATAAAGTAACATTATTTTATTTGAAGGAGAACAGTGTGAGACAATGACATGTTCCATAGTTACATAGTATACACGAAATGGTTTTGAAATAATCACGTTATCCACGTTAATCCCCTAGCCTGATCCCCCAGGGGAATTAGCGGCAATTATTTTATATTCAACTAGGAAAAAATGATAATGTTCGGTTATGGCGCTTCGCCGGACGCTACCGCGTCACGCTCGCTTCGCTCGCTCGGCTCGCGCGCTGTAGGGTCGCAGTTCAACTAACAACCTAACCGTTTTTTTCCCCTGGGGGATCAGGCTAGGGGATTAACGTGGACAACAGCGAAATAATTGATTAAATAGACGTCAATAACGCATTCGTTTCTCATTAGTTAGCTATCCCGAACTCGACGACTGATGCATAGGTCAAATTTCGAAATTACTCGTCTAAGGGTGAATATCCACCACAGCTGTGCGAGGCAGCGGATCGGTGTGCGACTAAACCACCAATGAAAGTGACGCGCGAGCGAGGCTAGCGATGCACAGTTGGTGCACAGCCCCGGTGGATACTCACCCTAAAACGCTTAAATATGGGGATTTTCAAAGCATCTATGCATTCGTTTTAAGAAAATAGTTCGTTTTTTGTTTTATTAAACCTGGTTTATCAGATGGAACGCAGACACCGTAGCCTATGCACGCTTGCGACGCCTGAAGAATCACAAACGCGCTGCCCTTTATCGATTTCAGGTTTTGTTGTGTTGACAGCTAGAGGCAAATGCAGGTGTACTCTCAACACAGTGCGTCCTCGCGAGCTCTGGCGACCTTAGTTTTGGTTCTTTGTATTACTACTAATTTAAAACTTCTCCACTTCCAGCTCCCCAATTCGGTGGCTCGTTCAGCCAAGCGAACGCTCAAGCCGGCTCTTTCGGCGGAGGCTACGGGCCCGGAAACCAAGGCCCTTATAGACCCGACTTCCAGGGGCCTTATCGGTCCGGTTCCGGTGGCCCTGGCTTCGGTGGCTCTGGCTTCGGTGGCCCTGGCTTCGGTGGCCGTGGCTTAAACAACGGAGGAGGCAGCATCAGTATATCGAAGAGCATCAGCATTAGCAGAGGTGGTGGAGGTGTCGCGCAATCTAGCTCGCAAGCGGGCTCTGTTGGGAAGTGAACACGGATAATCTAGAGTAGAGCAAAGGTCTTCAACAGAGCAACCAAATCTTTGCCTTTGAAATTTTTAAAGTTTTTTTTTGCTCTGTGTAGATCTCAACTGAAGTGTAATAATTTGTATATTATTATCACTGACGCTAGGTTTTTCCCGCGTCGTTTTATTGGCCTCAAATTAAATTATGCGATTCGACAGTGAATGCGAAGTCAATTTGACTCGACATATTGCATACCAATATTGTATGCCTCAGTGTGTTGCGCGCCCTCTTTCTGACACGTACCCAAGGTCGGTGCGCACTGCAAAATATTAAATAAATAAGTTGCCATATGGTTTATAGTTGTACCATAGATAGCTATATTACCTTTGTAAAGTCGTTCATTCACGTCCTATTTATGAGCGGGTTGAATATTTTCTTTCATGAATTGAAAAAAATGTGACAATGATAATAAAAAGTAGTAGTCAGCCGCAGAGAAACATGCCCCCCCTGCATATCAAAGTTCTATGCAGGCAGGGGGGCATGTTTATCTGCGGCTGACTGGACCTACAATAATAAGTAGGAAGGTATTTGTTTTTTTAATAATAAATATTTTTATAACAGTGAAAGTTTAATTTGTGGAAGCACTATACTCAGGTATTAAGACTTGGCGTTAGTACCTTACAATATAAAATCTTATCAGAGGTTTTCAACGATTATTAGGTTAGAATGCTGATTTACTTACTAAGTTCGTCATCTGTTTATTACAAAAGTTTCTGACAAAAATTTTGCTGACTGTACTAGCAGTCATGAACATGACATGTATGTACAAAACGAAAGCTCAATAAATTAAGTACAAAAGAGTGGAGGAGGAACATTTTTGTACATATCTGGTTCCAAACTTCGATGATTTAGGTACTGAATGATCTTATATTGACATAATTTCTTTCTAAAGGATTCTTTTATGGCATAAGTGCCTAGTGATCTATTTTTTTTGGTATATTTAATACTTAAGCTTTCAGTTTGTCATACATGTCATGTCCAAAAATTCAATATATTTGAAAGGAAATACTAATCTCAAAAAGTAAGGTGTCACTTTTAAGGTCACCGTTAAGATCCGTATTCACCAATCTATTATGGAACCCCAGTGACGTGTAGTGCAGTGGTGACATACCATTTTTGCTCTATGGCACTGATGCATTTCAGGCTTAATGATACTGGTGATGGCGCGGCCTGCGGTGGCGGTCAATACTAGTCAATATTCAATTTGATAGAAGTTCTCAAGTTTACTATGAACCGCCCGCCACCGCAGGCCAATCATTCAATCAATTCGTTTTAATTTTGCGAATTTAACTGACGACATAACAGTAATGAAAATCCAAAATGGCGGCCACCAGACTATGTCATGTTGGGTATCGATAAATAGGTATTTCAAAATCATTATTAGGTTTCTTTAATATTTTTTTAATTAAAATAACAGTTTATGATTTATAACGATTTAGAGTTGGCTAAAATTCGTAGTTTTTCGAGTGCTGTAAAGTTAGCTCAGGTCTTCCGAAGCTGCAAACTTGTATAAGTACTAACTCGTCTACGGTACTGGTAGTGGTTCTAACAACATATTAAAAAATCACAACTAGCTTAGCTTGCGATTTTAGCGATTTTTTGGTGAAATATGTATAACTGGCCTAAAAATATTCTAACATCCTATGAAACTATAGGAAACAAACGTTTGCGCGTTGTACAAATAGGGCCGGACGTAAACGTAACATCGCCATCTACCAGCCATTTTATTTTAACTAACGAAAGCTTGTACAGTCGACAACACAGCTAAGTGACCATCGGAAATCTAATCTGACCTTAAGTGCATTGTAATAAGGTTCTAGGTTTTCACGGTATGGTTAGTTAGGTGTGTTGCTGTGTGTACTATGGGTTACTAGACGAAGATAAACATACTTATATAAATACTTGAATACATAGAAAACATCCATGACTCAGGAACAAATTCGTGCTCATTACACAAATAAATGCCCTTACCGGGATTCGAACCCAGGACCTCTTGCTTCGTAGGCAGGATCACTACCAACTAGGCTAAAGCGGTCGTCTGTCGTATCTGGCATAAAAAAACACAAGAAATATTGTACTGGGAATCAAATAAAAAAAAACGGAGCACCCTCTTCCACGTCTTGTCTGTCCTACCCCTAGAGTCTACGAGTATATAAAAGCCCGCGGAGCAGGAGCTCGCGAAGGACGTCTTGTACTCCAGGCAAAATACGGTTTCGAAAAACATTAATTTATAAAAGCGTTTTTTTTGTTGATTTCATTTGAAAATGTTATTCTAAGATGATTTAGTCAAGAATCCGACAAACTTTCCACCCGGAAGTAATTATGTAGATTTAAATGAAGCATGCATTATCTTTTTTTGTACGATTTATCTTGAATATTATAGAGCAAATGTAAATGAACCAAAATAAAGACAAAAACATTTATTAATAGGTATTTTAACTGACTTTTCAGAAGCCAGTTAACTTATCATTTTTTCGATGTCTGAAATTTTGTCGGATTTTGTCGCTGGGTAACTATTTAATTGATAATATACCTATCCGTTATACATAAAAAATAAGCTATTATAAATTATTTCCAAAATTGTCATTTTTTCCATACAAGTTGTCAGTTAATTGCCTGGACTATTGAGTTGAGCAGAGGGCGCAGGGCGGAGCGAAGCGAGTGGGGGGAGGTGGCGAGCGAAGCCAGCCGGCGACCTCCCGAACGTAGTAGGTCGAGGGCGCGCGTCTGTGAAACGAAGGGTTGACGAAGCCTGTTTCTGGATGGGAGCCCGGGGGCGTGGGACTGGTTTCGAAAAACCCCTTCCCATTTTAATAGAAATTTACTAACAATTACTTATAAAATTCCCCGTGTCGGGTTAGAATTTCACCACCCTCTTTCTTCCCGTGGGTGTCGTAAAAGTCGTAAAAGCAGGGTTGAAGTGTGTTGTGGGCTAGCAACCTATCACTGCGATATCACATTTTGTCGATCTTTTATACCCACATTTATGCTAAAAGTGGCACAGGAACAGAAGTTTCATGTGCTCTGCCTATCCCTTTTGGGAATAAAGGCTATACTATCAGTATCAATGAATAAATTCCTATTTTTCGCGGATCGTTCGTCAGTTCGTCACCTTGTGTCCCTCAGAGCGGAAAGTAGGTGAGTCCTGCGAACCGGCTTCGTCGACTTGATGGCGGGCCGTAGATATTTATCTCCCAATTCAGGAAACATAATAGTCAGGAAATTCCAAACAATACAAACAGTGGTATTACTACTAGGTACTACATCTAATATTAGAAATGTAAAATGATACACATGTAAGATCCATTATATGTCCAAAAAAAATATTTTTAATTTTTGGTAGCATATTTTTACATGCTTTTATTTAACTTGCCCTGTTAGTAGGTATGGGACAAATCTTGCGAGATATATTTGACGTGACCGATTGAGCTGAAATTTTGGGTATAAGTATAGTTTGGATGATAATTCAATATTATGGTACCATCGAGCTGATCTGATGATGGAGACAGAAGGTGGCCATGGGAGTTCAGTACTTAACCGACGTAATCCCGTTGAGTTTGGGCTCGTTAGAATCGTCTCAATGAGTATTTGATGATGGTATACGGAAAAGTACAGTCGGCAATAAAAGCTTGTACCAAAAATGATTTTTTTAACAGAAACTTATTAAGTTAGTTTTAGTTTTGATGTTAAATCTAGTTTTCATTGTACTTTCAATGTACCTAATGTATTTTTTGTATTTTTATGTTTTTTGTCAATAAACCATTATTATAACTAACCTAACCTAACCTAACATGTACATAATCTTCGATAACTCGATCTTCGACACGATAAATATTATGCATAACAATAATTAGGACATTCGATTATTATGCATAAAGATTTCGGAGATTTTTTTTTTAGGCTAAACGTTACTAGGCGAAAAGTTGTTATGCGACAGGAAAATAGGACAATAAAAAAATATGCCATCCGATATAGACCATTAGACCCGTTGGTACTAGTGAATTCGTTAATGTCACGGAAAATTCTCTAGACCCTCGCCAAACCTTTAGAGGCTCACTGGTAGACAAAAAGAAGAGAGATTGTGGGCAGTAGGTAGTACTGTATTGTGGTATTCCAAAAAATAAAAAAATCAATCATGGATAATTGTGTCAGGTTTTATAACAAACTTCGAGACCCCGTATCATGGTCGGCCTTATCACACGATAACGCTCTACGGTGTCCCGTTGTCAGACACGGGGTCAGGAAACGTAACTGAGTTATCTATTAATCAATTCAAGAACTATGTGAAGCGTAAACTTATTTCAAAAGCTTATTATAGCACAAAATACTACATGAATGATAAAACTCCATGGGACTAATTGTGACTGAATTTTTAATTTATTTATTATGTTTGGTTTATGACATTGTATTCTCAATTCATTATTCTCGTTAAATATATTTTTTGACATTAGATTGTTTTTCTAGAAACATTCTAGACCAGTATTTTTTATATAATTTTTATTTTTTATGTTTAATAAATTGCTATAAAAAATTTTCTAACAGACGTTGTAAAGTGCTTGTTACTAGGCCTACTTGAATAATAGTTATTTACGATACAAGTGCCGAAAATAGGAAATTCGCAACGAGTGGTGATAAACTAAAACACGACCGAAGGGTGTGTTTTAAATCGACACGAGTTGCGAATTACCTATTCGCACGTGTATCGTACAACGTTTTACTGTACATATGGCTCTTTAAAGATTCGACATATCCACGGAAAGTGCACTTTTCCGCACTAGTGCGGGAAAGTAGCACCATATGTACTGTAATAGTACATTGTTTAACGAGGGGCGGAAGTGGAATATTGCGAACAAGAGTCTATCAGAAGCCCGACGCCGAAGGCGGAGGGCTTTTGATGACTCGCGTTTGCAATATTCTTACGCCCGTGTTATACACAATGTTTTTCATCACATTTGCGAGGAAACAAATACATTTTAGATGAAATTAATACAAATCGTAATAAAAACTTCAACATGTCAGTCGTCCATTTTGTTGAATTTGACGTGAGGCGCGTATGGCAAAGACCCTTCGGTATACAGCCACGATTTGAAAACACTTAAAAACATTTTACATAGACACTAAATAACTACATATTAAATCTGTAAATAATTCAGTTAAACATGTTTAAGTAGTTTTTTAAGTTTACATTTATTTATAAATACGTTTTCAGACATCGTATTTGATATAAAACCTCTTTGCTCTGTAACTGCCCCATGAGTGACAGATACAATTTAAGAAAAAAACCATTACGCCCCTGGGCGTAACACAGGCTATTACAGCTCTGTATGTCTGCGCATTATGAAGCCCTTTTCGAGCAAGTGTGATAAAAAGATTATTTTGAGTTTGAGTTTTTTTTTATTATCACCTGGCTAGTTTCCCCGCACTACGGCTTCCCGGCCGAGGTCTCCCTTTTATTTCATATTTGTCTGCCGAATGCTAATAAATACAATTATACCTATTCTCATTAGGTACTAAAGGAACCCGTTATTGCGTCTCAGGGCGTTAATAGTTTATCGCTTTTGAATACCTTTACGAATTATTCGACCAACGTTAAAAGTAACAATTTTGACCAAAAATCCCCGACCACAAATTATGACATCATCTACGTTGCTAACTATTAGACTTTTTTGATAAAATGTTGTATGCACTAAAAGTGTGACCATCATGTGAATTTCCTGATACAATTGCGACATAACCAATATTTGCAATAGTGATTTGCCCCCAGTGAGTTGATCGGACTATTCTTGGAAAACTGTTTATCGTAGTTCAGTTCAGTATATATTAGCAGTCCGGCGATTCGATAATTCAGACCACTTCGAGAACTGAACATGGCGAAGTCTTGTCTTGTCTTCTTGGCTCTTTCAGCTTTGGCGGTAAACAGCGCTGTGCTGAAGAAAGGAGGTAATTGTAAAGCACGGTTCAATTTGTTTTAGAACTTTACTTTCCTTGCCGATAATTAAAGCAGTTATTTTTTTTTACAAGAAAGCGACCCTTGTTTGTATTTAGACGATGTTATTCTAGGCCCGTGGTTCCTAACCTTTTCAATATCGTTACCTTACCCCCCATGACCGCTGCCGCCAATATTCTACTACACTATTTACTCATCCGTTTTAGACAAGTTCGAAACCGATGTCCAGGCTAGTACAGTAGGTACGATTACTGTTAGTTAACCACTGACAGATAGTTTGCCTTCATTTAATTTTCAACTTTAATGTCATACAAATAAATCAATTTTCAGAATAGGTACTGTTACCCACGTCTTCCGATTTAGAAATAACTACTTAATTTGTATGAGGATAAAGCTGAAAATTAAATGAAGGCAAACTATCTGTCAGTGGTAAACCCCAAATAATTCTACTGTAAGGTTAACATCCCAGTGCCTGACACCGGCCTAATACTTGAAACTTTCTATCCTATGTCAAAACAATAGAGGTGAACAATAGCTGTCAAATATAAGGCACTAAGATGTCAAGCTTAAAGACGTTTACCTTTTGTCTATTTTTACAGTAGGTATCAATTATTATGTCCTTATTTAAAAATTTGTTCTCTTTCCAGACACGTTACTCAAAAGGGTAGCGCGATCTCCATGTGAGGAATGCGGAGGCCCTCCTGGCCCTCCTCCCCCGCCACCTCCGTTCGGTCCTCCACCACCTCCGTTCGGTCCTCCACCACCTCCGCCAAGGTTCCACTCACGAAACTGGAACGGCTTCGCCAGGAGCTCTGACGGTGCAACCCAAGGTGTCTTCAGTGGTGCGGCAGCAGCGGCTGACCTTGGAACACAAACTGGCAGCCAGGCTTTCTCCATTGCATCAGCTGCCGACAGTGTAGGAATGGGAGCTAAGGGTGGTTGGGGAGCCGACAATGGCCAAACTCAATCTAACAATTTCAATGGAGGAAACTCCCAGTCCAAAGAATCCCATTACTCATACCATAGCGGCGGAAAACACTCTGACGAAGGAGGTAACTCTAAATTATCTGCACAAAGGGGCGATATTGACTTCCAAGGAGGGTCGAATGCCCGAAGTGGATCCTACGCTAATTCAGGTGCACAAGGGTTCTCTGGGAACGAACAGCAACAGCAAAGCAGTTCCTTTAAAGGAAAAGGAGGCAGCCAATCCGAGAGCGAGGCATTCTCAAGCCAAGGACAAGACTTCTCAGGCAATCAGCAACAGCATGCAAATATTGAACAAGGTTTCTCAGCACATCAGCAGCATGGAAATGAAGGAGGAGGCTTCTCTGGCAATAGTCAGCAGCATGGAAATGAAGGAGGAGGCTTCTCTGGCAATAGTCAGCAGCATGGAAATGAAGGAGGAGGCTTCTCTGGCAATGATCAGCAGCATGGAAATGAAGGACAAGACTTCTCAGGTAATCAGCAACAGCATGCAAATCTTGTACAAGGTTTCTCAGCACATCAGCAGCATGGAAATGAAGGAGGAGGCTTCTCTGGCAATGGTCAGCAGCATGGAAATGGAGGAGCAGGCTTCTCTGGCAATGAACACCAACAACAAGCGTCGTTTAACAAGGGAAACTACGTCTCCAGGTCTAGCTCCAACGCCCAAACCGGCGCATTCTCTGGTCAGAGCAATGGCGAGCACGGTAATCAAGCCGAGCATTCAGGAAACCAGCAGCAAGCCCAGTCCGGCTGGCAAAAGGATGCAGGTTCGGGAAGTGCCTCAGGGCAAGGTGGTGCCTCTCTTGGTGCCTCGGGATCAGCCTCCTTTGATGACGGCCAATCAACATTGAACGGAGCGCTGAACCTCGCTTCACAGGGTCTACAGACAGGTGCGGGATGCAGCACTTGTGGAAAGTCCAGCTATGCTCTGAGCAACGCTAAGAGCCATAGCGGTAGCGCCATCGCACTGTCTATTGGCGGTTAGACATCGTACCTGATCGTTTTTTTATATTGTTAACTTTTTAATACGTTAATCTAATCATTTAATAAATACTTTGTTTTCTGTATCCCTGTGAGTCAATATAGTCATTGTTTGCTATATGTTATATTTTATTTCAGTCACCTTAAGGGAAAAGTAGTAGTTTGCTTTTGCTGGATGGTAATGAATCATTATTCATCACCATCGTCCTAACCATTTCCCCTTCAATTAGATAGATACACACGAAATAAAACGATTTAATCGGATTTTATCGTGATATTAATATTGGAGGGCAATCTTGAACGATTACTCATTATTCAACAAGATATACCTAGTAAAGATATCACTTGGAATGCTCCAAAGCTATTTAAGGGTCCGTATTGAAAGAAACGTAACAAAGAAACCCTTATAGCTGAACGTAAATTATATTATAGATAGAATTCCGTATCTCTATCTAGCTTATTTTTTTAATTATCAACGCTGCCAGCCTTGTGGACACCATAGCCAACGACGGGCACCTGGGGGGCATCTACTTTTATAGGTTTAGTTTAGTTATATTTTGTTGTATTTGTTATGTTACTTAAGTATATACCTTGGTTATTTTTGCTTTTTTCTGTTTAATTAACTCAGTAGTGAAGTTTATTATTTTGATTATTAATTAAGAACTTAAAATTTTAGTACATTATAAAAACCCTTTTTATCTGAGTTTTTAAGGAACCCTCGACGCGTGAATCAAATTCGCGCTTGCAACTGCCAAAGCCCTAATATCCACACTATGTGCAAATTAAGGTTGCAAGCTATTTTTGGGGGGGGATATACTTTTAGTATTTACCAGAAAAAAAACAATATTTTGTAAAAAAAAATCGAAACCTGGGCTATTTCAAGCACTTCACGATGCATTTCTCCGAACAATTTAATACACATAGAACGGGATAGGGAGATGTAACTTTGGTTTCGTGTTACATGTACTATCTCGTTCTCACTTATAGCTTTCAGAACCATTGCAGACCACCACGCCCATCTCACAATCTTTTAGGGCTGCTTTAACTGACTGTACCGAAAAAAAAATGTACTACGATAATACATACCATCTTTTGAAGCTACTTGCCAATAGCTTCAAAAGATGGTATGTTAAGTCGGAATTTCAAAATGTATAGTTCGCAGTCATATACTTCAGTATAATCCACCGTATTACATTACAGCTAGCTGTTTTACAAAACAGGGCCGTTTTGTAAATTACATTACAGCAAGCTGTTTTACAAAACAGGGCTGTTTTATTAAAACAGCTTGCTGTAATGTAATTTACAAAACAGGGCTGTTTTGTAAATTACGTGAACGATTAGCGGGATTGTCATTACGATACATTCTAGAATATTATATTAAGGTAGGCCTCCGAAGCGAGGAGGAGTGATACGCAGAACCGCGACCCTACAGCGTGCGATCCGAGCGAGCGAAGCGAGGAGTGGTCGGGCATTTGGGAGATTGTCTCGTATGAGAAATTGAAACTGTTACGGTTCTGCCTAACAACTCCACGCTTCTCTCGTCATCGTATATACTTTGACAGTCGCGCTAATCATCGACCCGCCGCAACACAAAACGCCCCTGTTTTGTAAAACAGCTAGCTGTAATGAAATACCGCGGATTGCCGCTATATTCTAGAACGTATCGAAATGACAATCACGCTAATCGTCGACCCGCCACAATACAATATATACGGCCCTGTTTTGTAAAACATCTAGCTGTAATGTAATAAGGCGGATTATACTAAGTATATGACTGCGGCGACGGTTCCCCCCCAACTTGACCTAATATCGTTAGTGCTAATTTCATTCCAAAGTTCGATATAATTATCATAAGCCCTTATATTGAGATAACTAAACTGGTTTGGTATAATTATTTGCTGGACCTAATTTCATATCTCCTAATCTTTTCTTATACTAAACATCAAATGTGCTAATATATTAGGAAATAAAACTTATTATAGGACACTAAGCCTAATGATTAATGTGCTTAATGATTACTATGTTTAATGAATACTAACACCTAATTTCATCACACCTAATTCAACCCTAAGGCAGGTCTTCATTAGTACGACGTCGAGCGGAGCAAGGAGGAATGTTAGGTATAACTGCGACCCTACAGCGCCCGAGCCAAGCGAGCGAAGTGAGCGTGCTGCGGTAGCAGCCAGCGAAGCGCCAGAACCAAACATTTTTTATACTAACGTGTCTGTGTTTTTTTTTCAAAAAACATTCTAGACATTAGGGACATTAGATTAGGGCTAATGAATAGTCAGGCTCAATGAAAATTCGGGTTAGCGATTTTAGAGACATAGGTTTAGTCATTGTTAGGCATAGACATTTTTAGGTTTTGTAATATAAGTACTTATACAGAGTGTACCAAAAATAAGGTGTGAACCGATCAAGGGCATAACAGGTATCGTGTTCTTATATTATAAGAAAAAACTAAGATATGCCCTTGATCGGTTCACACCCCATTTTTGGTACACTGTATTAAAAGATTCGGTTTAATAAAATAAAGTTTCTGTCAAAAAAAACATTTTTGATACAAGCTTTTATTGCCGACTGTACTTTTCTGTACCAACTTATACCATCATCAACTGCTCATTGTGACGATTCTAATGAGCCCAAACTCAACGGGGTTACGTCGGTTAAGTACTAAATTCCCATGGCTTCTGTCTCCATCATCAGATCAGCTCGATTGTACCATAATATTTAATTGTCATCCAAACTATACCTTAACCCAAAACTTCAGCTCAATAGGTTGAAGATATCTGCTTTAAAATTTAGTTGCTCCACCCGGACAAACATAGGTACATTGCAAGTTAATTAAAAGCTTGTAATTAGTATAACTAAGGATTCGGTCATGTCTAATTAGATATTATGAAAATTCGGTATACTGACATTGGGGCCAATGAATACTTAGGACAAATTACAATTCTGGTTTGCGATTTTAGGGTTCACACAACATTAGGGCTACTGAAATTAGGTATGAAATTCTTAGGGCTAACGGAAGGACCTCGACGCGACTGCGACATATTAAGTAAATAGAGAATTCTAATAGAATCTAGATAAAATTATAGAAAAATACATTGGAAACTCAATAAATACATTCCTATCAAGTAATGGCATCATTCACGAAAAACAGTTTGGTTTTCAAAGAGGGAAAAGCGCATCGCAACTTTTATCACAATTTACAGATGTAATAAATAATCATCTAGATAAAAAACACCATGTACTTGCTGTGATGATAGATTTTAGCAAAGCATTTGACACTTTGAATCACAACACATTATACAAAAAATTAAAACAAAATGGTATACAGGGTCCTGTGCTGGAACTCATTAAAAACTATCATACGCACAGATTTAATGCAGTCAGCATACAAAGTGACCTAACTCCCGCACTGTGCGGTACACAGGGATCTATACTGGCTCCGACGGAGTACTTATTGTACGTTAATGATATGCACAAGATATTCCGACATGGCTCTGTGTACCAATTTGCAGACGATACCTGTATAATAACAGCCCATAAGGACTTAGAGAATGCTCAAGATATGATGCAGATTGAGTTCGACCTTTTGTGCAAATGGCCACACGACCTAGGTTTATCGTTAAACTACTCTAAAACGAAACTACGCTACGCTACGCCTAAGATTGTGGCCCACGAACATAAGTGTCTGCACCACAGATAGGTTAAGTGGTCTGTGGTCTGCACATATCTAATGCGCTATGTAACTGTACTCGGCTTGAAATTGTAAAGGAACATACTTACCTCGGACTAAAAATTGACGACAAGTTTAACTGGGGACCACATGTAGACCAAGTATGTAAAAAACTTAGGTCTATATTGTCAAAACTATGTATTATTAAACATAAAGTCCCTTACAACACACTTAGACTTCTATACATGTCCCTGGCTGATTCTGTCATAGGTTATGGTATATAAAGCTATGGAAGAACCTACAAAACCTATTTAAATAATATATACAACCTCCAGATACGTCTACTGAAAACAATTGTACCAGTTAAAGTTAAATATAAATATAGGAAAAATTACGAAAATCTATTTAATCATTGTAAGGTGTTAAATGTATTCGACAAGGTGGAACTAGCAATCATAACACAGTACAATAATAATATAACCAATTTAAAGAAAAAAACAAGACCGAACCGTCTTCGTAGCTTATCTAATCACCCAACCTTTGAGGTGGGAAAAAGTAATAATGAATATGGGAATAGGGATTGGAATTGTCTCCTACCTACAATATTAAATAGATTTCCGGATGAGCTAATACGAAACATTGAGGGTAAAACGTGTAGTAAAACACGTTCGATAGTCAAAAGACATATGTTAAAATTAAGTCGCAAACAATAAAGACACTTACCATTACCATACCTGTAAAAAAAAATATGTAGTTACCTAATTAAGATAATATAGTTATAAGGCAGGCTCCTTAACACAAAAAATCTTTTAAATTTAAGATTAGTAGTTAAGACTGTAATTTAACCCCTACTTTTTTATTGAAATAAACAGTTCAATTTTTTTTTTTTTTTTTTTTTAATACTTGCTAGATCATTGGACCTTGTAGTCCAGGCAATGAACTGACAACTTGTATGGAAAAAATGTCAATTTTGGAAATAATTTATAATAGCTTATTTTTTATGTATAACGGATATATTATCAATTAAATAGTTACCCAGCGACAAAATCCGACAAAATTTCAGACATCGAAAATATGATAAGTTAACTGGCTTCTAAAAAGTCAGTAAAAATATTAATAAATGTTTTTGTCTTTATTTTGGTTCATTTACATTTGCTCTATAATATTCAAGATAAATCGCACAAAAAAAAATAATGCATGCTTCATGTACATCTACATAATTACTTCCGGGTGGAAAGTTTGTCGGATTCTTGACTAAATCATCTTAGAATGACATTTTCAAATGAAATCAACAAAAAAAACGCTATTATAAATTAATGTTTTTAAAACCGTATTTTGCCTGGAGTATTATGTTTTTTTGAAGGGTTGCATATTGTTAAATGTTAATTGTGTGATAGAACAGAGGTACAATCGCAGCACGTTCAATTTCCATACGGTAAGGAGAAATCATTTTAGGGTTCCGTAGTCAACAAGGAACCCTTATAGTTTCGCCATGTCCGTCCGTCTGTCTGTCTGTCCGTCTTCGGCTTAGCTCACCAACCCTTACAACTAAAAAACTGCAATTCGGCGTGGGTATATAAAATAATCACGCCAAAAAAAAACAGTACAATAAAATCCTGAAAAAAAAATTTTAGAAAGTAAGTTTTTAAAAAGTAGGTCCCTATAAATAAAATAAATTAAATAAATAAATATTGCTTTGAACGCAAACTTAAATAAACATCGTTTAGATTACCTGTTTTTTAGGGTTCCGTAGTCAACTTCCGTCAACTACTGTACGAGTATATGGTTGGGAAAAGTTAAGGGCTATGAATGCTAATTTTTGGTTGGACTCTTGATTCGCATAAACGGCGCTTCTTCTTATATATTATTACGCGATCAAAATAGTACATTACTACAGAGGCCTGGAAGCCCTTTTCACGCCGAGGTATGTATAGTGCTTTTCTGAAACATGCAATGAAATAAATAAATAAACTCCAAGAAATCAAACTTTAATTTTCATGGCTGAACGCCGTGATCCTGTGCCACAAATTGTGGAATGGAAATTAAAAAAGACCATCTTGCAGGCCTAGTCCTCCAATTATGTATGAAATGCCATTACGGGTCTCTCGTCTCGCTGCGCCCGAAACGTGACACTTCGAAGCCCATTATGAAGAACACAACGTCAATACTTCATTGCATGTTAGAGAAAAAATATTTATATGCACGTAAGCTCTTAAAATACACAGCTGCGTCGATGGTGTATTTAATGGAAAATACCTAGGAAAACCCATTTCTCATCCGCACTCGCGGTTGACCGTCAATAAACTTCAGCAAACAAGACAAACAAATATTATGCAGACAACATTGCCTCATGTGTGATGTGATATACTTAAATCAAAAATGTGGTATTCACCCGAAAAGTCGTACTTGGACGATAAACGCGGTTTCGCGCATACGTTTTTCATTAGCACTATGTTATTCACAATCTGCCTCGAATCGCCTCACTACTCGTCACTAGTATTATGTACGGTGGCAAAATCGCAAAAAGTCTCCTTCACGATTTTCGTGGACATCTCTTCTATATACCTAAAACTGGTATGGATGTATTCCTTGTTGTCTCCAGAGTACGAATCTACCGGTTTTAGTTAAGAGAGACCCCCCCCGGACATAGTTGTGACGTCACAAACCACGTCGGCGGCCTACGGTCATCGATTTTTGTTCAAATCTCGGGTTCTATTTTACTGATTGCTTCGTGTGAGATGTCATTTGAAAGCATATTAAAGGTACTATAATTGATTCTTTGAACGGTATGATGTACAGTTTTTAAATAATTAAAAAATATGATTTTTATACCGCGCGCGTTTGCATTAGTACTGATAAAACACGCTTGTAACTCAATAAATAATAACTTAAGCGCAATTAAAGTTATTATAAAAAAGATAGGTGATTTTATAAGCTTTCCAAAAATATAGATTTTGATGATGTAAATTAATAAATAATCAAGTAATAATACATTTTGGTAATTACGCACCCATTAAATATCATCGCGCTCGACTCTCCTAGTGATCGCTGGCGTCACTTCGCGCCTTTAGAAACTCTTTTTTTGTTTTCTGAGTAATTATACGAGTCACACGGCCATGATAGCAGTAAAATAAAGGCCACCTAAGGAACTTTGTAGCCCGAGCCGAAGACGAGGCGAGTGCTCTGAATCTGAAGCGAAGCTTTTTCACCCCCCCTAAACAATTTTACGTCTTCTTTTTCCTGTCAAGTAAGATTGTTATTGACACTTTATGCCAGGGTGACGGGTAAAATTAGTCTAGTTCCTAGTATTAATTGAAATTCCTACTAATATTGCGTATATAGCGTATATTGTATATGCGTTAGTTTGGAAGTTTAGATGTTTGTTACTCAATCACGCGTAAACGGCTCAACCGATTAAGATGAAATTTTGCACGAAGATAGTTTATAGCCTGGATTATAATATAAGATAAGTTTTTATCCCGGGTCCACGCAGACGAAGTCGCGGGCGGAAGCTAGTAAATAATAAAACAATGAACGCAAGTAGCTTTATTAGGCAACAAGCTTCTGCCCGGGACTTGGTCTGCGTAGACCCGAGTTAAAAACTATCCTATATTATAATCCAGGCTATAAACTATCTTCGTGCAAAATTTCATCCAAATCAGTTAAGCCGTTTAAGCGTGGTTTTGGAATACTATGATA
Source organism: Epinotia ramella (assembly GCA_947578815.1). Classification (NCBI taxonomy): domain Eukaryota; kingdom Metazoa; phylum Arthropoda; class Insecta; order Lepidoptera; family Tortricidae; genus Epinotia; species Epinotia ramella. The sequence goes on from OX388203.1 coordinate 4,828,683, forward strand.
TAATTATACAATAAATGAAATCTTATCTTATAAATATATCATCACATTCATAACTATTAGATAGATAAAATTAAACAAGATTTACTATATAGGTACAATTTATCTTACAATTCGGTCGAATGAAAAAAAATATGCGTGAGGTTTACGTAGGGGGGGGGGAGGGGTGGTCAAGAACCTCGCGTGATTTGTGCACAAGCCCTAATACATCATTTTCTCAGAGAGGTGTTAGGATGGTGCAAAGACAGAGGTTTGGATCTGAATCCAACGAAGACAAAGCTGGTTTTATTCACTAACAAAAGGAAGAAGGAGGACATAAAACCAATAAAGATACAGAACGCAGAACTAGAGATAGTAAAGGAGGTTAAGTATCTGGGAGTGACACTGGATAGCAAACTCAGGTATAAAACCCATATTAAGGAGCAATCGGCCAAAGCCATTAGAACACTATTCCAATGTAAAAGGGCAGTGGGAAGAAGATGGGGATTGAGGCCCGAGATGATCCACTGGATCTATAGGGCGATCATTTTACCCAGGGTGCTATACGGGGCCGTGGTATGGTGGCATAGGGCTCGTATAAAAGAGTATCAAAAAGAACTAGACAAGGTGCAAAGATTAGCGTGCCTAATGGTGACGGGGGCTATGAGAACAACCCCGACACAAGCCTTGGAAGTACTGCTAGGTATGAAGTCAATGCGCATTGAAGTGGAGAAAAGGGCCATGGAACAGTGGTACAGGATGAAAGCATGCAAAGAATGGAGAGGAAACTGCGTGGACAAAAGACACGCGCTGATACAGGAGGAGGCGCTATCGAAGATACACATGATGATAGCCAATAATGACCTTATAAAGAGGCAGGAGATATTCGATAAAAAGTACAAGATACATATAGGAGAAAGAGACAACTGGAAGGTAGACGTCGAGCACCCAATGACGGTCTGCTTCACAGATGGATCTAGAAGGGAATCAACGAAGTTAGCGGGAGCAGGTATAGTTATACCCAAGCTTCGAGAGAGAGTATCCATCCCACTGGGGAGGTATGCTAGTGCCTTCCAAGCAGAAGTGTGCGCGATAACGAGGTGTGCACAGATCATTAGAGAAGGAATGCAACAGACTGGAAGGGTAGTGATATACACGGACAGTCAGGCAGCACTGAAGGCACTGAGTAAGGCAACGGTAACTTCCGCCTTAGTGAAAGAATGTAAGGAAGAGCTTAACAAGTTAGGAGAAAACCCAGGTGTCACGTTGGCGTGGGTGCCAGGGCATCAGGGGATAGCGGGAAATGAGAAGGCAGATGAACTGGCTAGGGAGGGAGCGGGAAGGGAGTTTGTAGGCCCAGAACCGGTCCTTCCTTTCTCGGCTCAGGTCACAAAGGGGGTCATAGAAAGGCTAAAAGAACAAGAAGGGGAAAAAGAATCTAGGGAAGCATCTGGATGTAGACAGACAAAGATGATGATAGAAGGTATGGATCATAAAAGAACCAGGTATCTGCTGAAACTGGGTAAGAGCAATCTGAGAATATTGACAGGTATCATAACCGGTCATAACACTCTAAATAGACACTTAAAGATAATAGGTATTAGCAACGACGCTTCCTGCCCACACTGTGGGGAGAAAGAAACCAGTAAGCATGTACTAGCGGAATGCTCCATGTACGCGGCACCGCGGTTTGGAGTATTCGGCAGAGATGTGTTAGAGGAGAGGGAATTGAGGGATGTCAACCTTAAGGATGTCCTTCTGTTCTGCAGGATCACAAGAAGAATGGAAGAATGTGATGTGGGAATGCTGCCGGGACAGTAACCCTAAGCTCCAACCTTAGGGAATGGGGCTGAATGAACGTGACGAGCGATCGACTGCCCGCCTGCTTCCGGCCAGGCGTCCCTTCACATCATCAACATCAACATCAATACATCATTTGATGTAGAGCAGGCCTATCTCACTGGCCACGTCGACTAAACTTGGCTCTGGTGCACCTTCAAGGTCAATTAATTTGATCGTGATGCACAAATATCCACTGATTGTACCTAACTATAACACTAGTAGCTGTTAAACGATCCTACGAGGCAGTTCTGCAAACAATAAAATAGAGCGGCATATGGACATGAGACAAAGATTACATCACCCCATCTCGCTCTCTCTTATAGCTTGCCGGAACATTGCAGTCCGCGCTTTAGGGGACGCTACTCCTATGACAAAATAATTTCAATGATAAAAAGCGGCCAAGTGCGTGTCAGACCACGCACAACGAGGGTTCCGTGCCTATTAAAAAGGTCGTATCGTTACCGTAATCTTATGGCACTTACGTCCTTTTCTTTAAGGAAGGCAGTTTTTTAGAAATATCTCAAAAACCTTTGAACCGAACTTGTTCAAAACCATTTTCGCTGAAAGAATTTAATAAGCCCTATGTTCATGATTTTTTTCATATTTTTAAAATACACGGTTCAAAAATTAGACAATTATAGTGACTTTCGGGGTGATTTTCTCCGATTCTATTCACTTAATCAAAAAAAATGCTGAGAAACCTTATATTTATTTTGAAAAACCTATCGATTGATGTGCCACTCGTGGGCTTGCAATGAAAAAAAAATTTTTAGTAATTTAATTATAAAACTATGTAGCGGCTAACAAAATACACCTATCCTCAAAATTTTATTCAAATACACCTTATAGTTTTCGAGTAAAATGCCTGTGACATACGGATGGACAGACAGACAGACAGACATGACGAATCTATAAGGGTTTCGTTTTTTGCCATTTGGCTACGGAACCCTAATAAAAAAGTATCATATATCCCGAAGAAGGCATCGGCATGCGCACTGTCTGCGCGAATCACGCGATGTTGAGTCTACTTTCGTGCCAGAGACTTCAACAACTATGGATAACCGGAGGTCAGACTTATAAGTTATAATAGCACTGAGGCGAGTTGCTAAGCGTTGCGAATACCAACAGAGTAAAGCGCACGACTATCTACACACGAGACCTTATTTCAAAGACTTAAGGCGTATAATCGCATTATTCTAATATTGTGGTTAAAGAATTGTCACCGAAGTGACATAACATAAGGAACTACTGGGTATTCTCTAGCGTTGTTTGATGTTTATATTTGGCGCGTATAAAAATGTAGCATTGTCGGATAAAGTAGCCAATTGGATCGGCAACATGTGGCGAGGAGTCGTGCCTTTGATTTTTATATTAGCTGGGGTAGCCTTGGCTGATGTTCAATGTAAGTATTTAATTTAGCTTTAGTTATATGCTACAAAAAATAGGAACATAACTAACACAACTTAAATATCAATAATATTGTGAATGATAATTATTTATACTTACTCCCGCCACCCATTATATGTGGCTAGGTCGTAGTGGTTGTTATCAAGACGATTCTCATTCGTGTTTTTGCTAACCTGTAGGTATTTAATTCCATTTCACCTGTTCAGGTATCTGTTTCAAATTAATGGATACTCTTCCTTCCGAAAAACGAAATGTTATATACCTACCTCCTTTGCGGTATTACATATTTTAGCTGGGAAACCTCTTCACTTCAACACGCTGAAAGGAGTAGCAGCGCCGCTCCAAAATCGGTCCATGAAAGTCAAAACAAAACTGAAGCGCTAAAGATAGTTTAAATAAATAAATATTAAATAAAATACATATTAGGGGACAATCTTACTCAAATCGAACTAGTCTCATAGTAATCTCAATAGGCCTTAAGGCTTGTGTTATGGGCATTAGGCGACTATATAATATTTAAGAGATACTTAAATACATAGAAAACATCCAAGACTCAGATACAACTATTCATGCACACAAATATTTGCCCTTACTGGGATTCGAACCCAGGATCTTCAGCTTCGTCAACAGCGTCACTAGGGTAACCGGTCCAGCAGTTTGGCGCGTCCCATTCTATATCCAAATGGATGGAATGGCGCCAACGCGTCATCCGTATGGTACGGCCGTGAATATTAAAATTAATCGTTCGAGCAATATTACATCCATCCACCAGAATGCATCCATTAGCCAAAGAGACAACTACCTGGTTTGAATGCCCTGCATGTGACCATTTCTTTGTACCTACTTACCTGATTGATTTCCAAGTCCACAAAGGCAATGTACCTAAGTAAGTAAATAGCATAATAATTTATATACTTTTCAGATGGCGAAGGAGCCATAAAAGCCGTAGAGCGACTAAAGCGGGCGCCATACTACGAATATAACCCAGACTGCCCGCCTGACTACTACCACCACCATCACCCACATCCCCCATTCTGGCCGCCACCGCCACCGCCGCCGCCGCCGCCACCATACTGGCCACCGCCTCCCCCACCGCCACCGCCGAGGCAAGAAGTTATCTACGTCCATGATCAGAAAGACGATAGATCTCAAGCGTACAGCCAGCCAGATAACCAGCCTTGTACAACATGTCAGTCTTCAGCAAGCAACGCTGTCAGCAACGCGCAGAGTGACTCCGGACAAGCCATAGCTGTTGCTATTGCTAAGGCTAAATCTCAATAAATATTGAATAAAACTGTTTCATTTGATGCTATATTGCAGCATTTTCTAAACAGTAAACTTGTATTGTTTTAAAGCAAACCTAAGAGCGGTTACACTCGGGGACTTTTAGCAGCTCTTCAAACGCGATACAGTAGGTATCGATACACGTGATTTTGATAGATGATCTATGGTTATTGTCGCGCGACAGTCGCACGTTTGTATCGCTGGAAAAAGTCGCAGTGTGTATCTAACCTAAAATGAATATCGGAATAATTAACTGCCTTAGGAAAAAAATGCATTGGCTTAAAATAACTTTCTCTCAAATGAGGATATCCGAGTCCGAGTACAAGTCTAGAGTGTAATAAGTACCTGAGAATGCCTTTTGTAGGCGTTATGTGTTGTAAAATTATGTTATTAATAAAAAAATATGAACTTTTGGGCGTTTTTAAAACATTAATTTATAATAAGGTGAGTCGGGGCAAGAGTAACATTGGGGGAAGAGGGTCAAAAGCTTCTCCAGCTAATTCCTTTGAATTGAGCGCCTTTTTGTACCGTCGGTAAAACAGACTAGGCGCCTGTCGATGTTACTCTTGCCCCGACTCACCTAAACATGTTTTTTATTTAGTTCACTTTACAAAGTTATTCTAGAATCCTACAAACTTTCCACCCGCAGATAATTTCATAGACATTTATATAATCACATATAAATGAAACACTGCAATTTATAAATTATTTATTTATTTATTTATTGATACATGGAAAACCAACAGCGCAACATATTTATAGACAAAATAATAAAACCATATAGCCAATTACAGGTTCTCACTTATAGAAATAAACTAACACAAATAAATCTATAGCCAAACTTAAACTTAGCGTACATTACGCACAGTAACCAATCGCGCACCAATAGCAAGCATGGCAATGGGAATAAACAAGTACAAGGTAGTTAATAAATTGGAATATATATAAACTCTAGTAACCCGAGCCTACACCTGAAGTATCACACATGAAGAATCTTGTCAGTTTAGTTTTTTTTTTTTTTTTTTATTATTTCCGAATTAGCGTGGTTCCATACTTGTGAGAATAAAATGACTGACTAGGTAAGTACATAAATATGTAACTGGATCTATACCTCATTCCATATAACATCTGATTTTATACGGACAAATCCGTCTACTTTTCTTTCTTTACTAGCCTCCTGAGGCCCATGTGCCTAGACTTTAAATTATATTCAACTGGAATAGAGTTGTTGTTTTGTTACGGGCACTTTTTAAAACAAACGAAAGTCAACTCTATTTCCGACCCAACACTATTCCAATTTCAATGCCATTTTGTATTGTATGCTGGGCCTTAGGTAGGAGGCTAGGATATCAAAGCGAAATATTCTGACTGAGTTCAACCAATGGGCTTTTCAATCATAACAATGTCAAATATTTTTGTGTTTCAAAGTGGTTTCCCTTGACCATTAACGCATGATTTTTCTAATCTTATACGGAACGGAACAGGGTATAGGTACCTAGCTAGGTAGCTAGCTATCTCATTTATAGATGTCCGTTAGTCACGTCTACCATCACTCATCACTTTCATCCGATGAGGTCTAGCTCATTATTATAGTAGTGTAGGTTCAGCTTGGCAAAAAAGTCTTGAAACGGAACCTTTTTTTTTCCACCCTAGTAACTTGGTTAAACTTTACATATGCTAGTAAACCGATTGTCATGTGTTGGGGCTTCGATTTTAAGTGGACTTTCATAGGTTTCAAAACACGTTCGTTGGTCCTTTCCCTAAATCTTGTTGCGAGCGTCGGCGGTAGGTATACCTTGAAAGCACGTTTCACACTCAAAGAAAACCAAAAAAACAACTCACCTAACTTCAGCGTTTCGGGAAATCCAGGAAAACATGCACAATACACGGCACTGCAGTCACCATTATCACCAACAGAAAGTTTTAGAAGGAAAGCGGCGCGGGAGTAGAAAATTAGATGCACACGGTACGGCCATATTGTTCCAACTGACTTTTTACAGCTAGTGATGCGCTAGCCGTAAGCAGAGGCATAGTGATGCCCCTAGTGCATTTGAAACCGACTTGCATCAGTTTCAGCGAGAGTGTCTAGGTATTCAATAAGTAATGAAAAATGCTTTCATCGGCCTAAACATACCCCCCGCCTAGAAGGGCAAAGATCTCTTTGTTCTTCTACAGAACAAAGAAAGCGGGACAACAATTAAATAAATGCGAAAAGATAAAAAAAAATACAATAAAGGGAAAATCAAATTATGGTTGATGTGACAGCCTTGAATAAGGCGACACTATTAAACTATAATAAGTAAGCAAAGATTATTGAAGTGGTAACGGAGAAACCTTTACCACGGGTCTTTTATAAATGCCTGAATTCGTGCGTACGGCAACCACGCGGATGATACCATCTTTACCCGGGAAAACATCTTCGATCACACCTAGTGGCCATTTCAAAGGAGGAACGTTGTCTACATTTAGTAAAACTACCGTCCCTTTGGTTACAGGTTTGGTCAGAGTATTCCATTTTTGTCGCATTTGAAGCGTATGCAAATATTCCGTTTTCCATCGCTTCCAAAACGATTGAATAATTTTGTCTATCAGATATTTACGTTTTACTAAACTGATAGGTAGGGTTGACACTTCGGCGTTATGTAAAGAGTTTAATGGCGCGAGGGTTAAAAAATGCGAGGGAGTAAGAGCAGTCGGCTCTGATGGATCAGCATTTAATAGAGTCAACGGACGCGAGTTTAAAACTGCTTCTATTTGCGTTAAAACAGTCAACATTTCTTCGTACGTTAATAGTTGGTCACCGATTACACGTTTTAAATGTAGTTTTATACTACGTATATTAGACTCCCACGATCCACCGAAATGTGGAGCACTTGGCGGGTTAAATTTCCAGCTGATGCCTTGTTCAAGGGTCTCAGCGGAAAGCGCGGTTTTATACTCGTTTGAATTTAGAAGTTGGGTCAAATCATCAAAATAAGATTTTGCTCCAATAAAATTGGTTCCATTATCGGAATATAAACTTAAACAAGTGCCTCTGCGCGACACAAACCGTTTAAACGCGTTAATAAAGGCGGGTGTACTCAAATCCACCGCTAACTCAATATGAGTACAGCGAGTCGCGAGACAGACAAACAAACAGATATCAGAAGCTTTCTGCTGACGTGCGCCTCTATAACGACTTAATTAGGTTTCAAAACACGTTCGTTGGTCCTTTCCCTAAATCTTGTTGCGAGCGTCGGCGGTAGGTATACCTTGAAAGCACGTTTCACACTCAAAGAAAACCAAAAAAACAACTCACCTAACTTCAGCGTTTCGGGAAATCCAGGAAAACATGCACAATACACGGCACTGCAGTCACCATTATCACCAACAGAAAGTTTTAGAAGGAAAGCGGCGCGGGAGTAGAAAATTAGATGCACACGGTACGGCCATATTGTTCCAACTGACTTTTTACAGCTAGTGATGCGCTAGCCGTAAGCAGAGGCATAGTGATGCCCCTAGTGCATTTGAAACCGACTTGCATCAGTTTCAGCGAGAGTGTCTAGGTATTCAATAAGTAATGAAAAATGCTTTCATCGGCCTAAACATACCCCCCGCCTAGAAGGGCAAAGATCTCTTTGTTCTTCTACAGAACAAAGAAAGCGGGACAACAATTAAATAAATGCGAAAAGATAAAAAAAAATACAATAAAGGGAAAATCAAATTATGGTTGATGTGACAGCCTTGAATAAGGCGACACTATTAAACTATAATAAGTAAGCAAAGATTATTGAAGTGGTAACGGAGAAACCTTTACCACGGGTCTTTTATAAATGCCTGAATTCGTGCGTACGGCAACCACGCGGATGATACCATCTTTACCCGGGAAAACATCTTCGATCACACCTAGTGGCCATTTCAAAGGAGGAACGTTGTCTACATTTAGTAAAACTACCGTCCCTTTGGTTACAGGTTTGGTCAGAGTATTCCATTTTTGTCGCATTTGAAGCGTATGCAAATATTCCGTTTTCCATCGCTTCCAAAACGATTGAATAATTTTGTCTATCAGATATTTACGTTTTACTAAACTGATAGGTAGGGTTGACACTTCGGCGTTATGTAAAGAGTTTAATGGCGCGAGGGTTAAAAAATGCGAGGGAGTAAGAGCAGTCGGCTCTGATGGATCAGCATTTAATAGAGTCAACGGACGCGAGTTTAAAACTGCTTCTATTTGCGTTAAAACAGTCAACATTTCTTCGTACGTTAATAGTTGGTCACCGATTACACGTTTTAAATGTAGTTTTATACTACGTATATTAGACTCCCACGATCCACCGAAATGTGGAGCACTTGGCGGGTTAAATTTCCAGCTGATGCCTTGTTCAAGGGTCTCAGCGGAAAGCGCGGTTTTATACTCGTTTGAATTTAGAAGTTGGGTCAAATCATCAAAATAAGATTTTGCTCCAATAAAATTGGTTCCATTATCGGAATATAAACTTAAACAAGTGCCTCTGCGCGACACAAACCGTTTAAACGCGTTAATAAAGGCGGGTGTACTGAAATCCACCGCTAACTCAATATGAGTACAGCGAGTCGCGAGACAGACAAACAAACAGATATAAGCTTTCTGCTGACGTGCGCCTCTATAACGACTTAATAGAATAGGAATAGGGCCCGCGAAATCTACGCCAGTATTCAAAAAGGGCTTCGCTTCGATGACGCGGCAGATGGGCAAATCAGCCATGAATGGAGAATCTACTTTAGGAGAAGCGGTATAACAGCGATTGCACAACTGAAACCGTTTACGAACTATGTTTCTACCGGAGAGTATCCAATATCTTTGGCGTAACAGAGACATAAGCAAATTGGGCCCGGCATGTAAAAACCTTTTGTGATAAGCGTCAATTATTAAGTTCACGACGTGGTCGTTGTTTGGAAGTAAAATCGGGTGTTTAGCGAAATAGTCTAACTCAGACTTATCGAGCCGACCACCTACCAGAAGTAAGTTATTTTTGAAAATTGGACAAAGTTGTCTCATGCGTTTAGATGGGGGTTTATTCTTTAAAATATTGTCCTTGTCTTCCGCGAAATGCACCGACTGAACTGAAGCAAGAACTGCCTCTTCAGCGGCTTGTAAATCAGGGGGCATAATGCGACCTGACCGAGGTAGCCTTTTAACAAAGCGTAGCACGTAAACTATCACACGAAGCAATTTACTCCACGAAGAGAAACGAGTAGCGAGTTCATACAAGAACGGTTTATTAGCTTCTGTCGTTAAGTATGCTTGGGCATTAGCCTTTACTTCTGGTGGGTCGTCTTGTCCGTCAAAGACAAAGTGGTCAAGAGGCCACTGCGAGATCGGTAGCTTGGTCCAAGAGGGACCGTGGAGCCAAAGCGGATGATCAATTAGCTGACTGGGGGTGAGACCACGTGACAAGCAGTCGCACGGGTTCTCTTTGCCCGAGACATGGAAAACTTAGATGCGGGTAAATAATCATTAATTTGCGCGATACGATTACTGACAAAAACATTAAAGCGATGCGGAGAGGAATGTATCCACTGTAAAGTGACACTTGAGTCCGTAAATGCAAAAATGTTCGAAATCCTGCATCGATCTGATATATTATCAGAGACATAGCGCATAAGTTTAGCAAGGAGCAAGCTTGCACATAATTCTAACCGCGCGAGAGTTAGAACTTTCACGGGTGCTACCTTTGACTTGGCACTCACAATATTCACTATATTATGAGGCAGCCCAGGATGCGACACGCAAAGATAAACAACGCCTCCGTACGCAACCATACTTGCGTCAGAAAAACCTACCAACGTCAATTCGCAGTCGTCCGAATTGATGCCGAGGTGGCGCGGAAATTTAAGATTCTGTAAAAGCGGAAGTTCTGCTTTGAACTTTAACCATTGAGTGCAAATCTCCAGGGGAGGGCTTTCGTCCCAATCTAGCTTCAGTAACCAGAGGGTTTTAATAAGTAACTTCGCGTACAAAATTATCGGCGCGGCAATACCTACTATATCCCACAGCTTGGCAACTGTAGATAGAATTGTACGTTTCGTAACAACGTTATGCGGGTCTAAATTTACAGTTATAGCGAACTGGTCTTCAATAGGACACCAACGTAGACCTAAAATCTTTAAATCGTCCTTATCGGAGATGTCGACCGTGGCAGACAATCGATTTGGTTCTGGCACGTGTTCTAGTAACGCGCGTGAATTACTTGAAAATTTAACCAGGTCTAGACCAGCCTTCAGAAAAAGGTTAATTAAATCGCGGGAGAGATTAATAGCGGTGGACTCATCCATAACGGAAGTAGCTAAGTCGTCCATATATAAATCGCGGGACACTGCAGCGGCTGCGGCGGGAAAATATTTTCCTTCGTCCTGTACCAGTTGCTTGATCGTGCGCATTGCCAAATAAGGACTGCACTTAAGACCGAAGCAAACGCGGTTAAATTCGTAAAGCTGCGGTTCATCCTCATGGGAAAAGCGGTAGATGATGCGAAGAAAGCGATGGCATTCCGGAGAAACTAAAATTCTCAAAAACATTTGTCGGATATCAGAAGTTATTGCGATCGGAAATAACCGAAAATGAAATATTATTGCGAGCAAATCTGATTGCAGATTAGGTCCAGCGTATAAACAGTCATTGAGAGACAAGTTAGACGTAGTCGCGGCGCTAGCGTCTAGACATAGACGGACCTTTGTAGTTAGTTTATCGTCACGAACTACAGGGTGACTAGGTATAATGTAAGAAGTGGAATTATTATCCAAGTCCTTCACCAAGGAAATATATTCTTGTTTTAAGTAATCGCGAATAATCTCATCATATTGTTTATGAAGGATATTATTTTGTTTAAACCTTCTCTCTAGGGCGTTATACCTACGCGTCGCGGTCGGAAGTGAATCGCCTAGTTCTCGCGGGTCGCGGCAAAACGGTAAAGGCACGATATAGCGACCAAGAGAGTCTCGTGTCGTTTGTTGTGTATAAATGTCTTCACTCGCCTTATCGCCGGCGGAAAGATGTTTGCGGATCGGTACCTCTTCGACTTCCCAAAATTTGGAAAGCAGAGCGTCTACGTTTGTAGTAGTCGTAAAAAACGTGTTAAGTTTAGATGCCCTAGGTCCTAAGATAGCTGCGGAACCTGAAATTATATAGCCGAACACCGTATCGATAGCATCAGGGCAACCGGATGGCCCTATAATGCGGTCAGTTTTCAATATGCATTTAATAAAATCTTCGGCGCCTAGAAGCAAATCAATTTTGCCCGGCAGGTACCAATTTTTGTCACTAAACGAAATATTTTTCAAGTATTCGAGAGCTTCGGTATCTATTTGACCTTCAGGCAGATTGCCGGAGATTTTATCAATAATTAACGCTTGCACATCAAACTTGAAAGTCGGATCGAATTGCGAAAACAAAGTTAAATTTGCTGTACCCTTAATCGGCTGAGAGCTTTCTCCTATTCCATGAACCAAGGTATTCTTGTCATCAGGCGTGACGTGAAACCCTAAATTACGTAAGCACCGTGAGCTTAAGAAATGATTTTGCGAACCTAAATCAACTAAAATTCGAATATCGCGGCGATTACCGTACGCGTCTAACACCTGTGCCATCGCGGTACCCAGTAAAACCGTTTTGCGAGAATCTCGTTTAGTAGTAGCAGCGCCAGCAAAGCCTACCGGCATATTATTATTATTGCGCTGTTCATGCGCGGCTGCAGCGGGCGAGTCTGCGAGCGCGCAGGGCGCAGCGGGCGCGGACGGCGGCGTGTATTCGCGCGGCACGAAAGCGGTTGGTCGCGGCTGAGAATGCATCTGAGCATCAAGTTGATATTGATTGCGGCATAACTGGCTATGATGAGCCTTGTTACAGAATTTACAAGTCGAAGTTGACTTGCACAAGGAAAACGTGTGACGAACACTTAAACAGTTAACGCAACCGTTACATTTTTTAACTACGTTATATTTCTCAATAGGCGACAACTTTAAAAATCGTTCGTATTGGTACAATTGAATTTGTCTATTGCTATTGCAATAACAACAAACTTGTACTGAAGACTGGCTGTTGCTAACGAGAAACGTTTGCATATTATTTTGCGTGCGCTTATTTGCGACCGACTCAGAGCGCGAGTCGCGCCCGTACGAAGCATGCTGCGAGACAACAGCTGACGATGACGTCATAGTGCGCTGCAATATTTTCGCATGATTGCGAACAAAATGAACGAATTCGTCGTAATTCGGAAATACAGTTTTACTACTGAGAGACATTTCGAATGCTCTGGAGGTCTCTGTATCCATTTTGCGCAATGCTAAATGTACAAATATAAAATCGGCTAAATCTTTGATGTTTAGCTGACGTAGTGCGGACACCGACGTCGAAAATTGATCGATCAAACTGTCCAAGCTAGTCGCATTAGGTTTACCTGCTAAAGGCTTCAAATTAATGATGTTTTCTAAATATGAAATAGCGATCGCGCGACTATCCTCATATTTTTGCACTAAGGCGTCATACAAAATTTTATAATTGTCTGAGTTAGGAGTAATACCTACACAAATGCTCTGAGCTTTGCCTTTTAGCTTTGATATTAAATATTGAATGCGTTGAGCGTCACATAACGCAGTGTTATGATGAACTGTCGTTCGAAACGATTTTATAAACAATGGAAATGCCTGTATGTCTCCGTGAAAATCGGGAATTTGTATGTCCGGAAGTTTGAAGACCGGCTTCGCGGGTTCTTGAACATTAGTCGAATCGCTTAACTTTTTATATGCGGTGTTAATTGCATAGTACATATCATCGAATGCCCATAACGTTTCGAAGTTTGGTTTAAATTCCTCCATCAACTTTAAAGCAGTTGAATTTATTTCATCGAGCAGTGTAATAAATTCGTCGCGTAAACTCGTTACATTTTCGGCTTGCATTAAAAACAAACTAGTTTTGTCTCGTCGTGTTTTCGGAATGGAATCGTAAATACTTTGAATGCGCGCAAAGTAAGAATCACGTTTAGATTCTAATAAAGTTAATTTATTTTCATCCTCCATTTTTATTGCGATTATTCAAAAATGGAACACTTATAACCACAGAAAATACGAAAGTTCGTCAATTTAATATTGGAACGACTTTGAACAGAATAAGAACATTGGCCGTGACCATAAGTGCGAGCGAGACGAAGTATAGGTATTAGCGAACCAAGTGCAACGTAAAATGGTCGCGTAGTATTCCTACCGTACACAGAATTCAAATATATAGGCGTATAGGTTAACTTTATATGGAAAGTTATGGAAAAATGCGGGGTTGTTATTAAAATCTTATTAGAAACAAATAAGAATGCGGTAAAACCCAAGCCACAATGGCTTATAGGTATGAAATTGTGATGAATTTAGGAGATGTAATGCGATAAATTACGTTAAGATGGCGGAGCGTTGGTGCACAACGTAACGAAAAAATATGATTTAAGGGAAATTTCTACAGAACATGCGGTTCGACTGATCAAAATATGTTGGGGCTTCGATTTTAAGTGGACTTTCATAGGTTTCAAAACACGTTCGTTGGTCCTTTCCCTAAATCTTGTTGCGAGCGTCGGCGGTAGGTATACCTTGAAAGCACGTTTCACACTCAAAGAAAACCAAAAAAAAAACTCACCTAACTTCAGCGTTTCGGGAAATCCAGGAAAACATGCACAATACACGGCACTGCAGTCACCATTATCACCAACAGAAAGTTTTAGAAGGAAAGCGGCGCGGGAGTAGAAAATTAGATGCACACAGTACGGCCATATTGTTCCAACTGACTTTTTACAGCTAGTGATGCGCTAGCCGTAAGCAGAGGCATAGTGATGCCCCTAGTGCATTTGAAACCGACTTGCATCAGTTTCAGCGAGAGTGTCTAGGTATTCAATAAGTAATGAAAAATGCTTTCATCGGCCTAAACATCATGTGTATCAAACTATTACGGTTATTGTACCGGATTTTGTAAAATGTCGCGGATTTATTAGCATTCAAATGCAACAAAAAAACCCATACAATGAGCAAGACAATACGCAGTTCCGTGTACATACAAGCGATGTCTTGCGGAATATCAAGCCGGAAACTTTTTGTCGGAATTGGAGAATGTTTATAGATGAACTGCTGGAATAAAAGGTTTTAAATGATTGTAGACTACTAATGAGTGTTAAATCTTGAATGGTTTATTCCTAACGCTAGAATTAGAGTAAATTGATAATTTACATAGTTAGTGCATTTTAGAGGTTATGTTTACCTACATAAAACCAACTTGGTACTTGCAATACTTATATCTGATGAATTTTAAGTGTTTTAATTAAGTGTAAGTACCTAATTATAACCAAAGTGCAATATTTGTAGGAAGAAGAAACTGTAACCAAATCTAAATAATGTCCTATATTAGTAAAAACTAAAAAGTGTATCAAAATCTCGAGGTCGTACTGTACTATTCGTGTTGCCATAATATATGATATGAGAGATAGTGGCGCCTCTATTCTCGTCTACTCTTTTTTGCCAGACTATACGTCTAAGGATTATTTATTACTTCCTGATTAGTTCTTGTCTAGATTTTGACCCGTTACTTGGTAGACAACTAGACACCAATAAATTGTTTAACTGTTTCGATTCGTCCATAGATTTAGCACAGAGTCGAAGAAAAAACCATCCGTGCAAAAAGCAGTAATTATGAAGTAAATATTTAACAATCTCAGCGCCGTTCGCGATATTATGATGAAATTCTCATAGGCGCCTTAAGATTTACCCTCAAAATTGAGAATAGGTATTATTTAATATCATAAGCCGAAGTTGTTTAATTCTGCATAATTGAAGTACCTAAGTACGCAGATACAGTTTACCTCCTCATGTGTAGCATGCAATTTATACTTTCTATGCTAGAAACTACATACACAGTACCTACATATTTCACAAGATCCTCAGTTCCTACTAGGGAATGCAATCAGCGAGATCTGAATCTCATTGAGATTGCATTTTCCTACCGAGTTAATAAAGAGATATACCTAAGTAGGTACTACAATTTAGGATATTGTCTTCACAGCAGGCTTAATAGAGTGATAAAGTTCTAACCAAAAAATATTTTGGAAATTGACTTCCACTAATCTTATCCGCACTCACATGAGACTAACTATGTAGGTACATTCAAATGCAAAAACACTCCTTATATACCACATATTATGTCCGCTAAATTTGTCCTATCATAAATAAATTAAAAGAATAGCCGAAACCTTAATTTGCCGACATTTTAAGAGCAATGGAAAATAATTTTGACTTTCTAATTTAAGTTGTATGCACCCAATTTTTGCACTTTACTGGTACGTAGAGTACGCGTACGTTAAAGTAGGTATTTAAAAGTAAACTTGTGTGTGTGAAAAATATCTTTGAATGAAATCGTTTTAGTACTATAACGACCACCTCTTATTTGGAACTCGGCTGAAAAGAAATCTCTAAAACCAGTACAATTGGAAATTGTCGGCTAATCGTGCCCGTTGCAAATCATTTTTACGATTTATCTAATCACGCCCCTCCATCTCGATAGTCTCGATACCTCGCATTGAGGTCTCTAGCGAGTTCAAGTTCGCTCATTCAAGGCTACGGTGTAGTAGGGCCCGTTTTCCATTGCAAGCGATTCTATTTTAAAAACTAGAACGAGCATATCTATTTATACGTACTAACCAAACAAATTTGCCCGCCGTCGATACATCCCAATGTTGCCCGGGGCATCGTTCCCAAGACTCTCGCCGCGTTTCACAGTTGGATGGTCAGGCTCAGCCTATGGGCGAAGTATGAGCCCGCCCTGAAATCGCCTGAGACCCTGATCAATGTCGGGGACACTTTTTTAACTAACACCTCAGTCTCGGAAGACCAAGGTCCAAGGGTCTCTGTGAGTGCCGCCAATACACCGCAGTTATTCTTTAAGAAAGCCTGTTTGCGGCACTTGAGATTGTAGTTTTATAAGTTTGTATGCTTTGGGAAATCTCCAGAACCGCTTATCCGATTTCAAAACTTCACCTGCGTGTAGAATGGACTGAGTATAATATACTATCTGGTTGGTTTAAGGCTATATTTTAGCCCGCAGGTTTGCCTGCGTTATTTGCAATACGCGGGCTGAGCCGCACTGGCAGCAAAATTTTAGATAGGCAGGTTAGGTAGCTTAGCAATTAAGAGCGCGCAATGCCGAATACAGTAGACGGGCATCTTTGCAAATGGGGGGCTAATTAGGTATGACGTTAGAGCACTCGAAACACAGTTTAGGTAAGCTTCACTTTCAAGCCCTTGTCCGACAAAGAGGTAACGGCTATCCGCAACCAAAGGAATTCAAGATGCTCCCGCTGAACTGCATCATCCGTTTTGTAGAAATAATGGACTTTAATGGAGCGAGCTTGCGAGTAGGCATAAAGGAGAGGGAATATGCACAAAAGATCCCACTGGGTCGAAGTGTATCCGAAAGGCCCCTCATCTAGATAAGATAAGAAAGATAAGTTTCACTTAAGTAGGTATATTCATGCAATATACCCAAGAAAACAGAGACATAATACGAGTGATTCATATCAGTATCTTATAGGTAGGTGGTATCCACAGATATAGATATACACTAGATAACTTAAACACCTCAATCTGTATGAAAACCGAACGTGTCACTTTTTTCTACCTACTTTGACGTCACACGGGCGAATTAGTGATCTGAATTCCCGCGTTGTCCGCGGAAAATCGATTCTGTAGGTATTTTCTTAATATTCACGGACAACCGGCTACCACAACAGACGCGCGCGGAATGTAAGTCGGAGTGCCAACTCGGAGTCCGAATTCTGACACGCGAAGTACATGCATTTGTGACCTACCGCGAAACGCAAACGAAGTTCGTGCATCTCCCTCTGTGTCGCTCTTGCTTATGCGAGCGATAGAGAGGGAGATATACGAACGAATTTAGTTTACGTCAGGGCCCACAGGCCATACAATACAATGCTACAGTTTATCGCTCCGCGTAGCTGTCACTGCGCATCGGGCGGGGCCGCCGCCCACGCGACGCCTTGCAGGCTCTTTTATAGTCAATTCGCGGTTTATGCTAATTTATAGACGAATTAAAACTTATTAGTAAATAGGAAATGGAGACTTCCGGGCTGATGATAACATTGTGGTTATGGGATTCGGCCTTGCAGGTTGGCGATGGTGTCTCCATGGAAATGTTTTGGCCGACTACGGCAGAGCAAAAATTAAATATGATTTTAGTGGTTAGCGTTTGTATTTATTTACGTGTGTGTAGGGATGAGGTGATTGAGGATATTGTGACCTATGAACTTTATCGTTTCATAATTTTCTTGCCCTTATCTCATTTACTCGGGGTCGGCACAGCATGTCCTTTTCTTCCATACCTCCCTGTCACTCACCATCTAGTCACTTAAGGTGAGTCGGGGCAAGAGTAACATCGGGGGAAGAGGGTCAAAAGCTTCTCCAGCTAATTCTTTTGAATTGAGCGCCTTTTTGTACCGTCGGTAAAACAGACAGGCGCCTAGTCTCTCTAGTCTCTCTCTGAACTTAATCGCATGATAATAATAATAATATATTCTTTATTGCACCACAACATAAGAAAAACATGTTACAAAAGTATAGTCAATAAATAAAGGTAACAACAGGCGGTCTTATCGCTTTAGAGCGATCTCTTCCAGACAACCTTTGGGTAGCAGGAAATTTTCAAGAAGAGTTGAATGATGATGTTTACGTATAAAACGTAGATTCGATACGTTGTATACTTAGTGATGAAAGATAAAATATCCACCAACAAGGCCTATATGTTGTTATAAGTGTAAAACAAAAAGCTATCAAATATCAATATATATTATAAATAATATCATATGGCCAAGTTATGAGTTCTAAGCACTTAACTTAAAAAACCAAATTAAAAAAAAAGCCTCGATGGTGCTGTATCTAGAGCATTTTTGCTATACAGGTTAATTAACTAACGGTACGATGCAAAATGATATCCAAACAATGTGTCCACTGAAGGATATACTACCAAATACACAGTTAAGACAACTGCATCAACAATTATAAACACAATATAATAGCTAGAAGGAGGATTCGAGTGATCAATATAAATTATTCAGAAAGTTCATCTTCTTGCAGACACATACAGTTTGAACTGCGGTGAATATCGAATGCGATTAGGTACGGGCATTACGAGAACCAAAAGAACCAATTCCAAAAACATTTCGCTCTAAAGCTATTGAGCCCATTGTCTGGCGATACACTTGCATCAAACAAGCCTCCAAAAGAAGAACGCTTCCGAAAAGCATTGTTTACAAATTCGCGATAATAACTTCCGATTCCGTGGGAACCTCGCACTGACTCGCGTGGGGGCGGCCTCGCGACGACCTATAAAAACTATATGATCCCGCAAAAAAATAACACAACCACAAGTAACGGAGCAACATGACCGCTCTGAGAATACTTTTTGCCATCGTCGTCGTGTGCTTCGGCGCGGCCCTAACTCAAGGTTACCCTTTACTGACCTGCCAAACTTTACTTAGCAGTAAAAAAAAGTACTATGTGATTACCATGTTCCACTTTTGCCTTTTCGCGATGTTCCACTATAATAAACTTGTTCGATAATATCGACCCGTCATGACTTTGCTGTAATTTTCGCTCAACGATAGACATTGCCGTTATTTTATTGTACATAATAGGACCTCTAGTGTAACACTTTTTAAATTGCAGATGCTGAAAGTGGACCAGCGTTAGTGAGAGAACCACGCGGACATAGAAAGAGGTTGTGCAGAAAGTATGGGATCTGCGAGAATCAGGGTTTCGGGGGTCAACAAGGGTCCCAACATCAACAGGGGCACCAGCAGGGGCACCAGCAGGGGTATCCACCGGTTATTAACATTGGCATCAGCCAATCGCAATCCTCTGCAGCAGCGGGTGGAGGCGGTTACAGTAATGGATACTACCCTAATAATAACCAGTTCAACGGTCCTCAACCTGGTTACGGTGGCTACCACCAAGGTGTCGGAGGTTATCCGAACCAAGGATACGGAGGCAGACCTGGCTTCAGCAACGGGCAAGGAGGCTACAATAACCAATTTAACGGGAACTACTACGGTCCTGGCGCTGGCAATGGTTATGGCTCTCCGGGTCCGTTCCAGGGTGGATACCATGATGAGGCACAGAATAATGATGGCCCTGGTGCGTATGATGATCATAACGACCTCAGCCAACAAGAGCAGAATGATCAAGCGCTCTTTGGGGATCACAGCGGGCCTCACAGCCAGGGACCTCAAGGACCTCACGGACAGGGACTTGAAGGCCCTTACGGCCAAGGATCTCACGGACCCGGCCAGGACTATACTGATGCCGGTTCCTTTGCTTTTGCCGGTCGCAAAAACAACTAGGCTTTAGTGTTTAATATGGATATTTATTTTTTAGAAATTAGGAGTCAATACTCAGTTTAATTAAAGGCATCTGTGATAAACGATATCTTCCCATGACAACATAATGATAGTCTTTTTTTATTATGTGAATTTTAAAATAAGGTGCTATCTACCTAATGGTGTCGTTTGTAATTTGATAAAATAAAACGGTTTCTCGTTAATTGTAGGTAGTTTTTATTTTTATTTTACCCACTTCATTTTTTTTAATGATTATTAGGTCCATCAATATCTGAAATTTAATGATTAGTAGATGATCTACGTAATTAATTACGTATTCAAAAGGAAATCTTTCCAATAGTGACGAAAATGTCTGAAAATTGCCGCGGCAGTAAAAAGCAAGTGAGAGTGACTTCAGCCTTTAATCAACGACTAGGTAATATAATATCGGAGTCAGTGGACCCCGAAAGCAAATGGTTTTCACTATCACTACAGATCGAAGTTAAATTTCATAAATGATGGAAACGGTACAATACAATCCTAGTCATGTACCTACATATATCCATGATCTTATCCATACTAGACTTGTAAGTATTTGGGCGGAAGAAAACACACAAAGATAAAAAAACTTAGTATCTTTGATGTTCTCATGAGAACCACCTGCAGATCAATAATCAATTGTAACAAGGCGAAAAAATTAAACATCTTATTCTTACTTTTGTCATCCTCCATATGTTTTTATCTTTCCGAAGTCCGAAGGAAAATAGTTTTCAGTCTTCGTCTATTTTTAACTAAGCACACCAACAATGATCGTATTTACGGGCACGAAAGAAATTGGCACAATCCAAATCACTTTCAAACAGCTGACCCCTGTTTTGCGAGCTCGGCCAATTAAAGTGGTACTCAAAATTTACGATAAGAATCAATGCAAACCTATCTCATTTTACCGTTTTTTGTACGATGGCTCACCGGGTCAGAGAGTGGGGAACTTTCATTGCATAAAAGGCTGGGGATGCGAGCAATGATCATCCAGTGTTGGAGAAAGGTTTCCACGAGAAGCTATTAGCGAAATTTAAAAATGGTGGCTAAGGTTGTTGTGTTTGTCGCGGCGTTGGCGGCCTGCAGTGCTGTGCCTGTTATTATTGATGGTAAGGGTTTATTTTATATTTATCTTGAGGAGTACCAACAGCTGCAAAAACATGATAAAACTGATAAAATTCTTATTTAGTAATATAAAAAGCCAATAAAGCTAAAAAAAAACCTACGTTTCACTTATATGAGAATATTTCTTATTGTTAAAACTGTACCATTACTGTACTACAGCATTATCGCTCATAATGTGTTTTTGAGAACCTAGTAAGCTAGGCTAAGTTTTTTGTTTAAAGGGTAAGATTTCACTCGCAAACGATACTTGTACTTATGATGTCTATTCTTACAGACGAATACGTGCCCGGAGTAGTGATGCGCATCGGCCGCTCTCCCAACATGGCCTTCGGCTTCGGCAGCGGGTTCAGCAGCAACATCGGCGGCATCAGCCACTCCACGGGCATGGGAGGCTCCGTCCAGAGCGGCGACGCCCAGGCTTATGGCGCTGGCATGGGCTCCAATGGCAACTACGCCAGTGGCGTCGGCATGGCCAGCGCCGCACCCTCCTACCCCGTCTACCAACAAGCCCCCGTCTACCAACAAGCCCCCGTCTACCAACAAGCGCCCGCCTACGGACGCAACACCTTCGGCTCTGCCGTCTCCTCAGCCCAGAACTATGGCGGTCTTGGTTCAGCAGTATCCTCCGCCCACACCCAGAACGGTCTCCAATACGGATCGGCGACTTCCGGCGGCCAGAACAACCAACGCTACCAGTCAGCGGTGTCATCCGCTCAGAACGTGAGGGGGTTAGGTTATGATGCTCATTCAGACTTCGGATCTGCCGTGGCCGCTTCGGAGCACGGTGGGAACTATGGATCTGCTATGTCCGCTGCTCAGACTCATAACGGTATGGGTAACTTTAGGTCCGCCGTCTCCGCTGCTCAGAACAACGGTGGTTACAGAGCCAGCACGGCCCAGGCTATGCAACAGCACGGCGGTGCCGTCCAACACAGTGGAGCTTCCAGCATCAACGCACCAGGACTTCAGGCCGCGCAATCACACGCCGTTAACAATGGTTTCTACTAATTGTGAGAAGTACTTCGTTGTTGAAAGACACTGAGACGACTGTTCTCCTTGTCTCAATGTCTTTCTGATGAGTGTGGGTGTCAATAAAATTCTAGTTCTTACACAAATATATATTTAATTGCTATTATCTAATCCTCCTTGACATTTTTTCCTATTGACTTCTTAAGTACGGAAATGAGCTCGTGCTTGTAAATGTCATGCTAACATCCATCCAACTTATAAAAAATCTTTAAATCTAGGTACCTACTTAGGGCTAGTTTATTGAGTGTTCTCTGGCATTGTCAAGACTAACTGTTTTGACTTTGCCATACACATGACCGTGATGACCGTTGTCATTGATGGCTGTAACTGTCTTCGACTCCCCGTTTCCCATTGGACCCTGGCTCTCAATTCCTCTCATCCAAGGTCCAAAGTTCAGACCAAAGCCCTCAAAACTCGGAAAATTGAAAAAAGGTAGAAAGAACGGATTGAAGGATCCAAAACCCCTTCCAGTGGAAGTATTGGTGCCAGCTAAAGCAGTACTGAAGGTTCTCCGGAACGGATCTGCAGGGTTGCCGTTCGTGTCTTCAGTAGCTTCGTTCTTGGGGAAATTGAATGAAATATATCTTTCGACGCTAGGGTCTGATGATGATATGGCAATTACTGTTTCTCCCGATGGTGATGATCCTGAAAATAAATAATATTGATGACTTTGAATAAGGGCCGTTAACGTGCATGTGACATGCTTGGACTTGCAAGCGTTTATACATAGGTAACGGTCATCGCTTCATCAGGCGGGCTGGCATGTTTGCCAACAACGTGGTATGAACAATTCAGAAATATATAGCTTGATAAAAAAGTAAGTTTGTAGATTGAGCCTATGCTGTCTCTGGCATTAGAAATACGTCCGTGATGTAAGGTATGAAAATAATCATTATCATCTATATTAATCGTGCTCAATTAGAAATAATGCCAACGTTTAGAACGCCTTAAAAACAAAAGACATTATCACATTACAAACCTTTTAAAACAATAGGAGCAGCCGCTGCAACATAAAAACCAATCACAAAAAATAACAATTTAAGTCCAGACATGATGCAAATGTTCTAGCCTCCCTAACTGGTATTGATATGAGGTCTTAACTCATTCTATCGTCTTATATACGCTTATCTTAATAATGACTTGAGGCAGGCAATGAACCCTCAGACGAGATGCCTATTTAGAAAAATATTTATGAGAATCGATAAAAAATATCTACAACCTAAAATCGACCCTGACCCAATCACTCAGAAAGACTCAAACTAGCATACCCGGTATAGGTATTTATATCCTGGCGAAAATTACTATGTTAGCCCTACTATCATGATAATTACAAATATCTGTATGTACGTAGGCGAATAACTGTAAGCGGCAATAAAACTAAACACCGTTCGGTGTTGCGTCGCAGCGCTGCAGAATATTTACAACATACGGATATTTAGTTTGATATAGAGGTCAATGAACTGTGATTAATCAATACTGCGTAATACAGTAAAAACCGAAAAATAAAACATAGAATTGCTGTTGATAGCTGCGCGGCGGCAAACATAGATTTGAGCCTAAGTACCTAGTAGGTACTTAGGCTCAAATCTATGTTTGCCGCCGCGAGAATAGGTAGGTACTACCTACCTATTCTCACTCAGTAGTCCTCACAACAGTCACAACGCAGCAGTCAATGGCCAAAGCACAGCCTCATAAGTCCCATTTTCCAATTGCAATTTTGAATCTGGAACCATCGTTGATTAAAAACAAAGTATCAAATATAGGTACCCGATTTTAATTATACTGAACCACACTGGCGCAGCCTTTGCTGTGGTAGCGGTCAATAGTAAACTTGGGAGTTAATTGCAACGTGAGAAGCTTTGCACTTAAGCCCGCATCACACTGAAGCAGCCTGGCCGCGGCGGTCAATAGTAGGTAAACTTGTCATTAGCTGACAAATTTACTATTGACCGCCACCGCAGGCTGCGCCAGTGTGATTCAGGCCTTATACAAGTACCTACGTAAGGGCTTACGAGGTTAAACCTCTTTACCATCTTTATACTTTCAGTTCTATTTATGTATAGCAATACGCAAGTTGTAATTCTTTTGCAAACCATTACAGCCACTTGCTAGTATCCGATTAAGCTGAAACTTAAAAACTTGATAATTTATTTTCTAAAGTATATACAAGATGATAAATAACATTAACTAAATTAAATTAAAACTAAGTTGAATATAAAAAAGGCACTCGAGGCATTGTACCGAGGATGCTGGCGGCATTTCCTCGCTGAATTGCAATGCTGATGCGTTGCGCGAGAAAGCCGCCAGCTCTTCGGTCACCTCACCAGTTATGTCCACCAGACGTTTCGCGATTTCCGCAAATAACTTTTGCGCACTAGGACCCCACAGACCGAGGGTCTCGACGGCAAATGGTACAAAGTTGTACTCTCTGCCGAGGCCTCTATATTGAATGCGTTGCGTCAAACTTTATGTAAGGTAACGCAACGCAATATTATGAGTATTATAATTTATAACACTACCGGCCTGCTTTGACGGGGAGGGGGAGGGGCGGGGAAAGGGTTGTTTTGTTCTTTTTTTTTAAGTTTTCACTTCTGCCGGCACTCCGGGAGTGCAACCCGCTCTTATTTTTATTATTTTTTTCCTAAACGCCGACACACGTTCTTCTAATTTTTTGCGCAACTTTACGGAATTTTATTTATTAAACTGTAAATGATTTGAGAATATGTCTAGTAGTTTATTGTAAACACACTGTTTGTGATTATAATTGAGTACCCACATAGTTTTTTTTTGTTTTGCAAATAATTGTGATCTCCACCGACTAAACGGTGACTGCCGTTATTGCTGATTATGCTCGGCGCAGTCTTAACTTTACACATGTACATATAATGAGGTATCAACATAGATCGTATTGTGGTTCGCTTGCGCTTATATACGCTCATATATACATAGTTGGGTCATTGAAAGTCAAACGAACAACCGTCTTTTCTGTTGTCAATAATTAAGGGCTTATGTTTATATATAATATGTTTTTATCGCATATAATTATAGAAGAGGCGACGCCGTGTATGCGGATTCAGTGTTCAGCCAAAAATTAGGCTTTATAGCCCTTAACTTCGGCAATGTCTACAGAAGAGGCGCGAACCTAAATCTGACAATGGCCCAGCTGGGAAAAGCATTAAATGAGGATTTTCATAGCTACATTGAAGCAGCCTCAAGTGCCTTATCAAATAAATTGATCACAATCAAGAAAAATTTTGACCAGATAAATAAGGTAAACGTCCACTGTTTCGGCATGTTAAGCCTCTTACGAATTAGTATTTTTTTTAAGACAATACAGAACATGATATCGCATTGAATTTTTTTGTGTGATGAACATTGATATCTTGCCTATTATTTAATGCAAGAATTATATAGTATTAGTTTCAATAACTATTTTTTTATAATTTATTTGTAGACCTCGTATTTGAACCCCATTTCGTGATAAAATTTGGCTCTGCTCCTAAGTTTGTGAGTTCTTGGCCCCTGTTTCGGCATAAAGTTTTCGAGTGCCAGGTAGTAAGAGAAACATTTTGTTTGTGAACCCTCATTTGTTATTTGATATTGAACAAGATTATTGAAAAGGTAATTAACATGATTATTGGAAAAATCCAATAGGGGGTCTGGATAAAACTCGGTATTTAAAATCCCGGGACATTTTTTCTTTCTCCAGGATGTTTTTTTATGAAATGTAAGGTTAAATAACTTATCCATTAGTACAGGGTCACCTTTTCAAAAATGTGTCTCACATAGGTTACCTATCTACGAGTATATTAACCAAAACTGTTTAACGTAAGATAAATATCTAGGCAAAACCTTTTGGACGTGACATGTAGGTATCTGTAAACGATATTCTGTTTAATAGGGTATAAAGATACCTTTCACTTCTTAAAAAAAAAACCCTTAAAAATAAAGAAAGTCCCGGGGATAGCAAGTCCCGGGATATCTAATGTTAAAAATAATAAATATCTTCAATCATTTTCGTCAATATTCCTTAAACGTATCTACCTAGTTAGATATAAGTATGTATTGATTATCTACGATTGATTAGGTAACCTAAGATTAAAATCTAGACACTGTTGTATGGGACACACGACACCCTTTTGAAAGAGCAATTCTATACTGTTTAATAGGGTAGAAAGTAAACTTTCATTTAATAAAAATTATCCCGCAAAAATAAAAGGTTCCCGGAATTTACCCAGGCAACAATATTCCATTATATCGCTGCACATGTTACCTCTTCAAGAAGAATATCAAATAACAGACGAGGGTACACATTTGATCTGTGTGTTTGCCTACCACTATAGATTTCTCTGTCACGAACTTGGGGAAAAGTATTAAAAGTAGTAGTCCCTTGTTTCGTGTTACTATTTCTTGGATATTCCCGCAATCAATAATGTACATCACCTTTAAATTATGTTCAATAACCATTAAGTATCCTATATGTAATAAATAAACATAAAAATACATTACAGGAATCGAGCAATAAACAAAATTATGCTGCAAGTAAATATGCGAATTCACCTTCAAATTGTAAATTTAGGTCACGTTCAACCTCGTTTTACGAGAATTCAAGTGAATAAAACATATACCGAATTTAGGTCAATGAAAACCTCATTAAATACAATATCTGTTTTTTAAATTAACATTTACAATTTCTTAAGTATTATTTAAATACCAAAGATACAAGGATGTATAAAGAAAGTCCTTGATTCGGTAGTAACACGAAATAGGAGCCAGACGAAAAATATAATGACCGTTAGTTCGTGAGTCCATTTATTGCAATTTTAAGGGACACCTATACCAAAATATACACTTATTTCTTATTAAATCCATTGTTAAGGAACTAGACAAAGCACTGTTAAAAGTTTTTTTTCAAATGGACTTCCCTTTCTCTTTCAATTCCCTTAAGAAGTTGGAGCGAGCACCTTACGTCAACAAGCAGTTCGCGCACACCGTACAGCTGTTTTCGGCCGACTGACAGTTTCGAGCGTTGTGTTGCTATTAGTTTAGTCGTTAAAAAATTTTAATTTGATTTTTTGGAAAGGTTTAATGATAAAGTTTTTTTACAAATGTATAAATTAAAAAAAATATATTTCAGTTGCTTATTATAAGCCTCAGAAACAAAACTAACGAAATGACGTACTAGCACGAACTTATGGCCCGTTACCTTATACAAGGTGTTTTTAGTTGGGTGCAAAAACTTCAAGGATGATACCATACCGTAGAGGAGGTCACCTTGGCCTTTTATATCACATTTACTCTTTTGCAAATTCCTGTAGGTTTCGAGATATGGGATATGGACGATTCTCATGATTATTATTATTAATTATTAACTCCTTTTAAAATCACGGATCTTAAACCCCGGTCATTTGATAGGCATGCGTGCGCCTACAAATCCCACACGTAGAGGTCTTTTGAAGAAGTTTAATGTTATATACCTATACTACACCATAAATATAAGACAAGCTAAGCCTAAATAGCAGACTGTGAAACAAGTCTATAACACGATACAGAGAGGGCGCAAGTCTTAGCGGGAATATAGTTGAAAAATACACAACTTCCGTCACTGTCCTCGTAGCTCAATTGGTAGAGTAGTCTAGCGTTAATAGAAAGGTCGCAGGTTCGAATCCTGTCGGGGGCTACAGACGAAGATGGTTTATTTTTCCATTATATTCTTTCTCTGTATCATATCGTTTAGGATTTTATTATTTGGGGTTTTCATATCTGTTTGTTTGTAGGACAAATTGACTCTGTCAGTGGTACTTACCGATGAAGTTCAACATTCGTTCATTCAAAGTGACTAATCACTTGATCATCATGATCACATTAATCACAGCAAGTACTTCATTCGCTAAAAGGAGAGGAGAATAGATAGAGTTGCTTCCCAGTCACTAGTAAACTTTTCATTAGCTGTTAATTTGACTATTGACCACCACCGCAGGGCGCCAGTGTGATTCAGGCTTTAATGTGAATAACGAGTATACGCAGACGAAGTCGCGGGCAAAAGCTAGCATGTTTATAACTTCGACCTAGCAACCCAGACACCCGTGGGCGACTTTTTGCCGCACAATCTTCAATCCCGAGTACAGTTACCTCAATTTATTGATCTTCACACCAATCAATAGTCCAAATAATTACTTTAAACAATTGCTGGTATTAGAACGCCATTACTGTTTTTACATAGCTGTTATATTGGTTAATGCCTCACGTCAAAACTGTAATGACGAAGAAATTATAGGCATCTCACGCTTGAATAGGAAATGGACCTGCCAACGCGCTCGACCATCAATATTTATTAAGAACCGTTTTAAATGTTATTAAGGAAAACTTGTAATTTTATCTTGGATATATATAAATTGGGGATGCGGCGATTTGGCTGCATTTGACGGTCGTTTGTCAAGATGGCGAGACTTGCGTGGTTCCTCAACGTAGCTGCATTTGTGTTTGTTGCGGCTCGGGCAGGTATGTTGACAGTTCGATTGCACTGATTATCTTTTATGTCGGATGTAAAGCATTTGTCCCTCTCTCACTTAAGTGTATAGGACCTTGGTAGTAATGGATGAATGCGTTATTTCTTACATTGAACACGATACTCATAAGACTCATAACATCATATATAGGTACACACAGCAACACACCTAAACTAACCATACCGTGAAAACCTAGAACCTTATTACAATGCACTTGAGGTCAGATTAGATTTCCGATGGTCACTTAGCTGTGTTGTCGACTGTACGATACTCCGTGTAAGACCATACTTTCACATGCCTATATTGGTAGAACATATCCAGGGAAGCAAACTGTGCCTTAATCCACCTTTAAATGTACCATGTGTTCTTGTGAATAAACGTTCATTTAATTTAATTTAATTTCATTTCATTTCTCATGGGGTCTAACTGACAGAAATGCATGGCCCAAACCAGAGCACAAAATAGCATAATTCTTCATATAGCTTATTCAGACATATGTTTTGTAGAACAACGCATTATATTGTTTTTTTTTTCCATGTATTCATATTCAATTTGACTTATTTTATGTAGGTCAAGAACCTTCATTGTAATAAGCTTTTTTTGGAAAAAAATGACTGACTGTTGAGTTTGTTTCGGCGTTCCTTCTTAACAGTGGTCTTCTTTTTCAGAACCGCTGGTAGAATTTTGACTTGTAAAAGTGCCATTACGGTCTAATGCATCAGCATTGCAATTCAGCGAGGAAATCCCGCCAGCATCCTCGGTACAATGCCTCGAGGGCCTTTTTAGGGTTCCGTAGCCAAATGGCAAAAAACGGAACCCTTATAGATTCGTCATGTCTGTCTGTCTATCTGTCTGTCCGTCCGTATGTCACAGGCATTTTACTCGAAAACTATAAGTTCTATTTGAAAAAAATTTTGAGGATAGGTGTATTTTGTTAGCCGCTACATAGTTTTGTAATTAAATTACAAAAAAAAATTTTTTTTAGGGGTGCACTCCATACATAAATCTGAAAGTCAACATTTTTTTCATTGCAAGCCCACGTGTGGCACATCAATCGATAGGCTTTTCAAAATAAGTATAAAGTAAAATAAGTATTTCTCAGCAATTTTTTTGATTAAGTAATAGAGTCGGAGATTATCGCCCTAAAATTCACTAAAATTGGGTCCCCCCCTCTCTAATTTTTGAACCGTGTATTTTACAAATAGGAAAAAAATCTTGGACATAGGGCTTGATAAATTCTTTCAGCGAAAATTGTTTTGAACAAGATCGGTTCAAAGGTTTTTTGAGATATTTCTAAAAAACTGCCTTCCTTAAAGTAAAGGACGTAAGTGCCATAAGATTTCAGTAACGATATGACCTTTTTAATAGGCACGGAACCCTTCGTTGTGCGTGGTCCGACACGCACTTGGCCGCTTTTTTTACATTTAACTTTGTTTTTATTTAATTTAGTTAATGTTAGTTATCATATTGTATTTGTATATAGGTACTTTAGAAGAAAATAAATGAAAAACTTTTCGGAATTAATTGAATGGCAAACGTTTATATGTCTGGTCCACCTAATTTCCTATGACCAGGGCAAGCTGGTTTTTAACGGTCCAGGCAAAAAACGAGTCTTAAGTGGGAAAGCGTCTTGTAATATAATACTACTCACTACGTTTTATGCAGGTATGTAGTAAATTGAAATGTAAAGATTTTAATAAAGATAAATAAGAAGATAAGTAAGGTCAATGAGGGCATTTCCGTCATACTTTTTGATTAGTTCACTTTGGCTGGTCATAACTAAGAGCATATTTACTTTTTAATAAACCTGATCACTGTAATAGATTGGGCATTTATTGAACTATACAAATGTACTCATATTAAATTGCTAGTATTGCTGGTTAATTAACTATGTTTTTCTTTTTAAAACGTGTCAGTTGACGGATTTTCCCGACGGTTTGGGGCTATTCCGTCAACCAACGATTTTTCTTGTATCGTGACGTATTACAAACGTATACGTCAAGTGAACAAATACCACTGAACTCTTAATCGAAACTTAACTTTAGCGAACTCAATTTAAGGTTTATTTTAGATTTTATTGCCAAATATATTTTATTGGGGCAATTCCGGCCTATTTTTATAATCAGGAGTAGTAAACCTTTTAAAACAAATTCCCAAACCCTAGGGAAAATCCGTCAACTGGCATCATGTTTTTAAAATAGAGGGCTCGTGTTTTTGTGTTCACCAGATGGCGCCACTGTTGAGTAAGATTCGAAGTACAGTGGCTAACTCATTTTTATTATGGGCGCGACAATATTTTTAATTGCAAACCATATTTAATAAGTAAATTGGTCATTTCATCTCAAGCATTGAACGACCAATTTAGCTAAGACCCTAAATACTCAACAATCGAAGAGCGTGATTACCATCATACTGCTATTTTGCCTTTATCAATCAAAATTAATTATTTAACTTTGCAACCGTGCTTACAATTTTAATATTGAAATAGTATAATGATATGGACTAATTAACACGCGCTAAGACGTATATACACCAGATGGGTATACGTATACAGGCATTAAAATGTAAACGTAGCTATCTTAAGTATTCCCTCCCAATACAAGTCACACTGCTTGCGAGACGCACGCGTGCTCACGTCACACAAGCGGTAAGTTCTGTCCCACGGAAATGTATACCTTCAAATGCATTAGGAAGCGCACGTCTAATACATCTGGTGTGTAATGCCTTTACATACAACAATTTTAGTACCTTCTGAGTTTTAATCGAGACTAATCTCAGTCCGTCGAGTTGAAAAACAAATAAAAAAATCAAGCAAAATATAAAAATAAACTTGATCCTCTGCAAATTAAACTAAGAATCGTTGAAAATAAATTATAGTATAATAATCATAGTTGTTATTTAACTAAATCAAATCAAAAAGGTTGGCAATATATGAAATGGGGAAATTCCGGCACACGACGGTTTTGCCCGTTTCACAATTGACGGATTTGTCTACTCGATCATTTCGTTTGTACCAATATTTAACCACCCATAGTTTCTCACCAACAGATTATAATTGAAAATTAATAAAACTACCATGAAACATGCATATCGAACTATATAACAAACGCATTTACTAAGCCCTAAACGTACATTTTTTCATCGCACCGTCACGAAACACAGCAGCACACTACACTCGCATTCGAGTTCAGAGCGCAACTAAACTTTGAAAGCGGGGTTTTTCCGTTCACTGGCTAGACAGCGCCATCTGTTTTTGACTGCGGGTATAAAATTTTCTCTCTGTTTTACCGATCGAGCCAGTAAGCGCGTACTGTTGTTTGAATAGCCACAAACGCCGTTTGACGGAAATGCCCCGCTGACGGATTTGGCCACCCTGACCTTACGTCATATTTTTTATCGTTATTGTATTTTATAGCTTAACAATTATTTCAGTATGCAATTGAGTCTCAATAATATATAATACAATTGTATATGTTTGTGTAAATATCGATAGAATTATCGAAATTAGTTAACGAATTAAATCTCGTCCTATATATAGGTTTAGCGGATCACATTGGCATTTACGTATTCTTAAACCGTGTTTCCATGAAGTCTTTCCATGTGTGATATGTTTGTGTGCATCAAAATGATAATGTGTTTTTGTTTTCCTTTTTCATAGTGTGTGCAAATAAACAGATCGTTTTTGCATTAGTATGCTTTGCTATGCTTTTTTGCACTCGAATACGACATATAAGGCTACTCCAGGTATGTTTGCTCTAAGGTATAATACTCGTACGATCTACTGAACAGTTACCACTTTACAAGATATCCAAGTTACATTGCATTTCAATGATTTTTCTTTATTTTCGCCACGGAATACTTAAATAAGATGGAAGCGGCGCGTTAGCTAGTCCTGCGTAGCCAACCCAACACAACCATAACTGAATGTATACATGTCAACACTACTGCAAAACGCTTCTAATTGGTAAAAGCTTTTAATTCCATTATGATTTCAACAGTTGTAATTATTAGAACGAAAACTAACTCAAAACTGCATGACTTGCGGTCTAATTTCCATTGCCAAAAATATGACAAATGGCCGTCTATTCTTTATCAATATAGGAGCCAATTTTGAAAGAGTTTTTCAAGTATGGAAATAATAATGTGAATAGTCTTGATACATGCTCTCCTTCTCGCGTAAAAGCATAACTAAACGTGTGTGAGCGTGACGCACTTATGACGGAAATTGACATTAATTTTTGATTGCGAAATGAAGGTCCCTGTTCAAATGAACTTGACGTTTGATTACGTTCAAAACCAAAGGTCTTATGTTACTATGACACTCTATGGTGATACAACTATTTGGAAATTTAGAATACGAAATAGAGGTGAGGCTAAAATCATAAATATCGATATTTTATATTCTTGGCATATACCTAATACTTTGCGAAATATGGTATGGTATTATTACGTATGTTTATAGTTTAAAAGGCCCTTACTTCTTAGAGTAAGAGCGTTTGCGTACTGCGGCCGATCCCAACCTGATAAATATCAGTCCGACTAAAGTAGCAGTAGTGCTATTTCTGTGAAAAATTTCACCCGAAGAAATCGGGTACCAAAATTTTGATCTAGTAGGTACGCGACCTCATCCGCGCAGTTCGCAAATGCTCTAAATGGAGATGGTGCTGAAAGCAACTGTCAGAGAAATCGTGTAGCTCACGAAAACATCCTCACAATTTTTGTTGCCAAGGATATGACATACTCTGATCATTATAATAATAAAATTGCACATTTAAAGTCCTCTATATACCATGCCATCTGTTGCAATAACAAATATGATATCTTTGACATAAATAAATGCATAAAGCACACTACTACACGCGATAAATATTCCTTGCCTTTAGTGCTTCTATTAGCTCATCTCGTGGGCTTATTTAATGGGGCAGTATACATTTCGCAAAGTATTCCTGATCCACGACCTATCATACTCTGTGCAAGTTGTTGCATTGATATAATTATAATAAATATTTTAACCTGTTCTATTAAATAATGTATTTCTAGAGTTGGAATTGCCCCTGGTTTTAGATATCTTCTGTTACTTTCATTTACATGTCGATCCGGTGGGAAACGGCATTAACATTATTATTTGAATAAATAAATAAATATTTGGGTACAACCTTACACAAATCGACCTATTCAAATCAAATTTAATTCTACTCGCGATTCACATTATTAATCAACACTTTGCGTCTAATTAAATTACTTATAGCTCGTACCTAACTAATTCTAATAAAAAATATGTTTACTGGATGACAAATAACGAATGGACTACAATCGGTTCTGTCATATTATAATAGGTATGAGGAAATCATTTTATTGAGAATGAATTGAACGCCATCCGAGATGCAATTAAAGTAATATAATTATCGGTATGTGATGTACATACACCAGGCATGGTACCACTCTAGTCATACTTGCAATCGCCCCGTTAAAATGACAAACGCGAATAACGCGATACATTGCTGTGACATTACGGTAGGTAGTTTAAATCTGCGGCTTTGGCTAGCAAGCAATGTCAAGCATGTGTATGTCGTTTCTATCTTACTAACGGAGTAATGGCGAATGTCATAATCGATTGCGTATTTATTAAAAAAAACATTTATTCCAGTACTAACCGGTCCTAGTAAATCACTCCCGGAGGAACCTTTTTGTCTTTGCTTACCTTTCGGCACGACAAAATTGTACAACACGGCATGTTTTTATTTTTAATACGGCAAAAATCGTCACCGACAGTCAAATGCCAACTGAGCTGCGTCTCGACAGCGTTTGACAGATACATGATTGTCTAATCATAAACCCGGCTACGCGTACCCCGCCCACTACCATTTCTATAGTATTTACTTGTTCTGTGCTTTTCGCAGACGAACCATCTTCAAACTACAGAATAGAGCGGCAATCAGGCGACCGAAACATATTCGGCGTGTCCTCCGTCGCACGAATCACCTCCAGAAACGGTCGAATATCGTCTTCAGGAGGCGTCCACTTCTACCCAGGACCCGGTCTCAGCCATGACTACTACAGACCTGTCACATTCACCAAAGCAATCAACGGCAAGTACGCGTCAGGTAGCGTCCAAATTCACCCAGGCGCTGTGTCTTCACCTGCTCAAGCGGGTTATGTAGACCCGGGGTTAAACTGGCAAATGGACTGGCCAAGACAGTGGTGGCCAGCTCAGAGCCAGGTTTACACGGAACCGTGGGCTAACAGGGTTAAGTTGGAGTTGCCGCTAGCTAGTGTGAGGAGGCAATGGATGTATCCTAGTTTCGATCCGTTTTTTAACTTGTGGCGATGATTAAATTAGTTTACTAGTAATTCTTGTTTTTTATTGTGTTAAATAAGCGAAAGCTTTCCTTCATTATTTCTGACAATAATCTAACTTTCACCTGTAAACAACAAGAGGTCTAGTATCTCAAATTGAGATTCATCATCATTACTTAAGAGCCTTGCTCTTGAGTAACCGCCACTTTTATCAGTCCATTGCCAGCCTCTTGGCTTCCTCATATGACTCGCCATAAGCTTTATCTTTTATTTGGCTAAAATATGTTAGCCTAGGCCTTCCTCTGCCTCTCTTGCCTTCAATTTTACCCTCCAGGATTTTTAAGAAGAAACTGTCGTGCCGTATCAGGTGGCCCACCATCTTGCCTCTCCTATTTCTAATACATCCTTAAAGAAAGAAAGAAAGAAAGAAAGAAGACATTTATTCACTACGCAAAAGACACACAGAGACAAAGGGAGTACAAATACAATACAATTTACACATAATGTGTGTGTCTTCGCGGCAGTGAATCGGTCGCTGTCTCAGCATTATGCCGAGGTGTCAGACAGACACCTACAGCGCTGATTTTCAGACAGCACCGTACGTGACCCACGGAACGCAACACAACATACCGCCGATACAAACGTATACACAAAATACATAAATAATTAATATACTAGTAAAATAAGTAACACAAGCACAATGGGATGAGAGACATGTGAAAAACGCGAAACGGTTGGGATGTTTAATAAAACAAAATGGATACAAATTCCTTCCTAGCAAAACATCTTTTCTCATCGTTTGTCTGTCTCTCCGTCCAGCTAATCCATCCTTCCCCAGCACCACATTTCGAAGGCTTCTAGTCGTTCTCTGTCTCTCTGGGTTGGCGACCATGACTCGCTCCCATATGAAGCAATGCTCCAAATATAAACTTTAATAAGGCGCTTTTTAGCTGTTTTTGATAGAGATGCTTTTTGTGATTAAATGCCTTTTTGGCCATAGCAATCCTTTGTATGATGTTTGGGGTGCACCTAGAGTCACTGGTAATGATAATTCCCAAATATTTTTTCTGAACTTGCTCTATTATCGTATCATTGAGATTAAGTAGTTAAAAATATTAGCTAGTTATATCGTCAGTGACTGCGAAGCAAAAATATTCAAATTAAAAATGAGATAGAAACATTAGTTGTCCCTGAATGCCTTTTTAACCATAATTGGAGCAATAGGTATGTACCTACCTATGGGCATATCGTCACATACCTACTCATTCTCATTACCTAGTCGTGTGGTTACATAACATATCACCTGACCAGTTGCTTAATAATAATGCTATTGTTTGTTTCAAGATTTTGGGTCGTAAAGAATGAACAACAGAAGACGTCTTTCTTGTAATTACGTAATAAGGTAATTAGTTTAACAAATGATTTAATTCATTTAATTTATAGTATACAAAGGAAATCAACATGATAGAATAGAAGTAGGCGTGTGCGCCGCGCCGGCGCGCCGCCGCCGCCGGCCATTTTTGCCAAGCCGCCGCCGCCGAAAAATGATCGGCGTGAAATCGGCGTAGCCTTGACTGAATGCCAAATATTATTTTTATCAGATAGAAGAGAATAATTAACATTTTTGTTTATGCTCATACACAAAACTTTGTTATTGCTTTATGTAGTATCTATCGAAAATTATTTAAAAAAAAGGAATCGATTAGGCTGTTTTTGAATTTTCCTTCCTATAACTTCCCTTCTCACGACTAATAAAAAGACGTGATTTTTTGTATAGCATGAAGGTACTTCATACACGTGGTACGACATGCAAGGAGTTAGTTTTTACCTTCTTATTAGTTAACTAGCTTCTGCCCGCGACTTCGTCCGCGTGGAACTCTTTTATATCGTAGCTCCTTATATACAAACTTGCGCGCCCTATTTCGCCCCCTTAGATGATTATTCCCGGAATAAACACTATATGTATACCAAAATTCATTTTAATCCGTTTTTGTCGTGATTGAGGTCCAAACTTTAGCATCATAGCCTAGCAGCGGCTGCGAGTCGGAAACGATAACGCAGGTTAAGCAAAGATGGCAGCGGTCAGTCTTTGGATGGGTGACCGCCTGATGTTTGAGTGGTTAATATAAATGAGCACTTCCGTGCTTTGGAAGGCACGCTAAGCAGTTGATCCCGGCTGCTATCTATGACAGTAGTCGTTAAGCCGAGTTAGAGGCCTTCGGGTGGCTTAAGAACTCCTAACAGTCGAGTTGCCCACTCACTTGACAAAGGGGGGACAACTGTTACTCGCGTCCGGAGGAGCTATCTACCACAACCCTGCACGTGTCCCCTGGGTGGTACTAAAGAGTGATAAACTTTAAAGGCCAAAAATAATGTATGCCATACGATTAAATAGTTTATGAATTAGGTTTATTCACGATTTTCGCTACGGTGTTAGAATTGTGCTGAATTTTACCAACAAAGTGAAAAATTAATTGATAAAATAAGTATAGTCAAGGATAATTCTGCTAATATTATAAATGCGAAAGTTTGGATGGTTGGATGTTTGGATGTTTAGATGTTTAGATATTTGGATGTTTGTTACTCAATGACGCCTAAACGGCTCAACCGATTTAGATGAAATTTTACACGAAGATAGTGTATAGCGTGGATTCAAATATAAGATAGCTTTATCCCGTGTCCACGCAAACGAAGTCGCGGGCGGAAGCTATCATTAAATAAGGGATAAAACTGGCCGAGGTGGAGTCGGACTTTCGCAGTGGTGAAACGCGCCGGGTGCCTTTGAACGTGTTAAAAGTCTTTAAACTAACTAACTAAAACTGTAAAAGTTTCTAAGTATAATGCCATACAATATTTCCGTAACTTCGCAAACAGAACATTTTATCAGTTCATATTTTAATTAAGTTAGGCCCATGTTGGTGTCATGTTGGAGAAACTCGGCATAAATTTAAAACGCTAAGACTGCATGAATGCATTCAAATCCACAACCGTCGATATTGTCGAGGTCGAGTCGTCGGGGACTGACTTTTTCTCGGCTGTAATACTACGAAAAATTGATTTATATTCAAAATGAAATGAAAAACCAATAACTGATCGTTTACCAAAAAAAAAACGAAATAAACTGATAGAAAGAAAACTAAAAAACCTCATCGCTGGGGATCCAACTCACAGCCATCAACAAACCAACCACTGGGTAACCATTGGTCGTCATCGAAGAGTAAGCCTGCCTTTTGTGAGAAAATACGGAAAAAACTAATTTTCTCGAAAATAAGACGAAGCTAGAGCGGTCTCTCGACCCCTATAGGGGTATACTGCAAAAAAATTATCAGAACATGATTACAAATATATATAAACAATTTTACATCCCATGTTTTTTAATTTTTAGTCAAGTATATGCTTGCCAATTTTCAAGTCTTTAGCTCATAGATTTAAGGGGTTCCCATACAAAATTCAACCCCATTTTTTATCCCTTTTGCACCCTTATCTTTATAATTTTTATAGCCTTATTCGTGGCCGAAGATCCATTGATCGTTTTAGTGAAAGTTGCATTAAATCCATTCGATAGTTTTCCCATGATACCCGGACCAAAACAGACAAACATCCTTTTCGTTGGGCTGTCGTATTAATAAACAGATAGATGGCGCCGCTGTTGCGTAAAGTAAACACGACTTTATCCAAATATTCTCAAATTTGGCCTGTGGGTCACCGTAACTCAATCAAACTTTTTTATACGTTTAATATGGTTTATTGGAGTTCAGACGCCGACAAAAATCTGGAGAATGACCTTATAAATGCGTGGAAATTGGTGAAGTTCTGCATCGCGCTATTGACGTTTTAATATATTATGTTGTATACATACAATTTCCTTCAACAAAGTTTCACATTTATTATATGTAGAGATTTTCTCCAAATCACTTTAAAATTAAAAAAATAAATTGGGCAGATCTTCCCAACGCGTAAAGCAACATACTTCGTTTGATTTTCTTAATTCTTAGACGACATAGGTACTGAATTAGAATAATTGATTTTATATTACAAAACGTGAAAACTGATTTATACCTCTCACGATTTTTACACATTATTTTCAAAAGGCAGAAAATCTGATGTATAAAAACAATTAACTAGAAGTAAAAAAGTCATATGGATCAAGTTATGAAAGATATCATCGAGTGTGTGGCTGAAAAAAATATAAATATTGTCAAAGCCACGATTTTAACCAATCTGTTTTTGCACTGGAAGATTCTACCCCCACCGCCTCTTGTCAATGCATCATCCCCTCTTGGCGCTTGAATAGTGTTAATTTTAATGGGTTCATCGGTCAGTGTTGTACTTGCGCGGTGGACTGGTAATTTAATTACCTATACACTGCTTGAGCTTTATTAATATAAAGCTTGAACTTGAACTTTGGTTTTATATTTACTTATTATTTTATGTTTAATTTTATGCAGAAAAGTGTGTAATTGAAGCAAGTGATTTAATTCTTTAGGTTTTATTTAATTGATCTGCCAGATCAATTAAATAAAACCGTATTATTTCCAGATTCTGGATTTTAATAAATAATACGAATTAATTTACATTTTTTATTTACGAAACATTCACGCCGATTTTACGCCGAAAACACGCCGCCGCCGCCGATTTTTTGGCAAACGCCGCCGCCGATCATTTTTTAGTCTAGATAGAAGTAGCATGCGGATTATGAGGTCACCCTGAATCTCTGTGTGATGTAGGTATGACCCTCTTATTTATTTTTCGTGCTTATTATTATATTGTCATTGAATACTAAATGTCGTATTTTTCCGTTTTCCAGGTACCAATGTCAAAGTATTTTTAATCATCGTGACCTGGTTAACACATCTTTACATCTCACGGCTATCACAAGACGGCTCACGATCTGTGTCTCTCTCTAAGCGTTCTAAGTACAAAGAGACGGTTAGTCTATCTCGCCGCGACACAGCTCGCGGGCCGTCCTGGGCTGTTATTCGCTAAGTGCTAATGCGGCTCATCCCGCCGGTCATCCGTCACGCAACTAGACCTCTACCTACGCTTATAAATTATTAGTTACTACGCATCGCGGTGTCAAGATTTATTTGTGGGTGAGCGTTGAGGTGAGCTTAAAACAAGTTACGGAATATGAGGGCTGTGATAGCCGTGCTGAAGGTTGTCGGGTGGCGTGCGGTTGCTGGGTTAGTATTTAATAACGTAGCCATCTCGATTGACCACATTATGCAATACTATTGTCGTATTGATTAGTGCGATATAATTCTAAGTAGGTACTAAAAGAAGCGGAGTTAGTTACTTAAATCAAACTTAATTTGAACGCCCCTCCACTTTATCGGCATAAATATGTAGAAAGTGTGACAAACAATTTAACACTTTAGGAAGTCTAAAACTTTTAAAAGAACATTGAAACACTTTAAAATTATACCTCTTTGTAATTTTCGAATAGATAAGTAACAAATCAAGTAGTTATAGTGGAATGATGTTACACGTATGACTTCTAAAGTTGTATAATCTTTCTGCATTCCCTTACTCAACGGAAGAAGTTATTTATAGCCTCTATATTTTGAATAGCGTAAGTGCTGTACTTCGAAACTTCACCGTTCTCTTATTTCTTACTTATCAGGATATCAAGCTGCATAAAGCTTTCAACTGCCCTCATATACAACTATAGGATCGGCACAAGCAACCAGGATATAAAGTTCTCAGCACAAGCAACTTTCAACTCTTCGTCAACTCCATAAGCTCCTTATACCTGCTTGTGCCTGTTTTTATTATATTTTAGCTCACATTGAAAATGTCGCATATATGCCGATGCTATAAGCTGCTTACCTCATCATTGACCTAAGTATATTTTGACGTCGAGATCTCTATCAAATCAACTAAGCGTATTCGTAGACCGAGGGGTGTTCACGTAACGTATCGAACGTAGGTACGTTAGAACAACTCAACTGTCATTTTCCTATACAAAAAGTGACATTTAGATCTACATGACGCGCGTACATACAATGCGTTACGTGGTCGAGCACGGCTGTTATTCGGAGTGCGCTAATGCGCCTCACCTCACCCGCCTAACGAAACTAGACCTCTGATTACGCTTTACTACGAATTTTATTATTGTCCGCCGCGGCCAGGCCGCGCCGGTCTATGAGAGGCCTTATGAGTACCAATTTAAAGGTGCAGTATTCACGCGTCGGGTCGCGTAGGCTGCACGCGAGTGGATTGGAAATCGCCCACTCTTATGCAACCCAGCGGCCAGTCTACAATTATATGCTAAATATGCATAGGAAAAAACTTTACAGACAAAGCTCCTAGGTAGGTACTTATTTTGAATTTTACACGAAATATATAGTTAGAAAAATGTTCCTCTGGGGCACAACAGGCATCAATGCAGAAAGAGACGTGAACCTAAAGGTTTTCATTGGAAAAAAGGAGAAGACGGAATTTTAGGTTTACTTATTGTAATTATCTTAAAAGTACCTACCACACATAGGTATGTAATTTTAATTTCACATTGTATTTATAGGTTATCACAATATACTCGATCATAAATAATTGTATTATTTAACAAACCGCCAACCCCCCTC
Source organism: Epinotia ramella (assembly GCA_947578815.1). NCBI lineage: Eukaryota > Metazoa > Arthropoda > Insecta > Lepidoptera > Tortricidae > Epinotia > Epinotia ramella. The sequence continues at coordinate 4,870,146 of OX388203.1, forward strand.
AACAATAAATTGACAGTTGCAGAATAGACCTCCGGCGTCGACGACCTACTCGGCGACATCTCACACGCAGTGCGCAAGCGGCATTCGAACTTGTCACTTTAGCTAAAACGCACTGGCCACTGAAAAAATATACATATAATAAAGAACGCACTGGCCATCATAAAACCTAATTTAAACAAACGCACTGGCCACTAAAAACAAATACAGAGTGCGCCGTCAAAAGAATTAAAAATAAACATAGCCATGAGAGTCTTATTGATTTTGGTGGTGGTGTTGGCGGCGGTGGCGGCTGCACCACAGAAGTCTACTTTGCAAGCAGGACCCACTGGTAAGTAAATTTTTTACTAGCCCTTATTTATTCTACTGTCCACTGTCGATGCGTCTTATAACGTAAACATGACCCCAATGCGAGTGTATTATGATTAGGTAGTCAATATACAATCAATTCCACGTTAACAATAATTTTATTTGAAGGTTTTCTTTACTTAGTTAGGTCTTAGTATTACGAGGTAGTTACTGGTCTGTAACTATAATAGCAATACTTAGTCTTATTGACACACAAAAACACGAGGAGATTTTTTGTCATAGTTTTGAGGAAAACTCCCAATTATGATAATTATATACTTAAACAGTAAAGTGAGACGGAAGACTGTGTGCCCCTGACCTCGCTAGTTATCGTATTATACATCAGTTTGTTATTGTAACTAGGTATGTTGCAGATTTCTTAGTAATGTTGACATACTCGTAGGTATTACTCGTAAAAGTTAACAAAATGTCAAGCATCATGAGGAAAAGACACCCTGTCTTTTCCTCATGATGCTTGACATTTTGTTTATACTATATTGAGCAAATGCTGCGTATACCTTTATCTACCTAAATACAAACCATATACATATTAAGTAAGCATAGTTGTTACCAATCTAGGAGCCCAACTACATAGTTGGCGGTAAATACCTAGATACCGATGAGCGTAAGTTAGGTTCTGCCATGTAATTCGAGTTTTAGCCATAGAATAGAATAGAACAAAATCTAACTACTATAAACTAATTTTAGCTAGTAATTTAGCTAAATTGATTAAGCATAAAAACACAACACAAAATTATGTAAACTATAGGAAGAGCGGCGCCATCCAACACAGGCATTTTTTTTTCCTACCGGGTGGCTCCATCGCCTTAGATTATAGACAAAGTGTATAAGAGAATAACGAATTTTTGAATTTAGTTTTTTTTTTTTTTTTTGCTGTTAAACTGAATCAAATTCCAAAGTAGCTAACTTTTTAGGACCTTGTCGAATAAATTTTGAACTTTATATCTACTTATAAATTAAAACATACCTACTTGAATAGGTATTTGTAGTTGTGATATGACACTAAAGATATAGATATATAACGGTGGATTATGATGTGGCAGAATGTTTTTAAATCCACTCAACTCTAGTAAATGTGCTTGACACCTTTTATATTTATTAAACGCCTTTCTATCCTCGTGTAAATCATCCCTTTAACATATAGGAGCCTACACCTGAGGAGGATTTGGTGCCTACACCTATACCTACCCCAAAATTTGGCGAAGGCACAAGTTTAACGGACCGGTCATTGTGGCACTCTTTGCCCATCTTTGCTCTTTGGCCTATGTCCAGCAGTGGACGCCTTTCGGCTGATATGATGATGATGATGACAAGTTTAACGAAAGCGACTGCCATCTGCCCTCCAACCCATAGGGAAAACTAGACCCTGCTGAGATTACACCGGTTTCCTCACGATGTTTTACGTCACCGAAAAGCTAATGTTATCAAATTTAATGATTAGTCCAGGCAATGAACTGACAACTTGTATGGAAAAAATGACAATTTTGGAAATAATTTATAATAGCTTATTTTTTCTGTGTAATGGATATATTATCAATTAAATAGTCGCCCAGCGACAGAATCCGACAACATTTCAGACATAAAAAAAATGATGAATTAGCTAGCTACTAAAAAGTCAGAAAAAATATTAATAAATATTTTTGTCTTTATTTTGGTTCATTTACACGTGCTCTATAATATTCAAGATAAATCATACAATAAAAGACAATGCATGCTTCATTTAAATCTACTTAATTACTTCCGAGTGGAAAGTTTGCCGGATTCTTGATAAAGCATCTTAGAATAACATTTTAAGATGAAATCAACAAAAAAAACGCTATTATAAATTAATGTTTTCCAAATCCGTATTTTGCCTGGAGTAGATAAGTAAGTAGTTTTGAAAAACCTAGAGGTACCGAGCCAAGGTTCGAAACTTCGAACCCACAGCCTCTAGATTAAAAGTCCCTCACCGCGCGACTGCAGTAGCTCTCTAAGCTGCCAAGGGCTTTAATTCATTTTAGAGTTAATGTTTCAGACAACGACGGCCAGCTGTTCATAGAGGAAGTGGTGGTGGAGTCCGTCCTGAACGTCCGTCCCGCGGCAGGGCGGCAGGCGCGCACCAATACCAGGACTGATCTGACGCAGGGCTCCAAGGTCGCGGAGAAGAACTAACTGGAACACTAGGGGGTGTGTGTCCACAAATCCACAGTCCACAAATACCGGCCATTCTCCAGATTTATTGTCTAGTTGCCACGACTCCATAAATGTTCATTAAGGGCATAAAAATGTGTGGACCTGTGAACTGACTGTGAGCATAGTAAATAGCTTAGCTTGGCCTATGTTGTTCTCAATTTAATTTTACTCTGGAAAAGAAGTAATCTTTCCGATAAGAAGACATTATAGTCCAGTCACTGAACTGATAACTTGTATGGATAAAATTTCAATTTTGGCAATAATTTATTATAGCTTATATTTTCTGTGTAACGGATCTATTATCAATAGAGATCGGAAATTCGGGAGCTTTTATACCTAAACTTCGGCCCCAGTACCTACACCGCGTTGTTGTTAAATAGCATGGAGGCGGACTCAATTTAATTTTACTAATAAATTTCCAGGGATTTCCCGGAATATCGAAAATTAAGATAACATGAACACATACGTATTAAAGTATTTAAATAAACTATTTTAGTTGTTCCTATTTACAAAATATTATTTATATCACATATTCATTTAACTAACAGTTAGATAACATCAAACCAAAATTGTTTTGTAACTTTTATTAAAAATAATGGTACAAACGTAAGTAACTCTGTTGAATCAATAAATTAAAACATATGCCACACAAAAGTGAATAGGTAATCAACCTGCAGCGACACACGTGGTATTTTTGCATTTCCGTCCTTGTGGTTAAAACTGTTTACCAACGTGTATGTTGACAAAAATCGCTGAAAATAGTCATAACCTAAAAAAAAGGTAGGCTTTTCATGATGTTTTATACAATCCCGGAACTTAAATAATTAAAATATTATTTGGAAGAAGCCGACTCCATACTTGCTTCGCTTTTTCCGGGATTTTGCTAGGTTTAGGTATAAAAGCTCCCGAATTTCCGATCTCTGATTATCAATTAAATAGTTATATACCCAGCGACAGAATCCGACAAAATTTCAAACATCAAAAAAAAATGATAAATTAACCAGCTTCTGAAAAGCCAGGAAATATATTAATAAATATTTTTCTCTTTGTTTTGGTTCATGTACATTTGCTCTATAATATTCAAGATAAATTATACAAACAAAGTTAAAAAAAGACAATGCATGCTTCATTTAAATCTACATAATTACTTCCGAGTGGAAAGTTTGTCGGGTTTTTGAATAACATCTTAGAATAACATTTGAAAATGAAATCACCAAAAAAAAACGCTATTATAAATTAATGTTTTTCAAAACCGTATTTTTCCTGGAGTATTATGATACTTGGAAATAGTCCATACTTGCAAACTATTTTTACAATGTATTATTTTAATTATTAATTATTAGGTAATCAGTGAATTCAGTCAATCAACATAGAGGCTAGATAAATAAGTTACCTATTTCGTTTAGACCACCTAACATTACAATCTAATTTCAAACTCTTGGAATTAGCTAGAGCCAACTTTTTGAAATCACTTCTACGTAATACAACAGTAACGGATCAATCTGACATTTACATTTTGCATTCCAAACACTTACGAATTTAGCACTGTTCTTAATTAAGTACAGTCAGCAGCGCCGCAGTAGCTACGCCGGATACAATGACATCAAAATGATGCACAACATCTGTCTCTTTTTCCTGTTATAAAATGAATCTCTGTTTAGCCCAATGATTGGCAGGTAGAGAATGTCATTTGGCTTTGAGCTCGCTATTTGCACTCGCTACATGTCTTTGGAAAAAAAAAGAAAATGGAAATAGTTTTATTGGTCAAACAGTTTTGTACAATAGACTTCAAATATATTATTAAATATAATATGGGAATAAGAGCTTGTATAGATCATTTTGAGCACTTCGTCTGCGTCCGCTGCTAATTGTACGTATTTGATTTAAACTTTCACGATTCTCACAGATTATTTATACTAAACGGGACCTAATCGCGTATAATTAACTTATTTTATTTACCTCACTGAGGTCTCCCGACGTTTCGGATGTTTTGCAACATCCATGGTCATGGGACAACTCACGTCGGGAGACCTCAGTGAAGTAAATAAAATAAGTTAATTATACGCGATTAAGTCCCGTTTAGTATAAATAATGTACGTATTTGGTAAGTTAATTAGGTACAAGTTACGCAAGTGACCCGTGTGCGCTACTTTTAAAATAGTTGCCTTACGAGTTTGGGTCGACATGACCACATATTGACACACATGGACCATAAATCTACCAGCGCCAAAATCGTGTGTTGATTTGCTAACGTCATTCTCACATCTCATGCGTTACCATATGTGGAAGACTGGGGAAGCAAGTTTGTAGTCCACTACGTCCACGCCAATCGTAATCATCCTCATAATTATCATCAGCTTGTAAGTATAATTGTATATATCCCACTTGTCTCCCCCCCCCCCCCCACATCAGGCCAATCGTCATAACATAAATATACTAATTAATAGGTACTTAGAATATGTGACTGTTGTGAGTAATTCATTTTTTCGCTAATTTAAAGTAAGTAGTTTCAATTAAATCGGCACTTTAATCTCCCCATTATTTCAATTATCACATACGCCCATAATTGGAACTTTCGAACCTAAGAGTCCCATGATGGGCATAAACGCAGGTTGAACGGAGTGACGATATTGAGTGTTTTAATGGTGAAATATTTTGTACATAATTCAGTTAACAAACTTCGAAAACATAATAACAACGCCAAGGGAACCCTTTCGAAACGAGCTCTTCAAAAACCTCTCAAACTCTATCAAAACAGTATGGAGATATGGTTTGAAATGGTAAAGTAAACGTAATTTACCTTTTAAAACCGACGTTAAAGTTTTACTAGTAGGAAAGGGAGGATTTTCTTCGGATGTACTGCACAAAAACATAATTTAAAGAACATCACATGAAACAAAATTAACAAAAGTAAAGATTTCTTCTTGCTATTTGAACAATTAAGCATTTTAAATGACCTACAATTATGCATTTCATCATTGAGACGTGCAGAAACATGAGGGTGAGGGGGAGGAAGCAAGGGTTGTTGTGGAGTTTCTATTACTTTAATAAATACTACAAGTTTATTTTTAACAGTAGTTGATTATTTCTACCCGCCTGCTCCTTGCAAAATCCTGCATCCGCCCTTGGGAGGAAGAGTGCAGAAATCCCCCCAATCCCAAGAAAAACCTACGTGCGTGTGCTGGCTGACTGCTGAGTTCCCCTCCTTAAAGCCCCCTTTCAAGGATAAAAGCGAATAGCTATATTACCCACACTGGTTCTGCGGATTGGAAACTTCACATACACCTTTAATAAGTCACCTAGGGTCTCCAAACACACGGCGTAGTAAACAAATATCAAGGCATTAATAAACTTGGTGGAGGAGCTGGGTGGTTAGAGTAGCGCTGCCCCCGTTTTCACGCAAATATACCTATCGCGGCGAATCTTAATCCCTATGACTGCTGTCATCTCCAAACAATTTATAACCCTAATGCTGGGGCCACACTAACGAGAAATGTCATTAATTATGGCGATAATCGTAGTGTGCCCGTACCTTTAACATCCATTATCGCGGTAATTAAGGGGCTACCCGAGGTTTTCATAGATTTTTGACAAGTTTTGAATCGTATCTCCTACTTTTGCACTACAGATAGAATTATAAATCAAACGGCTATCGGTTCTTCAATCATTTATCTCCATTTTGGTCCACTGGATTTTGAAAAAAAATAATATTTAATTTTGTATGATTTTTTTTAATCATTGTCTAAAAAAACACTTATTTCGTATCTCTATTGACGAGAAAGATTTAACATATACGAAATCTACATATTTGGGTTCGTCTGTGACGTTTCTAAAAACTGGTCCAGGGTTTTCACTTTAAACCAATTAACACAAAAGTTATTGCCAGAAAACCAGTTTTTTGGCCTAAAATTGTTCAACTTTGTTGCCAAATATCTCGAAAACAATGAACTTTGAAGTAAATATGGGATACTATATTGCTTAAAACCGTTGTTGTTAATATAATAAGCTACAAAAAACATTAGAAAACCAAGGGGTTCAGATCCAAGGTCATTGGCGTGTGGGAGCCCCTTAACGACCGACGCGGTATTTTGACGACCGGTTAGCCTAGTGGGTAGTGACGCTGCCTACGAAGCTGAAGGTCCTGGGTTCGAATCCCGGTAAGGGCAAATATTTGTGTGATGAGCATGAATATTTGTTTCTGTGTAAGATTGTCCCCTAATATTGATTTATATTTATTTATTATTATTTATTATTTATTAATGGCATTTCTCGTTAGTGTGGCCCCAGCATAAACGTAAAATTGTACTGAGATGACGGCTGTCATAGGGATCAAGATTCGTCGCGATACGTATACTCACGTTGATGTCGTCTTGCTGAAAACGCCCAGTTTGACTAACACTTTTATTGTTCCAAGCTTTATAATTAACTTGACTTGGTGCGGGACCAATCTTGGAACTGAAACTTACCAGTTAACCAGTTAACCTCAACCGATTGAGCTGAAATTTTGGCTATAAGTAAGTAAAACAGACAGACACAAATATAGCTACCAAGTGGGTGCCATGACGGGCGACGCAGACGGGGCTGACCCAGATGGAGATGGTGGGACGACCTGGATGTATTCTTCCTCAACTGGGCGGAAGAGGCACCTAGTAGGGACGCATGGAGATCACGGGGAGAGGCCTCAGCCCAACAGTGGGCCACACTGTAGGCTCACAACAAAAGTAAGTATTGTTTGGATGGCAATTCAATTATATATCAACTACCATCTATAGCTGATCTGATAATGGAGACAGAAGGTGGCCGTGGGAATTCAGTACTTAAGGCGGTGCATTGGAAATTATCGCGTGCTTTGAAACGCCGTTCTGACTAGATTAATGACTATATGATTGTTTATCTGATTTTATCGATACATGATTGCTTAAAATTTCCTCGATAGAAAATATTCCATAGTTGAGTCTGTATTTTCCTTTTTTTACGCAGCCTACTCAAACGATTCATTATTTTACGACACAATCAAGTTAATGCTATAGTATTTTATCTCACCTAAAATCTCACTTTATGAAATTTAAATAAAACTTCACTAAGGTATTTATCAACATTTGTCCAAAAAAGCCATTCCCGAAGAGTGTTACATCTCTTTTCCTCGTGCGCGGAAGGCATCAGCGTATCTCTGATTCGGGGGCGTGTTCGATTCAAATTAAGGCATCCCCTTAACCGACGTAACCTCGTTGAGTATGGGCTCGTTGGAATCGTCTCAATGAGTAGAAAAGTACCGTTGGCAACAAAAGCGTGTGCCAAAAATTAAACTTTTGACTGTAACTTATTTTTCGCATTACTTATAATCCAGATTGTAATTTTCGCCGATCACTGCATCTACCTACGTTCCCAGAAAATCGTAAATTGCTCCACAGTATAATGAATCGCTTAAACGACTACCCAGTATTAAACATAAATCCCACAAAAACATGACCTATTACCATATTGGCACAATTCCTAAGTGTTTAATGGTGCATAAAGCAGTCAAGAGTGTGCCACATCAGTTGGCGATTATTCACAAACAGTCAATTTATTCGATTGGGGCGGATTTATTGGACAGTGTCCGATTGGAGAGGTATTGCGGCGCCAGCTTCGACCCTCGCTGCGAGCACTTCGGTGTTTTTAGACCGAAAGTAACGATTATTTGTAGGACTGATATCAGTCGGATAAAACGGGATAAGATCGGAGCCACGTTGAAATCAACTTATACAACTAGATATACCTACAGTATGTAACAGAACGAAAGGCAAAGAAAGAGACCCAATAATGTTTCTTTAGACCATAAATATGATTATGGTGCCTGGCTTATGTAAATTTAGCATCTTTTTATGGTAGTGAAAAAATAAACAAAAATAACCATTATGTTATATTATAAGTTTATAACCTCCTGTATTATTTATTTACAATCTTATCAATGACAACTAATAAATGTCATAAATGTCAGCTGATAGGTAATGTTATTTTTGCAAAGCCCAATTGGCATACTCAACCCGTTTGTTATTTAAATCGTTTGGTTGTAACGCATGGACCTTTTTAATAGAGAAAGGGTGTTGTCGATTGCGTTTTAGTATTCGATGGACGGCGGTGTCTCATGCCTAAAATGCGTCCTGCATGTCTCGTACTAGAACCCGGTTGGTTGTAAAAATGGTCCAATACCTGCTCTTCCTCTCTCACGTGAGGTTGTTGAGGCCCTCCTCGGTTAATCGGCACCGCACCGGCGGGTTGTTATTTCGTAGACGGATAATCCCTTTGACGATCACACGGCCGCGTCCAGACGAAGAGTGGCATTCCCGTTATTCCTACACTCTCCTAAACAAGGATCAAATCCACAAGTTCCTCCGCAGAAAAGTTCAAAAGCATTATCAGTATTTTTGACTTAAATTTCTATCTAGATATTATCTGACACACGAACGTCAAACCTCGACTTGAAGTTTAAAGAAAAAAGTCCAATAAGTGATTTAACCTGACCTCTTTCAAAATAACAAACTCTCTAAAATGTCAAAGTAAACTACAATGACATGCAAAATCCTGTAATAATCCATGAATAAATGATTATTTTCGCCCGATTAACGTCCGTAAATGATTTTACAGAAAGTGGTTAGTGTTTCGTACTGTAGGCATGTGGTAGTGCGGCCATAGTTAAAGTTGCAGTAAACTGCATCCATAAATAAGAGTCTTAAAATGTAAACAAACCACTTACCGGTAGAAAAATACACATTCCTGGTGTAATCACACGCAATAACAAGTAGGCAATTGTTGTAACATCTAGGTAATCACGTGCAACACCATTATTTCTATAATAATATGTCAATTTTATCGTAAAACACTTATTTTTTTGCAGAAAACCGAGATCGCTGTAACCTCAAACCTACAACTGACATTTTAAATACTCTGTATTGTCTTTGGTGGATAGGGATGGGATGTTCTTTCACATCGATAAAAACTCGATGGCAGAGTAGTCTTTGGTCGAGGCAGTGATGTTGAGTTAGTAAACAAATATTAAGTATTCCGGTGCGCCAAATTTCAAAAAAAAATCATTGTTTGCCGAAACATATTGTTGCAGACATGTCAGAGGCAAATGGCTGAAAATCAAAAAAATGTACATAGTTAAGGGCCTTAATCTAATCTACGCTTAATTAACTTACTCTGGCTAACTTAAATGGTAAATGGTAATTTTTTTATTGTAAATGGTCATGTTTTCAATTCTGTCCGGTTATCTAGCAAAAAAAGCATTTTCAATGAGATTACTAGAAAACCGCACACAGAAAAAAACAACGCTACGCTCTGACAGCAACCGTATTGTGCCTTCTCTTTCACACTTAGAAAATTTTAATTATGCTGTCCTGCTGCCATAGTGAACGGAGTGCAGCCTTGGAACGAACTACATGTAATCTTTCGTTGCGATCTGTTTGGTTGCCAAAGATAACTTAATTATTTTGTTGAATATTGTATGCAACACCATGTTTGTTTTGTGTTTAGTATTGCTTAAAATCTCATTGAAAATACTTTTAGTTTTTACCCACCTACAATAATATTCTACAATAATTATATTGCACAATTTTAATTAACCCTACCGGGCACACGGACGACAATAAAATTTGTCAATAAAATTGACTAATCACTTATGTCAATATTCCCGTGAAAGCAACATGTCTGGTAAATTAAATTTTTAAGTTAGTTTTTTTTTACATTGTAGGAAATTTCTATTGAAAGATGGTTTATAACCCGTATACTCAATAAATTATTCACGTGTTTTATCATTTATCATCGTAATTCTTCATTTCCGCTATAGTAATGTTGCCGACATCGACATTATTCGACATACACCACATCACTATAGTAGTCTATGGTTATCCATTCCGCCATATTTGTTTACCTTTTAAGACTCTTATTTATGGATGCAGTTTAGGTAATCTGTTATGTGGATTGGTTTGTTTGTTTACGTTAATAAACTGACATGTTACTGGTTTCTACAGGATGTTACAAGAATCTTTAACCGACTGCAAATAAGAGGACCTAAAGTCATGTTGAGATTGAGCAAATGAAAAAAAAAGCAACTGAAAGTTAATAAAAAGTGCTATTACAACATGTTCCACTTTACCATCACCACCAAACAGGTATCAGCTTTGCCTTTCGTTCTGTTACATACTGTACACAAATAAATAAATAGAAATTAACACTATCGTGCCAGTTACTCGGTAGTTGTCCTCTACATACGCGCGGACTGCGGAAAGCGCAGCGTGGGTAGACCCCCACAAGGTGGACTGATGACCTGGTAAATATCGCGGGAGTCCGCTGGATGCGGGTGACGCAGGACCGGTCACTATGACACTCTTTGAGGGAGGCCTATGTCCAGCAGTGGACGTCTTTCGGCTGATATGATGATGATGATGATGACATGCGGAGTTCCCCATGCACCGAATAAGTTTCTTTTTGATCCTAGCCATGTTGCGAATTTTTTATGGAACTAATTTCCTGGCGATGAGTACCGACGCTTTGACAACAGACGTATAGAAGTTATAGAAATGTAAAGAAACGGCAAGGAAGACGAAATACTTCGCGATTGTAAAATAAATTACAATAAATATACACACACACACACACACACACACACACACACACACACACACACACACACACACACTTATGTCCTATGTTATAATTTAACTCTGTAGTTTTATTTTCTTTTTGTATACCGTTTGCATGCTATATACTCGTACATACTACTACCCTTTTATTATTTTTATTGTAACTTTTAAAGTAACTGTAAAATAAAATATAGCACCTACTACTATAATTTACCGAACATAAATGTAGCACAATTTTGTTAGCAATCATTTAGCTAATGGAAGAGCGGTACCTCCTGGCACAGGCTGTAATAAAGCTTAAAAGGAAGTACCAACCACTATGTTTAAGATGATTATTGTGAAATTAATTAAACATTTTTCATTTTCATTTTTCATTTTTTCATTTTTCATATATCGAAAGCAATCCATAGTGAAGTCAGAAAGCTTATTTTTAATATAATTGAATATTTACAAAAAAGGATGCCGGATTGTCTAGTATTTCTATAAACAATGTCTTAAAATTGGTTGTTGACATGACCGATACTGACATTTTATAGTGGGGTCGTAGGTATTGATTGAACGGGTGTGTAATGATTGGTATAACAACTTTTGATATATTTTCACTGGATATAACAACATTTAATATAATTTCATTGGATTTAGTCTCTCAAGGGACATAATAAACTTTTGGTATAACAACAATCAGTATAATTTCATAGCGTATAATGTTCAAATAGTATAATACATTTTATGATAATATAACGTTGAATGGACATAATGTATATTGGATATAAGTATTAGTGGTATACTGTTTTGTAAGATTTTTTTTTTTTCACACACACGTTCATTATTTTAACTGAACCTTACCTAACCGCCAGCGTGTCGACGTCACCCCGCTTCGCGGGGTGCCTATTTCCGCTCTAAGGGAAACGAGCTAACCCTAACCTAACCTACAAATAATACCATTGTTACAATTATTTGTCGTTTTTTTACTGCGGTTGGATCATGCCAATAGTACATAGTAACTGAGTTGGGGCGGGTTATTTGACTAAGTGTATTTTTCATTGACATGTAAACTTTCCTTTATGAAAATAAATGGTTATACTGAGTTTTATATCGAACAAAGTTATATCCCATGTATGTTATACGCTATGACTGTTAGATTAATAGTTGTTATATTACAAGTTCATTATATCTGTTGATAATTATATTACATGAGAATATATAAAATGTTGTTATATCAAAAGTGCATTATTTCCTTTAATCGTTATATCCAGTGAAAATATATTTAAAGTTTTTATATCGATCGTTACGCACCCGATTGAACTGGTTAGTTCGGTTGGTTTTAACTAGTAATTTATATTCTTATTAAAATTTTGTAATCAAAATTGATGACGGATATAGAAAAAGGCCCTTAAGCGACACATCAGAGTCTTCGGTCGGAGTCACAATGTGAAGAATATTTAAGTGTCGAATAGGTACGTACTTGGAACCAGATATGGATGAATAGGTATCGTATCGTACTTCGTACTCGTATATACATATATATATACTAATTTATAAATGCGAAAGTTTGGATGTTTGGATGTTTAGATGTTTGGATGTTTGTTACTCAATCACACTTAAACGGCTCAACCGATTTGGATGAAATTGGATTAAATATAAGATAGTTTTATCCCGGGTCCACGCAGACGAAGTACAGCAGCAGCCAATACACACTGTCCCGACTATACATGACGTATGTACATTATTGCCAATTATTATGCGGTTTACAGCGACACTACCTCAGGGTTAAATAGGGACTTGTCGGGCTATATAAGAAGGAATGCTAAAATGTATGCTAAAACCGTCCTTCAAAATATGCAGACCATTTATCAGCAACTTGTCGGTGCCTATTCGACTGAGCAGAAAATTCTCACTTATGCGAGTTCGGTGACAACACAATATTATGGCACCACTGAGCTGATGAAGCAACCTCAAATAAGATAAACCTGTTAAATCACCAACGTGTGTGACTGTGCAAAAAAGTAGAATAAAGCTTGTACCAAAAAGCAATTTTTGTCATACATTTTTAAGGAAAGTTTTATGGAAGCTTTTAGGAATCCTACTAAAATTATAAATGCGTTACTCAATCACGCTTTAACGGCTCAACCGATTTGGATAAAATTTTGCACGATGATATTATAAGCCTGGATTAAAATACTTATAGGATAGTTTTTATCCTGGATCCACGCAGACGAAGTCGCGGGCCGAAGCTAGTATAACTTAATAAAACAACTTTGTTTGCCAGTTGGCTAAGGTAAAGATAGGAGTAATTAAATAATTCGTCGCCACGAGTTGGGACCCACGGCACGGTAGGTATAGGAATTGAAGTAAAAAATTTCGTCTAACTTAGACCTTAAGAGTCCCGCCATCCTTCATTCAACTAACCTGATCATAGTCTTGAAACTGATTGCAGATTTAACATAGAAAAAAAAAACGACTAAGTGCGAGTCGGACTCGCGCACGAAGGGTTCCGTACCATTATCTATAAAAACAGTTAAAAAAAAAAGGTTTGTTGTATGTGACCCCCTTAAATATTTATTTTATTTTGTTTTTAGTATTTGTTGTTATAGCGGCAACAGAAATACATAATTTGTGAATATTTCAACTGTCTAGCCATCGCGGTTCTTGAGATAGGTACAGCCTGGTGACAGACAGACGGACGGACGGACGGACAGACAGCGAAGTCTTAGTAAGAGGGTCCCGTTTTTACCCTTTGGGTACGGAACCCTAAAAAACTTAGGCCTAGCTGAATCAAAATATCTCATACGTCCCTCAGGATTACTATATTACTCACACAAACCGCGTCGTGGGGTCGGTTCGCATATTAGTCCAGGCAATGAACTGACAACTTGTATGGAAAAAATGACAATTTTGGAAATAATTTATAACAGCTTATTTTTTATGTGTAACGGATATATTATCAATTAAATAGTTACCCAGCGACAAAATACGACAAAATTTCAGACATCGAAAAAATGATAAGTTAACTAACTGGCTTCTGAAAAGTCAGTAAAAATATGAATAAATGTTTTTGTCTTTATTTTGGTTCATTTACATTTGCTCTATAATATTCAAGATTAAATCGTACAAAAAAAGATAATGCATGCTTCATTTAAATCTACATAATTACTTCCGGGTGGAAAGTTTGTCGGATTCTTGACTAAATCATCTTAGAATAACATTTTCAAATGAAATCAACAAAAAAAACGCTACTATAAATTAATGTTTTTCAAAACTGTATTTTGCCTGTAGTATATCGCAGATGAAAAAGAGCTTGATCGGTAGATATTAGTATTAATAGTATGCGCAGCCGCGCCGCTGACATGACAATGAGACGCACGCGCGGCGCATAACGTACGGCTGCGCACTGCCACATATATACGGGGTGGAGAGAATATGCTATGGCATGACCAAGTAAATAAAATAAATGAGAATCATCATCATCACATCAGCCTAACCACGTCACACTGCTCGGCACAGAGGAGAGGATATAGGTCCAGAGCGGGTTGGGACTTCACATACACCTTCGTATTTCTTCGTTCGCACACATATGCCGGTTTCCTCACTTCCTTTGCTTGACTGAAAAGCTAATGGTAAATATCATAATCAAGTGATATTCCATACATAATTCCAAAAAACTCATTGGTCTAGCCGGAATTCGAACCCACGCTACCGTATTAGCTTCAAGTGAGAATTGGGGTGGATATTCATAACATGTTGAATATGGCGGCTTAGGGCTTTTTTATACGTGACACACGTGCTGTCAGGGGGACGAAGGCAATACTCACGCCTGTACATAAACACTCCTAAGCAATAGTCCAGGCAATGAACTGACAACTTGTATGGAGAAAATGTCAATTTTGGAAATAATTTATAATAGGTTATTTTTTATGTGTAACGGATATATTATCAATTGAATAGTTACCCAGCGACAAAATCCGACAAAATTTCAGATATCGAAAAAATGATAAGTTAACTGGCTTCTGAAACGTCAGTTAAAATATTAATAAATGTTTTTGTCTTTATTTTGGTTCATTTACATTTGCTCTATAATATTCAAGATAAATCGTACAAAAAAAGATAATGCATGCATCATTTAAATCTACATAATTACTTCCGGGTGGAAAGTTTGTCGGATTCTTGATTAAATCATCTTAGAATAACATTTTCAAATGAAATCAACAAAAAAAACGCTATTATAAATTAATGTTTTTCAAAACCGTATTTTGCCTGGAGTACAACGCCATTACGCCAAACGTCTGTTTGGTTGGAACTTGGACAACTTCCGACGCGTGGCCCGCGCCTCCGCACACTAGTCCAGTCAATGAACTGACAACTTGTATGGAAAAAAAAAACAATTTTGGAAATAATTTATAATAGTTTATCTTTTCTGTGTAACGGATATATTATCAATCAAATAGTTACCCAGCGACAGAATCCGACAACATATCAGACATCAAGAAAATGATAAATTAACTACCTAGCTTCTAAAAAGTCAGCAAAAATATTAATAAATATGTTTGTCTTTATTTTGGTTCATTTACATTTGCTTTATAATATTCAAGTTATATCATACAAAAAAGACAATGCATGCTTCATTTAAATCTACATAATTACTTCCGGGTGGAAAGTTTGTCGGATTCTTGAATACAGCATCTTATAATAACATTTTAAAACGAAATCAACAAAAAAAACGCTATTATAAATTAATGTTTTTCAAAACCGTATTTTGCCTGGAGTACACGCAATGAACTCACACTGTGCAGCGCGGTGGAGCTTGAGCTTTGAGCTGAGCTTACTTGGGCAACTTCGGAAAGTTCAACAGCTATTTACGAATAACGTCAGTAATCTTGAGATATGCGAACACGCTGTATGTTCTGTGATATTTGAATACAATCATCCGCACCGCCGTTACGCCGCACGCACCACATCGGTAATTACTTATTTCGGCGCGGCGGCTGAATACGGTTAGCCGCGGTTCTGAGAAGCTAGCCAAATCGCCACACGTCCTGCAGGCCTTACCAGATTGCACGGAGAGATAATCAGGGTCTTCATTTTGACTTTGCAACTTACTATCTCACTCCATCTCGTTAATCATCAGGCTATCCGTCTGGCCAAAACCCGATTGTTCTGAGAAGCTAGTCAAATCGCCACACGTCCTGCAGTCTTTACCAGATTGCATGGAGAGATAATCAGGGTCGTCATTTTGATTTTTGCCACTGACTATCTCACTCCATCTCGTTGTAAGTAGATACATCAGTCTATCCGGCTGGCCAAAACCGATTGTTCGGAGAAGCTAGCTGAATCGCCATACGTCCTGCAGTCTTGACCAGATTGCATAATCAGGGTCTTTATTTTGCAACTCACCTCACTGTATATAAGTGTTACTGCATCTAGTCAAACATCGATCTATGCGGATGACTGAAAAACGTCCTGTAGGGGGCATTACATTCTCCACGTTGCAACTGACTATTCTACTCCATGTAGTCCATCAGTCTATCCGGATGGCCGAAAACGATTGGCCTGGTGATAGTGCGCAAAGAGACCTCGTTTCACGATCCACGTCATGAGGATGCGACGAAGAAGTTTTCACACCAACCTAGTACAGTCAGCATCACATAGTTAGTAGCAGCCAAGGTAGCCAAATATATCGTAACACTTCCTTATTCCTATAGTAATAAAGACGTGTTCCGATATATTTGGCTACTTTGGCTGCTACTAACTATATGATGCTGACTGTACCTACTTCTGATTATCAAAGGCAAAGCTTGCTGTCAGAGACAACTATGAAAATGTTAAAGCTTAACACTTCTTAACAACGGCATAGGTACGTTTGTGCTTGCGCGGCACCCGTGCACCCGTCGCCTGACCATAAACGCGGATTGAGGCAAAAACCGGCCAAGAGCGTGTCGGGCCACGCTCATGTAGGGTTCCGTAGTTTGTCGTCCAGAAATTATTTTGTATTTTTTTTTCAAAAACTATTCAACCTATCAAGTTCAAAATAATTTTCCTAGAAAGTTTTTATAAAGTTCTACTTTTGAGATTTTTTTCATATTTTTAAAACTTATGGTTCAAACATTAGAGGGCAGGGACACATTTTTTTATTCTGGAGCGCTTATCTCCGAAAATATTAACATTATCAAAAAATGATTTTAGCAAACCCCTATTCATTTTTAAATACCTATCCAACAATATATCACACGTTAGGGTTGAAATTAAAAAAAAAAACACTCCCCACGTTACGGTGTATAGGGGAGGTACCCTAATAAAATAAAATAAAATCGCTTTTTATATTACCACTTTGTCGGCGTGATTGATATACATATTAGTACCAAATTTCAGCTTTCTAGTGCTTATGGGTCCTGAGATTATCCGCGGACGGACGGACAGACAAAGCGAAACTAAGGGTTCCTTCCTAGTCGACTACGGAACCCTAAAAAGGAGCGTATAGAGCGTTAGTACAAACTATTGCAATATTTGTACTACTCATCATCATCATATCAGCCGAAAGACGTCCACTGCTGGACATAGGCCTCCCCCAAAGAGTGCCACAATGACCGGTCCTGCGCCACCCGCATCCAGCGGACTCCCGCGACCTTTACCAGGTCATCAGTCCACCTTGCGGGGGGCATACCCACGCTGCGCCTTCCGGTACGTGGTCGCCACTCGAGAACCTTTCCGCCCCAACGGCCATCGGTTCGTACTAATATTATTGTAATATTTGTAATGATATGTGAGTTGTGTAAGTCTATTACAGACTATACACGCAGTGTCAAGAAGAGAGACAACGTATCTCTTGGCTGTGTAAGCCAATGCGGGAGCGGCATACACGACCGCAAGCCTGGCAGGTCTAATTTCCCCGCGGCGAATAGTAGACACGTTGATGTCACTTAGCTCTTATCTGCAAGTTTCTTAAACCATGCTTCATCGTGGATTTACCGCCCGTCGAACACTACATAGTTTGAGCCATTTATTCCTGTCCACAGCAAGGTGCAACGTGTGAGGCACGCAAGGCATGTTACATTACTTCTTCTGGAAATGGGCCCCAATTCGGTCGATCCTACATTGTTCCAACTTAAAACTTTTGCGAATAAGTCTATTCTATAATTCGCTGTACTTAGGTATAAAGTTTGTTGCGCAGAATAAACATTTTAAGCACAGTTACCTACTTACTTGTAGGTAGTACGTAAGACGAGTAACGCAATGGTCGCGAGAAGAGCATTTAAAAATGATTGTTTATATGATTTATTATGCCTCCCAATATTACCAGCAGGTTCACACTTCTGGAAAAGGACCAAATTATTTTAATGATACTATCAGGTCATACATGCAAGTGAGTACTGCGGGCATCTAAAGGTCCTCACCGCGTGGCAGGTATATATTGCGTATATGCTATAACGTAGTTGATAGGTATCAGGTACTTAATGATGCACAGTACTACCTTACTGGGACTGAACGCGATCATATCGTAGATTTGCATGTAGTGTTTTTAATTTTAGTTGGATTGCACCTAAAAACAGAATTATGTATTTAAAGCATGACCCATTTGAGACAATACCAAACACTTAAAAACGCAGGTGCTCTTAACCAAACGAATAAATTTGTAAGTAATGAAAAAAGAATTAAACATTCATTTAATTGCCATTTTGTACTCCATTGTCTGACCGAAAATTTATCGCCCAAACCCGACAAAGAGATGTGTTTTTTTTCTAAAAACTATGCAATGTCCTTGTCAAGGATTTACAATCTGCCAGAACTATTATTTGCGGCCGTTCTTATAAGAATTTATTTCATCGGCGAACAATAAAAATTCGCTACACTGTATGCTGCACGCATTTTAATTTTTTAACCAGAGTATCGATGAGGTTGTAAATTAAATATGGTGAACTTGTTCCGAATACTAATAGGGCTTCCGTGGGTTTTTCCAACGGCTGAACGAACGCTAGCTGGTGGGGCACATCTCCGTTTAGACGCAACAAACTTTCTACACAGAAAATGTTCAACTCCTCGCCTAGTGCGAGTGGAGTGAACTGCCACGCGTTTCGCGGGTCATATAAGCCAGTGGATTGGCTACAAAACGTGCTCAACTCACCTGATTCCGGGAGGCGCGATGTTCGCTTCAACTCCGGTTAGTATCTGTCAAGGTTCAGTCAACTGTCAGGTCAAGTCAAGTTCAATCAAGAGGGTCGCCGGGGCTGAAGAAGCAGCCGTGGTGTACGGGGCCGTCTCGCCAACAATCCGCGGCGTCAAATCACCAACTCTTCCGATGTCACCGAAATATCCACACAAAACACTCGGACACCCGTGTGTCTTCAAAGCGAGCGATATTACACAAAACAAGGAAAATGCGTTTCCAAATTATCCAAAAACACTCGTTTTCTTTCGGGTCCGCAACCACGAGGTTATCTCTTTTTTCTCCGCCTTGACAAAGTGTCACTGTCAAAACCACAGACTCAAAAAAGGCGTACACACGTGAGGAGTTTAAGGGGGCGGGCAGACGGTCGGCCCGAACAATCACCCGCCTCGGAACGGCCTCTAAGCCGGTCCGCTATACTAGGGGAAGTCGCGATAGGGTTGCTACCGCTCGCTTCAGAACCGAGTCCCCAACCATGACCTCGGCAAACCGAGGGGTCCCGTCCTTACCGGGAAACAAATTAACGATGCGCCCCCGGCGCCATCGCAGTGGCGGAAGGTTAGCATCCTTAACTAGCACAAGGTCTCCAACTCTGGGGGGACTGGTTTTGTCAGTCCACTTGAGGCGCTGCATAAATGCCTTCGCCGTGAAGATGACCGGCGCGATCCATCCATTCGGATCGTACGTCCTGGCCACCGTGGACAGCACAAGCCGCTTCGTCCAGACCCTCGGGGAATCCAGTTCCACCCGATAGGTGAACACATCTTGGACTGGTCGATATTGCACGCCTAGGACTGATAACATGTGCGGGCTCTCAACATTTTCGAACAGGTGCGGATCCTGCTGGTGATCCTCGGGGAGGCCGGCCACCACGGCCGGTGAGTTGGACATCCATTTGCGCAATTCATATCCACCCGTCCGCAAGAGTTCCACCAGCTCATCCCGCAAAACCAAAGCCTCTTCGACACTGTTTGCCCCGGTGCACACGTCATCGACAAATAAGTCCCGTTCCAAAATGGCGGACGCTCGAGGGAACCTCAGTCTCTCTCGAGACGCCAATTCTAACAAAGTTCGAATTGAAATGTACGGACTGCTCTTCAAGCCGTATGTATTCGTATTCAGCTCGTACACCAACATCGGTTCATCAGGGCTCTCACGCCACAAGATCAGCTGATACCGACGATCATCAGGATGGATCACTGTCTGCCGAAACATCATCCGGATGTCGGCGACGAACACCACCTGATGTTTCCTAAAATTTGTGAGGATATCCGTGATATCCTTGTGCAGCTTAGGACCTGCATGCAAACACTGGTTCAATGACACCCCAGTCGAGGTGGACGCGGACCCATCAAAGACCACGCGAATCTTGGACTCCGGGGATTTTAGGACCGCGTGGTGCGGCAGGAAGCAGTGCTCCACTGTACTCCAGTCCGTCCGAGCCACCGACATGTGTCCCAAACCCTCGTACTCCCTCATGAAGTCCACATACTTCTGCCGGAAGAGCGCATCTCTTCTCATTCGGCGTTCCATCGAAACCAGCCGCTTCTCAGCCATCTCACGTGACGCTCCAAGAGGAGGTCGGTGGATGAGCAGAGGAAGTCGTGTTATGAACCGACCAGAGCAGAGGCGCCCAGTATTATTTTGGTAAAACCGTTCGCACTCTTCCTGCTCGGGGCTCATACGCGACGCGGTAGGTGGTTCCTCAATCTCCCAGAACCGTTGCACGGCTTCTGAAAGAGCAGTTCCAACCAGACAGCCCTCCTCAGTAGGAGGCGGTGGAGCCGCTAACACCAAACCCATTACAGCATAGCCAAACACCGTTTCCAGTGTAACCAGTCCGCCAGGCTGTAAGGTACGGTTGCCGCTCAGCAGCACCCGCCCAAGAACGTCTGCACCCAGCAACACGTCAATCGGACCAGGTCTGTCAAATCCAGCATCCGCCAGAACTAATCCAGCTGTCAAACTCCGAACCTCTGGAGGCAGCTTCACCTGGGGGAGTCTCCCCACCACTTCATCCAATACTAACGCGGGAGCATTAATCCTCGCGCGTGAAGTGGGACCCGGTCCAAAGGTGAGTAAGGTCTGCCCTACCAGGTTTGACACTGTCACATTGCCTACCCCACGTATACTTTCCGGGTGGGGTTTCACAACCAAGCCCAACTGTCGCACCAACCTACTGGATACCATGCAGCCTTGCGCTCCCGTGTCAAGGAGAGAGCGCACGCAGGCTGATCCTCCGCCAGGGCCCCAAACACAAACCGAAGCCGTGGGCAATAACACGGTCTCCAAGGGCGTGGCGGTTGCTGGTGCGTGGGCGGCGTATCCCTAGCAGGGATAACGCGTTGCATCCTGTTCCGCATGGGCGGGCCGCTCGTACCGCTCGAGCGGGTCCCACTCCGGCTGGTACTGCCGTCGCGCCATGCGTGCCGCCTGCGCCCCCTGGTATGTCCTACTCCGGCCGTACGCCGGAGGTCCCGACGCCCAGCGGGGTCGCTCCACAAGCGGCGGCGACATCCGTGGCGCCTGCCGGGGTGGAGGCGTTTGCGGGCACCCGCCCGTAAGGACCCCCCGTTAGGGCACGGGTGCGTGCGAAGTAGTCGCGTAGTTTTGGAGGGGGGGGAGGGGGGTGTTACCCGACGTCCCCACTGGTAGGCCATGGGCCCCTGGTCAGCCCGCTGCTGACTCCGAACAGGGGAGCATGACACCTGCGCAGGGGGGGGGAGGTGTATCCCCACTGCGGTTCATGCATAAAATGGGGTGGTGCTTCCCACCACAGGACTTACACGCCCGCGGGTGGGCACAATCTCGCACAAAATGTGGGCCCAAGCAAACAAAGCACCATTGCCGCTGCTTAGCAATGTTGCGGCGTCCCACAACCCGCTGCGCAAGAAACTTCGGACACGCTGGCACCCGATGGCCAGGGTTCTTGCAGCATAGGCAGACTTCAGGGTCCAATGCACTGGTATTATATTGGTGAGGACCCGCTGGTTGTGGGGCCGATTTGCCCCACCCTCCCCTTTGAGGTGCAACTCTCCCCTGGGCCCGCTGGGCCCCAGGAGGCCTCGGGGGTGGAGGTAGATCCGAGGTGTCGGCCCGTCGACACTCAAGTTCCAATTGGTCGATAAGATTGGTGAAGGTCGGCAGATGCTGAGCACTTTCACCACCATACCGGTGCTCAATCCTGGCCCGTACATCAGCCGGCAGCCGGTTCAACAAAAAATTCAACAGTATGTAGGACCACTGGTCCACCGGCAAACCAAGGTTCTCTAACCCTTTGGTCGCTGTCAAAACAGGATTCAGCATTTTCAGCCGGATGTCTGAAGCCTGAGCGATCCGAGGGATATTCCAGATCTTAGTCATAAGAGTATCCGCAAGTCGCCGCACGTTCTGGTATCGGTCCCTCAGCAACGTGCGCGCGATTTCATAATTGTCGTCGGTGACCGACAAATGCGCGATCAAGTCGCGCGGCTCCCCGACGAGAGCAGACATCAGCTGCGCCAACTTCAACGCCGCTGGCAGGTCCGTCCGGGCATGCACCAAGCTATCAAAGAGGTCGATGAAGCTGGTCCACTCGTCCAGGTCTCCTCGGAAGACCGGCATCTGTATGGCTGGCAAGCGCGCTGCCAACCCTGGGTTATAGATAACTGCGTGTTTCGGAACGTCCCGGGCCGCACCATTCCGAACCCGCAGTATCTTAGAAGCCCTCTCGACAATCCTGTCCCCAAAATCCATACATTGCTCAAAGTCCCGCTCCACCTGCTCGGTCTCCGGGGTCGTCCGGCCGGGCTCCGCTAGGTAGAGTTCAACCTGGAACTCCACAGCCTTAAGACGGTCTGACACCTCCTCGTACCGGGTCAACAAAGCCTCCTCCCGGTCATTTCTGTCAACCAAAGCTGCTGCAGATGAAAACCAACGCAGTGCAGACTGGATCTTAGCCTTAGGTGTAGATCCCATTTTAAATTAATTTCCAACAATACCAGAGAAAATTAAAATTAATTTAATTAATGTGGAAATTCCAATCTCTTGGTCACCCTAGTGAATCAAAACCAAATATCAACTCAATTACAGAAATGCCTTACAATAACAACCAATATAGATTCTCAAAACGCAGTGGAAGCTCAAATTATAATCTATAATTGGCTAGTTAGATCACTTCTACAATAATCTAGCTTACAACTAATATTTATGGTAACCTTATATTTTAGCTTATATTCTTAGCAACCTTGGCCGCTTATAGCAAACGGAATAAAACAAATGCCTTATTACCAAACAACAAGCTATGAAAGGCTTCCCAAATTACAATCAATCAAATATGTGGCTTAAATTTGCCTTCAACTATTTTCCAAATTAAATTGTACCAAACACTGGTAATCACTTTCCGGAGGTTGTAATCTCACTAATTTGCACTGCAAGTACAATAATTTCGTGAAATCTACAGTACAAAACACTTGCAGTGCCACAAAATAGAAGTTTTAAATACTTGTAGCTAAATTTGGTTTTAACAAATAACCTCAAAATGCCCTTTTTTACCCAAAAGGAAAAAACTATCAAAATTCGCGTTTTTTCTTTGTGGGTAACCACGCTCTTGGTACCAAAAATTGTTCAACTCCTCGCCTAGTGCGAGTGGAGTGAACTGCCACGCGTTTCGCGGGTCATATAAGCCAGTGGATTGGCTACAAAACGTGCTCAACTCACCTGATTCCGGGAGGCGCGATGTTCGCTTCAACTCCGGTTAGTATCTGTCAAGGTTCAGTCAACTGTCAGGTCAAGTCAAGTTCAATCAAGAGGGTCGCCGGGGCTGAAGAAGCAGCCGTGGTGTACGGGGCCGTCTCGCCAACAATCCGCGGCGTCAAATCACCAACTCTTCCGATGTCACCGAAATATCCACACAAAACACTCGGACACCCGTGTGTCTTCAAAGCGAGCGATATTACACAAAACAAGGAAAATGCGTTTCCAAATTATCCAAAAACACTCGTTTTCTTTCGGGTCCGCAACCACGAGGTTATCTCTTTTTTCTCCGCCTTGACAAAGTGTCACTGTCAAAACCACAGACTCAAAAAAGGCGTACACACGTGAGGAGTTTAAGGGGGCGGGCAGACGGTCGGCCCGAACAGAAAAGATAATACTAAGATGAAAATCAGGAAGACCGCCATATCTTGAATGAAACAGATATCTTCTTGATTTAAGGTGATTCTCTCGAACAAAGAGAAAAATACTTAGCTCAAGATAATTTCGCTTCATTTGAGATAATTTAACATCTTCCTAATCATTTCTTGGTTTAAGAATATTTACCACGAATCGAATAGGTATACATAGGTATGTAAGTTTCTTCTGTGTTGTTTCCAAGGAGCTAAGCCCTTTTAGGTAAGCAGTTTGTTCGATGAGTAATGGTTGATTGAACAGCTCGATGGTATCTGGGTAAGTGCGTCATCATTGCCACAATGGCCTGACGTGACGCAACTCGCGCATTCAGTCTCACGGGCGCTTTGATTTTAATATCGTCCGGTTTTTTGGACAAGGACGACGGCGGCTGCATTGTCCCATAACAAATGGACAATGGGTATGAGGTGTCTGAGAGTCTGGAAAGGTGATCAAAATGTAGATCATCCTGTAAGACAGTAATACTATATTTTATTCAATTTAGACAACAAAATACTATGCATTAATACAATTACAACACAATGCAGACAGTAATTAGATAAAGACGTCGGAAATAGCAATTTATACAGCAGACATTCTGCAAAATTTAAAATATTCTCATACATTTATGGAAAATTTCACGAGAGTTTAAGGAAAGTTTCCAGTGAGAAAAACTTTTAATTTTGTAACAATAATGGTTATTTAATTACCGAGCACTTTCCATATAGACATTTTCACAGTTTTGGAAATTCCTCGTTGGTGCAGTGCTAGTCGGAAAAACGTTTTGAAGAGCGTCCCTAGTAGCAAAAATAGAATATCTACCTCTACTATGCATGCGAACAGCTAGGTATGCGCTATGCATATTAGCATAAAAATTTAAAGAACTCTAGAGTGAATGCAATTATATCCGCTATATATATATGATAAACAATAAGAAGTCTAGACATAATTAGCATATCATATTGTTTACAAATAACAATCTACAAGGAAAAGTGGCAATGATCCCACGCCTAATGCAATTGAATAACTGCAGACACCATAGTCGTCTGGGAAAGGTCTGGCCACGCACACTTGGATTCATCCAATTGGTATATCCTAATCTTATTTCAATGTTCTTGTGTGCTAGTTAGCTCCGCGGACGTGGGAGCGAGAGCGAAGTACGTTGAAAGACACTAGGGATGTGAAGCGACGAGCAAAAATAGACTTCTCGATTGACGTCAGTGTCAGTAGGATAGAATATTTTCCTGTTTTATTGCTATGCTAGTGCATTAGCATCGATGGGACGTGACCACGTTTGCAAAGTCTGTTTGATTTACTGGTCCGAGATGCATATCGGCGTCTTCAGCTGTTTTCCTTGTATTTAGGAAACTGTCTTGTTTATTGGCTCTTCCGCGTGTATTTGAGTTTATTGACTTTATTGGGTGTCCGGAAAATGTATAAGTTTGTTCTTTGGACGTTTTTCCTTTTATAGGACTTGATTATTTATTTTTAAACGTCTAACATCACAGAGAGGCTCTAAAGCTAGCCAATTTATGATGAATCCGAGAAAAAAAACGCAGTAACATAACCTTAACGTGACATAGTCTTATCATATCGGTTGTTAATCGGTTGGAAACATTAAGTAATAACAGGACACACAAGTGTGTTATGTGTTATTTAACAGTGTTGTATTAATACAACACTGTTAAATCTTGCAATGGATCCCAGACCCGGACCTATAAGTCCCTGAACCTCTCAATAATTAACCCTGTTTGCGTCGTTAGTTAATTTATACAATATTCTTTGTACTTTATCCCGTACTGTCCCACTGCTGGGCAAAAATTAGGGATAAATGAAGTAATTTTGCTTCATAAAATCTTTACAAACACCTGACAATAGGAAGCCCAACTCCTTGATTAGATATGAACAGAGATATTAAAAGCTTAATCTCTCCCAAAATTCCCAGGCGCCGCGATTGTTTTCGTCCACGAATTTGAATACTGCAGACAGCGCGGCTTGCGCTGCGCTTCGCATAACTGCATAAATATTCTCACCCTCGGATACCTACTCCGAGGCTTCCTGGAATGCGACAGGTGGTCTCACAATCTCGGAATCTCGAGCTGTCTGAGACGGGCACGCCTGAGCAAAATGACGATAAGGTTTTTTAAGATTGTGTCTATCAAGTATTATGTGAGTATTTAATGAGTTATATATATAGTTATAAGATATCAAGTTTCATTACTTTAGGATCACAACTTCAAATATTTTTTTTTCCGAATTCAATAATTTTGAAACACTGGGACGGTGTAGAATAACTGCGGATATTCTATGGAGTCATCCTTTAAATTTATTGCTCCTGTTACAGGCCACACCCGGTATAAGTTCACCCTTTGCCCCAAATAGCATTCAAATAAGCACTAGCACTTTGCGATTAACCGTAACACATTTATATTTCGGTGGTACTTGCACCGTATCTGGAGCCTTATCGAGCTATCTTTAAAAGTATCTTTGCATATCTACAATCTGTCACGTGGCCTGCTACCTCAATGATCAAATGTGGGTGCAATTCCCATACGAGTAGAGTCAACTTTCGAAAAGCGAGGCAATAAGTAGATGACAGAAATGTTTCTGGTACCCTATGTCGCCACACCAACGGGTGTGGCGACATAGGTGCCGTCTTAATTAAACGATAAGCTGTAAACGTGATGATGGGTGAATGTAAATCCCACTGCATGATAAAGGAAACAATTTCTACCATACCATCCCTGCATTGGGGCAGCGTATGGATGATTCTGGATGCCTTTAAATAGAACGCCGTTGTATCGCCGTTCAAGATGCCGTTGAATGGAATGATTTATAGGCACCAGATGGATCTCTTCCAAATTTTCACAAAGTGACATCGTTGGAGCGGTGCCATGGAGAGAACTAGACGTGCCCCACCGTGCTCTTTTTACAACGGCTTCTATTAGAATCGGTATGATGACAGGAGAGGAGGCCTGGCCTCGTATCATGGTCGGCCTTATCACACGATGAGTGACAAGATAGAGCGTCCGTCATTGGCTGAAACCGATAAAACGAGACGACGCTCCTATCTTGTCACTTATCGCGTGATAAGGCCGACCATGATACGGGGTCTGGGCCCAGCAGTGGGACGAATATAGGCTCATGGTAACAATGATGACAATGACAGGATTATTAATTAAATCTTCAATCAATCATTACAAAATAATTTGATAAGTATTGCTACTACTTAAGTGATAAAACCCTACACCTACAAAATCTACCCTTAAAATCCACATAGACGCCTATAAAATAAACACACATACACACATCACATGGCACTTTGTTGTTAACTTTGTTTATTATTTGTTTTTTTTTGGTATTAGTTTAATTATTTTTTTATTTTAATTCAACAAAATATGTTTTATAGATATTTTTTTATTTTATTGAATGCATACTTTGTTGGTAACGTTTTTGTCTACGTGTGCGCTGCGACGGGCCTTTCTTCCTACAGGGACCATTCTGAAAACCAGCGCTGGGCATCCAAACCCAGCAAATGCTGAGATTGGGACCCATTGTACCGGCTAAACATTAATAATAAAGTTTAAGTTTAATTTTAAATATATCTAAAGTGTACTTTTTAGTTTTTCATGCAGTAGTTCTTAAGTTTATATGCGGTGCACCTAAATTATTTTGTATTATGTTTAGTTTGTGGCAATAAATATCTTTATTATTATTATTATTATAACTACTTTTGGATTACATCCTCTACGTCATAGTTAAGTCAGCGAGTTATGCGATCCCTATGTAATGTAATACATAAGTAGGTATATAACAAAGCATATGACACCTATCATCGAAATCAACACGTCCCGAAATGAATCAAGCATAAATTATCGTCTACAAGATTCATCCTCGTGACACACCTCATACATATTCAGCCAAAAAGGCCAATTTATGCTCAACAGTACATATTAAGGTACGTATTAATACGTATATGTATGAATCACGAAGTTCGTCCGATCATACAAATGTGAACGTATTTCTGTACAAGTTTCAACGTACTAATCTGGAGCAGTATTCGACAACATCTCAACGACACACGCATGACATGGCCACTGTACCTCGACGTTTGCCATAATTAAATATATCGATATACACGTATTATGTCAAATTTCCTTTCCTTAGTTCAAGTACTTCAGGCTCTCGGAACCGTTTCTCCAACACGGTTTTGTGTTCAGGGTACCTGATGGCAGCAACTAACGCTTGTTATAATTCTAAATCGTGAATTAGCGTTGTGACTCTAAATCGTTAGGTGCATTTTGACTCCTAAACAAACATCTGGGTCAGTAGTCGACTTACAAAATATAACGCGTCCCCCATTTCAAGTCTCTGAGATTCTCAGTTCAAAAGATGAGCGCTAAGGATATCCCTTCACGTCACATTATTACCACCAGGTTAGATTAGGTATTGAAAGACAAATTGTGCCTCAACCAAAGCTAGAGTATATCTTAGGTAAAGATGTCCTGCGCTATCATCAAAACGCTGTAGAATACCGTCATGACGTTTATGAGTATTTAGGGGGACGATATCGTGGTCGCGAATGTCGCGATACTATCTCGGTAAACTGGTACAAGCGACAACACTGTTAACTGACCATCCTGTGTTTATATAGAACCTTATTAAGTTATTACAATGCACTTAAGGTGCACGGATGGTCAGTTAGCTGTGTTGTTGATAGTACGAGCGATACCTGGGCGCGATAGGGACGTGCGAGTATTGAAAACAAGTGTACCGTAAAATGCTGCAACTTTGCCTGGATTTTGAACTTTTTTTCTTATATCTGTGAACCTATTTTTCATTATGAGTTTAATGAGTATTAGTCGGAAAACATACCCTATGTCTTGCCAGATAAGACTCAAATCTCATTACCTAATCATACTGTATTTCCGATTTACAAGCAATCAAAGTGGCAGGCAAAGTTGTAGACCTAAGACGTAACTTTGCCTAGGCGGATATCTCAATAAATAATGTGTTGCTATTTGTAATAATATTTACTCGTGTGCATGAGACATTGGGCTTGTCCCTGGCAGTCAAATTATTGCCATAAGCTTAATACTTTTTTTTTCACAGGCAATAGGTAAAGTTGTAGCAGGTTCCACAAACTTTCTATACAAAAATATTGTTAACTGTAGGGTTGTGCCAAAAAAAAGATCATTATATAATAATATATTTTTATTTTTAGTTACAAAATAATCAACAAACAATAATACCCATTTTTTTCCTTATTTTTTTTAAACGGAATAACGCCTAAATAATTGATAATCGTTCATAAATTTGCGCCAAATTCATTTTTAGGGTGACACCGTAAGATGTCACGTGACCTGATCGAAAAACTGTTACAATGTTATTGAGTTTTCACTTCTGCCGGCACTCCCGGAGTGCAACCCGGTCTTTTATTTATTTATTATAAGTACATTGCAAGTACACTTTTTTGCTAATTCACAATGCATTATTATAGTGTAAAGTTCTATTTCATTGTAAAGTTCTAATCAGTCCCATCACCTTTAAACTCCAACTGTAGGTAATCGACCTGACAACCCATTTGATAAGAAAGATAACTGCAAGACAAATCAAACGAGCCTAAACACAGTGGGTTTATTATGTGTTGTTTAGAAGTTTCTATCTTCGGTCTCCATTATCAGACCATCTCGATGGTACCATAAACATTGCACTGTCACCCAAGTTACATAAGTACGTTAAACACCTCAATTGGTCGCTAATAAGTGGTTGAAAAATTTATTGCAAATCTTGAACTAAAAGACAAACATACAACATAATTATAATACAATAGATATACAATTTGCAAGTAATTACAATAAAAATAACTTAAGTACCTTTACGTTTTTTTTGTTAACGTTAGTTTATTACTGCATTGTCAGCAGATCTACCCACACTGAAAGTTGGTGAAAATCGACTTGCAAGATTTGACTTAAACCAACAATCATTGCAAGTTAATAAAAAGCTTGTAATAAATAAACTCATTTAAGCAGGGTTATTTTTACTATTTTCTGTACATTTATAAAACCCAGCTAGTGACAGCCCTAGACCCAGGCAAAATTGTGTCATTCAAGTTTCCAAAACACTGCCCAATATTGCCTAGTACGTTATTATGCTGAAATCATGTCCTTTTCTTGAAAATATTAAACTTGTGGAATATAGACAGTCTTTACTTACCCTGGGACGTTACCACTTCTCAAAAAACACCTTTTTTGTAGATAAAAGTTCAAAAGTTGCGAGACACTAAAAAAATGCTGCCACTCACTCCGACTTATGATGCGTAACTGGCGGAGCAACAATGGAGTTACCATTGTAAAAAATTAAATATGTGTTGCCAGAATAATGAAAATTCCTACCAAATGGTAAAAAACAAGAAAAAACTAAGCAAATTCGAGAGGTCATAATTGAAACGAAATAGGCAAAATTGAGTTTAAATGGCAAAGTTGCAGCATTTTACGGTATTAATTTCATTCACAAAGTCGGCTGAAACGTTCTGTTTGATTTAGTGAAGGTTTTCTTACAGATTTTATCGTCAAAAATGAGTGGCAATTGCCTCTATCTAAACTCGTAAACCGCGGTATCCTCCAAGCCAACGAAGTGAATACCCACAAGAGATTATCCTGGTCAATCCAGGATTATATCAGGATTTTTGACCAGGGTCATCTGTTGCATCCACGCCATAACCACTCAACCAGCAGCATTGCTCCTGCTGATGAAGCCGTTCCAGATCAATCTATAACCAACTTAACAAAATGGAAGGGCAGCTCTTTCTGCAAACCTGTAGGTCCCAAAACAAAAAAGAGGGAACCAGTATCATGCATAGATATTTTAAATATTCTGAAAATGTACATTTTACAGAAAATAATTGTACCCGTGTGGGTAGAATTTCACCACCCCCTTAATTCTTCCCGTGGGTGTCGTAAAAGTCGACTAAGGGACCAGGGTTGAAGTGTGTTGTGGGCGATGGGCTAGCATTTTGTCGATCTTTTATACCCACGTTTATGCTAAAAGTGGCGCTGGAACATACGTTGCATGTGCTCTGCCTACCCCTTTTGGGAATAAAGGCGTGAATGTATGTATGTAATTGTATCCCGTCGCGTATCCCGGTCGACAGTTCGACACTATACTTTAGACACTAGACAACAAAGACAAAAGCTTGAGATCTTCCTCACCATAAATCTAACATTTCCAATATCCGTAAACACCTTTCCAAGAACCGAACTTCGAGTAAACACTAGTGTTATAAATTGCTATGAATGGGCCAGCTTCATACATAGTTTGCAAAAGGGCCTAAGCGCCTCATATGTCTACTGAGATTCGTCCTTTGGTATAAGGCAGGTTGAAACTTGTGTTAAAATGCTTGTCACGCACGTCCACACGTATGCCGCGCATACTCCCTCTTTATAGCACTTTGTCTCCGAAGTTGACACGATTATTGAAAAATTATCATCACCTTGTGAACACAGGGCAAAAATGACGTTTAACCATATAACTTTCATTGTTTCACACTCTATGTGCAACGAGTAAGATTCAGTTTAGTTCAGTATACTAAAGGAACAAGTACCTATTGTCTCTGCTCTGAGTGATACAGTTGTGTCAAGATAATGCAGGAATGTCCATGGTTTATGTCCAGTTTAGATATTATCGTGTTTGATTTAAGTGTGGCTTTCAATATCAGCGGTGGATCTAACAAAACCGTGAAGGCAGATACTGGAATGCATGTTTAAGGGTTCATGATATTGTTAACCTTTTATATATCATTTTAAATTATTATTGTGTAAGATTATTATTATGCGCGGACGCGTGTAGTGATGTTGGTATTTTCTATTATTAGTACGGCGGAAAATGGCCAACTTTGACAAAAGTCGTGGACACGTCTTCCATACACCTAAAACTGGTATGGATGTGTTCCTTGTTGTCTCCAGAGTACGAATCTACCGGTTTTAGTTAAGGGAGAGGAGACGGACGTAGCTGTGACGTCATAAAGATGGCGGCCGATGGTCATCGATTTTTGTCCAAATCTCGGGTTCTATTTTACTGATTGCTTCGTGTGAGGTGTCATTTGAAAGCATATTAAACTTACTATAATTGTTTTATGGAACGTTATAGCGTAAAACCAACCGTTTGGAAAAAAAATAAAAAAATACTTTTTTTTACCTTAGACGTTTGCTTACTTACCATCATAATTCGAGAAAGAGATACTTTAGCGCACTTAATGTCATTATAAAAAATATCAAAAATTTTATTAGCTTGCCAAAAATATGCAATTTGTTGTCGTTCAATAATAAATATGTAATTTATGGTCAATTCCGTAACGCACGTCCGCGGCAACCGGCATGCTGAATGCTGTGTATGATTGAATTGAAATACTTTGAAATTAAATTTTTGATGTTCCCAAATGAAGTGTAGTCGTTTTAATAAATATTGTGTTTTACTGTATATTTCTACGCGTAGATTAGTATTTATAATCGGCGAATTGAGTTCTTTTACGCCTAGGGGCAAGTTATCAGCCAGATGAGCATATTTTATTTTGTAAATATGTTTCAATAAAAAAGCAATATAAATTCATAACTTCGTTGACTATGGGCCGCAAGCTTTCGCCAAAATCCAGCCCGAAGACTAGGACCCAATAAGGCCACCCTTGCCGCCCGTGCATATTTCATTTTATTCGAGGGCAAGTTGTAGTTGAATTTGGAGACATTTGCACGTGGTGATTTGTTACATTTACCTTTCTAGCAAAAGCTATAGGTAAACACATTTTTTTTCTGGAGATGCGTGTGTTGTGCGTGTGTCTGGAGGTGTGTGATATTTACGGTTTGTCGACTGATATATGTTGTGAACTATGGAACTGCAAGTCGTTGCAGTTTTGTAGGCAACAAGTTCGAACAGAACAACACGGCCTGAAGGTGAGTGGCGAGGCTCACGAGGCCGCAGACCGGGCTCCGCGTAGGACCAAAGGCCCGGAGCGTCCCTCCAAAGTGCGCTCTCGGGTACTTTACTCCTGAGTGCAAGGACAAGCGAATCTGAGGGTGTGCGTGCGTCCCTTCAGAGCGTGCTCTTCACGCGATTCCGAAGGCCGAAGACCCGAAGGGCGAGCCCAAGCGGACATTTTACTACTCTCAAGTATATTACTGGTACCCCAAAAGCGAATCTGAGGGCCGAAGGCCCGAAGCGTCCCTTTAGAGCGCGCTCTCTACGTAAGTCCCAGGGCCAACAGGCCTGAAGCGTCCTTCCAGAGTGCGCTCTCGAATACTCTACTCCTGAATGTGTTACAAGCAAACCTGGGGGCCGAAGGAATGGCACGCGAGGTGGCAGGCCGAGCTCTGCGTAAGGAAGAAGGTCTGTAGCGTCCCTTCTGCGCGACGGTGAAGCGACCATACCCGCCCGACTGTTTTACAAGCGAACATGAGCGCAACGGGCCCGAAGGTGAGTGGCAAGGCATGCGAGGCCGAAGGCCCGTAGGGCAAGCCAACGCGGCCACACATTCCCCTCACTCTTTTACAAACAAGACTCACACACTCACTAAGCGAACACACAGTCGGTCCGTGCAACGTTTCAGTTACAAATCTGTCTCCCGCTTTTCGCTTCCCATAGCAGTTTTTCACTTTTCTTTTGCGAGGAATTACTTAACCAAAACAAGTCAAATTTAGTAAATACAAGTCAAAGTACAACACATGTACCTCGGGCAAAAACTAGTCCTACTAATCCTACTAATATTATAAATGCGAAAGTTTGGATGTTTGAGTTTGGATGTTTGTTATTCAACCACGCTTAAACGGCTTAACTGATTTGGATGAAATTTTGCACAAAGATTGTTTATAGCCTCCATCCTATATTATAATATAATCCAGGCTATAAACTATCTTCGTGCAAAATTTCATCTTAATCGGTTGAGCCGTTTAAGCGTGATTGAGTAACAAACATCCAAACATCTAAACTTCCAAACTAACGCATTTGTAATATTAGTAGGAATTTCAATGTAATACTAGGAACTAGACTAATTTTACCCGTCACCCGGGCATAAAGTGTCAATAACAATCTCACTTGACAGCCAAAAGAAGACGTAAAATTGTGTAGGGGGGGTGAAAAAGCTTCGCTTCAGAGCCTTCGGCTCGGACTACAAAGTTCCTCAGGTGGCCTCTATTTTTGGAAAGCTTATAAAATCACCTATCTTTTTTATAATAACTTTAATTGCGCTAAAGTTATTATTGATTGAGTTACAAGCGTGTTTTATCAGTACTAATGCAAACGCGCGCGGTAAAAAAATCATATTTTTTCTAATAATTTAAAAACTGTTGACTGTACATCATAGCGTTCAAAGAATCAATTATAGTACGTTTAATATGCTTTCAAATGACACCTCACATGAAGCAATTAGTAAAATAGAACCCGAGATTTGAACAAAAATCGATGACCGTAGGCCGCCAACTTTGTGACGTCACAACTATGTCCGTCCCCCTCTCCCTTAACTAAAACCGGTAGATTCGTACTCTGGAGACAACAAGGAATACATCCATACCAGTTTTAGGTATATGTAGAAGAGATGTCCACGAAAATCGTGAAGGAGACGACTTTTTGCGATTTTGCCCCCGTATTATATAAATCGTGTATTTACACCCAGACATCATACACTTGGGAGAGTGGAATTGATGATGAAGACCACAGATGACTTACCCATGGAATTCCTCCTTACTTAAAAGTACGTCACAGATTTTCATAAGATTCCGTTGAAATAGTAACTAATGAAGTGCCAAAGGTGATCCTTGTGGAATCGACGGAAGTCCTCAAATACTATCGGCCCACATAGAGCGATTCGGTTTTTTTCTCTAATAATCAACGTATTTGCTCTCGGAAATCAGTTCATGTGGTAAATTGGAAAAGAATTGAAATGTTCTCGTGGCTTGGCGGAGTACCAAATTGAAGTCGGTTAAAACTTTGTTTTTAAAGTAAATTATTCAGTTATCTAGAGCTAGAGCATAAACCGCTGGCGAGATATGTAGGACCAACTGTTGTTACCTCCTGTACCACCACTAACTTCACTTAAATATATTCTGCCACACCTACGAGCAAATTCATGCCTCCTAATCCTACCCTTAATCAAAAGCTAAAGATAGAAGAGAAGCTAAAGTATATTGTCCTTCTGTGATCTTTGTCCTAATTTTTTGTAAAACGATAACACTGATCGGACCGCCCGCGTTGCGTGGTCTCATAGATATTCCTATAAGGCCTCTCACAGACTGGAGCGGGCTGCGGTGGCGGTCAATAGTAAATTCGATAGCTAATAGTCATACGTCCAAAATTCAAGCCCAAGTAAAATACGATAAGACAGTTACGACAGTCCGCATAAAATGTTTTTAATTTTAATGGTCTCATGAATATTTTCTAATGAGGAACTTTTACTCGCTATAGCATAAGCCTTACTAGTCATACACCGAAAACAAAGTAAAACAAGTGATTCTGTAGCGGGTAGGCATCAAATCAGTGACTGACTTACAGGTCGACCAATAGTTGATCCTCTCATAGAAATGAAAATCGTTCAGAATGAATGCAGGATCGCACATGACCTCACCGTTACTATACATAAACACTGACTCACCAAACCTAACCAACTCCCATTATCCGAACGGTCCGATACGTGTTGCATTTTCGCGATGAACTCACTAGGATCTTCAGATTCCCATAACGGTAGGATTCAGAGTCTGCCGAACTGTGTAAAATGACAGCGGCGAGCGCGCGACGCGGCTCGCATCCCAATGAGTCCTGTCGCTTCGGATATATAACCCGGCTGTTGGCTGGAGACACCACTAGCCTATCGGCTTCTAGACTCAGCAGTTGGTCAGTGTCGCAATGAAGGTCCTGTCAGTTTTGGTGCTCGCCTGCGTGATGTGGATGGTGGAGTCCTACCCGTACTATCCGTATTACGGCAATGTGGATTCGTGTAAGTTTATTATATTTTGAAAATGTGGCAAACGTCGTCTTTCCCATCGTAATAGCAAACATTACAGATCTTAAATCTAGAAAAATTACCATAAAAATATTGGTATTTTAACTGTACAGGCACTTATTCACTTGTGTTGTTTTTCTTCCGGGTTGAATTACCTACCTAAATTAATATTCAAGTCATCAGTTCCAGTCCGTTAACTTTATACATCCAGAAGCTTGCGTCAAATCCGGTAGTTCTGATTTTTTGCAGACTTGTTTATGATGTTGGCCCAATAAACAGTCCAAGTTTGTGACCTCGAGCGCCGAACGCAACTTTGTCAGAAATCGAAAATACCGCGATTTTTTTTATCATAACCCTAAAAAACTAATGATATTTAGTACCTTCTCAAGACGTTTTCCAAGTAGACTAAATTTGCTACAATGTGAGACTAGAATTGTCTCTGTAGACCTAATAGTTTCCGAGATAAAACCTTTCAAAGTTTATAATTTTTCGAACTTTATATCTTCAACTTTAATTTGCCAAACGTTTGCTTCAATACGAGTATCCTTAACTTTAGGGAACAGAATTAGGTTTTACAAAACTTAGATATCAAATAATTTACAAAATATTTTTTATCACTGAACCCCGCGAACCGTAAAGAGGTTAATTTACAAATTGGTTCTTTCACAACTTCTTTCTGTCCACAGTATCATTTGGAGCAAGTGACAGCAACCGCGGCGGTATGGCTATGAGCCGGTACTACAACCCCTACTACACGCAGCAAGCCGGCGGAGGCATGGCCACCTTTATGTTCCGAAAACCTGAAGAGCAGCCCCAGCCCAGCCAGTACTACCTCCCCGACCGCCGCCGCCAGACACAACCCGAGCTCACCTACCTCCCCCCGCAGCAAAACGAGGTCTTTTTCCCCCAGCCGGAGAAACCGGTCACCGAAGCAACCGAACTCGAGCCCACAGAGAGGACTGAGCTCCCAACCACAGCCAAAACTGTCCCAGAATTAACTGAACCCGAAATCGAAGAAGTTGAAGAACCCGTACAGAAACCCAGGAAGAGGGTTCAGAAGAAGAAGCAAGTGAAACGACCAGTCGATGATGAAGAAGAGGATGAGGGTTACGATATGTCCAAGATGCCGGCAGCTGCATTCTTCCCCATGTTCTTTGGCTATGGTGGTCGGTCCGGGTCGGGAGGCATGCCCGGAGGAGCGATGGCCGTTGCCAACGCCTACGGCACTGGGCGCGGCGGGGTTGCCAGCAGCCACGCAACCGCCTATGGCGCGCCTAGACCAGAGAACTTCAAACAGTTACAACTGTAGGTTAGCTTAGGTTTCGACTGCTAGATAACACTGGGCAGTCAATAAAACTCATCGCCTGTACACAAAAGGTACGGATAGAAATGTAATGTTTCTAGTGATTGTCCTGTATTATGAAGCAGTTGTATATTTGTTGTTATAAGTACAGATTTGTAAAACATATTGTTTTGAAATATATAATGCCAAGTAGTTTTTAGTTCGTTTTCGTTTCATTTTGGTGGTTTCACGCTATGAGCACCCAGCCCAGTATGTGCCTACACTGGCCGAATTCACATGCCTCCTTTATAAATTTGGATATTCAGCTCCAAGCAGTTATATACTTGGAGATCCATTGTACAAATCAGTCGGGTAATAAAATAAAGGGCATAGATTATTTACAAAAGGCAATAGCATCCTAAAATCCCGTCTAGGTAAGGACTTGCTTATGGCGTGTGCTTCACTATTTCCCAGCAAACATCCTATATATATATTTGCGTTCACGTTCTCTAAAACGGCCCTAACGATTTCTATGAGATTGATTGATTGATTGATGATTGATTGATTGACCTTTTTGGGCCGAGGACGAGACGATTCCCAGGCCAGAAGGGCCACGGGTCTTTGCTCGATGGGCATACAAATCCCTTTCTTTGTGCTAAGAATTAAATTATTATTAAGCTAAGCTAAGCATAAAAAAGAGAGAGTTTGATTCTCTCAGCTGCTCTACAGTGACACCACAGATAAGGAGGTTATCTGTGAGTGACACGAATGGTTTGTCTGACTACAGTTGGCAAGCGCCTTTAATTCATCATCATTCCACGCGAGAACATCAGGATTATATACTTTGCTCATAGATTTTAGGTAGGATCCTTAAGATTGCAGCCCGGTATCCCGTTCGGGGGTTTTTGAATTGTTGTTGTTTTCGTAAGGCTTTGCTTACCAAAGTCGCTGCTCCACAAACCCCGTTCATTTGGTTTTTAAAGCTCTTTAAATACACTTAACGTTCCCTTAACGAACATCAGATACCTTTTCTGCCTTTCAAGAAAAGGCAACCTTCCTTTCAACGCTCATGCAATTTTTATCCTTTTGTTAGTGACAATAAGAGCAATCGCTATTGTAAATTTACGTTAGACGAAAGCATGATAGCGGTGTCGGCAGGTGCCATAAAGTGACCGGCGGGGTGAGCATTAGCGCGTAGCGAATAACAGCCCAGGACGGCCCGCGAGCTGTGTCGCGGCGAGATAGACTAGCCGTCTCTTTCTAATTAGAACGCTTAGAAAGAGACGGATAGTCCATGTCCCGCGACAAAACTGGCGGGACTTCTTGTGATTGTAGTCGTGCAGGTAGGTACTTGTCATAGGGCGATGGTGCCTAGAAGGCTGCCCGTTTCCCTTTTCCTTGCTTACTCATTATGTAGTCAAACGGGAAAAAATACGGAAATTTATATTCATAACGATTATGCGAAAATCAGTTAAAGTGGGTTTCCGGCGTGACGCACAGTTTAGGCGAATTCCCAGTTTCCGCGCTCGAGCAATCGTCGGTTCAACGTTCGGTTTAGCCATTAAGACGCTGTCAACACCAAAATGCCCTTGAGGATTCGGGATACGGCGCACATTGTTTATTTGTATCGGAGTAAACGAGAGCGAGTGTTACTGGGCGGCCAGGTCTAAGAAGACATAAATCCTTACTAATATTATAAATGCGAAAGTGTGTGTGTTTGTTTGTCCTTCTTTCACGTCGCAACGGAGAGTCGTATTGATGTGATTTTTTGTATGG
The DNA here is from genome assembly GCA_947578815.1 of Epinotia ramella. Lineage (NCBI taxonomy): Eukaryota > Metazoa > Arthropoda > Insecta > Lepidoptera > Tortricidae > Epinotia > Epinotia ramella. The sequence goes on from OX388203.1 coordinate 4,909,652, forward strand.
AGATAGTTTAGAAGCTGGAGAGTGACATAGGCTACTTTTTCCAGCGGGAAAACATCTAATTCCCACGGGAAAATGCAAAATGTTACATTTTCCTATAACCACGCGGGCGAAGCCGCGGGCATCAGCTAGTATTGAAATAAAAAAAAGTGTGGATTATTTCTGAAATATGAGTCGTTAGCGGTTTAGGTATGAATATGTTGACTTGTTTTGCTGACTTTGTTGCATGTTTTTAATTGCAGACCCATACGTCAAAAGAATAAAGACAGAACTGTTCAATGATGATTTTAAAACCCATCTTTGCAATTATTTTCTATCGAGCCGATTTCGTCCAATTATGTCCACGGTCTTTGAAATATGATGAATAAGTACTAGCTTCTGCCCGCCTATCCTAAAGAAAGAAAGAAAGAAAGAAAGAAGACATTTATTCACTACGCAAAAGACACACAGAGACAAAGGGAGTACAAATACAATACAATTTACACATAATGTGTGTGTCTTCGCGGCAGTGAATCGGTCGCTGTCTCAGCATTATGCCGAGGTGTCAGACAGACACCTACAGCGCTGATTTTCAGACAGCACCGTACGTGACCCACGGAACGCAACACAACATTCCATTCTGTAATGGATCATTTCCTAAGGAGATGATCCATTACAGAATGAGGCTTTGATGGCCTTACCGACGCAGATGGAGGTGGTTTTACTTTTACCACTCAAGGGATGACGGTGGGCGTCTGGAAACGGGAGTATTTTCTCTTCGATTCCCGATCTGTGGATGCAAATCACCGGCTGATAGATTACCAGTCAGGGGCCGCATATTTGTATAAAACCGCGTCAGTTGAACAGCTGTGCAGAATTTACAGCACCAGTGTAGGTCCTAACTGGCTTAAAATGGTCAGTCTTTGGAGACGCAAGGTATGGTGCGGTACAGGACAATGAGTCTATTTTGATGTCGCTTGCAGAATCACGTAGGAGGCAGCGACCCCTTCCTGGCGCATTTCCCTCACCATTACTTCCACCAGTTGTAATATCTCCGCCGTCGCAATCAAACAATATAACGTCACTTAAGCGTAAACAGTCAGTGGGTTGCTCATATGTTGCAATTTCACGGGTTCAAAGACTGACAGACTTAATTCTGGAACCCTTTAATTTTGATCGTTTAACCAGAATCAGGGCCATGAAACTTCTTTTTCTACGAATTGAAGAGGAAAAGAGACTAAGCAGATTGGCGGAACAAACCAATCGAGAATATTGACCGAAGCCGGTCCGTTCCAGCTTGGCCCAAAATCCATCTTTCGTATGTTTGGATGTCCGAATGTCCCGCAGGTCTCGCCTACAGGCTGCAGTTCTCCACCGATATTCGTGAAAATGTGTAAGCAGGTTCAATAATTTATAGGTACTTACTTACAATTTTTTCATTTTGTCACATCAATTTTCGTTTTTTTTTTCAAATGGCCACGATTTTCACACATTATAACAAAATCGGACTTAATCGCGTTCAAAAAGGTGTTTATTTAATTACCTGGACATTTCGACGTTTTATTGATAAGTGCCACGATTTCAATTCAACCCCCATGGGTTAAAAAGGTATAAAATTACTAAATTCCACCGTTTTAAAACAAACCCGCGAGGTCTACAGGTCACAGAGCCACTAGTAATATCAGTGTGATTAACATTCTTTTTTTTGATGTGCTAGAAAAAATAAATTTACTTTAAAAACAAAGTTTTAACCGACTTCAATTTAGTACTCCGCCAAGCCACGATAACATTTCCACATTTGTTTTCCAATTTACCACATGAATTGATTTCCGAGAGCAAATGCGTTGATTGATTATTAGAGAAAAAAACCCAATCGCTGTATGTGGCCCGATAATATTTGAGGACTTCCGTCGATTCCACAAGGATCACCTTTGGCACTTCATTAGTTGCTATTACAACGGAATCTTATCTGAATCTGTGACTACTTTTGTACTTTTAAGTACATAATTGAGGAATTCCATAAGTCATCTGTGGTCTTCATCATCAATTCCACTCCACCAAATTTATGAAATTCGGATGTAAATACACGAGATATAATAGAAAATACCAAAATCACTACACGCGTGCCGAATATAACTGAGGAGTTCCCTCAATTCCTCATGGATCCCATCATCCAACTGAATTAAAAAAAAAATGGGACCCACCTGGAAGCATATACTTACAAACAAAAAAAAAAATTACGAATCGGCTCATCAATGACGGAGTTCTGAGGTAACAAACATTGAAAAAAAAAAAAAATACAACCGAATTGAGAACCTCCGCCTTTTTTTTGAAGTCTGTTAAAAACTGCTTAAATAACATCAATTTCAACAAAATTAGGTCTTGTCAGCGTCTTAATGACTTGGGTACAGTCTCCTGTAATAATATATGGCCAGACAAGGGGCTCAAAAATATCCAACACAGTCCACTTCTGTGTAGAGTTGTTAGAGCGTTAAAGTTATTTGACCATGAGATTCTCGAATACGATAATAATCTGATACATGACTCTGACTCCTCAGACCAAGAAAAATTATCTGTTTTTCTTGGTCTGGGGATACTTATGGTGATATTTTTACAGATTGTTTTTATTAAATAGCTTTTGCCCGCGATTTCATCCGCGTGGAAATTATTTATACCCCTTAGGGTACTTGTTGTTTTATATTTATTGGCAATTTGTTGTGCCCTTCCTTCTGGGCCCAACTTGCGAAGATAGGATGGAAAAAGGTATATTTATATTATAAAACTACTTATTCTACGTCACTGCGAGTATATTTCAGACTTCTGTTAGTACCGAAGGCAGAAGGTATTAGTTATGTAGGAATGTAGAGATGTAGGGAAACTGCAAACCACATAACATTATCACGATGGTCACAAAGTCTAAAGACATATCCTATCGTATCCTATACTATTATTAAACGAGCCATATTTGTATATATACATATATTTGAAATCACGTTCTCAAAAACGGCTCTAACGATTTCGATTATATTTGGAATGTAGGAGTTTACGGGGATGAAAAATCGATCAAGGTAGATAAGATATCATACAATCCGACCATAAATGATTGATAAGTATACATGATGATTTTATTATACCTAGTAAACATTTTATAAGAGCAATTCAATGTAAAGTATCCATAATCCATGTAACCCGGATGTGGTCGCGGGATTTCGCATCAATATTAAATCGGTATAGAATATAATAAAGTGGAGTCTTGTAATTGCAATTAGATACCAGATAGTTGCAATCACAAGACTCCACCTTATTATTTGTATTCCGATGATGGTTTAGATACTTTAACTACATTTAGTTCATAGCGTTGCCTGCTTTATTACTATTTGGTATCACGTATGTTACTCGTACCTAAATATTCCAATAGGTCTTTTCACGTTTTCCCATTGGTAAAAAAATATTTTAATACCGATTTTCACGTTTCCGTGCGCGGCGAAGACCACAGATATCGAACTGGCATTACGAAAGAGCGAAAAGTCGCCATCAGATATATCGGAGCGGCCAAAGTGCTCACAAATATCTGAACACGTCTATATTGTCGAGTCATTAGAGACGTGTTCTGATATTTGTGAGCACTTTGGCGCTCCGATATATCTGATGGTGACTGTACTATTATTTATTACTAGCTTCTGCCCGCGACTCCGTCCGCGTGGAACTCGTTTAAATATCGCAGCTCCATACAAACTTTCATTCCCTTAGGGGCTGATTTCCGGGATACAAACTATCCTATGTCCTTCCCTGGGATTCAACCTATGTCCATACCAAATTTCATCTCAATCGGTTCAGCGGTTTGAGCGTGAAGAGGTAACAGACAGACAGACAGACAGACACACTTTCGCATTTATAATATTAAGTATGGATAGGTATGGCGATACAAACATTTTAGGGTTACATTCGTCTTACCTTAACAGACAGACGACGGGATCGGGATATATGTAGTTGTACCTATAGATTTATTTGCAAATTAGACAGAATAGACTTAGATTGGTATCAGAGATGCTGGTTAAACAGCCATTAGTACTTCGTGACCGGCTACACCGCTTCGAAGAATACTCGTGAGCTTTTATAAGAATTTATCAGAACTGTTATTAAAATTTAATACTTTAAAAAAACATCTACTTGCCTACATCTACCTGCCCTGTCCTGTGGGTCGATCTGGCACTTACATTTCGCATTTTAACTTTCAACTTTAACACTTTCAATGCCGGGAACCCGCTAGGCGGTGTTCTACTCGTAGGCGCTTTCCTTTACAAATGGGTTTTCGCATAATATCGGCTACGACCGTAGCGCTACGAAATCTTTGGCACTGAAAGTGAATTACGCGGCAATGTTAATTTGGCATTTTGAATGAATTGATTTTCAAAATGTTGTAGCCTCGTTAATAGGCATTGCTATCGATTTATCAAAATAAATCGTCTAGCGAGAGTTTAAAGAAAAGCTAACGTTGCTCATTGGCAAGGAAGTCAGCGATAAGATATCAAATAGAAATGTAAAATCTATTAAGTGTGTGATCGCACCCCTAATGTTGAATTAAATCACTTGTGAGTGAAATTTTTAGTCCCTACTGCTAAAACTGTAAAAAGTTTTGTGTAAGTTAATATTTAGTCACCTAGAGTAATAAATATAAAATTACCTACCGCGCGAGCGTGAACAGGATCATCGATCCTAGGGCTATAAGTAAATGAACTACCTTCTTAGTTGTACACCAAGTAAAAACATTATATATTATTTCCCAAAAGCTCCAGCTCCAATTTCCGTATCCAAGTACTTGGATAGACAAACATAAGTTACATGAGTACCTGTCAATAAAGTATATAAAAACCCCACGGGTCAAAGTTGCCAAGGTTACTCTAGACCAAACGCGGTTCAACCTATTTTAACAACCGGCCAAGTCGAATCGACAAAAACAAACCAGTTTCGAGTAAGTATTTAAGTGGGAACGTGAAAAAAACTAAATGTTTTTGTTTTCCCCGTAGTCGAACGCATCTGCATGAATTATAAGGAGTTATATAAAAGGATGCTGCGTGTTGTAATGTAGTTTACAGACAACCATGCGCTTCGCAGCTTGTGTGGTGACGGCGTGGTTGTTCGCGCTCGCGAACGCAGGTAGGTTCTAACACAATTCATAATCATTGTTTTCGTGTTTCATGTACTCGTACCTCAGTCGGTAAAAAGTGGCAAGTGAAGTACGAGTACTTATAATGGTTTTTGCGCCCATCGTGAAATCGTGATTATACGTAATCGCGAGTTTGATATTGAATATTTTAATATTAGGGGACAATCTTACACAACTCGATCTAGTCCCAAACTAAGCAAAGCTTGTACTATGGGTACGAAGATAAACATACTTATATAGATAAATACGTAAATACATAGAAACCATCCATGACTCAGGAACAAATGCTCTTACCGGGATTCGAACACAGGACTCTTGCTTCGTATCGTTTAGGTACCAACTAGGCTAAAGCGGTCGGCGTAATATGATGCAGTTCTTGAAACCTTTTAGTATGCAAATTAACTTTGTATATCATAGAGTTGATCTTAACTTGACCAGATGTTTGTTATTAAGTGTGTTGCTTAGGTAAATACAATCTTCACTTCGTGTCTGTCAAACTATCAATTCAGTTTAATGTAATTATGAAATCAAAATGGACACGACGTAGGGTCTTAAATAAATATACAGCAAAATACTGAGGATGTTTTGTGTTATTGCAGGAGGTTATGGCAGCTACGGTGACGGCGGTAGCGGCGGCGGCGGCGGCGGTGGCTATGGAGGAGGAGGGGGTTACGGTGGAGGCGGAGGTAGCGGAGGGCCGGAATTTAGCGGTGGCTTCGGCCTGGAAAGAATCAAAGGCGGCGTTGATAAAATAATAGAAAAAGTGAAATCCGGCTTCGAACACTTTGGAAAATCAGCTGGCGGCGCCGATGGCGGCGGTGGTGGTAGCTCTGGGGGTGGAGGCGGCTACGGTGGCAGCTCTGGGGGTGGAGGTGGCTACGGTGGCACCTCTGGGGGTGGAGGCGGCTACGGCGGAATCTCTGGGGGCGCCGGCGGCCACGGAGGCAACGAGAAAGTGATTTACACAAAGTCCGATGATGGCAAATCCGGCGGCTTTGCCTTCACAGGGACGTTCGGGAACGGCGGATACGGCGGCGGCGGCGGCGGTTACAGTGGCGGGGGCTCTAATGGGGGAGGTCCCAGTGGAGGCCAAGGCGGAGGCTCAAACGGAGGTTCTGGAGGAGGATACGGAGGCGGCGGAGGATTTGGAGGCGGCGGAGGTTTTGGAGGAAGCAGCGGAAGTGGTGGAGGCCAAACTGGTGGTGGACACGGTGGCTCCGGCGGAGGCAGCCAAGGTGACGCTGGAGGGAGTGGTTTTGGAGGAAGCAGCGGCGGTGGCGGAGGACATAGTGGAGGTGGAAACGGTGGATATGGAGGAAGCCATGGCGGTTCTGGCAGCAACGGAGGTTCAGATGGAAACTCATTTGGAGGCAGCGGTGCAGGTTTAGGTAGCGGCGGTGGTTTCGGCGGCGGCGGTGGATTTGGAGGAGGCACTGGATCGAGCGGTGGACATGGTGGTGGTAGCCACAGCGACTCAGGTGGTAAAGCCGCGTACACTAGCAATGGAGGCAGCGGCGGCTACGGCGGACAAGGAGGTGGCTTCGGAGGAAGCCACGGGGGCGCAGGCGGCCATGGAGGCGGTCTCGGCGGGGGCTCTGGCGGTGCAGGCGGTTACGGAGGCGGTGGCGGTGGCGGCCTAGGCGGCGGATCAGGTGGTGGCGGTGGCCTGGGTGGTGGATCCGGCGGCGGCGGTGGTCTGGGCGGCGGATCCGGTGATGGTGGAAGCCACGGGGGCGCAGGTGGCCATGGTAGCGATGGTGGTCACGGAGGCGGTCTCGGCGGGGGCTCTGGTGGTGCAGGCGGTTACGGAGGCGGCGGCGGCGGTGGTCTAGGCGGCGGATCAGGCGGTGGCGGTGGCCTGGGTGACGGATCCGGCGCCGGTGGTTACGGAGGCAGCGGTGGGCATGGCGGCAGTGGTGGTTATGGAGGTAACAGCGGGGGGGGTTGTGGTTCCTCCTCATGCGGTTCTGGTGGTTCAGGGTCGGGTGCGCATGCCTCCGCCAGCGCGAAGGCTTCCGCTTCCGCTAGCTCTGGCAGTTATGGCTACGGAAAATAGGTTAAACGTGATTTGTAAATAACCGAAAAGGTTAGAAAGACTGTGATGTTATTAAGTGTACGTATAGAGTTGAAATGTGATTAAAAGTATTTTTATTTTTTCAGTGTTCGTTTATTTTATCCAACCACTCATTTTAATGCTAGTTTTTAAGCAGCAGTAGCAGCATGTTGCTTGTAGCCGATTTTAGGGGAGTAGACAGTATTAACGCCAGATGATTTGATATATCATCTGAAAGTTTGAATTTCCTGTAGAACATCAAATAATATGTCAAAAGTGAGGCTGACATGAGGATGTTTTTAATTTAAAGCTTGCTTAATTACATGGTTATTAAAAAACATGTAAGGTAACAAGCGTCCTAGTAGATACTCGACGTCGCTCTAGTATATGACATCAATAACATGGGCACTTTATATGCGAAGCAATATGGCTTAAATTCGAACTAAAAGGATTTTATTATTTCCTATTTCGAATTTAAGCCACTTTGACATATATAAAGTGCCCCTGCCATATACTACTGCAACGTCAAGTACCTAGGTACTAGGGCGTTTACCTTATTACATTAGTTAGTTTTATCTAAGTTGACGAAATTGCATCAAAGTATAGTCCATTCAAAGAGCAACTCCACCGTCCGAGTAAAAGATTTATTCCAATTACAGCTTTATAAAAAAGTTGGTCAGCTTAAATAATCTCAACTCTTACCTTGAGATCTCAGAGTATCTCTTATTAGTCTGTGGATCTGACCGTTAGAAATAAAAAACATGAATTGTCAAAACGAATTCGTTTTGACAATTTATGAATTGTTATAATAAATCTCACCATAGGTTATTAAGGGGCTCCACGCGCTTTTTGGCTAGTTTTGACGAGTTTTGAGCTGATATTCCTCCGTCAAAACTATAGATATATTTATGGCACAAACAGTTATCGGTTCTTCAATCCTTTATCTACATTTGCACGAGAGTTTTTTTATAAATAATTAATAGTTATTTTTTTATGATTTATTCAAACATGGTCCAAAAAAGCTCTCTTTTCGATATTAGTATGTTGTTTATGCACTTTTATATATGAAATCTACATATAACTGTTCCTTATTGGCGTCTCTAAAAACCCACGAGAGATTTTTATTTTTAACTTATTTTCACAAAAGTTACGTCCAAAAAACGATTTTTTGGCCTGAAATTGCCAAAGTTTGGTGCCATATATCCCTAAAACTGTGAGTTTTGATGTAAATATGGGATACTATTTCGGTAAACCACATTGTTGTTAATACGATAAGCCATAAAAAACACGAAAATACCGACAGTTACAGATCGAAGGTCTTTGGGAGCTAGGAGCCCCTTAAAACCCAAACTTATTTCGAGGATTGCTAGAAAGTGTGTAACTTAAATAAGCTACAATAGCTCAAACGAGCGCGAGACATAAAGCGACGCGCCGATGGTGCTGCATCGGCGGCGGCGGCGCGGCGCTCATATCTAACGCGGACACAATAGTACATTGTTTAACGAGGGGCGTAAGTGGAATATTGCGAACAAGAGTCTATCAGAAGCCCGACGCCGAAGGCGGAGGGCTTTTGATGACTCGAGTTTGCAATATTCTTACGCCCGTGTTATACACAATGTTTTTCATCACATTTACGAGGAAACAAATACATTTTAGATGAAATGAATACGAATCGTAATAAAAACTGCAACATGTCAGTCGTCCATTTTGTTGAATTTGACGTGAGGCGCGTATGGCAAAGACCCTTCGGTATACAGCCACGATTTGAAAACACTTAAAAACATTTTACATAGACACTAAATAACTACATATTAAATCTGTAAATAATTCAAGCGGCCTTTAGACCTATCTAAATGCAGTACACTAAATCAGAAAGACTCTGCAAAAAGACATGTGTAAAGACTGTTAGCATGTAAGTCACGCTAATTAGACAGTTAGACTCGACACTGCCACTCTGAATCAGTGTACTGCATTTAGATAGGTCTAAAGGCCGCTTCAGTTAAACATGTATAAGTAGTTTTTTAAGTTAATTTTTTAAAGTTATTTATAAATACGTTTTCAGACTATAATATATATATTTGATATAAAACCTCTTTGCTTTGTAACTGCCGCATGAGTGACAGATACAATTTAAGAAAAAAACCAATACGCCCGTGGGCGTAACACAGGTTATTACAGCTCTGTATGTCTGCGCATTATGAAGCCCTTTTCGCGTGCGCGCTATCCAAAATCCTCAAGGGCATTTTGGTGTTGACAGCGTCTTAAACATGTCACACAAGATCTAAGTACAAAGGCGTATTACCCTATAAGGAATCTCTCCCAGCTAACCTTTGAGCAATTGAGTAGACGGTAGCTAGAAGGAGATCGACAACCTCGCGCCGAATGAAAAGAATTTGACCTCCGATTTCCAAAAAATCTCGGCCAATATTAACGTCACTTTGTCTAACGAAAATTAAAGAATGAAGAAGTAAGTATACTTAGAGTGTAAGAGCGGTTACACAAAGCTATTTATTTATTGCAGCAATAATAACGCAATACACTATCTATGCATGACAATGGTTTGGGCCTGATGTTTGAGTGGTTAATATAAATGAGTGCTTCCGTGGTTTGGAAGGCACGCTAAGTAGTTGATCCCGGCTGCTGTCTATGACAGTAGTCGTTAAGCCGAGTTAGAGGCCTTCGGGCTGCTTTAGAACTTCTAACAGTCGATTTGCCCACTCACTTGACAAAGGGGGGACAACTGTTACTCGCGTCCGCAGGAACTACCTACCACAACCCTGCACGTGTCCCCTGGGTGGTACTAAAGAGAACTTCAAACCAAAATAATGTATGCCATACGATTAAAAGAGCCTTATCACACTTGCGATTTGCGAGCGTGTTTTCTATACAATTATCAGTCGCGGCGAACACGCTGCGTGATCGCCTTCATACAAAATACGCTTGGAAATCGCAAGTGTGATAAGGCTCTAAAAATGGCAAAGTGATCTATGGCGTCGGTTTCGTGAAATGTTGTTTTGCTGCAAAGTCACCGGAAGTAACCTCTATATCATTTCCTATTAGTAACCAAAAGGCTGTAAAGACCCTCTCTGCTAACATCATTAAATTAATTAATCAACCCATCTCGTGGCAAAGACCATTATTTTTTATGCACTGGCGTCACCGCTTATAGATGTAGGTTTTTTTACAACCTTTTGACTCTAATTATTTCCGACAACAAATGATATACTTACTTATAAACGCTGCCACAAACGAGTTTGTATGATTTTACTGCTTAGTAACCGTGTTGAAATGTTACAACTATACTTACCCGCGCGGGTCTTCCCGCGTATCTACACTTCTACACTAATATTATAAAGAGGAAAGATTTGATTGTTTGTTTGTGTGTTTGTATTGAATAGGCTCCGAAACTACTGACCCGATTTGAAAAATTCTTTTACCATTAGAAGCCGACATTATCCCTGATGAACATAGGCTACTTTTTACCGCGGGAAAATGCTTTATTCCTACGGGAAAATGGGTAATCCGTGCGAAGCCGGGCCGGGCAACTAGTTAGAAGTAAAATAACCCCGGCAGAAAGACGGGTTAAAAAGCGGCCAAGTGCGTGTCGGACGACGCACAACGAAGGGTTCCGTGCCTATTAAAAAGGTCGTATCGTTACTGAAATCTTATGGCACTTACGTCATTTTCTTTAAGGAAGGCAGTTTTTTTTTAATATTTAAAAACCTTTGAACCGATCTTGTTCATAACAATTTGCGCTGAAAGAATTTAATAAGTCCATGTTTTTTATCATATTTTTAAAATACACGGTTCAAAAATTAGAGGGGGGGACACAATTTTAGTGACTTTCGGGGCGATTATCTCCGACTCTATTCACTTAATCAAAAAAAATGCTGAAAAACCTTATATTTATTTTGAAAGGCCTATCGATTGTTGTGCCACACGTGGGCTCGCAATGAAAAAAAAAAATTAATTTAATTGGCTACGGAACCCTAAAAATAGCATATATGCTTCTACCCGCGACTCTGTCATATAAAATTTCACCCCCTATTTCACCCCCTCAGGGGCTGTTTTCCGAGATAAAAACTATCCTATGTCCTTCCTCGGGCCTCAAACTATCTCTACCTTTCATATAAATCGGTTCAGCGGTTTAAGCGTGAAGAGGCACCAGACAGACAGACAGACAGACATACAGATGGACAGACAGACACACTTTGGCATTTATATTTGTATGTATAAGTATGGATGTCCATTCGGAACGTCCATTTTATATACCACTGGTGATAGATATATCTTTTGGATGTGTTGTTTCGGGGATTACTCCCTAAACACAAACTTACATTTATATTTACAAAGCTGCATACTTAGGTCATACTGAAACTTTCTGGATTTTCCTAAATGAGACCAGATATTATATTAATAATACATTTATTGTTTTTCAAAGTATAGGTATACCCTCATCACTATTTACACATTTTTGCATTCGTTCGAACCATTTTGTGAAGCAGGAGGCCCAGTCTTCTGAAGACACCTCTTCAATGGCTTCTTGGAACACGTCCACCTCCGCTTCCGGTCTTGAAAATCGTAAACCCCTAAGAGTATCTTTAATTTTTGGAAATAAATAGAAGTCACAAGGAGCGAGGTCGGGGCTGTATGGCGGTTGTGTCATCAGTTCCACATTAGGGCCTTCAAATACGCATTTGTTATCTTAGCGGAATGGGCGGACGCGTTATCGTGGTGCAAGACGACTTTGCTGCGAGGACGCTTTTCGCGAACCTTTTCTAAAACTTTGGGTAAGCAAGTATTTGCGTACTAATTTGCAGTTACTGTTCTTTGATTTTCAAGTGACACCGTAGTGTAATGTCCTGATTTGCCGAAAAATTAAGCAACCATTTTCTTGCCGGTGCTACGACTTTTTTTAACTTTCGTCGGTAAATCTTCAAAAGGAAAGACCTATTCTGCCGACTGGCTTCGGTTTCGTCACCTGTCACGATATTACCTATAGACAGCTAATGACTGTCCTCCGTCAAATTTTTTCATCATTTTACGGCACCACTCTACACGCAGTCGTTTCTGGTCTTCTGTTAAATCATGCGGTATACATCGAGTACAAAGCTTCCGGACCTTCAGATGCACATGTGAAATTGTTTGTACTTGGCTCATTCCAATGCCCAATAAATCACGAATTTGCTGGCAAGTAATTTTTTGTCACTTTCAATTTGTTGTCGTACAGTATTGATATTAGTTTCCGTAACCGCAGTCGCCGGCCGACCTTCACGTACATCGTCATGGAGATGATCTCGTCCACGTTTAAATTCTCCAAACCATGCATACACAGAGCTGCGAGATGGGGCTTCATCGCCAAATGCCAACTTAAGTCTCTGACAACTCTCTTGTTGTCTAAGGCCACAGCGAAAGTCGTAAAAAATCATTGAGCGAAAAGCGAAAGTCGTAAAAAATCATTGAGCGAAAATTTTCACGACATAAATTCATTGCTACACCAACACACAATTCTCTCAAGGACGCTGTAACTTTTCTTAACAATTATTTATTGGAACTATTCTCGTAATTTCGGTGCATTGCTTCCTATTCGACAAATAACTTTGAAACCACTCGGATGCCTTACCCCGGATACCATAGGAAGCTAATTTGAGAGAAGCAAGCAATCAAATGCCTGAAAACCGTACTGTTCGAATGCTTTACTCATGTCAAAAAATATAGACATAATTGGTATTAGACAACAGACATAAATCAAAACAAGCCCGTGTGGTGTCGGGTTAGAGCCATACTGTTCTGGTTGCAATATGTTTGTTGTTCTTCGTCAAAAAGTCAGTTAATCTAATATACATATAAATTAAAGCTAGCTTAATCATAAATACAAGATAATCATAAACAATAAAAAACAAAATAGGCTATAACTAAAAATGAAAGGATAAAAAGGGAAGTTATAAAAAGAACACCGCCTCTAGGAGGTCAGTCTGCGGCATGGACCCCGTGGCAGCATTACCTCTCTGAATCGCAATGGAAATTCGTTACGAGAGGTAAGCGCCAGCTCTGGGGTCTCCAGTTGCTTGGACCAGCCGCGAAGACAAGGCCTTGAAGAAGATACTCATATCTGACGACCAGGGACCCAAGGTTTCCACAGCAAGCGCAACATTGTAAAAACAAATTAAAAAGTAAAATGCTCGCAAAGAGTTCTATTTTCAAAATCTTATATACTTTTTAATTTTTTCTTGTTGTAAGTGGCCAGTTCCAGAAACTTTCAGTATGCCCCACGTACTTACATTGTTAGTTCGTTCCAGTATCTACGGGTTAAATCTTGCAACCGAATTTTAACCCCAACCGACAAACAAGCATCCCACGACGATACCTATATAGGTATGTAATAGATATAAATTCTTAACCACATAGAAAATATCATGACTCAGAAACAAACATTCATGCTCATGTCAAGCAAATATTTGCCCCTACCGGGATTCGAACCCAGGACTTCCAGCTTCGTAGACAGGGTTACCAACTAGGCTAAACCGGTCGTCAAAGTAAAGGTGAATTAAAGGTCGTATCGATTGCAAAGTACCGTGGAATACTTACTTTAGAAAAAAATGGGGCTACTTTGATCATTTAGAATGTAGTACGTATACAGGGTGGCTCATTCAGAGCGGTCAGTATGGGAAAGTCTGAAACTATAAGATATACGAAGATCTGTTATTAGGAACCATGTCATCGATTTTAGTAACAAGAAAAACTGCATTCATACATTTTAAAAAAACTTGTACTCAGCTCGGGAATCGAACCCGGTCGTTTTGAAAAAAAAACGAACACTTATTATTATTTCTATTTAGATATCGATTGTGTAGGTCTTAAGCAGTAAATGTTTCTATGGAACATGATGTCTAAAATGAATAAAAGGCATTGTTTTCACATACTTTAATTTATTTTAGTAGGTGTTCGAAGTGACCACCGTTTTTTTTTCACTACAATATTCAACACGTTTAGGTAACGATCTTACTATTGCATTTTGTATCTTCATGTGGTGAATTTGCGTTAAAATTGACTCTATGGCTGCTTTTAGGTCTTCAACGGTGTCATAGCTTGTTTTGTACACTTCATCCTTAACATAACCTCACAAGAAATAGTCTTGAGGCGTTAAATCGGGCGACCTCGCGGGCCATTTGATAGGGCCGTTCATACCAATCCATTTCTGGGAAAAGCGCTCAGTTAAAAAGTCTCTAGCTATGCGACTATTGTGAGCCGGTGCTCCATCCTGTTGAAAATAAAGTTGTTCTCTTACTTCTGCTGACATTTCTCCTAGGGCCTCTAAAAGATCTTCTAAGATTGCAAGGTACTTGAATCTATCCAAATGTCCATCATAAATTTTAAACATGAGTACCTTATTATAAAGTAGGCCGACCCAGCAGTTAAATGAGAATCTAACTTGACGGCGTCCTTCGTGCATTCTTAAGGGATTTTCTCGACTTTAAAATTTAGAGGATGTATGTATGTAAATACTTTATTGTACACAAGACACAGGTAAAAATACAGACAAAAAAAAAGTTAATTCGGTACAAAGGCGAACTTATCCCTGTAAGGGATCTCTTCCAGTTAACCTTTGAGCAATTGAGTTGAGATCAGGAACAACAAGATAGACAAACTAACACGTGTACAGACGTATTAGTGTTTCAGTTGCTAAACTAGTACAAAAGCGGGATACTAAACTAGTACAAAAGAGGTCGCCCGATTTAACGCCTCAAGACTATTTCTTGTGAGGTTATGTTAAGGATGAAGTGTACAAAACAAGCTATGACACCGTTGAAGACCTAAAAGCAGCCATAGAGTCAATTTTAACGCAAATTCACCACATGAAGATACAAAATGCAATAGTAAGATCGTTACCTAAACGTGTTGAATATTGTAGTGAAAAAAAAAACGGTGGTCAATTCGAACACCTACTAAAATAAATTAAAGTATGTGAAAACAATGCCTTTTATTCATTTTAGACATAATGTTCCATAGAAACATTTACTGCTTAAGACCTACACAATCGATATCTAAATAGAAATAGTGTTCGTTTTTTTTTTTCAAAACGACCGGGTTCGATTCCCGAGCTGAGTACAAGTTTTTTTAAAATGTATGAATGCAGTTTTTCTTGTTACTAAAATCGATGACATGGTTCCTAATAACAGATCTTCGTATATCTTATAGTTTCAGACTTTCCCATACTGACCGCTCTGAATGAGCCACCCTGTATATATCAAATATAATAAAATCAGAACTACCTATTTGAAATTAAGAAGATTAATCGAGTAAACAGCAAGATAGAATACTAATATATTCACTGCCACAGTGCACCCAACAAGTACCTAAACACAATGATTACGGAGAAAACCTATTTGATCAAAGTCACCCCTCAAATCAAAGTATTCCACCGGCACCTAATGTAATCTATGTATTTGTTTTAAATGGAGCTCAATTATGTGTTAAGTTCGTGCCGTCGCTCGACACTCGATTAATGGCAGGATCCATATAATTGGAAAATCACCACCATTCCTTAGTGTTATGCACTTCGTGGATGCATATTTATGAGAGCTATTATAAGTTGTAAACATAAGTGATTGTTATTCAACTTGTACGATCGTAAGCAAGAAAATGTATAGAGAAATAAACTTTGCCTCGAAGGACACATTTAGGGGTAGCAAGTTCAAAGACGCTATGTGGAAACTGTAAACCACGGAGTTGGGGCTGTCCATATATTACGTCATTTCAAAATAGGGGGGGGGGTCTGGCCATTGGATGACGGAGTCATTATATTAAGCGGGAAGGGTCTATTCTAGGAATGAACAGATGTTAGGAGGAGGTCAAAAATCGAACAACTATTTTTTTCTTTTTTTATAGAGGTCTAGTTTCAGACTGGTACCTCTTCATAGTCCAGTCATGTCAATTTTGGAAATAATTTATAATAGCTTATTTTTTATGTGTAACGGATAATCAACCAATCAATTAAATAAGTAGTTACCCAGCGACAGAATCCGACAAAATTTCAGACATTAAAAAAAAAAAACTAGCTTCAGAAGTCAGAAAAAATATGAATGAATATTTTTGTCTTTATTTTGGTTCATTTACATTTGCTAGGATTCAAGATAAATCATACAAAAAAAGATAATAATGCATGCTTCATTTTATCTTCATAATTACTTCCGGGGGGAAAGTTTGTCGGATTCTTGAATAAATCATCTTATAATAACATTTTAAAATGAAATCAACAAAAAAAACGCTATGATAAATTAATGTTTTTCAAAACCGTATTTTTCCTGGAGTACCTGTCACGCTTAAACCGCTGAACCGATTTGGATAAATTTTGGGAAGGATATAAAAAAGAAATCCTAGAAATCAGCCCGTAAGGGGATGAAATGGGGGGTGAAAGTCTGTATGGAGCTACGATATAAACGAGTTCCACGCGAACGGAGTCGAGGGCAGAAGCTATTTTGAGGAAACAAAAATAATATATACATTCGTTCATCTGAGGGCCATTGCCGCACGAAATTATTCAAGTACATAGTTAATTATTATTAAATTCGATTAGTCACTCTAGATTGCGCTTTAGTAAAAATTTATTGCGCATGACGAAGGTAATAGGTATAAGTACATCACAGCAGACAAAAACACTTGAAGCTTTCGACCGAGCCACGATTGCCTCGGTGGGTTTTGCCTGCAAAAAACAACGTCGGATTAAAATTAAATTATTCTTTGCCCAGGATTCCGTGAATTTCTAATTGCGTATGTATAGAAGTAGCATATAATTAAAGATGTGTTTTGCAACTAGTTACCTGCTTTGGTTACCTTTACTTCCTTTACCTCCTTTACTTTACAATAGTTTTAACAAACCTACCAACGTACATAATATAAATTATAGGTAGTAATTAGTAGGTACGTATGTCTTTCGAAAAACTAAGGCAAATAGCTACCCGGAGACTACTACTACTTCAATTATAATAATAATAATAAATCTTTATTTCCACGATTTTAGGGACAAATCAAATGCAGAGGTACCTACATATAAGGTAGGTATCACTAAAATTTACCTTAGACGGCATGCAATTTATTACATCATCTTAAATCTAAGTTTAATTTGTCGTGAATTACTAACGTTCACAAAGTAAATAAACACATATTTAGCGGGCGCAGAGGTAATGGAGGTCTATTACAATCATTGACCTATAATACTCAGGACAAGCTATGGTAATAATAATAGCACGTCCGAGCTAGATGGTAGCATGTAAATCACAATAAGAAAGAAGACATCACGTGTAATTTTTTTACTCAATAATTTTCTCATATCAAAATAATCCACGCAAAACGATGGTGCAGAGTGGCAAAACGAAGGAGATGTTGAAGATGGTGATGGTGAGCAACACAACCTCAACACCCTCCGACGTCTGTCCCATCATCACCATCCAAAACATTTGCGAAAACCCGTGGACCCAGGACATGACGTAGCGTGACATGGCTTGAATTAAAACCAATTTTTTTTAATTGACTAACTTAATTCTAGTCCAAAAAATACACGTGATCTTTGATGGGGGGAGGGGGTAGCGTTATAATCACTAAATATCACCGAAGGGGGAGGGGGGATCAAAAGTAGGCCAAATATGATCACATGATTTCTGGACGAGCCCTTAGCTGCGTAGGAACCTTTCTGTGCCTCATTGTAGCAACAGTGTAGCTTGTCCTGAGTATTATATCCATGATTAGGATATTTGCATAAAAACGTACTGTAGACACCTATGAATATAAATTGGGTTGCCAATTAATGATAATCATAACATTTTTTCAACGAATGTTCGTCGGCTTGGCTGACGTTTGAACTTGGATCGTATTAAAAAAAATACACTGCGCGGTTTTAAGTTCTATATACCTACTCACAAAACAGATACGAGAAGAATCTTGCATGTAGACCACGGAGCCCTACCACCCAACCCTAACACCACTATGTATACTCGTATGTTAAAGTATTCCATCAAATTGTCATCAAGAGATGAAGAGGCTGGGAAACTCGCGGTTTACTTATACAGTTGTATAAAAGCGGCCAAGTGCGTGTCGGACCAACGCACAACGAAGGGTTCCGTGCCTATTAAAAAGGTCGTATCGTTACTGAAATCTTACGGCGTTTGCGTCCTTTTCTTTAAGGAAGGCAGTTTTTTAGAAATATCTCAAAAACCTTTGAACCGATCTTTTTCAAGACAATTTTCGCTGAAAGATTGTAATAAGCCCTATGCTGTCCATGATTTTTTTCAAATTTTTTAAATACACGGTTCAAAAGTTAGAGTCGGGGGGACACAATTTTAGTGACTTTCGGGGCGATTATCTCCGACACCGACGAAACCTTATATTTATTTTGAAAGGCCTATCGATTGATGTGCCACATGTGGGCTTGCAATGAAAAACAATTTTTTGACTTTCAGTTTTATGTATGGAGTGCACCCCTAAAAAATTGTTTTCCCTACGGAGGAGGTTTTATGGAGGCGGCTACGGTGGTGGTCGCGGCGGGTTTTACTATGGAAAGTAACACGTGAGTTGTTCTATTCCGTATGTTATGGAGATAAGTCTATAATTATAGGTATCTTATAGTGGATAACATAAAATAAAAGATCTATAAAAGTAACATTATTATTGCGAATTGGAAAGGCGCTTGTGTAAGCAGTGTTATTTTGTACCTAAGCAACAACATACGACACAATTATGAACCGCTTGCTCTCAGAGCGGGTTCACATTTACCGCATTACCCTTCCCGCGTTTATCTTCGAAGTAAGCTAGGGGATAAAATATGAAGTACGGACAGATGGCTGAAATAGAAAAAAATATGCTCATGAGGTAGCTACATACCTATGTTTTGGTAGTACATTGTATAGGTAATAGAATAGATCGGAAATAATGGTTTACATTTCGTGTTACGAATCGCCCATATTTATTAAGCAACTTCTGTGCTGCTCCTGATGGAAATGATTTGCTCATAAACATGAACCATAAACTACATATTAAGTACTTTATATTTGTTGCAGGCGTCCAATGAAACCGCGCAGCAACAAGCAAGTCCAGATGTCCAGACAACCAATGAACGACTTTGATACTGATCGAGCGAAATGAAACCTTGATTAATGTTTTTCTTCTATTATTTTTCTAATATTATTAATGCGAAACTTTTGATGTTTGTTACTCAATCACGCTTAAACGGCTCTACCGATCCGGATGAAATGTTGCACGAACATAGTTTATAGCCTGGATTAAAATATAGGATAGTTTTTAGGTTCTCTATTGGATCGCATAAAATCATTTGGAATAATATAATAACGCATAATTTTTTATAGCCGAATTAGCGTTAAGCCTAATCATGTTATGGCATAAATTTTTAGGCATAAAATTAAAAATAATAAACGAAAATAGCATAATCATCACAAAGACTAACATCAGATAGCATAAATACAAAAAGACATAATAATTACTTGGCATCATTACAAAACGCATAAGTACACAAAGCAATGAAAGCATAATGCACGGCCCAATAATGTACAGCCTGATAATCCATGTACATTGACGGTCATCTGTGCGGACTAATAATCTCCAGCGAGTCGACGCCACCCCGCTGCGCGGGGTGTCTATTTCTGGTCTGAGGAACACAAGTGAACCCTAACCTAACCGACCTAAGACAGAGTTCGCTTATGACAAGCCATTTTTATCCGCCCTGATAATGCACGACCCAATAATCCGCGTCCACGAAAAGTGTAAATGCATGCTATGTAATGTATTTAGAAAACAGAAATTATGCTTCAAAACAGATATACCAAATAATTATTAGCCCAAACAATAGTATGCGTAATATGTATTCGGCCAATACAGATTAGTTCAACTGAAATTATGCTATTAGCGTAGTATGCCAAACAAAGTAGTAGGCAAAAGGATTATTATGCGACAGTATTATTATGCCAATAGAAATTATGCCAAATCAATTATGCGAAACTATATTAGTCTAAAAAAAATTATGCCAATGAAGGGGATCCCTAGTTTTTATCCTGGGTCCACGCAGACGAAGTCGCGGGCGGAAACTAGTACATATAAAATAAAATAAACCGATACCTATAGATATATTATTCCTTGATGAAAAGACTTCCGGTTTTAAAATAGACAAAAAACTTGTATGCAGCTTTTTTTCATTCTAAAATTGATGTCGAGTGATTAGTTGACAACCTATTGCAATTTCTCTACATCCTAATAGTTTCAGCACGGCTATCACAAGACGGCGTGCGACCTCTCTCGATTTTTCTCGCACTGTCCGCCTCTCTCTTATTAGAAAACTTAGAAAGAGAGGTATAGTGCGAGAGAAATCGAGAGACCTCGCGCGCCGTCTTGCGATAGCCGTGCTGACGTCCCTTCAATGACCCATTATCATGCTCAGTGCTCCTGTGTAACAAGTTGCCTGAAAATCCTGTTTATTACACGTTTTTAGGGTTCCATACCACAAAAAGAAAAATCGGCCAAGTGCGTGTCGGGCCACGCGCAGTGTAGGGTTCAGTAGTTGCCTATGACACGCGCGCGCCAACTAAATGATGCGGTTTCGTCGGCCGAATTTGTACGAAAGTTACCCTTTCTAAGTACATTTTAAGTTGGTCGATTATTACTCGGTAACTATAGTTAGCCGTAGTAGTTTCCTTCTAAATTCACTTTTAAATTTATTATGTGTAGGTACTACTGCCACGATTTTTTTCACATCCCCATCCCCAGTAATAATCGGCAGCATTTAGCATACCTACACATGCAAGTCTACAAATCCTTTGAAGCTGTGAAAAATGAAACATCAAGGTTAACTAAAAAAGATACGCCCGTTTATGCAGCAAAAAACGTAGGTACCTATATTTCTACACTCTCAAGGGAATCAAAAGTCACACACACACGACACACACGGTCGCGACACACGTAAAAAGAGCTCTGGCGGCCATACATTTAATATGGCGCGTAGAGCTCTTTTTACGTGCGTCGAGTGTCGACCTGTACTTTCCGTTGACCGAGAACTAAAATTTGGCAAGTAATATCTTCTTACAAGTATAACGACGATTTCGACGACCGCTTTAGCCTAGTTGGTAGTGACCCTGCCTACGAAGCAAGAGGTCCTGGGTTCGAATCTTCGAATGGATGTTTTCTATGTATTTAAGTATTTAATCGTCGTCTAGTACCCATAGTACAAGCTTTGCTTAGTTTGGGACTAGTTCGATTTGTGTAAGATTGTCCCCTAATATTTATTTATAATATTTATATTTATATTTTATACTGGGAAAAATCGGAAAACTATACATTTGTAATTAAGTACCGAACCCCCGGTGGGCGAGTCCGACTCGCACTTGCCCGCCCGGTTCTTGTTTACTAAGATGTACCTACACTATAAACTAACCTTGCTCAATGCTCAACCTCAATGTCAATTTGCATTTATAAAAGCAACTGCTCTAAGATCTCACTCGATATATCTCGATAGTGTAAGTACCTATGTGTTATAACAGCCCAACTCCTGAAATTTTTGGTGGAGCCACACGCGCCGAATCTAGCCACAACCAGACCTGTGCCAGCCTATGCCTATATCACACTTATGTAATAGAATGCTAAGTCTAATTTTAAATTTCCATTAGGCAAATAAAAATCTTAAAATATCAAGACTAATCCTTATCAATTACGAGTATATTACCTGGAAGTGTAACTTATTTTTTTTTCACAGAAATAACGAGTTCAAAATATATATTTTTTTTACGGTGGCGGACTGGCGGTCACTAAGTACGTACGTACTAAGTACACACACTCGTCGAGACACCCCGAGACAGACCGAGAACGAGTGTGTACATGATGCTCTCACCTTGTCTCGTCCGCTCGGGTCTCGCCTCGGTAGCGGTACGCCTCGGTCGCGTGTCGGGTTAAAGGGTTGTTCCGCTGTTTCAAATGACGCAATGAGTGTGTACATGGTGTGCTCTCGTCGAGACTCTCGGCGAGAAACTCTCGACGAGTGTGTACTCGTACTGCACGGCTATCATGAGACGGCGCGCGATTTTTCTCGCACTATCCGTCTCTCTCTTATTAGAACACTTAGAAGTTAGAACAAGAGGTATAGTGCGAGAAAAAACGAGAGTATGTCACGGCCGTTTCATGATAGACGTGCAGGACGCACATGCAATTATTAACCCCCGACGCAAAGAGAGGGGTGTTATAAGTTTAACGTGTCTGTGTATCTGTGTGTCTGTGTATCTGTGTATCTGTATGTGGTATCCTAGCTCCCAAACGGATGGACCGATTTGAATGCGGTTTTTTTTGTATCATAGATAATTTTATCCCGAGTGTTCTTAGCCATGTTTCATGAAAATCTGTTCAGCAGTTTTTGAGATATTGGATTTTAAAATGAAAATGTCGGGGGTTTTTCAACTTTTCTAAGTTGTAGTTATTTAATAATGACGGAGTGGAGTAACGAGGCGTGTTCCACTATTATGGAGTTCTACCAAATGGAACCAGTAAACGCCGTCACTTCAATCACGGTCATCTTCTAGTAGACGTAGCGAGCAACTGAATAAATCGAGGGTGTGGATACGGCCTCCACTTGCCAAGACCCGTGCCGAGCGCCTCTGGGAGGCGCCTCGAGAGTCTGGATCCGGCATCAAACTTACTATTGACCACCACCGGTATCCGCGCCATTCTGTGAGAGTCTTTAAAGTTGACTCTCTGCTGGAAAAAATAGCATACATGTAGGGTCAGTTCGGGTATGTGCGCCACAGGGGAAAGTGCGCCCCCGGGGTAAGTGCTGATATTGATTTGTATGACTGAATGATGAATGAGGCGCACTTACCCCGGTGGCACACATACCCGAACTGACTTTACTACTATCTTCTTTTAGTTTTCAAATCACGGCGCTTAAATGGTAAAATAAGCGCTTACTTGATCCTAAAACCGTATTAGAAAACCTGAAGTGTGCTGCAGATTTTTCCTACATTCCCTACATTATACCTGGCCCGTTTCACGAAGCTACAAGTTACAATTTTACAAGTCTAAACTAGCAACATTGGTTGAAAAAGTCACTACAAGCGTTTCTTGAAACTAGTTTTCTACAAATTGTAAAACTCAAGTTACAATTGTAAATTTTGAACCACAGACATTTTTTATTATTTTATTGTTTGAAATTGCTTAAATCGAACTAACGTTTCTCCAAGATTTTGTTAAATTGTCAACTTGTATTGGTCACATTGTAAAAAAAACTACCTAGCTTCCGAGCTAAGTAAACTTGTAAATTGTTCTGTTCTGTTCTGTAATTATACATTTTATTCGAGCAAAATGTGGCATTCGTGGGACTCTACTGATGACGAAGATAATGATGCGGCTTCTAGTAGCTTCCACCAGCGGTTACCAAGAATTTTCCGGACCAGAATGAATACTGGGTTCCGAACCTCTGTTTATGAATTCAACGAAGGTTTTTTTTTGCAAAATTATTCAAGTTTTCACTTCTACCGGCACTCCCGGAGTGCAACCCGGTCTTTTTTTTTTTGTTGCTTTCTATACCTTACGGTGTGTAGTCTCCATCGTCACGTCTCTATTGCCGAGGCATTAGAGACGTGTTCAGATATTTGTGAGCACCTTGGCCGCTACGATATATCTGATGGCGACTGTACTTATATCTAGTACTATCAAGTACTATTTTATAATAATAGAGAAAAGGCAGTCTCGGGTGCCGGAATATAAATACACGTTACACAATAATAGTTTTCTTCTTTTGAAAACTTTATAATTATCAAAGTCACGTACATAGACAATAATTGGACAATAATAAACAAACGGTAACAATAATCAACAAGTTTTTTTTTAATATGGACGTGACAGAGACTTGTTAAATCGAGATGACATTGTCATTTACTTGTAATCGAGAATATCGTACAATTTTATTATTCTACCATGGAAAGCCACCATCAAGAAACACTTGTACTTGTAAATTGTAACTTTATGTTCTTGTTACTTGTTCGATTGTAGTTTGTAACTTGTAGCTTCGTGAAACGGGCCAATGACATTACAAATCAAGGGGAGAAAATGTCGACAAAGATGACTTGAGCTGTAGCTGAAAAAAAAATCCAAGGTTGGATATTTCTGTCTCTATCGCACTTACTTAAGCGACAGAGATGAAGATATACCATGAACTGAGATATACAAAATTACAAAATTCTTTATTTGGTAAAAACACTTCCAATTACATTACACAATATACGAACTTCGACTTGCGATTTTCGTGGCAGCACCGCTGTTCCATTTATGTCACTTTTTTATCTAAATGCTCTATCCAAAGAGAATATAACCACTACGTTTAAAGAGTCGGAACTTCATAGTACGAGCGTTTTGTTGAATTGACTGGCCGTGTTACACAACGTACCTACCAACATACATAAGAAAAATCGGATGTTGCTATACTCATAAGGGCTATTACACACCTATAAGATGGAACGAGACGGAAAACATTCAATTCATTCAATTTTAGGCGGTTGGTTGTGACTATTCATTTGTCGTGTATAAAAGTCTTAATTTACCAAATTTAGTGCTGCGAAAACCGATAATAGTGATTTCAAGAACCGATATTACCTATAGTGATTTCAAGAACCAATAATAATTGTTTTTTTTTTGTTATTTCTATTTTTTGCTTGCCTTGTATTTGTCCCTTATGAATGAAACAGTATTGAGCTAAGGTACAAACGCCAACACTGTTAACTGACCATCCTGTATTTATAGAACCTTATTACAATGCACATAAAGTGCACGGATGGTCAGGTAGCTGTGTTGTCGATAGTACTATCTAACCATTACTTATTCTTTGATATACTTTGATTGCCAAAAAGGTAAAGCATAATTGAGTGTTGCCATCCAATATATTTGTCTTGTAGGTTGGCAAAACGAGCCAACTACGTTACTATAACCCCATACCCCATATATACATTTGTTCTCAGCTCGGCAATTAGTTGAGGGCCCCTTCGGGGCCCAACTTAAGTTATTATACGTATAAGAAAAAATAAAAATAAAAATTGTTCAGCATAGAGAAATATATATATACTGAGATTCTCAGTATTGGATCTATATATATTTCTCTATGGTATTGGAGTTTCCGAGGACTGGCTCTATCGGCGTGTCATGAAGTAAATTATTCTGCAGTTCTTATAATATTTACTAACCTCGTGGCTCATTAATATTTAAATGGGTCAATAAGCAGAATTCCCACTACTATGGGGACTAACAATGTTTCTGGAGGTAATATTGATATGCACATCCTACTAATATTATAAATGCGAAAGTTTGGATGTTTAGATTAGATATTTGGATGTTTGTTGATGATGATAAAATTATGCATGAAGATAGTTTATAGCCTGGATTAAAGTATAGGATAGTTTTTATCCCAGGTCTACGCAGACGAAGTCGTGGACGGAAACTAGTAGATACATATACAATAAAAAACTGATATATATAGATATATTTATTATATTAGTAGGATTATTATATATGTCCTACCATACCCAAACACCTGTTTACCTACGCTAATGCAGTCCTAGGGTCCTAGTTATATAGAGTACTAAAGGCTTGACGGCGGCAAATCCATTGTTGGCGTTTTTAATTGTTTTGCTAGTCTGCTAGGCTGCGCTGAGTATACATTATACATTGGACCCCGAAGTATACATTGGGCCCCGGAGTAGGGTCATTTCGCCGGTTAGCGACCACCTAATTGCATGTGCCGGTGGGCGACCACTTAAGCTGAGTTGGTGAACTGAAAGGATATTTTCTCGGTTTATTAGTAGATTTCTATTCTAAAACAACAAAAAAATGCATGTACAAGTAATTGTCTCAATAGGGTGTGTAGAATTGATGTTATCTTCAATAGAAAAAACCTTCTCCTTCAGGTGGTCGCTAACCGAAGGTGGTCGCGTAACCAGCGAAATGACCCTATATATATTGGCACAGACTAAATAATAGTACCTACTACGTACAGAAGGTTATCTAAATCCCCTGCTTATGCATGCCAAACGAGCCTAAACGTGGCCATCCCTTTCAATCGCATGCAACACGCTGCGATAGAATGCGTGCGTGCCTTAGCAGCACTAACATACCGGCCGGGGCCGGTAGGCATGTACTTGTAGCGACTAGGGCTCGCGGTATACGTGTAAAACGCCGAACCGTGTACACGTATCCTTAAGCCCGGCGGTACTAAGAACCCGAATTACACGAACCCGCCAAGATCCGTCCCGTCCCGTCCCGTCCCGTTCCGTCCCGTCCCGTCCCGTCCCGTCCCGTCCCGTCCCGTTTCCAAGAAACGTTTCTCATCTCGGCTCCGCTCAGGTAACGGGCAAGGCAACTCGACCCGTCCGCGCCGGTTTGAGTTGAAGTAAAAATGATTTATGATAATATTATACTCTTATTACTTGCAAACTCGTAGAGTAAAATTGCCTTATTGAGAAATGTATTTGTGTCATTTAAGGGTTTTTTTCATTATTAACGGCAAGATTTAGTTTGAAACATGTACATAGTTGATGTAGTTCAACAAGGTAAAAATAATTAGCAGTAACAGAATGTACACAAAATTAGCCTTTAGATAGGAATTATCAGTGCCTTGCATTTTTTTGATAAAGCCAAAAGGTGATAAACAAGTCGTTGAATTCACAAGCTATATTAAGTTTTATGTATTTGCGATAAAGTCGAAATTTCAACAAATAAATGAAAGCTTTTACCTATGTTTGTCTCCTTTGTTTTTTCTTGTTCGTGCGTACCGGGGTAAAGGGTTTTATGACATTACCTGGTAGGTAGGTACTAGAGCTAGTAAGATATGTCCAAATTATTTTTAAATTTCTGATGAGTCTTTAGTAAGATTATAGTTCGCCACTCAGTCGGTCGTTATTTATAAAGATTTTGTTAATTGTTGGTCATTACTTTCGCAACCAGACCTAAAATTTGAATGTACCCCAGAAACCCAAGAAATATATAAGCGCCTACTAGGCGAGTTCTTTGGTCCACATAATGTGCAACGCAATACTTCACGCCGAGCGCCTACTAGGCGGGCGCACTTTTTACTATAAGTACCTACCGGCGACCCACGCACGAGGTGGGTGCAGGGCTGTGCCAAGTCATTTTTATGATCAAACATTATTATATTGTCACTTTTTAATGTTGTTCGCGTACAAACTTTGTAAATACTTACGGTATAATTATATCACGTAATACTTATTCAAGTAAAAGCCGCAGGCGGTTTTATCGGCGATAAGCCGGGTTCTTACCTGAATTACTCGTGGTGTTAACCGTTGCAGTCTCATTTTAACACCCAAAAGGATATAACAATAAGATTAGAGTCGTATTGTTCTATCATTCCAGGTAGCCGACTGTAGGCTTGAGGGCAGTTTGATGAACCGTGGTATTTTTTAGCTAATTGGAATTAGTGCATTGGGTTGGGGTGCGATTGGATTCTTGTTGTTACTTGGAACTCTGACTGACCTGTGCAGTGTGCGTGAATTACTGGACACTGAACTGATTTAAAAGATGGATTTATTTAATGCGGAAGAATTTAGGATGAATTTGTGGTATGCAATTATTATTGGAAATATCTACCATAAGGCAGTAAAATACCAATGTTTTGTCTCTTGTGGTATCTACCGAATATATTCTCAATTCGGTTTTGCGATTAATTATATTCTAAACTTTTATCGATAGGTAATAGTGAGTGAAACTAATAAAATCTGGCACCGTATTTGGTAAAAATATTCCCCTAACATTAAGTAACAAAAATCTTTTCTGTTGGCGTCAACCCTGTGCGTCGTGGTGATGTGCGCCCGCTAGGCGGGCTTGTGCACTGAAGCCATATTTACACATAGCACATCCCGCCTAGCGGGCTGTCCGGCATCTGACCAAAGTTACGGAGTGCCCACTAGGCGGGTTCTTGGTTGCGAAAGTGTTAAGTTGTCGTGACCGGCGTCTAGCGCGCGCTCCGCGGCCACGACAACGTGTCGTGAGTGGCGCTGAATGGGTTAACGGTAAAATTACAGTGGCTATTGTAATTTACTAAATAACTGCCACACATGTTTCAAACATACGTCGTACATTAATTTTGTATTAAGCAGTTACGCTGCTAACGAAATTATAATTTTTTAAATAAAGGAAAAATGAATGCCTGTGGTCGCGGGTTCGAATCCGGCTCGGAGCATTAAATTTTTCCTTTATTTAAAAATTTATACGTTGTACATAGTTGATATCCATATCCATACTAATATTATAAATGCGAAAGTGTATGTGTGTGTTTGTCCGTCTTTCACGGAAAAACGGACGAATTGACGTGATTTTTTAAGTGGAGATAGTTGAAGGGATGGAGAGTAACATAGGATAGTTTTGATCCCCGTAATCATCCCCTAAGGGGGTGAAATGAGGGATAAAAGTTTGTATGGAGCTGCGATATAAACGAGTTCCACGCAGACGGAGTCGCGGGCAGAATCTAGTAGTTCAATAAATTTTAATTTGCCGTAACTAGATGTACACTAAATTATCATTGAGTATTGTAAGTGTCTTGCATTTTTTTTGATCAACCCGAAAGTCTAAAAAAGTATTGATAAACAAGTCTTTGAATTCCAAGAAATATTAAGTTTCATGCATTTGCGATAAAGTCGAAATTCCAACAAAAAATGGAAGCGATTACTAAAGTCCTAATTCTCCTTTGTTTTTTTGTTCGTGCTTGCCAGCGAAAAGGGTTTTATTAGATTATCTGCTACTAGAGCAAGTAAGATAATAATTGAAAATCTACCGACATTATCATGTTAGGTTAAGCAAAGACACGTTAACTTAATAGTATATTAAAAATATTGTATTTTTGAGTTGATTTTTTAAATGTATAACCTATTATCATAAACAATTTTTACTCATTTAAAAACTGATTTTTATTTTATTCACCCGATTGCCTTTTTTTCCTTTTTTTGTGTATATATTCCATTAAGTATATTTTATTTATTTACGAGGAATATTAAATTGGACACTTTACAGTTTAATTTTATATAGGCATTAAACTATTTTTGACATTACCAATACTTATTATGATATCCAATAGGTTTGAGAGTAAAAAAACGAAATTTGTAAAGTACGAGCCATGATCTTTATCGTAGCTTTTAAAGGCAACGTCTCAGATCGCCACTACATGGTGAAAACGGGTCGGAACCGCGTGAAATTAAGATACGTGTTCGCGGGATCCCGGGATCCCGGGATCCCGGGTCTTAATTATACGGTTCTTAATTACACGTTCCGAACGGTCCATAAAACCGTTTCCGTTTAACACAGAAACGGGGGCCCGGCTACGGGTACACGAAACCCGGGCACGACCGCGAGCCCTAGTAGCGACCCGACGAAATCATGGAGTGAGCCCCCCTGACATTGGAGAGGCAAGCATCCGGTCGACAGCCCAAGGTAACATTGGGGAATCAAGTCAGAAGGTTGCAGCTTCCACGATCGCAACGGTGCAATGTAGCTCTATCTAGACTGGATGTGGTGCTCATTGGTGGCGGCAAGACCCAGTTCGGGTCGTTGAGACATTGCAGTATGTATTGTAAGGAAGACAATTCTCTCTGAACCTACCAATGTTCTCAGGTGGGTTATTATTTAACAAATATTTTAGACTAGCTTCCGCCTGCGACTTCGTCTGCGTGGACCCGGGATAAAACTATCCCACATTTTAATAAAGGCTATGAACTATGTTCGTGCATAATTTCATCGAAATCGGTTGAGCCGATTAAGCGTGATTGAGTAACAGAAATCCAATCTTTCGCATTTATAAGATTAGTTCCCGCTTCCGCCTGCTAATATAAGATAACTAAATATAGGTACCGCCTAACATACTGAAGAAGGCAATTTAATGTTAATAACATAACTCTACTCGGATGAGGCACAAATGCAAAATTAACGTAGGCTCCTTAGACCAAAGCCTCGCTTGAACTTTTTGTGACCGGCAAAAAACAATCATAACGCTTGGTTAAGTTGAAATCAAAAAACTATCGGCTCTTACAGATTGTTGATCAAGTTAAGATTATCATATCCAGTTGTAATAGAGGGTTCCTTGCCATGGCATAATATACTACGTATATCATCAATTCATCGTCCTCCTCGCTATTCCCGGTTGTGCCCTGGAGAAACCCAGGGTCCGCTTTGACACCCAATCTAAAGATTTAAGAAAGAAAGAAAGAAGACATTTATTCACTACGCAAAAGACACACAGAGACAAAGGGAGTACAAATACAATACAATTTACACATAATGTGTGTGTCTTCGCGGCAGTGAATCGGTGCCGAGGTGTCAGACAGACACCTACAGCGCTGATTTTCAGACAGCACCGTACGTGACCCACGGAACGCAGCACAACATACCGCCGATACAAACGTATACACAAAATAAATAAATAATTAATATACTACTTAAATAAGTAACACAAGCACAATGGGATGAGTGACAATGATGGCATATGTACTTGTTTTACGAAAGCGACTGCCATCTGACCTTCCAACCCAGAGGGAAACTAGACCTTACTGGGATCTAAAGGTACCTAAATATTCCATACAATTAGTTCCGAAAAAGTCATTGGTATGAGCTGAGATCGACCGCCGCTTGACAGCGGGATGCTTGAACCACTAGTCTACCTACCGTAGCTTACTTACCCCTTATATTGATATGTAGGTGATGCTTTCTACGTGGAAACATTCAGGTAATTTCAGAATACTTGCTTACGCTAACATACTCTTCTAGAGTAGGGTTACCAGATACAAATTTCAAGTCCCGACAAAATTCCTGATTTTCGGCCCAAATTCCTGACAGATAATTACGATCATTTATAAGTTACAATTTATGAAGCTCCAAAGTACTTGTGGCTTTACCTTTTTTGCTATTGTGATTAAAAATAAAAATTTACAGTGTATAAAATTTGATTGTTTCATTTATTTGCCGAAAATTCCTGACATTTCCCTTTTCCGGCCGCATTCCTGACATGTCTAAAATTCCTGACATGTGAGGAAAATTCCTGACATCTGGTCACCATATTCTAGAGAGAAAAGTTGCCTTAAGTTCTCTTCAAAGTTTCCAGAAACTTCTGAGAATATTCCTCTCTTTGGAAAAGTAGTGCAATTTGTACATTGATGGCCACAAGGCGCTTTATGTTTCTAAAAATGTTGGTATGATAGTAATGATATTGTATCACCTTACCTTTAATTAGATTAGCCATGGTATTCACAAAAAAACAATCACAGACGAGAATTCTGAGTGACATTTGAATACGCACTGACCGGATATAATAAAAATGTTCCCACAAAGTACCTACTACGTACTTGACAATTTTTTTGATACCTATAAAAGGTACTTCATTTGAAGGAGCGCGCACAAACTCAAATAGGTACATAGGTTTATGTATTGTGATGTTTTCTGGTTCAATTCGACCATTAAAAATGAGTAGAATATATTCTCTAAATACCTTATTCCAGTTTGGTCGAATCTTTGGTATCGATAGAATTAGTACCTATGTACTAACAAATACTAAACAAACACTAAAAGAAACCACACGCAAATCGGTTCATCCATTACAGAGCTACGATGCTATAGGCAGACATCCATATATGTACACAGATGCACAGATACACCATGCTAAACTTATAATATACTAGCTTCCGCCCGCGACTTCGTCTGCGTGGACCCGGGATAAAAACTATCCTATATTTTAATCCAGGCTATAAACTATCTTCGTACAAAATTTCAGTCAAATCGGTTGAGCCGTTTAAGCGTGATTGAGTAACAAAGATCTAAACATCCAAACATTTAAACATCCAAATTAACGCATTTATAATATTATTAGGATAGTAGGATCAGATTCGGAGATGATGCTCTTTGAGTGCATATGCGATAATAGAATAAAATCCAAATTGTTATAGAAAGGCACGTGTACTTTTGGCTTCCATCGCCGGACATGATCCATCATCAAATCGCATCCAGGAGGTTGAAAAAGAAACAAGAAAAACATTTCAAAAACCGACCACAGAATGTGGATTAGGTACTGATGTACAGTCACATAACAGTCATGATAAACAGTCAAATTAAGAATCCTTTGGAACAAGTTGATAAATTGTATAAGTAGCTCTTTCGCTAAATATTTATAAAAGTTTAAATTTATTTCTTACTACTATAATTCTTCTTCTTATACGAGCCCAAAACTGGGTGGAAAAAAGTATATTGAATCACTGACAGACACCGGTATAGATTCCATACTTATTTTACAAAAGCGAAAGTGTGTCTGTCTGTCTGTCTGTTGGTTGCCTCGTCACGCTTAAACCGCTGAACCGATTTAGATGTAATTTAGTATAGAGATAGTTGTAGTCCCCAGGAACGACATATGATAGTTTTTGTCTGAGGGGGTGAAATGGGCGATGACAGTTTGTATGGATAAACGGACGGAGTCGCGGGCAGAAGCTAGTACCAAACAAATACTGGTTTGTCACGTTCTACGATTTAGGCGGAAAAAACTAGTCATAGAATCCACATTTCGGCTAGCAATAACCATTTCAGACCCAATCGAATCAGCATAGTCACAAGGACCCCAAACACCAGCAAAAAAATCTCGTAAAAACTGAAGATCGTAAACAGTGCACGTTGAGTGTATGACATAAGCGTGGGTGTATAAAAGGTAGGTCGGCCGCCGTCCTGGCACAGTTCACCAACATGGCTCGACTAGTGCTGGCTACTTGCGCCCTAGGGCTCCTCGTCTGCGCCCACGCAGCCCCAGGTAAACAAACTATTATTTTTAATTTAACCTTTATTGTGACTTTTCCCTTGTACGCTAGCCTTAGTGGTTTATGCATGCGGCGGTCGTGGGTTCGAATCCCAATAAGTTTTGAGTTTTTTCCCAAAAACCAATGAATTTTTCGGAACTGATATACGGAATATTTACAGTCGATTTTCGGTGAAGGAAAACATCGTGAGGAAACCGGTCTAATCCCAATAAGGTCTAGCTTTTCCTCTGGGTTGGAAGGCCAGATATGGCGGTTCTATGCCAAATCTTGGGATTAGGTGTCAAAGCGGACCCCGGGCTCCTTTAGGGCACAACCGGGAATAACGCTAGGAGGAATGATGTGATTTTTCACTTGCCGTTCCTTCATTGCTGGGGATCGTACCAATATACCTTGGAGTGGAGTGTAAGTTAGGTTGATGTCGCCTCTCTTATGGCCGGTTCCAATAATCAATCCACCGATAGTTTTCCTTACCAACAGTTACATTTTGACACATTTTCTACGGATAATCTGTCAAAATGTAACTGCCGGTAAGGAAAACTATCGGTGGATTGGTTATTGGCACCGGCCATTAGAGGAAATTTTGAAGGAAGTTTTTCCTGATAGGAATATCATTACTTATGCCACCTGTGATTTTAAATAAGTATTTCGGGACGAGTGACGCGTTGATAATTATTATCGTATCGGGACAGTTGGAGTTTTGTGTTTGTGAGGGTGAAACGAGTCTACGGAGGCCCGTTTTATGAAGCTACACGTTATATTTTTACAACTCCATACAGCTGGCCAATGGCCAGTCGTTATTGTTCGAGCGCCCTAGTGTTGCCAGTTAACACTTGTAAAATTTTAACTTGTACAGTCAACAGCAGAATAGCTGCGCAACATAACACGCTCAATATTATCTAGACTAAACAGTCCTTATTTTCTTGACATTAGAATCGTGTGTAGGTGATTTTGAGCACTAGACCCGCGTAGCTACTTTTCTGCTGACTGTACCTTCGTGATACGGGCCACAGGCGATTAAAGGGAGATGGTCTCTTTGGGGCTTAAAATACTATTCAATTCCGGGATATATGATTATTATAATCGATGATCTTCATCTTGTTTACAGACAATAACCAGATATACTCGTACTTTGTTTATCCGCCACTTCAAACCCATCTTCAAATGCTCTTCACCTTCAAGGCTCGAGCCAATCATCATAATACACGCAATACGTGTGTTTCGGAGCATTGAACGTCTTTCGACTTTATTTATACTCTACAAAAACAAGGTCTTCTTCTACCGGGATTTCTTTTGGTAACTTTATGTATATTATTATACTCTTAGCACGACTTGGGAAGGTTATAGAAGTCTCTACAGACGTCTTGGGAAGAATCAGAGGCATCATTAAAACGTCTATTATGTTGTAATAATCATAGTAACATGAAGCTCGTGATAAATGAACAAAATGTTATTGTTGCAGGCTACGGCGGGGGTAGCAGTGGCGGCGGTAGTTTCGGAGGCGGTGGCGGCGGAGGCGGCGGTGGCGGCGGTGGCTATGGCGGCGGCGCCGGTGGTGGCTACGGAGGCGGCAAAAGCGGAGGCGGTGGCGGCGGTCTAGGCGGAGGCTCTGGCGGCGGCGGCGGTCTAGGCGGAGGCTCTGGCGGCGGCGGTGGTCTAGGCGGAGGCTCTGGCGGCCACGGCGGTTCTAGCGGTGGAAATGAAGGCGGCCATGGCGGCGGTCAAGGAGGCGGTCAAGGAGGCGGATTTGGCGGCGGACAAGGAGGCGGATCCGGCGGTGGCGGCAGTGGTGGTCACGGTGGCGGCAGTGGAGGTCACGGTGGCGGCAGTGCTGGCCACGGGGGCGGTGGATCCGGTGGATTTGGAGGCAACAGCGGCGGTGGTAGTGGCGGGCACGGAGGCGGTGGAAACGGCGGTGGATACGGAGGCAGCAGTGCTAGTGCCAGCGCCAGCGCTAAGGCCAGTTCCAGCGCCAGCTCCGGTGGCGGCGGCGGATACAAGAGCGGATACGGGTGAGTTAAGGCTTTCTAAGCATACGCTTTTTATTTAGATAAATCACAATTGGGACAGTTTGAACTTTTAGTAAGACTAGGTACAACCTCTAATACAATCTCCTCTGTTACAATTTAGAATGATGTTAAGTTAATTGAAGATGAGGATACTTAAAGTCTCAGATAAATGTAACATAATACAGCTTAATACAATCGGATACTTCGGATAGTTACAGTTACATTTTGGTACCGTGACTAGGGTTTTCTTTAGTAGCCATATAATTACATCTGGCTAATGATGTTCACGATTCGTTTTCGTCTTCTTCCGACTTCATTTGGATAAAGTGTTGGATGTTGTATCTTGCATTTATCTGTTGAAAGACGACTTAGTACTTAATCAAACTGTGAATGTGAATCATATTGCATGTCACGATGCTAAGAACCCGTGGAGCTAAATAAGCGCAAACGTCGTTCGTTGGTATATCTCTATCTCGATCACACTAGTACGATAGAGAACATATACGAACAAACGCAGTTGACATGGCAGAAGGCCAGGGGCGGCTTTACCTATAGTTCAGGGGGTGCGTTGCACCCGGGCGCACGGTCCTAGGGGGCGCCGAGCGGCACTCACAGGGCGCCACTCGCCTCGACTCGGGCGCTAGAGCGCGCTAGGGGGGGTGCTAGAGGGCGCGACATGGGCTAGAGACGCCTCTGCAGAAGGCACCCCCCGTCACAGAGATTACATGATGAAAAATAAATGATAATCCTGTTCCCACTTAACAGAACAAGTCATACTCGTGACTATATATATACCTGGGTATGTTGTGTATAATGAGAATCATAATAAATGACGTTGTTTTTATTTTGTTGCAGGCGTTAAGATTCCAGTGCCCAGCAGAAGAGATTCAAGAACCCCAATGTGATACATAGTTTAACGTTTGCCATAATTCTGTAGATATGTATAAAATATATTGTATGTTTCTATAAAAAAACATGTTTTTATTAAGAGCCCTAAAGTACAGCAACATCTTATAACTAAATAAACTGTACACTCACCGGCATTAATATCTGCCACACCACAACAAAGAGCGCATAAAATATCTGACACCTCTATTTCGAGGGCCGTTAGGCGTTTCAGATATTTTTTACCCGCTTTGTTATTATTGTGTGTACCTACAGTCGAACTCCCAAAAATATTTTCGATTTTCTATAAGTACTTAGAATAAAAATCTCACTACACAAATTACTATACACTACTATAATCGTAAGTTGGTGCAACCTGTGCTTACTCTAGGTACCTCCTATCGTTATTCCCGGTTGTGCCCCAAACGAGCCCGGGGTCTTCGGCACCTAACCCCAAGATTTAGCATAGGCACTAGTTTTACGAAAGCGACAGCCATCTGACCTTCCAATTCCAACCCATAGGGAAAACTATAACTTCTTCACGATGATTTCCTTCACCGAAAAGGTTAATAACAACTGATATTTCGCATATAAGTTTTAGAAAAAACCCTTTGGTAAAGGCCAAGCCGGTAGCTCATTAAATAATATCTGAAATTACAAAGCGCGCTTAATATCTGACACAACGACCCTGGAAATAAGTATCGTGTGAGATATTATGCGCGTTTTGTTATACAGTGTAGTAGGTGCTCATTCAACAGTAAACTGCCGAAAAAAAGGAACTTGGCAGGTTTTTTATAATAGACAGCTCGGCGGAAGGCTGGTAATTTGGACGATAATTATTCAATACCAACAGTGAGTAATTCTTATACAAACCGATGCAGTACAGTTGTTTTTAAATAAATATGGATTAATTTAAAATTGATTGGCAATGTAAAACAAATAATGCAGAGGAAGGTTTATGTATGATTGTTGATAACCTAATTAACAGTTAATGACTCCGTATGGAACGCCTATAGGTATCCATCGTTTTTGAAAGATTGTAATCCTTGCACAATCAAACAATATACTGATTTCACCAAGCGCCAAGCATTGCAAGGAACTGTGCTTATCTTAATTGCAATGTAACTGAAAACTTAATGATGCATGCGATAAGCGAATGTCAGATTGAACTGGTATAGCTTCATGAACGATTGGTGGCGACGATGTGTGAAGGACAGGCAGTCAGTGCGGAGGATGTGTCGACTCGTGCTGGTCTCCTGTGCCTTGGGACTGCTCGTCTGCACCGCCCTCACACCAGGTGAGTTATAATAATAATAATAAACCATTTATTTCAGGCATCTAAAAATATACCTTAAAGCTAACAATACATATAAAAACTTATTATTTTGCCCCGTAACCGCCGAAACACGACACCCTTCGGCCAGAAGTCAGCACACGCGATGGTCTCCTGCAGCGGCCGCGGCACGCGCACCACAAACGAGCTGAAGTACCTATAATGTGACCGAGGATGCGCGATTCGCACAACTTTTCCCTACATCGCATGATTTGTATTCGATTATCAAACAGCAATTGCATGATGCCGCATGGCGCATATATCTGGATTTAGTTTAGTTTTTGGTCACTAATAATTTTATAGCTTTTGTTTTTTTTTTATTGCTATATATGCATAATGCGTTTTTGTACAGGAGGGCATATTATTTCGGTGCGATAGAAACTTGCAGGTATTCCTCTAAATACAAATATTACTTCTTTATAATTTTAGTGTTGATATTTAGGACTTAAAGATCATGATGTAGAATGCATTATTAATAATAACTAGCGACCCGCCCCGGCATCGCACGGGTACTATATTATACATATAAACCTTCCTCTTGAATCACTCTATCTATTAAAAACCGCATCAAAATCCGTTGCGTAGTTTTAAAGATCTAAGCATAATTAGGTACATAGGGACAGACAGCGGGAAGCGACTTTGTTTTATACTATGTGTTGATGAAGTGATAATAAAAACCTGGCCTAAAGACATAATATTCAATTATTTCCAGACAACATGGGTCCACAATCTACATAATAAAATCAAGTTAAATTAAAATACACGTCGAATAAAATACAAAGAAAATCAAACATTCAGATAACATAAAAAATATAAATAAAATCCTCAAATAGAATTTTAAAAGCATCCTACCCATATCCACTATTTGCACTAGGTACTGATGCACATTATAATCTTACTAATATTGGCGCAGGTTCTTCAAATGATGCAGTCGAAACAATATTTGGAGTTTTACATGAACTTATTATTCTGGAGCGATTAAATTACAAAAGTATAGGAATGTATTGAATCGTGATTGTCCGGACGCGCGACAAATAAACGTGCGGTGCAGAGACCCTATACATCTCTAAGAATTAGGAATAGTTAATTTTTCTCAATTTTTGAAGTGATAACTTCTTTAGCGGCGCTGAGCACTTTTTGGGATGGGGATTTTTTTTTAAATACGCGACAGAGTTTTGTGACGTCAGATGTGAAGGAGGTCACTTTTTGCTGCTAGCCGATTCGACTTCATTCAAAACTGAACGCTATTCGTAAGAGTATAAAGCCGTTAAACACTTTTTGCAATAGCATATTCTGCAAATAAATTTGTAATAATACCAACGCATCCTTCACAGTTTTGCTATTGAGAAAATTCGAATAGTTCGAATTTGGGCGTTATTCCTAAAGAGATAAAGCTTAGAAAAATTATTACCAACGGCAAAAACAAATTGATATTTTGGTCGCCACCGCCGTCTGCTGTTGTGCTGTTCTTGCAAATTCGAATAGGTCGAATTTAGACGTTATTCCTAAAGAGATAAAGCTTTGAAAAATATTTGGCAATGGCAAAAACAAATTGGTATTGTTCGACGGGCCCGTTCGCCTAAGTAATTGATAATTGTTTATTTTGCGTCAAATTCATTTTTAGGTGACACCTTAAGATGTCACGTGACCTGATCGAAAAACTGTTACAATGTTATTGAGTTTTCACTTCTGCCGGCACTCCCGGAGTGCAACCCGGTCTTTTTTTTTAGTGAATTACTACAAGCCGAGCCGCGCAGGACCGTTTTGCTTGGCGAGGACTGAGCGTGAGTTGGCCAGAGGGCCAACCAGCAAAGTTGGATGGAGGAATGCCAGCAAAGAGTATAAATAGTATAATAAGTATGAATGCCAGCGCCAGCGCCCGGCCGCGCTGCCGCGGCGCCATGCACCTCGACGTTTGGAGATGTGTGCGTGCGCTCGCGCACAATGGATAGCGTGTTAACACTCATGTTCACAAGATCATTCTTTTTTTACCATGCATTTTGTACCATGGATAATTAATATAAACTTTGTAATCCTTACAGGTTACAGCGAAGACATGAATGCAGTGAGGGAAGCCGCGAATGGCAAAGATCATGTCAGAGGCAGCGCCAGCAGCAGTACTAGAAAAAGTGGTGCCCCTGTATGGATGGGCAAAAAGGATGGAATGGGCTTGAATGTTCGTAACGATCACATTACCAACTATGTTAACAGTAATAGTGATCACTGTGGTAATTGTGCTCACTGCAGTGGCTGTAGTAGTATAAAAGGAGATTCCAGTGTCAATAATACTAGTAGTCACGGTAGCCATGAAAGCATTGGTCTCAAAGACGACAGCAAAGACAGTCATGATAGTCACAATAGTCGTGGTGACCATGGCGCTTACGATCATCGCCACGGTAGTTTTGAAAACGATCTTAGTTATGAAGATAGTAATAGCAGTAAAAGTCACCGTAGAGAAAGAAACGACAATCAAATCCAAAGGAGCATCAACAAAAAAGACGAAGGAAATAGCAGCACTAGTAAAGACAGTAAAATTGGTGACAACGAAATGAATAAAAGAAGTAGCCACGAAAAGCACAAAATGAGCAGCGTTCGACTTATTGGAAAAAATAAAAACTCTAGCGATGGACATAATAACCATGATGGCCATGGAGAAAGAAACAATAGTCATGAAAACAGAATCGTAAGCAATAACTACAGAAGAAATAGTTTTCAGCGAGACTCTGGTAGAGAAGGCAGTAGAATCTGGCGGTTTATGGCTAATGGCGGTCAATCTTCCCTCGGACACAGAAGCCACGGAAACAGTAGCCATGTCAGTGGTCATAAGAATAACAGTCGTCGTCGTGAAGACAGTCACAGAGGTGACAGTTATGTAGCGCTAGCTCAAGACAAAGAGTTGGTTCAAGATTAGATAATGAAGAAAATGATTCAAGTAGGTTTTAACGATTTTCAAGTTGTTTTTCATTGAAAATGAAAATTCACCCAATAAGGATGTTCACACTGTATAAATCAATAGTTTCGAATTTTCTCGAAAAAGGATTAAGAGGAAAGACCACTGGTTATTTTTCCATACAAACGTTCTCAACTGTTTCCTCCGAGGAGTCCGAGGTGTTTGACCGTAGATTAAGGTTTTTTTTAAATAGGTTTTGATTAATTTGATATTCTTATTTTTGTAAGTGCTAGGTTACTTTTTTTTTATACGACGGGGGCAGACAAGCGTACGGCCCGCCTGATGGTAAGCGGACACCGCAGCCTATAGACGCATGCAACTCCAAAGGAGTAACATGGGCGTTGCCGACCCTTGATATGTTTGAGGAGTTGCCGTGTTGACAGCTGAAGGAACAAATTCCCTCGCTCTCAACACAACGCATCCTCGTGAGCTCTGGCGACCTTGCTCATCTCCAGGAACACAACACTACTACGGAGTAAGTAGTAGTGTTGTTATGGCTGTGGTCTTCTGCAAGTACTTCACGAGTTGGGCTGCTCCAAATTCGAGCGGGATGACATTTCGCTGTGCCCCTACCTCACCACAATAAACCAAATCAAATTATGGGATCAAAGAAAAAG
Source organism: Epinotia ramella (assembly GCA_947578815.1). Classification (NCBI taxonomy): domain Eukaryota; kingdom Metazoa; phylum Arthropoda; class Insecta; order Lepidoptera; family Tortricidae; genus Epinotia; species Epinotia ramella. Next base: position 4,950,468 of record OX388203.1, read on the forward strand.
TTGAAAAAAGGGAAATTGGAGGCAAACCTGGTTCCTGAATATTTGCCCCGCGCGTGCTTGATGGAATTGGACGCGACGCTCACTCCTTCTACTTCTCCTGCCCCAGGGCGTATGATCGGCGATAGAATCGCGCTGTCTTGGTTTTGTCCACTCGCGGTATTTTATTTCGAAGGGAGCGTGTGCTCGACCCGACGCGCGCAGTAGTAGAGAGAATTATTGTCATAGTTTTTGTTTTCCTACCCCCAATTCAGGTATGCGAATATATGGAGTTAGAATAGGGTAAAAAAGGGTAGTTTTACATTACTAGTGAATAAGACGTGTGACGTGTAGTGTTTTACTTCAAAAAAAGCTTAAAAGAGACCATTTACATAGGCCGTAAACAGAAAGCCAATTACACAAATCCATTAACAATAAGCGCAAAAATCAAAACGGTCCGACATAATATTTCCTTCTCGTTCATTTCCCCAAAAATTTGTTATGCCTGACAAGTTTCTTTTTAACTCTACCACGTTGCGGATTTTTAATGGCACTAATTTCTTTTACTGGCAAGGAGTACTCGTTGGCAACAGACGTTACTAGAAGTCATCGAATGTCACCGATGTAAACAAACAGGGATCGATGATTGTCGCCATCTTGGCGATAGTCACGTCTATTTGATTTTATAGTGGTTTAATTAGTTATTCGTAGTTAATTTATACACTTACTGACTCTGGCAAAGGCCCTCGAGGCTGCCATTTCTCTTTTAAAATAATAATAAACAAACAGGCAAGGAAGACGAAATACTTCGCGATTGTAAAATAAAATACAACAAATATGCCAAAAGCAATCCATAGCGATGTCAGAAAGCTTATTTTGAATATAATCGAATATTTACACCAAAAAAGGATGCCGGATTATCTAGATAAAGATTCTATAAACAATGTCTTGAAATTGGTTGTTGACATGACCGGTACTGACATTTTATAGTGTGGTTGCAGGTATTGATTGAACTGGTTAGTTTGGTTGGATTTAACTAGTGATTTCTTTTCTTATTAAAATATTGTAATAAAAACTGAAGACGAATATAGACAAAGGTCCTTTAGTCGAATCCCAGACCGAACGTTTTATTATTGAGGTTGACGGTCTTGGAAGCGACACATCAGAGTCGAAGTCTTCGGAGTCACAATCTGTCAAAAATACTTAAATATCGAATACGTACTTGTAACCAGAGTCCAGACATGGATGAATAAGTATCCATACTAATATTATAAATGCGAAAGTGTGTCTGTCTGTCTGTTTGTTACCTCTTCACGCTTAAACCGCTGAACCGATTTGGATGAAATTTGGTATAGAGATAGTTTGAGTACTGGAGAAGGACATAGGATAAATTTTATCCCGGAAATCATCCTCCAAGGGGATCAAGTGGGGGGTGAAAGTTTGTATGGAGCTACGATATAAACGAGTTCCACGCGGGCGGAGTCGCGGGCAAAAGCTAGTTTATTATAAAGCATAGAATTTTTACATTCAACATACAACACAATGCCAATACACACTGTCCCGACTATACAACGTGTTAATAAAATAACGCAAAACCTGAAAACCGTTTGTTCAGAATCGAGAGTAGAATGCGAAAAAAATAAAAAAAAAATTTTTGACGCGATTTATTTTTTACATTTGTATGGAGCAGGTCGCCCCAGTCGGCCAACACTCCATACAAATGTAAAAAATAAATCTTGTCAAAAAATTTTATTTTTATTTTTTTCGCATTCTACTCTCGATTCTGAACAAACGGTTTTCAGGTTTTGCGTTATTTTATCAACACGTTGTATATGACGTATGTACATTATTGGCATATATTAAATGCGGTTTACACTTACAGGGACACTAGCTCAGGGTCAAATAGGGACTTGGCGGGCTTATACAATAGGGAATATTACTCAAAACTCTGCGTAGGGTAGGTAGGGGGCGACACTAGCACATATCGTAAACAAAGCACCGTGACACATGTCATATGTCATATTTATTAGTATCAAATAATTCGTGTAAATATGTTAAATTATGATAATTTTATTATTATTCATGTAGTAATCAAGCTGTATTGAGTTATCTTGGCATCCTACGGACATTTAAAAACGGTTTACGGTATATACTAGTGCTGCACTCTGGCGGCAGAACATTGCAGAAATACTTCCTTGATTAAGTTTCGGAGGAGGAAACAGTCGGAACCTCGATTTTTATGTTATTTTACTTAGACTTTTAATCTGAGCTGCTGTACTTAGGGAACGCAATTACCGGGCAAATTGAACTACCGGTAAATTACCGACTTGAGTGAAGCGAAACCGGTTAACCGGTAAATTGAATTTGGTAGCATAAGTAGCATTATTTGGCGATTATTTATCGTAAAAATAAGCTACGATTTAGTATAAAGAGTTATCATGTGCCGTAAATGCCGTAACAATCAGCTTCTTTAATAGGTATTTAAAACTTGCTCAGACGTAGGAAGGCCAAAAACGTGGGGGTAATCATTTAAACGAAAATATAGCCTTTGAAAAAGCCTTACGTTGGCTAAAATACCAACTTTCTGTTCGTACGCTCTTAACAATTAATAAAGTAAAGAGTAACAACAACAACAACTATTCCTGGTTATTTGTTATGCAAGGCTGCAAAGTTGTTGTTTGGCGCAAGTGCTCGTATTGAAAGCCAAGCTAGTGAAGGATCGTAAGGTAATTTAAAAGTACAATCCTGAGCAAAGCGAGGCTTTCAAGGTATGTACGAGACGCCAAACAACTTTGCTGCTGAGCGAAACACTCACCTTTTCACCTCACCACCGCGAGGAAAATTGTATACCTATGTAATGAAAGTCACTTGGACCTTATACTCATTTTCAATAAAGGTTTGTGTACATCTCATCAAGATCAAAACATTTTATAATTATTCAATGTAAAATAAGCATTTTTCCATTTTTAATTAGTCTCCAGGCTCACCTACATAAAAAAAAAATATTGGGTACTCACGGGTACTAAGTATGTGTATAATAAATGTGAGCCTCACTTAGTCCCGGAACTGGCTTTGTAATTCCCGTTACTTTCGGGACTTTCGGGATTTCATTATTAGTTGTCATCATCATCATATCAGCTGAAAGACGTCCACTACTGGACATAGGCAGAGCCCAAAGAGAGATTAGCCCATTGGGGAAACCCAAAGAGTGCCAAAGTGACCGGTGCTGTGCCACTCGCATGCAGCGGACTCCCACGACCTTTGCCAGGTAATCAGTCCACCTTAGATGTGTCTATACTAACTACTACTACCAACTACTTGACAAAACCATGTTTGAACTTCTTAAATGTGCAATCCCACGATGGAATCCTACGTCCATAATGGCAGTTTTTAAAGAGGCTATTGCCAAGGCTATACGATCAAAAAGAGGGATGCTATTATCATTTTACGAAAGCTATATGGAAAAAAGCGGCCAAGTGCGTGTCGGACCACGCACAAAGAGGGTTCCGTGCCTATAAAAAAGGTCGTATCGTTACTGAAATCTTATGGCACTTACGTCCTTTTCTTTAAGGAAGGCAGTTTTTTAGAAATATCTCAAATACCTTTGAACCGATCTTGTTCGAAACAATTTTCGCTGAAAGAATTTAATAAGCCCTATGAGCCTGATTTTTTTCATATTAATAAAATACACGGTTCAAAAATTAGAGGGGGGGGGGGGGGGACACAATTTTAATGACTTTCGAGGCGATTATCTCCGACTCTATTCACTTGATCAATAAAATTGCTGAGAAACCTTATATTTATTTTGAAAGGCCTATCGATTGCTGTGCCTCACGTGGGCCTGCAATGAAATTTTTTTTTTTTAGTTTCTGTTTTATGTATGGAGTGCACCCCTAAAACAATTTTTTTTTAGGAATTTAATTACAAAACTATGTAGCGGTTAACCAAATACACCTATCCTCAAAATTTTATTGAAATACACCTTATAGTTTTCGAGTAAAATGCCTGTGACATACGGACGGACAGACAGACAGACATGACGAATCTATAAGGGTTCCGTTTTTTGCCATTTGGCTACGGAACCCTAAAAAGGGCAGGCAGCTATAATTTGGTTATCTAAGATATGAAAGACGTCTACTTGTGTTCCTGATTTTGACTATGCTCTACATTTGTAGAGCATAGTCAAAATCTCTTCCAGTGTTCTTCTTTTCCAGTCTGACATAATTATAACTGTACCGAGGTGCCCTGTTGTAGCTAATAAAAATAACATCGACCATAACATATCACAAATCCAACGAAAGGTTGTCTTTTGTTCTGTCAAATGATGCCCGAGTAGGTATGACATTGAGCTCGACCCTGTCAACATTAATGCCATACGTCCGGCCAAAATTGGGCCAAATATATCTACATAAAAGAGAAAACAGTTGTCATACATGTGTAGTTGACATAATGGCTAGTGCAAGAACGAGTGTCGTCGCTGTCATTTTAGTTGCTGTGGTCGTTCAAAGTAAGTAATTAATTACTGATTAGAAATGTTATTAGAGTCTGGCCGGGGAAAGATAAGCCTAGAAAAAAGCAACAAATTTTAAAAAAAGAGCAGCGTGTTGCAATACTGTGTATAACGCAATAAAATAATAACGATACTTGAATATTTTTTATTCTTCAATTCACACAATGCAACTGATCTATAGCAGAAGGGCGTAAAGTTATATAAAATAAAACTTTTTAACTTCATTCTATTTTATATAGAACAAAAATCAAAACCCTAAATAAGAATTAGTTTTAATTGCAAGGTATTTGTAACTATGGGCCTTGGTTGCCTGAAATATTATTGTTTAAACAACTGTATCAATTTTGACGAGACAAAAATGGCATAATAATTGAACTTATTAGTTGTTAGTGGCGCTGCCTACGAAGCTAGGGTTTTTAGAGTTTGCCGCCAGGAATCCAGATTCTTGATATGTTATACTTCTTTTGTCCACGAGAGGTCCGCAGGAGCAGAGAATGTGCATTGTAGTCCAGGCAATGAACTGACAACTTGTATGGAAAAAATGACAATTTTGGAAATAATTTATAATAGCTTATTTTTTATATGTAACGGATATATTTTCAATTAAATAGTTACCCAGCGACAAAATCCGACAAAATTTCAGACATCGAAAAAATGATAAGTTAACTGGCTTCTGAAAAGTCAGTAAAAATATTAATAAATGTTTTTGTCTTTATTTTGGCTCATTTACATTTGTTCTATAATATTCAAGATAAATCGTACAAAAAAAGATAATGCATGCTTCATTCAAATCTACATAATTACTTCCGGGTGGAAAGTTTGTCGGATTCTTGACTAAATCATCTTAGAATAACATTTTCAAATGAAATCAACAAAAAAAACGCTATTGTAAATTAATGTTTTTCAAAACCGTATTTTGCCTGGAGTATTGCTGTTTCCTCTTGTCTCCTGGCAGAACCTGCATTTTGCTTCCGGTTTCATACTAATTTGTAACAAAAGTTTGTTTAATTTGCAATTTCCTTGTCACTCCTTCTCGGCAACTCACTGCTTTTGTGCCTGTTGAGTTGTAATAACTCTTAAGACAGCTTATTGTTGAACCCTTTCCTTGTCTGTCCGAGTTGATGTCAGACGTGTTATTCCTTAAGTTTCTTCCAAGATTAATGAACAACTTTTTTTGGCGAGACTCAAACATGTCACCCCCTCAGGCTCCAGAGTTCGACGGAGCGAAGTGAACGAATACTTGTTCGACTCCGCTGAGGACGCGAGCGTGGCTGGTGACTTCGGTGTCGGGGCGGACTGCAGTGACGATGACAGGTATGTAGCGACATAATGCTGGGTGACTTTGGTGTCACGACCAGGAATGAAGAAAAGTGAAGATGGTCATCATGCCGAACAACTTTTCCCATAGGAGAGACCACGAAATCGCGAAACAGACATTGACATTACACTGGATGACTATGGGGTCTCGATCAGGGATGCCAAAAATGGAAAGGATGGTCATACTTGCCTATTATGTTGACTTGTAATGTAAAAGTGCCATTGCAGAATAAAAATATTTTTCTCAAACATCCAATGAAATGTCGTCATTACGTGCGTTATAAGTTATAACAGGCTTCAAAGTATTACGTTTCGGGCGGAACAACTCGTGAGAACTGTAAAGGAAATTGAAGGCCTAGGCCAGGATTATTTTTTTTATAGCACAACATCACGGCGTTCAGCCATGCAAATTAAAGTTTGATTTCTTGCAGTTTTCTTTGTTTATTTCATTGCATGTTTGAGAAAAACATTATACATACCTCGGCGTGAAAGGGGGTTGCCAGCCTCGTAACTATTTGGCCTCGCTAATACGCTCGGCCGGCAACCCCTTACTTCCCGGCCTCTGTAGTATGTACCATTATTTCATTTACTCAATTTTACCAATGGGATGGGATGGGACCTATAAAGATCGTGAAAAAATGAGAGCTAATTAAGTGTAAACTGCAGTACAATACAACCATCTTCTTCACTTTTTGATTCCGCATTTTTTTTTGAAATACCCTTCGTTCTGTTTGTTATTAATTTGAAACACCCAACATCTTTCTTGGGGTACTTCGTCCAAAAATAATGGGTAAGGCCAGTGGTCAAATTTTCGAGTTAAATTAATATTGGAATCCTATTACCTGGTGCCCATCCTCCCGACCATGCCCTAGTGCAGTTTTTTTCCAAACTGTGGGTCGTAACGTAACCCCCATGCGGTCGCGAGTCGCAACCCACAGTTTGAAAAACAACAGTTCATTGAAGTGTCAAAACAAAAGGCGTCGCGGCCGGGTAGCGTAGAGTCTAGAGCGCAAGCGAGAGCGGATCAACCAATATCATTCCCATTTAATCATACTACAATAGTGCGTTCTTAATAGACTCCTAGCTAAGTGTGTTGCTGTTGATATGCATGAAATTTTAACTCATAAAATTCCAGGACTCCTAGTTACCTAAGTATAAGAATTTTTAAATAACTCATTAAATCCCCAAAAATAAAAAGTTCTGCAAAAACGCATTACTCAAAGATGAAATAAAAATTATATTTTATTACGGGAGCGGACGACGAGTTGTTGTGATTACTGGAGTTATCGAAGTAAAGGTACTCGCCTAGTTTAATTAGCTACTTACTATTAAAATAATGTGAGCGCAGCAATACATTCGCGGCACATATAAACCTAAAACAGGTTTCTTTTACGTCTTAACCAGTGAAATATTGTCTACTTATTAATGTGAATAAATAACATAAAAAACAATATTTCAGCAGTGAGAGCATCGAACTGGCGTACATCATCAACAAGCGGGAAGTGCCCGAAGACCGACGCGGGCGCACCTCTCAGTCACAGAGAGCCGCTGCGGCGCACGCTCCTATCTCTTCACAACTAAATACGAGGCCTGTTGTATAGAAAACAATTGGGAATCGGTGTGGGCACACATATTGTAACCATTATTACAATAACATAGCTAAAGTAACATTTGTGTAGCCGTTTGTTTACTAGCCCAGTTTGACTAAACTCGATGAAGAACTGAGTCTGAGTATGTGAGTATCTGAGAATACAGTACAGGCCAAAACTGTTAGAGGCTTATTCTTCGTGGAGTAAACTATATTATACATTAAATATGACTATAGTCCGGCAGAAGTTTCTCATAATTACCTACCTATACTTAGTACATATAATAAGACTGCATTTAAAAAATATTAAATAAAACAATATTTGTAAGATTATATATGTGTGTTTTATTTTATGCCTTTTCTTAATATTTAATCAGATTTCTACTTATTGATAAGTATAAAACTAAAGTAATTATTAAACTAAATATCATTAGGTCTAAAAAATAACAAAAGCTTGGGATACAAGTGTGCTAAATATGTTTATCATTTCGCCCGAAGCGGAATTTAAACATTGTATTTAGTTATTTTAAACACTCGCGTCTTTTGAATTATAATAGGTAGGTATCGATTCTTAATTTACTTATATTAATAAAAGTTTAATTAAAGTTAAATAAATTATTCCTGATCATGATCCACATCAATAGAGTTAGCACCACGCCGTCTAGTTTCCATCTGTAACAATAGAACACTCTTTCAGCACACTTGCTCGTAAATGGTGTTATTCCATTGCCTGTATACAGAAGGACAGCAATGGCCTAAATTGTTCGCGCGGGAGAGGAACTCTCTAGGAAGTTATGAGCTTGTGTGTGATTTGATTGGCACAACTAGAATTTTGCTCTGTTTGGTTAAAAAAAAATAGTTGGCCACGCGTCGCAAGAACACTACTGTACCGCTCTGTGATTGGTTGAAATATTGAAGCTGCGCGCTCCACTCGCACTGATCTGGAAGTGAAGTTGTCAATTTCGTACATTTTTGATTGGTGCGGTTGTATGAAACGTAGATGTTTTACTTAGTTATTCGCCTTCGGCGTCGGGCTTCTGATAGACTCTTGTTCGCAATATTCCACTTACGCCCCTCGTTAAACAATGTACCTACTATTACGTATATGACACAACTGTACAGTATACATGTAATGTACTTGATAAATATTTTTCTAAGCTTTATATTTCTTTAGGAATAACGCCCAAATTCGAACTATTCGAATTTTCTCAATAGCAAAACAGTGAAGGACGCGTTGGTTTACAAATTTATTTGCAGAATATGCTATTGCAAAAAGTGTTTAACGGCTTTATACTCTTACGAATAGCGTTCAGTTTTGAATGAAGTCGAATCGGCTAGCAGCAAAAAGTGACCTCCTTCACATCTGACGTCACAAAACTCCGTCGCGTATTTAACAATTTTTCCCCATCCCAAAAAGTGTTCAGCGCCGCTAAAGAAGTTTTCACTTCAAAAACCTGGATCCGCCCTTGTTCTCATTCCAAACGCCAAGCCGCCGGAGACGGAACTAGCGCTAGCCGAGGACTTGGAGAAGGTCTGTGTACCGCCACTCGCCAGCACCAGCCCGACCTAACCCAGACCACTGTTGCCGCCGATCCATTAACACAACTTACATTCTCATCCCAACGCCGAGCCGCCGGACACGGAGCTAGCGCTAGCCGAGGACTTGGAGAAGGACTGTGTGGCCGGAAAGCCGCCGTAGCCGTGCCCGCCATGCCCGCCGTGTCCGTTGCCGCCGAAGCCGCCGCCGCCGCCGCCGCCACCGCCGCCGTGCCCTAGGTTGAGGCCGTGATCGAGGTATCTTCTCGTACGATCTGAATACAATCAACATACTTGCAATTAATTATTGAAATTAGGATTATCATTTATCATTGAACAATGGAGACAGCAAATTTTTGCGAGAGCTCCAATATAGTTAGCTAATTCCAATCAGCGCGTTTCGGAATTGAGCCCCAACCGGTGTATCGACTATGGAAACGCCCTCATCTCATAAGTGCGTGCTTCGTGTCGGGTAAAATGCCGAGCTATAACCACGAACTTCGAAAGTCGAAGTTCGGCTATTTCCATCTCTATCGCACTCACTACACTCGAGTGACAGGGATGCATGTATACGAACTTCGAGTTTCGATTTTCGTGGTAGCGCCGCTGTGCATAAACGCGTGACCATAACTACGAGAAGTAAACCCTTTTTTTTTATATTTTATTATATTATTATTCTTAAAAAAACTAACCCACTGAAAAGCACAAAATAGTTTTTTTTTATCCAGTCCCTCCCTATCCTGTCTCTATTCCCACCCCGTAAAGTACTACCAAAAAGTTTTTACTTATTTTTCGAAGTCGGTGTCAAAGAGAATATAACCACTTACGTTTTAAGAGGCGGAACTTCATACATTGTTTTAAGATTCTCTTTTGTCTACTACCAACGTAAAGAAAATATTGCCAATATATTATATTCTGTATTAGAGTATTAGGTCCATGTATTCTGTGTTTTGTCAGGTTGGCTGCAATGGGACTTCGTCCCCGTAATTTTTTTTCATTCTATGAGAGTTTCCAAAGGCTGGTTGGTTTTACTAGGTTCTCCATTTATTTTAGTGGGAGGTTTTTTAGTGATAAACTGACAAGTTTTTTTTTATTCCTTCCTTTCTTTCTAAGTTGGGCCCTAACTGATAAGTTTTGGGCTAGTACTAGTATCAGTCAATTATGACTTTGACATACTAATATAATATATTAGTATGTCAAAGTCATAATTGACTGATGACTGGTGTCAGGTGTGCCTATGAAAAACGAAGTGTCGCGCAAGGGAGAATGAAACTCCCGACGAAATTACTTTAAAAACAAAGTTTTAACCGTCTTCAATTCAGTATTCTGCGAAGCCACATGAACATTTCCACATTTACTTCCACTTTAACACATGAACATCGATTGTTACAGAAAAAAACCGGCCAAGTGCGAGTCGGACTCACGCACGAAGGGTTCCGTACCATTATATATAATAATAAGTTACAATAGAATTTGTACGAAACTATTACTTCTTGAAGTACATTTTATAAGTTGGTCGACTATTACTCGTAAACGTGTAAAGCCTACTTAGCTGTGATAGTTTTCCTTTTAACTTCGTTATATTTACTACTACCATGAATTTTTTCACATATCCCAAAACAACCATTTAGCTAGCAGGGGGTGGGGACACTGGAGTCTAACAAAAATTAGCACTTTAAGGCTTAATATTTCACAAACGGATCGTTTAATCGAAAAATTGTTTTCACAAACCCCCAATATTTTTAAAAGACCTATCCAACGACACCCCACACTATGGGGTAGACGACAATAAAAAAAATCATCCCCACTTTACATGTAGGGGAGGTACCCTAAAAAAAATGTTTTTCAAGATTTTATTTTACCACTTTGTCGGCATGACTAATATGTATATTCATGCCAAGTTACAGCTTTCTAGTACAGTCGAGTTCTCCAATATATGTACACTTTTTTACCAACTCGAATGCGGCCGCTAACAATTAGTATGCAAACGCGTTCGATTAGGTAAAAAAGTGTACATATATTTATGAACTCGACTGTACCAAGAGCCTCTGAGCTAAGCTGCGGACGGACGGACGGACGGACGGACATAGCGAAACTATAAGGGTTCCGTTTTTGCCATTCTGGCTCCGGAACCCTAAAAACCAAATCGCTGCGGGCCGATAATATTTGAGGAGTTCCGTCGATTTATCAAGAAAGATGATTCTGCCGAGGCCTTTGGCACTTCATAAGTTGCTATTTCAACGGAATCATACCAGATATGTGACGTACTTTTAAAAATTTAAGTAAATCATTGGGGAGTTCTAGGAGACATCTGTGGTCTTCATAATCAGTTCCACTTCACCACATTTGTGATTTCCGGGTGTAAATAGACGATTTATAATATAAAATACCAAAATTACTACATGCGTGCCTAATATATTTGAGGAGTCCCCTCGATTCCTCATGGATCCCATCCTCCAACTGGATTTTTGAAAAAATTGGGACCAATCTGGAAGAATCATCATCACCATCATCATATCAGCCGAAAGACGTCCACTGCTGGACATAGGCCTCCCCCAAAGAGTGCCAAAGTGACCGGTCCTGCGCCACCCGCATCCAGCGGACTCCAGCAACCTTTACCAGGTCATCAGTCCACCTTGCGGGGGGCCTACCCACGCCGCGCCTTCCGGTACGTGGTCGCCACTCGAGAACCATGGAAGCATGGTACTTACAAACAAAAATAAATTGTAAAAATCGGCTCAGAAATTAGTTCTGAGGTAACAAACATTAAAAATAATAATGATTAAAAAAGTACAACCCGCCCAACCTCATCCTTTTTTTTGAAGTCTGTTAAAAATGGACCAAATTTCAAGTGAAAGGCCTAGTCCTCGTATGAGCTTCCGGTTTAGAGAACTAGTATGCATTTTTAACTTCCACTGCCCCAGTAACCTTTAGGTTTTATCAGTCCTGAGTAGGTATAATAGATCCATGATCTCCAATGTACGTTTATGGAACTGAACATATGGTGAACGATGAATGTATTTTAGTTAATCTATTTTGCACTTTACTGGGCTAGAATTATGATAATAAATTATTTCAGCATCAAGCGCATATTGGCTGTATTTTGATCTACCCTATACTTACACTTCAAGAATCAAAGTATCCTTGCGTTCGGGACTCGGGTGGTTAAAGAACTACCTAGTAGATTTTTCATATCTCTTACTCTGAAAGTGGGTCGTTGTTGTTCTAAAAAGTGTGCAGAAAGTGATACGTTTCTGCTCTAGTGCAGAAAAGTAGTGTAGAAGTCCTCGCCTTATAAACATTATGCGGGAACTAATTCTAATAAATATCAATGCATACCCCGCCACTGACAAAGGGAAATAATTTGATTCTTACTAAGTTCAAGTTTATGTTGTAAATTCATTACTTTTATTTTAGCTAAAATATTCACAACGGTGACAAATGGAATACACCGACAAACCTTTTTTTAACTTATAGTGCATGTGAGCTAAGGCAGAAACGCATATCTACAGCCACTCTTCAACTAATAGGTACCTACTAATAATAAATAAGTACAAATAGTATGAAAATATTTTAATAGGCTATTTTCGTCTATCACAAGTAAATTATGAAAGTATGTTATTTATATAGTTTTGACTTTAGGAAATACGAATATAATACTATTTGGTTATAACAACATAAAAAAAAAAATTAATTTCAAAATTAGAATCGTAGTTTTATTATCTATATGTCACGAGTATTCTTTGATGACGTCACGATAATGGCGGCTGCTGCTTTTGAATATTCTTTGAATAAACATATCGTTTAATTGTCCGTCTGTTTTTTTTTTACTTTCCTCGTATGTATTGAAAGTTGATTAAGGGTGTCAGTCCCAGTTTCAGATGCGCGCGAGCTATGTGTCAGCTGCAAGCTGCAATTCATTATAAGATTTATAAGTAAGAAATAACGATTAAAATATTTTCACTTACCCGGTGCGGCGACTACACAAGCCAGGATTGTCAAACAAACGATGGTTGTAAGCCTTGCCATGTTTCTCGTTTTGCTGTGGACTGGATGGACACTGGATGGACAGTGACCAAGCCCTCCGCTACACCCATTTTATATCGCACGAAACTGTCAACTAATCAGTTGTTTACGCGAAATTTGTGAAAATACAAGTCATTCCTTTTTTGCTAAGCATCCGCTGGGGATCCGTAAACGGACATATATTACGTTTTGAGAGATTTACTTAGTTTAGGGTTTTGATGCGGATAAGGGGGGGGCATTCAAGGGAAATAGATTAAATTGGCTAATCCAACATTTGGACATGAAATGAGGATGATGTGCTACTGTGCTAGACTTCTGATCCTTCTCAGTTTAGTCAAGTAATTTACCTCTATTCCTTAAATTCCAAGTTTTCTGACTAGTTTTATATGTATTTAGAAAAAGATATTGCAAGCTTATGTTAGAACTACACCTAGCCTTAAGGGGCTCCACGCGCTTTTTGGCTAGTTTTGACGAGTTTTGAGTTGATATTCCTCCGTCAAAACTATAGATATATTTATGGCAGAAACACTTATCGGTTCTTCAATCCTTTATCTACATTTGCACGAGTTTTTTTTTTTTTTTTATGATTTATTCAAACACTAGCTTCTGCCCGCGACTTCGTCCGCGTGGAACTCTTTTATATATCTCTATTTCGCCCCCTTAGACGATGATTCCCGGAATAAACACTATATGTATACCAAAATTAATTTTAATCCGTTTTTGCGTGATTGAGGTCCAAACTTTAGCATCATAGGCTAGCGGCGGCTGCGAGTCGGAAACGATAACGCAGGTTAAGCAAAGATGGCAGCGGTCAGTCTTTGGATGGGTGACCGCCTGATGTTTGAGTGGGTGGTTAATATTTAATATAAATGAGCGCTTCTGTGCTTTGGAAGGCACGCTAAGGAGTTGATCCCGGCTGCTGTCTATGACAGTAGTCGTTAAGCCGAGTTAGAGGCCTTCGGGCGGCTTAAGAACTCCTAACAGTCGAGTTGCCCACTCACTTGACAAAGGAGGGACAACTGTTACTCGTTCAAATATGGTCCTAAAAAGCTCTGTTTTTGATACTTATTAGTATGTTGTTATTGCATTTTTATATATGAACTCTACATATAACTGTTCCTAACTGACGTCTCTAACAACCCACGAGAGATTTTTATTCTTAACTCATTTTTATAAAAATTACGTACAAAAAACGGTTTTTTTGGCCTGAAATTGCCAAAGTTTGGTGCCATATATCTCGAAAACTGTGAGTTTTGAAGATAATATGAGATACTATTTCGGTAAACCTCGTTGTTGTTAATACGATAAGCCATAAAAAACACGAAAAAACCGACAGTTACAGATCGAAGGTCATTGGGAGCTAGGAGCCCCTTAGATCATTTTGAATACCTACCTGCTAACCTGATGCTCTTATTCATACGTCCATCAAACCTATTTTAGTTAAAATGCCGTAAAAATTGTTTTTATCTGTCCCTTTGTCCTTATCTGTCACTTTGACATTTATGTTTGTGAGAAAGGGACAAAAACAATTTAGCTAACAGAGGTTTGTTACGTTTTATGAATGAGGGGGCTAGTTGCATTGTGTGGTTACAGATCTGACGTTTAATTCAAGATACCATGAATATTTACAAATATGGCAGCGGCATTATTGTCAATTTGCTGAGGTAAGTACCCAAATCTGAGGCTTCCTCAATAGAAAATGATTTTTTAAGTATAATCACCGACGAGCATCGCTCATTTCATAAGGAGACGCTACACGACCGAAATCGGCAGGACTGCCAAGTAACATCACAGAAAATCTATTATGGAGTGACCTTGATTTGGCCGGCCGCCGTGCTTCCGACATGTATCCGCACGGGCTGAATCACGCGGCGGCCTGTATGCAGTCCTGCCAGTATCGGCCCGTGTAGCGTCTCCTATAGACCAACAAACAAGAGGCGCTCGCAAAGGTCGCTCTGCTGAATGAGACACGCTTCAGTCTCACAATGGAGCCGGTGTCACGGTGGAAATCAATGAGTTAGTTTCGGTGGCATTGCAAACAGGAAAAGAGTATAGTGAATAGACGGGCCGCACCTCGAGGCAGTTGCAAAAACATAGGTACGCAGCAAAAAATACATCTGTTCTTAGAAGTGTTAGCGCTGGAAGAGTGCGACACACGGTAACACTGCAACAATTAAATCATTCGGAAAACCACTCTTTAAATGCCAATTTAATAATGCAGACGGACGGACAGACTCTAGCTGCCATGGTATAATGATTTAGTTTTATAGTCACGCGACACCTTCGTACCATTTCAGTTTTTGGGATTCCGGCTAACTTTGATTTTGACGTAAATCGCCGTTGTCAACGTTGATAGAAAAAAAAATACCACTACGGTGGCAAGCAAGTGCCTAAACCCCGCCTGATGGTAAGTAGACACCGTAGCTCATGGACGCTTGTGACTCCAGAAAACTCACAAGCGCGTTGCCGAACCTTTATTGATTCGAGAATTCCTTGTAATTTCAGGTTCAGTAAGCCATGGTTCAACACCAAATTCGTCTCTAGCATAATTAGGTAGGTACCTACGTCAGGAGTGTTAATATACGTACACAAATGAAGAAATAAATACCTATACAGGGAGAGGTACATACAGTACCTACAGGTATTTATTTCTATAGAATAGAGATTCTCAATGTCATACAGGCATTTCACCGGCATTAATAACATCTGCCTTTATTATGACGGCTCGTTCCAATGATTTTTTCGGAACTTATGTACCTACGGAATACTTACTGTTAGCTTTTCAGCGAAGGAAAACATCGCGAGGAAACCGGTCGGTCATCCCAATAAAGTCTATAGTTTTTCCTCAGGGTTGGAAGGTCAGGAGGCTGTCGCAAATCTTGGGATTAGGTGTCAAAGCGGACCCCGGGCTCCTTTGGGGCACAACCGGGAATAACGCTAGGAGGATGATAATATGGTTACAGGTAGTACGAAGAAAAACAATAAAACTCTCTCAATAATTTTGATTTACAAATAATTAAAAAATACGTGACAGCCGTCACAGTAACAAATCTGTAGTTACCTAAATACAACATATTACGTAAAACAGTGCCGGATCATCAGACGGACATTGTTATTTAAATACCACTCGGGGATATTCGGCAGGATACCTAATACTAATAGGACAGTCATATTGAAAATTAAAATCGCAAGCTAACGGCTAGTTATGATGTTTGAATATGTTGTTAGGACCACTACCAGAACCGTTTGCAGCTTCAAAAGACCTGGCGCTAACTTTGCAGCACTTGAAAAACCACGAAATTTTCGCACTTTTTTGATATTTCAATATGAATACATAACATAATTATGCGGTTTTCTAAAAAAAATTACAGGTTTGTTTAACAAGATTAAAACTGCTACAATTTGAGACCAGGGGACCGATTTTTGACTTTCGAGCGCTCGAAAATCGTAAATACGTTTGTAGTGTCAAAATGGCAGGCACTTACTTTCTACCAATATAATTAATTACGAGTGGTGAATAGTTCAATACCACTCGTTTTTCAATTTTCTATCGCTATTTCAAAATAGCATTTCATAATTTTTGTCAGTTTTCGAGTGAAAGAGTCGAGCGCTCGAAAGTCAAAAATCGGTCCCCTGGGCCAGCTCTGTAGGTTCAATACCTACTCACCGAGATAGAGCTCTGCAAAAAATTGTTGATTAGCCAAATGTTGTTATTTTAACTAAAAAAATATTAAACAAACCTAATAATGATTTTGAAATACCTACCTACTTAGTCGGTCCTTAAGTTCTGGCACAAGGTTTTGGATAGATAAAACTCAGCAATAAACTTTTTCTTATTCGTATTATACATGATTAAAAAGCTTATTTTATACGAATCAAATTGCAATACAATAAATTTTGAACAATTATCACAATATGACAAAAAAACCTTATAACTTGAGACAGTCGTGAACCCAAAACACGCCGCAACTGACAAAAATACCACTTACAAGCAATTAAATAAAAAAACAGTGTTCCAGATGACCAACAAGGTTTTTTTTATTTATTCTGAAACCTCGATATTAGACCATGCTTAGCAACTAGCGTTTGATTTTCTGTTAGCTTTCAATTCCAAATGCTCCCATCGAGAACTTTACGTACTTTTTACGTTTTCAAGAAAAACGCATAAAATTGATCTTGTGTTCAAAAAGTACACTACGTAAAATGTGAATATGAAAATTTGTTTTACCCAGACTTACTTATCTTATGCTTCAAAATGCAGATACGAGTAACAGGGAGGTTTCAGGGGGGATTCTGACTAAAATCTCACGTAAGTTTGAAAGGTTTTAAGAATCATGGAAAAAAGATAAAGTGAATTACGTCCGTGTTTTTGATTGCCTAAAAAAGTGCAAAATCTCCGAAGAAACTAGCATTTGTGTAATATGGCTTTAAGCATTTAAATCCAATACCTAATCGTTCTAATTTATCAGTATTTAATTAGCTATCAAACCATATACTTATAGCATTAAATAAAAACATTCTTGGTATTATTTACTATGCGGCAAAACATTCGTGACAGAACTTATGGACCGACTAGGTATTTATCGATACCCAACATGACTTGAACATGACATAGTTCATCGACATATATTTTTTTCTTTTATTAAATATGGCGTATGGTGGCCGCCATTTTGAATTTTGATTACTAGCCTGCGATTTTAGCGTATTTTCTGGTCAAATATGACTGGCCGATAACGTGTAAAGATCATCGCTGTTAAAAAAACTGGTATAAACTTTTTTTAACAGCGATGTCTTACAAGCCTGGCTGATGGTAAGCAGGTACCGTCGACTATCGCAGGGTTCATAGTTTACTAGAAGAACTCCGGGAAGGAGTCCTCACACCTCTCGGTGATGTATGAAACGATTGCAGCTCCTGCGCCGAGTCGCTCCCGATACCGTTCCCGGCGACTGGACCAAAATTACTGATCATCTTCGTCAACTTTGGACGCCGTGGTAGAACGTGGACGACAAATTTGGATGCTTCAACGACAAATTTGGGTGTTAGCTTGTCGATGAATCGCTTTGAAAAACCGGAGAAGCCTAAAAAGTTGCGCGTTGAGAAAAGTTACGACCGAGTGATAGCGGTGGACCCGGGGTCTCGAGTCACGAGTGCCCCTCCCCCTCGCCACCGTTGATTCAAAGCGGCACGCCTACAAGCGCATCACTCGGAAATACGTGAGCTCACACACGCTGCACGGCTAGCACGCGACGGCGCGCGAGCTCTCTCGATTTTTCTCGCACTATCCGTCTCTCTCTTATTAGAACACTTAGAAGAAGAGGTATAGCGCGATAAAAATCGAGAGTATGTCGCGGCCGTCGTGTGCTAGACGTGCTGGAGTGGAAGAGGGACCGCGTGCGCAATAAAGTCCTGGCACCTATATTGGCAGAGATGCAGAAGCAACGAGAATCGTTCAAGATGCCAATATCATCCAAAAATACCGATCACGTGAAGGAATACACTGAGTTTCGCATGAAATGGTTCGATGCGATGCAAGCACCGTATGAGACGCACTCTAAGCTCACGCGTCTCGGACTCGACAAGTAGGTACATGCGCACGTCACAATGCGAGGAGCGTATAGTCGGAGAGAGGTGTGGCGGCGGTGGAGTTGAAGACACACTCGTGTTATATGGCGCCGGGTCCAAATTCATGAACACCGCCAAATTTTCGGGCCGCAAATATTTACACGACTCTTTGTTGAAGAGACTGCGCGCCAAACGCAACATAACAGTTGACATTGTCGACGAGAAGTACACATCACAGGCGTGCTCGACGTGCAACGAGCAAGTTTTCGAAAGTCACCATGAACGATCGACTGCGCTGGGAGTCTGGCGACGTGCCACAGCGAGTTCGACCGTGACGCCAACGCCGCTTTGAATATTCACACAAATTATACCAGGTATGCCATCTGCAGGCCAAGATGTCCCGTAAATCGGACATCGTAACCTCCCGAGGGATAATAAAACTCGGACGCAATTTTTGCGTTCGGGACTCGGGTGGTTAAGTAGAAGAATCATTTGTACATACTTTTGTCTATTATTTTGCCGTTTTCTATACTTTTAGAATTCTGTATTTTGTTTCTTCAGTTGTCAATATATTGCTTTCGTAAACGCAACTACAAGTCGACTTGGTTTTACTATATTTTCCTATCAAAATTATCCACTACAGCTATCAAACTCTTTTTTATTTGACCGACCTCTATATTGATTGAGGATCCTCGGGAACTCTGGCGACCTTACTTCACTAGGACCATAACACTGAATACCCATAAAGCGATTAATGATGTTAAGACTGTGGTCTTCTGTAAGGTCTGTTTGTCTGTCTGTTTTTAAAGGTAAAATATACACACTCTTATCTATGGGTAAAATGACAGTGTCTGTCATAACGCTGGTTCGGAACGTTACCTAATTACGCAGCAATGTTACAATTGTTGATACAGCGAAATTCGAATATCGCACTTTTAATATTCGAACAATAGTTATTCGAAGTTCAGGGTATTACCTGATGCGTTATTACTGAATTGCTTAAACGAAGAGTAGGTTCGACGAAAGGTAGGTAGGACCTTATTTGAATATTGCGTAAGGTTTTTAATCGTTAGCAACTACCCATCAAAAATAAAAAAAAGTTTTTCATTAGTTATTAGGTACATATTATTGAGATAAATTGACATTTAAACCTGTAGTTACCTGAGGCCCTACCGCGAAACGTAAACGAATTTCGTTCGTGTATCTCCCTGTTGCACTTGCTAGTTCGAGCGACAGAGAGAGAGATACTCGAACGAATTTAGTTTTCATTTCGCGGTAGGCCCTCTGTGTCTTTAGCTCCGCAAGCAGTTTCGGCAGACTCATACAAAAATCCTCCAAAAAAATTAATTCTACTTATTCCCTTATAGGGAAGATAGTGTTATATTATAGACCGACCACCGAAGCAAGACTCAATATATACTATGTAATATAACGACGGGTCAACGCTTTTAACTTTAAAGTCTTAAGGCCGTATTCATAAACGTTCTAACTACTGCACGTCTAGCACACGACGGCCGCGACATACTCTCGATTTTTATCGCACTATACCTCTTGTTCAAAGTGGTCTAATAAGTCGTGAGTGACGGATAGTGCGAGAAAAATCGAGAGAGCTCGCGCGCCGTCGCGTGCTAGCCGTGCAGATGTGGTGCATAATTATTTTCCACCGTATTTTCACGGAAACGTCGTGTCTTGCTATTTCAGTCACGTCTCGGTATAAAAAGTACTGAGGTTGACTGAAGTAGCATGACAAATACGAACGTTTCCGAGAAAATACGATGGACAACACTATGCAAGCCTATTTTAACTAAAATGGCGTTAAAATTTATTATCTGTCACTTCGACATTTGTGTTCGTAAGAAAGGGACAAAGCAGATTTTATTTAGCAGAGGCATTACGGAGTTGATGTAGTGAGCGCATGCCCGTACAAAATTACAAATCCATATAAATAATACTAACCGTTCGAGGCGAGGCGGTGCTGGTCGGGCGCCGGGTGGCTCTAATGAGCTGTGACCTTAAAATCTGAATGTATGGAAAGTTTGACATATGGAATGACAGCTGCCGGCGCCATATTTAACGCTGACCGGTCTGTAATCATAAGTCGGTGCAACCCACCCTTAGTAAGAAACAATGTTGGTACACTAACCGCGTGTTCACACTGCGACCGTTTCCGTGTCCGGGAGACATCCGTCTCTTTCGCACTCGGGCGAAACATCGCAAGCGAGAAAAAGAGGGATGCCTCCCGGACACGGAAACGGACGGGACGCAGTGTGAACACGCGGTAAGGCCTGGCGCGCACTACGATTTTTTGTGGGATTTTATGTCGCACGCAAAGTATTCGTTCTTTATTAGCAAGTACATAACATTAGCAAGGTCGTCTGGAAGAGATCGCTTTAAAGCGATAAGACCGCCTGTTGTTACCATTATTTATTAAGCAAATTTTTTTGTAAGATGTTTCTCTCTTGTAGTGGTGCAATAAAGAGTATTTATTATTATTATTACATACTTTATAATAAAGGACCCACATGAGTGCGAGTGGGACAAATGCTTTATCTAGGCCATAAGCCCCAACCCCAGGTACTAAACAACTATTTATGTAGAATACTACATAAGATGCTCGCCATAAGAACCTTTTCCACCAAAATGTTAACGTGTTAACCTGTTTGAATTTGGTTGTTTTAAATACTGTATGATTGGTTCAAAATTAAAAGAACTCTTGCTCCAACAACATATCTATATTTAAGTAGATACAAGTAGTCAGGTTGTCCCTTAACAGTGTTGTGTAAGTATGTCGTAACATTTGCACTAGATTTTACTATAAACTTTTCGTTCAAAGAAATACCAAAGTTCGCTATAAATATCCTTGACCTCCTAAGACCCTGCGTACAAAATGTTGTACAAATTTCAAAATTGACTTTAAACTTTTGCTGAATGTCAAAAAGTTCCTAATTCAAAAGCACTAAAGCGTACCCTGGGTCTCAGGAGGCTAATTGCTGTCTCGGCCCTCCCATAGACCAGGAAATTATAGAAACTGCCAAAGTCAACTGTTTCACTAGAAAATTGCTAGAAGTAACACAGTTTCGAGGTCTCAGTTCTATATATTTTGCATAACCTTTCCGTCCAGTTAGTGAAACTGTTGAGATTGGTAGTTCTTATAATTGACTAGTCTAATACAATTGAGGTATTAATAACTACAACTACACGTAGACTAGGAACCCTCGCTACGGACATTTATCAACGCTAGCTAGTTGCTATTTACACAAATAAAGCAAGAAAAGATTTTCCCTGTCTAAATCTTATGACAATGACATAAGATTCAATTTCATCTGGTTTGTGGATAGGTTTTTTTCATTTTGCCAGCTCTTTCTGTTAATTATTGAAGTGATCTCTTGTTTTTTTTCCTTAAATATCCTTCTTTTTTACACCAATTTTCGTAGATAAGCTTGATAGTATATTTATCAATGGTGCCAACAGACAGAATAGAAATGATTAAGAGTCCGCAGTAAGCTCTATTCTCCATACAAACGTAGTTACACTCTCATTTTAAAACTACGTGTTGGATTGTAACGAAACTTTGCATGTACAATAACATGAGATATATCCAGGTCTGTAATTAGTTTATGTAGTTTCAGATACCATAGTAAAAACAAACAGCGAATTTAAGTTTTTCATACAAAACTTGTTTTTGCTGTATTTCGTTCGATACCTCATGTCATTGTATATGCAAAGTTTCGTCACAATACAACACGTAGTTTTAAAATGAGAACGAAACTCCGTTTGTATGGGAAGGTGAAATTCGGCCGAGCTTACTGCGGACTCTTAAAGTTGATTTATGAATGTAACTATACATTCCATATAAACATCGCGGTCAAGTCAAATGTGTACAAAGAATAGGTTATTTATAAGTATTTTATTAATCTTATGTAACGCCTATAAAAATGTAATAAAAAGGGCCACAGAAGCATTTGCTGTTTTCAATAAAGGACAAGTCAATTCTAAATCAAATCGTTGGTGGAGTCAATTTTTACAGACTTGTTGTACAGTCACCAGCAATAACATCTGCCACAACATAGCACGCATAAATATCTGACACGACTCTATGTCTAATGTCATAAGGACGTGTCAGATATTTTTGCCGGCTTTGTTACGGCAGATATTGATGCCGGTGACTGTACGTTTGGTTATCAATAGACAATTCAATCTACGTCTAGATCCAGTCCGTGTTTTAAAGCAAGTGAGATAACATTAGTGACAAGTTTCACAAATGTACTGAAAAATAAATATCGTCTTTGGAACTGGCCTGATAACTGTTTATATTACATATCCGTTTTATGATAGTATGGCAACTTAAATATTATAATAATGTTTAGACAACATTCACCTACATTTATAAAAAGCTGCTAAGTAGATTTTGATAATATACAGTAAATACGCATTTTTACAAATTCAACTACAAATTTAATTAAGCATAATTGCACCAACATAATGCACAGTTCATGTAGTACAGGAAGTTAGTGTGACTGTTTCCCCATCGGGGTAAAACCAGCATTCATCAACAACAAACACCTTTTTTATATACCTAATAAGGGATATTAGGAATCGTACTTTTCAAACATACGACTTGGCATGGACAATCGTTAATAATATTTTAGTAAATACCGTAAAAATATATAAAGATAAAAATGTAAATTGCGCACTATAAGTTTCCTAAAAACATTGTTTATTAAGACGGTCCCGACATACCTTAACCTAACATGAAAATTCCTATAAAAACGTATTGCACATGCAAATTAAACCCAAAACGGACCGAGTGGAAATATATATACACGAAAATAAGTAGACAATTTATTATGATTGAAACGATCACAGATCTAAAAGTTCCTGACGTGGAGGGCTACACTCCAAGCCTAACTCTAAGTAGTCCATCAGCTATCCTAATTTATTAACAAGTTACACGCGACCCAGCCTTTTAAAACATATAATTATTTCCGGGGAACAATGGCGATCAAAGCTCAAACAATCCAACCTCATCGAACATCAAATCTGCAAACCTGATCATCGAGCGAGGCTTTATACTACGTTTATGTTGTAGTCTGGTCTCATTTACGATCAGTTCATATACATATTGTTCAAAAAGTCTACAGTAACTGCAAAACTCGCTATATCTTGTCATGGTTCAAATCATTAGGCGAAACAAGCAACATTTCTAAAGTGAAAACAAAAAACGGGGCAAGATGATATCGATCTACCGTATTATACGAACTTTCCCTATATTTTGATCGGCTAAAAATGCTACGAGACTTTAAAATGAACGCTTACAAATGAATGAACATGATGCGCTACATCTAGACATACTTTCATGCGCCATAGCTCCCCAAACCGTTATAAAAAGTTCATTATACTTAATACAATAAAACAAGTAGAATTAAGTAATAAAGTAGATTTAAAATAGACAACAGACTTAATCATAGAACTTACATTTAAGCTAATATTATTATTATGTGATTATAATTGTTGAATTGATATATTTACAATTTATAAGTAATTTGTAAAAAAAAACTTGCACTTAACTAATATAACGTCTAATCACTAGCCATGTACTTCGCAATAATCGATAATAAAATAAAGCTGCAATCATACTATGGCATTCATTGTTTAATGCTCAAAATGCATGATTGCATGCCATCAAAAAAAGGTAAATAAGTCAAGACGATAGTATGAGCCCAGCTTTACAACAAACTCAGTCCATATTTGTGATAGCTAAAAACACAGCGTTTATATATTTATGGTGATGTATAAGCTGTTATATGGGGCGACAGATTTACCCCTGCCGCGAGATATATCAAAAAACTTCATAATACTCAAACAAAGTTTTTTTCTTTTTACATTCAGAATATGTACATGTATGCATTCCGAATTGAGTTCAAACGCTACACTACAATTATTTTTCGAAGAACATTCCCACAAAACTTTATATAGGTATGCTGTTAAGTTGGTACATTTGTATTTATCTAAGCGGCCACGATAAATTTGTCGCTTACACATACATTGCACAGCACTTACAATTATACAGCTCTCTTCAATAAACCCTCAGAGATCCGTCATCTCAAAACGTATGCGATCATCTATTATTATATGTACAAATATTGTTTTAAGCTTATATTTGATCCCAGTTTATTTAATTAAAACATATATTTACACTTGAAAAATATTATGCTCGATTCATCATCTATTTCTCATATAAAATTGAGCAGAAATACTTATTTCATAAAATGTAACTAGTGTATAAAATGCATAAATATAACAGAAAATGCAAACATATTTTATTTAAATTTGATCTAAATTCATAATCGTAAAACTGGTCTCAGTGATGCCAGTTGAAAAATATAAAATATTGTTACACACACATACATCCATATTTTGCACATCATTTGCAATACACCATTTCTCCTCGTCCAACGAACGGTTTTATTAGGTCGATCTCAATTTTTTAAGTCAAAGACCTAGTCTTAGGCATAATTTAGTGTTTAATTTAGCATCGGTTGAATACCATCGGAAAAGCATCGTTAAATAATTACTAGGCAACAAAACCTAAACACATTAACAATACGTTCGCATGTCAAAACATCGTTTAATGTGAGACACTTCGTTCTAGATATAGGGTCATCACGCACCAAAAACATTGTATCTCGTCGATGTGCAGGTTTGTCAGGAGCCAAGGCCCAGGGTTGACACCGGTTTAAAAGTGTGACTCGTACAGGTGTCAGAGCTGGGTGTCGGGCGGCGGCAGCGCGCGCGGCGCGTCGTGCGGCGCGTCGTGCGGCGCGTCGCCCGGGTTCATGTCGATGCGTCCCGCGCGGCCCCACACCAGCACGTCCATTATGAACGCCAGGAACATCAGCCCTGCTGACAACCCTGAAAGGATAACAAGTTAGACAAAGGCTCGAAGGGTTCCGTACAATTATCTGAGCATTTTCAATAATTCGTGCACCCAATTAGCGTGAGTTGTTAAACAAAAATTAATTCGGTGTCAGTTTTGTAACGAAAATTAAGCATACAAATCATGTGAAAATGAACTTCTTTCACATTTAATTAACGTGTATAGGCATATCATTCATAAATTTAACAAAAAAAGTTAGTTTTTATACAAACTGAATTGCCGTTACAAAACTGACACCGAATTAATTTTTATTTAATAATTCACGGTAATTGGGTGCACGAATTATTGAAAATGTCCATCAAACGGCAAAAAAATCACGTTTGTTATATGGGCTCCCATAAATATTAATGTTATTCTGTTTTTTAGTATTTTGTTGTTATAGCGGCAACAGAAATACATCATCTGTGAAAATTGCAACTGGTTAACTATCACGGTTCATGAGATACTGTCTGGTGACAGACAAACAGACAGACGGACGGACAGCGAAGTCTTAGTAATAGGGTCCCGTTTTCACCCTTTGGGTACGGAACCCTAAAAAAACAATTGGAAAAAGCATATAAATATAGTTTTCATTTCACATGCTTGCAAAGTTCGCCTTTGTGCCGGATCACAGTCAATTATTTTTATAAAGATTGAACAGAAGCGGGCTATTACACGCACAATAAAACATCGTAGAAAAAAAAAGCCATTTTATTTGATTTAAGTTGATACTTTAAACTTTTTCACATGCGTGTTTTCTATTACTAAATTAATATAATTCGATAAAATTTAAATCAATTATTATTTAAAAACGTATCGAAACATTAAATGACTTGGCAGTATGAAATACCTAAGTCAATTATGACGTGTCGAAAATGAAACACAAACTTTAAAAAGTTCAGTGGAGGGAATTGGGAGCCCAAATAATGGACGGCCCGATAACCCGCGTCCAGTTTTTGTGGACTCGAGTTATTGGGTCGTGCATTACCACCAGCACCGACCGTACGTTGAGGCTATAGTTGTCCAGGAACAAATTCCAAGCTGCCGACAAAGAATTAGCCGCCGGTAGGTAGAGTGCGGCTGGGGCTCGTGTAGCAAATACATAGTGTCAGGATGTCTACCTTTTTTTTTCTTGGAGAAAACCTGCGAACCAGCTACCCAATGACCGGTATGAGGGTACTCGTATTTACCTAGGAACAGATGGCGCAGGCTGTCGCTGTCGTAGCTGTTGCAGGCGCCGGTGGCGCCGCAGAGCACGTCGCGCGCGCGGCACGCCGCGTCGATGGCGGCGCCGAACACGATGGGGCACGGCACGTTGCCGAACACGCCGATCGCGAACTGGATCACTCCCATCGCCATCGCCTTGTCTGCGGGTTTCAAGGGGAAGGGAATATAATAACTACAACTTACAAAACTTGAAAAACCCCCGACATATTCATTTTAAAGTCCAATATTTCAAAAACGGCTAAACAGATTTTCATGAAACATGGCTAAAAACACTCGGGATAAAATTATCTATGACATAAAAAAACCGCATTCAAATCGGTCCATCCGTTTGGGAGCTACGATACCACAGTCAGATACACAAACAGACACGTTAAGGGTCGGCTTTGGCAATCGAGAATTTACACTTGGCAATCGGGAATTTAAAAGAATTCTATAGAAAACGATGTTCCACAACCTTGAAAAAAATCACACAGCTAGCCAATGAATGTTACTTCTTTTTGAAATATTCGAATGTAAGATAATGCTTATGGATAAGTGTAAAAAAAAAACATAAAATCACTAAAAACGTGTAAATCGCACTCCCTTATTGTAACAACAGAGTCGTAAGTATCAATAATTATTAAATGAATTTTATCAAATAATAAAGTTAAAACTATAAAATCGTTCGTTAAAATTTTGTGAGCGAGTTTGATATTTAACTATAGGGCAAAAATGCTTTCCTATGTCCGGTTGTCCGGCTGTCCCCTCTACAGGTCACATCTCTCAACAGATTCTCGTGACATTTTGTTAATGAGTTTGATATTTAACTATAGGGCAAATATGCTTTCGTATGTCCGGTTGTCCGGCTGTCCGGCTGTCCGGCTGTCCACTCTATAGGTCGCATCTCTCAATAGATTCTCGTGAATGTGAGCCAGTTCGATATTCTCGGTTCGGGTTAACGCTGGTTATTAAGATGAAATACATTTGACATAACTATTTTTATATTTGGTAACAAAATCCAAAGTTAAAACTCAAACACAAAATGATCTTTATTCAAGTAGGCGTCAGTTATTTTTTTTTAAGTAATTTATTAAACATAAAAAAAGTAATTATTACGATAAAAGAAAAGCTTTATCATAAAACTGATATTGTTATGTTCGTGTCTAATTTGGTATATGAAGTAAAGATTGTATAAAAAATTCTAGTAGAATGTTTCTAGAAAAACATTGTTTCTTTTTATATTTTGTTTTTTGACATTAGATTGTTTTTCTAAACTTCGCGCGGCGCGTCTCCGAAACCGCCCCTTAAGGGGATGCCTTGATTCGAAACGAACACGCCCCCTAGACGAAGACACGCCTTCCGCACACGAGAAAAAGAGATGTAACAATCTTCGGGAATGGTTTTTTTGGACTAATTTCGATAAATACCTAACTTAGTGAAGTTTTATTTCACCAAGTGAGATTTAGATTTATTTAGATAGTATTAACTTGATTGTGTCGTAACATAATGTATCGTTTGAGTAGGCTGAGTAAAAAAAGGAAAATACAGACCCAACTTTAGTTTTTTTTTCTATCTAGGAAATTTTAGGCAATCATGTATCGATTAAATCAGATAAACAATCATATAGTCAAGAATCATATATCTGACAATCAGACCTTATTGTTTCTTAATCTAGTCCAAACGGCGTTTCAAAGCACGCGATAATTTCCAATGCACCGCCTTGAACAGCCCTCTCTTTGCGTCGGGGGTTAAAAACCACCGAGTGTGCACTTAGCACTTAACTTAACACGAGGGTCGACATGACCTCATTTCATTTATCTTATGAATAATTCAGTAACAGATGTTTCCAGGCACGAGTGGATATCATCATTATCAATTCCCATTAGCAGTAAACCTAGATCGTGATGACCTATGTAAGTGTTCACTCACACTGCGACACAGGCAGCCTATATAAACCCATGTATTGTGCAACAATGTGTTCATTCTATCTATACCCGAGTCTAGACAACTATAATGAAATGGACGACCGATAAGCCTAGCGGGCCCTGCCTACGAAGCTGAAGGTCCTGGGTTCGAATCCCAGTAAGGGCAAATATTCGTGTGATGGTTTCAAATCAACTGATGCGTCGAACGGAAAACATATGATGACCTCCCAATAAAATTAATATTATGTTTCCTGAGACGCACAATATCAGGATAATGGCTTTCTGGTGGGCTGCCAACGGCATTTTCTCAAACATGCAATGAAATATTGACGTTGTGTTCTTCATAATGGGCTTCGAAGTGTCACGTTTCGGGCGCAGCGAGACGAGAGATCCGTAATGGCAATTCATACAAAATTTGAGGCTGCAAGATGGTCTTTTTTCCATTCCACAATTTGTGGCAGAGCATCACGGCGTTCAGCCATCAAAATTAAAGTTTGTTTTCTTGGAGTTTTTTTTATTTATTTCATTGCACGTTTGAGAAAAGCACTATACATATACGTACCTCGGCGTGAAAAGTGGTTGCCAGCCTCATAATAACTATCCATAGTGTATAATATGTACTCGGCCGGCAACCCCTCACTTCCCGGCCTCTGTAGTAATGTACTATTCCTCCGCGACAGTGAGAAAGCCAAGATGGCGGCGAGTGCACGGGCCCTGGCTCTGGTTTTGACAGTAGCGGAGCAGAGGTCACGTCACAGCGATGGCGTGGAGCGACGGTTTGACGCTAACGGCTACGTTCACGGCGCTTTCTCAAATCAACTGATATTGTGCGTCCCAAGGAAACAATATTAATTTTATTGGAAGGTATAATTTCATATTTTATTTATTTGGACACTCAGAGATCTTATACATCTCTGGGATACTGAATTAATATCATTAACTTCTTCTTAATGTTGATACAAACCTCATATCAGTTATATCAAATGTAATGGATAATATTTTGGAATTTTGTTTTGTTTTCATTTAGTGACATTTAGTTTGATTAGTGACATTTAGTTTGCCGTTTATCGGTCGTTAATCTGCGATTTTTAATGATTATTGTGTAAGATTATTATTATTTTATTGCAAACTAGCTTCCTTCTTCTGCGTGGACCCGGGATAAAAACTATCCTATATTTTAATCCGGGCTTTAAACTATTTTCGTGCGAAAATTCATTCCAATCGGTTGAGCCGTTTAAACGTGATTGAGTAACAAACATCTAAACAAACTTTCGCATTTATAATGTTACTAGCTGACCCGGTGAACTTCGTCTCACTTTAAGGAAATATCTCACTTAGGTACATATATGCATTTGTTTTTTTTTCACGTTACGGATTATTTGCTATTGTCCGTTGCCTAATTGCATTACGGGTTCGTTGAGAAAGATTAATCTTCTAGGTCGCGGCATTGTTACTTGATTATATTACAGTCTTTGATGATTCCACAAACTAATAAGAAATACTAAGATGATTCTGTGACAGATAGAAGTTCACGATACAATTTTTAAAAATCGATACATTTAACCCAAATGTCAATAAAATGTAATTTGATGTGAGAAAAAGGTAACTAATAAAAGTAATAAATTCATAAACAGCGACGAACTGCAAGTGACATTGACATTTGTCGTGTTTACTTGTCAATATTGCGTTCAGAAATCAATGCCATATTTTCAAACGGATCATTTTGCACAATCAAATATGTCGGTTTCGATCGATTCGTGGATTGACGTGATTCTATTTCGTATTATCGGGACATTAATCAAATGATACATTGCTATTTTCCTATTCACAATTATTTGACTCATACCGATTTATTTCTAAATTGACAGACTCCATTCGATTGAAGCAGTGTAACAGACAATTTTAAAAAAAGTCGTAGGGTCGTAATTGTTCGCAAACCGAATTTTCAATGCTAATTTCTGCACAAATAAGCCGTAAAAAAATATTACAATCATTTTATAAGTGCTAAAAAGAGCGTGCATGGAGATTGAGCTTTGTTTCGTAACTCGTAAGCTATTGAAACTTTAAGAGCTGCGCGTAACGGAACGTAAAACCCTACGGATTCATTACTGTCATGTCACTATTTTTCAATTTTTCAATCTCAAATACGGCGTAATCCGAATATTGTGGTTATATCTTGTCGATTCGAAACCCTTATTTAAATACGTTCTTTAATTTGAGGTGAGAGTTTACTGTATCGACGGGATAAAGATCAAAATGTTTGACAGCTAAGATACCTAGGAACATTTTGTATGGGAGTGATTTTTCTTTCATTATTTTGTTTTCGCTAATCCTTTCAATGTTTTTAATAGTTATTCTGTTAACCAGGGCCGAGACGATTCCAACTAATCCGAAATCATCTAAATTGGTTAAGCCGTTCTCGAGTTATAAATGGTGTAACTAACACGACTCCCTTTTATATATTTAGATAGATAGGATTACCGTTTGACACGTAAAAGTACCCGGTTATTGTGGCACTCCTTGGGGGAGGCCTATGTCCAGCAGTGGACGTCTTCCGGCTGATATGATGATGATGTAAAAGTGCACTTGTGGCCTGTTTGCAGCATAAATAATTGATTTTGAGTCGTAAATGCACAACGTTAGTATTCATAAACGACCTATAAGCCTGTTTTAACTAAAATGGCGTTAAAATTCGTTTGTCCTTATTTGTCACTTTGACATTTGTGTTCGTAAGAAAGGGACAAAGCACATTTTATTTAGCCGAGGCATTTGAAGTTTTATGAATAAGAGGGCAAGTCTCACCGTGTTTATCCGTGCACCGTATGATAAGTAAGACGGCGCCGACTTCCCCGCTGGCGTGCACGAACATGAGCGCGGCGAAGATGGCGATGAACGCGTAGATCTGCGTGCAGGGCCCGCCGCACGGCCCCGTCACCGCGTACCCGCTCCCGCTCCCGCTCCCGCTCCCGCTCCCGCTCCCGCTCCCGCTCCCGCTCCCGTACCCGCTGAGGTACGGCTCCGACACGATCTCGTCGGCGAACGAGGATGATGCGTTGAGGCGCGAGAAACTGTACAAACAAACAATACTAATGTTGCCATAGCAAATGTTTACACTATAAATATACGTTTTTAGCGGAATAGCAAAGCAATATTGTTCTCGGAGTATAAATATGTTTAGAAATATTATTATTATTTGACGACCGGTTAGCCTAGTGGGTAGTGACGCTGCCTACGAAGCTGAAGGTCCTGGGTTCGAATCCCGGTAAGGGCAAATATTTGTGTGATGAGCATGAATATTTGTTTCTGAGTCATGGAAGTTTTCTATGTATTTAAGTATTTATATCCATTATATATATCGTCGTCTAGTACCCATAATGAGCTTACTATGGGACTAGGTCGATTTGTGTAAGATTGTCCCCTAATATTTATTTATTTATTTATACATATACTAGCTGCCCGGCCCGGCTTCGAAAAAGTAGCTTATGTTCATCAGGGATAATGTCGGCTTCTAATGGTAAAATAATTTTTCATTTCTCATGCTCTAAAAGTTCGTCTTTATGCTGTGCGTAGGCGACATAAAGTCGCTTTTTATGCACTAGTGCCAAAACTAAAATCTTCGTAGAAGACCAAGGCAATTCGTCCAACATCCACACGAGCAACTTTAACTTCATAGAACAAACTCTTTTTTTTATGTTTCGTTAGTATTCTAAGACCAAGGCAAGGATACCAACAGCCAAAGTACACAACAAAACTTCATAAAAAAAGATTCAAAAGTAGAGTGTACAATTCGTCCATAAACCCATTTTACACTCGATTTTATATCATAAACGTCTCGCGTAAAATGGTGCGTTCTATGCACTTGTTGTACAATCTACTATTGGCTAATGTGCCCTCGTTGTTCCACCACTGATCACCACCATTAGAGTACTCACGCGGTGATCGCCTTCAGGCCGGTCCCGTTGTTGGGTATGCAGCCGCAGCCGTGGTACAGCCACGTGCTGTTGTCCACCTGCACGCTGCCCACGCAGCCCGCCTGGCACGGTGAAGTGTATGTGTAGGCGTCCTGAAACGAAACACTCTAAGGTCAGTCGGGGCAAGTGCGCCACCGGGGTAAGTGCGATTTCATCAAACATATTGAAATCTACTGATATTTTAGTACTATACACATCTTGGATAATCTTCACAGTCTGTAGTATAGTGTATCAGCCAGAATACGTTTAGTGCCAGGCATAGGCCTCCCCCAAAGAGTGTCACAATGACCGGTCCTGTATGGTTCATTTACCCCGTTGGCGTACTTGCGGGGCAAGTGCGCCAACGGGGTAAATGGACCTTATATAAAACAGAATAAAATAAATATTTAAGGGGGCTCCCATACGGCAAACGTGATTTTTTTGCCGTTTTTATAGATAACCCTTCGTGCGCGAGTCCGGCTCGCAGTTGGCCGGGTTTTTTATTTTCTGTTCTATTTTGTGTTTTTTGTGCGACGATAAATCTTTTGTTTTTTATATTTAAGGTCAGACTGCGCGGCAGAAAGATTTGGGTCGTACGATGATGGCAATGGCACATACTCACGTTCAGAAGGCCTCTATCTAACAAAACCGATGTTTAACAGATAGAAAAATCAAATCATGGCATCCCGTACGCTCGCGCTCTTCGCACAGGACATGCTTTTTCGGTCTTAGTGCGAGCAGGCATTCGCCGAAGCGGTAAGAATGACAGGTCTGGCTAGGGGTCCCTAGGCGACTCAGCTAAGACTGGACATAGCTATAGATACTCTAGCGTTTTGTATATAAGAATTTAGAATAAGAATAAGAATGTATTTATTTAGCACACAAAACACGGAAAAAAATAAAATACAATAAAAAGGTTACGCATCATAAATAATGTGCTACATGGGAGCCTCACTCAGCATGTTGTCACGGGGGACGTGACGCTGGTTTTCCGTGAGTCCAAAAATAAATAAAAGTAAACTAAACTGGACAATCAATTTTATAATTTTTAGGCACTGTATGTCTAAAAATTACAAAAGCGAACTTAAAACTAGCGGGTAACATGAGAATCGTTGTCCAGTGATTTATATACAGCCAACACTGATACATGCAATTCTCTAAGCAGTACAGTCAGCATCAAAAGTAACTGCGCAATCGATGACGTCAAAAGCTTTTATACCCTTTTAACAAAGACTTTTGACGTCTTCGTTTGCGCAGTTACTTTTGATGCTGACTGTACGTAACAAAAAACAATATGATCTGTACCTGTCCACAAACAGGACTGTAGGGCACGCTGTCGCAGCCGCAGGCCGAGCTACAGTTGAGTCCCGCGGCGCCGCCCGCGCCCAGCGCGCGGTACGACTCCTCCGGGCAGCTCACGAACATCAGGACCACCATGCCTGGAAAACGGAAAACCTCAACAACCCTGTTCCAATTTGAAAGAATTCTCTTTCAAATAACTACAACTTAGAAAAGTTGAAAAACCCCCAACATTTTCATTTCAAAGTCCAATATCTCAAAAACGGCTGAACAGATTTTCATGAAACATGGCTAAGAACACTCGGGATAAAATGATCTATGACACAATAAAAACCGCATTCAAATCGGTCCATCCGTTTGGGAGCTAGGATACCACAGACAGATACACAGACACGTTAAACTTATATTATACTCTTTGCGTCGGGGGTTAAAAAGTCCCTTTGCTATGCTACCATGATAAGCTGTGACTATGTTTTGTCCGCTTCTCCCGCATTTCGAACTCAACTGGTCCGTTGTCTCCCGCTGACGCACATGTGCGTCAGGACACGAGTCTCCCAGTCGTTTACTTTTTTTCGTTACCCATTTACCGCGCAATTGGACCCGAACGTAATAATATAATTGGGTTTAAATTATGTAAAAAAAATGCAAAAGTCCGGTAGTTTACCACTGACGCATATGTGTGTCGAAGGGAGAGGAATGGGTAAGTTCAAGAGACCAACACCTCTTTCACAAATACTAGGCGAAGACTTGGGACACTTTGGGATTCAATGGAGACATTACCTTACCAGGGGGGCTAGCACAACTGACACCGCGCCGCGACGCGAGTCGAGAAAGATCTACCCTCGTCTTTCTAATTTGCATGGTGCGAGTAAGACAGGAGACGCTCAGTCGCGCGAGAAGTGACTTGTCAGCAAGTTGTGCTAGACGTACTGGTTGCCATAATGTGGTCTATATTATAGACTGGCCACATTAACAGTTATATTAACCAGTCGATGTGCCAACCACGTCTTGACAAGGTAGACACTGTAGAATCTCACCAAGTATCCCAAACCCACGTCTGATGCTCCAGTATAAGTTTTACCGAAACAAAACGTTACGACCGCGTTTGCGTTTAGCTGTCAAACCCCGTACAAATTGAGGGTAAAACGCAAACGCGATCGTAAAGTTTTGTTTCGGTAAGACTAATACTAGAGCCTCTGATCATAAATTAGCCATGTGCATAAGGACAACTGGATGACAATTCGAACCACATCTCTTCAACTATACTCGGTGCTCTACAACGGTTCGCATTAACCATACTTGTTAACGACCGCAGGACACTTGTTTCATGTTTTATGTGCTTTTCTTGTTTATTTTATTATTTGATATGTGTGTTTGTGAATAAATGTATACTTCTTTCCTTTTCTTTCTTTAACCTCTCAAACGACTTATTGTTTGGAGTACCAGGAGAAATCAGCACCAGGCCCCGTATCATGGTCGGCCTTATCACGCGATAACTGGCAAGATAGAGCGTCAGTTCGATCGAACGGTGTCAGCCAGTGACGGACGCTCTATCTTGTCACTTATCGCGTGATAAGGCCGACCATGATACGGGGCCTGGACAGTATCAAAAGGAACCTTTTTATACTCGTCGACCTTAATGTTTGAATTAAGACTTCGTACACCAAACTTAAATCACATACTTTTTACTATGGAGCTCCCAACTCAACATTTCATAACTGTTGAGACAACTAAAATGAAATTGACCAATCACGTGGCGCCTTTACTAAACTATAATGTATTTGACCAATAGGACGGACGCCGTCATGAGAAAGTCAAAAGGTAATAGACATCAACGCACAAAAAAGAAAAAGCCGTTGGCTGCGCTTCGTTTCAGCAAGGCTTAGATTTTCAATAGATACCAAGTTTGTTTAATTCGTTCAGTTTACTCTTAGAAAAAGTATTGTATACAACAGTTATATAATTAGCTTTTTAAGTCTCGTACCTTAATTAGGCCACTCGGCAAGCTTCGTGGCTTAAACGTGGTACTCGACTGAAAAGGCATACATTATATAACGATTGCATAAAATACTATTGTGGACTCACCGGCGCTATAGATGGCGGCGGTGGCCGCGGTCCAGGCCGCCACCTGCCGCGCGGTGGGCACCAGCTTGAGGATCACCACGCCCGACGTGATGATGCCGAGACCCATGACTAGAATGCCGCCCAAGCCTGGAACAGAACTTCACGTTACGGGTGTGTATTTGAAGCGACATACTTTACCTAGGCTCTACGTGCAATTTGCCGATGGCCGTTGGGGCGGACAGGTTCTCGAGCGGCAACCACGTACCGGAAGGTCTACCCACGCTGCGCCTTCCGCCTGGTAAAGGTCGCGGGAGTCCGCTAGATGCGGGTGGCACGGGACCGGTTATTATGGCACTCTTTGGGGGAGGCCTAGGTCCAGCAGTGGACGTCTTTCGGCTGATATGATGATGATGATGACTTTACCTAGGACGGCCTAAGGGCGGATTGCACCAACTTACAATTACAGACGGATCGACGTTTAATATGGCGTCGCATTGAAACTGCCGAGCTGAATAAAGCTGTCAGTCCGTTGAAACTAGTCAAACTCTTTACACATTATAGTACATTGTTTAACGAGGGGCGTAACTCGAGTGCAAACTCGAGTCATCAAAAGCCCTCCGCCTTCGGCGTCGGGCTTCTGACAGAATCTTGTTCGCAATATTCTTACGCCCGTGTTATACACAATGTTTTTCATCACATTTGCGAGGAAACAAATACATTCTAGATGAAATAAATACAAATCGTAATAAAAACTGCAACATGTCAGTCGTCCATTTTGTTGAATTTGACGTGAGGCGCGTATGGCAAAGACCCTTCGGTATACAGCCACGATTTAAAAACACTTAAAAACATTTTACATAGACACTAAATAACTATATATTAAATCTGTAAATAATTCAGTTAAACATGTTTAAGTAGTTTTTTAAGTTTAAATTTATTTATAAATAAGTTTTCAGACATCGTATTTGATATAAAACCTCTTTGCTTTGTAACTGCCGCATGAGTGACAGATACAATTTAAGAAAAAAAACCATTACGCCCGTGGGCGTAACACAGGCTATTACAGCTCTGTATGTCTGCGCATTATGAAGCCCTTTTCGAGCAAGTGTGATGAAAAAGATTTTAAGGAATGCCGCTTACGTTTATAGACGGTTTGGTGCGACCCATCCTAAACCTGCAAACACACAAACAGCGGTAACTTCACGATGGTGACTCGTGGTAACGTGTGTGGGTATGGACCAAAATCTTGGCCAGCTTAACTCACTCAATTCAATTTTCTATGTTAGTTTTCCGTTGTGACACGAAAATTAACCATACAAATCTATGGTTAATTTTTGTGTCGCAAAAGAAACTTTTTTCACTTCTTCAGTTTGTATGGCTAACTACCGACTAACCAGTCTCTACTGGCCAAGAATAGGGGTGTAGACACTAAATAAAATAATAAATAATGTCATATAGTGACCCTGCCTACGAAGCCGGAGGTCCCGGGTTCGAATCCCGGTAAGGGCATTTCTTTGTGTGATGAGCATGAATATTTGTTCCTGAGTCATGGATGTTTTCTATGTATTTAAGTATTTATTTATCTATTTAAGTATGTATATCGTCGTCTAGTATCCATAGTACGGTCGAGGAAATTGAATGTTTGGCACATGTCAACTCTATTAGAATGACGTTAAGGTCCAAAAGTGCTAAACATTCAATTTCCTCGACTGTACAAGCTTTGCTTAGTTTGATTTGCGTAAGATTGTTCCCAAATATTTTATTTTATATTTTCTCGAAAAAGGATTAAAAATACAGTCAAATGGAGAAAAACTCCACGCAAAAGGTTATAAATAATCACGAAGTTATAAGTGTCCAAAGTTTTAAGAAGGGGTATGTTCTGTCCCTTTTTCGCAAAACGCAACTTCATATGAAACGATGACGCTGGAAGATTGTGACGTCACTAATAGACGGCAACGTGCCGCGCCCCATCGTGTTCGGCGCCACACACTGCGTTTTCTCTCTCTAACAAGCAATATTAAAACGGTTGTAGCTTCGTCATTCTTTGAGATATCTGAATGGGATTTTCGCCACTAGGCATATTTTTTTGCCTTCTTTCTTTCGGAGTAACGAATCTACACCCCTTGTATGAGCTAGGTCACACAGAGCCTGCCGCCATACAATTTATTACTATCACATCTACTATGTATCCGTGTGTAAAGTTACGTTCCACACAGAACTAGTGGCTCCGTGAGCAACCAAGACTTTAGTTACGACAAAAAAAAGTGACTTGACAAATAACTATATAATTAATGAAACTGCTCCTAAAATTTCACGAGAATCGGTTGAGAATTACGATCTGAGTAGAACAGCTGCACAGCGGAACAGATGGACAGACACCGGTTCGCTCGCTCGTTTTTATTTTATACAACGACGGTGGCAAACAAGCGTACGGCCCGCCTGATGGTAAGCGGACACCGCAGCCTATAGACGCATGCAACTCCAAAGGAGTTACATGGGCGTTGCCGACCCTTGATATGTTTGAGGATTCGCCGTGTTGACAGCTGAAGGAACAAATTCCCTCGCTCTCAACACAACGCGTCCTCGGGAGCTCTGGCGACCTTGCTCACCTCCAGGAACACAACACTACTACAGAGCAAGTAGTAGTGTGTTCGCTCGAAAAGCATGCAAATACCCAAAAATTTGTTTCCTCACTTTGGTGTCGGATATATTTTGATTTTGATTACAAACGCCAACACAATTAACTGAACCTTATTGCAATGCACATAAAGTGCCCATATGATCGTTAGCTGTGTTGTTGATAACTAGTACCAACGTTAAAGAGGCAATAGTGTTATAAGGCCATCAGTTGCATAGTTATTTTATCGCACAATATAGCTTGACAGTTAACCATAATTCATATTCCGTTCAATTGTATGTAATAATGCCAGTCCCCGAGGAAATTGTTAGCCATTATCACGCTGGGTGACATATTTGATAAAGTTTAATGTTGTTGAATGATGCCTTAGTATATATTCAAATGGAACAACCAAAAATACTAAACTGAATATTCTGGATCTGAATGAAGAGGAAAAAAGATAGCCGTATTAATAAAACAAGGAATTCAAGATGGCTTTCAATAAACTTCTATTTTAAGTAATTATGTCCAACAATCTCCAGTCGACCAATAGTATTCATCATAAATATTATCTTTTACTTAGCACCATTGACACTCAACGTATGACATCTGCCGACGTCAAACCAGCACTATTTGGAAGATAGGCCTGTTCTACCCAAACCTAGTCAGCAATATTTCCCCAAGTAACTGGGCATTTTCAATAATTCGTGTACACCCAATTAGCGTGAGTTTTAAATAAAAATTAAGTCAGTGTCAGTTTTGTGACGAAAGTTAAACATACAAATGATGTGAAAATGAACTTGTTTCACATTTAAATAACGTGTAAATGCATATCATTTATAAATTAAGAATAAAAAGTTAATTTTTATACATACTGAATGCTTAATTGTCGTCACAAAACTGACACCGAGTTAATTTTTATTAAACAACTCACGCTAATTGGGTACACGAATTATTAAAAATGCCCTACTACGAAGCGCGCTGACTGCTTTGCAGTTTGGCGAAAATAATTAATGTATTTGTTATTGCATCTCTTGTGAAAAAAAAAAAAAAAAACCAATGACCGCTACTTTCTTAAACCTTGTACTAATGAATAACTTCCACCTGCAGACAGTATTTAGTTTTTCCTTGTCGTCTCTCAGCTGTCATGTTCGTCATAGTACCTCACCCGAGACTAGGTTGGCGTCGTGCGTGGGCAAACGGAACTGCTTCTCCAGATACTTGGGCAGGAAGCTGTACACGCCAGAGATCGGCATGAGGTGGAGGACCGAGGACGCCGTCCGCCACATTAGGATGTCGTTTGTCAGCTGCCGTTTTATTGTGGCGAAGAAATCTGAAAATTAATGGTACGGGTTCAGTATGTAATGGTCTACCCTTATTTTACAGACAAACGTTTCATCGAATGAATGTTTCGCCGATTTTTCATTAGAAAGAAAGAAAGAAAACATTTATTCGTGGTAAAAAGAAAAAAAAAGACAAACTGGACAGCATATACACATTTGCCACGAAATTAAACTTTTCAGGATTTTTTGTGTTATACAAACCTAACCTAACCTAATAGGTTCTACACAATTACCTTTTAGCTTTACCTAAAAAAATACCGGTTCCTGGGAAGAAAAAGTTCGATGAAATGCAAATTTGATGAAACGAAGCATTCGGTGAAACGTTTGTCGGTAAATGAGGGAGGGAAATCCCGTTCAGTATAATGTCTGAGAAAAATATGGGGTTGGAGTGAACCCGATCAACATGAGACTGGTGATATTGATATAAGTAGCCCTGTTATTTTTTTGTTTTCATAGACTAGCGCCAACCTTTTTCTAACTCGTCTTATATTACTGAACGACAACATAGGTCAGTTTTTGGCTTATGACTTTTATTGCTGAATACTTATGTTAACTTGCTAACAGGGGCCCGTTTAGAAAGAAAGAAGAAGAAAGAAAGATACATTTATTCACAAACACACAGGACACACATATTAAACAATAAAATAATCAAAGAACAGATAAAACATGAAACAAGTATGTCTCTGCGGCAGTGAACCGGACACTGGCTCAGCATTATGCTGAGGTGTCAGACACCTGCAGCGCTGATTTTCAGCCAGCACCGTCGGTGACTCACGGAAACGTCATACAAATGTAATAAACAAACTACCTACATAATTGGGAGTATTGGGACAGGCGATAGGCGTTTCACGAAGCAACAAGTTGCAAATTACAAGTGGAAGTCTCTTTCTATTAAAAGGTATTGAATAGAGACTTCCTCCACTCAGATAATATAAATATTAGTTCCTTAGAGCAAAATAAATAAAAACGCTTCATTAAAGCCCTTGTTGGCGTTTTTCACTTGTGCAATTTTCTACATGTAGATTATTACGAATATAGTTCTACCTCGAGCTGTTAATTCTGAAGTATTTTCTATTATTCTTATTTTTCGTCGACCTTTTACATGCCTCTTCGAGCAGTGAGTTTCGTTTATTCAAGCAGCCATTCAATTTGCACTACCAAAGGTCTGTTTCCAGGAAGTTCCAGATCCTTTGGGGACTTATAGGTTGAAAGTATGATGAGTTAGCTACCTTTGAAGAAAGTCTGATTTTTCCCCTTGACCTTCCCCATGACGGGCATGGGCTCCTGCCGGATCTGCTTGGGGAAGAAGAACATCAGCACCGACAGGATCACTATGAAGCCCGCTATGAACACCATCCCTGGAACAGACAATCATCACATAAACATCACATATATTACGTACTTATACGTACAAGTCACCCAAAGGGCAATGGAGAGGGCTATGTTGGGAATTTCTCTGCGCGATTGCATCAGAAATGAGGCTATCCGCATCAGAACCAAGGTAACCGATATAGCCCTCCGAATAGCAAAACTTAAATGGCAGTGCACGTAGAACCGATGGCCGTTGGGGCGGAAAGGTTCTCAAGCGGTGACCACGTACCGGAAGGTTTACCCACGCTGCGCCTTCCGACTGATGACCTGGTAAAGGTTGCGGGAGTCCGCTGGGTGCGGGTGGCGCGGGACCGGTCATTGTGGCACTCTTCGGGGGGGGCCTATGTCCAGCAGTGGACGTCTTTTGGCTGTTATGATGATGATGATGATATTACGTAAGCCAAGAATGTGGTCTACTAATTATAAACCTTAATATACAAATCATCATCATATCGTCCACAGCTGGACGTAGGTCACCCCCAAAGAGTGCCGCAATTACTAATCCTGTCCCATTGAAGGGTATAATAATTTACTTTAAAAACAAAGTTTCTTCACTTCAATTCAGTAGGTACTCCGCCAAGTCACATGAACATTTCCACATTTCCTTTCCAGTTTACCACAAGAACATTGACTAAGTATTACAAAAAAAATCCAAATCGCTGTAGGTAGGGTGGCTGGTAGGGTAGGTAGGCTGGTGGTAGGTAGGTAAGGTTGTCTGGAAGAGATCGCTCTTCAGCGATAAGACCGCCTGTTGTCTACCTCTACCTACATGTTATTGTATTGTTTCTCTTTTTAACTGCTTTGTTTGTGTGAGGTGTGCAATAAAGAGTATTTGTATTGTATTGTTGTATTGTATGTGGGCCGATAACAATTTTGAGGAGTTCCGTCGATTCATCAACAAAGTTGATTCTGAGACCCTTGGCATTTCATTAGTTGCTATTTCAACGGAATCATATCAGAATCTGTGACGAACTTTCATAGTTTTAGTATAATGGGACCAATCTGGAAGCATATTATTGTACGAATCGGTTCATAAATGGCCGAGTTCTGAGGTAACAAACATTTTAAAAAGGAACAACCGAATTGAGAACCTCCTCCTTTTTTTTAAGTATGTTAAAAATGTATTATTATTAATTATTATATATTAAATTTATATGAATAGCATAAAGATGAGGATCTCATAGACAAGGTTAAGTAGGCAGCTCGAATATTCTCGATTCCAAAAATAGCTCCGTTTTGGTGATGTTGATTTAACGTATACTTATGATTTAGCCGAGTAAGTACCGGATGTTCAGTCCAGACTCGAGTAGATTTGCATAAAGTTTTCGTCGCCTGCGCGATTTAGGCAGTTTGTTTGAAAGATCCAAGTATGCGTCTACATAAGAATACGACAGTTCTAAAGACTGCATGTGGAAATAGAGTATTAACAATCATCGATTCAGTTTCGAAGATGGTTAGAATTCCAAACGATTTAAAGTACATAAAGTTAGTGATATTATTTGCTGAGGAAAACTCTCATCATACCCATTTACTATACGATATAGAGATTAAATACCCTTGGCACGAAACAAATTATTTAATTAAATATTTTTGTTTTCGTGTTGTTGTGTGCCAAGGCTGTGAAACAAGTCTATAACACGATACAGAGAGGGCGTTAGTCTTAGCGGGAATGTAATTGAAGAATATACAACTTCCGTCACTGTCCTCGTAGCTCAGTTGGTAGAGCAGTCTAGCGTTAATAGAAAGGTCGCAGGTTCGAATCCTGTCGGGGGCTACAGACGAAGATGGTTTATTTTTCAATTATATTCTTTCTCTGTGTCATATCATTGATATAGAGATTGTTCAACTTTACGGTAAACATGTATGCTACAACAATCATGGCCTAACATAACCTTCCATTAAGAAGCCTATGTTAATTTTGAAAATGTTCACAGCTCTATAAACTTGGGCGCTGATCAAACATGAGATGGACAGGAAATCACAATTTGCGAAAATAACTGCTAAACTGTCGTGTAAATAGATACAAAGGAGTTAAATTCCTTGTACAGGAATCATAGTGTGTCGAAGAAATTATCAAGAGCTGAGGCATATCTAATTATGCCAATTATCGCTAGACGTGCGAAACAGGCTATCCAAAACGTAGACTAATTCGTTGCTGGTCAGGGGCCTATCAAGGCTACGGTCAGGGATGCCAACTAAACTAGTTAAAACTAGTGCCTCTGTGAGCTGGAGAAATAGTGAGGCTGTCTCTTTAAAAAAAAGACCGGGTTGCACTCAGGGAGTGCCGGCAGAAGTGAAAACTCAATAACATTTTAACAGTTTTTCGATCAGGTCACGTGACATCTTACGGTTACACCCTAAAAATTAATTTTGAATGAATGTTCGGTGCCAAGAACAGCAGACGGCGGCGGCGAACAAAATAACAAGTTGTTTT
The DNA here is from genome assembly GCA_947578815.1 of Epinotia ramella. Classification (NCBI taxonomy): domain Eukaryota; kingdom Metazoa; phylum Arthropoda; class Insecta; order Lepidoptera; family Tortricidae; genus Epinotia; species Epinotia ramella. The sequence continues at coordinate 4,994,109 of OX388203.1, forward strand.
TGCCATTGCCAAATATTTTCCAAAACTCTCTTTATGAATAACGTCCAAATTCGAACTATTCGAATATGCAAGAACAGCGGACGGCGGCGGCGAACAAAATACCAATTTGTTTTTGCCGTAGCCAAATATTTTTCAAAGCTTTATCTCTTAAGGAATAACGTCCAAATTCGAACTATTCGAATTTGCTCAATAGCAAAACGGTGTTTGAAAAATTCATTTGCAGAATATGCTATTGCAAAAAGTGTTTAACGGCTTTATACTCTTACGAATAGCGTTCAGTTTTGAATGAAGTCGAATCGGCTAGCAGCAAAAAGTGACCTCCTTCACATCTGACGTCACAAAAATCTGTCGGGTATTTAGCAATTTTTCTCCATCCCAAAAAGTGCTCAGCAGCGCTAAAGAAGTTTTCCATACTAATATTATAAATAGAAAAGTGTGTGTGTTTGTTTGTCCGTCTTTCACGGCAAAACGGAGCGATGAATTGACGTGATTTTTTAAGTGGAGATAGTTGAAGGGGTGGAGAGTGACATAGGCTACTTTTTGTCTCTTTCTAACCCCCCACTTCCCTAAAATGGGGGGTGAAAGTTTGTATGGAGCTACGATATAAACGAGTTCCACGCGGACGGAGTCGCGGGCAGAAACTAGTATCTATATATTTATTGAACCTGCTCCCAAAATTTCACGAGAATCGGCTGAGAATTGCGACCTGTAGAAAGAAACAGCCGGACAGACACCGGCATACGAGAGGATTTTTGCCCTAGCTGAAACGGAGAACGATGTTCAACAAACTCGAATCATACTCTACAATAATGTTGTACCCCACATCTAGCAACCAATTGAATTTATATCGCATAGATTTATAGGTGCTGTAAGTCAACGGGCCCCTATTTCACCAACTTGACAATTGTCACCTGACAACGACAATTCTCCGTACATTGCTGATTTCACAAGTAAACTTGCGACCACCTTAACTTCTAGAACAAGCAATGGAATAGAACTAGAATTGTCATTGTCGGGTGACATTTATCAAGTTGGTGAAATAGAGGCCAGGTATCTTAAGGCGCGTCGACTATTGAATTCAACTACTCAATGTAAACAGGCCCTCTACGAGCATATTTGTGGTTTGGCGTCAATAGGTTTCGAACTAGAGTGTGCCAGCCCTCGAGACACCAGTTCACGGTCCGCGAGACGCCACAAACCGAGACGAATTGCGCCAATCCGTATCTACGAAATAACTCCGATAGACTATTACGTCTAGTGCCCAGCCCCCCTATTCTGTAACTTGTTTTAAGCTCACCTCAACGCTCACCCTCAAATATATCTTGACACCGCCATGCGTTGTAACTAAGCGTAAGTAGAGGTCTAGTTTCGTGACGGCGACCGGCGCGGCGGGGTGAGCCGCATTTGCACGTAGCGAATAACAGCCCAGTTCTGGCGTTTTGAATTATAATTAACAACTTAGAAAAGTTGATAAACCCCGGAATTTTTTATTTAAGATGTTTAATTCCTCAAAACTACTACGATTAAACAAAATCGGTTCAGCCCTATTTTGTTGAACCGTATCTAAGAACCATCTCGATCACGTCAGCTTGCGGACACAAAAATCGCATTAAAATCGGTCTATTCGTCTAGAAGCTAATGATGCCACAGATAGACATACAATCGTACAGATACACAGACAGGTCAAACTTATAACACCCCTGTTTTTGCGTGGGTGGTTAAAAAATGTACCATTTTTTAAGAGTGGCTTTTTTATGTCCGTTTTTTTCCTATTTTTCTATTAGAAAATGAAGACTATATTTTTTTTCATGTAGAAAATACTACAAAATTTAGCTACAATTTGGTCACTATTTGGAGCATAGACGTCTTAAACGTAGGTACACTTTTTATTGAAAACTCCAAAATACGTCTAACCGAGCTATACAAACAGAAAACATTCGCGCACACAAGGTCGCCCGGTCGCCGGCGAGTCAAGGGCGTTCAGACTTACTAGTACTACACTATAGCATATTGTTTTCGTTAATCAGCGCTAAACAGCGTCACATCCACATTTATAAACTTAGAAAGGTTAACCCCTGAGCGCAAGACCGGTTTAAAAGTAAAAGTGGGTATGGCGACGGAGCATTTGGCTGTTCGTTCCTCTTGCCACGGCTGAGCAATTGTGAGGCCTTGGCCGTGACCGCTAGTTATTTTAGGTGACGTGGCGTGATGTAAGCGGTGAGCATTTCATAACGAGCGTGTGCCCGCCGTGACGGGGAAAGCGAAAGTCGCGTGGAAATGCAGCGCTCCGGGAAAACGTGGCAGGTCGATGCTGTTGCTGTGGGCATTGCGGTTCCGTCGACTACGATACGCAGATACTTAGGGCCGGCTGTTTAAAATTTAAGGCAGCCACGTTAGTTAAACTTCCAAAGTTTGATACTTCTCTATTGGTTGGCGCAATCTACTGCCCGCGACTCCGTCCGCGTAGAACTCATTTAATACCGTAGTTCTATACTAACTTTCACCCCCCATTTCACCCCCTTTGGAGATGATTACCGAGACGAGAACTATCTTTATACCAAATTTCATCCAAATTGGTTCAGTGGTTTAAGCGTGAAGAGGTGACAGACAGACACACTTTTGCATTTATAATATTAGTAAGGATTAAACGGTCTGTTCAATATGATTGATGCATTTCGTTCTAAGGCGGTTATCACACTGCCGCCGTATCCCGCTGCGGTGTGAGGCGCGAGCGACGGTGTACCTATGCTCGTTGTATGCAAGTCAGGTGAGTACCTACAAAATCCGCACGGTACCACACACTGCACCGCACCACCGTGCGACGAAATTTGTACGCGGCTCCGCACACCGCAGCGGGACGCGGCGGCAGTGTGACTATCCTGTGATATTGGTACCCAAAGTGTACCAACATTGCTCTAAGATGTCCATCATGAGACCGAAGCCTACAAGAAGCTCTCTACCAAGAAGTCCTATGATGACTTGATGATTCGTTTGAGCTAGGATAGGTTTCTTTTATAAAAAAGCCTATAAGTATAATGAGAAAACTACATACATACATACATACATATATTCACGCCTTTATTCCCAAAAGGGGTATGCAGAGCACATGAAACGTATGTTCCAGCGCCACTTTTAGCATAAATGTGGGTATAAAAGATTGACAAAGGGGGGAGAAAACTACAGTACGTCAAATAACGATCAGTTTTACTGCTCGAATAAGGCTAAAGGCCCTCCCCGCTACAAAAATACAGCTTCACACGTCTCTAGTCTCTATACTCTCTAAACAGACTGCAACAAACTTAAATAAAGCTCTACAAACTTCAAAATTAATGAAAAATGTAATGCTCCGAACCGGATTTGAGCCGGCGACCACAAGCATACGAGGCGCGCCGCGCTGCTAACCAACTGAGCTATTGGAACCATCTGTCTCACTCACCAAATTTCTCATCAGTTCCCTCTACTTTCTACTTCAGTAGCTCTACAAATTGCCAGCTAAGTTCTTGCCGGTGAAAAGCCCGTCCGTATAAAAACGAAAGCTACTTAAATCGTAATAATTGTTAATAAGTGTTGCAACCCGAACAAAGAGCCAGACTGCCCCAGCCCTTTCCCAGAAGCAATTACTGCAATTGGATGTGATTGGAGCGAGGGTATAAGCAGCGGTCGGTTATGTTGCGAAACCGTCTACATATCCAATAACGTACTGGAAAAGTTGGCGGCCATTCGGCCATACAAGAAGAGTTACCCTCGGATTTATCCATACATTGTTGACGTGAGATTAAGTTCTAATTCCTGGTTGTACCATCGACAACACAGCTAACTAACCATCCGTGGACTTTATGTTCATTGTAATAAGGTTCTATATAAATACAGGATGGTCAGTTAACTGTGTTGGTGTTTGTACCTACAGTCAGCATAGTATAGTTAGTAGCAGCCAAAGTAGCCAAATATATCGTAACACATCCGTATGGGGCTTACAGACGGGCTATACTTTTCCGACCGTCTTGTTTCTAGCATGTAAGTAAGAGCAACACGCCAATAAGTTGCCGGCCACACATTTCCGGAAAAGTATAGCCCGTCTAGAAACCCCTTTACTCTTACAATAATAAAGACGTATACCGAAATATTTGGCTGCTAACTATATGACGCTGACCGTACAGTAGTACATATCGTCTGCACTATTCTTTCACAGAATCAATTATTCTTTCTCAGGTCAGATTATTCAATCAATAATCCATACTTAATACTTAATATTATAAATGTGAAAGTGTGTCTGTCTGTCTGTTACCTCTTCACGCTTAAACCGCTGAACCGATTTAGATGAAATTTGGTATGGAGATAGTTTGAGTCCCGGGGACACAGGACAGAGACCGGGGAGGGGGGACATAGGATAGTTTTTATCCCGGAAATCATCCCCCAAGGGGATGAAGTGGGGGGTGAAAGTTTGTATGGAGCTACGATATAAACGAGTTCCACGCGGACGGAGTCGCGGGCAGAAGCTAGTGGATACATAATATATATACAATCATTGTATTATATACGGTCGTAAACAGGGGCGCAATGGAATGGAAATCAAAATTAAATTGGATGACAACTTACGGCTCGCTGTTACACATTCGGTCATGTGTAAGCAAAAGTGAGAGCATCACTAGGAACATCCATACTAATATTATAAAGACGTGTGTCGGTCTGCCTGTCCATTACTTCTTCACGCTTAAACTGCTGAACCGATTTAGATGAAATTTGGTAGACAGATAGTTTGAGTCCCGGGGAAGGACATAGGATAGTTTTTATCCCGGAAATCATTGCCTGAGGGGGTGAAATGGGGGGTGAAATATTGTATGGAGCTACGATTACGATATAAACGAGTTCCACGCGAACGGAGTCGCGGGCAGAAGCTAGTAATTTATAATTCAAATCGATGGGTCCTTAAGGCTGCGCATCAGGCAATTCTGTGCTAATTTCTGGTGCATGAGCTCAATCTTCACAAAACTCGCTTTTTACAAAATGTCCACAAAATCCGAAGATGCATAATGTAATGTAATGTTCCAGATAATTATTTTTACAAAACGTAAGAGTAGGTAATCAGATAAGAAATAACCTTGCACTTGAATGCTCGATATAGGTTGGGAGAAATAATTTACTAGCGATTAGATAAGGAACTATGCAAACCACTTGAGCCTGTAGCTCCAACGATTTGGGTAAAATATCAACAAGAACTTTTTATGTGTCCCTCCCTGCGCAACGGCGGATCGAGAAGGCTTGCTTGACACTAATCTTGCTGGGGTTAGATTCTGGCCATGATTTTGGTAAGGTATCATGCTTTTGTGAATACTACTTGTGTGTTCGTTATAAAAACTAATCAGAATTCAACTCTCCATTCATGAACTCACCTAGCGAAATAGAACAATAAGGAAATACTCAGAAACCATTCAATGCGTATTCGCGAATTCCCTTTATTACCAGTCCCGGCACGAATACAGTTTTCTAACACCCCGCTAAGATTGAATTGCGGTTTTCAAAATGATTGTTAAACGATTGTGACCTTTGTTTTCTAAACAAAAAGACATACCGGGTGATGTCACGTGTGAGTTTTTAGGTGCGCACGCATCGGCTTGGCAAACGGGTCACGCGCGTGCTTTCTTCGTGGATTTTGCGCGCAAAATCTGCGCAAGCGACGCTGTAACGGTAGATGGCAGTTCCGCGATGGAATGCCGTGGCTCATACTTGCGGGGAATTGGACCTAGATATTCTTATTCAGGAGTGAGCGTTTGTCTATTTTTAAGCCATTGACCATGCATTGTGAACTTTGTATGGTATATGACTAAGCTTGCCGTGTAGGTAAGGTACCTAATCAGTAATCACTTGGCTCTTTCTGGATTTGAATTAAAGCAT